>CM067843.1:66996366-71996366 GCA_034509565.1 Triticum monococcum | reverse complement strand
AACTTGATAACCTTGCTGCGGGTAACTCTGCTGGCATAATCGAGAATCTTGACTAGTTTCTCTTCATACGTTAAGTCGTCCTTTAACTGAATCGCTTCTAGCGGCACTGTATCTCTTAACGGTACCTCCGCCATTTCGGCGTGACATTTCTTCAGCTGAGAAACATGGAATACATCATGAACTCCTGACAGTCCCTCTGGTAATTCCAACTTATATGCGACTTCTCCCATACGTTGCAAGATCTTATATGGTCCAACGAAACGCGATGCTAATTTTCCCTTAACTCCAAAGCGCTTAACTCCTCGGAGTGGGGATACTCGGAGATAAACCCTGTCTCCGGTTTTGTAAACTGTCTCCTTGCGTTTAGAATCTGCGTAGCTCTTCTGCCTGGACTGGGCTACCTTGAGCCTATCGCGTATCAACTTAACCTTCTGTTCAGACTCCTTAATCAAATCTGGTCCAAAGAGCTGACGGTCTCCAACTTCGTCCCATGACAACAGTGTCCTGCACCTCCTTCCGTACAAAGCTTCGAAAGGTGCCATCTTCAAACTGGTTTGGTAACTGTTGTTATACGAAAACTCCGCATACGGAAAGTTATCGTCCCAACTAGATCCATAATCTAGTGCACAAGCTCTCAGCATATCTTCCAAAATCTGATTGACTCTCTCGGTCTGTCCATCTGTCTACGGATGAAAAGTTGTGCTGAACTCTAGCCTCGTACCCAAAGTTTCATGTAACTGATTCCAAAACTTTGAGGTAAATTGGGTTCCTCTGTCTGATACAATACTCCTTGGAACTCCGTGCAACAAATGATCCTAGTCATGTATATCTTTGCCAACTTAGCACTGGTGTAAGTGGTCGTAACTGGAATGAAATGTGCTACCTTCGTCAAACGATCAACTACTACCCATATCGAGTCATATCCTGCTTTCGTCCTGGGCAGTCCGGTGATAAAATCCATGCTTATCTTATCCCACTTCCATTCGGGTATCGGCAATGGTTGCAACAATCCGGCTGGCTTCTGATGCTCTGCCTTTACTCTATGACATACGTCACAAACTGCTACACATGCTGCAATATCCTTCTTCATTCCGGTCCACCAGAATGTCTCCTTCAAATCCAAATACATCTTGGTATTTCCTGGGTGAATCGAATATGGTGAATCATGTGCCTCTTGCAGAATCAACTTCCTGATCTCCGGGTCATTTGGCACATAAACATGGTCCTCAAACCATAGGGTATCGTGCTCATCCTCATGAAATCCCTTTGCTTTTCCTTTCCTTAGTTTCTCCTTTATAGAAGCAATCTCCTTGTCAGATTTCTGTGCTTCTCTGATTTTATCCATCAATGTTGACTGAATCTCCAATGCTGCTACATAGCCTTTCGGAACTATTTCTAAACTTAGTTCACGAAGGTTTTTTGATAACTCCTTGGGTATTTCTCCCGTCATTAACGTATTGACATGGCTCTTACGGCTCAATGCGTCAGCTACTACATTAGCTTTTCCGGGATGGTAATGCAATCTCATATCATAATCCTTGATGAGTTCCAACCATCTCCTTTGTCTGAGATTCAACTCCTTTTGTATGAAAATGTACTTCAAACTCTTGTGATCCGTGTACACCTCGCAATGATTTCCAATGAGGAAATGTCTCCATGTCTTCAATGCATGCACTACGACTGCTAACTCCAAATCATGCGTAGCATAATTCAATTTGTGAGGCTTCAATTGTCGTGAAGCATACGAAACAACTCTCCCTTCCTGCATAAGCACTGCTCCAAGTCCTCGACGTGAAGCGTCAAAATATACCTCATAATCCTTGGTCTGGCAAAATCAACACTGGTGAGGTAACCAAGCGTTTCTTCAACTCCTGGAAACTAGCCTCACACTCCTCAGTCCAATTGAACTTAGTATCCTTCTTCAACAATTCCGTCATAGGCTTCGCAATCTTTGAAAAGTTCTCAATGAATCTCCGGTAGTATCCTGCGAGTCCAAGAAAACTCCGGATTGCTCCAACTGTCGTTGGTGTTTCCCATTTGGTTACAGTCTCAACCTTGGCGGGGTCAACTGCTATCCCTTCTCCGGATATAACATGTCCGAGGAATCCTACTTCCTTCAACCAAAACTCACATTTGCTAAATTTGGCATATAACTGATGTTCCCTTAGTTTCTCCAAAACCAAACGCAAATGTTCCTTATGCTCTTCTTCATTCTTTTAATAAACCAGGATATCATCAATGAACACTACGACGAACTTATCCAAAAACTCCATAAACACCTTGTTCATCATGTACATAAAATAGGCAGGCGCATTAGTCAATCCAAATGACATAACGGTATACTCATATAGTCCATATCTCGTGGTGAAAGCTGTCTTAGGAATATCCTGTTCCCGAATCTTCAACTGGTGGTACCCTGATCGCAAATCGATCTTGGAAAACACTTTAGCTCCTTGCAAACGATCAAATAGATCATTAATCATTGACAGTGGGTACTTGTTCTTGATGGTTACTTCATTCAATCCTCGATAATCAACAACCATCCTTAATGATCCATCCTTCTTCTCCACTAGAAGTACGGGTGATCGCCAAGGCGAAGAACTTGGGCGTATGTAACCTTTCTCCAATAACTCCTTAATCTGATTCTTAATTTCCACCAAATCCTTTGCAGGCATCCGGTATGGTCTCTTTGATATTGGGCCTGTACCTGGCAATAACTCAATCAAAAACTCAATGTCTCTATCCGGTGGCATGCCTGGCAACTCTTCCGGAAATACATCAGGAAAATCCTTTACCACTGGTACTTCTTCCTGCACGACTCCTGTCAGGCAATTTACTTGTGTCCTATTTGGCACATGCCGGGATACGTACTTGATCCTTCTTCCTTCTGGCGTTGTGAGCAAAATTGTCTTACTGGCACAATCGATGTTTCCTCCATACATCGACAGCCAATCCATACCGAGAATCACATCCAATCCTTGAGATTCCAATACTACTAGGTCTGAGGGAAAAACATAGTTACCAATCCTTAATGCTAACCGATCACACCATCGTCTAGCCATAAACTCCGCTCCTGGTGAGCTTACTAACATGGGTGACCTAAGGGCTTGGGTTGGCAGGTTATATTTATCCACAAATCCCCTTGATATGTATGAATGCGATGCACCAGTATCGAAAAGAACGAGTGCGGTAAATGACTTAACCAAAAACTTACCGATCACTGCATCAGGCTGATCTTCAACCTCCTCCACGCTAACGTGGTTCACCTGTCCCCTATTGAAAGGGTTCGGCTTCTTCCCTAAGCTTCCATTGCCATTTCCATTCTGGCCTTCAGGGCATTCATTGGCATAATGTCCGGTCTTGGAACACTTGAAACAGGTGACTTGACTCAGGTCTCTCTTGAATGGGGTTGATGGGGTGGTCCGGTTCTGGCCGTTGCTTCCCCCATTCCCATTACCATTTTTGTGGCCATTGTGGTTGTGCGAACTACTTCCTCCATGGGTATGTTGAAATTGAAATCCCGATTTAGGGGTAAAATGGGGCTTCTGCTGGGCTCCAGAGTTATACTTCCCCTGTCCATACTTCCTCTTGCGGTTCTCAATCTGTTGTTGCTTCCCTTCAATCATGATGGCACGATCTACCAACTCCTGGTAGTTTCTAAAACTTGCTACCATCAACTGCATACTCAACTCATCATTCAGCCCTTCCAGAAACTTCTCCTGCTTAGTTGCATCCGTAGCAACGTCATCTGGGGCATAACGTGCTAACTTGCTGAAGTCGTCAACGTACTGGCCAACTGTCCTTCCTCCTTGGCGCAAGTTGCGAAACTCCCGCATCTTCATGGCCATAGCTCCTGCTGAAACATGTGCAGTGCGGAAAGCTTGCTGGAACTGATCCCATGTGACAGTGTCAACTGGGAAAGTGGCTGTGAAATTCTCCCACCATGCTGCCGCGGGTCCCTCCAACTGATGTGCGGCAAACTTCACTTTCTCACCATCCGTGCATCCTGCAGTGGTCAACTCCCTTCCTATCTTGCGGAGCCAATCGTCTGCTACTATCGGCTCAATGCTACTAGAAAACACCGGCGGATTCAGCCTAAGGAAACGGGCTAAATGGTCAACAGGTGGTGGTGGTGGTTGTGGGTTGTTGTTGTTGTTGTTGTTGTTGTTGTTGTTCTGCTGATTCTGAACTAACATCTGCATCAACTGACTCTGCTGCTGGATCAACTGAGTGAGCTCCGGTGGGAATCCATTGTCACGTCTCGGAGGCATTTGAGGGTTTAGAAAAGAAGAGATATAAGAATAGAATGAGGTCTAAAGAGAAAACACTACCCCAATGCACATGAGCAAATTCACACAAAATCACTTCACTCAATCAAACAAGGGCTTACAATCGATCTAGCTATCGCAAAAGTGCTCGAACTATAGTGTTTACATGGGGGAAATACTACTAATATTTGGTGGTCATCTAGAAATTTGAACTGGTGGAAGACTCCATGATGTCCGCTCCAGCTTTGTCTTCAAAGTCGGGTTCACTTGGATCCGAATCGGTGTCATCGATGATGATGTAATTATCTGGACATGCGACGTACTCGTCTTCCTCCTTGGATGCTAACTTCCTCTTGAGTTCTTCAATCTCTTGCTTAAGATCGCAGTTGTGTCTTGCTACAGCTACGATCTCGTTCATGTAGTGCTTGCGTGTAGCCTTCAGTTCTCCTTCTAGCTCGATGATCCTTGTCTTCGCATTCTTCAACTCCATCATATCATTGCACATCTGGTTCTCGTGGCGTCGAATGTGTTGGTTCAACTCCTGGATGAATGCTGCAATGGATCTATCCTTCTTGGTGGTGACTAACTCCCATTGTTCATCTCGGCAATCTGGTAGATAGTGTCCTTGAGGTCTTCTTGATAAACTTCTCCAATGCGTCCTATGGTGATATGGGCTGCCATGCTCCTTCCTAGACTCCAAGTTGGTGCATTGAAAACACTATCTATTGGCTCCGTGATTGGCACGAGTGTCCTTCTCGGCACGTGAGCTTGAATCTTCCAGCGCTCCTCTTCAGGCAGAGTGGCGTTGAAGGTTCCCGTGAAACTTGGTAATCCAATGTTTAGGTACTTGGTGACTTCCTTCAAGTGAAATCCAAAAGGCGTGCCTTCATCCGGTTGAGCGTACTTAATCTTCGCGTCCTTCATCCTAAAGAGTAGAAAAGATGAGAAGTTAGAAAATGAGGAGAGAATAGTGATCTATGGCTTTAACTTAGTGGTCGTGTCCTACAGTCAGCGTGTGCTCTGATACCATCTCTGTAGCGACCAGACCTCAAACAGTCTGATCTCTGTGCTCCGGTGTCATCCCTGGATCAGTAATGCTGACGCCACACAGTACTTCGAAGGATTTATAGCAGAGTGGCAATCACACACTTATTACATCGATGTCTCCAAAGAGAACTTATTACATAAATATGGCTTAAGGCCATCTAATAACGATAACAGCGGAAGACTTGGAAGATAAATGGGTCCATCAACTCCAACGGCATCACTGAGTATAGAACCACGACCTAAAAACACCTCAATCGTCGTCTGAAAAGTCTGCAACATTAACGTTGCAGCCCGAAACGGGTTAGCACATGGAATATGCTGGCAAGGTAACACATAGAGAGTAATGGAATGAAACAGCTATACTATATGCATATTTGGCTGGTGGAAAGCTCTATGGTTCCTGTTTTGTGTAAAGCCAATTTTTCCCTACTGCAAAGGAATAAATTTAATTACTCTCATGGTGGCTGTTAAACATTGAGAATGGTTGACAACATTCTCAATCCCAATTAAAAGTAATCATTAAAACCCAACAATATTAATTAGTAGTAACATGATGAGATTCACATGATATTCAAGTACTAGATACTCAAGATTGTCCATAACCGGGGACACGGCTAATCATGATTAGTTTGTTACACTCTGCAGAGCTTTGTGCACTGTTCCCCACAAGACTCGATCGCCTCCGTTGGTTTTCTCGCACTACTGGTGTTTGAGAAACGGATGACCGAGACACAGTCTTTCAGAAGCGCTAGCACCTTACGATGGACAGACCGGTACACCTACTTCCCCTACATCTGCTAGTCTACCCTGTAAGAGTTCGCACGACTTAGTCAACTATGCCAGAGCCCATAATGGCTTGTGGCTGCACACGTAAGTATTTAGCATGAAAGATCTTATGATCCCTTTGAGCCTGGGTGGCGGTCCATAAAAAAACAGGCAAGTCCTGATAGACATCAGGTGCCTCAATCCACCCAGATGTGTGTTTAAGTTGCCACCTTAGATAAACCATTAAAATTATAGATCTCACATCTGTCATGGATATCACTCACCCAATCCACGTCTACTAGCATAGCATGGCATAATAGGTAAACGTAGAAGTAACTCCCAAAGGTTTCATAATAAACAGGTAATAGGTACTACCTCATCTACTTCCCATCCCACAATTTAATTAGTTCCTAATCATGCAATGTGTGAGGATGGATCTAATGCAATAAAACTAGGTTGTAGAAAAGGTATGATCAAAGTGTTACTTGCCTTGCTGATGATCCGCGAGTCCTAGAGATTCGAAGTAATAGGCGGCGCAATCCGGGTAATCTATCGCAGACAAACAACAAGCATACAATAAGTACTCATCTAATGCACAGGTAAAACTCGAACAAGAGATCAAACCAGATAGTTCAACTTAAGAACTCCGGTTGCAAAGAAAGAAAGAACCGAACAAAGAAACCTAAAACAAACGGCGGAAAACAACTCGGTTCTAGCAAATTGAAACTAGGTCAAATTTTACCGTAGCAAAAACTTACTTAAAGTTGATTAGTCGGAACGGCGGTTTCGAAACGAAACTCCAGGCGCTTGAATCACCTGATTCCGATAAACGAGCGAGAAGATAGACTAGAAAGAAGATCGGATCTGAGATCACGATCGCGGAATAAATCCGACGAAAAGAAAAAGAAGAACGGTTAAACGAACGGACGTTCGTTAACCTAGAAGAATCCGGTGATCACGTTCGTTAGGACGAACGGTCCGGCGAACGGTCTTGAGGCAACTAAATCGGAGAAGAAAACGAATCCGATCTAGGGTTTCGGGAAAAGAAATCGGAACGAAAAACCGATCTAGAAAACCGGAACGGTTTCGCGAAGAACCAGAGAGAAAAACGAATCGGAAAAGAAGAATTGGAACGATTAGAAGAAAACGATCCGATGAAAAGAAAAGATGCGGTGCGGGGCTACCTTCGGTGAGGTCTCCGGCGAGGGGCTCCGGCGGCGTGGGCGTGGGGCGGCGGCGGCGCGGGTGGCGGCTTAGGGCGGCGCGCGGGTGTGGGTTGGCGCGGCGCGGGTGTGGTGGAGCTCTAGGCTTTGGGTTTGATGATGATTTAGAGGGGGGTGCTTGGGTATTTATATTGGGGCGGGGAGGGTTTACTTGGAGTAGGTGACAAGGAATTAGACTAGGAATAGGAAAGAAAAGATGGAAAGGAAAGATCTAGAAAAAAAATGAGCAAACAGAATCCTAGATGGATTCCTAAAGGGCAGCGGCGGCGGCTCCCTCCTGCCTGGCGCGGCGCTGGCCTCCTGGCTGGCCGGCTGGGCCTTTGGCCCAGGGGCGCGTGGGATATTTTTTTTAAAACGGTTTCGCGCGTGGAAAAAAACAGAAAGAGATCTAAACAAACTACAAAACTAATAAAGTAAATTTTCCCCGACTCCTAAAAATGAGTCGAACAAAATGAACTTTTCTCCGGGCCTAAAATGCAATTTTTGAAAACGCGCATTTTTCCCTATCCAAACAAAAGGCAAATAAAACTCCGGCAAAACCAATGATCCTCTTTTCGAAATTTGAGAAGAACTCAAATATGAAAATGATGAAATCTCCAACTCTCTCCGAAGGTCCTTGAGTTGCGTGAAATTTCTAGGACCGGCAAAATGCAAGAAAATATGATATGCATGATGATCTAGTGCATAACATTCCAAATTGAAAATTTGGGATGTTAAGAAAAGGAATAGGTATGTGGTACGGTAAGTAAACCGACTCCAAAACAATCTTTAAGGCAATATTTCTCCATTTCGGAAAATTTAGAAAAATAGAAAATTAAGTAGCAGTCCGAGAAGGACACGAGGGTGGAGGGTGCGCCCCCTACCTCGTGAGCACCTTGTGTGCCTTCCGGACTCCGTTTTCTTGCACGATACGTATTTTGGTCGGTAAAAATTCATTATATAATCTCCCGGGGGTTTTGACTCCCGTATCACGCAAAAATCTCCTGTTTTTGTTTTGATCTGTTTTTCCGACAGATCTAGATTATCATGACGTCCCCAAGTGCTTCCAAGGACAAGTTCTTCGAGAAGGTCATCAACCCTTACCTCGCGGAGGTGCTGCGACACCCTGAAACCATCGAGATGCGTGATGGGTTGCTGCACATCCGTGATGCTGAGGGACCCAAGGGAATCGGAAGCATTGAGACGAGGCTTGAAGCAATGGAGCAACAAGTTTTCCAGTGCCAGGGAATGGTGAAGCGTGGAATCGACGCTAGCCACATGATGCTCGCTGAGTTCACTAACAACTACAAGCCGGATGCCAAGAACACCGAGGAGGCCATCTTCGAGCTACATGAGGAGATCGATCACATCAAAGCCCAAATCTATGACCTGCAAAACCAAAACTGTGAGTATGGATATAGATTCAACAGAATGAGTTTGGCTGCAGATTCGAGGATTCCGGAGACTCGATCATATTTCTATGATGGTGAACCTATGCATTGGAAGATGGATGACAAGCACGCATCATCAACAACACCTCCACCATCTCCTCCAACAAAGAAGAATTGAGTATCTGGGTATGGGCACTCCACTTTGCAACTGCCAAGCTTGGGGGAGTGCCCCGGTATCGTATCACCCTCACCTTTATCTTTACCGTTTTCCTTAGTTCGATCCTAGTAGTAGTATTTTGAACTAGTAGAATAAAGTTTATGGCATGATCTAGTTGTGAGTTTTTCTTTATTATCCTTCTATGTAATCAAGTCCATGAGCTATATAATAAAGATTAGTGTTCAGTCAAGGGCTTGATTGTTTTGCCATGATCCTAAGTGAATAAAAGAAAAGAGAAAGAAATAAAAAAACAAAGAGATCATATGGATCTCATGGAGAGTAATGAGCTCACATATAAAAAGTATGATGAATAAAAGTTGTTGAGAGTTGACAAGCATAGTTTTGGTCATCGTTGCAATTAATAGGAAGTAATAAAGAAAGAGAGGTCTTCACATATAGATATACTATCTTGGACATCTTTTATGATTGTGAGCACTCATTAAAATATGACATGCTAAAGAGTTGACATTGAACAAGGAAGACAACATAATGGGTGATGTTTTCTTACATCTGAGATAAATTATATTGTCTTGGATCTTCCAACATGTTGAGCTTGCCTTTCCCCCTCATGCTAGCCAAATTCATTGCACCAAGTAGAGATACTACTTGCGCTTCCAAATACCCTTAAACCAATTTTGCCATGAGAGTCCACCATATCTACCTATGGATTGAATAAGATCCTTCAAGTAAGTTGTCATCGGTGCAAAGCAATAAATATTGCTCTCCAAATATGTATGATTGATTGTTGTGGGAGAAATAAGCTTTATACGATCTTGTGATGTGGAAGTAATAAAAGCGACGGACTGCATAATAAAGGTTCATATCACAAGGGGAAATATAAAGTGACGTTCTTTCACATTAAGATTTTGTACATCCAACCATAAAAGCGCATGGCAACCTCTGCTTCCCTCTGCGAAGGGCCTATCTTTTATTATTATCTTCTACCTTATGCAAGAGTCATGGTGATTTTCACCCTTCCTTTTTACACTTTATCCTTTGGCAAGCACAGTATGTTGGAAAGATCCTGGTATATATGGCTAATTGGATGTGAGTTTTCATGAACCATTGTTGTTGACATTACCCTTGAGGTAAAACGTTGGGAGGCAAGACTATAAGCCCCTATCTTTCTCTGTGTCCGATTAAAACTCCACACCCATAAGTATTGCGTGAGTGTCAGCAATTGTGAAAGATTATATGATAGTTGAGTATGTGGACTTGCTGAAAAGCTCTTATACATTGACTCTTTCCTATGTTATGATAAATTGCAATTGCTTCAATGATCGAGATTGTAGTTTGTTAGTTTTCAACGAAGTTTATGATTCATACCTGATATTGTGATTGAATTATTACTCTAGCATTAGAGATCATATGACAAAAATTATATAAGTTGTTGTTATAAGAATGATCATGATGCGCTCATGTCCGTATTTTATTTTTATCAACACCTTCATCTCTAAACATGTGGACATATTTTTCGATTTCGGCTTTTCGCTTGAGGACAAGCGAGGTCTAAGCTTGGGGGAGTTGATACGTCAATTTTGGATCATGCTTTTATATCAATATTTATTGCATTATGGGCTGTTATTTCACATTATGTCACAATACTTATGGCTATTCTATCTTATTTTACAAGGTTTACATAAGGAGGGAGAACGCCGGCAGCTGGAATTCGGGGTTGGAAAAGGAGCAAATATTAGAGACCTATTCTGCACAACTCCAAAAGTCCTAAAACTCCACAGAATGCCTTATAATTAATAATGAAAAATCCTCGCCAAAGATGAAGACTAGGGGGCCCACACCCATCTCACAAGGGTGGGGGGCGCGCCCCCTGCCTCGTGGGCCCCTTGGTGGCTCTTTGATGACCATCTTCTCCTATATGAAGTCTTTCATCGAGAAAAAAATAGGAAGCAACCTTTCGGGATGAAACTCCGCCGCCACGAGGCGGAACCTTGGCAGATCCAATCTAGAGCTCCAGCAGAGCTGTTCTGCCGGAGAAACTTCCCTCCCGGAGGGGGAAATCATCGCCATCGTCATCACCAACGCTCCTCTCATCAGGAGAGGGCAATTTCCATCAACATCTTCATCAGCACCATCTCATCTCAAAACCCCAGTTCATCTCTTGTATCCGATTCTTGTCTTCAAGTTCGGGATTGGTGCTAGTAGGTTGCTAGTAGTGTTAATTACTCCTTGTAGTTGATGCTAGTTGGTTTAATTGGTGGAAGATCATATGTTCAGATCCTTTATGCATATTAATACCCCTCTGATTATGAACACGTTTATGCTTTGTGAGTAGTTATGTTTGTTCCTGGGGACAAGGGAGAAGTCTTGCTATTAGTAGTCATGTGAATTTGGTATTCATTCGATATTTTGATGAGATGTATGTTGTCTAGCCTCTAGTGGTGTTATGTGAATGTCGACTAGATAACACTTCACTATTATTTGAGCCTGGAGGAAGGCATTGAGAAGTAATAAGTAGATGATGGGTTGCTAGAGTGACAGAAGCTTAAACCCTAGTTTATGCGTTGCTTCGTAAGGGGCTGATTTGGATCCATATGTTTCATGCTATGGTTAGGTTTACCTTAATACTTTTGTTGTAGTTGCGGACGCTTGTAATAGAGGTTAATCATAAGTGGGATGCTTGTTAAAGTAAGAACAACACCCAAGCACCGGTGCACCCACATATCAAATTATCAAAGTACCGAACGCGAATCATATGAACGTGATGAAAACTAGCTTGACGATATTCCCATGTGTCCTCGGGAGCGCTTTTCCTTATATAAGAGTTTGTCCAGGCTTGTCCTTTGCTACAAAAAGGATTGGGCCACCTTGCTACACTTTATTTACTTTTGTTAGTTGTTGCTCGTTACAAATTATCTCATTACAAAACTATCTGTTACCATTTATTTCAGCACTTGCAGAGAATACCTTGCTGAAAACCGTTTATCATTTCCTTCTGCTCCTCGTTGGGTTCGACACTCTTACTTATCGAAAGGACTATGATAGATCCCCTATACTTGTAGGTCATCATGGACGCACTGGTGTTGCTGCCCCAAGTGTTGTGAAGTTTGTTGGTGTAGATGATTTAATGCCGAGATGTCTTCGGCGATGTCTCGGACACATGGGTTTGTTGCCCCCAGTGTCGAAGACATGTGTTGGTGTAGAAAGCTCTATGTAGGGATGTCATCGATGACCCTGTGAACACATGACTGTTAACCCGCAATGTCGATGGAGCAGGTTGGTGAAGTCAGGACGCTGTCTGCTACGTCGTGGATGAACTGATGCAATTGCCCCAATTGTCGATGGAGTATGTTGTCGGCAACATTATGGACACACGGGTTCGCTGCCCCCAGTGTGCAATGTATGTCGTAGTAGATGATTGGATGTTGGGATGTCGTCGGCGACGCCATGGACACGTGAGGTTTGCTGCCCCCAGTGCCTGATGTATGTCGAAGTAGATAATTGAACGTTGGGATGTCGTTGGCGACGTCATGGGCACACGGGGTTTGCTGACCCCAGTGCCTGACGTATGTTGGAGTAGATAACCGAATGTCGTCCGGATGTCATCAACAATATCATGGACGCAGTTTTGTTGCTGTCCAAGTAGCCATCTTTCCGGTGTACGCTCAACATGTGCGTCATTAACTAGTGATGGCTGCACTAATGATGAACAAAAGAGTGCATGCAAGCATATTTATGTAATGCAATGAAGTATTATTTGTTAGATTCGATGAAGATGTTGGCCCTCTTGATAATCACCGGCTATAATGTGTCATCAATAAAGGCTATCAAAGGGCTTATCATCGGGGGCCGTCGAAATGACCATGACGGTTGCAAGTTAAGAACTGAATAAGCTTCAGCTTATGTGTATGGGGTGTTGGGGAACGCAGTAATTTCAAAAAATTTCCTACGCACACGCAAGATCATGGTGATGCACAGCAACGAGAGGGGAGAGTGTTGTCTACGTACCAACGCAGACTGACTGCGGAAGCGATCACACAACATAGAGGAAGTAGTCGTACGTCTTCTTCCCGATCCGACCGATCCAAGCACCGTTACTCCAGCACCTCCGAGTTCTTAGCACACGTTCAGCTCGATGGCGTTCCTCGGGCTCCGATCCAGCAAAGCGTCGAGGAAGAGTTTCGTCAGCACGACGGCGTGATGACGATCTTGATGTACTACCGACGCAGGGCTTCGCCTAAGCACTACAACGGTACGATCAAGGTGGAATTTGGTGGCAGGGGGCACCGCACACGGCTAAGGAATGATCTCAAGGATCAAGTTGTGTGTCTATGGGGTGCCCCCTGCCCCCGTATATAAAGGACCAGGGGCAAGGGGGTCGGCCGGCTAGGAGGGAGGCGCAGGGAGGAGTCCCACTCCTACCGGGAGTAGGACTCCTTCCCCCAAATCCTATTCCTAATAGGACTCTTCGGGAGAAAGAGAAGAGAGGGGGGCCGGCCCCTTCTCCTAGTCCTAATAGGACTAGGGAAGGGGGGTTCGGCCGGCTAGCCTGTGGGCTGCCCCTTCTCTCTTTTCCACTAAGGCCCAATAGGCCCATTTGCCTCCCGGGGGGTTCCGGTAACCCTCCCGGTAATCCGGTAAAATCCCGATTTCACCCGAAACACTTCCGGTGCCCAAACATAGGCTTCCAATATATCAATCTTTACATCTCGACCATTTCGAGACTCCTCGTCATGTCCGTGATCTCATCCGGGACTCCGAACAACCTTCGGTACATCAAAATGCATAAACTCATAATAACTGTCATCGTAACGTTAAGCGTGCGGACCCTACGGTTCGAGAACAATGTAGACATGACCGAGACACGTCTCCGGTCAATAACCAATAGCGGGACCTGGATGCCCATATTGGCTCCTACATATTCTACGAAGATCTTTATCGGTCAGACCGCATAACAACATACGTTGTTCCCTTTGTCATCGGTATGTTACTTGCCCGAGATTCGATCGTCGGTATCCAATACCTAGTTCAATCTCGTTACCGGCAAGTCTCTTTACTCGTTCCGTAATACATCATCTCACAACTAACTTATTAGTTGCAGTGCTTGCAAGGCTTATGTGATGTGCATTACCGAGAGGGCCCAGAGATACCTCTCCGACAATCAGAGTGACAAACCCTAATCTCGAAATACGCCAACCCAACATCTACCATTGGAGACACCTGTAGTACTCCTTTATAATCACCCAGTTACGTTGTGACGTTTGGTAGTACCCAAAGTGTTCCTCCAGTAAACGGGAGTTGCATAATCTCATAGTTATAGGAACATGTATAAGTCATGAAGAAAGCAATAGCAACATACTAAACGATCGGGTGCTAAGCTAATGGAATGGGTCATGTCAATCAGATCATTCTACTAGTGATGTGACCTCGTTAATCAAATAACAACTCCTTGTTCATGGTTAGGAAACATAACCATCTTTGATTAACGAGCTAGTCAAGTAGAGGCATACTAGTGACACTCTGTTGGTCTATGTATTCACACATGTATTATGTTTCCGGTTAATACAATTCTAGCATGAATAATAAACATTTATCATGATATAAGGAAATAAATAATAACTTTATTATTGCCTCTAGGGCATATTTCCTTCAGTCTCCCACTTGCACTAGAGTCAATAATCTAGATTACACAGTAATGATTCTAACACCCATGGAGCCTTGGTGCTGATCATGTTTTGCTCGTGGAAGAGGCTTAGTCAACGGGTCTGCAACATTCAGATCCATATGTATCTTGCAAATCTCTATGTCTCCCACCTGGACTAGATCCCGGATGGAGTTGAAGCGTCTCTTGATGTGTTTGGTTCTTTTGTGAAATCTGGATTCCTTTGCCAAGGCAATTGCACGAGTATTGTCACAGAAGATTTTCATTGGACCCGATGCACTAGGTATGACACCTAGATCGGGTATGAACTCCTTCATCCAGACTCCTTCGTTCGCTGCTTCAGAAGAAGCTATGTACTCCGCTTCACATGTAGATCCCGCTACGACGCTTTGTTTAGAACTACACCAACTGACAGCTCCACCGTTTAAAGTAAACACGTATCCGGTTTGCGATTTAGAATCGTCCGGATCAGTGTCAAAGCTTGCATCAACGTAACCTCTTACAGTGAGCTCTTTGTCACCTCCATATACGAGAAACATATCCTTAGTCCTTTTCAGGTATTTCAGGATGTTCTTGACCGCTGTCCAGTGATCCATTCCAGGATTACTTTGGTACCTCCCAGCTAAACTTATAGCAAGTCACACATCAGGTCTGGTACACAGCATTGCATACATGATAGAGCCTATGGCCGAAGCATAGGGAACATCTTTCATTTTCTCTCTATCTTCTGCAGTGGTTGGGCATTGAGTCTTACTCAATTTCATACCTTGTAACACAGGCAAGAACCCTTTCTTTGCTTGATCCATTTTGAATTTCTTCAAAATCTTGTCCAGGTATGTGCTTTGTGAAAGTCCAATTAAGCGTCTTGATCTATCTCTATAGATCTTTATGCCTAATATGTAAGAAGCTTCCCCGAGGTCTTTCATCGAAAAACTTTTATTCAAGTATCCCTTTATGCTATCCAGAAATTCTATATCATTTCCAATTAGCAATATGTCATCCACATATAATATCAGAAATGCTACAGAGCTCCCACTCACTTTCTTGTAAATACAGGCTTCTCCAAAAGTCTGTATAAAGCCAAATGCTTTGATCAGACTATCAAAGCGTTTATTCCAACTCCGAGATGCTTGCACCAGTCAATAAATGGATCGCTGGAGTTTGCATACTTTGTTAGCTCCTTTTGGCTTGACAAAACCTTCTGGTTGTACCATATACAACTCTTCTTCCAGAAATCCATTCAGGAATGCAGTTTTGACATCCATTTGCCATATTTCATAATCATAAAATGCGGCAATTGCTAACATAATTCTGACAGACTTAAGCATCGCTACGGGTGAGAAGGTCTCATCGTAGTCAACCCCTTGAACTTGTCGAAAACCTTTTGCGACAAGTCGAGCTTTATAGACAGTAACATTACCGTCAGCGTCAGTCTTTTTCTTGAAGATCCATTTATTCTCAATTGCTTGCCTATCATCGGGCAAGTCAACCAAAGTCCATACTTTGTTCTCATACATGGATCCCATCCCAGATTTCATGGCCTCAAGCCACTTTTTCGGAATCTGGGCTCACCATCGCTTCTTCATAGTTCGTAGGTTCATCATGATCTAGCATCATGACTTCCAGAACTGGATTACCGTACCACTCTGGTGCGGATCTCACTCTGGTTGATCTACGTGGTTCAGTAGTATCTTGTTCTGAAGCTTCATGATCATCATTATTAGCTTCCTCACTGATTGGCATAGGTGTCGCACAAACAGTTTTTTGTGATGTACTATTTTCCAATAAGGGAGCAGGTACAGTTACCTCGTCAAGTTCTACTTTCCTCCCACTCACTTCTTTCGAGAGAAACTCCTTCTCTAGAAATGATCCATTCTTAGCAATGAATGTCTTGCCTTCGGATCTGTGATAGAAGGTATACCCAACAGTTTCCTTTGGGTATCCTATGAAGACACATTTCTCCGCTTTGGGTTCGAGCTTATCAGGTTGAAGCTTTTTCACATAAGAATCGCAGCCCCAAACTTTAAGAAACGACAACTTTGGTTTCTTGCCAAACCATAGTTCATAAGGCGTCGTCTCAACGGATTTTGATGGTGCCCTATTTAACGTGAATGCGGCCGTATCTAAAGCATAACCCCAAAACGATAGCGGTAAATCAGTAAGAGACATCATAGATCGCACCATATCTAGTAAAGTACGATTACGACGTTCGGACACACCATTACGCTGTGGTGTTCCGGGTGGCGTGAGTTGCGAAACTATTCCACAATTTTTCAAATGTACACCAAACTCGTAAGTCAAATATTCTCCTCCACGATCAGATCGTAGAAATTTTATTTTCTTGTTACGATGATTTTCAACTTCACTCTGAAATTCCTTGAACTTTTCAAATGTTTCAGACTTATGTTTCATTAAGTAGATATACCCATATCTGCTTAAATCATCTGTGAAGGTGAGAAAATAACGATATCCGCCGCGAGCCTCAATATTCATCGGACCACATACATCGGTATGTATGATTTCCAACAAATCTGTTGCTCTCTCCATAGTACCGGAGAACGGTGTTTTAGTCATCTTGCCTATGAGGCACGGTTCGCAAGTACCAAGTGATTCATAATCAAGTGATTCCAAAAGCCCATCAGTATGGAGTTTCTTCATGCGCTTTACACCGATATGACCTAAACGGTAGTGCCACAAATAAGTTGCACTATCATTATTAACTTTGCATCTTTTGGCTTCTACATTATGAATATGTGTATCACTATCTTCGAGATTCAACAAGAATAGACCACTCTTCAAAGGTGCATGACCATAAAAGATATTATTCATATAAATAGAACAACCATTATTCTCTGATTTAAATGAATAACCGTCTCGCATTAAACAAGATCCAGATATAATGTTCATGCTCAACGCTGGCACCAAATAACAATTATTTAGGTCTAATATTAATCCCGAAGGTAGATGTAGAGGTAGCGTGCCGACCGCGATCACATCGACTTTGGAACCGTTTCCCACGCGCATCGTCACCTCGTCCTTTGCTAGTGTCCGCTTATTCCGTAGTCCCTGTTTCGAGTTGCAAATATTAGCAACAGAACCAGTATCAAATACCCAGGTGCTACTGCGAGCTCTAGTAAGGTACACATCAATAACATGTATATCACATATACCTTTGCTCACTTTGCCATCCTTCTTATCCGCCAAATACTTGGGGCAGTTTCGCTTCCAGTGTCCAGTCTGCTTGTAGTAGAAGTACTCAGTTTCAGGCTTAGGTCCAGACTTGGGTTTCTTCTCTTGAGCAGCAACTTGCTTGCTGTTCTTCTTGAAGTTTCCCTTCTTCTTCCCTTTACCCTTTTTCTTGAAACTAGTGGTCTTGCTAACCATCAACACTTGATGCTCCTTTTTGATTTCTACCTCCGCAGCTTTCAGCATTGCGAAGAGCTCGGGAATAGTCTTGTTCATCCCTTGCATATTATAGTTCATCACGAAGCTCTTGTAGCTTGGTGGTAGTGATTGGAGAATTCTGTCAATGACGCAATCATCTGGAAGATTAACTCCCATCTGAATCAAGTGATTATTATACCCAGACATTTTGAGTATATGCTCACTGACAGAACTGTTCTCCTCCATCTTACAGCTATAGAACTTATTGGAGACTTCATATCTCTCAATTCGGGCATTTGCTTGAAATATTAACTTCAACTCCTGGAACATGTCATTTGCTCCATGACGTTCAAAACGTCGTTGAAGTCCCGATTCTAAGCCGTAAAGCATGGCACACTGAACTATCGAGTAGTCATCAGCTTTGCTCTGCCAGACGTTCATAACATCTGGCGTTGCTCCAGCAGCAGGCCTGTCACCCAGCGGTGCTTCCAGGACGTAATTCTTCTGTGCAGCAATGAGGATAATCCTCAGGTTACGGACCCAGTCCGTGTAATTGCTACCATCATCTTTCAACTTTGCTTTCTCAAGGAACGCATTAAAATTCAACGGAACAATAGCACGAGCCGTCTATCTACAAGCAACATAAACAAGCAAGATACTATCAGGTACTAAGTTCATGATAAGTTTAAGTTCAGTTAATCAAATTACTTAGGAACTCCCACTTAGATAGACATCCCTCTAATCCTCTAAGTGATCACGTGATCCAAATCAACTAAACCATAACCGATCATCACATGAGATGGAGTAGTTTTCAATGGTGAACATCGTCATGTTGATCATATCTACTATATGATTCACGCTCGACCTTTCGGTCTCTGTGTTCCGAGGCCATATCTGCATATGCTAGGCTCGTCAAGTTTAACCTGAGTATTCTGCATGTGCAAAACTGGCTTGCACCCGTTGTAGATGGACGTAGAGCTTATCACACCCGATCATCACGTGGTGTCTGGGCACGACGAACTTTGGCAACGGTGCATACTCAGGGAGAACACTTCTTGATAATTTAGTGAGAGATCATCTTATAATGCTACCGTCAATCAAAGCAAGATAAGATGCATAAAAGGATAAACATCACATGCAATCAATATAAGTGATATGATATGGCCATCATCATCTTGTGCTTGTGATCTCCATCTCCGAAGCACCGTCATGATCACCATCGTCACCGGCGCGACACCTTGATCTCCATCATAGCATCGTTGTCGTCTCGCCAATCTTATGCTTCCACGACTATTACTACCGTTTAGTAATCTAGTAAAGCATTACATCGCGATTGCATTGCATACAATAAAGCGACAACCATATGGCTCCTGCCAGTTGCCGATAACTTAGTTACAAAACATGATCATCTCATACAATAAAATCAGCATCATGCCTTGACCATATCACATCACAACATACCCTGCAAAAACAAGTTAGACGTCCTCTACTTTGTTGTTGCAAGTTTTACGTGGCTGCTACGGGCTTAAGTAAGAACTCATCTCACCTACGCATCAAAACCACAACGATAGTTCATCAAATAGACTCCGTTTTAACCTTCTCAAGGACCGGGCGTAGTCACACTTGGTTCAACTAAAGTTGGAGAGACATTCTTCCGCAATCCATCTATGTGCAAAGCACGTCGAGGGAACCGGTCTCGCGTAAGAGTACGCGTAAGGTTGGTCCGGATCGTCTCAACCAACAATACCGCCGAACCAAAGTATGACATGCTGGTAGGCAGTATGACTTGTATCGCCCACAACTCACTTGTGTTCTACTCGTGCATATAACATCAAACCATAAAACCTAGGCTCGGATGCCACTGTTGGGGAACGCAGTAATTTCAAAACATTTCCTACGCACACGCAAGATCATGGTGATGCACAGCAACGAGAGGGGAGAGTGTTGTCTACGTACCAACGCAGACCGACTGCGGAAGCGATCACACAACGTAGAGGAAGTAGTCGTACGTCTTCTTCCCGATCCGACCGATCCAAGCACCGTTACTCCGGCACCTCCGAGTTCTTAGCACACGTTCAGCTCGATGGCGTTCCTCGGGCTCCGATCCAGCAAAGCGTCGAGGAAGAGTTTCGTCAGCACGACGGCGTGATGACGATCTTGATGTACTACCGACGCAAGGCTTCGCCTAAGCACTACAATGGTACGATCGAGGTGGAATTTGGTGGCAGGGGGCACCGCACACGGCTAAGGAACGATCTCAAGGATCAAGTTGTGTGTCTATGGGGTGCCCCCTGCCCCTGTATATAAAGGACCAGGGGCAAGGGGGTCGGCCGGCTAGGAGGGAGGCGCAGGGAGGAGTCCCACTCCTACCGGGAGTAGGACTCCTTCCCCCAAATCCTATTCCTAATAGGACTCTTCGGGAGAAAGAGAAGAGAGGGGGGCCGGCCCCTTCTCCTAGTCCTAATAGGACTAGGGAAGGGGGGTTCGGCCGGCTAGCCTGTGGGCTGCCCCTTCTCTCTTTTCCACTAAGGCCCAATAGGCCCATTTGCCTCCCGGGGGGTTCCGGTAACCCTCCCGGTAATCCGGTAAAATCCCGATTTCACCCGGAACACTTCCGGTGCCCAAACATAGGCTTCCAATATATCAATCTTTACGTCTCGACCATTTCGAGACTCCTCGTCATGTCCGTGATCTCATCCGGGACACCGAACAACCTTCGGTACATCAAAATGCATAAACTCATAATAACTGTCATC
Source organism: Triticum monococcum (assembly GCA_034509565.1). Lineage (NCBI taxonomy): Eukaryota > Viridiplantae > Streptophyta > Magnoliopsida > Poales > Poaceae > Triticum > Triticum monococcum. The sequence continues at coordinate 71,975,716 of CM067843.1, read as the reverse complement.
GTAACGTTAAGCGTGCGGACCCTACGGTTCGAGAACAATGTAGACATGACCGAGACACGTCTCCGGTCAATAACCAATAGCGGGACCTGGATGCCCATATTGGCTCCTACATATTCTACGAAGATCTTTATCGGTCAGACCGCATAACAACATACGTTGTTCCCTTTGTCATCGGTATGTTACTTGCCCGAGATTCGATCGTCGGTATCCAATACCTAGTTCAATCTCGTTACCGGCAAGTCTCTTTACTCATTCCGTAATACATCATCTCACAACTAACTTATTAGTTGCAGTGCTTGCAAGGCTTATGTGATGTGCATTACCGAGAGGGCCCAGAGATACCTCTCCGACAATCGGAGTGACAAACCCTAATCTCGAAATACGCCAACCCAACATCTACCATTGGAGACACCTGTAGTACTCCTTTATAATCACCCAGTTACGTTGTGACGTTTGGTAGTACCCAAAGTGTTCCTCCGGTAAACGGGAGTTGCATAATCTCATAGTTATAGGAACATGTATAAGTCATGAAGAAAGCAATAGCAACATACTAAACGATCGGGTGCTAAGCTAATGGAATGGGTCATGTCAATCAGATCATTCTACTAATGATGTGACCTCGTTAATCAAATAACAACTCCTTGTTCATGGTTAGGAAACATAACCATCTTTGATTAACGAGCTAGTCAAGTAGAGGCATACTAGTGACACTCTGTTGGTCTATGTATTCACACATGTATTATGTTTCCGGTTAATACAATTCTAGCATGAATAATAAACATTTATCATGATATAAGGAAATAAATAATAACTTTATTATTGCCTCTAGGGCATATTTCCTTCATGGGGACACCGTGCTTCAGAGATGCCTCTGACAGGCAGTACAAAAGCATACCCTAGCCCATCATGGTATCGAGAAACACCACAGCTTGATCATGCCCCCCGCGCAATGCCTCAAGAACCCAGAGACTTAGGTGAGGTTGATAAGGGTGATGGTTTTGGGATAAGAGCTTGGCTATTTTTCTTCATGCATCAATGAGGGGTGGTGAATGGCTATCTTCCGCCTTCTTTTCAGTGGTTCCCCTACCGCTCAGGATTGCCGGATTTGCTTCTTGGCACTTTTGGGACTTTTTGATTGCGTCTTGGAATTTCAGGTTTCCTCTATTGTGAGGATTGCTTGCATGGGCTGGCTGCATTACCCTGGACTTCATGAGTATTTTTTTCACTTTGGAGATTTGCTTGCACTTCTTCGGGGATCACTTTCCACACTTGCTCGGGGACCCACCTTCAGAACTTGGAATACAACCATTCACCTATGTGTACTAAGAAAACCCTCTGGCACTTTATTTGGGGCTTTTGGTGGCACGACCTAGGGTTGCCATGTGGCTACACACCGAACCCAACTTGTGTTGGGTCAGGTAGCCCTTTCATGATCTTTTCCTATAGTCTTCCCTAGGACGTGAGCTTCTGTCAACCTGAGACACGCCAAAAAACATGATGGGTGCGGGGTCTGATAACAGAAGTGCCCAACTATTCTTATTTAATACCTCCAGAAGCATGCACTTGGCACGTGTGGTGCATTATGGGTGTGGGAGCCGCTTCACCTGCAAAATGGCACATTGTGCCGCCTGTCAACAAGCCCTCGGATAGCAAATTACTGGAGCAATAGCGTGGAATTTGTTGGAAATATGCCCTAGAGGCAATAATAAAATGATTATTATTATATTTCCTTGTTCATGATAATTGTCTATTATTCATGCTATAATTGTGTTATCCGGAAATCATAATACATGTGTGAATACATAGACCATAACATGTCCCTAGTGAGCCTCTAGTTAACTAGCTCGTTGATCAACAGATAGTCATGGTTTCCTGACTATGGACATTGGATGTCATTGATAACGGGATCACATCATTAGGAGAATGATGTGATGGACAAGACCCAATCCTAAGCATAGCACAAGATCGTGTAGTTCGTTTGCCAGAGCTTTTCCAATGTCAAGTATCATTTCCTTAGACCATGAGATCGTGTAACTCCCGGATGCCGTAGGAGTGCTTTGGGTGTACCAAACATCACAACGTAACTGGGTGACTCTAAAGGTATACTACAGGTATCCCCGAAAGTATCTGTTGGGCTAACACGGATCGAGACTGGGATTTGTCACTCCGTATGACAGAGAGGTATCTCTGGGCCCACTCGGTAATGCATCATCACAATGAGCTCAATGAGACCAAGTGTTTTGTCATGGGATCATGCATTACGGTACGAGTAAAGTGACTTGCCGGTAACGAGATTGAACGAGGTATTGGGATACCGACGACCGAATCTCGGGCAAGTAATGTACCGATTGACAAAGGGAATTGAATATGGATTGATTGAATCCTCGACATCGTGGTTCATCCGATGAGATCATCATGGAACATGTGGGAGCCAACATGGGTATCCAGATCCCGCTGTTGGTTATTGACCGGAGACGCGTATCGGTCATGTCTGTGTGTCTCCCGAACCCGTAGGGTCTACACACTTAAGGTTCGATAACGCTAGGGTTGTAGAGATGTTAGTATGTGGTAACCCGAAAAGTTGTCCGGAGTCCCGGATGAGATCCCGGACATCACGAGGAGTTCCGGAATGGTCCGGAGGTGCAGATTTATATATAGGAAGTCGAGTTTCGGCCATCGGGAAAGTTTCGGGGATAATCGGTATTGTACCGGGACCACCGGAAGGGTCCCGGGGGTCCATCGGGTAGGGCCACCTATCCCGGAGGGCCCCATGGGCTGAAGTGGGAGGGGAACCAGCCCCTGGTGGGCTGGTGCGCCCCCCATGGGCCTCCCCCTGCGCCTAGGGTTGGAAACCCTAGGGGTGGGGGCGCCCCACTTGGCTTGGGGGGCAAGTCCCCCTTGGCCGCCCCCCTTGGAGATCCCATCTCCTAGGGCCGGCGCCCCCTAGGGGCCCTATATATAGTGGGGGGAGGGAGGGCAGCCGTACCCAAGTCCCTGGCGCCTCCTTCTCCCCTCGTGACACCTCTCTCTCTCTCTCGTTGGAGCTTGGCAAAGCCCTGCCGAGATCACCGCTGCTTCCAAAACCACGCCGTCGTGCTAGTGGATCTCCATCAACCTCTCCTTCCCTTGCTGGATCAAGAAGGAGGAGACGTCTTCCCAACCGTACGTGTGTTGAACGCGGAGGTGCTGTCCGTTCTGCGCTTGGTCATCGGTGATTTGGATCATGACGAGTACGACTCCATCAACCCCGTTCTCTTGAATGCTTCCGCTCGCGATCTACAAGGGTATGTAGATGCACTCCCCTCTCCCTCGTTGCTAGATGACTCCATAGAATGATATTGGTGATGCGTAGAAAATTTTAAAATTCTGCTATGTTCCCCAACAGTGGCATCATGAGCTAGGTCTATGCGTAGTTTCTATGCACGAGTAGAACTCAAGTTGTTGTGGGCATTGATTTTGTCAATTTACTTGCCGTTACTAGTCTTATCTTGATCCGGTAGCATCGTGGGATGAAGCAGCCTGGACTGACCTTACACGTACGCTTACGTGAGACTGGTTCCACCGACTGACATGCACTAGTTGCATAAGGTGGCTAGCGGGTGTCTGTCTCTCCCACTTTAGTCGGATTGGATTCGATGAAAAGGGTCCTTATGAAGGGTAAATAGAAATTGGCATATCACGTTGTGGTTTTGGCGTAGGTAAGAAACGTTCTTGCTAGAAACCTATAGCAGCCACGTAATAACTTGCAACAACATTTAGAGGACGTCTAACTTGTTTTTGCAGCATGTGCCATGTGATGTGATATGGCCAAAAGGATATGATGAATGATATATGTGATGTATGAGATTGATCATGTTCTTGTAATAGGAATCACGACTTGCATGTCGATGAGTATGACAACCGGGAGGAGCCATAGGAGTTGTCTTAATTTATTTATGACCTGCGTGTCAACATAAACATGATGTAATTACTTTACTTTATTGCTAAACCGTTAGCCAAAGTAGTAGAAGTAATAGATGACGAGACAACTTCATGAAGACACGATGATGGAGATCATGGTGTCATGCCGGTGACGATGATGATCATGGCGCCCCGAAGATGGAGATCAAAAGGAGCAAATGATATTGGCCATATCATGTCACTATTTGATTGCATGTGATGTTTATCATGTTTTTGCTTCTTATTTGCTTAGAACGACAGTAGTAAATAAGATGATCCCTCACAATAATTTCAAGAAAGTGTTCCCCCTAACTGTGCGCTATTGCGAAAGTTCGTTGTCTCGAAGCACCACGTGATGACCGGGTGTGATAGATTCTAACGTTCACATACAACGGGTGTAAGCCAGATTTACACATGAAAAACAGTTAGGTTGACTTGACGATCCTAGCATGTACAGACATGGCCTCGGAACACAAGAGACCGAAAGGTCGAACATGAGTCGTATGGAAGATACGATCAACATGGAGATGTTCACCGGTGATGACTAGTCCGTCTCACGTGATGATCGGACACGGTCTAGTTGAGTCGGATCATGTATCACTTAGATGACTAGAGGGATGTCTAATCTGAGTGGGGGTTCATTAAATAATTTGATTAGATGAACTTAATTATCATGAACTTAGTCTAGAAACCTTTGCAAAATGTCTTGTAGATCAAATGGCCAACGCTCATGTCAACCTCAACTTCAACGCGTTCCTAGAGAAAACCAAGCTGAAAGATGATGTCAGCAACTATACGGACTGGGTCCGGAACTTGAGGATCATCCTCATAGCTGCCAAGAAAGCATATGTCCTAGAAGCACCGCTAGGTCAAGCACCCATCCCAGAGAACCAAGACGTTATGAACGCTTGGCAGTCACGTGCTGATGATTACTCCCTCGTTCAGTGCGGCATGCTTTATAGCTTAGAACCGGGGCTCCAAAAGCATTTTGAGCAACACGGAGCATATGAGATGTTCGAAGAGTTGAAAATGGTTTTCCAAGCTCATGCCCAGGTCAAGAGATATGAAGTTTCCGACAAGTTCTACAGTTGTAAGATGGAGGAAAATAGTTCTGTCAGTGAGCACATACTCAAAATTTCTGGGTTGCACAACCGCTTGTCCCAGCTGGATATTAACCTCCCGGACGAGGCGGTCATTGACAAAATCCTTCAATCGCTCCCACCTAGCTACAAGAGCTTTGTGATGAACTACAATATGCAGGGGATGGTGAAAACTATTCCTGAAGTATTTTCAATGCTGAAATCAGCGGAGGTGGAAATCAAAAAGGAACATCAAGTGTTGATGGTCAAAAAACCACTAGTTTCAAGAAAGGCAAGGGTAAGAAGAACTTCAAGAAGTTCGGCAAGGGAGTTGCCGCGCCCGGTAAACCAGTTGCCGGGAAGAAGTCAAAGAATGAACCCAAACCTGAGACTGAGTGCTTTTATTGCAAGGGAAAGGGACACTGGAAGCGGAACTGCCCCAAATACTTAGCGGACAAGAAGGCCGGCAACACAAAAGGTATATGTGATATACATGTCATTGATGTGTACCTTACCAGTACTCGTAGTAGCTCATGGGTATTTGATACCGGTGTGGTTGCTCATATTTTAACTCAAAACAGGAGCTACGGAATAAGCGGAGACTGGCGAAGGACGAGGTGCCGATGCGCGTCGGGAATGGTTCCAAGGTCGATGTGATCGCCGTCGGCACGCTACCTCTACATTTACCTACGAGATTAGTTTTAAACCTCAATAATTGTTATTTAGTGCTAGCTTTGAGCAGGAACATTGTATCTGGATCTCGTTTAATACGAGATGGCTACTCATTTAAATCCGAGAATAATGGTTGTTCTATTTATATGAGAGATATGTTTTATGGTCATGCCCCGCTGGTCAATGGTTTATTCTTAATGAATCTCGAACGTGATGCTACACATATTCATAGTGTGAATACCAAAAGATTTAAGGTTGATAATGATAGTCCCACATATCTGTGGCACTGCCGCCTTGGTCACATCGGTGTCAAACGCATGAAGAAGCTCCATACAGATGGACTTTTGGAGTCTCTTGATTTCGAATCATTTGACACGTGCGAACCATGCCTCATGGGTAAAATGACTAAGACTCCATTCTCCGGAACAATGGAGCGAGCAACCAACTTATTGGAAATTATACATACTGATGTGTGTGGTCCAATGAGCGTTGAGGCTCGCGGTGGCTATCGTTATGTTCTCACCCTTGCTGATGACTTATGTAGATATGGGTATGTCTATTTGATGAAACACAAGTCTGAGACGTTTGAAAAGTTCAAGGAATTTCAGAATGAGGTAGAGAATCAACGTGACCGAAAGATAAAATTCTTACGATCAGATCGTGGGGGAGAATATTTAAGTCACGAATTTGGTACGCACTTCAGGAAATGTGGAATCATTTCACAACTCACGCCACTTGGAACACCTCAGCGTAATGGTGTGTCCGAATGTCGTAATCGCACTCTATTGGATATGGTGCGATCTATGATGTCACTCATTGATTTACCGCTATCATTTTGGGGATACGCTCTAGAGACAACTACATTCACTTTAAATAGGGCACCGTCTAAATCCGTTGAGACGACACCGTATGAATTATGGTTTGGAAAGAAACCTAAGTTGTCGTTTCTAAAAGTTTGGGGATGCGATGCTTATGTCAAGAAACTTCAACCTGAAAAGCTCGAACCCATGTCGGAAAAATGCGTCTTCATAAGATACCCTAATGAAACCATTAGGTATACCTTCTACCTCAGATCCGAAGGCAAGATCTTTGTTGCCAAGAACGGGTCCTTTCTAGAGAAAGAGTTTCTCTCAAGAGAAGTAAGTGGGAGGAAAGTAGAACTCGATGAAGTACTGCCTCTTGAACCGGAAAGTAGCGCAGCTCAGGAAGATGTTCCTGTGGTGCCTGCACCGACTAGAGAGGAAGTTAATGATGATGATCAAGGTACTTCGGATCAAGTTGCTACTGAACTTCGAAGGTCCACAAGGACACGTTCCACACCAGAATGGTATGGCAACCCTGTCCTGGAAATCATGTTGTTAGACAATGGTGAACCTTCGAACTATGAAAAAGCATTGGCGGGCCTAGATTCCAACAAATGGCTTGAAACCATGAAATCCGAGATAGGATCCATGTATGAAAACAAAGTATGGACTTTGAGAGACTTGCCCGATAATCGGCGAACGATAGAGAATAAATGCATCTTTAAGAAGAAGACGGACGTGGATGGTAATGTTACCATCTATAAGGCTCGACTTGTCGCTAAGGGTTATCGACAAGTTCAAGGGGTTGACTACGATGAGACCTTCTCACCCGTAGCGAAGCTGAAGTCCGTCCGAATCATGTTAGCAATTGCCGCATACTATGATTATGAGATATGGCAAATGGACGTCAAAACGGCTTTCCTTAACGGCTTTCTTAAGGAAGAATTGTATATGATGCAGCCGGAAGGTTTTGTCGATCCTAAGAATGCTAACAAGGTATGCAAGCTCCAGCGCTCCATCTATGGGCTGGTGCAAGCATCTCGGAGTTGGAACATTCGCTTTAATGAAATAATCAAAGCGTTTGGGTTTATGCAGACTTATGGAGAAGCCTGCGTTTACAAGAAAGTGAGTGGGAGCTCTGTAGCATTTCTCATATTATATGTGGATGACATACTTTTGATGGGAAATGATATAGAACTTTTGGACAGTATTAAGGCCTACTTGAATAATTGTTTTTCGATGAAGGACCTTGGAGAAGTTGCTTACATATTAGGCATCAAGATATATAGAGATAGATCGAGACGCCTCATAGGTATTTCACAAAGCACATACCTTGATAAGATATTGAAGAAGTTCAATATGGATCAGTCCAAGAAGGGGTTCTTGCATGTGTTGCAAGGTGTGAAATTGAGCTCAGCTCAATGTCTGACCACGACAGAAGATAGAGAAAAGATGAGTGTCGTCCCCTATGCCTCAGCCATAGGGTCTATCATGTATGCCATGCTGTGTACCAGACCTGATGTAAACCTTGCCGTGAGTTTGGTAGGTAGGTACCAAAGTAATCCCGACATGGAACACTGGACAGCGGTCAAGAACATCCTGAAGTACCTGAAAAGGACTAAGGATATGTTTCTCGTATATGGAGGTGACGAGGAGGTTGTCATAAAGGGTTACGTCGATGCTAGCTTCGACACAAATCTGGATGACTCTAAGTCACAAATCGGATACGTATATATTTTGAATGGTGGGGCAGTTAGCTGGTGCAGCTGCAAGCAAAGCGTCGTGGCAGGATCTACATGTGAAGTGGAGAACATGGCAGCCTCGGAGGCAGCGCATGAAGCAATCTGGATGAAGGAGTTCATCACCGACCTAGGAGTCATACCCAATGGGTCAGGGCCGATCACTCTCTTCTGTGACAACGCTGGAGCTATTGCCCTTGCCAAGGAGCCCAGGTTTCACAAGAAGACCAGGCACATCAAGCGTCGCTTCAACTCCATTCGTGAAAATGTTCAAGATGGAGACATAGATATTTGCAAAGTACATACGGATCTAAATGTCGCAGATCCGTTGACTAAATCTCTTCGGCGAGCAAAACATGATCAACACCAGAACTCTATGGGTGTTCGATTCATCACAATGTAACTAGATTATTGACTCTACTGCAAGTGCGAGACTGTTGTAAATATGCCCTAGAGGCAATAATAAAATGATTATTATTATATTTCCTTGTTCACGATAATTGTCTATTATTCATGCTATAATTGTGTTATCCGGAAATCATAATACATGTGTGAATACATAGACCATAACATGTCCCTAGTGAGCCTCTAGTTAACTAGCTCGTTGATCAATAGATAGTCACGGTTTCCTGACTATGGACATTGGATGTCATTGATAACGGGATCACATCATTAGGAGAATGATGTGATGGACAAGACCCAATCCTAAGCATAGCACAAGATCGTGTAGTTTGTTTGCTAGAGCTTTTCCAATGTCAAGTGTCATTTCCTTAGACCATGAGATCGTGTAACTCCCGGATGCCGTAGGAGTGCTTTGGGTGTACCAAACGTCACAATGTAACTGGGTGACTATAAAGGTACACTACAGGTATCCCCGAAAGTATCTCTTGGGCTGACACGGATCGAGACTGGGATTTGTCACTCCGTATGACGGAGAGGTATCTCTGGGGCCACTTGGTAATGCATCATCACAATGAGCTCAATGTGACCAAGTGTTTGGTCACGGGATCATGCATTACGGTACAAGTAAAGTGACTTGCCGGTAACGAGATTGAACTAGGTATTGGGATACCGACGATCGAATCTCACGCAAGTAACGTACCGATTGACAAAGGGAATTGAATACGTGATTGATTGAATCCTCGACATCGTCGTTCATCCGATGAGATCATCGTGGAACATGTGGGAGCCAACATGGGTATCCATATCCCATTGTTCGTTATTGACCGGAGAGTCGTCTCGGTCATGTCTGTGTGTCTCCCGAACCCGTAGGGTCTACACACTTAAGGTTCAGTAACGCTAGGGTTGTAGAGATATTAGTATGCGGTAACCCGAAAGTTGTTCGGAGTCCCGGATGAGATCCTGGACGTCACGAGGAGTTTCGGAATGGTCTGGAGGTGAAGATTTATATATAGGAAGTCCAGTTTCGGCCATCGGGAAAGTTTCGGGGGTAATCGGTATCGTACCGGGACCACCGGAAGGGTCCCGGGGGTCCACCGGGTGGGGCCACCTATCTCGGAGGGCCCCATGCACCGAAGTTGGAGGGGAACCAGCCCCTGGTGGGCTGGTGTGCCCCCCCATGGGCCTCCCTCTGCGCCTAGGGTTGGAAACCCTAGGGGTGGGGGCGCCCCACTTGGCTTGGGGGGCAAGTCCCCCTTGGCCGCCCCCATGGAGATCCCATCTCCTAGGGCCGGCGCCCCCCCTAGGGGCCCTATATATAGTGGGGGAGGAAGGGCAGCCATACCCAAGTCCCTGGCGCCTCTTCTCCCCTTGTGACACCTCTCTCTCTCTCTCGTTGGAGCTTGACGAAGCCCTGCCGAGACCACCGCTGCTTCCATCACCACGACGTCGTGCTGCTGGATCTCCATCAAACTCTCCTTCCCTTGCTGGATCAAGAAGGAGGAGACGTCTTCCCAACCGTACGTGTGTTGAACGCGGAGGTGCCGTCCGTTCGGCGCTCGGTCATCGGTGATTTGGATCACGACGAGTACGACTCCATCAACCACGTTCTCTTGAACGCTTCCGCTCGCGATCTACAAGGGTATGTAGATGCACTCCCCTCTCCCTCGTTGCTAGATGACTCCATACATTGATCTTGGTGATGCGTAGAAAATTTTAAAATTTTGCTACATTCCCCAACAGAATTGTGAGGAAAGCAAGTATTTATGCTCGAAATTGCCTCCAATCATGCAAACATGTGAAAGAAATTTGATGGATGTGGTGTAAATTTAAAAGAAAATGCAATATGGGAAGGCTATATCCACCATAGCTCTTCAAGTTGAACCTGTGCCTGGTGAAGATGTTCGCTCAACTTTTCGCCATCACGTCAAGGCACCAGTTGGGTGGAAGAGATGGGCCTATCAGGTTGGCTACTATTGAGCGTGTGTTGAGGATGACTTCGTTACATATGAAAGATCCTCTCATTTTATATAGGCTTCGCCGACTGGAGTTTGTAGTCAAGGTTAATGAAGCGCCTTCGAATGTAGTGGCCACCTCAAGAAATGCGCCCATCACATTGGGTGTGAGGTCGAGGTTGCCAAAGCCCATGATGATACATGGATTATTTTCTCAACCATCGAGAATGCCTCCAAGATAAATGCAATATGTTGGGTACTTGAAGCAAACTGCGGCGCCTTCTTGCCATGGTCGTGCAATATTGGAGGAAACCTGTGATCGGGGCATATTGAAATTGCACCCACGGTTCTTCATACAATAGTAACCCGGGTTGGATCACAAATGGGTTAATTGAAGCCTCTATACGAGATAGAGCATCGGGAAGAATAACCCAAGTTGAGAAATATCCACACCATCTTGTAAGTTGGAGAAGAGGCCGAAGACGAATTCGACGACATTGTTGCGCACCAAATACGGGAGGAGAACCAGGTCCCACCGGGTGTGTCAATTTGTTTGACACGAAAAATAATAAAAACAACGATGGTTATTGTGTCATTATCTCTGTACGTGCCAGGGGAAATAAATATGCGGGCGTGCCAGTGTACTGAGTAAACAAAGAAAACATAGGGAAACTTGTACTTTATTAATGTCTCATGGGAGAAAACAAATTACTTGATCCCTTTACATAATCACTCAATGGCCTGCTAGCTCGGCCAACATGACTTCGGCGATTGTGAGGTTCTGGTTCACGGGGCCTCGGAAGGCTCCCGATTAATTACGTCCGCGAGCCGGAGCCACGGACCACCTCCGATTAAGCTGCTGCAATGGTCGTTGTCTTCAAGTCTCGTCTTCTCCAAGTGCTCGGTCTAGATGATGGTGACGATGTGGTGGAATAGAAGAGTGGAGCGTTACGTCCGTCGCTCCGGCGATGCTTAGTTACATCCATCCGGCTTGTCGATGTCCGATGATGAAGATGTCTGGCCTCGTCAACTCAGACAGATGGTCGGCCTTCGCCTCGTCGGTGCCCGGCCTGGTGGTGTCCGCCTCATCGGTGTCAGACACGGTGTGTCTTGCCTTCGCCTCGTCGGTGCCTGGCAAGATATGGATAGCTTCATCGGAAGAAGACATGTCGGTGAAGTGGCTTCGCCTCGTCGGAGCTTGGACGGGGTTTGGGGAGTGTGTTGATGTAGAAGTCGGAGTAGATTTGAGTGTCGCCGCGTGGCAGCGTTGCTTGAAGATGACAACAATGTGAGCTCGTCGATGTAGACCTCAGACCGTCGTGCCTCGTCGGTCTTGGCAGCATTGGAGTATTTGTTGTCGGGGTGGCATGGGTCGCGCTCGACTTAGACTTCTCGACGGTCGGTTACTTCATCGGGGTGTCCAAGGGGCTATGCCTTGCGGGAGTAATGCTTTGGGGAGACCGGCGTTAGTGTAAAAACTAACGCGCGCTCACATGGGCATGGCCGGGGTGGATGGCACCTCGTCTTGGCTCGACGCCGAGTATTCGACGGTCTACCAAGACAAAGGGGGCCGCCTTACGAGGCCGTAGAAAGACGGCGTTGTAGAGGCCACCTCGCCTTGAGCTGGTGCTATGCCAAAGGGTGACCTGTACGCCGGCGATGCCATGGACCTATACGCCAAGGACCTGTCCGCCATGGTGGGTGCGCCTTGCGGGGGTAATAGTTTGAAGAGACCAGCGTCAATGTAAAAACTGACGCGCACTCACATTGGCCTAGCTGAGGTGATTGGCACCTCGTCTTGCCTCGACGCCGAGTATTCGGCGGTCTATCAAGACAAAAGGGGACGCCTCACAAGGCCGTGGAAAGGCGGCGTTGTAGAGGCCATGTCGCCTTGGGCTGGTGCTACGCCAAAGGGTAACCTGTACGCCGGCGACGGCATGGACCTATACGCCAAGGACCTGTCCGCCATGATGGGTGCGCCTTGCGGGAGTAATAGTTTGAAGACACCGACGTCAATGTAAAAACTGCGCGCAATCACATTGGCCTGGCCGAGGTGGTTGGCGCCTCGTCTCGGCTAGACGCCAAGTATTTGGCGGTCCGTCAAGGCAAAGTGCCGCCTCACGGGGCCGTTGGAGGTGCGTCGTAGAGGCCGCGTCGCCTTGGGCTGGTGCTGCGTGAAAGTGTGACCTGCGCGCCGGCGACGCTACGGTCCTGTACGGCAAGGACCTATTGAACATGGTGGGTTCGCCTCTCAAAGGAGGGACCGGTCTTGTACCGCGCCATCGCAAACTCTGATTCGGATGAAAATCCGTACACCACGTAGGGAGAAGTGAGTCTCGGGCTCCGTTATCAGCGAGCTCCGGTTCCGCCACACCATCTCCTCCGAGAACGTGGGGCTAAACATGTACGCCTATGAACTTGAGTATGCCATTATATGCGGCACCTCGTCATAGATCGGGTCCATCTAAAACATGGGATTACTTCTCCATGCATCACTCGATCGCCACATGATCATGAGTGTGCTATTGACATATGGGGACTTCACCATAAATTGGATCCCTGTTCACCTTTCCTTCTTTGATGGCACTTATTGGCCTCTTTGTCTTGTTCACCTTTCCTTCTTTCATGGCACTTATTGGCCTCTTTGTCTTCTATGGACTCTGTTCACCGTGTGATTTGTACCTATTTATTTTCAGATAGGCAATTCAATCTTCACCAAGGGCAAGGGCCATACTTTTGGCGGCCTCTCCATGCGTGCTTGCCGGCGGCTTCTGCCTGCTCCTTGTACCTTGACCACGATGTACTAGAAATGACCTCCATGGATCTAAGGAAATATTTGTGTGGAGGTATTGGAAGAAAGGATCAGCATGATGGGGCTATAGGGATGAAATTCTGCTGGGCGTGGTTGCATGGCCTCCGTCTTCCTCTGTGGGTGCAGCCTGATGGCAGCCTCTGCTTGAGCGGCCGGCTGTGCGGGTGTCCGCCTGAGCGGCTTTGCGGCATGGCGGTGTCCTTCTCCCCTCCCCCCTCCCCCCCAGTGCCCTCTTCTGGATTTCTCTCTATATAGGCCCTGTTTGGTTTAGCTTTTATCGATGGATTCCGCTGCTGCGCAGCAGAATCTGAACCAAAGGGCAAACCCAGCAGAATTCGATTTCAGAAATCCGCTGCCAAAATTTGAACCAAAAGTGGAAGCAGCCCAGGACGTGCTTTCCAAAATCTGATTCCGCTGCAGGCCGAAATCTGAAAAATCTGTATCAGCTGGTTTGTCAAATGACCTACATCTTTTTCACATCAGATTTTTCACAACCGTTTTTTCACAGCAGATTTTTTACAGCTGCTTTTAGAAATTCACAGCCGAACCAAATAAGGCCATACGCCTAGAGGACGGGGCACTGTGTGACGGGCAGCAGCCGTTCCGATCCTTTTGGAAGAGATATGTACGCGTGAAGAGATAGGCCTCTTCGCGATGCTTATCTCTGAGTCTGTTGCACATGGGTTAACCATGCAGCGTACAACCCGTCATCAATCCGGTATTCAGCTATATATATGCATCTTTGCCGGCCGGCTATGGATGCTTTATACGTATTTGTATGTGCCAGCTGTGGTAGCCACCGCGTATAGGCAGGATGTGCACCGTTATACATTTAGCATAAATGCACGTTGCTACTCTACATGATCTTCGATGTATGCATGCAGTACATAGGCATTTCTGATGCATGCATGTAGTACGTGGGCATTTCTTTGCCATGCGCCATGCACAAGGCTATGCATGAATGCTCTAATCCATGTATACCTATATATTCTTCTCTAAGTATCCTGCACTTACCCCCGCAAAAAAAAGTATCCTGCACTTAAGAAGGAGAAAAAAACCTTTGACAATTGAAAAAAATAGGTCCAAAATCGCATCGAACAAATGCACCCCACCGAGTTGAGTTTGATTGGCAAATCGGACTCGAGTCGGTGAAATTTCCATTGTTTAACTAAGGGGCGCACATCGAAAAAAATAACCATGCAGCCGTGATAAAAGAAAGATTCTTGCCATAGGCTACCTGGACATGGAGCACTTTGCAATATTTGTTAAAAAAACCTGCAAATTAGTTGTACGCCTGCGGCATGCCAACCCGCACGCTTATCTCATTTTTTTTGAATTTTATCATTCATATCACGAATCAGTATTAAGTAGTTGACCCTTACAAGCACACTGAAACGCAAATACAAAGGACCATGAACATCTAAAGTACCCTAAGTAAACCATAACGCAAGAAGATCTCCGGAGCCCTATGTCATCATCCCTGAATCTTGAGAGAAGACCCCTGTAGCAGAAGGATCTGCAACCAGTTGCAAGCAGGTCATCCTCTTCGACCTCGGTAAAATTGCCGCCACACTGCTTCCTCCTTTCTTGACACCAGCGCTAAGAGGGCATGGACATCAATCCAACATACTTGCAACAGTCGTCGCCATCTATGGCTTTGAGTACCGCGAAAAGTGTCCCTTCCAGAAGAAAGAGAACTCGAGTCATCCGACCGGTCCAGCACCGCGGCTGGGCCATCCGCCTGGGCAAAGCAAGATCTCCCACCAGCATCAGCGCAGAGGAAGAAGAAGAACAGCAGCAACAAATCATACCAAAAAGGAAGAAGAAGGGTCTTCGTCTCCCTACATCCATCTCCCATCTGAGGACCCAAACGGCCAGTGCCGATGGACCTCCAGCCACCATAGCCCGCGACCTCGACGAGATCCGAGGATCCCCAACCCCACTGGCTCCTAGACGAAAGCAAAAGCCTTGCCTAACCGCGAACGGAGCCCGGAGAAACTTATTCCGACGCGACACCATCGCAACGGCCTCGGCAGTGTCTCCCTCAACCCTAACCCTACGACACACCCACCTAGCGAACAGACCCGAGGTTCCCCCTCTCTCCCGCCGCCGAAGCGGCCGACAGAGAGAGAGGGAACCGGCGGCGTCACCGGCGGCGCGCAGGGACCCTCGTTGCCTCCTAGATCGCCTCGTGCGATCCTATTCTTTCGCTGGATATGTATCACGGCTAGTCTATTTGACGCATTCTATGTCAATCAAATTGGCGGACCCGCACGCTTATCTCATTGGTTCATGTATATGTCAGGGTGTGCAGCAGCGCCTCAGATGACGCACACCGCGGCCCTGCTCGTAACAGAACCGACTCTTTGCATGCTGAGTGTAACAATCTGAGACAAAAACTCCGTATTAGCTCAACCGGAGTATTTGCGGTACTGAGTTGATTCCATGAGAGACAATCAGCTCAACAATGATTTTTTTGGCTGGGGCAGCTCAACAATAATTCTACCGGCCACGTGCATGTCTCTTTCGAGCAAATTTTCTTCATTTTTTATTTCACTTACTCCCATAGCATTGTGGCAATGCACGCCACAAGTAGGCAACAACATGAAATTGGGGTCGCGTACACCTTTCCTTTTTCTTTGACTTGCTCTCAGAAAGAGAACCGAGCACGAAAGAAATAGCGGATAGGTGACTGACTCCCATCATCAAGGCCAAGGGACGTGAGACATGCAGGGTAGTTAGGGGGCATACATGCATTTCTTCATCTTTCATGGCTTGCTTTCATAGAGACACATGCGCACGTATCTCGACATTAGCACAAAGAAGAGATATGTCAATGCCACACAGCGCCAGTCTATCGAGGATAAGATGCCAACGGCCCAATCTTTGCGGCCACAGTGGCAATGGGCCCCCGAGCGCGGCTGCCTGTACTGGTGGTCCCAACAATACTCAGCTTTTAGCACGCATAGGAGGTGCACCAAATAGTAGTAGAGAAGGTTGATCCTACGGCAGGAGATCATGTTGAAGTCGTGTGTGAAGAATAGTGCAAGCTAATTCACCCACACATGTATTTGATGAGGACGCTTGTCGCGACCATGTAACATCTATGGTGCCAGCCAACAAGGAAACGTTTCTGCATCTTCATTCGACAACAAAATACCATGCCGTGACCTGAAGAAAATTTATCAGTCTAGTCGCGACCACAGCGGCTATGGTGCCAGCCGACTAAACTGAAGGGTTTCACAGATTCACGCTGGCCGCACCGGTGCGTTACACTGCTTCCTTGAAGTCGACGCATTGATGTAGATGAACCACCAGAAAGCCATTGGTGGGTCACCTCGTAATTGTCGAGGCAACCCAAGATGTTGGGTCAATATCGAAAAATAGAATCTACACTGGAGGGCCATCGATGTGGTCATCAAATGACAGTGCCGGAATAGACATCGGTTCGCGTCGAGGGTGCCGGAGTGCCACGGCAGTGTTGTAGGTTCACGGGTGTGGCTGCTACCAGTGCTACCAACATATGTTAATGTAGACCAATAGTGTGTCGGCATATCATCAGCGACATAATGGACTGATACATCCATTTTGCATCATGCTTTTATATCAATATTTATTGCATCATGGACTATTATTTCACATTATGTCACAATACTTATGGCTATTCTATCTTATTTTACAAGGTTTACATAAGGAGGGAGAATGCCGGCAGCTGGAATTCTGGGCTGGAAAAGGAGCAAATATTAGAGACCTATTCTGCACAACTCCAAAAGTCCTGAAACTCCACGGAACGCCTTATAATAAATAATGAAAAATCCTCGCCAAAGATGAAGACCAGGGGGGCCACACCCTTCTCACGAGGGTGGGGGCGTGCTGCCCTGCCTCGTTGGCCCCCCGGTGGCTCTCCAATGACCATCTTCTCCTATATGAAGTCTTTCGTCGAGAAAAAATAGGAAGTAACCTTTCGGGACGAAACTCCGCCGCCACGAGGCGGAACCTTGGCGGATCCAATCTAGAGCTCCGGCAGAGCTGTTCTGCCAGGAAAACTTCCCTCCCGGAGGGGGAAATCATCGCCATCGTCATCACCAACGCTCCTCTCATCGGGAGAGGGCAATCTCCATCAACATCTTCATCAGCACCATCTCATCTCAAAACCCTAGTTCATCTCTTGTATCCGATTCTTGTCTTCAAGTCCGTGATTGGTGCTAGTAGGTTGCTAGGAGTGTTAATTAATCCTTATAGTTGATGCTAGTTGGTTTAATTGGTGGAAGATCATATGTTCAGATCCTTTATGCATATTAATACCCCTCTGATTATTAACATGTTTATGCTTTGTGAGTAGTTACGTTTGTTCCTGAGGACAAGGGAGAAGTCTTGCTATGAGTAGTCATGTGAATTTGGTATTCGTTTGATATTTTGATGAGATGTATGTTGTCTAGCCTCTAGTGGTGTTATGTGAACGTCGACTACATAACACTTCACCATTATTTGGGCCTAGAGGAAGGCATTGGGAAGTAATAAGTAGATGATGGGTTGCTAGAGTGACAGAAGCTTAAACCCTAGTTTATGCGTTGCTTCGTATGGGGCTGATTTAGATCCATATGTTTCATGCTGTGGTTAGGTTTACCTTAATACTTTTGTTGTAGTTGCGGATGCTTGCAATAGAGGTTAATCATAAGTGGGATGCTTGTTCAAGTAAGAACAGCACCCAAGCACCGGTCCACCCACATATCAAATTATCAAAGTACCGAACGTGAATCATATGAACATGATGAAAACTAGCTTGACAATATTCCCATGTGTCCTCGGGAGCGCTTTTCCTTATATAAGAGTTTGTCCAGGCTTGTCCTTTGCTACAAAAAGGATTGGGCCACCTTGCTGCACTTTACTTACTTTTGTCACTTGTTGCTCGTTACAAATTATCTCATTACAAAACTATCTGTTACCACTTATTTCAGTACTTGCAGAGAATACCTTGCTGAAAACCGTTTATCATTTCCTTCTGCTCCTCGTTGGGTTTGACACTCTTACTTATCGAAAGGACTACAATAGATCCCCTATACTTGTGGGTCATCAAGACTCTTTTTTGGCGCCGTTGCCGGGGAGTGAAGCGCCTTTGGTAGGTGGAATTTGGTAAGGAAAAATTTATACAATGTGCTGAAATATACTATCACCTGTTACTATGGAAAGTAATCCTCTGAGGGGCTTGTTCGGGGTATCTTCACCCCGACCAGTAGAGCAAAGAGTTGCTCCTCAACCTTCTGAACCTATTGAAAATGAAATTCCTTATGAGTATCCTTCGAGTATAATAGAAAAACTGCTAGCTAATCCTTTTACAGGAGATGGAACAAAGCATCCTGATGAACACCTAATATATGTGGATGAAGTTTGTGGATTATTTAAGCTTGCAGGTATTTCCGATGATGTTGCTAAGAAGAAGGTCTTCCCTTTATATTTGAAGGGAGACGCATTGACATGATATAGGCTATGTGATGATATGGGATCATGGAACTATAGAAGATTGAAATTGGAACTTCATCAAAAGTATTATCCTATGCATCTTGTTCATCGTGATCACAATTATATATATAATTTTTGGCCTCGCGAAGGAGAAAGCATCGCTCAAGCTTGGGGGAGGCTTAAATCAATGTTATATTCATGCCCCAATCATGAGCTTCCAAGAGAAACAATTCTTCAAAAAATTTATGCTCGGCTTTCTGATAACAATCGCACATGCTTGATACTTCTTGTGCTGACTCTTTTATGATGAAGACTATTGAATTCAAATGGGATTTATTGAATAGAATTAAACGCAACTCTGAAGATTGGGACCTCGACAATGGTAAGGAGTCAGGTATGACACCTAAGTTTGATTGTGTTAAATCTTTTATGGATACTTATATTTTCCGTAAGTTTAGCACTAAATATGGACTTGATTCTGAGATAGTAGCTTCTTTCTGTGAATCTTTTACTACCTATGTTGATCTTCCTAAGGAGAAGTGGTTTAAATATCATCCTCCCATAGAAGTAAAAGTAGCTGCACCTATTAAAGTTGAAGAAAAGACTGTCACTTATAATGATCCTATTGTTCCTACTTCTTATGTTGAGAAACCACCTTTCCCTGTCAGGATAAAGGATCATGCTAAAGCTTCAACTGCAGTTCATAAAAGCAATATTAAAACATATACACCTCCTGAGAAAGTTAAAGTTGAACCTAATATTGCTATTGTTAAAGAGCTCTTGTCTGATAATATTGATGGGCATGTTATTCAGTTCTGCGGTGAAACTGCTAGAATTGCTAAACCTTTTGCTAAAGATAAACATAGACCTGTGGTAGGCGTGCCTGTTATTTTTGTTAAAATAGGAGATCATTGTTATCATGGCTTATGTGATATGGGTGCTAGTGCTAGTGTTATACCTTATGACTTGTATAAAGAAATCAAGCATGAAATTGCACCTGTTGAGTTAGAAGATATTGATGTCACAATTGAACTTGCTAATAGAGATACTATTTCAGCAATGGGAATTGTTAGAGATGTTGAAGTCTTGTGCGGGAAAACTAAATATCCTGCTGATTTTCTTGTTCTTAGTTCTCCACAAGATAGCTTTTGTCCCATTATATTTGGTAGACCCTTCTTGAATACAGGTAATGCTAGGATAGACTGCGAAAAGAATGTTGTTACTATTGGCTTGGATGATATGACTCATGAGTTTAATTTCTCTAAATTTAGTAAACAACACCGTGAAGAAGAATTGCCTAGTAAGGATGAAATTATTGGTCTTGCTTCTATTGCCGTACCTCCTAACGATCCTTTAGGACAATATTTGCTAGACCATGAGAATGATATATTTATGAATGAAAGAAGGGAAATAGATGAAGTATTCTTTAAAAAAGAACCTATGCTAAAACACAAATTGCCTGTTGAAATCCTAGGGGATCCTCCTCCACCTAAGGGTGATCCCGTGTTTGAGCTTAAACCATTGCCTGATAATCTTAAATATGCTTATCTTGATGAAAAGAAGATATATCCTGTTATTATTAGTGCTAACCTTTCAGAGCATGAAGAAGAAAGATTATTGAAAACTCTGAAGAAGCACCGTGCTGCTATTGGATATACTCTTGATGATCTTAAGGGCATTAGTCCCACTCCATGTCAACATAAAATAAATTTGGAAACAGATGCCAAACCAGTTCATGATCCTCAACGACGTCTGAATCCTAAAATGAAAGAAGTGGTAAGAGAAGAAATACTAAAGCTTCTAGGGGCAGGTATAATTTATCCCGTTGTTGATAGTCAGTGGGTAAGTCCTGTTCATTGTGTCCCTAAGAAGGGAGGTATTACTGTTGTTCCTAATGATAAAGATGAATTGATTCCACAAAAAATTATTACCGGTTATAGGATGGTAATTGATTTCCGCAAATTAAATAAGTCTACTAAGAAAGATCATTACCCCTTACCTTTTATCGATCAAATGCTAGAAATACTATGCAAACATATACATTATTGCTTTCTAGATGGTTATTCTAGTTTCTCTCAAATACCTGTGTCGGCTAAAGATCAATCAAAGACTACTTTTACATGCCCTTTTGGTACTTTTGCTTATAGATGTATGCCTTTTGGTTTATGTAATGCACCTGCTACCTTTCAGAGATGCATGATGGCTATATTCTCTGACTTTTGTGAAATGATTTGTGAGTTTTTCATGGACGACTTTTCCATCTATGGATCTTCTTCTGATGATTGCTTGAGCAATCTTGATCGAGTTTTGCAGAGATGTGAAGAAACTAATCTTGTCTTGAATTGGGAAAAAGAGCCACTTTATGGTTAATGAAGGTATTGTCTTGGGGCATAAAGTTTCTGAAAGAGGTATTGAAGTTGATAAGGCCAAGGTTGATGCTATGGAAAAGATGCCATGTCCCAAGGACATCAAAGGTATAAGAAGTTTCCTTGGTCACGCCGGATTTTATAGGAGGTTCATCAAGGAATTCTCAAAAATTTCTTGGCCTCTGACCAATTTATTACAAAAAGATATACCATTTGTCTTTGATGATGATTGTGTAGAAGCATTTGAAATACTTAAGAGAGCATTAGTCTCTGCACCTATTGTTCGGCCACCTAATTGGAATTTACCCTTTAAAAGTATGTGTGATGCTAGAGATTATGTTGTAGGTGCTGTTCTAGGGAAAAGAGTTGATAAGAAATTAAATGTTATCTATTATGCTAGTAAGACTCTAAACAATGCTCAAAGAAATTACGCTACTACTGAAAAAGAACTTTTAGCAGTTGTATTTGCTTGTGATAAGTTCAGACCTTATATTGTTGATTCTAAAGTAACTATCCACACTGATCATGCTGCTATTAAATATCTTATGGAAAAGAAAGATGCTAAACATAGACTTATTAGATGGGTTCTCTTGCTACAAGAATTTGATTTGCATATTGTTGATAGAAAAGGAGCTGAGAACCCCATTGCAGATAACTTATCTAGGTTAGAGAATATTCTTGATGACCCACTACCTATTGATGATAGTTTTCCTGATGAACAATTAAATGTCATAAGTACTTCTCGTAGTACCCCTTGGTATGCAGATTATGCTAATTACATAGTTGCTAAATTTATACCACCTAGCTTCACATACCAACAAAAGAAAAAGTTCTTCTATGATTTGAGACATTACTTTTGGGATGACCCACATCTTTATAAAGAAGGAGTAGATGGTGTTATTAGACGTTGTGTACCTGAGCATGAACAGGAATAGATCCTAGGCAAGTGCCACTCCGAAACTTATGGAGGACACCATGCGGGAGATAGAACTGCACATAAGGTATTGCAATCCGGTTTTTATTGGCCTACTCTCTTCAAGGATGCCCGTAAGTTTGCCCTATCTTGTGATGAATGTCAAAGAATTGGTAATATTAGTAGACGTCAAGAAATGCCTAGGAATTATTCACTTGTTATTGAACCGTTTGACGTTTGGGGCTTTGATTATATGGGACCTTTTCCTGCCTCTAATGGATATACACATATTTTATTTGATGTTGATTACGTTACTAAGTGGGTAGAAGCTATTCCAACTAGTAGTGCTGATCATAACACTTCTATTAAAATGCTAAAAGAAGTTATTTTTCCGAGGTTTGGAGTCCCTAGATATTTAATGACTGATGGTGGTTCACATTTTATTCATGGTGCTTTCCGTAAAATGCTTGCTAAATATGACGTCAATCATAGAATTGCATCTCCGTATCACCCACAGTCTAGTGGTCAAGTAGAATTGAGTAATAGAGAACTCAAATTAATTTTGCAAAAGACTGTCAATAGGTCTAGAAAGAATTGGTCCAAGAAACTTGATGATGCATTATGGGCCTATAGAACTGCATATAAAAATCCCATGGGTATGTCTCCGTATAAAATGGTATATGGAAAAGCATGTCACTTACCTCTCGAACTAGAACATAAGGCATATTGGGCTATTAAAGAGCTCAACTATGATTTCAAACTTGCCGGCGAAAAGAGGTTATTTGATATTAGCTCACTTGATGAATGGAGAACCCAAGCTTATGAAAATGCCAAGTTGTTCAAAGAAAAGGTTAAAAGATGGCATGACAAAAGGACACAAAAGCGTGAGTTTAATGTAGGTGATTATGTATTGCTATACAAATCTAGTTTAACATTTTTTGCAGGGAAACTTCTCTCTAAATGGGAAGGCCCCTATGTTATCGAGGAGGTCTATCATTCCAGTGCCATAAAAATCAACAACTTCGAAGGCACAAATCCGAAGATGGTAAACGGTCAAAGAATCAAACATTATATCTCAGGTAATCCCATAAATGTTGAAGCAATATTATTGAAACCGTAACCCCGGAGGAATACCTAAGGGACACTTTCCAGAACGTTTCAGACTCCGAAAAGGAATAGGTATGTGGTACGGTAAGTAAACCGACTCCAAAACAATTTTTAAGGCAATATTTCTCCGTTTTGGAATATTTAGAAAAATAGAAAATTAAGTAGCAGTCCGGGAAGGACACGAGGGCCTCACGAGGTGGAGGGCGCGCCCCCTGCCTCGTGAGCACCTCGTGTGCCTTCCGGACTCCGTTTTCTTGCACGATACATATTTTGGTTGGTAAAAATTCATTATATAATCTCCCAGGGGTTTTCACTCCCGTATCACGCAAAAATCTCCTGTTTTTTTGAGCTGTTTTCTGACAGATCTAGATTATCATGACGTCCCCAAGTGCTTCCAAGGACAAGTTCTTCGAGAAGGTCATCAAACCTTACCTCGCGGAGGTGCTGCGACACCCTGAAACCATCGAGATGCGTGATGGGTTGCTGCACATCCGTGATGCTGAGGGACCCAAGGGAATCGGAAGCGTGGAGACGAGGCTTGAAGCAATGGAGCAACAAGCTTTCAAGTGCCAGGGAATGGTGGAGCGTGGAATCAACGCTAGCCACATGATGCTCGCTGAGTTCACTAACAACTACAAGCCGGATGCCAAGAACACCGAGGAGGCCATCTTCAAGCTACATGAGAAGATCGAGCACCTCCAAGCCCAAATCTATGACATGCAAAACCAAAACTGTGAGTATGGATATAGATTCAAAAGAATGAGTTTGGTTCGAGGATTTCGGAGACTCGATCATCTTTCTATTATGGTGAACCTATGCCTTGGAAGATGGATGACAAGCACGCATCATCAACAACACCTCCACCGTCTCCTCCAATAAAGAAGAATTGAGTATCTGGGTATGGGCACTCCACTTGGCAACTGCCAAGCTTGGGGGAGTGCCACGGTATCAAGTTATGAGTTTTGCTTTATTATCCTTCTATGTAATCGAGTCTGTGAGCTATATGTAACATCCCAAATTTTCAATTTGGAATGTTATACATTAGGTCTACATGCATATCATATTTTATTTTGCTTTTGGTTTTGATCCTAGAAAATCCCAAGCAACTCAACGACCCACGGAGAGAGTTGAGGATTTCGTTATTTACGTATTTGAGTTTTCTCAAATTATGTAAACAGGATCGTTTGATTATATTTATTTTATCATCAATTATTTCTATTTCAAAAATATGAGAGAGGGAATAAAATGACTTTCTCAAAATATAGAAATATTGAGGATTTAATAAAAAAATTAAATAAGATTTATTTCGGAGTTTTTCGGTATTTTCATTTGAATTTAGGGACAATGCGCGTTTTTCAAAGTTGTAGTTTGGGCCCAAATAAATGTTCACTTTATCGGGCTTGATTTTAAGAACCCGGCAAAATTTATTTCGTGATTTTTGGAGTCCGTTTAGTATTTCTTTTTATTTTTCTTCCGAGCGGAATTATTAAAAAAACGTAACCGACTTTGGGCCGTACCCGAGCGGGACTCCGCCCGGGACGCCTTTATAAGCCGCCACCCAGGGGCCCGAGAGCCACAGCCGCCCCAAACCCTAGCCCAGCCCCGCCGCCGCCGGAGCGCGCCTTTCGAGGTTTGCCGCCGCCGCCTCGTTTTCCGTGCAGATTTTTTGAAAAAAAATCAGAAAAAATATATTTTTTTCTGTTCGTCGTTTCTCGGTTTCGTCAGATTTTCCGCGGTTATTTTCTGATCGTGATTTCTGATCCTATTTTCGTTTTAGTATAACTTTTCGCTCGTTTATCGGAATCAGGCGATTCAAGCGCCTGGAGTTTCGTCTCGAAACCCTCTTTCCGAATAATCAACTTAAACAAGTTTTTGCTACAGTAAAATTTGACCTAGATCCAGATTACTAGAACGAAGTTGATTTCTTTCGCCGTTTGATTTCTTTTGCTTCGTTCAATTTGAATTTTGTTTGCAAACCAGGGTTCTTAAGTTGAACTTTCTCGTTAGATCTTCTATTTGAGTTTTACCTGTGCATTAGATGAGTACTTATTGTATGCTTGTTTGTTTGTCTGCGATAGAATACCCGGAGTGCGCCGCCTGTTACTTCGAATCTCTAGGTTTCGCGGATCATCAGCAAGGCAAGTAACACTTTGATCATACCTTTTCTACAACCCAGTTTTATTGCATTAGATCAATCCTCACACATTGCATGATTAGGATCTAATTAAATTGTGGGATGGGAAGTAGATGAGGTAGTACCTATTACATGTTTATTATGAAACCTTTGGGAGTTACTTCTACGTTTGCTTATTACGCCATGCTATGCTAGTAGACGTGGATTGGGTGAGTGATATCCATGACAGATGTGAGTTTGTTAATTTTAATGGTTTATCTAAGGTGGCAACTTAAACACACATCTGGGTGGATTGAGGCACCTGGTTTCTATTAGGACTTGCCTGTTTTTCTTTTGGACCACCACCCAGGCTCAAAGGGATCATAAGATTATTCATACTAGAAACTTCCGTGTGCAGCCACAAGCCATTATGGGCTCTGGCATAGTTGATTAAGTCGTGCGAACTCTTACAGGGTAGACTAGCAGATGTAGGGGAAAGTAGGTGTACCGGTCTATCCAACGTAAGGTGCAAGCGCTTCTGAAAGACTGTGTCTCAGTCATCCGTTTCTCAAACACCATGTAGTGCGAGAAATCCAACGGAGGCGATCGAGTCTTGTGGGGAAAAGTGCGCAAACCTCTGCAGAGTGTAATAAACTAATCATGGTTAGCCGTGTCCCCGGTTATGGACATCTTGAGTATCTAGTACCTGGATTATCATGTGAATCTCAACATGTTACTATGAAGATAATTTTGATGGGTTTGTTTAATGATGATGCTTAATTGGGATTGAGAATGTTGTCAACCATTCTCAATGTTTAACAACCACCATGATAGTAATTAAATTTATTCCTTTGCAGTAGGGAAAAATTGGCTTTACGCAAAACAGTAACCATAGAGCTTTCCACCAGCCAAATATGCATATAGTATAGTTGTTTCATTTCATTACTCTCTATGTGTTACCTTGCCAGCATATTCCATGTGCTGACCCATTTTCGGGCTGCAACGTTAATGTTGCAGACTTTTCAGACGACGATTAAGGAGTTTTAGGTCGTGGTTCTATACTCAGTGATGCCCTTGGAGTTGATGGACTCACTTATCTTCCAAGCCTTCCGCTGTTATCATTATTAGATGGCCTTAAGCCATATTTATTGTAATAAGCTCTCTTTTGAGACACTCGATGTAATAAGTGTGTGATTGCTACTCTGCTATAAATCCTCCGAGTACTGTGTGGTGTCAGCATTACTGATCCAGGGATGACACCGGAGCACAGAGATCAGACTGTTTGAGGTCTGGTCGCTACAGAGATGGTATCAGAGCATACGCTGACTGTAGGACACGACCACTAAGCTAAAAGACCTAGATCACTACTCACTCTCTTCTCTTCTGACCTCTCATCTTTTCTACTCTTTAGGATGGCGGATGCGAGGAACAAGTTCACACAACCAGATGAAGATACACCCTTTGGACGCCACTTGAAGGAAGTCACTAGATACCTAAACATAGGAGTACCAAGCTTCACGGGAACCTACAACGCCACTTTACCTGAAGAAGAGCGCTGGATGATTCAAGTTCAAGTTCCAGGAAGGACATTCATGCCAGTCACTGAGCCCATAGAGTTTTCTTTTGATGCACCAACTTGGAGTCTAGGAAAGAGTATGGCAGCTCACATTGCCATAGGACGCATTGGAGAAGTCTACCGCAAGGATCTCAAGGATACTATCTACCAGATTTGCGGACGCCGAGATGAACACTGGGACATGATCAGCACCAGGAAGGATAGATCAATTGCAACTTTTATACAGGAGTTAAACCAGGACATTCGACGACAGGAGAATCAGATGTGCGCCGACATGATAGAACTGAAGAAGGCTAAGACTAGAATCAAGGAACTGGAGGAAGAACTCAAGGCTACACGTGAAGATTATGAAGAAGAAATTGAAGTATTGGTGGAGAAGAATGACGACCTGATCAAGAAGATTGGGATATTTGTGGGAGGCCCGACACTAGTAGATGAAGACGAAGAACCCAAGGAGATTAGCGCGGAAGACTACATCATCATCGACAGCACCGACTCGGAAGCAGATAGTAGCGATGATAACTATGTTGATGAAGCTGGAGCCGATATCATGGAGTCTACAACCGTAGAATATTTCTAGTAGACCACCTCACCAGTAGTAGAAGTCCACCATGTAAATTTAGTAGTCCGAGCACTTTTGCGATAGCTAGATTGATTGTATGCCTTTGTTTGATTGAATGAGTGAATTGTGTGCTTTGCCTCATGTGCATATGGGTAGTGTTTTCTCTTTAGACCCCCTCTATTCTTATATCTCATCTTTTCTAAAACCCTCAGATGCCTCCGAGACGTGACCCCGGATTTGCCTTTCCGCCGGAGCTCACCCAGTTGATCCAGCAGCAGAACACCTTGATGCGGTTGCTAGTTCAGAATCAGAATCAGGGGAACAACAACAACCCACCACCACCACCACCACCACCTGTTGACCACTTAGCCCGTTTTCTTAGGCTGAATCCGCCGGTGTTTTCCAGTAGCACCGAGTTGATAGTAGCAGATGATTGGCTCCGCAAGACAGCTAGGGAGTTGACCACAGCAGGATGCACAGATGCGGAGAAGGTGAAGTTTGCCGCACATCAGTTAGAAGGACCCGCAGCATCATGGTGGGAGAATTTCACAGCCACCTTTCCAGTCGATACTGTCACATGGGACCAGTTTCAGCAGGCTTTTTGTACTGCCCATGTTTCAGCAGGAGCAATGGCCATGAAGAAGCGTGAGTTTCGTAACTTGCGCCAAGGAGGACGGACAGTCGGCCAGTATGTGGAGGAGTTTAGTAAGCTAGCACGTTATGCCCCAGATGACGTTGCTACGGATGCAGCTAAGAAGGAGAAATTCCTGGAAGGACTGAATGATGAGTTGAGCATGCAGTTGATGGTAGCCACCTTCAACAACTACCAGGAGTTGGTAGATCGTGCTCTTATGATTGAAGGGAAGCAGCAGCAAATTGAGAACCGCAAGAGGAAGTATGGACAAGGAAAGTATAATTCAGGAGCTCAGCAGAAGCCATGTTTTACCCCTAGACCGGGAGGACCTTTTCAGCATACCCATGGAGTAGGTAGCTCGCACAATCACAATGGCACCAAGAATGGTAATGGGAATGGAGGAAGCAATGGACAGAACCGCAACGCCCCATCAACCCCAGCCAAGAAGGACCTGAGTCAAGTCACTTGTTTTAAGTGTCAGAAGACCGGACATTATGCCAATGAATGTCCTAAAGGCCAAAACTGTTGGGGAACATAGTAATTTCAAAAAAATTCCTACGCACACGCAAGATCATGGTGATGCACAACAACGAGAGGAGAGTATGATCTACGTACCCTTGTAGATCGCAACGGAAGCGTTGACACAACGTAGAGGAAGTAGTCGTACGTCTTCTTCCCGATCCGACCGATCCAAGCACCGTTACTCCGGCACCTCCGAGTTCTTAGCACACGTACAGCTCGATGACGATCCCCGGGCTCTGATCCAGCAAAACTTCGGGGAGGAGTTCCGTCAGCACGACGGCGTGATGACGATCTTGATGTTCTACCGACGCAGGGCTTCGCCTAAGCACTACAACGATACGATCGAGGTGGAATATGGTGGCAGGGGGCACCGCACACGGCTAAGGAACGATCACGTGGATCAACTTGTGTGTCTTGGGGTGCCCCCTGCCCCCGTATATAAAGGAGCAAGGGGAGGAGGCCGGCCGGCCAGGTGTGGCGCGCCAAGGAGGAGTCCTCCTCCTAGTAGGAGTAGGACTCCTACTAGGAGGGGGAAATAGGTGGAGTGGGAGAAGGAAAGGGGGGCGCCGCCCCCTCCCCTAGTCCAATTCGGACCAGGGAGGAGGTGGTGCGCGGCCCACCTCTGGCAGCCCTTCTCTCTCTCCACTAAAGCCCATATGGCCCATTACTTCTCCCGGTAGGGTTCCGGTAACCCTCCGGCTCTCCGGTTTTCTCCGAAATTATCCGGAACACTTCCGGTGTCCGAATATAGTCATCCAATATATCAATCTTTATGTCTCGACCATTCCGAGACTCCTCGTCATGTCCGTGATCACATCCGGGACTCCGAACTAACTTCGGTATATCAAAATGCATAAACTCATAATAACTGTCATCGTAACGTTAAGCATGCGGACCCTACGGTTTGAGAACAATGTAGACATGACTGAGACACATCTCTGGTCAATAACCAATAGCGGGACCTGGATGCCCATATTGGCTCCTACATATTCTACGAAGATCTTTATCGGTCAGACCGCATAACAACATACGTTGTTCCCTTTGTCATCGGTATGTTACTTGCCCGAGATTCGATCGTCGGTATCCAATACCTAGTTCAATCTCGTTACCGGCAAGTCTCTTTACTCGTTCCGTAATACATCATCTCGCAACTAACTCATTAGTCACAATGCTTGCAAGGCTTATGTGATGTGCATTACCGAGAGGGCCCAGAGATACCTCTCCGACAATCGGAGTGACAAATCCTAATCTCGAAATACGCCAACCCAACATCTACCTTTGGAGACACCTGTAGAGCTCCTTTATAATCACCCAGTTACGTTGTGACGTTTGGTAGCACACAAAGTGTTCCTCCGGTAAACGGGAGTTGCATAATCTCATAGTCATAGGAACATGTATAAGTCATGAAGAAAGCAATAGCAACATACTAAACGATCGGGTGCTAAGCTAATGAAATGGGTCATGTCAATCAGATCATTCAACTAATGATGTGACCTCGTTAATCAAATAACAACACATTGTTCATGGTTAGGAAACATAACCATCTTTTATTAATGAGCTAGTCAAGTAGAGGCATACTAGTGACACTAAGTTTGTCTATGTATTCACACATGTATTATGTTTCCGGTTAATACAATTCTAGCATGAATAATAAACATTTATCATGATATAAGGAAATAAATAATAACTTTATTATTGCCTCTAGGGCATATTTCCTTCAGTCTCCCACTTGCACTAGAGCCAATAATCTAGATTACACAGTAATGATTCTAACACCCATGGAGCATTGGTGCTGATCATGTTTTGCTCGTGGAAGAGGCTTAGTCAACGGGTCTGCAACATTCAGATCCGTATGTATCTTGCAAATCTCTATGTCTCCCACCTGGACTAGATCCTGGATGGAATTGAAGCGTCTCTTGATGTGTTTGGTCCTCTTGTTAAATCTGGATTCCTTTGCCAAGGCAATTGCACCAGTATTGTCACAAAAGATTTTCATTGGACCCGATGCACTAGATATGACACCTAGATCGGATATGAACTCCTTCATCCAGACTTCTTCGTTTGCTGCTTCTGAAGCAGCTATGTACTCCGCTTCACATGTAGATCCCGCTACGACGCTTTGTTTAGAACTGCACCAACTAACAGCTCCACCGTTTAATGTAAACATGTATCCGGTTTGCGATTTAGAATCATCTGGATCAGTGTCAAAGCTTGCATCGACGTAACCTTTTATGGTGAGCTCTTTGTCACCTCCATATACAAGAAACATATCCTTAGTCCTTTTCAGCTATTTCAGGATGTTCTTGACCGTTGTCCAGTGATCCACTCCTGGATTACTTTGGTACCTCCCTGCTAAACTTATTGCAAGGCACACATCAGGTCTGGTACACAGCATTGCATACATGATAGAGCCTATGGCTGAAGCATAGGGAACATCTTTCATTTTCTCTCTATCTTCTGCAGTGGTCGGGCATTGAGTCTGACTCAACTTCACACCTTGTAACACAGGCAAGAACCCTTTCTTTGCTTGATCCATTTTGAACTTCTTCAAAATTTTGTCAAGGTATGTGCTTTGTGAAATTCCAATTAAGCGTCTTGATCTATCTCTATAGATCTTTATGCCTAATATGTAAGCAGCTTCACCGAGGTCTTTCATTGAAAAACTCTTATTCAAGTATCCCTTTATGCTATCCAGAAATTCTATATCATTTCCAATCAGCAATATGTCATCCACATATAATATCATAAATGCTATAGAGCTCCCACTCACTTTCTTGTAAATACAGGCTTCTCCAAAAGTCTGTATAAAACCAAATGCTTTGATCACACTATCAAAGCGTTTATTCCAACGCCGAGAGGCTTGCACTAGTCCATAAATGGATCGCTGGAGCTTGCACACTTTGTTAGCTCCCTTTCGATCGACAAAACCTTCCGGTTGCATCACATACAACTCTTCTTCCAGAAATCCATCCAGGAATGCAGTTTTGACATCCATCTGCCAAATTTCATAATTATGAAATGCGGCAATTGCTAACATGATTCGGACAGACTTAAGCATCGCTACGGGAGAGAAGGTCTCATCGTAGTCAACCCCTTGAACTTGTCGAAAACCTTTTGCGACAAGTCGAGCTTTATAGACAGTAACATTACCGTCAGCGTCAGTCTTTTTCTTGAAGATCCATTTATTCTCAATTGCTTGCCGATCATCGGGCAAGTCAACCAAAGTCCATACTTTGTTCTCATACATGGATCCCATCTCAGATTTCATGGCTTCAAGCCACTTTGCGGAATCTGGGCTCACCATCGCTTCTTCATAGTTCGTAGGTTCATCATGATCTAGTAGCATGACTTCCAGAACTGGATTACCATACCACTCTGGCGCGGATCTTACTCTGGTTGATCTACGAGGTTCAGTAGTATCTTGTTCTGAAGTTTCATGATCATTATCATTAACTTCCTCACTTATTGGTGTAGGTGTCGCAGAAACAGTTTTCTGTGATGTACTACTTTCCAACCAGGGAGCAGGTGCAGTTACTTCATCAAGTTCTACTTTCCTCCCACTCACTTCTTTCAAGAGAAACTCCTTCTCAAGAAAGTTTCCGAATTTAGCAACAAAAGTCTTGCCTTCGGATCTGTGATAGAAGGTGTATCCAATAGTTTCCTTTGGATATCCTATGAAGACACATTTCTCCGATTTGGGTTCGAGCTTATCAGGTTGAAGCTTTTTCACATAAGCATCGCAGCCCCAAACTTTCATAAACGACAACTTTGGTTTCTTGCCAAACCATAGTTCATAAGGTGTCGTCTCAACGGATTTTGATGGTGCCCTATTTAACGTGAATGCGGCCGTCTCTAGAGCGTATCCCCAAAACGATAGCGGTAAATCAGTAAGAGACTTCATAGATCGCACCATATCTAGTAAAGTACGATTACGATGTTCGGGCACACCATTACGATGTGGTGTTCCGGGTGGCGTGAGTTGCGAAACTATTCCACAATTTTTCAAATGTACACCAAACTCGTAACTCAAATATTCTCCTCCACGATCGGATCGTAGAAACTTTATTTTCTTGTTACGATGATTTTCATCTTCACTCTGAAATTCTTTGAACTTTTCAAATGTTTCAGACTTATGTTTCATTAAGTAGATATACCCATATTTTCTTAAGTCATCTGTGAAGGTGAGAAAATAACGATATCCGCCACGAGCCTCAACATTCATCGGACCACATACATCTGTATGTATGATTTCCAACAAATCTGTTACTCTCTCCATAGTACCGGAGAACGGTGTTTTAGTCATCTTGCCCATGAGGCACGGTTCGCAAGTACCAAGTGATTCATAATCAAGTGGTTCCAAAAGTCCATCAGTATGGAGTTTCTTCATGCGCTTTACACCGATATGACCTAAACGGCAGTGCCAAAAATAAGTTGCACTATCATTATCAACTCTGCATCTTTTGGCTTCTACATTATGAA
This sequence comes from Triticum monococcum, assembly GCA_034509565.1. Taxonomy (NCBI): domain Eukaryota; kingdom Viridiplantae; phylum Streptophyta; class Magnoliopsida; order Poales; family Poaceae; genus Triticum; species Triticum monococcum. Next base: position 71,942,586 of record CM067843.1, on the reverse strand, counting down.
TATGTGTATCACTACTATCGAGATTCAACAAGAATAGACCACTCTTCAAGGGTGCATGACCATAAAAGATATTACTCATATAAATAGGACAACCATTATTCTCTGATTTAAATGAATAACCGTCTCGCATTAAACAAGATCCAGATATAATGTTCATGCTCAACGCTGGCACCAAATAACAATTATTTAGGTCTAATACTAATCCCGAAGGTAGATGTAGAGGTAGCGTGCCGACTGCGATCACATCGACTTTGGAACCGTTTCCCACGCGCATCGTCACCTCGTCCTTAGCCAATCTTCGCTTAATCCGTAGTCCCTGTTTCGAGTTGCAAATATTAGTAACAGAACCAGTATCAAATACCCAGGTGCTACTGCGAGCATTAGTAAGGTACACATCAATAACATGTATATCACATATACCTTTGTTCACCTTGCCATCCTTCTTATCCGCCAAATACTTGGGGCTGTTCCGCTTCCAGTGACCAGCCTGCTCGCAGTAGAAACACTCAGTTTCAGGCTTAGGTCCAGACTTGGGTTTCTTCTCCTGAGCAGCAACTTGCTTGCCGTTCTTCTTGAAGTTCCCCTTCTTCTTCCCTTTGCCCTTTTTCTTGAAACTAGTGGTTTTGTTAACCATCAACACTTGATGCTCCTTCTTGATTTCTACCTCCGCACCTTTCAGCATTGCGAAGAGCTCGGGAATAGTCTTGTTCATCCCTTGCATATTATAGTTCATCACAAAGCTCTTGTAGCTTGGTGTCAGTGATTGGAGAATTCTGTCAATGACACAATCATCTGGAAGATTAACTCCCAATTGAATCAAGTGATTATTATACCCAGACATTTTGAGTATACGCTCACTGACAGAACTGTTCCCCTCCATCTTGCACCTATAGAACTTATTGGAGACTTCATATCTCTCAATCCGGGCATTTGCTTGAAATATTAACTTCAACTCCTGAAACATCTCATATGCTCCATGACGTTCAAAACGTTGTTGAAGTCCCGATTCTAAGCCGTAAAGCATGGCACACTGAACTATCGAGTAGTCATCAGCTTTGCTCTGCCAGACGTTCATAACATCTGGTGTTGCTCCAGCAGCAGGCCTGGCACCCAGCGGTGCTTCCAGGACGTAATTCTTCTGTGCAGCAATGAGGATAATCCTCAAGTTACGGACCCAGTCCGTGTAATTGCTACCATCATCTTTCAACTTTGCTTTCTCAAGGAACGCATTAAAATTCAACGGAACAACAGCACGAGCCATCTATCTACAATCAACATAAACAAGCAAGATACTATCCGGTACTAAGTTCATGATAAATTTAAGTTCAATTAATCATATTACTTAAGAACTCCCACTTAGATAGACATCCCTCTAATCCTCTAAGTGATCACATGATCCAAATCAACTAAACCATGTCCGATCATCACGTGAGATGGAGTAGTTTCATCGGTGAACATCATTATGTTGATCATATCTACTATATGATTCACGCTCGACCTTTCGGTCTCCGTGTTCCGAGGCCATATCTGTATATGCTTGGCTCGTCAAGTATAACCTGAGTATTCCGCGTGTGCAACTGTTTTGCACCCGTTGTATTTGTACGTAGAGCCTATCACACCTGATCATCACGTGGTGTCTCAGCACGAAGAACTTTCGCAACGGTGCATACTCAGGGAGAATACTTCTTGATAATTTAGTGAGAGATCATCTTATAATGCTGATGTCAATCAAAGCAAGATAAGATGCATAAAAGATAAACATCACATGCAATCAATATAAGTGATATGATATGGCCATCATCATCTTGTGCTTGTGATCTCCATCTCCAAAGCACCGTCATCATCACCATCGTCACCGGCGTGACACCTTTGATCTCCATCGTAGCATCGGTGTCGTCTCACCAATCTTATGCTTCCACGACTATCGCTACTGCTTAGTGATAAAGTAAAGCATTACATCGCGATTGCATTGCATACAATAAAGCGACAACCATATGGCTCCTGCCAGTTGCTGATAACTCGGTTACAAAACATGATCATCTCATACAATAAAATTTAGCATCATGTCTTGACCATATCACATCACAACATGCCCTGCAAAAACAAGTTAGACGTCCTCTACTTTGTTGTTGCAAGTTTTACGTGGCTGCTACGGGCTTAAGCAAGAACCAATCTCACCTACGCATCAAAACCACAACGATAGTTTGTCAAATAGACTCCGTTTTAACCTTCGCAAGGACCGGGCGTAGCCACACTCGGTTCAACTAAAGTTGGAGAGACAGTCGCCCGCAAGCCACCTGTGTGCAAAGCACGTCGGGGGAACCGGTCTCGCGTAAGCGTACGCGTAAGGTTGGTCTGGGTCGTCTCGTCCAACAATACCGCCGAACCAAAGTATGACATGCTGGTAGGCAGTATGACTTATATCGCCCACAACTCACTTGTGTTCTACTCGTGCAAATAACATCAAACCATAAAACCTAGGCTCTGATACCACTGTTGGAGAACATAGTAATTTCAAAAAATTTCCTAAGCACACGCAAGATCATGGTGATGCACAGCGACGAGAGGAGAGTATGATCTACGTACCCTTGTAGATCGCAACAGAAGCGTTGACACAACGTAGAGGAAGTAGTCGTACGTCTTCTTCCCGATCCGACCGATCCAAGCACCGTTACTCCGGCACCTCCGAGTTCTTAGCACACGTACAGCTCGATGACGATCCCCGGGCTCCGATCCAGCAAAGCTTCGGGGAGGAGTTCCGTCAGCACGACGGCGTGATGATGATCTTGATGTTCTACCGACGCAGGGCTTCGCCTAAGCACTACAACGATATGATCGAGGTGGAATATGGTGGCAGGGGGCACCGCACATGGCTAAGGAACGATCACATGGATCAACTTGTGTGTCTTGGGGTGCCCCCTGCCCCCGTATATAAAGGAGCAAGGGGAGGAGGCCGGCCGGCCAGGTGTGGTGCGCCAAGGAGGAGTCCTCCTCCTAGGAGGGGGAAAGAGGTGGAGTGGGAGAAGGAAAGGGGGGGCGCCGCCCCCCTCCCCTAGTCCAATTCGGACCAGGGAGGAGGTGGCGCGCGGCCCACCTCTGGCAGCCCTTCTCTCTCTCCACTAAAGCCCATATGGCCCATTACTTCTCCCGGTAGGGTTCTGGTAACCCTTCGGCTCTCCGGTTTTCTCCGAAATTACCCGGAACACTTCCGGTGTCTGAATATAGTCATCCAATAATCAATCTTTATGTCTCGACCATTTCGAGACTCCTCGTCATGTCCGTGATCACATCCGGGACTCCGAACTAACTTCGGTACATCAAAATGCATAAATTCATAATAACTGTCATCGTAACGTTAAGCGTGCGGACCCTACGGTTCGAGAACAATGTAGACATGACTGAGACACATCTCCGGTCAATAACCAATAGCGGGACCTGGATGCCCATATTGGCTCCTACGTATTCTACGAAGATCTTTATCGGTCAGACCGCATAACAACATACGTTGTTCCCTTTGTCATCGGTATGTTACTTGCCCGAGATTCGATCGTCGGTATCCAATACCTAGTTCAATCTCGTTACCGGCAAGTCTCTTTACTCGTTCCATAATACATCATCTCGCAACTAACTCATTAGTCACAATGCTTGCAAGGCTTATGTGATGTGCATTACCGAGAGGGCCCAGAGATACCTCTCCGACAATCGGAGTGACAAATCCTAATCTCGAAATACGCCAACCCAACATCTACCTTTGGAGACACCTGTAGAGCTCCTTTATAATCACCCAGTTACGTTGTGACGTTTGGTAGCACACAAAGTGTTCCTCCGGTAAACGGGAGTTGCATAATCTCATAGTCATAGGAACATGTATAAGTCATGAAGAAAGCAATAGCAACATACTAAACGATCGGGTGCTAAGCTAATGAAATGGGTCATGTCAATCAGATCATTCAACTAATGATGTGACCTCGTTAATCAAATAACAACACATTGTTCATGGTTAGGAAACATAACCATCTTTGATTAATGAGCTAGTCAAGTAGAGGCATACTAGTGACACTAAGTTTGTCTATGTATTCACACATGTATTATGTTTCCGGTTTATACAATTCTAGCATGAATAATAAACATTTATCATGATATAAGGAAATAAATAATAACTTTATTATTGCCTCTAGGGAATATTTCCTTCAAAAATGGCAATGGAAACTCTGGAAAGAAGCCGAACCCTTTCAACAGGGGACAGGTGAACCACGTTAATGTGGAGGAGGTTGAAGCTCAGCCCGATGCAGTAATAGGTAAGTTTTTGGTTAAGTCATTTACTACAGTCGTTCTTTTTGATACTGGTGCATCGCATTCATACATACCAAGGGAATTTGTGGAAAAGTATAGCCTACCCACTAGGGTTCTTAAAACACCTATGCTAGTAAGCTCACCAGGAGCAGAGTACATGGCCAGTCAAGGATGTTTTCAAGTGCCATTAAGTATAGGACGGCATGTTTTCCCAACAGATTTGATTATTCTGGAATCTCAAGGCCTATATGTGATTCTTGGTATGGATTGGCTGTCGATGTATGGAGGAAACATCGATTCCGCTAGTAAGTCAATTTTGCTCACAACGCCAGAAGGAAGAAGGATCAAGTATGTATCCCGACATATGCCAAAGAGGACCCAAGTAAATTGCCTAACAGGAGTTGTGCAAGAGGAAGTACCAGTGGTAAAGGATTTTCCTGATGTATTTCCAGAAGAGTTGCCAGGCATGCCACCAGATAGAGATATTGAGTTTTTGATTGAGCTATTGCCAGGCACTGGGCCAATATCAAAGAGACCGTATAGGATGCCAGCTAAGGATTTGGTGGAGATTAAGAAGCAGATTAAGGAGTTACTGGATAAAGGTTACATTCGCCCAAGTTCTTCGCCTTGGGGATCACCAGTACTTCTAGTGGAGAAGAAGGATGGATCGTTAAGAATGGTTGTTGATTATCGAGGATTGAACGAAGTAACAATCAAAAACAAGTACCCGCTACCAATGATCAATGACCTGTTTGATCGATTGCAAGGGGCTAAAGTGTTTTCCAAGATCGATTTGCGATTAGGGTACCATCAGTTAAAGATTCGAGAGCAGGACATAACTAAGACAGCATTCACCACAAGATATGGACTGTATGAGTATACCGTTATGTCATTTGGACTGACAAACGCACCTGCCTATTTTATGAACATGATGAACAAAGTGTTTATGGAGTTTTTAGATAAGTTCGTCGTGGTTTTCATCGATGATATTCTGGTATTCTCAAAGAATGAAAAAGAGCATAAGGAGCATTTGCGTTTGGTACTTGGAAAGCTTAGAGAACATCAATTATATGCCAAGTTCAGCAAATGTGAGTTTTGGTTGAAGGAAGTAGGATTCCTCGGACACGTTATATCTGGAGAAGGTATAGCAGTAGATCCCGCTAAAGTTGATACCGTGACCAAGTGGGAAGCACCAACCACAGTTGGAGAGATCCGGAGTTTTCTTGGACTCGCAGGATACTACCGGAGGTTTATTGAGAACTTTTCAAAGATTGCGAAGCCTATGATGGAGTTGTTGAAGAAGGATACTAAGTTAAAATGGACTAAGGAGTGTGAGGCTAGTTTCCAGGAGTTGAAGAAACGCTTGGTTACCTCACCGGTGTTGATTTTGCCAGATCAGACCAAGGATTATGAGGTGTATTGTGACGCTTCACGTCGAGGACTTGGAGCAGTGCTTATGCAGGAAGGGAGAGTTGTTTCGTATGCTTCACGACAACTGAAGCCTCACGAATTGAATTATGCCACACATGATTTGGAGTTAGCGTCCGTGGTGCATGCATTGAAGACATGGAGACATTTCCTCATTGGAAATCATTGTGAAGTGTACACGGATCACAAGAGTTTGAAGTACATCTTCACGCAGAAGGAATTGAACCTCAGACAAAGGAGATGGTTGGAGCTCATCAAGGATTATGATATGAGATTGCATTATCATCCCGGGAAGGCTAATGTAGTAGCTGACGCATTAAGCCATAAGAGCCATGTCAATACGTTAATGACGGAAGAAATACCCAAGGAGTTAGCAGAAAACCTGAAGGAAATATGCCCTAGAGGCAATAATAAAGTTATTATTTATTTCCTTATGTCATGATAAATGTTTATTATTCATGCTAGAATTGTATTAACCGGAAACATAATACATGTGTGAATACATAGACCAACAGAGTGTCACTAGTATGCCTCTACTTGACTAGCTCGTTAATCAAAGATGGTTATGTTTCCTAACCATGAACAAGGAGTTGTTATTTGATTAACGAGGTCACATCATTAGTAGAATGATCTGATTGACATGACCCATTCCATTAGCTTAGCACCCGATCGTTTAGTATGTTGCTATTGCTTTCTTCATGACTTATACATGTTCCTATAACTATGAGATTATGCAACTCCCGTCTACCGGAGGAACACTTTGGGTACTACCAAACGTCACAACGTAACTGGGTGATTACAAAGGAGTATTACAGGTGTCTCCAATGGTAGATGTTGGGTTGGCGTATTTCGAGATTAGGGTTTGTCACTCCGATTGACGGAGAGGTATCTCTGGGCCCTCTCGGTAATGCACATCACATAAGCCTTGCAAGCACTGCAACTAATAAGTTAGTTGTGAGATGATGTATTACGGAACGAGTAAAGAGACTTGCCGGTAACGAGATTGAACTAGGTATTGGATACCGACGATCGAATCTCGGGCAAGTAACATACCGATGACAAAGGGAACAACGTATGTTGTTATGCGGTCTGACCGATAAAGATCTTCGTAGAATATGTAGGAGCCAATATGGGCATCCAGGTCCCGCTATTGGTTATTGACCGGAGACGTGTCTCGGTCATGTCTACATTGTTCTCGAACCGTAGGGTCCGCACGCTTAACGTTACGATGACAGTAATTATGAGTTTATGCATTTTGATGTACCGAAGGTTGTTCGGAGTCCCGGATGAGATCGCGGACATGACGAGGAGTCTCGAAATGGTCGAGACGTAAAGATTGATATATTGGAAGCCTATGTTTGGGCACCGGAAGTGTTCCGGGTGAAATCGGGATTTTACCGGATTACCGGGAGGGTTACCGGAACCCCCCGGGAGGTAAATGGGCCTATTGGGCCTTAGTGGAAAAGAGAGAAGAGGCAGCCCACACCTGGCCGGCGCCCCCCACCTTTCCCAAGTCCTAATAGGACTAGGAGAGGTGGGCCGGCCCCCTCTTTCTCCTTCCTCCCCAAGAATCCAAGTTGGAATAGGATTGGGGGGAAGGAGTCCTACTCCCGGTGGGAGTAGGACTCCTCCCTGCGCCTCCCTCCTAGCCGGCCGAACCCCCTGCCCCTGGCCTTTATATACGGGGGCAGGGGGCACCACAAGACACACAAGTTGATCGTTCCTTAGCCGTGTGCGGTGCCCCCTGCCACCAAATTCCACCTCGAACATACCGTTACAGTGCTTAGGCGAAGCCCTGCGTCGGTAGTACATCAAGATCGTCACCACGCCGTCGTGCTGACGGAACTCTTCCTCGACGCTTTGCTGGATCGGAGCCCGAGGAACGTCATCGAGCTGAACGTGTGCTAAGAACTCGGAGGTGCCGGAGTAACGGTGCTTGGATCGGTTGGATCAGGAAGAAGACGTACGACTACTTCCTCTACGTTGTGTGATCGCTTCCGCAGTCGGTCTGCGTTGGTACGTAGACATCACTCTCCCCTCTCGTTGCTGTGCATCACCATGATCTTGCGTGTGCGTAGGAAAATTTTTGAAATTACTGCGTTCCCCAACAGTGGCATCCGAGCCTAGGTTTTATGGTTTGATGTTATATGCACGAGTAGAACACAAGTGAGTTGTGGGCGATACAAGTCATACTGCCTACCAGCATGTCATACTTTGGTTCGGCGGTATTGTTGGTTGAGACGATCCGGACCAACCTTACGCATACTCTTACGCGAGACCGGTTCCCTCGACGTGCTTTGCACATAGATGGCTTGCGGAAGACTGTCTCTCCAACTTTAGTCGAACCAAGTGTGACTACGCCCGGTCCTTGAGAAGGTTAAAACGGAGTCTATTTGACGAACTATCGTTGTGGTTTTGATGCGTAGGTGAGATGAGTTCTTACTTAAGCCCGTAGCAGCCACGTAAAACTTGCAACAACAAAGTAGAGGACGTCTAACTTGTTTTTGCAGGGTATGTTGTGATGTGATATGGTCAAGGCATGATGCTGATTTTATTGTATGAGATGATCATGTTTTGTAACTAAGTTATCGGCAACTGGCAGGAGCCATATGGTTGTCGCTTTATTGTATGCAATGCAATCGCGATGTAATGCTTTACTAGATTACTAAACGGTAGTAATAGTCGTGGAAGCATAAGATTGGCGAGACGACAACGATGCTACGATGGAGATCAAGGTGTCGCGCCGGTGACGATGGTGATCATGACGGTGCTTCGGAGATGGAGATCACAAGCACAAGATGATGATGGCCATATCATATCACTTATATTGATTGCATGTGATGTTTATCCTTTTATGCATCTTATCTTGCTTTGATTGACGGTAGCATTATAAGATGATCTCTCACTAAATTATCAAGAAGTGTTCTCCCTGAGTATGCACCGTTGCCAAAGTTCGTCGTGCCCAGACACCACGTGATGATCGGGTGTGATAAGCTCTACGTCCATCTACAACGGGTGCAAGCCAGTTTTGCACACGCAGAATACTCAGGTTATACTTGACGAGCCTAGCATATGCAGATATGGCCTCGGAACACAGAGACCGAAAGGTCGAGCGTGAATCATATAGTAGATATGATCAACATGACGATGTTCACCATTGAAAACTACTCCATCTCACGTGATGATCGGTTATGGTTTAGTTGATTTGGATCACGTGATCACTTAGAAGATTAGAGGGATGTCTATCTAAGTGGGAGTTCCTAAGTAATTTGATTAACTGAACTTAAACTTATCATGAACTTAGTACCTGATAGTATCTTGCTTGTTTATGTTGCATGTAGATAGATGGCTCGTGCTATTGTTCCGTTGAATTTTAATGCGTTCCTTGAGAAAGCAAAGTTGAAAGATGATGGTAGCAATTACACGGACTGGGTCCGTAACCTGAGGATTATCCTCATTGCTGCACAGAAGAATTACGTCCTGGAAGCACCGCTGGGTGACAGGCCTGCTGCTGGAGCAACGCCAGATGTTATGAACGTCTGGCAGAGCAAAGCTGATGACTACTCAATAGTTCAGTGTGCCATGCTTTACGGCTTAGAATCGGGACTTCAACGACGTTTTGAACGTCATGGAGCATATGAGATGTTCCAGGAGTTGAAGTTAATATTTCAAGCAAATGCCCGAATTGAGAGATATGAAGTCTCCAATAAGTTCTATAGCTGTAAGATGGAGGAGAACAGTTCTGTCAGTGAGCATATACTCAAAATGTCTGGGTATAATAATCACTTGATTCAGATGGGAGTTAATCTTCCAGATGATTGCGTCATTGACAGAATTCTCCAATCACTACCACCAAGCTACAAGAGCTTCATGATGAACTATAATATGCAAGGGATGAACAAGACTATTCCCGAGCTCTTCGCAATGCTGAAAGCTGCGGAGGTAGAAATCAAAAAGGAGCATCAAGTGTTGATGGTTAGCAAGACCACTAGTTTCAAGAAAAAGGGTAAAGGGAAGAAGAAGGGAAACTTCAAGAAGAACAGCAAGCAAGTTGCTGCTCAAGAGAAGAAACCCAAGTCTGGACCTAAGCCTGAAACTGAGTGCTTCTACTGCAAGCAGACTGGACACTGGAAGCGGAACTGCCCCAAGTATTTGGCGGATAAGAAGGATGGCAAAGTGAGCAAAGGTATATGTGATATACATGTTATTGATGTGTACCTTACTAGAGCTCGCAGTAGCACCTGGGTATTTGATACTGGTTCTGTTGCTAATATTTGCAACTCGAAACAGGGACTACGGAATAAGCGAACACTAGCAAAGGACGAGGTGACGATGCGCGTGGGAAACGGTTCCAAAGTCGATGTGATCGCGGTCGGCACGCTGCCTCTACATCTACCTTCGGGATTAATATTAGACCTAAATAATTGTTATTTGGTGCCAGCGTTGAGCATGAACATTATATCTGGATCTTGTTTAATGCGAGACGGTTATTCATTTAAATCAGAGAATAATGGTTGTTCTATTTATATGAATAATATCTTTTATGGTCATGCACCTTTGAAGAGTGGTCTATTCTTGTTGAATCTCGAAGATAGTGATACACATATTCATAATGTAGAAGCCAAAAGATGCAAAGTTAATAATGATAGTGCAACTTATTTGTGGCACTGCCGTTTAGGTCATATCGGTGTAAAGCGCATGAAGAAACTCCATACTGATGGGCTTTTGGAATCACTTGATTATGAATCACTTGGTACTTGCGAACCGTGCCTCATAGGCAAGATGACTAAAACACCGTTCTCCGGTACTGTGGAGAGAGCAACAGATTTGTTGGAAATCATACATACCGATGTATGTGGTCCGATGAATATTGAGGCTCGCGGCGGATATCGTTATTTTCTCACCTTCACAGATGATTTAAGCAGATATGGGTATATCTACTTAATGAAACATAAGTCTGAAACATTTGAAAAGTTCAAGGAATTTCAGAGTGAAGTTGAAAATCATCGTAACAAGAAAATAAAATTTCTACGATCTGATCGTAGAGGAGAATATTTGAGTTACGAGTTTGGTGTACATTTGAAAAATTGTGGAATAGTTTCGCAACTCACGCCACCCGGAACACCACAGCGTAATGGTGTGTCCGAACGTCGTAATCGTACTTTACTAGATATGGTGCGATCAATGATGTCTCTTACTGATTTACCGCTAACGTTTTGGGGTTATGCTTTAGAGACGGCCGCATTCACGTTAAATAGGGCACCATCAAAATCTGTTGAGACGACGCCTTATGAACTATGGTTTGGCAAGAAACCAAAGTTGTCGTTTCTCAAAGTTTGGGGCTGTGAGGCTTATGTGAAAAAGCTTCAACCTGATAAGCTCGAACCCAAAGCGGAGAAATGTGTCTTCATAGGATACCCAAAGGAAACTGTTGGGTATACCTTCTATCACAGATCCGAAGGCAAGACATTCATTGCTAAGAATGGATCATTTCTAGAGAAGGAGTTTCTCTCGAAAGAAGTGAGTGGGAGGAAAGTAGAACTTGACGAGGTAACTATACCTGCTCCCTTATTGGAAAGTAGTACATCACAGAAAACTGTTTCTGCGACACCTATACCAATCAGTGAGGAAGCTAATGATGATGATCATGAAGCTTCAGAACAAGATACTACTGAACCACGTAGATCAACCAGAGTGAGATCCGCACCAGAGTGGTACGGTAATCCAGTTCTGGAAGTCATGATGCTAGATCATGATGAACCTACGAACTATGAAGAAGCGATGGTGAGCCCAGATTCCGCAAAGTGGCTTGAGGCCATGAAATCTGAGATGGGATCCATGTATGAGAACAAAGTATGGACTTTGGTTGACTTGCCCGATGATCGGCAAGCAATTGAGAATAAATGGATCTTCAAGAAAAAGACTGACGCTGACGGTAATGTTACTGTCTATAAAGCTCGACTTGTCGCAAAAGGTTTTCGACAAGTTCAAGGGGTAGACTACGATGAGACCTTCTCACCCGTAGCGATGCTTAAGTCCGTCAGAATTATGTTAGCAATTGCCGCATTTTATGATTATGAAATAAGGCAAATGGATGTCAAAACTGCATTCCTGAATGGATTTCTGGAAGAAGAGTTGTATATGGTACAACCAGAAGGTTTTGTCGATCCTAAAGGAGCTAACAAAGTATGCAAACTCCAGCGATCCATTTATGGACTGGTGCAAGCATCTCGGAGTTGGAATAAACGCTTTGATAGTGTGATCAAAGCATTTAGCTTTATACAGACTTTTGGAGAAGCCTGTATTTACAAGAAAGTGAGTGGGAGCTCTGTAGCATTTCTGATATTATATGTGGATGACATATTGCTAATCGGAAATGATATAGAATTTCTGGATAGCATAAAGGGATAATTGAATAGAAGTTTTTCGATGAAAGACCTCGGAGAAGCTGCTTACATATTAGGCATAAAGATCTATAGAGATAGATCAAAACACTTAATTGGACTTTCACAATGCACATACCTTGACAAAATTTTGAAGAAGTTCAAGATGGATCAAGCAAAGAAAGGGTTCTTGCCTGTGAAACAAGGTGTGAAATTGAGTAAGACTCAATGCCCGACCACTGCAGAAGATAGAGAGAAAATGAAAGATGTTCCCTATGCTTCAGCCATAGGCTCTATCATGTATGCAATGCTGTGTACCAGACCTGATGTGTGCCTTGCTATAAGTTTAGCAGGGAGGTACCAAAGTAATCCTGGAATGGATCACTGGACAGCGGTCAAGAACATCCTGAAATACCTGAAAAGGACTAAGGATATGTTTCTCGTATATGGAAGTGACAAAGAGCTCACCGTAAGAGGTTACGTTGATGCAAGCTTTGACACTGATCCGGACGATTCTAAATCGCAAACCGGATACGTGTTTACTTTAAACGGTGGAGCTGTCAGTTGGTGCAGTTCTAAACAAAGCGTCGTAGCGGGATCTACATGTGAAGCGGAGTACATAGCTGCTTCGGAAGCAGCGAACGAAGGAGTCTGGATGAAGGAGTTCATATCCGATCTAGGTGTCATACCTAGTGCATCGGGTCCAATGAAAATCTTCTGTGACAATACTGGTGCAATTGCCTTGGCAAAGGAATCCAGATTTCACAAGAGGACCAAACACATCAAGAGACGCTTCAACTCCATCCGGGATTTAGTCCAGATGGGAGACATAGAGATTTGCAAGATACATACGGATCTGAACGTTGCAGACCCGTTGACTAAGCCTCTTCCACGAGCAAAACATGATCAGCACCAAGGCTCCATGGGTGTTAGAATCATTACTGTGTAATCTAGATTATTGACTCTAGTGCAAGTGGGAGACTGAAGGAAATATGCCCTAGAGGCAATAATAAAGTTATTATTTATTTCCTTATGTCATGATAAATGTTTATTATTCATGCTAGAATTGTATTAACCGGAAACATAATACATGTGTGAATACATAGACCAACAGAGTGTCACTAGTATGCCTCTACTTGACTAGCTCGTTAATCAAAGATGGTTATGTTTCCTAACCATGAACAAGGAGTTGTTATTTGATTAACGAGGTCACATCATTAGTAGAATGATCTGATTGACATGACCCATTCCATTAGCTTAGCACCCGATCGTTTAGTATGTTGCTATTGCTTTCTTCATGACTTATACATGTTCCTATAACTATGAGATTATGCAACTCCCGTCTACCGGAGGAACACTTTGGGTACTACCAAACGTCACAACGTAACTGGGTGATTACAAAGGAGTATTACAGGTGTCTCCAATGGTAGATGTTGGGTTGGCGTATTTCGAGATTAGGGTTTGTCACTCCGATTGACGGAGAGGTATCTCTGGGCCCTCTCGGTAATGCACATCACATAAGCCTTGCAAGCACTGCAACTAATAAGTTAGTTGTGAGATGATGTATTACGGAACGAGTAAAGAGACTTGCCGGTAACGAGATTGAACTAGGTATTGGATACCGACGATCGAATCTCGGGCAAGTAACATACCGATGACAAAGGGAACAACGTATGTTGTTATGCGGTCTGACCGATAAAGATCTTCGTAGAATATGTAGGAGCCAATATGGGCATCCAGGTCCCGCTATTGGTTATTGACCGGAGACGTGTCTCGGTCATGTCTACATTGTTCTCGAACCGTAGGGTCCGCACGCTTAACGTTACGATGACAGTAATTATGAGTTTATGCATTTTGATGTACCGAAGGTTGTTCGGAGTCCCGGATGAGATCGCGGACATGACGAGGAGTCTCGAAATGGTCGAGACGTAAAGATTGATATATTGGAAGCCTATGTTTGGGCACCGGAAGTGTTCCGGGTGAAATCGGGATTTTACCGGATTACCGGGAGGGTTACCGGAACCCCCCGGGAGGTAAATGGGCCTATTGGGCCTTAGTGGAAAAGAGAGAAGAGGCAGCCCACACCTGGCCGGCGCCCCCCACCTTTCCCAAGTCCTAATAGGACTAGGAGAGGTGGGCCGGCCCCCTCTTTCTCCTTCCTCCCCAAGAATCCTAGTTGGAATAGGATTGGGGGGAAGGAGTCCTACTCCCGGTGGGAGTAGGACTCCTCCCTGCGCCTCCCTCCTAGCCGGCCGAACCCCCTGCCCCTGGCCTTTATATACGGGGGCAGGGGGCACCACAAGACACACAAGTTGATCGTTCCTTAGCCGTGTGCGGTGCCCCCTGCCACCAAATTCCACCTCGAACATACCGTTACAGTGCTTAGGCGAAGCCCTGCGTCGGTAGTACATCAAGATCGTCACCACGCCGTCGTGCTGACGGAACTCTTCCTCGACGCTTTGCTGGATCGGAGCCCGAGGAACGTCATCGAGCTGAACGTGTGCTAAGAACTCAGAGGTGCCGGAGTAACGGTGCTTGGATCGGTTGGATCAGGAAGAAGACGTACGACTACTTCCTCTACGTTGTGTGATCGCTTCCGCAGTCGGTCTGCGTTGGTACGTAGACATCACTCTCCCCTCTCGTTGCTGTGCATCACCATGATCTTGCGTGTGCGTAGGAAAATTTTTGAAATTACTGCGTTCCCCAACAAAACCTTCATGAACTAAGTTTGGAGATAGTTCCGAGAGGCTATGTGGCAGCATTGGAGATTCAGTCAACATTGATGGATAAAATTGGAGAGGCTCAGAAATCTGACAAGGAGATTGCTTCTATAAAAGAGAAACTAAGCAAAGGAAAAGCTAAAGGATTTTGTGAGGATGAGCACGACACCCTATGGTTTGAAGACCGTGTTTATGTGCCCAATGACCCGGAGATCAGAAAGTTGATTCTGCAAGAGGCACATGATTCACCATATGCGATTCACCCAGGAAATACCAAGATGTATTTGGATTTGAAGGATATTTTCTGGTGGACCGAAATGAAGAAGGATATTGCGGAGTATGTAGTAGTTTGTGACGTATGTCAGAGAGTAAAGGCAGAGCATCAGAAGCCAGCAGGATTGTTGCAACCATTGCCGATACCCGAATGGAAGTGGGATAAGATAGGCATGGATTTTATCACGGGATTACCAAGGACTCGTTCAGGCTATGACTCGATTTGGGTTGTAGTTGATTGATTGACGAAAGTAGCTCATTTCATCCCAGTAAAGACCACTTACACTAGTGCTAAGTTGGCAAAGATATACATGACCAGGATCGTATGTTTGCATGGAGTTTCGAGGAGTATCGTATCACATAGAGGAACCCAGTTTACCTCGAAGTTCTGGAAGCAGTTGCATGAGACTTTGGGTACTAGGCTAGAATTTAGTACAGCTTTTCATCCGCAGGCAGATGGACAGACCGAGAGAGTCAATCAGATTTTGGAGGATATGCTGAGAGCTTGTGCGCTAGATTATGGATCTAGTTGGGACGATAATTTGCCATATGCAGAGTTCTCTTACAATAATAGCTATCAGACTAGTTTGAAGATGGCCCCTTTCGAAGCTTTGTACGGAAGGAGGTGCAGGACACCGTTGTCATGGGACGAAGTTGGAGACCGCCAGTTGTTTGGACCAGATCTGATTAAAGAGTCTGAATAGAAGGTGAAGTTGATTCACGATAGGCTCAAGGTAGCCCAGTCTAGGCAGAAGAGCTACGCAGATTCTAAATGCAAGGAGACAGTTTACGAAGTCAGAGACAGAGCTTATCTTCGAGTATCCCCACTTCGAGGGATTAAGCGCTTTGGAGTTAAGGGGAAGTTAGCGCCATGATTTGTAGGGCCATATCGAGTTTTTGAGCGTATGAGAGAAGTGGCCTACAAGTTGGAAATGCCCGAAGGATTGTCAGGAGTTCATGATGTGTTCCACGTTTCTCAGTTGAAGAAGTGCCACGCGGAGATGGCTGACATACCTTTAAGAGACACAATGCCATTGGAAGCAATTCAGTTGGATAACAATTTGACCTATGAGGAGAAACCAGTCAAAATTCTCGAGTTTGCCAGCCGAGTCACTCGCAGTAAGGTTATCAAGTTTTGTAAAGTTCAGTGGAGCCACCACACGGAGGATGAAGCCACATGGGAGCGAGAGGAAGATTTGCTCAAGGACCACCCTCACCTATTTTCTAGCCAACCCAAATCTCGAGGGCGAGATTCATCTTAAGGGGGGTAGGTTTGTAACATCCCAAATTTTTCAATTTGGAATGTTATACATTAGGTCTACATGCATATCATATTTTATTTTGCTTTTGGTTTTGATCCTAGAAAATCCCAAGCAACTCAAGGACCCACGGAGAGAGTTGGGGATTTTGTTATTTACGTATTTGAGTTTTCTCAAATTATGTAAACAGGATCATTTGATTTTATTTATTTTATCATCAATTATTTCTATTTCAAAAATATGAGAGAGGGAATAAAATGACTTTCCCAAAATATAGAAATATTGAGGATTTAATAAAAAAATCAAATAAGATTTATTTCGGAGTTTTTTGGTATTTTTATTTGAATTTAGGAAAAATGCGCGTTTTTCAAAGTTGTAGTTTGGGCCCAAATAAATATTCACTTTATCGGGCTTGATTTTAGGAACCCGGCAAAATTTATTTCGTGATTTTTGGAGTCCGTTTAGTATTTCTTTTTATTTTTCTTCCGAGCGGAATTATTAAAAAAACGGAACCGACTTTGGGCCGTACCCGAGCGGGACTTCGCCCGGGACGCCTTTATAAGCCGCCACCCGGGGGCCCGAGAGCCACAGCCGCCCCAAACCCTAGCCCAGCCCCGCCGCCGCCGCCGCCGGAGCGCGCCTTTCGAGGTTCGCCACCGCCGCCTCGTTTTCCGTGTAGATTTTTTTGAAAAAAAAATCAGAAAAAAATATTCTTTTTTTCTGTTCGTCGGATTTTCTGCGGTTATTTTCTGATCGCGATTTCTGATCCGATTTTTGTTTTAGTATAACTTTTCGCTCGTTTATCGGAATCAGGCGATTCAAGCGCCTCGAGTTTCGTCTCGAAACCCTCTTTCCGAATAATCAACTTAAACAAGTTTTGCTACAGTAAAATTTGACCTAGATCCAGATTACTAGAACGAAGTTGATTTCTTTCGTCGTTTGATTTCTTTTGCTTTGTTCGATTTGAATTTTTTTTTGCAAACCAGGGTTCTTAAGTTGAACTTTCTGGTTAGATCTTCTATTTGAGTTTTACCTATGCATTAGATGAGTACTTATTGTATGCTTGTTTGTTTGTCTGTGATAGAATACCCGGAGTGCGCCGCCTGTTACTTCGAATCTCTAGGTTTCGTGGATCATCAGCAAGGCAAGTAACACTTTGATCATACCTTTTCTACAACCCAGTTTTATTGCATTAGATCAATCCTCACACATTGCATGATTAGGATCTAATTAAATTGTGGGATGGGAAGTAGATGAGGTAGTACCTATTACCTGTTTATTATGAAACCTTTGGGAGTTACTTCTACGTTTTCTTATTACGCCATGCTATGCTAGTAGACGTGGATTGGGTGAGTGATATCCATGACAGATGTGAGTTTGTTAATTTTAATGGTTTATCTAAGGTGGCAACTTAAACACACATCTGGGTGGATTGAGGCACCTGGTTTCTATCAGGACTTGCCTGTTTTTCTTTTGGACCGCCACCCAGGCTCAAAGGGATCATAAGATTATTCATACTAGAAACTTCCGTGTGCAGCCACAAGCCATTATGGGCTCTAGCATAGTTGATTAAGTCGTGCGAACTCTTACAGGGTAGACTAGCATATGTAGGGGAAAGTAGGTGTACCGGTCTATCCAACATAAGTTGCTAGCGCTTCTGAAAGACTGTGTCTCGGTCATCCGTTTCTCAAACACCATGTAGTGCGAGGAATCAAACGGAGGCGATCGAGTCTTGTGGGGAAAAGTGCACAAACCTCTGCAGAGTGTAATAAACTAATCATGGTTAGCCGTGTCCCCGGTTATGGACATCTTGAGTATCTAGTACCTAGATTATCATGTGAATCTCAACATGTTACTATAAAGATAATTTTGATGGGTTTGTTTAATGATGATGCTTAATTGGGATTGAGAATGTTGTCAACCATTCTCAATGTTTAACAACCACCATGATAGTAATTAAATTTATTCCTTTGAAGTAGGGAAAAATTGGCTTTACGCAAAACAGTAACCATAGAGCTTTCCACCAGCCAAATATGCATATAGTATAGTTGTTTCATTTCATTACTCTCTATGTGTTACCTTGCCAGCATATTCCATGTGCTGACCCATTTTCGGGCTGCAACGTTAATGTTGCAGACTTTTCAGACGACGATTAAGGAGTTTTAGGTCGTGGTTCTATACTCAGTGATGCCGTTGGAGTTGATGGACTCACTTATCTTCCAAGCCTTCCGTTCTTATCATTATTAGATGGCCTTAAGCCATATTTATTGTAATAAGCTCTCTTTTGAGACACTCGATGTAATAAGTGTGTGATTGCTACTCTGCTATAAATCCTCCGAGTACTGTGTGGTGTCAGCATTACTGATCCAGGGATGACACCGGAGCACAGAGATCAGACTGTTTGAGGTCTGGTCGCTACACTATATAATAAAGATTAGTGTTCAGTCAAGGGCTTGATTGTTTTGCCATGATCCTAAGTGAATAAAAGAAAAGACAAAGAAATAAAAAGAAACAAAGAGATCATATGGATCTCATGGAGAGTAATGAGCTCACATAGAAAAAGTATGATGAATAAAAGTTGTTGAGAGTTGATAAGCATAGTTTTGGTCATCATTGCAATTAATAGGAAGTAATAAAGAAAGAGAGGTCTTCACATATAGATATACTATCTTGGACATCTTTTATGATTGTGAGCACTCATTAAAATATGACATGCTAAAGAGTTGACATTGGACAAGGAAGACAGCGTAATGGGTGATGTTTTCTTACATCTGAGATAAATTATATTGTCTTGGATCTTCCAACATGTTGAGCTTGCCTTTCCCCCTCATGCTAGCCAAATTCATTGCACCAAGTAGAGATACTACTTGTGCTTCCAAATACCCTTAAACCAATTTTGCCATGAGAGTCCACCATATCTACCTATGGATTGAATAAGATCCTTCAAGTAAGTTGTCATCGGTGCAAAGCAATAAATATTGCTCTCCAAATATGTATGATTGATTGTTGTGGGAGAAATAAGCTTTATATGATCTTGTGATGTGGAAGTAATAAAAGCGACGGACTGCATAATAAAGGTTCATATGACAAGGGGCAATATAAAGTGACGTTCTTTCGCATTAAGATTTTGTACATCCAACCATAAAAGCGCATGGCAACCTCTGCTTCCCTCTGCGAAGGGCCTATCTTTTATTATTATCTTCTACCTTATGCAAGAGTCATGGTGATTTTCACCCTTCCTTTTTACACTTTATCCTTTGGCAAGCACAGTATGTTGGAAAGATCCTGGTATATATGGCTAATTGGATGTGAGTTTTCATGAACTATTGTTGTTGACATTACCCTTGAGGTAAAACGTTGGGAGGCAAGACTATAAGCACCTATCTTTCTCTGTGTCCGATTAAAACTCCACACCCATAAGTATTGTGTGAGTGTCAGCAATTGTGAAAGATTATATGATAGTTGAGTATGTGGACTTGCTGAAAAGCTCTTACACATTGACTCTTTCCTATGTTATGATAAATTGCAATTGCTTCAATGACCGAGATTGTAGTTTGTTAGTTTTCAATGAAGTTTACGATTCATACCTGATATTGTGATTGAATTATTACTCTAGCATTAGAGATCATATGACAAAAATTATATATGTTGTTGTTATAAGAATGATCATGATGCGCTCATGTCCGTATTTTATTTTTATCGACACCTTCATCTCTAAACATGTGGACATATTTTTCGATTTCGGCTTTTCGCTTGAGGACAACCGAGGTCTAAGCTTGGGGGAGTTGATACATCCATTTTGCATCATGCTTTTATATCAATATTTATTGCATTATGGGCTGTTATTTCACATTATGTCACAATACTTATGGCTATTCTATCTTATTTTACAAGGTTTACATAAGGAGGGAGAATGCCGGCAGCTGGAATTCTGGGCTGGAAAACGAGCAAATATTAGAGACCTATTCTACACAACTCCAAAAGTCCTGAAACTCCACGGAACGCCTTATAATAAATAATGAAAAATCCTCGCCAAAGATGAAGACTAGGGGGCCCACACCCTTCTCATGAGGGTGGGGGCGCGCCCCCTGCCTCGTGGGCCCCCTGGTGGCTCTCTGATGACCATCTTCTCCTATATGAAGTCTTTCATCGAGAAAAAAATAGGAAGCAACCTTTCGGGACGAAACTCCGCCGTCACGAGGCGGAACCTTGGCGGATCCAATCTAGAGCTCCAGCGGAGCTATTCTCCCGGGGAAACTTCCCTCCTGGAGGGGGAAATAAGCGCCATCGTCATCACCAACGCTCCTCTCATCGGGAGAGGGCAATCTCCATCAACATCTTCATCAGCACCATCTCATCTCAAAACCCTAGTTCATCTCTTGTATCCGATTCTTGTCTTCAAGTCCGGGATTGGTGCTAGTAGGTTGCTAGTAGTGTTAATTACTCCTTGTAGTTGATGCTAGTTGGTTTAATTGGTGGAAGATCATATGTTCAGATCCTTTATGCATATTAATACCCCTCTGATTATGAACATGTTTATGCTTTGTGAGTAGTTATGTTTGTTCCTGAGGACAAGGGAGAAGTCTTGCTATTAGTAGTCATGTGAATTTGGTATTCGTTCGATATTTTGATGAGGTGTATGTTGTCTAGCCTCTAGTGGTGTTATGTGAACGTCGACTACATAACACTTCACTATTATTTGGGCCTAGAGGAAGGCATTGGGAAGTAATAAGTAGATGATGGGTTGCTAGAGTGACAGAAGCTTACACCCTAGTTTATGTGTTGCT
The DNA here is from genome assembly GCA_034509565.1 of Triticum monococcum. NCBI lineage: Eukaryota > Viridiplantae > Streptophyta > Magnoliopsida > Poales > Poaceae > Triticum > Triticum monococcum. The sequence continues at coordinate 71,921,443 of CM067843.1, read as the reverse complement.
TCGTAAGGGGCTGATTTGGATCCATATGTTTCATGCTATGGTTAGGTTTACCTTAATACTTTTGTTGTTGTTGCAGATGCTTGCAATAGAGGTTAATCATAAGTGGGATGCTTGTTCAAGTAAGAACAACACCCAAGCATCGGTGCACCCACATATCAAATTATCAAAGTACCAAACGCAAATCATATGAACGTGATGAAACACTAGTAGAAAACAGGGCTATGGTCCAGGCCGTCTCAGCCCATTAGTCCCGGTTCAGTCTAGAACCAGGACTAATGTGAGCATTGGTCCCGGTTCGTGCGGCTAAGGCATTAGTCCCGGTTCACTCGGGCCCTTTAGTCCCGGTTTAAGCCACGAACCGGGACTAAAGGGTGCGATGACCTTAAGTCCCGGTTCGTGCCTCAAACCGGGACTAAAGATTAGACCTTTAGTCCCGGTTTGAGGCACGAACCGGAACTAATGGGGTTGAGACCTTTAGTCCCGGTTCGTGCCACGAACCGGTACTAAAGGTCCCATTTTCAAACTCTACCCCCCCCCCCCCGGTTGAGACCTTTCAGTTTTAAAAAAAATAAAAGAAAATAATGGAAATGTCAAAAAAAATAAAAGAAAATAAGTTTCTCGTGTGATATGTGGTCTAGTTGTTGGGAAAATTTGCAAATGTGAATTTTGACTTTATTTGCAAAATCTCTCTGAAATTTGTAAAAATGGGCATAACTTTTGCATACTAACTCGGATGAAAAAGTTTTTTATATGAAAAATCATCTACTCGAAAAGTTACATCCAAATTTAACCGGGGGAACCCCGTTAAACATTTTCAAAATCCTCAAAAACCTAATAGAAAAAAGTTATGGGGCTTTTAAGATCTAGAGTGGAAAAAATTGAAAAATATTTAAACAGTGGGCAAACTGTGGTCAAACAATGGTCAAACTAATTATTCTAGAATATTAGTGTTACTAAATAATTATTTTAGTTATTTCAATTTTGGTCAAATCTGGTCAAACTGTGGTCAAACAATGGTCAAACTGTGGTCAAACAATGGTCAAACTAATTATTCAAGAAATATTAGTGTTACTAAATAATTATTGTTTTTTAAAACAATAGTTTCAAACTCAAACAGTGAAATGTGTCACTTCATGCTCAAGCAAAATTCCTGAAGGTTAATAGGATTGACATCTTACTATTGTCAGGAAAACAACAAGTGCAGACTTGGAGCGTGGGAGAATAGAACCCGGAAGTTAAGCGTGCTTGGGCTGGAGTAGTGAGAGGGATGGGTGACCGGTCGGGAAGTTAGATGATTTGGAATGATGAGGGGTGATTAAAGGATAAATTGAGAAGTGATGAGGGGTGGTGATTACAGACTAGAGGTTAAAATAATTCAGAAATTTGAAAATAAAAAAAATTCAAAAAAAATTTCAAAAAAAAAATCATAAAATTTCCTTTAGTCCCGGTTGGTGTTACCAACCGGGACTAAAGGTGGAGCTCCACGTGGCCGCGCCCTTTAGTCCCGGTTCTGGATTGAACCGGGACTAAAGGGGGGAGGTATTAGTACCGACACTTAAAGGCCCTTACGAACCGGGACTGTAGGCCCTTTTTCTACCAGTGAAAACTAGCTTGACGACATTCCCATGTGTCCTCGGGAGCGCTTTTCCTTATATAAGAGTTTGTCCAGGCTTGTCCTTTGCTACAAAAAGGATTGGGCCACCTTGCTGCACTTTATTTACTTTTGTTACTTGCTGCTCGTTACAAATTATCTCATTACAAAACTATCTGTTACCACTTATTTCAGTACTTGCAGAGAATACCTTGCTGAAAACCGTTTATCATTTCCTTCTGCTCCTCATTGGGTTCGACACTCTTACTTATCGAAAGGACTACGATAGATCCCCTATACTTGTGGGTCATCATGGACGCACTAGTGTTGCTACCCCCAGTGTTGTGAAGTTTGTTGGTGTAGATGATTTAATGCCGAGATGTCTTCGGCGATGTCTCGGACACATGGGTTTGTTGACCCTAGTGTCGAAGACATGTGTTGGTGTAGAAAGCTCTATGTCGGGATGTCGTCGATGACCCTGTGAACAAATGAATGTTAACCCGCAATGTCGATGGAGCAGGTTGGTGAAGTCAGGACGCTGTCGGCTACATCGTGGATGAACTGATGCAATTGCCCCAATTGTCGATGGAGTATGTTGTCGGCAACATTATGGACACACAGGTTCGCTGCCCCCAGTGTGCAATGTATGTCGTAGTAGATGATTGGATGCAGGGATGTCGTCGGTGACGCCATGGACACGCGAGGTTTGCTGCCCCCAGTGCCTGATGTATGTCGAAGTAGATAATTGAACATTGGGATGTCGTCGGCGACGTCATGGGCACATGGGGTTTGCTGACCCCAGTGCCTGACGTATGTTGGATTAGATAATCGAATGTCGTCGGGATGTCATCAACAATATCATGGACGCAGTTTTGTTGCTGTCCAAGTAGCCATCTTGCCAGTGTACGCTCAACATGTGCGTCATTAACTAGTGATGGCTGCACTAATGATGAACAAAAGAGTGCATGCAAGCATATTTATGTAATGCAATGAAGTATTATTTGTTAGATTCGATGAAGATGTTGGCCCTCTTGATAATCACCAGCTATAATGTGTCATCAATAAAGGCTATCAAAGGGCTTATCATCGGGCACCGTCAAAATGACCATGACGGTTGCAAGTTAAGAACTGAATAAGCTTCAGCTTATGTGTATGGGGACACCGTGCTTCAGAGATGCCTCTGACAGGCAGTACAAAAGCATACCCTAGCCCATCATGGTATCGAGAAACACCACAGCTTGATCATGCCCCCCGCGCAGTGCCTCAAGAACCCAGAGACTTAGGTGAGGTTGATAAGGGTGATGGTTTTGGGATAACAGCTTGGTTATTTTTCTTCATGCATTAATGAGGGGTGGTGAATGGCTATCTTCCGCCTTCTTTACAGTGGTTCCCCTACCGCTCAGGATTGCCGGATTTGCTTCTTGGACTTTTGGGACTTTTTGATTGCTTCTTGGAATTTCAGGTTTCCTCTATTGTGAGGATTGCTTGCATGGGCTGGCTGCATTACCCTGGACTTCATGAGTATTTTTTTTCACTTTGGAGATTTGCTTGCACTTCTTCGAGGATCACTTTCCACACTTGCTCGGGGACCCACCTTCAGAACTTGGAATACAACCATTCACCTATGTGTACTAAGAAAACCCTCTGGCACTTTATCTGGGGCTTTTGGTGGCACGACCCAGGGGTGCCATGTGGCTACACACCGAACCCAACTTGTGTTGGGTCAAGTAGCCCTTTCATGATCTTTTCCTATAGTCCTCCCTAGGACGTGAGCTTCTGTCAACCTGAGACACGCCAAAAAACATGATGGGCGCGGGGTCTGATAACAGAAGTGCCCAACTAGTCTCATTTAATACCTCCAGAAGCATACACTTGGCACGTGTGGTGCATTATGGGTGTGGGAGCCGCTTCACCTGCAACATGGCACATTGTGTCTCCCGTCAACAAGCCCTCGGGTAGCAAATTACTGGAGCACTAGCGTGGAATTTTGAGGAAAGCCAGTATTTATGCTCGAAATTGCCTCCAATCATGCAAACATGTGAAAGAAATTTGATGGATGTGGTGTAAATTTAAAAGAGAATGCAATATGAGAAGGCTATATCCACCATAGCTCTTCAAGTTGAACCTGTGCCTGGTGAAGATATTCGCTCAACTTTTCGCCCTCACGTCAAGGCACTAGTTGGGTGGAAGAGATGGGCCTATCAAGTTGGCTACTATTGAGCGTGTGCTGAGCATGACTTCGTTACATATGAAAGATCCTCTCATTTTATATAGGCTTCACCGACTGGAGCTTGTAGTCAAGGTTAATGAAGCGCCTTCGAATGTAGTGGCCACCTCAAGAAATGCCCCCAGCACATTGGGTGTGAGGTCGAGGTTGCCAAAGCCCACGATGATACATGGATTAGTTGCTCAATCATCGAGAATTCCTCCAAGATAAATGCAATATGTTGGGTACTTGAAGCAAACCGCGGCGCCTTCTTGCCATGGCCGTGCAATATTGGAGGAAACCTGTGATCGGGGCATATTGAAATTGCACCCATGGTTCTCCATACAGTAGTAACCCGAGTTGGATAACAAATGGGTTAATTGAAGCCTCCATACGAGATAGGGCATCGGGAAGAATAACCCGAGTTGAGAAATATCCACACCATCTTGTAAGTTAGAGAAGAGCCCGAAGACGAATTCGACGACCATTGTTGCGCACCAAAGATGGGAGGAGAACCAGGTCCCACCGGGCGTGCCAATTTGTTTGACACGAAAAATAATAAAAACAACGATGGTTATTGTGTCATTATCTCTCTACGCGCCAGGGGAAATAAATATGCGGGCGTGCCAGTGTACTGAGTACACAAAGAAAACATAAGGAAACTTGTACTTTATTAAGCTCTCATGGGAGAAAACAAATTACATGATCCCTTTACATAATCACTCAATGCCTGCTAGCTCGGCCAACATGACTTCGGCGATTGTGAGGTTCTCGTTCACGGGGCCTCGGAAGGCTCCCGATTAATTACGCACGCGAGCCAGAGCCACAGACCACCTCTGATTAATCTGTTGCAATGGTCGTCGTCTTCAAGTCTCGTCTTCTCCAAGTGCTTGGTGTAGATGATGGTGATGATGTGGTGGAATAGAAGAGTGGAGCATTACATCTGTCGCTCTGGCGATGCTTAGTCACATCCCTCCGGCTTGTCGATGTCCGATGATTAAGATGTCTGGCCTCGTCAACTCAGACAAATGGTCGGCCTTCGCCTCGTCGGTGCCCGTCCTGGTGGTGTCCGCCTCATCGGTGTCAGACACGGTGTGTCTTGCCTTCGCGTCGTCGGTGCCCGGCAAGATATGGATAGCTTCATCGGAAGAAGACATGTCGGTGAAGTGGCTTCGCCTCGTCGGAGCTTGGACGGGGTTTGGGGAGTGTGTTGATGTAGAAGTCGGAGTAGATTCGAGTGTCGCCGTGTGGCGGCGTTGCTTGAAGATGACGACAATGCGAGCTCGTCGATATAGACCTCAGACTGTCGTGCCTCGTCGGTCTTGGCAGCATTGGAGTATTTGTTGTCGGGGGTGGCATGGGTCGCGCTCGGCTTAGACTTCTCGAAGGTCGGTTACTTCATCGGGGTGTGCAAGGGGCTACGCCTTGCGGGAGTAATGCTTTGGGGAGACCGGCGTCAGTGTAAAAACTAATGCGCGCTCACATGGGCGTGGCCGGGGTGGAGGGCACCTCGTCTTGGCTCGACGCCGAGTATTCGACGGTCTACCAAGACAAAGGGGGGCCGACTTACGAGCCTGTGGAAAGGCGGCGTTGTAGAGGCCACCTCGCCTTGGGCTGGTGCTATGCCAAAGGGTGAACTGTACGCCGGCGATGCCATGGACCTATACGCCAAGGACCAGTCCGCCATGGTGGGTGCGCCTTGCGGGAGTAATAGTTTGAAGAGACCGGCGTCAATGTAAAAACTGACGCGCACTCACATTGGCCTGGCCGAGGTGGTTGGCACCTCGTCTTGCCTCGACGCCGAGTATTCGGCGGTCTATCAAGACAAAAGGGGACACCTCACGAGGCCGTGGAAAGGCGGCGTTGTAGAGGCCATGTCGCCTTGGGCTGGTGCTACGCCAAAGGGTAACCTGTACGCCAGTGACGCCATGGACCTATACGCCAAGGACCTGGCCGCCATGATGGTTGCGCCTTGCGGGGGTAATAGTTTGAAGAGACTGGTGTCAATGTAAAAACTGTGCGCACTCACATTGGTCTGGCCGAGGTGGTTGGCGCCTCGTCTCGGCTAGACGCCAAGTATTTGGCGGTCTGTCAAGGCAAAGGTGCCGCTTCACGGGGCCGTGGGAGGTGCGTCGTAGAGGCCGCGTCGCCTTGGGCTGGTGCGTGAAAGTATGACCTGCGCGCCGGCGACGCTACGGGCCTGTACGGCAAGGACCTATTCAACATGGTGGGTGCGCCTCTCAAAGGAGGGACCGGTCTTGTACCACGCCATCACAAACTCTGATTCGGACGAAAATCTGTACACCACGTAGGGAGAAATGAGTCTCAGGCTGCGTTATCAGCGAGCTCCGGTTCCGCCACACCGTCTCCTCCGAGAACGTGGTGCCAAACCTGTACGCCTATGATCTTGAGTATGCCATTATATGCGGCACCTCGTCATAGATCGCATCCATCTAAAACATGGGATTACTTCTCCATGCATCACTCGACCGCCACATGATCATGAGTGTGCTATTGACATATGGGGACTTCACCATAAATCGGATCCCTGTTCACCTTTCCTTCTTTGATGACACTTATTGACCTCTTTGTCTTGTTCACCTTTCCTTCTTTGATGGCACTTATTGGTCTCTTTGTCTTTTATGGACTCTGTTCATCGTGTGATTTGTACCTGTTTATTTCCAGATCGGCGATCCAATCTTCACCAAGGGCAAGGGCCAGACTTTTGGCGGCCTCTCCATGCGTGCTTGCCGGCGGCTTCTGCCTGCTCCTTGTACCTTGAGCACAATGTAGTAGAAATGACCTCCATGGATCTAAGAAAATATTTGTGTGGAGGTATTAGAAGAAAGGATCAGCATGATGGGACTATAGGGATGAAATTATGCTGGGCGTGGCTGCATGGCCTCCGTCTTCCTCAGTGGGTGCAGCCTGACAGCGGCCTCTGCTTGAGCGGCCGGCTGTGCGCATGTCCGCCTGAGCGGCCTTGTGGCATGGCGGTGTCCTTCTCCCCTCCCCCCGGTGCCCAGGCGCAGCAGCTGTTCCGATCCTTTTGGAAGAGATATGTACGCGTGAAGAGATAGGCCTCTTTGTGATGCTTATCTATGAGTCTGTTGCACATGGATTAACCATGCAGCGTACAACCCGTCATCAATCCGGTATTCGGCTATATATACGCATCTTTGCCGGCCGGCAATGGATGCTTTATACGTATTTGTACGTGACAGCTATGGTAGCCGCCGCGTATAGGCATGATGTGCACCGTTATACATTTAGCATAAATTCGCGTTGCTACTCTACATGATCTTCGATGTATGCATGCAGTACATAGGCATTTCTGATGCATGCATGTAGTACGTGGGCATTTCTTTGCCATGCGCCATGCACAAGGCTATGCATGAATGCTCTAATCCATGTATACCTATATATTCTTCTCTAAGTATCTTGCACTTAAAAAGAAGAAGAAAAAACCTTTGACAATTGAAAAAAATAACATCGCAGTCGATGTGTGCCCACGCTCCGTAGTTGCCGCAAGTCTCGAGAGGGGAGGGAGGAAGAGCACACTCGATTTTCCGTGAGGTAAGAGAACCGCCCCGTTGTCCCCAGGCCTGCGCCGCCTGATTCCGTCAAGCCGCTGCCACCTCTTCATATACGGATGCCACTAGGGAGAAGTCAGCCTTGTGAAGTACATCGGGGGGAGGATGTGAAGGAAAACTGTTTTTATTTGAAGCCTTGAAGGCAAATTTTGTGAAGATATATTGATTCAGGAAAGATGAAGAGGAACCTGAATATGGGTGACGTTAGTATTCCGGCCGGCCGCTCAAATGCCTCCTCAATTAATCTTATGGAACATGTGGGATAGTGGGAATTAACTGAAAGTACATAGTGGATGGTGGCTTGAGGTAGCTACGCACAGGTAAAAAACCATCGGGTGAAATATACCAGCAAGGATGCTACGTGAGCCTGGAGCTGTGTGCTCGCTAGTGCTCCTCAGCGGCCGGACGTAATAGGAAAATTAGTGTCTGGTGTCCTGATTAGGAAAGTCGTATTCTGTGTCTCTTTTGTCGTCACATGAGACAAAAATCAAAAGCAATCACCCAACGCATTTCCTTTCTTTTCTTCCTTTACAGTGGCTTCACTTCATTCCCATGTGCTCTGCATTAGTAAAGTAAAGAGACAATTAATTGCCTTCCAAGAAAAATCAAAAGGCTATAACTTTTAAACAACAAATCGAAATTAAGATTCGTTTTCACCGTTGGAGCCCTCGTGACGAGATCTTTAAAACTAGAGCCTATTTATATGTTTCGATGAAAAAAAATTCACTGCCAACTGGTTGTACTACATGGTGCAACTTTTACACCATGGGATGTAACTTTTTAAAAACAATGCTAGTGCTACCACAACCAACTATAATATCACATGGGTGCAATTTTAGTGCTACATGAACCAAACTTCACCAGATGAGCAACTTCATCTGTTATCCCATCCACCTGCCTAGCAGATGATGTGCAACTTCGTGTGCTGCTCGACCAACTGCCTAGTACTTGATGTATAACTTTCCCCATATCTTGTGGATGTGCATTTTCCAACTCCCAAATTATCCATGTCAGTGAGATGTGCAACTTCATCTACTATCCATGCCAACTGATTAACAAGCGATGTGCAACTTTATCTAGTGACCCTCCACCTACCTAGCAGTCGATGTGCAACTTTGTCTTCTGCCCGCCAAATGCCTTGTAATCGATGTGCAACTACCCCCTTACTGCATGGATGTGCATTTTTTCACCACTCCTAATTATTCTTGCAGTGAGATGTGCAACTTCATCTGCTGTCCGTGCCAACTGACTAACTAATGATGTGCAACTTCATCAGTTGTCTGTGCCAACCGACTAACAAACGATGTGCAACCATTGTAGCCCGTGTATGATCAACTACGCCAACGAGAGTGTGCAACTCCGCGGCCGTGCATGCGCGACTATACTGATGAGAGTGTGCAACTCCGCGGCTGCGCATGTGCACCTCCATAGCCGTGTGTGGGCAACTATGCCGACAAGAGAGTGTGCAACTTAAAAACCCGTGCGTGTGCGACTATGTGAACAAGAGTGTGCAACTCCGCAATAGGCGTGTGCAACTCCCGCAGCCTTGTTCATGAGCAACTATGCCTATGAGAGCCTACAACTCCGTGGCCATGCGTGCGATTAGCCGACTATGCCAACGAGAGTGTGCAACTCCTGGCGCTGTGCACACTACAACTACGCCACCACGTGTGTGTGCAAATTTCGTAGTCGTGCGTGAGTTACTATCCAAGAAGAGTGTGCAACCCCGCAGTCCATGAGTGAGCAACCATACCAACTAGAGGTGTGGAACTCCACAATCGTCGTGAACTACTACTTCGCCGCACGCATGCAACTGTCGTACCCTCGTGCGTGAACAATTATACCGACCAAAATGTGCAACTCTGTAACCGTGCTTGTGCGACTACGCCGCCGCGTGTGTGCAACTTTGACAGCTGTCCAAGCCAACTGACTAGCCGTCATTGTGCAACTTTGACTGCTGCCTTGACCGTCTGCATAGACATGGGTGTACACTATTGCTTGTTCGCCCCTAAATCATAGATTGTTGCTTAATATCGACTGCATAGAACTTGTGGACTGTTACGCTATTCTACTCGTATCTAACCAGTAGCTAGCAATCAATTAACAAGATATATGCTATAAAGCTAGAAGTATCACATGTGATTAACCAATGAAATGTACGGACAACATTTTTCCAAATCCCAAATGCCATGCGTGTGTATTTAGCTTCACGATTTATATCACCTACGGAGATCGTGATTACAGGGAGATGGGCAGATTAGAGGATCGGTGGTTTGCTAAGAGTAGTCAAACATGGAGTACATACGGGCTTCCGTGATTTGGCTAGCGAGGATAAGAAGTGAATCAGGCCAGCGCAAGAGGAGCAGGTACCTCATCAACGACGAAACTGCCGCCCTCAACGACGGTGCTGGCGACGGGATCGCTTCAGGTCCAGCTCTGAGAAGGGGGAAACAAGACGGCAGCTCTTCTTCTTCGGTTCCCATCCGGACATCTTGTCGGGCACCTCCGCTCGGCCGCCTCCCCATCGATCTTCCTGGCGATGATGGTGTGCTCCGAACGAGGAAAGGGAATCGGGATAAGTGTTTTATTCTGGAACGAAGGGACGAAGCGGTGTGCCCCTGCGCGGTGGTTGTCGGGTGGCAGAGTACTGGTGGGCCTCACGATACGGATGCATCGAGCGGTCAAGGCGCGGTCGCCCAATGTCATCAAATAGTGATCGGCCGCTTTTTAGATTTTAGGAAGAAAATAATAATGAAGAGATGAAGTGACGTGGTTGAAAATTTCTAAGGTGGCTAGATGATGATGTGGAGGGCTGCATGTTGAGAAAATTGGAAGTAGTGGGGATCAACTTGTTAAGAATGTAAGATTACAAATCATAGTTGATATTCTTTAGGCGAACATTTGAGGTATAGGGTTTGATGGATGGTTTCCGTATCCGTGTCCGGACACCAGTTTGGATTGATTTTCGGACAAATACCGTGTCTTTTTGCGGGTCAGCGTTGGAGATGCCCAAATGCATTTTTGGAGACTAATTTTGACCATATGTTAAAGCAATAATATATGACATGCAAGTTAGACAAAGCATACTGTAAAATTTGTATGTGAAAGGCGCTTCTCATGATATACTTTTCTTAATCTTACTATCAAAGACAGTTTCAGAAAACACATTATGCCCTATATATATGGATGGATGGAGTAGTCCTATACGAGTTCATGGTTGGCTCCATATGCATCCGCATTGGTTGGAATATGGCTGGCGGAGGTAATGGAGTTTCAGGATTGCGATAGAGGAGAAGAGGAAGGGGAGCGCAGCTGGTGTATGTAGGAGCCGGCAGCAGAGCACAAGTGCAGAGATTATGAATAATTGATTGAATTACTCAATTACCCTTGCATGAACTAAAAAAAACCTAAATTAAAGGTTGGATGTAAATTATACTGCACCCTTCTATCCAGTAGCATGACGTACCATAAAAAATATCTATACAAAAGTTGTCTAAACTTTGAGCTGTGCCAGTGAAGAGCGAGAGGTGCACCAGAGAAGATCATCAAGTGTGGGGATTTAGAAGGATGACCAACGCGGCGGGCGGTACCACAACGGTGGGCGGGGGCCAGCTGAGGGCGAGCAAGACCGTCCATGGGCCTGTGTGGGTTTTGTGATTGCACATGGCCCCCAAATTGCCCCCTGGATTTTGGGCCAATGTATTAGTATTTTCTTTGGGTCCTTTGTTCACAGCTAGCAAGTTATTAGGTTTGCTCGGCTAGTATCTAAATCTCCCAATTTGGGCTTGCTCCTCAATCTCCCCCAAACGAGGATTTCCTGACTCCCAATCGAACAAAATCCCTATTTTTTAGAGTTTTTTTCTAACTTGCCATGTCCATTTTTATTTATAGGTAGAACATAATTTATTATTATTATATGTCACATGTATTTTATATTATTAGGATACTAACACTTTAATAAGTAATAACATGGCACTTTTTTCATTAAGAGGATGACAAGCTATTATTAGAACATGCAATTTTTCTCATTAGAAATATGGCAGATTAATTATTAATTGGATCAGTTGTTTTATTATTGGAAGTGATGACCCACAAGTATAGGGGATATATCGTAGTCCTTTTGATAAGTAAGAGTGTCGAACCCAACGAGGAGCAGAAGGAAATGATAAGCGGTTTTCAGGAAGGTATTCTCTGCAAGCACTGAAATTATCGGTAACAGATAGTTTTGTGATAAGGTAATTGGTAACGAGTAGCAAGTAATAAAAGTAAATAAGGTGCAGTAAGATGCCCCAATCCTTTTTGTAGCAAAGGACAAGTCTGGACAAACTCTTATATGAAGAAAAGCGCTCCCGAAGACACATGGGAATTATCATCAAGCTAGTTCTCATCACGATCATATGATTCGCGTTCGGTACTTTGATAATTTGATATGTGGGTGGACCGGTGCTTGGGTATTGTCCTTACTTGGACAAACATCCCACTTATGATTAACCCCTACTGCATGCATCCGCAACTACAACAGAAGTATTAAGGTAAATGTAACCATAGCATGAAACATATGGATCCAAATCAGCCCCTTACGAAGCAACGCATAAACTAGGGTTTAAGCTTCTGTCACTCTAGCAACCCATCATCTACTTATTACTTCCCAATGCCTCCCTCTAGGCCCAAACAATGGTGAAGTGTCATGTAATCGACGTTCACATGACACCACTAGAGGGATGACAACATACATCTCATCAAAATATCGAACGAATACCAAATTCACATGACTACTAATAGCAAGACTTCTCTCATGTCCTTAGGAACAAACGTAACTACTCACAAAGCATATTCATGTTCATAATCAGAGGGGTATTAATATGCATATTGGATCCGAACATATGATCTTCCACCAAGTTAACCAACTAGCATCAACTACAAGGAGTAATCAACACTACTAGCAACCCACAGGTACCAATCTGAGGTTTGGATACAAGAGACGAACTAGGGTTTGAGATGAGATCGTGCTGGTGAAGATGTTGATGGAGATTGACCCCCTTCCGATGAGAGGATGGTTGGTGATGACGGTGGTGATAATTTCCCGCTCCCGGAGGGAAGTTTCCCCGGCAGAGCAGCTCCGCCGGAGCCCTAGATTGGTTCCGCCAAGGTTTCGCCTCGTGGCGGCGGAGTTTCGTCCCGTTAGCTTGCTATGGATTTTTTTTCTCGGATGAAAGACTCCATATAGCCAAAGATGGGCATCGAAGGGCCACCAAGGGGCCCATGAGGCCGGGGGTGCGCCCCCCACCCTCGTCGCCAGGGTGTGGCCCCCCTCTGGAACTTTCTCCGCTCAGTACTTTTTATATATTCTGGAAATAACTTCGTGAAGTTTCAGGATTTTGAAGCTATGCAGAATAGGTCTCTAATATTTGCTCCTTTTCCAGCCCAGAATCCCAGCTGTCGCCATTCTCCCTCTTCATGTAAACCTTGTAAAATAAGAGAGAATAGGCATAAGTATTGTGACATAATGTGTAATAACAGCCCATAATGCAATAAATATCGATATAAAAGCATGATGCAAAATGGATGTATCAACTCCCCCAAGCTTAGACCTCGCTTGTCCTTAAGCGAAAGCCGAAATCGAAAAATATGTCCACATGTTTAGAGATAGAGGTGTCGATAAAAAATAAAATACGGACATGAGGGCATCATGATCATTCTTAGAATAGTCATATGATCTCTTATGCTAAAGTAACAATTCAATCACAATTTCAAGTATGAATCATAAACTTCATTGAAAGCTAACAAACTCTAATCTCAGTCATTGAGGCAATTGCAATTTATCATAAAATAGGAAAGAGTCAAATAAAAGCTTTTCAGCAAGTCCACATACTCAACTATCATTTAGTCTTCCACAATTGCTAACACTCACGCGATATTTATGGTTATGAAGTTTTAGCCGGACACAGAGAAAGATAGGGGCTTATGGTTTTGCCTCCCAACCTTTTACCTCAAGGGTAATGTCAACCATAATAGTTCATGAAAACTCACATCCAATTAGCTATATATATCTGGATCTTTCGAACACATTATGCTTGCCAAAGGATAAAATGTAAAAAGGAAAGGTGAAGATCACCATGACTCTTATGTAAGGTAGAAGATAAAAGTAAAAGATAGGCCCTTCGCTGAGGGAAGCAGAGGTTGTCATGTGCTTTTATGGTTGGATGCACAAAATCTTAATGCAAAAGAACGCCACTTTGTATTGCCACTTGTGATATGGACCTTTATTATGCATTCTGTCGCTTTTATTTCTTCCACATCACAAGATCGTATAAATGTTATTTTCTCCACATTAATAAATCATACATATTTAGAGTGCAATTTTTATTTCTTGCACCGATGACAACTTACTTGATGGATCTTACTCAATCCATAGATAGGTGTGGTGGACTCTCATGGAAAAACTGGGTTTAGGGATATTTGGAAGCATAAGTAGTATCTCTACTTGGTGCAAAGAAATTGGCTAGCATGAGAAAGAAAGGAAAGCTCAGCAAGTTGGATGATCCATGACAATATAATTTATCTCAGATGTAAGAAAACATAACCCATTACATTGTCTTCCTTGTCCAACATCAACTCTTTAGCATGTCATACTTTAATAAGTGATCACAATCATAAAAAGATGCCCAAGATAGTATATTTATATGTGAACCTCTCTTTCTTTATTACTTCCTATTAATTGCAACAATGACCAAAACTATGTTTGTCAACTCTCAACAACTTTTATTCATCATACTCTTTATATGTGAGCTCATTGCTCTCCATAAGATCTATATGATCTCTTTATTTCTTTTTATTTCTTCTCTTTTATTTTATACCCTCAAGATCATAGCAAGGTAATCAAGCCCTTGACTCAACATTAATCTTTATTATATACAGCTCACGGACTCAATTACATAGAAGGATCATAAAGCAAAACTCACAACTAGATCATACTAAAACTTTATTCTACTAGATCGAGATATTACCAAAAGGATTGAGCTAAGAAAAACAGTAAAGATAAAAGTTGTGATGGTGATACGATATCAGGGCACTCCTCCAAGCTTGGCAGTTGCCAAGGGGAGTGCCCATACCCGATGCTCAGTTCTTCTTTGTTGGTGAAGAAGGTGTTGGTGATGATGGGTAGTCGCACATTGAGCGTAAAAGATCCTCCAATTTGCGGATAATTCCCTTGAGTGCGATGATATGCTCCTTCAACAAAATATTTTCACTTGTGAGATACTTGTTTTGAATGCGAGCTAACTCAATCATCTTGAAAGCTTCAATCTCCATTGGGGTAAAGAGATTGTGGTGAGGTTGAAAGATGTTTTCTTCTACTACTGCCGGAACTTGATCTCCCATGGCATTCTTGATCCCATCATCCTTGTTAATCTCTCCGGGTTCTTCTCTCTTTAGCTCTATATTCATTAGCCAAGCATCATTGCCCTCATTGTTCGAGGAGGAGGGAGACGGCATGATGCTTGGCCTTGACAACCCTGGCAGAAAACAGCTTGAAACAAGAATAGGGGATTTTTACATGATATGGTGATAAAAACCTTCGAGAGATTATATAATGAATTTTAACCGAGCAAAAGAAGTATCGTGCAATAAAACGGAGTCCAGAGAGCACACGAGGTGCCCACGAGGCAGGGGGTGCACCCTCCACCCTCGTGGAAGCCCCGTGTCCTTCCCGGACTACTTCTTATTTTCCTATTTTCTTAAATATTCCAAAACGGAGAAAAATTGTCATTAGAACTGTTTTGGAGTCGGTTTACTTACCGTACCACGTACCTATTCCTTTTCGGAGTCTGAAACATTCCGGAAAGTGTCCATTATGTATTCCTTCGGGGTTACGGTTTCAATAATGTTATTTTCAATATTTATAGGATTACCTGAGATATAATGTTTGATTCTTTGTCCGTTTACCACTCTCGGATTTGTGCCTTCGAAGTTGTTGATTTTTATGGCACCAGAACGATAGACCTCCTCAGTAACGTAAGGACCTTCCCATTTAGAGAGAAGTTTCCCTGCAAAAAATCTTAAACGAGAGTTGTATAGCAATACGTAATCACCTACATTGAATTCACATTTTTGTATCCTTTTGTCATGCCATCTTTTAAATTTTCTTTAAACAGTTTGGCATTCTCATAGGCCTGGGTTCTCCATTCATCAAGTGAGCTAATGTCAAGTAGCCTCTTTTCACCAGCAAGTTTGAAATCATAATTGAGCTCTTTAATGGCCCAATATGCCTTATGTTCTAGTTCGAGAGGTAAGTGAAAAGCTTTTCCATAAACCATTTTATACTGAGACATACCCATAGGATTTTTATATGCAGTTCTATAAGCACATAATGCATCATCAAGTTTCTTAGACCAATTCTTTCTAGATCTATTAATAGTCTTTTGCAAAATTAATTTGAGCTCTCTATTACTTAATTCTACTTGACCACTAGACTGTGGGTGATATGGAGATGCAATTCTATGATTAACAACATACTTAGCAAGCATTTTATGAAAGGCACCATGAATAAAATGTGAACCACCATGAGTCACTAAATATCTAGGGACTCCAAACCTCAGAAAAATAACTTCTTTAAGCATCTTAATAGAGGTGTTATGATCAACACTACTAGTTGGAATAGCCTCTACCCACTTAGTAACGTAATTAACATAAACTAAAATATGTGTATACCCATTAGAGGAAGGAAAAGGTCCCATATAATCAAAGCCCCAAACATCGAATGGTTCAATAACAAGTGAATAATTCATAGGAATTTATTGACGTTTACTAATATTACCAGTTCTTTGACATTCATCACAAGACAAGACAAAATTACGGGCATCCTTGAAGAGAGTGGGTTAATAAAAACCGGATTGCAATACCTTTTGTGCAGTTCTATCTCCATCATTGTGTCCTCCATAGGCTTCGGAGTGACACTTGCGTATGATTTGTTCCTGTTCATGCTCAGGTACATGATGTCTACTACACAACCTTATTCTTGTAGATGTTGTTTGGCCTCCAAGTGCAGAGGTTTGTAGGACAGTAGCAAATTTCCCTCAAGTGGATGACCTAAGGTTTATCAATCCGTAGGAGGCGTAGGATGAAGATGGTCCCTCTCAAGCAACCCTGCAACCAAATAACAAAGAGTCTCTTGTGTCCCCAACACACCTAATACAATGGTAAATTGTATAGGTGCACTAGTTTGGCGAAGAGATGGTGAAACAAGTGGTATATGGATAGTAGATAATAGTTTTTGTAATTTTAAATAATAAAAACAGCAAGGTAGCAAGTGATAAAAGTGAGCGTAAACGGTATTGCAATGTGTTGAAACAAGGCCTAGGGTTCATACTTTCGCTAGTGTAAGTTCCCTCAACAATACTAACATAATTGGATCACATAACTATCCCTCAACATGCAACAAAGAGTCACTCCAAAGTCACTAATAGCAGAGAATGAACGAAGAGATTATGGTAGGGTACGAAACCACCTCAAAGTTATTCTTTCCAATCAATTCGTTGGGCTATTCTTATAAGTGTCACAAACAGCCCTAGAGTTCGTACTAGAATAACACCTTAAGACACAAATCAATCAAAACCCTAATGTCACCTAGATACTCCAATGTCACCTCAAGTATCTGTGGGTATGATTATACGATATGCGTTACACAATCTCAGATTCATCTATTCAACCAACACAAAGGACCTCAAAGAGTGCCCCAAAGTTCCTACCGGAGAATCACGACAAAAACATGTGCCAACCCCTATGCATAGGTTCATGGGCGGAACCCGCAAGTTGATCACCAAAACATACATCAAGTGAATCACGTGATATCCCATTGTCACCACAGATATCCACGGCAAGACATACATCAAGTGTTCTCAAATCTTTAAAGACTCAATCCGATAAGATTACTTCAAAGGGGAAACTCAATTCATTACAAGAGAGAAGAGGGGGAGGAGAAACATAAGATCCAACTATAATAGCAAAGCTCGCGATACATCAAGATCGTGCCAAATCAAGAACATGAGAGAGAGAGAGAGATCAAACACATAGCTACTGGTACATAACCTCAGCCCCGAGGGAGAACTACTCCCCCCTCGTCATGGAGAGCACCGGGATGATGAAGATGGCCACCGGAGAAGGATTGCCCCCTCCGGCAGGGTGCCGGAACGGGTCTAGATTGGTTTTCGGTGGCTACGAACGCTTCTGGCGGCGGAACTCCTGATCTATTGTGTGTTCTGTAAGTTTTAGGTCACGTGGGTATATATGGGTGCAGGGAGGACGTCGGAGGAGCCACGGGGGTCCCACGAGACAGGGGGCCGCGCCCTAGGGGGGGCGCCCCCACCCTCGTGAGCACCTTGTGTCTCCCCTGACGTGGGGTCCAAGTTCATCAGGTGTGTTTCCTTCCAAAAATAACTTCTCCGGTTGATTTCGTTCCGTTTCGACTCCGTCTGATATTCCTTTTCTTCGAAACACTGAAATAGGCATAAAACAGCAAATCTAGGCTAGACCTCCGGTTAATAGGTTAGTCCCAAAAGTAATATAAAAGCGGATAATAAAGCCCAATATTGCCCAAAACAGTAGATAATATAGCATGGAGCAATCAAAAATTATAGGTACGTTGGAGACGTATCATTACAGAACGTCTAATAACACCATCTACTCCATCTTTATAAAGAGGTGGGTCATCCTAGAAGTAATGCCTTAAATCATAGAAGAACCTTTTCTTTTGCTGGTATGTGAAACTTGGTGGTATAAATTTAGCAACAATGTAATTAACATAATCAGCATACCACGGAGCAGTACAAGAGGTATTTATGACATTTAGTTGTTCATCAGGAAAGCTATCATCAATAGATAGTGGGTCATCAAGAACATTCTCTAACCTAGACAAGTTGTCTGCAACGGGGTTCTCAGCTCCCTTCCTATCAATAATATGCAAATCAAATTCTTGTAGCAAGAGAACCCATCTAATAAGTCTAGGTTTAGCATCTTTCTTTTCCATAAGATATTTAATAGCAGCATGATCAGTGTGAATAGTTACTTTAGAATCAACAATATATGGTCTGAACTTATCACAAGCAAATACAACTGCTAAGAATTCCTTTTCGGTAGTAGCATAATTTCTCTGGGCATTGTCTAGAGTTTTACTAGCATATTGTATAACATTCAATTTCTTATCAACTCTTTGTCCTAGAACAGCCCCTACAGCATAATCACTAGCATCACACATAATTTCAAAGGGTAAATTCCAATCAGGTGGCGGAACAATAGGTGCAGAAATCAAAGCTTTCTTAAGTATTTCAAATGCTTCTGCACAATCATCATCAAACACAAAAGGAATATCTTTTTGTAATAGGTTAGTCAGAGGCCGAGAAATTTTTGAGAAGTCCTTAATGGACCACCTATAAAAACCGGCATGACCCAGAAAACTTCTTATACCTTTGATGTCCTTGGGACACGACATCTTTTCAATAGGATCAACTTTAGCTTTATCAACTCCAATACCTCTTTCAGAAATTTTATGCCCCAAGACAATACCTTCGTTAACCATAAAGTGGCACTTCTCCCAGTTCAAGACAAGATTAGTTTCTTCACATCTCTGCAAAACTCGATCAAGGTTGCTGAAGCAATCATCAAAAGAGGATCCATAAATGGATAAATCGTCCATGAAAACCTCACAAATCTTTTCACAAAAGTCAGAGAATATAGCCATCATGCATCTTTGAAAGGTAGCATGTGCATCACATAAACCAAAAGGCATACGTCTATAAGAAAAGGTACCAAAAGGGCAAGTAAAAGTGGTCTTAGCTTGATCATCAGCTGACACAGGTATTTGAGATAAACCAGAGTAACCATCTAGAAAGAAAAAATATGTATGTTTGGATAATCTTTCTAGCATTTGATCAATAAAAGGTAAAGGGTAATGCTCGTTTTTAGTAACTTTATTTAACTTGTGGAAATCAATTACCATTCTATAACCTGTAATAATTCTTTGTGGGATCAATTCATCTCTATCATTAGGAACAACGGTAATACCTCCCTTCTTAGGGACATAATGGACAGGACTTACCCACTGACTATCAGCAACAGGATAAAGTATACCTTCCTCAAGGAATTTTAATATTTCCTTTCGTACCACTTCTTTCATCTTCGGATTTAGCCATCATTGGTGATCAATAACTGGTTTGGCATATTTTTCCAAATTTATTTTGTGCTGACATAGAGTGGGACTAATGCCCTTAAGATCATCAGGAGTATATCCAATAGCAGCACGATCCTTCTTCAGAGTTTTCAATATTTTCTTTTCTTCATGCTCACTACAAGGATACACCCTACAAAGCAAAAAATATTCTACAACGTTTTAACTATCCGTTGCAAAATTCACAAGAGATACGCATATAAACATTGTAGCATATGCATTGTAGACTTGCAGCTGGAACCGTCCACAACTATAAGTAAAGCCCAATGCATCCTGTTGTCTAGCCCAGCCCAAGTTGGCCTTCAGGATAATCTTATGTCTCTTTCCCAGTCCCAGCCTCCCCTGTTCTTCTCGTGACCTCCCACGCTGGCCGCCGCCCCTCATCAGTTACCGCGCATCGCCACTCCCCCCCCCCCGGCCCTGCGATCCTCTCTCCCGGCGTGCCGCCTCTCACCACTCCACTGCGGCCCTCTGTCCCGGCGCGGCGCCCCTCAAAACTCCCCTACGAACCTCCATCTCGGTGTGTCATCCCTCATCTCCACTCCCTGGCGACCCTGCATCACGGCGCATCGTACCTCGTCACCGCTCCCCTGCGACCAATGGCGAATCCAAGGTGGGACGCGCCGTCCTTCGCCACCGCTCCATGTGACCCTGCATCATGGTGCGCTGCCTGTCATCACCGCTCCCCTATGACCCTGCATCCCAGCGCGCCACCCCTGGTGACCCCTCCCCTGCGACAACAGTGAATCCAAGGTATGGCCATGAACATGCTCAGATTCTCCTTTTGCCCAGCTGTATATCGTTGTATCATTGATGGCGAAGAGCAGAGAACCCAAGGATGAGAATATGAGATTAATTCTAGTAGGGATCCAATCGCGAGATAATTACTATGGGAGATTCTGATTGTGTGACGAGTTTCTTTGAAACATAAACGTGATGCATAGGCATGTGTTCTCACACAGCAGGTCTCAAACAACTGCTTAGCCCTCTTTTCATCGGATTAAGTTCGTTTCCATGTCTATTTTTGTTTCTTGGTATTTAATTTCGTTTAGATTACCAGGCAAAAAAAAAGAGTCGAGATTCATGCTATTGTAGTTATAGTTGATACACTAGAAGAAAATGAATTTGAACCTTCACACACTTTGTGAATTATCTGAATTTTGTAAACGAGACTCCTAATCCATCTAAGTGCTGGCAAATGTTTTTCACGTGGCTTATATAGCATCAATAAATATGGTGCCAGCAAGAGGTTTATGGCTCTGTTCGGCAGTAGGTTTTATTGTTGTTCGTGTTCCTGCTCTTCGATTCAAACAATCTTCTTGATTACTGGATGACACAAGGATTGAGTCCTGCTTGCACTTATGATGTGGGATGATGGTTGTGTGTGTAGCCTTGACCAAACTTTGGCCCCTTCAAAGTCAGGTGCGGGAGTTCAGGTTCATTCTTCATCAGTTTTAATGCCAAGGAATCATATTTGGATGATACTTCCTGATCAACAGGTGAGTTATTTGGTGCATACTATTAATGGATCAGCACTTGGATTGTTGGATTGTGATGTGTACATATTATTGAATAGGTCCAATATATAAAAATATGAGTAAGCATAAGAGCATTGCTTTAATGGATCAGCACTTGGATTGTTGGATTGTGATGTGGACATATTATTGAATAGGTCCAATATATAAAAATAGGAGTAATCATAAGAGCATTGCCTACAGGTTTATATTCGGTCAGAACATGCATATACATCATTTACACCAATTGCTTTCTTCATGCAATTATGCAACTGTTAACATTTCACTGATGTTGCGATATTATATGGAAATTTAACTGAATTTAATCTGCTTGTCAGATTTATGTCGATATTCTTTTTTAAAGATGGAGCTACATAATTGTTCATTGGTGATCGACCTCAACAATCTGGCGTTTCCAATATGTTAGTGTTTGATCGAGGTACAAATGGAATTTTGATTGTGTAGTTTCAGCAGCCTTACTTACGACTATTCTCGTTTCATCTTCCATATGGAGGGACTACAATAGCATTTATGAAGCTTTTGTAATTCCTTTACGAGTTCTTTCCTTTCGATCCATTGATAACTTTGATTTTTCTCTAACATGCATGAACTGAAGTATTCTTGAAGAGCCTGGAAAATCATAACGGAGACATATCTCTTGCTATAGTTGTAAGTTGTGTTCTTAAATTTAAACTTGATGGTGTTGAACTTACAAATGAATTCTGGGAAGTGCATGTCAATATGGCACTTGTGAATACTTGATACTTGGTATGGAGTCGCAAACTGCAATACTCTCGGTAATGCAGACAAAACAAAGATTGAATGGCCTTCAACCTTTGTACGTGACTAATATCCTGCCTCACTACTTGCATCATGTCAATGCATTGTGTGTTAACAATTCATTTTGTTTTTGTGTTTGTAGATTCAAAAGTTAAATGGATGATTATATGGGTGCATGGCAAGTATACTACAATTATTATGATGATGTTCCTGGTCATAATGACGAAGATGGCTGCTTATAGTTTTAGTTAAGTTGTAGGGATGATGTTCTTCGGTTATGTTTTAGTCAAGTTATACGGATGTTGATGGATGCTTTCAGTTTAACTTTTGTTGGCACCAAAAAATAATTGGATTATGCATCACATTTGGATGCTCTTCCTCCTGTAGTATCCATTATGGTAATCCAACATTTTTATCTAATATATGGTTTGTTCCTCCCGTGAGTATATTATGTTATTTTTTGTTCACTTGAAATAAATAATTATCACCATTGCATGGAGCATTAACTTAATTTTTAGCAATATAATTATTAACTCTTGAAGCGTTGGAAATTCTTCATTGCCAAGCAATGAAGATTTTGGTTCGTGTACATTAAGCACCAACGTATAAAAGTGTTGTAGAAGTCCGTTTTATGTGTTGTAGTCTTGCAACAGTCCCTTTTACCAACGAAAATATAAGTGTTGCATTACGTGCTAGCAACACTGGATAAGGCTACGCATCCCAATCTGTTGGTAAAGGCACTAGCAACGCATATATAGACTTTTAGATACGGAAAATTAAGTTGCTATAGGGGGGTCATGTTGTAGTGGCTCTGAAAGGTTAGCACTAAAAATAATAGGATATATCTTATTTTCATCAAGATAAGCATATTTAAGAGTATCAGGTAACGATTTAATCTCAAACACGGTATCACCCTTGGGTGGAGGAGGATCCCTTAGGATTTCAACAGGCGGGTTGTGTTTCAGAATAGGTCCCTATTTAAAGAATACTTCATCTATTTCCCTTCTTTCATTCATGAACATATCATTTTCATGGTCTAGTAAATATTGTTCTAAAGGATCAGTAGGAGGCACGGCAATAGAAGCAAGACCAATAATTTCATCTTTACTAGGCAATTCCTCATCACGGGGTTATCTATGAAATTTAGAGAAGTTAAACTCATGAGACATATCACCCAAACCAATAGTAACACCATCCTTTTCGCAGTCTATCCTAGCATTAACAGTATTTAAGAAGGGTCTACCAAATATAATAGGACAAAAGCTATCTTGTGGGGAACCAAGAACAAGAAAATCAGCAGGATATTTAACCTTCCCACACAAGACTTCAACATCTCTAACAATCCCAATCTGTGAAATAGTATCTCGGCAGGTGCAATTGAACGAAATATGCCCTAGAGGCAATAATAATGTTATTATATTATTTCCTTATATCATGATAAATGTTTATTATTCATGCTAAAATTGTATTATCCGGAAACATAATACTTGTGTGAATACATAGACAAACTAAACGTCACTAGTATGCCTCTACTTGACTAGCTCGTTAATCAAAGATGGTTATGTTTCCTAACCATAGACATGTGTTGTCATTTGATTCACGGGATCACATTATTAGGAGAATGATGTGATTGACATGACCCATTCCATTAGCTTATCACCCGATCATTTAGTATGTTGCTATTGCTTTCTTCATGACTTATACATGTTCCTATGACTATGAGATTATGCAACTCCCGTTTGCCGGAGGAACACTTTGTGTGCTACCAAACGTCACAACATAATTGGGTGATTATAAAGGAGCTCTGCAGGTGTCTCCAAAGGTAAATGTTGGGTTGGCGTATTTCGAGATTAGGATTTGTCACTCCGATTGCCGGAGAGGTATCTCTGGGCCCTCTCGGTAATGCACATCACATAAGCCTTGCAAGCATTGCAACTAATAAGTTAGTTGCGAGATGATGTATTACGAAACGAGTAAAGAGACTTGCCGGTAACGAGATTGAACTAGGTATTAAGATACCGACGATCGAATCTCGGGCAAGTAACATACCGATGACAAAGGGAACAACGTATGTTGTTATGCGGTCTGACCGATAAAGATCTTCGTAGAATATGTGGGAGCCAATATGAGCATCCAGGTTCCGCTATTGGTTATTGACCGGAGACATGTCTCGGTCATGTCTACATTGTTCTCGAACCCGTACGGTCTGCACGCTTAAGGTTTTGATGACAGTTATATTTTGAGTTTAGAGTTTTGATGTACCGAAGTTAGTTCGGAGTCCCGGATGTGATCATGGACATGACGAGGAGTCTCGAAATGGTAGAGACATAAAGATTGATATATTGGACGACTATATTCGGACACCGGAAGTGTTCCGGGTGATTTCGGAGAAACCCGGAGAGCCGGAGGGTTACTGGAACCCCCTCGGGAGAAGTAATGGGCCATATGGGCCTTAGTGGAGAGAGAGAGGGGCTGCCAGGGTGGGCCGCGCGCCTCCTCCCCCCTGGTCCGAATTGGACTAGGAGAGGGGGGCGGCGCCCCCCTTTCCTTCTCCCTCCCCACTTCCTTCCCCCTCCTAGTAGGAGTCCTACTCCTACTAGGAGGAGGACTCCTCCTTGGCGCGCCTATTGGGCCGGCCGGCCTCCTCCCCTTGCTCCTTTGTATACGGGGGCAGGGGCACCCCTAGACACACAAGTTGATCCACGTGATCATTTTCTTAGCCGTGTGCGGTGCCCCCTTCCACCATAATCCTCGATAATATTGTAGTGGTGCTTAGGCGAAGCCCTGCGACAGTTGAACATCAAGATCGTCACCATGCCGTCGTGCTGACGGAACTCTTCCCCGACACTTTGCTGGATTGGAGTCCGGGGATCGTCGTCGAGTTGAACGTGTGCTATAACTCGGAGGTGCCGTAAGTTCGGTGCTTGGATCGGTCGAGTCGGGAAGACGTACGACTACTTCCTCTATGTTGTGCCAACACTTCCGTTGCCGGTCTACGAGGGTACGTAGACAACACTCTCCCCTCTCGTTGCTATGCATCACCATGATCTCGTGTGTGCGTAGGAAAATTTTGAAATTACTACGTTCCCCATCAGTGGCATCCGAGCCTAGGTTTTATGTGTTGATGTTATATGCACGAGTAGAACACAAGTGAGTTGTGGGCGATATAAGTCATACTGCTTACCAGCATGTCATACTTTGGTTTGGCGGTATTGTTGGACGAAGCAGCCCAGACCAACATTACGCGTACGCTTACGCGAGACCGGTTCTCCCGACGTGCTTTGCACAAAGGTGGCTAGCGGGTGTCAGTTTCTCCAACTTTAGTTGAACCAAGTGTGGCTACGCCCGGTCCTTGCGAAGGTTAAAACAACACCAACTTGACAAACTATCATTGTGGTTTTGATGCGTAGGTAAGATTGGTTCTTGCTTTAGCCCGTAGCAGCCACGTAAAACTTGCAACAACAAAGTAGAGGACGTCTAACTTGTTTTTGCAGGGCATGTTGTGATGTGATATGGTCAAGACATGATGCTAAATTTTATTGTATGAGATGATCATGTTTTGTAACCGAGTTATCGGCAACTGGCAGGAGCCATATGGTTGTCGCTTTATTGTATGCAATGCAATTGCGCTGTAATGCTTTACTTTATCACTAAGCGGTAGCGATAGTCGTGGAAGCATAAGTTTGGCGAGACGACAACGATGCTACGATGGTGATCAAGGTGTCGTGCCGGTGACGATGGTGATCATGACGGTGCTTCGAAGATGGAGATCACAAGCACAAGATGATGATGGCCATATCATATCACTTATATTGATTGCATGTGATGTTTATCTTTTATGCATCTTATCTTGCTTTGTTTGATGGTAGCATTTTAAGATGATCTCTCACTAATTATCAAGAAGTGTTCTCCCTGAGTATGCACCGTTGCGAAAGTTCTTTGTGCTGAGACACCACATGATGATCGGGTGTGATAGGCTCTACGTTCAAATACAATGGGTGCAAAACAGTTGCACACGTGGAATACTCAGGTTATACTTGATGAGCCAAGCATATACAGATATGGCCTCGGAACACGGAGACCGAAAGGTCGAGCGTGAATCATATAGTAGATATGATCAACATAGTGATGTTCACCAATGAAACTACTCCATCTCACGTGATGATCGGACATGGTTTAGTTGATTTGGATCACGTAATCACTTAGAGGATTAGAGGGATGTCTATGTAAGTGGGAGTTCTTTCGTAATATGATTAATTGAACCTAAATTTATCATGAACTTAGTACCTGATAGTATCTTGCTTGTTTATGTTTGATTGTAGATAGATGGCCCGTGCTATTGTTCCGTTGAATTTTAATGCGTTCCTTGAGGATTATCCTCATTGCTGCACAGAAGAATTACGTCCTGGAAGCACCACTGGGTGCCAGGCCTGCTGCTGGAGCAACACCAGATGTTATGAACGTCTGGCAGAGCAAAGCTGATGACTACTCGATAGTTCAGTGTGCCATGCTTTATGGCTTAGAATCGGGACTTCAACGATGTTTTGAACGTCATGGAGCATATGAGATGCTCCAGGAGTTGAAGTTAATATTTCAAGCAAATGCCCGGATTGAGAGATATGAAGTCTCCAATAAGTTCTATAGCTGCAAGATGGAGGAGAACAGTTCTGTCAGTGAGCATATACTCAAAATGTCTGGGAATAATAATCACTTGATTCAATTGGGAGTTGATCTTCGAGATGATTGCGTCATTGACAGAATTCTCCAATCACTGCCACCTAGCTACAAGATCTTCGTGATGAACTATAATATGCAAGGGATGAATAAGACTATTCCCGAGCTCTTTGCAATGCTGAAAGCTATGGAGGTAGAAATCAAGAAGGAGCATCAAGTGTTGATGGTCAACAAGACCACTAGTTTCAAGAAAAAGGGCAAAGGGAAGAAGAAGGGGAACTTCAAAAAGAACAGCAAGAAAGTTGCTACTCAAGAGAAGAAACCCAAACCTGGACCTAAGCCTGAAACTGAGTGCTTCTACTGCAAGCAGACTGGTCACTGGAAGCGGAACTGCCCCAAGTATTTGGCGGATAAGAAGGATGGCAAGGTGAACAAAGGTATATGTGATATACATGTTATTGACGTGTACCTTACTAATGCTCGCAGTAGCACCTGGGTATTTGATAGTGGTTCTGTTGCTAATATTTGCAACTCGAAACAAGGACTACGGATTAAGCGAAGATTGGCTAAGGACGAGGTGACGATGCGCGTGGGAAATGGTTCCAAAGTCGATGTGATCGCGGTCGGCACGCTACCTCTACATCTACCTTCGGGATTAGTATTAGATCAAAATAATTGGTATTTGGTGCCAGCGTTAAGCATGAACATTATATCTGGATCTTGTTTGATGCGAGACGGTTATTCATTTAAATCAGAGAATAATGGTTGTTCTATTTATATGAGTAATATCTTTTATGGTCATGCACCCTTAAAGAGTGGTCTATTAAACCTCTATAGTAGTGACACACATATTCATAATGTTGAAGCCAAAAGATGCAGAGTTGATAATGATAGTGCAACTTATTTGTGGCACTGCCGTTTGGGTCATATCGGTGTAAAGCGCATGAAGAAACTCCATACTGATGGACTTTTGGAACCACTTGATTATGAATCGCTTGGTACTTGCGAACCGTGCCTTATGGGTAAGATGACAAAAACACCGTTCTCCGGTACTATGGAGAGAGCAACAGATTTGTTGGAAATCATACATACAGATGTATGTGGTCCGATGAATGTTGAGACTCGTGGCGGATATCATTATTTTCTCACATTCACAGATGACTTAAGCAGATATGGGTATATCTACTTAATGAAACATAAGTCTGAAACGTTTGAAAAGTTCAAAGAATTTCAGAGTGAAGTTGAAAATCATCATAACAAGAAAATAAAATTCCTACGATCTGATCGTGGAGGAGAATATTTGAGTTACGAGTTTGGTGTACATTTGAAACAATGCGGAATAGTTTCGCAACTCACGCCACCCGGAACACCACAGCGTAATGGTGTGTCCGAACATCGTAATCGTACTTTACTTGATATGGTGCGATCTATGATGTCTCTTACTGATTTACTGCTATCGTTTTGGGGTTATGCTCTAGAGACAGCAGCATTCACGTTAAATAGGGCACCATCAAAATCCGTTGAGACGACGCCTTATGAACTGTGGTTTGGCAAGAAACCAAAGTTGTCGTTTCTAAAAGTTTGGGGTTGCGATGCTTACGTGAAAAAACTTCAACCTGATAAGCTCGAACCCAAATCGGAGAAACGTGTCTTCATAGGATATCCAAAGGGAACTATTGGATACACCTTCTATCAAAGATCCGAAGGCAAGACTTTTGTTGCTAAATTTGGAAACATTCTAGAGAAGGAGTTTCTCTCGAAAGAAGTGAGTGGGAGGAAAGTAGAACTTGATGAGGTAACTGTACCTGCTCCACTATTGGAAAGTAGTACATCACAGAAACCAGTTTCTGTGACACCTACACCAATTAGTGAGGAAGCTAATGATGATGATCATGAAACTTCAGAACAAGATACTACTGAACCTCGTAGATCAACCAGAGTAAGATCCACACCAGAGTGGTACGGTAATCCTGTTCTGGAAGTCATGCTACTAGATCATGATGAACCTACGAACTATGGAGAAGTGATGGTGAGCCCAGATTCCACAAAATGGCTTGAAGCCATGAAATCTGAGATGGGATCCATGTATGAGAACAAAGTATGGACTTTGGTTGACTTGCCCAATGACCGGCAAGCAATTGAGAATAAATGTTCTTCAAGAAGAAGACTGACGCTGATGGTAATGTTACTGTCTACAAAGCTCGACTTGTCGCAAAAGGTTTTCGACAAGTTCAAGGGATTGACTACGATGAGACCTTCTCTCCCGTAGCGATGCTTAAGTCTGTCCAAATCATCTTAGCAATTGCCGCATTTTATGATTATGAAATTTGGCAGATGGATGTCAAAACTGCATTCCTGAATGGATTTCTGGAAGAAGAGTTGTATATGATGCAACCGGAAGGTTTTGTCGATCCAAAGGGAGCTAACAAAGTGTGCAAGCTCCAACGATCCATTTATGGACTGGTGCAAGCCTCTCGGAGTTGGAATAAACGCTTTGATAGTGTGATCAAAGCATTTGGTTTTGTACAGACTTTTGGAGAAGCCTGTATTTACAAGAAAGTGAGTGGGAGCTCTATAGCATTTCTGATATTATATGTAGATGACATATTACTAATCGGAAATGATATAGAATTTCTGGATAGCATAAAGGGATACTTGAATAAGAGTTTTTCAACAAAAGACCTCAGTGAAGCTGCCTACATATTGGGCATCAAGATCTATAGAGACAGATCAAGACGCTTAATTGGACTTTCACAAAGCACATACCTTGACAAAGTTTTGAAAAAATTCAAAATGGATCAAGCAAAGAAAGGATTCTTGCCTGTGTTACAAGGTGTGAAAGTGAGTAAGACTCAATGCCCGACCAATGCAGAAGATAGAGAGAAAATGAAAGATGTTCCCTATGCTTCAGCCATAGGCTCTATCATGTATGCAATGCTGTGTACCAGACCTGATGTGTGTCTTGCTATAAGTCTAGTAGGGAGGTACCAAAGTAATCCAGGAGTGGATCACTGGACAGCGGTCAAGGACATCCTGAAATACCTAAAAAGGACTAAGGATATGTTTCTCATATATGGAAGTGACAAAGAGCTCATCGTAAATGGTTACGTTGATGCAAGATTTGACACTGATCCGAACGATTCTAAATCGCGAACCGGATACGTGTTTACATTAAATAGTGGAGCTGTCAGTTGGTGCAGTTCTAAACAAAGCGTTGTGGCGGGATCTACATGTGAAGCGGAGTACATAGCTGCTTCGGAAGCAGCAAACGAAGGAGTCTGGATGAAGGAGTTCATATACGATCTAGGTGTCATACCTAGTGCATCAGGTCCAATGAAAATCTTTTGTGACAATACTGGTGCAATTGCCTTGGCAAAGGAATCCCGATTTCACAAGAGAACCAAGCACATCAAGAGACGCTTCAATTCCATCCGGGATCTAGTCCAGGTGGGAGAGGGAGACAGAGATTTGCAAGATACATATGGATCTGAATGTTGCAGACCCATTGACTAAGCCTCTTCCACGAGCAAAACATGATCAGCACCAAAGCTCCATGGGGGTTAGAATCATTACTGTGTAATCTAGATTATTGACTAGTGCAAGTGGGAGACTGAAGGAACTATGCCCTAGAGGCAATAATAATGTTATTATCTTATTTCCTTATATCATGATAAATGTTTATTATTCATGCTAGAATTGTATTATCCGGAAACATAATACTTGTGTGAATACATAGACAAACTAAACGTCACTAGTATGCCTCTACTTGACTAGCTCGTTAATCAAAGATGGTTATGTTTCCTAACCATAGACATGTGTTGTCATTTGATTCACGGGATCACATTATTAGGAGAATGATGTGATTGACATGACCCATTCCATTAGCTTAGCACCCGATCGTTTAGTATGTTGCTATTGTTTTCTTCATGACTTATACATGTTCCCATGACTATGAGATTATGCAACTCCCGTTTGCCGGAGGAACACTTTGTGTGCTACCAAATGTCACAACGTAACTAGGTGATTATAAAGGAGCTCTACAGGTGTATCCAAAGGTAAATGTTGGTTGGCGTTTTTCGAGATTAGGATTTGTCACTCCGATTGTCGGAGAGGTATCTCTGGGCCCTGTCGGTAATGCACATCACATAAGCCTTGCAAGCATTGCAACTAATAAGTTAGTTGCGAGATGATGTATTACGAAACGAGTAAAGAGACTTGCCGGTAACGAGATTGAACTAGGTATTGAGATACCGACGATCGAATCTCGGGCAAGTAACATACCGATGACAAAGGGAACAATATATGTTGTTATGTGGTCTGACCGATAAAGATCTTCGTAGAATATGTGGGAGCCAATATGAGCATCCAGGTTCCGCTATTGGTTATTGACCGGAGACATGTCTCGGTCATGTCTACATTGTTCTCGAACCCGTAGGGTCCGCACGCTTAAGGTTTCGATGACAGTTATATTATGAGTTTAGAGTTTTGATGTACCGAAGTTAGTTCGGAGTCCCGGATGTGATCATGGACATGACAAGGAGTCTCGAAATGGTCGAGACATAAAGATTGATATATTGGACGACTATATCCGGACACCCGAAGTGTTCCGGGTGATTTCGGAGAAACCCGGAGAGCCGGAGGGTTACCGAACCCCCCCCCCCCCCCCCCCCGCGGGAGAACTAATGGGCCATATGGGCCTTAGTGGAGAGAGAGAGAGGGGCTGCCAGGGTGGGCCGCGCGCCTCCTCCCCCCTGGTCCGAATTGGACTACGAGAGGGGGGGGGCGCCCCCCTTTCCTTCTCCCTCCCCACTTCCTCCCCTGAATTGGACTAGGACTCCTACTAGGAGGACTCCTCCTCCTTGGTGCGCCTATAGGGCCGGCCGGCCTCCTTCCCTTGCTCCTTTATATACAGGGGCAGGGGGCACCCCTAGACACACAAGTTGATCCACATGATCGTTTTCTTAGCCGTGTGCGGTGCCCCCTTCCACCATAATCCTCGATAATATTGTAGTGGTGCTTAGGCGAAGCCCTGCGACAGTTGAACATCAAGATCGTCACCACGCCGTCGTGCTGACGGAACTCTTCCCCGACACTTTGCTGGATCGGAGTCCGGGGATCGTCATCGAGCTGAACGTGTGCTAGAACTCAGAGGTGCCGTACGTTTGGTGCTTGGATCGGTCGGATCGGGAAGACGTACGACTACTTCCTCTATGTTGTGTCAACACTTCCGTTGCCGGTCTACGAGGGTACGTAGACAACACTCTCCCCTCTCGTTGCTATGCATCACCATGATCTTGCGTGTGCATAGGAAAATTTTGAAATTACTACATTGCCCATCAGCAATATCATGCATAATTTCTTTGTATAAGGTATGAGGTATTGCACTAGCACTAGCACCCATATCACATAAGCCATGATAACAATGATCTCCTATTTTAACAGAAATAACAGGCATGCCTATAACAGGTCTAAGTTTATCCTTAGCACCAGGCTTAGCAATTCTAGCAGTTTCTTCACAGAAATAAATAACATGCCCATCAATATTATCGACCAAGAGATCTTTAACCATAGCAATATTTGGTTCAACTTTAATTTGCTCAGGGGGTTTGTGTGTCCTAATATTACTCTTTTTGACTACAGTTGAAGCTTTAGCATGATCCTTAATTCTAACAGGGAAATGTGGTTTCTCAACATAAGCAGTGGGAACAACAGGATCATCATAAGTGATAGATTTTTCTTCAACTTTAATAGGTGCAACTACTTTTTGTTTCAATGGGAGGATTATATTTAAACCACTTCTCCTTAGGGAGATCAACATGAGTAGCAAAAGATTCAAAGCTACTATCTCAGAGTCGAGTCCATATTTAGTGCTAAACTTATGGAAAACATCAGTATCCATAAAAGATTTAACACAATCAAACTTGGGTGTCATACCTAACTCTTTACCTTCATCGAGATCCCAATCTTCAGAGTTGCGTTTAATCCTCTCCAATAAATCCCATCTGAATTCAATAGTCTTCATCATAAAAGAACCAATACAAGAAGTATCGAGCATGGAGCGATTGTTGTCAGAAAGCCGAGCATAAATTTTTTGAATAATCATTTCTCTTGAGAGCTCATGATTGGGGCATGAATATAACATTGACTTAAGCCTCCTCCAAGCTTGAGCGATGCTTTCTCCTTCGCGAGGCCAAAAATTATATATATAATTACGATCACGATGAACAAGATGCATAGGATAAAACTTCTGGTGAAATTCCAATTTCAATCGCTTATAGTCCCATGATCCCATATCATCACATAGCCTATACCATGTCAATGCATCTCCCTTCAAAGATAAAGGGAAGACCTTCTTCTTGATAACATCATAGGGCATACCTGCAAGCTTAAATAATCCACAAACTTCATCCACATAGATTAAGTGTCAATGTATTAGTATTTTCTTTGGGTCCTTTGTTCACAGCTAGCAAGTTATTAGGTTTGCTCGGCTAGTATCTAAATCTCCCAATTTGGTCTTGCTCCTCAATCTCCCCCAAACGAGGATTTCCTGACTCCCAATCGACACAACCTACTGATCTATCGATCAAGACCCGCGTTGACCTGTTCTCAAGAAAAAAAGCCCCGCATGGTTTGCTCTAAAAAGGAAAAAACAGAAAAGCTATGTCGCAAACATTCGCCGGGACGCCAGTCCTGGCGAATGCCCTCTCCACCATTTTACGGATCTTGGTGCATGTCCCTAGCCACGTAGGATTGCTGAAGTCGTTCGCTATCATGTGATTCCTGTCGAACGCTCTCTGCTTTTCTTCTTCCAAAAACTACACGGCCAAGGTTGTGCGCTGGGTCGAACCTGCCACCTCCTGCGTAGGGGGCAGGGGGCTTACCACTCAATTGAGTGGGAGCGGGTGAACACTTCGGACCGAAACAGATATATCTTTTTAAAGCTAAATTTGATCTAAGTTCCATTTTTCATTTTTTTGAAAAACCTGAATTTACAATTTTGAAAGAACAAAACACCTATTTTTTAGAGTTTTTTTTCTAACTTGCCATGTCCATTTTTTATCTATAAGTAGAATATAATAATAATAATTATTATTATTGTTGTTGTTGTTGTTATTGTTATTGTAGGTACCATGGCACTTTTATTATATGTCACATGTATTTTATATTATTAGGATACTAACACTTTAATAAGTTATAACATGGCACTTTTTTCATTAAGAGGATGATAAGCTATTAGTAGACCATGCAATTTTTCTCATTAGAAATATGGCAGATTAATCATTAATTGGATCGGTTGTTTTATTATTGGGAGTGGTGGCCCACAAGTATAGGGGATCTATGGTAGTCATTTATATAAGTAAGAGTCTCGAACCCAACGAGGAGCAGAAGGAAATGATAAGCGGTTTTCAGCAAGGTATTCTCTGCAAGCACTGAAATTATCGGTAACAGATAGTTTTGTGATAAGGTAATTGCTAATGAGTAGTAAGTAATAAAAGTAAATAAGGTGCAGCAAGATGGCCCAATCCTCTTTGTAACAAAGGACAAGCCTGGAGAAACTCTCATATGAAGGAAAGCGCTCCCAAGGACACATGGGAATTATCGTCAAGCTAGTTCTCATCACGATCATATGATTTGTGTTCGGTACTTTGATAATTTGATATGTGGGTGGACCCGTGCTTGGGTACTGTCCTTACTTGGACAAGCATCCCACTTATGGTTAACCCCTATTGCAAGCATCCGCAACTACAACAGAAGTATTAAGGTAAACCTAACCATAGCATGAAACATATGGATCCAAATCAGCCCCTTACGAAGCAACGCATAAACTAGGGTTTAAGCTTCTGTCACTTTAGCAACCCATCATCTACTTATTACTTCCCAATGCCTCCCTCTAGGCCCAAACAATGGTGAAGTGTCATGTAGTCGATGTTCACATGACACCACTAGAGGGATGACAACATACATCTCATCAAAATATCGAACGAATACCAAATTCACATGACTACTAATAGCAAGACTTCTCCCATGTCCTCAGGAACAAACGTAACTACTCACAAAGCATATTTATGTTCATAATCAGAGGGGTATTAATATGCATATTGGATCAGAACATATGATCTTCCGCCAAGTAAACCAACTAGCATCAACTACAAGGAGTAATCAACACTACTAGCAACCCGCAGGTACCAGTATGAGGTTTGGATACAAAGATTGGATACAAGAGATGAACTTGGGTTTGAGATGAGATGGTGCTGGTGAAGATTTTGATGGGTATTGACCCCCTCCCGATGAGAGGATCGTTGGTGATGACGATGGTGATGATTTCCCCCTCCTGGAGGGAAGTTTCCCCGGCAGAACAGCTCCGCCGGAGCCCTAAATTGGTTCCGGCTCATGGCGGTGGAGTTTCGTGCCGTGAGCTTGCTTATGATTTTTTTTCTCGGACGAAAGACTCCATATAGCCAAAGATGGGCATCGGAGGGCCGCCAGGGGGCCCACGAGACAGGGGGGCGCGCCCCCCACCCTTGTGGCCAGGGTGTGGCCTCCCTCTGGAACTTTCTTCGCTCAGTATTTTTTATATATTCTGTAAATAACTTCCGTGAAGTTTCAGGACATTTGAAGCTGTGCAGAATAGGTCTCTAATATTTGCTCTTTTCCTACCCAGAATCCCAGCTGCCGGCATTCTCCCACTTCATGTAAACCTTGTAAAATAAGAGAGAATAGACATAAGTATTTTGACATAATGTGTAATAACAGCCCATAATGCAATAAATATCGATATAAAAGCATGATACAAAATGGACGTTTGAGCATGCCATTTTCATTATTTGTTAATATGGCATTTTTATTAGGAGGTTGGCAGTTTAATTATTAAAAGGATGCAGTTTTTCTATATAGAGCATTTTTATGATTGTTGACATGGCATTTTTATGATTAGAAGAATGGCATTTTAATTATTAACATGAAGACAAATTTATTATAGAGCATGACATTTTCATTATTTGGCATTTCTATTATTAGTAGGATGGCAATTTTTTCTCCTTATTGGCATGGCAAATAAATTACATTGACATTACATTTATCTCTTATATAAAACCGAGTTGGTGATGATGGTATGCCAACCATCTTGCAATATAGACCGTCCGATCTATATCTGATAGATAGAAAACAAACTATGGCAATTTTGTAAAAAGATGCGCGCACCTCTCTCCATGTTTGTAGATAAGGCATTCCCTCGTTCATCCTTATCTCCCACAACCTCATTGTTGAGCAATTAAAAAAGAAAGTCTCTGGAACAACCTCGCATGGTGGCCGCTGCCGGCGTCGTCCATCCCCATGCCCCCGCTCAGTCCGACCACCAATCACCACCACACCCCACTCCTACTCACCTTATCTCTCCTTTTTCTCGAGATTTCATTAATTTTTACACATGGGATTACTCCCGCATGGATCAACCACAATAGGTGTTTTATTAAAAAAATGCATCTTGATGTTCCGTGCAATGCACGGGCACCTTGCTAGTTTAGTATTACAAGCATGGCAATTTTTATATGATTTTTTGAACAGTGGACCAACTCAAGCAAAAAATTACATCATGGCATTTTCATTTGGCCCATGGCAGTATTTACAAACCATCATAGTTATTGGCATTTGTATTGCCAATAAAGAAGAAATGAAATTAAAGAACAGAAACAATCAAAATCATGAAGATTTCTAATAAATAATGAATTAGTAGCTTCGGTACTACGCTTTAAGAAGAAATAAAATAAAATAAAAACTAAAACAAAATGAAAGTAATGAAGTTTTCCAAGAAATAATTAATTAGTGGCTTTAGTATTACCCTTTGATAAGAAAGAAAATGAAATGAACTCTAATACAAAATAAAATAATGATTTTTGTCACACGAAGAACAAATTGGTGGCATTGGTATTACCTTTATGAAGAAAAAATGAAAAAAAAATCTAAAACAAAGTCCAAATAGTTAACTTTTCTAAGAAAGAATGAATTTGTGGAATGGCTGTTACCCTTTTAAGAAAATGAAATAATATATATATATATATATATATATCCAAAAAATGAGAAAATTTGCACACAATATACCAAAAAATTGCGTAGTTTTTAAGCATGTAAGAATAAACATATGATAGTGGAATTTTCACAAAAAAGTATCCCACAAATAAATGAATTAACAAAATTTGTATTATCCTTACAGAAGAAATACAAATAAATAAAACTTAAAAAATTATAAGAAAGACTGAGTTAGTAGCATAGGTATTACCCTTTAAGATGGAAGAAAAAATAAAAGAAATTGCACACAACTTTGTACTTCTTTAATATGCAAAGATTAACCATATGATAGGGCAGTTTTGACACATAATGTATAGTATTTGTATGCATATATTTGCACCCACTCAACATCACAAAATACACACAAAATAAAAAACAACTAATAAATAAGAATAGAAGAACAAAGGAAAAAAGAGAAGGCTGGTTCGCACCTACTAATGGGCTTCGGCATGTTAAGCAATCAACTGGCCCAACTATGTGGTCAGTCGATTTAACACAGCCCATACATCTCAGAGAACAAACAAGAAAGAAATAACACCACACACCGCAAAGCAATATCAACGACACACAAAATTGACTGATCCAAATTTAAATTTGGTGACTTACATGTAGCTAAATTGTTTCATTATGCCCTTTGCACGGAATTGACATCTAAATTTTCAACATTTGCATCTGCTCTTTGGGAGGGAAACTTTTGGCCTATGGATGTATATACACCCTATATGAAAAAATAGTAATTAGTCAAAAAGTAAAAAAAAAACTGAAAATATTTTTGAAATAAAGCTGACCTTTCATTGTACTTGTAAGAAAAATTCCACGAAAAACCCGTTGACGTCTTTAAAAAACAAAATTTTCGGCTAAATAATGTGAATAGTGACCTATAATAGCAAATAAATTTTGTTTTTTTGCTCTGAAGTCAATGCTGTGTTTTTGTTCGCAAAAATTTATATACTGGTGCAAAACAAAGTCAAGTTTATTCAAAAAAAAATCTAAACTTTTTTGACTCTTTTTTAGTTACTATTTTTTAAATATAGGGTGTATATATACACCTAGAAACCAAAGTGTAGCCCCCCTCCCCCCTCCCCCCCGCGTCACCCTCCTCTAGCGGCACGGGGGGAACCCTAGCCCCCGCCGTCGGTCTCCCATGCATCGCCGCAGCCGGAGGGTCAGCCGGCGAAGCCTCGCCGGACCCCAGGAAGGCAGCGGCGGGGCGGATCTCGATCCCGCTCGGCTCCAACGCCCCCACCCCGCACCCCGTGCCCTGATCTCGCGGCGGCGGCGCCCGTCCCTTGCTGCTCCGGCGGCGACGGCCTCGTCCCGCGCGTCTCTGGCTAGCGGCGGACTCCCTCCCCCCGTCTTCATCAGCCGCCGCGGACTCCTCCCCACACGCCTCCATCCCCTCCGCCCGTGACCCGACGTTCCTCCCGGCAAATCTCGGGCCCCTCCCCCCACCAGCTGCTGCTCGACCCTGCCTGCCGGCGGCGCGGCCGGTCACAGGGCGCTTGCGGCCTGCCTCCCATGCAGGCGGCCCCCTCGTTTCCGGCGGCCCTCCCTCCACCTGTGCTCGGTGACGGCTCCTGCGGAGGCAGCGATGCGTCCGTGGTTGTGGCTGGCTCGGGGCCCCTCGCGGCGGGTCCTTGCTGGCGCTGCTCCGGCCCCGGCGGCTGCAGGCCCGCGTCTCTCAGGTGTCCTTCGCTGCTGGCATCTTCCGCCAGGCAGCTCTGGCCCCGGCGACCAGGTAGCCGCGCCCCTTCCGGCTTCCCTGGCTCACTGACGTCCCGACGGTTACGGCCACGACAGCTCGGATCTGTGTCTCTCCCGTCCTTGCTGGACGCCGTTGCTGGACGCCGTTGCGCCAAGACCCCCATGTGGTTCGCCTCGTCGCCCATCCTACCATGTATGCCTCAAAACCCCCGCTTTTGCCAGATCCAAGCCCATGGTTCGGAGGCGGTGCCACCTTCGGCGGCGGGTGCAGCCCCGCCAACCCCCTTACTTGGCGGTTCTGACCAGCTCCCCCCCCCCTATGTAACGCCCTCGATGCGGCTATATCTCCCACGTGTCGAGGCACAACTTAGAGGCATAGCCGCATTGAAAGCAATGTCGCAAGTCGGGAATCATCACACAACCCATGTACATATAACATAAAGGGGAATAATAGCATAGTTGGCTTACACTCGCCACGTCACATCAAAGTACATAAATAACATCCATCATACAATCACTCATGGCCCGACTACGGAGCCAAAATAGAAAAGACCCCCAACAAGCGATTAGGCCCTGAATCTAACCCCGAAATAGGCATCCCTATTGATCATCCGGAAAAGACACATAGTAACGCTGAGAGTCCTCGTCGTACTCCCACTTCAGCTCGAGCGCGCCATCCGGAGAGGTATCATCTGTCCCTGCATCTGGTATAATAGTAATCTGTGAGCCACAAGGACTCAGCAATCTCGCACCCTCGCGATCAAGACTATTTAAGCTTAATAGGTAGGAAAGGGGTAGTGTATAAGTGGAGCTGCAGCAAGCGACTAGCATGTATGGTGGCTAACTTATTCGCAAAAGAGAGCGAGAAGAGGAGGCAAAGCACGAGCGGAAAACTAGAGAGCAGCCTACGCAAACATAACTCCAACGCCGTGTCCATTTCCCGGATTCCGCCGAGAAGAGGCCATCACGGCAACACACTCAGTTGATTCATTTTAATTAATTAAGGTTCAAGTTATCTACAACCGGACATTAACAAATTCCCATCTGCCCATAACCGCGGGCACGGCTTTCGAAAGATCAATCCCTGCAGGGGGGTCCCAACTTAGCCCATAACACCCTATCTGTGATCCCTGATTCGTATGGGATTGCTCATCTTCAGGCCAGGGAGAGATCCCCGCTCGGTTCACCGGTGCTGGCAACGACGGCGCCCGCGGGTGTCGTTTTACTTTTTGGAGGCGCTGCCAAGGCCTTTAGCCGCGCCCCTCTTCGAGCTCAGGGGAAACCCTAGGTCCGGGTCACCCGGACCAGATAGTGACGGAGTCTCGGCGTCGTCTTCCTTCTTGAAGGCACTATCTTGCTCGCTCGTGGTGTCCTTGATTTTTGGCTCGCACGGTGTTGGAGTTCTTGTTGGTTTGGCATCGTCATTCTTGGCTCGGGTTTGGTAGGTTTAGCTGTGATGTCCCCTCTGTTTGGACCGAGCATTCCTTGTCTCTCTGCTGCAGGCACTATGTTCACGCGTGTCTGTGTTCGTGTCATGTGTTGTAACAATGTACTCGTTATTCTCTTTCTATCAATGAAATGATACGTAAATTTTGCGTATTCGTGAAAAAAAAGAAACCAAAGTGTATTTTCCATGCTCTCTGCCACAACTAACACCCCGCGACTTTGCGAGCAAGAATCACATGCGAAGAAGGACTAGTACAATTACGAACCTGAGCGGAGAGCCCGTGGCAGCTGCCAAGCATGAACAAAGCAGGGAAAAAATTATATAAGACCAGGTCTCACGGTTAGCAGGTGAGACCCGTCCTGATAGATAACACATGTCATTCACAAATCATAAAGCGGGTAGCGGGTAGCGACGTCTTCGTTCTGAACGAGCTCGTAGATCTCGCAGCCCACGACCTTGCGAGCACGCACGTCCACGCCGAGCACATGGATGAGCCCAAGCACGGGGATCTTCCTTGGCAGACCAGTGGCCTTGTAGCTGGCCTCGTACCGTACTCCAGCGTCCACTCGGTGGAGTCTGGATAGTCGGCGGGCGTCCAGACGCTCATCGGTGCGGCCCCGTTGCGGCTGTTTCGGTTCCGGTACCGCAGCTTGCCGCTTGCCCGGCGCTGACGCCCACGTAGAGGTACTTGCCGAGCATCCCCGAGGCTTCCCTGCACTTGAGCGCCTTGCCGTTCGGGAGCCTCCTGGAGCAGGAGATGACGCCGTTGGGGCTGTGCAGGCCGGCCGGAAGCGGGTAGCCAACGCTCTTGCTGGCCCACTCCCCGTCCAGCGACGAGAAGCGCAGGACCCAGGAGGACGGCCATGTCGCCGCCGAGGATGGGCTGGAGCTCGACTGGTGAGATGGCCAAACGGCACGCGTCGCCGTTGGAACGATCAATAGTGCACCCGGTGCCGATCGACTGTTGGCACGGCACGCGGGCATATCCAAGGGTGGGAGGCAGCCTTGGACTGCATTCAAACCGCGTCAAAACCAGCGAGGCTTTTGGGTTCGTCGGCTAGCGCGCGCGCGGCTGCAGCAAAGAAAGCAGTTGGGCTGCAGACACCAGACGCTGTTTGATCCGATCGTCATCTTTTTCAGTTGCAGTTCCTTCCGGTCGGTGATACGCGGCAGAGGGGAGGTGTGCCATACTGTCATGGAGACGCCCTATTTTGTGGCATTGCCAACCATCCATGCATGGACCGGCACACGTCGCTACGTGCGCAGCTGCCTTCGTCGAGGCGATCCACATTTACACGACTGCCCAGTGCACCGAATGATTGGAGGTCGTTTTTTTTTTTGAAGCTAAATGACTGGAGGTCGTTAACTCTGTGTGTTCTTCTTTTAGGGTGAAGGTCATTGACCTGTGCACGGGCCAAACCTAGTGCGCCATACTACAACAGCTAACTATCTATACGGAGTGTGCAAAAGCATTTACATCCGGATTTAGTAAATCTGGCCCCTCAACGCCCGTGGTCACGCCTGGACGCGTCCGTGGGCACTGATCGGGCATTCCTCAAATATTATAATCCGCATTCGAACACCTTAATTATTATATCTCAAATCCATATAAACTCATGCAACTATGCCAATGCACACATATCGTCCGGCTACTCTATTACTACTAACTAAACATGGCATTAGACAACCAAATTTGGCATGTTTGGCTATGGTGTGGAGTTCATCCACGGCTGCCCTTGCCCTTCCCGGCGCCCTTCGCGGCGGAAGGATCCATCCGTCGGTCGGGTGCTGTACTCCCGGGAGCGGCGGAGTAGAATGCAGACTGCCATTGCCTCCTCCAACCCGCACGGGATGACACCCCAGTCGACAGATCCGAAGTGGCAGGAGTCTGATCCGCTGCCTGCCATGCCGGAGAAGGCCAGAAACCGCCGAAGGTGAGCTCGGGTGGCGGCAGGGAGTAGAGGGGAGTGAAGTGAAGTGGTTAGGATTTGCTCCAGCGAGCGGATGGGGATGGATATATGTGAGGTTAGATGAGCCAGCATGGGCCGGGTCCGATGTGGCATGCCCGGACGCCCCCACATCCACCCCATATTTAGGCTGGATATAAGGATGTCGGTCAACCCGAACGTTTAAGACCCGTTTGAAATGTTTATCTAAGTCAAAAAATCATGACCGATTAGTGATCGAGTGGCCGCCTGGATGTTTGAGAAGAGCTTGAGGCGTCTAACTGTAGATACTCTTAATCTGTTGATGCGGCTAGCTACCACAATGGGAAGGTCGACTTTGTACATTGCCGAATTTCAGCTTGTGCGGGCAAGTTGCCAATTGGTATCTCAACCATCGCATGAAGAACAGGGTCCTATGCGCGGTTCAAAATCTAAATTCTCCATGAAAAATGAACGAGCACCCGTGTGTTTTCTTTAGCGAATGAAGGCTCGTATGTAATTCAAGGGTAGAATGCGGGGTCACATATTCCAGATACAAAAAAGTGTCATGATAAACACATGTTGTTAGAATAAATTTGAGACATATCATCAATCATTTAAGGACCAAGCAATTACATGAGTACAACATCGAGATTTGTTAACGAGGTTCACCGATATGGCTACATCTTCGAGGTCTGACTACGGGCGCTCCTCCCCGTGACACCGTCACAATACCGCACACCGGCCACCCGGGCGTCGAGCACACGCCGCCGGTTCCCCCTTGCGCGTCTGTGCTATTATGTTGTCGTAGGTTACATCGTGTGTCTAGCCCCGCTATATATGAGAGGCCTAGGATACAAGTGTCCTACTAGGACACGACTCCATATCTTATTTAAACACAATACAACTACAGAGTCTAACTGTAACCTAACTTGTACACAATATTCGACACAACTCTAACAAACTCCATCTTGACGAATATTCTCCACCACCCTGAATTTGTCCATGCGTCAAACTTTCGTGTACATTGGACTTGAGCTTATCCCATAAGTATCGCTGCTACTACAAAGACTCCATGTGACTCCACCTGCAACTTGTAGTCCCTTCTTTTCTTGACCACTGTCAACACTCGAGCAAAATTAAGTTCCTCTTTACTCTAGTGTATGCTCCCAACTTCCAGAGCTCCGTTCAACGCATCACACACTGATCACTGACCTGCGTGAAAATGAACAACTCACATATTGGGTATCACACATAAGAGTTACCTGAACTCAACATCACTGCTCCTTTCTTGACCGTCTATATGAAACTTGAAGGAATTTCACCGTTGCTTGTAGTCATCCCGAGTCAAATTTGCAGTTGTCTCACCACATGTATGACCACCAGAGCCCTGACCCGTCCCCATGTCTCGTGCGTACCGCACGCCTCGTCGCTATTACCGCGTCGAGCATCTGCTGTCCCGGTCGAGTCTCAAGGGTCGTGAACCACAACACTCAACCCCCACTGCAGAGTACCACCGATCATCACCGACCGATGACGAGTTTCACGCTTTCATCAGACCACTGGGCTCCAGTCCGAACTGCATGTCACTCGTTTTTTTCCCATCTGCTGAATAGGCTTCGACCCCGTCAACTTACGCCGTAGCCCCTCAATCCAGCCCCACCTTCAACATGACTCCATGATAGATGATCAGTCCAACCTCATGCCCCGTCGACTTCAAGCTCCGTGTGCACCGTCTTGAATCAACCCCGCGTCATAGTCTTGTCGAAGCCACACAAGCCCTCAGGCCTGCACCACGCGTTTCCACGCCCAGAAATCGGTCACCATCAGCACCACGCACCTATGTCGTTGTCGCCGATCCCACCACCGTCTTCTATACCAACCGACTCACGTCGATCCGTCAGACTATTTAGTCCAACCCAGCCGAACCTGTCCGACTGCAACGACGCGCTCCAGACTCCTCAAGCTGTCACCGTGACCATCGCTTGTACACAAATGTTTACCAACAAAGAAAAACAAGACAAAGTCCACATAACCTTCCCGTGTGAACA
Organism: Triticum monococcum; assembly: GCA_034509565.1. Taxonomy (NCBI): domain Eukaryota; kingdom Viridiplantae; phylum Streptophyta; class Magnoliopsida; order Poales; family Poaceae; genus Triticum; species Triticum monococcum. Next base: position 71,877,673 of record CM067843.1, on the reverse strand, counting down.
TACCTGACTCATCACACGTCCGTAGCTAGGCTTTTCTTTTCTTTCCTTTCCATGATAGCATCACGATGACACGATCCAACTAAGCCCTTGTGTCGTATTTTTTTATTCCAAACAAACCTCCAGCTTGCTCCAAGCACCACATACCTCAGCCTACCACGCGCACGGGCCTCACAGCCACGTACGTACATGCACGCTCGCCCGATCGATCGATCGTCGCATGTCTAGCCTGCCGCGGACGCCAGCCTCTCGTTGCCTCCACGCGCTTGCTGCAGCCCTGCTCGTACACGTCACGCCGCCGTGTTATGACATCTCGATCTGCTGCTCCACACGTGTTGCATGCACGTGCCACCGCTGCTTCTGATTCGATCTGCCTGCCCGCTGTCCAACGCCTGTCCGTGGCCTCGCCTGCTGCATTGCCTGCCTGTGCGGGTGCTCCTAATAGCTGCTCGATCCGACTCCGAGAACTTAGTCCGCTTGATCTTGATTGCTTTCCTGATTCATCCGACCGCAACCAGACAACTTTCATGGAAGGGCTCCTCTCCGATCAGCTTCTTCCGCATGTCGTCTTTGCACCAGATGATTCTTCCTCTAGATCAACGCAACGCGCCTTCGGCAAACCTAGCTCATGATATCACTTGTTAGAATAAATCCGAGGCATACCGTCGATCATCCGAGGACCAAGCAATCACACGAGCACAACACCGACATTTGTTAACAAGGTTCACCGATATGGCTACATCCCCGGGGCCTTACTACGGGCGCTCCTCCCCGTGACACCGTCACAATACCGCACACCGGCCACCCGGGCGCCGGCACACGCCGTCGGCTCCCCCTTGCGCGCATGTGCTATTATGTTGGCATAGATTACATCATGTGTCTAGCCCCGCTATATATGAGAGGCCTAGGATACAAGTGTCCTACTAGGACACGGCTCCATTGTTGGGGAACGTAGTAATTTAAAAAAAAATCCTACGCACACGCAAGATCATGGTGATGCATAGCAACGAGGGGGAGAGTCTGATCTACGTACCCTTGTAAATCGCAACGGAAGCGTTGACACAACGTAGAGAAAGTAGTCGTACGTCTTCTTCCCGATCCAACCGATCCAAGCACCGTTACTCCGGCACCTCCGAGTTCTTAGCACACATTCAGCTCGATGACGATCCCCGGGCTCCGATCCAGCAAAGCTTCGGGGAGGAGTTCCGTCAGCACGACGGCGTGGTGACGATCTTGATGTACTACCGACGCAGGGCTTCGCCTAAGCACTACAACGGTATGATCGAGGTGGAATTTGGTGGCAGGGGGCACCGCACACGGCTAAGGAACGATCTCAAGGATCAACTTGTGTGTCTAGAGGTGCCCCCTGCCCCCGTATATAAAGGATCCAAGGGGGAGGGGCTGGCCGGCCAAGGAGGAGGCGCAGGAGAGTCCTACTCCCACTGGGAGTAGGATTCCCCCTCCAATCCTAGTCCAACTAGGATTCCTCGGAGGGGAAAAGAGGAGAAGGTGGCCGGCCACCCTTTCCTAGTCCTAATAGGACTAGGGGAAGGGGGAGGCGCGCAGCCCATCTAGGGCAGCCCCTTCTCTTTTCCACTAAGGCCCATCATGGCCCATTTAGCTCCCGGGGGGTTCCGGTAACCCTCCCGGTATTCCGGTAAAATCCCGATTTCACCCGGAACACTTCCGATGTCCAAACATAGGCTTCCAATATATCAATCTTTATGTCTCGACCATTTCAAGACTCCTCGTCATGTCCGTGATCACATCCGGGACTCCGAACAACCTTCGGTACATCAAAATGCATAAACTCATAATAACTGTCATCGTAACGTTAAGCGTGCGGACCCTACGGTTCGATAACAATGTAGACATGACCGAGACACGTCTCCGATCAATAACCAATAGCGGGACCTGGATGCCCATATTGGCTCCTACATATTCTACGAAGATCTTTATCGGTCAGACCGCATAACAACATACGTTGTTCCCTTTGTCATCGGTATGTTACTTGCCCGAGATTCGATCGTCGGTATCCAATACCTAGTTCAATCTCGTTACTGGCAAGTCTCTTTACTCGTTCTGTAATACATCATCTCACGACTAACATCTTAGTTATAATGCTTGCAAGGCTTATGTGATGTGTATTACCGAGAGGGCCCAGAGATACCTCTCCGACAATCGGAGTGACAAACCCTAATCTCGAAATACGCCAACCCAACATCTACCATTGGAGACACCTGTAGTACTCCTTTATAATCACCCAGTTACGCTGTGACGTTTGGTAGTACCCAAAGTGTTCCTCCGGCAAACAGGAGTTGCATAATCTCATAGTCATAGGAACATGTATAAGTCATGAAGAAAGCAATAGCAACATACTAAACGATCGGGTGCTAAGCTAATGAAATGGGTCATGTCAATCAGATCATTCAACTAATGATGTGACCTCATTAATAAAATAACAACACATTGTTCATGGTTAGGAAACTTAACCATCTTTGATTAACGAGCTAGTCAAGTAGAGGCATACTAGTGACACTCTGTTTGTCTTTGTATCCACACATGTATTATGTTTCCGGTTAATACAATTCTAGCATGAATAATAAACATTTATCATGATATAAGGAAATAAATAATAACTTTATTATTGCCTCTTGGGCATATTTCCTTCAGTCTCCCACTTGCACTAGAGTCAATAATCTAGATTACACAGTAATGATTCTAACACCCATGGAGCCTTGGTGCTGATCATGTTTTGCTCGTGGAAGAGGCTTAGTCAACGGGTCTGCAACATTCAGATCCGTATGTATCTTGCAAATCTCTATGTCTCCCACCTGGACTAGATGGATGGAATTGAAGCGTCTCTTGATGTGTTTGGTCCTTTTGTGAAATCTGGATTCCTTTGCCAAAGCAATTGCACCAGTATTGTCACAAAAGATTTTCATTGGACCCGATGCACTAGGTATGACACCTAGATCGGATATGAACTCCTTCATCCAGACTCCTTCGTTCGCTGCTTCCGAAGCAGCTATGTACTCCACTTCACATGTAGATCCCGCTACGACGCTTTGTTTAGAACTGCACCAACTGACAGCTCCACCGTTTAAAGTAAACACGTATCCGGTTTGCGATTTAGAATCGTCCGGATCAGTGTCAAAGCTTGCATCAACGTAACCTCTTACGGTGAGCTCTTTGTCACCTCCATATACGAGAAACATATCCTTAGTCCTTTTCAGGTATTTCAGGATGTTCTTGACCGCTGTCCAGTGATCCACTCCTGGATTACTTTGGTACCTCCCTGCTAAACTTATAGCAAGGCACACATCAGGTCTGGTACACAACATTGCATACATGATAGAGCCTATGGCTGAAGCATAGGGAACATCTTTCATTTTCTCTCTATCTTCTGCAGTGGTCGGGCATTGAGTCTGACTCAACTTCACACCTTGTAACACAAGCAAGAACCCTTTCTTTGCTTGATCCATTTTGAACTTCTTCAAAATCTTGTCAAGGTATGTGCTTTGTGAAAGTCCAATCAAGCGTCTTGATCTATCTCTATAGATCTTAATGCCTAATATGTAAGCAGCTTCACCGAGGTCTTTCATTGAAAAACTCTTATTCAAGTATCCCTTTATGCTATCCAGAAATTCTATATCATTTCCAATCAGCAATATGTCATCCACATATAATATCAGAAATGCTACAGAGCTCCCACTCACTTTCTTGTAAATACAGGCTTCTCCAAAAGTCTGTATAAAGCCAAATGCTTTGATCACACTATCAAAGCATTTATTCCAACTCCGAGATGCTTGCACCAGTCCATAAATGGATCGCTGGAGTTTGCACACTTTGTTAGCTCCCTTTGGATCGACAAAACCTTCTGGTTGCATCATATACAACTCTTCTTCCAGAAAACCATTCAGGAATGCAGTTTTGACATCCATCTGCCATATTTCATAATCATGAAACGCGGCAATTGCTAACATGATTCTGACAGACTTAAGCATCGCTATGGGTGAGAATGTCTCATCATAGTCAACCCCTTGAACTTGTCGAAAACCTTTTGCAACAAGTCGAGCTTTATAAACAATAACATTACCGTCAGCGTCAGTCTTTTTCTTGAAGATCCATTTATTCTCAATTGCTTGCCGATCATCGGGCAAGTCAACCAAAGTCCATACTTTGTTTTCATACATGGATCCCATCTCAGATTTCATGGCCTCAAGCCACTTTGCGGAATCTGGGCTCACCATCACTTCTTCATAGTTCGTAGGTTCATCATGATCTAGTAGCATGACTTCCAGAACTGGATTACCATACCACTCTGGCGCGGATCTTATTCTGGTCGATCTACGAGGTTCAGTAGTATCTTGTTCTGAAGTTTCATGATCATTATCATTAACTTCCTCACTTATTAGTGTAGGTGTCGCAGAAACAGTTTTCTGTGATGTACTACTTTCTAATATGGGAGCGGGTACAGTTACCTCGTCAAGTTCTACTTTCCTCCCACTCACTTCTTTCGAGAGAAACTCCTTCTCGAGAAAGTTTCCGAATTTAGCAACAAAAGTCTTGCCTTCGGATCTGTGATAGAAGGTGTATCCAATAGTTTCCTTTGGATATCCTATGAAGACACATTTCTCCGATTTGGGTTCGAGCTTATCAGGTTGAAGCTTTTTCACATAAGCATCGCAACCCCAAACTTTAAGAAACGACAACTTTGGTTTCTTGCCAAACCACAGTTCATAAGGCGTCGTCTCAACGGATTTTGATGGTGCCCTATTTAACGTGAATGCGGCCGTCTCTAAAGCGTATCCCCAAAACGATAGCGGTAAATCAGTAAGAGACATCATAGATCGTACCATATCTAGTAAAGTACGATTACGACGTTCGGACACACCATTACGCTGTGGTGTTCCGGGTGGCGTGAGTTGCGAAACTATTCCACAATTTTTCAAATGTACACCAAACTCGTAACTCAAATATTCTCCAGCACGATCAGATCGTAGAAACTTTATTTTCTTGTTACGATGATTTTCATCTTCACTCTGAAATTCCTTGAACTTTTCAAATGTTTCAGACTTGTGTTTCATCAAGTAGATATACCCATATCTGCTTAAATCATCTGTGAATGTGAGAAAATAACGATATCCGCCACGAGCCTCAATATTCATCGGACCACATACATCGGTATGTATGATTTCCAATAAATCTGTTGCTCTCTCCATAGTACCGGAGAACGGTGTTTTAGTCATCTTGCCCATGAGGCACGGTTCGCAAGTACCAAGTGATTCATAATCAAGTGGTTCCAAAAGTCCATCAGTATGGAGTTCCTTCATGCGCTTTATACCGATATGACCTAAACGGCAGTGCCACAAATAAGTTGCACTATCATTATCAACTCTGCATCCTTTGGCTTCTACATTATGAATATGTGTATCACTACTATCGAGATTTAACAAGAATAGACCACTCTTCAAGGGTGCATGACCATAAAAGATATTACTCATATAAATAGAACAACCATTATTCTCCGATTTAAATGAATAACCGTCTCGCATTAAACAAGATCCAGATATAATGTTCATGCTTAACGCTGGCACCAAATAACAATTATTTAGGTCTAATATTAATCCCGAAGGTAGATGTAGAGGTAGCGTGCCGACCGCGATCACATCGACTTTGGAACCATTTCCCACGCGCATCGTCACCTCATCCTTAGCTAATCTTCGCTTAATCCGTAGTCCCTGTTTCGAGTTGCAAATATTAGCAACAGAACCAGTATCAAATACCCAGGTGCTACTGCGTGCATTAGTAAGGTACACATCAATAACATGTATATCACATATACCTTTGTTCACCTTGCCATCCTTCTTATCCGCCAAATACTTGGGGCAGTTCCGCTTCCAGTGACCAGTCTGCTTGCAGTAGAAGCACTCAGTTTCAGGCTTAGGTCCAGACTTGGTTTCTTCTCCTAAGCAGCAACTTGCTTGCCGTTCTTCTTAAAGTTCCCCTTCTTCTTCCCTTTGCCCTTTTTCTTGAAACTAGTGGTTTTGTTAACCATCAACACTTGATGCTCCTTCTTGATTTCTACCTCCGCAGCTTTCCGCATTGCGAAGAGCTCGGGAATAGTCTTGTTCATCCCTTGCATATTATAGTTCATCACGAAGCTCTTGTAGCTTGGTGGCAGTGATTGGAGAATTCTGTCAATGACGCAATCATCTGGAAGATTAACTCCCATCTGAATCAAGTGATTGTTATACCCAGACATTTTGAGTATATGCTCACTGACAGAACTGTTCTCCTCCATCTTGCAGCTATAGAACTTATTGGAGACATCATATCTCTCAATCCGGGCATTTGCTTGAAATATTAACTTCAACTCCTGGAACATCTCATATGCTCCATGACGTTCAAAACGTCGTTGAAGTCCCGATTCTAAGCCGTAAAGCATGGCACACTGAACTATCGAGTAGTCCTCAGCTTTGCTCTGCCAGACGTTCATAACATCTGGTGTTGCTCCAGCAGCAGGCCTGGCACCCAGCGGTGGTTCCAGGACGTAATTCTTCTGTGCAGCAATGAGGATAATCCTCAAGTTACGGACCCAGTCCGTGTAATTGCTACCATCATCTTTCAACTTTGCTTTCTCAAGGAACGCATTAAAATTCAACGGAATAACAGCACGAGCCATTTATCTACAATCAACATAAACAAGCAAGATACTATCAGGTACTAAGTTCATGATAAATTTAAGTTCAATTAATCATATTACTTAAGAACTCCCACTTAGATAGACATTCCTCTAATCCTCTAAGTGATCACGTGATCCAAATCAACTAAACCCTGTCCGATCATCACGTGAGATGGAGTAGTTTCATCGGTGAACATCATTATGTTGATCATATCTACTATATGATTCATGCTCGACCTTTCGGTCTCTGTGTTCCGAGGCCATATCTGTATATGCTTGGCTCGTCAAGTATAACCTGAGTATTCCGCGTGTGCAACTATTTTGCACCCGTTGTATTTGAACGTAGAGCCTATCACACCCGATCATCACGTGGTGTCTCAGCACGAAGAACTTTCGCAACGGTGCATACTCAGGGAGAACACTTCTTGATAATTTAGTGAGAGATCATCTTATAATGCTACCGTCAATCAAAGCAAGATAAGATGCATAAAAGATAAACATCACATGCAATCAATATAAGTGATATGATATGGCCATCATCATCTTGTGCTTGTGATCTCCATCTCCGAAGCACCGTCATGATCACCATCGTCACCGGCGCGACACCTTGATCTCCATCGTAGCATCGTTGTCGTCTCGCCAATCTTATGCTTCCACGACTATCACTACCGCTTACCAATAAAGTAAAGCATTACATCACGATTGCATTGCATACAATAAAGCGACAACCATATGGCTCCTGCCAGTTGCCGATAACTTGGTTACAAAACATGATCATCTCATACAATAAAATTAGCATCATGCCTTGACCATATCACATCACAACATGCCCTGCAAAAACAAGTTAGACGTCCTCTACTTTGTTGTTGCAAGTTTTACGTGGCTGCTATAGGCTTAAGCAAGAACTCATCTCACCTACGCATCAAAACCACAACGATAGTTTGTCAAATAGACTCCGTTTTAACCTTCTCAAGGACCGGGCGTAGCCACACTCGGTTCAACTAAAGTTGGAGAGACAGTCGCCCGCAAGCCATCTATGTGCAAAGCACGTCGAGGGAACCGGTCTCGCGTAAGCGTACGCGTAAGGTTGGTCCGGGTCGTCTCGTCCAACAATACCGCCGAACCAAAGTATGACATGCTAGTAGGCAGTATGACTTGTATCGCCCACAACTCACTTGTGTTTACTCGTGCAAATAACATCAAACCATAAAACCTAGGCTCGGATGCCACTGTTGGGGAACGTAGTAATTTCAAAAAAATTCCTACGCACACGCAAGATCATGGTGATGCATAGCAACGAGGGGGAGAGTCTGATCTACGTACCCTTGTAGATCGCAACAGAAGCGTTGACACAACGTAGAGGAAGTAGTCGTACGTCTTCTTCCCGATCCGACCGATCCAAGAACCGTTACTCCGGCACCTCCGAGTTCTTAGCACACGTTCAGCTCGATGACGATCCCCGAGCTCCGATCCAGCAAAGCTTCGGGGAGGAGTTCCGTCAGCACGACGGCGTGGTGATGATCTTGATGTACTACCGACACAGGGCTTCGCCTAAGCACTACAACGGTATGATCGAGGTGGAATTTGGTGGCAGGGGGCACCGCACACGGCTAAGGAACGATCTCAAGGATCAACTTGTGTGTCTAGAGGTGCCCCCTGCCCCCGTATATAAAGGATCCAAGGGGGAGGGGCTGGCCGGCCAAGGAGGAGGCGCAGGAGAGTCCTACTCCCACTTGGAGTAGGATTCCCCCTCCAATCCTAGTCCAACTAGGATTCCTCGGAGGGGAAAAGAGGAGGAGGTGGCCGGCCACCCATTCCTAGTCCTAATAGGACTAGGGGAAGGGGGAGGCGCGCAGCCCATCTAGGGCAGCCCCTTCTCTTTTCCACTAAGGCCCATTATTGCCCATTTAGCTCCCGGGGGGTTCCGGTAACCCTCCCGGTATTCCGGTAAAATCCCGATTTCACCCGGAACACTTCCGATGTCCAAACATAGGCTTCCAATATATCAATCTTTATGTCTCGACCATTTCGAGACTCCTCGTCATGTCCGTGATCACATCCGGGACTCCGAACAACCTTCGGTACATCAAAATGCATAAACTCATAATAACTGTCATCGTAACGTTAAGCGTGCGGACCCTACGGTTCGAGAACAATGTAGACATGACCGAGACACGTCTCCGGTCAATAACTAATAGCGGGACCTGGATGCCCATATTGGCTCCTACATATTCTACAAAGATCTTTATCGGTCAGACCGCATAACAACATACGTTGTTCCCTTTGTCATCGGTATGTTACTTGCCCGAGATTCGATCATCGGTATCCAATACCTAGTTCAATCTCGTTACTGGCAAGTCTCTTTACTCGTTCCGTAATACATCATCTCACAACTAACATCTTAGTTATAATGCTTGCAAGGCTTATGTGATGTGTATTACCGAGAGGGCCCAGAGAAACCTCTCCGACAATCGGAGTGACAAACCCTAATCTCGAAATACGCCAACCCAACATCTACCATTGGAGACACATGTAGTACTCCTTTATAATCACCCAGTTACGTTGTGACGTTTGGTAGTACCCAAAGTGTTCCTCCGGCAAACGGGAGTTGCATAATCTCATAGTCATAGGAACATGTATAAGTCATGAAGAAAGCAATAGCAACATACTAAACGATCGGGTGCTAAGCTAATGAAATGGGTCATGTCAATCAGATCATTCAACTAATGATGCGACCTCGTTAATCAAATAACAACACATTGTTCATGGTTAGGAAACTTAACCATCTTTGATTAACGAGCTAGTCAAGTAGAGGCATACTAGTGACACTCTGTTTGTCTATGTATCCACACATGTATTATGTTTCCGGTTAATACAATTCTAGCATGAATAATAAACATTTATCATGATATAAGGAAATAAATAATAACTTTATTATTGCCTCTAGGGCATATTTCCTTCATCCATATCCTATCTAAACACAATACAACTACAGAGTCCAACAGTAACCTAACTTGTACACAATATTTGACACAACTCTAACACATGTGCTCTTCTTTGAAAAAGGATGTCGATGTTCACATCCTATATGACAATTCATGAGTTACCACACTAAAAACACGTTTACAATGTATATAAAAATACAAATTTTGAAGTAGGCATGACGAACAGATGTATAACTCCTATTGGTCAGGGGTATCGATGACAGTGGGGGTCCATAGCACGACCTAGTCATCGCGAAGGAGGCTGGCTCATGGCTTCAACAGCGAGGGCGGAAGAGAAGTTGTTGAAGATTGTGTGACAAGGCAAGATATGCATAGACTGGTGAGGAGCGAGATGCACGAAGACATTGGCGATGCGAGGGAGATGTCGGTCATACCCGAAGGTAGGGCGATATCAAAGGTTGTCAACAGTGTCCATGAAATGTTTCCCAAGATGACCCACGACGGCGACGCTGCAGACACCATCTCGGTTTTGGCTGGTTTTCTCAGTGTGTGCTTTTGTGTGTGTTTGCGTGGTGGTGGCAGTGAACTCAGGAATGGTGGTGGCACCCCCTATTGGATGATGGTATTTAGAGTTTAAGGCGGAGAATAAATGTAAATGAGTGACTTGCAGGGCGAGCGAAATGAAACGGTGTTGGGAAACGTAGTAATTTCAAAAAAATTCCTACGCACACGCAAGATCATGGTGATGCATAGCAACGAGAGAGCAGAGTGTTGTCTACGTACCCTTCTAGACTGAAAGCGGAAGCGTTAGCACAATGCGGTTGATGTAGTTGTACGTCTTCACGGCCCGACCGATCAAGCACCGAAACTACGGCACCTCCGAGTTCTAGCACACGTTCAGCTCGATGACGATCCCCGGACTCCGATCCAGCAGAATGTCGGGGAAGAGTTCCGTGAGCATGACGGCGTGGTGACGATCTTGATGTTCTACTGTCGCAGGGCTTCGCCTAAGCACTGCTACAATATTATCGAGGATTATGATGGAGGGGGGCACCGCACACGGCTAAGAGATCCAAGGGATCAATTGTTGTCTCTTTGGGGTGCCCCTGCCCCCGTATATAAAGGAGTGGAGGAGGGGGAGGGCTGGCCCTCTCTATGGCGCGCCCTAGGGGAGTCCTACTCCCACCGGGAGTAGGATTCCCCCTTTCCTAGTAGAACTAGGAGCCCTTCCAAGTAGTAGGAGTAGGAGGGAAGGAAGGGGAAGGGAAAAAGAGAAGGAAGGAAGGGGGCGTCCCCCCTCCCTAGTCCAATTCGGACCAGCCCATGGGGAGGGGTGCGGCCACCCTTTGAGGCCTTTCTCTCCTTTCCCGTATGGTCCATTAAGGCCCAATACGAATTCCCGTAACTCCCCGGTACTTCAAAAAATACCCGAATCACTCGGAACCTTTCCGATGTCCGAATATAGTCGTCCAATATATCGATCTTTACGTCTCGATCATTTCGAGACTCCTCGCCGTGTCCCCGATCTCATCCGGGACTCCGAACTCCTTCGGTACATCAAAACACATAAACTCATAATATAACCGTCATCGAACTTTAAGCGTGCGGACCCTACGGGTTCGAGAACTATGTAGACATGACCGAGACACGTCTCCGGTCAATAACCAATAGCGGAACGTGGATGCTCATATTGACTCCTACATATTCTACGAAGATCTTTATCGGTCAAATCGCATAACAACATACGTTGTTCCCTTTGTCATCGGTATGTTACTTGCCCGAGATTCGATCGTCGGTATCTCAATACCTAGTTCAATCTCGTTACCGGCAAGTCTCTTTACTCGTTCCGTAACACATCATCCCGCAACTAACTTATTAGTTGCAATGCTTGCAAGGCTTATAGTGATGTGCATTACCGAGTGGGCCCAAAGATACCTCTCCGACAATCGGAGTGACAAATCCTAATCTCGAAATACGCCAACCCAACAAGTACCTTCGGAGACACCTGTAGAGCACCTTTATAATCTCCCAGTTACGTTGTGACGTTTGGTAGCATACAAAATGTTCCTCTGGTATATGGGGGTTGCATAATCTCGTAGTCATAGGAACATGTATAAGTCATGAAAAAAGCAATAGCAAGCAACAAACTAAACGATCAAGTGCTATGCTAACGGAATGGGTCAAGTCAATCACATCATTCTCCTAATGATGTGATCCCATTAATTAAATGACAACTCATGTCTATGGCTTGGAAATTTAACCATCTTTGATTAACTAGCTAGTCAAGTAGAGGCATATTTAACGTGAATGTAGCTGTCTCTAATGCATAACCCCAAAAACGACAGCGGTAAGTCAGTAAGAGACGTCATAGATCGCACCATATCTAATAAAGCACGGTTACGACGTTCGGACACACCATTACACTGTGGTGTTCCAGGTGGCGTGAGTAGTGAAACTATTTCACATTGTTTTAACTGAAGGCCAAACTCGTAACTCAAATATTTTACTTCTGCGATCATATCGTAGAAACTTTTATTTTTGTTATGATGATTCTCCACTTTACTCTGAAATTCTTTGAACTTTTCAAATGTTTCAGACTTGTGTTTCATTAAGTAGATATACCCATATCTGCTCAAATCATCTCTGAAGGTTAGAAAATAACGATACTTGCTGTGAGCCTTAACACTCATCGGACCGCATACATCAGTATGTATTATTTCCAATAAATCAGTTGCTCGCTCCATTGTTCCAGAGAACGGAGTCTTAGTCATCTTGCCCATGAGGCATGGTTCGCAAGCATCAAGTGATTCATAATCAATTCATTCCAAAAGTCCATCAGCATGGATTTTCTTCATGCGCTTTACACCAATATGACCTAAACGGCAGTGCCACAAATAAGTTGCACTATGATTATTAACTTTGCATCTTTTGGTTTCAAGATTATGAATGTGTATCACTACGATCGAGATCCAAGGAACCATTTTCATTGGGTGTGTAACCATATAAGGTTTTATTCATGTAAACAGAACAACAATATATTCTCTTACTTAAATGAATAACCGTATTGCAATAGACATGATCCAACCATATTCATGCTCAACGCAAACACTAAATAACATTTATTTTAGGTATAACACTAATTCCGAAAGTATAGGGAGTGTGCGATGATGATCATATCAATCTTGGAACCATTTCCAATACACATCGTCACTTCACCCTTAACTAGTCTCTATTCATTCTGCAACTCCCGTTTTGAGTTACTATTCTTAGCAACTAAACCAGTATCAAATACCGAGGGGTTGTTATAAACACTAGTAAAGTACACATCAATAACCTGTATATCAAATATACCCTTGTTCACTTTGCCATCTTTCTTATCCACTAGACATTCAGGGCATTTCCGCTTCCAATGACCAGTCCCTTTGCAGTAGAAGCACTTAGTCTCAGGGTTGGGTCCAGACTTGGGCTTCTTCACTTGAGCAGCAACTTTCTTGCCGTTCTTCTTGAAGTTCCCTTTCTTTCCCTTGTCCCTTTTCTTGATACTAGTGGTCTTGTTAATCATCAACACTTAATGCTCTTTCTTGATTTCTACCTTCATCGATTTCATCATCATGAAAAGCTCGGGAATCATTTACGTCATCCCTTGCATACTATAGTTCATCATGAAGTTCTACTAACTTGGTGATGGTGACTAGAGAATTCTGTCAATCACTATTTTATCTGGAAGATTAACTCCCACTTGATTCAAGCGATTGTAGTACCCAGATAATCTGAGCACATGCTCACTGCTTGAGCTATTCTCCTCCATATTTTAGCTATAGAACTTGTTGGAGACTTCATATCTCTCAACTTGGGTATTTGCTTGAAATATTAACTTCAACTCCTGGAACATCTTATATGATCCATGATGTTCAAAACGTCTTTGAAGTCCCGATTCTAAGTTGTTAAGCATGGTGCACTAAACTATCAAGTAGTCATCATATTGAGCTAGCCAAACGTTCATAACGTCTGCATTTGCTCCTGCAATAGGTCAGTCACCTAGCAGTGCATCAAGGACATAATTCTTCTGTGCAGCAATGAGGATAAACCTCAGATCACGGATCCAATCCGCATCATTGCTACTAACATTTTTCAACTTAGTTTTCTCTAGGAACATATAAAAATTAAACAGGGAGCAACATCGCGAGCTATTGATCTACAACATAGATATGATAATACTACCAGGACTAAGTTCATGATAAATTAAAGTTCAGTTAATCGTATTACTTAAGAACTCCCACTTAGATAGACATCCCTCTAATCATCTAAGTGATCACATGATCCAAATCAACTAAACCATAACCGATCATCATGTGAAATGGAGTAGCTTTCAATGGTGAACATCATTATGTTGATCATATCTACTATATGATTCACGCTCGACCTTTCGGTCTCAGTGTTTCGAGGCCATATCTGCATATGCTAGGCTTGTCAAGTTTAACCTGAGTATTGTGCGTGTGCAAAACTGGCTTGCACCCGTTGTAGATGGACGTAGAGCTTATCACACCCGATCATCACATGGTGTCTGGGCACGACGAACTTTGGCAACGGTGCATACTTAGGGAGAATACTTTTTATCTTGAAATTGAGTGAGAGATCATCTTATAAAGCTACCGTCGAACTAAGAAAAATAAGATGCATAAAAGATAAACATCACATGCAATCAAAATATGTGACATGATATGGCCATCATCATCTTGTGCCTTTGATCTCCATCTCCAAAGCATCGTCATGATTTCCATCGTCACCGGCATGACACCATGATCTCCATCATCTTGATCTATATCAATGTGTCGTCACATGTGAAAGGATCGATATGGTTGACTAGAGGGGGGTGAATAGGCAACTAACAATTTTTAGCTTTCCTTTAGCAATTTAAACTTTGCATCAAAGTAGGTTGTCTAGATATGTAACTAGGTGAGCAACCTATATGATGCAATACGTATAGGAACACAAGAAAGCAAGATATATGAACCAAATAAGCTTCCACAAGTAAAGGCACGAGATAACCAAGAGTGGAGACGGTGGGGACGAGGATGTGTTGCCGAAGTTCCTTCCCCTTTGAGAGGAAGTACGTCTCCGTTGGAGCGGTGTGGAGGCACAATGCTCCCCAAGAAGCCACTAGGGCCACCATAATCTCCTCACGCCCTCACACAGTGCGAGATGCTGTGATTCCACTATTGGTGCCCTTGGAGGCGGCGACCGAACCTTTACAAACGAGGTTGGGGCAATCTCCACAACTCAATTGGAGGCTCCCAACGACACCATGAAGCTTCACCACAATGGACTATGGCTTCGGGGTGACCTCAACCGTCTAGGATGCTCAAACACCCAAGAGTAACAAGATCCGCAAGGGATTAGTGGGGGAATCAAATATCTCTTGGTGGAAGTGTAGATCGGGGCCTTCTCAACCACTCCCGAGCAAATCAACAAGTTTGGTTGGCTAGGGAGTGAGATCGGGCGAAAATGGAGCTTGGAGCAATAATGGAGCTTAGTGGTGGAAGAGGTGAGTCAACGGGGAAGAAGGGGACCCCTTATATAGTGTGTGGAAAAGATCCAACCGTTACCCACCAACCAGCCCGCGGCCAGCGGTACTACCGTGCCAGGCCAGCGGTACTACCGCAAGGCCGCGTGGTACTACTGCTTGCAACCAAGCGGTACTACCGCACGGCTGTGCGGTACTACCGTACTGACCCACGTTACTGCCGCAACCCCAGCACAGAACGGATAAACAGACGCACAGAAGCTGGGGCGGAACTTCCGCACGCATGGTACTACCGCGCCCCCATGCGGTACTACCGCGAGGCAAAAGTCCCAGCCAGGGGAGAAGGGAAACTTCCGTGCCTACTTCCGCAAAGAAACGGAAGTAGCAAAAACCCGACACAGTAGTACTGCCGAGGGGCAGTACTACTGCCTGACCGCATAGCGCGGTACTACCGCACGGTGAAAGCGGTACTACCGCGATAGGTGCGGATGTAAAAAATTACATCCGCTCCTACTACCGCAAAGGGGCGGCACTAGCTTGGTGGGCAGCGGTAGTGCGGCTCTAGGGGAGAGGTACTACCGTGGGCACCTGCGGTACTACCGCACCACCGTGCGGTACTACCGCGGAAGCCTACGGTACTACCGTTGACCCAGGAGCAGTACTACCGCAACCAACAACGGCAGCCAGACAAGGGAGGCAAGAAAACGGAGGAAGCTCCAAAGAGGAAGGAGGGGATAAGAAGGAGACGTGTACGTGATGATTCCACCCAGACCTTTCCAACGCGGACCCCCTCTTAATAGTACGGCTTTCCTACGACTCAAATCCACCAAAAAGAAACGTAGAAAAGACGCCGTCTTCGTCAGTCTTCGAGGGGCACCCAATCGTCTTGGGCCTAGCAAAGAAGTGTCTGGAATACTCATGGCACATGATTAGTCCGCAAATGCGTTGTCATCAATCACCAAAACACTTAGGGATAAATATGTCCTTACAATCTCCCCCTTTTTGTTGGATTGATGACAAAACGGGATTTGCACAAAGAAAATACTATTGAGTAAATGCAAACCCCTCCTCTTTATAATATAGACGGGCTCCCCCTAAATGTGTGCCACCTAGATGAGTGCTATGGACTGCATGGCACACGAATACTAGGAACAGAGCTCCCCCTATACTATAGAGACAAGGCATATCTATCACTAGACAAGATAGTACAAACATAAGTTAACTAAGATAGATAGAGTGCATATGTCTTACACCATATGAAGGATAGGTCTCGAAGGCACAAACCAAACAAAAGCAAACGAGGCAAACGAGGTCCAAACGACCAAGCAAACAAACACACCAAGCATGACACAACGCAAATCCCTACACTCTCTCCCCCTTTGGCATCGAGACGCCAAAAAGACAGAGTGGACACCTACACACACGGGGTGGCTCAGGCAGAGAAGTCGTCCCACTGCTCCTCGTGCTCCTCGTCAGACTCAGCGGCGGGGATAGTCTCCTCGAGGTCAACCTCTGAACTGGTCCACCTGTAGCCCTGCTTTGACATCCAGGCAGCCTCAGGTGTGATGACGTCCTCAGACCCGCTAGACACATCCTCTCCAAAGAGCCTCATAACCTTCTTCTCACGGCGGCGACTCTCCTTGTCAGCCACGTGAGCTCTGTACTGTCCCTTCGCCTGCATGCAGAAGAGAGTCTTCATCTTGTCCTTTAGCTTCTTGGCCCATGACGGCTCAGAGGAAGAAGTGGTGGACCTAGCAACACGGTCCTCAGCAACATTCTCAGCAGCAGCAGCCTCCCCCTCACCAGCAGCCCTCCTAGCAGAAGAGGCCTCAGCACGGGTAGTGGTGTTGGCCCAGTTGGGCTTGACACGGAGGCTAATGGACTCATGGCGAATCCAGTCTGGAGCAAGGAACTCATCACCTGGGTACATCTTCTCCCAAGTGGTGGAGAGCAGCAAAAACAGGTACGGTCCATAGATAGGTACCTTGCGAGTGAACACCGCAAACTGAAGCTCACACCACATGATGTGTGAGACATCAAGTGGCTGAGTCTGAGAAGAACGTGCCTCTGCACATAAGAGCAACATGTCCACTAGATATGCATGTACCTTGTCCTTGTCGCCCATGCGTGGGAACAGAGTGTTGCGGAAGATGCGATGCATGATATCCAGAAAAGCTTTGTTAGGAGAACCAAAGATAATATTATTAACATATAATTGGCACACAAACAACTCCCCTTTAACCTTCTTAGTAAAAAGAGTGGGGTCGATTAGCCCAACTTCAAAACCACGGTTTTGTAACAACTCGGTAAGGTGGTCATACCATGCACATGGGGCTTGTTTAAGGCCATAGAGTGCCTTATCGAGTTGATACACATGATCGAGAAAGTAGGGATCCTCAAACCCGGGGGGTTGCTTGACGTAAACCAATTCATTAATGGGATCATTAAGAAAAGCACTCTTCACATCCATTTGTTGTAACTTAAAGTTATGATGAGAAGCATATGCAATCAACATGCGAATGGATTCAAGACGAGCAACGGGAGCAAAGGTTTCACCGTAGTCGATACCCTCGACTTGGGAGTAGCCTTGTGCTACTAAACGAGCCTTGTTGCGAATGATGATCCCATGGGCATCTTGCTTGTTCTTAAATATCCACTTGGTTCCTATGACATTGTGATTCCCGGTTGGTCTTGGCACCAATCTCCACACTTTGTTGCGCTCGAAGTTGTTGAGTTCTTCATGCATGGCGTTGATCCAGTCCAAATCTTCTAGCGCTTCATAGACCTTGTGGGGTTCCACACACGAGACAAACGCGTGATGCTCACAATAATTTGCTAATTGTCTATGAGTGCTTACCCCCTTTCTTAAGCTTCCAAGCACATTCGTCATGAGATGATCCTTGGTGGAGAGCTTGGAAGCAACCTTGGCGGCATGACGCTCTAATTCCTCCTCGGTGGTGAGTTGAGGAGTGGTTGCTTGATCATCTTGAGTGTCGTCATGAACTTGTTCTTGATCTTGAACTTTCTCGGGGGAGAGAACTTGACCTTGGGCATCACTTGGTGTGTCCACACCGTCTTGAGTACGATCTTGCCCTTGGTCTTATTCATGAGGTTGAGGGCCTTCACTTTGTTCTTCGGAAGCGTGTGGGCCTTGGGTTGGTGATGGCTCCACTTGAGTGGAGTATTGTCCTTCTCCTTCGGCCACAAGGGGTTTCTCAATGGGTAGGATAAAACCAACACCCATTCTTCTTATGGCTTGAGGAGGAATTTCATCACCTACATCACAAGTGCCACTTT
This sequence comes from Triticum monococcum, assembly GCA_034509565.1. Taxonomy (NCBI): domain Eukaryota; kingdom Viridiplantae; phylum Streptophyta; class Magnoliopsida; order Poales; family Poaceae; genus Triticum; species Triticum monococcum. Next base: position 71,859,222 of record CM067843.1, on the reverse strand, counting down.
GCTCCACTTAGGAGCCGTTATTCTCATCAAACTCCACGTTACACGTCTCCTCAATAAGTCCCGTGGATTTATTGAGGACACGATAAGAATGAGAGTTTGTAGCATAACCAACAAATATGCCCTCATAAGCTCTAGCCTCAAATTTAGACAACCGAACACCTTTCTTGAGAATGAAACACTTACACCCGAGTACCCGGAAGTACTTGAGGTTGGGCTTGTTACCGGTGAGTATCTCATATGGAGTCTTGTTCAAGCCCTTGCGGAGGTAGAGCCGATTTGATGCATGACACGTGGTGTTGATGGCTTCGGCCCAAAAGTTGTACGGAGACTTGAACTCCGCCATCATGGTCCTTGCCGCATCCATCAATGTCCGGTTCTTCCTCTCCGCAACACTGTTTTGTTGAGGGGTGTAGGGTGCGGAATATTTATGCTTGATTCCCTCATCACTAAGAAACTCATCCAAGGTGTAGTTCTTGAACTCGGTGCCGTTGTCACTTCTTATTGTCAAGATCTTTGCATTGTGTTGACGTTGTGCTTCATTTGCAAATTCAATGACGGTTTGTTGGGTCTCGCTCTTCCTCTTGAAGAAATACACCCACGTGTACCTTGAGTAGTCATCCACAATCACCATGCAATACTTCCTACCTCCAAGACTATCGAAGGATGGAGGCCCAAAGAGATCCATGTGAAGGAGCTCCAAAGGCCTCTTTGAATAAATGATAGTCGTGGGAGGGTGAGCCTTCTCATGTAGCTTTCCTTCGATACAGGCACTGCAAGCACGATCTTTAGCAAAACTAACATTCGTTAGTCCACGGACATGGTCCCCCTTGAGGAGACTTTGCAAAGATCTCATATTGACATGGGCTAAACGGCGATGCCAAAGCCATCCCACATCACTTTAGCCATTAGGCATGTCGCGGTCTTAGTGGGTCGCTTCGAAAAGTTGATCACATAGAGACCGTTCTTGACATGCCCAACAAAAACTACTTTAAGAGTCTTGCTCCACAAGAGGGCCACGGTATCGATATCAAAGAAAGTGGCAAAGCCCATGATAGCAAGTTGACGAACGGAAAGTAAATTGTATGCAAGGGACTCAACAAGCATGACCTTCTCGATCGTGAGATCATGAGAGATGACCACCTTGCCAAGTCCCAATACCTTAGAAGATGAGGCGTCACCCCACTCGACATTGGTGGGCATAGATGGAACTTTGTGCACGTCCACCACCAAGTCCTTGCTTCCGGTCATATGATTTGTAGCTCCGCTATCGAGCAACCATGATCCACCACTGGAAGCAAACACCTACAAGAGATCAATGCTTGGTTTTAGGTACCCATTTTGTAATGGGTCCTTTGATGTTAGTAACAAGGGTCTTAGGAACCCAGATAGACCATTCAATGTACTCATGAAGAGAACCAACAAATTTGGCATAAACATGCCCATCACTAGCACGACATAACACATAAGAAGGGTTAAAATCGCCGGCTTTGTTGAGAGGGGTGACATTGCCCTTCTTGACAATGTTCTTCTTCTCCTCGGGGGCACTCTCTCCCTCCCTCAAAAAGGTTTGCATGAGGGGAGGAGGTCGTTTGGTCTTGTCATTCTTCTTCTTGTTCTTGGAGTCAGGCACGTACCCAACCCCTTCCTTGGCCACGCCTCCCTTTTGGTTGATCAAGAGATCGTTGAAGTTCTTCTTGCCTTGTATGCAAGTCGCAAGACCTCTCTCAAGTTGCTCCTTCAACTTCGCATTTTCCTCAACAAGATGTATATGTTCACAACACGGGTTAGTAGCATTTGCATTATCAATTAAACCATATGAGGAAAAGTTGCTTTCTCCTTAGTTAGTTTCACTTGGAGTTGATCATGAGACTCCTTGAGACTAGCGTGAATACCCTTCAAGGCCTTGTGGGCCTTGTCAAGTATATCAAACTCCTCTTTGAGTCTAGTAAGATCAACCCCGAGTTTGGCCTTCTCGGAATTTAGCACACGAGAAACAATGAGGACATGATCATAATCTTTCTTTAACTTAGCATGATCAACGTTGTGTGACTCCTCAAGAGCCAAACGAAGACCACGCTCTTCCTCAAGAGCATTGGAAAGATCCGAAATCTCATCGGCATAGTCACGACTATGCCCTTCCATCTTAGAGATGGTGTCTTCGTGAGCCTCGATCATGTCATTGGCTTCACCAAGTTGTTCCAAGAGAGCAACAAAGTGCTTCTTGGATTTTCCCTTGAGTTTGCCCATAAAGGCCTCAAACTCGTTAGCCTCCACATTAGCTCCCTCAAGTTCATTAATGCTATCCGTTGGGGAAGGATGATTAATGATGGTAGTTTTGATGTTGGAGGTTACCTTGTTGGTGGATTTAGCCATGAGGCACTTGGCGGTGATGCTCTCGTTGGGTGAGTCGAAGAGAGACACCCGTGACATTGTTGCAATGGCGGCGGAGGCCATGGCAACCGACTCACCATCTTCATCATCGTCATCATCCTCATTGTACTATTCTTGCACAACCAAAGCCTTGGGAGGAGTCTTCTTGGTGAAGTTGTTCTTGTTGGGGAACGACTTGGCCTTGTCCTTTCGGATGAGCTTGCCACCATTGTCTTCCCTCTTCTCATACGGGCATTCCGCAACAAAATGACTCACGTTGCCGCAATTGTAGCAAGTCCTTACATGTTGCTTGCACCTTGTGCCACTCGAGTTGCTTTTGCTAAAGTTTGGCCTCGAGTTTTTCTTGCTCCAAAATTGCCTTGAAGCAAGTGCCATGTGTTCATGATATGCATACTTCGTATCTTCGGGGTTGCTCTCCTCTTCTTCTTCTTCCACGGTGAGCTTGGCCTTCAATGCAAGGTTAGGCTTCTTTGCCCGTTGAGAACGGAGCACCGCATTGTCGGTGGTCTTGTCCAAAATGTTCATGGCCACAAACTCATCCAACACTTTGCTTGAGGTCAAAGTGTGGAAGTCCGGTCTTTGACGAATGACGGAGGACATGGCCTTGTGATAGGGCATCATTGCCTTGAGGAATTTGCGCTTGATCCAATTTTCATCCGTGTCCTTGCTCCCGTGATCTCGTAGTGAGACCGCGAGTTTGGTTACTCTCCGATAAAGCTCACGAGGTTCTTCATCTTCTTTCATTGCAAACTCATCGGCCTCATCTTGTACCACTTCATAATTGGAGCGTTGAATGCTTGCGCTTCCCCGATAGAGAGAGACAACACAATACCATGCATCTTTGGCCAAGGCAAAGGGACGAAGATGAGGTAGGTCTTCGGGTGGTATTGCATCTTGAATTATGAAGAGAGCATTCTCATTGAATTGATTATCCGCGGCTTCTCGAGGAGTGAAGTTGCTTGGATCATGCGGATAAAAATCTTCTTCAATGATTCTCCAAAGGTTAGTGTTCACATGATTTAAATGACGTTTAAAGCAGTAAACCCAAGGATCAAAGTCCTCATTTTTCACAATCTTAGGAGGAGGACCGGCATGATTCAAATGAGTGGAAGGAATCGGTCCACCATAAATAAGTGGTGGTTCCACATGGGCTAAGATGTCGGTGCCATTCTTACCACTAGAAGAAGGAGCCTTTTCACTACTAGCTTCCCCCTTGTCGGGGATAGCATCCGTCACCTTGTTGGCAGGATCACCCACTTTCAACGGTGCGGTGGATAGTTTAAGCCCCTCAAGAAATTTAGTAAACATGCTCTCAACTTCGGTCGTCGTGGAGATTTTCAATGTCTCCAAGGCCACATTGAACTCCTCACGAGAGACCGAGGTTCCCCCATCGCCCGTAGACGAGATAGGATTCACACCGGAGTGTTCCTCCACACCGTCTACGGTATCAACCATACTCTTTGGACGGTAAAGTCCTTAATAAAGAGACGAGACTCTGATACCAATTGAAAGGATCGATATGGTTGACTAGAGGGGGGGTGAATAGGCAACTAACAATTTTTAGCTTTTCTTTAGCAATTTAAACTTTGCATCAAAGTAGGTTGTCTAGATATGCAACTAGGTGAGCAACCTATATGATACAATACGGATAGGAACACAAGCAAGCAAGATATATGAACCAAATAAGCTTCCACAAGTAAAGGCATGAGATAACCAAGAGTGGAGACGGTGGAGACGAGGATGTGTTGCTGACGTTCCTTCCCTTTGAGAGGAATTACGTCTCCGTTGGAGCGGTGTGGAGGCACAATGCTCCCCAAGAAGCCACTAGGGCCACCGTAATCTCCTCACGCCCTCACACAATGCGAGATGCCGTGATTCCACTATTGGTGCCCTTGGAGGCGGCGACCGAACCTTTACAAACGAGGTTGGGGCAATCTCCACAACTCAATTGGAGGCTCCCAACGACACCACGAAGCTTCACCACAATGGACTATGGCTTCACGGTGACCTCAACCGTCTAGGATGCTCAAACACCCAAGAGTAACAAGATCCGCAAGGGATTAGTGGGGGGATCAAATATCTCTTGGTGGAAGTGTAGATCGGGGCCTTCTCAACCACTCCCGAGCAAATCAACAAGTTTGGTTGGCTAGGGAGTGAGATCGGGCGAAAATGGAGCTTGGAGCAATAATGGAGCTTAGTGGTGGAAGACGTGAGTCAACAGGGAAGAAGGGGACCCCTTATATAGTGTGTGGAAAAGATCCAACCGTTACCCACCAACCAGCCCGCGGCCAGCAGTACTACCACGCCAGGCCAGCGGTACTACCGCAAGGCCGCGCGGTACTACTGCTTGCAACCAAGCGGTACTACCGCACGGCTGTGCGGTACTACCGCACGGCTGTGCGGTACTACCGTACTGACCCACGGTACTGCCGCAACCCCAGCACAGAACGGATAAACAGACGCACAGAAGCTGGGGGCGGAACTTCCGCACGCGCGGTACTACCGCGCCCCCATGCGATACTACTGCAAGGAAAAAGTCCCAGCCAGGGGAGAAGGGAAACTTCCGTGCCTACTTCCGCAAAGAAATGGAAGTAGCAAAAACCCGACATAGTAGTACTGCCGAGGGGCGGTACTACTACCTGACCGCATAGTACGGTACTACCGCATGGCGAAAGCGGTACTACCGCGGTAGGTGCGGATGTAAAAAATTACATCCGCTCCTACTACCGCAAAGGGGCGGCACTAGCCTGGTGGGCAGCGGTAGTGCGGCTCCAGGGGAGCGGTACTACCATGGGCACCTGTGGTACTACCGCACCACCGTGTGGTACTACCGCGGATGCCTACGGTACTACCGTTGACCCAGGAGCAGTACTACCACAACCAACAACGGCAGCCAGACAAGGGAGGCAAGAAAACGGAGGAAGCTCCAAGGAGGAAGGAGGGGATAAAAAGGAGACGTGTACGTGATGATTCCACCTAGACCTTTCCATCGCGGACCCCCTCTTAATAGTACGGCCTTCCTACGATTCAAATCCACCAAAAATAAACGTAGAAAAGACGCCGTCTTCGTCAGTCTTCGAGGGGCACCCAATCGTCTTGTGCCTAGCAAAGAAGTGTCTGGAATACTCATGGCACACGATTAGTCTCACCAAAGCACTTAGGGATAAATATGTCCTTACAACATGGTCGTCTCGCCAACTATTGCTCTTGCAACTATTGCTATCGCATAGCGATAAAGTAAAGCAATTATTTGGCGCTTGCATCTTATGCAATAAAGAGACAACCATAAGGCTTCTGCCAGTTGCCGATAACTTCAACAAAACATGATCATCTTATACAACAACTTTTATCTCATCATATCTTGACCATATCACATCACAACATGCCCTGCAAAAACAAGTTAGACGTCCTCTACTTTATTGTTACAAGTTTTACGTGGCTGCTACGGGCTTAGCAAGAACCGTTCTTACCTACGCATCAAAACCACAACGGTAGTTTGTCAAGTTGGTGATGTTTTAACCTTCGCAAGGACCGGGCGTAGCCACACTCGATTCAACTAAAGTTGGAGAAACTGACACCCGCTAGTCACCTGTGTGCATAGCACGGCAGTAAAACCAGTCTCGCGTAAGCGTACGCGTAATGTCGGTCCGGGCCACTTCATCCAACAATACCGCTGAACCAAAATGTGACATGCTGGCAAGCCGTATGACTTATATTGCCCACAACTCACTTGTGTTCTACTCGTGCATATTACATCAACGCATAAAACCTGGCTCTAATACCACTGTTGGGAAACGTAGTAATTTCAAAAAAATTCCTACGCACACGCAAGATCATGGTGATGCATAGCAACGAGAGAGGAGAGTGTTGTCTACGTACCCTTCTAGACCGAAAGCGGAAGCGTTAGCACAATGCGGTTGATGTAGTCATACGTCTTCACGGCCCGACCGATCAAGCACCGAAACTACGGCACCTCCGAGTTCTAGCACACGTTCAGCTCGATGACGATCCCCGGACTCCGATCCAGCAGAATGTCGGGGAAGAGTTCCGTCAGCATGATGGCATGGTGACTATCTTGATGTTCTACCGTCGCAGGGCTTCGCCTAAGCACCGCTACAATATTATCGAGGATTATGGTGGAGGAGGGCACCGCACACGGCTAAGAGATCCAAGGGATAAATTGTTGTCTCTTTGGGGTGCCCCTGCCCCCGTATATAAAGGAGTGGAGGAGGGGAGGGCCGGCCCTCTCTATGGCACGCCCTAGGGGAGTCCTACTCCCACCGGGAGTAGGATTCCCCCTTTCCTAGTAGAACTAGGAGCCCTTCCAGGTAGTAGGAGTAGGAGGGAAGGAAAGGGAAGGGAAAAGGGGAAGGAAGGAAGGGCCCCCCTCCCTAGTCCAATTAGGACCAGCCCATGGGGAGGGGTGCGGCCACCCTTTGAGGCCTTTCACTCCTTTCCCGTATGGCCCATTAAGGCCCAATACAAATTCCCGTAACTCCCCGGTACTCCCGAAAATACCCGAATCACTCGAAACCTTTCCGATGTCCGAATATAGTCGTCCAATATATCGCTCTTTACGTCTCGATCATTTCGAGACTCCTCGTCATGTCCCTGATCTCATCCGGGACTCCGAACTCCTTCGGTAAATCAAAACACATAAACTCAAAATATAACCGTCATCGAACTTTAAGCGTGCGGACCCTACGGGTTCGACTATGTAGACATGACCGAGACACGTCTCCGGTCAATAACCAATAGCGGAACCTAGATTCTCATATTGGCTCCTACATATTCTACGAAGATCTTTATCGGTCAAACCGCATAACAACATATGTTGTTCCCTTTGTCATCGGTATGTTACTTGCCCGAGATTCGATCGTCGGTATCTCAATACCTAGTTCAATCTCGTTACCGGCAAGTCTCTTTACTCGTTCCGTATCACATCATCCCGCAACTAACTCATTAGTTGCAATGCTTGCAAGGCTTATAGTGATGTGCATTACCGAGTGGGCCCAGAGATACCTCTCCGACAATCAGAGTGACAAATCCTAATCTCGAAATACGCCAACCCAACAAGTACCTTTGGAGACACCTGTAGAGCACCTTTATAATCACCCAGTTACGTTGTGACGTTTGGTAGCACACAAAGTGTTCCTCCGGTAAACGGGAGTTGCATAATCTCATAGTCATAGGAACATGTATAAGTCATGAAAAAAGCAATAGCAACAAACTAAACGATCAAGTGCTATGCTAATGGAATGGGTCAAGTCAATCACATCATTCTCCTAATGATGTGACCCCGTTAATCAAATGACAACTCATGTCTATGGCTAGGAAACTTAACCATCTTTGATTAATGAGCTAGTCAAGTAGAGGCATACTAGTGACACTCTGTTTGTCTATGTATTCACACATGTATTATGTTTCCGGTTAATACAATTCTAGCATGAATAATAAACATTTATCATGATATAAGGAAATAAATAATAACTTTATTATTGCCTCTAGGGCATATTTCCTTCAAACGGATCGCCAATAATCTGTTGTGCATGTGTCTGGTCATGGGACGGACGGGCCCTGTGGCATGACACTGCCTTTCAAGCATGTGAAACCCACCAGGTTAGGATTCTTCACAGTGGGACGACATGGCTGAGCACACACTACTGCAGGAATGCCTAGTAGTTGTCGGTGGTGTCGGTACTAACACCGGCGGATCTCGGGTAACAGGAGATAGGGAAGACGATGTTTACCCAAGTTTTGGTCCCTATCGAAGAGGTAAAATTCTACGTCTTACTTTGATTGTATTGATGTGATGGAGTACAGAGTACAAGATGATCTACCTTGAGATCAGATGATTGTGTTCTAAACCCTAAGGCTTGTCCTTCCTCCCATAAAGACTAAATCACTCGGCTTATATATGCCCCAGGGGTGCCTAGATTACACATATGTTTTGGGCCCTATCAGGACTGGGCATCTCAATTACCAGCCTCTCTCGTGAGACAAGTGAATACACTCTCATCGTGAGAATAACCCGCTTAGGATGGAAGATGTTGACCGCCTCGTCGCTTTATGAGTGGTACGGGCACACAAAACATATGCTTATTTGAATGATTAGAGATGACACATGCAAACTTACTTGAAAGGACAGAGTAATGCAGTGTATAGGTAGGTATGGTGGACCCTTTGGCATAACTTTTGGTTTCAGGATTTTGCAAGCACACGCAGTATGCCTGCTTAATACAGGCGCATGCTAGCAAATAGATTGAGAAGCGACCAACTAGAGAGTGACAATGGTCATAATTATGCATTGCGAATATCTAACATTGAATGTGAGCATGGGTAGAATATAGATTCTCTGAATATAAATATCATAAATGCGGCATTGGTTTTGAATCAACTAAATGTGTGAAGATGTGCCAAGTCAAACCACTTGAATTGTTCACAGAAGAATACCATCCCTATCATACTACATCACAATTATTAATGTTGCAATTCATTTTAGTTAATATAACTAAATCATACTAATTATTAATGTTGCACTAGTTTACACTTGTTCTTGCACACTATGGAAGAGTACAAGTTTTGTTCATGATATGGAAGAGTACAAGTTCTTTTATTTGTTTTAAGTTTATTTCTTGTTTTAGGTTATACCAATGCCCTTTACTCATTCATCCTTAGAATAAAATTTTAATATTTTTATTTGTGTTTTTGGTTTGTTTCGGGTAACATCATTTATACAATTCTTTTTCTTTAGTTGAATTTTTTTAATGACATTAGTTTTCTTTATTTTTAATCTTTTTATGTTTCTGTATGTCTTTGTTTGTTGAAAATAAAAAAGTGAGTATGATCTTTTGTTTAATTTCCTCGCCCATGCTCATAGTTCCTCTTGTTTTTTAGTTGCTTAGTCGACCTTTTGGCGGTTGCACATGCGGCAGCGGTTTGATACTGCAATCATTTGACACTAATTAGTTTTTTATTCACTTAAAATGAAATTCATTTTCAGTTAATATAATAAATCATAGTAATTATTAAAGTTGCACTAGTTTACACTTGTTCTTCCACACTATGGAAGAGTACAAGTTTTGTCCATGGTTCGGAAGTGTACCAGTTTTATTTGTTCTTATTTCACGTTATATCAATGCCCTTAATTCATTTATTCTTGGATTTTTTTACTTTTTCTATTTATGTTTTTGTTTTTGTTTCAGGTAACACCATTTCCATGATTCTTTCCTCTTAGGTTGATTGTTAGTTCTTTTATGTTTATATATGTCTTTGTTTACCAATAAGAAAAAGTGAGTAGAATGAAAAAAATATTTTAATTTTCTCCCTCGTGTTGGTAGTTCCTCTTTTTTTTTCTTTGTCGACTTTCAGGCCATTGTATTTCTCATATAATTATGCATCTGACAGTGGTTTGTTGTGGCAATTGTGTGCCACTACTTAAATTTTGTTTTGAACTTAACATGGAATTCTTTTTCAATTAATCTTCTTAAATCATAAATATTATTATTAAAGTTGCACTAGTTTACACTTGTTCCTGCACGATTGGAATGAGTACAAGTTGGATATCATTATTTAATAATTCCCACATATACTAAAAGAGTCAAAAATAAGTATTTACAAGACTTTCAAGTGAGGCATAGTTGTATAATATTAGTTTCCATTTCTAATGTTCTTGTTCTTTCTTCCAGGCCAATCTACTCCCTTAACTTTTTCTTTCATAGAACGAAGAACGAATTGTGTCCTTCTATGCTCTTTTTGCATTTATTCTATCATGTAACACCAGTGTTAGAAATATTTCTTTCTTAGAAGGATTTTTTCCATCCTTTTTCTGTTTTTTATTTCTTCTTATGGTTATCCTATTCTTAGAATTTTTTTCCTTCCATGCATTCAATTACATTACCATTTAAATTTTTTGTGCATTTCTTCTTTTAGGCAACACCACTCTGATGATTTATTTTTCATTTGAAGGAACTTGATCTTCTATGTTTCCGACTTTTTTCATTTGTTTTGTAGGTAACATCACTCTTCGAATTATTCCTTTGTTGTGTTAAAAATTATGTATTCTTTTTATCTGTGTTCATTTCTAATCTACATTATAGTTTCTCCATATTTTGTCTTTGTTTGGTTCCTCTTGTAGAGTACACAATTTACCCTTAGACTATTCAATAATCTGATGGATTCTTTTTTAGCATTTTATTTTCCATGCTTTATTTAGATTTGTAATGATTTTTTATTGGCCAGAAGCCCTTACGTAGTTGACCATCTCACACTTACTACTAAAAATTAGCTATAAATAATCTCGGCATAATTGAAATTGGTATTATAAACCAAGTGCTAATTGTACAAACATATCGCTAATTAGTAGTTTATAGTATGATTGGTTACATCAAATTACAAATGTATTACTAATTTAGTAGTTTAAAGTATGATACAGCTTTGCTATAGTGGATTTTAAAGGCTGTGTTATTTTTTCATATTACTTCATTTTTTCCTTGATATTAGTTTGCTTCCCTTTAGACGTGAAATGTGTTTGTTTTTCTTTGTTCATTTCTTCATATAATTTATTTCCTTTTCTTCACTAGTGTTTAACTCTTCCTGTTGGTTGCACAGTTTATCCATGGTTACTTCCATAATTTGAACATATATATTTTTTAATTCTCGAAATATATATGTATTTGAATTTTCATGCAATACTTTGATTGCAATTTTTTTTTGTTTATGGTTCAGAGCCACTTACAAATTACCATCTCACTTTTTATTTGCGTTTGATAGATCAATTTAGTTATCATTTCACGCCCTTCTCAAAAAAAAATGTGTGTCCTCAAAAATAAATTATCATTTGACATCTCTACCTTATTTTTAGCGTAATTTCACATCTCTACTGGTATGCACCATGCTCATGTATGAGCATGCATGTTTTTATTTTGAGCCAAATGAGCACATATGTGGTCATAGTAGTGAAGCACCTGGCATTCACGGGCAGAGAGTTCCTATGTGACGCTCTCACTATGCTAACCGCTCGCAGGCTAGTTGTCCATCGCAACACTTAAAAATCTGAAATTTTAAAAGCGTGTGTGCTAGATGGAGAGAACCAACGGCCGCTTGCCACATATGCATGCATATTTTTTTCTTGTCTGCTAGTGCATGTGATTGTCCGTATTAAATGTGAATCAGACTAGTCATATAGTAAGGAAACACAAATCCCTCTTCATTTATTTTGGGTTTTTAAATTTTCAAAAAGTCATATCATTCAAACCACGCATCGAAATTCAGATCCGTTTTCACTGTTGGATTCTTCGCGACGAGATCTTTGAAACTATATCTCACATGAGTATGTTTCGGCAAAAAAATCCGATGCCGACTTTTGTGCTATATGATGCAACTTTCGTACTGCATTGTGCAACTTTAATATTGAATGATGCAACTTTTTTCAAAACTAATTTTTAGAGCCGCATGATCCAATTTTCTATGAGGTTACAACCTAACAATCATGACAACCTATGCAACTAGTCTACTGCCCGGTCCAACTACATAGTACGTAGTCCATGTGCAACCGTCCTCCCGACAAGTGGATGTGTAGTTTTTCATTCTTGGTACACCCTGCCCCACCCCTATCATTGGTTTGTGCTACTTAGTCTTTTGGTCACGCCAACTGCCTATTAGTCAATGTGCAAGTCCTTTCTTTCCCTACTTGTTGATACATAGTTTTAGTTGGCGGGTTTAATAGACAGAGTTGCACATAGTCTGTTAGGCAGTTGGGCGGGGCAACATACAAAGTTGCACATCCTAGGATAGTTGGATGGTGAAACTCCACATTCATGAGGGTAGTGAAAAGTTGCATATAGATAGGGTGCTAAAGTTGCACATCTCACTAGTAGGAGTGGTGTGGACCGGGTGCCAGCAGAGAAACTACACATCCACGAAGGATATAAGAGAAGTTGCACATCACTGTTTGACAGTTGGCCATGGGAACATATGAAGTTGCACATCTACTGCTAGGCAGTTGGCCGATGTAGTTGTTAGAATAAATCTGAGGCACTCCGTCAATCATTCGAAGACCAAGCAATCACACGAGCACGACACCGACATTTGTTAACGAGGTTCACCGATGGCTACATCCCCGGGGCTTGACTACGGGCGCTACTCCTGTTGGAAATATGCCCTAGAGGCAATAATAAATTGATTATTATTATATTTCCTTGTTCATGATAATCGTTTATTATCCATGCTAGAATTGTATTGATAGGAAACTCAGATGCATGTGTGGATACATAGACAACACCATGTCCCTAGTAAGCCTCTAGTTGACTAGCTCGTTGATCAATAGATGGTTACAGTTTCCTGACCATGGACATTGGATGTCATTGATAACGGGATCACATCATTAGGAGAATGATGTGATGGACAAGACCCAATCCTAAGCCTAGCACAAAGATCGTCTAGTTCGTTCGCTAAAGCTTTTCTAATGTCAAGTATCATTTCCTTAGACCATGAGATTGTTCAACTCCCGGATACCGTAGGAATACTTTGGGTGTGCCAAACGTCACAACGTAACTGGGTGGCTATAAAGGTGCACTACAGGTATCTCCGAAAGTGTCTGTTGGGTTGGCACGAATCGAGACTGGGATTTGTCACTCCGTGTGACGGAGAGGTATCTCAGGGCCCACTCGGTAGGACGTCATCATAATGTGCACAATGTGATCAAGGAGTTGATCATGGGATGATGTGTTACGGAACGATTAAAGAGACTTGCCGGTAACGAGATTGAACAAGGTATCGGGATACCGACGATCGAATCTCGGGCAAGTATCGTACCGATAGACAAAGGGAATTGCATACGAGATTGATTAAGTCCTTGACATCGTGGTTCATCCGATGAGATCATCGTGGAACATGTGGGAGCCAACATGGGTATCCAGATCCCGCTGTTGGTTATTGATCGGAGGACGTCTCGGTCATGTCTGCATGGTTCCCGAACCCGTAGGGTCTACACACTTAAGGTTCGATGACGCTAGGGTTATAAAGGAAGTTTGTATGTGGTTACCGAATGTTCTTCGGAGTCCCGGATGAGATCCCGGACGTCACAAGGAGTTCCGGAATGGTCCGGAGGTAAAGATTATATATGGGAAGTCCTATTTTGGTCACCGGAAAAGTTTCGGGTTTTATCGGTAACGTACCGGGACCACCGGGAGGGTCCCGGGGTCCACCAAGTGGGGCCACAAGCCCCGGAGGGCTGCATGGGCCAAGTGTGGGAGGGGGCCAGCCCCAGGTGGTCTGGTGCGCCCCCCCCCCCACAAGGGCCCAAGGCGCCTCCAAGAGGGAAAGGGGGCAAACCCTAGGGCATATGGGCCCTAAGGCCCACCCCAGGTGCGCCTCCCCCTTCTCCCCTTGTGGCCGCCACCCATAGATGGGTTTGGGGCTGCCGCACCCCTTGGGGTGGAAACCCTAAAGGGGGCGCACCCCCTCCCTCTCCCCTATATATACTTGAGGTTTTTGGGGCTGCCAACACATGAGTTCTTACCTCTCCATGGCACAGCCCTGCTTCTCTCCCTCCTCCTCTCCCGTGGTGCTTGGCGAAGCCCTGCAGGATTGCCACGCTCCTCCACCACCACCACGCCGTTGTGCTGCTGCTGGATGGAGTCTTCCTCAACCTCTCCCTCTCTCCTTGCTGGATCAAGGCATGGGAGACGTCACCGGGTTGTACATGTGTTGAACGCGGAGGTGCCGTCCGTTCGGCACTAGGATCTCCGGTGATTTGGATCACGACGAGTACGACTCCATCAACCCCGTTCACTTGAACGCTTCCGCTTAGCGATCTACAAGGGTATGTAGATGCACTCTCCTTCCCTTCGTTGCTGGTCTCTCCATAGATAGATCTTGGTGACACGTAGGAAAATTTTGAATTTCTGCTACGTTCCCCAACAGTGGCATCATGAGCTAGGTCTATTGCGTAGATTCTATGCACGAGTAGAACACAAAGTAGTTGTGGGCGTTGATTTTGTTCAATATGCTTAACGTTACTAGTCCAATCTTGATTCGGCGGCATTGTGGGATGAAGCGGCCCGGACCGACCTTACACGTACTCTTACGTGAGACTGGTTCCACCGACTGGCATGCCTAGTTGCATAAGGTGGCTAGCGGGTGTCTGTCTCTCCCACTTTAGTCGGATCGGATTCGATGAAAAGGGTCCTTATGAAGGGTAAATAGCAATTGGCATATCACGTTGTGGTCTTTGTGTAGGTAAGAAACGTTCTTGCTAGAAACCCATAGCAGCCACGTAAAACATGCAAACACCAATTAGAGGACGTCTAACTTGTTTTTGCAGGGTATGCTATGTGATGTGATATGGCCAAGAAGAATGTGATGAATGATATGTGATGTATGAGATTGATCATGTTCTTGTAATAGGAATCACGACTTGCATGTCGATGAGTATGACAACCGGCAGGAGCCATAGGAGTTGTCTTTATTTATTGTATGACCTGTGTGTCATTGAACAATGCCATGTAATTACTTTAATTTATTGCTAACCGTTAGCTGTAGTAGTAGAAGTAATAGTTGGCGAGACAACTTCATGAAGACACGATGATGGAGATCATGATGATGGAGATCATGGTGTCATGTCGGTGACGATGATGATCATGGAGCCCCGAAGATGGAGATCAAAAGGAGCAAAGTGATGATGGCCATATCATGTCACTATTTGATTGCATGTGATGTTTATCATGTTTATCCATCTTATTTGCTTAGAACGCGGTAGTACATAAGATGATCCCTCATTAAAATTTCAAGAAGGTGTTCCCCCTAACTATGCACCATTGCGAAAGTTCATCGTTTCGAAGCACCACGTGATGATCGGGTGTGATAGATTCTTACGTTCACATACAACGGGTGTAAGCCAGATTTACACACGCGAAACACTTAGGTTGACTTGACGAGCCTAGCATGTACAGACATGGCCTCGGAACACAGAAGACCGAAAGGTCGAGCATGAGTCGTATGGTAGATACGATCAACATGAAGATGTTCACCGATGTTGACTAGTCCGTCTCACGTGATGATCGGACACGGCCTAGTTGACTCGGATCATGTAATCACTTAGATGACTAGAGGGATGTCTATCTGAGTGGGAGTTCATAAGATGAACTTGTTTATCCTGAACATAGTCAAAAGGTCTTCGCAAATTATGTCATAGCTCGCGCTTCAGTTCTATTGTTTAGATATGTTCCTAGAGAAAATTTAGTTGAAAGTTGATAGTAGCAATTATGCGGACTAGGTCCGTAAACTGAGGATTGTCCTCATTGCTTCATAGAAGGCTTGTGTCCTTAATGCACCACTCAGTGTGCTGAACCTCGAATGTTGTCTATGGATGTTGCGAACATCTGACATACACATTTTGATAACTACGTGATAGTTCAGTTAAACGGTTTAGAGTTG
The DNA here is from genome assembly GCA_034509565.1 of Triticum monococcum. Classification (NCBI taxonomy): domain Eukaryota; kingdom Viridiplantae; phylum Streptophyta; class Magnoliopsida; order Poales; family Poaceae; genus Triticum; species Triticum monococcum. Next base: position 71,843,394 of record CM067843.1, on the reverse strand, counting down.
AGGTACCAAAGACATTTTGAAACGTCGCGAAACATATAAGATGTTTCGAGGGCTGAAATTGGAATTTCGGGCTCGTGCCCACGTCAAGAGGTATAAGACCTCTGACGATTTTCTTAGCCTGCAAACTAAGGGAGAAAAGCTCAATTGTTGAGCTTGTGCTCAGATTGTCTGAGTACAACAATCATTTGAATCGAGTGGGAGTTGATCTTCCAGATAAGATAGTGATGTTTCTCCGAAGTCATTACCACCAAGCTGCTAGAGCTTCGTGATGAACTATAATATATCAGGGATATATATGATGATCCTTGAGATATTCGCGATGTTTGACACCACAAAAGTAGAAATCAAGAAGGAGCATAAATTGTTGATGGTTGGTGAAACCACTAGTTTCAAGAAGGGCAAGGACAAGAAGGGATACTTCATGAAATGGCAAATCAGCTGCTGCTCTAGTGAAGAAACCCAAGGTTGAACCCAAACCCGAGACTAAGTGCTTTTGTAATAAGAGGAACAGCCACTGGAGCAGAATTACCCTAGATACTTGGTAGATGAGAAGGCTGGCAAGGTCGATAGAAGTATATTGGATATACATTGTGTTAATGTGTACTTTACTAGTACTCCTAGTAGCACCATGGTATTAGATACCGGTTCGGTTGCTAAGTGTTAGTAAACTCGAAATAAAAGACTGCGGAGTAAACGGAGACTAGCTAAAGGTGAGATGGCGATATGTGTTGGAAGTTTTTTTCCAAGCTTGATGTGATCAAGCATCGCACGCTCCCTCTACCATCGAGATTGGTGTTTGCATTGAGCATAGACAAGATTGGATTATGTCTATCGCAATGCGGTTATTCATTGAAGGAGAATAATGGTTACTTTGTTTATTTGAATAATACCTTCAATGGTCTTGCACCTAAAATGAATGGTTTATTGAATCTCGATCGTGGTGATACACATGTTCATGTCAAAAGATATAAGATAGTACCACCTACTTGTGGCACTGCCACGTAAGTCATATCGATATAAAACGCATGAAGAAGCTCCATGTTGATGGATCTTTGGGCTCACTCATTTTTGAAAAGTTTGAGACATGCGAACCATGTCTATTGGTGTATATGCATGAAGAAACTCCAGGCAAATGGAACGTTTGGACTCACTTGATTTTGAATCACTTGAGACATGCAAATCATACCACATGGGCAAGATGACTGAAAGCCTCGTTTTCAGTAAAATGGAACTAGAAAGCAACTTGTTGGAAGTAATACATTTTGATGTGTGCAGTCCAATGAGTGCTGAGGCATGTAGTGGATATCGTTATGTTCTTACTTCACAGATGATTTGAGTAGATGTTGAGTATATTTACTTGATGAATCACGAGTCTGAATTATTGAAAGGTTCAAGTAATTTCAGGGTGAAGTTGAAAGATCGTCGTGACAAGAGGATAAAATATCTATGATATGATCATAGAGATGAATACCTAATTACGAGTTTGGCACAGAATTAAGACATTGTGGAAATTGTTTCACAACTAAGACAGCCTGGAACACCATAGTGTGATGGTGTGTCCGAACATCATAACTGCACCCTATTGGATATGATGCATACCATGATGTCTCTTATCGAATTACCACGATAGTTTATGGGTTAGGCATTAGAGACAACCACATTCACTTTAAATAGGGCAACACATAATTCCGATGAGATGACACCATATGAACTGTGGTTTAGAGAAACCTAAGCTGTCATTTCTTAAAAGTTTGGGGCTGCGACGCTTATGTGAAAAAGTTTCAGGCTGATAAGCTCGAACCCAAAGCGGATAAATGCATCTTCATAGGACACCCAAAACAGTTGGGTATACCTCCTGTCTCAGATCCGAAAGAAATAAGGGATTGTTTCTGGAATCGGGTCCTTTCTCGAGGAAATGTTTCTCTCGAAAGAATTGAGTGGGAGGATGGTGGACACTTGATGAGGTTATTGAACCGTCTCTTCAACTAGTGTGTGGCAGGGCACAGGAAGTTGTTCCTATGGCACCTACACCAATTGAAGTGGAAGCTTATGATAGTGATCATGAAACTTCAGATCAAGTCACTACCAAACCTCGTAGGATGACAAGGATGCGTACTACTTCAGAGTGGTACGTAATCCTGTCTTGGAAGTCATGTTGCTAGACAATAATGAACCTATGAGCTATGGAGAAGCGATGGTGGGCCTGGATTCCAAAATGGCTCGAGGCCATATAATCCGAGAGAGGATCCATATATGAAAACAAAGTGTAGACTTTGGAAGAACTACTTGATGGTCGTAAGGCTGTTAGGTACATATGGATTTTAAAAGGAAGACGGACAATGATGGTAAGTATCACCATCAAGAAAGCTCAACTTGTCGTTAAGATGTTTTCCGACAAGTTCAAGGAGTTGACTACGATGAGACTTTCTCACTCGTAGCGATGCTAGGAGTCTGTTGGAACTATATTAGCGATTACTGCATTATTTATGAAATCTTGCAGATAGGATATCAAAACATTGTTTCCTCGACGTTTTTCTTGAGGAAAGGTTGTATGTGATACAACCGGAAGGTTTTGTCAATCCTGAAAGATGCTAATAAGTATGCAAAGCTCCAGCAATCCTTCTAAGGACTGGAGTAAGCATCTCGGAGTTGGAATATACGCTTTGATGATGATCAAAGATTTTGGGTTTATACAAAGTTTATAAGAAACTTGTATTTCCAAAGAAGTGAGTGGGAGCACTATAGAATTTCTGATGAATATATGTTGTTAACATATTGTTGATCGGAAATGATGTAGATTTTCTGGAAAGAATGCAGAGTTATTTGAAAAGTGTTTTTCAATAGAAAACCTGGATTAGGCTACTTGAGTATTGAGCATTTAGATCTATAAGGATAGATCAAAACGCTTAATAGTACTTTCAAATGAATACATACCGTGACAAGATTTTGAAGGAGTTCAAAATGGATCGGCAAAGAAGGAGTTCTTGGTTGTGTTATAAGGTGTGAACATTGAGTAAGACTCGAAACCTGACCGCGGCAGAATAGAGAGAAAGGACGAAGGTCGTCCCCTATGCTTAAGACATAGGCTCTACAGTATGCTATGCTGTGTACCGCACCTGAAATGTGCCTTGCCATGAGTCAGTCAAGGGGTACAAGAGTGATCCAAGAATGGATCACAGGACAACGGTCAAAGTTATCCTTATTAACTAGTGGACTAAGGAATTTTCTCGATTATGGAGGTGGTAAAAGAGTTCGTCGTAAAGGGTTACGCCGATGCAAACTTTGACACTAATCCAGATTATTCTGAGTAGTAGACTGGATTCGTATAGTAGAACAGTTATTTGGAATAGCTCCAAATAGAACGTGGTAGCTGCATCTAGGAGATGACATAGAGATTTGTAAAGCACACACGAATCTGAAAGATTTAGACCCGTTGACTATAACATCTCTCACAAGCATAACATGATCAAACCCAGAACTCATCGAGTGTTAATCACATGGTAATGTGAACTAGATTATTGACTCTAGTAAACTCTTTGGGTGTTAGTCACATGGGGATGTGACCTTGAGTGTTAATCACATATCGATGTGAACTCGATTATTGACTCTAGTGCAAGTGGGAGACTGTTGGAAATATGCCCTAGAGGCAATAATAAATTGATTATTATTATATTTCCTTGTTCATGATAATCGTTTATTATCCATGCTAGAATTGTATTGATAGAAAACTCGGATGCATGTGTGGATACATAGACAACACCATATCCCTAGTAAGCCTCTAGTTGACTAGCTCGTTGATCAATAGATGGTTACAGTTTCGTGACCATGGACATTGGATGTCATTGATAACGGGATCACATCATTAGGAGAACGATGTGATGGACAAGACCCAATCCTAAGCCTAGCACAAAGATCGTCTAGTTCGTTCGCTAAAGCTTTTCTAATGTCAAGTATCATTTCCTTAAACCATGAGATTGTGCAACTCCCGGATACCGTAGGAATACTTTGGGTGTGCCAAACGTCACAACGTAACTGGGTGGCTATAAAGGTGCACTACAGGTATCTCCGAAAGTGTCTTTTGGGTTGGCACGAATCGAGACTGGGATTTGTCACTCCGTGTGACGGAGAGGTATCTCTGGGCCCACTCGGTAGGACGTCATCATAATATGCACAATGTGGTCAAGGAGTTGATCATGGGATGATGTGTTACGGAACGAGTAAAGAGACTTGCCGGTAACGAGATTGAACAAGGTATCGGGATACCGACGATCGAATCTCGGGCAAGTATCGTACCGATAGACAAAGGGAATTGCATACGGGATTGATTAAGTCCTTGACATTGTGGTTCATCCGATGAGATCATCGTGAAACATGTGGGAGCCAACATGGGTATCCAGATCCCGCTGTTGGTTATTGACCGGAGGACGTCTCGGTCATGTCTGCATGGTTCCCGAACCCGTAGGGTCTACGCACTTAAGGTTCGATGACGCTAGGGTTATAAAGGAAGTTTGTATGTGGTTACGGAATGTTGTTCGGAGTCCCGGATGAGATCCCGGACGTCACGAGGAGTTCCGGAATGGTCCGGAGGTAAAGATTTATATATGGGAAGTCCTGTTTTGGTCACCAGAAAAGTTTCGGGTTTTATCGGTAACGTACCGGGACCACCGGGAGGGTCCCGGGGTCCACCAAATGGGGCCACAAGCCCCGGAGGGCTGCATGGGCCAAGTGTGGGAGGGGGCCAGCCTCAGGTGGGCTGGTGCGCCCCCCCACAAGGGCCCAAGGCGCCTTCAAGAGGGAAAGGGGGCAAACCCTAGGGCAGATGGGCCCTAAGGCCCATCCCAGGGGCGCCTCCCCCTTCTCCCCTTGTGGCCGCCACCCATAGATGGGTTTGGGGCTGCCGCACCCCTTGGGGTGGAAACCCTAAAGGGGGCGCACCCCCCTCCCTCTTTCCTATATATACTTGAGGTTTTTGGGGCTGCCAACACATGAGTTCTGACCTCTCCATAGCGCAACCCAACTTCTCTCCCTCCTCCTTTCCCGCGGTGCTTGGCAAAGCCCTGCAGGATTGCCACGCTCCACCACCACCACCACGCCGTTGTGCTGCTGCTGGATGGAGTCTTCCTCAACCTCTCCCTCTCTCCTTGCTGGATCAAGGCATGGGAGACGTCACCGGGTTGTACGTGTGTTGAACGTGGAGGTGCCGTCCGTTCGGCACTAGGATCTCCGGTGATTTGGATCACGACGAGTACGACTCCATCAACCCCGTTCACTTGAATGCTTCCGCTTAGCGATCTACAAGGGTATGTAGATGCACTCTCCTTCCCTTCGTTGCTGGTCTCTTCATAGATAGATCTTGGTGACACGTAGGAAAATTTTGAATTTCTGCTACGTTCCCTAACAACTCCCCGTGACACCGTCACAATACCGCACACCGGCCACCCGGGCGCCGGCACACGCCGCCGGCTCCCCCTTGCACGCCTGTGCTATTATGTTGGTATAGGTGACATCGTGTGTCTACCCCCACTATATAAGAGAGGCTTAGGATACAAGTGTCCTACTAAGACACGACTCCATATCCTATCTAAACATAATACAACTCAGAGTCCAACTGTAACCTACCTTGTACACAATATTCGACTCAACTCTAACAAACTCCACCTTGGCGAATATTCTCCACCACCTTGAATTCGTCCATGCGTCAAACTTCCATGTACATTGGACATGAGTTTATCCCATGAGTACCGCTGCTACTCCAAAGACTCCATGTGACTCCACCTGCAACTTGTAGTCCCTCCTTTTCTTGACCACAGTCAATGCTCGAGCGAAATTAAGTTTTTCTTACTCAAGTTTGTACTCCCAACTTCCAGAGTGTCCGTCAACATCATCACACACAGATCACTGACCTACGTGAAAGTGAACAACTCACATATTGGGTGTCACACATAAGAGTTACATGAACTCAACATCACCACTCCTTTCTTGACCGTCTGTCTGAAACTTAAATAAATTTCACCATTGCTTGTAGTCATCCCGAGTCAAATTCGCAGTTGTCTCACCACATGTATGACCACCAGAGCCCTGGCCCGTCTCTATGTCCCGTGCGTACCACATGCCTCGCCGCTATTACCGCGTCGAGTCTCCTCTGTCCCGGTCTAGTCTCAAGGGCCGTGCACCCACACCACTCAACCCCACTGCAGAGTACCACCGATCATCACCGACCGATGACGAGTTTCACACTTCCATCAGACCACTGGGCTCCAGTCCGAATTACGTGTCACTCGATTTTCTCGCCGAATAGGCTTCGTCTCTCTGTGCACTTACGCCGTAACCTCTCAATCAGCACCGAGTGAAGTCCTCCAGACTCCAGCTCCACCTTCAACATGACTCCATGGTAGATGATCAGTCCACCCTCACGCCCCGTCGACTTCAAGCTCGGTGTGTACATCACCTTAAATCAACCCCGCGCCATAGTCTTGTCGAAGCCACACAAGCCCTCAGGGCCCGCGCCACGTGTTTCCACGCCCCAGAAGTCGGTCACCATCAGCATCACGCTCCTATGTCGTCGTCGCCGATCCAGCACCTTCTTCTGTACCAACCGACTTGCGTCGATCCGTCAAATCAACAAGTCTGACCCAGCCGAACATATCCGACTGCAACCATGCTCCACCCTGCATCATGACCACTCGCACATCTGTGCATGTCTTGGACGCCATGTGTATGCATGATCTTCACGATGCACTTCCAGGCTCCTCTGAACCATATATGCACGTTGCCAATCTGCTAAACTCCTGGTAAAACATCATACACAATTAGCAATGCATCAGAAAGCTGCTTCCATGGAAGCTCTCGTGACTGCACCAAGTGTGCCGCCACACCTCCCAATGCTCCTTTTCTGAATCCATTTGCTGTCCATGCTAACATCAATTACCATACTGTTACAAACTGCCTTTTTTTGTCATAAACAAATCTCGTAGCTGTGCAACACATCATAATGCCCGGCCTGCCCTGTGTGTGCACACTTTCCTGGTTGGAACCACGCACACGCCTATGGGCCTCAAGGCCTTATTCGTCCACGCGAGATGGCAACCCCACATGGGCCACAAGCGAGCTTCAGCCCTTCTCGCCCGCTTGCACGCGCCTGACCTACGCCTCTGGATGCACGCCGTTGTATGCGCCGCTAGCTTGTACGATCGCCCGATCGGGAGATCGATCGCCGCACGTCTTTCTGCTAGTGGCACACGCCCACGTGCCTCAAGGAAACTCGTCGAGATCAATCTGGATTCACCGCCTGCTTACCAATTCGATCTGCCAAACGTGCTATTGCCTCTCGATTGCTCCACAAAGATTCCAAGGACCAACATCCGCTGATCTGCAACACCAACGACGAACTCGTCCAATTGCTTCGGCAGAATATTGTCGCTATCTTTTCCAATCTCATCGAGAACCACGTCGCTACAGGCTGTAATCTCAGAGTCGATACTTCCTCTAGATCAACACAACGACCTCCGAATAACCTAGCTCATGAAACTACTTGTTAGAATAAATCTGAGGTACTCCGTCAATCAGTCGAGGACCAAGCAATCACACGAACACGACACCGAGATTTGTTAACGAGATTCACCGATGGCTACATCCCCGGGGCTTGACTACGGGCGCTCCTCCCCATGACACCGTCACAATACCGCACACCGGCCACCCGGGCGCCAGCACACGCTGCCGGCTCCCCCTTGCGCGCCTGTGCTATTATGTTGGCATAGGTTACATCGTGTGTCTACCCCCACTATATAAGAGAGGTCTAGGATACAAGTGTCCTACTAAGACACGACTCCATATCCTATCTAAATACAATACAACTCAGAGTCCAACTGCAATCTACCTTGTACACAATATTCGACACAACTCTAACAGTAGTAAATAGTGAAAGCACATCCACGGGTAGGGGAAAGTTGCATGTCAACTACTATACAGTTGGCCAGGGGAAGAGACGAAGTTGTACATCTCACTGGAAGGGGATAGTTTAGGGGTGGAGGTGCCATCAGTAAAAACTGCACGTCCACAGGGTAGGTGCGAAGTTGCACATCCACTGCAGTTAGTTGCACACCGTTGCTAGATAGTTGCACAAAACAGAGACTAAAATTACACAAAAAATATTTTATCGAAACATATCCATGCGGATTCTAGTTTCGAAGAGCACGTCACAAGGATTCCAACGGTGAAAACGGATCTTAATTCGGATCCATAGTTTAAAATGTATGGCTTTTCAAAATTCATAAATCATGAATTAAATGATAAGAAGTCATCCACGCCATGCATGAAAAAAGCCACAACCAAATGCATGTGGATCATTTAATGCACGGTTGATGGATTGTTTCCGTTTAGCCAATTGAAATCATAAAAGTCTTTCCTAATTAGATGAGAGAGACAAATAATTTCCATAAAAAGACCGCGTCTCTTAAAGAAACCAACGACAGCGGCAAAAACTTACCATTCGCAAAAATAAACTCTAGGTGAGGGATCGAACCAAGTACCTCCTACACGCGAACAAGGTTGCTAGCCACTGTGACTCCTTCGTGCGTACATCTAAATAGGGAACCTGTTCTATATGAACTATAAGGGGCAACAGATGTAAACTTTTTTGAAATTTTGAACGTGATTTTCTTTTTGAAAAAGGTAGATATTTTTGCAGCGCAAGCATTGTCAAAATTGTGAACAGAAACTTAAAACCTCGAACATTTTTGGGATTCTCAATTTTCTATTGAAAAAATGAAAAAAATTAAAAATGAGAACATTTTTTGACATTATGAATAACTTTTAGAAAGACGCAAACATTTTTTGAAATTATGAATAACTTTTAGAAAGACGCAAACATTTTCTAAAAACAGGAACAAAAATAGAAAACAAGAACATTTTCAAAGCACAAACAATTTTTGAATTTGTGAACAATTTTGGAAACCCTGAACAATTTTGTAATTTCCAGACATTATTTAAAATTTGCGAAATATATTCATGTTTCTTTGTGAACAAAAATTGAAAATGGGGACCTTTTTAAAAATTGTTCCACAACATGATTTTTTTAATTTGTGAACAAAATTAGAAAGTGGGAACTTTTTTGAATTTAGAAGAAAATTTCAAAACATGAACATTTTCACAATTTATGAAAAACATTTGAAAGTGGGAACATTGTCTTATTTTGTAAAGATGCGAACATTTTAAAATTTGAAATTCTATATTTTGGAAATTTTTTATAAGAATCAAAAAAATATTTGAAAATCTAAACTTCTTTGGAATTTGTGAATATTTCAAGATAGAAACATTTTTTATTAAAAGATGAAAAAAATAAAAAGGATTTTTAAAAAAAATCGAAATATTTGTTGAAAAAAGGAAATGAAATAATAAAGGAAATAAAATAAAAAGAAGAAAGAAGAATGAAAAGGAGAATAAAAAATAAAAATAAAAAAGGAGGGTAAAGAAAAAAGAAACAGGAAAAAATAAAAAAATAAAAAACAAAAAGAAACAGAAAATTAAAAATTAAAAATAGGTTCCCAAAACTGGAGAAAACTGGCTGGGACCTTCCAGAACATTCCCAAAACCGGGGTTCCTGACATCTCGCTATCGTGGTCGTCTCGATGATGTAGCGCACGCCTCGCTTTTGGGCCGGCCCGTCTCGGTCGAGGCATGTGCAGTTCCTGACAATTTGATGCAGAATGCGTCAAATAGGAAAATCCTTAGCTTTTTTCTGTTGCTCGGTGCAACCGTCTCTTCCTGGGCTTAAGTTTACAAAAATAATACATGTGCACCGTGTTTGATAATTGGGCCGATATCGATACAAATTGATGAGACTAGTGGGGGGCTTTGCATGTACTCCATCCGTTGTAAAATAGATGATCCAACTTTATACTAACTTTGGAATTGAGGAGATAAAAGAAGGAATTTCCTATATGACGCTCTTTGCGTCAAACTGTCGACCTAACGCACACAGCGATAACAGCTAACCTAACACTGGGCCGGCCCATCAGAGATAGCTAACGTGTAGATTTGCATCGGTTTTGTGAACCTTCTGGAAGGTTCCAGCCCTGGTCTTTATTGGTTTTGGGAACCTTCTAGAAGGTTCCTGAACAATTTTTTTTTGTTTTTGACTGGTTTTCAGTTTCCTATATTTTTTTTGTTTTCTGTATTTATTCTTTTTGCTTCTTCTTTTTCTTTATGTGCCTGTTCAAAATTTCACAACTTCTCAAAAATTATTTGGGATTCAAGAAAATGTTTGCATTTTCAAAATTGTTCGCAAATTTTTAAAAAATGTTCATGTTTTCAAAATTTCTTTGGTAGTTTGAAAATTTTTCCTGTTTCAAAATTTGTTTGCAAATTTCAAAAAATGTTCATATTTCCAAGTTTTGTTCGAGAGTTTCCAAAATTGTTTGCAAATTTCAAAAAATGTTCGTGTTTCCACATTTTGTTCTGGGGTTTCAAAAAATGTTCACGTGCAAAAGTTGTTCGTGTTTCCAAACTTTGTTTTGGAATTTGAAAAATTGTTCCTGTTCAGTTTTTTGGGGTAATTTAAAACATGTTCCCGTTTAGAAAAATGTTTGGGTCTCCAAAAACTGTATCTAACTGATCAAGATTCAAGAGATATTGAGTACTACTAATCAAGCAAAAAACTGTATATAACTGATCAAGATTCAAGAGATTGAGTACTACTTCCTCTGTAAACTAATATAAGAGCGTTTAGATTATTACTTATTATCTAAACGCTCTTATATTAGTTTACAGAGGGAGTACTAATCAAGGAAAGAGATGTTCTCAGCAGTATCTAATTGATTAAGATTCAAGAGAAGCTTGAGTAGATCGACTTGATCCACCGATCGAGCATTACAGATCGTCGATGCACGTATGTGCAGTTTTGCATCGAATCTTTGAGCAAGAAATGAAACTATATATGGCAGTACACCGTAATCACAGATCCACATAGCACCTGAACCTTCAACTTCAAAGATGATGCATCCACCATGTAGCTAACAGAATCTATTGGGTTTAAGCTGATTGTAGAAACAAGTTGCAGCAGCTACAAACTGTATCTAACTGATCAAGATTCAAGAGATTGAGTACTACTACTAATCAAGCAAAGAGGTGTAATTCTCAGCTGTATCAAGAGTCAAGAGAAGCTCGAGTCGATCGACTTGATCCACCGAGCAGTTTTGGATCAAATCTTTGAGCACAAACTGAAACTAATAGTAGCGCTAGTGCATCGTAATCACAGTTAGCAGATCGACATAGCACATGAACCTTGATCGACGGAAACCCGAGACGGGCCGGGAAGAACAAAGCAGAAGGGAGATCGGTGATCGCCGCCGCGCGCGCTATCAGCCGTGCAGAAGCACCCAGGCGTGGATGTACTGGGCGACGATGGCCGGGCGCATCTGCCCCAGCGCGGCCTCCGCCGCAGCCAGATCGTCGATCGCGCGGAGCAGGAGCTGCTCGGCCGCGGGCGCCCAGGCGTGGGCGACTGCTGGCGGCGACGGCGGCCTGAGCATGACGTGGAAGACGCTGAAGGCCGCATGGCCGTGCGACCTCGCCGAGAGCAGGCGCTGCAGCGCCGTCTCCGCGCGGCGGGCGGCGTCGGCGTGGTGGAGTTGCCAGCTGTTCCACCGCCCCAGCGCGTTGCCCTGGAGCCCGATGCGCGCGACGCAGAGGGAGAAGACGTTGCCCAGCACGGCGTGGAGCCTGCGGACGCGCTTGACCCGGGCGATGGCGAGGTCGATGATGGGGCCGCCTGCTGAAGCGCCCTGGCCGGCGTTGGGCGGCGGGTGCACGCCCGGGCCGAATCCGCGGCAGTCCTCGGCGGCCAGGCCGTACTGCAGGCGGGCGACAATGATGGACCCCGCTGTCGCGGTCGTCTCGTTGATGTAGGTGAAGCCGCCACCCGCCGCCCCCGCCGCCATGTTCCTCCACTCCGCCATTGCCGGCGTCGGTGCGCGCGCCCTCTCTCTCTCCGGCGTGAGGAGACGTGATGCTATTTGTTGCTTGTGCTGCCTCGGGTTGGGGTCGGTTGGGGCTATTTCTACCGCGCGCCGGCGAGGTAGTTTCTGGAGTCGGTGGGGTAAATGAGCCGTTACGGTGTGGGGCCCACTTGTTGTCACGCAGAATCGTCTCGCTGCCACGTCAGAATCCATCGCGCGGGCACAGCAGCGAGCTAACGTAGCTCCTGACCCACTGGATCGCTGGTCCCACGTACATGGGCCCACCTGTCAGCGAAGATGTTGTGTCTTTGGTCATGGCACTGGTATGTTGACCAAGCTGGGACCTGTCAGCCCATGCCAGGCTGGCTATTTCAGCGACGACGGAGAGGCGAGGGGAGAAACAACCCAAGAAAGAAGAGAAGAGAGAGAGAGAAATGGCGCAGCCGCCGCCATGGAAGGCGATGTACCTGCCTGTGACGAGCGACGCGATCCGATCCGCCGCCGCCGTCAAGCGAAGCGTCGCCGCCGCGCGTACCGAGCTGGCGTCCCCGCAGGTGGTGCTGGACACCCGCGACGCCGAGGGGCGGTACACCTTGCTGGAGTCCGCGCTGACCCACATCGACCACGCATCCGGCTCCCTCTCCGCTTTCATCATCAACATGGTGGTGGCCGAGCGCCTGACGCTCCACGGCTGCGGCGCCGTCCCGTCGGAGCCGGTGGCCCGCGTCGGCGACCTCCGCGACGGCCACGGGCGCCACGACGAGTGGCTTGCTCTGATCAGGCTCCAGGCCGCCAGGGAGCACGCCCAGGACGCGCTCCGCCGAGTGGAGGGGGCCTACACCCTCCTGGCCACCGTCGGGTTCATGCTTCACAGCCAGAACCCCGACGCTCCAGGGCGCCGGCAAGCCATGGAAGGGCAGCTCCACGCCCTCGACCTCCAGCCCGTGGTGGTCGGCGTGGCGAGCATGTCCGCGCTGGCCTCCTTGGCCACCCAGCCCCCCATCCGCTACCGCATCCAGTGAGAGGTCGATCTCTTGCCTTGATCAGCTCCGCACGACTCCGCTTGCTTGCTTGACACCGATCGTTCGCGTTGGCTAGGGCCTAGGGCTACTTTGTCTCCTTGATATCTTGTGATTGTGAAACCATGGATGATCTATCCGTCCGTCGGATTCGAACTACTTTTCTCGATGCTGTTGTTAGCACTTTGCAAGGATCAACCGGGGAATTAATTAGATGACTGATGATTCCGTAGCGATTCCAACTGCTTTGCTGTTTGTCGATCTGAAATCCCAGAGTTACTTGTTGGTGATTTGGTTTGGTTAATCACTTAATTGCTACCATGATGTATGATGATGCGTCGGTCGATCATGCCTGCGTAGATACGTGCGTAATACAGTACGTTTGTTGCAACTTGCAACAGACATTAGCAGTGCTTTTCTTTTGCTTTTCTGTGCCATTGCACTTTGCACTTCTTTGAACTACCACCGGCGACCACAGTCGCCTGCTTTTTACCGTGCAGTCAATTTCTCTTTTCAGCGTGCTGGTAAAGAGTCAAGACGTTGTTCTGTCTCCACAGGAGAACTCCAATACTTAAAGAAAACATATACAGTACCACAAAAGTAAAAAACATATACTTTTTCATGGGGTAATGTTGCTCTTCAGAATGTACGGTTACCTAGATGTCATGTTCCTAATCGCAAAATGATGCAAAAGAATGTGAGCAGTTTTAGGCTTCATTTCTAATACCAAAACTGTAGCAACCAATCATGTGCAATTTCAGTCTCCAATATGAGCAAACAAACAAAGTGCACATTCTAAACCTGTAGAATTGTATTAATTATCTAAAAATACAAAAAATTAACAATTGTACAACCAAAACAATTTGCCATTTCTTTACCTAAAATTTCACATAATTGTTAGTGTAGGCTTATTTTTAATAAATTGTAATTATAGAACTTTTTTCTAATTAATTTCTCATTTAAATTTGAAAATTCTTTCATTGCAGTGGACAAAAAATCCAAAAGGGTTTCTATTGAATGATGAAACTAAAATGGAATGTGCAACTAGCCCATTGCACGTTTCCAAATCTGAAATTGCACAAATATTATTTGCAATTGTAGGTGCCGCATGGTCCTCAATATAATGTTTTGTATGTTTGAAGTGTTCTATTTTCTATGGACCTTTATAATAGATTCGGATCCATTTAAAAAAACCATGAGAACCATGGTAACACATGTATACAGCTCAACACAACATTAGCGGCATATGGCAAAGTTAAAAAAATGTTGAAGCTATGGCCTGTCATTGATCTTACAAACATGGAACATAAATGTCTCACTACTGATTTTTTGTGCCGTCATGTGTCCTCCTAGAGATTGCCTCAATACCAACTAGACCAACCTGGTTTATGTGCACACCTTTGACGTGCCCACCAATTCATGACATCACCCTGCCAGAAGCACATCCTCGGGCACAACAATGTCGTGCCATCATCAGCAACTTCCCCTATAGCAATTGCCGGCATGCAGCAGAATCCGGCGAAGAGGGAGTTTCTTCATGCCCACTAAAGGTTTTTGGCCCATCATGAATTGTTTAAGATAAACCATATAATTCAAAATAGAACCTATGTTTCAAGTCTTCGACTATCACCAAACATGGGCGTGAATTCTTTCAAAACTAAACATGCATAAGGTGAGTGGAGTGAATAGCAAAAAACTACCACATTACGGGCTATCGTTCCGAAAAACTACCGCTTTTTTTAATTTTTCAAAAAACTACCACAAAAGTGGCTGGCTGTTCCAAAAAACCCAAGTGGCCGAACGGTTAAGTTTTAACTGGGGTTATGACATGTGGGGCCCGCCCATCAGGGTTTTGTCGGCCACAGTGCTCACGGCGCGCGGGTGACGGCCGTTAGGGCGCACGGGCCGTCCCGACCAGGTCAAAACGGATCCGGCCCTCACTCTGTCTCCCTCGCGCTCACTCACTCTCACTCTCCCCCCTCACTCTCACTCTCCCCCTCGCTCTATTTCCCCTGGCCGAGCTCTCCATCGTCGCCGACCACCTCAGTTCCTCGTCGCCGTCCAGGATGCCTTCTTGGAATGATGGGGATGAGAGCTCCGACGACAGCATGGGGGGCAACCTGATGGACATGGAGTACTTTGTAAGCCTCCTCCTCCTCCTCCTCTCTGTCATTATCTAGGGTTAGGGTTGAATCGATTTGGGAATGAGGGTTGATGAGCTGTATATTTGTATGGATGGATTCGTTTGGTTTGGTTATCTATTAGTTTTGATCTAGGGTATGGATGGCACTATGATGTCTGATCTGACCTTGAGCAAGGCAAAGCTTGACTCAAGTTGAACTAGTTGATGCATTGGTTCTGATCTACCTTTTACTGCATGTAGGACACACCTGACACCATCCCTGAGCCACTCTGGTGTGGTGCTCCCATGGAGGAAGTTGCCAAGTGTACTCTGCACGATATGAAGCCTAGGAAGTGTGTTGCTTTTGAAGGTGCTAACACTGGGAGGAGGTTCTATGGATGCCCTGTTCACGTGAGTAATTGAGTATGCTGGGTGGATTCAGTTATGCCTAGTGGATTCAGTTAATGTCTAGTGGATTCAGTTATGCCTAGTGGATTGAGTTATGCCTAGTTGATTCAGTTATGCCAAGTGGTTACTGAATTTGTACATTAACTCTGTTTGAACTGAATTTAGTACTGAATTTATGGTTACATGTCCTCCTTGTGTACCAATCCTCTTTTTGAATTGAAGTTAGAACTGAATTTATGCATTTTCTGAAGTATGTGTTCTCTGATCAAACTACAGGGAGGTGTGAATTGTGGTGTAGTTCAGTGGGTTGATCCTGCCTGGCCTGATGTACTTAAGAACTGCCTCATCAAGTTGTGGGAAATGTTCCATGAGTAAAACCTTGGAAGGATTCAAGACAAGCATGCATATGAGGATGAGGTTGCCAAGTTGAAGAAGGACTATGATCATCTCTGCACCGAGTATCATAAAATGGTTGATGATGTTAGCAAGATGTTTGACTGGCAGGATGGTGTTGGCAAGATTGACTACCAAAAAGCAATGGATGCTGAGAAATTTGAGAAGCAGAAGGAAGAGCTAGAGCTGGAGATGAAGATGGAGAATCTAAGGCTAGCAAAAGAACAGAGGTGTATCCTTCAGGCCCAGGCAGACATAATTCACAACACCGGGAAGGCAATGAAAGAGATAAAGGTGGACAGGGATCTTCTTGCACAAGAGAAGACAGAGCTTGAGAAAGTAGTTGCTGATCTGTTGAATGCTAGCCATGGGAGCAAGGAAAAGCTTGAGAAAATCAAGGCCATACTGGAGGCTTGAAGATTTGGACAATGGTGGTTAAGTAAGTAAGGTGGCCTACACATATAACAGGCCTTGCAATATGATGGTAGGAGTATATTTTGTGCAGTCCTATATGAACTATTTAAGTTATGGTAACTAGAGTGGTGGAGAACCTTTGCTAAGTCTGGCTTATGTTATTGTACTGTTAAGAACCTATCTATCTTAAGTAATGTAGTGAAGAACTGTTTTATTTCTTTAGGTTGTTTTCCTGAAAGTAGCAATGCTGAACTAGTATATTTTTGGGCTAAAACCATTATGTACACATTGTGGGCCTAGACTGGGCTGTTTTATTACTCCACCTACCTACCACCAACCATTAGTAGTCTATAAAGCCTACCCCTTGAGTGAAACCGCAGTCAATCCCCCCATCCCCACCCTTCTCAACCCCCCAACCGCCAAAGAAACCCTAGAATCCAAGGGAGAGATGGATCCTGGAGAGGTCATAGATGGAGAAGAAGAGGTGCCCAGGCAAGCCAGGCGCAAAGATGCAAGGAGGAGGGCGAGAAGGCAACTTGCTGAGATGATCCTTGCAGCACGCAACCGCAAGGATATAGAGCAGTTCCTGGAGGCATTCCCCCCTGGTTCCAACCCTAGTGGTGATGATATCATCTACTGGGCAAGGAGGAGGGCAAATTTCCATCCCTTTCAGGTCACTAGGTAGAGGTGGACTAGGATTCTGTACCCATGATGCTGCTGTTATGTTTCTGTGTTCCTAGATCTGTCTTTCTATCTATGTGATGTTTGAAGTTGGTGCAAGAACAATGTTGAATGAGCTATGTATGTGATGAATCAAGTTGTCTATGATCAATGCAATGTATGAAGCTGGTGAAAGAAAAATGTTGAATGATCTATCTATGTGATGAATCAATCTGTCTATGATGCAATTTATGAGTGAATCTTTTATCTATATTTGTATGTATGAATGAATTGATCTGGTGATCTTGATGTTTTAAGTTAGATATGTTATGGTTTGGTCAGATGGCCATATCTTGTTGTTTTAGGTTTGATCTCTTAGGGTTTGGTGCCTAGATGGGCAAATCTTGATGTTTTAGCTTTGATATGTTAGGTTTTGGTCCTAGATAGCCACTTTGGGTTGGTCGACAAGTAGCCACCCAAAGTGGCCAAATTTGGGTGGCTTTAGGGTTGGTCGACAAGTTCCACCCTAAAGTGGCCAAATGTGGCCACTTTGGGGTTGGTCGACAAGTAGCCACTTTTGGGGTTGGTCGACAAGTAGCCACCCAAAGTGGCCAAATGTGGGTGGCTTTAGGGATGGTCGACAAGTAGCCACTTTTGGGGTTGGTCGACAAGTAGCCACCCAAAGTGGCCAAATGTGGGTGGCTTTAGGGATGGTCGACAAGTAGCCACTTTTGGGGTTGGTCGACAAGTAGCCACCCAAAGTGGTCAAATGTGGGTGGCTTTAGGGTTGGTCGACAACTAGCCACTGTTGGGGTTGGTCGACAAGTTGCCCCCCAAAGTGACCAAATTGACCTAATCATATCAATCAATTATCAACAAAATAAATCACTTGATCTACATAACAATGCTCAGCATGAGAAATAATTTCATATGAAACAATTCATAACCTAGGACATATCAAATCAAAATAGAGCTTGACAGCAGATAACTTAATTGTTCCAAGCAGTTCAAACACAGACCATATAACTTAATTGTTCCAAGCAGTTCATACATAGACCACATAACTTAATTGTTCAAATGAAAATAGAGTTCACTGCAAATAACACAGATAGCAAGCATGATTAACAAGCAGAGTTCAAGGCATAAAGCATAGTTGAGTGCAACACATTCAATGGTTGCCACTGGCTATGAAATACAAAGCAAGTTTGCTTGGGGCCTTCTTCTTCCTCTTAGAACCAACATCAGCTGGACCTGATGTTGATGCTGCCCTTGGAGCATTGAAACCTCTTACACTTGACCTGGTGTTCTTTGCTGGAGATGATGCACTTGACCTGGTGTCAGTGGCGTAGCTGTAGGGTGGCCAGGGTGGTCCATGGACCACCCTGGAATTCAGCCCATTAACATACTACTAGTCTGTAAAAAGGAAAAAGAAGAAAGCAAGCCCAACTCAGCCCATGTATACGTGAAGGATTGGCTCGTTAGTCTCCGCGAACGCGTGTGTGCGCTGATTGATTGACACCAGAAGACGTTCCTGATTCCCCGTCGCTTCTTGCAGTTCTGGAACCCTAGCAGCGAGCGCCATCCGCGATCGCCCCGCACCCCCACTGCGCGTCGACCGGCCAACAGGGCACTCATCGACGCGACGAACCGGTGGCTAGGCGAAGGACACTTGCTGGCAGCGGCAAACAGGCGATCGGCGAAGCATTAGGTTGACCACCGCTTGTTCAGTTTTTCATCCTACTACTCCAATCTAAAGTAAGATACTTTGTTCTCCTTTCATTCATAAATGCAAAGTGTAAATTTCTTTTGCTATGAAGATTTGAACAATTTAAACTGAGATCTGAGAGAGCAAGATATAGTTTTATTTTTGGCAATTGATAATTGATAAATAGAAGTATAGAACTGACTTATCATTAGGGATTTGATCTAGTTGATAGCTAATAAATTAATGTTTGTGTAGAATTTTTGCAAAATGAAGAGGACCGGAGACAAAGTATCTATTTTTATTGTGTTATATACATCGGGCGAGATGCTTTCTCCAAAGTGAATGAGGATGATATAATTGATACTTTCATGGTGAGAAGGCGGTATCCCGACAAATAAGGTGTGAATCTTCTTTTACGCGAATTTAAGACTTAACCATGAATTTTATTATTGTTATGAAGACCTTATTGATATATACTTTTGATATATTCTGTATGCATATGCTGGTTTAGTTGAGTTTGTGGTGCAATTTTTTTCCTGTTAATTGGACCACCCTGAGATAAAATCCTAGCTACGCCACTGCCTGGTGTTGTTGGCTGGTGCTGAAGCAGGTGGTGGGTTCTTTCTCTTTCTTGATCCACCTGTTGAAACTGCATTAGATGTGGTTGCCCTTGTTGTAGCAGATGTGGTTGACCTTGTTGAAGCTGTTGCTGGTTTCCTGCCCCTAAGTGGTCCTAAAGCTGGAGCAGGACCTGAAGCTGGAGCAGGACCTGAAGCTGGAGCTGGAGCTGGACCTGATGATGTGGCCCTAGCTGGAGGTGGCCTGGTTGGTGCTGAAGTTGCTGGGTAGGATGCCCTGTTTTCCTACAACTAAAAACAAGTTGTAGCTCACAAGATGTATGCATTAAAAACAAGTAGAAGATTTTCCTTGTTGAACTGGCTTAGTTACCTAGTGGTTGTTCTTCCTTGTCATAAACTTGGCCTTAAGTCTGTCCCCACACATTGTCCACCAGTGGCCTTGCAGACCATAGTTACTGCATGTTATTGTGCCCATCCTTGATGTATCCTTTGGAGCTGGCACCTCAAATTCACCCTTTCTCCTAGCTGTCTGCTTCTTGCCTTTCTTCTCCCTGAAAACTGGTGGTTCTATGTCTGGTGTGTTGGTGTTGGGCCAGAATTCAGGGCCAGGGACAGGGTAGATGATGTGCTGGTATGCAGCCTTATACATTGGCTTCTTAAAGAATGGATGCACATAATCTTCTGGGTGAACTTTTATCTTCTGCATTGCAGATATTTCATGGTGGCAAGGTGATCCAGTCATGTCCCACCGAGCAGCTCCCTACATCAAGCTTCACACAATATGTGTTCTCTCCACTAGTTACTTGCCAGATTGTGGGACCAGCCATGTTTGCTTCACAGTATTTAGCCCACTTCTTGCTCTCCTCAAGCTTCTCCATGTAATGTGGGGTTATTTCCCACCTACAGCTCTCTGTTTTCTCTCTGATGCCCTGGTACTTAACCATTAGTTTGGTCCTCAACCCTTCAAACATGGTCTTAATTGGTTTTGACCTAACATCTAGAATCATTTTGTTGAAAACCTCACTAAGGTTGTTCACTACCAAGTCAGTCTTGCACACATGATCCATTGCATATCTAGCCCAACACTCCTTAGGGATGCCATTCAACCACATGTAGGCTGGTTCACATGCTGCTTTCAAACCTGCCATTCCTTCTTTGTGACCATGTTCAGTGAAGGAATAGCTAGCTTTGTCAATCCATTTCTTAAGTTCTTCTGCTCTAAAGCCAGCTGACTAGAAGTTGGCATATATGTGTCTTAGGCAATATCTTTATGGGGATTGAGGAAATACTTCATTAATTGCTTTAAGAAGTCCCTGTTGTTTGATTACATAAGGTAGTAATGAGATAACTATAGCAGCATTGCTATGTGCATAAGAACAATACAGAGTCAGAGAAAATACCTTCTGCCTGTCAGACATGATGGTGTAGTTCCCAAACTTGTTGCTAGTGCCAATGCAGACTCTAAGTTGGTTTAATAACCAGGTCCAGCTAGGCCCATCCTCTTTGTCAACCACCCCAAAAGCAATTGGGAACACAATGTTGTTCCCATCTCTCCCAGTTGCTGCCAATATCTGCTAGCCTGTGGATAACTTGATGAAGCAACCATCAAGTCCTGCATAAACAGAGATAGTTAGGGCAAAATTGAATAACTTGATTACATTTCTAACATGATTAAATCACTGATTTGTACCTATGAAAGGCCTACAACCAGCAAGAAATCCATCTTTTTGATGCCTGGAGGCAATAGAACATGTACTTGAACCTTGGTGTGGGGGCTGGGTTCAAAGGATCCTCAAAAATTGTCACTATACACCTGCTTCTAGGGTTTGTGCCAAGCACACATTGTAGGTAGTCCCTCAACCTCAGATACTACTTTCTATGATCACCTTGCACAACATCAACAACCATCAGTCTTGCCCTATATGCCAAACTCCTAGGTACATGCACCCCAAACTTCTTCTTAGTATGTTTGAGAATTGTCTCTACATCAGCCTTTACATTTGATCTAACTGTGTCCTCCACAGCTTCTGCAACCCATTCAGCAGTAACCTTTGTACTCTCTCCACAAGCTCCATAACTATGATCCATGTGGCACTTCTTGATTGTGAATGTATCTTCATGGGCTACTTTGGATGCAGTCATGAAAAATTCACATCCATTCTTCCTCTCTGGGCACCAAACAATAACCCTTGATGGTTCATTCCTATGGTACTGAAAGTTTCTCAAAGTCCTAACATGAAAATTTCTCAATGCCTTTCTAAACTCATACACATTGGTGAAGCAAAGGTCCTTGCACAGCTGCTCATGTGCATCAGGTACCTTTGGGTCATACCATTTCCTCTCTTTCTTCTTATTCAATCTTCTCTTCCTTCCAGAAGGTAGTCTTGGAGTCTCCCCATCTGAGTCAGAAATGCCCACATCACTAGGGAAGCAATACTCATCAGCTTCAGGTACAAAATCTTGAAACTTTGGGTTCTCTGGCTGACTGTGAGCTCTGGAAGTTGGACCTGAATTTGCTGCTGCTCTTCTCACAGGCTTGAATTTCTCAGGCCTTCATTTTTCCACAACTATTTCCTCTTCACTGTTAGCCTCTTTCTCCTCCTGCCAAAACTCTGAAACATCACTGTCACCTTCAAACTGTGGTCTGTCTTCTACAACATCTCTTTCTTCTTCATTTCCAATATTTTCTTCACCTCTCTTCCAAGCCTTGTAAGACATCTTTATCCCTCTATAGTCACCACTATCAATCTCAAAGTCTGAGGATGATTTGTCAATATCATCATCCTCTTGACCAGCAGCCTGTCCATCATCATCTCCACCATTAGCTTCTGAAATGTTGAAGTTACAACTTTGCTGTGTGTTCAAATTAACTTCAAGAGGGTGGACCACTCCATCTTGTGACAGACTTAACACAAAACCAGGACCCCCCACTGGACTGCCTATTGGAATTTGTTCTTCACAAACATTGTGAGCCCTGTTATAATCAACATCTCTATCTTCATTTTCCTTGGAAACAATGATATTGAGCACTGTGAAATCTGAGTGGTCTATCATTTCTTCAACTGCATCTTGACTGTCTAGAAGAAATAAACCTTCCTGTCCAATCCCTTGTTCTTTTACCCAGTACATGTAGTCATCTGACCCATAGCCTTCAGTCTCAGTAAGTGCTATCAAGTTCAGAAATGTGATGTCTGAAATAGAAAACCTTCTTTCCATATTATCTCTGCCCTGGAAATGCAGCCTAACCTCCCAAATTTCATCATCCAGCCTGCATTACATAATATGTTATTTGAAAAACCCAACTAACTAAGTGTTTTTTGCTACAAAAATTCAGTGCACACTAACTATAAAGTACATTAAGGAATTTGAATCCAACAAATGCTTCTCTGAATCCACCATGCATTTTTACTAAATCTAACTAATCCTTCAGTGCTAAGTGATACTGTTGCATCCAAAACATGCCACAGAGTGTTTGCTCAACTATTATTCAGTGCATGTTCATGTTCTAAGATGAATCACAGCAACATCAACCTAGGGTTTGGTCAAAAAACTAACTAAATTATGCTATGTTGTTTGAAATGAACAAGCAGAAATGCAGAAACTGTTGAAGGAGATCATAAGAGGAAAAAAACTTACTCCACCCCTCCAAATGCAGAGGCCCAGTGCTGGGAGTTGGCCGGATCTTCCCGCACAGCGCTAGCAAGAGACCTTGCTGCTCTGTACTCAAGCGAGAACTGGCAATCATCAGGTGACGGCGGTGTAGCCTGTGGCGTAGGAGCCTGCATCAGAGCTGCAGCCTGTGGTGTCCGCTATGGCGGCGGCGGCGCCGCCGGCTGGGTTGCGAAGCTACCACTCCCCAGCCAGTTATCAACCTCTGAGAACTCGCCGCCTCCATCCCCCCTTCCACCTCCACCCGTTGAATGGCCGCCATCGCCTAGTTTTGCCGCCGCCGCCATCGGAGAGGGAGGCGCGCATGAGAGAGAGGGAGACAGAGAGGGGGAAGATAGAGTGAGGGCGGGCCGGATCCGTTTGACCTGGTCGGGATGGCCCGTGCGCCCTAACGGCCGTCACCCACGCGCCGTGAGCACTGTGGCCGACAAAACCCTGACAGGCAGGCCCCACATGTCATAACCCCAGTTAAAACTTAACCGTTCGGCCACTTGGGTTTTTTGGAACAGCCAGCCACTTTTGTGGTAGTTTTTTGAAAAATTAAAAAAAGCGGTAGTTTTTCGGAACGATAGCCCGTAATGTGGTAGTTTTTTGCTATTCACTCTAAGGAGTGATATACATGGATTGGTCGGCCCTAGACGTCCTTGGAGCATGCTGATGGCCATGCGTGCTCTTTTTTAATTAGCCCGTGAACATGTATGATATGCGTGTTGATGAAACGATGTGCCTCTTAAACAGGATGACCCACGGCGGCATGGGTGAGGCGGCCGACGCCATCTTGGCTAGGCTAGGCTAGCTCAGTGCGGCGGCGGTGATCGTGCGCAGCGTATGTTGGTGGTGGGGTGTTTTTTCTTCTCTTGCGCAGCTGCCTTGGTCGAGGCGATCCCCATTTTCATGGCTGCCCAATGCATCGAATGATGACTCTGAAGGTCATTAACCCTTTTTTCTTTTTTGTGGGTGAAGGTCATTAAAACTTGTGCACGGGGCAAACCTAGCGCGCCATCCTACAACAACTAGCTATCTATGCAGAGTGTGTTGATGTGGCTACGACAATTGGGAAGGCCCACTCTTTGCATTGTCGAACCTAAGCTTGGTTCGGCCAAATTGTCAATTTGTATCACCTCGCAAAAAAAGAAGTCAATTTGTATCTCAACCATCGAATAAAAAACAAGGGTTCTCAGACAAGTGATTTTTATTTTTGCATGAGCTTCTCACGTGTCCAAACATCACAAAAATAATTGCACGCACATGAGCAACTTGGATGCCTATTTTTTAATATTATTTTTTTGAATTTACCACGAGCGGGTATAGCTGAGCCTGGAGTAAAATCGCTGCTTTCCTCCTATGTTGATAATTCAAAAAAATGTCACATCAGATGGTCAGCTACTCGCTCATGTAGTGGGGGTGATTTCGGACGTGGGCTTGGAGGAACTCGGGCTTAGCTCATTGCTTGAGCTTACAGCTTCCGGTCGTAAATCCAAGTCGGACCGTTTGAAAAAATGTCCTAAATCCTCTAAGAGGGCGAAATTTTCTAAATCTCCTATTGTTTCCTCATGAATGGCATGTTCTTTAATACCAGAGGTCTTGGTGACTTGGCTAAACATCTATTCATTGCGGAATGTAATAGGGAACACAATTTAGACTTTTAGCTTTATCTGAAACGGGGAGACGTGATTTCTCAGTAAGTCTTCTTAACCGTCTTTCTGGCGGGATAGACTATACTTGGATTTCTCGGCCACCTCGAGGTCGTTCTGGGGGCATTTTACTTGGCGTAAACACGGGACTATGGATGTGTTGGCTAGTTCGGATGGTGAGTTCCACATTAAACTCCATATCCGGAACAAAGCTGACAACTTCACATGGACCCTCGTCGCTGTGTATGGAGCAGCCCAGGATGAGTTCAAGGCTGATTTTCTCCGTGAATTGGTTAATCTGGTGAAGGAGAATCCCTACCCCATTCTTATCGATGGGGATTTTAATTTGCTATGATTTCAAAATGAGAAAAACCGAGGTAGGTTTGATAATCATTGGCCTTTCCTCTTCAACACTGTCACAGACAATCTAGATTTGCGAGAGGTTTCCATGATTGGAAGACAGTTCACTTGGGCGAACAGTCTTCCAGAACCGACATATGAGAAACTAGATCACGTATTAATGGATACCAACTGGGAATCCAGATTCCCTATGGTTCCTGTACGCGCTCTACCTCGCATAGAGGCTATCTCAGACCACGCACCCATCCTTTTAACTACTAGATTGCCACGACCGCAGCACAGACGGAAGTTCAAGTTTGAACTGGGTTGGTTGCATCGGGATGGATTCCATGACATGGTCAAGAAGGTGTGGGATAAACCGGTTGCCGGGCTTACCCCAATACACAAATGGAACAACAAAATTCGTGCATTACGTAAGTTCCTTAGTGGTTGGGCTAGGCACACTGCGGGTATCCTCAAAAAGGAGAAGCTTCGTCTTTCGTCTATCATTGATGAATTAGAAGCCTTGGCAGAGGTTAGACCTCTATCTAAGCATGGCATCGAGATCAAGAGTCATTCGAATGCACAGATAGCTAGCATGCTGCGTGAGGAGGAACTTAAATGGTACCAACATAGTAACTCTCAATTTTTCCTGAAAGGTGATTCGAATACTAGATTTTTCCATGGAGTTGCCAATGGCAGACACCGGAAGAAAATTATTCATTCCCTACAACAGGATGAGGGCATGATTGAGGGACATGAGCAACTTAAATCTTATATCACTAATTATTATAAAAATTTCTTCGAAGCCCCAGAGGAAGGTAACTTCTCAATGGATGAGTCCCGAACGAATGACATCCCCAAGTCTCTGATGAGGAAAACGACCTTCTAACAGCCCCATACTCCGAGGAGGAAGTTAGAAAGGCGGGTTTCCTAATGGAGCACAACAAAGCCCCGGGTCCAGATGGTTTTCTAGCTGAGTTCTACCAGAACTTCTGGGAAGTCATCAAGTCGAATCTCCTACTTTTGTTTAGCAACCTACATGCTGGCCATCTGGAATTGTTTCGCTTAAACTTCGGTGAGATTATTTTATTACCTAAGGTTAATGAGGCTGAAAGTATACAACAATATAGACCTATTTGCCTCCTTAATGTTAGTTTTAAAATATTCACGAAGGTTGCGACTATTAGGCTAAATTCGGTTGCTGAACATGTGATTCGTCCTTCACAGACTGCTTTTATGCAAGGAAGAAACATCCTAGATGGAGTTGTTATCCTTCATGAAACAGTTCATGAATTACATCGGAAAAAGTTGAATGGGGTGGTACTCAAAATAGACTTTGAAAAAGCGTATGACAAAGTCAAATGGCCATTTCTTCAACAGACTCTCAGAATGAAAGGATTTTCTGCAAAGTGGTGCGCTATGGTCCATAGCTTTGTTTCTGGAGGTAGTGTTGCCATTAAGGTCAATGATGACGTTGGACACTATTTCCAAACAAAGAAGGGATTGCGACAAGGTGACTCGGTATTGCCCATGCTATTCAATATAGTGGCGGATATGCTAGCGGTCATGATTGAGCGTGCCAAGGTTGACGGCCAAATTGATGGAGTAGTAAGTCATCTAGTTCATGGTGGTCTCTCTATACTTCAATATGCCAACGATACGATTCTCTTCATGGATCATGACCTCGAGAAAGCGAGAAATCTGAAATTAATTTTATCAGCATTCGAGAAACTCTCAGGTCTGAAGATCAACTTTCATAAAAGTGAATTATTTTGTTTTGGCGAGGCTCAAGACGAGGCCCACCTGTACGCTGAACTGTTCGGATGTGGGTTGGGCCAGTTTCCGATCACATATTTGGGGATACCGATACATTATCGGAGACTCACAAATGATGAATGGAAACATGTCGAGGAGAGGTTGCAAAAAAGACTTAGCAGTTGGAAAGGTAAATTGTTGTCTCTAGGTGGAAGATTGGTCCTCATAAACTCAGTACTAAGTAATATGGTACTATATATGATTTCCTTCTTCCAGTTGCCAAAAGGAGTTTTACATAGATTGGATTATTTTCGATCAAGATTCTTTTGGCAAGGAGATAGCGAGCGAAAGAAATATCGACTGGCTAAATGGAGTGTGGTTTGTCGTCCCAAAGACCAAGGCGGGTTGGGCATTCATGACCTTGAGGTTAAGAATAGGGCCCTCCTTGGCAAATGGTTGTTTAAATTACTGACCGAAAATGGTGTATGGCAAACCCTCCCGAGGAGGAAACATGTGGGCTTCAAGGCGGTATCCCAAGTATACTGGAAGCCTGGGGATTCTCACTTTTGGGCGGTTCTAATGGCTACGAAGAAATATTTCTTCTCCTATGGATCCTTCTCGATTAAGGACGGCTCGGAAATTAGATTCTGGGAGGACAAGTGGCTAGGAAATGCCACACTCCGGGAACAATATCCGGCTCTATACAACATTGTGCGTCACAAGGGTGATAGTATTGCCACTGTAATGGAATCATTTCCGTCAAATGTGACGTTCAGAAGAGATTTAATTGGACCTAGACTCCAATCGTGGTACATCCTGCTTCAACGGTTGTCCACGGTGCAATTGTCACATGGGTCTGATGTATTTCGATGGAACCTACATGAGAATGGAAAATTCTTAGTGGAGTCTATGTATAGAGCGTTAATCCAGTCTGATGTGCCAGTTGATAATAATAAGAAGATCTGGAAGATGAAGATACCTCTTAAAAATAAAATTTGCATGATATCTTCGTCGCGGAGTCGTTCTTACTAAAGATAACCTTATCAAGAGGAATTGGCATGGAAGTCCGCGATGTGTTTTTTGTCATCATGATGAGACAATAAAATATTTATTCTTCCAATGCAAATTGGCTCGGTCTATATGGTCAGTCATCCAGATAGCTTCTGGCTTGTATCCTTCTTGTAGTGTTGCCAATGTATTTGGCAACTGGTTACATGGGATTGATCACAGGTTTAGAACTCTTCTTAGGGTGGGAGCGCTAGCCGTTATTTGGTCGCTTTGGCTATGTAGAAATGATAAGGTTTTTAACGATAAAAGTACTTCTCTAATGCAGGTTATCTACAGATGTACCGGGACTCTTAGTTTATGGCCCTTTCTACAACGCGTGGAGAATCGAGACCTATTTACGGAGGTGTGTACACGATTGGAGGATACGGCGAGGGATACTTTTATCCAACATGGGTGGCAACATGATCATAGGATTGGCCCACCTCCGCTTTAGGCGTTATACAGACTCTATCTTTGTATTCCGCCTATCTATTTTTCGTTCTTGCATAGGACTTTGTGTGGCTGTGTGCATCTTAGTTATGCAGAGGCTGGGTGTAATGCTTAAACCTTTTAAGTAATAAAGCGCCCCTTTTCAAAAAATGTTGATAATTCAAAATGGGTCCCATGCTCATCAACACTCGGTGAATAGTAATTAAAAAATACAAAAAATCTGAAATTCTTAGGAATCCAAGCTGCTCATGTTCTATCGAAATAGGCTCTCGCCGCGCTTTATAAATAAAGCAACGGTCCATACAATCCAAGTTCAACCGCACTGAGCATACAACGGCTGGGGCCATTGCACAATCAAGCCCAAGAAAGCACAAAAGAAACAGAAAGAAAAGGCCACCTAGTGGCATCCGCGTAACGGCACTACGAGAAAGATAGTCGACGCGCCGAAGCCAGGAGCGCATTCATCATCAATCCAAGTCGGTCACGATCACGCTGCCTCGAGAGCGGGTGCCAGTGCTGCAGGAAATCAAGGAATTTGAAGAGGGAGTCAGACGCCTTCCTCGGAAAAACCTTCTCTATCACCATCTTATTCCTAGTCGTCCAAAGAGTCTTACATCATCGCCGCAAAAATAAGCCAAAATAGGCGGCGATGACGTGACGGCTGATTGCGAAGAGCTGCTCATGTTCGCGCTCGTGGTACGTAAATCTGGTTGAGACCTGCTGCCAGTTGCATCGAGCCCCTTTTGCGCGAGACATGATGAGTTGACCGAGCCAGTTGGTTAGCTGTGGATAAACAGCCCCCCTTGATGTTGCGCGTGTGTATGCCGTGGTGGGGGTCGAATGATCAGGATCCCATGATAGCTTGGCGCTGGATGAACATGACCCTGATCGATTGAGGAGGACGTGCCGTGGTACGCCACACCCCAGTCGGTTGAGGGTTGATAAACAGGACCCCTTAGAAGCCGTAGGCAGTTGGGAGTGGATGAATAATAGAGGACCCCGTTTCGACCGTAGTCGGTTGCCGCTAGATGAATGCATCCCCGTTTCGGCCGTTTTACGGTACGCCACAACCCAGCCAATGAGGGAGTGGGTCAATGAACATGACCACGTATCGGCCGTTCCGACCCAACGGATTGGCTCCCGGTCAACATGACGCCGTTTTGGCCGTTCCGATCTAGCCGGTTGGCTCCCGATGAACAGTTGTTGCTGTTTCGTTCGTTTCGACCCAGCCAGTTGACTTCCGATAAACAGGGCACGCAGCACTAGGGAGCAGCGAATTACCCAAAGGTGGAAATCGTAACAGACTGGGTTGCTACGATAATGTCATGGAATGATCTACGACTTGCAGCATGAACTTGCATCTAGCCAGAAGGAACTTATGAATTAATTAGAGTGTAGAGATATTTTGTTTGGAATTATGTCTCTCTCTATATCCGTGCCGGTCACATACATGTTCCAATGCCATTTGATTTTGTTTTCCAATCTCGATCGGTTCAGTGCCATATTGCTCCGCCATTGATTCGTTCGTTCTCGATGAAATTAGGTGCTATGCACGCCTCTCGCCGAGGTCTACCAACTGCCGCAAGAAGAAGTGTGGCCGCAGCAGCGACGTAATTTCTCTCTTCAAATTAGTTTCTCATTGGCAGTAATTTACATGTTCATTCTGTGATGTTATGCGTTTTATTTTTCTTCAGCTGAGGCAGAAGAAACCGCTTGGACGACATTATTGGTGAAGCAACTTTACCGGGCCAGCAGTGACATGCGTACAACTGCGGAATCCACCATCTTCCCATAGGACTTGCGGATATATAGATACTATGATCATTCATAGACTTGCTCTCCACCAATGATCTGAGTTTCTTGTTTGGCATCGCTGTGACACCGAATTGATGTTTGAATGTATGTGTAGTTCCATCGTTAAGTGACGTTGGCAATTTCTGTTTAGACTCGATTGCACAGTTCGTAGGATTATCTTACATGAACAGTACATGGTATAGATCGTAGATTCTAGTCCATAGGACGACATATTTCCCATGACCAAAAATTAATAGAGGCGGTGAAGTGGCATAGTGGGACGGGTCACGGGTGGTCTCCTTGTTGCCTTGTCTCGGGGCTGTCAGTGATGAGCGTTGTCTTCGTCGGACGAGGAGAGAATCATGAACTCTTTGGTTGGCGCCGGAAGGCCGAGAAGGCCCCATCATTCAGTGGAGCCGTCCGTTGCCTCCCGATGTACATGAGTTTTGGACGTATGCACGGCTATATGTTCGAGATCTGGTCGTATGTATGTTACAATTTAAACGGGACAAAATCCCGCAGCTTGGTTGTATGCACGAGTATAAATGGTTATAAAATCAGTGTTTCTCAGTATCCACGAGCGAATGAATCGGTCAAACCCAAAAAAATCATGCTAGTTTATAAAAAGTACTTTTATATGGCCACAACCTCTTGTACTCGGCCGCTTGGCATGGACCCCCCCCCCCCCCTCCCCCCGACATGCGTAAAAGCCAAGCGGAAGGCGCAGAGCTGAGGCAGCAATCTTCGGAAAGACAGACACACGACAGTTGGTTGAGGTCGGGCGACCTCACAAGAAAAGGCTTTCCTCCTTCTTCCATCGATGCCCTCATCGGTCTACCTCATCTCCGATGGCCTTTGGGACATGGAGATGCAAAGTATACGGCAGGTATCTTACCCTAAGTCGGTTCGTTCGTGTGCCCTTCGTTGCTTCCCCCACAGAAGACAGAACAGGGTTTCGAGATAAGAGAAAGATTAGTTCTAACATTGTATAGATTGATTGATGGTTGGCACTGGCGTTGCATTCAAAATAGTTAACGGCTGAGCTCGACGGTGACACGGATCGCTGTGCGTATATCGCGCCCCGCCGTTGGCCGGCCACGCCTTGCCGCTTCTCACGGCCGTGCTGCCTCACGCAGCACCACAGCGTCACGCCTACACACCGCATCACACGGTTGCCGGGCATCTCACTTCCTTCCGTGCTTCATCTGAAACTTCACCGAAGGACAACTCGCTAAGCTAAGCTACATGCAGACTCAAACTTAACATGCTAATATAAATATCAAGATTAGTTCTAACATTGTATAGATTGATTGATGGTTGGCACTGGCGTTGCATTCAAAATAGTTAACGGCTGAGCTCGACGGTGACACGGATTGCTGTGCGTATATCACGCCCCGCCGTTGGCCGGGGTGTTTCTATGACACGGATTGTGGTGAATCCTGCCCCCTTTTTTTGCCTTTGAGATTTGTGATGGGTGAACTTGTGGAATTTTCACGACACGAGACTGCATGCATGCAGAGGTTGCCCCACCTCTTTTCTTTTCCAAACTTTCAATCTACTCTCATAGCAGTACAAAGAACACAAGAGATGATAAAAATTACAACCAGACCAATGGACTACCTAGCGACGATTATAAGCACTAAAGCGAGCCGAAGGCGCGCCGATAATAGGCAGTCGGAAAATCGTCGTGCTACATACTCTAATTCTTGTGGTTGTACTTTAGCGTTATTTACTTCTTCCATATACTAAATATACTATATCTAGACCCGTTCAAATTTTGAGGATTTTTACAGTTTTTCATGCAGTTTGAACTGATAAATAGGGTGGTGACACGTGCTATTTCGTTGGGATATGACCGCGTACGGTTTGGTGTGTGCGCAGCAATTTCCGCACTGCTGCATGTGCTGGGCCCAGCGGTGCATGTGGTTGATTTGACCACGTCTTTATTTGGGGGTATTGCATGCTGGGTCCGGCAGGGTCCGGAAGTTACGATTTTTTGGTCTCCGATTGCATGCAGCTTGCTTTGCATGTACATGTCTTGTTTTTTCAACACGCATGTACGTGTTTTTAAGAGCGTGATTTGCGTGGTGGGTTACCGACATAGTGGGGCGGTATGTGCACGTGTTGTCTGATTTCGTATGTGCTGCCTCATGTTTGTGCCGCCACGTCCTTAATTGATTCGATTTGCTCTCGAAAGATTGACACATGTTGACTTGGTGGAAATTTCTGGCCGTGCCGCTCTTGCCGTATTTTCTGGAGACCCCTGGTTAGCGGTTGAGTATTTGCTTCCTGCTTCTGGTCCTTCCGGGCTCCTATAAATAGATGCTTTTGTTCCGTTGTTTTTCTCTATATCTTGCACGCTGTCATCTCTGTTCGTAGATGGATCGTGGTAGGTCTTGCCGAAGTGGCCTTCGCCGTCCGGGTCGTCCTCCTGGAATTCGCGGAGCAGTTATTGGGCATAATGATCTGCGGCTCCGTCGTCCGGGTCGTCCTCGTGGGATTCGTGGGGCAGTTATTGGGCGTAATGATCTGCGAGGCCGAGGTGCGTCCATGTTGAGAGTTGATGTCGGTGGTCGGGTGTCTGATGATGGTTTATTGCGCGGGGGGCGTCTTGCTGCTCATCGTTCGGTTGGCTTCGCATCTACTGGTTGGTTCAGACTGTTTGGTCTGTCTTTTGTTAATCCTTGTTATGTGTTCACCACGTAATTAAGTATTTGTCTGGTTGTTTCCTGCAGGGGTTCAAGGGCAGAGTTCCTCTACTGCTGATTCGCGTCGTCGGCGTCAAGAGATCCGGCTGGGAAAACGTCCTGTTGATTCTGCTGTTGGTGAGTTTGTTTGCTCTTTTTTAGTACAGTTAAGATTGAGCTGTTCCAGTCCTTCGTTTTATTTATTTAATTCCATACTTATTTTTCAACGTACTGTAGCTCATTCTTCATGTGGCTATGGTTTTCGGGGCGATGCGGACCCTGTTATTTCCTTGCCGAGTTCTTCGCCTGTGCTCTCAGGTATTGCTTCTCTGTTGACATACGTGCACTTGGCAAGATAATACAATTACGTAAATGTTGTTCTATGTGAGAAGGCAACCCGTGTTCGTGGTGCATGCCGGGGGTGCCAACGAGGCTACGTGCATGTGCCATGCATTAGTGTGCCTTGCCGATGTTGCCACGTGCATGCCACATGCAGTTCTTTTTTCTTTATTTGTATACAACGTATGCTTTCCCCCCTTTCTCTAGGAGAATATATGGCTCCATCTGATGGTCGAGCTGTTGATCGGCCTGCTGCTTTTTGTATTGGTACCTCAGGTATGCTGCTTGGTATCTTTTATGTTAAATAAACAATGTTTTATTTGTATATTGTTGTTTTTATGTCTTAGTACAAATGGATGTTGTTGATCCTGTCACTTGTGAGAGAGAGGATCTTTCTGGTGGTTTCACGTCTGGTTTTGATCAAGTTAAACGACCACGGGTGGTTCCGTTGCGTAAGGTGGGGTCTTCTTATTGCTCCACTCCTTTGGGTGAGTTTGTGTTTTCTATTGGTGGTCTACTATATTTTGTATGTGTGCTGTTTGGTTTAAATATATCTAATTTTTTTTTAAAAAAAATATGTAATTCGGTTATGTTGTCGTTTTTAGAGTTGGCTACTCCCATCATTGAACGTGCTGATATTTTACGTAACCGACGGAAGCGGAGATTGATAAGGGGATATCGTCCAGGGAGGAAAAAAGGTTCATTTTTATATATTTTCCCCTTCTCTTATATGGCTGTTTGCACATGTGGTTTCTATGTTGTTAATATTGTTATTATCAACATATTGATTGATGCTATTTAATATGTAGTGCGTGGAATGGAGCCTCCTATTGCAAAAGATTATATTCTTTTGCTTAAAGGTACCGTTGTATGTGATTTGCAATTTTTGATCATTTTTTATTCATTTCCTTCCTGTTCTTTCTTTTAAAAAAATCGTATGGTGGTGTGTTGTAGAAACATGTAGAGGTCGTTCATATTACGGTGGACCAGAGTTCAACTGCCATAGATGTGGAGCTTTTTACTGGTTTCGTGAAGGATCTACCCATCATGTGGGTGCCAATGCTCGGCAGCCTGTTTATACAGGATGTTGCCGTACTGGCAAAGTTTCCTTGCCTAAGTTTGGTGATTGGCCGTCTCCATTGGATAGGTTAATGCGATTTGATGGAGATGCAGCTTCCAGTCGGTTCATGCGATTAATCAGGCAGTATAATTCAATGTTCTGTTTTACATCATTGGGTGCTCAGATTGATCACAGTATCAATACCGGTGGTGCTCCCTACGTGTTCAAAATGAATGGAGTAGTGTATCATCGTATTGGTTCACTTTTACCGGCTGAAGATTCTACTCCAAAATTTGCACAACTATATATGGTGGATTCTGCTGATGAGGTCAGGAGTAGAATTAATGTATTTGATAGAGAAGAAAATGGTTCTCTTGAGCCTGATCCCGAGATTGTTTCTGCTCTTATTCAAATGTTGAACACACATCATCGTTTGGTCCATAAATTTAGAATTGCTCGGCAAAATCTGTGAAGTCCTGACGTTTCAAAGGTGTCTATACGTTTTCTGGGAGATGATGGTGGTGTTCATGGCACACGTTTTTCTGGTCCCACCGTTTCGGAGGTTGCCGCAATTATAGTCGGTGATCTAACTCCTGAATGTAGAAAATTTGATGTTGTTGCCGAAACACATTCTGGCGTCTTGAAGCATATATCTGCTCTTAATTGTAATCTCATGGCTCTCCAATATCCTATTCTTTTCCCATATGGTGATAAGAGCTATCATTTGGGGATTAAATATGTTGATGTTAATAGTCATACTACTACGGTCGGTACAAGTGAGCCATTTGGTGATCAGTTGGATGATGTTGATGATGAGGATGATAATATTGTTGATTCCCAGGATGTTAGTGTTCCTCGTGGGAAAGTTTCTATGTTGGAGTACTACAGTTATTATTGCCACTATCATGAAGGCGAGGCGAACCCGTATACAAGTTGTGGTCGTCTGAGCCAGCAAGTGGCTGTCAATGCATATTCGTGTGTTGAATCGGATCGTCTGGAGTATCATTTTCGGAAACAAGATAAACTCCATTTAGAGACTTATCAGGGCATATCTGATGCGATGGGCGAAGGTAATTCTACGGGAAAAAATATTGGTGTCCAGTTTATATTGCATGGAAGTTTTACTGGTGGTCGGCGCTATATGTTGTTGAATTACCACGATGGAATGGCCATATGTTGTGAGTATGGTGCTCCTGATTTATTTGTTACGTTTACGTGCAACCCTAAATGGCAGGAGATTGCTGATGCTCTTGTTGCTGAGCCTGGACAAAGTGCTGCTGATCGACCGGATATTACTACACGGGTGTTTAGTATGAAGTACGATGAATTTCTAGATGGGGTGAAAGACGGTTCTTTTTTCGGTCCTATTAAAGCATGTGAGTTTTGGTGACTTCGTATGCTGATCATAAATTAATGTTTTCATATTTCTTAATGCAGATGATCTGAAGTTGATATTTTCTTCCTTGCAGATTTGTATGTTGTGGAGTTTCAGAAGAGAGGACTTCCACATACACACACATTGGTGTGGTTGAAGGTTGACACTAAAGATCCTTCGCCTTCATTTATAGATAGCCTTATTTGTGCAGAGTTACCGGATCCTTTGGTTGATCCTTTGGGTTATGCTCTTGTCGATGAATTCATGGTACATGGGCCATGTGGGGTGTATAATGATAAGTCTCCTTGCATGAAGAACAATTGTTGTTCCAAGCGTTTCCCTAAGGCATTCAGTGATGAGACAATGGTCGATCACATTGGATTTCCGGTCTATCGAAGGCGTGACAATGGACGTTATGTGCTTAGGCAAAAAGATACTCTTCGTTTGGGAAACCAATGGGTCGTCCCATATAATATGATGCTTTTGAAGAAGTTTGATGCTCACATAAATGTCGAGTGGTGCAACAAGACTAACTTATTGAAGTATTTATTTAAATACCTTACAAAGGGTCATGACATGGTTCGAATGCGTATCGATGTTGATAATAGGCCACGTGGTATTTTTACAGTTCCTTCTCCTACAGGCAGAAATGAAATTGATGATTATATTAGGTGCAGGTATGTATAATTAATTCATTTTATTGAAAAAATCGCCATGAAATGTTTTTGGTATGTGTAGTTATTCATTTTACTAATTAATTTATATTTTATATCTGGTAGGTATCTTTCTGCATGTGAAGCTTTCTGGAGAATGTTTGCATACAGTATCCACGGTCGCGAACCTTCTGTCGAGAGATTAATTGTGCATCTTCCTAATATGAATCGAGTTATATTTTCTGAAACAGATGATTTGGGGAATGTAGTAGATAGCCCGTCTGCTACAAAAACTATGTTAACGGAGTGGTTCGTTACAAATCAAAAATATAGCTCAGCTAGATCATTGACATATTTAGATTTTCCAAGTGAATGGGTTTGGAATAAAAGTGATAAAGCTTGGACGAAAAGGAAACAGAACAAAAAGCTTGGCAATAAGATCGGACGTATTTACCATGTGCATCCAGGAACTGGTGAATTGTATTTTCTTCGGATGTTGCTTATGGTTGTTCCTGGTGCGACCTGTTTTGATGATTTGAGAAGCCATAATGGTCGACTTTATGATACATTTAAGGAGGCATGTCAGTCAAGAGGTTTAGTAGGGGATGACAATGAGTGGTTTAAACTCTTTGATGAAGCTATCGTGTGGGCAAGCCCATTCCAGCTAAGACATCTCTTTATGACTATTCTTATGCATTGTGAAGTTGGCAATGGCCGTGCTCTTTTTGAACGATTTTGGCCAAGTATGGCCGAAGATATATCATATAGACTTTCAGCTGCACTTGGTAATCAGAGATATGATGTGCCGTCGGATTACTTGCAGGAATGTCTTCTTCGCGAGTTGGCTTCCATGTTCACAAAAAATGGATCATGTCTCGCTTCATTTAATTTGACCTCACGTACGATTTCAAGTGATGACGAATGTTTCAATAGATTGATTGCCGAGGAGTTGAGCTATGATGCTGCTAGATTGACAGTTGAGGCTGACACGCTATATTGTAAGTTAAATGATGAACAAAGGAGTATACATCATGAAATAGTATCTGCAGTATATGGAGATAAGGGTGGTTTCTATTTTGTTTCTGGATGTGGAGGATCTGGTAAGACATTTTTATGGAATTCTATCATTGCTACTCTTAGGTCTGAACGCCTTGTTGTACTTGCTGTGGCTTCGTCCGGTGTTGCATCTTTGTTGCTACCTGGAGGGCGAACTGGCCATTCAAGATTTAAGATTCCGTTGGATGTAAATGACCGTACTCAATGTTGTATATCTAGAAGTTCAATGCTCGCTGGATTGTGTCAACGTGCATCTCTTATTCTATGGGATGAAGCTCCAATGACTAGCCGCTTATGTTTTGAAGCTTTGGATAGAACATTGAGAGATGTTTTGTCTATCCATAATGAAAATAATGGCCGCTTGCCTTTTGGAGGTAAAGTGATGCTATCAGGAGGCGATTTTAGACAAATTCTACCTGTTGTCGAGGGCGGCACGAAAGAAGATATTATTGATGCATCATTGATTTCTTCTCCACTTTGGCGACATGTCAAGGTTCTTAAACTTCATACAAATATGCGACTTTCCAATCCTTCATTGTCTTGCCAAGCACGCGCAGAGCTGGCAATGTTTTCTGGTTGGGTGCAAAGCATTGGTGATGGTTCGGTCTCAATGCATTGTAAGGACGACGAATCTTCTCCGTCATGGATTTCTATCCCTGAAGATATGTTGTTGTTTCCTACCGTAGACCACATGGAAGCTGCTGTTGATAGCGTATATGATGTGTTCTACCTAAAGTACAGTGATGGTGACTATCTGTCCCGTCGTGCTATCATTTGCCCAACGAATTCAGTCGTGGATAAATTAAATGATGTTGTCTTCAAGCGTGTGCCTGGACCTTCTACATATTGCTTAAGTTATGATTCCATATCAAAATCTACAGATCCTGTTAGTGAAGTGGAATTGTTTTATCCTCCAGAGTTACTGAATTCTATTACCATAAATAATTTTCCTCATCATAAAGATTTCACTCAAGCTTGGAGTTCCTGTTATGCTTCTCAGGAATATTAATCAATCGTTGGGTTTATGCAATGGAACACGTTTGATTATCACTCGATTGGGTGACAGGGTCTTAGAGGGAGAAATTATTACCGGTTCTAATAAAGGTCAGCGTGTGTGTATTCCACGTATAGTTCTGAATTCATCAGGATCTAAGTGGCCTTTCACTCTGCATCGGTGTCAATTTCCGGTAAGATTGTGTTACGCAATGACAATCGACAAGAGCCAAGGACAGACTCTATCTAAGGTGTGTGTGTATTTACGTGAGCCAGTATTTTCGCACGGGCAACTGTATGTTGCAGTGTCACGCGTTACTTCGCGTGCCGGTCTCAAGTTCTTAATTGAGGATGACAAGGGATGTCCATCTTCTGAGACTAGGAATGTAGTTTATAAAGAGGTTATCTTAAGACTGTAGGTGGTAGTTGGTGTGTTGTGTGGTATATCCTGTAATGGTCTTGGTTGATCAATGTATAATAATTTTCGTGTGCGAGCCTGTAAAATACAAGCATGTATCAAGCGAGCAAGAATACAAATGTTTGCTTCATTGGATATATGGTTACTCGGCCAGCTTTATTGTATTGATAAATGAAAGAAACCGACAACGATGACAAATACAGGAAACCAACGAGGATAAAAAAAAAGGAAATACACACATAGTATAATGAAATTTAGTCAACCATGTATTCCCCGGTTTAGCAAAATGTAAAATTCATGATGACGGCAAATATGCTCCTTTGTATCTTCAACTTCCTGCAGTAATTGTATACAAGACTCTGCCAGCATCTCAAATTTAGTAACACTTAATGTAACTAAAAAGCATAATCCATATAACATGACTGTATCGACTGGCGCGGCGTGCCGCCGCGCGGGCTCGGCTAGTTGTACTAAAGCTACAACAATTATTATGAATCAGAGAGAGTATAGGATTTCTATAGATTTTTTTTCCTTGGAGCCCTTTGGTTTGTAGGAATGGAATCTTGTTCATATACATGATTTATTCCTATTCTTCATGTTTCAAAGAAAAGTAAAAATTAGTCTAGACTCAATGAAAAAAATCATATGGTATAAACTCAAGGACATCTCTTTTCCTATACTACTCACAAGATTTGAGATACATGTCATCTCACTTATTATAATTTTGTCATTCTCATGATATTCCTATCATATGAACCAAAGGAGACCTTAGATATGGAACAACCAAACCTTGTCAGATTGTTGGTTCCGTGGTTGTACATATAAAGATCATTTGAATATACCGCTCTGAGCGTTGCTGCAGCAACCTTGCTAAAAAAATGTGTAAATAGTTGCTACGAGATCATCTAAAATTAACGGAAAGCAAATTAAGCTTATAATAACAAGTACGAAACATATAAAAAAACAGTTACAAAAATGTGGTTTCTAACAAGATGGGAAGGATGAACTTGGACTAACATGCATGAATTAATTATGTTATGTAGCATGGTTGCATGGTTAGGATAAATAGGTACTCCCTTCAATCCATATTACTTGTCCCTTAGATACATTGAGAGACAAATAATATGGATCAGAGAAGTAGTAAGTTTTAGCTATTTAGCAGTAGAAGATGTCTTTTATACGCACTCACATCCGCATGTTTACATCTTACTATGAGATTAATACTGCTACTGCCATCATCATAATTTATTTATGAAATAAACTGAGCAAAAAATTGCTAATTTATTCAAAAAATTGCACATGTATCTTTTTCTTCTTCAGAATTTAGGAAAATGTTTAAAGACGTCAGCCAGCCAGTGCAGAGCGCAGAGGGTGTGAACCCTCCGTTGCAGTGAGCTAGTAATCACTAGTTTCAGCATGCATGCATAGTTTAGCCCATGCACCACCTCTGCTTTTTTTTCTAGCTAACAATCACTGATATAAATAATCTGACCCATCTCCATTAATAAGACAGTAGCATATGAAGTAGCTGGCTTAGACCGTGATCCTTTTACTGTGTTATTTGTGATATTTTCTACAAATGTTTTGCCGTGTTATTCTGATCCTTTTGCTGTGTTGTTTTTCTACACCACAGGTTAAAATATCCAATCCAAGGTGGAGTATATTTCTAGTTGAAGTCTAAATATTTTGGCTTCTGCACACGTCCTAGAAACAACAAATTTTAGGGGAGTGGGCGGTTACATTTGTTTCAGATGTCCTACAAAGGATGTGTTGCTATGCCATAATGTTATTGTCATTTTTTAAACTTTTATGCATGACTCACTATTTTGTTTGCAGGATGTCTCGAACCAAGTGTGCAGCTCGAAAGTCCACCAAAGGAAAGGCTCCCACGAAGCACCTTAGGGCTTTCTATGTAATATTTCGTAGTGTTTGTCTTTACTATTTGCATTACTAAATAATAATACTGCAAAAAATACGATAGTTGTTAGTCTATATGTTATAGTTGTTAATTTGTTGAGGTAATAGCACCCTAGGTACCCTAACTTGCACCCAATGTGATGATCTAGTCCCAAACTTGCAAAACTAGACCAAGTCATACCCCAACTTGCATGCAATGTGATGTTTTAGTTCCAAGCCAATAAGAACTCGCCAATTGGCTGGGCCGGTCAGTGCGCGCATATTTGCACAAAACCCCCTGCCGTTTCTCTGATTCAGCCCGCATATCCCCCCACCTGAATTAAATCTGTCGGAGGAATCCACTTCATGTCCGGTCCAGATCCGGCTCCACTCGTTCCCCATCTGCCCCCTCAGCTCCAGCATCAGCTTCTCCACGCCGCCAGCAAGCTCGCCGCCGCCGTCCAGCTCACCGCTGCCGTCCAGGTCGCCCCCATGGTATCTTGGAGTGAAGGATCGAGCTCGTCGTCCGACGGCTACTCTGTGACAAGTGAGGTTAGTTCTTGACTATGTCTCTGGCAGTTAGGGATTGAGCACAAATGGGAAGGGTGTATGTTCTTGACTATTTCAGCATAGATGATGCCTGCCACTTTGCTGACTAGAATATGTTGTAAACAATGTTGTAGGCTCCTGCTCCTGCCACCATTTTCTGCTCTGAGTGGAGAGGCCTTGCTACAGATCTTGCAGCTAGATGTGAACATGAAGATGTCTGTGAGAAGTTTGTGTCTTTTGAATAAGTTGACAGTGAGAGGAGATATCTTGCTTGTGCACAAAAGGTTAGTAGATCTCCAGTTAATTTTTCAAACTTGCAATGTGTTAAGTGATCTGTATAAGAGTGTGGAGGAGTGCATCTTCAGTTAACAGCTTGTTGTTTTCTGAACTTAACTGAATTTAAATTAACTTAACTGAATTGAAATGAAGTTAAGTGAACCTAAATGAATTTAAATGAGTTAAGTGAACCTAACTTCATTTAAATAAATTTAACTGAATCAATAGTGCTCCAAGATTGTCATTTATCTAAAGTTGCTTTCTTTGTTATTTGGTAGGGATCACCTAAATGCAACTTTGTGGAGTGGATTGACCCTGAATGGCCTACCACTCTGAAGATGAGTTTAGCCAGGGTTTGGGGCATGTATGATGATGAGAACAAGTTAAGGATCAGTGAGAATTTACATCTTGCTGAAGAAAATCTTAGGGTTGTGAGAGAGAAAGAAAAGATGGAAAAAGATCTGAGATTTTTTAAACTAGATTTTGCTAAGATGGTGGCTGACAAGGAGCAGGCAATTACTGAGTTGGGCAATGCAAGACTTGCTGTTTCTGACCTAAAGCAAGAGCTTGAGAAGAAGAAGCTGTCTGATAAATGTAGCACTAGCATTCATCAGGTTGTGAGGGCTAAGGCAGAGAAAGATAGGGATGAGATGAAGCAACAGATGGACAACTTGAAGGAAGAGTTGGACAAAGTTGTGACACAGAGGGATGACCTGAAGAAGGAGAAGAAGAAACTGGAGTACATGATTGGTGATTTATTCAGGCACAAGGAGGAGACAAAGAGCAAGATAAGGAGGGTGAAGGAGATCTTAGATGAATTTGAGTAATTCCTTGTTGGTGTAATCCTGCCTTAAGTTGGAGCTATTAATTAGTTGTACTTCTTTAGTGAACTTTGTTGATTTGTATGCCAGTATCATCTAAGGCACTGAATTTGTATGACTAATTTTAGTTAACTGAATTTGTATGACTGCCCAAGTTATGTTGTTGCAAGGTGTTATTAGATAACTAAAATTTTGACAGTGTTACTGAAGATTCAGTTTCACTGAATTACCAGTTCACTGAATTGAGTTAACTGAATTTGTCTCTCTCTGTTTGCATGTCCAGTTAACTGAATTTGTAGTTAAATGGATTATGAGTTTACCTGAAGACTACTTAACTGTATCAGTTAACTATACAGTTCACTAATTGTATTTGTTTCAGTTAACATGAAGACTAGTTAGCTGAGTTAAAATGTTCAGAACTGGAACTAAACAGATAATAAGTAGTATAGATTTAGTAAAATGCAGTAAGAGTTAACTGAAGAGCGCGCGCGCTGCCTCCGATCGTCCGACCGCGTCTCGGTCATTGCGAAGCGCAAGACCAGGACCGGAGCGACGCCAGGTGCGGGCATGGTGCGACGCTTCTCGTCGTCAGTCATGACCTTTATGAGGCCGCGCGCGTGGTGGAGGAGCATCTCGCCGGAGGGGAACCATCTTGCTATCTCCTTCAGGTCCGCGCGGAGCGCGTCGTCGTCGCCGGCCAGATCCTCGATGGCCCTCTGCCATGCGGGGGTGTTGTCCATGGCGGCGGCGGCAGCGTGGAGCTCGGTGGCGGGGGTTTTCTTGGTGGAGCGAGGTAGAGGGGAGTCCGAGGAGCGAGGTGCGACGTGGGTGGACTGGGAGCGCAGTGGAGTTGAGTGGAGTTGAGCTAGTGGAGTGAGTTGTTGGCTTTAAAGGCCTAGGAAACCGAATCGGCGGAGCGACCGAGCTAGTGGAACGATGGGTCTGCTTAACTATAGTGTGTGGCATTACCTAAACAAATCACTACTACTATCACACTGGCAATGCAGTTAGGTTTGCTATCCACATGTTCTGGGTTCGATGCCCAGGACAAACATTTTTTATAAAAATTCTTTTTAATTAACAACAGCAGTATTCATAAGCAGTATTCACTCCAAAACATTTCATAAAGTTTATTTTCAGTAAAAAGTAGCAAAATTCACTTCTGTTAACACAACAAAATTCAGCTAAATTCAGAACTCGTGGGTCTGCTTATCTACAGTGTGTGGCACCATCTAAACAAATCACTATTACTATCACACTGGCAATGCAGTTAGGTTAGCTATCCATAGGTCGTGGTTTCGATGCCGAGGACAAACAATTTTTTTCAAAAATTCTTTTTAATTAACAGTAGCAATATTCACTCCAAAACAATTTTTCAAGTTTTTTTTTCAATGAACAAGCAAAATTCAATGAATAGCAACATTCAGATATGTTGCAACATTCACATATCTTCCAACATTCAGTTAACTCCTAATTATAATATTTAATTACAAAAAGGGCAATGTATGCCATGGTTTGCCATCCAAATAAGTAGGCAATATATGCCACATTTTGGCACCAAAAATGAGGCAACTTATGCCACAGTTTGACATAACAAAAAAAGGCCAGTTTATGAGTTACATAAGTATAGGCCTTGTCAAAAAATGGTGGCTGACAACTGCCACTAGATCAGGCAGCAGGAAAATCATCAGGAGGAGCATTTAGGTCAGGAATATGACTGGCAATGTCATCTCCAAACATCAGCCACCATGCCCTCTCACCTGCTTGGCCTCCTCTTCCTCTCCCAGCTTCTGGAATTGCTCCTCTCCCTCTCCCAGCACCTGCATTTGCTCCTCTTCCTCTCCCAGCTTCTGGAATTGCTCCTCTCCCTCTCCCAGCACCTGCATTTGCTCCTCTCCCTCTCCCAGCACCTGCATTTGCTCCTCTCCCTCTCCCAGCACCTGCATTTGCTCCTCTCCCTCTCCCAGCACCTGCACTTGCTCCCTCTCCTGACCCTGCATCTGCCCTTGCTCCCTCTCCTGACCCTGCATCTGCCCTTGCACCTCTTCCTGGAGCTGAGACTACACTTGCTCCCCTTCCTCTTCTTGCATTTGGATGCACCTCTCCTCTGCCTCTCCTTTTCTTTCCTCTTGCAATGTCAGCTACAGTTCTTGCCCTTGTCTGCCTAGCAATATTCATTTCTGTAGTCACCCTGGGTTGTGGTATTTCAGCCCCAGCAGCAGCAACAAATGAAGAGAGCTC
Organism: Triticum monococcum; assembly: GCA_034509565.1. Lineage (NCBI taxonomy): Eukaryota > Viridiplantae > Streptophyta > Magnoliopsida > Poales > Poaceae > Triticum > Triticum monococcum. Next base: position 71,799,086 of record CM067843.1, on the reverse strand, counting down.
AAGCAGTGGGCCATGGACCCTTTGAGGAGGTCTTCTTGCTCTGTCCCTGCTGGCCATGTTAAAAACCATACTAGTTGGTGACTCAGTAGGATCCAACCTAGGATCTGGCCTATTTGGAAAGATGTTCTGCAAAGAAAGATGTTCAGATAAGCTCATTTTAGGGAGTTCATGCATTAGAGCCAACTGTGCAAAATGAGATGCAACAGAAGCATACCTGAAGAAATGTTGGATCATCATAGTTATCATCAACAAGCTCTACTCCTTCTGCAATTAGTGCTTCCTGCCACCTGTAGTGCCCTTTCCTGTTGTGGTTAGCTCTGCCACAAATTGAGCAATGCATTGTCACACCTTTTTTGTTCAGATATCTAACACCATTCCTGCTTCTCTTCTCTTCTGGTGTTTTCTTCCTGTTTTTCTTTGGCCTTCCCAACTGTTTAGTGAAAACTGGTGGATATACTTTGTCTCCATTCTGTTTCTCCCAATGTTTTGGATCTCTAAGTGGAACCAGAGTGTATCCATATGCTTTCAGATAATTCTCCACACCGTAGCAGTCATGAACCATTGTCTCTGGGTCAATTCACTCCTCCCTGCAGCATGCTATACTATGGCCACATGGTACTCCAGAGAGCTGCCATCTCCTGCAATCACAAGTGTGCAAGCACAAGTCAACTGTATAACTAGAGTTACCAGACTGAACTCTGAACAATTGTTGGCCAGCTTCAGAGACATGGCAATTAGCAGCAAATTCAGTGTTCTTGTCTAGTTTCTTCTTGATCTTTGGGCATATTCTCTGCCCTGCCCACTTCTCTATGGCCTTTCTGTTTACTCACTAGCCTTTGCATGATCTTGTAAAAGATGTATTCCAGCATGGACAACACTAGCATCTCTCTGCCCTCCAGAATGTAGCTGTTAAATACTTCAGAGTTATTGTTCAGCAAAATATCACACTTGGGAAAGACACTAAAAAATGATTTACACCATGTCTTTAGATCAAGTCTTCTAGTCCAGTGGAAAGTAGCTGCACTGTGTCCATCCATTTTCTCATAGTTTTGGCTCCACTTAACCCTATTTGGTGCTCTTGCAATGGCCCACAGATCTTGCTTCAGTTGCTCTCCTTTGTGCTTCTCATTGAAATTCTGATAAATATGCCTAACACAAAACCTATGCTCAGCATCTGGCCAGATTTTTTGCACAACATTGATCAAACCTTTCTGCTTGTCACTCATAATAGTGAAAGGAGCAGTATTTGTGATGTAAAGGTCATCTCTCAATGTAGTGAGAAACCACTCCCAAGAACTAGTGCACTCTACTGTTGGGGAACGTAGCAGAAATTCAAAATTTTCCTACGTGTCACCAAGATCTATCTATGGAGAGACCAGCAACGAGGGGAAGGAGAGTTACATCTACATACCCTTGTAGATCGCTAAGCGGAAGCGTTCAAGTGAACGGGGTTGATGGAGTCGTACTCGTCATGATCCAAATCACCGAAGATCCTAGTGCCGAACGGACGGCACCTCCGCGTTCAACACACGTACAGCCCGGTGACGTCTCCCATGCCTTGATCCAGCAAGGAGAGAGGGAGAGGTTGAGGAAGACTCCATCCAGCAACAGCACAACGGCGTGGTGATGATGGAGGAGCGTGGCAATCCTGCAGGGCTTTGCCAAGCACCGCAGAAGAGGAGGAAGAAGAGACGCAGGGCTGCACCAACGAGAGATTGAATCGCGCGTGTTGTGGGCAGCCCCTTAGGCCTCATATATATAGGGGAAGGGGAGGGGCTGTGCCCCCTCTAGGGTTCCCACCCCTAGGGGGGGCGGCAGCCCTAGATGGCCAAGGGGTGGCGGCCAAAGGGGGGAGGAGAGGAAGGCGCAGGGTGTATGGGCCATAGGGCCCATATGCCCTTAGGGTTTGCCCCCTCTCCCCTTCTAGGCGCATGGGCCTTAGTGGGGCTGGTGCCCTTGGCACATGTAGGCCAAGGAGCACTCCCTATAGCCCATGTGGCCCCCCGGGGCAGGTGGCCCCACTTGGTGGACCCCCGGGACCCTCCCGGTGGTCCCGGTACGTTACCGATAAACCCCGAAACTTTTCCGGTGACCAAAACAGGACTTCCCATATATAAATCTTTACCTCCAGACCATTTCGGAACTCCTCGTGATGTCCAGGATCTCATTCGGGACTCCGAACAACATTCGGTAACCACATACAAACTTCCTTTATAACCCTAGCGTCATCGAACCTTAAGTGTGTAGACCCTACGGGTTCGGGAGACATGCAGACATGACCGAGACGTTCTCCGGTCAATAACCAACAGCGGGATCTGGATACCCATGTTGGCTCCCACATGTTCCATGATGATCTCATCGGATGAACCACGATGTCAAGGACTTAATCAATCCCGTATACAATTCCCTTTGTCTATCGGTACGATACTTGCCCGAGATTCGATCATCGGTATCCCGATACCTTGTTCAATCTCGTTACCGGCAAGTCTCTTTACTCGTTCCGTAACACATCATCCCGTGATCAACTCCTTGATCACACTGTGCACATTATGATGATGTCCTACCGAGTGGGCCCAGAGATACCTCTCCGTTTACACGGAGTGACAAATCCCAGTCTCGATTCGTGCCAACCCAACAGACACTTTCAGAGATACCTGTAATTTACCTTTATAGCCACCCAGTTACGTTGTGACGTTTGGCACACCCAAAGCACTCCTACGGTATCCGGGAGTTGCACAATCTCATGGTCTAAGGAAATGATACTTGACATTAGAAAAGCTTCAGCATACGAACTACACGATCTAGTGCTATGCTTAGGATTGGGTCTTGTCCATCACATCATTCTCCTAATGATGTGATCCCGTTATCAACGACATCCAATGTCCATGGTCAGGAAACCGTAACCATCTATTGATCAACGAGCTAGTCAACTAGAGGCTTACTAGGGACATGGTGTTGTCTATGTATCCACACATGTATCTGAGTTTCCTATCAATACAATTATAGCATGGATAATAAACGATTATCATGAACAAGGAAATATAATAGTAATCAATTTATTATTGCCTCTAGGGCATATTTCCAACAGTCTCCCACTTGCACTAGAGTCAATAATCTAGTTCACATCGCCATGTGATTAACACTCACAGGTCACATCGCTATGTAACCAACATCCAAGAGTCTAGTTCACATCACTATGTGATTAGCACTCAATGAGTTCTGTGTTTGATCATGTTGCTTGTGAGAGAGGTTTTAGTCAACGGGTCTAAACCTTTCAGATCCGTGTGTGCTTTACAAATCTCTATGTCATCTCCTAGATGTAGCTACCACGTTCTATTTGGAGCTATTCCAAATAACTGTTCTACTTGGAGCTATTCTAAATTTTTGCTCCATTATACGTATCCGGTATCTCTACTCAGAGCTATCCGGATAGGTGTTAAGCTTGCATCGATGTAACCGTTTACGACGAACTCTTTTACCACCTCCATAATCGAGAAAATTCCTTAGTCCACTAGTTACTAAGGATAACTTTGACCGCTGTCCTGTGATCCATTCTTGGATCACTCTTGTACCCCTTGACTGACTCATGGCAAGGCACACTTCAGGTGCGGTACACAGCATAGCATACTGTAGAGCCTATGTCTTAAGCATAGGGGACGACCTTCATTCCTTTCTCTCTATTCTGCCATGGTCGAGCTTTAAGTCTTAACTTCATACCTTACAACTCAGGCAAGAACTCCTTCTTTGACTGATCCATCTTGAACACCTTCAAGATCACGTCAAGGCATGTGCTCATTTGAAAGTTCATTAAGCGTTTTGATCTATCCTTATAGATCTTGATGCTTCAATGTTCAACTAGCTTAATCCAGGATTTTCCATTGAAAAACACTTACCAAATAACCCTATATGCTTTCCAGAAATTCTACGTCATTTGTGATCAACAATATGTCAACAACATATACTTATCAGAAATTCTATAGTGCTCCCAGTCACTTCTTTGGAAATACAAGTTTCTCATAAACTTTGTATACACCAAAATCTTTGATCATCTCATCAAAGCATACATTCCAACTCTGAGATGTTTACTCCAGTCCTTAGAAGGATTGCTGGAGCTTTGCATACTTATTAGCATATTTCAGGATTGACAAAACCTTCCGGTTGTATCACATACAATCTTTCCTCATAAATCGTCGAGGAAACAATGTTTTTGACATCCTATCTGCAAGATTTCATAAATAGTGCAGTAACTGCTAATATAATTCCAACAGACTTTTAGCATCGCTACAGGTGAGAAAGTCTCATTGCAGTCAACTCCTTGAACTTGTCGAAAACATCTTAACGACAAGTCGAGCTTTCTTAATGGTGACATTTACCATCATTGTCCGTCTTCCTTTTAAAATCCATCTATACTCAACAGGCTCACGACCATCGAGCTGTTCTGTCAAAGTCTATACTTTGTTTCCATACATGGATCCTCTCTCGGATTTTATGGCCTCGAGCCATCTATCGGAATCCAGGCCCACCATCGCTTCTCCATAGCTCGTAGGTTCATTGTTGTCTCACAACATGACTTTCAAGACAGGATTACGTCCCACTCAGAAGTAGTACGCATCCTTGTCATCCTACGAGGTTTGGGAGTGACTTGATCCGAAGTCTCGTGATCAATATCATAAGCTTCCACTTCAATTGGTGTAGGTGCCACAGGAACAATTTCCTATGCCCTGCCACACACTAGTTGAAGAGACGGTTCAATAACCTCATCAAGTTTCCACCATCCTCCCACTCAATTCTTTTGAGAGAAACTTTTTTCTCGAAAAAGGACCCGATTCTAGAAACAATCCCTTATTGCTTTTGGATCTGAGACAGGAGGTATACCCAACTGTTTTGGGTGTCCTATGAAGATGCATTGATCCGCTTTCGGTTCGAGCTTATCAGCCTGAAACTTTTTCACATAAGCGTCGCAGCCCCAAACCTTTTAAGAAATGACAGCTTAGGTTTCTCTAAACCATAGTTCATACGCTGTCATCTCATCGGAGTTACGTGGTGTCCTATTTAAAGCGAATGTGGTTGTCTCTAATGCCTAACCCATAAACTATCATGGTAATTCGATAAGAGACATCATGGTATGCATCATATCCAATAGGGTGCAGTTATGATGTTCGGACACACCATCACACTATGGTGTTCCAGGCTGTATTAGTTGTGAAACAATTTCCACAATGTCTTAATTCTATGCCAAACTCGTAATTCAGATATTCATCTCTATGATCATATCATAGATCTTTTATCCTCTTGTCACGACGATCTTTCAACTTCACCCTGAAATTACTTGAACCTTTCAATAATTCAGACTCGTGATTCATCAAGTAAATATACTCAACATCTACTCAAATTATCTGTGAAGTAAGAACATAACGATATCCACTACACGCCTCAGCACTCATTGGACTGCACACATCAAAATGTATTACTTCCAGCAAGTTACTCTCTGGTTCCATTTTACTGAAACCGAGGCTTTCAGTCATCTTTCCCATGTGGTATGATTTGCATGTCTCAGGTGATTCAAAAATCAAGCGAGTCCAAATGGTCCATTTGCATGGAGTTTCTTCATGCATATACACCAATAGACATGGTTCGCATGTCTCAAACTTTCAAAATGAGTGAGTCCAAAGATCCATCAACATGGAGCTTCTTCATGCGTTTTATACCGATATGACTTAAGTGGCAGTGCCACGAGTAGGTGGTACTATCATTACTATCTTATATCTTTTGGCATGAACATGTGTATCACTACGATCGAGATTCAATAAACCATTCCTTTTAGGCGTAAGACCATTGAAGGTATTATTCAAATAAACAGAGTAACCATTATTCTCCTTAAATGAATAACCGTATTGCGATAGACATAATCCAATCACGTCTATGCTCAACGCAAACACCAAATAACAATTATTTAGGTTTAACACCAATCTCGATGGTGGAGGAAGCGTGCGATGCTTGATCATATCAACATTGGAAGCACTTCCAATACATATCGTCAGCTCACCTTTTAGCTAGTCTCCGTTTATTCCGTGGCTTTTATTTCGAGTTATTAACACTTAGCAACCGAACCGGTATCTAATACCCTGGTGCTACTAGGAGTACTAGTAAAGTACACATTAACATAATGTATATCCAATATACTTCTATCGACCTTGCCAGCCTTCTTATCTACCAAGTATCTAGGGTAATTCTGCTCCAGTGGCTGTTCCCCTTATTACAGAAGCACTTAGTCTCGGGTTTGGGTTCAACCTTGGGTTTCTTCACTAGAGCAGCAGCTGAATTGCCGTTTCATGAAGTATCCCTTCGTGCCCTTGCCCTTCTTGAAACTAGTGGTTTCACCAACCATCAACAATTGATGCTCGCTTTTGATTTCTACTTTTGTGGTGTCAAACATCACGAATATCTCAAGGATCATCATATATGTCCCTGATATATTATAGTTCATCACGAAGCTCTAGCAGCTTGGTGGTAATGACTTCGGAGAAACATCACTATCTCATCTGGAAGATCAACTCCCACTTGATTCAAGCGATTATTGTACTCAGACAATCTGAGCACAAGCCCAACAATTGAGCTTTACTCCCTTAGTTTGCAGGCTAAGAAAATCGTCGGAGGTCTTATACCTCTTGATGTGGCCACGAGCCTGAAATCCCAATTTCAGCCCTCGAAACATATCATACGTTTCGCGACGTTTCAAAACGTCTTTGGTGCCTCAACTCTAAACCGTTTAACTGAACTATCACGTAGTTATCAAATCGTGTATGTCAGATGTTCGCAACATCCACAGACAATGTTCGAGGTTCAGCACACTGAGCGGTGCATTAAGGACATAAGCCTTCTATGAAGCAATGAGGACAATCCTCAGTTTGCGGACCTAGTCCGCATAGTTGCTACTATCAACTTTCAACTAAATTTTCTCTAGGAACATATCTAAACAGTAGAACTGAAGCGCGAGCTACGACATAATTTGCAAAATCCTTTTGACTATGTTCAGGATAAACAAGTTCATCTTATGAACTCCCACTCAGATAGACATCCCTCTAGTCATCTAAGTGATTACATGATCTGAGTCAACTAGGCCGTGTCCGATCATCACGTGAGACGGACTAGTCAACGTCGGTGAACATCTTCATGTTGATCGTATCTACCATACGACTCATGCTCGACCTTTCGGTCTTCTGTGTTACTAGGCCATGTCTATACACATGCTAGGCTCGTCAAGTTAACCCTAAGTGTTTTGCATGTGTAAAACTGTCTTACACCCGTTGTATGCGAACGTAAGGATCTATCACACCCGATCATCACGTGGTGCTTCGAAGCGACGAACTTTAGCAACGGTGCACAGTTGGGGGAGAACACTTCTTGAAATTTTAATGAGGGATCATCTTATTTACTACCATCGTTCTAAGCAAATAAGATGTAAAAACATGATAAACATCACATGCAATCAAATAGTGACATGATATGGCCAATATCATATTGCTCCTTTTGATCTCCATCTTCGGGGCTCCATGATCATCTTGTCACCGGCATGACACCATGATCTCCATCATCGTGTCTTCTTGAAGTTGTCACGTCATGTATTACTTCTACTACTACAGCTAACAGTTAGCAATAAAGTAAAGTAATTACATGACGTTTATGTTGACACGCAGGTCATAAATAAATTAAGACAACTCCTATGGCTCCTACCGGTTGTCATACTCATCGACATGCAAGTCGTGATTCCTATTACAAGAACATGATCATCTCATAAATCACATATATCATTCATCACATCCTTTGGCCATATCACATCACATAGCATACCCTGCAAAAACAAGTTAGACGTCCTCTAATTGTTGTTTGCATGTTTTACGTGGCTGCTATGGGTTTCTAGCAAGAACGTTTCTTACCTACGCAAAACCACAACGTGATATGCCAATTGCTATTTACCCTTCATAAGGACCCTTTTCATCGAATCCGTTCCGACTAAAGTGGGAGAGACAGACACCCGCCAACCACCTTATGCAACTAGTGCATGTCAGTCGGTGGAACCGGTCTCACGTAAGTGTATGTGTAAGGTTGGTCCAGGCCGCTTCATCCCGCGATGCCGTCGAAACAAGATTGGACTAGTAACGGTAAGCATATTGAACAAGATCAACACCAGCAACTACTTTGTGTTCTACTCGTGCATAGAATCTACGCAATAGACCTAGCTCATGATGCCACTGTTGGGGAACGTAGCAGAAATTCAAAATTTTCCTACGTGTCACCAAGATCTATCTATGGAGAGACCAGCAACGAGGGGAAGGAGAGTTACATCTACATACCCTTGTAGATCGCTAAGCGGAAGCGTTCAAGTGAACGGGGTTGATGGATTCGTACTCGTCGTGATCCAAATCACCGAAGATCCTAGTGCCGAACGGACGGCACCTCCGCGTTCAACACACGTACAGCCCGGTGACGTCTCCCATGCCTTGATCCAGCAAGGAGAGAGGGAGAGGTTGAGGAAGACTCCATCCAGCAGCAGCACAACGGCGTGGTGATGATGGAGGAGCGTGGCAATCCTGCAGGGCTTCGCCAAGCACCGCAGAAGAGGAGGAAGAAGAGACGCAGGGCTGCACCAACGAGAGATTGAATCGCGCGTGTTGTGGGCAGCCCCTTAGGCCTCATATATATAGGGGAAGGGGAGGGGCTGCGCCCCCTCTAGGGTTCCCACCCCTAGGGGGGCGGCAGCCCTAGATGGCCAAGGGGTGGCAGCCAAAGGGGGGAGGAGAGGAAGGTGCGGGGTGTATGGGCCTTAGGGCCCATATGCCCTTAGGGTTTGCCCCCTCTCCCCTTCTAGGCGCATGGGCCTTAGTGGGGCTGGCGCCCTTGGCCCATGTAGGCCAAGGAGCACTCCCTACAGCCCATGTGCCCCCCCGGGGCAGGTGGCCCCACTTGGTGGACCCCCGGGACCCTCCCGGTGGTCCCGGTACGTTACCGATAAACCCCGAAACTTTTCCGGTGACCAAAACAGGACTTCCCATATATAAATCTTTACCTCCGGACCATTCCGGAACTCCTCGCGACGTCCGGGATCTCATCCGGGACTCTGAACAACATTCGGTAACCACATACAAACTTCCTTTATAACCCTAGCATCATCGAACCTTAAGTGTGTAGACCCTACGGGTTCGGGAGACATGCAGACATGACCGAGACGTTCTCCGGTCAATAACGAACAGCGGGATCTGGATACCCATGTTGGCTCCCACATGTTCCACGATGATCTCATCGGATGAACCATGATGTCAAGGACTTAATCAATCCCGTATACAATTCCCTTTGTCTATCGGTACGATACTTCCCCGAGATTCGATCGTCGGTATCCCGATACCTTGTTCAATCTCGTTACCGGCAAGTCTCTTTACTCGTTCCGTAACACATCATCCCGTGATCAACTCCTTGATCACACTGTGCACATTATGATGATGTCCTACCGAGTGGGCCCAGAGATACCTCTCCGTTTACACGGAGTGACAAATCCCAGTCTCGATTCGTGCCAACCCAACAGACACTTTCAGAGATACATGTAATGTACCTTTATAGCCACCCAGTTACGTTGTGATGTTTGGCACACCCAAAGCACTCCTACAGTATCCGGGAGTTGCACAATCTCATGGTCTAAGGAAATGATACTTGACATTAGAAAAGCTTCAGCATACGAACTACACGATCTAGTGCTATGCTTAGGATTGGGTCTTGTCCATCACATCATTCTCCTAATGATGTGATCCCGTTATCAACGACATCCAATGTCAATGGTCAGGAAACCGTAACCATCTATTGATCAACGAGCTAGTCAACTAGAGGCTTACTAGGGACATGGTGTTGTCTATGTATCCACACATGTATCTGAGTTTCCTATCAATACAATTATAGCATGGATAATAAACGATTATCATGAACAAGGAAATATAATAATAATCAATTTATTATTGCCTCTAGGGCATATTTCCAACATCTACTTCTACCCAACCCATTGCAATGGGGACAATGCAGTCATTAGGATCAATACCCATTGCACTAAGCAACACTCCTTTAAACCTATTTTTCATGTGACAGCCATCAATGAAAATAATAGGCCTGCATCCCTTGAGCCAACCCCTTTTGCATGCATCATAAGACCAATATAGAGTTTTCAGACATTTCCTGCCCTGTGGGAAGTCTTTGTCTCTAACAACCTCAATTGACAGAAGAAATGTAGATCCAGGGTTGGTATTCCTCAATTCATGACCATAGTCCCTAAGCCTACTGAACTACTCTACTTCATCACCATGGATCTCCTTAAGTGCTGCAGTTCTTGCCCTAGCTAGCTTCCATCTGTTAGGGATGACATGAAATTCATTGGTGATTTTTCTTGAAAATGTACCTAGTGACATCTTCTGGTCATCTCTGAACTCATTTATGAAATACTTGCACAGGAATTTTGCTGTCAGTGACCTTATCTTCCATTTCTCCTGACACACATGTTCTCCATAGTAAGTCTTGATGACAAAACCCCTGTCCTGTTGTCATTGCCAGCATATAGATACCATGGGCAACCATCTTCACAAACTGCTTCAAGTCTCCTCTTATCATTCTTTATCTTCTTGATCTGCACTCTGTTTCTAACTGAATATGCAGTCAGTGCATGTCTTAGCTCAACCACATTAGCAAATACCATCCCTACTTTAAACACAGGGGAAATCATGTCCACCTTTGCATTGAAAGCTTTAAACTTGTACCTAAGTTCATCTGCTTGCTCAGTTGATAGGTTGAGATCTTCATCCTCAAGCAAGTATTCAGGCTCCACATCATCCTCATCCTGATCAGCTTCTTCATCAACATCAAAGTCAATGTTGTCATCATAAAGATCATCATCACCATCATCTATGTCATAGTCACTGTCACTGAAATCAGAATCTGAAACAACTACATCTTCAATAACTGTTTCTCCATCTTCAGTTAGCATGTTGTGCTCAGCACCCTCAATAAGCAAACTCTATGGGTCTGTTCCAATTGGTGCAATCTCTAACAAGGGATCTTCAGTTAGCAAGTTCTGCTCAGCACCATCAATAAGCAAAATCTCTGGGCCTGTTCCATTTGCTGCAATCTCTGACAAAGGATTTTCTACAAAGACTGAAACTAGGCTATGGGAAGGGGATGCATTTGCTGTTGCAGAACTTGTTGTTGATGTTATGAAAGATAGGGGCAATGTGCACACCAAGTCAGACCTGAAGTTGCTGATGAAATCTGTATGGTCAACCATGACTACAAGCATCTTATGCTCAGCACTAGCTCTTATCATATGCTGCACATCCTCATCACTGCTAATTCTGATCAAACCATCTGAGATTGTTTTATTTGGTTTGCTAAAGTAAATGATGTGCTCACTCAAAGGATATCCCAACCAAACCAAGTGTTGTTCAAGAAATGAATAAGAGAAGGTGCCAGAGTCAACAAAGTCTAGCACCTCAACAAAAGGATTCCAGTACTCCAGGTTTCTGATTGGGCCACAGAAAATTCCACCATGCTCAAGTTCCAGTGTAAAAAATGGACTGTCCACATTTAATCCATTTGCTGCATCACACACTGTATTCAAAACAAAGATGCATCAGTTAAAAAACAAATATTCAGTTAACTGAATAAACAAAGATTTAACATACTTGAACAATAGCTTAAGGTTCAGTTAACTGAACCTTTCAGTTACCTACAGTAAGCTGAAAAAAATTCTGATAACTACAGTACTTGACAAAATTCTGATAACTACAGTAACTGCAAATATTCAGTTAACTACAGTAACTGCAAATATTCAGTTAAATACAGTAACTGAACATATTCACTGAACTACAGATAACTAAACATGTTCAACAGCAAAAACTAGTTAAATTTCACAACACAAACAAATGCTTGAGTAGAGTACAGGCTAAAGCAGAACAAAAAGGCAACTACAAAGGCATTAACATCTAATTTGTCCCCCATAAACCCTAGTTATCGTGTCGAACCCAAACCTAATTTCATCGGCCGAAAACCTAGCTCCACTTCGCCATAGATGACCCTACTCTATAAACACAACTAGACGACCCCGATTCGAGCACAAATGGACGCGATTCGAACTGCAAACGGCGGGGCGACGAGCTCAGAGGAGCAAAGCAGAGAAGAGGAGAGGGAGGGAGGAAAAGAAAGCAGAGACGGGGTGCCGAGCTCACAGTAATCAGGAGGGAATGCACCCAACGGCTGGACGAGATGAGCAGATGCTGGCATCTCCACGCCGCCGGCGAACGGCGGCGACGACGCCTCGGTCACTGACGTCACCATCGCCTCGCCAGCCCGTGAGCTCTGTCGCCCCGACAGCGACCAACCTCTCCCTCTCGAACGGACGTGAACTCGTATCCGACAAATTTAATTCAGGTGGGAGGATACTGCGGGTTGAATCAATGAAACGGCAGGGGTTTTTGTGCAAATATGCGCGCGCTGACCGGCCCAGCCACTTGGCAGCCAATTGGCGGGTTCTCATTGGCCTGGGACTAAAACATCACATTGCATGCAAGTTGGGGCATGACTTGGTCTAGTTTTGCAAGTTTGGGACTAGATCATCACATTGGGTGCAAGTTAGGGTACCTGGGGTGCTATTACCTCTAATTTGTTTGACAATAACTTTATTATTGGTTTTGCGATGATAAGCAGCAGCTCGTAAAACCGCTCCAGCAACTGGAGGAGTGAAGAAGCCCCGCAGATACCGTCTTTGAACTGTTGCTATTCGGTATGTGCAACATATACATTTTAGGGCATGTAGTATTATGATAACACCTTGTGAGGTTCTTATCATTCATACATGTGCTTTTGTAGTGAAATTCGCAAGTATCAGAAGGGTAGCGAGCTGCTCATAAGGAAACTACCTTTTCAAAGGCTCGTGAGGGAGATTGCTCAAGTTTTCAAGGTACTTTTGCAGGGCTTGCTTGACATACACTTGAATCTGGCGCGATCCCTTTAGAAAATATCCATGTATATAAGTCACGTTAGGTGTTTCAGAAAAAAATCTCTAATGCAGTTTAATTAAATAATAAAAATTTCTCCTAATGATGCTTTTCTTTGGTCTTTTGTGCTACATCTACAGATTGATCTATGCTTCCAGAGCCATGCAATGCTTGCTTTACAGGAGGCGGCCGAAGCATACCTCTTGGGACTGTTTGAGGACACCAATCTTTGTGCCGTCCATGCGAAGCGTGTGACCATAATGTCCAAAGATGTTCATCTGGCTAGAAGGATCCATGGCGAGAGGCTGTAATTCTCCTAAGCAGATGGATCAACCCCAACTTGCAACTTGCATGTTGCTTCCTATATGATTTTCGGGTTTATCAAGAACAACAGACAACATCTTTGATTTGATGTGGATGTTAAACTATTATTATTGGGGATCGTAGCAGAAATTTAAAATTTTCTACGCATCACCAAGATCAATCTATGGAGTAATCTAGCAACGAGGGGAAGGGGAGTGCATCTACATACCCTTGTAGATCGCTAAGCGGAAGCGTTACTAGAACGCGGCTGAGGTAGTCGTACTCGTAGCGATTCAGATCGCGGTCGATTCTGATCTAAGCGCCGAACAATGGCGCCTCCGCGTTCAACACACGTGCAGCCCGGTGACGTCTCCCATGCCTTGATCCAGCAAGGAGAGAGGGAGAGGTTGGGGAAGACTCCATCCAGCAGCAGCACGACGGCGTGGTGGTGGTGGAGGAGCGCGGTACTCTAGCAGGGCTTCGCTAAGCACTACGAGAGACAAGGAGGGAGAGAGGTAGGGCTGCGCCTTGGGAGAAAGAGACTCGTGTGTTGTGCAGCCCCAAAACCTGCACTATATATAGGGGCAAGGGCAAGGGGAGGCGCCCTAGGGGGCGGCGGCTAGGGCAGATGGGATCTCCCCCTTGGGTGACTTGGCCCCCAAGCCAGGAGGTGGGAACCCTAGATGGGGCGCCCAAACCACCTGGTCACGTGGGAATAGGTGAGGGGGGCGCACAACCCCTTAGTGGGCTGGTTTGCCCCCTTCCCTTGGCCCATGAAGCCCCCCAACACTTGCCGGGGCTCCCGAAACACCTTTCGGTCATGCTGGTTATCACCCGGTACCTCCGGAACACTTCCGGACTCCAAAACGTACCCTTCGTCCAATATATCAATCTTTAGCTCCGGACCATTCCGAAACTACTCGTGACATCCGGGATCTCATCCAGGACTCTGAACAACATTCAGTAACCACGTACGTACTTTCCCTATAACCCTAGCGTCATTGAACCTTAAGTGTGTAGATCCTACGGGCTCGGGAATAATGCAGACATGACCGAGACATCTCTCTGGTCAATAACCAACAGCGGGATCTGGATACCCATGTTGGCTCCAACATGTTCCACGATGATCTCATTGGATGAACCACGATGTCAAGGATTCAGTCAATCCCGTATACAATTCCCTTTGTCTACCGGTATAGTACTTGCCCGAGATTCAATCATCGGTATCCCGATACCTTGTTCAATCTCGTTACCGGCAAGTCTCTTTACTCATTCCGTAATACATCATCCCGTGATCAACTCCTTGGTCACATTGTGCACATTATGATGATGTCCTACCGAGTGGGCCCAGAGGTACCTCTCCATTTACACGGAGTGACAAATCCCAGTCTCGATTCGTGCCAACCCAACAGACACTTTCGGAGATACCCGTAGTGCACCTTTATAGCCACCCAGTTACGTTGTGGAATTTGGTACACCCAAAGCATTCCTACGGTATCCGGGAGTTGCACAATCTCGTGGTCTAAGGAAATGATACTTGACATTAGAAGAGCTTTAGCAGACGAACTATACGATCTTGTGCTAGGCTTAGGATTGTGTCTTGTCCATCACATCATTCTCCTAATGATGTGATCGTGTTATCAATGACATCCAATGTCCATGGTCAGGAAACCATGACCATCTATTGATCAACGAGCTAGTCAACTAGAGGCTTACTAGGGACATGTTGTGGTCTATGTATTCACACATGTATTACGGTTTCCGGTTAATACAATTATAGCATGAACAATAGACAATTATCATGAACAAGGAAATACAATAATAACCATTTTATTATTGCCTCTAGGGCATATTTCCAACAGTCTCCCACTTGCACTAGAGTCAATAGTCTAGTTCACATCACTATGTGATTGCAATGAATCCAACACCCATGGGGTTTGTTCATATCTTGCTTGTGAGAGAGGTTTATTAGTCAATGAGTCTGAACCTTTCAGATCCATGTGTGCTTTACAAATCTCTGTGTCATCTTATAGATGCAGCTACCACGTGCTACTTGGAGCTATTTCAAATAACTGTTCTACTATACGAATCCAGTTTACTACTCAGAGTCGTCCGGATTAGTGTCAAAGTTTGCATCGACGCAACCCTTTACAACGAACTCTTTTACCACCTCCATAATAGAGAAAATTCCTTAGTCCACTAGTTACTAAGGATAAGTTCGACTGCTGTCATGTGATCCATTCCTGGATCACTCTTGTAGCCCTTGACTGACTCATGGCAAGGCACACTTCAGGTGCGGTACATAGCATAGCATACTGTAGAGCCTACGTCTAAAGCATAGGGGATGACCTTCGTCCTTTCTCTCTCTTCTGTCGTGGTCAGTTCTTGAGTCTTACTCAATATTCACACCTTGTAACACAGCTAAGAACTCCTTTGCTGATCTATTTTGAACTCCTTCAAAATCTTGTCACGATATGTATTCATTCGAAAGTACTATTAAGCGTTTTTGATCTATCCTTATAGATCTTGATGCTCAATGTTCAAGTAGCTTAATCCAGATTTTCCATTGAAAAACACTTTTCAAATAACCCCGCATGCTTTTCAGAAATTCTACATCATTTCTGATCAACAATATGTTAACCTTGGAAGGATTGCTGGAGCTTTGCATACTTTGTATAAACCCAAAATCTTTGATCATCTCATCAAAGCGTACATTCCAACTCCGAGATGCTTACTCCAGTCCTTGGAAGGATTGCTGGAGCTTTGCATACTTGTCAGCATCTTTCATGATTGTCAGAACCTTCTGGTTGTATCACATACAACCTTTCCTCAAGAAAAATGTCGAGGAAACAATGTTTTTTTACATCCTATCTGCAAGATTTCATAAATAATGCAGTAACTGCTAACATAATTCCAACAGACTCTTAGCATCACTACGAGTGAGAAAGTCTCATCGTAGTCAACTCCTTGAACTTGTCGGGAAACATCTTAACGACAAGTCGAGCTTTCTTAATGGTGACTCTTACCATCATTGTCTGTCTTCCTTTTAAAATCCATCTGCACCCAACAGCCTTACGACCATCAAGTGGTTCTTTCAGAGTCTATACTTTCTTTTATACATGGATCCTCTCTCGGATTTTGTGGCCTCGAGCCATTCTTCGGAATCTGGGCCCACCATCACTTCTCCATAGCTCGTAGGTTCATTGTTGTCTAGCAACATGACTTCCAAGACAGGATTGCGTACCACTCTGAAGTAGTATGCATCCTTGTCGACCTATGAGGTTTGGTAGTGACTTGATCTGAAGTTTCATGATCACTATCATAAGCTTCCACTTCAATTCGTGTAGGTGCCACAGGAACAACTTCCTGTGCCCTGCTACACACTAGTTGAAGTGACGGTTCAATAACCTCATCAAGTCTCCACCATCCTCCCACTCAATTCTTTCGAGAGAAACTTTTCCTCGAGAAAGGGCCTGTTTCTAGAAACAATCACTTTTGCTTCCGGATCTGAAATAGGAGGTATACCCAACTATTTTTGGGTATTCTATGAAGATGCATTTATCCGCTTTGGGTTCGAGCTTATCAGCCTGAAACTTTCTCACATAAGCATTGCAGCCCCAAACTTTTAAGAAACGACAGCTTAGGTTTCTCTAAACCATAGTTCATACGGTGTCGTCTCAACGGAATTGTGTGGTGCCCTATTTAAAGTGAGTGCGGTTGTCTCTAATGCCTAACCCATAAACGATAGTGGTAATTCGATAAGAGACATCATGGTATGCACCATATCCAATAGGGTGTAGTTGTGATGTTCGGACACACCATCACACTATGGTGGTCCAGGCGGTATTAGTTGTGAAACAATTTCCATAATGTCTTAATTGTGTGCTAAAATTGTAACTCAGATATTCATTTCTATGATCATATCATAGACATTTTTATCATCTTGTCACGACGATCTTCAACTTCACTCTGAAATTACCTAAACCTTTCAATAATTCGGACTTGTGTTTCATCAAGTAAATATACTCAGCATCTACTCAAATCATCTGTGAAGTAAGAACATAACGATATCCACTGCATGCCTCACCACTCATTGGACTGCACACATCAAAATGTATTACTTCCAACAAGTTGCTTTCTTGTTCCATCTTAGTGAAAACGAGGCCTTTCAGTCATCTTGCCCATGTGGTATGATTTGCATGTCTCAAGTGATTCAAAATCAAGTGAGTCCAAACGATCCATCTGCATGGAGTTTCCTCGTGCATATCTACCAATAGACATGGTTCGCATGTCTCAATCTTTTCAAAAACGATTGACTCCAAAGATCCATCAACATGGAGCTTCTTCATGCGTTTTATACCAACATGACTCAAATGGCAGTGCCACAAGTACGTGGTACTATCATACTATCTTATATCTTTTGGCATGAACATGTGTATCACTACAATCGAGATTCAATAAACCATCCATTTTAGGTGCAAGACCATTGAAGGTATTATTGAAATAAACAGAGTAACCATTATTCTCCTTAAATGAATAACCGTGTGGCGATAAACATAACCCAATCATGTCTATGCTCAACACAAACACCAAATAACAATTATTTCGGTTTAACACCAATCCCGATGGTAGAGGGAGCGTGCGATGTTTGATCACATCAACCTTGGAAACACTTCCAACACATATCGTCATCTCACCTTTAGCTAGTCTCTACAGCCTTTTATTTCGAGTTACTAACGCTTAGCAACCGAACCGGTATTTATTACCCTGGTGCTACTAGGAGTACTAGTAAAGTACACAATAATATGACGTATATCCAAAATACTTCTGTCGACCTTGCCAGCCTTCTCATGTACCAAGTATCTAGGGTAGTTCTGCTTCAGTGATCGTTCCCCTCATTATAGAAGCACTTAGTCTTGGGTTTGGTTCAACCTTGGGTTTCTTCACTAGAGCAGCAACTGATTTGCCGTCTCATGAAGTATCCATTCTTTCCCTTGCCCTTCTTGAAACTAGTGGTTTAACCATCAACAATTGATGCTCCTACTTGATTTCTACTTTCGCGGTGTCAAACATCGCGAGTTGCTCAAGGATCATCGTGTCTATCCCTGATGTGTTATAGTTCATCACGAAGCTCCAATAGCTTGGTGGCAGTGACTATGGAGAACCATCACTATCTCATCTAGAAGATTAACTCCCACTTGATTCAAGCGATTGCAGTATTCAGACAATCTGAGCACATGCTCAATGATTGAGTTTTTCTCCCTTAGTTTGCAGGCTTAAGAAACTTGTCAGAGGTCTCATACCTCTTGACGTGGGCACTAGTCTAAAATTCCAATTTCAGTTTTTGGAACATCTCATATGTTCTATGACGTTTCAAAAACGTCTTTGGTGCCACAATTCTAAACCGTTAGTATTACGTGCTGAATTATCACGTATTCATCAAAACGTGTATGTCAGATGTTTCCCAACATCTACAAATGATACTCGAGGTTCAACACACTGAGCGGTGCATTAAGGACATAACCCTTCTATGCAGCAATGAGGACAATCCTTAGTTCATGGACCCAGTCCGCATAATTGCTACTGTCAACTCTCAACTAAATTTTCTCTAGGAACATATCTAAAACAGTAGAACCAAAGCGTGAGCTACGACATAATTTGCAAAGACCTTTTGACTATGTTCATGATAATTAAGTTCATCTAATCAAATTATTCAATGAACTCCCACTTAGATAGACACCCCTCTAGTCATCTAAGTGATACATGATCCCAGTCAACTAGACCGTGTTCGATCATCACGTGAGACGGACTAGTCATCATCGGTGAACATCTTTATGTTGATCGTATCCACTATACGACTCATGTTCGACCTTTCGGTCTTCCGTGTTCCAAGGCCATGTCTGTACATGCTAGGCTCATCAAGTTAACCTAAGTGTATTGCGTGTGTAAATCTGGCTTACACCCGTTGTATGCGAACGTTAGAACCTATCACACCCGATCATCACATGGTGCTTCGGAACAACGGATCTTAGCAACGGTGCACAGTTAGGGGGAACACTTTCTTGAAATTATTGCGAGGGATAATCTTATTTATGCTACCGTCGTTCTAAGCAAATAAGATGTAAACATGACAAACATCACATGCAAATCATAAAGTGACATGATATGGCCAATATCATCTTGCGCCTTTGATCTCCATCTTCGAGGCGCGACATGAACACCATCGTCACCGCCATGACACCATGATCTCCATCATCATGACCTCCATCATCGTGTCTTCATGAAGTTGCCTCGCCAACTATTACTTCTACTACTATGGCTAACGGTTAGCAATAAAGTAAAGTAATTACATGGCGTTTTCATTGACACGCATGTCATAAATAAATTAAGACAACTCCTATGGCTCCTGCCGGTTGTCATACTCATCGACATGCAAGTTGTGATTCCTATTACAAGAATATGATCAATCTCATACATCACATATATCATTCATCACATCCTTTTGGCCATATCACATCACATAACATACCCTGCAAAAACAAGTTAGACGTCCTCTAATTGTTGTTGCATGTTTTACGTGGCTGCTATGGGTTTCTAGCAAGAACGTTTCTTACCTACGCAAAACCACAATGGTGATATGCCAATTGCTATTTACCCTTCATAAGGACCCTTTTCATCGAATCCGGTCCGACTAAAGTGGAAGAGACAAACACCCGCCAGCCACCTTATGCATCAAGTGCATGTCAGTCGGTGGAACCTGTCTCGGGTAAGTGTACGTGTAAGGTCGGTCCGGGCTGCTTCATCCCACAATGCCGCCGAATCAAGATAAGACTAGTAACAGCAGGTAAATTGAACAAATCATCGCCCACAACTACTTTGTGTTCTACTCGTGCATAGAATCTACGCATAGACCTAGCTCATGATGCCACTGTTGGGGATCGTAGCAGAGATTTAAAATTTTCTATGCATCACCAGGATCAATCTATGGAGTAATCTAGCAACGAGGGGAAGGGGAGTGCATCTACATACCCATGTAGATCGCTAAGCGAAAGCGTTACTAGAACGCGGATGAGGTAGTCGTACTCATAGCGATTCAGATCGCGGTTGATTCCGATCTAAGCGCCGAACAACGGCGCCTCCGCGTTCAACACACGTGCAGCCCGGTGACGTCTCCCATGCCTTGATCCAGCAAGGAGAGAGGGAGAGGTTGGGGAAGACTCCATCCAGCAGCAGCACGACGGCGTGGTGGTGGTGGAGGCGCGCGGTACTCCAGCAGGGCTTCGCCAAGCACTACGAGAGACGAGGAGGGAGAGAGGTAGGGCTGCGCCTTGGGAGAGAGAGACTCGTGTGTTGTGCAGCCCCAAAACCTCCAGTATATATAGGGGCAAGGGCAAGGGGAGGCGCCCTAGGGTTTCCCCTAGGGGGGCGGCGACCAGGGCAGATGGGATCTCCCCCTTGGGTGACTTTGAAGGAAATATGCCCTAGAGGCAATAATAAAGTTATTATTTATTTCCTTACATCATGATAAATGTTTATTATTCATGCTAGAATTGTATTAACCGGAAACATAATACATGTGTGAATACATAGACCAACAGAGTGTCACTAGTATGCCTCTACTTGACTAGCTTGTTAATCAAAGATGGTTATGTTTCCTAACCATGAACAAGGAGTTGTTATTTGATTAACGAGGTCACATCATTAGTAGAATGATCTGATTGACATGACCCATTCCATTAGCATAGCACCCGATCGTTTAGTAAGTTGCTATTGTTTTCTTCATGACTTATACATGTTCCTATAACTATGAGATTATGCAACTCCCGTTTACCGGAGGAACACTTTGGGTACTACCAAACGTCACAACGTAACTGGGTGATTATAAAGGAGTACTACAGGTGTCTCCAATGGTAGATGTTGGGTTGGCGTATTTCGAGATTAGGGTTTGTCACTCCGATTGTCGGAGAGGTATCTCTGGGCCCTCTCGGTAATGCACATCACATAAGCCTTGCAAGCACTGCAACTAATATGTTGGTTGTGAGATGATGTATTACGGAACGAGTAAAGAGACTTGCCGGTAACGAGATTGAACTAGGTATTGGATACCGACGATCGAATCTCGGGCAAGTAACATACCGATGACAAAGGGAACAACGTATGTTGTTATGCGGTCTGACCGATAAAGATCTTCGTAGAATGTGTAGGAGCCAATATGGGCATCCAGGTCCCGCTATTGGTTATTGACCGGAGACGTGTCTCGGTCATGTCTACATTATTCTCGAACCGTAGGGTCCGCACGCTTAATGTTACGATGACAGTTATTATGAGTTTATGCATTTTGATGTACCGAAGGTTGTTCGGAGTCCCGGATGAGATCACGGACATGACGAGGAGTCTCGAAATGGTCGAGACGTAAAGATTGATATATTGGAAGCCTATGTTTGGGCACCGGAAGTGTTCCGGGTGAAATCGGGATTTTACCGGATTACCGGGAGGGTTACCGGAACCCCCCGGGAGGCAAATGGGCCTATTGGGCCTTAGTGGAAAAGAGAGAAGGGGCAGCCCACAGGCTAGCCGGCCGAACCCCCCTTCCCTAGTCCTATTAGGACTAGGAGAAGGGGCCGGCCCCCCTCTCTTCTCTTTCTCCCGAAGAGTCCTATTAGGAATAGGATTTGGGGGAAGGAGTCCTACTCCCGGTAGGAGTGGGACTCCTCCCTGCGCCTCCCTCCTAGCCGGCCGACCCCCTTGCCCCTGGTCCTTTATATACGGGGGCAGGGGGCACCCCATAGACACACAACTTGATCCTTGAGATCGTTCCTTAGCCGTGTGCGGTGCCCCCTGCCACCAAATTCCACCTCGATCGTACCGTTGTAGTGCTTAGGCGAAGCCCTGCGTCGGTAGTACATCAAGATCGTCATCACGCCGTCGTGCTGACGGAACTCTTCCTCGAAGCTTTGCTGGATCGGAGCCCGGGGATCGTCATCGAGCTGAACGTGTGCTAAGAACTCGGAGGTGCCGGAGTAACGGTGCTTGGATCGGTCGGATCGGGAAGAAGACGTACGACTACTTCCTCTATGTTGTGTGATCGCTTCCGCAGTCGGTCTGCGTTGGTACGTAGACAACACTCTCCCCTCTCGTTGCTGTGCATCACCATGATCTTGCGTGTGCGTAGGAAAATTTTTGTAATTACTGCGTTCCCCAACAGTGGCATCCGAGCCTAGGTTTTATGTTTTGATGTTATATGCACGAGTAGAACACAAGTGAGTTGTGGGCGATACAAGTCATACTGCCTACCAGCATGTCATACTTTGGTTCGGCGGTATTGTTGGTTGAGACGATCCGGACCAACCTTACGCGTACTCTTACGCGAGACCGGTTCCCTCGACGTGCTTTGCACATAGATGGCTTGCGGAAGACTGTCTCTCCAACTTTAGTTGAACCAAGTGTGACTACGCCCGGTCCTTGAGAAGGTTAAAACGGAGTCTATTTGACGAACTATCGTTGTGGTTTTGATGCGTAGGTGAGATGAGTTCTTACTTAAGCCCGTAGCAGCCACGTAAAACTTGCAACAACAAAGTAGAGGACGTCTAACTTGTTTTTGCAGGGTATGTTGTGATGTGATATGGTCAAGGCATGATGCTGATTTTATTGTATGAGATGATCATGTTTTTGTAACTAAGTTATCGGCAACTGGCAGGAGCCATATGGTTGTCGCTTTATTGTATGCAATGCAATCGCGATGTAATGCTTTACTAGATTACTAAACGGTAGTAATAGTCGTGGAAGCATAAGATTGGCGAGACGACAACGATGCTACGATGGAGATCAAGGTGTCGCGCCGGTGACGATGGTGATCATGACGGTGCTTCGGAGATGGAGATCACAAGCACAAGATGATGATGGCCATATCATATCACTTATATTGATTGCATGTGATGTTTATCCTTTTATGCATCTTATCTTGCTTTGATTGACGGTAGCATTATAATATGATCTCTCACTAAATTATGAAGAAGTGTTCTCCCTGAGTATGCACCGTTGCCAAAGTTCGTCGTGCCCAGACACCACGTGATGATCGGGTGTGATAAGCTCTACGTCCATCTACAACGGGTGCAAGCCAGTTTTGCACATGCAGAATACTCAGGTTATACTTGACGAGCCTAGCATATGCAGATATGGCCTCGGAACACAGAGACCGAAAGGTCGAGCGTGAATCATATAGTAGATATGATCAACATGACGATGTTCACCATTGAAAACTACTCCATCTCACGTGATGATCGGTTATGGTTTAGTTGATTTGGATCACGTGATCACTTAGAGGATTAGAGGGATGTCTATCTAAGTGGGAGTTCCTAAGTAATTTGATTAACTGAACTTAAACTTATCATGAACTTAGTACCTGATAGTATCTTGCTTGTTTATGTTGCTTGTAGATAGATGGCTCGTGCTATTGTTCCGTTGAATTTTAATGCGTTCCTTGAGAAAGCAAAGTTGAAAGATGATGGTAGCAATTACACGGACTGGGTCCGTAACCTGAGGATTATCCTCATTGCTGCACAGAAGAATTACGTCCTGGAAGCACCGCTGGGTGACAGGCCTGCTGCTGGAGCAACGCCAGATGTTATGAACGTCTGGCAGAGCAAAGCTGATGACTACTCGATAGTTCAGTGTGCCATGCTTTACGGCTTAGAATCGGGACTTCAACGACGTTTTGAACGTCATGGAGCATATGAGATGTTCCAGGAGTTGAAGTTAATATTTCAAGCAAATGCCCGAATTGAGAGATATGAAGTCTCCAATAAGTTCTATAGCTGTAAGATGGAGGAGAACAGTTCTGTCAGTGAGCATATACTCAAGATGTCTGGGTATAATAATCACTTGATTCAGATGGGAGTTAATCTTCCAGATGACTGCGTCATTGACAGAATTCTCCAATCACTGCCACCAAGCTACAAGAGCTTCGTGATGAACTATAATATGCAAGGGATGAACAAGACTATTCCCGAGCTCTTCGCAATGCTGAAAGCTGCGGAGGTAGAAATCAAGAAGGAACATCAAGTGTTGATGGTTAGCAAAACCACTAGTTTCAAGAAAAAGGGCAAAGGGAAGAAGAAGGGAAACTTCAAGAAGAACAGCAAGCAAGTTGCTGCTCAGGAGAAGAAACCCAAGTCTGGACCTAAGCCTGAAACTGAGTGCTTCTACTGCAAGCAGACTGGTCACTGGAAGCGGAACTGCCCCAAGTATTTGGCGGATAAGAAGGATGGCAAAGTGAGCAAAGGTATATGTGATATACATGTTATTGATGTGTACCTTACTAGAGCTCGTAGTAGCACCTGGGTATTTGATACTGGTTCTGTTGCTAATATTTGCAACTCGAAACAGGGACTACGGAATAAGCGGGCACTAGCAAAGGACGAGGTGACGATGCGCGTGGGAAACGGTTCCAAAGTCGATGTGATCGCGGTCGGCACGCTACCTCTACATCTACCTTCGGGATTAATATTAGACCTAAATAATTGTTATTTGGTGCCAGCGTTGAGCATGAACATTATATCTGGATCTTGTTTAATGCGAGACGGTTATTCATTTAAATCAGAGAATAATGGTTGTTCTATTTATATGAATAATATCTTTTATGGTCATGCACCTTTGAAGAGTGGTCTATTCTTGTTGAATCTCGAAGATAGTGATACACATATTCATAATGTAGAAGCCAAAAGATGCAAAGTTAATAATGATAGTGCAACTTATTTGTGGCACTGCCGTTTAGGTCATATCGGTGTAAAGCGCATGAAGAAACTCCATACTGATGGGCTTTTGGAATCACTTGGTACTTGCGAACCGTGCCTCATAGGCAAGATGACTAAAACACCGTTCTCCGGTACTATGGAGAGAGCAACAGATTTGTTGGAAATCATACATACCGATGTATGTGGTCCGATGAATATTGAGGCTCGCGGCGGATATCGTTATTTTCTCACCTTCACAGATGATTTAAGCAGATATGGGTATATCTACTTAATGAAACATAAGTCTGAAACATTTGAAAAGTTCAAGGAATTTCAGAGTGAAGTTGAAAATCATCGTAACAAGAAAATAAAATTTCTACGATCTGATCGTGGAGGAGAATATTTGAGTTACGAGTTTGGTGTACATTTGAAAAATTGTGGAATAGTTTCGCAACTCACGCCACCCGGAACACCACAGCGTAATGGTGTGTCCGAACGTCGTAATCGTACTTTACTAGATATGGTGCGATCTATGATGTCTCTTACTGATTTACCGCTATCGTTTTGGGGTTATGCTTTAGAGACGGCCGCATTCACGTTAAATAGGGCACCATCAAAATCCGTTGAGACGACGCCTTATGAACTATGGTTTAGCAAGAAACCAAAGTTGTCGTTTCTTAAAGTTTGGGGCTGCGATGCTTATGTGAAAAAGCTTCAACCTGATAAGCTCGAACCCAAAGCGGAGAAATGTGTCTTCATAGGATACCCAAAGGAAACTGTTGGGTATACCTTCTATCACAGATCCGAAGGCAAGACATTCGTTGCTAAGAATGGATCATTTCTAGAGAAGGAGTTTCTCTCGAAAGAAGTGAGTGGGAGGAAAGTAGAACTTGACGAGGTAACTGTACCTGCTCCCTTATTGGAAAATAGTACATCACAGAAAACTGTTTCTGCGACACCTATGCCAATCAGTGAGGAAGCTAATGATGATGATCATGAAGCTTCAGATCAAGATACTACTGAACCACGTAGATCAACCAGAGTGAGATCCGCACCAGAGTGGAACGGTAATCCAGTTCTGGAAGTCATGATGCTAGATCATGATGAACCTACGAACTATGAAGAAGCGATGGTGAGCCCAGATTCCGCAAAGTGGCTTGAGGCCATGAAATCTGAGATGGGATCCATGTATGAGAACAAAGTATGGACTTTGGTTGACTTGCCCGATGATCGGCAAGCAATTGAGAATAAATGGATCTTCAAGAAAAAGACTGACGCTGACGGTAATGTTAATGTCTATAAAGCTCGACTTGTCGCAAAAGGTTTTCGACAAGTTCAAGGGGTTGACTACGATGAGACTTTCTCACCCGTAGCGATGCTTAAGTCCGTCAGAATTATGTTAGCAATTGCCGCATTTTATGATTATGAAATATGGCAGATGGATGTCAAAACTGCATTCCTGAATGGATTTCTGGAAGAAGAGTTGTATATGGTACAACCAGAAGGTTTTGTCGATCCAAAAGGAGCTAACAAAGTATGCAAACTCCAGCGATCCATTTATGGACTGGTGCAAGCATCTCGGAGTTGGAATAAACGCTTTGATAGTGTGATCAAAGCATTTGGATTTATACAGACTTTTGGAGAAGCCTGTATTTACAAGAAAGTGAGTGGGAGCTCTGTAGCATTTCTGATATTATAAGTGGATGACATATTGCTAATTGGAAATGATATAGAATTTCTGGATAGCATAAAGGGATACTTGAATAAAAGTTTTTCGATGAAAGACCTCGGGGAAGCTGCTTACATATTAGGCATAAAGATCTATAGAGATAGATCAAAACGCTTAATTGGACTTTCACAGAGCACATACCTTGACAAAATTTTGAAGAAGTTCAAAATGGATCAAGCAAAGAAAGGGTTCTTGCCTGTGTTACAAGGTATGACATTGAGTAAGACTCAATGCCCGACCACTGCAGAAGATAGAGAGAAAATGAAAGATGTTCCCTATGCTTCAGCCATAGGCTCTATCATGTATGCAATGCTGTGTACCAGACCTGATGTGTGCCTTGCTATAAGTTTAGCAGG
Organism: Triticum monococcum; assembly: GCA_034509565.1. NCBI lineage: Eukaryota > Viridiplantae > Streptophyta > Magnoliopsida > Poales > Poaceae > Triticum > Triticum monococcum. The sequence continues at coordinate 71,771,941 of CM067843.1, read as the reverse complement.
GAGGTACCAAAGTAATCCTGGAATGGATCACTGGACAGCGGTCAAGAACATCCTGAAATACCTGAAAAGGACTAAGGATATGTTTCTCATATATGGAGGTGACAAAGAGCTCACCGTAAGAGGTTACGTTGATGCAAGCTTTGACACTGATCCGGACGATTCTAAATCGCAAACCGGATACGTGTTTACTTTAAACGGTGGAGCTGTCAGTTGGTGCAGTTCTAAACAAAGCGTCATAGCGGGATCTACATGTGAAGCGGAGTACATAGCTGCTTCGGAAGCAGCAAACGAAGGAGTCTGGATGAAGGAGTTCATATCCGATCTAGGTGTCATACCTAGTGCATCGGGTCCAATGAAAATCTTCTGTGACAATACTGGTGCAATTGCCTTGGCAAAGGAATCCAGATTTCACAAGAGGACCAAACACATCAAGAGACGCTTCAACTCCATCCGGGATTTAGTCCAGGTGGGAGACATAGAGATTTGCAAGATACATACGGATCTGAATGTTGCAGACCCGTTGACTAAGCCTCTTCCACGAGCAAAACATGATCAGCACCAAGGCTCCATGGGTGTTAGAATCATTACTGTGTAATCTAGATTATTGACTCTAGTGCAAGTGGGAGACTGAAGGAAATATGCCCTAGAGGCAATAATAAAGTTATTATTTATTTCCTTACATCATGATAAATGTTTATTATTCATGCTAGAATTGTATTAACCGGAAACATAATACATGTGTGAATACATAGACCAACAGAGTGTCACTAGTATGCCTCTACTTGACTAGCTTGTTAATCAAAGATGGTTATGTTTCCTAACCATGAACAAGGAGTTGTTATTTGATTAACGAGGTCACATCATTAGTAGAATGATCTGATTGACATGACCCATTCCATTAGCATAGCACCCGATCGTTTAGTAAGTTGCTATTGTTTTCTTCATGACTTATACATGTTCCTATAACTATGAGATTATGCAACTCCCGTTTACCGGAGGAACACTTTGGGTACTACCAAACGTCACAACGTAACTGGGTGATTATAAAGGAGTACTACAGGTGTCTCCAATGGTAGATGTTGGGTTGGCGTATTTCGAGATTAGGGTTTGTCACTCCGATTGTCGGAGAGGTATCTCTGGGCCCTCTCGGTAATGCACATCACATAAGCCTTGCAAGCACTGCAACTAATATGTTGGTTGTGAGATGATGTATTATGGAACGAGTAAAGAGACTTGCCGGTAACGAGATTGAACTAGGTATTGGATACCGACGATCGAATCTCGGGCAAGTAACATACCGATGACAAAGGGAACAACGTATGTTGTTATGCGGTCTGACCGATAAAGATCTTCGTAGAATGTGTAGGAGCCAATATGGGCATCCAGGTCCCGCTATTGGTTATTGACCGGAGACGTGTCTCGGTCATGTCTACATTATTCTCGAACCATAGGGTCCGCACGCTTAACGTTACAATGACAGTTATTATGAGTTTATGCATTTTGATGTACCGAAGGTTGTTCGGAGTCCCGGATGAGATCACGGACATGACGAGGAGTCTCGAAATGGTCGAGACGTAAAGATTGATATATTGGAAGCCTATGTTTGGGCACCGGAAGTGTTCCGGGTGAAATCGGGATTTTACCGGATTACCGGGAGGGTTACCGGAACCCCCCGGGAGGCAAATGGGCCTATTGGGCCTTAGTGGAAAAGAGAGAAGGGGCAGCCCACAGGCTAGCCGGCCGAACCCCCCTTCCCTAGTCCTATTAGGACTAGGAGAAGGGGCCGGCCCCCCTCTCTTCTCTTTCTCCCGAAGAGTCCTATTAGGAATAGGATTTGGGGGAAGGAGTCCTACTCCCGGTAGGAGTGGGACTCCTCCCTGCGCCTCCCTCCTAGCCGGCCGACCCCCTTGCCCCTGGTCCTTTATATACGGGGGCAGGGGGCACCCCATAGACACACAACTTGATCCTTGGGATCGTTCCTTAGCCGTGTGCGGTGCCCCCTGCCACCAAATTCCACCTCGATCGTACCGTTGTAGTGCTTAGGCGAAGCCCTGCGTCGGTAGTACATCAAGATCGTCATCACGCCGTCGTGCTGACGGAACTCTTCCTCGAAGCTTTGCTGGATCGGAGCCCGGGGATCATCATCGAGCTGAACGTGTGCTAAGAACTCGGAGGTGCCGGAGTAACGGTGCTTGGATCGGTCGGATCGGGAAGAAGACGTACGACTACTTCCTCTATGTTGTGTGATCGCTTCCGCAGTCGGTCTGCGTTGGTACGTAGACAACACTCTCCCCTCTCGTTGTTGTGCATCACCATGATCTTGCGTGTGCGTAGGAAATTTTTTGAAATTACTGCGTTCCCCAACAGACTTGGCCCCCAAGCCAGGAGGTGGGTGAAGGAAATATGCCCTAGAGGCAATAATAAAGTTATTATTTATTTCCTTATATCATGGTAAATGTTTATTATTCATGCTAGAATTGTATTAACCGGAAACATAATACATGTGTGAATACATAGACAAACAGAGTGTCACTAGTATGCCTCTACTTGACTAGCTCGTTAATCAAAGATGGTTATGTTTCCTAACCATGGACAAAGAGTTGTTATTTGATTAACGGGATCACATCATTAGATGAATGATCTGATTGACATGACCCATTACATTAGCTTAGCACCCGATCGTTTAGTATGTTGCTATTGCTTTCTTCATGACTTATACATGTTCCTATGACTATGAGATTATGCAACTCCCGTTTGCCGGAGGAACACTTTGGGTACTACCAAATGTCACAACGTAACTGGGTGATTATAAAGGAGTACTACAGGTGTCTCCAAAGGTAGATGTTGGGTTGGCGTATTTCGAGATTAGGATTTGTCACTCCGATTGTCGGAGAGGTATCTCTGGGCCCTCTCGGTAATGCACATCACATAAGCCTTGCACGCACTGCAACTAATATGTTAGTTGTGGGATGATGTATTACGGAACGAGTAAAGAGACTTGCCGGTAACGAGATTGAACTAGGTATTGGATACCGACGATCGAATCTCGGGCAAGTAACATACCGATGACAAAGGGAACAACGTATGTTGTTATGCGGTCTGACCGATAAAAGATCTTCGTAGAATATGTAGGAGCCAATATGGGCATCCAGGTCCCGCTATTGGTTATTGACCGGAGATGTGTCTCGGTCATGTCTACATTGTTCTCGAACCGTAGGGTCCGCACGCTTAAGGTTTCGATGATAGTTATATTATGAGTTTATGAGTTTTGATGTACCGAAGGAGTTTGGAGTCCCAGATGAGATCGGGGACATGATGAGGAGTCTCGAAATGGTCGAGACGTAAAGATCGATATATTGGACGACTATATTCGGACATCGGAAAGGTTCCGAGTGATTCGGGTATTTTTCGGAGTACCGGGTAGTTACGGGAGAAGTAATGGGCCTTGATGGGCTTTAGTGGGAGGAGGAAAAAAGGCTGCTGCGCCCCCTCCCCTCTAGTCCGAATTGGACTAGGGAAAAGGGGGCCGGCCACCTTTCCTTCTCCTCCACTTCCTTCTCCCTTCCTCCCCTCTTGGTGGACTCCTACTAGGACTTGGAGTCCTAGTAGGACTCCACACCTGGCGCGCCTCTCCTATGGCCGGCCTCCTCCCCCTTGCTCCTTTATATACGGGGGCAGGGGGGCACCTCTAGACACACAAGTTGATCATTGAGATCGTTCCTTAGCCATGTGCGGTGCCCCCTGCCACCATATTCCACCTCGATAATACCGTTGTAGTGCTTAGGCGAAGCCCTGCGTCGGAAGTACATCAAGATCGTCACCACGCCGTCGTGCTGACGGAACTCCTCCCCGAAGCTTTGCTGGATCGGAGCCCGGGGATCGTCATCGAGCTGTACGTGTGCTAAGAACTCGGAGGTGCCGGAGTAACGGTGCTTGGATCGGTTGGATCGGGAAGAAGACGTATGACTACTTCCTCTACGTTGTGTCAACGCTTCCGTTGCGATCTACAAGGGTACGTAGATCAGACTCTACTCCTCGTTGCTATGCATCATCATGATCTTGCGTGTGCGTAGGAAATTTTTGAAATTACTACGTTCCCCAACAGTGGCATCCGAGCCTAGGTTTTATGGTTTGATGTTATATGCACGAGTAGAACACAAGTGAGTTGTGGGCGAATAAGTCATACTGCCTACCAGCATGTCATACTTTGGTTCGGCGGTATTGTTGGATGAAGCGGCCCGGACCGACATTACACGTATGCTTACGCGAGACCGGTTTCCCCGACATGTTTTGCACATAGGTGACTTGCGGGTGACTGTTTCTCCAACTTTAGTTGAACCGAGTGTGGCTACGCCCAGTCCTTGCGAAGGTTAAAACGGAGTCTATTCGACAAACTATCATTGTGGTTTTGATGCGTAGGTAAGATTGGTTCTTGCTAAGCCCGTAGCAGCCACGTAAAATTTGCAACAACAAAGTAGAGGACGTCTAACTTGTTTTTGCAGGGCATGTTGTGATGTGATATGGTCAAAACGTGATGAGTTATAAGTTGTTGTATAAGATGATCATGTTTTGTTGAAGTTATCGGCAACTGGCAAAAGCCTTATGGTTGTCTGTCTATTGCATAAGACGCAAGCACCCAATAATTGCTTTACTTTATCGCTATGCGATAGCAATAGTTGCAAGAGCAATAGTTGGCGAGACGACCATATGACGATATATTGATATAGATCAAGATGATGGAGATCATGATGTCATGCCGGTGACGATGGAAATCATGACGATGCTTTGGAGATGGAGATCAAAGGCACAAGATGATGATGGCCATATCATGTCACATATTTTGATTGCATGTGATGTTTATCTTTTTATGCATCTTATCTTGCTTTGATTGACGGTAGCATTATAAGATGATCTCTCACTAAATTATCAAGAAGTGTTCTCCCTGAGTATGCACCGTTGCCAAAGTTCGTCGTGCCCAGACACCACGTGATGATCGGGTGTGATAAGCTCTACGTCCATCTACAACGGGTGCAAGCCAGTTTTGCACACGCAGAGTACTCAGGATAAACTTGACGAGCCTAGCATATGCAGATATGGCCTCGGAACATGGAGACCGAAAGGTCGAGCGTGAATCATATAGTAGATATGATCAACATAACGATGTTCACCATTGAAAACTACTCCATCTCACGTGATGATTGGTTATGGTTTAGTTGATTTGGATCACGCGATCACTTAGAGGATTAGAGGGATGTCTATCTAAGTGGGAGTTCTTAAGTAATATGATTAATTGAACTTTAATTTATCATGAACTTAGTCCTGGTAGTATTAGCATATCTATGTCGTAGATCAATAGCTCGCGTTGTTGCTTTCATATGTTTATTTTGATATGTTCCTAGAGAAAATTGTGTTGAAAGATGTTAGTAGCAATGATACGGATTGGATCCGTGATCTGAGGTTTATCCTCATTGCTGCACAGAAAAATTATGTCCTTGATACACCGCTAGGTGACAGACCTATTGCAGGAGCAGATGCAGACGTTATGAACGTTTGGCTATCTCAATATGATGACTACTTGATAGTTTAGTGCACCATGCTTAATGGCTTAGAATCGGGACTTCAAAGACGTTTTTGAACGTCATGGACCATATGAGATGTTCCAGGAGTTGAAGTTAATATTTCAAGCAAATACCCGAGTTGAGAGATATGAAGTCTCCAACAAGTTCTATAGCTAAAAGATGGAGGAGAATCGCTCAACTAGTGAGCATGTGCTCAGATTGCTGGGTACTACAATCGCTTGAATCAAGTGGGAGTTAATCTTCCAGATAAGATAGTGATTGACAGAATTCTCTAGTCACCATCACCAAGTTAGTAGAACTTCGTGGTGAACTATGATATGCAAGGGATAATGGAAACGATTCCCAAGCTCTTCGTGATGCTGAAATCGACGAAGGTAGAAATCAAGAAAAACATCAAGTGTTGATGGTTGACAAGACCACTAGTTTGAAGAAAAGGGCAAAAGGGAAGAAGGGGAACTTCAAGAAGAACGGCAAGCAAGTTGCTGCTCAAGTGAAGAAGCCCAAGTCTGGTCCTAAGCCTGAGACTAAGTGCTTCTACTACAAAGGGACCGGTCACTGGAAGCGGAACTGCCCCAAGTATTTGGCGGATAAGAAGGATGGCAAAGTGAACAAAAGTATATTTGATATACATGTTATTGATGTGTGCTTTACTAGTGTTTATAGCAACCCCTCAGTATTTGATATTGGTTTAGTTGCTAAGAGTAGTAACTCGAAACAGGAGTTGCAGAATAAACAGAGACTAGTTAAGGGTGAAGTGACGATGTGTGTTGGAAGTAGTTCCAAGATTGATATGATCATCATCGCACACTCCCCTATACTTTCGGGATTAGTGTTGAACTTAAATAAGTGTTATTTGGTTTTTGCGTTGAGCATGAATATGATTTGATCATGTTTATTGCAATACGGTTATTCATTAAAGTCAGAGAATAATTGTTGTTTTGTTTACATGAATAAAACCTTCGATGGTCATACACCCAATGAAACAAGTTCGTTGGATCTCGATCGTAGTGATACACATATTCATAATATTGAAACCAAAAGATGCAAAGTTAATAATGATAGTGCAACTTATTTGTGGCACTGCCGTTTAGGTCATATTGGTATAAAGTGCATGAAGAAACTCCATGCTGATGGGCTTTCGGAATCACTTGATGCTTGCGAACCGTGCCTTTTGGGCAAGATGACTAAAACACCGTTCTCCGAAACAATGGAGCAAGCAACAGATTTGTTGGAAATCATACATACTGATGTATGTGGTCCGATGAATATTTAAGGCTTGCAGCGAGTATCATTATTTTCTGACCTTCACAGATGATTTGAGTAGATATGGGTATATCTACTTAATGAAATAGAAGTCTGATACATTTGAAAAGTTCATATAATTTCAGAGTGAAGTGGAAAATCATCGTAACAAGAAAATAAAGTTTCTACGATCTGATCGTGGAAAAGAGTATTTGAGTTATGAATTTGGTCTTCAGTTAAAACAATGTGAAATAGTTTCACTACTCACGCCACCTGGAACACCATAGCATAATGGTGTGTCCGAACGTCATAACCATACTTTATTGGATATAGTGCAATCTATGATGTTTCTTACCGATTTACCACTATCGTTTTTGGGGTCATGCATTAGAGACAACTGCATTCACGTTAAAAAGGGGCACCATCTATATCCGTCGAGACGACGCCTTATGAACTATGGTTTGGCAAGAAATCAAAGTTGTCGTTTCTTGAAGTTTGGGGTTGCGATGCTTATGAGAAAAAGTTTCATCCTGATAAGCTCAAACCCAAATCGGAGAAATATGTCTTCATAGGATACCCAAAGGAGACTGTTGGGTACACCTTCTATCACAGATCCTAAGGCAAGACATTCGTTGCTTATAATGGATCCTTTCTAGAGAAGGAGTTTCTCTTGAAAGAAGTGAGTGGGAGGAAAGTAGAAAACTTGATAAGGTAATTGTACCGTCTACCTTATTGGAAAGTAGTTCATCACAAAAATCTGTTCTTGCGACTACTACACCAATTAGTGAGGAAGCTAATGATGATGATCATGTAACTTCAGATCAAGTTACTACCGAATCTCGTAGGTAAACCAGAGTGAGATCCGCACCAGAGTGGTACGGTAATCCTGTTCTGGAGGTCATGTTACTTGACCATGACGAACCTACGAACTATGAGGAAGCGATGATGAGCCCAGATTCTGCGAAATGGTTTAAGGCCATGAAATCTGAGATATGATCCATGTATGAGAACAAAGTTTGGACTTTGGTTGACTTGCCCGATGATCGGCAAGCAATTGAGAATAAATGGATCTTCAAGAGGAAGACGAACGCTGATAGTAGTGTTACTATCTACAAAGCTAGAATTGTCGCAAAAGGTTTTCGACAAGTTCAAGGTGTTGACTACGATGAGAGCTTCTCACTCGTATCTATGCTTGAGTCTGTCCGAATCATGTTAGTAATTGCCGCATTTTATGAAATCTGGCAAATGGATAAACAAAACTGCATTCCTTAATGGATTTATTAAAGAAGAGTTGTATATGATGCAACAGAAGGTTTTGTCAATCCGAAAGGTGCTAACAAAATGTGCAAGCTCCAGCGATCCATCTGTGGACTGGTGCAAGCATCTCGGAGTTGGAATATACGCTTTGATGAGTCGATCAAAGCATATAGTTTTATACAGACTTGCGGTGAAGCCTGTATTTACAAGAATGTGAGTGGGAGTACTACAACATTTCTGATAAGTATATGTGAATGACATATTGTTGATCGGAAATAATGTAGAATTATTCTGTAAAGCATAAAGGAGTGTTTGAAAGGAGTTTTTCAAAGAAAGACTTCGGTGAAGCTGCTTACATATTAAGCATCAAGATCTATAGAGATAGATCAAGACGCTTGATAAGTTTTTTCAATGAGTACATACCTTGACAAGATTTTGAAGTAGTTCAAAATGGAGCAGTCAAAGAAAGAGTTCTTGCCTGTATTATAAGGTGTGAAGTTGAGTAAGACTCAAAGCCCGACCACGGCAGAAGATAGAAAGAGAATGAAAGTCATTCCCTATGCCTTGGCCATAGGTTCTATAAAGTATGTCATGCTGTATACCAGATCTATTGTATACCCTGCACTGATTTGGTAAGGGAGTACAATAGTGATCTAGGAGTAGATCACTGGACAACAGTCAGAATTATCCTTAGTGAAATAAGGATATGTTTCTCGATTATGGACGTGATAAAAAGGTTCGTCGTAAAGGGTTACGCCGATGCAAGTTTTGACACTAATCTAGATGACTCTAAGTCTCGATATAGATACATATTGAAAGTGGGAGCAATTAGCTAGAGTAGCTCCATGCAGAGCATTGTTGACATAGAAATTTGCAAAATACGTGTGGATCTGAATGTGGCAGACCCGTTGACTAAGATTCTCTCACAAGCAAAACATGATCACACCTTAGTACTCTTTGGGTGTTAATCACATAGCGATGTGAACTAGATTACTGAATCTAGTAAACCCTTTGGGTGTTGGTCACATGGCGATGTGAACTATGGGTGTTAATCACATGATGATGTGAACTATCGATGTTAATCACATGGTGATGTGATCTAGATTATTGACTCTAGTGCAAGTGGGAGACTGAAGGAAATATGCCCTAGAGGCAATAATAAAGTTATTATTTATTTCCTTATATCATGATAAATGTTTATTATTCATGCTAGAATTGTATTAACCGGAAACGTAATACATGTGTGAATACATAGACAAACAGAGTGTCACTAGTATGCCTCTACTTGACTAGCTCGTTAATCAAAGATGGTTATGTTTCCTAACCATGGACAAAGAGTTTTTATTTGATTAACGGGATCACATCATTAGATGAATGATCTGATTGACATGACCCATTCCATTAGCTTAGCACCCGATCGTTTAGTATGTTGCTATTGCTTTCTTCATGACTTATACATGTTCCTATGACTATGAGATTATGCAACTCCCGTTTGCCGGAGGAACACTTTGGGTACTACCAAACGTCACAACGTAACTGGGTGATTATAAAGGAGTACTACAGGTGTCTCCAAAGGTAGATGTTGGGTTAGCGTATTTCGAGATTAGGATTTGTCACTCCGATTGTCGGAGAGGTATCTCTGGGCCCTCTCGGTAATGCACATCACATAAGCCTTGCAAGCACTGCAACTAATATGTTAGTTGTGGGATGATGTATTACGGAACGAGTAAAGAGACTTGCCGGTAACGAGATTGAACTACGTATTGGATAACGACGATCGAATCTCGGGCAAGTAACATACCGATGACAAAGGGAACAACGTATGTTGTTATGCGGTCTGACCGATAAAAGATCTTCGTAGAATATGTAGGAGCCAATATGGGCATCCAGGTCCCGCTATTGGTTATTGACCGGAGACGTGTCTCGGTCATGTCTACATTGTTCTCGAACCGTAGGGTCCGCACGCTTAAGGTTTCGATGACAGTTATATTATGAATTTATGAGTTTTGATGTAACGAAGGAGTTTGGAGTCCCGGATGAGATCGGGGACATGACGAGGAGTCTCGAAATGGTCGAGACGTAAAGATCGATATATTGGATGACTATATTCGGACATCGGAAAGGTTCCGAGTGATTCGGGTATTTTTCGGAGTACCGGGTAGTTACGGGAGAAGTAATGGGCCTTGATGGGCTTTAGTGGGAGGAGGAAAAAAGGCTGCTGTGCCCCCCTCCCCTCTAGTCCGAATTGGACTAGGGAAAAGGGGGCCGGCCACCTTTCCTTCTCCTCCACTTCCTTCTCCCTTCCTCCCCTCTTGGTGGACTCTTGGAGTCCTAGTAGGACTCCACACGTGGCGCGCCTCTCCTATGGCCGGCCTCCTCCCCCTTGCTCCTTTATATACGGGGGCAGGGGGCACCTCTAGACACAGAAGTTGATCATTGAGATCGTTCGTTAGCCGTGTGCGGTGCCCCCTGCCACCATATTCCACCTCGATAATACCGTTGTAGTGCTTAGGCGAAGCCCTGCGTCGGCAGTACATCAAGATCGTCACCATGCCGTCGTGCTGACGGAACTACTCCCCGAAGCTTTGCTGGATCGGAGCCCGGGGATCGTCATCGAGCTGTACGTGTGCTAAGAACTCGGAGGTGCCGGAGTAACGGTGCTTGGATCGGTCGGATCGGGAAGAAGATGTACGACTACTTCCTCTATGTTGTGTCAACGCTTCCGTTGCGATCTACAAGGGTACGTAGATCAGACTCTCCTCCTCGTTGCTATGCATCATGATGATCTTGCTTGTGCGTAGGAAATTTTTGAAATTACTACGTTCCCCAACAGTGGGAACCCTAGATGGGGCGCCCAAACCCCCTGGTCACGTGGGAATAGGTGAGGGGGGCGCACAACCCCTTAGTGGGCTGGTTTGCCCCCTTCCCTTGGCCCATGAAGCCCCCCAACACTTGCCGGGGCTCCCGAAACACCTTTCGGTCATGCTGGTCATCACCCGGTACCTCCGGAACATTTCCGGACTCCAAAACCCTTCGTCCAATATATCAATCTTCACCTTCGGACCATTCCGGAACTCCTCGTGACATCCGGGATCTCATCCGGGTCTCTGAACAACATTCGGTAACTGCGTACATACTTTCCCTATAACCCTAGCGTCATCGAACCTTAAGTGTGTAGACCCTACGGGCTCGGGAATAATGCAGACATGACCGAGACATCTCTCTGGTAAATAACCAACAGCGGGATCTGAATACCCATGTTGGCTCCCACATGTTCCACGATGATCTTATCGGATGAACCACGATGTCAAGGATTCAGTCAATCCCGTATACAATTCCCTTTGTCTACCGGTATAGTACTTGCCCGAGATTCGATCGTCGGTATCCCGATACCTTGTTCAATCTCGTTACCGGTAAGTCTCTTTACTCGTTCCATAACACATCATCCCGTGATCAACTCCTTGGTCACATTGTACACATTATGATGATGTCCTACCGAGTGGGCCCAGAGATACCTCTCCGTTTACACGGAGTGACAAATCCCAGTCTCGATTCATGCCAACCCAATGGACACTTTCGGAGATACCCGTAGTGCACCTTTATAGCCACCCAGTTACGTTGTGGCGTTTGGTACACCCAAAGCATTCCTACGGTATCCGGGAGTTGCACAATCTCATGGTCTAAGGAAATGATACTTGACATTAGAAAAGCTTTAGCAGACGAACTATACGATCTTGTGCTAGGCTTAGTATTGGGTCTTGTCCATCACATCATTCTCCAAATATATTGGCATTGACCCGCATGGTTCGATACTTGGCTGCGCGCATTTTTTTAGCAGTACAGGTCCGCTGACGGTCGCCAGTTTTCATGGGCCGGCCCAGTCAGAGTTCCGCCTATGCGACAGAAGAATAAAGCCAACTTTTTCTGAGAAAAAAAAACAAATGGGCTGGCCCACCAGACAAATCCCGGTTGGCCTTTTGCAGGGTTTGATTTAGACCAGGATTGTATAGTTTAGGGTGCAAACGACAGGGATTTCGATTTGAGGGTTTGATTCGCCGAACCTCTACGAGTTCAAGGTTTAAAATGGACTTTTTCCCATCCAAACAGCCCCACGTATCATACATGTTCACGGGCTAAGTAAAATCAAGCACACATGGCCATCAACATGCTCCAAGGACGTCTAGGGCCAGCCAATCCACGTACATCACTCCTTATGCATGTTTAGTTTTGAGAGAATTCATGCCCATGTGTGGTGATAGTCGAAGACTTGAAACATAGATTCTATTTTGAATTATACGGTTTATCTTAAGCAATTAATGATGTGTCAAAAATCATTAGCGGGCATGAAGAAACTCGCTCTTTGCAGGATGCTGCTGCATGCCGGCAATTGCTATGGGGGAAGTTGCTGATGATGGCAACGACATTGTTGTGCCCCAGGATGCGCTTCTGGTAGGGTGATGTCATGACTTGGTGGGCACGTCAAAGGTGTGGACATAAACCAGGTTGGTCTAGCTAGTATTGAGGCAATCTCTCGAAGGACACATGACGGAACAAAAAATCAGTAGTGAGACATTTTTGTTCCATATTCGAAATATCAATGATTGCCATAGCTTCGACTTTTTTTTTAACTTTGCCATATGCCGCTAATGTTGTGTTGAGCTGTATAAATGTGTTACCATGATTATCATGGTTTCTTAAAATGGATCTGAATCTATTATAAAGGTCCATAGAAAATAGAACACTTGAAACATACAAAAAAATTACATTGAGGACCATGCAACACGTGGAATTGCCGATAATATTTGTCCAATTTTAGATTTCAAAATGTGCAATGGGCTAGTTGCACATTCTACAGCCTAGGGTAAATATGTTGTGCAATTTTAGGTAAAGAAATGGTAGTACATTATTTTATTGTACAATTATATGTTTTTTTTTGGTTTTTGAGATAATACAGTTTTTTAGGTTTAGAGTGTGCACTTGGGTTGTTTGCTCATACTGGAATTGAACGTGGTTTGTTGCTATAGTTTTTGGTTCAGAAATGAAGCCTAAAACTGCTCGTATTCTTTTGCACCTTTTTGTGATCTGACACATGACATTTAGGTGACTGTACATTCTGAAGACCAACATTACCCCATGAAAATGTGCAACTAATTGCATAGTTACATGGAGAACATAGTTTTTCTTTTACAATATTTTTTACTTTTGAGGTATATTTTTCGTTCAAGATTAGCTAAGTATTGGAGTTGCTTGTGGAGACAGAACAAGCCTTAAGTCTTTACCGGTACGTCGAAAAAAGAAATTGACTGCACGGTAAAAAGCAGGCGAATGGGGTCGCAGGCAAAGAACTGCAAAGTGCGATGCCCCAGAAAAGCAAAACAGCACTGCCAATTTACGTTGCAACCTGCAAGTTGCAACAAACACACGCAGGCATGATCACGCGCCATACGTCATGGCAGTAATAAAGTGATCAACAAACTGCAAAGTAGTTCGAATCGCTACGGCAATTAGATCAGTCATCTAATTAATTCCCCGATCGATCGAAACGATCCTTGCAAGTAACAACAGAACCGCAAAACGTAGGAGTAGTTCGAATCCGACGGACGGATAGATCATCCATGGTTTCACAATCAAAAGATCAAGGAAACAAAGTAGCCCTAGGCACCAGCCGACGCGAACGATCTGTATCAAGCAAGCAAGCGGAGTCGTGCAGAGCTGATCAAGGCAAGAGATCGACCTCTCACTGGATGCGGTAGCGGATGGGGGGCTCGGTGGCCAAGGAGGCCAGCGCGGACATGCTCGCCACGCCGACCACCACGGGCTGGAGATCGAGGGCGTGGAGCTGCCCTTCCATGGCTTGCCGGCGCCCTGGAGCGTCGGGGTTCTGGCTGTGAAGCATGAACCGGACGGAGCCCAGGAGGGTGTAGGCCCCCTCCACTCGGCGGAGCGCGTCCTCGGCGTGCTCCCTGGCGGCCTGGAGCCTGACGAGAGCAAGCCACTCGTCGTGGCGCCCGTGGCCGTCGCGGAGGTCGCCGATGCGGGCCACCGGCTCCGACGGGACGGCGCCGCAGCCGTGGAGCGTCAGGCGCTCGGCCACCACCGTGTTAATGATGAAAGCGGAGAGGAAGCCGGATGCGTGGTCGATGTGGGTCAGCGCGGACTCCAGCAAGGTGTACCGCCCCTCGGCGTCGCGGGTGTCCAGCACCAGCGGGGACGCCAGATCGCGACGCGCGGCGGCGACCCTTTGCTTGACGCGGGCGGCGGATCGGATCGCCTCGCTCGTCACAGACAGGTACATCGTCTTCCATGGCGGCGGCTGCGCCATTTCTCTCTCTCTCTCTCTCTCTCTCTCTCTCTTCTCTTCTTTCTTGGGTTCTTTCTCCCCTCCCCTCTCCGTCGTCGCTGAAATAGCCAGCCTGGCATGGGCTGACAGGTCCCAGCTTGGTCAATATACCAGTGCCATGACACAACATCTTCGCTGACAGATGGGCCCATGTACGTGGGACCAGCGATCCAGTGGGTCAGGAGCTACGTTAGCTACGAGGCAGCGAGACGATTCTGCGTGACAACAAGCAGCCCCACACCGTAACGGCACATTTACCCCACCGACTCCAGAAACTACCTCGCCGGCGCGCGGTAGAAATAACCCCAACCGACCCCACGCAACAAATAGCATCACGTCTCCTCACGCCGGAGAGAGAGACGCCGGCAATGGCGGAGTGGAGGAACATGGCGGCGGGGGCGGCGGGTGGCAGCTTCACCTACATCAACGAGACGACCGCGATTGCGGGGTCCATCATTGTCGCCCGCCTGCAGTACGTCCTGGCCGCCGTGGACTGCCGCGGATTCGGCCCGGGCGTGCACCCGCCGCCCAACGCCGGCCAGGGCGCTTCAGCAGGCGGCCACCGCATCGACCTCGCCATCGACCGG
Organism: Triticum monococcum; assembly: GCA_034509565.1. Taxonomy (NCBI): domain Eukaryota; kingdom Viridiplantae; phylum Streptophyta; class Magnoliopsida; order Poales; family Poaceae; genus Triticum; species Triticum monococcum. Next base: position 71,756,936 of record CM067843.1, on the reverse strand, counting down.
ATCAAGCGCTTCAGCAGGCTCCACGCCGTCCTGGGCAACGTCTTCTCCCTCTGCGTCCCGCGCATCGGGCTCCAGGGCAACGCGCTGGGGCGGTGGAACAGCTGGCAACTCCACCGCGCCGAGGCCGCCCGCCACGCGGAGACGGCGCTGCGGCGCCTGCTCTCCGCCAAGTCGCACGGCCATGCGACCCTCAGCGTTTTCCAGGACATGCTCAGGCCGCCGTCGCCGCAAGCAGTCGCCCACGCGTGGGCGCCCGCGGCCGAGCAGCTCCTGCGCCGCGCGATCGACGACCTGGCCGTGGCGGAGGCCGCGGTGGGGCAGATGCGCCCGGCCATTGTCGCCCAGTACGCCGACGCCCGGATGCTTCTTCATGGCGGATAGCGGGCGCGGCGGCGAAGCAATGACTGGGCGGATCCCTTCTGTTGTGTTCATCGACCGATACCTGCAGCTGCAGGAGCAGGTCTCGGTTTTCCGTCGATCAAGGTTCAGGTGCTCAAAGATTTGATCCAAAACTGCTCGGTGGATCAAGTCGATCGACTCGAGCTTCTTTTGAATCTTGAACAGTTAATTAGATACAACATGAGAACATCTGTTTGCTTGATTAGTACTTAGTACTCAATCTCTTGAATCTTGATCAGTTAGATACAGCTGGGAACATCTCTTTGCTTGATTAGTGCAAGTACTCAATCTCTTGAATCTTGATCAGTTAGATACAGTTTTGTAGCTGCAGCAACTTGTTTCTACAATCTTAAACCCATTAGCTTCTGTTACCTACATGGTGGATTCTTAACTATAGATGGCAAAACTTGTTTGCGTTGCTTATGTAAAGAGGCAGTGATTAGGACCTGATTGCATTGTCGTTTCCAAGCATAATACCCAAAGCCCGGTAAAAATAAAGTCAGGTAGGCATCGAATAGGTGGTGGTGCTTGGATCGTTGTTTCTGGTCTGTAAATTTTGGGAGCACCTATACGTCAGGTGCATGACTCTTTTTTTTTCATGCTCCACTCGCTTCTTTTTCTATCCGTGAGGTTTTTTTAAGGTGCATACATATAGAGATGTGAAATTAGTAGATATGTCAACTCATAATTTCTTTTTGAGGACACACAATTGTTTTGTTTTTTTAGAAGGACGTGATATGATAGTAACTAAATTGCTCTATCAAACGCAAATAAAAAGTGAGATGGTATTCTGCAAGCTATTCTGAACCATAAACAAAAAAAAACATTGCAATCAAATGTAACGCACTCGATGCGACTATATCTCCAACGTGTCGAAGCATGACTTAAAGGCATAGCCGCATTGAAAGCAATGTCGCAAGTAAGGCAATCTTCACAACATCCCATGTAAATAGATAATAAAAGGGAAGGTACATAGTTGGCTTACACTTGCCACGTCAAACAAAGTACATAAGTAGCATTACATCATCCAAACACTCATGGCCCGACTACGGTGCCAAAATAAAAAATCAACCCAACATGCGACACGGTCCTGATCGCCCCAACTGGGCACCACTACTGATCATCAGGGAAAGATACATAGTAACGCCGTGAGTCCTCGTCGAACTCCCACTTGAGCTCAAGCGCATCATCTGGAATGGAGTCGTCGGGCCCTGCATCTGGTTTGGAAGTAATCTGTGAGCCATAGGGACTCAGCAATCTCGCACCCTCGTGATCAAGACTATTTAAGCTTATAGGTAAGGCAAGGTAATATGTGGAGCTGCAGCAAGTGACTAGCATATATGGTGGCTAATCTGTTCGCAAAAGAGAGCGAGAAGAGATGGCAAAGCACGAACGAATAACTAGAGAACAACCTGCGGGAAGCATTACTCCAACACCGTGTTCTCTTCCCGGACTCCGCCGAGAAGAGACCATCACGGTAACACACACAGTTGATTCATTTTAATTAAGTTAAGGTTCAAGTTATCTACAACTGGACATTAACAAATTCCCATCTGCCCATAACCGCGGGCACGGCTTTCAAAAGTTCAAATCCCTGCAGGGGAGTCCCAACTTAGCCCATGACAAGCTCTCACGGTCAACGAGGGATATACCTTCTCCCGAGACATTCCGATCAGACTCAGTATCCCGGTTCTACAAGACACTTCGACAAGTTAAAAAAAAATCCAGCAACACCGCCCGAATGTGCCGACAAATCCCGATAGGAGCTGCACATATCTCATTCTCAGGGCACACTCAGATTGTCCAAACTTCTAGTAGGCCAGCCCAGAGTTGCCCCTGGTGGCCACCGGCGGCTGACGGGGTGGACCAACACTCAGAGGAGCACTGGCCCGGGTTTTTTTAAATAAGATGACCCTCGGGCTCCGGAAACCCAAGGGAAAAAGAGGCTAGGTGGCAAATGGTAAAACCAAGGTTGGGCATTGCTGGAGGAGTTTTATTCAAGGCGAACTGTCAAGGGGTTCCCATTATTACCCAACCGCGCAAGGAACGCAAAATCCGGAAACATAACAACGATATGACGGAAACTAGGGCAGCAAGAGTGGAACAAAACACTAGGCTAAAAGGCCGAGCCTTCCACCCTTTACCAAGTATATAGATGCATTAAGATAACAAGATAATATAATGATATCCCAACAAGAAAATAATGTTCCAACAAGGAACGGTCTCCAATCTTCACCTGCAACTAGCAACGCTATAAGAGGGGCTGAGCAAAGCGGTAACATATCCAATCAACGGTTTGCTAGGACATGGTGGGTTAGAGGTTTGATATGGCAATTTGGGAGGCATGACAAGCAAGTGGTAGGCATCGTAGCATAGGCATAGCAAAAGAGCGAGCATCTAGCAAAGCAAACATAGAAGTGATTTCGACGATATGATCATCTTGCCTGCAAAGTTGTCAGAGTTGACTGGATCCTCGAAAGCAAACTCAACGGGCTCCTCGTTAGCGAACTTGTCTCCCGGCTCTACCCAAACAAGACAAACAAGCGAAAAGGACACAATCAACCACGTGCAAAGCTCAAACAACATGATGCAAACATGGTATGCTATGCGGGATGCGATATGTGATGCATATGCAAGATTTGGCAAGGAATGAATGAACCTGGACTCAACATGGAAATCCAAGTGTGCCACTGGAAAGGTGAGGTGATTTCGGTTGAAATCGATATAAAGAACACCAGAATCGGATGCACGGTTTGGAAATGGCAAGCAATTCAAATATGGCACCGGTCTGCGATATACAGCAAGTAGCCATCTAAATGCAACAAGATAATTATGCTATAGCACTCGAACATAGCAACAAAATACATGGCAGGCATCCATTCATGATGCTTAACAAAAGATGAACACTGAGCTACCGCCGATTCATCCACTAACAGGTTCAAACAAGCATGGCAAAAGTGCAATTGGTAAACAGATTTCAGACTTAGTGAAATTAACACAAGTCTGGAATTTCAGACCAGGTAGCACACTTTGGAGCATGAAAACTAGATGTTACAGGAATTGAACATGGCAAAGCAAGACATGGAATGGAGCTACTCAAAGAGCTTAACAAAAGTCCCTTAGTGACCTAGAGCCAAAAGGGATCAGAAAATACAATTGCAAGCATGTTAACATGGCAAAAACATAATCAGATCTCAGACTTAGAGATAAACTGAATCATGCAAATCAGATATCAAGTAGGCATGTTTACGAGCTCGATGCACTCAATACAGAGCAAGGCATGACAATCTAAGCTTAAACCCATCAATAATACACATTATCCAAGCTAGACATGGCAATAACAATAACATAGCATGCACGGATCAACTACAACATCCTCGGCAAAATCGCTAACAAGTAGACAATGTGCCCACATTCACAAAATAGCAAAAGTAGAGCTCGATTGACTCAAGCTAGGGTGCTCCATAATTGCAAACAAAGGCATGGATGGATAGAGCACTACAAGATTAACAAATCATCCTTACTGATCATCCTCAAAAGAGGCACGGATAACTAGGAAACAACAAGAACATATGGCATATTGATAAAAACAGATCAAGGACTTAGTGGAATTGCTAAGTTCATGAAATCAACATTAACGAATGCTCCACTTTGCAAGCTTGTGATAGTCACCACACACATCACAAAAATACATGGATAGCACCTCTGTAAAGATGGCAAAGCATATAACAAAACACATGTAGAGCTCATGGGTATATCATGCACACATTAATCATGGCAAAAATGACAAATAGCTATTTGGTGCAGCAGATCTGACAATTAACTCAAATAGAACTCTTCCAACAGCATTTCGGGCATCAAGATGTACTCAAATGAAAATGATGCAATGAGAAGAAATGATGTACTCTCTGAGGCGAACATTTTGATATGCTACACGCCCAAAACGGATCTACGGATGAGGAGATATAGCATGATGAAAAATGCAAATTATTAGGATTTCGGAAAGAGAAACAACCGTCTCAGATCTATATCTGGGCACTGTTCATGCGCGGGAACCGAGGTTGGTCGGCCGGAGCTTCGAGGTCGCCGGAGTGGAAGTCTGGGCGCCGGATCCGCCGCGGTGGTGGCCGGAGGAGGCGGCGGTTGGCGGCCGGAGGAAGCAGCGCGATGGGGCGGCGCCGGGGCGAGGAGATGGCGTCGGGCGGCGATGGAGGTGATGGTCGGCGAGGCGGACCGCGGTGGCGTGGCGGCGCCGGCTGGCGAGGTGAAGGCGGCGGGGAAGCGGCGTCGGGCGGCGGGGCGAAGCCGAGCGGCGGGGTGCGGCGACTGGGCCGCGGGGGCCCAACGTGGGCTGAGCGGGCCAGCGATGTGGGGCACGGGCGCGGGCGAACCCCGGCTCGACACGTGGCGGCGGTGGGACGGAACGGACGCGTCCGGCGCTGGCGGACGTTGTCCGGCGCGTGGAGAGAGAGGATTTAGGGTTAGGGATCCGGAATTTTGGGGGAGTGCACCTATTTATAGATAGAGGGAGCTAGGAGAGTCCAAATGAGGTGCGGTTTTCGGCCACGCGGTCGTGATCGAACGCTCTAGATGATGGAGAAGGTTTTGGTGGGTTTTGGGCCAAATTGGAAGGGTGTTGGGCTGCAACACACACGAGGCCTTCTTGGTCCCTCGGTTAACCGTTGGAGCATCAAACGAAGTCCAAATGGTACGGAACTTGACAAGCGGTCTACCGGTAGTAAACCAAGGCCGCATGGCAAGTCTCGGTCCAATCCGGAAATGTTTAACCCCCACGCACGAAAGAAAGGTAGAAATGACCACCGGAGGAGAACGGAGCGCCGGAATGCAAAACGGACAACGGGGAAAATGCTCGGATGCATGAGACGAACACGTATGCAAATGCAATGCACATGATGACATGATATGAGATGCATGACAACAACAACACACGGAGGCAAAAAACCCGAACCCGAGAAAAATAAAATAACTTAGCGCCGGAAACGGCAAGAGTTGGAGTACATATTAGGTAAATTACATCCGGGGTGTTACAACACTCCACCACTACGAAAGGATCTCGTACTGAGATCTAGGACTGGAAGAACGCCGGGTACTCAGAACGGAGGTGATCCTCGCGTTCCCAGGTGGCTTCACGGTCGGAATGGTGTGACCACTTGACTTTGAGAATTTGATTGACTTATTGCGAGTCTTGCGTTCAGTCTCTTCAAGAATAGCCACGGGGTGCTCACGATAAGAGAGATCTTCTTGGAGATCAATGTCTTCGAAGTTGACGGTGCGGTCAGGAGTCTTGAAGCACTTGCGGAGCTGAGAGACATGGAACACGTCATGCACATTTGCAAAGTTTGAAGGAAGCTCGAGTTGATAGGCGAGATCGCCTCTCTTGCTGACGATCTTGAAATGTCCCATGTATCTAGGGGCAAGCTTCCCTTTGATACCGAAGCGACGAGTACCTTCCATTGGAGAGACGCAGAGGTAAACATGATCTCCGATCTTGAAAGCCAAATCACGGTGCTTACTATCATAGTAGCTCTTCTGGCGCGATTGCGCTGCTTTGAGGTTATCTCGAATGACTTTACACATTTCCTCTGCCTCTGTGATTAAGTCATTTCCCAGAAGTTGACGTTCACCGGTTTCGGACCAGTTGAGTGGAGTATGGCATTTCCTGCCATACAGAATTTTGAATGGGGCCCTTCCCGAACTTGCTTGAAAACTGTTGTTGTAGGAGAATTTAGCATATGGAAGACAATCTTCCCACTTCATACCGAAGGAGATCACACAAGCCCTGAGCATATATTCAAGAATCTGATTGACACGCTTGACTTGACCGCTAGTTTGAGGATGGAAAGTTGTGCTGAAGCGGATGTTGATGCCCATGGCCTTCTGAAAAGAATCCCAAAACTTGGAGGTAAAGATGCTGCCACGGTCTAAAGAGATCACCTGTGGAATACCGTGCAGCGAGACAATTCGAGAGGTATAGAGCTCCGCCAATTGAGCTGCTATGATTGACTCTTTGATAGGCAGAAAATGAGCCACTTTAGTGAGTTTGTCGATGACAACGAATATAGCATCATTGCCATGCTTGGACTTTGGAAACCCAGTCATGAAGTCCATCTCAATGTGGTCAAACTTCCATTCTGGAATGGCAAGAGGTTGGAGGAGACCAGCTGGCCTTTGGTGTTCTGCCTTCACTCTTCTGCAGACATCACACTCATTCACGAACTGAGCAATCTCGCGCTTCATTCGAGTCCACCAATAAGCCTGCTTGAGGTCTTGATACATCTTCGTGCTCCCAGGGTGGATGGAGAGGAGTGAATAGTGAGCTTCGTTCATGATAACCTTACGAAGATCACCTTTGTGAACAACAATACGATCCTCGAACAAGAGAGTATCCTTGTCATCAAGGCGGTAGCACTTGTACTTGGGTTGACTCTTGGCAATCCCAATCTTCACCTTCTTCACCATAGCTTCAAGAAGTTGAGCCTCGCGAATCTGGTCTTCCAAGGTAGGAGAGACTTGAAGGTTGGCGAGGAAACCTTGAGGAACAACTTGCAGATTGAGTTTGAGGAAAGCTTCACAAACCTCGATTTGATACGGCTTGAGAATCAGACTGTTGCAATAAGCCTTCCTGCTCAATGTGTCAGCAATCACATTGGCCTTGCCTGGAGTATACTCGATACTCGGATTATACTCTTGAATCATTTCGACCCATCGAGCCTGCCTGAGGTTGAGATTAAGCTGAGTGAAGATGTACTTGAGACACTTGTGGCCAGTGAAGATGTCCACTTTTCTTCCCAATAAGAGATGTCTCCAAATCAAAAGAGCATGCACAACTGCCGCCAACTCGAGGTCATGAGTGGGGTAGTTCTTCTCGTTGGGCTTCAACTGACGAGAGGTATAAGCCACAACTTTCTTCTCTTGCATCAACACTGCACCAAGACCTTGGAGAGAGGCATCACAAAAGACCTCGAACGGTTTGGATTCATCAGGAGGAGTCAGAACTGGATCAGTGACCAATTTCTCTTTCAAAGTGTTGAAAGCAATGTCACATTCCGGAGACCAAACGTACTTGATGTGCTTCTGGAGAAGCTTTGAGAGAGAGGCTTCGCGATCTTTGAAAAGTTCTCAACGAACCTTCCACATTAGCTTGCGAGACCGAGGAAGCTACGGAGTTGCTTCACGTTCTGAGGTGGTTCCCAATTCACAATTGCAGACACCTTCTCAGGATTCACCGCAATGCCCTTGGCAGAGATGATATGCCCAAGATAAAGAACCTCATCGAGCCAAAACTCGCACTTTGAGAACTTGGCGTAGAACTGGTGTTCCCTGAGCTTATCGAGCACCAAACGCAAGTGCTTGGCATGATCTTCCTTGTTCTTCGAAAAGACCAGAATGTCGTCGAGATAGACCAAAATAAAGTCATTTGTGTAGGCGTTGAAAATGAAGTTCATCATGCGAGAGAAAGTCGGAGGAGCGTTGACGAGGCCAAAAGACATGACAGTGTATTCATATGAACCATAGCTTGTCCTGAAAGCCGTCTTGGGAATATCTTGCTCATGGATTCGAATCTGGTGATAACCCATGCGGAGATCAAGCTTGGAGAATACTTGGGCACCTTTGAGTTGTTCGAACAGCTCGTTGATGTTGGGAAGTGGGTATTTGTTCTTGATAGTCTTCTTGTTCAATGGACGGTAGTCAACACAAAGTCGGTCCGTTCCATCCTTCTTCTTCACAAAAAGAACTCCACAACCCCACGGAGAAGAACTAGGTCGGATGAGACCCATTCGCTCTTGAATATCGAGTTGCTTCTTCAGCTCCTTCAACTCTTCAGGTCCGAGCTTGTAGGGATGCTTGCAAACCGGTTCCGTGCCAGGCTCGAGATCGATGACGAATTCAACTGGCCGGTGCGGAGGCATTCCTGGAAGCTCTTCTGGAAAGACGTCTTGATATTCGCAAACGACTGGAATTTGCGAGATGGCATCCAGTTCACCCTTCTCATTGAGAGAAAACAGACGGATTGTATTATCCCGAGCGGCAAAGACAATTACATCCTCAGACGAATGAGTGAATTGAATCTGCCTGGCTGCACAATCAAGCTGAGCCTTGTGCTTAGAAAGCCAATCCATCCCGAGAATAAGATCAATATCCGAGTTACCAAGGACCATTGGAGAAGCCAGAAACTTGAAATCACCCATCATGATAGAAATATCCGGAATCTCGTGGTTAGCGAGCAAACATTTACTCGGAGAGACAACTGCTAACGGTTTATGCATAACTTGGGAAGTCAACTCATGCTTAGATGCAAAAGGTCTCGAGATGAAACAGTGCGATACACCAGTGTCAAAAAGTACTTTTGTGGGAACATCGTTAATAGGAAGGTTACCCATGATGACATCTGACGAGACCTCTGCCTGAGATGCGTTCATCAAGTTCACCTTGGCGTGCTTGGGGTTATGCTTGACCACAGCTGTACTTGCCGATCTCACAGGAGGAGGAGGAGGGAGACGCCTCTGGTTGAAGCATTTTTTGGTATAGTGACCCTTCTGTTGGCACTTGTTGCACATGACCTTTGAAAGCGGACGGTGATACGAAGCACTCGATCTTGGAGCTTGAGACGAAGTCTTGTTCTAAAAGCTAGGGTTGGGTAGGTGGGAAGATCCACTACCACCTTTGCTCTTCTGCTGATACGGCTGACGGAACGGAGGAGGAGGAAGCCAATACTTCTTCTGCTTGGCCACTTGAGTAGAGGAAGAAGGAGTAGCATCTCTGACTCGCTTCTTGGAAGCATCACACTTTAGTTGAGCAGCCTCTTGCTTCAATGCCATGTTGTAGAACTCATCGTACCTCAAGGGCTCAAAGAGAACAAGAGCTAGCTGGGTTTCTTCTCTGAGACCACCTCTGAACTGGTATATCATGTTCGTCTCGTCAGGGACGTCCTGCTTAGCAAAGCGGGCGAGCTTCTGAAACAACTTGTTATAGTCATAGACAGACAAAGAGCCTTGCTTCAGGTTGTGGAATTCCTCACGCTTGCTTTCAACCACGCTCTGAGGAATATGATGAGCTTTGAAGTCTTGACGGAATTCATCCCAGGTAATCACACGACCTCCTCTGGAATCTTTGTACTACTGGAACCATTCTGCAGCTTGGTCTTTGAGTTGGAAGGAAGCGAACTTGACAAAGTCATCAGGCCTAACGTTACTGCACTCGAAATGCTTGCATAAGTCCACAAGCCAATCGTCAGCATCAGTTTCCTCAACACAATTGCTGAAGGTCTTTGGCTGGTTAGCAAGGAACTGGTTGAGTGTAGCAAAGTGATTCTGATTGTTGCCCTGGTTGCCTTGGTTCGCATGATTGCGCTCTTGGAGAATTTGCATGATCAACTACGTGTTTTCATTGGTAGCAGCCATCACAGCTTGCCATGCCTCCGGAGGAGGAGGACGTGGTGGCGGATCCTGATTCTAATTCTGATTGTTGCTCTTAGCGGGAGCCATCCTGAAGAGGGTGACATCCGTTAGCACATTGACAGATAAAATTGAAGCTGAATCAAGCAGGTTGAAATTACAACATATAGTCTTCACATCCGAACATAAAAACGAACGCATTCCACTTGAAATGGTCACATATCCATAAATTGATAAGCCACTTAGAATTTAGGTAGAGGAATAAATCAACAAGGTACAGAACAAGAACGAATACCCGGTAAGAAATCCCAATCTCAAACCAAATATCCGTGGAAGAAGAACTAGAGCTACAAGAATTCCCACCTATGAAACTCCCGAACCTTTCCGGTTATGCAATCAGGTGTTGGGGATACAGGGGAAGCATAATATCTCACCCAAATCTAGCAAATCCTACATCCAACTGTATCCATCCTTCAACACATAACCGAGAAAAACTTCGGAAACCATCTACCTCAACCTTCGAAAAGCATCCGTTATACAAGTTATGGCAATACTCCCGAACTCCCGCCCCAGTACTGGGTGGCGTCGAGGTTATCTCACCAACAACTGCATAAAAGAGATTTTCGATGTCGGCGAACTAAACTCAGGTATTCCAGAACTGCAACGATAAAATTGTGACGACAACACCTCGGAGCTCAACTCCCCGGGACACTGCCACAACCCCTAAATGACAGGAGGCACCAAGAACAATGTTCTCGTCACAAATCCATCGGAACGATTCCAAGAGACCCGCGTGATCCTAATTTTTTTTTGTGAAATTTGAGAAGAGAAGAGTCAAAACTCTACGTCAGGATGCCTTACCAGAGTGATGAAGGGACTGGGGAGTAAAAAGAATTCCTAAACTCTCCGATATATAATTCCTAAATGACTCAAAACATTTTTCTAGACTCAACAACGGCTGCTAAAAACGATCAAGCAGTGGGGGCTCCTAAGGTCGGGGAAGGCTCTGATTACCAACTTGTAACGCCCTCAATGCGGCAATATCTCCTACGTGTCGAAGCACGACTTAGAGGCATAGCCGCATTGAAAGCAATGTCGCAACTAAGGCGATCTTCACAACATCCCATGTAAATAGATAATAAAAGGCAAGGTACATAGTTGGCTTACACTCGCCATGTCAAACAAAGTACATAAATAGCATTATATCATCCAAACACTCATGGCCCGACTACGGTGCCAAAATAAAAGATCAACCCAACATGCGACACGGTCCTGATCGCCCCAACTGGGCACCACTACTGATCATCATGGAAAGACACATAGTAACGGCGTGAGTCCTCGTCGAACTCCCACTTGAGATCAAGCGCATCATCTGGAACGGAGTCGTCTGGCCCTGCATCTGGTTTGGAAGTAATCTATGAGCCATAGGGACTCAACAATCTCGCACCCTCGCGAGCAAGACTATTTAAGCTTATAGGTAAGGCAAGGTAATATGTGGAGCTACAGCAAGCGACTAGCATATATGGTGGCTAACCTATTCGCAAAAGAGAGCGAGAAGATATGGCAAAGCACGGACGAATAACTAGAGAACAACCTGCAGCAAGCATTACTCCAACACCATGTTCTCTTCCCGGACTCCACGGAGAAGAGACCATCACGGTAACACACACAGTTGATTCATTTTAATTAAGTTAAGGTTCAAGTTATCTACAACCGGACATTAACAAATTCCCATCTGCCCATCACCGCGGGCACGGCTTTCGAAAGTTCAAATCCCTGCAGGGGAGTCCCAACTTAGCCCATGACAAGCTCTCACGGCCGGCGAAGGATATACCTTCTCCCGAGACATTCCGATCAGACTCGGTATCCCGGTTCTACAAGACACTTTGACAAGTTAAAACAAATCCAGCAACACCGCCCGAATGTGCCAACAAATCTTGATAGGAGCTGCACATATCTCGTTCTCAGGCACACTCAAATTGTCCAAACTTCCGGTAGGCCAGCCCAGAGATGCCCCTGGTGGCCACCGGCGGCTGACAGCGTGGACCAACACTTAGAGGAGCACTGGCCCGGGGGGTTTAAATAAGATGACCCTCGGGCTCCGGAAACCCAAGGGAAAAACAGGCTAGGTGGCAAATGGTAAAACCAAGGTTGGGCATTGCTGGAGGAGTTTTATTCAAGGCAAACTGTCAAGGGGTTCCCATTATTACCCAACCGCGTAAGGAACGCAAAATCCAGGAACATAACACCGATATGACGGAAACTAGCGCGGCAAGAGTGGAACAAAACACTAGGCTAAAAGGCCGAGACTTCCACCCTTTACCAAGTATACAGATGCATTAAGATAACAAGATAATATAATGATATCCCAACAAGAAAATAATGTTCCAACAAGGAACGGTCTCCAATCTTCATCTACAACTAGCAACGCTATAAGAGGGGCTGAGCAAAGTGGTAACATAGCCAATCAACGGTTTGCTAGGACATGGTGGGTTAGAGGTTTGACATGGCAATTTGGGAGGCATGACAAGCAAGTGGTAGGCATCGTAGCATAGGCATAGCAAAAGAGCGAGCATCTAGCAAAGCAAAGATAGAAGTGATTTCGAGGGTATGATCATCTTGCCTGCAAAGTTGTCAGAGTTGACTAGATCCTCGAAAGCAAACTCAACGGGCTCCTCGTTAGCGAACTTGTCTCCCGGCTCTACCCAAACAAGACAAACAAGCGAAAAGGACACAATCAACCACGTGCAAAGCTCAAACAACATGATGCAAACATGGTATGCTATGCGGGATGCGATATGTGATGCATATGCAAGATTTGGCAAGGAATGAATGAACCTGGACTCAACTTGGAAATCCAAGTGTGCCACTGGAAAGGTGAGGTGATTTCGGTTGAAATCGATATAAAGAACACCAGAATCGGATGCATGGTTTGGAAATGCAAGCAATTCAAATATGGCACCGGTCTGCGATATACAGCAAGTAACCATCTAAATGCAACAAGATAATTATGCTACAACACTCGAACATGGCAACAAAATACATGGCAGGGATCCATTCATGATGCTTAACAAAAGATGAACACTGAGCTACCGCCAATTCATCCACTAACAGGTTCAAACAAGCATGGCAAAAGTGCAATTGGTAAACAGATTTCAGACTTAGTGAAATTAACACAAGCCTGGAATTTCAGACCAGGTAGCACACTTTGGAGCATGAAAACTAGATGTTACAGGAATTGAACATGGCAAAGCAAGATATGGCATGGAGCTACTCAAAGAGCTTAACAAAAGTCCCTTAGTGACCTAGAGCCAAAAGGGATCAGAAAATACAATTGCAAGCATGTGAAGATGGCAAAAACATAATCAGATCTCAGACTTAGAGAAAAACTGAAACATGCAAATCAGATATCAAGTAGGCATGTTTACGAGCTCGATGCACTCAATACAGAGCAAGGCATGGCAATCTAAGCTTAAACCCATCAATAATACACATTATACAAGCTAGACATGGCAATAACAATAACATAGCATGCACAGATCAACTACAACATCCTCGGCAAAATCGCTAACAAGTAGACAATCTGCCCAGATTCATGAAATAGCAAAAGTAGAGCTCGATTGACTCAAGCTAGGGTGCTCCATAATTGCAAACAAAGGCATGGATGGATAGAGCACTACAAGATTAACAAATCATCCTTACTGATCATCCTCAAAAGAGGCACGGATAACTAGGAAACAACAAGAACATATAGCATATTGATAAAAACAGATCAAGGACTTAGTGGAATTGCTAAGTTCATGAAATCAGCATTAACGAATGCACCACTTTGCAAGCTTGTGCTAGTCACCACACACATCACAAAAATACATGGATAGCACCTCTGTAAAGATGGAAAAGCATATAACAAAACACATGTAGAGCTCATGGGCATATCATGCACACATTAATCATGGCAAAAATGACAAATAGCTATTTGGTGCAACAGATCTGATAATTAACTCAAATAGAACTCTTCCAACAGCATTTCGGGCATCAAGATGAACTCAAATCAAAATGATGCAATGAGATGAAATGATTTACTCTCTAAGACGAACATTTTGATATGCTACACACCCAAAACGGATCTACGGATGAGGAGATATAGCATGATGAAAAACAAAATTATTAGGGTTTCGGGAGGAGAAACAACCGTCTCAGATCTAGATCTGGGCACTGTTCATGCGCGGGAACCGTGGTTGGACGGCCGGAGCTTTGAGGTCGCCGGAGTGGAAGTCGGGGCGCCGGATCCGCGGTGGTGGCCGGAGGAGGCGGCGGTTGGCGGCCGGAGGAAGCAGCGCGGTGGGGCGGCGCCGGGGCGAGGAGATGGCCTCGGGCGGCGATGGAGGCGATGGTCGGCGAGGCGGACCGCGGCGGCGCCGGACGGCGAGGTGAAGGCGACGGGGAAGCGGCGTTGGGCGGCGGGGCAAAGCCAGGCGGCGGGGTGCGGCGACTGGGCGGCGGGGGCCCAACGTGGGCTGAGCAGGCCGGCAATGTGGGGCGCGGGCGCGGGCGAACCCCGGCTCGACACATGGCGGCGGTGGGACGGAACGGACGCGTCCGGAGCCGGCGGACGTTGTCCGGCGCGCGGAGAGAGAGGATTTAGGGTTAGGGATCCAGAATTTCGGGGGAGTGCACCTATTTATAGATAGAGGGAGCTAGGAGAGTCCAAATGAGATGCGGTTTTCGGCCACGCGATCGTGATCGAACGCTTTAGATGATGGAGAAGGTTTTGGTGGGTTTTGGGCCAAATTGGAAGGGTGTTGGGCTGCAACACACACAAGGCCTTCTCGGTCCCTCTATTAACCGTTGGAGCATCAAACGAAGTCCAAATGGTACGAAACTTGACAGGTGGTCTACCGGTAGTAAACCAAGGCCGCATGGCAAGTCTCGGTCCAATCCGGAAATGTTTAACCCCCACACATGAAAGAAAGGTAGAAATTACCACCGGAGGAGAACGGAGCGCCGAAATGCAAAACGGACAACGGGGAAAATGCTCGGATGCATGAGACGAACACATATGCAAATGCAATGCACATGATGACATGATATGAGATGCATGACAACAACAACACACGAAGGCAAAAAACCCGAACCCGAGAAAAATAAAATAACTTAGCGCCGGAAACGGCAAGAGTTGGAGTACATATTAGGTAAATTACATCCGGGGTGTTACATCAAAGTACTGGATGAAAATTCAAATACCTATATACTCCCTCCATCCCGAAAAACATGTCGTGGCGGCATTTTTGCAAAAAAACCTCTCGTTTTTCCCGACCAAACCCGCGCTCCTCGTCCTCCTCCTCCGACAGAAGCAGCAGTTGTGCTACTCTCTGCCGCCACTGCTTCGCTGCTCCCGCCACCGCAGCTCCCCTTCTCCCCCGCTCTCCCGCCGCCGCCGCTCCCCTGCTACCCCACTCTCCTGCCGCAGGTGCCTCCTGCTCCGCCACCGCAACTACCGCTCACCTGCCTCCCCAAGCTCCCCCTTTCTCAAAAAAATCCTTGATTTGGATCCCATGTTAGTCCAACCCACAGCTACCGCCGTGCTTTGCTTCGGCTGCGTCAGAACTGCCGTCGGAGAGCCCGCAGGCGCCAGATCCAGACCACCAACAACAACCTAAAGGTCGACGAGCAGCCGGGTGTCGTCCTCGCCGTCGATGACGACGGTGCAGCCGACGACGACGATGCCGCCGACGCCGCGAAGCGAGGGCGAGATCCTCTAGTCGGCCAACATCAAGAGCTTGCGGACCTCCTCGCCGCCGCTGCCTCGTCGCGGGCTCGGCACACTGCAGCTCTTCTTGGCCATTTCTCCCTGGCTTGACTGGTTGCGGCGCGGGAGAAGGCCGAGGCCGCGCTCGCCGAGGGGGACGCTGTGCGGGCGGAGGCCCTCTTCACCAAGGTCAGTGCGTGCTTGCTCTGGTTCCTCTCTCCCCAAAACACCATGGACAAAACTGCAGCTCTCTGCTTGCTATTCTGATTTAAAAATGACTATGACTTGTTTGTGCTGCAGAGCATCGCCATGGACTGAATCATTCTTTTCAGCCGGCGGCCAATCTTTACATATGTTTGGCCGCCAAGTACTCCATCTTGTACTGACAGAGAATGTGTTGTAAAGGTGGGCTGCATCTGGCCTACGGAGGCAGGTCTGCTCCCCCTTGCTGAATTTGCCTGGAGAACTAGCTAGCCTCTTAGTTCTGACAGTGTAAATGGATTTACTCTGATGAGTGATGGTTTGGTCGCAATTGTGCAGGTGTAAGGCGAGAATAGCGATTGGGGATACTATTGGCACCCTCGCAGATGCCGAGGAAGCGATAAGGATAGCTCCCAAATTTCCTCAGGTAAATGAACTCCATGTCTTGTTCATAATATTAAATCCTTAGCTAGCTGTGGCGTATTGTTGCGAATTGGATGGTTTAGTGTGGCCAATTTCTGTCACAAACATGTGCAAATAAGCTTTGCGTTAACTGAAGAAAGCCAGGATGGGTACCTAGTGCAGTGAAGTGAACTGAAAAAAACCATTCAGTATGCTTGATCATGAGTGATGAGTCCATGAATGGTTAGGGGTTCAAGGTTGCAGCTCGTTGTAGAGACAGACATAAACTGATCTCTGTAGAGACAGACACCAGTTGTTGTTAGATTTTCAAGATGGATTGCATCATCAGTTGTACAGACAAACATCAACTTCTAGACCTGTAGAGACAGACATTACAGCTTGTATATGCCACACTAAACTTCTAGATATATGCTTGACCAAAAGGACTCACCAGTATATGCCACACTAAACTCCAATAGTATACTCCATGTGTACAATGTACTACAGGTTTAGCATACAAAAACAAAACTGCATTCCAACAGACTTCAGTGGGTTTCTTTCTACCTAGCTTAATTAACCTTTCAGTTACTCCTCTTCACTATACCCACCAGGTAATTAATCAGTAGACTACAGTTGCTGAGAAATTAAACTACCCAAGGCTGCATATGTTTAGATCATGAAGGAGAGATGTATAAGGCTGTACTTATATACTGATAGCTAATTAAGAAGCTGGGAAATATATACCGATACCTAATTAGCCAGGACCTTGAGATGGATTAATCCAGTGCTACTCTTCTCATTATCTAATCTATCCATGCTATGGCTGCATATTTATTTACTATACCAAAGATGGTTTTTCTTATTTTAGCTGATCCATCCCATGTGATATGCTAGATTTTAGCATCTGTATTGATGAACCTTTGATGAAACTAAAGAAAAACTGGAAGTATCCTTGATAGCATGAAATGGACCTCTTAACTAAATAGAAGCGATTTCTTGTCATCCATTATCCTTTTATTTGTTCCATGCTGGTAGCTTTGCTAATTTAACATTAATTAACAAAACCAAATTCAGTACTCTCAAAACTTTAGAACATGCTCAGTCTTCAGTTAACTCCATACAAGGGACTCTTGCTTTTTTACTAAAGCTAGTTTGCAATTGCAGTAGAAGATAATCTCATACCATATCATCTACTGATGATATGGGATTAGCAAAGGCCTTGCTTGCCTCATTAGTTGCTGTAGTTGTCAAGCAAAAATTTCAGTCCACTAACCCAAATTAATTCAAAAAACTAAAATTAATCCAAATCAATTCAAATAATTGAAATAAATCCAAATAACCCAAGTTAATTCAAATAACCCATATAATTCAATTAATCCAAATAACCCAGATAATTCCAATAGATTCCAACAAGGAGTTGATATACAAGGATTAGACAAGGCATACATAAGGACATGACATAAGGGCCTCTTTGTCCCCTCTTGACATAAGATTACACAAGACATACACAAGGAGCACCTCACTACATGACATAAGGGCCTCTTTGTCCCCTCTTGACTACATTATTTTCCTTTCTCTGGCCACTTCTTCCCTTCCCTTCCCTTTATTTTTCTTTCTTTTCCCTTCTCTAGCTAAGCTTTCCTTTCCTTTTCTTTTCCTATTGCAATTTCCATTTCTTCTATAATGGCCCTAGTATCAACAACTACCCGGCTATTGCAATATACACCGTTATTTCCATTCCAGCATTCTGAACACGATCCTTGTGCAAGTGGGGCAACTTATATTGATTTCCTCCTTTGTCTTTCATAACTTCAAACATAACTGCTTCTAATGTGATAAAGCTTCTGTCCAACTTGTCGGGATCGTAGTTCTCGAATTCCTCTTCCACACCGTGTACCAGTTCCTGGATGTTTGTAGGTGACCTACAGTCGGTTAGAGACTGGAGAGAGTTGTGGAAGCAGAGGTCCAAACAATTTAACTCAGGGCTATTTGGGGGCTGTTGTAGCAATCGGATGTCAAGATCAGTTTGTTCCACAGCTTCTCGAAAAGCTACATCATTGGGAAGGACATGAGGCTTTGCGTTATCCTGTTGGATGAATATTGTTGCTCCCACATCATCGTCAGGCCACTTATCCTGAATTGCCGGGATAACCTTATTGATTAGATAATCTTTGCACACAGGCCTAGTTACTTTCACTGATGTCAACACTTTTGTTCCCTTTGTTCTGTTCTGACTTGTCCGCTTCGCCTCAGTCTCTTCGACAAATGCCCAAATGCCGATCTTCCCATCGAATGTTAGCTCCCCCTCATTTTTATATCGAGGCTTGGCAATAGCTGTTAGGAACATCACCTTCCCAATGCTGTGAGTGTTTGACACGGTGCGCTTCGGTTCAGGTTCTCCTGGAAGTACATAGTAACTATTCTTCACTCTCGTCATGTCAAACCACATCTCATCGATGTGAACCATATTCGTCATTGGTTTTAACATAGCCCGAGAAGTTGAGATCGAATTGTCATCGACCATGGACATACAAAATTTCAATCTCGCAAGCTTTTTCTCTAGCTTGAGGTGAGGCTTCACGGTGCTTGTGATGCGGTTGAGCTCATTCAACTGGAACCTCTTATGCAGGGTCGATCAGGCCACACCTAGAGACCGTGCCAGAGATCGAATTGTTCTTATTTTATTTAGTGGGATTGTTGAGGTCCTCTCTAGATCTAGCTCGTTTCTCTTTCGGCCGGATCTTCCTGGCTTCTTGCTTGAGACATCTACTTCTTTGCCATCGGCAATTTGCTTTTTAGCCTCTTCCCAGATTCTTTCAACAGATCGTACACTTATGTCCAACAGGTTTGAGACTAGCAGTTTGTCGTCTGGTTGAACAGACCCATCTCTGAGCTCGATTACCAGCAAGGCAAAGTAAACACCATGCCTCTCCTTATCTGACAATTCTCTTCTCTTCTCTTGAAGTATCCAATTCACAACTTCATCCTCTTCCTCTTGAGCTTCATCCTCTTTCCCTTCATCTTCTTGAGGCATCCAATTCATATCTTCATCGTCTTCCTCTTGAGGCATCAAGTTCAAATCCATAACTACATTCTCTGCCACTTGAGGTTCCTCCTCTTGAGGCATCAAATTCAAATTAATACCTTCATCGTCTTCCTCTTGAGGCATCATGTTCAAATCCATACTCCTGCTAGCAATGACAAAAGATGAGTACATCATGGTACAATAACAAGGATATACACACAAAAAATGATTAGAATGACAGGAGCCTTGCAACCATTACAAAAAAAGGCTTAACATTCTCTGAACTGTGATGTGCTCTGCTAAAGTGCTAATGCCACTAAATCATCTTGTTCTGCATGGCTTAGCAAGATCCACATTCTCATTTAAAAAAAGGCTTCACAATTTCACAGCTACTCCTAGTACATTCTTCTGATGCCAATCAATGCACAATGCACAGAAAAATCCTCATGATATTCCTCCCACAAGGTAGAGTGGGAAGGGAATAATAACTAGAGAGTGATAGCAGCCAGTCTTTTGTGACTGGAATATATTCATAACAGAATAAATTCAACTCGGCCATGTTTTTTCCCTTCATTCACCACCAATTTTACTCTACTTATAGTAGTTCCTCTAGTAACAGTTCTAGAGACAGTATTTGTTTAGATCATAATTGCTCTGCATCTACTGATTTTTTCTGTGCCATGTCAAGCATAGATAGGTTCAATTAATTTGCTTGGATTATCAAAATTACTGTCAGTACTACTGCATGCTTTAACACTGTCAAAATTGATTTAGTGTGAATATGTGCCTTATGTAATGATGTTCTCCCAACAAGCTTCAGACCACGTTTTGTACACACCTACTATTAACTATTTTATTCAGTGTTTCTATGAACAAATCTGAACATTATTTTCATTTAACTTGTACTTGCAGCACAAGCATGGCCATCCACCAACATGCAAAACAAGTTCAAGACCAAAAATATGTGTTTCTTGCTATTTACTCAACTGAACCAGATTTGGGTTTTCAAGTTCCAAGGTTTCTGGTAACCACATGTTCTCGTTTAGATTCGTAATCAAAATGGGGTATGTTGTCGTTTGTTGCCATGTACTCTGGGCAGCAATCAGCATGTGTTTTGTTGGAGTTTGTAAGAGGGAAAGACAAATACATTTAGACTGATTTAGTTCTTGATGCCTGCAGTTTGTGACATACTTCTGCTGTTGATTGACTGCTCTGAAGTCTGAACTTCATGGAGACCGTTTCGACAAATGAGGACACCGGCAAGGGGGCGATGTGGGAGCTGGAAAAGAGCCTTGATCAGCCCATGGACGCAGAGGCCGGGAGACTAAGGAATATGTACAGAGAAAAGGTGATTGCTATCATCAACCAAGTATTTGTCAGTTTCTGTATCTGAATCTTAGCTAATAGGATACAACATTAATGTCATGTGTTAAGAGCATGGCTTTAGCATTGAGGATCACAATTTTGTGTTTCGTAGCACGTTCTTTTCAGCAGTACATTATCCCTGGTAGTTATCTTTATGCAAGGATTTTGAGATGTTGCCTAAGATGCAGAGTCATTTGGTGTCTTTACTCTGAACTTCTGAAGAAAAATGAACAACCAAAGTATGATAAGTAATTTTGCTTTTGCCTTGTTTTCTCCTCTTGTATGTGCAGACCTACCCAACAGTTTTGATGCTACAACTAGCTTTCCAAAGCCTTGGTGTGGTGTTTGGAGATTTAGGCACATCACCTCTTTATGTTTTCTACAACATCTTTCCTGAGAAGATAGAAGACACAGAGCAAATTATTTCTAGCTTGCTCCCTCCACCCCCCTGATATCTACTGATTTTTATTCAATTAACACTAATCATATTCAGTTAACAGGAGCAGAGCAGTTCTTCCTGACGAACAGGAGCAGAGCAGCAACTCCCGTACACTGATCATATTCAGCACAGGGAGCAGAGGAGCAACTCCTTACGGTACCTTCTTCCTCTTGACGAGAAGGAGCTCTGGCGGCAGCACGGGCAGACGAGCGGCAGCAGCACCGGCGGTAGGGGAGAAGCAACCACACGGGCGCGCAGGCAGGGGAGAAGCAGCCGCACGGGCTCGCGGAGAAGATTGAGGAGGGCGCACGGGCAGGGGAGAAGGAGGACGCGCACGAGCTCCTGGTCCACCGGATCGTGGAGGCAATTTCCAGCGACGCCCGTAGGGGATCGCGGCCGGGATGAATTGCGGAGGCGCACGCGCGGGAGCTCGAGGAGGATGCACTGGAGCTTGAGGAGGATGCGCTGGAGCTCGAGGTGGACGCCCACGAGCTTGAAGAGGACGTGGCCGGAGGTCCCGACGATGCCCGCAGGTAATCGAGGCGGGAGGGGATCGCGGCGACGCAGGTCTGAGCGGGGGAGGCGGCGGAGCAGGTACTTGGCGACGGCGGCGACGGAGCAGGTAGGTGGCGACAGCAGCGGGGCACTTCCTGATGGGCGGCGAGTCAGGCAGCTGGGCGGCGCTGGCCCCTATCAACGGCGAAGGAAGAAGACAGGGGGCGGAGGGGCTTGTTTTAGACAATTTTAAAACTACAAGGGCCTTTTTGCAAAATCAACAATGAACTGCGCCCGTGACATGTTTTTTGGGACGGAGGGAGTATTTTGAGAATGAAAAAATATATATGTTCAAATTATGGAAGTGACCAAGGATAAACTATGCAACCAACAGGAAGAATTGCACACTGACGAAGAAAAGAAAATATACTCCATGAAGAAATGAACAAAGAAAAACAAACACATTTCACGTCTGAAGGGAAGCAAACTAATATGAAGGAAAAAAATGAAGTGCTATAAGGAATAATGCAGCCTTTAAAATCCACTATAGCAAAGCTATATCATACTGTAAACTACTAAATTAGTAATACGTTTATAATTTGAGGTAACCAATCATACTGTAAACTGCTAATTAGTGATATGTCTGTACAACTAACACTTGGTTTATACTACCAATTTGAATTATGTCGAGATTATTTTATTGCCAATTTTTTGTACCCCTCCTTCCATCTATATAGGGTCTAATGCGTTTTTTAAGACCGCCTTTGATTATTGACAAGATTAATAGTACATGACATGCACAATGTGAAAATTATATCATTGAAAGCTCCTTTCACACACGAATTTAATGGTGTGCTTTGTGTAAGTTGCATGTCATATATTATTGCTCTAATATTTGATCGAAGTTAACCTCGAAAAACGCATTAGGCCCTATATAAATGGAAGGAGGGAGTAGTAAGTGCAAGATGGTAAACTATGCAAGGGCTTCTGGCCAATAAAAAAATCGTTACAAATCAAAATAAAGCATAAAAAATGCTAAAAAAGAATCCATTCAGATTATTGAACAGTCTAAGGGTAAATTGTGTACCCTACAAGAAGAACCGAACAAACACAAAATACGGAGAAACTATAATGTAGATTAGAATTGAACAAAGATATAAAAAATACATAACTTTTAACATAACAAAGGAATAATTCGAAGAGTGATGTTACCTACAAAACAAATGAAAAAAGTCGGAAATGTAGAAAATCAAGTTCCTTCCAATGAAAAGTAAATCATCAGAGTGGTGTTGCCTAAAAGAAGAAATGCACAATTTTTTTAAAAAATGGTAATGAAATTGAATACATGGAAGAAAAAAATTCTAAGAGCAGGTAACCATAAGAAGAAATAAAAAACAGAAGAAGGAAGGAAAAAATTCCTTCTAAGAAAGAAATATTTCTAAGACTCGTGTTACATGATAGAATAAATGCAAAAAAGCATAGAAGGGCACAATTCGTTCTATGAAAGAATAAGTTAAGGGAGTAGTTTGGCCCAGAAGAAATAACAACATTAGGTTTAAATTCTCTCACCAGTCATACCTGTATGGCAAGTCTTTGAGCCTAAGTTAACTCAGGACCTCGGACGCGGAGGTAGCCCTTTGTAAAAATAAAAATAAACCTTACTCTTTCCTTGCTGAGGTTGACCTTTTAAGCATATGGGCGACGGGTTCAACTATAGAAGAAAGCCTGATAATTATCAGATAATAAAGGACTACAGATGGAAATATGCGTTGAAAAAGAAGGAACCCGCCTGCCAAGCCAAATACATCAACAAAAGAAGTCGTTCCGAGGAGGGAGTGTAGTCCTAGGCTTTGAAGACCAGTTTAGGGGCTACTGAGGGTGTCCTGGACTGATGACCCGCCAACCATTGGAGGAAGGACTACCGAAGTTGTGATCCATGACGTGAGCAAGATGGAAACTTCTGAAGACTTGTAATGTACTTCAAGGAAAGTTCTAGTAGTCGGTATGTTTATTCCTAGTTGGTAACTGACCATATGTGTAACCTAGGCACCCCCAGTGCATATATGAGTCGAGTGGTTTTGTCTTTACGGGAAGAAGGAAAAGCCTTAGGGTTTTGAACACAATCATCTGATCTCGAGGTACATCATCTTGTACTCTATACTCCATCACATCAATACAATGAAAGAAGGGCGTATGATTTTACCTCTTCAAAAGGGTCTGAACCTGGGTAAACATCGTCTCCCATATTTCCTGTTACCATTGCTCCTAGAAGCACAACTCAGGACCCCCTACCCGACATCTGTAGGTTTTAGTACCGACACCAGCCGCTACTTCTAAGTATTCCTGCATTAGTGTGTGCTCAGCCATGTCGTCCCATTGTAATGAATCCAAACCTGGTAGGCTTCACAAGCTTCAAAGGTAGTGTTGTGCCACAGGGCTCTTCCGTCCCATGACCAGACACATGCACAACAAATTGTTGGCGATCCATTTCATTTCGCTCGCCCTGCCGGTCACTCATTTACATTTACTCTCTGCCTTAAACTCTTAATACTATCATCCAATAGGGAGTGCCACCACTACTCCCGAG
Source organism: Triticum monococcum (assembly GCA_034509565.1). Taxonomy (NCBI): domain Eukaryota; kingdom Viridiplantae; phylum Streptophyta; class Magnoliopsida; order Poales; family Poaceae; genus Triticum; species Triticum monococcum. The sequence continues at coordinate 71,732,858 of CM067843.1, read as the reverse complement.
TTCACTGCCACCACCATGCAAACACACACAAAAGCACACACCGAGAAAACCAGCCAAAACCGGGATTGTGTCCGCAGCATCGTCGTCGTGGGTTATCTTGGGAAACATTTCATGGACACTGTTGACAACCTTTGATATCCCCCTCCCTTCGGGTCCGACCGACTTCTCCCTCACATCCCCAATGTCTATGTGCATCCCGCTCTTCACCAGTCCTTGCATATCTTGCCTTGTCACACCATCTTCAACAACTTCTCTTCCGCCCTCGCTATTGAACCCATGAGCCAGCCTCCTCGCCCGCAATGACTAGGTCGTGCCATGGACCCCCACTGCCGTCGATACCCCTGACCAGTAGGAGTTATACATCTGTTTGCCATGGCTACTTCAAAACTTATAAAAGTGTAAACGTGTTTTTGGTGTGGGAACTCACAAGTTGTCATATGTGGTGTGAACATCGACATTTTTAAAAAGAAAAACACACGAGCTCGTCACGACAATTTTTTATCTGGAATATGTGACCCCACATTTTACCCTTGAATGACATACGAGCCTTCATTCGGTAAAGACAAACACACGAGGGGTCACTCATTTTTCATGTGTGAATTCAGATTTTGAACCGCACGTAGGACCCTATTCTTCATGCGATGGTTGGGATACTAGTCGGCAACTTGCCCACACCAAGCTCAAGTTCGCCAATGTACAAAGTCAGGACGCAACTTCGGTGTCTTAAAGGCACCTGCCTTTGGGTCACTGACATGTGGACCAGCCACCTGTTGGGTCCACATGTCATAGACACAAAGGCAGGTGCCTTAAGGCACCGAAGCATTGTCCACAAAGTCGGCCTTCCCAGTTGGTAGATAGCCGCATCAACACACGTACACACTCCACATAGATAGTTAGTTGTTTTTTAGGGGGTAAAAAAAGGTAGCTGTTGTAATATCAAGTACTCCCACACGGCCGTGCCTTCCGTCGCCTGGCCCCAACGCCACTGTAAAACCCTACCCCAGTTGCCTACCCACCACTCCACACCTCCCCACCAACATACGCCGCGCACGAACCACTGATACGTCTCCGCCGTATCTACTTTTACAAACATTTTTTCCCTTGTTTTGAACTCTAACTTGCATGATTTGAATGGAACTAACCCGGACCAACGCTGTTTTCAGCAGAATTGGCATGGTGTTATTTATGTGCAGAAACAAAAGTTCTCGGAATGACCTGAAACTTCAGGGAACATCTTTTGGGAAATAATAAAAAATCCTTGCAAAAGATGAAGACCAGGGGCCCACACCCTATCCACGAAGGTGGGGGCGCGCCAGCCCCCCTAGGACGCGCCCCTACCTCGTGGACCCCTGGAGCTCCTCGGACCTCAACTCCAACTCTATATATTTGCTTTCGGAAAGAAAAAATCAGAGAGAAGAAATCATCATGCTTTACGATACGGAGCCGCCGTCAAGCCCTAAAACCTCTCGGGAGGACTGATCTGGAGTCCGTTTGGGGCTCCGGAGAGGGGAATCTGTCGCCATTGTCATCATCAACCATCCTCCATCACCAATTTCATGATGCTCACCGCCGTGCGTGAGTAATTCCATCGTAGGCTTGCTGGAAGGTGATGGGTTGGATGAGATCTATCATGTAATCGAGTTAGTTTTGTTAGGGTTTGATCCCTAGTATCCACTATGTTCTGAGATTGATGTTGCTATGCTTAATGCTTGTCACTAGGGTCCGAGTGCCATGATTTCAGATTTGGACCTATTATGTTTTCATCAATATATGAGTGTTCTAGATCCTATCTTGCAAGTCTATAGTCACCTATTATGTGTTATGACCCGTTAACCCCGAAGTGACAATAATCGGGATACTTACCGGTGATGACCGTAGTTTGAGGAGTTCATGTATTCACTATGTGTTAATGCTTTGGTCCGGTACTCTATTAAAAGGAGGCCTTAATATCCCTTAGTTTCCGCTAGGACCCCGCTGCCACGGGAGGGTAGGACAAACGATGTCATGCAAGTTCTTTTCCATAAGCACGTATGACTATATTCGGAATACATGCCTACATTACATTGATGAATTGGAGCTAGTTCTGTGTCACCCTATGTTATGATTGTTACATGATGAACCGCACTCGGCATAATTCTCCATCACTGATCCATTGCCTACGAGCTTTCCACATATTGTTCTTCGTTTATTTACTTTTCCGTTGCTATTGCTATCATCACTACAAAATACCAAAAATATTACTTTTGCTACCGTTACCGCTACTATCATATTACTTTGCTACTAAATACTTTGCTGCAGATAGTAAGTTTCCAGGTGTGGTTGAATTGACAACTCAGCTGCTAATACTTGAGAATATTCTTTGGCTCCCCTTGTGTCGAATCAATAAATTTGGGTTGAATACTTTACCCTCAAAAATTGTTGCGACCCCCTATACTTGTGGGTTATCAAGACTATTTTCTGGCGCCGTTGCCGGGGAGCATAGCTCTATTCTTTGAGTCACTTGGGATTTATATCTGCTTATCATTATGAAGAACTTGAGAGATCCAAAAACCAAGATTTATCCCTCAACTATGAGGGGAGGTAAGGAACTGCCATCTAGCTCTGCACTTGATTCACCTTCTATTTTGAGTAAGCTTGCGACACCTAAACCTGCTTCTGCTATCCGCTCTGATATGTCACATGTTATTGATGATGCCACTTCTGCTATGCATGATACTTATGATAAAACTACTTCTATGCTTGATACTACTGTGCCACTTGGTGAATTTCTTGATGAACAACTTGCTAGGGTTAGAGAGAATGAAAATATTGAATCTGATAATATTGATGAAAGTGATGATGAAAACTCTTCCCCTAATAATGAATCACTTGTTATTCCTGAGGGTTATGTTTTTGATAAAGAAGCTTCTTTAGCTATTTTAGCTTGCAAAGATAGATACGAACTTAAGAGGTTATTAGCTAAATGGAATAATCAATCTCTAAATGCTAGGATGAAACCTGACCCCGCTTTTGCTACTTCATGTATCTTTGTTACTGATAAAGATTATGAATTCTCTGTTGATCCTGATATAATTACTTTGGTTGAATCTGATCCTTTTCATGGCTATGAATCTGAAACTGTTGTGGCACATCTTACTAAATTAAATGATATAGCCACCGTGTTCACTAATGAGGAGAGAACTCGCTACTTCTATATCCTTAAAATATTTCCATTCTCATTAAAGGGTGATGCTAAGATATGGTTTAATTCTCTGGATCCTGGTTGTGTGCGTAGTCCCCAGGATATGATTTATTACTTCTCTGCTAAATATTTCCCTGCTCATAAGAAACAAGCTGCTTTAAGGGATATATATAATTTTGTGCAAATTGAAGAAGAGAGTCTCCCACAAGCTTGGGGGAGGCTTCTCCAATTACTTAATGCTTTGCCTGATCATCCTCTTAAGAAAAAATGAAATACTTGATATCTTTTATAATGGACTAACCGATGCTTCCAGAGATTACCTGGATAGTTGTGCTAGTTCTGTTTTCAGGGAAAGAACGCTGGATGAAGCTGAAATTCTATTGAATAATATGTTGACAAATGAAAAAAATTGGATACTTCCTGAACTAGCTCCTGAACCATCTCCTGAGCCTATTCCTAAACCAACTCCGAAGAAAAGGGGTATTTTATTTCTCAGTCCCGAAGATATGCAAGAGGCAAAGAAATCTATGAAAGAAAAGGGTATTAAAGCTGAAGATGTTAAGAATTTACCTCCTATTGAAGAAATACACGGTCTTAATTTACTACCTATTGAATAAACTCATGGTCTTGATAACCCGACACAGGTAGTAAAGGTAAATTCTCTCTATAGATATGATAAAGCTGAAATCCCGTTTACTAAATTTGCTAGCCCATGCTTAGATGAGTTTGATAAATTTATGGTTAAGCAAGAAGACTTTAATGCTTATTTTGGTAGACAATTGAAATACAATTCAAATATGCTTGAACACTTGGGTGCTTATATGGCTAATGTCAAAGGTGAACTTAAACTTATTAGTAAACATGCTTCTATGGTTACCACTCAAGTAGAACAAGTACTTAAAGCTCAAAATGATTTTCTCAATGAAATTAATAGTAAGAAAAATGATTATGCTGTTAAATTGGCTACTAGAACTGGTAGAATGACTCAGGAACCTTTGTATCCTGAAGGCCACCCTAACAGAATTGAGCAAGATTCTCAAAGAAATAATATATATGCACCTAGTCCTTCTAAAAGGATGGAAAAGAAAAATGATAGGACTTTGCATGGTTCTAGTGAACCTATTACTGAAACACCTAATAATCCAAATGATATCTCTATTTCTGATGCTGAAACACAATCCGGTTAAGAACCTGAAACTAGTGATAATGTTAATGATAATGTTCATTATGATGCTCAAACTAGTAATGATATAGAAATTGAACCTGCTGTTGATCTTGATAACCCACAATCAAAGAATCAATGTTATGATAAGAAAGACTTTGTTGCTAGGAAACATGGTTAGGAAAGAGAGCCTTGGGTTCAGAAATCCATGCCTTTTCCTCCCAAACCATACAAGAAAAGGGATGATGAGGATTTTGAGCGCTTTGCTGAAATGATCAAACCTATCTTTTTGCGTATGCGATTAACTGATATGCTCAAAATGAATCCTTATGCTAAGTATATGAAAGATATTGTTACAAATAAAAGAAAGATACCGGAAGCTGAAATTTCCACCATGCTTGCTAATTATACTTTTAAGGGTGGAATACCCAAGAAACTTGGAGATCCAGGAGTACCTACTATACCATGCTCCATTAAAAGAAATTATGTTAAAACTGCCTTATGTGATCTTGGAGCTGGTGTTAGTGTTATGCCTCTCTCTTTATATCGTAGACTTGATTTGAATAAGTTGACACCTACTGAAATATCTTTGCAAATGGCTGATAAATCAACTACTATACCTGTCGGTATTTGTGAGGATGTGCCTGTTGTAGTTGCAAACGTTACTATTTTAACGGACTTTGTTATTCTTGATATTCCTGAGGACGATAGTATGTCTATTATTCTTGGAAGACCCTTTTTGAATACTGCAGGGGCTATTATTGATTGCACTAAAGGCAATGTCACTTTTCATGTTAATGGTAATGAGCATACGGTACACTTTCCGAGGAAACAACCTCAAGTTCATAGTATCAACTCTATTGTAAAAATTCCATCAATTATATTTGGAGGTTTTGAATTTCCTCTTCCTACTGTCAAGAAGAAATATGATATTCTTATTTTTGCGGATGTGCATATCCCCGTTGTGGTAACATAGTGTTATTCGAAATTTCTCCGATTCCATGTTATTCGGAATGAGTTTGTTAACAAGACCTGATCAACCTTGTTAGTGGATTCCTTTTGATGAGCATGAGATGGATGAAACTAGAAAGCACAACTCTCTGCACCTTCTTTTTATTTTCTATTATTTATATTAAATAAAATAAAAATAAGTATTTCCCGTCTGTTATCTGATTATCCGTGCAATATAAAAATACCCTGAAAATAAAAGTTCTCCAAATGCCCTGAAATTTAAATATGTTTTTTCTAGAATATTTTTTTTTGACTATATACTGCAAGGCAACAGCCTCACAGCCCTTTATTAAAAAACAATAGGTAAGTTGTACAAAATTACAAAGAGCAAAGAAAGACTACTTACAGAGAGAGATTAGGGGAGGGAATCTATCCAAGAGGTTAGTCTATCTCTATATTTACACTTGATTCTATGAGTTAAAAGAGAAATATCATGAATAAAATTCCTCCTCCAAGATCTGAAAGTGGGCAACTCATTTCTGAAGATCCTTCCATTCCTTTGGGTCCAAATATTCCAAGTAGCCGTAAAGACTACCTCCGTAAAAAAAGGCTGACCAAATTCCTCCCTGGCCGCGCAAGCCATTCCAAAAGTAGTCTGGTTAGGGTGAACACTCCATGAGATGCCCAAATAATTCCAGACCCGTTGGCTAAAGTTGCAAGCAAAGAAGAGATGAGCTCTATCTTCATGCAAACCTGAGAAGCACATAGCACATGTATCATCCTGGATAATCCAATGGCGTCGCTGCATCATATCCCTAGTGTTTAGACGATCCATCAAAAGGAGCCAGCCAAACACCTTGAGCTTGAGAGTACAAGAACATTTCCAGATCCACCCAAATATGGGGTCAACCACAACTTTGGAGAAACAAAACAGATAGTAGATCTTGGATCGATAATCCCCAGTCTTTGAAGGCCATTTCCAGACATCATTAACTCCCTCATGCAAATTGATCAGAGGCATTAAAGCCTGAAGCTGGTTGAATTCCTCAAAAGCTTCAACTGATAGAGGCAGGTGAAAATTGTCGGTCAGGTCAGGCAGCTCCATCACATCCTTAATGGTAAGCGTGTCATCGATCACAAAAGAGTGGAGCCTCGGAAAACGCTGTTGCATGATAACCACCTCATTATTAAATTGCCACCGATCCAGCCAAAAAACCACCGAGTCTCCGGAGCGCACATGAGAGACAGCCAATTGACAAAATTTATCATATAGCTTCATCACGTCACGCCACCAAAAAGAACCACAACTTCGGGTTACTTGGGGCGGTGCAGCAGCATAATATGTGTCCCAGATAAGAGAAACCCAAGGTACATCCAACTTGTTAAAAAATTTGAAGAGATGCTTGATCAACAAGGCATCATTTTGTATGCCCAGGTCCAGGACCCCAAGTCCTCCATGACTCTTGGGCCGACATACTAACTCCCAAGCTGCCAATGATTGTCTTGGTGTATCAGAGTTGCCTCGCCACAAACATTGCCGCATGATGCGTTCAATCTGCTTCAAAATTCCTTGAGGTAATGAGAGAGTGCACAAGAAATATATTGGCATGGAAGAGAGAACAGATTTCAAGAGCTGTAGCCGGCTGCCCTGGTTCAACAGACAAGAGGAGGCAGACAATCTTCTCTCTATGCGATCCACTAAGGGCAGCAAGTCATAAATTGTGGGTCTACTAGTACCCATTGGCAATCCCAGGTAAGTAAATGGCATGGAGCCAACATCACACCCAAGCAAAGCAGCCACACGTTTACCCTCCTCATTAGACATATTCATTGGAATTAATGAGGATTTACTAAAGTTAACCCGCAACCCCGTAGACTTAGCAAAGGTCTCAAGCATATCCTTGAAAGCAATGAGCTGGCTGTCCACCGCCGGAAGGACAATTAATGTGTCATCAGCGTATTGCACGATCGGATAGTCCCGTGAAGAGGTTGGTATGGGCAGTGTGAGAATGTTCCTTGCACACATCTCATTAACCACAGACTGCAATAAATCCACAGCAATCACAAATAACAAAGGGGATAATGGGTCTCCTTGACGCACACCCGAACGACAGACAAAATGACTACCAGTCACACCATTTAAAAGAACCGAAGAGGATCCAGAGGACAAGATGCTATCAATCCAACCTGTCCAGCGATCATCAAAACCCTTACATTTCAGGACCCTGAGAATCAGCTCGTGCTCGATGGTATCAAACGCCTTCGTGAAATCCAACTTGAGAAGGATTATAGGCCTTTTGGATGCCTTGCACTGATGGATATATTCAAAACACCATGCAAGACAATCTTGAATGGATCTACAGCGAAGAAACCCATATTGATTGCGGTGAATACATTTTAAAATCACACTCTGTAAACGATTTGCCAAAAGTTTAGTTAAAAACTTGAGGCAAGTATTTGTCAACGAAATGGGCCTAAAATCACCAATATACTCCGGGCTCAATTTCTTGGGAATGAGGGTAATGAGAGATATATTTAGACACTCCAGGTCACACTTTCCCTCATAAAATTCCTTGACCAGCTTCATAAAATCTGGCTTCAGAATATTCCAGCATTTCTTGAGAAAAAGACCAGTAAACCCATCAGGGCCCGGGGCGCGGTCAGAAGGCATGTTCTTGATCACCGTATCCACCTCGGAGTCTGTGAAAGGCAAGGATAAATTCTCCAGACCATCTATCCGCGTAATTAATGTGTCAAGGTCAAAACCCATTTGAATACCTTTTACCTGGCCCATTCTACTATTGAAGTCAGACCAAAACATCCCTGCTAACTGTTGATGATCAGAAATCACCTCCCCATCCACAGATTTGATCGAGGAAATGGTGTTTCTCCGATACCTTTCCGTTGCCATAGCATGGAAAATTTTTGAATTTTCCTCACCAACTTTGATATTTCTGATCGTGCAACATTGCTTCCAATAAATGAACTGCCAGTGCAAAATATCTTCAAGATGTAATTTGACAATCTTGCGGAAATTGAACTCCGGCCAACTCAAGGGCCTAAATTCCTCAATATTATCCAAAAACATGATTGCTTTGTTGCAATCAGCAATGAGAGCCTTGACTGTGGATAGGTTGAGATGCCATTTCTTAAGAGCATAACGAAGAGTTTTGAATTTAGTAGAAATGGTTAAGGCAGTTGAAGATCTATCCACAGGTCTGTTCCAAACCTCAGATACACAATCCATAAAACCAGGCAGATCAACCCAATAGTTTTCAAAGCGAAAAACCTTTGCCTTGGGAATACAAGTGGCAATGGAAACCACACACGGAACGTGATCAGAGGCAGTGCGCGCAAGCGGAAAGACCATTGTGTTGGGGTGATCATGTGTCCAAGCCACAGATGTAAAAAACCAATCAATTTGTTCTAGCAGAGGTGTGGTTTGCATATTAGACCATGTGTACTGACGGCCCTTGATTGGCAGCTCAACAAGACCCAAATGACCAATTATTTCGTTAAACAAAAAGATATCATTCACATCACTACCTGGCTGATTTCGATTCTCAAACGATCGCATAAAGTTGAAATCACCTAAAAGCAGCCAATTGTCCTCAAAATGAATATCCAGATTATATAACCACTGCACAAAATCGTCACGCGCCGGTCCTTGACAAGGACCACAAATTGAGACCAGAAACCAAGTCTCTGATGTATGCTTAGATTGAAACTTCATAATAATACCAAATGGCTTAGCCTTAATTAAATTGCCTGTGAAGAAGGATGAATTCCAGATGACCACCATGCCGGCTGATGCCCCAACCGATGGCACATAAACAAAGTTATCAAAACGCCGAGGACAGAACTTTCTAATGAAGCGTTGATCAATATGCATGCATTTGGTTTCCTGAAGGCAAACAACAGAGCACCCACTTTCATTGATCTTTTGCCTAACAGCGAGATGACGCGCTTCAGAATTCAAACCCCTAACATTCCAACAAAGTACTTTCCACTCTCTAAACGAAGTTTGATTCATGACAAACCAAAAGAGCACACAATTAAAAGTAAGCCACACAATGGCCTACAACCCACTAAACAGACGAAAACATCAATGTTCCAAACAGATAAGAACAGATAAATGGCGATTATGGTACGCCATGGACCTAAACCCTGGATGAAGCAACTAATCATCGGAACTTGCGCTTTTGTTGGAGCGGGTAGGATTAGCTGCAAGCTTATCCGTCGTGATCTTCTCCGGTGCGATGCGAAGACGAGTACCAATTCGCTGAAGATCGACTATGGCCATCAGAGGAGGCACTGCAGAGTCGTCCTCAGACTGGGAAGGCACAGATTTGCGCTTCTTCAGTGTGTGCGGCCTCCTAGAAGGTGTGCCAGAAGTTACCTGACGATATCCATCACGCATCGCACTAAGACGAGCACTGCGCCTGACCTCAGAATCCACCATAACTCGAGAGGCCTTAGGCTTTCTCCCACGCTTCAGAGTAACTTTAGTAACAGCCGTAAACTCAAATGCTTCAGCAACAGGTTCATCAATATCATCAAAACACAGAGCTCGAGCTACCGGCCGTTTAACAGGTGTCACTTCCAGAGACTGAGTCACAGAAACAGGTGCAGGTAGAAGCTGTAATTTTGGGGATGAAGTGTTGAAAAGAGTCGCCCAGGACTGCTTGTTCAGAAAAGCACCAAGATCAGATCGGAAACCAAACTTTGGGATATCAGAGATCCCCATAAGCGGCAGTACCTTCTGAAAAGTACGTTTCCACTGCATGATAGGGGGCAGAACAGGCCCAAAAGTAGTTAGAACTTGTCCGATCATCAAAGGAGGCTGCTGCAGTCCCATTGGGTGTTGTAGAATAGCCATTTCAGCAGCATCATTCACATTGTTAACTGAATCCTCAGATCGCTGGAGCACAATGGATTCCTGAGACTGAACTTCCTCAACATTATCCTGCTGCAGAACTTCCTGAAACTGTGGGGGCTCATTCTGTGGCTGCCCATTGTCAGGTGCAGGCACATCGTTCCAGCCCAGTTCTGGGAACTCAGGCAGGACCTAGTTATGGTTGTTGAACTGCATGTTGCCAGGGAGAGGGTGGGGGTTGCCATTGAGGGGCATTGGGTCCTCATCAGCAGGTAGGATATCCGCATGGTCCACAGATAGAATATAAACTGGTGCAGACCAAGAGATCCGAACCCCTCCAAAGTCTGCAAATTCTTTGTATGTCACTGATCTGGGAACCATAGTCGGTGCAGGAAAAGACACATAGACCAATGATCGGACCATCATCGGATCATTCTGATGCCAATGGTGAAAGCGCCCAAAAGTACTGATGACATCTACAAGGTATTGAGAGCGCCTATAGTCCAAAGGAACACCTAGCAGCATAACCCATCCCCTTCTAAAACCCTGTGCAGCTCTGTAGTTGATACCTTCATCATGCGGAATAAACCTGACAAATCTATCGTTGCCCAAGTTGAAAGGAGGATGATCAACTAATGCTTGTCGGGCCAGAGCACTACGCAATCTAAACAAACCAACCCCTTGGATCCACGGCTGAGCATCCAGCACAGCTCTCTGCAGATTATTGACGACAAAATCACTGACCAGATTCCAGAAGATGGCAACTTCTTCAGGTAGAGGAGCAGGCTCAACAATGGCGATGGCATACTCCTCATGCTGTCGATCCGGAGCCACCGCCGGCACAAAGAAAGTGCGAGGCAGGCGCAGCTCCCCTCCATCAATGATGTCGAAGCCATGCGGGAGGAAATCCATCGGGTCCAGCGGAAAGTTGGCCATTGCCGGAGCTGGGGAGGGGTGATCCAAAGTCGGAGTCGAGACGATTGAGGGCGGTGGTGAGGTGGGCGGCAGAGGCGTTGTGGGCGGTTTCTCCACTGGCAACGGTGGGATGGACGGGGTGGCAGGCTTGATAGGACTGGGCATAGACCCCTCCGGGCTAGCTATGGGAGAAATCGAGGAGTCTCGCTCCGATAAACTAGTAGACCGGTTAGATACGGTGGATTTGCTCCATGGGACCCACCTGTAAGAGGGAGATAGACTAGAATCGGAACAACCCTTTGCCCGGTGCCCCAACCGAAAGCATCTACGGCATCTAATCTTGCTGGTGCACGCGCTGGATAAATGCCTCATGGACAAACAATGTTGACATTTCCAAACTTTGAAAACCATGTCATCCACAAAATCATCAAATCTGTCATAATCAACAGGTGATTCCGATGCCCTGGGAGTAATAAACTCCTCATTTCCAATAACAGGTGGAGGGGTAGATTGAGATCCGGATGCAGCTTGGGCCAAATCAAACTGGGCCGGGGAAATCTCCTGGGGCTGGGTATTAAGCTGGGCTGAAGAGGTCTCCTGGGCCACAGCCGGATCAGCCCGTTCCTTCCCATGCACATGCAGATTCACGTCCGAAATGGCTGGATTAGAAATCCCAGCCGAGGAAATAGCTTGGATGTTGACTGTTCCGAAAATAATGGGTGGTTCTGCCACCGTCCATCGGAGTTCAGTCGCCGGCGGTGGAGGCACAATCTCTCTCTCACGAGGTAGCACAACGTACCCAGCATTTGAAACCAGATCAACAAGACCTGGCGAAGCAGGATAAGAGTATCCCTTGCAGGCATCGTACTGTTGGAAAGTAGCGAAAGAAATGTTCCTCGGAGGCCTAGAACCCGAACGTAATGCAGATTTGGAAGGAGGCTTATGCATAGCAAGCAAACCAATAGAAGCACGCCTCTTAGAAGGACTGATGATAATCCACTCCGCATCACACTCTTTCTTCCAAATAGTAAATTCACGTTTCCAATTAGGGCCGCCATTTCCCCACAGATGAAAGTAGCATTTGAATTGCGGGCACGCGAAAGATCGCAAATGGAGAATAAAAATGCCAACACGTTTGCATGATACCATAAATGAGAATACCTTGTCCGCAATGATTTGCACAGATCGATCGATTGCAGATCCTCCAGTTGCACATTCCAATGTCGCCGCCACCGAATCCTCATCAAGACGGAATCCATGTCTGCTAAAAGACACAACCATAATAAAATGGCTCGTGTCATCCGAGGGATGAATGGTTTTCCCACAAGATCTGAAAACCTCTTCCACAAAAGCCACTCCTTTGGAGAAATCCAGATCCAAGGTGGATCCACCATGAGAACCCATGTGAGATGGGTATAGGGTGGTAGATCAGAGAGTGCCAGAGAAGATGGGCGGAGAGAAAACCAAATTTACTGGCTGAGGAGGAAGATCGCCGGAGAGCCTAGGGCGCCGGAGGGAGGAGAGGTGGGACTCTCATCATTGTGATGCGGAAAGAACGAGAAATATTTTTCTAGAATATTTGAGAATATCTGGAACTGAGAACACAACAGGGGGATCAACCACCTGGCCACGAGGGTGGAGGGCGCGCCCTACCCCCCTGGGCGCGCCCTACCCCCCTGGGCGCGCCCCCCTGCCCCGTGGGCCCACGGTGGACCTCCTCCACTTATTCCTGCACCAACACACTTCTTCTTCCTCCCACAAACACGAATATCCAGCTCAAGGACGAGTTCTAGCTCATTTTGCTGCCATTTTCGATCTCCTTGCTCAAAGCACCTCTCACAAAACTGCTTGGGGAGAATGTTCCTTGGTATGTGACTCCTCCATTGGTCCAATTAGTTTTTGTTCTACTGCTTTATTCATTGCATATTTTTGCTGCTTAGGTGACCATGTTCTTGAGCTTGCATGTCAAATTTATATGGTCAAAAGTAGTTTTGATGCATGATATAGGCCCTAGGCACTTGTAGGAGTAGTTGCTATCAATATTATTGAGTTTGGATCACTTTTATTTTGAAGTTACTAAAAATTTCAGAAATTTTTCAGAGGAAGAAATATGTTTAGGAAAATGTACCAAGGTGGTTCTTCAAGGAAGCAAGGACTCAGGCTTGCAATGCGTGATGCTGATGTAGAGCCATCAAGAGATGCTCCAGTGCAGCCTTGTGAATGTCCTTCAGAGGACTTCATGGATCGAGCGAATATTAAGGAAGAATTTAACGCATATTTGTGTAATGCTGATCTTGTGGGCTTCGAGGAAGAAAAATGTCATCAGTACCACTATCTCACTAGTTCCTTTGTGAGGAGGTTTGAATTTTCATCTTCACGCAATTCTCCTACTGTCCTGTTTGATCTTTATGAAAAATCTTATATGATGGACTTAGAGGATTTTACCACTGCTTGCAAACTTCTACAATGGGGTAGTGTTAGGGAACCTCGCAAATCTGAATTTTGAGATTTTCTTGCCAGTATAACTCTGGGGGAATCTAGAGATATAACACAGGCTACCATAGGGAGCATTCACTTTCCTGCTATACATTATTTTGCTTTCTTCATTGGTAGATGCATTAATTGTAAAGATGAGGCATGTCACATGTGTGTCCCTGACCTCAGTATTCTTAGGAGTGCTGTGTTAGGAGATAAATCTTATAACTTGGGAGCCATTGTTGCATGTAGGTTGCATCTTAATAGATTTAATGGAGATTTCTTTGGTGGAATTTATGCAACCCGCATAGCTAATTTTCTGGGTATAGCCATACGTGAGGATGATATTGAGTTGCCTCCTGCTTATTTAGATTATGAGGCTATGGTTTGTCATCAGTTTGTTGAGAGGAACGATCAGTTCCTCCAGTACCGACTAATCTTTGATAGACGACGCACCTATCACGTCGCTCTCGCTGCTTCTACTTTCTTTGACTTTCAGGCAAAAGGAAGATATGTTATTACCAGAGAGGAGGCAGATGAGTACGAGAGGAGAGCGGAGGCCGCTTGTTGGTGTCAAAACCGGCGGATCTCGTGTAGGGGGTCCCGAACTTTGCGTCTAAGGCGGATGGTAACAGGAGGCAGGGGACATGATGTTTACCCAGGTTTGGGCCCTCTTGATAGAGGGAAAACCCTACGTCCTGCTTGATTATTCTTGATGATACGAGTATTACAAGAGTAGATCTACCACGAGATCAAAGAGGCTAAACCCTAGAAGCTAGCCTATGGTATGATTGTATGTTGGCCTACGGACTAAAACCCTTCGGTTTATATAGACACTGGAGGGGGCTTGGGTTACACAGGGTCGGTTACAAAGGAGGAGATATACATATCCATATTGCCTAGCTTGCCTTCCACGCCAAGTAGAGTCCCATCCGGACATGGTACGAAGTCTTCAATCTTGTATCTTCATAGTCCAATAGTCCGGCCAAAGGATATAGTCCGGCTGTCCGGAGACCCCCTAATCCAGGACTCCCTCAGTTGCCCCTGAACTAGGATTCAATGACGATGAGTCCGACGTGCAGTATTGTCTTCGACATTGCAAGGCGGGTTCCCCCTCCGAATACACCACAGAAGAGTTTGAATACAAGGATAGTGTCCGACCCTGCAAAATAAGTTTCACATACCACCGTAGAGAGAACAATATTTCCACAAATCTAATCTGCTGACACGTTCTGACAGCATGAGATCATGCCATGACCCGGTCATTATTCGAACCGTTCTTTAACCAGCCCCGCACATAACGTGAGGCAGTTTCTTGACACGTCTTGTCAAAGCAGAGATTGTGTTCCCCTTATCACGGGATTATCATCAGTACAAACGTGGGTAACCCAACCGTGCCTGTTGGCATGACTCCTAGATCTTAGGTAAGTCTCAAACGACCATGAGGAGGACGCCTGATATTCACCCCCTTTATAAAGGGACAATGCTTTTTCTTTTTTCCCCGCGCTCAATCGAATCCTTCCCCCGCCTTGAGTTCTAACACCCAAAGCTCAGGTCAGGTACTTCAGACCTTCCATCATGTCCGGATCCAGCCTTCAAGGCTGGTGGATGCCCTCCTCCGTCACGGAGGAGGACATCAAAAAGTTGAGGGACGCCAGATATCTGATTGCCGAAATTTCGCATAGGCTACCCGCCCGAGGGCAGATCGTCCCTACTCACGAACCCAACGAAAGCGTCGTGTTCGTCTCCCACTTCCTCCGAGGGCTAGGCCTCGCTCTGGATCCCTTTGTTAGGGGTCTTATGTACTATTACGAGCTGGATTTTCAAGATTTGGCCCCAGATTCCCTTCTTCACATCTCATCATTTATTGTCGTATGTGAGGCCTTCCTCCGCATTACCCCTCACTTCGGCCTGTGGCTCAAGACCTTTGATGTGAAGCCGAAGATGATCGAGGGGCAGCGCGCAGCGTGCAGAGGCGCTTTAATAAGCAAAATCGCTAATGCTCCATGGCCCGAGGGTTCCTTCCAAGAGGTGTCCGGATTGTGGCAGCGGGAGTGGTTCTACATCACAGCTCCTTGAAGTGCCAAATGGGTAGCTGCCCCCACCTTTCTCTCGCCCCCCCACCATAACTGATGTCATGGATCAGCAGGGGGCTGAGCCGGGGTCCAACCAAGGACGTGCCAGTACTGCAGAGCCGTATCCGAGATATCTTCGAGGGAGACCTCGGTCTGATTATGGTAATGCAAGTTATGCTGGTTCGTCGAGTCCATCCTTACAAACGCCGTCCCCTCCGCATGTGGGAATTCAACCCGGAAGGACCGCACACTATTCATCATTTCCTCGGCATGACGCAAGAGGAGATGTACAAATCGTTCTTCAGACCCAAAATAAAGTGTCTAGACACCACCGAGGACGTGGGCCTAAGCTGCAACTGCCCCACTGCCCAAGTAAGTAATTCCATGTCCGAACACACAGTCCTTTTATTTATCATGACATCATTCTGAAGAATCGTTCTTTGACCAGGACTAGATAACAAAGGCGAAGATGATCCGGTGTTCGGCCCCCCTTCCCGAGAGCTTGGACAATCCCGTGCTGGAAAAGATGCTCGAGCCAGCACCTCGCCTAGTGCCCTCAAAGGAAGATGAAGGGGGGAGTAAAGAGGCGAAAGCGGGCCTCCTTCGCTACCTATTCCAACCGAGGGAATGAGCGCCTCCACGAGGGAGGATAACACAGGGGAAGAATCTGACATTCTTTCTCCCCGGGGACGGAAGAGGACTACCTCTAAAGATCCGGAAACTAAGGTATCCAAACGGGAGAGGAAATCTCAGCCAGAGGGTCCTGCCTCGGAGGGTATTCTTGCAGCACAATGTCCGCGCGGGGATCAGCCCTCTACCGAGCTGTAAGTAATCAAAAAGTACTTAATAGTGAAGATATCCTTCCTTACTTCCGAAGACAATAACCGATGCTTATAAATTGTAGTCCAGATCGCATCCCTTCTCGACAAAGTTCGTCTTCGGGGGATCTTCTTCCGGAGATGATGGAGAGCGAAACGCCTCCCCTGGACTCCCCAACTCAAGAAGCGAGCGACCTTGAAGTGTAGTCGCGAAGGGTATCTCCGGATATGCCAGGGCCAGAGGATAACCCTTTGGCTACCCGGGATCCCTAGTATCCGGCTCCTAGAGAGAGCGGCAACAAGGGTCCCTATAGTATGCGGTCGGACGCACTGAAGGATCTTCTGGAGCAAGCAGCCGTCTCGGAAGTGCATCGTACGCTGATGGGTACGGTAATTGAAAGGATTTCATCCGCCGAAAGCGGTTTGCATGAAGCATTTACAAGTCTGCTAAAAGGTTTCGAGGTACGTGAGATAGTGTATGTTTTTGATAGTACCGCACCCGTTAGGTGTGCCATATGCAGATAGTAGCCCTTGAGACTCTGGTTGTCGTCGAAAACGGCGGCAAACAGAGGATCATAGTCCCAGTAATAACCAGACTGCGTTTATGTGCAGGTAGCTGAAGCTCCGGTGGCTAGCCGGACTGATGGATTTGCCGAACTAAGGCGGCAACTGGATGCGGCAAATGCCGACATCGTGCTTGTTAACAAGCGGCTTGATGAGGCACAGGGTAAGTGATTTTTCTGGTGATTGTCACATAATAAGAGCATCATGATGCCAGTATGTTTAATATGTTGTGACAGCAGATGGAGCTGCCACCGTGGAGACCCTTTGGGTGGAGCTTGCCCGAGCCAAGGAGCATGCAAGGAGTAGCAATGTGGCCGCTTTAAAGGCGGCCAAAGAGTTAAGGGCCGAACAGGCCGCGCATTGTGAGAGCAAAGAAAAAATAGCCAAGATGGCTGTAGAGTTAAAAGATGATGTTGACCGTTACCAGCTTCTTGAAGAAGAAAACCGGGCGAATGCGACGGACCTGGAAAAGGCCCGGGTGGCTGCCAAGGAAGCCCACTCCAAAATTAGAGCGACGAATGATGAGCTGCATCAAGCTGCGGATATTGTATCTGGGAAGCCCTTCTTGTTCCGGACTAAGTTTGGGGATCCGAAGTGTGCACCTCTGGACCGGCTATGGAGTTCTACGGACGCCTACGTGGATTTGGCTGCAAGTGTTGCTGATGGGGCCGAGTACTTCAAGGATCGGGAAGATCACGAAGTGGAAAAACTGTTTTGGTCACAGTTTCATGCTCTATCCCATCCGCTGCTGTTGAATGAGCAAATGGCCGAGTGGGCCGAGCTCCATAGATTGTCCGGACTTGCCATGAGGTCTGTTGTGGATCATCTGTGACCGGGAGGGCCAAGGACGAATAGCTACTTTAGCTTAGTGCAACAATTCCTTGGTGCTGTGCCACGCATCGATGCTGTAAAGAGGTCGGCGTGCATAGAAGGCTCGCGGATGGCCCTTGCCCATGTCAAAACATACTTGGCGGAGATGGATGCCACCACTATTGTGGCACAGGGTTCGGCCATAGGCCGAGTGGCTGCCGAGCACTACTTTGAAGAAGTTCTTGAAGGCGTTCGTTCGACAGAGGCTCGGTGCTCGAAGAATATTATGTTTGAGTGACATGTATTCCCATTGTAAAAACAATATTTTATTGAATTGTCAAGGCTGTATTTATACTTTGGCCCGAAAGTACTATGATGCCTCCTGTGCGGCTGTTTATGTATATATGTATATAACCTGAAAGTTTGCAGTCGTCGGCTTCCGCCCCCACGCATATAATGCGGGGGTGTTCACAAAAAATGCATATCCACACTTGATTCAATGTCTTGGTCCGTTAAGAGGTGATAGCGCAGCGAACGAGGCAATCAGACTATATTGCTTTAACACTTTCACCTAGCCATAGGAGTTTGACAGTGGGGCTACTATATAGCCCCTGGTACTTCTGCGCTCGTCCAAATATGGGGCGTGTATGTACATGACCGGGAAACGGCCCTTCGTTAATGCGGAGGAATCCCGAAGATTCTGGTTAGTCATCGAGTGGTTGACCAGTCTCTCGTTGTATCATGGCAGTCAGTTTTCGGCTTTCCTCTACTGAGGTGCTCGTCCGGATGAACCAGGGCACAATCGCAGTAGTTCTCCCAGTTCTACCTTAGCCGATATAATGGAACATAAGGTACCAAAACATGGGAGCCGGGCAAACCCAACATTTGACCAAATACATGACTCGGAGCTGATGCATATAGGCCCAAACTCACGACGCCGAACACTCCCTAAGGTATTCGGTCTTTATAACATATACCGGGCTAAACAATGCCCTTTATAAGAAACCCCATGTGTCCAGGTACGTGCAAAATCCTGGCGTGGCCACATGCCAATAACGCCGGCATCCTTCTCGGTTGTGTTGAGTATCCGGAGGATGTAAGCAACAAGAGACAGTAAAAAAGGTTTACACAGGGCCTTAATCTAAAAATAAACCTTTGGGCGGGTCCCTACTGCACGTCTACGCCTGTGTCTCCATTGTGCCGTGTCCTAGATGGGTGTAGCACGATTGTCACCTGCAAAAGGATAGAACTTAGGTGAAAGTTGCCGTGCCATAAAAGAAGAATAAATTATCAAAATTCTAGAGGGGACTGGTTGAGCCGGGCTAGCCTTAAATACATGCGGGAAGCCCCGGGTATAGTTTTATGAGGGTTTGAAAACCAATCTCATGCATGTACGATGGAACGCCCGACTCGTCTAACCGTGTCCGTGGTCTTGACGACCTGCCATCTTTTCTGATTGTTGAGGCCGTCTAGTGTGCGGCTGTTAGAGCCGCCGTGTCCTCTTCCATACGTAAAGAATGGTTGGCATTTCCGCTAACTGTGATGACGCCTCGCGGACCAGGCATCTTGAGCTCGAGAAAAGCATAATGCGGTATTGCGTCAAACAAGTGAAAGCCGCTCTTTTGAGTAGTGCTTGATAATCACTTCAGAATGGAGCGATGTGAAAAGTTAATGTTTCGCTTCGGAAGTTATCGGGAGAACCGAATACCACCTCTAGTGGTAGAGAGCGTGTATAGCGGGCCTCTGGGCCTGGTATTACTCCCTTGAAGGTAATATTACTGTGGCTTATTTGTGTCGGGTCTATCCCCATTTTGCGGACTGTGTCCTGATATATCAGATTTAGATCACCGCCGCCGTCCATTAGGACCCTTGTGAAATGGTACCCGTTTATTATTGGGTCTAACACCAAGGCCGTTAGTCCTTCGTGCCGGATATTTATATTGTGATCCCTACGATCAAAAGTGATCGGGCAGGCCAACCAGGGGTTGAGCCTGGGGGTGACGGGCTTTATGGCGCGTGCGCATCGGGGTGCGTGATTGCTTCCCCCTTTTGTCACATGGATCACGTTTACTGTTTTAACCTCTAGCGGGAAATTTTTCTGTCCTCCGGCGCTTTGCTGGCGAGGTTCATCCTCGTCTTCGCTTGGTGTCTCTTCCCCTTTGTGTTCATCGTTTAGCTTGCCAGCCTGCTTGAAGACCCAACATTCTCTGTGGGTATGGTTTGCAGGTTTGTCTTGGGTGCCGTGAATCTGACATAGTTTGTCAAGAATTTTGTTTAGGCCAGATTGTCCTTCTCTACTTCCTTTGAAAGGTTGTTTCCACTGACCTAGTCAAGGGCCCCTGAATCAGGCGTTTACCACCGTATTATCTGGGCTACCTTCTTTATTTCGACGCTTGTTTTTGTTGCGTCGTGGTTTACCATTGCCATCCCTGACTTCGCATGTGCTTGGGTCGCTGGTGCTGCTACGGGCCAGCCAACTGTCCTCACCTGCGCAAAAGCGGGTCATGAGGCTTGTTAGGGCTGCCATTGTTCTCGGTTTTTCTTGACCGAGATGTCTGGCGAGCCATTCGTCTCAGACGTTGTGTTTGAAAGCTACTAAGGCTTCAGCGTCCGGACAGTCGACAATTTGGTTCTTCTTGGTGAGGAACCTATTCCAAAGCTTTCAGGCAGACTCTCCAGATTGTTGGATTATATGACTTAAATCGTCTGCATCCGGTGGTCGGACATAAGTCCCTTGAAAATTGGCCCGGAAAGCGTCCTCGAGCTCCTCCCAACTTCCAATTGAGTTTTCGGGGAGGCTTTCAGCCAGTGCCTAGCTGGCCCTTTAAGCTTGAGGGGCAAGTATTTAATGGCGTGGAGATCGTCTCCGCGAGCCATATGGATGTGGAGGATGAAGTCCTCTATCCAGACTCCAGGGTCTGTGGTTCCTTCGTACGCCTCTATGTTCACCGGTTTGAATCCCTCTGGGAATTCGTGATCCATCACCTCATCAGTGAAACATAAGGGATGTGCGGCACCCCTGTATTGGGATGCGCCATGGTGTTCGGACGGTTGTAGTATTCGGTGTTGGTTGTGTACCATAGCATGCTTCCTAGATCCATAGATAGATCTGGCCGCGCCGGATTTTTGATGCAAGTTCTCACGTAGATCGTGCGTTGACTTATGCGTGACTTTGTTAGCTGCTCTATCGCGTCCACATGGCGGTGGATCCGGCCTGTTGGCCGTATCACTCTTCGGTTGTATGGGCTCGAAGGCCTCATCGTCGAATTCCGGTAATAGCTTGCGCTTTGGATAGCTATTTGGATGGTAACTTCCACCATACTTTGTGACTTTGTTCCACTTGCTTTTGAGTGTATTTTGTGCGACCTTGAGCCTTTGCTTCTGTTTCTTCAGGCTTCTCGCTGTGGCAATAAGCCTTCTGCGGACGTTCTGTTGCTCCAAGTGTGTTTCCGGGATGATGGGTGCTTCTTCGCCCAGACTGTTTTCTTCCCTAGTCGGGGATTGATGAGGCGTATCTTTGACGTCATCGTGTTCGGACGTCGGATCCGTACTATGTGTGCAGTTTGCATCTTGATCGCGTTCTGCCACCGAGGTGGTGCAGTTGTCATCTCTTTTGCTATGGCGGGACTTAGAGCGGCGCCACTGACGTCGGCGCTTGGGTTGCTTCTTGGAGGGGTCATCCTCCGCTTTCTCATCGCCATTGGCTTCGTTGGGGGTGTCAACCATGTATACGTCATGTGATGAAGTAGCGGTCCAGCGCCCTATGGGCGGTGGTTCCGGTTCGTCTCCGTCTTCGTCGTCCATACCGTCGAAGTCTTCGGAGCCGAAGTCGAGCATGTCGGTTAAGTTTTCGACAGTGGCTACTAAGTGGGTGGTGGGTGGGCAGCGAATTTCTTCGCCGTCCACATCCCATTCTAGCTGGACATAGTTCGGCCAAGGTTCTCCTGATAGGGAGAGAGACCTTAATGAATTTAGCACATCTCCGAAGGGCGAGTGCTGAAAGATATCCGTGGAGGTGAACTCCATGATCGGCGCCCAGTCAGATTCGACATGCACGGATGTGAGCGGCTCGGAGTACGTGGCCGGAGATGAATCCATTGGTTTGGCGACACGGCTCTCATAAGGGGTGAAGTCAGTATCCGGCTCTATCGCCACTGAGACTGCGGCCTCCATGGCGGGGTCCATCCCTCCGCTCTCGGATGTCGCGACTCGCTCCGGATTAAATCCTGGAGTAGCTACGTATGCGATCTCCCGAACACCGTCTGACGACAGAGTTACATCATGCTCGCCGTGACTGCACGGCGTGTCCGGCAGGGGCTCGAATCCGTCGAAGATCAAGTCTCCACGGACATCGGCCGTATAGTTTAAGTTTCCAAATCTGACATGATGGCCAGGGGCGTAGCTCTCAATCTGCTCCAGATGGCCAAGCGAATTGCCCCGCAGTGCAAAGCCGCCGAATATGAAGATCTGTCCGGAGAGGAAAACCTCACCCTGGACCGCATCGCTAGCAATGATCGAAGGAGCCATTGAGCCTTATGGTGATGACACAGTGGAACTCTCAATGAAAACACCAATGTCGGTGTCAAAACCGGCGGATCTCGGGTAGAGGGTCCCGAACTGTGCGTCTAAGGCGGATGGTAACAGGAGGTAGGGGACACGATGTTTACCCAGGTTCGGGCCCTCTTGATAGAGGTAAAACCCTACGTCCTGCTTGATTATTCTTGATGATATGAGTATTACAAGAGTAGATCTACCACGAGATCAGAGAGGCTAAACCCTAGAAGCTAGCCTATGGTATGATTGTATGTTGGCCTACGAACTAAAACCCTCCGGTTTATATAGACACCGGAGGGGGCTAGGGTTACACAGGGTCGGTTACAAAGGAGGAGATATACATATCCGTATTGCCTAGCTTGCCTTCCACGCCAAGTAGAGTCCCATCCGGACACGGGACAAAGTCTTCAATCTTGTATCTTCATAGTCCAACAGTCCGGCGAAAGGATATAGTACGGTTGTCCGGAGACCCCCTAATCTAGGACTCCCTCACCGCTCGTCGCCACGCTGCAGCTCAGGAGGCAATAGCCGCTGCATCTCGGTACGACCCCAACTATTACCATGGATATCAGCCAGGCCAACCGTGGCCATAGACCAACTTTGGCCCAAAGCCTAAGCTTGGGGGAGTATGTATTTCCCACTGACATTACATTCATGTTCACACACTCATTGCTAGATGTCGGTGCTCATACTTTTTCATTGTATCATCCATGCTAGTTTATTTTCATTTTCATGCTTTATTCTTGTGTGTTTAATAAACCTTAAGAAAAACCAAAAAAAATTAGTTGTAGCTTTTCATTAGCTTGTAATAGTAATTAAAAAGAAACCCCAAAAAGATTTCCTGTTCTTCTTTTGCTTGTTGGGAGCTTTCCCGTGTAAATAGTTTTATTTCTTTTTCTTTTCTTTGGGGTCGATAGGAGAAGACCATAATTAAATTGTTGAAGTTGCTCTTATATGCATTATTGTTGATCTGACAAAAGAGCCCATATTGCCTTGTCTTCTCCTGTTTATTGAATGCTTGCAGATTCCAGCTTAGTCCAACACGTGCACTATTATTATTATCCACATCATTCGGTCGTGCAAGTGAAAGGCAATTATGATGATATATGATGGACTGACTGAGATGAGAAAAGCTGGTATGAACTCGACCTCTTTTATTTTGTAAATATTATTAGTTCATCGTTCCTAATTCAGCCTATTATGGATAAACATGTTTGCAATGACAACTAGAGATCATAGTTTCTTGTGCCATGCTTGATAAGCTAGGAGCTTATAATGGTTTACCTTGCGTGCCAACATGCTATTAAAATGGTTGTGATGTGGTATGATAGGGTGGTATCCTCCTCTGAATGATTTAAGTGACTTGACTTGGCACATGTTCACGCATGTAGTTGAAACAAAATCGACATAGCCTTCATGATATTTATGTTCATGGTGGATTATATCCTACTCATGCTTGCATTCAGTGTTGATTAATTTTAATGCATGTTCATGACTGTTGTCGCTCTCTAGCTGGTCGCTTCCCAGTCTTTTGCTAGCCTTCACTTGTACTAAGCAGGAATACTGCTTGTGCATCCAATCCCATAAACCCCAAAGTTATTCCACATGAGTCCACTATACCTTCCTATATGCGGTATCTACCTGCCATTCCAAGTAAATTTGTATGTGCCAAACTCTAAACCTTCAAATAAATATCCTGTTTTGTATGCTCGAATAGCTCATGTATCAACTTGGGCTGTCCGTATCTTCCATGTTAGGGAGGTTATTCTCAAGAGGAGTGGACTCTGCTCCTCACTCACGAGAAAGTGGCTGGTCACCGGGATGCCCAGTCCCATGCTTTATGCAAACTAAATCAAAATAATTGCTAAATAAAACTCCCCCTGGGACTGTTGCTAGTTGGAGGCACTCGGTGTTTCGAGCAAGCCATGGATTGATGCTTGTTGGTGGAGGGGGAGTATAAACTTTACCACTCTATTTGGGAACCGCCCATAATGTGTGTATCATGGAAGATATCACCATCTCTTGGTTGTTATGTTGACAATGAAAGAATACCGCTCAAAATATTATTCATCTCTATTTCAAAACCGAGCTCTGGTACCTCTACAAATCCCCGCTTCCCTCTGCGAAGGGCCTATGTATTTACTTTCATGTTGAGTCATCATCCTCTTATTAAAAAGCACCAGTTGGAGAGCACCACTGTCATTTGCATTCATTACTGTTAGTTTACATTGAGTATGACTTGACTGGATCTCTTTTACCATGAATTACAATGTCTAGTCAATCCTTGATCTTTAAAGGTGCTCTGCATTTATGTTTTGCAGTCTCAGAAAGTGCTAGCGAGATACCATCTTGTTATATCATATTATGATTGTTTTGAGAAAGTGTTATCATCCGAGATTTATTATTATTGCTTGCTAGTTGATTATGCCATTGATATGAGTAAACATGAGACCTAAGAGTTATTGTGAATGTGGTTATTCATAATCTTTATTGAAAACTTGAATGCTGGCTTTACATATTCACAACAACAAGAGCAAACAGAGTTTGTAAAAGTTTTTCTTTATCACTTTCAGTTTATCAACTGAATTGCGTGAGGACAAGCAAAGGTTTAAGCGTGGGGGAGTTGATACGTCTTTGTCGTATCTACTTTTCCAAACACTTTTGCCCTTGTTTTGGACTCTAACTTGCATGATTTGAATGGAACTAACCAGGACTGACGCTGTTTTCAGCAGAATTGCCATGGTGTTTTTATGTGCAGAAACAAAAGTTTTCGGAATGACCTGAAACTTCATGGAACATCTTTTCGGAAATAATAAAAATCCTTGCAAAAGATGAAGACCAGGGGGGCACACCCTATCCACGAGGGTGCGCCTGCCCCCTAGGGCGCGCCCCCTACCTCGTGGGCCCCCCGGAGCTCCTCCGACCTCAACTCCAACTCTATATATTTGGTTTCGGAGAGAAAAAAATCAGAGAGAAGAAATCATCATGTTTTACGATACGGAGCAGCCGCCAAGCCCTAAAACCTCTTGGGAGGGCTGATCTGGAGCCCGTTCGGGGCTCTGGAGAGGGCAATCCGTCACCATCGTCATCATCAACCATCCTCCATCACCAATTTCATGATGCTCACCGCCGTGCGTGAGTAATTCCATCATAGGCTTGCTGGACGGTGATGGGTTGGATGAGCTCTATCATGTAATCGAGTTAGTTTTGTTAGGGATTGATCCCTAGTATCCACTATGTTCTGAGATTAATGTTGCTCTGACTTTGCTATGCTTAATGCTCGTCACTAGGGCCCGAGTGCCATGATTTCAGATCTGAACCTATTATGTTTTCATCAATATATGAGTGTTCTAGATCCTATCTTGCAAGTCTATAGTCACCTATTATGTGTTATGATCCGTTAAACCCGAAGTGACAATAATCGGAATACTTACCGGTGATGACCGCAGTTTGAGGAGTTCATGTATTCACTATGTGTTAGTGCTTTGGTCCGGTACTCTATTAAAAGGAGGCCTTAATATCCCTTAGTTTCCGCTTGGGCCCCGATACCACGGGAGGGTAGGACAAAAGATGTCGTGCAAGCTCTTTTCCATAAGCATGTATGACTATATTCGGAATACATGCCTACATTACATTGATGAATTGCAGCTAGTTCTGTGTCACTCTATGGTATGATTGTTACATGATGAACCGCATCCGGCATAATTCTCCGTCACCGATCCATTGCCTACGAGCTTTCCACATATTGTTCTTCGTTTATTTACTTTTCCGTTGCTATTGCTATCATCACTACAAAATACCAAAAACATTACTTTTGCTACCGTTACCGCTACTATCATATTACTTTGCTACTAAATACTTTCCTGCAGATATTATGTTTCCAGGTGTGGTTGAATTGACAACTCAGCTGCTAATACTTGAGAATATTCTTTGGCTCCCCTTGTGTCGAATCAATAAATTTGGGTTGAATACTTTACCCTCGAAAACTGTTGCGATCCCCTATACTTGTGGGTTATCAACCACCGCACACCGCACCGAGCCAGCCTAGCCGAGATGGCGTCGGCTGTCGCGTCACCCCACCACTGTGGGTCATCCCGGGCAGCGTGCTGCAGGTGATCTCAGCCGCCGCCGCCGCAGCCCTCCCATCGGGCCCGGGCGCCGCCGAGTTCTCCCTTGAGCTGCCAGCGCCCCCGCGTGTCGCGCTCCTCACCATCCCGCCGCATATCTTCCCGTCCCGCCCCATCCGCGCCAGCTACCCCTGCATCATCACTGCTAACTCCTCCGCGGGCCTCCTCCTCCACCACGCCAACCAGGGCCGCGCCACAGGCCCCACCGTCATCGACAAGCCTGGACACCAGCAGTTTGGCTAGCTCCCCTTTGTCACGGGCTACTTCCTGCTCCACGCCGCCACCGCCTACGCCCTGCCGCTCCCCACACCCGAGCTCGTCTCCTTCAAGGGCGACCTCGGCCTCGTCGCCTACCCCGACGGCGCAGGCTACGTCGTCGCCAAGCTCCAGCCCGTCTTCGGTAGCGACAAGGCCGTTCTCTTGCGCTTCTCGTCGCGGGTCGGGGAGTGGGTCTGCAAGGGGCCAATAGCTCCTATGTGAAGTTTTTCATGTGAATTGGAAGGAGTGCAATGTAATTCGAATGAATGGCTGTGGTGCGACACATTTTAGCGTGTAAATAGCCCAGTGCCACATGGGGTGTTAAATGGGGTTAAATTGGTCGTCAACCAAGCCCATTTACGTTAGGACATGTGGGTCCAACTTAATTGGTCCTCAAAACAGCTGACCGTGCCCTGCCTCCCCTGTCCGCCCCCACTGCAACTCTGCCCCCCACCCCACTTCTTCTCCGGCGGCGGTGGATCTTGCATTCTAGGCGGCGGCGGTGGAGCACTCGTTCTCACCGGGCGCCCGTTCCCTTCGTCCTCAGAAAATGGTGAGTGAATTCGAACCCTAGCCCCGTTCCTCTCTCGGGCCCGTAGATCTCAGCTCGTTTCCTCTGTTTTTGGTTGTTGAATTGATAGGTTGTGAGGGGAGCCCATGGGCATACTGAGATGGATCCGCAAGATTCAACTTCGAATAGATAATGCGCCTCCTCTCTGATCCAATTTTGAATGCAATTAGGGCCTAGTTTGCTCTTTCTCACGGGCTCACATTATCAGAGGGGATGCTGCCGCTCGGACGTTCGAATTGACGGTCAATTTCTCTCCATCAAAGGCAAAATTAGTTGATGACAGAACATTGAGAAAAACACAATTGTTATATGGGAGGTTGAGTTTATAGAGATTGATCCACAAATTCTACAGAAAATGGGAGAGAAGGCAGTGAAGAAATGGGTGGAAAAATTTGGGGAGAATATTGTTTGGGGTCCAGAGCAAGAAGTATCACTGTTGCGGTTTGATATTGGAAAGGAGAGTATGTGAGAATAGAAGATGGTGAATAGATTGTTGAAGAAATCGATCGGCAAAACGGCTGGACAAGCAAAT
The DNA here is from genome assembly GCA_034509565.1 of Triticum monococcum. NCBI lineage: Eukaryota > Viridiplantae > Streptophyta > Magnoliopsida > Poales > Poaceae > Triticum > Triticum monococcum. The sequence goes on along the minus strand of CM067843.1, from coordinate 71,704,989 downwards.
GGGCTAATTGTTTTGCTGAGCTCATTGATCTGAATATTTTTTTGAATGTTGGATATCTGTCATCACACTTGGCTGCTAAGATGGTAGATGATGATTGGGCTTCACAGGGGCCATTGATTCCCGTGTGTACTGAACTTACAGTAATAGCCGAAGAGGGACAGGTGACTAGAACTGAAACTGTAGCTACTGTTGATTAAAATGTAGTTGAATTAGATGAGCCTACTAATTTGGTCATTGCACCAATGCCTGACATTGAGATGGCCAAACTTTTTGGCATTCCGGTCGATGAAAGAGATAAGGAGGAGAGGGGCGAATCTAGTTTGCCTGCTAATGCTTAGGAAGATGTAGATGGACAGTTGATGGAACAAGCTGCAGATGAAGTAGATGATGCGCATGATGATGAGCTGGTGCATGTGTATGACAAAGAAAACCCTGTCATTGAAGTGGGGAAGATGTGGCCAAACATGGATGAATTTAGAATGTGTTTCAAGACTTATGCAGAGAAACATGAGTTTGATGCCAAGACTGTTTGGACTGATAGAAAGAAGTTTTATGCGAGGTGCAGATGATTTGATGGTAGTGTCAAGGCTTGTAAGTGGTACATATCTGCTAGACTGCAACCTGATGGAAGTACTGTCAGGGTTAACCAAATCCCCAATCAACATACTTGTATTACAAGTTCACAGAGAGTATCAACCATGACATCACAACTTTGGGTTGCAAAAAAGATCTCCCCAATTTTATCCAAAACACCAAACATGTGGCACCCCGGCTCAGAGCAACCGGTTTACCATGCATTGCCAGCCCAGAGACCATGTCTTCTGGCAACACACAACATCTTGGTACAGAAAACAACCGCTTTATTGATGGTAGCGGATCAAAGTTTATATTGCAACAGGTGGCAAGGCCAAGCGGCACACACGGTGAGGCTGAACAATAAGTACATTATTTAGTGAACATCAAGGGCCTCGATCATAACAACTATGCGGCAATGAAACAACGTCGTAGCGGAAATTCCATAGCACAGGGACACCGATGTGGACACGATCTAGACTCGGACAACACTCATTTCCAACGAGACTTTCCTGAAGTTTGGCATGACACACCAGGTTAGTACATTGAATGTACTTGCAAGCTCACAACAAGCATAAACATAATGACAAACAATATCATGATAATTAACCAATTATTAATAATGCAACAAAATAACCGACATCATGTGATCATGCTCTTGTGGGACAAGTCCCACGGGCTGACTTACCAATGGTGATCGCTCTTGGATCACAACCATACCTACCTCATGGTCTTAACTAGGGATATCTCGTGATCTTTTCGGCGATCACAAAACCGACCAATATTTGGTCTCAAACGATGATCATTCTGACGATCACAACCATGAACAACATTGGGTCTCAAACAACAAGATGGCCTTCCCGCCATTCTCAACGTGCAAAGTTCATGACTTAGTGTGCAAGATTAATTAAATGTTGACCCATGGTGTGACCTACTTTCGAGCGTGTCCGTAACCGTGGACTCGGCTATCGATAGATTAATACTCTCTGCAGAGGTAGCGCACTGTACCCACACCATGGAACCCATGGCCTCGTACTCCCATTCGGGTGGACCAACAGAATTCCGACGAAACCCCTCCATTGCCATGACACTCTCTCGGCCACTCCGACTCACTCCCAACTGGGCTAGTCCTGGGTGGCCCCGTGTCTACCAAAGACACAACGACCACCGTCGTGGCCAAAACATAAACGTCCCTCATGGGGACCGGTACCAAAAATCTCAACAATGGGCACACAAGGTTATGTCTGCTTACCAGGCCAGGGTACCGCATGCCCATAACCTTCCCTCGTTGGAGGCACCGACCAGAGGCATGACAACGGACCGAATAAAGGCCTTCCCATAAAGGAAAATGTGGTTGCACTGGGAAAAACTCGATTCAGTGGCACCATGACCCGGTCAACGATATATTCAAGTTGTGTTATTATCAGGTTCAACTAAAGTTGAAAATTACCGGTGTCATAGTATGCCATGAGATGCAACACTAACATATGCATCACATATTAACGGAAAAGACTGAGTCAACTATATCCACACTAAGCATAACCATCAACAACTCTTGAAACTTCTCTGGTTAACATTAACCTCACATTAAACAAAATCTTTTCTAACAAATTTGATCATTTTTCTCATGCAAGAAAAAAATAACTCCAATTAATTACTTATATCCATAACCATATTATTTCTTTCATAGCAAAAATTAATTCTAGTTTCTATGCCAACTTAGTTAGCTACAAACTTTCTGTAATTCAAGCATATTCACTTAAACAAGCACTAACAGAATATAAATAGCATAATAGTGATTTAAATGCATGGATTAAATCATTCATTCAATTAGAAAAAATCACAAATATTGTAGTGGCATCATGAAAATGTTGTTGTGGCTTGCCTTAAGTGCATATGAGGTTCACAAGCTTTCTCGTGATCCTCAAGACAAGCTTCACTCTCTGAAAATATTTATAAACACAAAAAGAAAACATCAAGAACCCTTCTGAAAATCACCAGAAAATCTAGATAGCAGGGAAAAATCCCATTTTTGGTGAGCCGCTAGATGTCTTTGCAAAGAACACGATGCAAAAAGAATCAATTCATCTGGACTGATCGTTGAAGAGTTATAGCTATTTGAAGCTCTCTAGATATAAATGAAATTTGAATTTAAATAAAAACAGACTGGGGGTGTCGTCGAAGGCGTAAAGCCTCGGGGCACCACCACTCGTACCGCTTCGCGCGCGTACTGAGTGGCTGACTAGCGGGCCCCGCTAGTCAGGTGAGGGGGAGAGGGAGAAGGAAACAGAGGACGGCGCGGCTTCGCCGGAACTCACGCCGGCGACGAGGGCTCCTTGGCCAAAACGAGAGGGAGGGATCGAGAGAGGAGACGAAGACGACGGCGAGCAGAGGTGACTCCAGGGCGGAACGGCACCACCGCAGAGTGGCGGAGGCCCTGGAAGGGTTGCCCAGGCCTGGGAAGGGCTGGAGCTACGGAGACGACCCGAGGGGATCGCCGGCGAGCTCGAGCTTGGGGACGGCGGCCCGTGGCCTGCCCGGCCGGGCTACGGTTCTCTACGCGGTTGTGGAGTGTGTGGGAGTAGAGGATGGTGCTCGAGGAGGCTTGGGGGGCTCCATTTATAGGCGAGCATCAAGGGGGGGATCGGGCTCCGCCGGTGACACCTGGACACGGCGCCCGGCAACGAGCGGCGTCAAAGAGAGAGAGAGGGAGAAGGCGATGCAGCTCACGCGGTGACTGTTGATACGTCTCCAACGTATCTATAATTTTTGATTGCTCCATGCTATACTATATACTGTTTTGAATGTTTATGGGCTTTATTATACACTTTTACATCATTTTTTGGGACTAACCTATTAATGCAGAGCCCAGTGCCAGTTTCTGTTTTTACCCTGTTTTAGGGTTTTGAAGAAAAGGAAAATCAAACGGAGTCCAATTGACCTGAAACTTCACGGAACTCATTTTTGGAAGGAAAGAAGCCCAGAAGACTTGGAGTGCACGTCGGGGGATCTGCGAGGAGGTCACGAGGCAGGGGGCGCGCCCACCCCCCTGGGCGCGCCCTCCACCCTCGTGAGCCCCTCGTGCCCCCTTGACGTACTTCTTCTGCCTATATATCTCCATATACCCTAAAAACATCCGTGAGCACAATAGATCGGGAGTACCACCGCCAGAAGCCTCCGTAGCCACCGAAAACCAATCTAGACCCATTACGGTGCCCTGCCGGAGGGGGCAATCCCTCTCCGGTGGCCATCTTCATCATCCCGGTGCTCTCCATGACGAGGAGGGAGTAGTTCTCCCTCGGGGCTGAGGGTATGTACCAGTAGCTATGTGTTTGATCTCTCTCTCTCTCTTGTGTTCTTGAGGTGATACGATCTTGATGTATCACGAGCTTTGCTATTATAGTTGGATCCTATGTTTCTCCTCCCCCTCTTCTCTCTTGTAGTGAATTGAGTTTTCCCTTTGGAGTTATCTTATCGGATTGAGTCTCTAAAGATTTGAGAACACTTGATGTATGTCGTGCCGTGGATATCTGTGGTGACAATGGGATATCACGTGATTCACTTGATGTATGTTTTGGTGATCAACTTGCGGCTTCCGCCCATGAACCTATGCATAGGGGTTGGCACACGTTTTCGTCGTGATCCTCCAGTAGAAACTTTGGGGCACTCTTTGAGGTCCTTTTTGGTTGAATAGATGAATCTGAGATTGTGTGATGCATATCGTATAATCATACCCACTGATACTTGAGGTGACATTGGAGTATCTAGGTGACATTAGGGTTTTGATTGATTTGTGTCTTAAGGTGTTATTCTAGTACGAACTCTAGGGCTGTTTGTGACACTTATAGGAATAGCCCAACGGATTGATTGGAAAGAATAACTTTGAGGTGGTTTCGTACCCTACCATAATCTCTTCGTTCATTCTCCGCTATTAGTGACTTCGGAGTGACTCTTTGTTGCATGTTGAGGGATAGTTATGTGATCCAATTATGTTAGTATTGTTGAGGGAACTTGCACTAGCGAAAGTATGAACCCTAGGCCTTGTTTCAACGCATTGCAATACCGTTTACGCTCACTTTTACAATTAGTTACCTTGCTGTTTTAATAATTTCAGATTACAAATACGTCTATCTACCATCCATATACCACCTGTATCACCATCTCTTCGCCGAACTAGTGCACCTATACAATTTACCATTGTATTGGGTGTGTTGGGGACGCAAGAGACTCTTTGTTATTTGGTTGCAGGGTTGCTTGAGAGAGACCATCTTCATCCTATGCCTCCTACGGATTGATAAACCTTAGGTCATCCACTTGAGGGAAATTTGCTACTGTCCTACAAACCTCTGCACGTGGAGGCCCAACAACGTCTACAAGAAGAAGGTTGTGTAGTAGACATCAAGCTCTTTTCTGGCGCCGTTGCCGGGGAGGTGAGTGCTTGAAGGTATATCTTTAGATCTTGCAATCGAGTCTTTTAGTTTCTTGTTTTATCACTAGTTTAGTTTATAAAAGAAAACTATAAAAAATGGAATTGAGTTTGTCTCATACGCTTCACCTTTTTAACATCTTTCGTGAGTATGATGGAAAGGATAATTGTGGTCAAGTGCTAGAAGAAGAAATCTATAAAATGTTTTGCACTAAGTATTTGAATGATGAGCATGATTGCAATGTTGTTAGTATGAATTCCTTGAATATCCATGATGCTAATGATATGCAAAGCCACAAGCTTGGGGAAGCTATGTTGGATGAAGATGATATTTTTTGCCCCCCAAGTTTTGATGAGCAAATTTGTTATGATGAAAGCATGTCTCATATCTATGATGATTATTGTGATGACACGTGTGCTTTAAATAATAATGATAACCATGAAACTTGTCATCTTGATCTTAATTTTCAATCACATGATAGTTATTTTGTTGAGTTTTCTCCCACTATTATTCATGAGAAGAATTTTGCTTGTGTGGAGAGTAGTAAATTTTCTATGCTTGTAGATCATGAAAAGAATGCTTTAGGTGCTGGTTATATTGCTTAATTCATTCATGATGCTACTGAAAATTATTATGAGGGAGGAACATATGCTTGTAGGAATTGCAATAATATCAAGTTTCCTCTCTACGTGCTTAAAATTTTGAAGTTATGCTTGTTTTACCTTCCTATGCAAGTTGATTATTGTTCCCATAAGTTGTTTGCTCACAAAATCCCTATGCATAGGAAGTGGGTTAGACTTAAATGTGCTAGTCATATTCTTCATGATGCTCTCTTTATGTTTCAGTTCTTATCTTTTATGTGAGCATCATTGAAATCATCATGCCTAGCTAGGGACGTTAAATGATAGCGCTTGTTGGGAGGCAACCCAATTTTATTTTTGTTCCTCGATTTTTGTTCCTGTTTAGTAATAAATAATTCATCTAGACTCTGTTTAGATGTGGTTTTATGTGTTTAATTAGTTTTTGTGCCAAGTAGAACCTTTGGGAAGACTCGGGGAAAGTCTTTGCGATCATGCTGTAAAAAAACAGAAACTTTTGCGATCATGCTATTTTTATTAGAGAGTGATATTTAGTTAATCCTTTTTGAAGATGATTAATAGATAAATTACTCAGGTCCAGCAATTTATTTGATAATTTTATGATTTCCAGAAGTATACGTTTGATTCAGATTACTACAGACTGTTCTGTTTTTGACAGATTCTGTTTTTCGTGTGTTGTTTGCTTATTTTGATGAATCTATGGCTAGTAAAATAGTTTATAAACCATAGATAAGTTGTAATACAGTAGGTTTAACACCAATATAAATAAAGAATGAGTTCATTACAGTACCTTGAAGTGGTATTTTGTTTTCTTATACTAACGGAGCTTACGAGTTTTCTGTTAAGTTTTGTGTTGTGAAGTTTTCAAGTTTTGGGTAAGGATTCGATGGAATATGGAATAAGGAGTGGAAAGAGCCTAAGATTGGGGATGCCCAAGGCACCCCAAGGTAATATTCAAGGACAACCAAGAGCCTAAGCTTGGGGATGCCCCGGAAGGCATCCCCTCCTTCGTCATCGTTCATCGGTAACTTTAATTGGAGCTATATTTTTATTCACCACATGATATGTGTTTTGCTTGGAGATTCAATTTATTTTGTTAGGATTTGGTTTCTGTTATTTATAATAATGTTTTTCATCTTTTATTTCAATAAAAGTGGCATTGATAGACTTTAATATGCCTATGTTACAAGTATACATGTTGCTGTTTGAAAACAGAAAGTTTACCGCTGTTGCAATAATTCCCTAGAAAAGTCAGAATGTGATAAAATGTTGAAACCTTTTTCATATTAAGCTCTGATAAATTTACTACAGTGGGAATTTTATTCAATAATTTTTGGAGCTAGGGAAGTATGGATGTTGCAGCATTCTTTACAGACTATCCTGTTTAGGCAGATTGCTGTTATGTTTGCATTGTTTGCATATGTTTGCTTCTTCAATGATTCTATTTGAGGATAGGACTATTAAATATGCAGAGGCATTTAGTATGCAATGTTGATAATAATTTTAGTGATTTTATATAGTAGAGTATGATAAGGTTTTTGCAATGGTTTATACTAACCTATCTCACGAGTCCTTGTTGAGTTTTGTGTGGATGAAGCTTTTGAGATTTAGGGAGACCGTGATATCAGAGGAATTAAGGAGACACAAAAGCTCAAGCTTGGGGATGCCCAAGGCACCCCAAGATAATATTTCAACAAGTCTCAAGCGTCTAAGCTTGGGGATGCCCCGGTTGGCATCCCACATTTCTTCTTCAACAAATATCGGTTAGTATCGGTTGATCCTAAGTTTTTGCTTCTTCACATGATGTTTGCCATTCTTAGAATGTCATTTTTTTATTTGCTTGCTGTTTAAATAAAATACCAAGATCTGAAATTATTAAATGTTAGAGAGTCTTCACATAGTTGCATAATTATTCGACTACTCATTGATCTTCACTTATATCTCTCGGAGTAGTTTGTCATTTTCTCTAGTGCTTCACTTATATCTTTTAGAGCACGGTGGTAGATTTGTTTTATAGAAACAATTGATCTCTCATGCTTCACTTAGATTATTTTGAGAGTCTTAAATAGCATGGTAAGTTGCTTAAATAATCCTAATATGCTCGGTATACAAAAAGTATAATAAAATTCTCTTATGAGTGTGTTGAATACTATGAGAAGTTTGATACTTGATAATTGTTTTGAGATATGGAGATGGTGATATTAGAGTCATGCTAGTTGAGTAGTTGTGAATTTGAGAAATACTTGTGTTGAAGTTTGTGATTCCCGTAGCATGCACGTATGGTGAACCGTTATGTGATGAAGTCGGAGCATGATGTATTTATTGATTGTCCTCCTTATGAGTGGCGGTCGGGGACGAGCGATGGTCTTTTCCTACCAATCTATCCCCCTAGGAGCATGCGCGTAATACTTTGCTTTGATAACTTGTAGATTTTTGCAATAAGTATATGAGTTCTTTATGACTAATGTTGAGTCCATGGATCATACGCACTCTCACCCTTCCACCATTGCTAGCCTCTCTAGTACCGCACACCTTTCGCCGGTACCATAAACCCACCATATACTTTCCTCAAAACAGCCACCATACCTACCTATTATGGCATTTCCATAGCCATTCCGAGATATATTGCCATGCAACTTTCCACCGTTCCGTTATTATGACATGCTCCATCATTGTCATATTGCTATGCATGATCATGTAGTTGACATCGTATTTGTGGCAAAGCCACCATTCATAATTCTTTCATACATGTCACTCATGCATCATTGCACATCCCGGTACACCGCTAGAGGCATTCATATAGAGTCATATCTTGTTCTAAGTGTCGAGTTGTAATTCTTGAGTTGTAAGTAAATAAAGGTGTGATGATCATCATTATTAGAGCAATTTCCCAGTGAGGAAAGGGTGATGGAGACTATGATTCCCCCGCAAGTCGGGATGAGACTCCGGACGAAAATAAAAAAATATAAAAGAGGCCAAAGAAGCCCAAATAAAAGAAGAGAAAAAATAGGCCATAAAAAAAGAGAAGGCCCAAATAAAAAAAAATAAAAAATGAGAGAAAAAGAGAGAAGGGGCAATGCTACTATCCTTTTACCACACTTGTGCTTCAAAGTAGCACCATGATCTTCATGATAGAGAGTCTCCTATGTTGTCACTTTCATATACTAGTGGGAATCTTTCATTATAGAACTTGGCTTGTATATTCCAATGATGGGCTTCCTCAAAATGCCCTAGGTCTTCATGAGCAAGCAAGTTGGATGCACACCCACTAGTTTCTTTTGTTGAGCTTTCATATACTTATAACTCTAGTGCATCCGTTGCATGGCAATCCCTACTCACTCACATTGATATCTATCGATGGGCATCTCCATAGCCCATTGATACGCCTAGTCGATGTGAGACTATCTTCTCCTTTTTGTCTTCTCCACAACCACCATTCTATTCCACCTATAGTGCTATATCCATGGCTCATGCTCATATATTGCGTGAAGATTGAAAAGTTTGAGAACATCAAAAGTATGAAACAATTGCTTGGCTTGTCATCGGGGTTGTGCATGAATTAAATACTTTGTGTGGTGAAGATGGTGCATAGCCAGACTATATGATTTTGTAGGGGTAGCTTTCTTTAGCCATGTTATTTTGAGAAGACATAATTGCTTAGTTAGTATGCTTGAAGTATTATTGTTTCTATGTCAATATTAAACTTTTGTCTTGAATCTTATGGATCTGAATATTCATGCCACAATTAAGAAGAATTGCATTGAAATTATGCCACCTAGAATTCCACATCAAAAATTATTTCTTTTATCATTTACCTACTCGAGGACGAGCAGGAATTAAGCTTGGGGATGCTGATACGTCTCCAACGTATCTATAATTTTTGATTGCTCCATGCTATACTATTTACTGTTTTGATTGTTTATGGGCTTTATTATACACTTTTATATCATTTTTTGGGACTAACCTATTAACCTAGAGCCTAGTGCCAGTTTCTGTTTTTACCCTGTTTTAGGGTTTTGAAGAAAAGGAAAATCAAATGGAGTCCAATTGACCTGAAACTTCACGGAACTCATTTTTGGAAGGAAAGAAGCCTAGAAGACTTGGAGTGCACGTCGGGGGATCTGCGAGGAGGTCACGAGGCAGGGGGCGTGCCCACCCCCCTGGGCGCGCCGTCCACCCTCATGAGCCCCTCGTGCCCCCCTGACATACTTCTTCCGCCTATATATCTCCATATACCCTAAAAACATCCGTGAGCACAATAGATCGGGAGTTCCGTCGCCAGAAGCCTCCGTAGCGATCGAAAACCAATCTAGACCCATTACGGCGCCCTGCCGGAGGGGGCAATCCCTCTCCGGTGGCCATCTTCATCATCCCGGTGCTCTCCATGACGAGGAGGGAGTAGTTCTCCCTCGGGGCCGAGGGTATGTATGTGTTTGATCTCTCTCTCTCTCGTGTTCTTGAGGTGATACGATCTTGATGTATCACGAGCTTTGCTATTATAGTTGGATCCTATGTTTCTCCTCCCCCTCTTCTCTCTTGTAATGGATTGAGTTTTCCCTTTGGAGTTATCTTATCGGATTGAGTCTCTAAAGATTTGAGAACACTTGATGTATGTCTTGCCGTGGTTATATGTGGTGACAATGGGATATCACGTGATTCACTTGATGTATGTTTTGGTGATCAACTTGCGGGTTCCGCCCATGAACCTATGCATAGGGGTTGGCACACGTTTTCGTCGTGATTCTCCAGTAGAAACTTTGGGGCACTCTTTGAGGTCCTTTTTGGTTGAAAGAATGAATCTGAGATTGTGTGATGCATATCGTATAATCATACCCACGGATACTTGAGGTGACATTGGAGTATCTAGGTGACATTAGGGTTTTGATTGATTTGTGTCTTCAGGTGTTATTCTAGTGCGAACTCTAGGGCTGTTTGTGACACTTATAGGAATAGCCCAACGGATTGATTGGAAAGAATAACTTTGAGGTGGTTTCGTACCCTACCATAATCTCTTCGTTCATTCTCCGCTATTAGTGACTTCGGAGTGACTCTTTGTTGCATGTTGAGGGATAGTTATGTGATCCAATTATGTTAGTATTGTTGAGGGAACTTGCACTAGCGAAAGTATGAACCCTAGGCCTTGTTTCAACGCATTGCAATACCGTTTACGCTCACTTTTACAATTAGTTACCTTGCTGTTTTTATAATTCCAGATTACAAATACCTGTATCTACCATCCATATACCACTTGTATCACCATCTCTTCGCCGAACTAGTGCACCTATACAATTTACCATTGTATTGGGTGTGTTGGGGACACAAGAGACTCTTTGTTATTTGGTTGCGGGGTTGCTTGAGAGAGACCATCTTCATCCTACGCCTCCTACGGATTGATAAACCTTAGGTCATCCACTTGAGGGAAATTTTCTACTGTCCTACAAACCTCTGCACTTGGAGGCCCAACAACGTCTACAAGAAGAAGGTTTTGTAGTAGACATCAACTGTGGGTGAACGGGGACGAGCACAGGATCGAGAGGAAGGCGACGAGCACAGTGCAGAGCGCACTGTTGTGTTGGCCGGACCGCGCCCGTGCTCGCTACAGCAAGCTCCGGCGTCGGCGAGTGCCAGGGGAGAGTTAAGGGAGCTAGGATGAAGATTGTGGCGAGGTTTGGCATGCTTAGACAGGCGGGGAAGCGAGCACACGCGAAACAGAACGCTCGGCGGCACTCAGAGCGCGTCGACACACAGATGGGCACCGTGTACATGCGTGGTCACCACGTGAACTTTGCCCTCAGGCCAACGTAAGTCCAAAACTCATGTCTGGCTTGTTGTTCGTGGTAGTTTTGAAGATTACCACGCTTTGGTTTGGATCCAGACGCAGTAGAAAAGATTTCACAAGCCTAGTAAGTTTCTGATCAGTAACTTCGAGAGGTTACTGAGGTCAAACGGCTGGGAGTTGGGAGCTGGGCTTTGGAGGTTAGCAATCATCTACTAAGGTGATGATGCACAAGAAAAATCTGCCACATTGGAGCAAGTAAAATGGTAGTTGTTATAGAAACAACCATTTCTATCCAGAACAGAAAATATTTTATGTAGCAAAAATATTCCAAAAAGTGATAAAATATTTTGCTCAGGAAGGTGCCCTAGAGTTCAAAGAATATTTGTGAATTTTCTCAGATTTTTGTGGGCAAGAAAAAATGGGGTTGCTTTGGAGCACATTGAGCTAGCTAGGGTTTAAGAGAGGGAAATGGATATTTTTCATTTAAGAAAAATATTCCAAATATTATTTTGAGTAGAAACAGAGAGGAAATATGATTAGAGAGGGAAATGAGGCACTTGGGTGAAAGCCAAGGGGTATCCAAGTGTTTAAGTTCATAAGAAAAGATTGAAAAACTTCAAATTTCAAAATCAATCCAAATGAAACCAGGCAAATAAAAGAGGGCAAAAACCAGGCTGTCACAAACCTCCCCCACTTAGAATGAATCTCGTCCTCGATATTCGGTTGCATGGGAAAACCATTATGGATAATGCGCCCTTAGAAATTCTTCTCGTTGATTCTGACTCGGTGTGGTGCTCCCACTGGACTTTGAAGAATCTCCTTTGCTTTACTACGAGTGACCCTTTCCATCTGATCCAAAATTTTAACCGGGCTCTCTTCATATGTTAAGTCCTTTGCTAATTCTATTTCAGTCATAGCAGTCTTTTTCTCAGGCGGTGATATGCATCGCCTCAACTGTGAAACATGAAACACGTTGTGCACGTCTGACAATTCAGGGGGTAGCTCCAACTGATATGCAATAGTACCCACTCGGGACATAACTGGAAATGGACCAATAAATCTGGGTGCCAACTTTCCACGAGTCTGGAATCTCTTGACTCCTGTCATAGGAGTGACTCGGAGGTATACATGTTCTCCGGGTTCAAAACTGATCTGTCGGTGCTTTGCATCATAATAACTCTTCTATCGAGATTTGGCCAATTGCAATATTTCTCTGATTTCCCTAACTTGTTTCTCAGCTTCCATCATGAGATCCGTCCCGGAAATGCGGCTATCTCAAGTTTGAGACCAATTTAAAGGAGTGCGGCACTTACGGCCATACAATGCCTCATACGGTGACATATTTAGAGAAGCTGTTGTTATAAGAGAACTCGGCATACGACAGACATTTTTCCCATTTAGATCCTTGGGCCAAGGCACAGGCTCGCAGCATATCTTCGAGTATTGGTTTACCCGCTCTGTCTGTCCATCGGTCTGAGGATGATAAGCGGTACTGTATTTTAGTGCTGTCCCCAAGGCTTGATGGAGACATGACCAAAAAGCAGAGGTAAAAAGTGAACCTCGGCCTAAAGTGATGGTTCGGGGTACTCCATGCAGACTGACTATCCTGGATACATACAACCGTGCAAGTTGATCCGCTTGATATGTGGTTCTGATCGGGATAAAGTGAGCAACCTTGGTTAAGGTGTCCACTATGACCCAGATTGCATCATTGCCTCGCTGAGTCTTGGGCAGTCCTTTGATGAAATCCATGCAGACATCATTCCATTTCCATTGTGGGACTGGCAGTGGTTGGAGAAGTCCGGCTGGCTTCTGGTGCTCTGCCTTCACCTTGTTGCATATTTCGCAACAGGGCCACAAAATAAGCAATGTCTTTCTTCATCCCATCCCACCAGAATACTTGTCGCAGATCTTCATACATTTTCGTACCTCTAGGGTGAATAGAATACAAAGATTCATGTGCTTCCGACTTGATTTTCTGCTTTAAATCCGCCAAATTTGGTACACAAATTCTTCCACGGAATTGGACAGTACCTTTATCCTTTGAGAAATCTGAAGTTTGTCCCTCTACCATATTCTTGGCACGTTTCTGCAGAGCGGTGTCATCTGGCTATGCCTTGCGGATCTGTTCCTCAAGGGTGGGGGCGACTTCGAAAATATTAGCAAGGCCAGCATCAACTATGACAAGGTTGAGCTGAGAAATCTCCTCTTGAAGTTCAGGAGGCAGGGATTCCAATATGACATTCAGGCGGACAGGCTTTCGACTGAGTGCATTGGCGACCACGTTGGCCTTACCCGGGTGGTAATTTATTCCAAGATCATAATCCTTGACTAACTCAAGCCATCTTCGTTGACGGAGATTTAAATCTGGCTGAGTAAATATATAATTGAGACTTTTGTGATCGGTAAAAATTTGGCACCTCTTGATGAGATAGTGTCTCCAAATTTTTAGAGCATGAACCACTGCGACCAATTCCAGATCATGAGTGGGATAATTTCCCTCGTGGGGTCGTAGCTCTCGTGATGCATAGGCTACTACCTTGCCGTCTTGCATAAGTACGCATCCAAGTCCTTGTATGGAGGCATCACAGTACACATCAAAACTGCGGTAGATATCTGGAAGAGTTAACACACTTGCGGTCGTCAGCCGTATCTTTAGCTCATTAAAACTTTTCTAACAGTCCTCAGTCCATTCAAACTTCTTATCATTTTTTAGCAGCTCCGTCATGGGTATAGTGCTACCTCTTGAGCACTGCGTTGGATTTCCTTGAAGAGGAAAGGGTGATGCAGCAAAGTAGCGTAAGTATTTCCCTCAGTTTTTGAGAACCAAGGTATCAATCCAGTAGGAGGCTACCCACGAGTCCCTCGTACCTGCACAAAACAAATAACTCCTCGCAACCAACGTGATAAGGGGTTGTCAATCCCTTCACGGTCACTTACGAGAGTGAGATCTGATAGATATGATAGGATAATATTTTTGGTATTTTTGTGATAAAGATGCAAAGTAAAATAAAAGCAAAGTAAAAAAGCAAAGGAAATAACTAAGTGTTGGAAGATTAATATGATGAAGATAGACCCGGGGGGCCATAGGTTTCACTAGTGGCTTCTCTCAAGAGCATACGCATTTTACGGTGGGTGAACGATTTACTGTTGAGCAATTGACAAAATTGAGCATAGTTATGAGAATATCTAGGTATGATCATGTATATAGGCATCACGTCCGAGACAATTAGACCGACTCCTGCCTGCATCTACTACTATTACTCCACTCATCGACCGCTATCTAGCATGCATCTAGAGTATTAAGTTCATGAAAACAGAGTAACGCCTTAAGCAAGATGACATGATGTAGAGGGATAAATTCATGCAATATGATAAAAACCGCATCTTGTTATCCTCGATGGCAACAATACAATACATGCCTTGATGCCCCTACTGTCACTGGGAAAGGACACCGCAAGATTGAGACCAAAGCTAAGTCCTTCTCCCATTGCAAGAAAGATCAATCTAGTAGGCCAAATCAAATTGATAATTCAAAGAGACTTGCAAAGATAACCAATCATACATAAAAGAATTCAGAGAAGATTCAAATATTGTTCATAGATAATCTTGATCATAAACCCACAGTTCATCGGTCTCAACAAACACACCGCAAAAAGAAGATTACATCGAATATATCTCCACAAGAGAGGGGGAGAACATTGTATTGAGATCCAAAAAGAGAGAACAAGCCATCTAGCTACTAACTATGGACCCAAAGGTCTGAGGTAAACTACTCACACTTCATCGGAGAGGCTATGGTGTTGATGTAGAAGCCCTCCGTGATGGATGCACCCTCCGGCGGAGCTCCGGAACAGGCCCCAAGATGGGATCTCATGGATACAGAAGGTTGCGGCGGTGGAATTAGGTTTTTGGCTCCGTCCCTGATCTTTTGAGGGTACGTAGGTATATGTAGGAGGAAGGAGTACGTCGGTGGAGCAACAGGGGCCCACGAGGGTGGAGCGCGCGCCCTGGGGGGTGGGCGCGTCCCCCTACCTCGTGGCTTCCTCCTTTGTTTCTCGACATAGGGTCCAAGTCTCCTGGATCATGTTCGTTCCAAAAATCACGTTCCCGAAGGTTTCATTTCGTTTGGACTCTGTTTGATATTCCTTTTCTGCGAAACTCTGAAATAGGCAAAAAACAACAATTCTGGGCTGGGCCTCCGGTTAATAGGTTAGTCCCAAAAATAATATAAAAGTGGATACTAAAGCCCAATAATGTCCAAAACAGTAGATAATATAGCATGGAGCAATAAAAAATTATAGATACGTTGGAGACGTATCAGGCATCCCCAAGCTTAATTCATGCTCGTCCTCGAGTAGGTAAATGATAAAAAAGATAATTTTTGATGCGAAGTGCTACTTGGCATAATTTTAATGTAATTCTTCTTAATTGTGGTATGAATATTCAGATCCGAAAGATTCAAGATAAAAGTTTAATATTGACATAAAAATAATAATACTTCAAGCATACTAACAAAGCAATCATGTATTCTCAAAATAACATGGCCAAAGAAAGTTATCCATACAAAATCATATAGTCTGGCTATGCTCTATCTTTACCACACAAAGTATTTAAATCATGCACAACCCCGATGACAAGCTAAGCAATTGTTTCATACTTTTGACATTCTCAAACTTTATCAATCCTCACGCAATACATGAGCGTGAGCCATGGATATATCATTATATGTGGAATAGAATGGTGGTTGTGGAGAAGACAAAAAAGGGAGAAGATAGTCTCACGTCAACTAGGCGTATCAACGGGCTATGGAGATGCCCAACAATAGATATCAATGTGAGTGAGTAGGGATTGCCATGCAATGGATGCACTAGAGCTATAAGTATATGAAAGCTCAAAAAGAAACTAAGTGGGTGTGCATCCAACTTGCTTGCTCATGAAGACCTAGGGCATTTTGAGGAAGCCCATCATTGGAATATAGAAGCCAAGTTCTATAATGAAAAATTCCAATTAGTATATGAAAGTGACAAAATGAGAGACTCTCTATCAGGAAGACCATGGTGCTACTTTGAAGCACAAGTGTGGTAAAAGGATAGTAACATTGTCCCTTCTCTCTTTTTCTCTCTCTCTCTCTTTTCGTCCGGAGTCTCATCCCGACTTGTGGGGGAATCATAGTCTCCATCATCCTTTTCCTAACTTGGGACAATGCTCTAAAAATGAAGATCATCACACTTTTATTTTCTTACAACTCAACAATTACAACTCGAAACTTAGAACAAAATATGACTCTATATGAATGCCTCCGGCGGTGTACCAGGATATGCAATGAATCAAGAGTGACATGTATGAAAGAATTATGAATGGTGGCTTTGCCACAAATACGATGTCAACTACATGATCATGCTAAGCAATATGACAATGATGGAGCGTGTCATAATAAACGGAACGGTGGAAAGTTGCATGGCAATATATCTCGGAATGGCTATGGAAATGCCATAATAGGTAGGTATGGTTGCTGTTTTGAGGAAGGTATATGGTGGGTGTATGATACCGGAGAAAGGTGCGCGGTATTAGAGAGGCTAGGAATGGTGGAAGGAAGAAAAGTGTGTATAATCCATGGACTCAACATTAGTCATAAAGAACTCATATAGTTATTGCAAAAATCTACAAGTTATCAAAGAAAAGTATTACGTGCATGCTCCTAGGGGATAGATTGGTAGGAAAAGACCATCGCTCGTACCCGACCGCCACTCATAAGGAAGACAATCAATAACTAAATCATGCTCCGAATTCATCACATAAAGGTTCACCATACGTGCATGCTACGGGAATCTCAAACTTTAACACAAGTATTTCTCAAATTCACAACTACTCAACTAGCATGACTCTAATATCACCATCTTCATATCTCAAAACAATTATCAAGCATCAAACTTCTCATAGTATTCAACACACTCATAAGAAAGTTTTTACTATTCTTGAATACCAAGCATATTAGGATTATTTAAGAAACTTACCATGCTATTTAAGACTCTCAAAATAATCTAAGTGAAGCACGAGAGATCAATAGTTTCTATAAAACAAATCCACCACCGTGCTCTAAAAAATATAAGTGAAGTACTAGAGCAAAACTATATAACTCAAAAGATATAAGTGAAGCACATAGAGTATTCTAACAAATTCCAAATCATGCATGGCTCTCTCAAAAGATGTGGTGAACTAAAAATCAAAGACTCAAATCATACAAGACGCTCCAAGCCAAACACATATCATGTAGTGAATAAAAATATAGCTCCAAGTAAAGTTGCCGATGGAAGTAGACGAAAGAGGGGATGCCTTCCGGGGCATCCCCAAGCTTTGGCTTTTAGGTGTCCTTATATTATCTTGGGATGCCATGGGAATCCCCAAGCTTAGGCTCTTGCCACTCCTTGTTCCATAATCCATCAAATCTTTACCCAAAACTTGAAAATTTCACAACACAAAACTTAAAGTAAAAAAATCCCGTGAGCTCCGTTAGCGAAAGAAAACAAAATACCACTTCAAGGTACTGTAATGAACTCATTCTTTGTTTATATTGATGTTAAACCTACTGTATTCCAACTTCTCTATGGTTTATAAACTATTTTACTAGCCATAGATTCATCAAAATAAGCAAACAACACACGAAAAACAGAATCTGTCAAAAACAGAATAGTCTGTAGTAATCTGTAGCTAGCGCAAGATCTGGAACCCCAAAAATTCTAAAATAAATTGCTTGACGTGAGGAATTTATCTGTTAACCATCTTCAAAACGAATGAACTAAATATCACTTTCCAAATAAAAATTGCAGCAGTTCTCGTGAGCGCTAAAGTTTCTGTTTTTTACAGCAAGATAACAAGACTTTCCCCAAGTCTTCCCAACGGTTCTACTTGGCACAAACACTAATTAAACACAAAAAACACAACCAAAACATAGGCTAGATAAATTGTTTATTACTAAACAGGAGCAAAATGCAAGGAATAAAAATAAAATTGGGTTGCCTCCCAACAAGCGCTATCGTTTAACGCCCCTAGCTAGACAGAAAAGCAAGGATAGATCTAGGTATTGCCATCTTTGGTAGGCAATCCATATGTGGCTCTCATAATAGATTCATAAGGTAATTTAATTTTCTTTCTAGGAAAGTGTTCCATGCCTTTCCTTAACGGACATTGGAATCTAATATTACCTTCCTTCATATCAATAATTGCACCAATCGTTCTAAGGAAAGGTCTACCAAGAATAATAGGACATGAAGGATTGCAATCTATGTCAAGAACAATAAAATCTACGGGCACATAATTACTACTTGCAGCAATAAGAACATCATTGATTCTTCCCATCAGTTTCTTAATAGTGGAATCCGCAAGGTGCAAGTTTAAATAGTAATCATCAAAATCACGGAAACCTAACAAATCACACAAAGTCTTTGGAATCGTGGAAACACTAGCACCCAAATCACATAAAGCATAGAACTCATGATCCTTAATCTTAATTTTCATAGTTGGTTCCCACTCATCATAAAGTTTTCTAGGGATAGAAACTTCCAACTCAAGTTTTTCTTCATAAGATTGCATCAAGGCATCAACGATATGTTTAGTAAACGCTTTATTTTGGCTATAAGCCTAAGGAGAATTTAGCACGGATTGCAACAAGGAAATACAATCAATCAAAGAGAAATTTTCATAATTAAATTCCTTGAAATCCAAAATAGTGGGTTTAGCAACATCTAGGGTTTTGATTTCTTCAATCCCACTTTCATCAAATTTAGCATCAAGATCTAAAAACTCCGAATTTTTGGAACGCCTTCTAGGTAAAGGTGGATCATATTCAGTCCAATCATTATCAAGATTCATATTGCAAAACAAAGATTTAATAGGGGGCACATCAATAACTTTTAGATCTTCTTCTTTGTTTTCATAGGAACTAGAAGAACACGCTCTTATAATGGCATCTTTCTTAGCAGGCATCCTAGTGGTTCTTTCTTTGCACTCATCAATGGAAATTCTCATGGCTTTGAGAGACTCATTGATATCATGCTTAGGAGGAATAGATCTAAGCTTTAAAGAATCAACATCAAGAGAAATTCTATCAACGTTCCTAACCAAATCATCAACTTTAAGCAATTTCTCTTCAAGCAAAGCATTGAAATTCTTTTGCGAATTCATAAGTTCCTTAACACTATTCTCAAATTCAGAGGGAATCTTATTGAAATTTCCATAAGAGTTGTTGTAGGAATTTCCATAATTATTAGAGGGATTACTAGGATAAGGCCTAGGATTAAAGTTTCCTCTATACACGTTGTTACGAAAATTATTCCTACCAACAAAATTCACATCCACAGATTCATTATTATTCTCAATCAAAGTAGACAAGGACATATCATTAGGATCATAAGAAACACTCTTACTAGCAAATAATTTCATAAGTTCATCCATCTTTCCACTCAAAACATTAATTTCTTCTATCGCATGCACTTTTTTATTAGTAGATCTTTCAGTATGCCATTGAGAATAATTAACCATAATATTATCTAGGAGTTTAGTAGCTTCTCCTAAAGTGATTTCCATAAAAGTTCCTCCCGCGATCGAATCTAAAATATTTGTAGAAGCAAAATTCAACCCGGCATAAAAATTTTGTATAATCATCCACAAATTCAAACCATGAGTACGGCAATTACGTATCATTAATTTCATCCTCTCCCAAGCTTGTTCAACATGTTCACGACCAAGTTGCTTAAAATTCATAATATCGTTTCTAAGAGAGATGATCTTAGCGGGAGGAAAATATTTAGAGATAAAAGCATCTTTGCACTTGTTCCAAGAATCAATACTATTTTTAGGCAAAGACGAAAACCAAGCTTTAGCACGATCTCTAAGCGAAAAAGGAAATAGCTTCAACTTAACAATATCGTTATCGACATCTTTCTTCTTTTGTATATCACACAAATCGATGAAGCTATTTAGAAGAGTAGCGGCATCTTCACTAGGAAGGCTGGCGAATTGATCTTTCATGACAAGATTCAACAAAGCAGCATTGATTTCACAAGATTCAGTATTGGTAAGAGGAGCAATCGGAGTGCTAAGGAAATCATTATTGTTGGTATTGGTAAACTCACATAATTTGTTATTATCTTGAGCCATCGTGACAAGCAAGCAATCCAAAACACGAGCAAACAAAAAGCAAGCGAAAAAGAGGCGAACAGAAAAGAGAGGGCGAATAAAACGGCAAGGGTGGAGTGGGGGGAGAGGAAAACGAGAGGCAAATGGCAAATAATGTAATGCGGGAGATAAGGGTTTGTGATAAGTACTTGGTATGTTGACTTTTGCGTAGACTCCCCGGCAACGGCGCCAGAAATCTTCTTGCTACCTCTTGAGCACTACTTTGGATTTCCTTGAAGAGGAAAGGGTGATGCATCAAAGTAGCATAAGTATTTCCCTTACTTTTTGAGAACCAAGGTATCAATCCAGTAGGAGGCTACGCGCAAGTCCCTCGTACCCGCACAAAACAAATAACTCCTCGCAACCAACGCGATAAGGGGTTGTCAATCCCTTCAAGGTCACTTACGAGAGTGAGATCTAATAGATATGATAGGATAATATTTTTGTCATTTTTGTGATAATGATGCAAAGTACAATAAAAGCAAAGGAAATAACAAAGTGTTGGAAGATTAATATGATGAAGATAGACCTGGGGGCCATAAGTTTCACTAGTGGCTTCTCTCAAGAGCATAAGTATTTTACGGTGGGTGAACGAATTACTGTTGAGCAATTGATAGAAGTGAGCATAGTTATCAGAATATCTAGGTATGATCATGTATATAGGCATCACGTCCGAGACAAGTAGACTGACTCCTGCCTGCATCTACTACTATTACTCCACTCATCGACCGCTATCCAGCATGCATCTAGAGTATTAAGTTCATGAAAACAGAGTAACGCCTTAAGCAAGATGACATGATGTAGAGGGATAAATTTGTGCAATATGATAAAAACCCCATCTTGTTATCCTCGATGGCAACAATACAATACGTGCCTTGCAGCCCCTAATGTCACTGGGAAAGGACACCGCAAGATTGAACCCAAAGCTAAGGACTTCTCCCATTGCAAGAAAGATCAATCTAGTAGGAAAAACCAAACAAATAATTCGAAGATACTTGCAAAGATAACCAATCATACATAAAAGAATTCAGAGAAGATTCAAATGTTGTTCCTAGATAATCTTGATCATAAACCCACAATTCATCGGTCTCAACAAAGACACCGCAAAAAGAAGATTACATCGAATAGATCTCCACAAGAGAGGTGGAGAACATTGTATTGAGATCCAAAAAGAGAGAAGAAGCCATCTAGCTACTAATTATGGACCCGAAGGTCTGAGGTGAACTACTCACACTTCATCGGAGAGGCTATGGTGTTGATGTAGAAGCCCTCTGTGATGGATGCACCCTCCGGCGGAGCTCCGGAACAGGCCCCAAGATGGGATCTCGTGGATATAGAAGGTTGCGGTGGTGGAATTAGGTTTTTGGCTCCGTTCCTGATCGTTTGAGGGTACGTAGGTATATATAGGAGGAAGGAGTACGTCGGTGGAGCAACAGGGGGCCCACGAGGGTGGAGGGCATGCCCTGGGGGGTTGGGGCGCCCCCTACCTCGTGGCTTCCTCCTTTGTTTCTTGATGTAGGGTCCAAGTCTCCTGGATCATGTTCGTTCCGAAAATCACATTCCCGAAGGTTTCATTCCGTTTGGACTCCGTTTGATATTCCTTTTCTACGAAACTCTGAAATAGGCAAAAAACAACAATTCTGGGCTGGGCCTCCGGTTAATAGGTTAGTCCCAAAAATAATATAAAAGTGGATAATAAAGCCCAATAATGTCCAAAACAGTAGATAATATAGCATGGAGCAATCAAAAATTATAGATACGTTGGAGACGTATCATTTAGCAATCTTGGAAAACCCTTCAATGAAACGACGGTATTACCCGGCTAATCCAAGAAAACTCCGGATCTGTGATACGGTTGTGGGTGGCAACCAATCGAGCACATCCTTTACTTTGCTCGGGTCCATGGCTATAGCTTCGGTAGATAGTACGTGTCCAAGAAATCCAACTTGCTTGAGCCAAAACTCACACTTACTGAGTTTCGCGTATAGCTGATGGTCACGGAGTCGTTGTAGTATTGCTCGGAGGTGTTCTTTGTGATCTTCTTCACTTCTTGAGTATGTCATCGATCAAGACTACCACGAACTTATTGAGGAAGTCCATGAATACTTTGTTCATCATATTCATGAAGAAAGCAGGGGCATTGGTGAGACCAAAGGACATAACTGTTTCTTTTTAAAGACCGTACCGAGTAGTGAATGTGGTCTTAGGAATATCTTCCTTTTTAATCTTGAGTTGATGATATCCTGTCCTTGGATCAATCTTGGAGAATACATTGGCCCCACTGAGCTGATCAAACAAGTCATCAATCCTTGGTAGCGGATATTTATTTTTGATGGTGACATCGTTCAGCTGACGGTAATCCACACACATGCGGAGGCTGCCATCCTTTTTGTCCACGAAGATAGCAGGTGACCCCCATGGTGAAGATCTGGGATGGACATATCCTTTCTGGAGCATTTCAGCAAGCTGTTTCTTTAGTTCCCCTAATTCTGATGAGGGCATCTGGTAATACTTCTTGTATAATGGTGCGGTTCCAGGCACAAGATCTATTGCAAACTCCAGCTCTCGATCTGGTGGCATGCCTGGTAGCTCTTCTGGAAATACATCAGGAAACTCACTGACCACAGGAATTAATTCCAATTCAGCCACAACGGTGAAGGCCATTTGTTTCTTGGGTATGCTTCTGCGAGCATAGAATTTGGTAGTCTGCCCTTTCTGACTGGTCAAAGTAACTTCTCAGGTCACACAATGTATCCATACTTGATATTGAGTCAGCCAATTCATACCCACGATAACATCCAACTTAGCAGACTCAATGATTATCAAGGAAGTTGGAAAACAGACTCCGTTGATATTGATTTCCAGATTACGGCAGACCAGATTGCTCCTGATTAATGATCCCGAGGTTTGTACCAGCATATTCTTGCCCAAAAGCGAACAAGGAAATTTGTTTTGGGCAACAAAACTCCGAGAAATAAAAGAGTGGGAAGCCCCAGAGTCAAATAAAATGACTGCAGGTGTGTTATTAACAGAGAACATACCAGTGACAACTTCGGGGTTCTCTTGGGCTTCATCGGCGGAGAGGTGATGAACGTTCCCAATGATGTTTTGCTGGGTCAGGCATGACTCCATAAAGTTGAGTTGTGGCCTGAATAGAGCATTTGCCTTGCTGTTCTTGGGACACTGTCTGGCATAATGTCCGATTTGCCCACAACTGAAGCAAGCATTGATGCGCTAACGCTCCTCGTGCGCTGGGTTGGGAACGACATTCTTGACTTGGGTGGTGGTCTTGTTAACATTCTGTTGCCAATTGGGCTTGTATTCCACCTGAGTCTACTGCCACGAGCCTTTTGCACGGGTTGCCCAGCCTTCTTTGGCTCAAACTTGCGCTTGTGATCGTTATTGACAGGCCTGTTGTCTGATACGAGCTTGTGCTCCCTTTCAGCAATGAAAGCTTTGTTCACCAAAGTTTGGAAATCTAGGAAATCAAACATGTTGAGAGTGCACCGGAGTTGCGGGTTTAATCCACCAAGAAATCCGTCAATCTTTCTTTCTTCGGTGGCCACATCATAGAGGGAGTAACGGGCCAGGTGATTGAATTTTTGCAAATATTCACCCACAAACTGATTTCCTTGGAGGAGCGAGAGGAATTCACGCTACTTAACCTTCATAATTCCAGTAGGGATATGATATTTCCGGAACTGATCCTTGAATTTTGTCCAGGTAATTTCTTCATCAGCAGGCCACATGGTATTGCATTTTCCCACCATATGGCAGCAGCGCCTTCAAGATAATGAGTTGGAAATGGAATTTGATCATCTTCTTTAGTATGAGCAATCTCAAGCTTTCTCTCAATGGTTCGCAACCAATCGTCTGCGTCCAAGGGATCAAGAACCTGACTGAAACTGGGAGGCTTGGTCCTGCGAAAGTCTGACAGCTTGGAGTGGTGACCGTTCTGATTTCCATTTTGTCGAACCATAGCTTGCACACTTCTTAATATTTCAATCAGACCATTATTCCTCCTTTCCTCAAACATACGCAAAATTTGCTCGTTGGAGGGCGGATTTGGCGGTGGAGGCGGTGGTGGAACGTACGGCTCGGGGGAGTGTCCTGCCTGTCGTGCGGAACGACGAACAGGGGTACCCTCGCGAACGTTGCTACTGCTGCCTCCCCGCGGCATCCTATTATGACTTTTCCCAAAACAAGGCAACTGAGATGAGAAACATTCAAAATAAAGTGGGGAAAAGCTGGCAACACACTACTGGAATCAGCTAATTTGCCATCTGCCAGTTCTTTGCCGTCTGCCAGCAGACGGCAAAGAAGCTCTTTGCCATCAGCTACCAAAAAGCAGACGGCAAAGAACTGGCTCATGGCAAAGACCTTCTTTGCCATCAGCCAGTTCTTTGCCGTCCGCTAGCTGACGGCAAAGAGGGAGGGGCCCCACTGACGAGCTGCTTAAAAAAAATTTAACGGTCCCCACCTCTTTGCCGTCTGCTAGCAGACGGCAAAGATGGATAAAGGCGGACGGCAAAGAGTGGCGGACGGCAAAGGGCTGCGTAACTAACGGCCCCCCACCCCCCGCCCGTTACTCTCTCTACACTCCCTCTTCCCTCCCCGACGCCCACCAGATCCCCACCGACGCCCCCACCACCCGGCGCCGCCCCCGCCACCCGGCGCCGCCCCCGCACCCGCCCCGCCCCCGACCCCCCCACGCCCGGCGTCGCCCCGTCGCCCGCACCACCCTGCTCCCCCTCCGCCCACCGCCCCACCGCCCGGCGCCGCCCCCGCCCCCGCCCCCCCCGCCACCCTCGCCCAGTCGCCCGGCGCCGCCCCCGCACCGCCGCCCCCGCACCCGGCGCCGCCCCCGACCCCCCCCGCCCGGCGCCGCCCCCGCACCACCCTGCTCCCCCTCCGCCCACCGCCCGCACCGCCGCCGCCGAGCCTCGCCGCCGTCGAGCACCGCCCCACCCTGCCACCGCACCTCGCCGCACCTCCCTGTCCCGGTGAGAGCCCCTCTTCTCCTTTTTTGTTTTTTCTATTTTTTTAGTTTAGATTACTTTTAGTTTTGTTTTAGATTTAGTTTAGTTTTATATTTAGTTTAGTTTTATATTTAGTTTAGTTTAGATTACTTTTAGTTTTAGGTTTAGTTTAGTTTTAGGTTTACGTTTAGTCATGAAAGAAGAAGAAGAAGAAGAAGAAGAAGAAGAAGAAGAAGAAGAAGAAGAAGAAGAAGAAGAAGAAGAAGAAGAAGAAGAAGAAGAAGAAGAAGAAGAAGAAGAAGAAGAAGAAGAAGAAGAAGAAGAAGAAGAAGAGGAAGAAGAAGAGGAGGAGGAGGAGGAGGAAGAAGAAGAAGAAGAAGAAGAAGAAGAAGAAGAAGAAGAAGAAGAAGAAGAAGAAGAAGAAGAAGAAGAAGAAGAAGGAAAAAAGGAAGAAAAGGAAAAAGAGGAAGAAGAAGAAAAGGAAAAAACCCGACCCGACACGGTACCCAGACCCCAACCCGGCACCCCGACACGACACCCCGACCCCGAGACCCCGACCCCGACCCCGAGACCCCGACCCCGACACCCCGACTCCGACCCCGACACCCCGACCCCCCAAGCCTGACCCGACACCCCGACCCCGACCCCGACCCGACACGGTACCCAAACCCCGACACGAGACCCCGACCCCGAGACCCCGACCCCGACACCCCGACCCCGACACCCCGACCCCGACCCCGACCCCGACACCCCAAGCCTGACCCGACACCCCGACCCCGACCCCGACACCCCGACCCCCCGAGCCTGACCCGACACCCTGACCCCGACACCACACCCCGACCCCGAAACAACACCCCGACACCGACACGGCACTACCCCGACATCGACACGACACCCCGACCCCCCGACCCCGAAACAGCACCCCGACCCTGACACGGCACCCCGACACCGACAGGACACCCCGACCACCGACACCTCCCGAAAAGGTGTTCTTTGGCCTTCCAGAGGCCGACGGGGTCATATATTTGTGAATTATTAGTTAGGTCATATATTTTTCGATTTTGTTATGAAAAACATAATATATAATTGTGTTGATCGTGTAGTTTTAAATGTGCAGTTGTTTCATCGCTGCGAGCTTTGGTGTTCGACGACCTCGCCATGCGTTTGACGAGCTCTGCCCCTTCGTTCGTGGGTGAGCACAAATGACAAGTCCTCCTCCCCCATTAATTATTTGATCTATTCCGATGAAACTTGATAGCTAGCTATATATGTGTCTTGAATCATCAGTATGCGTAACCAATATGTGTCTCCTGTTGGAAAGCGTCATAGTTATAAATATGCATGCATTTGCATATTTATAACCTTGATTCTTTCGAATTGTCCAACGCTATCCATGGACAGCCCGAGTATGTGTAGATTGGGTTCGTTTTCCCATATGCTTTGCTCCGGATCCGACGCATATATTTCGTCAGTGCCTCCCCTGTTGTTCTCCGGGTACACATCCTCTCTGTTTATTGCAGAGACGTGTATCAGGAGAACAGCGGGGAGGTGCTGCCGAAATTTTGCGTCGGATCCGGAGCATAGCATGCAAAAATAAACCCAATCTACACATACACGGGTGGGATTAGGACCTATCATTACCTATTAGAGTGTAGGTTGCATGGACGTAATAAAATTGACAAAGTAGATCAACTGATCAATATATACATGGTGAATTACATATATAATTGTTGTGTGTCCAGTAGCTCTGAAAGTCAAGATGAGTGACCATGCTTGGATGTATACCGGTCACACTGGTGAGAACAAATGGAGCGCTGAATGGTTCACAAAAACTAAGGGGTTTGTGCAAGCCGCATTTGCAAATGGCCAAAAGAAAACCTAGTGCCCCCGTTTCCGGTGCGGTAATTGGGAAAAGAAGACAGAGGCTGAAATGGGCAAACACCTGCAGAAGAGTGGTTTTACGCCCGATTATACGGTGTGGACATTTCATGGTGAGTCTGCCCAACGTGACCGAGCTGAGGTGGATCGTCGTCGCACCGAGGAGCATGGTACCGGGATGGAAAACATGGTGCAAGGCTATGATGATGCTCGGGATTCGGACGAGGAGATGGAGGAATCTGCAAAGGCCTTCAATGAAATGTTGGAGTCTTCGAAACGTCCGCTCCACGAGCACACTGAGCTTTGTCAGTTGGATGCCATCTCACAAGTAATGGCTCTAAAGGCTCAGTTCAACTTGGGCAGAGAATGCTATGACGCAATTATGACAGTATTTGGACGCTTTCTACCCAAAGGCCATGTAATGCCTGCAAACCCAAGTATTCTATCTACCGTGGGCCTGCCAAACTAATCCAAATCTGAAAGGTTGGGATGTCATTTATGAAGTGCCGCCACGTGCTAGACTTTCTCCCCCAAAGGAAGAGGATTATGAACCTCACATTAACCCAGACACATATGAAGGAGAATTCTTCCAAGAGACACGTCTTTCCAAAAAGCGTTTCATGAACCGCTATACTTCACCCCAAAACATTGAAGTAGACAGCGACAATGAATCCGACATCACCCCAGAGGAGGAACAAGAAGAGCCGGAACAAGAAGAGGTTACTGCTGCGGATGACCTGTCAATGCTTGACCGATTACGTCAAGGTGGCCTTGCACATGTTGATGCCAATGAACCCTATGAGCCCGTCATTGATTATAGTGATGATGATGATTATGCATTTATTGATGATACTGATCGAGATTATTAGTAGTGTCAGGTATTACATTTTTTATGTTGTACTTGATGATGATACACTTAAGTGATACACATATTATTATTCATGTCGGTCTTTCTTTATGTTGTACTAATTTCATTTACTATTTGTCATGGCAGGTGTTGAAAGATGGTGGGCGCTGGTCGGGAGTGTGTTTTGAGGTCTTCCATTCCAGACTCACCTCTCCGCCGAGCGTTGCTGGATAGTATGGCCACACCGTCGTGCCCTTCTTCGTCGACTGCGGTGCCCAGCAGGGGACGAGGTAGGAAGAGAGGAGGTGGGGCACGTGGTCGTGGGAGATGAGGTAGGGTGACTGCTACGGCGCCTTCCTCGCCGCCACCCCCAGCTGTTTCACCCGAGCACATGACTGCTAGGGTGGACTCGTCCGAGGAGGAGGCTACACGGACTCCGGTCCACGAGCCTCCGATCCACGGGTCTTGGGCCCACGAGCCTCGAGTCGACTGGCCTTCGGCCCACGAGAGTTCGGCCCACATGAACCCGGAGGAGCACACGTCCGGATGGGGTACCTGGCCGGATCAGCCCGAGGAGCCGAGTGGCCATGCTGATGATGGCGGGGAGCCGACTGATCTTGAGGAGGAGGGGGGCACCGTCTACCAGCGTGGTGCTACACGGCTCCCGTCTGTGCCGGTGACCCGCGAGTAGAGGTGGTTGATTTTCCCTGATGGGGAGAGGTACGTAAGTGCATTTAATATTTTTGTACCTTGTGCATTCATGTTTTTTCAAATAACTAATGCGTTGGCCTTGTCATGCTGCAGGGGTTGGGACCACCATCATAGTGTCCACCGGCCCAACTCCGTCCTTGGAGTTCTTTGCCGGCAAAACTTTCCGGGGTTTGTCACGTTGCCTGGTGAGGGTCGGCTTCTAGAGCTTGGATTGAGCTGGGAGCACTACGTGGCTGCCCCGGCCCCGCCAGATGAGATTATCGACGGTGTCGTGTGCGACACGAGGGCAGACATGGTGATCAGAAAGTTCTAGGTAATTTCTCCTTTACACATTTAAAAATCTTCAACTAGCTAGTTATTAATTGTACTAATCAATATTGTCTCATTTGATTGCAGACATTCTATAGGTGTGAGGAGGGATACGAGGAGGACGCGGCACATGTTATCGAGAACGTCTACAAGCGCCTACTCCAGAACTTACGACACGAGGCTCGGGTGCAGGCTGTTCGAGACTACTACGCCTTGTGTGGTATCAAGAAGACCAAGCCGACGTGCCGCGATAAGTTCCTGAGTAAGGAGCAGTACATGAAGGTAATTCTTAAGGCCTTTTCTACTTAAGTTCCTTCATTTAGTAATTCTTAGCCGTAGCGCTCAAGTTTCTATTTGCTAACTTACGCGCCTCCGAGATGGTGTGTGGATCGGATGGATTGTTGGGAGGTGTTGGTCGATGAGTGGTGCTCAAAACAATGGATATCTTATATGTTTGCTCTGTAATGGCCTTTTGAAATATATCTATATATGTCATATATATTTGTGATGAAAATTGTTGGATTTAATAAAAAACAGATAAAAGAGCCAATATGCAGGCTCTTTGCCGTCTGCCACCGACGGCAACGGGCTCTTTGCCGTCTGTCGTGGACGGCAAAGAAGACACGTGGCATCCAGCTGTGCTTCCTGGGAGCTGACCCATTTGGTCAGTTTGCCTACATTGGCAGACGGCAAAGACTTTGCCATCAGTGGCGGACGGCAAAGAACCTGCACTTTGCCATCAGTGGCAGACGGCAAAGGTCTACCATGTAGTGACGTGTAGATGACATCATACGGCAGACGGCAAAGACACTAGAAATTTTGCCGTCAGCGGCGGACGGCAAAGGCCTGCCGTTAGCCACTTAACGGACTGACAGCGCAATTATTGCCGTCCGCTCTCTTTGCTGTCCGCCGCAGACGGCAAAGACTTTGCCATCAGTAGCGGACGGCAAAGTAGCTGTTTACTGTAGCCTACTTTTCCGGAGCCTTTTGCCGTCCGCGGCTGACGACAAAGGCCTTTGCCGTCCGCCGTTCATGCCTTTGCCGTCCGCCGTGGCGGACGGGAAAGTAGCTGATTCCTGTAGTGACGAAAGCCCGAGAAAAGCCGAAATGACGAGGAAAACACGGGGAATGAAATAGAGTTCCAACATAATTATACATAGACTCATACATGAAAGATAACCAACATGCCAGGTTCAACTACTCTCATACAGGAAACAAAACATCATGACTCGTACTACTACATCCGTACATCATCCCGATGACTGCGGATACTCAGAGGCTCTACTGCTCTGTTGGTGCCGCGGGGTCCTCTCCTGAAGCGGACTCGGATCCTGAACTGACGAGGTTTACTGAGACCTCCGGGTTAAAGGTAACACGACGACGCTGCCTAGAGGGATCTCCCTCAGGGGCAGGTGTAGGGTGAAGCATCGGGGCTACATGAGTAGTGAGAAGTGAAACCCACTCAGCAGGGGCACTGAGAGGATTCACAGTCACGACGCTCGAGCTACTCAGAGGAGTAACCGGTGAAATAGGGGAATTAGAACTGGTTGGAACATAAGGAGTAAATCGCAGGGAGGATGGAGTAGTGGCAGATCTAGTAGAGACTAAAGCAACGGCTAAAGCAGTATGGGCACAAGTCAGCTCTCGAGCCAGCTCGTGGATCATAAGATAGCTAGCGGTGATATAACGAGCAAGATGGCTAGCAACACTATCAGACTCCGGATCAATGATAGGGAAACGGACACGGCCATTGTCGTGCAGAGAAGGATAGTAATAGAAAACCTGGGTGGTTCTGCATCCGGACCTCGTTGTAATGAAGCTCGACAAGGACCTCGAATGCAGCAAACTGGACAGCCTAAGAAGCGGTAGAAGCATAACTGCTCCGAGAGGTACGAGTGTAGGTGCTTGCTACCTCTTGAGCACTGCGTTGGTTTTCCCTTGAAGAGGAAAGGGTGATGCAGCAAAGTAGAGTAAGCATTTCCCTCAGTTTTTGAGAACCAAGGAATCAATCCAGTAGGAGGCTATGCGCGAGTCCCTCGCACCTGTACAAACAAATAAATCCTCGCAACCAACGCGATAAGGGGTTGTCAATCCCTACATGGTCACTTACGAGAGTGAAATCTGGTAGAATTGATAAGATAATATTTTTGGTATTTTTATGATAAAGATGCAAAGTAAAATAGAAAGCAATAAAAATAACTAAGTATTGGAAGATTGATATAATGGAGAATAGACCCGGGGGCCATAGGTTTCACTAGTGGCTTCTCTCAAGAGCATACGTATTTTACAGTGGGTGAACAAATTACTATTGAGCAATTGATAGAATTGAGCATAGTTATGAGAATATCTAGGTATGATCATGTATATAGGCATCACGTCCAAGATAAGTAGACCGACTCCTGCCTGCATCTACTACTATTACTCCACACATCGACCGCTATCCAGCATGCATCTAGAGCATTAGGTTCATAAGAACAGAGTAACGCTTTAAGCAAGATGACATGATGTAGAGGGATGAACTCATGCAATATGATGAAAACCCCATCTTGTTATCCTCGATGGCAACAATACAATACGTGCCTGCTGCCCCTACTGTCACTGGGAAAGGACATCGCAAGATTGAACCCAAAGCTAAGCACTTCTCCCATTACAAGAAAGATCAATCTAGTAGGCCAAACCAAACTGATAATTCGAAGAGACTTGCAAAGATAACCAATCATACATAAAAGAATTTGGAGAATATTCAAATATTGTTCATAGATAAACTTGATCATAAACCCATAATTCATCGGTCTCAACAAACACACCTCAAAAAGAAGATTACATAGAATAGATCTCCACGAGAGAGGGGGAGAAAATTGTATTGAGATCCAAAAAGAGAGAGAAAGCCATCTAGCTAATAACTATGGACCCGAAGGTCTGAGGTAAACTACTCACACTTCATCAAAGAGGCTATGGTATTGATGTAGAATCCCTCCGTGATCGATGCCCCCTCCGGTGGAGCTCCGGAACAGGCCCCAAGATGGGATCTCGTGGAGACAGAAGGTTGCGGCGGTGGAATTAGGTTGTTGGCTCCGTCCCTGATCGTTTGGGGGTACGTAGGTATATATAGGAGGAAGGAGTACGTCGGTGAAGCAACATGGGGCCCACGAGGGTGGAGGGCGCGCCTGGGGGGGGGGGGGGGGGTAGGCGCGGCCCCTACCTCGTGGCTTTCTTGACGTAGGGTCCAAGTCCTCTGGATCATGTTCGTTCCGAAAATCATGTTCCCGAAGGTTTCATTCCGTTTGGACTCCGTTTGATATCCTTTTTCTGCGGAACTCTGAAATAGGCAAAAAATAGCAATTCTGGGCTGGGCCTCCGGTTAATAGGTTAGTCCCAAAAATAATATAAAAGTGAATAATAAAGTCCAACATTGTCCAAAACAGAAGATAATATAGCATGGAGCAAGCAAAAATTATAGATACGTTGGAGACGTATCAAGCATCCCCAAGCTTAATTCCTGCTCATCCTCGAGTAAGTAAATGATAAAAACAGAATTTTTGATGTGGAATGCTACTTGGCATAATTTCAATGTAATTCTTCTTAATTGTGGTATGAATATTCAGATCCGAAAGATTCAAGATAAAAGTTCAATATTGACATAAAAATAATAATACTTCAAGCATACTAACTAAGCAATTATGTCCTCTCAAAATAACATGGCCAAAGAAAGTTCATCCCTACAAAATCATATAGTTTTGTCATGCTCCATTTTCTTCACACAATAATGTTCCCATCATGCACAACCCCGATGACAAGCCAAGCAATTGTTTCATACTTTAGTAATCTCAAACTTTTTCAACCTTCACGCAATACATGAGCGTGAGCCATGGATATAGCACTATGGGTGGAATAGAATATGATGATGGGGGTTATGTGGAGAAGACAAAAAAGGAGAAAGTCTCACATCAACGAGGCTAATCAATGAGCTATGGAGATGCCCATCGATTGATCTTAATGCAAGGAGTAGGGATTGCCATGCAACGGATGCACTAGAGCTATAAATATATGAAAGCTCAACAAAAGAAACTAAGTGGGTGTGCATCCAACTTGCTTGCTCACGAAGACCAAGGGCACTTGAGGAGGCCCATTGTTGGAATATACAAGCCAAGTTCTATAATGAAAAATTCCCACTAGTATATGAAAGTGACAAAACAAGAGACTCTCTATCATGAAGATTATGGTGCTACTTTGAAGCACAAGTGTGGAAAAAAAGATAGTAGCATTGTCCCTTTTATTTATTTTAATTTTTTTATTTGGCCTTTCCTTTTTTTGGCCTTTCTTTTTTTGGGGGACCATGCTTTATTAATGATGATCATCACACTTCTATTTATTTACAACTCAAAGATTACAACTCGATAGTAGAACAAAGTATGACTCTACATGAATGCCTCCGGTGGTGTACCGGGATATGCAATGAACCAAGAGTGACATGTATGAAAGAATTATGAACGGTGTCTTTGCCACAAATACAATGTCAACTACATGATCATGCAACGCAATATGACAATGATGAACGTGTCATGATAAACGGAATGGTGCAAAGTTGCATGGAAATATATCTCGGAATGGCTATGGAAATGCCATAATAGGTAGGTATGGTGGCTGTTTTGAGGAAGATATAAGGAGGTTTATGTGTGAAAGAGCGTATCATATCACGGGGTTTGGATGCACCGGCGAACTTTGCACCAACTCTCAATGTGAGAAAGGGCAATGCACGGTACCGAAGAGGCTAGCAGTGATGGAAAGGTGAGAGTGCGTATAATCCATGGACTCAACATTAGTAATAAAGAAATCACATACTTATTGAAAAAATCTACAAGTCATCAAAAACCAAGCACTACGCGCATGCTCCTAGGGGGATAGATTGGTAGGAAAAGACCATCGCTCGTCCCTGACCGCCACTCATAAGGAGGACAATCAAAAGAACACCTCATGTTTCAAATTTGTTACATAACGTTTACCATACGTGCATGCTACGGGACTTGCAAACTTCAACACAAGTATTTCTCAACTTCACAACTACTCAACTAGCACAACTTTAATATCACTACCTCCATGTCTCAAAAACAATCATCCAGCATCAAACTTCTCTTAGTATTCAACACACTCATAAGAAAGTTTTTACTAATCTTGAATACCTAGCATATTAGGATTATTTAAGCAAATTACCATGCTATTTAAGACTCCCAAAATAATCTAAGTGAAGCATGAGAGATCAATAGTTTCTATAAAACAAATCCACCATCATGCTCTAAAAGATATAAGTGAAGTACTTGAGCAAAACTATATAACTCAAAAGATATAAGTGAAGCACATAGAGTATTCTAATAATTTCCGAATCATGTGTGTCTCTCTCAAAAGGTGTGTACAGCAAGGATGATTGTGGTAATCTAAAAATCAAAGACTCAAATCATACAAGATGCTCCAAGCAAAACACATATCATGTGGTGAATAAAAATATAGCTCCAAGTAAAGTTACCGATGGAAGTGGACGAAACAGGGGATGCCTTCCGGGGCATCCCCAAGCCATGGGAATCCCTGTAGCGACCAGACCTCAAACGGTCCAATCTCTGTGCTCAGGTGTCATCCCTGGATCAGTAATGCTGACACCACACAGTACTCGAAGGATTTATAACAGAGTAGCAATCACACACTTATTACATCGAATGTCTCAAAACAGAGCTTATTACAATAAATATGGCTTAAGGCCATGTAATAGCGATAACAACGGAAGGCTTGTAAGATAAGTGAGTCCATCAACTCCAACGGCATCACTGAGTATAGAACCACGACCTAAACGCGCCTCAATCTTCGTCTGAAAAGTCTGCAACATTAACGTTGCAGCCCGAAACGGGTCAGCACATGAAATATGCTGGCAATGTATCACATAGAGAGTAATGGAATGAAATAGGCTATACTGTATGCATATATGGGTGGTGGGAAGCTCTATGGTTACAGTTTTGCGTAAAGCCAATTTTCCCGTACTGCAAAGGAATAAAGTTTATTTAACTATCATGGTAGTTGTTAAACATTGAGAATGGTTGACAACATTCTCAATCCCAATTAAGCATCATCATTAAAAAAACCCAACAAAATTAATTTTAGAGTAACATGTTGAGATTCACATTATAATTCAGGTACTAGATACTCAAGATGTCCATAACCAGGGACACGGCTAACCATGATTAGTTTATACACTCTGCAGAGGTTCGCGCAATTTTCCCCGCAAGACCCGACCTCCTTCGTCCGATTTCTCGCACTGCATGGTGTTTGAGAAACGAATGACCGAGACATAGTCTTTCCGAAGTGCTAGCACCTTACGAACGGGTAGACCGTACCAACCTACATCGCCTACATTTGCTAGTCTACCACTGTAAGAGTTCCCATGACTTAGTCAACTATGCTAGAGCCCATAGTAGCTTGTGGCTGCACACGGAAGTTTCTAGCATGAATAATCTGATGATCCCTTTGAGCCTGGGTGGTGGTCCATAAAGAAAAACAGGCAACCGCTGGAATATCCAGTTGCCTCAATCCACCCAGATTTGTATTTAAGTTGCCACCTTAGATAAACCATTAATTTAACAAATCTCACATCTGTCATGGATACACTCACCCAATCCACGTCTACTAGCATAACATGGCATAATAAACAAACTATAAGTAACTCCCAAAGGTTTGATAATAAACAGGTAATAGGTTCTACCTCAACTACTTCCCAAACCCACAATTTAATTAGATCCTAATCATGCAATGTGTGAGGATTGATCTAATGCAATAAAACTGCGTAGTAGGAGGTATGATCAAAGAGTTACTTGCCTTGCTCATGATCCGCAAAACCTAGCGATTCGAAGTAGCAAGCGACGCACTCTGGGTACTCTATCGCAAACAAACAAGCATACAATAAGTACTCAACTAATGCATTGGTAAAACTTGAATAAGAGATCTAACCATAAAGTTCAACTTAAGAACTCCAGTTGGCAAAAAGAATCAAATCGAACGAAGCAACGAAAGACAAACGGCAAAAGAAACAAGCTTCGTTTACTATTCTAGATCTAGGGCAATTTTTATAGTGGCAAAAACTTGTTTGAGTTGGTTAAACGGAAAGAGGGTTTCGAGACGAAACTCCAGGCGCTTGAATCGCCCGATTCCGATAAACGAGCGAAAAGTTATACTAAAACGAACATCGGATCAGAGACCGCGATCAGAAAAATCGCGGATTTAATCTGAGAAAAATAAAAACGACGAACGTTCATTAAAATGAACGAACGGGCGAACGCTCACTAAATAAATAAACTGGAAAACCGATCTATTAAAAAATGAACCTAAAAAAACCGAACAAAACCGACGGAAAACCGATCGGTTTTCTAAAAAAACGGCACGAAAAATCTACCTCCGGCGGCGGTCCGGCGGCGGCGGCGGGCGGCGAGGCGGCGCGGTAGTAGCGAGGCGGTGCGGGCGGCGGTGGGGGCGGCGGCACCGCTCTAGGGTTAGGGTTTGGGGCGGGGGCGCGGCTGGGCTGCGGGCCTCGGGCGGCGGCTATATAAAGGCCCGGCCAGGCGGAGTCTTGGCCGGTTACGGCCCAGAGTCGGTTCGGATTTTTTTTAAATAATTACGCTCAGAAAAAACAAAAGGAATACTAAACGGACTCCAAAAATCCCGAAATAAATTTTCCTCGGTTTCTAAAATCAAGCCGCACAGGATGAACATTTATTTGGGGCCTAAATGCAATTCTGAAAAACGCGCACCTTTCCTAAATTCAAAATAAATAGCAAATAAAACCAAATTAAAATCTTGTCTGATTTTTTATTAAATCCTAAATATTTCTTTATTTTGGGAAAGTATTTTTATTCCCTCTCTTATATTTTTGTAATAGAAATAATTGAAGATAAAATAAACAAAATCAAATGATCCCATTTTCAAAATTTAAGAAAAACTCAAATATGAAAATAACGAAATCCCCAACTCTCTCCGAGGGTCCTTGAGTTGGGTAGAATTTTCTAGGATCAGCCAAAATGCAATAAAATATGCTATGCAATAATGATCTAGTGTATAACATTCCAAATTGAAAATTTGGGATGTTACAAACCTACCCCCTTAAGATGAGTCTCGCCCTCGAGATTCGGATTGGCTAGAAAATAGGTGAGGGTGGTCCTTTAGCAATTCTTCCTCTCGCTCCCAGGTGGCTTCATCCTTCGTGTGGTGACTCCACTGAACTTTGCAAAACTTGATAACCTTGTTGCGGGTGACTCGACTGGCATACTCTAGAATCTTAACTAGTTTCTCTTCATAGGTCAAATCACTGTCCAACTGAATGGCGTCCAGTGGCACTGTATCTCTCAGCGGTATATCAGCCATTTCTGCGTGGCACTTCTTCAACTGGGAAACGTGGAACACGTCGTGAACTCCTGACAATCCTTCGGGCAACTCCAACTTATAGGCTACTTCTCCCATATGCTCCAAAACTTTGTATGGGCCTACAAAACATGACGCTAATTTTCCCTTAAATCCAAAGCGCTTAACTCCTCGAAGTGGTGATACTCAAAGATAAACTCGGTCTCCGACTTCGTAAACTGTCTCCTTGCGTTTAGAATCTGCATAACTCTTCTGCGCGGACTGGGCTACCTTGAGCCTATCGTGAATCAATTTCACTTTCTGTTTTGATTCCTTAATCAGTTCCGGTCCAAACAACTGACGGTCTCCAACTTCATCCCACGACAATGGGGTCCTGCACCTCCTTCCGTACAAGGCTTCGAAAGGGGTCATCATCAAACTGGATTGATAACTGTTGTTGTAAGAGAACTCTGCATATGGCAAATTCTCGTCCCAACTAGATC
This sequence comes from Triticum monococcum, assembly GCA_034509565.1. Classification (NCBI taxonomy): domain Eukaryota; kingdom Viridiplantae; phylum Streptophyta; class Magnoliopsida; order Poales; family Poaceae; genus Triticum; species Triticum monococcum. The sequence continues at coordinate 71,666,834 of CM067843.1, read as the reverse complement.
AGTAATCTGGCGCACAAGCTCTTAGCATATCCTCCAAAATCTGATTGACTCTCTCGGTCCGTCCATCTGTTTGCGGATGGAAAGCTGTACTAAACTCCAGTCTGGTACCCAAAGTTTCATGCAACTAATTCCAGAACTTTGAGGTGAATTGGGTTCCTCTGTCTGATACAATGCTCCTTGGAACTCCATGCAGACATACGATCCTGGTCATGTATATCTTTGCCAACTTTGCACTGGTATAGGTAGTCTTCACTGGAATGAAATGAGCTACCTTTGTCAAATGATCAACTACAACCCATATTGAGTCATAGCCTGAACGAGTTCTGGGTAAACTCGTAATAAAATCCAAGCCTAACTTATCCCACTTCCATTCGGGTATCGGCAATGGCTGTAGCAATCCTGCTGGCTTTCTGATGCTCTGCCTTTACTCTCTGGCATACATCACAAACTGCTACATACTCCGCAAAATCCTTCTTCATTGCGGTCCACCAGAAAGTATCCTTCAAATCCAAATACATCTTGGTATTTCCTGGGTGAATCGAATATGGTGAATCATGGGCCTCTTGCAGAATTAACTTCCTGATCTCCGAATCATTAGGAACATAAACACGGTCTTCAAACCATAAGGTATCGTGCTCATCCTCATGAAATCCCTTATCTTTTCCTTTGCTCATTTTCTCCTTAATAGAAACGATCTCTTCGTCAGTCCTTTGAGATTCTATGATCTTATCCATCAAAATAGACTGAATCTCCAATGCTGCTACATAGCCTCTCGGAACTATCTCCAAACATGGCTCATGAAGATTCTCGGCTAACTCCCTTGGTAAATCTCCCGTCATTAAGGTGTTGACATGACTTTTACGGCTCAACGGGTCAGCTACTACGTTAGCCTTTTCGAGGTGATAATGCAATCTCATATTATAATCCTTGATGAGCTCCAACCATCTCCTTTGCCTGAGGTTCAACTCCTGCGTGAAAATATACTTCAAACTCTTGTGATCCGTGTACACCTCACAATGGTTTCCAATGAGAAAATGTCTCCAGGTTTTCAATGCATGCACTACGGCTGCTATCTCCAAATCATGCGTAGCATAATTTAACTCATGAGGCTTAAGCTGTCATGAGGCGTAGGAAACAACACTTCCTTCCTGCATAAGCACTTCTCCAAGTCCTCGACGTGAAGCGTCGCAATACACCACATAATCCTTGGTCTGATCTGGCAAAATCAACACAGGTGATGTAACCAAACATTTCTTCAACTCCTGGAAACTGGCCTCACATTCCTCAGTCCATATGAACTTGGTATCCTTTTTCAACAACTCCGTCATAGGCTTCACAATCTTTGAGAAATTCTCAATGAATCTCCGGTAGTATCCTGCGTGTCCAAGAAAACTCCGGATGTCTCCAACTGTTGTTGGGGCTTCCCAATTGGTCACGATATCACCTTTAGTGGGATCTACTGCTATACCTTCTCCCGATATAACGTGTCCGAGAAATCCAACTTCCTTCAACCAAAACTCACATTTGCTAAACTTGGCATATAATTGATGTTCTCTGAGCTTTCCAAGAAACAAACACAAATGTTCCTTATGCTCCTCTTCATTCTTCGAGTAAACCAAGATATCATCAATGAACACTACGACGAACTTATCCAGAAACTCCATAAACACCTTGTTCATCATGTTCATAAAATATGCAGGTGCGTTAGTCAGACCAAATGACATAACGGTATACCCGTACAGCCCATACCTGGTGGTAAAATGAAGGAAATATGCCCTAGAGGCAATAATAAAGTCATTATTTATTTCCTTATATCATGATAAAGGTTTATTATTCATGCTAGAATTGTATTAACCGGAAACATAATACATGTGTGAATACATAGACAAACAAAGTGTCACTAGTATGCCTCTACTTGACTAGCTCGTTAATCAAAGATGGTTATGTTTCCTAACCATGGACAAAGAGTTGTCATTTGATTAAATGGGATCACATCATTAGTTGAATGATCTGATTGACATGACCCATTCCATTAGCTTAGCACCTGATCGTTTAGTATGTTGCTATTGCTTTCTTCATGACTTATACATGTTCCTATGACTATGAGATTATGTAACTCCCGTGTGCCGAAGGAACACTTTGTGTGCTACCAAACGTCACAACGTAACTGGGTGATTATAAAGGTGCTCTACAGGTGTCTCCAAAGATACATGTTGGGTTGACGTATTTCGAGATTAGGATTTGTCACTCCGATCATCGGAGAGGTATCTCTGGGCCCTCTCGGTAATGCACATCACATAAGCCTTGCAAGCGTTGCAACTAATGAGTTAGTTGCGAGATGATGTATTACGAAACAAGTAAAGAGACTTGCCGTTAACGAGATTGAACTAGGTATTGGATACCGACGATTGAATCTCGGGCAAGTAACATGCCAATGACAAAGGGAACAACATATGTTGTTATGCGGTCTGACCGATAAAGATCTTCTTAGAATATGTAGGAGCCAATATGGGCATCCAGGTCCCGCTATTGGTTATTGGCCGGAGACATGTCTCGGTCATGTCTACATTGTTCTCGAACCCGTAGGGTCCGCACGCTTAAGGTTTCGATGATAGTTATATTATGAGTTTATACGTTTTGATGTACCGAAGGTTGTTCGGAGTCCCGGATGTGATCACGGACATGACAAGGAGTCTCGAAATGGTCGAGACATAAAGATTGATATATTGGAAGCCTATGTTTGGATATCGGAAGTGTTCCGGGTGAAATCGGGATTTTACCGGAGTACCGGGAGGTTACCGGAACCCCCCCCCCCCGGAGCTATATGGGCCTTACTGGGCCTTAGTGGAAAAGAGAAGAGGCAGCCTAAGATGGGCCACGCGCCCCTCCCCTCCCTTGGTCCGAATAAGAAAAGGAGAGGGGGCTGGCCCCCTTTCTCTTCCCCTCCCCTCCATGAATCCTATTCCAACTAGGATTGGGGGGGATCCTACTCCCAGAGGGAGTAGGACTCCTCCTGGCGCGCCACCTCTAGGCCGGCCACACCCCCCCCCTTGAACCTTTATATATGAAGGCAGGGGCACCTCAGAGACACACAAGTTGATCCACGTGATCATATTCTTAGTCGTGTGCGGTGCCCCCTTCCACCATAATCCTCGATAATATTGTAGCGGTGCTTAGGCGAAGCCCTGCGACAGTAGTACATCAAGATCGTCACCACGCCGTCGTGCTGACGGAACTCTTCCCCGACACTTTGCTGGATCGGAGTCCGGGGATCGTCATCGAGCTGAACGTGTGCTAGAACTCGGAGGTGCCGTAGTTTCGGTGCTTGATCGGTCGGGCCGTGAAGACATACGACTACATCAACCGCGTTGTGCTAACGCTTCCGCTGTCGGTCTACAAGGGTACGTAGATCACACTCTCCCCTCTCGTTGCTATGCATCATCATGATCTTGCGTGTGCGTAGGAATTTTTTTGAAATTACTACGTTCCCCAACATAAAAGCCGTCTTAGGTATATCCTATTCTCGAATCTTCAGCTGGTGGTATCCTGATCGTAGATCGATCTTGGAAAATACCTTAGCTCCTTGCAATCGATCAAACAGATCATTGATCATCCGTAGTGGGTACTTGGTCTTGATGGTTACTTCATTTAACCCTCGATAATCAACAACCATCCTTAACGATCCATCCTTCTTCTCCACTAGAAGTATCGGTGATCCCCAAGGTGAAGAACTTGGGCGAATTTATCCTTTATCGAGTAACTCCTTAATCTGCTTCTTAATCTCCACCAAATCCTTTGTGGGCATCCTATATGGTCTCTTTGATATTGGCCCTATGCGTGGCAAAAGATCAATCAAAAACTCAATATCTCTATCCGGTGGCATGCCTGGCAATTCTTCTGGAAATACATACGGGAAATCCTTCACCACTGGTACTTCCTCCTGCACAACTCCTATTAAACAATTTACTTGAGTCCTCTTTGGCACATGCCGGGATACATACTTGATCCTTCTTCCTTCTAGCGTTGTAAGCAAAATTGACTTACTGGCGCATTCAATGTTCCCTTCATACTTCGATAACCAACCCATGCCTAATATCACATCCAATCCTTGAGATTCCAATACTATTAGGTCTGAGGGAAATGCGTAGTTACCAATCCTTAATGGTAACCGATCACACCATAGACTAGCCATATACTCTGCTCCAGGCGAGGTTACTAACATGGGTGATCTAAGGGCTTGGGTTGGTAGTTTATACTTATCCAAAAATCCCCTTGATATGTATGAATGCGATGCACCAGTATCAAAAAGAACGAGTGCAGTAAATGACTTAACCAAAAACTTACCGATTACTGCATCGGGCTGCTCTTCAACCTCCTCCACGTTAACGTGGTTCACCTGTCCCCTGTTGAAAGGGTTCGGCTTCTTCCCAGAGCTTCCATTGCCATTTCCATTCTGGGATTCAGGAAATTCATTGGCATAATGTCCGGTCTTCTGGCACTTAAAGAAAGTGACTTGGCTCAGGTCTCTCTTGGCTGGGGTTGATGGGTTGGTGCGGTTCTGGCCGTTGCTTCCTCCATTCCCATTACCATTCTTGGTGCCATTGTGATTGTGTGAGCTACCTCCTCCATGGGTATGCTAAAAATGTCCTCCCGGTCTAGGGGTAAAACGTGGCTTCTGCTGAGCTCCTGAATTGTACTTTCCTTGTCCATACTTCCTCTTGTGATTCTCAATCTGCTGCTGCTTCCCTTCAATCATGAGAGCACGGTCTACCAACTCCTGGTAGTTTTTGAGGATTGCTACCATCAACTGCATGCTCAACTCATCATTCAGTCCTTCCAGAAACTTCTCATGCTTAGCTACATCCATAGCAATGTCATCTGGGGCATAACGTGCTAACTTAGTAAAGTCCTCCACATACTGGCCAACTGTCCGTCCTCCTTGGCGCAGGTTGCAAAACTCTCGCTTCTTCATGGCCATAGCTCCTGCTGAAACATGGGCAGTACGAAAAGCCTGCTGAAACTGGTCCCATGTGACAGTGTCGACAGGGAAAGTGGCTGTGAAATTCTCCCACCATGATGTTGCGGGTCCTTCAAGCGGATGTGCGGCAAACTTCACCTTTTCTGCATCTGTGCATCCTTCCGTGGTCAACTCTGTAGCTGTCTTGCGGAGCCAATCATCTGCTACTATCGGCTCGGTGCTACTGGAAAACACCGGTGGATTCAACCTAAGAAAACGGGCTAAGTGATCAACAGGTGGTGGTGGTGGTGGTGGGTTGTTGTTGTTGTTCCCCTGATTCTGATTCTGGACGAGCAACTGCATCAATGTGTTCTGCTGCTGGATCAACTGGGTGAGCTCCGGTGGGAAGGTAAATCCGGGGTCACGTCTCGGAGGCATCTGAGGGTTTATAAAAGATGAGATTTAAGAATAGAGGGGGTCTAAAGAGAAAACACTACCCATATGCACATGAGACAAAAGCAAACAATTCACCTCATTCAATCAATCAAACAAGGGCATACAATCGATCTAACTATCGCAAAAGTGCTCGGACTACTATATTTACTTGGTGGACTACTACTACTATTGTGGTGGTCTACTAGAAATATTCCTCGGTTGCAGACTCCATGATATCTGCTCCAGCTTCATCAAAATAGTCCTCATCGCTATCATCTGGATCCGAGTCGGTGTCGTCGATGATGATGTAGTCTTCCGGGCGAATCTCATTGGGTTCTTCATCTTCGTCTACTGGTGTAGGGCCTCCCATAAATATTCCAATCTTCTTGATCAGATCGTCATTCTTCTCCACTAATACTTCGATTTCCTCTTCATAATATTCACGTGTAGCCTTGAGTTCTTCCTCCAGTTCCTTGATTCTTGTCCTCACCTTCTTCAGATCTATCATGTCGGCGCACATCTGGTTAAATGTGTTGGTTTAACTCCTGGATAAAAGCTGCAACTGATCTATCCTTCCTGGTGCTGATCATCTCCCAGTGCTCATCTTGGCACCCACAAATCTGGTAGATAGTATCCTTGAGATCATTGCGGTAAACTTCTCCAATGCGTCCCATGGCGATGTGAGCTACCATGCTCTTTCCGAGACTCCAATTTGGTGCATCAAAAGAAAACTCTATGGGCTCAGTGACTGGCATGAACGTCCTTCCTGGAACTTGAACTTGAATCATCCAGCGCTCTTCTTCAGGTAGAGTGGCGTTGTAGGTCCCGGTGAAGCTTGGTACTCCTATGTTCAGGTATCTAGTGACTTCCTTCAACTGACGTCCAAAGGGTGTATCTTCATCCAGTTGTGTGAACTTGTTCCTTGCATCCGCCATCCTAAAAGAGTAGCAAAGATGAGAAGTCAGAAAGAGAAGAGAGTGAGTGGTGATCTAGGTCTGTAGCTTAGTGGTCGTGTCCTACAGTCAGCGTGTGCTCTGATACCATCTTGTAGCGACCAGACCTCAAATGGTCCAATCTCTGTGCTCAGGTGTCATCCCTGGATCAGTAATGCTGACACCACACAGTACTTGAAGGATTTATAACAGAGTAGCAATCACACACTTATTACATCGAATGTCTCAAAAGAGAGCTTATTACAATAAATATGGCTTAAGGCCATCTAATGCCGATAACAACAGAAGGCTTGGAAGATAAGTGCGTCCATCAACTCCAACGGCATCACTGAGTATAAAACCACGACGTAAAGGCACCTCAATCTTCATCTAAAAAGTCTGCAACATTAACGTTAATGCAAGGAGTAGGGATTGCCATGCAACGGATGCACTAGAGCTATAAATATATGAAAGCTCAACTAAAGAAACTAAGTAGGTGTGCATCCAACTTGCTTGCTCATGAAGACCAAGGGCACTTGAGGAGGCCCATTGTTGGAATATACAAGCCAAGTTCTATAATGAAAAATTCCCACTAGTATATGGAAGTGGCAAAACAAGAGACTCTCTATCATGAAGATTATGGTGCTACTTTGAAGCACAAGTGTGGAAAAAAGATAGTAGCATTGTCCCTTTTATTTATTTTAATTTTTTTATTTGGCCTTTCCTTTTTTGGCCTTTCTTTTTTTGGGGGACCATGCTTTATTAATGATGATCATCACACTTCTATTTATTTACAACTCAAAGATTACAACTCGATACTAGAACAAAGTATGACTCTACATGAATGCGTCCGGCGGTGTACCGGGATGTGCAATGAACCAAGAGTGACATGTATGAAAGAATTATGAACGGTGGCTTGGCCACAAATACAATGTCCACTACATGATCATGCAAAGCAATATGACAATGATGAACGTGTCATGATAAACGGAATGGTGGAAAGTTGCATGGCAATATATCTCAGAATGGCTATGGAAATGCCATAATAGGTAGGTATGGTGGCTGTTTTGAGGAAGATATAAGGAGGTTTATGTGTGAAAGAGCGTATCATATCACGGGGTTTGGATGCACCGGCGAACTTTGCACCAACTCTCAATGTGAGAAAGGGCAATGCACGGTACCGAAGAGGCTATCAATGATGGAAAGGTGAGAGTGCGTATAATCCATGGACTCAACATTAGTAATAAAGAAATCAGATACTTATTGCAAAAATCTACAAGTCATCAAAAACCAAGCACTACGCGCATGCTCCTAGGGGGATAGATTGGTAGGAAAAGACCATCGCTCGTCCCCGACCGCCACTCATAAGGAGGACAATCAAAAGAACACCTCATGTTTTGAATTTGTTACATAACGTTTACCATACATGCATGCTACGGGACTTGCAAACTTCGACACAAGTATTTCTCAACATCACAACTACTCAACTAGCACAACTTTAATATCACTACCTCCATGTCTCAAAACAATCATCAAGCATCAAACTTCTCTTAGTATTCAACACACTCATAAGAAAGTTTTTACTAATCTTGAATACCTAGCATATTAGGATTATTTAAGCAAATTACCATGCTATTTAAGACTCTCAAAATAATCTAAGTGAAGCATGAGAATTCAATAGTTTCTATAAAACAAATCCACCATTGTGCTCTAAAAGATATAAGTGAAGTACTTGAGCAAAACTATATAACTCAAAAGATATAAGTGAAGCACATAGAGTATTCTAATAATTTCTGAATCATGTGTGTCTCTCTCAAAAGGTGTGTACAGCAAGGATGATTGTGGTAAACTAAAAATCAAAGACTCAAATCATACAAGATGCTCCAAGCAAAACACATATCATGTGGTGAATAAAAATATAGCTCCAAGTAAAGTTACCGATGGAAGTAGACGAAAGAGGGGATGCCTTCCAGGGCATCCCCAAGCTTTGGCTTTTAGGTGTCCTTAGATTATCTTGGGGGTGCCATGGGCATCCCTATAGCGACCAGACCTCAAACGGTCCAAACTCCCACACAATACTTGAAGGATTTATAACAGAGTAGCAATCACACACTTATTACATCGAATGTCTCAAAAGAGAGCTTATTACAATAAATATGGCTTAAGGCCATCTAATAACGATAACAACGGAAGGCTTGGAAGATAAGTGAGTCCATCAACTCCAACGGCATCACTGAGTATAGAACCACGGCCTAAAGGCACCTCAATCTTCGTCTGAAAAGTCTGCAACATTAACGTTGCAGCCCGAAACGGGTCAGCACATGAAATATGCTGGCAATGTATCACATAGAGAGTAATGGAATGAAATAGGCTATACTATATGCATATATGGCTGGTGGGAATCTCTATGATTACAGTTTTGCGTAAAGCCAATTTTTCCCTACTGCAAAGGAATAAATTTTATTTAACAATCATGGTAGTTGTTAAACATTGAGAATGGTTGACAACATTCTCAATCCCAATTAAGCATCATCATTAAACAAAACCCAACAAAATTAATTTTAGAGTAACATGTTGAGATTCACATGATAATCCAGGTACTAGATACTCAAGATGTCTATAACTGGGGACACGGCTAACCATGATTAGTTTATACACTCTGCAGAGGTTTGCGCACTTTTCCCCACAATACCCGATCTCCTCCGTTGCATTTCTCGCACTACATGGTGTTTGAGAAATGGATGACCGAGACATAGTCTTTCAGAAGCGCTAGCACCTTACGAATGGGTAGACCGTACCAACCTACATCCCCTACATCTGCTAGTCCACCACTGTAAGAGTTCGCACGACTTAGTCAACTATGCTAGAGCCCATAGTAGCTTGTGGCTGCACATGAAAGTTTCTACCATGAATAATCTCATGATCCCTTTGAGCCTGGGTGGCGGTTCATAAAGAAAAACAGGCAATCGCTGGAATATCCAGGTGCCTCAATCTACCCAGATGTGTATTTAAGTTGCCACCATAGATAAACCATTAATTTAACAAATCTCACATCTGTCATGGATACACTAACCCAATCCACGTCTACTAGCATAGCATGGCATAATAAGCAACGTAGAAATAACTCCCAAAGGTTTGATAATAAACAGGTAATAGGTTCTACCTCAACTACTTCCCAAACCCACAATTTAATTAGATCCTAATCATGCAATGTGTGAGGATTGATCTAATGCAATAAAACTGGGTAGTAGGAGGTATGATCAAAGTGTTACTTGCCTTGCTGATGATCTGCAAAACCTAGCGATTCGAAGTAGCAAGCGGCGCACTCCGGGTACTCTATCGCAAACAAACAAGCATACAATAAGTACTCAACTAATGCACATGTAAAACTTGAATAAGAGATCTAACCATAAAGTTCAACTTAAGAACTCCGATTGGCAAAAAGAATCAAATCGAACAAAGCAACGAAAGACAAACGGCAAAAGAAACAAGCTTCGTTTACTATTCTGGATCTAGGGCAATTTTTACAGTGGCAAAAACTTGTTTGAGTTGGTTAAACAGAAAGAGGGTTTCGAGACGAAACTCCAGGCGCTTGAATCGCCCGATTCCGATAAACTAGCGAAAAGTTATACTAAAACGAACATCGGATCAGAGATCGCGATCAGAAAAATCACGGATTTAATCCGAGAAAAAGAAAAACGACGAACGTCCGTTAAAACGAAGGAACGGGCGAACGCTCGCTAAATAAATAAACCGGAAAAACCGATCTATTAAAAAAACGAACCTAAAAGAACCGAACAAAACTGACGGAAAACCGATCGGTTTTCTAAAAAAACAGCGCGAAAAATCTACCTCCGGCGGCGGCGGCGGGCGGCGAGGCGGCGCGACAGCAGCGAGGCGGCGCGGCGGCGGTGGCGCGGCTCTAGGGTTAGGGTTTGGGGCGGGGGCGCGGCTGGGCTGCCGGGCCTCGGGCGGCGGCTATTTAAAGGCCTCGCCAGGCGGAGTCCTGGCCGGTTACGGCCCAGAGTTGGTTCGGACTTGTTTTTAAATAATTACGATCAGAAAAAAAACAAAAGGAATACTAAACGGACTCTAAAAATTCCGAAATAAAATTTCCCCAGCTTCTAAAATCAAACCGCACATGATGAACATTTATTTGGGGCCTAAATGCAATTTTGAAAAACGTGCATTTGTCCTAAATTCAAAATAAAATAGCAAATAAAACCAAAATAAAATATTATTTGATTCTTTTATTAAATCCTCAATATTTCTTTATTTTGGGAAAGTCATTTTATTCCCTCTCTGATATTTTTGTAATAGAAATAATTGAAGATAAAATAAATAAAATCAAATGATCCTATTTTCAAAATTTGAGAAAAACTCAAATATGAAAATAACGAAATCCCCAACTCTCTCCGAGGGTCCTTGAGTTGCGTAGAATTTTCTAGGATCAGCCAAAATGCAATAAAATATGCTATGCAATAATGATCTAGTGTATAACAATCCAAATTGAAATTTTGGGATGTTACAATCCCCAAGCTTAGGCTCTTGCCACTCATTTTTCCATAATCCATCAAATCTTTATGCAAGACTTGAAAACTTCACAACACAAAACTTAAGTTAGAAAATCTCGTGAGCTCCGTTAGCGAAAGAAAAACAAAACACCAGTTCAAGGTACTGTAATGAACTCATTCTTTGTTTATATTGGTGTTAAACCTACTGTATTCCAACTTCTCTATGGTTTATAAAATTATTTTACTAGCCATAGATTCACCAAAATAAGCAAACAACACACGAAAACCAGAATCTGTCAAAAACAGAACAGTCTGTAGTAATCTGTAGCTAACGCAAGATCTGGAACCCCAAAATTCTAAAATAAATTGATGGACGTGAGGAATTTATCTATTAATCATCTGCAAAAAGAATTAACTAAACTAGTCGTCAACCCGTGCATTCGCACGGGCTAGTATATTGCGAATGTTAACTTGTACGGGGTACTATTTTAAACAAACATTATGGTTAGGAGTGTCCAATTTCTAAATTTGGCTCCCTAAATTATTCAACAATGGGACATATTGCATATGACACTTGCATCTATTCTATGACTTCAAATGTGGCTGAAATCTGGGATATACAGAATACTAATCTTGCGCACTTCGTAAAGAGTAATACTTTATTGTGGGGAGATTACTTTTTTTTCTTGGATTAAAATGAATGTCCTATATCCTTCTGATCGTTCTTTTATATTTAGTTTTTTGTATGCATCCTGGGTCAGCATTTTAGGTACACTTCTTGTTGTGTTGGATAATGGCAAAATCCTAGAATGCCTTCGAAAGCTCTTGCGGAGGATGGAGAAGATGGTTCGTTGTCGGCATGGCTTGCACGGGCTAGTTAATTCTTTAAGTGACCAAAATAATGGATAAATTTTAATTTTAGTTTCCGTTTTCTTGTAAATGATATTATATTTCTTTTTTTATACCTGATAGTTATATTTGAGCTTAATATATATTGAATATGCAACAATTAGCTTTTGGTCTGATTTACATTTGTTCTTTGTAGGATGTCACAATGCCAATGAAAACTTCGTTTCTTTTGTTAGATTGAAGAGTTGCATTGTCGTGCAATATTTTTTGTTGTTGTAAGAGATCGCGTCCTATTATTAGATATTTAGAAATATTTGGTTTTCATTGTACCTATTTTTGTAGGCAGCTTAAATGGGTCTTGAATTAACTTTTTTTACACATAGTTATAATGTTTTAAACTAAATTTAAATTGATAATAATTTTGTTTTATTTTAGTACCAAGTGACAACTAAGGTCAGCAAATCTTAATTACAAACCAAAGCGTGCACTTCATTGAAGAGAGTCAAGTTATGTTTTACTTTGTCCCATTATAAAGTCATATTTTTTTGTTTCAAACTCATCCTTTCAGGTTGGCAAGACGCACCTTATACATCTATTAAAAAATGGAGCAGTATCCTATCCATTTACTATGCATTGCCTATGATTAGATTTCCTGTGTATGAACTGGAAATTGGTCATCACATCGCATGCCCTCTCTGTATGATTTTTTTAACAGTCAGACAACACTCTTTGTATTATTTCCCAATATGATATCATTTTGCAGGGACTGGACTTCGTTTGCCCTTCTGTTCTGGAAAGATAATGGTAGATAAGCCATCAAGGACATTTCTGAGTAGAGGCAGCGATCAAGGTTGTGGTATTCGGCGGCATGCACAGTACTGTTAGCAAATAATTTTCTCTCTCCCTCGCAAATTGTTTTGTTTGGTATGGCGGTGTCTAGTGTGTTGTAGTGGTGGTTGTTACCTTGCTGTGTGTCATCGTGCCCGAAACAAATATAATATAGTAGAATGACGCTTCAAATTTATTATGACTTTTACATATCATAGTAGCCTATTTACCTTTAAAAGATTTATACTTTAAGATAAATTGACCTCTTCGTGAAGTAGTATCATGTCCAGGGCTAATAAGTTCGTAGTTTTGAGGTTAATTGCATACCATAGCCTAATTACTTTAACAATTAATTAGAAGGAAACCCTCTTATTGCTAATTGTAGTGAGCATTTCGCACGGGAATATTTAGACTTTAAATTGCAGGAAACAAAGAAAATATAGCTTGAATATTATGGGCCTTTAAAGGGACACAGATATCTTTATGGTCTTTAAAGAAACGCAAAATTGAATATATTTCAAAGCACAAATTGGAAAGAAAGGAGTGCCGAACTTTGAGCAGCTCAAGGTTGCCATGCAATATTTTAGCATAGTGAACTGTGATTTTCTAACAATGTGATTCAAATAGTGGTACAACAAATCACTAGAAAAAAATTGGGCGAGAAGGCCCCTCACTAAGCTGCATGGTGATGGCAACTGACCAGAGAGAGCCTTCATACTCAGCCAGAGAAGATTTTTACCAGCGATGATGATGAAAGCCAATACAAAGCTCTTTCATACTGAATGTTGTTCGTTTAGATAATAGGTTTACGCTTTAGGTTCAGACCATAGGCATATTGTACATGTAAAGATTCAGAATTAAATACTGGATTAGTAGTAATAACTAATTTGTAACAAAGAAATACCTCATTAGGAAACATGATCAACTGACAAAAGTGTAAACCTATAAGAAAACAAATTCCTTCCCAAAAAAAGTGTGAGAAAACAAACTCGTCTGGGAGGGGACAATTCTGCTTAGTGTGTCTTCACGCACAAAAAAAGATGAGGAAAATCTTTATGAGGCAATAAGCCCCTCGACCACACCTGATACATGTGCGAACTTGTGTGCTTCAGTTTGAGATAGAGACTCCATACCGCAGTGCTTCATGTTTTTGAGGTAATAAGATCCTAGACCACACCAGATCCATGTGCCAACTTGTGTGCTTTAGTTTGAGACAGAGATTCCATAATGCAAGATTGCTTTAGGTTGATGTTTCCTTTCTCTATGTAGAGATGAAGAGACGCGGAACACTTGTTAGATTCCTATAAGAGTTAGGAACAGCAATATTAAGACTTTAAGTTGCAGGAAACAAAGAAAATAAATTTCAATATTATGGGCCTTTAAAGGGACACAAATCTCTTTATGGTCTTTAAAGAAACACAAAATTGAATATATTTCAAAGAGCAAATTGGAAAGAAAGGAGTGCTGAACTTTGATCAGCTAAATGTTGCCATGTAATATGTTAGCATAATAAACTGCACTTTTCTAACAATGTGATTCTAAAGGTGTTACAACAAATCGCTAGAAAAGAATTGGGCGAGAAGGCCCCTTGCTAACCTGCATAGTGATGGCGACTAACCAGAGAGCCTTCGTACCCAGCCGGAGAAGATTTACCAGCGATGATGATGACAGCCAACAGAAAGCTCTTTCATACATAATGTTGTTTGTTTAGACCATACGCTTAGTGATGCTCCGACCTCATCACCATGATGTTTAAATATTAGACATGTAAAGATTCAACATTAAATACTAGAGAAGTAGTAATACCTAATTCGTAACAAAGAAATACCTAATTAGGTTGGAGTCGACCACAACATGATCAACTGACAAAAGGGCAAACCTGTAAGAAAGCAAAAATTCCTTCCCAAAAAGTTTGAGAAAACTAACTCATATGGGAGGGGACAATTCAGCTTAGAGTGTCGTTACTCAAAAAAAACATGAGGAAAATCTTTATGAGGTAATAAGCCCCTCGCCCACACCTGATACATGTGCGAACTTGTGTGCTTCAGTTTGAGATAGAGCTTCCATACCGCAATGCTTCAGGTTGATGTTTCTTTTCCATATTTTTGAGGTATTAAGCTCCTTGACCACAACAGATCCATGTGCCAACTTGTGTGCTTTAGTTTGAGACAGAGCTTCCATGCCGTAAGATTGCTTCAGGTTGATGTTTCCTTTTTTTTTATGTAGAGATGAAGAGACGTGGAACACTTGTTAGATTCCGATAAGAGTTAGGATTGAACATTCATTGCGATAATGATGCCTTTACACATGGTTCTTACAGACTTGTGGTAGTGCTTGTACTGATGGTGCAGTGTCTCGTCGATGATCTCGTCTTTCCTTGCTCAGGGCGTCTGACGTCTGCATATATGTACCAGACAAATTATATTACAGAGATTGTTGGACGAACATGGCAGTGCAATTAGTGGTAGTGCTTGACCAACATGCACGGCATAGCACCAGCAGGAGCTGACATGGTTGATGGTGTATCCACCGCATAACCTAGAAGAAACAGCGGTGTGTTGACGGCTAGACTCTGTGTTGGCTTGCTGACATACATGGACCAGCTTGAATAACGATGGTGGAGCGTGCTCTAGAGAAGATGAGATCGCAGCCTTGCCTGGGAAGATGAGAGCATGCGCTTCGGGGCCGATATCCTGCAACACGATGACGTTCAGCTGGAACCTCGCGTTGGCTTGTTGACACACGTGGGTGGATCCGCTTGGATCGGCCCGAACAGCCATCGTGGCATGTGCTCCAGGGAATATGAGATGACAGCGTCTCCGAGCATATTAGATCGTCCGCTTCAGGGCCACAATTATATGTGTTTCTTGTCCAGATCGTAACCATGTTTGTTTTCAATGTGGGAATTGTGGGCCTTTTATCTGTTTTTAACGTGGGAATTGTGGGCCTTTTATTCTTTTTTTCCTAAGCTGATAAAAATAATACAAAAGACTTTATAGATAGATCAGGAGTATACGTGACAAATTGAGCTATGGGAGGTTGACCAAATTAAGTCGGTTGAGCCAATTGTGTCGTTGGTAAATCATTGGAGATTTAGGCAGATTGAGATATAAGTTATTTAAAAATAAGTTTTTTACATTTAAAAATAAGTTTTTTTATAATGGAATCATGAGTCGATCTACACCGTAATAATTCGGTCTCACCAGATTAACGGCTCGTAAAATATAATTAATCTGGGAATTTCAAGGGAGTCAAGGATTAGTATAGGTATAGATAGATAGATATAGATATAGATAGATAGATAGATAGATAGATAGATAGATAGCACTTTCCAAATAAAAATGGCAGCAGTTCTCGTGAGCGCTAAAGTTTCTATTTTTTACAGCAAGATTAAAAATACTTTCCCCAAGTCTTCCCAACGGTTCTACTTGGCACAAACACTAATTAAACACAAAAAACACAAGCAAAACAGAAGCTAGATAAATTATTTATTGAATAACAGCAAGGATAAATATTGGGTTGACTCCCAACAAGCGCTTTTTTTCTTTAAATCCTTAAAGCTAGGCATTGATAATTTTAATGATGATCACATGAAAGACAAGAAGTGAAGCATAAAGAGAGCATCATAAAACACGTGACAAACACATCTAAGTCTAACATACTTCCTATGCATAGGCATTTTATAGGCAAACAAATTATCAAGGCAAGAAAAAACTAGCATATGCAAGAAAGCAGAAAGAAACAATAGCAATCTCAACATAACGAGAGGTAATTTAGTAACATGAAAATTTCTACAACCATATTTTCCTCTCTCATAGTAACTACATGTAGGATCATAAGCAAATTCAACAAAATAGCTATCACATAAAATATTTTCAACACGATCCACATGCATGCAAAGTTGACATTCTTCCAAAATAGTGTGATTAACATTAACTAAAGTCATGACCTCTCCAAACCCACTTTTATCAAAAATTTCATAAGATTGAACATTCTCCAAATATGTGGGATCTAAAGTTAACACTCTTCCAAACCCACTTTCAATAATATTGCAAACACTATTATCAATCTCATATTCATCATGGGGCTTAAATAAATTTTCAAGATCAAAAGAAGAATCACCCCAATCATGATCATTGCCACAAGTAGTAGACATCGCAAAACTAGGATCCCCAAGCTTAGGGTTTTGCATATTATTATCACAATTGACATCAAGAGAATTTATAGTAAAATCATTGCAATCATGCTTTTCATTCAAAGAGCTATCATGAATCACTTCATAAACTACTTCATCGCAATTTTCAGATTCACGAATTTCAAGCAAAACTTCATAAAGATAATCTAGTGCACAAAACTCACTAGCAATTGGTTCATCATAATTGGATCTCTTAAAAAGGTTAGCAAGCGGATGAGGATCCATAGATCTTAGGTTCTCTGTTTAGTAATAAATAAACAACGATTCCAACCAAACGAGCAAACGAGCCAAGTAAGACATTAAAGCAAAAGGAAAAAGGGCGAACGGAAAACAGGGTGAATAAAACGGCAAGGGTGAAGTGGGGGAGAGGAAAATGAGAGGAAAATGGCAAATAATGTAATGCGGGAGATAAGGGTTGTGATGGGTACTTGGTATGTTGACTTTTGCGTAGACCTCCCCGGCAACGGCGCCAGAAATCCTTCTTGCTACCTCTTGAGCACTGCGTTGGTTTTCCCTTGAAGCAGAAAGGGTGATGCAGCAAAGTAGCATAAGTATTTCCCTCAGCTTTTGAGAACCAAGGTATCAATCCAGTAGGAGGCTATGCGCGAGTCCCTCGCACCTGTACAAACAAATAAATCCTCGCAACCAACGCGATAAGGGGTTGTCAATCCCTACACGGTCACTTACGAGAGTGAAATCTGGTAGAATTGATAAGATAATATTTTTGGTATTTTTATGATAAAGATGCAAAGTAAAATAGAAAGCAATAAAATAACTAAGTATTGGAAGATTGATATAATGGAGAATAGACCCGGGGGCCATAGGTTTCACTAGTGGCTTCTCTCAAGAGCATACGTATTTTACAGGGGGTGAACAAATTACTGTTGAGGAATTGACAGAATTGAGCATAGTTATGAGAATATCTAGGTAGGATCATGTATATAGGCATCACGTCCGAGACAAGTAGACCGACTCCTGCCTGCATCTACTACTATTACTCCACACATCGACCGCTATCCAGCATGCATCTAGAGTATTAAGTTCATAAGAACAGAGTAACACTTTAAGCAAGATGACATGATGTAGAGGGATAAACTCATGCAATATGATGAAAACCCCATCTTGTTATCCTCGATGGAAACAATACAATACGTGACTTGCTGCCCCTACTGTCACTGGGAAAGGACACCACAAGATTGAACCCAAAGCTAAGCACTTCTCTCATTGCAAGAAAGATCAATCTAGTAGGCCAAACCAAACTGATAATTCGAAGAGACTTTCAAAGATAACCAATCATACATAAAAGAATTTAGAGAAGATTCAAATAATGTTTATAAATAAACATGATCATAAACCCACAATTCATCGATCTCAACAAACACACCGCAAAAAGAAGATTACATCGAATAGATCTCTACGAGAGAGGGGGAGAAAATTGTATTGAAATCCAAAAAGGGAGAGAGAAAGCCATCTAGCTAATAACTATGGACCTGAAGGTCTGAGGTAACTACTCACACTTCATCGGAGAGGCTATGATGTTGATGTAGAAGCTCTCCGTGATCGATGGCCCCTCCGGCGGAGCTCCGGAACAGGCCCCAAGATGGGATCTCATGGATACAGAAGGTTGCGGCGGTGGAATTAGGTTTTTGGCTCCGTCCATGATCGTTTGGGGGTATGTTGGATATATAGGAGGAAGGAGTACGTCGGTGGAGAAACATGGGGCCCACGAGGGTGGAGGGCGTGCCTGGGGAGTAGGCACGACCCCTACCTCGTGGCATCCTGGTGGCTTTCTTGACGTAGGGTCCAAGTCCTCTGGATCATGTTTGTTCCGAAAATCATGTTCCCGAAGGTTTCATTCCGTTTGGACTCCGTTTAATATTCTTTTTCTGCGAAACTCTGAAATAGGCAAAAAAAACATCAATTCTGGGTTGGGCCTCCGGTTAATAGGTTAGTCCCAAAAATAATATAAAAGTGAATAATAATGCCCAATATTGTCAAAAATAGAAGATAATATAGCATGGAGCAATAAAAAATTATAGATACGTTGGAGACGTAACAGTGCTGGAATCGGAACTGGTGTGCAGAGTAACCACTGCGTGATACTCATACACTGAGTCAGCTAGACACTCCCGGTACACACGATAGACTGGATTGTCACCGAGGGGGTACAACCGACACCACACGCTACAAAGGAGATGCGGCGACGTGAACGGCATCAGCTGCAACTGGCATGGATACGGCACCGGAGCCATCTACACTCACAACCATTAGTAGGTTAGCATAAAAATAAAACCAAGAGCATGCAATGAAACAACTAGTTACAAATGCTACCGACACTCAACTTAAACTCGTATCTAACATCCACTTAACACGTCGAAGTCTAGCGTGGCCTACAGTTAGCGCGGCTCTGATACCAAGCGTTGTGGCACCCCAGCTCAGAGCAACTGGTTTACCATGCGTTGCCAGCCCAGAGACCATGTCTTCTGGCAACACACAACATCTTGGTATAGAAAACCACCGCTTTATTGATGCTAGCGGATCAAAGTTTATATTACAACAGGTGGCGAGGCCAAGCGGCACACACGGTGCGGCTGAACAATAAGTACATTATTTAGTGAACATAAAAGGCCTCGATCATAACAACTACGCAGTAGTGGAACAACATCGTAGCGGAAACTCCATAGCATAGGGACACCGATGTGGACATGATCTAGACTCGGACAGCACTCCTTTCCAACGAGACTTTCCTGAAATATGGCATGACACGCCAGGTCAGTACATTGAATGTACTTGCAAGCTCACAACAAGCATAAACATAACGACAAACAATATCATGATAATTAACCAATTATTAATAATGCAACAAAATAACCGACATGCTGTGATCATGCTCTTGTGGGACAAGTCCCACGGACTGACTTACCAACGGTGATCGCTCTTGGATCACAACCATACCAACCTCATGGTCTTAACTAGGGATATCTCGTGATCTTTTCGGCGATCACAAAACCGACCAATATTTGGTCTCAAATGGTGATCATTCCGGCGATCACAACCATGACCAACACTGGGTCTCAAACAACAAGATGGCCTTCCCGCCATTCTCAATGGTGCAAAGTTCATGACTTAGTGTGCAAGATTAATTAAATGTTGACCCATGGTGTGACCTACTTTCGAGCGTGTCCGTAACCATGGACTCGGCTATCAATAGATTAATACATTCTGTAGAGGTAGCGCACTGTACCCACACCACAGAACCCATGGCCTCGTACTCCCATTCGGGTGGACCAACAACATTCTGACGAAACCCCTCCATTGCCATGACACTCTCTCAGCCACTCCGACTCACTCCCAACTAGGCTAGTCCTGGGTGGCCCCATGTCTACCAAAGACACAACGACCACCGTCGTGGCCAAAACATAAACGTCCCTCACGAGGACCGGTGCCAAAAATCTCAACAACGGACACACAAGGTTACGTCTGCTTACCGGGCCAGGGTACCGCACGCCCATAACCTTCCCTCGTTGGAGGCACCGACCAGAGGCATAACAACAGACTGAATAAAGGCCTTCCCATAAAGGCAAATGTGGTTGCACTGGGAAAAACTCGATTCAGTGGCACCATGACCCGGTCAACGATATATTCAAGATGTGTTATTATCAGGTTCTACTTAAGTTGAAAATAACCGTTGTCATAGTATGCCATGAGATGCACCACTAACATATGCATCACATATTAACGGAAAAGACTGAGTCAACTATATCCACACTAAGCATAACCATCAACAACTCTTGACACTTCTCTGGTTAAGATTAACCTCACATTAAACAGAATCTTTTCTAACAAATTTTATCATTTTTCTCATGCAACTCCAATTAATTACTTATATCCATAACCATATTATTTCTTTCATAGCAAAAATTAATTCTAGTTTCTATGCCAACTTAGTTAGCTACAAACTTTCTGTAATTCAAGCATATTCACTTAAACAAGCACTAACAGAATATAAATAGCATAATAGTGATTTAAATGCATGGATTAAATCATTCATTCAATTAGAAAAAAATCACAAATATTGTAGTGGCATCATGAAAATGTTGTTGTGGCTTGCCTTAGTGCAGATGAGGTTCACAAGCCTTCTCGTGATCCTCAAGACAAGCTTCACTCTCTGAAAATATTTATAAACACAAAAAGAAAACATCAAGAACCCTTCTGAAAATCACCAAAAAATCTAGACAGCAGGGAAAAATCCCATTTTGGTGAGCTGCTAGATTTCTTTGCAAAGAACACAATGCAAAAAGAATCAATTCATTTGGACTTATGGTTGAAGAGTTATAGCTGTTTGAAGCTCTCTGGATATAACTGAAATTTGAATTTAAATAAAAACAGAATGGGGGTGACGTTGAAGGCGTAAAGCCTCGGGGCGCCACCACTCATACCGCTTTGCGCGCATACTGAGTGGCTGACTAGCGGGCCCTGCTAGTCAGGTGAGGGGGAGAGGGAGAAGGAAACAGAGGACAGCGCGGCTTCGCCGGAGCTCATGCCGGCGACAAGGGCTCCTTGGCCAAAACGATAGGAAGGGATCGAGAGAGGACACAGAGGCGCACCTACCCATACCCGTAGACAAGCTAGGGGTGGTCGGACGGCGTCGGAATCGTCCTCTCTAGCGGATACATGAAGCAGAGCTCGCCGGAGACGAAGACGACGACGAGCAGAGGTGACTCCAGGGGCTCCAACCGGGCAAAAGGGCACCACCGCAGAGTGGCGGAGGCCCTGGAAGGGTTGCCCAGGCGTGGGAGGGGCCGGAGCTACGGAGGTGACCCGAGGAGATCGCCGGCGAGCTCGAGCTCAGGGACGGCGGCCCGCGGCCTGCCTGGCCGGGCTACGGTGCTCTACGAGGTTGTGGAGTGTGTGGTAGTGGAGGATGGTGCTCGAGGAGGCTGGGGAGGGCCCCTTTTATAGGCGAGCATCAAGGGGGGATCGGGCTCCGCCGGTGACACCTGGACACGGCGCCCGGCGACGAGCGGTGTCAAAGAGAGAGAGAGAGAGAGAGAGAGAGAGAGAGAGGAAGAAGGCGACGCAGCTCACGCGGGGACTGTGGGCGAACGGGGACGAGCACATCATCGACAGGAAGGCGACAAGCATAGTGCAGAGTGCACTGTTGCGTTGGCTGGACTGCGCCCGTGCTCGCTGCGGCGAGCTCCAGCGTCGGTGAGTGCCAGGGGAGAGTTAAGGGAGCTAGGACGAAGATTGTGGCGAGGTTTGGCATGCTTAGGCAGGCGGGGAAGCGAGCACGCGCGAAACAGAGCGCTCGGCGGCACTCACAGCACGTCGACACACAGATTGGCATCATGTACACGCGTGGTCACCGCGTGAACTTTGCCCTCAGGCCGACCTAAGTCCAAAACTCATGTCTGGCTTGTTGTTCGTGGTATTTTTGAAGATTACCACGCTTTGGTTTGGATCTAGACGCAGTAGAAAAGATTTCACAAGCCTAGTAAGTTTCTGCTTAGTAACTTTGGGATGTTACTGAGGTCAAACGGCTGGGAGTTGGGAGCTGGGCTTTGGAGGTTAGCAATCATCTACTAAGGTGATGATGCACAAGAAAAATCAGCCACATTGGAGCAAGTAAAATGGTAGTTGCTATAGAAACCACCATTTCTGTCCAGAACAGAAAATATTTTCTGTAGCAAAAATATTCCAAAAAGTTATGAAATATTTTTGCTCAAGAAGGTGCCCTAGGGTTCAAATAATATTTGTGAATTTTCTCGGATTTTTGTGGGCAAGAAAAATTGGTGTTGCTTTGGAGCACATTGAGCTAGCTAAGGTTTAAGAGAGGGAAATGAATATTTTTCATTTAAGAAAAATATTCCAAATATTATTTTCAGTAGAACCAGAGAGGAAAGATTATTAGAGAGGGAAATGAGGCACTTGGGTGAAAGCCAAGGGGTACCCAAGTGTTTAAGTCCATAAGAAAAGATTCAAAAACTTCAAATTTCAAAATCAATCCAAATGAAAATCAGGCAAATAAAAGAGGGCAAAAACCAGGCTGTCACAAAACACTACTGCCAAGAAACTCAAAGTAGACTTGGAAAAGATGTACCCCATTAAATTGAAATATACCACAGTGTGGAAGGCAAAACAAAGGGCAATGAAAAATTTATATGGTGATTGGGCAAATACATTTAGGATGCTTTACAACTTCAAAGCAGAGGTGGAAAGAGGTCACCTGGCAGTGTTGTGGAGATAGATACTGAGGTATTAGCCGAAGGTGAAGTCAAGTTCTCCAAGTTTTTTATGGCTTTGAAGCCTTGCATCGATGGCTTAAAAGCAGGATGCCGTCCATATTTGAGCATAGACTCATCATTTTTGACAGGCAAGTGGAATGGTCAGTTGCCAGCATGCAATGCTCTAGATGGACACAACTGGATGTTTCCTATTGCTGTTGGCTTGTTTTAGTCAGAAACAGAGGCTTCATGGACATGGTTCATGATCTAGTGGAAAAGATGCCTAGGGCTAGTGTCACCTTTGGCTATACACACAGATGCATGTAAGGGGCTGGAAAATTCAGTGAAAAATGTTTTCCCACATGATGAGCAAAGGGAGTGCTTCGGTCATTTGTGGATGAATTTGATCAAAAAATTTAGAGGAGAAGAATTTGGGCGCATGTGGCCAACAGCAAGATCTTACACTAGACATACACACAAATATCATCTTTTTAAGATACTGGCAGCATGCGATGAGTTTGGACCATGGCTGAACACCTACCATTCTTTGTTATGGTACAGGTCAGGATTCAACACTACCATCAAGTGGGACCACATCAACAACAATTTGGCAGAGAGTTTCAACAACAAGGTGAAGGAGTTAAAATATTTGCCTGTGCCACTACAAAAAAAGACACATCCGTGACATTTTGGGCCAAACAAGTTTTTTTGTGTCATACATATGACACTTCTATGATGATAATTGTGACAAAACCCGTTATCATCATAGATGTGGTGGGCTCCTACTTCTATGACAGAAAATGGGTTTTTCATCCTGGGCAGGCCGGAGACGCAACTGCATGACATTCTTTGGGCCGTCCATGACGGAAAAAACCATGGTAGAAGCGAGGGGGAGGAAAATTTCAGGGAGTTCCCGGTTACAGTGGGAGGTCGGGGGCCGAGCGATGCGCGTTTCTCTCGTACACGTACGTGCGTGTGTGCGAGGCGTTGTCTCTAACTAAACCTGAGCGAGGCTTTGGGCTCTAACTAAACCCGAGCGATTGCACTGCAGGCTACGCGTTACTAAACCCAAGCGATCGATCGATGGCTGTTAACTGAACCCGATCGAGTGATTCCTTTACTACTGCTGCTAACTGAAGCCGATCGATGCTGCCTCTGGGATGAACAGTGAGCGTTGCGGGGGGAGGGGGGTGGATGAACAGTGAGCGGTGGCATTGCCTCTGGATGAACAGGACCCCGTGGTGTGGAGGGCTGGATGAACAATAGACGGTGGAGGGGTGCCCGTGGAGGGGTGGTTGAACAGGCCCCCATGGTGTGGAGGGCTGGATGAATAGTAGACAGTGGAGGGGTGCTTGAACAATAGCCGATGGAGTAGCGCGCGGTGGAGGCTGGATGAACAGGAGCCCGTGGAGGCTGGAGGAGGTCGACGGTAGCCCGTGGAGGCTGGAGGAGGTCAATGGTGGAGATGAACAGTATCCCGTGGAGTCCCGTTTTGCGGTACGCCACACCCCTCCCGATGAACAGGACCCCCGTTTCGACCGTAGGAGGTCTGTTTCGTCCATTTTGCGGTACGCCACACCCCTCCCGATCAACAGGACCCCCGTTTCGACCGTAGGAGGTCCGTTTCCTCCATTTTGCAGTACGCCAGACCCCTCCCGATGAACAGGATCCTCTTTCGAACGTGGCCGGTCGAACACAAGGCCGTTTCCTCCATTCTGCGGTACGCCAGGCCTTGTTTCCATCGCCTGTTCCGTCCAAGCCCTACCGGTGAACACGACCACGCATTCCGTTCCGACCTAGCCAGTTGACTCCCACGTGTTCCGTTGCCTCCCGATGAACACGATGCATTCTGTTTCCTCCCCATGAACACGACGCATTCTGTTGCCTCCCCATGAACACGACGCATTCCGTTGCCTCCCCATGAACAGGACGACGATGTTGTTTCTCCGTTCCGACCAAGCCATGCACGCGAGCCCTAGCCATATGTATGCGTGAGTAGGCGTTCAAGACCCCGCCCGTATGTACACATACGTGGCTGTATTTTCTTTCTTGCACCCTGGCCGTTGTACGTACGTGTACATGCTACGTGCATGCCTCTACTACGACACATGCACGCCTCTACTACGACACGTGCGCACCTTGATGACCCACAAGTATAGGGGATCTATCATAGTCCTTTCAATAAGTAAGAGTGTCGAACCCAACGAGGAGCAGAAGGAAATGATAAGCGGTTTTCAGCAAGGTATTCTCTACAAGTACTGACAAAAGTGGTAACAGATAGTTTTATGATAGGATAAATTGTAACGAGCAACAAGTAACAAAAGTAAATAAAGTGCAGCAGGGTGGCCCAATCCTTTTTGTAGCAAAGGACAAGACGGAACAAACTCTTATAATAGGAAAAGTGCTCCCAAGGACACATGGGAATATCGTCAAGCTAGTTTTCATCACGTTCATATGACTCGCGTTCGATACTTTGATAATTTGATATGTGGGTGGACCGGTGCTTGGGTGCTATTCTTACTTGAACAAGCATCCCACTTATGATTAACCTCTGTTGCAAGCATCCGCAACCACAACAAAAGTATTAAGGTAAACCTAACCATAGCATGAAACATATGGATCCAAATCAGCCCCTTACGAAGCAACGCATAAACTAGGGTTTAAGCTTCTGTCACTCTAGTAACCCATCATCTACTTATTACTTCCCAATGCCTTCCTATAGGCCCAAATAATGGTAAAGTGTTATGCAGTCGTCGTTCACATAACACCACTAGAGGCTAGACAACATACATCTTATCAAAATATCAAACGGATACCAAATTCACATGACTACTCATAGCAAGACTTCTCCCTTGTCCTCGGGAATGAACGTAATTACTCACAAAACATATTCATGTTCATAATCAAAGCGGTAATAATATGCATATAGGATCTGAACATATGATCTTCCACCAATTAAACCAACTAGCATTAACTACAAAGAGTAATCAACACTACTAGCAACCTACTAGCACCAATCCCGGACTTCGACACAAAAATTGGGTACAAGAGATGAACTAGGGTTTGGAGATGAGATGGTGCTGGTGAAGATGTTGATGGAGATTGCCCTCTCCTGATGAGAGGAGCGTTGGTGATGACGATGGTGATGATTTCCCCCTCCGGGAGAGAAGTTTCCCCGGCAGAACAGCTCTGTCGGAGCTCTAGATTGGATCCGCCAAGGTTCCGCCTCGTGGCGGCGGAGTCTCGTCCCGAAAAGTTCCTCCTGATTTTTTCTCATCGAAAGACTTCATATAGGAGAAGATGGACATCGGAGAGCCACCAGGGGGCCCACGAGGTAGGGGGTGCGCCCTAGGGGGGGCACTCTCGTGAGAAGGGTGTGGGGCCCCTGAACTTCATCTTTTGTGAGGATTTTTCTTTATTTATTTTAAGACGTTCCGTGGAGTTTCAGGACTTTTGGAGTTGCGCAGAATAGGTCTCTAATATTTGCTCCTTTTCAAGCCCAGAATTCCAGCTGCCGGCATTCTCCCTCTTTATGTAAACCTTGTAAAATAAGAGAGAATAGCCATAAGTATTGTGACATAAAGTGAAATAACAGTCCATAATGCAATAAATATCGATATAAAAGCATGATGCAAAATGGACGTATCAACCCCCCAAGCTTAGACCTTGTTTGTCCTCAAGCGAAAAGCCGATAACAATAAATATGTCCTCATGTTTAGAGGTAGAGGCGTCGATAAAAATAAAATACGGACATGAAGGCATCATGATTATTCTCATAACAACAACTTATATAGATTTTGTCATATGATTACTTATGTTCAAGTGATGGTCTATTCACAATGCAAAAGTATAAATCATAAACCTTATTGGGCTCCGACAAACTATAATCTCAGTCATTGAAGCAATTGCAATTTATCATAATATCGGAAAGAGTCTATGTCAGAGCTAAAAAGCAAGTCCACATACTCAACCATCATTTAGTCCTCCATAATTTCTAACACTCACGCAATACTTGTGGTTACGGCGTTTTAATCAGACACAAAGAAAGATATGGGCTTATAGTTTTGCCCCACAACCTTTTACCTCAAGGGTAATGTCAACAATAATGGTTCATGCTCCCCTACATCCAATTATATATATATATATTATATATATCATGTTCTTTCCAACATGCTGAGCTTGCCAAAGGATAAAATGAAGAGGTAAAGGTGAAGATCACTGTGACTCTTGCATAAGGTAGAAGATAATAATAAAGGATAGGCCCTTCACAGAGGGAAGCAGAGGTTGCCATGCGCTTTTCTGGTTGGATGCACAAAATCTCAATGCGAAAGAACATCACTTTATATTGCCTCTTGTGATATGAACCTTTATTATGCAGTCCATCGCTTTTATTCCTTCCACATCACAAGATCGTATAAAGCTTATTTCTCCCACACCAATCAATCATACATATTTAGAGCAATTTTTATTGCTTTGCACCGGTGACAACTTACTTGAAGGATCTTTCTCAATCCATAGGTAGATATGGTCGACTCTCATGGCAAAACTGGTTTAGGGATTTTGGAAGCACAAGTAGTATTTCTACTTGTTGTTGAGAATTTGGCTAGCATGAGGGGGAAAGGCAAGCTCAACAAGTTAGAGGAACCATGACAACATACTTTATCTCAGATATAAGAAAGACATAACTCATTATGTTGTCCAACTTCAACTCTTTAGCATGTCATATTTTAATGAGTGCTCCCAATCATAAAAGATGTCAATGACAATATATCTGTATGTGAAAACCTCTCTTTCCTTATTACTTCCTATTAATTGCAACAATGACCAAAGCTATGTGTGCCAACTCCCAACAACTTTTAATCATCATACTCTTTCTATGTGAAGTCGTTACTCTCAATAAGATCAATATGAACATTTTGTTTCTTTTTATTCTTTTCTTCTTCCTTTTATTCACCCAAGATCATGACAAAATAATCAAGCCCTTGACTCAACACTAATCTTTATTATATATAACTCACGACTCGATTACATAGAGAGATCATAAAGCAAAACTCAAAAATAAATCATGCCATAAACTTTATTCTACTAGATCAAGATACTACTAATAAGATCGAACTAAGAAAAACGGTAAAGATAGGAGTTGTGATTGTGAGCCCATACCCATGTGATTATATCTCCTTTGTCGGTGAAGAAGGTGGTGGTGATAGATAATCGCACATCGAGCGTAAGAGGTCCTCTAGCTTGCGAATAATGGCCTTGAGTGCGACAATATGATCCTTCAACAAAATATTTTCTTGTGTGAGATACCTGTTTTGTATACGAGCTAACTCAATCATCTTGAAAGCTTCGATCTCGGTTGGGGAAAGAAGGTTATGATCAAGTTGAAGGATGTCTTTTGCTGCCGGAGCTTGGTCCTCCGTGGCCTTCCTGATCCTCTCATCCTTGTTGACCCTTGTGGGTTCTTTCCTCTTCAGATCTATCTTCATTAGCCAAGCATCATGGTCACCATTGTTGGAGGAGGGTCACGACATGATGCCTAGCCTACGAAAGCCTGACAGAAAATAGCTCAAAACAAGAACAAAGGTGGTTTGCGTGATACGGGAGTCTAAACCTCCGGGAGGTTATATAATGAATTTTTACCGACCAAAATACGTAACGTGCAAGAAAACGGAGTCTGGAAAGCACATGAGGTGCTCCAGGAGAAATATTGCCTTAAAAACTGTTTTGGAGTCGGTTTACTTACCGTACCACATACCTATTCCTTTTCGGAGTCTGAAACATTCCAGAGAGTGCCCCTTATGTATTCCTCTGGGGTTACGGTTTCAATAATATTGGTTTCAACATTTATGGGATTACCTGAGATATAATGTTTAGTTCTTTAACCGTTTACCACCTTCGGATTTGTGCCCTCGAAGTTGTTGATTTTTATGGCACCGGAATGATAGACCTCCTCGATAACGTAGGGGCCCTCCCATTTAGAGAGAAGTTTTCCTGCAAAAAATCTTAAACGAGAGTTGTATAGCAATACATAATCACCTACATTAAACTCACGCTTTTGTATCCTTTTGTCATGCCATCTTTTAACTTTTTCTTTAAACAACTTGGCATTTCCATAAGCTTGGGCTCTCCATTCATCAAGTGAGTTAATATCAAATAACCTCTTCTCACTGGCAAGATTAAAATCACAGTTGAGCTCTTTAATAGCCCAATATGCCTTATGTTCTAGTTCGAGAGGTAAGTGACATGCTTTTCCATAAACCATTTTATATGGAGACATTCCCATAGGATTTTTATATGCAGTTCTATATGCCCATAATGCATCATCAAGTTTCTTAGACCAATTCTTTCTAGACCTATTAACAATCTTTTGCAAAATTAATTTGAGCTCTCTATTGCTCAACTCTACTTGACCACTAGACTGTGGGTGATAAGGAGATGCAATTCTATGATTAACATCATATTTAGCAAGCATTTTACGGAAGGCACCATGAATAAAATGTGAACCACCATCAGTCATTAAATATCTAAGGACTCCAAACCTCGGAAAAATAACTTCCTTAAGCATTTTAATAGAAGTGTTATGATCAGCACTACTAGTTGGAATAGCTTCTACCCACTTAGTAACGTAATCAACAGCAACTAGAATATGTGTGTATCCATTAGAGGTAGGAAAAGGTCCCATATAATCAAAGCCCCAAACATCAAATAGTTCAATGACAAGTGAATAATTCATAGGCATTTCTTGACGTCTACTAATATTACCAATTCTTTGACATTCATCACAAGACAAGACAAACTTACGGGCATCCTTGAAGAGAGTAGGCCAATAAAAACCAGATTGCAGTACCTTATGTGCAGTTCTATCTCCAGCGTGCTGTCCTCCATAAGACTCGGAATGACACTTGCATAGGATCTGTTCCTGTTCATGCTCAGGTACACAACGTCTAATAACCCCATCTACTCCTTCTTTATAAAGATGTGGGTCATCCCAAAAGTAATGTCTCAAATCATAGAAGAACCTTTTCTTTTGCTGGTATGTGAAGCTAGGTGGTAGAAACTTAGCAACAATATAATTAGCATAATCAGCATACCATGGAGTACTACGAGAAGTACTTATAACATTTAATTGTTCATCAGGAAAGTCATCATTAATAGGTAGTGGGTCATCAAGAATATTTTCTAACCTAGACAAGTTGTCTGCAACGGGGTTCTCAGCTCCCTTTCTATCAACAACATGCAAATCAAATTCTTGTAGCAAGAGAACCCATCTAATAAGTCTAGGTTTAGCATCTTTCTTTTCCATAAGGTATTTAATAGCAGCATGATCAGTGTGAATAGTTACTTTAGAATCAACAATATAAGGTCTGAACTTATCACAAGCAAATACAACTGCTAAAAGCTCTTTTGAGTAGTAGCATAATTTCTTTGAGCATTGTCTAGAGTCTTACCAGCATAATGAATAACATTTAATTTCCTATCAACTCTTTGCCCTAGAACAACACCTACAGCATAATCACTAGCATCACACATAATTTCAAAGGGTAAATAACAATCAGGTGGATGAACAATAGATGCAGAGACTAATGCTTTCTTAAGTATTTCAAATGCTTCTACACAATCATCATCAAAGACAAATGGTATATCTTTTTGCAATAAATTAGTCAGAGGCCGAGAAATTTTTCAGAAGTCCTTAATGAACCTCCTGTAAAATTTGGCGTGACCAAGGAAACTTCTTATACCTTTGATGTCCTTGGGACATGGCATCTTTTCAATAGCAATAACCTTGGCTTTATCAACTTCAATACCTCTTTCAGAAACTTTGTTCCCCAAGACAATACCTTCATTAACCATAAAGTGGCACTTTTCCCAATTCAAAACAAGATTAGTTTCTTCACATCTCTGCAAAACTCGATCAAGATTGCTCAAGAAATCATTAAAAGACGAACCATAGACGGAAAAGTCGTCCATGAAAACCTCACAAATCTTTTCACAAAAGTCATAGAATATAGCCATCATGCATCTTTGAAAGGTAACAGGTGCGTTTCATAAACCAAAAGGCATATGTCTATAAGCAAAAGTACCAAAAGGGCATGTAAAAGTAGTCTTTGATTAATCTCTAGCCGACATAGGTATTTGAGAGAAACCAGAATAACCATCTAGAAAGCAATAGTGTGTATGTTTGCATAATCTTTCTAGCATTTCATCAATAAAAGGTAAGGGGTAATGATCTTTCTTAGTAGCTTTATTTAATTTGCGGAAATCAATTACCATCCTATAACCTGTGATAATTCTTTGTCGAATCAATTCATCTTTATCATTAGGAACAACAGTAATACCTCCCTTCTTAGGGACACAATGAACAGGACTTACCCACTCACTATCAGCAACGAGATAAATTATACCTGCCTCCAGAAGCTTGAGTATTTCTTTTCTTACCACTTCTTTCAGTTTAGGATTCAGACGTCGTTGAGGATCACGAACTGGTTTGGCATCTACTTCCAAATTTATTTTATGTTGACATAAAGTGGGACTAATGCCCTTAAGATCATCAAGAGTATATCCAATAGCAGCACAATGCTTCTTCAGAGTTTTCAATAATCTTTCTTCTTCATGCTCTGAAAGGTTAGCACTAATAATAACAGGATATATCTTCTTTTCATCAAGATAAGCATATTTAAGATTATCAGGCAAAGGTTTAAGCTCAAACACGAGATCACCCTTGGGTAGAGGAGGATCCCCTAAAATTTCAACAGGCAAATTGTGATGCAGAATAGGTTCCTGTTTAAAGAATACTTCATCTATTCCCCTTCTTTCATTCATGAACATATCATTTTCATGGTCTACCAAATAGTGTTCTAAAGGATCACTAGGAGGTACGGAAATAGAAGCAAGACCAATAATTTCATCCTTACTAGGTAATTCTTCCTCACGATGTTGTTTACTAAATTTAGAGAAATTAAACTCATGAACCATATCATCCAAGCCAACCGTAACAACATTCTTTGTGCAATCTATGGTAGCATTGACAGTATTTAAGAAGGGTCTACCAAATATAATGGGACAAAAGCTTGTGGGGAACCAAGAACAAAAAATCAGCAGGATATTTTGTTTTCCCACACAAGACTTCAACATCTCTAACAATTCCCATTGGTGAAATAGTGTCTCTATTAGCAAGTTTAATTGTGACATCAATATCTTCTAACTCAACAGGTGCAATATCATGCATAATTTTTTTGTATAAGGTATGTGGTATAACACTAGCGCTCGCACCCATATCAAATAAGCCATGATATCAATGATCTCCTATTTTAACGGAAATAACAGGCATGCCTATCACAGGTCTATGTTTATCTTTAGCACAAGGTTTAGCAATTCTAGCAGTTTCACCTTCGAACTGAATAACATGCCCATCAATATTATCAGACAAGAGATCTTTAACAATAGCAATATTAGGTTCTACTTTATCTTGCTCAGGAGGTGTATAAGTTCTAATATTGCTTTTACGAACAACAGTCGAAGCTTTAGCATGATCCTTTATTCTAACAGGGAAAGGTGGTTTCTCAATATAAGAAGTAGGAACAATAGGATCATTATAAGTGACAGCCTTTTCTTCAACTTTAATAGGTGCAGCTACTTTTACTTCTATGGAAGGATGATATTTAAACCACTTCTCCTTAGGGAGATCAACATAAGTATTAAAAGATTCATAGAAAGAAGCTACTATCTCAGAATCAAGTCCATATTTAGTGCTGAACTTACAGAAAATATCGGTATCCATAAAAGATTTAACACAATCAAACTTAGGTGTCATACCTGACTCCTTACAATCATCGAGGTCCCAATCTTAAGAGTTGCGTTTAATTCTATCCAATAAATTCCATCTGAATTCAATAGTCTTCATCATAAAAGAGCCAGCACAAGAAGTATCGAGCATGGTGCGATTGTTTTCAAAAAGCCGAGCATAAAAACTTTGCATAATTATTTCTCTTGGGAGCTCATGATTGGGGCGTGAATATAACATTGATTTAAGCGTCCCCCAAGCTTGAGCGATGCTTTCTCCTTCGCGAGGCCAGAAATTATATATATAATTGCGATCACGATGAACAAGATGCATAGGGTAATACTTTTGATGAAATTCCAACTTCAATCTTTTATAGTCCCATAATCTCATATCATCACATTGCCTATACCATACCAATGTGTCTCCCTTCAAAGATAAAGGGAAGACCTTCTTCTTAATAACATCATCGGGTATACCTGCAAGCTTAAATAATCCACAAACTTCATCCACATATATTAAGTGCTCATCAGGATGCTTTGTTCCATCTCCTGTAAAGGGGTCAGCTAGCAGTCTTTCCATCATACCCGAGGGAAATTCAAAAGGAGTTTCATTTTCAATAGGTTCAGTAG
This sequence comes from Triticum monococcum, assembly GCA_034509565.1. Taxonomy (NCBI): domain Eukaryota; kingdom Viridiplantae; phylum Streptophyta; class Magnoliopsida; order Poales; family Poaceae; genus Triticum; species Triticum monococcum. The sequence continues at coordinate 71,633,487 of CM067843.1, read as the reverse complement.
GTTGAGGAGCAACTCGTTGCTCTACTGGACAGGGTGAAGATACCCCAAACAAGCCCCTCAGAGAATTACTTTCCATAGTAACAAATGACAGTAAATTTCAGCACAATATATAAATTTTTCCTTACCGAATTCCACCTACCAAAGGCGCTACACTCCCCGACAACGGCACCAGAAAAGAGTCTTGATGACCCGCAAGTATAGGGGATCTATCGTAGTCCTTTCGATAAGTAAGAGTGTCGAACCCAACGAGGAGCATAAGGAAATGATAAGCGGTTTTCAGCAAGGTATTCTCTGGAAATACTGAAATAAGTGGTAACAGATAGTTTTGTGATAGGATAAATTGTAACGAGCAACAAGCAACAAAAGTAAATAAAGTGCAACAGGGTCGCCCAATCCTTTTTGTAGCAAAGGACAAGCCAGAACAAACTCTTATAATAGGAAAAGTGCTCCCGAGGACACATGGGAATATCGTCAAGCTAGTTTTCATCACATTCATATGATTCACGTTCGATACTTTGATAATTTGATATGTGGGTGGACCGGTGCTTGGGTGCAGTTCTTACTTGAACAAGCATCCCACTTATGATTAATCTCTATTGCAAGCATCCGCAACTACAACAAAAGTATTAAGGTAAACCTAACCATAGCATGAAACATATGGATCCAAATCAGCCCCTTACGAAGCAACGCATAAACTAGGGTTTAAGCTTCTGTCACTCCAGCAACCCATCATCTACTTATTACTTCCCAATGCCTTCCTCTAGGCCCAAATAATGGTGAAGTGTTATGTAGTCGACGTTCACATAACACCACTAGAGGCTAGACAACGTACATCTTATCAAAATATCAAACGAACACCAAATTCACATGACTACTCATGGCAAGACTTCTCCCTTGTCCTCAGGAACAAACGTAATTACTCACAAAACATATTCATGTTCATAATCAGAGGGGTAATAATATGCATATAGGATCTGAACATATGATCTTCCACCAATTAAACCAACTAGCATTAACTACAAGGAGTAATCAACACTACTAGCAACCTACTAGCACCAATCCCGGACTTTGAGACAATTATTGGATACAAGAGATGAACTAGGGTTTAGAGATGAGATGGTGCTGGTGAAGATGTTGATGGAGATTGCCCTCTCCCAGTGAGAGGAGCGTTGGTTATGACGATGGTGATGATTTCCACCTCCGGGAGAGAAGTTTCCCCGGCAGAACAGCTGTGCCGGAGCTCTAGATTGGATCCGCCAAGGTTCCCTCTCGTGGCGGCGGAGTCTCGTCCCGAAAAGTTCCTCCTGATTTTTTTCTTATCGAAAGACTTAATATAGGAGAAGATGGACGTCGGAGAGCCACCAGGGGGCCCACGAGGTAGGGGGTGCGTCCTAGGGGGCGCCCCCACCCTCGTGAGAAGGGTGTGGGCCCCCTGGCCTTCATCTTTTGCGAGGATTTTTCTTTATTTATTTTAAGACGTTCCGTGGAGTTTTAGGACTTTTGGAGTTGCGCAGAATAGGTCTCTAATATTTGCTCCTTTTCCAGCCCAGAATTCAAGCTACCGGCATTCTCCCTCTTTATGTTAACCTTGTAAAATAAGAGAGAATAGCCATAAGTATTGTGACATAAAGTGAAATAACAGTCCATAATGCAATAAATATCGATATAAAAGCATGATGCAAAATGGAAGTATCACGCCTCTACATCGACCAGTATGTACGTACACGTTCGCAGCCAGAATGACAACGCTACGTACGCTTCGACCAGGTGGGTCCCGGCTGTCAGGCACTTCCTTGCGTGCGAAGATGTAGCTGGTGGGTCCCAGCAGTCAGGGGGGGCGAATCATTTTGTTTTTTTTGCCCGGGCACACTTCCTTGCGTGCGAAGGTGTAGCTGGTGGGTCCCAGCAGTCAAGGGGGAAACGTTTTTCTCGCCAAATACGGTGGCCCATCCGGTGGGTCCCCGCTGTCAGGTGGAGGAATAATTATTTTTTACGTAATAAGGAGGCACTTCCTTGCTGCGACCGTGAACCCAGCTGTCAGCCTCTCCACGTACAGTCCACGTCTAATCGAAGCCGTTCCTTGACCATGTTGACCACGCCGCGCCGAGAGCACCAGGGGGGTGGACGATGGTGAGGCCTAGGAAGGGGACGACGCGGAGCCGGGGAAGATGCAGCAGTGGATGCCCACGCGTAGAGGAGTATGAGGGTTCACTGGTTCGCTACGGTGTGAGGCTACCGTCGCCACAGAATAACAGGGGGTGTGGGTGAGTAGAGGGATGGCCTGGCCAGCGGTGGGAGTAGTAGGGGGCGGTGAGGCCTCCACCGCATCGCAGCCGGCCACGGGAGGCAGGAGCACGAGGCACGACCAGCGCTGGTTTGGGTGGCTGGAGCAAGAAGACCAGAGGTTGAAGAAGCACTACGGTCGTTGGATGGACATCGTACGGTCACTAGAGCTAGAATCGTGAATATTGACTAAGTTGACAAAGCCCTCCGTCCCCATCAAATAAGTAGGCCCACAAGTTAGCCTGCCACTATACTGGGTCCCAGCTAACAGGGGGAGTATTCTTTTTTTGTGCGTAATAAGGAGGCACTTCCTTGCGTGCAAAGATATAGCTGGTGGGTCCAAGCTGTCAGTGGCGGTGACGTTTTTTTCGCGAAATACAGAGGCCCTTTTTGATGGGTCCCTGATGTCAAGTGGAGGAATCATTATTTTCCGCGTAATAAGGAGGCATTTCCTTGCGTGCGGCCGTGGACCCTGCTGTCGGCCTCTCCACGTACAGTCCACTTCAGATGCATGTCGGTCATTGACCATGTTGACCAGGCCGCGCTGAGAGCACCAGGGCGGTGGACGACGGCGAGGCCTAGGAAGGGAACGGCACGGAGGCAGGGAAGACTCGGCAGTTGTTTCCCACACGGAGGGGAGTACGACTGTACGAGGGTTTACTGGTTCGTCTGCTGTCGCCGGAGAATAACAGCAGGTGTGGGTGAGTAGAGGGATGGCTAGGCCAGCGATGGGAGTATGGTGGGGCGGTGAGGCCTGCGCGGCAGCACAGCCGGCCGCGGGGAGGAGGGAGCAGGCAGTCCCGCCGGCGCTTGTTTGAGCGGCTAAAGCAGGAAGAGCAGAGATTGAAGAAGCACGACGGCCGTTTGATGGAATCCAACAGTCACTGCTTGTGCGTCAACCTTTTTTTAGGAAAGCCTCAAATCTGTGGAAAACATCATACAGCCCATCTGCCATTATTTCTAATAATTTACAGCCCATTTGCTAATTCTTAAGGTTTTTTTTGGAGCCCATATTCTTTTTGTTAGCATTACAGCCCATATTGTGGCCACGGTTAAAAAATTATACGAAATTTTGCATATTTCGGTGCGGTCCGAACTGTTTTTAATCCCGAAATTTTGACTCACATTCAAACTGATTTTAAAAATAAATGTATATCAATATAAAATCCAACAAATTCTCCACGCATAAAAATTAATGTAATTTAAAATCTCGAAATGAAAAAAAAGATATTTGAAACTAATTACCGATTTGATGTGTTTTAAAAATGTACATGCCATTTCTCAGTACTGATGGGCCATTTTCTCGGCCAGCCGAATGAAAACTCGCCTCGTCTTGAAAGATTTGGAGCCCAACAGGCCTGACAAAGCGACTTACTTGGCAAATCACAAAAAAACTAGGCTGTGGTCGTGGAACTAGCTGTTAGCCTCTCCACATACAGTACTCTTCCGATGGAAGTCGTTCCTTGACCACGTTGACCACGCCACGCGGAGAGCACCACAACGGTGGACGACGGAGAGTCCTAGGAAGGGGACGACATGGAGCCGGGGAAGACGCGGCAGTGGAAGCCCGCGTGGAGAGGAGTATGAGGGTTCACTGGTTCGACTGCGGTGTGAGGCTTACGTCACCGCAGGGCCTGGCCAGCGGTGGTAATAGTAGGAGGCGGTGAGGCCTCCGCGGCAACATAGCCGGCCACGGGAGGCAGGAGCATGCGGCACGACCAGCGCTGCTTTGGGCGGCTGGAGCAAGAAGACCAGAGGTTGAAGAAGCACTACGGCCGTTGGATGGACATTGTACGGTCACTGGAGCTAGAATCGTTCCTATTGACTAAGTTGACAAAGCCCTCCGTCCCCGTCAACTTAGTAGGCCCACAAGTCAGCCTCCCATAATGGTGGGTCCCAGCTAGCAAGGGGGGTATTCATTTTTTTGTGCGTAATAAGGAGGCACTTCCTTGCCTGCGAAGATATAGCTGGTGGGTCCGACATGTCAGCGGGGGAACATTTTTTTCACGAAATTAAGAGGCCCTTCTGGTGGGTCCCAGCTGCCAGGTGGAGGAACCATTATTTTACGCGTACAGTCCACGGCCGATGGATGTCCTTCGTTGACCACGTTGACCAGGCCGCAGCAAGAGCACCATGGCGGTGGACGACGGCGAGGCCTAGGAAGGGAACGACATAGAGCCGGGGAAGACTCGGCAATGGTTGCCCACGCGGTGGGGAGTACGAGGGTTTACTGGTCCGGCTGCCGTCACCGGAAAATAACAGGAGGTGTGGGTGAGTAGAGGAATGGCCTGACCAGCAATGAAGTAGGGTGGGGCGGTGCGGCCTGTGCGGCAGCACAGCTGGCCACGGGAGGCGGGAGCAGGCAGTCCCACAGGAGCTGGTTTGGGCGGCTGGAGCAAGAAGATCAGATATTGAAGAAGCAGCACGGCCGTTGGATTAACATCCAACGATCACTGCTGCTAGAATCGTTTGTGGACTAAGTTGACAAAGCCAAAGTACACGTCAACCTAGTAGACCCACAAGTCAGCCTCCAAATCTGTCCTAAACAGCATACAGCCCAGAATTTCTAGCCAGATTCAAATTAATTTTAAATCTAAATATACCTTAACTTAAATTCAATGAAATTTTACCCGCACAAAAACAATGTAATTTAAAATATCAAAATCCGAAAGAAAACAATATTTTGGAACTAATTGCATGTTTGCTGTATTTTTTCATTTTACAGCCCATTTATTATTACTCATAGCCCATTTTCTGGGCAAAATGCATCCCTCCTCGTCTTGAAAGATTTCCGGCCCAGCAGGGCGTAGAAAAGCAAGTAGGCCTACGTTGGTTATTCTGCAAAAAAAATAATAGGTGGCTAGCCATTTTCAGAAAGGAAAAAAACAAACTGGGTTGGTCATGTGCTAAACATATGAAATAAAAGCCTGGGCTAGACGGGCCACGGGTCCCGCACAACCCAGTTGATACCCTTCTCTGTCCCGAAAAAACAAAATTACTGTGCGCGCTGCTGGGTCCCTACTGTCATCCTCACCATGTACAGTCATCTCCTTATTCCTCTCGGTTGTGGAACATGTTGACAACACCGGAGGGCGGCGCCGCGGCGAGCGAGCCAAGGCGGAGGACAATAGTGAGGCCTCGGATGGGAACGAACAGTAGCCGGGGAAGATCACAGCCAGCCGTGGGAGGCAGGAGCAGGCGGTCCCGTCGGCGCTGGTTTTGCTTTGGCGGGTCGAGGAAGAAGAGACTGAAGAAATGTGACAGACGTTGAATGTCAATCCAACGGTCAAGGTTGGCACAATCATTTATTGACTAAGCGGACACCAAGTAGCATACTTTTTTTATATAGAAAGAAAATCAAAGACTTGGGAAGGCGTACAGAACAAGCTAGTGTACCAGTAAAGAGACGTTGCCGAGTTTTAGAAAAAAGAAAGACGTGCTCCTGTAGCTGGTTCGAATCCAAACCTAGACTATGACTATATATGGTGCTATGCTACTCAGCAAGTAAATGAAACTGACATATCCAACGTTCGCTTCTCCTCTTCTCTACTTACTCTGCCTAGCATCAGAAGCTCTGGCCGTAGCAACCATGTCCACTTGCTGCTCGTCCACCTGCTCTTCAGCAGGCAACAACCAGATATGCGCCAAGTTGCCACCCGTACCATCGTCTGCGGGTGTCATCACACCCCCGCCGGCATGCGCACCGCAGCCGATTGCTCATCGCAACCCGCTGCCGTTGGCGTGGTGCCACTGCTGTAAATCACGCAGAGTCATCCGTCGTGTCTCAACCACAATCCGCAACCCTGGTCGAGTGTTCTACAAATGCCCGAATCATGGGGTAATAATATGTTTAAGTGTTGTTCTGCTGCTTTCAGTTGCTGATTTTTTTTAATAGTTTGGTTGATGACCTTCCAATTTCATTCGTGCAAAAAAGGGAAGATTCGTGTGATTTGTATTTCTGGGAAGTTGCTGATGTGGGGGAATGCAACTACACTGATTGTTTGGTTAGCCGAGGAATCCCAATACCAGCAGGTTGGGGTGTTGGACAAGTAACTAAAGGAACGGCAAAAGAGGAAGATGCAGAGCAGAATGTTAAAGATGTAGTTCCTCTGATCATGGCCAAGAAACAGTTGCTGAACGGCCTTGACATCAATGAGGAGATGAAAGAGCTTGTGAAGATAATGGGCAAAATCGATGTGCTTTGTAGGATGATTGTCTCTTTATTTACAGTGTATGTAGCACTTGTGATGTATTTAGTGGCTACGACATGAGCACTTTGCTGAAACTAGTAATGAATGAAACCTGTGTAGCAGGCTGGGCGTATTGTTGTGAACATCTAATGATTTCTATTAACGGAAATCATGGGGTATCCCCTTTTGCTCATATAAATAAATAAATAGCAGAGGCCCTGTCGGGTCAGCTTTGTTCTCATTTGAAGACATCGAGAAAATTGCAGTCCAACAGCAAACTATGTCATCAAATTCAAGTTTCACAGCCAAATATGAGTACAACTAAACAACAATGCCATCATGTTTTAGTTGTCATACAATCACCAAACACAAATCAGCATACATAACAAGTGATGTTCTCACAGCAAAATACTAAACAACATGTTCATCAGGTTTCAGTTGTCATAGCAAACACAATTTCACATAGTAGATAAAAACGTCTTCTGACAGGCAAATACAAAAAAAGAAATGTAATCATCATCCGCAGCAGCAGCGTCAACATCTTCGCCATGTGTATCAGTCTGAACCATAATTCCCCATAGTGTCATCTTCTTCTTCGTCCTCAACGGCCTTGAACGTTGGCTTCTTCTTGATCAACTCTTGTATGTCCACAGCACGACAGGCAATCTTTTTGTCAGCATCATTGACGTGATGGTTCTCAAAGATATTAGGAACATCTGTGTTATCTTGTACATCAGGAGCAGTGTAAGCATCATCTTGTTGTGCAACTTCATTAAACAAATTCCTCTGCTCAAACCTTTGCAATACTCTCCAGTCATCACTACGTGCAAATGTGTCTTCCAAGAAAAGTATCTGTGTTGATTGATTTGCCAAAATAAAAGGCTCGTTGGTCTGGTACGCCGCCTTGACATTGATGGATTTGAAATAATCATCAACTCTGGGTTTTCCGATCCTGGAAAGCAGGTTATACCAACGACAGCACAACAGAACCACACACCGATGATCCTCGAAACTGGAGATATACTGCAACTGAATAATGTCTGTTATGTTAGTATACATTTCAGTTGTCTCTTTGTCATACGTATCCGTGCTCATGATGGCACTGTTTTGTGTATTCCTGCCTTCGTCTCGTGCAAGGGTGTTGTAGCACACATCTCCAACAACGCAAGATTCATAATGTCTTACCCAAGTATCAGGACCCATTGCTAGTGAGTAAAGGGCATCATCAACTGCCTGCCCATCCTCCCGCATCTTCTTAACCTATGGTTAGAAAATAGACAAGCTGGTCATCTTATGTACTCAATATATTAAAAAACTAACAGTGCACTTCAAAAGCTTACATGGTTCTTGAACCATTTTTGCAAATCCTGCCATAACCAGTTTGTCAATGTTTCTTGGATTTTGCGGTAGTAACTCCTCTTTGTAGATGCTGCATAACATAGTGATCGTGTCAAACATCTAAGATATAAGAGTGTGTTGCAAGTTTAGTAGATTACGATGTATAAGCTGTAGTACTGCACTTACTTGATATAAGGTAGTATCTCGGGACAATTATTCAACACATACCAAACCATTTTGTCCAAATCTTTAGGTTTGTCCTCTTGTCGACTCTTCCCTGTAACTCGAACAGAATAATCGAAAACATTGAGCCCGGATTGTCTTCACCCACCTCTTTGCTAAGCTGATCAGCTGTTTCAATGTATTTTGAGCAAAATGTCAACGCTTCTGTAGCAATGTAGGCCTCTGCAATGGAACCCTCGGGTCTAGCTCTGTTCCTAACATAGCCCTTGAAAGTGCCTAGCCGCCTTTCAATAGGGTACATCCAGCCATACTGTACTGGACCTCTAAGTAGTGCCTCATCAGGTAGATGAACAGCCAAATGCACCATCACATCAAAGAAGGCTGGAGGATATATCTTCTCAAGGTCGCATAGGATAGTTGGTATCTTGTCTCTAAGACACTCCAAAGCATCTATCCTGATATTCCTACTGTAGAGTTCCCTGAAGAATTGTCCCAACTCTGCAACTGCTCTGTATAAGTCAGGGCGGCCCAATCCTCTAATGATAACAGGTAAAACCCTTTGAAGTAGGACGTGGCAGTCATGAGTTTTCAACCCTTGTACCTTGTTTCCATATGCACTAACTCTCCTTTCAGGGTTGGAAGCAAATTCATGTGAGAATCTCACACGTGACAGGACCTCACAGAATTCTTTTCTTTTTACCTTGTCCAAGACATACACAGCTGGTGCCATATCCCGTGGTTTACCTTCATCTTGCACCTGCAAATCCTTTCTGATACCTAGGTGTGTCAAATCAATCCTAGATTTTAAGGTATCTTTCTCTTGCCTTCAATATTAAGAAGTGTGCCGATAATGCTGTCACATATATTTTTCTCGATGTGCATCACATCAAGATTATGCCGCAGATCCAAATCTTTCCAATACTCCAAGTCCCACAAAGTGGACCTGCGGGTAAACAATAATCTCTCTTCTACCCTGCCACACTTCCTTTTCCCGCTACTATTACCGGGATGGTTTCCTGGTGTAATATGCCTGACCTTCTCTAATTTCACTTGCAACTCATCAGCGGTGAGCCTCTTTGGCGCATCACGGTTTTCATGCTTTGCATTGAACACATGTGTTCGGTATTTTCTAGGATGCGGCTTGTCCTTGGCAAGGAAACGACGGTGTCCAATGTAACAGATCTTGCTAAGTATTGCGTATGACAGCAGATTCCTGTCACAGCGAACACATGCATTGTAACCATGTGTCGTTCGCCCTGACATAGTACCCAAAGCCGGATAATCATGGATGCACCAAATTATAACAGCACGCAGAAAGAAATCAGCTGGTGGGCTGCTATATAGGTCTTGAGTGAGAATACCCTTCCATAGCTGTTGAAGTTCCTCCACAAGAGGCTCCATGAACAAATCAAAATCCTTTCCAGGACTTTTTGGACCTGGGATGAGCAAGGCCATTATGTAGTTTAATTCTTTGGTGCAGACAATTGGAGGCATGTTGTAAGGGATAACAAGCACTGGCCACATGCTATATGTGGCGCTCTGGTGGCCAAATGGGTTAAATCCATCTGAAGCTAAGCCAAGTCTAATGTTTCTCGGGTCAGCAGCAAACTCTTTGTGTTTATCATTGAAGCTTTTCCACTCACTACCATGAGATGGATGACTCAATACATTCTGACCTCTGTACTCTTGGTTCCTAGAATGCCACAAGACATCCTCTCTTGTTTCAGCATCATGAAACAACCTCTGCAATCTTGGTGTAATTTGATAATGTCTTAGAACATTATGAAGAATCCTCTTCACAGCATTGCCATCTTTCCATCTTGATGATTTGCATTTCGGGCATTCACTTAAGTTGGCATAATCTTTCCGGAACAAAACACAATTATTCTTACAAACATGGATCATATCATATCCAATTCCAACTGCACGAATGAAATTCTTCATTTTAGTGTAGGTGTGTGGCAGCTCAGACGCATCTGGGAAAGAATTGCGGAAAGAAACCAACATCGCATCGAATGATTTGTTGGTCATCCGCTCAGATGTATTCACCTGAAGAAAGGTGACCATAGCTGAGAATACTGACAGCTTATTTCCTGTGGTGACAACAACGTTGCATTGTTCGAGCATGCGGACCCACCATTTTCCTTCTGCGGGTGAAAGTTCATGGAATGCACAAGCATTTCGTAGCATTGTTTCAATGTTGGTCAAACTCACTGGCTCTACCACCACCACCTCCTCCTCGTCCACCTGAGCATCAGGCAAATCAAGATGGTGATCTGCTGCTTCCACGTAGTCAATAACATTGACGTTCATAGCTACACCATGATGAACCCACCTAGTATATGTGACCGACATCCCATACAAGTGTATATGATTTTGCACAGTTGACTGGGGTCTTGTAACTAAATTCATACAACTGCTACATGGGCAAAGCACATCTGATTTCGGACCACCGTACTCAGCTCTGATAAAGTTCATGAAGTTTTCAACCCCCTCGACATATGGAGCGGAGAATCTTCGAGTAGAAGTTATCCAAGTCCTGTCCATCTGCTAGACATACAAATTAGTTCTTCTACTAGATATTACAGGAAAAACATATATGCTTTTATGAAGTCCAGAAAAAAAATACCTAGGTCGATGTCTAAAGCTATGGCAAGATATTTGGACGAGCAGATCTAAGTAACAAAATATATGTAAAGCTAATTCAGCAAACAGATTTGAGTGCCAAATTATGGCAGGCTGTTTCAACAGTCAATGAGGCCAAGCACACAGCCATCGAACTATCGAAGGCCATCACAGCAACAAAGATCGAGTATAAAACAGTGTAGAGCTATTTCACCAAACAGATTGGCTACTAGACCATGGCAATCTACGTCACAATAAATATATGGCAGGATATTTTAGCAACTAATCGGCCTTGGCATGCCATCTCAGCTAAGCAGATTAAGTGCAGAATAGGGCAAGGAAGCTTCTTAAGCAGAGCATATTGACAGTAAACTACTTCGGCAAACAGTGAGATTAACAGCGTCTATCAGCTAACATTCAGCGCTACACCGGTATGAACGGGGCCTTAGTCTAGAATGCGCGTACCGTGGGAGAAGCTGACCGCCGTGCATCTCCACGCAAATGTAGCCAGCGGTGGCGGCGCTGACCGCCGTGCGCCTCCACAAGAACGTAGCCAGAGGTGGCGGTGCGGCTAGAGGACGACAGTCTATGAGAGCGTACTGTGGGAGTGAGAGGATCGCCGAACCGTGGCACCGACATATCGGTGCTACGGGGAGGGAGGCTTTGTCGGAGCGAATGGAGTGGAGGGGGACGGGTGGGAGGGGGTTTGGGGAATATTATTGGCTAGTTGGCCGAAGGGCGGTTGAATCGGATTTGGGGGGAATTTTTGGGTGTGGGGGGGGGAGGATTTTCGCGCGGTGGGCGGGGGGAGTTTGGCGCATGGTCAGTTTTCCCAAGTGCAGTCCCACGTGTCAGTGAAGAGGCAAGCCGATGCGCGTTCCGTTTGCGTGAGCCGTGTGCACTACCGAACGTGTGTGGGGTGCAATGCGACCGCGACAGGAGTGCTGTGTGTGTACCCCCTTTTTCCTTTTAAACTAGGTGCTTCGCCCCCTCAAAACAATTGTTGCTTCGCGCGATCCATCGATACTACTACTAGTAATCCGGTAATCCCAACTAAAACGGCGCTGATGGGTCTTTTCCCGCGTGATATGCTGGGAGGTTGGCTTAGTTGGGTTTTTTAGGACGAGTAATGCTACACCTACGTAATCCCAATTACGTAATTAACGTAATGTGAAACATGTGAGTTGTTGATTGTAGATTGGGGGGAGGGAGGGGCCCACCACCATGAAAATCAGGGGAGGAGAGAGAGAGGCAATTTACGTTGACCCTTTTGTAGGTTCCCGTAGATGTAGAAAGATGTGAAATGCGTGAATGTGTAGTGGACGTATTATTGGAGTGCCTAAGATAATTTGGGTATGTATAGACCCTATGTGTCTATTTTACTTCGCATGTTAGATTTGTCTCGGTTCAATAAAAAGTAGAGTTGGTGATGATGGTGTGCCTGTCATCCTGCAATATAGGCAGTCCGATATATATCTAATGGATAGGAAGGAAACTATGACAATTTACCCGCACTCCTCTCCACATTTGCAGATAAGGCTTTCCCTCGTTCATCCTTTTCTCCCACAAGATCTTGATCTTCCGTGCAACGCACGGGCATCTTGCTAGTACTCCTACAATATGTATATTATTGTGAAAGTTCATATACACCGGCCGGGATTAATGCAAACACGTCAGATTTTCATTACATTTCGAACTTTCATAGGACAGAAAAATAAAATAAACCCGACCCTAAACCTATTCTACGGTGGCGACCAACGTCCTCCATCTGCGATCTCTATGTATGGTGGCGGGGTTCAAGACGCGTGAAGTGAAGGTGCGGTCTCCGGCGAGGAAGAGTAGAACACGGGATACGGACCGGCCAGTTGGCACACCATGCCCTGCCGCCTCCCATGCCCTACCCATCCTCGAAGGAGTCCCCGACCTCGGCAGTGCCGGATGTTGGACAGCGGCAAGTAGGACGTGTGGCTGACGGTGCTCCCATCGTCGGCCCCCAGTGTGGCCACCGCTTGTGCGGTCGCGTCCGCGTCCGGCTACGCCGCTATTGCGTCGTGAGAGGCGACTTCAGCGAGGGCGGTGTAACACCCTCGATGCGACTATATCTCCCACGTGTCGAGGCACGACTTAGAGGCATAATCGCATTGAAGGCATATGTCGCAAGTGAGGTAATCTTCACACAACCCATGTAATATAATAAGGAATATGAGATACAGAGTTGGCTTACAATCGCCACTTCACACAATTACATGAATAAAGCATTACATCATCCAAATACAATCAAGGTCCGACTACAGAACCAAAATAAAAGAAGAACCCCAAATGCGACAAAGGTCCCCGATCGACCCCAACTGGGCTCCACTACTGATCGACTAGAACGAAACAACATAAAGGACAAGATCTTCATCGAGCTCCTCCTGAGCTTGGTTGCGTCGTCTGCACGAACTCATCGGCACCTACAAGCTGGTTTTGGAAGTATCTGTGAACCACAGGGACTCAGCAATCTCGCACCCTCACGATCAAGACTATGTAAGCTTATGGGTAAGGTACAAGGTATGAGGTGGAGCTGCAGCAAGCGACTAGCATATATGGTGGCTAACATACGCAAAAGAGAGCGAGAAGAGAAGGCAAAGCACGGTCGATAGAGTATGATCAAGAAGTGATCCTAAAACAACCTACGTCAAGCATAACTCCAACAACCGTGTTCACTTCCCAGACTCCGCCGGAAAGAGACCATCACGGTTACACACGCGGTTGATTCATTTTAATTAAGGTCAACTTCAGGTTTTCTACAACCGGACGTTAACAAATTCCCATCTGCCCATAACCGCGGGCACGGCTTTCGAAAGTTCAAATCCCTGTAGGGGTGTCCCAACTTAGCCCATCACAAGCTCTCACGGTCAACGAAGGAATAGACCTCCACCCGAGACATTCCGATCAGACTCGGTATCCCAGTACAACAAGACATTTCGACAGGGCAAAACTAAACTAGCAACACCGCCCGAATGTGCCGACAAATCCCGATAGGAGCTACACATATCTCTTTCTCAGGGCACACTCAGATGAGACATCCTACGAGTAAAACCAACCCTCAAGTTGCCCCGAGGTGGCCCCGCAGTCTACTCGGTCGGACCAACACTCAGAGGAGCACTGGCCCGGGGGGGAGGGGGTTAAAATAAAGATGACCCTTGAGCCAGCCGACTCAAGGGAAAGAAAAGGCTAGGTGGCGAATGGTAAAACCAATGTTGGGCATTGCTGGAGAAGCTTTACTTAAGGCTAACTGTCAAGGGGTTCCCATTATAGCCCAACCGCGTAAGGGACGCAAAATCCGGGAACATAACACCGATATGACGGAAAATAGGGCGGCAAGAGTGGAACAAAACACCAGGCATAAGGCCGAGCCTTCCACCCTTTACCAAGTATATAGATGCATTAATTAAATAAGATATATAGTGATATCCCAACAAGTAAACATGTTCCCACAAGGAACAACATCTCCATGTTCCAACAAGGAACAAACTTCAATCTTCACCTGCAACTAACAACGCTATAAGAGGGGCTGAGCAGAGCGGTAACATAGCCAATCAATGGTTTGCTAGGACATTGGTGGGTTAGCGGCTGAACATGGCAATTGGGAGGCTGACAAGCAAGTGGTAGGCATCGTAGCATTGGCATAACAAAAGAGCGAGCAAACTAGCATAGCAAAGATAGTAGTGATTTCGAGGGTATGATCATCTTGCCTGAAATCCCGCAAGGAAGAAGAACGAGTCCATGAAGAAGACAAACGGACGAAGTTGAACGGATCCTCACAAACTCGACGTTATCGGAACCAACCCGAAGAAGCAAACACCGGAAAAGAAGCAAACAACATAGTGAACAACCATCACATAAACATGGCATGATGCACAACCAAGTATGATGCATGTCCGGTTTAAAGAGGCATGGCATGGCAATATGCACAAACAATCCTACAAATTAAGTGGAGCTCATTATGCAACGGAGTTATATATTGAAGAAAAACACCACATGACTTATTTAGTTCCCTCTTGTTTAGGTACACAACAATATTAAATGTTGTTAAGCATGTCAAGAGGTGAAACATAACAAAACTATACCATCTAAACAATTTAAGTGGGGCCGGATATAACAAAAACAATTCCGGTAAATCCCCATGTGCATATATTAGGTTTGGTCCTGATCTGCCCTAAACACAATTTTAGAGTTATTAAACATGCAAAGTAAAGCCACCATGTTAAACTAGGCAAAATTCTACCCCATTTACATATTACGATTATTAAAATCTGAGTTACGGTTATTTAGTTATGAAATAAATCATTTTAGCATGGCATTAGGCAAAATAATGCAAACATCATTTTAAACATTTTAACATGGCAAGAAAATTGGATATTATGAAACTAGATGAATTTCTAAGCACTTTTCATATATAAATTATTTACATATGATGCATGATTAATAAGTTAATATATGCATGACAATGAGGGTTTTTCTGCAAAACAGTAAATCCTGGGATAATTGATTAAATCCGACCAGAGGAAAAAAACACTATAGGGCCGAATCTGCTGAACTGGGCCAACAAAGAGGAGAGGCTGCGGGGGGGCTCACCCATTGGGCCAAGGCCCAGTTCTGGAGGAAGCAGGGCAGGCCAGATCTGGCTGCTAGGAGCACAGCTAGGCCTCGGGCGCTGGCAGGCCACTGGGCCTTTCCAAATCAAGGCTAAGCGCTGGCAGATCGAGCAGTTGGATGCGGTCAACGAACGCGGCTGGACCGGGCGAGCTCCTCTGCTCGTCTCTGAAGAAAGATGGCAGTGACAGGTTCAGAGCGACAGACTAGGCGGCGAGAACGGCTAGGAGCAGAGCTCCGGCGAGCGGGCGAAGAAGCGGTGAGGTACAGGGCGTTCGGATCTAACTGGAAACGGGCCTGGACGCGACCGGGCTTGAGGAGCTCAGCGTCCATGGCGGCATCCATGGCCGGGCGACGCAGTTCGGAGCTCGGTTACCTGCGAGGACGGCCACGACGAGAATTAGAGAGAGAGAGGGAGGAGATGATGACAGGGAGAAGGAGGAAGGAGAGGGGCGCGAGGGGCTGGCCTGTCCACGGCTCTGCTGCTGCTCCTGTTGGCGAGGCAGCGAGGCCACTCGGAACCAGAGACGGAGGGAGTCGGCGGAGGGGACACTCCAGGCGGCGGCGTCGTCCTGCTACTCCAGAGAGAGTAACGTGAGGAGAGAGTCCATGGACGGGGGAAAACAGAAGGAGGGGAAGGTGAGGAGGAGGAGAGGCACGACCTTGGGGACCGGCGTCCATGGCGGAGGAGCTTCAGCGGCGGCGTTCGTCGTCGTACGGCAAGGCAAGGAGGGGGCCAAGGATGAGGCATCGCTCGGGTAGGGGAACTCGGTTGCCGGCGCGGGAAGGCACTGGATGCAGGGGGTTGAGCGAGGGAGCAGCAGAGGATGGAGGAGGAGGCGGTGTGGCGCTGGTCGATTGGATCGATCCGATCTGGGAGGATCCCGAGGAAGAAGGGACTGGAGGAGTGGCGGCGGCGCGATTGGATCGATGGGACAAGGCACCTAGGATCTAGGGTTGGACCTATTTATATATAGCAGGGGATTAGGTTAGGGGCTACCTAGTCCCTCTGATCAAAATCAGACGATCAGGAAAAGTAGGCTAGGGAGTCCAAATAAGAAAACGGTGATATTTTGTAGATGTTTGGGGATGATCCGGACACGACGGTGACGACTG
Source organism: Triticum monococcum (assembly GCA_034509565.1). Classification (NCBI taxonomy): domain Eukaryota; kingdom Viridiplantae; phylum Streptophyta; class Magnoliopsida; order Poales; family Poaceae; genus Triticum; species Triticum monococcum. The sequence goes on along the minus strand of CM067843.1, from coordinate 71,617,114 downwards.
CTCGGGTCGGGTCCGGGACAATTTCGGACACGCGAGAGGGGGTCTAAGCACTGCGCAAAGAGGGGTAGGCTGGGCCTAGGTGGACTGTGAGGGGGAGAAGAGAGAGAGAGGGCCTGGCATCTGTTTCCGGAGACCGAAAACGTCCGACGTTAGACCGGCTATACTGCCGCTATAGTTATCCGTTCGGGCGTCAAACGAACTCCGATTGCGATGAAACTTGGCAGGCAGTCTACCTACACTATAACAAGACCACACGTCAACTTTCATCCCATTCCGAGAACATTTTCCGGCCACTTATAAAATAATATTTCGGACATGCCGCGGGCGCGTGCAAGTGTGTCTGGGCTCAGAACGGACGACAGACGGAACTAGGGAACCCGAACGGATGCAAGTTTTAAAACATGATGATGCAATGCACATGATGACATGATGAAATGCAACATGCAAGCAAATGACATGGCAACGACAGAGAAAAACTGGGAGACACCAGGCACATCAGTCTCGGGGCGTTACAACACTCCACCACTACGAGAGGATCTCGTCCCGAGATCTAGAATGGCACCGGGGAAACAACGGAAGAGAAGAGAGGAGAGGTAAACCTAAGTTGCTTCTTTGACAAACGAGTGAAACCACGAACCTTGAAAAGGTTGAACACATTGAAAGAAAGAATACAACGGCGATGAACGAAGTTAAAAACACTCCGTTAGAAAAGAGGGACAAAGAACATTACGAAAAACCTTGAGGTTGAAGGGAAGATATATATTGAAAACACTCCGGTTAAGGAAGGGGTCAAGGAAGACCAAATTCGGGCAGCACTCCGGTTGAAAAGAGATGCAAGACTTGATAAGGCAAAAAGCACTTGAAAAAAGGGGCACAACACTCCGGTTAAATGGATAAACCAAGAAAAGAACACGATCCTGACAAAACGAAAAGATGGGCTGAAAAGAGCAACATCACAAAGCCTCCGAAACAAAAATAAGAATGGAATGGGATGAACGAAGGAAAACAGATCTCGAGGGAGCATGCTTACAACAAAAGCTAGAACGGGGTTGTTGGAAAACCAACAACAAAAAGAATAATCTTGATATGGACTTATAGTAGACATCTCAAAATTATGAGGTGACAACTTGCCACTCACGAAAAAGATTTGATTGGATTGATATCAACAAGGGAACAAGAAACTTATTTCACCGGGAGGATAAATGAAGAACTAGGGTCATTTATAAGCACCATAATTAGCAACAATCCTTAGGGAAGGCTTTAGGTGAAATATAACCCAATATAACTCCAATGATGAGATTGATGGATTTAAGATAACTCATTCTTAACAATATGTGAATCATGGAGCATGAACTCAAATTATGAAGAATGACGTAATACCACCTCAAACGATACGGTAGAAAGAAATTGCACTCCGGATTGCAAGATGAAGAAATACTTGGACTCCTTTGAAAAGAATCTTGATGAGCACTTCGAGAAAGATTTAAATTCTTGATGACCTGTCATGTAAAGCCTTGTTGAAGAATTCTGGTAAGATTAGAATGAACAACCAAAATGAAGGATAAAAGAATAAGGTTGAAACCTTGCAATGATTTAGATGGACCTCCGTGGAGGTGTAATTGTGAAAGCTTGGAACTCTTGGGAAAGAAAAGATAAAGCATCTCGAACCAAGAATGTGATATGATGCACCTCCGGAATGAGGAATTAATCATTCGGATGAAACAAGAATAAGAATTACATTATGCTCATCCTTCATCAATTAAATTGATGACAATCAACGGATCGCATACGACTTATTCTCGTAGAAAGGATGAAGATAGATATGGCGCAAACTTAAGAAGGTCTTCGACGAACCACCGGTAGAATTAGGAAACAACGAATGCATTGATATGATCAGAAGGAAGAAAAATCTTGAACGAACCACCGGTAGAATTAGCAAAGAATGAAGTAAAGGGATAAATCACCGGAAAGGAATTAGAGAACGAATGAAAAATACTTGAGGGAAATTAGATCCACGAGACCAAAAGATCATGAACTGATTAGAGAATATACTTAAATGATGCATCGGTATGATTGAAGAATGATAACTGGAAGCTGACATGAATAATCCAAAATTGATGGACTCCTGATAACAAATTGAGAAGACCCTTGAATTGCTCCGGGTGGGTGAAAAGCATTCTGACAATCGAAAACAATTATGAGAGGATGCCAACAAGCTAGAATCACAAATCTCTGAGAGAATAGGTAAGATTGAAGAGAAATTCTTCTTCGGTCTTCAAAATCTGAGAATGACGACGAGAAACACGACCATTAATTATTTAGGCACTCCGGAAGAATCAAAACGAATAGGTTGAGTCAACGATGAAAAGAATTGTGAAAGAACTAGGAGATGGCATTTTGACTGATGATAAATCATTCTTACGTCAAACTTCGAAAGGAATTTGAGAATACCTCCAGGAAAATAAGAAGAGTTAGGTAAGATCCTGGGAAAAGACCTATGGGTTAGGGCCCACTCAAAAGAAACACCGTAGAACGATTACTTGAAAAGGAGATAGCACCGGTTGAATTTAAATGGATTGAATGAGATAACATCCTCGAAAAGAGATTGAACGAAAGTAGAGTGGAGACACGAATCTTCGAGATAACTTGAGCACTCCGGAACAATTGAATAGCAAGCAGGGAAGATTAAGAGGCGCACCGGCATGAGAAAACCTTGAAATGAGGAAAGGGATATGATCGACACCGAAAACTTGAATTGGTTCCACCGGAGAAGAAGAGAGCAAATAATGATGAACTTGAAACTCCGTTAGGATCTTCATGAGAATCACCAGATAAACATATTGACGGAAAATGATGGAGAGACTTCACACGAATAAAAGGATACTTGATAAATACATCGGATTCCTTGAAGGAAAAAAAAGGGGTGGGTGGGTGGGAAAACAAAGACAACTTGGAGACGGATGAAACAAACACCGTTGAGAAGAAGTGATAATTGATCTTGCGGAAGTTGAAATGATTGTAGCCACTTGAAGAGAAAACACGCCGGTTGAAAAGAAATTGAAAAGACAAACTCGATGATCGAGAAGGATTAGTATTCACATCAGAGTATGAGAACACCATTTGGGGAAGGTATGGAATCAACACTTGACATTGAAGCAACTCGAATACCACAACTCAAAACAAAAACAAAAGGATTGGCTTGCAAAATAAGCTGGAACAAACATATGATAGAGATTTCGTCCGAAGTTTTCGTGGTGGGACCTACACGGGCTCGATCGTACATCACCATCATGTACAAGGCAGTGCACATGACATACAAAGCATCCCCGAGTCAGCATAGCCAAGGACTCTTTAAGACACAACGATACCACTGTAAAATCGACTGTGAATAGGCGGACCACTAGACGTCGAACCCCAATTTCATATCATACATCTGTCGGAAAGATATCCTAAGAGCTACTTGAATTCCCACCTATGAAACTCCCGAAACTTTCCGGTTATGCAATCAGGTGTTGGGGATACAGGGGAAGCATAATATCTCACCCAAACTAGCAAATCCTACATCCAGCTGTATCCATCCTTCAACACATAACCAAGAAACCTTCGGAAACCATCTACCTCAACCTTCGAAAGGCATCCGTTATACAAGTTATGGCGATACTCCCGAACTCCCGCCCCAGTACTGGGTGGCGTCGAGGTTATCTCACCAACGAACTGCATAAAGGAGATTTTCGATGTCAGCGTACTAAACTCAGGTATTCCAGAACTGCAAGGATAAAATTATGACAACAACACCTCAGAGCTCAACTCCCCGGGACACTTCCACTAAACCCCTGACAGGAGGCACCAAGACAATTTTCTCATCATAAAACCATCGGAACAATTCCAAGATACCCGCATGATCCTAAAAAAAATTTAGTGAAATTTGAGAAGAGAAGAGTCAAAACTCTATGTCAGGATGCCTCACCAGAGCGACGAAGGGACTGGGGAGTAAAAAGAATTCCTAAACTCTCCGATATATATGATTCCTAGATGACTCAAAACATTTTTTCTAGACACAACTCGGCCGCTAAAAACGATCAATCAGTGGGGGCTCCTAAGGTCGGGGAAGGCTCTGATTACCAACTTGTAACACCCTCGTTGCGACTATATCTCCCACGTGTCGAGGCACGACTTAGAGGCATAATCGCATTGAAGGCATATGTCGCAAGTGAGGTAATCTTCACACAACCCATGTAATATAATAAGGAATAAGAGATACATAGTTGCCTTACAATCGCCACTTCACACAATTACATGAATAAAGCATTACATCATCCAAATACAATCAAGGTCCGACTACGGAACCAAAATAAAAGAAGAACCCCAAATGCGACAAAGGTCCCCGATCGACCCCAACTGGGCTCCACTACTGATCGACTAGAACGAAACAACATAAAGGACAAGATCTTCATCGAGCTCCTCCTGAGCTTGGTTGCGTCGTCTGCACAAACTCATCGGCACCTGCAAGCTGGTTTTGGAAGTATCTGTGAGTCATAGGGACTCAGCAATCTCGCACCCTCGCGATCAAGACTATGTAAGCTTATGGGTAAGGTACAAGGTATGAGGTGGAGCTGCAGCAAGCGACTAGCATATATGGTGGCTAACATATGCAAAAGAGAGCGAGAAGAGAAGGCAAAGCACGGTCGATAGAGTATGATCAAGAAGTGATCCTAAAACAACCTACGTCAAGCATAACTCCAACAACCGTGTTCACTTCCCGGACTCCGCCGGAAAGAGACCATCACGGTTACACACGCGGTTGATTCATTTTAATTAAGGTCAACTTCAGGTTTTCTACAACCGGACGTTAACAAATTCCCATCTGCCCATAACCGCGGGCACGGCTTTCGAAAGTTCAAATCCCTGTAGGGGTGTCCCAACTTAGCCCATCACAAGCTCTCACGGTCAACGAAGGAATAGACCTCCACCCGAGACATTCCGATCAGACTCGGTATCCCAGTACAATAAGACATTTCGACAGGGCAGAACTAAACCAGCAACACCGCCCGAATGTGCCGACAAATCCCGATAGGAGCTGCACATATCTCTTTCTCAGGGCACACTCAGATGAGACATCCTACGAGTAAAACCAACCCTCAAGTTGCCCCGAGGTGGCCCCACAGTCTACTCGGTCGGACCAACACTCAGAGGAGCACTGGCCCGGGGGCGGGGGGGGGGTTAAAATAAAGATGACCCTTGAGCCGGCCGACTCAAGGGAAAGAAAAGGCTAGGTGGTGAATGGTAAAACCAATGTTGGGCATTGCTGGAGAAGCTTTACTTAAGGCGAACTGTCAAGGGGTTCCCATTATAGCCCAACCGCGTAAGGGACGCAAAATCCGGGAACATAACACCGATATGACGGAAACTTGGGCGGCAAGAGTGGAACAAAACACCAGGCATAAGGCCGAGCCTTCCACCCTTTACCAAGTATATAGATGCATTAATTAAATAAGATATATAGTGATATCCCAACAAGTAAACATGTTCCCACAAGGAACAACATCTCCATGTTCCCACAAGGAACAACATCTCCATGTTCCAATAAGATATATAGAATGATCTGATTGACATGACCCATTCCATTAGCTTAGCACCCGATCGTTTAGTATGTTGCTATTGCTTTCTTCATGACTTATACATGTTCCTATAACTATGAGATTATGCAACTCCCGTCTTCCGGAGGAACACTTTGGGTACTACCAAACGTCACAACGTAACTGGGTGATTATAAAGGAGTATTACAGGTGTCTCCAATGGTAGATGTTGGGTTGGCGTATTTCGAGATTAGGGTTTGTCACTCCGATTGACGGAGAGGTATCTCTGGGCCCTCTCGGTAATGCACATCACATAAGCCTTGCAAGCACTGCAACTAATAAGTTAGTTGTGAGATGATGTATTACGGAACGAGTAAAGAGACTTGCCGGTAACGAGATTGAACTAGGTATTGGATACCGACGATCGAATCTCGGGCAAGTAACATACCGATGACAAAGGGAACAACGTATGTTGTTATGCGGTCTAACCGATAAAGATCTTCGTAGAATATGTAGGAGCCAATATGGGCATCCAGGTCCCGCTATTGGTTATTGACCGGAGACGTGTCTCGGTCATGTCTACATTGTTCTCGAACCGTAGGGTCCGCACGCTTAACGTTACGATGACAGTAATTATGAGTTTATGCATTTTGATGTACCGAAGGTTGTTCGGAGTCCCGGATGAGATCACGGACATGATGAGGAGTCTCGAAATGGTCGAGACGTAAAGATTGATATATTGGAAGCCTATGTTTGGGCACCGGAAGTGTTCCGGGTGAAATCGGGATTTTACCGGATTACCGGGAGGGTTACCGGAACCCCCCGGGAGGTAAATGGGCCTATTGGGCCTTAGTGGAAAAGAGAGAAGAGGCAGCCCACACCTGGCCGGCGCCCCCCACCTTTCCCAAGTCCTAATAGGACTAGGAGAGGTGGGCCTGCCCCCTCTTTCTCCTTCCTCCCCAAGAATCCTAGTTGGAATAGGATTGGGGGGAAGGAGTCCTACTCCCGGTGGGAGTAGGACTCCTCCCTGCGCCTCCCTCCTAGCCGGCCGAACCCCCTGCCCCTGGCCTTTATATACGGGGGCAGGGGGCACCACAAGACACACAAGTTGATCGTTCCTTAGCCGTGTGCGGTGCCCCCTGCCACCAAATTCCACCTCGAACATACCGTTACAGTGCTTAGGCGAAGCCCTGCGTCGGTAGTACATCAAGATCATCACCACGCCGTCGTGCTGACGGAACTCTTCCTCGACGCTTTGCTGGATCGGAGCCCGAGGAACGTCATCGAGCTGAACGTGTGCTAAGAACTCGGAGGTGCCGGAGTAACGGTGCTTGGATCGGTCGGATCGGGAAGAAGACGTACGACTACTTCCTCTACGTTGTGTGATCGCTTCCGCAGTCGGTCTGCGTTGGTACGTAGATAACACTCTCCCCTCTCGTTGCTGTGCATCACCATGATCTTGCGTGTGCGTAGGAAATTTTTTGAAATTACTGCGTTCCCCAACAGTGGCATCCGAGCCTAGGTTTTATGGTTTGATGTTATATGCACGAGTAGAACACAAGTGAGTTGTGGGCGATACAAGTCATACTGCCTACCAGCATGTCATACTTTGGTTCGGCGGTATTGTTGGTTGAGACGATCCGGACCAACCTTACGCGTACTCTTACGCGAGACCGGTTCCCTCGACGTGCTTTGCACATAGATGGCTTGCGGAAGACTGTCTCTCCAACTTTAGTTGAACCAAGTGTGACTACGCCCGGTCCTTGAGAAGGTTAAAACAGAGTCTATTTGACGAACTATCGTTGTGGTTTTGATGCGTAGGTGAGATGAGTTCTTACTTAAGCCCGTAGCAGCCACGTAAAACTTGCAACAACAAAGTAGAGGACGTCTAACTTGTTTTTGCAGGGTATGTTGTGATGTGATATGGTCAAGGCATGATGCTGATTTTATTGTATGAGATGATCATGTTTTGTAACTAAGTTATCGGCAACTGGCAGGAGCCATATGGTTGTCGCTTTATTGTATGCAATGCAATCGCGATGTAATGCTTTACTAGATTACTAAACGGTAGTAATAGTCGTGGAAGCATAAGATTGGCGAGACGACAATGATGCTACGATGGAGATCAAGGTGTCGCGCCGGTGACGATGGTGATCATGACGGTGCTTCGGAGATGGAGATCACAAGCACAAGATGATGATGGCCATATCATATCACTTATATTGATTGCATGTGATGTTTATCCTTTTATGCATCTTATCTTGCTTTGATTGACGGTAGCATTATAAGATGATCTCTCACTAAATTATCAAGAAGTGTTCTCCCTGAGTATGCACCGTTGCCAAAGTTCGTCGTGCCCAGACACCACGTGATGATCGGGTGTGATAAGCTCTACGTCCATCTACAACGGGTGCAAGCCAGTTTTGCACACGCAGAATACTCAGGTTATACTTGACGAGCCTAGCATATGCAGATATGGCCTCGGAACACAGAGACCGAAAGGTCGAGCGTGAATCATATAGTAGATATGATCAACATGACGATGTTCACCATTGAAAACTACTCCATCTCACGTGATGATCGGTCATGGTTTAGTTGATTTGGATCACGTGATCACTTAGAAGATTAGAGGGATGTCTATCTAAGTGGGAGTTCCTAAGTAATTTGATTAACTGAACTTAAACTTATCATGAACTTAGTACCTGATAGTATCTTGCTTGCTTATGTTGCTTGTAGATAGATGGCTCGTGCTATTGTTCCGTTGAATTTTAATGCGTTCCTTGAGAAACCAAAGTTGAAAGATGATGGTAGCAATTACACGGACTGGGTCCGTAACCTGAGGATTATCCTCATTGCTGCACAGAAGAATTACGTCCTGCAAGCACCGCTGGATGACAGGCCTGCTGCTGGAGCAACGCCAGATGTTATGAACGTCTGGCAGAGCAAAGCTGATGACTACTCGATAGTTCAGTGTGCCATGCTTTACGGCTTAGAATCGGGACTTCAACGACGTTTTGAACGTCATGGAGCATATGAGATGTTCCAGGAGTTGAAGTTAATATTTCAAGCAAATGCCCGAATTGAGAGATATGAAGTCTCCAATAAGTTCTATAGTTGTAAGATGGAGGAGAACAGTTCTGTCAGTGAGCATATACTCAAAATGTCTGGGTATAATAATCACTTGATTCAGATGGGAGTTAATCTTCCAGATGATTGCGTCATTGACAGAATTCTCCAATCACTACCACCAAGCTACAAGAGCTTCGTGATGAACTATAATATGCAAGGGATGAACAAGACTATTCCCGAGCTCTTCGCAATGCTGAAAGCTGCGGAGGTAGAAATCAAAAAGGAGCATCAAGTGTTGATGGTTAGCAAGACCACTAGTTTCAAGAAAAAGGGTAAAGGGAAGAAGAAGGGAAACTTCAAGAAGAACAGCAAGCAAGTTGCTGCTCAAGAGAAGAAACCCAAGTCTGGACCTAAGCCTGAAACTGAGTGCTTCTACTGCAAGCAGACTGGACACTGGAAGCGGAACTGCCCAAAGTATTTGGCAGATAAGAAGGATGGCAAAGTGAGCAAAGGTATATGTGATATACATGTTATTGATGTGTACCTTACTAGAGCTCGCAGTAGCACCTGGGTATTTGATACTGGTTCTGTTGCTAATATTTGCAACTCGAAACAGGGACTACGGAATAAGCGAACACTAGCAAAGGACGAGGTGATGATGCGCGTGGGAAACGGTTCCAAAGTCGATGTGATCGCGGTCGGCACGCTACCTCTACATCTACCTTCGGGATTAATATTAGACCTAAATAATTGTTATTTGGTGCCAGCGTTGAGCATGAACATTATATCTGGATCTTGTTTAATGCGAGACGGTTATTCATTTAAATCAGAGAACAATGGTTGTTCTATTTATATGAATAATATCTTTTATGGTCATGCACCTTTGAAGAGTGGTCTATTCTTGTTGAATCTCGAAGATAGTGATACACATATTCATAATGTAGAAGCCAAAAGATGCAAAGTTAATAATGATAGTGCAACTTATTTGTGGCACTGCCGTTTAGGTCATATCGGTGTAAAGCGCATGAAGAAACTCCATACTGCTGGGCTTTTGGAATCACTTGATTATGAATCACTTGGTACTTGCGAACCGTGCCTCATAGGCAAGATGACTAAAACACCGTTCTCCGGTACTAGGGAGAGAGCAACAGATTTGTTGGAAATCATACATACCGATGTATGTGGTCCGATGAATATTGAGGCTCGCGGCGGATATCGTTATTTTCTCACCTTCACAGATGATTTAAGCAGATATGGGTATATCTACTTAATGAAACACAAGTCTGAAACATTTGAAAAGTTCAAGGAATTTCAGAGTGAGGTTGAAAATCATCGTAACAAGAAAATAAAATTTCTACGATCTGATCATGGAGGAGAATATTTGAGTTACGAGTTTGGTGTACATTTGAAAAATTGTGGAATAGTTTCGCAACTCACGCCACCCGGAACACCACAGCGTAATGGTGTGTCCGAACGTCGTAATCGTACTTTACTAGATATGGTGCGATCAATGATGTCTCTTACTGATTTACCGCTATCGTTTTGGGGTTATGCTTTAGAGACGGCCGCATTCACGTTAAATAGGGCACCATCAAAATCCGTTGAGACGACACCTTATGAACTATGGTTTGGCAAGAAACCAAAGTTGTCGTTTCTCAAAGTTTGGGGCTGCGAGGCTTATGTGAAAAAGCTTCAACCTGATAAGCTCGAACCCAAAGCGGAGAAATGTGTCTTCATAGGATACCCAAAGGAAACTGTTGGGTATACCTTCTATCACAGATCCGAAGGCAAGACATTCATTGCTAAGAATGGATCATTTCTAGAGAAGGAGTTTCTCTCGAAAGAAGTGAGTGGGAGGAAAGTAGAACTTGACGAGGTAACTGTACCTGCTCCCTTATTGGAAAGTAGTACATCACAGAAAACTGTTTCTGCGACACCTATACCAATCAGTGAGGAAGCTAATGATGATGATCATGAAGCTTCAGAACAAGATACTACTGAACCAAGTAGATCAACCAGAGTGAGATCCGCACCAGAGTGGTACGGTAATCCAGTTCTGGAAGTCATGATGCTAGATCATGATGAACCTACGAACTATGAGGAAGCGATGGTGAGCCCAGATTCCGCAAAGTGGCTTGAGGCCATGAAATCTGAGATGGGATCCATGTATGAGAACAAAGTATGGACTTTGGTTGACTTGCCCGATGATCGGCAAGCAATTGAGAATAAATGGATCTTTAAGAAAAAGACTGACGCTGACGGTAATGTTACTGTCTATAAAGCTCGACTTGTCGCAAAAGGTTTTCGACAAGTTCAAGGGGTTGACTACGATGAGACCTTCTCACCCGTAGCGATGCTTAAGTCCGTCAGAATTATGTTAGCAATTGCCGCATTTTATGATTATGAAATATGGCAAATGGATGTCAAAACTGCATTCCTGAATGGATTTCTGGAAGAAGAGTTGTATATGGTACAACCAGAAGGTTTTGTCGATCCTAAAGGAGCTAACAAAGTATGCAAACTCCAGCGATCCATTTATGGACTGGTGCAAGCATCTCGGAGTTGGAATAAACGCTTTGATAGTGTGATCAAAGCATTTGGCTTTATACAGACTTTTGGAGAAGCCTGTATTTACAAGAAAGTGAGTGGGAGCTCTGTAGCATTTCTGATATTATATGTGGATGACATATTGCTAATCGGAAATGATATAGAATTTCTGGATAGCATAAAGGGATACTTGAATAGAAGTTTTTCGATGAAAGACCTCGGAGAAGCTGCTTACATATTAGGCATAAAGATCTATAGAGATAGATCAAAACGCTTAATTGGACTTTCACAATGCACATACCTTGACAAAATTTTGAAGAAGTTCAAGATGGATCAAGCAAAGAAAGGGTTCTTGCCTGTGCTACAAGGTGTGAAATTGAGTAAGACTCAATGCCCGACCACTGCAGAAGATAGAGAGAAAATGAAAGATGTTCCCTATGCTTCAGCCATAGGCTCTATCATGTATGCAATGCTGTGTACCAGACCTGATGTGTGCCTTGCTATAAGTTTAGCAGGGAGGTACCAAAGTAATCCTGGAATGGATCACTGGACAGCGGTCAAGAACATCCTGAAATACCTGAAAAGGACTAAGGATATGTTTCTCGTATATGGAAGTGACAAAGAGATCACCGTAAGAGGTTACGTTGATGCAAGCTTTGACACTGATCCGGACGATTCTAAATCGCAAACCGGATACGTGTTTACTTTAAACGGTGGAGCTGTCAGTTGGTGCAGTTCTAAACAAAGCGTCGTAGCGGGATCTACATGTGAAGCGGAGTACATAGCTGCTTCGGAAGCAGCGAACGAAGGAGTCTGGATGAAGGAGTTCATATCCGATCTAGGTGTCATACCTAGTGCATCGGGTCCAATGAAAATCTTCTGTGACAATACTGGTGCAATTGCCTTGGCAAAGGAATCCAGATTTCACAAGAGGACCAAACACATCAAGAGACGCTTCAACTCCATCCGGGATTTAGTCCAGGTGGGAGACATAGAGATTTGCAAGATACATACGGATCTGAACGTTGCAGACCCGTTGACTAAGCCTCTTCCACGAGCAAAACATGATCAGCACCAAGGCTCCATGGGTGTTAGAATCATTACTGTGTAATCTAGATTATTGACTCTAGTGCAAGTGGGAGACTGAAGGAAATATGCCCTAGAGGCAATAATAAAGTTATTATTTATTTCCTTATATCATGATAAATGTTTATTATTCATGCTAGAATTGTATTAACCGGAAACATAATACATGTGTGAATACATAGACCAACAGAGTGTCACTAGTATGCCTCTACTTGACTAGCTCGTTAATCAAAGATGGTTATGTTTCCTAACCATGAACAAGGAGTTGTTATTTGATTAACGAGGTCACATCATTAGTAGAATGATCTGATTGACATGACCCATTCCATTAGCTTAGCACCCGATCGTTTAGTATGTTGCTATTGCTTTCTTCATGACTTATACATGTTCCTATAACTATGAGATTATGCAACTCCCGTCTACCGGAGGAACACTTTGGGTACTACCAAACATCACAACGTAACTGGGTGATTATAAAGGAGTATTACAGGTGTCTCCAATGGTAGATGTTGGGTTGGCGTATTTCGAGATTAGGGTTTGTCACTCCGATTGACGGAGAGGTATCTCTGGGCCCTCTCGGTAATGCACATCACATAAGCCTTGCAAGCACTGCAACTAATAAGTTAGTTGTGAGATGATGTATTACGGAACGAGTAAAGAGACTTGCCGGTAACGAGATTGAACTAGGTATTGGATACCGACGATCGAATCTCGGGCAAGTAACATACCGATGACAAAGGGAACAACGTATGTTGTTATGCGGTCTGACCGATAAAGATCTTCGTAGAATATGTAGGATCCAATATGGGCATCCAGGTCCCGCTATTGGTTATTGACCGGAGACGTGTCTCGGTCATGTCTACATTGTTCTCGAACCGTAGGGTCCGCACGCTTAACGTTACGATGACAGTAATTATGAGTTTATGCATTTTGATGTACCGAAGGTTGTTCGGAGTCCCGGATGAGATCACGGACATGACGAGGAGTCTCGAAATGGTCGAGACGTAAAGATTGATATATTGGAAGCCTATGTTTGGGCACCGGAAGTGTTCCGGGTGAAATCGGGATTTTACCGGATTACCGGGAGGGTTACCGGAACCCCCCGGGAGGTAAATGGGCCTATTGGGCCTTAGTGGAAAAGAGAGAAGAGGCAGCCCACACCTGGCCGGCACCCCCCACCTTTCCCAAGTCCTAATAGGACTAGGAGAGGTGGGCCGGCCCCCTCTTTCTCCTTCCTCCCCAAGAATCCTAGTTGGAATAGGATTGGGGGGAAGGAGTCCTACTCCCGGTGGGAGTAGGACTCCTCCCTGCGCCTCCCTCCTAGCCGGCCGAACCCCCTGCCCCTGGCCTTTATATACGGGGGCATGGGGCACCACAAGACACACAAGTTGATCGTTCCTTAGCCGTGTGCGGTGCCCCCTGCCACCAAATTCCACCTCGAACATACCGTTACAGTGCTTAGGCGAAGCCCTGCGTCGGTAGTACATCAAGATCGTCACCACGCCGTCGTGCTGACGGAACTCTTCCTCGACGCTTTGCTGGATCGGAGCCCGAGGAACGTCATCGAGCTGAACGTGTGCTAAGAACTCGGAGGTGCCGGAGTAACGGTGCTTGGATCGGTCGGATCGGGAAGAAGACGTACGACTACTTCCTCTACGTTGTGTGATCGCTTCCGCAGTCGGTCTGCGTTGGTACGTAGATAACACTCTCCCCTCTCGTTGCTGTGCATCACCATGATCTTGCGTGTGCGTAGGAAAATTTTTGAAATTACTGCGTTCCCCAACAGAGGCGATGTGGTGCTGGTCGATTGGATCGATCCGATCTGGGAGGATCCCGAGGAAGAAGGGACTGGAGGAGTGGCGGCGGCGTGATTGGATCGATGGGACAAGGCACCTAGGATCTAGGGTTGGACCTATTTATATATAGCAGTGGATTAGGTTAGGGGCTACCTAGTCCCTTCGATCAAAATCAGACGATCAGGGAAAGTAGGCTAGGGAGTCCAAATAAGAAAACGGTGATATTTTGTAGATGTTTGGGGATGATCCGGACACGACGGTGACGACTGCTCGGGTCGGGTCCGGGACAATTTCGGACACGCGAGAGGGGGTCTAAGCACTGCGCAAAGAGGGGTAGGCTGGGCCTAGGTGGACTGCGAGGGGGAGAAGAGAGAGAGAGGGCCCGGCATCTATTTCCGGAGACCGAAAACGTACAACGTTAGACCGGTTATACCGCCGCTATAGTTATCCGTTGGGGCGTCAAACGAACTCCGATTGCGATGAAACTTGGCAGGCGGTCTACCTACACTATAACAAGACCACACGTCAACTTTCATCCCATTCAGAGAACATTTTCTGGCCACTTATAAAATAATATTTCGGACATGCCGCGGGCGCGTGCAAGTGTGTCTGGGCTCAGAACGGACGACGGGCGGAACTAGGAACCCGAACGGATGCAAGTTTTAAAACATGATGATGCAATGCACATGATGACATGATGAAATGCAACACGCAAGCAAATGACATGGCAATGACAGAGAAAAACTGGGAGACACCAGGCACATCGGTCTTGGGGCGTTACAGGCGGTGACCTCGAGATTCATCCCCGAAGACAAGCTCTCCCGCGGAGCGTTCGCACTTGCGGTCATGGCGGATGTGGTGTCAGATAGGAGGACGATGCGCTATGGTGTGGAGGTTAGCTGGGCGTTGCCGCTTTAAGTAGCGCATTCCGGTGAGGCCAAGCGTCCGGGTGCGTCATTAAGTCGCCGGAGTTGGTTCCTCGGGCACCGAGCCTCTTAACTATGACATACGAACGGACAGCACGAATGCGGGCAGCTGGCGCCGGCTGGGAACGCACCGCGCGACGGCGCGAGGGACGAGGGTTTTGGTGTGCCAGGGTAGTCAGCTGCAGTCGTGGCAACGTTAGAGATGCCCTTTGCTCACATGCGATCCCCGCATGTCATTGAAAGAGCAAGACGACCCGGCATGGTCTCAGGTCTAGAGGATGCAGTTGGTCGCGCTACACCACTCCGCGGACGTGTCCCGGTGCCCCGTGCATCCTCGACGAGCCTGGTGTTGGGGTGTGTTTGGATTGTGGCCAAAGTGCACCTTACCAAAATTTTGGTCATGACCCAAAGATTGGTCTTTGTTTGGATGGTTGCCATTTTTTGGCATGCCAATGAACTCTAGCCAACTCTAGTTCATTTTTCTTGCCAATTTCGGCCAAATCATGGGCAACCAATACCTCAACCAAAATTTTGGTCATGACCCAAAGATTGGTCTTTGTTTGGATGGTTGCCATTTCTTTGGCATGCCAATGAACTCTAGCCAACTCTAGTTCATTTTTCTTGCCAATGTCGGCCAAATCATGGGCAACCAATACCTCAACCAAAATTTTGGCTACCCAATGTTTTGACGGGGCAACCTTGGGCACAAACCAAACATACCGTTGGTCATGCCACAGCACTAACGCCACCCTCAGCACACTGAAACCAACCGTGTCTAGCTACGATATGAGCGTGTCGCTCACCGCGGTCGCTGTGTCCAGAGGCGGTGCTGGAGCTGCGCCCCGTTGTTGGCCACAACGTCCCACATGAACGGTTGTCGGTGAGGAGGTCGTGGGCCACCTCCTCCATTGGACTAGTCTGCCCCACATGTCGATTTCCCTGTTTTCCTGGCCGTATTCGAGCGTCAGTGCTCCGCGTTGCGCATTAGGCCTTTCACTATGTAGGCCAAGCGAGACAACTTATTGTTTATTTGAGCCGTTCAAGTATAATCATGTGGCGTTTGCTTATTTCTCATTCCCCTCCAACCCTATTCTCCATCGATCATGTCGCCCTCCAGTCGAGTCCATCCTCCCACATGCCTCATTTGAACATTCCGCTGAGTATCATTCGCATGTACCCACCCTAGTCCTCTGTCAATAGATCTCCGGACCCCGAGATGAAATCGAGAGGGAACGAGTGGGGGCACGTGATACCTAAGGCGGATTTAAAATTTTGAACCGGTGATCATAGCATCTGCAAATCATATATAAAGGGTATTTAGTGTAAATTTCGTTTTTGAACGTACAATATACTCCCTCCTATCCTTTCTAGTTTACATATAAGTTTTATGTGTAGACAAAGTATCTCTACTTTGATCAAAAAGGTATCAACATTCAACAACGCCCAATCAATATTGTTAGATTCGTACGTACTGATAGATTTGTACTCGAGATGGTTTCCAATTTGACTATTGAGAAGATTAATAGTACATGAGATGTATAATGTGAAAATTATATCATTGGAAACTCCTTTCACATACGAATTTGACCGTATGCTTTGTGTAAGTTGCATGACATATATTATTACTCTAACATTTGGTCAAAGTTAGCCTCGAAAAACGCATTAGACCATGTATGCTTTGTGTAAGTTGCATGTCATATATTATTACTATAACATTTGTGTAAGTTGCATGTCATATATTATTACTCTAACATTTGGTCAAAGTAGATAGTGGAACTGGATCCTCTGACGTAGGTATCCCTGCCTTACCCTCCCTTTCGGTCACTTACTGGCGGACCCCATGCTTGCTAGGCCCCGCATGTCAGTTACTCAATGGGTTCGGCCACGTCAGGAGATCCTCATCCGTAGGATACTCCCTCTGTTTTTATTTACTCCGCCTAAAATGGAGGGAGTGGTGGTATAATAAATGACGCGGGTGGGGGAGGGGGAGGAATGTCGGTTTACTCTCAACTGCGGTCCCACAAGAGAGCGAAAACGCAAGACGAAGCGCGTTCCATTCGGTGAGCGACGTGGAGGGTCCAGCGTGCCGGGCTGCAACGCGAACGCGACAAGAGAGATGTACAGTCAAAACCGATTGACCGGTCGTCACCGGAACCACTATTCACACCAGAACCTTCGCTGCTCGGCCTACGCCAGCCACTGCCCTAAAACCACACCAAATCTCCAACCCATTCCCCCACCTTTCGATCCCCTAGCCCGCATCAAGCGTCCCCTAGTTCGCCGGAAAGCCATGGTGCGCCACAAGATCACTTACTACAAGATGCTGACGCCGGAGCGCCGCGCAGAAATCGGGCGGCGGTCGGAGCCACAGACCTCCGTTGCCAAGCTCACTTTGCAGTGGGCCAATCCCCGAGTTCTCTGGAGCCAAGCTACGAGGAGGAGGAAGCCGATCCAATGTTCATGGCGGAGGTCGCGGCGCAGAAGGCCCCCGATGGGTATGAAACGATGGACGTCGACTTCGTGCCGGCGTCCGAGTCCCCCATGGTGCAGGCGGACCAGCGGTTCAACAGGGCAATACTAAAGGAGGACCGGGAGGCATAGGCTCAACTCGACGCGGAGCGCGCGCATGCCGCTGCCATCGAGGCTCTCCTGCAGGAAGAACCAGATGTCGTGGATGTGAACCGGGCGGCGGAGGCTCTACTTGAGGCGGAGCGCGCGGATGCCGCTCCCATCTAGGCCCTCCTGCAGGCGGAACCGGACGTCCTGGACTTGAACCGGGCAGCAGAGGCTCGACTTGACGCAGAGCGTGCGGATGCCGCTCTCATCGACGCCCTCCTACAGGCGGAACTGGACGTCCTGGACTTGAACTAGGCGGCGGAGGCTCGACTCGACGCGGAGCGCGCGGATGCCACTGCCATCGAAGCCCTCCTGTAGGCGCAACCGGACGTCATCGACTTGAACCGGGTTGTGCTCTCGTCCATGCAGAGCGCCCGCACGCTCCACTTGAATGAGTAGCTAGAGGCCGAGGACAACCACGGTGCGGGGACACACGTCGGTAGCGATGGCTGGTTCGCGCCGGCAGCCAAAGACGACGAGGCCGTCTCTTTCCGCGAGTAGTGATAGTTTTTCTTTTTGTTGTTCTTTTTATGGATCTTTTGTTGTGTAAAAACATATATTTGTTATGCAAGTCGCCTGACTTGGGTCAATCTACCATTTCAGGCTGTTGGATGAATATCCTACGTCTCCTAACCCTTCTTTCCTTCTTCCTCACCTCTTCTTCTTCCCCAACAGACCACCACACGGGTCGTACGGATACTCCCCAACATGCGGTTGGATAAACATACTCTATGAACGAAAATTATGTGTCAGCAATAGGATGGTTGAGTTTGGTTTATTCACATGTGACAGCACGTGTTAGTGAGGGTGCGTTCCCTTGGTTGGGTTTGCGGCGTGCAGGAGCGACTGTGTGAGGGTGCGGTGCGACCGTGGGGTGCAGGAGCGACCGTGTGAGGGTGCGGTGCAACCGCGACAGCCGTGCGCAAGTGTACCTCCTTCTCATTTTGAAAACTTTAGGCAAGCTTGGCAAAAATGTGTGGCGAAGTTTGGCAATGCATGGCCTAGACCCAAACAGGATAAGTACGTACGTACTAGGAGTACTAGTGTTAAAAAAGAAAGGCGGGGTTTTCCTTCGCGGGATTTAATCGATACAAATCCTCGTTTCACGTGTCAATTAATGCGTATTTTTTTCTCCAAAGACCAAAGAGCTAACCATCTCACTCCTCATTGCTTGATTAATGCAGCGCCATGCAAACCAACCTTCTCACTTCCGCATGCATGCATGTCGTCTCTCTCTCCCCTGTCCATCTCTCTGCACGCATGCGCCTCTCGCTCTCTCTCCTATTTCTGCATGCAAGCAGCTCTCTCTCTACATTGGGAAGATGTGAAGCACATGGGAAAGAGAGATGGGATTACTGCAGGCAGGCATGCGGTGGAAAGGGATGGAGGGCCCGGTTGGAAAGAGCAGCGAAAAAATGCCAATGTGCAGAGCATTGCAGGGAAAACGAAATTTTCTTAGACGCAGACAAAAAAGTGCCGGAGGGAGTACTACTAGGAGTACTAGTGCGGTGAGATGGTTTCTCGAAGAAGACGATGGAGAAGCGGAGTCAGCAAAGAGTGAAATGATGGTTCCTTCATCCGTGCTTTTGTGATTTGACGCCTCACTGCTTTGTGATTTGTGATAGAAGGGACAGGGGAGTAGATTTTGTGCTCTATATTGTACTACATGCGTCCAAGCATGGGAGAAAGAGGAGATACATTGCATTTTTCTATTCCTTCAATCAATCAATCAGGGACCTTCGGTTCCATCTTTTTGGCTTTAGCAACACTGTCCACAATGGTTGCCACGATGCCAAAAGCTATTTTCACATTTGGCTACACATTGTGGATGCCCTTAACCGTACCACTTGGTTTTGCTCCTGTGTGCTATCTATACAAATCTCAATTATATTGATCTAAAAAATTATAGAATCAAGATTAGTAAAAGGAGGTGATTTTGCCGCGCGGATGGCGGGGGAGGTTTCTTATTTGAGCAATGCTACATCCACATAATGGTTTACGTAAAGTTACAAACTGATGTGATGTGGGACTATTTGATTGGATTAAAGGAGAGGATTTGGCCCACCCCACCTGAAAATCAGGGGGGGGCATATATAGATTAGATGGAAAGTATACGTAGCAGCTACGTAGCCCTTTGTAAGTCTAGGGTTAGGCTTCTTTTTTTCGGAGGACGTTGTCCTCGTGGTTTTCTAACATGTGGTCCCACGTGGCAGTGCTTTACCAAGCCGATCCGCGTCCCACATGAGGCAGAAGCCACACGTGGTTAAGTTGAAGAAGATGAGGGAGAAGCGGATTCAGCAACGAGTGAAATGATGGTTGCTTCGTCCCTCCAACTTAACTGCGGGAAAGGTGCAGCTTTGTGATTTGATGCCTCATTGATCATTACTACACCGGCTCCATGACTGGGGTGCTTCACCCCGGCTCCTCGACACTGTATTCCGGTATGGCACGTGGACCCGGTAGCTTGATGTCCCACATGTCGGCGAAAGGGACTAGAAGATTTATGAAAGCGAGCGCTCCACTCTTACGACGGAGGAGTAGACGACATGACGGCCCAGTGAACTATCTCTTGTACTGTATAGTACTATAGTTTGGCTGTTTCGCACGATCCATCGATACAAACCCGATTAAACAGGAAAAGGCGGGATTTTTCCCACGCGGTAGATGATACTGGCCATACATTTTGTGGCACCCCGGCTCAGAACGACCGGTTTACCCTGCATTGCCAGCCCAGAGATTATGTCTTCTGGCAACACACAACATATTGGTACAGAAAACAACTGCTTTATTGATGTTAGTGGAACAGAGTTCATATTACAACAGCGGTCGAGGCCAAGCGGCACACTCAGTGCAACTGAACCATATGTACATTATTTAGTGAACATAAAGGGGCCTCGATCCGAACAACTATGTGGCAGCGGAATAATGTCGTAGCGGAAACTCCATCTCACAGGGACACCGATGTGGACACGATCTAAACTCGAACAGCGCTCCTTTCCAACGAGACTTTCCTGAAATCTGGCATGACACGCCAGGTCAGTACATTGAATGTACTTGCAAGCTCACAACAAGCATAATCATAATGACAAACAATATCATGATATTTAGCCAATTATTAATGATGCAACACTATATGTCAACATGATGTGATCATGCTCGAACGTCCCTCAGGACAACTTACCAACCGTGATCCTCCTCAGATCACAAACACCACCAACGTGGTCAAACACACCACCATCATGGTAAAACATCACCAACGTGGTAAAAAACACCACCTACAGGGTGAAACAAAATGAGTCGTGATCCTCACGGCGATCACGACCACGACCAATATCTGGTCCCAAATTCCCCGATTGCCTTTCTGCCATCCTTGACAATGCAAAGTTGATAGCTTAGTGTGCAATTTTTGTTATTCGTTGACTCATGGTGGGACCTCCTACGAGGTGTCCTTAACCGTGGACGCGGCTATCGATAGATTATACACTCTACAGAGGTAGCACACTGGACTCACACCACGGAGCCCATGGCCTCGCACTCCCATTCGGGTGGACCAACGGCATTCCGACGAAACCCCTCCATTGCCACAGCACTCTCTCGGCCACTCCGACCCAAATCCACAATGGGCTGGTCCTGGGTGGCCCTGTGTCTACCAAAGACACCCCTGACCACCGTCGTGGTCAAACTCCCACTCGGGGAAACTCCCACTTGGGGAAAACTACCACTTGGGGAAACTCCCACTTGGGGAAATCGGTACCATTATCTCATCAACAAGCACACAAGGTTATGTCTGCCTGCCGGGCCAGGGCAAACACAACAGAACCTTCCCTAGATGGAGGCACCGACCAGAGGCCGTGTCAATGGACCGAATCAAGCCCCCCCCCCATAAAGGCAAATGTGGTTGCACTAGAAAGACTCGATTCAGCGGCACCATGACCCAGTCAACGGTGTATTCAAGTTGAGTTATTTTCAGTTTGAACTTTAAACTAACAATGACCGGTGTCATAGCATGCCATGAAATGCATCATAAAAATAATCGATGTCATCTATGCACCAAGCATAATCGTTAACAACTCACGTTACTCTACAGATGACTCACAACTTAACCAAAATATTTTGCAACAAGTTTCATTGATTTCTTATGCAAGAAGGCAATTCCGATAACTTTTTCATATGCATAACAAAAGATTTCACTATCAACAATTCTTACTTTCTTTATCACTAAATTAAGTTCAAACTTTCTATAAAACAAGTAATATGATTTAACAGAATATTTTCTAACAAATTCTTATCAATTTTAGGAAGGCAAAAATATAGTTAAGGTAACTATCATGCATAACAAAATTATTTCTAGCATCACCTCAAGTAAATCTTAACTTGCTTTATCCACTAAACTAGTTTCAACTATTCTGTAAATCAAGCATAACAACTATTCAACATTTAAGACAATACAAATAACTTAATAATTATTTAAATGCATGGATTAATCATTTCATTCAAGTAAGAAAATCACAAATATTGAAATGGCATCATAAAAATGTTGCTGTGGCTTGCCTTAGTGTAGATGAGGTTCACAACCCTCCTGGTGATCCTCAAGACAAGCCTCACCTTCTAAAAATGATTTTAAACACAAAAATAAAATATCAAGAACCCTTCTGAAATTCACCAGAAATTCTAAACAGCTCAGAAAAATCTCAGCTTTGGTGAGCTGTTAGATTTCCTTTCAAAGAACACAATGCAAAAAGAATCAATTCATTTGGACTTATGGTTAAAAAGTTATAACTGTTTGAAGTGTTTTGTAAATTCAAATGAATTTGAAAAAGAAAAAGACTGGGGGTGACATCAAAGGCGTAAAGCCCAGGGGCGCCACCACTCGTACCGCTTCGCGCGCGTACTGAGTGGCTGACTAGCGGGCCCCGCTAGTCAGGTGGGGGGAAGAGGGGGAGAGAAACAAAGACGACCGCGGCTTCGCTGGAGCTTTTGTAGGTGACGGGGGCTCTTTGGCCAAAACGAGAGGGAGGGATGGCAAGAGGAGGTCGAGGCGCACCTGCCCGTACCCGTACCGTGGCTAGGGGTGGTCAGACGGTGTTGGAATCGAGCTCGCAAGCGACGGCAGAACGAGGAGGTCGTCGGAGTTGAAGAAGACGACGAGCAGAGGCCGCCCCAAGGGCGCCAAGCGGGTGAGACGGCCTCACCGGAGAGAGGCGGAGGCCCTGGAGAGGTCGCCCAGGCCTGGGAGGGGCTGGAGCTGCCGCTGCGACCAGAGGGGATCGCCGGTGAACTCGAGCTCGGGGACGGCGGCCCGAGGCCTGCCCGGCCGGACTACGGCTTCCTACTCGACCGTGGAGTGTGTGTGAGTGCTGGAGGATGCTCGGAGAGGCTGGGGAGGGGCTTTATATATAGGCGAGCGGCGAGGGTGCTTCGGGCTCCGCCGGTGGACACCTGTCCACAGCGCTCGGCGATGAGCGACGTCAGTGAGAGGGGGAGAAGGCGACGGAGGTCATGCGCCCACTGTGGGCGAGCGTAGACGAGCACAGGATCAAGGGGGGTGATGACGAGCACAGTGCGCACGCACTGTTGGGCTGGCCGGACCTTGCCCGTGTTCGCTACGGTGAGCTCCGGCGTCGGCGAGTGCCAGGGTGGAGCTAATGGTGTCGAGACAATGATGGTGGCGAGCTTTGGCTAGGTTTGGTAGGCGGGGGAAGCGAGCACGCGCGAACAGAGCGCTCGGCGGCTCCCAGAGCATGTCGAATCGCATGCCTGGCATCGTGGACACGCATGGTCACCGCGTGAACTCCCTCCACAGGCCGGCCTTCGTCCAAAAACCATGTCTGGCATGTTGTTTGTGGTGGTTTTGAAGTGTACCACGGTTGGGTTTGGATCCAGGTGCAGTAGAGCAAGTTTTACAAGTCTGGTATGTTTCTGGACAGTAACTTTGTGATGTTACTGTGGTCAATTGGCTGGGAGTTTGAAGCTGTGCTTTGGAGGCTAGCTTAGAGTTACTAAGGTAATTATGCACAAGAAAGATTAGGTCGAATGGAGCGAGTAAAATGGTAGTTGCTGTAGAAACCACCATTTCTGTCCAGAACAGAAAAGATTTTCTGTAGCAAAAATAATCCAAAAGTGATGAAATATTTTTGCTCAGGGAGGTGCCCTAGGGTCTCTAGAATATTTGTGAATTATCTCAGAATTTTCTGAGCCATAAAAATTAGGGTTGATTTGGAGCAAACAGATTTGGCTTAGGGTTTTAGAGAGAAAATGAATATTTTTCATTAAAGAAAAATATTCCAAAGATTATTTTGAGGTGGATCAGAAGCATTGTTGAGGAAATCGTTAACTGGTAACTGCTCGGTTGGCTGGCGAGTAGGGGATTAATAGGCTAATCGGCCATTTAGTCAATTAATCGCATGATTTATCAGTTTATCGGCTACTTGGTGACCCTATGAGTAGGGATTAATTGGCAAGTTAACTGGTTACTCGGATGAATTCTTGAACAGGGATCAGAAGTGAAATGATGGTTTGGGAGAGAAATGAACACTTGTGTGAAAGCCAAGGATGCCCAAGTGTTTAAGTCCAAATGAAAAGATTCAAAAACTCCAAGTTTCAAAAAAAATCGAATGAAAACTCAAACAAATGAAAGAGGGCAAAAACCAGGCTGTCACACATTTCAAAGGCAATTTTAATGCATGCAAACTGAATAATTATAAGTAACAATATGATATCTAGTAAAACTAAAAACACATATGATTTATTGTGTTAGAGTGTAGTAGTGCTATATTGCATAGTTGTTAGATATAACATGCGAGAACGTGTAGAGATGTAGTTTTGGAGGGCCTATAGAGAGAAAAGCGTAATACGGTCACCGAACTTCAGAATAAGCTGATTACGGTCACTATATACGTTTTGCGGTGATTATACGGTCACTTGCTCACAGTTCAGCATCGGATTGCACTCTGTTGACCGGCCAAATAGTCTGCATGGCGCCATGTTGACTAGTTAAATTGACCATGTTCCTTGTGGGTCCCACCTGTTAGTTCGCATACGCAAAAGGTCAGATAAACACAAATTTATGCAGGCGCGACAAGGCTCCAACCCGTGCGCGGGAATCACCTGGTTGTGTATGTGTATGTCAGGGCCTGATGTGTGCGCATGCACGTGTAGGTTGTGAAGGAAATATGCCCTAGAGGCAATCATAAAGTTATTATTTATTTCCTTATATCATGATAAATGTTTATTATTCATGCTAGAATTGTATTAACCGGAAACATAATACATGTGTGAATACATAGACAAACTTAGTGTCACTAGTATGCCTCTACTTGACTAGCTCGTTAATCAAAGATGGTTATGTTTCCTAACCATGAACAAAGTGTTGTTATTTGATTAACGAGGTCACATCATTAGTTGAATGATCTGATTGACATGACCCATTCCATTAGCTTAGCACCCGATCGTTTAGTATGTTGCTATTGCTTTCTTCATGACTTATACATGTTCCTATGACTATGAGATTATGCAACTCCCGTTTACCGGAGGAACACTTTGTGTGCTACCAAACGTCACAACGTAACTGGGTGATTATAAAGGTGCTCTACAGGTGTCTCCAAAGGTAGATCTTAGGTTGGCGTATTTCGAGATTAGGATTTGTCACTCCGATTGTCGGGAGGTATCTCTGGGCCCTCTCGGTAATGCACATCACATAAGCCTTGCAAGCATTACAACTAATGAGTTAGTTGAGAGATGATGTATTACGGAACGAGTAAAGATACTTGCCGGTAACGAGATTGAACTAGGTATTGGATACAGACGATCGAATCTCGGGCAAGTAACATACCGATGACAAAGGGAACAACGTATGTTGTTATGCGGTCTGACCGATAAAGATCTTCGTAGAATATGTAGGAGCCAATATGGGCATCCAGGTCCCGCTATTGGTTATTGACTGGAGACGTGTCTCGGTCATGTCTACATTGTTCTCAAACCATAGGGTCCGCACGCTTAAGGTTTCGATGACAAGTTATATTGTGAGTTTATGAGTTTTGATGTACCGAAGGAGTTCGGAGTCCCGGATGAGATCGGGGACATGACGAGGAGTCTCGAAATGGTCGTGTCGTAAAGATCGATATATTGGATGACTATATTCGGACATCGGAAAGGTTCCGAGTGATTCGGGTATTTTTCAGAGTACCGGGTAGTTACGGGAGAAGCAATGGGCCTTGATGGGCTTTAGTGGAAAGAGGAGAAAGGGCCGAGGGGCTGCTGCGCCCCCCCCCCCCCCCCCCTCCCCTCTAGTCCGAATTGGACTAGGGAAAAGGGGTCCGGCCACCTTTCCTTCTCCTCCACTTCCTTCTCCCTTCCTCCCCTCTTGGTGGACTCCTACTAGGACTTGGAATCCTAGTAGGACTCCACATCCTGGCCGCACCAAGCCTTGGCCGGCCTCCTCCTCCTCCATCCTTTATATACTGAGGCAAGGGGCACCCCATAGACACACAAGTTGATCATTGAGATCATTCCTTAGCCGTGTGCGGTGCCCCCTGCCACCATATTCCACCTCGATCATATTGTAGCGGTGCTTAGGCGAAGCCCTGCGACGGTAGAACATCAAGATCGTCACCACGCCGTCGTGCTGACGGAACTCCTCCCCGACGCTTTGCTGGATCGGAGCTCGGGGATCGTCATCGAGCTGTACGTGTGCTAAGAACTCGGAGGTGCCGGAGTAACGGTGCTTGGATCGGTCGGATCGGGAAGACGTACGACTACTTCCTCTACATTGTGTCAATGCTTCCGCAGTCGGTCTGTGTGGGTACGTAGGCAATACTCTCCCCTCTCGTTGCTATGCATCACCATGATCTTGCGTGTGCGTAGGAAATTTTTTGAAAATTAATATGTTCCCCAACAGTGGTATCAGAGCCAGGTTTTATGGTTTGATGTTATATGCACGAGTAGAACACAAGTGAGTTGTGGGCGATATAAGTCATACTGCCTACCAGCATGTCATACTTTGGTTCGGCGGTATTGCTGGATGAAGCGGCCCGGACCGACATTACGCGTACGCTTACGCGAGACCGGTTCTCCCGACGTGCTTTGCACAAAGGTGGCTTGCGGGTGACTGTTTCTCCAACTTTAGTTGAACCAAGTGTGGCTACGCCCGGTCCTTGCGAAGGTTAAAACGGAGTCTATTTGACAAACTATCGTTGTGGTTTTGATGCGTAGGTGAGATTGGTTCTTACTTAAGCCCGTAGCAGCCACGTAAAACTTGCAACAACAAAGTAGAGGACGTCTAACTTGTTTTTGCAGGGCATGTTGTGATGTGATATTGCCAAGACATGATGCTAAATTTTATTGTATGAGATGATCATGTTTTGTAACCCAGTTATCGGCAACTGGCAGGAGCCATATGGTTGTCGCTTTATTGTATGCAATGCAATCGTGATGTAATGCTTTACTTTATCACTAAGCGGTAGCGATAGTCGTGGAAGCATAAGATTGGCGAGACGACAACGATGCTACGATGGAGATCAAGGTGTCGCGCCGGTGACGATGGTGATCATGACGGTGCTTCGTAGATGGAGATCACAAGCATAAGATGATGATGGCCATATCATATCACTTATATTGATTGCATGTGATGTTTATCTTTTTATGCATCTTATCTTGCTTTGATTGACGGTAGCATTATAAGATGATCTCTCACTAAATTATCAAGAAGTGTTCTCCCTGAGTATGCACCGTTGCCAAAGTTCGTCGTGCCCAGACACCATGTGATGATCGGGTGTGATAAGCTCTACGTCCATCTACAACGGGTGCAAGCCAGTTTTTGCACACGCAGAATACTCAGGTTAAACTTGACGAGCCTAGCATATGCAGATATGGCCTCGGAACACGGAGACCGAAAGGTCAAGCATGAATCATATAGTAGATATGATCAACATAGCGATGTTCACCATTGAAAACTACTCCATCTCACGTGATGATCGGTTATGGTTTAGTTGATTTGGATCACGTGATCACTTAGAGCATTAGAGAGATGTCTATCTAAGTGGGAGTTCTTAAGTAATATGATTAATTGAACTTAAATTTATCATGAACTTAGTCCTTATAGTATTTTGCAAATTATGTTGTAGATCAATAGCTCGCGTTGTTGCTTCCCTGTGTTTATTTTGATATGTTCCTAGAGAAAATTGTGTTGAAAGATGTTAGTAGCAATGATGCGGATTGGATCTGTGATCTGAGGTTTATCCTCATTGCTGCACAGAAGAATTATGTGCTTGATGCACCACTAGGTGACAGACCTATTGCAGGAGCAGATGCAGACGTTATGAACGTTTGGCTAGCTCAATATGATGACTACTTGATAGTTTAGTGCACCATGCTTAACGGCTTAGAATAGGGACTTCAAAAGATGTTTTGAACGTCATGGACCATATGAGATGTTCCAGGAGTTGAAGTTAATATTTCAAGCAAATACCCGAGTTGAGAGATATGAAGTCTCCAACAAGTTCTATAGCCAAAAGATGGAGGAGAATCGCTCAACTAGTGAGCATGTGCTCAGATTGTATGGGTACTACAATTGCTTGAATCAAGTGGGAGTTAATCTTCTAGATAAGATAGTGATTGACAGAATTCTCTAGTCACCATCACCAAGTTAGTAGAACTTCGTGATGAACTATAATATGCAAGGGATGACGAAAGTAATTCCCAAGCTCTTCGTGATGCTGAAATCAACGAAGGTAGAAATCAAGAAAAACATCAAGTGTTGATGATTAACAAGACCACTAGTTTCAAGAAAAGGGCAGAGGGAAGAAGAGGAACTTCAAAAAGAACAGCAAGCAAGTTGCTGCTCAAGTGAAGAAGCCCAAGTCTGGACCTAAGCCTGAGACTGAGTGCTTCTACTGCAAAGGGACTGGTCACTGGAAGCGGAACTATCCCAAGTGATTGGCGGATAAGAAGGATGGCAAAGTGAACATAAGTATATTTGATATACATGATTATTAATGTGTACTTTACTAGTGTTTATGGCAACCCCTCAGTATTTGATACTAGTTCAGTTGCTAAGAGTAGTAACTCGAAACAGGAGTTGCAGAAATAACAGAGACTAGTTAAGGGTGAAGTGACGATGTGTGTTGGAAGTAGTTCCAAGATTGATATGATCATCATCGCACACTCCCTATAATTTCGGGATTAGTGTTGAACCTAAATAAGTGTTATTTGGTGTTTGCGTTGAGCATGAATATGATTTGGTCATGTTTATAGTAATACGGTTATTCATTTAAGTAAGAGAATAAATTGTTGTTCTGCTTACATGAATAAAACCTTATATGGTTACACACCCAATGAAAATAGTTCGTTGGATCTCGATCGTAGTGATACACATAATCACAATATTGAAACCAAAAGATGCAAAGTTAATAATGATAGTGCAACTTATTTGTGGCACTGCCGTTTAGGTCATATTGGTATAAAGCGCATGAAGAAACTCCATGCTGATGGGTTTTTGGAATCACTTGATTATGAATCAGTTGATGCTTGCGAACCATGCCTCATGGGCAAGATGACTAAGACTCTGTTCTTCAGAACAATGGAGCAAGCAACAGATTTGTTGGAAATCATACATACTGATGTATGTGGTCCGATGAATATTGAGGCTCGCGACAGGTATCATTATTTTCTGATCTACACAGATGATTTGAGCAGATATGAGTATATCTACTTGATGAAACATAAGTCTGAAACATTTGAAAAGTTCAAAGAATTTCAGAGTGAAGTGGAAAATCATCGTGACAAGAAAATAAAGTTTCTACGATCTGATCGCGGAGACAAATATTTGAGTTACGAGTTTGGTCTTCAATTAAAACAATGTGGAATAGTTTGACAAACTCATGCCACCTGGAACACCACTGCATAATGCTGTGCCTGAACGTCATAGCCGTACTTTATTAGATATAGTGCAAATCTATGATGTTTCTTACCGATTTACCACTATCGTTTTTGAGGTTATGCATTAAAGACAGCTGCATTCACGTTAAAAGGGGGCACCATCTACGTCCATTGAGACGACACAATCTGAACTGTGGTTTAGCAAGAAACCAAAGTTGTCGTTTCTTAAAGTTTGGGGTTGCGATGCTTATATGAAAAAGTTTCATCCTGATAAGCTCAAACCCAAATCGGAGAAGTGCGTCTTCATAGGATACCCAAAAGAAAATGTTGGGTACACCTTCTATCACAGATCCGAAGGCAAGATATTCGTTGCTGAGAATGGATCCTTTCCAGAGAAGGAGTTTCTTTCGAAAGAAGTGAGTGGGAGGAAAGTAGAAAACTTGATAAGGTAATTATACCTTCTCCCTTATTAGAAAGGAGTTCATCACAGAAATCTGTTCTTGTGACTACTACACCAATTAGTGAGGAAGCTAATGATGATGATCATGTAACTTCAGATCAAGTTACTACCGAATCTCGTAGGTAAACCAGAGTGAGATCCGCACCAGAGTGGTACGGTAATCCTATTCTGGAAGTCATGTTACTAGACCATGACAAACTTGCGAACTATGAGGAAGTGATGATGAGCCCAGATTCCGCGAAATGGTTTGAGGCCATGAAATCTGAGATATGATCCATGTATGAGAACAAAGTATGGACTTTGGTTGATTTGCCCGATGATCGGCAAGCCACTAAGATTAAATGGATCTTCAAGAGGGAGACGGACGCTGATAGTAGTGTTACTATCTACAAAGCTAGAATTGTCGCAAAAGGTTTTCGACAAGTTCAAGGTGTTGACTATGATGAGAGTTTCTCACTCGTATCTATGCTTGAGTCTGTCCGAATCATGTTAGCAATTGCCGCATTTTATGAAATCTGGCAAATGGATAACAAAAACTGCAATCCTTAATGGATTTCTTAAAGAAGAGTTGTATATGATGCAACCAGAAGGTTTTGTCAATCCTAAAGGTGTTAACAAAATTTGCAAGCTCCAGTGATCCATCAATGGACTGGTGCAAGCATCTCGGAGTTGGAATATACACTTTGATAAGTTGATCAAAGCATATAGTTTTATACAGACTTGCCGTGAAGCCTGTATTTAAAGAAAGTGAGTGGGAGCACTACAACATTTCTGATAAGTATATGTGAGTGACATATTGTTGATCGGAAATAATGTAGAATTATTCTGTAAAGCATAAGAAGTGTTTGAAAGGAGTTTTCAAAGAAAGACCTCGGTGAAGCTGCTTACATATTGAGTATCAAGATCTATAGAGATAGATCAAGATGCTTGATAAGTTTTTTCAATGAGTACATACCTTGACAAGATTTTGAAGAAGTTCAAAATGGAACAGTTAAAGAAAAAGTTTCTTGCCTATGTTACAAGGTGTGAAGTTGAGTAAGACTCAAAGCCCGACCACGGGAGAAGATAGAAAGAGAATGAAAGTCATTCCCTATGCCTCAGTCATAGGTTCTATAAAGTATGCCATGTTGTGTACCAGATCTATTGTATACCCTACACTGATTTTGGCAAGGGAGTACAATAGTGATCTAGGAGTAGATCACTGGACAGTGTCAAAATTATCCTTAGTGGAATAAGGATATGTTTCTCGATTATGGAAGTGAAAAACGGTTCGTCGTAAAGGGTTACGCCAATGCAAGTTTTGACACTAATCTAGATGACTCTAAGTCTCGATCTAGATACATATTGAAAGTGGGAGCAATTAGCTAGAGTAGCTCCATACAGAGCATTGTTGATATAGATATTTGCAAAATACTTACGGATCTGAATATGACAGACCCGGTGGCTAAAATTATCTCACAAGCAAAACATGATCACACCTTAGTACTCTTTGGGTGTTAATCACATAGCGATGTGAACTAGATTACTGACTCTAGTAAACCCTTTGGGTGTTGGTCACATATTGATGTGGACTATGGGTGTTAAATGGTGATGTGAACTATTGCTATTAAATCACATGGCGATGTGAACTAGATTATTGACTCTAGTGCAAGTGGGAGACAGAAGGAAATATGCCCTAGAGGCAATAATAAAGTTATTATTTATTTCCTTATATCATGATAAATGTTTATTATTCATGCTAGAATTGTATTAACCGGAAACATAATACATCTATGAATACATAGACAAACTTAGTGTCACTAGTATGCCTCTACTTGACTAGCTCGTTAATCAAAGATGGTTATGTTTCCTAACCATGAACAAAGTGTTGTTATTTGATTAACGAGGTCACATCATTAGTTGAATGATCTGATTGACATGACCCATTCCATTAGCTTAGCACCCGATCGTTTAGTATGTTGCTATTGCTTTCTTCATGACTTATACATGTTCCTATGACTATGAGATTATGCAACTCCCGTTTACCAGAGGAACACTTTGTGTGCTACCAAATGTCACAACATAACTGGGTGATTATAAAGGTGATCTACAGGTGTCTCCAAAGGTAGATGTTGGGTTGGCGTATTTCGAGATTAGGATTTGTCACTCCGATTGTCGGAGAGGTATCTCTGGGCCCTCTCGGTAATGCACATCACATAAGCCTTGCAAGCATTACAACTAATGAGTTAGTTGAGAGATGATGTATTACGGAACGAGTAAAGAGACTTGCCGGTAACGAGATTGAACTAGGTATTGGATACCGACGATCGAATCTTGGGCAAGTAACATACCGATGACAAAGGGAACAACGTATGTTGTTATGCGGTCTGACCGATAAAGATCTTCGTAGAATATGTAGGAGCCAATATGGGCATCCAGGTCCCGCTATTGGTTATTGACCGGAGACGTGTCTCGGTCATGTCTACATTGTTCTCAACCGTAGGGTCCGCACGCTTAAGGTTTCGATGACAAGTTATATTATGAGTTTATGAGTTTTGATGTACTGAAGGAGTTCGGAGTCCCGGATGAGATCGGGGACATGACGAGGAGTCTCAAAATGGTCGAGACGTAAAGATCGATATATTGGACGACTATATTCGGACATCGGAAAGGTTCCGAGTGATTTGGGTATTTTTCGGAGTACCGGGTAGTTACGGGAGAAGCAATGGGCCTTGATGGGCTTTAGTGGAAAGAGGAGAAAGGGCCAAGGGGCTGCTGCGCCCCCCTCCCCTCTAGTCCGAATTGGACTAGGGAAAAGGGGCCCGGCCACCTTTCCTTCTCCTCCACTTCCTTCTCCCTTCCTCCCCTCTTGGTGGACTCCTACTAGGACTTGGAATCCTAGTAGGACTCCACATCCTGGCCGCACCAAGCCTTGGCCGGCCTCCTCCTCGTCCATCCTTTATATACTGAGGCAAGGGGCACCCCATAGATACACAAGTTGATCATTGAGATCGTTCCTTAGCCGTGTGCGGTGCCCCCTGCCACCATATTCCACCTCAATCATATTGTAGCGGTGCTTAGGCGAAGCCCTGCGACGGTAGAACATCAAGATCATCACCATGCCGTCGTGCTGACGGAACTCCTCCCCGACGCTTTGCTGGATCGGAGCCCGGGGATCGTCATCGAGCTGTACGTGTGCTAAGAACTCGGAGGTGCCGGAGTAACGGTGCTTGGATCGGTCGGATCGGGAAGACGTACGACTACTTCCTCTACGTTGTGTCAATGCTTCCGCAGTCGGTCTGTGTGGGTACGTAGACAACACTCTCCCCTCTCGTTGCTGTGCATCACCATGATCTTGCGTGTGCGTAGGAAATTTTTTGAAATTACTACGTTCCCCAACAGGTTGAGCACTTGAGCATGAGAGTGTGTGCTGGTCGTGTGGTGTACTGGTGTGTGCATGCATGCGTGCGTGTGAGTGTTGCGTCGTGCGTGGCTGCGTGTGTACGTGTGAGTGTTGCGTGTGTGCCTGGGTGCATGTGTTGCGTGGATGCTGTTCGTGTGCATGCGTGCGTGTGTGTATAATCAGCACACCAGCTCCTGTGTGTTAAAACAGACGGCTCAGCATACCAATACAAGGCCACCTTTGTAACACCCCGGATGTAATTTACCTAATATGTACTCCAACTCTTGCCGTTTCCGGCGCTAAGTTATTTTATTTTTCTCGGGTTCGGGTTTTGCCTATGTGTGTTGTTGTTGTTGTCATGCATCTCATATCATGTCATCATGTGC
This sequence comes from Triticum monococcum, assembly GCA_034509565.1. Classification (NCBI taxonomy): domain Eukaryota; kingdom Viridiplantae; phylum Streptophyta; class Magnoliopsida; order Poales; family Poaceae; genus Triticum; species Triticum monococcum. The sequence continues at coordinate 71,583,396 of CM067843.1, read as the reverse complement.
ATTGCATTTGCATACGTGTTCATCTCATGCATCCAAGCATTTTCCCCGTTGTCCGTTTTGCATTCCGGCGCTCCGTTCTCCTCCGGTGGTCATTTCTACCTTTCTTTCGTGTGTGAGGGTTAAACATTTCCCGATTGGACCGAGACTTGCCATGCGTCCTTGGTTTACTACCGGTAGACCACCTGTCAAGTTTCGTACCATTTGGACTTCGTTTGATGCTCCAACGGTTAACCGAGGGACCGAGAAGGCCTCGTGTGTGTTGCAGCCCAATACCCTTCCAATTTGGCCCAAAACCCACCAAAACCTTCTCCATCATCTAGAGCGCTCGATCACGATCGCATGGCCGAAAACCGCACCTCATTTGGACTCTCCTAGCTCCCTCTATCTATAAATAGGTGCACTCCCCCGAAATTCCGGATCCCTAACCCTAAATCCTCTCTCTCCGCGCACCGGACAACGTCCGCCGGCGCCGGACGCATCCGTTCCGTCCCACCACCGCCATGTGTCAAGCCGGGGTTCGCCCGCGCCCGCGCCCCACATTGCCGGCCCGCTCAGCACACGTTGGGCCCCCGCGGCCCAGTCGCCGCACCCCGCCGCCCGACGCCGCTTCTCCGCCGCCTTCACCTCGCCGGCTGGCGCCGCCACGCCGCCGCGGTCCGCCTCGCCGACCATCGCCTCCATCGCCGCTCGACGCCATCTCCTCGCCCCGGTGCCGCCCCACCGCGCTGCTTCCTCCGGCCGCCAAACACCGCCTCCTCCAGCCACCACCGCGGCGGATCCGGCGCCCCGACTTCCACTTCGGCGACCTCGAAGCTCCGTCTGGCCAACCTCGGTTCCCGCGCGTGAACAGTACCCAGATCTAGATCTGAGACGGTTGTTTCTCCTCCGGAAACCCTAATAATTTGCGTTTTTCATCATGCTATATCTCCTCATCCGTAGATCCGTTTTGGGCATGTAGCATATCAAAATGTTCGTCTCAGAGAGTACATCATTTTATCTCATTGCATCATTTTCATTTGAGTTCATCTCGATGCCCGAAATTCTGTTGGAAGAGTGCTATTTGAGTTAATTGTCAGATCTGCTGCACCAAATAGCTATTTGTCATTTTTGCCATGATTAATGTGTGCATGATATGCCCATGAGCTCTACATGTGTTTTGTTATATGCTTTGCCATCTTTACAGAGGTGCTATCCATGTATTTTTGTGATGTGTGTGGTGACTAGCACAAGCTTGCAAAGTGGTGCATTCGTTAATGCTGATTTCAGGGACTTGCAATTCCACTAAGTCCTTGATCTGTTTTTATCAATATGCCATATGTTCTTGTTGTTTCCTAGTTATTCGTGCCTCTTTTGAGGATGATCAGTAAGGATGATTTATTAATCTTGTAGTGCTCTATGCATCCATGCCTTTGTTTGCAATTGTGGAGCACCCTAGCTTGAGTCAGTTGAGCTCTACTTTTGCTATTTCATGAATCTGGGCAGATTGTCTAGTTGTTAGCGATTTTCCCGAGGATGTTGTAGTTGATCTGTGCATGCTATGTTATTGTTCTTGCCATGTCTAGCTTGTATAATGTGTATTATTGATGGGTGTAAGCTTAGATTGTCATGCCTTGCTCTGTAGTGAGTGCATCAAGCTCGTAAACATGCCTACTTGATATCTGATTTGCATGTTCTAGTTTTTCTCTAAGTCTGAGATCTGATTATGTTTTTGCCATGTTCACATGCTTGCAATTGTATTTCTGATCCCTTTTGGCTCAAGGTCACTAAGGGACTTTTGTTAAGCTCTTTGAATAGCTCCATGCCATGTCTTGCTTTGCCATGTTAAGTTCCTGTAACATCTAGTTTTCATGCTCCAAACTGTGCTACCTGATCTGAAATTCCACGCTTTTGTTAATTTCACCAAGTCTGAAATCTGTTTACCAATTGCACTTTTGCCATGCTTGTTTGAACCAGTTAATGGATGAATTGGCCGTAGCTCAGTGTTCATCTTTTGTTAAGCATCATGAATGGATCCCTGCCATGTATCTTGTTGCCATGTTTGAGTGCTGTAGCATAATTATCTTGTTGCATTTAGATGGTTACTTGCTGTATATCGCAGACCGGTGCCATATTTGAATTGCTTGCCATTTCCAAACCATGCATCCGATTCCGGTGTTCTTTATATCGATTTCAACCGAAATCACCTCACCTTTCTAGTGGCACACTTGGATTTCCAAGTTGAGGCCAGGTTCATTCATTCCTTGCCAAATCTTGCATATGCATCACATATCGCATCCCGCATAGCATACCATGTTTGCATCATGTTGTTTGAGCTTTGCACGTGGTTGATTGTGTCCTTTTCACTTGTTTGTCTTGTTTGGGTAGAGCCGGGAGACGAGTTCGCTAATGAGGAGCCCGTTGAGTTTGCTTTCGAGGATCCAGTCAACTCTGACAACTTTGCAGGCAAGATGATCATACCCTCGAAATCACTTCTATCTTTGCATTGCTAGATGCTCGCTCTTTTGCTATGGCAATGCTACGATGCCTACCACTTGCTTATCATGCCTCCCAAATTGCCATGTCAAACCTCTAACCCACCATGTCCTAGCAAACCATTGATTGGCTATGTTACCGCTTTTCTCAGCCCCTCTTATAGCGTTGCTAGTTGCAGGTGAAGATTGGAGACCATTCCTTGTTGGAACATTATTTTCTTGTTGGGATATCATTATATTATCTTGTTATCTTAATGCATCTATATACTTGGTAAAGGGTGGAAAGCTTGGCCTTTTAGCCTAGTGTTTTGTTCCACTCTTGCCGCCCTAGTTTCCTTCATATCGGTGTTATGTTCCCGAATTTTGCGTTCCTTACGCGGTTGGGTAATAATGGGAACCCCTTGACCGTTCGCCTTGAATAAAACTCCTCCAGTAATGCCCAACCTTGGTTTTACCATTTTCCACCTAGCCTCTTTTTCCCTTGGGTTTGCGGAGCCCGAGGGTCATCTTATTTAAACCCCCCCCCCCCCCGGGCCAGTGCTCCTCTGAGTGTTGGTCCACCCCGTCAGCCGCCATGGCCACTAGGGGCAACTCTGGGCTGGCCTACCGGAAGTTTGGACAATCTGAGTGTGCCCTGAGAACGAGATATGTGCAACTCCTATCGGGATTTGTCAGCACATTCGGGCGGTGTTGCTGGATTTGTTTTAACTTGTCGAAGTGTCTTGTAGAACCGGGATACCGAGTCTGATCGGAATGTCTCGGGAGAAGGTATATCCTTCGTTGACCGTGAGAGCTTGTCATGGGCTAAGTTGGGACTCTCCTGCAGGGATTTGAACTTTCGAAAGCTGTGCCCGTGGTTATGGGCAGATGGGAATTTGTTAATGTCCGGTTGTAGATAACTTGAACTTTAACTTAATTAAAATGAATCAACTGTGTGTGTTACCGTGATGGTCTCTTCTCGGCGGAGTCCGGGAAGAGAACACGGTGTTGGAGTAATGCTTGCCGCAGGTTGTTCTCTAGTTATTCGTTCGTGCTTTGCCATCTCTTCTCGCTCTCTTTTGCGAACAGGTTAGCCACCATATATGCTAGTCGCTTGCTGCAGCTCCACATATTACCTTGCCTTACCTATAAGCTTAAATAGTCTTGATCGCGAGGGTGCGAGATTGTTGAGTCCCTATGGCTCACAGATTACTTCCAAACCAGATGCAGGGCCATACGACTCCGTTCCAGATGATGCGCTTGAGCTCAAGTGGGAGTTCGACGAGGACTCACGCCGTTACTATGTGTCTTTCCCTGATGATCAGTAGTGGTGCCCAGTTGGGGCGATCGGGACCGTGTCGCATGTTGGGTTGATCTTTTATTTTGGCACCGTAGTCGCGCCATGAGTGATTGGATGATGTAATGCTATTTATGTACTTTGTTTGACGTGGCGAGTGTAAGCCAACTATGTACCTTCCCTTTTATTATCTATTTACATGGGATGTTGTGAAGATTGCCTTACTTGTGACATTGCTTTCAATGCGGCTATGCCTCTAAGTCGTGCTTCGACACGTAGGAGATATAGCCGCATCTAGGGCATTACAAGTTGGTAATCAGAGCCTTCCCCAACCTTAGGAGCCCCCACTGCTTGATCATTTTTAGCAGCCATTGTTGAGTCTAGAAAAATGTTTTGAGTCATTTAGGAATTATATATCGGAGAGTTTAGGAATTCTTTTTACTCCCCAGTCCCTTCATCGCTCTGCTAAGGCATCCTGACGTAGAGTTTTGACTCTTCTCTTCTCAAATTTCACCAAAAAAAATTAGGATCACGCGGGTATCTTGGAATCGTTCCGATGGATTTGTGACGAGAACATTGTTCTTGGTGCCTCCTGTCATTTAGGGGTTGTGGTAGTGTCCCGGGGAGTTGAGCTCCAAGGTGTTGTCGTCACAATTTTATCGTTGTAGTTCTGGAATACCTGAGTTTAGTTCGCCGACATCGAAAATCTCTTTTATGCAGTTGTTGGTGAGATAACCTCGATGCCACCCAGTACTGGGGCGGGAGTTCGGGAGTATTGACATAACTTGTATAACAGATGCTTTTCAAAGGATGAGGTAGATGGTTTCCGAAGTTTTTCTCAGTTATGTGTTGAAGGATGGATACAGCTGGATGTAGGATTTGCTAGATTTGGGTGAGATATTATGCTTCCCTTGTATCCCCAACACCTGATTGCATAACTGGAAAGGTTCGGGAGTTTCATAGGTGGGAATTCTTGTAGCTCTAGTTCTTCTTCCACGGATATTTGGTTTGAGATTGGGATTTCTTACCGGGTATTCATTCTTGTTCCGTGCCTTCTTGATTTATTCCTCTACCTAAATTCTAAGTGGCTTCTCAATTTATGGACACGTGACCATTTCAAGTGGAATGCGTTCGTTCTTATGTTCGGATGTGAAGACTATATGTTGCAATTTCAACCCGCTTGATTCAGCTTCAATTTTATCTGTCAATGTGCTAACGGATGTCACCCTCTTCAGGATGGCTCCCACTAAGAGCAACAATCAGAATCAGAATCAAGATCCGCCACCACCTCCTCCTCCTCCGGAGGCATGGCAAGCTGTGATGGCTGCTACCAATGCAAACACGCAGTTGATCATGCAAATTCTCCAAGAGCGCAATCAAGCGAACCAAGGCAACCAGGGCAACAATCAGAATCACTTTGCTACACTCAACCAGTTCCTTGCTAACCAGCCAAAGACCTTCAGCAATTGTGTTGAGGCAACTGATGCTGGCGATTGGCTTGTGGACTTATGCAAGCATTTCGAGTGCAGTAACGTCAGGCCTGATGACTTTGTCATGTTCGCTTCCTTCCAACTCAAAGACCAAGCTGCAGAATGGTTCTAGCAGTACAAAGATTCCAGAGGAGGCCGTGTGATTACCTGGGATGAATTCCGTCAAGACTTCAAAGCTCATCATATTCCTCAGAGCGTGGTTGAAATGAAGCATGAGGAATTCTGCAACCTGAAGCAAGGCTCTTTGTCTGTCTATGACTACAACAAGTTGTTTCAGAAGCTCACCCGCTTTGCTAAGCAGGACGTCCCTGAGGAGAAGAGCATTACATACCAGTTCAGAGGTGGTCTCAGAGAAGAAATCCAGCTAGCTCTTGTTCTCTTTGAGCCCTTGAGGTACGATGAGTTCTACAACATGGCCTTGAAGCAAGAGGCTGCTCAACTGAAGTGTGATGCTTCCAAGAAGCGAGTCAGAGATGCTACTCCTTCTTCCTCTACTCAAGTGGCCAAGCAGCAGAAGTATTGGCTTCCTCCTCCTCCGTTCCGTCAGCCGTATCAGCAGAAGAGCAGAGGTGGCAGTGGATCTTCCCACCCACCCAACCCTGGCTTTCAGAACAAGACTTCGTCTCAAGCTCCAAGATCGAGTGCTCCGTATCACCGTCCGCTTTCAGAGGTCACGTGCAACAAGTGCCAACAGAAGGGTCACTATGCCAACAAATGCTTCAACCAGAGGCGTCTCCCTCCTCCTCATCCTGTGAGATTGGCAAGTACAGCTGTGGTCAAGCATAACCCCAAGCACGCCAAGGTCAACTTGATGAACGCATCTCAGGCAGAGGACTCGTCAGATGTCATCATGGGTAACCTTCCTGTTAACGATGTTCCCGCAAAAGTACTTTTTGACACTGGTGCATCGCATTGTTTCATCTCGAGACCTTTTGCATCTAAGCATGAGTTGACTTCCCAAGTTATGCATAAACCGTTAGCAGTTGTCTCTCTGGGTAAATGTTTGCTCGCTAACCACGAGATTCCGGATATTTCTATCATGATGGGTGATTTCAAGTTTCTGGCTTCTCCAATGGTCCTTGGTAAGTCGGATATTGATCTTATTCTCGGGATGGATTGGCTTTCTAAGCACAAGGCTCAGCTTGATTGTGCAGCCAGGCAGATTCAATTGACTCATTCATCTGAGGATGTAATTGTCTTTGCTGCTCGGGATAATACAATCCGTCTGTTTTCTCTCAATGAGAAGGGTGAACTGGATGCCATCTCGCAAATTCCAGTCGTTTGCGAATATCAAGACGTCTTTCTAGAAGAGCTTCCAGGAATGCCTCCGCACCGGCCAGTTGAATTCATCATCGATCTCGAGCCTGGCACGGAACCGGTTTGGAAGCGTCCCTACAAGCTCGGACCTGACGAGTTGAAGGAGCTGAAGAAACAACTCGATATTCAAGAGCAAATGGGTCTCATCCGACCTAGTTCTTCTCCTTGGGGTTGTGGAGTTCTTTTTGTGAAGAAGGATGGAACAGACCGACTTTGTGTTGACTACCGTCCACTGAACAAGAATACTATCAAGAACAAATACCCACTTCCCAACATCAACGAGCTGTTCGAACAACTCAAAGGTGCCCAAGTATTCTCCAAGCTTGATCTCCGCATGGGTTATCACCAGATTCGAATCCGTGAGCAAGATATTCCCAAGACGGCTTTCAGGACAAGCTATGGTTCATATGAATACACGGTCATGTCTTTTGGCCTCGTCAATGCTCCTTCGACTTTCTCTCGCATGATGAACTTCATTTTCAACGCCTACACAAATGACTTTGTTTTGGTCTATCTCGACGACATTCTGGTCTTTTCGAAGAACAAGGAAGATCATGCCAAGCACTTGCGTTTGGTGCTCGATAAGCTCAGGGAACACCAGTTCTACGCCAAGTTACTCAAAGTGCGAGTTTTGGCTCGATGAGGTTCTTTATCTTGGGCATATCATCTCTGCCAAGGGCATTGCGGTGAATCCTGAGAAGGTGTCTGCAATTGTGAATTGGGAACCACCTCAGAACGTGAAGCAACTCCGTAGCTTCCTCGGCCTCGCAAGCTATTGTCGAAGGTTCGTTGAGAACTTTTCAAAGATCGCGAAGCCTCTCTCAAACCTTCTCCAGAAGCACGTCAAGTACGTTTGGTCTCCGGAATGTGACATCGCTTTCAACACTTTGAAAGAGAAATTGGTCACTGCTCCAGTTCTGAGTCCTCCTGATGAATCCAAACCATTCGAGGTCTTTTGCGATGCCTCTCTCCAAGGTCTTGGTGCAGTGTTGATGCAAGAGAAGAAAGTTGTGGCTTATACCTCTCACCAGTTGAAGCCCAACGAGAAGAACTACCCCACTCATGACCTCGAGTTGGCGGCAGTTGTGCATGCTCTTTTGACTTGGAGACATCTCTTATTGGGAAGAAAAGTGGACATCTTCACTGACCACAAGAGTCTCAAGTACATCTTCACTCAGCCTAATCTCAACCTCAGGCAGACTCGACGGGTCGAAATTATTCAAGACTATAATCTGAATATCGAGTATACTCCAGGCAAGGCCAATGTGATTGCTGACGCATTGAGCAGGAAGGCTTATTGCAACAGTCTGATTCTCAAGCCGTATCAACCCGAGCTTTATGAAGCTTTCCGCAAACTCAATCTGCAAGTTGTTCCTCAAGGTTTCCTCGCCAACCTTCAAGTCTCTCCTACCTTGGAAGACCAGATTTGCGAGGCTCAACTTCTTGATGCTATGGTGAAGAAGGTGAAGATTGGGATTGCCAAGAGTCAACCCAAGTACAAGTGCTACCGCCTTGATGACAAGGATACTCTCTTCTTCGAGGATCGTATTGTTGTGCCCAAAGGTGATCTTCGTAAGGTTATCATGAACGAGGCTCACTATTCACTCCTCTCCATCCACCCTGGGAGCACGAAGATGTATCAAGACCTCAAGCAGGCTTATTGGTGGACTCGAATGAAGCGTGAGATTGCTTAGTTTGTGAATGAGTGTGATGTCTGCAAAAGAGTGAAGGCGGAACACCAAAGGCCAGCTGGTCTCCTCCAACCTCTTGCCATTCCAGAATGGAAGTTTGACCACATTGAGATGGACTTCGTGACTGGGTTTCCAAAGTCCAAGCGTGGCAATGATGCTATATTCGTTGTCATCGAAAAACTCACTAAAGTGGCTCATTTTCTACCTATCAAAGAGTCAATCACAGCAGCTCAATTGGCGGAGCTCTATACCTCTCGAATTGTCTCGCTGCACGGTATTCCACAGGTGATCTCTTCAGATCGTGGCAGCATCTTTACCTCCAAGTTTTGGGATTCTTTTCAGAAGGCCATGGGCACCAACATCCGCTTCAGCACAGCTTTCCATCCTCAAACTAGCGGTCAAGTCGAGCATGTCAATCAGATTCTTGAAGATATGCTCAGGGCTTGTGTGATCTCCTTCGGTATGCAGTGGGAAGATTGTCTTCCATATGCTGAATTCTCCTACAACAACAGTTTTCAAGCAAGTTCGGGCAGGGCCCCATTCAAAATTCTGTATGGTAGGAAATGCCGTACTCCACTCAACTGGTCTGAAACCGGTGAACGTCAACTTCTGGGAAATGACTTAATCACAGAAGCAGGGGAAATGTGTAAAGTCATTCGAGATAACCTCAAAGCAGCGCAATCGCGCCAGAAGAGCTACTATGATAGTAAGCACTGTGATTTGGCTTTCGAGATCGGAGATCATGTTTACCTCCGCGTCTCTCCAATGAAAGGTACTCTTCACTTCGGTATCAAAGGGAAGCTTGCCCTAGATACGTGGGACCTTTCAAGATCGTCAGCAAGAGAGGCGATCTCGCCTATCAACTCGAGCTTCCTTCAAACTTTGCAAATGTGCATGACGTGTTCCATGTCTCTCAGCTCCGCAAGTGCTTCAAGACTCCTGACCGCACCGTCAACTTCGAAGACATTGATCTCCAAGAAGATCTCTCTTATCATGAGCACCCCGTGGCTATTCTTGAAGAGACTGAACGCAAGACTCGCAATAAGTCAATCAAATTCCTCAAAGTCAAGTGGTCACACCATTCTGACCGTGAAGCCACCTGGGGACGCGAGGATCACCTCCGTTCTGAGTACCCGGTGTTCTTCCAGTATTAGATCTTGGGACAAGATCCTTTCGTAGTGGTGGAGTGTTGTAACACCCCGGATGTAATTTACCTAATATGTACTCCAACTCTTGCCGTTTCCGGCGCTAAGTTATTTTATCTTTCTCGGGTTCGGGTTTTTGCCTCCATGTGTTGTTGTTTTTGTCATGCATCTCATATCATGTCATCATGTGCATTGCATTTGCATACGTGTTCGTCTCATGCATTCGAGCATTTTCCCCGTTGTCCGTTTTGCATTCCGGCGCTCCGTTCTCCTCTGGTGGTCATTTCTACCTTTCTTTCGTGTGTGGGGGTTAAACATTTCCGGATTGGACCGAGACTTGCCATGCGGCCTTGGTTTACTACCGGTAGACCTCCTGTCAAGTTTCGTACCATTTGGACTTCGTTTGATGCTCCAACGGTTAACCGAGGGACCGAGAAGGCCTCGTGTGTGTTGCAGCCCAACACCCTTACAATTTGGCCCAAAACCCACCAAAACCTTCTCCATCATCTAGAGCGTTTGATCACGATCGCGTGGCCGAAAACCGCACCTCATTTGGACTCTCCTAGCACCCTCTATCTATAAATAGGTGCACTCCCCCGAAATTCCGGATCCCTAACCCTAAATCCCCTCTCTCCGCGCGCCGGACGCGTCCGTTCCGTCCCACCGCCGCCACGTGTCGAGTCGGGGTTCGCCCGCACCCGCGCCCCACATCGCCGGCCCGCTCAGCCCATGTTGGGCCCCCGCGGCCCAGTCGCCGCACCCCGCCGCCCGGCTTCGCCCCGCCGCCCGATGCCGCTTCCCCGCCGCCTTCACCTCGCCGGCCGGCGCCGCCGCGGTCCGCCTCGCCGACCATCGCCTCCATCGCCGCCCGACGCCATCTCCTCGCCCCGGCGCCGCCCCACCGCGCTGCTTCCTCCGGCCGCCAACCACCGCCTCCTCCGGCCACCACCGCAGCGGATCCGGCGCCCCGACTTCCACTCCGGCGACCTCAAAGCTCTGGCCGGCCAACCTCGGTTCCCGCGCATGAACAGTGCCCAGATCTAGATCTGAGACGGTTGTTTCTCCTCCCGAAACCCTAATAATTTGCGTTTTTCATCATGCTATATCTCCTCATCCGTAGATCCGTTTTGGGCGTGTAGCATATCAAAATATTTGTCTTGGAGAGTACATCATTTCATCTCATTGCATCATTTTCATTTGAGTTCATCTTGATGCCCGAAATAATGTTGGAAGAGTGCTATTTGAGTTAATTGTCAGATCTGCTGCACCAAATAGCTATTTGTCATTTTTGCCATGATTAATATGTGCATGATATGCCCATGAGCTCTACATGTGTTTTGTTATATGCTTTGCCATCTTTACAGAGGTGATATCCATGTATTTTTGTGATGTGTGTGGTGACTAGCACAAGCTTGCAAAGTGGTGCATTCGTTAATGCTGATTTCAGGGACTTGCAATTCCACTAAGTCCTTGATCTGTTTTTATCAATATGCCATATGTTCTTGTTGTTTCCTAGTTATCCGTGCCTCTTTTGAGGATGATCAGTAAGGATGATTTGTTAATCTTGTAGTGCTCTATCCATCCATGCCTTTGTTTGCAATTATGGAGCACCCTAGCTTGAGTCAATCGAGCTCTACTTTTACTATTTCGTGAATCTAGGCAGATTGTCTACTTGTTAGCGATTTTGCCGAGGATGTTGTAGTTGATACGTGCATGCTATGTTATTGTTCTTGCCATGCCTAGCTTGTATAATGTGTAGTATTGATGGGTGTAAGCTTAGATTGTCATGCCTTGCTCTGTAGTGAGTTCATCGAGCTCGTAAACATGCCTACTTGATATCTGATTTGCATTTTCTAGTTTTTCTCTAAGTCTGAGATCTGATTATGTTTTTGCCATGTTCACATGCTTGCAATTGTATTTTCTGATCCCTTTTGGCTTAAGGTCACTAAGAGACTTTTGTTAAGCTCTTTGAGTAGCTCCATGCCATGTCTTGCTTTGCCATGTTAAGTTCCTGTAACATCTAGTTTTCATGCTCCAAAGTGTGCTACCAGATCTGAAATTCCACGCTTGTGTTAATTTCACTAAGTCTGAAATTTGTTTACCAATTGCACTTTTGCCATGCTTGTTTGAACCTGTTAATGGATGAATTGGCCGTAGCTCCGTGTTCATCTTTTGTTAAGCATCATGAATGGATCCCTGCCATGTATTTTGTTGCCATGTTCGAGTGCTGTAGCATAATTATCTTGTTGCATTTAGATGGTTACTTGCTGTATATCGCAGACCGGTGCCATATTTGAATTGCTTGCCATTTCCAAACCGTGCATCCGATTCCGATGTTCTTTATATCGATTTCAACTGAAATCACCTCACCTTTCCAGTGGCACACTTGGATTTCCAAGTTGAGGCCAGGTTCATTCATTCCTTGCCAAATCTTGCATATGCATCACATATCGCATCCCGCATAGCATACCATGTTTGCATCATGTTGTTTGAGCTTTGCACGTGGTTGATTGTGTCCTTTTCGCTTGTTTGTCTTGTTTGGGTAGAGCCGGGAGACGAGTTGGCTAACGAGGAGCCCGTTGAGTTTGCTTTCGAGGATCCAGTCAACTCTGACAACTTTGCAGGCAAGATGATCATACCCTCAAAATCACATCTATCTTTGCTTTGCTAGATGCTCGCTCTTTTGCTATGCCTATGCTACGATGCCTACCACTTGAATATCATGCCTCCCAAATTGCCATGTCAAACCTCTAACCCACCATGTCCTAGCAAACCGTTGATTGGCTATGTTACCGCTTTGCTCAGCCCCTCTTATAGCGTTGCTAGTTGCAGGTGAAGATTGGAGACCGTTCCTTGTTGGAACATTATTTTCTTGTTGGGATATCATTATATTATCTTGTTATCTTAATGCATCTATATACTTGGTAAAGGGTGGAAGGCTCGTCCTTTTACCCTAGCGTTTTGTTCCACTCTTGCCGCCCTAGTTTCCGTCATATCGGTGTTATGTTTCCGGATTTTGCGTTCCTTACGCGGTTGGGTAATAATAGGAACCCCTTGACAGTCCACCTTGAATAAAACTCCTCCAGCAATGCCCAACCTTGGTTTTAACATTTGCCACCTAGCCTCTTTTTCCCTTGGGTTTTCGGAGCCCGAGGGTCATCTTATTTACCCCCCCCCCCCCCCCCCCCCGGGGACAGTGCTCCTCTGAGTGTTGGTCCACCTCGTCAGCCGCTGGTGGCCACCAGGGGCAACTCTGGGCTGGGCTACCGGAAGTTTGGACAATCTGAGTGTGCCTTGAGAACGAGATATGTGCAGCTCCTATCGGGATCTGTCGGCACATTCGAGCGGTGTTGCTGGATTTGTTTTAACTTGTCGAAGTCTCTTGTAGAACCGGGATACCGAGTCTGATCGGAATGTCTCGGGAGAAGGTATATCCTTCGTTGACCATGAGAGCTCGTCATGGGCTAAGTTGGGACTCCCCTGTGGGGATTTGAACTTTCGAAAGCCGTGTCTGCGGTTATTGGCAGATGGGAATTTGTTAATGTCCAGTTGTAGATAACTTGAACATTAACTTAATTAAAATGAATCAACTGTGTGTGTTACCGTGATGGTCTCTTCTCGGCGGAGTCCGGGAAGAGAACACGGTGTTGGAGTAATGCTTGCCGCAGGTTTTTCTCTAGTTATTCGTTCGTGCTTTGCCATCTCATCTCGCTCTCTTTTGCGAACAGGTTAGCCACCATATATGCTAGTCGCTTGCTGCAGCTCCACATATTACCTTGCCTTACCTATAAGCTTAAATAGTCTTGATCGCGAGGGTGCGAGATTGCTAAGTCCCTGTGGCTCACAGATTACTTCCGAACCAGATGCAGGGCCAGACGACTCCGTTCCAGATGATGCGCTTGAGCTCAAGTGGGAGTTCGACGAGGACTCACGTCGTTACTATGTGTCTTTCCCTGATGATCATTAGTGGTTCCCAGTTGGGGCGATCGGGACCGTGTCGCATGTTGGGTTGATCTTTTATTTTGGCACTGTAGTCGTGCCATGAGTGATTGGATGATGTAATGCTATTTATGTACTTTGTTTGACGTGGCGAGTGTAAGCCAACTATGTACCTTCCCTTTTATTATCTATTTACATGGGATGTTGTGAAGATTGCCTTACTTGCGACATTGCTTTCAATGCAGCTATGCCTCTAAGTCGTGCTTCGACACGTAGGAGATATAGCCGCATCGAGGGCGTTACAACCTTGTCTGTTGTGCAAGCGGTCATGACTTTGAACCACCGTCCAAATATTTTTTTTGTCGTTTGTTTTCATTCTTACTAGCAAGATGCCCATGCGTTGCACGTAACATCAAGATGCATTTGTATGACTTGTTTATCTTGTGAGAGAAAAGGATGAACGAGGGAAGGCCTTATTTGCAAATGTGGAGAGGTGTGTGGGTACCGTTTTGCAAAATTGTCGTAGTTTCTTTCCTATCCGTCAGATATAAATCGAATGGCCTATATTGCAGGATGGCAGGCACACCATCATCATCAACTCGGTTTCTTATAAGAATATATTTTACGTATTTTATAAGAGTGTAGATGTAGAGTAGATACAAGTCCACAGGTGGGCACGATGGTAGTGAGATAATGTGATGCAACAATAGAGGTGCCACATGGAGCGTTTAACTGGTCAACTAGTCATGTCATGAGCAAATACAGAGTTGTACAGTTAGCCCGTGACTGTATAATAACCATTAAACGTAAATGGTGACCATAATGAGTGGATTCTCAAGTCCAATGTACGCATCGTGCTTTCGCTTCAAATACAATGATCGTCATGTGACGCCCCTGATTTGACTGTACACTAATCATGCACGCAAATATGTACGATCAAGATCAGGGACTCACGGGAAGATATCACAACACAACTCTAAAACATAAATAAGTCATACAAGCATCATAATACAAGCCAGGGGCCTCGAGGGCTCGAATACAAGAGCTCAATCATAAATGAGTCAGCGTAAGCAACAATATCTGAGTACAGACATAAGTTAAACAAGTTTGCCTTAAGAAGGCTAGCACAAACTGGGATACAGATCGAAAGAGGCGCAGGCCTCCTGCCTGGGATCCTCCTAAACTACCCCTGGTCATCATCAGCGGGCTGCACATAGTAGTAGGCACCTCCCGAGTAGTAGTAGTAGTAGTAGTAGTAGTAGTCGTCGACGATGGCGTCTGGCTCCTGGGCTCCAACGTCTGGTCGCAGCAATCGGGTATAGAAAGGGCGAAAAGAGGGAGAAAAGCAACTGTGAGTACTCATCCAAAGTACTCGCAAGCAAGGAGCTACACTACATATGTATGCAATTGTATCAAATGGAATAAGGGTATCATATGTGGACTGAACTGCAGAATGCCGGAATAAGAGGGGGATAGCTAGTCCAATCGAAGACTACGCTTCTGGTAACCTCCCTCTTGCAGCAGGAGAAGAGAGTAGATGGTAAGTTCACCAAGTAGCATCGTGTAGCATAATCCTAACGGATGATCCTCCCCTCGTCGCCCTGTGAGACAGCGATGACCGGTTGTATCTGGCACTTGGAAGGGTGTGTTTTATTAAGTATCCGGTTCTAGTTGTCATAAGGTCAAGGTACAACTCCGGGTCGTCCTTTTACCGAGGGACACGGTGATACGTCTCCAACGTATCTATAATTTTTTATTGCTCCATGCTACTTTATCTACTGTTTTGGACTATATTGGGCTTTATTTTCCACTTTTATATTATTTTTGGGACTAACCTATTAACCGGAGGCCCAGCCCAGAATTGCTGTTTTTTTCCTATTTCAGTATTTTGAGGAAACAGAATATCAAACAGAGTCCAAACGCAATGAAACCTTCGGGAACGTGATCTTCTCACCGAACATGATCCAGGAGACTTGGACCCTACTCCAAGAAGTTTCCGGGGAGGTCACGAGGGTGGAGGGCGCCCCCCCCCCCCCCCCTGGGCGCGCCCCCTGCCTCGTGGGCCCCTTGGAGCTCCACCGACGTGCTCCTTCCTCCTATATATACCTACGTACCCCCATTAGACCAAAGAAGGAGCCAAAAACCTAATTCCACCGCCGCAACTTCCTGTATCCACGAGATCCCATCTTGGGGCCTGTTCCGGAGCTCCGCCGGAGAGGGCATCCATCACGGAGGGCTTCTACATCAACACCATAGCCCTTCCGATGAAGTGTGGGTAGTTTACTTCAAACCTTTGGGTAGCTAGATGGCTTCTTCTCTCTTTTTGGATCTCAATACAATGTTCTCCCCCTCTCTTGTGGAGATCTATTCGATGTAATCTTCTTTTTGCAGTGTGTTTGTTGAGACCGATGAATTGTGGGTTTATGATCCAACTTATCTATGAATAATATTTGAATCTTCTCTGAATTCTTTTATGTATGATTGAGTTATCTTTTCAAGTCTCTTCGAATTACCCGTTTGGGTTGGCCAACTAGATTGGTAGTTCTTGCAATGGGAGAAGTGCTTAGCTTTGGGTTCAATCTTGCGGTGTCCTTACTCAATGACAGAAAGAGTTACAAGGCACGTATTGTATTGTTGCCATCGAGGATAACAAGATGGGGTATTTATCATATTGCATGAATTTATTCCTCTACATCATGTCATCTTGCTTAAGGCGTTATTCTGTTTTTAACTTAATGCTCTAGATGCATGCTGGATAGCGGTCGATGAGTGGAGTAATAGTAGTAGATGCAGGCAGGGTGTCGGTCTACTTGCCACGGACGTGATGCCTATATACATGATCATACCTAGATAACCTCATAACTATGCTCAATTCTATTAATTGCTCAACAGTAATTTGTTCACCCACCGTAGAATATCTATGCTATTGAGAGAAGCCACTAGTGAAACCTATGGCCCCCGGGTCTATTCTCATCATATCAATCTCCATTACTTTATTTTACTTGTTTTGCTTTTACTTTTCACTTTGCATCTTTATACCAAAAATACCAAAAATATTATCTCTATCAGATCTCACTCTCGTAAGTGACCGTGAAGGGATTGACAACCCCTAAGCGTTGGTTGCGAGTTGCTGCCGTTTTGTGCAGGTACGAGGGACTTGCGCGTGACCTCCTACTGGATTGATACCTTGGTTCTCAAAAACTGAGAGAAATACTTACGCTACTGTGCTGCATCACCCCCTCCTCTTCGGGGAAAACCAACGCTAGCTCGAGACGTAGCACACGGCTATTCGAATAGATCAACTTCCCTGCAGGGGTGCCCCACATAACCCAACATGCTCGATCCCATTTGGCCGGACACACTTTCCTGGGTCATACCCGGCCTCGGAAGATCAACACGTCGCAGCCCTACCTAGGCACAACAGAGAGGTCAACACGCCGGTCTAAATCCTATGGTGCAGGGGTCTGGGCCCATCGCCCATTGCACACCTGCACGTTGCGAGGGCGGCCGGTGAGCAGACCTAGCCTCCCTTATACAAGAGCAGGTGTTCCAGTCCAACCCGGCGCGCGCCGCTCAGTCGCTGACGTCACGAAGGCTTCGGCTGATACCACGACGTCGAGTGCCCATAACTGACCCCGCGTAGATGGTTAGTGCGTACAGGCCAGTGGCCAGACTCACATCAAATACCAAGATCTCGTTAAACGTGTTATTTTTAAGTATCCGCGGACGCCGACCAGGGCCAGGCCCACCTCTCTCCTAGGTGGTCTCAACCTGCCCTGTCGCTCCACCTCAAAGTAACAGTCGGGGGCCATCGGGAACTCAGGCCCACCACTACCTGGATGGAGCCACCTGCCCCTTCAGCCCCCATCTCCAAACAGTATCACCGGTAATGTAACAGTGTAAAGTATATAGTATATGCCCGTGATCACCTCCCGAAGTGATCATGGCCCAGTAGTATAGCATGGCAGACGGACAAGAGTGTAGGGCCACTGAAGAAACACTAGCATCCTATACTAAACATTAGGATAGCAGGTTAAGGTATCAACAACTATAGCAACAATGACAGGCTATGCATCAGGATAGGATTAACGAAAGCAGTAACATGCTACACTACTCTAATGCAAGCAGTATAGAGAAGAATAGGCGATATCTGGTGATCAAGGGGGGCTTGCCTGGTTGCTCTGGCAAGAGAGAGGGGTCGTCAACACCGTAGTCGTACTCAGTCGCATCAACGTCGGTCTCGGGGTCTACCGGAGAAGAAAAGGGGGAGAAACAGTAAATACGGAGCAAACAAAGCATCACAAAATATAACAAGGCAATACGCAGTGCCAGGGGTGATCTAACGCAGGGATAGGTGATACCGGCGAAGGGGGAAAACATCCGGGAAAGTATTCCCGGTGTTTCACATTTTTGGACAGATGAACCGGAGGGGAAAAGTTGCAGGTTCACTATGCTAGGAACATGTGATGAACGATCGAACTACGAATACGAATGTGTCTCGTCGTTCTGAGCAACTTTCATGTACAAAGTATTTTCATCCGAGTTACGGTTTATTTTATATGAATTTCCAAAGTTTAAATGATTTTCTGGATTTATTAATTTGCATTAGATAAAAGGGAATTGGCTATGTGTACCCACTATTGTACCCAACCAGAGAGGCTGAGAGGCTGACAGTGTGCCAGCGGGGGTCCAGTCAGCAAAGTTTGACCCAATCCATATTTGACCGGTCAATGGATGGATAGTGCAAGTGGCTCCCGCATGTCATAAGCCCATTTTTAATGGATTGTTTAATTCAGTTTAATTAGTAGTGGGACCCCACTATTAGTGACTATAGTTAATTAGTCTTTAATTAGATTAATTTAGTTAGCAGTAGGACCCGCATGTAATAGACACTTGTGATATAATAATGGTTATCTAACATAGGGGACCCCACTTGCCATTTGCACCTCTGACTACTTAGGAATTAATCTAAACTAAACTGATGCTAACTAGGGACGGACATACGCAGAAACCACGCCCCATGGTTGGGCACGCACAGGGGTGCATGCGGCCATGGTTTGCAGCGGCAGCAGCTTGCAAAGAGCAGTAGCAGGTAGTAGCAGCAACACAGCAGCAGCAACAACAGGAGCAGCACGCGCGGGAGTAGGCAGAGTACGGCCAAGCGAGGCGCAGGGCGTGGGCAGTGCGCCGGCTAGCCGAGGCGCGCACAGGGCGCCCGGGGCGCGCGTGGAGGCACGTCCGGGCGTAGCCGTTCATGGCTACAGGTCCGCGGCGGGCGCGGCTTTGGGCAGGGGATGGGGCGGCGGTCTGCGGCGATAATAGCAATGGGGAAAAGTGGGGGATCGAGGGAGGAGCTCACCCCGGTCCTCGATGACCTGCTCGGGAGGTCGGGGGAGCGCTAAGGGAGGAGATCCGGGATGGGGAAGGGGCGACCGGACGCGAGGAAGATGGCCGATGGTGAGCGCTTGGGGCCTCCTAGCTCGAGCCCTTCGGCGTGGTGATGGAGCCGACCACGACGGAGCTCCCGGACATCTTCGTCCGACGAGGAAAGGCTGGTGGCCGCGTGCTCCATGGTGTTGCATCGACGATGTGCTCGGGCACGAGTTCAGATAGAGAGAGAGAGGCGATGGGAGGTATGAAGCGGCTAGGGTTCGTCAACGGGGTCGAGAGGGCTCTTATGCATCTCCAGGACGACCGGATGATCGACACGAGGGGCATCGGCGCGTGGACGGCCGAGCGTGCGTGCACAACACCATGGCCTCCTCTGCACTGTACAGAGGTGGGGGAAAAGCCTTTGTGGTCTGGGCCGAAGCACTCTAGCTACATAGAGCCCATCCGCACATTAGCTTGTTAGGCACTTTTTTGGTTTTCTTTTATAGTCTCCATTTTCTATTTTTCTAAGCTATGAAACAAGTTTTGTTAAACATGAAACTTGTCACATAATTATAAGTCCTTATTTTGGAGATGCCCAGAAGGTTTGGGGCTTGTTTCAAATCCATCAAAATTATGTTTGAATTTAAATGCTCCACATAAGTGCTATTGGGCCACTTCATAATTTACCAGGGAATATTTGGTGAGCCAAATGATGTTGGTTCAACAAGAAAATTATCTTGGAAATATTGGAAACATTTTGAATATTTTTCTTTTGTTATTTGAATAAATATTAATTTGACTTTATTTTTAAATTGAATTTGAATTCGGTTTGGAACAAAGTGAGGTTTAGAAAAATAATTGCGATGATATGGCACCATTAGTGAGTGGTTACTGTAGCTTAATTATCCGTGTGTCACAATTCTCCTGCACTACAAGAAATCTCGCCCCAAGATTTTAAGAGTTGGAATAAGGGGGGAAGATCTGGTTACGAAATTCTAACAAATCTTCTCGGTCTTAGTTGCTCTTCTCGAAGAGGTCGATCCATTACGTTGATGTCTTCATTTCTCTGCTTCAGGTCATCATGATGAAGTCGGCATCCTATCTTCGGGAACTCCATATACTTATGAAAGAATAAAGGGTGGGTATTCAGAGAGAACGGACCTCTGCAAGGTTGACTATCTGGTCGATAACATCGGGGAAGGTGCCGGAAAGTAACTCTCGAATTGAGACTTAAGAAAATATCAAGAGCAAAGTAAGGAGGTATCCTGGGAAGTTTCGAGCGGGCAGGCAATCGCTCGATGCCTGTTATAGGGCATGAAAGGGGTTCAAAGAAACAAGAATAAGTATTGTGTCCGATACCAGATTTGAAGGTGGCGCGTGAATTACATACGAGGCCACGCGCGAGGAACAACCTTGGGAACAGGGGGTGTACATGAGAGTCAGGTTTCGATCATGTGGAACTGTGGGTTATGGACCCACCATGTGGGTTAAAGGTAGAAAGGGCGTGACGTCTTGCATGACCATGTAGGCAAGACATCTCAGCGGATAGCAAGTCAGTCATGTCGGCAACAATGCCAGTACCAAGGGCGAGGGACGAAGAGAACCATCTTCCTGCTCGTTGAACAAGGCGAACCAATAGGCAAAGTTCTCGTCCATCGGTGGTTACCGGGATGTCAACAACAATAGTAACAGGGTCTTACTGACAGAATTGTACACCGAGGTGTTTACCTAAGTAGGAGAAAACTACTGCTTAGATCATATAGATCACAAGAAGGTTTAAACAACCCAATGGAAAGGAAAAAGTGATTATCAGGTTTAAACAGAACAATGGAAAGGAAAATGTGTTTAAACACATATTTCAAGGGTATATCCTTCCCAAGGACAAGCAGAGTAGGATATCCATGACAGGATATAATGTAGAAAACTCTTTAGGTAAGGGGAGAGAAATTTCATGACATTACCCATACAATGGTGTTTGGGTAATTGAGCAGGAAACATTTTAGCATTGGGCTTCAAATGTTCTTGTTAAAAATCGTAGTACCACAGACAATCTTCGAGATATCATTGACAGGATACACAAGTTTTACAAATTACTCATGGAAGAATGACTAACCTTGCTAGAAAGGAAACTATAACAATAGGCCCTCCGGGCAGGTGTGTTAGGATGAAATCACCTTATCGGGTTAAAGACCAATGTTATAACTCTTGGAAATATGTTCCAACCATCATACCTGACCGAGATTCAAGTCCGATTGGTGTCAGGATACTTCAGATTCAAGATGCCTGAGAAAGAAAAGGTGCAACGCAATTGACGAGATGACATTGTAAGATTTTCGGGAAATGAACTGTGGAAGCAAGTTCCGAATCATGAGTTCATCATTAACCCAAGGAGAGGATGAGGGGGTGGCTGATGAACTCAGCGATAATGAATCGAGATTTCCAAAGATGGATTCCCACCAGTATTCGAACAAGGAGATAACATTTCTCAGATCAAAGATATAATGAGGTATGCCCGAGGAAAACATACACAGTTAGTCATTGATTGAAAGGGGCACCCGAAATATGGGCTTAGGTAGCATGATCCATGTTATAATGGTGATTCGATAACCAATGGTCTAAGGATGTTATCGACCATTAACTTCAAAGCAATAGGGTTGCTAGAAGTTTTGAAGTCGGACATCCTAGTTCAATTGTCGGTTTTCCCGGTTAGAACAACACGGGGACCAAGAAATGAACAAACATGGTGAGAAGTATGTCATGTCAAGAATTCTCAAGAGGTGGAACAATTCTCACAACATTTTTGATATATAAGATGGTAACACTTCAAGGTAGGACATAAGATAAGCTGGATAGCCAGGAACTCAAGGTACAGCCACAACAGTAACAAGTTTGTGTTGGGAAGAAGGCAAGGAAGTAGTCGATGACAACACAAATTACCAAGGGACAAGGATGGTATTTCCCATGAAGAATTCAATAGATATCTTGGAAGAGCTCGAAATGTTTATGATGATCACGACACATTTGTCGAGAGATTTTAAGATGTAATCGATCGGCGATGACATCAAGTCAAACGAATGGTGAAGTGAAAGGTTATTGGAACCAAGGTTATGACACAAACTCAAAACCAAGCTCGTTGTTCAAGGTGAAATGATATGATGAGGAAGATCGACGTAAGCTTAGCTCATTGTCGAAAATTATGCTCCGGGAATAAGGACCAGGTAGCACAGTTAAAATCAGCAAGATAGTCATATAGCCGATCAGGCTAGAAATGACGTGATCGAGTGCAAACTCGTAAGTAAAGAAGATTTCTAATAGTTGTTTAATCGCGATGCGGACTCGATTCAGTTATCGGTGTCCTTGAGTGCTTAATGAATCAGAGCCCGTGAAAAAATTGGAATCACTGAGAATGCAGTACCTGATGGAGAATTCATAAGAAATTATACAGTTCCGTGTTAATCTCGAGATACCAGGGTGTAGTACTCGATGAAATATCAAAGTAAAGGTTGGACTGCTGCATTGATCCATAGAAGACAAGTGCTTAAACTTGCCCGAGAAATGGGATCAAATAAGAACATATGGTTGGAACCACGATTGCCAAGGATCAATTCACCGATACCAGAGGATATTATATCAAGGAAATAGTTATTATTACAAGAAGCTTCCATGATAGGATCTACATCGTGTCCATGGTCATGAACACAAAGTTCAAGGTCGACTCCCACTTCTTCAATGTATAACCTTCCATTCACCTCTTGCTTTTCGAAAATGACATTAGTTGTTAAAAGTTTTACCTGGTGCAATACCAGATAAGTATGACCCGTGAAATCTTCCGAGTTCACACAAATTAAGGAAGGCATAGTTTCAACCCATCGGGGCATCGTAGAACCATATACCACAAACTCAGGGGTAAATAACTCAAGCTCGATAGTAGAGCATGGTTGGCCAAATCAGAGAATACTATTTACCAATAGCATTATGAATCAGGGAAGAATTCACAAGGCGGTGAAATATGAAGGACATTGTCGAATAGTAATCCAACAAAGGATCTGACGGTCCATAGAGGAGCTGATGTGAGCATCGGCACACAACCAGTTGAAGAAAGAATGTAAAGGCATCGGATTATAGAACATCTGAATAATTTGATGCTTAGATACCAAAGGAATTATGATTTCCAAAATGAATGATCATAAGCATATGCTCTGATCAAGGGTGGATAAGTTGAATAGACCTAAGGGTACAATCGACGGCAAATAGATTGGTCGAGAACCAGCTCATGTTCCAAAATGACATCTGAGCCAGAAAGATAATTTCAAAGGATCAACTAATGATTGCGAGCATACTCAACATACTGTGTCAACAGACTCAAATGATAATGACAAAGGATGCCAATAAGATCACCAGACTTATGGGATTAACCATAATGCAAGCAAGAATTTCAAGAGCAATAGGTTGTTGAGGATTTTCGGAAGATTGCATGGTATTTCGAAAGCTTTTGTGAAATACATGAATCAACTGGGGATGAGTGGATACTCGATAAGTGCAAGGAATTATTCGTAGGGGTATTCATGCGGAAAAGATCTATAAGGCAGTGGCTTAAGAGATTCTTAAAAGTCGAAGAATAACTCGATGCATCTTGTAATAACAAGAGCAGCTGGGAAAGAAAGTAAGAAGGTCAGGTGTAAGTATTGATCCATAGGGCTGTATCGGTGGTAGGGGATTGCAAAAGCGACGGGCACAAAGTCTCGAGAAAACATCAAAGAGTATCTTCGAAATCTTCTAATGCAGCAGGCGATCCTCTGTAACAGGGGGCTCTCCGGGTGGATGCGGACACGAGATCCTAATGTCAGAGTTAGCAAATTCATTTAACCCGAATAGTAGAGAGATCAGAGTCCGAGAGTATAGGTTGAGGAATAAAAGATCCTAATACCACCCAAATGGCGACGTGGGCCCATAAGACACACAGCCATGTTAGTAAAAGTTTTGCAATGTCTAGAATCGATTTCGGCCAAGGAGTGTGCAAGGGGGAATCCTACAGGCAATCGGCTCTAATACCAACTTGTGACGCCTCTGATTTGACCGTACACTAATCATGCACGCAAATGTGTATAATCAAGATCAGGGACTCACGGGAAGATATCACAACACAACTCTAAAACATAAATAAGTCATACAAGCATCATAATACAAGCCAGGGGCCTCGAGGGCTCGAATACAAGAGCTCGATCATAGACGATTCAGCGGAAGCAACAATATCTGAGTACAGACATAAGTTAAACAAGTTTGCCTTAAGAAGGCTAGCACAAACTGGGATACAGATCGAAAGAGGCGCAGGCCTCCTGCCTGGGATCCTCCTAAACTACCCCTGGTCGTCATCAGCGGGCTGCACATAGTAGTAGGCACCTCCCGAGTAGTAGTAGTAGTCGTCGTCGACGATGGCGTCTGGCTCCTGGGCTCCAACGTCTGGTCGCAGCAATCGGGTATAGAAAGGGCGAAAAGAGGGAGAAAAGCAACTGTGAGTACTCATCCAAAGTACTCGCAAGCAAGGAGCTACACTACATATGTATGCAATGGTATCAAATGGAATAAGGGTATCATATGTGGACTGAACTGCAGAATGCCGGAATAAGAGGGGGATAGCTAGTCCAATCGAAGACTACGCTTCTGGTAACCTCCCTCTTGAGCAGGAGAAGAGAGTAGATGGTAAGTTCACCAAGTAGCATCGTGTAGCATAATCCTAACGGATGATCCTCCCCTCGTCGCCCTGTGAGACAGCGATGACCGGTTGTATCTGGCACTTGGAAGGGTGTGTTTTATTAAGTATCCGGTTCTAGTTGTCATAAGGTCAAGGTACAACTCCGGGTCGTCCTTTTACCGAGGGACATGGCTATTCGAATAGATCAACTTCCCTGCAGGGGTGCACCACATAACCCAACACGCTCAATCCGATTTGGCCGGACACACTTTCCTAGGTCATGCCCGGCCTCGGAAGATCAACATGTCGTAGCCCTACCTAGGCACAACAGAGAGGTCAGCACGCTGGTCTAAATCCTATGGCGCAGGGGTCTGGGCCCATCGCCCATTGCACACCTGCATGTTGCGAGGGCGGACGGTAAGCAGACCTAGCCTCCCTTATACAAGAGCAGGCGTTCTAGTCCAACCCGGCGCGCGCCGCTCCGTCGCTGACGTCACGAAGGCTTCGGCTGATACCACGACGTCGAGTGCCCATAACTGTCCCCGCGTAGATGGTTAGTGCATACAGGCCAGTGGCCAGACTCAGATCAAATACCAAGATCTCGTTAAACGTGTTATTTTTAAGTATCCGCGGACGCCGACCAGGGCCAGGCCCATCTCTCTCCTAGGTGGTCTCAACCTGCCCTGTCGCTCCGCCTCAAAGTAACAGTCGGGGGCCGTCGGGAACTCAGGCCCACCACTACCTGGATGGAGCCACCTACCCCTTCAGCCCCCATCTCCAAACAGTATCACCGGTAATGTAACAGTTTTAAGTATATAGTATATGCCCGTGATCACCACCCGAAGTGATCACGGCCCAGTAGTGATAGCATGGCAAACGAACAAGAGTGTAGGGCCACTAATGAAACACTAGCATCCTATACTAAACATTAGGATAGCAGGTTAAGGTATCAACAACTGTAGCAACAATGACAGGCTATGCATCAGGATAGGATTAATGAAAGCAGTAACATGCTACACTACTCTAATGCAAGCAGTATAAAGAAGAATAGGCGATATCTGGTGATCAAGGGGGGGCTTGCCTGGTTGCTCTGGCAAGAGAGAGGGGTCATCAACACCGTAGTCGTACTCAGTCGCAACAACATCGGTCTCGGGGTCTACCGGAGAAGAAGAGGGGGGAGAAACAGTAAATAAGGAGCAAACAAAGCATCACAAAATATAACAAGGCAATACACAGTGCCAGGGGTGATCTAACGCAGGGATAGGTGATACCGGCGAAGGGGGAAAACATCCGGAAAATTATTCCCGGTGTTTCGCGTTTTTGGACAGATGAACCGGAGGGGAAAAGTTGCAGGTTCACTATGCTAGGGACATGTGGTGAACGATCGAACTGTAAATACGAATTCGTCTCGTCGTTCTGAGCAACTTTCATTTACAAAGTATTTTCATCCGAGTTACGGTTTATTTTATATGAATTTCCAAAGTTTAAATGATTTTCTGGATTTATTAATTCGCATTAGATAAAAGGGAATTGGCAATGTGTACCCACTATTGTACCCAACCAGAGGGGCTGAGAGGCTGGCAGTGTGCCAGCGGGGGTCCATCCAGCAAAGTTTGACCCAGTCCATATTTGATCGGTCAATGAATGAATAGTGCAAGTGGCTCCCGCATGTCATAAGCCCATTTTTAACAGATTGTTTGATTCAGTTTAATTAGTAGTGGGACCCCACTATTAGTGACTATAGTTAATTAGTCTTTAAATAGATTAATTTAGGGGTTGTTTGGTTTCAATAAGTCACCTGACTTGTAAGTCAGGTGACTTAAAACCAGTGACTTATAAGCCATGCCTGTTTGGTTGTCACCTGACTTATAAGTCACCTGAGCACACCTTCCCACCATGTTTTTTTATGTAAAGGTGGTGGGACCCATGTAAAAGAGGGTGATTTATAAGTTTTAAGTTGGGGTGGAGCAACTTATGACTTATAAGTTAGGGTGACTTATAAGTTAGGTCCGTTTGGCAAAATAAGTCACTTTTTGCACTTTTCGACTTATAAGTTGGTGACTTATTTGGAAACCAAACAGGGCCTTAGTTAGCAGTAGGACCCGCATGTAATAGACACTTGTGATATAATAATGGTTATCTAACATCGGGGACCCCACATGCCATTTGCACCTCTGACTACTTAGGAATTTATCTAAACTAAACTGATGCTAACTAGGGACGGACATACGCAGAAACCACGCCCCATGGTTGGGCATGCACAGGGGTGCATGCGGCCATGGTTTGCAGCGGCAGCAGCAACTGGCAGGTAGCGGCAGCAGCTTGCAAAGAGCAGTAGCAGGTAGCAGCAGCATAGCTAGAAGAGAAATGGCAGTGGATAGAGCAGCAACGCAGCAGCAGCAGCAACAGGAGCAGCACGCGCGGGAGTAGGCAGAGTACGGCTACGGCCAAGCACGGCCAAGGGAGGCGCAGGGCGCGTGCAGTGTGCTGGCTGGCCGAGGCGCGCACAGGGTGCCCGTGGCGCGCGTGGAGGCACGGTCGGGCGTAGCCGTTCGCGGCTACAGGTGCGCGGCGGGCGCAGCTTTGGGCAGGGGATGGGGCGGCGGTCTGCGGCGATAATAGCAATGGGGAAAAGTGGGGGGTCGAGGGAGGAGCTCACCCCGGTCCTTGATGACGTGCTCGGGAGGTCGGGGGAGCGCTAAGGGAGGAGATCCGGGATGGGGAAGGGGCGACCGGACGAGAGGAAGATGGCCGATGGTGAGCGCTTGGGGCCTCCTAGCTCGAGCCCTTCGGCGTGGTGATGGAGCCGACCACGACGGAGCTCCCGGACATCTTCGTGCGATGAGGAAAGGCTGGTGGCCGCGTGCTCCATGGTGTTGCGTCGATGATGTGCTCGGGCACAAGTTCAAATAGAGAGAGAGAGAGAGAGAGAGGCGATGGGGAGTATGAAGTAGCTAGGGTTCGTCAACGGGGTCAAGAGGGCTCTTATGCATCTCCAGGACGAGCGGATGATCGACACGAGGGGCATCGGCGCGTGGACGGGCGAGCGTGCGTGCACAACACCATGGCCTCCTCTGCACTGCACAGAGGTGGGGAAAAAGCCTTTGTGGGCTGGGCCGAAGCACTTTAGCTACATAGAGCCCATCCGTACAGTACCTTGTTAGGCACTTTTTTGGTTTTCTTTTATAGTCTCCGTTTTCTATTTTTCTAAGCTATGAAAAAAGTTTTGTTAAACATGAAACTTGTCACATAATTATAAGTCATTATTTTGGAGATGCCCACAAGGTTTGGGGCTTGTTCAAATCCATCAAAATTATGTTTGAATTTAAATGCTCCACATAAGTGCTATTGGGCCACTTCATAATTTACTAGGGAATATTTGGTGAGCCAAATGATGTTGGTTCAACAAGAAAAATATCTTGGAAATATTGGAAACATTTTGAATATATTTCTTTTGCCATTTGAATAAATATTAATTTGACTTTATTTTTAAATTGAATTTGAATTCGGTTTGGAACAAAGTGACGTTTAGAAAAATAATTGTGATGACATGGCACCATTAGTGAGTGGTTACTGTAGCTTAATTATCCGTGCGTCACAATTCTCCTGCACTACAAGAAATCTCGCCCCGAGATTTTAAGAGTTGGAATAAGGGGGAAAGATCTGGTTATGAAATTCTAACAAATCTTCTCGGTCTTAGTTGCTCTTCTCGAAGAGGTCGATCCATTACGTTGATGTCTTCATTTCTCTGCTTCAGGTCATCATGATGAAGTCGGCATCCTATCTTCGGGAACTCCATCATACTTACGAAAGAATAAAGGGTGGGTATTCCGAGAGAACGGACCTCTGCAAGGTTGACTATCTGGTCGATAACATCGGTGAAGGTGGCGGAAAGTAACTCTCGAATTGAGACTTAAGAAAATATCAAGAGCAAAGTAAGGAGGTATCCTGGGAAGTTTCGAGCGGGCAGGCAATCGCTCGATGCCTTTTAGAGGGCATGAAAGGGGTTCAAAGAAACAGGAATAAGTATTGTGTCCGATACCAAATTTGAAGGTGGCGCGTGAATTACATACGAGGCCACGCGCGACGAACAACCTTGGGAACAGGGGGTGTATATGAGAGTCAGATTTCGATCATGTGGAACTGTGGGTTATGGACCCACCATGTGGGTTAAAGGTAGAAAGGGCGTGACGTCTTGCATGACCACGTAGGCAAAACATGTCAGCGGATAGCAAGTCAGTCATGTCGGCAACAACGCCGGTACCAAGGGCGAGGGACGAAGAGAACCATCTTCCTGCTCGTTGAACGAGGCGGACCAATAGGCAAAGTTCTCGTCCATCAGTGGTTACCGGGATGTCAACAACAATATTAACAGGGTCTTACTGACAGAATTGTACACCGAGGTGTTTACCTAAGTAGGAGAAAACTACTGCCTAGATCATATAGATCACAAGAAGGTTTAAACAACCCAATGGAAAGGAAAAAGTGATTATCAGGTTTAAACAGAACAATGGAAAGGAAAATGTGTTTAAACACATATTTCAAGGGTATATCCTTCCCAAGGACAAGCAGAGTAGGATATCCATGACAGGATATAATGTAGAAAACTCTTTAGGTAAGGGGAGAGAAATTTCATGACATTACCCATACAATGGTGTTTGGGTAATTGAGCAGGAAACATTTTAGCATTGGGCTTCAAATGTTCTTGTTGAAAATCGTAGTACCACAAACAATCTTCGAGATATCATTGACAGGATACACAAGTTTTACAAATTACTCATGGAAGAATGACTAACCTTGCTAGAAAGGAAACTATAACAATAGGCCCTCCGGGCAGGTGTGTTAGGATGAAATCACCTTATCGGGTTAAAGACCAATGTTATAACTCTTGGAAATATGTTCCAACCATCATACCTGACCGAGATTCAAGTCCGATTGGTGTCAGGATACTTCAGATTCAAGATGCCTGAGAAAGAAAAGGTGCAACGCAATTGACGAGATGACATTGTAAGATTTTCGGGAAATGAACTATGGAAGCAAGTTCCGAATCATGAGTTCATTAACCCAAGGAGAGGATGAGGGGGTGCCTGATGAACTCAGCGACAATGAATCGAGATTTCCAAAGATGGATTCCCACCAGTATTCGAACAAGGAGATAACATTTCTCAGATCAAAAATATAATGAGGTATGCCCGAGGAAAACATACACAGTTAGTCATTGATTAAAAGGGGCACCCGAAATATGGGCTTAGGTAGCATGATCCATGTTATAATGGTGATTCGATAACCAATGGTCTAAGGATGTTATCGACCATTAACTTCAAAGCAATAGGGTTGCTAGAAGTGTTGAAGTCGGACATCCTAGTTCAATTGTCGGTTTTCCCGGTTAGAACAACACGGGGACCGAGAAATGAACAAACATGGCGAGAAGTATTTCATGTCAAGAATTCTCAAGAGGTGGAACAATTCTCACAACATTTTTGATATATAAGATGGTAACACTTCAAGGTAGGACATAAGATAAGCTGGATAGCCAGGAACTCAAGGTACAGCCACAACACTAACAAGTTTGTGTTGGAAAGAAGGCAAGGAAATAGTCGATGACAACACAAATTACCAAGGGACAAGGATGGTATTTCCCATGAAGAATTCAATAGATATCTTGGAAGAGCTCGAAATGTTTATGATGATCACGACACATTTGTCGAGAGATTTTAAGATGTAATCGATCGGCGATGACATCAAGTCAAAGGAATGGTGAAGTGAAAGGTTATTGGAACCAAGGTTATGACACAAACTCAAAACCAAGCTCGTTGTTCAAGGTGAAATGATATGATGAGGAAGATCGACGTAAGCTTAGCTCATCGTCGAAAATTATGCTCCGGGAATAAGGACCAGGTAGCACAGTTAAAATCAGCACGATAGTGATATAGCCGATCAGGCTAGAAATGACGTGATCGAGTGCAAACTCGTAAGTAAAGAAGATTTCTAATAGTTGTGTAATCGCGTTGCGGACTCGATTCAGTTATCGGTGTCCTTGAGTGCTTAATGAATCAGAGCCCGTGAAAAAATTGGAATCACTGAGAATGCAGTACCTGATGGAGAACTCATAAGAAATTATACAGTTCCGTGTTAATCTCGAGATACCAGGGTGTAGTACTCGATGAAATATCAAAGTAAAGGTTGGACTGCTGCATTGATCCATAGAAGACAAGTGCTTAAACTTGCCCGAGAAATGGGATCAAATAAGAACATATGGTTGGAACCACGATTGTCAAGGATCAATTCACCGATACCAGAGGATGTTATATCAAGGAAATAGTTATTATTACAAGAAGCTTCCATGATAGGATCTACATCGTGTCCATGGTCATGAACACAAATTTCAAGGTCGACTCCCACTTCTTCAATGTATAACCTTCCATTCACCTCTTGCTTTTCGAAAATGACATTAGTTGTTAAAAGTTTTACCTGGTGCAATACCAGATAAGTATGACCCGTGAAATCTTCCGAGTTCACACAAATTAAGGAAGGCATAGTTTCAACCCATCGGGGCATCGTAGAACCATATACCACAAACTCAAGGGTAAATAACTCAAGCTCGATAGTAGAGCATGGTTGGCCAAACAGAGAATACTATTACCAATAGCATTATGAATCAGGGAAGAATTCACAAGGCGGTGAAATATGAAGGACATTGTCGAATAGTAATCCAACAAAGGATCTGACGGTCCATAGCGGAGTTGATGTGAGCATCGGCACACAACCAGTTGAAGAAAGAATGGAAAGGCATCGGATTATAGAACATCTAAATAATTCGATGCTTAGATATCAAAGGAATTATGATTTCCAAAACGAATGATCATAAGCATATGCTCTGATCAAGGGTGGATAAGTTGAATAGACCTAAGGGTACAATCGACGGCAAATAGATTGGTCGAGAACCAGCTCATGTTCCAAAATGACATCTGAGCTAGAAAGATAATTTCAAAGGATCAACTAATGATTGCGAGCATACTCAACATACTATGTCAACAGACTCAAATGATAATGACAAAGGATGCCAATAAGATCACCAGACTTATGGGATTAACCATAATGCAAGCAAGAATTTCAAGAGCAATAGGTTGTTGAGGATTTTTGGAAGATCGCATGGTATTTCGAAAGCTTTTGTGAAATACATGAATCAACTGGGGATGAGTGGATACTCGATAAGTGCAAGCAATTATCCGTAGGGGTATTCATGCGGAAAAGATCTGTAAGGCAGTGGCTTAAGAGATTCTTAAAAGTCGAAGAATAACTTGATGCATCTTGTAATAATAAGAACAGCTGGGAAAGAAAGTAAGAAGGTCAGGTGTAAGTATTGATCCATGGGGCTGTATCGGTGGTAGAGGATTGCAAAAGCGACGGGCACAAAGTCTCAAGAAAACATCAAAGAGTATCTTCGAAATCTTCTAATGCAGCAGGCGATCCTCTGTAACAGGGGGCTCTCCGGGTGGATGCGGTCACGAGATCCTAATGTCAGAGTTAGCAAATTCATTTAACCCAAATAGTAGAGAGATCAGAGTCCCACAGTATAGGTTGAGGAATAAAAGATCCTAATACCACCCAAATGGCGACGTGGGCCCATAAGACACACAACCATGTTAGTAAAAGTTTTGCAATGTCTAGACTCGACTTCGGCCAAGGAGTGTGCAAGGGGGAATCCTACAGGCAGTCGGCTCTGATACCAACTTGTGACGCCCCTGATTTGACCGTACACTAATCATGCACGCAAATGTGTATAGTCAAGATCAGGGACTCACGGGAAGATATCACAACACAACTCTAAAACATAAATAAGTCATACAAGCATCATAATACAAGCCAGGGGCCCCGAGGGCTCGAATACAAGAGCTCGATCATAGACGAGTCGCGGAAGCAACAATATCTGAGTACAGACATAAGTTAAACAAGTTTGCCTTAAGAAGGCTAGCACAAACTGGGATACAGATCGAAAGAGGCGCAGGCCTCCTGCCTGGGATTCTCCTAAACTACTCCTGGTCGTCGTCAACGGGCTGCACGTAGTAGTAGGCACCTCCCGAGTAGTAGTAGTCGTCATCGACGGTGGCGTCTGGCTCCTGGGCTCCAACGTCTGGTTGCAGCAATCGGGTATAGAAAGGGGGAAAAGAGGGAGAAAAGCAACTGTGAGTACTCATCCAAAGTACTCGCAAGCAAGGAGCTACACTACATATGTATGCAATGGTATCAAATGGAATAAGGGTATCATATGTGGACGGAACTGCAGAATGCCGGAATAAGAGGGGGATAGCTAGTCCAATCGAAGACTACGCTTCTGGTAACCTCCATCTTGCAGCAGGAGAAGAGAGTAGATGGTAAGTTCACCAAGTAGCATCGTGTAGCATAATCCTAACCGATGATCCTCCCCTCGTCGCCCTGTGAGACAGCGATCACCGGTTGTATCTGGCACTTGGAAGGGTGTGTTTTATTAAGTATCCAGTTCTAGTTGTCATAAGGTCAAGGTACAACTCCGGGTCGTCCTTTTACCGAGGGACACGGCTATTCGAATAGATCAACTTCCCTGCAGGGCTGCACCACATAACCCAACACGCTCGATCCGATTTGGCCGGACACACTTTCCTGGGTCATGCCCGGCCTCGGAAGATCAACATGTCGCAGCCCTACCTAGGCACAACAGAGAGGTCAGCACGCCGGTCTAAATCCTATGGCGCAGGGGTCTGGGCCCATCGCCCATTGCACACCTGCATGTTGCGAGGGCGGCCGGTCAGCAGACCTAGCCTCCCTTATACAAGAGCAGGCGTTCCAGTCCAACCCGGCGCGCGCCGCTCAGTCGCTGACGTCACGAAGGCTTCGGCTGATACCACGACGTCGAGTGCCCATAAATGTCCCCGCGTAGATGGTTAGTGCGTATAGGCCAGTAGCCAGACTTAGATCAAATACCAAAATCTCGTTAAACGTGTTATTTTTAAGTATCCGCGGATGCCGACCAGGGCCAGGCCCACCTCTCTCCTAGGTGGTCTCAACCTGCCCTGTCGCTCCCCCTCAAAGTAACAGTCGAGGGCCGTCGGGAACTCAGGCCCACCACTACCTGGATGGAGCCACCTGCCCCTTCAGCCCCCATCTCCAAACAGTATCACCGGTAATGTAACAGTGTTAAGTATATAGTATATGCCCGTGATCACCTCCCGAAGTGATCACGGCCCAGCATGGCAGACGAACAAGAGTGTAGGGCCACTAATGAAACACTAGCATCCTATACTAAACATTAGGATAGCAGGTTAAGGTATCAACAACTGTAGCAACAATGACAGGCTATGCATCAGGATAGGATTAACGAAAGCAGTAACATGCTACACTACTCTAATGCAAGCAGTATAGAGAAGAATAGGCGATGTCTGGTGATCAAGGGGGGGGGCTTGCCTGGTTGCACTGGCAAGAGAGAGGGGTCATCAACACCGTAGTCATACTCAGTCGCAATAACGTCGGTCTCGGGGTCTACCGGATAAGAAGAGGGGGGAGAAACAGTAAATACGGAGCAAACAAAGCATCACAAAATATAACAAGGCAATACGCAGTGCCATGGGTGATGTAACGCAGGGATAGGTGATATCGGCGAAGGGGGAAAACATCCGGGAAAGTATTCCCGGTGTTTCGCGTTTTTGGACAGATGAACTAGAGGGGAAAAGTTGCAGGTTCACTATGCTAGGGACATGTGGTGAATGATCGAACTGCAAATACGAATTCGTCTCGTCGTTCTGAGCAACTTTCATGTACAAAGTATTTTCATCCGAGTTACGGTTTATTTTATATGAATTTCCAAAGTTTAAATGATTTTCTAGATTTATTAATTCGCATTAGATAAAAGGGAATTGGCTATGTGTACCCACTATTGTACCCAACCAGAGGGGCTGAGAGGCTCACAGTGTGCCAGCGGGGGTCTATTCAGCAAAGTTTGACCCAGTCCATATTTGATCGGTTAATGGATGAATAGTGCAAGTGGCTCCCGCATGTCATAAGCCCATTTTTAACAGATTGCTTGATTCAGTTTAATTAGTAGTGGGACCCCACTATTAGTGACTATAGTTAATTAGTCTTTAATTAGATTAATTTAGGGGCTGTTTGGTTTCAATAAATCACCTGACTTATAAGTCAGGTGACTTAAAACCAATGACTTATAAGTCATGCCTCTTTGGTTGTCACCTGACTTATAAGTCACTTGAGCACACCTTCCGACCATGTTTTTTTATGTAAAGGTGGTGGGACCCATGTAAAAGAGGGTGATATATAAGTTTTAAGTTGGGGTGGAGCAACTTATGACTTATAAGTTGGGGTGACTTATAAGTTAGCCCCGTTTGGCAAAATAAGTCACTTTTTGCACTTTTCGACTTATAAGTTGGTGACTTATTTGGAACCAAACCAGGGGCCTTAGTTAGCAGTAGGACCCGCATGTAATACACACTTGTGATATAATAATGGTTATCTAACATCGGGGACCCCACATGCCATTTGCACCTCTGACTACTTAGGAATTAATCTAAACTAAACTGATGCTAACTAGGGACGGACATACGCAGAAACCACGCCCCATGGTTGGGCACGCACAGGGGTGCATGCGGCCATGGTTTGCAGCGGCAGCAGCAACTGGCAGGTAGCGGCAGCAGCTTGCAAAGAGCAGTAGCAGGTAGCAGCAGCATAGCTAGAAGAGAAACGGCAGCGGATAGAGCAGCAACACAGCAGCAGCAGCAACAGGAGCAGCACGCGCGGGAGTAGGCAGAGTACGGCTACGGCCAAGCACGGCCAAGGGAGGCGCAGGGCGCGTGCAGTGTGCTGGCTGGCCGAGGCGCGCACAGGGTGCCCGTGGCGCGCGTGGAGGCACGGCCGGGCGTAGCCGTTCGCGGCTACAGGTCCGCGGCGGGCGCGGCTTTGGGCAGGGGATGGGGCGGCGGTCTGCGGCGATAATAGCAATGGGCAAAAGTGGGGGATCGAGGGAGGAGCTCACCCCGGTCCTCGATGACGTGCTCGGGAGGTCGGGGGAGCATTGAGGGAGGAGATCCGGGATGGGGAAGGGGCGACCGAACGCGAGGAAGATGGCCGATGGTGAGCGCTCGGGGCCTCCTAGCTGGAGCCCTTCGGCGTGGTGATGGAGCCGACCACGACGGAGCTCCCGGACATCTTCGTGCGACGAGGAGAGGCTGGTGGCCGCGTGCTCCATGGTGTTGCGTCGACGATGTGCTCGGGCACGAGTTCAGATATAGAGAGAGAGAGGCGATGGGGAGGCATGAAGCGGCCAGGGTTCGTCAACCGGGTAGAGAGGGCTCTTATGCATCTCCAGGATGAGCGGATGATCAACACGAGGGGCATCGGCGCGTGGACGGGCGAGCGTGCGTGCACAACACCATGGCCTCCTCTGCACTGTACAGAGGTGGGGGAAAAGCCTTTGTGGGTTGGGCCGAAGCACTGTAGCTACATAGAGCCCATCCGCAGAGTAGCTTTTTAGGCACTTTTTTGGTTTTCTTTTATAGTCTCCATTTTTTGTTTTTCTAAGCTATGAAACAAGTTTTGTTAAACATGAAACTTGTCACATAATTATAAGTCATTATTTTGGAGATGCCCACAAGGTTTGGGGCTTGTTTCAAATCCATCAAAATTATGTTTGAATTTAAATGCTCCACATAAGTGCTATTGGGCCACTCCATAATTTACTAGGGAATATTTGGTGAGCCAAATGATGTTGGTTCAGCAAGAAAATATCTTGGAAACATTTTGAATATTTTTCTTTTGCTATTTGAATAAATATTAATTTGCTTTATTTTTAAATTGAACTTGAATTCGGTTTGGAACAAAGTAAGGTTTAGAAAAATAATTGCGATGACATGGCACCATTAGTGAGTGGTTACTGTAGCTTAATTATCCGTGCATCACACATCATTACATAGATCGCGAGAGAAAGATGAAACATGCGTGAATTTTCTGGGGGCTTACTTTTAGAGGACCTGGAGATAGTTTTGTTTGTATACGTGAAAGGGGCGTACAGGGGGGTATGCGATGGAGAGAGAGATGCTCTTCGTTTCTCTTTATTATGACTAACTTTGTATATAGAATAAAAATATACAAATCACAGTGCGGAATAAATATCATTGTGGGCACCATGTAATGCAAATTAGCGTTCGTACTCCTCCATATAACTTTGTAATGTTGTATATATGTAGAAACTCTAAAATAATTTTTTGGCCACACTTTATTCAAAAGGAATGTTGTATGCGAAATAAACGTGAAGAGAGGGCTTTTTAGATCAATAGGGTACGTGATGTAACATGTGTGAATGTGTAGTTGATGCATTTGGCGGGGCCTAGAGAGGTATGCGTGTGTATTACATATTCGAGAGAGGCCTGGATAGAGGGGCCGACGGGGATGGCGTGGGAGAGATAGCACGAGAAATGAGAGTGGTCTAGAGAGAGAGAGACGAATATGACGTCACGACAAGAGATTCCATTCCCTTGAGTGTGTATATGCAAGGGGGGAGAGAATAGAGGCACTAGGAGAAATTTTCTGTGTGTGTGGTGTTTGTGTTGGTATGTGTGGGTGTCAGAAGATAATGAGACGTGGGGGCAGAAGGTGTGTCACCGCGTGAGGTCCGGTGGGTCGAGGTGAGGCCCTTCGTTCGGTTCCGTCCTGCGCCACATTGGTCGGCCCGTGACGCATTTAGGAAGACCCATGGATAACTAGTCGTACAAGACAAAGATAGCTGAATTGTGAACGACTCTGTGTCCACTGACAAAGCCGGCTAGGATTTGTAACCCTAGGTTCTCGGACTAAGGTAGCCCCTTTATCTCTTATATTACTATTCATCCAACCTAACTTTAAGGGGCATCCTACAGAATGCTCTGCTAGAATCATACTCGTCGATTAGGAAGAGAGGTGTGAGACAATGCGTGAGAGACAGGCATAAAGATAATGTGCGTACATGAGACATGTAGGCAGGTCCATGTATATAGAAAGGGTCGATGAGGATTGTGCGTGTGTATGTTTGCGAGAGGAAGAGTGCTTGTGATAAAGGTTAGTGGAAACAGTTGTAAATGGTTACGAGAGGGAGGGAGGGTTATATCTAAAGCATGTGTGCGAGAAAGACACCTCAGAAGAGAGTGTGTGAGCATGTGTGAGAGACCACCGATGGAGAGTGAAACTACACATAAAAGACTGCTCTACACATTGATTAAAGATATAAATTGTATCCAAATATTAGGATGGGATCATGATATTTGCAATTCGCGTAAGGAGCGGTCATTGATCCATCAGACATCTAGATTCTATCGAATTTGAGCATGTCTATATTATTATTCGACACAATTGATCCACATAGTTAGTATTTAAACTCCAGACAATGCATCGCTTTAGCAATCGAATATAAACGTGAGTATAGTTCATGTTGTGTGTGTAAAGCACATTATACATATGGAAGTTACACAATGGACATTATAAATAGCTATCTATGAACTAGCATACATTTGAATTCAACTTAAGGTGGTTAAGAAAGATCGAATTCAACATGAAGTCCATTCAATTATTTGAATTTGATATCATGGCATTTGTAAACCATACCTAAATTATGGGGGCACCAATCTTTGCTCTGATTTTGTACATAATAGCATATGTAGTCGTGTACAAAATAGATTCAGATTTAGCTCCTCCATTCCAAAATAATTGTAGTTATAGGATTTTCAAGTGTCAAATTTTCAAAAAGAAGCGGATAATTTAATGAGGTTTTCAAACATACAAGGTCAAATATAACGTTGTCTATTTAGGTCAATCCTAATAGTTCAAGAGCACTCTAAACGTGAATGCTTGTGTTTCAAAATTTCAAACGAAGCGCCAAAAGAGCCTCTACTCGCCCGAAACCGCGTGAGACCAATGTTTGGTAGTACAAGGAAATTACTTTTCTAATAACCCCGACCTGTGAAACCTACCGGCCCGACGTCCAAAGGTCTAAATCGAGGTAGGTTTGTAGCTTCATCTAGACGCCACGCAACTGCATCCGAAAAACATTCATACACAATGGCCGCCTAAGCACACATGCGCGCGGCCGAAATTGCTCCCGCCCACTATTTGGGACACCTGGGATTACCATCCTACCCCCGACCCCCAGTAGGTCCGAATTTAAGAGGGGGGCAAAGTTTGTACTTTCCCCAAATTTCAAACAAGGCGTCCCATCTTCTGTTCAAAAAAGCCAAAAACAAGCGCATCCCAGACCGAAACATGGTTCCCCCCCACCCGTCTGACTCCCCATTTGTACTCTGTGGGCGCCAAAACTACCTCTCCACCAGCCGCGAAACCCCGGCGTCCTCCGTCCACCACCCCATCCCACCCATCAACCGCCGCCCTCCTCCATCACGCCGGAGCCGATACCTCGACGTCGTCGTCCACCGCAACCACAACCGCAACGCCCTCCACGGCTAGTAGTTGAAGCCGAGGCCGAGCCGTCCGTACCCGAGCCAGTTCAACCACGCCGTCCAGCGCCTCACCGTTGCCGCTCCAACTTCGCCACCCTCCACCGCACCGGAGTTGTTCCTGCTACGCCGTCCTTCGCCGCCTCGGATCTGCTTCCCCTCCGCCGACATACGGCCACGGCAACACAGTCAACAATTTGGCCATGGGTTCGTCCAAGCCTGCACCCTCTAGAACATCGGTTTCCCCGGTAAAAAGAAGAAGATCGGCGCGACATGTGGAGGTGACCACACCGGCAACCGAAAAAGGTACTCCTCTTCCCTTATTCGTGCAAATCTACGTCTCTGCTTGCACGGTATTCATCCCACAGAAGACACTAGTTGACCGCTTCTTCTTGATACTAGATGTTCCTAGTAACTTGTGATGCACAAGGTTTCTCCTCATATACTATTTCACCTTAGCTAGAGGTCTGTCGGCCCCCTGAATTTCAATTTCTGGCCAGTTGATTCCGAATTAACGGAAGCATTCCCCAGCGTAACAGGCGCTAGTACGCCTATTACGTCGGGGAAGCAGCGCCTTGGTGTTTATCTTAGGGGCGTGTGCGGCCTAGAGCTACTGGCGCCCAATCTGGAGGTCAGTCGGAATTAAAGGGATGGCATGGGGGCGCTACCAAGCACGGCGGTGGTGTGAGGTCGATGGGAGGGCGGGGCGGCGGAGGTAGGGGTCTGGGCTGGTGGTCGCTGGCGGTTCGAGAAAGATCGTCAACATTGACTGGCGGGAGGTAGACGAAGGCCAACTGCCCGTTCCTTATAGATCGGACGGTTCATTAAAAAAATCGACTGACCTATTTATTTTCAGTCGACTGTTATCTTAGATATGACCACATGTGGTGGTGTGCTGGAGGAGTACCTGCATTTCCTGTGCTCATATATTACAAAATCATACGAAGTAGAATCTAATTTTGTTTGCCATGCAAATGTTTTAGAGCTATCATATGTCTCCTATCATTTATTTTTCAGCCACCTGCTATCTGCTACTTTTATAGTGCACTAGTTCTGCACACACTTCACCCTTACTCTCACTATTGTGTTTTTATGCAAGGGTATTTCAGACTCTGCTGCCATGAGAGAAGCCAAAAGAATATAGAGAAGTCGCTCCAGCTTCGTATGCGGGTAGGCAAGACACGTTATAGCGCTATAAAGGGTGCAGTGTCAGCAGATGGAGACGGTAAACGTAGCTCTGGAGTTGATGATCTCGCTCGCAATGAACCACCATCCCAGGTGCTTGCTTTAACTTTGCGGTGTCATATGTAGTTGCATATTCCATATGGTGTCTAGCTTGTATTCGAAAGGCCGAAGTCAGTAAGATAA
The DNA here is from genome assembly GCA_034509565.1 of Triticum monococcum. Classification (NCBI taxonomy): domain Eukaryota; kingdom Viridiplantae; phylum Streptophyta; class Magnoliopsida; order Poales; family Poaceae; genus Triticum; species Triticum monococcum. The sequence continues at coordinate 71,543,169 of CM067843.1, read as the reverse complement.
GGAAAGATATTTTTTTACATGAACCACCATCCCATGAGCACCAGAAGACAAATAGCTAGTCAGGGCACTGGCCGAGCCAGTGACAAGCCCAGCAAAGATAGGCATCACCTGGAAGCCAACTAAAAAGTTGTGATGGTGGCGAAGCAGCCCGCCTCCCACCAGGCTCTTAGTTCCTAGATGATCATGCTGACCACTCCAGCCGGATGTCTAGCTTGTATTGCTTCCAATTTGGTTAAATTGCATCTGCTTAGCTTACACATTATACCTTTGAATATGACATGCCTTTCTGTTTTTGGTACATACTAGTACATCTGTGTATTAACCATGTTCTTACATCAAACTAATGTTCTTGTATATCCCTCATCAATCACTTATGACAAGGCCGGCAGGCAAGGCGACTACTCCTCATTTAAAGAATGCAGCGTCAGCCTCCCGACATGATTCTCAAGAAACAGAAATGCTAGATGAAGATAGTGAACATAGCTCTGTAGTTGATTACAGCATTTCCCCTACACTAGCATCGCAGGTGCTTGCTCTAACTTGGCAGCGTGATATGTGGTTGCATGTTGCACATGGTGTCTAGATTGTAATTCTTCCAATCTGGTTAAACTGCATGTGGTAGTCTGCTTAGCTTATACATTATACCTGTTAATGTGACATGCCTTCCTGTATTTAGTACATAGTACATCTATCTATTAAGCATGTCCTTACATAAAACTATTGTTTTTTTGCATCCCGCATCAATCAACATGACGAGACACCTTTAGTATATGCAGTGCGATATTAGTTGCATCTTTCATATGATTTATAGCATGCACTGCTTCTAATTTGTTGAAATTCCATTTATGATGGGACGCTTTTAACTTGGCAGATTCATATTGGTTGCATCTTTCATGTGGTGTCTAGCTTGCATTGCTTCTTATTTGCCGGAATGGTTTCTGCTTAGTTTACACAAACAGTTGTGACCATGCCATGCCGTCCTGTTTTTCGTACATATTCCATCCTGGTATCATGTGTTTGCCTTACATCAAAGTAGTGATTGTCAGTATCATGCATGAATGAGTTCTGAAGAGAGAATTTTATTGCTTTTTCTTGTCTGTTTTACTTGACAATTCGAAATCAATAAAGCGGAAGGAAGTTAGCAAGGCAGCGGATAAAGGTGCTCCTTCCAAATGGAGGGCCTCTACAGTTTCTACTCCTCCACACCCCCAAGATGATTTCCAAGACAACACATGCATAGACACTCAACAAAGATGTGTTTATGATGAGCACGTCTCCCCTAGTGCAGCATCACCGGTGCTCCTTCTAACTTGGCACTCTTATATGTGGTTGCATGTTATGTGTGATGTCTAGCTTGTATTGCTTCTAATTTTGTTGAATTCCATCTGCTTACTTTACACATTATACTTGAATAAGACACGTGTTCCTATTTCTAGAACATACAATATCTGTCTATCACACCATGTTCTTACATCAAATTACTCCTATTGTGTAACCTGCAACAATCACTTATCATAAGACACGTTTGACTTTGGAGTGTGATATAGGTTACATCTCACATTATTTTCTAGCTTGTACTACTAATTTGTTGAAATGGCACTTATGACGAGACAGTTTTAACTTGGTAGAGTGATATTCGTTGCATCTTTCATATGGTGTCTAGCTTTCATTGCTTCTAATTTGTTGAAATGCCTTCTCCTTAGTTTACACATCATAAGTTGTGAATATGTAATGCTGTGAATATGCAATGGCACTAATGACGAGAGACCTCTAACATGGTAGTGTGACGTTGTTTGCATCTTGCATATGATTTATTTCTTGTACTGCTTCACACTTGTTTAAACGCCATTTATGATGAGACACTGTTAACTTGGCAGAGTGATATTTGTAGCATCTTTCATATGGTGTCTACCTTCCATTGCGTTGCTTCTAGTTTGGTGAAATGTCTTCTTCTTAGTTTACACATCATAGTTCTGGTTATCTCGTCTGTCCTGTTTTTCATACATATTACATCCTCCTATCATGTGGTTGTCTAACATCAAAGTTTAGTTCGTCTGCATCACGCATCAATTTGTTTTGAAGAACTAAATTGTTATTCTTTTCTTGTCGGCTTGACTTAACATGGCACAGAGAAAGAGGAAGAAACACATAATGGCAGGGAATGAGAAGCGGATGAATCCTGCAGATTTTGCTGGTACTGATGATGCAATAGAAGGTCAAAGTCCAGCGGAAAATTCTACAAACACGGAATCCCATGCTACACAAGTTGCAAAAAAAGCCAAACAGAAACAAATAGCTGCCACCAAACAAGCAGAGACAGCCCTAGTTCTTGCAACACCTACCACAATACTACCAGCTGAACGACTTACTCGTGCGTCAACTGAGCTAGCGGCACGTTCCCAAGCTCCCTTGCCACCTGACACTACTTCCCAAGCACTCTTGACACAAGACGAGTTGGCAATATCAGATGAACCTTGTGAGCTTCAACAACAAGAAGGTAGTTGCTGGAGTCAAGTTACAGTTGCATGCTTCTATATATGTAGTCTCACAGTTTGATGTACACTAACACTTCCTATGTTCGTTGTTGGACTAGCACCTAGGCGCAAGAGGAAACAAACATCAAGGATAATGCTTGATAGGTTAACTAAATCTAGAGGAGGAAGAATGGATATCCGTTTTGAGGCAGGTTTAAAAAGGCCACGTGATGCTACAGAGTCAGCCAAGTTAGTATCAGAGGTAGCGGTTGCCGTTAGGTATCATGTACGTATCCTCCCAACATGGATTCAGTACAGGAATGACAAAGAAGAAACCCAGTTCAACACCTTCCTCGGCCATTTATCTATAAGTATGGTTATGTATGGAAACTAGTAATATCGTCTTACTCTGTCCCATACTTTCTAGGTTGCTGATAATGAGACTCCCATAATTTTCAACAGATGAGGTTCAAGTTGGATAGCCAAGATGATGCAACCAGACAAGCTTGCACCCATGTTTTCAAGTCTACTCTGCAACAGTATCGGTATAACTTGAGGAAAACTCACTTTGAAGGCAAGGCTAACAGTGAACTTTCCCAAACATCTCCAGTGGAAAATATATCGGATGAAGACTGGAGGGGCCTTGTTAAACACTGGTCTGATCTAAAGTATCAGGTACATTATATATATGTGATCAGATCACATGTTGAAGTCCTATTTATGCATGTGCCACACAAATCTATCTTCTTGTAGGTGAACTGTTCAAAGAACAAGGCCAACCGTACGAAAGTGAAATTCCAACAGACGACAAGATCTCGTAGCTATATTGCACACTTAGAGGCTCTTGTAATTAGCTGTTGTTTCACTCTTTTCGCTGTACCATATTATCATATCTATATTGACTTGTTCGAAATGCAGAGGAAAGCCCGCAAGGACCAAAAAGTACCTGAACCAAATGTTGTGGAAATCTTCAAGGACTATCACACCAGCAAGAAGAAGGGCATGACTACACCAGTCAAAGCCGCTGTTGTAAGTCCTTAATCCTCATGCCTTTTAACTACTACTTACTCTGACTTGTGCCTTGAACTGCATGGTTTGCAGCCAATGTCTATTACTCTTTTCAATTTTATACACAATTGTCTTAGCGTATCATCGCACCTTACAAGGTTTAAAAGAGAGGAGTGATGTTCCTTTGATCTTGACCCGTAATCTAGTTCCATGCTGGACTTGCCCACACAACGTTACAATTGCCTGTTTGTCTATTCTCAGTTGTTTTGTGATATGAATGGTGTCATACTATGCTTACCGTATTATAAACTTCGTCTCTTTATCCTTAGCCCTCAATACAATGTGAAGAAATAGACAATACATTAGCGATGGTACATGGTCATATATTTGGAACCTGGTTTTATTATGTACTTTGCAATGAAATAGAACTAATATTTTACATGGGTTCACCAGAATAAGTTATGTATATAGACCAAAGCTATTTGTTTGGTTTTGCTGCCTCCTTAATATCTTCTGTTCTGGTACTACTAATGTAAAACCTCAACTTTTCAGCGAGCTATGGAAAAAATGGTGGAACCGCCACCTTCTGAAGTTGGGGAGGCAACTATAACCGCAATGTCAGCTCTTGCTGCAGTGGGTCAGTACCTGTCCACTAACAGTGCCAAAAGCACGTTCCTGCGTAATACTGGGTTGGTTGTTAAGGCAATATCGTCCAAACTGCCTCATGCTCAAGATATGCAAGCTCAAAGCAATATTGTATCTGCGCTCTAGACACAAGTCCATTCCCTAACAGAGACCATTTGTGAAACAAGCAGAAACATTGCTCACTGTCGTCAAGATATGCATGGTTTTGAAACCAGACTATCAGACATTTGCTATGTTGTTCAGGAGCCTAGGGGAAATGAAGGCGAGGGTTATGGTGCTCCATCGGACAATACATCATGAAAACATAACAGTCAGGTCAAATGAACTAAGCTTCTGAACTTCTGGTGGTGCATTTATCTACTAGACTGTTAAGTTTTATGCCAACCTTCCTTTTGTTATATAGTTGTAATTTGATTTGGTGCGATACAAAATTTATTCTTAACATGCAGCCACCGGCTGAAGCAAACAGCAAGCCATTTTTGTATAGTGTAGGGTGTTCCCTATATTTGCACTGGTGGCGATCTTTGATGCCGAGTGGATGTAATCTGTGCAATCGCCTTAATAGGCTAGCGTTATTTCGGCCTTATTTATTTCATAGTCTTCTTTTTCTCTTGTTTGCTAGTGGCCGCAACTACCATGGGCCATATACGGGTCGTAGGATCCATGGGTCTCCTACGGGCCGTCGATAAATGGGCCTGTAATCGGTGGGCCTCGGGTCGTCGAATAAATGGGTCTACATGGGCCGTAATCGGTCGTAATTGGTATCGGCCCAGCACGGTAACAGGCCGTTAATAGGCCGTAGGACAGCAAAGGCTTAATTCTGTCACAGGCATAATGGGTCGTTAATGGGCCAGAATATAGGACGGGTTGAAAACGGTGCAACGGGTTAACAGGCCAAAAACGGGCCGACTCTTGCCATGGGCCGAATTTGGCCCATTAGGGTAACAGGCCAGTAACGGGCTGACTCTTGCCATGGGCCGAATTTGGCCCATTAGGGGAACATGCCAGTAACGGGACGACTCTTGCCATGGGCCGAATTTGGCCCATTAGGGGAACAGGCCAGTAATGGGCCAGAAGTAATCAAGGGCCAAAAAGGAGCCCAAGAACGTATGGGCCGTCAATAGGCCGAAAGCTAACACGGGCTGGAAACGGCCCATGTGAATCACGGGTCGTTAACGGGTATAAGAAAATTACTGTTCATTATGGGCTAGAGTCACCGTGGGCCTGTAAAGGGCCGAAAGATACGAAGGCCTCATATGGGCCAAAAGACGTCGTGGGCCATACATGGGCCGAAAGTGAAATGGGCTGGTGTTATATTTGACGGCCCACATGATGTTGTTGGGATGATTTCCTTTAGGGCCTAACGGGCCGTGAGTTAACGGGACGTAAAATGGGCTATTTATGAAGAGACTGTTAACAGGCTTTTCATGGGCCAGCCTGTTAACTTTTGACCAAGTGAAACGGGCCGGCTTTGTAAGCTAAATGGGCCAGTGGTGGGTCGTGGCATGTGTCGACATATCATAGGCGCCTATCTGACCCACTGACGAGCTGACACGTGTTTCGTGCGGCCAATAAGAATTTTACACGTAGAAATTTCCCATTGGTCGGGGCTATTAACGGGTTATCGGATCCAAAACCCGACCCGATAGCTTAACGGCGTTCCGTTACGGTGGATGCCACGTGTCGGTCACCCTTGACAAAAGCACTTCTGTGACGCACGATTTATCGTCATGGAAGTGGACACTTCCGTGATGATAATTTTGGTAATGTCATGGAACACTTCTACGACAGCACAGGTATGACTATCTTGATTCTGTCATAAATTTGTCATGGATGTACATGCATGACAAAAAATGCGACCTACTGTGACAAACACGTATCATCACGGAAGTGTATTTTTTTTGTAGTGTGCATGACATGGTTGACCAAATCAGGATCATGCTCATGCGGTTGTGGGAATTGAGAAGAAGGATAGGTGATTGTCTGCAAGGTGATAAGCTTCCAGCAGTGGTACAACAGGTGGTCAATAGGAGGAGAAGTCTTTCACATTTGTTTGTTGAAAAATCTTCACCTTGGGGTGCTGAAGTTAGAGATAGCAAAACTGGAAGTAGACATGTTGTTAACACTGAATTGCATGATTGCACTTGCCTCGAGTCACAACACACTAGTAAACCATGTGAGCATGCCATTCTTTTCTTAGCATCCCAGCCGAAGATAAACATGCACCCATATTTGCATGAATATTATTCGGTAGCAAAATTCAAAGCTGCATATGCTACTCCAATTCCAACACTTACAGATTAGTATCAGTGGCCTGAAGTGGAGATTGAATTTTCCATGTGTCCTCCCTTGACGAAAAGAAAGGCTGGCCGGCCTAAACAGAGTAGATTCAAGGCATGGTTTGAGAAAGGTGGGAGTAGTAAGAAGGGAAAGAAAGATGGAAAGCCAAAAAGGGCCCAAAAAGGTAACAAAAACAGATGCAAGTTGTGCCAGGAACTTGGGCACAGAGTGGGATCTGTCAAATGCCGTCACACTCTTGAAAATCCAAAGTATGTTCTTGTTTATTTGTCTGTGTTTTGATTTGGTGCTTTTTCCAATTACTATATCTATAACATTTTCCCAATGGCTAGGAGGAAGCGCACAAGTCAACCCCTTGTTGTTGAACAGTGTTGGCCAACAAAAAAAGCAAGAGTCAATAGCTGTAGAAAGAAGAGAAGTGTGCATGAGCCTGAGCGTCTGGATGTGCAGAATGAAGAAAATCATGCTGCAGTCAACATTCAGACTGAAGAAACTGATGTCGAGGTGCACATCGAAGAAACTAAATTTGCAGTCAACATGCAGACTGAAGAAACTTCTCTCGAGGTTGAAACGGAACCTGAGCGTGTCGAGGTTCAGACTGAAGAAACCCATGTTGAGGTACACACCGAAGAAACTGAAACTGCTGTCAACATTCAGACTGAAAACACTAATCTCGAGCGTGTTGGCGAGGTGTTGAAAAGACCAGTGAAGAAAACCAAGATGGTCAGTGAACTTGTGTGTGTAGTAGAACCAAAAACAAGAAGTGCTAACACTACTGGAATCAGCTACTTTGCCATCTGCCAGCTCTTTGCCGTCTGCTAGCAGACGACAAAGAAGGTCTTTGCCATCAGCTACCAAAAAGCAGACGTCAAACAACTGGCAGACGGCAAAATCGGCCTTTGCCATCTGTCACTTCTTTGCCGTCAGCCAGCTGACGGCAAAGAACGGCAAAGAGAGAGGTGGCCCCCACTAACTAGCCGATTAGAAAAACTTAACGCCCCCCCCTCTTTGCCGTGCAGACGGCAAAGAGAGAAAAAAGCGGACGGCAAAGGCTAAGTAACCTAGCCTAACTAACGCCCCCCCCGCCCGTTACTCTCCCTCTCTCCTCTCCCCGACGCCCCGGCCGCCACTAGATCCACCCACCGCCGCCCCCCGCCGCCCGGCGCTGCCCCCACCACCCGCCGCCGCCGCTGCCCCCGCCCCCGCTTGCCCCGTCGCCCCACCACCCCGCTTGCCCCGTCGCCCCACCACCCCGCCGCCCCCGCCCCACCCGCCGCCGCCCCGTCGCCCCACCATCCCACCGCCCGGCGCCGCCCCCGCCACCGCCCCCGCCCCCGCTTGCCCCGTCGGCCCACCATCCCGCCGCCCCCACCCCACCCGCCGACGCCCCGACGCACCACCACGTCGCCGGCCCACCCGCCCCGGCCACTGCCCCGACCGTCACACTGCCCCGGCGCGCCGCCACGTCGCCAGCCCACCCGCCCCACTGCCCCGACCGTCCCATTGCTTCGGTGAGGGATAAAATCTTTTTCCTATTTTTTCATATATTTTTTGCTGTTTAATTGTTAGTGCTAGATATGTGTTGGTGTTAGTGTTAGTGTTAGAAGAAGTAGAAGTAGAAGAAGTAGAAGAAGAAGAAAAGAAAAGAAGTAGAAAAAAGATGAAAAAAGAAGAAGAAGAAAGGAAGAAAAGAAAAGAAGTAGAAAAAAGATGAAAAAAGAAGAAGAAGAAAAGAAGTAGAAGAAGTAGAAGAAGAAGAAAAGAAGAAATGAAAAGAAGTAAAAGAAGGAAACACCCCGATCCCCTGACCCCGACACCACACCCTGACACCCCGACCCCCTGACCCCGACACCACACCCCGACACCCCAACCCCCTAACCCCTGACCCCGACCCCGACACCACACCCCGACCCCGACACAACATCCCGACCCCCTGACCCCGACTCCGACACCACACCCCGACCCCCTGACCCCGACACCACACCCCGACCCCGAAACAGCACCCCGACCCCGACACGGCACCCCGACACCTCCCGAAAAGGTGTTCTTTGACCTTCCAGAGGCCGACGGGGTCATATATTTGTGAATTATTAGTTAGGTCATATATATTTCGATTTTATTATGAAAACATCATATATAATTGTGTTGATCGGGTAGATTTAAATGTGCAGTTGTTTCATCGCTGCGAGGTTTGGTGTTCGACGACCTCGCCGTCCGTTTGACGAGCTCTGCCCCTTCGTTCGTGGGTGAGCACAAATGACATGTCCTCCTCCTCATTAATTATTTGCTCTGTTACAGTATTCGTGCCGATGAAACTTGATAGCTAGCTATATATGTGTCTTGAATCATCGGTATGTGTAACCAATATGTGTCTCCCGTTTGAAAGCATTATAGTTATAAATATGCATGTATTTGCATATTTATAACCTTGATTCTTTCGAATTGTCCAACGCTATCCATGGACAGCCCGAGTATGTGTAGACTGGGTTCGTTTTCCCATATGCTTTGCTCTGGATCCGACGCATAAATTTCGTCAGTGCCTCCCCTGTTGTTCTCCGGGTACACATCCTCTCTGTTTATTGCAGAGACATGTATCAGGAGAACAGCAGGGAGGTGCTGCCGAAATTTTTAATCGAATCCGGAGCATAGCATGGGAAAATGAACCCAATCTACACATACTCGGTGGGATTAGGACCTATCATTACCTATTAGAGTGTAGGTTGCATGGACATAATAAAATTGACAAAGTAGATCAACTGATGAATATATACATGGTGGATTATATATATATATATATATATATATATTTGTTGTGTGTCCAGTAGCTCTGAAAGTAAAGATGAGTGATCGTGTGTGGATGTATACCGGTCACACTGGTCAGAAAAAGTGGAGCGCTGAATGGTTCACAAAAACCAAGGGGTTTGTGCAAGACGCATTTGTAAATGGCCAGAGAAAAACCTGGTGCCCCTGTTTCCGGTGCGGCGATTGGGAAAAGAGGATAGAGGCTGAAATGGGCAAACACCTGCAAAAGAGTGGTTTTACGCCCGATTATATGGTGTGGACATATTGTGTAGGTTTCTTCATCATGATCTGGATTGCCGCAGTCATGTTCAAGTCCAATGATATCTTGCACAAGCAGACCGCTCTCAAGGTTGGTTTTTCATAATAACTTGTCTATCAACGTGCTTCTTCTGCTTCTAGAGGTTAATTAATTGTTCTGCCAAGCATACTGCTCTCAAGGGCTTGTGCTTATCTTGTGTATCAACGTTCTTGTTCTGCTTCTAGCACTGGGTCTGTCCCTTCTATTGAGGAAGCCGGCTGGCAGACTGCTGCCGTCACTAAATCCCTAACGTTGGGGCCCGTGTTAACTCCATTTGATTGTCCTCATAGTGTTCTCACATGCTTTAAAGAGTTGGAAACACTATAAATGTTTTTGGTACGGATATGTGCTCTAGAATAGTGATTCTGGCATGCTATATTTTTCATTGCGGTGAATGGTATTCTCTTTTGCCACACAGCATGATTTCCCCTTTTGGGGCCTCTCTGCTTCAAATTATTCCATATGATTGTAATATGCGGCCTTGAAAAACTCCTATAGTTTTCTATGATGCACTCAAACATCCTGTCGATCATATTGTATCAAGAGAGGGCATGACATTGCAACCCATTGATTTTGCTATTTATGAGTTTTTAGGTCCTGTGAACCAATTAGGCCCTTGGTCATTTCTTGAACTCAATCAGTAACTCATTTGTGGAAAAAACTTGACGATGTGTGTACATGTGTGTTCTGTTCTGTTTTGAAGTGGATAACATTGCCCCGCGTTTCACTTGTAAATAACTTATGTTTATTGAATAATAGGAATTTATGCACCATTTCTATCTGTTCATAACTCTTAAACTAGCACTGCTCTCCTTAAAATTTCTAATCATGTTGACTGCTGTTTTGTGCTCCATAGATACAACGGTCCAGCAAGCTGCTATGGTGGTCAAGTGTGTGCTGCCTAGGAAAATAGATATTTAGTTTTAGGTCATTTCTTGTAATTTCAGATATGGAGTGCTTGTCTTTAGTTTTAGCTTTTACTTTGTGAAACTTTCTACCTATGGATGAAACTGTGTAATATTGATGAAACTATGTATATGTATGGATGAAACTTGCTACTATTGGTAACATGTGTTGGATATCCTATATTGGTCATATATATATATATGTGTGTTTGATTTTCTGTGAAAATGAATGGATATAAGAAGAAACATAATTAATGCCTATTTGGTCTCTTTGCCATCTGCCTGCAGTCTTTACTGTCTGCCAGCAGATGGCAAAGAGGCCTGCCGTGTAGTGACATCCAGCTGACATCATTCGGCGGATGGCAAAGGCCGAACAAATTTTGCCGTCAGCGGCGGACGGCAAAGGCTGCCGTTAGCCACCTAACGGACTAACAGCGTAATTATTGTCGTCTGCTTTCTTTGCCGTCAGCTGCTGATGGCAAAGGCCCCTTTGCCGCCAGCCGCCGAAAGCAGACGGCAAAGTAGCTCTTTGCCGATCCTTACTTTGCCGGAGCCTTTTGCCGTCCGCGGCAGGCGACAAAGACCTTTGCCATCCGCCGTTCCTGCCTTTGCCGTCTGCCTGGGCAGATGGCAAAGTAGTTGATTCCTTTAGTGTAAGGCGAAGAAGGGCACACGACATGGTGGGAAGAGGTAGAACAGAGAACTGTTTGAGAATTTGTGTCATGTAATAATATTTGTCACTTGGTGCATACTGGTAGTCACTATGTATCCCGGTATTTCTATTCGAACTTGTTTGTTGGTCATTGTTTTAAATTCAAATTTGGATTCAAATTTGGGCACAAATTTGAATTAGGGATGGGGTATTGATGTTTTAATGCTACCTAAAGTACCTTAACTGAAATATGTCATGAAAAGTGTGTTTCAAATGAACACATAGTCATGAAAAGTGTGTTTCAAATGACCTCCAAAGGTAGGGTAAATGGCCTCATATTTCAGCAAGTTTTTTTGGCACCTTGTCTAAACCAGCCAAATAATTTTTCTACACATCTATTCTACCTATATAGTGTAAATCTAAAGTCTCACTATTTATTGAATTAATTTTCTATTATTTTATTATCTTTTTGAAAAAACAAGGTTTAATAGAAAATTATATATAAAACAAGTTTAAAACATGAAAATGAGAAAGTAAGTTAAGATCTTTCTTAGTCAATCCAAAATGAAGTTTTGGTGAGGTTTTTACACTTTTCATTTTCAAAACCCCACCTACTCTCGGGTGCCCACTACTCTCTCCCTTGAACTACATACTACATTGTTCGAGGAATGACAATTTAGTGAAGGATTTTTCGTAAAAATGTATGTAAACCATATTTATATATTTTTCTTGTTACTATATGACATAATAAGACTATGTGCACAAGTTTTATATATTTTTTTTGATTTTTTCGAATTAGTTATGCTCAACCCTAATCACTCAAAACCTCTCAAAACCCTCAAAACCCTGCACACTCCTGGGTCGTCGATCATTGTGCGCGGACGGTTGAGATCAGGCGCTAGGGTTAGCTAAAGTGTCCTTCGATCCGCATGAGACGCGCTAATTGGTTGAATCAGTGGGGTTTGGATCAGCCTCTCTCGTTGGGGCATCAGGACTGTTCATTTGAATCCAACGGCACGAGTTGACACGGTGCATGGACCAATCCTATGCAGCGCCCTTTCCATCGTTGCATGCGTGCCTACCTACAGCGTCCGCGCCCGTTGCAGCATGCATGCCCACTCGCAGCACTGCGCCCGTGCGTTGCATGCATGCCCTCGACATAGCCCAGCTCTGCCACCCCTCTCAATGCAGTAAGTTGTCGCATGCCTACCATTAGCACCAATGCAGTGTCGCATCAAAGCATGCACCCGGCCACAATGCAGCAGGCAGACCCCGATGCAGAGACAACCAAAAAGCCAATGGTGCATGGCGTGCTCCTCTTTGAACGACACAATACTGGCATGATGGGTATCGATGCAGTTCAAAGGGGCCGCTCAAAGGACGTTCAAACGACGTGCTGCTCGTTACAAGATGGGCAAATTAAGGCGTCCATTATTTTCACGTCTCCCATCGCCATGCATGCATGCACGGGTGGCACACGCAGAGAAAACGGGGCAGGCGTGTCCCCTTGACCCACGACGGCACAGACGCGTGCGGGACATCGCATCGTGTCCCCTTGACCCACCAAACGCCGCCCGCCCATTAATTCTACCCAGTGAAACCACTCGAAGAAATCAAAAACCACGTCGCACTTGGGCTATTTAAGCCGGGCACTATCGTCTTCCTCTCCCTCCTCATCCATACCCCATCCTCTGCCTCCTCTACCCTCCTTCTTCCTTCTTCTCCACAAATCAAGCCCGATCGAGCCACCATGCAGTACAACACCCCCACCTACCGCTTCCCCCCAACTGTGCCGAAAAGGCTCTACCCGGCCGGAGTCTACGTAGAGAGAACCCTTAGGGTGTGGGCGATCTCAAGGTGGAGGGGCGCAAGGGAGTTAACGGAGTTCTTCCTTGCGGCTGGCTTCCGCCACCTCCCCCCCCCCCCCCCCGGCTCTCCAAGGATGTACCATGTTGAGGAGGTCAACCACAATGGCGTTGTGGTTGGGTTCCTCACTACGTTCACTAACCCATTCGATGCTTTCCACCTCCTCGGGCGAGTGTATTGGGTTGGTTGTGAGTTCATAGCTTTCACCACCCATAACATCTTCACAGACTTCAACAGCATCTTCCCCAACAACGATGTTATGCACACGCTCCCATACCCCATCAACAACGGGGAGGAGTGAAGGGCGCCCGGAGGAGCAAGGTGGCGTTCACCCGGAGGAGGAGGAGAAGAAGAACCCGAAGAAGAGAACCCGCGTTTGGTGCCCCCGATCTATCTAGCTTGCTATATATCTATCGTCTTAGTATTTTAAGTTGTAATCATTATGCTACTATTATTAAGTTGTATTAGTATTTTAAGTTGTAAGGCTATCGTGGAACTATGGGTTGCAATCGTTATGCTTCTATATAATCGTTATGCTACTATATATATTGAGTGTTTCGTGCTATTATTTGTAGATTGCTATGGGTTGTTCTTGCTATTATTTGTGTATTGCTATGGGTTGCTACGGGCCCGGGTTGCTACATCCCAATCACCACACACACCATCTTCAAAATATTGGCCAAATAATGGGTCATGACCCAAACCATGGACATGCAACTAGGAGCCCCATGCAAACCCACTATGGATATGCAACTAGGAAATGCAAACTAATTCACTTCATGCAAGCATGCAACTCATTTAGTTCATGGAACCGTAGGCATGCATAAAAACAAGTAACATTTAGTTTTAGTGCATCAAAAAATGATCCATCACAAAATTTAGTGCAAGAAAAAGGCCAAAGTAAAAACAAGTAACATTTTATTTGCCAAAGTTAGAGGTGGGCTGGTGCCCCTACGCGGGTGGGCTAGTCTCTATTTGGGCATGTTTATTTTCTCACGGCCCAACATCTATTCGGCAGCCCAGTTTTGTTTTTACTATAAACTGAATTTGGGTGTGTACTCTGTTAACTGAAGAACAAAAACAGAGGAAACATAGCATGAACACCAAATAGGGCCCCTGAGAATATCATTACAATAATTCAAGCAAGTTTTGCTTCACACAAATTCAAATTCATCTAACAAACGATCCCTGGCTAACTCAAACTACTGGGCACTACAAGCTATATACACAATAACTTAAATTAGGGAACCCCTGAAACTAGCTGACACACTAACTGAAACTCTAACAAATTCTAGCGATTGATGAACATCAAGTAACATAAACCCATAGCAATGACACAACAATAAAATGCTCCAGCCATCATATTTGCTTGCTGCTTCAAATCGATCAGATGCTTTAGTTGCTTGCCCATTTTCTTCAATTCACACTTCAGTTCTGCACTATGCATCATCAAATCGGCTCTGTCTGCCAAATTGGGGGCTTGTTCCACGGCAAGCCGCCCCCCAAAATTGAGCTCTTGGGTTGGGGTTGATGCCTCCAATTCAACCTTTCAACATAGTCATCGAGCCACTCAAAATGCCCACATTTCTTCATAACCTGAAAAACAGGGGGCCGGCGGCACATGAATCCTAGATCCACCACCCAGATCCACAGCCCTAATTCGAGGAAAAAAGAAAGAAATCGGGAGAAATTATACCATACGATTGGTCAAGAACACAAATCTAATCTGCCCCGGCTGTGGCTTGCTCAAGCATTTCACAAACTCGCGTCCATGGTTGCCATTTTCTTCCCTCACACAAGTCAAATGCTTCAGAGGCTCCATGCACGGGCAATCGAGGCATCTTGTCAATGGCAGTGGACCGTACTGCGTCCATGATTGGCGGGAGGCCGAAGTAAAGCTAGACATCACTCGTCGGTGGCGCGCTTCGTTGCCGGAGCAGAGGAAGAAGAAGGTGGGAAAGGAAAGAGGCAGGGCAAGCAACGGAGGGGGATGGCTCGGGCTCATGGCTGGCTCGGGTCGGGGCACGCTGATGAGCACGGGCATGCTTGTGTGGATAAGTTGTGGGTCCCATCCGCATGCGAGTAACTGGTGAGTCCCACGTGTCATAACATAAAATCGCTAACCCCTCGTGTTTTTCATTTCATAGTTAAACGGAGCCATGTCGCATTGGAGCCATGTCGCACTCCTTCCAATTCGCATCAAAAGCATCGCACATGAGCTATTGGCCCATCAGCAAGAGAGTCTCCTACCCGCTTCCGGCCCACCTGCACAACCCCGACGGCGTCATCTCCTGCTACGGGAGGCTCTGGTGGGTCGACCTCAGGGTGGACATGGTCTGGGCCGGTCCGGTCCCTGACCGAGCCGCTGTTTGGACCGGCCGCCGGCGGTCCTGTTTTCAGGGACTGGACCGGCGGCGGGAAAGCCCGGGCCGTACCGAGAGGACCGGCAAATGGAGATGTGGTGACCATGGCGGCGGCTCTGGGACGAGGAGGAGGTGGTCTTGAGCTTCTGCGCGGCGGACATGGACGCAGTGAGGCACCGGAGCGAGCCGTCGCGGCCACGAACGACACACCGGAGGTAGCAGCAACGCGCGTGTCGTGGTCGTCCAGCGTGCCGGCGAAGTTCTCGTGCTCTATCAAGAACGCGTGCGCCAGGATCTTCCGGGAGACATAAGCCCACGACCAGCCCTTTCGTTGTTTTACCTCGGCGATTTTTTAGCCGCATGCAAATATGATAACATGTGCATGAGCCAATAAATTTTTGTGTGCTAGCCTTCCGTGATTAGTGGATCAAGATTGACGTGGAGTTGTGTCATATTCGTGCTCGTAGTGGCACTACCGGAATCACGCCCTATGCCGACGGCCAGGGCCGTCGGCATAGCCCTGACTAGCCGTCGGGACAGGCCTATGCCGACGGCCCCCGTCGGCATAGGGCCGTCGAAACATATCCGTCGGCGTAGCCAGGAAGGCCGTCGGCATAGAAATGTCGTCAGCATAGGTCCTATCCCGACGGTGTACGTACAACTATGCCGACGGCCTTGGCCGTCGGGAACGTTATCGCCTAACGGCGGACGCCATCAAGTGCTGACCAATGCTTGCTCGCCACGTGGCATGTCTATGCCGACGGCCTAGCCGTCGGCTTAGTTTCCAACTGAACCGACGGCTAGGCCATCGGCATAGACGTGCCACATGGCGAGCAGGCGTCACCCCTGGGGCAGGTCTATGCCGATGGCCTGGCCGTCGGCTTAGTTGGAAACTATGTCGACAGCAAGGCCATCGGCATAGGCCTGCAATGTGTCACCCACTGGGAGCTCACGCTGCAGGTCTATGCCGACGGCTAGGCCATCGGCATAGGCCTGCCACGTGTCAGCCACTGGGAGCTTATGCCAGCTCTATGCCGACGGCCTAGCCGTCGGCATAGTTTCTGTCTGTTTTTTCTTTTTTCTTTTTTGTTTCAGCTCAATTCATTTGAATATATACAACATCACACAACAAATATATGCATCACATAACAGCTGGCCCAGCAGCATCACACAACAAATTCATCATCACACATCATAAGAAGCATCACAAAGCATAAACATATAAGTATCATCACCACCAAGCATATAAGAAGCTCACAAACAACAATAAGAAACATCACAAGCATATAAGTATCATCACCACCAAGACCGCCACAATATGACCCAAAGGCATAAGCGCACTTCCTCACCGACCACCTCACCGATCAAAACGGGGATGGTTAGCTGCTTTTTCTCACCATCCTCATCGACCACCTCAATGTACCGAGACGAACCGCACTTCCTACAGTACTTGTCATCCGCATACTCATGCCTAAACAAAAGGCAATTCTTCGGGCAAACATCTATTTTCTCATATTCCATAGAGAGTTCCTTCATGATTTTCTTTGTATCGTAGATGCTTTTCGGCATTTCATGACCCTCAGGGAGGCTGTTAGCCCATACTCCCAGGAATGCTTCGAAGCATTTCTGGCTACAGCCGTACTCTGCCTTGACTGCAATCAGTTGCGAGATGGCATCCAGCAGAGATATTTTCGCACCCGCATAAAGAGGTTTCTTCGACGAGGCCAAGACCTCCAAGAAGGCCTTTGCGGTTGCCTCCGGCTCCACTGGTTCATTCTCTGAAGGTGTCGCATTTGCCGTTTCTGCAATAATGACATCATCTAGCATGTCCCTGACCCCTTCGTCCTCATATCCATCGATGCGTTATCGCATCACCTCCTCTCTACCACGGTCCTACTCGGCTATGTTTATCAGCGGCATGTCAAAGTTTGGCATATATCCGTGCGTGCGAAGGTGCTCACTCATGTCCGTCTGATTTCTACGGTGACGTCTGGCACATCTCGCACAGGGGCATGGTGGGATAATTCTCATTGGACGATGGAATATCTCCTTTAAATACACATTGGTTTTCGTGATCCACTCCGATGTTACTCGATTCCGACGGATAAAACCACTGTACATCCACTAACTATCTGCCATCCTCTACTTTTTTGCAAGCCACACAACATAATTAAGGATTCACTTAAATTAATCACATCAAAATTTCAGTTTCTCTCGCGTTGAATCCACCTACATCTCTAATAGGTAAAGATGGGTCCTAATCCCACCCGAGGATGTGTAGATTGAGTACGTTCTCCATTCTACCCCGTTCCGAGACAAAATTTCGGCAGCACCTCCCTACTATTCTCCAGATACACGTCTCGGCAAATAGCCGAGAGAATGTGCTCCGGAGAACAATGGGGAGGCGCCGCCGAAATCCTGTCTCGGAATGGGGTAGAACATGGAGAACATACCCAATCTACACATCCTCGGGCTGTCCGTAGAAAACGCTGAACAATCCGAAAGAGCCGCGGTGATAAATATGCAATTGAATGCATATTTATCGATGCAACCCTTTCGGACGGGAGACGCCTAGGTTACGCCAGTTGACTTGAGAATGAAATCTAGTGACATGATTAAAAGAGCGTAGGAGGTGTAGGTGGATTCGTAGCTCACCCTCAGCTATAGAGGAAGTAGTCGAACAGAGGAGGGACGATCCGTGACCAACAACTCCGATGACGATCACTCCACCGACATGAAACTCTACAAAACCTGCAAATTCCACCGCGACAAAAATTTAGAACATCACAACTCATAAAGCATATTTAAAACATATAAACATGCATTCATTTATTCTTCAATCATGTAGGGTTATTTCATCACACATTCATCATCATCATAACAACTAACAATATTAAATAAATATTCATCATCATTATCATCATCACAACTAACAATATCAACAATATATTCATCATCATCGATTCATCTCATCGAACCAATTTTTTTGCAACATTCATCTATCTATCTAACAATCTATCTATCTCTATCTATCTATCTACTGATCTATCTATCTATATATCTAACAATCTATCTATCTAAAAACAGAAGAAGAAAAAGGTAGAGGTCTCACCGGCGGGGAGAGGCAGGTTGGGGCGAGTGCGCGACCGGCGGGGCAGGGCGGGGCCTGGTGGGGCGACGACACGGAGAAGGGGGCGGAGCAGCGGCCGGGGCAGAGGCAGGGGCCTCCGGCAAGAGGGCGTCTGGCGGAGGGGGTGGAGGCGGCGGCGCGACGCGGGTGGGGACGGTGCCGTGGCGCGGAGTGGAGGCGGCGGTGGCGGCTGGGGACGCTGGAGCGGCGCGGCGGCGGGTGCGGTGCACGGCGCGGAGTGGAGGCGGCAGTGCAGGGCTCGGGGCGGGGCGGCATGGGGTCATGGCGGGGAGGCGCGGGCGGCGGCAGGCTCGAGGCGGGCGGCGCGGGGTTGGTGTGGCGCGGGCGGCGGCGGGCTCGGGGCCGCCGGTGGCGTGCCCAGGGCGGTGGAGGTGGTGGGCGGCGGCGCGGGTGTGGGTCGGGGGGAAGGGGGAGATGGGGAATGGGTGGTTGGGGGCGAACCGCAGCGGATAAGGTCAACCTATGCCGACGGCCCGGCCGTTGGCATAGGCCTGGCCCTTTGCCACGTCATCCATCCGTGGTCGTGTGCGCTGCTAGCCGTCGGCATAGATACTTTGCATTTTTTAAGGCATATGTGTGACTCTCAGCACAATGTAAAAAATAGTACCACCTCGCCCAAAGACAGGCAACACAACATTTTTTAAGGTATTCATTAGATTTCTGTTAAGAAAATGGACAATTACGGTGAAACGTTCAGTTACCGGCCTAGTGCCTGGGTCTGAAGGTTTCACCGTGATAGTCAATTTTCCATGATGGATGTCGGTGTTTTTATAAATTCATTTATTACTCAGTTTGTCATGTGTAAGTTGTGGTGACCGTTTCCCTCCTCCGAGACATGGCTGCAGCGACGCCCGTGAGGTCTACATGGCGAGACGGGGGCCCTGGGGGGGGGGGGGGTATCAATGCCACCGGAGCGTCGCACCGGGCCCTCATACATACGGGGTGGTGTGGTGGCATGTCCGAAGAGGCGACATGCATCTCCGGGGTGCGCCCCCCTCACGGACGGCGCCGCCGCCGGCACCTGGAGGAGGGAAACGGACGCGTCGGGTCTACACGAAGGGGATCTTGCTGGGGGTCTGGCCCGGATGTTGCTCCAAAGTGTTCCTATGGGCTGACCTAAGACAACCGGGTGGAGAGGTCCACTGGTCAAAGTCTATCCGTGCAAAGTCAAAGGGCTAGATCCCGTGGTCAAACGCTACAGGGTTAGGCAGGACGGGGGCCCTGGGGGTAGCAATGCCACTGGAGCGTCGCACTAGGACCTCATACATGCGGGGTGGTGTGGTGGCATGTCCGAAGAGGCGGCACGCGTCTCCGGGGTGTGCCCTACTCATAGACGGCGCCTCCGCCGGCACCTGGAGGGGGGAAACGGACGCGTTGAGTCTACACGGAGGGGATCTTGTTGTGGGTCTGGCCAGGATGTTGCTCCAAAGTGTTTCTATGGGCTGACCTAACACAACCGGGTGGAGAGGTCCACTTGTCAAAGCCCGTCCGTGCAAAGTCAAAGGGCTAGATCCCGTGGTCAAACGCTACAGGGTTAGGCGGGACGGGGCCCTGGGGGGTAGCAATGCCACCGGAGCGTCACACCGGGCCCTTATATATGCGGGGTGGTGTGGTGGCATGTCCGTAGAGGCTGCACGCGTCTCCGGGGTGTGCCCCCCCTCACGGACGGCGCCGCCGCCGGCACCTGGAGGGGGGAAACGGACGCGTCGGGTCTACACAAAGGGGATCTTGCTGTGGGTCTGGCCCGAATGTTGCTTCAAAGTGTTCCTATGGGCTGACCTAACACAACCGAGTGGAGAGATCCAGTGGTCAAAGCTCATCCTTGCAAAGTCAAAGGGCTAGATCCCGTGGTCAAATGCTACAGGGTTAGGCGGGACGGGGGCCCTGGGGGAGGGTAGCAATGCCACCGGAGCGTCGCACCGGCACCTCATACATGCGGGGTGGTGTGGTGGCATGTCCGAAGAGGTGGCACGTGTCTCCAGTGTGTGCCCCCCTCACGGACGGCGTCGCCGCCGGCACCTGGAGGGGGGAAACGGACACGTCGGGTCTACACGGAGGGGGTCATGCTGTTGGTCTAGCGCGAATGTTGCTCCAAAGTGTTCCTATAGGCTGACCGAACACAACTGGGTGGAGAGGTCCACTGGTCAAAGCCCGTCCGTGCAAAGTCGAAGGGCTAGATCCCGTGGTCAAACGCTACAGGGTTAGGCGAGACGGGAGCCCCGGGGGTAGCAATGCCACCGGAGTGTCGCACCGGGCCCTCATACATGCAAGGTGGTGTGGTGGTATGTCCGAAGAGGCGGCACGCGTCTCCGGGGTGTGGCCCCCCTCACGGACGGTGCCGCCGCCGGCACCTGTGGCGGGGGAAACGGACGCATCGGGTCTACACGGAGGGGATCTTGCTGTGGTTCTGGCCTGGATGTTGCTCCAAAGTGTTCCTATGGGCTGACCGAACACAACCGGGTGGAGAGGTCCACTGGTCAAAGCCCGTCCGTGCAAAGTCAAAGGGTTAGATCCCGTGGTCAAACGCTACAGGGTTAGGCGGGACGAGGGCCCGAGGGGGTAGCAATGCCACCGGAGCGTCGCACCAGGCCCTCATACATGCGGGTGGTGTGGTGGCATGTCCGAAGAGGCGACGCGCGTCTCTGGGGTGTTCCCCCCCCTCATGGACGACGATGACACCGTAGTAGACGTTCTGCGGTAACGATGCGGCGTGAATATTTTTAAATACTCGGAGCGCGATAAAATCATGAGTTTTTTACACGACTTGGGCACATGTGCTATAGGACTGATGGCAATTTTTCATAATTTTTGATGATGAAGAAGTATCTGGACACTTCCCTCTACGCGGATTGCTCTTCGCGTGTCTACGACTATGGCCGGCGGCCTTCGGGGGCTAGCATGCCGCCAAATCTTGCGTAGGCGGCCTCTCACAAGTCTGGAAGTGTTGTGGTGGTTGCAAACGCCCGGCACGCGTGTCCGGGGTGTGCCCCCCTCACGGACGGCGCCGCCGCCGGCACCTGGAGGGGGGGAAACGGACGCGTAGAGGCTACACGGAGGGGATTTTGCTGTGGGTCTGGCCTGGATGTTGCTCCAAAGTGTTCTTACGGACTGACCTAACGCAACCGGGTGGATAGGTCTACTGCTCAAAGCCCGTCCGTGCAAAGTTAAAGGGCTAGATCCCGTGGTCAAACGCTACAGGGTTAGGCGGGACGGGGGCCCTGGGGATAGCAATGCCATCGGAGCGTCGCGCCGGGACCTCATACATGTCGTACAGTGTGGTGACGTGTCCGAAGAGGCGGCACGCGTCTCCGGATTTTGGCCCCCTCCAAGTGACGGCGACACTGCCTTGCGTGGAGGGGGCCACACCGCGGAGCCTCAAGACGAGCGTCTACGCATGCCTGAACACTTTCACATATGCATCGGGACCCGTGCAATGTTTCGGTGACATAGCTACACCCCGAATCCCCTCACTAACCAGAATTCCCTCAGTGTCGACTGTTTCCCTCTCTGTGACACGGCGATAGCGACGTTCGTAACGAGGGGCAATCGATATATCATCGGAGTATGTTTTTTTAGATAAGACGGCATAATTATCTTATGGAAAAACAAAAACTAAAATAAAGTAAAAATAAAATGATAAAAATATAATAATTTGAAAGTCATTGATTTTGGCCACTGCGACACGCTTGCTTGCCGTGTCGGTCCGTCCATCCACGGGCAATGGCAGAGAGCGTCTCCAAGACTCCATGACCGCTCCCCTCTGCTCCGTATCACCGGAAGGAACTGCAACCCAAAAAGATGGCGTCCAACTGCTCTGTTTGCTTCAGCCGCTAGCCGACGAACCCAAAAGCCGCGGTTTGACTGCAGTCCAGGACTGCCACCCTCTGACCGGCGTCTGTCCTCCGCCGTCCACCGTCTGACCGGCGTCGTAGTTCCGTGACCCGACCTGAGCAGTTGAGCACCATCCGCCCGGTTCACTCCGTTCCGCTTGGCGCCGACGGCTAGCATAAAACCCCACCCCCGTCGCCTGCCGGGGCACCGCCACCACCACCTCCCCTCGCCAGTCACCACCAACGCCGCGCACGCGCACGCACGAACCGCCGCACCAAGCTAGCCCGGCCGAGATGGCGTCCGCCGCCTCGCCCCCGCCGTCGTGGGTCATCCTGGGCAGCGTGCCGCGGGTTCTCTCGGCGGCCGACGCCAACGCCGACCTCCCTCCGGGCCCAGGCGCCGCCGACTTCTCCCTCGCGCTGCCGCCGCCCCCGCGCGTCGCGCTCCTCACCATCCCCCCGCGCATCTTCCCGAGCCGCACCACCCCCGACAACTTCCCCTCCGTCCTCGCCGCCGACCCCTCCGCGGGCCTCCTCCTCCTCCACGCCGACCAGGGCCGCGCCACGGGCCCCACCATCATCGACACCCCCGGCCGCCAGGAGTTCTCCTGGCGCCCGCGCGTCGCGGGCTACTTCGTGCTCGACGCCGCCGCCCTGCCGCTCCCCAAGCCCGAGCTCGTCGCCCACCCGGACCACCTCGGCCTCGTCGCCTCCCCGACGGCGAGGGCTACGTGGTCGCCGAGCTGCAGCCCTTCCTCGGCGGCGACACGGCCGACCTCCTGCGCTTCTCGTCGCAGGTCGGGGAGTGGGTCAGCAAGAGCGTGCGCTACCCGCTCCCGGCGCGCCAGCTCAGCCCCAACGGCGTCGTCGCCTGCTCCGGGAGGCTCTGGTGGGTCGACCTCTCCTGGTGCCTCCTCACCTGCGACCCCTTCGCCGACGCGCCGGCGCTCCACGTCGTCCCGCTCCCGGACGGCAAGGCGCTCAAGTCCAAGGAAGCCTGGGGCCTGCTCGACAAGTACCGCTGCGTCGGCGTCAGCGCCGGAAAGCTGCGCTTCGTCGACAAGTACCGCAACCGCAACAGCAACGGCGCCGCACAGATCAGCGTCTGGACGCTCGCCGACTACCCGGAGTCCACGGACTGGACGCTGGAATACGAGGCCACCTTCGCGGAGATATGCAACGACGCCAGCTACAAGGCCACCGGTCTGCCGAGGAAGATCCGCGTGCTCGCGCTCATCCATCCAATCAACCCCGACGTGGTCTACTTCTTCCTGGACGAGCACCTGGTCGGCGTCGACGTGCGTGCCCGCAAGGTCGTGGGGTGCGAGGTCTACGAGCTGGTTGAGCCGCCGCGCGAAGACGTCGCTTCCCGCTTCGTTCACGCTTGGCAGCTGCCACCGGCTCTCTGCTCAGGTAATTCACTGTACATTTCTACTGCATATGTCTCTGATTCTTTGCCATTGGCTTGTTAGTGAGTGGAAATGTGTGGCATTGTGAAAGGGCTAACATTTTAGTTGTTGCTGCAAAATGTTGAAATTTTCAGAGGCTAGCTTGTGTTTATTGATGCTCCAGCTTCCAGGTAGTGGTTATGTTTGAGAAGTGTGTAAGGGGCTAAAAAATTATGCTTTTAGAGTAAATTAGTTCTGTTTGAATATGTTCATGGTCTTATATGTGTGAGATGTATATATAGCTTACTAGTCACACTTATCAAACATATGCAGCAACAAGATCGTGGTTGCATTTAGTACTGTATTTCATTTACTAGAAAAGATCCAATGCACATTATGCATTCCATCAGAAATTGCCTAAGCATATGCCCTGTATACATTGTTATGCTTAAACTGATGTTTATACATGCTTGCTGTGGGTTTCTATTCACAGCTGTAAGGTCGTTAACTGCATGTATATATTTAGTTGTATTTCTTTCCCAAATCTGTCAAAAAGCTTAGCGATGTTTACAAATCTTCAGACATTGTATATGTTTTTCTCAGTAAATGCAAGACATGACATTGCATTCAACACTTTAGCCTCCTGTACAACGTAAGTATGCAACGGGCATGTGAAACGCCCAGTCCTGTAGTTCTTTGTGGATAGTACTGCTAGGCTATGGTGGCTTACTGCGTTCGTGTTCTCCGTTTATAGAAGGGTTTTAGGAGTACATGTATGCTGCCAATTGGTAGGCCTGGTGTTAATGTTTGGATTGCAAAGCATTATGCACATATAAGTGAAGTGTCACAGTAAGGTCTTTCCATGGATTTCGTGTGGCTCCTTGAGTTTTAAGATGCAGCTCCAGCTCTGAATATTATTTTGGAATGTTTCTAAAGATACTCTGTGTTATTGTTACTTCGACATATACATGCATGTGTCTGATAGAAACTGTCTGCGGGAATCCATACACTAGTGTTCAATTTTTTTAGATATACTAGCATTCACTCTTGAACGTAATTCTCATGGTAGTATATAATTGGTCGCGCTAGCTTTTGTTTTCAAGACTTGGAATGATCTGGCAGAATGTGCATAGTGAATCAGCTATTGAAGTGAATTGCAAGAGGTATTCCTTTTGTGGATTTCAGTCAGTTCCTTGAAGGCTTGAACACAGATTATGTTCCTATGGATTCTCTATTGCGCTGATCACTCCGTATATGTTGTTATGTGATAATTTTCAGAATTCTTGTGCCACCTCTTTTGCTTTTTTCCTCTTCAATTTGAATTGTTGTGACAAAGGTATAATTGCCATAAATAGGCAGAATGAATGAACTATTAGTCCCAAGTACCTGCAATCTGCCCTATGTCTGTGATCCATAAAAAAAAACCCATGAAACAAACAAATTGGCTGATATAATATGCTCTGTCCTTTGAAGGTCCTGAAGAGGAAACAGTCAATGGCGCGGCTGAAGAGCTGCAGCAACTGAATCTGTCCGATTATCTGAAAAAGTACAAGCTCATCTGTTAGATGAAGATGAGGAATGAGAAGCAGGGTTAACTTCTTAACAGGTGACGCCAATTAAGTTGTATATTTGTCCATATACCACATTAAGTGTCTCTTCCACTACTGATATCATACAGACTCGATCGCTAAAAAATTATTTTCCTCTGTTTCAGGTAGGGGAAGTAATACTACATCGAAGTACCAGGTGATTCTGACGCTTAGTGACCACTGGCCCGGTTGGCGATGGCTGAAATGTTTCGGTGATCAGTGTTTTGTTGAGACGTTTACTACTGGCTTTTGTAATTCGGCACTCGTGCATGCTGAATCAACCGTCTTGGATTCAGAATTGAAGTCCAGTTCTCTACTTTAGTTACGCTCTTGTTTTAACTTTTGAGGGGACAAACAGAACGGTTAAGCTCTTCTGATATTGTATCTTTAAGTCCAGAAACTTGTGAGCGTGGTCTTTTTATCATGTACGGATCCATCGTCCACCGCAACTTTGAGTTCGTGCAACTTTTTTTTCTTCAGTTTTTAGACAAAATTTATTTTGTTTCAGACCCTATCACAAGGTTTTGTCTGTTGGAAGTTGGAACAAGCCCTGGATCAACACACGCACGTGTGGTGGACACACACACACACACGAGAGGAACTGAAGGACTAAGAAGACCTGCACGAACGTGGTGAACGGAGAGATTTTTGCGACGCGCAACTGTCTGCATCTTTTCTTTTATTCCTACTGGTCCAAACTCGAGTCGTAACTAGGGCCAGACCTTTTTTTTCTAGCTGCAAGTCCATCCTTGACTCGCAACTGAAGCACAACATGTTTCCCAGTTGCAAGTACATCCTCGACTCGCAACTGGACCCCGATCATTCTTAGTCTCAATTGCAAGTCCGCCCTCGACTCGCAACTGGGCCCCGAATTTTTTTGCCTTAGTTAAAAGTCCACCCTCAACTCGCAACTCTGATATGACATTTTTGTATCTTAGTTGTAAGTGCACCATCGACTCGTAACTGGGGCATGACCATTTTTTCTGTTTTAGTTGAATGTCAACCCTCGACTAGTAACTGGGGTCCAACTTTTTTGTCCCAATTGCATGTCCACCCTCGACTCGCATCTCGGGCCCAACTTTTCTTTATCCCAGATGCAAGTCAACCCTCCACTCGTAACTGGGGTCAAACTTTTTTTTATCCTTGTTGCAAGTCCAAAATTGAACTCGCAATGGCACGGAGTTTTTTTTGTCCTAGTTGCAAGTCCATCATGAACTCGCAATTGGGCCCGATATTTTTTTGTGCCCTAGTTGCAAGCCCACCGTCAACTTGCAACTGGGCTGATCTAGGTCTGATCCCTTTTTTGTCTCAGTTGCAAGTTCATCCCTGACTCGCAACTGGGTTTGTAGTTGTGTTTCCTCCAAGTTGCAAGTCCACGCTCGGCTCGCAACTGGGCCACATAGTTGTTTTTGTCCTAGTTGCAAGTCTGCCCATGACTCTCAGTTGGGCTCGTAGTTGTGTTTTGGTCAGTCTCAAGCTCACCCTCCAACTCGAGCATTTTCTTGATGCAATACTTGACCATATTTCCAAATTTTATTTTTTGTAAATGGTTTACATAAAATTAGTGCAGTAGTATATAGGGAAAAAAAGCATGCATGTCTTTTAGCTCATGCATGCACACATTTTTTCAAAACACACTAGGGACTTTATTGATTAATGATCAATGGTAGACAATACAATCTTGTACATGTACATGTACGCGTCGAGGATGACCAAGAGATGCATTACATATGAAGCTTAGATAGCTAGCATTGGTGAGTGAGCGAGTGCATATACCCTGTTTCCATGCATGCACGGTTGAACTATAGAGAACGAAAGCAACTAGCATGCCCATGTGTGTGTATGTGACACCCAGAAGACCGCAAAAAAGAAGAAGAAAGACTCGACAACGCGTACAAATACAGGTGCATGTACATGTACAAAACATGTGCGCGCGTACGAACAAGTGCTGCCCAGATCTGGCTGTCAAAAACATTTTTATCGCCTTGTTGTGTTTTGCCTTTGTTGTGTTTGTTCAAAATGTATAATAGGTAACAACAGCGAGGAAAAAAACATATAAGGCCCGCCCAAGGAAGGAGAGTGTCGTTTATAGTGGGGCTGGAGGATAGACAAAAAAACAGTCAAACAAACAAAATTAAAGACAAAGAACAGGGTGGGATTTGTTTTGGGTGAGTTGGCACTGATATAGGATGACATCATATTAGATGTGAGATATTATCTCACATCTAGATGAGATATAGACGGACCCATTTATTTAATCCTCCCAGGAGACCCAGAAGATTGAAGGAGAAGTGGAGAACAGGATGATCTTGAAGCCTCTTTAAGCATCTGCTAGCAGCACCACGGTCCTGGGAGAGACTTGAAGCTGGTCACCCCATGATTCTTCTAGTCTCCAGGCGCCACCCATGTGCTGCTTTAAACACTTCTTCAGCTACTACGCCAACCTACTTCACTCCTGCCTTCATCATTTCATTTCTTGCGGGGTTTTCTGCAAAATGTTCGAATCATGTAAATTTTTAAGAAGCAGATTAACAGGTATGTAGGGATCATTCACCCTATTATTTTCAAAAACAACACTATCTCTCAATTTCCAAATTGTCCAACATATAGCAGAAATCCCTATCATAACTAAACCCCTCTCTTCTCTTCCAAAGGTCTTGACCCAGGCTCTCATCACCAGGTCAAGATCATCTAGAATGTCAGTTAAATTGAAAGCACATTTTAAAATATTCCACAGTAACCTAGCCACAGAGCAGGATAGGAAGAGGTGGTTTATGCTTTCCTTATGTCCACAGAATGGACATTTCTCATCTCCTTTCCATCCCCTACGAAGTAGATTATCTTTTGTGAGAATGTTGTTTCTAAGAGCCAGCCACAAAAAGACTTTGACTCTAGGTGGCATTTTGATTTTCCACATATATAAACTTGGGTATTTGATTCCATTTTCTATCAAATGTCTATAAAAGGACTTTACAGTATGTATTCCTTTTTTAGTCAGTGTCCACTTCACCTCATCTCTGCCTTCACTCAGGATCGTCGAGTTGCGGGCTTCTTTGATGTGTTCCCAGAGTTCTTTTGAATCCCCTGACAGGGTCCTCCTAAAATGCATGTTATCTATTCCATTATCAAAGATCTCCTTGATCGTTTTCTTCTTATCAAAACAAATATTATATAGCCTAGCAAAGTTTTTATTTAATGGTGCAGATCCGATCCACCAATCCTCCCAAAATCGAACATTTTCTCCATTCCTCACTATAAATTTACATAGGGAAGTAAAGTGATCTCTATGTTTCAAGAGCTCCCTCCAAAATTGGGAATCTCCTTGTTTAGCAAAAATATTGCCCAGAGTTTTATTTCTCTGGTACTTTTTCCAGATAATCTCTTGCCATAACCATTCTATATTGTAGATTTTCCACCACCACTTACATAGCAAGGCTTTATTCATGTGGGCAAGGTTTTGAATCCCCAACCCACCAATGTCTTTTGGCCTACACACCTCAAACCATCTAACTAGATGATATTTTTCCTTTTTGTCATTTTCCTGCCATAATAGTCTGGCTCTAAAAAAATCCATATGTTTATTCACCCCAATAGGTAGCACATATAAAGACATCATAAAATAAGGGATGCCTGTCAAAGAAGATTGGATCATAGTGACCCTTCCAGCACTGGCAGGCAACCTTCCTTGCTAGGTTTCACATTTTTTTCTCCATTTTACTTTCTGGAGGTTTCCTGTGTTGGAAATATGCCCTAAAGGCAATAATAAAAGCATTATTATTATATTTCCTTGTTCATGATAATTGTCTTTTATTCATGCTATAATTGTGTTATCCGGAAATCGTAATACATGTGTGAATAAATACACACCAACATGTCCCTAGTAAGCCTCTAGTTGACTAGCTCGTTGATCAACAGATAGTCATGGTTTCCTGACTATGGACATTGGATGTCATTGATAACGAGATCACATCATTAGGAGAATGATGTGATGGACAAGACCCAATCCTAAACATAGCACAAGATCGTATAGTTCGTTTGCTAGAGTTTTTCCAATGTCAAGTATCTTTTCCTTAGACCATGAGATCGTGTAACTCCCGGATACCGTAGGAGTGCTTTGGGTGTACCAAACGTCACAACGTAACTGGGTGACTATAAAGGTATACTACGGGTATCTCCGAAAGTGTCTGTTGGGTTGACACGGATCAAGACTGGGATTTGTCACTCCGTATGACGGAGAGGTATCTCTGGGCCCACTCGGTAATGCATCATCACAATGAGCTCAAAGTGACCAAATGTCTGGTCACGGGATCATGCATTATGGTACGAGTAAAGTGACTTGCCGGTAACGAGATTGAACGAGGTATTGGGATACCGACGATCGAATCTCGGGCAAGTAACGTACCGATTGACAAAGGGAATTGTATACGGGGTTGCTTGAATCCTCGACATCGTGGTTTCATCCGATGAGATCATCGAGGAGCATGTGGGAGCCAACATGGGTATCCAGATCCCGATGTTGGTTATTGACCGGAGAGCCATCTCGGTCATGTCTACATGTCTCCCGAACCCATAGGGTCTACACACTTAAGGTTCGGTGATGCTAGGGTTGTAGGGATATGAATATGCAGTAACCCGAAAGTTGTTCGGAGTCTCGGATGAGATTCCGGACGTCACGAGGAGTTCCGGAATGGTCCGGAGGTAAAGAATTATATATATAGGAAGTGCTATTTCGGCCATCGGGACAAGTTTCGGGGTCACCGGTATTGTACCGGGACCACCGGAAGGATCCCGGCGGTCCACCGGGTGGGGCCACCTATCCCGGAGGGCCCCATGGGCTGAAGTGGGAGGGGAACCAGCCCCTAGTGGGTTGGTGCGCCCCCCTTGGGCTTTCCCCCTGCGCCTAGGGTTGGGAACCCTAGGGTGGGGGGCGCCCCACTTGCCTTGGGGGGCACTCCACCCCCTTTGGCCGCCGCCCCCTTGGGAGATTGGATCTCCAGGGCCGGCGCCCCCCCCTTGGGGACCCTATATATAGAGGGGGGAGGGAGGGCAGCCGCACCCATGCCCCTGGTGCCTCCCTCTCCCCTCCAACACCTCCTCCTCCTCCGTAGAGCTTGGCGAAGCCCTGTCGGAGTACTGCTTCTCCACCACCACCACCACGCCGTCGTGCTGCTGCTGGAGCCATCTTCCTCAACCTCTCCTTCCCCCTTGCTGGATCAAGAAGGAGGAGACGTCACGCTGACCATACGTGTGTTGAACACGGAGGTGCCGTCCGTTCGGCGCTAGGATCTCCGGTGATTTGGATCACGTCGAGTACGACTCCCTCATCCCCGTTCTTTGAATGCTTCCGCTCGTGATCTACAAGCTATGTAGATGCATCCGATCACTCGTTGCTAGATGAACTTATAGATGGATCTTGGTGAAACCGTAGTAAAATTTTTGTTTTCTGTAGCGTTCCCCAACATTGGTATCAGAGCTAGGTCTATGCGTAGTTCTCTTTGCACGAGTAGAACACAATTTGTTGTGGGCGTAGATGTTGTCAACTTTCTTGCCGCTACTAGTCTTATTTTGCTTCAGCGGTATTGTGGGATGAAGCGGCCCGGACCAACCTTACATGTACGCTTACGTGAGACCGGTTCCACCGACTAACATGCACTAGTTGCATAAGGTGGCTGGCGGGTGTCTCTCTCTTCCACTTTAGTTGGAGCAGATTCGATGAAAAGGGTCCTTGTGAAGGGTAAATAGAAGTTGACAAATCACGTTGTGGCTTCCACGTAGGTAAGAAAACGTTCTTGCTAGAACCCTATTGCAGCCACGTAAAACTTGCAACAACAATTAGAGGACGTCTAACTTGTTTTTGCAGCAAGTGTTTTGTGATGTGATATGGCCAAAGTTGTGATGAATGATGAATGATATATATGTGATGTATGAGATGTTCATGCTATTGTAATAGGAATCACGACTTGCATATCGATGAGTATGACAACTGGCAGGAGCCATAGGAGTTGTCTTTATTTTTTGTATGACCTGCGTGTTATTGAGAAACGCCATGTAAATTACTTTACTTTATTGATAAACGTGTTAGCCATAGTAGTAGAAGTAATAGTTGGCGAGCAACTTCATGGAGACACGATGATGGAGATCATGATGATGGAGATCATGGTGTCATGCCGGTGACAAGATGATCATGGAGCCCCAAGATGGAGATCAAAGGAGCTATGTGATATTGGCCATATCATGTCACTATTATTATTTGATTGCATGTGATGTTTATCATGTTTTACATCTTGTTTACTTAGAACGACGATAGTAAATAAGATGATCCCTCATAATAATTTCAAGAAAGTGTTCCCCCTAACTGTGCACCGTTGCGACAGTTCGTTGTTTCGAAGCACCACGTGATGATCGGGTGTGATAGATTCCAACGTTCACATACAACGGGTGTAAGACAGATTTACACATGCAAACACTTAGGTTGACTTGACGAGCCTAGCATGTACAGACATGGCCTTGGAACACAGAAGACCGAAAGGTCGAGCATGAGTCGTATAGAAGATACGATCAACATGAAGATGTTCACCGACGTTGACTAGTCCGTCTCATGTGACGATCAGACATGGCCTAGTTAACTCGGATCATGTTATACTTAGATGACTGAAGGGATGTCTATCTAAGTGGGAGTTCATTGAATAATTTGATTAGATGAACTTAATTATCATGAACTTAGTCTAAAATATTTACAATATGTCTTGTAGATCAAATGGCCAACGTTGTCCTCAACTTCAACGCGTTCCTAGAGAAAACCAAGCTGAAAGACGATGACAGCAACTATATGGACTGGGTCCGGAACCTGAGGATCATCCTCATAGCTGCCAAGAAAGATTATGTCCTACAAGCACCGCTAGGTGAAGCACCTGTTCTCCCTGCAGAACAAGACATTATGAACGCTTGGCAGACACGTTCCGATGATTACTCCCTCGTTCAGTGTGGCATGCTTTACAGCTTAGAACCGGGGCTCCAAAAGCGTTTTGAGAGACACGGAGCATATGAGATGTTCGAAGAGCTGAAAATGGTTTTTCAAGCTCATGCCCGGGTCGAGAGATATGAAGTCTCCGACAAGTTCTTCAGCTGTAAGATGGAGGAAAATAGTTCTGTCAGTGGGCACATACTCACTATGTCTGGGTTACATAACCGCTTGACTCAGCTGGGAGTTAATCTCCCGGATGACGCAGTCATTGACAGAATCCTTCAGTCGCTTCCACCAAGCTACAAGAGCTTTGTGATGAACTTCAATATGCAGGGGATGGAAAAGACCATTCTTGAAGTATTTGCAATGCTGAAATCAGCAGAGGTAGAAGTCAAAAAGGAACATCAAGTGTTGATGATGAATAAAACCACTAAGTTCAAGAAAGGCAAGGGTAAGAAAAACTTCAAGAAGGACAGCAAGGGAGTTGCCGCGCCCGGCAAGCAAGCTGCTGGGAAGAAGCCAAAGAATGGACCCAAGCCCGAGACTGAGTGTTTTTATTGCAAGGGAAGTGGTCACTGGAAGCGGAACTGCCCCAAATACTTAGCGGACAAGAAGGCCGGCATCACAAAAGGTATATGTGATATACATGTAATTGATGTGTACCTTACCAGTACTCGTAGTAGCTCTTGGGTATTTGATACCGGTACAGTTGCTCACATTTGTAACTCAAAGCAGGAGCTACGGAATAAGCGGAGACTGGCAAAGGATGAGGTGACGATGCGCGTCGGGAATGGTTCCAAGGTCGATGTGATCGCCGTCGGCACGCTACCTCTACATTTACCTACCGGATTAGTTTTGAACCTCAATAATTGTTATTTAGTGCCAAGTTTGAGCATGAACATTGTATTAGGATCTCGTTTAATACGAGATGGCTACTCATTTAAATCCGAGAATAATGGTTGTTCTATTTATATGAGAGATATATTTTATGGTCATGCTCCGATGGTGAATGGTTTATTCTTAATGAATCTCGAGCGTAATGCTACACATATTCATAGTGTGAATACCAAAAGATGTAAGATTGATAATGATAGTCCCACATACTTGTGGCACTGCCGCCTTGGTCACATAGGTGTCAAATGCATGAAGAAGCTCCATACGGATGGACTTTTAGAGTCTCTTGATTACGAATCATTTGACACGTGCGAACCATGCCTCATGGGTAAAATGACCAAGACTCCGTTCTCAGGAACAATGGAGCGAGCAACCAACTTATTGGAAATCATACATACTGATGTATGCGGTCCAATGAGTGTTGAGGCTCGCGGTGGCTATCGTTATGTTCTCACCCTCACTGATGATTTGAGTAGATATGGGTATGTCTATTTAATGAAACACAAGTCTGAGACCTTTGAAAAGTTCAAGAAATTTCAGAGTGAGGTTGAGAATCAACGTGACAGGAAAATCAAGTTCTTGCGATCAGATCGTGGGGGAGAATACTTGAGTCACGAATTTGGCACACACTTAAGAAAATATGGAATAGTTTCACAACTCACGCCGCCTGGAACACCTCAGCATAATGGTGTGTTCGAACGTCGTAATCGCACTCTATTAGATATGGTGCGATCTATGATGTCTCTTACCGATTTACCGCTATCATTTTGGGGCTATGCTTTAGAGACTGCCGCATTCACTTTAAATAGGGCTCCGTCGAAATCCGTTGAGACGACACCGTATGAATTATGGTTTGGGAAGAAACCTAAGTTGTCATTTCTAAAAGTTTGGGGATGCGATGCTTATGTCAAGAAACTTCAACCTGAAAAGCTCGAACCCAAATCGGAAAAATGCGTCTTCATAGGATACCCTAAAGAAACTATTGGGTATACCTTCTACCTCAGATCCGAAGGCAAGATCTTTGTTGCCAAGAATGGAACCTTTCTAAAGAAAGAGTTTCTCTCGAAAGAAGTAAATGGGAGGAAAGTAGAACTTGATGAAGTATTACCTCTTGAACTGGAAAATGGCGCAACTCAAGAAAATGTTCCTTAGGTGCCTGCACCGACTAGAGAGGAAATTAATGATGATGATCATGAAACTTCAATCAAGTTGCTACTGAACTTCGTAGGTCCACAAGGACACGTTCCGCACCAGAGTGGTACGGCAACCCTGTCTTGGAAATCATGTTGTTAGACAATGGTGAACCTTCGAACTATGAAGAAGCGATGGCGGGCCCGGATTCCGACAAATGGCTAGAAGCCATGAAATCCGAGATAGGATCCATGTATGAAAACGAAGTATGGACTTTGACTGACTTGCCCGTTGAGCGGCAAGCCATAGAAAATAAATGGATCTTTAAGAAGAAGACAGACGCGAATGGTAATGTGACCATCTATAAAGCTCGGCTTGTCGCTAAGGGTTAGCGACAAGTTCAAGGGGTTGACTACGATGAGACTTTCTCACTGGTAGCGAAGCTAAAGTCCGTCCGAATCATGTTAGCAATTGCCGCATTCTATGATTATGAGATATGGCAAATGGATGTCAAAACGGCATTCATTAATGGTTTCCTTAAGGAAGAATTGTATATGATGCAGATGGAAGGTTTTGTCGATCCTAAGAATGCTGACAAGGTGTACAAGCTCCAATGCTCGATTTATGGGCTGGTGCAAGCATCTCGGAGTTGGAATATTTGCTTTGATGAGATGATCAAAGTGTTTGGGTTTACGCAGACTTATGGAGAAGCCTGCGTTTACAAGAAAGTGAGTGGGAGCTCTGTAGCATTTCTCATATTATATGTAAATGACATACTTTTGATGGGAAATGATATAGAATTCTTGGACAGCATTAAGGCCTACTTGAATAAGAGTTTTTCAATGAAGGACCTTGGAGAAGCTGCATATATATTAGGCATCAAGATCTATAGAGATAGATCAAGACGCCTCATAGGTCTTTCACAAAGCACATACCTTGATAAGATATTGAAGAAGTTCAATATGGATCAGTCTAAGAAGGGGTTCTTGCCTGTGTTGCAAGGTGTGAAATTGAGCTCAGCTCAATGTCCGACCACGGCAGAAGATATAGAAGAGATGAGTGTCATCCCCTATGCCTCAGCCATAGGTTCTATTATGTATGCCATGCTGTGTACCAGACCTGATGTAAACCTTGCCGTAAGTTTGGTAGGTAGGTACCAAAGTAATCCCGGCAAGGAACACTGGACAACGGTCAAGAATATCCTGAAGTACCTGAAAAGGACTAAGGAAATGTTTCTCGTTTATGAAGGTGACGAAGAGCTCGTCGTAAAGGGTTACGTCGACGCTAGCTTCGACACAGATCTGGATGACTCTAAGTCACAAACCGGATACGTGTATATTTTGAATGGTGGGGCAGTAAGCTGGTGCAGTTGCAAGAAGAGCGTCGTGGCGGGATCTACATGTGAAGCGGAGTACTGTTGGGGAACGTAGCAGAAATTCAAAATTTTCCTACGTGTCACCAAGATCTATCTATGGAGAAACCAGCAACGAGGGGAAGGAGAGTGCATCTACATACCCTTGTAGATCGCTAAGCGGAAGCGTTCAAGTGAACGGGGTTGATGGAGTCGTACTCGTCGTGATCCAAATCACCGAAGATCCTAGTGCCGAACGGACGACACCTCCGTGTTCAACACACGTACAGCCCGATGACGTCTCCCATGCCTTGATCCAGCAAGGAGAGAGGGAGAGGTTGAGGAAGACTCCATCCAGCAGCAGCACGACGGCGTGGTGGTGGTGGAGGAGCGTGGCAATCCTGCAGGGCTTCGCCAAGCACCACGGGAGAGGAGAAGGACTTGGGAGAGGGGGGGGCTGCGCCAGAACATTGGTGCGGCTGCCCTCCCACCCCCCACATATATATAGGGGCAAGGGAGAGGGGGCCGGCCCCCTCAGATCCCATCTGAGGAGGGGGGCGGCCAAGGGGGGTTGCCTTGCCCCCCAAGGCAAGGGGGGCGCCCCCCTTTAGGGTTCGCCCAAAACCCTAGGCGCATGGGCCCTAGGGGGGAGGCGCCCAGCCCACTAAGGGGCTGGTCCCTCTCCACATACAGCCCATAGGGCCCTCCGGGGCAGGTGGACCCTCCCGGTGGACCCCCGGAACCCCTTCGGTGGTCCCGGTACAATACCGGCAACCCCCGAATTATTCCGGTGACCGTATGATGACTTCCCATATATAAATCTTTACCTCCGGACCATTCCGGAACTCCTCGTGACGTCCGGGATCTCATCTGGGACTCCGAACAACATTCGGTAACCACATACAAACTTCCTTTATAACCCTAGCGTCATCGAACATTAAGTGTGTAGACCCTACGGGTTCGGGAAACATGCAGACATGACCGAGATAACTCTCTGGTCAATAACCAATAGCGGGATCTAGATACCCATGTTGGCTCCCACATGCTCCACGATGATCTCATCAGATGATCCACGATGTCATGGACTTAATCAATCCCGTATACAATTCCCTTTGTCTAGCGGTACGATACTTGCCCGAGATTCGATCGTCGGTATCCCGATACCTGGTTCAATCTCGTTACCGGCAAGTCTCTTTTACTCGTTCCATAACACATCATCCCGTGATCAACTCCTTGATCACATTGTGTACATTATGATGATGTCCTACCGAGTGGGCCCAGAGATACCTCTCCATTTACACGGAGTGACAAATCCCAGTCTCGATTCGTGCCAACCCAACATACACTTTCGGAGATACCTGTAGTGTACCTTTATAGCCACCCAGTTACGTTGTGACGTTTGGCACACCCAAAGCACTCCTACGATATCCGGGAGTTGCACAATCTCATGGTCTAAGGAAATGATACTTGACATTAGAAAAGCTTTAGCATACGAACTACACGATCTTTGTGCTAGGCTTAGGATTGGGTCTTGTCCATCACATCATTCTCCTAATGATGTGATCCCATTATCAACGACATCCAATGTCCATGGTCAGGAAATCGTAACCATCTATTGATCAACGAGCTAGTCAACTAGAGGCTTACTAGGGACATGGTGTTGTCTATGTATCCACACATGTATCTGAGTTTCCTATCAATACAATTCTAGCATGGATAATAAATGATTATCATGAACAAGGAAATATAATAATAACCAATTTATTATTGCCTCTAGGGCATATTTTCAACAAGTACATGGCAGCCTCGGAGGCAGCACATGAAGCAATTTGGGTGAAGGAGTTCATCACCGACCTAGGAGTCATACCCAATGCGTCGGGGCCAATCAAACTCTTCTGTGACAACACTGGAGCTATTGCACTTGCCAAGGAGCCCAGGTTTCACAAGAAGACCAGGCACATCAAGCGTCGCTTCAACTCCATTCGTGAAAATGTTCAAGATGGAGACATAGATATTTGTAAAGTACATACAGACCTGAATGTAGCAGATCCGTTGACTAAACCTCTCCCTAGAGCAAAAGATGATCAACACCCGAATTCCATGGGTGTTCGATTCATCACAATGTAACTAGATTATTAACTCTAGTGCAAGTGGGAGACTGTTGGAAATATGCCCTAGAGGCAATAATAAAAGCATTATTATTATATTTCCTTGTTCATGATAATTGTCTTTTATTCATGCTATAATTGTGTTATCCGGAAATCGTAATACATGTGTGAATAAATAGACACCAACATGTCCCTAGTAAGCCTCTAGTTGACTAGCTCGTTGATCAACAGATAGTCATGGTTTCCTGACTATGGACATTGGATGTCATTGATAACGAGATCACATCATTAGGAGAATGATGTGATGGACAAGACCCAATCCTAAACATAGCACAAGATCGTATAGTTCGTTTGCTAGAGTTTTTCCAATGTCAAGTATCTTTTCCTTAGACCATGTACCGTAGGAGTGCTTTGGGTGTATCAAACGTCACAACGTAACTGGGTGACTATAAAGGTATAC
Organism: Triticum monococcum; assembly: GCA_034509565.1. Lineage (NCBI taxonomy): Eukaryota > Viridiplantae > Streptophyta > Magnoliopsida > Poales > Poaceae > Triticum > Triticum monococcum. Next base: position 71,504,992 of record CM067843.1, on the reverse strand, counting down.
TACAGGTATCTCCGAAAGTGTCTGTTGGGTTGACACGGATCAAGACTGGGATTTGTCAATCCGTATGACGGAGAGGTATCTCTGGGCCCACTGGGTAATGCATCATCAAAATGAGCTTAAAGTGACCAAGTGTCTGGTCACGGGATCATGCATTACGGTATGAGTAAAGTGACTTGCCGGTAACGAGATTGAACGAGGTATTGGGATACCGACGATCGAATCTCGGGCAAGTAACGTACCGATTGACAAAGGGAGTTGTATACGGGGTTGCTTGAATCCTCGACATCGTGGTTCATCCGATGAGATCATCGAGGAGCATGTGGGAGCCAACATGGGTATCCAGATCCCGCTGTTGGTGTTGGGGAACGCAGTAATTTCAAAAATTTTCCTACGCACACGCAAGATCATGGTGATGCACAGCAACGAGAGGGGAGAGTGTTATCTACGTACCAACGCAGACCGACTGCGGAAGCGATCACACAACGTAGAGGAAGTAGTCGTACGTCTTCTTCCCGATCCGACCGATCCAAGCACCGTTACTCCGGCACCTCCGAGTTCTTAGCACACGTTCAGCTCGATGACGTTCCTCGGGCTCCGATCCAGCAAAGCGTCGAGGAAGAGTTCCGTCAGCACGACGGCGTGGTGACGATCTTGATGTACTACCGACGCAGGGCTTCGCCTAAGCACTGTAACGGTATGTTCGAGGTGGAATTTGGTGGCAGGGGGCACCGCACACGGCTAAGGAACGATCAACTTGTGTGTCTTGTGGTGCCCCCTGCCCCCGTATATAAAGGCCAGGGGCAGGGGGTTCGGCCGGCTAGGAGGGAGGCGCAGGAAGGAGTCCTACTCCCACCGGGAGTAGGACTCCTTCCCCCCAATCCTATTCCAACTAGGATTCTTGGGGAGGAAGGAGAAAGAGGGGGCCGGCCCACCTCTCCTAGTCCTATTAGGACTTGGGAAAGGTGGGGGGCGCCGGCCAGGTGTGGGCTGCCTCTTCTCTCTTTTCCACTAAGGCCCAATAGGCCCATTTACCTCCCGGGGGGTTCCGGTAACCCTCCCGGTAATCCGGTAAAATCCCGATTTCACCCGGAACACTTCCGGTGCCCAAATATAGGCTTCCAATATATCAATCTTTACGTCTCGACCATTTCGAGACTCCTCGTCATGTCCGTGATCTCATCCGGGACTCCGAACAACCTTCGGTACATCAAAATGCATAAACTCATAATAACTGTCATCGTAACGTTAAGCGTGCGGACCCTACGGTTCGAGAACAATGTAGACATGACCGAGACACGTCTCCGGTCAATAACCAATAGCGGGACCTGGATGCCCATATTGGCTCCTACATATTCTACGAAGATCTTTATCGGTCAGACCGCATAACAACATACGTTGTTCCCTTTGTCATCGGTATGTTACTTGCCCGAGATTCGATCGTCGGTATCCAATACCTAGTTCAATCTCGTTACCGGCAAGTCTCTTTACTCGTTCCGTAATACATCATCTCACAACTAACTTATTAGTTGCAGTGCTTGCAAGGCTTATGTGATGTGCATTACCGAGAGGGCCCAGAGATACCTCTCCGTCAATCGGAGTGACAAACCCTAATCTCGAAATACGCCAACCCAACATCTACCATTGGAGACACCTGTAATACTCCTTTATAATCACCCAGTTACGTTGTGACGTTTGGTAGTACCCAAAGTGTTCCTCCGGTAGACGGGAGTTGCATAATCTCATAGTTATAGGAACATGTATAAGTCATGAAGAAAGCAATAGCAACATACTAAACGATCGGGTGCTAAGCTAATGGAATGGGTCATGTCAATCAGATCATTCTACTAATGATGTGACCTCGTTAATCAAATAACAACTCCTTGTTCATGGTTAGGAAACATAACCATCTTTGATTAACGAGCTAGTCAAGTAGAGGCATACTAGTGACACTCTGTTGGTCTATGTATTCACACATGTATTATGTTTCCGGTTAATACAATTCTAGCATGAATAATAAACATTTATCATGATATAAGGAAATAAATAATAACTTTATTATTGCCTCTAGGGCATATTTCCTTCAGTCTCCCACTTGCACTAGAGTCAATAATCTAGATTACACAGTAATGATTCTAACACCCATGGAGCCTTGGTGCTGATCATGTTTTGCTCGTGGAAGAGGCTTAGTCAACGGGTCTGCAACGTTCAGATCCGTATGTATCTTGCAAATCTCTATGTCTCCCACCTGGACTAAATCCCGGATGGAGTTGAAGCGTCTCTTGATGTGTTTGGTCCTCTTGTGAAATCTGGATTCCTTTGCCAAGGCAATTGCACCAGTATTGTCACAGAAGATTTTCATTGGACCCGATGCACTAGGTATGACACCTAGATCGGATATGAACTCCTTCATCCAGACTCCTTCGTTCGCTGCTTCCGAAGCAGCTATGTACTCTGCTTCACATGTAGATCCCGCTACGACGCTTTGTTTAGAACTGCACCAACTGACAGCTCCACCGTTTAAAGTAAACACGTATCCGGTTTGCGATTTAGAATCGTCCGGATCAGTGTCAAAGCTTGCATCAACGTAACCTCTTACGGTGAGCTCTTTGTCACTTCCATATACGAGAAACATATCCTCAGTCCTTTTCAGGTATTTCAGGATGTTCTTGACCGCTGTCCAGTGATCCATTCCAGGATTACTTTGGTACCTCCCTGCTAAACTTATAGCAAGGCACACATCAGGTCTGGTACACAGCATTGCATACATGATAGAGCCTATGGCTGAAGCATAGGGAACATCTTTCATTTTCTCTCTATCTTCTGCAGTGGTCGGGCACTGAGTCTTACTCAATTTCACACCTTGTAGCACAGGCAAGAACCCTTTCTTTGCTTGATCCATCTTGAACTTCTTCAAAATTTTGTCAAGGTATGTGCATTGTGAAAGTCCAATTAAGCGTTTTGATCTATCTCTATAGATCTTTATGCCTAATATGTAAGTAGCTTCTCCGAGGTCTTTCATCGAAAAACTTCTATTCAAGTATCCCTTTATGCTATCCAGAAATTCTATATCATTTCCGATTAGCAATATGTCATCCACATATAATATCAGAAATGCTACAGAGCTCCCACTCACTTTCTTGTAAATACAGGCTTCTCCAAAAGTCTGTATAAAGCCAAATGCTTTGATCACACTATCAAAGCGTTTATTCCAACTCCGAGATGCTTGCACCAGTTCATAAATGGATCGCTGGAGTTTGCATACTTTGTTAGCTCCTTTAGGATCGACAAAACCTTCTGGTTGTACCATATACAACTCTTTTTCCAGAAATCCATTCAGGAATGCAGTTTTGACATCCATTTGCCATATTTCATAATCATAAAATGCGGCAATTGCTAACATAATTCTGACGGACTTAAGCATCGCTACGGGTGAGAAGGTCTCATCGTAGTCAACCCCTTGAACTTGTCGAAAACCTTTTGCGACAAGTCGAGCTTTATAGACAGTAACATTACCGTCAGCGTCAGTCTTTTTCTTGAAGATCCATTTATTCTCAATTGCTTGCCGATCATCGGGCAAGTCAACCAAAGTCCATACTTTGTTCTCATACATGGATCCCATCTCAGATTTCATGGCCTCAAGCCACTTTGCGGAATCTGGGCTCACCATCGCTTCTTCATAGTTCGTAGGTTCATCATGATCTAGCATCATGACTTCCAGAACTGGATTACCGTACCACTCTGGTGCGGATCTCACTCTGGTTGATCTACGTGGTTCAGTAGTATCTCGTTCTGAAGCTTCATGATCATCATCATTAGCTTCCTCACTGATTGGTATAGGTGTCGCAGAAACAGTTTTCTGTGATGTACTACTTTCCAATAAGGGAGCAGGTACAGTTACCTTGTCAAGTTCTACTTTCCTCCCACTCACTTCTTTCGAGAGAAACTCCTTCTCTAGAAATGATCCATTCTTAGCAACGAATGTCTTGCCTTCGGATCTGTGATAGAAGGTATACCCAACAGTTTCCTTTGGGTATCCTATGAAGACACATTTCTCCGCTTTGGGTTCGAGCTTATCAGGTTGAAGCTTTTTCACATAAGCATCGCAGCCCCAAACTTTGAGAAACGACAACTTTGGTTTCTTGCCAAACCATAGTTCATAAGGCGTCGTCTCAACGGATTTTGATGGTGCCCTATTTAACGTGAATGCGGCCGTCTCTAAAGCATAACCCCAAAACGATAGCGGTAAATCAGTAAGAGACATCATTGATCGCACCATATCTAGTAAAGTACGATTACGATGTTCGGACACACCATTACGCTGTGGTGTTCCGGGTGGCGTGAGTTGCGAAACTATTCCACAATTTTTCAAATGTACACCAAACTCGTAACTCAAATATTCTCCTCCACGATCAGATCGTAGAAATTTTATTTTCTTGTTACGATGATTTTCAACCTCACTCTGAAATTCCTTGAACTTTTCAAATGTTTCAGACTTGTGTTTCATTAAGTAGATATACCCATATCTGCTTAAATCATCTGTGAAGGTGAGAAAATAACGATATCCGCCGCGAGCCTCAATATTCATCGGACCACATACATCGGTATGTATGATTTCCAACAAATCTGTTGCTCTCTCCCTAGTACCGGAGAACGGTGTTTTAGTCATCTTGCCTATGAGGCACGGTTCGCAAGTACCAAGTGATTCATAATCAAGTGATTCCAAAAGCCCATTAGTATGGAGTTTCTTCATGCGCTTTACACCGATATGACCTAAACGGCAGTGCCACAAATAAGTTGCACTATCATTATTAACTTTGCATCTTTTGGCTTCTACATTATGAATATGTGTATCACTATCTTCGAGATTCAACAAGAATAGACCACTCTTCAAAGGTGCATGACCATAAAAGATATTATTCATATAAATAGAACAACCATTGTTCTCTGATTTAAATGAATAACCGTCTCGCATTAAACAAGATCCAGATATAATGTTCATGCTCAACGCTGGCACCAAATAACAATTATTTAGGTCTAATATTAATCCCGAAGGTAGATGTAGAGGTAGCGTGCCGACCGCGATCACATCGACTTTGGAACCGTTTCCCACGCGCATCGTCACCTCGTCCTTTGCTAGTGTTCGCTTATTCCGTAGTCCCTGTTTCGAGTTGCAAATATTAGCAACAGAACCAGTATCAAATATCCAGGTGCTACTGCGAGCTCTAGTAAGGTACACATCAATAACATGTATATCACATATACCTTTGCTCACTTTGCCATCCTTCTTATCCGCCAAATACTTGGGGCAGTTCCGCTTCCAGTGTCCAGTCTGCTTGCAGTAGAAGCACTCAGTTTCAGGCTTAGGTCCAGACTTGGGTTTCTTCTCTTGAGCAGCAACTTGCTTGCTGTTCTTCTTGAAGTTTCCCTTCTTCTTCCCTTTACCCTTTTTCTTGAAATTAGTGGTCTTGCTAACCATCAACACTTGATGCTCCTTTTTGATTTCTACCTTCGCAGCTTTCAGCATTGCGAAGAGCTCGGGAATAGTCTTGTTCATCCCTTGCATATTATAGTTCATCATGAAGCTCTTGTAGCTTGGTGGTAGTGATTGGAGAATTCTGTCAATGACGCAATCATCTGGAAGATTAACTCCCATCTGAATCAAGTGATTATTATACCCAGACATTTTGAGTATATGCTCACTGACAGAACTGTTCTCCTCCATCTTACAGCTATAGAACTTATTGGAGACTTCATATCTCTCAATTCGGGCATTTGCTTGAAATATTAACTTCAACTCCTGGAACATCTCATATGCTCCATGACGTTCAAAACGTCGTTGAAGTCCCGATTCTAAGCCGTAAAGCATGGAACACTGAACTATCGAGTAGTCATCAGCTTTGCTCTGCCAGACGTTCATAACATCTGGCGTTGCTCCAGCAGCAGGCCTGTCACCCAGCGGTGCTTCTAGGACGTAATTCTTCTGTGCAGCAATGAGGATAATCCTCAGGTTACGGACCCAGTCCGTGTAATTGCTACCATCATCTTTCAACTTTGCTTTCTCAAGGAACGCATTAAAATTCAACGGAACAATAGCACGAGCCATCTATCTACATGCAACATAAACAAGCAAGATACTATCAGGTACTAAGTTCATGATAAGTTTAAGTTCAGTTAATCAAATTACTTAGGAACTCCCACTTAGATAGACATCCCTCTAATCTTCTAAGTGATCACGTGATCCAAATCAACTAAACCATAACCGATCATCACATGAGATGGAGTAGTTTTCAATGGTGAACATCGTCATGTTGATCATATCTACTATATGATTCACGCTCGACCTTTCGGTCTCTGTGTTCCGAGGCCATATCTGCATATGCTAGGCTCGTCAAGTATAACTTGAGTATTCTGCGTGTGCAAAACTGGCTTGCACCCGTTGTAGATGGACGTAGAGCTTATCACACCCGATCATCACGTGGTGTCTGGGCACGACGAACTTTGGCAACGGTGCATACTCAGGGAGAACACTTCTTGATAATTTAGTGAGAGATCATCTTATAATGCTACCGTCAATCAAAGCAAGATAAGATGCATAAAAGGATAAACATCACATGCAATCAATATAAGTGATATGATATGGCCATCATCATCTTGTGCTTGTGATCTCCATCTCCGAAGCACCGTCATGATCACCATCGTCACCGGCGCGACACCTTGATCTCCATCGTAGCATCGTTGTCGTCTCGCCAATCTTATGCTTCCACGACTATTACTACCGTTTAGTAATCTAGTAAAGCATTACATCGCGATTGCATTGCATACAATAAAGCGACAACCATATGGCTCCTGCCAGTTGCCGATAACTTAGTTACAAAACATGATCATCTCATACAATAAAATCAGCATCATGCCTTGACCATATCACATCACAACATACCCTGCAAAAACAAGTTAGACGTCCTCTACTTTGTTGTTGCAAGTTTTACGTGGCTGCTACGGGCTTAAGTAAGAACTCATCTCACCTACGCATCAAAACCACAACGATAGTTCGTCAAATAGACTCTGTTTTAACCTTCTCAAGGACCGGGCGTAGTCACACTTGGTTCAACTAAAGTTGGAGAGACAGTCTTCCGCAAGCCATCTATGTGCAAAGCACGTCGAGGGAACCGGTCTCGCGTAAGAGTACGCGTAAGGTTGGTCCGGATCGTCCCAACCAACAATACCGCCGAACCAAAGTATGACATGCTGGTAGGCAGTATGACTTGTATCGCCCACAACTCACTTGTGTTCTACTCGTGCATATAACATCAAACCATAAAACCTAGGCTCTGATGCCACTGTTGGGGAACGCAGTAATTTCAAAAAATTTCCTACGCACACGCAAGATCATGGTGATGCACAGCAACGAGAGGGGAGAGTGTTATCTACGTACCAACGCAGACCGACTGCGGAAGCGATCACACAACGTAGAGGAAGTAGTCGTACGTCTTCTTCCCGATCCGACCGATCCAAGCACCGTTACTCCGGCACCTCCGAGTTCTTAGCACACGTTCAGCTCGATGACGTTCCTCGGGCTCCGATCCAGCAAAGCGTCGAGGAAGAGTTCCGTCAGCACGACGGCGTGGTGACGATCTTGATGTACTACCGACGCAGGGCTTCGCCTAAGCACTGTAACGGTATGTTCGAGGTGGAATTTGGTGGCAGGGGGCACCGCACACGGCTAAGGAACGATCAACTTGTGTGTCTTGTGGTGCCCCCTGCCCCCGTATATAAAGGCCAGGGGCAGGGGGTTCGGCCGGCTAGGAGGGAGGCGCAGGAAGGAGTCCTACTCCCACCAGGAGTAGGACTCCTTCCCCCCAATCCTATTCCAACTAGGATTCTTGGGGAGGAAGGAGAAAGAGGGGGCCGGCCCACCTCTCCTAGTCCTATTAGGACTTGGGAAAGGTGGGGGGCGCCGGCCAGGTGTGGGCTGCCTCTTCTCTCTTTTCCACTAAGGCCCAATAGGCCCATTTACCTCCCGGGGGGTTCCGGTAACCCTCCCGGTAATCCGGTAAAATCCCGATTTCACCCGGAACACTTCCGGTGCCCAAACATAGGCTTCCAATATATCAATCTTTACGTCTCGACCATTTCGAGACTCCTCGTCATGTCCGTGATCTCATCCGGGACTCCGAACAACCTTCGGTACATCAAAATGCATAAACTCATAATAACTGTCATCGTAACGTTAAGCGTGCGGACCCTACGGTTCGAGAACAATGTAGACATGACCGAGACACGTCTCCGGTCAATAACCAATAGCGGGACCTGGATGCCCATATTGGCTCCTACATATTCTACGAAGATCTTTATCGGTCAGACCGCATAACAACATACGTTGTTCCCTTTGTCATCGGTATGTTACTTGCCCGAGATTCGATCGTCGGTATCCAATACCTAGTTCAATCTCGTTACCGGCAAGTCTCTTTACTCGTTCCGTAATACATCATCTCACAACTAACTTATTAGTTGCAGTGCTTGCAAGGCTTATGTGATGTGCATTACCGAGAGGGCCCAGAGATACCTCTCCGTCAATCGGAGTGACAAACCCTAATCTCGAAATACGCCAACCCAACATCTACCATTGGAGACACCTGTAATACTCCTTTATAATCACCCAGTTACGTTGTGACGTTTGGTAGTACCCAAAGTGTTCCTCCGGTAGACGGGAGTTGCATAATCTCATAGTTATAGGAACATGTATAAGTCATGAAGAAAGCAATAGCAACATACTAAACGATCGGGTGCTAAGCTAATGGAATGGGTCATGTCAATCAGATCATTCTACTAATGATGTGACCTCGTTAATCAAATAACAACTCCTTGTTCATGGTTAGGAAACATAACCATCTTTGATTAACGAGCTAGTCAAGTAGAGGCATACTAGTGACACTCTGTTGGTCTATGTATTCACACATGTATTATGTTTCCGGTTAATACAATTCTAGCATGAATAATAAACATTTATCATGATATAAGGAAATAAATAATAACTTTATTATTGCCTCTAGGGCATATTTCCTTCAGTCTCCCACTTGCACTAGAGTCAATAATCTAGATTACACAGTAATGATTCTAACACCCATGGAGCCTTGGTGCTGATCATGTTTTGCTCGTGGAAGAGGCTTAGTCAACGGGTCTGCAACGTTCAGATCCGTATGTATCTTGCAAATCTCTATGTCTCCCACCTGGACTAAATCCCGGATGGAGTTGAAGCGTCTCTTGATGTGTTTGGTCCTCTTGTGAAATCTGGATTCCTTTGCCAAGGCAATTGCACCAGTATTGTCACAGAAGATTTTCATTGGACCCGATGCACTAGGTATGACACCTAGATCGGATATGAACTCCTTCATCCAGACTCCTTCGTTCGCTGCTTCCGAAGCAGCTATGTACTCTGCTTCACATGTAGATCCCGCTACGACGCTTTGTTTAGAACTGCACCAACTGACAGCTCCACCGTTTAAAGTAAACACGTATCCGGTTTGCGATTTAGAATCGTCCGGATCAGTGTCAAAGCTTGCATCAACGTAACCTCTTACGGTGAGCTCTTTGTCACTTCCATATACGAGAAACATATCCTTAGTCCTTTTCAGGTATTTCAGGATGTTCTTGACCGCTGTCCAGTGATCCATTCCAGGATTACTTTGGTACCTCCCTGCTAAACTTATAGCAAGGCACACATCAGGTCTGGTACACAGCATTGCATACATGATAGAGCCCATGGGCTGAAGTGGGAGGGGAACCAGCCCCTAGTGGGCAGGTGCGCCCCCCTTGGGCCTTCCCCATGCGCCTAGGGTTGGGAACCCTAGGATGGGGGGCGCCCCACTTGCCTTGGGGGCACTCCACCCCTTTGGTCGCCGCCCCCTTGGGAGATTGGATCTCCAGGGCCGGCGCCCCCCCCTTGGGGACCCTATATATAGAGGGGGAGGGAGGGCAGCCGCACCTATGCCCCTGGCGCCTCCCTCTCCCCTCCAACACCTCCTCCTCCTCCATAGAGCTCGGCGAAGCCCTGTCGGAGTACTGCTTCTCCACCACCACCACGCCGTCGTGCTGCTGCTGGAGCCATCTTCCTCAACCTCTCCTTCCCCCTTGCTGGATCAAGAAGGAGGATACGTCACGCTGACCGTACGTGTGTTGAACGCGGAGGTGCCGTCCGTTCGGCGCTAGGATCTCCGGTGATTTGGATCACGTCGAGTACGACTCCCTCATCCCCATTCTTTGAACGCTTCCGCTCGCGATCTACAAGGTATGTAGATGCATCCGATCACTCGTTGCTAGATGAACTCATAGATGGATCTTGGTGAAACCGTAGGAAATTTTTTGTTTTCTGCAACATTCCCCAACATCCTGTGCTTATTTCTAATTCTATTTTTATCAACCGGCAGTCGTAAATATTTCATAGGTAGAACACCTACAGGACATGTAAAAATCTTTGCATATTCCTCTTTTTTATCAATGGCCTCCCCAAATAAAAACAGCCCACTCTTATGAAAGTTAATTTTTAAACCAGACATTTGTTCAAAGAGGCACAAAATATACTTCAGATTATGAGCATTATATAAAACATCTTGCAATAAGAAAATAGTATCATCTGCATACTGTAACATGTTGATCCCATCTAGAACATATTCATTTAGTACCCCTTTCACCAGCCCCATTTTTTTCTTGCATTGTCCAGCATGATAGCCAAGGCATCAGCTGCCAGATCAAAATTAAGAGGTGATAAAGAATCCCCCTGTCTCAGCCCTTTATGTGTGAGGAAGTATTTTCTTAAGTTTTCATTGACTTTCACACAAACTCCCCCCCCCTATGGTTTCCATAACCCAGTCTATCCATTTGTCAGGAAACCCTTTTAATCTGAGCATCTGAAAAAGGAAAGACCATTTTATTTTATCATATGCTTTTTTAAAGTCTATTTTTAATAAGAGAGCACTTTGCTTCTTCTTTTTTATATTGTTAAGAGCTTCATGCAAAATCAATACCCCCTCCATAATATATATGCCTTTAATAAAAGAAGTCTGAACATGGGATATTACATTAGCAGCCACTAAATTCAATCTGTTCATCATGACTTTTGTGATGATTTTGAAGCAAACATTTAACAAGCATATAGGTCAAAAAAATTGTATTTTGTTAGCATCTTTTCCCTTAGGGACCAATGTAATAATCCCATAATTCATCCTACTAATATCAACTTTCCTTTTAGCAAAATCATCTAATAAGGATTTAAGATCATTCTTCACCAACTCCCAATAATGCTAATATAATTCAGGTGTAAATCCATCTGGGCCAGGTGATTTATTATGTGCCATTTTAAAGACCACATGTTTGATTTCTTCCAAGGAGAAATCATTAGTCAAAATATCTCTATATTTTTCCTGTATCCTTTTTGGATTATCAACATTAAGAGAAACTAAAGAATCATCTAGATGACCAAATAAATCTTTATAGAAATTGGTAATATATTCTAGCAGATTTTTGTCTCCCTCTATCTCTCTCTCATCCTGATCAAGTCTATTAATTCTATTTCTTCCAAGTCTCCCATTAGCTTTAGCATGAAAGAATTTTGTGTTGCTATCCCTCTCCAAAATTTCATCCACCTTAGCTCTCGGTTTCCACTTAGCTTCTTCCTGCTGGAGAAGTCTATCAAGTTGTGCTCTCAGTTCCATTTGTTCTTTTCTATCAGCAGCCGTAAGACCATTTTTCACAATGTTTATCAATTATATCCAGTTTCAATATATCCTTTTTTAGCTCTATATACCAAGCATTCATATTCCCGTTCCAGCCTTTGAGTTTAGACCTAAGCAGCCTAAATTTACCCAACAGTCTATCTATACTGTCCCTAGTGACACTTGGATCATTCCAAACATCATGGACAATTTTATCAATCCCCTCCCTCAGAAACCAAGCATTTACAAATCTGAAAATTAGGTCAGTTTTCTGGATGTCACCAGAGTCTAAGAATAAAGGAGTGTGATCAAATTTCTCCCTAGTCAGAGCTGTAATCTGAGTCAAGGGGTATACATCTTCCCATTCTATGCTACACAGAATTTTGTCCAACTTTGCAAAGGTGGGGATAGGCAAATTATTCCCACATGTCAATCGTCTCCCATTCATCTCAAGTTCCCTCACTCCAGCCTGTTCCAGGATGGCATTGAACAAAAAGCTCCAGTGTCCAGGGAAGCCTGGCTTTTTTTTCACTAGCTTTTCTAATAATATTGAAATCACCCTCAATTAGAATAGGATTAACACTATTTTCAAAGATTATGGATAGCTCAGCCAAAAAGATAGCCTTTCTTTCTGGTTGAGCATCCCCATAGACCACCACCAGGTCCTAGATAAGCTTTGTTTTTAAATCTGGGACAATCATTTTAATGTGATAATCCCCCTCATCCTGTGAAATCACATCTAGATAGTATAATTAACTCCTAAAAGTAGTCCCCCAGATTCCCCCCTAACTGGAGTGAAATGCCAGTGGAAGTCTCTGCCGGCACATAGTTGTTGTAAGTCATTTCTAGAAAATTGTTGTCTCATAGTCTCTTGTAAACACAAAAAATCCACTTTCATATCCATAATCATTTCCCTAAGAAATCTTTTTTAATGTCTCCCGAAAACCTCTCATATTCCAGAAAATACCTCTCATTTTTTTTCTTCTTTTTCTTAACAGAAGATTCTAAAATTTTCTGGAGGTAATACCCTATATTTCCTGTTGGTGCTTTTCTCTTGCATATAGGATGATTACAAAATGATGAGAACATATACAAAAAATATAGAATGAAAACAAGAAAATAGAAAAACTGAAATAGAAACCAAAGAAAAAAAATGCAAAAATAATTAAAAAAATGGAGAGCAAAAAAGAAAAGAGAAAAGAAAAAATCCCAAAGAAAACCGGATCGACTCGCTTCAAGTAGGTCACGCTCTTTTACTTGTCACAAACAGTAGGCTGGCACGGTGGCTAGCAGCGGGAGATATGGTATCCAAACAGTAGGTCACGCTCTTTTCTATAGCATTCGCGGTGGGGACGTGCTACTAAAAGTTCATGCCGCCAAAAAGTAGTTGGAGATACGGGACCCAGTCATTATCCTGGACCTATTCATATCTTGGGTTGGGTTGGTTTGTGGGGGCTTGCAAAAGCCTTACATGAAAGTGCTTAGCCTGGCCGATGGCCTAGAAAATTGCATTTCATCTTCTTAAAAAAATATACTTCAAAAATTAAACAAATGGTTTTCAGGATAAAATAAAAGAAGATTATACCTATATTATACTTTAAAATGAAATAAAATCCAAAGGTCACACTTTTGGGCTTTCTACCAGGTCTGCACATATAGCAGCTCCTTGAAAATTCCAAAAAAGAAGATCGTCACATCTTTATATGGGAAAAGAAAATGTCTTGTCTTTTTTTTTGTATTTGCGCGAACCTAATCCTACATTGAATTGCTTAGACCTCAGTGAAATATCAAAACCGCTCTTTCTAAAGTATTGCATGAATCTAATTAATGCGAACGGCAATACGGAACGGGAACAAAGCTATGCAGAAATGAGGCGAATTCGCCCTATCCACAGATTCAGAATCGTGTAAGCCAGCAAACCACGTTTGATATGATCTAGTTAAATGTCCATCAAAATGTGCTTATTTTGTCTACCATCGCTTCAAAACAAACCAAGCCAAATTGAAATAGTTGCAGTATAAAAATAGAGACGTCACTGATAACGTACGGTCGTTTAAGGGACACATTTCTTAAAATATGGTAATTTTGCAGCGCAGACGTTCCGTTTCCCATGCATTAATCCCGCGTGACACCGTGTGCAGAGTCGCCGGTCTTGGGCAAGAGTACATCCCGAACCAACTCGTCGAAATTGCGGTGGGACGAACCGCCAGGTTTGGCCGCCATGATAGCCTTCTCCTGCCACTCCTCCGCCCTCTTCCTCATCTGCTTGCCCTTCTCCCCGTCCATGAGCTCCGCGATGAGGCCCGTGACGGCATCGCGCTGGACGTTGTTGTCGATCTCCATGCCGACGCCCCACTCTTTGCACTGGTACCTGCAATTGGTCTGCTGGTCGCCGAAGAAGGGCCAGCTGATGACGGGCACGCCGCCGCACATGCTCTCCAGTGTCGAGTTCCAGCCACTGTGCGTCAGGAATGCGCCCACCGCCGGATGGTCCAGCACCTCCTGCTGCGGGCACCAGGAGGCCATGAGCCTGCGCCCCGCCGTCTCCGTCAAGAACTCCGGGGGAAGCACCGCGGAGTCGCCCCTCACGAGGTCGGGGCGAATGACCCACATGAAGTGATGGCCGCTGTTGGCTAGCCCCCACGCGAACTCCACCAGTTGCTCGTTGGTCATGACGACGATGCTCCCGAAGTTGACGTACACGACGGAGGCGGGCTCCTTGCCTTGGAGCCACTGGAGGCACTCCTCCTGCTCCTTCCACAGGCTGAGGCTACCGATGGTACTGCTCGTGGAGCGCGGCGCGAGCAGACTCAGCGGGCCGACCGTGTACACCTTGGGCTTGCCGTTGCCGTCGCTGAGGAGCGGTTCCATGGCCTCCACCGCCTCGCCCTCTAGGTCGCCGAAGCTGTTGAGGATCACGGCCGTTGCGCCGGCTGCGCGCTCTGTCTCCTTGATGGCGTAACGCACCATGAACTCATCCAGGTCTGTTGTGCGTATGAAGGTCGGGAAGTCCCTGAGCCTCATGCTCCTCAGGCCCGGGACATCTTCCACCGGCATGTCAAGGTATCCATCCGTCAACTGGTTCATATCTACGGCCCATGCATGCACGTAATTAAAAAGATGGTAGCATTGCCAGAGCAGATATAGGTCCACAGCCAGCCAACAATGTGTGTTCGATCGATATTGGATACATGATACATGTATACGTACCTTTAAGTGGGGCGATGCCACGGTCGATGAGGAGGCGGTAATGTCTGTACCCGAGGTAGCTGACAGTACTGGCCGTCCAGAGCTGGACGTAGGGGAGGCCAAGCTCCTTGGCCGCGTCCATGGAGAAGCCCATGATGAGGTCAGAGACGACGCAGGTGACGGGAGGGCGGTCCCCCGCCGCGTTGAGCTCGGCGAGGAGGCGGCGGAAGGGCCCGAGGCAGGTCTCCGTGGTGGACTTGCAGAGCGACGGGATGTCCTGGGTGACATCGTCATCTTCGCCGCTGGACGGCGCCTGCATGCCGTCCGGGATGGTGGCGAAGCGGAAGCCCGCGCCGCCGGCCATGGCGGCTGCGCCACGCGTGCGGACGAGGCGGGCGTGGTTGTACTCGGAGTTGACGAAGGTGACGTGGAAGCCGCGGGCGTGGAGCAGCTTGGCGACGTTGAGCATGGGGGCGATGTGGCCCTGCGCCGGGTACGGCAGGCACACGGCGTGGGGCTGGGGTGGCATCTCTGCGGCCATTGATGGATGTTTTTGGTTCCTTCTCCGAAATGGCAAATGGGCTGTGGGATTCTTATGCCTTTTGTGTAGAGTACTCCTTGATTTGGTTGGCTGCAAATCAAATGGTGCTGGATATGGATACGGATGCGGATGCGGTTTGGCTTGGCTTGGCATGAGCACCGGATACGGAGTATTTATAGGCTAGCGAGCACGGCCTCGATCGTCGACCGGCAACGGCGAACCAAACGCCTGTCGTATCAACGACGCAAGCGATTACGTTTCCTCATTCTTCTTGTTTTGGTCCAACTTGAAGGGATGACAGCAGCCGGGCCGTATTTTTTACTGGCAGCAAGTTTACGATGCGCTTCCACACTGCTATATTTTTGGTTCTGTTCTTACCCCACAAATCACAGTCACACAAAAGGGGTCTCGATCTTTTACCGTTAAATAAAAGTGATGGAGTTGGTGATGACTCGTTGTAATGGTTGGGTTTTCATCGTTTTGGACCAAATAGGAAATAAAATACTACCTCCGCTTCCAAGTTACTTGTCTTATGCAGTATGATTAACAAGAAAATAAAAAGAGCAATTGATGATGTATAGTCATATAATATTTACCTTGTAGTACAAATGAGGAAGAAATAAATAACAAGAGTAATCTTACATACCTTTTTTTTTCGGCCGAGGTCCGTCCTTTCCGGTGGCGGTTGCCGGTCATGGGGCCGCAAATCCACCACGGCGGGCAAGGGTTGCGGCCATCGCATCGGCAGTGGAGGGAAGCTGCTGCTACGGCGGCGGCGGAGGAGGGGGCTTTGCCGGCCACTGAGAGGACGGCGGGAGCGGCGGCGAGCTTCATGGGGCAGTTGCGGCGTCGTAGGAGCTTCACGTGGCACGTGGTGGCCAACGGTCGAGCAGACGGTACAGTCCTGCATAGAAAACAAAATGACTGATGTTGGCGTCGTGGGGGGTCTTGAGATTTTGCGGCAACCGCCCAAGTGTTGTACATTTGCAGCACTTGGTGCCTCATTTTAGAGGTGCAATTTTTTGTGATTAGGTTGTTGTTGGAGATGATGCTCTACAAACGTCTAGTACCCTAAAATAGGGCAGCGACTGGAGATGATCTCATGCTCATAGCAGAATTACCTCCGCTCGTTGTCTGGAGATGTTCTTTTATTCCGTAGCAACACATGTGTTTTAAGGTAGTTAGTCTAGGTTAGCAAGCTTCCGAGGATAACATGACTGAAACTGTATATTTTTTTATCATCGCAAAAAAAACAAAAAAAACTGTATATTTTTCTCCATCGTTCCCTTTCTATTTCTTCATGCTTTCCTCGGGTGTAGTATATATCCTACTCCTAATATTTTGACCATGCATGGTCGTTGTTGCCAAATGAGCCGGCGGAGTCAACTCAGACGGACAGCGGACCAGATTGGTTTTTGCTGCTGCATGCTTCCGAGGTTAGATCACTGACGACCAACATACGAACATACACGTCATGTCCATTGGACGGCCGGGTCAACCTAGTACTATGCCACACTCGTTCATCTTCTCTTTTCTTTCTTGCGGTCTTGCGGGGTTTAGGATCTTCAACGCTCGCTGTAAGAGCAGCTCTAGCCAAACTCCTATTCTTAACTTCTGAAAGAAAATGAAAAGTTAAGAAAGTGATCGGAACTAACTGAACCTCTATATTAATAGCAACTTCCTAAATCCCACAAAAGAAAAATAGTAACTTCCTAAAAAATAACTGTTTTTTCATCCTTTTATCACATAAATTTCAAACAGGTGGACAGTATTTCATCAGTCATTTGAATTATTCAAATTGACCATATACAACAGTCCAAGTACAAATATACATATAGCTCCTCCAATCTAACAATTCGAATTAAAGCATGTTTAACAATTCTGAATTCAAATGCCACCAAATCAATGCGTAAAAAAGGCCAAATCAATCAAGTTTATAGAAGAAAAAAAAACATCACATAGCATGTCTTATGCCGTGGTACTTTCAGTGCGATAATAATGGGAAAAGCCATTTAATTATGGACCTTGTCCAGAAGATAATGATATATGTGGAACTTGATTATAACTGTATTGAATTCAGGGATAGTATGGCATCAAGCTTGGATTATGATGAATCTTGGAAATATCGATGACCGACTCAGAGTAAGAAGATTGGCATTAGGGTTACACTTAGATGCTTTTAATATTTATTATTTTGAAATCACGATAGGATCACACATGTTAAAATGTCGCTTTTCGCAAATCACTATAGAAATCACATTAGGGGTATGCCAGTCGTTTTTGCCGAGTGTGACACTCACCATACCCTCTGCCGAGTACTTTTCAGCCTTCGCCCAAGCAACCTACGTGCTCGGCATATAATTTCATCTGAAAACTGAAAAAAAAATAGTTGTACGCATAGCAAAGCTGCGGTAGATGATGGATCCATACATGAGGATGTAAGATTTGATAGGAAGCGTTGAACCCTTTGTGATTTGATAGGAAGCGTTGAACCCTTTGCTCAGGCCGCATGTATATTTATAGAAGGGTTGCTGTGGCTTACAATGTTTTGGAATATCGCTAGGACTTCCAGAATACAACGAGAGATAGACTTGGAGAAGAAGAACAGAAGAAAAGATAGAAACATAACTAGTTTAAACATATCTGACTACCTCTACGTATCCTATTCTAACATCCTTCCTCAATCCAAACCTATGAAAATTTCTCTAGGTTTAGATTGTATTTGAACTCGTTCAATCTCCTTGTAGTAAGCGGTTTAGTGAAGCCATCGGCGCGTTGATCTCTTGTGGGAATAAACTTGATGTCAAGTAGCTTTCGTGCTACTCTTTCTTTCACAAAATGGAAATCAACCTCTACGTGTTTTGTACGTGCATGGAACACAGGATTTGCTGAAAGATAGGTAGCCCCAATGTTGTCACACCATAACCTCGCTGCTTGTGGAGCTTTCATCCCTAACTCATATAGAAGGGTCTGAATCCACATGATCTCAGCTGTTGCATTTGCAAGAGCCTTGTATTCTGCTTCAGTGCTTGATCTTGACACAGTAGCCTGTTTCCTTGCACTCCATGACACAAGATTTGATCCCAGAAACACAACAAATCCACCAGTGGACCTTCTATCATCAGGGCATCCTGCCCAGTCAGCATCTGAATATGCACTAACTAGCAAAGATGATGACTTAACAATCTTGATTCGAAGTCCCATTGTGAACTTTAGATACCTCAGAATTCTTTTTACTGCAGTCCAATGAACTGTACTAGGTGCATGTAAGAACTGACATACTTTGTTGACAGAATATGAAATATCAGGTCTACTCAATGTTAAGTATTATAGAGCACCAACAACACTTCTATAGTTTGTTGCATCATTCGGTCCAAGTAACTCACCTCCTTCAACTGTAAGTTTCTCAGAAGTGGAGAGTGGTGTACTTACCGGTTTGCAATATTCCAGTCCCACCCTTCTTAAAATATCTGTGGTGTATTTCTCTTGTGTAAGAAGTATTCCATCCTTGATCTGTTTTACCTCTATACCAAGAAAATAATGAAGATCACCCAAATCCTTAAGTGCAAACTCCACATTAAGATCACGAAGCAGGCAGGTAGTGGCTTCTGAGCTGGAACTAGCAACAATTATATCATCAACATAGACAAGAACAAACATAGAGATGTTGCCTTTGTGATAAAAGAATAGTGAGATATCTTCCTTGCTTGGAATAAAACCAAGTTGTTGTAACTGAGTGCTTAACCTGGAGTACCAGGCTCTTGGGGCCTGTTTTAAGCCATACAAAGCTTTGTCCAACTTACAAACAAAATGAGGTGTGCTTTTGTTTTCATACCCAGGTGGTTGCCGCATGAACACTTCTTCTGTTGGAAATATGCCCTAGAGGCAATAATAAAAGCATTATTATTATATTTCCTTGTTCATGGTAATTGTCTTTATTCATGCTATAATTGTGTTATCCGGAAATCGTAATACATGTGTGAATAACAGACACCAACATGTCCCTAGTAAGCCTCTAGTTGACTAGCCCGTTGATCAACAGATAGTCATGGTTTCCTGACTATGGACATTGGATGTCATTGATAACGAGATCACATCATTAGGAGAATGATGTGATGGACAAGACCCAATCCTAAACATAGCATAAAGATCGTGTAGTTCGTTTTGCTAGAGTTTTGCAATGTCAAGTGTCTTTTCCTTAGACCATGAGATCGTGTAACTCCCGGATACCGTAGGAGTGCTTTGGGTATACCAAACGTCACAACGTAACTGGGTGACTATAAAGGTAGACTACGGGTATCTCCGAAAGTATCTGTTGGGTTGACACGGATCAAGACTGGGATTTGTCACTCCGTGTGACGGAGAGATATCACTGGGCCCACTCGGTAATGCATCATCATAATGAGCTCAAAGTGACCAAGTGTCTGGTCACGGGATCATGCATTACGGTACGAGTAAAGTGACTTGCCGGTAACGAGATTGAACGAGGTATTGGGATACCGACGATCGAATCTCGGGCAAGTAATATATCGATTGACAAAGGGAATTGCATACGGGGTTGATTGAATCCTCGACATCGTGGTTCATCCGATGAAATCATCGTGGAGCATGTGGGAGCCAACATGGGTATCCAGATCCCGCTGTTGGTTATTGACCGGAGAGTCGTCTCGGTCATGTCTGCTTGTCTCCCGAACCCGTAGGGTCTACACACTTAAGGTTCGGTGACGCTAGGGTTGTGAAGATAAGTATATGCAGTAACCCGAATGTTGTTCGGGGTCCCGGATGAGATCCCGGACGTCACGAGGAGTTCCGGAATGGTCCGGAGGTAAAGAATTATATATAGGATGTGCAGTTTCGGCCATCGGGACAATTTTCGGGGTACCCGGTATTGTACCGGGACCACCGGAAGGGTCCCGGGGGTCCACCGGGTGGGGCCACCTATCCCGGAGGGCCCCTTGGGCTGAAATAGGTGGGAACCCAGCCCATAGTGGGCTGGGGCGCCATCCCCCCCAAGGCCCATGCGCCTAGGGTTGTTGGGGGGGGGGGGAACCCTAAGGGGGGCGCCCCCTTGCTTGGGGGGGCAAGCCCCCCACCCCTTGGCCGCCGCCCCCCTGGTAGATCCCATCTACCAGGGCCGGCGCCCCCCCTGGCACCCCTATATATATGTGGGGAGAGGAGGGACTTGCTGCCCACGCATTTGGTGCTTCCCTCTCTCCCTGTTACACCTTTCTCTTTCGTAGTACACGGCGAAGCCCTGCTGTCGTGACACCCTGCATCCACCACCACGCCGTCGTGCTGCTGGATCTTCATCAACCTCTCCTTCCCCCTTGCTGGATCAAGAAGGAGGAGACGTTTCCCCTCCCGTACGTGTGTTGAACGCGGAGGTGCCGTCCGTTCGGCGCTGGTCATCGGTGATTTGGATCACGACGTGTTCGACAACATCAACCACGTTCTAACGAACGCTTCCGCTCGCGATCTACAAAGGTATGTAGATGCATCTCGTGACTCGTTGCTAGATGAACTCCTAGATGATCTTGGTGAAACGAGTAGAAAAAATTTTGTTTTCTGCAACGTTAACCAACAGTGGCATCATGAGCTAGGTCTATGCGTAGTTCTTCTTGCGCGAGTAGAACACAATTCGTTGTGGGCGTGGATTTGTCAACCTTCTTGCCGCTACTAGTCTTTTCTTGCTTCAGCGGTATTGTGGGATGAAGCGGCCCGGACCAACCTTACACGTACGCTTACGTGAGACCGGTTCCACCGACTAACATGCACTAGTTGCATAAGGTGGCTGGCGGGTGTCTGTCTCTCCCACTTTAGCTGGAGCGGATTCGATGAACAGGGTCCTTATGAAGGGTAAATAGAAGTTGACAAATCACGTTGTGGCTTTCACGTAGGTAAGAAAACGTTCTTGCTAGAACCCTAATTCAGCCACGTAAAACTTGCAACAACAATTAGAGGACGTCTAACTTGTTTTTGCAGCAAGTGGTTTGTGATATGATATGGCCAAAGTTGTGATGAATGATGAATGATCTATATGTGATGTATGAGATGTTCATGCTATTGTAATAGGAATCACGACTTGCATGTCGATGAGTATGACAACCGGCAGGAGCCATAGGAGTTGTCTTTATTCTTTTATATGACCTGCGTGTCATCAAGAAACGCCATGTAAATTACTTTACTTTATTGCTAAACGCGTTAGCCGTAGTAGTAGAAGTAATAGTTGGCGAGCAACTTCATGGAGGCACAATGATGGAGATCATGATGATGGAGATCATGGTGTCATGCCGGTGACAGGATGATCATGGAGCCCCAAGATGGAGATCAAAGGAGCTGTGTGATAATGGCCATATCATGTCACGTTTATTATTTGATTGCATGTGATGTTTATCATGTTTTGCATCTTGTTTACTTAGAACGACGGTAGTAAATAAGATGATCCCTCATATTAATTTCAAGAAGTGTTCCCCCTAACTGTGCACCGTTGCGACAGTTCGCTGTTTCAAACCACCACGTGATGATCGGGTGTTTTATTCAGACGTTCACATACAACGGGTGTAAGACAGATTTACACATGCAAACACTTAGGTTGACTTGACGAGCCTAGCATGTACAGACATGGCCTCGGAACACAGAAGAGCGAAAGGTCAAGCATGAGTCGTATGGAAGATACGATCAACATGAAGATGTTCACCGACGTTGACTAGTCCGTCTCACGTGATGATCGGACACGGCCTAGTTAACTCGGATCATGTACTACTTAGAGGACTAGAGGGATGTCTAATCTAAGTGGGAGTTCATTATATGATTTGATTAAGATGAACTTTATTATCATGAACATTAGTCTAAAACATTTTACAATATGTCTTGTAGATCAAATGGCCCACGTAGTCCTCAACTTCAACGCGTTCCTAGAGAAAACCAAGCTGAAAGACGATGGCAGCAACTATACGGACTGGGTCCGGAACCTGAGGATCATCCTCATAGCTGCCAAGAAAGATTACGTCCTACAAGCACCGCTAGGTGAAGCTCCCGTCCCACAGAACCTAGACGTTATGAACGCCTGGCAGACACGTGTTGACGACTACTCCCTCGTTAAGTGCGGCATGCTTTACAGTTTGGAACCGGGGCTCCAAAAGCGTTTTGAGAGACATGGAGCATATGAGATGTTCGAAGAGCTGAAAATGGTTTTCCAAGCTCATGCCCGAATCGAGAGATATGAAGTCTCCGATAAGTTCTTCAGCTGTAAGATGGAGGAAAATAGTTCTGTCAGTGAGCACATACTCACTATGTCTGGATTACATAACCGCTTGTCTCAACTGGGAGTCAATCTCCCGGACGATGCGGTCATTGACAGAATCCTCCAGTCGCTTCCACCAAGCTACAAGAGCTTTGTGATGAACTTCAACATGCAAGGGATGCAAAAGACCATTCCTGAGGTATTTGCTATGCTGAAATCAGCAGAGGTAGAAGTCAAGAAGGAACATCAAGTGTTGATGGTCAATAAAACCACTAAGTTCAAGAAGGGCAAGGGTAAGAAAGCCTTCAAGAAGGACGGCAAGGAAGTTGCCGCGCCCGGCAAGCAAGCTGCTGGGAAGAAGCCAAAGAATGGACCCAAGCCCGAGACTGAGTGCTTTTATTGCAAGGGAAGCGGACACTGGAAGCGGAACTGCCCCAAATACTTAGCAGACAAGAAGGCCGGCAAAACAAAAGGTATATGTGATATACAAGTAATTGATGTGTACCTTACTAGTGTCCGTAGTAGCTCCTGGGTATTTGATACCGGTGCAGTTTCTCACATTTGTAACTCAAAGCAGGGGCTGCGGAATAAGCGGAAACTGGCAAAGGACGAGGTGACGATGCGCGTCGGGAATGGTTCCAAGGTCAATGTGATCGCCGTCGGCACGCTACCTCTACATTTACCTTCGGGATTAGTTTTAAACCTTAATAATTGTTATTTAGTACCAGCTTTGAGCATGAACATTGTATCGGGATCTCGTTTAATTCGAGATGGCTACTCATTTAAATCCGAGAATAATGGTTGTTCCATTTATATGAGAGATATGTTTTATGGTCATGCTCCTATGGTGAATGGTTTATTCTTAATGAATCTCGAGCGTAATGCTACACATGTTCTTAGTGTGAATACCAAAAGATGTAAGGTTGATAATGATAGTCCCACATACTTGTGGCACTGCCGCCTTGGTCACATAGGTGTCAAACGCATGAAGAAGCTCCATGCTGATGGACTTTTAGAGTCTCTTGATTATGAATCATTTGACACGTGCGAACCATGCCTTATGGGTAAAATGACCAAGACTCCGTTCTCAGGAACAATGGAGCGAGCAACCAACTTATTGGAAATCATACATACTGATGTGTGCGGTCCAATGAGTGTTGAGGCTCGCGGTGGCTATCGTTATGTTCTTACTCTCACTGATGATTTGAGTAGATATGGATATATTTACTTAATGAAGCACAAGTCTGAAACCTTTGAAAAGTTCAAGGAATTTCAGAGTGAGGTTGAGAATCAACGTGACAGGAAAATCAAGTTTCTACGATCAGATCGTGGAGGAGAATACTTGAGTCACGAATTTGGCACACACTTAAGAAAATGTGGAATAGTTTCACAACTAACGCCGCCTGGAACACCTCAGCGTAACGGTGTGTCCGAACGTCGTAATCGCACTCTATTAGATATGGTGCGGTCTATGATGTCTCTTACCGATTTACCGCTATCTTTTTGGGGCTATGCTTTAGAGACTGCCGCATTCACTTTAAATAGGGCTCCGTCGAAATCCGTTGAGACGACACCGTATGAATTATGGTTTGGAAAGAAACCTAAGCTGTCGTTTCTAAAAGTTTGGGGATGCGATGCTTATGTCAAGAAACTTCAACCTGAAAAGCTCGAACCCAAGTCGGAAAAATGCGTCTTCATAGGATACCCTAAAGAAACTATTGGGTATACCTTCTACCTCAGATCCGAAGGCAAGGTCTTTGTTGCCAAGAATGGATCCTTTCTAGAGAAGGAGTTTCTCTCGAAAGAAGTAAGTGGGAGAAAAGTAGAACTAGATGAAGTATTGCCTCTTGTACCGGAAAATGGCGCAACTCAAGAAAATGTTCCTGAGATGCCAGCACCGACTAGAGAGGATGTTAATGATAATGATCAAGATACTTCTGATCTAGCTTCTACTGAAATTCGAAGGTCCACAAGGACACGTTCCGCACCAGAGTGGTACGGCAACCCTGTCTTGAAAATCATGTTGTTAGACAACGGTGAACCTTCGAACTATGAAGAAGCAATGGCGGGCCCGGATTCCGACAAATGGCTAGAAGCCATGAAATCCGAGATAGGATCCATGTATGAAAACGAAGTATGGACTTTGACTGACTTGCCCGTTGAACGGCGAGCCATAGAAAATAAATGGATCTTTAAGAAGAAGACAGACGCGGATGGTAATGTGACCATCTATAAAGCTCGGCTTGTCGCTAAGGGTTATCGACAGGTTCAAGGGGTTGACTACGATGAGACTTTCTCACCGGTAGCGAAGCTAAAGTCCGTCCGAATCATGTTAGCAATTGCCGCGTTTTACGATTATGAAATATGGCAAATGGACGTCAAAACGGCTTTCCTTAATGGTTTCCTTAAGGAAGAATTGTATATGATGCAGCCGGAGGGTTTTGTCGATCCTAAGAATGCTGACAAAGTGTGCAAGCTCCAACGCTCGATTTATGGGCTGGTGCAAGCATCTCGGAGTTGGAACATTCGCTTTGATGAGATGATCAAAGCGTTTGGGTTTACGCAGACTTATGGAGAAGCCTGCGTTTACAAGAAAGTGAGTGGGAGCTCTGTAGCATTTCTCATATTATATGTGGATGACATACTTTTGATGGGAAATGATATAGAACTCTTGGACAGCATCAAGGCCTACTTGAATAAGAGTTTTTCAATGAAGGACCTTGGAGAAGCTGCTTATATATTAGGCATCAAAATCTATAGAGATAGATCGAGACGCCTCATAGGTCTTTCACAAAGTACGTACCTTGATAAGATATTGAAGAAGTTCAATATGGATCAGTCTAAGAAGGGGTTCTTGCCTGTGTTACAAGGTATGAAATTGAGCTCAGCTCAAAGTCCGACCACGGCAGAAGAAATAGAAGAGATGAGTGTCATCCCCTATGCCTCAGCCATAGGTTCTATTATGTATGCCATGCTGTGTACCAGACCCGATGTAAATCTTGCCGTAAGTTTGGTAGGAAGGTACCAAAGTAATCCCGGCAAGGAACACTGGACAGCGGTCAAGAATATCCTGAAGTACCTGAAAAGGACTAAGGAAATGTTTCTCGTTTATGGAGGTGACGAAGAGCTCGTCGTAAAGGGTTACGTCGACGCTAGCTTCGACACAGATCTGGATGACTCTAAGTCACAAACTGGATACGTGTATATTTTGAATGGAGGGGCAGTAAGCTGGTGCAGTTGCAAGCAAAGCGTCGTGGCGGGATCTACATGTGAAGCGGAGTACATGGCAGCCTCGGAGGCAGCACATGAAGCAATATGGGTGAAGGAGTTCATCACCGACCTCGGAGTCATACCCAATGCGTCGGGGCCGATCAAACTCTTCTGTGACAACACTGGAGCTATTGCACTTGCCAAGGAGCCCAGGTTTCACAAGAAGACAAGGCACATCAAGCGTCGCTTCAACTCCATTCGTGAAAATGTTCAAGATGGAGACATAGAAATTTGTAAAGTACATACGGACCTGAATGTAGCAGATCCGTTGACTAAACCTCTCCCTAGGGCAAAACATGATCAACACCAGAATTCCATGGGTGTTCGATTCATCACAATGTAACTAGATTATTGACTCTAGTGCAAGTGGGAGACTGTTGGAAATATGCCCTAGAGGCAATAATAAAAGCATTATTATTATATTTCCTTGTTCATGGTAATTGTCTTTATTCATGCTATAATTGTGTTATCCGGAAATCGTAATACATGTGTGAATAACAGACACCAACATGTCCCTAGTAAGCCTCTAGTTGACTAGCCCGTTGATCAACAGATAGTCATGGTTTCCTGACTATGGACATTGGATGTCATTGATAACGAGATCACATCATTAGGAGAATGATGTGATGGACAAGACCCAATCCTAAACATAGCATAAAGATCGTGTAGTTCGTTTTGCTAGAGTTTTGCAATGTCAAGTGTCTTTTCCTTAGACCATGAGATCGTGTAACTCCCGGATACCGTAGGAGTGCTTTGGGTATACCAAACGTCACAACGTAACTGGGTGACTATAAAGGTAGACTACGGGTATCTCCGAAAGTATCTGTTGGGTTGACACGGATCAAGACTGGGATTTGTCACTCCGTGTGACGGAGAGATATCACTGGGCCCACTCGGTAATGCATCATCATAATGAGCTCAAAGTGACCAAGTGTCTGGTCACGGGATCATGCATTACGGTACGAGTAAAGTGACTTGCCGGTAACGAGATTGAACGAGGTATTGGGATACCGACGATCGAATCTCGGGCAAGTAATATATCGATTGACAAAGGGAATTGCATACGGGGTTGATTGAATCCTCGACATCGTGGTTCATCCGATGAAATCATCGTGGAGCATGTGGGAGCCAACATGGGTATCCAGATCCCGCTGTTGGTTATTGACCGGAGAGTCGTCTCGGTCATGTCTGCTTGTCTCCCGAACCCGTAGGGTCTACACACTTAAGGTTCGGTGACGCTAGGGTTGTGAAGATAAGTATATGCAGTAACCCGAATGTTGTTCGGGGTCCCGGATGAGATCCCGGACGTCACGAGGAGTTCCGGAATGGTCCGGAGGTAAAGAATTATATATAGGATGTGCAGTTTCGGCCATCGGGACAATTTTCGGGGTACCCGGTATTGTACCGGGACCACCGGAAGGGTCCCGGGGGTCCACCGGGTGGGGCCACCTATCCCGGAGGGCCCCTTGGGCTGAAATAGGTGGGAACCCAGCCCATAGTGGGCTGGGGCGCCATCCCCCCCAAGGCCCATGCGCCTAGGGTTGTTGGGGGGGGAACCCTAAGGGGGGCGCCCCCTTGCTTGGGGGGCAAGCCCCCCACCCCTTGGCCGCCGCCCCCCTGGTAGATCCCATCTACCAGGGCCGGCGCCCCCCCTGGCACCCCTATATATATGTGGGGAGAGGAGGGACTTGCTGCCCACGCATTTGGTGCTTCCCTCTCTCCCTGTTACACCTTTCTCTTTCGTAGTACACGGCGAAGCCCTGCTGTCGTGACACCCTGCATCCACCACCACGCCATCGTGCTGCTGGATCTTCATCAACCTCTCCTTCCCCCTTGCTGGATCAAGAAGGAGGAGACGTTTCCCCTCCCGTACGTGTGTTGAACGCGGAGGTGCCGTCCGTTCGGCGCTGGTCATCGGTGATTTGGATCACGACGTGTTCGACAACATCAACCACGTTCTAACGAACGCTTCCGCTCGCGATCTACAAAGGTATGTAGATGCATCTCGTGACTCGTTGCTAGATGAACTCCTAGATGATCTTGGTGAAACGAGTAGAAAAAATTTTGTTTTCTGCAACGTTAACCAACATCTTCCTCAAGAACACCATGAAGAAACGCGTTCTGGACGTCTAGTTGACGTAAGCTCCATCCTCTGGAAATAGCAATAGACAATACAAATCGAATAGTAGCTGCCTTAACAACAGGGCTAAAGGTATCCTCATAGTCAATTCCAAACCTTTGTTTAAACCCTTTTGCAACCAATCTAACTTTTTGAATTAAAGCATGCATATACTTCATTCAAATGCCACCAAATCAATTCGTAAAAAAAGGCCAAATCAATCAAGTTTATAGAAGAAATAAACATCACATAGCATGTCTTATGCCGTGGTACTTTCAGTGTGATACATAGTGGGAAAAGCCATTTAATTATGGACCTTGCCCCGAAGATAATGATACATGTGGAACTTGATTATAATTATATTGAATTCAGGGATAGTATGGCATCAAGCTTGTATCATGACTTGGATTAAGACTCCGACTATGATGAATCTTGGAAATATCGATGACCGGATTCAGAGTAAGAAGATTGGCATTAGGGTAACACTTAGATGCTTTTTGTTTTATTTTATTTTTGAAATCACTATAGGATAACAGATGTTAAAATATTGCTTTGCACAAAAATGAAACTTAGTACTGCAGCCTGCCTTTGTACTGAGCCATTGCATTCTCGATGCCGATCGGGGCCACAATGAGGTCACCCTCAACAACACACCTCCACCATCGCGTCACCTCCTCCCTCGGTCCAAATTGAGACCACAACCAGCTTGTCGTCAACCATCGTGCGCCTCCTCCCCTCCATAGTCCGGATCAAGGCCTTGACGGTGTTGACATCGACCTTTTCTTTTGGTTCTTGTTCTCACACTATGCCGAGCACCTGGTTTTTGGCACTCGGCATTATGTCGAGCACTGTGATTTTGACACTCGGTATACTTCGAGTGCCACATGGTGTCACCGCTTCCGTCGGTTAGTAGTCATGTTGCTTTATTATACTCGGCGTACGTTTTGTCGAGCACCCGTGAAATAATACTCGACATACCCACTATGCTGGCCAGTGGTATGCCGGTCGTTTTGGCCGAGTGTGACACTCACCGTACCCTATGCCGAGTACTCCCTCCGTTCCAAAATAGATGACTTAACTTTGTACTAACTTAAGTTAGTACAAAGTTAAGTCATCTATACAAAGTTAAGTCATCTATTTTGGAACGGAGGAAGTGCTTTTCAACCTTTAACAAGCACCCTACGTGCTCGGCATATAATGTTTTTTCTGTAGTGAATCTGAAACAGGTGCACTTTTTTTGCTGTTACACGATAATGTTGTGTTAATCTCGCTGAACCTGAACCTGTCACACTAGTGCTTAGTTTCTGAACTTTCTGAACCTTCTGAAAATAATGCCATAGACACCATGTGTTCGTGCTGCAGCTGAGTAGGGCCACTGTTTATTTTTCCTGTCAATCATGTAACTGTTGGCCACGGATCGAGGCCGGCTGAGGATGGACTTGCAACTGAGACAAAAAAAAAATCAAGTTTCAGTTGCAGGTCATGGATGGGATTGCAATTAGGATCAAAGAATGTCGGGCTCCAGTTACAAGTTAAGGGTTGACTTGCAACCGAGACAAGAAAAAAAGACAACCCCTGTTTGGTGGTGGATAGTTAAGTAACAGCGATGAAAAAATCATGAATTTAAAAAAATAAAAAGGAGAGAAAAGATAAAATAAATGTAAAAAAATAAATATTAAAACTTTATGAATTTGAAACAAATAAATAAAAAATAAAAGGAAAAAGAAACAAAAAATAAAAATTGAAAAAAATCACTTGCCAAACAGGGGGCTGACATACAGAACCGAGAGCTATATCGACTAAACAACACACACAACAAAAAAACTGGATTTTAATATCAATATAGTTAGTGTACGGAAATCTATTGAAACTCATTAGGATTTATAAAAATAAACACGCTACCCAGGAGAAGTGATGAGAGCATGAGGGTAATGGCTGGTACGTACGTGTGAGGAAATGGGAAACCTAATGAGGAATGGGTACTAACAACTGCCCATGCGTGGCCGATACAGTCAAGCACTCACTTCGCCGGGCTGCTGAATGCGGACTAAGGACAAACAACTACCCGCTGGGGGGGGGGGGGGGGGGGGGGGGGGGGGGGGAAGGATGGCTCGCCCTCTTCCTCAACAGCCAGTGCTTGCCAGGAAGATTGCTGTAGTAGCTTTTGCATCTTCCTTTTTCTTTCTATAAGACTTGGTGATTTCTCTTAATGGAAGTCGGAGAAAGAGAAAGCCCTCTTTCTCAACAGCCAGTGCTTGCCAGGAAGATTGCCGTAGTAGCTTTTGCGTCTTCCTTTTTCTTTCTATAAGACTTGGTGATTTTTCTTACTGGAAATCGGAGAAAGAGAAAGAGAGAGAGAGCTCTCTTTTATCAAATAATAATAATAATAATTCCTTATGTGTACACCCTATGCATCTTTGGTAGGCTGTACTCCTCTACATTCATACCTCTATACATATTCTTAGAACTATATCCATGACAGACGCTTCGTGTCCTCTTTACTAGTATTGACGTATATATTTGCACTGGGCACGTACGTGTGTAGATGCCATGCCACGATAGAACTAATTAAGCATGAATCTGACTCCGTGTTCAACAGTATGCAAGATATACGATGCAGATTCCACATTTACACGACCAATGCTCGGCATTTCGAACTCAAAAAGAAGAAGAAATAATGCAAAACGCTACTGTAGCTAACAATCTCTGCCGCTGCTGATTCATCCCCGTCTTCGCGTGCCTCGATCAAGCTGGTCACGAGGCCCTGACAAGGAACCGCGCGGCCTCGTCCACCATGGTCAGCTGTGCACTTGAGGATTTTGGACAGCACTTGACGATTGGTCGGCCGTGAAATCTACTTTCATCATTGTTGTTCCGACTTCCAAGCTCCTCACCGACACCGACACACGGCAGGCAGTTGGACCGTCACTTTTACATGCATACTTGCGACTTCACGGTGTACCGCGCGGCAGGAGGGCTTGGCCAATGCTCCACGGCCCTGGTCTACAAGGACATCGCCCGCCAGCCACGGCACTGCGATTAACACGCGAGGCGCCGAGCCGGTCCGATTACACGGCGGAACCGCGTACGTGGCCGGCGTCCGTTGTTTTGGCGCGACACGAGCCAAGGTCACTGCGTCCATCATTTGCTCCTCTGCACAAAGTGGTACGATCCACGTTCCAGTTGGCAGGCACGAAGGGAACACTTCTTCTCCGCCTTGCGGTTTAATGAGGCATTCTTTTTCGAAAATGATAAATGATGAACATTCAAGATTTGGCCATGGCAAATCAAACATTTTTGTATGGCAATTTTAGTGACGTGGGGATGGCAAATTTAGTTGACATGTTTCACGTCAACATGTTAGATATCAACCATGCACCTGTTGTGTTACTCTGGTTTCTACGGATCATAACATCGGCTCAAGCATAACTGCATGCACAGGCTAATTAAATACTCCCAATCAGGCGGCTAGGTGATGGCCTTTTCACCCTGATTAGAGGACTATGAAGCAAGGAAGCATCATTCGGATAAATAGATTCTTCCGTGTGTCTGGTCGTGACTCTTTTTTGTATCGAAGAACTTTCAAAACAGGCATTCACCTCGCTTTATGATAAAACAAAAACGACCAAAGCGATACAAGGTGGTGAAAAAAAGTCCTCTTACAAAGCAAGGTGGTCCAATTACAACAGCATAAACTGTACTGCAGTCTGCACACCGACAGCCTTGTACGATGCAAGGATTCGACCATGCATCTCACCTTAGCGAACATGTAGTAGGATAAAATTTGTACACAAATTTGCATGCATAAAAATATCTACAAACGCTCCTATATATAGACAATGTACGCCGTTGAGAAAGCAGCAACATATTGCAAGCCACTAGCAAAATGACTCCAACTAAGCAACACCACCTCCATGTCCTCCTGCTCCTGCTCCTGCTCATATGCTCCTACTCCATCGATGCTGCAGCCAAGCATAATACGGCTGTCCCTTGCCACCCAGATCAAGCTTCTTCCCTGCTCCAGTTGAAACAATCCTTCATCGACATCGATGCAAGCTTGTCTTCATGGCGAGCTGGAAGTGACTGCTGCCATTGGGAGGGCGTCACCTGTGACAGGGACTCCGGGAGAGTCATTTCCCTAGACCTTGGTGGGTTTAACTTGAAGAGCCGTCGTCTTGACCCTGCAATCTTCAACCTCACCTCTCTGAGAAACCTCACCCTTGCGTACAATGACTTCGGCACTGCCACCCTCCCATCTCACAGTTTCGAGCGGCTCACAAATATCATTCATCTCAACTTCTCCTCTACCGGTTTTTTTGGCCAGATTCCCGTTGGAATTGGTCACCTCGAGAAGCTTGTCACTCTTGATTTTTCTTATAATCTCGACTTATATCTGCAAGAGCCAAACTTCCAGACCTTCATGGCAAACCTAAGCTA
Organism: Triticum monococcum; assembly: GCA_034509565.1. Taxonomy (NCBI): domain Eukaryota; kingdom Viridiplantae; phylum Streptophyta; class Magnoliopsida; order Poales; family Poaceae; genus Triticum; species Triticum monococcum. Next base: position 71,472,485 of record CM067843.1, on the reverse strand, counting down.
TCTGAGAGAACTCCGCCTTGATGCAGTGGACATCTCCACCAGCGGATCAACTTGGTCCATTGTTTTAGCGGACTCTGTTCCTCAATTGCAAATTCTTAGCTTGATGGTGTGTGGTATTTCTGGCCATATCCATCATTCTTTCTCGAGGCTTCGTTCACTAACCACTGTCGATCTCAGAAGTAATGAGGGGCTCACTGGCAAGGTTCCTGGCTTCTTTGCTGAATTTTCTTCCTTGAGAATTCTTGATATATCAGGATGTTCGTTTAGAGGGCAGATTCCAACAAAAATTATCCTGATGAAAAGTTTGAGGGTGCTAGATTTGTCAAGGAGCCCTAATATTTCGGTGTGCTTACCAGATTTCCCTGTTGGAAATAACCTGGAGACATTAAATCTAGCAGGGACCACTTTGTCTTGTGATATACGGCCGTCTCTTACAAATCTCAAGTCTTTGAAGAGTTTGGGTCTTAGCACCACAGGAGTTTCCACGGAGCTCTCTCCGATAGTACATAATCTTTCATCATTGAATAAACTGCAACTTTATGGACAAGGTATGGAGAAGACCGTGCTATCTTGGATAGGCGATCTTACACAATTGAAATCATTGAGGCTAGAAGGCTATGACTTCTCCCTATCAGTACCCTCTTGGATCAGCAATCTGGCAAGTTTGGAAGGTTTGGTAATTCAGAATTGCAATTTTCCTGGGACAATACCATACCAGATTGGCAATCTTGCAAATTTGAAAAATTTGTTCCTCTCAGGTTGCAACTTCTCTGGGTCAATTCCCTCAACAGTCGGTAACTTGGTCCAACTTAAATATTTGTATGCTGATGGCTGCAACCTTTCTGGTGAGATCCTAACTAATGCTTGTTTCTCTCCCCTCGGAAATAATAAATAAATAAAACCAAAGTTCCTTTTTAGGAAAAAAGACAACATAGCCGATACACTTGTTTCATCTATATTTTATCTCTGATAAGAGGGAGTTCTTTGATTTCATTAGTGAAGCCAATTATAACAATTATTTCAAACAAACCAAAATGGGACATGGCTATTAAACAAGAGTCTAGCATGGTACCTAGAAAAACACCATGGGACATATAAAGTCTATTTTGTTTTAAAAAAAAATAGTCACTATAGACTACCTAAAACAATCAGCTTAGCAAACTATTCAGTGAAACGATAAATTATTGCAGTGAACAATACGTATTGTTCTTTTTTGATTTGCAGTGGATTTCTCTGATGTTTGCCGCAATTGCACTATTTATGGAAATACTATTTCAGCTTAAAATGTGTGTTGGTGTGTATTTTTATTTTTGACTAATACTAACCTTTTTCATGCAGGCCAAATTCCAAAATCTCTGCTCACTCTTCCAGCATTGCAAACACTTTCGTTAAGTTCAAATCAACTTTCTGGTGCTCTGGATGAAATTTCTGCCCCGTGGTCTTCAAACTTGTCTTCTATTTGGTTAGACCAAAATGAGCTCACGGGTGCAATACCCAAATCATTGTTTCATCTTAATCATCTCAAATATCTCTACCTTGACTCAAATAGATTCACAGGCACAATTACACTTGGCTCCTTTTGGAGGTTGAAGAGCCTTAGTTCGCTAAGTTTGTCTTACAACATGCTATCAATTGTGGATGAAGAAGATGAAAACTTATTAATCTCTCTCCCTAACATCAGCGTCTTAAAACTTGCATCCTGCAACCTCACCAAAATTCCACAAGCATTGAGATACCTAGATAGAGTTATAAACCTCGACCTTTCGAATAATCAAATCAATGGGGTTATACCAAGTTGGATATGGGAGAGTTGGAAGGACGAAATTAAATTGTTGAACCTATCCCATAACATGTTCACTAGTTTGGAGAGATCTCCTTCACTTCTTCATATGCCATATTTATCCATGCTCGACCTTAGTTTTAATAGACTTCAAGGAAGCATACCAATACCAGTAACATTACACTCATCAATATTCGCCACATACAACGAAGTTTTGTTGGATTACTCAAACAACAACTTCTCTTCCATTCTAGACAACTTTGGAAAATATGTTCAAAATGTCACCTATCTCAAGTTGTCCAAGAATAAATTAACTGGTCATGTACCATCATCCATTTGTAGTTCCATCAAACTAACTATCCTAGACTTATCCTACAACAACTTTAGTGGTTCAATCCCATCATGTCTGATTGGAAGTGGAAATTTGAAAATATTGAAACTGAGAGAAAATCAATTCCAAGGAATGCTACCTGAAGAAATTAGAGAAGGATGTAAATTTCAAACAATAGATTTGAATGGAAACAAAATTGAAGGTAAAATTCCAAGATCACTATCAAATTGTCAAGACCTAGAGCTTCTTGATGTTGGCAACAATCATATTGTCGGTTCTTTTCCATCTTGGTTGGGTGCTCTTCCAAAGCTTCGAGTTCTCGTATTAAGATCCAACCAACTCAATGGTACAACGTGGGATATTAAAGGTGACCATACAATCAACAAATACTTCTCAAGTTTGCAAATACTTGATTTGGCCTCCAACAACTTCTCTGGAAACCTAACAAAAGGATGGTTTGATGAACTGAATGCAATGATGGAAAATGTCAATGACGAGGGACAAGTTATAGGGCATCAAACAAACCTACCAGATGGATTCTATCAAGATACTGTCACTGTGACATTCAAAGATCTCAAGCTTAATTTCACGAAGATATTGACCGCTTTCAAAGTGATTGATTTTTCACATAACTCGTTTGATGGTCCTATTCCAGAGTCAATTGGGAGGCTTGTTTCACTGCATGGACTTAACATGTCATACAATAACTTCACGGGGCAAATCCCATCTCAGTTCAGCAACTTGTCTCGGCTGGAGTCATTGGATCTATCTCGGAATCAGATCGCAGGAGAAATACCACCGGAGTTAACCTCACTTACTTCTCTTGGATGTCTGGATTTTTCATACAACAACTTGTCTGGAAGAATCCCGCAAGGCAACCAGTTCTCAACATTTTCTGTCAATTCATTTGAAGGCAATGCAGACCTCTGGGGACTTCCACTCTCCAAAGAATGTGAAAATCAAAACTCAGTTTCTCCAAGTGAAGTGGCTCCTCCAGAATATGACAACTTGTGGCGGGACAAACTCGGTGTTATCCTTTTATTCGCTTTTGTTGGCTTGGGATTTGGAGTCGGCTTTGCATTGGCATTCTTGTTGCGACTGTATTGCCGCATGGAAGGATGGGTTAGCAAGCAATCATGAATCCATATGTAATACTCTACTATTGGCACACTATGTACTGTACTAAATTCTCTTTCTGAAGAAGATACGTAGTGTGCATATGGGTTGTACTTGTTGGATGAGACAGCTTAAATAAGCCACATTTCTGTGGCAGAAGTTAATCATCTGCTTCTTTTTGTTGCATTGGATTGGCAGCACTGATCAACCTTATGGTATACAATTATTACCAATATTTTAAATAGCGTGCTACAAAATATAGCGAGGCCCTTCTCTAAATGCTACACAAGTTATAGCGCGCTATATTTCAAAATAGCGTTTGCAAAAAAAATCAAATATATCTAGAAATAAAGTATTTAAGCAACTAAATTTTTCATAGGAGCAAGCAATATATGCATCTGATAAAAGGAGTGAGAAAGCTAGTGGGAGAATCTGATAAAAGAAGTGAGAAAGCTAGTGGTCGTGGGTTGGTTTTGGCCTGCTGGTCGGGCTGTGCTTATTTCAGTTTTGCATGGTCTGCACGTTGTAACGTTACAATGTTACAACGTTATAGCGTGTGTAGGGCGCTAATTACGCGATTAGCGCCGTAGCGTCCGATTTTGCCAAAACGTAACGTCTCTCTTCCAAATATGCTATAACCGCGTTATAACGGCGAAATAGCGTGCTATTTAAAATATTGATTATTACACATAATATGCAGTGTGTTACATTTTTTCATGAAAATAAGACATGAGACGAATGCTTATGCGCCGCACTTGTCATACAGTAGGAGTATATAATGAATCCATTTTCTTTGGTAGTATTTATCTTGTTTCATACATGATGCTCAAAGACTGCTATCAAACTAAACAAATGAAACAGCTGATTGTTTTAGCGATTTGAACTCTGCCTCTGAGATTTTCTCTTCCTGAAGACTGAAATTGCTAAAATTGCAACGGCATACAACCAGGTACGAAGCTGAACGCAGCAATCTCAACCGATATTACCAGTTGAAATTCCACAAGCCAAAATATGCAGGAGACTGATGAAATTCAGGAGAGAGAACAATTTTTCAGAGTAGGCGACTCTGATCCTAGCCCGAAATGTGTAAACCAGGGATGATGGATGGAACGGGATATGTGGTTTCTAGCTTGTGCTGTGATCTGTGCATGAAACCGATTTATCGGTCAATGTTAGCCGTGGAGGCCAAATTTAGCGTCCGTGAGTCAGAGACACCCGCCACGAATTGGCGTGCCGAGGGCTGAAGGGCGCGGACGTCCAGGCCCCAGCAGGGAACCAGTGGCACTGCGGCAGGGAGCATCCGACGGCGGTCTCGAACTCCCTGTCCAAGGCGAGCCCTGAGAATCCCCAAATTTGGAACGTGAGTACCCTTAATTTTGAACGCTAATTGCTATGTTGATTTCATCGGGGCAACAGGCAGAACATGTGAATAGTTCTGAAATGTTCTTAGCTTGATTATCTGAGATATTTTTGCCGTGACGAGCAATTTATAAACTGGTGCTTGCTTTTACCTTCGAAAAATTACCCAAACTTTTTGGAACAGCAGTGTCCTGACCACTGTGCACAAGGATGTAAACCAAACCATGGCTTCAGTTCAAAGATTGGGCATAGCCACTGCCGGGTGTATTTACAACAATCACAAAAGAAATTCCACCGAATAGGCAGTCAAACACGGCACGACAACCATAGATGTGCTGAATGGGTCTAGGTCAGCAACACGAACGGCATTCAGTCTGCAATCAACAGTTATCGTTTGCACTCAGTGCCTCAGAATTGTAAATACAATCTCCATTGCCTTCTTCTGTGGCGAAACAAAATCTGACTAGTCCCTTCAAGAAAAATGTGTTCAACGCAAACTGGAATTCATTGAAATATCTCTGCGACTCCACACATCATGTATTCCTATATATAAAGTACATCATTGAGGAAGCAGCAAGCCAATAAGTAGCAAAATGACTCCAACTAAACAGCAACGCCTCCAACTCCTACTCCTGCTACTGCTTGTATGTTCCTACTCTTGTATGCAGTTTCTGTTTTGGAGTCTGTTTGCTGTGTGATCCAATGGATCGATTGAGTGGCTACCCAGCCCACTGACCCCTCCTTCACGCGGATCAGCCGGGTGACGCCGCGTCCGCCTAATTAGAACATTGCGCTGCTAGCCTGCATCTCATCTGAGTTTCCTCTTTACTATTATGGACGTATATAGATTTACAATGCATCTAGGACAGAAGTGACTAAGCATGAATCCGACTCCGCGTTCAACAAGACGCAAGAAATATACTTCAATACGTCCAACTCGATGCAGACTACAGATTTACACGACCAATAATGATCTGCATTACAAACTCAAAAACAAGGCTAGAAAAATACTGCTGCAAAACACTACTTGACAATCTCTGCAGCTGTTGATTCATCCCCGTCTTCGCGTGCATCATGTTGGCCACGAGCCCCTGACAAGTGCCGATAAGGAACCGCGTGGCCTCGTCCACCGTGGTCAGCTGTGCACTTGAGAATTTTGGACAGCATGCACTTGACGATGGGTCGTCGGCCGTGAAATGTACGCGCTTGCGTTCATCATTGTTGTTCCGACTTCCAAGCTCCTCACCGACGCGGCCGGCAGTTGGGCAGTCCCTTTTACATGCATACTAGTTCCGACTTCACATGTACCGCGGCCCGCAGGAGGAGGGTTTGGCAGTGCTCCATGGCTCTGGTCTCACATCTCTTTTGAGATGCACACCCTGTTTCAGTTTGCTATATGCCTACAAGGACATCGACGGCCAACCATGGCAATGCGACTAACAATCGTCCGAATACAGCAGCAGAACAGTGTGGCCACCGCCACCGCCACCGACATGGTCAGTAACCGCGTGGTTGGTGCCTTCGCCTGCAGACCGGACTAGGGGTCGTTGCTTTGGCGTGAGACGAGCTGAGGTCGCTGCGTCCATCATTTGCTCGTCTGCAGAAGATGCTAGTACGGTTCACGTTCCAGTTGGCTGGCACACAGGACGGGAACGGCACTATATATTATCCTGAGCACCAGCTTCAAGTTGTAAAGCAGATAAGCGGTAGAAAATGAGCTCTACTAGGCGCCCACAGCTTCACTTCACCCTGCTACTCCTCACATACTACTGTTCCACCCACATTGCCGCCAACGGCGACAATGGAACCACAGTCCAGTGCCTCCCCGATGAGGCTGCGTCTCTGCTCCAGCTGAAGCTCTCCTTCTACAACCCCAACCTTTCCTCGTGGCAGCATGGTACAGACTGTTGCCACTGGGAGGGTGCCGGCTGCAGCAGGGCCTCCGGTCAGGTGATCTCTTTGGACCTCAGTGATCGTAACCTTCAGAGCATCAATGGTCTCAGCCCATCACTATTCAACCTCACCTCTCTCACAAACCTCAGCCTCTCTGGTAACAACTTTGGCTTGACTAGCCTTCCTAGATTCGGGTTTGAGCAGCTGATCGAGCTCCTCAGCCTCAATTTGTCTCATACGAACTTGGCTGGTCAAATACCCATAGGAATTTCTCACCTCAAGAAATTGCGTACGCTTGATTCTTCCCACAACTTTGAACTGTATTTCAATGAACCAAGCTTTCAAATGGTCATAGGAAATTTGAGCAATTTGAGGGAGCTCAAGCTTAATGGAGTGGATATCTCCCGTGACCAAAACAATTGGTCCAATTCTTTAGCAAACTCTGTCCCTCAACTACAATTCCTTAGTTTGGATTCATGTGGACTATCAGGTCATATACATAGTTCTTTCTCGAGACTCCAGTACCTAGAGAGGATCATACTTACAGAGAATAGTATTTCTGGTGAGGTTCCCCAGTTCCTTACCGACTTCTCTTCCTTGAGCACTCTTGACCTGCGTTATAATGACTTTGAAGGACAGTTTCCCACAAAGATATTCCATCTTGAAAAGTTAAGGTCGATTGACTTGTCTTGGAACCCTGGGCTTTCTGGGCATGCACCTACCAAATTTCCCAGAAGAAAGTAGTTTGGAGTTACTTCATCTAATAGACACTAACTTCACCATATCACAATACCAAACTCGTTTGTCAACCTCAAGTTCTTGGCATCCTTGGCACTAAGCATGGGAGAAGTTGCCGATGGCACTATCACTTTAATATCCAAGCTTCCTAGCTTGCAGTCCTTGACGCTCCATGGGCCAGGCTCAGAGAAGCCAAATTTCTCTTGGATCGGCAACCTTGAGCATTTAAGATACGAGACCTTTTACGGTACATCAATTTAATTAGGGCCGTTTATTTCTATGGTTCGTATGGTTCAGATTAGGCAATACTACATCAGATTTTCAGTAGTATATTGAGTAATTAGGGGCGTTTTGGGTAGTTCACTGTTAACCAATCCCGTAGGCAGATTCCCTTCAGAATCAAGCGGGCGGCAGAGCTGGAATTTCACGGAGTCGTCAGCGTTCATTAGGTTCGTCCTGCTCCGTCGCCATCGTGAGAGGCTACCCGGCCATCGCCAGCCCGCCCTGTGCCATCGCCAACGTCCAGCCCGCCCCGCGCCGGCCCACCGCCCCACGACTGCACGGACGCCACCTCGAGCCCCGTATCCATATACCGGGGCAACGCCCTCCGCCTCTCTCCCCCTCCGCCCTCTTCTTTGCTACCTCCACTTTCCTCCGTTATTTGCCAGCGCATGCTGCGGCCGGCCTGCTGCTCGGCGTGCGGGTGGCGTACGTGGCGTGCGTAGTCCTCTCTGTGGATGTGCTTGTCCGCCGTGCTGCGTGTCGTCTGTGTGTGATGCCCGTTCGTGTGTGGTGCTGTTACGTGATATGTGCTTGTGTCTGCTATACTGCTGCTAGTGCTATGCCTTTGTGTAAAATCTTAGATCAGTGGGCGCCGGTGTACATACGAGGGCAAGAGAGGAAGCGATGTCAGGGCGGCGGCCGAAGTGCGTGCAGACTGGGAGAGGGCCGCCGGGTGGGGCGGGGCAGCTGCGTCGTCGCTGGGACGCATCACGCATGGGAGGAAGATCTTGAGGGGCGGCGGAGGGAGGCTGTTCGACGTAGAGCGGCCGATTACTACTCCCAAACTCTAATAGTTAATTACCGAAATGTCCTGGCGCAAAAAAATTAAGAATTGATATTGGCCGTTGGATTAATTATATACTACTCATTTTTTTCGGTAGTATGATGCACCGTAAAAATTCTCTAAGATACTTGGACATGGAACACTGCAACTTGTCCAATCCGATACCTTCTTGGGTTGGCAACCTTACAAGTTTGACAAGTTTGTTGCTTCGAGATTGCAGCTTATATGGGAGTATACCCATCTGGATCGGCAACTTAACAAATCTTTCTCGGCTATATCTTACCAGCAATAACCTCCAAGGTGAGATCCTAAATCCCTGTTTTTCTTTTCTGATGTGCCTACAATGAGAACTTCTTTCGTGGGAGATTTTTCTTAATGAAAGGGGATTGAACCCCGGTTTAATAAACAAAAAATTGTATAGTCTAGCCATAAAAGAAAAGGCTCCCCGCAAAAAAAGCATAAAAAAAGGGGAACCTACATATTGCTGATTTGGAGTCGGTGCTCAACAATAATAAGGGGAAAGTGTTTCTATATAAAAGCAACAATCGAACAAAGTAAACGGCCAAACGGTACAAGTTGGAGAGGTGGCTCTCTTACAAAGCTGATCCTAGGATAATCGGCACACGCATACTGCAAGCGACTACGCTACCAAAAGATAACACGGGAAAAACTGAGTACAACATCATATGTCACACCCTAATACACCTAAGCTCCATGACAACGCCCTCGGAAGGGAAACCAACGCCACGCGTCGCCGCTGCCGAGTCCACAATGGACAAAAGGTTTTTACCCGAAACCTAGACACGAAGGGGAGCACCATGACGACGTCTTCAACAAAAGAGCGGCGCCCGCGAGCGTCACCATCGACGCCAGTGCCAGAGCGCAGAGCTTTCGCCTGATAGTTCCCGCGTGCCACCACGAGGTCTTCGAGAGGAACACGACGAGATCAGAACTCCGAATCTGGATCAGGTCACCTCCACTGCCAGAGACAAAGAGCGCGCTAGAGCCACCCTCCGCTATGCCTCTTGCCGCCCACACGAGCAAGAGGCAACACCGCCGGCGCCACCATGATGCCCGCCGAAGAGCCAACCATGTGGACCACCTTCCAGGGCCGCCGCCACTTCATCCAAGCCACGAGACAACGGCCACCGCCCGCTTCATAATGCACAAACCGTGTCTGGAGAAGCTCGACATCAGCCCCCGTCCCCCGAGCCAGGGTCCGCGCCACCACCGTAGGGACACTGACGCTTGAATTCCCCTCCAATCCCGGTGGACCGGCGGGACATGACCCAAAGGCTGTCACGGCCATTGCTGAGCCCACAACTCAGACGACGCAAGTCCACGGCCATGGTCCAACTACTGGCTTAGCAATGCCACGACCACCACCATCACGGACGGACCTTCACCGACGCCATAACGTGAGGACGCCCCCCAAGCGAACCGCAATCTCCCATCTTTGACCGAGCCGACTCTAGGGCGACCAAGCGCCAGACCTTGTGCGAGGAGCAACGAACCCTGGATAGGACTAGGAGGACCTCGTCAAACTCCCACACCAACGACAAGTTCGTGTTGCGAGCCCACTGCTAGCCAACACACACACCCGGGAGAGGCGGGCACCGCCCCGTCAGATCGGACCCCAGATGGGAGGCCGCCCATGGCAACCGGCAACTGCGGCCACCGGGTAGCCGCACCACGCCCATGCCAGCCCCGTCACCCATCGGCTCCCCACACAACACCCCGCCACCACCGGCCAGGGCTCGGGTCTCCACCCACCACACACAGACACACTGCTCCGCCTTCCCACGCCCGCGAGAAAGCCTGGTCACCATCGCTGCCCGACGACCCAGGGCCGCCCAAGTGCGCCGCTCCCAGCCTCACCGTAGGAGACCACCATGCGCCAGATCCACCGCCGCCATAGCCCACCCCACGTGAACCACCGTCAACCGCGACGCCCGAAGCGCAGTCACCGCGCCATCTCCGTCCCGAACGCCAGCCCCCTGGCGACGGCAGGGGAGGAGGAAGGTGGCTGGTGGCGGAGCCCGAGGTGCCCTCCCGGTCGAATCTCGGGTGGCGGCACGGAAGGGGATAAGGTTGGGGGTTTCGGATGTGTTTCTCATTGATCATCCTAGTGTTTATTACTCCCTCCGTCCGAAAATATTTGTCATCAAAATGAAATATATCTCTTTTTGTTCATTTTGATGACAAGTATTTTCGGACGGAGGGAGTACATGCTAAAATGAAAATCAATGCAATTTGTGAGATGATCGATCATAAAAGAAATCATATGAGCTGCAGACTTACCCATGCACAACCTTTTGATATGTTATAAATACCTGCTCCGCCACTCGCCATAGACTTGTGGCCCCTTGGTGCTGCACATTTCTTCTAGTTAAGCTTCATGCACTAGCCAACATAATCAGAAGTTTCAACTTATGGAATGGGCTAGGCAGTCTACATATACACTGCAACACTTTCGTATTCCTTCTTTAATAGATCCCAAAATCCAATTCAATGACATATGTGATGCACCACGGAAGTAGGATCATTAGGATTAAACGGACTGAAAACAAGCCTGGTTCCTTTCTTCCATAAAGCCCGTAAAATTGTTGGACAGATAAATGCTACTCCCTCCATAACTTAATATAAGACGTTTTTTGACATTGTCATTGTGTCAAAAGAACATTTTATATTAAGTTACGGAGGGAGTATGTGATATATTAAAAGTTTTATCCATTCAGCGCCATGTTATTTTTATTCACATGCGTTTCTAGTTCAATTTAGAAGCATATATATCTGGAAATTAATACCCTTTGAGTTGATCGATTTTATCTCTTGTGTGCAGGCGACATTCCAAAATGTCTGTTCAATCATCCAAATTTGGAAGAACTGAACTTAGGATCAAATCAACTTTCTGGTCACCTTGAAGATATTTCTTCACCACGATCTTCACCTTTATATCTTGTTGTGTTCGGTTTTAATCAGCTAAGTGGCCACATACCCAAATCATTCTTTCAGTTGACAAAACTCCAAGGTATACTGCTTAGGTCAAATAAATTGGAGGGCACTATAGAGCTTGGCCTTCTGTCAGGACTGAAATATCTGAAATTGTTGAGCCTTTCTGACAACATGCTATCAGTAATAGACGGAGAATACCCATTCCCTTCCCTGCCTAGCATGCAATACCTATACCTTGCATCTTGCAACCTTACAAAAATACCAAGTATGTTGAGGCATCAATATGAGATGGAGGATGTTGACCTTTCAAGCAATAATATAGATGGAGTTATACCATGTTGGTTGTGGGAGAATGGGAAGAATAGCATCCGGTTCAACCTTTCACACAACATGTTCACTACCCTGGAGAAGTGTACACCACTTAATCCTCCCATAAGGAGTTTGGGTTTTCTTGATCTTAGTTCCAACAGACTTGAAGGGAATTTACCGATACCACTCATATCCAGAATGTTCGGTGGAGTTTTGTTAGATTACTCCAACAATAGCTTCTCTTCAATTACACTGGCCGTGGATATACCTATCAACGGCTCCATCAAGCTTGATTTGTCCAAGAATAAACTAAATGGTGATATACCAACTGCAATTTGTGGTGGAAACTATGAAATCCTTGACTTGTCATACAACAACCTTACTGGCTCGATTCCAGCCTGCTTAATTCAACATGGCAATATGAAAGTATTAAAGATGAGAAAGAACCAATTACATGGGATGCTTCCAGAAAATATTGGAGAAGGTTGTATGCTTCAGACAATAGATTTGAACAGCAACCGAATTGAAGGGAAAATACCCAGATCACTCTCCAACTGCAGAAGCTTAGACGTCCTTGACATAGGTAACAATCATATTGTTGATTCTTTCCCGACCTGGTTGGGCTCCAATTCCAATCTTCGAGTTCTCATCTTGAGATCCAACCAATTCTATGGTTCAATTGGGAGTCTTACAGAAGGTGTTGCTGCAACAAAAAAATTCTCAGGAATGCAAATTATTGATTTGGCCTCAAATAACTTTTCTGGGAGTTTGAGTTCAAAATGGTTTGACATGCTACAAACAATGATGGCAAACTCTAGTGGTGAGGGTAATGCTCTGGCCCTTGATAGTAGTTTTCCTGAGGATAAATACTACCAAGAAGTTCTAACATTTAAAGGGAATGAACTTACATTTACCAAGATCCTGACCACTTTCAAGATGATTGATTTCTCAAACAACGCTTTTGATGGCCCCATCCCAGTCTCTGTTGGAAAGCTTATTGCTCTTCATGGTCTGAACATGTCACATAACGCCTTCACTGGAAGAATCCCATCAAAGCTTGGTGACTTGGCACGGCTTGAGTCACTGGACCTCTCTCGGAACAAGTTCTCAGGGGTGATCCCAAGGAATCTAACGAGCCTAACATATCTGGCTGTGCTGAATCTATCCTACAACAATTTAACCGGAATGATACCAGAAGGGCCGCAGTTCTCGTCATTCGCCAACAGCTCATTCGAAGGCAATGCAGGACTGTGCGGAAAGCCATTATCCAAACAGTGCAACAGTTCAGGTACCAGAACCCTGAGCTCATCGATGTCTTCACAAGATAGTGTTGGGACCATAGTGTTGTTTGTGTTTGTTGGATCCGGGTTCGGAGTTGGCTTTGCGGTGGCAGTTGTGTTGTCAGTGGTTTGCCAGGCCAAACACTGGAACTGCAATCGTTTCCTGCTCCACCAGTGAAATGATGCGACCTGGGGTGTGTCAGTGTGTTTGTGTATCATATATTCATATGAGCTTGTATGAACCTACTTGTATAAGGTCAATGCACCTTTTCTCCTTTTAATATATGATGAATTGTAAAGTAAGGGAACAAAATCATAGTATGAGCTTGTACGAACCTGCTTCTTAATGTTAATCAAGGCAGAGTCTGTGGTAAACTTTGATCCCCATCTCTTTTGCGGCCAGAGTTTGATCAACTGAGGACACCTGAAAAGGTAATAAAATGAGTCCAATTAGAACTAGAGTTCCTAGTGTCAATCCTGTATTTCACGCGCCATTTTTTGGGAAAAATAAATGAGAGATGTGTGTATTTTGCTCCCACCTGGAAGATGGAGCCGTCGCCCAGGCACATTCCGTCGAACACATGGAGCGCGAGGACAAACCCCACAGCGTCCTCAGTGACCACTGAGTGAAAAGTGACCCAGTGTCTAGCAACTTGGGCGGCATCCCTGCTCCGGCTTGCCGCGTTTCCTGGGTCTCATCTCTCAGGCGAGTGTTGATGCTCCGACTTGGTGCATGAGCTGCTGACGCCGGCGCTGCGGCGGGGCGCGCGCGTGGGACAAGCAGATGCCCACCGTGCTCGCCATGAGGGTGGCCGGGACCCGGGAGGGACCGCACCGCCTCTGCTCCATGGCCTTGTTGTAGGTTCGATTCGTTGGAGATGTCTCTAAATATGTGGGACGAGACTCACATGCTTCGACTCACTCGTTGCTTCCCTCCATTGCGCAAGTCAGGCCAGGAGGGTCAAACCCCCCTCACGTTTTGAAATTGGGGGGTTTTGGCGTCGAATTTTGCTTCATCACTTGGAAGTTGGAAACGCCGATGCTTGGTCTTGGAGGAACACATGCCTCCCTGAAGCTTCCTGACCTCAACAGAGGAAGCTTGGTCTTGGAGGACAAAATTTCTGTGCCAGTGAGATTTGCCTCCTCATGCCAAATGTCTTTTTCTTGGAGATCTTAATTATCTTTTTTTTACAATATTTTCTTTTTAAAGGTTTTTTAGACAACATTTTTATCAGTGTATGAACCCATGGTAACCCTCATTTTGCCAAATTGTGTATTCACTCCGTCCCATATATAGTGCGTACTTGTTTTTTTTCAAAGTCGAACTTGGTAAACCTTGATCAAGATTACATAGAAAAAAATATGAACATCTAGAATACCAGATCAATACTATTGGATTTACCCTAAATATATTTTCATATTGTACATATAACTAAATTATTTACAAACATGGTGAAGTTTGCCAAAATTGATTTTTGAGAAAACAAATGCGCATTGTATTATGGGACAGCGGAACAATAAAGAAGTTCAGAAGAGTTGCTTCAAGGCAAGTTGTAAGCTGAAGGGCGTTGTTGTATCGGCCGTCCGCGCTCTTCTTCTTTCTTTTCTTTTTTGAACATGTCCACACCCTTTTTCTATGATGGTGATGCACCTCTCCGTGGTGTACATTAAAAAAAGATTATCTTTTTTGAGAAATGGGAAGAAGAAAACCTCAAACCACATGACCTTCATAGCAAAGCCCAAAAGAGAGCATTTTCTGTTCCCATGACGGCCCAGATGCATTGCCTTTTTCTTTTTTCTTTTATATATGGTGACAGAGACAATTGCGACGACAGACATCCTATGCCGCGACCTGCGCGCTGTGAAAAAGGGCTGTGCGCACCCTCTCGCTCCTCCACGTGCAACCTTGGGACATCCCAGGTGCAGGGCGGGGCTCCCTTATTTTTTTCGTTTCTTTTTAATATTATTATTTTGTCTTTTGCTTCTTAAAAAAGTTCAGGATTTCAAAAAAAGTTTAGGATTTCGAAAAAATTATCACTAAATCAAAAACCTGTTCAAGAATTTAAAAATTGTTCACGAATTCACAAATATGTTCTCAAATTCTAAAAAATGAAGTTTTTTGTATTTTTATGAACAAAAATTGAATTATCAATGAACTTTTTTTCATTTTGATGAAAAAATAATTTCAATGAATATTTTTATGAATTGGATGAAAAAATTTAGAATTTGAGAATATTTTTTGAGTTCAGTGAACATATTTGAATATGATGAATATTTTTTGAATTTGATGAACAAATTTTGAATATGATGAACAAGTTTGAAGTTCAAAAATATTCACTGATTTGAAAACATGTTCCTAGATTTCAGAAAATGTTTGTGAATTTTGGAAACGGAAAAAAAGAAAATGGAAAAAGAAAAGTAGAAAAAAAACCGAAATAAAAACAAGAAAAACATCCCAAAACCAGAAACAAGCACTGGGGCACTTGCAACGACGATTCCGTGTCCGTAGCAGCACCCGATGGCGACCTTCTCCTTCTAAGGTGAGTCGTGAGTATCCATAATTCTGAACGCTAAATGCTATTCCTCCGTCTCAAAACAAGTGTCGCTGATTTAATACAACTTTGTACTAACTTTATACTAAATCAACAACGCTTATTTTGGGATAGGGGGAGTGTCGGGTAATAGGCACAATATGTGAATGGTTTTTGGAATTTTAGCTAGATTATTTGAGATCTTTTCGACGTGACCAACAATTTATGTACGGTGTCTGACCTTTATCTTTTACCTTGAACAAAATTACCCAAAACTTATAATACCAATGATCGTGTACCCGAGTACGCTGTGCACTTTTTTCCTTTTTTACACAAGGATGTATGCCAAACCAAGGGCTTGAGAGATTGGGCATAGCCACAGCCGAATGTATGTAGTACCACAACCACAAAAGAAATTCCACTGAATAGGCCGTCAGACACGGCACAGGAACCAAACATTGAACTGTGCACAAGGGTGTAAACCAAACCGATGCTTCAGAGGTTTGGGCACAGGCGTTGCCGAGTGTATTTCAAAAGAAATCCCACCGAAAAGGCGGTCAAACACGGCACAGCGACAGTACCTGATTTGCCGAATCGGTCTATGAAAGCAACTGCATTTCAATGGTAGTGATCGTTTGCACTCGCAGCCTTAGAAATGCAAATACTAAATACAATCTCCATCACCTTCTTCTGTGGTGATGGGAAATCTGTACAAGTACAATACAGTTTCTAAACACAATTAAACTGGCATGATGTACCATTGTAAGTACACCATCGAGGAAGCATCAAGCCGGTAAGTAGCGAAATGGAGACTCGAGCTAAACAGCAGCACCTCCACGTCCTCCTACTCCTGCTACTGAGCAGCTTCGCCGGCCACCGTCTTCCTCACGAGACCAACCAGTTATCTTGCAGAGCATGTTCCCTCGGAGTTTCTTTGAGCACTAAATTGAAACAGAAACCTTTAATATTCTTCTTCCTTCAGTCCCCAAATCAGCTATAATTAGTATGTGCAGACTTTCCTAATGTTGGCTGTCTCAACTTATATCCCCTAAAACCCAGGCTCCATATCAAGTAATCTAATCGACTCCAATTCTGATCTTACAAAGCAAAGGGTAACCTGCAAATTTTCAGAACATGTACGTTCCCAAGGTATTTCTCTGAGTAAAACAGAAAGATTAAATTCTCCATTTAGTCTTCAAAACAGCTATAACTAATTATACCTGGCCAAACGGGCCGGCCCGGCATGGCACGGCCCGGCCTGTGCTAATCGTGCCTGGCCCGGCACGGACCGCCATGGCACGTTTAATAGCCGGGCCGTGCCGTGCCGGCCCACGGGCGCCGCTCCTTGGCCCAGGCACGGCCTGATTAGTAAACGGGCCGGCCCGATGGCCCGTTTAGCACGCTGGGCTGCACATATTTAGCCTGTTGGACTGTTTTTTAGGCCTATTGGGCTATATTTTAGGTATAAATATATAAAAAAATTGAAAATTATATAAAAAATTAAACGGGCCGTGCCGTGCCGGCCCGCGTGCCCAGGCTTCAGGCCCAGGCACGGCCCGTTTAGCTCGTGCCGTGTCTGGCCCATAGTGGGCCGTGCCGGCGTGCTCGCGGGCTGGCCTGTTTGGCCCGGCCCGTTTGGCCAGCTATATAACTAATAGTATGTGTAGCCTTTCCTAATGTTGTCTCAACTTATATACCCCTGAAACTCACACAGTCAGACTCTATTTCTAGTAATCTAATCAACTCCAGCTCTTGAGGAGAGATTCCTAATCCTGCTGTAGATTCTTGTCACTGGAGACACGCTGCGACACTACAGTACAGTAACAACATTAACTACAGTAGCTTGCAACGGGCCTACATGCAAGTAGACCTTGACTCATGAAAGGTAACAAACCATTCCGTAACCTTTGAATCAGTCAGCAACCAGTCGTGTGCACATCAATGGCACTGCCGTCTTGCACAGGAAATAACATTAGCCACATGATGGCTCTACACATGCTTTCATCTTGGACTAACTTGTACTGCTAGGAACGAGCAAAATGCACTGCTGAAATTTCTACTTGTATGATTGTACCCCGTGTTATATATTGCCCTGAGCACTAGCTTGAAGTTGTAAAGCCTGACAAGCAAGCAGTAGAAAGATGAGCTCCAGGCACCCACAGCTTCACCTCGTCCTGCTACTACTCGCATACTACTGCTCCACAAAAACCACTGCCAACGGTGGCAATGGTACCACAACCCAGTGCATCCCTGACCATTCTTCGTCTCTCCTCCAACTGAAGCACTCCTTCCTCAACCCCAACCTCTCGTCATGGCTGCAGGGCTCAGACTGTTGCCACTGGGAGGGCGTCAGGTGTGATAGAGATTCCGGTCAGGTGATCACTTTGGACCTCAGTTATCGTAAACTGCAGAGCATCAGTGATCTCAGCCCAGCACTATTCAACCTCACCTCGCTCAGAAATCTCAACCTCTCTGGTAATGACTTTGGCCCGACCAACCTTCCTAGATTCGGGTTTGAGCGGCTCATCAAGCTCCTCAGTCTCGATTTGTCTAATACATGGTTTTTTGGTCAGATACCCATTGGAATTGCACACCTTGAGAATTTGCTTACGCTTGATCTTTCTAATAATGATCTGTATCTCCGAGAGCCAAGTTTTCAAACCCTCATAGCAAACATGAGCAATTTGAGATCGCTCAATCTTGATACTGTGCAAATCTTAAGCGGTGCATCAACTTGGTCCGTTGCATTAGCAGACTCTGTTCCTCTACTACAGGATCTTAGTTTGTTTCTGTGTTCACTAAGTGGTCCTATTCACCATTCCTTCTCCCGACTCCGTTTACTAGCAACAATCAACCTCGCAGCTAATGTAATTTCTGGACAGGTTCCTAGCTTCTTTGCAGAATTCTCTTTCTTAAGCCACCTTGCTCTCTTTGGTAATAATTTTGAAGGACAATTTCCCACGAAGATCTTCCAGCTAGGAAATCTCACATATCTTGATGTGTCCTACAACCCCAGTCTTTCCGTGCAACTACCAGATTTTCCACCGGGAAATATTTTGGAATCTTTAGACCTGAGGGCGACAAACCTTTCGATTGCCATACCAGACTCCCTTTTCCATCTCAACTCGTTGAAAGCCTTACGCCTTAGCACCACAGGATTTCCCAAGCATCTCATTAATGCCATAGCTAACCTTACGTCCCTAGAGGAATTGTGTCTCTCTGGGTCAGGAACAGAGAAGCCAATGCTCCCTTGGACTGGAAGATTTAAGAATCTGACAGACTTGATGCTGTCACACTATGATTTCTCTGGGCCGATTCCATGGTGGATCAGAAATTGCACAAACTTGATGTTTTTAGGGCTCTTTAATTGCAATTTGTCTGGAGCAATACCCTCATGGATCGGGAACTTTACCAAGCTTTCAGATTTGGCTTTATCAAACAATAAACTGAGCGGTAAAGCAGTGCCCTCCTGGATTGGGAACTTGACCAAGCTTTCAGTTTTGGATTTATCAGATAACCAGTTGACCGGTAAAGCATCCCCCTTCCCTTCTCATATCACATCATTATTACGTTATATTTGGGAGGTATTTATTGTTCTTTGACTAATGTTCTCTATGTGCTTGCAGGCAAAATCCCAAACGTTTTGTTCAATCTTCCGTCATTGGAAAAACTACAACTATCATCAAATGAACTTTATGGGACTCTAGAAGACATTCCAGACCACTTGTCTACCTTCATGGAGCACATCGACCTAAGCAATAACAACCTTGCAGGTCATATACGCAAATCCTTTCTTTTAATCTTAAAAGACTTCAATTTCTCTGGCTTGACTCTGACCACTTACAACTTAAGGCTTCTTTGGAAGTTGAAGGCATTGTATTCATTGAAGCTCGTGGC
This sequence comes from Triticum monococcum, assembly GCA_034509565.1. Taxonomy (NCBI): domain Eukaryota; kingdom Viridiplantae; phylum Streptophyta; class Magnoliopsida; order Poales; family Poaceae; genus Triticum; species Triticum monococcum. The sequence goes on along the minus strand of CM067843.1, from coordinate 71,453,230 downwards.
TATCCATTTCCTCATCTCCCTCACATCACTAGGATTAGCGCGTTGTATCAACCGAATAGATAGAGTCATACCAAGTTGGATATGGGTGAATTTGAAACATATCTAGTATGTCCAGGTTGAACCTCTCAAACAATATTTTCACTAGCCTTGAAAACTCTCCATCTCTTGTTCATATGCACAATTTAGAGATTCTCGATCTTAGTTTCAACAAACTGCATGGCAGTGTACCTATGCCACTCAAAGGTACACTATTACATTATTAATAGGCCAAGAGTGAACAAAACCGCTCAAAAAATAATAGCTTGAGCGGTAAGACAGCCTCCCCTCCTCCCTTCTCATATCATGCATGTCATTACGTTATTTTTTAGGGGTATTTAATGTCCTATGTTTGTTGCTCTCTATTTATATGCAGGCAAAATCCCGAAGGTTCTGTTCACTCTTCCGTCATTGGAAGCACTAATACTATCATCAAATGAACTTTGCGGAACTCTAGACGACATTCCAGACCACTTATCTACCTTCCTGCAGAACATCGACCTAAGCAATAACAACCTTGCAGGTCATATACCCAAATCTTTGTTCGATCTTACGAGGCTTCAATATCTATTCCTTGACTCGAATCAGTTTGAAGGCACCGTAGATCTTAGCCTGCTTTGGAAGATGAAGGCATTGGATACATTATGGATCTCCAACAATATGCTATCAGTGATAGATGTTGAGGGTGGCTATCCATTTACTTATACCCCTCGCATCAGAGGCCTAGGATTAGCGCACTGCAACCTTACAAAAATTCCTATTGCATTGAGGTACGCAAATGAATTGTATTCCTTGGACCTCTCAAACAACCGAATAGATGGAGTCATACCAAGTTGGATATGGGTGAAGTGGAAGGATAGTATATCCTGGCTGAAACTCTCAAACAATATGTTCACTAGCCTTGAAAACTCTCCATCTGTTGTTCATATGCACAATTTACATTATCTAAATCTTAGTTCCAACAAACTGCATGGCACTGTACCTATACCACTCACAGCTATGTCCGAGGCTTTCTTAGATTACTCAAACAATAGCTTCTCTTCTATTATGCCCGACTTTGGTAGGTACCTTCCCAACAATACCCTTTACCTTGATTTGTCCAGGAATAAATTAAGTGGTCACATACCAAGGTCTATTTGTATCCAACAAGATCTTGAGCTACTGGACTTATCATACAACAATTTCAGCGGTGTGGTGCCATCTTGTCTAATGCAAGGTAGCGGCGGCTTGAGTACATTGAAGTTGAGAGAGAATCATTTCCATGGGATGCTGCCTGAAAATATTGGAGAAGGATGTATGCTTCAGACAATAGATCTGAACAACAACCAAATTGAAGGGAAAATACCCACATCACTATCAAATTGCCAAGGCCTAGAGCTCCTTGATGTTGGTACCAATCAAATTGTTGGTTCTTTTCCATCTTGGTTGGGTGTTCTTCCACATCTTCGAGTTCTTGTCTTGAGATCCAACCAACTTAGCGGCACCATAAGGGATATTAAATGTGATCATACAATCAACAACTACTTTGCAAGTTTGCAAATACTTGATTTGGCCTCCAACAACTTCTCTGGAAACCTACCAAATGGATGGTTTAATGAACTGAAAGCAATGATGGAAAATGTCAGTGATGAGGGACAAGTTCTAGGACATGATGCAAAGTCAAGTTCAGGATTTTATCAAGATACTGTTACCATCACATTCAAAGGGTTTGATCTTACTTTCACCAAAATTCTAAGAACTTTCAAAGCAATTGATTTATCAAATAACTCGTTTGATGGACCACTTCCGGAGTCAATTGGGAGGTTTGTTTCCCTACACGGACTTAACGCATCATACAACAACTTCACGGGACAAATTCCATATCAGTACAGCAACTTGTCTCAGCTGGAATCGTTGGATCTCTCTTGGAACCAGATAACAGGGGAAATACCATAGGAGTTAACCTCACTTACTTCTCTTGAATGGCTGAATCTTTCATACAACAACTTGTATGGAAGAATCCCGCAAGGCAACCAGTTCTCAACATTTTCGGACAGTTCATTTGAAGGTAATCTAGGCCTTTGTGGAGTTCAACTCTCCAAGCACTGTGACAATCAAAGTTCAATTGCTCCAAGTGAAGTGGCTCCTCCAGAATCTGACAGCTTGTGGCAGGACAAACTCGGTGTTATCCTTTTGTTCGCGTTTGTTGGCTTGGGATTTGGAGTCGGCTTTGCACTGTCATTCTTGTTGCGATTATATTGCCGCATGGAAGGATGGGTCTGCAAGCAATCATGAATCCATATGTAATACTATTCGCATACTATGTACTGTATTGATTTTTCTTCCTGAAAAATGATATGCTGTGTGCATATAGGTTGTACTTTTTTTAGGATGCACAATATGGGTTGTACTTTTTTTAGGATGCACAATATGGGTTGTACTTTTTTTAGGATGCACAATATGGGTTGTACTTTTTTAGGATGCATAATATGGGTTGTACTTTCATATGAGGCAACTTAAATAAACCACTTTTCTGTGGCGGAAATTACTTATCTGCTGTAACACCCTCGATGCGACTATATCTCCCACGTGTCGAGGCACGACTTAGAGGCATAATCGCATTGAAGGCATATGTCGCAAGTCGGGAAATCATTACACATCCCATGTACATAAATAATATAAAGGGGAATAACATAGTTGGCTTACACTCGCCACGTCATATCAAAGTGTATAAATAACATCCATCATACAATTCACTCATGGCCCGACTACGGCGCCAAAATAGAAAAGACCCCCAACATGCGACAAGGCCCTGAATCTAACCCCGAATAGGCACCACTACTGATCATCAGGAAAAGACACATAGTAACGCTGAGAGTCCTCGTCGTACTCCCACTTGAGCTCGAGCGCGCCATCTGGAGCTGTATCATCTGTCCCTGCATCTGGTGTAATAGTAATCTGTGAGCCACAGGGACTCAGCAATCTCGCACCCTCGTGATCAAGACTATTTAAGCTTAATAGGTAGGAAAGGGGTAATGCATAAGTGGAGCTGCAGCAAGCGACTAGCATATATGGTGGCTAACTTATTCGCAAAAGAGAGCGAGAAGAGGAGGCAAAGCACGAGCGGAAAACTAGAGAGCAACCTGCGCAAACATAACTCCAACGCCGTGTCCACTTCCCGGACTCCCCCGAGAAGAGGCCATCACGGCAACACACTCAGTTGATTCATTTTAGTTAATTAAGGTTCAAGTTATCTACAACCGGACATTAACAAATTCCCATCTGCCCATAACCGCGGGCACGGCTTTCGAAAGATCAATCCCTGCAGGGGGGTCCCAACTTAGCCCATAACAAGCTCTCATGGTCAACAAAGGAATAGACCTCCACCCAGGACACACCGATCAGACTCGGTATCCCGGTACAACAAGATGATTCGACAGGTTAAAACAAGTCCAGCAACACCGCCCGAATGTGCCAACAAATCCCGATAGGAGCTGCACATATCTCTTTCTCAGGGCACACTCAGATGAGACTAGCTACGAGTAAAACCAACCCTCAAGTTTCCCCGAGGTGGCCCCGCAGGCAACTAATTTCGGACCAACACTCAGAGGAGCACTGGCCCGTGGGGGGCTAAAATAAGATGACCCTCGGGCTCCGGAAACCCAAGGGGAAAAAAGGTAGGCGGCAAATGGTAAAACCAATATTGGGCATTGCTGGAAAAGCTTTAATCAAGGCGAACTATCAAGGGGTTCCCATTATAGCCCAACCGCGTAAGGGACGCAACAATCCGGGAACATAACACCGATATGATGGAAAACTAGGGCGGCAAGAGTGGAACAAAACACTAGGCGAGAGGCCGAGCCTTCCACCCTATACCAAGTATATAGATGCATTAAGATAACATAGCAATATAATGATAACCCAACAAGTAAATAAATGTTCCAACAAGGAACGGCTCCAATCTTCACCTGCAACTAGCAACGCTATAAGAAGGGGGCTGAGCAAAGCGGTAACATAGCCAATCAACGGTTTGCTAGGACAATGGTGGGTTAGAGGCTCAATCATGGCAATTGGGAGGCTGACAAGCAAGTGGTAGGCATCGTAGCATTGGCAAAGCAAAAGAGCGAGCAAACTAGCATAGCAAAGATAGTAGTGATTTCGAGGGTATGATCATCTTGCCTGCACAGTTGTCAGAGTTGACTGGATCCTCAAAAGCAAACTCAACGGGCTCCTCGTTAGCGAACTCGCCTCCCGGCTCTACCCAACAACACAAACAAGCAACAAGGATACAATCAACCACGTGCAAGGGCAACCAATAAGATGCAAAGATAGTATGCTATGCGGGATGCGATGCGGGATGCAAAATGCAAAACGTGACAGGAACTGCATGAACCTGGCCTCAACTTGGAAAACCAAGTGTGCCACTGGATAGAGGGGAAGAAATCCCCTGAAAACGATATAAAGATTATAGGAATCGGAGCTACGGTTTGGAAATGGCAAGCGTTTTACGAAACGAACCGATCTGCGATTTACAGCAAGTAGGCTCCTAAATGCAACGAAATGAACATGCTACAGCCACCAAACATGAAAACAAAATGCATGGCAGGGATGTACACAAGATGCTTAACAATGCACTAGGAATGAGCCATAGGCAAATTCATCCATTAAGGGGTTCAAACAAGCATGGCAAAACTGAATAAGCAAAACAGATCTCAGACTTAGTGAAATTAACACTAGTCTGAAATTTCAGACCACGATGCTCTCTTCGGAGCAGCAAAACAACATGAAACACAACCTTAACATGACAATTAAGAGCATGGCATGGAGCTACTCAACAAGCTTAACAAAACACCCAAAGTGACCTGGGGCCAAAAGGGTTTACAAAATACTCTACCGAGCACACGAACATAGATGAAACACAATCAGTTTTCAGACTTAGTGAAAACTGAGACATGCTGAAATTAAAACTCACGGAGGCATGTAAACGAGCTCGATGCACTCACTACGGTGCAAGTCATGGCAAGTCAAGCATATATCCATAAAGAAGGCACAAAATTCTAGCTAGACATGGCAAGAACAATGGCATAGCATGCATGGATCACTAACAATAGCACCGGCAAAATCGCAAAAGAGTTCACGATCTGCCCAAACTAACAACGATGCAAAAGTTGAGCTCGATTGACTCAACCTAGGATGCTCCAACATAACAAGTAAAGACATCGGTGGATAGAGCACAACAAGATTAACAAATCACTCTTACTGATCATCCTCAAAAGAGGCACGGATCACTAGGAAACAAGCTGGACATATGGCATCATGAACTAAAATATCCCAGACTTAGAGAAAATCACTAAGTCCCTGAAAACAACAATCTCAGGTACCCCTCTTTGCAAGCTTGCACAAGACAACACACACATCCTAAAAATGCATGGGTGGCACCTCTGGAAAAAAGACAAAATGCTTAACAATTCATCCCAAAGAGTCACAGGCATATCATGCACACAATAATCATGGCAAAAATGACAAAAGTCAATGTTAAGCTAACGGATCCGCAAATTAACTCACGATGCCTCCTTCTAACAGCATTTTGGGCATCAAGATGAACTCAAATGCAAATGATGCAATGGAATGAAATGATGTACTCGCTGAGACGAAGATTTTGATATATTATATGTCCAAAACGGAGCTACGGATGCGGAGATATGAGCAGTCAAACATAGCACGAAAATTAGGGTTCCGGGAATAAAAGTCAACCGAGGGGGGGGGGGTGTTTCAGATCTGGATCTGGCGCACGCTTCCTGAGGCGGCGCCGGAGTTCACTATTCGCCGGAGTAGCGCGGTGGTGGCTGGACTGGAGGAAGCTCGCCGGCGCGAGGGAACTCGCCGGAGTGGGACTTGGGCGGCGCCGGAGTGGAGGAACGGCGGCGGAGGCGCGTCGGGCGGCGGGGAGCGGCGCCGGCCGTCGTCGGGGTGCGGGCTCCGGCGTGGAGCCGCGGTGGCGCGGGGCTGCTCCAGCCACCGGAGCCAGAAGGGGCGGCGGCGCGCGCGGCGGAGAGGAGCGGGGACGCTCGGGCGGCGGCGTGGGCCCCAGGGGCCGGGCGCGGGCCTCCCGGGCCGGCTGTCGGCGGCGGCGGGCGTGGCCACGTGGCACGACGCCAGTGGCTGCGGGCGGCGGCGGTGAAGCGTCCGGCCGAGTCGGACAATGTCCGGCCGGTCGCGGAGATGTTTTTTTAGGGTTTTGAGGTGGAAGACGAGATCCGAAATGGAGGGGGTATTTATAGGCATAGAGGGAGCTAGGAGAGTCCAAATGAGGTGCGGTTTTCGCCCACGCGATCATGATCGAACGACCGAGACGATGGAGCAGAGTTTGGTGGGTTTTGGGCCAAATTGGAGGGGTGTTGGGCTGCAACACACACGAGGCCTTTTCGGTCCCTCGGTTAACCGTTGGAGTATCAAACGAAGTCCAAATGACCTGAAACTTGACAGGCGGTCTACCGGTAGTAAACCAAGGCCGCATGGCAAGTATCGGTCCAATCCGGAAATGTTTAATCCCCACACACGAAAGAAAGCTAGAAATGGCCACCGGAGGAGAACGAAGCGCCGGAATGCAAAATGGACAACGGGGAAAATGCTCGAATGCATGAGATGAACATGTATGCAAATGCAATGCACGTGACGACATGATATGAGATGCACTAAAACGAAAAAAACACACGGAGACAAAGACCCAAACCCGAGAAATAAATATGACTTAATGCCGGAAACGGCAAGAGTTGGAGTACAAATTGGGAAAGTCGTATCTGGGGCGTTACAACACTCCACCACTACGAAAAGATCTCGTCCCGAGATCTAGGACTGAAAGAACTCCGGGTACTCAGAACGGAGGTGATCCTCGCGTTCCCAGGTAGCTTCACGGTCGGAATGGTGTGACCACTTGACTTTGAGAAATTTGATTGACTTATTGCGAGTTCTGCGTTCAGTCTCTTCAAGGATTGCAACTGGGTGCTCACGGTAGGAGAGATCTTCTTGGAGCTCAATGTCCTCGAAGTTGACGGTGCGTTCAGGCGTCTTGAAGCACTTTCGGAGTTGGGAGACATGGAACACATCATGAACATTGGCAAAGTTTGGAGGAAGCTCGAGTTGATAGGCGAGGTCGCCTCTCTTGCTGACAATCTTGAAAGGTCCGACGTATCTGGGGGCAAGCTTCCCTTTGATACCGAAGCGATGAGTCCCTTTCATAGGAGAGACGCGGAGGTAAACATGATCTCCGACCTCGAAAGCCAAATCACGGTGCTTACTATCATAGTAGCTCTTCTGGCGGGATTGGGCTGCTTTGAGGTTATCACGAATGACCTTGCACATTTCTTCTGCCTCTGTGATCAGGTCATTGCCCAGCAGCTGACGTTCACCGGTTTCAGACCAGTTGAGAGGGGTACAACACTTCCTACCATACAGAATTTCAAATGGGGCCTTGCCCGAACTTGCTTGGAAACTGTTGTTGTACGAGAATTCAGCATAAGGAAGACAATCCTCCCACTTCATGCCGAAGGAGATAACACAAGCCCTGAGCATATCTTCAAGAATCTGGTTGGCACGCTCGACTTGACCGCTTGTTTGAGGATGGAAAGCAGTGCTGAAGCGAATGTTGGTGCCCATGGCCTTCTGAAAAGAATCCCAGAACTTAGAGGTAAAGATGCTGCCACGGTCTGAAGATATCACTTGAGGAATACCGTGCAGAGAGACAATTCGAGAGGTATAGAGTTCCGCCAATTGAGCTGCAGTGATTGACTCTTTGATAGGCAGAAAGTGAGCCACTTTGGTGAGCTTGTCGATGACAACGAATATAGCATCATTGCCATGCTTGGACTTAGGAAACCCAGTCACGAAGTCCATTTCAATGTGGTCAAACTTCCATTCTGGAATGGCAAGAGGTTGGAGGAGACCTGCTGGCCTTTGGTGTTCTGCCTTCACTCTTCTGCAGACATCACATTCATTCACGAATTGAGCGATCTCGCGCTTCATTCGAGTCCACCAATAGGTTTGCTTCAGATCCTGATACATCTTCGTGCTACCAGGGTGGATGGAGAGGAGAGAGTTGTGAGCCTTGTTCATAATCACTTTACGAAGTTCACCTTTGGGCACAACAATTCGATCCTCGAAGAAGAGAGTGTCCTTGTCATCAAGTCGGTAGCACTTGTACTTGGACTGACTCTTTGCAATACCAATCTTCACCTTTTTCACCATAGCATCAAGAAGCTGGGCTTGGCGAATCTGGTCTTCCAAGGTAGGAGAGACTTGAAGGTTGGCGAGGAACAATTTGCAGATTAAGTTTGCGGAAAGATTCACAAAGCTCGGGTTGATAAGGCTTGAGAATCAGACTGTTGCAATATGCTTTTCTGCTCAAAGCGTCAGCAATCACATTAGCCTTGCCTGGAGTATACTCGATACTCGGATTGTACTCTTGAATCATTTCGACCCATTGAGTCTGCCTGAGGTTGAGATTAGGCTGGGTGAAGATGTACTTGAGACTCTTGTGATCAGTGAAAATATCCACTTTCCTTCCCAATAGAAGATGTCTCCAAGTCAACAATGCATGCACAACCGCCGCCAACTCGAGATCATGAGTGGGGTAGTTCTTCTCATTAGGCTTCAACTGGCGAGAGGTATAAGCAACAACTTTCTTCTCTTGCATCAGTACAGCACCGAGACCTTGGAGAGAGGCATCACAAAAGACCTCGTACGGCTTGGTTTCATCAGGCGGAGTCAGAACTGGAGCAGTGATCAACTTCTCTTTCAAAGCGTTGAAAGCAATATCACACTCCGGAGACCAAACGTACTTGACGTGCTTCTGAAGAAGATTTGAGAGAGGCTTTGCGATCTTGGAAAAGTTTTCAACGAATCTTCGGCAGTAGCTTGCGAGACCAAGGAAGCTACGGAGTTGCTTCACATTCTGAGGAGGTTCCCAATTAACAATTGCAGACACCTTCTCAGGATCCACGGAAATGCCCTTGGCAGAGATGATATGGCCAAGATAAAGGACCTCATCGAGCCAAAATTCACACTTGGAGAACTTGGCGTAGAACTGATGTTCCCTGAGCTTGTCAAGAACCAAACGCAAGTGCTTGGCATGATCTTCCTTGTTCTTCGAGAAAACCAGAATGTCGTCGAGATAGACCAAAACGAAGTCATTGGTGTAGGGGTTGAAGATGAAGTTCATCATGCGAGAGAACGTCGGAGGAGCGTTGGCGAGGCCAAAAGACATGACAGTGTATTCATATGACCCATAGCTTGTCCTGAAAGCCGTCTTGGGAATATCTTGCTCACGAATGCGAATTTGATGATAACCCATACGAAGATCAAGCTTGGAGAATACTTGGGCACCCTTGAGTTGTTCAAACAGCTCATTAATGTTGGGAAGTGGGTATTTGTTCTTGATGGTCTTCTTGTTCAATGGACGATAATCAACACAAAGTCGGTCCGTTCCATCCTTCTTCTTCACAAAAAGAACACCACAACCCCACGGAGAAGTACTAGGCCGAATGAGACCCATTCTTTCTTGAACATCGAGTTGTTTCTTCAACTCCTTCAACTCTTCGGGGCCGAGCTTGTAGGGACGTTTGCACACAGGTTCCGTACCGGGCTCAAGTTCAATAACAAATTCAACCGGCCGGTGCGGAGGCATGCCTGGGAGTTCTTCTGGGAAGACGTCTTGATACTCACAAACAACCGGAATCTGCGAAATAGCATCCAATTCACCCTTCTCATTGAGAGAAAACAACCGGATGGTATTATCTCGAGCAGCAAAGACAATGACATCCTCAGACGAATGAGTCAGTTGAATCTGCCTGGCTGCACAATCGAGGTGAGCCTTGTGTTTAGAGAGCCAGTCCATCCCAAGAATAAGATCGATATCAGAATTGCCAAGAACCATTGGAGAAGCCAGAAACTTGAAATCACCCATCATGATAGAAATATCCGGAATCATCATAGTAGAACTCAGATGCTTAGCTGGAGAGACGACTTGCATAGCTCTAGGTAATGCCTTAGTGCTAAAATTGTTCTCCGATGCAAATGGGAATGACATGAAGGAATGCGATGCACCAGAGTCAAAAACAACTTTTACAGGAATATCGTTAACAGGAAGGTTACCCATGATCACATCTGACGACTCCTCTGCCTGAGCTGCATTCACCATATTGACCTTGGCGTGCTTGGGATTATGCTTGACCACAGCTGTACTTGCCGATCTGACAGGAGGAGGAGGAGGAAGACGCCTCTGGTTGAAACACTTGTTGGCGTAGTGACCCTTCTGTTGGCACTTGTTGCACGTGACCTCTGAGAGCGGATGGTGGTACGGAGCACTCGATCTTGGAGCTTGAGACGAAGTCTTGTTCTGAAAGCCTGGGTTGGGTGGGTGGGATGAACCACTGCCCCCTTTGCTCTTCTGCTGATACGGCTGACGGAACGGAGGAGGAGGAAGCCAATACTTCTGCTGCTTGGCCACTTGAGTAGAGGAAGAAGGCGTAGTGTCTCTGACTCGCTTCCTGGAAACATCACACCTCAACTGAGCAGCCTCTTGCTTCAGTGCCATGTTGTAGAACTCATCGTATCTCAACGGCTCGAAGAGGACAAGAGCGAGCTGAATTTCTTCACGGAGACCACCCCTGAACTGATAGATCATGCTCTTCTCATCAGGAACATCCTGCTTGGCAAAACGGGCGAGCTTCTGGAACAACTTGTTGTAGTCATAGACAGACAAAGAGCCTTGCTTCATATTGCGGAATTCCTCACGTTTGCTTTCAGTCACACTTTGAGGGATGTGATGAGCTCGGAAATCACAACGGAAATCATCCCAAGTGATCAAACGTCCACCTCTGGAATCCTTGTACTGCTGGAACCACTCTGCGGCCTGATCTTTGAGCTGGAAAGAAGTGAACTTGACGAAATCTTCAGGTCTGACGTTGCTGCATTCAAAATGCTTGCCCAGATCGACTAACCAATCATCAGCATCGGTAGCCTCAACACAGTTGCTGAACGTCTTTGGACCATTTGCGAGGAACTGGTTCAGAGTTGCAAAATGGTTCTGATTGTTGCCTTGATTCCCTTGACTGCCTTGATTCCGCTCTTGGAGGATTTGCATGATCAACTGTGTGTTTGCATTAGTAGCGGCCATCACAGCTTGCCAAGCCTCCGGAGGCGGTGGAGGTGGTGGCGGATCAGGGTTCGGAGTCGTGCGCGTTGGAGGAGCCATCCTGAAGAGGTTGACCACCATTAGCACACAAATAGACAAATATTGAAGCTGAATCCAACGGAATGAAAATTGCAACATAAGTCTTCACATCCGAACAAAATGAACGAATGCACTTCTCTTGAAGTGGTCACATATTCCTAAATTGCGAAGCCACGAAGAATCAGGTAGAAGAGGTACATCAACGAGGGATGGAATCAACATATGACGTCGAAGCAGAACGAATACCACAACTTGAAATAAAAACAAGGGTTGGCTTGCGAAATAAGCCGAAACAAACACATGATAGAAATTTCGTTCGAAGTTTTCGTGGTGGGACCTACACGGGCTCGATCGTACAACACCATCATGTACAAGGCAGTGCACATGACATACGAAGCGTCCTCGAGTCAGCATAGCCAAGGACTCTTTAAGACACAACGAGACCACTGTAAAATCGACCGTGAATAGGCAAACCACTAGACGTCGAACCCCAATTTCATATCATACATCTGTTGCAAGGATATCCTAAGAGCTACTTGAATTCCCACCTATGAAACTCCCGAAACTTTCCGGTTATGCAATCAGGTGTTGGGGATACAGGGGAAGCATAATATCTCACCCAAACTAGCAAATCCTACATCCAGCTGTATCCATCCTTCAACACATAACCAAGAAACCTTCGGAAACCATCTACCTCAACCTTCGAAAAGCATCCGTTATACAAGTTATGGCGATACTCCCAAACTCCCGCCCCAGTACTGGGTGGCGTCGAGGTTATCTCACCAACGAACTGCATAAAGGAGATTTTCGATGTCGCGCACATATCTCAAGTATACCAGAATTGCAACGATATAATTATGATGACAACACCTTGGAGCTCAACTCCCCGGGACACTTCCACTAAACCCCTGACAGGAGGCACCAAGACAGTATTCTCGTCATAAGCCATCGGAACAAAACCAAGATACTTGCGTGATCCTAAATTTTTTTAGTGAAATTTGAGAAGAGAAGAGACAAAACTCTACGTCAGGATGCCTTACCAGAGCGATGAGGAGACTGGGAAGTAAAAAGAATTCCTAAAATCTCCGATATATAATTCCTAAGGACTCAAAACATTTTTCTAGACACAACTCGGTTGCTAAAAATGATCAAGCAATGGGGGCTCCTAAGGTCGGGGAAGGCTCTGATTACCAACTTGTAACACCCTCGATGCGACTATATCTCCCACGTGTCGAGGCACGACTTAGAGGCATAATCGCATTGAAGGCATATGTCGCAAGTCGGGAAATCATTACACATCCCATGTACATAAATAATATAAAGGGGAATAACATAGTTGGCTTACACTCGCCACGTCACATCAAAGTGCATAAATAACATCCATCATACAATTCACTCATGGCCCGACTACGGCGCCAAAATAGAAAAGAGCCCCAACATGCGACAAGGCCCTGAATCTAACCCCGAATAGGCACCACTACTGATCATCAGGAAAAGACACATAGTAACGCCGAGAGTCCTCGTCGTACTCCCACTTGAGCTCGAGCTCGCCATCTGGAGCTGTATCATCTGTCCCTGCATCTGGTGTAATAGTAATCTGTGAGCCACAGGGACTCAGCAATCTCGCACCCTCGCGATCAAGACTATTTAAGCTTAATAGGTAGGAAAGGGGTAATGCATAAGTGGAGCTGCAGCAAGCGACTAGCATATATGGTGGCTAACTTATTCGCAAAAGAGAGCGAGAAGAGGAGGCAAAGCACGAGCGGAAAACTAGAGAGCAACCTGCGCAAACATAACTCCAACGCCGTGTCCACTTCCCGGACTCCACCGAGAAGAGGCCATCACGGCATACACTCAGTTGATTCATTTTAGTTAATTAAGGTTCAAGTTATCTACAACCGGACATTAACAAATTCCCATCTGCCCATAACCGCGGGCACAGCTTTCGAAAGATCAATCCCTGCAGGGGGGTCCCAACTTAGCCCATAACAAGCTCTCACGGTCAACGAAGGAATAGACCTCCACCCAGGACACACCGATCAGACTCGGTATCCCGGTACAACAAGATGATTCGACAGGTTAAAACAAGTCCAGCAACACCGCCCGAATGTGCCGACAAATCCCGATAGGAGCTGCACATATCTCTTTCTCAGGGCACACTCAGATGAGACTAGCTACGAGTAAAACCAACCCTCAAGTTTCCCCGAGGTGGCCCCGCAGGCAGCTCATTTCGGACCAACACTCAGAGGAGCACTGGCCCGTGGGGGGGCTAAAATAAGATGACCCTCGGGCTCCGGAAACCCAAGGGAAAAAAAAGGTAGGTGGCAAATGGTAAAACCAATGTTGGGCATTGCTGGAAAAGCTTTAATCAAGGCGAACTATCAAGGGGTTCCCATTATAGCCCAACCGCGTAAGGGACGCAACAATCCGGGAACATAACACCAATATGACGGAAAACTAGGGCGGCAAGAGTGGAACAAAACACTAGGCGAGAGGCCGAGCCTTCCACCCTATACCAAGTATATAGATGCATTAAGATAACATAGCAATATAATGATAACCCAACAAGTAAATAAATGTTCCAACAAGGAACGGCTCCAATCTTCACCTGCAACTAGCAACGCTATAAGAAGGGGGCTGAGCAAAGCGGTAACATAGCCAATCAACGGTTTGCTAGGACAATGGTGGGTTAGAGGCTCAATCATGGCAATTGGAAGGCTGACAAGCAAGTGGTAGGCATCGTAGCATTGGCAAAGCAAAAGAGCGAGCAAACTAGCATAGCAAAGATAGTAGTGATTTCGAGGGTATGATCATCTTGCCTGCACAGTTGTCAGAGTTGACTGGATCCTCAAAAGCAAACTCAACGGGCTCCTCGTTAGCGAACTCGCCTCCCGGCTCTACCCAACAACACAAACAAGCAACAAGGATACAATCAACCACGTGCAAGGGCAACCAATAAGATGCAAAGATAGTATGCTATGCGGGATGCGATGCGGGATGCAAAATGCAAGACGTGACAGGAACTGCATGAACCTGGCCTCAACTTGGAAAACCAAGTGTGCCACTGGATAGAGGGGAAGAAATCCCCTGAAAACGATATAAAGATCATAGGAATCGGAGCTACGGTTTGGAAATGGCAAGCGTTTTACGAAACGAACCGATCTGCGATTTACAGCAAATAGGCTCCTAAATGCAACGAAATGAACATGCTACAGCCACCACACATGAAAACAAAATGCATGGCAGGGATGTACACAAGATGCTTAACAATGCACTAGGACTGAGCCATAGGCAAATTCATCCATTAAGGGGTTCAAACAAGCATGGCAAAACTGAATAAGCAAAACAGATCTCAGACTTAGTGAAATTAACACTAGTCTGAAATTTCAGACCACGATGCTCTCTTCGGAGCAGCAAAACAACATGAAACACAATCTTAACATGACAATTAAGAGCATGGCATGGAGCTACTCAACAAGCTTAACAAAACACCCAAAGTGACCTGGGGCCAAAAGGGTTTACAAAATACTCTACCGAGCACACGAACATAGATGAAACACAATCAGTTTTCAGACTTAATGAAAACTGAGACATGCTGAAATTAAAACTCACGGAGGCATGTAAACGAGCTTGATGCACTCACTACGGTGCAAGTCATGGCAAGTCAAGCATATATCCATAAAGAAGGCACAAAATTCTAGCTAGACATGGCAAGAACAATGGCATAGCATGCATGGATCACTAACAATAGCACCGGCAAAATCGCAAAAGAGTTCACGATCTGCCCAAACTAACAACGATGCAAAAGTTGAGCTCGATTGACTCAACCTAGGGTGCTCCAACATAACAAGTAAAGACATCGATGGATAGAGCACAACAAGATTAACAAATCACTCTTACTGATCATCCTCAAAAGAGGCACGGATCACTAGGAAACAAGCTGGACATATGGCATCATGAACTAAAATATCCCAGACTTAGAGAAAATCACTAAGTCCCTGAAAACAACAATCTCAGGTACCCCTCTTTGCAAGCTTGCACAAGACAACACACACATCCTAAAAATGCATGGGTGGCACCTCTGGAAAGAAGACAAAATGCTTAACAATTCATCCCAAAGAGTCACAGGCATATCATGCACACAATAATCATGGCAAAAATGAAAAAAGTCAATGTTAAGATAACGGATCCGCAAATTAACTCACGATGCCTCCTTCTAACATCATTTTGGGCATCAAGATGAACTCAAATGCAAATGATGCAATGGAATGAAATGATGTACTCGTCGAGACGAAGATTTTGATATATTATATGTCCAAAACGGAGCTACGGATGCGGAGATATGAGCAGTCAAACATAGCACGAAAATTAGGGTTCCGGGAATAAAAGTCAACCGAGGGGGGGGGGGTGTTTCAGATCTGGATCTGGCGCACGCTTCCTGAGGCGGCATCGGAGTTCACTGTTCGCCGGAGTAGCGCGATGGTGGCCGGACTGGAGGAAGCTCGCCGGCGCGAGGGAACTCGCCGGAGTGGACTTGGGCGGCGCCGGAGTGGAGGAACGGCGGCGGAGGCGCGTCGGGCGGCGGGGAGCGGCACCGGCCGTTGTCGGGGTGCGGGCTCCGGCGTGGAGCCGCGGTGGCGCGGGGCTGCTCCGGCCACCGGAGCCGGAAGGGGCGGCGGCGCGCGCGGCGGAGAGGAGCGGGGACGCTCGGGCGGCGGCGTGGGCCCCGGGGGCCGGGCGCGGGCCTCCCGGGCCGGCTGTCGGCGGCGGCGGGCGTGGCCACGTGGGGCAGTAAGCTGGTGCAGTTGCAAGCAGAGCGTCGTGGCGGGATCTACATGTGAAGCGGAGTACATGGCAGCCTCGGAGGCAGCACATGAAGCAATCTGGGTGAAGGAGTTCATCACCGACCTCGGAGTCATACCCAATGCGTCGGGGCTGATCAAGCTCTTCTGTGACAACACTGGAGCTATTGCACTTGCCAAGGAGCCCAGGTTTCACAAGAAGACAAGGCACATCAAGCGTCGCTTCAACTCCATTCGTGAAAATGTTCAAGATGGAGACATAGAAATTTGTAAAGTACATACGGACCTGAATGTAGCAGATCCGTTGACTAAACCTCTCCCTAGGGCAAAACATGATCAACACCAGAATTCCATGGGTGTTCGATTCATCACAATGTAACTAGATTATTGACTCTAGTGCAAGTGGGAGACTGTTGGAAATATGCCCTAGAGGCAATAATAAAAGCATTATTATTATATTTCCTTGTTCATGGTAAATTGTCTTTATTCATGCTATAATTGTGTTATCCGGAAATCGTAATACATGTGTGAATAACAGACACCAACATGTCCCTAGTAAGCCTCTAGTTGACTAGCTCGTTGATCAACAGATAGTCATGGTTTCCTGGCTATGGACATAAGATGTCATTAATAACGAGATCACATCATTAGGAGAATGATGTGATGGACAAGACCCAATCCTAAACATAGCATAAAGATCGTGTAGTTCGTTTTGCTAGAGTTTTGCAATGTCAAGTATCTTTTCCTTAGACCATGAGATCGTGTAACTCCCGGATACCGTAGGAGTGCTTTGGGTATACCAAACGTCACAACGTAACTGGGTGACTATAAAGGTGTACTACGGGTATCTCCGAAAGTGTCTGTTGGGTTGACACGGATCAAGACTGGGATTTGTCACTCCGTATGACGGAGAGGTATCACTGGGCCCACTCGGTAATGCATCATCATAATGAGCTCAAAGTGACCAAGTGTCTGGTCATGGGATCATGCATTACGGTACGAGTAAAGTGACTTGCCGGTAACGAGATTGAACGAGGTATTGGGATACCGACGATCGAATCTCGGGCAAGTAATATATCGATAGACAAAGGGAATTGCATACGGGGTTGATTGAATCCTCGACATCGTGGTTCATCCGATGAGAACATCGTGGAGCATGTGGGAGCCAACATGGGTATCCAGATCCCGCTGTTGGTTATTGACCGGAGAGTCGTCTCGGTCATGTCTGCTTGTCTCCCGAACCCGTAGGGTCTACACACTTAAGGTTCGGTGACGCTAGGGTTGTGAAGATATGTATATGCAGTAACCCGAATGTTGTTCGGGGTCCCGGATGAGATCCCGGACGTCACGAGGAGTTCCGGAATGGTCCGGAGGTAAAGAATTATATATAGGATGTGCAGTTTCGGCCATCGGGACAAGTTTCGGGGTACCCGGTATTGTACCGGGACCACCGGAAGGGTCCCGGGGGTCCACCGGGTGGGGCCACCTATCCCGGAGGGCCCCTTGGGCTGAAATAGGAGGGAACCCAGCCCATAATGGGCTGGGGCGCCAGCCCCCAAGGCCCATGCGCCTAGGGTTGGGGGGGAACCCTAAAGGGGGGCGCCCCTTGCTTGGGGGGCAAGCCCCCCACCCCTGGCCGCCGCCCCCCCTGGTAGATCCCATCTACCAGGGCCGGCGCCCCCCCCTGGCACCCCTATATATAGTGGGGGGGAGGAGGAACTTGGAGCCCACGCTTTTGGTGCTTCCTCTCTCCCCGTTACTTCTTCCTTTCTCGTAGTACACGGCGAAGCCCTGCTGTCGTGACGCCCTGCATCCACCACCACGCCGTCGTGCTGCTGGATCTTCATCAACCTCTCCTTCCCCCTTGCTGGATCAAGAAGGAGGAGACGTCTCCCGTCCCGTACGTGTGTTGAACGCGGAGGTGCCGTCCGTTCGGCGCTGGTCATCGGTGATTTGGATCACGGCGTGTACGACTACTTCAACCTTGTTCTAACGAACGCTTCCGCTCGCGATCTACAAAGGTATGTAGATGCATCTCGTGACTCGTTGCTAGATGAACTCCTAGATGATCTTGGTGAAACGAGTAGGAAAATTTTGTTTTCTGCAACGTTCCCCAACAGTGGCATCATGAGCTAGGTCTATGCGTAGTTCTTCTTGCGCGAGTAGAACACAATTTGTTGTGGGCGTGGATTTGTCAACTTTCTTGCCACTACTACTCTTTTCTTGCTTCAGCGGCATTGTGGGATGAAGCGGCCCGGACCAACCTTACACGTACGCTTATGTGAGACCGGTTCCACCGACTAACATGCACTAGTTGCATAAGGTGGCTGGCGGGTGTCTGTCTCTCCCACTTTAGCTGGAGCGGATTCGATGAACAGGGTCCTTATGAAGGGTAAATAGAAGTTGACAAATCACGTTGTGGCTTTCACGTAGGTAAAAAAACGTTCTTGCTAGAACCCTAATTCAGCCACGTAAAAAAAACTTGCAACAACAATTAGAGGACGTCTAACTTGTTTTTGCAGCAAGTGCTTTGTGATATGATATGGCCAAAGTTGTGATGAATGATGAATGATCTATATGTGATGTATGAGATGTTCATGCTATTGTAATAGGAATCACGACTTGCATGTCGATGAGTATGACAACCGGCAGGAGCCATAGGAGTTGTCTTTATTCTTTTATATGACCTGCGTGTCATTGAGAAACGCCTTGTAAATTACTTTACTTTATTGCTAAACGCGTTAGCCATAGTAGTAGAAGTAACAGTTGGCGAGCAACTTCATGGAGACACGATGATGGAGATCATGATGATGGAGATCATGGTGTCAAGCCGGTGACAAGATGATCATGGAGCCCCAAGATGGAGATCAAAGGAGCTATGTGATAATGGCCATATCATGTCACGTTTATTATTTGATTGCATGTGATGTTTATCATGTTTTGCATCTTGTTTACTTAGAACGACGGTAGTAAATAAGATGATCCCTCATATTAATTTCAAGAAGTGTTCCCCCTAACTGTGCACCGTTGCGACAGTTCGCTGTTTCAAAACACCACGTGATGATCGGGTGTTTTATTCAGACGTTCACATACAACGGGTGTAAGACAGATTTACACATGCAAACACTTAGGTTGACTTGACGAGCCTAGCATGTGCATAGACATGGCCTCGGAACACAGAAGACCGAAAGGTCGAGCATGAGTCGTATAGAAGATGCGATCAACATGAAGATGTTCACCGACGTTGACTAGTCCGTCTCACGTGATGATCGGACACGGCCTAGTTAACTCGGATCATGTGATACTTAGATGACTAGAGGGATGTCTAATCTAAGTGGGAGTTCATTATATAATTTGATTAGATGAACTTTATTATCATGAACATTAGTCTAAAATATTTACAATATGTCTTGTAGATCAAATGGCCAACGTAGTCCTCAACTTCAACGCGTTCCTAGAGAAAACTAAGCTGAAAGACGATGGCAGCAACTACACGGACTGGGTCCGGAACCTGAGGATCATCCTCATAGCTGCCAAGAAAGATTATGTCCTACAAGCACCGCTAGGTGACGCACCTGTCCTCCCTGCCGAACAAGACGTTATGAACGCCTGGCAGGCACGATCCGATGACTACTCCCTCGTTCAGTGCGGCATGCTTTACAGTTTAGAACCGGGGCTCCAAAAGCGTTTTGAGAGGCATGGAGCATATGAGATGTTCGAAGAGCTGAGAATGGTTTTCCAAGCTCATGCCCGGGTCGAGAGATATGAGGTCTCCGACAAGTTCTTCAGCTGTAAGATGGAGGAAAATAGTTCTGTCAGTGAGCACATACTCACGATGTCTGGATTACATAACCGCTTGACTCAGCTGGGAGTTAATCTCCCGGATGATGCGGTCATTGACAGAATCCTCCAGTCGCTTCCACCGAGCTACAAGAGCTTTGTGATGAACTTCAATATGCAGGGGATGGAAAAGACCATTCCTGAAGTATTTGCTATGCTGAAATCAGCAGAGGTAGAAGTCAAGAAGGAACATCAGGTGTTGATGGTCAATAAAACCACTAAGTTCAAGAAGGGCAAGGGTAAGAAAGCCTTCAAGAAGGACGGCAAGGAAGTTGCCGCGCCCGGCAAGCAAGCTGCCGGGAAGAAGCCAAAGAATGGACCCAAGCCCGAGACTGAGTGTTTTTATTGCAAGGGAAGTGGTCACTGGAAGCGGAATTGCCCCAAATACTTAGCGGACAAGAAGGCCGGCAAAACAAAAGGTATATGTGATATACATGTAATTGATGTGTACCTAACCAGTGCTCGTAGTAGCTCTTGGGTATTTGATACCGGTGCAGTTGCTCACATTTGTAACTCAAAGCAGGAGCTGCGGAATAAGCGGAAACTGGCGAAGGACGAGGTGACGATGCGGGTCGGGAATGGTTCCAAGGTCAATGTGATCGCCGTCGGCACGCTGCCTCTTCATTTACCTACGGGATTAGTTTTAAACCTCAATAATTGTTATTTAGTACCAGCTTTGAGCATGAACATTGTATCGGGATCTCGTTTAATTCGAGATGGCTACTCATTTAAATCCGAGAATAATGGTTGTTCCATTTATATGAGAAATATGTTTTATGGTCATGCTCCTATGGTGAATGGTTTATTCTTAATGAATCTCGAGCGTAATGCTACACATGTTCATAGTGTGAATACCAAAAGATGTAAGGTTAATAACGATAGTCCCACATACTTGTGGCACTGCCGCCTTGGTCACATAGGTGTCAAACGCATGAAGAAGCTCCATGCAGATGGACTTTTAGAGTCTCTTGATTATGAATCATTTGACACGTGTGAACCATGCCTCATGGGTAAAATGACCAAGACTCCGTTCTCAGGAACAATGGAGCGAGCAACCAACTTATTGGAAATCATACATACTGATGTGTGCGGTCCAATGAGTGTTGAGGCTCGCGGTGGCTATCGTTATGTTCTCACTCTCACTGATGACTTGAGTAGATATGGGTATATCTACTTAATGAAACACAAGTCTGAAACCTTTGAAAAGTTTAAGGAATTTCAGAGTGAGGTTGAGAATCAACGTGACAGGAAGATCAAGTTTCTACGATCAGATCGTGGAGGAGAATACTTGAGTCATGAATTTGGCACACACTTAAGAAAATGTGGAATAGTTTCACAACTAACGCCGCCTGGAACACCTCAGCGTAACGGTGTGTCCGAACGTCGTAATCGCACTCTATTAGATATGGTGCGGTCTATGATGTCTCTTACCGATCTACCACTATCTTTTTGGGGCTATGCTTTAGAGACTGCTGCATTCACTTTAAATAGGGCTCCGTCAAAATCCGTTGAGACGACACCGTTTGAATTATGGTTTGGAAAGAAACCTAAGCTGTCGTTTCTAAAAGTTTGGGGATGCGATGCTTATGTCAAGAAACTTCAACCTGAAAAGCTCGAACCCAAGTCGGAAAAATGCGTCTTCATAGGATACCCTAAAGAAACTATTGGGTATACCTTCTACCTCAGATCCGAAGGCAAGGTCTTTGTTGCCAAGAATGGATCCTTTCTAGAGAAGGAGTTTCTCTCGAAAGAAGTAAGTGGGAGGAAAGTAGAACTAGATGAAGTATTGCCTCTTGAACCGGAAAATGGCGCAACTCAAGAAAATGTTCCTGAGGTGCCAGCACCGACTAGAGAGGATGTTAATGATAATGATCAAGATACTTCTGATCTAGCTTCTACTGAAATTCGAAGGTCCACAAGGACACGTTCCGCACCAGAGTGGTACGGCAACCCTGTCTTGGAAATCATGTTGTTAGACAACGGTGAACCTTCGAACTATGAAGAAGCGATGGCGGGCCCGGATTCCGACAAATGGCTAGAAGCCATGAAATCCGAGATAGGATCCATGTATGAAAACGAAGTATGGACTTTGACTGACTTGCCCGTTGAACGGCGAGCCATAGAAAATAAATGGATCTTTAAGAGGAAGACAGACGCGGATGGTAATGTGACCATCTATAAAGCTCGGCTTGTCGCTAAGGGTTATCGACAAGTTCAAGGGGTTGACTACGATGAGGCTTTCTCACCGGTAGCAAAGCTGAAGTCCGTCCGAATCATGTTAGCAATTGCCGCATTCTACGATTATGAAATATGGCAAATGGACGTCAAAATGGCATTCCTTAATGATTTCCTTAAGGAAGAATTGTATATGATGCAGCCGGAAGGTTTTGTCGATCCTAAGAATGCTGACAAGGTGTGCAAGCTCCAACGCTCGATTTATGGGCTGGTGCAAGCATCTCGGAGTTGGAACATTCGCTTTGATGAGATGATCAAAGCGTTTGGGTTTACACAGACTTATGGAGAAGCCTGTGTTTACAAGAAAGTGAGTGGGAGCTCTGTAGCGTTTCTCATATTATATGTAGATGACATACTTTTGATGGGAAATGATACAGAACTCTTGGACAGCATCAAGGCCTACTTGAATAAGAGTTTTTCAATGAAGGACCTTGGAGAAGCTGCTTATATATTAGGCATCAAGATCTATAGAGATAGATCAAGACGCCTCATAGGTCTTTCACAAAGCACATACCTTGATAAGATATTGAAGAAGTTCAATATGAATCAGTCTAAGAAGGGATTCTTGCCTGTACTGCAAGGTATGAAATTGAGCTCGGCTCAAAGTCCGACCACGGCAGAAGAAATAGAAGAGATGAGTGTCATCCCCTATGCCTCAGCCATAGGCTCTATTATGTATGCCATGCTGTGTACCAGACCCGATGTAAATCTTGCCGTAAGTTTGGTAGGAAGGTACCAAAGTAATCCCGGCAAGGAACACTGGACAGCGGTCAAGAATATCCTGAAGTACCTGAAAAGGACTAAGGAGATGTTTCTCGTTTATGGAGGTGACGAAGAGCTCATCGTAAAGGGTTACGTCGACGCTAGCTTCGACACAGATCTGGATGACTCAAAGTCACAAACCGGATACGTGTATATTTTGAATGGTGGGGCAGTAAGCTGGTGCAGTTGCAAGCAGAGCGTCGTGGCGGGATCTACATGTGAAGCGGAGTACATGGCAGCCTCGGAGGCAGCACATGAAGCAATCTGGGTGAAGGAGTTCATCACCGACCTCGGAGTCATACCCAATGCGTCGGGGCTGATCAAGCTCTTCTGTGACAACACTGGAGCTATTGCACTTGCCAAGGAGCCCAGGTTTCACAAGAAGACAAGGCACATCAAGCGTCGCTTCAACTCCATTCGTGAAAATGTTCAAGATGGAGACATAGAAATTTGTAAAGTACATACGGACCTGAATGTAGCAGATCCGTTGACTAAACCTCTCCCTAGGGCAAAACATGATCAACACCAGAATTCCATGGGTGTTCGATTCATCACAATGTAACTAGATTATTGACTCTAGTGCAAGTGGGAGACTGTTGGAAATATGCCCTAGAGGCAATAATAAAAGCATTATTATTATATTTCCTTGTTCATGGTAAATTGTCTTTATTCATGCTATAATTGTGTTATCCGGAAATCGTAATACATGTGTGAATAACAGACACCAACATGTCCCTAGTAAGCCTCTAGTTGACTAGCTCGTTGATCAACAGATAGTCATGGTTTCCTGGCTATGGACATAAGATGTCATTAATAACGAGATCACATCATTAGGAGAATGATGTGATGGACAAGACCCAATCCTAAACATAGCATAAAGATCGTGTAGTTCGTTTTGCTAGAGTTTTGCAATGTCAAGTATCTTTTCCTTAGACCATGAGATCGTGTAACTCCCGGATACCGTAGGAGTGCTTTGGGTATACCAAACGTCACAACGTAACTGGGTGACTATAAAGGTGTACTACGGGTATCTCCGAAAGTGTCTGTTGGGTTGACACGGATCAAGACTGGGATTTGTCACTCCGTATGACGGAGAGGTATCACTGGGCCCACTCGGTAATGCATCATCATAATGAGCTCAAAGTGACCAAGTGTCTGGTCATGGGATCATGCATTACGGTACGAGTAAAGTGACTTGCCGGTAACGAGATTGAACGAGGTATTGGGATACCGACGATCGAATCTCGGGCAAGTAATATATCGATAGACAAAGGGAATTGCATACGGGGTTGATTGAATCCTCGACATCGTGGTTCATCCGATGAGAACATCGTGGAGCATGTGGGAGCCAACATGGGTATCCAGATCCCGCTGTTGGTTATTGACCGGAGAGTCGTCTCGGTCATGTCTGCTTGTCTCCCGAACCCGTAGGGTCTACACACTTAAGGTTCGGTGACGCTAGGGTTGTGAAGATATGTATATGCAGTAACCCGAATGTTGTTCGGGGTCCCGGATGAGATCCCGGACGTCACGAGGAGTTCCGGAATGGTCCGGAGGTAAAGAATTATATATAGGATGTGCAGTTTCGGCCATCGGGACAAGTTTCGGGGTACCCGGTATTGTACCGGGACCACCGGAAGGGTCCCGGGGGTCCACCGGGTGGGGCCACCTATCCCGGAGGGCCCCTTGGGCTGAAATAGGAGGGAACCCAGCCCATAATGGGCTGGGGCGCCAGCCCCCAAGGCCCATGCGCCTAGGGTTGGGGGGGGAACCCTAAAGGGGGGCGCCCCTTGCTTGGGGGGCAAGCCCCCCACCCCTGGCCGCCGCCCCCCCTGGTAGATCCCATCTACCAGGGCCGGCGCCCCCCCTGGCACCCCTATATATAGTGGGGGGGAGGAGGAACTTGGAGCCCACGCTTTTGGTGCTTCCTCTCTCCCCGTTACTTCTTCCTTTCTCGTAGTACACGGCGAAGCCCTGCTGTCGTGACGCCCTGCATCCACCACCACGCCGTCGTGCTGCTGGATCTTCATCAACCTCTCCTTCCCCCTTGCTGGATCAAGAAGGAGGAGACGTCTCCCGTCCTGTACGTGTGTTGAACGCGGAGGTGCCGTCCGTTCGGCGCTGGTCATCGGTGATTTGGATCACGGCGTGTACGACTACTTCAACCTCGTTCTAACGAACGCTTCCGCTCGCGATCTACAAAGGTATGTAGATGCATCTCGTGACTCGTTGCTAGATGAACTCCTAGATGATCTTGGTGAAACGAGTAGGAAAATTTTGTTTTCTGCAACGTTCCCCAACAGTTTTGGCAGGACAGTACACGCACAGTTTTGCCTCTGGCCACCTGATGCAAATCATCAGGAGTGGCGATCAAGAGGCAGGCCTTGCTGCTGATAGAACACCGTGAACGTCGCGTCAATGCCGAGGATGGAGGATGGACATCGGTGAAGGCAGGGATTGGCCGCCGGGGAGTGTGGTTGTTTTGGACAGCACTCACGATTGGCCGGTCGAGATTTGTGTGTTCCCCGACCCCAGAGGAACAGCATAGCTGGCATCTTCGGCTCCAAACTGAGGGT
Organism: Triticum monococcum; assembly: GCA_034509565.1. Lineage (NCBI taxonomy): Eukaryota > Viridiplantae > Streptophyta > Magnoliopsida > Poales > Poaceae > Triticum > Triticum monococcum. The sequence continues at coordinate 71,427,770 of CM067843.1, read as the reverse complement.
TGTTGATTTGTGCTTTGGCCTCAGACCCAGGGTCACTGCGTCCATCATTTGCTCGCCTGCAGAAAATACTGTTCACGTTCTGGTTGTCAGGCAGGAGAAGGCACAGTTCTTCACCTCCTTGCACGACTAGTGCCACAAAAGATCATCGAACGAACCACCCATTGCCCGTCACCGCAGCTTTGACTTCGTAGCAATGAATCAGCTGAGACAATCCTGCGGACACGCCGGAGAAGAGCCAACTACCACAAACATGAGTTTCACTGACATCTCAAATGAGTTTCAAGCACTTGGTGCCACTGACATCACCGACCATGAGGTGGTGAAAAAATTGCTGAGATCGCTTGATTCCTCATTTGACACTCTGGCATTGATGATACAAGAACGTGTTGATTACAAGTCACTTGATCCCGCTGATATTCTCGAGAGGCTAAATACTCATGAGTTCCAACTTGCTGAAAAAAGAGATCTCTATGGTTCGAGCTATGGCAGATCACGTGCACTGAAGGCTAAGGCAGTATCTGAGTCCGAAGATGAAGACTCTGGTAGCAGCCTTGGTGATCCTGAAGAACTAAGCCATGATCTAGCTCTGCTCGTGAAAAAGTTTCAAAAGTTCTCAAGACGTGGTCGCCTTGGAAGACCCTCAAGGAGCAATGATTCCTCATCCAGTGACTACAAGAGGAGGCTCTGTCACAAGTGCAAGAAACCTGGACATTACATTCAAGATTGTCCTCAGTGGGAAAAGGAATCAAAAAAGAAGAAATACAAGGATTACAGTTCTGATGATGCGAAGAAAAAGAAGAAATCCACAAAATCTTCATCATCAAAATCCTCAAAGTCTTCATATCACAAGAAGAGCAGCTCCAAGAAGGCTAGGGCATTCATTGGCAAGGAAATGGACTCTGAGGCTGAATCTAAAAAAAATGAGGAAGAGGAGACATCTAAGGAGTCCGAATCCAGAGTGGCGAGCCTGGCTCTCGTTACTGCATTCGTCAGCAAGTCTATCTTCAACACTGAAGAAAATGACCTCACCAACAAGGCTAATGAAGGCGATGATGACTACGCTCCCACCTATTGCTTTATGGCAAAGGGTGCCAAGGCACTCAAATATACCTCCTCTGAATCAAGTGAGCATGAATCTGATGAAAACCTTAAGCCCAGCTATTCTAAACTTGCTAAGATTACTGTAAAACAACAAAGGGCTCTTGGAAAGGTTCAAAACATGCTAGACAAAAATGATGATATGTTGGGTGAAGAAATGGATCGTACTAAAGCCTTGACTGAAAATCTTCAGAGACTTCAGACTAGGTTTGACAATCTTCAAGGTCATCATAACACTCTCTTATCTGATCATGAGAAGCTTTCTTATGAATTTCTTCAAAGAAAGCAAGACCTTGAGATGCTAAGAGTGAGTTATGAAGATCTTCAGAAGGAGCGTGATTCATTACTTGCTCAACAAATCAGCGCTTCTCAGGAAGAATTTGTTCCTCCTTGTTTGAAATGCATTGAACCTGAATCTGTTAATTCTTCACCTGAATGTTCAAATACTGCTAATGTTTCAAATTCTTCACATGCCTCTGCTATCACTAATTCCTCATCTGAGGACACTGCTAGTATCACTGATGATGCAGGGCTGAAGGAATTGTACATGACAGGCATGTACAAAAGCCTCAAAGGGCATCAGACTCTTTGTGATGTGCTTAAAAAGCAGATCCTCAACAGGAACCCTAGGAAAGAGGGTATTGCCTTTGAGAGGAAACTTAATGCTGGTGGTACATATTGGAAGCCTGAGCAGTACCCCAAAACTACATGGGTTGCTGCAAAGGGACCTCCAGTTGATCCATCTAACTTATCTGGATTTGCATGTGAATCTCCTCGTTCTGATGATGAATCATTTGACTCCAACTATAAACTGTTCAAAATTCAGAATGGTGAAGTATTTACTAGATATGTTGGCACTAACTGTTGGGGAACATAGTAATTTCAAAAATTTCCTACGCACACGCAAGATCATGGTGATGCATAGCAACGAGAGGGAAGAGTGTAGTCTACGTACCCTTGTAGACCGGCAACGGAAGCGTTGACACAACGTAGAGGATGTAGTCGTATGTCTTCTCGATCCGACCGATCCAAGGACCGAACGTACGGCACCTCCGAGTTCTGCACACATTCAACTCGGCGACGTCCCTCGAGCTTCGATCCAGCCGAGTGTTGAGGGAGAGTTTCGTCAGCACGACGGCGTGATGACGGTGATGATGTTCTACCGATGCAGGGGGCACCGCACATAGCTAAGGAATGATCACGAAGATCAACTTGTGTGTCATGGGGTTCCCCCTTGCCCCTTATATAATGGAGGGAGAGGGGGAGGTGCGGCCGGCCCTAGGGGTTCGCCTGGAGGAGTCCTACTCCCACCGGGAGTAGGACTCCCCCCTCTTGCCTTGTTGGAGAAGGAAAGGGGAAGGGGGAAAGAGGAAAGGGCCCCTCCCTTCCTTGTCCTATTCGGACTAGGGCAGGAGGGGGCGCGCAGCCTGCCCTTGCCGGCCCCCCTCTTCTCCCTTAGGGCCCATGTAGGCCCATTAACCCTCCGGGGGGGGGGGGGGTTCCGGTAACCCCCCGGTGCTCCGGTAAAATCCCGATTTCACCCGGAACGTTTCCGATATCCAAATATAGGCTTCCAATATATCAATCTTTATGTCTCGACCATTTCGAGACTCCTCGTCATGTCCGTGATCATATCCGGGACTCCGAACAACCTTAGGTACATCAATACACAAAAACCCTAATTACGATCGTCACCGAACTTTAAGCGTGTGGACCCTACGGGTTCGAGAACTATGTAGACATGACCGAGACACGTCTCCGGTCAATAACCAATAGCGGAACCTAGATGCTCATATTGGCTCCTACATATTCTACGAAGATCTTTATCGGTCAGACTGCGTAACAACATACGTTGTTCCCTTTGTCATCGGTATGTTACTTGCCCGAGATTCGATCGTCGGTATCTCAATACCTAGTTCAATCTCGTTACCGGCAAGTCTCTTTACTCGTTCCGTAATACATCATCCCGCAACTAACTTATTAGTGGCAATGCTTGCAAGGCTTGGGTGATGTGCATTACCGAGAGGGCCCAGGGATACCTCTCCGACAATCGGAGTGACAAATCCTAATCTCGAAATACGCCAACCCAACAAGTACCTCCGGAGACACCTGTAGAGAACCTTTATAATCACCCAGTTACGGTGTGACGTTTGGTAGCACACAAAGTGTTCTTCCAGTAAACGGGAGTTGCATGATCTCATAGTCATAGGAACATGTATAAGTTATGAAGAAAGCAATAGTAACAAACTAAACGATCAAGTGCTAAGCTAACGGAATGGGTCAAGTCAATCACATCATTCTCCTAATGATGTGATCCCGTTAATCAAATGACAACTCATGTCTATGGCTAGGAAACATAACCATCTTTGATCAACGAGCTAGTCAAGTAGAGGCATACTAGTGACCCTCTCTTTGTCTATGTATTCACACATGTATTATGTTTCCGGTTAATACAATTCTAGCATGAATAATAAACATTTATCATGATATAAGGAAATAAATAAGAACTTTATTATTGCCTCTAGGGCATATTTCCTTCAGTCTCCCACTTGCACTAGAGTCAATAATCTAGATTACACTGTAATGATTCTAACACCCATGGAGCCTTGGTGCTGATCATGTTTTGCTCGTGGAAGAGGCTTAGTTAGCGGGTCTGCAACATTCAGATCCATATGTATCTTGCAAATTTCTATGTCTCCCACTTGGACTAAATCCCGAATGGAATTGAAGCGTCTCTTGATGTGCTTGGTTCTCTTGTGAAATCTGGATTCCTTCGCCAAGGCAATTGCATCAGTATTGTCACAAAAGATGTTCATTGGACCCGATGCACTAGGTATGACACCTAGATCGGATATGAACTCCTTCATCCAGACTCCTTCATTTGCTGCTTCCGAAGCAGCTATGTACTCCACTTCACATATAGATCCCGCCACGATGCTTTGTTTAGAACTTCACCAACTGACAGCTCCACCGTTCAATATAAACACGTATCTGGTTTGCGATTTAGAATCGTCTGGATAAGTGTCAAAGCTTGCATCTACGTAACCATTTACGATAAGCTGTTTGTCACCTCCATATACGAGAAACATATCCTTAGTCCTTTTCAGGTATTTCAGGATGTTCTTGACCGTTGTCCAGTGATCCACTCCTGGATTACTTTGGTACCTCCCTGCTAGACTTATAGCAAGGCACACATCAGGTCTGGTACATAGCATTGCATACATGATAGAGCCTATGGCTGAAGCATAGGGAACATCTTTCATTTTCTCTCTATCTTCCGCGGTGGTCGGACATTGAGTCTTACTCAACTTCACACCTTGTAACACAGTCAAGAACCCTTTCTTTGCTTGATCCATTTTGAACTTCTTCAAAACTTTGTCAAGGTATGTGCTTTGTGAAAGTCCAATTAAGCGTCTTGATCTATCTCTATAGATCTTAATGCCCAATATGTAAGCAGCTTCACCAAGGTCTTTCATTGAAAAACTCCTATTCAAGTATCCCTTTATGCTATCCAGAAATTCTATATCATTTCCAATCAGTAGTATGTCATCCACATATAATATCAGAAATGCTACAGAGCTCCCACTCACTTTCTTGTAAATACAGGCTTCTCCAAAAGTCTGTACAAAACCAAATGCTTTGATCACACTATCAAAGCGTTTATTCCAACTCCGAGAGGCTTGCACCAGTCCATAAATGGATCACTGGAGCTTGCACACTTTGTTAGCTCCCTTTGGATCGACAAAACCTTCCGGTTGCATCATATACAACTCTTCTTCCAGAAATCCATTCAGGAATGCAGTTTTGACATCCATCTGCCAAATTTCATAATCATAAAATGCGGCAATTGCTAACATGATTCGGACAGACTTAAGCAGCGCTACGGGTGAGAAGGTCTCATCGTAGTCAATCCCTTGAACTTGTCGAAAACCTTTCGCAACAAGTCGAGCTTTGTAGATAGTAACATTACCGTCAGCGTCAGTCTTCTTCTTGAAGATCCATTTATTCTCAATTGCTTACCGATCAATCGGCAAGTCAACCAAAGTCCACACTTTGTTCTCATACATGGATCCCATCTCAGATTTCATGGCTTCTAGCCATTTTGCGGAATCTGGGCTCACCATCGCTTCTTCATAGTTCATAGGTTCATCATGATCTAGTAGCATGACTTCCAGAATAGGATTACCGTACCACTCTGGTGCGGATCTTACTCTGGTTGATCTACGAGGCTCGGTAGTAACTTGATCTGAAGTTTCATGATCATTATCATTAGCTTCGTCACTAATTGGTATAGGTGTCACAGAAACTGGTTTCTGTGATGTACTACTTTCCAATAAGGGAGCAGGTGCAGTTACCTCATCAAGTTCTACTTTCCTCCCACTCACTTCTTTCAAGAGAAACTCCTTCTCTAGAAAGGATTCATTCTTAGCAACGAATGTCTTGCCTTCGGATCTGTGATAGAAGGTGTACCCAACAGTCTCCTCTGGGTATCCTATGAAGACACATTTCTCCGATTTGGGTTCAAGCTTATCAGGTTGAAGCTTTTTCACATAAGCATCGCAGCCCCAAACTTTCAGAAACGACAACTTTGGTTTCTTGCCAAACCACAGTTCATAAGGCGTCGTCTCAACGGATTTAGATGGTGCCCTATTTAACGTGAATGCAGCCGTCTCTAAAGCATAACCCCAAAACGATAGCGGTAAATCAGTAAGAGACATCATAGATCGCACCATATCTAGTAAAGTACGATTACGATGTTCGGACACACCATTACGCTGTGGTGTTCCGGGTGGCGTGAGTTGTGAAACTATTCCGCATTGTTTCAAATGTAGACCAAACTCGTAACTCAAATATTCTCCTCCACGATCAGATCGTAGAAATTTTATTTTCTTGTTACGATGATTTTCAACTTCACTCTGAAATTCTTTGAACTTTTCAAATGTTTTAGACTTATGCTTCATTAAGTAGATATACCCATATCTGCTTAAATCATCTGTGAAGGTGAGAAAATAACGATATCCGCCACGAGCCTCAATATTCATCGGACCACATACATCTATATGTATGATTTCCAACAAATCTGTTGCTCTCTCCATAGTACCGGAGAACGGCGTTTTAGTCATCTTGCCCATGAGGTACGGTTCGCAAGTACCAAGTGATTCATAATCAAGTGATTCCAAAAGTCCATCAGTATGGAGTTTCTTCATGCGCTTTACACCAATATGACCTAAATGGCAGTGCCACAAATAAGTTGCACTATCATTATCAACTCTGCATCTTTTGGTTTCAACATTATGAATATGTGTATCACTACTATCGAGATTCATCAAAAACAGACCACTCTTCAAGGGTGCATGACCATAAAAGATATTACTCATATAAATAGAACAACCATTATTCTCTTATTTAAATGAATAACCATCTCGCATCAAACAAGATCCAGTTATAATTTTCGTGCTCAACGCTGGCACCAAATAACAATTATTTAGGTCTAATACTAATCCCGAAGGTAGAGGTAGCATGCCGACTGCGATCACATCGACTTTGGAACCATTTCCCACGCGCATCGTCACCTCGTCCTTCGCTAGTGTTCGCTTAATCCGTAGTCCCTGTTTCGAGTTGCAAATATTAGCAACAGAACCAGTATCAAATACCCAGGTGCTACTGCAAGCTCTAGTAAGGTACACATCAATAACATGTATATCACATATACCTTTGTTCACCTTGCCATCCTTCTTATCCGCCAAATACTTGGGGCAGGTCCGCTTCCAGTGTCCAGTCTGCTTGCAGTAGAAGCACTCAGTTTCAGGCTTAGGTCCAGATTTGGGTTTCTTCTCCTGAGCAGCAACTTGCTTGCTGTTCTTCTTGAAGTTCCCCTTCTTCTTCCCTTTATCCTTTTTCTTGAAACTGGCGGTCTTGTTGACCATCAACACTTGATGCTCCTTCTTGATTTCTACCTCCGCAGCCTTTAGCATTGCGAAGAGCTCGGGAATTGTCTTATCCATCTCTTGCATGTTCTAGTTCATCACGAAGCTCTTGTAGCTTGGTGGCAGTGATTGGAGAATTCTGTCAATGACGCTATCATCCGGAAGATTAACTCCCAGTTGAATCAAGTGATTGTTATACCCAGACATTTTGAGTATATGCTCACTGACAGAACTATTCTCCTCCATCTTGCAGCTGTAGAACTTATTGGAGACTTCATATCTCTCAATCCGGGCATTTGCTTGAAATACTGACTTCAACTCCTGGAACATCTCATATGCTCCATGACGTTCAAAACGTCATTCAAGTCCCGATTCTAAGCCATAAAGCATGGCACACTGAACTATCGAGTAGTCATCAGCTTTGCTCTGCCAGATGTTCATAACATCTGGTGTTGCTCCAGCAGCAGGCCTGGCACCCAGCGGTGCTTCCAGGATGTAATTCTTCTGTGCAGCAATGAGGATAATCCTCAAGTTACGGACCCAGTCCGTGTAATTGCTACCATCATATTTCAACTTTGCTTTCTGAAGGAATGCATTAAAATTCAACGGAACAACAGCACGGGCCATCTATCTACAATCAAACATAGACAAGCAAGATACTATCAGGTACTAAGTTCATGATAAATTTAAGTTCAATTAATCATATTACTTAAGAACTCCCACTTAGAAAGACATCTCTCTAATCTTCTAAGTGATCACGTGATCCAAATCAACTAAACCATAACCGATCATCATGTGAAATGGAGTAGCTTTCAATGGTGAACATCAATATGTTGATCATATCAACTATATGATTCACGCTCGACCTTTCGGTCTCAGTGTTCCGAGGCCATATCTATTATATGCTAGGCTCGTCAAGTTTAACTTGAGTATTCTGCGTGTGCAAAACTGGCTTGCATTAGTTGTAGATGGACGTAGAGCTTATCACACCTGATCATCACGTGGTGTGATACGTCTCCAACGTATCTATAATTTTTGATTGCTCCATGCTACTTTATCTACTGTTTTAGGCAATATTGGGCTTTATTATCCACTTTTATACTCCCTCCGTTCCTAAATATAGGGTGTATAGTTTTTGGCACAAAAATTAAAGAACGCACGTGGAGTGAAAATTTCACAACTTTTGGGCGAGATTACACCTGACTAATTGACATGAGAAAATAGAGGACTTTGCCCAATATAAGTAAATGTAATCAAATCCCTAAAAAAATTATTAAAACGAGTGGTGCAACGCAAGACACCTTATATTTCGAACTTTTTCTAAAAAATCTATACACCTTATATCAAGGAATGGAGGGAGTATTACTTTTGGGACTAACCTATTAACCGGAGGCCCAGCCCAGATTTGCTGTTTTATGCCTATTTCAGTGTTTCGAGGAAAAGGAATATCAGACGGCGTCAAAACGGAACGAAATCAAATGGAGAAGTTATTTTTGGAAGGAAACCCGCCTGATGGACTTGGACCCCACGTCAGAAGATACGGGAGGTGCTCACGAGGGTGGGGGCGCGCCCCCTGCCTCATGGGGCCCCCATAGCTCCACCGACGCTCTCCCTCCACCCATATATACCTACGTACCCTAAAACTTCCAGAACAGAAGATAGATCAGGAGTTCCGCCGCCGCAAGCCTCCAGAACCACCAAAAACCAATCGGAACCCCTTTCCGGTACCCTGCCGGAGGGGGGATCCATCTCCGGTGGCCATCTTCATCATCCCGGCGCTATCCATGACAAGGAGGGAGTAGTTTTCCCTCGGGGCTGAGGGTATGTACCAGTAGCTATGTGTTTGATCTCTCTCTCTCTCTCTCTCTCGTGTTCCTCTATGGCACGATCTTGATGTATCCTGAGCTTTGCTATTGTAGTTGGATCTTATGTTTCTTCTCCCCCTCTACTGTCTTGTGATGAATTGAGTTTCCCCTTTGAAGTTATCTTATCGGATTGAGTCTTTTATGAACACTTGCTGCATGTCTTGCCGTGCTTATCTGTGGTGACAATGGGATATCACGTGCCACTTGATGTATGTTTTGGTGACCAACTTGCGGGTTCCGCCCATGAACCTATGCATAGGGGTTGGCACACGTTCTTGATTCTCCGGTAGAAACTTTGGGGCACTATTTGAAGTACTTTTATGTTGGTTGGATAAATCTGAGATTGTGTGATGCATATCGTATAATCATGCCCACGGATACTTGAGGTGACAATGAAGTATCTAGGTGACATTAGGGTTTTGGTTGATTTGTATCTTAAGGTGTTATTCTAGTAAAAACTCCAGGGTTGTTTATGACACTTATAGGAATAGCCCAACGGATTGATTTGAAAGAATAACTTTGAGGTGGTTTTGTACCCTACCATAATCTCTACGTTTGTTCTCCGCTATTAGTGGCTTCGGAGTGACTCTTTGTTGCATGTTGAGGGCTCGTTATATGATCTAATTATGTTAGTATTGTTGAGAGTACTTGCACTAGTGAAAGTATGAACCCTAGGCCTTATTTACACACATTGCAATACCGTTTACGCTCACTTTTATCATTCGTTACCTTGCTGTTTTTATTATTTCAGATTACAAATACCTTTATCTACTATCCATATACCACTTGTATCACCATCTCTTCGCCGAACTAGTGCACCTATACAATTTACCATTGTATTGGGTGTGTTGGGGACACAAGAGACTCTTTGTTATTTGGTTGCAGGGTTGCTTGAGAGAGACCATCTTCATCCTATGCCTCCTATGGATTGATAAACCTTAGGTCATCCACTTGAGGGAAATTTGCTACTGTCCTACAAACCTCTGCACTTGGAGGCCCAACAACGTCTACAAGAAGAAGGTTGTGTAGTGGACATCAAGCTCTTTTCTGGCGCCGTTGCCGGGGAGGTGAGTGCTTGAAGGTATATCTTTAGATCTTGCAATTGAGTCTTTTAGTTTCTTGTTTGATCACTAGTTTAGTCTATAAAAGAAAATTAAAAAATGGAATTAAGTTTGTCTCATACGCTTCACCTTTTTAATATCTTTCGTGAGTATGATGGAAAGGATAATTGTGCTCAAGTGCTAGAAGAAGAAATCTATAAAATGTTTGGCACTAAATCTTTGAATGATGAGCATGATTGCAATGTTGTTAGTACGAATTCTTTGAATATCTATGATACTAATGATGATTGCACTAGTTATGATGAAAATGTCCCCTATAAACATGTCAATTTTTGTGGAGTGCATTGGGTTTGCAAGTACACACCAAATAGGGAAGATAGATATTGCAAGAGGCATAAGTACTTAGAAACTAATTTCTTGCAAGAAGAGCTAGATGAATGTGCTGAAAGATTCAATATTTTTCGTGCCCCTTGTGAACTTTGCAATGAACATGGTCATTTAAAGCTCCAATGCTATTTGTTTCAAGATCAAGTTGTGTCCAAACATTGTGATAATTTGATTACCCTTGAGCATCATAAATAGCTTAGCCTTCTTTGGGGTTATGAAGAAATGAAACGTATAACTGAGGGTATTCCAAAGTTTAATCTTGATAGAGTTCTTAATTTTGATCTAGAGAATATTTATATGTATTGTGCGGTGAATTGCATTGAAAATCCTTATATTGCCAATTACATAAAGAAAAGAAAACAAATAGAGGATGAAGAGAATACTAATGAAAGGGAAGAGACTTCCCAATATCCTCCTATTATTTCTTATGATGAATCAGGTAACGAGGAGGAGCCTCCTATTCAACCAATCTCATTAATAAGGAGCTCCAAAAAGAGGATTGAACCCACACATGATGTGGTGAAGAAGAAGAAAAGAAAAAGGAAGAGAGGTAAAAAGATATCTCCCCCAAATAGTGCTGCTCCTATTAATATTGTGCCTCATGAAACTATAATTGTGGAAGATAATGATATTTCTTATGATCTTGAAAATCTTTTGGCACTTGCTTGGAAGAATATGATAATTGCTATACTATTGGTGCTATCCATACTATTAATTATGAGAATGATTATGCTTATGATATGGAAAGGCCCAAGCTTGGGGATGCTATGTTTGATGAAGATGATGTTTTTGAGAATATATTTGCTGCAATTAATGTTTGTCCCAAGCTTGGGGAAGCTATGATTAATGAAGATGATATTTTTAGTCTCCCGAGTTTTGATATGCAAGTTTATAATGATGATAGCATGCCTCCAACTTATGATGATTATTATGATGATATTTATGCTATAAAAAGTAGTGATTATATTTATAAAACTTGTCATGATTATGAATACCCCTTCTCTGAACATTACTCTTTTAATGTGGAAACAATTTATAGTATTCAAGTCTCTTATGATACTCCCACTATTCCGACTGAGAAGAAATTTGCTTATGTGGAGAGTAGTAAATTTTATATGCTTGTAGATCATGAAAAGAATGCTTTAGGTGCTGGTTATATTGTTGAATTCATTCATGATGCTACTGGAAATTATTATGAGGGAGGAACATATGCTTGTCGGAATTGCAATAATATCAAGTTTCCTCTCTATGTGCTTAAAGTTTTGAAGTTATGCTTGTTTTACCTTTCTATGCAAGTTGATTCTTGTTCCCATAAGTTGTTTGCTCACAAAATCCCTATGCATAGGAAGTGGGTTAGACTTAAATGTGCTATTCATATTCTTCTTGATGCTCTATTTATGTTTCAATTCTTATCCTTTATGTGAGCATCATTGAAATCATCATGCCTAGCTAGGGGCGTTAAAGATAGCGCTTGTTGGGAGGCAACCCAACTTTATTTTTGTTCCTTGCTTTTTGTTCCTGTTTAGTAATAAATAATCCATCTAGATTCTGTTTAGATGTGGTTTTATCTTTTAATTAGTGTTTGTGCCAAGTTAAACCTATTAGATCTTCTTGGAAGATAGTTATTTGATCTTGCTGTAATTTCCAGAATCTTTGCGCTCAGTGCCCGAATTGTCAAAAATCACCAGAACCTAATAAAATAGTGATTACAATTGCTTCTGATCAATAAACAAATTGCTCAGGTCATCTAATTTTGGTAAAAAAAAATTGGGTTCCAGAAGTTTGCGTTAGTAACAGATTACTACAGACTGTTCTGTTTTTGACAGATTCTGTTTTTCATGTGTTGTTTAGTTATTTTGATGAATCTATGGCTAGTAAAATAGTTTATAAACCATAGAAAAGTTGGAATACAGTAGGTTTAACACCAATATAAATAAAGAATGAGTTCATTATAGTACCTTGAAGTGGTGGTTTATTTTCTTATACTAACGGAGCTTACGAGTTTTCTGTTAAGTTTTGTGTTGTGAAGTTTTCAAGTTTTGGGTGAATTCTTTTGATGGATTATGGAACAAGGAGTGGTAAGAGCCTAAGCTTGGGGATGCCCATGGCACCCCCAAGATAATCCAAGGACACCAAAAAGTCAAAGCTTGGGGATGCCCCGGAAGGCATCCCCTCTTTCGTCCACTTCCATCGGTAATTTACCTGGAGCTATATTTTTATTCACCACATGATATGTGTTTTGCTTGGAGCGTCTTGTATTATTTGTGTCTTTGCTTGTTAGTCTACCACAATCATCCTTGCTATACACACCTTTTGAGAGAGCCATGTATGAATTGATATTTGTTAGAATACTCTATGTGCTTCACTTATATCTTTTGAGCTTGATAGTTTACTCTATGTGCTTCACTTATATCTTTTTGAGCGTGATAATTTTTGCTCTAGTGCTTCACTTAGATCTTTTAGAGCACGGTGGTGGTTTGTTTTAAAGAAACTTGATCTCTCATGCTTCACTTAGATTATTTTGAGAGTCGTTAATAGCATGGTAATTTGCTTAATGTTAATATACTTGGTATTCAAGATATGTGAAACTTTCTTTTTAGTGGGTTGAATACTAAGATAAGTTTGATGCTTGATAATTGTTTTGAGATATGGAGGTGATAATATCATAGTCGTGCTAGTTGAGTAGTTGTGAATTTGAGAAATACTTGTGTTGAAGTTAGCAAGTCCCGTAGCATGCACGTATGGTTAAAGTTGTGTAACAAATTTGAAGCATGAAGTGTACCTGGCATGTGCATCCATATGAGTGGCGGTCGGGGACGAGCGATGGTCTTTTCCTACCAATCTATCCCCCTGGGAGCATGCGCGTAGTACTTGATTTTTGATGACTTCTAAATTTTTGCAATAAGTATATGAGTTCTTTTGACTAATGTTGAGTCCATGGATTATACGCACTTTTACCTTTCCGCCATTTGCTAGCCTCTTCGGTACCGTGCATTGCCCTTTCTCACATTGAGAGTTGGTGCAAACTTCGCCAGTGCATCCAAACCCCGTGATATGATACGCTCTTTCACACATAAACCTCCCCATATGTTCCTCAAAACAGCCACCATACCTACCTATCATGGCATTTCCATAGCCATTCCGAGATATATTGCCATGCAACTTCCATCATCATCATCATCATGACATGCTTTACTTTTATCATATTGCCATTGCATGATCTTGTAGTTGACATCATATTTGTGCAAAGCCACCATGCATTATTTTTCATACATGTCACTCTTGATTCATTGCACCATCCTGGTACACCGCCGGAGGCATTCATATAGAGTCATATCTTGTTCTAGTATCGAGTTGTAATCATTATGTTGTAATCAATAGAAGTGTGATGATCATCATTATTAGAGCATTGCCCAATCAAAAAAAAGAGAGAGAAAGGCCAAAAAGAAAAAAAGAAAGGCCCAAAAAAGAAGGAGAAAATAAAAAGGGCAATGCTACTATCTCTTTTTCCACACTTGTGCTTCAAAGTAGCACCTTGTTTTTCATGTAGTGAGTCTCATATATTGTGCTTCAAAGTAGCACCATGATTTTCATATAGTGAGTCTCATAAGTTGTCTTGTTCATACTAGTGGGAATTTTTCATTATAGAACTTGGCTTGTATATTCCAACGATGGGCTTCCTGAAAATGCCCTAGGTCTTCATGAGCAAGCAAGTTGGATGCACACCCACTAGTTTTCTTTTGTTGAGCATTCTTAGCTCTAGTGCATCCGTTGCATGGCAATCCCTACTCCTTGCATTAACATCAATTGATGGGCATCTCCATAGCTCATTTATTAGCCTCGTTGATGTGAGACTTTCTCGTTTTTTGTCTTCTCCACACAATCCCCATCATCACATTCTATACCACCCATAGTGCTATGTCCATGGCTCGCGCTCATGTGTGACACTCCAAAATTTTTGATTTGGTTTTCATCAAAAACTTTATTGGATTCTAAAAGAGGGCATTTAAAATTTCTTTTCCAGAAAATCCTTCCTCTTAAAAAACTTCCTTTCACCTTTGGCAAGGATTTGCTTTCCTTTTCAATTTTGGTGTTGAAATTTTGAAAGCTTTTCTTCTGGTTGTTTCCCTCTCAAACTTATTTATTTTCATTTAAAAAGAAACCCTAGGAGTTTTGGGACTTCTTTCTTTTTGAAACCACCCATGATTTCACCATATCACAGGTGGTAAAACCCCTCCAAAAACCTCCCCTCCTCCTTGGAACAACCTAAGTTCTCTGTCCCAACTAATCCAAACAAGTTTTGTATTTTATTTCAATTATTTTTCCTCTCAAACCATTTCTGTCAATTATTTGGAGCCTGAGGCATTTACAAAGCAAGTACCTTATTTCCTTTGAGTTTTGATCTCAAACCAACTCCTCTGGATTGTCCTTAGCATCCACAACTCAGAACCATCTCGATCCACTCCCCTTCTTTTCAAATTTTTCAAATTTCAGCCTCTGCAAGTTTGGACCAGATTTGCCAAATTTGGTGAAATTCATATCTACACTTCCCCAAAAATTCTACAAAAATTCAGGCAGCCTACTGGAGCAATGAGTAGCCACTCCACCAAAAATCAGCTCTAGGAAAAATCCCTAGAGGCCAGTATCATTCTGTCGAACACCTTGCATACACTGTATATTGCACTTTCGGTAATTCAGTAAAGTTCAGAGTTTAGTGTCGTTTCCCTTCGCCAGCTTCAGTCACGCGTGGATAGTGCCCTTGGCACGTTCCTCGCCGCCCCTTCCTCCTGTCTGGAGCGCCGCACGCGCACTTGGCGCCTTCCTGGCGTTGGTGGCGCCTGGGCCCGCCTGCGCCGACGTGTCTTGCGGCGGCCGATCCACCGTAACGGCCGACCGGAAGCAGAACGGCGGCGCAACGCCGTTCGGCGCCGCCCAACGCTCCCTGGCTCTCCGCGTGGCCGCATGCACGCCAGCGCAACCCCGCAGCACAGTCGCCGTGACCTGGCACGCGCAGGGCGCGCTCCCTGCCGCCGACGTGCCGCACGGCCGTTCCGTTGGGACAGGCCGTAAACCTCCCTCCCGTGCTAAGTTGGACCCTGGAATGGAACCACTACTCCACCTAGACGATGCCCAAGCCCCTAATCCCACTGCCCAACCACAGCGCCGCCGTAATCGCTCGCCGGACTTATCCCGTTCGCAGCAACCGCCTCGGGCCAGCTATATATAGCGCCCCCAAGCTCCCTCTCGCCCCCGCACACCTCCACTACCTCACTGGACCCCGACCAGCAACTAGAAGAGCCTCGAGGGGCCCTTCTTCCTCGACTCCGGAGGCCTCGTTCCGCCTCGGCCTCCACCTCGATTCGCTCCGGTAAGGCCATCTCCGGCGCCCAAACTTCGTCAGTAGCTTCCTCGAGCACCCAGTGAGCTAACCCAAGCATCAATTTGACCTTCGCAGCTCTCCCCGGCGAGATCCATCTCCACCCGAGCCGCCATCCGCCGGAGCAAGGCTCGCCGTCGACGTGGTACTCGCCGGCGACCACCACCACCACCAACCGACGCGGAAGGGCGCCCTGAACACGGAGGTACCCTCCGATCCCCCTACCTCGCCGTGGATCGCCGCCGGCGACCACCGCGGCTCTCGGGCACCGTCGAGCTCTGTCGCCCCCTTTTTAAATTTCAAACCTGACAGGTGGGACACGCCAGTCAGCCTCTCAGTGCTTTTTACACGATTCGTTTTCTGAAAACACCTTCGGGCAAAATGCGTTTCCCTCTCTGGGCTGGCGTATTCGAGACCGAAGCGTTTTCCATTTTTATGAGCTAGCCCCTGGAAACTTTCTGTTTCATTACAGATGAGTCCCTGGAATAAAACCTTTATATCTTTTAAACAGAAAAGTATTTTTGATTGATTCTTTTTCTGTTCTCTTTGAAATTTTGTCTAGTTTTTTATCGGATTTATATGAAAAAATTTGGAATACTTTTTGTGCACTTCTTGGTATTTACGATAGCGCCTATATTTTCTGTATACCATAGATACCGAAGGAGGTGACGGAGCCGCAAACTTCACCGAGCTAGGCTCCGACTACTCTGAACCAGGCAAGCATGTTCGAACTTTTGATATGATGAGTGTCTTGGCATGTTTTGCATTTAGTTAGTTTCATGGCATGTTGATGAGCATACCGATGAACGTTATTTCCATGCATTGTTGAGGTAAGTGAGCTCGATGATCCATAAGTGGATGGATGTGAGTATGAATGGCCATGTGTTGGCATGAGGATGGGTAAGATGGCAGTGTTGTAGCATGCCAGTCTTATGCCAAACTATTTGACTACAGTGTCAAATCGTGTCGGTCCAGTTCCTCCCTTTTCCTTCCTTGTACTACCACATGTTTTCCGCAAGGAATATGGATTAGTAAGTTGCAAACCGCTTTCCTGGTACACACCAAAAAGGAGAGGCCGGGATGATGGTTCCATGGCCCTGGATTAAAGCCAGTCATCCGGTCAGGGGGCATGGGTGTTTCCGGTTGGGACCGAGAGGGGGGCACCCCTTAGAGCGCGCGTATATAAATTTGATCCCATGCTATTCGAGATTGTGATCTCCCCGTCTCAAATGTTTTTCTTGGACGATGTCTAGGGTGAGTCCTGGCATCGAGAGATAGGATGGGTGTGTACTGGTTAGCCGTGTTTTCTTCCGAAATACCGTAAACGGAACTAGTCCTTCGAGACTACGGAAATCCGTTAGCTGTGGGAAATTTTTGTACAAACTCTGCAAGGTCATAAATCTCCAAATCATCTTATCCATATCCAAATTTTGCGCTGACTTATAATGACATGTGCCAGTTTTTGGTGACAGATACTCCGGTGAATCTCATGAGCACTAAGCCCGGTTAAAAGTTTATTCCTGTGGATGGACTAACCCGTTTATTATCATGAACTGAATATTTATTATGAGTATTATTTACTTGTGGATTAAAGCCCTTTCTGTGATGTCGCTCAGACGTCCGACTGTGGCATTTCTTTTAAAGCCCTTTCTGTGATGTCGCTCAGACGTCCGACTGTGGCATTTCTTTTAAAGCCCTTTCTGTGATGTCGCCCAGACGTCCGACTGTGGCATTTTTTTTAAAGTCCTTTCTGTGATGTCGCCCAAACGTCCGACTGTGGCATTTCTTTTAAAGCCCTTTCTGTGATGTCGCTCAGACGTCCGACTGTGGCATTTCTTTTAAAGCCCTTTCTGTGATGTCGCTCAGACGTCCGACTGTGGCATTTCTTTTAAAGCCCTTTCTGTGATGTCGCTCAGACGTCCGACTGTGGCATTTATTTTAAAGCCCTTTATGTGGTGTCGCTAAGACGCCCAATTGTGGCGTGATTTTTCCGTTATTATTTGTTCACCTTTCGAGGCGTCGCTTTAGACACCCGATTGGTTCTCATTTATATTTTGTTGGGATTTCAGGCGGACTACCGCCGTTTCCCTCGTACTTACTTCGTTATGCAAATTTTTAAATGTGCATTGGAAAGATTAATCATGACGCATTCATGCATGCATTTGTTATATCTTACGTCCGAACTGTCTTGCGAGTACTTTCAAAGTACTCACTGGCTTGTTGATTTGGCCAGATGCTGACGAAGGCGATCTCATGGATGAAGAGTTCGATAGCGAGTCCGACGCCTAGAGGAATCCCAGTCAGTCTCATGTGACCCTGGAATTGGTCACTGTTTTATATCCGCTTCCGCAACCCAAATAAATTTATCGAGCCTCACCTCGACGCTCGATGAGATGCCAGTTTGAGAGTCGTGTTACCACACTCCCCACTGTGTTATTCCACCATCGCTTTATCCTCGAGTCAGTAGTATGCCACCACACCATTGTGTTATATCCGCCATTATGTATAATTATTGGCGCGCTTGTAATAATTTGTTGAGCAGCCCTAGCTCAACCCTGTAGAATATTCTATGCTACTGGCTTATTGTATCAAGTATTTGTCTGCCAGTGAGGAGGATTTCTCTCATACTGGACTCAAAGATTGGTTTCTCAATAAATATTTTTATTGGAAAACCGGTCGTGACAAGCTTGGTACTAGAGCCAGGCTGACTGTAGGAAGCCACTAGGTGCGATCGCTAATCGGTTATTAGCATGATAGAGCCGATTTAATTTTATTTTGCAATTGTAGTCATTTTCTGACAGTCGGCATAAATTTATGATCTGACCATTCAGGATTTTTGCCTACTTTTGTAGATGGCCGACAATAACTACGAGTCTCAGACCTTCGCCAACGTACCCGATGGGTTCGTCAAGCTTCTCTCCTTCATCGTTCAGGTCGCGATGGGGCCATCCGTGCGCCCAGTCTTCACACTCCGCCAGCACAGAGTCAACGACAGTCTGACCATGCACCAGGCCATGGTGCAGTTCAAGGGAGGGCGTGGTGAGCTACGCTGCTACCTGTTCGTGGGAAGGGCCATGCCTACGGAGAGGCATGCTATGCAGATGGCAGCCCGTGAGGCGATAGCTCGCCTCAGGGATGTCCTTCCCGCGATGAAGACTCGTCGCTACCGTTATCTTCCATGCCATGTGCCCTACACCTGCCACTACGCATTCTCCTGCCCCAGAGGAGAACGAGACGAGGCTTTTGAGATGCTTATTGAGTATCTCCGGGCTCTGGAGGCAGCCTTCGACAACCTGGTGGACGACTTCGTGGCTGCCCGCATGGACTCAGTCCATGGCTGTGCCGCCAACAGGAGGGAGCTCCTGCTCACCGCACCACCACTGACTTTTGTCTCGTCCTCAGCATCTCATGCACCTACTCTTCACCTACCTACCACCGGAGGGTTCAACCAGGCCTT
Source organism: Triticum monococcum (assembly GCA_034509565.1). Taxonomy (NCBI): domain Eukaryota; kingdom Viridiplantae; phylum Streptophyta; class Magnoliopsida; order Poales; family Poaceae; genus Triticum; species Triticum monococcum. The sequence continues at coordinate 71,408,598 of CM067843.1, read as the reverse complement.
TGCGCCCACTCCGGCGTGCACTGCACCACCCGTGGTGCCCACTCCCATTCGTGTTGCTCCGCCCCTGGCACCCGCTCCATCTACCCGACGCGGCTCTTCACGACTGGAGCCTATTAGTGAGGAGGAGGTCGAGTCCTCAGCCTCACTGCGCCTCACCCTTGGCAGGGCCAAGGAGATCATCGACATTTCCGGCTGAGTGCGTTTGCCCGTCATGCGATGTACCGCTTTGTAAGATATGTTTATATGTACATAGGTTTTGAGAAGTAGCTTGTTTGCGCATCATGTAGAACTGGAGAAGTGTACTAGCCTAAATAACATGTCAGGATTATGTACGCATATCCTGAGTGATGTATAATTATCGCCCGTGTGTAAGATATGTAATGAGCAGTCCTTCTCCGTGTGCAAATCAATTTGTTTTCTTAAGTGATCTTGGTCATTTAAATTATTTGCCATCCTTGTGCATTTTTGGAGTTGTTTTTGGCGACCATCTTCACTTTTCTTATGAGTTTTACAAAATATATCCCCAGAGTGAAAAATGTCTCGTCCTTGGACTCGCTCCATGCCTACTCCGCCAGAGGAAAATTATGACACTCAACCAGGCAACAATTTCACGCAAGGGCAGTCGAGTCAACAGGGCAGTGAAACGGCACTTTCCCAAATGTGCCGCCTTTATGAACAAAGTCAGCAACAACATCGTGAAATGATGAACCAAGTCATCAACATGGGAAATTACCATGGACAGTATCCGCAGCATTCCAAGTTATCTGAGCTACAGAAGACGCGTCCCCAAACATTTTCTCATACTGACAAGCCTCTTGAAGCCGAGGACTGGCTTCGGGATATGGAGAGGAAATTAATTATTGCAAAATGTTTAGAACCCGAGAAGGTATTGTATGCTCCACACTATCTCACAGGAGCAGCCGCATCGTGGTGGGAGAATTTTCTTCACATGCATCCCAACGAAGGTGACATAACCTGGGATGATTTCAAGGAAGGTTTTCGTGGTGCACACATTCCTAAGAGTATTATGAAAATCAAGAAGAGAGAGTTTGATGACCTCAAACAAAGGAACATGACAGTGGCAGATTACAACAGTCAATTTACTCTATTGTCTCGCTACGCCAATGAAGAGCGTATGACTGAAAGCAAGAAGATGGAGAAATTCCTTGATGGTCTGGCGCCCGCGCTTAAATGCCAACTGGTCGTGCACACTTTTCCTGATTTTAAAACACTGGTGGACAAAGCCATTACTCTGGAAAATGAGAGACGCAGTCTGGAAGATATCCGCAAGCAAAAAAGGGACCAGACTAACCATGCTCGCAATCACCGAAGCAAGACAGATTTTCAAAAGGGTGGGACACACAAATTCCCATCCAATGTCTCACGCCAAATCAAGAATTTTCATGCAAGGGACAAGGAGTTCACATATCGCCCCGGCGTTACTTGTTACGCCTGTGGAGAGGAAGGACACTATGCCAAGCAGTGTCCCAAGCCTAGAAACTCAACCCCAAAGCCAAACAACGGCGGCAATAGTTCAGCGCCCAAGCGAAACAATTTCAATCCCAGCAACAACCACAGGAAGGGTCATCTGAACCACGTAACCAAAGAGGAGGCACAAAATGCTCCGGATATCGTACTCGATACGTTTCCTGTCAACACAATACCTGCAATGGTTTTGTTTGATTCTGGAGCTTCTCACTCTTTCATTTTGAAAAGTTTTGCTTTGCAAAATAATTTTTCGATGCTTCCTTTGGAGAAATCCATGATCATCAAATCCCCTGGGGTTCAGCAAGTTACTCAGAATTACTGTCAGAATGTGGTCATTGAGTTCGAAGGATTGGAGTTTCACACAAATCTTATTGTGTTGGAAAACAAAGGACTGGATGTCATCTTAGGGATGGACTGGTTAACCACCAACAAGGGTTTTATTGACTGTTTCAACCGGACCGTAATCCTCACACAACACCACGGGAAGACAATAAGAGTGTCAGCCAAGGAAGGAAAAATACCCCGGCAACCGAGATTGAATAAGGTGGACGTTTCTGAGCTAAACAAGGTTCCAGTAGTATGTGAATTTCCAGATGTATTCCCTGAAGAACTACCAGGCATGCCACCAGACCGAGAGATAGAATTCTGCATTGAACTCGCACCAGGAACCACCCCCATATACAAGAAACCATACCGAATGGCACCATCTGAGTTGGTTGAATTGAAGAAACAAATAAAAGAATTGCTGGACAAAGGATACATTCGAGCCAGCTCCTCACCTTGGGGATCACCAATTTTATTTGCCAAAAAGAAGGATGGAACACTGAGATTGTGTATTGACTATCGAGCACTTAACATGGTCACAGTCAAGAACAAATATCTGATGCCAAGGATAAACGATTTGTTTGATCAACTCGCTCAGGCCAAGGTATTCTCAAAAATTGACTTAAGGTCAGGATATCATCAATTAAAAGTGCGAACAGAAGATATCCCAAAACAACCTTCACCTCCAGATATGGACTGTATGAGTTCACAGTAATGCCATTTGGATTAACAAATGCCCCCGCATATTTTGTTCACCTCATGAACAAAGTATTTATGAAGTTTATGTACAAGTTCGTCGTGGTATTCATCGACGATATTCTGGTGTACTCCAAGACACCAGAAGAACATGCAGAACATCTCAGGATTGTGCTAGGAGAACTCAGGAAACACCAATTGTATGCCAAGTTCAGCAAGTGTGAATTTTGGCTAAGGCAAGTAGGATTTCTAGGCCACGTGCTAACCCAGGACGGTATCACAGTGGACCCAGAGAAAGTCAAGGCCATACTTGGCTGGAAGTCGCCAACGAGCGTAACAGATATACGTAGTTTCTTGGGAATGGCAGGATATTACCACAGATTTATTGAAGGATTTTCCACCATAGCCAAGCCTATGACGCAGTTACTCAAGAAAGACAAGAAGTTTGAATGGACAGAAGCCTGCGAAAAAAGTTTCCAAGAGCTAAAGCGGAAATTAACAACAACACCAGTATTAATTGTGCCAGACATACACAAAATTTTTGAAGTGTTTTGTGACGCATCCAGAAAGGGTCTTGGATGCGTGTTGATGCAGGAAGGCAAGGTTGTCGCCTATGCTTCAAGGCAACTTCGCAAGCATGAGGAAAATTATCCCACTCATGACTTAGAAATGGCAGCAGTCATTCATGCACTCAAGGAATGGAGGCATTTCTTACTTGGGAACCGATGTGAAATATATACGGATCACAAAAGTCTCAAATATATTTTTACGCAGCCAGAACTAAATTTACGACAAAGACGCTGGTTGGAATTGGTAAAGGATTATGATGTTGGTATCCATTACCATCCAGGAAAAGCAAATGTAGTGGCCGATGCTCTTAGTCGGAACCCCAACTCTGACGAAAGCAATCTGCAAAGCTTGAGGCCCGAATTCCAACAAGAATTTGCCAAGCTCAATTTGATAATGGTAGCAGAAGGCACCATATCAAACTTGGAAATACAACCCGACCTTGTGGAGGAAATTAAAGAAGCTCAGCCTGGTCACCCCAGCATTGAAGGCATCAAAAGAAAGGTGAGTATGGGCAAGGCCTCGGAGTTCGTCATAGACGATGGAGGAATATTATGGTACGGGGACAGACTCTGCGTACCAGATATAAAGGACCTCAGACAGCAAATCCTAGCTGAAGCCCACACCACCCCGTACTCGATCCACCCTGGAGGGACCAAGATGTATAAAGATATTCAGGAAAGATTTTGGTGGCACGGTATGAAGAGGGACATAGCCACCTGTTGGGGAATGTAGCAGAAATTCAAAATTTTCCTACGTGTCACCAAGATCTATCTATGGAGAGACCAGCAACAAGGGGAAGGAGAGTTGCATCTACATACCCTTGTAGATCGCTAAGCGGAAGTGTTCAAGTGAACGGGGTTGATGGAGTCGTACTCGTTGTGATCCAAATCACCGATGACCAAGTGCCGAACGGACGGCACCTCCGCGTTCAACACACGTACAGCCCGGTGACGTCTCCCACGCCATGATCCAGCAAGGAGAGAGGGAGAGGTTGAGGAAGACTTCATCCAACAGCAGCACAATGGCGTGGTGGTGGTGGAGGAGCGTGGCTATCCTGCAGGGCTTCGCCAAGCACCACAGAAGAGGAGGAAGAAGAGACGCAGGGCTGCACCAAGAGAGATTGAATCGCGTGTCTTATGGGCAGCCCTAGGTCTCATATATATATAGGGAAGGGGAGGGGCTACGCCCCCTCTAGGGTTCGCACCCCTAGGGGGGGAAGCCCTAGATGGGGATCAAAGGTGGAGGCCAAGAGGGGGAGAGGAGAGGGAGGCGCACCAATATGGGCCCTAAGGCCCATATCCCCTAGGGTTTGCCCCCTTTCCACCTCTTAGGCGCCATGGGCCCTTATGGGAGGCGCACCAGCCCACTAAGGGGCTGGTACCTCACCACTCTTGGCCCATGCAAGCCTCCGGGGTTGGTGGCCCCACTTGGTGGACCCTCGGGACCCTTCCGGTGGTCCCGGTACATTACCGATAAACCCCGAAACTTTTCCGGTGTCCAAAACATGACTTCCCATATATAAATCTTTACCTCCGGACCATTCCGGAACTCCTCGTGACGTCCGGGATCTCATCCGGGACTCCGAACAACATTCGGTAACCACATACTAACTTACTTTATAACCCTAGCGTCATCGAACCTTAAGTGTGTAGACCCTACGGGTTCGGGAGACATGCAGACATGACCGAGACGTTCTCCGGTCAATATCCAACAGCGGGATCTGGATACCCATGTTGGCTCCCACATGTTCCACGATGATCTCATCGGATGAACCACGATGTCAAGGACTTAATCAATCCAGTATACAATTCCCTTTGTCTATCGGTACAATACTTGCCCGAGATTCGATCGTCGGTATCCCGATACCTTGTTCAATCTCGTTACCGGCAAGTCTCTTTACTCGTTCCGTAACACATCATCCCGTGATCAACTCCTTGATCACATTGTGCACATCACGATGATGTCCTACCGAGTGGGCCCAGAGATACCTCTCCGTTTACACGGAGTGACAAATCCCAGTCTCGATTTGTGCCAACCCAACAGACACTTTCAGAGATACCCGTAGTGTACCTTTATAGCCACCCAGTTACGTTGTGACGTTTGGCACACCCAAAGCACTCCTACGGTATCCGGGAGTTGCACAATCTCATGGTCTAAGGAAATGATATTTGACATTAGAAAAGCTTTAGCATACGAACTACACGATCTAGTGCTATGCTTAGGATTGGGTCTTGTCCATCACATCATTCTCCTAATGATGTGATCCCGTTATCAACGACATCCAATGTCCATGGTTAGGAAACCGTAACCATCTATTGATCAACGAGCTAGTCAACTAGAGGCTTACTAGGGACATGGTGTTGTCTATGTATCCACACATGTATCTGAGTTTCCTATCAATACAATTCTAGCATGGATAATAAACGATTATCATGAACAAGGAAATATAATAATAATCAATTTATTATTGCCTCTAGGGCATATTTCCAACAGTCTCCCACTTGCACTAGAGTCAATAATCTAGTTCACATCGCCATGTGATTAACACTCACAGGTCACATCGCCATGTGACTAACACCCAAGAGTTTACTAGAGTCAGTAGTCTAGTTCACATCACTATGTGATTAACACTCAATTAGTTCTAGGTTTGATCATGTTGCTTGTGAGAGAGGTTTTAGTCAACGGGTCTGAACCTTTCATATCTGTGTGTGCTTTACAAATCTCTATGTCATCTCCTAGATGTATCTACCACGTTCTATTTGGAGCTATTCCAAATAACTGTTCTACTTGGAGCTATTCTCAATTGTTGCTCCATTATACGTATCCGGTATCTCTACTCAGAGCTATCCGGATAGGTGTTAAGCTTGCATCGACGTAACCCTTTACGACGAACTCTTTTACCACCTCCATAATCGAGAAAAATTCCTTAGTCCACTAGTTACTAAGGATAACTTTGACCGTTGTCCTGTGATCCATTCTTGGATCACTCTTGTACCCCTTGACTGACTCATGGCAAGGCACACTTCAGGTGCGGTACACAGCATAGCATACTATAGAGCCTATGTCTTAAGCATAAGGGATGACTTTCGTCCTTTCTCTCTATTCTGCCGTGGTCGAGCTTTAAGTCTTAACTTCATACCTTACAACTCAGGCAAGAACTCCTTCTTTGACTGATCCATTTTGAACACCTTCAAGATCATGTCAAGGTATGTGCTCATTTGAAAGTTCCATTAAGCGTTTTGATCTATCCTTATAGATCTTGATGCTCAATGTTCAAGTAGCTTAATCCAGGCTTTCCATTGAAAAACACTTTCCAAATAATCCTATATGCTTTCCAGAAATTCTATGTCACTTCTGATCAACAATATGTCAACAACATATACTTATCAGAAATTCTATAGTGCTCCCACTCACTTCTTTGGAAATACAAGTTTCTCATAAACTTTGTATACACCAAAATCTTTGATCATCTCATCAAAGCATACATTCCAACTCCGAGATGCTTACTCCAGTCCTTTGAAGGATTGCTGGAGCTTTGCATACTTATTAGCATCTTTCAGGATTGACAAAACCTTCCGGTTGTATCACATACAACCTTTCCTCATAAATCGTCGAGGAAACAATGTTTTGACATCCTATCTGCAAGATTTCATAAATAATGCAGTAATCGCTAACATAATGCCAACAGACTCTTAGCATCGCTACGAGTGAGAAAGTCTCATCGCAGTCAACTCCTTGAACTTGTCGGAAAACATCTTAACGACAAGTCGAGCTTTCTTAATGGTGTCATTTACCATCATTGTCCGTCTTCCTTTTAAAATCCATCTATACTCAACAACCTTACGACCATCAAGTAGTTCTTCCAAAGTCTACACTTTGTTTTCATACATGGATCCTCTCTCGGATTTTATGGCCTCGAGCCATTTATCGGAATCCGGGCCCACCATCGCTTCTCCATAGCTCGTAGGTTCATTGTTGTCTAGCAACATGACTTCCAAGACAGGATTACGTACCACTCTGAAGTAGTATGCATCCTTGTCGTCCCACGAGGTTTGGGAGTGACTTGATCTGAAGTCTCATGATCAATATCATAAGCTTCCACTTCAATTGGTGTAGGTGTCATAGGAACAACTCTTTGTGCCCTGCTATACACTAGTTGAAGTGACGGTTCAATGACCTCATCAAGTCTCCCCATCCTCCCACTCAATTCTTTCGAGAAAAACTTTTCCTCGAGAAAGGACCCGATTCTAGAAACAATCCTTTATTGCTTTCGGATCTGATATAGGAGGTATACCCAACTGTTTTGGGTGTCCTATGAAGATGCATTTATCCGCTTTGGGTTCGAGCTTATCAGCCTGAAACTTTTTCATATAAGCATCGCAGCCCCAAACTTTTAGGAAATGACAGCTTAGGTTTCTCTAAACCATAGTTCATATGGTGTCATCTCATCGGAATTACGTGGTGCCCTATTTAAAGTGAATGTGGTTGTCTCTAATGCCTAACCCATAAATTATTGTGGTAATTCAATAAGAGACATCATGGTATGCATCATATCCAATAGGGTGCAGTTATGATGTTCGGACACACCATCACACTATGGTGTTCCTGGCTGTATCGGTTGTGAAACAATTTCCACAATGTCTTAATTCTGTGCCAAACTCGTAATTCAGATATTCATCTCTATGATCATATCATAGATATTTTATCCTCTTGTCACGATGATCTTTCAACTTCACCCTGAAATTACTTGAACCTTTCAATAATTCAGACTCGTGATTCATCAAGTAAATATTCTCAACATCTACTCAAATCATCTGTGAAGTAAAACCATAACGATATCCACTACACGCCTCAGCACTCATTGGACTGCACACATCAAAATGTATTACTTCCAGCAAGTTGCTTTCTAGTTCCATTTTACTGAAACCGAGGCTTTCAGTCATCTTGCCCATGTGGTATGATTTGCATGTCTCAAGTGATTCAAAATCAAGTGAGTCCAAACGATCCATCTGCATGGAGTTTCTTCATGGATATACACCAATAGACACGGTTTGCATGTCTCAAACTTTTCAAAAATGAGTGAGTCCAAAGATCCATCAACATGGAGCTTCTTCATGCGTTTTATACCGATATGACTTACGTGGCAGTGCCACAAGTAGGTGGTACTATCATTACTATCTTTTGGCATGAACATGTGTATCACTACGATCGAGATTCAATAAACCATTCATTTTAGGTGTAAGACCATTGAAGGTATTATTCAAATAAACAGAGTAACCATTATTCTCCTTAAATGAATAACCGTATTGCGATAGACATAATCCAATCATGTCTATGCTCAACACAAACACCAATCTCGATGGTAGAGGGAGCGTACGATGCTTGATCATATCAACATTGGAAACACTTCCAACACATGTCGTCAGCTCACCTTTAGCTAGTCTCCGTTTATTCCGTAGCTTTTATTTCGAGTTACTAACACTTAGCAACCGAACCGGTATCTAATACCCTGGTGCTACTAGGAGTACTAGTAAAGTACACATCAACACAATGTATATCCAATTTACTTTTATCGACCTTGCCAGCCTTCTAATCTACCAAGTATCTAGGGTAATTCCGCTCCAGTGGCTGTTCCCCTTATTACAGAAGCACTTAGTCTCGGGTTTGGGTTCAACCTTGGGTTTCTTCACTAGAGCAGCAGCTGAATTGCCGTTTCATGAAGTATCCCTTCTTGCCCTTGCCCTTCTTGAAACTAGTGGTTTCACCAACCATCAACAATTGATGCTCCTTCTTGATTTCTACTTTGTGGTGTCAAACATCGCGAATATCTCAAGGATCATCATATATGTCCCTGATATATTATAGTTCATCACGAAGCTCTAGCAGCTTGGTGGTAATGACTTCGGAGAAACATCACTATCTCATCTGGAAGATCAACTCCCACTCGATTCAAATGATCGTTGTACTCAGACAATCTGAGCACAAGCTCTACAATTGAGCTTTTCTCCCTTAGTATGTAGGCTAAGAAAATCGTCGGAGGTCTTATACCTCTTGACGTGGGCACGAGCCTGAAATCCCAATTTCAGCCCTCGAAACATCTCATATGTTTCGCGACGTTTCAAAAACGTCTTCGGTGCCTCAACTCTAAACCATTTAACTGAACTATCACGTAGTTATCAAAACGTGTATGTCAGATGTTCGCAACATCTACAGATGACATTCGAGGTTCAGCACACTGAGCGGTGCATTAAGGACATAAGCCTTCTATGAAGCAATGAGGACAATCCTCAGTTTACGGACCTAGTCCGCATAATTGCTACTATCAACTTTCAACTAATTTTTCTCTAGGAACATATCTAAACAGTAGAACTAAAGCGCGAGCTACGACATAATTTCTAAAATCCTTTTGACTATGTTCAGGATAATTAAGTTCATCTTATGAACTCCCACTCAGATAGACATCCCTCTAGTCATCTAAGTGATTACATGATCCGAGTCAACTAGCCCGTGTCCGATCATCACGTGAGACGGACTAGTCAACGTCGGTGAACATCTTCATGTTGATCGTATCTTCTATACGACTCATGCTCGACCTTTCGGTCTTCTGTGTTCCAAGGCCATGTCTGTACATGCTAGGCTCGTCAAGTTAACACTAAGTGTTTCGCGTGTGTAAATCTGTCTTACACTCGTTGTATGTGAACGTTAGAATCTAACACCCGATCATCACGTGGTGCTTCGAAACACGAACTGTCGCAACGGTCAACAGTTAGGGGGGAACACTTCTTGAAATTGTTGTAAGGGATCATCTTATTTACTACCGTCGTTCTAAGAAAATAAGATGTATAAACATGATAAGCATCACATGCAATCAAATAGTGACATGATATGGCCATCATCACTTTGCTCCTTTTGATCTCCATCTTCGGGGCTCCATGATCATCATCGTCACCGGCATGACACCATGATCTCCATCATCATGATCTCCATCATCGTGTCTTCTTGAAGTTGTCATGTCATCTATTACTTCTACTACTATAGCTAACGGTTAGCAATAAAGTAAAGTAATTACATGATGTTTATGTTGACACGCAGGTCATAAATAAATAAAGACAACTCATATGGCTCCTGCCGGTTGTCATACTCATCGACATGCAAGTCGTGATTCCTATTACAAGAACATGATCATATCATACATCACATATATCATTCATCACATCCTTTGGCCATATCACATCACATAGCATACCCTGCAAAAACAAGTTAGACGTCCTCTAATTGTTGTTTGCATGTTTTACGTGGCTGCTATGGGTTTCTAGCAAGAACGTTTCTTACCTGCGCAAAGACCACAACGTGATATGCCAATTGCTATTTACCCTTCATAAGGACCCTTTTCATCGAATCCGATCCGACTAAAGTAGGAGAGACAGACACCTGCCAGCCACCTTATGCAACTAGTGCATGTTAGTCGGTGGAACCGGTCTCACGTAAGAGTACGTGTAAGGTTGGTCCGGGCCGCTTCATCCCACGATGCCGCCGAATCAAGATAAGACTAGTAACGGCAAGCATATCCAACAAAATCAACGCCCACAACTACTTTGTGTTCTACTCGTGCATAGAATCTACGCAATAAACCTGGCTCTGATACCACTGTTGGGGAACGTAGCAGAAATTCAAAATTTTCCTACGTGTCACCAAGATCTATCTATGGAGAGACCAGCAACAAGGGGAAGGAGAGTTGCATCTACATACCCTTGTAGATCGCTAAGCGGAAGCATTCAAGTGAACGGGGTTGATGGAGTCGTACTCGTCGTGATCCAAATCACCGATGACCAAGTGCCGAACGGACGGCACATCCGCGTTCAACACACGTACAGCCCGGTGACGTCTCCCACGCCTTGATCCAGCAAGGAGAGAGGGAGAGGTTGAGGAAGACTTCATACAACAGCAGCACAACAGCGTGGTGGTGGTGGAGGAGCGTGGCTATCCTGCAGGGCTTCGCCAAGCACCACAGAAGAGGAGGAAGAAGAGACGCAGGGCTGCACCAAGAGAGATTGAATCGCGTGTCTTATGGCAGCCCTAGGTCTCATATATATAGGGAAGGGGAGGGGCTGCGCCCCCTCTAGGGTTCCCACCCCTAGGGGGGCAGCCCTAGATGGGGATCAAAGGTGGCGGCCAAGAGGGGGAGAGGAGAGGGAGGCGCACCAATATGGGCCCTAAGGCCCATATCCCCTAGGGTTTGCCCCCTTTCCACCTCTTAGGCGCCATGGGCCCTTATGGGAGGCGCACCAGCCCACTAAGGGGCTGGTCCCTCACCACTCTTGGCCCATGCAAGCCTCCGGGGTTGGTGGCCCCACTTGGTGGACCCCCGGGACCCTCCCGGTGGTCCCGGTACATTACCGATAAACCCCGAAACTTTTCCGGTGTCCAAAACATGACTTCCCATATATAAATCTTTACCTCCGGACCATTCCGGAACTCCTCGTGACGTCCGGGATCTCATCCGGGACTCCGAACAACATTCGGTAACCACATACTAACTTCCTTTATAACCCTAGCGTCATCGAACCTTAAGTGTGTAGACCCTACGGGTTCGGGAGACATGCAGACATGACCAAGACGTTCTCCGGTCAATAACCAACAGCGGGATCTGGATACCCATGTTGGCTCCCACATGTTCCACGATGATCTCATCGGATGAACCACGATGTCAAGGACTTAATCAATCCTGTATACAATTCCCTTTGTCTATTGGTACGATACTTGCCCGAGATTCGATCGTCGGTATCCCGATACCTTGTTCAATCTCGTTACCGGCAAGTCTCTTTACTCGTTCCGTAACACATCATCCCGTGATCAACTCCTTGATCACATTGTGCACATCACCATGATGTCCTACCGAGTGGGACCAGAGATACCTCTCCGTTTACACGGAGTGACAAATCCCAGTCTCGATTCGTGCCAACCCAACAGACACTTTCAGAGATACCCGTAGTGTACCTTTATAGCCACCCAGTTATGTTGTGACGTTTGGCACACCCAAAGCACTCCTGCGGTATCCGGTAGTTGCACAATCTCATGGTCTAAGGAAATGATATTTGACATTAGAAAAGCTTTAGCATACGAACTACACGATCTAGTGCTATGCTTAGGATTGGGTCTTGTCCATCACATCATTCTCCTAATGATGTGATCCCGTTATCAACGACATCCAATGTCCATGGTTAGGAAACCATAACCATCTATTGATCAACGAGCTAGTCAACTAGAGGCTTACTAGGGACATGGTGTTGTCTATGTATCCACACATGTATCTGAGTTTCCTATCAATACAATTCTAGCATGGATAATAAACGATTATCATGAACAAGGAAATATAATAATAATAAATTTATTATTGCCTCTAGGGCATATTTCCAACACCACCTTCATTGCGTGTTGCGACTCTTGTCAACGCATAAAAGCTGAGCATCAGAGGCCAGCCGGACTACTGCAACCAAACAAAATACCTGAGTGGAAATGGGATGAAATAGGGATGGATTTCATTGTCGGACTACCTCGGTCACAGCGTGGGAATGATGCCACATGGGTCATCACTGACAAGTTAACCAAGGTGGCACATTTCATTCCAGTAAAGACAACCTACAACACTCAGCGGCTTGCCAGGATTTATCTCTCCCGTATAGTTCGTCTGCATGGAGTCCCGAAGACTATATTATCCGACAGAGGCACTCAGTTCGTCTCGAGATTTTGGGAGCAATTACAACAGGCTCTGGGAACCCAACTAGCCTTCACTACCGCATACCACCCACAGACTGATGGACAAACGGAACGCGTAAACCAGGTTTTAGAAGACATGCTGAGAGCATGTGTCCTCACATATGGAACCAGTTGGGAAGAAAGCCTGCCATACGCCGAGTTCGCGTACAACAATAGCTACCAGGCCAGCCTGCAAATGGCACCATTTGAGGCTTTATACGGACGGAGATGTCGTACCCCGTTGAATTGGTCAGAGATCGGAGACAGCCGCATCTTCGGACCAGACATGCTCAGAGAAGCCGAGGAAAAAGTCAAGCTAATCAGAGACCGACTTAAGACCGCTCAAAGTCGACAGAAGAGTTATTATGATCAGAAACATCGTAGGGTCAGCTTCAAGCCCGGTGAGTTCGTATACCTGAAAGTATCTCCTATGAGAGGATTGCAACGATTCAAGATTAAAGGGAAGCTAGCACCAAGATTCATTGGACCATTCTGTATAATGGCGCGAAGAGGCACAGTAGCCTACCAGCTAGACTTACCCGAGGAATTATCCGATGTCCACGACGTGTTCCACGTCTCGCAATTGAGGAAGTGCGTAAGCAACCCAGAGAAACAAGTATCCCATGAGAGCATTGACGTGCAGCCAGACCTCACTTATCGGGAACGTCCAGTAAGAATATTAGAGGAGTCTGAAAGGAGGACCCGACAGAAGACCATCAAATTCTTCAGGGTCCAGTGGAGCAATCACACCGACAGTGAAGCAACTTGGGAAAGAGAGGACTTTCTTCGGACAGAGCATCCACACTTATTTAAGGATCAGCTGAAATCTCGGGGACGAGATTTTTCCTAAGGGGGTAGATGTTGTGACACTCCAAAAATTTTGATTTGGTTTTCATCAAAAACTTTATTGGATTCTAAAAGAGGGCATTTAAAATTTATTTTCCAGAAAATCCTTCCTCTTAAAAAACTTCCTTTCACCTTTGGCAAGGATTTCCTTTCCTTTTCAATTTTGGTGTTGAAATTTTGAAAGCTTTTCTTCTGGTTGTTTCCCTCTCAAACTTATTTATTTTCATTTAAAAAGAAACCCTAGGAGTTTTGGGACTTCTTTCTTTTTGAAACCACCCATGATTTCACCATATCACAGGTGGTAAAACCCCTCCAAAAACCTCCCCTCCTCCTTGGAACAACCTAAGTTCTCTGTCCCAACTAATCCAAACAAGTTTTGTATTTTATTTCAATTATTTTTCCTCTCAAACCATTTCTGTCAATTATTTGGAGCTTGAGGCATTTACAAAGCAAGTACCTTATTTCCTTTGAGTTTTGATCTCAAACCAACTCCTCTGGATTGTCCTTAGCATCCACAACTCAGAACCATCTTGATCCACTCCCCTTCTTTTCAAATTTTTCAAATTTCAGCCTCTGCAAGTTTGGACCATATTTGCCAAATTTGGTGAAATTCATATCTACACTTCCCCAAAAATTCTACAAAAATTCAGGCAGCCTACTGGAGCAATGAGTAGCCACTCCACCAAAAATCAGCTCTAGGAAAAATCCCTAGAGGCCAGTATCATTCTGTCGAACACCTTGCATACACTGTATATTGCACTTTCAGTAATTCAGTAAAGTTCAGAGTTCAGTGTCGTTTCCCTTCGCCAGCTTCAGTCACGCGTGGACAGTGCCCTTGGCACGTTCCTCGCCGCCCCTTCCTCCTGTCTGGAGCGCCGCACGCGCACTTGGCGCCTTCCTAGCGTCGGTGGCGCCCGGGCCCGCCTGCGCCGGCGTGTCTTGCGGCGGCCGATCCACCGTAACGGCCGACCGGAAGCAGAACGGCAGCGCAACGCCGTTCGGCGCCGCCCAACGCTCCCTGGCTCTCCGCGTGGCCGCATGCACGCCAGCGCAACCCCGCAGCACAGTCGCCGTGACCTGGCACACGCAGGGCGCGCTCCCTGCCGCCGACGTGCCGCACGGCCGTTCCGTTGGGACAGGCCGTAAACCTCCCTCCCGTGCTGAGTTGGACCCTGGAATGGAACCACTACTCCACCTAGACGATGCCCAAGCCCCTAATCCCACTGCCCAACCACAGCGCCGCCGTAATCGCTCGCCGGACTTATCCCGTTCGCGGCAACCGCCTCGGGCCGGCTATATATAGCGCCCCCAAGCTCCCTCTCGCCCCCGCACACCTCCACTACCTCACTGGACCCCGACCAGCAACTAGAAGAGCCTCGAGGGGCCCTTCTTCCTCGACTCCGGCCGCCTCGTTCCGCCTCGGCCTCCACCTCAATTCGCTCCGGTGAGGCCATCTCCGGCGCCCAAACTTCGTCAGTAGCTTCCTCGAGCACCCAGTGAGCTAACCCAAGCATCAATTTGACCTTCGCAGCTCTCCCCGGCGAGATCCATCTCCACCGAGCCGCCATCCGCCGGAGCAAGGCTCGCCGTCGACGTGGTACTCGCCGGCGACCACCACCACCACCAACCGACGCGGAAGGGCGCCCTGAACACAGAGGTACCCTCCGATCCCCCTACCTCGCCGTGGATCGCCGCGGCGACCACCGCGGCTCTCGGGCACCGTCGAGCTCTGCCGCCCCCTTTTTAAATTTCAAACCTGACAGGTGGGACGCGCCAGTCAGCCTCTCAGTGCTTTTTACACGATTCATTTTCTGAAAACGCCTTCGGGCAAAATGCGTTTCCCTCTCTGGGCTGGCGTATTCGAGACCGAAGCGTTTTCCGTTTTTATGAGCTAGCCCCTGGAAACTTTCTGTTTCATTACAGATGAGTCCCTGGACTAAAACCTTTATAACTTTTAAATAGAAAAGTATTTTTGATTGATTCTTTTTCTGTTCTCTTTGAAATTTTGTCTAGTTTATTATCAGATTTATTTGAAAAAAAATTTGGAATACTTTTTGTGCACTTCTTGGTATTTACGATAGCGCCTATATTTTCTGTATACCGTAGATACCGAAGGAGGTGACGGAGCCGCGAACTTCACCGAGCTAGGCTCCGACTACTCTGAACCAGGAAAGCATGTTCGAACTTTTGATATGATGAGTGTCTTGGCATGTTTTGCATTTAGTTAGTTTCATGGCATGTTGATGAGCATACCGATGAACGTTATTTCCATGCATTGTTGAGGTAAGTGAGCTCGATGATCCATAAGTGGATGGATGTGAGTATGAATGGCCATGTGTTGGCATGAGGATGGGTAAGATGGCAGTGTTGTAGCATGCCAGTCTTATGCCAGACTATTTGACTACAGTGTCAAATCGTGTCGGTCCAGTTCCTCCCTTTTCCTTCCTTGTACTACCACATGTTTTCAGCAAGGAATATGGATTAGTAAGTTGCAAACTGCTTTCCTGGTACACACCAAAAAGGAGAGGCCGGGATGATGGTTCCATGGCCCTGGATTAAAGCCAGTCATCCGGTCAGGGGGCATGGGTGTTTCCGGTTGGGACCGAGAGGGGGGCACCCCTTAGAGCGCGCGTATATAAATTTGATCCCATGCTATTCGAGATTGTGATCTCCCCGTCTCAAACGTTTTTCTTGGACGATGTCTAGGGTGAGTCCTGGCATCGAGAGATAGGATGGGTGTGTACTGGTTAGCCGTGTTTTCTTCCGAAATACCGTAAACGGAACTAGTCCTTCGAGACTACGGAAATCCGTTAGCTGTGGGAAATTTTTGTACAAACTCTGCAGAGTCATAAATCTCCAAATCATCTTATCCATATCCAAATTTTGTGTTGAGTTATAATGACAAGTTCCAGTTTTTGGTGACAGATACTCCGGTGAATCTCATGAGCACTAAGCCCGGTTAAAAGTTTATTCCTGTGGATGGACTAACCCGTTTATTATCATGAACTGAATATTTATTATGAGTATTATTTACTTGTGGATTAAAGCCCTTTCTGTGATGTCGCTCAGACGTCCGACTGTGGCATTTCTTTTAAAGCCCTTTCTGTGATGTCGCTCAGACGTCCGACTGTGGCATTTCTTTTAAAGCCCTTTCTGTGATGTCGCTCAGACGTCTGACTGTGGCATTTCTTTTAAAGCCCTTTCTGTGATGTCGCCCAGACGTCCGACTGTGGCATTTCTTTTAAAGCCCTTTCTGTGATGTCGCCCAGGCGTCCGACTGTGGCATTTCTTTTAAAGCCCTTTCTGTGATGTCGCTTAGACGTCCGACTGTGGCATTTCTTTTAAAGCCCTTTCTGTGATGTCGCTCAGACGTCCGAGTGTGGCATTTCTTTTAAAGCCCTTTCTGTGATGTCGCTCAGACGTCTGACTGTGGCATTTCTTTTAAAGCCCTTTATGTGCTGTCGCTAAGACGCCCGATTGTGGCGTGATTTTTCCGTTATTATTTGTTCACCTTTCGAGGCATCGCTTTAGACACCCGATCGGTTCTCATTTATATTTTGTTGTGATTTCAGGCGGACTACCGCCGTTTCCCTCGTACTTACTTCGTTATGCAAATTTTGAAATGTGCATTGGAAAGATTAATCATGACGCATTCATGCATGCATTTGTTATATCTTACGTCCGAATTGTCTTGCGAGTACTTTCAAAGTACTCACTGGCTTGTTGATTTGGCCAGATGCTGACGAAGGCGATCTCATGGATGAAGAGTTCGATAGCGAGTCCGACGCCTAGAGAAATCCCAGTCAGTCTCATGCGACCCTGGAATTGGTCACTGTTTTATATCCGCTTCCGCAACCCGAATAAATTTATCGAGCCTCACCTCGACGCTCGATGAGATGCCAGTTTGAGAGTCGTGTTACCACACTCCCCACCATGTTATTCCACCATCGCTTTATCCTCGAGTCAGTAGTATGCCACCACACCATTGTGTTATATCCGCCATTATGTATATTATTGGCGCGCTTGTAATAATTTGTTGAGCAGCCCTAGCTCAACCCTGTAAAATATTCTATGCTACTGGCTTATTGTATCAAGTATTTGTCTACCAGTGATGAGGATTTCTCTCATACTGGACTCAAAGATTGGTTTCTCAATAAATATTTTTATTGGAAAACCGGTCATGACATCATGTATTGCGTGAAGGTTGAAAAAGTTTGAGATTATTTGAGTATGAAACAATTGCTTGGCTTGTCATCGGGGGTATAGAAGTTGGGAACATCTTTGTGTGACGAAAATGAAGCATAGCCTAACTATATGATTTTGTAGGGATGAACTTCCTTTGGCCATGTTATTTTGAGATGACATAATTGTTTGATTAGTATGCTTGAAGTATTATCATTTTTTATGTCAATATGAACTTTTGTCTTGAACCTTTCGGATCTGAATATTCATACCATGATTAAGAAGATTTACATTGAAATTATGCCAAAGTATCACTCCGCATCAAAAATTCTCTTTTTATCATTTACCTACTCGAGGACGAGCAGGAATTAAGCTTGGGGATGCTTGATACGTCTCCAATGTATCTATAATTTTTGATTGCTCCATGCTACTTTATCTACTGTTTTAGGCAATATTGGGCTTTATTATCCACTTTTATATTACTTTTGGGACTAACCTATTAACCGGAGGCCCAGCCCAGATTTGCTGTTTTATGCCTATTTCAGTGTTTCGAGGAAAAGGAATATCAGACGGAGTTAAAACGGAACGAAATCAACTCGAGAAGTTATTTTTGGAAGGAAACCCACCTGATGGACTTGGACCCCACGTCAGAAGATACGGGAGGTGCTCACGAGGGTGGGGGCGCGCCCTCCCCCCTAGGCGCGCCCCCCTGCCTCGTGGGGCCCCCGTAGCTCCACCGACGTTCTCCCTCCAGCCATATATACCTACGTACCCTAAAACTTCCTGAGCAGAAGATAGATCGGGAGTTCCGCCGCCGCAAGCCTCCAGAACCACCAAAAACCAGTCAGAACCCCTTTCCGGTACCCTGTCGGAGGGGGGATCCATCTCCGGTGGCCATCTTCATCATCTCGGCGCTATCCATGACAAGGAGGGCGTAGTTTTCCCTCGGGGCTGGGGGTATGTACCAGTAGCTATGTGTTTGATCTCTCTCTCTCTCGTGTTCTCTCTCGTGTTCCTCTATGGCACGATCTTGATGTATCCCGAGCTTTGCTATTGTAGTTGGATCTTATGTTTCTTCTCCCCCTCTATTCTCTTGTGATGAATTGAGTTTCCCCTTTGAAGTTATCTTATCGGATTGAGTCTTTTATGAACACTTGATGTATGTCTTGCCGTGCTTATCTGTGGTGACAATGGGATATCACGTGCCACTTGATGTATGTTTTGGTGACCAACTTGCGGGTTCCGCCCATGAACCTATGCATAGGGGTTGGCACACGTTCTTGATTCTCCAGTAGAAACTTTGGGGCACTATTTGAAGTACTTTTATGTTGGTTGGATAAATCTGAGATTGTGTGATGCATATCGTATAATCATGCCCACGGATACTTGAGGTGGCAATGGAGTATCTAGGTGACATTAGGGTTTTGGTTGATTTGTATCTTAAGGTGTTATTCTAGTAAAAACTCCAGGGTTGTTTGTGACACTTATAGGAATAGCCCAACGGATTGATTTGAAAGAATAACTTTGAGGTGGTTTCGTACCCTACCATAATCTCTATGTTTGTTCTCTGCTATTAGTGGCTTTGGAGTAACTCTTTGTTGCATGTTGAGGGCTCGTTATATGATCTAATTATGTTAGTATTGTTGAGAGTACTTGCACTAGTGAAAGTATGAACCCTAGGCCTTATTTACACACATTGCAATACCGTTTACGCTCAGTTTTATCATTCGTTACCTTGCTGTTTTTATTATTTCAGATTACAAATACCTTTATCTACTATCCATATACCACTTGTATCACCATCTCTTCGCCGAACTAGTGCACCTATACAATTTACCATTGTATTGGGTGTGTTGGGGACACAAGAGACTCTTTGTTATTTGGTTGCAGGGTTGCTTGAGAGAGACCATCTTCATCCTATGCCTCCTACGGATTGATAAATCTTAGGTCATCCACTTGAGGGCAATTTGCTACTGTCCTACAAACCTCTGCAGTTGGAGGCCCAACTATTGGAAATATGCCCTAGAGGCAATAATAAATTGGTTATTATTATATTTCCTTCTTCATGATAATCGTTTATTATCCATGCTAGAATTGTATTGATAGGAAACTCAGATACATGTGAGGATACATAGACAACACCATGTCCCTAGTAAGACTCTAGTTGACTGGCTCGTTGATCAATAGATGGTTACGGTTTCCTAACCATGGACATTGGATGTTGTTGATAACGGGATCACATCATTAGGAGAATGATGTGACGGACAAGATCCAATCCTAGGCCTAGCACAAGATCATGTAGTTCGTATGCTAAAGCTTTTCTAATGTCAAGTATCATTTCCTTAGACCATGAGATTGTGCAACTCCCGGATATCGTAGGAGTGCTTTGGGTGTGCCAACCGTCACAACGTAACTGGGTGCCTATAAAGGTACACTACAGGTATCTCCGAAAGTGTCTGTTGGGTTGGCACGAATCGAGACTGGGATTTGTCACTCCGTGTAAATGGAGAGGTATCTCTGGGCCCACTCGGTAGGACATCATCATAATGTGCACAATGTGGTCAAGGAGTTGATCACGGGATGATGTGTTATGGAACGAGTAAAAGAGACTTGCCACTAACGAGATTGAACAAGGTACCGGAATACCACGATCGAATCTCGGGCAAGTATCGTACCGCTAGACGAAGGGACTTGTATACGGGATTGATTAAGTCCTTGACATCATGGTTCATCCGATGAGATCATCATGGAACATGTGGGAGCCAGCATGGGTATCCAGATCCCGCTGTTGGTTATTGACCGGAGAGTCATCTCGGTCATGTCTGCATGTCTCCCGAACCCGTAGGGTCTACACACTTAAGGTTCGATGACGCTAGGGTTATAGGGATAGATATACGTGGTTACCGAATGTTGTTCGGAGTCCCGGATGAGATACCGGATGTCACGAGGAGTTCCGGAATGGTCCGGAGGTAAAGATTTATATATGGGAAGTCATGTTTTGGTCACCGGAAAAGTTTCGGGTTTTATCGGTAACGTACCGGGACCACCGGGAGGGTCCCGGGGGTCCACCAAGTGGGGCCACCAGCCCCGGAGGGCTGCATGGGCCAAGTGTGGGAGGGGACCACCCCAGGTGGGCTGGTGCACCCCCCCACCAGGGCCCAAGGCGCAAGGGAGAGTGGAAGGGGGCAAACCCTAGGCTCAGATGGGCCTAAGGCCCACCTAGTGGTGCGCCCCCCTCTCTCTCCCTTTGCCCCCCCCCCTAGATGGGATCTAGGGCTCTCCGCCACCCCTAGGGGTGGAAACCTAGGTGGGGGCGCAGCCCCTCCCCTCCCCCTATATATACTTGAGGTTTTGGGCTGCCAGAGACACGATTCAATCTCCTTCTTGGCGCAACCCTACCCCTCTCTCTCCTCGTCTCTTGCGGTGCTTGGCGAAGCCCTGCTGGAGTACCACACTCCTCCACCACCACCATGCCGTCGTGCTGCTGCTGGATGGAGTCTTCCCCAACCTCTCCTTCTCCCCTTGCTGGATCAAGGCGTAGGAGACGTCACCGGGTTGTACGTGTGTTGAACACGGAGGTGCCGTCCGTTCGGCACTAGGATCATCGGTAATTTGGATCACGACGAGTACGACTCCATCAACCCCGTTCACTTGAACGCTTCCGCTTAGCGATCTACAAGGGTATGTAGATGCACTCTCCTTCCCTTCGTTGCTAGATTACTCCATAGATTGATCTTGGTGATGCGTAGAAAATTTTGAATTTCTGCTACGTTCCCCAACAGTGGCATCATGAGCTAGGTCTATGTGTAGTTTCTGTGCACGAGTAGAACACAAAGTAGTTGTGGGCGTTGATTTTGTCAATTTACTTGCCATCACTAGTCTTATCTTGATTCGGCGGCATCGTGGGATGAAGCGGCCCGGACCGACCTTACACGTACTCTTACGTGAGACTGGTTCCACCGACTGACATGCACTAGTTGCATAAGGTGGCTAGCGGATGTCTGTCTCTCCCACTTTAGTCGGATCGGATTCGATGAAAAGGGTCCTTATGAAGGGTAAATAGCAATTGGCATATCACGTTGTGGTTTTTGCGTAGGTAAGAAACATTCTTGCTAGAAACCCATAGCAGCCACGTAAAACATGCAAACAACAATTAGAGGACGTATAACTTGTTTTTGCAGGGTATGCTATGTGATGTGATATGGCCAAGAAGAATGTGATGAATGATATGTGATGTATGAGATTGATCATGTTCTTGTAATAGGAATCACGACTTGCATGTCGATGAGTATGACAACCGGCAGGAGCCATAGGAGTTGTCTTTATTTATTGTATGACCTGCGTGTCATTGAACAACGCCATGTAATTACTTTACTTTATTGCTAACTGGTAGCCATAGTAGTAGAAGTAATAAGTTGGCGAGACAACTTCATGGAGACACAATGATGGAGATCATGATGATGGAGATCATGGTGTCATGCCGGTGACGATGATGATCATGGAGCCCCGAAGATGGAGACCAAAAGGAGCAATATGATATTGGCCATATCATGTCACTATTTGATTGCATGTGATGTTTATCATGTTTATACATCTTATTTTCTTAGAATGACGGTAGTAAATAAGATGATCCCTCATTAAAATTCAAGAAAGTGTTCCCCCTAACTGTGCACCGTTGCGAAAGTTCGTCGTTTCGAAGCACCACGTGATGATCGGGTGTGATAGATTCTTACGTTCGAATACAACGGGTGTTGACGAGCCTAGCATGTACAGACATGGCCTCAGAACACACGCGAAACACTTAGGTTAACTTGACGAGCCTAGCATGTACAGACATGGCCTCGGAACACAGAAGACCGAAAGGTCGAACATGAGTCGTATAGAAGATACGATCAACATGAAGATGTTCACCGATGTTGACTAGTCCGTCTCACGTGATGATCGGACACGGCCTAGTTGACTCGGATCATGTAATCACTTAGATGACTAGAGGGATGTCTATCTGAGTGGGCGTTCATAAGATGAACTTAATTATCCTGAACATAGTCAAAAGGTCTTCGCAAATTATGTCGTAGCTCGCGCTTTAGTTCTACTGTTTAGATATGTTCCTAGAGAAAATTTAGTTGAAAGATGATAGTAGCAATTATGCGGACTAAGTCCGTAAACTGAGGATTGTCCTCATTGCTTCATAGAAGGCTTATGTCCTTAATGCACCGCTCAGTGTGCTGAACCTCGAACGTCGTCTGTGGATGTTGCGAACATCTGACATACACATTTTGATAACTACGTGATAGTTCAGTTAAACGATTTAGAGTTGAGGTACCGAAGATGTTTTGAAACGTCGCGAAACATATGAGATGTTTCGAGGGCTGAAATTGGGATTTTAGGCTCGTGCCCACGTCAAGAGGTATAAGACCTCCGACGATTTTCTTAACCTACAAACTAAGGGAGAAAAGCTCAATCGTTGAGCTTGTGCTCAGATTGTCTGAGTACAACAATCATTTGAATCGAGTGGGATTTGATCTTCCAGATGAGATAGTGGTGTTTCTCCGAAGTCATTACCACCAAGCTGCTAGAGCTTCGTGATGAACTATAATATATCGGGGACATATATGATGATCCTTGAGATATTCGTGATGTTTGACACCACAAAAGTAGAAATCAAGAAGGAGCATCAATTGTTGATGGTTGGTGAAACCACTAGTTTCAAGAAGGGCAAGGACAAGAAGGGATACTTCATGAAACGGCAAATCAGCTGCTGCTCTAGTGAAGAAACCCAAGGTTGAACCCAAACCCGAGACTAAGTGCTTCTGTAATAAGAGGAACAGCCACTGGAGCAGAATTACCCTAGATACTTGGTAGATGAGAAGGCTGGCAAGGTCGATAGAAGTATATTGGATATACATTGTGTAATTTACTAGTACTCCTAGTAGCACCATGGTATTAGATACCGGTTCGGTTGCTAAGTGTTAGTAACTCGAAATAAAAGGCTGCAGAGTAAACAGAGACTAGCTAAAGGTGAGCTGGCGATATGTGTTGGAAGTTTTTCCAAGCTTGATCTGATCAAGCATCGCACGCTCCCTCTATCATCGAGGTTGGTATTTGCATTGAGCATAGACATGATTGGGTTATGTCTATCGCAATATGGTTATTCATTTAAGGAGAATAATGGTTACTCTGTTTATTTGAATAATACCTTCAATTGTCTTGCACCTAAAATGAATGGTTTATTGAATCTCGATCATAGTGATACACATGTTCATGCCAAAAGATATAAGATAGTAATGATAGTACCACCTACTTGTGGCACTGCCACGTAAGTCATATCGGTATAAAACGCATGAAGAAGCTCCATGTTGATGGATCTTTGGGCTCACTCGTTTTGAAAAGTTTGAGACATGCGAACCATGTCTATTGGTGTATATGCATGAAGAAACTCCATGCAAATGAACCATTTGGACTCACTTGATTTTGAATCACTTGAGACATGCAAATCATACCACATGGGCAAGATGATTGAAAGCCTCGTTTTCAGTAAAATGGAACTAGAAAGCAACTTGTTGGAAGTAATACATTTTGATGTGTGCAGTCCAATGAGTGCTGAGGCGTGTAGTGGATATCGTTATGTTCTTACTTCATAGATGATTTGAGTAGATGTTGAGTATATTTACTTGATGAATCACGAGTCTGAATTATTGAAAGGTTCAAGTAATTTCAGGGTGAAGTTGAAAGATCACCGTGACAAGAGGATAAAAGATCTATGATATGATCATACAGATGAATATCTGAATTACGAGTTTGGCACAGAATTAAGACATTGTGGAAATTGTTTCACAACTAATACAGCCTGGAACACCATAGTGTGATGGTGTGTCCGAACATCATAACTCCACCCTATTGGATATGATGCATACCATGATGTCTCGTATCGAATTACCACGATAGTTTATGGGTTAGGCATTAGAGACAACCACATTCACTTTAAATAGGGCACCACATAATTCCGATGAGATGACATCATATGAACTATGGTTTAGAGAAACCTAAGCTGTCAATTCTTAAAAGTTTGGGGCTGCGACGCTTATGTGAAAAAGTTTCAGGCTGATAAGCTTGAACCCAAAGCGGATAAATGCATCTTCATAGGACACCCAAAACAGTTGGGTATCCCTCCTATCTCAGATCCAAAAGCAATAAGGGATTGTTTCTAGAATCGGGTCCTTTCTCGAGGAAAAAGTTTCTCTTGAAAGAATTGAGTGGGAGGATGGTGGAGACTTGATGAGGTTATTGAACCGTCTCTTCAACTAGTGTGTGGCAGGGCACAGGGAGTTGTTCCTGTGGCACCTACACCAATTGAAGTGGAAGCTTATGATAGTGATCATGAAACTTCAGATCAAGTCGCTACCAAACCTCGTGGGATGACAAGGATGCGTACTACTTCAGAGTGGTACGTAATCCTGTCTTGGAAGTCATGTTGCTAGACAATAATGAACCTACGAGCTATGGAGAAGCGATGGTGGGCCTGGATTCCAAAATGGCTCGAGGCCATATAATCCGAGAGAGGATCCATATATGAAAACAAAGTGTAGACTTTGGAAGAACTACTTGATGGTCGTAAGGCTGTTAGGTACATATGGATTTTAAAAGGAAGACGTACAATGATGGTAAGTATCACCATTAAGAAAGCTCGACTTGTCGTTAAGATGTTTTCCGACAAGTTCAAGGAGTTGATTACGATGAGACTTTCTCACTCGTAGCGATGCTAAGAGTCTGTTGGAATTATATTAGCGATTACTGCATTATTTATGAAATCTTGTAGATAGGATGTCAAAACATTGTTTCCTCGACGATTTTCTTGAGGAAAGGTTGTATGTGATACAACCGGAAGGTTTTGTCAATCCTGAAAGATGCTAATAAGTATGCAAAGCTCCAGCAATCCTTCTAAGGACTGGAGTAAGCATCTCGGAGTTGGAATGTATGCTTTGATGAGATGATCAAAGATTTTGGGTGTATACAAAGTTTATGAGAAACTTGTATTTCCAAAGAAGTGAGTGGGAGCACTATAGAATTTCTGATGAATATATATTGTTGACATATTGTTGATCAGAAATGACGTAGAATTTCTGGAAAGCATATAGGGTTATTTGGACAGTGTTTTTCAATGGAAAACCCGAATTAAGCTACTTATAGATAAAAACCGCTTAATGGTACTTTCAAATGAGCACATACCTTGACATGATCTTGAAGGTGTTCAAGATGGATCAGTCAAAGAAGGAGTTCTTGCCTGAGTTGTAAGGTATGAAGTTAAGACTTGAAGCTCGACCACGGCAGAAGAAAGAGGAAGGACGAAGGTCGTCCCCTATGCTTTTGTCATAGGCTCTATATGGTATGCCATGCTGAGTACCACACCTGACGTGTGCCTTGCCACATATCTGGCAAGAGGGTACAAAGGTAATCTAGGAGTAGATCACCAGATAGCGGTCTAAATTATCCTTAGAGGAATAAGGATATGTTTCTCGGTTATGGAGGTGATAAAGAGTTCAACGTAAAGAGTTACGTTGATGCAAGCTTAACACCTATCCGGATAGCTCTGAGTAGAGATACCGGATACGTATAATGGAGCAACAATTTAGAATAGCTCCAAGTAGAACAGTTATTTGAAATGGCTCCAAATGTAGCGTAGTAGTTGCATCTACAAAATGACATAGAAATTTGCGAAGTACATACAGATCTGAATGTTGCAGACCCGTTGACTGAAACCTCTCTCACAAGCATAACATGATCAAACCCAGAACTCTTTGGGTGTTAGTCACATGGGGATGTGACCTTGAGTGTTAATCACATATCGATGTGAACTGGATTATTGACTCTAGTGCAAGTGGGAGACTGTTGGAAATATGCCCTAGAGGCAATAATAAATTGGTTATTATTATATTTCCTTGTTCATGATAATCGTTTATTATCCATGCTAGAATTGTATTGATAGGAAACTCAGATACATGTGTGGATACATAGACAACACCATGTCCCTAGTAAGCCTCTAGTTGACTGGCTCGTTGATCAATAGATGGTTACGGTTTCCTGACCATGGACATTGGATGTCGTTGATAACGGGATCACATCATTAGGAGAATGATGTGATGGACAAGACCCAATCCTAAGCCTAGCACAAGATCATGTAGTTCGTATGCTAAAGCTTTTCTAATGTCAGGTATCATTTCCTTAGACCATGAGATTGTGCAACTCCCGGATATCGTAGGAGTGCTTTGGGTGTGCCAAACGTCACAACGTAACTGGGTGGCTATAAAGGTACACTACAGGTATCTCCGAAAGTGTGTGTTGGGTTGGCACGAATCGAGACTGGGATTTGTCACTCCGTGTAAATGGAGAGGTATCTCTGGGCCCACTCGGTAGGACATCATCATAATGTGCACAATGTGGTCAAGGAGTTGATCACGGGATGATGTGTTACGGAACGAGTAAAAGAGACTTGCCAGTAACAAGATTGAACAAGGTATCAGGATACCGACGATCGAATCTCGGGCAAGTATCGTACCGCTAGATGAAGGGAATTGTATACGGGATTGATTAAGTCCTTAACATCGTGGTTCATCCGATGAGATCGTCGTGGAACATGTGGGAGCCAGCATGGGTATCCAGATCCCGCTGTTGGTTATTGACCGGAGAGTCATCTCGGTCGTGTCTGCATGTCTCCCGAACCCGTAGGGTCTACACACTTAAGGTTCGATGACGCTAGGATTATAGGGAATAGATATACGTGGTTACCAAATGTTGTTCGGAGTCCCAGATGAGATCCCGGACGTCACGAGGAGTTCCGGAATGGTCCGGAGGTAAAGATTTATATATGGGAAGTCCTGTTTTGGTCACCGGAAAAGTTTTGGGTTTTATCGGTAACGTACCGGGACCACCGGGAGGGTCCCGGGGGTCCACCAAGTGGGGCCACCTACCCCGGAGGGCTGCATGGGCCAAGTGTGGGAGGGGACCAGTCCCAGGTGGGCTGGTGCGCCCCCCCCCCCCCCCACCAAGGCCCAAGGCGCAAGGGAGAGTGGAAGGGGGGCAAACCCTAGGCTCAGATGGGCCTAAGGCCCACCTAGTGGTGCGCCCCCCTCTCTCCCCCTTTGGCCGCCCCCCTAGATGGGATCTAGGGCTGGCCGCCACCCCTAGGGGTGGAAACCTAGGTGGGGGCGCAGCCCCTCCCCTCCCCCTATATATACTTGAGGTTTTGGGCTGCCAGAGACACGATTCAATCTCCTTGGCGCAGCCCTACCCCTCTCCCTCCTTGTCTCTTCCGGTGCTTGGCGAAGCCCTGCTGGAGTACCACGCTCCTCCACCACCACCACGCCATCGTGCTGCTGCTGGATGGAGTCTTCCCCAACCTCTCCTTCTCCCCTTGCTGGATCAAGGCGTAGGAGACGTCACCGGGTTGTACGTGTGTTGAACTCAGAGATGCCGTCCGTTCGGCACTAGGATCATCGGTGATTTGGATCACGACGAGTACGACTCCATCAACCCCGTTCACTTGAACACTTCCGCTTAGCGATCTACAAGGCTATGTAGATGCACTCTCCTTCCCTTCGTTCCTAGATTACTCCATAGATTGATCTTGGTGATGCGTAGAAAATTTTGAATTTCTGCTACGTTCCCCAACACCAACAACGTCTACAAGAAGAAGGTTATGTAGTAGACATCATGGTGTGTGGGCACGGCGAACTTTGGCAACGGTGCATACTCAGGAAGAACACTTTTATCTTGAAATTTAGTGAGAGATCATCTTATAATGCTACCGTCAATCAAAGCAAGATAAGATGCATAAAAGATAAACATCACATGCAATCAATATAAGTGATATGATATGGCCATCATCATCTTGTACTTGTGATCTCCATCTCCGAAGTACCGTCATGATCACCATCGTCACCGGCGCGACACCTTGATCTCCATCGTAGCATCGTTGTCGTCTCGCCAATCTTATGCTTCCATGACTATCGCTACAGCTTAGTGATAAAGTAAAGCATTACAGCGCGATTGTATTGCATACAATAAAGCGACAACCATTTGGCTCCTGCCAGTTGCCGATAACTCGCTTACAAAACATGATCATCTCATACAATAAAATTTAGCATCATGTCTTGACCATATCACATCACAACATGCCCTGCAAAAACAAGTTAGACGTCCTCTACTTTGTTGTTGCAAGTTTTATGTGGCTGCTACGGGCTTAGCAAGAACCATTCTTACCTACGCATCAAAACCACAACGATAGTTTGTCAAGTTGGTGCTGTTTTAACCTTCGCAAGGACCGGGCGTAGCCACACTCGGTTCAACTAAAGTTGGAGAAACTGACACCCGCCAGCCACCTGTGTGCAAAGCATGTCGGTAGAAACAGTCTCGCGTAAGCGTACGCGTAATGTCGGTCTGGGCCGCTTCATCCAACAATACCGCCGAACCAAAGTATGACATGCTGGTAAGCAGTATGACTTATATCTCCCACAACTCACTTGTGTTCTACTCGTGCATAACATCAACGCATAAAACCTGGCTCGGATGCCACTGTTGGGGAACGTAGTAATTTCAAAATTTTCCTACGCACACGCAAGATCATGGTGATGCATAGCAACGAGAGGGGAGAGTGTTGTCTACATACCCTTGTAGACCGGCAACAGAAGCGTTGACACAACATAGAGGAAGTAGTCGTACGTCTTCCCGATCCGACCGATCCAAGTACCGAACGTACGACACATCCGAGTTCTGCTTACGTTCAACTCAGTGACGTCCCTCGAGCTCTGATCCAGCCGAGTGTCGAGGGAGAGTTTCGTCAGCACGACGGCGTGATGACGGTGATGATGTTCTACCGACGCAGGGCTTCGCCTAAGCACTGCTACGATATGACCAAGGTGGAATATGGTGGAAGGGGGCACCGCACACGGCTAAGGAATGATCACGAAGATCAACTTGTGTGTCATGGGGTGCCCCCTTGCCCCCGTATATTAAGGAGGGAGAGGGGGAGGTGCGGCCGGCCCTAGGGGTGCGCCTGGAGGAGTCCTACTCCCACCGGGAGTAGGACTCCCCCCTCTTGCCTTGTTGGAGAAGGAAAGGGGAAGGGGGAAAGAGGAAAGGGGGGCGCCCCCCCCCCTTCCTTGTCCTATTCGGACTAGGGCGGGAGGGGGCGCGCGGCCTGCCCTGGCCGGCCCTCCTCTTCTCCCTTAGGGCCCATGTAGGCCCATTAACCCCCGGGGGGTTCCGGTAACCCCCCCGGTGCTCCGGTAAAATCCCGATTTCACCCGGAACGCTTCCGATATCCAAATATAGGCTTCCAATATATCAATCTTTATGTCTTGACCATTTCGAGACTCCTCGTCATGTCCGTGATCATATCCGGGACTCCGAACAACCTTCGGTACATCAAAACACAATAACCCTAATTACGATCGTCACGGAACTTTAAGCGTGCGGACCCTACAGGTTCAAGAACTATGTAGACATGACCGAGACACGTCTCCGGTCAATAACCAATAGCGGAACCTGGATGCTCATATTGGATCCTACATATTCTACGAAGATCTTTATCAGTCAGACCGCATAACAACATACATTGTTCCCTTTGTCATCGGTATGTTACTTGCCCAAGATTCGATCGTCGGTATCTCAATACCTAGTTCAATCACGTTACCGACAAGTCTCTTTACTCGTTCCGTAATACATCATCCCGCAACTAACTTATTAGTTGCAATGCTTGCAAGGCTTGAGTGATGTGCATTACCGAGAGGGCCCAGAGATACCTCTCCGACAATCGGAGTGACAAATCCTAATCTCGAAATACACCAACCCAACAAGTACCTTCGGAGACACCTGTAGAGCATCTTTATAATCACCCAGTTACGTTGTGATGTTTGGTAGCACACAAAGTGTTCTTCCGGTAAACGGGAGTTGCATAATCTCATAGTCATAGGAACATGTATAAGTTATGAAGAAAGCAATAGCAACAAACTAAACGATCAAGTACTAAGCTAACGGAATGGGTCAAGTCAATCACATCATTCTCCTAATGATGTGATCACGTTAATCAAATGACAACTCATGTCTATGGCTAGGAAACATAACCATATTTGATCAACGAGCTAGTCAAGTAGAGGCATACTAGTGACACTCTGTTTGTCTATGTATTCACACATGTATTATGTTTCCGGTTAATACAATTCTAGCATGAATAATAAACATTTATCATGATATAAGGAAATAAATAAGAACTTTATTATTGCCTCTAGGGCATATTTCCTTCACTAACTGCAGGAACGGTCCTCCTATGAAGAAAATCTGGGTTCCCAAAAGATGCCTTGAAAATCTTCAGGTGAATGTCATCATGACGCCACCTGTGAAGAATAGGAACCCCTGATAAAATTCTTCTTATGGATCCAAGTCCTCATACGGACCAAACTTCTCACATGGATCTTATTCCTCAAAAGGATCAAATTCCTCTTATGAACATCATCGTGCTAACCCATATATTTCGCAGGGAAGATCTAAGGATTATGGATATGGGCATTATTCTTCAAATCATTATGTCCATAAGTCCTCGAAGAATTTCTCTGCTTACTCTTATGCTTACTCTAACCCCTCTTATGTGAAACGAAATGGACTGGCATCTATGCCACCTTTCTCTTATGGAGCTCGTAGAATGATGAACTCTTTGCCACCCCTTCAGATGTGGGTGGTGAAGAAAAAGAACTAATCTCTTCTGCAGGGTTAGGTCTTCAGACGTACGTAATCGTCTGAAGAATTTGCTGGAGACCTGAGTATGCCTGATAGGACGCAGGCTAATCATGAAGAAATGAACTTTCATTTCTCACGTCCTCATACTGCTTTATCTGTTCTGTTGCTTGATGAAATTGATCTGATGAATGGATGTCATATTCTTCACTAATGAAGTATTTGAGTTTGTAAGCTGCACTAATTCATCTGCAGGATGATCAACCCAAAGCCACTGAGTGGGTCCTCGATAGTGGATGTACAAATCACATGACTGGTGACAAGAATCTATTGATGGATGCTCCATTATCTCCGTCGCATCTGAAGCATATCATCTTTGCCGACAAAGGCAAAAGTCAGGTATTGGGTCTAGGTAAGGTTGCGATCACAAAGGATCGACACATGGACAAAGTCATGCTTGTTGAGTCCTTAGGATACAACCTTATGTCTATCTCAATGCTTTGTGATCTTGATATGGTTGTTGTCTTTGGCAAGTACCGTTGTGTTGTGGTTATGGAAGCTGACAATTCCAAAGTCTTCGAAGGCTTTAGGAGAGGAGACCTTTATATTGTTGATTTCTCTACAGGACCACAACCAGCCGTGTGCCTACTTGCAAAAACTTCAGAAGGCTGGCTCTGGCATCGACGACTTGGTCATGCAGGTATGAGGAATTTGCACATGCTTGCGAAGAAGAAGCATGTCATCGGCATCGAGAATGTCAAATTCCTCAAGGATCACCTATGCGGAGCCTGTGAAGCTGGGAAGATGACAAAGGCCAAGCATCCAGCAAAGACTATCATGACCACTACTCGTCCATTTGAATTGCTTCACATGGATCTCTTCGGTCCTAACCATTATTCTGCTGTTTCAAATGATGCATCTCAATATGGCTTTGTTATTGCTGATGATTACTCTCGATACACATGGGTACACATTGTTACTTACAAACATGAAGTGCAGGAAGTCTTGAAACGATTTTCCTCGAGGACTTCAACCAACTTTGGTGTGAAGATCAAGCACATCAGAAGTGACAATGGAACCGAGTTCAAGAATTCTGGTCTCAATGACTATCTTGATGAACTTGGTATTACTCATGAGTTATCTGCTCCTTACACTCCTCGGCAGAACGGCGTCGTGGAGCGCAAGAACAGGACTCTTGCTGAGATGGCTCGCACTATGCTTGATGAATACAAAACGCCTCGCTGGTTCTGGATTGAGGCAATTGATACCGCGTGCCACATCATCAACAGAGTATATCTTCACAAATTCTTCAAGAAGACTGCCTATGAACTCCTCACTGATAAGAAACCCAATGTAAGTTATTTCCAAGTCTTCGGTGCTAAATGTTGGATTAGAGATCCTCATCACAACTCAAAATTTGCACCGAAAGCACATAAAGGTTTTATGCTTGGTTACGGAAAGGACTTGCACACCTACAGAGTCTTCAACAACGTTCTTCACAAGGTTGTTGAAACTGTAGATGTGCGGTTCGATGAAACTAATGGCTCACAAAGAGAGCACCTACCTACTATGATAGATGAACCAGCACCTAAGGAAACTATCAAGTTCAAGGCTATTGAGGATGTCATTCCTACTGAAGAATCAGCTGAAGAATTCATTCCAGAACATGAAGAACGTCGAGCTAATGCACCTGAAGAAAAGAAAAAAGTCCATTTTACTACCCTGAATAAAGTTGGTTGTTCACTTTAACCCTTGATCTATTTTTCTGTTCCTTTTAGCCCCCAAACAAAATCATACCGGACGAAATACCCCCCTGGCTGGTTTGTCACCCCTTCTGCTGACGTGGCTCAAGTCAACGGTGGTTTTGACCTAGGTGGGGCCCTCTTGTCAGGCACGGCTGAGATAGAGCTGTCGCTTCATTGGCCTCGCCGCTGCCCCCGCTCGGCCCCGACGCCGGCCGGCCGGCGGAGCGTCGCCGCCCGAGCCTAGGCCAACCCTGCGCCGCCCTGCCCTTGTCCCCCCTCTTCCTTCCTGACTCTCCCGTCTCTCTCATTCCTCTCTCGCGCAGGAGCTTCTTCCGTCGGTCATGGCGCCGCCGCCGTCGATTTGCTCCGTCCGGCGACCTCCGAGCGACGCCACTGCCCGGGTCCGAACCCCCATGTCCGGATCCATCCATTCCCGTCGTCCGCCGGCCTCCCCTACCCGCCAACCGCAGTCGCCATCACCGTTAAAAGCACCATGGAGCCCTTCGTGCCGACGCTCGAATGCCAGGGCCGACCGCCTCGGAGCCACACGACGCCGGTCGTCCTTGCGGTGTCCTGCTACCTCCCCGCGTCCGGATCCGTGCCCCTGCGCCGCCCCTCGCCTAGATCTGGCAGGATCCGGCGAGTCCCGCCGCCGACGTCCCGCATCGCGCCCAACCCCATCCAGCTCCAGCACATGGCCACCTGACGAGGGGGACCCACCTCTAGGTCAAATACCACCCTTGACCGTGCCCACGTCAGCTTCCGGTCTGGGCAAACCACTCAGGGTTTTTTCGTCCGGTATGGGATTGTTTAGGGGGGTAAAGGAACCAAAAAAAGGTCAGGGGTAAAGTGAACAACCAACTTTATTCAGGGTAGTAAAATGGACTTTTTTCTGAAGAAAATATTGAAGAAAATGGTGCTGAAGAGAATGCTGATCAAATTCCTCAACGACAACCAGCCCATCCTCGCATTGCAAAAGAAGTGCAAGTTGAAAAGATCATCAATGACATCAAAGCGCCAGGTCCTATCACACACTCAAAAGCTTCACATTTATCTAACTTTTGTGGGCACTATGCCTTTGTCTCTATCACGGAGCCCACTAAGGTAGATGAAGCATTTCTGGAGCCTGAGTGGATTCAGGCCATGCAAGAAGAATTACATCAGTTTGAGCTCAACGATGTCTGGGAACTGGTCAAACGTCCAGATCCTCGCAAGCACAATATCATCGGCACAAAGTGGATTTACCGCAACAAGCAAGATGAAAATGGCCTTGTGGTGAGGAATAAGGCACAACTCGTAGCTCAAGGCTACACACAGGTTGAAGAAATTGACTTCGATGAAACTTTTGCACCTGTTGCTAGACTTGAGGCTATTCGCATAATACTTGCTTATGCTAACCATCATGATATCACTTTATATCAAATGGATGTGAAAAGTGCATTACTCAATGGTAAGCTTGAGGAAGAAGTATATGTTGCTCAACTCCCAGGTTTTGAAGATCCAAAGAATCCTGACAAAGTCTTCAGACTCAACAAGGCCCTCTATGGCCTCAAGCAGGCCCCACGGGCGTGGTATGACACCTTGAAGGAATTCTTCATGAAGAAAGGCTTCAAACCCGGCTCACTCGACCCTACTCTTTTCACTAAATCTTATGATGGTGAATTGTTTGTGTGCCAAATATATGTTGATGATATTATCTTTGGCTGTACTGACCAACGTTATAGTGATGAATTTTCCTATATGATGAGCGAAGAATATCAAATGTCTATGATGGGAGAGTTGAAATTCTTCTTAGGTCTTCAAATTCATCAACAACGCAATGGCATATTCATATCTCAGGAGAAATACCTCAAGGATGTATTGAGGAAATTCGGCATGCAAGATTGCAAAGGCGTCAAAATTCCTATGCCCACAAATGGCCATCTGTGCACTGATGAAAATGGTATTGACTTCGATCATAAGGTATACCGCTCCATGGTTGGTTCTTTATTGTACTTATGTGCATCTAGGCCTGATATAATACTTAGTGTTTGCATGTGTGCCCGATTTCAAGCTACACCGAAGGAATCACACCATAAGGCTGTGAAGCATATTCTTCGATATCTAGATCACACACCAACACTTGGATTATGGTACCCCAAGGGCTCGGTTTTTGATCTCATTGGATATTCTGACTCTGACTATGCTGGTGATCGTGTGGACCACAAGTCAACATCTGGTACATGTCATTTCCTCGGATGATCTTTGGTCTGTTGGTCCTCGAAGAAACAGAACTACGTATCACTATCTACTGCTGAAGCTGAGTACATTGCCGATGGTTCTTGTTGTGCTCAATTGCTATAGATGAAGCAAACTCTCAAGGACTACGGCGTCAACATGAAGAATGTGCCTCTCTTCTGTGACAATGAGAGTGCCATCAAGATTTCTCACAACCCAGTTCAGCACTCGAAGACTAAGCACATTCAGATTCGTCATCATTTTCTTCATGATCATGTGTTGAAGGGCGACATTTCTATTGAGCATGTGAAGACTGAAGAATAGCTAGCCGATATCTTCACAAAGCCCTTGGATGAGAAGAGATTTAGCAAGTTGTGGTGTGAGCTAAATATCCTAGAATCTTCGAATGTTCTTTGAAAAGGACACTCATCCTAACACTTATGCAAAATTGATGACTTAGATGTGCAACACATGAAGAAACGTTTTTCTTCAATCAATATAGAATAACACTCTAAGTGCGAAGAAATTAACGAAGAATTGATTCTCAGAACCCTACGATAATTGTATGCGGTGTCTAAAATCATCATTCTTATACGGTGGGTCACGCCACCACCAAAAGTTGAAATTCCTCAGTTGTTCATATTCTTCAGCTTTGCATTGTCTTCACTGTTTTCGTCGTTTTTCTTCATTGGCTATATATATATATATATAAAGAGAGAGAGAGAGAGAGAGAGAGAGAGAGAGAGAGAGAGAGAGAGAGTTTATGTCCTCTACAGCATTCACTTATTGTTAATTCTTCAAGTTGGTTTTTTCTGCTAAGTGAATGTAATCGGACCCTTTCCCCCTTTATGCTATACTCAACCCAATCTGTTCACAAATTCTTCATGTGCGTTCTATTTGAAACTTGTTCAAAATCTTCATTGTGTCCTTGTCAGCTGGAGAAATTGCGAACGGAACTTTAAAACCTATCTTATCTAAATTTTCGGCTTTGCCGCTCAAACCGTTCCGCATCCCATGATACACTTATCCTTTCACCCATGATCGCACACGATCTCCACCTCTCAGTACGTGGATGACACATGTCAAGCGAATGAGAAGGGTCAGGGGCACGTTCGTCTAATTTCTTCGAGCGAACATTTTTTCACCATGGCTATAAATACCCCTCTTACCCTTCCTCACTTCTTTTACTCCGCTCGACATCTCTCCAGCTCGAGCTTCTCAAACCCTAGCGCCGCCACTACTTCATCGTCGCCGGTGAGGAAGAGCTTCACTGCCTCGACCTCGTCGACGCCGTACTCGCCCCGGCCGCGGAAATCTTCACTTCGCCGCCGTTGTAGCCGTCTTCCTCCGCCGAGTTAGGGCGTGGAAGATCTACACAGACGAACTTCACCTCTCCACCTCATTGTTCATCGTGTTCTTCATCCAG
Organism: Triticum monococcum; assembly: GCA_034509565.1. Lineage (NCBI taxonomy): Eukaryota > Viridiplantae > Streptophyta > Magnoliopsida > Poales > Poaceae > Triticum > Triticum monococcum. The sequence continues at coordinate 71,371,623 of CM067843.1, read as the reverse complement.
GGTAATTAAAAGTTACTTTTACTGCCCTTGTTGATTCGAATGATTATCTACAAAATCTTCAAAGGTGTTTTTCTTCATATCTTCACACACTAAAACACCTCTCATATCATCTGTTCTTGATTCATTTCTCTAAGCTATGTTTTTCTTCAAGATTTCTCAAATGTGTGGATTTTTGATCTACACATCTCTGGAACCTAAGACAAAGAACGCTTAGTGAAATTCCTCAAGACTCATCTGGTCAAATTCCTCAAACTTCTTATTTTTGCAAAACCTTCTGAGAAGGCATATGACCTCTCCAAATTCCTCACAACTATACTCTGTTCACGGGTACTCATGTCAGCTGCTGAATCACTAGGTTCTCATCAACTTAACTCATTTGCAGCGTTCCTCGAAGAAAAGTTGCAAACTTCTTCAGAGAATTCAATTGTTCAAATTCCTTGACTGAAGAAAATGGCTGACGGTAAAAAGCCACAGAAAGAAGGAAAGAGGGCTGAGGTCAACACAGCGTTTGAAATCCCTGATGACATATACAAGGATTACTTCACTCCTGATGAGGCCAAGTTTGGAAAAGAGGACAAAAATCAGCGCAAGGTGCGCATACAGAGAATAGAAAGGAGATGGGCAAGAAAGTGGAGGGAGTACAGGTATGTTACTCCCAAGTACATGAAGAAATTCGCACTCAATCCTCCATGCCCAAGACCTCCATTGGCACCTGGCCAAATAGCTGATCCCACCAACCTCAAGCGCGGTGAGGACTATCCTGATGAATGGGCCAAGCGCCAAGCCAAGTTGGCTAAGCAAGCCAAAGAAGCAGTGAGGAAATTCAATAAAGACTATGCTGCTGCTGCCTCTGCTGAGGCCTCTGCGGTCAAGCCGAAGAAGGCTATGTCAAATAAGCCTGCGCGCAAGCCAAGTGCTTCACCAACAGTGCTCTCAAGGCCAAGTTCCTCAGCAATGCCCTCACGGCCAGAATCCTCAAAGCCCTCACGGCCAATTACTCATGCTGCTCCTACTCCTCAAAAGTCCTCAGCTCCTCCGCCAAAGTCTTCGGCCGCCCCGACAAAGTCCTCTGCACCTTTGCATCTTGCCACGTGTCAAAGGACCACGGGCGTCTCAATTGCCTCAAGAGCTTCAGCTAGTTCCTCAGCTACACCAAATTCCTCAACGGGACCCTCTCTACTGAAGACAAAGGCCACTGTTGGACGAGGTCCTCGCCCTAGTCCTCAGAAGAAGCAAGTCGCCTTCCAAGTGCCATCTTAAGAAGACGAAGCTGATGATAAAGAACTTGCTGAAATCATCAGAGACAGGCAGGTCGGGGCCGCTAGTGCCAAAGGAAGTAATGTGCCATTAATGCTGGATCCGAAGTTGATCCTTGACTTCATTGACTTGTGGCACAAGGACCCCAACACACCTTTGCCTGAGCTGAGCCTCACTCCTGGTCAAAGTCATGTACTGACTCACTTCATTGATGAAGAGAAATGGAAATTTGAACAAGGGTGGAGGGTGAAGAAAGCGTAGTACAAGAAAGAGCGCTTTCTGAAGCAAAATGTTCTAAAGCTTTCACCTGAAGAACTTGTTCCTCTCCAGTCTGAAATCAAGAAACTGAGTGATGAATTTGATCGCTATTATGCTGACTGGCTGGGAGCCAAAGTCAGATTTGTAAAGATAACAGAACAGTTCACTTCCAATGTTGCTGCCCCAACGCAACAGGAAATTCCTCAGGCTGAAGCATTTGCTCAGCCGACCGAAGAACATGCCAGCACCGCTGATGAAAATCAGGCTGCTGAAGAAAATGAGAGTTCCAGGGCTGATGACTGCATTCCAGCCGCTGAAGAAATTGCCAGGGCATCCTCTTGTGGTGCGTCTGAATAAACTGAAGAAATTAGGGCAACTGCATCAGTTGTGCCTGAAGAAAATCAACCAGATTCTTCTGCTCCTCCTGCGCCAACACCAACTCCAATCCTTCCATCTGCATCAGATGTGAAGAAGACCAAGACTGCAGAGCGTGCAACAGTGAAGAAAAGGAAAGAATCAGCTACTTCAGATTCTTCAACTCCGAATAAGATGGAGCCTTTGACCAGTTCATTTGCTAATCCCATTGATGTTGTTCCAATCTCAACCATGCCATCAAAGGACCTTGTTCCTTTTGGTGAAGAATATGATATCCCTAGCGGATATGATGAAGAAAATCATTATGCTGCTTCGTTAGAGCAGATTGATGAAGAAATTGAAGTGAATGTGATCCCTTCAACACCTGTTATCTCCTCGCCTATGCCTCAGTTCACAGCTGAAGAGGCTGGCGTTGAAGAAATGGAAGATGAAGATGTGGACGTTGGCTGCTCAACACTAATGATGAGTGATGAATTCTGGGAAAGTCAGTATCCACACTCTCCAATGTTCACACCGTTGCAGCAAATACCTCAGTCCCCCGCACAAACTGTTCAAATGGGCTCTGAAGAAACTCAACCCACTTCATCTGTACATGAGGAAATTCCAGCCACTAGTGCTGAAGAAACTGCTACTGCTGAATATCTGAAGACACAGACTGCCACTGAAGAGGAACTAGAAATTCCTCAGCCTGAAGAACCTGAGATTGTGATTCCTGAGGTCGTGATGCAACTCACTGACACTCCTCTGCCCAAGCCAAAGGATCCATTCTCACGCAATCAAAAGTTCAAGGCTGATGATTTCTTCGGCGAGCATGTATTCTTCGAAGACTACAACCCATATGATTCTGCTCGTATAAGGAAGAGGCGTTTCTGGGTTGCTAATCAAGCAAATTTCTATTCCTCGGTGCTGTTCAACAAAGAGAAAATCTTCTACCATGAGCACATTCCTCACGTGGATATGGAATCTCTGCCGTGTTTCATGCCAGTCCTCAGTGTTCTTTACGGCGCTGGACTGTTAAACTTTTGCTCTGACATCTGTGATTGGAATGAAGAACTGATTCTTCAATTTTATGCAACACCGCACATCACAGGAGATTCTGAAGATGTGAATTCATGGGTGCTGGACTGGATGTCTGAGAACACTCACTACATAGCACCAGCTACTGAATTGCTTTGTGCCTTACCACTCAGTCCTCCCCTTGAAGAAGTTCGTTGCATCTACAGTGAATCTGAGCTTACAAATCACTACATGCAAGTTCTTATGAAACCCTTGAAGCCAGGTCAGGCCCCATGAACCAAATTTCTCGCGAAGGAATTACTCTACGTGCCCAGAACTATCTATCGTATTCTTACGAGGACAATGAGTCATATCAAAGGCCACGACTCATCTGATGAGAAAATTGTTGGCATCATGAAGAATCTTGTATTCAATATCGTTCATGGCATTCCTGTCAATTATCACGATTTCTTCATGAGGACTCTGGCAAATGTTGCACTGTCTCCGTTTGAGTTGAAGCCTTATGCACCTTGGATTATGAGATTCCTTAAGACAAGGTCTTCACTCAACTACAAAGCTGATTTTCAGAATCACCTCAGCTACTTGCCCCCAATTGAAGTCCTCAAGCGGACATATTCCTCAGTTGATGAAAAGGGCAAGGCACCAGCTGTTATAGATGAAGGCATTCGTCCATTGGATGGACAGTTTCGCAAAGCTGCCTCTTATTCCACCAATGATGACTCTACCACACATGACTCCGCCAATGCACCCAAGTCTACTCCTCAAGCCACTGCTCCTCGTGTGATGACTGATCGTGAGATTCTGCTTAGTCGTCACCAGAAGGTGGATCGAAATCATAAATGGGTTAAGCGTCAGTTTGGTTCATTTCTTCACAACATGACTGCTACACACAATGCAGTGAAGAAAAACCATTACTACCTCCATGAAGTCTTCGGTCGCACCTGGGCAATACTGTCACATCTGTATGGTGAAGAAGATCTGAAGAAAATGGGTCTCAAAGAAGATTTCGACCGGTCTGCACCTCCACCGAAGAAATTCAAGAAGGTCAAGGTTCCTTCCTTGGTGGCCAGCTCATATTCTTCATCCCGCGACACTGATGAGAATGAAGACTTGGACAACACTGCGGCAGGCCCTACTACGACAAACAACTCCAACAACGCCGGCGCTCCTTCATCAACTTGATATTCTTCAGGGGCGTTAGTCCTCATATTCGATCCTTTTGGTCATTTGATGACAAAGGGGGAGAATTTTGAGTTAGTCTTCAAGCGGGTCTTTCTATATGTGCGTTTTTTTAATTAAGTTACAACTCTCGTTCTTCTGAGACTTTATTGGATCGAGTTGTAAACTTAAACTCGATGGTGCTCTGATACTTTTGATATGTTTTTCTGCATGCTTATTCCTCATATATGCTAATGCACGCATGCTGAATTACATCAGTCACCATATTTCATCATGCATTTCAAATTCTTCACTGTGATATGTCAAATGCGTGTATGAATTACAAGATATAGGGGGAGATCTCCATGATTCAACTATTCAAGTGTGCACTGCTTCAAAAGCAAATTCCTCACTATGCACATCTTCAGGGGGAGTTCTTCTATATCTTGCAATCAAATTCCTCAATATCAGTATTTACACTTCATATGTTTATCCCCGTTGAAAACTTAACATATATTGTCATCAATCACCAAAAGGGGGGAAAATGTAAGTGCATCTAGTGCCCCTTAGTGATTTTGGTGTATTGAAGACTTATAGGTTAAGGGACTAATGTGTTTATGAGTGTACACGGGTCTATAAGCTATGAGGAGTTTGATATTTACAGAGAAAGTCGACCCCTAAAAATGAAGTTCTTCAACTGAAGACTTTAGATTTCTGAAGACTTTCTGAAGACTTTGAAAGTGAAGAAATTGGTGTGACCTTGAAGACTTGGTATTCATTCGAGGAACATGAAGCATGAAGACTTTTGTTTTCGTAGTTTCATTTTCTCTTTCTTGAGTCATAGGAAACACCGTACTGTTAAAGGGGGTCGAGGAAATACTAAGGAAAATTTTCCATGTGATGCTCAACTCAAAATCCTACACCTACCAATCCCTTCGAGTGAAGCCATTGGAAATCTCATACAGTCCAGTCATATTCTTCAGTGACAGAGACGAAGTTCTTCTGGTCTCTGAGGAATTCGTTCTGACTGAGGAGTTAGAAATTCGCCAGTGCAAATTGCCTACACAGTGAGGAACATGATAGCCCTGAGGATTTTGCTACTCAAAATTCCGACCGTTGCTGTGCTATGCGCTAGCTGTCCCAAAATATATATCCACCTAATGGTCATATCTTTGAAGGGCATTCATGTCTTATCATGTCGGTCTGCTCCCTAGGCTATAAATAGCTGCCCCCTACAACCACTAGCTGGTTGGCTGCTCCGAGAGAAACTGACACTTGTCATTTGAGAGCAACCCATCCTCCGAGGACTTTGAGCGAAAATCATCAAGTGGGGAAAAACCCAAACACCTACAAACCCCAAGTGATTGAGCATCACTGAAGAGATTGATCCTGCGTGGATCCGACGCTTGTTACCTTTGAAGATTGTGCTTCTTCCAGACGGTTAGGCGTCATGGTCTAGAGCATCCAAGAGGAATTGTGGATCGCCGAGTGACCAAGTTTGTGAAGGTTCGGAAGTCACCTGAAGACTTACCACGAGTGATTGGACGAGGTCTGTGTGACCTTAGTTCAAGGAGAATACGGTGAGTCCTGAGCTGCGTGTTCAGGACTGGGTGTCCGGGACTGTGTGTCCTCGAATTTAAATACTCAGCCGCTCCAACCAGACGTACAACTGAGACAGCAGTTGGAACTGGTCTACCAAATCATTGTCTTCACCAAGCTTACTGGTTATATTCCCTCAACTCTTTCATTTCCTCATAACTGTGTTGTGTGTTTGTTAATATCTGTGTTTGAAGACTTTGACTAAAGACTTTCTCAATTTCCTCAGTTTAATTTCTTCAGTCTGTTTGTCTTCATCCTATGTTATCCTGTGCTTACGCTTTCTGTACTCTGTGCCTGTCTTCATTTCATCATGATGACTATGCTTGTATTCTGTTATGTTTACTTTTGAGTACTTATTCCACTACTAGAAGAATTTCATAAAAATCACCTATTCACCCCCCCCCCCCCCCCCCCCACCTTTAGTCGATATAATGCACTTTCACAAACCAAGTTGGATATGGGTGAATTGGAAACATAGTATATCCAGTCTGGAACTCTCAAACAATATGTTCACTGGCCTTGAAAACTCTCCATCTGTTGTTCACATGTACAATTTATATTATCTAATTCTTAGTTCCAACAAACTGCATGGCACTGTACCTATACCACTCACAGCTATGTTCGAGACTTTTATATTATATTGCCGCGTGGAAGGATGGATCTGCAAGCAAGCATGAATCCATATGTAATAATAGAGCACTTTTACTATGTACTGTATTCAATTTTCTTCCTGAAGAAACATACGCCGTGTGCATATGGGTTTTACTTTTTTTGAGGATGCATATGGGTTGTACTTGTTAGATGAGACAACTTAAATAAGCCACTTTTCTGTGGCAGAAGTTACTTACCTGCTTCCTTTCGTTGGATTGGATTGCCAGCACTGATCAACCTTATGGTGTATACAATTATTACACATAATATGCAGTGTGTTAATTCTTTTCCTGAAAATAAGATATGCCGAATGTTCATGTGCTACACACTTGTCAGATAGGAGTATATAATGAATCCATTTTCTTTGGAGATAGTATTTATCTGGTTTGTTTCACACACGATGATCAAATATGTCAGCTAGTGCCATCAACTAAACAAATGAAACGGCCGGTTGTTTTAGCGACTTGATCTCTGACTCTGAGGTTTTCTCTACCTGAAGAGATACCCGGGCTAAAACAGAAACACAGTTAGTATCGGCAATACAGCTAACAAGCTGACTGCAGCAATCTGAACCAAAATTATCGGTAGAACGAGCATTCATATTTGAAATTCCACAAGCCAAAAAGGTTCATATATGTAAAATGGTTCAGAACTAAATGCAACATGAAACCTAATGCACATTAATGATATTGTATTGGCAAGGTTATACCCCTGTAATATCTTTTTTATCAGAGATGAACATGAATATCTATTGGCAACTTAATAACGGCATGATTGCATGTGTACATTATAATTAGTAACAAATATTTTTTTTCACCAACTTTATCCCCTCAACTCATGCATCACTAATACACGCTATATTTTGGGAGTATGATGGAAGAGTTCTATTTTGGTGCTCAACAGCCCATGCTCTATAATGAGACAGGTACCGCTGTTAATACATAAATCTGGTAGTTACTACCAATAATCCTTGCACGAACAGGTACCATTTTTCAACAAATGGAAATGTGTTCAATCTCTAACAATAATTTCTCTAATAGCATATATGTACATTGTAATTAGCAAGATTTTTTTTTCTTCACCAACCTTATCGCCTCAACTCATGCATCACTGATGTATCATGAAAGAGATTTTTTTTGTGATCAACAGCCCATGCTCTATATTGAGACCAAGTACCACTGTTAATAGACAAATGTGTTAGTTACTACCAATAGTCCTTGCACGAACAGGTGCCATCTTTGAACAAATGGAAACGTGTTCGATCTCTAACAATAATTTCTCTCCCATATACTTTAGATATAAGTTTGGAAACATGATGGCAATCTTGGCAGACTCTGAGGTTCTTGACAATCCGAATGGGCATACAATCATTTGTACTTATCAAAGCAAATGCGATTGCCAGCTTCTCACTGTGGCGGCTGAGTGCACCTTCCATCTCTTCTTCTTCAATGTCAAGCAAAACTTCTTTCTTGTCAGGCACATAACCTTCCTCCAGCCTTATTCTACTATCTATCTCATACCACTTTGTCAAAATATCTTTTATGCGAGGATGAGACAGATCTCCAACAATGAACTGGTGGATAACTCCATTAATCTCCACATTGCTACATCCAGGTGTCTTCTCAACTCCCTTCTCACGCATCAGGTGCCTAATTTCCCTTGCACACGCATGCCTACCAGAAGCAGAATATATGTTACCTAAAAGTACATAAGCACCACTTTTGTCAGGCTCCAATTCAATCCAGTGCTTTATAACATACTCAGCCAACTCCACATTCTTGTGAAACCTACAGCCAGCCATTAGAGCTCCCCAGATTAAGGCATCCGGTTTCATGGGCATTTTCTCAACCATGTCTCTGGCCTCACTAAGCAAGCCATTCCGTGCCAGGAGGTCTACCATGCATCCATAATGCTCAATCTTTGGTTTAATACCATAGTTGTTCACCATGGAATTGAAAAGCTGCCGACCCTTGTCAACTAACCCAGTGTGTGTGCACGCACAGAGAGCGCCAATGAAGGCAATGTCATCCGGCTTCACACCTGAGCTCTCCATCTGGGAGAAGAGCGTCAATGAGTCTGCGCCGCGGCCGTGCATAGCCAGGCCCTTTATCATGGTAGTCCAGGCCAGCACATTCTTGTCCTTCATTCCCTCAAACACCTCCATTCCAAGCTGCACCTCACCGCATTTGGCATACATATCAACCAACGCAGTGCCCAGGAACACGGTGATCCTGATATTGTTTGCTCTGAGGTAACCATGGACCCACTTCCCCTGCTCCAGAGCCCCCAGCTGCGCGCACGCGGCAAGCACCCCGACGAGAACCGTGTCGTCCGGGCGGACACCTTGGGCCTGCATCTGAGAGAACACCCCCAGCGCCTCCCTGCCGTCCCCGGCCTGCACGTACCCATTCACCATGGCGCTCCAGGACACGGCATTCCTCTCGGGCATTTCGTCGAACAGCGAGCGGGCGTCGGCGACTCGGCCAGCCCTCGCGTGCGCCGTGATGAGCGTGTTGAACGTGGAGGCGTCGACGGCGGCCGAGGCGCGCAGCAACAAGTGCGCATCGGGCAGGCGGCCGAGCAGGCCCGCGTGGACGCGGATGAGCGCGTTGTTCACGAGGAGGAACCCCGTGAGGCCGAGCCTGACGGCGTGGGCGTGGACGGCGAGCGCGAGGCGGCGCGCGCCGGGGACGGCGGGGGAGAGCGCGAGCGACTTGAGGAGGGAGGGGAGGGTGTGCGGGGTCGGGAGGAGGCCCGCGCGGAGGAGGTGGGCGTAGAGCGGGAGCGCCGCCTGCGGCGTCCCGGAGCCCGCGAGCGCCCGGATGAGCGCGTCGTGGAGCTCCGCGCTGCGCCGGAGCAGGCCCGACGTGACCAGGGCCGCCTGGATCCGCGCGATCGGCCGCGCGTCGGCGCCGCCGCGGTGCCGCGACAGCAGCTCCACGTAGCGCCGGACGGCCACCATCTCATCACGTAGTGGTGGCATGTTTTCCTGTAAAATGGCTCACTCGCAGGCAGCGCCACGCAATACGAAATATGAGAGGGGGAGAGAGATGGTTTGACCTGGTCTTCGCCGGTGAGCTCCTGCGGGCGGGACTTGAGGACGGGGCCGGGGCAGTCGCCGCTGCGCAGTTGGACGAACGCGGCGAGGGAGCTTCTTGGGGCCGTCGTCGGGCGCGAGGGCGAACCGGGGGTTGGCCGCGGCGCCGGCCCCGGGGGCTTTTCTCCGACGCGCCGACGAGTGCATATGTTGTAGGGGTGACCTTTTTTTTAAGCATCTACAGCCGCTATGGCAAATCCAGCCCTCAAAACGTTCGCGGTCTTTAACAAAGCATTCTCAAATAATATAATCCACATTCAGATACCTTAATTATCATATCTCAAATTCATACAAATCTATGCAACTACGTCGATGCACATACATCGTTTGGCTACTCAATCACTACTAACTAAACATGTCATCGGACTACCACAATTTGGCATGTTTGGCTATGTTCGAGATCATCCATGGCTGCCCTTGCCCTTCCCGACGCCCTTGCCGTCCTTCTCGTCGAAGTACCGGTCGAAGACGAAGTACGGATCGAGTCGAATCTGCTCGTCGCCGGAGCTGTTCTCGCCATAACTGTCCGCATTCTCCTCCTTCGATGGCAGTCCGGCCATGGCACGGACCACACGATTTTGCTCTCGCGCGAGGGCGCGCGTGTTCCTCCGCTGCCGTTTCTTCACAATGCGGACGCAGATAGCTTCCTCCTCTGCGGCCACCTCCGCCGTCGCCATTCCCGCCATGGTACGAGCCTCGGTGGCCCTTATTCTCTCATTCCCACGACGGACCAGCCGTTTCCAGTGGGACGCATAGTCTGCCAAACTGATGATGGGGAAGGAGAGGGGTTCCGGCTGCCGGGACCACGATGATCCTTCCCAGAGGACCCGAGCGCCCGTTGAGCCGACGCTATAGAGTCGCGGCGGACAGGTCCGTCTGTCGGTCGAGCGCTATCCTCCCGAGAGCAGCGGAGTGCAATGCGGACCGCCATTGTCTCCCCCAACCTGCATGGGATGACACCCCAGTCAATGGATCCGGACTGGCCGGAGTTAGATCCGTTGACTGCCATGTCAGAGACAGCTGGATGCCCCCGGAGATGAGATTGGGTGGCGGAAGGGAGTGGAGTGAAGTGGCTAGGGTTTGGTCCAGCGAGCGCATAGAGACGAATATATGTAGGGTCGGATGAGTCAGCATGGGTCGGGTCCGACGTGATGGGCGTCCCTGGACGCCCATATCCGCCTCATATTTGAGCTGGATATGAGGGGTGTTGGTCAACTAGGACGTTTGAGCCTGTTTGAGATGTTCGTTTAGGTTGAAAAATCATGACCGGTCAGTGACCGGGCGAGCCACCCAAACATTTAAGAAGGGTTTGGGGCGCCCGGCTGTAGATATTTTTACTATCACCCAAACAAAAACATCCCGTTTCGAAGACCTGACTACAAGTTCCAGAACTCTCCTTGATTAGCAGGATTTCAAAAATAGATTTCTTTCTCTTTACGATTATTCAAAAATGCAGGATAGAAAAAACAAATAGAATCGTAAAGTGATGACTATGTAAAGTGATGACTATTTAAATTCTACAGGATTTTAGTTTGTTTGATATCATCACAAAAAAGAAAACAAATGATATTTTTAAAAAGTCAAAGAGGGGTAGTTATCCCCACCTAAATTTCATTTATTATTTCTCTATAATAAGGCTTTACAGCCTATTTCAAAATAGGGTTCAAGCGCCACCAGAAGGCAGGAGGAGAAGATGGCGCCCACACCGCCCAGGCCGGCCGGGCTTTGCCTGTGAGCATGCGCCGACGGCGGTGAGGAGGGGCGGAGGAGGAGGGAGGGGGCCTAGATGGGGAAGTCACATATGACGTATACATTGTGAATTATAATGACATTTTGATCAACATCTAAGTGTCTAAGTTTGTTGTTTCACAACATCGCATGAACATTCGGCTAGTCTTTACACTGCTGGTTAAACCTGGTCCTTTATAGCATCAACTCAATCCTCACCTCACCCCACCCCATACCGGCAGACACGTAAGGTGTGCTTTGTAAAGAAAGAAAATGTGATCATCACGCACGCAACACGCACCAATCATTATCAGATCATGTCTAATGATTTTGTACCAACGTGACCTCCCCATTGTTCTCAGACCGACAATCTCCGAAACAATGTGATCGCCATTAACGGAATCCGAAATCTTTGGTGCCGATCGAACGCCACACACACCAATCATAACCCGATCGTGTGCAATGATTTTGTACCAACGTAATCCCCAATTTTCCAAGACCGACAATCTGAGAGACAAACAGGCTCTCACGTAGGCCATTGCCGGCCGGCCAGCTACATGGCCGCACGTCTACACCATTTTATACTCTCCCTGACCCCTCACCTGGTCACCTTGCCGCGCCTATATATGAACCCGACGCCTCCCGCCATTTCCACACAGCCAAAGCCAGCTGCGATCATCTCCATCGATCTAGCACGCACGCACGGAGTGCCAGTCTTCCCTTCCAGCAATGGCGGCCTACCTCCCCCTCGCCGTCCTCGTGGCCCTCCTCGCCGCCACCGGCGCCAGCGCCCACGGCTACAGCCAGACCCCCTCGCCGACGCCTGCACCGGCTGCCAAGTGCGACAAGGTGATGCTCAAGGTGGAGGGCGTGGTGTACTGCCAGAGCTGCACGCACCGGAACTCGTGGTGCCTGGACGGCGCGACGCCGCTGCCGGGGGCGAAGGTGACGGTCACCTGCCGCGACGCCAAGAACCGCGTCATGGCCTCGCGGACGCCCGTCGCCGACGGCAACGGCTACTTCCTCGCCGAGTTCGACGTCGCCGAGAAGGCCGACTACTACAAGGGGGACCCCGCCAAGGCCTGCTTCGTGCGCCTGCTCGCGTCGCCGGACCGCAAGTGCGACGACCTCACCAACGTCAACTACGGCATCGAGGGCGCGCCGCTCCGCCACGAGGGCAAGCGGTGGTCCGGTAAGGGGCACGAGAACGTCGTGTACGCCGCCGGCCCTCTCTCATTCAAGCCGGACACCTGCGCGCCCAGGGGCCACTACTGATGATCGTTTTTTATTTATTTGTTTTGAGTATTATCTAATCTGAGCATCTTAGCTCAATTTCATCATTTCAAATATGAAGTTGATAACCACGCATACCATGTGGTCGCTGATGAAGCTTATATGCGGCATGCGCGGCTGCTTTGGGTTTGAGACCGTGTATATTCTGTCTTTTTTTTTTCTCCTACAAAACTTCTATTGAATCCATCATCAATCATGACAGTATAAAGAGCATCATAAATCATAAAATTTATATCCAGACCTGTAGACCATAACGACGACTACAAGCACTGGACCAAGCTAAAGACGCGTCGCCGATATCACCCCTTCCTCGCACGGAGCTAGGCAAAACTTGCAATAGTAGACAGTCGGTAATAGCACCCTATGACCCAGGAAATATGCTTTGGTTCCTGGTTGTATATGTTAGAGTTGTGTCGAATATTATGTACAAGGTAGGTTACAGTTGGACTATGAGTTGTATTGTGTTTACATAGGATGTGGAGTCGTGTCCTAGTAGGACACTTATATCCTAGGCCTCTCTTATATAGCGGGGGTGGACACACGATGTAACATATGCCAACATAATAGCACCGGAACGCAGGGGAAGCCGGCGGCGTGTGCCGGTGTCCAGGGCGACCGGGTGCGGTATTGTAGCGGTGTCATGGGGAGGAGCGCCCATAGTCAGGCCCCGGGGATGTAGCCATATTGGTGAACCTCGTTAACAAATCTCGGTGTCGTGCTCGTGTGATTGCTTGGTTCTCGGATGATCGACGGTATGCCTCGGATTTATTCTAACAAGTGGTATCAGAGCTAGGTTATCTGAAGGTTGCGGATTGTTGATCTAAAGACGGTTTTGAAGAGATCATGGTTGCGGAAGCTGGTCGATGGCCTAGTCGGCGGAATATTGTCTCCGGCGATCGCGTGGAACACGACAGTAGGGAGCAGCAAGACGATCTGGTCCAAAACAGGAGCGATCGGTTTACAAGCAGGACTATCGGCGAGATCAAGTCGCTCTTGGCAGGCAAGATGCGTTCGGCGGCGGCCATTGTCAGATCGATATGATCGTGGCGAGTTGCGGTGCAACGGCTGCAGCCGTGTACGGAGCAAAGCAGCGGGGCAGTATGGGCCTAGTCGCGGCCGTCAGGTGCAGCGTGCCGCTGTTGGGCAGCTCAGGCAGGCAGAGTCCACGGATTGTGGTAGCGTGGCTGAAGCCTAGGTTGTTGTAGCGGAGAGGCGCAACGTGCAGCTATTTGGAGTCCGTACGTGTACGTGTACGCAACCCGTGCGGCAGCAGGAAACGGATGCATTGGAAGCCAAGCGAACGTGTTAAGCGAGATTTGTTTGTGAAAAAAAATTGGCACAAAGACTAGTCAGATCGTGATACTGTCATGGAAAAAGGAAAGAAAAGGAGAGGCCAGCTACAGACGTGTGATGAATCAGGTGTTTGAGCTACCTAGCTTTGTTGATCTGATTTGGTATGTTCACACGGGAAGGCTACATGGACTTCGCTTTGGTTTTCTTTGTTGGTACACATTTGTGTTTGGATGGCGGTGGTCACGATGACGGCTTGAGGAGTCTGGGATGTGTCTGCAGTCGTGGAAGTTCGGCTGGGTCAGACTTGTCAGTCTGATGGATCGACGCAAGTCGTTTGATACAGAAGACGGTGGTGGGATCGGCGACGGCGACATAGGAGCGTGATGCTGATGGTGACCGACTTCTGGGCGTGGAAACACGTGGCGCAGGCCCCGAGGGCTTGTGTGGCTTCGACAAGACTATGGCGCGGGATTGATTTAAGGTGGTGTATACACGGAGCTTGAAGTCGATGAGGCGCGGGGGTGGACTGATCATCTACCTTGGAGTCATGTTAAAGGTGGAGCTGGATTGAGGGGCTACGGCGTAAGTCGACGGGGTCGAAGCCTATTCAGCAGGTGGGAAAAAAAGCGAGCAACACGTAATTCAGACTGGAGCCCAGTGGTCTGACGGAAGCGTGAAACTCGTCATCGGTCGGTGATGATCGGTGGTACTCTGCAGTGGGGGTTGAGTGGTGTGGTTTCGTGACCCTTGAGACTCGACCGGGACAGCGGAGGCTCGACGCGGTAATAGCGGCGAGGTGTGCGGTACGCACGGGGCATGGAGACGGGCCAGGGCTCTGGTGGTCATACATGTGGTGAGACAACTGCGAATTTGACTCGGGATGACTACAAGCAACGGTAAAATTCCTTCAATTTTCAGACAGGCGGTTAAGAAAGGAGCGGTGATGTTGAGTTCAGGTAACTCTTATGTGTGACACCCAATATGTGAGTTGTTCACTTTCACGCAGGTCAGTGATCGGTGTGTGATGATGTTGACGGATACTCTGGAAGTTGGGAGCACAGACTAGAGTAAAGAGAAACTTAATTTTGCTCGAGTGTTGACTGTGGTCAGGAAAAGAAGGGACTACAAGTTGCAGGTGGAGTCACATGGAGTCTTTGGAGTAGCGGCGGTACTCATAAGCTCAAGTCCAATGTACATGGAAGTTTGACGCATTGACGAATTCAAGGTGGTGGAGAATATTCGTCAAGGTGGAGTTTGTTAGAGTTGTGTCGAATATTATGTACAAGGTAGGTTACAGTTGGACTATGAGTTGTATTGTGTTTACATAGGATGTGGAGTCGTGTCCTAGTAGGACACTTATATCCTAGGCCTCTCTTATATAGCGGGGGTGGACACACGATGTAACATATGCCAACATAATAGCACCGGAACGCAGGGGAAGCCGGCGGCGTGTGCCGGTGTCCAGGGCGACCGGGTGCGGTATTGTAGCGGTGTCATGGGGAGGAGCGCCCATAGTCAGGCCCCGGGGATGTAGCCATATTGGTGAACCTCGTTAACAAATCTCGGTGTCGTGCTCGTGTGATTGCTTGGTTTTCGGATGATCGACGGTATGCCTCGGATTTATTCTAACAGTATATACACCTTATATGAGAAATTTTTAAAATAATTAAACAAAAAATCAAAATAGTTCAGAAGTTTTTTATAATAAACTTGACTTACTTCTGCATTAGTATATAAATTTCCGTGAAAAAAAACTAGCGTTGACTTCACAGCGAAAAAGACAAAATTTATTTGCTATTATAGGTCACTATTCACACTATTTTGGTCAAAATTTCGTCTTTTATGAAAAGAAGTCAAAGGGGGATTTTATTTTGTGAAATTTTTCTCACAAGTACAATGTAAGGTCAAGTTTATTTCAAAAATATTTTTAGAATTTTTTGACTTTTTATTGAATTACTATTTTTTTTCCATATAGGGTCTATACGTCCCCATAGACCAAAAGTCCCCTCCCCTATGACCCAACCCTAGGGAACCAATTATCACGCAATATGTTTATCTTTGATCCATCGCTGATGGCCATATGATCCCATGCCTCAACAAGTCCCTCCCATACATAATGTTGTGCCATGTAGAAGAACAACCCTGTGGGCTTGTCATTGATATGATACCCGAGTCTTTGAAGTACCCCGCCTTGAGCACGCGAGCGCTCATTGAATTAGGAACCACAATAATTCTCTAGACTGGTCTAGCTAGAAGGTCTTGATTAAAAACATAAAAATTTGTGTGTGTGTGTTTCTCCATCTTAAAGAAAAAAAATCTCATCTTCATCCCGAATAAAAATAAAAGTTTCTAGCATCACATGGACATCACATCCATCTCAGAAAGGAAAAAAAAGCCAAAAAAAATCTCAAAAAATGTCTCACTTCCATTTTCTAAAAATAATCTACCAAAAAGTAAAAAAAAACGTTCTTACCGCGGCCAATCAGCATGCGCCATGTGGCATAGCTGGTTGGCTGCCCTTCCCGTGCGCTTAATGGATTTAATATTCCCTAAATACAATATATTTATACTTGGAGTAAAATTTACTTTGGATTTGCAAATTCTCCATCAATTAAGAATTAGTTAAATCTCAATAACTGCTATGACCGCCAGGTTAGACGGAGATTCATACATATTTGTCATTTCTGTTTTTCTATCTCTTTGTGCACATTTACAATTTTTTGTTATTCTCCGCACGTAACTAAAGTTGCACGCCTAACTAAAGCGTCACGAGCCACGAGCAGCCATCTCCTCCTCCTTAAAAAAACTAGGGTTCATGCCTCTCGCCGGCACCGCTGCAGGTCCACCTCGTCTTCGGTGACCCTAGGGTCATGGGGCGTGGTGTATCCTGACAAGGGACGGCGGGAGGGTGTTGGGGAACGTAGTAATTTCAAAAAAATTCTACGCACACGCAAGATCATGGTGATGCATAGTAACGAGAGGGGAGAGTGTTGTCTACGTACCAACGCAGACCGACTGCGGAAACGATCACACAACGTAGAGGAAGTAGTCGTACTTCTTCCCGATCCGACCGATCCAAGCACCGTTACTCCGGCACCTCCGAGTTCTTAGCACATGTTCAGCTCGATGACGATCCTCGGGCTCCGATCCAGCAAAGCGTCGAGGAAGAGTTCCGTCAGCACGACGGCGTGGTGACGATCTTGATGTGCTACCGACGCAGGGCTTCGCCTAAGCACTACAACGGTATGATCGAGGTGGAATTTGGTGGCAGGGGGCACCGCACACGGCTAAGGAACGATCTCACGGAACAACTTGTGTGTCTAGAGGTGCCCCCTGCCCCCGTATATAAAGGATGAGAGGGGGAGGGCTGGCCGGCCAAGCTTGGAGGCGCAAGAGGAGTCCTACTCCCACCGGGAGTAGGACTCCCCCCTCCAATCCTATTCCAACTAGGATTCCTTAAAGGGGAGAGAGAGAGAGAGGGTGGCCGGCCCCTTCTCCTAGTCCTAATAGGACTAGGGGGAGGGGGGAGGTGCGCAGCCCTTGTGGGCAGCCCTCTCACCTTTCCACTAAGGCCCATGTAGGCCCATTTGGCTCCCGGGGGGTTCCGGTAACCCTCCCGGTAATCCGGTAAAATCCCGATTTCACCCGGAACACTTCCGATGTTCAAACATAGGCTTCCAATATATCAATATTTATGTCTCGACCATTTCGAGACTCCTCGTCATGTCCGTGATCACATCCGGGACTCCGAACAACCTTCGGTACATCAAAATGCATAAACTCATAATAACTGTCATCGTAACGTTAAGCGTGCGGACCCTACGGTTCGAGAACAATGTAGACATGACCGAGACACGTCTCCGGTCAATAACCAATAGCGGGACCTGGATGCCCATATTGGCTCCTACATATTCTACGAAGATCTTTATCGGTCAGACCGCATAACAACATACGTTGTTCCCTTTGTCATCGGTATGTTACTTGCCCGAGATTCGATCGTCGGTATCCAATACCTAGTTCAATCTCGTTACTGGCAAGTCTCTTTACTCGTTCCGTAATACATCATCTCGCAACTAACTCATTAGTCACAATGCTTGCAAGGCTTATGTGATGTGTATTACCGAGAGGGCCCAGAGATACCTCTCCGACAATCGGAGTGACAAATCCTATTCTCGAAATACGCCAACCCAACATCTACCTTTGGAGACACCTGTAATGCTCCTTTATAATCACCCAGTTACGTTGTGACGTTTGGTAGCACCCAAAGTGTTCCTCCGGCAAACGGGAGTTGCATAATCTCATAGTCATAGGAACATGTATAAGTCATGAAGAAAGCAATAGCAACATACTAAACGATCGGGTGCTAAGCTAATGGAATGGGTCATGTCAATCAGATCATTCAACTAATGATGTGACCTCGTTAATCAAATAACAACTCTTTTGTCCATGGTTAGGAAACATAACCATCTTTGATTAACGAGCTAGTCAAGTAGAGGCATACTAGTGACACTCTGTTTGTCTATGTATTCACACATGTATTATGTTTCCGGTTAATACAATTCTAGCATGAATAATAAACATTTATCATGATATAAGGAAATAAATAATAACTTTGTTATTGCCTCTAGGGCATATTTCCTTCAGTCTCCCACTTGCACTAGAGTCAATAATCTAGTTCACATCGCCATGTGATTTAACAGCAATAGTTCACATCACCATGTGATTAACACCCATAGTTCACATCATCATGTGACCAACACTCAAAGGGTTTACTAGAGTCAGTAATCTAGTTCACATATCTATGTGATTAACACCCAAAGAATACTAAGGTGTGATCATGTTTTGCTTGTGAGATAATTTTAGTCAACGGGTCTGTCACATTCAGATCCGTAAGTATTTTGCAAGTTCTATGTCTACAATGCTCTACATGGAGCTATTCTAGCTAATTGCTCCCACTTTCAATATGTATCCAGATTGAGACTTTAGATTCATCTGGATCAGTGTCAAAAACTTGCATCGACGTAACCCTTTACGACGAACCTTTTGTCATGTCCATAATCGAGAAACATATCCTTATTTCACTAAGGATAATTCTGACCGCTGTCCAGTGATCTACTCCTAGATCACTATTGTACTCCCTTGCCAAATCAGTGCAGGGTATACAATAGATCTGGTATACAGCATGACATACTTTTTAGAACCTATGGCCAAGGCATAGGGAATGATTTTCATTCTCTTTCTATCTTCTGTCGTGGTCGGGCTTTGAGTCTTACTCAACTTCACACCTTGTAATACAGGCAAGAACTCTTTCTTTGACTGCTCCATTTTGAACTACTTCAAAATCTTGTCAAGGTATATACTCATTGAAAAAACTTATCAAGCGTCTTGATCTATCTCTATAGATCTTGAAGCTCAATATGTAAGCAGCTTCACCGAAGTCTTTCTTTGAAAAACTCCTTTCAAACACTCCTTTATGCTTTACAGAATAATTCTACATTATTTCCGATCAACAATATGTCATTCACATATACTTATCAGAAATGTTGTAGTACTCCCACTCACTTTCTTGTAAATACAGGCTTCACTGCAAGTCTGTATAAAACTATATGCTTTGATCAACTTATCAAAGCGTGTATTCCAACTCTGAGATGCTTGCACCAGTCCATAGATGGATCGCTGGAGCTTGCACATTTTGTTAGCACCTTTCGGATTGACAAAACCTTCTAGTTGCATCACATACAACTCTTCTTTAATAAATCCATTAAGGAATGCAGTTTTGTTTATCCATTTGCCAGATTTCATAAAATGCGGCAATTGCTAACATGATTCGGACAGACTTAAGCATAGATACGAGTGAGAAAAACTCATCGTAGTCAACACCTTGAACTTGTCGAAAACCTTTTTTGACAATTCTAGCTTTGTAGATAGTAACACTACTATCAGCGTCCGTCTTCCTCTTGAAGATCCATTTATTTTCTATGGTTTGCCGATCATCGGGCAAATCCATCAAAGTCCATACTTTGTTCTCATACATGGATCATATCTCAGATTTCATGGCCTCAAACCATTTCGCGGAATTTGGGCTCATCATCGCTTCCTCATAGTTCATAGGTTCGTCATGGTCAAGTAACATGACCTCCAGAACAGGATTACCGTACAACTCTGGTGCGGATCTCACTCTGGTTTACCTACGAGATTCGGTAGTAACTTGATCTGAAGTTACATGATCATCATCATTAGCTTCCTCACTAATTGGTGTAGTAGTCACAAGAACAGATTTTTGTGATGAACTACTTTCCAATAAGGTAGAAGGTACAATTACCTTATCAAGTTCTACTTTCCTCCCACTCACTTCTATCGAGAGAAACTCCTTCTCTAGAAAGGATCCATTATAAGCAACGAATGTCTTGCCTTAGGATCTGTGATAGAAGGTGTACCCAACAATCTCCTTTGGGTATCCTATGAAGACATATTTCTCCGATTTGGGTTTGAGCTTATCAGGATGAAACTTTTTTTCATAAGCATCGCAACCCCAAACTTCAAGAAACGACAACTTTGGTTTCTTGCCAAACCATAGTTCATAAGGCGTCGTCTCGACGGATATAGATGGTGTCCCTTTTTAACGTGAATGCAGCTGTCTCTAATGCATGACCCCAAAAACGATAGTGGTAAATCGGTAAGAAACATCATAGATTGCACTATATCCAATAAAGTACGGTTATGACGTTCGGACACACCATTATGTTGTGGTGTTCCAGGTGGCGTGAGTAGTGAAACTATTTCACATTGTTTTAACTGAAGACCAAACTCGTAACTCAAATACTCTTTTCCACGATCAGATCGTAGAAACTTTATTTTCTTGTTACGATGATTTTCCACTTCACTCTGAAATTATATGAAATTTTCAAATGTATCAGACTTCTATTTCATTAAGTAGATATACCCATATCTGCTCAAATCATCTGTGAAGGTCAGAAAATAATGATACCCGCTGCAAGCCTTAAATATTCATCGAACCACATACATCAGTATGTATGATTTCCAACAAATCTGTTGCTTGCTCCATTGTTCCGGAGAACGTAGTCATCTTGCCCAAAAGGCATGGTTCACAAGCATCAAGTGATTCATAATCAAGTGATTCTGAAAGCCCATCAGTATGGAGTTTCTTCATGCGCTTTATACCAATATGACCTAAACGGCAGTGCCACAAATAAGTTGCACTATCATTATTAACTTTGCATCTTTTGGTTTCAATATTATGAATATGTGTATCACTACGATCGAGATCCAACGAACTTGTTTCATTGGGTGTATGACCATCGAAGGTTTTATTCATGTAAACAGAACAACAATTATTCTCTGACTTTAATGAATAACCGTATTGCAATAAAACATGATCAAATCATATTCATGCTCAACGCAAAAACCAAATAACACTTATTTTAGTTCAACACTAATCCCGAAAGTATAAGGGAGTGTGCGATGATGATCATATCAATCTTGGAACTACTTCCAACACACATCGTCACTTCACCCTTAACTAGTCTCTATTTATTCTGCAACTCCTGTTTCGAGTTACTACTCTTAGCAACCGAACCAATATCAAATACTGAGGGGTTGCTATAAACACTAGTAAAGCACACATCAATAATATGTATATCAAATATACTTTTGTTCACTTTGCCATCCTTCTTATCCGCCAATCACTTGGGGTAGTTCCGCTTCCAGTGACCAGTCCCTTTGCAGTAGAAGCACTCAGTCTCAGGCTTAGGTCCAGACTTGGGCTTCTTCACTTGAGCAGCAACTTGCTTGCCGTTCTTCTTGAAGTTCCCCTTCTTCCCTCTGCCCTTTTCTTGAAACTAGTGGTCTTGTCAACCATCAACACTTGATGTTTTTCTTGATTTCTACCTTCGTTGATTTCAGCATCATGAAGAGCTTGGGAGTTGTTTCCGTTATCCCTTGCATATTATAGTTCATCATGAAGTTCTGCTAACTTGGTGATGGTGTCTAGAGAATTCTGTCAATCACTATCTTATCTGGAAGATTAACTCCCACTTGATTCAAGCGATTGTAGTACCCAGACAATCTGAGCACATGCTCACTAGTTGAGCGATTCTCCTCCATCTTTTAGCTATAGAACTTGTTGGAGACTTCATATCTCTCAACTCGGGTATTTGCTTGAAATATTAACTTCAACTCCTGGAACATCTCATATGGTCCATGACGTTCAAAACGTCTTTGAAGTCCCGATTCTAAGCCATTAAACATGGTGCACTAAACTATCAAGTAGTCATCATATTGAGCAAGCCAAAGTTCATAACGTCTGTATCTGCTCCTGCAATAGGTCTGTCACCTAGCGGTGCATCAAGGACATAATTCTTCTGTGCAGCAATGAGGATAAACCTCAGATCACAGATCCAATCCGCATCATTGCTACTAACATCTTTCAACATAATTTTCTCTAGGAACATATCAAAATAAACACAGGGAAGCAACAACGCAAGCTATTGATCTATAACATAATTTGCAAAATACTACCAGGACTAAGTTCATGATAAATTTAAGTTCAATTAATCATATTACTTAAGAACTCCCACTTAGATAGATATCCCTCTAATCCTCTAAGTGATCATGTGATCCAAATCAACTAAACCATAACCGATCATCACGTGAGATGGAGTAGTTTTCAATGGTGAACATCGTTATGTTGATCATATCTACTATATGATTCACGCTCGACCTTTCAGTCTCCGTGTTCCGAGGGCATATCTGTATATGCTTGGCTCGTCAAGTATAACCTGAGTATTCCGCGTGTGCAAAACTGGCTTGCACCCGTTGTAGATGGACGTAGAGCTTATCACACCCGATCATCACGTGGTGTCTGGGCACGACGAACTTTGGCAACGGTGCATACTCAGGGAGAACACTTCTTGATAATTTAGTGAGAGATCATCTTATAATGCTACCGTCAATCAAAGCAAGATAAGATGCATAAAAGATAAACATCACATGCAATCAATATAAGTGATATGATATGGCCATCATCATCTTGTGCTTGTGATCTCCATCTCCGAAGCACCGTCATGATCACCATCGTCACCGGCGCGACACCTTGATCTCCATCATAGCATCGTTGTCGTCTCGCCAATCTTATGCTTCCACGACTATCACTACCGCTTAGTAATAAAGTAAAGCATTACATCGCGATTGCATTGCATACAATAAAGCGACAACCATATGGCTCCTGCCAGTTGTCGATAACTCGGTTACAAAACATGATCATCTCATACAATAAAATTTAGCATCATGCCTTGACCATATCACATCACAACATGCCCTGCAAAAACAAGTTAGACGTCCTCTACTTTCTTGTTGCAAGTTTTACGTGGCTGCTACGGGCTTAAGCAAGAACTCATCTCACCTACGCATCAAAACCACAACGATAGTTTGTCAAATAGACTCCGTTTTAACCTTCTCAAGGACCGGGCGTAGCCACACTCGGTTCAACTAAAGTTGGAGAGACAGTCGCCCGCAAGCCATCTATGTGCAAAGCACGTCGAGGGAACCGGTCTCGCGTAAGCGTACGCGTAAGGTTGGTCCGGGTCGTCTCGTCCAACAATACCGCCGAACCAAAGTATGACATGCTGGTAGGCAGTATGACTTGTATCGCCCACAACTCACTTGTGTTCTACTCGTGCAAATAACATCAAACCATAAAACCTAGGCTCGGATGCCACTATTGGGGAACGTAGTAATTTCAAAATTTTCCTACGCACACGCAAGATCATGGTGATGCATAGCAACGAGAGGGGAGAGTGTTGTCTACGTACCAACGCAGACCGACTGCGGAAGCGATCACACAACGTAGAGGAAGTAGTCGTACGTCTTCCCGATCCGACCGATCCAAGCACCGTTACTCCGGCACCTCCGAGTTCTTAGCACACGTTCAGCTCGATGACGATCCTCGGGCTCCGATCCAGCAAAGCATCGAGGAAGAGTTCCGTCAGCACGACAGCGTGGTGACGATCTTGATGTGCTACCGACGCAGGGCTTCGCCTAAGCACTACAACAGTATGATCGAGGTGGCATTTGGTGGCAGGGGGCACCGCACACGGCTAAGGAACGATCTCACGGATCAACTTGTGTGTCTAGAGGTGCCCCCTGCCCCCGTATATAACGGATGAGAGGGGGAGGGCTGGTCGGCCAAGCTTGGAGGCGCAGGAGGAGTCCTACTCCCACCGGGAGTAGGACTCCCCCCTCCAATCCTATTCCAACTAGGATTCCTTAAAGGGGAGAGAGAGAGAGAGAGAGAGAGAGAGGGTGGCCGGCCCCTTCTCCTAGTCCTAATAGGACTAGGGGGAGGGGGGAGGTGCGTAACCCTTGTGGGCAGCCCTCTCACCTTTCCACTAAGGCCCATGTAGGCCCATTTGGCTCCCGGGGGGTAACGGTAACCCTCCCGGTAATCCGGTAAAATCCCGATTTCACCCGGAACACTTCCGATGTCCAAACATAGGCTTCCAATATATCAATATTTATGTCTCGACCATTTCGAGACTCCTCGTCATGTCCGTGATCACATCCGGGACTCCGAACAACCTTCGGTACATCAAAATGCATAAACTCATAATAACTGTCATCGTAACATTAAGCGTGCGGACCCTACGGTTCGAGAACAATGTAGACATGACCGAGACACGTCTCCGATCAATAACCAATAGCGGGACCTGGATGCCCATATTGGCTCCTACATATTCTACGAAGATCTTTATCGGTCAGACCGCATAACAACATACGTTGTTCCCTTTGTCATCGGTATGTTACTTGCCCGAGATTCGATCGTCGGTATCCAATACCTAGTTCAATCTCGTTACTGGCAAGTCTCTTTACTCATTCTGTAATACATCATCTCGCAACTAACTCATTAGTCACAATGCTTGCAAGGCTTATGTGATGTGTATTACCGAGAGGGCCCAGAGATACCTCTCCGACAATCGGAGTGACAAATCCTATTCTCGAAATACGCCAACCCAACATTGTAATGCCCTCGATGCGGCTATGTCTCCCACGTGTCGAGGCACGACTTAGAGACATAGGCGCATGGAAAGCAATGTCGCAAATCGGGAATCATTACACAACCCATGTACATATATAATATAAAGGGGAATAATATAGTTGGCTTACACTCGCCACGTCACATCAAAGTACATAAATAACATCCATCATACAATCACTCATGGCCCGACTACGGCGCCAAATAGAAAAGACCCCCTACAAGCGACTAAGCCCTGAATCGAACCCCGAATAGGCACCACTACTGATCATCAGGAAAAGACACATAGTATCGCTGAGAGTCCTCGTCGTACTCTCACTTCAGCTTGAGCGCGCCATCCGGAGAAGTATCATCGGTCCCTGCATCTGGTGTAATAGTAATCTGTGAGCCACAAAGGACTCAGCAATCTCGCACCCTCGCGATCAAGACTATTTAAGCTTAATAGGTATGAAAGGGGGGTAATGAAAGTGGAGCTGCAGCAAGCGACTAGCATATATGGTGGCTAACTTATTCGCAAAGGAGAGCGAGAAGAGGAGGCAAAGCACGTGCGGAAAACTATATAGAGCAGCCTACGCAATCATAACTCCAACGCCGTGTCCACTTCCCGGACTCCGCCGAGAAGAGGCCGTCACAGCAACACACTCAGTTGATTCATTTTAATTATTTAAGGTTCAAGTTATCTACAACCGGACATTAACAAATTCCCATCTGCCCATAACCGCGGGCACGGCTTTCGAAAGATCAATCCCTGCAGGGGGGTCCCAACTTAGCCCATAACAAGCTCTCACGGTCAACGAAGGAATAGACCTCCACCCAGGACCCACCGATCAGACTCGGTATCCCAGTACAACAAGATGATTCGACAGGTCAAAACTAGTCCAGCAACACCGCCCGAATGTGCCGACAAATCCCGATAGGAGCTGCACATATCTCTTTCTCGGGGCACACTCAGATTGTCTAAACTTCCGGTAGGCCAGCCCAGAGTTCCCCCTGGTGGCCACCGGCGGCTGACGTTCCGGACCAACACTCAGAGGAGCACTGGCCCGTGGGGGGCTAAAATAAAGATGACCCTCGGGCTCCGGAAACCCAAGGGAAAAAGGGGTAGGTGGCAAATGGTAAAACCAATGTTGGGCATTGCTGGAAAAGCTTTAATCAAGGCGAACTATCAAGGGGTTCCCATTATAGCCCAACCGCGTAAGGGACGCAACAATTCGGGAACATAACACCGATATGACGGAAACTAGGGCGGCAAGAGTGGAACAAAACACTAGGCGAGAGGCCGAGCCTTCCACCCTTTACCAAGTATATAGATGAATAAAGATAACATAGCAATATAATGATATCTTAACAATTAAATAAATGTTCCAACAAGGAACGGCTCCAATCTTCACCTGCAACTAGCAACGCTATAAGAAGGGGCTTGAGCAAAGCGGTAACATAGCCAATCAATGGTTTGCTAGGACAAAGGTGGGTTAGAGGCTCAATCATGGCAATTGGGAGGCTAACAAGCAAGTGGTAGGCATCGTAGCATTGGCAAAGCAAAAGAGCGAGCAAACTAGCATAGCAAAGATAGTAGTGATTTCAAGGGTGTGATCATCTTGCCTGCACAGTTGTCAGAATTGACTGGATCCTCAAAAGAAAACTCAACGGGCTCCTCGTTAGCGAACTCGTCTCCCGGCTCTACCCAACAACACAAACAAGCAACAAGGATACAATCAACCACGTGCAAGGGCAACCAATAAGATGCAAAGATGATATGCTATGCGGGGTGCGATGCGGGATGCAAAATGCAAGATGTAATAGGAAATGCATGAACCTGGCCTCAACTTGGAAATCCAAGTGTGCCACTGGATAGAGGGGAAGAAATCACCTGAAAACGATATAAAGATCATGGCAATCGGAGCTACGGTTTAGAAATGGCAAGCGATTTACTAAACGAACCAATCTGCGATTTACAGCAAGTAGGCTCCTAAATGCAACAAAATGAACATGCTACAGCCACCCAACATGAAAACAAATTGCATGGCAGTGATGTACTCAAGAAGCTTAACAAATCATCAGGAGTGAGGCATAGGCAAATTCATCCATTAAGGGCTTCAAACAAGCATGGCAAAACTGAATAAGCAAAACAGATTTCAGACTTAGCGAAATTAACGCTAGTCTGGAATTTCAGACCACGATGCTCTCTTCGGAGCAGCAAAACAACATGATGCAAAACCTGAACATGGCAAGTAAGAGCATGGCATGGAGCTACTCAACAAGCTTAACAAAACACCCAAAATGACCTGGGGCCAAAAGGGTTCACAAAATACTCTACCGAGCACACGAACATCGATGAAACACAAACAGTTTTCAGACTTAGTGAAAACTGGGACATGCTGAAATAATAACTCACGGAGGCATGTAAACGAGCTCGATGCACTCACTACGGTGAAAGTCATGGCAAGGCAAGCATATATCCATTAAGAAGGCACAAAATTCTAGCTAGACATGGCAAGAACAAAGGCATAGCATGCATGGATCACTAGCAATCACTCCGGCAAAATCGCAAAAGAGTTCACGATCTGCCCAAAACAACAACTATGCAAAAGTTGAGCTCGATTGAGTCAACCTAGGGTGCCCCAACATAACAAGTAAAGACATGGATGGATTAAGCACAACAAGCATAACAAATCACTCTTACTGATCATCCTCAAAAGAGGAACGGGTCACTAGGAAACAAGCTGGACATATAGCATCGTGAACTAAAACATCCCAGACTTAGTGATTTTCACTAAGTCCCCGAAATCAGTAAACTCAGTTAGCCCTCTTCGCAAGCTTGCACAAGGCAACACACACATCCTAAAAATGCATGGAAGGCACCTATGGATAGAAGACAACATGCTTAACAATTCATCCCAAAGGGGCACAGGCATACCATGCACGGATTAAACATGGCAAAAATGACAAAAGTGCATGTTGAACTAACGGATCTGCAATTTAACTCATGATGCCTCCTTCCAACAGCATTTTGGGCACCAAGATGACCTCAAATGCAAATGATGCAATGGAATGAAATGATGTACTCGTCGAGACGAAGATTTTGACATATCATATGCCCAAATCGGAGCTACGGATGCAAAGATATGGCAGGTCAAAGTAGGCAAGAAAATTAGGGTTTCGGGAGGAGAAAGTCAACCGAGCCAAAATATCTCAGATCCAGATCGGCACGGTTCCCGAGGCTCGCCGGCGCGCACTGTTCACGCCGGAGTCCGTCGGCCGCCGGAGTCGGTGGGGAGGCGGCGTGGTGCTCCCGGGCCGGATCTCGCCGGATCCGGCCGGCGGGGAGCTGGAGATGCGGCGGGGCGGCGTGGCCGGCCGGCGCGGGGCGCGGCGCGGCGTCCGGTGAAGAAGGGCGGCGGGGCGGCGATGGCGGGCGCGGTGGCCGGCGCTGCTCCGGCACCGGAGCGGAGGACGGCGGCGGCGGGCGCTGGGAGGCGGGGTAGGCGGCGAACGGGCCCGCGGGGGCCCTCCCTGGGCCGAGCGGGCCGGCGGCGGGGTTGACCCGGCGGGGACAGGTGGCGGCCCCTCACTGGCCGGGCGCGGCGGCGCGGTACGTCCGGCTGAGGGCGGACATGTCCGGCCGGGCGCGGGGAACGATATCTCCTTTTTTTAGGGTTTCGAGGAAGGGGACGAGCCAAAACGAGGAGGGGGTGTATTTATAGACCTAGAGGGAGCTAGGAGAGTCCAAATGAGGTGCGGTTTTCGCCCACACGATCGTGATCGAACGACCGAGACGATGGAGCAGAGTTTGGTGGGTTTTGGGCCAAAATGGAGGGGTGTTGGGCTGCAACACACACGAGGCCTTTTCGGTCCCTCGATTAACCGTTGGAGTATCAAACACAGTCCAAATGACCCGAAACTTGACAGGCGGTCTACCGGTAGTAAACCAAGGCTGCATGGCAAGTCTCGGTCCCATCCAGAAATGTTTAATCCCCACACACGAAAGAAAGCTAGAAATGGCCACCGGAGGAGAACGAAGCGCCGGAATGCAAAACGGACAACGGGGAAAATGCTCGAATGCATGAGATGAACATATATGCAAATGCAATGCACGTGATGACATGATATGTGATGCACGAAAACAAAAACAACACACGGAGACAAAGACCCGAACCCGAGAATTAAATATAACTTAATGCCGGAAACGACAAGAGTTGGAGTACAATTCGGGAAGGTTACATATGGGGCGTTACAAACATCTACCTTTGGAGACACCTGTAATGCTCCTTTATAATCACCCGGTTACGTTGTGACGTTTGGTAGCACCCAAAGTGTTCCTCCGGCAAACGGGAGTTGCATAATCTCATAGTCATAGGAACATGTATAAGTCATGAAGAAAGCAATAGCAACATACTAAACGATTGGGTGCTAAGCTAATGGAATGGGTCATGTCAATCAGATCATTCAACTAATGATGTGACCTCGTTAATCAAATAACAACTCTTTTGTCCATGGTTAGGAAACATAACCATCTTTGATTAACGAGCTAGTCAAGTAGAGGCATACTAGTGACACTCTGTTTGTCTATGTATTCACACATGTATTATGTTTCCGGTTAATACAATTCTAGCATGAATAATAAATATTTATCATGATATAAGGAAATAAATAATAACTTTGTTATTGCCTCTAGGGCATATTTCCTTCAGAGGGCTCCGATTTTTGTCGTGCCTTTCCATTTTGTTAGGGTTTGTGTCCTGCTCAGAAAGATGAGACGAGGCGGCTCCTTGAAGATGGAATAAAGGTCTCGCCGCCTAGCCCCCAGTCCGGCGGTGCGTCTAACACCGTTGGTGGGCATGTGGAGGTGTGTCTCCAGCGGATCTATCTTTGATGGATTTGCTCGGATCTCGTCGTTATTCATCTACGTTCGTGTGTCTTTGGGTTGGATCCTTCCGATCTATGTTATTCTTCATCGGCGACGGTTGTTGTTCTGGTACGTTGGTCCTATGAGGTCTTAGCATGATGACTTTCCGACTATCTACTACAACAAGTTATGCCCGACTCCGGTGATGGAGGGCGATGACGGCGACGCGCTTTCGGCTCGCTTCAGTCCTTGTAGTCGTCGCTAAGTGGTCTATGAATCTAAATGTAATTTTTATTATTTCTGGTGTTCGTTGTACTTCCATGATTGAAGATGAATATATTGAAGTTTTATTGCAAAAACAAAAACTAAAGTTGCACGTCTGCGTGGCCTTGCACAATTACAATTCCCTCTGGTTTGCACTATGTGTATTCTTAGATACATAAAAAGGTTCCCTCTAAAAAGTTGTTTCCATACAAAAGGGCATAAAACGAAATTAGGTGCACATGCAAAGCAATGTTTTTGTAGTTACATTGTACTCTATAAACTGAACTTGAGTATCTTTTTCATATGTTTCATACAAATTAACATGAGAGTTTAACATGATAAGTGGTTGCCATAGTAAGTAATTTATTAAAAACTTTATTGTCGTAATTGAAGTATCTTACTTCTTGGTTATATCACTAAGCCCTTGGTTTTATGGTCATACAATTTTACAAAACCTTACTCTAACCAACTGTTGCCCGCCAGTAATGGCAATTGCTTTATATGTCATCATTCTGCATGGCAATGTCTCAAGAAAAGTGGAGCTTGATGATAACTCTATGAGGTGAGGATCAACAAAGGCGAGGGCACATTTCGTAACGATGTGGTTTTGTGACATCAGATGATCATAACACCGAGTTAAGTACCACTAAAAAGAAAAGTGTGGCTTTCTACCACTAATTCAATATTCACTGAATACATTGCCAATCCCATTACTTCAGGCAATTTAAAACAATTAAATTCCTTCATTAGCAATACTATAAATTAAAATGGATAAAAGGTGCATTAACATAAATGTTTGTAGCTAGAGAAAAGCAGATTTTTTTTCATATTTTGTCATGTTCTTCTACGTAGTATAAGAATATTTTTTAATATTGGATGATGCCGATCTAATGCTAAAGATATGGAAAATTCGAGCATTGTTGATCGTTCGATATCTTCTTCAATGCACATGATTCTACCACGTGTACTATCCAAAAGATTACATTGTTGGGCTTAAGCACGTCCTACATAACTAAATATGTGATATTTCTCAACCCGTAAGCATGTAAGATTAGTATGCGATGCATAGAAAAATCAACCTTAACATGCATCCATGCATGGTACAAGGTTTTTCGTTCCATTATGCCATGTAAATTCAATAAATTTTTTACAATTATGCAATGCATAAATCATATGTATTTTCAGTTTTAGTGTTCATGTTATTAATTCAAATACTCATCTTCCATACAAACAAATCTCCTTGAAATATATTCCAATTAACTTTTGCAATAACACGTGATGTGTTATCTAATTCCTTCTATTTGTGATATATGGATATCCTGGATTCTACATTTGGCGCCTCTTTGATTCAAGGGATGCTCATAAGAATTTTAGAGGATTGGAAACCTTAGAAATTTCCCTAGGTTGGTCGTTGGTTCATAGGATATAATCATAGGAACATGAAATTTGTAGGAATGAGATGTCATGCATATCAATTTCTATAGGAAGAGATGCCATTTGGTTCATAGGATACTTTTCCATTAGGTATGAGAAAATTGTTTTTCCTTTAAAAGGTGAAGGATAGGAATTAATCATGTCCGTTCTTACAAACCAAAAGGGCTCTAGTGAAAATTTTCCTATAGAAATTCTATCCTACATAATTCCCACAAAATTATTGTAAACCAATTAATGGTGACGTAGCCCTCTTACAGGCGTGGGGGTGTTTAGTTCTTACATTCCGCGTCTGCCGGTTATCTCAGGATTGGATCTGCACACCTCACCATTTTGTATCGTTCATCCATGTACTTTCTTGGATATTGCTTTATATATAAAGCGAGGCGAAAGCCTATTTCAAGGAGGAATGTTTTAGACATGTCCGAAAATGCTTTGATCGAAAGTGGCTGGGTGGAACGGACAAGGCTTATCCAAGCCTGGAAGAGAAGTTCTCATTAAGTCAGTGCCGCATGCGACACCTATGTATACAATGAGATGATTTCTGCTCTACAAGAATTGTGTAGAAACCTGAAATCTATCTCTTCTAAATTTTGGCGGGAAGCCGCCAACGGTGAGAGGAAAGTCCGTTGGGCAGCACGGGACAAGATGTGCATAAGAAAGCGCGAAGGTGGTCTCGGGCTTAGAATTTTTTATGTTTTCAATCAAGACCTTCTAGCTAGACCAGTCTAGAGAATTATTGTGGTTCCTAATTCAATGAGCGCTCGCGTGCTCAAGGTGGGGTACTTCAGAGACTCGGGTATCATATCAGTGACAAGCCCACAGGGTTGTTCTTCTACATGGCGCAACATTATGTATGGGAGGGACTTGTTGAGGCATGGGATCATATGGCCATCAGCGATGGATCGAAGATAAACATATTGCGTGATAATTGGTTCCCTAGGGTTGGGTCATAGGGGAGGGGACTTTTGGTCTATGGGGACGTATAGACCCTATATGGAAAAAATAGTAATTCAATAAAAAGTCAAAAAATTCTAAAAATATTTTTGAAATAAACTTGACCTTACATTGTACTTGTGAGAAAAATTTCACAAAATAAAATTCCCCTTTGACTTCTTTTCAAAAAAGACGAAATTTTGGCCAAAATAGTGCGAATAGTGACCTATAATAGCAAATAAATTTTGTCTTTTTCGCTGTGAAGTCAACGCTAGTTTTTTTTCATGGAAATTTATATACTAGTGCAGAAGTAAGTCAAGTTTATTATAAAAAACTTCTGAACTATTTTGACTTTTTGTTTAATTATTTTAAAAAATTCTCATATAGGGTGTATATACAACCAGGAACCAAAGCATATTTCCTGGGTCATAGGGTGCTATTACCGACTGTCTACTATTGCAAGTTTTGCCTAGCTCCGTGCGAGGAAGGGGTGATAACGGTGACGCGT
Source organism: Triticum monococcum (assembly GCA_034509565.1). Classification (NCBI taxonomy): domain Eukaryota; kingdom Viridiplantae; phylum Streptophyta; class Magnoliopsida; order Poales; family Poaceae; genus Triticum; species Triticum monococcum. The sequence goes on along the minus strand of CM067843.1, from coordinate 71,338,862 downwards.
CTTTAGCTTGGTCCAGTGTTTGTAGTTGTCATTATGGTCTACAGGTCTGGATATAAATTTTATTATTTATGATGCTCTTTGTACTATCATGATTGATGATGGATTCAATAGAAGTTTTGTAGGAGAAAAAAAAAGACAGAATATACACGGTCTCAAACCCAAAGCAGCCGCGCATGGCGCATATAAGCTTCATCAGCGACCACATGGTATGCGTGGTTATCAACTTCATATTTGAAATGATGAAATTGAGCTAAGATGCTCAGATTAGATAATACTCAAAACAAATAAATAAAAAACGATCATCAGTAGTGGCCCCTGGGCGCGCAGGTGTCCGGCTTGAATGAGAGAGGGCCGGCGGCGTACACGACGTTCTCGTGCCCCTTACCGGACCACCGCTTGCCCTCGTGGCGGAGCGTCGCGCCCTCGATGCCGTAGTTGACGTTGGTGAGGTCGTCGCACTTGCGGTCCGGCGACGCGAGCAGGCGCACGAAGCAGGCCTTGGCGGGGTCCCCCTTGTAGTAGTCGGCCTTCTCGGCGACGTCGAACTCGGCGAGGAAGTAGCCGTTGCCGTCGGCGACGGGCGTCCGCGAGGCCATGACGCGGTTCTTGGCGTCGCGGCAGGTGACCGTCACCTTCGCCCCCGGCAGCGGCGTCGCGCCGTCCAGGCACCACGAGTTCCGGTGCGTGCAGCTCTGGCAGTACACCACGCCCTCCACCTTGAGCATCACCTTGTCGCACTTGGCAGCCGGTGCAGGCGTCGGCGAGGGGGTCTGGCTGTAGCCGTGGGCGCTGGCGCCGGTGGCGGCGAGGAGGGCCACGAGGACGGCGAGGGGGAGGTAGGCCGCCATTGCTGGAAGGGAAGACTGGCACTCCGTGCGTGCGTGCTAGATCGATGGAGATGATCGCAGCTGGCTTTGGCTGTGTGGAAATGGCGGGAGGCGTCGGGTTCATATATAGACGCGGCAAGGTGACCAGGTGAGGGGTCAGGGATGGTATAAAAATGGTGTAGACGTGCGGCCATGTTGGTGGCCGGCCGGCCGGCAATGGCCTACGTGGGAGCCAGTTTGTCTCTCAAATTGTCGGTCTTGGAACATTGGAGATTACGTTTGTACAAAATCATTGCACACGATCGGGTTATGATTGGTGTGAGTGGCGTTCGATCGGCACCAAATATTTCAGATTGCGTGCGTGATGATCACTTTGTTTTCAATGGAGATTTTGATATATTATTAAATGGGTATGATTTATTAAGGACCTAAGTACAGAGCATGTAGGCAAATCGAACACCATGGAGGCATCTTATCAAGGAACAAACAACAACTCTTGGTACGGTAGGCAGGAGGCATGGATGCACCCGGCAGAAACTCATAGAAGGTTCCCCGCAAAAAAAACTCATAGAAGGTTTATTTTTGTGGATAACTCACACAAGTAATTAAAATATTTTTACCATAAATATAAATTAGATGAACTGTCACAAAACAGTCCTTCGATCTAGAAAAAACATCATAAAATAGTACTCCCTCTGTTCCATAATGGAGTTCACATAGCTTTTTTATAAAGTCAAACTTTGCAAAATTTGACCAAGTTTATATAGAAAACTATTTATATCTACAATATCAAATATATAAAATATGAAACTGTTTATTATAATGAATCTAATAATATATGCTTGGCATTCTAGCTGTAAATGTTTTTCTCCAAAAACTTGGTCAAAGATTGTAGGGTTTGACTTTTTTTTAAATGCACTACATTATGAAACTGAGGGAGTACTATATTTTTAGAACTCTATCCCAGTTTCGGTGGCAGTATGTAATATGTTGCCTACTGCTTGTTTAATTTCATGCTTAGTGGGGTATGTAGCATGCTTCTAATTAGTTAGGCTTTAAGCTTTCGTGATGTAATAAAGCGATTCTAATAAGTATAGGTTGTATGCACACATGGGAGAGGCAGAGACGAGGGTAATGCAATCTTCCATTTTCTAAGAAAACAGTGTGTTTAGAGGAACCGTGGCCACCAAAAAGCAATCGCATTTTCATCACCCGTGTTTATGTCGGTTTCTCTCGCCTTTTGTGGCACCTCTGGCACCTAGAGGCGAGAAAACCACTGATAAAGTTGGAGTGCAACTTTTATTTCTGTTTTAGTATCAGGATCGTGGCGGAGATGTTTTGACCATAAAAGCATGTTGCATGGAACAAAAGTCTCGAGAGTCGTGGTAACAATTGCCATCAGGGAGCATGTGGTGATTTGGTCCTACAGACTGACCCCGACCTGACCAATGGCCTATATTAGTGGATGGCGGCAACAATGGTGTCGAATATGCATTGATTGAAGGTACTCCTCTTCCATTTCTTTAGCGCTCATGTCTTCTCCCTGAGAGCTTGATGGTGAAGCATGCTTCAACAACTCCCCTTCCAAGGGATGCGTCCTCGTCACAATCGCCCAATGATCTTAGATTTTTGACCTATTGGGTTGGCGAATGTGGGTCTTTTCAAAACCTTTGAGCTAATTTAGTTTTTGCATGTTTGGTATTCTATTGTTTATTCTCTAACAGTATGGTGGGATGCAAAAATGCACAATATGAAAACTAGAGACACCGACTTCAAAGAACCCTAATTTAACTTTTAGTCGTGGATCTTTATCCTTGGTACTTGTATTTGTCTGTTTAATCTAGACTCCTCCTAAATAAACCCACAACTTTGATAGGTTCCTCTTGCATGAAAAGATCCATCGTGAAGTTGCATCAATCCTATTCATTAATCCATGCCATGTCAAAAAATGCCTTTTGACTCCATTAATAGAACGTAGAATGTGTCTTTTCCATAAAAATGAAATGTTACGACTGACCCATGGTTGCCGAATTATGTTGTGTTTATTTTATGATATGTTGTACAAAACGAGACATAAAAGTGACGGCTTTGTTTTATATTGTGTTCTCTAATGGTATTTGCTTAGTTTAACCATGTTTTTCCCTATTTTCGTGTAACGCTCCGAGACCGTTGCGCCAGGTGTCTTCCAGTTATTCGATGTTGTTGCCTTGTCATTCGCTTGCGTGTTGCATCTTCTCATGTCATCATGTGCATTGCATCATCATGTTTTCAAAACTTGCATCCGTCCCGGTCTCCCCGTTCCTTTCGTTGTCCGTTCTGAGCCCAGACATACTCGCACGCGCCCGCGGCACGTCTGAAATATTATTTTATAAGTGGCTGGAAAATGTTCTCGGAATGGGTTGAAAGTTGTCATGCGGTCTTATTATAGTGTAGGTAGGCCGCCTGCCAAGTTTCATCGCATTCAGAGTCCGTTTGACGCCCCAACGGATAACTATAGCGGCATTATAACCGGTCTTTTCGTCGGACGTTTTCGGTCTCCGGAAACCGTGTTGGGCTGCATCTCTCCCCTCTTCTCTCAGACCAACCCGCTCTTCACAATCCACCTAGGCCCATGCCTACCCTTCTTTGCACAGTGCATCAGACCTCCTCACGTGCGCGTCTGAAACTTCCCCGGACCCGACCCGGGCAGTCGTCACCGTTGTGTCCGGATCATCTCCAACATCTACAAAACATCGTCGTTTTCTTATTTGGACTCCCTAGCCTATTTTTTCCTGACCGTCCGATTTTGATCGGAGGGACGAGATAGCCCCTAACCTAACCAACTTGCTATATATAGATCAACCACTAGCCTATTTTGCCAAACCCTAAATTCTAGAACTTTTGTCCCTACCGCCGCCGCCACACTCATCTCCCACCTCGGGATCCTCCCCAATCCAAATCCTCCTCATTTTCCTCTCATGCCAGATCCAACCAGCGGCCCTGACCATCTCCCTTGATTTCCGCCACCACCCAACCAGTGCATCCCTCCCGATCCACCAACCACAACGCCTGCAGCCTCCTCCCGGCCTCCGTCCGGCCAGCCACGCTGGCGGCGGACCCAACAGATGAGCCTCGCCCCTGCTCCTTCCTTCCTCCTTTGATCCTCTCTCTCTCACTGCTCATATTGTTGGGGAATGTAGTAATTTCAAAAAATTTCCTACGCACACGCAAGATCATGGTGATGCATAGCAACAAGAGGGGAGAGTGTTGTCCACGTATCCTCGTAGACCGAAAGCGGAAGCGTTGACGCAACGTAGAGGAAGTAGTCGTACGTCTTCCCAGTCCAACCGATCCAAGCACCGTTACTCCGGCACCTCCGAGTTCTTGGCACACGTTCAGCTCGATGACGCTCCCCGGGCTCCGATCCAGCAAAGCTTCGGGGAGGAGTTCCGTCAGCACGACGGCGTGGTGACGATCTTGATGTTCAACCGTCGCAGGGCTTCGCCTAAGCACCGCTACAATATGACCGAGGTGGAATATGGTGGAGGGGGCACCGCATACGGCTAAGGAACGATCACGAAGATCAACTTGTGTGTCTATGGGGTGCCCCCTGCCCCCGTATATAAAGGAGTGGAGGAGGGGAGGGCCGGCCCTCTCTATGGCGCGCCCTAGGGGAGTCCTACTCCCACCGGGAGTAGGATTCCCCCTTTCCTAGTCCAACTAGGAGACCTTCCATGTAGTAGGAGTAGGAGACAAGGAAGGGGAAGGGAGAAGGGAAGGAAGGAGGGGGCGCAGCCCCTCCCCCTAGTCCAATTCGGACTAGGCCTTGGGGGGGGCGCGGCCTGCCCTAGGCAGCCCCTCTCTCTTTCCCGTATGGCCCAATAAGGCCCAATACTTGTCCCGGCGAATTCCCGTAACTCTCCGGTACTCCGAAAAATACCCGAATCACGCGGAACCTTTCCTATGTCCGAATATAGTCGTCCAATATATCGATCTTTACGTCTCGACCATTTCAAGACTCCTCGTCATGTCCCCGATCTCATCCGGGACTCCGAACTCCTTCGGTACATCAAAACTCATAAACTCATAATATAACTGTCATCGAAACCTTAAGCGTGCGGACCCTACGGTTCGAGAACAATGTAGACATGACCGAGACACGTCTCCGGTCAATAACCAATAGCGGAACCTGGATGCTCATATTGGCTCCTACATATTCTACGAAGATCTTTATCGGTCAGACCGCATAACAACATACGTTGTTCCCTTTGTCATCGGTATGTTACTTGCCCGAGATTCGATCGTCGGTATCTCAATACCTAGTTCAATCTCGTTACCGGCAAGTCTCTTTACTTGTTCCGTAATACATCATCTCGCAACTAACTCATTAATTGCAATGCTTGCAAGGCTTAAGTGATGTGCATTACCGAGAGGGCCCAGAGATACCTCTCCGACAATCGGAGTGACAAATCCTAATCTCGAAATACGCCAACCCAACAAGTACCTTCGGAGACAGCTGTAGAGCACCTTTATAATCACCCAGTTACGTTGTGACGTTTGGTAGCACACAAAGTGTTCCTCCGATAAACGGGAGTTGCATAATCTCATAGTCAGAGGAACATGTATAAGTCATGAAGAAAGCAATAGCAACATACTAAACGATCAAGTGCTAAGCTAATGGAATGGGTCATGTCAATCAGATCATTCATCTAATGATGTGATCCCGTTAATCAAATAACAACTCTTTGTCCATGGTTAGGAAACATAACCATCTTTGATTAACGAGCTAGTCAAGTAGAGGCATACTAGTGACACTCTGTTTGTCTATGTATTCACACATGTATTATGTTTCCGGTTAATACAATTCTAGCATGAATAATAGACATTTATCATGAAATAAGGAAATAAATAATAACTTTATTATTGCCTCTAGGGCATATTTCCTTCACATATCTCCCCCCGTTTCTTCCTCTACAGGGACGCCCACGCCATGGCACCTTGCTCGAGCTCTGCCTCATCTTCCAGGTTGGCCGCCTCCATGGGATCTTCTCCGACCATCCCCGTCGTTCGTCGGCCTCCCTTGTCTGCCGACCACGTTGATGCTTCTTCTTCGCGCCGCGGCCCAAGCTCTGCTCTGGCCGCCTCCTCCTTTGCTTCTGCATCGAGCCGGAGTTCGGGACGCACCCGGCCCCCCTCGTCCCCGCTAGGTGATCCACCTCAAGCCACCGTAACTCGCCGGTGAGCACCTCTAGCCGCTCACGCCTGTTCTTCCCTCTGTTTTTCTCGTTTCTTCGTTGTATCTTGTTGGAAATATGCCCTAGAGGCAATAATAAAATGGTTATTATTATATTTCCTTGTTCATGATAATTGTCTATTGTTCATGCTATAATTGTGTTATCCGGAAATCGTAATACATGTCTGAATACATAGACCACAACATGTCCCTAGTGAGCCTCTAGTTGACTAGCTCGTTGATCAATAGATGGTTACGGTTTCCTGACTATGGACATTCGATGTCATTGATAACGGGATCACATCATTAGGAGAATGATGTGATGGACAAGACCCAATCGTAAGCATAGTGCAAGATCGTGTAGTTCGTCTGCTAAAGCTTTTCTAACGTCAAGTATCTTTTCCTTAGACCATGAGATTGTGCAACTCCCGGATAGTGTACGAATACTTTGGGTGTGCCAAACGTCACAACGTAACTGGGTGACTACAAAGGTGCACTACGGGTATCTCCGAAAGTGTCTGTTGGGTTGGCACGAATCGAGACTGGGATTTGTCACTCCGTATGACGGAGAGGTATCTCTGGGCCCACTCGGTAAGACATCATCGTAATGAGCTCAATGTGACTAAGGGTTGGTCACGGGACGATGTGTTACGGAACGAGTAAAGTGACTTGCCGATAACGAGATTGAACGAGGTATTGGGATACCGACGATCGAATCTCGGGCAAGTAATGTACCAATTGACAAAGGGAATTGTATATAGGATTGCTTGAATCCTCGACATCGTGGTTCATCCAATGAGATCATCGTGGAACATGTGGGAGCCAACATGGGTATCCAGATCCCGTTGTTGGTTATTGGCCGGAGAGTTGTCTCGATCATGTCTGCATGGTTCCCGAACCCGTAGGGTCTACACACTTAAGGTTCGATGACGCTAGGGTTAGTAGGAAGACTTGTATGTGATTGACGAATGTTGTTTGGAGTCCCGGATGAGATCCTGGACATCACGAGGAGTTCCGGAATGGTCCGGAGGTGAAGATTTATATATAGGAAGTTGTCATACGGTCACCGGAAAGGTTCGGGGGCATATCGGTGTTATACCGGGGCCACCGGAGGGGTTCTGGGGGTCCACCGGGAGGGGCCACCTCTCTCGGAGGGCCTCATGGGCCGTAGAGGAAAGGGAACCAGCCCCAAGTGGGCTGGGCGCATCCCCCCCCCCTTGGGCCCATGCGCCTAGGGTTGGGGGGAAACCCTAGAGGGGGCGCCCCCCCCCCTTGCTTAGGGGGCAAGCCACCCCCTTGCCCCCCCCCCTCTAGATCTCATCTAGAGGGGGCCGGCCCCCTTCCTCCTTTCCCTATAAATATAGGGGCAAGGGGAGGGCTGCATACCACATCAAAGGCGCAGCCCCTCCCCTCCCCAACACCTCTCCTCCTGCGTTAAGAGCTTGGCGAAGCCCTGCCAAAGTACTGCCGCTCCACCACCACCACGCCGTCGTGCTGCTGTTGGAGCTCTCTTCCTCAACCTCTCCCTCCTCCTTGCTGGATCAAGGCGCGGGAGATGTCTCTGCTCCGTATGTGTGTTGAACGCGGAGGTGCCGTCCGTTCGGCGCTAGGATCATCGGTGATTTGGATCACGTCGAGTACGACTCCATCAACCCCGTTCTCTTGAACGCTTCCGCTCACGATCTACAAGGGTATGTAGATGCACTCATCTCCCTCTCGTTGCTAGATGACTCCATAGATTGATCTTGGTGATGCGTAGAAAATTTTAAATTTCTGCTACGATCCCCAACAGTGGCATCATGAGCTAGGTCTATGTGTAGTTTCTATGCACGAGTAGAACACAAGTTGTTGTGGGCGTCAATTTTGTCAATTTACTTGCCGTTACTAGTCTTATCTTGATTCAGCGGCATCGTGGGATGAAGCGTCCTGGACCGACTTTACACATACGCTTACGTGAGACTGGTTCCATCGACTGACATGCCCTAGTTGCATAAGGTGGCTAGCGGGTGTCTGTCTCTCCCACTTTAATTGGATCGAATTCGATGAAAAGGGTCCTTATGAAGGGTAAATAGAAATTGGCATATCACATTGTGGTTTTGGCGTAGGTAAGAAACGTTCTTGCTAGAAACCTATAGCAGCCACGTAAAACTTGCAACAACAATTAGAGGACGTCTAACTTGTTTTTGCAGCATATGCCGTGTGATGTGATATGGCCAAAAGGATGTGATGAATGATATATGTGATGTATGAGATTGATCATGTTCTTGTTATAGGAAGCACGACTTGCATGTCGATGAGTATGACAACTGGCAGGAGCCATAGGAGTTGTCTTAATTTATTTATGACCTGCGTGTCAACATAAACGTCCTGTAATTACATTACTTTATTGCTAACCGTTAGCCATAGTAGTAGAAGTAATAGTTGGCGAGACAACTTCATGAAGACACGATGATGGAGATCATGATGATAGAGGTCATGGTGTCATGCCGGTGACGATGATGATCATGGCGCCCCGAAGATGGAGATCAAAAGGAGCAAAATGATATTGGCCATATCATGTCACTATTTAATTGCATGTGATGTTTATCATGTTTTACATCTTATTTGCTTAGAACGACGGTAGCATAAATATGATGATCCCTCGCAATAATTTCAAGAAAGTGTTCCCCCTAACTGTGCACCGTTTCTAAGGTCCGTTGTTCCGAAGCACCACGTGATGATCGGGTGTGATAGGTTCTAACATTCGCATACAACGGGTGTAAGCCAGATTTACACACACAATACACTTAGGTTGACTTGACGAGCCTAGCATGTACAGACATGGCCTCGGAACATGGAAGACCGAAAGGCCGAACATGAGTCGTATAGAATATACGATCAACATGAAAATGTTCACCGATGATGACTAGTCCGTCTCACGTGATGATCGGACACGGCCTAGTTGACTCGGATCATGTGTCACTCAGATGACTAGAGGGATGTCTATCTGAGTGGGAGTTCATTAAATAATTTGATTAGATGAACTTAATTATCATGAACATAGTCTAAAAATCTTTGCAATATGTCTTGTAGATCAAATGGCCCATGCTAATGTTGCCCTCAACTTCAACGCGTTCCTAGAGAAAACCAAGATGAAAGACTATGGCAGCAACTACATGGACTGGGTCCGTAACCTGAGGATTATCCTCATAGCTGCCAGGAAAGCATATGTCCTTGATGCACCGCTAGGTGAAGCACCTGTTTTCCCTGCAGAACAAGACTTTATGAATGCTTGGCAGACGCGTAGTGATGATTACTCCCTGGTTCAGTGCGGCATGCTTTACAGTTTAGAACTGGGGCTCCAAAAGTGTTTTGAGCAACACGGAGCATATGAGATGTTCCAAGAGCTGAAAATGGTTTTCCATGCTCATGCCCGGGTCGAGAGATATGAAGTCTCCGACAAGTTCTACAGTTGTAAGATGGAGGAGAATAGTTCCGTCAGCGAGCACATAATCAAAATGTCTGGGTTGCACAACCGCCTGTCTCAGCTGGGAGTTAATATCCCGGATGATGCGGTCGTTGACAGAATTCTTCAGTCCCTCCCACCTAGCTACAAGAGCTTTGTGATGAACTTCAATATGCAGGGGATGGAAAAGACCATTCCCGAGGTATATTCAATGCTGAAATCAGCGGAGGTGGAAATCAAAAAGGAACATCAAGTGTTGATGGGGAATAAAACCACTAAGTTCAAGAAAGGCAAGGGTAAAAAGAACTTCAAGAAGGACGGCAAGGGAGTTGCCGCGCCCGGTAAGCAAGCTATCGGGAAGAAGCCAAAGAATGGACCCAAGCCTGAGACCGAGTGCTTTTATTGCAAGCGAAACGGTCACTGGAAGCGGAACTGCCCCAAGTACTTAGTGGATAAGAAGGCTGGCAATACCAAAGGTATATGTGATATACATGTTATTGATGTATACCTAACCAGCGCTCGTAGTAGCTCCTCGGTAACTCAAAACAGGAACTGCGGAATAAACGGAGACTGGCAAAGGACGAGGTGACGATGCGCATCGGGAATGGTTCCAAGGTCGATGTGATCGCTGTCGGCACGCTACTTCTACATTTACCTACGGGATTAGTTTTAAACCTCAATAATTGTTATTTAGTACCAGCTTTGAGCATGAACATTCTATCTGGATCTCGTTTAATGCGAGATGGCTACTCATTTAAATCTGAGAATAATGGTTGTTCTATTTATATGAGAGACATGTTTTATGGTCATGCCCCGCTGGTCAATGGTTTATTCTTATTTAATCTCAAACGTGATGTTACACATATTCATAGTGTGAATGCTAAAAGGTGTAAGGTTGATAATGATAGTCCCACATACTTGTGGCACTGCCGCCTTGGTCACATTGGTGTTAAACGCATGAAGAAACTCCATGCAGATGGACTTTTGGAGTATCTTGATTATGAATCATTTGACACGTGTGAACCATGCCTCATGGGCAAAATGACCAAGACTCCGTTCTCCGGAACAATGGAGCGAGCAACCAACTTATTGGAAATCATACATACTGATGTGTGCGGTCCAATGAGTGTTGAGGCTCGCGGTGGCTATCGTTATGTTCTCACCCTCACTGATGACTTGAGTAGATATGGGTATGTCTACTTAATGAAACACAAGTCTGAGACCTTTGAAAAGTTCAAGAAATTTCAGAGTGAGGTTGAGAATCAACGTGACAGGAAAATCAAGTTCTTACGATCAGATCGTGGGGGAGAATATTTGAGTCACGAATTTGGCACGCACTTAAGGAAATGTGGAATAGTTTCACAACTCACACCGCCTGGAACACCTCAGCGTAATGGTGTGTCCGAACGTCGTAATCGCACCCTATTGGATATGGTGCGATCTATGATGTCTCTTACCGATCTACCGCTATCATTTTGGGGTTATGCTATAGAGACTGCCGCATTCACTTTAAATAGGGCTCCATCGAAATCCGTTGAGACGACACCGTATGAATTGTGGTTTGGTAAGAAACCTAAGCTGTCGTTTCTGAAAGTTTGGGGATGCGATGCTTATGTCAAGAAACTTCAACCTGAAAAGCTCGAACCCAAATCGGAAAAATGCGTCTTCATAGGATACCCTAAAGAAACTATTAGGTATACCTTCTACCTCAGATCCGATGGCAAGATCTTTGTTGCCAAGAATGGATCCTTTCTAGAGAAAGAGTTTCTCTCGAAAGAAGTAAGTGGGAGGAAAGTAGAACTTGATGAAGTATTGCCTCTTGAACCGGAGAGTGGCGCAGCTCAAGAAAATGTTTCTGAGGTGCCTGCACCAACTAGAGAGGAAGTTAATGATGATGATCATGAAACTTCAGATCAAGTTGCTACTGAACTTCGTAGGTCCACAAGGACATGTTCCGCACCAGAGTGGTACGGCAACCCTGTCCTGGAAATCATGTTGTTAGACAATGGTGAACCTTCGAACTATGAAGAAGCAATGGCGGGCCCAGATTCCGACAAATGGCTGGAAGCCATGAAATCCGAGATAGGATCCATGTATGAAAACAAAGTATGGACTTTGACTGACTTGCCCGATGATCGGCGAGCCATAGAAAATAAATGGATCCTTAAGAAGAAGACAGACGCGGATGGTAATGTGATCATCTATAAGGCTCGGCTTGTCGCTAAGGGTTATCGACAAGTTCAAGGGGTTGACTACGATGAGGCTTTCTCACCCGTAGCGAAGTTGAAGTCCATCCGAATCATGTTAGCAATTGCCGCATTCTATGATTATGAGATATGGCAAATGCACGTCAAAACTGCATTCCTTAATGGTTTCCTTAAGGAAGAATTGTATATGATGCAGCCGGAAGGTTTTGTCGATCCTAAGAATGCTGACAAGGTGTGCAAGCTCCAACGCTCAATCTATGGGCTGGTGCAAGCATCTCGGAGTTGGAACATTCGATTTGATGAGATGATCAAAGCATTTGGGTTTACGCGGACTTATGGAGAAGCATGTGTTTACAAGAAAGTGAGTGGGATCTCTGTAGCATTTCTCATATTATATGTGGATGACATACTATTGATGGGAAATGATATAGAATTCTTGGAAAGCATAAAGGCCTACTTGAACAAGTGTTTTTCAATGAAGGACCTTGGAGAAGCTGCTTATATATTAGGCATCATCAAGATCTATAGAGATAGATCGAGACGCCTCATTGGTCTTTCACAAAGTACGTACCTTGACAAGATATTGAAGAAGTTCAATATGAATCAGTCCAAGAAGGTGTTCTTGCCTGTATTGCAAGGTATGAGATTGAGCACGCCTCAATGTCCGACCACGGCAGAAGATAGAGAAAAGATGAGTGTCGCCCCCTATGCCTCGTCCATAGGGTCTATCATGTATGCCATGTTGTGTACCAGACCTGATGTAAACCTTGCTGTAAGTTTGGTAGGAAGGTACCAAAGTAATCCCGGCATGGAACACTGGACAGCGGTCAAGAATATCCTGAAGTACCCGAAGAGGACTAAGGATATGTTTCTCGTTTATGGAGGTGACGAAGAGCTCGTCGTAAAGGGTTACATCGATGCTAGCTTCAACACAGATCTGGATGACTCTAAGTCACAAACCGGATACGTGTATATTTTGAATGGTGGGGCAATCAGCTGGTGCAGTTGCAAGCAAAGCGTCGTGGCGGGTTCTACATGTGAAGCGGAGTACATGGCAGCCTCGGAGGCAGCACAAGAAGCAATCTGGATAAAGGAGTTCATTACCGACCTAGGAGTTATTCCCAATGCGTCGGGCCCGATAACTCTCTTCTGTGAGAACACTGGAGCTATTGCCCTTGCCAAGGAGCCTAGGTTTCACAGGAAGACCAGACATATCAAGCGTTGCTTCAACTCCATTCATGAAAATGTTCAAAATGGAGACATAGATATTTGTAAAGGGCATACGGACCTGAATGTCGCAGATCCGTTGACTAAACCTCTTCCTCGAGCAAAACATGATGTCACATCCCTAGTTCTGGTATGACCTAAGCTAGCCTTCATGCTTGCATCATGTTTAAACTCCTTTTAAAATTAAAATGGGGATTTGTGAAACCCTCAGAAATCATTTTGGAAATGACCCAGATAAAAAGTGCTCCAAAAGGGTCCAAGAAAATGTTCATGTCTCTCTCTGAAAATATTGGTGAGAGGTAAAATTCAAACCAATATTTTTAGGAGCTCATAAATATTTATTTTGCCCATTTGGAATTAATGCATAATTATTTGTATTGGATTTATATTTGTTATATATGAAATATTGTCCAATAATTCTGATTTTTACTCTGGGGCTTTGGAATAATCCAATTAAGTTCCTACATTAATTTTTAGAAGAATATAAATTGGTTTAGTATTTTTATTAATTCAAAACAAATGTCAGAAAAATAAAAAAATGAAACAGAAGAGGGAGAGAGACCTACCTGGGCCACTTACCAGATCGGCCCAGCAGCTCGGCCCAGCTGACTGGCCGACGCCAGTCATCGTCTCCACCGCGCTAGGAGGACGGCGCGCGTGTGCCCGACGCGCGTGAGCACGCGCGGCCACCTCCTGCTTCCTCGCTCGTTGCTGGAGGCACCTGACGACACCACGCATCCCCCTCGGCCCCCTCTCACTCCCCCCAGCTCTCTCCTCTCCTCTCCCTCGCTCTCTCTCTCACGGCCGAGCGCCCCCGCCGCCACCGACGAGCACCACCGCGGCCACCGGCCACCCCTCGCCCTGCCGTTGCGTCCAGGAGCTCCGCCTCCTCCCTCTGAAGCTCTCCGCCGAGCCACAAGACGCCGGACGCCCTGTGGAACCGCCGTTGCCATCATCTTCCTCCTCGGGCGCCGCCGATCGCCGACTCCGATTCGCCATCTTCAGCGCCTCCCCGAGCCCACTGGCCTGCTCAGCAACTCCGCCGTGAGCTCCCCTTCCTCCTCCCCCTAGCCCCGTAGCTCGAGCGCCCCCTAGCCCTGCCGGCCACCTTGGCCGAGAACTCGGCTCCGCCGTTCATGGCGCTACCGTGGCCAGGGGCCGAGCCAGCCGCACCCGCACACGTCGTCGTGTTCCTGGTGACGCCAGGAGCCCGTAGAACCTATCCGCATGCCTCCCAGTGCCTTGTAGCCTCGAACCCGAGCTCGCCCGAGCTCCGGCCGCCGCCTCTAGCCTGATTCCGGCGAGCTCCAGCCGCCCTGCAGCCTCCCGCGTGTCCCACTGGATTCGCGCGAGTCTGGGCATCGCGTAGATGAGCTCCGCCGCCCGAATGGTCGCCGGAGGGCGAATCCCGCGCCCTCCGCCGCGTCTGCTGTCGCCGGCGGCTAAACGCCGGCGCGTTAGCCCCAGTTAACCAGGGGGTTTGACCTCCCCTGGCTCAATGACAGGTGGGGCCCGGCTCGGCTAATTTTTAGTTTAGGATTAGTTTAAAAATTAATTAACCTCTGTTAGTTAACCATGACACTGACGGGTGGACCCCGCGTGTCAGGTTTGACCTGGACAGCCGCGTTGACCCGCTGATGTAGTGATGACGTCAGGCTGACGCAATATTTCATTTTCTAATATTAAATAAATCAGGAAATTCCAGAATATATTCAAAACTTCAAAAATTCATAGAAATTCAACCGTAACTCAGATTGAAATAATTTATATATGAAAAATTATCAGAAAAATTCAATCTATCCATCTATACCATTTTCATGCATGACAAACCAACCTATACATGCTGTATATGTGAAAACACACTTATGGCATGTTTAAGAGCTTATTTTGGAGTTACATTTGAATCTTTAGTTCAAATGGACTTTAACCAAATGAATGCTAGTTGCATTAGCTCCAATAACATTACATCTTCATGCCATGTTCATGCATCATAATGTTGCATATGCTTGTGTTTGATTGCCGACACCATTCCTTCTCGATAGGTCCTGCTCCGGAGACCGTTCCAGAGTACCTGTCTGAGGAGCAGTGCCTTCCTTGTTGTTCTACCAGGCAAGCAACCCCCCTTGTTCATTCCGATACAATCCCACTCTCTCGCTCCTGCTCTCTTTTATTGCATTAGGACAACAACGATTCAACTGCTACTTTATGCTGCGGTAGTTGAACCCATTCCTCTGCATGACCTGTCATTGCCACAGTAAATAGTTGAAACCCACTAGCATGTGTAGGGGTTGATTGAGCCATGTTGTGTTCTTGCCATGCCATGCCTGCTATTGCTTAGAGTTGTGTCAGGTCTGATTCATCGGGAATGAATTGGAGTGGTACAATATGTTCTGGTACTGAGAGTTAAGCGTGTGAACACGATTTGGTAAAGGTAGCGGTGAGAGGCCATGTAGGAGTACATGGTGGGTTGTCTCACTGGAACCGTCCTTAAGCACCGAGTTCCGTGTATGTTGTCCAATGACTAGCTACTACCACACATTGGAATGCTTAAGTGCCCCTCTCGACTTATTAGCCAACTTGATCTCTGTCCAGGAGTCGCAAATAGTCTCTCGTGTTTGTAGGTAGTGCTATTTTTCTACCGAGTGGCACCCGGCAGGGTGGACTTGGGACAGACTAGGCACACGTGGCCCGGTGTACCAAGTGGCACCCGGATGGTGGGCTCGGGAACCCTGTACACATCGTTTGGGGCCATGAGCGAAACCTCGGCCGGATCTCCTTGCGGATGGAACCCGAATAGGCGATAAACCTGGACTAGAGTCTTGCGTGGTTAGTCAGGTCGTGGCCGACACCCTCGCCAGGCTTCCGCTTGAAGGTTGCCGAGATACATGACGTGTACATGGCGGTAAGTGGCGAGAGCGTGTGTGAAGAAGTACACCCCTGCAGGGTTATCATGATCTATTCGAATAGCCGTGTCCTCGGTTATGGACTTCTTGGATGCTTACGTGGTACATAGACAACTTAAAGTGGATACTCTAAAATGCTCAAGACAAGTGTGAGTGCTATGGATGGCCTTCTCGTAGGGAGACGAGGATGAATCCTTAGTGGTGTATTGATGTGGTGATTAGTGGACTCGTGTGCGCTGCCTCATCTCAAAGAAGTTTCTCGTTGTCGTAGAACAGGATAGCCACTGAGTCAAAGCTGGCTTGCTGCAACTAAACCCCACATTACCTTCTTGATACTACTGCATATATGATAGGATCTGATGTAAGTCTTGCTGAGTACCTTTGTACTCACGTTTGCTTTATTTATGTTTTGCAGATGAGACATCTGTCTTACTAGTAGTTCCGCTTGGACTTCGACGAGTAGCTTGTTACCTCAGCTACGATCTTGTACCCTTGGGAGGGTCTTGTAGATAGTCAGGCTTTCCAGCTCTTTTCTTTTGTAGTTGTCTGTACTCAGACATGTAATGCTTCCGTTGCTTGTATGCTCTGAATGATGGGTCATGTGACCCCTGCTTGTATTTATGCTATGTGGCTCTTCTGAGCCTTTATCTATATGAGTTTGCGTTATGTTGTGATGCCATGTTGTACAGCACATACTTGCATGTTATGCGTACGTGTAGCGTGTATTGCTATGCGTGGGATCCGACAATCTGGTTGTTTATCCTTGGCAGCCTATCATATGGGGAAATGTAGTCTAGTGTTTTCTAAGCGATAGTAGTCCGCTACAGCCCGGTCCACCAGAGTCCTGCTAGCCCAGCACTACTGCTCGGAACACTTGACTGGCCGGCATGTGTTTCACTTTGTTCCTGTGTCCGTCCCTTCGGAGAAATGTCACGCGGTGACGACCGGAGTCCTGCCTAGCCTGCTACAGCCCGGGTTCCCCGGAGTCCTGTTAGCCCGGTGCTACAGCCCGGATTCACACGCTGCTGACCGACACGCTCGATGTGAATCATGTATGCCTGTTCCCATAGGTTAGGGCCGCTTTGGGTTCACGACTAGCCATGTCGGCCCGGGTTCTCTGTCATATGGATGCTAGCGACACAATCATATACGCGAGCCAAAAGACGCAAACGGTCCCGGGCCATGGTAAGGCGACACCCGTGGGGATACCGTGCGTGAGGCCGCAAAGTGATATGAGGTGTTACATGCTAGATTGGTGTGACTTAGAATCGGGGTCCCGACAGCTTTGGTATCAGAGCCTGACTGCCTGTAGGATTTCCAAGCCAACCTGGTCGAAGTTGTGTCTAGAAATTCTTTAGTTATGTAAGGGAATTGATTGTGGGAGGGAACGTAAGGCTCTTTTTACTCCTTATACCTCATGCCTTCTGATCTGAGTCATCCTATCTTTCCTACGTGGTTAAGGAACTAGGCTTCCTCTTCTGTCTATCAGGATCACATGTTACTACTCCGTAGTCTCTTAGGATTGGTTGATCAGAGTCATATCCCAGTTCGAGTACCTCTGGTGTAGCCTGTTTAGTAACATCTCAGAACCTAGAGTAATGATGTTGAGCATGGTGCTACCCCATCTTTTGCAGAATGTCTCATTTTGAGCAGTTTGCTGCCGTTATGCTGCCGGATTTGTCATAGGAGTTCAAGAGATAGTATTTTTCTTGTACTATAATCTACATCCTCATGATGATGCTGAATCCATCCTTGTTTCCTTGGTTGGCTCTTCAGGATGTTGCCGGTTAACCGAAGTTCTGTTGCTCATATCCGGAACCACGGAGATGGTAGGGATGAGGATCCTCCTGACCAGTCTTCATTGGCAGAGTTCATGTTAGATATGGAGAAGAACAAGCGAGAGTCTAACCGCTTGCTAGCACGTATTGAGGAGAACACCTCCCGCCAGCACAAAGAGTTTGTGTCCATCCATGACTTCATCGGTCTGAAACCACCCACCTTCCATCATTCCATTGAACCACTCGATGCAGATGACTGGCTCCATAGTATCACACACAAGATGCGTTCTGCGAACGTAGCTGAAAGTGACAAGGTCACCTATGCTACTTATCACCTGGAAGGTCCTGCCAGTATTTGGTGGCAGAACTACGAGGCTATGCTTCCAGCCGACCAGATAATCACCTGGAGAGATTTCACTGAGGCTTTCCGCGAGCATCACATTCCTCAGGCTCTCGTTGATCGCAAGAGAGAAGAGTTTTGTAGTTTCACCCAGAGTAAGATGGCTGTTGATGCCTACAGTAGAGAATTTGAGAACCTCGCCCGCTATGCTACAGAAGAAGTGTCCACAGACGCCAAGAAGCAGGCTAGATTCCGGAAGGGTCTCAACCCCAAGTTGCGTCGTGATCTCCACCTGCACCATTGCAATACATTCCAGGCTCTTGTGAACAAGGCCATTAATGCGGAGACAGCTCAGCTCACTTACGAGGAGTCTCGTAAGCACACCCGTGATTTGGTTTCTTCCTCCGGCTCTACCTTGCAGAAGCGCCGGTTTTGGGTTCCGAACTCCGCTCTTCCACCCGATTACTCACCGAGGCCCTCTTATGTGGCACCTCACCCAGTTCAGTTACATGCTCCACCCAGGCCTATTGGTAGACTGCTTGTCAAAGCGGGTCCACGCACTACCTCAGGGACTTGCTTCACATGCGGAGAGCCAGGACACTATGCACGTGACTGCTCTCAAACCAGCTATGCTCCACCCCAGCCTGAGAAGTCTGTTGGCCGTGATAAGCCATCACGCAAGATGATTAGTGTCAAGTCAGCTCCCATCGAACGTGGATGTGTGCATCACGTCTCAGCTAAAGACACTCGTGATGATCCGGATGTCGTTCTTGGTACCCTCCTTGTCAATTGCCATCCAGCTTCGGTTTTGTTCGATACCGGAGCATCTCACTCCTTCATCTCTGAAGGCTATGCTCGTTTGCACGACATGTCATTTTGTGATATGCCAACTCCACTTGAAATCCAAACTCCAGGGTCTAGATGGCAAACTACCAGAATAAGCCATGGTAATGAAATCCTTGTTGACAGACTTGTATTCCTTGCATCACTTATAGCCCTCAGGTCTACAGATATTAACATCATCTTGGGTATGGACTGGATGAAAGCTCATCATGCCAAGATTGATTGTTACACAAGGTCTGTTCAGCTTACACACCCATCTGGCAAGATAGTCACCGTCTCCACTAGAGTTGCAAAGCGTCAACTCTATTCTCTTAATGCCAACCCTCTTCCAGACCTTGAAGATATCCCGGTAGTCCGTGACTTTCCGGATGTCTTTCCAGAGGAACTGCCAGGTATTCTACCTGACAGAGATGTAGAATTTGTCATAGATCTTATCCCAGGAACCACTCCAATCTCTAGGAGACCTTACAAGATGGCACCCTTAGAACTAGCTGAGCTTAAGAAACAACTCGATGAATCCTTGCAAAAGGGTTTCATCCGTCCTAGTTCTTCTCCCTGGGCTTGCCCCGTTCTCTTCGTCAAGAAGAAGGATGGTATGGACCAGATGGTTGTAGATTATCGTCCCGTTAATTTGGTCACGATAAAGAACAAGTATCCGCTCCCCAGGATCAACGACCTGTACGATCAGCTTGCTGGATCCTCAGTCTTTTCCAAGATGGATTTGAGGTTAGGCTACCACCAAATCAAGATCAGAAATGGGGACATTCCTAAGACGGCTTTTGTCACTCGTTATGGTCAGTACGAGTACACCGTCATGTCCTTTGGTCTAACCAACGCTCCAGCTACTTTCTCTCGCTTGATGAACTCGATCTTCATGGAGTACCTAGATAAGTTCGTCGTGGTTTACCTCGATGATATCCTTATTTACTCGAAGAACGAGGAAGAGCATGCCGAACATCTTAGACTTGTGCTAGAAAAACTCAGAGAACACCGCCTTTACGCCAAGTTCTCCAAGTGCGAATTTTGGTTGCCAAAAGTGACCTATCTCGGGCATGTAATCTCTGGTAAGGGCATTGCTGTCAATCCCAAAAGAGTTCAAGCCGTTCTTGATTGGACTCCACCTGAAACGGTTAAGCAAGTTATGAGTTTCCTTGGCCTAGCCAGTTATTGTCGCCGCTTCATTGAGAACTTCTCCAAAGTGGCCAAACCTCTCACGGAACTTCTCAAGAAAGATAAAAAGTGTGAGTGGTCCCCACAGTGTGAGCATAGTTTTCAGGAACTGAAAAGACGCCTGACTTCTGCTCCCATACTTGTGTCACCGGATTTCACTAAGGACTTTGTTATCTATTGTGACACCTCACGACAGGGACTAGGTTGCATTCTTATGCAAGATCGCCATGTGATTGCCTATGCATCTCGACAGTTGCATCCACATGAGGAGAATTATCCTACCCATGATCTAGAGCTTGCAGCCGTAGTCTATGCACTTAAGACCTGGCGACATTACCTTCTTGGTAAACGTTGCGAGATTTACACCGATCACCAGAGTCTCAAGTACATCTTCACCCAACCAGATTTGAACCTTAGGCAAAGACGTTGGTTGGAGTTGATCTCAGATTACGACTTAGGAATTACCTACACGCCAGGCAAGGGGAATGTCATGGCTGATGCGCTAAGTCCTAAGTCCTATTGCAACAATCTCATGTTGCAACAGGGCCAGCCACTTCTCCATGAGGAATTATGTAAGCTTAACCTTCACATTGCTCCTCACGGATTCCTTTCTACCTTGGTGGCGAAACCTACTCTTGTGGAACAGATCATCTCTGCTTAGAAGCAGGATACAGGAATTTCCCGGATCAAGAGAAACATTAACAAGGGAGTTGGTGGTAGTTTTTCTATAGATGGTCGCGGTGTTGTTTTCTTTGAGAGTCGCTTGGTGGTTCCCAAGAATCAACATCTTCGACAATTAATCCTTAAGGAGGCGCATGAATCTCCTCTCACGATTCATCCCGGTAGTACTAAGATGTATCAGGACCTACGCCAGAGGTTCTGGTGGACTAGGATGAAGAGAGAAATTGCTCAGTTTATTGCTAACTGTGACGTTTGTCCTCGCGTTAAGGCAGAGCATCAAAGACCTGCTGGCACCCTTCAACCTTTAGCTATTCCTGAGTGGAAATGGGATAAAGTTGGCATGGACTTCATCACCGGCTTTCCCAGGACCAAGAAAGGGAATAATGCTATCTTCGTAGTCATTGATCGTCTTTCCAAAGTGGCTCACTTCCTACCTGTTCGAGAGAGTATCACTGCTACTCAGCTCGCTGACTTATATATTTCTCGAATAGTGTCACTTCATGGTGTTCCACTAGAGATCAATTCAGACCGTGGTAGTCTTTTCACTTCTCATTTCTGGGAGAGTTTCCAAACTGCCATGGGCACCCATCTTTCTTTCAGTACCGCTTTCCACCCTCAATCAAGTGGTCAGGTGGAAAGGGTCAACCAGATTCTTGAAGACATGCTTAGAGCTTGTGTTATCTCATTTGGTATGGATTGGGAGAAGTGTCTTCCTTTTGCCGAGTTTGCTTATAACAATAGCTATCAATCCAGCCTCAAGAAAGCTCCTTTTGAGGTTCTGTATGGACGAAGATGTCGAACACCTTTGAACTGGTCAGAAACCGGTGAACGGAAATTCTTTGGACCGGATATGATCCAGGAGGCAGAAGAGCAAGTTCGCATCATTCGTGAGAATTTGAAAACCGCCCAATCTCGTCAAAAGAGCCAGTATGACCGTCGTCATAAGGAAGTGGCTTATGAAGTTGGCGATCAGGCATATCTTCGGGTTACTCCTCTAAAGGGTACCCATCGATTCGGTGTCAAGGGCAAGTTGGCTCCTTGTTACATTGGTCCCTTTCTCATTCTCGCAAAACGAGGAGAGGTTGCCTACCAGTTGGAACTACCACCACATCTTTCTCGAGTTCATGATGTCTTCCACGTCTCTCAACTCAGGCGTTGCTTCTCGGATCCCATCCGCGAAGTGGACCACGCAACGCTTGATCTCCAGGATAACCTCACCTATCGAGAGTACCCTGTATGCATCCTTGATCAAGCAGAGCGTGTCACCCGACGTCATAACATCAAGTTCCTCAAGGTTCAGTGGTCTCATCATTCTGAGAGAGAAGCCACTTGGGAGCGTGAAGATCGTCTTCGACTTGAGTACCCCGCTTTCTTCCCGCCGACTCCTGAATCTCGGGACGAGATTCCTTCGAGTGGGGGTGAGTTGTCACATCCCTAGTTCTGGTATGGCCTAAGCTAGCCTTCATGCTTGCATCATGTTTAAACTCCTTTTAAAATTGAAATGGGGATTTGTGAAACCCTCAGAAATCATTTTGGAAATGACCCAGATAAAAAGTGCTCCAAAAGGGTCCAAGAAAATGTTCATGTCTCTCTCTGAAAATATTGGTGAGAGGTAAAATTCAAACCAATATTTTTAGGAGCTCATAAATATTTATTTTGGCCATTTGGAATTAATGCATAATTATTTGTATTGGATTTATATTTGTTATATATGAAATATTGTCCAATATTTATTTTACCCATGTTGTCCAATAATTCTGATTTTTACTCTGGGGCCGACACCCTCGCCAGGCTTCCGCTTGAAGGTTGCCGAGATACATGACGTGTACATGGCGGTAAGTGGCGAGAGCGTGTGTGAAGAAGTACACCCCTGCAGGGTTATCATGATCTATTCGAATAGCCGTGTCCTCAGTTATGGACTTCTTGGATGCTTAAGTGGTACATAGACAACTTAAAGTGGATACTCTAAAATGCTCAAGACAAGTGTGAGTGCTATGGATGGCCTTCTCATAGGGAGACGAGGATGAATCCTTAGTGGTGTATTGATGTGGTGATTAGTGGACTCATGTGCGCTGCCTCATCTCAAAGAAGTTTCTCGTTGTCGTAGAACAGGATAGCCACTGAGTCAAAGCTGGCTTGCTGCAACTAAACCCCACATTACCTTCTTGATACTACTGCATATATGATAGGATCTGATGTAAGTCTTGCTGAGTACCTTTGTACTCACGTTTGCTTTATTTATGTTTTGCAGATGAGACATTTGTCTTACTAGTAGTTCCGCTTGGACTTCGACGAGTAGCTTGTTACCTCAGCTACGATCTTGTACCCTTGGGAGGGTCTTGTAGATAGTCAGGCTTTCCAGCTCTTTTCTTTTGTAGTTGTCTGTACTCAGACATGTAATGCTTCTGTTGCTTGTATGCTCTGAATGATGGGTCATGTGACCCCTGCTTGTATTTATGCTATGTGGCTCTTCTGAGCCTTTATCTATATGAGTTTGCATTATGTTGTGATGCCATGTTGTACAGCACATACTTGCATGTTATGCGTACGTGTAGCGTGTATTGCTATGTGTGGGATCCGACAATCTGGTTGTTTATCCTTGGCAGCCTATCATATGGGGAAATGTAGTCTAGTGTTTTCTGAGCGATAGTAGTCCGCTACAGCCCGGTCCACCGGAGTCCTACTAGCCCAGCACTACTGCTCGGAACACTTGACTGGCCGGCATGTGTTTCACTTCGTTCCTGTGTCTGTCCCTTCGGGGAAATGTCACGCGGTGATGACCGGAGTCATGCCTAGCCTGCTACAGCCCGGGTTCCCCGGAGTCCTGTTAGCCCGGTGCTACAGCCCGGATTCACACGCTGCTGACCGACACGCTCGATGTGAATCATGTATGCCTGTTCCCATAGGTTAGGGCCGCTTTGGGTTCACGACTAGCCATGTCGGCCCGGGTTCTCTGTCATATGGATGCTAGCGACACAATCATATACGCGAGCCAAAAGACGCAAACGGTCCCGGGCCATGGTAAGGCGACACCCGTGGGGATACCGTGCGTGAGGCCGCAAAGTGATATGAGGTGTTACATGCTAGATTGGTGTGACTTGGAATCGGGGTCCCGACACATGATCAACACCAGAACTCTATGGGTGTTTGATTCATCACAATGTAACTAGATTATTGACTCTAGTGCAAGTGGGAGACTATTTGAAATATGCCCTAGAGGCAATAATAAAATGGTTATTATTATATTTCCTTGTTCATGATAATTGTCTATTGTTCATGCTATAATTGTGTTATCCGGAAATCGTAATACATGTGTGAATACATAGACCACAGTATGTCCCTAGTGAGCCTCTAGTTGACTAGCTCGTTGATCAATAGATGGTTATGGTTTCCTGACCATGGACATTCGATGTCATTGATAACGGGATCACATCATTAGGAGAATGATGTGATGGACAAGACCCAATCGTAAGCATAGCGCAAGATCGTGTAGTTCGTCTGCTAAAGCTTTTCTAATGTCAAGTATCTTTTCCTTAGACCATGAGATTGTGCAACTCCCGGATAGTGTACAAATACTTTGGGTGTGCCAAACGTCACAACGTAACTGGGTGACTATAAAGGTGCACTACGGGTATCTCCGAAAGTGTCTGTTGGGTTGGCACGAATCGAGACTGGGATTTGTCACTCCGTATGACGGAGAGGTATCTCTAGGCCCACTCGGTAAGACATCATCGTAATGAGCTCAATGTGACTAAGGGTTGGTCACGGGATGATGTGTTATGGAATGAGTAAAGTGACTTGCCGGTAACGAGATTGAACGAGGTATTGGGATACCGACGATCGAATCTCGGGCAAGTAACGTACCGATTGACAAAGGGAATTGTATACGGGATTGCTTGAATCCTCGACATCGTGGTTCATCCGATGAGATCATCGTGGAACATGTGGGAGCCAACATGGGTATCCAGATCCCGCTATTGGTTATTGGCCGGAGAGTTGTCTCGGTCATGTCAGCATGGTTCCCGAACCCGTAGGGTCTACACACTTAAGGTTCGATGACACTAGGGTTATTAGGAAGACTTGTATGTGATTGCCGAATGTTTTTCGGAGTCTCGGATGAGATCCCGGACGTCACGAGGAGTTCCGGAATGGTCCGGAGGTGAATATTTATATATAGAAGTTGTCATATGGTCACCGGAAAGGTTCGGGGGCATTATCGGTATTATACCGGGGCCACCGGAGGGGTTTCGGGGGTCCACCGGGAGGGGCCACCTCTCCCGGAGGGCCTCATGGGCCGTAGAGGAAAGGGAACCAGCCCCAAGTGGGCTGGGCGCATCCCCCCTTGGGCCCATGCGCCTAGGGTTGGGGGGAACCCTAGAGGGGGCGCCCCCCCCCTTGCTTGGGGGGCAAGCCACCCCCTTAGCCCCCCCCCCTCTAGATCTCATCTAGAGGGGGCCGGCCCCTTCCTCCTCCCCCCATAAATAGAGGGGCAAGGGGAGGGCTGCATACCACATCAAAGGCGCAGCCCCTCCCCTCCCCAATACCTTTCCTCCTCCGTTAAGAGCTTGGCGAAGCCCTGCCAGAGTACTGCCGCTCCACCACCACCACACTGTCGTGCTGCTATTGGAGCTCTCTTCCTCAACCTCTCCCTCCTCCTTGCCGGATCAAGGCGCGGGAGATGTCTCCGCTCCGTACGTGTGTTGAACGCGGAGGTGCCGTCCGTTCGGCGCTAGGATCATCGGTGATTTGGATCACGTCGAGTACGACTCCATCAACCCCGTTCTCTTGAACGCTTTCGCTCGCGATCTACAAGGGTATGTAGATGCACTCCTCTCCCTCTTGTTACTAGATGACTCAATAGATTGATCTTGATGATGCGTAGAAAATTTTAAATTTCTGCTACGATCCAATCCCCAACATATCTCTCCTCTCTGATGAAGGAAATATGCCCTAGAGGCAATAATAAAGTTATTATTTATTTCCTTATATCATGATAAATGTTTATTATTCATGCTAGAATTGTATTAACCGGAAACATAATACATGTGTGAATACATAGACAAACAGAGTGTCACTAGTATGCCTCTACTTGACTAGCTCGTTAATCAAAGATGGTTATGTTTCCTAACCATGAACAAAGAGTTGTTATTTGATTAACGAGGTCACATCATTAGTTGAATGATCTGATTGACATGACCCATTCCATTAGCTTAGCACCCGATCGTTTAGTATGTTGCTATTGCTTTCTTCATGACTTATACATGTTCCTATAACTATGAGATTATGCAACTCCCGTTTACCGGAGGAACACTTTGGGTACTACCAAACGTCACAACGTAACTGGGTGATTATAAAGGAGTACTACAGGTGTCTCCAATGGTGGATGTTGGGTTGGCGTATTTCGAGATTAGGGTTTGTCACTCCGATTGTCGGAGAGGTATCTCTGGGCCCTCTCGGTAATATACATCACATAAGCCTTGCAAGCATAATAACTAAGATGTTAGTTATGAGATGATGTATTACGGAACGAGTAAAGAGACTTGCCAGTAACGAGATTGAACTAGGTATTGGATACCGACGATCGAATCTCGGGCAAGTAACATACCGATGACAAAAGGAACAACGTATGTTGTTATGCGGTCTGACCGATAAAGATCTTCGTAGAATATGTTGGAGCCAATATGGGCATCCAGGTCCCGCTATTGGTTATTGACCGGAGACGTGTCTCGGTCATGTCTACATTGTTCTCGAACCGTAGGGTCCGCACGCTTAACGTTACGATGACAGTTATTATGAGTTTATGCATTTTGATGTACCGAAGGTTGTTCGGAGTCCCGGATGTGATCACGGACATGACGAGGAGTCTCGAAATGGTCGAGACGTAAAGATTGATATATTGGAAGCCTATGTTTGGACATCGGAAGTGTTCCGGGTGAAATCGGGATTTTACCGGATTACCGGGAGGGTTACCGGAACCCCCCGGGAGCCAAATGGGCCAACATGGGCCTTAGTGGAAAGGTGAGAGGGCAGCCCACATAGGGCTGCGCCTCCCCCCCTCTCCCTAGTCCTATTAGGACTAGGAGAGGGGGCGGCCACCTCTCTCTTTCTCTTCCCACTTGGGAATCCTAGTTGGACTAGGATTGGAGGGGGGAGTCCTACTCCCGGTAGGAGTAGGACTCCTCCTGCGCCTCCCTCCTTTGGCCGGCCAGCCTCCCTCCCTCCATCCTTTATATACAGGGCAGGGGACACCCCAATACACACAAGTTGATCATTGTTGATCGTTCCTTAGCCGTGTGCGGTGCCCCCTGCCACCAAATTCCACCTCGGTCATATCATTGTAGAGCTTAGGCGAAGCCCTGCGTCGGTAGTACATCAAGATCGTCACCACGCCGTTGTGCTGACGGAACTCTTCCTCGACGCTTTGCTGGATCGGAGCCCGAGGATCGTCATCGAGCTGAACGTGTGCTAAGAACTCGGAGGTGCCAGAGTAACGGTGCTTGGATCGGTCGGATCGGGAAGAAGACGTACGACTACTTCCTCTACGTTGTGTGATCGCTTCCGCAGTCGGTTTGCGTTGGTACGTAGACAACACTCTCCCCCTCGTTGCTATGCATCACCATGATCTTGCGTGTGCGTAGGAAAATTTTCGAAATTACTACGTTCCCCAACAGTGGCATCAGAGCCTAGGTTTTTATGGTTGATGTTATTTGCACGAGTAGAACACAAGTGAGTTGTGGGCGATACAAGTCATACTGCCTACCAGCATATCATACTTTGGTTCGGCGGTATTGTTGGACGAGACGATCCGGACCAACCTTACGCGTACTCTTACGCGAGACCGGTTCCCTCGACGTGCTTTGCACATAGATGGCTTGCGGAAGACTGTCTCTCCAACTTTAGTTGAACCATGTGTGGCTACGCCCGGTCCTTGAGAAGGTTAAAACGGAGTCTATTTGACAAACTATCGTTGTGGTTTTGATGCGTAGGTGAGATGAGTTCTTACTTAAGTCCGTAGCAGCCACGTAAAACTTGCAACAACAAAGTAGAGGACGTCTAACTTGTTTTTGCAGGGCATGTTGTGATGTGATATGGTCAAGGCATGATGCTGATTTTATTGTATGAGATGATCATGTTTTGTAACCAAGTTATCGGCAACTGGCAGGAGCCATATGGTTGTCGCTTTATTGTATGCAATGCAATCGCGATGTAATGCTTTACTTTATTACTAAGCGGTAGTGATAGTCGTGGAAGCATAAGATTGGCGAGACGACAACGATGCTACGATGGAGATCAAGGTGTCGCGCCGGTGACGATGGTGATCATGACGGTGCTTCGGAGATGGAGATCACAAGCACAAGATGATGATGGCCATATCATATCACTTATATTGATTGCATGTGATGTTTATCCTTTATGCATCTTATCTTGCTTTGATTGACGGTAGCATTATAAGATGATCTCTCACTAAATTATCAAGAAGTGTTCTCCCTGAGTATGCACCATTGCCAAAGTTCGTCGTGCCCAGACACCACGTGATGATCGGGTGTGATAAGCTCTACGTCCATCTACAACGGGTGCAAGCCAGTTTTGCACACGCAGAATACTCAGGTTAAACTTGACGAGCCTAGCATATGCAGATATGGCCTCGGAACACGGAGACCGAAAGGTCGAGCGTGAATCATATAGTAGATATGATCAACATAACGATGTTCACCATTGAAAACTACTCCATCTCACGTGATGATCGGTTATGGTTTAGTTGATTTGGATCACGTGATCACTTAGAGGATTAGAAGGATGTCTATCTAAGTGGGAGTTCTTAAGTAATATGATTAAATTGAACTTAAATTTATCATGAACTTAGTCCTGGTAGTATTTTGCAAATTATGTTGTAGATCAATAGCTCGCGTTGTTGCTTCCCTGTGTTTATTTTGATATGTTCCTAGAGAAAATTGTGTTGAAAGATGTTAGTAGCAATGATACGGATTGGATCCGTGATCTGAGGTTTATCCTCATTGCTGCACAGAAGAATTATGTCCTTGATGCACCGCTAGGTGACAGACCTATTGCAGGAGCAGATGCAGACGTTATGAACGTTTGGCTAGCTCAATATGATGACTACTTGATAGTTTAGTGCACCATGCTTAATGGCTTAGAATCGGGACTTCAAAGACGTTTTGAACGTCATGGACCATATGAGATGTTCCAGGAGTTGAAGTTAATATTTCAAGCAAATACCCGAGTTGAGAGATATGAAGTCTCCAACAAGTTCTATAGCTAAAAGATGGAGGAGAATCGCTCAACTAGTGAGCATGTGCTCAGATTGTCTGAGTACTACAGTCGCTTGAATCAAGTGGGAGTTAATCTTCCAGATAAGATAGTGATTGACAGAATTCTCTAGTCACCATCACCAAGTTAGTAGAACTTCGTGATGAACTATAATATGCAAGGGATAACGGAAACAACTCCCAAGCTCTTCGTGATGCTGAAATCAACGAAGGTAGAAATCAAGAAAAACATCAAGTGTTGATGGTTGACAAGACCACTAGTTTCAAGAAAAGGGCAAAGGGAAGAAGGGGAACTTCAAGAAGAACGGCAAGCAAGTTGCTGCTCAAGTGAAGAAGCCCAAGTCTGATCCTAAGCCTGAGACTAAGTGCTTCTACTGCAAAGGGACTGGTCACTGGAAGCGGAACTACCCCAAGTGATTGGCGGATAAGAAGGATGGCAAAGTGAACATAAGTATATTTGATATACATGTTATTGATGTGTACTTTACTAGTGTTTATAGCAACCCCTCAGTATTTGATGCTAGTTCAGTTGCTAAGAGTAGTAACTCGAAACAGGAGTTGCAGAATAAACAGAGACTAGTTAAGGGTGAAGTGACGATGTGTGTTGGAAGTGGTTCCAAGATTGATATGATCATCATCGCACACTCCCTATAAATTTCGGGATTAGTGTTGAACCTAAATAAGTGTTATTTTGGTGTTTGCATTGAGCATGAATATGATTTGATCATGTTTATTGCAATATGGTTATTCATTAAAGTCAGAGAATAATTGTTGTTCTGTTTACATGAATAAAACCTTCGATGGTCATACACCCAATGAAACAAGTTCGTTGGATCTCGATAGTAGTGATACACATATTCATAATGTAGAAGCCAAAAGATACAGAGTTGATAATGATAGTGCAACTTATTTGCGGCACTGTCGTTTAGGTCATATCGGTGTAAAGCGCATGCAGAAACTCCATACTGATGGGCTTTTGGAACCACTTGATTATGAATCACTTGGTACTTGCGAACCGTGCCTCATAGGCAAGATGACTAAAACACCGTTCTCCGGTACTATGGAGAGAGCAACAGATTTATTGGAAATCATACATACCGATGTATGTGGTCCGATGAATATTGAGGCTCGTGGCGGATATCGTTATTTTCTCACCTTCACAGATGATTTAAGCAGATATGGGTATATCTACTTAATGAAACATAAGTCTGAAACATTTGAAAAGTTCAAGGAATTTCAAAGTGAAGTTGAAAATCATCGTAACAAGAAAATAAAGTTTCTACGATCTGATCGTGGAGAAGAATATTTGAGTTACGAGTTTGGTGTACATTTGAAAAATTATGGAATAGTTTCGCAACTCACGCCACCCGGAACACCATAGCGTAATGGTGTGTCCGAACGTCGTAATCGTACTTTACTAGATATGGTGCGATCTATGATGTCTCTTACTGATTTACCGCTATCGTTTTGGGGTTATGCATTAGAGACAGTTGCATTCACGTTAAATAGGGCACCATCTAAATCCGTTGAGACGACACTGTATGAACTATGGTTTGGCAAGAAACCAAAGTTGTCATTTCTTAAAGTTTGGGGTTGCGATGCTTATATGAAAAAGTTTCATCCTGATAAGCTCAAACTCAAATCAGAGAAGTGCGTCTTCATAGGATATCCAAAGGAAACTATTGGATACACCTTCTATCATAGATCCGAAGGCAAGACTTTTGTTGCTAAAATTCGGAAACTTTCTGGAGAAGGAGTTTCTCTCGAAAGAAGTGAGTGGGAGGAAAGTAGAACTTGACGAGGTAACTGTACCTGCTCCCCTATTGGAAAGTAGTACATCACAGAAAATTGTTTCTGTGACACCTACACCAGTTAGTGAGGAAGCTAATGATGATGATCATGAAACTTCAGAACAAGATACTACTGAACCTCGTAGATCAACCAGAGTAAGATCCGCGCCTTTTCTGGAAGTCATGCTACTAGATCATGATGAACCTACGAACTATGAGGAAGCGATGATGAGCCCAGATTCCGCGAAATGGTTTGAGGCCATGAAATCTGAGATATGATCCATGTATGAGAACAAAGTATGGACTTTGATGGATTTGCCCGATGATCGGCAAACCATAGAAAATAAATGTATCTTCAAGAGGAAGACGGACGCTGATAGTAGTGTTACTATCTACAAAGCTAGAATTGTCGAAAAAGGTTTTCGACAAGTTCAAAGTGTTGACTACGATGAGTTTTTCTCACTCGTATCTATGCTTAAGTCTGTCCGAATCATGTTAGCAATTGCCGCATTTTATGAAATCTGGCAAATGGATAGACAAAACTGCATTCCTTAATGGATTTATTAAAGAAGAGTTGTATATGATGCAACAGAAGGTTTTGTCAATCCGAAAGGTGCTAACAAAATGTGCAAGCTCCAGCGATCCATCTGTGGACTGGTGCAAGCATCTCGGAGTTGGAATATACGCTTTGATGAGTTGATCAAAGCATATAGTTTTATACAGACTTGCGGTAAAGCCTGTATTTACAAGAAAGTGAGTGGGAGCACTACAGCATTTCTGATAAGTATATGTGAATGACATATTGTTGATCGGAAATAATGTAGAATTATTCTGTAAAGCATAAAGGAGTGTTTGAAAGGAGTTTTTCAAAGAAAGACTTCGGTGAAGCTGCTTACATATTGAGCTTCAAGATCTATAGAGATAGATCAAGACGCTTGATAAGTTTTTTCAATGAGTACATACCTTGACAAGATTTTGAAGTAGTTCAAAATGGAGCAGTCAAAGAAAGAGTTCTTGCCTGTATTACAAGGTGTGAAGTTGAGTAAGACTCAAAACCCGACCACGGCAGAAGATAGAAAGAGAATGAAAGTCATTCCCTATGCCTCGGCCATAGGTTCTATAAAGTATGTCATGCTGTATACCAGATCTATTGTATACCCTGCACTGATTTGGCAAGAGAGTACAATAGTGATCTAGGAGTAGATCACTGGACAGTGGTCAGAATTATCCTTAGTGAAATAAGGATATGTTTCTCGATTATGGACGTGATAAAAAGGTTCGTCGTAAAGGGTTACGCCGATGCAAGTTTTGACACTAATCTAGATGACTCTAAGTCTCGGTCTAGATACATATTGAAAGTGGGAGCAATTAGCTAGAGTAGCTCCATGCAGAGCATTGTTGACATAGAAATTTGCAAAATACATGTGGATCTGAATGTGGCAGACCCGTTGACTAAGATTCTCTCACAAGCAAAACATGATCACACCTTAGTACTCTTTGGGTGTTAATCACATAGCGATGTGAACTAGATTACTGAATCTAGTAAACCCTTTGGGTGTTGGTCACATGGCGATGTGAACTATGGGTGTTAATCACATGATGATGTGAACTATTGATGTTAATCACATGGTGATGTGATCTAGATTATTGACTCTAGTGCAAGTGGGAGACTGAAGGAAATATGCCGTAGAGGCAATAATAAAGTTATTATTTATTTCCTTATATCATGATAAATGTTTATTATTCATGCTAGAATTGTATTAACCGGAAACATAATACATGTGTGAATACATAGACAAACAGAGTGTCACTAGTATGCCTCTACTTGACTAGCTCGTTAATCAAAGATGGTTATGTTTCCTAACCATGAACAAAGAGTTGTTATTTGATTAACGAGGTCACATCATTAGTTGAATGATCTGATTGACATGACCCATTCCATTAGCTTAGCACCCGATCGTTTAGTATGTTGCTATTGCTTTCTTCATGACTTATACATGTTCCTATAACTATGAGATTATGCAACTCCCGTTTACTGAAGGAACACTTTGGGTACTACCAAACGTCACAACGTAACTGGGTGATTATAAAGGAGTACTACAGGTGTCTCCAATGGTGGATGTTGGGTTGGCGTATTTCGAGATTAGGGTTTGTCACTCCGATTGTCGGAGAGGTATCTCTGGGCCCTCTCGGTAATACACATCACATAAGCCTTGCAAGCATAATAACTAAGATGTTAGTTATGAGATGATGTATTACGGAACGAGTAAAGAGACTTGCCAGTAACGATATTGAACTAGGTATTGGATACCGACGATCGAATCTCGGGCAAGTAACATACCGATGACAAAAGGAACAACGTATGTTGTTATGCGGTCTGACCGATAAAGATCTTCGTAGAATATGTAGGAGCCAATATGGGCATCCAGGTCCCGCTATTGGTTATTGACCGGAGACGTGTCTCGGTCATGTCTACATTGTTCTCGAACCGTAGGGTCCGCACGCTTAACATTACGATGACAGTTATTATGAGTTTATGCATTTTGATGTACCGAAGGTTGTTTGGAGTCCCGGATGTGATCACGGACATGACGAGGAGTCTCGAAATGGTCGAGACGTAAAGATTGATATATTGGAAGCCTATGTTTGGACATCGGAAGTGTTCCAGGTGAAATCGGGATTTTACCGGATTGCCGGGAGGGTTACCGGAACCCCCCGGGAGCCAAATGGGCCAACATGGGCCTTAGTGGAAAGGTGAGAGGGCAGCCCACATAGGGCTGCGCCTCCCCCCCTCTCCCTAGTCCTATTAGGACTAGGAGAGGGGCCGGCCACCTCTCTCTTTCTCTTCCCACTTGGGAATCCTAGTTGGACTAGGATTGGAGGGGGGAGTCCTACTCCCGGTAGGAGTAGGACTCCTCCTGCGCCTCCCTCCTTTGGCCGGCCAGCCTCCCTCCCTCCATCCTTTATATACGGGGCAGGGGACACCCCAAGACACACAAGTTGATCATTGTTGATCGTTCCTTAGCCGTGTGCGGTGCCCCCTGCCACCAAATTCCACCTCGGTCATATCATTGTAGAGCTTAGGCGAAGCCCTGCGTCGGTAGTACATCAAGATCGTCACCACGCCGTTGTGCTGACGGAACTCTTCCTCGACGCTTTGCTGGATCGGAGCCCGAGGATCGTCATCGAGCTGAACGTGTGCTAAGAACTCGGAGGTGCCAGAGTAACGGTGCTTGGATCGGTCGGATCGGGAAGAAGACGTACGACTACTTCCTCTACGTTGTGTGATCGCTTCCGCAGTCGGTCTGCGTTGGTACGTAGACAACACTCTCCCCCCTCGTTGCTATGCATCACCATGATCTTGCGTGTGCGTAGGAAAATTTTCGAAATTACTACGTTCCCCAACATCTGAAACTCTCTCGCAACATGTACATGTCCACAGGAGTACATCCCCGCTGCCGGTCCTCTTCCACAGCGTGCCAACGCCGCCACGCCTTGTTTTGACCTGATCTAGTGGAGATCAACCCCGCCTCCTCGGATCCCGGTGACCCCAGTTTGCCGTCGCCACACCAAGTCCCACTGCCGCCCCGCCATTGACCTTCTGCGCCGCCAGTGCCTCTCTGTCGAGCGAGATGGTCAAACGCTCGGGCTGCTCCCTGTCGTGTGCCAGGTGGGCCACGCACAGGCCCAGTGCGTCCCCAGCCCAGCACCACCGAGCCGGCCCAAGTGCTGTGGTGAGCAGCCCAGCTTGATCCAGCCTTTGGCCCGCGTGGTGTTTTTCCTGTCTAGTGGATTTCTCTTTTTTTCCACAGGAACGTCTATTTTGCAGATTACCCCTCCCCCCCAAGCTTCATGCATATAATTACTCACAAACGGTGCATCTTATGTAAAAACTTTATATATGGAAAATGCTTAAAATTGTGTCTAGTTTCATAATATCCAACTTTCAACCATGTTTAAAATGTTTAAAATGTTGTTTGCATTATTTTGCTTAAATAACATGCTAAAATGATTTATTTCATAACTTAATAACCGTAGCTCCAAACTTAACAAACTTTATATGTAAATGGGGTAGAAAAATGCCTAGTTTAACATGGTGGTTTTACTTTGCATGTTTAACAACTCTAAAATATGCTTTAGGGCAGAATAGTACCAAAATTAAATATTGCACATGGGGACTTTCCGGATTTGTTGTTTGTTATATCCGGACTCATTTAAACT
The DNA here is from genome assembly GCA_034509565.1 of Triticum monococcum. Classification (NCBI taxonomy): domain Eukaryota; kingdom Viridiplantae; phylum Streptophyta; class Magnoliopsida; order Poales; family Poaceae; genus Triticum; species Triticum monococcum. Next base: position 71,303,930 of record CM067843.1, on the reverse strand, counting down.
TGCCTAGATAGGTAGTTTCACTTTGCTTCACCTCTTTCCATGTTAATCAACATTTAATATTGTTGAGTTCATAACCTAGAGATAACTAAATAAGTCATGTGGTGTTCCGTCGATATGCAACTCATTGCATATTGAGCTCCACTTAATTTGTAGAATTGTTTGTGCATTTTGTCATGCCATGCCTCTTTAAACCGGACATGCATCATACTTGGTTGTGTAGCATGACATGCTTATGTGATGGTTGTTTACTATGTTGTTTGCTTCTTTCCGGTGTTGCTTCTTCGGGTTAGTTCCGATAACGTCGCGTTTGTGAGGTTCCGTTCGACTACGTCCGTTTGTCTTCTTCATGGGATCGTTCTTCTTCCTTGCGGGATCTCAGGCAAGATGACCATACCCTCGAAATCACTTCTATATTTGCTTGCTAGTTGCTCGCTCTTTTGCTATGCCACGATACCTACCATTTGCTATATCGTGCCTCCCATATTGCCATGTCAAGCCTCTAACCCACCTTCTCCTAGCAAACCGTTGTTTGGCTATGTTACCGCTTTGCTCAGTCCCTCTTATAGCGTTGCTTGTTGCAGGTGAAGATGAAGTTTGTTCCTTGTTGGAACATGGTTATTGTTGGGATATGTTTATGTTGGGATATCACAATATCTCTTATTTAATTAATGCATCTATATACTTGCTAAAGGGTGGAAGGCTTCGCTTTATGCCTGGTGTTTTGTTCCACTCTTGACGCCCTAGTTTCCGTCATACCGGTGTTATGTTCCTTGATTTTGCGTTCCTGACGCGGTTGGGTTATAATGGGAACCCCTTGACAGTTCGCCTTGAATAAAACTCCTCCAGCAAGGCCCAACCTTGGTTTTACCATTTGCCACCTAAGCCTTTTTCCCTTGGGTTTTGCAGACTCAAGGGTCATCTTTATTTTAAACCCCCGGGCCAGTGCTCCTCTGAGTGTTGGTCCAAACTAGAGCACCATGCAGGGCCATCCCTTGGCAACTTGGATTACGTCGGCTCCTGTACGTTTAGCTTATCCGGTGTGCCCTGAGAACGAGATATGTGCAGCTCATATCGGGATTTGTCGGCACAGCGGGTGGTCTTGCTGGTCTTGTTTTACCATTATCAAAATGTCTTGTAACCGGGATTCCGAGTCTGATCGGGTCGTCCTGGGAAAAGGAATATCCTTCATTGACCGTGAGAGCTTGTGATGGGCTAAGTTGGGACACCCCTGCAGGGTTTGAACTTTCGAAAGCCGTGCTCGTGATTATGGGCAGATGGGAATTTATTAATGTCCGGTTGTAGAGAACTTGACACTTAACTTAACTAAAATGAATCAACCGCGTGTGTAGCCGTGATGGTCTCTTTCCGGCGGAGTTCGGGAAGTGAACACGGTTTTGGTGTTATGCTTGAACATAAGTAGTTTCAGGATCACTTCTTGATCACATCTAGTTCATGACCGTGTTTTGCTTCTCTTCTCGCTCTCATTTGCGTAAGTTAGCCACCATATATGCTAGTGCTTGCTGCAGCTCCACCTCACCACCCTTTTCCTACCCATAAGCTTAAATAGTCTTGATCGCGAGGGTGTGAGATTGCTAAGTCCCCGTGACTCACAGATTACTTCCAAAACCAGTTGCAGGTGCCGATGATGACCGTGCAGGTGACGCAACCGAGCTCAAGGAGGAGCTCGATGAAGATCGTGCTCATTGTGTTGTATCGTTTCCAGTCGATCAGTAGTGGAGCCCAGTTGGGGCGATCGGGGATCTTTTGCATTAGGGGTAGTCTTCTTTTATTTTGGTTCCATAGTCGGATCTTGTTTGTATTCTGGATGATGTAATGCTATATTTATGTATTGTGTGAAGTGGCGATTGTAAGCCAACTATTTATCCCTTTCTTATTCAGTATATGGGATGTGTAAAGATTACCCCTCTTGCGACATGCCTACAATGCGGTTATGCCTCTAAGTCGTGCTCCGACACGTGGGAGATATAGTCGCATCGTGGGTGTTACATTTCGCCTATTCACTAACATATATTTATCGAAAACAAAGAACCTTGTATTCTTCCTTGATTTTAAGGATCAGACACTTTTGAAAGGATATAAAGCTATATTTGTATCATTGAGGAGGAAATGGACAATTTTCCCTTTGAAAAAGTGCACTTGACGTCAACACGAGAGAATAGAACGTGTGGTGCGAACGCACCTGCTCGTACCAATGGTCATCCTAGGTGTCGCCGCCTTCCCCTCGTCTACACCAACAACGTTCGTAATTGGGAAACACACAATAGAGCGACGGAGGAGGCAGGACAAAAGCCAGAGCAGAGAAAAGATAGATCCGAAGGATAATTACTTCACTTAGATCCATTCCAGGTTCCCCTATGGCGCGATCCTCCATTCCAACATCAACAACACTGTCATTATAGAGATATTCCAACTTGTAAGGCTAGAATTTGTAAATTCTATTTGTACTTTGACTCGGATATCACAATCTCGTTAATCATTCATCTTATGATGGAAAATCATGGTAATTTTGGGATGATTCCTTCTATTTGATCTATGTGTTTGGTTGTTATTTATCTCTCACTCTTGATATATATTTGTGACCTTACTTTTATTACTGATTAGTGATTACTAGGTTAATTATTCATGGCGTCCATAATGATTGTTATCCAATTTAAGGGGCCAAGCAACATGATCTAGATACCTACATGGCTAAGCACCTATTAGACAACAAATCCATGACCTCAAGTGACGGATGTTGATATCAACGAGCAACGAAGTCAATATGAGGAGCACAAGAAGGCACGGTGCCAAAAGCATTGGTTCATTTTAACGACCTTAACTGTTGAATTTATTGAATTCATGCACCAGCCAACTCATCCAAAAGTCCGAACTACTGGAGAGAGGCGGGCAATATACTTCAACACCCACCCTCACGTCTAGGCTGCTCTTTAACGTGAGATTTATGTAGGCCGCAGAATCTTTTTTTTAATACTGCGTTGGTAGGATCTTGAACTCAAGACCTCCTGGCATGCACCAGCCAACTCATTCCAAAGTCCGAACTGATGGAGAGAGGCTGGCAATATACTTCAACAGAATTGACCACTGGTGATGGACTGACGGTAATGTGAGGCGAGCAATAGAGTTAAACAAGCCTGATAGGAGGAGTTTGGCTATTCAAGGATTACTTGTCTGCCAAACATTTAATATAGACGACACCATTACATTATCATTGCACAAGGCACATTCATTATTCACCATGAACTGAACCTCTTCGTGCCTAACTTCTCCATTGCATGAACCACTATTTACTTTTCGTTTATCTAGCTTCATGTTATTTACTTGTAGCTTTTAATCAAGTTCAATAATTTTACACCACAATTATTCTTCCATCATCACTATCATAATCCGTACATGTACCAAACTAGACAATTCACTTGAGGCTAGCGACACCTCGAGCGTCCTAGACCCGGCCGTCTCCCGAGTGGCCGCTGCCCCTAGCCGTTTCCTGCCTCCACAACCTGGCCCTGCCCCTGGCTTGCTGCTGCTTGCTTGCTACTGTTCGATGCTTCCTTTGCTGCTAACATACTGCCCGATTTTGGTGCAGACCATGAAAGATAGGGTTCATCGCTGCACATTGGGGGATTTCATGTGAAGGGCTACTTCTTCAGTCAGCATGTACAAATGACATTATAGTAACTAGTTTTGGGCATGTATCATCAAATACATTCGAAAGAATTGTTTTTGAGGCAAAAAGGGCGAACAATCATAGTCAAATGTAAAGAGTGGCAAAATGTTGGGGGACGTAGTAATTTCAAAAAAATTCCTACGCACACGCAAGATCATGGTGATGCATAGCAATGAGAGGGGAGAGTGTGATCTGCGTACCCTTGTATATCGACAACGGAAGCGTTTGGTTGATGTAGTCGTACGTCTCCATGGCCCGACCGATCAAGCACCGAAACTACGGCACCTCCGAGTTCTAGCACACGTTCAGCTCGATGATGATCCCCGGACTTCGATCCAGCAAAGTGTCAGGGAAGAGTTCCGTCAGCACGACGGCGTGGTGACGATCTTGATGTACTACTGTCGCAGGGCTTCGCCTAAGCACTGCTACGATATTATCGAGGACTATGGTGGCAGGGGGCGCCGCACACGGCTAAGAATATGATCACGTGGATCAACTTGTGTTCCTCTGGGGTGCCCCTGCCTCCGTATATAAAGGCTCAAGGGAGGGTGCGGCCGGCCTAGGAGAGGCACGCCAGGAGGAGTCCTACTCCCTCCGGGAGTAGGATTCCTCCCCCCCCCCCCCAATCCTAGTTGGAATAGGATTCGCGGAGGGCGGAAAAGAGGAAGGGGGTCGACCCCCTCTCCTTGTCCTATTCGGACCAAGGGAGGGGAGGGGCGCGCGGCCCATCCCTGGCTGCCTCTTCTCTTTTCCACTAAGGCCCACTAAGGCCCATATATCTCCCGGGGGGTTCCGATAACCTCCCGGTACTCCGGTAAAATCCCGATTTCACCCGGAACACTTCCGATATCCAAACATAGGCTACCAATATATCAATCTTTATGTCTCGACCATTTCGAGACTCCTCGTCATGTCCGTGATCACATCCGGGACTTCGAACAACCTTCGGTACATCAAAACGTATAAACTCATAATATAACTGTCATCGAAACCTTAAGCGTGCGGACCCTACGGGTTCGAGAACAATGTAGACATGACCGAGACACGTCTCCGGTTAATAACCAATAGCAGGACCTGGATGCCCATATTGGCTCCTACATATTCTATGAAGATCTTTATCGGTCAGACCGCATAACAACATACGTTGTTCCCTTTGTCATCGGTATGTTACTTGCCCGAGATTCGATCGTCGGTATCCAATACCTAGTTCAATCTCGTTACCGGCAAGTCTCTTTACTCGTTCCGTAATACATCATCCCGCAACTAACTCATTAGTTGCAATGCTTGCAAGGATTAAGTGATGTGCATTACCGAGAGGGCCCAGAGATACCTCTCCGACGATCGGAGTGACAAATCCTAATCTCGAAATACGTTAACCCAACATGTACCTTTGGAGACACCTGTAGAGCACCTTTATAATCACCCAGTTACGTTGTGACATTTGGTAGCACCCAAAGTGTTCCTCCGGCACACGGGAGTTACATAATCTCATAGTCATAGGAACATGTATAAGTCATGAAGAAAGCAATAGCAACATACTAAACGATCGGGTGCTAAGCTAATGGAATGGGTCATGTAAATCACATCATTCTCCTAATGATCTGATCCCGTTAATCAAATGACAACTCTTTGTCCATGGTTAGGAAACATAACCATCTTTGATTAACGAGCTAGTCAAGTAGAGGCATACTAGTGACACTCTGTTTGTCTATGTATTCACACATGTATTATGTTTCCGGTTAATACAATTCTAGCATGAATAATAAACCTTTATCATGATATAAGGAAATAAATAATAACTTTATTATTGCCTCTAGGGCATATTTCCTTCAGTCTCCCACTTGCACTAGAGTCAATAATCTAGATTACACAGTAATGATTCTAACACCCATGGAGCTTTGGTGCTGATCATGTTTTGCTCGTGGAAGAGGCTTAGTCAACGGGTCTGCTACATTCAGCTCCGTATGTATCTTGCAAATCTCTATGTCTCCCACCTGGACTAGATCCCGGATGGAATTGAAGCGTGTCTTGATGTGTTTGGTTCTCTTGTGAAATCTGGATTCCTTTGCCAAGGCAATTGCACCAGTATTGTCACAAAAGATCTTCATTGGACCCGATGCACTAGGTATGACACCTAGATCGGATATGAACTCCTTCATCCAGACTCCTTCCTTTGCTGCTTCCGAAGCAGCTATGTACTCCGCTTCACATGTAGATCCCGCCACGATGCTTTGTTTAGAACTGCACCAACTGACAGCTCCACCGTTTAATGTAAACACGTATCCGGTTTGCGATTTAGAAATATCCGGATCAGTGTCAAAGCTTGCATCAACGTAACCGTTTACGATGAGCTCTTTGTCACCTCCATATACGAGAAACATATCCTTAGTCCTTTTCGGGTATTTCAGGATGTTCTTGACCGCTGTCCAGTGATCCACTCCTGGATTACTTTGGTACCTCCCTGCTAGACTTATAGCAAGGCACACATCAGGTCTGGTACACAGCATTGCATACATGATAGAGCCTATGGCTGAAGCATAGGGAACATCTTTCATTTTCTCTCTATCTTCTGAAGTGGTCGGGCTTTGAGTCTTACTCAATCTCACACCTTGTAACACAGGCAAGAACCCTTTCTTTGCTTGATCCATTTTGAACTTCTTCAAAATCTTGTCAAGGTATGTGCTTTGCGAAAGTCCAATTAAGCGTCTTGATCTATCTATATAGATCTTTATGCCTAATATGTAAGCAGCTTCACCGAGGTCTTTCATTGAAAAACTCTTATTCAGGTATCCCTTTATGTTATCCAGAAATTCTATATCATTTTCAATCAGTAATATCTCATCCACATATAATATCAGAAATGCTACAGAGCTCCCACTCACTTTCTTGTAAATACAGGCTTCTCCGAAAGTCTGTATAAAACCAAATGCTTTGATCACACTATCAAAGCGTTTATTCCAACTCCAAGAGGCTTGCACCAGTCCATAAATGGATCGCTGGAGCTTGCACACATTGTTAGCTCCCTTTGGATCGACAAAACCTTCCGGTTGCATCATATACAACTCTTCTTCCATAAATCCATTTAGGAATGCAGTTTTGACATCCATCTGCCAAATTTCATAATCATAAAATGCGGCAATTGCTAACATGATTCGGACAGACTTAAGCATCGCTACGGGTGAGAAGGTCTCATCGTAGTCAACCCCTTGAACTTGTCGAAAACCTTTTGCGACAAGTCGAGCTTTGTAGACAGTAATATTACCGTCAGCGTCAGTCTTCTTCTTGAAGATCCATTTATTCTCAATTGCTCGCCGATCATCGGGCAAGTCAACCAAAGTCCATACTTTGTTCTCATACATGGATCCCATCTCGGATTTCATGGCTTCAAGCCATTTTGCGGAATATGGGCTCACCATCACTTCTTCATAGTTCGTAGGTTCATCATGATCTAGTAGCATGATTTCCAGAATAGGATTACCGTACCACTCTGGCGCGGATCTTACTCTAGTTGATCGACGAGGTTCAGTAGTATCTTGTTTTGAAGTTTCATGATCATTATCATTAGCTTCCTCACTAATTGGTGTAGGTGTCGCAGAAACAGTTTTCTTTGATGTACTACTTTCCAATAAGGGAGCAGGTACAGTTACCTCGTCAAGTTCTACTTTCCTCCCACTCACTTCTTTTGAGAGAAACTCCTTCTCTAGAAAGGATCCATTCTTAGCAACGAATGTCTTGCCTTCGGATTTGTGATAGAAGGTGTACCCAACAGTCTCCTTTGGGTATCCTATGAAGACACATTTCTCCGATTTGGGTTCGAGCTTATCAGGTTGAAGCTTTTTCACATAAGCATCGCAGCCCCAAACTTTAAGAAACGGCAACTTTGGTTTCTTGACAAACCATAGTTCATAAGGCGTCATCTCAACGGATTTTGATGGTGCCCTATTTAACGTGAATGCGGCCGTCTCTAAAGCATAACCCCAAAACTATAGCGGTAAATCAGTAAGAGACATCATAGATCACACCATATCTAGTAAAGTACGATTACGACGTTCGGACACACCATTACGCTGAGGTGTTCTGGGTGGCGTGAGTTGTGAAACTATTCCGCATTGCTTCAAATGTACACCAAACTCGTAACTCAAATATTCTCCTCCATGATCAGATCGCAGAAACTTTATTTTCTTGTTACGATGATTTTCAACTTCACTCTGAAATTCTTTGAACTTTTCAAATGTTTCAGACTTATGTTTCATTAAGTAGATATACCCATATCTGCTTAAGTCATCTGTGAAGGTGAGAAAATAACGATATCCGCCACGAGCCTCAATATTCATCGGACCACATACATCTGTATGTATGATTTCAACCAAATCTGTTGCTCTCTCCATAGTGCCGGAGAACGGTGTTCTAGTCATCTTGCCCATGAGGCACGGTTCGCAAGTACCAAGTGATTCATAATCAAGTGGTTCCAAAAGCCCATCAGTATGGAGTTTCTTCATGCGCTTTATACTGATATGACCTAAACGGCAGTGCCACAAATAAGTTGCACTATCATTATCAACTCTGCATCTTTTGGCTTCAACATTATGAATATGTGTGTTACTACTATCGAGATTCATCAAAAATAGACCACTCTTCAAAGGTGCATGACCATAAAAGATATTACTCATATAAATAGAACAATCATTATTCTCTGATTTAAATGAATAACCGTCTCGCATTAAACAAGATCCAGATATAATGTTCATGCTCAACGCTGGCACCAAATAACAATTATTTAGGTCTAATACTAATCCCGAAGGTAGATGTAGAGGTAGCGTGCCGACCGCGATCACATCGACTTTGGAACCGTTTCCCACGCGAGACACGTCTCCGGCCAATAACCAATAGCGGGACCTGGATGCCCATATTAGCTCCTACATATTCTACAAAGATCTTTATCGGTCAGACCGCATAACAACATACGTTGTTCCCTTTGTCATCGGTATGTTACTTACCCGAGATTCGATCGTCGGTATCCAATACCTAGTTCAATCTCGTTACTGGCAAGTCTCTTTACTCGTTCCGTAATACATCATCTCACAACTAACATCTTAGTTATAATGTGTGCAAGGCTTATGTGATGTGTATTACCGAGAGGGCCCAGAGATACCTCTCCGACAATCAGAGTGACAAACCCTAATCTCGAAATACGCCAACCCAACATCTACCATTGGAGACACCTGTAGTACTCCTTTATAATCACCCAGTTACGTTGTGACGTTTGGTAGTACCCAAAGTGTTCCTCCGGTAAACGGGAGTTGCATAATCTCATAGTTATAGGAACATGTATAAGTCATGAAGAAAGCAATAGCAACATACTAAACGATCGGGTGCTAAGCTAATGGAATGGGTCATGTCAATCAGATCATTCAACTAATGATGTGACCTCGTTAATCAAATAACAACTTTTTGTTCATGGTTAGGAAACATAACCATCTTTGATTAACGAGCTAGTCAAGTAGAGGCATACTAGTGACACTCTGTTTGTCTATGTATTCACACATGTATTATGTTTCCGGTTAATACAATTCTAGCATGAATAATAAACATTTATCATGATATAAGGAAATAAATAATAACTTTATTATTTCCTCTAGGGAATATTTCCTTCATCAAATACCCAGGTGCTACTGCGAGCTCTAGTAAGGTACACATCAATAACATGTATATCACATATACCTTTGTTCACCTTGCCATCCTTCTTATCCGCCAAATACTTGGGGCAGTTCCGCTTCCAGTGACCAGTCTGCTTGCAGTAGAAGCACTCAGTTTCAGGCTTAGGTCCAGACTTGGGTTTCTTCTCTTGAGCAGCAACTTACTTGCCGTTCTTCTTGAAGTTCCCCTTCTTCTTCCCTTTGCCCTTTTTCTTGAAACTAGTGGTTTTGTTAACCATCAACACTTGATGCTCCTTCTTGATTTCTACTTCCGCAGCTTTCAGCATTGCAAAGAGCTCGGGAATAGTCTTGTTCATCCCTTGCATATTATAGTTCATCATGAAACTCTTGTAGCTTGGTGGCAGTGATTGGAGAATTCTGTCAATGACGCAATCATCCGGAAGATTAACTCCCAATTGAATCAAGTGATTATTATACCCACACATTTTGAGTATATGCTCACTGACAGAACTGTTCTCCTCCATCTTGCAGCTATAGAATTTATTGGAGACTTCATATCTCTCAATCCGGGCATTTGCTTGAAATATCAACTTCAACTCCTGGAACATCTCATATGCTCCATGACGTTCAAAACGTCGTTGAAGTCCCGATTCTAAGCCGTAAAGCATGGCACACTGAACTATCGAGTAGTCATCAGCTTTGCTCTGCCAGACGTTCATAACATCTGGTGTTGCTCCAGCAGCAGGCCTGGCACCCAGCGGTGCTTCCAGGACGTAATTCTTCTGTGCAGCAATGAGGATAATCCTCAAGTTACGGACCCAGTCCGTGTAATTGCTACCATCATCTTTCAACTTTGCTTTCTCAAGGAACGCATTAAAATTCAACGGAACAACAGCACGGGCCATCTATCTACAATCAAACATACATAAGCAAGATACTATCAGGTACTAAGTTCATGATAAATTTAAGTTCAATTAATCATATTACTTAAGAACTCCCACTTAGATAGACATCCCTCTAATCTTCTAAGTGATCACGTGATCCAAATCAACTAAACCATAACCGATCATCACATGAAATGGAGTAGTTTTCAATGGTGAACATCACTATGTTGATCATATCTACTATATGACTCACGCTCGATCTTTCGATCTCAGTGTTCCGAGGCCATATCTGCATATGCTAGGCTTGTCAAGTTTAACCTAAGTATTCTGCGTGTGCAAAACTGTCTTGCACCCGTTGTAGATGGACGTAGAGCTTATCACACCCGATCATCACGTGGTGTCTGGGCACGACGAACTTTGGCAACGGTGCATACTCAGGGAGAACACTTTTATCTTGATAATTTAGTGAGAGGTCATCTTATAATGCTACCGTCAATCAAAGGAACATAAGATGCATAAAAGATAAACATCACATGCAATCAATATAAGTGATATGATATGGCCATCATCATCTTGTGCTTGTGATCTCCATCTCCGAAGCACCGTCATGATCACCATCGTCACCGGCGCGACACATTGATCTCCATCGTAGCATCGTTGTCGTCTCGCCAATCTTATGCTTCCACGACTATCGCTACTGCTTAGTGATAAAGTGAAGCATTACAGCGCGATTGCATTGCATACAATAAAGCGACAACCATATGGCTCCTGCCAGTTGCCGATAACTCGGTTACAAAACATGATCATCTCATATAATAAAATTTAGCATCATGCCTTGACCATATCACATCACAACATGCCCTGCAAAAACAAGTTAGACGTCCTCTACTTTGTTGTTGCAAGTTTTACGTGGCTGCTACGGGCTTAAGCAAGAACCAATCTTTACCTACGCATAAAAACCACAACGATAGTTTGTCAAGTTGGTGCTGTTTTAACCTTCGCAAGGACCGGGCGTAGCCACACTCGGTTCAACTAAAGTTGGAGAAACTGTCACCCGCAAGCCACCTATGTGCAAAGCACGTTGGGAGAACCGGTCTCGCGTAAGCGTACGCGTAATGTCGGTCCGGGCTGCTTCATCCAACAATACCGCCGAACCAAAGTATGACATGCTGGTAAGCAGTATGACTTACATCGCCCACAACTCACTTATGTTCTACTCGTGCATATAACATCAACACATAAAACCTAGGCTCGGATGCCACTGTTGGGGAACGTAATAATTTCAAAAAAAAAATCCTACGCACACGCAAGATCATGGTGATGCATAGCAACGAGAGGGGAGAGTGTGATCTACGTACCCTTGTATATCGACAACGGAAGCGTTTGGTTGATGTAGTACGTCTCCATGGCCCGACCGATCAAGCACCGAAACTTTGGCACCTCCGAGTTCTAGCACACGTTCAGCTCGATGACGATCCCCGGACTCCGATCCAGCAAAGTGTCGGGGAAGAGTTCCGTCAGCACGATGGCGTGGTGACGATCTTGATGTACTACTGTCGCAGGGCTTCGCCTAAGCACCGCTACAATATTATCGAGGACTATGGTGGCAAGGGCGCCGCACACGGCTAAGAATATGATCATGTGGATATACTTGTGTTCCTCTGGGGTGCCCCTGCCTCCGTATATAAAGGCTCAAGGGGGGGTGCGGCTGGCCTAGGAGAGGCGCGCCAGGAGGAGTCCTACTCCCTCCGGGAGTAGGATTTCCCCTCCCCCCAATCCTAGTTGGAATAGGATTCGCGGAGGGGGGAAAAGAGGAAGGGGGCCGGGCCCCTCTCCTTGTCCTATTCGGACCAAGGGAGGGGAGGGGCGCGCGGCCCATCTCTGGCTTCCTCTTCTCTTTTCCATTAAGGCCCACTAAGGCCCATATTGTTGGGAATGTAGCAGAAATTCAAAATTTTCCTACGTGTCACCAAGATCTATCTATGGAGAGACCAGCAACGAGGGGAAGAAGAGTGCATCTACATACCCTTGTAGATCGCTAAGTGGAAGCGTTCAAGAGAACGGGGTTGATGGAGTCGTACTCGTCGTGATCCAAATCACTGATGATCCTAGTGCCGAACGGACGGCACCTCCGCGTTCAACACACGTACAGCCCGGTGACGTCTCCCACGCCTTGATCCAGCAAGGAGAGAGGGAGAGGTTGAGCAAGACTCCATCGAGCAGCAGCACAACGGCGTGGTGGTGGTGGAGGAGCGTGGCAATCCTGCAGGGCTTCGCCAAGCACCACGGGATATGAGGAGAAAGAGAGGGAGGGCTGCACCAACAGGGAGAGATCAAATCGCGTGTATTGGGCAGCCCCTAGGCCAAGTATATATAGGGGAAGGGGAGGGGCTGCACCCCCTTTAGGGTTTCCACCCCTAGGGGTGGCGGCCAGCCTAGATCCCATCTAAGGGAGGCGGCCAAGGGGGAGAGGGAGAGGGAGGCGCACCAGGATGGGCCTTAGGGCCCATCAGCCCTAGGGTTTGCCCCCTTCTCCTCTCCCTTGCGCCTTGGGCCCTTGTGGGGGGTGCACCAGCCCACTTGGGGCTGGTCCCCTTCCACACTTGGCCCATGAAGCCCTCCGGGGCTGGTGGCCCCACTTGGTGGACCCCCGGGACCCTCCCGGTGGTCCCGGTACGTTACCGATAAAACCCAAAACCTTTCCGGTGACCAAAACAGGACTTCCCATATATAAATCTTTACCTCCGGACCATTCCAGAACTCCTCGTGACATCCGGGATCTCATCCGGAACTCCGAACAACATTCGGTAACCACATACAAACTTCCTTTATAACCCTAGCGTCATCGCACCTTAAGTGTGTAGACCCTACGGGTTCGGGAGACATGCAGACATGACCGAGACGTTCTCCGGTCAATAACCAACAGCGGGATCTGGATACCCATGTTGGCTCCCACATGCTCCACGATGATCTCATCGGACGAACCACGATGTCAAGGACTTAATCAATCCCGTATACAATTCCCTTTGTCTGGCGGTACGATACTTGCCCGAGATTCGATCGTCAGTATCCCGATACCTTGTTCAATCTCGTTACCGGCAAGTCTCTTTACTCGTTCCGTAACACATCATCCCGTGATCAACTCCTTGATCACATTGTGCACATTATGATGATGTCCTACCGAGTGGGCCCAGAGATACCTCTCCGTCACACGGAGTGACAAATCCCAGTCTCGATTCGTGCCAACCCAACAGACACTTTCGGAGATACCCGTAGTGCACCTTTATAGTCACCCAGTTACGTTGTGACGCTTGGCACACCCAAAGCACTCCTACGGTATCCGGGAGTTGCACAATCTCATGGTCTAAGGAAACAATACTTGACATTAGAAAAGCTTTAGCATACGAACTACACGATCTAGTGCTATGCTTAGGATTGGGTCTTGTCCATCACATCATTCTCCTAATGATGTGATCCCGTTATCAACGACATCCAATGTCCATGGTGAGGAAACCGTAACCATCTATTGATCAACGAGCTAGTCAACTAGAGGCTTACTAGGGACATGGTGTTGTCTATGTATCCACACATGTATCTGAGTTTCCTATCAATACAATTCTAGCATGGATAATAAACGATTATCATGAACAAGGAAATATAATAATAACCAATTTATTATTGCCTCTAGGGCATATTTCCAACAGTCTCCCACTTGCACTAGAGTCAATAATCTAGTTCACATCGCCATGTGATTAACACTCACGGGTCACATCGCCATGTGACCAACATCCAAAGAGTTTACTAGAGTCAACAATCTAGTTCACATCACTATGTGATTAACACTCAATGAGTTCTGGGTTTGATCATGTTATGCTTGTGAGAGAGGTTTTAGTCAACGGGTCTGCAACATTCAGATCCGTATGTACTTCGCAAATTATCTCTACGCTATATTTGGAGCCATTTCAAATAACTGTTCTACTTGGAGCTATTCCAAATTGTTGCTCCATTATACGTATCCGGTATCTCTACTCAGAGCTATCCGGATAGGTGTTAAGCTTGCATCGATGTAACTCTTTACGTCGAACTCTTTATCACCTCCATAACCGAGAAACATATCCTTATTCCTCTAAGGATAATTTTGACCTCTATCTGGTGATCTGCTCCTAGATCACCTTTGTACCCTCTTGCCAGACATGTGGCAAGGCACACATCAGGTGCGGTACTCAGCATGGCATACTGTATAGAGCCTATGACAAAAGCATAGGGGACGACCTTCGTCCTTCCTCTTTCTGCTGCCGTGGTTGAGCTTTAAGTCTTAACTTCATACCTTACAACTCAGGCAAGAACTCCTTCTTTGGCTGATCCATCTTGAACACCTTCAAGATCATGTCAAGGTATGTGCTCATTTGAAAGTACCATTAAGCATTTTTTATCTATCCTTATAGATATTGATGCTCAATGTTCAAGTAGCTTAATCCAGGTTTTCTATTGAAAAACACTTTTCAAATAAATCTGCATGCTTTCCAGAAATTCTACATCATTTCCGATCAACAATATGTCAACAACATATACTCATCAGAAATTCTATAGTGCTCCCACTCACTTCTTTGGAAATACAAGTTTCTCATAAACTTTGTATAAACCTAAACCCTTTGATCATCATCAAAGCGTATATTCCAACTCCGAGATGCTTACTCCAGTCCTTAGAAGGACTGCCGGAGCCTTGCATACTTGTTAGCATTTTTAGGATTGACAAAACCCTTTGGTTGTATCACATACAACCTTTCCTCAAGAAAAGGAAACAATGTTTTGACATCCTATCTGCAAGATTTCATAAACAATGCAGTAACTGCTAATATAATTCCAACAGACTCTTAAGCATCGCTACGAGTGAGAAAGTCTCATCGCAGTCAACTCCTTGAACTTGTCGGAAAACATCTTAACGACAAGTCGAGCTTTCTTAATGGTGACACTTACCATCATTGTCCGTCTTCCTTCTAAAATCCATCTGTACTCAACAGCCTTACGACCATCGAGCCGTTCTGCCAAAGTCTACACTTTGTTTTCATACATGGATCCTCTCTCGGATTTTATGGCCTCGAGCCATTCATCGGAATTTGGGCCCACCATCGCTTCTCCACAGCTCATAGGTTCATTGTTGTCTAGCAACATGACTTCCAAGACAGGATTACGTACCACTCTGAAGTAGTACGCATCCTTGTCATCCTACGAGGTTTGGGAGTGACTTGATCTGAAGTCTCATGATCACTATCATAAGCTTCCACTTCAATTGGTGTAGGTGCCACAGGAACAACTCTTTGTGCCCTGCTATACACTAGTTGTAGTGACGGTTCAATAACCTCATCAAGTCTCCACCATCCTCCCACTCAATTCTCGAGACAAACCTTTTCCTCGAGAAAGAACCCGATTCAAGAAACAATCTCTATTGCTTTCGGATCTGAATTAGGAGGTATACCCAACTATTTTGGGTGTCCTATGAAGATGCATTTATCCGCTTTGGGTTCGAGCTTATCAGCCTGAAACTTTTCCACATAAGCGTCGCAGCCCCAAACTTTTAAGAAATGACAACTTAGGTTTCTCTAAACCATAGTTCATACGGTGTCATCTCATCGGAATTATGTGGTGCCCTATTTAAAGTGAATGTGGTTGTCTCTAATGCCTAACCCATAAACTATCGTGGTAATTCGATAAGAGACATCATGGTATGCATCATATCCAATAGGGTGCAGTTATGATGTACGGACACACCATCACACTATGGTGTTCCAGGATGTATTAGTTGTGAAACAATTTCCACAATGTCTTAATTATGTGCCAAACTCGTAATTCAGATATTCATCTCTATGATCATATCATAGATCTTTTATCCTCTTGTCACGACGATCTTTCAACTTCACCCTGAAATTACTTGAACCTTTCAATAATTCAGACTCTTGATTCATCAAGTAAATATACTCAACATCTACTCAAATCATCTGTGAAGTAAGAACATAACAATATCCACTACACGCCTCAGCACTCATTGGACTGCACACATCAAAATGTATTACTTCCAACAAGTTGCTTTCTAGTTCCATTTTACTGAAACCGAGACTTTCAGTCATCTTGCCCATGTGGTATGTTTTGCATGTCTCAAGTGATTCAAAATCAAGTGAGTCCAAACGATCCATCTATGTAGAGTTTCTTCATGCATATCTACCAACAAACATGGTTCACATGTCTCAATCCTTTCAAAAATGAGTGAGTCCAAAGATCCATCAACATGGAGCTTCTTCATGCGTTTTATACCGATATGACTTAAGTGGCAGTGCCACAAGTAGGTGGTACTATCATTACTATCCTATATCTTTTGGCACGAACATGTGTATCACTACGATCGAGATTCAATAAACCATTCATTTTAGGTGCAAGACCATTGAAGGTATTATTCAAATAAATAGAGTAACCATTATTCTCCTTAAATGAATAACCGTATCGCGATAGACATAATCCAATCATGTCTATGCTCAGCGCAGACACCAAATAACAATTATTTAGGTTTAACACCAATCTCGATGGTAGAAGGAGCGTACGATATTTGATCATATCAACATTGGAACCACTTCCAACACATATCGTCAGCTCACCTTTAGCTAGTCTCCGTTTATTCCATAGCTTTTTATTTCGAGTTACTAACACTTAGCAACCGAACCGGTATCTAATACCCTGGTGCTACTGGGAGTACTAGTAAAGTACACATCAACACAATGCATATCCAATATACTTCTATCGACCTTGCCAGCCTTCTCATCTACCAATTATCTAGGGTAATTCTGCTCCAGTGGTTGTTCCTCTTATTACAGAAGCACTTAGTCTCGGGTTTGGGTTCAACCTCGGGTTTCTTCACTAGAGCAGCAGCTGAATTGCCGTTTCATGAAGTATCCCTTCTTGCCCTTGCCCTTCTTGAAACTAGTGGTTTCACCAACCATCAACAATTGATGCTCCTTCTTGAAACTACTTTTGTGGTGTCAAACATCGCGAATATCTCAAGGATCATCATATATGTCCCTGATATATTATAGTTCATCACGAAGCTCTAGCAGCTTGGTGGTGATGACTTCGGAGAAACATCACTATCTCATCTGGAAGATCAACTCCCACTCGATTCAAATGATTGTTGTACTCAGACAATCTGAGCACAAACTCAACAATTGAGCTTTTCTCCTTAGTTTGTAGGCTAAGAAAATCGTCAGAGGTCTTATACCTCTTGACGTGGGCACGAGCCTGAAATCCCAATTTCAGCCCTCGAAACATCTCATATGTTTCGCGACATTTCAAAACATCTTCGGTGCCTCAACTCTAAACCGTTTAACTGAACTATCACGTAGTTATCAAAATGTGTATGTCAGATGTTTGCAACATCCATAGACGACGTTCGAGGTTCAGCACACTGAGCGGTGCATTAAGGACATAAGCCTTCTATGAAGCAATGAGGACAATCCTCAGTTTACGGACCTAGTCCGCATAGTTGCTACTATCAACTTTCAACTAAATTTTCTCTAGGAACATATCTAAACAGTAGAACTGAAGCGCGAGCTACGACATAATTTGCGAAGACCTTTTGACTATGTTCAGGATAATTAAGTTCATCTTATGAACTCCCACTCAGATAGACATCCCTCTAGTCATCTAAGTGATTACATGATCCGAGTCAACTAGGTCGTGTCCGATCATCACGTGAGACGGACTAGTCAACGTCGGTGAACATCTTCATGTTGATCGTATCTTCTATACGACTCATGCTCGACCTTTCGGTCTTATGTGTTCCGAGGCCATGTCTGTAAACATGCTAGGCTCGTCAAGTCAACCTAAGTGTTTCGCATGTGTAAATCTGTCTTACACCCGTTGTATGTGAACGTTAGAATCTATCACACCCGATCATCACGTGGTGCTTCGAAACAACGAACTGTCGCAACGGTGCACAGTTAGGGGGAACACGTTCTTGAAATTTTAATGAGGGATCATCTTATTTACTATCATTGTTCTAAGTAAACAAGATGTATAAACATGATAAACATCACATGCAATCAAATAGTGACATGATATGGCCAATATCATATTGCTCCTTTTGATCTCCATCTTCGGGGCTCTATGATCATCTTGTCACCGGCATGACGCCATGATCTCCATCATCGTGTCTTCATGAAGTTGTTGTTGGGGAATGTAGTAATTTCAAAAAAATTCCTACGCACACGCAAGATCATGGTGATGCATAGCAATGAGGGGGAGAGTCTGATCTACGTACCCTTGTAGATCGCAACGGAAGCGTTGACACAACGTAGAGGAAGTAGTCGTACGTCTTCTTCCCGATCTGACCGATCCAAGCACCGTTACTCCGGCACCTTCGAGTTCTTAGCACACGTTCAGCTCGATGACGATCCCCGGGCTCCGATCCAGCAAAGCTTCGGGGAGGAGTTCCATCAGCACGACAGCGTGGTGACGATCTTGATGAACTACAGCAGCAGGGCTTCGCCTAAACTCCGCTACAGTATTATCGAGGAATATGGTGGCAGGGGGCACCGCACACGGCTAAGGAATAGATCACGTGGATCAACTTGTGTGTCTATGGGGTGCCCCTTGCCCCCGTATATAAAGGAGCAAGGGGAGGAGGCGGCCGGCCAAGGTGTGGCGCGCCAAGGGGAGTCCTACTCCCACCGGGAGTAGGACTCCTAGTTGGACTAGGAGAGAAGGGGGAGAATAGGAGGAAGAGAGGAAGGAAAGGGGGGGCGCCGGCCCCCTTCCCTTGTCCTATTCGGACTAGGAAGGGGAGGGGCGCGCGGCCACCTCTTGCCTCCTCTCCTCTTCTCCCTTAAGGCCCATGTTGGCCCAATAAACCCCCGGGGGGTTCCGGTAACCCCCCCCCCCCCCCCGGTACTCCGGTAAAATGCCGATTTCACCCGAAACAATTCCGATGTCCAAATATAGGCTTCCAATATATCAATCTTTATGTCTCGATCATTTCGAGACTCCTCGTCATGTCCGTGATCACATCCGGGACTCCGAACTAACTTCGGTACATCAAAATGCATAAACTCATAATTACTGTCATCGTAACGTTAAGCGTGCGGACCCCACGGTTCGAGAACAATGTAGACATGACCGAGACACGTCTCCGGTCAATAACCAATAGCGGGACCTAGATGCCCATATTGGCTCCTACATATTCTACGAAGATCTTTATCGGTCAGACCGCATAACAACATACGTTGTTCCCTTTGTCATCGGTATGTTACTTGCCCGAGATTCGATCGTCGGTATCCAATACCTAGTTCAATCTCGTTACTGGCAAGTCTCTTTACTCGTTCCGTAATACATCATCTAACAACTAACATATTAGTTGCAGTGCTTGCAAGGCTTATGTGATGTGCATTACCAAGAGGGCCCAGAGATACCTCTCCGACAATCGGAGTGACAAATCCTAATCTCGAAATACGCCAACCCAACATCTACCTTTGGAGCCACCTGTAGTACTCCTTTATAATCACCCAGTTACGTTGTGACGTTTGGTAGTACCCAAAGTGTTCCTCCAGTAAACGGGAGCTGCATAATCTCATAGTCATAGGAACATGTATAAGTCATGAAGAAAGCAATAGCAACATACTAAACGATCGGGTGCTAAGCTAATGGAATGGGTCATGTCAATCAGATCATTCAACTAATGATGTGACCTCATTAATCAAATAACAACTCTTTGTTCATGGTTAGAAAACATAACCATCTTTGATTAACGAGCTAGTCTAGTAGAGGCATACTAGTGACACTCTGTTTTGTCTATGTATTCACACATGTATTATGTTTCCGGTTAATACAATTCTAGCATGAATAATAAACATTTATCATGATTTAAGGAAATAAATAATAACTTTATTATTGCCTCTAGGGCATATTTCCTTCAGTCTCCCACTTGCACTAGAGTCAATAATCTAGATTACACAGTAATGATTCTAACACCCATGGAGCCTTGGTGCTGATCCTGTTTTGCTCGTGGAAGAGGCTTAGTCAACGGGTCTGCAACATTCAGATCCGTATGTATCTTGCAAATCTCTATGTCTCCCGCCTGGACTAAATCCCGGATGGAGTTGAAGCGTCTTTTGATGTGTTTGGTCCTTTTGTGAAATCTGGATTCTTTTGCCAAGGCAATTGCACCAGTATTGTCACAAAAGATTTTCTTTGGACCCGATGCACTAGGTATGACACCTAGATCGGATATGAACTCCTTCATCCAGACTCCTTCGTTCGCTGCTTCCGAAGCAGCTATGTACTCCGCTTCACATGTAGATCCCGCTACGACGCTTTGTTTAGAACTGCACCAACTGACAGCTCCACCGTTTAATGTAAACACGTATCCGGTTTGTGACTTAGAATCGTCCGGATCAGTGTCAAAGCTTGCATCAACGTAACCTCTTACGGTAAGCTCTTTGTCACCTCCATATACGAGAAACATATCCTTAGTCCTTTTCAGGTATTTCAGGATGTTCTTGACCGCTGTCCAGTGATCCACTCCTGGATTACTTTGGTACCTCCCTGCTAAACTTATAGCAAGGCACACATCAGGTCTGGTACACAGCATTGCATACATGATAGAGCCTATGGCTGAAGCATAGGGAACATCTTTCATTTTCTCTCTATCTTCTGAAGTGGTCGGGCTTTGAGTCTTACTCAATCTCACACCTTGTAACACAGGCAAGAACCCTTTCTTTGCTTGATCCATTTTGAACTTCTTCAAAATCTTGTCAAGGTATGTGCTTTGTGAAAGTCCAATTAAGCGTCTTGATCTATCTCTATAGATCTTTATGCCTAGTATGTAAGCAGCTTCACCGAGGTCTTTCATTGAAAAACTTTTATTCAAGTATCCCTTTATGCTATCCAGAAATTCTATATCATTTCCAATCAGTAATATGTCATCCACATATAATATTAGAAATGCTACAGAGCTCCCACTCACTTTCTTGTAAATACAGGCTTCTCCAAAAGTCTGTATAAAACCAAATGCTTTGATCACACTATCAAAGCGTTTATTCCAACTCCGAGAGGCTTGCACGAGTCCATAAATGGATCGCTGGAGCTTGCACACTTTGTTAGCTCCCTTTGGATCGACAAAACCTTCCGGTTGCATCATATACAACTCTTCTTCCAGAAATCCATTCAGGAATGCAGTTTTGACATCCATCTGCCAAATTTCATAATCATAAAATGCGGCAATTGCTAACATGATTTGGACAGACTTAAGCATCGATACGAGTGAGAACGTCTCATCATAGTCAATCCCTTGAACTTGTCGAAAACCTTTTGCGACAAGTCGAGCTTTGTAGACAGTAGCATTACCATCAGCGTCAGTCTTGTTCTTAAAGATCCATTTATTCTCAATTGCTTGCCGATCATCGGGCAAGTCAACCAAAGTCCATACTTTGTTCTCATACATGGATCCCATCTCAGATTTCATGGCTTCAAGCCACTTTGCGGAATCTGGGCTCACCATCGCTTCTTCATAGTTCGTAGGTTCATCATGATCTAGTAGCATGACCTCCAGAACAGGATTACCGTACCACTCTGGTGCGGATCTCGCTCTGGTTGACCTGCGTGGTTCAGTAGTATCTTGATCTAAAGTTTCATGATCATCATCATTAGCTTCCTCACTTATTGGTGTAGGTGTCTCAGAAACAGTTTTCTGTGATGTACTACTTTCCAATAAGGGAGCAGGTACGGTTACCTCGTCAAGTTCTACTCTCCTCCCACTCACTTCTTTCGAGAGAAACTCCTTCTCTAGAAAGTTTCCGAACTTAGCAACAAAAGTCTTGCCTTCGGATCTGTGATAGAAGGTGTATCCAATAGTTTCCTTTGGATATCCTATGAAGACACATTTCTCCGATTTGGGTTCGAGCTTCTCAGGTTGAAGCTTTTTCACATAAGCATCGCAGCCCCAAACTTTAAGAAATGACAACTTTGGTTTCTTGCCAAACCATAGTTCATAAGGTGTCGTCTCAACGGATTTTGATGGTGCCCTCTTTAACGTGAGTGCGGCCGTCTCTAGAGCGTATCCCCAAAACGATAGCGGTAAATCAGTAAGAGACATCATAGATCGCACCATATCTAGTAAAGTACGATTACGATGTTCGGACACACCATTACGTTGTGGTGTTCCGGGTGGCGTGAGTTGCGAAACTATTCCACAATTTTTCAAATGTACACCAAACTCGTAACTCAAATATTCTCCTCCACGATCAGATCGTAGAAACTTTATTTTCTTGTTACGATGATTTTCAACTTCACTCTGAATTTCTTTGAACTTTTCAAATGTTTCAGACTTGTGTTTCATTAAGTAGATATACCCATATCTGCTTAAGTCATCTGTGAAGGTGAGAAAATAACGATATCCGCCGCGAGCCTCAATATTCATCGGACCACATACATCGGTATGTATGATTTCCAATAAATCTGTTGCTCTCTCCATAGTACCGGAGAACGGTGTTTTAGTCATCTTGCCCATGAGGCACGGTTCACAAGTACCAAGTGATTCATAATCAAGTGGTTCCAAAAGTCCATCAGTATGGAGTTTCTTCATGCGCTTTACACCGATATGACCTAAACGACAGTGCCACAAATAAGTTGCACTTTCATTATCAACTCTGCATCTTTTGGCTTCAACATTATAAATATGTGTATCACTACTATCGAGATTCATCAAAAATATACCACTCTTCAAAGGTGCATGACCATAAAAGATATTACTCATATAAATAGAACAACCATTATTCTCTGATTTAAATGAATAACCGTCTCGCATTAAACAAGATCCAGATATAATGTTCATGCTCAACGCTGGCACCAAATAACAATTATTTAGGTCTAATATTAATCCCGAAGGTAGATGTAGAGGTAGCGTGCCGACCGCGATCACATCGACTTTGGAACCGTTTCCCACGCGCATCGTCACCTTGTCCATTGCTAGTGTCCGCTTATTCCGTAGTCCCTGCTTCGAGTTGCAAATATTAGCAACAGAACCAGTATCAAATTTTGGGGAACGTAGTAATTTCAAAATTTTCCTACGCACACGCAATATCATGGTGATGCATAGCAACGAGAGGGGAGAGTGTTGTCTATGTACCAACGCAGACCGACTGCGGAAGCGATCACACAACGTAGAGGAAGTAGTCGTACGTCTTCCCGATCTGACCGATCCAAGCACTGTTACTCCGGCACCTCCGAGTTCTTAGCACACGTTCAGCTCGATGACGATCCTCGGGCTCCGATCCAGCAAAGCGTCGAGGAAGAGTTCCGTCAGCACGACGGTGTGGTGACGATCTTGATGTACTACCGACGCAGGGCTTCGCCTAAGCACTACAACGGTATGATCGAGGTGGAATTTGGTGGCAGGGGGCACCGCACACGGCTAAGGAACGATCTCAAGGATCAACTTGTGTGTCATGGGGTGCCCCCTGCCCCCGTATATAAAGGATGAGAGGGGGAGGGCTGGCCGGCCAGGAGAGGAGGCGCAGGAGAGTCCTACTCCCACTGGGAGTAGGATTCCCCCACCAATCCTAGTCCAACTAGGATTCCCAAGTGGGAAAGGGAGAGAGGGGGGCCGGCCACCTTCTCCTAGTCCTAATAGGACTAGAGAGAGGGGGGGAGGCGCGCAGCCCATGGGGCGTCCCTTTCACCTTTCTACCAAGGCCCATGTTGGCCCATTTGGCTCCCGGGGGGTTCCGGTAACCCTCCCGGTAATCCGGTAAAATCCCGATTTCACCCGGAACACTTCCAATGTCCAAACATAGGCTTCCAATATATCAATCTTTATGTCTCGACCATTTCGAGACTCCTCGTCATGTCCGTGATCACATCCGGGACTCCGAACAACCTTCGGTACATCAAAATGCATAAACTCATAATAACTGTCATCGTAACGTTAAGCGTGCGGACCCTACGGTTCGAGAACAATGTAGACATGACTGAGACACGTCTCCGGTCAATAACCAATAGCGGGACCTGGATGCCCATATTGGCTCCTACATATTCTACGAAGATCTTTATCGGTCAGACCGCATAAAAACATACGTTGTTCCCTTTGTCATCAGTATGTTACTTGCCCGAGATTCGATCGTCGGCATCCAATACCTAGTTCAATCTCGTTACTGGCAAGTCTCTTTACTCGTTCCGTAATACATCATCTCACAACTAACATCTTAGTTATAATGCTTGCAAGGCTTATGTGATGTGTATTACCGAGAGGGACAAGAGATACCTCTCCGACAATCGGAGTGACAAACCCTAATCTCGAAATACGCCAACCCAACATCTACCATTGGAGACACCTATAGTACTCCTTTATAATCACCCAGTTACGTTGTGACATTTGGTAGTACCCAAAGTGTTCCTCCGGTAAACGGGAGTTGCATAATCTCATAGTTATAGGAACATGTATAAGTCATGAAGAAAGCAATAGCAACATACTAAACGATCGGGTGCTAAGCTAATGGAATGGGTCATGTCAATCAGATCATTCAACTAATGATGTGACCTCGTTAATCAAATAACAACTCTTTGTTCATGGTTAGGAAACATAACCATCTTTGATTAACGAGCTAGTCAAGTAGAGGCATACTAGTGACACTCTGTTTGTCTATGTATTCACACATGTATTATGTTTCCGGTTAATACAATTCTAGCATGAATAGTAAACATTTATCATGATATAAGGAAATAAATAATAACTTTATTATTGCCTCTAGGGTATATTTCCTTCAGTCTCCCACTTGCACTAGAGTCAATAATCTAGATCACATCACCATGTGATTAACATCGATAGTTTACATCATCATGTGATTAACACCCATAGTTCACATCGCCATGTGACCAATACCCAAAGGGTTTACTAGATTCAGTAATCTAGTTCACATCACTATGTGATTAACACCCAAAGAGTACTAAGGTGTGATCATGTTTTGCTTGTGAGAGAATCTTAGTCAACGGGTCTGCCACATTCAGATCCACATGTATTTTGCAAATTTCTATGTCAACAATGCTCTGCATGGAGCTACTCTAGCTAATTGCTCCCACTTTCAATATGTATCTAGACCGAGACTTAGCGTCATCTAGATTAGTGTCAAAACTTGCATCGGCGTAACCCTTTACGACGAACCTTTTTATCACGTCCATAATCGAGAAACATATCCTTATTTCACTAAGGATAATTCTGACCGCTGTCCAGTGATCTACTCCTAGATCACTATTGTACTCCCTTGCCAAATCAGTGCAGGGTATACAATAGATCTGGTATACAGCATGACATACTTTATAGAACCTATGGCCAAGGCATAGGGAATGACTTTCATTCTCTTTCTATCTTCTGCCGTGGTCGGGCTTTGAGTCTTACTCAATTTCATACCTTGTAACATAGGCAAGAAACTCTTTCTTTGACTGTTCCATTTTGAACTACTTCAAAATCTTGTCAAGGTATGTATTTGTTGAAAAAACTTATCAAGCGTCTTGATCTATCTCTATAGATCTTGATGCTCAATATGTAAGCAGCTTCACCGAAGTCTTTCTTTGAAAAACTCCTTTCAAACACTCCTTTATGCTTTACAGAATAATTCTACATTATTTCTGATCAACAATATGTCATTCACATATACTTATCAGAATTGCTGTAGTGCTCCCACTCACTTTCTCGTAAATACAGGCTTCACCGCAAGTCTGTATAAAACTATATGCTTTGATCAACTTATCAAAGCGTATATTCCAACTCCGAGATGCTTGCACCAGTCCACAGATGGATCGCTGGAGCTTGCACATTTTGTTAGCACCTTTCGGATTGACAAAACCTTCTGGTTGCATCATATACAACTCTTCTTTAATAAATCCATTAAGGAATGCAGTTTTGTTTATCCGTTTGCCAGATTTCATAAAATGCGGCAATTACTAACATGATTCGGACAGACTCAAGCATAGATACGAGTGAGAAGCTCTCATCGTAGTCAACACCTTGAACTTGTCGAAAACCTTTTGCGACAATTCTAGCTTTGTAGATAGTAACACTACTATCAGCGTCCGTCTTCCTCTTGAAGATCCATTTATTCTCAATTGCTTGCCGATCATCGGGCAAGTCAACCAAAGTCCAAACTTTGTTCTCATACATGGATCATATCTCAGATTTCATGGCCTCAAACCATTTCGCGGAATCCGGGCTCATCATCGCTTCCTCATAGTTCGTAGGTTCGTCATGGTCAAGTAACATGACCTCCAGAACAGGATTACCGTACCACTCTGGTGCGGATCTCACTCTGGTTTACCTACGAGATTCGGTAGTAACTTGATCTGAAGTTACATGATCATCATCATTAGCTTCCTCACTAATTGGTTTAGTAGTCACAAGAACAGATTTTGTGATGAACTACTTTCCAATAAGGTAGAAGGTACAATTACCTTATCAAGTTTTCTACTTTCCTCCCACTCACTTCTTTTAAGAGAAACTCCTTCTCTAGAAAGGATCCATTATAAGCAACGAATGTCTTGCCTTAGGATCTGTGATAGAAGGTGTACCCAACAGTCTCCTTTGGGTATCCTATGAAGACATATTTCTCTGATTTGGGTTTGAGCTTATCAGGATGAAACTTTTTCTCATAAGCATCGCAACCCCAAACTTCAAGAAACGACAACTTTGGTTTCTTGCCAAACCATAGTTCATAAGGCGTCGTCTCGACGGATATAGATGGTGCCCCTTTTTAACGTGAATGCAGCTATCTCTAATGCATGACCCCAAAAACGATAGTGGTAAATCGGTAAGAAACATCATAGATTGCACTATATCCAATAAAGTACGGTTCTGACGTTCGGACACACCATTGTGGTGTTCCAGGTGTCGTGAGTAGTGAAACTATTTCACATTGTTTTAACTGAAGACCAAACTCGTAACTCAAATACTCTTTTCCATGATCAGATCATAGAAACTTTATTTTCTTGTTACGATGATTTTCCATTTCACTCTGAAATTATATGAACTTTTCAAATGTATCAGACTTCTATTTCATTAAGTAGATATACCCATATCTGCTCAAATCATCTGTGAAGGTCAGAAAATAATGATACCCGCTGCAAGCCTTAAATATTCATCGGACCACATACATCAGTATGTATGATTTCCAACAAATCTGTTGCTTGCTCCATTGTTCCGGAGAACGGCGTTTTAGTCATCTTGCCCAAAAGGCATGGTTCGCAAGCATCAAGTGATTCATAATCAAGTGATTCCGAAAGCCCATCAGCATGGAGTTTCTTCATGCGCTTTATACCAATATGACCTAAACGGCAGTGCCGCAAATAAGTTGCACTATCATTATTAACTTTGCATCTTTTGGTTTCAATATTATGAATATGTGTATCACTACGATCGAGATCCAACGAACTTGTTTCATTGGGTGTATGACCATCGAAGGTTTTATTCATGTAAACAGAACAACAATTATTCTCTAACTTTAATGAATAACTCTATTGCAATAAACATGATCAAATCATATTCATGCTCAACGCAAAAACCAAATAACACTTATTTAAGTTCAACACTAATCCCGAAAGTATAGGGGAGTGTGCGATGATGATCATATCAATCTTGGAACTACTTCCAACACACATGTCACTTCATCCTTAACTAGTCTCTGTTTATTCTGCAACTCCTGTTTCGAGTTACTACTCTTAGCAACTGAACCAATATCAAATACTGAGGGGTTGCTATAAACACTAGTAAAGCACACGTCAATAACATGTATATCAAATATACTTTTGTTCACTTTGCCATCTTTCTTATCCGCCAAATACTTGGGGCAGTTCCGCTTCCAGTGACCAGTCCCTTTGCAGTAGAAGCATTTAGTCTCAGGCTTAGGACCAGACTTGGGCTTCTTCACTTGAGCAGCAACTTGCTTGCCGTTCTTCTTGAAGTTCCCCTTCTCCCCTTTTGCCCTTTTCTTCAAACTAGTGGTCTTGTCAACCATCAACACTTGATGTTTTTCTTGATTTCTACCTTCGTCGATTTCAGCATCACGAAGAGCTTGGGAATCGTTTCCGTTATCCCTTGCATATCATAGTTCATCACGAAGTTCTACTAACTTGGTGATGGTGACTAGAGAATTCTGTCAATCACTATCTTATCTGGAAGATTAACTCCCACTTGATTCAAGCGATTGTAGTACCCAGACAATCTGAGCACAAGCTCACTAGTTGAGCGATTCTCATCCATCTTTTAGCTATAGAACTTGTTGGAGACTTCATATCTCTCAACTCGGGTATTTGCTTGAAATATTAACTTCAACTCCTGGAACATCTCATATGGTCCATGATGTTCAAAACGTCTTTGAAGTCCCGATTCTAAGCCGTTAAGCATGGTGCACTAAACTATCAAGTAGTCATCATATTGAGCTAGCCAAACGTTCATAACGTCTGCATCTGCTCCTGCAATAGGTCTGTCACCTAGCGGTGCATCAAGGACACAATTTTTCTGTGCAGCAATGAGGATAAACCTCAGATCACGGATCCAATCCGCATCATTGCCACTAACATTTTTCAACACAATTTTCTCTAGGAACATATCTAAATAAACACAAGGAAGCAACAACGCGAGTTATTGATCTACAACATGATTTGCAAAATACTACCAGGACTAAGTTCATGATAAGTTTAAGTTCAGTTAATCAAATTACTTAAGAACTCCCACTTAGATAGACATCCCTCTAATCCTCTAAGTGATTACGTGATCCAAATCAACTAAACCATAACCGATCATCACGTGAGATGGAGTAGTTTTCAATGGTGAACATCGTTATGTTGATCATATCTACTATATGATTCATGCTCGACCTTTCTGTCTCTGTGTTCCGAGGCCATATCTGCATATGCTAGGCTCGTCAAGTTTAACTTGAGTATTCTGCGTGTGCAAAACTGGCTTGCACCCGTTGTAGATGGACGTAGAGCTTATCACACCCGATCATCACGTGGTGTCTGGGCACGACGAACTTTGGCAACGGTGCATACTCAGGGAGAACACTTCTTGATAATTTAGTGAGAGATCATCTTATAATGCTACCGTCAATCAAAGCAAGATAAGATGCATAAAAGGATAAACATCACATGCAATCAATATAAGTGATATGATATGGCCATCATCATCTTGTGCTTGTGATCTCCATCTCCGAAGCACCGTCATGATCACCATCGTCACCGGCGCGACACCTTGATCTCCATCGTAGCATCATTGTCGTCTCGCCAATCTTATGCTTCCACGACTATCACTACCGCTTAGTAATAAAGTAAACCATTACATCGCGATTGCATTACATACAATAAAGCGACAACCATATGGCTCCTGCCAGTTGCCGATAACTTGGTTACAAAACATGATCATCTCATACAATAAAATTTAGCATCATGCCTTGACCATATCACATCACAACATGCCCTGCAAAAACAAGTTAGACGTCCTCTACTTTGTTGTTGCAAGTTTACGTGGCTGCTATGGGCTTAAGCAAGAACACATCTCACCTACGCATCAAAACCACAACGATAGTTTGTCAAATAGACTCCGTTTTAACCTTCTCAAGGACCGGGCGTAGCCACACTCGGTTCAACTAAAGTTGGAGAGACAGTCGCCCGCAAGCCATCTATGTGCAAAGCACGTCGAGGGAACCGGTCTCGCGTAAGCGTACGCGTAAAGTTGGTCCGGGTCGTCTCGTCCAACAATACCGCCGAACCAAAGTATGACATGCTGGTAGGCAGTATGACTTGTATCGCCCACAACTCACTTGTGTTCTACTCGTGCAAATAACATCAAACCATAAAACCTAGGCTCGGATGGCACTGTTGGGGAACGTAGTAATTTCAAAATTTTCCTACGCACACACAAGATCATGGTGATGCATAGCAACGAGAGGGGAGAGTGTTGTCTACGTACCAACGCAGACCGACTGCGGAAGCGATCACACAACGTAGAGGAAGTAGTCGTACGTCTTCCCGATCCGACCGGTCCAAGCACCGTTACTCCGGCACCTCCGAGTTCTTAGCACACGTTCAGCTCGATGACGATCCTCGGGCTCCGATCCAGCAAAGCGTCGAGGAAGAGTTCCGTCAGCACGACGGCGTGGTGACAATCTTGATGTACTACCGACGCAGGGCTTCGCCTAAGCACTACAACGGTATGATCAAGGTGGAATTTGGTGGCAGGGGGCACCGCACACGGCTAAGGAACGATCTCAAGGATCAACTTGTGTGTCATGGGGTGCCCCCTGCCCCCGTATATAAAGGATGAGAGGGGGAGGGCTGGCCGGCCAGCAGAGGAGGCGCAGGAGAGCCCTACTCCCACTGGGAGTAGGATTCCCCCTCCAATCCTAGTCCAACTAGGATTCCCAAGTGGGAAAGGGAGAGAGGGGGGCCGGCCACCTTCTCCTAGTCCTAATAGGACTAGAGAGAGGGGGGAGGCGTGCAGCCCATGGGGCATCCCTTTCACCTTTCTACCAAGGCCCATGTTGGCCCATTTGGCTCCCGGGGGGTTCCGGTAACCCGCCCGGTAATCCGGTAAAATCCCGATTTCACCCGGAACACTTCTGATGTCCAAACATAGGCTTCCAATATATCAATCTTTATGTCTCGACCATTTCGAGACTCCTCGTCATGTCCGTGATCACATCCGGGACTCCGAACAACCTTCGGTACATCAAAATGCATAAACTCATAATAACAGTCATCGTAACGTTAAGCGTGCGGACCCTACGGTTCGAGAACAATGTAGACATGACCGAGACACGTCTCCGGCCAATAACCAATAGCGGGACCTGGATGCCCATATTAGCTCCTACATATTCTACAAAGATCTTTATCGGTCAGACCGCATAACAACATACGTTGTTCCCTTTGTCATCGGTATGTTACTTACCCGAGATTCGATCGTCGGTATCCAATACCTAGTTCAATCTCGTTACTGGCAAGTCTCTTTACTCGTTCCGTAATACATCATCTCACAACTAACATCTTAGTTATAATGTGTGCAAGGCTTATGT
Organism: Triticum monococcum; assembly: GCA_034509565.1. Taxonomy (NCBI): domain Eukaryota; kingdom Viridiplantae; phylum Streptophyta; class Magnoliopsida; order Poales; family Poaceae; genus Triticum; species Triticum monococcum. The sequence goes on along the minus strand of CM067843.1, from coordinate 71,272,612 downwards.
GATGTGTATTACCGAGAGGGCCCAGAGATACCTCTCCGACAATCAGAGTGACAAACCCTAATCTCGAAATACGCCAACCCAACATCTACCATTGGAGACACCTGTAGTACTCCTTTATAATCACCCAGTTACGTTGTGACGTTTGGTAGTACCCAAAGTGTTCCTCCGGTAAACGGGAGTTGCATAATCTCATAGTTATAGGAACATGTATAAGTCATGAAGAAAGCAATAGCAACATACTAAACGATCGGGTGCTAAGCTAATGGAATGGGTCATGTCAATCAGATCATTCAACTAATGATGTGACCTCGTTAATCAAATAACAACTTTTTGTTCATGGTTAGGAAACATAACCATCTTTGATTAACGAGCTAGTCAAGTAGAGGCATACTAGTGACACTCTGTTTGTCTATGTATTCACACATGTATTATGTTTCCGGTTAATACAATTCTAGCATGAATAATAAACATTTATCATGATATAAGGAAATAAATAATAACTTTATTATTTCCTCTAGGGAATATTTCCTTCATCAAATACCCAGGTGCTACTGCGAGCTCTAGTAAGGTACACATCAATAACATGTATATCACATATACCTTTGTTCACCTTGCCATCCTTCTTATCCGCCAAATACTTGGGGCAGTTCCGCTTCCAGTGACCAGTCTGCTTGCAGTAGAAGCACTCAGTTTCAGGCTTAGGTCCAGACTTGGGTTTCTTCTCTTGAGCAGCAACTTACTTGCCGTTCTTCTTGAAGTTCCCCTTCTTCTTCCCTTTGCCCTTTTTCTTGAAACTAGTGGTTTTGTTAACCATCAACACTTGATGCTCCTTCTTGATTTCTACTTCCGCAGCTTTCAGCATTGCAAAGAGCTCGGGAATAGTCTTGTTCATCCCTTGCATATTATAGTTCATCATGAAACTCTTGTAGCTTGGTGGCAGTGATTGGAGAATTCTGTCAATGACGCAATCATCCGGAAGATTAACTCCCAATTGAATCAAGTGATTATTATACCCACACATTTTGAGTATATGCTCACTGACAGAACTGTTCTCCTCCATCTTGCAGCTATAGAATTTATTGGAGACTTCATATCTCTCAATCCGGGCATTTGCTTGAAATATCAACTTCAACTCCTGGAACATCTCATATGCTCCATGACGTTCAAAACGTCGTTGAAGTCCCGATTCTAAGCCGTAAAGCATGGCACACTGAACTATCGAGTAGTCATCAGCTTTGCTCTGCCAGACGTTCATAACATCTGGTGTTGCTCCAGCAGCAGGCCTGGCACCCAGCGGTGCTTCCAGGACGTAATTCTTCTGTGCAGCAATGAGGATAATCCTCAAGTTACGGACCCAGTCCGTGTAATTGCTACCATCATCTTTCAACTTTGCTTTCTCAAGGAACGCATTAAAATTCAACGGAACAACAGCACGAGCCATCTATCTACAATCAACATAAACAAGCAAGATACTATCAGGTACTAAGTTCATGATAAGTTTAAGTTCAGTTAATCAAATTACTTAAGAACTCCCACTTAGATAGACATCCCTCTAATCCTCTAAGTGATCACGTGATCCAAATCAACTAAACCATAACCGATCATCACGTGAGATGGAGTAGTTTCCAATGGTGAACATCGTTATGTTGATCATATCTACTATATGATTCACGCTCGACCTTTCGGTCTCCGTGTTTCGAGGCCATATCTGTATATGCTTGGCTCGTCAAGTATAACCTGAGTATTCCGCGTGTGCAACTGTTTTGCACCCGTTGTATTTGGACGTAGAGCTTATCACACCCGATCATCACGTGGTGTCTGGGCACGACGAACTTTGGCAACGGTGCATACTCAGGGAGAACACTTCTTGATAATTTAGTGAGAGATCATCTTATAATGCTACCGTCAATCAAAGCAAGATAAGATGCATAAAAAGATAAACATCACATGCAATCAATATAAGTGATATGATATGGCCATCATCATCTTGTGCTTGTGATCTCCATCTCCGAAGCACCGTCATGATCACCATCGTCACCGGCGTGACACCTTGATCTCCATCGTAGCATCGTTGTCGTCTCGCCAATCTTATGCTTCTACGACTGTCACTACCGCTTAGTAATAAAGTAAAGCATTACATCGCGATTGCATTGCATACAATAAAGCGACAACCATATGGCTCCTGCCAGTTGCCGATAACTCGGTTACAAAACATGATCATCTCATACAATAAAATTTAGCATCATGCCTTGACCATATCACATCACAACATGCCCTGCAAAAACAAGTTAGATGTCCTCTACTTTGTTGTTGCAAGTTTTACGTGGCTGCTACGGGCTTTAAGCAAGAACTCATCTTACCTACGCATCAAAACCACAACGATAGTTTGTCAAATAGACTCCGTTTTAACCTTCTCAAGGACCGGGCGTAGCCACACTCGGTTCAACTAAAGTTGGAGAGACAGTCGCCCGCAAGCCATCTATGTGCAAAGCACGTCGAGGGAACCGGTCTCGCGTAAGCGTACGCGTAAGGTTGGTCCGCGTCGTCTTGTCCAACAATACCACCGAACCAAAGTATGACATGCTGGTAGGCAGTATGACTTATATCGTCCACAACTCACTTGTGTTCTACTCGTGCAAATAACATCAAACCATAAAACCTAGGCTCAGATGCCATTGTTGGGGAACGTAGTAATTTCAAAAAAATTCCTACGCACACGCAAGATCATGGTGATGCATAGCAACGAGGGGGAGAGTCTGATCTACGTACCCTTGTAGATCGCAACGGAAGCGTTGACACAACGTAGAGGAAGTAGTCGTACGTCTTCTTCCCGATCTGACCGATCCAAGCACCGTTACTCCGGCACCTCCGAGTTCTTAGCACACGTTCAGCTCGATGACGATCCCCGGGCTCCGATCCAGCAAAGCTTCGGGGAAAGTTCCGTCAGCACGATAGCGTGGTGACGATCTTGATGAACTACAGCAGCAGGGCTTCGCCTAAACTCCGCTACAGTATTATCGAGGAATATGGTGGCAGGGGGCACCGCACACGGCTAAGGAATAGATCACGTGGATCAACTTGTGTGTCTATGGGGTGCCCCCTGCCCCCGTATATAAAGGAGCAAGGGGAGGAGGCGGCCGGCCAAGGTGTGGCGCGCCAAGGGGAGTCCTACTCCCACCGGGAGTAGGACTCCTAGTTGGACTAGGAGAGAAGGGGGAGAATAAGAGGAAGAGAGGAAGGAAAGGGGGGGCGCCGGCCCCCTTCCCTTGTCCTATTCGGACTAGGAAGGGGAGGGGCGCGCGGCCACCTCTTGCCTCCTCTCCTCTTCTCCCTTAAGGCCCATGTTGGCCCAATAAACCCCCGGGGGGTTCCGGTAACCCCCCCGGTACTCCGGTAAAATGCCGATTTCACCCGGAACAATTCCGATGTCCAAATATAGGCTTCCAATATATCAATCTTTATGTCTCCATCATTTCGAGACTCCTCGTCATGTCCGTGATCACATCCGGGACTCCGAACTAACTTCGGTACATCAAAATGCATAAACTCATAATTACTGTCATCGTAACGTTAAGCGTGCGGACCCTACGGTTCGAGAACAATGTAGACATGACCGAGACACGTCTCCGGTCAATAACCAATAGCGGGACCTGGATGCCCATATTGGCTCCTACATATTCTATGAAGATCATTATCGGTCAGACCGCATAACAACATACGTTGTTCCCTTTGTCATCGGTATGTTACTTGCCCGAGATTCGATCGTCGGTATCCAATACCTAGTTCAATCTCGTTACTGGCAAGTCTCTTTACTCGTTCCGTAATACATCATCTAACAACTAACATATTAGTTGCAGTGCTTGCAAGGCTTATGTGATGTGCATTACCGAGAGGGCCCAGAGATACCTCTCCGACAATCGGAGTGACAAATCCTAATCTCAAAATACGCCAACCCAACATCTACCTTTGGAGCCACCTGTAGTACTCCTTTATAATCACCCAGTTACGTTGTGACGTTTGGTAGTACCCAAAGTGTTCCTCCAGTAAACGGGAGCTGCATAATCTCATAGTCATAGGAACATGTATAAGTCATGAAGAAAGCAATAGCAACATACTAAACGATCGGGTGCTAAGCTAATGGAATGGATCATGTCAATCAGATCATTCAACTAATGATGTGACCTCGTTAATCAAATAACAACTCTTTGTTCATGGTTAGAAAACATAACCATCTTTGATTAACGAGCTAGTCTACTAGAGGCATACTAGTGACACTCTGTTTTGTCTATGTATTCACACATGTATTATGTTTCCGGTTAATACAATTCTAGCATGAATAATAAGCACTTATCATGATTTAAGGAAATAAATAATAACTTTATTATTGCCTCTAGGGCATATTTCCTTCAGTTGTCTCGCCAACGATTACTTCTACTACTACAGCTAACGGTTAGCAATAAAGTAAAGTAATTACAGGACGTTTATGTTAACACGCAGGTCATAAATAAATTAAGACAACTCCTATGGCTCCTGCCGGTTGTCATACTCATCGACATGCAAGTCGTGATTCCTATTACAAGAACATGATCAATCTCATACATCACATATATCATTCATCACATCCTTTTGGCCATATCACATCACATAGCATACCCTGCAAAAACAAGTTAGACGTCCTCTAATTGTTGTTTGCATGTTTTACGTGGCTGCTATGGGTTTCTAGCAAGAACGCTTCTTACCTACACAAAGACCACAACGTGATATGCCAATTGCTATTTACCCTTCATAAGGACCCTTTTCATCGAATCCGATCCGACTAAAGTGGGAGAGACAGACACCCGCCAGCCACCTTATGCAACTAGTGCATGTTAGTCGGTGGAACCGGTCTCACGTAAGCGTACATGTAAGGTTGGTCCGGGCTGCTTCATCCCACAATGCCGCCGAATCAAGATTGGACTAGTAACGGTAAGCATATTGAACAAAATCAACGCCCACAACTACTTTGTGTTCTACTCGTGCATAGAATCTACGCAATAGACCTAGCTCATGATGCCACTGTTGGGAACGTAGCAGAAATTCAAAATTTTCCTACGTGTCACCAAGATCTATCTATGGAGAGACCAGCAACGAGGGGAAGAAGAGTGCATCTACATACCCTTGTAGATCGCTAAGCCGAAGCGTTCAAGAGAACGGGGTTGATGGAGTCGTACTCGTCGTGATCCAAATCACCGATGATCCTAGTGCCGAGCGGACGGCACCTCTGCGTTCAACACACGTACAGCCCGGTGACGTCTCCCACGCCTTGATCAAGCAAGGAGAGAGGGAGAGGTTGAGGAAGACTCCATCCAGCAGCAGCACAACGGCATGGTGGTGGTGGAGGAGCGTGGCAATCCTGCAGGGCTTCGCCAAGCACCACGGGATATGAGGAGAAAGAGAGGGAGGGCTGCACCAACAGGGAGAGATCAAATCGCGTGTATTGGGCAGCCCCTAGGCCAAGTATATATAGGGGAAGGGGAGGGGCTGCGCCCCCTTTAGGGTTTCCACCCCTAGGGGTGGCGGCCAGCCTAGATCCCATCTAAGGGAGGCGGCAAGGGGGAGGGGGAGAGGGAGGCGCACCAGGATGTGCCTTAGGGCCCATCAGCCCTAGGGTTTGCCCCCTTCTCCTCTCCCTTGCGCCTTGGGCCCTTGTGGGGGGCGCACCAGCCCACTTGGGGCTGGTCCCCTTCCACACTTGGCCCATGAAGCCCTTCGGGGCTGGTGGCCCCACTTGGTGGACCCCCGGGACCCTCCCGGTGGTCCCGGTACGTTACCGATAAAACCCGAAACCTTTTCGGTGACCAAAACAAGACTTCCCATATATAAATCTTTACCTCCGGACCATTCCGGAACTCCTCATAACGTCCGAGATCTCATCCGGGACTCCGAACAATATTCGGTAACCACATACAAACTTCCTTTATAACCCTAGCGTCATCGAACCTTAAGTGTGTAGACCCTACGGGTTCGGGAGACATGCAGACATGACCGAGACGTTCTCCGGTCAATAACCAACAGCGGGATCTGGATACCCATGTTGGCTCCCACATGCTCCATGATGATCTCATTGGACGAACCACGATGTCAAGGACTTAATCAATCCCGTATACAATTCCCTTTGTCTAGCGGTACGATACTTGCCCGAGATTCGATCGTCGGTATCCCGATACCTTGTTCAATCTCATTACCGGCAAGTCTCTTTACTCGTTCCGTAACACATCATCCCGTGATCAACTCCTTGATCACATTGTGCACATTATGATGATGTCCTACCGAGTGGGCCCAGAGATACCTCTCCGTCACACGGAGTGACAAATCCCAGTCTCGATTCGTGCCAACCCAACAGACACTTTCGGAGATACCCGTAGTGCACCTTTATAGTCACCCAGTTACGTTGTGACGTTTGGCACACCCAAAGCACTCCTACGGTATCCGGGAGTTGCACAATCTCATGGTCTAAGGAAACGATACTTGACATTAGAAAAGCTTTAGCATACGAACTACACGATCTAGTGCTATGCTTAGGATTGGGTCTTGTCCATCACATCATTCTCCTAATGATGTGATCCCGTTATCAACGACATCCAATGTCCATGGTCAGGAAACCGTAACCATCTATTGATCAACGAGCTAGTCAACTAGAGGCTTACTTGGGACATGGTGTTGTCTATTTATCCACACATGTATCTGAGTTTCCTATCAATACAATTCTAGCATGGATAATAAACGATTATCATGAACAAGGAAATATAATAATAACCAATTTATTATTGCCTCTAGGGCATATTTCCAACACATATATCTCCCGGGGGGTTCCGGTAACCTCCCGGTACTCCGATAAAATCTCGATTTCACCCGGAACACTTCCGATATCCAAACATAGGCTTCCAATATATCAATCTTTATGTATCGACCATTTCGAGACTCCTCGTCATGTCCGTGATCACATCCGGGACTTCAAACAACCTTCGGTACATCAAAACATATAAACTCATAATATAACTGTCATCGAAACCTTAAGCGTGCGGACCCTACGGGTTCGAGAACAATGTAGACATGACCGAGACACGTCTCCGGTCAATAACCAATAGCGGGACCTGGATGCCCATATTGGCTCCTACATATTCTACGAAGATCTTTATCGGTCAGACCGCATAACAACAACGTTGTTCCCTTTGTCATCGGCATGTTACTTGCCCGAGATTCGATCGTCGGTATCCAATACCTAGTTCAATCTCGTTACCAACAAGTCTCTTTACTCGTTCCGTAATACATCATCCCGCAACTAACTCATTAGTTGCAATGCTTGCGAGGCTTAAGTGATGTGCATTACCGAGAGGGCCCAGAGATACCTCTCCGACGATCGGAGTGACAAATCCTAATCTCGAAATACGTCAACCCAACATGTACCTTTGGAGACACCTGTAGAGCACCTTTATAATCACCCAGTTACGTTGTGACGTTTGGTAGCACCCAAAGTGTTCCTCCGGCACACGGGAGTTATAATCTCATAGTCATAGGAACATGTATAAGTCATGAAGAAAGCAATAGCAACATACTAAACGATCGGGTGCTAAGCTAATGGAATGGGTCATGTCAATCAGATCATTCAACTAATGATGTGATCCCGTTAATCAAATGACAACTCTTTGTCCATGGTTAGGAAACAGAACCATCTTTGATTAACGAGCTAGTCAAGTAGAGGCATACTAGTGACACTCTGTTTGTCTATGTATTCACACATGTATTATGTTTCCGGTTAATACAATTCTAGCATGAATAATAAACCTTTATCATGATATAAGAAATAAATAATAACTTTATTATTGCCTCTAGGGCATATTTCCTTCACAAAAGCAATTGCAATGTAACAAGTGGCAAATTGTCAAAATGCAAAGTAACACTAGTGCAGAACCGAACTATAGCATCGGTTCGTAAGGGCCTTTAGTGACGGTTCTGTGTCGGTTCTGCACGAACCGTCACTAAAGGCCCACCACGTGGCGCGAGCCCGCGCCGTGGTATGGGGGACCTTTAGCACCGGTTGGTAACCGGTACTAAAGTTTTAAAAAAAATCTGAATTTTTTGGGAAAAAATTGACTTTTTTCGATTTTCAATTTTCTGAATTATTTGACGATTTAGTCTCTAATCACCCATCTTAACTGCTTAAGTGTGGATTACTCATTCCAAATTGTCTAATTTTCCGGTCGGTCACCCATCCTCTCACTACTCCAGCCTAAGCACACTTAACTTCGGAGTTCTATTCCACCTAGTTTCCAAGTCTACACTTGTTGTTTTGCTGACAATAGTAAGCTGTCAATCCTATTAACCATCAGGAGTTTAGCTTGAGCATTAGGTCACATGTTTCACCGTTTGAATTTGAAACTATTATTCCAAAAAAAACAATAATTATTTAGTAACACTAACATTTCTTGAATAAGCAATTTGACCATAGTTTGACTACAGTTTGACCAGATTTGATCAAAATTCAAAAAACTGAAATAATTATTTAGTAACACTAATATTCTTGAATAATTATTTAGTAACACTAATATTTCTTAAATAATTATTTAGTAACACTAATATTTCTTGAATAAGTAGTTTGACCACAATTTGACCAAAATTCAAAAAAACTGAAATTTGAGCATATCTTTTTTCCTTTTAGAATTTGAGAATTCTAAAAATTTGCAAATAGTCCTATGGCTGTCAAAATTGGATGCGGATTTTCGTGCTGAACATTTTGATATATTATACGTTTTTTTCTGACATCGTATACAAAAGATATAGTCGTTTTACTTTTTCGTCACATTTTTTTGCAAAACATGTCCAAATTTAAGTTTTTAAATTTTTCTAACTAGTAGATGTAGTAACATAACTACATCTTGAAGGATTTTAATTTTTAAAGTTTTTATCATTTTCTTTTGTTTTTTTCAAAACTGAAATGGCGATAGGGGGTAGAGTTTAAAATTTGGCCTATAGTGCCGGTTTGTGTCTCCAACCGGGACTATAGGTTAAGACTCCTTTAATGCCGGTTTGTGACATAAACCGGTACTAAAGGGGGCTCGTGGGGCCCCGGCCTGACGCCAGCCTGCCACCACACCTTTAGTACCGGTTCGTGGCACGAACCGGTACTAAAGGTTCAACACGAGCCGGCACTAATGCATAGCCGTTCGAACCAGCACTAATGCATAGCCGTTCGGACCGGCACTAATGATCACATTAGTGCTGGTTCAGTTACAAACCGAGACTAATGTGCTTCACATTAGGTCCTTTTTCTACTAATGTAAATCATGGCAAACAATAAAATTCTCCACTGAATTCTGTATCAAATGCGTAATAGCCAAGAACTCCACATTTCGCGCATATGTGTGTCCACCTATCACTTCCTGATGGGGATGTGTATTTATACTGCTCCTTAATTTGAACTGTATGTATTAGCTCTTTATTGTCTGGTATGTGTTCCTCTTAAAATATCTCATGCTCGTGGCATATAATGTGAAGTTGTGCTCTGTTTTCATCAATACATTTTTTTCCTGAACACGCAAGAGCTTCGCGTGTTGATTCATTGGGGGGGGGGGGGGGGGGGGGGGGGTAATAATCTTTTTCTATAATCACTTGATTGTACGACTCCAACTATCAAATCTTTTAACATAATAAAGTGCTTACAAACCAAACGTGAAGTTTATGTGTGGTGAGATCATGTGAGGGTAAGTGTACCAAATAGACTCGTTTCTACTGATCAAATATGAACATGTGTGTTGCTCGTCGAAGTGCACGAACAACCTTGCATAGTTAGTTTGACACAGCCATAATCATCTCGAGTCTGTGTGCTCACATAGTCTGCTCCCAAATAGAAAAATATTTATATGATTCTTGTTAGCTCAAAGTATGTTAGTTTTTTTTCCTCAAAACTTCATTGCCTCTAATGGTCAGGTTGAGCCCAGCCCAGCCTATCACACGGGCCAACAGGCAAGCGCCGCCAAGAAATTGACCGAGGACTGGGGTCGCGAAGGGAAACGAGACGAGCGGTCGATCGGGATGGAGGCTGCGGTGCGGAAGATGCAGCAGCGGGTGAGGAAGGCACGGGAGGAGACGGAGCGATGGGACGACCTCAACTCCCGCCTCCTGTCCCAGTTCTCCAATGCCGCCGCCATCATCACCCGCCTTCCGGTACCTTTCATTCTCCTCAGATCCTTCCTTGCGCTTATCTGCGTCCTACTTGTACGCAGCAGCTTCAGTGATGTGCTGCGCATGCTCAATTCCCCAACTGTAACGGGATTTGACAAAACTAGTAAATGTGCTGCACGGTTCACAGTAAGGTGGTTACAGTAGCAAATTTTATTGGTTTCAGTTAAAGAACAGACCGAAATTTAGGAATGGTGATCCCTGATACTGCTGCTAATATGCAAGATAGGGTGCTCATTTAATGTTAGTGACTAGTGGCTACCTAGCTGCATTGTGATGTTGGATTCTCATGTATCTGGAGGATTCAAAATCTTACTCTGTGTCATGTGTTGACAAGGTACTTGGAGATGCTAAAAATTATGGTGTCCTGCGGTGTGTGCCCAATTTCAGGGAGGATCTCTTGGGGGTGCAGATGGAGAGCTTGGAGCTCATATTTGTTTCAATGAGGGAGGCTCTGTAAGCTGCTGTCACTGTTGTTGCAACCGCTTTTGGTTTGGTCCAACTCTAGAAGCATATATGCAACGGAATTGTTTCGAGTTGGTGTTACAATGTTGCTGCATTTTTTTCAGGGAGGAGTTCAGTGGCATTGCCAAAGGTTTGAGCAAGGTACTACGCGATACTAATCAGATGGTGAGGGGTGGATTGGCATTCAATGCGAAACAGTTGCAATTACAAGTGGGAATTTTGCCAACTATTGCGGATTGCTTGGGTGGGCTACAAACGCTGTCTGATATGCACCAGGCTGAGTAAGAACCAAGTGAAATCCCTTCACCAAACCTGCTGTTTTTTTAGAACATACTCAAAAAAAAAAATGAAGCTAATAATAGGTGGCTGACTCATTTGACTGTCGCGCTATTGCTGATATGTACATTTGCCATCTCATATATGGGAAACTCACCTGCTTTCACCAGTACCGTCTCTCTTGTAGCATTTTGTTTTTGCTGGTGTCATAGGTTTAAGATGCTATTTGCCTTCTTTTGTGACAGTTCGTTGATATGCATCTTACTCTTTTTATCATAGCAGAAGCTACTTCTTTACTGATAATACATTGATATGCCAGGTATGCGCTAAAATCATCAATCATCTCTTTGTTGACATGGAAAAGCAGGCAAGTTGGAATTTATGGCCACTAAATTCTCTTTTGATCTCCTTAGATTTGTTTCCGATAATTCTGTATTTCTGTTAGTTTACCCAAGACTAATGCCGACTCCGTCCTTTAAAACTAGCAGTTAGCCAAATCTTGATTCTTATCTTTCTTCATTTACTTTTGGTGCCCTTTCTTTTGCAGTTCAAGTGAAATCGCTGCAATGCGTCAACTCTTGGTAGACCAACCAAACATACCGAAAGATGATGGTAAGAAATGAAACAATAGAACTGAAGATATGATTTTTAATAATGGTTTGATCTGATGCTACTCCACTGTATCTTCCTCGTTTTGCAGTGCAATCTATTTTCGACATTATATTTGCGGATGAAATTTGTTAAGTTGAGTGTGTATCCTACCATCGGGAGCCTTATTGCCAAGACATGTTGAAGCCACTGTATTTTGATCTACTTTCTTATATCTGGACAAAGCATGAAGGAGTCTGCAGTTTCAGGTTTAGTGGCCCCAATTCCTATAGCAATCGTGACAAGGCTGAAATTAATTTACAGAACCGTTTAGCTTGTAAACCTGCAAGTCGGTGCATAGTGCGGTCGACATATTGGGAAGTAGCGCTATTGATCTGCTGCAACTTAAAGTGGTCTACTGAAAATAGTTACTGGTAGTTTTTTTTAATAAAGTTACTGGGAATTTCTTGTGTGAAGCTGCTAATGCGCGTATGATTATGACCTAACTTTGCACATCTGGCCCTTTGTTCTCTGTTATACTCCCTCTGTAAAGAAATATAAGATCGTTATATAACTATCGTTCCTGGAGATTACGAATTTGTTTTAAATCTTTCAAACATTTTTTGAGGGATATTTCTTCTATACTTGGTACAAACCGTACAAGAACATGTAAATTATTGAATGTGAATGGACAAATTGTGCTGGGATTCTCTTTCGTAAAGTTCTTTTGTTCTTGCAAGAGAAGTTGTTACCGGCCACCATTTCAAAAAATCTGTTAATACTATATGATAACTGGAACTGGTCATATGAAGAACAATCGTCAGGTGATCAATTGCCAGCTGGTCGAAAGAGAAACTGCGCATACATGACTCAGATGAGATGCAAATCAACACTCGTCGTCTGAGTTCAAGTTGTTTCCAAATTACACTAGAAAATGTTCCCTAATACTGGGCATGTGTTTATAGAGTGGATGCTCATCGTTCCTGGTCACAGTTTTCTCTTGGACCATGATATGTGGCGTCCGTTATAGGGATAAAGAGGAATTACCGAACGAGTTTCAATGATCGAGCCCGAGCACGAAAGGGTGAGCTGTGACTGAATGAACTTCCTATGCGAAGCCGAGCACGCTCGTCGGGAGCGCGTGAGGCTGAGACATGTATGTTGAGGCTGCAGGTGTAAATTTCTTGGGTGTTCTTACATGCGGCGAGAAATGAGATCTTGTAGCCGATCTCCCCTGTATCCATGTGTTGCTGATAACAATGCTAACCTCCTCCATCTGAAGAAGAAAGTTACCATGCCCCAACCGTATGGCAGGTAATGGTGGTGAAAGAAGTTACCAGGCGAGAAGAGGAAATCAACAAGGAAAAAAATCAGTTTGGTCAAAGCCATGTGGAGTGTACAATGTAGGCAGGAAAATTAGATTATGCAGGGTAGAAAAAATTGTACCCCCTCAGTTTCAAAATATGAGGTGTATTTTTTTTAAGTCAAACTTCCCTACCTTGAGCCTAGTTTAGTGAGAAAAATATTAATATCTACTGTATCAGATTAGTATAATTAAATTCACCATAAAATATAATTTCTTATTTTGTTTGTTTGGCATTGTAGGTGTTGATATTTCTTGAAGAGAATTCCTTATTCGACACTATCTTAAAATCTGCTTCCTTATTTGATATTGGAAAAAAAATTCTTCCCTATTTGACACAAGTTCTAAATTTTATTTCCTATATGACAATTCCGTTCATTTTAAGTCTAAATAACACCTGAAAAGACTCTTTTACCCCTCATGTGGTATGTGTGTGGGGGGCAATAGCGCACACACACAGCACCATTGCGAGGGCAGAAGCACACACGCAGCAACACATACACATGCACCAACACACACATGCGCGCACACACACGCAACAACACGCACGCGCACGTGCACACACACACACACAACAACACACATGCACGCGCGCACACACGCAGCAACACACACGCACGCAGCACACACACACGCAGCAGCAGCAGCAGCACACACGCAGGCAACACATAGGCACGCAAACAGCACACACACACACGCGCACACACACACGCAGCAGCAGCACACACGCAGGCAACACATAGGCACGCAACAGCACACACACACGCGCACGTACACATGCAGTAGCAAACACAGACGCAACGGCACACATACACACACATGCAGTAGCAACACACATGTGTGCGTGCACCCACACACGCAACAGCACACACGCGCGCACACACATACCGCATGAGGGATAAAATCGTCTTTTCAGGTGTCATTTAGGTTCAAAATAGACGAAAGTGTTGTATAGGGAATAAAATTTAAAACTATTGTCAAATAGGGAAGAAAAACTTTTCCAGTGTCAAATAAGGAACCAGATTTTAAGACAGTGTCAAATAAGGAATTTTCTCTATTTCTTGACCCGCAAAAAAAAGGTGTTGATATTTCTTTCTTTAAAATTGGTCAAATATAGAATGCTTGACTTCACAAAAAAAAATACACCATATATTTTTCAGACGGGGGACGGAATTAAGAACCCATAATTTGTGTGACTTTACAAAAATGCCTCAATGCCTTTTTAAAAAAATCCGGCTTACAAAAACTCTCGAGGCTCTATCTCCCTCGTGGTGTGTTGACGTGGTAAGACCCTGATCTTATGAATTTTGGTTTGACCTTCGGCCTACGTTGGTGAAAGGCGACGACAATGGTGTGAAGTATGCTTTGGTTAAAGGCACTCCTCTTTCTATTCTTCTGTGCCAGGGTGCTCATAGTCTTCTTCCCGTGAGCTTGGTGACGAAGCACACTTCGGCAACGTTTGTTCCAAGGGTCAAGGGATGGTGTATTTGGTCACACACGCGCTGTAATCTCATATTTTCATTGATTGGGTGGGGCGGCTCGTGCGACTATTTGAAATCTGTGAGGCTAATATGGTTTTATGCAGGCCTTGTCTTCTATAGTTTTTTTTTCAGAAGAAAGTTCTTCTATAGTTTCTTCACTGATGTTATGGTGGAATGCAGATATGCAACAAGTGAAAATCGGAGACACCGACTTCAAAGAACCCCATGTAACTTTTAGTCATGGATAAAAGTCCTCCGCTCGTTTGTTCAATCTAGACATCTTCCCTGGCATTCACTAAATAATCCGCAAATCTTTGGCACGTGTGTCCTACATGCAAGACCCGATATGAAGTTGCACTAGTCATGTTCATTAATGCATGCCGTGTAAGTGAAAAATGTCTTTTGGCTCCATTAAAAACCATATAATTTATCTTTTAAAATCAAGATTCAGATTAACTGCAAGTTTCTTATTTTTTTTTATTTTAGAGAAATGTTAAGACCCACTTCACAGTTGCTGAATTCTTTTATGGTTATTATATAAATTTCTATATAAAGACAAGTAGTATAAAATTGAAACAGATCAAACAAACAATACAATAAAAACACCCAAAAATGTTTTCTGAGAAGACAGTAACACACATTTTTTTTCGAGACAAATAAACACACACACACAAAAATCTGAGCAAAAAAATAAACACACAAATAGATTGGACGGTTATGTAGCGGGCTTCACACGTCAAAACATCTAAACGGGCCGGGCCGGTCAGTCAGAAGGCCTGCCGGAGTCGGTCAGCGCAACCGAATCAAACAGAACTCTTTACAATAAAATTCGGCCCATGTTCGCGAGGTTTCCCTCTTGCAATCGCGTCGCGACTGTTTTGCCCTAATCCACAGCGGGCGCCTCCCCCCTGCATCGCGAATACTCGGCTCCGCCCCCGCGGCCTCTCGAACACTCCCAAACCCTAGCTTTGGCGTGAACCCCATGTCGGGGGCGTACGGATCCGACGACTACCGCGGCGGCGGCGGCGGCGGCTACGGCGGCCGAGGTCGCCTCAGGATCCTCGGAATTGGTTTTGTCTCCTCTTCGTGGATCGTTTTTCTGACCCTTTTCGTGTTTGTGTAGGCGGCGGCGGCGGCGGAGGTGGTCGTGGGCGCGGAGGTGGTGGAGGATATGGCGGCAGCGGTGGCGGTGGTGGAGGAGGATATGGAGGCGGCGGCGGCGGGGGAGGGTACGGCGGTGGCGGTAGAGGGGGTGGTGGTGGTGGAGGAGGCTATGGTGGCGGTGGCGGAGGCGGAGGCGGGAGAGGTGGCGGGCGCGGGGGAGGACGCGAAGGCGACTGGACTTGCCCTGATGCAAGGTGGGTATCGAATTCTCATCATCTCGCTCTAGGATTTGGCGTTGTACTCGGCTGATCCAGCCATGGTCTTTTGAACTTGTCGTGGGGATTTAGGCTAGGCAGAACTTTCATGGCAATTATCGCTGGGAACTTATGCTGTAGCGCCGTGACTGGAATTTCAAACATCACATCATTCTGATGCTTTAGTTTCAACGTCTGCTAGATACCCTATTACTTTAAAATCATAACTTATGGTGCGATGCTATTCCTGTGTGCAATTTACATTCGATAACATTGCTAGGCTATATGTTGTTATACTAGAATATTTGCCCTGGTTATTTACTCCGGTCTATTGGTTGTTACACCAGAGCATACATTTAAATTACGGTTTTATGTCTTAACAATGTTGTGCTCTTATTGGAAACATTGGTGGGCTCTAGTTTTGTAAACACTACCAGTTGTTTTCATGCCAAGGGTATTATCTTCTATGGAATCCTTGAGACTAAAAATATATGAACTCTTGTTGCAGCTGCCTTAATGTGAACTTTGCAAGGAGGACTGAGTGCAATAAGTGCGGGGCAGTTAACCCAAGTGGAGGTGGAGGTGGTGGTGGTGGCGGCGGCGGCGGCGGGTACGATAGGTCTGGTGGAGGTGGAGGGTACAATCGTGGCGGTGATCATGGTTCAGGAGGTGGTGGCTACAGCAGAGGCGATGGGGATTACAACTCTGGTGGTCGTGATGGTGGTGCCGGAGGAGCAAGAGGAGGATATAATCGTGATGGTGGGAGTGGCCGTGGTTTTGATGACCACCGTGGTGGGAGCGGTGGTGGTTATGGGGGAAGAGGCCAAGAGAACAACCAAGGTGATGGTGGCTATGGACAGGCTCCCCCTAAAGGCCCTCCATCCTATGGCGGTCCTCCAGGTGACTACGCACCGCCCCCAAGTTCCTATGGAGGCAACAATGTGTACAGTTCCGACTCTGCAGTGCCACCCCCTAACAGCTATGGCGGTGGTCGAGGCCCTTACCCACCAAGCTATGGTGCCCCACCTCCGAACCCATATAGTGGCGGTGCCCCAGGGGGGCAAGGAGGCCTGCCACCTACATATGATGGTGGTTATGGTGGTCGGTCTGCGCCTGGCGGTGGAGGCGCAGGTGGTGCTCCACCTCCTTATCATGGCGGAGGCGGAGGCGGCGGTGGTTATTCTGCAAATGCTGCCCCTGAACCTACTACAAAGGTTAAGCAGTGTGATGCAAACTGTGATGATTCCTGCGACAATGCAAGGATTTACATCTCAAACCTGCCTCCTGATGTGACTGTTGAGGAACTGCAAGAGCTTTTTGGAGGAATTGGCCAGGTATAATTTACTTTCTCCTGCATTCTTTATCAATATGTAATATCCTAGAGCTCCGCGTGCTGTGGATATGTGCGTCCTCTAAAAACATATTTTGTGAGGTGCTCCTTAATTTGAACTGTATGTATTAGTTCTTTATTGTCTGATGAATGCCTGGTATGTGTTACTCTTAAAATATCTCACTTTCCACTTGGACTGTTAATGCCTGTGTCATATGATGTGAAGTTGTGTTCTGTTTTCATCAGTTCATAGTTCATATTAAGTGTGTAAGCTGCACTTATTGATATTAGTAATTTATTTTCTATAATCACTGCATGGTTGGACCCCATCTATCATTCTTTTAACATAAGGTGCTTATAAACCAAAAGCGAAGTTTACGTGTGGTGAGACCACAGTGAGGGTAATTCTATCTGATGTACTCCCTCCGCTCCTAAATATTTGTCATTCTAGAGATTTCAACAAGTGACTACATACGGAGCAAAATGAGTGAATCTACACTCTAAAATATGTCTATACATCCGTATGTGGTAGTCCATTTGAAATCTATAAAAAGACAAATGTTTAGGAACGGAAGGAGTACATAGTTAGTAATATTCAGCTTGACTCTGCTCACATAGTTCTACACCAAAATAGGCCAATATTTTTGTGATTCCTGTTACCTCAATATATGTTTTAGTTTTTTTACTTCAAAACTTTATAGCCATGCTGAGTCGGTCAGGTAACATATCTTTGCCCAAGAACTCGCGAGATGGCACCCCCATTGCTATTGCTAATCTTAGAGAATAGAATACTGTTGTTTTTCAATTATGTCGAGCACTTGTTGGACATTTTATTTTGTTCTTTCAATACTTGCAACTACTTTTTAAAGGTTGGAAGGATCAAGCAAAAACGTGGCTACAAAGACCAGTGGCCCTGGAACATAAAAATCTACACTGATGATTCTGGGAAAGCCAAAGGAGATGCTTGCCTTGCTTATGAAGATCCTTCTGCTGCTCATTCAGCTGGTGGATTCTACAATGGTATGTTTAGTGCTGTGGTTGCAGTGATGCATCACATTTTTCTATTTAACACTGCTTTCCACTTCATAATGCATATACTCTTCTTCCTTTTCAGATTATGACATGAGAGGCCGTAAAATTAGTGTTGTGATGGCTGAGAAATCAGCACCTAGAGCTCCTACATCTGGTCATGGGTAAGTACATCTTGCTTGTTTATCTGATAAGTGCAAATTCTGGAATGTAATGTCTACTCTGGGCCAATTATACCCTCTGGCTCGGGCTACAGTTTGATATCTCAATTTGCATTTTCCAAGCGTTATCATATTATTTTGTCCTGTGTCATTGTGTGATTTACAGGCCTCTTAAAACTATTTAGCGGATATGAGAATATGCCATGAGTTTTCTGGTTGTTGCATTTTGGCCTGAAGAGGACAGAATGGAACCCAACCAAGTTAACCTAAATCAAATTATGTATCAGACATTGTTGTCATGTTACATATGCCTTGGATGACCAGATAGTCTGGAATCATTGCCAAGTACAGTTGACCAATATGCGGTTTTTCTTTTAAGCAGCTGAGCCTTTAAATCAGCATATATCTTGTGTATCTGCAGCTGAGTATAACTAAAATCATGATTGGTTGTATGATGTTAATATATAACCTGTTTGCCGCATTACTTGTTGTGCAGAGGCGGACGTGGTGGAGGCGGCGGCTATGGCGGGGATAGACGCAGAGATGGAGGAGGCCATGGGCCTAACAGAAACCAGGGTGGCGGTTCACGTTCGCGGCCGTACTGAAAAGAATCATATAATTACTAAGATTATCATCTGCAAGAAACCATTTATATTCATGTTCTCTCTGGACTTGTACTCATACAGGAGATCGTAAGGTAGGTTGTCTGCTTTTCTGGACTTCTGTTCCATTGTCTTACTCCAGTGTTGGTCGGATGTTTGTTTGTCAAAAGTGATTGATCTATGTTATGTGAATTTTTCCTTAGAGGCAGCTGGATAAGCTCCAAATGCTGATATGTTTGAGATGTTATTACAGGTGAGTGCCGATCTATTATGATTATGCAATGCTTTGCTCTTATGGTGATTAGTTTCACCATATTATTATTTTTCCTTTTTTGATCTAATGCTTACATTCCACGTGGTATTCAGCCGGTGGATCACTGCTGTAAGCTTTGGATTTTGCTTTGGAGAACAGGTAGGGTGTTTTTGTTGTGTGGTTGATTTGCTTGACCGAGGGTAGTCAGCTAGCATAGACTTTCACATCAGTGGGTTTTTTCATCCGTTTGTAAAATTTAATTTACTTGAAGTAAAGCCCTTCTGAATACTGGATTCTGCCCTAGATGAGGAAATTAGCAGCTTTGATGCTTAATTCGACATCCAAAAGAGCACTCCTTTTGAATGTTAGATTTATCTAAAAATCTGCATAGACTTTCACATCAGTGGGTTTTTTCATCCGTTTGTAAAATTTAATTTACTTGAAGTAAAGCCCTTCTGAATACTGGATTCTGCCCCAGATGAGGAAATTAGCAGCTTTGATGCTTAATTCGACATCCAAAAGAGCACTCCTTTTGAGTTTCCGGCTGCTAACCGACAATCCTGAAGCTGCAGATCCAGCTTCAGTTCAATCGGCTCCGATTCTCATTGATTCATTCTTTCCTCGTTTGGTTAACTTATTATAATCAGCTGTCATATGACATACTTGAGCAATGCTTCACTTCATCCGGTGATGAGTAATGTTTCACTTATTGAGATGAAACATTTCATTGTAGCTAGTAGAAGGTTTTGCAGATGCTATTTATGCGTTACCTGACGTGTATCAGTTTATGTAACTACAACGGTTGCCCGCTCATGACTGGATGTTTGCGACGTTACCACGCGTGGTCGTAGTCAGCTCTCTGACTAAACTAGATTTTTTAGAAACGGTAGGTGTACAATAGGTTAGTGAGCCTACGTTATGGAGACTCTTCTGTAATGTACCTGCAAAATTATCCTAACTCTTCCACAACGTACGGTGCTGATTATTATTCATCAATATGCCCTTACAACTGTAGTTGTACCCTGATCCAAGACATGTTGCGAACGATGGGTGAGATTACAACGATCATTATATGAGCAACTATAGCAGATGCCCTCGCAAAAAACGGGACGCCAGCAAAAATATTTATGGTACAATGAGGGCTCTTGTAAACTCGTACTGCAAAAACATAACTAGAGTTCATATAAAATAGGCATGTTGTAATACTTCACATCCCAAAATCATGCGCAATATCAAGAGGTTCAAGCACAACAGGCCATGATCAAATCAAGCAAATAATTGTTGCAAGATCGTCATCATGACCACCAGCCATAGCATCATGAGAACCATCTTCATCAACATTTACCGAAGAATGATTTGTTTGTTTTTCGGAAAGCGCCACCGTCTTCATTGGCGGGAGCATCAACATCAACTCCATTGGCCGAAGCACCACCACTTCCATTGCCGAAAGCTTCACCATCACCACCTCAAAAAAAACCATCACCATGAGATTTTGAGGCTCCACCCTCCTTCGGCACATGATCTTCATTCTTCCCATCTCCCAAAATTCTCTTGTCATCGCATCCATGCCCTTCGGATTCATAATCTTAACCGGCCCTCCTCGTTGGTCTTCTCGGCCCCCCTCTTTTTCTCCTCTAGAGCGATTCTTACTCCACGAAGGCACACCATCTCTCCCACTTTGCCTCTTTGTGTTTGACTTTTTTTTCTTGGCCATGGCAACCTAGGCTTTCAAATGCTTGGCCAACAAAGTTTCTTTGCCCTTCACCATGTCACTAATTTGCCCCCTCAAAGTAGATGTATGGGCCAACCTCTTCACCCTCTCTTTCTCCTTCCTATTTCCATCTGGCTTGCCCTTGTTTCTTTCTTCCTTTTGGTGCATCATCATTCTCCAAGGTAACAAGTGCACCTTTCTTTGGAGGAGCTTCCTTGTTCCTCAACCTCCATTTCTCAATATCCTTGAGCAAGAGCCAACAATGTCCAAGCACGAATGACCTGCCCTTGAAACCCTGGTTTTGATTGAACAAGTCATTGGCAATGTGATCCTACATTTGAAAAAGAAGCAAGGGTGAGCTCAATTTGTCATTAACAAAAACAATGTCATAAAAGTGTGAAATACAAACACAACAAACGCATGTAGTCGTCGATCGTGCATCCACTTGGAGGTGCATTTCTAACTTGCTCCAAGTAACCACTCCAGTAGATACACGTTTTCTTGAACGTTACCCACCGGCCTTGGATTGATTTCAAGGAACGGCTCGACTCCTCCTTGGCGGTTCGTGGGGAAGTATAGTGTGAAGGAGAGAGAGCGCCATGGCAAAGGTGAGGTGGGTGTTGTCCGATTTTAAAGGAGAGGGCTCCATCGAGAAATGCCCCGCTACGGCGGGAAACTAGCAGGAAGGTGGGAAGCCAGTTTGCTATCCATCTGATGTCAAACACACCGTACATACGGGGGAGAAATGAGCTTCGATCTTGAAGACGATTTTAATCTTTTTTGGGTTCATTTATATGCATTATAGCCCGCAGCAACACATGAGCATTATACTAATTCCCATTAGCTGTTTTTACCCTGATGCACACTTTGGTAATATTTCTTAACAATATTGACATTGCCTAAAGATACAACCACAACTACCACCACTTTCTTTATATTTGATCAAGGAATGGTGTAAACACAAAGAAACATGATTAGGTACAGTATAACATGTTCTCTCATGATATTTTTGGCACAAGAGAAGATAGAAACCAAGCTCTCCACATCCTGGACTCAGATATGAACTGCACACACATACCCAAATTCAAACATTGATAAATTTTGCATTCGAACTCCAAATTGGGTGTTTTTTGTTGTTGAAAAACTTACCTCTTGAACTTTTTGACCCAACTAGATTCATCTTTAAATTCCCTCTGAGTGAGGAGCTATCGCAAAAACAGTCCTTCGGTTTATAATCCGAGTCAAAAGGTGTTGAGTCACGTTCACTTGCAGTGGCGGAGCTAGACGGAATTTGTAGGGAGGGTGAAAGAGAAAATATGAGTGTTGGAGGGGGGGGGGGAGCTAAAAAAGTTCACATCTAAACCCTCACAAAAATTCCTTCTCAAATTGGTTCAAAGTTTGGGGGGCCACAACCACCCCCCCCCCCCCACCCAACACATATAGCTCCGCAACTGTTCACTTGGGCCATTGGGCCTTTTACAACTTAGGGTTGGTTTTTGGATGCCTTGGTACATGTGTCGATCCCCTTGGCCACCATCCCTTAGTTATGTACAAGTAGATCAATTCGTAGCGTTTTTTCGAGGGGTTTGTTTAATTATAATCATTTAAAGACATTATAGTTATGCAGGCTAGGAGCTTCCTCACGTTCTTGGTCTCCCGGACCATCCGATTCTCTAGCCCGGATGTTTTTTGACGTCAAATGCACTTCAATCCTGACTGCGCCATGAACTGGACTAGGAGTGCTATGGGTTGGTACTAGGATAGTGAAGTCTATGGTTTTTGTGTTTTTGGCGTTTTTATTCTAAGATAGTCATGCTAAGATTTACTAATTCAAAATGTCTATGGATACAATAGTTGATTCACGAGGCATGCCGAGTCAAACATGGAAGGCGACACTTAACGTAATAGAATGCTTAGCAAGATTGTGAGCTTCGAAGTTAAAATCCCTCAACTCGATTCTCAAAAGGAAATTCCTCAACTCATAGACGAAAGAGGACCTAGAATAGTTTTATCATCATTTATTGGTCTCCTTGATTGATGATGGCCCCGTACCTCTCAAGCGAGTCTTCTTTGATATCATCAACCACACTCCTGCAGTTCGACGCAACATACATATTGCTGCATGCTGTTAAAAAATATATTTTTTATGATGCGTCTTGAATGTGTGTGTGAAGTGTTGACATTGTACTCCATGTTTTTAAAGAAAGAAACCATGTTGAAAAAACAAAAGAAATTCCTTCAGGAGACTGGACCGCGTTTGTTCCTTTCCGACTCCGATACGACGTGGAACCGAATATCTGGTCTCCATCCACCGTAGGTCACGAGACAGCCGAGCAATCTGAGCCGTCAAAACCCCTCTCCTGCGGCCAGGCGGACTCCTCTCCGGTCACCGTACCGTGCCTGACCTAAAAAAGATCCAATCCCGACCCAACCCCCTTGCGGCTCTAAAATCTCTCCCCCGTAGCCTCGCCACCGATGTGCCCTAGCGGCTAGACCTCCCGCCGCGCCCGCCGTCGCCGTCGCCGCCGACCCCCAAACCCCAACGCCTCTCCCTCGCCGCCGACGCCGAAGCCTCGCCGCCCAAACCCCGCGGCGCTCACGCCCCCCAAACCCTCGCGCCTCACCGCGCGCGTCGCCACCCTCACGCGCGTCGCTGCCATCGCCGTCGGGGCTCTAGCTCATCGCTGCTCCCCTGGCCTGCCGTCTCCACCCCGTCCGTGACCCAATCTCGGGCCGCTGAGGTTTTGAGGTACGAACGAGCTTGTACCCATCCACTGTTTATTGATTTCCTGTCTGTTTAATCCCGAACTAACCTTGGCAAAATCTTGGGCGTGCGCCGTCTAGATCCGCCGCTGGCCATGGCGGGAGCAGAGGCTGCCGCGGATTCATCGGGCCCGCGATTCGCCCCTGACGACCCAACGCTCCCTGCGCCCTGGAAAGCACTAATCGACGGCGAGACGCTCTACTACTGGAACCCTGAGACGAACCTCACTCAGTATGACAAGCCGGGTGTGCCCGCGCCTCCCTTGCCCGCGGCTGCGCCCACGCCAGCGCCCGGGACTTTTGCGCAGCCTGACATGCAGCAGCAACAGCCGCCTCCGCAGCAGCAGCAGCAGCAGCCGCAACAGACGGCACAGCAACCGCCCTTTCAGTATCAAGGTCAGCAAGCACAGCAACCGCCCTTTCAGTATCAAGGTCAGCAAGCACAGCAACCGCCCTTTCAGTATCAAGGTCAGCAAGCACAGCAACTGCCGTTTCAGTATCAACAACAGCAAGAACAGATGCCGAACCAGCAAGGGTCACAACAGCCACTAGCTCCTCAGTACCCAAACGCTCATCAGCAGCCAATGCCATATCAGCACGGTCATTATATGCAACCCCAGCAGCAATATTCATATCAGGTAGGCCAGCAGCCACAAATGCCGCAAACTCAGTATAATCAAGGTCAGCAGATGCCAATCCCGCAAGCTGCCAATCAAGGTCAGCAGCCAACGATGCCACCAGGAGCTTACAATCAAGGTCAGCGTCCACCGATGCCGCAAGCTGCCTACAGTCATGGTCAGCGGCCCCCTATGCCACAATCTGCCTACAATCAAGGCCAGCAGCCACAAATGCCGCATGCTTCTTACAATCAAGGTCAGCAGTTGCAGGGACCAAGGATGCCTCAGACTCAAGTGCAACACACACAACAATCACCAGGCTTTCATCAACCTGCCCAGGCTTCACAAGGTTTGCAAGCTTCACAGCCTCAAGTACCTCAAATGTCACCTCAACAGGGCCAACCCCAGCATGGCTTCCAGTCCACCCCTCAACAGGGAAAACAACCACATCATGGTCATCTTGTCACCCAACATGGGCAACAAAATACCACGGTGAAGGTTGATGCAGGAGCTCATCATGAAGGAAAGCAGACTGGCTTTTCCTTACCGCTTAGTCAGCAGCATGGCCAAGTTCCTCTTTCAAACCAGACATTGCCTTCTAGTCATCAACGTCCTGATGCCCATAATCAACTAAATATTCATGGAGTCGGAGGGCCACCATATCCTGCAAAGCATCATCTTGGTGGATCATCCCCAGGTGAAACTAATAACATTAGTTTCTTGAGCGCGCCTGCTCAAACACATCAAGGCGGAGTGGATACTAACTACCGGCAACAACTGGCTAGTAGCCATGTAGTTCCCAATCATATTGCTCCTTCACCGGGTCGACCTCCCATAGGTTTCAAGAGGGGCAATAGTGAAGATCAATTTGAAAAAAATGAGGCTCTCTCCTCTGGGAGGTTTGATGGAATAAATGCTCTCCATCAGCAGCCAAAACTTGCCGCTCTTCCACCCCCACAAAATCACCTGGTAATATACTATACAATCCTGTTTTGTCAGGTGTTAATGAGATCAGCATTCCTTATTTTATTACTAAATTAATCTGCCAAAACATCTTACATTTGTGGACAGAGAGAGTACATTGTGAAGTTCCTTCGTTTGTTATATCTTGTTTCATGAAATATATTTTCTATCAGAATATTATGATTGGTATGGAGATTTTTTGTAATGAAATATAAAAAGTCTCACAACTGTGTTTTTTCTTTTGTATACAATTACATTCTTTATGGTTTGAATTCTTTCTATCAGTTCTATACAACAATCTCTCCGTTTATGAAATTGGCACCACTAACTCTATTATTCATAATCTTGTACAGCAGGATATGAGGAATGGCCCACCTTGTTCCCAGCCAGATAATTTTGGGGGTTATAACATGGCACCTCCACATTTGGTACAAAACCCACTTAACAATGGTCCATTTCCTATCGGAGCTTTAGCGAGGCCACCATCCGGAACATTTTCTCCTCCTGATTTCCCAAGTGTCGCTTCAGTAGATGCATATCGTCAACACCATGAAGTAACTGCAGTGGTAATGACTCAATTGCATGGCAATATTATCTTAAAATAACTGAAACATAGTTCACAGCTTAACATAATCTTCATATAATGATGATTCTCCTTTTCTCTGTCCTGTTGCCTTCTGAACTATTGTTGACGCACTATTCCAAACGCAACTTAAACAGATATTTCCGTAATTTGACCCGATTGTAGGAAGATAATATTTTTGTAGAATACATAATTCTGTCATTTATGTGATGCATACATCTCCCACCAAATAATACAGGAAACAGATAGATGGAACATTTCTAAAATCCTATCTGGACATGCTAGTATTTTCACGTGCAAATACATTCTGTTTGAAATACTATGATGGGAACGAATGCCTTGTTTGTTTGGCAAGGTAACTCATGATATCTACAGTTGGCCATAAATTAATGTGATATGTTGTTTTATGTACTATTCAGTAAAATTTACAGAACAAGGAGCTTCAAATCCTTGTGGGGCTTACAAATGCATGCGCTTTACTGCCACAACATCACCTGTTGATTTCTAGTTGAATTACCAATCTCTTATGTTTTGTTTTCATTTACTATAAAGCTTTGTCACATGTTATCCCGTTTCTTAAAAATATTCAGGGTGAGAATGTTCCTCCTCCATTTATGACATTTGAGGCTACTGGATTCCCCCCAGAGATCCTGAGCGAGGTATGCTTTCTCTTGAGTTGTATTTTAGTATTGGTGCTTGGAATATTATGTTGTTTGTTTCCTATATTTCCTTGTCTGTAACTTGTTAGCATGGGCCACAACAAAGACTCCTTAGAAGTCAAAACTAGAATTTTCGGTAGTAAACACATTGCATGTCATATGCTGTCATGCTGGATACCCTAATTTAACTAGTGCCGTCATCTGGGCAGTGTAGTGACATACTTGTTGCTATTTTCTGCTGACAACTATCGGAAGAATTGATGTTCTTTCAGAATATAAAATGTGGCTGAGGTTTCCTGCTTCTTGTCTCTGCCTCTGAATCTACAAAGAGCCCCTTCTTCATGCCTTGAGCTGCTTAAGTAAGCAGCCATATTCATTTAGGGTAGCAATTAGCTTTTCTTTCTCATCATAGATAGTGTCTTTCTGCAGATGCATATGTGCTTATGATTCTTCATTTTGCCACTCAGGTTCATGCTGCTGGCTTCTCAAACCCCACCCCAATTCAGGCTCAAACATGGCCTGTTGCACTTCAAAGCAGGGACATAGTAGCTATTGCCAAGACAGGATCAGGGAAGACACTGGGGTACCTTATTCCTGCTTTTGTACATCTGAGGAGATGCCAAAACAATCCAATGTCGGGCCCTACAGTGTTGGTTTTGGCCCCTACTCGTGAGCTTGCTTCACAAATACAAGATGAAGCAATTAAGTTTGGTCGATCATCTAGAGTATCATGCACAGTAAGTTTGGACCTTTACTCTTCTATATGAATGCACATGGTTTCATTTATCTTGAGATACACTGGATGACATCTGATCATAATCATGGGGATTACATATAAGTGTTGCCTCATAGGAATATGCATATAATTGTTAAATGCAATGTAGACAGTTGATTCTCAATAAAAGATACTGTTAATGTAGAAACTGAGCCTTGTCTTGGAATGGTCTTCCATGAACCCATATGCCTTGTCCTTTTTGCCTTTTAGGAAATGTGCTATATTTCCTGGGTTCTGTTGCTGGAGTGCGTGTTGCAATCTTTAATATATGTTCGTTTTTTGTTTATTTTTCCAGTGCCTGTATGGTGGAGCTCCAAAGGGACCTCAGCTCAGAGAACTTGAGCGTGGAGCAGATATTGTGGTAGCTACACCTGGACGACTCAATGATATTCTGGAAATGAGGAAGATTAGCCTCCATCAGATTTCATTACTTGTGCTTGATGAAGCTGACCGCATGCTTGACATGGGCTTTGAGCCACAAATACGGAAGATTGTGGACGAGATTCCTTGTAATCGACAAACTCTGATGTACACTGCCACTTGGCCAAAGGAGGTTACAAAAATAGCTGGCGATTTATTGAGAAATCCTGTCCAGATCAATATTGGTAGCATCGATGAACTTGTTGCCAACAAATCCATCACACAGGTATTCATATATGCTTTTGTTTGTTTGCCACACTGGATGTTTGATATATCATATTATTTGGCCATTTTTATGGATTGTCTGTTTCTAAGGTTCACCCCTTGTGTATGGTGCAGTATGTAGAGATGGTTCCACCCATGGATAAGCAGCGTCGCTTGGAGCAGATTCTTAGAGCTGAAGAAAGGGGCTCAAAGATCATCATATTTTGCTCAACCAAGAAAATGTGCGATCAGCTTGCTCGTAGCATTGGTCGTAGTTTTGGTGCTGCAAGCATTCACGGCGACAAATCACAGGGTGAAAGGGATCATATTCTGGGTCAGTTTCGGACTGGTATTGTGCCAGTATTAGTGGCCACGGATGTTGCTGCTCGTGGACTTGACATCAAAGACATCAGGTGAGTTTTTTTTGGTTCTCACATGTTTCGGGTATTAAATATCGTTTCATTTCAAGCCTAGTGATGTTTGTTGATTGTTCTGCCATTTCTCAATGTTGTCGCATGTTTGGTTTAAAGAGTGGTGATCAATTATGACTTCCCAACTGGGATCGAAGACTACGTGCATCGCATAGGGCGTACAGGAAGGGCTGGGGCTACTGGAGTTGCATACACTTTCTTCTCTGAACAAGATTGGAAATATGCTGCTGATTTGGTGAAAGTCTTGGATGGTACTGGTCAGCAGGTACCTCCAGAGCTGCAACAGATGGCTGCACGGGGTGCGTCTGGTGCTCCAAGAAACCAGGCAGGTGGCATGAGCCGTTGGGATGGTCCTGGTGGTGGTAGTCGTTTTGAATCTGCTGTTGGCGGCCCTGGTGGTTATGGTGGAATTAGGGAGGGCCCTGGAGGCTTTGGTGGTCGAGATGGGCCAGGTGGATTTATTGATCGGGATGGCCCGGGCAGATTTGGTGATCGAGATGGCCCCGGCCGCTTTGGTGGTCGAGAGACTCCTGACGGCTTTGGTGGTCGGGATGGCCCTGGTGGCTTCGATGGACGGATGGGCCCTGGTCCTGGTGGCTTTGGTGGACGGGAGGGGCCTGGTGGATTTGGTGGAAGGGAGGGGCCTGGTGGATTTGGTGGAAGGGAGGGTCCTGGACCCAGTGGCTTCAGCGGGAGAGGGGGGCGTGGGTCTGATGGCTTCGGCAGGAGAGGTGGAGCAAGCCCTGGTAGATTTGGTGGTCACGGTGGCAGGGGTGATTCTCCTGGTTTTGGTGGTCGTGGTAGGGGTGATTCTTCTGGTTTTGGTGGACGAGGCCGGGGTGATTTCTCTGGTGGACGTGGTGGAAGAGGGCGTGGATTTGGAGGACGGGGACGTTCTGACCGAGGTCCACACGATCGTTTTATCTCAGATGGACGTGGAAGGTATGATGGCCGTCGAGGATTTGACAAGGGTCGAGGCAGGAGCTACAGCCGTAGCCCAGATAGAAGCCGCTCGCGAGGCTATGATAGAAGAAGTGATAGCAGGAGCCTAAGTAGTAGGAGCAGAAGCCGTAGCAGAAGCTGGTCACGCAGCAGGAGCCGCAGCAGGAGTTGGTCACGGAGCCGCAGCCGTAGTCGCAGCAGGAGCAGAAGCCGTGATCAGGGTCCAGTAGAACGCAGGCCTCGGGTAAGATCTGGTTTTGATGTGCTGCCACCTGCAACTGAAGCTGGAGCTGCTGTAACTGGGCCACTTCCTGTACCTCTACCTGGTTCAGTGTCTGATGGTACTGCACCCATACCTAGACAATCGCTGGCTGACGCATCTGATATGTCACCTATGTCGCCTGGTGGCTTGGTCCATGTCCAGGAGGGTGCACCGTTCATGGGTGGGAACGATGCCAACATTAGCAGCAGACAGGCTGACCAGCCTTCCCAAGTGACTGATCTAGCAATACCACCGAGCTTCTCTGCAGCTGCACATTTTCCAGGGCCGGCAGTTCAGCAGGATGCCCCATGATGTAACCTGGTAAGAATCTATTCAATTTTGCATTTTACGAGTTTTTTCTGTCCATTATGTACTCTTTTCATACCCAAAACAATTTAAGCTTATCGCTGCTAAGTTCTACCGTCGGATGATCGTACTTTCCTAGATTTTACTAAACTTTTAGATGGTGTACTGAACATAATCCAACCAAGTACAGGTTGAACGAACTGCAATGCCATGTACAAGTCACACTACTTTGTCATTTTACTTACTATCCATGATGAAGCATGGGCGGTAGTTTACAGGACATTTGTCAAAGCTACTTGGTCTGTCTGTTCTTTCTACATGGAACACAATAAGCTGGACAGAGCAAATTGTCAATCCATTTGAAATTTGAAACGCATAAATGGTGATTATGTGGGTACAGATTGTTGAAGTAGCTCAGGTACAGGGAAATGCGTGCTTATGCTACTGCATCTGCACTGAAATATTGAAATCCTCATGTTTCTTTCCGCAAATCTTGTTCTGTATACTATATAATATATGAGTTGTTTGTAGCAACGAGGAAGAGTAAGAGTTGGGCGTTTTCTGTTGAGTAGCTGTACCTTTACCTTTCAAGTTCTAGATAGTGAATATAATGGTCATGTACTAGGTTATGGTATAACGAGAAGAGTTGGGTATGTTCTGTGCCCATTCAATCTAGAATATCATGGTTCTTGTGCATGATGCTCGTATACAATTTCTTTACTGCGTCAGGTGGTGCGCAGAGGTGGACGAGTTGGTGCCTATGGCGGGATAAGACGCAGTGGCGCCTATGGTCCGTGACAACGGCCATGCTGAAAACACTGATATAATTACAAAGGTTGCCAATCCGCGGAACCAGCTGTATTCCTGTTTTCCAAGACTTGCACTCATGCAGGTGCCTGATTATGCTGCACTCATGTTCCATTGTCGCGCACCCATGTTGGTCGGATGTTTGTTTGCCTTGTCCAGTAGTGGTGATTTGTTCTATGATGTGTAAATTTCCCCCTAAAGGCAGATGCATAATTGCTGTTACATTTGGTTTGTTGTGAACCTGCAACTGCTGCCTGTATGGTCTATGGCTCACTATCTACGTGTATAATGTTTCATTTGACATTTTTAAACCTCTTTCAAAGAACACAAAAGAACATATCAACTGTCATTCGTGTAAAATTCAAGTTAAGTAACTATTTGATGAACATGTGTGGTTGTACGCTTGCACCGACACTGATAAAAACACCGGTTCAAAGAGGAAACAAGTATGAGACGTTTCAGATCACTACTACAAAAGGAGTAATCACCATCTTCCCCCCCCCCTGGGTTCTTTTTATTGGAAATATGTGTACAAGATAAAACCACGTGACACATGTGGTAAGGAATTCAAACTATTTTTAAAAAATGTGTACAAGAAAAACACAATATACTGGTAGCAGTAGTTGGTGTTGCCTGATCCAATCGAACTAACGTATTCGAAGATCAGAAGATCAATATGAAGTCACTAGCTTTTCCATTTGCATAGGGTGGCGCAATGTATGCATCTAAGTTTGTGGGTGCAGGTCTGAGTGTTCTCATTATTTTTAGGACGCGTCCAGCCGGCGCCCAGCCACCCAGTATGATTAGCGAGTGGCCGGTTATTTAAAGAATTTTTTTATCCCTTTTTCTAATTAGAAAATCTTTCTCGTCTAATTCATTTTTCTGCAACGTATTAAATAGCAATACAACCATATTTTTCGGTGCATGCATTTTGTTCTCCTATGCATTTATTTGTGGTATCAGAATTTTAAAAAGACATAACTTTTAATCCGCACATCAGAATTGCGATCTGTTTTCACAGTTGGAATCTTCGCGACGTGCTCTTCAAAACTAGATCCCGCATGGGTATGTTTCGACGAACTAGTCTTCCTGCTAACTAAACATCAATATGTGTGTAACTAGACTACATGCCGTGCCAACTGAGCATATGTGTGTGTCAATAGTCTTTCTGTCAACTAAACATCAATGTGTGTGCAACTAGACTACATTGCCGCGCCAACTGAGCATATATGTGTGTAACTAGTCCTGTCAACTAAATATCAATGTGTGTGCAACTAGATTACATTGCGGCGTCAATTACGCATATGTGTGTGCAACTAGTGTCCTGACAACTAAACATCAATATGTGTGCAATTAAACTAAATTACAAGCCAACTGAGCATATGTGTGTGCAACTAGTCCTTCTGGCAACTAAACATTAATGTGTGTGCAACTAGACTACATTATAAGTCAACTAAAACATCAATGTGTGTACAATTAGAATAAATTACAAGCCAACTGATTTAAAAAAAAGTTGCACCATGTAGTGCTAAAGTTGCACAATGCAGTATTTTAGTTGCACAATATAGCACCAAAGTTGGCATCAAAAAAATTTCGTCAAAACATATCCATGCGGAATCTAGTTTCAAAGATCTCGTCGCGATGAATCCAACGGTGAAAACATGACTGAATTCTGACGTGTGGTTTAAAAGATACGGCTTTAAAAGAATTTGAAATCCCGAAATAAAAATACGTGGATCTGTTTTCTCTAACTGATGGGACTAGTGTGAACACATTTAATGCCAGCATTAACATGCACTACGAGACAAAAAAAATACACATGCATGTGTGTGACAGAGCGGTCGCTCGATATGTCCAAATAGCGCGCGCGCACTTTTTAGTTTTCAGATTATTTTTAAGTTATTCATGCGACATCAAGCTTTAACAGTAAAACAAGTGCAATTCTGCTGTGCTACTTGTTTGCTATTAGCATCTGAAGTTCATCCTTTCCAACTTCAACAATGAAGAAAAAACTCATTTGCGCGGCATGATCATCCCGCAGGCAGCCAGATTGCAGTAGTGTGCAAGAGAAAAACTTAACCAAATTGAGATCAAGCCGAGGTGATCGGCCCCTACCTAGCCCCCCCCCCCCCCCCCCCCCCCTTATATTATAAAGCACGAATTCTGATCACAAGGTAGCTGTCGGGGCGAACGACACATCATACGTCCCACCACTCGCCCTGGCACCGAACCGCCACATACCAAACAACACATCCAAGAAGGAATGCGACGCTGCTGCCCGGACAAGTCCTAGAGTTTCCCCCGGCACGCTGAGGGGAGCGGGGGATGGGTAGCACCGACGCCCTTCGGGAAGGAATGGTGGCACCCACTAGCGTCACCGCGTCGGAGCCGGATGAACCGGCAGGGATTTCTCCCGCACCCCCATGCCCCGACACCCACTAGAACGGAACCATCCCACCATCTTGCCACCCGCAAGCATGCGCCACCACGGTCTTGGACCCATCCACGTCGTCCCACTACGAACACCACCACGAGGTCTAAGAGAGCAGAGCTAAGAAGCGCCCAGATGGTACGGGTGGAAGCATTGGAGCCGAACGGGAGGGAAGCACCTCCACCGCCGTGGTGTTGGAGGCCTCTGCCTCCAGCACCGACGCGGATTGCCGACCGGACGCCGCATACGAGGCAAACCAGGCCACCCGGGCCTGGCCGGGCCCATATCGGGATCGCAAAGCCCCGGCCACCGCGCTGCTGCATGCAGGCAACCGAGCCACCAGCCCGACGCACCGCCACCGCCTCCCGAGAGCCACGCCGACACCACGCCTTCCGCTGGCCCGCCAAAACCCAGATGGGGCCCGAAGTCCGCCCCCGCATGCGCCAGGAACCCCCGCCGCCGCCTGAAGGCACCACCTGGAGCCGCTCCATCCCGTGCCGGAGGAACCCTAGAAGGGAAAGGGCCGGAGGCTAGCGTCGCCCGGGCCAGGCCCGCGGTGGGCGCCGGCAACGGCGGCGGGGAGGTGGAGGAGAGAGGGGGCGTGCTTGCGGAGGAAGAGGGGAGGCGCGGCCGGTCGCCTGCGGGGGAGGCGCTACCGGTCGCCCGCGGGGGCGACGCGGTCGCGATTGAGAGAGTGTTTGTTGCTTCCTTAAGGAGTCTAGTTGGTTGTGATTGGAAGAATCTGTGATCAGGGCCGACCCTAGCATTATGGAGGCCCTAGATTGATTGAGGCACAACAAACCTTATAATAGAGTAATCTCTCTCTCTCTCTCTATATATATATATATATATATATACTTTTAATATTATATCATATATCATGAACAATATAAAGGCATAAACATAAAAAAATGTAAGTTTAATTAGCAAATAAAGTCTCAATACACCAACTATATGTGATTATAATGTATTTCAATTATAAATAACTATTGAATAGATACAACGCGATGAAGTCCGCCGAGGAGGGGGGCATAGGCCCCCTGTCCATGTTGATTTTATGTTTGGCAAATCATTTTTTTTATAATTTTATTTAAGTATGTAGATATATTAGACCCTTATTTAAGATGGGTCTATGCAGCCACACCTTTTGCCATGGCCTAGGGCTGGCCCTGTCAGTGATGTCAAAGGTGGCAACTAGTGTCTCCATGGCAACGCATGCCCATAATTATCATGCTGCGCATATGAGTTTTGTTACTGTTAATAAAGCTAGCTTCTTACCACCAGTAGCATGCAGGAGCGAGCCTATCTGTACATGTTCAGAAAACAATGGATGTGCTTCAGAGGCTAATCGTACATGCATAGTGATAGTAGTATAACAGAACCAAGCTAAAGCAAAGATTTATAGCTGTTTTCAGTGTTACTAGCAAAAGGGCCCGTGCGTTGCAACGGGTACACAATAAGTATGACAATTTGTGCAGTATTTAAAAATGTAACTGTTGTTGTGCACTACTGATAACTCTTTGTTTTGACGGCCCACAAAATTCTTCATAATATCACTTTGACCTTGTTTGGACTTCACATCTAAAATGGTTTTAGCACAAAACCATATATATCATGGCATCAGGCCATGGATAGCACATTTTGCTCAAAGGCTTGTGTCAAAGATTTAAGTTTTTATGCTGTGATCTTTCTAATCTGGTCAATATAAACAGACCGACAAGATACTCGGCCACCAGAGGAATTTCCATATCGCTTCATGTTCCTTTTCAACCGTCTAGGTCCTTCATCAAGCAACATGTTGCTTGATACCACTTCCTGAAAGTTGAACAATATTAATTATCTAGAAGTTTCTTGGGTTGTTTAGCTGCTTGAACAAATCAATGGAATTGGGGCTGCATTTACTACGGCCAAAGAGTAATTATCACGTAAGTTACTTAATGGCCATCCGAACATATTCCAGGTTGTATGGGGGGTCACATCACATGACATTTTTGTTTTACACGGTGACATACAAAAACAACGACTGATTGGCTTGTCTGTATAATTAGAAGAATAGAAGCTTTTGAAGAGATCATCTCTTCAGAGTAATTAAGAATTAAGATAAAGCATTAAACAGTGCCCTTAACAATCAGAATGTGATTCTACCTTTTCAAAATATTTGTAACCAACTTTTGTATTTTTTTAACACTATTTACTTCTCCGGGTAAGTTGCAATGATTGCAATGATGTAAACTGCTTCAGGTGGTAATCCTGTCTAAAATGTTAGATCAAAGAGAGCCTTGTGGCACACTCACCTATGAGTAATTAATGATTAGATAATGTAAGGTTAGGATCCCATAATTACCCCAAAAAAGATATCAAAATAATTCAACAATCTACAAATGATTATGATATACTTGTAGAAGAACTTAGAGATGTTCCCGTAATTAAGAAGCAAGATTTCACCTTCCGCCATTGGATTTTGGATAACATAATGACATGTATTTATAGAGTCTTCACTGCTGGCACGAGCAAGAAGCATGGAGAGTGGGCATGGACGAGCCGCAAATAGGCTGCAACCTTGCCAGGGGTGGCGTAGGAACACGTTGATAACCACGAATAGCAGTAGCAACAATCAGCTCAACTCACCTCACTCTGTAACAGAAAAATCACACCTACAATGGAAGCAACATAAGTACGTCACCATCAGTCCAACACCAAACCAATGCGCCTTTAGATCCGCGGACCTGCTATTTTGATGTGTTCCCTGGAACAATGTACAGTCGGGTAAAAAGTAACGGTTGAAAATAATGCACAATAATATTCTCTAGCTTAATATACAAAGGAAAATGAAAAGGTCATTATGACAGACATGGGAAAGGTTTCAGATAGGTTCTATATTGGTGCTCAGAAAGCCACTATCTAGCTCAGAAAGTCATTTTCCTTTTGATAGCATCATCGACTTAATCTTGATTTTCTCAAGTGAATAACAATTCCTTATTGTCGCCAACTACACAAAAGGAAATGTGAATAAAAAGTTGCAGTAAGATTTGAGGGAAGAATATCTCCAGGGAAGTTGGACCCCTACTCTCAAATAGCTTGATGTTGTCCATCTTATTGGCATACTTCACATAATGATCACGCATCAGGTGAAAAAGGTCTTCCATCACGAATTTCAAAACTGCGCTAGTCCTTGTACCATGGAGAATAAGCATCTTCTTGCCATTCGCAAACTGGGAAATAAACATTAGAGCAGGGTAAACCACATAAATACTATTTCTAGTTTCTCAATATGGAAGGTTCGAAAGCAACAACTTTTCCAATAGCATCTGGAGAAAAATGATATGTAGGTATCCACATGATATATATGGCATCAGGGCTTTTACCATAGCCGATCCATGTTTTCTACGCGTGATTTGCAAATAATCTGATTACTCCTAGTCACATCCGGAACTTTTTATTTCAAGGTATATGATCTTGGGATAAATTTTTGTTCTCAATGTCAAAATACCAAATGCCCATAACTAAGAACCACATCCTAAAAGCAAGAATTTTCGTGAGAATCAGCAAAAGCGCGCACACAAACATACCATAAATGTTTGTTGAACAGCAAATCAAGCTACTGATTTCCATCATATGGCAACTCGAAAAAAAATCATATGTGGTTGTGTACTACATATATCCTAATAGACGTCCAACCAATGAAGTCACATCACATTAAACACCTAATAATGTTTATCCACTTGGACTAACATATCAAGATCAAAGTCTGCTCACCATAGGTGGCTGGAGTCACGTATCTAAACAGTGATTGCCAATGCGTGGCCACCGGCTGACTACCGCTACAGCTTCCATTCCTTGTCTCTCTGTTCACATGTACCTAGCAGAAGTATACATATCTACATATCATGAATGGATTGTAATCAGCAAGCAGCAGCCTTCTGTATGTAGATGTGTAACAGTAAGCGAGTAGCAGCATGAAAAATCAGTAGTAACAGGCTGCTTTTCTCTTCTCCGATCTCTCTCTATATGGAATAGTAGTATAGCACAAAAGAGCAGCAAATAGAGCAAAAACAGAGCTGCCTCAGCAAGGTAACATACCTCTATAGAGAAAGACTATTTTTTTCTAACTCAGGTATAAAACCGCAATGAAGTGTATAACTATCTCATCTTATGAATACAAATATTGTACACTAAATAGCAAATTGAATTACTGTTATTATCTACATTATATTGTAGAGCGAGCATATATTTATATACACAAGAGACATATATTTGCAAATGTTTCTTACTGTCAACACCTAGAGCTAAAATAAGTAGACCTAAAATGAAATTCGAGATGGGTGTACATCACAACAAAAAGTACAAAAAGTTCCCATAAGAATAAGAACAGCAAAAAGTTCATTGTGTACCTTTGATGTGTATACACCAGTACTTCTATCAGTGACCCGGAGTAAAGATTAGGCTTGGCCTTGCTATATTAGTGTAGAATACAAATAACTAAGGACAAATAGAAAGACTACCAACAGATGGTGTTTATGAGTTTATCCCTGCTCTTTCTTCGTGTAGCTCAGCCAGCGGGCTAAGGAGGTTGACGTCTTCTGCAACATCTGCTCCGATTCCAAACAAAAAAGACAGACATGTTAAATTCCATGGCAAACAGCAGGGAAGCAGGAGCATCATGCCAAAGGAGAGTGTCTGGAGGCAACAACTACACATATGTATGTGCAGTTAGGCACCATTATTTGTTTGGCACTATAATCGAAGAGAAGGAAAACCAATATTAGTGTTTGCACAATAATGCTTCTCTGCTAAATATTGCAAGAGATTAACTTTACTAACTCATTTATATCTTCTGGTTTCTCCAGTTAAGCACTTCCTTTGAGCGGAAACTACTGAAGAAGAGAAATAAATAAACAGAAGCAGGAATTGATTCATGAAAAACTTGCCATGACAGATGGCATCCCAATAGACATCGTTGAACTGCTTTTGAGAAGTCAGGATGAGAGACCATGTATAACTAATGCTAATTCTGCTGAAGATTGACACTATTTTTCAGCAGAAGCATTTGAAATCACACTATTCAGCAGAAGCCTTTGGAACCAGATCGTTCTAGGATTTTGTAGCAGGCTAGCAGACTAATAGAGATTGAGGGAACGTAGGCTAGAGTGGCAGCGAGCTCACCGAGAGGGAGGAGAGGTGCTGTCCGGAGGGCTCGCCTGCAGCTGGATCTGGCCACTCATTGACGACGAGCCATGGAGGGGGCGCGCTAGAGGGAGCAGCTAAAGGAAATATGCCCTAGAGGAAATAATAAAGTTATTATTTATTTCCTTATTTCATGATAAATGTTTATTATTCATGCTAGAATTGTATTAACCGGAAACATAATACATGTGTGAATACATAGACAAACAAAGTGTCACTAGTATGCCTCTACTTGACTAGCTCGTTAATCGAAGATGGTTATGTTTCCTAACCATAGACATGTGTTGTCATTTGATTAACGGGATCACATCATTAGGAGAATGATGTGATTGACATCACCCATCCCATTAGCTTAGCACCCGATCGTTTAGTATGTTGCTATTGACTTATACATGTTCCTATGACTATGAGATTATGCAACTCCCGTTTGCCGGAGGAACACTTTGTGTGCTACCAAACGTCACAACGTAACTGAGTGATTATAAAGGAGCTCTACAGGTGTCTCCGAAGGTACATGTTGGGTTGGCGTATTTCGAGATTAGGATTTGTCACTCCGATTGTCGGAGAGGTATCTCTGGGCCCACTCGGTAATGCACATCACTATAAGCCTTGCAAGCATTGCAACTAATGAGTTAGTTGCAGGATGATGTATTACAAAACGAGTAAAGAGACTTGCCGGTAACGAGATTGAACTAGGTATTGAGATACCGATGATCGAATCTCGGGCAAGTAACATACCGATAACAAAGGGAACAACGTATGTTGTTATGTGGTCTGACCGATAAAGATCTTCGTAGAATATGTAGGAGCCAATATGAGCATCCAGGTTCCGCTATTGGTTATTGACCGGAGACGTGTCTCGGTCATGTCTACATTGTTCTCGAACCCGTAGGGTCCGCACGCTTAAGGTTTCGATGACAGTTATATTATGAGTTTATTAGTTTTGATGTACCGAAGTTAGTTCGGAGTCCCTGATATGATCACGGACATAACGAGGAGTCTCGAAATGGTCGAGACATAAAGATTGATATATTGGACGGCTATATTCGGACACCGGAAGTGTTCCGGGGAAGTTTCGGATAAAACCGGAGTACCGGGGGGTTACCGGACCCCCCGGGGGGTTAATGGGCCTCATGGGCCTAAAGTGGAGAAGAGGAGGGGCGACCAGGGCAGGCTGCGCGCCCCCTCTCCCCCTAGTATGAATTGGACAAGGAGGGAGGGGCGGTGCCCCCCTTTCCTTCCTCTCCTCTCTCCCTTCCTTCCCCCTCTCCTACTTGGACAAGGAAAAGGAGGGAGTCCTACTCCCGGTAGGAGTAGGACTCCTCCCTGGCATGCCTCATCATGGACGGCCGCCCCTCCCCCTTGCTCCTTTATATACGGGGGCAGGGGGGCACCTCTAGACACAACAATTGATCCTTGAGATCTCTTAGCCGTGTGCGGTGCCCCCCTCCACCATAATCCTCGATTATATTGTAGCGGTGCTTATGCGAAGCCCTGCGACGGTAGAACATCAAGATCGTCACCACGCCGTCGTGCTGACGGAACTCTTCCCCGACACTTTGCTGGATCGAAGTCCGGGGATCGTCATCGAGCTGAACGTGTGCTAGAACTCGAAGGTGCCATAGTTTCGGTGCTTGATCGGTCGGGCCGTGAAGACGTACGACTACATCAACCACGTTATTATAACGCTTCCGCTTTCGGTCTACGAGGGTATGTGGACAACACTCTTCCCTCTCGTTGCTATGCATCATCATGATCTTGCGTGTGCGTAGGAACTTTTTTGAAATTACTACGTTCCCCAACAGTGGCATCCGAGCCTAGGTTTTATGTGTTGATGTTTTATGCACGAGTAGAACACAAGTGAGTTTTGGGTGATATAAGTCATACTGCTTACCAGCATGTCATACTTTGGTTCGGCGGTATTGTTGGATGAAGCGGCCCGGACCGACATTACGCGTACGCTTATGCGAGACTGGTTCTACCGACGTGCTTTGCACACAGGTGGCTGGCGGGTGTCAGTTTCTCCAACTTTAGTTGAACCGAGTATGGCTACGCCCGGTCCTTGCGAAGGTTAAAACAACACCAACTTGACAAACTATCGTTGTGGTTTTGATGCGTAGGTAAGATTGATTCTTGCTTAAAGCCCGTAGCAGCCACGTAAAACTTGCAACAACAAAGTAGAGGACGTCTAACTTGTTTTTGCAAGGTATGTTGTGATGTGATATGGTCAAGACATGATGCTAAATTTTATTGTATGAGATGATCATGTTTTGTAACCGAGTTATCGGCAACTGGCAGGAGCCATATGGTTGTCGCTTTATTGTATGCAATGCAACTGCCCTGTAATGCTTTACTTTATCACTAAGCGGTAGCGATAGTCGTGGAAGCATAAGATTGGCGAGACGACAACGATGCTACGATGGTGATCAAGGTGTCGCGCCGGTGACGATGGTGATGTTGGGGAACGCAGTAATTTCAAAAATTTTCCTACGCACACGCAAGATCATGGTGATGCATAGCAACGAGAGGGGAGAGTGTTGTCTACATACCCTTCGTAGACTGCAACGGAAGCGTTGACGCAACGTAGAGGAAGTAGTCGTACGTCTTCTCGATCCGACCGATCCAAGCACCGTTACTCCGGCACCTCCGAGTTCTTAGCATACGTACAACTCGATGACGCTCCCCGGGCTCCGATCCAGCAAAGCTTCGGGGATGAGTTCCGTCAGCACAACGGCGTGGTGACGATGATGATGTTCTACCGACGCAGGGCTTCGCCTAAGCACTACAACGATATGATCGAGGTGGAATATGGTGGCAGGGGGCACCGCACATGGCTAAGGAACGATCACGTGGATCAACTTGTGTGTCTAGAGGTGCCCCCTGCCCCCGTATATAAAGGATCCAAGGGGGGGGGGTGCGGCCGGCCCTATGGTGGCGCGCAGGAGGAGTCCTACTCCTACCAGGAGTAGGACTCCCCCCCAAACCTTGTCCAACTAGGAGAGGTGGAGGGAGAATAGGAAAGGGGGGGGCCGCCCCTCCCTCCTTGTCCAATTCAGACTAGGGGGAGAGGGGGCGCGCGGCCTGCCCTGGCAGCCCCTTCCTCTTCTCCATATTAGGCCCATGAGGCCCATTAACCCCCCGGGGGGTTCCGGTAACCCCTCGGTGCTCCTGTTTTATCCGATACTTCTCCGAAACCCTTCCGGTGTCCGAATATAGTCATCCAATATATCAATCTTTATGTCTCGACCATTTCGAGACTCCTTGTCATGTCCGTGATCACATCCGGGACTCCGAACTAACTTCGGTACATGAAAATGCATAAACTCATAATAACTGACATCGTAACGTTAAGCGTGCGGACCCTACGGTTCGAGAACAATGTAGACATGACTGTGACAAATCTCCGGTCAATAACCAATAGCGGGACCTGGATGCCCATATTGGCTCCTACATATTCTACGAAGATCTTTATCGGTCAGACCGCATAACAACATATGTTGTTCCCTTTGTCATCGGTATGTTACTTGCCCGAGATTCGATCGTCGGTATCCAATACCTAGTTCAATCTCGTTACCGGCAAGTCTCTTTACTCGTTCTGTAATACATCATCCCGCAACTAACTCATTAGTTGCAATGCTTGCAAGGCTTATGTAATGTGCATTACCGAGAGGGCCCAGAGATACCTCTCCGACAATCGGAGTGACAAATCCTAATCTCGAAATACGCCAACCCAACATCTACCTTTGGAGACACCTGTAGAGCTCCTTTATAATCACCCAGTTACGTTGTGACGTTT
The DNA here is from genome assembly GCA_034509565.1 of Triticum monococcum. Taxonomy (NCBI): domain Eukaryota; kingdom Viridiplantae; phylum Streptophyta; class Magnoliopsida; order Poales; family Poaceae; genus Triticum; species Triticum monococcum. Next base: position 71,230,634 of record CM067843.1, on the reverse strand, counting down.
GGTAGCACACAAAGTGTTCCTCCGGTAAACGGGAGTTGCATAATCTCATAGTCATAGGAACATGTATAAGTCATGAAGAAAGCAATAGCAACATACTAAGCGATCGGGTGCTAAGCTAATAGAATGGGTCATGTCAATCAGATCATTCAACTAATGATGTGACCTCGTTAATAAAATAACAATACTTTGTTCATGGTTAGGAAACATAACCATCTTTGATTAACGAGCTAGTCAAGTAGAGGCGTACTAGTGACACTAAGTTTGTCTATGTATTCACACATGCATTATGTTTCCGGTTAATACAATTCTAGCATGAATAATAAACATTTATCATGATATAAGGAAATAAATAATTACTTTTTATTGCCTCTAGGGCATATTTCCTTCAGTCTCCCACTTGCACTAGAGTCAATAATCTAGATTACACAGTAATGATTCTAACACCCATGGAGCCTTGGTGCTGATCATGTTTTGCTCGTGGAAGAGGCTTAGTCAACGGGTCTGCAACATTCAGATCCGATATATCTTGCAAATCTCTATGTCTCCCACCTGGACTAGATCTCGGATGGAATTGAAGCGTCTCTTGATGTGCTTGGTTCTCTTGTGAAATCTGGATTCCTTTGCCAAGGCAATTGCACCAGTATTGTCACAAAAGATTTTCATTAGACCCGATGCACTAGGTATGACACCTAGATCGGATATGAACTCCTTCATCCAAACTCCTTCGTTCGCTGCTTCCGAAGCAGCTATGTACTCCGCTTCACATGTAGATCCCGCTACGACGCTTTGTTTAGAACTGCACCAACTGACAGCTCCACCGTTTAATGTAAACACGTATCCGGTTTGTGATTTAGAATCGTCCGGATCAGTGTCAAAGCTTGCATCAACGTAACCTTTTACGGTGAGCTCTTTGTCACCTCCATATACGAGAAACATATCCTTAGTCCTTTTCAGGTATTTCAGGATGTTCTTGACCGCTGTCCAGTGATCCACTCCTGGATTACTTTGGTACCTCCCTGCTAAGCTTATAGCAAGGCACACATCAGGTCTGGTACACAGCATTGCATACATGATAGAGCCTATGGCTGAAGCATAGGGAACATTTTTCATTTTCTCTCTATCTTCTGCAGTGGTCGGACATTGAGTCTGACTCAACTTCACACCTTGTAACACAGGCAAGAACCCTTTCTTCGCCTGATCCATTTTGAACTTTTTCAAAATCTTGTCAAGGTATGTGCTTTGTGAAAGTCCAATTAAGCGTCTTGATCTATCTCTATAGATCTTTATACCTAATATGTAAGCAGCTTCACCGAGGTTTTTCATTGAAAAACTCTTATTCAAGTATCCCTTTATGCTATCCAGAAATTCTATATCATTTCCGATCAGTAATATGTCATCCACATATAATATCAGAAATGCTACAGAGCTCCCACTCACTTTCTTGTAAATACAGGCTTCTCCGAAAGTCTGTATAAAACCAAATGCTTTGATCACACTATCAAAACGTTTATTCCAACTCCGAGAGGCTTGCACCAGTCCATAAATAGATCGCTGGAGCTTGCACACTTTGTTAGCTCTCTTTGGATCGACAAAACCTTCCGGTTGCATCATATACAACTCTTCTTCCAGAAATCCATTCAGGAATGCAGTTTTGACATCCATCTACCAAATTTCATAATCATAAAATGCGGCAATTGCTAACATGATTCTGACAGACTTAAGCATCGCTACGGGTGAGAAGGTCTCATCGTAGTCAACCCCTTGAACTTGTCGAAAACCTTTTGCGACAAGACGAGCTTTGTAGACAGTAATATTACCGTCAGCGTCAGTCTTCTTCTTGAAGATCCATTTATTCTCAATTGCTTGCCGATCATCGGGCAAGTCAACCAAAGTCCATACTTTGTTCTCATACATGGATCCCATCTCAGATTTCATGGCTTCAAGCCATTTTGCGGAATCTGGGCTCACCATCGCTTCTTCATAGTTTGTAGGTTCATCATGATCTAGTAGCATGACTTCCAGAACTGGATTACCGTACCACTCTGGCGCGGATCTCATTCTGGTTGATCTACGAGGTTCAGTAGTATCTTGTTCTGAAGTTTCATGATCATCATCATTAACTTCCTCACTTATTGGTGTAGGTGTCGCAGAAACAGTTTTCTGTGATGTACTACTTTCCAACAAGGGAGTAGGTATAGTTACCTCGTCAAGTTCTACTTTCCTCCCACTCACTTCTTTCGAGAGAAACTCCTTCTCCAGAAAGTTTCCGAATCTAGCAACAAAAGTCTTGCCTTCGGATTTGTGATAGAAGGTGTATCCAATAGTTTCCTTTGGATATCCTATGAAGACACATTTCTCCGATTTGGGTTCGAGCTTATCAGGTAGAAGTTTTTTCACATAAGCATTGCAGCCCCAAACTTTCAGAAACGACAACTTTGGCTTCTTGCCAAACCATAGTTCATAAGGCGTCGTCTCAACGGATTTTGATGGTGCCCTATTTAACGTGAATGCGGCCGTCTCTAGAGCGTATCCCCAAAACGATAGCGGTAAATCAGTAAGAGACATCATAGATCGCACCATATCTAGTAAAGTACGATTACGACGTTCGGACACACCATTACGCTGTGGTGTTCCGGGTGGCGTGAGTTGCGAAACTATTCCACAATTTTTCAAATGTACACCAAACTCGTAACTCAAATATTCTCCTCCACGATCAGATCGTAGAAACTTTATTTTCTTGTTACGATGATTTTCAACTTCACTCTGAAATTCTTTGAACTTTTCAAACGTTTCAGACTTATGTTTCATTAAGTAGATATACCCATATCTGCTTAAGTCATCTGTGAAGGTGAGAAAATAATGATATCCGCCACGAACCTCAACATTCATCGGACCACATACATCTGTATGTATGATTTCCAGCAAATCTGTTGCTCTCTCCATAGTACCGGAGAACGGTGTTTTAGTCATCTTGCCCATGAGGCACGGGTCACAAGTACCAAGTGATTCATAATCAAGTGGTTCCAAAAGTCCATCAGTATGGAGTTTCTTCATGCGCTTTACACCGATACGACCTAAACGACAGTGCCACAAATAAGTTGCACTATCATTATCAACTCTGCATCTTTTGGCTTCTACATTATGAATATGTGTATCACTACTATCGAGATTCAACAAGAATAGACCACTCTTCAAGGGTGCATGAACATAAAAGATATTACTCATATAAATAGAACAACCATTATTCTCTGATTTAAATGAATAACCGTCTCGCATTAAACAAGATCCAGATATAATGTTCATGCTCAACGCTGGCACCAAATAATAATTATTTAGGTCTAATACTAATCCCGAAGGTAGATGTAGAGGTAGCGTGCCGACCGCGATCACATCGACTTTGGAACCGTTTCCCATGCGCATCGTCACCTCGTCCTTAGCCAATCTTCGCATAATCCGTAGTCCCTGTTTCGAGTTGCAAATATTAGCAACAGAACCAGTATCAAATACCCAGGTGCTACTGCGAGCATTAGTAAGGTACACATCAATAACATGTATATCACATATACCTTTGTTCACCTTGCCATCTGTAACGCCCCAAGACCGGAGCTTCAGATGCCTTCCAGGGTTTCCGGGTTTCATCGTGTGATTTGTTTGGTTCGTTGCATTCATCATTGCATCATGTGCATTGCATCATGTCATCATGCCATCATCTCATAAATCTTTTGCAACTCAAATAAATAAACCGTATGGAATTCAGTCCATTTAAACCGAGGGAATTCACATGGTGATTCTCTTTATAACATATCCTCTCGATATTTAGAGAGCTATAGTAAGTATTCCAATTATTTGGAATTCACCTTAACACACTTGCAAATAATCACATGCCTTTTCTTGCTTCAAGATTGGTCCCCAAACTTTGCTTATATTCTTTCATCATTTTCCGGAGCTCCACCAAAAATCCGAACATTTTTGGACACCTCTAATTCCCAGCCCTTGTTCAAACCATTTGAATTAAATTCAAATGACTTTGAATTAAATCCTTGCAATCATGCCTCTCCTATTTTTCGTGGACCGTGCACATTTTTACGAGTCCGTGAAAAATTATCCCCGTGCCCAAACTCTTTCTCTAACCTTTCTTTTCTTCCTTTTTTCCTTCTTATCTTTCTGTTTTGAAAAGAGTAAGAGAGCGGGAGGGAGCCCAACAGCCAGCAGGCCTCCTGACCTTTTCCCTCTCCCCACCTAAGTGGCCTAAGGCCCAGCCGCCGGCCTCTAAGGCCCATCTGCACCGAAGGCCCATCCGGCCCCTGTCTACCAAACCCTAGCCTCCCTGTTTTCCTTCCCCTCGCTCCCTCCTCGTCCCTCAACGCCGCCAGAGAGGATAGAGCGCTCACGCAGCCCGACTCCTCTCACCCTCGTCGCCTCCTCTCGATCCCTCCTCCCAGCGCCGCAACGCACCCCGTGCTCGATCCCCTCGAGTCTCCTCTCCGTGCGCAACGGCCCTGTAGACGCCCGCCTCCGTTCGTTGGTGCCCGTCGCCGTGGGATTTTCCCTCGCGCCACCGGCCTTTGCTTCCCTTCTCCAGGCCGCGCCGCCGCCTTTCTGCTCCGCCTCCTCGTCATCGCCTCATCGTCCGAGGACCAGCATCGCCTCCAGCGCCCACAGGCCCCCTGCGCCTCGACCCGACCTCGCCTCTTCCACAGCGTAGCCCTGTCATGACCGCGCCCCTGCTGCTGAGGCCATGGCCGCCGTTGCCCGATGCTGCCCTCCTCCTTCTCCTGTTCGTTGCCGCCGTCCAAGACCAATAGGCCACCGCAGCGCCATTTTTTTTGCCTCCTCTCGCGCCCTGCATTGAGCCACCGGGCCAGGGGTCGCCAGATGCCGTCCCTGTTGCCGGGGAACCTCGTTTCCACCCGTTTCCGTCTCCGGCGCCGCGCTAGGCCTCCCCGACGCCCTTGCTATTGCTCCTCCTCGTAGGTCTTCATGGTGCCCTCGTCTCTGCTCGCGGGAGGATGAATGTGACTGCTGCTTCGATCTGCGATGCCCGAGGCCACTCGGCCTTGTTTCGATCTGGAAGCGTCTGAGACCATGTTGCAACATCGCGACCTCTGCCCCGGAGTACCTCAAGTTCGTCTACATGAACCTGCCAAGTACCTCTACGCACGGATACCGTCAAGTACCTATACCGGCAAGGCTACACGGACGTTCGTTCCACTACAGCACCGAAACGTCAAGTTCGACTATGATTTGTTGCCCCGTCCGGAGTCGTCAAGTACCCGAAGACCATATTGCACCAAGTACATCTACCGCCATCTTCGGAATTGTCAAGAACGCCAAGTACCGCGACACCCAGATCCCTCGGATATGTCAAGTTCAACTAACGTTGCAAGAACGAGACCGGCGGGTCCGAAGACCCCGAGTACCACGACGACCCTCGAAGAGCTCGGAACCGTCAAGTTCGAATACCGTCGCGTGAACAAACTACTTCCTCTACCATCGCCGAGTACCACTACTTCCCTCGACGACCCGTGTACAACTACCGTCGCCGTGTACGACTACTTCCACGACGAACGTCTCGAGAACGTCTACTTCCTCTACTTGGCACCGAACGAGAACCGTCCCATTGGCACGCTTCGAAGGTATAACCTGAGACGACGTCTGTGAAACGAATGCTTGCTATGTATGAGATGCTCGTGCTTGCACCGTGCTCGATTTGTCGGCGCATGTTGCCCTCTTTTACCTTGTCACACATTATGTGGGAACCCGGTAACCGGGAGCACCCCACCTTCTATCGCATGTCATGCTCCCGTCACACTTTCTTTTGCACCGGGATCTCAATCAAGTTTCCGGAACCGGAACGTTGCCGTGGCATCCTTTCTTTCCGCCACGATGACATATGCTTCCTAATGCACTTGTCAACTTTTAATAAAAAAAATGCATAAACTTGTTCATGTCATCCGCATCATGATAACAACAATTAAAATGTTTAAATTGTTGTTGCAATAAATTACTAATGCATATGGGGATTTACCGGATTTGTTGTTTGTTATATCCGGCCCCATTTAAATTGCTTAGTTAGATAGTTTCTTTTATGCTTCACCTCTTGCCATGCTTAATAACATTTAATATTATTGGGTACATAACCGGGAGAGAACTAAATAACTTGAATGTGGTGTTTCGTCAATATACAACTCGTTGCATATTGAGCTCCACTTAATTTGTAGGATTGTTTTGTGCATTTTGCCATGCCATGCTTCATTAAACCGGACATGCATCATACTTGGCTGTGCATCATGCCATGTGTATGTGGTGGTTGTTTACCATGATTGTTTGCTCCTTTCCGGTGTTGCTTCTTCGGGTTGGTTCCGACAACGTCGCGTTTGTGAGGACCCGTTCGACTACGTCCGTTTGTATTTTTCATGGACTCGTTCTTCTTCCTTGCGGGATCTCAGGCAAGATGATCATACCCTCGAAATCACTACTATCTTTGCTATGCTAGTTTGCTCGCTCTTTTGCTATGCCAATGCTACGATGCCTACCACTTGCTTGTCAGCCTCCCAATTGCCATGTTCAGCCTCTAACCCACCATTGTCCTAGCAAACCGTTGATTGGCTATGTTACCGCTTTGCTCAGCCCCTCTTATAGCGTTGTTAGTTGCAGGTGAAGATTGAAGTTTGTTCCTTGTTGGAACATGGAGATGTTGTTCCTTGCTTGGAACATGTTTACTTGTTGGGATATCACAATATATCTTATTTAATTAATGCATCTATATACTTGGTAAAGGGTGGAAGGCTCGGCCTTATGCCTGGTGTTTTGTTCCACTCTTGCCGCCCTAGTTTCTATCATATCGGTGTTATGTTCCCGGATTTTGCGTCCCTTACGCGGTTGGGCTATAATGGGAACCCCTTGACAGTTCGCCTTAAGTAAAGCTTCTCCAGCAATGCCCAACATTGGTTTTACCATTCGCCACCTAGCCTTTTCTTTTCCCTTGGGAGTCGCGCTCCTGAGGGTCATCGTTATTTTACCCCCCCCCCCCGGGCCAGTGCTCCTCTGAGTGTTGGTCCAAACTAGAGTCCTGTGCAGCGCCCCCTCGGGGAAACTCGAGGTTTGGTTTTAGTTGTATGGAGCGCTCATCTGAGTGTGCCCTGAGAAAGAGATATGTGCAGCTCCTATCGGGATTTGTCGGCACATTCGGGCGGTGTTGCTGGTTTAGTTTTACCCTGTCAAAATGTCTTGTTGTACTGGGATACCGAGTCTGATCGGAACATCTCGGGTGGAGGTCTATTCCTTCGTTGACCGTGAGATCTTGTCATGGGCTAAGTTGGGACACCCCTGCAGGGATTTGAACTTTCGAAAGCCGTGCCCGCGGTTATGGGCAGATGGGAATTTGTTAACGTCCGGTTGTAGAAAACCTGAAGTTGACCTTAATTAAAATGAATCAACCGCGTGTGTAACCGTGATGGTCTCTTTCCGGCAGAGTCCGGGAAGTGAACACGGTTGTTGGAGTTATGCTTGACGTAGGTAGTCCAGGATCACTTCTTGATCATACTTTTATCGACCGTGCTTTGCCTTCTCTTCTCGCTCTCATTTGCGTATGTTAGCCACCATATATGCTAGTTGCTTGCTGCAGCTCCACCTCATACCTTTACCTTACCCATAAGCTTAAATAGTCTTGATCGCGAGGGTGCGAGATTGCTGAGTCCCTGTGGCTCACAGATACTTCCAAAACCAGCTTGCAGGTGCCGATGAGACCGAGTAGATGACGCAACCAAGCTCAGGAGGAGCTCGATGAAGATCTTGTCCTTTGTGTTGTTTCGTTCTAGTTGATCAGTAGTGGAGCCCAGTTGGGGTCGATCGGGGACCTTTGTCGCATTTGGGGTTCTTCTTTTATTTTGGTTCCGTAGTCGGACCATGAGTGTATTTGATTGATGTAATGTTTATTCATGTAATTGTGTGAAGTGGCGATTGTAAGCCAACTATGTATCTCTTTCCCTTATTATATTACATGGGTTGTGTGAAGATTACCTCTCTTGCGACATATGCCTTCAATGCGATTATGACTCTAAGTCGTGCCTCGACACGTGGGAGATATAGTCGCATCGAGGGTGTTACAAGTTGGTAATCAGAGCCTTCCCCGACCTTAGGAGCCCCCATTGCTTGATCGTTTTTAGCGGCCGAGTTGTGTCTAGAAAAATGTTTTGAGTCAATTAGGAATTATATATCGGAGAGCTTAGGAATTCTTTTTACTCCCCAGTCTCCTCATCGCTTTGGTAAGGCATCCTGACGTAGAGTTTTGACTCTTCTCTTCTCAAATTTCACTAAATTTTTTTAGGATCACGCGAGTATCTTGGATTTGTTCCGATGGCTTATGATGAGAACACTGTCTTGGTGCCTCCTGTCAGGGGTTTAGTGGAAGTGTTCCGGGGAGTTGAGCTCTGAGGTGTTGTCATCATAATTTTATCGTTGCAATTCTGGTATACTTGAGATATGTTCGCGACATCGAAAATCTCTTTTATGCAGTTCGTTGGTGAGATAACCTCGACGCCACCCAGTACTGGGGCGGGAGTTCGGGAGTATCGCCATAACTTGTATAACGGATACTTTTCGAAGGTTGAGGTAGATGGTTTCCGAAGGTTTCTTGGTTATGTGTTGAAGGATGGATACAGCTGGATGTAGGTATTGCTAGTTTGGGTGAGATATTATGCTTCCCCTGTATCCCCAACACCTGATTGCATAACCGGAAAGGTTCGGAAGTTTCATAGGTGGGAATTCAAGTAGCTCTTAGGATATCCTTCCGACAGATGCATGATATGAAATTGGGGTTCGACGTCTAGTGGGTCGCCTATTCACGGTCGATTTTACAGTGGTCTCGTTGTGTCTTAAAGAGTCCTTGGCTATGCTGACTCGGGGACGCTTCGTATGTCATGTGCACTGCCTTGTACATGATGGTGCTGTACGATCGAGCCCGTGTAGGTCCCACCATGAAAACTTCGGACGAAATCTCTATCATATGTTTGTTCCGGCTTATTCCGCAAGCCAATCCTTTGTTTTGTTTTGAGTTGTGGTATTCGAGTTGCTTCAAAGTCAAATGTTGATTCCATACCTTTCCCAAGTGGTGTTCTCATACTCCGATGTGAATACTAATCCCTCTTGATCATCGAGATTGTGTTGTCAATCCTTTTAACCGGTGTGCTTCTCTTCAAGTGGATCCGTTCATTTTCAACATCCGCAAGATCAATTCTAAGTTCCTCAACAGTGTTCGTTTCTTCCATTCCAAATTGTCTTTGTTTTTTCCACCCTCCCTCCCTTTGTTTTTCTTCAAGGAATCTGATGTCTTATTCAAGTATCCATCTTATTGATGTGAAGTCTCTCGATTCTTTTCTATCAATACCCTTATCCGGTGATTATCAAGAAGACTCTAATGGAGCTTCAAGTGTGTCACTCTTCACTCGTTTTCTTCTCCGGTGGATTCAATTCAAGCTATTTCGAGGTCCTATCTTATTCAAGTCATTTAATTCAACCGGTGCAATCTCTCTTTTCAAGTAATCGTTCAACGGTGTATCTTTTGAGTGGGCCCTAACCCACAGGTCTTTTCCCAGGATCTTACCTGACTCTTCTAATTTTCCCAGAGCTATCCTAAATTCTTTTGAAGTTTGACGTAAGAATGATTGTCATCAGTCTTATGTTTTTCTCCAAGATCTTCCAAATTCTTTCCATCGTTGGCTCAACCTTCCCATTTTTCATTCCGGAGTGTCTAAATAATTGATGGTGGTGTTTCTCGTTGTCATTCTCATCATTTGAAGACCGAAGGAGTTTTTCTCTTAATCTTGCTCCATTCTCTTCAAGTTTCGTGATTCTAGTTTGTTGCCATCCTCTCATAATTGTTTTCGGTTGTGAGAATTCTTTCAACCTATCTGGGGCAATTCAAGAGTCTTCTCAGTTTGTTCATCCGGAGTCCATCATCTCAGAATTTGTTCATTCCCAGCTTTCAGTTATCGTTCTCCTAATCTTACTGGTGCATCGTTCAAATATCCTCTAATCAGCTCATGATCTCTTCGTTCTCTTGTATCTAAACTCTCTCATGTATCTTCGTTCATTTGCTAATTCTTCCCGGAGTTCCAAGCTCTTGCAATTATATCATCGCAGAGTTCCATATAAACCATTACAAGGATTCACCTTGTGTTTTCAACTTCTCTTTCCTTCCGTTTGATCACTCTTTTGTTTAACGGAGTTCTTCCTGGAGTTCTACATGGTGGTTCATCAAGGATTTAATTTATTTCTCGAAGTGTTCATTGAGATTCTTTTCAAAGGAGCTCAAGCTTTCTTCATCTTGCTATCCGAAGTGCAATTCTTTCTACCATATTATTGGAGGTGGTATTATGTCATTCTCGATAATTTGGGTTCATGTTTCATGATTCACATGTTGTTATGAATGAGGTATTTTAAATCCATCAATCTCGTCATTGGAGTTATCTTGGGCTATATTTCACCTAAAGCTTTCCCTAAGGATTGTTGCTATTATGGTGCTCATAAATGATCCAAGCTCTTCATTTGTCCTTTTCGGTGTGACATATTTTCTCGTAAATTTGTTCATATCAATCCAATTCTTTTCCCGTGAGCGGCAGGTTGTCACCTCATAATTTGAGATGTATGCCGTAAGACCATATCAAGATTATTCTTTTCGTTGTTGGTTTTCCAACAACTCCGTTCGACCTTTCTCCTAAGGATGCCTTCTCAAGTTCTTTTGGCAGAAGTTGGCATTTTCTTCTCCATTCTCCTATTTCAATTATCTATCCTCTATTCTTTTGTTCTGGAGGCATTATGATGTTGCTCTTTTGACTCCTCATCTCGGTTTGTCAAGATCATGTTCAATTTCTTCCAATTACAGTCAAAGTGCTGTCCAAATTATATCAGTCTTATTACTTCTCTATCTTGTGTAACCGGGGTGTCGTGTCCTCTGCTCAAGTTCTTTTCACCGTATCAAGTCTTGCATAACTTCTCAACCGGAGTGCTGCTCGAAGTTGTTCTTCCTTGTTCCTCTTTTCTAACGGAGTGTTTTCAACTTCATTCATCTCCGTTGTATACTTTTCTCGATATGGCTTAACCTCTTCAAGGTTCTTGGTTTTCACTCGTTAGTCAAAGAAGCAACTTAGTTTTACCTCTTCTTTTTCCCTTCCGTTGTTTCCCCGGTGCCATTCTAGATCTCGGGACGAGATCCTCTCGTAGTGGTGGAGTGTTGTAACGCCCCAAGACCGGAGCTTCAGATGCCTTCCAGGGTTTCCGGGTTTCATCGTGTGATTTGTTTGGTTCGTTGCATTCATCATTGCATCATGTGCATTGCATCATGTCATCATGCCATCATCTCATAAATCTTTTGCAACTCAAATAAATAAACCGTATGGAATTCAGTCCATTTAAACCGAGGGAATTCACATGGTGATTCTCTTTATAACATATCCTCTCGATATTTAGAGAGCTATAGTAAGTATTCCAATTATTTGGAATTCAACTTAACACACTTGCAAATAATCACATGCCTTTTCTCGCTTCAAGATTGGTCCCCAAACTTTGCTTATATTTTTTCATCATTTTCCGGAGCTCCACCAAAAATCCGAACATTTTTGGACACCTCTAATTCCTAGCCCTTGTTCAAACCATTTGAATTAAATTCAAATGACTTTGAATTAAATCCTTGCAATCATGCCTCTCCTATTTTTCGTGGACCGTGCACATTTTTACGAGTCCGTGAAAAATTATCCCCGTGCCCAAACTCTTTCTCTAACCTTTCTTTTCTTCCTTTTTTCCTTCTTATCTTTCTGTTTTGAAAAGAGTAAGAGAGAGGGAGGGAGCCCAACAGCCAGCAGGCCTCTTGACCTTTTCCCTCTCCCCACCTAAGTGGCCTAAGGCCCAGCCGCCGGCCTCTAAGGCCCATCTGCACCAAAGGCCCATACGGCCCCTGTCTACCGAACCCTAGCCTCCCTGTTTTCCTTCCCCTCGCTCCCTCCTCGTCCCTCAACGCCGCCAGAGAGGATAGAACGCTCGTGCAGCCCGACTCCTCTCACCCTCGTCGCCTCCTCTCGATCCCTCCGTCTCCCAGCGCTGCAACGCACCCCGTGCTCGATCCCCTCGAGTCTCCTCTCCGTGCGCAACGGCCCTGCAGACGCCCGCCTCCGTTCGTTGGTGCCCGTCGCCGTGGGATTTTCCCTCGCGCCACCGGCCTCTGCTTCCCTTCTCCAGGCCGCGCCGCCGCCTTTCTGCTCCGCCTCCTCATCATCGCCTCATCATCCGAGGACCAGCGTCGCCTCCAGCGCCCACAGGCCCCCTGCGCCTCGACCCGACCTCGCCTCTTCCACAGCGTAGCCCTGTCATGACCGCGCCCCTGCTGCTGAGGCCATGGCCGCCGTTGCCCGATGCTGCCCTCCTCCTTCTCCTGTTCGTTGCCGCCGTCCAAGACCAATAGGCCACCACACCGCCATTTTTTTTGCCTCCTCTCGCGCCCTGCATTGAGCCACCGGGCCAGGGGTCGCCAGATGCCGTCCCTGCTGCCGGGGAACCTCGTTTCCACCCGTTTCCGTCTCCGGCGCCGCGCTAGGCCTCCCCGACGCCCTTGCTATTGCTCCTCCTCGTAGGTCTTCATGGTGCCCTCGTCTCTGCTCGCGGGAGGATGAGTGCGACCGCTGCTTCGATCTGCGATGCCCGAGGCCACTCGGCCTTGTTTCGATCTGGAAGCGTCTGAGACCATCGTTGCAACGTCGCGACCTCTGCCCCGGAGTACCTCAAGTTCGTCTACATGAACCTGCCAAGTAACTCTACGCACGGATACCGTCAAGTACCTACACCGGCAAGGCTACACGGACGTTCGTTCCACTACAGCACCGAAACGTCAAGTTCGACTATGATTTGTTGCCCCGTCCGGAGTCGTCAAGTACCCGAAGACCATATTGCACCAAGTACATCTACCGCCATCTTCGGAATTGTCAAGAACGCCAAGTACCGCGACATCCAGATCCCTCGGATATGTCAAGTTCAACTAACGTCGCAAGAACGAGACCGGCGGGTCCGAAGACCCCGAGTACCACGACGACCCTCGAAGAGCTCGGAACCGTCAAGTTCGAATACCGTCGCGTGAACAAACTACTTCCTCTACCATCGCCGAGTACCACTACTTCCCTCGACGACCCGTGTACAACTACCATCGCCGCGTACGACTACTTCCACGACGAACGTCTCGAGAACGTCTACTTCCTCTACTTGGCACCGAACGAGAACCGTCCCATTGGCACGCTTCGAAGGTATAACCTGAGACGACGTGCGTGAAACGAATGCTTGTTATGTATGAGATGCTCGTGCTTGCACCGTGCTCGATTTGTTGGCGCACGTTGCCCTCTTTTACCTTGTCACACATTATGTGGGAACCCGGTAACCGGGAGCACCCCACCTTCTATCGCATGTCACGCTCCCGTCGCACTTTCTTTTGCACCGGGATCTCAATCGAGTTTCCAGAACCGGAACGTTGCCGTGGCATCCTTTCTTTCTGCCACGATGACATATGCTTCCTAATGCACTTGTCAACTTTTAATAAAAAAATGCATAAACTTGTTCATGTCATCCGCATCATGATAACAACAATTAAAATGTTTAAATTGTTGTTGCAATAAATTACTAATGCATATGGGGATTTACCGGATTTGTTGTTTGTTATATCCGGCCCCATTTAAATTGCTTAGTTAGATAGTTTCTTTTATGCTTCACCTCTTGCCATGCTTAATAACATTTAATATTGTTGGGTACATAACCGGGAGAGAACTAAATAACTTGAATGTGGTGTTTCGTCAATATACAACTCGTTGCATATTGAGCTCCACTTAATTTGTAGGATTGTTTTGTGCATTTTGCCATGCCATGCTTCATTAAACCGGACATGCATCATACTTGGTTGTGCATCATGCCATGTGTATGTGGTGGTTGTTTACCATGATTGTTTGCTCCTTTCCGGTGTTGCTTCTTCGGGTTGGTTCCGATAACGTCGCGTTTGTGAGGACCCGTTCGACTACGTCCGTTTGTCTTTTCATGGACTCGTTCTTCTTCCTTGCGGGATCTCAGGCAAGATGATCATACCCTCGAAATCACTACTATCTTTGCTATGCTAGTTTGCTCGCTCTTTTGCTATGGCAATGCTACGATGCCTACCACTTGCTTGTCAGCCTCCCAATTGCCATGTTCAGCCTCTAACCCACCATTGTCCTAGCAAACCGTTGATTGGCTATGTTACCGCTTTGCTCAGCCCCTCTTATAGCGTTGTTAGTTGCAGGTGAAGATTGAAGTTTGTTCCTTGTTGGAACATGGAGATGTTGTTCCTTGCTTGGAACATGTTTACTTGTTGGGATATCACAATATATCTTATTTAATTAATGCATCTATATACTTGGTAAAGGGTGGAAGGCTCGGCCTTATGCCTGGTGTTTTGTTCCACTCTTGCCGCCCTAGTTTCCGTCATATTGGTGTTATGTTCCCGGATTTTGCGTCCCTTACGCGGTTGGGCTATAATGGGAACCCCTTGACAGTTCGCCTTAAGTAAAGCTTCTCCAGCAATGCCCAACATTGGTTTTACCATTCACCACCTAGCCTTTTCTTTTCCCTTGGGAGTCGCGCTCCTGAGGGTCATCGTTATTTTACCCCCACGGGCCAGTGCTCCTCTGAGTGTTGGTCCAAACTAGAGTCATGTGCAGCGCCCCCTCGGGGAAACTCGAGGTTTGGTTTTAGTTGTATGGAGCGCTCATCTGAGTGTGCCCTGAGAAAGAGATATGTGCAGCTCCTATCGGGATTTGTCGGCACATTCGGGCGGTGTTGCTGGTTTAGTTTTACCCTGTCAAAATGTCTTGTTGTACTGGGATACCGAGGTTGATCGGAACGTCTCGGGTGGAGGTCTATTCCTTCGTTGACCGTGAGAGCTTGTCATGGGCTAAGTTGGGACACCCCTGCAGTGATTTGAACTTTCGAAAGCCGTGCCCGCGGTTATGGGCAGATGGGAATTTGTTAACGTCCGGTTGTAGAAAACCTGAAGTTGACCTTAATTAAAATGAATCAACCGCGTGTGTAACCGTGATGGTCTCTTTCCGGCGGAGTCCGGGAAGTGAACACGGTTGTTGGAGTTATGCTTGACGTAGGTAGTCCAGGATCACTTCTTGATCATACTTTTATCGATCGTGCTTTGCCTTCTCTTCTCGCTCTCATTTGCGTATGTTAGCCACCATATATGCTAGTTGCTTGCTGCAGCTCCACCTCATACCTTTACCTTACCCATAAGCTTAAATAGTCTTGATCGCGAGGGTGCGAGATTGCTGAGTCCCTATGGCTCACAGATACTTCCAAAACCAGCTTGCAGGTGCCGATGAGACCGAGCAGATGACGCAACCAAGCTTAGGAGGAGCTCGATGAAGATCTTGTCCTTTGTGTTGTTTCGTTCTAGTTGATCAGTAGTGGAGCCCAGTTGGGGTCGATCGGGGACCTTTCTCGCATTTGGGGTTCTTCTTTTATTTTGGTTCCGTAGTCGGACCATGAGTGTATTTGATTGATGTAATGTTTATTCATGTAATTGTGTGAAGTGGCGATTGTAAGCCAACTATGTATCTCTTTCCCTTATTATATTACATGGGTTGTGTGAAGATTACCTCTCTTGCGACATATGCCTTCAATGCGATTATGCCTCTAAGTCATGCCTCGACACGTGGGAGATATAGTCTCATCGAGGGTGTTACACCATCCTTCTTATCCGCCAAATACTTGGGGCAGTTCCGCTTCCAGTGACCAGTCTGCTTGCAGTAGAAGCACTCAGTTTCAGGCTTAGGTCCAGACTTGGGTTTCTTCTCTTGAGCAGCAACTTGCTTGCCGTTCTTCTTGAAGTTCCCCTTCTTCTTCCCTTTGCCCTTTTTCTTGAAACTAGTGGTCTTGTTAACCATCAACGCTTGATGTTCCTTTTTGATTTGTACCTCCGCAACTTTCAGCATTGCGAAGAGCTCGGGAATAGTCTTGTTCATCCCATGCATATTATAGTTCGTCACGAAGCTCTTGTAGCTTGGTGGCAGTGATTGGAGAATTCTGTCAATGACGCAATCATCTGGAAGATTAACTCCCATCTGAATCAAGTGATTATTATACCCAGACATTTTGATTATATGCTCACTGACAGAACTGTTCTCCTCCATCTTGCAGCTATAGAACTTATTGGAGACTTCATATCTCTCAGTCCGAGCATTTGCTTGAAATATTAACTTCAACTCCTGGAACATCTCATATGCTCCATGACGTTCAAAGCGTCGTTGAAGTCCCGATTCTAAGCCGTAAAGCATGGCACACTGAACTATCGAGTAGTCATCAGCTTTGCTCTGCTAGACGTTCATAACATCTGGTGTTGCTCCAGTAGCAGGCCTGGCACCCAGCGGTGCTTCCAGGACGTAATTCTTCTATGCAGCAATGAGGATAATCCTCAAGTTACGGACCCAGTCCATGTAATTGCTACCATCATCTTTCAACTTTGCTTTCTCAAGGAACGCATTAAAATTCAACGGAACAACAGCACGAGCCATCTATCTACAATCAAACATAAACAAGCAAGATACTATCAGGTACTAAGTTCATGATAAGTTTAAGTTCAATTAATCAAATTACTTAAGAACTCCCACTTAGATAGACATCCCTCTAATCCTCTAAGTGATCACATGATCCAAATCAACTAAACCATGTCCGATCATCATGTGAGATGGAGTAGTTTCTTTGGTGAACATCACTATGTTGATCATATCTACTATATGATTCACGCTCGACCTTTCGGTCTCCGTGTTCCGAGGCCATATCTGTATATGCTTGGCTCGTCAAGTATAACCTGAGTATTCCGCGTGTGCAACTGTTTTGCACCCGTTGTATTTGAACGTAGAGCCTATCACACCCGATCATCACGTGGTGTCTCAGCACGAAGAACTTTCGCAACGGTGCATACTCAGGGAGAACACTTCTTGATAATTTAGTGAGAGATCATCTTATAATGCTACCATCAATCAAAGCAAGATAAGATGCATAAAAGATAAACATCACATGCAATCAATATAAGTGATATGATATGGCCATCATCATCTTGTGCTTGTGATCTCCATCTCCGAAGCACCGTCATGATCACCATCGTCACCGGCGCGACACCTTGATCTCCATCGTAGCATCATTGTCGTCTCGCCAATCTTATGCTTCCACGACTATCGCTACCGCTTAGTGATAAAGTAAAGCATTACATCGCGATTGCATTGCATACAATAAAGCGACAACCATATGGCTCCTGCCAGTTGCCGATAACTCGGTTACAAAACATGATCATCTCATACAATAAAATTTAGCATCATGTCTTGGCCATATCACATCACAACATGCCCTGCAAAAACAAGTTAGACGTCCTCTACTTTGTTGTTGCAAGTTTTACGTGGCTGCTACGGGCTTAAGTAAGAACCAATCTCACCTACGCATCAAAACCACAACGATGGTTTGTCAATTTGACTCTGTTTTAACCTTCGCAAGGACCGGGCGTAGCCACACTTGGTTCAACTAAAGTTGGAGAAACAGTCACCCGCAAGCCACCTTTGTGCAAAGCACGTCGGTAGAACCGGTCTCACGTAAGCGTACGCGTAATGTCGGTCCGGGCCGCTTCATCCAACAATACCGCCGAACCAAAGTATGACATGCTAGTAGGCAGTATGACTTATATCGCCCACAACTCACTTGTGTTCTACTCGTGCATATAACATCAAACCATAAAACCTGGCTCGGATGCCACTGTTGGGGAACGCAGTAATTTCAAAAAAATTCCTACGCACACGCAAGATCATGGTGATGCATAGCAACGAGAGGGGAGAGTGTTGTCTACGTACCCTTCGTAGACTGCAACGGAAGCGTTGACGCAACATAGAGGAAGTAGTCGTACGTCTTCCCGATCCGACCGATCCAAGCACCGTTACTCCGGCACCTCCGAGTTCTTAGCACACGTACAGCTCGATGACGCTCCCCGGGCTCCGATCCAGCAAAGCTTCGGGGATGAGTTCCGTCAGCACAACGGCGTGGTGACGATGATGATGTTCTACCGACGCAGGGCTTCGCCTAAGCACTACAACGATATGATCGAGGTGGAATATGGTGGCAGGGGGCACCGCACACGGCTAAGGAATGATCACGTGGATCAACTTGTGTGTCTAGAGGTGCCCCCTGCCCCCGTATATAAAGGATCCAAGGGGGGGTGCGGC
Organism: Triticum monococcum; assembly: GCA_034509565.1. Lineage (NCBI taxonomy): Eukaryota > Viridiplantae > Streptophyta > Magnoliopsida > Poales > Poaceae > Triticum > Triticum monococcum. Next base: position 71,212,356 of record CM067843.1, on the reverse strand, counting down.
CGGCCCTATGGTGGCGCGCAGGAGGAGTCCTACTCCTACCGGGAGTAGGACTCCCCCCCCCCAAACCTTGTCCAACTAGGAGAGGTGGAGGGAGAATAGGAGAGGGGGGGCGCCGCCCCTCCCTCCTTGTCCAATTCGGACTAGGGGGAGAGGGGGCGCGCGGCCTGCCCTGGCAGCCCCTTCCTCTTCTCCATATTAGGCCCATGAGGCCCATTAACCCCCCCCGGGGGGTTCCGGTAACCCCCTGGTGCTCCTGTTTTATCCGATACTTCTCCGGAACCCTTCCGGTGTCCGAATATAGTCATCCAATATATCAATATTTTTGTCTCGACCATTTCGAGACTCCTCGTCATGTCCATGATCACATCCGGGACTCCGAACTAACTTCGGTACATGAAAATGCATAAACTCATAATAACTGTCATTGTAACGTTAAGCATGCGGACCCTACGGTTCGAGAACAATGTAGACATGACTGAGACAAATCTCCGGTCAATAACCAATAGCGGGACCTGGATGCCCATATTGGCTCCTACATATTCTACGAAGATCTTTATCGGTCAGACCGCATAACAATATACGTTGTTCCCTTTGTCATCGGTATGTTACTTGCCCGAGATTCGATCGTCGGTATCCAATACCTAGTTCAATCTCGTTATCGGCAAGTCTCTTTACTCGTTCTGTAATACATCATCCCGCAACTAACTCATTAGTTGCAATGCTTGCAAGGCTTATGTAATGTGCATTACCGAGAGGGCCCAGAGATACCTCTCCGACAATCGGAGTGACAAATCCTAATCTCGAAATACGCCAACCCAACATCTACCTTTGGAGACACCTGTAGAGCTCCTTTATAATCACCCAGTTACGTTGTGACGTTTGGTAGCACACAAAGTGTTCCTCCGGTAAACGGGATTTGCATAATCTCATAGTCATAGGAACATGTATAAGTCATGAAGAAAGCAATAGCAACATACTAAGCGATCGGGTGCTAAGCTAATGGAATGGGTCATGTCAATCAGATCATTCAACTAATGATGTGACCTCGTTAATCAAATAACAACACTTTGTTCATGGTTAGGAAACATAACCATCTTTGATTAACGAGCTAGTCAAGTAGAGGCATACTAGTGACACTAAGTTTGTCTATGTATTCACACATGTATTATGTTTCCGGTTAATACAATTCTAGCATGAATAATAAACATTTATCATGATATAAGGAGATAAATAATAACTTTATTATTGCCTCTAGGGCATATTTCCTTCAGGTGATCATGATAGTACTTCAGAGATGGAGATCACAAGTACAAGAAGATGATGGCCATATCATATCACTTATATTGATTGCATGTGATGTTTATCTTTTATGCATCTTATCTTGCTTTGATTGACGGTAGCATTATAAGATGATCTCTCACTAATTATCAAGTAGTGTTCTCCCTGAGTATGCATCGTTGCCAAAGTTCGTCGTGCCCAGACACCACGTGATGATCGGGTGTGATAAGCTCTACGTCCATCTACAACGGGTGCAAGCCAGTTTTTGCACACGCAGAATACTCAGGTTAAACTTGACGAGCCTAGCATATGCAGATATGGCCTCGGAACACTGAGACCGAAAGGTCGAGCGTGAATCATATAGTAGATATGATCAACATAGCGATGTTCACCATTGAAAACTACTCCATTTCACGTGATGATCGGTTATGGTTTAGTTTTTTTGGATCACGTAATCACTTAGAGGATTAGAGGGATGTCTATCTAAGTGGGAGTTCTTAAGTAATATGATTAATTGAACTTTAATTTATCATGAACTTAGTCCTGGTAGTATTAGCATATCTATGTTGTAGATCAATAGCTCGCGTTGTTGCTTCCCTATGTTTTATATATGTTCCTAGAGAAAACTAAGTTGAAAGATGTTAGTAGCAAAGATGCGGATTGGATCCGTGATCTGAGGTTCATCCTCATTGCTGCACAGAAGAATTATGTCCTTGATGCACCGCTAGGTGACAGACCTAATGCAGGAGCAAATGCAGACGTTATGAACGTTTGGCTAGCTCAATATGATGACTACTTGATAGTTTAGTGCAACATGCTTAACAGCTTAGAATCGGGACTTCAAAGACGTTTTGAACGTCATGGACCACATGAGATGTTCCAGGAGTTGAAGTTAATATTTCAAGCAAATACCCGAGTTGAGAGATATGAAGTCTCCAACAAGTTCTATAGCTAAAAGATGGAGGAGAATCGCTCAACTAGTGAGCATGTGCTCAGATTGTCTGGGTATTACAATTGCTTGAATCAAGTGGGAGTTAATCTTCCAGATAAAATAGTGATTGACAGAATTCTCTAGTCGCCATCAACAAGTTAGTAGAACTTCGTGATGAACTATAATATGCAAGGGATAACAGAAACGATTCCCAAGCTCTTCGTGATGCTAAAATCGACGGAGGTAGAAATCAAGAAGGAGCATCAAGTGTTGATGGTTAACAAAACCACTTGTTTCAAGAAAAAGGGCAAAGGGAAGAAGAAGGGGAACTTTAAGAAGAACAGCAAGCAAGTTGCTGCTCAAGAGAAGAAACCCAAATCTGGACCTAAGCCTGAAACTGAGTGCTTCTACTGCAAGCAGACTGGTCACTGGAAGCGGAACTGCCCGAAGTATTTGGCAGATAAGAAGGATGGCAAGGTGAACAAAGGTATATGTGATATACATATTATTGATGTGTACCTTACTAGAGCTCGCAGTAGCACCTGGGTATTTGATACTGGTTCTGCTGCTAATATTTGCAACTCGAAACAGGGACTACGGATTAAGCGAACACTGGTGAAGGACGAGGTGACGATGCGCGTGGGAAATGGTTCCAAAGTCGATGTGATCGCGGTCGGCACGCTACCTCTACATCTACTATCAGGATTAGTATTAGCCCTAAATAATTGTTATTTGGTGCCAGCGTTGAGCATGAACATTATATCTGAATCTTGTTTAATGCGAGACGGTTATTCATTTAAATCAGAGAATAATGGTTGTTCTATTTATATGAGTAATATCTTTTATGGTCATGCACCCTTGAAGAATAGTCTATTTTTTATGAATCTCGATAGTAGTAATACACATATTCATAATGTTGAAACCAAAAGATGTAGAGTTGATAATGATAGTGCAACTTATTTGTGGCACTGCCGTTTAGGTCATATTGGTATAAAACGCATGAACAAACTCCATACTGATGGACTTTTGGAATCACTTGGTACTTGCGAACCGTGCCTCATGGGCAAGATGACTAAAATACCGTTCTCCGGTACTATAAAGAGAGCAACAGATTTGTTGGAAATCATACATACAGATGTATGTGGTCCAATGAATGTTGAAGCTCGTGGCGGATATCGTTATTTTCTCACCTTCACAGATGATTTAAGCAGATATGGGTATATCTACTTAATGAAACATAAGTCTGAAACATTTGAAAAGTTCAAAAAATTTCAGAGTGAAGTTGAAAATCATCGTAACAAGAAAATAAAGTTTCTACGATCTGATCGTGGAGGAGAATATTTGAGTTACGAGTTTGGTGTACATTTGAAAAATTGTGGAATAGTTTCGCAACTCACGCCACCCGGAACACCGCAGTGTAATGGTGTGTCCAAACGTCGTAATCGTACTTTACTTGATATGGTGCGATCTATGATGTCTCTTGCAGATTTACCGCTATCGTTTTGGGGTTATGCTTTAGAGACGGCCGCATTCACGTTAAATAGGGCACCATCAAAATCCGTTGAGATGACGCCTTATGAACTGTGGTTTGGCAAGAAACCAAAGTTGTCGTTTCTGAAAGTTTGGGGCTGCGATGCTTATGTGCAAAAACTTCAACCTGATAAGCTCGAACCCAAATCGGAGAAATGTGTCTTCATAGGATACCCAAAGGAGATTGTTGGGTACACCTTCTATCACAGATCCGAAGGCAAGACATTTGTCGCTAAGAATGGATCCTTTCTAGAGAAGGAATTTCTCTCGAAAGAAGTGAGTGGGAGGAAAGTAGAACTTGATGAGGTAACTGTACCTGCTCCCTGGAAAGTAGTACCTCACAGAAACCGGTTTCTGTGACACCTACACCAATTAGTGAGGAAGCTAATGATAATGATCATGAAACTTCACAACAAGTTACTACCGAACCTCGTAGATCAACCAGAGTAAGATCCGCACCAGAGTGGTACGGTAATCCTGTTCTGGAAGTCATGCTACTAGATCATGATGAACCTACGAACTATGAGAAGCGACGGTGAGCCCAGATTCCGCGAAATGGCTTGAAGCGATGAAATCTGAGATGGGATCCATGTATGAGAACAAAGTATGGACTTTGGTTGACTTGCCCAATGATCGGCAAGCAATTGAGAATAAATGGATCTTCAAGAAGAAGACTGACGCTAACGGTAATGTTACTGTTTACAAAGCTCGACTTATCGCAAAAGGTTTTCGACAAGTTCAAGGGATTGACTACGATGAGACCTTCTCATCCGTAGCGATGCTTAAGTCTGTTCGGATCATGTTAGCAATTGCCGCATTTTATGATTATGAAATTTGGCAGATAGATGTCAAAACTGCATTCCTGAAAGGATTTCTGGAAGAAGAGTTGTATATGATGCAGCCGGAAGGTTTTGTTGATCCAAAGGGAGCTAACAAAGTGTGCAAGCTCCAGCGATCCATTTATGGACTGGTGCAAGCATCTCAGAGTTGAAATATACGCTTTGATGAGTTGATCAAAGCATATAGTTTTATTCAGACTTGCGGTGAAGCCTGTATTTACAGGAAAGTGAGTGGGAGCACTACAGCATTTCTGATAAGTATATGTGAGTGACATATTGTTGATCGGAAATAATGTAGAATTATTCTATAAAGCATAAAGAAGTGTTTGAAAGGAATTTTTTAAAGAAAGACCTCGATGAAGCTGCTTACATATTGAGAATCAAGATCTATAGAGATAGATCAAGACGCTTGATAAGTTTTCAATGAGTACATACCTTGACAAGTTTTTGAAGTAGTTCAAAAATGGAACAGTCAAAGAAAGAGTTCTTGGCTGTGTTACAAGGTGTGAAATTGAGTAAGATTCAAAGCCCGACCACGGCAAAAGATAGAAAGAGAATGAAAGTCATTCCCTATGCCTCAGCCATAGGTTCTATAAAGTATGCCATGCTGTGTACCAGATCTATTGTATACCCTACACTGTGTTAAGCAAGGGAGTACAATAGTGATCTAAGAGTAGATCACTGGACAACGGTCAAAATTATCCTTAGTGGAATAAGGAAATATTTCTCAATTATGGAGGTGACAAAAGGTTCGTCGTAAAAAGTTACGTCGATGCAAGTTTTGACACAGATCTGGATGACTCTAAGTCTCGATCTAGATACATATTGAAAGTGGGAGCAATTAGCTAGAGTAGCTCCGTGCAGAGCATTGTAGACATAGAATTCGCAAAATACTTACGGATCTGTATATGACAGACCCGTTGACTAAAATTATCTCACAAGCAAAACATGATCACACCTTAGTACTCTTTGGGTGTTAATCACATAAACGATGTGAACTAGATTACTGACTCTAGTAACCCTTTGAGTGTTGGTCACATAACGACGTGAACTATGGGTGTTAATCACATAGTAATATGAACTATTGATGTTAAATCACATGGCGATGTGATCTAGATTATTGACTCTAGTGCAAGTCGGAGACTGGAGGAAATATGCCCTAAAGGCAATAATAAAGTTATTATTTATTTCCTTATTTCATGATAAATGTTTATTATTCATGCTAGAGATGTATTAACCGGAAACATAATACATGTGTAAATATATAGACAAACAAAGTGTCACTAGTATGCCTCTACTTGACTAGCTCGTTAATCGAAGATGGTTATGTTTCCTAATCATAGACATGTGTTGTCATTTGATTAACGAGATCACATCATTAGGAGAATGATGTGATTGACATCACCCATTCCATTAGCTTAGCACCCGATCATTTAGTATGTTGTTATTGCTTTCTTCATGACTTATACAGGTTCCTATGACTATGAGATTATGCAACTCCCGTTTGTCGGAGGAACACTTTGTGTGCTACCAAACGTCACAATGTAACTGAGTGATTATAAAGGAGCTCTACAGGTGTCTCCGAAGGTACATGTTGGGTTGGCGTATTTCGATATTAGGATTTGTCACTCCGATTGTCGGAGAGGTATCTCTGGGCCCACTCGGTAATGCACATCACTATAAGCCTTGCAAGCATTGCAACTAATGAGTTAGTTGCGGGATGATGTATTACAAAACGAGTAAAGAGACTTGTCGGTAACGAGATTGAACTAGGTATTGAGATACCGACGATCGAATCTCGGGCAAGTAACATACCGATGACAAAGGGAACAACGTATGTTGTTATGCGGTCTGACCAATAAAGATCTTCGTAGAATATGTAGGAGCCAATATGAGCATCCAGGTTCCGCTATTGGTTATTGACCGGAGACGTGTCTCGGTCATGTCTGCATTGTTCTCGAACCCGTAGGGTCCGCACGCTTAAGGTTTCGATGACAGTTATATCATGAGTTTATTAGTTCTGATGTACCGAAGTTAGTTCGGAGTCCCGGATATGATCACAGACATAACGAGGAGTCTCGAAATGGTCGAGACATAAAGATTGATATATTGGACGTCTATATTCGGACACTGGAAGTGTTCCGGAAAAGTTTCGGATAAAACCGGAGTACCGGGGGGTTACCGGAACCCCCCGGGGGGTTAATGGGCCTCATGGGCCTAAAGTGGAGAAGAAGAGGGGCGCCCAGGGCAGGCCGCGCGCCTCCTCTCCCCCTAGTCCAAATTGGACAAGGAGGGAGGGGCGGCGCCCCCCTTTCCTTCCTCTCCTCTCTCCCTTCCTTCCCCCTCTCCTACTTGGACAAGGAAAAGGAGGGAGTCCTACTCCCGGTGGGAGTAGGACTCCTCCCTGGCGCGCCTCATCATGGCCGGCCGCCCCTCCCCCTTGCTCCTTTATATACGGGGGCAGGGGGGCACCTCTAGACACAACAATTGATCCTTAAGATCTCTTAGCTGTGTGCGATGCCCCCCTCCACCATAATCCTCTATTATATTGTAGCGGTGCTTAGGCGAAGCCCTGCGACGGTAGAACATCAAGATCGTCACCACGCCGTCGTGCTGACGGAACTCTTCCCCGACACTTTGCTGGATCGGAGTCCGGGGATCGTCATCGAGCTGAACGTGTGCTAGAACTCGGAGGTGCCGTAGTTTCGGTGCTTGATCGGTCGGGCCGTGAAGACGTACGACTACATCAACCGCGTTGTTATAACGCTTCCGCTTTCGGTTTGCGAGGGTACGTGGACAACACTCTCCCCTCTCGTTGCTATGCATCACCATGATCTTGCGTGTGCGTAGGAATTTTTTTGAAATTACTACGTTCCCCAACAGCAGTTTGGGTTCTCGGCCTCCGCCATGCTCACCCTGCCGTCCCTCCTCTCGTTTCTCTCCTTCTGCCTGGTTTTTTCTCCCTCTCATCCTTCCTCGTTTTCTTCCAGGAGCACGCCAGAGCAACCATGGCGCCGCCCCGGAGAACCCCGACGCCTTGCAAGTTCCTACCTCCGGTCGCTTGGATCCGTACGCCGCCGTCGTTCCACTCGTCCACCGCCGCCCTGTGCGGACTTCACTTGATCGGATCGAGCGAGAGAACCACCTGCCGCCGCACACACTCGTTGAGCCGCCTCGATTCGAAGATAGGGGTAGGCGGGGCGGCGGGGTAGGTGGTGGAGGCACGCGGCGGCTGGCGGCGCACACTGAGGCGGGGCAGGGCGTGGCAGGAGGTGCGACGATGGTGGAAGGCCACGGGTGGAGGTGGAGAAACTGGAGATGGGATCGCGAGGCACGGTCGTTTTCTTCTTTTTTTCTCTCGCAGCACGTACCGGTTTGTGTGACTTTTTATGAGTGCGGATTTAATACTGAAAATAGCAGGACTATTTTGCAAAAAAGGTGCGATGGTGAACTGGATGGACCCCAAATTAGTACCATCTTGTTTATATTAAGATTTTGTCTATACAAATTGTAAAATCGTAAAAATGTACTATGACATGAGAAGAAAGTGTATTGTGATGGTGAACCCACGGAGTCAGTCCGTATTTTAGTATTAGGGAAAGATATGAAGGTCGCTGCCACACAGATACCGTAACTTGGAAACGATGGGAGCACTCAGACCTGAAAGGACATGACCCAAATCGTTTTCTGGACTCGTTTTTGTCTGAAGGAGCACTTGCACTAGTTGGTTATATGCCTAGTGGAAGGAACCGGAGAGAACCGACGACGACGGCGGCGACACCACCACCACCTTCTTCTTCTTCTCCCTTCCTGATCCGTGGGGCTGACAGTGAATCGTAAGGAGTAAGGAACGATCCGTGATTTGCACCATCTTGTCACGAACGTAACAAGGACGTTTGTTTCGCCGGTAAATCAACAAGTGGGGTGGTGGCGCAGTTGGCTAGCGCGTAGGTCTCATAGCTGAATTTGCGAGTGATCCTGAGGTCGAGAGTTCGAGCCTCTCTCACCCCACCGAAAAAATGACCATCGTTGTGATGAAAACGCTCAGTGGCAACTTGGGTCGCCACATGTACACCTGATTCATCAGGTGAAACTGAGCAGATCTGAACTTGGTCTACTTTTTTTACGTTTTTTGCTGTTACGTTTGATGCCTCTCCGTCTTGGCGTCTAACCTCATCTTGCTCTCTAAAATGGTTCTGTTGCTGTAAGAACACCTTTGCGATGTCCTCCTGCGGTCCTAAATAAAGAACAGATGCAAATCATCAGATTATAAACAAGAAACAAGGGACAAAATTACAATGTGTGTGTGGCCACATCCCACATGTAGCAAAATACTTGCTTTTTCAACGAAGTAGACCACAGCTCCGGAGAGCAAGGCCTCTGGGTCCATTCAAAGATGTCACTAGCAAAGACTTCTGGAACCACAACTCTGCACTGCAACTCAAATATCCAACGGCAAGCACAATTTCTGCAAGGCTAGTAAGCACAGAATTTTTATCAGAAAAAAGAAAACCCCGTAAATGTTCAGAAAACATAAAGAAATGCGGTGGAAAATGGGAGCTTTATTAATTAAGTAACAGGATTACAATCGGTAGCCAGCAGGCTAATCAGAGCATTTGGGGCATCCTGCAACCACAAGTCGGTCGGGTGCTCCGCTCTCGACAAATAGGCTAAGCGATCTGCAGCCCTCTTCTGCATGCTGTCAATCTTGCTCAAAACAAGCCCCCTCTCTCCTAACATCTCCCTGATCTCATTAATTAGATGGCTTCATAATCCTCTGAGGCCTCATTGGTGCTTCAGAATCAGGGACTGATGTCGCATGCAGTTTGCTGCCCCGGCTCTCTTGTTCGTGGAGGAAGAAGGATTTCTAGTAGGACATGATGCAGAAGCCACAGTAGGCTTTCGTAGGCTTCGCTTTCTTCTTGGATGGTGTATCTTCTTCTTTTGCACTGTTGATTTTTGCAAACCTTCCAGACTTTATCCCGACTGTTCGCATGTTTTGAACCATCTTCAAGAGCAAGCAAGAATAAGATTGTGAGCACAAGATTGAAGAATAATTATCCCTTTCCCCCTGAAGTTTATTTCAGTCTTACAGAAGTGGAATATTGAAGAATGATTGTTCTTTTTTCTTTCAAAATGTTTATTCCAGTTATATATATATATATATAGAGCCAAACAGCCAATCATCGACCAGAAGCATGCTAAAATGGATACAGGTGTGGTACTACAGACCCAACGGGTGCAAAAACAGCTTGCATATATAGCACGCGTTTCGTGCCAGATTAAGATCAAACCATTGCATCACGATTTTCCAGAGTTACAGTAAACACCAGTTCATCAAAATCAGATCCATGGAGGGAAAACAGCGCTTTAGCTCCGATGTTATAGCATAGTTTAAATAGATGTTTAATTGTTAGCTCATTATGCAACTCTGAGAAGGTGAAGCATATCATATGAAAACGCAGGTGAAGATAGACTCATGCCAGCATGATCCTGGACACAACACAGATAGACGTACAACCTATCTCCTGAAACCTAACTACTCTACTCCATTAACATGAGTCTCAATGACAATGAGTTAATTGTCCATCAACAGTTGACAACACTCTTGTAGATTCACATGACGGCAACCACACCGCACGGGAGCTGCTGCTGCTGTTCCTGTCAGAGAGTTGTTAACTAGGGAATGCAACTCTGAATCTATGTTATCTCTTGCTGCTATGAAGCCTCCAAGCTACTCCCTTGCTTTCCTCACTACGTGTAATAACTTACAAAACCTGTGTTTTATACTTGTGGCATGACCTCCGAAATTGCTTTGTGCTATAGCTTCATCCTGGTCTGTTATGGTTGCTCTTGGCATTTCCCCTCCCATTCCCTTCTATTTTTTGTTTCGAATGACACACAAGATAAAATGCCGCGCCAAGATTTCATTTTCGTGTGAACATGAAAACCGCCTCGCACTAAACTACGCAAAGCTACACTGGCACAAGGCATGTTTCTTCCCCGGTGAAATTTAACATGAACCGAAGAAACGAACTAAACTGGCAAAATTTCTTCCAAAAAGATACGCATACATCTTCATCTTCTCTTGCTCTTCAATTTACCCTTTACTTCAAATCTCCTGCCTCCTGCCTTTCCTCCTCTCTGCTTGAGTTTCTTCTGCTCCTTGCTGCGCCGCTCCTTCCCTTTGCCCTTGCCGGCCGCGTCCCCGTCCGAGCCTTCACCGTCTGAGCCTCCAAACCCGGTGAGCTTCTCATATTCGTCTTCGTCGATCACTCCACGCTTAAGTTTCTTCAGGAGGCGGTACTCGTTCGTCAGCTCATCCATGTCCTCCTTGGTCTGGATTGTCTGGCGCTGCTTGCCCGTCTGCTTGCGCTTCGGCTTATCGGGCCTCTCCCGAGGTACCCTCTTCTCTGGGACTGGTGGCTCATTTGCTAGTTCTTCAGCTTTTCTTTTCAATGCCTTCTGGCGCTGTTTCTCCCGAGTTTTATCCCTGCAGTGAACCAAGGCAGGAAACATGTCATCAATCCCCACTGCTGATACTAGATAAACTTACGAGTCTTGACATCCAGACATATGAAAGGAATTTGACGGTTTCATTTTGACAGGGTGAATGTTTGGTTGTGCATGTTCTGTACTAACACTAACATAATTGCTCGAACCAACACAAGTTCATATCACATATCATCATTTAATGGCTTTTTTTAAAAGAAAATGGGTCAGCTGAGACAATGCAAATAATGCTGTATTCATGGACACGGTTCTTACTTGAACTTGATTTGTGAAAAATCGATGTTGCCAAGTGGAAAAAATCCCTTTAGTGAAAGATTATTGTGCTTCACTTCTGGCATGGATGGGATCTGGAGTAATCCATACTCCATGGCCAGCTTTCCAACTTCAAGCCCTTTCCACCTGAAAATGAACGAGCAGTGATGCTCCTTGTATGAACGAACAAATGAGACAAAAGCTCGAAGCCCCTTTTCCATGATATTACGATCTTCCAATGCAGCTGCTCTAATCTGCAGCACAAAGGTAAGACATTAGTCAGTAGTCAGCATGACAAAATGATATTTAAGTGGTACCTTGGCTCAAGTGGGGACCTAAATTACCAAAAAATGATACAGAAGAAACTAACCTGTGGCACAATATCTACAATATCTGGGGAACACTCCCTTTCCATGAGAGGAACACCTCGAAGCTTTAAAAAATCAACGTAAGGATCCTCCTGCAGAAAAAGTAAGCCTAAGTATTTAACTTTCAACAAGACAGCCAACACAGATATATAATTGCAGCATAGACCAACAAATCCTTTAACCACCAACTTGTAATTAAACACAAACAAGCTTAACATAGATTACATTACCGTCGGTAATAGAAACACGATAGCATCTCCTTCTTGATCATAGCGGGCAGTACGACCTGCTCTATGCACGAACACATTGGGATCTTGAGGTGGATCGTACTGGAAAGCAGAATACACACTTTGCAATTGATTACTAAAAGTAAAGAAATAATTTAGAAGGGTAAGACCATAGCACTAGAATGTATGTAACCTGCACAATTAGATCAACATGTGGTATGTCAAGACCCCTTGCTGCAACATCAGTGCAGACTAAAATGCCACTTGAAAGAGCAGAAAATGATGCCAGGGCTTTCTCACGTGGGCCCTACATATGAAAAAACATGGTGGCAATCAATACAAATAAATACTACGAAAGTATGTCAGTATAAAGCCACCATATCTGGCCATTTAATAGTACAACAAAACACATATTGTGCTATAACCTGTTTCATCTTCCCATGGTAAGCTATCACTGGAGAACCTTTAAGTAAGTTCAGCATTGGAAGAACAACAGACCAATAATCTACACAAGCACATGTTGCAAAGTAGCTGCATTCAAGGAAGACCAAAGTGCACAAATTAGCACAATGCTAAATGCAAAATAATTAAACAGACATGTTGAAATTTCCGCGCATCATTTACTTACACCATGATTTTCTTTCCGGTGTTTTGCACAAGGAAATCAACAAGCTGTGATGACTTCTTTGCTGGTTCACATATCATATACTGCACAGAAACAAGATTGATTTTCATATGCAGTCAATATACACAAAATCATGACAAACAATAAACCATAAGAGGTCTACTATAATCAGCTAAACTGACAGCGGCAGCCATCAATAAATGGCCAACGGCTGTACAAAAGCATCTCGCCATACCTCCAATCGGAGCCCCAGCGGCGTCTTGGATGGACCAAGATCTTGCTGAGCAGCATCCTTCGCCTCTGTCTTAACTTGGACCCTCACAGGATTCCTCAACCCTGCTTTCGCAAGCTCCTCAACAGCCTCTGTCTGGGTAGCCGAGAAAAGGCCAGTTCTCCTCAGCTTCGGCAACTTTGAAATAATTGAGGTAACCTGCTTCTGAAAGCCCATATCCAAGAGCCTGTCAGCCTCATCCAGGATCAGAATCTGCATCCAAGGCACACAAAAACCAAAATAACATCAACATATTATCACGCCTGAGCCCAAGCAGAAACCAATCAAACACAGTTCCATTCTTCCCCAAAGCAACCTCGAGATGCTTGTACTCCAGAGTGTCCAGGCGCTCCATTATGTCGAACAGCTTCCCGGGAGTGCCCACGAGTATGTTTGCGCCCTCTTCCTCCACTTTCTTGAGCTCCACCTGAATGTCCAGCCCACCAACCAGTAGAATGGAGGACACGCCCTTGAGCGTCGCGAAGAAGGGCTGCGCCACATTGTATATCTGCGACGACAATTCCCTCGTCGGAGAGATGATGATGGCAAGGACCTACAGAAATCCGTCTCATCTCTTAATCAAAACTGAACTACTACACGGGACTTCATAAGCAAAACTAAGGAACAGTAACAGAGAGAGGGCAGGGAGCAGAGAGGTGACCTGGTGGGGCTTGGGGGGCGAGGGGAGGCGGCGGAGCATCTCGACGACGGGAACGACGAAGGCGAGGGTCTTGCCGGAGCCGGTGGCGGCGTCGACGGCCACGTCCTTGTGCGTCAGCAGCAGCGGGATGGTCGCCGCCTGCACCGGCGTGCACCGCCGGAAGCCGCCGCGGTCCAGGGCCTCGACCACCTCCGGGGACAGGGCCGGGGCGAGCTCCGAGAACCGCTGCTCCGTCAGCGCGCGCTTCCTGGCCGCGGCCGTCGCCGGCGAGGGGGAGGAGGAGGAGGCCATGGGGAGCGCTGCGTTGCGGCGGTCGGGGACGAGTCGGGCGACGGTTCGAGGGTTTAGCTGGCCAAAAAGTTTAGGTCATGTTGGCGGCTTTTACATATACGTAATCTAAACCAAGAGGCGCCTTTCAGAAATTGTTCATACTATTTGAAAAACACTGTTCATGACATTTGATTTTTTTCTCGCATGTTTTTAAAATGTCCATAAAATGTAAAATTGTCCACGTAATTTGCAAAAAGGGCTTCATAATATTTAGAAAATGTCTGTGCATTTCAAAAATATGTTCATGAAATATAAATTTTTGTTCATGTGATTTTTAAAAATGTCAACATGTGTTTTTAAAATATTCACCGTGTATATAAAAGTGTTCAATGTGCGTTTCACAACACAATTTCAACATGTATTTAAAAATGTTTGACTTGTGTATTATGTTCAATGTGTATTAAAAAAAGTCGACATGTATTTTGAAAATGAAACACAAAACTGAATAAAAAAGAACCAAAAATAAGAAAAATATATGAAGAACGCAGAAAAATGAAAAGAAATAAACATGCGGAACCTTCTTAAAACCAGGTGGAATGTTCCACGGACCTGTCTTGGAAGCTTCCCAAAAAGGCTCGGTATCACACTTAGAGCATCTCCAATAGACGGTTCAAATGTAAAAATACCTAACTTTTGGACCGTCTGGGGCAAAAAATGCTGCTCCAACAGACGGTCCATATGAAAAAAAATTGGACCGTGGCCCTCCTCGTGATGTAAAATACAACACCACGCGGTGCAAATTTACATCACGAAATACAATTGGTCCAAATTCAGCGATTGCCCGCCAACGCCCATCCGCCCTTCATTTCATTTCACAGCCGCGCCCGTCCGCCCACCCGAACACCAGTCGGCTGGAATCCGCCACCACCAACACCGCCCAAATCCCCGCCACCATCGCCGCCACCGCCCCAAATCGCCAGCGCCGCCCTCGCCTGAAGCCGTCTCGCAGCCGCCCGGGCGCCGCCAAATCGGGAGGCAGCCGCGGTGGGATTCGGCGCCAACGGCGGTCCGGCTGCCCATGTAGGCCTCCGCCGGGTCCTTAGGCCGCCGCCCGCCTCCAACGGCCGCCCCGTTGCCACCGCCTCCCAGCCCCGCCGCCGTCCCGCACTGACCCTGTCCAGCCGAGCTGCCATCGCTGCTGGCCCGTGCAGCGTGCCTGTGCCACAGCTCATGGTGTTCGCGTCGGCTGTTGCCCGCCTCCGTCGCTGCTGGCCGGCAAAGGAGCACGTACAGGGGAGGTCGGGCTCCGGCCATGGCGACCACGGACGAGCACAGGAGCGGTCCAGCTTATCCGTGACGGGGTCACCGGTATGGATCTCTTGGAGGTTTTCCTTCGGCGGCGCATCCAGCCTCTTCAAGCCCGAGACCATCCGATGTGGATGTATTCGGGTCTTGATGACACCACTCGGATCCACCCGGAGGAGGTCGATGACGACACACTGGAGAAGTGGTTGTCGGGCATCACCGGAAACAAGGACAACCCCAGGGGAGCCAGGAGAGTTCCTCCATTCGACCAGTCCCATGAACCAGAAAAGGTCCGATTCTGAGCTTTTGATTGTAATCTGAATTCACTCGCGCAGCTGTCTATACTGCGTAGACTGACTTTATTCTTCCTGCTTTCTTTCAGGCCCTTATCGAAATGTATTCAATGCCCAACATAGAGCAAGAGCAAGACCTGGAAGGAGAGGCGAGCGGCGGCGACAGTGGCGAATGGTATTCTGACGGTGAAGGGGACGAAGAAGGCGATGACCCAAGTGACGAAGAAGAAGTCGAGTCGCCTCCTCGCAGGGAGAGGCGATCCAAGCTTGACCAAGAACGACCGAGCGCCCGTGAAAAGGCGATTGCTCAGGTTGGTCAGTCTTCAAAGCATCCTCGGACCTCTTCACCAACCCCAACTGAAAAAGCGTCAAAGCACCCCAAAGTTGCAGAGTAGAAGCCTCGGAAGGCGTTGCCGAAGATCAAGATTGACATCCTCGTCGCTTCTGCGTGAGTGTCTCCCTTTGTATTCACTCGACGCCTCGTGTTGTTTGTTTTTTCTTGATTTAACCAGTCGGACTTTGGAACTGGCAGCGCTGCTACTTCCGGGACCTCAGCTTATAGGAACGAAGATGAGGTAATGGAGGATGCGGTCACTTCCAATCTGGGTATGATTTCTGACATTCTGTCTTTATTTGGTCGACTCAACTGCAATGTGTACCATTGGGTGATGAGATTTTGGCGATTGATCTTTGAATAGCTCCTAACATTATTGACCTCCCCGATGATGATGATGAAGAGCCTGAGAGGCCTTTGACGAGGAAAAATAGGCAAGCTCCTGCAAGCAAGGTGCCAGAGTCGACGCCGAGGGCGGAACCAGTCGTTCAGGACGCTGGTGATGCCAATCGGGGTTCTGTTACCTTCGTCGTACCATTGTCGAGTGCCTTGCCTTCTTCGTCGACTGCTCAGGCCCCTGCCGACCCACCTTCAGTTTTTGCGACCCATCATGTCCCAGAGGACGAAGTGAATGCTGCCAAGGAAGCCATACGCCAGGCAGGCATTATGATGGAGAAGATGAAGACGGTGCGAGACGCCAGTCAGGCCGCCTACGACGCCAGCTCAGCTCTCCAAAGCAACGTTCAGGTTAGTTGGTCACCGCTTGTTCTGTTAGGATATGCTATCTGAAGACTCTCTTTCCGAAAATCTTTGCATCTGTACACCCACTGGGTGCGTCGATTGAATTTTTGAACTAGTGGGGGCACGCTGAGTGCACTCACTGGGTGTAGTCCCTGAGACTACGGTGGACTGCTGGCAGTCGACTATAGTCTTTGTATTTTGATTCTTTCGCTCGATCTGGTCTGGCCGCGTCAAGTGTAAACCGAATCGGTAGTTTGTCTCTTCTACTCGGTCTGGGTGAGTGGGATCAGAATCGGTGGGGGCATGCCAAGTGCACCCACTGGGTGTAGTCCCCGAGACTGCGGTTGACTGCTGGCAGTCGACTGTGGTCTGAGTTCTTCTTTCTCTTTTTTTTACTCCCTGCACTCGACTCCGGCAGGCCGGTCGAGTGGGATCAGAACCGGTGGGGGCACGCAAAGTGCACCCACTGGGTGTAGTCCCCGAGACTATGGTGGACTGCGGGCAGTCGACCGTAGTCTTAGTATTTATTGTCTTTGTGTCGTTTTTTGCTGTAAAATAACTTCTCCTCCCTGATTGCAGAAATCTTATGATCTTGGAGCTCGCTTTGCTGACTTGGAGAAACAGCAGATCCAACTAAACCTTGACTTGGAATTGGCCAAGACAGAGCTACAAAAGGCCAAGGACAATGCCAATGGTAAGACGAGCTTGTCAACTGGTTTGTCTTAGGCTTGAGTACCCTTCTGCTCTTTCTGAATCAAGCACCATTTCTTTGCAGAAAAACTGAGAGAAGCTCTGGCGAAGAAGGATCAGGATTTGGCTGCTGCTCAAAAGGAAGCTAACGACAGAACCGCTCTGGCTGAACAGAAACTGGCTTCAGTCGGCCAATTGGAAGAAGAGAACACCAAGATGAAATCTCTCTGAACAAAGCCAACAAGGAGTGCATGCGCTTGAAGAAGGACAATCTCAACCTGTACGAGAAGATGGAAGGCATCGCTCGTAGGAGGGACGGTCTGGAGAGCTATCTGAGGAGCCTTGCCAAGAAGTTGTTCATCAAGCTTGAAGGTATACATTATTTTTTTTGTGCAGTCGACTCAGCATACGAAAACTGACTTATCCTTGGATCGTGAATGCAGAGTTTTGCCAGAACTTCGAGGAGGAGACTGGCCGGATTGAGCCAGGTTTGGACCCCATCAACTCTCCCGTGAAAGACGACACTGCCATGAATCTGCTCCGACTGGAATCCCGCATCGACGGTGTTGTGGACTACTTGGCTCGACTGAAGGTCGCCACGTCACGGATCAACACGGCACTTTGGCCAGAGGCCATGCTCCAGAATGATCTTGAGCCCCTGATGACTCGACTTAACGAGATCCCTGATCGAGTGCAGGAGTGGAAGAAATCTTCTGCCCGGTGTGGTGCTGATGTGGCTCTGTCTTTGGTTTGTGTCCACTGCAAGGAGGTGCGACAAGATAAGCTGGCACAATCAAGGTCGCCAACACCCAGAGGCATGACTTCCGATCTTTTATGGAGACTTTTATTGCTGCAGCCACTCGGATCGCCGACGGCATCGACCTGGACGAGTTCGTCGAGCCTGCCAGTCCTCCTCCTGCGGAGTGAACAAACTTTTATGCCCCACCTTAAATTTGCCTCGGAATACCGAGTGGTTTTTGTAACCGTTAAACTCTTTCGGGCTGAATGCCCGAGCACTTCGACCTGTGGTCTGGAACCTTTAGGATTTATTTGAACTTGGTTTATCGTTGAATATCTTCATGAATCCTCCGTCGAGTGGAACTTGTTCTTCACTCGAGACAACTTTTGTATTTGTGGCGCAGCTCCAAAGGAGAAGGTAGCAGTCGACCCGCACCTCGTCGTCCTTGCGGAGTGGGATGGAGCGCACGTTGTATTTGTGGCGAAGCTCCCAAGGAGAAGGTGGCAGTCGACCTGCACCTCGTCGTCTTTGCGGATTGAGATGGAGCGCACGTTGTATTTGTGGCGAAGCTCCCAAGGAGAAGGTGGCAGTCGACCTGCACCTCGTCGTCTTTGCGGATTGAGATGGAGCGCACGTTGTATTTGTGGCGAAGCTCCCAAGGAGAAGGTGGCAGTTGACCTGCACCTCGTCGTCTTTGCGGATTGAGATGGAGCGCACGTTGTATTTGTGGCGAAGCTCCCAAGGAGAAGGTGGCAGTTGACCCGCACCTCGTCGTCTTTGCGGATTGAGATGGAGCGCACGTTGTATTTGTGGCGAAGCTCCCAAGGAGAAGGTGGCAGTCGACCTGCACCTCGTCGTCCTTGCGGATTGAGATGGAGCGCACATTGTATTTGTGGTGAAGCTCCCAAGGAGAAGGTGGCAGTCGACCTGCACCTCGTCGTCCTTGCGGATTGGGATGTGATTCGTACTTAGGCGAGTACTGGACTGCAGCTAAGCCCCCGAGTGGGAGGGTCGCTCTCCACTCGGTAGGATTTTTCAAACTTAGGCGAGTACTGGACCGCAGCTAAGCCCCCGAGTGGGAGGCTGGCTCTCCACTCGGTAGGATTTTCAAATACTTAGGCGAGTAGTGGACTGCAGCTAAGCCCCCGAGTGGGAGGGACGCTCTCCACTCGGTAGGATTTTTCAAACTTAAGCGAGTACCGGACTGCAGCTAAGCCCCCGAGTGGGAGGGTCGCTCTCCACTCGGTAGGATTTTTCAAACTTAGGCGAGTACTGGACTGCAGCTAAGCCTCTGAGTGGGAGGGTCGCTCACCACTCGGTAGGATTTTCAAATACTTAGGCGAGTACTGGACTGCAGCTAAGCCCCCGAGTGGGAGGGTCGTGTTGGGGAACGCAGTAATTTCAAAAAATTTCCTACGCACACGCAAGATCATGGTGATGCACAGCAACGAGAGGGGAGAGTGTTGTCTACGTACCAACGCAGACCGACTGCGGAAGCGATCACACAACGTAGAGGAAGTAGTCGTACGTCTTCTTCCCGGTCCGACCGATCCAAGCACCGTTACTCCGGCACCTCTGAGTTCTTAGCACACGTTCAGCTCGATGACGTTCCTCGGGCTCCGATCCAGCAAAGCGTCGAGGAAGAGTTCCGTCAGCACGACGGCGTGATGACGATCTTGATGTACTACCGACGCAGGGCTTCGCCTAAGCACTACAACGGTACGATCGAGGTGGAATTTGGTGGCAGGGGGCACCGCACACGGCTAAGGATCGATCTCAAGGATCAAGTTGTGTGTCTTGGGGTGCCCCCTGCCCCCGTATATAAAGGTTGGAGGAGGGGAGCCGGCCGGCCAAGGGAGAGGAGGCGCAGGGGAGTCCTACTCCCACCGGGAGTAGGACTCCCCCCCCCCAATCCTAATCCTATTAGGACTCCCGGGGGGAAAAGGAGAGAGAAGGGGGGCCGGCCCCTATCCTAGTCCTACTAGGACTTTGGGAAGGGGGGCGCCGGCCAGCTTGTGGGCTTTCCCTTTTTTTCCTTTTCCACTAAGGCCCAATAGGCCCATTAGTCTCCCGGGGGGTTCCGGTAACCCTCCCGGTATTCCGGTAAAATCCCGATTTCACCCGGAACACTTCCGATGTCCAAACATAGGCTTCCAATATATCAATCTTTACGTCTCGACCATTTCGAGACTCCTCGTCATGTCCGTGATCTCATCCGGGACTCCGAACAACCTTCGGTACATCAAAATGCATAAACTCATAATAACTGTCATCGTAACGTTAAGCGTGCGGACCCTACGGTTCGAGAACAATGTAGACATGACCGAGACACGTCTCCGGTCAATAACCAATAGCGGGACCTGGATTCCCATATTGGCTCCTACATATTCTACGAAGATCTTTATCGGTCAGACCGCATAACAACATACGTTGTTCCCTTTGTCATCGGTATGTTACTTGCCCGAGATTCGATCGTCGGTATCCAATACCTAGTTCAATCTCGTTACTGGCAAGTCTCTTTACTCGTTCCGTAATACATCATCTCACAACTAACATATTAGTCACAGTGCTTGCAAGGCTTATGTGATGTGCATTACCGAGAGGGCCCAGAGATACCTCTCCGACAATCGGAGTGACAAACCCTAATCTCGAAATACGCCAACCCAACATCTACCATTGGAGACACCTGTAGTACTCCTTTATAATCACCCAGTTACGTTGTGACGTTTGGTAGTACCCAAAGTGTTCCTCCGGTAAACGGGAGTTGCATAATCTCATAGTTATAGGAACATGTATAAGTCATGAAGAAAACAATAGCAACATACTAAACGATCGGGTGCTATGCTAATGGAATGGGTCATGTCAATCAGATCATTCTACTAATGATGTGATCTCGTTAATCAAATAACAACTCCTTGTTCATGGTTAGGAAACATAACCATCTTTGATTAACGAGCTAGTCAAGTAGAGGCATACTAGTGACACTCTGTTGGTCTATGTATTCACACATGTATTATGTTTCCGGTTAATACAATTTTAGCATGAATAATAAACATTTATCATGATGTAAGGAAATAAATAATAACTTTATTATTGCCTCTAGGGCATATTTCCTTCAGTCTCCCACTTGCACTAGAGTCAATAATCTAGTTCACATCGCCATGTGATTTAACAGCAATAGTTCACATCACCATGTGATTAACACCCATAGTTCACATCGTCATGTGACCAACACTCAAAGGGTTTACTAGAGTCAGTAATCTAGTTCACATATCTATGTGATTAACACCCAAAGAGTACTAAGGTGTGATCGTGTTTTGCTTGTGAGATAATTTTAGTCAACGGGTCTGTCACATTCAGATCCGTAAGTATTTTGCAAGTTCTATGTCTACAATGCTCTACACGGAGCTACTCTAGCTAATTGCTCCCACTTTCAATATGTATCCATATTTAGAATCATCTGGATCAGTGCCAAAAACTTGCATCGACGTAACCCTTTACGACGAACCTTTTTGTCACGTCCATAATCGAGAAACATTTCCTTATTTCACTAAGGATAATTCTAACCGCTGTCCAGTGATCTACTCCTAGATCACTATTGTACTCCCTTGCCAAATCAGTGCAGAGTATACAATAGATCTGGTATACAGCATGACATACTTTATAGAACCTATGGCCAAGGCATAGGGAATGACTTTCATTCTCTTTCTATCTTCTGCCGTGGTCGGGCTTTGAGTCTTACTCAACTTCACTCCTTGTAACACAGGCAAGAAACTTTTTCTTTGACTGTTCCATTTTGAACTACTTCAAAATCTTGTCAAGGTATGTACTTATTGAAAAACTTATCAAGCATCTTGATCTATCTCTATAGATCTTGAAGCTCAATATGTAAGCAGCTTCACCGAAGTCTTTCTTTGAAAAACTCCTTTCAAACACTCCTTTATGCTTTACAGAATAATTCTACATTCTTTCCGATCAACAATATGTCATTCACATATACTTATCAGAAATGCTGTAGTGCTCCCACTCACTTTCTCGTAAATACAGGCTTCACCGCAAGTCTGTATAAAACTATATGCTTTGATCAACTCATCAAAGCGTATATTCCAACTCCGAGATGCTTGCACCAGTCCACAGATGGATCGCTGGTGCTTGCACATTTTGTTAGCACCTTTTGGATTGACAAAACCTTCTGGTTGTATCATATACAACTCTTCTTTAATAAATCTATTAAGGAATGCAGTTTTGTTTATCCGTTTGCCAGATTTCATAAAATGCGGCAATTACTAACATGATTCGGACAGACTTAAGCATAGATACGAGTGAGAAAAACTCATCGTAGTCAACACCTTGAACTTGTCGAAAACCTTTTGCGACAATTCTGGCTTTGTAGATAGTAACACTACTATCAGCGTCCGTCTTCCTCTTGAAGATCCATTTATTTTCTATGGCTTGCCGATCATCGGGCAAGTCAACTAAAGTCCATACTTTGTTCTCATACATGGATCATATCTCAGATTTCATGGCTTCAAGCCACTTTGCGGAATCTGGGCTCACCATCGCTTCTTCATAGTTCGTAGGATCATCATGATCTAGTAGCATGACTTCCAGAACAGGATTACCGTACCACTCTGGCGCGGATCTTACTCTGGTTGATCTACGAGGTTTAGTAGTGTCTTGTTCTGAAGTTCCATGATCATCATCATTACCTTCCTCCCTAACTGGTGTAGTAGTCACAGGAACAGATTTCTGTGATGAACTACTTTCCAATAAGGGAGAAGGTACAATTACCTTATCAAGTTCTACTTTCTTCCCACTCACTTCTTTCGAGAGAAACTCCTTCTCTAGAAAGTATCCATTATAAGCAACGAATGTCTTGCCTTAGGATCTGTGATAGAAGGTGTACCCAACAGTCTCCTTTTGGGTATCCTATGAAGACATATTTCTCCGATTTGGTTTTGAGCTTATCAGGATGAAACTTTTTTCACATAAGCATCACAACCCCAAACTTTAAGAAACGACTACTTTGGTTTCTTGCTAAACCACAGTTCAGATTGTGTCGTCTCAACGGACTTAGATGGTGCCCCTTTTTAACGTGAATGCAGCTGTCTCTAATGCATAACCCCAAAACGATAGTGGTAGATCGGTAAGAGACATCATAGATTGCACTATATCTAATAAAGTACGGTTATGACGTTCGGACACACCATTACACTATGGTGTTCCATGTGGCGTGAGTAGTGAAACTATTTCACATTGTTTTTAACTGAAGGCTAAACTCGTAACTCAAATACTCTTCTCTACGATCAGATCATAGAAACTTTATTTTCTTGTTACGATGATTTTTCACTTCACTCTGAAATTCTTTGAACTTTTCAAATGTTTCAGACTTATGTTTCATCAAGTAGATATACTCATATCTGCTCAAATCATCTGTGAAGATCAGAAAATAATGATATCCGCCACGAGCCTCAATATTCATCGGACCACATACATCGGTATGTATGATTTCCAATAAATCTGTTGCTCTCTCCATAGTACCGGAGAACGGTGTTTTGGTCATCTTGCCTATGAGGCACGGTTCGCAAGTACCAAGTGATTCATAATCAAGTGGTTCCAAAAGCCCATCAGTATGGAGTTTCTTCATGCGCTTTACACCGATATGACCTAAACAGCAGTGCCACAAATAAGTTGCACTATCATTATTAACTTTGCATCTTTTGGTTTCAATATTATGAATATGTGTATTATTAAGATCGAGATCCAATGAACTATTTTCATTGGGTGTGTAACCATATCAGGTTTTATTCATGTAAACAGAACAACAATTTATTCTCTTACTTAAATGAATAACTGTATTACAATAAACATGATCAAATCATATTCATGTTCAACGCAAACACCAAATAACACTTATTTAGGTTTAACACTAATCCCGAAATTATAGGGAGTGTGCGATGATGATCATATCAATCTTGGAACCACTTCCAACACACATCGTTACTTCACCCTTAACTAGTCTCTGTTTATTCTGCAACTCCCGTTTCGAGTTACTACTCTTAGCAACTGAACTAGCATCAAATACTAAGGGGTTGCTATAAACACTAGTAAAGTACACATCAATAACATGTATATCAAATGTACTTATGTTCACTTTGCCATCCTTCTTATCCGCCAATCACTTGGGGTAGTTCCGCTTCCAGTGACCAGTCCCTTTGCAGTAGAAGCACTTAGTCTCAGGCTTAGGATCAGATTTAGGCTTCTTCACTTGAGCAGCAACTTGCTTGCCATTCTTCTTGAAGTTCCCCTTCTGTCCTCTGCCCTTTTCTTGAAACTAGTGGTCTTGTGAACCATCAACACTTGATGTTTTTCTTGATTTCTACCTTCGTTGATTTTAGCATCACGAAGAGCTTGGGAGTTGTTTCCGTTATCCCTTGCATATTATAGTTCATCACGAAGTTCTGCTAACTTGGTGATGGTGACTAGAGAATTCTGTCAATCACTATCTTATTTGGAAGATTAACTCCCACTTGATTCAAGCGATTGTAGTACCCAGACAATCTGAGCATTTGCTCACTAGTTGAGCGATTCTCCTCCATCTTTTAGCTATAGAACTTGTTGGAGACTTCATATCTCTCAACTCGGGTATTTGCTTGAAATATTAACTTCAACTCCTGGAACATCTCATATGGTCCATGACGTTCAAAACGTCTTTGAAGTCCCGATTCTAAGCCATTAAGCATGGTGCACTAAACTATCAAGTAGTCATCATATTGAGCCAGCCAAACGTTCATAACGTCTGCATCTGCTCCTGCAATAGGTCTGTCACCTAGCGGTGCATCAAGGACATAATTCTTCTGTGCAGCAATGAGGATAAACCTCAGATCACGGATCCAATCCGCATCTTTGCTACTAACATCTTTCAACATAATTTTCTCTAGGAACACATCAAAATAAACACAGGGAAGCAACAACGCGAGCTATTGATCTATAACATAATTTGCAAAATACTACCAGGACTAAGTTCATGATAAATTTAAGTTCAATTAATCATATTACTTAAGAACTCCCACTTAGATAGATATCCCTCTAATCCTCTAAGTGATCACGTGATCCAAATCAACTAAACCATAACCGATCATCACGTGAGATGGAGTAGTTTTCAGTGGTGAACATCGTTATGTTGATCATATCTACTATATGATTCACGCTCGACCTTTCGGTCTCCGTGTTCCGAGGCCATATCTGTATATGCTTGGCTCGTCAAGTATAACCTGAGTATTCTGCGTGTGCAACTGTTTTGCACCCGTTGTATTTGGACGTAGAGCTTATCACACCCGATCATCACGTGGTGTCTGGGCACGACGAACTTTGGCAACGGTGCATACTCAGGGAGAACACATCTTGATAATTAGTGAGAGATCATCTTAAAATGCTACCGTCAAACTAAGCAAAATAAGATGTATAAAAGATAAACATCATATGCAATCAAAATATGTGACATGATATGGCCATCATCATCTTGCTTCTTTGATCTCCATCTCCAAAGTACTGTCATGATCTATATCGTCACCGGCATGACACCATGATCTCCATCATCTTGATCTATATCAATGTGTCGTCACGTGGTCGTCTCGCCAACACTTGCTCTTGCAACTATTGCTATCGCATAGCGATAAAGTAAAGCAATTATTGGGAGCTTGCATCTTATGCAATAGACAGACAACCATAAGGCTTTTGCCAGTTGCCGATAACTTCAACAAAACATGATCATCTTATACAACAACTTATAACTCATCACGTTTTGACCATATCACATCACAACATGCCCTGCAAAAACAAGTTAGACGTCCTCTACTTTGTTGTTGCAAATTTTACGTGGCTGCTACGGGCTTAAGCAAGAACTCATCTCACCTACGCATCAAAACCACAACGATAGTTTGTCAAATAGACTCCGTTTTAACCTTCGCAAGGACCGGGCGTAGCCACACTCGGTTCAACTAAAGTTGGAGAAACAGTCACCCGCAAGTCACCTGTGTGCAAAGCACGTCGGGGAAACCGGTCTCGCGTAAGCGTACGCGTAATGTCGGTCCGGGCCGCTTCATCCAACAATACCGCCGAACCAAAGTATGACATGCTGGTAGGCAGTATGACTTATATCGCCCACAACTCACTTGTGTTCTACTCGTGCAAATAACATCAAACCATAAAACTTAGGCTCGGATGCCACTGTTGGGGAACGCAGTAATTTCAAAAAATTTCCTACGCACACGCAAGATCATGGTGATGCACAGCAACGAGAGGGGAGAGTGTTGTCTACGTACCAACGCAGACCGACTGCGGAAGCGATCACACAACGTAGAGGAAGTAGTCGTACGTCTTCTTCCCGGTCCGACCGATCCAAGCACCGTTACTCCGGCACCTCCGAGTTCTTAGCACACGTTCAGCTCGATGACGTTCCTCGGGCTCCGATCTAGCAAAGCGTCGAGGAAGAGTTCCGTCAGCACGACGGCGTGATGACGATCTTGATGTACTACCGACGCAGGGCTTCGCCTAAGCACTACAACGGTACGATCGAGGTGGAATTTGGTGGCAGGGGGCACCGCACACGGCTGAGGATCGATCTCAAGGATCAAGTTGTGTGTCTTGGGGTGCCCCCTGCCCCCGTATATAAAGGTTGGAGGAGGGGAGCCGGCCGGCCAAGGGAGAGGAGGCGCAGGGGAGTCCTACTCCCACCGGGAGTAGGACTCCCCCCCCCCCAATCCTAATCCTATTAGGACTCCCGGGGGGAAAAGGAGAGAGAAGGGGGGCCGGCCCCTATCCTAGTCCTACTAGGACTTTGGGAAGGGGGGCGCCGGCCAGCTTGTGGGCTTTCCCTTTTTTCCTTTTCCACTAAGGCCCAATAGGCCCATTAGTCTCCCGGGGGGTTCCGGTAACCCTCCCGGTATTCCGGTAAAATCCCGATTTCACCCGGATCACTTCCGATGTCCAAACATAGGCTTCCAATATATCAATCTTTACGTCTCGACCATTTCGAGACTCCTCGTCATGTCTGTGATCTCATCCGGGACTCCGAACAACCTTCGGTACATCAAAATGCATAAACTCATAATAACTGTCATCGTAACGTTAAGCGTGCGGACCCTACGGTTCGAGAACAATGTAGACATGACCGAGACACGTCTCCGGTCAATAACCAATAGCGGGACCTGGATGCCCATATTGGCTCCTACATATTCTACGAAGATCTTTATCGGTCAGACCGCATAACAACATACGTTGTTCCCTTTGTCATCGGTATGTTACTTGCCCGAGATTCGATCGTCGGTATCCAATACCTAGTTCAATCTCGTTACTGGCAAGTCTCTTTACTCGTTCCGTAATACATCATCTCACAACTAACATATTAGTCACAGTGCTTGCAAGGCTTATGTGATGTGCATTACCGAGAGGGCCCAGAGATACCTCTCCGACAATCGGAGTGACAAACCCTAATCTCGAAATACGCCAACCCAACATCTACCATTGGAGACACCTGTAGTACTCCTTTATAATCACCCAGTTACGTTGTGACGTTTGGTAGTACCCAAAGTGTTCCTCCGGTAAACGGGAGTTGCATAATCTCATAGTTATAGGAACATGTATAAGTCATGAAGAAAACAATAGCAACATACTAAACGATCGGGTGCTATGCTAATGGAATGGGTCATGTCAATCAGATCATTCTACTAATGATATGATCTCGTTAATCAAATAACAACTCCTTGTTCATGGTTAGGAAACATAACCATCTTTGATTAACGAGCTAGTCAAGTAGAGGCATACTAGTGACACTCTGTTGGTCTATGTATTCACACATGTATTATGTTTCCGGTTAATACAATTTTAGCATGAATAATAAACATTTATCATGATGTAAGGAAATAAATAATAACTTTATTATTGCCTCTAGGGCATATTTCCTTCAGGTCGCTCTCCACTTGGTAGGATTTTCAAATACTTAGGCGAGTACTGGACTGCAGCTAAGCCCCCGAGTGGGAGGGTCGCTCCCCATTCGGTAGGATTTTCAAATACTTAGGCGAGTACTGGACTGCAGCTAAGCCCCCGAGTGGGAGGGTCGCTCCCCATTCGGTAGGATTTTTCAAATACTTAGGAGAGTACTAGACTGCAGCTAAGCTCCCGAGTGGGAGGCTGGCTCACCACTCGGTAGGATTTTCAAATACTTAGGCGAGTACTGGACTGCAGCTATGCCCCCGAGTGAGAGGCTGGCTCGCCACTCGGTAGGATTTCCAAATACTTAGGCGAGTACTGGACTGCAGGTAAGCCCCCGAGTGAGAGGCTGGCTCACCACTCGGTAGGATTTTCAAATACTTAGGCAAGTACTGGACTGCAGCTAAGCCCCCTGAGTGAGAGGCTGGCTCACCACTCGGTAGGATTTCCAAACACTTAGGCGAAACGGGTTCGCAGCTAAGCCCTTGAGTGGGAGGCTGGCTCACCACTCAATAGGAAATTATTTTACAAACTTAAGCGAAACGGATTCACAGCTAAGCCACCCACTAGGGGATTTCTCATGCAAACAAAAACGATAACAATCACTGGGAAAATTACAACGCTCTTGTCTTTGATAAATAAATTACAAGAGTTTTTCTTATTACATCTCATACGAGTGAGAATTCAAGTATAAAAGGGGCAGAGCAGCTCCGCATTCCAGGCTCGTGGCTCATCAATCTGGCGATCGACATTATAAAGGTGATACGCTCCATTGTGGAGGACTCTGGTGACTATGAAGGGGCCTTCCCAAGTAGGAGCGAGTTTGTGTGGTTTCTGCTGATCCACTCAGAGGACCAAGTCTCCTTCTTGGAAGGCTCGACTCTTCACATTTCTGGCATGGAATCGACACAAGTCTTGCTGATAAATGGTCGATCGGATCATGGCCATTTCTCTTTCTTCTTCCAGGAGGTCGACTGCGTCCTGTCGAGCTTGTTCTACTTCATCCTCAGAGTAGAGCTCGACTCGGGGTGCGTTGTGAAGCAGGTCACTCGGCAAAACTGCTTCGGCTCCGTAGACTAGAAAGAATGGGGTTCTTCCAGTCGATCGGTTCGGGGTTGTCCTCAATCCCCAAAGAACTGATGGAAGCTCGTCGACCCATGCACCTGCTGCGTGCTTGAGATCGCGCATCAGTCGGGGTTTCAGTCCTTTGAGAATTAAGCCGTTTGATCTTTCCGCTTGTCCATTCGACTGGGGTGAGCGACTAAAGCGTAGTCGACTCTTGTGCCTTGAGAGGCGCAAAAGGCTCTAAATTTGTCAGAATCGACGTTTGACCCATTGTCAGTGATGATGTTGTGCAGAACTCCATATCTGAATATCAACTCTTTGATGAAACTGATAGCGGTGCAAGCATCAAGATTCTTGATAGGCTTAGCTTCGATCCATTTGGTGAACTTGTCGACTGCCACTAGCACATGAGTGAAACCGCTTCTGCCCGTTCTCAGTGGTCCAACCATGTCCAGTCCCCAAACAGCGAAGGGCCAGACGAGTGGAATGGTTTTCAGGGCTGACGCGGGTTTGTGCGTCATATTGGAGTAAAACTGACATCCTTCACATTCGTCGACTATCTCTTTCGCCATTTCATTCGCCCTTGGCCAGTAAAATCCCGCTCGATATGCTTTAACCACAATGGTCCGAGAGGACGCATGATGACCACAGGTCCCCGAGTGGATATCATCAAGGATTATCTGACCTTCTTCCGGTGTTATACACTTCTGACTGACTCCAGTCGCACTTTCTCTATACAACTGTCCCTTTATGACTGTAAAGTCCTTGGATCGACGGACGATCTGTCGAGCCTCTTCTTCATCTTCTGGGAGTTCTTTCCTTAGGATGTACGCGATGTACGGTACCGTCCAATCGGGAGTGATGACCAAAACTTCCATGATCAGGTCGACCACAGCTGGAACTTCAACTTCAATCGGATCCGTGGCACTTTTTGGCTGCGGGGTTTCTTCAGTGAAGGGATCCTCCTGAACTGATGGTGTGTGGATGTGTTCCAAAAACACATTGCTGGGGATGGCTTCTCTTTTGGAACCTATTTTCGCCAAATCATCAGCTGCTTGATTTTTCAGTCGGGGTATGTGATGAAGTTCTAACCCCTCAAACTTCTTCTCCAGCTTTCTCACTGCATTGCAATAACCAGTCATGGCCGGACTTCTGACGTCCCACTCCTTCATCACTTGATTAACCACCAAATCTGAGTCGCCATAGACCATGAGGCAACGGACGCCGAGTGAAATGGCCATGCGCAACCCATATAAAAGTGCTTCATATTCTGCTTCGTTATTGGAGGAATCAAAGTGGATTTGAAGAACATATCTGAGCTTATCTCCTCATGGGGAGACCAATACCACCCCGGCACCGAACCCATTCAGCATTTTGGAACCGTCGAAGAACATGGTCCAATGCTCCGAGTAAACCTGAGTCGGCAGTTGTTGTTCAATCCACTCGGCAACGAAATCTGCTATTGCTTGGGACTTGATAGCTTTCTTTGCCTCAAACTTGATATCTAGAGGAAGGAGTTCAATCGCCCATTTTGCCACTCGACCAGTTGCATCTCTGTTGTGTAGAATCTCTGACAATGGAGCATCGCTGACGACGGTAATGGAATGGTCAGAGAAGTAATGTGCAACCTTCTTCGTGGTCATATAAATCCCATATACAAGCTTCTGATAATGAGGATATCTTTGCTTCAACGGGGTCAAGACTTCAGAAATATAATATACTGGGCACTGAACTTTGAAGGCTTTTCCTTCTTCTTCCTGCTCGACTGTAAGTACTGTACTGACGACTTGTCCCGTGGCTGCAATGTAAAGCAGCAAAGGCTCTTTCCTGATTGGGGCAGCAAACACCGGCTGGGTGGAGAGCAGAGCTTTGAGCTCTGCAAACGCTGCATCAGCTTCAGGAGTCCACTCGAACTTGTCTGGCTTCTTCATCAATCGGTAAAGAGGCAATGCCTTTTCACCAAGACGAGAGATGAATCGACTTAAAGCGGCCAAGCAACCAGTAAGCTTCTGGACGTCGTGCACTCGCACAAGACTTTTCATTCGGAGTATAGTACTAACTTTTTCTGGATTGGCGTCGATTCCTCGTTCGGAAACAAGAAAACCGAGTAACTTTCCGCTAGGAACTCCGAATGTGCACTTTGATGGATTAAGCTTGATATCATACCTCTGGAGGTTGGCGAAGGTTTCAGCAAGGTCAGTCAGCAGGTCGGAACCTTTCCGTGACTTGACCACAATATCATCCATGTATGCTTCTACATTCCGACTGATTTGAGTGAGCAAACACTTCTGAATCATCCTCATGAATGTGGCTCCGGCATTCTTGAGGCCGAACGGCATGGTAACATAACAGAAGCACCCGAATGGAGTGATGAAAGTTGTTTTGATCTCGTCAGGTCCATACAGACGGATCTGATGGTACCCGGAATAGGCGTCTAAAAAAGACAGTCGCTCACATCCCGCAGTCGAGTTGACTATCTGGTCGATGCGGGGGAGAGGAAAATGATCTTTCGGACAGGCCTGATTGATATGTTTAAAGTCAATGCACATGCGAAGTGACTTGTCTTTCTTGGGGACCATGACAATGTTGGCGAGCCACTCGGAGTGGTAGATCTCTCGGATGAACTCCACTGCTAAGTGCCGAGCCACCTCCTCACCAATAGCCTTTCTCTTCTGGACGGCGGACCGTCGGAGATGTTCTTTGACAGGTTTTACTTTTGAGTCGACTCATAGGCGGTGCTCAACTAGCCCCCTGGGAACACCCGGCATGTCAGAAGGCTTCCATGCGAAAATGTCCCAGTTCTCACGGAGGAACTAGATGAGCGCTTCTTCCTATTTGGAGTCGAGTGTTGTTGAGATATGAGTCGGAGCAGCACTAGGATCGGTCGGGTGAATGTGAGCCGGCTTCATTTCGCCAGACGACTGAAAAGCTGATTCTGTAGCGGGCTTCTTGGCTCGCAACAAATCACTCGGGTCTGCAGTCTTCTGGTATTCCTGCAGCTCCACCACTGCCATCTGAGCATCAGTGATCTTTGAACCTTTCTGAAAACACTCTTCTGCTTTCTTCCGATTGCCCGTAATAGTGATCACACCTTTGGGACCAGGCATCTTCAATTTGAGATACACATAACATGGTCGAGCCATGAAGCGTGCATAAGCCGGCCTGCCCAAAATAGCATGATAAGCACTCTAGAAATCCACAACCTCGAACGTCAACTTTTCTTTGCGGTAATTCTTAGAATCACCGAAAACCACATCAAGAGCAATTTGGCCGAGCGACTCAGCCTTCTTCCCAGGAATGACTCCATGGAAACTCATGTTGCTGGTACTGAGTCTGGACATCGGAATGCCCATCCCTTTCAGCGTCTCAGCATATAGTATGTTCAAACCACTGCCACCGTCCATCAAGACTCTGGTCAGTCGAGTGCCTTCAACAACTGGGTCGACCACCAAAGCTTGCCTCCCAGGAGTGGCAATGTGCGTTGGGTGATCGGACTGGTCGAATGTGATGGCAGTCTAAGACCACTTCAGATAACTAGGTGTCGCCGGAGCAACCATATTCACCTCACGGTTGATAACTTTCAGTCGACTTTTGCTTTCAACATCAGCAAAAATCATCAAGGTGGAATTGACCTGGGGGTATCCATCATCACTGTCTTCCTTGTCCTCAACTTTGTCCGACTCCTTTTCCTCTTCTTTGGGCTGTTTGCCCTGGAACTGCTGGATCAAGAGCCGACACTGTCGAGTGGTATGTTTTGGGTAAATGAACTTACCCTCTTCATCTTTCTTGGTGTGGATGTGACATGGCAAATCCAACACATCATTTATGTCTTGGTCTTTAATTTTCTTGGGGTTCCAAGGCCCTTTGGGTTTCCCCTTAAACTTTCCTTGAGTCATAGCCAAGGCCTCCCCAGGAGCAGCTGGCTCGGCTTTTCGCTTCTGTTTCCGATTGGAATTTCCTCCTCCGGTTTCTTGGGCGACTGACTTGTGTTTGCCACTCCGGAGTCGATCCTCATCTTCACCATTAGCGTACTTGGTGGCAATCTCCATCATCCGATTCAGAGACATGTCTCCGGTTCGACCGAATTTCAGATTCAGTTCTCTGTACTTGACGCCTTCTTTAAAGGCACAGACTGCTTGGTGATCAGGTACATTCTCTACCGTGTGATGTAACGGATCCATCTCTGGATGTAATCCCTCAAAGTTTCATTCGGCTTCTGCACGCAAGGCCGCAGTTCCGTCAGCTCCGC
Source organism: Triticum monococcum (assembly GCA_034509565.1). Taxonomy (NCBI): domain Eukaryota; kingdom Viridiplantae; phylum Streptophyta; class Magnoliopsida; order Poales; family Poaceae; genus Triticum; species Triticum monococcum. Next base: position 71,179,185 of record CM067843.1, on the reverse strand, counting down.
CGGTCGCTTGCATGTTCCTTCAAACGTGGTGACAAACACTCGGGCGAGATCTTCCCAAGTGTAAATGCTGCTGGGTGCTAACTGATTCAGCCACGCTCTGGCCGAACCCTCCAACATGAGAGGCAGGTGCTTCATGCCCACTTCATCATTGTCACCGCCAATCTGGACAGCCACTCGGTAGTCTTCAAGCCAAGTATCAGGCTTGGACTCACCAGTGAACTTACTGACTCCAGTCTCCAACCTGAAGTTGGGAGGAATCACAGCGGCCCTGATGGCTCTACTAAAGCACTCTAGCCCTGAAACATGTACTCTGTTGTTGGTAGGTGCATCTCTGTCGTGACCTTCTCGGTGAGCTATGTTCCTGTCGACCAAACCTTGAACAAGAATGGATCTCGCATCAAAGCTTGGTTCCCTGGGGTCGACTGGAAACCTTCGCCCAACACTATGAGGGCGCCTGTCATCCTGCTGTCGAGGCACATACGATCCACTCCTCGGGGGAGGGGTGGGCACTCGACGTCGATCGTCACGAACGAATCGCTGATCATACTGCTCACGGTTCCCGTACTGATCACGCCGGTCCCCACGCCCCTCACGCCTCGGGGGCGATCTTGGGCTATGAGCCGACTGGACTGTGTCTGCAGCAATGGATCTGCTATGAATCCTGTTCCGCGACTGAGAAACAACAGAATTCTGGTCTCCCGCTGCCCGGAGTAACGCTCTGATCTGCAGCAAGCCTCTGTCGGCCTCCGACTGGGAAGGCTGAATCGACTCTGCTAAATGGGCTGCAGCTGCTAAATTCTGAATCAGAGTTTGATATACCTGCGGGGGTGGAAAGAGCTGACGTCGACTGGATTCTGGAACCCGTTGTCGCACACGCTCGTCGAGTGCTCGCTGGAGGTTCTCCAGTCGAGTGCGCTCAGCCAAGTTTGCCACGCGCGCGTCCTCCAAGGCACGAGCCTCGGGGGTTTCTCCAACGATAGGAGTGTGCAGTGCATCCATGTTCCGATGACGAAGTTCTTCTCTCTACAGCGACGTGAGAGGCTCGGGGAGATATTCCTCATGGGGACGCGACGGGTCGCCTCCACCTGCGCCTCCGTCGATGCGGGGAAAACCAGGAGGACTGGGCGGTCCATCGACCATCAGAACCTCCGCCGCTGGATCACTGCTGTCGCACTCGGATGCGGTCTCTGCGGAGCCAGTCGAACAGGCCGTAGAGGGATTCGTCGGGCTCGATCGCCGCGACTTGAGGGGTGGCCGACTGGCGTGCCACCGCGTGTCTCACCCACCGCTGAAGTCTCGACCGACCGGAGCGCTTGCGCCGGCGGGAAACAGGGAGGGAGGACAACTTAGGAGCCGACCGATAATGGGTCGACGGTTGCCGCAAGAGGACGTCGCGGACGCACACGCGAAAGTGCGTTGCCCCGCGGACAGGGAGTGCGTCCACATCGAGCGGAGCCTCCTGAAGCCAAGCGGAGTCATCGGCGATGAACGTGAGCGCGCCGAGATGGATCTCGCGGCCCTCCACCAAAACTCCGCCAGAAACCATGATGACTTGGATCGGAAAAGATCGCAACTCCTCCAACAAATCGCTAAAACACCTGCCCCACGGTGGGCGCCAACTGTCGTGGTTCTAAGTCTGACAGTAATGTAGGGGGGTAGGTATGGAGAGGCAAGATCTTAGCTATGGAGTAGTTGTAAGCACAAGAGGTTTACGAGTTCAGGCCCTTCTCGAAGGAAGTAATAGCCCTATGTCTCGGAGCCCAGAGGCGGTCGACTGGATTATGCGTGTATGAATTACAGGGGTGCGAACCCTTTACACTGAGGAGGGGGTGGCTTATATAGAGTTCGCCAGACCCCTCTGGCCCTCAGTTATGCAGGGTTTCACATACATTAAGGTCGGGTGTTACTACTAACGCCCCTAATAAAGTGCTATGATGACCATAAAAGCTACTTAATGACCGACTGTTAGCGTGCGGAGTGACTTTAGGTCTCCTGGCCATCGAGTGGTTGGATCTTGGTCGAGTGACTGCTTCTTGGTCGAGTGTCTTCGAGTCTGTCGAGTGGAACACCTCCAAGTCGATTGAAAGGTGATTTCTTCTAGAGATGTCCTTGGGTAGGGCAGTTGGGACAGGTCCATGACCCTACCCTAGGTACATAGCTTCATCAGTATCTTTGTTTTACTTTTCTATGTCCTATTTGATTCGAACAATTAGTGTAATTTGCTCAAACATTGTTGTAATAATTTGAATGATTATTGTTTTATTCAGTGTTGTAATAATAACTAGAATGATTATTGTTTTATGTCAAATGTGATGGAATTTGTGATATGTCATATGATGAAATGTGTGATATATGAAATGACAGTTTTAAAGGTTGGGGTTGAGGCAAAGACTAGAACCCTCAAATCCAACCCTTAAAGCAGTTTAAGGGTTGGGTTTGAGGGTTCTAGTCTTTGCCCCTGTTTTTCAACCCTTAAAAGTGTCAAAAACTGGCACTTCTCAACCCTTAAAACTGCTATAAGGGTTTGAGGGTTTGAGGGTTCTACTAGTAATGCTCTGTAACGCCCTCGATGCGGCTATATCTCCCACGTGTCGAAGCACGACTTAGAGGCATAACCGCATTGAAAGCAATGTCGCAAGTGAGGTAATCTTCACACAACCCATGTAATACATAAGGGAAAGAGATACATAGTTGGCTTACAATCGCCACTTCACACAATTACATGAACAAAGCATTACAACATCCAAATACAATCAAGGTCCGACTACGGAACCAAAATAAAAGAAGAACCCCAAATGCGACAAGGTCCCCGATCGACCCCAACTGGGCTCCACTACTGATCAGCTAGAACAAAACAACACAAAGGGCAAGATCTTTATCGAGCTCCTCCTTGAGCTTGGTTGCGTCATCTGCACGGTTCAACGGCACCTGCAAGCTGGTTTTGGAAGTAATCTGTGAGCCACGGGGACTCAGCAATCTCGCACCCTCGCGATCAAGACTATTTAAGCTTATAGAAAGGGTAAAAGGTATAAGGTGGAGCTGCAGCAAGCGACTAGCATATATGGTGGCTAACATACACAAATGAGAGCGAGAAGAGAAGGCAAAAGCATGGTCGAACAACTATGATCAAGAAGTGATCCTAGAACAACCTACGTCAAGCATTACTCCAACACCGTGTTCACTTCCCGGACTTCGCCGGAAAGAGACCATCACGGTTATACACGCGGTTGATGTATTTTAGTTAAGATCAACTTCAGGTTTTCTACAACCGGACGTTAACAAATTCCCATCTGCCCATAACCGCGGGCACAGCTTTCGAAAGTTCAAATCCCTGCAGGGGAGTCCCAACTTAGCCCATGACAAACTCTCACGGTCAACGAAGGATATTCCTTCTAGCGGGAAGACCCGATCAGACTCGGAATCCCGGTTACAAGACATTTCAACAAGGTAAAACTAAACCAGCAACACCGCCCGAATGTGCCGACAAATCCCGATAGGAGCTGCACATATCTCTTTCTCAGGGCACACTCAGATTGTCCAAGGTATGGGTAGGCCAGCCCAGAGTTGCCCCTGGTGGCCACCAGCAGCTGACAGGTTGGACCAACACTCAGAGGAGCACTGGCCCCGGGGGGTAAAATAATGATGACCCTCAGGAGCGCGACTCCCAAGGAAAAAGAAAAGGCTAGGTGGCGAATGGTAAAACCAATGTTGGGCATTGCTGGAAGAGTTTTATTCAAGGCAAACTGTCTAGGGGTTCCCATTATAGCCCAACCGCGTGAGGAACGCAAAATCCGGGAACATAACACCAATATGACGGAAACTAGGGCGGCAAGAGTGGAACAAAACACCAGGCATAAGGCCGAGCCTTCCACCCTTTACCAAGTATATAGATGCATTAATTAAAATAAGATATATTGTGATATCCCAACAAGTAAACATGTTCCAACAAGGAAGAACATCTCCATGTTCCAACAAGGAACAAACTTTAATCTTCACCTGCAACTAACAACGCTATAAGAGGGGCTGAGCAAAGCGGTAACATAGCCAAACAACGGTTTGCTAGGACAAGGTGGGTTAGAGGCTTGGCTCAACAATATGGGAGGCATGATAAGCAGGTGGTAGGTATCGCAGCATAGGCATAGCAAAAGAGCGAGCATCTAGCAAGAAAAGATAGAAGTGATTTCGAGGGTATGGTCATCTTGCCTGAAATCCCGCAAAGAAGAAGAACGAGTCCATGAAGAAGACAAACGGACGTAGTCGAACGGATCCTCACAACTCCGGAACGGAACCGAAGCTCACGAGAAAGGCAACCCGGAAAGAAGCAAACAACATAGTAAACAACCACTACAACAACATGGCATGATGCACAACAAGTATGATGCATGTCCGGTTTAAAGAGGGCATGACATGGCAAAGTGCACAAGCAAAGCTACAAGTTAAGTGGAGCTCAATATGCAACGAGTTGCATATTGACGAAACACCACGGAACTTATTTAGTTCTCTCTTGTTATGTACTCAACAATATTAAATGTTATTTGCATGGCAAGAGGTGGAGCATAATGAAACTATCTATCTAGGCAAGCTTAAATGAGGCCGGAAAAACAAAACAATAAGTCCGGAAACTCCTCATGTGCATATTTTAGGTTTGGTACTGATCTTCCCTAAACACAATTTTAGAGTTGTTAAACATGCTAGAAGAGTGCATCATGTTAAACTAGGCATTTTTCCACCCCATTTACATATAAAGTTTGTTAAATTTGGAGCTACGGTTATTTAGTTATGGAATAAAGCATTTTAACAAGGCATAGGAGCAAAGTAATGCAAACATCATTTTAAACATTTTAAACATGATTGAGAGTTGGATATTATTAAACTAGATGAAATTCTAAGCAAGTTTCATATTTGGATGTTTTACATATGATGCATAGATCATGAGTTATTAAATGAATGAAGTATGAGGGCTTTTCTGTAAAACAGGTAGTCTCAGGTTAAATGGCAAAATTCATAGGACCAAGAAAAAAACAATATGGGCCGAAACTATTAGCCCATCAGAAGGAAAAAAACACCGGGTGGCCTCACCATGGGCTTCGGCCCCGGACGATGGAGTAGTGGGCCGGCTGGATCGCTGGGTGGCGCTGGGCCTTGTGCAAGAAGCGGCCCAGGCGCGGATCTGGGCAGGCGAGGCCGGTCCCTGCGCGTGCAGTCAAGGGGTGAGTCAACGCAGGCAGGGGATCGGGCGACTGGGCCTTGGCGCGGTCAAGGGTTGGAGCGTTGACGAGCCAGGTACTCGACGTCTCCCCGACGAGCGAGGCAGCAAGGAGCGCCGGGCGGCAGACGTGGCACGTGCTCTGGGATGGCTCAGCGGCGGATCCAGGCATGGGGAGGAAGACAGTAAAGGACGGAAGGTGAGGCGGATGAGCCGCTCCGGTCGGATCCAATCCATGGCGGCAGCGCAGACGAAGGTCCTGGTGGTGGCATCCATGGCGTGGCTTGGCGGCCTGGGACGGGAGCAGCACGGAGGGAGGTCCGTCGAGCGGCGAAACACGTGAAACAAGTCGATCCGGGCAACAGCGGCCGCGGACTAAGCTCAATGGCGGCGCTGCTCCAAATCCATGGCAGCGGGGCGAGCTCCTGCGAGAGGAACGGGAGGGAGAGAGAGGTTAGAGGAGAAGAAACCTCGGGAAGGAGGAGGAAGGACAGGGAGGAGGCTGATCCTGCTGGCTGGGTTCACCGGCTGTGACGACTCCATGGAGGGAGGAGAGGGGATCGGTGCGGCTGTGCTGAAAACCAGGAGGGGGTGGGAGGCTGCTTGGGTTGGGGAATGGATCCCAAGAGATTTGAGTGGGTGGCGGCGCATGATGGGATGGATGGGACATCTCCTTAAAAATTAGGGTTTTGTCCAGATTTAGACTAGAGACTATCTATACCAATATAAAAAGATCCAAAGGGGCAGATCCAAATCATCACGACCGTCAAATCATATTATCTAACGGTTGAAATCACTCCAATGTTGAGCACCAAACACGTTTAACGCTCTAATTACCCACCACTGCCATTGGTTATAAACACATTTTAACTCAACGCTATCCCATGAAATCTGTCATGTAATTAATATCCTATCATTCCCGTGAAAAAGTAATTGATGTCTTACCAAATACCAACGTGCAACAGATATATATCTTACCTAATATAAACGTGCAATGCACGTACATTATTACTAGTATATATAAAAGAAAGAGGGAGACATTTAGGGGCTAAACCGTTCTTCCGAATAAATCAAGCGGTCGAGAAAAATAGACTAGGAAGTCCAATTAACAAATCGGAGACGTTTTGTAGATGTTTGGGGATGATCCGGACACAACGGTGACGACTGCCCGGGTCGGGTCCGGGACAATTTTCGGACGCGCGCGCGAGGAGGGCCGCGGGCTGATGAGAGAGGTTAGGTTGGACCTGGCGGTACGTAGTGAGCTGTGTAGACGGTCTCGAGCTGAGAGAAGAGAAGAGAGGGAGGCCCGACGACTGTTTCCGGAGACCGAAAACGTCCGACGTTAGACTGACTATATTGCCGCTATAGTTTAACGGTTGGGCAATCAAACGAGCTCCGAATGCGATGAAACTTGGCAGGCGATCTACTAACAACATAACAACACCACATGCCAACTTTCAACCCATTCTAAGAACATTTTCCGGCCACTTATAAAATACTATTTCGGACATGCCGCGGGCGCGTGCAAGTGTGTCTGGGCTCAGAACGGACAACGGATGACACTGGGGGAACCCAGATGGATGCAGGTTTTGAAAACATGATGATGCAATACACATGATGACATGATGAAATGCAACACGCAAGCTAATGACATGGCAACGCCGGCGAATAACCGGAAGACACCTGGCGCAACAGTCTCGGGGCGTCACATGCTCTTAGCCCTCACACAGCTCCGTTGGTGTCTAAGATACAACTTGTATGACATTACGCATTTAGCACCTCATGCTAGCCTATGATACTATCCACCATGAAAGGTTGAAGATTTTTTTGGAAAAGGGGTGATTCCCCGGCCTCTGCATCAGAAAGATGCATACGGCTATCTTATTAACCAAATAAAGTAGTGCCAACATGGTTCAAAAGGTCTCCAAAAGTAATAAAAAAGCACATACAGCTCACACAGAGCCAATAGGGGCTAGAGACACCAACTAGCCAAGAAAAGGCGCCACAACCGGCTGGCTAAAACTAGATAGGGAAACTAAATGCCTATCCTATTACATGACCGCCATCCAAACCGGTTGAAGATATCCCGAGCTACCATCTCCCAGCGGAAAGACCCAGTAACCAAATGCTCCCTGGCCTCCGTCTGGGTGAGTAGCGACCACGAATGGATTAGTGCCTTAGTTTAGAATATGACCTACAAAAAATGTATACATGATATTCTGTTAAAAACCAAATCATTTCTGCAAGTCCAGATAGTCCACAGCAAAGCACAAACTCCAACCCGAATATGTCTCGCTAAGTCAGGCTCAATCCCATTAAGCCATGTCCCAAATAACACATAAACAGAATCGATGGATTGATACTAAAAGCAATGTGGACCGTCTGCCAAAGTACCTTGGCCAACGGGCAATCAAAAAAGAGGTGTTTGATAGTCTCATCCCGATCGCAGAAACTACACCTAGTAGGTCCTGTCCAATTACGCTTTATCAGGTTGTCCTTAGTTAAAATAACTTGTTTATGGACAAACCACATAAACACTTTTATTTTCAAAGGAACTTTGACATCCCAAACATGCTTGGATGTAGGAATGGAGTTCGAATTAATAACATCAATATACATTGATTTAACCGTAAATACTCCAGACTTAGTCAATTTCCAGCGTAATTCATCGGGTTGTTGTGAAAGCTGGACTTCCATCAGTCTCCTAACTAGATGGAGCCATTCTTCCCAACGATTGCCCGCTAGATTTCGTCGGAACTGAATATTAAGGGAGGTAGATTGAAAGACCGATGCAACGAACACCTCACGTCGTTGAACAATACGGTATAAAGACGAATATTGGATGGCCAAGGGTGTCTCGCCAAGCCAAGTATCCTCCCAGAAACGTGTACTCGTGCCGTTTCCAATAACAAACTTCGTCCTATTAAACAATGACTGTTTGACTTTCATCAAGCCTTTCCAGAAAGGCGAACCGGTCGGCCTGACAGTAACCTGGGACAAAGTTTTTGTTTGGAGGTACTTGCTGCGAAGGATTTGAGCCCACATAGCATCATTCTCCAATGAGAGCTTCCACAGCCATTTGCTAAGAAGGCATTTATTCTTAACTTCTAGATTCTCAATACCTAGACCCCCTTGGTCTTTCGGTCTACAGATGATATCCCATTTAGCAAGCCGATATTTTCTATTAAGCTCATCACCCTGCCAAAAGAAACATGATCGATAGAAGTCCAGTCTCTTCCTAACACCAACTGGGACCTCAAAGAATGATAGGAGAAACATTGGCATACTCGTGAGCACCGAATTAATCAGGATTAATCGGCCTCCGTATGACATGAGCTTACCCTTCCAACAACTCATTTTCTTCTCAAATCGGTCCTCGATGCACTTCCACTCTCTGTTGGTCAGCCTACGATGGTGGATTGGAATCCCAAGGTAAGAGAAGGGTAACTCTCCCAACTCACACCCAAACAATTGCCTATAAGCCTCCTGTTCATCTTTGGCCCTACCAAAACAGAACAGCTCGCTCTTATGAAAGTTAATCTTTAACCCGGTCAATTGTTCAAATAGGCATAACACAAGCTTCATATTTCTCGCCTTGGCCAAGTCATGCTCCAGAAAGATGATTGTATCATCAGCGTACTGAAGGATGGATACACCTCCATCAATGAGATGAGGTACCAATCCACCTACTTGACCATTTTCCTTAGCCCTTCCTATCAAAATTGCTAACATATCCACCACAATGTTAAACAGGATAGGGGACATCGGATCTCCTTGTCTTAGGCCTTTATGTGTCTGGAAGTAATGACCCATGTCATCATTAACTTTAATTCCCACACTACCTTTTTGCGTAAATGATTCAACCTGTCGGCGCCAGGCTTCATCAAAACCTTTCATACGCAATGACTGTTGGAGGAATGACCATTTGACCTTATCGTACGCTTTCTCGAAATCCACTTTAAAAATTATTCCATCTAATTTTTTGGAATGGATTTCATGGAGTGTTTCATGCAGGACGACCACCCCTTCAAGGATGTTTCTGTCCGGCATGAAAGCAGTTTGAGACTGTTGCACCACAGAATGCGCAATCTATGTGAGTCTGTTAGTCCCGACCTTGGTGAAAATTTTGAAACTAACATTGAGGAGACAGATCGACCTGAATTGCTCAATTCTCACCGCATCCGTCTTCTTGGGAAGCAGTGTGATAGTCCCAAAATTCAAGTGAAATAATTGAAGCTGTCCAGAGAATAGATCATGGAACATAGGTAGTAAATCCCCCTTAATAATGTGCCAACACTTTTTATAGAACTCTGCCGGGAATCCATCCGGTCCGGGAGCCTTATTGTTTTTCATCTGTGCAATAGCATCAAACACCTCCTTCTCCGAGAACAGGGCAACCAGAATATCATTATCGACAGCCGATAGCTGAGGCACATCCTCAGTCCTGGACTCATCGAGGGACACACAATTATCCTCCGGAGGTCCAAATAACTGCTTATAATAGTCGGTAATATATGTTTTTAGGTTATCCTGACCTAAAATAGTACCCTCGTCTTGCTCAAGCTGAAAGATACGCTTCTTTCTGTGCTTGCCATTAGCTATCAAATGGAAGAACTGGGTATTCGCGTCCCCTTGGACCACTTTGCGGACTTTAGGACGCAAAGCCCACTTCAATTCTTCTTCGCGGAGCAGTTCTTTCAACCTCTTCTTCGACTCATTTTTAACCTGGAGCTCAGCTGGCGATAAAATATTGGATTCGGCCTGTATGTCCAGGGCCTGTATAAGAGTAAGGAGTCTATCCTTTTCAATTTTATACACACCAGTGAGGTGCTTAGCCCAACCCCATAAGAAACTCCTCAAATGCCTAATCTTATTCTGCCAACGCTCTATCACAGTCTTGCCTCTTACACCTCTATCCCATTCCCTAGCAATCAAGTCCAAGAACCCCTCACGTTCAAACCATGCCATCTCAAAGGAGAAGGTGTTCTTGTTACCCACATGGTTCGGCTCACCTGAGTCCACGAACAATGGGGTGTGATCAGATATTCCCCTCGAAAGAGCTTGCACCGTGACCAGAGGGAACTTTTGTTCCCACTCCACGCTCGCAAGAACTCGATCAAGTTTTTCATAGGTTGGGTTTGGCAGAGCATTAGCCCAGGTGAACTTTCTACCAGAAAGCTCTATCTCTCTCAGATCCAAGCTTTCAATAATGGTATTGAACATAAACGACCATCTGCCGTCAAAGTTATCATTGTTCTTCTCCTCTCTCCTCCTGATGATATTGAAATCACCGCCAACTAAAATTGGGAGCTGTTCTGACCCACAGATTCGAACCAGGTCCGCCAGAAACTCTGCTTTAAGCTCGGGCTGTGCGGCACCATACACCGCCACCAAAGCCCAGTTAAAACCATCTATCCTAGACCTGACTCGAAACTTCACCGCGAAGTCGCCCATCACTACACTTCGGACTTCAAGCGAATCTCATCTCACACCTAGTAAGATACCACCCAATCTTCCTCGCGGAGGGAGGCAATGCCAATCAAAATCAATACCACCCACCAGAGAAGAGAGAAACTGGGGCGCAAAGTTATCTCTACCCGTCTCCGATAGAGCAACAAAATCTAACCTCTGCTCTAAAGCTGCCTCAGCAAGGAATCTTCTTTTAGACAAGTCCTTCAGACCTCTGCTATTCCAAAAAGTTCCTCTCATAATTCATCATGGAATTTTTTAGTGGTACGAATCCTAGCACTCCTACGAACTGCGGAATCGGGATAGATCTTCCGTTTCCACTTACGCTTAGGTTTACTAAGCTCTATCGCCCGGTCCTCATAACCGGGTTCACATATATTACTATCATCATTCTCTAGGGGTATATCATCTTCCTCAGAATCATGATTGGAGGGTGCTAGATCCGCACACAGATTATCGAGCACTCTAACCCCTAACGCATCAATCTCATCATCATTTATTGGTTTAACTGCTGCAAGATTACGAATAGTCTCTAAGGCACGTTCCGCCTCCAAATCTAATAAATCATTCACCGAATTGGTAATCTCACTATCCGTAACACCTAGTGAAACTCCTAATTGGTTTGCATTATTTATAATCTTCTCATTAGAAAAATGCAATAAGGAATTAGATAAGTTGACGGACATACCAGAAGACAAAGCAGCCTCCTGAAGCTTGGCCGCCCTCATAGCGCACCGCTGCTGCATATCATCCACCTCTGGGATGTCGAGGATGCGAGCACTCATCCGTCTCCCCTCGGCGATAGGGTCCGGGATCCCGCCAAACGCGACAACCTCCTCCCTAGTAAAATCTGGCTCAGAGTCCCTCAAAGGGTCTACCGAGGTTACCAGAGAAGGCGCCTGCGGGCTCCCGATCCCCTCAGACAGGAGTCCCACACTAGGGACCCCGGTCATGGGTAGGAGCGAAGAGGAGATGACGGGGGCCGCCTGCCCGCGCTCTCCTCCCACCCCAGCCGCCGGCTCAGACGGATGAGCCATCGGCGAGAGAGAAACGGTCCTCCTGATCGTCATGGGCGAAGGAGGAGCCAGGGCCTCCTGCCCCTGCACCCCCCAACACAGCTGCTGCCGCGGTGGTAACCGCCACCATCGGAGTAGCAGGAGCCGAGACCGCCTGCCTCGGGCTCCCGCTCCCAGCACCGGCCGACCCCCTCGGGGCCGGCGTCACCGACGCCACCGAGATCGGGATGGTGATGGGAGAAGGCAAGGCCACCTGCCCCGAACCTCCTCCCCCACGACCCATCTGAAGGAAATATGCCCTAGAGGCAATAATAAAGTTATTATTTATTTCCTTAAATCATGATAAGTGTTTATTATTCATGCTAGAATTGTATTAACCGGAAACATAATACATGTGTGAATACATAGACAAAACAGAGTGTCACTAGTATGCCTCTACTAGACTAGCTCGTTAATCAAAGATGGTTATGTTTTCTAACCATGAACAAAGAGTTGTTATTTGATTAACGAGGTCACATCATTAGTTGAATGATCTGATTGACATGACCCATTCCATTAGCTTAGCACCCGATCGTTTAGTATGTTGCTATTGCTTTCTTCATGACTTATACATGTTCCTATGACTATGAGATTATGCAGCTCCCGTTTACTGGAGGAACACTTTGGGTACTACCAAACGTCACAACATAACTGGGTGATTATAAAGGAGTACTACAGGTGGCTCCAAAGGTAGATGTTGGGTTGGCGTATTTCGAGATTAGGATTTGTCACTCCGATTGTCGGAGAGGTATCTCTGGGCCCTCTCGGTAATGCACATCACATAAGCCTTGCAAGCATTGCAACTAATGAGTTAGTTGCGGAATGATGTATTACAGAACGAGTAAAGAGACTTGCCGGTAACGAGATTGAACTAGGTATTGGATACCGATGATCGAATCTCCGGCAAGTAACATGCCGATGACAAAGGGAACAACGCATGTTGTTATGCGGTCTGACCGATAAAGATCTTCGTAGAATATGTAGGAGCCAATATGGGCATCCAGGTCCCGCTATTGGTTATTGACCAAAGACGTGTCTCGGTCATGTCTACATTGTTCTCGAACCGTAGGGTCCGCACGCTTAACGTTACGATGACAGTAATTATGAGTTTATGCATTTTGATGTACCGAAGTTAGTTCGGAGTCCCGGATGTGATCACGGACATGACGAGGAGTCTCGAAATGGTCGAGACATAAAGATTGATATATTGGAAGCCTATATTTGGACATCGGAATTGTTCCGGGTGAAATCGGCATTTTACCGGAGTACCGGGGGGGGTTACCGGAACCCCCCAGGGGGTTATTGGGCCAACATGGGCCTTAAGGGAGAAGAGGAGAGGAGGCAAGAGGTGGCCGCGCGCCCCTCCCCTTCCTAGTCCGAATAGGACAAGGGAAGGGGGCCGGCGCCCCCCCTTTCCTTCCTCTCTTCCTCCTATTCTCCCCCTTCTCTCCTAGTCCAACTAGGAGTCCTACTCCCGGTGGGAGTAGGACTCCCCTTGGCGCGCCACACCTTGGCCGGCCGCCTCCTCCCCTTGCTCCTTTATATACGGGGGCAGGGGGCACCCCATAGACACACAAGTTGATCATTGTGATCTATTCCTTAGCCGTGTGCGGTGCCCCCTGCCACCATATTCCTCGATAATACTGTAGCGGAGTTTAGGAGAAGCCCCGCTGCTGTAGTTCATCAAGATCGTCACCACGCCGTCGTGCTGACGGAACTCTTCCTCGACGCTTTGCTGGATCGGAGCCCGAGGATCGTCGTCGAGCTGAACGTGTGCTAAGAACTCGGAGGTGCCGGAGTAATGGTGCTTGGATCGGTCGGATCGGGAAGAAGACGTACGACTACTTCCTCCACGCTGTGTGATCGCTTCCGCAGTCGGTCTGCGTTGGTACGTAGACAACACTCTCCCCTCTTGTTGCTATGCATCACCATGATCTTGCGTGTGCGTAGGAAATTTTTTGAAATTACTACGTTCCCCAACAGTGGCATCCGAGCCTAGGTTTTATGGTTTGATGTTATTTGCACGAGTAGAACACAAGTGAGTTGTGGATGATATAAGTCATACTGCCTACCAGCATGTCATACTTTGGTTCGGCGGTATTGTTGGACGAGACGACCCGGACCAACCTTACGCGTACGCTTACGCGAGACCGGTTCCCTCGACGTGCTTTGCACATAGATGGCTTGCGGGCGACTGTCTCTCCAACTTTAGTTGAACCGAGTGTGGCTACGCCCGGTCCTTGCGAAGGTTAAAATGGAGTCTATTTGACAAACTATCGTTGTGGTTTTGATGCGTAGGTAAGATTGGTTCTTGCTAAGCCCGTAGCAGCCACGTAAAATTTGCAACAACAAAGTAGAGGACGTCTAACTTGTTTTTGCAGGGCATGTTGTGATGTGATATGGTCAAGGCATGATGCTAAATTTTATTGTATGAGATGATCATGTTTTGTAACCGAGTTATCGGCAACTGGCAGGAGCCATATGGTTGTCGCTTTATTGTATGCAATGCAATCGCGATGTAATGCTTTACTTTATTACTAAGCGGTAGTGATAGTCGTAGAAGCATAAGATTCGCGAGACGACAACGATGCTACGATGGAGATCAAGGTGTCACGCCGGTGACGATGGTGATCATGACGGTGCTTCGGAGATGGAGATCACAAGCACAAGATGATGATGGCCATGTCATATCACTTATATTGATTGCATGTGATGTTTATCTTTTTATGCATCTTATCTTGCTTTGATTGACGGTAGCATTATAAGATGATCTCTCACTAACTTATCAAGAAGTGTTCTCCCTGAGTATGCACCGTTGCCAAAGTTCGTCGTGCCCAGACACCACGTGATGATCGGGTGTGATAAGCTCTACGTCCAAATACAACGGGTGCAAAACAGTTGCACACGCGGAATACTCAGGTTATACTTGACGAGCCAAGCATATACAGATATGGCCTCGGAACACGGAGACCGAAAGGTCGAGCGTGAATCATATAGTAGATATGATCAACATAACGATGTTCACCATTGAAAACTACTCCATCTCACGTGATGATCGGTTATGGTTTAGTTGATTTGGATCACGTGATCACTTAGAGGATTAGAGGGATGTCTATCTAAGTGGGAGTTCTTAAGTAATATGATTAATTGAACTTTAATTTATCATGAACTTAGTCCTGGTAGTATTAGCATATCTATGTTGTAGATCAATAGCTCGCGTTGTTGCTTTCATATGTTTATTTTGATATGTTCCTAGAGAAAATTGTGTTGAAAGATGTTAGTAGCAATGATACGGATTGGATCCGTGATCTGAGGTTTATCCTTATTGCTGCACAGAAAAATTATGTCCTTGATGCACCGCTAGGTGATAGACCTATTGCAGGAGCAGATGCAGACGTTATGAACGTTTGGCTAGCTCAATATGATGACTACTTGATAGTTTAGTGCACCATGCTTAATGGCTTAGAATCGGGACTTCAAAGACGTTTTGAACGTCATGGACCATATGAGATGTTCCAGGAGTTGAAGTTAATATTTCAAGCAAATACCCGAGTTGAGAGATATGAAGTCTCCAACAAGTTCTATAGCTAAAAGATGGAGGAGAATCGCTCAACTAGTGAGCATGTGCTCAGATTGTCTGGGTACTACAATCGCTTGAATCAAGTGGGAGTTAATCTTCCAGATAAGATAGTGATTGACAGAATTCTCTAGTCACCATCACCAAGTTAGTAGAACTTCATGATGAACTATGATATGCAAGGGATAACGGAAACGATTCCCAAGCTCTTCGCGATGCTAAAATCGATGAAGGTAGAAATCAAGAAAAACATCAAGTGTTGATGGTTGACAAGACCACTAGTTTGAAGAAAAGGGCAAAATGGAAGAAGGGGAACTTTAAGAAGAACAGCAAGCAAGTTGCTGCTCAAGTGAAGAAGACCAAGTCTGGTCCTAAGCCTGAGACTAAGTGCTTCTACTGCAAAGGGACTGGTCACTGGAAGCGGAATTGCCCCAAGTATTTGGCGGATAAGAAGGATGGCAAAGTGAACAAAAGTATATTTGATATACATGTTATTGATGTGTGCTTTACTAGTGTTTATAGCAACCCCTTAGTATTTGATATTGGTTCAGTTGCTAAGAGTAGTAACGCGAAACAGGAGTTGCAGAATAAACAGAGACTAGTTAAGGGTGAAGTGACGATATGTGTTGGAAGTAGTTCCAAGATTGATATAATCATCATCGCACACTCCCCTATACTTTCGGGATTAGTGTTGAACTTAAATAAGTGTTATTTGGTTTTTGCGTTGAGCATGAATATGATTTGATCATGTTTATTGCAATACGGTTATTCATTAAAGTCAGAGAATAATTGTTGTTCTGTTTACATGAATAAAACCTTCGATGGTCATACACCCAATGAAACAAGTTCGTTGGATCTCGATCGTAGTGATACACATATTCATAATATTGAAACCAAAAGATGCAAAGTTAATAATGATAGTGCAACTTATTCGTGGCACTGCCGTTTAGGTCATATTGGTATAAAGCGCATGAAGAAACTCCATGCTGATGGGCTTTCGGAATCACTTGATTATGAATCACTTGATGCTTGTGAACCATGCCTTTTGGGCAAGATGACTAAAACGCCGTTCTCCGGAACAATGGAGCAAGCAACAGATTTGTTGGAAATCATACATACTGATGTATGTGGTCCGATGAATATTTAAGGCTTGCAGCGGGTATCATTATTTTCTGACCTTCACAGATGATTTGAGTAGATATGGGTATATCTACTTAATGAAATAGAAGTCTGATACATTTGAAAAGTTCATATAATTTCAGAGTGAAGTGGAAAATCATCGTAACAAGAAAATAAAGTTTCTACGATCTGATCGTGGAAAAGAGTATTTGAGTTACGAGTTTGGTCTTCAGTTAAAACAATGTGAAATAGTTTCACTACTCACGCCACCTGGAACACCACAGCATAATGGTGTGTCCGAACGTCATAACCGTACTTTATTAGATATGGTGGGATCTATGATGTCTCTTACCGATCTACCACTATTGTTTTGGGGTTATGCATTAGAGACAGTTGCATTCACATTAAATAGGGCACCATCAAAATCCGTTGAGACGACGCCTTATGAACTGTGGTTTGGTAAGAAACCAAAGTTGTTGTTTCTTAAAGTTTGGGATTGTGATGCTTATGTGAAAAAGTTTCATCCTGATAAGCTCAAACCCAAATCGGAAAAGTGCGTCTTCATAGGATACCCTAAAGAATATGTTGGGTACACCTTCTATCACAGATCCGAAGGCAAGATATTCGTTGCTTATAATGGATCCTTTCTAGAGAAGGAGTTTCTCTCGAAAGAAGTGAGTGGGAGGAAAGTAGAAAACTTGATAAGGTAATTGTACCTTCTCCCTTATTGGAAAGTAGTTCATCACAAAAATCTATTCTTGTGACTACTACACCAATTAGTGAGGAAGCTAATGATGATGATCATGTAACTTCAGATCAAGTTACTACCGAATCTCATAGGTAAACCAGAGTGAGATCCGCACCAGAGTGGTACGGTAATCCTGTTCTGGAGGTCATGTTACTTGACCATGACGAACCTACGAACTATGAGGAAGCGATGATGAGCCCAGATTCCGCGAAATGGTTTGAGGCCATGAAATCTGAGATATGATCCATGTATGAGAACAAAGTTTGGACTTTGGTTGACTTGCCCGATGATCGGCAAGAAATTGAGAATAAATGGATCTTCAAGAGGAAGACGGACGCTGATAGTAGTGTTACTATCTACAAAGCTAGAATTGTCGCAAAAGGTTTTCGACAAGTTCAAGGTGTTGACTACGATGAGAGCTTCTCACTCGTATCTATGCTCAAGTCTGTCCGAATCATGTTAGTAATTGCCGCATTTTATGAAATCTGGCAAATGGATAAACAAAACTGCATTCCTTAATGGATTTATTAAAGAAGAGTTGTATATGATGCAACAGAAGGTTTTGTCGATCCAAAGGGAGCTAACAAAGTGTGCAAGCTCCAGCGATCCATTTATGGACTGGTGCAAGCCTCTCGGAGTTGGAATAAACGCTTTGATAGTGTGATCAAAGCATTTGGTTTTATACAGACTTTTGGAGAAGCCTGTATTTACAAGAAAGTGAGTGGGAGCTCTATAGCATTTCTAATATTATATGTGGATGACATATTACTGATTAGAAATGATATAGAATTTCTGGATAGCATAAAGGGATACTTGAATAAAAGTTTTTCAATGAAAGACCTCGGTGAAGCTGCTTACATATTAGGCATAAAGATCTATAGAGATAGATCAAGACACTTAATTGGACTTTCACAAAGCACATACCTTGACAAGATTTTGAAGAAGTTCAAAATGGATCAAGCAAAGAAAGGGTTCTTGCCTGTGTTACAAGGTGTGAGATTGAGTAAGACTCAAAGCCCGACCACTGCAGAAGATAGAGAGAAAATGAAAGATGTTCCCTATGCTTCAGCCATAGGCTCTATCATGTATGCAAT
Organism: Triticum monococcum; assembly: GCA_034509565.1. Taxonomy (NCBI): domain Eukaryota; kingdom Viridiplantae; phylum Streptophyta; class Magnoliopsida; order Poales; family Poaceae; genus Triticum; species Triticum monococcum. Next base: position 71,160,917 of record CM067843.1, on the reverse strand, counting down.
GCTGTGTACCAGACCTGATGTGTGCCTTGCTATAAGTTTAGCAGGGAGGTACCAAAGTAATCCAGGGAGGTACCAAAGGAAATATGCCCTAGAGGCAATAATAAAGTTATTATTTATTTCCTTAAATCATGATAAGTGTTTATTATTCATGCTAGAATTGTATTAACCGGAAACATAATACATGTGTGAATACATAGACAAAACAGAGTGTCACTAGTATGCCTCTACTAGACTAGCTCGTTAATCAAAGATGGTTATGTTTTCTAACCATGAACAAAGAGTTATTATTTGATTAACGAGGTCACATCATTAGTTGAATGATCTGATTGACATGACCCATTCCATTAGCTTAGCACCCGATCGTTTAGTATGTTGCTATTGCTTTCTTCATGACTTATACATGTTCCTATGACTATGAGATTATGCAGCTCCCGTTTACTGGAGGAACACTTTGGGTACTACCAAACGTCACAACGTAACTGGGTGATTATAAAGAAGTACTACAGGTGGCTCCAAAGGTAGATGTTGGGTTGGCGTATTTCGAGATTAGGATTTGTCACTCCGATTGTCGGAGAGGTATCTCTGGGCCCTCTCGGTAATGCACATCACATAAGCCTTGCAAGCACTGCAACTAATATGTTAGTTGTTAGATGATGTATTACGGAACGAGTAAAGAGACTTGCCAGTAACGAGATTGAACTAGGTATTGGATACCGACGATCGAATCTCGGGCAAGTAACATACCGATGACAAAGGGAACAACGTATGTTGTTATGCGGTCTGACCGATAAAGATCTTCATAGAATATGTAGGAGCCAATATGGGCATCCAGGTCCAGCTATTGGTTATTGAACGGAGACGTGTCTCGGTCATGTCTACATTGTTCTCGAACCGTAGGGTCTGCACGCTTAACGTTACGATGACAGTAATTATGAGTTTATGCATTTTGATGTACCGAAGTTAGTTCGGAGTCCCGTATGTGATCACGGACATGACGAGGAGTCTCGAAATGGTCGAGCCATAAAGATTGATATATTGGAAGCCTATATTTGGACATCGGAATTGTTCCGGGTGAAATCGGCATTTTACCGGAGTACCGGGGGGGTTACCGGAACCCCCCCAGGGGGTTATTGGGCCAACATGGGCCTTAAGGGAGAAGAGGAGAGGAGGCAAGAGGTGGCCGCGCGCCCCTCCCCTTCCTAGTCCGAATAGGACAAGGGAAGGGGGCCGGCGCCCCCCCTTTCCTTCCTCTCTTCCTCCTATTCTCCCCCTTCTCTCCTAGTCCAACTAGGAGTCCTACTCCCGGTGGGAGTAGGACTCCCCTTGGCGCGCCACACCTTGGCCGGCCGCCTCCTCCCCTTGCTCCTTTATATACGGGGGCAGGGGGCACCCCATAGACACACAAGTTGATCATTGTGATCTATTCCTTAGCCGTGTGCGGTGCCCCCTGCCACCATATTCCTCGATAATACTGTAGCGGAGTTTAGGCGAAGCCCTGCTGCTGTAGTTCATCAAGATCGTCACCACGCCGTCGTGCTGACAGAACTCTTCCTCGACGCTTTGCTGGATCGGAGCCCGAGGATCGTCATCGAGCTGAACGTGTGCTAAGAACTCGGAGGTGCCGGAGTAACGGTGCTTGGATCGGTCGGATCGGGAAGAAGACGTACGACTACTTCCTCCATGTTGTGTGATCGCTTCCGCAGTCGGTCTGCGTTGGTACGTAGACAACACTCTCCCCTCTCGTTGCTATGCATCACCATGATCTTGCGTGTGCGTAGGAATTTTTTTTGAAATTACTACGTTCCCCAACACCATCTCACCCGCAGTCGCCAACACCGGAGTCGCGTCCCACGTGAGGCGCCAGGACAAGAGAAGCACCCTCCGGCCTGCTCTCCGTAGCTCCTACCAAAGACCTTGCCTGCCGTCCAACAAACAATCCAGCATCCCCCATCGAACTCCAATGGAGGGAGCGTGTGCTCAAGAGAATCATCAGAATCTACCCGGTCACTCCATAGCCTGGGAGGTGCCGAGGCTGGCTCAAAGGACCCAAAACGCAAAGTAGTCATGGGCACCGCTGGTGATGCTGCGGGCTCAACCCCGGTCCCATCCCCAAGCAACTCTGGATGAGAACCATTAGACCCCTCGCGCATGGGCTCATCTGACGGTGCCCCCTTAGCCCCCGCATTGCCATCACTGTCGTGCATGTCAACATCGTTACCATTAACCGCATCAACAAATAAATCAGTGTCCTCAAACTCGATCTCTAGCGGGAACACCTCTCCCCTATAGGTCCAGTTGACCTTATCAGGCACGAACTCAATATCCAGAACACTCACTAAAAGCCGGGCCACCCCATGGGCACGTGTGAAAGCCATATCCACTTTTTCTGTCTTCCCAACCATGATTCCCATACTAGCCACCACTCGAGCATCCTGCATAGGCTTAGATGGAGCCCCTATAAACCGCAACCAGACCTATGTAAGCGGATTTCCCTTAGGCTCAACCTGCTTCCACTCGTGGAACTCCAGGATACACGTAGTACCGGGGACTCTACACAAGCCAAAGCTCAACAATCTCTACAAATCATCCACAGTTGGGAAATCAACCTTAAAAACCTTGTCCTCGATAAGCACCAATTCCCATCTAAAATCCTCGGGAGCCAGCTCCTGAAGCCTCCTCACAATCTGTGCCTCAGTCACCTCGCCCTGGGTTGCTTTCACAATCCCGGTAGTCAAGCTCAGGATATCCTCCGGGACCTCTCTCGCCGCCGGGGAATCAAAAAACATGAGCTCAGCACAATAGACTCCATAAATATTCAGCGTCGGCGGCAAGTCACGCAACACCGGGCACTCCCCCGAGTCATGTGCAGGCTTGCCACACGACTCGCACAGCTGGGCCACACACTCAGCAATGAAGTGGCCCTTCTCACCGCAACGGTAACAAATCATCATCTCCTTCTTACGTGCATATTTGGACGCCCTCTCGGCATCAGACCTGTCGGTAGCCTCATCCACCGTCCCAGCCTCAGGAACCTCGACACTGGCCAAGGCGTTCACCACCTCCATCGCCTGGGAAGGAAGCTCAGTGGAAGTATGGTCAGACTCCACTTTAGACGCCGCAGGATCAACTGCCCTGGGCGGGGCGGTCGGCGAAATCTCCCACGGCCCCTACCCCGACCACCACGATGGCCACGAGAGCCTCCTCTCTGACGGTGATCCGGGCTGGAGGCCCCCTCGACAAAACCACCTGCCGGGCCGAGAAACGGTCTCTCAGCAGACCCATCACTCTGCCAGGCATAGCCACGACCGCCTCCCGTGGATGAGGAACCACGATGCTGTCCATCTCCATACGCATCATAACCATCGTCCCCCCAGTGACCACGGGGCGGATCAAAGGACTCTCTAGTATTCGAACTTTGTCTCGTCTGCAACGGTCCCGAACGATCCTGAGCAGGCCGCGCGACGTAGTGAGGTGGAGGCGCGGCGCGAGGCTGACTGCCGGTAGGCGTTGGCATAGCCCCTGTGGGCGCACCACCCCGACCCGCCATCGCCGCGCCCGGCGCCAGAGGCCGAGTCACGTCCCGACCTACGGCCGGCTGCACTATGGTAGCCCCGCCCGGCGCCGGGGGCCGAGTCCCGCCCCGACCCGCGGCCGGCTGCATGGTAGCCACGCCTGGCGCCGGAGGCTGCGGTCCGCCCCTACCGGCCGTAGTCAGCAGCGTCACCTGCCCTGGCGGCTGAGCGCCCAGGTGGCCAGCGCCGCGACCCAGGGTGCCAGGCGCCACACCACCACCCGCCGGCGGTCTCTGGCCAGTTGGCACCGGCGCACCACGCCCGGCGCCCGTAGCTGGCGGCGGCGCAGCCCCGCTCCGACCTGCTGGAACCGACGCGGTGGACTTTTTGGCAGTCGGCGCCGCAGCCCCGCGGCCAGCCATGGCCTTGAGAGGTGGGATTCTCTTCGCCCGACCAAAACCGCACGCCGGGAAGCCAGGAGTCCCGCGCCTAGGAACCCTAGCAGCAGCAGCCGACGGCGCACTAGCGAAGGAAAGAACGAACGCGTGCGTGCATGGGGGATCGCTACGAGAAGGACTCGGGTCCGGTCTAGCCTGGGCCACATACCCAGCCAACCCTGGCCCATCCCCTCGCGGCCCCGACCGCCACCAAGTCGGCCCACCGCAGCCCACCAAATGATTCAAACGCATCGCTCGCATCTCAACGATCTCGGTCGTCGCCGCGGACGCCACGGCCGCCGCCGGCGCCGGACGAACGCCCATCCGCTTCACATTCTTCCTTTTCTTAACAGTAATCCACGACTCCGGCCTAATCATGTCGAAAAGTGTAAGATTTGGAAGACTCACCTTAGGAAGGGGACCCTTCCAAGGTCTGAGCGCCGTCGCCGCCGTTCTTCGATGAACTACGCGTCGGATCATCTCTTTCTTTTCGCCCGCGTGAAGTCCGATTCGTGCCGGATCGTCCGATGGCAAAACACGGTCGATCGTCGTTGCCACTTCATCTTCATTGTAACCTGAAAGAAAAAACTCACAAATGAGATCTGACGGCGTCGGTGACGGTGGAGAAACCGCCGGGGTCGCATCCCCATCATCGTCCGCCTCGTCGTCGTCGGATTCGGCCAGGGCCCAAAACCGGCCGCCGACGCGCCGGCGATCACCGGCGGCTATGGACGGCGCCATCACGGTCGTGCGCGCAGGCGCCCGCTGTGTCGCCCGCCTTTCAGACTTGAACTACCCTGACCTACCTTGTGGTTGCTCTTTGAAGATGAATCGATCTCGGCTCAGGAACCTTCCTGCTGGCATGGTTGATTCTCAGGCGAGCAGAGTGCTCTTCAAATTGGTCTGAGTGTAATTATATTGGGACAGTCATAACTCGTGATTAAAGTGTGTTGTGCTAAACATTTTTCTTTTGAGCAAATGCTAAACAATTTTTGTAAATATTGTTAAAAACAGTCACAAAAGTAGCAAAAAAAATTTGGTAGACCCAAGAAAAAAAGAGGCGAAAATCCAATTGAAAAAGTTGAATTTATGTAAATTCATCTTAACACCAAACATAAAGCCTAAACATTGAGTATTAGTTAATTACTCCATAATGGTTTTTGCAGTATGCAAAATTAAAAACCAATTATGGGCACATCCATAGCTGTGATATAAGTAGAGGTGGACAAAAAGCTTTAACGATTCCTCGTTTGTTCGGCTCGCTTCACCTCACGCTCTTTTGGCAATGAGCCGAGCCAATCATTGTTTTTAGATTGTTAAGCTAACGAGCTTAACAATCTAGACAACTGAGTTTCACAAGCAACTCATTAAGATAAAAAAGGCTATTCGTCCCGCTTTATAGATAAAGCACTGATCAACAAGTGAATCGATACAAACTCACATCACCAACGCACACAACACACACCCAAGGCAAGATAAAAGGATGCCGGGTACCGCCACACTACCCCTACGGCAACCAAGCAAACTAGAGATACACGGAGAAGAACCGCTTGAAGCCGATGTAGAGCACCCATGAGAGCTCCACCGAGGAAGATGAGACGGACACTGACGGACCGAGGTCTTCAAAACGGTGCCTTCAAGAAGGGTACGACTTCTGGTAGCCGCCACCGTCCCATCGGGGATCAAGTTTTCGTCTAGAGCATCACGAAAGGGATGGGAACACCGCGACGGAGCCTGCAAGGAGGAAACGACATCCGCAGACGTCGCTGCCGTCGGCCGGTCCAGGGACCAGGCAAGTGGTGTACCCCGGTGCTCAAACCCCTCCGTCACATCCTCGTTCCACCAACCATGCCGCCCGAGCGGCCGTGGCTGTCCGCCCGCACCCGAGCCGCGTGATCCGCCCATGATCACCATGCATATGTACACAGGTTAGGACACCAGCATATGTTAGATCTACTGTCATCTCTAATGGTTTCCAGCTAGCTTACTGTATTTATGAATATGTCATCAGTTTCATCTCCATGTGTCACACCGAGGACAAAAAAAGCCAGTGGAAAGTGTGTTTCCTACCTAGCACCATAGAAGCACTGAACTTGTTTATTTTGTAGCCTCTTCGCAGCAAGGCCATGGGAGCAGCGTCGGTTGGATCCAGGAGGAGCAGCAGTGTGGGATCCGCTGCGGCCAGGCATGCCTCTCTTCCTCCCCGTCCTCTTGATCCACTGCCTCTCTTTGTTTCTAAATTTTGCATTGAAATTGTGAGGCGAGGCTCAAAAAGATACAGTGGTCACAGGCGTCGGTGACCACGACGACGAAAACTGGCCCGGGATCTGGGACACTGGATGCATTAAGCTCGAGGTGAAGATCAGCCACTCCGTCCACGATCATTGTTTTTTTCCTTCTTTTTGTGGAACCAAGATGATGTGGTCCTGCCACTCCGCCCACTGCATGCATTAGGCTGGTCATAGTGGGGAGTAAGTTAGATTAGTGTCATATATATGGCACTAGTCTATGTTACTATTTTTATAGTGCAAAGTGTCATATAAAAGTAGTATCATATATGGTTGCATTTATTAGCTTATAGACTCAACATTTCTTGAGAAGCGCTATGTGATGATAACATAATATGTTACTCCAAACACCTCTCTCCTCATTAACTAGGTGCCACATAAGTAAACTTATCTTAGTATGTGTTATGTTACTAACTAAGTTACCCCTACTATGACTAGTCTTAGGCTCAGTACTCGTTATCAATGTGATGTTAGAACCAAGATGCATCTGTCACTCGTTCCATCAAGTGTTTAATGAAGTTAAATTTTTTGTTCTTGAATATCTGAAATCCTTGGTCTATCCAGGAGCTGCTTGATATGCCTATGATGCAATAACATTACATAGTATAGAAGAGAAAGTGGAAGGGGCACCTTCCACCTGGCACCACTCAGTTTCCTATCAGACTAGCCACAGTGGTACTAACTTCAGCAGTAACTTTAAGTCCAACTCAGCAAATTTGTCTATGTGGCAATGAGTTAATGAAGAGAGAGGTAGTTCTAGTAACTTAACTAGTTACTGTAACATTACATGTCTCAATGCAATATGAGTCTATAACCTAATAAATGGAGCTTTGCATGACACCACATCTATGTTACTACCCACTATGAAGGTATGTTACTAGTGTTTGTTACTCTCCATTGTGGCTAGTCTTAAGCGGCGCCACAGAATGGGGCCCAAGCGCTAGTGCAGAAAATGGTGCGGGCGGATCAAATCTTCCCACGATGCAATTAAAACAGGGAGTAATGGCATTCCAGGTACCCTAACTTGCACAGAATGTGATGATTCGGTCCCAAACTTGCAAAACTTGACTTCACCATACCCCCAACTTGCACCTCATGTTATGATTTAGTCCCAGGCCAATCACAACTCGACAATTGGCAGCCAGGTGGCTGAACCGGTCAGCGCATGCACTTTTGCATACCCCCCCTGCCTTTTTCCCTATTCAACCCGCACTCTTTCCACCTGAATTAATTCTGTCGGAACGAATCCACCTCGCATCCACCTCTGTTCCCCTCGTGCTCACCTGCCCCCCTCAGCTCCAGCTCCATCTCCACGCCGACAGCAAGCTCGCCGCCGCCGTCCAGCTTCAGCTCCGGCGTCATGGTCTCCTGGTCGGACAGTTCGTCCTCGACATCCCGAGCAAGAAGGTGACGGTGGTGGGCGACGTGACGCCACTGGGCGTGCTCACCAGCGTCCTCAAGGTGAAGCCCGCGCAGTTCTGGCCGTCGCAGCCGTGCCCCCCTCGCGCCTCCGCTTCCTTCTGAACGCTCCAACTAGTGATCTCTTTGCTCTCTCTGAATCACAAGTAGATACGAGGTCCTATCTGCTCGAGTGGTCGAGGACGAACTAGTGATCAGAACCTGGAGCTTGTCGTCCAGCCTTCAGTAGGACCAGAACCTGGAGCACTCCAGCTCCAGCTCCATCACGCCGGACTGGTCGACCGCCATGTGATGATCCGGCGTGGCCTTGGTCGGCGACGACATGGAGGATGGCGAGCCGCTGGCGCTGCTTCCACCGCCGCCGTTGCGGCGTGCCGTGCCGCCGTAGGCGTTGGCCATCCTGAGCATGACTATCTCGGCCTGCGCCAGCGCGAGCTGGGTCTGCAGCGACTCCACCTGCCGGTGCAGCGACGTGATGGCGCCGACGCAGCCGTAGATGGGGTCGCGCATGCGCGCGTTCGCCTCGTACACCAGGCTGCTCACCGCGTCGCCCCGGTGCTCCGCCGGAATCTCCTGCAGGTTGCACGCACACATACATCATGCTTAGTTTCAGACGGAAGAAGAAGAAAAAAAAGTGGTTTCCTATTTAGTAATAGTTACTCCCTCCGTTTCAAAATAGATGACTCAACTTTATACTAACTTAGTACAAAGTTGGGTCATCTATTTTAAAACGGAGGGAATACTACACATGAACAATATGACTCTAATAAGTTGAGAAAGATGATGCTTGCAACATGTTTGGTGCGGCCGAAAGTTTCTGAATTTTCTGTTGAGGTGGGAGGCATGTGCAGTGGTCGTCTGAAGACTGCAGAGAGAGAGAGAGAGAGAGAGAGAGAGAGAGAGAGAGAGCAAAGCCGTACAATAACCACTGATTAACTGACTGTTGGGATGGATTATCACTATATGGGAGGGAGAAGATTTCATTTGGAGATATAGCCAAGCCTTTTTTCGATTTAGTAAGATCCTAGGGAGAGCATGTCTATGGGAACATTACTGATGAAAGCACGTGAAATGTTGGAGTAGTAAAGTAACTAGGCATGCCTTTGGGCACTACGTACATCTCGGCCACTACGTACATCGATCGCCTGCGCGCGAGTGACCCGCCATGGACGACCACTCGAGCAGCTAGGACCTCGTATCTACTTGTGATTCAGAGAGAGCAGAGAGATCACTGGTTGGAGCGTTCAGAAGGGAGCGGAGGCGCGCGGGGGGCACGACTGCGACGGCCAGAACTGCGCGGGCTTCACCTTGGAGACGCTGGTGAGCACGCCCAGCGGCGTCACGTCACCCACCACCGTCACCTTCTTGCTCGGGATGTCGATGTCGAGGACGAACCGTCCGACAAGGAGACCATGACGCCGGAGCTGAAGCTGGACGGCGGCGGCGAGCTTGCTGTCGGCGTGGAGATGGAGCTGGAGCTGAGGGGGGCAGGTGAGTACGAGGGGAACAGAGGCGGACGCGAGGTGGATTCGTTCCGACAGAATTAATTCAGGTGGAGAGAGTGCGGGTTGAATAGGGAAAAAAGCAGGGGGGTTCTGCAAAAGTGCATGTGCTGACCGGTCCAGTCATGTGGCTGCTAATTGTCGAGCTGTGATTGGCCTGTGACTAAATCATCACATGGGGTGCAAGTTGGGGTATGATGGAGTCAAGTTTTATAAGTTTGAGACTGAATCATCACATTCTATGTAAGTTAGGGTATCTGGGGTGTTGTTATCATATACTAGTATCATGCATATGATACTAGTGTATGATACTACCTCCCTGATGCATAATATCATATATTAGTATCATGTTGTACTTTATTTATTGCCATGCATGACACAAAGTAGTACATCATTTAATATGATACGGTATCATAATATGATACTACATCCTCTCTTTCTTCATTTAATACTATGACCCTTTATGAAAATTGCCTAGTTAGCATGCATGATACTAGTTATGATACTACCATTACGATCAGCCTAAAACAACATACCCGTTCGGTTGGAGTGGTTGGATGATGCATGCCCGAGGTAGGAGCAGAGGAATAGTCGTTGCATGATGGCAGCTTCGATGCTGCACTAGTTCCGGAGAGCCGAGTCCCTAGAAGGATTGACGGACGCGCGCATGAGTCATCCGGCGTGGTTGGTTCGTCTCTTCAAATCCCTGTGCATTTTTCCTTCTGCTATATAAACTACAGTAATGTGATCAGCTACTCCAGTCCAGTGTGAAGGGACGAAGTTGAGCCGGCTCCTAGCGTTCTCTCCTTCCAGTGTGAGTGCAGCCACTCCTATCGTGTGTGTTCTTCATTTTGGCCTCTGTTTTCTCTTCAATCCGTGAGACGACCTCTCTCACACACCCTCTTATCCTAGATTCCGCCGGCGACATGGGTCGCAAGAGGAAGAACATGGAGGTCCTTGCGCGGGCTTGGCCGCGTCCGCCGTCTACGTCCAGACTCCAGAACGCCTACCTGGACACCATGTTCGGCTACACGAAGGTGGCGTGCCCGTACAGAAAGCACGGCTGCGCGAGCTCGGTGGCCTACCGCGACGCCGCGGCGCACGCGGCCGCTTGCGCGTGCGCGCCCTGCTCGTGCCCGGAGTGCCTTCTCGAGGGCTCGCCGGCGGACCTCGTGCGCCACCTCACCGAGGAGTCTGGCCGGCACGCCTGGGGCGCCCGCAAGATCACCTACGGCACGGACCACCAGTATGTCTTTGACGAGCCGGATTCAGAGGAGATTTGCGGGGAGCTCTTGGTCGCGGAGGAGGACGACGGCGTGTTCCTCTTGCACATTCGCCGTGCCGAACTCTACCACCACGTCGCCCTTGCGTGTGTCAGGAATAAAGCCGCCGCCGGGCCGGTGTACACCTCCTCGGTCGCAGTGGAGGGCCCTCCGGGCAAGGGGCTCGTCGTGAAGCTGGAAACGAAGGTGGTGGCGAGCTGCCCGGCGCCCACTGAATTGGTGTACGACCACTATGAGGCTCTCCCTGTGCTTACGAGGATGCTGCATGAGCGAGACGAGAGCAGGGAGCTCCATGTGCGCGTCTGCATCAGCAAGACCCAGAGCGTCAGCGAGTGATGCTAAGAGGGCCATCAGAAATCCAGTTATCTTTGCGTGAAGCCAGGAGATAGTTTCGTAGTAGTGGGACGCGACTGTTCTACACTGCGAGCTCACGTGAGCTTGGATGAACAGTAAAAAAAGAAATAAATAAAAAAATCAGATTTTTTATGAAACATTGATAAATTGTTTATTGGCTTGCACAGTTTCACCATACTACATTCTTGGAAATCGTGACAAAAAACAAAATCAGTACTTCAAAATGTTATTAAATACTGTAAAAGAAGTTATCTTTCAAAAGCAGCAAATCCAACTGCCAAATGTCAGTTTCCAGCTGTTCTCTGCAAATATTATCATCAGATATAAACCATCAAATGATGGGTTGTCAGATTTTTTCTTTTTGAAAAGAAGGATGGCCTTGGCCTTTGCAACAACGCATGCATGCATCGATTTTATTAATCATGCATCAAGACTTTACAAAAGTAATACATCAATAAATTTAAAGTCATCATTTAGCCAACATCTATCACTATGCCTATCAACTTGATGAAAAGTACGTATTGTCGGGGCCGCCTGCCAAAAGCTCACATTGAAGCCCAACATCTAAAACCCGAGACCCCAACTAAGCCGCAACCGCTATGTCTGGGGCACACACCGGTCCAACGCACTCTTAGTGGACACCGCATGCGCATGCCATAGAGGCCGCCGCCATCATCTTTCACTGATCCATCTTCAGAGCAGGTACCGACACATCGACCTTGCAAGGTCTGCCATCAACATCACCACGGTGCTAGATAATGCCATCTTCCTACACGTGTTCATCATCACGTATCCGTCGTTGAAACCTTGCAGCGCCACGCCGCCGAGGCTCCACGTCCTCGATGCGTCACATGAAACGCTGCTCAACTATTAAAACCGTCCACTGGTCCCTCTAGCCAATGAACACCTCCAAAAATGCAGGGCCGGCCCTGGGGTATGGGCAGGGGGCGACGGCCCAGGGCCCAGCCCAGGAAGGGGCCCATGATGTAGCGCACATATATAATATAGCCAAGCAAAAATAAGTGAGAAAAAAATTATGAGAGAAGAAAAACGAGATGAGGTAGGCCCATCAGATAGCAGATAGCGATTAGCGAAGCCTCACGCACGCTGCACGGCAGGGCCGCTCGTTTCGATTGTGAAACAAATCAATCGAAGATCTCGTGGACGCCTCACTCGTCTGTTCGTCCTCTCGTCGTTGTGGTCGCCTCGGTCACCGTTGTGCGCGTCACCCGCCGTACGGCAATCCAGCAGCCGCAGCCCACAGCATTACGTATATGTATGTATGTGAGCAGTGAGCGAAGCCCACAACAATACGTATACGTATCCATGCATAATTCTCTATCCCATGTTCCTGATCCATCCCTGCAAACCCCAATTTCAGCAATTTCTTTTATTTTTTAGAACGTATTCAACTATTCATCCACGATCCATCCTTTAATTTCAGTGTACACGAAGTTCCAAAATTTTAATGTATAGTTTTCAAATTCAATCTTTCATAGTATGTATTCAACCATCCTTTTTTTTGTCATTTTGTGCACATGTCTAGGGTTCCAATCATTCAAATCATCCTATGTATAAATTTCTAATTCCTTGAATAATTTTTTCTTCATAATATATTAGGACATTAGCCCGTCATGTTGCCTAAGAAGCATTTGTCAGTTGCTCAAACAAGGAGAAAAAAAGATAGAAAGGGATCTGAAGATTCAACAACTGAAGAGTACTTAAGCATTATTGTTATCGATGGAGTCAGTTGAATTTGGTTCTTATTTGAGGTAATCATATTATGTTAGTTTCAATTTTCTATCATTTTAGTATTTCTGTCGTAATATGGTATTGCCCAACAATTATTATGTTTAAGTTTATATACCAAGTATATGCATACATATATATGATCTTAGGACATAGGGGCACATGACGTCGAGTTCGCCTAAGACCTCCTGAAACACAGGGCCGGCCCTGCAAAAATGATGCCCCCAAGGGGGAAAGACACAAAGAGCGCCGCCATCATTCGATCGACTGATTTAGGATTTCCCCAGAGATAGCAGATAGAGGTGTGAAGCTTCTTCACGGAGATGCCTTCAAGAAGGAGACGACACAAAAGAGTGCCGCCATCGCCGGACTTGGCAACTAGCCGAGAGCAAAGTTTTCACCTGGATCTACTCGACGAACCTCCATTAAGCATCGTGTGCACGTACCACCACTGATCTCTGTCGCTGTGCAGCGAGCAGGCCGCACCGCCCAGATCAAATCTAACCAGAGGCCAGACCACACATGTTGCCGACCCGTCCACCAGACCCTCCACGCCGCCGCCACCGATCCGAGGTTAGATTGATGGTCCGCCGAGGAAGCCCGACGTACCGTGGAGATCCAAATCCGAGGCACGCGCTCTAGCTTGTCAAGATGCCCTTCACCACCCTGCCTCGCGGGAGGAAGGAGCTCCTCAGCCACCGCCGTCAGCCACCTGGGCCTAGGCGCCTAGCCCGACGGCCTCCTCCAGCAGCGACAGAAGGGATGGAGAGAGTTGCGGCAGGGGGCCTGGCGGTTGGGCTTGGTTGCCGCCTGAGTAGCCCAAGCAGGAGGGCAACACGGGGGTGAGTGGTTTAACACCATCTGACGAAAGGTTGTCAGATGACGCGTGGCACAAAAAGAGTTGTCAAGTAATTTGTATGGGGAAAACGTTTTGGCTCCCCGGAGCATTTGCTCCCACATGAACATTAACTCAGAAAAAGTAATAAAATGTTTTTAAGAAATTCTGATTTTGTGTGTGGATGTTCGTGTTATAGTCGCAAGCATGTTTGACAATTTTCTTGAGAAACAGAGCAATAGTGTTTCGTCCGTGAAAAGAACAAATTTGGTGTGACATTTTGAGATAACATTGGATGTTTAATTTGTTTTTTCTTCACGGTCCAAATGTTTAACCTTTTTGCCTAAAAACTCATAGGTAGCATTTGGATGTGACCATGAATACATAATTTTTTTTTTGTTTATATTCTTTTGACAATTCAAAAATCATTTTCGCACGCAGGAACAATCTCGGGAACCAAATTGGATTTCTGAATTTGTACTAAAACTGATGAGTGTAGTAATAAACTCTGGGTCTGAAGAGCCTACTCCGCAGGATTACCGGAGCGATGAATTACCGTATGCTGCAGCAGGAAATCATCATGACTTTCTCAAACCACTGAACGCTGAAGACAAAATTAGGGCTATATATTACTGTGTAATTATATCTTCGTGTGATAATTATTTTTTCAGGGAGAAGTCCCTATGCATCGCTGATGTATGTGTACGAGACACGACTCTCAGAATAAAATGCGAACGACTGGAACCTCCAATTTGTCGCAGGGTTGACTCCAATCGTTTCTTGAATGAATTCAAAGCACCACTCCGAGTTATTCAGTTATCCAACCCGGCCGCAGTGTAAGCAAAAAACGTAACTACAATCTGATATGCCAACGGTCACGGGTTCAAGCCCCATCGGGACCAATTTAATTGTTTATTAACCTTTTTCATTATTCTTCTGTAATTGGTCATTGTTTTTTAAACAAATATTAACAAACTAATTAGGTCCTGTAGCTCAGTTTTTGAGTGTTGGTCTGATATACCAAAGGTTATGGGTTCTTAAGCCCTCTCAGGACAAATTTGTTTTTAATTGTGATTACTCTTTCTGCAAATTTGTTTTTAATTGCGATTACTCTTTCTGCATATATTCCCTAACCGCTCATTGTTTTCTCTAGTAATTTAAGTGAGAATAAAAAATAAATTATTACTAGGTCTTGTATCTCATGAACCGGATCTTTTAAATTAAATTCATGGCAACATGTGTTGGATGGGGAGAAAAAGTAGCACACGCCCCGGGTCGGGTTCCTGAGGCACCCAACCAGTTTGCAAGGAAGCCTAGCAATTCAAATTTTTGCGGCCCGAGGCCGGTTCCGGTCCGCGGTAGGGGGCTCCGGTATGGCGACGGGGCCATCATAACGTCGAGGCCCTACCAATTTTTAATTGTTTATTAACCTTTTTCATTATTCTTCTGTAATTGGTCATTGTTTTTTAACAAACAATTATTTTAATAAAAAACAAATATTAACAAAATAATTAGGTCCTGTAGCTCAGTTGGTTAGAGTGTTGGTCTGATATACCAAAGGTCATGGGTTCAAGCCCCATCAGGACCAATTTGTTTTTAATTGCGATTAGTAGTTTTCATTATTCTCTAATAATTGGTCATTGCATTTGATAAACAATTATTTTGATTAAAAATATTAACAAACTAATTAGGTCCTGTAGCTCAGTTTTTGAGTGTTGGTCTGATATACCAAAGGTTATGGGTTCTTAAGCCCTGTCAGGACAAATTTGTTTTTAATTGTGATTACTCTTTCTGCAAATTTGTTTTTAATTGCAATTACTCTTTCTGCATATATTCCCTAACCGCTCATTGTTTTCTCTAGTAATTTAAGTGAGAATAAAAAATAAATTATTACTAGGTCTTGTATCTCATGAACCGGATCTTTTAAATTAAATTCATGGCAACATGTGTTGCATGGGGAGAAAAAGTAGCACACGCCCCGGGTCGGGTTCCCGAGGCACCCAACCAGTTTGCAAGGAAGCCTAGCAATTCAAATTTTTGCGGCCCGAGGCCGGTTCCGGTCCGCGGTAGGGGGCTCCGGTATGGCGACGGGGCCATCATAACGTCGAGGCCCTACCACTGGGTGTTGTGATGGTGGGAGGTGGAGCCAATTTGTTTTTAATTGCGATTAGTAGTTTTCATTATTCTCTAATAATTGGTCATTGCATTTGATAAACAATTATTTTGATTAAAAATATTAACAAACTAATTAGGTCCTGTAGCTCAGTTTTTGAGTGTTGGTCTGATATACCAAAGGTTATGGGTTCTTAAGCCCTGTCAGGACAAATTTGTTTTTAATTGTGATTACTCTTTCTGCAAATTTGTTTTTAATTGCGATTACTCTTTCTGCATATATTCCCTAACCGCTCATTGTTTTCTCTAGTAATTTAAGTGAGAATAAAAAATAAATTATTACTAGGTCTTGTATCTCATGAACCGGATCTTTTAAATTAAATTCATGGCAACATGTGTTGCATGGGGAGAAAAAGTAGCACACGCCCCGGGTCGGGTTCCTGAGGCACCCAACCAGTTTGCAAGGAAGCCTAGCAATTCAAATTTTTGCGGCCCGAGGCCGGTTCCGGTCCGCGGTAGGGGGCTCCAGTATGGCGACGGGGCCATCATAACGTCGAGGCCCTACCACTGGGTGTTGTGATGGTGGGAGGTGGAGCCCTAACGCGCTCGTGAACTTTAATGATCCAGTCAATGTTAGTTTCTGTACCGTTAATGAAAATGAGCTTGACGATCTGAGACTTAAATGATCACGAGTCTTAACGAGCCGAGCTGCTTGTTAATCCACCCCTGCAATAAGTCGATATTCAAAGAGTAATTTTACTCATATTAATAAACCCAATCTGCAGGAATTATACACGCATGGGTATTCACAAGTACATTTCACTTCGATTTCTTTGGACTGCGGTATAGTACAACATGACCAAAATGGGAAAGAAAATGAATTTCTATTCAATATATACAACTCCTTTTCATTCATTCTGTTCAGTGGATGCAACTCCAGCAGCAGCGAGTTGCTCACCACCCACTTTCTCCAGTTCAACTCCACTACCCTGCAAATATCACACCACATAAACAATCCCAATGTGAAAAATGTAAATAACTTCGTATTGAAACTGAATGGATCTACAGGCCTACCTCATCATCTGGGATCACCAATGTCTTCACTTGTGCGACAATGACCGTAATGTCATCCATCTTACCGCCTGCATCGACAAAAAAATGACATCATTAGCTTGCTGGTTTTGCTGGATGGAACAGAGCATGACACAGCGTGTGACCGGATCATGGTAGCGTACCTACTAGCTTGGCTCCAAGTAGCTTCTTCCACCAAGGAACATCAAAACCCTGCATGTAAGTAACCGGAATGAAATGTGTGATATCATACATTTTTTAGCAAAAGAATTGAAGAAACTTGTGAAGAGTGATAGGATAACAGGGAGGATATATTTGTTTCGCACCCTACTCCGGGCCTCCATCGAGTAGGGTGAATCGAATGTTACATCCACTGAATGTTTTCTTGCAAGCTCCGCCAAAGCTTTTGCTGCGGAAAACATCAAGTTTTCAGAGGGATTGGAAGGATGCACCATGTTGTTTTACGTTTCCAGTTGCCAAGTTGAAAGAGGGTGAGATTTACCAGCTTCATCTGTGCCTGGAGACTCATTAATGACAGAAAGGATCTCTTGATCAAATATATTGTCGAAGAATCCATCTGAGCCACTGACTATCATATCACCCTCCATAAGATTTACAGTGCAAACCTGGCATAAAACCAAAAGGGATCAAGATCAGTAAGCAACAGTCTTCAAGAACACTTACATATTGTTCGGCTCTATAGATCACTGCAGTAAAAGTAATAAATGACCGACATTACAATAGTTGTGTCATATTGCTGGTGCTTCAACAGAAATTAAAAAAACAACTAAATACCAGTGCATCTTGAGATGTTTGACCAATTGCCTCGGAGCTTAGTTGGTATGGACAATCAAAGTAATGTTCTTGCGGGCATGTAGAGAACATCACTTGGCCTATATGTTGAAGAAGAGAAAATATTAAAATTGGTATTTAGTAAGTATTCTTATAACCTTAAGATAAATATAAATTTCACTCATAATCACCTTTTCGAATAACTTTCAAACCACAGTCGCCCACACTCGCAATTTTCAGGGTTCCAGTCTTCTCAAGCATCGCGACGATTCTGTTACCATCGCACATAATTGTATAAATTTTGACGCATCTACTAGGAAAATGAGTGATCTGGAAGGCTGTAAACACTGTAAGAACATGCTTACACTGTAGCAGATCCAATGGAAGAAGTTGCAGCATGAGCCTTCATTAGAAGAATTTGAGGATCCTGACTGACCTGAAGACATGATATTTAATTTTTCGCAATAGTAGTACATGACATGGTACTGGAACATAATTTATTCAGTAGTACTAACATAGAAATACCTCCTCATCCTTGATAAAGGTAGAGCTGTTTGCCATAAGCTCTCGGGAAAACAGAGCTGGGTTGACATTCTTTTCTGCCCATCTGTCAGTAGATAAGAGAATGACTAGCTGGATAAAAGCCATGTGTCAATGCAAATTGCTGAAAGCAACATATATCTCTTGTAAAGTGCTGAAAGCAATCCAAACCACAAGAGATGAGACTAAGGGCGTTGATCGCAGTTCAATGGAGCGATTCTCGAAATAAATAGAGTTCACTGCAGCAAAGATGGCATACCCTGAAACGCCGTCTGCAATGGCAAATACTCCACCACCATCACCTCCCACAAAGAAAGCATCTTCTCCTCCGGTCTCAACCTTGATGATGTGAGCAAAAGTAGGGAACTTCAGGTCTACATATGGAAAAAGGCAAAAGCACCACCCAATATATGATTTGCAAACAACTGAATTGAAAAAAAGGGTTAACCTTTCTTGGGTGTGGGATCACATGAGTTCCAATAGATAACACAGCTTCCAACCTACAATCATAGATTCACATGACCAAATGCCGATAGATGCACAATAAGTAAATTAAGAACCATAATAGCACTTTAGAAGCAGATCCAACTATCGGTCCACCATTAAACTAGAGCAAGCAACTTAGTTTTGCACCTTGCTTCTTGCTACCAGTATGTATTAATAACGATAATTAATAGAACACATGGCCAACACTATCTTCAAGTTGAACAAGAAAAAAAACACAAAGAAAGTTAAACATAATTTCCTTAATTAATTAGAATGCACAAAAATGACCAGTATAATCATTACTCGCTAGTCACTAGCCTATGCACTACCAGAAACCCCCCAAAAATGATCTTATTCTAGGCTCCATGAACCGGATATAGTCTAACATTTGGGAATGCAATATTTCGTGAAAAAACAAGAAGGATGGAGCAAAGGGGGAGTATATACTTGGCGGCGCGCAGAGGGGAGAAGCGCGAGCGGCGGAGCGGGTGGTGGGGAGCAGCGCGGAGGCAAGGGGGCGAGAGGCGGGACGCGGTGGAAGCCGCCATGGCCGTCTTCTGGCTGCTGTGCCGCTGCGCTGCTATCCTCCGTCGCCCGCGGCAAATGGGGGAGGCGCTAGTGGTAGTGGAGGCAGGCAGGCCACATCAACATGGCTGTCGCCTGTTGTTTTGCAGGCTCCCAGTAACAAACTCTCCTTTCTTTCAGTTTGGTCCCTGGCTGGCTGCGTCAGTCAAGGGCTTCTTTGATTCGAACATCTTCGTAGAAAATTTTGAGGATTGAAATTCTTGGATTTTTTTTCTATGTGGGTGTATGATTTGTTGTATTAAATTGTACAAATTTTTTCTTAATAATTTCTTTTGCACTATATTTGTTACCTAGGCCCACAAATATCGATGAAGTTATTTTTATTTTCTTATAAATATTCACAAGACATGTGTCTGCAATCGCTGAAAAATTCAAATCCAAATGCGAATTACACATGGAAAATGGGTGCCGAACATGGTTGAAAGTGCATCTCTTAGATGCCTCTATTTGGGTTTTAGTGATTGAAGGCAAATCAATTGAGAAAAACCAACATTTTATCAAGTTTATCTCTTGGACATAGTCCTTTATAAATGGCCACGTTACCTTCATTTCAAGATGTCATCTACATTAAGCTCTTATAAATACCCCCTTATGGGACGGAGGGAGTACTTTACAGGTTTTTGGTGAATCCAACATTCACATTGGACCTAGGACAACCTTGCTACCAATTGGGGCACATGAAAATGTACTTTGATTTGAACTTCAAGGAAAGACCACAAGCCAAAGATCCTCAAACAATCCACTCGAGCCACTCAACTCCTCTATCTTCCTAAGCCCGAGTACCACTGACGGTGTCCTAGACTAGGGGGTACCAACCTAGTTGGCCCACAGTCCTTGGGCCGGGCTTATGGGCCCTCATTTTCGTAAGGAAGGACTCCAGAAGCCTCGCACCTCGACGTGATCAAGACAGCCCCTGCCGAAGACTTGACGTGTACTCCAAGGACATCTTTGTCCACCGCCATACACATCCTCAGATCTGCAATCGACCATGTAACCATAGGTACCCCTCTGACGTGTATATAAGCCAAGGGGTTTAGCCTGTAAAAGGGATCCAATCATAATCACATCCAGCTAGCCTTAGGGTTAGAACACAACTTACAATCTCGAGGTAGATCAAGCTTGTACTTGATACACAACCATTAATACAATCAAAGCAGGACGTAGGGTATTACCTCTTCGAGAGGGCCCGGACCTGGGTAAACACCGTGTCCCTTGTCTCCTGTTACCATCGATCCGAGATCCACAGCTCGGGACCTCCTACCCCGAGGTCTGTCGGTTTTAGCACCGACATTGGTGCTTTCACTGAGAGTTCCGTTGTGTGATCAAAGAAGGATCCATGAGGGTCGTCGGTCACCGACCCCAACCTTCAGGGTACTGTTCCCATGCTCATACCCCCGTCATCGGATCCCACCTTCTCCCTTACGAGCAAGGCTGCGACGAGCAAGAAGCGACCCATGAACTCTTCGCCTCTCCATCCGCCCCGGCCGAAATCCCCGTAAAGGGTGAAGGGCTAAGGTATTACTTGGAGAGAGACCCCGATAACAGCCAGCTAGAAACAGCCGAGGAATCAGATCGTAAAATCAGCTCGGTCGATCCAGCATCGGTATGTCCTTTGCAGGATAGACTCTAGAGTCTCGAGCCTGCGGTCTAAGGGGATCGAATTTTTTCTCCCAACCACCCCCACATCGAATACTGTCCGGATAATTTGGGCCCATCCGATGTCTGGGACTTAGCCTATGTGCAACAGCTACCTGACAAATCAATCAGACAATTCTGGGCCAGGTTCCTGTCCGTCAAGAACAATATACCGGACTACCAGGATTCAGACATAATAGCAGCTTTTCAGCATGGATGCAAGGATAAAGGCATCTCAAACACCGTCACCCATTGCTGCGTCCAAGCGTTCTCTAAGCTATTTGATCCACTGTTAAGATTTTGCACCATTAAAGACGCCTGGATGGCCCGGGAAAAGCAAACAAATTCAATCTCTGACAAAAACATAAAGCATAATAGGCTCACACTTCGGCGCAAACACCGCACACAGCCATCATCAGACAACAAACCTCAGAAAAAGAGGAAGCCGGTTGTAGGATCCAAGGCTTCCTCCACGGTCTATTGGATAAGCCACACCCTATCCACTCTGTTATGCTAAATACCAGCACAACCTCATAGTCTTCGCGACTGTTGGGTGGTGAGACATGTAGCTAAGGGAGGCGAAGCCCTCCTCGCTAGCAAGAACAGATATATGAAATAGTCCCTGGATGAGGACGAGGTCCTGATGATCTATGAAGTCTTCACGTCAAAAAACCAAAGAAACAGGCTCTCTGAGAAATTAGCTCCATTCAACACATAGCAGCCCGAGACACATGGATATACATGCCAATTACCTCCGACCACAGAGATCAGCCGAGGAGCACCCCAGGCAGATGCCCAGCCGCCCTAGTTCTTGACTCAATTGTTAACGGTTATCGTCTTTGAAAGGTGCTAATGGATGGAGGCAGTAGCCTAAACCTAATATATGAAGACACTATAGACAAGATGCAAATCAATAAATCACGCATCGAGCAGAGCCAAACCACCCTTAAAGGTATAATACCGGGATGAGAGGCACGGTGCAATGGAAAATCACCTTGGACTTGGCCTTCGGAAAACCCGAGAACTATCGATCTAAGGAAGTAACATTCCATATCGCCCCCTTCCAAAGTGGGTATCACACCCTTATGGGCTGCGACACCTTTTAAAAGTTTCAAGCAGTTCCACATTACGACTATATGAAGCTCAAAATGCCGGACCCAAACGGGATAATTACCATCTCAAGTAATCCTGACAGAGCACTTAAAGCCAAAAAATAAAACAACATCGCTTGCCCTTGAGTCACTATCGGAGGCCCTTGCGGCCAAGGAGTTGACATCATTAAGAGCCATGGTCGATCGAGATGATATCATCCTCGACAAGCATCCGGAGTCGACCTCATTCAAGCAGGCCGACGACATAGTCAAATTTCAAGTACACCCACTGACCCAAATAAAACATCGTCGATTGGGGCACAACTTGAGCCAGAAATTGACGAGGCTCTACGCAACTTCCTTAGAGAAAACTGGGATATATTCGCGTGGCACCCCTCGGATATGCGGGGATCCCCCGAAGATTTGCCGAACACAGCCTGAACATCTTGAAAGTCTATAAGCCTGTCAAGCAGGCACTTCGGCGGTTCTATGAACCCAAGCGCCAAGCAATGGGCGAAGAATTGGCTAAACTTCTTGAAGCCGAATTCATCAAAGACATTAAACACCCCGAATGGCTCGCTAACCTAGTCATGGTACCCAAGAAAGATAAGTCCTGGCGCTTATGCATCGATTTTAAAGACCTCAACAAGGCCTGCCCTAAGGACCCTTTCCCCTACCACACATTGATCAGATCATGGACGCCACAGTAGGGCATGGCTCACTATGCTTCCTAGACGCCTACTCGGGATACCATCAGATAAAGATGAAGGAATCCGACCATGCTGCGACTGCATTTATTACGCCCTATGGGCCATTTTGCTTTAACATAATGCCTTTCGGACTAAAAAACATCGGTGCAACGTACCGGCGTATGATCCAAACATGTTTGAAAAAACACATCGGAAAAACCATAGAGGCATATGTCGACGATGTGGTTGTCGAAACCAAACACGCCAGACAGCTAGTCGACAACCTTCGCGAAACATTCACCAGTCCGTGGGAGTATCAAATTAAGATCAACCCTGAGAAATGCATCTTTGGTGTACCGACGGGAAAACTCCTCGGATTCATTATGTACAACCAAGGAATCAAAGCCAACCCAACCAAAATTCGATCCCTGGCCCGACTAGAGGTGCCAACCAAGCTCAAACACGTCCAAAAAACTGGCAGGCTGCATGGCCGCTCTAAGCCGCTTCATCTCAAGGCTCAGGGAACAAGCTCTACCCCATTACAGATTGATGAAACAAACCAAGAATCCAAGTGGACTACCAAGGCAACAACAGCCCTGGAAGATATTAAAACCCTCATCGCTACAAATCCCATTCTAATGACACCAGGCACATTGAGCCGACGATACTATACATCTCGGTCACCAACCAGGCCGTCAATGCAATTCTCATGGTCGAACAAGACATGGAGGGCCATAAGCTTTGGGTTCAAAAGCCTGTTTACTATGTCTCCAAAGTCTTAACTCTGTGTAAGACGCGATATCCACACTATCAGAATATAGCCAATGTTGTGTTCATGGTTCATGGCATCAAGGAAACTTCGACACTACTTCAAAGAGTGCTCGGTGACCGTGGCATTGGAAGTGCCCTTGAGCGAGATAATTAACAATAGAGATGTCACGGGACGCGTCGCCAAGTGGGCCATAGAGCTCCTTCCCTTCGAAATAACATACCTGCCGCATCGAGCTATTAAATCTCAGGTGCTTGCAGATTTTGTCACGGAATGGACAGAAGCCGAGCTCCATAGAGAATACATCGCATACTCGCACTGGACAATGTATTTTGACGGTTCAAAAATGCTTGTCGAGCTAGGGGTTGGAGTAGTGCTTACATCGCCAATAGGTGACAACATCTGGTACGTGCTACAAATCATGTACACAGACTCAAATAATGATGCCAAACATGAGGCCCTTCTGCATGGGCTTCAGAGAGCTGTTTCGATGGGTGTCAAGCGCCTTGAAGTCCGAGGTGACTCTAACCTCGCTATCTCCCAAGTAAACGGTGAATTCTACGCCAAAGACCCGAAGATGACTGCATATCGGAATGCAGTCCTTAAAATCTCGGCAAGGTTCGAAGGGTTGGAATTTCACCACATCCCACGTGATAGCAATCAAGCCGTCGGAGCGCCAAAAGGGACAAGGTTCCCGATAACACCTTCCTCGAATGGCTCTTTAAGCCATCCGCGGTCTGGTGGGACAATACAATAACGTCGGAATCAAACAACACATGGCAAAGTATTGTTGGGGATCGTAGCAGAAATTTAAAATTTTCTACACATCACCAAGATCAATCTATGGAGTAATCTAGCAACGATGGAAGGGGAGTGCATCTACATACCCTTGTAGATCGCTAAGCGGAAGCGTTGCAAGACCGCGGATGAAGGAGTCGTACTCGCAGCGATTCAGATCGCGGTTGATTCCGATCTAAGCACCGAACAACGGCGCCTCTGCGTTCAACACACGTGCAGCCCGGTGACGTCTCCCACGCCTTGATCCAGCAAGGGGAGAAGGAGAGGTTGGGAAGGCTCCATCCAGCAGCAGCACAACGGCGTGGTGGTGGTGGAGGAGCGCGGAACTCCAGCAGGGCTTCGCCAAGCACTACGAGAGACGAGGAGGGGAGAGGTAGGGCTGCGCCAAGAGGGAGATGATCTCGTCGTGTCTTGCAGTCCCCAATACCTCAAATATATATAGGGGAAGGGGAGAGGCTGCGCCCCCATCTAGGGTTCCCTCCTTAGGGGTGGCGGCAGCCCCAAAACCCATCTAGGGTGGCGGCCAAGGGGGGAGAGAGGGGGCGCACCTAGGGTGGGCCTTAAGGCCCATCTGGACCTAGGGTTTGCCCCCTCCCACTCTCCCTTGTGAAGGAAATATGCCCTAGAGGCAATAATAAAGTTATTATTTATTTCCTTATTTCATGATAAATGTTTACTATTCATGCTAGAATTGTATTAACCGGAAACATAATACATGTGTGAATACATAGACAAACAGAGTGTCACTAGTATGCCTCTACTTGACTAGCTCGTTTATCAAAGATGGTTAAGTTTCCTAGACATAGACATGAGTTGTCATTTGATTAATGGGATCACATCATTAGGAGAATGATGTGATTGACATGACCCATTCCATTAGCTTAGCACCCGATCGTTTAGTATGTTGTATTGCTTTCTTCATGACTTATACATGTTCCTATGACTATGAGATTATGTAACTCCCGTGTGCCAGAGGAACACTTTGTGTGCTACCAAACGTCACAACGTAACTGGGTGATTATAAAGGTGCTCTAGAGGTGTCTCCAAAGGTACATGTTGGGTTGACGTATTTCGAGATTAGGATTTGTCACTCTGATCGTCGGAGAGGTATCTCTGGGCCCTCTCGGTAATGCACATCACTTAAGCCTTGCAAGCATTGCAACTAATGAGTTAGTTGCGGGATGATGTATTACGGAACGAGTAAAGAGACTTGCCGGTAACGAGATTGAACTAGGTATTGGATACCGACGATCGAATCGCGGGCAAGTAACATACCGATGACAAAGGGAACAACATATGTTGTTATGCGGTCTGACCGATAAAAGATCTTCGTAGAATATGTAGGAACCAATATGGGCATCCAGGTCCTGCTATTGGTTATTGACCGGAGACGTGTCTCGGTCATGTGTACATTGTTCTCGAACCCGTAGGGTCCGCACGCTTAAGGTTTCAATGACAGTTATATTATGAGTTTATACGTTTTGATGTACCGAAGGTTGTTCGGAGTCCCGGATGTGATCACGGACATGACGAGGAGTCTCGAAATGGTCGAGACATAAAGATTGATATATTGGAAGCCTATGTTTGGATATCGGAAGTGTTCTGGGTGAAATCGGGATTTTACCGGAGTACCGGGAGGTTACCGGAACCCCCCGGGAGATATATGGGCCTTTGAAAGCACAAGTGCTCCCTAGGTAGTTTTGGTAATTGATGACAACATATCTCTTGTTGGACTAATACCTTTACCTAGTATATTTCAGATAAGTTCAACAATGGAGTGGCATGGACTAAAGGTTGTGGGAACCTCTTCAAGATGCTAAGGACAAAGGATTGGCTAAAGCTTCAAGCTCAAGACTCTTCATTTTATATATTTTAGTGATCCAAGATCACATTGAGTCTTTAGGAAAAGCCAATACTATCAAGGAGGGATGAGGTGTTGCTTAATGAGCCTCTTGCTTTATGTGCTTAGTGATATGCTCCAAAATCCTCAACCACCTTTCCATATCCACAAATGACCTAAACCCTAAGCCAAACTCGGTCATACCGATTCTGTCAATCCGGCGGCACCGAGTTTCACTTGTCATTTGCCACTGCCAAACCCTAGCAATTCGGTCCTACCGATACGGATCTCGGTCTCACCGAGATGGGCTTGCAAACTCTCTGTTACCTGTTGCAATATCTTCGGTCCCACCGAGATATGCAATCGGTCCCACTGAGTTTGCTTGGCCAACTCTCTGTTTCACTTATTACCAAAATCGGTCCCACCGAGTTTGAGTAATCGGTCAAACCGAGTTTTGGATTTTCCCTTAACCCTAGCACATCGGTCCCACCGAGTTGTTCCAGTCGGTCCCACCGAAATCTCTAACGGTCACTAGGTTTACCATTTCGGTCCGACTGAGTTTGATGATTCGGTCCCACTGAGATTGGAAAACTATGTGTAACGGTTGGATTTTGTGTGGAGGCTATATATACCCCTCCACCACCTCTTCATTCGAAGAGAGAGCCATCAGAACACATACACCATTCCTACTCATATGTTCTGAGAAAGAACCACCTACTCATGTGTTGAGACCAAGATATTCCATTCCTACCATATGAATCTTGATCTCTAGCCTTCCCCAAGTTGCTTTCCACTCAAATCTTCTTTCCATCAGATCCAAATCCTATGAGAGAGAGTTGAGTGTTGGGGAGACTATCATTTGAAGCACAAGAGCAAGGAGTTCATCATCAACACACCATTTGTTACTTCTTGGAGAGTGGTGTCTCCTAGATTGGCTAGGTGTCACTTGGGAGCCTCCGACAAGATTGTGGAGTTGAACCAATGAGTTTGTAAGGGCAAGGAGATCGCCTACTTCGTGAAGATCTACCGCTAGTGAGGCAAGTCCTTCGTGGGCGATGGCCATGGTGGAATAGACAAGGTTGCTTCTTCGTGGACCCTTCGTGGGTGGAGCCCTCCGTGGACTCGCGCAACCGTTACCCTTCGTGGGTTGAAGTCTCCATCAACGTGGATGTAGGATAGCACGACCTATCCGAACCACGGGAAAAACATCCGTGTCTCCAATTGCGTTTGAATCCTCCAAAACCCTTCCCGTTACATTCTTGCAAGTTGCATGCTTTACTTTCCGCTGCCTATATACTCTTTGCATGCTTGCTTGATATGTATTGTGTATGTTAAAATTGTGCCCGAACTCCACTTAAACCGAAAAAGCTTAAAAAGTGCAACTTTAGCACTAAATGTCTATTCACCCCCCTCTAGACACTCCTTCTTCTAGATCCTACAGCCTTAGTGGAAGAGAGGAGAGGTAGCCAGAGATGGGCTGCACGCCCCTCCCCTCCCTTGGTTCGAATAGGACAAGGAGAGGGGGTCGGCCCCCTTCCTCTTTTCCCCCCTCCGCGAATCCTATTCCAACTAGGAAAGGGGGGAGTCCTATTGCTAGAGGGAGTAGGACTCCTCCTGGCGCGCCTCTCCTGGCCGACCGCACCCCCCTTTGAGCCTTTATATACGGAGGCAGGGGCACCCCCTAGAGACACAACTTGATCCATGTGATCATATTCTTAGCCGTGTGCGGTGCCCCCTTCCACCATAGTCCTCGATAATATTGTAGCAGTGCTTAGGTGAAGCCCTGCGACATTAGTACATCAAGATCGTCACCACACCGTCGTGCTGACGGAACTCTTCCCCGACACTTTGCTGGATCGGAGTCCGGGGATCGTCATCGAGCTGAATGTGTGCTAGAACTCGGAGGTGCCATAGTTTCGGTGCTTGATCGGTCGGGCCGTGAAGACGTACGACTACATCAACCAAGTTAATGCTTCCGTTGTCGATCTACAAGGGTACGTAGATCACACTCTCCCCTCTCGTTGCGATACATCACCATGATCTTGCGTGTGCGTAGGAATTTTTTGAAATTACTACATTCCCCAATAGTGGCATCTGAGCCTAGGTTTTATGCGTTGATGTAATATGCATGAGTAGAACACAAGTGAGTTGTGGGCGATATAAGTCATACTGCTTACCAGCATGTCACACTTTGGTTCGGCGGTATTGTTGGATGAAGCGGCCCGGACCGACATTACGCGTACGCTTATGCGAGACTGGTTCTACCGACGTGCTTTGCACACAGGTGGCTGGTGGGTGTCAGTTTCTCCAACTTTAGTTGAACCGAGTGTGGCTACGCCCGGTCCTTGCGAAGGTTAAAACAACACCAACTTGACAAACTATCGTTGTGGTTTTTGATGCGTAGGTAAGAACGGTTCTTGCTAAGCCCATAGCAGCCACGTAAAACTTGCAACAACAAAGTAGAGGACGTCTAACTTGTTTTTGCAGGGCATGTTGTGATGTGATATGGTCAAGACGTGATGAGATATAAGTTGTTGTATGAGATGATCATGTTTTGTTGAAGTTATCAGCAACTGGCAAAATCCTTATGGTTGTCTCTCTATTGCATAAGATGCAAGCGTCCAATAATTGCTTTACTTTATCACTATGCGATAGCAATAGTTGCAAGAGCAATTGTTGGCGAGACGACCACATGACGACACATTGATATAGATCAAGATGATGGAGATCATGGTGTCATGCCGGTGACGATATAGATCATGACAGTACTTTGGAGATGGAGATCAAAGAAGCAAGATGATGATGGCCATATCATGTCACATATTTTGATTGCATATGATGTTTATCTTTTATACATCTTATTTTTGCTTAGTTTGACGGTAGCATTTTAAGATGATCTCTCACTAATTATCAAGAAGTGTTCTCCCTGAGTATGCACCGTTGCGAAAGTTCTTCATGCTGAGACACCACGTGATGATCGGGTGTGATAGGCTCTACGTTCAAATACAACGGGTGCAAAATAGTTGCACACGCGGAATACTCAGGTTATACTTGACGAGCCAAGCATATACAGATATGGCCTCGGAACACGGAGACCGAAAGGTCGAGCGTGAATCATATAGTAGATATGATCAACATAGTGATGTTCACCAATGAAACTGCTCCATCTCACGTGATGATCGGACATGGTTTAGTTGATTTGGATCACGTGATCACTTAGAGGATTAGAGGGATGTCTATCTAAGTGGGAGTTCTTAAGTAATATGATTAATTGAACTTAAATTTATCATGAACTTAGTCCTGGTAGTATTTTGCAAATTATGTTGTAGATCAATAGCTCGCGTTGTTGCTTCCCTGTGTTTATTTTGATATGTTCCTAGAGAAAATTGTGTTGAAAGATGTTAGTAGCAATGATGCGGATTGGATCCATGATCTGAGGTTTATCCTCATTGCTACACAGAGGAATTATATCCTTGATGCACCGCTAGGTGACAGACCTATTGCAGGAGCAGATGCTGACGTTATGAACGTTTGGCTAGCTAAATATGATGACTACTTGATAGTTTAGTGCACCATGCTTAACGGCTTAGAATCGGGACTTCAAAGACGTTTTGAACGTCATGGACCATATGAGATGTTCCAGGAGTTGAAGTTAATATTTCTAGCAAATACCCGAGTTGAGAGATATGAAGTCTCCAACAAGTTCTATAGCTAAAAGATGGAGGAGAATCGCTCAACTAGTGAGCATGTGCTCAGATTGTCTGAGTACTACAATCGCTTGAATCAAGTGGGAGTTAATCTTCCAGATAAGATAGTGATTGACAGAATTCTCTAGTCACCATCACCAAGTTAGTAGAACTTCGTGATGAACTATAGTATGCAAGGGATGACGAAAACGAATCCCGAGCTTTTCATGATGATGAAATCGATGAAGGTAGAAATCAAGAAAGAGCATCAAGTGTTGATGGTTGACAAGATCACTAGTTTCAAGAAAAGGGCAAAGGGAAAAAGGGGAACTTCAAGAAAAACAGCAAGCAAGTTTCTGCTCATGTGAAGAAGCCCAAGTCTGGTCCTAAGCCTGAGACTAAGTGCTTCTACTGCAAAGGGACTGGTCACTGGAAGCGGAACTACCCCAAGTGATTGGCGGATAAGAAGGATGGCAAAGTGAACATAAGTATATTTGATATACATGTTATTGATGTGTACTTTACTAGTGTTTATAGCAACCCCTCAGTATTTGATGCTAGTTCAGTTGCTAAGAGTAATAACTCGAAACGGGAGTTGTAGAATGAACAGAGACTACTTAAGGGTGAAGTGACGATGTGTGTTGGAAGTGGTTCCAAGATTGATATGATCATCATCGCACACTCCCTATACTTTCAGGATTAGTGTTGAACCTAAATAAGTGTTATTTGGTGTTTGCGTTGAGCATGAATATGATTTGATCATGTTTATTGTAATACGGTTATTCATTTAAGTAAAAGAATAAATTGTTGTTCTGTTTACATGAATAAAACCTTATATGGTGACACACCCAATGAAAATAGTTCATTGGATCTCGATCGTAGTGATACACATATTCATAATATTGAAACCAAAAGATGCGAAGTTAATGATAGTGCAACTTATTTGTGGCACTGCCGTTTAGGTCATATTGGTGTAAAGCGCATGAAGAAACTCCATGTTGATGGAATTTTGGAATCACTTGATGCTTGTGAACCATGCCTCATGGGCAAGATGACTAAGACTCCATTCTCCGAAACAATGGAGCGAGCAACAAACTTATTGGAAATTATACATACTGATGTATGCAGTCCGATGAGTATTAAGGCTCACGACAAGTATCATTATTTTCAGAACTTCATAGATGATTTGAGCAGATATGGGTATATCTACTTGATGAAACATAAGTCTGAAACATTTGAAAAGTTCAAAGAATTTCAGAGTGAAGTGGAAAATCATCGTAACAAGAAAATAAAGTTTCTATGATCTGATCGTGGAAGAGAATATTTGAGTTACGAGTTTGGCCTTCAATTAAAACAATGTGGAATAGTTTCACAAACTCATGCCACCTGGAACACCACGGCATAATGGTGTGTCCGAACATCATAACCGTACTTTATTGGATATAGTACAATCTATGATGTTTCTTACCGATTTACCAATATCGTTTTGGGATCATGCATTAGAGACAGCTGCATTCACATTAAAAAGGGGTACCATCTAAGTCCGTTGAGACGACACAATATGAACTATGGTTTGGCAAGAAACCAAAGTTGTCGTTTCTTAAAGTTTGGGGTTGCGATGCTTATAAGAAAAAGTTTCATCATGATAAGCTCAAACCCAAATCGGAGAAATGTGTCTTCATAGGATACCCAAAGGAGACAGTTGGGTACACCTTCTATCACAGATCCGAAGGCAAGACATTCCTTGCTGAGAATGGATACTTTCTAGAGAAGAAGTTTCTCTCGAAAGAAGTGAGTGGGAGGAAAGTAGAACTTGATAAGGTAATTGTACCTTCTCCCAAATTGGAAAGTAGTTCATCACAGAAATCAGTTCCAGTGATGCCTACACTGATTAGTGAGGAAGTTAATGATGATGATCATGAAACTTTGGATCAAGTTACTACCGAACCTCGTAGGTCAACCATAATAAGATCCGCACCAGAGTGGTACGGTAATCCTATTCTGGAGGTTATGTTACTAGACCATGACGAACCTATGAACTATGAAGAAGCGATGGTGAGCCCAGATTCCGCGAAATGGTTTGAGGCCATGAAATCTAAGATGTGATCCATATATGAGAACAAAGTGTGGACTTTGGTTGACTTGCCCGATGACCGGTAGGCCATAGAAAATAAATGGATCTTCAAGAGGAAGACGGACGTTGATAGTAGTGTTACTATCTACAAAGCTAGAATTGTCGCAAAAGGTTTTCGACAAGTTCAAGGTGTTGACTACGATGAGAGTTTCTCTCTCGTATCTATGCTTAAGTCTGTCCGAATCATGTTAGCAATTGCCACATTTTATGAAATCTGGCAAATGGATAAACAAAACTGCATCCCTTAATGAATTTATTAAAGAAGAGTTGTATATGATGCAACCAGAAGGTTTTGTCAATCCTAAAGGTGCTAACAAAATATGCAAGCTCCAGCGATCATCTATGGACTGGTGCAAGCATCTCGGAGTTGGAATACACGCTTTGATAAGTTGATCAAAGCATATAGTTTTATACAGACTTGCGGTGAAGCCTGTATTTACAAGAAAGTGAGTGGGAGCACTACAACATTTCTGATAAGTATATGTGAATGACATATTGTTGATCGGAAATAATGTAGAATTATTCTACAAAGCATAAAGGAGTGTTTGAGAGGAGTTTTTCAAAGAAAGACCTCGGTGAAGCTGCTTACATATTGAGCATCAAGATCTATAGAGATAGATCAAAATGCTTGATAAGTTTTTTTTCAATGAGTACATACCTTGACAAGATTTTGAAGTAGTTCAAAATGGAACAGTCAAAGAAAGAGTTCTTGCCTGTTTTACAAGGTGTGAAATTGAGTAAGACTCAAAGCCCGACCACGGCAGAAGATATAAAGAGAATGAAAGTCATTCCCTATGCCTCAGCCGTAGATTCTATAAAGTATGCCATGCTGTGTACCAGATCTATTGTATACCCTGCACCGTGTTAAGCGAGGGAGTACAATAGTGATCTAGGAAGTAGATCACTGAACAACGGTCAAAATTATCCTTAGTGGAATAAGGATATGTTTCTCGATTATGGAGGTGACAAAAAGGTTCACCGTAAAGGGTTACGTCGATGCAAGTTTTGACACTGATCTGGATGACTCTAAGTCTCAGTCTAGATACATATTGAAAGTGGGAGCAATTAGTTAGAGTAGCTCCGTGCAGAGCATTGTTGACATAGAAATTTGCAAAATACTTACGGATTTGAATGTGACAGACCCGTTGACTAAAATTATCCCACAAGCAAAACATGATCACACCTTAGTACTCTTTGGGTATTAATCACATAGCGATGTGAACTAGATTACTGACTCTAGTAAACCCTTTGGGTGTTGATCACATATCGATGTGAACTATGGGTGTTAATCACATGGTGATGTGAACTATTGCTGTTAAATCACATGGAGATGTGAACTAGATTATTGACTCTAGTGCAAGTGGGAGACTGAAGGAAATATGCCCTAGAGGCAATAATAAAGTTATTATTTATTTCCTTATTTCATGATAAATGTTTATTATTCATGCTAGAATTGTATTAACTGGAAACATAATACATGTGTGAATACATAGACAAACAGAGTGTCACTAGTATGCATCTACTTGACTAGCTCATTGATCAAAGATGGTTAGTTTCCTAGCCATAGACATGAGTTGTCATTTGATTAACGGGATCACATCATTAGGAGAATGATGTGATTGACATGACCCATTCCATTAGCTTAGCACCCGATCATTTAGTATGTTGCTATTGCTTTCTTCATGACTTATACATGTTCCTATGACTATGAGATTATGTAACTCCCGTGTGCCGGAGGAACACTTTGTGTGCTACCAAACGTCACAACGTAGCTGGGTGATTATAAAGGTGCTCTAGAGGTGTCTCCAAAGGTACATGTTGGGTTGACGTATTTCGAGATTAGGATTTGTCACTCTGATCGTCGGAGAGGTATCTCTGGGCCCTCTCGGTAATGCACATCACTTAAGCCTTGCAAGCATTGCAACTAATGAGTTAGTTGCGGGATGATGTATTACGGAACGAGTAAAGAGACTTGCCGGTAGTGAGATTGAACTAGGTATTGGATACCGACGATCGAATCTCGGGCAAGTAACATACCGATGACAAAGGGAACAATGTATGTTGTTATGCGGTCTGACCGATAAAAGATCTTCGTAGAATATGTAGGAACCAATATGGGCATCCAGGTCCCGCTATTGGTTATTGACCGGAGACGTGTCTCGGTCATGTCTACATTTTTCTCGAACCCGTAGGGTCCGCACGCTTAAGGTTTCGATGACAGTTATATTATGAGTTTATACGTTTTGATGTACCGAAGGTTGTTCGGAGTCCCGGATGTGATCACGGACATGACGAGGAGTCTCAAAATGGTCGAGACATAAAGATTGATATATTGGAAGCCTATGTTTGGATATCGGAAGTGTTCCGGGTGAAATCAGGATTTTACCGGAGTACTGGGAGGTTACTGGAACCCCCCGGGAGATATATGGGCCTTAGTGGAAGAGAGGAGAGGTAGCTAGAGATGGGCTGCGCGCCCCTCCCCTCCCTTGGTCCGAATAGGACAAGGAGAGGGGGCCGGCCCCCCTTCCTCTCCCCCCCTCCACGAATCCTATTCCAACTAGGAAAGGGGGGGGGGAGTCCTACTCCTAGAGGGAGTAGGACTCCTCCTGGCGCGCCTCTCCTGGCCGGCCGCACCCCCCTTTGAGCCTTTATATACGGAGGCAGGGGCACCCCCTAGAGACACAAGTTCATCCACGTGATCATATTCTTAGCCGTGTGCGGTGCCCCCTTCCACCATAGTCCTCGATAATATTGTAGCAGTGCTTAGGCGAAGCCCTGTGACATTAGTACATCAAAATCGTCACCACGCCGTCGTGCTGACGGAACTCTTCCCCGACACTTTGCTGGATCGGAGTCCGGGGATCGTCATCGAGCTGAACGTGTGCTAGAACTCGGAGGTGCCGTAGTTTCGGTGCTTGATCGGTCGGGCCGTGAAGACGTACGACTACATCAACCAAGTTAACGCTTCCGTTATCGATCTACAAGGGTACGTAGATCACACTCTCCCCTCTCGTTGCGATACATCACCATGATCTTGCATGTGCGTAGGAAATTTTTGAAATTACTACGTTCCCCAACACCTTGCGGCTTGGGCCTTGGTGGGGGGGGGGGGCACACCAGCCCACCTAGGGCTGGTCCCCTCCCACACTTGGCCCACGCAGCCTTCTAGGGCTGGTGGCCCCACCTGGTGGACCCCCGGGACCCTCCCGGTGGTCCCGGTACGTTACCGATAGCACCCGAAACTTTTCCGGTGACCAAAATGGGACTTCCCATATATAAATCTTTACCTCCGGACCATTCTGGAACTCCTCGTGACGTCCGGGATCTCATCCGGGACTCCGAACAACATTCGGTAACCGCATACATACTTTCCCTATAACCCTAGCGTCATCGAACCTTAAGTGTGTAGACCCTACGGGCTCGGGAGTCATGCAGACATGGACGAGACAACTCTCCGATCAATAACTAACAACGGGATCTGGATACCCATGTTGTCTCCCACATGCTCCACGATGATCTCATCGGATGAACCACGATGTCATGGATTCAATCAATCCCGTATACAATTCCCTTTGTCTATCGGTACAATACTTGCCCGAGATTCGATCGTCGGTATCCCGATACCTTGTTCAATCTCATTACCGGGAAGTCTCTTTACTCGTTCCGTAACACATCATCCCGTGATCAACTCCTTGGTCACATTGTGCACATTATGATGATGTCCTACCGAGTGGACCCAGAGATACCTCTCCGTTACACGGAGTGACAAATCCCAGTCTCGATTCGTGCCAACCCAACAGACACTTTCGGAGATACCCGTAGTGCACCTTTATAGACACCCAGTTACGTTGTGACATTTGGCACACCCAAAGCACTCCTACGGTATCCGGGAGTTGCACAATCTCATGGTCTAAGGAAATGATACTTTACATTAGAAAAGCTTTAGCATACGAACTACACGATCTTGTGCTAGGCTTAGGATTGGGTCTTGTCCATCACATCATTCTCCTAATGATGTGATCCCGTTATCAACGACATCCAATGTCCATGGTCAGGAAATCGTAACCATCTATTGATCAACGAGCTAGTCAACTAGAGGCTTACTAGGGACATGGTGTTGTCTATGTATCCACACATGTATCTGAGTTTCCTATCAATACAATTCTAGCATGGATAATAGACGATTATCATGAACAATGAAATATAATAATAACTAATTTATTATTGCCTCTAGGGTATATTTCCAACAGTCTCCCACTTGCACTAGAGTCAATAATCTAGTTCACATCGCCATGTGATTAACACTCACAGGTCACATCGCCGTGTGACCAACATCCAAAGAGTTTACTAGACTCAATAATCTAGTTCACATCACTATGTGATTAACACTCAATGAGTTCTGGGTTTGATCATGTTATTCTTGTGAGAGAGGTTGTAGTCAACGGGTCTGCAATATTCAGATCCCTATGTATTTCGCAAAACTTTATGTCATATCGTAGATGCTGCTACCACGTTCCACTTGGAGCTATTCCAAATTGTTGCTCCATTATACATATCCGGTATCTCCACTCAGAGCTATCCAGATAGGTGTTAAGCTTGCATCAACGTAACTCTTTATGTTGAACTCTTTATCACCTCCATAACCAAGAAACATCTCCTTATTCCTCTAAGGATAATTTTGACCGCTATCTGGTGATCCACTCCTAGATCACCTTTGTACCCTCTTGCCAGACATGTGGAAAGGCACACATCAGGTGCGGTACTCAGCATGGCATACCGTATAGAGCCTATGACAAAAGCATAGGGGACGACCTTCGTCCTTCCTCTTTCTTCTGCCGTGGTCAATCTTTGAGTCTTACTCAACTTCACACCTTACAACTCAGGTAAGAATCCCTTCTTTGACTGATCTATTTTGAACTCCTTCAAAAACATGTCAAGGTGTGCGTTCTTTGAAAGTATCATCAGGCGTCTTGATCTATCTCTATAGATCTTGATGCCCAATATGTACGCAGCTTTATCCAGGTCTTCCTTTGAAAATCACTCTTCAAACAACAGTTTATGCTTTCCAGAAATTCTACATTATTTGAATCAACAATATGTCATCCACATATACTTATCAGAAATGTTGTAGTGCTCCCACTCACTTTCTTGTAAATACATGTTTTTAGCAAACATTGTATAAACCTAAAAGCTTTGATCACTCCATCAAAGCATATATTCCGACTCCGAGATGCTTGCTCTAGTCCATAGAAGGATCGCTGGAGCCAGCATACCTTTTAGCATCCTTAGGATCGACAAAACTTTGATTGTATCACATACAACTCTTTCTTACGAAAACTGGTAAGAAAACTTGTTTTTGACATCCATCTGTCAGATTTCATAATCGAAAAATACAGCTAATGCTAACATAATTCCGACGGACTTAAGCATCGCTACGGGTGAGAAATCTCATCGTAGTCAACTCCTTGAACTTGTGAAAAGACTCTTTCCCACAAGTCGAGCTTCATAGACGGTAACATTACCGCCCACGTCCGTCTTCTTCTTAAAGATCCATTTATCTCAATGGCTCGCTGATCATCGGGCAAGTCCACCAAAGTCCATACTTTGTTCTGATACATGGATCCTATCTCGGATTTCATGGCTTCTAACCATTTGTCGGAATACGGCCCCACCATCGCTTCTCCATAGCTCGTAGGTTCATTGTTGTCTAACAACATGATATCTAAGACAAGATTACCGTACCACTCAGGAGTAGTACATATCCTTGTCGACCTACGAGGTTCGATAGCAACTTGATCCGAAGCTTCATGATCACTATCATTAACTTCCTATTCAACAGACGTAGGCGCCACAGAAAACATCTTTCTGTGTTGCATCACTCTATGGTTGAAGTAAAGGTTCGACAACCTCATCAAGTTCTATATTCCTCCCACTCAATTCTTTCGAGAGAAACTCCTTTTCGAGAAAGGACCCGTTCTTAGCGACAAACAATTTGCCCTCGGATCTGAGATAGAAGGTATACCCAACTGTCACCTTTGGGTATCCTATGAAGATGTGTTTGTTCGCTTTTGGGTTCGAGCTTCTCCAGCTGAAGCCTTAAGCATCGCAGCCCCAAACATTAAGAAACGACAATTTTTGGTTTCTTGCCAAACCAATGTTCATACGACGTCGTCTCAACGGACTTATATGGTGTCCTATCTAAAGTGAGTGCAGCTGTATCTAATGCATAACCTCAAAATAATAGCGGTAGATCGGTAAGAGACATCATAGATCGCACCATATCTCATAAGGTTCGATTATGACGTCCAAACACACCATTACGCTGTGGTGTTCCAGGTGGCTTCAACTGCGAAACAATTCCACAATGTCTTAAGTGATTGCCAAACTCATAACTCAGAAAATCCCCCCTTTATCAGATCGTAGGAACATGATCTTGTTATGATGATTCTTAACTTCACTCTGAAATCGCTTGAACTTTTCAAACGTTTCAGACTTGTGCTTCATTAAGTAAATGTACCTATATCTACTCAAATCGTCAGTGAAGATAGCGATATCCACCGCACGCTTCAATTCTCATGGGATCACATGCATCAGCATGTATGATTTCCAACAATTCACTTGCCCGTTTCATTGTACCTGAAAACAGGGTCTTAGTCATCCTACCCATGAGGCATGGCTAACATGTGTCAAGCGATTCAAAATCAAGTGACTCCAAACATCCATCGACATGGAGTTTCTTCATGCATCTTACGCCAATATGACGTAAGCGGCAGTGCCACAAGAAAGTGGTACTATCATTATTAACTCTACATCTTTTGGCGTGAACATGCGTATTACCATGACCGAGATTCAATGAACCATTCACATAGGGTGCATGTGTTGGGGAATAGTAATTTCAAAAATTTTCCTACGCACACGCAAGATCATGGTGATGCATAGCAACGAGGGGGAGAGTCTGATCTACGTACCCTTGTAGATCACAACGGAAGCGTTGACACAACGTAGAGGAAGTAGTCGTACGTCTTCTTCCCGATCCGACCGATCCAAGTACCGTTACTCCGGCACCTCCGAGTTCTTAGCACACGTTCAGCTCGATGACGATCCTCGGGCTCCGATCTAGCAAAGCGTCGAGGAAGAGTTCCGTCAGCACGACGGCATGGTGACGATCTTGATGTACTACCGACGTAGGGCTTCGCCTAAGCACTACAACGGTATGATCGAGGTGGAATTTGGTGGCAGGGGGCACCGCACATGGCTAAGGAACGATCTCAATGATCAACTTGTGTGTCTAGAGGTGCCCCTACCCCCGTATATAAAGGATCCAAGGGGGAGGGGTGCGCCGGCCAGGGAGAGGGCGCGGGAGGAGTCCTACTCCCGGTAGGAGTAGGACTCCTCCTATTCCAACTAGGATTCCCAAGGGGGAAAGGAGAGAGAGGGGGGCCGGCCCCTTCTCCTAGTCCTAATAGGACTCAGGGAAGGGGGGGCGCGCGGCCAGCTATGGGCTGCCCCTTTTCTCTTTTCCACTAAGGCCCATGAAGGCCCATATGGTTCCCGGGGGGTTCCGGTAACCTCCCGGTGATCCGGTAAAATCCCGATTTCACCCGGAACACTTCCGATGTCCAAACATAGGCTTCCAATATATCAATCTTTATGTCTCGACCATTTCGAGACTCCTCGTCATGTCCGTGATCACATCCGGGACTCCGAACAACCTTCGGTACATCAAAATGCATAAACTCATAATAACTGTCATCGTAACATTAAGCGTGCGGACCCTACGGTTCGAGAACAATGTAGACATGACCGAGACACGTCTCCGGTCAATAACCAATAGCGGGACCTGGATGCCCATATTGGCTCCTACATATTCTACGAAGATCTTTATCGGTCAGACCGCATAACAACATACGTTGTTCCCTTTGTCATCGGTATGTTACTTGCCCGAGATTCGATCGTCGGTATCCAATACCTAGTTCAATCTCGTTACTGGCAAGTCTCTTTACTCGTTCCGTAATACATCATCTCACAACTAACATCTTAGTTATAATGCTTGCAAGGCTTATGTGATGTGTATTACCGAGAGGGCCCAGAGGTACCTTTCCGACAATCGGAGTGACAAATCCTATTCTCGAAATACGCCAACCCAACATCTACCATTGGAAACACCTGTAGTACTCCTTTATAATCACCCAGTTACATTGTGATGTTTGGTAGCACCCAAAGTGTTCCTCCGGCAAACGGGAGTTGCATAATCTCATAGTCATAGGAACATGTATAAGTCATGAAGAAAGCAATAGCAACATACTAAACGATCGGGTGCTAAGCTAATGGAATGGGTCATGTCAATCAGATCATTCAACTAATGATGTGACCTCGTTAATCAAATAACAACTCTTTTTTTCATGGTTAGGAAACATAACCATCTTTGATTAACGAGCTAGTCAAGTACAGGCATACTAGTGACACTTTGTTTGTCTCTGTATTCACACATGTATTATGTTTCCGGTTAATACAATTCTAGCATGAATAATAAACATTTATCATGATATAAGGAAATAAATAATAACTTTATTATTGCCTCTAGGGCATATTTCCTTCAGTCTCCCACTTGCACTAGAGTCAATAATCTAGATTACACAGTAATGATTCTAACACCCATGGAGCCTTGGTGCTGATCATGTTTTGCTCGTGGAAGAGGCTTAGTCAACGGGTCTGCAACATTCAGATCCGTATGTATCTTGCAAATCTCTATATCTCCCACCTGGACTAGATCCCGGATGGAGTTGAAGCGTCTCTTGATGTGTTTGGTCCTTTTGTGAAATCTGGATTCCTTTGCTAAGGCAATTGCACCAGTATTGTCACAAAAGATTTTCATTGGTCCCGATGCACTAGGTATGACACCTAGATCGGATATGAACTCCTTCATCCAGACTCCTTCGTTCGCTGCGTCCGAAGCAACTATGTACTCCGCTTCACATGTAGATCCCGCTATGACGCTTTGTTTAGAACTGCACCAACTGACAGCTCCATCGTTTAATGTAAACACGTATCCGGTTTGCGATTTAGAATCGTCCGGATCAGTGTCAAAGCTTGCATCAACGTAACCTCTTACGGTGAGCTCTTTGTCACCTCCATATACGAGAAACATATCCTTAGTCCTTTTCAGGTATTTCAGGATGTTCTTGACCGCTGTCCAGTGATCCACTCCTGGATTACTTTGGTACCTCCCTGCTAAACTTATAGCAAGGCACACATCAGGTCTGGTACACAGCATTGCATACATGATAGAGCCTATGGCTGAAGCATAGGGAACATCTTTCATTTTCTGTCTATCTTCTGCAGTGGTCGGGCATTGAGTCTGACTCAACTTCACTCCTTGTAACACAGGCAAGAACCCTTTCTTTGCTTGATCCATTTTGAACTTCTTCAAAATCTTTTCAAGGTATGTTCTTTGTGAAAGTCCAATTAAGCGTCCTGATCTATCTCTATAGATCTTTATGCCTAATATGTAAGCAGCTTCCCCGAGGTCTTTCATCGAAAAACTTTTATTCAAGTATCCCTTTATGCTATCCAGAAATTCTATATCATTTCCAATCAGCAATATGTCATCCACATATAATATCAGAAATGCTACAGAGCTCCCACTCACTTTCTTGTAAATACAGGCTTCTCCAAACGTTTGTATAAAACCAAATGCTTTGATCACACTATCAAAACGTTTATTCCAACTCCGAGAGGCTTGCACCAGTCCATAAATGGATCGCTGGAGCTTGCACACTTTGTTAGCTCCCTTTGGATCGACAAAACCTTCTGGTTGCATCATATACAACTCTTCTTCCAGAAATCCATTCAGGAATGCAGTTTTGACATCCATCTGCCAAATTTCATAATCATAAAATGCGGCAATTGCTAACATGATTCTGACAGACTTAAGCATCGCTACGGGTGAGAAGGTCTCATCGTAGTCAACCCCTTGAACTTGTCGAAAACCTTTTGCGACAAGTTGAGCTTTATAGACAGTAATATTACCGTCAGTGTCAGTCTTTTTCTTGAAGATCCATTTATTCTCAATTGCTTGCCGATCATCGGACAAGTCAACCAAAGTCCATACTTTGTTCTCATACATGGATCCCATCTCAGATTTCATGGCTTCAAGCCACTTTGCGGAATCTGGGCTCACCATCGCTTCTTCATAGTTCGTAGGTTCATCATGATCTAGTAGCATGACTTCCAGAATTGGATTACCGTACCACTCTAGTGCGGATCTCACTCTGGTTGATCTACGTGGTTCAGTAGTATCTTGTCCTAAAGTTTCACGATCATCATCATTAGCTTCCTCACTAATTGGTATAGGTGTCGCAAAAACAGTTTTCTCTGATGTACTATTTTCCAATAAGGGAGCAGGTACAGTTACCTCGTCAAGTTCTACTTTCCTCCCACTCACTTCTTTCGAGAGAAACTCCTTCTCTAGAAATGATCCATTCTTAGCAACGAATGTCTTGCCTTCGGATCTGTGATAGAAGGTGTACCCAACAGTCTCCTTTGGGTATCCTATGAAGACACATTTCTCCGCTTTGGGTTCGAGCTTATCAGGTTGAAGCTTTTTCACATAAGCATCGCAGCCCCAAACTTTAAGAAACGACAACTTTGGTTTCTTGCCAAACCATAGTTCATAAGGCGTCGTCTCAATGGATTTTGATGGTGCCCTATTTAACGTGAATGCGGCCGTCTCTAAAGCATAACCCCAAAATGATAGTGGTAAATCAGTAAGAGACATCATAGATCGCACCATATCTAGTAAAGTACGATTACGACGTTCGGACACACCATTACGCTGTGGTGTTCCGGGTGGCGTGAGTTGCGAAACTATTCCACAATTTTTCAAATGTACACCAAACTCGTAACTCAAATATTCTCCTCCACGATCAGATCGTAGAAACTTTATTTTCTTGTTACGATGATTTTCAACTTCACTCTGAAATTCTTTGAACTTTTCAAATGTTTCAGACTTGTGTTTCATTAAGTAGATATACCCATATCTGCTTAAATCATCTGTGAAGGTGAGAAAATAACGATATCCGCCACGAGCCTCAATATTCATCGGACCACATACATCGGTATGTATGATTTCCAACAGATCTGTTGCTCTCTCCATAGTACCGGAGAACGGTGTTTTAGTCATCTTGCCTATGAGGCACGGTTCGCAAGTACCAAGTGATTCATAATCAAGTGGTTCCAAAAGCCCATCAGTATGGAGTTTCTTCATGCGCTTTACACCGATATGACCTAAACGGCAGTGCCACAAATAAGTTGCACTATCATTATCAACTCTGCATCTTTTGGTTTCAACATTATGAATATGTGTATCACAACTATCGAGATTCATCAAAAATAGACCACTCTTCAAAGGTGCATGACCATAAAAGATATTACTCATATAAATAGAACAACCATTATTCTCTAATTTAAATGAATAACCATCTCGCATTAAACAAGATCCAGATTTAATGTTCATGCTCAACGCTGGCACCAAATAACAATTATTTAGGTCTAATATCAATCCCGAAGGTAGGTGTAGAGGTAGCATGCCGACCGCGATCACATCGACTTTGGAACCGTTTCCCACGCGCATCGTCACCTCGTCCTTTGCTAGTGTCCGCTTATTCCGTAGTCCCTGTTTTGAGTTGCAAATATTAGCAACAGAACCAGTATCAAATACCCAGGTGCTACTGCGAGCTCTAGTAAGGTACACATCAATAACATGTATATCACATATACCTTTGTTCACCTTGCCATCCTTCTTATCCGCCAAATACTTGGGGCAGTTCCGCTTCCAGTGACCAGTCTGCTTGCAGTAGAAGCACTCAGTTTCAGGCTTAGGTCCAGACTTGGG
Organism: Triticum monococcum; assembly: GCA_034509565.1. Taxonomy (NCBI): domain Eukaryota; kingdom Viridiplantae; phylum Streptophyta; class Magnoliopsida; order Poales; family Poaceae; genus Triticum; species Triticum monococcum. The sequence continues at coordinate 71,117,417 of CM067843.1, read as the reverse complement.
TTTCTTCTCCTGAGCAGCAACTTGCTTGCTGTTCTTCTTGAAGTTCCCCTTCTTCTTCCCTTTGCCCTTTTTCTTGAAACTAGTGGTCTTGTTGACCATCAACACTTGATGCTCCTTCTTGATTTCTACCTCCGCAGCTTTCAGCATTGCGAAGAGCTCGGGAATAGTCTTGTTCATCCCTTGCATATTATAGTTCATCACGAAGCTCTTGTAGCTTGGTGGTAGTGATTGGAGAATTCTGTCAATGACGCAATCATCTGGAAGATTAACTCCCATCTGAATCAAGTGATTATTATACCCAGACATTTTGAGTATATGCTCACTGACAGAACTGTTCTCCTCCATCTTGCAGCTATAGAACTTATTGGAGACTTCATATCTCTCAATTCGGGCATTTGCTTGAAATATTAACTTCAACTCCTGGAACATCTCATATGCTCCATGACGTTCAAAACGTCGTTGAAGTCCCGATTCTAAGCCGTAAAGCATGGCACACTGAACTATCGAGTAGTCATCAGCTTTGCTCTGCCAGACGTTCATAACATCTGGTGTTGCTCCAGCAGCAGGCCTGGCACCCAGCGGTGCTTCTAGGACGTAATTCTTCTGTGCAGCAATGAGGATAATCCTCAGGTTACGGACCCAGTCCGTGTAATTGCTACCATCATCTTTCAACTTTGCTTTCTCAAGGAACGCATTAAAATTCAACGGAACAACAGCATGAGCCGTCTATCTACAATCAACATAAACAAGCAAGATACTATCAGGTACTAAGTTCATGATAAGTTTAAGTTTAGTTAATCAAATTACTTAAGAACTCCCACTTAGATAGACATCCCTCTAATCCTCTAAGTGATCACGTGATCCGAATCAACTAAACCATAACCGATCATCACGTGAGATGGAGTAGTTTTCAATGGTGAACATCGTTATGTTGATCATATCTACTATATGATTCACGCTCGACCTTTCGGTCTCTGTGTTCCGAGGCCATATCTGCATATGCTAGGCTCGTCAAGTTTAACCTGAGTATTCTGCGTGTGCAAAACTGGCTTGCACCCGTTGTAGATGGACGTAGAGCTTATCACACCCGATCATCACGTGGTGTCTGGGCACGACGAACTTTGGCAACGGTGCATACTCAGGGAGAACACTTCTTGATAATTTAGTGAGAGATCATCTTATAATGCTACCGTCAATCAAAGCAAGATAAGATGCATAAAAGGATAAACATCACATGCAATCAATATAAGTGATATGATATGGCCATCATCATCTTGTGCTTGTGATCTCCATCTCCGAAGCACCGTCATGATCACCATCGTCACCGGCACGACACCTTGATCTCCATCGTAGCATCGTTGTCGTCTCGCCAATCTTATGCTTCCACGACTATCACTACCGCTTAGTAATAAAGTAAAGCATTACATCGCGATTGCATTGCATACAATAAAGCGACAACCATATGGCTCCTGCCAGTTGCCGATAACTTGGTTACAAAACATGATCATCTCATACAATAAAATTTAGCATCATGCCTTGACCATATCACATCACATCATGCCCTGCAAAAACATGTTAGACGTCCTCTACTTTGTTGTTGCAAGTTTTACGTGGCTGCTACGGGCTTAAGCAAGAACTCATCTCACCTACGCATCAAAACCACAACGATAGTTTGTCAAATAGACTCCGTTTTAACCTTCTCAAGGACCGAGCGTAGCCACACTTGGTTCAACTAAAGTTGGAGAGACAGTCGCCCGCAAGCCATCTATGTGCAATGCACGTCGAGGGAACCGGTCTCGCATAAGCGTACGCGTAAGGTTGGTCCGGGTCGTCTCGTCCAACAATACCGCTGAACCAAAGTATGACATGCTGGTAGGCAGTATGACTTGTATCGCCCACAACTCACTTGTGTTCTACTCGTGCAAATAACATCAAACCATAAAACCTAGGCTCGGATGCCACTGTTGAGGAACGTAGTAATTTCAAAAAATTTCCTACGCACACACAAGATCATGGTGATGCATAGCAACGAGCGGGAGAGTCTGATCTACGTACCCTTGTAGATCGCAACGGAAGCGTTGACACAACGTAGAGGAAGTAGTCGTACATCTTCTTCCCGATCCGACCGATGCAAGTACCGTTACTCCGGCACCTCCGAGTTCTTAGCACACGTTCAGCTCGATGACGATCCTCGGGCTCCGATCTAGCAAAGCGTCGAGGAAGAGTTCCATCAGCACGACGGCGTGGTGACGATCTTGATGTACTACCGACGTAGGGCTTCGCCTAAGCACTACAACGGTATGATGGAGGTGGAATTTGGTGGCAGGGGGCACCGCACACGGCTAAGGAACGATCTCAATGATCAACTTGTGTGTCTAGAGGTGCCCCCTGCCCCCATATATAAAGGATCCAAGGGGGAGGGGTGCGCCGGCCAGGGAGAGGGCGCGGGAGGAGTCCTACTCCTACGGGGAGTAGGACTCCCCCCTCAATCCTATTCCAACTAGGATTCCCAAGGGGGAAAGGAGAGAGAGGGGGGCCGGCCCTTTCTCCTAGTCCTAATAGGACTCAGGGAAGGGGGGAGCGCGTGGCCAGCTATGGGCTGCCCCTTTTCTCTTTTCCACTAAGGCCCATGAAGGCCCATATGGTTCCCGGGGGGTTCCGGTAACCTCCCGGTGATCCGGTAAAATCCCGATTTCACCCGGAACACTTCCGATGTCCAAACATAGGCTTCCAATATATCAATCTTTATGTCTCGACCATTTCGAGACTCCTCGTCATGTCCGTGATCACATCCGGGACTCCGAACAACCTTCGGTACATCAAAATGCATAAACTCATAATAACTGTCATCGTAACGTTAAGCGTGCGGACCCTACGGTTCGAGAACAATGTAGACATGACCGAGACACGTCTCCGGTCAATAACCAATAGCGGGACCTGGATGCCCATATTGGCTCCTACATATTCTACGAAGATCTTTATCAGTCAGACCGCATAACAACATACGTTGTTCCCTTTGTCATCGGTATGTTACTTGCCCGAGATTCGATCATCGGTATCCAATACCCAGTTCAATCTCGTTACTGGCAAGTCTCTTTACTCGTTCTGTAATACATCATCTCACAACTAACATCTTAGTTATAATGCTTGCAAGGCTTATGTGATGTGTATTACCGAGAGGGCCCAGAGGTACCTCTCCGACAATCGGAGTGACAAATCCTATTCTCAAAATACGCCAACCCAACATCTACCATTGGAAACAGCTGTAGTACTCCTTTATAATCACCCAGTTACGTTGTGACGTTTGGTAGCACCCAAAGTGTTCCTCCGACAAACGGGAGTTGCATAATCTCATAGTCATAGGAACATGTATAAGTCATGAAGAAAGCAATAGCAACATACTAAACGATCGGGTGCTAAGCTAATGGAATGGGTCATGTCAATCAGATCATTCAACTAATGATGTGACCTCGTTAATCAAATAACAACTCTTTTGTTCATGATTAGGAAACATAACCATCTTTGATTAACGAGCTAGTCAAGTAGAGGCATACTAGTGACACTCTGTTTGTCTATGTATTCACACATCTATTATGTTTCTGGTTAATACAATTCTAGCATGAATAATAAACATTTATCATGATATAAGGAAATAAATAATAACTTTATTATTGCCTCTAGGGCATATTTCCTTCAGCATGACCATGAAAGGTATTATTCATGTAAACAGAATAACCATTATTCTATAACTTAAATGAATAACCGTATTGCAATGAACATGATCTAATCATATTCATGCTCAACGTAGACACCTGATAACATTTATCTAGGTTCAATACTAATCCCGAAGGCAGATGGAGCGTGCGATGGTGATCTCATCAACTTTGGAAACACTTCCAACACACATCGTCACCTCACCCTTAGCCAGTCTCCGTTTAGTCCGTAGCTTTTGATTCAAGTCACCAATAATAGCAACTGAACCGGTATCCAATACCCAGGTGCTACCAGGAGTACTGGTGAGGTACACATTAATAACATGTATATACTTTGTTGAAGTTGCCAGCCTTCTTATCTACCATGCATTTGGGGTAATTCTGCTACCAGTGACCGTTCCCCTTACAATAGAGGCACTTAGTATCGGGTTTGGGTTCAACCTCGGGTTCCTTCACTGGAGCGGCAACTGCTTTGCCATCCATGAAGTTTCCCTTCTAGCCCTTGCCCTTCTTGAAACCAGTGGTCTTGTTAAACCATCAACACTTGATGCTCCTTCTTGATTTCTACCTTTTGCGGTCTTAAGCACTGCGAACAGCTCCGGGATCAACTCCATCCCTTGCATGTCATAGTTCATCACGAAGATCTAGTAGCTTAGTGATAGTGGCTAGAGAACTCTATCAATCACTATCTTATCTGGAAGTTTAACTCCCACTTGATTTAAGTGATTGTAGCACCCAGACATTCTGAGCACATGCTCACTAGCTGAGCTGTTCTCCTCCATCTTGTTGGCAAAAGAACTTGTCAGAGGTCTCATACCTCTCAACACGGGCATGAGCCTGAAATCCCAATTTCAGCTCTTGGAACATCTCATATGTCTTATGTCCTTCAAAACATCATTGGAATCCCGATTCGGAGCCGTAAAGTATGGTGCACTAAACTATCAAGTAGTCATCAGGACGTGTCTGTCAGGTGTTCACAACATCCACAGACGATGTTGTAGGGGTTTGCACATCGAGCGGTGCATCAAAGACGTAAGCCTTCTGTGTAGCAGTGAGGACACTCCTCGGACTACGGACCCAGTCCGCATCATTGCTTACCATATCTTTCAACTTAGTCTTTCTCTAGGAACGTATTGAAACATGGAGCTACAACGTGAGCTATTTATCTACAACATATTTGCAAAGACAATTTAGACTATGTTCATGATAATTAAGTTCATCTAATCAAATTATTTAATGAACTCCCACTCAGATAGACATCCCTCTAGTCATCTAAGTGATACATGATCCGAGTCAACTAGGTCATGTCCGATCATCACGTGAGACGGACTAGTCATCATCGGTGAACATCTTCATGTTGATCGTATCTTCTATACGACTCATGTTCGACCTTTCGGTCTTCCGTGTTCCGAGGCCATGTCTGTACATGCTAGGCTCGTCAAGTCAACCTAAGTGTATTGCGTGTGTAAATCTGGCTTACACCCGTTGTATTCGAACGTTAGAATCTATCACACCCGATCATCACGTGGTGCTTCGAAACAATGAACCTTCGCAACGGTGCACAGTTAGGGGGAACACTTTCTTGAAATTATTGCGAGGGATCATCTTATTTAAGCTACCGTCGTTCTAAGCAAATAAGATGTAAAACATGATAAACATCACATGCAATCAAATAGTGACATGATATGGCCAATATCATTTGCTCCTTTTGATCTCCATCTTCGGGGCTCCATGATCATCGTTGTCACCGGCATGACACCATGATCTCCATCATCGTGTCTTCTTGAAGTTGTCTCATCATCTATTACTTTTACTACTATGGCTAACACTTTAGCAATAAAGTAAAGTAATTACATGACGTTTATGTTGACACACAGGTCATAAATAAATTAAGACAACTCCTATGGCTCCTGCCGGTTGTCATACTCATCGACATGCAAGTCGTGATTCCTATTACAAGAACATGCTCAATCTCATACATCACATATATCATTCATCACATCCTTTTGGCCATATCACATCACAAGGCATATGCTGCAAAAACAAGTTAGACATCCTCTAATTGTTGTTGCAAATTTTTACGTGGCTGCTATAGGTTTCTAGCAAGAACGTTTCTTACCTACGCCAAAACCACAACGTGATATGCCAATTTCTATTTAACCTTCATAAGGACCCTTTTCATCGAATCTGATACGACTAAAGTGGGAGAGACAGACACCCACTAGCCACCTTATGCAACTAGTGCATGTCAGTCGGTGGAACCTGTCTCACGTAAGAGTACATGTAAGGTCGGTCCGGGCCGCTTCATCCCATGATGCCGCTGAATCAAGATAAGACTAGTAACGGCAAGTAAATTGACAAAATCGACACCCACAACAACTTGTGTTCTACTCGTGCATAGAAACTACGCATAGACCTAGCTCATGATGCCACTGTTGGGGATCGTAGCAGAAATTTAAAATTTTCTACGCATCACCAAGATCAATCTATGGAGTAATCTAGCAACGAGGGAAGGGGAGTGCATCTACATACCCTTGTAGATCGCTAAGCGGAAGCGTTGCAAGAACGCGGATGAAGGAGTCGTACTCACAGCGATTCAGATCGCGGTTGATTCCGATCTAAGCGCCGAACAACGGCGCCTCCGCGTTCAACACATGTGCAGTCCGATGACGTCTCCCACGCCTTGATCGAGCAAGGGGAGAAGGAGAGGTTGGGAAGGCTCCGTCCAGCAGCAGCACGACGGCGTGGTGGTGGAGGAGCGCAGAACTCCAGCAGGGCTTCGCCAAGCACTATGAGAGACGAGGAGGGAGAGAGGTAGGGCTGCGCCAAGAGGGAGATGATCTCGTCGTGTCTTGCAGCCCCCAATACCTCAAGTATATATAGGGGAAGGGGAGGGGCTGCCCCCATCTAGGGTTCCCTCCCTAGGGGTGGCGGCAGCCCCAAAACCCATCTAGGGCGGCGGCCAAGGGGGGAGAGAGGGGGGCGCACCTAGGGTGGGCCTTAAGGCCCATCTGGACCTAGGGTTTGCCCCCTCCCACTCTCCCTTGCGCCTTGGGCCTTGGTGGGGGGCGCACCAGCCCACCTGGGGCTGGTCCCCTCCCACACTTGGCCCACACAGCCTTCTAGGGCTGGTGGCCCCACCTGGTGGACCCCCGAGACCCTCCTGGTGGTCCCGGTACGTTATCGATAGCACCCGAAACTTTTCCGGTGACCAAAACGGGACTTCCCATATATAAATCTTTACCTCCGGACCATTACGGAACTCCTCATGACATCCAGGATCTCATCCGGGACTCCGAACAACATTCGGTAACCGCGTACATACTTTCCCTATAACCCTAGCATCATCGAACCTTTAGTGTGTAGACCCTATCGGCTCGGGAGTCATGCAGACATGGCCGAGACAACTCTCCGGTCAATAACCAACAGCGGGATCTGGATACCCATGTTGGCTCCCACATGCTCCATGATGATCTCATCGGATGAACCACGATGTCAAGGATTCAATCAATCTCGTATACAATTCCCTTTGTCTATCGGTACGATACTTGCCCGAGATTCGATCGTCGGTATCCCGATACCTTGTTCTATCTCGTTACCGGCAAGTCTCTTTACTCGTTCCGTAACACATCATCCCGTGATCAACTCCTTGGTCACATTGTGCACATTATGATGATGTCCTACCGAGTGGGCCTAGAGATACCTCTCCGTTACACGGAGTGACAAATCCCAGTCTCGATTCGTGCCAACCCAACATACACTTTCGGAGATACCCGTAGTGCACCTTTATAGCCACCCAGTTACGTTGTGACATTTGGCACACCCAAAGCACTCCTACGGTATCCGGGAGTTGCATAATCTCATGGTCTAAGGAAATGATACTTGACATTAGAAAAGCTTTAGCATACGAGCTACACGATCTTGTGCTAGGCTTAGGATTGGGTCTTGTCCATCACATCATTCTCCTAATGATGTGATCCCGTTATCAACGACATCCAATGTCCATGGTCAGGAAACCGTAACCATCTATTGATCAACGAGCTAGTCAACTAGAGGCTTACTAGGGACATGGTGTTGTCTATGTATCCACACATGTATCTGAGTTTCCTATCAATACAATTCTAGCATGGATAATAAACGATTATCATGAACAATGAAATATATTAATAACTAATTTATTATTGCCTCTAGGGCATATTTCCAACAAGTATCCCACCCGAGGACAGAGCGGAGCATGAAATAATTGGAGGATCAACCATTCAGGAAACGACTTCAGCTCACGAGGTCATGTCGGTTATTGCACCATGGACCAAGCCTCTCCTTGCATACTTACTCCACAAGAAGCTCCTCGAGGATGAAAGCACAAGTGCTCCCTGGGTAATTTTGGTAATTAATGTCAACATATCTCTTGTTGGACTAATGGTTTTATCTAGCATGTTTCAGATAAGTTCAACGATGGAGTGGCAAGGACAAGAGGATGTGGAACACCTTCAAAATGCTAAGGACAAAGATTGGCAAAAGCTCAAGACTCTTTGTCTTTATTTTAGTGATCCAAGATCACATTGAGTCCATAGGAAAGCCAATACTATTAAAAGGGATGAGGTGTTCCCTAATGGTCTACCTGCTCAAGTGCTTATTGATATTGCTCCAAACCCCCCAGCCACTTTCTCCATCCAAATATGTCCAAACCCTAAACTCAAACTCGGTCCCACCGATTCTTTCTATCCAGAGCCACCGAGTTCATTTGACATAGCCACTGCCAGAAACCCTAATGATCCAGTCACGCCGATACGGATCTCGGTCTCACTGAGATGGCCTTGCCAACGCTGTGTGATCTATTGCATTCGCTTCGGTCCCACCAAGTTTATGCAATTGGTCTCACCGAGTTGGCTTGACAGATTCTTTGTTGCTTATTGCTTCACTTCGGTCCCACCGAGTTGATGCAATCGGCACCACCGAGATGGTGTTTTCCCTAAGCCCTAGCACATTGATAACCCACAAGTATAGGGGATTGCAACAGTTTTCGATAAGTAAGAGTGTCGAACCCAACAAGGAGCTAAAGGTAGAACAAATATTCCCTCAAGTTCTATCGACCACCGATACAACTCTACGCACGCTTGACGTTCACTTTACCTAAAACAAGTATGAAACTAGAAGTACTTTGTAGGTGTTGTCGGATAGGTTTGCAGGATAATAAAGAGTACGTAAATAAAAAGTAAGGGCTGTTTAGATAAAGAAAGAATAAAGTAAATATAGCGAGTGTGGAAAAGTGGTGGTAGGAGTTGTGAAATTGCCCCTAAGCAATTGACTACTTTACTAGACCGATAGCAAGTATTATGTGGGAGAGGCCACTGCTAGCATGTCATCCCTGACTTGGAATTCTATGCACTTATGATTGGAACTATTAGCAAGCATCGGCAATTACTAATTTTCATTAAGGTAAAACCCAACCGTAGCATTAAGGTATATTGGTCCCCCTTCAATCCCGTATGCATCAATTTCTATGCTAGGTTGAAGCTTCTGTCACTCTTGCCCTCCAATACACAGTCCTGCCAACATACAACTAACCCTAGGGTGTGATCCACACACGCAATCATATGATGGGCACCAAAAGACATCAACATAACCACAAGAAAATTAAATCAATCATAACAATTCATCAACCACCGACAGGACAACGAAAATCTACTCAGACATCATAGGATGGCAACACATCATTGGATAATAATATGAAGCATAAAGCACCATGTTCAAGTAGAGGGTACATCGGGTTGTGGGAGAGTGGACCGCTGTAGACAGAGGGGGGAAGGTGATGGATATGTTGGTGAAGATGGCGGAGGTGTTGGTGTAGATCGCGGTGATGATGATGGCCCCCCGTGGCACTCCGGTGCCACCAGAAGCGAGGGGGGGAGAGCCCCCCTCCTTCTTCTTCTTCCTTGACCTCCTCCCTAGATGGGAGAAGGGTTTCCCCTCTAGTCCATGGCCTCCATGGCACGGGAGGGGCGAGAGCCCCTCCGAGATTGGATCTGTCTCTCTCTATTTCTGCATTCTCACATTCTTCCCTTTCACCGTTTCTTATATTCCCGGAGATCCGTAACTCCGATTGGGCTGAAATTTGAACACCATCTCTATCCGGATATTAGCTTTCTTGCGGCGAAAGAAGGGCATTAACCGCCTTACGGGTGGCCCACGAGGGTCAGGGGCACGCCCAGGGGGGCAGGCGCGCCCCTTGCCTCGTGGCCACCTCGGGCACCGTCTCGCGTGGATTTTTCTTCCAAAAAATCATATATATTCCAAAAAAAATCTCTGTCAGTTTTTATCCCGTTTGGACTCCGTTTGATATGGATATTCTGCGAAACAAAAAACATGCAACAAACAGGAACTGGCACTGGGCACTGGATCAATATGTTAGTCCCAAAAATAGTATAAAAAGTTGCCAAAAGTATATGAAAGTTGTAGAATATTGGCATGGAACAATCAAAAATTATAGATACGACGGAGACGTATCAACATCCCCAAGCTTAATTCCTGCTCGTCCTCGAGTAGGTAAATGGTAAAAAAGATAATTTTTGATGTGGAATGCTACCTAGCATAATCTTGATCATATGTCTAATCATGGCATGAATATTAAGACACGAGTGATTCAAAGCAATAGTCTACCATTTGACATAAAAACAATAATACTTCAAGCCTACTAATAAAGCAATCATGTCTTTTCAAAATAACATGGCCAAAGAAAGTTATCCCTACAAAATCATATAGTCTGGCTATGCTCCATCTTCTTCACACAAAATACTCACATCATGCACAACCCCGATGACAAGCCAAGCAATTGTTTCATACTTTTGACGTTCTCAAACCTTTTCAACTTTCACGCAATACATGAGCGTGAGCCATGGACATAGCACTATTGGTGGAATAGAATGGTGGTTGTGGAGAATACAAAAAGGAGAATGTAGTCTCACATCAACTAGGCGTATCAACGGGCTATGGAGATGCCCATCAATAGATATCAACGTGAGTGAGTAGGGATTGCCATGCAACGGATGCACTAGAGCTATAAGTATATGAAAGCTCAAACTGAAACTAAGTGGGTGTGCATCCAACTTGCTTGCTCATGAAGACCTATGGCATTTGAGGAAGCCCATCGTTGGAATATACAAGCCAAGTTCTATAATGAAAATTCCCACTAGTATATGAAAGTGATAACTCAAGAGACTCTCTATATGAAGAACATGGTGCTACTTTGAAGCACAAGTGTGTAAAAGGATACTAACATTGCCCCTTCTATCCTTTTCTCTCATTTTTTTCTTTTTTTGTAGGCTTCTTTGGCCTCTCTCTTTTTTGGGGGGGGGGCTTCTTTGGCCACTTTTATTTTGATAACCTCACATGGGAGAATGTTCTAATAATGATGATCATCACACTTTTATTTACTTACAACTCGATATCTAGAACAAAGATATGACTCTATATGAATGCCTCCGGCGGTGTATCGGGATGTGCAATGATCTAGCATAGCAATGACATCAAAAAACGGACAAGCCATGAAAACATCATGCTAGCTATTACGATCATGCAAAGCAATATGACAATGAATGCTCAAGTCATGTATATGATGATGATGGAAGTTTCATGGCAATATATCTCGGAATGGCTATGGAAATGCCATGATAGGTAGGTATGGTGGCTGTTTTGAGGAAGGTATATGGTGGGTTTATGGTACCGGCGAAAGTTGCGCGGTACTAGAGAGGCTAGCAATGGTGGAAGGGTGAGAGTGTGTATAATCCATGGACTCGACATTAGTCATAAAGAACTCACATACTTATTGCAAAAATCTATTAGTCATCGAAACAAAGTACTACGCGCATGCTCCTAGGGGGATAGATTGGTAGGAAAAGACCATCGCTCGTCCCCGACCGCCACTCATAAGGAAGACAATCAATAAATACCTCATGCTCCAACTTCGTTACATAACGGTTCACCATACGTGCATGCTACGGGAATCACCAACCTCAACACAAGTATTTCTACAATTCACAACCACCCACTAGCATGACTCTAATATCACCATATTTATATCGCAAAATTATTGCAAGGAATCAAACATATCATATTCAGTGATCTACAAGTTTTATGTAGGATTTTATGACTAACCATGTGAATGACCAATTCCTGTCATCTCTCTAAATAGATATAAGTGAAGCAAGAGAGTTTAATTCTTTCTACAAAAGATATGACCACACTCTAACAGATATAAGTGAAGCAAAAGAGCATTCTACAAATGGCGGTTGTCTATGTAAAGAGAAACATGCAATCCAAACTTCAAATGATATAAGTGAAGCACATGAAGCATTCTATAAAGCCATACTCAAAGAATATAAGTGAAGTGCAAAGAGCATTCTATAAATCAACCAAGGACTACCTCATACCAGCATGGTGCATAAAAGAAAAATGAAAACTAAATGCAATAGACACTCCAAGATTACACATATCGCATGAACGAAACGAATTCGAAAACATACCAATACTTGTTGAAGAAAGAGGGGATGCCTTCCGGGGCATCCCCAAGCTTAGGCGCTTGAGTCTCCTTGAATATTTACTTGGTGTGCCTCGGGCATCCTCAAGCTTGAGCTCTTGTCTCTCTTCCTTCTTCTCACATCGAGACCTTCTCGATCATCGAACACTTCATCCACACAAAACTTCAACAGAAAACTCTGTAAGATCCGTTAGTATAATAAAGCAAATCACTACTCTAAGTACTGTTGCAAACCAATTCATATTTTGTTTTTGCATTGTGTCTACTGTAATATAACTTTTTCATGGATTAATCCACTAATATAAATTGATAGTTTCATCAAAACAAGCAAACTATGCATCAAAAACAGAATCTGTCTAAAACAGAACAGTCTGTAATAATCTGAACATTCACCATACTCATGATACTTGAAACAATCTACCAAAATTAGGAAAAATAAACAATTTGTATAGGAATACAGTGCAAAAAGAATCATAACCATTTGACGTTCCAGCTAAAAATTTAAAATCGCGCACTACAGCCAAAGTTTCTGTCCTGCACCGTACAAACCATCAAGCAAATGTAAACATCCTAAAGGCAAACCTTGCCACATTATTTTTATATTTAAACTTTATAAAAGCACATAACAGAAATAAATGACTCTCTAAAAATTCCGGGTTGTCTCCCTGGCAGCGCTTTCTTTAAAGCCATTAAGCTAGCCATATAGTGCTCAAGTAATGAATCCACCCGGATCCCAAGGTATATCAAAGCCAATTTTAATTAACAATGATTTGTAATTTAGTGGTGAGCACAAGGTAACATATACCATGTAATGACAAAGTCTAACTCTCTTCCTATGCATCGGCATGTCATAAAAGAACAATTCATGCACACATAGTAAAGGCCAATGCATAGCATAAGTAGTTTCTTGCAATTTTATTGTATTGGAAACATAGAGAGGTGGAGATATAGTTCCTCTCTCATAATAATTGCAAGTAGGAGCAGCAAGCACATGCATATTATATTCATCAAAATCATCATGTGTAATAGTAAAAGGCAACCCATCAATATATTCCTTAATAAGAGCAAACTTCTCTGATATAGTGTAGTTTGGAGAATTCAAAAAGATAATAGGACTATCCTGCGTGGGTGCAATAGACACAATTTCATGTTTAACATAAGGAACTATAGCAAGTTCATCTTCATAAGCATAATTCATATTGGCATCTTGGCCACACGCATCATCAAAAAGGGATATTTCAAGAGAATCAACGGGATCATAAGAATCATCATAGCAATCATCCTTCGGTAAGCATGAAGGGGAATTAAACAATGTATGAGTTGAAAAGTTACTCTCATTAGAAGGTGGGCACGGGTAGCTAATCCGCTCTTCATCCTTTTGTTCTTCGCTCTCTTCCTCATTTTTTTCATCCAATGAGATCACAGTTTCATCAACTTCTTCCATAGATTCCTGCAAAATATTAGTCTCTTCTTGGACAGCGGAGACTTTCTCAATAAGCGCATTAATTTCGTAATTGTATTCATAATTCTCATAACAATATTTCAGGATAGCTAAATTTTCAGGTCTATAAACAGCACCATCAAAATCTTCAAACTCTTTAAACATAGATTCAATTTGATAAGCACCCATAAAAGCAACAAATTCTTCTATTTGTTCCACATCATAGTAGTCATATATACCATTAGCATAAGAAGCTAAGGTTTTATTATAATTAAATTTGCATAAAAAGGGAAGGTGTGGAGCCTTCATCCTAGAGCAACAAGTATAATTATATCTCAAGCATAGTTGCCTAGCATACCAATTCAATATATTAATTTGATCCCATAATAGTTTCCCTTTTTGTGTCAAGCGGTAATCCCTAAAGTATTCACGTTTATCCAATGTTACTCACATTACATAATTGAATGGGGTTTTCTCAGGATTATTAAAGTAGTACAAAATATTTTTCACATAACCAGCATCGAGGGTTTTAGGAGGTTCCCCATATCCATGAGTAGCAAGTACAGCTATTTTTTTGGTATTTCGTGTTCCATATCCATAACTAAAGATAAAGAACAACTAAGAACAGCAAATAAAAATTAGTTAGTGATAAAGCAAACAAGAACACACGAGAATATTCACCCCACACTATTGCTCCTCGGCAACGGCGCCAGAAAAAGGTCTTGATAACCCACAAGTATAGGGGATCGCGATAGTTTTCGATAAGTAAGAGTGTCGAACCCAACGAGGAGCTAAAGGTAGAACAATTATTCCCTCAAGTTCTATCAACCACCGATACAACTCTACGCACGCTTGACGTCCGCTTTACCTAGAATAAGTATGAAACTAGAAGTACTTTGTAGGTGTTGTCGGATAGGTTTGCAGGATAATAAAGAGTACGTAAATAAAAAGTAAGGGATGTTTAGATAAAGAAACAATAAACTAAATATAGCAAGTGTGGAAAAGTGGTGGTAGGACTTGTGAAATTGCCCCTAAGCAATTGATTACTTTACTAGACCGATAGCAAGTATTATGTGGGAGAGGCCACTGCTAGCATGTCATCCCTGACTTGGAATTCTATGCACTTATGATTGGAACTATTAGCAAGCATCCGCAACTACTAATTTTCATTAAGGTAAAACCCAACCATAGCATTAAGGTATATTGGTCCCCCTTCAATCCCGTATGCATCAATTTCTATGCTAGGCTGAAGCTTCTGTCACTCTTGCCCTCCAATACATAGTCCTATCAACATACAACTAACCCTAGGGTGTGATCCACACGCGCAATCATGTGAAGGGCACCAAAGGATAACAACATAACTACAAGCAAATTAAATCAATCATAGCAATTCATCAACCACTGATAGGACAACAAAAATCTACTCAGACATCATAGGATGGCAACACATCATTGGATAATAATATGAAGCATAAAGCACCATGTTCAAGTAGAGGGTACATCGGGTTGCGGGAGAGTTGACCGCTGTAGATAGAGGGGGAAGGTGATGGATATGTTGGTGAAGATGGCGGAGGTGTTGGTGTAGATTGCGGTGATGCTGATGGCCCCCGGTGGCACTCCGGTGCCACCGGAAGCGAGGGGGAGAGAGCCCCCTCCTTCTTCTTCTTCCTTGACCTCCTCCCTAGATGGGAGAAGGGTTTCCCCTCTGGTCCATGGCCTCCATGGCACGGGAGGGGCGAGATCCCCTCCGAGATTGGATCCGTCTCTCTGTCTCTCTTTGTTTCTGCGTTCTCACATTCTTCCCTTTCACCGTTTCTTATATTCCCGGAGATCCATAACTCCGATTGGGCTGAAATTTTAACACCATCTCTATCCGGATATTAGCTTTCTTGCAGCGAAAGAAGGGCATTAACTGCCTTACGGGTGGCCCACGAGGGTCAGGGGAGCGCCTATGGGGGCAGGCGCGCCCCCTGCCTCGTGGCCACCTCAGGCACCGTCTCGCGTGGATTTTTCTTCCCAAAAATCATATATATTCCAAAAAAATCTCCGTCAGTTTTTATCCCGTTTGGACTCCGCTTGATATGGATATTCTGCAAAACAAAAAACATGCAACAAACAGGAACTGGCACTGGGCACTGGATCAATATGTTAGTCCCCAAAAAAGTATAAAAAGTTGCCAAAAGTATATGAAAGTTGTAGAATATTGGCATGGAACAATCAAAAATTATAGATACGACGGAGACGTATCACACATCGGTCCCACTGAGTTGTTCTAGTCGGTCCCACTGATTGAGATTCCTAACGTTCATATTTTTGAACATATCGGTCTCACCGAGATTTCTAATTGGTGCCACCGAGATGGGTCAAAAGTGTGTAACAGTTGGATTTTGTGTGGAGGCTATATATACCCCTCCACCCCTTCTCCGTTAGTGAGAGAGCCATCATAACGTACCTACACTTCCACCATTCATTTTCTAAGAGAGAAGCACCTACTCATGTGTTGAGATCAAGAGATTCCATTCCTACCATTTGAACCTTGATTTCTAGCCTTCCCCAAGTTGCTTTCCACTCAAATCCCTCTTCCACCATAGCCAAATCCGAGAGAGAGAGAGAGAGTTGGGTGTTGGGGAGACTATCATTTGAAGCACAAGAGCAAGGAGTTCATCATTAACACACCATCTATTACCTTTTGGAGAGTGGTGTCTCCTAGATTTGTTAGGTGTCGCTTGGGAGCCTCCATTGTGATGTGGAGTTGAACCAAGAAGTTTGTAAGGGCAAGGAGATCGCCTACTTCGTGAAGATCTACCCGAGTGAGGCAAGTCCTTCATGGGCGATGGCTATGGTGGGATAGACAATGTTGCTTCTTCGTGGACCCTTCATGGGTGGAGCCCTCCGTTGACTCACCTGACCATTACCTTTCGTGGGTTGAAGTCTCCATTAATGTGGATGTACGATAGCACCACCTATCGGAACCACACAAAAATTCTCCGCGTCTCCATTGCGTTTGCACACTCCAATCCCATCCCTTTACTTTCTCGCAAATTGCATGCTTTACCTTTTCCGCTACCTATACTCTTGTCATGCTTGCTTTAAATGTATTGTGAGTGCTTTAACATGTGCTAAACTCAACCTTAACTTGAAGAAATTAAAAACTACCACTTTTGCTTGTTAAGGGTCTAATCACCCCCTCTAGGCCCCTCTTCTCGATCCTTTCAATTGGTATCAGAGCATTGGTCTCCATTACTTTGGTTTAATCACCATTGGAGGAAGATGGATGAGTCTATGTTCGGAAGTATTAGACGTAGAGTGCCTATTCTTGATGGGGAGATTTATGGTTCATGGAAAAATGAGATGCTTGAGATTTTCAATGAATATAATTTGAACAAGTATATTCTTAGCCCTTATGTGCCTCCTATTGATCCTTTGCATCCTACCCCCGATGAGTATCTTGACATGGTTCGCAATCTTAGGACTATTGATCTTATCATTAGAGGATTACCTAGAAATTTGCTTGTGTGCTTGCCTACTTTTGAATGCGCATATACTATATGGAATTATCTTGAACACTTCCCGAATTATTCCTTGAAAAATCTAGATAAGATTCTTCGAAAATCCATTACTTTTAAAAAAAATGGATCCTAGTGATCCCAAGTTTGATGAATGTCTATTTGAGCCCCGTGATCTTATGCATGCCAAAGGAAATGTTGGAGTCATTAGTAGCATCATTTCAGAGACAATTAGAATTCATAAACTTGAACATTGTCATGGCCATAAATCTAATGAATCACTTGCTCTAGGTGATGATCACACACATGATGATGATGAGATTGAGCATGGCTATTATGATGAATACAAAGAAAATGATATTGACTTTGAAGAGACTATTATAAATCTTAGTCTCATGGCAAACTTTCATGACTACATGACCGGAGGAAAAGAGTGGATTCTCGATAGTGGATATACTGATCATATGACCGGCGATAAAGACATGTTTTGTGAGGTAGCCAAAAAAGACAGCCCAAGCAAGTATGTAACTTTTGGAGAAAACTCCAAGGGTAAGGTACTTGGCCTTGGTAAGGTGGCCATATCCAATGATAGCTCTATTCAAAATTTTATGCTTGTTGAATCTCTTGGTTACAATCTTCTTTCCGTATCTAGACTAGCCGACTTTGGTTTCAATGTTCTATTTACTGAAGTAGATTGCCAAGTGTTTCATAGAGATAATCATAATATGGTCTTTACCGGTATTCATAGAGGTGATCTATACAATGTTGATTTCACTAAGAGAGCCCAACCTCGTACTTGCTTAATTGCTAAATCTTCTAAAGGTTGGTTATGGCATAGAAAGTTAGGTCATGTGGGCATGCGAAATCTTGATAAGCTTATTAAAGGTGATCATATCCTTGGTGTTAAAGATGTTATATTTGACAAGGATAGACTTTGTAGTGCTTTTCAAGAAGGAAAACAAGTTGGAGGAAGTCATCCCATGAAGAACATCATGACCACGAGAAGATCACTTGGGCTACTTCACATGGATCTCTTCGGTCCAAATGCTTATAAGAGCCTTGGTGGTAACTCTTTTGGTTTGGTCATTGTTATTTACTTTTCAAGATTTATGTGGGTGTTCTTTCTTGATGATAAATAGCAGGTCCAAAAGATCTTCAAGAACTTCGCCAAGAAGGCCCAAAACCAATTTGAAGTGAAAATCAAGAAGGTCTGAAGTGATAACGGAACGGAGTTCAAGAACACCAATGTGGATACCTTTCTTGACGAAGAAGGGATTTCACATGAGTTCTTGGCTATGTACATGCCTCAACAAAATGGAGTTGTTGAGAGAAAGAACTGGACACTTATCGAGATCGTGAGAATGATGCGTGATGAATACAAGACGCCAAGACACTTCTAGCAGAAGCAGTTGAGACAACTTGTGATGCTACAAATCGACTATATCTTCACAAGATTCTCAACAGAACGACATACGAGCTACTCATCGGTAACAAACCCCAAGTTGGATACTTTCGAGTATTTGGCTTAAAGTGCTAATTCTTGATAAGCATCGTTGTTCGAAATTTGCTCCTAAGTCTCATGAAGGTTTTCTACTCGGCTATGGCTCAAACTCTCACACTTACCGTGTCTGCAACAATTTCACCCGAAAGGTTGAAGAGACAGTAGATGTGAAGTTTATGAATTTGATGACTCGTAAGTAGAGCAATTGCCAATTGATGTAGGAGAAAAAGATCCCGCGGAAGCAATTCAAGATTTGTCTATTGGCAAAATTTGACCAACGGAGGTGAAGGAGAGTACTTCATCCATTCAAGTGTAAGCCTGAACCTCACACCAAGGTGAACCACAAGTTGACTTGGAGGCATCCACAAGTGGAACACGTAAGACGAACGAAATGAGCAAAACAAGATGAACCACCTCGACCTCGTTCTCCACCTCCACAAGCGAATGAAAACACCATTGATACGTCTATTTTGCGTCATGCTTTTATATCAATATTTATTGCGTTATGGGCTGTTATTACACATTATGTCACAATACTTATGCCTATTCTCTCTTATTTTATAAGGTTTACATGAACAGGGAGAATGCCAGCAGCTGGAATTCTGGGCTGGAAAAGGAGCAAATATTAGGGGCCTATTCTGCACAACTCCAAAAGTCCTGAAACTCCACGAGAGTCATTTTTAGAATATATAAAAAATATTGGGCGAAGGAAGCACCAGAGGGGGTCCACCCACCATCCATGAGGGTGGGGGCATGCCCCCTATCTCGTGGGCCCCCTGGCAGGCCTCCAGTGCCGATCTTTGGCTATATGAAGTTTTTCACCCTGGAAAAAATCATAAGCAAGATTTCGGGACGAAACACCGCCGCCACAAGGCGGAACCTTGGCGGAACCAATCTAGGGCTCCGACGGAGCTGTTCTGCCGGGGAAACATCCCTTTGGGAGGGGGAAATCATCATTATCGCCATCACCATCAATCCTCTCATCGGGAGGGGGTCAATCATCATCAACATTTTCACCAGCACCAAGTCCTCTCAAACCCTAGTTCATCTCTTGTATCCAATCTTTGTCTCAAAACCTCAGATTGGTACCTGTGGGTTGCTAGTAGTGTTGATTACTCCCTGTAGTTGATGCTAGTTGGTTTACTTGGTGGAAGATCATATGTTCAGATCCTTTATGCATATTAATACCCCTCTGATTATGAACATGAATATGATTTGTGAGTAGTTACGTTTGTTCCTGAGGACATGGGAGAAGTCTTGCTATAAGT
This sequence comes from Triticum monococcum, assembly GCA_034509565.1. Classification (NCBI taxonomy): domain Eukaryota; kingdom Viridiplantae; phylum Streptophyta; class Magnoliopsida; order Poales; family Poaceae; genus Triticum; species Triticum monococcum. The sequence continues at coordinate 71,097,452 of CM067843.1, read as the reverse complement.
AGTGATGTGAATTTGGTATTCGTTTGATATTTTGGTGAGATGTATGTTGTCTTTCCTCTAGTAGTGTCATGTGAACGTCGACTACATGACACTTCACCATTGTTTAGGCCTAGGGGAAGGCATTGGGAAGTAATAAGTAGATGATGGGTTGCTAGAGTGACAGAAGTTTAAACCCTAGTTTATGTGTTGCTTCGTAAGGGGCTGATTTGGATCCATATGTTTCATTCTATGGTTAGGTTTACCTTAATACTTCTTTTGTAGTTGCGGATGCTTGCAAGAGGGGTTAATCATAAGTGGGATGCTTGTCCAAGGAAGGGCAGTACCCAAGCATCGGTCCACCCACATATTAAATTATCAAAGTAACGAACACGAATCATATGAGCGTGATGAAAACTAGCTTGACGATAATTCTCATGTGTCCTCAGGAGCGTTTTCCTTTATATAAGAGTTTTTCCAGGCTTGTCCTTTGCTACAAAAAGGATTGGGCCACCTTGCTGCACCTTTTTTACTTTTGTTACTTGTTACCCGTTACAAATTACCTTATTACAAAACTATTTGTTACCAATAATTTCAGTGCTTGCAGAGAATACCTTACTGAAACCCGCTTGTCATTTCCTTCTGCTCCTCATTGACTTCGACACTCTTACTTATCAAAAGGACTACGATAGATCCCCTATACTTGTGGGTCATCACGACTCTTTTCTAGCGCCATTGCCGGGGAGTGAAGCGCCTTTGGTAGGTGGAATTTGGTAAGGAAAAATTTATATAGTGTGCTGAAATTTACTGTTAGTTGTTACTATGGAAAGTAATCCTTTGAGGGGCTTGTTCGGGGTATCTTCACCCCGACCAGTAGAGCAAAGAGTTGCTCCTCAACGTACTGAACCTACTGAAAATGTTTATTTTGAAATTCCTTCGGGTATGATAGAGAAACTGCTAGCTAATCCTTTTACAGGAGATGGAACATTGCATCCCGACTTGCACATAATCTATGTGGATGAAGTTTGTGGATTATTTAAGCTTGCAGGTATGCCCGATGATGTTATCAAGAAGAAGGTCTTCCCTTTATCTTTGAAGGGAAAGGCATTGACATGGTTTAGGCTATGCGATGATATTGGATCATGGATCTACAACCGATTGAAATTGGAATTTCATCAGAAGTTTTATCCTATGCATCTAGTTCATCATGATCGTAATTATATATATAATTTTTGGCCTCGCGAAGGAGAAAGCAGCGCTCAAGCTTGGGGGAGGCTTAAGTCAATGTTATATTCATGCCCCAATCATGAGCTCTCAAAAGAAATATTAATTCAAATTTTTTATGCTCGACTTTCTCTCAATAATCGCTCCATGCTTGATACTTCTTGTACTGGTTCTTTTATGATGAAGACTATTGAATTCAGATGGGATTTATTGGAAATAATTAAACGTAACTCTGAAGATTGGGAACTCGATGAAGGTAAGGAGTTAGGTATAACACCTAAGTTTGATTGTGTTAAATCTTTTATGGATATCGATGCTTTTCGTTAATTTAGCACTAAATATGGACTTGGCTCTGAGATAGTAGCTTCTTTTTATGAATCCTTTGCTATTCATGTTGATCTCCCTAAGGAGAAGTGGCTTAAATATCATCCTCCCATTGAAGTAAAAGTAGTTGAACCTATTAAAGTTGAAGAAAAGACTATCACTTATAATGTTGATCCTATTGTTCCTACCGCTTGTATTGAGAAACCACCTTTCCCTATTAGAATGAAGGATCATGCTAAAGCTTCAACTGTGGTCAACAAAAGTAACATTAGAACACCCAAACCCTCTGAGCAAATTAAAGTTGAACCTAGTATTGCTATGGTTAAAGATCTCTTGGCAGATAATATTGATGGGCATGTTATTTACTTTTGTGATGAAGCTGCTAGAATTGCTAGACCTGATACTAAAAATAAATATAAACCTGTTGTAGGCATGCCTGTTATTTCTGTTAAAATAGGAAATCATTGCTATCATGGCTTATGTGATATGGGTGCTAGTGCGAGTGCAATACCTCATTCTTTACAAGAAGAAATTATGCATGATATTGCACCTGCTGAGATAGAAGGTATTGATGTTACAATTAAGCTTGCCAATAGAGATACTATTTCACCGATTGGGATTGTTAGAGATGTTGAAGTCTTGTGTGGGAAAGTTAAATATCTTGCTAATTTTCTTGTTCTTGGTTCCCCACAAGATGACTTTTGCCCCATTATATTTGGTAGACCCTTCTTGAATACTGTTAATGCTAAGATAGACTTCAAAAAGGATATTGTTTCTGTTGGTTTAGGGGATATGTCTCATGATTTTAATTTTGCTAAATTTCGTAGACAACCCCATGATAAATAATTGCCTAGTAAAGATGAAATTATTGGTCTTGCTTCTATTGTCGAGCCTCCTAATGATTCTTTAGAACAATATTTGCTAGACCATGAAAGTGATATGTTTATGAATGAAAGAAGGGAAATAGATGAAGTATTCTTTAAACAGGGACCTATTTTGAAACACAACTTGCCTATTGAAATTCTAGGGGATCCTCCTCCACCCAAGGGTGATCCCGTGTTTGAGCTTAAACCATTACCTGTTACTCTTAAATATGCTTACCTTGATGAAAAGAAGATATATCCTGTTATTATTAGTGCTAACCTTTCAGAGCAAGAAGAAGAGAAATTATTGAAAACTCTGAAGAAGCACCGTGCTGCTATTGGATATACTCTTGATGATCTTAAGGGCAATAGTCCCACTCTATGCTAGCACAAAATAAAATTGGAGAAATATGCTAAACCGGTTGTTGATCACCAACGACGGTTAAATCCCAAGATGGAAGAAGTGGTAAGAAAAGAAATACTGAAGCTTCTTGAGGCAGGTATAATTTATCCCATTCCTGATAGTCAGTGGGTAAGTCCTGTCCATTGTGTCCCTAAGAAGGGAGGTATTACTGTTGTTCCTAATGATAAAGATGAATTGATACCACAAATAATTGTTACAGGTTATAGAATGGTAATTGATTTCCGCAAACTAAATAAAGCTACTAAAAAGGATCATTACCCTTTAACTTTTATTGATCAAATGGTAGAAACATTATCTAAACATACACATTTTTGCTTTCTAGATGGTTATTCTGGTTTCTCTCAAATACCCATGTCATAAGAGGATCAGGAAAAGACCACTTTTACTTGCCCTTTTGGTACCTTTGCTTATAGACGTATGCCTTTTGGTTTATGTAATGCACATGCTACCTTTCAAAGATGCATGACTGCTATATTCTGTGACTTTTGTGAAAGGACCGTTGAGGTTTTCATGGATGATTTTTCTGTACATGGAACTTCTTTTGAATATTGCTTAAGCAACCTTGATCGAGTTTTGTAGAGATGTGAAGAAACTAATCTTGTCTTGAATTGGGAGAAGTGCCACTTTATGGTTAATGAATGCATTGTCTTGGGGCATAAAATTTCTCAAAGAGGTATTGAAGTTGATAAAGCTAAAGTTGATGCTATTGAAAAGATGCCGTGTCCTAAGGACAATAAAGGTATAAGAAGTTTCCTTGGTCATGCCGATTTTTACAGGAGGTTCATTAAAGACTTCTCAAAAATTTCCAGGCCTCTGACTAATCTCTTACAAAAAGATGTTCCTTTTGTCTTTGATATGATTGTCTAGAAGCATTTGAAATACTTAAGAAAGCTTTGATTTCTGCACCTATTGTTTAGCCTCCTGATTGGAATTTACCCTTTGAAATTATGTGTGATGCTAGTGATTATGCTGTAGGGGCTGTTCTAAGACAAAGAGTTGATAAGAAATTAAATGTTATCCAATATGCTAGTAAAACTCTAGACAGTGTCCAAAGAAATTATGCTACCACAGAAAAGGAACTTTTAGCAGTTGTATTTGCTTGTGATAAGTTCAGACCTTATATTGTTGATTCTAAAGTAATTGTTCACACTGATCATGCTGCTAATAAATACCTTATGGAAAAGAAAGATGCTAAACCTAGACTTATTAGATGGGTTCTCCTACTACAAGAATTTGATTTGCATATTATTGATAGAAAAGGAGTTGAGAACCCCGTTGCAGACAACTTGTCTAGGTTAGAGAATGTTCTTGATGACCCACTACCTATTGATGATAGCTTTCCTGATGAACAATTAGCTGTCATAAATCACTACTAGGGAAAACCTTATACACAGAAACTTACCAGTAGCACAGGACAAAAAAAGCGCCACTACAATTTACCAGTAGCGCATGTTTTCCAAACGCGCTGCAGCTAAGATCATAGTAGTAGCATGTCTAACTGTACATGCTGTACTACTACAATTCTCCTTACTATTCTCGCCAGGGTACCTGTAGTAGTAGCGTGCCTAAGGAAAGCGCGCCGCTGCTAAGATTGTTGTAGCAGCGTGTTTCACGGAGGAAGCGCTACTGCTAAGGAAAATAAAATAAAATGAAAAACATATAGAAAAGTAAATGAAAATGAAAGAAATAGAAAAAGGGGAAGGAAAAAAGAAAACGTGAATGAAAATAAATGAAAAATAAAAATAAAGGAGAAATGCGTAGCAGCAACGAGCTTTATGGACACGCGCTATAGCTAATGTAGCACTAGCGCTTTAACGCGCTACTTCTACTTTCCACTTAATCAAAACCGTTTTCTTATTCCCCAATGCCCCCAAATCCAACACGCGTGCGTTGACTGCTATCGCCACCGTCATCGCCCGGCCGCCACGCGATCTCCTGTCGCCGTCCGCAAGTCGTCGACGCCGCCCCGACCCCGACCTCGACGCTGCCCCGACCCCGACCTCGATGCCCCCTACATCGCCGCCCTCCGCCGTGCGTCCGCCGCCCCGACCCCTTCCCCGACCTCGATGCCGCGTGCCCCTCTCCCTAACTCCGTCGGCGCCCGAGGTGAGCACACCCTCCTCCTCCTCCTCCCCTACCTCTGCCTAGCTAGGGTTCTTAGGGTTAAATTTCAGAGTTCATCTAATTAGTTAGGGTTCATCAAATTAGATGCTAATTATGACAGTACTTGTTAAATAGAATTAGTTTTAGAGTTCATGAAATTAGTTAGGGTTCATTAAATTTTGGAGTTCATCAAATTAGTTAGGGTTAAATTTTAGACTTCATCTAACTAGGTTTTTTACTGTTTTTAGTAAGTGTTTAATATAATTAGTAAGAAAATTAATATAACTAGTTGACCTAGTTTATTTTTAGTAAAAACTAGTTTATTTTTATTTATCGTAAGTGCTTAATTGAACTAGTTGAGTTAATACAAGTATTTTATTTTTAGTACGAAAATTAATAGAACTAGTCTACTTTTTTAGTTAAAGCAATTATTCCCGCATCGACGTTGACGATGCCTATCCCGCATCCTCGTCGTCAAGTCAGCGGAGGACACCTGCGTCACCAGATGGGCCATGTCCGGGACTGGGCTCTGCCGGGGTGGTACTGGGAGGCGCTACCTACCGGGGGCACGGGTTGGTGAGGAGTTAGCCCGTCGTTGACCCGAACCTTCTTTGGCGGCGGTCGCATGGGCCAATGACAGTTTAGAGGCTCGAGGACCCCGCGGAGGTGGTGCGTCACTGTGTCAGTGAGGAGGACGCGCACGTCCGTCGCTACTTGTTTGCATTGGAGCATAGGTTCTGCAATACCTGGCAGGTTCTCCAGGGAGCTCACTGGAGCTATGATCCTGTGATGGTTCCTTCTCTGTGGGTGTCCACCGCCCGCGCCGATACTCGTCGTGCGCTAGGGTTTTAGTTGTATTAGTGATGTTATATGTATGATAATATTTGGGATGTATCGTGGAATTGTCACGGCAGATGTCCTAGTGAAAGGACTTAGTCGTGGAGTCATCGCAACTAGGAAGCTTAAAGGGGTTAAAACGGGACAAAGGACACGAGAGGTTTATACTGGTTCGGCCCCTTGTGGTGAAGGTAAAGCCTAGTCCAGTTGTTGTGGTATTGCTAGGTTTCGATGACCAAGGAGCAAAATACGCTAGCTTGGCTCTCGATCTGTTGTTTCTCGCCCTAAGCCGTCGCCGGGTCGTCCCCTTATATACACGGGTTGACGCCCTGTGGCCTACAGAGTCCCGGCCGGCTCATACAACGTGTCCGGCTCGGTGACGTCTTTACATGCCTTACTTTACAAGTCTTATCATACATGGCGGTTTATACTCATGGGCCTTAAACCACCTATGGGTTTCGGCCTACTACAAACCTTATCATAAACCGTCACCTTATGTATTCTCCGGGCTTCGTTTAGTTAACCCGCCATTGCTATTGACCCGGCCCCTCCTGGGTGGGTCATTCCTGGTAGTCATATCCCCAACATTAGGCCCCAGGTTGATTTGAACTTTGTTCTTGTCAATCTCCAACACTTAGAAAAAATCCATCTTCCGCTGTTTTATAAAAGCACTGGAACCCGCCATGACGTCATCTTCAAAAAATTTGGAAACCCGCCACGACGTCATCTATAACGAATCCTTATCTTAAATGGTTTCCGAGAATCGAGGCGTCCATTTAGCTGGATAATCATTACTTTTAGCCTTCCTTGATTTTCGTGTCTGCCTGTTCACCTATCTCCTTATAAATAGGCACGGCCGGTCCTTCCTCTTTCTTCTTCTTCCTTCTCTCGCACCCTCTCTACCGCTCGAGCTCCGCCGCGGCAGCGCTCACCGTCGTCCTCAACTTTGGCTGCTGCATCACCCTGAGCCTGTCCAGAGAACGGTGACGACCCTCCATAGCAGATTTGCGTCCGTAAGTTCTTACCTTTTCGCACCTTTAGATCCACATTAGGGTTTGCAAGTTCGTCGGTTTTCTTCGCTGTTCGTCATGGATTCTTCATAGTTTCTCCACCACATCCTCGTTCGATCCAAAAGAAATATGGAACTCTGTGGTAGTTGTTTTGCATCCATTTCGGATACTAGTAGATCTTCTTTTCTTGCACAAGGGCCTCCCCAGACTGATGAACTCCTCTGCACTAGTTTTTTAGGTCTAGATTTATTTTTCTTTTCTGAACCATCTTGATCCAAAATAATAGCAATAGCTTGTGAAACTTGTTTATCTCAGTACTTAGTCAATTCTGTCCCTGGCAACTTTCAAATATCTTTAACCATGGCGGCTTATCATGCCGGCTCATTTTTTCCCTTCATATATCATTAGCCTTTACTTAAGCCGCCATTATTCATGTGTACTATAATCATTAACATGTAATTCCACCAATTCATTTGAACCGGCAAATTGCTTTCTTTTCAGCTTGTCCTTTTTCATCATGCCGTCAAAAGCGCCAACAGTCTGCAACTGGGTCCCTTCCACAATTACGGATGACACTTTGAAAGATTTTGTCACCATCGGATATTTGCCGGAGAAGAATTATGTCCTATCATGCTCCTGACCCGGCCGAAGAACGGCCTCAGCCCAAAGATGGTGAAGTCATCATTTTTACTGATCACATGAATCGGGGTTTTTCACCACATGGCTCAAAGTTCTTTAGAGACGTTCTGCATTTTTTCAAGCTTCATCCACAAGATCTTGGACCCAACTCCATATCCAACATCTGCTTCAAGTTCTCTGTGAGGTTTACCTTCAAGAAGAACCTACCGTGGAACTCTTTAGAGAGTACTTCTATTTGAACCACCAGAATGAATGCACCAATGGCCTCAGCTTGGAACTTGGTGGAATCTTGATTCAGCGCCGACAGGGTGCTGTCTTTCCCTTAATAGTCTTACCAAGCCATCCCAAGGATTGGAACCAAACTTGGTTCTATTGCCAAGACACGCCGCCAGCTGATGAAAGACCACTGCCGGGTTATCGCGTGGAGCGTCTTGATTCTAAGTTTGTGTTCCCTGACAAGCTTACTGCTGTTGAACGCAAGAAGCTTATCCCATCTATCAAAAGGATTCAAGCCTTATTGGGAAACGACCTAACTAGAGTTGATCTAATCCGTTGCTGGATCGCATGGAGGGTCATCCCTCTGAGCCGCCGTTCTGCCTTGATGCATACCTATGCCGGAGGACCAGATGACCCTCTGCGTCATAGCCCTCTGCAACTGACTGAAGAGGCCATTGTGGAGATGTCAACCACTCTCGTAAACAGTAAATAGAGGACTGCAGTAAGGTTGGATTAAACCCTTTCTGCAAACTTAACCCAGCACCAGAGGTGAACCCCCTTGACCTCCTTTTTGCTTCAGTAGTTAAATACTTGCATGACTTTTAACCTGTTATTTGCATATAGGCCAAATCTGACTTCTGGAAGGCCGAATACGATCATGAAGCCGCCAAGAAGGCTAGAGCCGCTGCCATAGCCGCCAGGAAGACAACCCGAAAGTCCAAGAAGAAAAAGACTGCTTCTGATATGTTCAAGCTGGATGATGTTTCTGAGTTGGAGGTAGCCCTTGACTCCCTTGGCCTATTTTTTAACAACCTTATTGACACTGACTATTGCCAGGACAACACAAGGGCCAACTAGGCAGTAGAAGAAGAGGTAACTATTTCCTCCGACTCAGAACCTTTGCCAGGACCGAAACCTCGACTGGTAACCCAGAAAGTAAGGTTTTCACACCCTTTGGCTTATTTGGATCCTCATTTTCTTTTGAAAAAGCAGCAACATGAGAGCCGCCGTCAGGCCCGGACCAATGACGACAATGAACAGCCCTCCGGCTTACCAAAAACTCCTCAAAAACACCAGAATGAGATTTCTTTCACCTTTGCCTCTTGCTTTTATCAATGAATCTATTTCCTTACTCTCTTAACTTTATTTTACTTTTGCAGGAGGTTTCTCGCTCTTCTGGCGATTCTTCGCAAACTCAATTCCCGGCTTTCAAGACTGCCCCTGGGCAAGGAAAATTATCTTTCTTCTGCATCTTTAAGCCTGCATCATTATACTAAGTCATGAAATCCTTCTTAGCGGTCAAGCAAAGTCCAAGAAAGCCAAGGTGGCTAAACCGGCGGAAGACCCTGCTCCTGAACCGGCAATCCAAACTCCTCCTAAACAATCTGAAGCACCAGAAGACCCTGGTATCCACGTTTAATCAGACCCTCCTGAGCCGTCAGTTGATGAGACCATTCTTAGTCCGTCTACCGCTGAGCCATCTAGCTTAGCTAACCCGCCGACAGCTTCTGACAATGATGTCTTAATTACTGGTAGTCGATTCATCGAGCCGGGCAACCCAACTGTACTGGCCCGTCACTCTGCCAAGTAAGAGGCTTTAGAAAGGCAGAAGGTGCGGTTTGACGTCTCTCACTATGCTCACCTGAATGTTCGTGACGTGTTGTCTGGATACCTCAGTCATGTGCATTCCAGCCGTGACTCGGAAATTGAGATGGTCAAGCAACTGCAACTGAAATATGAGGTACGTTCTCCGGCTTTCACTAACTTACATATGCTCTGCCAGCCCCCAAGTCTCCGTATTATGATGAACCTGAATGAACTTGTGATATAGGTTGATGCTCTGTCTTAGACTTTCCTTAAGACCAACATAAATTTCACCTATGATGTCCACAACACAACCTTCTTCTTGTAGACGCTGTTGGGCCTCCAAGTGCAGAGGTTTGTAGGACAGTAGCTAATTTCCCTCAAGTGGATGACCTAAGGTTTATCAATCCGTAGGAGGCGTAGGATGAAGATGGTCTCTCTCAAGCAACCCTGCAAACAAATAACAAAGGGTCTCTTGTGTCCCCAACACACCCAATACAATGGTAAATTGTATAGGTGCACTAGTTCGGCGAAGAGATGGTGATACAAGTGGTATATGGATAGTAGATATAGGTTTTTGTAATCTGAAAATATAAAAACAGCAAGGTAACTAATGATAAAAGTGAGCGTAAACGGTATTGGAATGCGTTGAAACAAGGCCTAGGGTTCATACTTTCACTAGTGCAAGTCCTCTCAACAATAATAAAATAATTGGATCACATAACTATCCCTCAACATGCAACAAAGAGTTACTCCAAAGTCCCTAATAGCGGAGAACAAACGAAGAGATTATGGGAGGGTACGAAACCACCTCAAAGTTATTCTTTCCAATCAATCCATTGGGCTATTCCTATAAGTGTCACAAACAACCCTAGAGTTCGTACTAGAATAACACCTTAAGACACAAATCAACCAAAACCCTGTCACCTAGATACTCCAATGTCACCTCAAGTATCCGTGGGTATGATTATACGATATGCATCACACAATCTCATATTCATCTATTCAACCAACACATAGAACCTCAAAGAGTGCCCCAAAGTATCTACCGAAGAATCACGATGAAAACGTGTGCCAACCCCTATGCATAGGTTCATGGGCGGAACCCGCAAGTTGGTGACCAAAACATACATTAAGTGAATCACGTGATATCCCATTGTCACCACAGATACGCACGGCAAGACATACATCAAGTGTTCTCAAATCTTTAAAGACTCAATCCGATAAGATAACTTCAAAGGGAAAACTCAATCCATTACAAGAGAGTAGAGGGGGGAGAAAACATCATAAGATCCAACTATAATAGCAAAGCTCGCGATACATCAAGATCGTACCACCTCAAGAACACGAGAGAGAGAGAGAGATCAAACACATAGCTACTGGTACATACCCTCAGCCTCGAGGGAGAACTACTCCTCCTCGTCATGGAGAGCACCGGGATGATGAAGATGGCCACCGGAGAGGGATTCCCCCTCTGGCAGGGTGCCAGAACGGGTCTAGATTGGCTTTCGATGGTTACGGAGGCTTTTGGTGGCGGAAGTCCCGATCTATTGTGCTCCCGGATGTTTTGAGGGTATATGGAGATATATAGGTAGAAGAAGTACGTCAGGGGGGGCACGAGGGGCCCACGAGGGTGGAGGGCGCGCCCAGGGGGGGGGGGGCGCCCCCTACCTCATGGCTTCCTCGAAGCTTCCTTGACGTGGACTCCAAGTCTTCTGGGTTTCTTCTGGTCCAAAAATAACTTCCGTGAAGTTTCAAGTCAATTGGACTCCGTTTGATTTTCCTTTTCTGCGATACTCTAAAACAAGGAAAAAACAGAAACTAGCACTGGGCTCTGGGTTAATAGGTTAGTCCCAAAAATAATATGAAAGTGTATAATAAAGCCCATGAACATCCAAAACAGAAGATAATATAGCATGGAGCAATCAAAAATTATAGATACGTTGGAGACGTATCAGCATCCCCAAGCTTAATTCCTGCTCGTCCTCGAGTAGGTAAATGATAAAAACAAAATTTTTGATGCGGAGTGTTACTTGGCATAATTTCAATGTAATTCTTCTTAATTGTGGCATGAATATTCAGATCCGAAAGATTCAAGACAAAAGTTCATATTGACATAAAAATAATAATACTTCAATCATACTAACTAAGCAATTATGTATTCTCAAAATAACATGGCCAAAGAAAGTTCATCCCTACAAAATCATATAGTTTAGTCATGCTCCATTTTCGTCACACAAGAATGCTCTCATCATGCACAACCCCGATGACAAGCCAAGCAATTGTTTCATACTTCAGTAATCTCAAACCTATAAACTTTCACGCAATATATGAGCGTGAGCCATGGACATATCACTATGGGTGGAATAGAATATGATGATGGGAGTTATGTGGAGAAGACAAAAAGGAAGGAAGTCTCACATCAACGAGGCTAATCAATGGGCTATGGAGATTCCCATCGACTGATGTTAATGCGAGGAGTAGGGATTGCCATGCAACGGATGCACTAGAGCTATAAATGTATGAAAGCTCAACAAAAGAAACTAAGTGGGTGTGCATCCAACTTGCTTGCTCATGAAGACCTAGGGCACTTGAGGAGGCCCATTGTTGAATATACAAGCCAAGTTCTATAATGAAAAATTCCCACTAATATATGAAAGTGACAAAACAAGAGACTCTCTATCATGAGGATTATGGTGCTACTTTGAAGCACAAGTGTGGCAAAGGATAGTAGCATTGTCCCTTCTCTCTTTTTCTCTCATTTTTGGGCCTTCTTTTCTTTTTATGGCCTTTCTCTTTTTTTGGGCCTTCTCCTTTTTATGGCCTTTCTCTCTCTTGTTTTAATTCCTCACTGGGGACAATGCTCTAGAAAATGATGATCATCACACTTCTATTTATTTACAACTCAATGATTACAACTCGATACTAGAACAAATTATGACTATATGAATGCCTCCGGTGGTGTACCGGGATTGCGATGAATCAAGAGTGACATGTATGAAATAATTATGAATGGTGGCTTTGCCACAAATACGATGTCAACTACATGATCATGCAAAGCAATATGACAATGATGATGCGTGTCATAATAAACAGGATGGTGGAAAGTTGCATGGCAATATATCTCAGAATGGCTATGGAAATGCCATAATAGGTAGGTATGGTGGCTGTTTTGAGGAAGATGTAAGGAGGTTTATGTGTGACAGAGCGTATCATATCACGGGGTTTGGATGCACCGGCGAAGTTTGCACCAACTCTCAATGTGAGAAAGGGCAATGCATGGTACCGAAGAGGCTAGCAATGATGGAAGGGTGAGAGTGCGTATAATCCATGGACTCAACATTAGTCATAAAGAACTCACATACTTATTGCAAAAATCTACAAGTCATCAAAAACCTCGACACTATGCGCATGCTCCTAGGGGGATAGATTGGTAGGAAAAGACCATTGCTCGTCCCCGACCGCCACTCATAAGGAAGATAATCAAATAACACCTCATGTTTCAAATTTGTTACACAACGTTTACCATACGTGCATGCTACGGGACTTGCAAACTTCAACACAAGCATTTATCAAATTCACAACTACTCAACTAGCACGACTTTGATATTATTACCTCCATATCTCAAAATAATCATCAAGCATCAAACTTCTCTTAGTATTCAATACTCTATATGAAAGTTTTTACTATTCTTGGATGCCTAGCATATTAGGATTATTTAAGCAAATTACTATGCTATTTAAAAACTCTCAAAATAATATAAGTGAAGCATGAGAGGTCAATTATTTCTATAAAATAAAACCACCACTGTGCTCTAAAAGGATATAAGTGATGCACTAGAGCAACGACAAACTACTTCGAAAGAGATAAGTGAAGATCAATGAGTAGTCGAATAATTATGCAACTATGTGAAGACTCTCCCACTTAATAATTTCAGATCTTGATATTTTATTCAAACAGCAAGCAAAACTAAATAAAATAAAATGACGCTCCAAGCAAAACACATATCATGTGGTAAATAAAAATATAGCTCCAAGTAAAGTTACCGATGAACGAAGACGAAAGAGGGGATGCCTTCCGGGGCATCCCCAAGCTTTGGCTTTTAGGTGTCCTTATATTATCTTGGGGGTGCCATGGGCATCCCCAAGCTTAGGCTCTTTCCACTCCTTGTTCCATAATCCATCAAATCTTTACCCAAAACTTGAAAACTTCACAACACAAAACTTAAAGTAGAAAATCTCGTGAGCTCCGTTAGCGAAAGAAAACAAAAGATCACTCAAAGGTACTGTAATGAACTCATTCTTTATTTATATTGGTGTTATACCTAATGTATTCCAACTTCTCTATGGTTTATAAACTATTTTACTAGCCATAGATTCATCAAAATAAGCAAACAACACACGAAAAACAGAATCTGTCAAAAACAGAACAGTCTGTAGTAATCTGTAGCTAGCGCAAGATCTGGAACCCCAAAAATTCTAAAATAAATTGCTGGACCTGAGGAATTTATCTATTAATCATCTTCAAAAATAATTAACTAAATAGCACTCTCCAATAAAAAATGGCAGCAATTCTCGTGAGCGCTAAAGTTTCTGTTTTCTACAGAATGATCGCAAAGACTTTCCCCAAGTCTTCCCAAAGGTTCTACTTGGAACAAACACTAATTAAACAAAAAAAAACAACCAAAACAGAGGCTAGATAAATTATTTATTACTAAACAGGAGCAAAAATCAAGGAATAAAAATAAAATTGGGTTGCCTCCCAACAAGCGCTATCGTTTAACGCCCCTAGCTAGGCACGATGATTTCAATGATGCTCACATAAAGGATAAGAATTGGAACATAAAGAAAGAATCATGAAGAATATGACTAGCACATTTAAGCCTTATCCCACTTCCTATGCATAGGGATTTTGTGAGCAAACAACTTGTGGGAACAAGAATCAACTTGCATAGGAAGGTAGAACAACCATAACTTCAAAATTTTAAGCACATAGAGAGGAAACTTGATATTATTGCAATTCCTACAAGCATGTATTCCTCCCTCATAATAATTTTCAGTAGCATCATGAATGAATTCAACAATATAACCAGCACCTAAAGCATTCTTTTCATGATCTACAAGCATAGAAATTTTATTACTCTCCACATAAGCAAAATTCTTCTCATTCGGAATAGTGGGAGTATCATAAGAAACTTGAATACTATAAATTGTTTCCACATTAAAAGAGTAATGTTCAGAAAAAGGGTAACCATAATCAGGACAAGTTTTATAAATATAATCACTACTTTTTATAGCATAAGTATCATCACAATAATCATCATAAGTAGGAGGCATGCTATCATCATTATAAATTTGCATATCAAAACTTGGGAGACTAAAAATATCATCTTTATTAAACGTAGCTTCCCCAAGCTTGGGACAAACATTAAATGCAGCAAATATATTCTCAAAAACATCATCTTCATCAAACATAGCATCCCCAAGTTTGGGCCTTTTCATATCATAAGCATAATCACTCTCATCATTAATAGTATGGATAGCACCAATAGTATGGCAATCATCATATTCTTCCAAGAAAGTGCCAAAAAGATTTTCAAGATCATAAGAAGTATCATTATCTTCCACAATTATATTTTCATGAGGCACAATAGTAATAGGAACAACACTATTTGGGGAGATATCTTTTTACCTCTCCTCCTTTTTCTTTTCTTCTTCTTCACCACATCATGTGTGGGTTCAATCCTCTTTTTGGAGCTCCTTATTAATGAGATTGGTTGAATAGGAGGCTCCTCCTTGTTACCTGATTCATCATAAGAAATAATAGGAGGATATTGGGAAGTCTCTTCCCTTTCATTAGTATTCTCTTCATCTTCTATTTGTTTTCTTTTCTTTATGTAATTGGCAATATAAGGATTTTCAATGCAATTTACCGTGCAATACATATAAATTTCCTCTAGATCAAAATGAAGAACTCTATCAAGGGCAAATTTTGGAATATCCTTAGTTATACATTTCATTTCTTCATAACCCAAGAGCAAACTAAGTTCATTATGATGTGCAAGGGAAATCAAGTCATCACAATTTTTGGACATGATACGGTCATGAAACAATTTGCATTGGGTACTGAAATGATCATGTTCATTGCAAAGCTCACAAGTATGGCCAAGAAAATTTAAATTTTCAGCACAATCATCTAGCCTTTCTTGCAACAATTTAGTTTCTAAGTACTTATGCCTCTTGCAATATCTATCTTCCCTATTTGGTGTGTACTTACAAACCCAATGCACTCCACAAAAATTGACATGTTTATAGGAGACATTTTCATCATAACTAGTGCAATCATCATTAGTATCATGGATATTCAAAGAACTCGTACTAACAACATTGCAATCAGGGTCATCATTCACATATTTTATGCCAAGCATTCTATGTAATTCTTCTTCTAGTATTTGAGCACAATTTTCCTTTCCATCATACTCACGAAAGATATTAAAAAGATGAAGCGTATGAGGTAAACTTAGTTAACTAGATGACCTAAGGTTTATCAATCCATAGGATGCGTAGGATGAAGATGGTCTCTCTCAAGCAACCCTACAACCAAATAACAAAGAGTCTCTTGTGTCCCCAACACACCCAATACAATGGTAAATTGTATAGGTGCACTAGTTCGGCGAAGAGATGGTGATACAAGTGGTATATGGATAGTAGATATAGGTTTTGTAATCTGAAAATATAAAAACAGCAAGGTAACTAATGATAAAAGTGAGCGTAAACGGTATTGCAATGCGTTGAAACAAGGCCTAGGGTTCATACTTTCACTAGTGCAAGTCCTCTCAACAATAGTAACATAATTGGATCATATAACTATCCCTCAACATGCAACAAAGAGTCACTCCAAAGTCACTAATATCGGAGAACAAACGAAGAGATTATGGTAGGGTACGAAACCACCTCAAAGTTATTCTTTCCAATCAATCCATTGGGCTATTCCTATAAGTGTCACAAACAGCCCTAGAGTTCGTACTAGAATAACACCTTAAGACACAAATCAACCAAAACCCTACCTAGATACTCCAATGTCACCTCAAGTATCCATGGGTATGATTATACGATATGCATCACACAATCTCATATTCATCTATTCAACCAACACATAGAACATCAAAGAGTGCCCCAAAGTTTCTACCGGAGAATCACGACAAAAACGTGTGCCAACCCCTATGCATAGGTTCATGGGCGGAACCCGCAAGTTGGTCACCAAAACATACATCAAGTGAATCACGTGATATCCCATTGTCACCACAGGTATGCATGGCAAGACATACATCAAGTGTTCTCAAATCTTTAGAGACTCAATCCGATAAGATAACTTCAAAGGGAAAACTCAACCCATTACAAGAGAGTAGAGGGGGGAGAAAACATCATAAGATCCAACTATAATAGCAAAGCTCGCGATACATCAAGATCGTACCACCTCAAGAACACGAGAGAGAGAGAGAGAGATCAAACACATAGCTACTGGTACATACCCTCAGCCCCGAGGGAGAACTACTCCCTCCTTGTCATGGAGAGCACCGGGATGATGAAGATGGCCACCGGAGAGGGATTCCCCCTCCAGCAGGGTGCCAGAACGGGTCTAGATTGGCTTTCGGTGGCTACAGAGGCTTCTGGCGGCGGAACTCCCGATCTATTGTGCTCCCGGATGTTTTTAGGGTATATGGAGATATATAGGTGGAAGAAGTACGTCAGGGGGCCATGAGGGGCTCACGAGGGTGGAGGGCGCGCCCAGGGGGGGTGGGCATGCCCCCCTACCTCGTGGCTTCCTCGAAGCTCCCTTGACGTGGACTCCAAGTCTTCTGGGTTTCTTCTGGTCCAAAAATAACTTCCGTTAAGTTTCAAGTCAATTGGACTCCGTTTGATTTTCCTTTTCTGCGATATTCTAAAACAAGGAAAAACAAAAACTGGCACTGGGCTCTGGGTTAATAGGTTAGTCCCAAAAATAATATAAAAGTGTATAATAAAGCTCATGAACATCCAAAACAGAAGATAATATAGCATGGATCAATCAAAAATTATAGATACATTGGAGACGTATCAACCTGTAGTCCCCAAGGGCCGGCTCAATTTACCATGAATGAGCCGGTACTTGACTTCATAACTGTCTTGAATCAGTCCAAACAAATAGTGTGATCCGGCTCAACATGAAAAAACTTTCTTAATATCGTGCATTAGCCCTCAAGTGCCAAGCGTTGTTACTTGTAAAACACTTGGGACTTTTAAGCATAGAAGAGCCATTTTGCTTTTAAAAAATTGCTTTGGCACACATTAGCCCCCAAGTGCCGAGTGGTGTTGCATTGCAAAGCACCTGGGACTTTTAATCATTATAACCTTTATTGAAATAAATTTTAACACACCTGTGCATGTTTGTAGACCACCCTAACTGAATTGGGTTCTCAATTGACTGATGCAAAGACCCAGCTGGCGGATCAAGAGGCGGAGATAAAGAACGCTGACTCCAAACTCCAGTTGAGCCTCTCAGAAGCTGAAAAACTAAAGACCAGTTTTGATGCGGAGAAGAAATCCTGGGCCGATGAGAAAACCTTGCTGATACAACATGCTGAGACAGCAGAGGCAGCTCTCAAGGAGGTTACCACGGAGCTCACCGGCTTAAAAAACCGTGTGTCTCAGATGGTCTCCGCAATCTTTGGTGAGTCATTTGCATTAGTTACTTACACTCTATTTTTGCCAGAAATATAAGCCGCCTTCTTAACCTTTTTAAAATACTCTTAGGTCCACGGAGCAACAATCTTAGTCAAAACATCATGACAAAACTCAAGGCGGTTTACACCTTGGTGGAGCAACTGTATACTGGGGCTCAACGGGCGCTTGCTATTATCTCCCCAGCCAACCAAGGACCCAACCTCTTGAGTGACGTTTTGAAGAAGCTATCTATTTTACCCGCTAGATTCTAAGAGGTCAAGCGGTCTTGTGCAAGAGCCGGAGCCCTAACTGCTCTAAGCCGCTCCAAAGCCTGGGTGCCGGAACTAGACCCGGCTGACGTAGCCAAGGGGTATCCCCCTTTGAAGGAAGACGAGACTTTGTTTGATCAAGATGACTTTGTTGCTTGTGTGAGGGGAGTTTGTCCTCATGCCACCATCCTTGGCGAGGAAACCAACATTGATAAATATCAGCCGGGTTTTGATGTTGATAATAAGAAGATGGCGACTCCCTCGTATAGAGTGATAGATCTTATCCCGCCGGTTCGCCAACACACCTTTGCCCCAGAAATTGACCCGACTAGTCTAATTGACGATGAAGCTGAGTTCGTTGCTCTGGATGGCTTTGATTGGTCTAAGCCCAGCTTCCAACCAGTGGAGGGAGGTGAACCGGTGAGGGAGGAGTCATAACCGTCCGAATAATCCGGCCAAGACTTAATGAACCGGCCTTAGCTTGACATCTGCTTAGGAGAGAAAACAGTTTCAACCTTTTGGGCTCTGAATGCCTTGTAATAGGTTAGCTTGGAAACTGCATGTTTTGCCTATGCCATCGTGCATATTATGTTGCATATGACTGTTTTACCCGTCATGTCAATATATGCATTATATCCTTTATCACATTTGTAGTGTTTAAATCTGTTCCTGCATGCAAAAGATGAAAAAACTATCCTGGCAGTTTATCACTGGACGGGTCAAAACACCCGATACATAACTATGAAATTATCATAGTGGAATAATCAGGACCAGATGTAAAAATAAACAAGGCTGAAAAAGCCTGTGATTAACGAAAAACACAGATAAGTCTGTTTATGAACGACAATGTCATACCTGTGTTCTTTGATTCTGAACTGCCGGCTTGTATGACCCGGACAGTAAGGGTGATAACCCAATCGTTGTCAATACTCCATATGCCTGATGACTGTTATACATTGGCAACTTATTGTCAAAGGACCAAGCCGATTTAAATTGAAACCAACCTTATAGTTAGATTTGAGACAACAAAAAACCAATAAAACAAAAGAGTATCTTTCAAATAATGTAAATCAAGCATTAAGAAAAATTTGGAGGCTTCTGATTCGAATACGATCAGTAAACCGGACCAAAGGGGTTAAGCTAGGATTCAGATATGATCATGTAGCCCCAGTGGCTTTGGAGTTGCGCCGATCAAGAGGGTACCGACAGCTATGTTCTCTTTGGTTCGAATACGACCTATGTTTGAACAGGAAGCCCCCAAATGACCTTGAGAGGTTTTTAACGACCTTGATTCGAATATGATCCAAGTCGGACTCAAAAGGGGTTAAGCTATGATTCAGATACGATCAAGAAGCCCCCTAATGAGTTTGGCCTTGCGCCGATCAAGAGGGTTACGGCAGCTATGTTCTCTTTGGTTCGAATATGACCTATGTTTGAACAGGAGGCCCCCTGGTGACCATGAAGTTTAACGGCTAGATTCAAATACGATCATGAGCCGGACCAAAAGGGTTAAGCTAGATTCGAATACGATCAGCCCCCAACTGGTCGTTTGAATAATTAGAATAATATGATCAAAAAAGGACAGAGGTCCTGCTTTATTTCTTATCATAATATATACAACATCAAAGTAAGTACATTATGAGAGCCGATGGCTCAAGTGTAGTAAGGCCGCAGATGAGCAATATTCCATGGTCGGCGGGTCTCCTCCTCCGACTTACGTGAGTCTTGGTGCTCTCGAACATCGGTAAGGTAATATGACCCGTTGTTTAAGTTCTTACTGACCACAAAGGGTCCTTCCCAAGGTGGGGATAGCTTGTGTGCATCAAACTGATCCTGGATGAGCCGGAGCACCAGGTCACCTTCTTGAAAGGTTCTGGACTTAACCCGACGACTGTGATAATGGCGCAGGTCCTACTGGTAAATTGCTGATTGGGCTGCTGCCAAGTCTCGCTCCTCATCTAGTAAGTCAAGCGCATCCTGTCGGGCTTGCTCGTTATCAAGTTCAACGTAAGCCGCCACGCGGGGCGAGTCATGACGGATGTGACTGGGTAGAACTGCCTCCGCTCCATAAACCATGAAGAAAGGAGTATAACCCGTTGAACTGTTAGGAGTAGTATTGATGCTCCATATCATAGAGGGTAATTCTTCCACCCAACAACCCGGCGTCCGTTGTAAAGGAACCATAAGCCGGGGTTTTAGACCTTTCAGGATTTCCTGATTGGCTCATTCAACTTGACCATTGGATTGGGGATGAGCTACTTATGAAACATCAAGCCAGATATGCTCCCGTTGACAGAACTGTTCCATATCTCCTTGGGACAGGTTGGTGCCATTATCTGTGATAATGCTATGTGGAAAGCCAAAACGAAAGATCACCTTCTTCATGAATTGAACCGCCGTGGCCGCATCACACTTACTGACCGGCTCTGCCTCAACCCATTTTGTGAACTTGTCCACTGCCACCAAAAGGTGCATCTTCTTATCTTTAGACCTTTTGAAAGGTCAAACCATGTCAAGCCCCCAGACTGCAAATGACCAAGTGATTGGAATCATCCGCAATTCTTGAGCCGGAACGTGCGCTCGTCGTGCAAAATTTTGACACCCATTGCACCTACTGACTAGATCCTCCGCATCAGCGTGAGCCGTTAGCCAGTAAAAACCATGACGAAAAGCTTTGGCCACAAGAGACTTTGAACCGGCATGATGGCCACAATCTCCTTCATGGATCTCACGAAGAATTCCTTGACCTTCTTCAGGAGAGACACAACGTTGAAATGCTCCGGTGACACTGCGATGATACAACTCACCATTGGAAATTGTCATTGACTTAGACCGCCGGGTTATCTGTCGAGCCAAGGTCTCATCCTCCGACAACTCACCCCGGGTCATGTAAGCCAAATATGGCACTGTCCAATCTGGAATGACATGAAGAGCCGCCACCAATTATGCTTCTGGGTCTGGAATAGCCAAGTCCTCTTCTTTAGGCAATTTGACAAAAGGGTTATGCAGAACATCTAAAAAGGTGTTAGGTGGCACCGGCTTACGCTGAGATCCCAACCGGCTTAAAGCATCGGTGACTTCATTCTTTCTACGGTCAATGTGCTCCACCTGATAACCCTTGAAGTGTCCAACAATAGTGTCAACCTCACGATAATAAGCTGCCATGAGAGGGTCCTTGGAATCCCACTTGCCTGATACTTGCTGAGCCACCAGATCTGAGTCGCCGAGGCACCGTACACGGCTTAAACTCATCTCTCTAGCCATTCGAAGCCCATGGAGTAAGGCCTCATACTCAGCTGGATTGTTAGTACAAGGAAACATCAATCGCAACACATAACAAAATTTGTCACCTCGAGGAGAAGTTAAAACAACTCCAGCCCCCGAGCCTTCCAATTGTCTGGACCCATCAAAATGAATCGTCCAATATGTGTTGTCTGGCTTCTCTTCAGGTATCTACAACTCCATCCAATCGTTAATGAAGTCCACCAGTGCTTGAGATTTGATGGCAGTACGTGGCACATACTTTAAACCATGAGACCCAAGTTCAATGGCCCACTTGGCGACTCATCCTGTGGCTTCTCTATTTTGAATAATATCTCCTAAAGGGGCAGAGCTAACCATAGTGATATGATGACCCTAAAAGTAATGCTTAAGCTTCCAGCTTGCCATGAACACCCCATAAACAAGCTTCTGCCAATGTGGATATCTCTGTTTGGACTCAATGAGCACTTCACTGACGTAATAAACCGTCCGTTGAACCGGATGTTCCTTGCCAGCCTCCTTGCGCTCAACAACAATGGCCACACTGACAGCACGTGTGTTAGCAGCCACATATAACAAAAGTGGCTCCTTCTCAATCGGAGCAGCAAGAACCGGCGGCTCGGCGAGCTATCTTTTCAGATCTTCAAAGTCAGAATTAGCAGCGTCACTCCAGATAAAATCATCCGTCTTCTTCATCATTTGATACAACAGCATAGCCTTCTCACCCAACCGGCTTATGAACCAGCTCAAAGCTGCAACGCGACCCGCCAGCTGCTGAACGTCATTGATGCACGCCGGTTTAGTTAAAGATGTAACCGCCTTAATTTTTTCTGGGTTAGCCTCAATGCCTCTGTTAGACACCAAAAAGCCCAAAAGCCTGCCAGCTGGGACTCCAAAAATGCACTTGGCCGGGTTAAGCATCATCTTATAGACCCGGAGGTTATCAAAGGTTTCCTTCAGATTAGCTACCAAGGTTTCCTTCTCTTTGGACTTCACCACTATATCATCCACGTAAGCATGAACATTATTACGCCCAATCTGATTATGAAGGCAGTTCTGCACACACCGCTGATAAGTCGCCTGGGCACTCTTAAGCCCAAAAGGCATAGACACATAGCAGAAGGCTCCAAACGGAGTAATCAAAGCTGTCTTCTCCTGGTCCTTAACTGCCATTTTGATCTGATGATAGCCAGAATAAGCATCCAAAAAGCTCAAACGCTCACAACCCGCCGTAGCATCAATGATTTGATCAATACGAGGGAGAGCAAAAGGATCAGCCAGACAAGCTTTGTTTAAATCTGTGTAATCCACACACATACGACATGTGCCGTTCTTTTTGAGCACCAGCACCGGGTTAGCCAACCACTCTGAGTGAAAAACTTCAACAATAAACCCAGCTGCCAAGAGCCGGGCCACCTCTTCTCCAATAGCCTTGCGCCTTTCCTCATTGAACTGCCGGAGAAACTGCCTGACCGACTTAAATTTTGGATCAATATTGAGAGTGTGCTCAGCGAGTTCCCTTGGTACACCCGGCATGTCAGAAGGTTTCCATGCAAAGATGTCCCGGTTCTTATGGATGAACTCGATGAGCGCGCTTTCCTATTTGGGATCCAAGTTTGCACTGATAATGAATTCTTTGACATTATCCTGGTATCGTCAGCTGGCTTAAATTTCAACGCCGGCTCATGCTCAGTAGTTGGCTTCTTCAAAGATGTCATGTCCGCCAGGTTGACATTATCATTGTAAAACTTCAATTCCTCTATTGCACATACAGATTCGGCGTAAGCAGCATCACCTTCTTCACATTCCAAGGCTATCTTCCGGCTCCCATGCACAGTGATGGTGCCCTTATAACCCGGCATTTTAAGTTGCAGATAAACATAACACGGCCACGCCATGAACTTAGCATAAGCCGGCCATCCAAATAGAGCATGATATGGGCTTTTGATTTTGACCACTTCAAAAGTTAACTTCTCAGCCTTAGAATCATGCTCATCTCCAAAGGCGACTTCCAGCTCAATCTTACCAACTGGATATGCAGACTTACCAGGCACTACTCCATGGAAAACAGTGTTGGACGTCCTAAGACTTTTGTCAGTTAACCCCATGCGACGGAACATCTCATAATAGAGGATGTTGATGCTACTGCCTCCATCCATGAGTACTTTAATGAATTTATATCCACCAACCTGAGGTGCCACCACCAACGCCAGATGACCCGGATTATCAACCCGGGGAGGGTGATCTTCCCTACTCCACACAATAGGCTGCTCAGACCATCTCAAATAACGTGGAACCGCCGGCTCAATAGCATTCACAGCTCTCTTATGAAGTTTCTGGTCCCTTTTGCATAAAGTGGTGGTGAACACGTGGTACTGCCCACTGTTTAGCTGCTTTGGGTTACTCTGATACCCGGATTGCTGCTGCTGCTGATTACCTTGGCCAGATTGCTGATTATACCCGCCTTGATTGCCTTGAGGGCCCTGGCCATGGAAACCTCCACCACTTGAGCCGTCGTCCGGGCCGTCAAAACTGCCACCACTTGAGCCGCCGCCCGGGCCATGGAAACCACCACCGCCTGAGCCACTACTAGGTCCATGATTACCGTCGAACATGTTCGAATTCTTGAATGCCTTCATGATCATATAGTCTTTCCGTAAATGGGTGGCCGGCTTCTCCCGGGTGCCGTGTCTCGGACAGGGTTCATTTAGCAACTGTTCGAGGGTGGGACCTGACCCGCCTGACCGAGGAGGTGGCCTCCCCTTACGTCGTTGATTGTTGCCCTAAGCGTTGGTGTTAGCCACAAACTCCAGACTATCGTCAGCCTTACGTTTATTGTTACCTCCTTGATTTGCCGGGTTATGCTGGTGACCCTTGCCGTTCTTCTTTCCCTTCCATGTCTTCTCTTCGTCAGACGCGAGATCCTTGGTACTATCAGAATCGGCGTATTTGACCAGAGCCGCCATCAGCTAGCCCATGTCATTACAATCACGCTTGAGCCGCCCCAGCTTCTATTTTAGAGGTTCAAAATGGCAATTTTTCTCCAACATTAAGACCGTGGAGCCGACATCCATCTTATCATATGAATGTATTATTTCCTTCACCTGGCGCACCCAATGGGTCGTGGATTCACCTTCCTCTTGCTTGTAGTTAGTCAAATCCACAATCGACATGGGCTATTTGCATGTATCCTTGAAGTTCTGAATGAACCGGGCTTTTAGCTCTTCCCACGAGCCGATGGAATTGGGTGGCAACCCCTTTAACCAAGTGCGAGCCGTTCCATCTAGCATCATAGTGAAGTACTTGGCCATTGCTGCATCACTGACCTCCAACAATTTCATGGCCATCTTGTAACTTTCAATCCATGCCCCGGGCTGTAAGTCGGCTGTGTAATTAGGCACCTTGCGAGGCCCCTTAAAGTCCTTTGGCAAACGCTCATTACATAGAGCCGATTCCAGACGAGGGACACCTCCTATCCTTGTGGCCACACCTGCTTCAATAGAGGCTGCTGGATAAACCGGAAAAACCTAGTGAGCCGCCTGCTCAGCTGCCTGTTGAATCGCCCGCTCAGCCTCTTGGCGATCCTCTCCTGGTCTACCAAGTTAAGAGCTCCATCGTGCGCCGGTACATACTTGCGTGGCTGGTTATGGCGCTGGGCATTGCTTGACATGGCCGCTGAATCCATATGCCTCCTATAGCTTGGGCTCCGGCTTGGGCGAGGGGTTGAATGAATCCTGTCTCGACTATAAGAGTATGACTCCTGCTGTGCCAGAGCTGTCTGAAGAAGATCTTTGACCCTTCGTGTTTAGATCGCCGTCGGGAATCGCCTTCCATTGGGAGAGCCGCCAGACATGCCGATGCAACAATCAGATTCTCCAAAGGGTTAGAAAAATGACCCAGCGGTGTCGGTGTATAACGAGGCGGAGCCGTATTCTCCCGAGGGGGTTCCATAGCTCGTGGCTGAGCCGGCCCCCAGCCTCGGATCTTGTGACCCGGTTTGCCTCCGGCGGGTTACTGGGACCAGCCCCGGGTGTGTGGAAAAGATTCCTAGGATCATAAGTCAGGGGCAGACGTGATTGAGTCTTCTGGTGCCTTCTCCCCATGACCTCGTTTGACGCGTTAAGATTCATCGAAAGCTGAAAAGCCTCTAATTGAAGCCGCTGAGCCCGAGCATCCAAAGCCGCCCGTTCTGCAGCCATCCGGACGTCCTCTGCCGCCAAGTTTTCCTTGGCTTGAGCTACCTCCCCACGTAACCGTGCCACCTCCGCATCATGCTGAGCTTTGTCCGCCGGTTCAACCACGGCAGTCAATAGGGTTGTCATCCTATCCATGAGATCCATCAACACCTGAGTCAGCGGGTGCACGGGGTCTCCTAACCCGGCCGCCGTCGATCCGGTGGTTATCGCTGCTGCAGCCGTAGAGTTTTGAACGGGCTGCGTACCAGCCATGAAGATTCCGGCTCTATTCGACGACTCAAAGGGGTCCAGAATATTGCTGCCATTGGAACAGCCCCAAGCCCTCCATCCTGTAGTTGATACAAAGAATCCGTCTCAGCTGTGGATGACTCGCCATCAGAGTGGACAGCCATCTCACCGCCATCCACAGGTCCTTCAGAAAACTCCCCTCCATGGATGCAACCCACGAAGGCACGCCTCACGGTAGGCTGAGTCCGGACGGGTCTCGCACGCTGAGCCGTCTCGATGAGGTCAATGCCGATGTATGGCTCAGGGCCCGGCTCGCCGATCTGGCCGATGAAGACGTGGATTCCGCCGAAGGGGACCCGGTACTCGTACTCAATTGAGCCGGCGTCGGGGCCCCAGCCTGCATCGTCGATGTAGAGCTTGCCGCGACGACTCTTGGTCATCCGACCCACAGCGTATCCCTTGAGCCCTTTGAAGCTGCCCTTCAAGAACTCAAATCCACCGTGCGCTGGCCCCATGGTGGGCGCCAACTGTCATGGAATTGTCACGGCAGATGTCCTAGTGAAAGGACTTAGTCGTGGAGCCATCGCAACTAGGAAGCTTAAAGGGGTTAAAACGGGACAAAGGATACGAGAGGTTTATACTGGTTCGACCCCTTGTGGTGAAGGTAAAGCCTAGTCCAGTTGTTGTGGTATTGCTACGTTTCGATGACCAAGGAGCGAAATACGCTAGCTTGGCTCTCGATCTGTTGTTTCTTGCCCTAAGCCGCCGCCGGGCCATCCCCTTATATACACGGGTTGACGCCCTGCGGCCTACAGAGTACCGGCCGGCTCATACAACGTGTCCGTCTCGGTGACGTCTTTTACATGCCTTACTTTACAAGTCTTATCATACATGGCGGTTTATACTCATGGGCCTTAAACCACCTCTGGGTTTCAGCCTACTACAAACCTTATCATAAACCGTCACCTTGTGTATTCTTCGGGCTTCCTTTAGTTAACCCGCCATTGCTATTGACCCGACCCCTCCTGGGCGGGTCATTCCTGGTAGTCATATCCCCAACAGGATGTATTAGTGATAATATTCGACGATGTACGGACACATGAGATGATTTACTTTTGCTTATTGAATGCATGCTAATTTGAATACTTATTTATTTTACGACTTGGTTTTGCTTATTGAATGCTCATGTCAATATGAGTCCTATAAGATATTTTGAAATGTATATCTTGTGTTGCTCAAATAGGATATGTGCTTGTCCAAGTGGCCGGTCATGTTTGCAGGTTACACCTCCGAGTGGCCTATGTTTTGCCGGAGTGTTGATTCATTTCCATTCTAGCAAATTTCAGGCACTCGATATGTCCTATTTTAGCAAAGGTCATGCCAGATTTTTCCGTGAATTTTGGCATGACTTGTGCCAGAATATGTAGGAAATATCGAGTGCCCCCGATTTGTGTATTGAGTATCCTAGTATTAGCCTTCGGTCGATTTTCAATTAATGTTTCAACTATGAACATAGGAAATGTCTGATGATGAAATGGATTTCGGTATTTGCGAATACTGCGAAGACGAGCGCGACCTGTGCGACAGAATCTTCCTAGATGATGATAGGCGCTTCAGCATCAAGCTGGACGAGAACTTCGAAGTGGATACAGTAAGTCACAACGACAAGTCTTTTTCGTAATTAAGCATGACATCTGCTTCATTTGCTTCAACTTATAATTTAATTTTTTTACTATTCTACTAGCATATTCCCTGCCATGCAAGAGTTTTTGTCTTGGATAAGATAGGTTTGAGTTGTATGAAAAATACTACGGAGGTAAAGAGAGTTTACTTGAAGACCGAGCATGGTTATACTTTCCACACAAAATTATACAACGCAGACACCTACACCTATTTTGAATGCAAAACTTGGCAAACACTATGAAAGACTTATGCATTTGAGCCCGATATGGTTATCACCTTTGATATTCGTCTGGAAGATGATATTGAAGGTAATATCGACATCTGTGTCGATGTGCAGACGACTCCAGTTATACCACTATGTGAGTTTCTCAACCATATTTATGTCTTCGATATTGTTTATTCAAAAATAGTTGACAACTAATTTCTATTGAGAGCTTATTTCCGTTCAAGCAAACATGTCCAGCGCTTGGTAGACATGACCTACTACTGTACGGGGGCTGAACTAAACTGTGAGGAGATAAGTCATTATGTTTCATGGCTTGAGGATCTTCATACTGTCAAGACAAATTAGTACTCAAAACGTGCGACCAATAGTGTTCGTACTGAACTACGGTCACATCTATTTAGGAAAGATGGTAAGATTTTTACTATTTGTCCTCAGTGCATCTTTTGCATACATTATTTTTTAAGCTAAACTTCATTGCTAAGTATGTTACTATACGATGTTCTTCAACAGGGACTCCCGATGAATGTTCTGCCTCATTGGATCGAGACTAAAGGTCGCATGAGAATTGTTAGCTTACGACCAAGATTTCCTACAATGCACTTTAGTGCATTCATGATTTCTAATAGCGAGGAATGCTTAATAGTGAAAGACTGGAGCAAAATTGTGAACGATCACAGAGAATTACTAGGGGGCAGCAATCAGAAGTGCAACCCACGATTAGGAGACATGTTCATCTGCATGCTCCAACTTGATGAAGCAGGAGTGCTACACATGTTTTATGTTATTTAGCTGAGAGAGATCAACATGAGTGATTAGTTAGCTAGAAATGAGTTATGATGATTAAATAGCTAGTGTTGGTGGTAATGACTATGATGATTATTATTAGCTAGTGTTGGTGGTGATTAGATAGCTACCGCAGCTAGTGTTGGTGGTGATTAGCTAGCTAGAATGAGTTTGAACATGATGATGTGTGCTACTATGACTATGATGATTAAATAGCTACTGTTGGTGGTAATGACTATGATGATGATTAAATAGCTTGTGTTGGCGGATTAGATTCAAGTGGAGGCAACATGCGGTGCACATCGAAAGTACTACTAGTCCAAACTAGATCAAGTTTGGATTAGTAGTATACTTTTGACATGCACCACATGTTCCCTCTACTTAAACCTAATCCACCTTCATTTGACACACTGTTATGGACATATTGATATAACAACCTCATAATTGGTATTGTAACAAAATTTGTATAACGGCGTATAAATACACTAAATATTAAAAAAATGAGAAAAATAATACTAGTAGCGATGGAGAGTAAACACGCTACAACTAGCTGTATTAGCAGTAGCGCTGGAGCGAAGAAACGCTGCTGCTATATGTCTTAGCAGCAGCACGTGTAGCACGCGCTACTACTAAGAAATAGCTATAGCGCCTTATTAGTAGCGCGTCCTCCCGCGCTACTAATAGGCAAAATACCCACGCTACTACTAGGGTTTTCCCTAGTAGTGAATGCTTCTCGTACTGCTCCATGGTATGCTGATTATGCTAATTACATTGTTGCTAAATTTATACCACCTAGTTTCACATACCAACAAAACAAAAAGTTTTTCTATGATTTAAGACATTACTTCTAGGATGACCCACACCTTTATAAAGAAGGAGTAGATGGGGTTATTAGACGTTGTGTACCTTAGCATGAACAAGAACAGATCCTATGCAAGTGTCACTCCGAGGCTTATGGAGGACACCATGCTGGAGATAGAACTGCACATAAGGTATTGCAATCTGGGTTTTATTGGCCTACTCTCTTCAAGGATGCCCATAAGTTTGTCTTGTCTTGTGATGAATGTCAAAGAATTGGTAATATTAGTAGACATCAAGAAATGCCTATGAGTTATTCAATTGTTATTGAACTATTTGATGTTTGGGGCTTTGATTATATGGGACTGTTTCCTTCCTCTAATGGGTATACACATATTTTAGTTGCTGTTGATTATGTTACTAAGTGGGTAGAAGCTATTCCAACTAGTAGTGCTGATCATAACAACTCTATTAAGATGCTTAAAGAAGTTATTTTTCCAAGGTTTGGAGTCCCTAGATATTTAATGACTGATGGTGGTTCACATTTTATTCATGGTGCTTTTCGTAAAATGCTTGCTAAGTATGATGTTAATCATAGAATTGCATCTCCATATCATCCACAGTCTAGTGGTCAAGCAGAACTGAGTAATAGAGAGCTTAAATTAATTTTGCAAAAGACTATTAATAGATCTAGAAAGAATTGGTCCAAGAAACTTGATGATGCATTATGGGCCTATAGAACTGCATATAAAAATCCTATGGGTATGTCTCCATATAAAATTGTTTATGGAAAAGCATGTCATTTACCTCTTGAACTAGAACATAAGGCATATTGGGCCATTAAAGAGCTCAATTATGATTTCAAACTTGCCGGTGAAAAGAGACTATTTGACATTAGCTCACTTGATGAATGGAGAACCTAGGCCTATGAGAATGCCAAACTGTTTAAATAAAAAGTTAAAAGATGGCATGACAAAAGGATACAAAAATGTGAGTTTAATGTAGGTGATTATGTATTGTTATACAACTCTCGTTTAAGATTTTTTGCAGGAAAACTCCTCTCTAAATGGGAAGGTCCTTACATTATCGAGGAGGTCTATCGTTCTGGTGCCATAAAAATCAACAACTTCGAAGGCACAAATCCGAGGGTGGTGAATGGTCAAAGAATCAAACATTATATCTCAGGTAATCCTATAAATGTTGAAACTAATGTCATTGAAATAGTAACCCCAGAGGAGTATATAAGGGATACCTTCCAGAACATTTCAGCCCCCCAAAACGAAGAGGTATGTGGTACGGTAAGTAAACCGACTCCAAAACAGTTCTAATAGCAATTTTTTTCCATTTTGGAATATTTAAGAAAATAGGAAAATAAGAAGCAGTCCGGAAAGGACACGAGGCGTCCACGAGGGTGGTGGGCGCGCCCTACCCCCTTGGGTGCGCCCCCTACCTTGTGGGCACCTCGTGTGCCCTCCGGAGTCTGATTTCTTGCACGATACTTCTTTTGGTCGGTAAAAATTCATTATATAATCTCCCGAAGGTTTTGACCACCGTACCATGCAAATATCCTCTGTTTTTTCCGAGCTGTTTCCTACCAGAGTTGTCAAGGCCGGGCATCATGTCGTCCCCCTCTTCCAACAATGAGGGCGACGATGCTTGGCTAATGAAGATAGAGCTTAAGAGAGAAGAACCCGAGGAGATCAACAAGGATGATGGGATCAAGAAGGCCACAGAGGGTCAAGCTCCGACAACGGAAGAAGAAGACATCCTTCAACCTCATTACAATCTTCTTACCCCTACTGAAATTGAAGCTTTCAAGATGATTGAAATAGTTCGGGTGCAGAACAAGTATCTAACTCATGAAAATATTCTGTTGCAAGAGCATATCACCGCACTCAAGGGCATTATTTGTAAGTTGGAGCACCTCTTGCGCTCGATGTTGGATGACAAGCCTACATCATCAAGAACTCCATCATCACTACCACCAAAGGATAATTGAGTATTGGGTATGGGCAGTCCCCTTGGCAACTGCCAAGCTTGGGGGAGTGCCCGGTATCGTATCACCATCACACTTTTATCTTTACCGTTTTTTTAGTTCGATCCTTTTGGTAATATCTTTATCTAGTAGAATAAAGTTTTAGTATGAGTTAGTTTTGAGTTTTGCTTTGTGATCCTTCTATGTAATCGAGTCTGTGAGCTATATATAATAAAGAATAGTGTTGAGCCGAGGGCTTGGTTATCTTGCTATGATATTGAGGGAATAAAAGGAAGAATAAAAAGAAATAAAGAGATCATAAGGATCTTATGGAGAGTAATGACTTCACATATAGAGTATGATGAATAGAAGTTGTTGAGAGTTGACAAACATAGTTTTGGTCATCGTTGCAATTAATAGGAAGTAATAAAGAAAGAGAGGTTTTCACGTATAAATATACTATCTTGGACATCTTTTATGATTGTGAGCACTCATTAAAATATGACATGCTAAAAAGTTGATGTTGGACAAGGAAGACAATGTAATGGGCTATGTTTTCTTATATCCGAGATAAAGTATATTGTCATGGATCATCCAACATGTCGAGCTTGCCTTTCCCCCTCATGCTAGCCAAATTCTTTGCACCAAGTAGAGATACTACTTATGCTTCCAAATATCCTTAAATCCAGCTTTACCATGAGAGTCCACCATATCTACCTATGGATTGAGTAAGATCCTTCAAGTAAGTTGTCATTATTGCAAGCAATAGAAATTGCTCTCTAAATATGTATGATTTATTAGTGTGGAGAAAATAAGCTGTATATGATCTTATGATGTGGAAGAAATAAAAGCGACGGACTGCACAATAAAGGTCCATATCACAAGTGGCAATATAAAGTGACGTTCTTTTGCATTAAGATTTCGTGCATCCAGCCATAAAAAGACATGACAACCTTTGCTTCCCTCTACGAAGAGCCTATCTTTTATTCTTGTCTTATAATTCATACAAGAGTCATGGTGATCTTCACCTTTCCTTTTTACATTTTATCCTTTGGCAAGCACCGTGTGTTGGAAAGATCCTGATATATATCGCTAATTGGATGTGAGTTTTCATGAACTATTATTGTTGACATTACCCTTTAGGTAAAAGGTTGGGAGGCAAAACTATAAGCCCCTATCTTTCTCTGTGTCCGATTAAAACTTCATACCCATAAATATTGCGTGAGTGTTAGCAATTGTGAAAGACTAAATGATAGTTGAATATGTGGACTTGCTAAAAAGCTTTTATATTGACTCTTTCCGATGTTCTGATAAATTGCAATTGCTTCAATGACTGAGATTATAGTTTGTTAGTTTTCATTGAAGTTTCTGATTCATACTTGAAATTGTGAATGAATTGTTACTTTAGCATAAGAAATCATATGACAATATATATATATATGTTGCTGTTCTAAGAATGACCATGATGCCCTCATGTCCGTATTTTATTTTCTCGACACCTCTATCTCTAAACATGTGGACATATTTTTCGATATCGGCTTCCGCTTGAGGACAAGCGAGGTCTAAACTTGGGGGAGTTGATACGTCCATTTTGCATCATGCTTTTATATCGATATTTATTGCATTATGGGCTGTTATTACACATTATATCACAATACTTATGCCTATTCTCTCTTATTTTACAAGGTTTACACGAAGAGGGAGAATGCCGGCAGCTGGAATTCTGGGCTAGAAAAGGAGCAAATATTGGAGACCTATTCTGCACAACTCCAAAAGTCCTGAAACTCCACGGGAGTCATTTTTAGAATTTATAAAAAATATTGGGCGAAGGAAGCACCAGAGGGGGTCCACCCACCATCCACGAGTGCGGGGGCACGCCCCCTATCTCGTGGGCCCCCTGGCAGGTCTCCTGTACCCATCTTTGGCTATATGAAGTCTTTCGCCCTGGAAAAAAAATCATAAGCAAGATTTTGGGACGAAACACTGCTGCCACGAGGCGGAACCAATCTAGGGCTCTAGAGGAGCTGTTCTGCCGGGGAAACATCCCTCCGGGAGGGGGGAATCATCATCATCGTCATCACCATCGATTCTCTCATCGGGAGGGGGTCAATCATCATCAACATCTTCACCAGCACCAAGTCCTCTCAAATCCTAGTTCATCTCTTGTATCCAATCTTTGTCTCAAAACCTCAGATTGGTACCTGTGGGTTACTAGTAGTGTTGATTACTCCTTGTAGTTGATGCTAGTTGGTTTACTTGGTGGAAGATCATGTGTTCAGATCCTTTATGCATATTAATACCCCTCTGATTATGAACATGAATATGATTTGTGAGTAGTTACGTTTGTTCCTGAGGACATGGGAGAAGTCTTGCTATAAGTAGTCATGTGAATTTGGTATTCGTTCGATATTTTGATGAGATGTATGTTGTCTTTCCTCTAGTGGTGTCATGTGAACGTCGACTACATGACACTTCACAATTGTTTGGGCATAGGGGAAGGCATTGGGAAGTAATAAGTAGATGATGGGTTGCTAGAGTGACAGAAGCTTAAACCCTAGTTTATGCATTGCTTCGTAAGGGGCTAATTTGGATCCATATGTTTCATGCTATGATTAGGTTTACCTTAATACTTCTTTTGTAGTTGCGGATGCTTGCAAGAGGGGTTAATAATAAGTGGGATGCTTGTCCAAGGAAAGGTAGTACCCAAGCACCGGTCCACTCACATATTAAATTATCAAAGTAACGAACATGAATCATATGAGCGTGATGAAAACTAGCTTGACGATAATTCCCATGTGTCCTTGGGAGCGTTTTACTTTATATAAGAGTTCGTCCAGGCTTGTCCTTTGCTACAAAAAGGATTGGTCCACCTTGCTGCACCTTGTTTACTTTTGTTACTTGTTACCCGTTAGAAATTACCGTATTACAAAACTATCTGTTACCAATAATTTCAGTGCTTGCAGAGAATACCTTACTGAAACCCGCTTGTCATTTCCTTATGCTCCTCGTTGGGTTCGACACTCTTACTTATCAAAAGGACTATGATATATCCCCTATACTTGTGGGTCATCAACCACCAATAATGAAGAAGAAGACGGTGATGAGGATGTTCCACCCCAACCCAAGCAAAAGCTCTCATGAGTTAGAGCAAGAGTCTCAAGAGATCATCCCTTCGAAAAAAATCATCGATGGCATTCAAATTGGGAGAATCACTTGCTCTAAAACTTGTTTGGCTAACTTTTGCAAACATTACTCATTCATTTCTAATATTGAACCTATGAAGTTAGAAGAAGCCCTTGAGGATCCGGATTGGATAAATGCTATGCACGAAGAGCTACACAACTTCGCGAGGAATCAAGTGTGGACATTGGTTGAAAAGCCCAACGATGATCATAATGTCATTGGAACCAAGTGGGTGTTTCGGACAAGCAAGATGAGGATGGATAAGTCGTACGCAACAAGGCCCGTCTCGTCGCTCAAGGCTACACTCAAGTCGAAGGTATGGACTATGCTGAGACATATGCCCCCGTTGCTAAACTTGAGTCCATTCGCATTTACTTGCTTATGCCAATCACCATGATATCACTTTATACCAAATGGACATTAAAAGTTCTTTTCTAAATGGTGAAATTGAGGAGGAACTGTATGTTAAACAACCTCCTGACTTTGTTAATCCCAAGAAACCTAATCATGTCTACAAACTTCACAAAGCTCTTTATGGTCTTAAAAAAGCTCCTAGAGCTTGGTATAAATGCTTGACTAAGTTTCTTATTGAAAAAGGCTTTGAAATTGGGAAAATTGATTCTACTCTTTTTACTAAAAGGGTTAATGGAGAACTATTTGTGTGGCAAATATATGTGGATGATATCATATTCGGTTCTACTAACCCCCATTTTAGTGACAAGTTTGGAAGGCTAATGTCGAAGAAGTTTGAGATGTCTATGATGAGTGAACTCAATTTTTTCCTTGGGATGCAAATCAAGCAAACTAAGGAAGGTACCTTTGTCTCACAAACAAAGTATACCAAGGATCTTTTCAAGAAGTTCAACATGCAAGAAATCAAAGGTATGAAAACACCCATGCCTACTAGTGGAATCTTGACTTGACTAAGGATGGCAATCAAGTTGACCAAAAGGTTTACCATTCTATGATTGGTTCATTATTATATCTATGCGCCCCCTGACCTGATATTATGCTAAGTGTGTGCATGTGTGCACGATATCAAGCGGCTCCTAAATAATGTCATATTAACGCAGTGAAAAGGATAGTGAGATATTTAATTCATACACCCAACTTTGGAATTTGGTATCCTAAGAGGTCATCTTTTGATCTTGTTGACTATTCTGACTCGGACTATGTCGATGACAAGGTTGATAGGAAGTCCACTTCGGGTACATGTCAATTTCTTGGTAGATCGCTTGTATCTTGGTCCTCCAAGAAACAAAATTCGGTATCCTTATCCACCGCCGAATCGGAATACATTGCCCCCAGATCATGTTGTGCTCAATTACTTTGGATGAACCAAACTCTTAAAGATTATGGGATACATGTGAAACATGTTCCAATGCTTTGCGACAATGAGAGTGCTATTAAGATTGCTCACAATACCGCTCAACATTCTCAAACTAAGCATATTGAAGTTTGTCATCATTTCATTCATGATCATGTTGCTAAAGGAGACATCAATGTTAAGCATGTACGTACCAACAAGCAATTGGCAGATGAGGGAGTCCTGGATTAGGGGGTCTCCGGACAGCCGGACTATATCCTTTAGCCGGACTATTAGACTATGAAGATACAAGATTGAAGACTTCGTCCCGTGTCCGGATGGGACTCTACTTGGCGTGGAAGGCAAGCTAGGCAATACGGATATGTATATCTCCTCCTTTGTAACCGACCTTGTGTAACCCTAGCCCCCTCTGGTGTCTACATAAACTGGAGGGTTTAGTCCGTAGGACAACACACAATCATACCATAGGCTAGCTTCTAGGGTTTGGCCTCTCTAATCTCGTGGTAGATCAACTCTTGTAATACTCATATCATCAAGAACAATCAAGCAGGACGTAGGGTATTACCTCCATAAAGAGGGCCCGAACCTGGGTAAACATCGTTGTTGACACACGAACACGTCACGTGTACCCTGGACGCCGGGGGTGATGCACCGCAACTCACGTCAAAGGAGACCCGACCGACAACGCGATACGCAAGACAGTCGACGGGCGCTTTTGCAGACCCGAAACCCCACACCCCCGAGAGGGACCCCGTCAGGGAGTGCGGCGGCTATGGGCTGCCCTAGGTCAATTCGCTCACCCTAGAGCCTCGGGATTCACAGCTCCCAAACACGAAAAACAGCAAAGAACGAGAGAGAAAAACGGTGGAGAGATAAAACGTAGATGAAAAAGTAGTATATTGATTTGTTCGATTGTGTGTTGTTCAATCGGCCATCACCCCCAACATATATGAGAGGCGGTTGGACTTCCCGTACAAGCAAAGGATTCATCTAGGCTTTCCTTACAAAAAAATACACTAATTCACGTCCTAGAGTCCTAGTTCTATTCCAACTCGGATTCAGTCTGAATTTGGCCCAACTTCTGTCTTCCTCCTTGCGCGGACTGCCAAGCTTGCATATGACCTCCGATCAAGATGGCCCAAATATTAAACTTGTGCACCTCGACGGGACGAACAATCCTTATGTTGAACACTTTCCCAAATAAGACCGTCTTGAATATTCTACGAAGCCCTCTTTAATATCCAGTCGGACTCGGTCATGTAACGGACTGGATTGTCCGAGTCTCGTAGTGAACTCACAGGCCGTATACTATCTCATATTATAATGACTCCAAAACCAAAGTTCACCGTTTTGACGATGCGCACAACTTCCGTGTTGATCACTTTTCCATCCGAGGTCATCTGGATTACCTTTCGGGCACATCTTCAGTTTCACTCGGATCCGAGCTCATCCACTCGGATATTAGAGTTTTTCATCCGACTGGTCCTTTTCACTCGGATGTTAGAGTCTCTCACTCGGAAGACAATCTTTCACTCGGATGACTATAATTTCACTCGGAAGACAATCTTTCACTCGGATGACTATATTTCGCTCGGAAGGCAATATCTTACTCGAACGTCAAGTTTTCCTTCCGAAGGTAATCTTTTCACTCGGAATAACTTCACTCGGATGATAATTTCACTCGAAAGCCAATCTTTTACTCGATCGATAAGTTTTTCACTCGACCTTTTACTCGATCGGTAGGTTTTCACTCGGATGGTAAACTTTTCACTCGGATTTCTCGACTGAAAACACAGTCTAACCTTGATTTACCTCTCCAGGTTGCATACGACCTCGGATTGAGACAAATTTTATATGAAAAACGATCGGCTCGACGATACAAAACTTTTTCGTGTTGAAGGTTTTTCGATTCAAGGCCGTTTTGATGGACGAATTACTCGCGCAACCTATCAGACAAGTGTCTGGCACCTCGCGCCATATTTCCGTTGAGGTTCGGTCTGCAGTGTATTGCCTCTAACTTTTGCATATGAACTCGGATTGAGATGATTTATATATCAAAATAGATTGCCTCAACGAGACGAAGACAATTCCTTAAGAATGCTCCTTCATCCGAGGTCATCTTGAAGACGTGATTGGCCAAAAACCACTCAGAACATTGAATTATGCCACTCGGAGTATAGTTTCGGTCCGTAAGATAAAGTCGAATGAATATAACCGAAACATCAAATTGGTTCCACTCGGCGACGTGAATCTTTTCATGCTGAAAACCCGTTCGCCCGAGACCATCTTCATTGCAATCTGTGTCTTGCCAAAATCAGGTGTCAACACATGCCCCCCTATTTTTCGGCAAAGCTTGCACGCCGAAAAATAATATGCATAGTGTTTGTTCTAAGGACGATATCAACACTCCATCGGCCATTTATTTTTCTCAGGGCGATAATTATGTATCGGCCATGTTTGTGCTAAGGGCGATAATCGTATATCGACCATTGCCTACTTAGGCTTCCTGCCACACACTCGGGTGGTACTTCTTCAAATATTTGCCATTGAGAGCTCGAGGTAACAATGCCCCTTGTATTGATTCCACCAAATATGAATTTCCGGGAATGACTCTTGTAATTCTAAAAGGACCTTCCCAACTTGGAGACCACAATCCGAATTTTCTATCTCTTGAACCAATCGACAGAATCACTTTCCAGACGAGATCACCAACTTGAAAATTCCTCAACTTAACTTTCTTATTGTAAGCTCTTGCAACCCTCAACTTGTCTCTCTCTATGGACTTCAAAGCAACCAAATGTTTATCGGCAACCTCATCAATATTGTCCATCATCAAGTTATAAAAGTCTACTGCCAATAAATCATTTTGTTTGGCTATTCTCAAAGCATTCAAATTTACTTCCACTGGTAAAATGGCCTCTTGACCATATACTAGCTCATATGGGGTCACCTTCGTAGCACCATGCCTTGAAATTCTATGTGCCCACAAAGCTTCAGACAACAACTCATGCCATCTCCTTGGATTATCTTCAATCTTATTCTTGATGAGTTTGATTAAAAATTTATTGCTAGACTCAGCTTGTCCATTAGCTTGGGCATAATATGGAGAGGAATTGAGCAACTTTATGTTATAAGATCCGGCAAACTCTCTGAGTTGGTGTGACATGAAAGATGAACCTTGATCTATTGTTAACGTTTGAGGAATACCGAATCTATGAATAATGTGCTCGGTTATGAATTGAATTACCTCTGTATGTGTCATGTTCTTGAGAGGTACTGTTTCAGACCATTTAGTGAAATAATCAGTTGCCACCAATACGAACTGATGCCCCTTTGAGGAAGATGGATGACCTAATAAAGTCTAAACCCCATCCTCTGAAAGGCCACGGCTTGATAATAGCATGTAACATAGCAGCAGGAGCCAATTGAATATCACCAAATTTTTGACAAGCTTCGCACCCTTTATAATATCTGAAGCAATCATTAATCATAGTCGGCCAATAAAACCCAGCACGTTGCAATAACCATTTCATCTTGGGAGCCGACTGGTGAGTGCCACAAATGCCTTCATGTACCTCTCCCATAGAAACTCTTGCCTGGTCCTCATCAAAACACTTTAGAAGAACATCATCGACTGTTCGGCGATAAAGACCATCATCTCTCATTGTATACTTGAAAGCCATACGCCGAACAGCCCTGTCCACCCTTTCACTCGGATTGCACAAGTAATCAACAATGGGCTTCCTCTAGTCGGGATTGTCACCCGCACTAGACTTTTTGTTAATGGCCGAATCAGTGGGTTCAGGTTCGGCCTCTCCCATATTGGCAAGACAAGACATCGGTCTTTGAGAGATATGAAACATGCCATGATCAACATGATATCCGGATGCTTGTTGTGCCAATTTATTTGCTTTCCAATTGTCATGTCTAGATATATGAGCAATGCTAAAGCAATCCAAAGTAGAAATTATATCTAGACATTTATCAAGATAAACATTAAGTGATTCGTCCAAACACTGAAAGACTTTGGATATTTGCTGCACCACTAGTAACGAATCACCATAAGCCTCAATATGTGTAACACCTATAGCAAGTAACATCTCTAGGCCGAATAATAATGCTTCATATTCGGCTTGATTGTTTGTACAAAAATATTCTAAGCGGCATGAGGCTTCAAAAACAGCACCATGAGGAGATATGTAAACAATACCAACACCTTGGCCATTGGTACAAACTGAACCATCAAAATATAATCTCCATGGTACTATTGAGACAAGGTTTATATCAACATCATGCTTGTCATCAATTCGATGTTCAACAATAAAATTAGCAACGATTTGGCCTTTCATGGATTTTAGAGATTCATAGGCCAAATCATATTCAATCAAAGCATAAGCCCACTTGCCAATTCTACCACTAAGAATTGGTCTATGCAACATGTATTTAATGACATTGGTCTGACAAGCTACTATGCAAGCACTCGGTACTAAATAATGTCTCAATTTTGTGCAAGCATAATATAAACATAGACACAATTTTTCAATAAATGTATACCTTGTCTCTGCGTCCAATAGGCGGCGGCTCAAATAAGTGATGGCATGCTCTTTTCCTTTGGTCTCTTGAGTTAGAACAGCACCAATAACTCCTTCCTCTGCTGCAATGTAAAGTCTGAAGGATTCCCTATGTTTGGGTGCTTTCATCACCGGAGGAGTGCACAAATAATTCTTGATCATATCAAATGCTTCTTGCTGTTTTGCCCCCCAAGTGAAATCAGCAATATTCTTTAACGA
The DNA here is from genome assembly GCA_034509565.1 of Triticum monococcum. Taxonomy (NCBI): domain Eukaryota; kingdom Viridiplantae; phylum Streptophyta; class Magnoliopsida; order Poales; family Poaceae; genus Triticum; species Triticum monococcum. The sequence goes on along the minus strand of CM067843.1, from coordinate 71,056,830 downwards.
AGGATAGGAGTAAATGCATCAACTTTCCCTGATAGATTAGCTATGAACCTTCTCAAATAATTGACCTTGCCAAGAATCTTTTGCATATCTCTCTTGCATGTTGGAGCCTCCACTTTATGTATGGCCTCTATCTTTTTGGGATCAATCTCTATGCCATTTTCATGAATAATAAAACCCAAAAACTTGCCAGCTGATACACCGAATGCACACTTTGAAGGATTCATCTTCAGTCCATACTTTTTCATTCTTTCGAAAGATAAACGCAAATCGGCCAAGTGAGATTCAAAAGCATCTGATTTGACAACAATATCATCAATATAAACTTCAAGTATGACACCGAATAAATCATGAAAAATTAAATTCATAGCCCTTTGATACGTGGCTCCACCATTTTTTAATCCGAATGTCATCACTGTCCACTTGAATAAACCAAGGAAACGAGGACATCGGAAAGCCGTTTTGTACAAGTCCTCTTCGGCCATAAAAATTTGATTGTATCCGGCATTACCATCTAGAAAGCTAATAACCTTATGTCCAGAAGCATCATTAATAAGCATATCGGCTATTGGCATAGGATACTCATCTTTGGGTGTAGCCCTATTCAAATCTCTGAAATCAATGCACACCCTCAACTTGCCAGATCCTTTCTTCTCTACTGGGACAATGTTAGAAATCCACTCGGCATACCTGCAAGGTCGAAGAAATTAGCTTCAAGTAGTCGACTGATCTCTTCCTTGATCCGGTCATATGTTTTCGGATTAAATTTTCTGGCCGACTGTTTATAAGGTCTAAAACCGGCCTTTATAGGCAACCGATGTTCCACTAGCTCTCGGCTTAACCCTAGCATCTCATGATATTCCCATGCAAAGCAACAAACATATTCTTTCAATAGCTTGATTAACTTAGCCTTACAATCGGCTTTCAAATTTTTGTTTATAAATGTCGGTCGAGTGACTGAACCATCTCAAATATCTACCTCTTCTAACGGATCGGCTGATGTAAAACCTTGTCCAAGTTTATCCATGTCATCCAACCCCTCTATAGACTCATACATATCGTTCTCATTGGACTGATACTTTACAAGACGTTTTTGTAACCACTCGGAATTAGGATCCATTTAAACATATCATACCTTGGAGCCGATTGCATTCACTCGGCTTTAAAGAGACGGGCACAAAACCATTCTTGGTCGTGCTAAGAAAATCAAATTCTGATAAGTCACGTCCCGTCAAGCAAGTAGCATTGGGATGTTGCCAATCCACCGATGTATCGGCCAAAGCAACACAAGCCGAGTTATCCACATGAATAACTTCCACTTCATCATCAACCCACTGAATCAAAAATTGGTGCATAGTGGATGGCACGCACTGGTTTGCATGAACCCAATCGCGGCCTAGTATGACGTTGTAGTTACCTTGCACCTCAGCGACAAAGAATGCAGTAGCCAAAGTTTTGCTTCCGACTGTAAGCTCCACATACATCACACCTTCGGCTTCAGTTTTCTCTTTGCCTTCAAATCCGTTGAGCACCATATTGGTCTTGATCAATTCTTCATCAGGCAAACCCAATTTCTTGAAGACCGAATAGGGCATAAGATTCACCATAGCACCACCATCAACAAGCATCCGAGTGAGCGGCGACCCATTGATATGACCTCTGAGATATAATGGTTTAAGATGCGTTACTGGTTCTTTTGGCTTCTCGAATATTGCATTTTTAGGGCCAAAATCCAGCTGAGCCACCTCCCCTTCTTCATCTACAGCACGAAACTCAGCAGGTAAGTAATACACCATATTGATATCCATACCATCATGAACCGACGTAGACTCATAGTCCAACATATCAGCCTCCTCCTCGAGTGCATCCACAGATTCTGAAATTTGTCCAAGTGAAGAGGAAACAATAGGTGATGTAGACGATGCAATGATTGCATCGTCCTCTTTTGGCAGTGTAGGTGTTGCTGTGATAGGTGTAAAAGCCACTGCATCTTGTATTTGTTTGGGCCTCGACACTTGTTTTGTAGGTATCATAGGCCGAGTATCATTGAACAACTTATCCCTTTGCTTCTCGGCCTCTTGTTCTGCCATCTCTTGACTCCTTAACCTCTGTAGTTTCCTTTTTTGTGTCTTTGTTAGCCCTGGAGGACACCACTTTGGCTGAGTGTATTTAGGATCTCTCGTTTTTACTTGAATAGTGCTTGCTTCATGGTCATTAGCTGAGTGCTTTGGCGCGATAGCAAGTATCGGCTCAGTCGGATTTCTATGCACAATCGGCTGCTGTATGGCAAATGTCTCAGTGCCCAAGATAAGTGAGTCGACATCCATTTTCTCCTTGCCTTTTCTTGACTCAACTGCTACATTGCTTGGTGATTTAACAAGCCATTCTTTTCGGCTTTCTAGATGCATGAATTTTCCAATTGGACGCACCTTTTTACTCTAATGGAATCCACTCGGATGGATGTCACTCGGATGGAATCCACTCGGATGGAATTCAGTCGGATGGAATCTACTTGGCCACATTTTTTCACTCGGATAGCTTCCACTTGGGTGCATTCTTACACTCGGATAATTTCCATCCGGTCGCATGTTTTGACCAGTCGATCGAATAGTTACCGATGTTCAGTCGGCCATTATATGAGTATTCAAGTCGATCCCAAACAGTTTGCTTTTGCTCTTCTAGAAACAACGCCTTTGGTCCACTCGGCTTCATATACCGACTGAACATATCATCTGATGGTGACCTTGGTCGCTTCAACTGTGATGGCTGGTTAGAGCTGGAACCAACCAACTGATTGGCATACTTGGAAAACAACATATCAAAAGTTGGCTTGATCCGCTTGCGTTGCACTTTAGCTTCATTCCTCTTCCACTTGCCAACTTCTGGACTCTTGGGTTTGACAAATTTAACTCGAGTGTCCTGCTGTACCTATGCTTGCCCCCCGAGTGTAGGATTCTTGATGGTGATTTTGATCACTTCCTTTCCATTGGGTTGCTTATCAAGCACAACATGCCTCCCCAAGACCTTGTTGCCCTCCTTGTCTTTCCTGGGCTCACCAACAATGACATTAGCTTTATTAGCAGAATCGGCTACCTTCGGCCAAATGAGAAGCTTCTTCCCTTCTAGATCCATGGTGTTCATTGGAAAAGGTTGTTTATCAACTTGCATCTCAGAAAAGTTCAATCGTTCGTCATTAATGGCCGATTGTATCCGTCATTGAAAAACATTGCAATCATTAGTAGCATGAGAAAAAGAATTATGATACTTGCAATAAGCGCGCCGTTTTAGCTCTTCAAACGGCGGTAAAGTATGAGATATTCTAATAATCTTAGCCTGCAGCAAAGCATCAAATATTCTATCACACTTAGCAATGTTAAAAGTAAACTTCATTTCTTCATCACGATTCTTATGAATCGGTTTTAGATCATTGCAAGTAAAGGGTTTGGCCTTAGATGGCCAAACAAATTCAGTAGCAAAAACATCACATTCATCGTCCGAGTGATCACTGTCATATTCCACCATATTCATCTTTGGACGATCGGCTTTGTATCTATGCACTTCTTTGAGGTCTTTGCTTCAGCTTTCCTGAGCCAAAGCCCTTTGTAAGACTTGGTTAATATTTAAGAACTCGTAGCCTTCTAGCTTTTCTCTAATGGGAGTTCTCAAACCACTCAGCACTAGGTCCGCCAAGTCTCTCTCGGTTATCACCAAACTAAAACACCGGTTTTTTGTTTCTCTGAATCTCTTGACGTAATCGAAGACCGATTCATCGTGCTTCTATTTAACCGATGTTAGATGTGACAACTTGAGTTCATTGTCGCCGCTGTAAAAGTGATCATGAAATCTTTGCTCTAGCCGCGACCAAACTCGAATGGAACCATGTGGTAAAGAAGAAAACCATGAAAATGCGGTACCAGTTAATGATAAAGGAAATAAACGCACTTTCAACTCATTTAGTGAGCCTGCTTCACCTAATTGTGCCAAGTATTGACTAACATGCTCCCATGTAGTTTTTGTGCCTTCTCCATTAAATTTAACAAAATCTGGAATTTTATATCCTGGAGAGCACTGGATGGCATCAAAATACTCGGGGTATGGCTTTTGGTAAATCCGATTCCGAGGTAACTCAACTCCAAAATTCTCTCGAAGCATCTTAGCCATCTCCTCTCTAAGATTAGCTAGACCATCATCCATAGTGGACGATGAAGCTTGTGGCAGTGGCATAGGAAGAGTATGGTTACTAGCTGTAGGTAGGAATTGTGGCATGTATGTCGACCCATAATTTGGTAGTGGTCGAGTGGTTGTAGCTGTAGGTAGAGTTTGGTTCGGCGTTGCCACCGAACCTGTCATGCTCATAATAGGATTAATGGGTGCAGCCATAATATGATTTGTTTGGGTAAGATAATAAGTCATCGGCATGGGAGGCGCCGATGAGATAGGTAAAGCCAGATTAGGGTTTTGCACACTAGCAGCTACACCATCATTACCACTAGATGATTGAGATATATTCTTCTGAGCATTAGTATTTTCTATGAAAGTTTGATAGACTAGATTTTTACCATCAGCAATACTACTCTCAATTTCAGCCCACTACTCAGGAGAAAAGGTAGTACTCACAGAGGGTTTAACCTGCTCGGCTTGAAGAGGAGGGAACTTGATTTCTTCAATCGGAGTGATGTTGCCTTGGCGGTCCTTCTTGAATTTTGCAAGGAACTCCTGCAAATCCTTCTCTTCGCGCGCCTTCTTGTACTCCTCATAGACTTGGCGATGATCGGCCAATATCTCGTCAAGACTGGGCTTAATGATGTTATCGGCGTCTACCTCAGATGGTTTGGGAAGATCAGACATGGTGGATGATGATGATTGATCTTCGTCCCCAGCGGAGTCGCCAAAAAGTGTGTTGACACACGAACACGTCACGTGTACCCTCGAAGCCGGGGGTGATGCACCGCAGCTCACGTCGAAGGAGACCCGACCGACAATGCGATACGCAAGACAGTCGACGGGCGCTTTTGCAGACCCGAAACCCCACACCCCCGGGAGGGACCCCGTCAGGGAGTGCGGCGGCTATGGGCTGCCCTAGGTCGATTCGCTCGCCCCTAGAGCCTCGGGATTCGCAGCTCTCAAACACGAAGAACAACGAAGAACGAGAGAGAAAAACGGTGGAGAGATAAAACGTAGATGAAAAAGTAGTATATTGATTTGTTCGTTTGTGTGTTGTTCAATCGGCCATCACCCCAACATATATAAGAGGCGTCTGGACTTCCCGTACAAGCAAAGGATTCATCTAGGCTTTCCTTACAAAAAATTACATCAATTCACGTCCTAGAGTCCTAGTTCTATTCCAACTCGGATTCAGTCTAAATCTGGCCCAACTTCTGTCTTCCTCCTTGCGCGGGCCGCCGAGCTTGCATATGACCTCCGATCAAGACGGCCCAAATATGAAACTTGTGCGCCTCGACGCGACAAACAATCCTTATGTCGAACACTCTCCCAAATAAGACCATCTTGAATATTCTACGATGCAATTTTAATATCCAGTCGGACTCGGTCATGTAACGGACTGGATTGCCCGAGTCTCGTAGTGAACTCACATGCCGTATACTATCTCATATTATAATGACTCCAAAACCAAAGTTCACTGCTTTGATGATGCGCACAACTTCCGTGTTGATCACTTTTCCATCCGAGGTCATTTGGATTACCTTTCGGGCACATCTTCAGTTTCACTCAGATCCGAGCTCATCCACTCGGGTATTAGAGTTTTTCGTCCGACTGGACCTTTTCACTCAGATGTTAGAGTCTTTCACTCGGAAGACAATCTTTCACTCGGATGACTATAATTTCACTCGGAATACAATCTTTCACTCGGATGACTATATTTCGCTCGGAAGGCAATATCTTACTCGAACGTCAAGTTTTCATTCCGATGGTAATCTTTTCACTCGGAATAACTTCACTCGGATGATAATTTCACTCGGATTGCTATATTTTCACTCGAAAGCCAATCTTTTACTCGACCGATAAGTTTTTCACTCGACCTTTTACTCGATCGGTAGGTTTTCACTCGGATGGTAAACTTTGCACTCGGATTTCCCGACTGAAAACAGAGCCTAATCTTGATTTGCCTCTCCAGGTTGCATACAACCTCGAATTGAGACAAATTTTATATGAAAAACGATCGGCTCGACGAGACAAAACTTTTTCGTGTTGAAGGTTTTTCGATTCAAGGCCGTTTTGATGGCCAAATTACTCGCGCAACCTATCAGACATGTGTCTGGCACCTCGCGCCATATTTCCGTTGAGGTTCGGTCCGCAGTGTATTGCCTCTAACTTTTGCATATGAACTCGGATTGAGATGATGTATATATCAAAATCGATTGCCTCGTGAGACAAAGACAATTCCTTAAGAGTGCTCCTTCATCGGAGATCATCTTGAAGACATGATTGGCCAAAAACCACTCAGAACATTGAATTATGCCACTCGGAGTATAGTTTCGGTCCGTAAGATAAAGTCGAATGAATATAACCGAAACATCAAAGTGGTTCCACTCGGCGACGTGAATCTTTTCATGCTGAAAACCCGTTCACTCGAGACCATCTTCATTGCAATCTGTATCTTGCCAAAATCAGGTGTCAACAATCGTGTCCCCTGCCTCCTGTTACCATCCGCCTTAGACGCACAGTTCGGGACCCCCTACCTGAGATCCGCCGGTTTTGACATCGACATTGGTGCTTTCATTGAGAGTTCCACTATGTTGTCACCATAAGGCTTGATGGATCCTTCGATCATTGCTAGCGATGCGGTCCAGGGCGAGATTTTCCTCCCCGGACAGATCTTCGTATTCGGCGGCTTCGCACTGCGGGCCAATTCGCTTGGCCATCTGGATCTGATCGTGAGCTACGCCCCTGGCCATCAGGTCAGATTTGGAAACTTGAACTACACGGCCGACATCCACAGATACTTGATCTTTGACGGATTCGAGCCCATGTCGGACGCGCCGCACAGTCGCTACGAGCATGACGTAACTCTGCCGTTGGACAGAGTTCGGGAGATCGCATCCGCAACTACTCCGGCCGTTAATCCGAAGCAAATCGCGCCATCTGAGAGTGGAGGGATAGACCCCACCATGGAAGCCGCACTCTCAGTGGTGATAGAGCCAAATAATGACTTCACCCCTTTCGAGAGCCGCGTCGCTGAAGCACTGGATTTATCTCCGGCCACGGACTCCGAGCCGCCTACATCCATGCTCGTCGAATCCGACGGGACGCCGATCATGGAGTTCACCTCTGCGGATATCTTTCAGCACTCACCTTTCGGAGATGTGCTAAATTCATTAAGGTCTCTCTCCCTGTTAGGAGAGCCTTGGCCAAACTATGTCCGGCTAGAATGGGATGCGGACGGCGAAGAAATTCGCTGCCCACCCACCACCCACTTGGCAGCCACTGTCGACGACTTAACCGACATGCTCGACTTTGACTCCGAAGACATCGACGGTATGGACGACGATGCAGGAGACTAACAGGAACCACCGCCCACAGGGCGCTGGACCGCCACTTCATCACATGACGTATACATGGTGGATACACCCAGAGAGGGCAATGGCAAAGAGACAATGGAGGATGCCCCCTCCAAGCAACCCAAGCGCCGACGTCAGCGGCACCGCTCTAAGTCCCGCCATAGGAAAAACAGTGATAACAGCGCAAGAGGAAATAACAGTCCAGTCGACTCTAGAAGAAACGACGACTGCACCACCCCGGTGGCAGAGCACGATCAAGATGCAAACTGCAAACATAGTACGGATCCGATGTCCGAACACGACGACGCCAAGGATAAGCCTCATCAAACCCCGTCCGGGGAAGAAAACAGTCCGGACGAAGATGCACACATCATCCCGGAAACGCACTTGGAGCAAGAGAACCTCCGCAGAAGGCTTATTGCCATAGCGAGGAGCCTGAAGAAACGAAAGCAAACACTCAAGATCGCACAAGATACGCTCAACATCAGGTGGAACAAAGTAACAAAGTATGGTGGAAGTTACCATGAAAATAGCTATCCAAAGGGCCAACTATTACCGGAATTCGACGATGAGGCCCTAGAGCCCATACAACCGAAGAATGATACGGCCAACCGGCCGGATCCACCACCTTGTGAACGCGATAGAGCGGCTAACAAAGTCGCACATAAGTCAACACACGATCTACGTGAGAACTTGCGTCAAAAATCCGGCGCGACTAGATCCATCTATGGATCTAGGAAGCGCGCTACGGTACAAAACCAACACCAAATACTACAACCGTCCAAACACCATGGCACATCCCAATACATGGGTGCCGCACACCCCTTATGTTTCATTAATGAGGTGCTGGATCACGAATTCCCAGAGGGATTCAAACCGGTGAACATAGAGGCGTACGACGGGACCATAGACCCTAGAGTCTGGATAGAGGACTTTATCCTCCATATTCATATGGCTCGTGGAGATGATCTCCATGCCATTAAATACTTGCCCCTCAAGCTTAAAGGGCCAGCTCGACACTGGCTGGAAAGCCTCCCCGAAAACTCAATTGGAAGTTGGGAGGAGCTCGAGGACGCTTTTCGGGCCAATTTTCACGGGACTTATGCCTGGCCTCTGGATGCAGACGATTTAAGTCATATATTCCAACAGTCCGGAGAGTCCGTCCGAAAGCTTTGGAACAGGTTCCTCACCAAGAAGAACCAAATCGCCGACTGTTCGGACGCTGAAGCCTTAGCAGCTTTTAAACACAGTGTCCGAGACGAATGGCTCGCCAGACACCTCGGCCAGGAAAAATCGAGAACAATGGCAGCCCTAACAAGCCTCATGACCCGCTTTTGTGCGGGCAAGGACAACTGGTTGGCCCGTAGCAGCACCAGCGACCCAAGCACATCTGAAGTCAGGGATGGCAATGGTAAACCACGACGGAAGAAAAACAAGCGTTGAAATAAAGAAGGTAGCCCAGATAGCATGGCGGTAAACGCCGGATTCTGGGGCTCCCGACCAGGTCAGCAGAAAAAGCCTTTCAAAGGCAACAGAGAAGGACAATCTCGCCTAAACAAAATTCTTGACAAACTCTGTCAGATTCACGGCACCCTAGACAAACCTGCAAATCATACCCACAGAGAATGCTAGGTCTTCAAGCAGGCCAGTAAGCTAAACGCCGAACACAAAGGGGAAGAGACACCAAGCGAAGACGAGGATGAACCTCGCCAGCAAAGCACCGGAGGACAGAAAAAGTTCCTACCAGAGGTTAAAACAGTAAATGTGATCCATGTGACAAAGAGGAGAAGGAAGCATGCACTCCGAGGCACACACGCCATAGAGCCTGTCACCCCTAGGTTCAACCCCTGGTTGGCCTTCTCGATCACTTTTAATCATAGGGATCACGAGACAAATGTCCGGCACGAAGGACCGACGACCTTGGTATTAGACCCTATAATAAATGGGTACCATTTCACACGAGTCCTCATGGACGGCGGCAGTGATCTAAATATGATATATCAGGACACAGTCCGCAAAATGGGGATAGACCCGACACAAATAAGCCACAGTAATACTACCTTCAAGGGAGTAATACCAGGCCAAGAGGCCCGCTATACGGGCTCTCTACTACTAGAGGTGGTATTCGGTTCTCCCGATAACTTCCGAAGCGAAAGGTTAACTTTTCACATCGCCCCATTCCGAAGTAGTTATCAAGCACTACTCGGAAGAACGACTTTCGCTCGTTTTAACGCAATACCGCATTATGTTTTTCTCAAGCTTAAGATGCCCAGTCCACGTGGCATCATCTCAGTTAGCGGAAATACCAAACGTTTCTTATGTACGGAAGAGGATGCGGTGGCTCTAACAGCCACAAACTAGACGGCCTCACCAACCAGAAAAATGGCAGGTCGTCAAGACCACAGACACGGTTAAACGAATCTGGTGTTCCATCATATATACATGAGATTGGTTTGATGATAAAACCCTCATAAACGATACCAGGGGCTTCCCGCGTGTAATCAGGGCCAGCCCGGCTCAACTTGGCTTCTCTTGAATTTTGATAGTTCATTGATAATAACCAATTCTTCTTTTTGGCACGGCAACTTTCACCTAAGTTCTTTCCTTCTACAGATGACAATCGTGCTACACCTATCCAAGACACGACACAATGGAGACACAGGCGCAGACGTGCAGCAGGGACCCGCCCAAAGGTTTCTTTTTAGATTAAGACCCTGCGTAAACCTTTTTACTATCTCTTGTTGCTCACATCCTCCGGATACTCCACACAATCGAGAAGGATGCTGGCGTTATTGGCATGTGGCCACATCAGGATTTTGCATGTACCTGGACACATGGGGTTTCTTATTAAGGGCATTTTTTAGCCCGTTATATGTTATAAAGACCGAACACCTTAGGGAGTGTTCGACGTCGCGAGTTTGGCCCTATATGCATCAACTCCGAATCATGTCTTTGGTCACATGTTGGGTTTGCCCAGCTCCCACGTTTTGGTACCTTACGTTCCTTTATATCGGCTAAGGTAGCACTGGGAGAACTACTGCGATTGTGCCCTGGTTCATCCGGATGAGCACCTAAGTAGAGAAAGCCGAAAACTAACTGTCATGATATAGCGAGAGACTGGTCCACCACTCGATGACTCATCGGAATCTTCGGGATTCCTCCGTATGAACGAGGGGCCGTTTCTCGGTCATGTACGTACGCGCCCCTTATTCGGACGAGCGCAGAAGTACCAGGGGCTATATGGTAGCCCCACCGTCAAACTCCTATGGCTAAGTGAAAGTGTTAAAGCAATATAGTCCGATTGCCTCGTTCGCTGTGCTATCACCTCCTTAATGGACCAAGACGTTGGATTAAGTGTGAATATGCATTTTCTGCGAACACCCCCGCATTATATGCATGGGGGCGGAAGCCAACGACCGCAAACTTTCAAGTTATATACATATATACATAAACGGCCGCACATGAGGCATCATAGTACTTTCGGGCAAAAGTATAAATACAGCCTTGATAATTCAATAAAACATTGTTTTTACAATGGGAATACATGTCACTAGAACATAATATTTTGTGAGCACCGAGCCTCTATCGAACGAGCGCCTTCAAGAACTTCTTCAAAGTAGTGCTCGACAGCCACTTGGCCTACGGCCGAACCCTGTGTTGCAATAGTGGTGGCCTCCATCTCCGCCCAGTATGTCTTGACATGGGCAAATGCCATCCGCACACCCTCTATGCACGTCGATCTCTTTACAACATCGATGCGTGGCACAACACCAAGGAATTGTTGCACTAAACTAAAGTAGCTATTCGGCCTTGGCCCTCCCGGCCACAGGTGACCCACAACGGACCTCATGGCAAGTCCAAACAACCTATGGAGCTCGGCCCACTCGGCCATTCGCTCATTCAACAGCAGCGGACGGACTGGAGCGTGAAACTGTGACCAGAACAACTTTTCCACCTCGGGACCTTTCTGATCCCTGAAGTACTCGGCCGCATCAGCAGCACTTGCAGCCAAATCCACGTAGGCGTCCGCAGAACTCCATAGCCGGTCCAGAGGAGCATACTTCGGATCTCCGAACTTAGTCCGCAACAAGAAGGGCTTCCCAGACACGATATCTGCAGCTTGATTCAGCTCCTCCTTCGTCGCTCTAATTTTGGAGCGGGCTTCCTTGGCAGCCACCAGGACCTTCTCCAGGTCCATCGCCTTCGCCCGGTTTTCTTCTTCAAGAAGCTGGTAACGATCAGCGACATCTTTTAACTCTACAGACATCTTGGCTATTCTTTCCTTGCTCTCACAATGCGCGGCTTGTTCGGCCCTTAACTCTTCGGCCGCCTTTAGAGCGGCCGCATTGTTGCTCCTTGCTTGCTCCTTGGCTCGGGCAAGCTCTGCCCGAAGGGTCTCGACGGTGGCAGCTCCATTTGTAGTCATAACATATTAAAGATACTGGCATCATGCTCCTCTTATTATGTGACGATCACCAGAGAAATCACTCACCCTGTGCCTTGTCAAGCCGTTGGTTGACAAGCACGATATCGGCATCGGCCGCATCAAGTTGCTGCTTTAGCTTGGCAAATCCATCAGTTCGGCTAGCCACCGTAGCCTCAGCCACCTGCACATAAAGGCAGTCAAATTATTACCTGGGTATATGATCCTCGGGTTGCCGCCGTTCTCGAGGACAACCAGAGTCTTAGGGGCTACTATCTGCACAAGGCACACCTAACGTATGCGGTACTATCAAAAACATACACTATTTCACGTACCTCGAAGCCTTTCAGCACACTCCTAAAGTCTTCATGCAAACCGCTTTCAGCGGATGAAATCCTTTCAATTACCGTACCCATCAGTGTAGGATGCGCTTCCGAGATGGCCGCTTGCCCCAGAAGATCCTTCAGTGCGTCCGACCACACACTATACGGTTCCGGACTCTTGCTGCCGCTCTCCTTAGGAGCTGGATACTAGGGATTCCGGGTAGCCAAAGGGTTATCCTCTAGCCTTGGCGGATCTGGAGACACCCTCCGCGACGACACTCCAGGGTCACCGGCCTCATGAGGCGGGGTGTCAGGGGGAGGCGTTTCGCTCTCCATCATCTCTGGAAGAAGATCCCCCGAAGACGAACTCTGTCGAGAAGGGCTACGATCCGGACTACAATTTATAAGCATCGGTTATTGTCTTCGGAAGTAAGGTAGGATATTTTCACTATTAGGTACTTTTTGATTACTTACATCTCGGTAGAGGGCTGATCCCCATGCGGACATTGTGTGGCAAGAATACCCTCCGAGGCAGGACCCTTTGGCGGAGATTTCTTCTCCCGTTTGGTAACCTTAGTTTCCGGATCTTCAGAGGCAGTCTTCTTCCTTCCCCGGGGAGAAAGAATGTCAGATTCTTCCCCCTGGTTATCCTCCCTCGCAGAGGTGCTCATCCCCTCAGTTGGGACGAGTAGCGAGTGAGGCCCGCTGTCGGCTTCTTTATTCCCCCTTCATCTTCCTTTGAGGGCACTTGATAAGATGCCGGCTCGAGCATTTTGTCCAGTACCGGATTGTCCAAGCCTTCAGGAAGGGGGGCCGGACACCTGATCATCTTCGCCTTTGTTATCCAATCCTGGTCAAAGAGCGACTTTTTAGAATGATGTCATGATAAATAAAAGGACAATGTGTTCAGCCATGGGATTACTCACTTGGGTAGTAGGGCGGTTGCAGCTCAAACCCACATCCCCAGTGGTGTCCGGACACTCTATTTGGGGTCCGAAGAACAATTTGTACATCACTTTGAGCGTCATGCCGAGGAAATGCTGAATAGCTCGCGGTCCTTGCGGGTTGATTCCCACATACAGAGGAACCAACGTTTGCAAGGCTGGACTCGACGAACCAGCATAACTTGCATTACCATAATCAGACTGAAATCTCTCTCAAAGAGATCTCGGATACGGCTCTGCAATATTGGCACGTCCTTTGCTGGACCCAGCTCAGCCCCTACTGATCCATGACATCAGTTGCGATGGGGGGCCCGAGCGAAAGGTGGGGGCATCTACCCACTTGGCACTTCGGGGAGCTGTGATGTAAAACCAATCCCGCAGCCACAATCGGGGAACCTCTGGGAAGGAACCCTCTGGCCATGGAGCATCAGCGATTTTGCTTATTAAAGCACCTCCGCATGCTGCGTGCCACCCCTTGATCATCTTCAGCTTCACATCGAAGGTCTTGAGCCACATGCCGAAGTGAGGGGTAATGCGGAGGAAGGCCTCACATACGACAATAAATGACAAGATGTGAAGAAGGGAATCCAGGGCCAAATCGTGAAAATCCAGCCCATAATAGAACATAAGACCCCTGATAAAGGGATCCAGAGCGAGGCCTAGTCCTTGGAGGAAGTGGGATATGAACACGACGCTCTCGTTGGGTTCGGGAGTAGGGACGACCTGCCCTCGAGCAGGCAGCCTATGCGAAATTTCGGCGGTCAGATATCTGGCCTCTATCAACTTCTTGATGTCCTCCTCTGTGACGGAGGAAGGCATCCACCGACCTTGAAGGTTGGATCCGGACATAGTTGAAGGTCCGAAGCACCTGACCTGGGCTTTGGGTGTTAGAACTCGAGGCGGGGAAGGATTCGATTGAGGACGGGAGGGAAAAAAAGAAAAGGCCTCTTCCCCCTTATAAAGAGGGTGAATATCAAGCGTCCTCCTCGTGACCATTTGGGACTTGCCTAAGATCTAGGAGTTATACCAACAGACACGGTTGGGTTACCCACATCTGTATTGATGAGAATACCGTGATAAGGGGAACACGATCTCTGCTTTGACAAGACGTGTCAAGAAAACCGCCTCGCGTTATGTGCGGAGCTGGGTGATAAAAACGGTTCGAATAATGACCGGGCCATGGCGTGATGTCATGTTGTCAAAACGTGTCAGCAGATTAGATTTGTGGAAATATTATTCTCTCTACAATGGTATGTGGAACTTATTTTGCAGGGCCGGACACTATCCTCGTATTCTAAACTCTTCCATGGTGTATGTGGAGGAGGAACCCGCCTTGCAATGCCGAACACAATACTGCGCGCCAGACTCATCGTCATTGAAGCCTGGTTCAGGGGCTACTGAGGGAGTCCTGGATTAGGGGGTCTCCAGACAACCGGACTATATCCTTTGGCCGGACTGTTGGACTATGAAGATACAAGATTGAAGACTTCATCCCGTGTCCGGATGGGACTCTACTTAGCGTGGAAGGCAAGCTAGGCAATATGGATATGTATATCTCCTCCTTTGTAACCGACCTTGTGTAACCCTAGCCCCCTCCGGTGTCTATATAAACCGGAGGGTTTAGTCCATAGGACAACACACAATCATACCATAGGCTAGCTTCTAGGGTTTGGCCTCTCTGATCTCGTGGTAGATCAACTCTTGTAATACTCATATAATCAAGAACAATCAAGCAAGACGTAGGGTATTACCTCCATCAAGAGGGCCCGAACCTAGGTAAACATCGTGTCCCCTGCCTCATGTTACCATCCGCTTTAGACGCATAGTTTGGGACTCCCTACCCGAGATCCGCCGGTTTTGACACCGACAGCGGATATATTCACTAAACCGCTTGATGAAAAGATATTTTGCTATTTGAGAGGTGAATTGAATATCATTGATGCCTCAAACATGGAATAGAGATTCCATTTGGATACATGCAAGGCATGAGCCTATGTGACTAATCCTTGATATTTCTCTTATGATAATGACCACTTATCTTGGATAGTTTTGCACCCTTGTATGTTATCTAACCCTTGTAGGTACTTGATTGAGCCTCAATCTATGAGATTTCTTGCTAAACTAGGTGGGACCTGCACGTGAAGCTGTGGTCGATTTCTTGGAGAACAGAGGAGTTCAAGTTTGTTCCGCTCAGCCTTGGGTTTGTGGTGTGGGTCTGTTTTGGCTTCGAGATGCTGGTGTTCATTTCCCCCTCATGCAACTACCACCACAACCACTTGGGAATGATACTTTTGTTCACTTCCACAAGCACGATAAAGGGGTTTGTTTTAGGGGCGCTCATGGTTTTGGTGATGGATGTCTCATATTCCTCGGGATACCACTTGATTTACGCAACACTGGGAATATTCATGTTGCAGTCAACATTTTTGGCAAGTTTCATCATTGGGTTGAGGAGGAGCCTTATATGGTCAGATCGATTGTGTTTGCATCCTTCCTGGAGGATATCCTGGTCCCTCGAGTTGTGGCCTTCACAGATTTTGCAGGTTATGGTGGTGCTAAAGTTTCCTGGACGACACCTTGTTACATTTTAGGTGCAAATTTTGCTGACCAGATTCCTGAGGATGAAGATCCAATGCCACTTGATGGAAATCATCACCCCTTGCCAGGAGGTTTGGTCCCAAATGTGCATAATTTTGTGTTGCCACCTTACCCTGCTATTGGATGGAACGATCTTCCCCCAGTGCCACCTCCAATGCATGATAATGTTGACCCTGGTAATTGGGGCCATGGTCACTGGGGAGATGATGATGAGGAGCAGCAGGATAATTTGATTCTTCATAATCAACCTGTTCAAGATCAAGAGTCTATGGTGATAGACAATTTGATGCAATCTGACTCTGAAGTGCAACTGCATGATCCTCCTCAAATTGTTTTTGATGCTAATGCTTGGGCAATCATCCCATACTAGTCGCTAGCTATACAATATGACAGAATTGTTCTGGGTCCAGTCAAGCTTGTTTATGGGACAATTTTGCCATCGTATATGGCATGTAACAGGTCTTTTGGATCTCTCATGCAGTTCTGCCCCACCTATGAAATCCCCCAGCAGATGCATGTGTTGGATTTACAGCCCATTTTGCTGTCCAAGTGGAGCTTATTGGGGATCATTGTAGAAATTAAATTTTTTCTATGCATCACCAAGATCAATCTATGGAGCTTACTAGCAACGAGAGGGGAGTGCATCTTCATACCTTTGAAGATCGCGATGCGTAAGTGTTACAAGAATGCAGATGAAGGTGTCGTACTCGTGGTGATTCAGATCGCGGTTGATTCTGATCTAAACACCGAAGAACGGTGCCTCTGCGTTCAACACACGTGCAGCCCGGTGACGTCTCCCACGCCTTGATCCAACAAGGAGAGAGGGAGAGGTTGGGGAAGACTCCGTCCAGCAGCAGCACGACGGCGTGGTGGTGGTGGATGAGCGTGGCACTCCAGTAGGGCTTCGCCAATCACTTCGAGAGACGAGGAGGGAGAGGGGTAGGGCTGCGCCAAGAGAGAGGGAGACTCGTATCGTTGGCAGCCCCAAAACCCCCACTATATATAGTGGAAGGGGAGGGGCGTCGGCCCCCTAGATCCATCTAGAGGGGGGAGCGGCGGCCCTCGGGGCGACGGCCCCTCGGGGGGGGGGGGGGCAGCGGCCCCCTTAGGGTTTCTAACTAGGGGGGGGGGCGCCTGCCCCCGGGGGGCAGCGGCCCCCTAGGGTTTCCAACCCTAGGCGCCTTGGGCCCTGGGGGGGGGGGCGCACCAGCCCACTAAGGGGCTGGTTCCCACCCAACTACAGACCATTAGGTCCTTCGGGGCATGTGGACCCTTTTGGTGGACCCCCGGAACCCCTTCGGTGGTCCCGGTACAATACCGATAAACCCTGAAACCTTTCCGGTGACTGAAACTGGACTTCCCATATATAAATCTTTACCTCCGGACCATTTCGGAACTCCACGTGATGTCCGGAATCTCATCCGGGACTCCGAACAATATTCGGTAATTACGTACATCTATTCCCTATAAACCTAGCATCATCGAATCTTAAGTGTGTAGACCCTACGGGTTCGGGAACTATGCAGACATGACCGAGACATCTCTCCGGCCAATAACCAATAGCAGGATCTGGATACCCATGTTGGCTCCCACATGTTCCATGATGATATCATCAGATGAACCACGATGTCAAGGATTCAATCAATCCTGTATACGATTCCCTTTGTCTACTGGTATAGCACTTGCCCGAGATTCGATCATTGGTATACCGATACCTTGTTTTTTTTGACTATGTACTGCAAGGCAACAGCCTCACAGCTCTTTATTCAAAACAAAACAAAAGATCATAGTACAAAAAATGGAGGGAGGAAAGAAAAGGAAAGCTATCATACTTACAAAGAGAGTTAGGGGAGGGAGGCTATCCAGGCTAATAAACTGTCCCTATATTTACATTTGATCCTATGTGCTAGTAAGGATATATCATGCACAAAATTCCTCCTCCAAGCTCTGAAACTTGGAGTCTCATTTCTGAAGATCTTGCCATTCCTCTGTGTCTAGATGTTCCAAGTGGCAGTAAAGACCACCTCAGAGAAGAAAGGCCTGT
The DNA here is from genome assembly GCA_034509565.1 of Triticum monococcum. Lineage (NCBI taxonomy): Eukaryota > Viridiplantae > Streptophyta > Magnoliopsida > Poales > Poaceae > Triticum > Triticum monococcum. The sequence goes on along the minus strand of CM067843.1, from coordinate 71,038,981 downwards.
TGAAATCCCTCTTACAAGCCGCAGCCATCATATAGGTAGTCTGATTGGGCGTGACAGACCAGGATATCCCAAGATAATTCCAAACTCTTTGACTGAAGTTGCAAGAGAAGAAGAGGTGTACTCTATCTTCATGGAGGGAAGATTGGCATAGCACACAAGTATCATCTTGGATATTCCAGTGTCTTCTCTGCATCATGCCACGTGTGTTGAGGCAATCCATCAATAAAAAGCCATCCGAAAACCTTGATCTTGAGGGTACAGGAGCTTTTCCAAATATACTGGAACAGTGGGTCAATCCTCAAATGGGAGAAGGTGAACTCATAATATAGTTTGGATTGATATTCTCGAGATTTGGATGGCCATTTCCAAACATCATTCTCCTCAGACTGTAAACTTATGGGTTGTAGCAAGTCTTGTAGTTGTGTTAGTTCCAGATATGCCTCCTCTGAGAAAGGTAGGTGAAAACCTTCCATAATCGTCTGATAAGAGAGAAAGCCCTTAACTGTTATTGTATCATCCATGGCAAATGAGTGAAGTCGAGGGAAACGATCCTTAAGGGCGATCATACGTTTGTCAATTTGCCAACGATCAAGCCAAAAAACCACAGTATCCCCAGCATGTACTTCTGGTGTGGCTAACAAGACAAACTTGTCATACAACCTGAGCACATCTCGCCACCAAAAGGAGCCACAGAGCTGGGTGACTTGTGGAGGTGAGGAGTGATAGTAGGAATCCCAGATAAGATTCACCCATGGAACATCTTTCTTGTTGAAAAACTTGAACAGGTGCTTGAGCAGAAGAGCTTCATTTTGCACTCCCAAATGGGTGACCCCTAGCCCTCCAAACTTTTTTGGTCTACATACCAAATCCTAAGCTGCTAGAGATTGCCTTGGAGCTTCAGTATTCCCCCTCCAGAGACATTGCCGTTCGATCCTTTCAATCTGTTTGAGGATGCCCTGTGGTATTGATAAGGAACAAAGAAAGTAGATGGCCATGGATGTGAGGACAGACTACAGAAGTTGGAGTCGACTGCCTTGGTTGAGGAGACAGGAAGATGCCGAAAGTCTTCGCTCAATGCGATCAACAAGAGGCAGCAGGTCATAAATGGTCGGTCTAGAGGTGCCCATGGGCAAGCCAAGATAAGTAAATGGCATTGATCCAACAGAGCAGCCCAGTAAATCAGCAATACGAGCTCCTTCTTCTGCAGACATGTTCATTGGGATGAGAGATGATTTGCTAAAATTGACCCGCAGACCCGTGGATGTAGCAAAGTTGTGTAACATCTCCTTGAGGGCAATGAGTTGTCTGTCCACCGCTGGCAAAATTACCAGAGTATCATCTGCATACTGCTCAATCGGGTAATCATTAGATCTCGTTGGGATTGGCAAGGTGAGGACATTACGGGCACACATGTCATTCACGACAGCTTGTAAAAGATCCACCGCAATGACGAAGAGGAGGGGCGATAGGGGATCACCTTGCCGAACACCACATTTGCACTGGAAATGCTGGCCCAGTACTCCATTTAACAATACCGAAGAAGAACCCGACGATAGGAGGTTATTGACCCAGTCATTCCAACGGTCATCAAAGCCCTTATGCTTAAGAATTGTGAGGATGACATCATGCTCAATCATTTCAAATGCTTTTGTGAAATCGAGTTTCAGTAAAACAATGGGCCGCTTTGATGCTTTGCACTGGTGTATATATTCAAAACACCATGCAAGACAGTCCTGGATAGAGCGACCCTTGAGAAAACCATATTCGTTACGATGTATGCATTGGAGGATTACTTTCTGCAACCGATTCGCTAGAAGTTTGGTCAAGAATTTTAGACATGTATTGGTTAAAGAGATGGGCCGAAAATCACCAACATACTCCGGGCTTAACTTCTTAGGAATGAGAGTAATAAGTGATGTGTTCAAACATTCCAGGTTGCAATTTCCTTCATAGAACTCATTAGCTAGCTTCATGAAATCTGGCTTAAGAACGCTCCAGCATTTCCTGAGGAAAAGGCCAGTAAATCCATCCGGTCCCGGGGCACGGTCTGTTGGTAAATGTTTAATGACCTCCTCCACTTCATCATCAGAGAAAGGCCTGGATAACTCCTCAAGACCCTGGACTCTAGGCAGCAAGGCGTCAAGATCAAAGGTCATGCAAATCCCCTTAGATTGGCCCATTCGTTGTTTGAAATCTGAACAGAACATGGAAGCTAACTGATGGTGATCAGTGACAACCTCTCCTGCAGCATTTTTAATGGAGGTGATTGTATTCCTTCGGTAGCGCTCAGTGGCCATGGCGTGGAAGAACTTCGTGTTTTCTTCCCCAACTTTGATAGATCTGATAGTGCATCGCTGTTTCCAATATATAAATTGCAACCGAAGAATATCCTCAAGATGAATTTTAACAATTCTACGAAAGTTCATCTCTGGCCAAGTGAGTAGCCTTAGTTCCTCCAATCCATCAAAGTGCAGGATCACCTTATTGCAATCAGCAATAAGGGTTTTAACCTTCGAGAGACTAACATGCCACCTCTTAAGAGCATAACGAAGGGCTTTAAATTTGGCCGAGATTGTGGCAGCAGTAGAAGCCTTGTGGACAGGCCTGTTCCAGACTTTAGAAACACAGTCAGCAAAACCAGGTAGATTTACCCAATAGTTTTCAAAACGGAAAACTTTGGCTTTTGGGATAGAAGTGGCAACCGAAACCACACAAGGTACGTGGTCTGATGCGGTCCTTGCTAGGGGCAAGACCATCGTATTAGGATGGTCAGATGTCCAAGCTACCGTGGTAAAAAACCAGTCAATCTGTTCGAGGAGAGGGTTTGTTTGCATATTGGACCAGGTAAACTGCCGTCCTTTTATTGGTAGTTCAACCAAGCCTAAATGGCCAATGATTTTATTAAAAAGGAAGATATCATTAACATCTCCCCCTGGTAGGTTACGGTTGTCCAAGGATCGCATGAAATTGAAATCACCAAGAAACAACCAATTCTCATCCATTTGAATGTTGAGATTATATAACCACTGAACAAATTCAGCTCGAGCTGGGTTCTGACAAGGACCATAAACTGACACTAAAGTCCAAACTTCAGAAGTGTGGGCAGATTTGAACTCAACAATAATACCATATGGAAGCGCCTGAATTAATCTGCCAGAGAAGAAAGCTGAATTCCAAATAACAAGAATCCCACCAGAAGCCCCAACTGAAGGTATATACGCGAAATTATCAAAGCGTCGAGGACAAAATTTCCTAAGGAAACGCTAATCAATGTGCATGCATTTAGTTTCTTGCAAACAGACTATGGAGCACCCACTTTCATCTATCTTCTGTTTGACTGCAAGTTGTCGCGCTTCGGAGTTAAGACCACGCACATTCCAACACAAAATCTTCCAGTCTCTAAGGTTTGTCTGATTCATTACAAACTAACAGAAAGAAAAGCAAAAGTAGATCACATAATGACCTACAGCATCCATCAGACAGCATCACAAAGTTCCACAGTAGGTAGAGCAAATAAAGATAAGTGGCAATTGAAGGGGTTCGCCAGCAACCCTTGATGCAACTGGCTTCATTCATCATCTGTATCCCTAGAGGTAGAGGCTTCAGAAGGATCAGGTACAAGCTTTTCCACCATGATCTTCTCAGGGGCAATCTTCAGGCGTGCGCCAATGCGTTGCAGATCAGCAATGGCAGTTGGAGGAGGCAGCATTGTGTCGTCAGGAGCGGGTGCAGACTGAGCGGGCCGAGCACAAGTTTTACGCTTCTTTGTACGCCTGACAGATTGTGGTGTGCCAGTTCCTGGGGGTACCTGACGAAAACCATCGCGCAGGGAGCGAAGCCGCGCGCTACGTCGAACCTCTGACTCCAGGAACGGTCCAGCAGAAGCAGATTTGCGTGAGCGCTTGGTAGTTGTTGCAGGCATAGCAAAGAACTGAAATTTCTCGGTGACAGGTTCAGACAATTCAACAGGCTCTTCGAAGCAGAGCGCCCGAGCAACATGGCGCTTGGTTGGAGAAAGCTGGTAGGATGATTCAGTAGCAATCGGTGGTGGCACCAAGCTGATGTTCACACTCCCAACAGAAAGATGCGGATTCTAGGACTGCTTGATGTAGTTGAACAAAGGCATCTGCAATGGGCGTGGGATGACTTTTGAAGCAAACTGTGGCATGTACTTATAGAAGGTACGGGTCCACTGTATCTGGGGAGGCAGGATCGGGCCAAAGACCGTGAGCACCTGGCCAATGAGGACCTGTTGAGGAGCCACAGGGTGGAAAGGCGCAATCTCTGCGTTGTGAGCGTCTTCTGGGTCATTGTCATTGTTCACAGAATTATCAGACACCTGCAGCACCATGGATTCTTGAGACTGAACTTCAATAGGTTCGTCCAGAACTGCCATATTTGCAGGAGCAGAATTATCAGATACCTTATTCAATCTCGTTACGGCAAGTCTCTTTACTCGTTCCGTAACACATCATCTCGTGACCAACCCCTTAGTCAGATTGAGCTCATTACAATGATGTCTTACCGAGTGGGCCCAGAGATACCTCTCCATCATACGGAGTGACAAATCCCAGTCTTGATTCGTGCCAACCCAATAGATACTTTCGGAGATACCCGTAGTGCACCTTTTTAGCCACCCAGTTATGTTATGACGTTTGGCACACCCAAAGCATTCCTACGGTATCCGGGAGTTGCACAATCTCATGGTCTAAGGAAAAGATACTTGACATTAGAAAAGCTTTAGCATACGAACTACACGATCTTGTGCTAGGCTTAGGATTGGGTCTTGTTGTCGGGGGTTGGGTGTGACATATGCCAAAGGATGGCTTATCATGGTGGGGGCGAGTAGAACGTTGCCGGTGCCTGGAAACAGGATAAGGCGAAGGCATGCATGCCGACGAATCTTACCCAGCTTCGGGGCTCTCCATGGAGATAATACCCCTACTGCTGCTCTGCGGGGTCTCCGCATGCTCACTATGGCAAAGTGTGTACACGATTGCTCCTTGAGCTGTTTCCTGGAGGTAGGAGAAGGCAAGGCTAGCTCTCTCCTTCCTATATGATCTGGTTTAGTGCTAATGGATTCCAACCCTTCGCATGGGTGCCCTCGGGGGTTTATATAGGCCTACCCCCCAGGGGTACAATGGTAATCCGGCTGGATGCGGGCCCAGCCGTTAGTCTTTCTGGCCGCCATCTTATCCGCCGACTCCTAGGGCCCGCCGACTGGCTTGGTAAGGAGCCGACAGGCCGCGTCCGCCGCGGGCGGGTCTTGCCGGCGGCGGATTACTGTGGCCGTGCTTCTAATGACGCGAGCTCAGTCATGGGGCCGTGGCAACAGCTCCAACGTCTGGCGTGCGATCACTGTTTCCACTCCCGGTCGCGTCTGGTTAATGGCGTGTGGGGCCCGTGGGAGGGGCCCGCCGACTCTTGGGGGTTGACTCCCAACTGGGCCGACTGGTGGCGCTTCTCGCCGTCTTCCATACGCCTGCTGATTGGTGGGACCCGTCGTCCCTGGGTCGTACCGGCAGGCCATCGTGGGCACAGGACTCCGCCCTCTGGGGCTGACGTCAGGGCCGGCATGGCAACAGTGTCGCGCCGCGCGGAGATCTCCGCGGGTACGGCGTACTGTGGCCACGCCTGCCGTTGGAAAAGGGTGGGAGTGGACCTTACTATGGCCACTCCCCGTCCCGTCCCTCTTTATGAGGGCATGGGGGTTGTTGGCGTCACGGGCCGACTCCCCATGGCCGGCTTCTCTGGAAGTTGCCAGTCAGGAGTCGGCTCATCCTAAAGTCGTCCTCGGGACTCGGCCACGAGTGGGCAGTCGGCTGCCTCGCAGCCGACTCTCAAAAGGCGGCTCTTCATCCTGGGGTCTTGAGGGGTGCATTCTGCCCCGATGTCTTGAAAGGATCTGGGCCTGGGTTAGCCTACCCATGGCCCATTACTCCGACACTTTTCCATCACATCATTCTCCTAATGATGTGATCCCGTTATCAACGACATCCAATGTCCATGGTCAGGAAACCGTAACCATCTATTGATCAACGAGCTAATCAACTAGAGGCTCACTAGGGACATGTTGTGGTCTATGTATTCACACATGTATTACGATTTCTGGATAACACAATTATAGCATGAACAATAGACAATTATCATGAACAAGGAAATATAATAATAACCATTTTATTATTGCCTCTAGGGCATATTTCCAATAGTCTCCCACTTGCACTAGAGTCAATAATCTAGTTACATTGTGATGAATAGAACACCCATAGAGTTTTGGTGTTGATCATGTTTTGCTCGTGGAAGAGGTTTAGTCAATGGATCTGCGACATTCAGGTCCGTATGCACTTTACAAATATCTATGTCTCCATTTTGAACATTTTCACGAATGGAGTTGAAGCGATGCTTGATATGCCTGGTCTTCTTGTGAAACCTGGGCTCCTTGGCAAGGGCAATGGCTCTAGTGTTGTCACAGAAGAGAGTCATCGGGCCCGATGCATTGGGAATAACTCCTAGGTCGGTAATGAACTCCTTCATCCAGATTGCTTCATGTGCTGCCTCCGAGGCTGTCATGTACTTCGCTTCACATGTAGATCCCACCACGACACTTTTCTTGCAACTACACCAGCTGACTGCCCCACCATTCAAAATATACACGTATCCGGTTTGTGACTTGGAGTCATCCAGATCTATGTCGAAGCTAGCATCGACGTAACCCTTTACGACGAGCTCTTCATCACCTCCATAAACGAGAAACATATCCTTAGTCCTTTTCAGGTACTTCAGGATATTCTTGACCACTGTCCAGTGTTCCATGCCGGGATTACTTTGGTACCTTCCTATCAAACTTACGGCAAGGTTTACATAGGGTCTGGTACACAACATGGCATACATAATAGACCCTATGGCCGAGGCATAGGGGATGACACTCATCTTTTCTCTATCTTCTGTCGTGGTCGGGCATTGAGCCGTGCTCAATCTCACACCTTGCAATACAGGTAAGAACCCCTTCTTGGACTGATCCATATCGAACTTCTTCAATATCTTGTCAAGGTACGTGCTTTGTGAAAGACCAATGAGGCGTCTCGATCTATATCATTGAGAAAAAAATAAGAAGCAACCTTTCGGGACGAAACTCCGCCGCCACGAGGCGGAACCTTGGCGGATACAATCTAGGGCTCCGACAGAGCTGTTCTGCCAGGGAAACTTCCCTCCCGGAGGGGGAAATCATCGCCATCGTCATCACCAATGCTCCTCTCATCGGGAGAGGGCAATCTCCATCAACATCTTCATCAGCACGATCTCATCTCAAAACCCTAGTTCATCTCTTGTCGGTGGGAATGACACCTATGGGATCACAAGAATACCTACTGTGGTTAGCGGGGCGCGGGGTCGTGAGAAGAGCGGATCAAACAGATAGCACACGGTTCGTTTATCCAGGTTTGGGCCGCGAGGATGCGTAAAACCCTACTCCTGCTTTGGTGGATTGTATATCTGTGTTCTTGAGCAAGCTATGGGCGTGAGGAGCTCCAAAAAGCCGAATCCTTCCTCTGGTCGCCTCGGGGCTCCTTTTATAGAAAAAGGGGTTGCCACAGTGGCACACAAGAGGTGGAAAGGGTACAGTGCTGCGAGGTTATCCCTCGCATCACATGACAAGGCACATTTAATGCGTCTTTCTTAGGTCTCCTTGCTTTATCGGGGACGGGGGAGAAACCTGTCTCGTCCTTCGCCGCTCCTTCTTGTGTCGACACGCGCCCTGGCTAGCGACGCCTGCGATGCCATGTAGGTAGGCAGGCAACTGAGGTGGCGCAGTGGTGGGTCTTCACGAAGATCTGCATGCCGCCACGCGGGTGCCTGCCCAGCTGGTTGGGTTGGCAGCTGCATGCATGCGGTGGTGGAGGTTTAGTCGGCATGGGCCTGATGGTGGCCCTGCGGGTGTCCTCGGCACCCGGCAAGGGTCTTGCCGAGGCGCCTGCTGTCATCCCCAGCAAGGCGCTTGCCGGGGGCCTTATGGTCTTCCTCGGCTGGGATCCCGCCAAGGGTTGTCGACTCCTTAGTGCGAATCTGATCTTGAATGTCTTCACAAAGATCTGCATGCCGCCACAGGTATGTCTCCCGAATCCTTGCCCTTTGGGGGCAGTGGACTCAAGGGTGATTTGCTCCATAGGCGCGGCACGAGTCACCGCGGCAAGGGTCTTGCCGGGGCTGCTAGAACTGTCTCCCGGCAAGGATCTTGCCTGGGGAGTCCGCTTCATCCCCGTTGCTCTTCGTGTTCTTGGCCTTGGCGTCGTTCCAGTTCTCTTGAGCTTCGGTCTTACCCTAGCTCACCTCCCTTGCCTTGCCTGATGTGGTGGTATCCGCGGCTCAGACTACCCGTGCATAGTTATAGGGGTACAAAAAGTGAACCCCTCTTTTTATACACCGGCAGGAGCCCCCGGGCCTGGGCCACACATAAGCACAACGCGCTGTTGGGCTAGGCCCAAAAACGGTGCACGGGTAGGCAGGGCGGTTTTTACCGCGGTAAGATTCTTCGTGCGCTGTGCTTCCCACAATTCCCGCGCGTGGCGCGGCGTGGGGAGGCATGCGTGACGTGGGCGGCATGCGTGGGGTTGGTTCCCGCGGGCATGCGTCACATCACAGTTAATGTGAAAGGAGGCAGCCCGTGTTTTCCCCCATAAGAAGGAATAACCGTGGGCGCGCTACTCACTTTCTCCTCTTTCCTCGTGCCTTCTCCAATCTCAGAGACGCCGTTTCCTCTCTTCCTTCCCTCCTAAGCTTCCTCCGTCGCCCACCGTCGTTGCTTCGCCATCCTCCTTCCTCAGTCCTCTAACTTTCTTAGCCGCCATGGCGCCCAAATCCGCCAAGGGCAAGGGGTTGGCTAAGGGCGCTGGGACTGTGGAGCCGCCGGAGAGTGCACTATTGGGGGACCGGACGAAATCCGCCTTCTTCTTCCCCTCGACGGTTGATGTTCGTGAGCGCCGGGCCTCCTTCAGGCCTCTATGGGGAGTGAATACGGGGGGAGAGAATTCAGGACATCTGGCGACGCGCGTCATTCCTGCCGCTTGCGCCGATCCTGCCCCAAATTGGTATCCCTTTTTCGTCGATTATCTTTCTTGCGGGCTATGTCCCCCTTTTTCCGATTTTTTCTGCGACATCATGCACACCTTCGGCTTTCGCCTCTTAGATTTTACTCCGAACGCGGTGGCGTGCATGGATTTCTTCGCGCATCTTTGCAAAGGCTTTCCCCGGGTGCAGCCCAACACGGCACTCTTCCTCCATTATTTCTCCCCTCAAATCCAACCGGGAGGTGCCATCTCTGGTTGCGTCACCTGGATCCCAAGATCCAAGGGGGCGTACCGGACGATGCCGTGAAGGAGAGGTGGGAGGAATGGCGTGGCCGGTGGTGCTGGATTGAAGATGAAGACCCGCCGGAATTCTGCAAGGTCCGCCGAGTGCCGCCGGTCCGCGGCAGTGATTGGAGTGATGTCGACGTCGCTGATGGGAGGTTCACTGTCACCACCACCAGGATTCTCCGGCTCACCCGGGCTGGACTCACCCTTGAGAAGATCGGGGCGGACTTCATTCGTCGCCGGATCGCCTCATTGCACAACAAGGGAAGGCCAGCCTGGCTTTTTACGAATCCGGCTGACATTATGCGGCTCCTCTCCGGCCTCGACCACAATTTCACGGTGATGGCGCATGCCAACTTCTGCCAGCGGCTTTTTCAGCTTGATGTGGGTCGCGACGGCGAGGTCGAACGGACTGGCAAGGCCGCGAGGGCTGCCGCAAAGGTCGACAAGGCCATCAAGGGGCCGTTTTTCATGTTCCCAGTGGGGGTGGTCCCGTTGTGCAATAATTCACGTCGGTCCGAGATCATCGCTATGATGCCAGACTGTAACGCGCACGACCCTGTCCTGAGCTGGAAGGAGCCGAAGGATGCTGATGTGCAGCAATTCTTTGACACCCTGATCGAGGTATATGTCAATGCTGACGCCAAGCGGTGGCTTGTCATGGACACCACCCAGGCAGAGCTGGACTACATCGCCACTTGGGCGAGGGAGGCATAGCTTGCCATGGAGGCCGGCAGCGCCGGGGGTGTGGAGGACAAGGCCGCAACTGCTGCGGAGGAAGAGGAGCTCACCCGGTGGGCGGCGGCCTTCGGGGAGGTTAGCAGCGCCGACACGGGAGCTCCGCTTGTCGAAGATGCGGCCGACGAGTCATCGAGGGGGGAGGATGTGGTGACGGGCTCGACGCCAGCCAGGGGGAGAGGGCGAGTCCTGTGGCGGGCTGGCTCTGGCGAGCTGGTCCGGCCCGGCAGGGCTGCGCAGCCTCAATTGGAGGGGTCCGGGTGTCATACGAGGGCCACGGCAGCGAAGAGGCTGACGAAGGCCGCTGAGAAGAAGAAGACAACTGCCCCTTCCCCATCTGGGCACGCACAAACCCCGCCTTCTTTGCCTCCGCCGGCAGATGTCGACTCGGATGTTGACGCAAAGATCCCTTTTGATCTTGGGCCTCTCAGCCCGAAGAGGAAAAGGGGAGTGGTGGAAGAGGAGGAGATGGATGACGAGTAAGTACTCCGTTCCTTACTGCCATTTCCATTCCTCTGAATTAAGTGACTCATCTTGATCCGTTTTTGCTTTTGCAGGGATGCAGAGATGTTGGCTCAGAGGGTGAAGAGGGCGAAGGCCTCGGCGAGCAGTCAGCCCCCGACTGGGGCTTCAAAGACGCCACTGGTGGTGTTGAGCAGCCCGGACAGCAGCCCCCGGCACAGCCCCCAACGTAAGTTCGTCACCCTCCCCTTGTTCGACACGTGGTAGGCATTTGATGCTATGGTGTTGACCTTGTCGGGTTTGCAGGAGGGGAGCGGCAGCAGAGGAGCCGTAGAGGGCTAGCCCCAACACACCACCCCCATCGACTACGCCGCCACGAGGGGCGTCCCCGGCAAGGGCATCAAGCACGGAGCCCACACCCATGGAGGAAGAGGGGAACTTGGGCGCTGGTGACTCTGCCATGGCGTCAAATGCTGGCGGGGAGTGGACTTCTGCTTCACAGCCTGGCACTGGTGAGTCACCTGTCCTCCGTCTCTATTTTTTCCTTATTCTTTTTCTTGGCTTCAATGCTCCCATTACTACCTAGGCCCTCCTTCAATAGGTATGGAGGACATGGATACTGTTGTTGGGAATATTGCTGAGGAGGCCGCGGCGGAGGCCAACAGGATTGCCGCCGAGGGGGCCGCCAGAGATGCTGACGAGGCCGCCGCTGATGAGGCCGCCAAGGATGCTGCCGAGGACACCGCTGCGGGGGCCACCAAGGCGACCGGCGAGGCTTCTGCCAAGGGCGCCTGCGGTGGGCCCACCGGGGAAGCCGGCATGGCCACCGCCGTGGAAGAGATGGTTGATGATCAGCCTCCTTCCTCCTCAACCTCGGGCCCCAGCAAATACCTAAAGGTGGGTGACAATCTTTTTGTCCATCTTCCAGGGGTGTTAAGTTCCCGAGCGCCCGCTGAAGGGGAAGTCTTTGACGGCGAGGTGCTTGCCGCCACCGGGCTCGAGGTTGTCGATGAGCCGGGCATCGGCGGCGATGGTTCTCCAGAAGAGCAGCTTTTTTGTGCCATGGGGGCCAATTTCCGGAAGCTCCAAGCGCTCTACCGTGCTCGCCTGGACAAGGTAAAGTCCAGGATGGCAACAGTGGACAACGCGGAGGTGGACTTCAAGGCGCGCGTCGCTGAGACGCAGACCTGGTTTCACCAGACTCGCAAGGAGCAGAGGGCCTTTCTGGAGGAATTGTCCAAGCGCGATGTAGAGCTCACCATGAAGATGGCTGACATCGAGAAGGCCCAGGAAAAGGCGGGGAACTTGGCTGCCGCGGCCGAGGCCGCCCGGAACCAGCATCAAGCCGCATTGGATTCCTAGGAAGAGGAACTCTCCATGCGTGAGGCGAAGCTTGCCGCAACGCTCCGCGGCAAGGATGAGGAGCTCGAGGCCCTTGTCGTGCGACGGACTCGTGAGCTAGAGTAGAGGCACAAAGAGGCACTCGATGCCCAAGCTCTAGCCCATGCCGGCAAGGTGAAGGAGTTGAAGGTAGAGTGGGATAAGCTGAAGGAGCAGGCCCTCAAGCTGTCCAACGAGAAGAGCACGCTCAACAGCGCCTTGGTAGAGGCGCAAGGAGCGGTCATCAACAGGGCTGGGGAGCTCTCCGAAGTACAAAACTCCATCAGAGATCTCAAGCTGAAGCTGGAGAATCTCGAGAAGATGTTGTCGGAGAGCACGGCTCGGGAGGAGACCTTGACCAGGAGCCTGGAGGAGGAGAAGCAGCTGCGGGCGAACGAGGCCGCCTCCCACCAGGAATATGTGGCGGGCAAGAACAGATGGATCAGCCGTCTGGAGGACGTCGCCGGTAGGGTCACCTCGCAGTTGGCCACCATGGGGATGCCAAACATGAGGTATGCCCCTGAGCAGAGCGGGACCGTGAACGCCAAGCTGACCCAGTTCTTCAAGGGCATCCTTGGAGCCTTGGCTTATCTTCACTCCAGCAGAGCGGCCACGTTGGCCGGGGAGGCCCGGCGACTTTGCCGGAGGGTCGTGACCAAGGTCCTCACCAAGATGGCGTACTGGAATCCCGACCTTGACTTCAAGGCCGCGATGGATAGCTTGCCGGATGGTACTGACCTCACGGTGCTCAAGGAGCGCATCAAGCCCATCATCGACTGCATCGACGAAATGAAGAGGGTGGAAGGCCAGCGCCGGGATTAGGCATCCCATTCTTCTTCGCCGCTGCGGGTTCCCGACCAAGACACATTTTATCTTAAGTTAGAACCACCGCAATGATGTGATGTAACATAACTTTTGTAGTACTCTTAATTTCATGCACGTTATTTCCCCGTTCAATTCCTCTTTGTATGCGCGCCCTACGTTGATTGGGTAGGCTCGCCGGCGCAAAAGCCCCTAGCGGCGTTTTGGGGACGGATCCCCATGGGCCTGCTGGGTATGCGTGCTGCCGAACGAGCCACCTATCCGTTCTGAATGCGGCCGCTCGAACTGTCGAGCTTGACTCGAGTCAGAATCGAGGGCGTTGTTGATCGCGGAAGGCTACTCTGCCATTCTCGACGCAGCCGCTTGAGCTGTTGAGCGGACTCGAAACAGGGCAAGGGCGTTGCCGATCGTGGGAGAGCCCCCTGGTGTGCAGGTTTCTCATACAAAGGCGTGACATCTCCAGGGGGGGGGGGTAACCTCATATAAGAAGGATAGAACAAATAAGGGTTCAGTGCAACTTAGATTCTGTTTGCAATCGCTCGAGTGCCGATCTTCTGGCCTCCTTTCTTCTCCAAGGGTCACGAAGATGAAGGAGTGCCGGGCTAACTACTAAAGCCGATTCTCACAACTGCGCCCCCTACCTGGCGTGCCAAAGATGTCGGTGGGAACGACACCTATGTGATCACAAGAATCCCTAATGTGGTTAGCGGGGCGCGGGGTCGTGAGAAGAGCGGATCAAACAGATAGCACACGGTTCGTTTATCCAGGTTCGGGCCGCGAGGATCCATAAAACCCTACTCCTGCTTTGGTGGATTGTATATCTGTGTTCTTGAGCTAGCTATAGGGCGCGAGGAGTTCCAAAAAGCCGAATCCTTCCTCTGGTCACCTCGGGCCTCCTTTTATAGAAAAAAGGGGTTGCCACAGTGGCACACAGGAGGTGGAAAGGGTACAGTGCTGTGAGGTTATCCCTCGCATCACATGACAAGGCGCATTTAATGCGTCTTGCTTAGGTGTCCTTACTTTATCGGGGACGGGGGAGAAACCCGTCTCGTCCGTCGCCGCTCCTTCTTGTGTCGACACCCGCCCTGGCCAGCGACGCCTGCGATGCCATGTAGGTAGGCAGGCAGCTGAGGTGGCGAAGTGGTGGGTCTTCACGAAGATCTACAAGCTGCCACGCGGGTGCCTGCCCAGTTGGTTGGGTCGGCAGCTGCATGCATGCGTTGGTGGAGGTTTAGTCGGCGTGGGCCTGATGGTGGCCCTGCGGGTGTCCTCGGCAAGGGCCTTGCCGGGGCCCCGGCAAGGGTCTTGCCGAGGCGCCTGCTGTCATCCCCGGCAAGGCGCTTGCCGGGGGCCTTGTGGTCTTCCTCGGCTAGGATCCCGCCAAGGGTTGTCGTCTCCTTAGTGCGAATCTGATCTTGAATGTCTTCACAAAGATCTGCATGCCTCCACGGGGATGTCTCCCGAATCCTTGCCCTTTGGGGGCAGTGGACTCAAGGGTGATTTGCTCCGTAGGCGCGGGACGAGTCGCCACGGCAAGGGTCTTGCCGGGGCTGCTAGAACTGTCTCCCGACAAGGATCTTGCCGGGGGAGTCCGCTTCGTCCCCTTTGCTCTTTGTGGTCTTGGCCTTGGCATCGTTCCAGTTCTCTTGAGGTTCGGTCTTACCCTGGCTCACCTCCCTTGCCTTGCTTGGTGTGGTGGTATCCGCGGCTCAGACTGCCTGTGCACAGTTATAGGGGTACAAAAAGTGTACCCCTCTTTTTGTACACCGACATCTCTTGTATCCAATTCTTGTCTCCAAGTCCGGGATTGGTGCTAGTAGATTGTTAGTAGTGTTAATTACTCCTTGTAGTTGATGCCAGTTGGTTTAATTGGTGGAAGATCATATGTTCAGATCCTTTATGCATATTATTACCCCTCTGATTATGAACATGAATATGCTTTGTGAGTACTCACGTTTGTTCCTAAGGACAAGGGAGAAGTCTTGCTATTAGTAGTCATGTGAATTTGGTATTCGTTCGATATTTTGATGAGATGTATGTTGTCTAGCCTCTAGTGGTGTTATGTGAACGTCGACTACATAACACTTCTCCATTATTTGGGCCTAGAGGAAGGCACTGGGAAGTAATAAGTAGATGATGGGTTGCTAGAGTGACAGAAGCTTAAACCCTAGTTTATGCGTTGCTTCGTAAGGGGCTGATTTGGATCCATATGTTTCATGCTATGGTTAGGTTTACCTTAATACTTTTATTGTAGTTGCGGATGCTTGCAATAGAGGTTAATCATAAGTGGGATGCTTGTTCAAGTAAGAATAGCACCCAAGCACCGGTCCACGCACATGTCAAATTATCAAAGTACCAAACGTGAATCATATGAACGTGATGAAAACTAGCTTGACGATATTCCCATGTGTCCTCGGGAGCGCTTGTCCTTTGCTACAAAAAGGATTGGGCCACCTTGCTGCACTTTATTTACTTTTGTTACTTGCTACAAATTATCTCATCACAAAACTATCTGTTACCACTTATTTCTGTACTTGCAGGGAATACCTTGCTGAAAACCGCTTATCATTTCCTTTTGCTCCTCGTTGGGTTCGACACACTTACTTATCGAAAGGACTACGATAGATCCCCTATACTTGTGGGTCATCAAGACTCTTTTCTGGCGCCGTTGCTAGGGAGTGAAGCGCCTTTGGTAGGTGGAATTTGGTAAGGAAAAATTTATATAGTGTGCTGAAATTTACTGTCACTTGTTACTATGGAAAGTAATCCTCTGAGGGGCTTGTTCGGGGTATCTTCACCCCGACCAGTAGAGCAAAGAGTTGCTCCTCAACCTACTGAACCTATTGAAAATGAAATTCCTGATGAGTATCCTTCGGGTATGATAGAAAAACTGCTTGCTAATCTTTTTACAGGAGATGAAACAAAGCATCCTGATGAACACCTAATATATGTGGATGAAGTTTGTGGATTATTTAAGCTTGCAGGTATACCCGATGATGTTGCTAAGAAGAAGGTCTTCCCTTTATCTTTGAAGGGAGACGCATTGATATGCTACAGGCTATGTGATGATACGAGATCATGGAATTATAGAATATTGAAATTGGAATTTCATCAAAAGTTGTCGGTGTCAAAACCGGCGGATCTCGGGTAGGGGGTCCCGAACTATGCGTCTAGGCCGGATGGTAACAGGACAGGGGACACGAAGTTTTACCCAGGTTCAGGCCCTCTTGATGGAGGTAAAACCCTACGTCCTGCTTGATTAATATTTATGATATGGGTAGTACAAGAGTAGATCTACCACGAGATCAGAGAGGCTAAAGCCTAGAAGCTAGCCTATGGTATGATTGTATACTGTGATTGTTGTCCTATGGACTAAAACCCTTCGATTTATATAGACACCGGAGAGGGTTAGGGTTACACAAGGTTGGTTACAAAGGAGGAGATATCCATATTCATATTGCCTAGCTTGCCTTCCACGCCAAGTAGAGTCCCACCCGGACACGAGAAGAAGTCTTCAATCTTGTATCTTCATAGTCTAACAGTCCGGCCAATGGAGATAGTCCGGCTGTTCGGAGACCCCCTAATCCAGGACTCCCTCAGTAGCCCCCGAACCAGGCTTCAATGACAACGAGTCCAACGCGCAGTATTGTCTTCGACATTGCAAGGCGGGTTCCTCTCCAAATTCTGTGTACCTGTCGAAATAATGTCCGGTTTCTTGTGAATGTTTGTACTCCTCGGCTTCCACGCCCAATAATGGCCACCTTCCACATGTCGAGCGAATGCGAAGAGCCAGGGTGTTTTCATATTTACCCCCTAGCTGTATGAATGAGCCGCCTATTTAAAAAGACGAGGATTCAGATCCAAATCACACCATCCCCCCTTGGCGAGCCTTCATCGGAGCGCACCCAACAGAGATCCATTTCGTCATGGCCGGTTGATGCAGCTCCTCCTCTCGCACCCCTAGTTCCAAGACGGGAGATTGGGAGAGATGTTCCATTCCGCACAGCAAATTGGTGATGCTTCAATCAAAGGGATTTCTTCCCCCAGCGTACCTGGTGCCGGTTCGAGCCGGGCTTGCCACCTACAATGGCGGAGAGCAAGCGGAGAGCCATCCCAACCCCTCCAAGGGGAGCGGGTATGCCTTGTCCCTTATTTGGTAAGAGGGCTCGGATTCCCAATTCATCCGTTTCTCCGGGGGCTTCTGGAGTTCTATGGCCTCCAGTTGCACAACCTTACGCCTGCCTCCCTGCTGCATATCGCGCGATTCGTAGCCCTTTGCGAGTTGTTTTTGGGCTGTGAGGCTCATTTCGCTCTGTGGAAGAAGCTGTTCTGCCTTGTGCCCCATTCAAAGAAGGGATCAATATATCAAGTGGGTGGAGCCGAAGTGTGGCGTATTGTCGCGACCGGATACCTGTCCGGAACCCCAAAGAAGACGTCCGAAGACTGGCCTTCAGAATGGTTTTATATAGAAGATGTCCCCCTCCCGGACCCTATTCGGATCGACCTTCCAAAGTTCGACAACGCCCCTTTGAAGAAGCGCCGGAGCTGGCGTCCATGGAGCTCCCTGGAGGAAGATGACAGGGACATTCTTTACCCGATGAGCCGGATAAGTTTTTTAGCTCGATCCGGATTGACCATGATCGAGGTCATGGCCACATGCATCATGTGGGGGGTGCAGCCGCTTCAGTATAGAGGCCACCCCATGTGGGATTTCAACGGGGAGGATGACGCCACCCGCCACGGCCGCAAAGGGCCGGGATCGGCTGATGATCTAATAAAGATCTTATCCACTTTGTACAAGGGAGAAGAGGAGGAATTCCTTCATGTCAACCCGTAGGGTGGATTTTCTATGTACAATCCTCCAAGCTGGGTAAGCGGAGACTTTTTATCGCCCATCTATTTTGTATTCCCGTAGTTAAGTATTTATTCTAGCAATTTTATCGCAGGAGCTGCGCCAGGCAGTAAAGGAGATAAACAGCCCTCCTCCGCAACCCAAGGACCCCGGACGGTCCCTTGACCCAGTCTCCCAGGAGGATCCGGACATATCTATGGAGCTGATCGACGGGGTATTTTACCAATGGAGTAATGACAACGCCTTGGTGGCCATTACAGCCGATTACCCTGGGCTGGTTCCAGCCTCACAGGTGACTGAGACCGAAGTCCCAGCACGTAAAAAGGGATCCGTCCTTGCGCTTTTTGATTGCCGTATAACAGTCGTGTATTGCAGGGGAGGTCCTCGGGGCAGAAGGTCGAGCGTGTGGCAACTAGCCAACAAGGGGCCGCAAGGCCAGACAGGCTGAAAAGATCTGCAATCCGGATTGAGGCATCGGCGCAGCGGTACGGCGCGCCGTCTTTATTGCAAGACATTATTTGCGGAGGCATATTAACGCCCATGTCTTCTTTTCAGGAAAAAGAGAGCTCGCCAGACTATACCCGGAGAGGCTACCAATCGCGCCTCCACCAGCCAGGCTCCAGGGCTGGATTCAGAGGCGGAAACAAATACAAGGCATGCGCCGGGTGCTCCTCCGATAGAGGATGCAGATAAACTGTCCGCCACCCATTCCGAGGTGGAAAGTGCCATGAACCACAAGCGTCGCCGGACTATTCTTCGTGATGCTTGTTTCTCCCAAGAGGCATTGGATGCCTTCAACTCGGGAGACGCGCACCTTCGTGCCGCTCAGAATGGTCTAGCCAGAGCCACGGAGCAGTATGTAAAAGACATACGGGTGAGAAAATTTGATGATTATATATATATCAGTAGCCCCTGAGACTTGAAAAAGTTAGGATAACTGATTTAAGGATCATTTGTTATGGAGGTTCTTACAGAAAAGAATACTCAACTGTCCCAGGAGCTGGAAGAGTGCAAAGCCCAAATGCAGGCCACACTACCCGCAGTGGGGGAACCCAAAAAGACCCCCTCTAGTAACATATCCTTTGAATGATAAGTATCGTATTAGAGTGCGGCGTATATGCAGATCTGACGATAAAATTGTAGATGACGCTGGAGTAAATCCGGATAAGAAACAACTCATACGCCAGCTGAAGGCCGGTGAGAGCATGCTGACGAGGGTGAGGCAGGAGAAGAATGATCTCCAAGATGCCAACACCAAGCTGGGCATGGAACTAAAAGATGTTCGTGCCCAACTGTCAGACTCTATTAAGGAGAATCGGCGGCTTCGACGTGGCATATTTAGTAAGTGCTTGAATGAACTTTAAAAAAAAGAGTTCGGCGAGGAAGCTGGCTGACAGAGTTATGTTTGTAGGTATGCTAACAGGTCGTCCTGCCAAAGAGATGCCTGGTTCGACGGGTGATCTTCTTCCCGAGCTCTCGTAGTTGCACGAACGAGTTCGGCAGGTGATGCAAGGCGTCGCCTAGGCCTTGTGGCCGTCCGTCTCCATACCAGAAGGCCTTGGAGAGCTTGCAGAAAGGCTGAAGGGAGCACGACAACGCTTCCTATTATGGAAGATATCGGACTGCCGTCAGGGTGCCAGGGAAGCCTGGGCAATTGTGAAGACACGGTACATGAAGGCTGACCCAAACCACATGGCCAAAGTCGGACCCGTGGGGCATGATGGCAAGGAGATCCCTGTCAGTTTAGTGTACGGCCAAGTAGAATTGGCCGCAAAGTATTCCCAACAGGACTATAGACTAGACAGCCTATTGGAAGGCATTGAAGAGGAATTCAACCAGTCAAATTGACTATGTAATTTTAAAGTGACATGTATGATGCCTTCTAGCCGGATTGTAGATCATTTGTCGTGGCGGACCTTTTCGCTTCAACCTCGGGACCCGATAGTCCGGAGTGTATCCGAATACCCTCTCGGGTATGTAAGAACCGGGGCATGCATGGAGACCAGGCGTAGGGGTCATTAGTGCTTTATCAGACAAGTGCCCAACTAGTTATGTTATATTACATGGGTAGTAAGAAACATCTTCCAGAGAGAATAGTTCCGTTAAGGGTTCCTTTCCCTAGGTAGGCATGCCCTAAAGTGCATGTCTGGACTGCGACAAGAAGTGCAGAAAAAACATCTGGGGGCAGGTATGGATAATAAATAAAGGTCATCTTTTGTTCACCGACCGAATATTCTCTTAAGAACGCTAGCTTTCGGCTTCACCCAGTCTGAGGTACACGTCCGGCTGAACCGACGGTAACAATCGCAGAGGTGCTCCCCTTATGCCCTAGCCGAATTAACGGGAAGGTAGGGCATAAATACAAGAGCCAGGCAACCCAACTTGGCCAAAACTTAAGTCATATCAATGCATATAATGGTGAAAAAAGGTACATCCGGAAGTATAACGCATGTGTTGGCCATGATGCCCACGAAAATAATTTAAGCTTTTGTGAAAGAAGCCCCCAAGTGTAGAGAGTGCGGCTAGCACATCTGTAATGTACAAGTGAGGCACAAGGTGACCCTTGAAGGCCTAGAAAAATAAAAGAAAGAAAGGGAAACAAGACAGATGATGCATATGCAGAAAATGGACACAGGGAGGGGACTAACATAAAGTACGGTGCTAGGCGTAGAATCTTCAGAGCCTGGCTGCGTTCCATGGGTTCGGCTCGAGTCGACTAGTCGATGCATCCCGCAGTCGGTACGCTCCGCCGGTCAGAACTTGGTCGATGATGAAGGGACCTTCCCATTTGGGCTCTAGCTTGTTCTTTTTCTTATCCGGCAGCCGTAGAACTAGTTCGCCAATGTTATAAGTTTTGGCCTGTACTTCTCTGCTTTGGTATCGGCGAGCCTGTTGCTGGTAAAATGCGAAACGGGCTTTGGCTACGTCACGCTCTTCCTCCAAGGTGTCCAGACTGTCCTGCCGATCGAGCTCGGCTTCTTTTTCTTCATACATGCGCACCCGAGGTGAGTCATGAAATATGTCACAGGGCAGGACTGCCTCTGCGCCGTACACCATAAAAAAATGGTGTGTATCCGGTACTACGATTCGGCATGGTCCGCAGCCCCCAGAGTATGGAGTCGAGCTCCTCGACCCAGTGCGTGTCAGACTCCGTTAAGGAGCGCACTAATCTGGCTTTAATGCCGCTCATTATAAGACCATTTGCTCGTTCGACTTGACCGTTGGTTTGTGGGTGATAGACTGAAGCATAATCGAGCTTGATGCCCATTTTGCTGCACCAGAGTTTTACCTCGTCGGCCGTGAAGTTTGTGCCATTATCCATGATGATGCTGTGGGGGACGCCGTAATGGTGTACAACCCCGAATATGAAATCTATCACTGGTCCGGATTCGGCTGTTTTAACCGGTTTGGCCTCTATCCATTTGGTGAATTTATCCACCATGACCAATAAGTATTTTTCTTGTGGGTTCCCCCTTTAAGGGGTCCAACCATGTCAAGCCCCCAGACCGTGAAGGGCCATGTAATGGGGATTGTTCGGAGGGCGGTGGGTGGCATGTGGCTTTGATTTGCAAAGAGCTGGCAACCGACGCAACGTTGGACCAGGTCCTGTGCATCTACCCGGGCCGTTGGCCAATAGAATCATGTACGGAAGGCCTTGCTTACAAGAGCCCGGGCTGCGGCGTGATGACCGCCGAGTCCGACATGAATTTCTGCCAAAAGGTTCCGCCCTTCCTCTTCGGAGATGCACCGCTGAAGGACTCCGGTAGCGCTTTTTTTGTACAATTCTCCCTCATGGCCCCTGTAGGCCTTGGATCGCCGCACTATGCAGCGTGCCTCATTTTGGTCCTCCGGAAGTTCCTGTCTAGTTAAGTAGGCCAGGAATGGTTCTGTCCACGGGGCAACAATGGCCATTATTTCATGGGCTGATTGTGTTATTTCGGTGGCGGAGCCTCCGATTGTGTCAAAGAGTTCGGTTTCGGGTATTTTGGTCGGGTCCGGACTGTTGTTACCGGTGTCCCCTTCCCATGCTACGGATGGCTTGAAGAGCCATTCCAGAAATATGTTGGGAGGTACCACGTCGCGTTTTGCACTGATGTGGGCGACGACATCCGCCGCCTGATTGTTTTCCCGAGCCACATGGTGAAATTCGAGCCCCTCGAACCAAGCTGACATTTTTAGGACGACATTGCGATAAGCTGCCATTTTCGGATCCTTGGCGTCGAAGTCTCCATTTATTTGGGATATCGCAAGGTTCGAATCCCCGCACACCTCTAGGCGTTGAATGCCCATGGATACTGCCATCCGGAGACCATGTAGAAGGGCCTCATATTCGGCTGCGTTGTTGGAGTCCGTATACATTATCTGTAATACGTATTGAATGGTATCTCCTCTTGGGGACGTCAAAACGACG
The DNA here is from genome assembly GCA_034509565.1 of Triticum monococcum. Classification (NCBI taxonomy): domain Eukaryota; kingdom Viridiplantae; phylum Streptophyta; class Magnoliopsida; order Poales; family Poaceae; genus Triticum; species Triticum monococcum. The sequence goes on along the minus strand of CM067843.1, from coordinate 71,016,969 downwards.
CCAGCCCCCAGACCAGCCAACATTTTGGAGCCGTCGAAGTGCATGATCCAGTTTGAATATGTGCCGTACTCTTTAGGGAGTTCGGCTTCCGTCCATTCAGCAACGAAGTCAGCCAGAACTTGCGACTTAATAGCTCGCCATGGCTTGTAAGTTATGTCGAACGGGAGGAGCTCAATGGCCCATTTGGCAATCCGGCCCGTCGCGTCGCGGTTGTTTATAATATCGTTAAGTGGTGCTTCCGAGGCTACCATTATCGAACACTCTTGAAAGTAGTTTCGTAGCTTCCGGGATGCCATAAATACCGCGTACGCTATATTTTGATAATGCGGGTACCGTGATTTGCACGGAGTAAGGACAGTGGACACATAGTAAACCGGCTTTTGAAGGGGGAATTTGTGTCCGTCCGCTTCTCGCTCGGCGACGAGCACTGTGCTTACTACTTGATGAGTTGTCGCAATGTATAATAGCATTGGTTCGCCAATGTTTGGCACGGCTAGGACAGGGTTTGTTGCCAATATGGCTTTTATTTCGTTGAGTCCGGCCGAGGCGGCATCTGTCCACTCAAAGTGTTCGGTGCGCTGGAGGAGGCGATAAAGGGGTAATGCCTTTTCTCCCAAGCGGGAGATAAAGAGGCTTAGAGCCGCCATGCATCTAGTCATTTTTTGTATTTGGTTGAGGTCTGTTGGGGTAGCCAACTATGACAATGCTCGGATTTTGGCCGGATTAGCTTCGATACCTCTACTGGAGACAATGAATCCCAGGAGCTTTCCGACTGGTACGCCAAAAACGCATTTTTCCGGATTGAGCTTGATGTCATATGTTCGGAGGTTGTCGAATGTGAGCCTCAAGTCATCACTGTTTTGCCGATCTGGTTTGCCAGACATGTCTGAATCATGTGCTGATATGTTGCGCCGGCGTTTTTGAGCCCTAAGGGCATTGTGTTGAAGCAAAATGGGCCGTATGGTGTGCTGAATGCCGTTGCGGCTTGGTCTGGCTCCGCCATTTTAATTTCATGGTAGTCGGAGTATGCGTCGAGGAAACACAATGAATCGTGTCCTGCGGTAGCATCGATGATTTGATCGATGCGGGGGAGGGGGAAGGGATCCTTTGGGCAGGCCTTGTTAAGGTCCTTAAAATCGACGCACAAGCGCCAGGATTTGTCCTTCTTTGGTACCATCACCAGGTTTGCTAGCCAGTCCGGATGTTTTATGTCTCTGATGAATCCGACCTCCAATAGCTTGGCTAGTTCCTCTCCCATGGCTTGTCTCTTAGGCTCGGAGAAACGTTGAAGAGTCTGCTTGACTGGCTTGAATCCTTTTAGGATATTTAGGCTGTGCTCTACCAGCCTGCGTGGGATTCCTGGCATGTCTGAAGGGTGCCAGGCAAAAATGTCCGAGTTCTCGCGTAGGAACTCTCGCAGTGCGGCGTCGACATCAGGGTTTAATTGTGCCCCGATGGAAGCTGTTTTTGTAGGGTCCATTGGATGGACTTGGATTTTGACTATTTCGTCCGCCGGTTTAAAGGAGGTGGACTTGGATCTTTTATCGAGTATCACATCATTCCTGTTCAACGTGGAGCGCAGCGCAGTTAGTTCCTCGGCCGCTAGGGCTTCGGATAGTGCCTCGAGGGCTAGTGCAGCTGTCTTATTTTCGGCGCGGAGTGCTATGTCCGGATCACTAGCAAGAGTGATGATTCCGTTGGGCCCGGGCATTTTGAGCTTCATGTACCCGTAATGGGGTATGTCTTGGAAGGTTGTAAACGCCTCCCGCCCTAATAGAGCGTGGTATCCGCTGCTGAACGGGGCCACATGGAATGTAATTTCTTCGGACCTATAATTATCCGGCGTGCCGAATACCACGTCTAGTGTGATTTTTCCAGCATAGTGTGCTCCCCGACTAGGGATGATTACTCTAAAGGTCGTGCTGCTTTGCTCAATGTAGCTCCAGTCTATTTCCATCTTTTGAAGAGTTTCCTCATAGATGAGGTTTAATCCGCTGCCGCCGTCCATGAGTACCTTGGTGAGTCGAAAGTCGTCCACGATTGGACTGAGGACCAGTGCGGCTGCTGCTCGGGCTGTTCGAAATTTGGGTTCGTCACTGGCATTGAAGGTAATAGCCGTGTCACTCCAAGGATTTATTTCTGCTATGTGGCAGATTTCCGCCATGCTACGGAGTGCTCGCTTGCGTCTATTATTTGATGCGAAGGTCTCGAAGACCGTTAACACCGTATTGTTGTCCGCGGGATGGTGCTCTGTGGTTTTTGGGAGGAGTAGATCCTCACCACTTCTGGCCACCTGCCAGAGTATCCAACATGCTCTAAGGTTGTGCATTGGTATTGCGTCCGTTGTACTATGAATTTTGCAGGGTCCGTTGAGCCATCCCTCCAGTACGGTTCCTTGCCCCGTTAAGGGCTTTTGCTTTTTGGTAGTTAACCCAGGTGTATTGTGACAATGCACCCTTTTATTTCGGACTGGGTTTGTATTCAGGGCCGGATTATCCCAAAATTTTATTTCGGTTTTCCAGGCGCTTTCCATGGCACAGTACTTTCGTACTATGGACACCGAGTCGGCAAAGCGCGTAATTTCGCGGCGACTTATGGCATTGAGGATTCCCTTGTCCATGCAATTATTGTAAAAGAATGAAATTGCGTCTTCCTCGCGGCAGTCCTTTATCCTATTCATGACTAGGAGGAATCTGGCCCAGTAATGGTGTATTGTTTCTTCGGGCTCTTACCTAATTTGGGATAGATCGCGTATGTTTGGGTGGGTGGGTGGAATTGAATCCAAAACGTCACCCGATCTGAGACTCAGGGGCCAAGGAGTTTCAGAACTCGAAAGTTTGGATTCTTGGATGTTTTCTGATAAATCTAGCCCACTGCCTGATTCTAGGTTCATGCCTTGAGTGACGTCCTCCCCTCCGCGGGTATCCGGCTTGGAGGGATCGGGAATCCGGACATATCTAGTCCTTAGGATAGATGAAGGGTTGCCGCATTGTTCCTCCACCACTGTGACGTGATGGGTGACCTGGGGAGAGTTAATCTCTCTCATATCAGGTTTAGGCCCAATCTGATCATAGTCTGTAGCGACTCCCAAGGCGGCGATGCGATCCAAGAGCTCATTCAGGGAAGAGAGCTCAACTGGATCTAACTGCTCGGCGAGTTCCGAGTTGACATGAAGATTGCTTTCGATGACCCGAGAAGTCATCATCGGCGCAGCGGCCGGACAGGCGGTCGTAAGAAAACCACCTAGCCGGAGAGTTTGGCCAAGAGCCAAAGCTCCCTCAGTGATAGCGCCGTCTTTAAAGACGAGATGAGACATCCTTCCTAGTGGCGATGGCACAGCGGAACTCTCAATGAAAGCACCAATGTCGGTGTCGAAACCGGCAGATCTCGGGTAGGAGGTCCCGAACTGTGCGTCTAGGCCGGATGGTAACAGGAGGCAGGGGACACGAAGTTTTACCCAGGTTCGGGCCCTCTTGATGGAGGTAAAACCCTATGTCCTGCTTGATTAATATTGATGATATGGGTAGTACAAGAGTAGATCTACCACGAGATCAGAGAGGCTAAACCCTAGAAGCTAGCCTATGGTATGTTTGTATATTGTGATTGTTGTCCTACAGACTAAAACCCTTCGGTTTATATAGACACCAAAGAGGGTTAGGGTTACACAAGGTCGGTTACAAAGGAGGAGATATCCATATTCGTATTGCCTAGCTTGCCTTCCACGCCAACTAGAGTCCCACCTGGACATGAGACGAAGTCTTGAATCTTGTATCTTCATAGTCTAACAGTCCGGCCAATGGAGATAGTCCGGCTGTCCAGAGACCCCCTAATCCAGGACTCCCTCAATTACCCTATGCATCTTGTTCATCGTGATCGCAATTATATATATGCGCCAATCATGAGCTCCCAAGAGAAACAATTCTTCAAAAAAATTATGCTCGACTTTCTGAAAATAATCGCACCATGCTCGATACTTGTTGTGCTGGCTCTTTTATGATGAAGACTATTGGATTTAGATGGGATTTATTGGATAGAATTAAACGCAACTCTGAATATTGGGACCTCGACAATGGTAAGGAGTCAGGTATGACACTGATGTCTACTACACAACCTTCTTCTTGTAGACGTTGTTGGGCCTCCAAGTGCAGAGGTTTGTAGGAGAGTAGCAACTTTCCCTCAAGTGGATGACCTAAGGTTTATCAATCCGTAGGAGGCATAGGATGAAGATGGTCTCTCTCAAGCAACCCTGCAACCAAATAACAAAGAGTCTCTTGTGTCGCCAACACACCCAATACAATGGTAAATTGTATAGGTGCACTAGTTCGGCGAAGAGATGGTGATACAAGTGGTATATGGATGGTAGATAAAGGTTTTTTTAATCTGAAAATTTAAAAACAGCAAGGTAACTAATGATAAAAGTGAGCGTAAACGGTATTGCAATGCGTTGAAACAAGGCCTAGGGTTCATACTTTCACTAGTGCAAGTCCTCTCAACAATAATAACATAATTGGATCACATGACTATCCCTCAACATGCAACAAAGAGTCACTCCAAAGTCACTAATAGCGGAGAATAAACGAAGATATAATGGTAGGGTACGAAACCACCTCAAAGTTATTCTTTCCAATCAATCCGTTGGGCTATTTCTATAAGTGTCACAAATAGCCCTAGAGTTTGTACTAGAATAACACCTTAAGACACAAATCAACCAAAACCCTAATGTCACCTAGATACTCCAATGTCACCTCAAGTATCCGTGGGTATGATTATATGATATGCATCACACAATCACAGATACATCTATTCAACCAACACAAGAACCTCAAAGAGTGCCCCAGAGTTTCTACCGGAGAATCACGATGAAAACGTGTGCCAACCCCTATGCATAGGTTCATGGGCGGAACCCGCAAGTTGATCACCAAAACATACATCAAGTGAATCACGTGGTATCCCATTGTCACCACAGATACGCACGACAAGACATACATCAAGTGTTCTCAAATCTTTAAAGGCTCAATCCGATAAGATAACTTCAAAGGGGAAACTCAATCCATTACAAGAGAGTAGAGGGGGGAAGAAAACATCATAGGATCCAAATATAATAGCAAAGCTCACGATACATCAAGATCGTATCACCTCAAGAACACGAGAGAGAGAGAGAGAGATCAAACACATAGCTACTGGTACATACCCTCAACCCCGAGGGAGAACTACTCCCTCCTCGTCATGGAGATCACCATGATGATGAAGATGACCACTGGAGAGGGGTTCCCCCTCGGGCAGGGTGCCAGAACGGGTCTAGATTGGCTTTCGGTGGCTACGGAGGCTTCTGGCGGCGGAACTCCCGATCTATTGTGTTCACGGATGTTTTTAGGGTATATGGAGATATATAGGCAGAAGAAGTGCGTCAGGGGGGCCACGAGGGGCTCACGAGGGTGGAGGGCGCGCCCAGGGGGTGGGCGCGCCCCCCTGCCTCGTGACCTCCTCGTAGATCACCCGATGTGCACTCCGAGTCTTCTGGGCTTCTTTTCTTCCAAAAATGAGTTCCGTGAAGTTTCAGGTCAATTGGACTCCGTTTGGTTTTCCTTTTCTTCGAAACCCTAAAACAAGGTAAAAAACAGAAACTGGCACTGGGCTCTGGGTTAATAGGTTAGTCCCAAAAATAATATAAATGTGTATAATAAAGCCCATAAACATTCAAAACAGAAAATAATAGCATGGAGCAATCAAAAATTATAGATACGTTGGAGACGTATCAGCATCCCCAAGCTTAATTCCTGCTCGTCCTCGAGTAGGTAAATGATAAAAACAGAATTTTTTATGCGGAGTGCTACTTGGCATACTTTTAGTGTAATTCTTCTTAATCGTGGTATGAATATTCAGATTCGAAAGATTCAAGACAAAAGTTTAATATTGACATAAAAATAATAATACTTCAAGCATACTAACTAAGCAATCATGTCTTCTCAAAATAACATGGCCAAAGAAAGCTATCCCTACAAAATCATATAGTTTGGCTATGCTCTATCTTCACCACACAAAATATTTAAATCATGCACAACCCCGATGACAAGCCAAGCAATTGTTTCATACTTTTGATGTTCTCAAACTTTTTCAATCTTCACGCAATACATGAGCGTGAGCCATGGACATAGCACTATAGGTGGAATAGAATTGTGGTTGTGGAGAAGAAAAAATGGAGAAGAAAGTCTCACATCAACTAGGCGTATCAACGGGCTATGGAGATGCCCATCAATAGATATCAATGTGAGTGAGTAGGATTGCCATGCAACGGATGCACTAGAGCTATAAGTGTATGAAAGCTCAACAAAAGAAACTAGTGGGTGTGCATCCAACTTGCTTGCTCACCAAGACCTAGGGCATTTTGAGGAAGCCCATCACTGGAATATACAAGCCAAGTTCTATAATGAAAGATTCCCAGTAGTATATGAAAGTGACAACATAGGAGACTCTCTATCATGAAGATCATGGTGCTACTTTGAAGCACAAGTGTGGTAAAAGGATAGTAGCATTGCCCCTTCTCTCTTTTTCTCTCATTTTTTAATTTTTTAATTTGGGCCTTTTCTTTTTTATGGCCTCTTTTTCTCTTTTTTATTTGGTCTTCTTTGGCCTCTTTTATTTATTTATTTTCGTCCGGAGTCTCATCCCGACTTGTGGGGGAGTCATAGTCTCCTTCATCCTTTCCTCATTGGGACAATGCTCTAATAATGAAGATCATCACACTTTTATTTACTTACAACTCAAGAATTACAACTCGATACTTAGAACAAAATATGACTCTATATGAATGCCTCCGGCGGTGTACCGGGATGTGCAATGACTCATGAGTGACATGTATGAAAGAATTATGAATGCCACAAATACGATGTCAACTACATGATCATGCTAAGCAATATGACAATTATGAAGCGTGTCATAATAAACGGAACGGTGGAAAGTTGCATGGCAATATATCTCGGAATGACTATGGAAATGCCATAATAGGTAGGTATGGTGGCTGTTTTGAGGAAGGTATATGGTGGGTTTATGGTACCGGCGAAAGTTGCGCGGTACTAGAGAGGCTAGCAATGGTGGAAGGGTGAGAGTGCGTATAATCCATGGACTCAACATTAGTCATAAAGAACTCCCATACTTATTGGAAAAATCTATTAGTTATCGAAACAAAGTACTACACGCATGCTCCTAGGGGGATAGATTGGTAGGAAAATACCATCGCTCGTCCCCGACCGCCACTCATAAGGAAGACAATCAATAAATAAATCATGCTCCGACTTCATCACATAACGGTTCACCATACATGCATGCTACGGGAATCACAAACTTCAACACAAGTGTTTCTCAAATTCACAACTACCCTACTAGCGTGACTCTAATATTACCATCCTCATATCTCAAAACAACCATCAAGTATTAAACTTCTCTTAGTATTCAACACACTCATAAGAGAATTTTATTATTCTTGAATACCTAGCATATTAGGATTTTAAGCAAAATACCATGCTATTTAATACTCTCAAAATAATATAAGTGAAGCATGAGAGTTCATGTATTTCTTCAAAATAAAACTACCACCATGCTCTAAAAGATATAAGTGAAGCACTAGAGCAAATGACAAACTACTCCGAAAGATATAGGTGAAGATCAATGAGTAGTCGAATAATTATGCAACTATGTGAAGACTCTCCCATTTAATAATTTCAGACCTTGATACTTTATTCAAACAGCAAGCAAAGCAAAATAAAATGACATCTAAGAATAGCAAACATCATGTGAAGAAGCAAAAACTTAGGATTAACCGAAACTAACTGATAATTGTTGAAGAAGAATGGCGGGATGCCAACCGGGGCATCCCAAGCTTAGATGCTTGAGACTTCTTGAAATATTATCTTGGGATGCCTTGGGAATCCCCAAGCTTGAGCTTTTGTGTCTCCTTATGTAACGCCCCGGATATGATTTACCCAATATGTACTCCAACTCTTGCCATTTCCGGTGTTAAGTTATTTTATTTTCTCGGGTTCGGGCCTTTGTCTCCGTGTGTTGTTATCGTTGTCATGCATCTCATATCATGTCATCATGTGTATTGCATTTGCATACGTGTTCATCTTATGCATCCGAGCATTTTCCCCGTTGTCCGTTTTGCATTCCGGCGCTTCGTTCTCCTCCGGTGGTCATTTCTACTTTTCTTTCGTGTGTGGGGATTAAACATTTCCGGATTGGACCGAGACTTGCCGAGCGGCCTTGGTTTACTACCGGTAGACCGCCTGTCAAGTTTCGTACCATATGGACTACGTTTGATGCTCCAACGGTTAACCGAGGGACCGAAAAGGCCTCGTTTGTGTTGCAGCCCAACACCCCTCCAAGTTGGCACGATTCAAGTCCCCGTTTTTCCAGATTCAAGTTCCCTTGTTCATCGTGCCGTAACTCCGTATTCGTATCTCCGTTTTGGGCATATAGCATCTCAAAATGTTCGCCTCAGAGAGCACATCATTTCATTTCATTCAATCATTTTCATTAGAGTTCATCTTGATGCCCGAAATGCTGTTAGAAGAGTGCTACTTGAGATAATACTCAGATCTGCTGCTCCATTTAGATATTTGTCATTTTTGCCATGATTATTGTGTGCATGATATGCCCCTGAGCTCTACATATGTTTTGTTAAGGGTTCTGCCATCTTTCCAGAGGTGCAACCCATGTATTTTTGTGATGTGTGTGGTGACTAGCACAAGCTTGCAAAGTGAGGCACTTGGTAATGCTGATTTCAGGGACTTAGCATTTTCCACTAAGTCCTTGATCTGTTTATCCCAAGTTGCCATATGTTCATGTCGTTTCCTAGTGATCCGTGCCTCTTTTGAGTATGATCAGTAAGGATGTTTTATTAATCTTGTAGTGCTCTATCCATCCATGTCTTTGTTTGCAATTATGGAGCACCCTAGCTTGAGTCAATCGAGCTCTACTTTTGCTATTTCGTGAATCTGGGCAGATCGTCTACTTGTTAGCGATTTTGCCGATGATGTTGTAGTTGATCCTTGCATGCTATGTTATTGTTCTTGCCATGTCTAGCTTGTTTTTTTGTGTATTCTTGATGGGTGTATGCTTAGATTGTCATGACCTGCTCCGTAGTGAGTGCATCGAGCTCGTAAACATGCCTACTTGATATCTGTTTTCAGCATGCTCCAGTTTTCACTAAGTCTGAGAACTGATTATGTTTTGCCATGTTCACATGCCTTCAAATGTGTGTTCTCGTCCCTTTTGGCTCAAGGTCACTAAGGGACTTTTGTTAAGCTTTTTGAGTAGCTCCATGCCATGTTTTACTTTGCCATGTTCAGGTCCTGTAGCATGTAGTTTTGTTGCTCCAAAGAGTGCTATCTGATCTGAAATTCCAGACAAGTGTTAATTTCACTAAGTCTGAGATCTGTTTACCATATGCATTTTTGCCATGCTTGTTTGAACCTGTTAATGGATGAATTGGCCGTAGCTCAGTGCTAGACTTTTGTTAAGCATCATGAATAGATCTCTGCCATGTATTTTGATACCATGTTTGGGTGCTGTAGCATGTTCATCTCATTGCATTTAGTTGGCTACTTGCTGTAAATCGCAGAACGTGGTCATATTTGAATTGCTTGCCATTTCCAAACCGTAACTCCGATTCCGGCGTTCTTTATATCATTTTCAAGCGATTTCATCTCATGTTTCCAGTGGCACACTTGGATTTCCAAGTTGAGGCCAGGTTCATTCATTCCTTGTCAAATCTTGCATATGCATCACATATTGCATCCCGCATAGCATACCATCTTTGCATCATATTGTTTGATCCTTGCATGTGGTTGATTGTGTCCTTGTTGCTTGTTTGTATTGTTTGGGTAGAGCCGGGAGACGAGTTCGCTAACGAGGAGCCTGTTGAGTTTTCTTTCGAGGATCCAGTCAACTCTGACAACTTTGCAGGCAAGATGATCATACCCTCGAAATCACTACTATCTTTGCTTTGCTAGATGCTCGCTCTTTTGCTATGGCAATGCTACGATGCCTACCACTTCCTTTCAAGCCTCCCAAATTGCCATGTCAAACCTCTAACCCACCATGTCCTAGCAAACCTTTGATTGGCTATGTTACCGCTTTGCTCAGCCCCTCTTATAGCGTTGTTAGTTGCAGGTGAAGATTGGGGACCGTTCCTTGATCGAACATTATTTACTTGTTGGGATATCTTTATATTGCCATGTTATCTTAATGCATCTATATACTTGGTAAAGGGTGGAAGGCTCGGCCTCTCGCCTAGTGTTTTGTTCCACTCTTGCCACCCTAGTTTCCGTCATATCGGTGTTATGTTCCCGGATTTTGCGTTCCTTACGCGGTTGGGTTATAATGGGAACCCCTTGATAGTTCGCCTTCATTAAAGCTTTTCCAGCAATGCCCAACCTTGGTTTTACCATTTGCCACCTAGCCTCTTTTCCCTTGGGTTTCCGGAGCCCGAGGGTCATCTTATTTAAACCCCCCGGGCCAGTGCTCCTTTGAGTGTTGGTCCAAACAGAGCCACTTGCAGCGCCACCTCGGGGCAACTCGAGGGTTGGTTTTAGTTGTACATAGTGTTCATATGAGTGTGCCCTAAGAACGAGATATGTGCAGCTCCTATCGGGATTTGTCGGCACATTCGGGCGGTGTTGTTGGATTTGTTATAACCTATCGAAGTGTCTTGAAGAACCGACATACCGAGTCTGATCGGAACGTCTCGGGAGGAGGTCTATTCCTTCGTTGACCGTGAGAGCTTGTCATGGGCTAAGTTGGGACTCCCCTGCAGGGATTTGAACTTTCGAAAGCCCTGCCCGCGGTTATGGGCAGATGGGAATTTGTTAATGTCCGGTTGTAGATAACTTGAGCCTTAACTTAATTAAAATGAATCAACTGTGTGAGTTACCGTGATGGCCTCTTCTCGGCGGAGTGCGGGAAGTGGACACGGTGTTGGAGTAATGCTTGCCGCAGGATTGCCCTCTAGTTTCTCGCTCGCGCCTTGCCTCCTCTTCTCGCTCTGTTTTGCGAATAGGATAGCCACCATATATGCTAGTCGCTTACTGCAGATCCACATATATTTACCTTTCCTTACCTATTAAGCTTAAATAGTCTTCATCGCGAGGGTGCGAGATTGCTGAGTCCCTGTGGCTCACAGATTACTATTACACCAGATGCAGGGCCTGATGATTCCGCTCCAGATGACGCGCTTGAGCTCAAGTGGGAGTTCGACGAGGACTCTCAACGATACTATGTTTCTTTTCCTGATGACCAGTAGTGGTGCCCAGTTGGGGTGATCGGGACCGTGTCGCATGTTGGGTTATCTTTTATTTTGGCGCCGTAGTCGGGCCATGAGTGTTTGAATGTTGTAATGCTATTTATGTACCTTGATTGACGTGGCGAGTGTAAGCCAACTATGTTATCTCCCCTTTTATTATCTATATTACATGGGATGGTGTGAAGATTTCCTAACTTGCGACATATGCCTTCAATGCGATTATGTCTCTAAGTCGTGCCTCGACACGTGGGAGCTATAGTCGCATTGAGGGTGTTACAAGTTGGTATCAGAGCCTTCCCTGAGCTTAGGAGCCCCATTGCTTGATCGTTATTAGCGGCCGAGTTGTGTCTAGAAAGATGTTTTGAGTCATTTAGGAATTATATATCGGAGAGTTTAGGAATTCTTTTTACTTCCCAGTCTCCTCATCGCTCTGGTAAGGCATCCTGACGTAGAGTTTTGACTCTTCTCTTCTCAAATTTCACTAATTTTTTTAGGATCACGCGGGTATCTTGGAATCGTTCCGATGGTTTTGTGACGAGAACATTGTCTTGGTGCCTCCTGTCAGGGGTTTTGTGGAAGTGTCCCGGGGAGTTGAGCCCTGAGGTGTTGTCGTCATAATTTTATCATTGCAGTTCTGGAATACCTGAGTTTAGTACGCCGACATCGAATATATCTTTTATGCAGTTCGTTGGTCAGATAACCTCGACGCCACCCAGTACTGGGGCGGGAGTTCGGGAGTATCACCATAACTTGTATAATGGATGCTTTTCGAAGGTTGAGGTAGATGGTTTCCGAAGTTTTTTCTCGGTTATGTGTTGAAGGATGGATACAGCTGGATGTAGGATTTGCTAGATTTGGGTGAGATATTATGCTTCCCCTGTATCCCCAACACCTGATTGCATAACCGGAAAGGTTCGGGAGTTTCATAGGTGGGAATTCTTGTAGCTCTAGTTCTTCTTCCACGGATATTTGGTTTGAGATTGGGATTTCCTACCGAGTATTCGTTCTTAATCTGTACCTTGTTGATTTATTTCTCTACCTAAATTCTAAGTGGCTTCTCAATTTATGGATATGTGACCATTTCAAGAGGAATGCATTCGTTCATTTTGTTTGGATGTGAAGACTATATGTTGCAATTTTCATTCCGTTGGATTCAGCTTCAATATTTGTCTATCAATGTGCTAATGGATGTCACCCTCTTCAGGATGGCTCCCGCTAAGAGCACCAATCAGAATCAGAATCAGGATCCGCCACCACCTCCACCTCCTCCGGAGGCATGGCAAGCTGTGATGGCCGCAACCAATGCAAACACGCAATTGATCATGCAAATTATTCAAGAGCGCAATCAAGGCAACCAAGGGAACCAAGGCAACAATCAGAATCACTTTGCTACACTCAACCAGTTCCTTGCCAACGGGCCAAAGACTTTCAGCAATTGTGTTGAGGCAACTGATGCTGACGATTGGCTCGTGGATCTGTGCAAGCATTTCGAGTGTAGTAACGTCAGGCCTGAGGACTTTGTCAAGTTCACTTCCTTCCAACTCAAAGACCAAGCTGCAGAATGGTTCCAGCAGTACAAGGATTCCAGAGGTGGACGTGCGATTACCTGGGATGAATTCCGTCAAGATTTCAGAGCTCATCATATCCCTCAGAGCATGGTTGAAAGCAAGCATGAGGAATTCCGCAACCTGAAGCAAGGCTCTTTGTCTATCTATGACTACAACAAGTTGTTCCAGAAGCTCGCCCGCTTTGCCAAGCAGGACATCCCTAACGAGAAGAGCATGATATACCAGTTCAGGGGTGGCCTCAGAGAAGAAATCCAGCTAGCTCTTGTTCTCTTTGAGCCCTTGACGTACGATGAGTTCTACAACATGGCATTGAAGCAAGAGGCCGCTCAACTGAGGTGTGATGCTTCCAAGAAGTGAGTCAGAGATGCTACTCCTTCTTCCTCTACTCAAGTGGCCAAGCAGGAGAAGTATTGGCTTCCTCCTCCTCCGTTTCGTCAGCCGTATCAGAAGAGCAAAGGTGGCAATGGATCTTCCCACCCACCCAACCCTGGCTTTCGGAACAAGACTTCGTCTCAAGCTCCAAGATCGAGTGCTTAGTATCACCGTCCGCTTTCAGAGGTCACGTGCAACAAGTGCCAATAGAAGGGTCACTATGCCAACAAGTGTTTCAACCAGAGGCGTCTTCCTCCTCCTCCTGTGAGATCGGCAAGTACAGCTATGGTCAAGCATAACCCCAAGCATGCCAAGGTCAATTTTCTGAATGTAGCTCATGCAGAGGACTCGCCAGATGTGATTATGGGTAACCTTCCTGTTAACGATGTTCCTGCAAAAGTTCTTTTTGACACTGGTGCATTGCTTTCTTTTATTTCAACACCATTTATTGCCAAGCATGATTTTGTGACCGAGCGGATTCCTGTTCCGTTGAAGATTGTGTCTCCGGGCAAGCAAATGACTTCTAACAATTGCATCCCGGATGTCTCTATCACGTTGGGCGATTACAAGTTTCTCTCTTCTCCGGTGGTTCTTGGTAACTCAGATATTGATCTTATTCTCGAATGGATTGGCTTACTAAGCACAAGGCGCATCTTGATTGTGCAGCCAGGCAGATTCAATTGACTCATTCGTCTAAGGATGTAATTGTCTTTGCCGCTCGTGATGATACCATCTGTCTGTTTTCTCTCAATAAGAAGGATGAATTGGATGCTATCTTGCAGATTCCAGTCATTTGCGAATATCAAGACGTTTTTCTAGAAGAGCTTCCAGGAATGCCTCCGCACTGGCCATTTGAATTCGTTATTGATCTTGAGCCCGGCACGGAACCTGTGTGCAAGCGTCCTTACAAGCTTGGACCTGAAGAGTTGAAGGAGCTGAAGAAGCAACTCGATATTCAAGAGAGAATGGGTCTCATCCGGCCTAGTTCTTCTCCATGGGGTTGTGGTGTTCTTTTTGTGAAGAAGAAGGATGGAACAGACCGACTTTGTGTTGATTACCGTCCATTGAACAAGAAGACCATCAAGAACAAATACCCACTTCCCAACATCAACGAGCTGTTCAAACAACTCCAAGGTGCCGAAGTGTTCTCCAAGCTTGATCTCCGTATGGGTTATCATTAGATTCGAATCCGTGAGCAAGATATTCCCAAGACAGCTTTCAGGACAAGCTATGGGTCATATGAATACACTGTCATGTCTTTTGGTCTCGTCAACGCTCCTCCGACTTTCTCTCGCATGATGAACTTCATCTTCAACGCCTACACAAATGACTTCGTTTTGGTCTATCTCGACGACATTCTGGTTTTCTCGAAGAACAAGGAAGATCATGCCAAGCACTTGCGTTTGGTACTCGATAAGCTGAGGGAACACCAGTTCTACGCCAAGTTCTCCAAGTGCAAATTTTGGCTTGATGAGGTTCTTTATCTTGGTCATATCATCTCTGCCAAGGGCATTGCGGTGAATCCTGAGAAGGTGTCTGCAATTGTGGATTGGGAACCTCCTCAGAACATGAAGCAACTCCATAGCTTCCTCGGTCTCACAAGCTACTGCCGAAGGTTCGTTGAGAACTTTTCTAAGATCGCGAAGCCTCTCTCGAATCTTCTCCAGAAGCACGTCAAGTACGTTTGGTCTCCAGAGTGTGACATCGCTTTCAACACTTTGAAAGAGAAATTGATCACTACTCCAGTTCTGACTCCGCCTGATGAATCCAAGCCGTACAAGGTCTTTTGTGATGCCTCTCTCCAAGGTCTTGGTGCAGTGTTGATGCAAGAGAAGAAAGTTGTTGCTTATACCTCTCGCCAATTGAAGCCCAATGAGAAGAACTACCCCACTCATGATCTTGAGTTGGCAGCCATTGTGCATGCTCTTTTGACTTGGAGACATCTCTTATTGGGAAGAAAAGTGGACATTTTCACTGATCACAAGAGTCTCAAGTACATCTTCACTCAGCCTAATCTCAACCTCAGGCAGACTCGATGGGTCGAAATGATTCAAGAGTATAATCCAAGTATCGAGTATACTCCAGGCAAGGCCAGTGTGATTGGTGACGCTTTGAGCAGGTAGGCTTATTGCAACAGTCTGATTCTCAAGCCTTATCAACTGAGCTTTGTGAAGCTTTCCGCAAACTTAATCTGCAAGTTGTTCCTCAAGGTTTCCTCGCCAACCTTCAAGTCTCTCCTACCTTGGAAGACCAGATTTGCCAAGCCCAGCTTCTTGATGCTATGGTGAAAAAGGTGAAGATTGGGATTGCCAAGAGTCAACCCAAGTACAAGTGCTACCGCCTTGATGACAAGGACACTCTCTTCTTCGAGGATCGTATTGTTGTGCCCAAAGGTGAACTTCGTAAAGTGACCATGAACGAGGCTCACAATTCTCTCCTCTCCATCCACCCTGGGAGCACGAAGATGTATCAGGACCTCAAGCAGGCTTATTGGTGGACTCGAATGAAGCGCGAGATTGCTCAATTCGTGAATGAATGTGATGTCTGCAGAAGAGGGAAGGCAGAACATCAAAGGCCAGCGGGTCTCCTCCAACCTCTTGCCATTCCAGAATGGAAGTTTGACCACATTGAGATGGACTTCGTGACTGGGTTTCCAAAGTCCTAGCGTGGCAATGATGCTATATTCGTTGTCATCGACAAACTCACTAAAGTGGCTCATTTTCTGCCTATCAAAGAGTCAATTACTGCAGCTCAATTGGAGGAACTCTATACCTCTCGGATTGTCTCTCTGCACGGTATTCCACAAGTGATCTCCACAGACCGTGGCAGCATCTTTACCTCCAAGTTTTGGGATTCGTTTCAGAAGGCCATGGGCACCAACATCCGTTTCAGCACAGCTTTCCATCCTCAAACTAGCGGTCAAGTCGAGCGTGTCAACCAGATTCTTGAAGATATGCTCAGGGCTTGTGTGATCTCCTTCGGCATGAAGTGGGAGGATTGTCTTCCATATGCTGAATTCTCCTACAACAACAGTTTTCAAGCAAGTTCGGGCAAGGCCCCATTTGAAATTCTGTATGGCAGGAAGTGCCGTACCCCTCTCAACTGGTCTGAAACCGGTGAACGTTAGCTTTTGGGAAATGAGTTAATCACAGAGGGAGAGGAAATGTGCAAAGTCATTCGAGATAACCTCAAAGCAGCCCAATCCTGCTAGAAGAGCTACTATGATAGTAAGCACCGTGATTTGGCTTTCGAGATCAGAGATCATGTTTGCCTCCGCGTCTCTCCTATGAAAGGTACTCGTCGCTTCAGTATCAAAGGGAAGCTTGCCCCTAGATACGTGGGACCTTTCAAGATTGTCAGCAAGAGAGGCGATCTCGCCTATCAACTCGAGCTTCCTTCAAACTTTGCAAATGTTCATGATGTGTTCCATGTCTCTCAGCTCCGAAAGTGCTTCAAGACTCCTGACCGCACCGTCAACTTCGAGGTCATTGAGCTCCAAGAAGATCTCTCTTATCGTGAGCACCCCGTGGCTATTCTTGAAGAGACTGAACGCAAGACTCGCAACAAGTCAATGAAATTCCTTAAAGTCAAGTGGTCACACCATTCCGACCGTGAAGCTACCTGGGAACGCGAGGATCACCTCCGTTCTGAGTACCCGACGTTCTTTCAGTCCTAGATCTCGGGACGAGTTCCTTTCGTAGTGGTGGAGTGTTGTAACGCCCCGGATATGATTTACCCAATATGTACTCCAACTCTTGTCGTTTCTGGCGTTAAGTTGTTTTATTTTCTTGGGTTCGGGTCTTTGTCTCCGTGTGTTGTTATCGTTGTCATGCATCTCATATCATGTCATCATGTGCATTGCATTTGCATACGTGTTCATCTTATGCATCCGAGCATTTTCCCCGTTGTCCGTTTTGCATTCCGGCGCTTCATTCTCCTCCGATGGTCATTTCTACCTTTCTTTCGTGTGTGGGGATTAAACATTTCCAGATTGGACCGAGACTTGCCAAGCGGCCGTGGTTTACTACTGGTAGACCGCCTGTCAAGTTTCGTACCATTTGGACTTCGTTTGATGCTCCAACGGTTAACCGAGGGACCGAAAAGGCCTCGTGTGTGTTGCAGCCCAACACCCCTACAAGTTGGCCCAAAACTCACCAAAACCCTCTCCATCATCTAGAGCGTCCGATCACGACCGCGTGGCCGAAAACTGCACCTCATTTGGACTCTCCTAGCTCCCTCTATGCCTATATATACACCACCCTGCCGAAATTTGCGGATCCCCTCTTCCAAACCCTAAAAAAATCCACCTCGCGCCGGCCGGACACGTCCGCCGCCCCACCAGGGCCAATCCCGCGCTGCCACGTGGCGCAGCATGTGCCCACATCGCCGCCAGTGCCGGCGGCCCGTTAGGCCCGCGCGGGGCCCTCCCGGCCCGCGCACCCACCACCGCCTGCCACCCGATCCGCCTCTCGTCCTCCTCGCGGCCGGTCGCCGTCTCCGCCGCCCAGGTCGTCGGCCGCCGCCCTGCTCTCCGTCCGACGAGGAAGCTCGTCGCCGGACCCGTCCCAGCGCCTCCTCGCTGTCGGATCCGGCCGGAGGAGGCCGGATCTACTCCTCCTCCGCCTCCGCGACCACTCTCCGGCGCCGCCCCGCGTCCACGTCGCCAGACAAGGCCGCTGCGCTCCGGTCAACCTCGGTTCGCGTGAGAACCCTAGATCTGGAGGTCCAAATTTTCTTCTAAGTCCCCGTTTTTCTAGATTCAAGTGCCCTTGTTCATCGTGCCATAACTCCGCATCCATAGCTCCGTTTTGGGCATATAGCATATCAAAATGTTCGTCTCAGAGAGCACATCATTTCATTCCATTGCATCATTTTCATTAGAGTTCATCTTGATGCGCAAAATACGGTTAGAAGAGTGCTACTTGAGATAATAGTCAGATCTGCTGCTCCATTTAGATATTTGTCATTTTTGCCATGATTATTGTGTGCATGATATTGTTGGGGAACGCAGTAATTTCAAAAATTTTCCTACGCACACGCAAGATCATGGTGATGCACAGCAACGAGAGGGGAAAGTGTTGTCTACGTACCAACGCAGACCGACTGCGGAAGCGATCACACAACGTAGATGAAGTAGTCGTACGTTTTCTTCCCGATCCGACCGATCCAAGCACCGTTACTCCGGCACCTCCGAGTTCTTAGCACACGTACAGCTCGATGACGTCCCTCGGGCTCCGATCCAGCAAAGCGTCGAGGAAGAGTTCCGTCAGCACGACGGTGTGATGACGATCTTGATGTACTACCGACGCAGGGCTTCGCCTAAGCACTACAACGGTACGATCGAGGTGGAATTTGGTGGCAGGGGGCACCGCACACGGCTAAGGAACGATCTCAAGGATCAACTTGTGTGTCTTGGGGTGCCCCCTGCCCCCGTATATAAAGGTTGGAGGAGGGGGAGCCGGCCGGCCAGGGAGAGGAGGCGCAGGGGAGTCCTACTCCCACCGGGAGTAGGACTCCTCCCCCCAATCCTAATCCAATTAGGACTCCCGGGGGGAAAAGAGAGAGAAGGGGGGCCGGCCCCCTATCCTAGTCCTACTAGGACTTGGGGAAAGGGGGGCGCCGGCCAGCTTGTGGGCTTCCCTTTTCTCTTTTCCACTAAGGCCCAATAGGCCCATTAGTCTCCCGGGGGGTTCCGGTAACCCTCCCGGTATTCCGGTAAAATCCCGATTTCACCCGGAACACTTCCTATGTCCAAACATAGGCTTCCAATATATCAATCTTTACGTCTCGACCATTTCGAGACTCCTCGTCATGTCCGTGATCTCATCCGGGACTCCGAACAACCTTCGGTACATCAAAATGCATAAACTCATAATAACTGTCATCGTAACGTTAAGCGTGCGGACCCTACGGTTCGAGAACAATGTAGACATGACCGAGACACGTCTCCGGTCAATAACCAATAGCGGGACCTGGATGCCCATATTGGCTCCTACATATTCTACGAAGATCTTTATCGGTCAGACCGCATAACAACATACGTTGTTCCCTTTGTCATCGGTATGTTACTTGCCCGAGATTCGATCGTCGGTATCCAATACCTAGTTCAATCTCGTTACCGGCAAGTCTCTTTACTCGTTCCGTAATAGATCATCTCACAACTAACATATTAGTTGCAGTGCTTGCAAGGCTTATGTGATGTGCATTACCGAGAGGGCCCAAAGATACCTCTCCGACAATTGGAGTGACAAACCCTAATCTCGAAATACGCCAACCCAACATCTACCATTGGAGACACCTGTAGTACTCCTTTATAATCACCCAGTTACGTTGTGACGTTTGGTAGTACCCAAAGTGTTCCTCCGGTAAACGGGAGTTGCATAATCTCATAGTTATAGGAACATGTATAAGTCATGAAGAAAGCAATAGCAACATACTAAACGATCGGGTGCTATGCTAATGGAATGGGTCATGTCAATCAGATCATTCTACTAATGATGTGACCTCGTTAATCAAATAACAACTCTTTGTTCATGGTTAGGAAACATAACCATCTTTGATTAACGAGCTAGTCAAGTAGAGGCATACTAGTGACACTCTGTTGGTCTATGTATTCACACATGTATTATGTTTCCGGTTAATACAATTCTAGCATGAATAATAAACATTTATCATGATGTAAGGAAATAAATAATAACTTTATTATTGCCTCTAGGGCATATTTCCTTCAGATATGCCCCTGAGCTCTACATATGTTTTGTTAAGGGTTTTGCCATCTTTCCAGAGGTGCAACCCAATTATTTTTGTGATGTGTGTGGTGACTAGCACAAGCTTGCAAAGTGAGGCACTTGGTAATGCTGATTTCAGGGACTTGTTCATCCCAAGTTGCCATATGTTCATGTTGTTTCCTAGTGATCCGTGCCTCTTTTGAGGATGATCAGTAAGGATGTTTTATTAATCTTGTAGTGCTCTATCCATCCATGTCTTTGTTTGCAATTATGGAGCACCCTAGCTTGAGTCAATCGAGCTCTACTTTTGCTATTTCGTGAATCTGGGCAGATCGTCTACTTGTTAGCGATTTTGCTGATGATGTTGTAGTTGATCCGTGCATGCTATGTTATTGTTCTTGCCATGTCTAGCTTGTTTTTTGTGTATTCTTGATGGGTGTATGCTTAGATTGTCATGACCTGCTCCGTAGTGAGTGCATCGAGCTCATAGAGATGCCTACTTGATATCTGTTTTCAGCATGCTCCAGTTTTCACTAAGTCTGAAAACTGATTATGTTTTGCCATGTTCACATGCCTGCAAATGTGTGTTCTGATCCCTTTTGGCTCAAGGTCACTAAGGTACTTTTGTTAAGCTTTTTGAGTAGCTCCATGCCATGTTTTACTTTGCCATGTTCAGGTCCTGTAGCATGTAGTTTTGTTGCTCCAAAGAGTGCTATCTGATCTGAAATTCCAGACAAGTGTTAATTTCACTAAGTCTGAGATTTGTTTACCATATGCATTTTTGCCATGCTTGTTTGAACCTGTTAATGGATGAATTGGCCGTAGCTCAGTGCTAGACTTTTGTTAAGCATCATGAATAGATCTTTGCCATGTATTTTGATGCCATGTTTGGGTGATGTAGCATGTTCATCTCATTGCATTTAGTTGGCTACTTGCTGTAAATCGCAGAACGTGGTCATATTTGAATTGCTTGCCATTTCCAAACCGTAACTCCAATTCCGGCGTTCTTTATATCATTTTCAAGCGATTTCATCTCATCTTTCCAGTGGCACACTTGGATTTCCATGTTGAGGCCAGGTTCATTCATTCCTTGTAAAATCTTGCATATGCATCACATATTGCATCCCGCATAGCATACCATCTTCGCATCATATTGTTTGATCCTTGCACGTGGTTGATTGTGTCCTTGTTGCTTGTTTGTCTTGTTTGGGTAGAGCCGGGAGATGAGTTTGCTAACGACGAGCCCGTTGAGTTTGCTTTCGAGGATCCAGTCAACTCTGACAACTTTGCAGGCAAGATGATCATACCCTTGAAATCACTACTATCTTTGCTTTGCTAGATGCTCGCTCTTTTGCTATGCCAATGCTATGATGCCTACCACTTGCTTTCAAGCCTCCCAAATTGACATGTCAAACCTCTAACCCACCATGTCCTAGCAAACCTTTGATTGGCTATGTTACCGCTTTGCTCAGCCCCTCTTATAGCGTTGTTAGTTGCAGGTGAAGATTGGGGACCGTTCCTTGATCGAACATTATTTACTTGTTGGGATATCTTTATATTGCCATGTTATCTTAATGCATCTATATACTTGGTAAAGGGTGGAAGGCTCGGCCTCTCGCCTAGTGTTTTGTTCCACTCTTGCCGCCCTAGTTTCCATCATATCGGTGTTATGTTCCCGGATTTTGCGTTCCTTACGCGGTTGGGTTATAATGGGAACCCCTTGATAGTTCGCCTTGATTAAAGCTTTTCCAGCAATGCCCAACCTTGGTTTTACCATTTGCCACCTAGCCTCTTTTCCCTTGGGTTTCCGGAGCCCGAGGGTCATCTTATTTGAACCCCCCGGGCCAGTGCTCCTCTGAGTGTTGGTCCAAACAGAGCCACTTGCAGCGCCACCTCGGGGCAACTCGAGGGTTGGTTTTAGTTGTACATAGTGTTCATCTGAGTGTGCCCTGAGAACGAGATATGTGCAGCTCCTATCAGGATTTGTCGGCACATTCGGGCGGTGTTGCTGGATTTGTGTTAACCTGTCGAAGTGTGTTGAAGAACCGAGATACCGAGTCTGATCGGAACATCTCGGGAGGAGGTATATTCCTTCGTTGACCGTGAGAGCTTGTCATGGGCTAAGTTGGGACTCCCCTGCAGGGATTTGAACTTTCGAAAGCCGTGCCCGTGGTTATGGGCAGATGGGAATTTGTTAATGTCCGGTTGTAGATAACTTGAACCTTAACTTAATTAAAACGAATCAACTGTGTGAGTTACCATGATGGCCTCTTCTCGGTGGAGTCCGGGAAGTGGACACGGTGTTGGAGTAATGCTTGCCGCAGGATTGCCCTCTAGTTTCTCGCTCGTGCCTTGCCTCCTCTTCTCGCTCTCTTTTGTGAACAGGATAGCCACCATATATGCTAGTCGGTTGCTGCAGCTCCACATATATTTACCTTGCCTTACCTATTAAGCTTAAATAGTCTTGATCGCGAGGGTGCGAGATTGCTGAGTCCCTGTGGCTCACAGATTACTATTACACTAGATGCAGGGCCTGATGATTCCGCTCCAGATGACGCGCTTGAGCTCAAGTGGGAGTTCGACGAGGACTCTCAACGATACTATTTTTCTTTTCCTGATGATCAGTAGTGGTGCCCAGTTGGGGTGATCGGGACCGTGTCGCATGTTGGGTTATCTTTTATTTTGGCGCCGTAGTCGGGCCATGAGTGTTTGAATGTTGTAATGCTATTTATGTACCTTGATTGACGTGGCGAGTGTAAGCCAACTATGTTATCTCCCCTTTTATTATCTATATTACATGGGATGGTGTGAAGATTGCCTAACTTGCGACATATGCCTTCAATGCGATTATGTCTCTAAGTCGTGCCTCGACACGTGGGAGCTATAGTCGCATCGAGGGTGTTACAAGTTGGTATCAGAGCCTTCCCCGACCTTAGGAGCCCCATTGCTTGATCGTTATTAGCGGCCGAGTTGTGTGTAGAAAAATGTTTTGAGTCATTTAGGAATTATATATCGGAGAGTTTAGGAATTCTTTTTACTTCCTAGTCTCCTCATCGCTCTGGTAACGCATCCTGACGTAGAGTTTTGACTCTTCTCTTTTCAAATTTCACTAATTTTTTTAGGATCACGCGGGTATCTTGGAATCGTTCCGATGGTTTTGTGACGAGAACATTGTCTTGGTGCCTCCTGTCAGGGGTTTTGTGGAAGTGTCCCAGGGAGTTGAGCCCTGAGGTGTTGTCGTCATAATTTTATCGTTGCAGTTCTGGAATACCTGAGTTTAGTACGCCGACATCGAATATATCTTTTATGCAGTTCGTTGGTCAGATAAACTTGACGCCACCTAGTACTGGGGCGGGAGTTTGGGAGTATCACCATAACTTGTATAACGGATGCTTTTCGAAGGTTGAGGTAGATGGTTTCCGAAGTTTTTTCTCGGTTATGTGTTGAAGGATGGATACAGCTGGATGTAGGATTTGCTAGATTTGGGTGAGATATTATGCTTCCCCTGTATCCCCAACACCTGATTGCATAACCGGAAAGGTTCGGGAGTTTCATAGGTGGGAATTCTTGTAGCTCTAGTTCTTCTTCCACGGATATTTGGTTTGAGATTGGGATTTCTTACTGAGTATTCGTTCTTAATCCGTACCTTGTTGATTTATTTCTCTACCTAAATTCTAAGTGGCTTCTCAATTTATGGATATGTGACCATTTCAAGAGGAATGCATTCGTTCATTTTGTTCGGATGAGAAGACTATATGTTGCAATTTTCATTCCGTTGGATTCAGCTTTAATATTTGTCTATCAATGTGCTAATGGATGTCACCCTCTTCAGGATGGCTCCCGCTAAGAGCACCAATCAGAATCAGAATCAGGATCCGCCACCACCTCCACCTCCTCCGGAGGCATGGCAAGCTGTGATGGCCGCAACCAATGCAAACACGCAATTGATCATGCAAATTATTCAAGAGCGCAATCAAGGCAACCAAGGGAACCAAGGCAACAATCAGAATCACTTTGCTACACTCAACCAGTTCCTTGCCAACGGGCCAAAGACTTTCAGCAATTGTGTTGAGGCAACTGATGCTGACGATTGGCTCGTGGATCTGTGCAAGCATTTCGAGTGTAGTAACGTCAGGCCTGAGGACTTTGTCAAGTTCACTTCCTTCCAACTCAAAGACCAAGCTGCAGAATGGTTCCAGCAGTACAAGGATTCCAGAGGTGGACGTGCGATTACCTGGGATGAATTCCGTCAAGATTTCAGAGCTCATCATATCCCTCAGAGCGTGGTTGAAAGCAAGCATGAGGAATTCCGCAACCTGAAGCAAGGCTCTTTGTCTATCTATGACTACAACAAGTTGTTCCAGAAGCTCGCCCTCTTTGCCAAGCAGGACGTCCCTAACGAGAAGAGCATGATATACCAGCTCAGGGGTGGCCTTAGAGAAGAAATCCAGCTAGCTCTTGTTCTCTTTGAGCCCTTGAGGTACGATGAGTTCTACAACATGGCATTGAAGCAAGAGGCCGCTCAACTGAGGTGTGATGCTTCCAAGAAGTGAGTCAGAGATGCTACTCCTTCTTCCTCTACTCAAGTGGCCAAGCAGGAGTAGTATTGGCTTCCTCCTCGTCCGTTTCGTCAGCCGTATCAGAAGAGCAAAGGTGGCAATGGATCTTCCCACCCACCCAACCCTGGCTTTCAGAACAAGACTTCGTCTCAAGCTCCAAGATCGAGTGCTCCGTATCACCTCCCGCTTTCAGAGGTCACGTGCAACAAGTGCCAATAGAAGGGTCACTATGCCAACAAGTGTTTCAACCAGAGGCGTCTTCCTCCTCCTCCTGTGAGATCGGCAAGTACAGCTGTGGTCAAGCATAACCCCAAGCACGCCAAGGTCAATTTGCTGAATGTAGCTCAGGCAGAGGACTCGCCAGATGTGATTATGGGTAACCTTCCTGTTAACGATGTTCCTGCAAAAGTTCTTTTTGACACTGGTGCATCGCTTTCTTTTATTTCAACACCATTTGTTGCCAAGCATGATTTTGTGACCGAGAGCATTCCTGTTCCGTTGAAGATTGTGTCTCCGGGCAAGCAAATGACTTCTAACAATTGCATCCCGGATGTCTCTATCACGTTGGGCGATTACAAGTTTCTCTCTTCTCCGGTGGTTCTTGGTAACTCGGATATTGATCTTATTCTCGGAATGGATTGTCTTACTAAGCACAAGGTGCATCTTGATTGTGCAGCCAGGCAGATTCAATTGACTCATTCGTCTAAGGATGTAATTGTCTTTGCCGCTCGTGATGATACCATCTGTCTGTTTTCTCTCAATAAGAAGGATGAACTGGATGCTATATTGCAGATTCCAGTCATTTGCGAATATCAAGACGTTTTTCCAGAAGAGCTTCCAGGAATGCCTCCGCACCGGCCAGTTGAATTCATCATTGATCTTGAGCCCGACACGGAACCTGTGTGCAAGCGTCCTTACAAGCTCGGACCTGAAGAGTTGAAGGAGCTGAAGAAGCAACTCGATATTCAAGAGAGAATGGGTCTCATCCGGCCTAGTTCTTCTCCGTGGGGTTGTGGTGTTCTTTTTGTGAAGAAGAAGGATGGAACAGACCGACTTTGTGTTGATTACCGTCCATTGAACAAGAAGACCATCAAGAACAAATACCCACTTCCCAACATCAACGAGCTGTTCAAACAACTCCAAGGTGCCCAAGTTTCTCCAAGCTTGATCTCCGTATGGGTTATCATCAGATTCGAATCCGTGAGCAAGATATTCCCAAGACAGCTTTCAGGACAAGCTATGGGTCATATGAATACACTGTCATGTCTTTTGGTCTCGTCAACGCTCCTCCGACTTTCTCTCGCATGATGAACTTCATCTTCAACGCCTACACCAATGACTTCGTTTTGGTCTATCTCGACGACATTCTGGTTTTCTCGAAGAACAAGGAAGATCATGCCAAGCACTTGCGTTTGGTACTCGATAAGCTGAGGGAACACCAGTTCTATGCCAAGTTCTCCAAGTGCGAATTTTGGCTTGAGGAGGTTCTTTATCTTGGTCATATCATCTCTGCCAAGGGCATTGCGGTGAATCCTGAGAAGGTGTCTGCAATTGTGGATTGGGAACCTCCTCAGAACATGAAGCAACTCCGTAGCTTCCTCGGTCTCACAAGCTACTGCCGAAGGTTCTTTGAGAACTTTTCTAAGATCGTGAAGCCTCTCTCGAATCTTCTCCAGAAGCACGTCAAGTACGTTTGGTCTCCAGAGTGTGACATCGCTTTCAACACTTTGAAAGAGAAATTGATCACTGCTCTAGTTCTGACTCCGCCTGATGAATCCAAGCCGTATGAGGTCTTTTGTGATGCCTCTCTCCAAGGTCTTGGTGCAGTGTTGATGCAAGAGAAGAAAGTTGTTGCTTATACCTCTCGCCAATTGAAGCCCAATGAGAAGAACTACCCCACTCATGATCTCGAGTTGGCAGCCATTGTGCATGCTCTTTTGACTTGGAGACATCTCTTATTGGGAAGAAAAGTGGACATTTTCACTGATCACAAGAGTCTCAAGTACATCTTCACTCAGCCTAATCTCAACCTCAGGCAGACTCGATGGGTCGAAATGATTCAAGAGTATAATCCAAGTATCGAGTATACTCCAGGCAAGGCCAATGTGATTGCTGACGCTTTGAGCAGGAAGGCTTGTTGCAACAGTCTGATTCTCAAGCCTTATCAACTGAGCTTTGTGAAGCTTTCCACAAACTTAATCTGCAAGTTGTTCCTCAAGGTTTCCTCGCCAACCTTCAAGTCTCTCCTAACTTGGAAGACCAGATTCGCCAAGCCCAGCTTCTTGATGCTGTGGTGAAAAAGGTGAAGATTGGGATTGCCAAGAGTCAACCCAAGTACAAGTGCTACCGCCTTGATGACAAGGACACTCTCTTCTTCGAGGATCGTATTGTTGTGCCCAAAGGTGAACTTCGTAAAGTGACCATGAACGAGGCTCACAATTCTCTCCTCTCCATCCACCCTGGGAGCACGAAGATGTATCAGGACCTCAAGCAGGCTTATTGGTGGACTCGAATGAAGCGCGAGATTGCTCAATTCGTGAATGAATGTGATGTCTGCAGAAGAGGGAAGGCATAACATCAAAGGCCAGCGGGTCTCCTCCAACCTCTTGCCATTCCAGAATGGAAGTTTGACCACATTGAGATGGACTTCGTGACTGGGTTTCCAAAGTCCTAGCGTGGAAATGATGCTATATTCGTTGTCATCGACAAACTCACTAAAGTGGCTCATTTTCTGCCTATCAAAGAGTCAATTACTGCAGCTCAATTGGAGGAACTCTATACCTCTCGGATTGTCTCTCTTCACGGTATTCCACAAGTGATCTCTTCAGACCGTGGCAGCATCTTTACCTCCAAGTTTTGGGATTCGTTTCAGAAGGCCATGGGCACCAACATCCGTTTCAGCACAGCTTTCCATCCTCAAACTAGCGGTCAAGTCAAGCGTGTCAACCAGATTCTTGAAGATATGCTCAGGGCTTGTGTGATCTCCTTCGGCATGAAGTGGGAGGATTGTCTTCCATATGCTGAATTCTCCTACAACAACAGTTTTCAAGCAAGTTCGGGCAAGGCCCCATTTGAAATTCTGTATGGCAGGAAGTGCCGTACCCCTCTCAACTGGTCTGAAACCGGTGAACGTTAGCTTTTGGGAAATGAGTTAATCACAGAGGGAGAGGAAATGTGCAAAGTCATTCGAGATAACCTCAAAGCAGCCCAATCCTGCTAGAAGAGCTACTATGATAGTAAGCACCATGATTTGGCTTTCGAGATCGGAGATCATGTTTACCTCCGCGTCTCTCCTATGAAAGGTACTCGTCGCTTCGGTATCAAAGGGAAGCTTGCCCCTAGATACGTGGGACCTTTCAAGATTGTCAGCAAGAGAGGCGATCTCACCTATCAACTCGAGCTTCCTTCAAACTTTGCAAATGTTCATGATGTGTTCCATGTCTCTCAGCTCCGAAAGTGCTTCAAGACTCCTGACCGCACCGTCAACTTCGAGGACATTGAGCTCCAAGAAGATCTTTCTTATCATGAGCACCCCGTGGCTATTCTTGAAGAGACTGAACGCAAGACTCGCAACAAGTCAATGAAATTCCTTAAAGTCAAGTGGTCACACCATTTCGACCGTGAAGCTACCTGGGAACGCGAGGATCACCTCCGTTCTGAGTACCCGGCGTTCTTTCAGTCCTAGATCTCGGGACGAGATCCTTTCGTAGTGGTGGAGTGTTGTAACGCCCCGGATATGATTTACCCAATATGTACTCCAACTCTTGCCGTTTCCGGCGTTAAGTTATTTTATTTTCTCGGGTTCGGGTCTTTGTCTCCGTGTGTTGTTATCGTTGTCATGAATCTCATATCATGTCATCATGTGCATTGCATTTGCATACGTGTTCATCTTATGCATCCGAGCATTTTCCCCGTTGTCCGTTTTGCATTCCGGCGCTTCATTCTCCTCCGATGGTCATTTCTACCTTTCTTTCGTGTGTGTGGATTAAACATTTCCGGATTGGACTGAGACTTGCCAAGCGGCCTTGGTTTACTACTGGTAGACCGCCTGTCAAGTTTCGTACCATTTGGACTTCGTTTGATGCTCCAACGGTTAACCGAGGGACCGAAAAGGCCTCGTGTGTGTTGCAGCCCAACACCCCTACAAGTTGGCCCAAAACTCACCAAAACCCTCTCCATCGTCTAGAGCGTTCGATCACGACCGCGTGGCCGAAAACCGCACCTCATTTGGACTCTCCTAGCTCCCTCTATGCCTATATATACACCACCCTGCCGAAATTCGCGGATCTCCTCTTCCAAACCCTAAAAAAAATCCACCTCGCGCCGGCCGGACACGTCCGTCCCCAGCCGGATACGTCCGCCGCCCCACCCGGGCCAATCCCGCGCTGCCACATGGCGCAGCCCGTGCCCACATCGCCGCCAGCGCCGCTGGGCCGTCAGGCCCGCGCACCCACCGCCGCCTGCCACCCGATCCACCTCTCGTCCTCCTCGCGGCCGGTCGCCGTCTCCGCCGCCCAGGTCGCCGGCCGCCGCCCCGCTCTCCGTCCGACGAGGAAGCTCGTCGCCGGACCCGTCCCAGCGCCTCCTCGCCGTCGGATCCGGCCGGAGGAGGCCGGGTCTACTCCTCCTCCGCCTCTGCGACCACTCTCCGGCGCCGCCCCGCGTCCACGTCGCCGGACAAGGCCGCTGCGCTCCGGTCAACCTCGGTTCGCGTGAGAACCCTAGATCTGGAGGTCCAAATTTTCTTCTAGGTCCCCGTTTTTCCAGATTCAAGTGCCCTTGTTCATCGTGCCATAACTCCGCATCCGTAGCTCTGTTTTGGGCATATAGCATATCAAAATGTTCGCCTCAGAGAGCACATCATTTCATTCCATTGCATCATTTTCATTAGAGTTCATCTTGATGCCCAAAATGCAGTTAGAAGAGTGCTACTTGAGATAATAGTCAGATCTGCTGCTCCATTTAGATATTTGTCATTTTTGCCATGATTATTGTGTGCATGATATGCCCCTGAGCTCTACATATGTTTTGTTAAGGGTTTTGCCATCTTTCCAGAGGTGCAACCCATGTATTTTTGTGATGTGTGTGGTGACTAGCACAAGCTTGCAAAGTGAGGCACTTGGTAATGCTGATTTCAGGGACTTGTTCATCCCAAGTTGCCATATGTTCATGTTGTTTCCTAGTGATCTGTGCCTCTTTTGAGGATGATCAGTAAGGATGTTTTATTAATCTTGTAGTGCTCTATCCATCCATGTCTTTGTTTGCAATTATGGAGCACCCTAGCTTGAGTCAATCGAGCTCTACTTTTGCTATTTCGTGAATCTGGGCAGATCGTCTACTTGTTAGCGATTTTGCTGATGATGTTGTAGTTGATCCGTGCATGATATGTTATTGTTCTTGCCATGTCTAGCTTGTTTTTTGTGTATTCTTGATGGGTGTATGCTTAGATTGTCATGACCTGCTCCGTAGTGAGTGCATCGAGCTCGTAGACATGCCTACTTGATATCTGTTTTCAGCATGCTCCAGTTTTCACTAAGTCTGAGAACTGATTATGTTTTGCCATGTTCACATGCCTGCAAATGTGTGTTCTGATCCCTTTTGGCTCAAGGTCACTGAGGTACTTTTGTTAAGCTTTTTGAGTAGCTCCATGCCATGTTTTACTTTGCCATGTTCAGGTCCTGTAGCATGTAGTTTTGTTGCTCCAAAGAGTGCTATCTGATCTGAAATTCCAGACAAGTGTTAATTTCACTAAGTCTGAGATTTGTTTACCATATGCATTTTTGCCATGCTTGTTTGAACCTATTAATGGATGAATTGGCCGTAGCTCAGTGCTAGACTTTTGTTAAGCATCATGAATAGATCTCTGCCATGTATTTTGATGCCATGTTTGGGTGATGTAGCATGTTCATCTCATTGCATTTAGTTGGCTACTTGCTGTAAATCGCAGAACGTGGTCATATTTGAATTGCTTGCCATTTCCAAACCGTAACTCCAATTCCGGCGTTCTTTATATCATTTTCAAGCGATTTCATCTCATATTTCTAGTGGCACACTTGTATTTCCATGTTGAGGCCAGGTTCATTCATTCTTTGTCAAATCTTGCATATGCATCACATATTGCATCCCGCATAGCATACCATCTTCGCATCATATTGTTTGATCCTTGCACGTGGTTGATTGTGTCCTTGTTGCTTGTTTGTCTTGTTTGGGTAGAGCCAGGAGATGAGTTCGCTAACGACGAGCCCGTTGAGTTTGCTTTCGAGGATCCAGTCAACTCTGACAACTTTGCAGGCAAGATGATCATACCCTTGAAATCACTACTATCTTTGCTTTGCTAGATGCTCCCTCTTTTGCTATGCCAATGCTATGATGCCTACCACTTGCTTTCAAGCCTCCCAAATTGCCATGTCAAACCTCTAACCCACCATGTCCTAGCAAACCTTTGATTGGCTATGTTACCGCTTTGCTCAGCCCCTCTTATAGTGTTGCTAGTTGCAGGTGAAGATTGGGGACCGTTCCTTGTTCGAACATTATTTACTTGTTGGGATATCATTATATTGCCATGTTATCTTAATGCATCTATATACTTGGTAAAGGGTGGAAGGCTCGGCCTCTCGCCTAGTGTTTTGTTCCACTCTTGCCGCCCTAGTTTCCATCATATCGGTGTTATGTTCCCGGATTTTGCGTTCCTTACGCGGTTGGGTTATAATGGGAACCCCTTGATAGTTCGCCTTGATTAAAGCTTTTCCAGCAATGCCCAACCTTGGTTTTACCATTTGCGACCTAGCCTCTTTTCCCTTGGGTTTCCGGAGCCCGAGGGTCATCTTATTTAAACCCCCCCGGGCCAGTGCTCCTCTGAGTGTTGGTCCAAACAGAGCCACTTGCAGCGCCACCTCGGGGCAACTCGAGGGTTGGTTTTAGTTGTACATAGTGTTCATCTGAGTGTGCCCTGAGAACGAGATATGTGCAGCTCCTATCAGGATTTGTTGGCACATTCGGGCGGTGTTGCTGGATTTGTTTTAACCTGTCGAAGTGTCTTGAAGAACCGAGATACCGAGTCTGATCGGAACATCTCGGGAGGAGGTCTATTCCTTCGTTGACCGTGAGAGCTTTTCATGGGCTAAGTTGGGACTCCCCTGCAGGGATTTGAACTTTCGAAAGCCGTGCCCGTGGTTATGGGCAGATGGGAATTTGTTAATGTCCGGTTGTAGATAACTTGAACCTTAACTTAATTAAAATGAATCAACTGTGTGAGTTACCATGATGGCCTCTTCTCGGTGGAGTCTGGGAAGTGGACACGGTGTTGGAGTAATGCTTGCCGTAGGATTGCCCTCTAGTTTCTCGCTCGCGCCTTGCCTCCTCTTCTCGCTCTCTTTTGTGAACAGGATAGCCACCATATATGCTAGTCGGTTGCTGCAGCTCCACATATATTTACCTTGCCTTACCTATTAAGCTTAAATAGTCTTGATCGCGAGGGTGCGAGATTGCTGAGTCCCTATGGCTCACAGATTACTATTACACCAGATGCAGGGCCTGATGATTCCGCTCCAGATGACGCGCTTGAGCTCAAGTGGGAGTTTGACGAGGACTCTCAACGATACTATGTTTCTTTTCCTGATGATCAGTAGTGGTGCCCAGTTGGGGTGATCGGGACCGTGTCGCATGTTGGGTTATCTTCTATTTTGGCGTCGTAGTCGGGCCATGAGTGTTTGAATGTTGTAATGCTATTTATGTACCTTGATTGACGTGGCAAGTGTAAGCCAACTATGTTATCTCCCCTTTTATTATCTATATTACATGGGATGTTGTGAAGATTGCCTAACTTGCGACATATGCCTTCATGAGATTATGTCTCTAAGTCGTGCCTCGACACGTGCGAGCTATAGTCGCATCGAGGGTGTTACACCTTAATTCCTCTCATATCACGGTCTCCCTAAATCTCAAAAGCTTCATCCACACAAAACTCAACAAGGACTCGTGAGATAAGTTAGTATAAACCATTGCCAAAACCTTATCATAATCTACTGTATCGAATCACTAAAATTATTATTCAACATTGAATAGTAAATGCCTCTGCACATTTGATAGTCTTATCCTCAAATAGAATCATTAAAGAAGCAAACATATGCAAACAATACAAACATAACAACAATCTGCCTAAACGGGACAGTCTGTAAAGAATGCAGCAACATACATACTTCCCTAGATCCAAAAATTATGAAAGAAAATTCCCACTATTGTAAATTTATCAGATCTTAATATGCAAAAGGTTTAAACATTTTATCACATTTTGATTTTTCTAGGGAATTATTGCAACAGCAGTAAACTTTCTGTTTTCAAACAGCAACATGAAGACTTGTAAAATAGGCATAGTGAAGGCTATCAATGCCACTTTTATTGAAATAAAAGATGCAAAAAATTGTTCTAAATAACAGCAAGCAAATCCTAACAAAATAAATTGACGCTCCAAGCAAAACACATATCATGTGGTGAATAAAAATATAGCTCCAAGTAAAGTTACCGATGAACGAAGACGAAAGAGGGGATGCCTTCCGGGGCATCCCCAAGCTTAGGCTCTTGCCACTCCTTATTCCATAGTCCATCTAATCCTTACCCAAAACTTGAAAACTTCACAACGCAAAACTTAACAGAAAACTCATAAGCTCCGTTAGTATAAGAAAATAAATCACCACTTCAAGGTACTGTAATGAACCCATTCTTTATTTATATTTGTGTTAAAACTACTGTATTCCAACTTCTCTATGGTTTATAAACTATTTTACTAGCCATAGATTCATCAAAATAAGTAAACAACACATGAAAAACAGAATCTGTCAAAAACAGAACAGTCTGTAGTAATCTGGATCAAACGTATACTTCTGGAACTCATAAAATTCTCAAATAAATTTGTGGACCTTAGGAATTTATCTATTAATCATCTTCAAAAAGAATTAACTAAATAGCACTCTCCAAATAAAAATGGCAGCAGTGCTCGTGAGCGCTAAAGTTTCTGTTTTTTACAACATGATCAACAAGACTTTCCCCAAGTCTTCCCAAAGGTTCTACTTGGCACAAACACTAATTAAAAGCATAAAACCACATATAAACAGAGGCTAGATGAATTATTTATTACTAAAGAGGAACAAAAACAAAGTTGGGTTGCCTCCCAACAAGCGCTATCATTTAACGCCCCTAGCTAGGCATGATGATTTCAATGATGCTCACATAAAAGATAAGAATTGAAACATAAAGAGAGCATCATGAAGAATATTGCTAATAAATTTAAGTCTAACCCACTTCCTATGCATAGGGATTTTGTGAGCAAACAACTTGTGGGAACAATAATCAACTAGCATAGGAGGGTAAAACAAGCATAACTTCAAAACTTTAAGCACATAGAGAGGAAACTTGATATTATTGCAATTCCTACAAGCATATGTACCTCCCTCATAATAATTTTCAGTAGCATCATGAATGAATTAAACAATATAACCATCACCTAAACCATTCTTTTCATGATCTACAAGCATAGAAATTTTATTACTCTCCACATAAGCAAAATTCTTCTCATTCGTGATAGTGGGAGTATCATAAGAGACTTGGATACTATAAATTGTTTCCACATTAAAAGAGTAATGTTCAGATAAGGGGTAATCATAATCATGACAAGTTTTATAAATATAATCACTACTTTTTATAGCATAAGTATTATCACAATAATTATCATAAGTAGGAGGCATGTTATTATCATTATAAGTTTGCATATCAAAACTTGGGATACTAAAACTATCATCTTCATTAAAGCGTAGCATCCCCAAGCTTGGAACAAACATTAATTGCAGCAAATATATTCTCAAAAACATCATCTTCATCAAACATAGCATCCCAAAGCTTGGGCCTTTTCATATCATATGCACAATCACTTTCATCATCAATAGTATGGATAGCACCAATAGTATAGCAATTATCATATTCTTCCAAGCAAGTGCCAAAAAGATTTTCAAGATCATAAGAAGTATCATTATCTTCCACAATTATATTTTCATGAGGCACAATAGTAATAGGAGCAGCGTTATTTTAGAGATATATATTTTTACCTCTCTTCCTTTTTCTTTTCTTCTTCTTCTTCACCACATCATGTGTGGGTTCAATCCTATTTTTGGAGCTCCTTATTAATGAGATTGGTTGAATAGGAGGCTCCTCCTCGTTACATGATTCATCATAAGAAATAATAGGAGGGTATTGGGAGGCCTCTTCCCTTTCATTAGTATTCTCTTCATCTTCTATTTGTTTTCTTTTCTTTATGTAGTTGGCAATATAAGGATTTTCAATACAATTCACCGCTAAAATACATATAAATTTTCTCTAGATCAAAATCAAGAAGTTTATCACGGGCAAATTCTGGAAGATGCTTAGTTATACGTTTCATTTATTCGTAACCCATAAGCAAACTAAGTTCATTATAATGTGTAAGGGAAATCAAGTCATCGCAATTGTTGGACACGATACGATCATGAAACAATTTGCATTGGGTATTGAAATGATCATGTTCATTGCAAAGCTCACATGCATGGCCAACATAATTTAAATTTTCAGCACATTCATCTAGATCTTCTTGCAACAATTTAGTTTCTAAGTACTTATTCCTCTTGCAATATCTATATTCCCTATTTGGTGTGTACTTACAAACCCAATGTACTCCAGGGAAATTGACATGTTTATAGGAGGCATTTTCATCATAACTAGTGCAATTATCATTAGTATCATGGATATTCAAAGAATTTGTACTAACAACATTGCAATCATGCTCATCATTCAAAGATTTAGTGCCAAACATTTTATAGATTTCTTCTTCTAGCACTTGAGCACAATTATCCTTTCCATCATACTCACGAAAGACATTAAAAAGGTGAAGCGTATGAGGCAAACTTAATTCCATTTTTTGTAATTTTCTTTTATAAACTAAACTAGTGATAAAACAAGAAACTAAAAGACTCGATTGCAAGATCTGAAAATATACCTTCAAGCACTCACCTCCCCGGCAACGGCGCCAGAAAAGAGCTTGATGTCTACTACACAACCTTCTTCTTGTAGACGTTGTTGGGCCTCCAAGTGCAGAGGTTTGTAGGACAGTAGCAAATTTCCCTCAAGTGGATGACCTAAGGTTTATCAAACCATAGGAGGCGTAGGATGAAGATGGTCTCTCTCAAGCAACCCTGCAACCAAATAACAAAGAGTCTCTTGTGTCCCCAACACACCCAATACAATGGTAAATTGTATAGGTGCACTAGTTCGGCGAAGAGATGGTGATACAAGTGGTATATGGTTGGTAGATACAGGTTTTTGTAATCTGAAAATATAAAAACAGCAAGGTAATTAATGATAAAAGTGAGCGTAAATGGTATTGCAATGCGTTGAAACAAGGCCTAAGGTTCATACTTTCACTAGTGCAAGTCCTATCAACAATAATAACATAATTGGATCACATAACTATCCCTCAACATGCAACAAAGAGTCACTCCAAAGTCACTAATAGCGGAGAAAAAACGAAGAGATTATGGTAGGGTACGAAACCACCTCAAAGTTATTCTTTCCAATCAATCCGTTGAGCTATTCCTATAAGTGTCACAAACAGCCCTAGAGTTCGTACTAGAATAACACCTTAAGACACAAATCAACCAAAACCCTAATGTCACCTAGATACTCCAATGTCACCTCAAGTATCCGTGGGTATGATTATACAATATGCATCACACAATCTCAGATTCATCTATTCAACCAACACATAGAACCTCAAAGAGTGCCCCAAATTTTCTACCGGAAAATCACAACGAAAACGTGTGCCAACCCCTATGCATAGGTTCATGGGCGGAACCCGCAAGTTGATCACCAAAACATACATCAAGTGAATCACGTGGTATCCCATTGTCACCACAGATACGCACGGCAAGACATACATCAAGTGTTCTCAAATCTTTAAAGACTCAATCCGATAAGATAACTTCAAAGGGGAAACTCAATCCATTACAAGAGAGTAGAGGGGGGAAGAAAACATCATAGGATCCAAATATAATAGCAAAGCTCGCGATACATCAAGATCGTATCACCTCAAGAACATGAGAGAGAGAGAGAGATCAAACACATAGCTACTGGTACATACCCTCAGCCCCGAGGGAGAACTACTCCCTCCTCGTCATGGAGAGCACCAGGATGATGAAGATGGCCACCAGAGAGGGATTTCCCCTCCAGCAGGGTGCCGGAACGGGTCTAGATTGGCTTTCGGTGGCTATGGAGGCTTCTGGCGGCAGAACTCCCGATCTATTGTGTTCACGGATGTTTTTAGGGTATATGGAGATATATAGGCGGAAGAAGTATGTCAGGGGGCCACGAGGGGCTCACGAGGGTGAAGGGCGCGCCCAGGGGGTGGGCGCCCCCTGCCTCATGACCTCCTCGCAGATCCCCCGACATGCACTCCAAGTCTTCTGGGCTTCTTTTCTTCCAAAAATGAGTTCCGTGAAGTTTTAGGTCAATTGGACTCCATTTGGTTTTCCTTTTTCGAAACCCTAAAACAGGGTAAAAACAGAAACTGGCACTGGGCTCTGGGTTAATAGGTTAGTCCCAAAAATGATATAAAAGTGCATAATAAAGCCCATAAACATTCAAAACAGTAAATAATATAGCATGGAGCAATCAAAATTTATAGATACGTTGGAGACGTATCAGACACCTAAGTTTGATTGTGTTAAATATTTTATGGATACCGATATTTTCCGTAAGTTTAACACTAAATATGGACTTGATTCTGAGATAGTAGCGTCTTTCTGTGAAACTTTTGCTACTTATGTTGATCTCCCTAAGGAGAAGTGGTTTAAATATCATCCTCCCATAGAAGTAAAAGTAGCTGCACCTACTAAAGTTGAAGAAAAGACTATTACTTATAATGATCCTATTGTTCCTACTTCTTATGTTGAGAAACCACCTTTCCCTGTTAGGATAAAGGATCATGCTAAAGCTTCAACTGTGGTTCGTAGAAGCAATATTAAAACATATACACCTCCTGAGAAAGTTAAAGTAGAACCTAATATTGCTATTATTAAAGATCTCTTGTCTGATAATATAGATGGGCATGTTATTTACTTCTGTAATGAAACTGCTAGAATTGCTAAACCCCGTGATACAGATAAACCTAGACCTGTGGTAGGCATGCCTGTTATTTCTGTTAAAATATGAGACCATTGTTATCATCTCTTATGTGATATGGGTGCTAGTGCTAGTGCAATACCTATTGACTTATACAAAGAAATTATGCATGACATTGCACCTGTTGAGTTAGAAGAAATTGATGTTACTATTAAACTTGCTAATAGAGATACTATTTCACCAATGGGAATTGTTAGAGATGTTGAAGTCTTGTGTGGGAAAACTAAATACCCTGCTGATTTTCTTGTTCTTGGTTCCCCACAAGATATTTTTTGCCCCATTATATTTGGTAGACCCTTCTTAAATACTGTTAATGCTACCATAGATTGCACAAGGGATGTTGTTACTGTAGGCTTAGATGATATGACTCATGAGTTTAATTTCTCTAAATTTAGTAAACAACACCGTGAAGAAGAATTACCTAGTAAGGATGAAATTATTGGTCTTGCTTCGATTGCCGTACCTCCTAGTGATCCTTTAGGAAAATATTTGCTAGACCATGAGAATGATATGCTTATGAATGAAAGAAGGGAAATAGGTGAAGTATTCTTTAAACAGGAACCTATTTCGAAACACAATTTTCCTGTTGAAATCCTAGGGGATCCCCCTCCACCTAAGGGTGATCCCGTGTTTGAGCTTGAACCGTTGCCTGATAATCTTAAATATGATTATCTTGATGAAAAGAAGATATATCCTATTATTATTAGTGCTAACCTTTCAGAGTATGAAGAAGAAAGATTATTGAAAACTCTGAAGAAGCACCATGCTGCTATTGGATATACTCTTGATGATCTTAAGGGCATTAGTCCCACTCTATGTCAACATAAAATAAATTTGGAAGAAGATGCCAAACCAGTTCGTGATCCTCAACGACGTCTGAATCCCAAAATGAAAGAAGTGGTAAGAAAAGAAATACTAAAGCTTCTGGAGGCAGGTATAATTTACCCCGTTGCTGATAGTCAGTGGGTAAGTCCTGTTCATTGTGTCCCTAAGAAGGGAGGTATTACTGTTGTTCCTAATGATAAAGATGAATTGATTCCACGAAGAATTATTACAGGTTATAGGATGGTAATTGATTTCCGCAAATTAAATAAGGCTACTAAGAAAGATCATTACCCCTTACCTTTTATCAATCAAATGCTAGAAAGATTATGCAAGCATACACATTACTGCTTTCTAGATGGTTATTCTGGTTTCTCTCAAATACCTGTGTCGGCGAAAGATCAATCAAAGACTACTTTTACATGCCCTTTTGGTACTTTTGCTTATAGACGTATGCCTTTTGGTTTATGTAATGCACCTGCTACCTTTCAAAGATGCATGATGGCTATATTCTCTGACTTTTGTGAAAAGATTTGTGAGGTTTTCATGGATGACTTTTCCGTCTATGATCTTCTTTTGATGATTGCTTGAGCAATCCTGATCGAGTTTTGCAGAGATGTGAAGAAACTAATCTTGGCTTGAATTGGGAAAAGTGCCACTTTATGGTTAACGAGGGTATTGTCTTGGGGCATAAAGTTTCTGAAAGAGGTATTGAAGTTGATAAAGCCAAGGTTGATGCTATTCAAAAGATGCCATGTCCTAAGGACATCAATGGTATAAGAAGTTTCCTTGGTCACACCGGATTTTATAGGAGGTTCATTAAGGACTTCTCGAAAATTTCTCGGCCTCTGACTAATTTATTACAAAAAGATATACCATTTGTCTTTGATGATGATTGTGTAGAAGCATTTGAAATACTTAAGAAAGCATTAGTCTCTGCACCTATTGTTCATCCACCTGATTGGAATTTACCCTTTGAAATTATGTGTGATGCTAGTGTTTATGCTGTAGGTGATGTTTTAGGGAAAAGAGTTGATAAGAAATTAAATGTTATCCATTATGCTAGTAAGACCCTAGACAATGCTCAAAGAAATTATGCTACTACTGAAAAAGAACTTTTAGCAGTTGTATTTGCTTGTGATAAGTTCAGACCTTATATTGTTGATTCTAAAGTAACTATCCACACTGATCATGCTGCTATTAAATATCTTATGGAGAAGAAAGATGCTAAACCTAGACTTATTAGTTGGGTTCTCTTGCTACAAGAATTTTATTTGCATATTGTTGATAGAAAAGGAGTTGAGAACCCCGTTGCAGACAACTTATCTAGGTTAGAGAATGTTCTTGATGACCCACTACCTATTGATGATAGCTTTCCTGATGAACAATTAAATGTCATAAGTACTTCTCATAGTACCCCTTGGTATGCTGATTATGCTAATTACATAGTTGCTAAATTTATACCACCTCGCTTCACATACCAACAAAAGAAAAAGTTCTTCTATGATTTGAGACATTACTTTTGGGATGACCCACATCTTTATAAAGAAGGAGTAGCTGGTGTTATTAGATGTTGTGTACCTGAGCATGAACAGGAACAGATCCTACGCAAGTGCCACTCTTAAAGTTATGGACGACACCATGCGGGAGATAGAACTGCACATAAGGTATTGCAATCCGGTTTTTATTGGCCTACTCTCTTCAAGGATGCCCGTAAGTTTGTCCTATCTTGTGATGAATGTCAAAGAATTGGTAATATTAGTAGACATCAAGAAATGCCTATGAATTATTCACTTGTTATTGAACCGTTTGATGTTTGGGGCTTTGATTATATGGGACCTTTTCCTGCCTCTAATGGATATACACATATTTTAGTTGCTGTTGATTATGTTACTAAGTGGGTAGAAGCTATTCCAACTAGTAGTGCTGATCATAACACTTCTATTAAAATGCTTAAAGAAGTTATTTTTCCGAGGTTTGGAGTCCCTAGATATTTAATGACTGATGGTGGTTCACATTTTATTCATGGTGCTTTCCGTAAAATGCTTGCTAAATAGGACGTCAATCATAGAATTGGATCTCCGTATCATCCACAGTCTAGTGGTCAAGTATAATTGAGTAATAGAGAACTCAAATTAATTTTGCAAAAGACTGTCAATAGATCTAGAAAGAATTGGTCCAAGAAACTTGATGATGCATTATGGGCCTATAGAACTACATATAAAAATCCTATGGGTATGTCTCCGTATAAAATGGTATATGGAAAAGCATGTCACTTACCTCTCGAACTAGAACATAAGGCATATTGGGCTATTAAAGAGCTCAACTATGATTTTAAACTTGCCGTTAAAAGAGGTTATTTGATATTAGCTCACTTGATGAATGGAGAACCCAAGCTTATGAAAATTCCAAGTTGTTTAAAGAAAAGGTTAAAAGATGGCATGACAAAAGGATACAAAAGTGTGAGTTTAATGTAGGTGATTATGTATTCCTATACAACTCTCATTTAAGATTTTTTGGAGGAAAACTTCTCTCTAAATGGGAAGGCCCCTATGTTATCGAGGAGGTATATCGTTCCGGTGCCATAAATATCAACAAGTTTGAAGGCACAAATCCGAAGGTGGTAAACGGGCAGAGAACTAAACATTATATCTCAGGTAATCCCATAAATATTGAAACCAATATTATTGAAACCGTAACCCCGGAGGAATACATAAGGGACACTTTCCAGAACGTTTCAGACTCCGAAAAGGAATAGGTATGTGGTACGGTAAGTAAACGGACTCCAAAACAATTTTTAAGGCAATTAAGTAGCAGTCCGGGAAGGACACGAGGGCCCCACGAGGGTGGAGGGCGCGCCCTACCCCCTGGGCGCGCCCCCTACCTCGTGGGCACCTCGAGTGCTCTCCGGACATTGTTTTCTTACAGAACATGTATTTTGGTCAGTAAAAATTCATTATATAACCCCCCGAGGGTTTTGACTCCCGTATCACGCAAAAATCTCTTGTCTTTGTTTTGAGCCATCCTGTTGCAGACAGAGCAACATGTCTTCCCAAGATTCGGAAGGAGAAAGCTATGTGGCTGATTACCTTGCAGACCCTAAGGTCTATGGAGAGGTGGAGCATTATGGTTGGACCACGGAAGAAGAAGAAGACTATGAACCCAAGGGAAAGGAGGAGACGAGCTCAGATGAAGATGAAGTCCCACTACCTCAACATGGGGACATGCATGTGGAGTTCAAAAAGTCAAGCCTCTCAGATAGGGTAAAGAAACCTAAGATCAAGTTTATCCCTTTTCGACTCTTGCAGGAAAACAAGCAGGAACTATGCAAAAAGATACTCAGCCTGGAACAGGAGATCGAGGACCTAAGGGACCAAAATTCTGTCCTCAAACGTAAATTAAGGAAGAAGCCTACGCCATCAACAAAATCACCACCGTCTCCTCCAACAAAGAAGAATTGAGTATCTGGTATGGGCACTCCCCTTGGCAACTGCCAAGCTTGGGGGAGGTGCCTCGGTATCGTATCACAATCACAACTCCTATCTTTACAATTTTCCTTAGTTCGATCCTATTAGTAGTATTTTGATCTAGTAGAATAAAGTTTATGGCATGATCTAGTTTTGAGTTTTGCCTTATGATCTCTATATGTAATCAAGTCTGTGAGCTATATAATAAAGATTAGTGTTGAGTCAAGGGCTTGATTTTCTTGCTATAATCTTGGGTGAATAAAAGAAAAGAGAAAAAGAATAAGAAGAAACAAAAGTTCATATTGATCTTATTGATAGTAATGACTTCACATAGAAAGAGTGTGATGATTAAAAGTTTTTGGGAGTTGGCAGACATAGCTTTGGTCACCGTTGCAATTAATAGGAAGTAATAAGGAAAGAGAGGTTTCACATATAAATATACTATTATTGATATCTTTTATGATTGGGAGCACTCATCAAAATATGACATGCTAAAGAGTTGATGTTGGACAAGGAAGAGAACGTAATGGGTTATGTTTTCTTATATCTGAGATAAAGTATGTTGTCATGGATCATCCAACATGTTGATCTTGCCTTTCCCCCTCATGCTAGCCAAATTCTTAGCACCAAGTAGAGATACTACTTGTGCTTCCAAATGCCCTTAAACCAGTTTTACCATGAGAGTCCACCATATCTACATATGGATTGAGTAAGATCCTTCAAGTAAGTTGTCATCGGTGCAAGCAATAAAAATTGCTCTAAATATGTATGATTAGTGTGGGAGAAATAAGCTTTATACGATCTTGTGATGTGGAATTAATAAAAGCGACGGACTGCATAATAAAGGTTCATATCACAAGGGGCAATATAGAGTGACGTTCTTTCGCATTAAGATTCTGTGCATCCAACCATAAAAGTGCATGGCAACCTCTGCTTCCCTCTGCGAAGGGCCTATCTTTAATTATTACCTTCTACCTTATGCAAGAGTCATGGTGATCTTCACCTTTCCTTTTTATATTTTATCCTTTGGCAAGCATAGTGTGTTGGAAAGATCCTGATAGATATATCTAATTGTATGCAGGGGGCATGACTTATTATTGTTCACATTACCCTTGAGGTAAAAGGTTGTGGGGCGAAACTATAAGCCCCTATCTTTCTCCGTGTCCGATTAAAACTCTGTAACCACAAGTATTGCGCGAGTGTTAGCAATTATGAAGGACTAGATGATAGTTGAATATGTGGACTTGCTTTTTAGCTCTGACATAGACTCTTTCTGATGTTATGATAAATTGCAACTGCTTCAATGACTGAGGTTATAGTTTGTTGGTTCTCAATAAGGTTTCTGATTCATACTTTTGCATTGTGAATAGATCATCACTTGAACATAAGTAATCATATGACAATATCTATGTATGTTGCTGTTATGAGAATAATCATGATGCCCTCATGTTCGT
Source organism: Triticum monococcum (assembly GCA_034509565.1). NCBI lineage: Eukaryota > Viridiplantae > Streptophyta > Magnoliopsida > Poales > Poaceae > Triticum > Triticum monococcum. The sequence continues at coordinate 70,973,500 of CM067843.1, read as the reverse complement.
ATTTTCTTTTTATCGACGCCTCTACCTCTAAACATGGGGACATATTTATTGTTATCGGCTTTCGCTTGAGGACAAGCGAGGTCTAAGCTTGGGGGAGTTGATACGTCCATTTTGCATCATGCTTTTATATCGATATTTATTGCATTATGGGCTATTATTTCACATTATGTCATAATACTTATGGCTATTCTCTATTATTTTACAAGGTTTACATAAGGAGGGAGAATGCCGGCAGCTGGAATTCTGGGCTGGAAAAGAAGCAAATATTAGAGACCTATTCTGCACAACTTCAAAAGTCCCGAAACTCCACGGAATACCTTATAATAAATAATGAAAAATCCTCCCCAAAGATGAAGACCAGGGGCCCACACCCTTTCCACGAGGGTGAGGGTGCCCCCCCTAGGGCGCGCCCCCTACCTCGTGGCCCCCCTGGTGGCTCTCCGATGACCATCTTCTCCTATATGATGTCTTTCGTCGAGAAAAAAATAAGAAGCAACCTTTCGGGACGAAACTCCGCCGCCACGAGGCGGAACCTTGGCGGATCCAATCTAGAGTTCCGACAGAGCTGTTCTGCCGGGGAAACTTCCCTCCCGGAGGGGGAAATCATTGGCATCGTCATCATCAACGCTCCTCTCATCAGGAGAGGGCAATCTCCATCAACATCTTCATCAACACCATCTCATCTCAAAACCCTAGTTCATCTCTTGTACCCAATTCTTGTCTCCAAGTCCGGGATTGGTGCTAGTAGGTTACTAGTAGTGTTAGTTACTCCTTGTAGTTGATGCTAGTTGGTTTAATTGGTGGAAGATCATATGTTCAGATCCTTTATGCATATTATTACCCCTCTGATTATGAACATGAATATGCTTTGTGAGTAGTTATGTTTGTTCCCGAGGACAAGGGAGAAGTCTTGCTATTAGTAGTCATGTGAATTTGGTATTCGTTCGATATTTTGATGAGATGTATGTTGTCTAGCCTCTAGTGGTGTTATGTGAATGTTGACTACATAACACTTCACCATTATTTGGGCCTAGAGTAAGGCATTGGGAAGTAATAAGTAGATGATGGGTTGCTAGAGTGACAGAAGCTTAAACCCTAATTTATGCATTGCTTCGTAAGGGGCTGATTTGGATCCATATGTTTCATGCTATGGTTAGGTTTACCTAATACTTTTGTTGTAGTTGTGGATGCTTGCAATAGAGGTTAATCATAAGTGGGATGCTTGTTCAAGTAAGAACAACACCCAAGCACCGGTCCACCCACATGTCAAATTATCAAAGTACTGAACGCGAATCATATGAACGTGATGAAAACTAGCTTGACGATATTCCCATGTGCCCTCGGGAGCGCTTTTCCTTATATAAGAGTTTGTCCAGGCTTGTCCTTTGCTACAAAAAGGATTGGGCCACCTTGCTGCACTTTATTTACTTTTGTTACTTGTTGCTCGTTACAAATTATCTCATCACAAAACTATCTGTTACCACTTATTTCAGTACTTGCAGGGAATACCTTGCTGAAAACCGCTTATCATTTCCTTCTGTCCTCGTTGGGTTCGACACTCTTACTTATCAAAAGGACTTTGATAGATCCCCTATACTTGTGGGTCATCAATGTCATCCACATATAATATGAGAAATGCTACAGAGCTCCCACTCACTTTCTTGTAAACACATGCTTCTCCATAAATCTGCGTAAACCCAAACGCTTTGATCATCTCATCAAAACGAATGTTCCAACTCCGAGATGCTTGCACCAGCCCATAGATCAAGCGTTGGAGCTTGCATACCTTGTCAGCATTCTTAGCATCGACAAAACCTTCCGGCTGCATCATATACAATTCTTCCTTAAGGAAACCATTAAGGAATGCTGTTTTGACGTCCATTTGCCATATCTCATAATCATAGAATGCGGCAATTGCTAACATGATTCGGACAGACTTCAGCTTCGCTACGGCTGAGAAGGTCTCATCGTAGTCAACCCCTTGAACTTGTCGATAACCCTTAGCAACAAGCCAAGCCTTATAGATGGTTACATTACCATCCGCGTCTGTCTTCTTCTTAAAGATCCATTTATTTTCTATGGTTCGCCGATCATCAAGCAAGTCAGTCAGAGTCCATACTTCATTTTCATACATGGATCCTATCTCGGATTTCATGGCTTCAAGCCATTTGTCGGAATCCGGGCCCGCCATCGCTTCTTCATAGTTCGAAGGTTCACCATTGTCTAACAACATGATTTCCAAGACAGGGTTGCCGTACCACTCTGGTGCGGAATGTGTCCTTGTGGACCTACGAAGTTCAGTAGCAACTTGATATGAAGTTTCATGATCATCATCATTAACTTCCTCTCTAGTCGTTGCAGGCACCACAGAAACATTTTCTTGAGCTGCGCTACTCTCCGATTCATGAGGCAATACTTCATCAAGTTCTACTTTCCTCCCACTTACTTCTTTCGAGAGAAACTCTTTCTCTAGAAAGGATCCATTTTTGGCAACAAAGATCTTGCCTTCGGATTTGAGGTAGAAGGTATACCCAATAATTTCCTTAGGGTATCCTACGAAGACGCATTTTTCCGATTTGGGTTCGAGTTTTTCAGGTTGAAGTTTCTTGACATAAGCATCGCATCCCCAAGCTTTCAGAAACGACAACTTAGGTTTCTTCCCAAACCACAATTCATACGGTGTCGTCTCAACGGATTTCGACGGAGCCCTATTTAAAGTGAACGCGACAGTCTCTATAGCATAACCCCAAAATGATAATGGTAGATCGGTAAGAGACATCATAGATCACACCATATCCAATAGAGTGCGATTACGACATTTGGACACACCATTACGCTGAGGTGTTCCAGGCAGCACGAGTTGTGAAACAATTCCACATTTCCTTAAGTGCATGCCAAATTCGTGACTCAAATATTCCCCTCCACGATCTGATCATAAGAACTTTATTTTCCTGTCACGTTGATTCTCAACCTCACTCCAAAATTCCTTGAACTTTTCAAAGGTCTCAGACTTGTGCTTCATTAAGTAGACATACCCATATCTACTTCAGTCGTCAGTGAGGGTGAGGACATAATGATAACCACCACGAGCCTCAACACTCATTGGACCGCACACATCAGTATGTATGATTTCCAATAAGTTGGTTGCTCGCTCCATTGTTCCGGAGAACGGAGTCTTGGTCATTTTGCCCATGAGGCATGGTTCGCACGTGTCAAATGATTCATAATCAAGAGACTCCAAAAGTCCATCTGCATGGAGTTTCTTCATGCATTTGACACCAATGTGACCAAGGCGGCAGTGCCACAAGTATGTGGGACTATCATTATCAACCTTACATCTTTTGGCATTCACACTATGAATATGTGTAACATCACGTTCGAGATTAAATAAGAATAAACCATTGACCAGCGGGGCATGACCATAAACCATGTCTCTCATATAAATAGAACAACCATTATTCTTAGATTTAAATGAGTAGCCATCTCGCATTAAATGAGATCTAGATACAATGTTCATGCTCAAAGCTGGTACTAAATAACAATTATTGAGGTTTAAAACTAATCCCGTAGGTAAATGTAGAGGTAGCGTGCCGATGGCGATCACATCGACCTTGGAACCATTCCCGACGCGATCGTCACCTCGTCCTTTGCCAGTCTCCGCTTATTCCGTAGCTCCTATTTTGAGTTACAAATATGAGCAACCGCACCAGTATCAAATACCCAGGAGCTACTACGAGCGCTGGTTAGGTACACATCAATAACATGTATATCACATATACCTTTGGTATTGCCGGCCTACTTATCCGCTAAGTATTTGGGGCAGTCCCGCTTCCAGTGACCGTTTCACTTGCAATAAAAGCACTCAGTCTCAGGCTTGGGTCCATGCTTTGGCTTCTTCCCGGCAACTGGCTTACTGGGCGTGGCAACTCCCTTGCCATCCTTCTTGAAGTTCTTCTTACCCTTGCGTTTCTTGAACTTAGTGGTTTTATTCACCATCAACACTTGATGTTCCTTTTTATCTCCACCTCCGCTGATTTTAGCATTGAATATACCTCAGGAATGGTCTTTTCCATCCCCTGCATATTGAAGTTCATCACAAAGCTCTTGTAGCTAGGTGGGAGCGACTGATGGATTCTGTCAATGACCGCATCATCCGATAGATTAACTCCCAGCTGAGATAAGCAGTTGTGCAACCCAGACATTTTGAGTATGTGCTCGCTGACAGAACTATTCTCCTCCATCTTACAACTATAGAACTTGTCGGAGACTTCATATCTCTCGACCCGGGCATGAGCTTGGAAAACCATTTTCAGCTCTTGGAACATCTCATATGCTCCATCCTGCTCAAAACACTTTTGGAGCCCCGGTTCTAAGCTGTAAAGCATGCCGCACTGAACCATGGAGTAATCATCACTACGTGACTGCCAGGTGTTCATAACGTCTTGAGTTGCTGGGAAAATAGGTGCTTCACCTAGCGGTGCATCAAGGACATATGCTTTCTTGGCAGCTATGAGGATAATCCTCAGGTTACGGACCCAGTCCGTGTAGTTGCTGCCATCGTCTTTCAGCTTGGTTTTCTCTAGGAACGTGTTGAAGTTGAGGGCAACATTAGCGTGGGTCATTTGATCTACAAGACATATTGCAAAGATTTTAGACTATGTTCATGATAATTATGTTCATCTAATCAAATTATTTAATGAACTCCCACTCAGATAGACATCCCTCTAGTCATCTAAGTTATACATGATCCGAGTCAACTAGGCCATGTCCGATCATCACGTGAGACGGACTAGTCATCATTAGTGAACATCTTCATGTCGATCGTATCTTCTATACGACTCATGTTCGACCTTTCAGTCTTCCGTGTTCCGAGGCCATGTCTGTACATGCTAGGCTCGTCAAGTCAACCGAAGTGTATTGCGTGTGTAAATCTAGCTTACACCCGTTGTATGCGAACGTTAGAACCTATCACACCCGATCATCATGTGGTGCTTCGGAACAACAGACCTTAGCAATGGTGCACAGTTAGGGGGAACACAATTCTTGATATTTTAATGAGGGATCACCTTATTTATGCTACCGTCGTTCTAAGCAAATAAGATGTAAAAACATGATAAACATCACATGCAATCAAATAGTGACATGATATGGCCAATATCATTTTGCTCCTTTTGATCTCCATTTTCGGGGCGCCATCATCATCATTGTCATCGGCATGACACCATGATCTCCATCATCATGATCTCCATCATCGTGTCTTCATGCAGTTGTCTCGCCAACTATTACTTCTACTACTATAGGTAATGGTTAGCAATATAGTAAAGTAATTACACTACAAAAAAAGACACATCCGTGACATTTTCGGCCGAATGATTTTTTTTCTATCATACATATGACACTTCTATGACGATAATTGTGAAAAAACCCGGTATCATCATAGATGTGGTAGGCTCCTACTTCTATGACAAAAAATCATGATAGAAAATGGGCTTTTCGTCCTGGGCGGGCTGGAGATGCAGCTGCATGACATTCTTTGGGCCGTCCATGACGGAAAAAACCATGGTAGAAGCGAGGGCGAGGAAAATTTCGGGGAGTTCCCGGTTACGGTGGGAGGTCGGGGGCCGAGCGATGCGCGTTTCTCTCATACACGTACGCGCGTGTGTGCGAGGCGTTGGCTCTAACTGAACCCAAGCGAGGCGTTGGGCTTTAACTGAACCCGAGCGATTGCACTGAAGGCTACGCGTTACTGAACCCGAGCGATTGATCGATGGCTGTTAACTGAACCTGATCAAGCGATTCCTTCGCTACTGCTGCTAACTGAAGCCGATCGATGCTGCCTCTGGGATGAACAGTGAGCGTTGCGGGGGGGGGGGGGGGGTTGGATGAACAGTGAGCGTTGGCGTTGCCTCTGGATGAACAGGACCCCGTTGTGTGGTGGAGGGTTGGATGAACAGTAGACCATGGAGGGGTTCCCGTGGAGGGGTGGTTGAACAGGACCCCGTGGTGTGGAGGGCAGGATGAATAGTAGATGGTGGAGGGGTGGTTGAACAATAGCCGGTGGAGTAGCGCGCGGTGGAGGCTGGATGAACAGGAGCCCATGGAGGCTGGAGGAGGTCGACGGTAGCCCGTGGAGGCTGGAGGAGGTCGATGGTGGAGATGAACAGTATCCCATGGAGTCTCGTTTTGCGGTACGCCACACCCCTCCCGATGAACAGGACCCCCGTTTCGACCGTAGGAGGTCCGTGGAGTCCCATTTTGCGGTACGCCACACCCCTCCCGATGAACAGGACCCCCGTTTCGTCCGTAGGAGGTCCGTTTCATCCGTTTTGCGGTACGGCACACCCCTCCTGATCAACACGACCCCTGTTTCGACCGTAGGAGGTCCGTTTCGTCCGTTTTGCGGTACGCCACACCCGTCTCGATCAACATGACCCCCATTTCGACCATAGGAGCTCCGTTTCCTCCGTTTTGCGGTACGCCAGGCCTCGTTTCCATTGCCTGTTCCGTCCAAGCCGTCCCGATGAACACGACAACGCATTCTGTTCCGACCCAGCCGGTTGGCTCCCACGTGTTCCGTTGCCTCCCAATGAACACGACGCATTCTGTTGCCTCCCCATGAACACGACGCATTCCGTTGCCTCCCCATGAACACGACGATGACGCTGTTTATCCATTCCCACCCAGCCATGTACACAAGCCCTGGCCGTACGTATGCGCGAGTAGGCGTTCGAGACCCCGCCCGTATGTACACATACGTGGCCGTATTTTCTTTCTTGCACCCTGGCCGCTGTATGTACGTGTACATGCTACATGTGCGCCTCTACTACGACACGTACGCGCCTCTACTACGACACGTGCGCGCCTCTACATCCACTAGTATATATGTACGTACACGTTCGCGACCAGAATGACAACACTACGTATGCTTCGACCAGGTGGGTCCCGACTGTCAGGCACTTCCTTGCCTGCGTAGATGTAGCTGGTGGGTCCCAGCAGTCAAGGGGGTGAATCGTTTTTTTTGCCCGGACGCACTTCCTTGCGTGCGAAGATGTAGCTGGTGGGTCCCAGCAGTTAGCGGGAAACATTGTTTTCGCGAAATACAGTGGCCCGTCCGGTGGGTCCCAGCTGTCAAGTGGAGGAATAATTATTTTGCGCGTAATAAGGAGGCACTTCTTTGTTGCGGCCGTGGACCTAGCTATCAGCCTCTCCACGTACAGTCAATGTCCGATGGATGCCATTCCTTGACCACGCCGCACCGAGAGAACCAGGGCGGTGGACGACGGCGAGGCCTAGGAAGGGGATGACGTGGAGCTGGGGAAGACGCGGCAGTGGATGGCCACGCGTAGAGGAGTATGAGGGTTCACTCGTTCGGCTGCGGTGTGAGGCTGCCATCGCTGCAGAATAACAGGGGGTGTGGGTGTGTAGAGGGATGGCCTGGCTAGCGGTGGGAGTAGTAGGGGGCAGTGAGGTCTCCGCGGCATCATAGCTAGCCACGTGCGACAGGAGCAGGCGGCACGACCGGCGCTACTTTGGGCAGCTAGAGCAAGAAGACCAGAGGTTGAAGAAGCACTACGGCCGTTGGATGGACATCGTATGGTCAGTGGAGCTAGAATCGTTCATATATTGACTAAAGTTGACAAAGGCCTCCGTCCCAGTCAACTTAGTAGGCCCACAAGTCAGCCTCCCACCAAGGTGGGTCCCAGCTAGCAGGGGGTATTCATTTTTTGTGCGTAATAAGGAGGCACTTCCGGTGGGTCCGAGCTGACAGTGGGGGGAACGTTTTTTTTCGCGAAATACGGTGGCCCGTCCTGTGGGTCCCAGCAGTCAGGGGAAACGTTTTTTTCGCGAAATACTGGTGGCCCGTCCGGTGGGTTCCAGCTGTCAGGTGGAGGAATAATTATTTTGCGCGTAATAAGGAGGCACTTCTTTGCTGCGGCTGTGGACCCAGCTGTCAGCCTCTCCACGTACAGTCCATGTCCGATGGAAGCCATTCCTTGACCATGTTGACCACACCGCGCCGACAGCACCAGGACGGTGGACGACGGCGAGGCCTAGGAAGGGGACGACGCGGAGCCGGGGAGGACGCGGTAGTGGATGCCAACGCGTAGAGGAGTATGAGGGTTCACTCATTCGGCCGTGGTGTGAGGCTGCAATTGCCGCAGAATAACAGGCGGTGTGGGTGCATAGAGGGATGGCCTGGCCAGCGGTGGGAATAGTAGGGAGCGGTGAGGCCTCCACGGCATCACAGCCGGCCACGGGCGGCAGGAGTAGGCGGCACGATCGGCGCTGCTTTGGGTAGCTGGAGCAAGAAGACCAGGGGTTGAAGAAGCAGTACGGCCGTTGGATGGACATCGTACGGTCACTGGAGCTAGAATCGTTCATATATTGACTAAAGTTGACAAAGGCCTCCGTCCCAGTCAACTTAGTAGGCCCACAAGTCAGCCTCCCACCATGGTGGGTCCCAGCTAGCAGGGGGTATTCATTTTTTTGTGCGTAATAAGGAGGCACTTCCGGTGGGTCCGAGCTGACAGCGCGGGGGGGGGGGGGGGGCATTTTTTTCGTGAAATACGGTGGCCCGTCCTATGGGTCCCACCAGTCAGGGGGGAATGTTTTTTTTACAAAATACTGGTGGCCCGTCCGGTGGGTCCGTGCTGTCAGTGGAGGAATAATTATTTTCCACGTAATAAGGAGGCACTTCCCTGCGGCTGCCATGGACCCAGATGTCAGCCTCTCCACGTACAGTACTCTTCTGATGGAAGTCGGTCGTTGACCACATTGACCACGCCGTTCCGAGAGCACCACGGCGGTGGACGATGTCGAAGCCTAGGAAGGGGACGACGCGGAGCCGGGGAAGACGCGGTAGTGGAAGCCCGCGCGGAGAGGAGTACGAGGGTTCATCGGTTCGGCTGCGGTGTGAGGCTGCCGTCACCGCAGAATAACAGGGGGTGTGGGTGAGTAGAGGGATGCCCTGGCCAGGGTGGGAGTACTAGGGGGCGCTAAGGCCTGCGCGGCAGCACAACCGGCCATGGGAGGCGGGAGTAGGCGGTCCCGCCAGCGCTGCTTTGGCGGCTGGAGGAAGAAGGTCAGAGATTGAAGAAACACGAATCTTGCATACGCGTCAACTAAACATGCCCACAAGTCAGACCACTCCCTCTTTTTTTAATAATTTTTATATATAGCTCATGGCAACTTCTTATGCAATTTATTGCAGTCGTTTTTTTGGTTGGCCAGGGCCAATTTCGCATATTTCTGTGGGTTCCAAACTATTTTTAATACCGAAATGTCGAGCCAGATTTAAAGTACTTTGAAGATATATTTAAATTAGGTTAATGCCCAGTGAAATAGGAATCTGAAAATGTGAAAAAATTCTGAAATTATAAAGTAATTGCCAATTTGTCATCTGTTTTTATATTTACAACCCATTTCATATTACTTTCAAGATTTGCAGGCGTCTTGAAAGAGTTGTAGCCCATCAGGGCTCAAAAAAATAAGTAGGCCTGGATTGGGTATTCTTCTGAAAAAATAAACTGGGCTCATTTTCACAAAGAAAAAATAGCTAGGCTGGTCACATGGTGAACATAAAATATAAGCCTGGGCTAGATGGGCCACAACCCAGTTCAAACCCTGCTCCGTCTCAACAATACCACACAAAAAATACTGCTCGAGTAGCTATGTCCCAGGTTTCATCCGATCTTGTGTTGTTCTCTTGTCTACTGACTATATATGCTCACAATGTCGTGGGTCCCAGATGTCAGGAAAACACTAGGAGGAAGGATTTTATTTTTCCATACGCTGACGTGGTGGGCCCCTACTGTCATCCTCTCCACGTACTTCTGCCGATTCCTGTTGTTTGTTGACCATGTTGACAACACGAGAGGGCGTTGCCGTGGTGAGCGCACCAAAGCACCCGGAGGACGTCGGCATTAACGATTTAGGAGACGGTGGGGCGGCAATGCGTGCGCTGAGTCGCAGCCAGCCATGGGAGGCGGAAGCAGGCGGCCCCGCCGGCGCTGGTTTGGTTTTGGCGGCTGGAGGAAGACAAGACTGAAGAAACACGACAGACTGTAAAAGCAGTAGGAGTACTTAACAACCTTAACTAAAACCAACAGGGTCACTTAACAACCAAAGCTAAAAGCAGTATGAGTACTTATACAGGTTCAACCGAACAAAGCACGCCTCGAACAGTGCTACTTTGCCTACAGTTAACCAAGGGTGAGGCTGCCAAGCCCTAGGACAAGGCCCAGGCGCCACCCCGCGCATCCACAACCTTCTAGAGGCGGCTTCATCTCGCAACGTGGTCAATAAACAGGATATTCGCTTTAGAGCCATGGAAAAGCATGAACATAATCTTCTGTCCTATTCTCCAAGATGGATGGGCCTTCATTATTTGCGAGCACCCATGAATAAGTATCTTTTTACCTCCAAGGGGAATTGAGTAGGTCGACATAAACATCATGTTGTGACCAAGCGCAAGTCTGACCCGACCATGGTCAGGCATCTGTATAGGAACAATAGAACTCGGCAGTTCCTGTTTCAAGAAGATCACAGCTGTAAAACTGTGTATAAGCAATAGTTTATGAACAACATATATAACATAAAACACCTCGTACCATAAGTTTCTCGACACAGTTGGACCTGTTCAACGAGTGCAGAAGTGGCACACATATCCCACGTGGCCTTCCACCATTGAAACGCCCCACAAGGACCTCAAGACGACCAATAAAGTGTAGGAACTTATGGATGTCGATCCAGTCAACTTTAGTGCCATTAGTAATAGCCGAGTTATTACAGAGTAACAAACGAGAAGACTGCTTAACTCTGAAAAAACCTACACGTGCCACCAATTATAAGAAAATATTAGTTAGAAGTAGCATCTTCGTGAGAGATTCGTTGCTACTTCTAAAGTTAAATTGTGATTAGTTAGACAGAATAGGCGGATTAAGAAGTAATCGAGGCAACAAGCAAGAACCAGATACAAAACTAACATGGATGAAAATTTGGAATGACGTTGGGGTGGAAGATCACAATGAAGATGAGACCAGGTTCTGCTATTTCCATCAACATTCATGTGCCAACTTTCAGTCCGTAACACTTGAGAAAGTTTATCCAAGTTCGGCCATAAAAAAGCAATGATCTTCTTGGTTTATTAACCCAACTCGAAACTTATATCCATGGCTTGTCTTCACTGTGACCATTAAATTAGTGTATTCAGTTATGGCAAGGCCAAGCATCTTGAGTACATGTGTTCTGGCAGAGCCAATAATACACTGCGGGAAAAATAATATGAGAACACAGCATGTTCAGAAAAACCCCACCCTCCCAGAGAGAAAAGAGGATTCTAGGAACATATTGTGCGTGTTTCACAATGTTGTGTTAGGATGAGAAGGAACAAGTGTGGTGTCTCGCCGAGGGCGCAGAAACCTATAGGGTACTCGCACTTTGGGCACTGCAAATGAAACATACTAGATTCAGTAGGAAGAAAAATGCATCAACGGCGGCGGCTGCCATCCTAGCATTACCTGCGACCAAGGGACTTGGATTTATGGAGGATGGATGAAGAATTCGTACCTGGTTCTCCATGAGAAAACCCTATGCAATCGCCGAGAGGGGGTTTTCTCTGAACAAGCAGACGAGGGAGAAGGGGATTCAGGCCCAGTGAAATATTGCCGCTTCATCCGTCCAGCTTACTGCTAAAGCTGGAAAGGGGGGGTTGTGATTTGACGGATCATTGGGCATTACTACGGCGCTAAGACCGGGGTGTGTCTACCGTGAAGTTGTGCACTCTAATTTGTGCATATGGCATGTGGACTCTGTTGCCGGTTGCCCCACATATCAGCGAAAGGAAGTAGAAAGACAGGAGTAACTAGTTACACACATATATATATATTTTGACAAAGAGATAATCCATCTGTAAAGAAATATACAAATCTTTTATATCACAGGCTCACCTTGCCGAGAAATATACTCCCTCTGCAACGCACGAGCATTATGGGGGTTCAACTTTTTTTATGGGGGTTCAGCTGAGAATATAATACTCAGATAGGCTCACGGTTCTGGACTTTGGGCCGCAGGCTGACCCTGCATGTTTGGGGGCCCATGTGTTCTACCTCGGTGCTTTTCATATTGCAAGCGATCGGTACGTCGCTGGTTTTAGATGCCGTCGCAAGGCAAATACACAAAATTGAATAAAGCACGATAGCTGTTGGAATGAAATTGAACGATAGTTCCTAACCAGCAATCAGAGTTGCAATTCTATCAATGATATACCATGTGGTAAATAATACTGTTGTACTACTTATACACACAGGACACTTGTTGCACCATGCCAGATTATTACATCAAAACCTCGCGAAGCATAGATCAGTTCGACAGTTGTGTGCTGCTACTGAAGAATTTCAAAGTTGATTTGGACCAGCTCTCCTTGCCGAGAAAGTTCGACTTTGACATCATCCCCTACCACAAGATATGATTTAGATTTGAACCTTGACCATCCTTTAGCATCAATCATCATGCGACCATCCTTTGTACTTACGGTATATTGAGCAGGTTCATTCACACCAAGGTTGTGCATGGTAAGAGAAACTTGGCCGCGGTCGCCCGGATTGTTGAACGACTCCCTCGTTGCTCTAGGAATTCTCTGTTTGCAAACAAGAAGACATACCCAAACAGTTAGATCAACACAGTGAATCATGTGAAACAACATGGAAAGAAAAAGAACGAAGCACTTGGGCGGCCAATGCTTACCAAGAAGGTGGACATGTCAGTTTTTGTAAGGACTTGGGTATATGAAGTGCGAACTGCAGCCCAGTCTGTTGTCGGTGCAACTGCACGGGCCGGAGCAGATGCAAGTGCAAGTGTTGGTGCAGGTACCGAAGCCGTTGCTGCTGGTGGAGATGGTGCTCCCTGTAGAGCTGGTGCCGGTGTCGGAGCAGGTGTCGGTGTCGATGCCCGATCCTCCGGTAGATCAGACTGATCCGCTGACGCGGTCGGTGCCCAATCTTCAGCTGGATTAGACTGAGCTGCTACCGCTGTCAGTGCTAGAGAAACTGCCGGTGCTCGATCTGTGCGAGATAGAGGTGATCGTGTCTGGTCTGCTATGATCAGCTTTCTAACTTGACTAGGATCCATGACCGTGATCCAGTCTTTTTCTTCATTTCTTTTAAATGCGAGAAGGACTAATTGTGGCTTTTTGTTAAACCAAACCGTAGTTCATCATAGGGATTCAGCTTGTACTTAGACAACAGACTGATCCAATTTTTTCCAGTAATATAAGTGATGGACAGTGCCTTCGTTACTGACACGACATAAGAAGTGAAACCTGCAAAAATAGCCATCGTAGAGCAAACCAAACAGTTTATTATGTAATGAATGTCACATGGCAAAACCTGCATCATAAAATTGCAGGAAAAGAAAGAAAACATGACATTAAATCAGTAAGATTTAGACAGCAAATCAATAAGATTTACTTGACGTGACACGAGTGAATCCTTACTAGGAAATCACTATGTTGAAGTACTAAATAGAAGATTGATCATCCAACTACGCGTGGCATGTAGGGACCCCGCCTACTCCCACAAGCAGGACAATCCAATGGTCATGACAAATCGTATGGACCGAACATCCATGGGACTGGAAATCCTGGTGGGTGCGATAAACCCTGCAATGCATACAGATATTGGAGTGTAGCCATAATTGATAAACCGTCCTCACAAAAAATATGATCTGGATACTTCAAAATATACAGACTGAATTGAGTGGACATACATTAACATAGACCGTTCTCAGGACTGACCACACACCAAAAGCGGCAGTACTAATAAACAATGCAGGGTTCACAAACACAAATCAAGTACTGAACAATAGTACTTACTACAGACAAGCAAAGTTGCACTAACTAAACCCTGGAGACTATTTCTTGCCACCGACCTACGAGATGAACCCCACATAACTGACTAGGCCATGGACTTCGTGTGAGATGTCTACATGCACCATCACCATCTTGTCAACCTTGGAGAAGCTAACAGAGTGGTCTTTCCACTCATAAACATGATGATGAAGACAGGCCGCATCAGATTTGTTGGGAAGCTTTGCAAGAACCACACCCTTCGTAATCGAAGGCATAGCCAGGAAATTGTTGTGGTCAAGTACAACCTCGAGAACACGCCTGACAACAATGCTACAGGAAAACACTAGTTCAGGACACGTGGCGACAAGGACACAACAGCTAGATAGTTCAGTAGTAGAACTCATCATCAGGTCTTCCAGTTCACACAGCATGACTTTGAGAACGTCATCTCCACCACGGACCTGGTTCTAATTCAAACAGAAACTATATTTTATTACTACCTCCGTTCAGAAATATAAGATGATTTTCAATATTATACTCCATATATGACTACATATACGCACATAAATGAGTGAAAAAGACAATAGAACATGTATTAAGTCACATTTTAGTATTAGATACATCCGTATCTAGACAAATCTAAGAAAAGAAATTTGGGACAGAGGGAGTAGTTGAAAGTAATCTATAAGAAATCACTGTCAACCTGTCGCATGTTTTGGTCAAAAGAGGAATTTAGAACTGTCATTTGGCACACTAAAATCACATGCAAGATCACCCAGAAAGTTGTACTACCAGTACTAGTACTGCGTGTTAGATGAAAAAACACGATCAAGATCGAGAAAAAGATCATCAACAAGAGACATTACCTGGACTTGCTTAATGAGGGATCCCGGAGAGGGGGGCTTGGACAGGGCGATGGCTTTGAGCTTGTCTGCGGTAGTCTCGGCGGGGTGCTTGCGCTTCTTCGTACCATGAGCCTCGACGGTTTTGGCCAGAGCCATAGACATCACGTCGGCCGGTGCTCCGGTGTCCATCCAAGAGAGGAAGCTGAGAGAGAAGAGTGAAAGGAGGAACGAGATGAGGGAGAAGCGAAGCGAGTGGGGGTTTTCTTCAAGAGAGGAAGCTGAGAGAGAAGAGTGAAATGATGGTTGCTTCATCCGTCCAACTTACTGCTGGAAAGGAGGGGGTTTTGTGATTTGACGGCTCATTGGGCATTACTGCGGCGGTTCGATCGGGGTAGTCTACCGTCACTCTACTACGGAGTAATTTAGTGCATGGCTGGTGGACCCAGGTGCTGGCTGTCCCACACGTCGACGAAAGTGAGTATTTTGTGCATGGCTGGAGGAGGATCCGCACGGTAGAGCGTGTCCACTGTTTTTCTGAAGAAAAAAATGATTACAGCAAGCGTTTCCACTCTTATGATGGAGGAGTGCGAAACACGATAGCCAGTTGAACATACACAGTGCTCCTACTACTAGGCATGTGCAGTGGTTCATACGTCAGTACTACACAATCTTGTTGCTAGTGTAGTAAGATATGACAATTACAAATGATGTTGTGCGCATGTCAACTACTCCTATATGTAACATAGTACCGCTTTTTCGACTGTTCGGTCGAGAATGAACGGTGAGATCAATGTTAACAGAACTAGGTTCATAGCGCACGGAGAGTACGGTGCTACAGTACTCCACGAAACATGAACCATATGAAGCACGAATAGTGTTAGGCAGGGTGTATGAAGGGTGCACGGGATGGGAGCAAAAGTTCCTTTCTCGACCCACTTTTGGGTGTTTGGCAGAGTGCATGAAGGGTGCATGAGTCCACACTAGTAGGTTGACAAAAATACACGAAGAGGAAACAACTATATTGAGATGAGAATGCAACCAAACACACCCACATGCTTTGTGCTACAGTGACTGATCTACACCGTCTGAGTTTGATCCAACAGTCATGTTGCGCCCAGACATGGACATGCCCATGCAGAGGGCGCCTAAACACCACCGAGGCGCACGACGTTGGTGATGCAGGATGCAACCGCCCGCTCCCAGTCGACGGGAGCCAGTGTCAGGCGCCTCACCTCGGACTCCGTGATCTGCTGCGCCGCCATGGCACCAGGTAGAAGCAATGGGGAGAGGAAGCAAAGGGGGAGAAACGGCTGAAAGGCAATGCAATCTACGGGAAGGCGGAGGGAGCGGGGAATCTTTTGGTTTTCACGACGGTAAAACACCAGTCGACGACTTCTCACATCAGGGAGCAGTGGGTTTTTACAGGCGGAGTCATCGTGACTAATTGCTGCCGCGCCTGCTCCCGTCAATCAAAAAATTAAAAATCCCGCCGCGCCTGCTCCCGTTAATCAAAAAAATTAAAAATCCTGCCGCACCCAAACACCAGAGCAACACCGCGGTGGATATTTAAATTTACCTGCCGGCAAGTAGATAAAAAAAGGGGTGAAAAAACAAATGTGGCGGCGGCCTAGCTAATCGGTCGAACTAGCCCAGCTAGCTAGCCACCATGCTTCACTGATGTACTCGGCGGGAAAGGTGGTCTTTCATGATTTGACGACTCATTTACTTGCTTCGGCGCTACGACCGAGGAGGACCCAGAAAATGCGCGGTAGGGCATCCCACGTCAGGAAGAATATATGCGTGCACCACCCGGGAGGACCCCAAAACCGCGCGGTAGGGTGTGCCACGTCTCGGCACGGAGGAAAAATCTGCGTGTAAAAATATACTGTATCAGACATAGTACCTATGGTTCGACCTCGGGACCCAGCCAGTCGGTCGAAAACACCCCACTAGCCACACAACTTCATCATGCAAACATGGCACGGAGGATAGATGTGGTTAGCTCCGTCTCGACCAGCCACAACGTCTCTTGTTCTAGGTGATTCTTATATTTTTCCAAGCTTTTTTTTAGTTGTAATAACACCACGGCAAGCTAGCGCCGCTCTTCGTGTGTACCCGTGCAAAGGTTAGACGATGGAGAGAAGAGAGATTGAGATCGCAGACCTGGGACCCACCAGTAAGTGAGACAACGGTCATGCTCGTGTTGACGAGGCACTCCCTCTACTCTACTCAACGCAAGTACTGTATAAAATCAAGTTATGGGACAAAGCCAACAACCGTTCGTTTTTTCAGGCCATCGACTTATGCTTTGTAGTCCAGGTTGCTAGTTCGAATCTCGTCTTTCAGATTTGTTAGTTTTAGGTCCAAATTTGATTAATGACAAGTGGGACCCCCATGTGTTGTTCTGATATTTCAGTGTAGGATGGTATTTTTGAACAAACACTTTGCGCGCTTGGACAAGTAACGGCACGAGTTACACGTTCTTTGCAAGTTTACAAACAAAAATGACAGCGGCATAAAATATCATGGCCACCCCGCAGCTTAGATACTATGGTGATACGAGTTTTTACACCGTTGGAGGTGAGATCCAATGGCTTGGGAGTAGTCTTTGTAATTATGCGCAATTTCCAAACTCTCCAAAGGTTTTTTTAAAATAAAACATTCAGGCCTCATGTGTGCCACTGCATCTTCGATCCAACGTCTCCCCGGTGCTCATATTAGGTGCTCCCCGTATCTTAATTACCCACTACGGTGATATGAGCATCTAGGTCGTATGATCAGTGATCAGATGGCACATGCATAGTACTTGTACTTTCTGCGCATTTCCCAAACTCTATCAGCCGTATATTGCAAAAACATTCAAACCTCCTACTGTGGGCCGCTAGATCTCAGTGAACTCGTATCACCATAGAATCTACGGTGCGGGAGCACCTCATACTCTCCCGTGCAAGAAAACAGAAGGTGCTATCGCAGCTTGGATGCTACGGTAATACGAGCTTGGAGGTCGTTTGATCTGAGATCCAATGACATCTGAGCAGTTTTTGTGCTTGTAAGCAGTGGCCGAACTCTTTTGGGGCTTTTCTGCAAAAAACTATTCGAACCACCGAGGAGGTGTTGGGTCACAAATTCAATGCCTCCGGAGAGCTTGTATCACCAAAGCATCTAAGGTGTGGTAGCACATGATATTCTTACATACAGGAGAATATGATGTCCTCCTCCATCTTAGACGCTACGGTGATACGAGCTTCGAGGTCGTTGGATATGGGATCAAAGGGCATCTAAGTAGTTTTTGTACAAATTGTGTGCAATTCTCATACTCATCAAGGTTTCCTGCAAAAATATTAAGACACATCATGTGAGCTGCTATATCTCAGATCTACAAGCTCCAAGCAACTCGTATCGGCATATAGCATCTAAGGTATGGGGGCACATGACATTCTCCCAGGGAGGAGGGGTGGGGGGTGCACAACCAATCGGTGGTTGGGAGGGTGGGGACAAATATAATCTAAACAACCCTAAACAGAGCTCCACAATTTTATCTAAGGGCGAGGGGTTGACCCCCGACAATCATAGCTCCGCCTAAACACAAAATTTGCATGTACTGTAGTACTAGACTTAATATTCATGTTTCAGTTTCATGTTCATTTTAAATATTGAGCTGAGGACCATGGATGTCTTACATTTTACTCCCTTCGTTCCTAAATATTAGTCTTTTTAGATGCTTCAAATGGACTAGCACATACGGATGTATATAGACATATTTTAGAGTCTAGATTCACTCATTTTGCTCCGTATGTAGTCACTTGTTGAACTCTCTAAAAGATTAATATTTAGGAATAGAAGGAGTATTATTTAGTTTGTGTCATACATGCATGGTTTGGAAAAATAGATTCACTATACTTATTGGATTGTTGTTGTGTTCGTGCGTGTGTGTCTGTGTGTGTGTGTGTGGTCATATCCTTGATACATACAAAGTTTTCTCACCTCCATATTGTTCATCTTTTAAATTTGAATTTGCATTGGAAAACTTACTAGGGATACCATGAAATGTGAAATCCATGTTGAGATCACTATATCACAAACTCACTCTAATTCAACAACTCGTCATAAATCAATTACCATGTTGAGATTAGTATTTGCAGGGAAAATGCGGGTATTGTAATACACATAGATTCATTCGGCAATTTAAAAGGTTCCTTTCATATTCTCGAATGGTAGGACCCAATGGCGTACCAGCCAGACCTTGGCTCGTGTTGAACCTAAAAAACGGGCTCGTGTCCTTCGGTGGCGTGCGTGGTACGCACATTAGGCAACCCCAACCAGTCGAGCCTGAGCGTTTCAAGTCAAAATATCTGGCGGCCAGAATTCCAGCCCTAGGAAATTCCCCTCATGTCCCCGGTCCATAATAACTATCGATGAACAACGTAGGGATGCTTTAGTAACTAGACAACGTTACCAACCGTGCCGAGCACGGTTCAATTCCCTCGGTCGCCACTCGTCAAGGTCACCCGTCAATTGCATTGCCTAGTACTACTACTACTACTACACCAGGATGAGCACAGAATTGAGCCCATTTGTTCGTGCCTAGTACTTGAGTTAATATATCAGGCAATGCACTAGTACGGAGGGATTATCCTCTTACTCTGCATATATAACTTGTCTGAAGTCTAACTAAGCAAAATGTTTGACCAAATCCTTTCTTAAGAAATACAACAGGACAGATGTACGGCTTGAAAATTTATTGCATGATGCAGGTTATGATATTGTTTCGAATCCTAGATCTTAAATTTCAGAAAATCCAAAAGTGAGCATAAATTCTTGAAACTAAGCATGGTCATGTGATATGGCACAAATATTACTTCGTAAGTTTTTTCTTCAATTTGAGACAAGCTGCTTATGACAAGTTGCATAAATGAAGAGCCAAGGTATTTTGGAACAAAGACCTGTCACGTTAAGGCGAACGCTTTCACTATTGAAACCGTGGGCATTTACGTGCCGCCACGAGTCCCCGCTTCTCATCGGCAGGTGCCGTCCGAGCAAGCGTGTGAGTCGACGGGAGGCGTGCGAGCAGACCGCTGCGCCGGCTGTCAGGGAGGCGTGCGAGCAGACCGCTGTGTAGGCTCACCGGGAGGCGAGCCCTTTGACCAGGCTCCGCCGCCCACCGTCGTCCCAACTGCTCCTACTTTAAATGTTGTCGGCGCCGCAGTTTAAAATCAACCCCACACTACCCGGTATCACTACAATCCTCTCTCTTCCTCTCCGATTCTCCTGTCGTCTACCTCCAACTAGCCTGACCTAAACGTACGCCATGCCGCATCACGATGGTCTGCCCTTAGTGTTCCAGTTTGCTGAGGAAGACACCCAGCCGGAGTCTCAACAACATAAGGCGCTTTGGGACGAGCTTGAACTGGCCTTGCGGGAAGACACCGCGCCTGTCCCCGCTCCCGTTCCGGCTCCGTCGCCCCAACTGCGCCAGGGCCCATCCCCGTGGCACTGATGGGCTGGGAGCCGCACATTGTCGCCGAGCTTGATCCCACGGGGTTCCACGAGGTCCCCGCCGACTTTCATGCGCCCGTGCACCTGGCAGCGCATGCGCCTGCGCGTGCACAGACACGCACGCCTGTGCTGGTGCCCGTGCACCTGCCAGCGCATGTGCCTGTGTGTGTACTGACATGTGTGCCCGTGCACACGAATGTCTCCGCCGCGCCGTTGACAGTGCCTGTCCCCACGTGGGTGCCAGTGCCCCCCTCAGCGGCATGGATGGCCGACGTCGACCGCTTCCTTGCACCAACGCCAGTCGCCTCCTCCCTCCAGTTGACTCACTCCGAAGTCCAGAACATTTTGGCCTTCCTTGAAGCTAGGCCAACGTCCAGGAGTACGCCAACAACGGCGCAAGACGCTGCCGTCGCCATCGGTCGGTGGCCCGACGACACACAGAACACGGCAGAGGAGCCACTTCCCACCGTGAGACGCCCACGCCGCCGCCGCGTAATCTAAATTTGCCATGAAAAACATTCGGATTGCCATGCTTAAAATCCGAACGATCATCATTTCCGTTTATTTTATATCGATTGTCGTATAATTTAAAGTCGGAGTCAGACTGAATGAAATGTATGGTTTGATCGATTGAATGTTCTGCTAGAGCCGTATCAAATTAAATATAAAACGTCATCAAGCCACATGTATTCCTTGTCATCCAACAACCTAGACTGCTTCAATGTCGAGTGCTCAACACGTTTAGCGTGCAGTTAATTTCATGCCAAAAATAGTGCTAATCACATGACAACATGCAAATAATATCCTAGTAGTTAATATCCGCATGCACTTAATATACTTCCAAATTAATATGCATTGCATGTACACACTGACTAGTGCAGCTAGTATGTGAAACTGGTGCCGTGACTTGTGAACGCGTCCAGATATGGTCAACGGCAACATCGCCCGCGAGTTCTTCCTGTTTGCCCGTGCGTCTAAACGCAGAAGGGGAGGAGAGAGAGAGCACACATGGAACCCACCAGTAAGTGAAGGCGAATAGTACTAAAAATAATATTACGTGTTATCCATTAATTGGGTTGTGGTAATATAAAAACATTATGTGAACAAAGGGGGTACAACAAACATTGCTATTCTATGTATGTTGCCTATTGACGTGCGTCTTGAAGGCCCGGTCGCATGTTCGATCCTCGTCCTTTATTTTTTAATTTGTATATGGGTCCAAATTTGTTTCATGACATGTGGGCCCCTCGGTGTGCAGTTTGTAGCACTTTAATTTGTGGGTCGAAATTTGTTCCATTCCAAGTGAACTATCGTTGTGTAGTTTTGTAGCTTATTTATGATAATTAAAGAGAATAACACAGTTTTTTCAATATACCATGGTGCGACGTTGAAGGCGAGAAAGGACGTGCGAGAGAGCGATGACCAAGCCAGAGGGAAATCAACTAGGGGAGTTGCGTGGGTTGCAACGGTGTTTGGAGTAGTTGTGGGCCGAATGCCACGAAAATATAATCTAAACCGACCGGAATAAATGCCTACACAAATTAATCCAAGGTTGGAGTGTCCCTCACAATGTAAATAGCTCCAGCTTTGTGAGGGATGGAGATGTAGTAGATTCAATGCGTGGAAGATATGGTGTGAGAAAGCAAGGTCAATCGAGAGACATATAGATAGATAGACAAAGTGTGGTCCGACATTCATTGAACAAATATATATGCTCTGGAGAGATATTGTCCGATTGAGCTTTTTGGCAAGGGTGAGGGCTGTAAGATAGAGCTTGAGAGATGATCCAGTCATAGACGTGTAGATATATTTTGTATGTGGGAGGAAGCAAGGTCAACCAATCACATAGGGTCGCCGTGCGATCGTAAGAGTGAGACGGATTGGAGAGAGTGACCTAGATAGACGATGTGCATGAGAGAGTATACAATGTGAATAGGTCGAATTGGGCTCAAACATGGTGATATATCGTTTTTGTCCGAGAAAGAGCGAGGTCAATCGAAACATATGGAGAGAGAGAGATTGAGTGAGTGTGGCCCACCATGAGGTCGAAAGAGTGGCGGCGGCTTGGATGGACTGACCTAGATAGACAATCTGCGTGAGAGAGTATAGAGTGTGTCGATCGAGGCCCGAACAGGGAGATATATCATTTGTGTGTGAAAGAAAACGAGGTTAAACAAGACTCAGATAAAGAGAGCGAGATTGAGCGAGTGTGGCCCGCCGTGTGGAAGAAAGAGTGAGACAGTCTCGAGGGAGTGACCTAGATATACAGCGTGCATGTGTGTGCACGAGAGGTTGGGGGGGCTAGATAGGCAATGCATGTATTTAGCGCGAGAGGGTGAGAGGGAGAGGGGGGGAGAGAGAGAGCTCGGCATGGGGTGCAATGGCGGGTGGGTGAGGTAAATACATTTGGTAACAGAGTGGAAAAAGGGGTTGTGTAGTTGAGAGACTTAGAGATCGAAACGTGGAGAGAAAGAATGAGCGTGTGTTGGAAACTGATAGCTTCCTAAGGTGGTTAAGAGAGGAAGATTGACCGATATAGGAAGTATGTAGCGTTTGTGCGCGGGGGGGGGGGGGATAAAAACAACATTTGAATGTACATAGTACGAGACTTAATATCGATGTTTCAATTCGGTGTACATTGTAAGATTTGAACCGAGGACCAGGCATACGAGTAATTATTTCGAATTCGTGCCATACTAAGTTTCGAAAAGTTGACATTGACTCAGTTTGTTGTGCTATTTTGTAGGTCATATGTTTGAATCCATCCAAAAGTTTTCTCACTACCATGGTGTTCATCATATACATATGAATTTGTATTAAAAAAGTAGCGTGGATACAGTGAAATGCAAAATCCATGTTAGAATTGGAGATCGCTACATGATACACACTCTAATTCAAATAACTAACTACGTGACACACACTCTAATTCAAATAACTAATTATGTGACACACTCTCTAATCCACGTTAGCGTGGGTACCGTTTCAATTTTTTTCAAATAACTCCTCATTAATTAATTTATAGTACTCCCTCTATTCACTTTTATAAGACCTTGAAGACATTTCAGACAATGTGCAAAACAGTTCATTTTAAGTCGTCTAAAACGACTTACAAAAGTGAACGGATGGAGTATCTCGTTTCGAATGACTAATTATTGCAAGGAAAACACGGGCATGGTAATACATACAGATTCGTTTGCAAATGAAAGAAGATTCGTTTACATTCTCAAATGTAGGCGCACCAGGCAGACCAGGGTCATGTCGGGATGGACGCTGCTTCGGTGCCTTAAAGGAAACTGCCTTTGGGTCACTGACATGTGGGCCTGCAACCTGTTGGGCCCACATGTCATGGACACAAAGGAAGGTGCCTTAAGGCACCAAAGCATAGTCCTGTCGGGGTGGTCGCGTGTGTCGGACGGACGCGTAGCACCCAGCCACCGCAGCCCCCTCCCCCCAAAAAAGGACGACAACAAATTAAATTTGCGCTTCCATGTTTCGGATTGAAATATCTAGCGGCCCCAATTCTAGCCCTGCAAAATCTCTCTTCTCCACCGTCCCTTCCGCGCCCAGATTTTGCTCAAATCCCTAATTCGCCGCCAACCCTCGAATCGCCCCTCGTCTCATCTCTTTCCCCACTGTTCCTCACCTCTGTGCCAGATGACGACGACGAAGACGACGGTCGCGCTTCACCACCACACCGGAGCTACCTCATCTACGCCCTCGTCCACCGCACCGGGTGGTCCATCGACAACGTCGGCCGCCGCAACCGACATGCCTCACAGACACCGAGTTCCACCGCATCAGGTACGTTTCACCAACGCCGTCTCCCAGCTCACCGGGCTACTTCACCGAGCACATCGTCGCACCTCCGCCGCCCAAGGCCGTTGGGGCTTCACCAACGGTCTCGTCCACCGCATCATAGCGCTCCGCTGCCATTCAAGATCTGCATCCGTGCGCGGCCAGCCAATGCTAGCGCATCACCCTCAATGGCTCTGAAGTGACCCACACTCTAGCTAGGCGAGCATGCCCAAACGCCGGCCCGAACTAGGTATCCACACATCGCTCCCTTGTGCGCTGTTCCGATGATGTTTGGATATCCTTTCACTGCTCTCTTAGCTTACACTCCTATGCAACTCTGACTTTAACTCTTATTTCTTCTGGAGATATCATCTGAAACAAGAAAATCCATTTTTTAGCGAAGCATGACGGCGCTACGGGATTTGGTACACAACATGCACACCTGTATAACCTTGTAAGTATCTGTCCTCCGGTACAACATCAAGGTCGATTCCTCTTATTTGATCAACCATTCGCCGTGTCAAAAATGCAAAGGGGGATGCAAGGAGCACAAGGCCTGCACATCCAAGCAAGTGGTAACATGGACTTGTACATGGAACATCCCAAGCGCAAGCAGAGCTGAAGTGAGCCTGTACAATGAGCTAGCGTAAGTCACTGCATTTGATTTAATTCGTACTGGCATTCGCGTATGATTTGTGTGAAGTGGCTGATCCATGAATTCAAGTTACCAGGGGCGAACATTTAACTTAAAAAATACGAAGGCACTTGCACTTCGGAAGTCAACATAACTTGAGAAATGTGAAGCTACATGCACTTTGAAAACCAGCTAATGATCCAAAGTAGTTCAGATTATAAACACTAAATGATGCAAGCATCAAAAAACACAAAATGCAACATGGTGTACAAGGACTACAAACATGGTCTGTACCTGCTTGAATTATTCGTTCTCTGGCTGAAAATATCGAAGTGTAATTGCACGTATAACCAGTGCGCAAGCTACATATCAATATATCTATCCTGCACAAGTATGCCAATAGTTTCAAACAGCAGATTAGAAAAGTATTTATGCCATGTTGTCATGATACGGGGACTTTCTGGTAGATGGCCTCGACGTTTCCTCAAGCTATGAAAATGCACTATAATTTGCTTGTCATCAATGCCTGCAAATCTCTGTCTCTCTCAACATAGTAGATCATCATTAGACACTAAATCCTTCAATGATCTTGCAAAATGCTTGCATTAGATCCCTCATTAGACACTATATGTTCATCACCAGGAGCATGTAAAATGTTTGCATCAAATCCTTCATTAGCAGTCTGTTAATTAGACACTTCAGGCTCAAGAACAACATGAGCTTGTATGTTTGCACCGGAAACTTGATTAGATACATCAAATTCAGTCAGTTCAATATTGATTGGGGGAGTTATAAAATAAGTAGAAATTGGTTTCATTTTCTCATAGATTCCCTACATACAAATAGTTTTACAACACCGTCGGGTTTAACTATTGGCCAGAAATTGAAGAGTTGAATTAGATATAATCGGGGATGTGATGTACCTACTCGTTGCACATGCTACTCTTGCAAGCTGCGATTGACCGTTTGCGCAAGCTCGATGACATGCCCGTGCTGCCGCCGCTGCCTCCCACGCAGGCTACACCCAGGGTTGGATCTTCATCTTCTTGTCCTTCTGTTCGCTTGAAGCCCGGCGACTGCCCTCCAACAAGGGCGCGAGGAAGTGCTGTGTCGGTCTATCCAGCGGCGGCTAGCGAACCAGACTGGAGGCTGAAGCGAATGAATTGGGATTTTTCCTGCTGTCGATCGATATGGGAGGCGCTTGTTTGGGCCGCGAGCCTGCCTTGCACTTATGTTATTGGCCCATCCAAATTGAAACATTTTTCTTCATTTTTTGCATTGCCTGCTCGTGCGTTGGGACGAACAAAACTAGCGTGGGCCAACCTGGACGACTCAAACTAAGTGCACACTTTCCAGCCACCTGAGGCGGCCGCCCATACCAGCCCCTATATGGTGGCGTCGCCCCTTTTTGCGTGTATGATTGGATAGTGAAAAATATTCCAGTGGCGCTTTCGATTTACCCACAGAATGGTTGAATTGCTTGTTTCTATGAACTGAGTCCGCCAATAATGTGAAGGATGCCAGTCTTTTCATCATATTGTAGATTGCTTAGATCTCGATATGCCAAAGTAATCGCATGAAATATACAGTAAAAGCCAGTGTGATGTGTTTGGCTACACCTAGTCTGACTACACGTCCTCATATAACATATCAAGGACACACCATCTTACCAGTTAACCATTCGACTTACCCATGCAGTGTGGGAAGAAAGAAGTATTGGGACTGCATATCCAAGCAATTGATGCCATGGACTCCTTCGTACAACCTTGTAAGCGAAAAAGAAGTTGCAGTGTGCCTGTATAAAGAAATAGCGTAAGTTCAGTTACCTGCTTCTCGGAATTTTAGTTAGCCACTTATTGCAAAATTGTTCAATTACGTTGCTTGGCTTCATTTAGTTTGCTACTGATTACATAATGGCACAGCCTGTTAATCATATTGTAGACTGCGCCTATATATGTGTTTGATACTTACTATTAAGAATTACCTGTTTGCCTTAACTTAAATATCTACTTTTTTGTTTAACTGCTTTGCTGCTGCAACAGCGGGTTACAATGATGTTAATAACTACTTTTCAGCATCCAATTTAAACTCTTTAATTCCTTGTTTGTTTAACTGGTTTGCTGTTATAACTCCCAGTTGAGATGTTTTGCTAACTTCAACTTTTCTGAATCCAATCGGAACTTTAATGGCAAAATAGGTTAGCCCAAGATCAAAGAGCGAGGTTCCCATGGACGTTGCATCA
Source organism: Triticum monococcum (assembly GCA_034509565.1). Lineage (NCBI taxonomy): Eukaryota > Viridiplantae > Streptophyta > Magnoliopsida > Poales > Poaceae > Triticum > Triticum monococcum. Next base: position 70,946,642 of record CM067843.1, on the reverse strand, counting down.
TCCCACAACAGTGGCACCAGCCCAATCATGCATTATGAATTGCCAACTGCCGCTGCTCTAGAGGCTAAACTAGTGGTAGAAAGAGATTCGGCTTCTGCACTTAGAGAAGAAGTTGATATGTTGAGGAAGCAAACAGCACAATCACAAGAAGTACTCAAGACAACCATTAAATATTTGGTGGATTTCAAAACGAAGCAAGCTGAAACAGACCAGATTGTTAAGGTCCTGAAGCAAAAAAAAGGAAATTAAATTCCTACTTGGTAAATCATAGGTGAAATGTTCTTTCCATAGTTGAATAACCTTTGTGTTGTCTGTTCATGTAATCAATCAAACCATTTGTTTAGAGATCACGTAATAATTGTTTTTGTTTTGTTTTTTGGTTTGTAATTTTATTTGAGCACAAGTCTGTATTAATTGATAAGACTCGGAGACATTTCATTTGGATTGCTGTGCCAGACCTACAAATATGCCAATCGGGCTGAATGTGCATTCAGCAATAGTAGTAGTATAGATGGACCACAAGTGGCACGCATCAGAAAGGGCCAAGATGCTGGCTAAAAAAAGGATGCTGTTGTAGCCAAAAAAAAGTACAACGGCCTGGCTTATGTATGTTAGTTGATATTATTGATCCATATACTCTATAAGTGTTTATATGTCTGTTAGTTCTGTACATTCTTGGTTGATTGACTCAGTATTTGAATCTTGATACATCGCTTGTGTACATATATAAATGGGAGTACACATTATGCTGCGTGTGACATTTGAGTTGGACATGAAGTGTTCCAAATATTTGAATTCACCTTAAACTGGATTCTAGTTTCTGAATTTGAGTATCGGCATTTGTAAACCATATTCATATATGACAGTGGAATACATCTTTGTCGTCCTTTTGAAGATATATAAAAACACATAGAATGATTTATAAAGATTCATATAGGAATACAAAATGGATTCGAATTTAGTTGCCAGGGTAAACGTGGATGCTTATTGTCCCAAAATTCGAAAGAAGCAGCAAAATGTCCACTCCCACGTCGGCTGCCCGAAGCCAAGGTTTTGGGAGATCGAAATTACTGTCTACCCATTACACGGACAATCCATCGGCCCGATTTCCACTGCTCTAAATAGGGGTAGGTTAGTAACTTCAATTAGACGTGACACGATCGCCTCTGAGCCCATTCCAACATGGTGGGCGTCAAACATGGGTGGCAAAACTCATTTGATTCAAGCTCTTCCGAAAGACCTCTGTTTCTCCCTCCATTCCCCATTCATACACGATGGGCGGCAAAACAAACTCGACTCGGCCGAAATCGATGTTGGCAAATATTTTCAATAGGGGCAGGTTTGTAACTTCACTCAGACGTGACACAACCGCCCTACCTATTAGCCCCGTTCATACACCGTGGGCGCCAACCACCCTCTCCTCGCCCGAAATCGCTCTGGGCAAATATTGGTGAGATGCGAGATTACCGTCCTATCCCCAACCGACGAGATGTCCAAATTTTAAACGGGGGCTAAGTTCGTAACTTTCCCATATTTCAGACAGGCCCGTCCAAAAAACATGGTTCCCCATACCTCTCCCTCCATTTTCCCATTCATACACCGTCCGTGCTAGAACACCCCATCCCCACACCAGCCTCCGTCCGCCACCCCATCCATCGCTGCCGTCCTCCACCACATCCATCGCCACTGTCCTCCACCATGTCGGAGCACCTACCAAGACCGCGTCGTCCACTGCTAGAGATGGATGTTTCTCATCCATGGTGACGGACCAATAGCCTTGCATCGCGTCCTCTCGCTTCATCGGTGTCGTCGTCCTCTTTGCTGGGGCCGCTCACACGACCTTCTCTTCCACCGCAACGGGACTTATCCCCTGATGCACCCTTCTACCGTCGCAGATCCGCTTCAATGCCACTGACAGCCATCGCACCCCGATGCCTACACGACGCCGCAAGAAAGGTGGTACTTCATATCTCCTCAACTTTTTGATCTCAACCAGAAAATAGATCTTAACTTGGTTACTCTACTTTCTTTTCAGCTCTTAGAATTTAGTTCTTAGTTCGAAGCTAACAATGGATGCTAAATTTCATTTCTCCGGTTTGCAGCTTCAAATCTGCCATGGCATAGCCATAATACGGTTTAATTGATCATGCTTAGGGTTTAATTGATCATGTTGGTTCCGTGGTGGTTTCTTTAATAGAAATCGGAGGGGAAACCCTCTTTTGCTAAAAAATATGCTTAGAGTTTCCCCCTTTTATGATCACTATACGATCAGAATAAGTGCTTCGTGTCATAATAACACTACTCCACCCATCAAGCTAAACAAGCTTAGTTGTTCAAATACGAATCTGATATTATTAAAAAAGAGTTGTTTAATTGGTCAGCTAAATGTTCCTAAATTAGTTTCGAAAATGCATGTCGCCGCTCGGGTGTGTATCTCTACAGGGTGCCCGCAGTGGGCCGGCCCACCCTAGGATTTTGGGTCGTCCTAGGCCCCGATTCCCCTCTGTTCTGCTACGCACTTCCGATCTCTACTCGCCCCCAGCCGCCTGCCTTGCCGGCGACTTGCCTTCCTCGGACGGCATGACTCTAGGAGGAGACACCGGACTAACAGGAGGCCAGGAGCCGCTCGCCCAACAGCGTCACCGCTGCCCGGGCACACCGTCGTGCCTACCTTCTCAGTCCGTTCAGGGCTCAGGCGTGCAGCACCCACCAAGCCAACCGGATTTATCCTGAGATACGTCCTCAACACTCATCAACCACTCCTCATCACCCATTTTCTAATTGATTCATTACTCATTAGGCAAGACTGTCATTAGGGTTTGTTGTGTGCTCAGTGCTACCTACACTTAATAGTTCAGATGTATTTCGGTAATCTTTAGTACCTCTAAAGTTCACAGGGTTTTCGAAATTCTGGCCCTCAGAACAGAAACTAGTCATTTTGGATTGTTGGTCGTAGTGACATTGACCCAGATTACTACTGCAAGCTAGGTTTGTTGAGAATTTTACTTGTCTTTCTTACTCATTTGATATAATATCCAATTATTCACGTCGATTAGTTGCAAACAATAAGTGCTAGACAAACTTCTTCATTCAGATTTTGGACGGTCTCTTACTGTAGTTACAATTTTGCATACTTGTCCTAGTAAGCTCACAAGTAAATGATTGATTCACTACATCTATGCTTGCCTTGTCATATTTGTTGTCAATATTCTTTTGGGGTGGACCACCCTGTTTCTAAATACTGGAACTGTAGACATGAGTTAATAGTATTTCTCTATGTGATCTCTTCCATCATGTGTGGGTAACGGACACTGCATTGTATAGAAAGAAAGTGACATTTCCAACTTTTACATAGGTTTCGATCTTTTACATGGAATACAATCTGCCTACTTGCTTTGTGTCGTGCTACCAACACTCCACCCTTGAAGCTAAACATTACACCACTCATAATTGCTTAGTTTATTTGTTCAAATACGAATTTCATATGATTCTAATGTTCCTACTTCAGTTTTGAAATGTGTGCCTGCCTGTTATAGAGACATAAGGGGTTTGTATTTCTGTGTGTGGTCTGGTCAGCACGGTTGGGGAGGTGAACTTTGCATATGCAGGGGTTTATAGGGAGACACTCTCCGAGTTGAATCCGTAATGCATTCCATAGATAATCTGACTACTTTTTATGTTTTCATGAATCTCAGATTCTGAACAGCATCATAATGATTATGAGCTTGCGCGCATGAAAAGAATAAAGCAGAACAATGCCATGGCTGTCAAACTTGGCATTAAGGGACTGAAATCAAGTCTGGATGCAATGCAATGCAAATGCTCTCCACCTACAGATTCATGCTCAGAATATGATCCTAACAATGATTCTGAGCTAGAGGGAGACCTAAGTCAATGTAGCTCCCTAGTGGAGGAGTCAAAGGAAGATGCCCTATCTTATTCGCCCATCAAGGTACTTGCTCTAACTTTCCAAGGTTACATTGCTCGCACATATCTTGCAATTGATGCTTTGCATTGCTTCTACTTTGTTGAACTGCCATTAGCTTAGTTTACACATCATGTATGTGAATACGCCCTGCCTATCCATTTTCAGTACATATTCCATCTGTCATCATACCATATTTATCCATTCAAATGCTGCTCTTGTGTATCAGATGTTCAAAAGGAAGAGGGTGATTGCTGATCATGGAGGAGCACAAGCAAAGTATTTGGAAAAGGTAGTGGCACCTGATAAATCAAATAGCCCATTAGGTGTAGTTGCAATATCACCTGACCCACAAAATACCCCAACTCTAGCAGACTCTAGCCCTACTACACTGGTCATTTCTGATGCCCCAACTCAGTAGACCCCAACTGCAGCAAACAATATGATTATGACAGTTGACATAGCACCAGCTATACGACACAAAACCCCCATCAATAGGTGCCGGTGCTGCTACAATCGCTTTAGCCGGAGCTTAGCGGAAAGGTGTGATTCGTGATCTCGATCATTTAAATGATCCTATCCTTAAGATTGGTTTTGGAAGATATGTCAAACATTCGAGAATGGCGTTGTTGATCTAGTTAGGTTTCTAATTGTTAAGTGTGAAGTTCCGTTCTAAAAATATTCGTTTCGTTGGAAAAACCAACGCCGACGTCAAGATCAGTGTACACCAAATCCAGTTGTCAAATCCCTTTTCGATCCAGAGAGAGCCCCAATTGCAGCAAATAGGACCCCTGTTCCATTTCTTCCCAATTTAGAAGATGAAGCTTATGTTGTTGTCAGGAACTTTGTGCGCATCTTTCCTTCATGGAAATATTATACCGACACAGAACAATTTCCAGTATTCCTCCGCAACTTACGCGTAAGTAATGTACTAATGTTATTCATGGTCATTACTGCATATGTTTCTGCTGACAGAAGACACAAGATTTCATTCTTTTAAATAGGCGAGGAGCAAACTGGATTGTGATGACGAGCAAGGGTTGGTTGCGCTTTTCAAGCACTCGTTGATGAAGTATCGTTCCTACCCGACGAAAGCGCACTTCGATGGCAAGCCTCTGAACAAAATTTCTGTAAAGTCTCCGATGCTACATTTATTCAACGGTGACTGGAATAATCTTGTTACACATTGGTCTCGGCTGTAGCGTAAGGTACTGTCTATGATATCACATCACAATCTGAACTATATTTATGCATTTGCCTTAATGTCTCACTTGTACGAAAACTGTTAGCAGAAGAACATTCGTTCTCAAGGGACCACAGAATCTCGCAACTATACTGCACACTGCATTGCTCTTGTGAGTACCTCTTGCCCTGTATGACCATACTTACTTTCATAGCTATTTGATTATGTAGCATCACTGCACATGTTAGCCTCGTAATCGTCCATTTGGTGGACATTATAAGATCCGTATGGACTCTTACATAAATTTAGAATCAACCCAATGCTTTTGAAGAGGTTTAGCTCTGCAGTCTTCTTGTAAGGACTGAACGTGGTCTATCACTGTACTTACATTAACAGCTACTCCCTCCGTCCCATAATATAAGAATGTTTTGTATAGTACACCAGTGTTCAAAACACTCTTGTATTATGGGAAGAGTGTCGGTGATGACCGACACCTATGGGATCACAAGAATCCCTACTACGGTTGTGGGGCGCGGGGTCGTGAGAAGAGCGGATCAAGCAGATAGCACACGGTTCATTTATCCAGGTTCGGGCTACGAGGATGCGTAAAACCCTACTCCTGCTTTCGCGGATTGTATATCTGTGTTCTTGAGCTAGCTATGGGGCGTGAGGAGCTCCAAACAGCCGAATCCTTCTCCTGGTTGCCTCGGGCCTCCTTTTATAGGAAAAGGGGTAGCCATAGTGGCACACAGGAGGTGGAAAGGGAACAGTGATGTGATGTTATCCCTTGCATTACATGACAAGGCGCATTTAATGCGTCTTGCCCAGGTGTCCTTGCTTTATCGGGGACGGGGGAGAGCCCTGTCTCGTCCGTCGCCGCTCCCTCTCGTGTTGACACGTGCCTTGGCCAGCGGCGCCCGCGGTGCCATGTAGGAAGGCAGGCAACTGAGGTGGCGTAGTGGTAGGTCTCCACGAAGATCTGCATGCCGCCACACAGGTGCCTACCCAGTTGGTTGGGTTGGCAGCTGCATGCGAACGGCGGTGGAGGTTTGACTGGTGTGGGCCTGATGGTGGCCCTACGGGTGGTCTCGGCAAGGGCCTTGCCGGGGCCCCGACAAGGGTCTTGCCGTGGCGCCTGCTGTCATCCCCGGCAAGGCTCTTGCCGAGGGCCTTGTGGTCCTCCTTGGCTGGGATCCCGCCAAGGATCATCGTCTTCTAAAGGATGTATCTGATCTTGAATGCCTTCACAAAGATCTGCATGCCACCACAGGGATGTCTCCCGAATCCTTGCCCCATGGGGGCAGTGGACTCAAGGCTGACTCACTCTGTAGGTGTGGGGCGAGCTTCCACGGCAAGGGTCTTGCTGGGCTTGCTAGAACCGCCTCCTGGCAAGGATCTTGCCGGGGGGATCCGCTTCGTCCCCTTTGCTCTTTGTGGTCTTGGTCTTGGTGTCGTCCTGCTTCTCCTGAGCTTTGGCCTTACCTTGGCTCACCTCCCTTGCCTTGCTCAGTGTGGTGGTGCCCGTGGCTCAAACTGCCCATGCATAGTTATAGGGGTACAAAAAGTGTACCCCTCTTTTTGTACACTGACAGGAGCCTCTGGGCTTGGGCCACACGTAAGCGCAATCGCGTCGTTGGGCTAGGCCCAAAAACAGTGCGCGGGCAGGCGGGGCGGTTTTTACCGTGGTAAGTTTCTTCGTGCGCTGCGCTTCCCATGCTTCCCGCGCGTGGCGTGGCGTGGGGAGGCGTGTGTGACGTGGGCGGCATGCGTGGGGCTGAGCTCTGCATGCATGCATCATATTGTAGTAAAGGGGGCGGTTCGCGCCTTCCCCATAAACGGAGGGAGGCATGGAGGCGCGGCCCATTTACTGAACGGGGCCGAGGCGTGGTCTTCAAGGCGTCCACTCCCCATGATCACGGGGTGGGGGATAGGTTGCCTCACCCGTCGCCTCGGTCCTGCACGCCCGCCATGTGGCTCTCATGCGCCTGGCGTGGCGAACAATGGAGGCGGGAAACCGGGCTGCCGCGGGCTGGGGCGGCGGGTCGGTTCCAGTTCCCTGCGCCTTCTGCGTCTTGATTGGCTGAGCTGGGCGGTCGAGCCCCCACCCCGTTCCTTTATAAAGAACGGGGGGTGGCGTCCCGCATTCCTTCATCTCCTCCTTCCTTCAGCTTCTGCTCCCTCCCATCCGTCATGGAGAGAGGGAATCCTGGTCCTTCAACGGTGGCGGCGAGGGTTGCCGCTCGACAATGCATCCCTCCTTCTCCTGCACCCGCGGCGGCAGAGCCAGCCGCAAGGGGAAGGGGGAGGGGTCGAGGCCGTGGGCGAGGGCGAGGCGCTCGGGGAAGAGGAGGATGGGGCGGCGCGCTGGCCTTGCCTCCATTGGCAGTTCCTCCCTCCATGGAGGGCCACGTTGGGGATGACCCTTGCGAGTTCTTCGTCAGGCTGCGCCGGCCGCCTCACCGTCGCCTTCATCTCCCGACTCCATTCGCGCGGGAGATGGAGCTGGATCCGCCGGAGTCGTTGTGGCTGCGCATGAGGGGCTGCGGGATGAGTGGCACACGGGCCCGCGTCAACTTCCCCGCCCCTCACGTGATGTATCTTCGTCGGGGATGGAAGACGTTCACCCATATCCACCGCTTGACGAAGGGGCTCACTCTCCATTTTAAGCTGATGGAGGGTGGCCTTCTCTCCGTCAAGGTCTTCAGGTGCTTTGGGACCCGTGCAAGGTGCTGCGTGGAGAGCTCTTCTGATAGTGAAGACTCCTCCTCGGACGGGAGTGACGAGGAGGACAGCGGCAGCGACAACGAGGGTAGTAGGCGGCAGGATGACGGGTCCGATTAGGCATCGAGTGCCGCTCCGCGTGACACCGGTGACCCCATCATCCACGTTGCCGGCTCCCTGAACTTCTCGGGGTCGTCTCCTTGGGCGGCTGGCGTTGGGAGGCTGCGGAAGAGGAAGAGGGCGGGCGGCAAGGCCGTCAAGTCGGAGTACGCGGGCACCGACGCCTTCGATGCGTGCTGACGTCCTGCCGCCTCGTCTTTGAGCTCTGCTTCCGGCGCCGCCACCACCATCCAGCCCTCGGACAGCCACCGAGATGTTCTCTTGGTGTCTTCTGCCGCCCGTAGCTCACCTAGACGCCCCTTTTGCCCTTTTCGTCTCCTTGACCTGCCTCCTGAGGAGAGGGACAAGAAATGGATTATGGGCACCTTATCTCTTTTTAGTTTGTACGCCTTCGGGCCTTAGCTGAATATAAAACTTGTAATCCCATTATTCATGTTTTTCATTCCCTATGGACTGTACCTGAGTGGAATGTTTTTAATGAAAAAGGGATGTTTGCCAGGTCATTTGTTTGTGGGTAGAACCCACGACAAGGAGTAAATCCTTGATATCTTTAAGACAAACATTTCCTTGCCCGGCAACAGGCCTTGCCGTCTCTCCACTTCGCTCGACCTTTCTCACACCTTTGGCGTAGGCAGGGATGAGGTGGGTTTAGGCTCCTTGTTTCATCCTCTCGCTGCCGCGACTACGACCAAACCTGGCCCCAGGAACGAGCCCTAGGGCCTAGAGTTAGGGGAGCACGGTAGCTTTAGGAAAAACGAGGTTTCACATACCTCAGTCCATAAGGGAATGCATGATAAGGGATGAAGAACTTATCTGAAGCTATAGCCCCCGGCAACTCTGGTTTGCCGTGGGTGAATCTTTGCTCTTGCAGCCCCCGGCAATACTGGCTTGCCGTGGTCTAGATGCTGGTCTGTCCCTCTTCTCTTTTCCTCCCCAAGTGGTTCGGCACGGATATCCGTGTGTCCTGTGAACCAAAGAAGACAAAAGAAAGACAAAGAGACGCACAGTCGACCTCTAAGCTAGGGGTTAGTCGCCGCTAAGCACTATCAACCCTAACCAAGGACGATACTCGACCTAGCATGCATGCTATAACTTAGGGCGCGAGCGCTTCATTTATTTGTGCTCAGGGTCTGCGCCTGGCTTTGTACAAAGGGTTACATGCATCATCGGCAATGCTTGTACAAAAGGTGGCTTGCCGGGGGGCCCGGCAAGCCGCGCCTCACGGGTAAAACTTGCGAAGATGCTCAATGTTCCAGGAGTTACTCACCGGAATGGCATCTTCGGTCTCCAGGCGGACTGCGCCGGGCCTGGTGACTCATATTACCCGATAAGGGCCTTCCCACTTTGGCGTCAACTTGTTGGAATTCTTGGTCGATTGAACGCACCGAAGAACAGGGTCGCCTTCCTCAAGGCTTCGGGCATGAACCTTGCGGCTATGGTAGCGGTGCAAGGCTTGCTGGTAGCGTGCTTCTCTCACAGCCGCCCGAAGATGATCTTCCTCAAGGAGCATTGCGTCATCTTGCCGTAGTTGCTCTTTCTCAAGCTCATCATAAGCGAGCACTCGAGGTGACCCGTATATGAGTTTAGTGGGGAGAACTGCTTCTGCCCCATATACCAGGGCAAAGGGTGTCTGGCTGGTGGCTCGATTTGGCGTCGTCCTGATCGACCAAAGAACCGTCGGCAACTCATCAATCCAACGCCTTCCACTCTTGTGCAGCCTGTCAAAGGTCTTGGTCCTTAATCCTCGCAGTACTTCAGCGCTTGCCCTCTCAGCTTGACCATTGCTCCGTGGGTGAGCAACGGAAGCGAAACAGACTTTGCTGCCGACGTCTTGGATATATTGCATGAAGGTGCGGCTTGTGAACTATGTACAGTTGTCGGTGATGACCCTGTTGGGTACAACAAAACGGCACACTAGTCCCTTGAAGAACTTGATGGCTGACTGAGCTGTGACCTTCCTCACTGCCTCCACCTCCGGCCACTTTGTGAACTTGTCGATTGCAACGTACAAGTACTCAAAGCCCCCGACAGCGCAGGGGAAAGGGCCCAGTATGTCGAGCCCCTAGACCGAGAAGGGCTAGGAGAGAGGAATGGTTTGAAGGGCTTGAGCTAGCTGATGAAGCTTCTTTGAATGGAACTGACACGCTTCACACCTGGTGACTAGTGTCGTTGCATCCTGGAGGGCGGTGGGCCAGAAGAAGCCTTGCCGGAATGCCTTGCCGGCAAGGGCCCTTGACCCGATGTGGGATCCACATATGCCTCCGTGTATCTCCGCCAACAGCTCCAGTCCTTCCTCCTGAGGGATACAATTCAATTTCACACAGTTTGGCCTCTTTCTGTACAGGACGTCATCGACGAACTGGTACATGGTAGAGTGACGGGCTACGTTTTCCGCTTCTTCCTGCTCTTTAGGAAGTTCCCCTGTTTGGAGGAATCGTACGATATGTTATGCCCACGCTGGAGACTGGGGCTCGAGGGCGAGGACTAAAGGCATTTCCTCCGCTATAGGAACGGTTGTCTCGACGGCAAGGGCTTGACGCTCCGCCGGAGCTAGCCGTCCCGTGGCGGGCTCTGTGTCCCTGGCAACATCCTTGCCGGCGGCTCCGGGGAGCTCGGCGGGAAAGTACTTACCGGGTCCTGATTTCCTCCTCTTGTTCTGCTCTGTTGATGGATCAACGGATGGCTGAGTTAGCTGGAGCACAAAGGTACCTGGTTCCACAGGTAGCTTGAGGGCAGCGCGTTTTGACAGGTAATCGGCGATATCGTTCTCCGCTCGGGGAACGTATTCAGCCTATATACCATCGAAACGCTCTTCCAGCTTTCTCACTTCATCGACGTAGGCCTTCATCAATGGGCTCTGGTAGTCCTTGTTGACTTGCTTGACGACGAGCTACGAGTCACCCCTGACGATGAGCTTCTTGATTCCGAGGTCCGCCGCGATCCTAAGACCGGCAAGCAGCCCTTCGTACTCTGCCGTATTGTTTGTTGACACCTCCCTGGGGAAGTGCATCTGGATCACGTACTTGAGGTGCTCTCCAGTGGGCGCGACAAGCAGTACGCCAGCCCCGGCGCCGTGTAAGGAGAAAGCTCCATCAAAATACATGATCCAACTACAACTTGCCTCCTTGGCGGGGAGGGCAGTCTCTTGGGCTTCTTCGTCAGGTGTTGCGGTCCATTCTGCAATGAAGTCCACTAGGACTCGGCTCTGAATCGTCGAAGTACTTTCAAACTTGAGGCCAAAGCTGGACAGCTCCAGTGCCCATTCCACAACTCTTCCCGTTGCATCTAGATTGTGCAATATCCGTTGTAGAGGGAGGCGAGTGACGACAGTGATCTCGTGTGCCTGGAAGTAGTGACGCAGCTTCCTCGAGGCCATAAGAAGGCCGAAGAGAAGTTTCTGCACGCCGGAGTACCTTGATCTAGCTCCCTGCAGGACGGAACTGACAAAGTAGACCGGGTGCTGCATCATTTTCTTCTTTGGTGGCACTTCAATCGGCCGTGTCGTCTCTGCATTGGTGGTGTTGGGCTCTGTCTTACCTCGTCGCCAACCTCTCTCTACGCCACTAATGTGGTGCTGACCACCTGGTTCGTTGCCGCCAGGTATAGCAGCAACGACTCCTGTGGCCTAAGGGCAACCAGTATCGGCGCGGAGGAGAGGTACTTCTTCAAATCTTGCAATGCTGCTTCGGCTTCTGGCGTCCACTCCATCAGGCCTGCCTTTTTCAGGATCTTTAAAAAGGGAAGGGCGCGCTCGGCAGACTTGGAAATGAATCTGCCCATGGCGGCGATGCAACCAGCAAGCCGACGCACATCCTTGATTCGCTTGGGTGCTTCAATCTGCTTTATAGCCTTGATCTTGTCCGGATTGGCCTCTATCCCACGCTGTGACACAAAGAACCCGTGAAGCTTGCCGGACGGGACGCCAAAGACGCACTTCTCAGGGTTCAGCTTGAGATTGACCTTGCGGAGGTTTGCAAATGTTTCTTGCAAGTCCGGTATGAGGGTTGCCTTGTCCTTGGTTTTGACCACTATGTCATCCATATAAGCTTCCATATTTCTATGGAGCTGGGGTTCAAAACCAATCTGGACCGTCCTCGCAAACGTCGAACCAGCACTCTTCAGCCCGAAAGGCATCCGTATGAAACAATACGTACCACATGGGGTGATGAATGTTGTCTTCTCTTCATCTTCTCTTGTCATGAAGATCTGGTGGTAGCCGGAGTAGGCATCGAGGAATGACAACAGATCACACCCAGCACTGGGCAACTCGAAGGGGTCCTTAGGACAAGCCTTATTGATATCTGTGTAATCAATACACAGCCTCCACTTCCCATTAGCCTTGCGCACTATGACCGGATTGGCGAACCACGTTGGATGGAGCACTCCTATTACCAAACCCGCTGCTTCCAGTTTCCGGATCTCCTCTATGATGAACTCTTGTCGCTCCAAAGCTTGCTTTCTGACCTTCTGCTTGACGGGCCGCGCATGAGGACAGATAGCAAGGTGGTGCTTAATCACCTCCCTGGGAACGCCGGGGATGTCGGAAGCTTGCCATGCAAACACATTGACATTCACCCACAGGAAGGTGACGAGCGCGTCTTCCTATTTGTCGTCAAGGGTGGAGCTTATGGTGAAAGCTCCTCCCGTGCCGTCCTCATTGACAGAAACCTTCTTGGCTCCCAGTGGTATGGCCCTGGGCTTCTTGTTTCCGCCAGTGGAGCTCTCTGGCACGTCCTTGATGGGAGTGCTACACTCCGAAGAGGTGCGCTTGCCAGAGTGGGTGTCCGAGGTCTCACCGGTCTTCTTCTTCTTCTCTCCCGGGGTCCCAGCGGCAGGAGCAAGTGCCCTAGTGGCGGCAACTGCTGTAACTTCTTGCTGGTATAGTTGGTCAGCGCAAATCAGCACATCTTTCTTATCGGAGGGGATGGTGATGATCGTCACAGGTCCTGGCATCTTCAGGATGTTGTAGGCGTAGTGTGACGCCGCCATGAACTTGGCCAGCGCTGGGCGGCCAAGGATCCCGTTGTAGGGCAAGGGGATCTTGGCAACATCAAACACGATCCTCTCCGTCTTGTAGTTCAGATCGCTTCCAAAAGTCACGGGCAGCGTGACCTTTCCCTTTGGTTGGCTTCTTCCTGGGTTGACCCCTTGAAACGTGCCCGTCTCTTCGAGGTCTCCATCAGGAATCTGCAGTTTCTCGATCATGGCAGCGAGATCAAGTTCAGACCGGCCCCGCCATCGACTAGCATCTTTGTCACCTTGAGGTTGCATATTGTTGGTGAAACTAACAATGGCAAGCACCCGACCGCAGTAGTGCGATCAGGGTGATCCTTAGTGTCAAAAATGATAGGTGTGCCAGACCACTTCAGCGGCCTTTGGGCATCAAACGACAGCTCTGCCGCTGTAATCTCTCGCGCCCACTGTTTAAGATGGCGGTGAGAAGTATGCAGCGAGGCACCGCCGTCGACGCACATGGCCTCTGTAGCTTTCTGAAACTCTTGGGCGCCGGATTCGTCGTCCTCTTCGTGATCGTCGTCTTCTGGCTTTTTGTCACGGCCCCGGGCGAGCCTCTCCTGTTGTTTATCCTTGCCGCGACGGCCCGCCTGGCCATCATGCTTCTTGCTGGACCCCTGAGCACCGTCTTGGCCCTTCTCCTTGTCCCGCCTTTCATATTCAGCCCTTTGCTTCTTAGCGAGGAGCTCAACCTGTCGGTAGTCTTGGAGAGCGTGGCCTTTGGTGCGATGGATCTTGCAGTATCGCTTGTCGGAGTTTCCTGGCTTCTCGGTAACCGCCAAGGCCCAGCAGGCGACACATCCGGCAATTTCCTTGCTGGGGTCATCTTCCTTGGTTTTCTTGGGGGAGCCGGTGTCATCAGATCCCTCGACGGCAAGCATAGCTTTACCTTTGCGCTTCCTATTGCGGCACCGGCCCTTCTTCGCCGGGGCAGCAGTATCTTCATCTGAGGAGTCGGTTTCTGTCGGCATTCTGGGAACAGGGGTCCCCAGACTTGCCTGCCCGTGGCCTGCGGCATGGCTCAAAGGGGGCCCAGCATAGCCCATCTTCATCAACACAAGACTCAAGACCCTTGCAAGGGGCCAAGCCTCGCGGGGCGAACGACACGGAGCTTCCTCAGGCACGACCTCGTCAGGCTGGCTCGCGAGGAGGCGGAGAGATCAAGGCGGGGTACCTCGCGAGGTGCCCGTGACGCAAGCCATGACGACTCAGGGCACCAGGCGGGTGCCAGCCTGCGCAGCGTCCTCCTTTCCTCTTTGGTGCAAAGGGGGCAAGCGCAGCCGCGGACTACCGAGGCATCAGGCAAAGGTTGCCATTTTGGTGCAACGAGACCAAGACCAGGAGGACTACGAGATGGAGGTCACCATGGAGCCCAAGACAGCGTCATCACCAGAGCTTTGCGTAGGCGAAGACCACTTTTGCCAGGATAGCTGATACTTGCTGTCCCCCTTCAAATTAGCCCGCCATTGTTGGCTCCCTTCCCGCTCGATATTTGGGAAAAGGACCAGGGCCTCTATAAATAGGACCAGCCGCCCACAGAGCAAGGGGGTTGGGTTGGAAGATAGGAAGGAGAGGCCAGTAAGTGAGAGTAAGATAGAGAGGTTGGAAGCATAGAGAGAGAGAGAAACGTGGCTGAACTCCTCCCAGCAGTTCATCGCCCCATCCAAGAACAGACCCTCGCGAGGCTGTTCTTCCTTGTATTGTTCATCATCATCAGCCCCAAGAGGCAATCCACCCACCACACACTGGAGTAGGGTATTACACCACAACGGTGGCCCGAACCAGTATAAACCTTGTGTCTCTTGTGCCGTTCTTTCAGTAGTCTAGATCTTTGCGAGACCGAAAGGTAGAAGGTGTAATCTCCATGCGCACCCCAGTGTTCGAACCTTAAGGGTCTGCCGGAACCCGAAATCCGACATTTGGCGCGCCAGGTAGGGGTGCGCCGGAATTCGTCTTCCACCGCTCCGTGCCCCGTCGCGTCGTCATCACCATGCCCGGCGACCAGGAGGGCAACCCTGACCCATGGGCTGCATAGCCCGCCCGCGCAGAACCGCTCGCCTCGGGCGACCCCGTGCCCCAGGCAGCTCGCAGTCCCCAGGGTGCTGCGGGCCGCGGGCGACGCGGACAGACTTCGACAACTCTTACACCGCGGCAGGCACGGTCGGCAGCAAGGGCCTCTAATCACGCAGCGACCACGACACCGTACACCCGTCGGGAGCAGGCGAACTCGAGGGCCGTGCTCACGGTGGCCCGAGAGCTGCTGCGGTGCAGACTGCTGGAGGGCGGCCGTGACATGCTGCTGGAGCGAGTGGCGGAGCTCCTGGGCTTCGCCGTCTCATGGGCTCACCCCTTCTCCACCTAGCTCCCATCTCAAGCCCAGGGCGACCCGCGCGGGGGCTCAGCGCGCGCCCGCGGGCTCCATGGCTACTCCGACGCCAGCGAAGCTTTCAGCACCGGACGGGCGGCGGCGCTGCACCCGCCCCCGGCCCGCGAAGAAGAAGGACTCAACGCGACCCGCGGCCCCAGTGGGCGGCCGCGCTGCCACCCCGCAGTGGGCATGACAGGCGGGACCACATGGCATGCGGGGCATTAGGGCGTGGCATTCGGGATCACAGCACCGGAGGAGTACGTGCCCCTCGTGATGGACCAAGGACACCCTCACGAGAACGGACAAGGCTTGGTCCTCAGCCCAAGCTGGGGGGACGAGGCACTAGAAGCCGAGCCTTTCCAGGAGCCCCGGAACGGTCCCACTGGCCACGCTGGAGGCAACGATTATCGGGCACCGCTAATTCTTCAGGAGCAGGTATACGCTAAGAATGGATCGCAGGAGGTGCAGGTCGCCGCAGCAAGCAGCTGCCCTGCTCCCACAGTCTCCTACCCCTCGAGAGGAGGGCGCAGGGGGCTGCAGGAGAGGGGCCGAGATCCGACATCACCACCACGGCGTTCGGAGCAAGGTGTTCTAAGGAGGTAGGCCCTCTGCTGGGGAGGTGCCTCAGGGCCTGCCCCTGGCGGAGGACCCGTGGTCGTCGGGGGAACCGCTGGCGACCGCTCTACCCCATCGGGCAGCGTCCTAGGTTCCGGTCGTTGCTGATGGCACTAGAGTGTGGCGCAAGGCGGGGCCCTCATCTGTGAAGAAGGCCCGGTGCCTGTGAAGAAGGCCCGGTACCTGTGAAGCTCGCCACCCCGTGACACTCTCACGTAATAATGAGTGGGGTTGTACACACCCCGGAGTCTCAGGGGTGCCGGCCTCAGGCCTTGGGGCTCCCTCCCACGCCCAGTGGACAACACTTAGCTCCGCGCTGGGGAGAAGACGTCCAAGACTAGATTAGGTGCCGGACGCGGCCTTTTGTCTACTTTCATTGCCTTTCCCTTTGGCTGTATCTTTTCCCCCGCTGGACTTAAGTTGGATTCGAATTTGAGATTTGCGTGTGTTCGGGGAAGGGGTGCTTATTCTCGTTTGAGCCATTTCTCGCGTTCTGGTTACCGCTTCGCCACACCTGCCTCCCCTCGCGAGCCCCTCGCGAGTCGGGTCAGGCCTGGCTCGTGCGCAACCCAAACTTCCGTTGTTGCTCCCTCTCAGGAGGATTTTTGGGTGCCTATGGAGGTTGTCCTGTTTGGAAAAGGCCCAGAGCCTGTGAAGCAAGGCGAGTGCCTGTGAAGCCATCGCGTTTAGGAAAAGGCCCAGAGCCTGTGAAGCAAGGCGAGTGCCTGTGAAGCTATCGCGTTTGGAAAAGGCCCAGAGCCTGTGAAGCAAGGCGAGTGCCTGTGAAGCTATCGCGTTTGGAACAGGCCCAGAGCCTGTGAAGCAAGGCGAGTGCCTGTGAAGCTATCACGTTTAGGAAAAGGTCCAGAGCCTGTGAAGCAAGGCGAGTTTCTATGAAGCTATCGCGTTTAGGAAAAGGCCCAGAGCCTGTGAAGCAAGGCGAGTGCCTGTGAAGCTATCGCGTTTGGAAAAGGCCCAGAGCCTGTGAAGCAAGGCGAGTGCCTGTGAAGCTATCGCGTTTGGAAAAGGCCCAGAGCCTGTGAAGCAAGGTGAGTGCCTGTGAAGCTGCCGCATCAGGAAAAGGCCCAGGGCCTGTGAAGAAGGCAAATGCCTGTGAAGCCGTCGCATTTGGGAGAAGGCCCGGAGCCTGTGAAAAAGGCCAACGCCTGTGAAGCTCCCCGCCGGCGACACTCTCATATCCAACGGATTCAACTAAAGAACACCCAAGATGTCACTCCCTCCCATAGGCTGCTTCGGGGCTTGCGTGAAACAAAGGTAAACCAGCCAACCACCAGGCGCGGGCGCTCGTGCAATATGACAACTACTAATACAATGAAGACAGGTTTTACATGAGGGGCTTCCCCTCCCAAAATGCTCTCACAGCCATCAGGTCAAAAACCTGAGTTCTATTCATGCAGGGTAAAAAAGACAGGAGCGATACACACTTAGTCGGACCAATCCCCCAATGCGTCCTCGGAAGCACCTCCCGAGCCGTCGCTGGCGTCGCCGAACTCGCCATCGTTGTCTGCGTCGCCACCAGCGGCGTCAGGGCCATTCACCACACCGCCCTTGTCAGCAGCCACGATCACGTCGTCATCGTCCGAAGCGAAGGCCCTGACAAGGGCGTCCACGTTGTCTTCCACCCAGTGCGCCAGATCGCCTTGGATGGCCTGGGGAACTGGGGCGATGACGGCGTCAAAATCGAAGTGGGAATCCATGTTCAGGAGATGACTGAAGACACGGGAAAAGGCGCGCCCGAGCAGGGCGCGGCTCCTCTCTTCCACCAACCTGGCGGCCCTGGCCGACCGCGCCTCCAGCTGCGTCACCACGGCGGTGAAAAACTGAAGGTTGCGAGCGTAGTTGGCCGTGTGCGCCTCGCCAACAGCCGCCTCACAGATGTTGCCCAAGGCTGCGCTAGCTCTCTCCCGGAGCGTGGCGAGCATGGGGCCATGCACGTGCTCCAGGACCTGCCGCTGACATATCTCATCCGCGTTCTGGCGCGCGACGCCCTCAGCCTCGTCCACCCGCTGGCGAAGATGGAGCATCTCGGCCTGGGAGGCGGCTAACTCCCCTTGCGCTACCTCAAGGGCGGCCCGGGAGGCGTCGGCCAGCCGCGTCGCCTCCTCCCGCTTGACCCTCAAGGCTGCGGTCCTCCCTTCAGCTTCGACCCGGATCAACTCCAGCCTCCCCTCGAACTCGCGCTCGAGGTCTTGGCGCGCCATCGCCACCCGACGTCCGACCTCTTCCAGGACACGAGCTTCCTGTGCGGCGACATCGTCCTCCGCCTGCGTCACCAAGCGCTCCCTCATCTCCAGCCGCTCGTACTTGCGGGTGCGTTCGGCAGCTTCCAGTGTCAATGCTTCTTCATGCTTCTGGAGCTCAGCTGGGTCGCCAGAGGCCACCCGCATCGACGCAAGGGCCGACTCACGCAGCTCCACTTGCTCCTCCAGTGAGTGGCACCAGGCCAGGAGCTCCCAAGCCCGCTCCTCTGCTGCCTCTCGCCGTCGGTCAGCTCTCCGGGCCTCATCGGCAGCCTGGGATCGGGCCACCCGAGAGGCCTCTAGCAACGCCTTCGCCTCTTCATCATCAAGATCACGCTGACGGCGCGCGAGGGCGATGGCGGCCTCCAGCTCGCGCCTCCCTGCAGCCAGGCGCAGTCCCTCGGCCTCCAGGTGCGCGTCTTCGTCAACAAGTTCCTCCCCAAGTAGGTTCACCGCGTCAGTCGCCCTCCGAAGGAACCCTTGGCGGCGAGTGCGGCGCTCCCGGGCGCGCTCAAGCACGTCTTCCACACCATCATCTGCCCCAAGCAAGCGCCGGGGGCCACAAATCATCGTTCCCCCTTCGGGCAGGGGCTGGGGGCTGCGACCCTCGCGACGGCCGGGTGCGCCGCACCAGAAGCCCAACCTAGAGCCAGCCCGTCTCCAGATGAAGGGCGCAGGGGGCGCCTCAACCAGTCGTAGTCCACGACCAGACGAGAAGCCCACGGCAGGCTGGCTATGCCCCGAGAGGGCCCGCGAAGGAAAATCGGGGGAATGAAGGGCCGCGGTGCACCTCGGGATGGTCCACCCCTTCAATCGCCATCACCATAAGGGCAGAGCTGCTCGGAGCACTTGAGGACGATAGAGGTGGCGAAGCCAAGGGAGGCGGCACCTCGCTACTTCCGCGAGCTCGGCCGGAAGGGGCCTGCGAAGCAAGGATCAGTGCAAGCAACAAGAGGATCAGGAGCTAGAAAGGGAGAAGACTTACTCGTCAGTGGCGAAGTACTTCTTGCGCTTCAGCACGCGACAAGGGAAGTCATCACCCAGGGCCTCCCTTTTCCTCCAGAGGGCCTCAAAGTCCATGCGGAAGCGGCCCAAGAGAAGAGCGCAAGGATCAACCTGCGATGAAGGCGGAGCATCGGAGCGATCCGCGTCAGGGGCGCCTTCCTGGCGCGTGCCGCCCATCACCTCGCCAGAAGACGCGGATGGGGCCTCCGAGGCCTCAGCCCCGGGCGCTGGGAGTGGTTGCTTTCCACCCTCAGCCTCAACGACATAGGTCCCAGGAGCTGTCCCCTCGAGAGCATCACCCGGCGCTGTCACCTCATCGGGAGCCCCCTCGGCCTCCGGCGCCTCCTGCCTCCCTACTCTGCCACATGAGGAGGAGTCGCCTTGGCCGATTGGAAGGGCAGTCACCACCACTGAATTCTCACGAGGTCTCTGGAGGCCGGCAGGGTGCTGCCCCCACTCATCAAAGATGGGCATCTGCTTCACGAAGTCGACCCTGCTCTGGCAGAGATACAACAAGGCCCCTCCCTGCCGGACGCTGCCGGGGTTGGGGTCCCCGGCCAGGGTCAAGAGCATCGACTTCAGCACCTCAGGAGCCAGGTCCTCTTCCTGGAGCCTCATGCTATCCTCGCGCCCACGGAAGGCCCACATCCGGCGAGAGTGGCATTGAAGGGGAGCAACACGGCATAACAGAAACTCCTTCACCACCTTGGGCACTGTCACGCCGAGCTTCCTCAGGAGCGCGAAGCGGCGCCAGATGAAGACGAGCCGGGGGCTCTTGAGCGTCTCCTGGCCCCAACCCGAATTGGGGATAGCAGGCGAGGTCGGCTCCGATAGCAGGGGGCTGGGCACCCCTACGTCCATATACAGCCACCGCTCGTGGAACCCAACCTCAGGCAGGGGGAGCTTGAAGTCAATCCCAGAGGCCGCAGTCTCAGGCTCGGCAGCGAAGCTCACGCATGCCCAGCATTGGGTAGGGTCGACAAGATGCAGCGAGAAGAAGTGGCGCAGCAAGGCAACCGAAGGAGGGATGACCACCATGGCTTCGCAAACGAAGGCGAAGACCGAAAGGAGGGTGATGGACTCAGGACTTAGATGCATCATGTGGATCTGATAATTGGAGAGCACGGCGTTGAAGAAATCAGAAAAGGGGGGAACCAGACCCGCCCACAGGGCATTGGTAAAATATGGGACCTCGGTGGCTATCCTGTCGATGGAGAAGTGGGGTGCAGGCCAGGCCGTCGTCCTCCCGCACTCATTGAAGATGGTGGCCAGAGCCAAGCTGACCCTGCCCAGGCACTCTTGATTGAGTATGGTCGACCGGCCGATGGCGGGGGCGAACGATGGTGGCACACAAGACGGAGGCATGGGTTTCTTCCCTCTCTCCTTCTTCGTCGGAGCCATGGTGATGGGAAGAAGGGGGAAGATTCGAGATTGGATTGGAGGCAGGAGCTGGCGTCCGAAGGGAGGAAGAACAGCGGGCGCTCGAGCAACAGGAACGGGGGTAGCTGTGTACAACTACAAGTCCGCCTAGCAGGGCGTAGAATAAGGAGGCGTGGGGAAACAGTGCCACCCAAGTCCAATCAACCGCCACGCGGCGCCCAAGGCCGCAGGCTATTAGGGCCCGCGGCGTTTTGCCCTTGCCCTTTCGCCTCTCAGCACGACCAAGTCCGGGCGCGCCTTGGGCCCGGGGGCTACTGTCGGCTTTCTGGGAACGGGGGTCCCTAGACTTGCCTGCCGGCGGCCTGCGGCATGGCGCAAAGGGGGCCCAGCACGGCCCATCTTCATCAACACAAGATTCAAGACCCTCGCGAGGGGCCAAGCCTCGCGGGGCGGACGACACGGAGCTTCCTTAGGCACGGCCTCGTCAGGCTGGCTCGCGAGGAGGCGGAGAGATCAAGGCGGGGTACCTTGGGAGGTGCCCGTGACGCAAGCCATGACGACTCAGGGCGCCAGGCGGGTGCCAGCCCGCGCAGCGTCCTCCTTTCCTCTTTGGTGCAAAGGGGGCAAGCGCAGCCGCGGAGTACCGAGGCATCAGGCAAAGGTTGCCATTTCGGTGCAACGAGACCAAGACCAGGAGGACTACGAGACGGAGGTCACCGTGGAGCCCAAGACAGCGTCATCACCAGAGCTTTGCGCAGGCGAAGACCACTTTTGTCAATATAGTTGATACTTGTTGTCCCCCCTTCAAATTAGCCCGCCATTGTTGGCTCGCTTCCCGCTCGATATTTGGGAAGAGGACCAGGGCCTCTATAAATAGGACCAGCCGCCCACAGAGCAAGGGTGTTGGGTTGGAAGAAAGGAAGGAGAGTCCAGTAAGTGAGAGTAAGATAGAGAGGTTGGAAGCATAGAGAGAGAGAGAAACGTGGCTGAACTCCTCCCAGCAGTTCATCGCCCCAGCCAAGAACAAACCCTCGCGAGGCTGTTCTTCCTTGTATTGTTCATCATCATCAGCCCCAAGAGGCAATCCACCCACCACACACTGGAGTAGGGTATTACACCACAACAGTGGCCCAAACAAGTATAAACCTTGTGTCTCTTGTGCCTTTCTTTCAGTAGTCTAGATCTTTGCGAGATGGAAAGGTAGAAGGCATAATCTCCGCGCGCACCCCAGTGTTCGAACCTTAAGGGTCTGCCGGAACCCGAAATCCGACGGTTTCCATGCTGGCGTCTTCGCTGGGGTACTTCCTTCCCTCTTCAGCCCGGGCACATCTATTAGCAAGAACATAGAGTTCTGCTACATCTTTCACCTTGTTCATTGCCAGCTCTTCGTGCACCTTGCGGTTACGCACATTCTGATGGAACGCGCTGATGATGGCGGCAGGGTGAACATTAGGGATATTGTACTGTATCCGGCTAAACCTCTATAGATACTTGCGGAGACTCTCGCCTCCCTTCTGGGGAATGACGTGCAGGTCGCTCGCTTGGCCATGGGCTTGGTGGCCTCCAGTAAATGCGCCCACAAACTCATGGCACAAATCCGACCAGGAGGAAATAGAGTCTACCGGCAAGTGCATCAACCATGACATGGCGTTGGGTTTAAGAGCCAACGGAAAGTAATTCACAAGAACCTTATGAATGACGTGCAGGTCGCGGGCTCCGGCAGCTTGCATCGCAGTGGTGTAAATGCTGAGGAACTCGGACGGGTGGTTCTTGCCACCATACTTTTCGCCCACGTTAGGTTTGAAGGTGCGGTGAGTGGGCCACTGGAACTGCCGCAGCTCACGGGTAAAAGCCGGACAGCCTACCTCGTAAGGTAGGCCTCCAGGGCTCTCCGGTGCCGGGTGGTTCACAGCGGGCCCTGCTCGCCTGTCTGACTGGTGGCGCGCTCCGCGCCGACGCTCGATAGTGGTTCGAGCGTCTTCATGTTCTCGTTCCCGAAGGACTTGGCGCTGGTCATGGTGGGTCCGCAGGTCGGACGACGCTATGGAGATTTCGTCGCCCGCAACGTCGTGACGGGCTGGCGTCCGCGGTACCGGGCAAGGAGGAGGCGAGTGCACCGTGGTCGCGGCGCCGCCGGCTTTCCTGCCACTGGTGCGTGGGACTCCGTCGGAGCGTCGACCCGAGGGTTCCACCGGACTTGGTTCATCTTTGTTGGCCACCGCAACAAGGCTTCGGATAGTGTCTCTCCATTCGTCGAGTTTCCCGTAGTGGGAGGAAAATCGAGGAGCAACTGCGCGCGCGCCAGGGCTTCTGCTGGTGTTGCTGGCAGCGAAACCTGCACGGATCGCGATGTGCTTCGACTTCTGACCATGTCAGAAGGAGCTCTATCACGACCCCGCGGTCGCATGCCATTTTCACCAGCGCCTCGGCGAGCAGGCAGGTCTTATACCTCCCGGGAGTGGCGCTCGGGGCTCTTCCTGCAGCGACGCCCGGGGTCTTTGGCGTGATTGTGCCGTTCGTCGCGCGCCGTTTGAGAGGAGCACGCCTTCAGCGCTGGCGTGGGAGTCTTGGAGGCCTTCGCATCGCCTTCGGGCGGGGCGGTAGCGATCTTAGAAGGCCCCGCGCCACCCGCGGAGGGCCTGGCTTCGTCTTTGGATTTGGCGGCGTGCGGCCCGTTACCAGGTGCACGAACATCGCCGCCTCCCAAACTCCAGCTGCTGGGACGGTGTTGGTGTTCGCGAACAGCGCCCCGGGTCTTTTCTGCGACCGGTCCGCTGCTCCCCGTATCGGGACGGGATGTCCGGCTTCCGACGGGCCAACCGCCATCGTCGTCTTCTTCTTGGGCGCCATGACAATGAAGAAGCGTCGAGCTAACTGCTAAAGCCGATTCGCACAACTGCGCCCCCTACCTGGCGCACCAAAGATGTCGGTGATGAATGACACCTATGGGATCACAAGAATCCCTACTACTGTTGCGGGGCGCGGGGTCGTGAGAAGAGCGGATCAAGCATATAGCACACGGTTCGTTTATCCAGGTTCGGGCTGCGAGGATGCGTAAAACCCTACTCCTGCTTTGGTGGATTGTATATCTATGTTCTTGAGCTATCTATGGGGCGTGAGGAGCTCCAAACAGCCGAATCCTTCTCCTGGTCGCCTCGGGCCTCCTTTTATAGGAAAAGGGGTAGCCACAGTGGCACATAGGAGGTGGAAAGGGAACAGTGATGCGAGGTTATCCCTCGCATTACATGACAAGGCGCATTTAATGCGTCTTGCCCAGGTGTCCTTGCTTTATCGGGGATGGGGGAGAGCCATGTCTCGTCCGTCGCCGCTCCCTCTCGTGTTGACACGCGCCCTAGCCAGCGGCGCCCGCGGTGCCAAGTAGGCAGGCAGGCAGCTGAGGTGGCGCAGTGGTAGGTCTCCACGAAGATCTGCATGCCACCATGCAGGTGCCTGCCCAGCTGGTTGGGTCGGCAACTGCATGCCAACGGCGGTGGAGGTTTGACTGGCGTGGGCCTGATGGTGGCCCTATGGGTGTTCTCGGCAAGGGCCTTGCCGGGGCCCCGGCAAGGGTCTTGCCGTGGCGCCTACTGTCATCCCCGACAAGGCTCTTGCCGGGGGCCTTGTGGTCCTCCTTGGCTGGGATCCTGCCAAGGATCATCGTCTTCTAAAGGATGTATCTAATCTTGAATGCCTTCACAAAGATCTGCATGCCACCACGGGGATGTCTCCCAAATCCTTGCCCCATGGGGGCAGTGGACTCAAGGGTGACTCACTCCGTAGGTGTGGGGCGAGCTACCATGGCAAGGGTCTTGTCGGGCTTGCTAGAACCGCCTCCCGGCAAGGATCTTGCCAGGGGATCCGCTTCGTCCCCTTTGCTCTTTGTGGTCTTGGTCTTGGCATCGTCCTGCTTCTCCTGAGCTTTGGCCTTACCTTGGCTCACCTCCCTTGCCTTGCTCAGTGTGGTGGTGCCAATGGCTCAAACTGCCCGTGCATAGTTATAGTGGTACAAAAAGTGTACCCCTCTTTTTGTACACCGACAAAGAGGGATTGGTTCATTTTGTAGCATTCTGCATCTTATCTCCCTCGCCCACCATTTACTAAAAAAGATTAGATCTATATTTAATCTTACCAACAAGTAGAATACACAGACAATGCCAGTGCAGAAGTGTAGCCCATTGCTCTTGTCAGTACATTTTGTCCTGTAACGCTTGTACTTCCAGGGATTGGTAGTTGATTATGTAGCATCAATCTGCATCTTATCTTCATTATCCTGTATCCCTTCCAGTATTATCATATCTATAATTACTCTCTACAAAATGTAGAGTACAGGCAATGCTTATGAAGAAGATTATGTGCTGAAATTCTTGAGTTATCCTTCCCTTGACATGGAGAAGGGCATTATTGAAAGTGCTAGTGATCGACTAGAGGGGGGTGAATAGGCGATTTATATGGAAGTCTTCAAAACATAGAAGTTTCGAAGACAAACGATAGAAATAAACCTATTACCATGCAGCGGAAAGTAGACTACACTAGGCAAACCATAGTCAAGTATTCAATGGAGTGAAAGCACAATGACTAATAGCAGCTAGGCAGTAAAGATCAGGTAGGAAGATATTGTGAAGCCAATCAGAACAAGC
Source organism: Triticum monococcum (assembly GCA_034509565.1). Taxonomy (NCBI): domain Eukaryota; kingdom Viridiplantae; phylum Streptophyta; class Magnoliopsida; order Poales; family Poaceae; genus Triticum; species Triticum monococcum. Next base: position 70,921,414 of record CM067843.1, on the reverse strand, counting down.
AGTCACTCAGTGAAGACAAAAGATAAAGCAATCATACAATGACTTCACAAGGACCAATAGTAAGTAAAGGGAAGGGAAGGATGAAACCCAGTGACTCGTCGAAGACAATGATTTGTTGGACCAGTTCCAGTTGCTGTGACAACTGTACGTCTGGTTAGGGAGGCTGAGATTCAACTCAGAAGACCTCATCTTCACCTTATTCCCCTTGAGCTAAGGACACCCAGTCCTTGCCCAATCACTCTGGTAAATCTTCAAGGTAGACTTCCAAACCTTCACAGACTTCGTTCACCAGCGACCCACAATGACTCTTGGATGCTCAGAACGCGACGCCTAACCGGCTGGAGGATTCACAGTCCTCAAGTGTAATAAGTCTTCAGATCACACAGACAGGAAGACTCAAGTGATGCCCAACACTCTTTGGCTCTGGGTGTTTAGGACTTTATCCTCGCAAGGAATTCCCTCTCAAAGGCTTCGAGGTGGGTTGCTCTCAAACGACAAAAGCCATGGACTAACTCTGAGCAGCCAACCGTTTATGGTTGTCGGGGGTGGGCTATTTATAGCCACTAGGCAACCCGACCTGATCTGTCCGAAATGACCCTTGCTCACTAAGGAACTGACACGTGTTCCAACGGTCAGATTTAAAACACACACGGCAACTTTACTTGAGCTACAAGCAAAGCTGACTTATGCAACTCTGGACAAGATTTGCTCTCATAGTCTTCACTCGAAGACATAGGATTTTGGTTAAGCATCACTTCAGTCATTCTGACTGGTTCACTTGGACCCCACTTAACAGTACGGTGGTTCCTATGACTCAACAAAGAAGAAAAAGAACGACGAAAGAACTATGTCTTCGCGCTCCATAGTCTTCATGTGATGTCTTCTCTTGTCATAGTCTTCAATGTGAATGTCTTCACATACCACCTTTGACTTCAATGTCTTCTTACATTTTTAGGGGTCATCTCTGGTAGGAAAACCGAATCAATGAGGGATTTCTACCTGTGTTATCCTGCAATTCTCACAAACACATTAGTCCATCAACTAGGTTTGTCGTCAATACTCCAAAACCAACTAGGGGTGGCACTAGATGCACTTATAATCTCCCCCTTTTTGGTGATTGATCACAAACTAGTTGAAGTTTTCAACGGGGAATAAAATATGTGAAATTGTAAAGGATAGGGGATTGTCATCATAAGTGGCAAAGGCTCCCTCTGAAGATGTGCATAAAAGTAATTTGCTTTTGGTATGCAAATGCACATGGCAGGTTGTACTTGTGGAGATCCTCTTCAAATTATGACGACAATTCATCATGCAAGAAAAGTATGTGAAGATAATGACATGCATAATGAAAAATGGACGTCTGCAAAATGATCTAAGTGCAGAATTTATCATCGCACATGCGGAATTTATCATCGCATCACAGAATAGCAAATAAGTAGCAGACGACCATCGAGTTGAAGTGTTACAACTCAAAGAACCAAATGTATCGAAAATGAGAGTTGTAAGCACTTGGCAAAAGTAGCAAAAAGTAAAGCAACCATCCATATGGACCCTCTTGAAGACTATCAACTCATATGCTTCTCCCCCTTTTGTCAGTGAGGACCAGAAAGGTTTGACGACATAGAGCGCCTACTCGTTCCCATGAGGTGCAGGCGAGGCAGCAGGGTTGTCGGTGAGATCCGGTGGTGCAGAGGAACTTGGTGCAGTGTCATCACGCGCTGAAGTTGGAGGAGGTGCAGTTGCATCATCTTGGTCATCGATGACTCTGGCATTTACGGTCGCAGCTGAGGACGAGTATTCAGAGTCTTCAAGTGAGGGAGTCCAACGCAAGTGAGCATTTCTGGGAGGAGTTGAGTCAAACTTGAAGCATTCGGTGAAGCCATCATCGTGCAAATCAGCTTTAGCACTCAGTAGGGTCAAACTCTTCCACGACCTCCGACAGGTTTCATGAGTGACAAAGGCATTCTTGGTGGCAAGATTGCGAATGCGGTTGACATCCACGAAGAGGCTTTGCATCTGACACTGAAGCCAGTTGTGATGTTTTTCCTATTTCTGATGCAGCGCGACAAGAAGCTCTCAGTCATTGAGGACATGAGATCGTCTTTGAGGCCTTTGCGCAATGGTGCTGCCAGTGGCATCAGTTTGAGCACGAGGGGCACGTGTGTTTCCAGCAAGGGGATAAACACGAGACACTGCTAGAATTCCTTCAATGGGCTGGGTGAAGCTTTGGTGATCAGCATTGTGAAGATAAATGGGACCCTTAGCAGGCTCTAGGTAAAGGGCTTCAACTGACAGATCAGCCTCGGGCAAGAATATAAGATGATTGCGCGTAGACGGCTGATAGTTGAAGGCTGAGTGACACTTGATTAGACGCATGACCCATGGAGCATAGAATTTCAACCCAAAGATGTCGGAGCCAGACGCAGCCAACTGTCGGATGAAGAAGTCTTGAACATTGAAGTTGATGCCATTGAAGATATAGAAAACCAAAGTCTTCATTGCTCCTTCAAGCTTCGCTGCAGATGAGTGTCCTTTGACAGGCTAGAGAGTCTTCTTGATGATGTGGTAAATGGTGCGAGGTAGGTACTATAGGTCTTCAACAAAGAACTCAGATGGGTATTCAGCATCGTGAGGCAGAGGCTTCATCATGCTCAGCATTTGACTCATGTTGGGTTCTGGCTTCTGAAAGATGCTTTCCAAGGCATTTTGATGTTGTTGACAACCTGGTTCATAGTATTCACCAGGAGGTTGCAGGCTTGCGAGCTCAATGATATCAAGAGCTTTAGCTTCATGATGGACATTGCCTGTCATCCACTCAAGGACCCAAGTGTTCGGATCCCTGTTGTGGCCTCGAATATGAAGAGTAGCACAGAATTGAAGCAGCAATTCTTCATTCCAGTGCTCCTTGTCAGTGATGAACTGCAACAGACCAGCATCTCTGAAACAGTCCAATGCTTCTTCGAGGCAGGGCAGACCAGCTATAGCTTCAGAGTCGAGGCGCATATGTGGAAATATGCGCCCTTGATTGTATAGGACACAGGAATAGTAGCTGCGCTACTGATAGCTCCAGAACCGATCTGAGGAAATGCGCGGTCTGCTATAAGGGTTCTTGGAGCTGTTGAAGAAGGTATTATGTGCCACAAAGCCATTCGCATTGAAGACCCCAGGTGAAGTGGCAGTGCCTGGGAAACGTGGAAGTCTTGGCTTGGGCTTTTGGACTTGAGGCATGTGCTCGACGTGGTACTCAAATTGTGGACCAGCAGCAGGCGGAGGAGTCAGAATGGGCCATCGAACCATAACTGGCTGACCACGATCAAATGCCAGCTCCATTGTGTGAGGTCTTGGAGGGGGAACAGGGGCATTGGCATTGTCTTCATGGGCTTCAAGGGCCACATGTGCTTCAGGTACTTGGACCTCAGGTGCTGCAGCATTGACTTTAGGTGTTGCAGCATTGACTTCTGGTGCCTCATTGGCTTCTGGTTCAGACACGTGCATTGTGGGAGTGACTTGGGGCCTTGGTCCTTTGCGAAGCCTGCATAATGCGGGCGACGCTTGTGGAGATGGAGTGTGCTGGCCCACAAAGTCATCATCATCTTGCACTGTTGGGGTAGCTTGCGGTTGGGGAGAGCTTGGAGTGTCTTGTCTCTGTAGGTGATCAGCCCACGATGCATCCTGAGCAGTTGGCGTCAGAGGACGACCAATGCTGATGAGTTCGCTGTGCATAAGCACAGCCGATGATACCAATTGGTGCTCGATCTGAGGAAGGACTTCATCATCTTCAACATTGTCATGGTGACCAATGTCTTCAGCAGCGGTGGGGTCAACTGCTGGAATGTCTTCAGCTTCAGGAGCCTCTGCGGAAGCAGGCTCATGAATTACCATCCGTCGTTCTTGATGCGAGGAGGCAGGACGAGCAACCGAGATGGGCTCAACAATAAGGGGCTCTGTGGGAGCAGCCTGATCTTTCTTGGTTTTGCGCTTCTTCTTGGAGGGAGCGACATCAGAAGCTTCAGGATGTTTCCTCTTTCTGGCTTCAGCCTCGGCAGCCCTTGTCTTCTTTAATTCTGAAGCCACTGTGGGGACCTTAGGCTTCGAGCCTGTCATACTGGCTGGGAAGACAATGGGATGTGTTTGCTGCCTTGTTGCTTCGGGTTTGGCCACAGCTGGCTTCTTCTTCTTCGTTGCAGCCATCCTGGGATCGATGCTAGGATGCCCAAGAGCCTTGTGCTTTTCAGCTTCATTGTAGGCTTGCACGCACTTGTCAGCCAGACTCTTCATGCGCTCACGAGAACCTTTTGCTTCTTCATGTTTCTTGAGAAAGGCTTCCTTGAGCTCGTGCAGCATAGTCTTGAAGTTCTTGACATCTTGCACGCTGAGCTTTTCCATGTGTTGCTTGAACTGAGCTTTCTCATAGTCGATCTTTTGCTTCAGTTCAACGATGCGCTGAGCTAGAGCTAGCTCAGAAGCAATGGCGCCAGTGAAAGCGACGCTGAGGCCAATTGGAAGTTGCAGATCATCAAAGCTGAGATTGGGGGTTTCAAACCACTCATCAATGAAGTTGTGAAGGATTGCTACGTTAAAGAGAGGCAAATCGTTGAAGATTTCTGCTTCTTCTTTGCTCTTGATCAGTTGCTCAAGAGCGTCATCTACAAGATCTTCATCGCTGGACAGATCAATGGCGTCGTTGCGCAAAATAGCAGCAGCAGTCAGTTCTTGGCTGGTGGGTTGCAAGGGCATCTTTACTCTCGAGGGCTTGGAGATGCGTGACAAATCTTCAGACTGCACACTATGTTCAGGAGGTGAAGTGGCCAGAGGCTTCGCCTGTAAGACCTTTGGTGCAGGAGCAGGCTTTGAAGCTTTAGGCTTCTTCAGTTTCCTTGGCTTCGGCGGTGCAGGCGCTTCATTAGATTCAGCGTCATCTGTAGGCTCATCCACGGTTGTCCCTTGAACCATGATATGAGTGATGAGACCTTCCAGGTTGTAGAAGGGCCCAACAAGATTGGGTTCAGCTTCACGTGTGCCATCAGCATGAGGAGCAGAGGGGCCTGGATTGAAGTCTAAGCCTCATGACTTCTTGTTCTCTTTGGCCGAGTTCCTGGCAAACTGAAGGTTGCGCTTGAACAGATTATCATCGCAGCACCACAGTAATGAAGATGGGTCTGCATCCGCAGGCTACGATCCACGGACCATGCAAGGATATAAGCCTTGTTCAATGGCTTCAGCTCTGGACTTGGGTTGAAGATTTCTGTATAGAATGTCTCCCTATGGTCATTTGATGGCATTCTTCTCAGCATACTCCTGGGTCACGAACCTGTACTTGAACCACTGTTCTGCCCAATATCTTCGAATCCATTGGATTCGTGTTTTTTGCTGATTGTAGTCCTCCTCTAGATCTGTCTTGTACAGCTCATAGAGGTCAGGAGGCAAATCTCTTGAGGTGTTGCCACGACGCTGTCTGCCACCCTTTCTTGTAGGTTTCTCTGGTGCCATGAAGCTTAAACTGAAGGGCTTCAACACGTTTAAAGGCTTCAAAGGCTTCCGCTTTCTGGTCAAACAGGAACTGGCTTCGGGAGAGTTAATGTGATGTTGTAAGAATTCTGCAAACGAATGCAGACTATGAGAACCAAGGGATTCTCCCACGGACATGTACCTGTGATAGCATTAAGGTGCGAGGGAAGGGGAAGAGGTCATATGCATTCTCAGAAGATTTTGAAGATAAATCAGTTTAGAAGACATTGACCTCATATATAGTGCGAAGACATTCACTCATAGATAGAGAGTTGGTTCCAGATTTGTACGAATCCGCGAATAAGTACAAGTGAGGAATCTAACTACTTTGTGAAGCATAAGTGAACATAATAGGCATATTATGAGATGAAGTATGAAATAGATCCAACTTGTGTGAACAGAAACTGCTTGTGGTAGAAAGTAATGAATCTATAGGATCAAAGGGGCGTAAAAAGGAAGTTTTATTTACCACACGAAGAACTGCTAGACGGAGTGGGAGGGGAGGCCCAGCAGTTTGATCATCCGTGCCCTAACTTGGCGACGGAGGACACCTACGGTGACGGCGGAGAAGACGATGTCCACAACCGGCGTGAAGACGGAGTCGGTGAGGTCGCGGGAGCTAAGCGCTTCATCAACGGCGTCGTCGAGGGCTAGCGGTGGCACTAGGGTTTGTGCAAGAGTGGAAGAAAGGATAATGACTGTGGTGAGGCGTGTATTTATAGGGACAAGGACGGCACAGTGTTATTACACAGGTGCCCCTAGAGATTCACATCTGAAGGACACGTGGCCATCATGCAACATATCGGAGGTTGTTCCACATTCCCACGCACGCCTGGATTGTCAGGTGGTCGTTCCCACTTCTCCGGGTTTCAGGTGAAGGAATTAGCATTGAAAACGAACTTAGTGTTTGTCTCTGTATCTTCTGCTGACTAGGACGTAGAGAAGACATTCGACAGTTTCAATAGAATGCATATGATTCGGACAGATTGAGTTTGAGATAGAAAGCATAGAGAGATTAGGGTCCGATCACATTCACTTAGTTCAAAAGATTCAACAAGGAAGTTGTCTCTATAAGTGAATGTTGTAGAGGATAGAACACTAGTATGTATATATCAGAAGACAATCAAGTCAACATAGTGAAGATAATCATGAAGACAAGTTGAAAATGAAGACAAATAAAATGTGAAGACATAGCACATGTAACGCCATGGGTAAAACACTTCAAACAGAAGAATTTGGTGGTGGCGTTACCCACCGTATAGGAAGTATTAGACCCAGACACGGTGCACAATTATCGTGGCGCTCTGAAGTCAAATTCCACGTTAATGTATTCACACTCAGAATGTAAGTCTTCATTGATTGAAGATATACTTTACTTCGTGTGTTGCACATCTAAGTCATCAACATGCATAAGTGTTAGGATGTGTGCCTGATCACAGGACATTTGAGGATTCCAAGATATTTAGCTCACACCATAACTTGCAAAACCTCTTCTCATCCAAGGGCTTGGTGAAGATATCTGCCAATTGCTCTTCAGTGTTGACGTGTATGATATCAATATCTTCCTTCACAACATGATCTCTGAGAAAGTGATGACGAATTTCAATGTGCTTTGTCTTCGAGTGCTGAACTGGGTTGTTGGCAATCTTGATGGCGCTTTCATTGTCGCAGTAGAGTGGTACTTGCTTCAAGTGAATGCCATAGTCTTTGAGTGTTTGCTTCATCCATAGAAGCTGAGCGCAGCAAGATCCAGCAGCAATGTATTCAGATTCAGCAGTGGAGAGAGATACATAGTTCTGCTTCTTTGAAGACCAACATACAAGTGATCGTCCCAGAAAATGACATGTTCCTGATGTAGACTTGCGAACCACCTTGTCACCAGCATAATCAGCATCCGAGAATCCAACTAGATCAAACTCTGAGCCCTTTGGATACCATAATCCTAGTGTTGGGGTGTGAGCCAAATATCTGAGAATTCGCTTCACAGCTAAGTGATGTGATTCCTTTGATGCCGCTTGGAACCGGGCACATGTGCAAACACTAAGCACGATATCTGGCCTAGATGAACATAAATAAAGTAAGGAACCAATCATAGAGCGGTATACCTTTTGATCGAACTCTTTACCATTGTCGTCGGGACCCAGATGATGTTTGGCTGGCATTGGCGTTGTGTAGCCTTTGCAATCTTGCATTCCAAATTTCTTCAGGAAATCTTTGAGGTATTTCTCTTGAGATATAAAGATGCCGTTGCATTGCTGACGTATTTGAATACCAAGGAAGAACTTCAGCTCACCAATCATGGACATATGATATTGCTCTTGCATCATATATCCAAACTCGTTAGTGTATTTCTGATTGGTGCAGTCGAAGATAATGTCATCCACATATATTTGGCACACAAACAGTTCACCATCATATGTCTTCGTGAAGAGAGTGGGGTCGAGGGAACCAGGTTTGAAGCCTTTGCTCTTCAGGAAGTCTTTGAGTGTGTCATACCAAGCCCTACGGGCTTGTTTGAGGCCATACAGTGCCTTGGTGAGCTTGTACACCATATCAGGATGTTTTGGATCTTCAAAGCCAGGCGGTTGTGCAACATACACTTCTTCGTCAATCTTGCCATTGAGAAAAGCGCTATTCACATCCATTTGATGCAGAAGAATGTTATGATGATTTGCATAGGCCAGCAGTATGCGTATGGCTTCAAGTCTAGCCACAGGAGCAAATGTCTCATCGAAGTCAATCCCTTCAACTTGAGTATATCCTTGAGCAACGAGACGAGCTTTGTTTCTGACAACTTGACCATGCTCATGTTGCTTGTTGCGATATATCCATTTGGTGCCTATTATATTGTGCTTGCGAGGATTAGGACGCTTAACCAGTTCCCATACATTATTCAGCTCAAACTGTTGAAGCTCTTCTTGCATACCTTGAATCCATTCAGGTTCCATGAAGGCTTCATCAACTTTCTTGGGTTCAGATATTGAGACAAATGCGAAGTGCCCACAGAAATTTGCTAGTTGTGTTGCCCTTGAACAAGTGAGTGGAACTGGTGCATTGATGCTATCAATTATTCTCTCAATCTATACTTCATTTGCAACACGAGGATGTATAGGACGAAGATTTTTCTCTTGCTGATCATTGTCATCGTTAGAAGGATTGTCTTCAGGCTGAGCATTGTCTTTAGGTTGATCATTGTCTTCAGGTTGATCAGGTGCGGAGATGATAAGTTCCTCTTCAGGCTGAGCTTCAGAAGGTATGATTTCTCCAGTTCCGATAAGTTTGATTGATTCACTGGATGGAACTTCATCTAGCACATTTGGCAGGTGCTCTCTTTGCGGGCCGTTAGTCTCATCGAACCGCACATCCACAGTTTCAACCACTTTATAGTGAAAGAGGTTGAATACTCTGTAGGAGTGTGAATCCTTTCCATATCCAAGCATAAAACCTTCATGTGCTTTTGGTGCAAATTTTGAAGTGTGATGTGGATCCTTGATCCAGCACCTGGCACCAAATACTCTGAAGTAACTGACATTTGGCTTCTTGCCAGTAAGGAGCTCATAGGATGTCTTGTTCAGAAGCTTGTGAAGATAAACACGGTTGATGATATGGCATGCAGTATCAATGGCTTTAGGCCAGAATTTTCTTGGAGTCTTGTATTCATCAAGCATCGTCCGAGCCATCTCAATAAGTGTTCAATTCTTGCGTTCGACGATGCCATTCTGCTGTGGCGTGTACAGAGCTGAGAATTCATGTGTGATGCCCAAAGTATCAAGATATGTATCTAGGCCAGTGTTCTTGAATTCAGTGCCATTGTCACTTCTGATGTGCTTTATCTTGACGCCATAGTTGTTCATTGCTCGATTGGCGAAGCGTCTGAAGACATCCTGCACTTCAGTCTTGTAGAGGATTATATGCACCCAAGTATATCTTGAATAATCATCAACAATGACAAAGCCATAGAGACAAGCAGTAGTAGTAAGAGTTGAGTAATGAGTGGGACCGAAAAGATCCATGTGGAGCAGTTCGAAGGGTTGAGTCGTTGTCATGATTGTCTTCGGGAGATGCTTGGCCCTCATCATCTTTCCTGCTTCACAGGCACCGCATAAGTGATCCTTCTTGAACTTGACGCCCTCGATGCCTATGACATGCTTCTTTCTTGCAAGAGTGTGCAAGTTCCTCATGCCAGCATGCCCTAGCCTCTGATGCCAGAGCCATCATTCTGAAGCTTTTGCTAGAAGACATACGGCAAGCTGTGGTCCTGCTGAGAAATCTACCACGTCCAAATCATCTTTCCGATACCCTTCAAACACTAGAGACTTGTCAGATTCCATTAGAACAAGGCAACAATATTTTCCAAACATCACAATCATGTTTAAATCGCAAAGCATTGAGACAGACATTAAGTTGAAACCAAGGGATTCAACAAGCATGACTTTATCCATGTGTTGATCCTTTGCGATTGCAACTCTACCTAGACCCAATACCTTACTTTTACCAGTGTCAGCAAATGTGATGTGACTTTTGTCAGATGGACGTAAAGTTGAGTCCATAAGAAGGCTTTGCTTGCCAGTCATGTGATTGGTACACCCACTATCAATAATCCATTCTGAAGCAGCTGGTGTCGTACCCTACAGTGCAGTTAGGGGGATAGGCTTCACGAAGAGAATTGTGAAGCAAAAACATTTGACGAGCCAGTGGATTATGAAATCTTAGATCGAGATTAGGACTGATAGGGCAAGTAGCAAGCGACTCAGGAACAAAGTACATAATAAGACCATTTGGGCATTTGATCTTGCAACCTACAAGATGTTTAAGGTCCCCAGCAATAGGTTCAGACGATTTTGGTTTTCGGCTGGAGACCTTTCCCTGCAAAAGAGAGTTAAGCTTTCTTAGCCACCCACATTGTCGTGGAATTGTCACGGCAGTTGTCCTTAGTGTCAGGACTTAGTCGCAAGGCCAACGCATCTATGTGGTAGCTTGAGAGGGGTTGAGCGCGACGAGAGACGCGATGTTTTACCCAGGTTCAGCCCCTCACGGTGGAGGTAAAAGCCTACATCCTGCTTCATTGATATTGATAATGATGATCATGGTTACAAGAGTGCTCTATCTCGAGAGCTATTATCTAAACCTAACTTGTCCAACTTGTGGAACTTGTGAATCTTGTCCCTTTTGGGGAGCCCTGCCCCTCCTTATATATGTTGGAGGGGCGGGTTACATGTAGAGTCCTATTAGGATTAGGACTAGTCTATCTCTAATACAAACCGGATACAAGTCCAGGTCTTAGCTCCTTGTAAGATAATGTTCCTCATGCCTTTCCTCTTAAACCGGCCCACCGTTAAACGTGAACCGGCCTTCTAGGCTTTGGGCCTTGTCATCCGTCGATCCCGCATGCCGGATCACCAGTGAGTCATAATGACCAGGTGGGTTGCTTGTAAACCGCCAGGTCAGGGCGGGTCGCCAGTAACTCGCCAAGTGTCAGCAGGGTCTTCAGATAAACTGCCAAGTCCGGCCGGGTTAACTTTCGGCCGGTTTACACCGCGGGGTATATCCCCGACATTAGCCCCCAAGTTTAGCTTGGATTTATTCATGGTAAACTTATGCTGCAAAATAAACACAAGAACAAATTTGACAGGTTATGCTCCGGGTTAAGAATTTTTGTAAACCGGTACTTGATCATCCTTAAGTCCTTGTTATTTCCTCCTTCTGGGAAATCCGGGTCAACAGACCAGCTTCATAATAAATTTGCCGACATTGTCTTGTCACCGAGAAATATTGTGAAGAATAACTCCTTTGACTCTGCTCCGCCGGTTTAATATTACCAAAATGGCTGGTTTATAAATATTGATGGCGCCGGGTCATAATTGTTGTCGACACCGGGTCATGTAATTGATCTTCCTGATTTGCTCAAAACTAATAAAATGAAGATGTTCCTCCTTTATATGCATAATACCTGTAGCCCCCAAGTCTTAAGAGGATAACATAGTGATAACTTAAGACTTGCTCCAATAAGTGTTTCAACCTTGAAGAAATCCGGTTTGTTCATCTCAGTCATATAAACTGAATACTCCATATATGTAGGCCCCAAGTGCCGGGTTGTCATGCTTGCAGCAACCTGGGACTTGCAATTGCTTGAATTGTTGACACGAGCAATTGGTAGCCCCCAAGGGCCGGCTCATTATAATATGATGAGTCGGGTCTTCAATAAGACTAGTAAAAATGACTTTGCATTAGCCCCCAAGGGCCGGGTTGTAAGCCTGCAGCGACTCGGGACTATTCCTTCCATTGTAGAATAAATCATATCCTTTGATAAAATAATAGCCATTGCGCTAAAGCGACTTTGAAAACTCAATAATAACGGTTATTAATAACCATAAAAATCCAGCCATGTTGGCTATTCAAGATAATATAATCCGGTGAAAACCTTATTCATTCAATATCATAATGAAAATTTAGCCAAGTTTGGCTATTTGAATAATATAACCCAATGATTTATAAGCGCATGATTCCAATGGCGCAATCCAACTATATATATACTGGCGACTTATAGTGCAAAGCTAGGCCGGTTTAACAAACCTATTCGTGCATACAACAAGTTTAAAGTGTCCTGGCGGTTTACCGCCGGACGGGTCATAATGCCTAACATATAACCCGGGTTTATAACCAAGGCTGCACTTAAGAATAATCAAATATGAAATAGATCATACCTGTGACATTGAATCACATTGTTGGTTTTACCAACTTTTTGTAGTAAAGGTGATAACCCCCATATTGAGTACTGATAACTCCTTCCATATTGTGCCGGTTTATGATAAAACCATGTCGGGCTGTGATAAACAACGGTTTAACCATATATAATACTGGCGACTCGTAGTCAAACCAGACCGGGCTGATAGTCTCCGGATTATAACTTGATCATGTACTGACAACTTGTAGTTGAAAGCCGAGCCGGGTTGATAAACACCGGTTTACCCCATAATAGGATGGTAACAGAAAATCAAATCGGGCAGATAGTCGCCGGATTGCGTGAACTGTGTTCCGTCAATTGATTGGTTGAAAACTTTGTCGGTTTAAAAAATGCAATAAAAAGCAAAAAAACCCCTTCAAAGAAAAGTGTAAAGCAAATGCAATGACAAAACCGTTGCAAAAAATTGTTTATTTGAGCTGATCAGATGGTGTTACCGTGGCCGAACACGACCAAGCTCCCGTTAGGTGTAACTATGGTTCTAGTCGGCCAGGTCCCCAAATGAAACCGTGGCATTTATGCCGATCAAGTGGCATGGTCATGGTTCGGGTTCGACCAAGCCCCCAAGTGATTCTGTGGCCTTAGGCCGACCAAGAGGCATGACTGGTTCAGACGTGACCAAGTCCCCAAGTGATCTGGTGGCTCTCGCCTATCAAGAGGTATGGTATTGGTTCGGACACGACCAATCCTCCAAGTGATATGATGCTTTTGTAAAGCTAACTCAAGGGGTAAACCGGAGGCCGCTTTAGAACAACTCCGTGTAACCACACATTGATGTAAAAGAACAGAGACCCCGCTTTATGAAGCAGAGGCCCCCATGTGATCAATAATATGTCAGGCCAGTAAGGTGGGATACCCATGCTTGAACCGGGATCTTCATTTTCAGCCGGAAATTTTCGGACGGCCTTTAAACTCGAACTTGTGAGAGGTTAATTCTTTTTTGAACCGGACATTGTTAAACCGGATTTGAGCGCTTCGGAGCTTTGTTGGAGAACAAATTTCCCTTGTACCGAATTGTAAACCGGAATCCTTTTCTGATGACCCGAAACTTCTTCATTGAGCCGGGATTTTGTAACTGTCATATACTTTATAATCCGGAAACCTTCTGACAGCACAATGTGAATCCGGGACCGGGTTATCTTTCCCTCCAACGTATTGGGGTTCTTGACTTCACTGAAAACCGGCAACATTTGCTAAGTCATATCATTGTAGCCCCCAAGTCTCAAGGTGACTCAAGGAGCTGGCTTGAGATTCTCCATATTTGACCGTGATATAAACCGGCATAACTTGTATATCATTGGTGTTGACAGCACGATGTGAATCCATAGAAGGTTGAGGTGACTGCGGCGGGTTATAAATGATCCCGCATGAGCCGTGTCAGCAACTCGGCCAATGGTTCCTTCCAACTGGCTCCTTGAAGTTTAACCAAACTGTATTGGCGGTGACTTGTGTGCATATCCATTGAACCATCCAGTGCAGACGACGGCTGATAATACATAATAATTGCCTCCATATTGTTGAAAGAAAATCGGGCTATCCAAGCTGTGAATTGTTCATACTCGATAAACAGCTCATGCAGACAGGTGCAGCCCTAGTGTGTCGATGTAAACCAGGCCGCAATAAACTGACGGTAGAGACGTCCACAGTATTAGAGGTGGCTCAAACAGATGAACCGGCCCCGGCGTTGTAAGCCGGAACTGGTAGGAAACCCGGCCACCGGAAAGGACAGGTAAGTTGTCTACGGTATTGTAAATCGGCGCAGACGGGTGAGCCGGCCACGGTGTCGTAATCGAGTGCGGACGGGCGAGTTAATTGCACTATGTTGATGTAGTGGGAGCGATGACTTGTGCATGTATCCGTCACGCAGCACGGCACGGACAAGCGCTAGCATAAAAACAATGCTGGCCCCTTTTGCGACACCCTTTGTATTAAATAATGGTCTTGCGAGAAAACAACACAGACCAAGTAATTGTTCTTTGATAAAAACAATATGTTAAGAAAAATAAACTTGGATGGATATCACCTGCTTTGTTCGAATAACGGATGACCTGTTCAACATGGCAGAGGAGTCTCAACGCACTTTGGCAGTTTAATATGGTCCGCGACTATTGAAATGACAGGTTCGCGTTGGAACGGTGCATCGACAGAGGCCGTGTCCCCGTTCGTTTTCGGGTCAGGGTCAGTTTGGTTGACTCCCGTCCGAATCCTTGTCGTGGTCTCCTTCCCTTCTTAGATTGATGATAATTTGGCAGCAGTGTAGATGTATTATTCACGTACATCAGCTTTGGCAATTGGAAATAGTGAACCAGTCTTGTCCTTCACGTGAGATGATTTTTAGGCAATAATTGGCCTAGGAACTCGTGCCTTTGTAGTTCTGCCTCTCCTTGCATCAAAACCGGTATTTAAAAAGTGCACAACTCAGTCTTTATGCCAGAGAGTAGTACTCCATCTAGTCTGAGTGGATAATTGTGCCTTCAATTAGAAAAATCCCAACACAAAACGCCTTGGTTTTGTCTGCCGCCGTCGCAGTGAATTTCTTCTGAACTTGTGCGCATACATAGCCATACGTAGTTGAATGAGCCTACCAAGAGGTGATAAATAATGCACGCCACAATGCGGCACCACAGCGGAGGCTGATTTTCTTCGACGGCTTATGGTGACGCACGGATGCAACCCTAATTTTTCTTGAACCCCAAATCTCATAGATCTTGTACCCGGGCTAGTGATCTGCAAAGTTGATGTAAATCCCTCCAAACTGGTTCATCCAAAGGATTATAAGCTTCTCGATCCCTGGGAGAGATCCCTCCAAGAAGTCAAACCATCGTGCGCAGGCCCCACGGTGGGCGCCAACTGTCGTGGAATTGTCACGGCAGATGTCCTTAGTGTCAGGACTTAGTCGCGAGGCCAACGCATCTATGTGGTAGCTTGAGAGGGGTTGAGCGGGACGAGAGACGTGATGTTTTACCCAGGTTCGGCCCCTCACGGTGGAGGTAAAAGCCTACATCCTGCTTCATTGATATTGACAATGATGATCACGGTTACAAGAGTGCTCTATCTCGAGAGCGATTGTCTAAACCTAACTTGTCCAACTTGTGGAACTTGTGAATCTTGTCCCTTTTGGGGAGCCCTGCCCCTCCTTATATATGTTGGAGGGGCGGGTTACATGTAGAGTCCTATTAGGATTAGGACTAGTCTATCTCTAATACAAACTGGATACAAGTCCAGGTCTTAGCTCCTTGTAAGATAATGTTCCTCATGCCTTTCCTCTTAAACCGGCCCACCGTTAAACGTGAACCAGCCTTCTGGGCTTTGGGCCTTGTCATCCGTCGATCCCGCACGCCGGATCACCAGTGAGTCATAATGACCAGGTGGGTTGCTTGTAAACCGCCAGGTCAGGGCGGGTCGCCAGTAACTCGCCAAGTGTCAGCGGGGTCTTCAGATAAACCGCCAAGTCCGGCCGGGTTAATTTCCGGCCGGTTTACACCGCGGGGTATATCCCCGACACACATCTTCAAGGGTGGCTTCGAAGCAATGAGTCTAAGTGCAGCATCTGAGAACTTTGGCTTTGGAGCCCTAGCAAAAAGTCTTGCAGGTGGACAATAGTACTCATAAGAATAGGCAGAATAGTTCTTGGTCCTATGAACATGGCGGTTTGATGAAACGCGCTCATATTCACAGGCCTGAGTATGGCTTCCCTGCAAAACATTTGCGTTAGTGAGACTCAGGTGAGTCCTTTGTCTATATGAAGCCTTTGGACCATATGAAGCCTGTGGTCTAGGGTTTGTCTTCTTCACCTATGGTGTCATGATGACATTCATAGGAAGATTCTCCAAACACCTTTTCGGCACCCAGACCTTCTTCATAGGTGGTCCATTCCTGCAGTTAGTACCAATATACCTGGCAAACACTTCACCCTTCTGATTCTTAAACCGTTTATAGTTTTCATCAAAGGATTCATCAATAACAATGGGATTAGCACAAGTGAAGCCAGATAGGGTGGATGGATCCACTAAAGGTCCCTTTGCAGCAGCCCATGTGGTTTTGGGGTACTGCTCAGGTTTCCAGTAAGAGCCATCACCATTCATTTTCCTTTCGAACCCAACACCCTCTTTCCTAGGGTTTTGGTTCAGGATCTGCCATTTGAGGACATCACATAGTGTCTGATGCCCTTTGAGGCTTTTGAACATCCATGTTTCAAGCAATGTCTTCAACCTAGCATTCTCATCAACAATAGCAGTGGCATCCTCAGCAGAGGGGTTAGTTGGCACATCAGCAGTTGAAGATATTGCAATCGTAGCACCAGTAGAACAACCAGCAATAGAAGTAGCGTTGTCATGCTCAATACATTTAATACATGGTGGTTCAAATCCTTCCTGAGCTGAACTGATCTGTTTGGCGCGAAGTGACTCGTTTTCCTTTTGAAGATCTTCATGAGCCGCTCTCAATTTCTCAAGATCTTGCTTCCTTTGAAGATAATCACAGGAAAGCTTTTCATGAGTTGTTGAGAGCGTTTCATGACGACAAGTTCCTCATACTTAACATGAAGATGTTTTATGTCTTCAATTAAGGACTGAGATCGAGTCATTTCAGCGTCTAACAGGTCATCGCTTTTGTCTAATAGTTTTTGAATATGTTCCATATCTTTCTGTTGTTCAGTTGCAATTTTAGCAAGTGTTTTGTAGCTGGGTTTGGAACCACAATTAGAGTCATCTTCACTGGAAGTTTGATAGTGAGTAGTGCGCGTGTTTACCTTGGCACCGCGTGCCATGAAGCAGTAGGTAGGAGCGGAGTAGTCCTTGTCATTTGCATCGGTGTGGGTGACGGAGTCATTGTCTTCAGTGTTGAAGATGGACTTGGAAACGTATGTTGTAGCCAGACTCGCAACGCCAGAATCGGACTCCTCCTCAGACTCCAGCTCCGCCTCCTTAGAAGCGGACTCCTCCTCTGGATCCATTTCCTTGCCAACAAACGCACGTGCCTAGCCAGATGAGCTCTTCTTATGTGATGAAGACTTTGAGGAGGACTTGGAAGAAGACTTTTAGTATTTCTTCTTCTTCTTGTCGTCAGAATCATAATCCTTGCTCCTCTTTTTCTTATTGTTCTCATTGTCCCACTTCGGATACTCAGAGATGTAGTGGCCAAGTTTCTTGCACTTGTGGCATGTTCTCTTCTTGTAGTCATGAGCAGAAGCTTCATCATTCCTTGAGCTTGATCGTGAGGACTTTTTGAAGCATTTCTTCTTGGTGAATTTTTGGAACTTCTTCACAAGCATAGCAAGCTCCTTTCCAATGTCTTTAGGATCATCAAAACTGCTGTCAGACTCTTCTTCAGATGAGGAGACAGCTTTTGCCTTCAAGGCACGAGTTCACCCATAGTTGGGACCGTAGATGTCTCTTTTCTCAGAAAGCTGAAACTCGTGTGTGTTGAGTCTCTCAAGTATGTCAGACGGATCGAGTGTTTTGAAGTCAGGACGTTCTTGAATCATCAGGGCTAGGGTGTCAAATGAGCTATCAAGTGATCTCAGGAGTGTCTTGACAACTTCATGCTTGGTGATCTCAGTGGTGCCGAGGGCTTGAAGCTCAATTGTGATGTCAGTGAGTCGATCAAACGTGAGCTGAACATTCTCATTGTCATTTCTCTTGAAGCGGTTGAAGAGGTTGCGAAGGACACTGATTCTCTGATCCCTCTGGGTTGAGACGCCTTAGTTGACCTTGGAGAGCCAGTCCCAGACTAGCTTAGATGTTTCCAAAGCACTCATACGGCCATACTGTCCTTTGGTCAGATGACCACAGATGATGTTCTCGGCAGTGGAGTCCAGTTGAACGAACTTCTTGACATCAGCAGCGGTGACACCTTCACCAGCCTTGGGAACGCCATTCTTGATGACATACCATAGGTCGACATCAATGGCTTCAAGATGCATGCGCATCTTATTCTTCCAGTAGGGATATTTAGTCCCATCGAAGACTGGGCACGCAGCTGAGACTTTGATTATCCCTGCAGTCGACATAGCTAAAACTCCAGGTGGTTAAACCGAATCACACAGAACAAGGGAGTACCTTGCTCTGATACCAATTGAAAGTGCTAGTGATCGACTAGAGGGGGGTGAATAGGCGATTTTTATGAAAGTCTTCAAAACATGGAAGTTTCGAAGACAAACGATAGAAATAAACCTATTACCATGCAGCGGAAGGTAGACTACACTAGGCAAACCATAGTCAAGTATTCAATGGAGTGAAAGCACAATGACTAATAGTAGCTAGGCAGTAAAGATCAGGTAGGAAGATATTGTGAAGCCAATCAGAACAAGCAGTCACTCAGTGAAGACAAAAGATAAAGCAGTCATACAATGACTTCACAAGGACTAACAGTAAGTAAAGGGAAGGGAAGGATGAAACCAGTGACTCGTTGAAGACAATGATTTGTTCGACCAGTTCCAGTTGCTGTGACAACTGTACGTCTGGTTAGGGAGGCTGAGATTCAACTCAGAAGACCCCGTCTTCACCTTATTCCCCTTGAGCTAAGGACACCCAGTCCTCACCCAATCACTCTGGTAAGTCTTCAAGGTAGACTTCCAAAGCTTCACAGACTTCGTTCACCGGCGATCCACAATGACTCTTGGATGCTCAGAACGCAACGCCTAACCGGCTGGAGGATTCACAGTCCTCAAGTGTAATAAGTCTTCAGATCACACAGACAGGAAGACTTAAGTGATGCCTAACACTCTTTGGCTCTGGGTGTTTAGGGCTTTATCCTCGCAAGAAATTCTCTCTCAAAGGCTTCGAGGTGGGTTGCTCTCAAATGACAAAAGCCATGCACTAACTCTGAGCAGCCAACCATTTATGGTTGTAGGGGGTGGGCTATTTATAGCCACTAGGCAACCCGACCTGATTTGTCCGAAATGACCCTTGGTCACTAAGTAACTGACATGTGTTCCAACGGTCAGATTTCAAACACACACAACAACTTTACTTGAGCTACAAGCAAAGCTGACTTATCCAACTCTGGACAAGATTTGCTCTCATAGTCTTCACTCGAAGACATAGGATTTTCATTAAGCATCACTTCAGTCATTCTGACCGGTTCACTTGGACCCCACTTAACAGTATGGTGGTTCCTATGACTCAACAAATAAGAAAAAGAACGACGAAAGAACTAAGTCTTCGCGCTCCATAGTCTTCATGCGATGTCTTCTCTTGTCATAGTCTTCAATGTGAATGTCTTCACATACCACCTTTGACTTCAATGTCTACTTACATTTTTAGGGGTCATCTCTGGTACGAAAACCGAATCAATGAGGGACTTCTACCTGTGTTATCCTGCAATTCTCACAAACACATTAGTTCCTCAACTAGGTTTGTCATCAATACTCCAAAACCAACTAGGGGTGGCACTAGATGCACTTACAATTATAAAGCCGGTGTTAACTGCTAATGTAAGTCAGTCCTTCTAAAGCCTTTATCCTCAACTGCTATTTAATTTGCTCATACTCCATATCGTTTACTGCTGTTTAGTTTGCTGTTTCTACCAAAATGCATGTTCGTAAGAACCGTAAGTTCTAAGTTTTACTTGTAAAACCAAATTTCTTATTCATACCATGCACATTACTTAATACTCCCTATATGTATGCTTGTTTTTGTGGATCTATAATCGAGTGTGTGGTGAAGCAGCCCATGTTTGCACCATGTCATCTCCTGTTTTATCTTACTGATGTGGCTGATGATATGAACAACATGCCATGCACATTATCCAAAATAGATACAATGATTTTCTTTGCCCTTCATCTATGCGTGTTATGCTGACATGGTAATCCAGTAGTGTGGTGAAGCTCCCCGCATTATGAATAATGCCAAATTATGCTATTGATATTTTGAACTTACTCTTTATTTTCTAATTTGAAATTGGATAGAATTGACAGAACAGTTATAATCTTTGTTTATACACGTGCAAAACCTGTCATCTCTCTACTTTGTTTCAGGGTGATATGCCTGATGGCATGCACAAGTCTGCTGAAGGCTGTGAGACAAACCCAACATATATTGCAGCAAAGAAGGCAAAACATCTTGAAGATAGCGAGACAACCCCAAAGTCTTGTCTTGATGCAATGTTCAAGTTACTTGAGACTAACAATCAGACAAGCTCACAAAATTCGTTGTCTGAATTAGCTCGACTTCTTCAGTCCCAAGTTCTAGCAGAAAGGCATTCTGCAACTCAACTTCGACTTGAAGTCCTATCTCTAAGAAAGATTGCGAAGAACATTGATATGTCTCCAACGTATCTATAATTTTTTGATTGCTCCATGCTATATTATCTACTGTTTTGAATGTTTATGGGCTTTATTATACACTTTTATATCATTTTTGGGACTAACCTATTAACCTAGAGCCCAGTGCGAGTTTCTGTTTTTACCCTGTTTTAGGGTTTCGAAGAAAAGGAAAATCAAATAGAGTCCAATTGACCTAAAACTTCACGGAACTCATTTTTGGAAGGAAAGAAGCCCAGAAGACTTGGAGTGCATGTCGGGGGACCTGCGAGGAGGCCACGAGGCAGGGGGGTGCGCCCACCCCCTGGGCGCGCCCTCCACCCTCGTGGGCTCCTCGTGGCCCCCCTGACGTACTTCTTCTGCCTATATATCTCCATATACCCTAAAAACATCCATGAGCACAAATAGATCGGGAGTTCCGCCGCCAGAAGCCTCCGTAGCCACCGAAAGCCAATCTAGACTCGTTCCGGCACCCTGCCGGAGGGGGCAATCCCTCTCCGGTGGCCATCTTCATCATCCCGATGCTCTCCATGATGAGGAGGGAGTAGTTCTCCCTCGGGGCTGGGGGTATGTACCAGTAGCTATGTGTTTGATCTCTCTCTCTTGTGTTCTTGATTTCGCACGATCTTGATGTATCGCGAGCTTTGCTATTATAGTTGGATCTTATGTTTCTCCTCCCCCTCTTCTCTCTTGTAATGAATTGAGTTTCCCCTTTGAAGTTATCTTATCGGATTGAGTCTTTAAAGATTTGAGAACACTTGATGTATGTCTTGCCTTGCGTATCTGTGGTGACAGTGGGATGCCACGTGATTCACTTGATGTATGTTTTGGTGATCAACTTGCGGGTTCCGCCCATGAACCTATTCACAGGGGTTGGCACAAGTTTTCGTCATGATTCTTCGGTAGAACTTTGGGGCACTCTTTGAGGTCCTTTGTGTTGGTTGAATAGATGAATCTGAGATTGTGTGATGCATATCGTATAATCATACCCACGGATACTTGAGGTGACATTGGAGTATCTAGGTGACATTAGGGTTTTGATTGATTTGTGTCTTAAGGTGTTATTCTAGTACGAACTCTAGGGCTGTTTGTGACACTTATAGGAATAGCCCAACGGATTGATTGGAAAGAATAACTTTGAGGTGGTTTCATACCCTACCATAATCTCTTCATTCGTTCTCCACTATTAGTGACTTTGGAGTGACTCTTTGTTGTATGTTGAGGGATAGTTTTATGATCCAATTATGTTAGTATTGTTGAGAGGACTTTCACTAGTGAAGGTATGAACCCTAGGCCTTATTTCCACACATTGCAATATCGTTTACGCTCACTTTTATCATTCGTTACCTTGCTGTTTTGATTATTTCAGATTACAAATACCTTTATCTACTATCCATATACCACTTGTTTCACCATCTCTTCACCGAACTAGTGCACCTATACAATTTACCATTGTATTGGGTGTGTTGGGGACACAAGAGACTCTTTGTTATTTGGTTGCAGGGTTGCTTGAGAGAGACCATCTTCATCCTACGCCTCCTACGGATTGATAAACCTTAGGTCATCCACTTGAGGGAAATTTGCTACTGTCCTACAAACCTCTGCACTTGGAGGCCCAACAACGTGTACAAGAAGAAGGTTGTGTAGTAGACATCAAACACCAATGAGAACCTCATCGCTAAACAGCTACACCTGGAAGCTATGACCGACATGCTAGGTCGGTCTCACAGCCTTGCTCAGCAGCTTGCATAGCAGTTCCCCCGTAAGGCTAACCTTTCTTGAACTATCTTGGAAGTGGTCTCGGTTCAGTATTATTTTGTTACGCTGCAATGGTGCCCAGTTTTTTGTAGTCTGCTTCTTCGTTGCGCTTTATGACCACTGGTGGCGAACTTCGATGCCCAGTGGATGTAATATACCTTAAATCGTTTATTCTATAATGTAGGTTTATTCTTAGTTACTATGCCATAATTTCTTTATTGTATAGAGTAGGTTTGTTCTTAATTCCTACTAGTTACTGCCATCATTCGCTATCTGAAAAAAATCAGATGTAGTCGACCGGACCAAAACATTCGACTCTAACGGGCCAGGTTTTTAGCGGGCCACAATTGGGCTGGCCTGCGTCTTTCTTGGGCCCGAATGATTGGGGCCTTCACACATTGCGCCAAGCCCAAACTTACACCGGCCTATATTTTAGTTGGGCCTTTTGTCGACCCAGCGCTTAGTTTGGCCCAGGTAGCGTTGGACCATTAACAGGCTGAATATTGTACTGGCCTGTTACTGCCGAGATGAAACCACGGGCCTTTAGCAGGCCAAAATGCATGTTGGGCCTCAATTTTCACTAGTCGTCGACGGGCCTTCAGCAGGCCAAAATGTAGACCGGGCCTTTTTGGGACCAGTTAGCTCACGGGCCGTTACTAGGCCAAAACATATCTCGGGCCCTAGTTGGCCCACTGATATCATGGGCCTTCAAGAGGCCGAAAGCTTAGCACAGGCATCAACGGCCGAATTACGCGACAGGCCTTTAACAGGCCCAAGGTCGTGTTGGGCTTAACTGTTGCCACCTTTAGCACGGGCCGTTAGTGGGCCCGATGTCCCGTCGGACCATATATGGCCCATGGGCAGCACGGGCCATTCCTAGGCCGAAAGTCACACCGGGCTGAAATGGGCCCATGTCTACATCAGGCCTCTAATAGGCCGAAAGTCACTGGGCTGTAGTTGGGCCCAAATATTCGGTGGATAATTAACGGGCCAGATCTGGCTTTGGGCCACAAATGGGCCCAAATATTGGGCGAACAATTAACGGGCTAGATCTGGCTTCGGGCTGTAAATGGGCCCAAATATTGGGCGAACAATTAATGCGCCAGATCTGGCTTCGGGCCGTAAATGGGCCTTTATTAAGCTGGCCGTTATTGGGCTGGCCCACTAGTACCTGATTAAGTTCTATGGGCCTTTGACTGGGCCGGCCTTTTTAACCTATATGGGCCTCTGTTGGGCCCAACCACGTGTCGACGTATCATAGGCATGTCTCCTCCAATGGACGGGCAACATCTGGCCCACTGACGAGCTGACAGGTGTTCCCTTCGGCCAATCAGAATTTTACACGTGGAAATTTTCCATTGGTCAGGGATGTTAACGGGTTATCGGATCCAAAATCCGACCCGATAGCTTAACAGCGTTCCGTTACGATGGATGCCACGTGTCGGTCACCCTTGACGAAAGCACTTCTGTGACGCGTGATTTATCGTCATGGAAGTGGACACTTCCGTGATGATAATTTTGGCAATGTCATGGAACACTTCTATGACAGCACAGGTATGACTATCTTGATTCTGTCATAAAATCATCATGGATGTACATGCATGACAAAAACGTGACCTACCATGACAAACATGTATCATCACGGAAGTGTGTTTTTTTTGTAGTGTTACATGGCGTTTTCATTGACACGCAGGTCATACAATAAATTAAGACAACTCCTATGGCTCCTGCCGATTGTCATACTCATCAACATGCAAGTCGTGATTCCTATTACAAGAACATGATCAATCTCATCCATCACATATATTATTCATCACATCCTTTTGGCCATATCACATCACATGGCATATGCTGCAAGAATAAGTTAGGCGTCCTCTAATTGTTGTTGCAAATTTTGACGTGGCTGCTATAGGTTTCTAGCAAGAACGTTTCTTACCTACGCCAAAACCACAACGTGATATGCCAATTTCTATTTACCCTTCATAAGGACCCTTTTCATCGAATCTGATCTGACTAAAGTGGGAGAGACAAACACCCGCTAGCCACCTTATGCAACTAGTGCATGTCAGTCGGTGGAACCTATTTCACGTAAGCGTACGTGTAAGGTCGGTCCGGGCCGCTTCATCCCACGATGCCGCCGAATCAAGATAAGACTAGTAACGGCAAGTAAATTGACAAAATCGACGCCCACAACAATTTGTGTTGTACTCGTGCATAGAAACTACGCATAGACCTAGCTCTGATACCACTGTAGGGGATCATCGCAGAAATTAAAAATTTTCTACGCATCACCAAGATCAATCTATGGAGCTTACTAGCAACGAGAGGGGAGTGCATCTTCATACCTTTGAAGATCGCGATGCGGACGCATTACAAGAACGCGGATGAAGGTGTCGTACTCATAACGATTCAGATCGCGGCTAATTCCGATCTAAACACCGAACAACGGTGCCTCCGCGTTCAACACACATGCAGCCCGGTGACCTCTCCCGCGCCTTGATCCAACAAGGAGAGAGGGAGAGGTTGGGGAAGACTCCGTCTAGCAGCAGCACGACAGCGTGGTGGTGGTGGAGGAGCGTGGCACTCCAGTAGGCCTTCGCCAAGCACTGCGAGAGACGAGGAGGGAGAGGGGTAGGGCTGCGCCAAGAGAGAGGGACACCCATATCGTTGGCAACCCCAAAACCTCCACTATATATAGTGGAAGGGAAGGGGGCGCCGCCCCCCTAGATCCATCTAGAGGGGGGCCCTCGGGGGAGGGGGGCAGCGGCCCCCTAGGGTTTCCAACTAGGGGGCACCCGCACCCCGGGGGGGCAGCGGCCCCTAGGGTTTCCAACCCTAGGCGCCTTGGGCCCTTGGGGGCGCGCCATCCCACTAAGGGGCTGGTTCCCACCCAATTACAGCCCATTAGGTCCTTCGGGGCATGGTAGACCCTCCCGGTGGACCCCCCGAACCCCTTCGGTGGTCCCGGTACAATACCGATAAACCCCGAAACCTTTCCGGTGACTGAAACTGGACTTCCCATATATAAATCTTTACCTCTGGACCATTCCAGAACTCCTCGTGACGTGCGGGATCTCATCCGGGACTCCGAACAACATTCGGTAACCATGGACATCTATTCCCTATAACCCTAGCATCATCGAACATTAAGTGTGTAGACCCTACGGGTTCGGGAACTATGTAGACATGACCGAGACATCTCTCCGGCCAATAACCAATAGCGGGATCTGGATACCCATGTTGGCTCCCACATGTTCCATGGTGATATCATCGGATGAACCACAATGTCAAGGATTCAATCAATCCCGTATATGATTCCCTTTGTCTACTGGTATAGCACTTGCCCGAGATTCGATCGTCGGTATACCGATACCTTGTTCAATCTCATTACGGCAAGTCTCTTTACTCGTTCCGTAACACATCATCCCGTGACCAACCCCTTAGTCACATTGAGCTCATTACGATGATGTCTTACCGAGTGGGCCCAGAGATACCTCTCCGTCATACGGAGTGACAAAAAATCCCAGTCTCGATTCGTGCCAACCCAACAGATACTTTTGAAGATACCCGTAGTGCACCTTTATAGCCACCCAGTTACGTTGTGACATATAGCACACCCAAAGCATTCCTACGGTATCCGGGAGTTGCACAATCTCATGGTCTAAGGAAAAGATACTTGACATTAGAAAAGCTTTAGCATACGAACTACACGATCTTGTGCTAGGCTTAGGATTGGGTCTTTTCCATCACATCATTCTCCTAATGATGTGATCCCGTTATCAACGACATCCAATGTCCATGGTCAGGAAACCGTAACCATCTATTGATCAACGAGCTAATCAACTAGAGGCTCACTAGGGACGTGTTGTGGTCTATGTATTCACACATGTATTACGATTTCCGGATAACAGAATTATAGCATGAACAATAGACAATTATCATGAACAAGGAAATATAATAATAACCATTTTATTATTGCCTCTAGGGCATATTTCCAACAGAGCTGGGACCTTGCTTTTGATGATGTTCAAGTCCTCACAAACCTGCAGTGGAGGGAGGCCCAATTGACCAGCAAGGCTCGGCCTATCACTCTCACTACAGGAATCAGCTGATTTGTCGTTTGCCATGGCAGACGGCTAAGGACCGGAAAGCTGACGGCAAAGGTCTTTGCCCTCAGCCGCGGACGGCAAACATGCCCAACAGAGTAAGTAACGGTAAACAGCTCATTTGTCGTCTATTTTTTGCCAGTGGGCGGCAAAGACCCCTTTGCCATTGGTGGTAGATGGCAAAGAATGTGGATGGCAAAGAACAGACGTTAGCCATGTTATGTGGCTAACGAGAGGCTTTGCCATCTGCCAGCTGACGGCAAACATGCCTCCCCTTTGCCCTCTTCCTTGTGACGTCAGTAGACGTGTCACTCCACCCAGCTCTTTGTCGTCTGTCATAGATGGAAAACCTCTCCAGCCTTTGACGTCTGCCATAGACGGCAAAGTTACCAAATGGGTCAGCTCCCAGGTTGCATACCTTGCTGCCACGTGGCCTCTTTGTTGTCTGTGGCGGATAGCAAAGACCACTTTGCCGTTGATGGCAGACGGCAAAGTGCCTGTATTGTTACAATTTTTTTCTGTGTTCTGTTATATCCCTGCATTTTCAAAAGACATATATGCTATATATAGTTTCAACCTCAAACATAGCCCATGTATCCAACATCTAGTAGTCCATTAATGCAACAGAGTTCATCAACAAAAAATCAAAACAGAAACTAAAATTAGTAGTCCATCAATGCCAGCTTCCATGAAGTGAATCAAATATGCAAAAATGGGAGTAAGCAAGTTAGAAGAAGAAGAACATTTTTACCCTTTTCCTTCTCATTCTTCTTCTTCTTCTTCTTTTGTTCTTTCTTTTTCTTCTCTTTCTTCTTCTATTTGTTCTTTTTCTCCTCTTCCTTGTTTTACTTCTTCTTATTCCTTATTTGTGTCATTTTAGAGCTGACATAGGTAATTACACCATTTTTGAGCTAAGTAAGCTTATTATATCAATTTGGAGGAAATAAAGGTAAGTATAGGCCATTTTTGTGCTAACCTAAGTAATTATGCCATTTTTGAGCCAACTTATGTAAGTCTAGGTCATTTTAGAGCCAACTTAGGTAATTATGCCATCTTGGAGGAAAATAAGCTAAGTATATGACATTTATGAGCTAACCAAGGTTATTATGCCATTTTTGAAATGAATAAGTTAATTATGTCATAAATGAGGAAGAAGAAGAAGAAGAAGAAGACTAGAAGAAGAAGAAGAAGAAGAAGAAGAAGAAGAAGAAGAAGAAGAAGAAGAAGAAGAAGAAGAAGAAAAAGGAAGAAGAGAAAAAGGAAGAATAAGAAAATATTTTCTTCTTCTTTTTCTTTTCTCGTCTTTCTTCTTTTCTTCTATCTTTTTATCCTTTTCCTTCTCATTCTCATTATTTTCATTTTATTATTTATTTTTCTTCTCTTTATTCTTCTATTCTTTCTTTTTCTCCTCTTCCTTGTTTTTTGTAATAGCCTGGATTTTTGCCCTTTTCTTTTTTCCTTTGATTTTCTTGGATTTCCTGTTTTGAATTGATTTTCCTTGGCTATGTGGTTCTGAAACTTGGGAAAATCATGTCTTCCTAGGTTTTATAATGGCTTGTCACCCTCATAATCATCCCAAGATCATGTCATTTCCATCCTTGACCTAACCCAAAATTCTTTTGTTGGGAATATTCCTTTTCTGATAATGGAATAACCCTTTAAAACCCTAAGTTGTGAAGCAACCTATATTTTTGTCAATCCTAAAATACCCAAATAATTCTCATAAATTTTTTGGGTCATATTTTACTCAAATATGGCAAAATATATCATTGGCCATGTTTCCCATCATGCTCAATTAATTCCTTTTCTGTTCTGTCCTGAATGGCAGTTTGTGAAGCAAGTGCCATTTATATTTTCCCTATTCAACCCAAACTTCTTGGACATCTTTTCCTGTTCAAATAATTGCCTCATGCCAAAATTCAACTCAATTTGCCTAGTAAATATTCCTGAGCAATTTTTCAAAGTTCATGTCTGAGGGAAGTGATTGTGAAGGAAGTACAAGCTAGGCATATCCAAATGAGTTGAAATTTTGCAAGGTCCTTCATATGATCAAATATTGACTCTCCACCAAATTCAAGCTCATGTAACTCAACTATGGGAGCCCATCCCCAAATCTTAGTGTTTGGTCAGATTTTCAGTTTGTGAAGCAACTATATTTTATATTGCTTCAATTGATCTGAAACTTCACCAGGACATGCTTCTACCTATATCAAGTCCCTCCACCAGCAACCTATATTTCTATCACTCCTAAAATTCCCAAATAATTCTCATAAATTTTTCGAGTCATATCTTCCTCAAATGTGGCAAAATATATCATTGGACATGTTTCCCATAATGCTCAATTAATTCCTTTTCTATTCTATCCTAAATGGTAGTTTGTGAAGGAAGTGCCATTTATCTTTGCTCTATTCAACCCAAACTTCTTGGACATCTTTTCCTCTCCAAATAATTGCGTCATGCCAAAATTCAACTCAATTTACCTAGTAAATATTCCTGAGAAATTTTTCAAAGTTCCCGTCTAAGGGAAGTGATTGTGAAGGAAGTACAAGCTAGGCATATCCAAATGAGTTGGAATTTTGCAAGGTCCTTGATATGACCAAATCGTGACTCTCCACCAAATTCGAGCTCATGTAACTCATCTATGTGAGCCCAGCCCCAAATATTAGTTTCTCATCAGATTTTATGTTTTTGAAGCAACTATATTTTATATTGCTTCAATTGAGCTGAAACTTTACCAGGACATGCTTCTACCTATATAAACTCCCTCCACCAAGTTTTAGCTCAAGTAGTTAATCCAATTTCCATGTGCAATGTTTCCAAGTTTCTGCCCAGAATGAATCCTTGTGAAGCAAGTGCCACTTTGGTATTTCCAAATGGCATGAAACTTTTACAGTGGCTTAATATCATCATATAACCCCTCTATGCCAAATTTCAGCTCATGAAAATCAAGTATGTGAGTGTATCATCCAAATCCCTAATTTTGGCCAGTTTTGCACTTTCTACAGCAACCCTCATCTAAACTCCTCTTCTTAGTCTGACTTTTTGTGATCAAAATCACCTTAGTGTGAGATCATCGCCAGACAAACTATTTACCACGTACCAAGCTGGTTTAACCACATCAAATTACAAGCACCTCCCTGTTGATTTACTTTCGAGCTAAGTGCAAATCTCTTCTTTGCCCCTGGACCCAATTATTTCTTTAGTTGGACTAAGGGCACCAAGGTCCATCTACTGGACATGGTCGGCCATGCCAAAGCGCGCCGCTTGCGCCAATGCGCGTGGTGATCATGCTTGCGTCATAGCTGAACGCGTGCTCTGGCTTGTTCCGGCCACTGTGCTCGTCTCCTCCCTCCTCGTCTCGACCTCCATTCATGTCTAGTAGCTGCCCCGTGAGCTCCTACGTCGCCCTGTGCCTCTTCTTCGTCGTCGTTCAACATAAATGCGTCGCAAACGCCATGCATGTGCCATGCCTAGCCTCTGCCCGCCATTAAAGCTTGGTTGGGAGCTCGCTCGTGAGCTTTTGAGCTCTTCCCGCGCCTATTTAAGGACCCCCGAACCCCTCCGCACCTCACCAGCCTCTCCCCAAGCCTCCTCGACCACCAAAGTCGCCCGATCTCGCCGGAGTTCGCCTCTGATTGCCATAGCCGCCTTGGTCTCTTCTTGATTCTGGTGAGCATAGTCCACCTCTTCTCCTCTAGCCACCTCCAAAGCGTTCCTCTCGTTCCCGTGGTCCTCCCCACCCAACTGGTTCGACGCCGAGGTGCCTCTGGCCGCGCCTCCCAGAGCTCGGCCGCCGCCTTCTCCTCTCGGCCTCGTCCTTGATTCCGGCCGTCTGAGCCTCCCCTCCACCCCCTAACTCGACCAATGACTCCTCCACCCTTCGGCGAACCCTCCCAAGCTCTCACATCGCCTCCCCGTCGCCGGAGCACCTCGCCCCCAAGAAAATGGCCGCCGGAGCCGCCTCTGTTCTCCCCTTCGCCATGGTCCCTCCGCTCCTCTCCGGCGTCTCCTCTACGCGGGATGGATGTGGCAGGCCACGCCGAGCCCGCCGGTGGTCTCGCCTTAGCCGGAGACAGCCGGAGCCAACGAGGCCATCGTCGGCCGTGCCTGGACAGAGCCATCCCCACTGCATTGTCCTGTTTCCCCCGCATGTGGTCTAGCCCTGCCCTGGCCGTGGCACTTGCCGGCACGCCCGGCTGGCCCCTCGCCGACCGGAGTCGATCACCGGAGCAACCGCTCTCGTCATCGGACGCTCAACCCCGCCCCTCCTCTGTTTCCTGTTGGGAGGAGGAAGAAGAAGAAGGAGAAATTGGATCTTTTGCCCCACTTTACTTCTCCATAAGATCATTTGCCCCCCCCCCTGAGAGGCTACCGGGTGGGGCCCGGGGCCACTGTCATTGAGACAATCACAGGGCAAATCATCCAACCCCTTGTAAAGTGGGGCAAATCATCCAATCCCCCGAAGAGGAAGACAGGAGGAGGGAGTGGATAAAGTGGGTCCCGCTTGTCATCCCCTGCCCATTGACCCCGCCACTGCCTTGCCATGTAAGTGAAGACGTCTTTCCCTAAAATACGTTTTTTGTTTTTCGAAAGCGTATCTTGTTTCTACTTCGGCGTAGAGTACGTTTTCTAAGTCAGAAAGTGTATTTTCTGAAATATGTTTCTGTCTTATCCACTCAGGGACCCGTCTGTGAATATTATTTTTACAGAAAAGTCCCTGATTTTCTACACCCCATAACTTTGCAACCGTAAGTCAGATTGAGATGAAACCAACGCTCACTTCTTTGTATTGTGGAGCTCTATCTTTTGGTAACATTTTTACTAAGTGGTCTCATAGTGAAAATGGCCATTTTGCCCTTGCCTCAAATCAGCCCCTCCAAGAAAGAACCGCCCGGCGTTTCATTCCGCGGCTTCACCGCACTTCTTCCCGGAGTCTCTGTCACCCCCAGGCAAGCCACAATACCCACTTGCATGATAGTCATGCAGTAGCCATGGTTTTCAACCTTAATATTTATTAACTATTTTCTTGTTTAAAATATGGTTATCGTTGTTCGGTAATGATTCTTGGTTAGTGCTTACTTTCTTGCTATGTTGTTATGCACCTGGTTATCATGCCCTGCTAGTTGCTGGTATTCCTTTCATATGCTTATGCTTGCTAGTAGTACATGTTGATGTTGGTAATGGTCTTCGGTGCATGACTGCCGTCTGTCCCGAGTACCGTTGTTATGCATATTCCATTACATCCAGTTGGTTAAATGCTTGCATGATGACATTGTTGATATGTTCTTGCATGATGTTTATTGTTGATGCTAGTGGTCATGCTATGTTTCTAAGAAGTATGTACTTGTGATGTTCATGCTACTCAGTATGCCATGCCCAGTTGGATATGATTCATCGTTGATATGGTGGATAGTTATGTTGCACCCCATGCTTATGTTGATATCATGCTCATGCATTGTAATTGCATCATGTTATTTTATCATGGCTCGGCATATTTTCATTCAAGTTTAACCAGATTAAATTGAACTTGAACAACTGTTGGCTGAGCCATGGTGCCACCATATCGAGTTGACCAGTGCAACCACGCTTGCCTTTATGGGAAGGTCCTAACTGGGTCTATTGTCATGCCTCTCACAAGTGCCTCCAACGAGGGAAGGTTATGGTCGTGTGTTACCCTGGCTCGGTAAGCAGACATAACCTTTTGTGCCCGTTGTTGTTATATCTGGATTGTCCCTGTTTGGGATTGTTTTGCCACGACGATGGCCGTTGGTGCCTTTGGTAGGCACGTGGCCACCCATGACCTGGCCTAGAGGGGAGTTGGTCAGAGTGGCCGGGAGAGTCGCATGGTAGTAGATCGGTTTTGTCGGAATGTCATTGGTCCACCCGAATGCGAGCGAGAGGACATGGGTTCCATGGTGTGGGTACAGTGTACTAACCTCTACAAAGTGTATATTAAATCTATCGATAGCCGTGCCCACGGATAAGGGACCAGATCGTGTCAGTCACACTGTGGGTCAATAGTAATAATCATAACCTGCTTAATAACAACCCTGGTTCAATCATGAGATAAGTTGGTGCTGTGATCCGTGAATGATCACCGTTTGGTTACGTGGTAACCCGTTGAGCCCACAGTGGTTCCGTTTGTGATCCGTGAATGATCACTGGGGTATCGAGGATACCAAGTTGATAAGTATTCGTGATGTTGTGCGAGAATCATGGGTAAAGATCAAGCTCCTTGTGGTCATTTAATGATTACTACGGTATTGTTTATACCAAGCTTGATTTGATCCTGAGATGATTGTGCAATGTCCGAGGTGGGTAAGTGATGCATGTGATGGTTACGACGTAACCCGAACAGAATAAGTGGTCCATATAGTGTCATCACGTTGCATGCTAGTATCATCAGATTTATATGTTCATGCCATGCTCGTACTGTTCTAGTGAAATTATGTTCATGTTGTTCATGCCATGTTATCTTGATGATCTCATGATAATTCCTGCTTAACCTGTAATTGCCATGCATTTGTTTGTCTTGAATGCTTCTGGTTATTGTGAGCTTGCAAGTACATTCAATGTATTGACCTGGCGTGTCATGCCAGCTTGCAGGCCGTGCCTGGATTTCTTGCTTGTTTGGTGTTGTTCCTGTGTTCACGAGCTAGGATAAACGTTCCAGCCAGAGTCCCTGCGGATTGGAGTCCATCATCGCCGTTTGTTGTTCCACTGCCTCGAGTTGTTATGCTATTTGTATAGAGCAAGCGTGGTTGGTGCAGTGTCGCCGTGCCGATGTTATGTGAGTGTATCATCCAAATCCCTAATTCTGGCCAGTTTTGCATTTTCTTCAGCAACCCTCATCTAAACTCCTCTTCTTAGTCTGATTTTTGGTGATCGAAATCACCTTAGTGTGTGATCGTTGTCAGACAAACTATTTACCATGTTACCAAGCTGGTTTAACCACAGCAAGTTACAAGAACCTCCCTGTTGACTTACTTTGGAGCTAAGTGCAAATCTCTACTTTGCCCCTGGACCCAATTATTTCTTCAGTTGGACTAAGGGCACCAAGGTCCATCTACTGGACATGGTCGGCCACGCCAAAGCGCGCCGCTTGCGCCTGTGCGCGTGGTGATCACGCTTGCATCACAGCCGAACGCGTGCTCTAACTTGTTCCGGCCACTGTGCTCCTCCCTCTTCGTCTCGACCTCCATTCATGTCTAGTAGTTGTCCCGTGAGCTCATGCGTTGCCCTGTGCCTCTGCTTCATCGTCGTTTGCCATAAATGCATCGCAAACGCCATGCCCAGCCTCTGCCCGCCATTAAAGCTTGGTCGGGAGCTCGCTCGTGAGCTCTAAAGCTCTTCCCCGCACGTATTTAAGGACCCCCGAACCCCTCCACACCTCATCAGCCTCTCCCCAAGCCTCCTCGACCACCAGAGTCGCCCGATCTTGCCGGAGTTCGCCTCTGATCGCCATGGCTGCCTCGGTCTCTTCTTGATTCCGGCAAGCATAGTCCACCTCTTCTCCTATGGCCACCTCCAACGCGTTCCTATCCTTCCTGTTGTCCTCCCCACCCCACTCGTTCGACTCCAGAGTGCCTCTGGCCGCGCCTCCCGGAGCTTGGCCGCCGCCTTCTCCTCTCGGCCTCGTCCTTGATTCCGGCCGTCCACGCCTCCCCTCCACCCCCTAACTCCACCAACGACTCCTCCACCCTGCGGCGAACCCTCCCAAGTTCTCACCTCGCCTCCCCATCGTCGGAGCACCTCGCCCCCAAGAAATGGGGGCCGGAGCCGCCTTTGTTCTCCCCTTCACCGTGGTTGCCCCGCTCCTCTCCGGCATCTCCTCTGCGGGGGGAGGGGGGGTGGGGGGGATGGATGCGGCAGGCCACGCCGAGCCCGCCGGTGGTCTCACCTTAGCCGGAGACGGCCGGAGCCACCAAGGCCCTCGTCGGCCGCGCCCGGACAGAGCCATCCCCACCGTCTTGTCCTGTTTCCCCCGCGTGCTGTCTAGTCCTGCCCTGGCCGCGGCACTCGCTGGCACGCCCGGCTGGCCCCTCACCTACCGGAGTCCATCACCGGAGCAGCCACTCCCGTCACCGGCCGCTCGACCCCGCCCCTCCTCTGTTTCCTGTTGGGAGGAGGAAGAAGAAGACAGGAGGAGGGAGTGTATAAAGTGGGTCCCGCTTGTCATCCCCTGCCCATTGACCCCGCCACCGGCACATCACGTAAGTGAAGACGTCTTTCCCCCAAATACGTTTTCTATTTCTGAAAGCGTATCTTGTTTCTACTTCGGCGTAGAGTACATTTTCTAAGTCAGAATGCGTATTTTCTGAAATCTGTTTCTGTCTTATCCACTCAGGGACCCGTCTATGAATATTATTTTTACAGAAAAGTCCCTGATCTTCTACACCCCATAACTCCACAACCGTAACTCCGATTGAGGTGAAACCAATGCTCGCTTCTTCGTATCGTCGAGCTCTATTTTGGTAAAATTTTCACTAGGTGGTCTCATAGTGAAAATGACCATTTTGCCCTTGCCTCAAATCAGCCCATCCAAGAAAGAACCACCCGACGTTTCGTTCTGCGGCTTCACCGCACTTCTTCCCGGAATCTCCGTCACCCCAGGCAAGCCACAATACCACTTGCATGATAGTCATACAGTAGCCATGGTTTTCAACTTGAATATTTATTAACTGTTTGCTTGTTTAAAATATGGTTATTGTTGTTCGGTAATGATTCTTGGTTAGTGCTTACTTTCTTGCTATGTTGTTATGCACCTGGTTATCATGCCTTGGTAGTTTCTGGTATTACTTTCATATCCTTATGCTTGATAGTAGTACATGTTGATGTTGGTAATGGTCTTCGGTGCATGACTACCGTTTGTCCCAAGTACCATTGTTATTCATGTTCCATTACATCCAGTTGGTTAAATGCTTGCATGATGACATTGTTGATATGTTCTTGCATGATATTTATTGTTGATGCTACTGGCCTTGCTATGTTTCTAAGAAGTATGTACTTGTGATGTTCATGCTAGTCGGTATGCCATGCCCAGTTGGATATGATTCATCATTGATATGATGGATAGTTATGTTGCACCCCGTGCTTATGTTGATATCATGCTCATGCATTGTAATTGCATCATGTTATTTTATCATGGCTCAGCATATTTGCATTCAAGTTTTACCGGATTAAATTGAACTTGAACAAATGTTGGCTGAGTCATGGTGCCACCATATCGAGCTGATCAGTGAAACCATGCTTGCCTTTATGGGAAGGTCCTAACTGGGTCTATTATCGTGCCTCTCGCTGGTGCCTCCAACGAGGGAAGGTTATGGGCGTGCGGTACCCTGGCCCGGTAAGCAGACATAACCTTGTGTGCCCGTTGTTGTTATATCCGGATTGTCCCCGTTTGGGACCGTTTTGCCATGATGGTGGCCGTTTTGCCACGACGGTGGCCGTTGGTGCCTTTGGTTGGCACAGGGCCACCCATGACCTAGCCCATAGGGGAGTTGGTCGGAGTGGTCGGGAGAGTGTCATGGCAGTAGATTAGTTTTGCTAGAATGCCATTGGTCCACCCGAATGGGAGCGAGAGGCCATGGGTTCCGTGGTGTGGGTACAGTGTACTAACCTCTGCAGAGTGTATATTAAATCTATCGATAGTCGTGCCCGCGGATAAGGGCCCAGATCGTGTCAGTCACACTATGGGTCAACATTAATAATAATAACTTGCTTAATAACAACATCGGTTCGATGATGAAATAAGCTGGTGTTGTGATCCGTGAATGATCACCGTTTGGTTACGAGGTAACCCGTTGAGCCCAGAGTGGTTTCGTTTGTGATCCGTGAACTATCACCGGGGTATCGAGGATACCAAGTTGATAAGTATTCGTGATGTTGTGCGAGAATCGTGGGTAAAGATCAAGCTCCCTGTGGTCATTTAATGATTACTACGGTATTGTCTATACCAAGCTTGATTTGATCCTGAGATGATCGTGTAATGTCCGAGGTGGCTAAGTGATGCATGTGATGGTTACGAGGTAACCCGAACAGAATAAGTGGTGCATATAGTGTCATCATGTTGCATGCTAGTATCATCAGATTTATATGTTCATGCCATGCTCGATATTATGTTTATGTTGTTCATGCCATGTTATCTTGATGATCTCTTGATAATTCCTGCTTAACCTGTAATTGCCATGCTATTGTTTGTCTTGAATGCTTCTGGTTATTGTGAGCTTGCAAGTACATTCAATGTATTGACCTGGCGTGTCATGCCAGCTTGCAGGCCGTGCCTGGATTTCTTGCTTGTTTGGTGTTGTTCCCGTGTTCACGAGCTAGGATAAACGTTCCAGCCAGAGTCCCTGCGGATTGGAGTCCATCATCGCCATTCGTTGTTCCGCTGCCAGTAGTTGTACCGCTGCCTCGAGTTGTTATGCTGCTTGTATAGAGAAAGCGTGGTTGGCGTAGTGTGGCCGTGCCGATGTTATTCATTCTAATATCGGAACCCTTGTATTCCTATTTGTGTTATAATAGAGAGCTGGTTTGTTCTATACTAAGTAGTGTCGTATTCTAGAAGACTTCACCTTTATCTCTGGGCTGGAATACGGGGCGTTCCGGTTTTCTTTGAGCCGGGGTGCCACATTTTTCTTCTTCTTATTCCTTATTTGTGTCATTTTATAGCTAACTTAGGTAATTATGCCTTTTTTAGCTAACTAAGCTTATTATGTCAAATTGGAGGAAAATAAGGTATGTATAGGTCATTTTTGTGCTAACCTAGGTGATGATGCCATTTTTGAGCCAACTTAGGTAAGTATAGCTCATTTTTTATCTAACCTAGGTAATTATGCCATTATGGAGGAAAATAAGCTAAGTATAAGACATTTATGAGAGAACCAAGGTTATTATGCCATTTTTGAAATGAATAAGCTAATTATGTCATAAATGAACTAAATAATCTAATTATGACATTTGGAGGATAATTAGCTAAGTACGTATTTTTTGGCGAAAATAAGTAAGTATGTGGCATAATAGGGCTAACAAGCATGTACGAAGCTAAGTATGCATTTGTTAAGCAAAACACTAGAGAAAACTTACCGTCATCATGGAGGTGAAGCAGCGGGGTTGCTCGTGCTGGTACCACCTGGAGAAGGATCTTGTGATGCTTGTCTGGAGTTACGCTGCATCAAAGATCATTTGCAATATCTCGTTAGCATGATGACACTCAAATGTTAAGACTAGTAACTAATGACCATTCGAATGAAACTCACCGTGGTCCCCAGAGCAATGACTGGCATCGACGGAGGGGTCTGACCGATCTTCTCACACAGAGTCTGCACATTTGGTTTGACGAGTCAGTCATACTAGTTACTAATGAAACGAACATTAAGTGCATGATTTAGCTAATACGCAGAAGAAACTTACCATGAGGAGCTCATACATGGCCCGGTTCTGCATGTCATTCCATGCCCTCTCCTCCTCCAACATCTTAGCCATCCCTCCTCCAACTCCCGCTCCTTCTCTGCCGCCTGTTGGTCCCTCTCCGCCAGAAGCTCCTTGGTTGCTTCTCTCTCCTTCTGAAGAGCAGCCTACAACACCACTCCTCGTTAGCATTGTAATCATCGATGGACACACACAATGTAATGGAGAGGAAAGAAATCTACGTCCGTATAACTAACCTTGAAGGCAAGCTCCATTGGCCGTGGAAGAGGCCTTATCTCAGGGGTGGAGCTCGTTTGGCACGCCTTGATCTCCAAAAGAGTGCTAGGACAACATATAAGTCCATCTTCAATGGCTATCGAGCCATGGGACCTCCCGCCACCAGATAACATCACCAGCTGGATCAAACTGCTAGCTTGGGTTAAAGTCCTCCCCTTTTGTCGCCTTCCCCACGTCTCTGTACTTCACGAGCTTGTTGTGGGAGGTGATGTTGGTGAAGTTCTCTGGATGATCGAGGTCAGATGCATCGAATGCTTTGACCTTCTTGTACGAGCCAGTATGGGCCATGGCATAGAGGTCGAACACCTCTGGCACCCCCACCTTATTATGTCGCCCCTGAAAGAGGAACAAAGTTAATTAGTAATTAAAGGGCTCAAGCTAGCATCAAGAATGAATTGCATGAATCATGAAGCAAACCACATACCCAGTTCCTTCCGAACTGATATAAGTTGGCGTTGTCTTGATGGTGTGGCACACCTTCCATTTGGGCACGCCGGTTCTTGGCATTGTTGCGGAGGGCTCGCCACTGGTTTGAGCACCACTCATCCACCAACACCTCCCAACAATCCAGCTGATCTGCACACCAACTCGGGGGCACGTAAGTTATTAAAGAGAAACTTGAGCGCTACACGTACAAATCAAATCAAGGAAACTAAGTACAAGGCTTTAAGAATAGGTAATTACAGTCATGTACTGCTCCTTCTTCAGAAACTTTCCGCGGCACGACGACTTGGTCTTCTTAATACTACGCGAGGCGTAGGGTCTTGAACAACCTGCACCCGAGCCTCGTGCCATAAGTTTTGTAGTAGGCGCCTGCACTCGGTATCGATAACCTATGTCGCAGCCTCCTCGTATCCCTCCTCACACCTGTAGAAGGTCTGCAATCAAACGAGACAACATTGATTAGTACAATAACTAGCTATTTGAAGATTTTTAATTGTGTAAAGGAGAAATCACCGAGAACTTTCTAATCACCATCTCTGCCCTTGTGTGGCAGAACACACCTTCGATCATCTCCTCCGGCGGGGCCGGGGCAGCCAAGTAGTGATCCCAGCTCAATCGTAGTTGTGGGAGCTGACCCTCAATAGGCAATGTGACAAACCCCGGGAAGTTTTGCCCGCAAATCACACCAATGACTTGGTTGGGCCTGCGGACATCCGGAGCATGGTCCCAACCCCTACAGCATGACAAGGCCAAAACATTAGATATCTCAAGAAACGTGAAGGCAAAAGGTACAAAAGGAGTAAATGCACTTACCTCTCCCCATCAGGGAAAATCAACCACCTCTGCTCGCGGGTCGCCGGCAGGGGCGAGAGGCATGTACAACCATGCTGGTAGACGGTGGCCCCCTCAACCACCTCGTCCTCGCTATCAGTCGGATCCCCGCCACCATCATCATGGCCACTCAGTGAAGGAAATTTGCCCTAGAGGAAATAATAATGTTATTATTTATTTCCTTATATCATGATAAATGTTTATTATTCATGCTAGAATTGTATTAACCGGAAACATGATACATGTGTGAATACATAGATAAACAGAATGTCACTAGTATGCCTCTACTTGACTAGCTCGTTGATCAAAGATGGTTATGTTTCCTAGCCATAGACAAAGAGTTGTCATTTGATTAATGTGATCACATCATTAGGAGAATGATGTGATTGACTTGGCCCATTCCCTTAGCTTAGCACTTGATCGTTTAGTATGTTGCTATTGCTTTCTTCATGACTTATACATGTTCCTATGACTATGAGATTATGCAACTCCCATTTACCGGAGGAACACTTTGTGTGCTACCAAACGTCACAACGTAACTGGGTGATTATAAAGGTGCTCTGCAGGTGTCTCCGAAGGTACTTGTTGGGTTGGTGTATTTCGAGATTAGGATTTGTCACTCCGATTGTCGGAGAGGTATCTCTGGGCCCACTCAGTAATACACATCACTTAGGCCTTGCAAGCATTGCAACAAATGAGTTAGTTGCAGGATGATTTGTTACGGAACGAGTAAAGAGACTTGCCGGTAACAAGATTGAAATAGGTATTGAGATACCGACGATCAAATCTCGGGCAAGTAACATACCGATGACAAAAGGAAGAAACGTATGTTGTTATCCAGTTTGACTGATAAAGATCTTCGTAGAATATGTAGGAGACAATTTGAGCATCCAGGTTCCGCTATTGGTTATTGACTAGAGACGTGTCTCGGTCATGTCAACATAGTTCTCGAACCCGTAGGGTCCGCACGCTTAAAGTTCAATGACGGTTATATTATGAGTTTATGGTTTTTGATGTACCGAAGGTAGTTTGGAGTCCCGGATATGATCACGGACATGACGAGGAGTCTCGAAATGGTCTAGACATAAAGATTGATATATTGGACGACTATGTTTGGACACTGGAATGGTTTCGGGGAGTTTCGGGCATATACCGGAGTACCGGGGGGGGGGGGGTTACCAGAACCCCCCTGGGGATACTAATGGGCCTATTTCAAGCAAAACATCCGCGACGAGTGGCTAGCCCGGCACCTTGGTCAGGAAAAGCCGAAATCTATGGCAGCCCTCATGACACTCATGACCCGCTTTTGTTCGGTTGAAGACAGCTGGCTGGCTTGCAGTAATAACATATCAAAGAACCATGGTACTTCGGACACCATGGACGGCAATAGCAGGTCACGTCGCAACAAACATAAGCGCCACATTAACAGTGACAATACCGAGGATACGACAGTCAATTCCGGATTCAAATGCTCTAAACCCGGTCAGCGGAAAAAGCCATTTAAAAGAAGCACTCCGGGCCCGTCTAGTTTGGACCACATACTCAATCGCTCGTGTTAAATACACGACACCCCCGACAAGCCAGCCAACCACAACAATAGGGATTGTTGGGTATTCAAGTAGGTCGGCAAGTTAATTGCCGAAAACAAAGATAAGGGGCCACATAACAATGACGAGGAAGAGCCCCGGCAGCCGAAAACCGGAGGACAGAAGCGGTTCCCCCCACAAGTGCGGACGGTGAACATGATATACGCAACCCACATCCCCAAGAAGGAGCGGAAGCGTGCGCTTAGGGACGTATATGCGTTGGAGCCAGTCGCCCCAAAGTTCAACCCATGGTCCTCCTGTCCGATCACCTTCGATCGCAGGGACCATCCCACTAGTATCCGTCATGGTGGATTCACCGCACTGGTCCTAGACCCAATCATTGACGGATTTCACCTCACTCGAGTCCTTATGGATGGCGGCAGCAGCCTGAACCTGCTTTACCAGGACACAGTGTGCAAAATGGGTATAGACCCCTCAAGGATCGAACCCACAAAAATGACCTTTAAAGGCGTCATTCGAGGTGTAGAGTCCCATTGCACAGGCTCAATTACACTGGAAGTGGTCTTCGGATCCCCGGATAACTTCCGAAGCGAAGAATTAATCTTCGATATAGTCTCATTCCGTAGTGGCTATCATGCACTGCTCGGGCGAACCGCATTTGCAAGATTCAATGCGGTACCGCATTATGCATACCTCAAGCTCAAGATGCCAGGACCTTGGGGGGTCATCACAGTTAATGGAAACACAGAGCGCTCTCTCCGCACGGAGGAGCAAACTGCGGCCCTCGCAGCAAAAGCGCAAAGCAGCCTCTCAAGGCAATCCACCAGTTCGGCATTTCAAGACCCGGACACCTTCAAGCGCGCTCGGAGTAATCGGCAACTAGACCGCCCGACACGATCTGAGTTCGCGTAGCAATGCGCCCCCCACCCCGGCCCAAGCCAAACGGCGAAATTCATGGCACACGTACATAATTACGCATTAAAAATACCATGGGCACAGGCGGGGAGGAGGGCACAACTACGACACACCCCAATACGCGGCTTAAACCGCACTAGGGGCTTCCCGCTTTGTTATTTTTCTCTTTCAGGACTTTAATCTCTGGAAACCCTGTCCGCAGCATGATTGCCGAACACATGATGCAGCAACCAAGGAGGCAGAAAGCTACGTCACACCACGGAACTCCCAGGTGGATTACGATAACGAGTGAAATATTTGCTTTAATACTATTCCTCAGCTTGCCCTTGGAAGGGACATAGTCCTACTTTTTGCTTATCGCACTACCTGTATCATTCTGCTTTAACGCACCTTTTTGAATAAACAATGCATAACATTACGACTATTATTGCATTCTTGTTATATATATATATATATATATATGTTCATTAATGACGCCTTGCAACCGTACACTTTGGTATGGCCAATACACCAGCGGCTTAAGTACCCCACATTATGGTGTGAGAAGTCCGAACACTTCCACAAGTGCGGCACCCCGAACTTATAGCATTATATGCATCAGCTCTGAATCATTTCTTTGGTCAAATGTTGGGTTTGCCCGGCTCCTATGTTTTGGTACCTTACGTTCCGCTCTATCGGCTAAGGTAGCACTAGGAGAACTACTGCGATTGTGCCCCGGTTTTGCTGGGCTAAGCACCTCAGTAGAGAAAGCT
The DNA here is from genome assembly GCA_034509565.1 of Triticum monococcum. Lineage (NCBI taxonomy): Eukaryota > Viridiplantae > Streptophyta > Magnoliopsida > Poales > Poaceae > Triticum > Triticum monococcum. The sequence continues at coordinate 70,878,842 of CM067843.1, read as the reverse complement.
AAAATTGTCTGTCATGATAAGGCGAGAGACTGGTCGCTGTTCGGTGAGGTTTCGAGTCACTAAAGACTTAGAGACTGGCCGCTTAGAGCGAGGAGCCGGTCCTGTCCGGCTTAAAGGCGTGTATCGCGCCCCGAATTCGGCCTTCCGAATACTAGGGGCTTCGCCAAAATTTAAAATTATAGAATTCTATGGCTAAGTGAGAGTGATAAAGCATTATTAGTCCGGTTGCCTTGTTCGATGTGTTGAGCACCTCCCTAGAAGGACCCAAAAATGGGAACAAGAGTGCTCAGGTTTATCCCAAACACCCCAGCACTCGCGGCATGCGGGCAGAAGCCGAGGACTAGCCATCTCTCAGATTGGATAAACAGCCAAATAGAAGGTAATATTTTAAATTCAAACAAGCGTTGCACAGTGCATATGAAACAAGTTTTCATCATACAGGATCACGCGAGCAAGTTTACTCAAATATTACATCCTTTGGACATTCGTCCGCTACAAGCCAGGCACCCTTCAGGACACCCTCATAATAAATTTCGGGGGTGCGATGCTCCTTGCCCTGCGGCGGTCCTTCCTTGATCAGCTTCACGGTGTCTAGCTTGGCCCATTACACCTTCACACGGGCGAAAGCCCGACGTGCACCTTCGATGCAGACGGACCGCTTGACAACTTCCAGCCGTGGGCAGGCATCCACAAGCCGCCTCACTAGGCTGAAGTAGCTGTTCGGAAGGGCGTCGCCAGGCCACAGCCGGACTATAAAGCCCTTCATGGCCTGTTCGTCCGCCTTGTGTAGCTCGACCAGCTGCTTCAGCTCGTCGCTCATAGGCACCGGGTGTTCGGTCTTAGTATACTGAGACCAGAACATCTTCTCCGTTGAGCTTCCCTCCTCGGCCTGGTAAAACTGTGCGGCATCCGACACGCTGCGGGGCAAATCTGCGAATGCTCCTGGAGAGCTCAGGAATCGGGTAAGTAATAGGTAATTTACTTTCACATGCTTGCTTTGCATATAGAATGCCTTACCCGCCGCTATTTTCTTCATTGCGTCAATCTCCTGGATAGCCTTTTGGGCTTCGGCCTTGGCACTCTTTGCGCTCTCGAGGGCCGCAGCAAGCTCAGACTCTCGCATCTTCGAGTCAAGATCCAATGCCTCGTGCTCTTGCTGCACCTCGCCCACCCAAGCCTCTTGTGTTTCCCGCTCGTTGCGCTCCTTGGCCGCTTTATCTTCGGCCTCGGACAGCGCTTGCTTTAGGGTCGCCACCTCGGTCGGGGCCCTAGGCAAATTCATGAAGATCCTGTCATTTTGCAATCACATTCTTTTTATACATATCCATCGACTAGGTACTACTTACCTTTGTTCTCCTCGAGCTGCCTCTTGGCAAGGGCGAGCTTGTCCTTGGACCCTTTAAGGTCCTGCTTCAGCGCGGCGACCTCCGCAGTCAGTGCGGAAGATGCCATCAGCGAAGCCTGCATATGCATATTGACATACTTATATTAGACTCCTGCGATATTGTTTGATCCCCTGTTCATCTTTTCTTTGTGAACACCAAACAGAGCATCAGGGGCTACTGTCTATGCGGTAATATTTTTCCTATATTTTGAACACTTACCTCAAAGCCTGTTAGAAGGCTGGCACAGGCTTCAGTTAATCCGCTCTTGGCGGACTGAACCTTCTGGACCCCCGCACTCATAATAGTATGGTGCTGCTCGTTGATGGAAGCACTGCGAAGCGCTCCCAGCAGATTGTCCGGCGCCTTTGGATGGACAGAGGTCACCGGCACAGGCGTCTTGCCCGTCTTGGAAGGAGACCGCCTGCCAGATTGTCCGGCGCGGTGTTCGGCTAAGGGCCAAACTCGGAGCCCTCAGGGGCCTTGTTCCCTCTGCTCCCGGAGTCTGGAAGGTTGCCTTGAGGCGCCTCTGGGACTGTCTCCCCTCGACCCGGTGCCTCTTGAGACAATACCTCAGCATCATCCGCAGGGCAAGGGGAGGTGGCGGTCGGAAGTGGATCGCTATCCATATTCGACGAGCCCAGGGAGCCGTCCGACGATACATCGATACGGGCTCGTGGCGGCCTGCATAATCATATTCGGCGTTAGGAGAAGCAGTGCGACAAAGTAATGCTATGAGTTACTCTGGTATCCGAATACTTACGACTTCGCTAGGGGCTTGGCCCTGAGCAGCAACTCGTCTTCTCCTTCGGCGGCGGTGGTGGAACTATCCGGAAGGAGAGTCCTTCCCTTCTTGGACCCTTCGGCCTCCCCAGTTCGGGCGGCCTTCCTTTTCTTGTCTACCCCAATTGAAGGGGGAGCATTTTCTTCTCCCTCCTCGTCTTCGGAGGAGGAGTGTGTCGCAGAGTTATCGGACGATGAGTCCGATGACGCCTGGCTTCGGGAACTCTTTCGGGTTCCCTTGGCCTTCTTGGTCTTCTCCGGCACCTTATAAGGAGCCGGAGTCAGCATCTTCGTCAGGAGAGCGTCTGCTGGGCCTTCGGGCAAAGGAGCTAGACAGTCGATCTGTCCGGCCATCTCGTGCCAGTCCTGTCAAAGGTACGGGAGCTTAGATCCCGCATAGAGTCAAACTATGAAAAAAAGTATCCTGTGAGAGGTAAAACAACTTACCGCGTTGGCTTGGCGCTTCGCGCAGAATCCGCGATCCTTGGTAGTGGGAGGGGGAACTTCGGCACCCTTGAATAGCACCTTCTAGGTGTCCTCGTGAGTTGCATCGAAGAGCCTGTTCAGAGTTTTGTGCTGGGCCGGGTCGAATTCCCACAAGTTGAAAGCCCGTTGTTGGCACAGGAGGATCCGGCGGATGAGCATGACCTGGACTACGTTGACGAGTTTGAGCTTCTTGTTCACCATGTTTTGAATACATGTTTGGAGTCCAGTCAGCTCGTCCAAACTACCCCAGGACATGCCCTTCTCTTGCCAGGAGGTGAGCCACGTGGGGATGCCAGATCGGAACTCGGGGGCCGCTGCCCATTTAGGGTCATGCAGCTCGGTGATGTAGAACCACCCCGATTGCCACCCCTTTATGGTCTCCACGAAGGAGCCCTCGAGCCATGTGACGTTGGGCATCTTGCCCACCATGGCGCCTCCGCACTCCGCCTGGCAGCCGCTCACTAACTTCGGCTTGACATTGAAGGTCTTCAGCCATAAGCCGAAGTGGGGTTTGATGCGGAGGAAGGCCTCGCACACGAGATAAACGCCGAGATGTTGAGGATGAAGTTCGTGGCTAGATCATGGAAATCCAGGCCGTAGTAGAACATGAGCCCCCGGACGAATGGGTGGAGAGGGAATCCCAGTCCGCGAAGGAAATGGGTAAGGAACACTACCCTCTCATGGGGCCTGGGGGTAGGGATGAGCTGCCCCTCATCTGGGAGCCGGTGCGCGATGTCGTCAGGCAGGTATCTGGCTCTCCTCAGCTTCTTGATGTGTCCCTCCGTGACGGAGGAGACCATCCACCTGCCTCCCGCTCCGGACATGGTTCGAGAAGGTCGAGGTGGGAAATGCGGACTTGGGCACTGGAGCTCGAGTGTGCGAAAATGGATGAGCAAAGGAGGAAGAAGGCGTGGATGAAAAGGTGAATCCTTATCCCTTTATATGGGTGGCCGAAACTATGCGCCCCCACTAGCCTGGTAAATCTCGCTTATCCCCTAAGTGTCGTAATCGATGGCGCGGTTGGGTTATCCACGCCCGTATTGATGAGAATCCCGTGATTAGGGGACACGATCTCTGCTTTGACAAGACGTGTCAAAAAACTGCCTCGCGTTATGTGCGGGGCTAGTTAAAGGAAACGGTTCGAATAATCACCGGGCCATGGCATAACGTCATGTTGCCAAAACAAGTCAGCAAATTGGATTTGTGGAAATATTATTCTCTCTACGGTGGTACGTGAAACTTATTTTGTAGGGTCGGACACTATCCTTGTATTCAAATTCTTCCGTGGTGTATTCGGAGGAGGAACCCGCCTTGCAATGCCGAAGACAATACTGTGCGCCGGGCTCATCGTCATTGAAAGCCTGGTTCAGGGGCTACTGAGGGAGTCCTGGATTAGGGGGTCTCCGGACAGCCGGATTATATCCTTTGGCCGGACTGTTGGACTATGAAGATACAAGATAGAAGACTTCGTCTCGTGTCCGGATGGGACTCTACATGGAATGGAAGGCAAGCTAGGCAATACGGATATGTGTATCTCCTCCTTTATAACCGACCTTGTGTAACCCTAGCCCCCTTCGGTGTCTATAAAAGCCGGAGGGTTTTAGTCCGTAGGACAACATACAATCATACCATAGGCTAGCTTCTAGGGTTTAGCCTCTCTGATCTCATGGTAGATCTACTCTTGTACTACTCATATCATAAATATTAATCAAGCAGGACGTAGGGTTTTACCTCCATTGAGAGGGCCCGAACCTGGGTAAAACGTCGTGTCCCCTGCCTCGTGTTACCATCCGCCTTAGACGCATAGTTCGGGACCCCCTACTCGAGATCCGCCAGTTTTGACACCGACAGCGGCCAAAGGGCAGCCGCGCGCCCCCTTCCCCCCCAGTCCGAATTGGACAAGGAGGGGGGCAGCGCCCCCTTTCCTTTCCACTCTGTCTCCTTCCCTCTCCTCTCCTACTACCACATGGAAAAGAGGGAGTCCTACTGCCGGTGGGAGTAGGACTCCTCATGGGCGCGCCTAGGATGGCTGGCCCCTCCTCCTCCACTCCTTTATATACGGGGAGGGAGGCACCCATTGGAGACACAACAATTGATCACTTGGATCTTTTAGCCATGTGCGGTGCCCCTCTCTACCATAGTCCACCTCGATAATATTGTAGCGATGCTTAGGTGAAGCCCTGCGACGGTAGAACATCAACATCGTCAGCACGCCATCGTGCTGACAGAACTCTCCCTCAAAGCTCGGCTGGATCGAAGTTCGAGGGACGTCATCGAGTTGAACGTGCGCAGAACTCGAAGGTGTCGTGCTTTCGGTACTTGATCGGTCGGATCATGAAGACGTACGACTACATCAACCACGTTGTGCTAACACTTCCGCTTTCGGTCTACGAGGGTACGTGGACACACTCTCCCCTCTCGTTACTATGCATCACCATGATCTTGCATGTGTGTAGGATTTTTTTTGAAATTACTACATTCCCCAACAGTGGTATTAGAGCCTGGTTTTATGCGTTGATGTTATATGCATGAGTAGAACACAAGTGAGTTGTGGGCGATACAAGTCATACTGCTTACCAGCATGTCATACTTTGGCTCGGCACTATTGTTGGATGAAGCGGCCCGGACCGACATTACCCGTACGCTTACGCGAGACTGGTTCTACCGACGTGCTTTGCACACAGGTGACTGGAGGATGTTAGTTTCTCCAACTTTAGTTGAACCAAGTGTGGCTACGCCCGGTCCTTGAGAAGGTTAAAACATCACTAACTTGACGAACTATCGTTGTGGTATTGATGTGTAGGTAAGAACGGTTCTTTCTCAGCCCGTAGCAGCCACGTAAAACTTGCAACAACAAAGTAGAGGACGTCTAACTTGTTTTTGCAGGGCATGTTGTGATGTGATATGGTCAATACATGATGCTATATTTTATTGTATGAGATGATCATGTTTTGTAACCGAGTTATCGGCAACTGGCAGGAGCCATATGGTTTCGCTTTATTGTATGCAATGCAATCGCCCTATAATTGCTTTACTTTATGACTAAGCGGTAACGATAGTAGTAGAAGCAATAGTTGGCGAGACAACAATGATGCTACGGTGGAGATCAAGGTGTCGCGCCGGTGACGATGGTGATCATGACGGTGCTTCGGAGATGGAGATCACAAGCACAGGATGATGATGGCCATATCATATCACTTATATTGATTGCATGTGATGTTTATCTTTTATGCATATTATTTTGCTTTGATTGACGGTAGCATTATAAGATGATCTCTCATTAAATTTCAAGATAAAAGTGTTCTCCCTGAGTATGCACTGTTGCCAAAGTTTGTCGTGCCCAGACAACACGTGATGATCGGGTGTGATAAGCTCTACGTCCATCTATAACGGGTGCAAGCCAGTTTTGCACACGCAGAATACTCAGGTTAAACTTGACGAGCCTAGCATATGTAGATATGGCCTCGGAACACTGAGACCGAAAGGTCAAGCGTGAATCATACAGTAGATATGATCAACATAATGATGTTCACCATTGAAAACTACTCCATTTCATGTGATGATCGGTTATGGTTTAGTTGATTTGGATCACGTGATCACTTAGATGATTAGAGAGATATCTATCTAAGTGGGAGTTCTTAAGTAATATGATTAATTGAACTTAAATTTATCATGAACTTAGTACCTGATAGTATTTTTCATGTCTATGTTTGTTGTAGATAGATGGCTCGTGCTGTTGTTCCATTGAATTTTAATGTGTTCCTTGAGAAAGCAAAGTTGAAAGATAATGGTAGCAATTACATGGACTGGGTCCGTAACTTGAGGATTATCCTCATTGCTGCATAGAAGAATTACGTCCTGGAAGCACCGCTAAGTGCCAAACCTGCTGCAGGAGCAACACCAGATGTTATGAACACCTGGCAGAGCAAAGCTGATGACTACTCAATAGTTCAGTGTGCCATGCTTTACGGCCTAGAACCGGGACTTCAACGACGTTTTGAATGTCATGGAGCATATGAGATGTTCCAGGAGTATAAGTTAATATTTCAACCAAATGCCCGGATTGAGAGATATGAAGTCTCCAATAAGTTCTATAGCTGCAAGATGGAGGAGAATAGTTCTGTCAGTGAGCATATACTCAAAATGTCTGGGTATCATAATCACTTGACTCAATTGGGAGTTAATCTTCTAGTTGATAGTGTCCTTGACAGAGTTCTTCAATCACTGCCACCAAGCTACAAAAGCTTCATGATGAACTATAATATGCAAGGGATGAATAAGACAATTCCCGAGCTCTTCGCAATGCTAAAGGCTGTGGAGGTAGAAATCAAAAAGGAGCATCAAGTGTTGATGGTCAATAAGACCGCCAGTTTCAAGAAAAAGGGCAAAGGGAAGAAAAAGGGGAACTTCAAGAAGAACAGCAAACAAATTGCTGCTCAGGAGAAGAAACCCAAGTCTGGACCTAAGCCTGAGACTAAGTGCTTCTACTGCAAACAGACTAGTCACTGGAAGCGGAACTGCCCCAAGTATTTGGCGGATAAGAAGGATGGCAAGGTGAACAAAGGTATGTGTGATATACATGTTATTGATGTGTACCTTATCAGAGCTCGCAGTAGCACCTGTGTATTTGATACTGGTTCTGTTACTAATATTTGCAACTCGAAATAGGGACTACAGATTAAGCGAACACTGGCCAAGGACGAGGTGACGATGCGCGTGGGAAATGGTTCCAAAGTCGTTGTGATCGTCGTCGGCACGCTACCCCTACATCTACCTTCGGGATTAGTTTTAGACCTAAATAATTTTTATTTGGTGCCAGCGTTGAGCATGAACATTATATCTGGATCTTGTTTAATGCAAAACGGTTATTCATTTAAATCTGAGAATAATGGTTGTTCTATTTATATGAGTAATATCTTTTATGGTCATGCACCCTTAAAGAGTGGTCTAGTTTTGATGAATCTTGATAGTAGTGGTACACATATTCATAACGTTGAAGCCAAAAGATGCAGAGTTGATAATGATAGTGCAACTTATTTGTGGCACTGCCGTTTGGGTCATATTGGTATAAAGCGCATGAAGAAACTCCATACTGATGGACTTTTGGAATCACTTGATTATGAATCACTTGGTACTTGCGAACCATGCCTGATGGGCAAGATGACTAAAATGCCGTTCTCCGGAACTATGGAGCGAGCAACTGATTTGCTGGAGATCATACATACTGATGTATGTGGCCCAATGAATGTTGAGGCTCGCGGCGGGTATCGTTATTTTCTCACCATCACTGATGATTTAAGCAGATATGGGTATATCTACTTAATGAAACATAAGTTTGAAACATTTGAAAAGTTCAAAGAATTTCAGAGTGAAGTTGAAAATCATCGTAACAGGAAAATAAAGTTTTTACGATCTAATTGTGGAGGAGAATATTTGAGTTACGAATTTGGTCTACATTTGAAACAATGCGGAATAGTTTCGCAACTCACGCCACCCGGAACACCACAGCATAATGGTGTGTCCGAACTTCGTAATCGTACTTTACTAGATATGGTGCGATCTATGATGTCACTTACTGATTTACCACTATCATTTTGGGGTTATGCTTTAGAGACGGCCACATTCACGTTAAATAGGGCACCATCAAAATCCGCTGAGACGACACCTTATGGACTATGGTTTGGCAAGAAACCAAAGTTGTCGATTCTTAAAGTTTGGGGCTGCGTTGCTTATGCGACAAAACTTCAACCTGATAAGCTCGAAACCAAATCGGAGAAATGTGTCTTCATAGGATACCCAAAACAAACAGTTGGGTATTGTTGACACCTGATTTTGGCAAGATACATATTGCAATGAAGATGGTCTCGAGTGAACGGGTTTTCAGAATGAAAAGATTCATGTCTCCGAGTGGAACCACTTTGATGTTTCGGTTATATTCATTCGACTTTATTTTACGGACCGAAACTATACTCCGAGTGGCATAATTCAATGTTCCGAGTGGTTTTTGGCCAATCACGTCTTCAAGATGACCTCGGATGAAGGAGCACTCTTAAGGAATTGTCTTCGTCTCGTCGAGGCAATTGATTTTGATATATAAATCATCTTAATCCGAGTTCATATGCAAAAGTTAGAGGCAATACACTGCAGACCGAACCTCAACGGAAATATGGCGCGAGGTGCCAGACACTTGTCTGATAGGTTGCGCGAGTAATTCGACCATCAAGACGGCCTTGAATCGAAAAACCTTCAACACGGAAAAGTTTCGTCTCGTCGAGCCAATCGATTTTCATATATAAATCGTCTCAATCCAAGGTCGTATGAGGCCTGGAGAGACAAATCAAGATCGGGCTATGTTTTCAGTCGAAAATCCGAGTGAAAAGTTTACCATCCGAGTGAAAGTTTACGGTCGAGTGAAAATTTACCGGTCGAGTGAAAGTTTGCTGACCGGATGAACTTATTATTATCCAAGTGGAAATATAGTCATCCGAGTGGAAATATGATCATCCGATTCAAATTGTCGTCCAGGTGAAAATATTCCGAGTGAAAAGATTACCATCGGGACGAAAACTTGCCGATTGAATAAGATAGTGCCTTTTGAGTGGAAATATAGTCATCCGACTGGAAATATAGTCATCTGAGTGAAAGATTGTCTTCCGAGTGAAAAAGTCCAATCGGACGATCCGAGTGAAAGTATCTAATATCCGAGTGGATGTCCTCAAGTCCGAGTGAAATTGAACATGTGCTCGAAAGTTTATCAAAATGACCTTGGATGAAGAAGTGTTCAATACAGAAGTTGTGTGTATCATCAACACGGTAAACTTTGATTTTGGAGTCATCATCATCAGAGATAATATATAGCCTAAAAATTCACTACGAGATTCGGATAATCCTGTCTACTGCAAGACCGAGTCCGACTGGAAGATAAAGATGACCTCGAAAAGTATTCAAGATAGCCTTATTTGAAAAAGTGATCAACATGAGAGTTGTTCGTATCGTCGAGGCGCACAAGTTTGATATTTGGGCCGTCTCGATCGGAGATCATATGCAAGCCCGGCAGCCCGCGCAAGAAGGAAGACAGAGTTTGGGCCAGATTCAGACTGAATCCGAGTTGCAATAGAATTAGGACTCTAGGACGTGAATTGATGTAATTTTTCTTGTAAGGAAAGCCTAGATGAATCCTTTACTTGTGCGGGAAGTCCAGCCACCTCTTATATATGTTGGGGGTGACGGCCGATTGAACAACACACAATCGAACAAATCAATATACTACTTTTTCATCTATGTTTTATTTCTCCACCATTTTTCTCTCTCGTTCTTCGCTGTTCTTCATGTTTGAGAGCTGCGAATCCCGAGGCTCTAGGGGCGAACGAATCGACCTAGGGCAGCCCATAGCTGCCGCACTCCCTGACGGGGTCCTTGCCGCACTCCTTGACAGGGTCCCTCCCGGGGGTGTGGGGTTTTCGGGTCTGCAAAAGCGCCCGTCGACTGTCTTGCGTATCGCGATGTTGGTCAGGTCTCCTTCAATGTGAGCTGCGGTGCATCACCCCCGGCATCGAGGGTACACATGACATGTTCGTGTGTCAACACACTTTTTGGCGACTCCGCTGGGGATCGAAGATCAATCATCATCATCCACCATGTCCGATCTTCCCAAGCCATCTGAGGTAGACGCCGATAACATCATTAAGCCCAGTCTTGATGATATATCGGCCGATCATCGCCAAGTCTATGAGGAGTACAAGAAGGCACGCGAGGAGAAGGACCTGCAGGAGTTCCTTGAAAAATTCAGGAAAGATCGCCAAGGCAACATCACTCCTATTGAAGAAATCAAGTTCCCTCCTCTTCAAACTGAACAGGTTAAACCCTCTGTAAGTACTGCCTTTTCTCCTGACCAGTGGGCTGATATTGAAAGTCATATTGCTGATGGTAACAATCTAGTCTATCAAAGTTTTATAGAAAATACTAATGCTCAGAAGAATATATATATATCTCAATCATCTAGTGGTAATAATGGTGTAGCTGCTAGTGTGCAAGACCCTAATCTGGCTTTACCTATTGCATCGGTGCCTCCCGTGTCGATGACTTATTATCCTACCCAAACAAATCAGATTGTGGCTACACCCATTAATCCTATTATGATCATGACAGGTTCGGTGGCAACGCCGAACCAAACTCTACCTACAGCTACAACCACTCGACCACTACCAAATTATGGGTCGACATACATGCCACAATTCCTACCTACAGCTAGTAACCATACTCTTCCTATCCCACTACCACAAGCTTAATCATCCACTACGAATGATGGTCTATCTAATCTTAGAGAGGAGATGGCTAAGATGCTTAGAGAGAATTTTGGAGTTGAGTTACCTCAGAATCGGATTTACCAAAAGCCGTACCCCGAGTACTTTGATGCCATCCAGTGCCCTCCGGGATATAAGATTCCATATTTTGTTAAGTTCAATGCAGAGGGCACAAAAACCACCTGGGAGCATGTTAGTCAATACTTGGCACAACTAGGTGAAGTAGGCTCACTAAACGAGTTGAAAGTGCGTCTGTTTCCTTTATCTTTAACTGGTACTGCATTTTCATGGTTTTCTTCTTTACCACATGGTTCCATTCGGGTTTGGTCACAGCTAGAGCAGAAATTTCATGATCACTTTTATAGCGGTGACAATGAACTCAAGTTATCACATCTAACATCGGTTAAACAGAAGCATGATGAATCGGTCTCCGATTACGTCAAGAGATTCAGAGAAACAAAAAACCGGTGTTTTAGTTTGGTGATAACCGAGAGAGACTTGGCAGACCTAGTGTTGAGTGGTTTGAGAACTCCCATTAGAGAAAAGCTAGAAGGTTATGAGTTCTTAAATATCAACCAAGTCTTACAAAGGGCTTTGGCTCAGGAAAGCCGAAGCAAAGATCTCAAAGAAGTGCATAGATACAAAGCCGATCGTCCAAAGATGAATATGGTGGATTATGATAGTGATCACTCGGATGATGAGGGTGATGTTTTTGTGACTGAATTTGTTTGACCATCTAAGGCCAAACCCTTTACTTGCAATGATCTGAAACCGATTCATAAGAATTGTGATGAAGAGATGAAGTTTACTTTTAACATTGTTAAGTGTGATAGAATATTTGATGCTTTGTTGCAGGCTAAGATTATTAGAATATCTCATACTTTACCGCCGTTTGAAGAGCTAAAACGGCGTTCTTACTGCAAGTATCATAATTCTTTTTCTCATGCTACTAACGATTGCAATGTTTTTCGACGACAGATACAATCGGCCATTAATGACGGATGATTGAGCTTTTCTGAGATGCAAGTTGATAAACAGCCTTTTCCAATGAATACCATGGATTTGGAGGTGAAGAAGCTACTCATTCGGCCGGAGGTAGCCGAATCTGCTAATAAAGCTAATGTCATTGTTGGTGAGCCCAGGAAAGACAAGGAGGACAACAAGGTCTTGGGGAGACAGGTTGTGCTTGGTAAGCAACCCAATGGCAAGGAAGTGATCAAAATCACCATCAAGAATCCTACACTCGGGGGGCAACTGCAAGTGCAAGAAAATGCTCGTGTGAGATTTGTCAAGCCCAAGAGTCTAGAAATTTGCAAGTGGAAAAGGAATGAAGTTAAAGTACAGCGCAAGCGGATCAAGCCAACTTTTGATATGTTGCTGTCCAAGTACACCAACCAGTCGGCCGGTTCTAGCTTTAATCGGCCGACTCATCTGAAGTGACCAAGGTCACCATCAGATGATATGTTTAGTCAGTATATGAAACCGAGCGGACCAAGGGTGCTGTTTCCAGAAGAGCATACGCAATCTATTTGGGATCAACTTGGCTATTCATATAGAGACCGATTGAACATTGGTGGCTATCAGTCGGCTGGTCAAAACATGCGACTGGATGGAAATTATCCGAGTGTAAGAATGCACCCAGGTGGAAGTTATCTGAGTGAAAAAATGTGGTCAAGTAGATTCCATCCGACTGAATTCCATCCGAGTGGATTCCATCCGAGTGACATCCATTCGAGTGGATTCCATCAGAGTAAAAAGGTGCACCCGAGTGGAAATTTCATGCATCTGGAAAGTCGAAAAGAATGGCGTGTTAAATCACCAAGTGTTGCAGCAGTTGAGTCGGGAAAAGGCAAGGAGAAAATGGATGTCAACTCACTTATCTTGGGCACTGAAATATTCGCCATACAGCAGCCGATTGTGCATAGCAATCCGACTGAGCCGATACTTGCTATCGCGCCAAAGCACTCAGCTAATGACCATGAGGCAAGGACCAGCCAGGTAAAAAAGAGAGATCCTAAATACACTCAGCCAAAGTGGTGTCCTCCAGGGCTAACAAAGACACAAAAGAGGAAACTACAGAGGTTAAGGAGTGAAGAAATGGCAGAACAGGAGGCCGAGAAACAGAGGGATAAGTTGTTCAATGACACTCGACCCATGGTTCCACCAAAACAAGTGTGGAGGCCTAAACAAATACAAGATACAACAACTTCTACATCTATCACGGCAATACCTACATCACCAAAGGAGGACGATGCAACATATATGACATCGTCTGCGACACTTCTTACTTCTCATTCACTCGACAAATTTTAGAATCTATGGATGCACTCGAGGAGGAGGCTGATATGTTGGACTATGAGTCTACGCCGGTTCATGAAGGTATGGATATCAATATGGTGTATTACTTACCTGCTGAGTTTCGTGCTGTAGATGAAGAAGGGGAGGTGGCTCAGCTGGATTTTGGCCCTAAAACCGCAATATTCGAGAAGCCAAAAGAACCAGTAACGCATCTGAAACCATTATATCTCAGAGGTCATATCAATGGGTCGTCGCTCACTCGGATGCTTGTTGATGGTGGTGCTGTGGTAAATCTTACGCCCTATTCGGTCTTCAAGAAATTGGGTTTGCCTGATGAAGAATTGGTCAAGACCAATTTGGTGCTCAACGGGTTTGAAGGCAAAGAGAAAACTAAAGCCAAAGGTGTAATGTATGTGGAGCTTACAGTCGGAAGCAAAACTTTGGCTACTGCATTCTTTGTCGCTGAGGTGCAAGGTAACTACAACGTTATACTAGGACGTGATTGGGTTCATGCAAACCAGTGCGTGCCATCCATTATGCACCAGTTTTTGATTCAGTGGGTTGATGATGAAGTGGAAGTAATTCATGCGGATAACTCGGCTTGTGTTGCTTTGGCCGATGCATCGGTGGATTGGCAACATCCCAATGCTACTTGCTTGACGGGACGTGACTTATCAGAATTTGATTTTCTTAGCGCGACCAAGAATGCTTTTGTGCCTGTCTCTTTAAAGACGACTGAATGCAATCGGCTCCAAGGTATGATATGTTTAAATGGATCCTAATTCCGAGTGGTTACGAAAACGTCTTTGAGGGAGTCCTGGATTAGGGGGTGTTTAGATAGCCGAACTACACCTTCAGCCGGACTCCTAGACTATGAAGATACACGATTGAAGACTCTGTCCCGTGTCCGGAAGGGACTTTCCTTGGCGTGGAAGGCAAGCTTGGCGATACGGATGTTCAGATCTCCTACCATTGTAACCGACTCTATGTAACCCTAACCCTATCCGGTGTCTATATAAACCGGAGGGTTTTAGTCCGTAGGACAACATATACATCAACAACCATACCATAGGCTAGCTTCTAGGGTTTAGCCTCTCTGATATCATGGTAGATCTACTTTTGTACTACCCATATCATCAATATTAATCAAGCAGGACGTAGGGTTTTACCTCCATCGAGAGGGCCCGAACCTGGGTAAAACTTCGTGTCCCTTGCCTCCTGTTACCATACGGCCTAGACGCACAGTTCGGGACCCCCTACCCGAGATCCGCCGATTTTGACACCGACATTGGTGCTTTCATTGAGAGTTCCTCTGTGCCGTCGCCGTCAGGACCGATGGCTCCTACGATCATCAATGGCGATGCAGTCTAGGGTAAGACCTTCCTCCCCGGACAGATCTTCGTCTTTGGCGGCTTCGCACTGCGGGCCAATTCACTTGGCCATCTAGAGCAGATCGAAAGCTACGCCCCTGGACGTCAGGTCAGATTTGGAAGTTTAAACTACACGGCTGACATCTGCGGGGACTTGATCTTCGACGGATTCGAACCACTACCGAGCGCGCCGCACTGTCACGACGGGCATGATCTAGCTCTGCCACCGAACAGTGCCCTGGAGGCCGCACCCGCATCGGCTCCGACCCTTAGTTCGGAGCTGACTGCGGCGATTAAGGATGGGCGGTTGGATGCCACCTCGGGGGCTGCGATCCAAACAGCGATTGAGCCGAACACCAGCCCCGTACTCTGTGAGGCTCGTGACTCCAAGGAGCCGGACTCCTCTCCGGACTCCGAACCCTCTGCGCCCCTGCCAGTCGAATCCGATTGGGCGCCGATCATGGAGTTCACTGCCGCAGACATCTTTCAGCACTCGCCTTTCGGTGATATCCTGAAGTCACTGAAGTCTCTCTCTTTATCAGGAGAGCCCTGGCCGGACTACGGTCAGCAAGGTTGGGGTACGGACGATGAGGAAATTCAAAACCCACCCACCACCCACTTCGTAGCCACTGTCGACGACTTAACCGACATGCTCGACTTCGACTCTGACAACATTGACGGTATGGACGCCGATGAAGGAGACGATGAAGAACCAGCGCCTATTGAGCCCTGGAACGCCACCTCGTCATACGACGTATACATGGTGGACGCACCAAAAGATGACGACGAAGAGCGGAAGGACGCACCGAAGGATTGTTCCCTCGAAAAGCAGTCAAAGCGGCGACGCAAGCGCCGCCCCAAATCCCGCCTCAACAAAAATAGTGATCACATAGACCCAGCGCTGGAGCAGGGCGAACCGCTGCCGAACAACGGCAATCCGGATAATCAAACCGAACAAATAAACCCTATCAAGGATAATGGTCCGGACGACATAACGCGGACAGGCACCCGGAGCAGTAGAATGCCCGTAAAAGGCTTGTTGCCACCGCGAGGAGCCTCAAAAAGCAGAAGCGAAGGCTCAAGGCTGCGCAAGACACACTCCAATTCAGATGGAGCAAAATACTCAACACTACAACAAGGTACGACGACAATCGCCCCTCCAAGAGCTACCCAAAGCGGAAGCTGCTACCCGAATTTGATGAGGAGGCCGCAGACCTCCCACAACCAAATATCAAAGCAGCCACCTGGTCGGATAGACGACCCCTCTACCAACACAGAGCGGCATACAACGCCACTCACAATACAACACGCGACCCAGGCGAGGGTTCGCACCCAAAGGACGGCGCAACAAGATCCATCTATGGACCACGCAAGCGCCCCCCAGCATACAATGCAACACAACAAATATCCGAACAACGCAGTACACCCAGCTACAGGGGTGCCGCACACCCTCTATGTTTCACCGACGAGGTGCTGGACCATGAATTTCCAGAGGGATTCAAACCTGTAAACATAGAAGCATACGACGGAACAAGAGACCCCGGGGTTTGGATTGAGGACTATATCCTTCATATCCATATGGCTCGAGGAGATGATCTCCACGCCATCAAATATTTACCCCTCAAGCTCAAAGGGCCAGCTCATCACTAGCTCAAAGGCCTCCCCGAAAGCTCCATTGGAAGTTGGGAAGACCTCGAAGACACCTTTTGGGCAAATTTTCAAGGGACTTATGTCCGACCTCCGGATGCGGATGATCTGAGTCACATAACTCAGTAGCCCGGAGAGTCAGCCCGAAAGCTTTGGAATAGGTTTCTTACTAAAAAGAACCAGATTGTCGACTGTTCGGATGCCGAAGCCTTAGCGGCTTTCAAGCATAGCGTCTGTGACGAATGGCTCGCCAAACTCCTCGGCCAAAATAAGCCGAGAACGATGGCCGCATTAACAAACCTCATGACCCACTTTTGCATGGGTGAGGACAGCTGGCTAGCCAGATGCAGCACCAGTGACCCCAGTGCATCGGAAGTTAGAGATGGAAACGGGAAATCATGGCGCAACAGCAATAACAAACGCCGGAATAAAGAAGACAACACGAAGGGCACGGTAGTAAATGCCGGATTCAAAAGCTCTCGGCCAGGTCAAAAGCTACCCACTAAAGGCACCAGGGATGAACTGTCCAGCCTCAACAAAATTCTGGACCAAGTATGTCAGATCCACAATACCCCGGGTAAACCTGCTAATCATACCCGCAGAGAATGTTGGGTCTTCAAGTAGTCCGGCAAGCTCAACGCCGTACACAAAGAGGGAGGACACACCAAGTGAAGACGAGGATGAGCCCCCCAAGCAAGACACGGGGGAACAAAACAAATTCCTACCAGAAGTCAAAACAGTAAACGTACTACACATGATCAAGGGAAAAAAACAATACGACACCCCCAGGAAAATATACCCAAGTGCGTGTCACCTCAAAGTCCTACCAATGGTCGTATCAACCGATCACTTTCGACCATTGTGACTACTCAGCAAGTATCCGACACGTAGGATGGGATGCCTTGGTATTAGACCCAGTAATCGGCGGATATCACTTCACACGAGTCTTGATGGACGGCGGCAGCAGCCTAAACCTAATATACCAGGATACAATCCGCGTGATGGGGTTAGACCCAACACAAATTAGCGATAGCAATACTACCTTTCAAGGAGTAACGCCGGGCCCAGGGGCTCATTGTACGGCCTCCCTCCTACTACAAGTTATATTCGGCTCCCCCGATAACTTCCGTCGCGAGCATTTAACTCTCCACATCGCTCCGTTTCAAAGTGGCTATCAAGCACTGCTAGGACGCGAAGCTTTCGTTCGCTTTAATGCAATACCACACTACGCCTCCGTCACACTCAAGATGCCCGGTCCACGTGGCATCATTATAGTGCACGAAGACATCAAGCGCTCTCTGCGCGCCGAAGAGAGTAAGGCTGCCTTGGCAGCCAAACATTAAAGACGTTCGGACCAGCGATCGAGTCCGGTGCCGCTATTTACACCAAATAAGTGAGCACACCCCTATTCGTCAATACAAGCGGCTCAACGCACCCAGACAAGTGGCAATTTCTTATCATCTTCAATTATACATGGTTTCTTTAAAAACTATCTTTTTGCACGACAACTCTTTCACTTAACTTCCTCTCTTTTACAGACGATGATCGTGCTACACCCGTCCAGGATACGGCACAATGGAGACACAGGCGCAGACGTGCAGCAGGGACCCGCTCAAAGGATTCTTTTTACATTAAGACCCTGCGTAAACCTTTTTTACTGTCTCTTGTTGATACATATCCACCGTTGTGAAGGATGCTGACGTCTTGGCATGTGGCCACGCCAGAACAATGCACATACCTGGACACAAGGGGCTTCTTACAAAGGCCATTATTCAGGCCCGGTTTATACCACAAAGACCGAATACCTTAGGGAGTGTTCGGCGTCGCGAGTTTGGCCCTATATGCATCAGCTCCGAATCATTGTCTTTGGTCAAATGTTGGGTTTTCCCGGCTCCTGTGTTTTGGTGCCTTACGTTCCGCTTTACCAACTAAGGTAGCACCAGGAGAACTACTGCGATTGTGCCCTGGTTCATCCGGACGAGCACCTCAGTAGAGAAATCCGAAAACTGACTGTCATGATATAGCGTGAGATTGGTCAACCACTCGATGACCTGTGGGAATGTTAGAATTCCTCTGCCTTAACGAAGGGTCGTTTTCCGGCCAGGCATATACGCACCTGAGATCGGGAGAGTGCGGAGCCACCAGGGGCTATCTAGTAGCCCCACTGTCAAACTCCTATGGCTAAGTGAAAGTGTTAAAGCATTATAGTCCGGTTGCCTCGCTCGCTCTGCTATCACCTCCTTAATAGGACCAAGACGTTGGGTTAAGTGTGAACGCATGTTTTTGCTAGCACCTCCACATTATATGCGTGGGGGTTGAAGCCGACGACTGCAATCTTTCAGGTTATACACACATATACAAAAATGGCTGCCCAAGAGGCATCATATTACTTTCAGGCAAAAGTATTAAAATAGCCTTATAAAACTCTATAAAAGCATTTCGCTTACAATGAGATTACATATCACTCAAACATAATATTTTTTGAGCACTGGGTCTCTACCAAACGGGCACCCTCAAGAACTTCTTCAAAGTAGTGCTCAGCAGCCTTTCGACCTATGGCCGAATCCCGCGCTGCAACATTGGTAGCATCCATCTCCGCCCAGAGTGCCTTGACACGGGCAAAGGCCATCCGTGCGCCCTCTATGCACGCCGACCTCTTCATCGCATCAATGCGTGGCATCACATCGAGTAACTGCTGCACCAAGCTGAAATAGCTATTCGGTTTTGACCCTTCCGGCCATAACTGATCCACAACATACCTCATGGAGAGTCCGGACAACCTATTTAGTTCAGCCCATTCGGCTAATTGGTCAGTCAATGAAAGTGGACGCTCGGGAGTATGGAATTGTCTCCAAAACAGCTGGTCCACTCCACGGTCTGTCTGACCCTGGAAGTACTTGGCCGCATCGGCAGCGCTCACCGCCAAATCCATATACACATCCTCCCAGCTCCATAGCCGATCCAGCGGGGCATACCGTGGATCTCCGAACTTCCTCCGCAACATAAAGGACTTCCCAGCTACAATATCCTCGGCTTCCCGCAGCTCCTCCTTCTTTGCCCTCATTGCAGAGCAGAGGTCCTTTCTTGTCGCAGCAGCCTTCTCAAGGTTCGATGCCTTCGCCTGGTTTTCCTTTTCAAGAACCTGGCAATGGTCGGCGGCGTCTTTTAATTCTATGGCCATCTTGGCCATCTTGTCTCGGCTCTCGCCATGTGCGGCCTTCTCGGCTTGCAACTCTTCGGCCGCCTTTAAAGCAGCCGCATTACCCAACCTCGCTTGTTCCTTGGCTCGGGCAAGTTCTGCCTGCAAGGCTTGAACATTGGCAGCCCCATCTGCAGTCACAACATATTAAAGATACTGGCATCATGCTACTCTTCCTATGTGACATTCACCAGATAATGACACTTACCATGTGCCTCGTCAAGCCTTTTGTTAACAAGCTCGATGTCGGCTTCTGCCGCATCCAACTGCCGTTCTAAATGGGCAAAGTCGCTAGTCCGGCTAGCCACCGGAGCTTCCATCACCTGCACATCGAGGAAGTATGGTTATTACCTAGGAATATGATCCTCTGTTTGTCGTCGTTTCCGACAACAACAAGAGTCTCAGGGGATACTATCTACACAGGGCACACCTAGTATGTGCAGGACTATCATACATTATTTTACGTACCTCAAACCCTGTCAGTAGACTCATAAAAGCTTTATGCAATCCGCTTTTGGCGGACGAGATTCTCTACATCACCGTATTCATCAGCACACGGTGTTCATCTGAGATGGCCGCTCGCCCCACCAACTCCCTCAGAACATCCGACCGCACACTAGACGGTGCCGGACTCGTTTGTATGCTCTCTTTGGGAGCCGGACACTGGGAACTTCGGGGGTCGACAGGATTATCTTCTGGCCTCGTCGGACTCGGAGAGGCCCTCCGCGACGACACTTCAGGGTCGCTCGCTTCTGGAGCAGAGGAGTCCGGAGGGGGCGTTTCGCTCTCCATCATCTCTGGAAGAAGATCCCCCAAAGACGAGCTCATTTGAGAGGGGCTAAGGCCCGAACTGCAAAGATACATGCAGTGGTTATCTTCTCAGAAGAAAAGATGACATATCTGTACTATTAAGGTATTTTGGGTCACTTACGACTCGTGGTAGAATTCATCCCCTCGCGGACTTTGTGCGGCAACGGCGCCCCTCGAGGTAGGACCCTCTGTGGGAGACTTCTTCCCTCGTTTGGAAGTTTTGGCTTCCGAATCCCCGGGCGCAGTTCTTTTCCTCTTCTGGTCTTCTTCCTTCATGGAGACGCTCGCTCCCTCGGCTAGAACGGGTAGCATTGAGGGCCCGCGTCCGCCCGCATTACCTTCCATAGTATTTTCCTTTAAAGGCTCCGGGTGGGGTGCGGTCTGGAGCATCTTCTCCAATACCAGATTTTCCAAACCCTCAGGGAGGGGGGCCGAACACCGAATCGACTTTGCCTTTGTTAGCCAGTCCTGGTCAAAAAGCGAACTCACAGAAATAGCTTCGTAACAAAGGAGAGATAGTATGTTTGGCCGGAAGATGCCTTACCTGTTCGGCGGCGCGGTTGCTACTCAGGCCCGCGTCCTCGGTGATTTCCGTACACTTCACTTGAGGTCCGAAGAACGACTTGTACATCTCCTCGAGCGTCACGCCGAGGAAATTTTGAATGGCGCGTGGTCCCTCGGGATTAAACTCCCACAAGCGAAGAGGCCGGCGTTTGCAAGGCTGGACTTGGCGAACCAGCATAACTTGTGCTACCGCAACCAAACTGAAATCTCCATTAAAGAGATCTTGAATGCGGCTCTGCAGTATAGGCACGTTCTTGGCCGGACCCCAGCTCAATCCTCTGCTAATCCATGACATCAATTGTGGTGGAGGGCCCGGGCAGAAGACAGGGGCGGCCGCCCACTTGGCACTTCTAGTAGCCGTGATGTAGAACCACTCCTGTTGCCACAATTCAGACACCTCTGGAATGGAACCTTTGGGCCATGCAGCTCCCATCATCTTGCATATTGAGGCGCCTCCACATTCCGCATGTTGCCCCTCGATCATCTTCGGTTTTACTTCAAAAGTCTTGAGCCATAGGCCAAAGTGAGGGGTAACCCGGAGGAAGGCCTCGCACACAACAACAAATGTCGTGATATGAAGAAAGGAGTCCGGAGCTAGATCATGGAAATCTAGCCCGTAGTAAAACATAAAGCCCCTGACAAAAGGATCCAATGCAAGGCCTAGACCTCGGAGGAAGTGGGAGACGAACACGACGCTCTCGTTGGTTTTGGGGGAAGGGACGGCCTGCCCCCGGGGAGGCAGCCGATGCAGAATCTCGGCGGTCAGATATTTGGCCTCCCTCAACTTTTTGACGTCTCTTCCATGACGGAAGAAGGCACCCATCGGCCTTGAAGGCTAGATCCGGACATGACTGAAGGTTCGGAGCACCTGACCTGAACTTTGGGCGTTTGAGCTTGAGGTGGGGGAAGGATTCGATTGAGCACGGGAGGGAAAAATAAAAGGCCTCGTCCCTTTATAAAGAGGGTGGATATCGAGCGTCCTCCCCGTGTCCGTTTGGACTTGCCTATGATCTAGGAGTCCTAGAAGCGGTTGGGTTACCCACGCCTGTATTGATGAGAATCCCAGAATAAGGGGACATGATCTCTGCTTTAACAAGATGTGCCAAGGAAACCGCCTCGCATAATGCGCTAAGATGGGGCTGTAAAACGGTTCGAATAAAAGCTTGGCCATGGTGTGATGTCACACTACGGAATACGTCAGCAGATTAGATTTGTGTAAATATTATTCTCTCTATGGCAATATGTGGAAACTTATTTTACAGAGCCGGACACTATCTTTGTGTTCAAAATCTTCTATGAAGTACTTGGAGGAGGAACCCGCCTTGCAATGCCGAAGACAATCTGCGCGCCAGGCTCATCGTCATTGAAGCCTGGTTCAGGGGCTACTGAGGGAGTCCTGGATTAGGGGGTGTTTGGATAGCCGAACTATACCTTCAGCCATACTCCTGGACTATGAAGATACATGATTGAAGACTCCGTCCCGTGTCCGGAAGGGACTTTCCTTGGCGTGGAAGGCAAGCTTGGCGATACGGATGTTCAGATCTCCTACCATTGTAACCTACTCTATGTAACCCTAACCCTATCCGGTGTCTATATAAACCGGAGGGTTTTAGTCCGTAGGACAACATATACATCAACAATCATACCATAGGCTAGCTTCTAGGGTTTAGCCTCTCTGATCTCATGGTAGATCTACTCTTGTACTACCCATATCATCAATATTAATCAAGCAGGACGTAGGGTTTTACCTCCATCGAGAGGGCCCGAACCTGGGTAAAACTTCGTGTCCCTTGCCTCCTGTTACCATCCGGCCTAGACGCACAGTTTGGGACCCCCTACCCGAGATCCGCCGGTTTTGACACCGACATTAAAGTATCGGTCTAGTGAGAACGATATGTATGAGTCTATAGAGGAGTTGGATGACATGGATAAACTTGGACAAGGTTTTACATCAGCCGATCCGTTAGAAGAGGTAGATATTGGAGATGGTTCAGTCACTCGACCGACATTTATAAACAAAAATTTGAAAGCCGATTGTAAGGCTAAGTTAATCGAGCTATTGAAAGAATATGTTTGTTGCTTTGCATGGGAATATCATGAGATGCCAGGGTTAAGCCGAGAGCTAGTGGAGCATCGGTTGCCTATAAAGGCCGGTTTTAGACCTTATAAACAATCAGCCAGAAAATTTAATCCGAAAACATATGACCGGATCAAGGAAGAGATCGGTCGACTGCTTGAAGCTAATTTCATTCGACCTTGCAGGTATGCCGAGTGGATTTCTAACATTGTCCCAGTGGAGAAGAAAGGATCTGGCAAGTTGAGGGTGTGTATTGATTTTAGAGATTTGAATAGGGCTACACCCAAAGATGAGTATCCTATGCCAATAGCCGATATGATTATTAATGATGCTTCTGGACATAAGGTTATTAGCTTTCTAGATGGTAATGCCAGATACAATCAAATTTTTATGGCCAAAGAGGACATGTACAAAACGGCTTTCCGATGTCCTGGTTTCCTTGGTTTATTCGAGTGGACAGTGAGGACATTTGGATTAAAAAATGCTGGAGCCACGTATCAAAGGGCTATGAATTTAATTTTTCATGATTTACTCGGTGTCATACTTGAAGTTTATATTGATGATATTGTTGTCAAATCGGATGCTTTTGAATCTCACTTGGCCGATTTGCGTTTAGCTTTTGAAAGAATGAAAAGGTATGGACTGAAGATGAATCCTTTAAAGTGTGCATTTGGTGTATCAGCTGGCAAGTTTTTGGGTTTTATTATTCATGAAGATGGCATAGAGATTGATCCCAAAAAGATAGAGGCCATACATAAAGTGGAGGCTCCAACATGCAAGAGAGATATGCAAAAGTTCTTGGCAAGGTCAATTATTTGAGAAGGTTCATAGCTAATCTATCAGGGAAAGTTGATGCATTTACTCCTATCCTCCGGTTAAAGAATGATGCCGATTTCACTTGGGGGGCAAAACAGCAAGAAGCATTTGATATGATCAAGAATTATTTGTGCACTCCTCCGGTGATGAAAGCACCCAAGCATAGGGAACCCTTCAGACTTTACATTGCAGCAGAGGAAGGAGTTATTGGTGCTATTCTAACTCAAGAGACCGAAGGAAAAGAGCATGCCATCACTTATTTGAGCCGCCGCCTATTGGACGCAGAGACAAGGTATACATTTATTGAAAAATTATGTCTATGTTTATATTATGCTTGCACAAAATTGAGACATTATTTAGTACCGAGTGCTTGCATAGTAGCTTGTCAGACCGATGTCATTAAATACATGTTGCATAGACCAATTCTTAGTGGTAGAATTGGAAAGTGGGCTTATGCTTTGATTGAATATGATTTGTCCTATGAATCTCTAAAATCCATGAAAGGCCAAATCGTTGCTAATTTTATTGTTGAACATCGGATTGATGACAAGCATGATATTGATATGAACATTGTCTCAATAGTACCATGGAGACTATATTTTGATGGTTCAGTTTGTACCAATGGCCAAGGTGTTGGTATTGTTTACATATCTCCTCATGGTGCTGTTTTTGAAGCCTCATGCCGCATAGAATATTTTTGTACAAACAATCAAGCCGAATATGAAGCATTATTATTCGGCCTAGAGATGTTACTTGCTATAGGTGTTACACATATTGAGGCTTATGGTGATTCGTTACTAGTGGTGCAGCAAATATCCAAAGTCTTTCAGTGTTTGGACAAATCACTTAATGTTTATCTTGATAAATTTCTAGATATAATTTCTACTTTGGATTACTTTACCATTGCTCATATATCTAGACATGACAATTGGAAAGCAAATAAATTGGCACAACAAGCATCCGGATATCATGTTGATCATGGCATGTTTCATATCTCTCAAAGACCGATGTCTTATCTTGCCAATATGGGAGAGGCCGAACCTGAACCCACTGATTCGGCCATTAACAAAAAGGCTAGTGCAGGTGACAATCCCAACTGGAGGAAGCCCATTGTTGATTACTTGTGCAATCCGAGTGAAAGGGTGGACAGTGCTGTTCGGCGTATGGCTTTCAAGTATACAATGAGAGATGATGGTCTTTATCGCCGAACAATGGATGATGTTCTTCTAAAGTGTTTGGATGAGGACTAGGCAAGAGTTGCTATGGGAGAGGTACATGAAGGCATTTGTGGCACTCACCATTCGGCTCCCAAGATGAAATGGTTATTGCGATGTGCTGGGTTTTATTGGCCGACTATGATTAATGATTGCTTCAGATATTATAAAGGGTGCGAAGCATGTCAAAAATTTGGTGATATTCAATTGGCTCCTGCTGCTATGTTGCATCCTATTATCAAACCGTGGCATTTCATAGGATGGGGTTTAGACTTTATTGGGCAAATTCATCCATCTTCCTCAAAGGGGCATCGGTTCGTATTGGTGGCAACTGATTATTTCACTAAATGGTCTGAAGCAATACCTCTCAAGAACATGACACATACAGAGGTAATTCAATTCATAACCGAGCACATTATTCATAGATTCGGTATTCCTCAAACGTTAACAACAGATCAAGGTTCATCTTTCATGTCACACCAAGTCAGTGAGTTTGCCGGATCTTATAACATAAAGTTTCTCAATTCCTCTCCATATTATGACCAAGCTAATGGACAAGCTGAGTCTAGCAATAAAATTTTAATCAAACTCATCAAGAAAAAGATTGAAGATAATCCAAGGAGATGGCATGAGTTGTTGTCTCAAGCTTTGTGGGCACATAGAATTTCAAGGCATGGTGCTACGAAGGTGACCCCATATGATCTAGTATATGGTCAAGAGGCCGTTTTACCAGTGGAAGTAAATTTGAATGCTTTGAGAATAGCCAAACAAAATGATTTATCGGCAGTAGACTTTTATAACTTGATGATGTACAATATTGATGAGGTTGCCGATAAACGTTTGGTTGCTTTGAAGTCCATAGAGAGAGACAAGTTGAGGGTTGCAAGAGCTTACAATAAGAAAGTTAAGTTGGAGAATTTTCAAGTTGGTGATCTCGTCTGGAAAGTGATTCTGCCGATTGGTTCAAGAGATAGAAAATTCGGGAAGTGGTCTCTAAGTTGAGAAGGTCCTTTTAGAATTACAAGAGTTGTTCCCGGAAATTCATATTTGGTGGAATCAATACAAGGGGCATTGTTACCTCGAGCTCTCAATGGCAAATATTTGAAGAAGTACCACCCGAGTGTGTGGCAGGAAGCCTAAGTAGGCAATGGCCGATATACAATTATCGCCCTTAGCACA
The DNA here is from genome assembly GCA_034509565.1 of Triticum monococcum. Lineage (NCBI taxonomy): Eukaryota > Viridiplantae > Streptophyta > Magnoliopsida > Poales > Poaceae > Triticum > Triticum monococcum. Next base: position 70,852,714 of record CM067843.1, on the reverse strand, counting down.
AACATGGCCCATACATAATTATCGCCCTGAGAAAAATAAATGGCCGATGGAGTGTTGATATCGTCCTTAGAACAAACACTATGCATATTATTTTTCGGCGTGCAAGCTTTGCCGAAAAACAGGGGGGGCATGTGTTGACACCTGATTTTGGCAAGATACAGATTGCAATGAAGATGGTCTCGAGTGAACGGGTTTTCAGCATGAAAAGATTCATGTCGCCGAGTGGAACCACTTTGATGTTTCGGTTATATTCATTCGACTTTATCTTACGGACCGAAACTATACTCCGAGTGGCATAATTCAATGTTCCAAGTGGTTTTTGGCCAATCACGTCTTCAATATGACCTCGGATGAAGGAGCACTCTTAAGGAATTGTCTTCTTCTCGTCGAGGCAATCGATTTTGATATATAAATCATCTCAATCCGAGTTCATATGCAAAAGTTAGAGGCAATACACTGCAGACCGAACCTCAACAGAAATATGGCGTGAGGTGCCAGACACATGTCTGATAGGTTGCGCGAGTAATTAGACCATCAATACGACCTTTAATCGAAAAACCTTCAACAGGGAAAAGTTTCGTCTCGTCGAGCCGATCGATTTTCATATATAATTCGTCTCAATTTGAGGTCGTATGAGGCCTGGAGAGACAAATCAAGATCGGGCTATGTTTTCAGTCGGAAATCCGAGTGAAAAGTTTACCATCCGAGTGAAAGTTTACGGTCGAGTGAAAATTTACCGGTCGAGTGAAAGTTTGCTGACCGGATGAACTTATTATTATCCAAGTGGAAATATAGTCATCCGAGTGGAAATATGATCATCCGAGTGAAATTGTCGTCCAGGTGAAAATATTCTGAGTGAAAAGATTATCATCGGGACGAAAACTTGTTGATTGAATAAGATAGTGCCTTCCGAGTGGAAATATTGTCATCCAAGTGGAAATATAGTCATTCGAGCGAAAGATTGTCTTCCGAGTGAAAAATTCCAATCGGACGATCCGAGTGAAAGTATCTAATATCCGAGTGGATGAGCTCAAGTCCGAGTGAAATTGAACATGTGCTCGAAAGTTTATCAAAATGACCTTGGATGAAGAAGTGTTCAATACAGAAGTTGTGCGTATCATCAAGACAGTAAACTTTGATTTTGGAGTCATCATCAGCAGAGATAATATATAGCCTACAAATTCACTACGAGACTCGGATAATCCAGTCTACTCCAAGACCAAGTCCGACTGGCAGATAAAGATGACCTCGAAAAGTATTCAAGATGGCCTTATTTGAAAAAGTGATCAACATGAGAGTTGTTCGTATCGTCGAGGCGCACAAGTTTCGTATTTGGGCCGTCTCAATCGGAGATCATATGCAATCCCGGTGGCCCGCGCAAGAAGGAAGACAGAGTTTGGGCCAGATTCAGACTGAATCCGAGTTGGAATAGAATTAGGACTCTAGGACGTGAATTGATGTAATATTTCTTGTAAGGAAAGCCTAGATGAATCCTTTACTTGTACGGGAAGTCCATCCACCTCTTATATATGTTGGGGGTGACGGCCGATTGAACAACACACAATCGAACAAATCAATATACTACTTTTTCATCTACGTTTTATCTCTCCACCGTTTTTCTCTCTCGTTCTTCGCTGTTCTTCGTGTTTGAGAGCTGCGAATCCCAAGGCTCTAGGGGCGAGCGAATAGACCTAGGGCAGCCCATAGCCGCCGCACTCCCTGACGGGGTCCCTCCCGAGGGTGTGGGGTTTTCGGGTCTGCAAAAGCGCCCGTCGACTGTCTTGCATATCGCGCTGTCGGTCGGGTCTCCTTCGACATGAGCTGCGGTGCATCACCCCCGGCGTCGAGGGTACACGTGACGTGTTCGTGTGTCAACAGGTACACCTTCTATCACAGATCCGAGGGCAAGACATTCATTGCTAAGAATGGATCCTTTCTACAGAGGGAGTTTCTCTCGAAAGAAGTGAGTGGGAGGAAAGTAGAACTTGATGAGGTAACAGTACCTGCTCCCTTATTGGAAAGTAGTTCATCACAGAAACCGGTTCCTGTGACGTCTACACCAATTAGTGAGGAAGTTAATGATGATGATTATGAAACTTCAGATCAAGTTGTTACTGAACCTCGTAGGTCAACCTGAGTAAGATCCGCACCAGAGTGGTACGGTAATCCTGTTCTGGAGGTTATGTTGCTAGACCATGACGAACCTACAAACTATGAAGAAGCGATGGTGAGCCCAGATTTCGCAAAATGTCTTGAGGCCATGAAATCTGAGATGGGATCCATGTATGAGAACAAAGTGTGGACTTTGGTCGACTTGCCCAATGATCGGCAAGCCATCAAGAATAAATGGATCTTCAAGAAGAAGACTGATGCTGATGGTAATGTTACCGTCTATAAAGCTCGGCTTGTTGCAAAAGGTTTTTGACAAGTTCAAGGGATTGACTACGATGAGACCTTCTCACCCGTAGCGATGCTTAAGTCTGTTCGAATCATGTTAGCAATTGCTGCATTTTATGATTATGAAATTTGGCAAATGGATGTAAAAACTGGATTCCTGAATGGATTTATGGAAGAAGAGTTGTATATGATGCAACCGGAAGGTTTTGTCGATCCAAATGGAGCTAACAAAGTGTGCAAGCTCCAGCGATCCATTTATGGACTGGTGCAAGCCTCTCGGAGTTGGAATAAATGTTTTAATAGTGTGATCAAAGCATATAGTTTTATACAGACTTTTGGAGAAGCCTGTATTTACAAGAAAGTGAGTGGGAGCTCTGTAGCATTTCTGACATTATATGTGGATGACATATTGTTGATTGGAAATGATATAGAATTTCTGGATAGCATAAAAGGATATTTGAATAAGAGTTCTCCAATGAAAGACCTCGGTGAAGCTGCTTATATATTGGGCATCAAGATCTATAGAGATAGATCGAGACGCTTAATTGGACTTTCACAAAGCACATACCTTGACAAAGTTTTGAAGAAGTTCAAAATGGATCAAGCAAAGAAAGGTTTCTTTCCTGTGTTACAAGGTGTGAAATTGAGTAAGACTCAATGCCCGACCACTGCAGAAGATAGAGAGAAATTGAAAGATGTTCCCTATGCTTCAGCCATAGGCTCTATCATGTAAGCAATGCTGTGTACCAGACCTGATGTGTGCCTTGCTATTAGTTTAGCAGGGAGGTACCAAAGTAATCCAGGAGTGGATCACTAGACAGCGGTCAAGAACATCCTGAAATACCTGAAAGGGACGAAGGATATGCTTCTCGTTTATGGAGGTGACAAAGAGCTCGTCGTAAATGGTTATGTCGATGCAAGTTTTGACACTGATCCGGATGATTCTAAATCGCAAACCGGATACATGTTTTTATTAAACGGTGGAGCAGTTAGTTGGTGCAGTTCTAAACAAAGTGTCGTAGCCGGATCTACATGTGAAGCGGAGTACATAGCTGCTTCGGAAGCAACAAATGAAGGAGTCTGGATGAAGGAGTTCATATCCGATCTAGGTGTCATACCTAGTGCATGGGGTCCAATGAAAATATTTTGTGACAATACTGGTGCTATTGCGTTGGCAAAGGAATCCAGATTTCACAAGAGGACCAAGCACATCAAAAGACGCTTCAACTCCATCCGGGATCAAGTCCAGGTAGGAGACATAGAGATTTGCAAGATACATACGGATCTGAATGTTGTAGACCCGTTGACTAAGCCTCTTCCACGAGCAAACCATGATCAGCACCAAGGCTCCATGGGTGTTAGAATCATTACTGTGTAATCTAGATTATTGGATCTAGTACAAGTAGGAGACTGGAGGAAATATGCCCTAGAGGCAATACTAAAGTTATTATTTATTTCCTTATATCATGATAAATGTTTATTATTCATGCTAGAATTGTATTAACTGGAAACATGATACATTTGTGAATACATAGACAAACAGAATGTCACTAGTATGCCTCTACTTGACTAGCTCGTTGATCAAAGATGGTTATGTTTCCTAGCCATAGACAAAGAGTTGTCATTTGATTAACGGGATCACATCATTAGGAGAATGATGTGATTGACTTGACCCATTCCGTTAGCTTAGCACTTGATCGTTTAGTTTGTTGCTATTGCTTTCTTCATGACTTATACATGTTTGTATGACTATGAGATTATGCAACTCCCGTTTACCGGAGGAACACTTTGTGTGCTACCAAACATCACAATGTAATTGGATGATTATAAAGGTGCTCTACAGGTGTCTCCAAAGGTACTTGTTGAGTTGGCGTATTTTGAGATTAGGATTTGTCGCTCCAATTGTCGGAGAGGTGTCTCTGGGCCCACTCGATAATACACATCACTGAAGCCTTGCAAGCGTCGCAACTAATGAGTTAGTTGCAGGATGATGTGTTACGGAACGAGTAAAGAAACTTGCTGATAACGAGATTGAACTAGGTATTGAGATACCGACGATCGAATCTCGGGCAAGTAACATACAGATGACAAAAGGAACAACGTATGTTGTTATGCGATTTGACCGATAAAGATCTTCGTAGAATATGTAGGAGCCAATATGAGCATCCAGGTTCCGCTATTGGTTATTGACTAGATACGTGTCTCGGTCATGTCTACATATTTCTCGAACCCGTAGGGTCCGCACGCTTAAAGTTCAATGACAGTTATATTATGAGTATATGGTTTTTGATGTACCAAAGGTAGTTCGGAGTCCCGGATATGATCACAGACATGACGAGGAGTATCAAAATGGTCGAGACATAAAGATCTATATATTGGATGACTATGTTCGAACACCGGAATGGTTTGGGGGAGTTTCGGGCATATATCGGAGTACCGAGGGGGTTACCGGAACCCCCCAGGGAGACTAATGGGCCTATTGGGCCCTAATGGAAAAGAGGAGGGGCGGCCAAAGGGCAGCCGCGCACCCCCTTCCCCCTAGTCCGAATTGGACAAGGATGGGGGCGGCGCCCCCATTTCCTTTCCCATCTTTCTCCTTCCCTCTCCTCTCCTACTCCCACATGGAAAAAGGGGGAGTCCAACTCCCGGTGGGAGTAGGACTCCTCATGGGGCGTGCCTAGGGTGGCCGAACCTCTCCTCCTCCTGCACTCCTTTATATACGGGGAGGGAGGCTCCCCTTGGAGACACAACAATTGATCTCTTGGATCTTTTAGCCGTGTGCGGTGCCCCTCTCCACCATAGTCCACCTCGATAATATCATAGTGGTGCTTAGGCGAAGCCCTTCGATGGTATAACATCAACATCATCACCATGCCGTCGTGCTGATGGAACTCTCCCTCAAAGCTCGACTGGATCGGAGTTCGAGGGATGTCATCGAGTTGAACGTGTGCAGAACTCAGAGGTGCCGTGCATTCGGTACTTGATCGGTCGGATTGTGAAGATGTAGGACTACATCAACCGAGTTGTGCTAACTCTTCTGCTTTCGGTCTACGAGGGTACGTGGACACACTCTCCCCTCTTGTTGCAATGCATCACCATGATCTTGTGTGTGCGTAGGAAATTTTTTGAAATTACTACGTTCCCCAACACTCGGCCCCTCAGGCGGATTCGTCCAGGTACCCCATCCGAACGTCTCCTGGGACGTACCCTGGTCCGAAGTCTCTTGGGGCCAAATCACGTGGGCCGAAGGCCCGTCGACCCGAGGCTCGTGGACCGGAGTCTATGTAGCCTCCTCCTTAGAGATGTCCACCATAGCAGTCCTGTGCTCGGGTGAATCAGCTGGGGGTGGTGGCGAGGAAGGCGCAGGAGCTTGCCTAGCTCTCCCACGGCCACATCCTCCCCGACCTCCTCTCTTCCTCCCTCCCCGACCTCCTCTCCCGGTGGGCAATGACACCGATGAAGAAGCACCCATCGGCGAAGCCATACCCTCGTACAACGCTCTCTGGAGAGGTACGGGTGGAATGGAAGTACCACTCCCACCACGCACTGACGAAGGAGCCTCATAACGCACCTTACCCTCGACCCCTCGGCGATCCTCGACCCTTGAACCCCGACCCCTCGGCGATCCTCGATCGGCATCGAACACTACATCCACGTCCCACAAGTGATGCCGGCGCCCAGCCTCCCGTAGCAACAGTTCTCGAGGCCGATGGCAGTCGAACACCTTGACGAATTTGTCTGGCATCCTTTGCAACGAGGATTAAAATCCAAGTTTTCAAACTTCAAACAACCAAACTGACTCATGACAAAAAATCAGGGCGTAGAAAGAGAAACAAAAGAAGAAATAGTACACAGTGAGAGGTGGTGCAACTAGGATGATTTTCTGTACCAGCTTTTTTAATAAATTGGAGAGGATGATGGCGAAGAAATCGAAAACCATTGGTGTCTTGTGGTCATTTCCATACATTCCACTACATCGCAACAACCCTTCTCATGACCGCAAGACACCAATGGTGGTCAGAAGAAGGGTTGTTGTGCTCTAGCAGAATGTATGGAAACAACCGCAAGACACAAATGGCTTTCGAGTTCTTCACCATCATCCTCTCAAATTCATTAAAAAAGCTGTTACAGAATATCATCCTAGTTGCACAACCTCTCACTATGTATTGTTTCGTCTTTGGTTTCTCTTTCTACGCTTTAATTTTTTGTCATGAGTCAGTTTGGGTGTTTCAATTTTTAACACTTGGCTTTTAATCCTCATCGCAGAGGCTGCAAGACAAATTCGCCAAGGTGTTCGACCGCCATCGACCCCTAGAACTGTTGCCGCGGGAGGCCAAGGAACCCCCTAACCCGCTCGTCCTCGGGCGTCCTTAGGTATGGCGACGCACGATCGATGGGTCAACACTCGGACCAGGGGATTCTTGGCCCGGGCGACGGCGCCGGGACCGGCAGGACCCACTAGCGCCGGACGACCATCTATTCTTCTTCTTCTTCCTCTTCTTCTTCTTCTTCTTCTTCTTCTTCTTCTTCTTCTTCTTCTTCTTCTTCTTCTTCTTCTTCTTCTTCTTCTCCTCCTCCTCCTCCTCCTCCTCCTCCTCCTCCTCCTCTTATTTTTCTTCATCATCATCATCATCTTCTTCTTCTTCTTCTTCTTCTTCTTCATCTTCTTTTCTTCTCCTCCCCCTTTTCTTCTTCTCCTCCTCCTCCTCCTCCTCCTCCTGTTCTTCTTATTCTTATTATTTTCTTCTCCTAATAATTTTTAAGAACTAACCTAACTAACCTAGGACTAATCTAACTAAACTAACTAACCTAACTAACAGTACTAACTAACCAAATTACTAATAGTAGAAAAAGGGGAAAATAGGGGGAGAGCTCATCGGAGTGGGGCGCGTGGGGCGCCTGGTTGTCTGGGCGCAGGGGCCGTGGGGGGCAGCGGGGGGTCAGGGGCAGCGGGGGGTCAGGGGCGGCGAGGACGGTGGGGGTCGGGGCGGTTGGGGCCGGGGGTGGCGTAGTGGAGTGAGACAGAAAGAGAGATGGAGAGTGGAACGTGGGGTGCAGGGGTGGGCCGTAGCCGTTAGCTCTCATTCTCTTTGCCGTCTGCTAGCAGATGATAAAGAATCTTTGCCGTCTGCTAGCAGACCACAAACAGGTGGGGTGGACTGTTACTGTTATCTGGTGAAAGTGCAACTAATCCCCGGTGGTTTTGGTAATTCATAACAACATATAGCTCATTGAACTAATATCCACTCAAGATGATTATTTCAGAAAGTTCAATGATTGGCATGGCATGGACTAGTGTAATGCCCATGATGCGCGTGTGCCCGGGGCGTTACAAGTTGGTATCAGAGCTGACCCTCGTGGTTACATGGATGTTTGTGGACAGGTGCGCGGTCATTTTGTTCATGACATTTGTGACCCATCGTGGCACATGACATGACACATGTACCATACTGGATTGACAGATTATGTGCCAAGAGGGAACGTTCCTGTGGCCCAACGAGGATGTCGGTTCCTCTGAGTGGGGGTGTATGTGATACCCTGGCTTAATAGGGATGATACCCTACTCATATTAATAAGCAATTCATTCTTTTCCGGAAGCCCATTCGAACAGAACTCCAAAGTTAAGCGTGCTCAGCTCGGAGTAATTTTAGGATGGGTGACTGTCGTGGGTTTGTCACGGCAGATGTCCTTGTGAAAGGACTTAGTCGTGGAGCCATCGCTATGGGTTAGCTTAAAGGGGTTAAACCAGACAAGGGGACGCGTGGAGTTTTTATACTAGTTCAGCCCCTTCAAGGAAGGTAAAAGCCTACGTCTAGTTGTGATTGGTATTGCTAGGGTTTCGAAGGCCAGGGAGCGAATCCGCTTTGTCTGGCTCTCGAGTTGTTGTCTGTCCCTAAACCGCTGTCGGGCCGCCCCTTTATATACATAGGTTGACGCCCGCCGGGCTACAGAGTCCCGAAGCCGGATCATAAACGTGTCCGGTTCGGTCTCTATCCTTCCTATCTTACAATACAAGTTACATGACTAGGTCGGTTTACATTTACAGGCTTTAACCCGCCTTTGGGCCTTGGGCCTTCGTGAAGCGCCATCATCCTTGCCTCTTCATGGGCTTCTAATCTTCAAGGAGTTAACCCAGCTACATAAGGCCGGTTTACCTCTAGTAGTAACATCCCCAACGTTAGGCCCCAGATTGGTTTGAACTTGTTCATGTCAATCTTCTACACTTAGAAAAATTCCTCCCTCATATCTTCACCTTGATCTTGTAAACCGCCGTGACGTCATACTTCAAGATTATGATAAACCGCCCTGAAATCATCCATCCGTTGATGTCGAAGATTACCTTCATTTAATGTGTATTCAGTCACCGAGGCGACACCCTTATTAACTTATCCATTTTTGGGCTCCTCGATTCCCGCACTTGCCGTTTCATCGCTTCATCTTATAAATAGGGGCAGAGGACCCCTTTATTTTCTTCCCGCTTTCCTTTCCTCCCTTCTTCTTCCTCGCGACGTCTTCGCACCTGAGCGCCGTCGTCATCGCCAAGCCTCGCCTCTGCTTCACTATCGGCCGCTGCATCGACCTCTTCGCACCAAAGTTCTGCAGCACACCTCCGCTGCTTCCGCAGCCGCAGTAAGTCCTTCCCCCTTCCTTTCTAGATCCATTAGGGTTTCCCTATTCTTCGCCGTTCTTGAAGTTCATCGGAGCTTTTGGTGCTGTTCTTCCTTGGCCTATAGATGAATGCTTCACACTTATTGTATCCCTTGTCATGGCTAATCTTCTGTTACCACCATAGATCCTTATGCGCAAAAGCTGATGTAGTCCTTCATAAACTGTTTCGGGTCTTATCCCCTTTTTAGGTCAAAATATTTTTTGCTTTTCTGTCTTACCTTAGATCTGAAATTTTCATATGACTCTGTGAAATCTGTTTCTCCTCACGCCAACCTAGGCGGTTTAACTTTGCATAATCAATCTATACCATTAGCCCTCTGATAAACCGGAGGAGCCCTTTACCTTTATAGTTATACTCCGGTGTAACAGTGTCTGAGTACCCCTGTCCTGGTATTACCTTTTTTCACTTATTCCATTGGTCTCCGGTTTATGCCATTTCGGATATTAGTACGTTTCTTACTCCATTGTATCTTGCATATCCTCATGCGTGATTTATAAACCGGCCTTTCATTTTCAGCTTGTTTGTTTCACAATGGCCAAACAATTCACTGCTTGCAACTGGGCTCATTCCCGGGTTACTGAAACTCAGCTGAATGAGATGGTTAGCATCGGCTCCTTGCCTAAGAAAACTGAAATTAAATGGCGAGTTCCAGGAACAGAAAATCCTCCGACCCCAAGGCAGGGTGAGGTGGTGGTCTTTGTTGACCACATAAGCTGTGGCTTCAAACCGCCAGGATCAAAGTTTTACCGGGATGTGCTTGCCAATTTCCAACTCCATCCCCAAGATATTGGGCCAAATTCAGTATCCAACCTATGCAACTTCCAGGTCTTCTGTGAAGCATACTTACAGGAAGAACCAACTGCAGAACTATTCTGAGAATTCTTCACTTAAACCGGCGCCCAGAGTTTGTAAATGGCCCGAACACAGAACTTGGTGGTGTCTCGATTCAAAAGAGGAAAGAAGTTGAGTTTCCTCATGCCAAACATCACAGCCACCCAAAGGAATGGAACCAAACTTGGTTTTATTGCAGAGATACTTCGTCTAAACATGAAAATCCCCTTCCAGGCTTTCGTGATCACCGGCTTTCCAATACCCATCCGATGCTGCAACGCTTGAGCTCCGCCGAAAGGGCGAAATATGCCCCTCAACTCGCCAAACTCCGGGCCTTTATGGCCAATGGTTTAACAGGTGTGGATTTCGTGCGTTGTTAGATATCTTGGAGCATCTTGCCTCTAAGCCGGCGTCCCGGTTTAATGTGTGAGTATACCGGTGAGGTTGACGATCCACAACGCCATTGCAACCTTCAACTCTCCGAGGAAGAAGTTACTGAAGGCGTAAAAAAGATTTTGAATGAATTGGAGCTGGTCTGTAGTCAAACCGGTTTGAGTCCCTTCTATGCCAAGAACAAACCGTGTGCTGTAAGCATTGTACTTCCTTTTCATCTCTAATATTTTTATCTTGTGCAACCTGTAATCCTTCTTCTGTGTATGTATGTATAGGGTGATGACCCCTTCTAGAAACGGAAAACCGTAGAAAAAGCGGTAAAGCCAACTAAGGACAAAGCGGTCAAACCATCTCGCCCCAAAACCAAAGCCGTCAAATGGACGTCAAAACGGAAAATGGCTGACCGGATCAACATGGAGCTTGATGACGACACTGATGATCCGGAAGTTGAGGTAGAACTTGACTCCCTTGGCTCTCTTTTCATGCATCTCATTAACAATGATATTCCTCAGGAGGACGTAGAAGGCAGTCAAGCTGATGATGTAGAGGTAATTACCCTTTCCTCCGGTTCAGACTCTATGCCAACACAAAAAACCCGCCAAGCAGTGTAAGCTTTTCTCACCCTCTTGCTCACTTGGATCCAACATTTATTTTGAAGACTCAGCAGCATGAAGCTCGCCGGGCAACCCGGCACAGTGGCCAACAGGTCACTTCAGCCAGTTTACCTGACACCCCGGTTCGGAAGCGCCAGTCTGAGGTCGCCCCTTCTCCTGACCATTCTTACCCCAAGGCAGGTTATTTCAGACAACCTCTTAATCCATCCGATTCAAATTATTAGGTGACACCTCCCTCATCATCTAGCGAGTCAACCACAACTCAACTCCCTCCTCTGAAAATTGTGGTCCGGTAAGTTGTAAAACCTTTTCCTTTAATGCATCATAGAAATTGAATAAGCTACTAATCCTTTTATATTTTTGTTTGCAGGGCCAAAGCCAGACCCAACAAGAAAGCTCGGGTCACCAATCCGCCCGAAGACCCGGCCACTTTTGAAGAAGAACCCAGAGGTGAACCGGAACAAACTTGTGAACCGGAGGGCCTTCATCCTGAAGCCGCCACTGGTGAACCGCCCCTTCAAGGCGAAAACACCGATGAACCAGCTGACGCTGAACCTGCTGCACCTGACGTTGAACCGGCAGAGCCAAACCTGGCTAGTCTGGTGAGAAATGCTGATACTCCATTGTCACCAGCCAAACATACTGAAGGTCAAGGAGACGATGTTATCATTACTAGAATGGGCCATAGCACTCCTGGCCATCCCGTCATCTTGGCTGAACATAGTGCCAAAGAAGAGCAAGCTTCTAAGGAAAGAGGCAAGTGGAGCAGTGATTTATCAAGCTATGCTCATTTCAACGCTGAAGAGCTTCACTCTGGCTTCTTGAACCGTCTGCACTCAAACCGGGACTATGAAGCCGGTTTGGTGAACTTGATGAAAGAGCGATATGAGGTAAATTCGTCTCCCTTTGTTTATTGACTCATAGCTGAAACAGTAGCCCAAGTAGCCCCCAAGGGCCGTTTTATGATGTTAATCATAAACCGGGTCTTCGTAACCAAGACTCATCTTTTAACAATTAGATAACCTTGTGTAGCATAACTCCCAAATTCCAGTTTAACTGGGCAAGTTAATCCGGGTTTTAATCCATGCATCCACTTTAGAACAGACGCACATTAGCCCCCAAGTGTCTAGTATAATGCTTGTATTGTTCTGGAGACTTGTATAAAATGCAGCACTTTAGAGCGAACAGGCATTAGCCCCCAAGTATGAAGTGCATAACTTGTTATACGCTTTGTACTTAGAACATATATAGCCTGTTGCTTAATATGCCTTCAATGTTGCAGGCTGAACTGAGAAGCAAAGACGCTTGAAACTCTGACTTGCAAGAAAATGTGAAGTCACAACAAGCAGAGGCTGCAAAAGCCAAAGAGGAGCTGACCTAAGCCATGGCCGTAATGGAAAAGCTGAAGGAAGCTTTCACCAAAGATCGTGCTAACTGGGAATCCGAAAAGTCCGGTTTAACCAAAAGAGCTGAAGACGCCGAGGCAGCCCTGAAGCCACATGCAGATGAACTAGCTGGTTTAAAACGGCAAATCAATGCTATGACTTCTACTATCTTTGGTAAGTGTCTGCTTATGTGTTTTGCGCAAGTCAATGAACCTTATCACTGACCAGAACGTTGATAAAAATCTTTGGTAGGTACTCGGGTTGCTCATCTTGGTACAGACATGCAGATGAAGCTCAAAGCGGCATATACATTGGTTGAACAGCTGTACTCTCGGTCTCAGCGGGCTATTTGTACGACAGCTTATAACAAACCGGTCCCAACCTTGATTAAGGAAACACTTGAGAAATTGGCCATGTTACCAGCCCGTATTGCCGAATTGAAGAAAGCAGCTGCCACGTCAGGAGCTTTAACCGCACTTATTCAAGCCAAAGCCTGGATTCCAGATCTTGAAGCGGAGGATATTATTAAAGGATACCCAGATGTGAAGGAAGACAGTTCAAACTTTGATAATGATGACCTCCGGCGGCTGACCAAACAGATGTGGCCAGTAGCCAGCAAACTGGCTGATGATACAGACTTGTCCCATTTTCAACCGGTTTATGATGCTGAAGGGGAAAGACAGCCGGCCGACATTCATGAAGTTGAAGAACTTGTGCCTCCGATTCGTAAGCACACTTATGCTCCTGATATTAACCCCTCCAATCTTATCCATGAGGAAGCAGTATTTCAAGCTTTAACTGGAATCGATTGGTCGATGATTGATTTCCAGCGTTTGGGGAGGGATGAAGAAGTGCCCACACCAACTGACCCTCAACAATCAAACTGTCTAGACGAAGCGTCCAAAGCCGGTCGCCGGTTTACTGGCCACCGTGGCTGATCTTGTGAAAAACAATTATGCCATTGGAGCCACTTTGAAAGCTTCTTGTAATAGGATAGCCAAAACTCCGTTATTTTCCATGCCATCGAGCATGTTTTGTAATGCCTCGTGACAACTTGTGCCACCATATATTTATGCATAACCCATGATGAATTGTGTTCCTGGGTTCAACAACATAAAAGTGTCTAGCCGTTTACCGCTAGACGGGTCATTATGTCCAAGAAGTGTACAGTACATAGATGAAATAATCAAAGTGTTTGTACAAAAAGCAATATACATAACATACCTCATTGGTTTACCAACGGTGTATACGGCAAAGGTGTTAATACCCATCCGGAACGTTGATAACCCCATCTCTGTAATACCGGTCTATATATTAAACCGGACCAGGATAACTACCGGGTTTGCTTGATAACACTTGTGATTTAGTCAAACCAGACCGGGTCAATAAACACCGGTTTATAACTGATCATGTGCCAACAGCTTGCAGTTGAGGAGCAAGACGGGTCCAGGACGCCGTTTTATCAAAAAAGACTGATGAATTTTAACAAATAAAACTCAAAAAGGAAAGTATACAAGGCTTTTTACGAGCTGCCAGGCTCCAAATCGAGGCTTTTCATGGGCTGCCAGGCCTCTGAGTCAAACCATTTAACAAAGCCTTTTAAGATGGGCCTCCAATTAACCAATCATCGTTTTAACTTTGACAAGTTCAGGGTCTATAAAAGATTAACATGTCAAACTTTCGATGGGTCATACCAGGATTACCTGGACAGGAGTGGCTTACTTGATGAAGGCAGGTTAACCCGGGTTTTTAGGTGAAAACACCAAGCTTCCAAGCCGTGGCTTGATAGCCAATTACAGGGGTCCTTTCAAACTCTTTGTTGCTTTGCAAAAAGAGCCCCCAAGTAACTTTGTGAGCTGTGCCCAGTGTGTGCCCATGTTTGAGTATGTGCTTTGTGCAACACTCTCTTTGGCTCCACATATTTTTCTTTTGTGGCCTAAATGCCTATCAAGAGGTGTAGCTATGGTGTGATAACAACCAAGCCCCCTAGTGATATCCCTTCGTGGTTTCAAAACCGATCAAGAGGTGTAGCTGTAGTTCAAATATGACCAAGCCCCCTAGTGATTTTCTTTATACCCGTGCAACTGCTAAGACCTGATTAAAAAACTCTGCTTTGTCAGTAAACTCATATAGCATACACAAGATGTAAAAAGAACAGATACCCCGCTTAATCGGACTCTCCGGTTTATTATATAATATATATACACTGTCATAAATATGTACAGATGAAGAGCCTATGGCTTCAAGTATAGTAAGGCCGAAGGAGAGCTATGTTCCATGGCCGCTTGGTCTCCTCCTCCGACTGACGTGAGTCTTTATGCTCTCGAGCATCAATGAGGTAGTAAGATCTGTTGTGCAGATTTTTGCTGACCACAAAGGGTCCTTCCCAAGGTGGTGATAACTTGTGCATATCAGTCTGATCCTGGATGAGCTGGAGCACCAAATCGCCTTCTTGAAAGGTTCTGGTTTTAACCCGGCGGCTGTGATAACGCCGGAGATCTTGTTGATAAATCGCCGATCATGCTGCGGCCAGATCACGCTCTTCATCCAACAGGTCCAGAGAATCTTGACGTGCCTTCTCATTATCAGCTTCAACATAAGCTGTCACACGGGGCGAGTCATGACGGATGTCACTAGGAAGAACTGCCTCCGCTCCATAGACCATGAAGAAAGGTGTGTAACCCGTAGACCTATTGGGTGTGGTGTTGATGCTCCATAACACAAAAGGTAGCTCCTCAACCCAACAACCCGGCGTCCGCTTTAAGGGAACCATAAGCCTGGGTTTGATACCTCGTAGAATTTCCTGATTTACCCTCTCTGTTGACCATTAGACTGGGGGTGAGCCACCGATGCTAGATCAAGCCGGATGTGCTCACGTTGACAAAATTCTTCCATCTCCTCTTTTGACAGGTTAGTACCATTATCAGTTATAATGCTGTGAGGAAAGCCAAACCGGAATATCACCTTTTTGATGAATTGAACCGCCGTGGCTGCATCACACTTGCTGACTGGCTCTGCCTCCACCCATTTGGTGAATTTATCAACTGCTACTAACAGATGGGTATTTTTGTCCTTGGATCGCTTGAAGGGTCCAACCATATCAAGCCCCCAAGTCGCAAACGGCCACGTAATTGGAATCATCCGCAACTCTTGAGCCGGAATGTGCACACGGCGAGCGAATTTTTGACACCCGTCACATTTCTTGACTAAATCTTCTGCGTCAGCATGCGCCGTCAACCAGTAAAAACCATGGCGAAAAGCTTTAGCCACCAAAGACTTTGAACCGGCATGGTGACCGCAGTCCCCTTCATGGATTTCTCCAAAATCTCACAACCTTCTTGAGGAGAAACACAACGCTGAATTGCTCTTGAAACGCTGTAGCGATGTAACTCCCTGTTGAGTATGGTCATGGACTTGGAACGCCGGATTATCTGTCGGGCCAACGTTTCATCGTCTGGTAACTCGCCCCGGTTCATGTAAGCCAGATAGGGAATTGTCCAATCCGGTATGGCATGCAGAGCTGCCACCAACTGAGCCTCCGGATCAGGAATAGCCAAATCTTCTTCGGTTGGTACCTTGACTAACGGATTATGCAATACATCAAGAAAGACATTGGGCGAGACCGGTTTATGCTGGGAACTAAGACGACTTAAAGCGTCCGCTGCTTCATTCTTCCGCCAGTCTATATGGTCCACCTGATAACCCTTAAAGTGACGAGCCACTGTGTCCACCTCTCGTCGATATGCAGCCATGAGTGGGTCCTTAGAATCCCAAGTGCCAGACACCTGTTGCGCCACTAGATCTGAATCGCCGAAGCATTTAACCCGGCTTAAATTCATCTCCTTAGCCATCCGAAGACCGTGGAGCAAAGCCTCATATTCAGCTGCATTGTTAGTATAAGGGAACATTAAAAGGAGGACATAACAAAACTTGTCACCTCGTGGGGAAGTTAGTATGACTCCATCCCCCGAGCCCTCCAACTGCCTGGACCCATCAAAATGAATAGTCCGATATGTATTATCTGGTTTCTCTTCAGGCGCCTGTAACTCTGTCCAATCATTGATGAAGTCCACGAGTGCCTGGGATTTGATTGTTGTGCGGGGTATATATTTGAGCCCATGAGGTCCAAGCTCAATAGTTGTGACGCCCCAACACCGATGGTCGAGAAGTCTTCCATAGGTTCCGGGTTTCTCCGTGTGTTTTATTTTTGCATTGCATCATGTCATCATGCCATTATTATTGCACCCGTTTCAAAACTCTTTTAAATAAATCAAATGGATCTTCGATCCATTTAAATCGAGGGAAGGATGACTTCTCTTTATAACATATCCTCCCGATATTAGGGAGCTATATTAAATATTCCATTTTCGGAATCACCCATGAACACACTTGCAAATAATCACATGCTTTTTCTCGCTTCAAGTTTGGTCCCCAAACTTTGCTTATACTCTTTCATCATTTTCCAGAGCTCCACCAAAAATCTGAACATTTTTGGACCTTCTTTTACCAAGTCCCAGTTCAAACCCATTCGAATTAAATTCAAATGAGTTTGAATTTGTATCTTTCAATCTTGTAGTTTCTATTTTTCTTGGGTCAAACTCATTTTTGTGATTCTGGGAAATTTATTCGTGAGTCCAAATTTGCTCCCTAAACCCCCTCTTCATTTCTTTTTCGTCTCTTGTTTTATATTAAAGAAATAATAAGAGAGAAGGAGGAGAGAGCCCATCAGTCCAGCCAGGCCTCTGGTCACTTCCTTCTTTACTAGGCCGGCCCTTTAGGCCCAGCTGACCCCCCCCTCCTCTCTTCCTGCGGCCTAACCAAAAGGCCCAAGGCCCAGCCGGCGCCCTGCTATAACCTAGGTGCAGCGAACCCACCACTTGATCCCCATCTCTCCCTCTCGTTCCTGTCCACCGCCGCCACTCTCCCCACGCGCGTATCGGCATAGGGAGAGGAGCTCCCCTCGACGCCTGATCCCCTCGCCGCCTCCATCATGCGACCCTCCACCGCCATCTCCCTCTGTTGCCCTGCCGCACCTGAGCTCCTCCATGACCACCGCATCCCCCGCTCGCGCCCGGGCGATCCTGTGCATCGCCAGCTACCGACGTCGATCAGTACGGGTCGTCCCCGACCCTGTGCCCAAACCTCCATGAAGCCTCGCCGGCCTCCCCGCCCTCTGCTTGGCTCCGCTCCACCACCTCGTTTCTTCAGCGCCACTGCTCCCTTCTCCTCCTCGCTGCTGGTTCCACCCGCGTCGGAGTACGCGAGCAGCCACAACTCTACCCCGCATCCCCGCCATGGCACCACCATGAAGCTCCCAGCGTCGCCGCCCCATGGAACCTTCTTTGCCAGGAGCTTCGTCACCTGCAGCTGCGTCCCTGCGAGACCCCCGCCTCACCCCACTTGTCCGTTGCCGCTACCTGCTATTGTCCCCAGCACCTCCAGCCGCGCGCCCCTGTCTTCGTTGCCGTTGACCCAAGCTCCGCCGTGACCTCAGGGCCAGGGGCGCCCTGCCTCCATGTCCATTGTGTGCTCCGTCGCCCACGGGTCCTGCACCATGCTCCTCTGCACGCGCACCTGCACCCCTGCTTTGCTCCTACAGACAAGCAGCCGCCCATTAGCTCCTGAGCTGCCTGCTGCTGCCACTGTTTTCCCTTGTTCAAAGGAACAAACGCCTCCACCGGAGACTGCCAAGACAGTCCAGGACTCGCCAAGTACCACGACAACTATCGGCATGTACCCCTACACCGCATCGGAACGCCGAGTTCCTCTTCGGATGTGTGTACGGCGACCAGGGCCAAAAGACCCGTACACCACTACCGTCATTGAAGACCCGTGTAACGCATGCGTCAAGTACCTCTACAGAAGACCCGAACGCCTACGAACGTGAACGACTACCGTCGCAAGAACGGGACCGGAAAGTCTGAAGACCCCAAGTACCACGACAACGAGGACATGAAAGTCGACAGAAACTCGTGCAACGATAAACATGTACCACTACCATCGTCGATATCGCGAGAACCTCTACCGTCGACCCTAGAGCATGTGAGAACGACTACTTCCACTACCGCCGTCGCGAGAACGTCTACTTCCTCTACTTTGCACCGAACGAGAATTGTCCTGCTTGCACGCTTCGAAGGTATAACCTCGAGACGACGTTCGTGAACGAATGCTTGCATTGTATGAGTTGGACCGTGTGTTGATCCGTGTCCGAGTTGTTCGTTGCACGAAGCCCCTCTTTTGTCTTGCCATCGTCATGTGGGAACCCGGAATCCGGGAGCACCCCATCTTCTTGCATGACACACTCGCACCCACTTCCTTTTGCACCGGTATCCCCGTGAGCTACCAGATCATCGGAATGTTGCTGTGGCATCATTTACGTTTCGTCGCCGTGGCACCCCTTTCTTTCTACCACGGTGACACAAATGCTTCATAATATGCTCATGTCAACTTTTAACAAAAATTGCATAAAACTTGCTCATGTCATCCGCATCATGATAACAACTTCAAGATTGGTTAAAATTGTTGTTGCATTAAATTGCTAATGCATATGGGGATTTACCAGATTTGTTGTTTGTTACATCCGGCCCCATTTAAATTGTTTAGATGGTGTAGTTTTGTTATGTTTCACCTCTTGACATGCTTAACAACATTTAATATTGTTGAGTACATAACCGAGATCGAACTAAATAACTTGAATGTGGTGTTTCGTCAATATGCAACGGAGTTGCATGTATAGCTCCACTTAATTTGTAGGATTGTTTGTGCACTTTGCCATGCCATGCTTCATTAAACCGAACATGCATCATACTTTTTTGTGCATCATGCCATGCTTATGTGGTGGTTGGTTACTATGTTGTGTGCTTCTTTCCGGTGTTGCTTCTTTAGGTTGGTTCCGGTAACGTCGTGATTGTGAGGACCCGTTCGACTACGTCCGTTGTCTTCTTCATGGACTCGTTCTTCTTCCTTGCGGGATTTCAGGCAAGATGACCATACCCTCGAAATCACTTCTATCTTTGCTTGCTAGTTACTCGCTCTTTTGCTATGCCTATGCTGCGATACCTACCACTTGCTTATCATGCCTCCCATATTGTTGAACCAAGCCTCTAAGCCACCTTGTCCTAGCAAACCGTTGTTTGGCTATGTTACCACTTTGCTCAGCCCCTCTTATAGCGTTGTTAGTTGCAGGTGAAGATTGGAGCTTGTTCCATGTTGGAACATGGATATTTTGTTGGGATATCACAATATCACTTATTTAATTAATGCATCTATATACTTGGTAAAGGGTGGAAGGCTCGGCCTTATGCCTGGTGTTTTGTTCCACTCTTGCCGCCCTACTTTCCGTCATATCGATGTTATGTTCCCGGATTTTTCGTTCCTCACGCGGTTGGGTTATAATGGGAACCCCTTGACAGTTCGCCTTGAATAAAACTCCTCCAGCAAGGCCCAACATTGGTTTTACCATTCACCACCTAGCCATTTCTTTCCCTTGGGTTCTGCAGACTCAAGGGTAATCTTTGTTTTAACCCCTCCGGGCTAGTGCTCCTCTGAGTGTTGGTCCAACTGAGCGATGTCCGAGGCTACCAGAGGCAACTCTGGGCTGGCTTACCCGACGTCTTGCTCATACGATGTGCCCTGAGAACGAGATATGTGCAGCTCCTATCGAGATTTGTCGGCACATTCGGGTGGCTTTGCGGGTCTTGTTTTACCATTGTCGAAATATCTTGTAACCGGGATTCCGAGTCTGGTCGGGTCTTCCCGCTAGAAGGAATATCCTTCGTTGACCGTGAGAGCTTGTTATGGGCTAAGTTGGGACAGCCCTGCAGGGATTTGAACTTTCGAAAGCCGTGCCCGCGGTTATGGGCAGATGGGAATTTGTTAACGTCTGGTTGTAGAAAACCTGAAGTTGACCTTAATTAAAATACATCAACCGCGTGTGTAACCATGATGGTCTCTTTCCAGCGGAGTCCGGGAAGTGAACATGGTGTTGGAGTTATGCTTGACGTAGGTTGTTTTAGGATCACTTCTTGATCATACTTTTATCGACCATGCTTTTCCTTCTCTTCTCGCTCTTATTTGCATATGTTAGCCACCATATATGCTAGTCGCTTGCTGCAGCTCCACCTCATACCTTTTACCCTTCCTATAAGCTTAAATAGTCTTGATCGCGAGGGTGTGAGATTGCTAAGTCCCCGTGACTCACAGATACTTCCAAAACCAGTTTGCAGGTACCGATGTTACCGAGCAGGTGATGCAAACAAGCTCTAGGAGGGGCTCATTGAAGATCTTGTCCTTTTTATTGTTTTGTTCTAGTTGGTCAGTAGTGGAGCCTAGTTGGGGTCGATCGTGGATCTGTGTAGCACTTGGGGTAGTCTTCTTTTATTTTGGTTCCGTAGTCGGACCTTGTGTGTATCTGGATGATGTAATGCTTTATTCTTGTAATTGTGTGAAGTGGCGATTGTAAGCAAACTATGTATCTCTTTCCCTTATGTATTACATGGGTTGTGTGAAGATGACCTCACTTGCCACATTACTTTCAATGCGGTTATGCCTCTAAGTTGTGCTTCGACACATGGGAGATATAGCCGCATCGAGGGCGTTACAAGTTGGTAATCAGAGCCTTCCCCGACCTTAGGAGCCCCCACTGCTTGATCGAATTAGTGGACGAGTTGAGTCTAGAAAAATGTTTTGAGTCATTTAGGAATTATATATCGGAGAGTTTAGGAATTCTTTGTACTCCCCAGTCCCTTCATCGCTCTGGTAAGGCATCCTGACGTAGAGTTTTGACTCTTCTCTTCTCAAATTTTCACTAAATTTTTTTAGGATCACGCGGGTATCTTGGAATCGTCCCGATGGTTTTGTGACGAGAACATTGTTCTTGGTGCCTCCTGACATTTAGGGGTTGTGGCAGTGTCCCGGGGAGTTGAGCTCCGAGGTGTTGTCGTCACAATTTTATCGTTGCAGATCTGGAATACCTGAGTTTAGTTTCGCCGACATCGAAAATCTCTTTTATGCAGTTGTTGGTGAGATAACCTCGACGCCACCTAGTACTGGAGCGGGAGTTCGGGAGTATTGCCATAACTCGTATAACGGATGCTTTTTCGAAGGTTGAGGTAGATGATTTCCGAAGGTTTCTTGGTTATGTATTGAAGGATGGATACAGCTGGATGTAGGATTTGTTAGTTTTGGGTGAGATATTATGCTTCCCCTGTATCCCCAACACCTGATTGCATAACCGGAAAGTTTCGGGAATTTATAAGTGGGAATTGGAGTAGCTTTTAGGATATCTTTCGGACAGATGTATGATATGAAATTGGGGTTCAACGTCTAGTGGTCCGCCTATCCACGGTTGGTTTTACAGTGGTCTCGTTGTGTCTTAAAGAGTCCTTGGCTATGCCGACTCGGGGACACTTCGTATGTCATGTGCACTGCCTTGTACATGATGGTGCTGTACTATCGAGCCCGTGTAGGCCCCACCACGAAAACTTCAGACGAAATCTCTATCATATGTTTGTTCCGGCTTATTTTTCAAGCCAATCCTTTGTTTTTGTTTTGGGTTGTGGTATTCGAGTTGCTTCGAAATCAAATGTTGATTCCATACCTTTCCTAAGTGGTGTTCTCATATTCCTATGTGAATACTAATCCTTCTTGACAATCGAGATTGTCATGTAAATCCTGTTCAACCGGTGTGTTTTCTCTTCAAGCGGATCCGTTCATTTTCAACATCCGCAACATTCAATCTCAGCTTTCTCAACGTTGTTCGTTTCATCCATCCCAAGTTGTCTTTGTTTTTCCCACCCTCCCACCCTCTTTCTTCGAGGACTCGGATGTCTTAATCAAGTATCATTTTATTGATGTGAAGTCTCTTCTTTCTTTCCTTTCAATGTTCTTACCCGGTGTTTCTCATGAAGATTCTAACGGAGCTTCTAGTTCATCATTATCCGTTCTTTTTCTTCTCCGGGGGGTCGAATTCAAGTTTTGGTGTTGACCATATCCTTTCCTCGTTTCAAACGTTTTTCCATGCCGGTGCACCTCTTCATTTGTTCGGGTGTGCTGAAGATATCTCGAAGGTTCATGTTTCCACTCCGCATTCATTCAAGCTCTTTCGAGATTGTTATCTCATTCAAGCCATTTAATTTAACCGGTGCAACCTATCTTTTAAATCATTTCTACGGTGCTTCTTTTCAGTGGGCCCTAACCCACAGGTCTTTACCCAGGATCTTACCTGACTCTTCTTATTTTTCCGGAACTTCTCAAATTCTTTTCTAAAGTTTGACGTAAGAACGAATTATCATCAGTCAAATGCTTTTCTCCAAGATCTTTCTTTTCTTTTCATCGTTGGTTCAACCTTTCTAATTTCTATTCCGGAGTGCCTCAACAACTAATGGTGGTGTTTCTCGTTATCATTCTCAACATTTGAAGGCCGAAGAAGAATTTTTCCTCCATATCTTATCCGTTCTCTCAGAGATTCGTGGCTCTAGCTTGATACCATCCTCTCATAATTGTTTTCGATTGTGAGAATTATTTTCATCCATCCGGAGCAATTCAAGAGTCTTCTCAGTTTGATTATTCGGAGTCCATCATTTCAGGTTATTCATTCTCAGCTTCCAGTTATCATTCTCCAATCTTACCGGCGCATCGTTCAAGTGATCTCTAATCAATTTGGGATCTCTTCGTTCACTTGTATCTAAACTCTCTCAAGCATCTTCGTTATTTGCTAATTCTTACCAGTGATTCTTCCCTTTTACTTCGTTCGTTTTCAATTCTTACGGCGGTTCTTCCAAGATTCTTCTTCCTTCATTTATCATATCAATTTATTCATTCAAGCCTTCCAAATTCTACCGGTGGATCGTTGAAGTCTTTTCTCAAGTTTGCGCTATATCTATCTTTATCTTTCTATGAGAATAAGTAGTATGCCAAATCCGTTTGCTCGTCATCAATTAAATTGGTGAAGGATAAGCATAATGTAATTCTTATTCTTGTTCCATCGAGTAAATTCAATTTCTGTTTTCCGGAGTGGTTCATCTTATCACATTTTCGGTTCGAGATGCTTTATCTTTCCTTCCGGAGTTCCAAGTTTCCACTTTATCTCGTCGCAAAGTTTCATCCAATCAATGCAAGGATTCATCTTGTGTTTTCAACTTCTCTTTGCTTTTGTTTGATCATCCTTTTGTCACCGGAGTTCTTCATGGAGGTTCTATATGATGGTTCATAAAGGATTTACTTCCTTCTCGAAGTGTTAATCAAGAGGAGCTCAAGCATTCTTCATATTGCAATCCAGAGTGCAATTCTCTCTACCGTATCATTGGAGGTGGTATTATGTCATTCTTGATAATTTGAGTTCATGCTTCATGATTCACATGCTGTTAAGAATGAGGTATTTTAAATCCATCAACCTCTTCGTTGGAGTTTTCTTGGGTTACATTTCACCTAAAGCTTTCCCTGAGGATTGTTGCTATTTATGGTGTTTATAAATGACCCAAGTTCTTCTTTTATCCTCACGGTGAAATAGTTTCTCGTCTCCTTGGTGATATCAATCCAATCTACTATTTTCGTTAGTGGCAGGTTGTCACCTCATAATTTTGAGATGTATTCCACAAGACCATATCAAGATTTTCTTTTCGTTGTTGGTTTTCCAACAACTCCGTTCTAGCATTTGTTATAAGCGTGCTCCCTCGAGATCTTGTTTTCCCTTCGTTCATCCCATTCCATTCTTACTTTTGCTCCGGAGGCTTTGTGATCTTGCTCTGTCCAACTCATCACCTTGTTTGTCAAGATCATGTTCAGTTCCTCCCAATTTCAGTCGAAGTGCTGCCCAAATTATACCATTCTTTCCCTCTCTATCTTGTTTTTAACCGGAGTGTTGTGCCTTTTTCCTCAACTTCCTTTCGTTTTATCAAGTCTTGCATCCCTTCTCAACCAGAATGCTTGCATGTACTTCTTGTCCATTGCAACCCTTTTCTTATGTCTTTCAACATACAAGGTTCTAGTAATGTTCCTTATTCCTCTTTTCTAACGGAGTGTTTTCAACTTCGCTCATCTCCGTTGTATTCCCCTTTCAAATTGTTTAACCTCTCAAGGTTCATGGTTTCACTCGTTTTTCAAAGAAGCAACTTAGTTTTACCTCTTCTCTCCCTCTTCCTTTTTTCCCTCCGGTGCCATTCTAGATCTCGGGACGAGATCCTCTCGTAGTGGTGGAGTGTTGTGACGCTGCAACACCGATGCTCGAGAAGTCTTCCATAGGCTCCGGGTTTCTCCGTGTGTTTTATTTTTGCATTGCATCATGTCATCATGCCATTATTATTGCACCCGTTTCAAAACTCTTCTAAATAAATCAAATGGATATTCGATCCATTTAAATCGAGGGAAGGATGACTTCTCTTTATAACATATCCTCCCGATATTAGGGAGCTATATTAAATATTCCATTTTCGGAATCACCCATGAACACACTTGCAAATAATCACATGCTTTTTCTCGCTTCAAGTTTGGTCCCCAAACTTTGCTTATACTCTTTCATCATTTTCCAGAGCTCCACCAAAAATCTGAACATTTTTGGACCTTCCTTTTACCAAGTCCCAGTTCAAACCCATTCGAATTAAATTCAAATGAGTTTGAATTTGTATCTTTCAATCTTGTCATTTCTATTTTTCTTGGGTCAAACTCATTTTTGTGAGTCCGGGAAATTTATTCGCGAGTCCAAATTTACTCCCTAAACCCCCTCTTCATTTCTTTTTCTTCTCTTGTTTTCTGTTAAAGAAATAATAAGAGAGAAGGAGGAGAGAGCCCATCAGTCCAGCCAGGCCTCTGGTCACTTCCTTCTTTACTAGGCCAGCCCTTTAGGCCCAGCTGACCCCCCCCTCCTCTCTTCCTGCGGCCTAACCAAAAGGCCCAAGGCCCAGCCGGCGCCCTGCTATAACCTAGGCGCAGCGAACCCTCCACTCGATCCCCATCTCTCCCTCTCGTTCCTGTCCACCGCCGCCACTCTTCCCACGCGCGTATCGGGACAGGGAGAGGAGCTCCCCTCGACGCCTGATCCCCTCGCCGCCTCCATCATGCGACCCTCCACCGCCATCTCCCTCTGTTGCCCTGCCGCACCTGAGCTCCTCCATGACCACCGCATCCCCCGCTCGCGCCCGGGCGATCCTGTGCATCGCCAGCTACCGACGTCGATCAGTACGGGTCGTCCCCGACCCTGTGCCCAAACCTCCATGAAGCCTCGCCGGCCTCCCCGCCCTCTGCTTGGCTCCGCTCCACCGCCTCGTTTCTTCAGCGCCCCTGCTCCTTTCTCCTCCTCGCTGCTGGTTCCACCCGCGTCGGAGTACGCGAGCAGCCACAGCTCTACCTCGCGTCCCCGCCATGGCACCACCACGAAGCTCCCAGCGTCGCCGCCCCATGGAACCTTCTTTGCCAGGAGCTTTGTCACCTGCAGCTGCGTCCCTGCCAGACCCCCGCCTCAACCCACTTGTCCGTTGCCGCTGCCTGCTATTGTCCCCAGCACCTCCAGCCGCGTGCCCCTGTCTTCGTTGCCGTTGACCCAAGCTCCGCTGTGACCTCAGGGCCAGGGGCGCCCTGCCTCCATGTCCATTGTGTGCTTCGTCGCCCACGGGTCCTGCACCATGCTCCTCTCCACGCGCGCCTGCACCCCTGCTTTGCTCCTACAGACACGCGGCCACCCATTAGCTCCTGAGATGCCTGCTGCTGCCACTATTTTCCCTCGGTCAAAGGAACAAACGCCTCCACCGGAGACCGCCAAGATAGTCCAGGACTCGCTAAGTACCATGACAACTATCGGCATGTACCCCTACACCGCATCGGAACACCGAGTTCCTCTTCTGATGTGTGTACGGCGACCAGGGCCAAAAGACCCGTACACCACTACCATCGTTGAAGACCCGTGTAACGCATGCATCAAGTACCTCTACGGAAGACCCGAACGCCTACGAACATGAACGACTACCGTCACAAGAACGGGACCGGAAAGTCCGAAGACCCCAAGTACCACGACAACGAGGACATGAACGTCTACGGAAACTCGTGCAATGATAAACATGTACCACTACCGTCGTCGAGATCGCGAGAACCTCTACCGTCGACCCTAGAGCGTGCGAGAACGACTACTTCCACTACCGCCATCGCGAGAACGTCTACTTCCTCTACTTTGCACCGAACAAGAACTGTCCTGCTTGCACGCATCGAAGGTATAACCTCGAGACGATGTTCGTGAACGAATGCTTGCGTTGTATGAGTTGGACCGTGTGTTGATCCGTGTCCAAGTTGTTCGTTGCACGAAGCCCCTCTTTTGCCTTGCCACCGTCATGTGGTAACCCGGAATCCGGGAGCACCCCATCTTCTTGCATGACACACTCGCACCCACTTCCTTTTGCACCAGTATCCCCGTGAGCTACCGGATCATCGGAATGTTGCTGTGGCATCATTTACGTTTTGTCGCCGTGGCACCTCTTTCTTTCTACCACGGTGACACAAATGCTTCATAATATGCTCATGTCAACCTTTAACAAAAATTGCATAAAACTTGCTCATGTCATCCGCATCATGATAACAACTTCAAGATTGGTTAAAATTGTTGTTGCATTAAATTGCTAATGCATATGGGGATTTACCAGATTTGTTGTTTGTTACATCCGGCCCCATTTAAATTGTTTAGATGGTGTAGTTTTGTTATGTTTCACCTCTTGACATGCTTAACAACATTTAATATTGTTGAGTACATAACCGAGATCGAACTAAATAACTTGAATGTGGTTTTTCGTCAATATGCAACGGAGTTGCATGTATAGCTCCACTTAATTTGTAGGATTGTTTGTGCACTTTTCCATGCCATGCTTCATTAAACCGAACATGCATCATACTTGTTCGTGCATCATTCCATCCTTATGTGGTGGTTGGCTACTATGTTGTGTGCTTCTTTCCAGTGTTGCTTCTTTGGGTTGGTTCCGGTAACGTCGTGATTGTGAGGACCCGTTCGACTACGTACGTTGTCTTCTTCATGGACTCGTTCTTCTTCCTTGCGGGATTTCAGGCAAGATGACCATACCCTCGAAATCACTTCTATCTTTGCTTGCTAGTTGCTCGCTCTTTCGCTATGCCTATGCTGCGATACCTACCACTTGCTTATCATGCCTCCCATATTGTTGAACCAAGCCTCTAACTCACTTTGTCCTAGCAAACCGTTGTTTGGCTATGTTACCGCTTTGCTCAGCCCCTCTTATAGCGTTGTTAGTTGCAGGTGAAGATTGGAGCTTGTTCCATGTTGGAACATGGATATTTTGTTGGGATATCACAATATCTCTTATTTAATTAATGCATCTATATACTTGGTAAAGGGTGGAAGGCTCGGCCTTATGTCTGGTGTTTTGTTCCACTCATGCCGCCCTAGTTTCCGTCATATCGATGTTATGTTCCCGGATTTTGCGTTCCTCACACGGTTGGGTTATAATGGGAACCCCTTGACAGTTCTCCTTGAATAAAACTCCTCCAGCAAGGCCCAACATTGGTTTTACCATTTGCCACCTAGCCTTTTCTTTCCCTTGGGTTCTGCAGACTGAAGGGTCATCTTTATTTTAACCCCCCTGGGCCAGTGCTCCTCTGAGTGTTGGTCCAACTGAGAGATGTCCGAGGCTACCAGGGGCAACTCTGGGCTGGCTTACCCGACGTCTTGCTCATTCGATGTGCCCTGAGAACGAGATATGTGCAGCTCCTATCGGGATTTGTCGGCACATTCGGGTGGCTTTGCTGGTCTTGTTTTACCATTGTCGAAATGTCTTGTAACCGGGATTCCGAGTCTGATCGGGTCTTCCTGCTAGAAGGAATATCCTTCGTTGACCGTGAGAGCTTGTTATGGGCTAAGTTGGGACACCCCTGCAGGGATCTGAACTTTCAAAAGCCGTGCCCACGGTTTGGGCAGATGGGAATTTGTTAACGTCCGGTTGTAGAAAACCTGAAGTTGACCTTAATTCAAATACATCAACCGCGTGCGTAACCACGATGGTCTCTTTCCGGCGGAGTCCGGGAAGTGAACACGGTGTTGGAGTTATGCTTGACGTAGGTTGTTTTAGGATCACTTCTTGATCATACTTTTATCGACCGTGCTTTGCCTTCTCTCCTCGCTCTTATTTGCGTATGTTAGCCACCATATATGCTAGTCGCTTGCTGCAACTCCACCTCATACCTTTTACCCTTCCTATAAGCTTAAATAGTCTTGATCGCAAGGGTGTGAGATTGCTGAGTACCCGTGACTCACAGATACTTCCAAAACTAGTTTACAGGTACCGATGTTACCGAGCAGGTGACGCAAACAAGCTCTAGGAGGAGCTCGTTGAAGATCTTGTCCTTTTTATTGTTTCGTTCTAGTTGGTCAGTAGTGGAGCCCAGTTGGGGTCAATCGGGGATCTGTGTAGCACTTGGGTAGTCTTCTTTTATTTTGGTTCCGTAGTCGGACCTTGTGTGTATCTGGGTGATGTAATGCTTTATTCTTGTAATTGTGTGAAGTGGCGATTGTAGGCCAACTATGTATCTCTTTCCCTTGTGTATTACATGGGTTGTGTGAAGATTACCTCACTTGCGACATTGCTTTCAATGCGGTTATGCATTTAAGTCGTGCTTCGACACGTGGGAGATATAGCCGCATCGAGGGCGTTACAATAGCCCACTTGGCAATCCGGCCAGTGGCTTCTCTATTTTGAATGATATCGCCCAGAGGAGCTGAACTAACCACTATGATGGGATGGCCCTGAAAATAATGTTTAAGCTTCCGGCTTGCCATAACACTCCATACACCAGCTTCTGCCAATGCGGATACCTCTGCTTTGGCTCAATGAGCACCACGCTGATATAATAAAACCGGCCGTTGAACCGGATATTCCTTGGTAAGCTCCTTGCGCTCTACCACAGTGGCTATGCTAACAGCCCGAGCATTAGCAGCCACATATAGTTATAACGGCTCTTTATCGATCGACACTGCAAGCACGGGCGGTTCAGCTAGCTGCCTCTTCAGATCCTCGAACGCTTTATCAGCTGCCTCGCTCCAGACAAAGTTATCTATTTTCTTGAGCATATGATATAAAGGGATGGCCTTCTCTCCAAGGCGACTGATAAACCGGCTCAATGCTGTAATCCGGCCGGCCAGACGTTGAACATCGTTGATACACGCCGGTTTAGCCAAGGATGTAATTGCTGCAATCTTTTCTGGATTAGCCTCAATGCCTCTGTTTGACACCAGAAAACCCAAGAGCTTGCCTGCCGGGACACCAAAGACACACTTCTCCGGATTGAGCATCATCTTGTAAACTCGGAGGTTGTCAAAGGTTTCTCTCAAATCATCTATCAATGTCTCCTCCTTTCTGGACTTTACCACAATGTCATCCACATATGCATGAACATTGCACCCAATTTGCTTATGAAGGCAATTCTGAACACATCGCTGGTAAGTTGCATGGGCACTCTTGAGTCCAAAAGGCATGGAAACATAGCAGAAGGCTCCAAAGGGAGTTATGAAAGTTGTATTCTCCTGGTCCTTAACTGCCATCTTGATCTGATGATAACCAGAATATGCATCCAGAAAACACAGACGGTCACAACCTGCCGTAGCATCAATTATCTGATCAATGCAAGGGAGAGAAAAGGGGTCTGTAGGGCATGCCTTGTTTAAATCTGTGTAATCCACACACATACGCCAAGTGCCATTTTTCTTGAGAACCAACACCGGATTAGCCAGCCACTCTAGATGAAAGACCTCTACAATAAACCCTGCGGCCAACAAATGGGCCACCTCTTCACCGATAGCCTTACGCCTTTCTTCATTGAAGCGGCGGAGAAACTGTCGGACCGATTTAAACTTAGGATCAAATGTTGAGTGTGTGCTTAGCGAGTTCCCTCGGTACACCTGGCATGTCAGAAGGTTTCCATGCAAAGATGTCATGATTCTCACGGATGAACTCGATGATCGCGCTTTCCTATTTGGGATCCAGGTTAGCACGGATGCTGAACTATTTGGATGAATCGCCAGGAACAAAGTCAACCATCTTAGTATCTGTAGCCGATTTGAACTTCAACGCCGGATCATGTTCTGTAGTTGTCTTTTTCAAAGAGGTCATATCTGCCGGATCAACTTGCTCCTTATAAAATTTCAATTCTTCTGTGGCACAAACCGACTCAGCATAAGCCGCATCACCTTCCTCACACTCCAAAGCGATCTTTCTGCTTCCATGTACTGTGATAGTCCCCTTATGACCTGGCATTTTAAGCTATAGATAAACATAGCATGGCCTTGCCATGAATTTAGCATAAGCCGGCCGTCCAAACAAGGCGTGGTACCGACTTTTGATCTTTACCACCTCAAACATCAATGTTTCTGACCTTGAATCATAATCATCTCCAAAAGCTACCTCTAATGCTATCTTGCCAACATGAAAGACCGTATGAAAGACCGTATGAAAGACCGTATTTGATGGTTTAAGATTCTTATCTGTCAACCCCATATGGCGGAATGTGTCATAATATAGAATGTTGATACTGCTTCCCCCATCCATGAGCACTTTAGTAAACTTGTTACCACCAACTTGCGGGGCTACCATCAGGGCCAAGTGACCCGGATTATCAACCCGGGGTGGGTGATCCTCTCTAGTCCATAAAATGGGTTGCTTAGACCAGCGTAAATACTGAGGCACTACCGGTTCAACAGGGTTTACCGCCCTTTTGTGAAGCTTCTGATCACACTTACACAAACTAGTAGTGAAAACATGATATTGCCCGCTATTTAGCTGCTTGGGATTGCTCTGGTAACCCGACTGCTGCTGTTGCTGCTGATTCCCCTGATGGTTGTAGCCTCCTTGGTTGCCTTGGTGCCCTTGATTGATGTGTCCGGTTTGGTTGCCCTGAAACCCTAAACCGGAACCACCACCTCCGTAACCCGGCCCGTGGGAACCACCTCCTGAACCGCCGGGCGGGCCATTATCATACTGGAACATATTGGAGTTCTTGAAATCCCGCATGATATAACAGTCCTTCCAAAGATGCAATGCTAGCTTCTCCTTTGATCCATGCTTTGGACAGGGCTGATTTAACAGGCGCTCCAAATTGGGGCCTGAACCTCCCCCCCTCTGGGGCTGCTTTCCCTTACGGCGCTGGCCATTCTCCTGAGCATTGGTGTTAGCAACAAAGTCCAGGCTGCTGTCGGCCTTGCGCTTACAGTTGTTCCCATGGCCTACTGGATTATGCTGCTGACCCTTGGCGTTGCCATTCTTTTTCCCTTTCCCCGGTTTGTCCTCCTCTGAATCCGGGTCCTTGGTATTATCTGAATCGGCGTACTTAACCAAAGCGGCCATGAGCGTTGACATATCATTGCAGTGACGTTTGAGCCTTCCTAATTTCTGTTTGAGCGGTAGGAAACAGCAATTGCCCTCTATTAACACTGCGGTGTCTGCATTGGTACGATCTGATGAGTGCAAAATTGCTAAGACCCGTTTAATTCAATGGGTCATGGACTCCCCTTCCTCTTGGACACAAGCGGCCAGATCCACGATTGACATTGGCTGCTTACAAGTATCTTTGAAGTTCTGGATAAACCGGTGCTTCAATTCGGCCCATGATCCGACAGAGTTAGTTGGCAAGCTCTTCAACCAAGTATGAGTTGTTCCTTCCAACATCATGGTGAAATATTTAGCACACACTGCCTCATCCACATCTAACATCTCCATTGCCATCTCGTAGCTCTCCACCCACGCCTCTGGTTGCAAATCGGCGGTTTAATTTGGTACCTTACGAGGTCCCTTGAAGTCCTTGGGCAGTCTCACATTACGCAAAGCAGGGGTGAGACACAGCACCCCTAAGGAACTGAACACCACACCTGGCTCTACTGAAACGGTAGGGTGAACCGGAGTATGTTGTCGTGCTCCGTGTCGAGCTGCCAACTTGGCCTCCCGACGTGTGCGACCGTGGTTCACAACATCCTTCGCATTAGCGCCTCCCCTGCCGGGTTGTTTCCTCGCGGTGAATTTTGGCGACGTGCACTGCTGGACACAGCCGGTTCATCCTCCACGTGTCTGCTATAACTCCGGCTTGGACGGGGAGTGGAATGAATCCTCTCACGACTATGTGAATATGCCTGCTGTTGATTTAGCGCTGTTTGAAGGAGATCCCTGGCCCGACGTGCTTCCACCGTCGGTTGGGAGGGTTGCCAGGCGTGAAGCGGCAGCCACAATATTGTCCAACGGGTTGGAATAATGCCCGGGAGGTGTTGGTACATACTGTGGAACCACGTTGTTCTGGCGAGGCGGGTCCATCGTGTGTGGTTGAACCGGCGCTCCTGTTCCCGGTGCCTCCGCCCAGTTTAATATGGGTTGGTTACCAGCTCCTACTCCTGGTGTGTTGAAGAGATTTTGCGGCTCATAAACGGACGGGAGACGCGATCGGTACCTTCTTCTCATGACTTCCTCGGAAGCATTCTGATCTAGCCTAATCTGGTAGGCTTGTGCTTCCAATTTAGCCCGTTCTGTAGCCATCCTAGCATTCTCTGTCGCCAGGTCCGCTTTAGCCTGAGCTATCTGATCTTTCACCTTTGCAATCTCCGCATTGTGCTAATCCCTGGCTGCTGCATCCACCTCTGCGGCCATCAACATTGCCAAAGCGTCGAACACATCTGACAGGAGTTGGGCTGGAGGCGGCGCAGAGCTTCCTGCCCCTGCCGAGTGTAGCCATTGTTGAACCAGAGAGTATTGCTGCAGCGGTCAATGAATGAGGCGATGATTGTGTGCCAGCCATGAAGATGGCGGCCCGGTTTGGCAGACCAAGGGAATCCGGAATACTGTTGCCCTCGGATCCTCCAACAATCCGGCTGTCCTGCAACTGATAAAGAGATTCGGTCTCTCTAGAAGACTCGTCATCAAAACAGAGCACGGTCTCTCCATCACACACCGGCCCGTCCTCGTATCTCGATCCATTGATGACACCTATGAAAACATGCCTTGCCACGGGCTGAACCGGCGAAGAACTTGCACGCCGAGCCGTTTCGATGATGTCGGTGCAAATGTGTGGCTCAGGGGCCGGTTCGCCGATCTTGCCGATGAAGACGTGAATCCCACCGAAGGGGACCCGGTACCCGTACTCGATTGAATCGGCCTCGGGACCCCATCCTGCATTGTCGATGTAGAGCTTGCCGCGACGACTCTTCGTCATCCGGCCCACAGCGTATCCCTTAAGTCCATCAAAGCTGCCCTTCAAGAACTCAAAACCATCGTACGATAGCCCCAAGGTGGGCGCCAACTGTTGTGGGTTTGTCAAGGCAGATGTTCTTGTTAAAGGACTTAGTCGTGGAGCCATCGCTACGGGTTAGCTTAAAGGTGTTAAACCGGACAAGGGGACGTGTGGAGTTTTTATACTAGTTCGGCCCCTTCAAGGAAGGTAAAAGCCTACGTCTAGTTGTGATTGGTATTTCTAGGGTTTCGAAGGACAGGGAGCGAATCCGCTTTGTCTGGCTCTCGAGTTGTTGTCTGTCCCTAAACCGCTGTCGGGTCGTCCCTTTATATACATAGGTTGATGCCCGCCGGGCTACAGAGTCCCGAAGCCAGATCATAAACGTGTCCGGTTCGGTCTCTATCCTTCCTATCTTACAATACAAGTTACATGACTAGGTCGGTTTACATTTACAAGCTTTAACCCGCCTTTGGGCCTTGGGCCTTCGTGAAGCGCCATCATCCTTGCCTCTTCATGGGCTTCTAATCTTCAAGGAGTTAACCCGACTACATAAGGCCGGTTTACCTCCAGTAGTAATATCCCCAACATTAGGCCCCAGATTGGTTTGAACTTGTTCATGTCAATCTTCTACACTTAGAAAAATTCCTCCCTCATATCTTCACCTTGATCTTGTAAACCGCCGTGACATCATACTTCAAGATTTTGATAAACCGCCCTGACGTCATCCATCCATTGATGTCGAAGATTACCTTCATTTAATGTGTATTCAGTCACCGAGGCGACACCCTTATTAACTTATCCATTTTTGGGCTCCTCAATTCCCGCACTTGCCGTTTCATCGCTTCATCTTATAAATAGGGGCAGAGGACCCCTTTATTTTCTTTCCGCTCTCCTTTCCTCCCTTCTTCTTCCTCGCGACGTCTTCACACCTGAGCGCCGCCGTCGTCGCCAAGCCTCGCCTCTGCTTCACCACCGGTTGCTGCATCGACCTGTTCGCACTAGAGTTCCGCAGCTCACCTCCACTGCTTCCGCGGCCGCAGTAAGTCCTTCCCCCCTTCCTTTCTAGATCCATTAGGGTTTCCCTGTTCTTCGCGGTTCTTGAAGTTCATCGGAGCTTTTGGTGCTGTTCTTCCTTGGCCTGTAGATGAATGCTTCGCACTTATCGTATCCCTTGCTATGGCTAATCTTCTATTACCACCATAGATCCTTATGCGCAAAAGCTGATGTAGTCCTTCATAAACTGTTTCGGGTCTTGCCCCCTTTTTAGGTCTCACCGATAGGGATTTCGGTCTCACCGAGATGTGGGATTGCAAACTCTCTGTTTCCCTTCGTAACTGACACGTCTCCAACGTATCTATAATTTTTGATTATTCCATGCTATTATATTATCTATTTTGGATGTTTCATATGCGTTATTATGCTATTTTATATTATTTTTGGGACTAACCTATTAACCTAGCCAAGTGATAGTTCCTGTTTTTTTCCTTGTTTTAGAGTTTCACAGAAAAGGAATATCAAATGGAGTCCAAACGGAATGAAACTTTCACGATGATTTTTCTTGGACCAGAGGACATCCAGAGGACTTGGATTACATGTCAGGGAAGCTACGAGGAACCCACAAGGACAGAGGGTGCGCCCCCACCCTTGTGGGCCCCTCAAGACTCCACCAACCTATTTCTTCTGCCTATATATATTCTCAAATATTCCAAAACCAATCAGGAGAGCCACAAAAATACTTTACCACCGCCACAATCTCTGTACCCGTGAGATCCCATCTAGGGGCCTTTTCGGCGTCCTCCTGGAGGGGGATTCGATCATGGAGGGCTTCTACATCAACACCATTGCCTCTCCGATGAAGCATGAGTAGTTTACCACAAACCTACGGGTCCATAGCTAGTAGCTAGATGGCTTCTTCTCTCTCTTTGATTCTCAATACCAGGTTCTCCTCGATGTTCTTGGAGATCAATTCGATGTAATACTCTTTTTGCGGTGTGTTTGCCGAGATCTGATGAATTGTGGATTTATGATCAGCTTATCTATGAATATTATTTGAATCTCCTCTAAATTCTTATATGCATGATTTGATATCTTTGCAAGTCTCTTCGGACTATTGATTTGGTTTTGCCAACTAGACTGGTTTTTATTGCAATGGGAGAAGTGCTTAGCTTTGGGTTCAATCTTACGGTGCTTGATCCCAGTGACAGAAGGGGAACCAACACGTATTGTATTGTTGCCATCGAGGATAACAAGATGGGGTTTTCATCATATTTCTTGAGTTTATCCCGCTACATCATGTCATCTTACTTAATGCGTTACTATGTTCTATGAACTTAATGCTCTAGATGCGGGCAGGAGTCGGTCGATGTGTGGAGTAATAGTAGTAGATGTAGGCATGAGTCGGTCTACTTGACATGGACGTGATGCCTATATTCAGGATCATTGCCTTAGATATCGTCATAACTTTGCGATTTTCTATCAATTGCTTGGCAGTAATTTGTTCACCCATCGTAATATTTTCTATCTTGAGAGAAGCCTCTAGTGAAACCTATGGCCCTCGGGTCTACTTTCCATCATATAAGTTTTCAATCTACAATCTTAGTTTCCTATTTACTTCCTTTGCAATCCTTTACTTTCCGTTCCATAAACCAAAAATAGCAAAAATATTACCTTACCATTTATCCATCTCTATCAGATCTCACTTTGAAAATAACCGTGAAGGGATTGGCAACCCCTTTATCGCGTTGGGTGCAAGTTGGTATTTGTTTGTGCAGGTATATTCGATGACTTGTGCATTGTATCCTACTGGATTGATACCTTGGTTCTCAAAACTGATAGAAATACTTACTCTACTTTGCCGCATCACCCTTTCCTCTTCAAGGGAAAAACCAACGCAAGCTCAAGAAGTAGCAGGAAGAATTTTTGGAGCCATTATCGGGGAGATCTACACCAATCCGAGACATACCAACTACCCATCATAAACTCTCATCTCTCGCATTACATTATTTTCCATTCGCCTCTCATTTTCCTCTCCCCCACTTCTAAAATGATTTTCCAGAAGATTTGCCTTTTCTTCGCCCCTCTTCTGTTCGTCTTCTTCATTTGCCTTTTGTGTGCTTGTCTTGCTCCTATGGCTAGTCCTCCCATCATTGTTAGCACCCCCGATAATGAAGTTCTCAATTTTAAACAAATGGAGGGAGAAAACTTAAAAGATGCTTGGTATGGAATTTGCAATGCTCAAAATAGATCTACTCAAAAGCAACCTGTTGTTGTTCTTCTTCGTAATTTTTATGTGGGTGTTACTCCTTGGAATAGATATGTTCTAGATACCATTACTGGAGGGAATTTCTTGGGTAGGCATACTTGTGATTCTGACAATGCCATGATAGACTTGTTAGGCCCATCACCTCTTTTGGTCAATGAAACTGTTTTAACCTTAGAGCATGTAATGCAAAGGCTTGAAAATATTGAAAATAAGATTGCTACCGTTGAGATGATTGAAAATTTGGATAAAAAGATTCATAATCATATTACTCAATGTGGATCTGAAGTAGGAGTTACTTTAAAGAATCTTGAGGAAAAGGAATCCCTAGTTAACGAAAAGATAGATCAAGATTCTACTAGAATTGGCAAACTAGAAGATATTATTACCAACTTGGGTTCCGCTTTTTCCTCTGTAAAAACTACTCAAAAGCTTCCACCTACTAAGATTGCCAAGTTTGTTTATGTCCCTAAGGATAAGGGTGAATATTCTAGCAAAGATAATGAAGATCTCAAATCCATAAGTATTCACCCCAATTCTTTTAATATTATTAAGGAACCCATTGCCATGAATGCATTTCTTGATTTCTTGCCTAGTAGTTTGATCATTTATAAAACTAAAGAATATCCTAAGAATTATAAGTGCACAATTTAAGAATTGCATGCCAAAGATGATAATACTTAGATCTATTCGTGTTTTATGCCTAGCTAAGGGCGTTAAACAATAGCGCTTGTTTGGAGGCAACCCAATTTTATTTTTATTTTTGCCTTTTAGGTTCTGTTTTGCAATAAATATTTAATCTAGACTATGGTTAGATGTGTTTTTGTGTTTTAATTAGTGTTTCTGCCAAGTAATACCTTCGGGATAGCTTATGGTGATAGTTGATTTAATCTTGCTGAAAAATAGAAACTTCCGCACTCAGGAAAACAATTCTATTTTTTAACAGGAGCATGATAAATATTGATTCTTTTTGCATAAGATTAATAAACAAATTTCTTAGGCCGTCCTAATTTTTTTAGAATTTTTGGAGTTACAAAAGTATTCGAAATATCCAGATTGCTAAAGACTGTTCTGTTTTTGATAGATTCTGTTTTCTTTGTGGTGTTTGCTTATTTTGATGAATCTATGGCTCGTGTCGGGGGGTGTGAACCATGGAAAAGTAGGAATACAGTATATATTACACCAATATAAATAAAGAATGAGTTCGCAACAGTACCAAAAGTGGTGATTTATTTTCTTATACTAACAGAGCTTATGAGATTTTCTGTTGAGTTTTGTGTTGTGAACTTTTCAAGTTTTGGGTAAGGATTTGATGGACTAAATAAGGAGTGGCAAGATCCTAAGCTTGGGGATGCTCAAGGAACCCCAAGGTAATATTAAAGGACAACCAAGAGCCTAAGCTTGGGATGCCCCGGAAGGCATCCCCTGTTTCGTCTTCGTCTATCAATAACTTTACTTGAGACTATATTTTTATTCACCACATGATATGTCTTTTGCTTGGAGTGTCTTGTATGATTTGAGTCTTTGCTTTTTAGTTTTCCACAATCATAATTGATGTACACACCTTTTGAGAGAGAAACACATAAATCATGATTTATTAGAATACCCTATGTGCTTCACTTATATCTTTTGAGCTAGGCATTTTTTCTCTAGTGCTTCACTTATATCTTTTTAGAGCACGACGGTGGTTTTATTTTATAGAAATTGATGAACTCTCATACTTCACTTATATTATTTTGAGAGTCTCTAAACAGCATGGTAATTTGCTTTGGTTATAAATTTAGTCCTAATATGATAGGCATCCAAGAGGGATATAATAAAACTTTCATATAAAGTGCATGGAATACGATGAGAGGTTTCATTCCTTATGATTGTTTTGAGATATGAATATGGTGATATTAGAGTCATGCTAGTGAGTAGTTGTGAACTTGAGAAATACTTGTGTTAAGGTTTGCGAGTCCCGTAGCATGCCCGTATGGTGAACCGTTATGTAACGATGTTGGAGCATGAGATATGTTTTGATTGTCTTCCTTATGAGTGGCGGTCGAGGATGAGTGATGTTCTTTTCCTACCAATCTATCCCCCGTGGAGCATGCGTGTAGTACTTTGTTTCGATGACTAATAGATTTTTGCAATAAGTATGTGAGTTCTTTATGACTAATGTTGAGTCCATGGATTATACGCACTCTCACCCTTTCACCATTGCTAGCCTCTCTTGTACCGCGCAAGTTTTGCCGGTACCATAAACCCACCATATACATTCCTCAAAACAGCCACCATGCCTACCTATTATGGCATTTCCATAGCCATTCCGAGATATATTGTCATGCAACTTTCCACCGTTCTGTTATTATGACATGCATCATCATTTCCATATTGCTTTGCGTGATCATGTAGTTGAGATCGTATTTGTGGCAAAGCCACCATTCATCATTTGTTTTATACATGTTGCTCTTGATTCATTGCACATCATGGTAAACCACCAGAGGCATTCATATGGAGTCATATCTTGTTCTAGTATTGAGTTGTAAGTAAATAGAAGTATGATGATCTTCCTTTTTAGAACATTGTCCCATGCGAAGAAATAAAATAAAATAAGAGAGAAAGAAAAAGAAAAAAAGAGAGAAAGGAAAATAAAAAAAGGGAAAAGAAAAAGGAAAACAAGAAAAAATGAGAGAAAAAGAGGGAAGGGGCAATGTTACTATCCTTTTCCATACTTGTGCTTCAAAGTAGCACCATGATCTTCATGATAGAGAGTCTCTTATGTTGTCACTTTCATATACTAGTGGGCATTTTCATTATAGAACTTGGCTTGTATATTCCAATGATAGGCTTCCTCAAAATGCCCTAGGTCTTCATGAGCAAGCAAGTTGGATGCACACCCACTTAATTTTCTTTTTGAGCTTTCATAAACTTATAGCTCTAGTGCATCCGTTGCATGGCAATCCCTACTCACTCACATTGATATCTATTGATGGGCATCTCCATAGCCTGTTAATATGCCTAATTGATGTGAGACTATCTCCCTCTTTTTGTCTTCTCCACAACCACCTTCTACTCCACCTATAGTGTTATGTCCATGGCTCACGCTCATGTATTGCGTGAAAGTTGAAAAGGTTTGAGAAAAATGAAAAGTATGAAACAATTGATTGGCTTGTCATCGGGGTTGTGCATGATTTCAATATTTTGTGTGATGAAGATATATGGAACATAGCCAGACTATATGATTTTGTAGGGATAAGCTTTCTTTGGCCATGTTATTTTCAGAAGACATAATTATGTTGTTAGTATGCTTGAAGTATTATTGTTTTTATGTCAATATTAAACTTTTGTTTTGAATCATATGGATCTGAACATTCATGCCGCAATAGAGAAAATTACATGGATAAATATGTTAGGTAGCATTCCACATCAAAAATTGTGTTTTTATCATTTACCTACTCAAGGACGAGCAGGAATTAAGCTTGGGGATGCTTGATACGTCTCCCACGTATCTATACTTTTTTTATTGTTCCATCCTATTATATTATCTATTTTGGATGTTTTATATGCATTATTATGCTATTTTATATTATTTTTGGGACTAACCTTTTAACCTAGAGCCAAGTGATAGTTCCTGTTTTTTCCTTGTTTTAGAGTTTCACGAAAAAGGAATATCAAATGGAGTCCAAACGGAATGAAACTTTCGCGATGATTTTTCTTGGACCAGAAGACATCCAGAGGACTTGGAGTACATGTCCGGGAAGCTACGAGGAACCCACAAGGACAGAGGGTGCGCCCCCACCCTTGTGGGCCCCTCATGACTCCACCAACCTATTTCTTCCGCCTATATATATTCTCAAATATTCCAAAACCAATCAGGAGAGCCACGAAAACACTTTACCACCGCCACAATATCTGTACCCATGAGATCCCATCTAGGGGCCTTTTTCGGCATCCTCCTGGAGGGGGATTCGATCATGGAGGGCTTCTACATCAACACCATTGCCTCTCCGATGAAGCATGAGTAGTTTACCACAAACCTACGGGTCCATAGCTAGTAGCTAGATGGCTTTTTCTCTCTCTTTGATTCTCAGTACCATATTCTCCTCGATGTTCTTGGAGATCCATTCGATGTAATACTCTTTTTGCGGTGTGTTTGCCGAGATTCGATGAATTGTGGACTTATGATCAGCTTATCTATGAATATTTTTTGAATCTCCTATGAATTCTTATATGCATGATCTGATATCTTTGCAAGTCTCTTCGAACTATCGATTTGGTTTGGCCAACTAGATTGGTTTTTCTTGCAATGGAAGAAGTGCTTAGCTTTGGGTTCAATCTTGCGGTGCTCGATCCTAGTGACAAAAGGGGAACCGACACGTATTGTATTGTTTCCATCAGGGATAACAAGATGGGGTTTTCATCATATTGCTTGAGTTTATCCGGCTACATCATGTCATCTTACTTAAAGCATTACTCTGCTCTTATGAACTTAATACTCTAGATGCGGGAAGGAGTCGGTCGATGTGTGGAGTAATAGTAGTAGATGCAGGCAGGAGTCGGTCTACTTGATACGGACGTGATGCCTATATTCATGATCATTGACTTAGAGATCTTCATAACTTTGTGCTTTTCTATCAATTGATTGGCAGTAATTTGTTCACCCACCGTAATACTTTCTATCTTGAGAGGAGCCTCTAGTGAAACATATGGCCCCCAGCTCTATTTTCCATCATATAACTTTCCGATCTACAATTTTAGTTTTCGATTTACTTCCTTTGCAAACTTTTGCTTTCCGGTCTATAAACCAAAAATACCAAAAATATTTACTTTACCATTTATCTATCTCTATCAGATCTCACTTTTGCAAATAACCGTGAAGGGATTGACAACCCCTTTATCGCGTTGGGTGCAAGTTGGTGTTTGTCTGTGCAGGTATTCGGTGACTTATGTGTTGTCTCCTATTGGATTGATACCTTGGTTCTCAAAACCAAGGGAAATACTTACTCTACTTTGTTGCATCACCCCTTCCTCTTCAAGGGAAAAACAAACGCAATCTCTAGAGGTAGCACTACCCTTTTCTAGTTCGGCGAGGGGGACACACCCGACGCAAAGAGCAAGAACAATGAGGGGCGTCGAGGTCTTTACCCAGGTTCGGCCGTTGAGAAGTGTAAAACCCTACTCCTGCTTTGTTGTATTAATGGATGGAAGTGGGCACAAGTACACGGAGAGCTCTCCCCCGGCAA
Source organism: Triticum monococcum (assembly GCA_034509565.1). Classification (NCBI taxonomy): domain Eukaryota; kingdom Viridiplantae; phylum Streptophyta; class Magnoliopsida; order Poales; family Poaceae; genus Triticum; species Triticum monococcum. Next base: position 70,810,727 of record CM067843.1, on the reverse strand, counting down.
GGAGCAAGGAGAGGCTGCTACACAGGTACGTATGCATGGGGTTGCTATGGATTCAAACCCTTGTAATGGTTGCCATGTCCCTCCTTTTATAGACCAAGGGGTTACCACAGTGGCAAAAGTGTTAGTACATGGTGGTTAGATAGGAACAGTGTTATCATACCTAACTCTGCTCGCTAGGTCAAAATGCATTAAATGCATCGCTTGGTGTCACGAGGAGGGTGGATCTTGGCGAGGCTACTGCACCGCTTACCCAACCGCCTCTCTATTATGCTGACACGCCATTAGGACGGGTGTCAATAAAGGTAAATCCTCTTCCAGAGGGCTGCCATGTGCCCGGAAAGCTCCACCAAACCATCTGCGGGCTCGACACCTCACCGATGTGTGACTACCTACTCGGCGAGGTGGAGCGCTGGTGGTTGGTGAAGGCCTTCCGGGCCTTCGTATTGCCTGTCCTGCCTTGCCGACAAGGGCCAACTTCTAGTACTTCATCTATGCAGCTTGTCTTGGTCTCCTTGATGCGCTCCTTGATCTCACGAAGTGTTATTTCTTTCAGCTTTGTGAAATCTTTGTTTGAAAATGTATCCTTCTCAGGGAAGCTGTTACTCATATGTGCATAAGTCAGGGTATTATGACCATTGTTTAATACACCGACACCCTGCTTCCTCTACGAAGGGCCTATCTGTGACACCCTGGCTTTTGCCATCATGATTTTCCTTTGCCTTTTTGCTTTTATTTGGATTTTGAGTTAATTCATTTGGACTTAGCACTTGGGCATTGTTTTGATTTTCACCCAAGTGACTCCCCTCACCTCTCACAACCTATCTTGACCTCTCATTCATCATCACATTGCTTTGGAAAAAAATTCTTCTAAGGAAAAATTTTCATTTTCACCCTGAAAATGGAATATTTTCACTTTCACTCTAAAGCAACCCCTCTATTTCTTGCCCACAAAAATCTGAGAAAATTCACAGACACCCTTTGGACAGTGCCTCACACCCTATGCAAAAATATCATGTGGTTGTGTGGCCCAATTTTGCTAGGAAAATTCATTTGCATTCTAACCAGAAAATGCAGTTTGTACAACAAGTGCATTATTCCCTGATCTTTTGGAGCTGAATTTTCTTGAGCATCATTAACTTAGCAACCTAATACTAAACCCCAAAGCTCAGCTCCTAACTCTTCTTGTTTTGATCACAAATTTGGCTACAAGTTCCTGTCCAGAAACTTTCATTAAGTGATGTGATCAACTCACTCATCCTGGTAGTTTTAGTGTCATGACAATGGGTAGTTTTAGGAGTACCATAGTTTTAGTGTCATGACCATGGGTTGACATCGGGGCCACACATGACTTAGCCCAAAGGGGAGTTGGTCGGAATGGTCGGGAGAGTGTCATGACAATGGGTTGGTTCTGCCGGAATGTCATTGGTCCACCCGAATGGCAGTGCGAGGCCATGGATTCCGTGATGTGGGTTAAATCTATCGATAGTCGCGTCCTTGGTTACGGACCCAGTTCATAGTAGGTTGCACCATGGATCAACAGAAATAATTTAATATTGCACACTAAAGTTCTATGGTTGGCACTAGTTATGTGATGAGATTGTTGAAACCATGAAGATGGTTGTTGTTGGAACCAAAGAGTTGATTTTTGTTGTGATCCGGGATTGATCACCATATTGATGATATTAGGAACATGGTAACCCGTATGGTAAGGGAGTCAGAGGGACTCGTTGCAAGAGCATGTTCATTTAATGAGTAGTATGTTGAAGCATTGCATTTAACCTACCTAATTGTCATGTTATTGTTTGCCATTATGCTTTTACTCATTGTGAGCTTGCAAGTACATTCAATGTACTGACCTGGCGTGTCATGCCAGCTTTCAGGAAAGTCTTACCGGATTAGAGTGCTTCCTGTGTCTAGACCATGTCCACATCGGTGTCCCTGTCCTATGGAGTTCTGCTTCATCATCGTTCTGCTGCCGCGTAGTTGTCATGATCGAGGCCCCTATCATGTTCATTAAATAATGTACATACTGTTCAGCCACACTGTGTGTGCCTCTTGGCCTCGCTATCTGATGTAATATCAAACCTATGTTTCCGCTAGCATCAATAAAGTGGTTGTTTTCTGTAGTAAGTTGTTGCCTGTTGCCAGAAGACTAGATCTCTGGGTTGGCAATTCAAGGTAAACTGGTTACTCTAAGCCAGGGTGCCACAACGCTTGGTATCAGAGCCGTGCTGACTATAGGACATCCTAGACCGCCGGCGTGTTAGTTGAACGATAGCTTGTTAGTGTTGAGTGCCGTTTGTGTTTGCATCTGATTACTGCATTGCATGCATTTCATTTATTGTTTTTACTAACCGATTAATAGTTGTGAGTGTAGATGGCTCCAGTACCGTATGCGTGCCAGTTGGAGCTGCCACCATGTACTTTGCCGCACCTTCTTCGAAGTGTATGGCGTCGCCTCTACCCTCACGGTGACGACCCAGTGTATTGGGTGTATCGGGAGCGCCTAGCAGACTCAGTATTCGACTATCACGTGATGGTTACATTGCATTGCAGTTCGTCATCTGGTTCATACACCCGTTCTTCTAGGAGTGGTTTCGCTTCTAGCCCCGCTCAGGCTGTTTAGTTTGCTGCGTTTGAGATTCTCTTGAGCTACGCTACAATGAGATCCAAATGCAGAACCACCAGGTTTCTACTACTACCATCCCTGCATGATCATGGGCGTGTCCACTTTCCTATTATTGATCCGACGGCCGAGAGTCCCGCTAGCACTACAAAAAAGACACATCCGTGACATTTTGGGTCGAACGAAATTTTTTTCTGTCATTCATATGACACTTCTATGACGATAATTGTGACAAAACCCGGTATCATCATAGATGTGGTGGGCTCCTACTTGTATGACAAAAAATCATGACAGAAAATGGGCTTTTCGTCCTGGGCGGGCCGGAGACGCAGTTGCATGACATCTTTGGGCCGTCGATGACGGAAAAAACCATGGTAGAAGCGAGGGCGAGGAAAATTTCGGGGAGTTCCCGGTTACGGTGGGAGGTCGGGGGCCGAGCGATGTGCGCTTCTCTCGTACACGTACGCGCGTGTGTGCGAGGCGTTGGCTCTAACCGAACCCAAGTGAGGCGTTGGGATCTAACTGAACCCGAGCGATTGCACTGCAGGTTACGCGTTACTGAACCCGAGCGATCGATCGATGGCTGTTAACCGAACCAGATCGAGCGATTCCTTCGCTACTGCTACTAACTGAAGCCGATCGATGCTACCTCTGGATGAACAGTGAGCGTTGCGGGGGGGGGGGGATGAACTGTTCCCGGTGGGGGTGGATGAATATTACCACGTGGTGTTGCCTCTGGATGAACAGGACCCCAATCGATCGAGCCGGTTGGGGCTGGATGAACAGGACCCCGTGGAGGGCTGGTTGAACAGGACCACCCCGTGGAGGGCTGGATGAACAGTAGACGGTGGAGGGCAGGATGAACAGTAGCCCGTGGAGGGGTGGTTGAACAGGAGCCCGTGGAGAGGGCTGGTTGAACAGTAGCCGGAGGAGTAGCGCGTGGTGGAGGCTGGATGAACAGGAGCCCGTGGATGAAGACTCGCAGGTGGAGGCTGGAGGAGGTCGACGGTGGATGAACAGTCGCAGGTGGAGGCTGGAGGGGGTCGACGGTGGAGATGAACAGTATCCCGTGGAGTCCCGTTTTGCGGTACGCCACACCCCTCCCGATGAACAGGACCCCCGTTTTCGACCGTAGTGCTCCAACACAAGTCCGTTTCCTCTGTTTTGCGGTACGCCACACCCCTCCCGATGAACAGGACCACCGTTTCGACCGTAGGAGGTCCGTTTCCTCCGTTTTGCGGTACGCCAGACCCCTCCCGATCAACAGGACCCCGTTCCGAACGTAGGAGGTCCGTTTCCTCCGTTGTGCGGTACGCCAGGCCTCGTTTCCATTGCCTGTTCCGTCCAAGCCCTCCCGATGAACACGACCCCGCATTCCGTTCCGACCAAGCCGGTTGGCTCCCACGCGTTCCGTTGCCTCCCGATGAACACGATGCATTCCGTTGGCTCCCCATGAACACGACGCATTCTGTTTCCTCCCCATGAACACGACGCATTCCGTTGCCTCCCCATGAACACGACGACGATGGTGTTTCTCCGTTTCGACCCAGCCATGTACACAAGCCCTGGCCGTATGTATACGCGAGTAGGCGTTCGAGACCCCGCCCATATGTACACATACGTGGCCGTATTTTCTTTCTTGCACCCTGGCTGTTATACATACGTGTACATGCTATGTGCGCGCCTCTACTACGACACGTGTGCGCCTCTACATCGACCAGTATGTACGTACACGTTCGCGACCAGAATGACAACGCTACGTACGCTTCGACCAGGTGGGTCCCGACTGTCAGGAACTTCCTTGCCTGCGAAGATGTAGCTGGTCGGTCCCAGTACTCAGGGGGCGAATTGTTTTTTTGCCCGGAAGCACTTCCTTGCATGTGAAGATGTAGCTAGTGGGTCCCAGCAGTCAGGGGAAACGTTTTTTTGCAAAATACAGTGGCCCGTCCGGTGGGTCCCAGCTGTCAGGTGGAGGAATCATTATTTTCCGCGTACTAAGGAGGCACTTCCTTGCTGCGGACGTGGACCCAGTTGTGAGCCTCTCCACGTACAGTGCATGTCCGATGGAAGTCGTTCCTTGACCACGTTGACCACGCCGCACCGAGAGCACCAGGGCGGTGGACGACGGCGAGGCCTAGGAAGGGGACGACACAGAGGTAGGGAAGACTCGGCAGTTGTGTCCCACGTGGAGGGGAGTACGACTGTACGAGGGTTTACTGGTTCGTCTACCATTGCCGGAGAATAATAGCAGGTGTGGGTGAGTAGAGGGATGGCTAGGCCAGCGATGGGAGTACGGTCGGGCGGTGAGGCTTGCGCGGCAGCACAGCCGGCCGCGAGGACGAGGGAGCAGGCAGTCCCGCCGATGCTTGTTTGAGCGGCTGGAGCAGGAAGAGCAGAGATTGAAGAAGCATGACGGCTGTTGGATGGACATCCAACAGTCAGTGCTTGTGCGTCAACCTTTTTTTAGGAAAGCCTCAAATCTGTGGAAAACAGCATACAGCCCATCTACCATTATTTCTAATAATTTATAGCCCATTTGCTAATTACTAAGGTTTTTTTGGAGCCCATATTCTTTTTGTTAGCATTACAACCCATATTGTGGCAATGTTAAAAAATTATACAAAATTTTGCGTATTTCGGTGTGGTACGAACTATTTTTAATCCCGAAATTTCGACTCACATTCAAACTCATTTTAAAAATAAATGTATATCAATATAAAATCCAACAAATTCTCCACACATAAAAATTAATGTAATTTAAAATCTTGAAATGAAAAAAATATATTTGAAACTAATTGCCGGTTTGATGTGTTTTATAAATGTACAACCCATTTCTCATTACTGATGGGCCATTTTCTCGGCCAGCCGAATGAAAGCTCTCCTCGTCTTGAAAGATTTGCAGCCCAACAGGCCTGACAAAGCGACTTACTTGGCAAATCACAAAAAAACTGGGCTGTGGCCGTGGACCCAGCTGTCAGCCTCTCCACGTACAGTACTCTTCCGATGGAAGTCGTTCCTTGACCACGTTGACCACGCCGCGTCGAGAGGACCACGGCGGTGGACGACGGCGAGGCCTAGGAAGGGGACGACGCGGCAGTGGAAGCCCACGCGGAGAGGACTAGAGGGTTCACTGGTGCGGCTGTGGTGTGAGGTTGCCGTCGCCGCAGGGCCTGGCCAGCGGTGGGAATAGTAGGGGGTGGTGAGGCCTCTATGGCAGCACGGCCGGCCACGGGATGCAGGAGCGTGCGGCACGACCGGCGCTGCTTTGGGCGGCTGGAGCAAGAAGACCAGAGGTTGACGAAGCACGACGGCTGTTGGATGGACATCGTATGGTCACTTGAGCTAGAATCGTTCATATTGACTAAGTTGACAAAGCCCTTCATCCTCGTCAACTTAGTAGGCCCAGAAGTCAGCCTCCCAGCAAGGTGGGTCCCAGCTAGCCGGGGGAGTATTCATTTTTTTGTGCGTCATAAGGAGACACTTCCGGTGGGTCCGAGCTGACAGCGGGGGGGGGGGGCTTTTTTTCATGATGGTGGCCCGTCCAATGGGTCCCAGCAGTCAGGGGGAAATGATTTTTTTCACAAAATACTGGTGGCCCGTCCGGTGGGTCCCCGCTGTCAGGTGGAGGAATAATTATTTTGCATGTAATAAGGAGGCACTTCCTTGCTGCGGCCATGGACCCATTGGACGGGCCAGCGGTGGGAGTAGTATGGGGGTGGTGAGGCCTCCGCAGCAGCACGGCCGGCCACGGGAGGCAGGAGTAGGCGGTACGACCGGCGCTGCTTTGGGCGGCTGGAGCAAGAAGACTAGAGGTTGAAGAAGCACTACGGCCGTTGGATGGACATCGTATGGTCAGTCGAGCTAGAATCGTGCATATTGACTAAGTTGACAAAGCCCTTCGTCCCCGTCAACTTAGTAGGCCCACTATATTGGGTCCCAGCTAGCAGGGGGAGTATTCATTTTTTTGTGCGTAATAAGGAGGCACTTCCTTGCATGCGAAGATATAGCTGGTCGGTCCGAGCTGTTAGCGGCGGTAAAGTTTTTTCACGAAATACAGAGGCTGTTTCGGTGGGTCCCAGTGTTGGGGAACGTAGCAGAAATTCAAAATTTTCCTACGTGTCACCAAGATCTATCTATGGAGAGACCAGCAACGAAGGGAAGGAGAGTTGCATCTACATACCCTTGTAGATCGCTAAGCGGAAGCGTTCAAGTGAACGGGGTTGATGGAGTCGTACTCGTCGTGATCCAAATCACCGATGACCAAGTGCCGAACGGACGGCACCTCCGCGTTCAACACACGTACAGCCCGGTGACGTCTCCCACGCCTTGATCCAGCAAGGAGAGAGGGAGAGGTTGAGGAAGACTTGATCCAACAGCAGCACAACGGCGTGGTGGTGATGGAGGAGCGTGGCAATCCTGCAGGGCTTCGCCAAGCACCACAGAAGAGGAGGAAGAAGAGACGCAGGGCTGCACCAAGAGGGAGATCGAATCTTGTGTGTTTTGGGGCAGCCCTAGGCCTCATATATATAGGGGAAGGGGAGGGCTGCGCCCCCTCTAGGGTTTCCCACCCCTAGGGGGGCGGCAGCCCTAGATGGGGCCAAGGGGTGGCGGCCAAGGGAGGGGAGAAGGGGGAGGCGCCCCAATATGGGCCCTAAGGCCCATATCCCATTAGGGTTTGCCCCCTTTCCACCTCTTGGGCACCTTGGGCCCTTGTGGAGGCGCACCAGCCCACTAAGGGGCTGGTCCCTCACTACTCTTAGCCCACGCAAGCCTCCGGGGCAGGTGGCCCCACTTGGTGGACCCCCGGGACCCTCCCGGTGGTCCCGGTACATTACCGATAAACCCCGAAACTCTTCCGGTGTCCAAAACAGGACTTCCCATATATAAATCTTTACCTCCGGACCATTCCGAAACTCCTCGTGACGTCCGGGATCTCATCCGGGACTCCGAACAACATTCGGTAACCACATACTAACTTCCTTTATAACCCTAGCGTCATCGAACCTTAAGTGTGTAGACCCTACGGGTTCGGGAGACATGCAGACATGACCGAGACGTTCTCCGGTCAATAACCAACAGCGGGATCTGGATACCCATGTTGGCTCCCACATGTTCCACGATGATCTCATCGGATGAACCACGATGTCAAGGACATAATCAATCCCGTATACAATTCCCTTTGTCTATCGGTACGATACTTGTCCGAGATTCAATCGTCGGTATCCTGATACCTTGTTCAATCTCGTTACCAGCAAGTCTCCTTACTCGTTCCGTAACACATCATCCCGTGATCAACTCCTTGATCACACTGTGCACATTATGATGATGTCCTACCGAGTGGGCCCAGAGATACCTCTCCGTTTACACGGAGTGACAAATCCCAGTCTCGATTCGTGCCAACCCAACAGACACTTTCGGAGATACCTGTAATGTACCTTTATAGCCACCCAGTTACGTTGTGACGTTTGGCACACCCAAAGCACTCCTACGGTATCCGGGAGTTGCACAATCTCACGGTCTAAGGAAATGATACTTGACATTAGCAAAGCTTTAGCATACGAACTACACGATCTAGTGCTATGCTTAGGATTGGGTCTTGTCCATCACATCATTCTCCTAATGATGTGATCCCGTTATCAACGACATCCAATGTCCAGGGTTAGGAAACCGTAACCATCTATTGATCAACGAGCTAGTCAACTAGAGGCTTACTAGGGACATGGTGTTGTCTATGTATCCACACATGTATCTGAGTTTCCTATCAATACAATTCTAGCATGGATAATAAACGATTATCATGAACAAGGAAATATAATAATAATCAATTTATTATTGCCTCTAGGGCATATTTCCAACAGTCTCCCACTTGCACTAGAGTCAATAATCCAGTTCACATCGATATGTGATTAACACTCAAGGTACATCCTCATGTGACTAACACCCAAGAGTCTAGTTCACATCACTATGTGATTAGCACTCAATGAGTTCTGTGTTTGATCATGTTGCTTGTGAGAGAGGTTTTAGTTAACGGGTCTAAACCTTTCAGATCCGTGTGTGCTTTACAAATCTCTATGTCATCTCCTAGATGTAGCTTCCACGTTCTATTTGGAGCTATTCCAAATAACTGTTCTACTTGGAGCTATTCTAAATTGTTGCTCCATTATACGTATCCGGTATCTCTACTCAGAGCTATCCGGATAGGTGTTAAGCTTGCATCGACGTAACCCTTTACGACGAACTCTTTTACCATCTCCATAATCGAGAAAATTCCTTAGTCCACTAGTTACTAAGGATAACTTTGAACGCTGTCCTGTGATCCATTCTTGGATCACTCTAGTACCCCTTGACTGACTCATGGCAAGGCACACTTCAGGTGCGGTACACAACATAGCATACTGTAGAGCCTATGTCTTAAGCATAGGGGACGACCTTCGTTCCTTTCTCTCTATTCTGCCGTGGTCGAGCTTTAAGTCTTAACTTCATACCTTACAACTTAGGCAAGAACTCCTTCTTTGACTGATCCATCTTGAACACCTTCAAGATCACGTCAAGGCATGTGCTCATTTGAAAGTACCATTAAGCGTTTTGATCTATCCTTTATAGATCTTGATGCTCAATGTTCAAGTAGCTTAATCCAGGCTTTCCATTGAAAAACACTTTCCAAATAACCCTATATGCTTTCTTTAGAAATTCTGCATCATTTCTGATCAACAATATGTCAACAACATATACTCATCAGAAATTCTATAGTGCTCCCACTCACTTCTTTGGAATTACAAGTTTCTCATAAACTTTGTATACACCCAAAACTTTGATCATCTCATCAAAGCATACATTCCAACTCCGAGATGCTTACTCCAGTCCTTAGAAGGATTGCTGGAGCTTTGCATACTTATTAGCATATTTCAGGATTGACAAAACCTTCCGGTTGTATCACATACAACCTTTCCTCATAAATCGTCGAGGAAACAATGTTTTGACATCCTATCTGCAAGATTTCATAAATCGTGCAGTAACTGCTAATATAATTCCAACAGACTTTTAGCATCGCTACAGGTGAGAAAGTCTCATCATAGTCAACTCCTTGAACTTATCGAAAACATCTTAACGACAAGTCGAGCTTTCTTAATGGTGATACTTACCATCATTGTCCGTCTTCCTTTTAAAATCCATCTGTACCTAACAGCCTTATGACCATCAAGTAGTTCCTCCAAAGTCTACACTTTGTTTTCATACATGGATCCTACCTTGGATTTTATGGCCTCGAGCCATTTATCGGAATCCGGGCCCACCATCGCTTCTCCATAGCTTGTAGGCTCATTGTTGTCTAGCAACATGACTTTCAAGACAGGATTACGTACCACTTTGAAGCAGTACGCATCCTTGTCATCCTACGAGGTTTGGTAGTGACTTGATCTGAAGTTTCATGATCACTATCATAAGCTTCCACTTCAATCGGTGTAGGTGCCATAGGAACAACTTCCTATGCCCCGCCACACACTAGTTGAAGAGATGGTTCAATAACCTCATCAAGTCTCCACCATCCTCCCACTCAATTCTTTCGAGAGAAACTTTTACTCGAGAAAGGACCTGATTCTAGAAACAATCCCTTATTGCTTTCGAATCTGAGACAGGAGGTATACCCAACTATTTTGGGTATTCTATGAAGATGCATTTATCCGCTTTGGGTTCGAGCTTATCATCCTGAAACTTTTTCACATAAGCGTCGCAGCCCCAAACTTTTTAAGAAATGACAGCTTAGGTTTCTCTAAACCATAGTTCATACGGTGTCACCTCATCGGAATTATGTGGTGCCCCCTTTTAAAGTGAATATGGTTGTCTCTAATGCCTAACCCATAAACTATCACGGTAATTCGATAAGAGACATCATGGTATGCATCATATCCAATAGGGTGCAGTTATGATGTTCGGACACACCATCACACTATGGTGTTCCAGGCTGTATTAGTTGTGAAACGATTTCCACAATGTCTTAATTCTGTGCCAAACTCGTAATTCAGATATTCATCTCTATGATCATATCATAGATCTTTAATCCTCTTGTCACGACGATCTTTCAACTTCACACTGAAATTACTTGAACCTTTCAATAATTCAGACTCGTGATTCATCAAGTAAATATACTCAACATCTACTCAAATCATCTGTGAAGTAAAAACATAACGATATCCACTACATGCCTCAGCACTCATTGGATTGCACACATCAAAATGTATTACTTCCAACAAGTTGCTTTCTAGTTCCATTTTACTAAAACCGAGGCTTTCAGTCATCTTGCCCATGTGGTATGATTTGCATGTCTCAAGTGATTCAAAATCAAGTGAGTCCAAACGGTCCATTTGCATGGAGTTTCTTCATGCATATATACCAATAGACATGGTTCGCATGTCTCAAACTTTTCAAAAATGAGTGAGCCCAAAGATCCATCAACATGGAGCTTCCTCATGCGTTTTATACCGATATGACTTACGTGGCAGTGCCACAAGTAGGTGGTACTATCATTACTATCTTTTGGGATGAACATGTGTATCACTACGATTGAGATTCAATAAACCATTCATTTTAGGTGTAAGACCATTGAAGGTATTATTCAAATAAACAGAGTAACCATTATCCTCCTTAAATGAATAACCGTATTGCGATAGACATAATCCAATCATGTCTATGCTCAACGCAAACACCAAATAACAATTATTTAAGTTTAACACAAATCTCGATGGTAGAGGGAGCGTGCGATGCTTGATCATATCAACATTGGAAACACTTCCAACACATATCGTCAGCTCACCTTTAGCTAGTCTCCGTTTCTTCCGTAGCTTTTATTTCGAGTTACTAACACTTAGCAACCGAACCGGTATCTAATACCCTTGTGCTACTAGGAGTACTAGTAAAGTACACATAATGTATATCCAATATACTTCTATCGACCTTGCCAGCCTTCTTATCTACCAAGTATCTAGGGTAATTCTGCTCCAGTGGCTGTTCCCCTTATTACAGAAGCACTTAGTCTCGGGTTTGGGTTCAACCTTGGGTTTCTTCATTGGAGCAGCAGCTGAATTGCTGTTTCATGAAGTATCCCTTTGTGCCCTTGCCCTTCTTGAAACTAGTGGTTTTACCAACCATCAACAATTGATGCTCCTTCTTGATTTCTACTTTCGTGGTGTCAAACATCGCGAATAACTCAAGGATCATCATATATGTCCCTGATATATTATAGTTCATCACGAAGCTCTAGCAGCTTGGTGGTAATGACTTCGGAGAAACATCATTATCTCATCTGGAAGATCAACTCCCACTCGATTCAAATGATTGTTGTACTCAGACAATCTGAGCACAAGCTCAACAATTGAGCTTTTCTCCTTAGTTTGCAGGCTAAGAATATTGTCGGAGGTCTTATACCTCTTGACATGGGCACGAGCCTGAAATCCCAATTTCAGCCCTCAAAACATCTCATATGTTTCGCGACGTTTCAAAACGTCTTCGGTGCCTCAACTCTAAACCGTTTAACTGAACTATCATGTAGTTATCAAAACGTGTATGTCTGATGTTCGCAACATCTACAGACGACGTTCGAGGTTCAGCACACTGAGCGGTGCATTAAGGACATAAGGCTTCTAAGAAGCAATGAGGACAATCCTCAGTTTACGGACTTAGTCCGCATAATTGCTACTATCAAATTTCAACTAATTTTTCTCTAGGAACATATCTAAACAGTAGAACTAAAGCGCGAGCTATGACATAATTTGCAAAATCCTTTTTGACTATGTTCAGGATAATTAAGTTCATCTTATGAACTCCCACTCAGATAGACATCCCTCTAGTCATCTAAGTGATTACATGATCCGAGTCAACTAGGCCGTGTCCGATCATCACGTGAGACGGACTAGTCAACGTCGGTGAACATCTTCATGTTGATCGTATCTTCTATACGACTCATGCTTGACCTTTTGGTCTTCTGTGTTCCGAGGCCATGTCTGTACATGCTAGGCTCGTCAAGTTAACCCTAAGTGTTTTGCGTGTGTAAATCTGTCTTACACCCGTTGTATGTGAACGTTAGAATCTATCACACCCGATCATCACGTGGTGCTTCGAAACGACGAACTTTAGCAACGGTGCACAGTTAGGGGAGAACACTTCTTGAAATTGTTGTAAGGGATCATCTTATTTACTACCGTTGTTCTAAGTAAACAAGATGTATAAACATGATAAACATCACATGCAATCAAATAGTGACATGATATGGCCAATATCACTTTGCTCCTTTTAATCTCCATCTTCGGGGCTCCATGATCATCATCGTCACCGGCATGACACCATGATCTCCATCATCATGATCTCCATCATCGTGTCTTCATGAAGTTGCCTCGCCATCTATTACTTCTACTACTATGGCTAACGGTTAGCAATAAAGTAAAGTAATTACATGACGTTTAAGTTGACACGCAGGTCATAAATAAATAAAGACAACTCCTATGGCTCCTGCCGGTTGTCATATTCATCGACATGCAAGTCGTGATTCCTATTACAAGAACATGATCAATCTCATACATCACATATATCATTCATCACATCCTTTGGCCATATCACATCACATAGCATACCCTGCAAAAACAAGTTAGACGTCCTCTAATTGTTGTTTGCATGTTTTACGTGGCTGCTATGGGTTACTAGCAAGAACGTTTCTTACCTACGCAAAGACCACAACGTGATATGCCAATTGCTATTTACCCTTCATAAGGACCCTTTTCATCGAATCCGATCCGACTAAAGTGGGAGAGACAGACACCCGCTAGCCACCTTATGCAACTAGTGCATGTTAGTCGGTGGAACCAGTCTCACGTAAGAGTACGTGTAAGGTCGGTCCGGACCGCTTCATCCCACGATGCCGCCGAATCAAGATAAGACTAGTAACGGCAAGCATATCGAACAAAATCAACGCCCACAACTACTTTGTGTTCTACTCGTGCATAGAATCTACGCAATAGACCTAGCTCATGATGCCACTGTTGGGGAACGTAGCAGAAATTCAAAATTTTCCTACGTGTCACCAAGATCTATCTATGGAGAGACCAGCAACGAAGGGAAGGAGAGTTGCATCTACATACCCTTGTAGATCGCTAAGCGGAAGCGTTCAAGTGAACGGGGTTGATGGAGTTGTACTCGTCGTGATCCAAATCACCGATGACCAAGTGCCGAACGGACGGCACCTCCGCGTTCAACACACGTACAACCCGGTGACGTCTCCCACGCCTTGATCCAGCAAGGAGAGAGGGAGAGGTTGAGGAATACTTCATCCAACAGCAGCACAACGGCGTGGTGGTGATGGAGGAGCGTGGCAATCCTGCAGGGCTTCGCCAAGCACCACAGAAGAGGAGGAAGAAGAGACGCAGGGCTGCACCAAGAGGGAGATCGAATCTTGTGTGTTTTGGGGCAGCCCTAGGCCTCATATATATAGGGGAAGGGGAGGGCTGCGCCCCCTCTAGTGTTTCCCACCCCTAGGGGGGGCGGCAGCCCTAGATGGGGCCAAGGGGTGGCGGCCAAGGGAGGGGAGAAGGGGGAGGCGCCCCAATATGGGCCCTAAGGCCCATATCCCATTAGGGTTTGCCCCCTTTCCACCTCTTGGGCACCTTGGGCCCTTGTGGAGGCGCACCAGCCCACTAAGGGGCTGGTCCCTCACCACTCTTAGCCCACGCAAGCCTCCGGGGCAGGTGGCCCCACTTGGTGGACCCCCGGGACCCTCCCGGTGGTCCCGGTACGTTACCGATAAACCCCGAAACTCTTCCGGTGTCCAAAACAGGACTTCCCATATATAAATCTTTACCTCCGGACCATTCCGGAACTCCTCGTGACGTCCGGGATCTCATCCGGGACTCCGAACAACATTCGGTAACCACATACTAACTTCCTTTATAACCCTAGCGTCATCGAACCTTAAGTGTGTAGACCCTACGGGTTCGGGAGACATGCAGACATGACCGAGACGTTCTCCGGTCAATAACCAACAGCGGGATTTGGATACCCATGTTGGCTCCCACATGTTCCACGATGATCTCATCGGATGAACCACGATGTCAAGGACTTAATCAATCCCGTATACAATTCCCTTTGTCTATCGGTACGATACTTGTCCGAGATTCGATCGTCGGTATCCCGATACCTTGTTCAATCTCGTTACCGGCAAGTCTCTTTACTCGTTCCGTAACACATCATCCCGTGATCAACTCCTTGATCACACTGTGCACATTATGATGATGTCCTACCGAGTGGGCCCAGAGATACCTCTCCGTTTACACGGAGTGACAAATCCCAGTCTCGATTCGTGCCAACCCAACAGACACTTTTGGAGATACCTGTAATGTACCTTTATAGCCACCCAGTTACGTTGTGACGTTTGGCACACCCAAAGCACTCCTACGGTATCCGGGAGTTGCACAATCTCATGGTCTAAGGAAATGATACTTGACATTAGCAAAGCTTTATCATACGAACTACACGATCTAGTGCTATGCTTAGGATTGGGTCTTGTCCATCACATCATTCTCCTAATGATGTGATCCCGTTATCAACGACATCCAATGTCCAGGGTTAGGAAACCGTAACCATCTATTGATCAACGAGCTAGTCAACTAGAGGCTTACTAGGGACATGGTGTTGTCTATGTATCCACACATGTATCTGAGTTTCCTATCAATACAATTCTAGCATGGATAATAAACGATTATCATGAACAAGGAAATATAATAATAATCAATTTATTATTGCCTCTAGGGCATATTTCCAACACCCAGATGTCAGGTGGAGGAAATCATTATATTGCGCGTGGAACCAGCTGTCAGCCTCTCCACGTACAGTCCACTTCAGATGCATGTCGGTCATTGACCACGCTAACCACGCCACGCCGAGAGCACCAGGGCGGTGGACGATGGTGAGGCCTAGGAAGGGAACGACAGTGAGGCAGGGAAGACTCGGCCGTTGTTTTTGTTTCCCACGCGGAGGGGAGTACGACTGTACGGGGGTTTACTGGTTCGTCTGTCGTCGCCGAAGAATAACAGCAGATGTGGGTGAGTAGAGGGATGGCTAGGCCAGCGATGGGAGTAGGGTGGGGCGGTGAGGCCTGCGCGGCAGCACAGCCGGCTGCGGGGAGGAGGGAGCAGGCAGTCCCACCGGCGCTTGTTTGAGCGGCTGGAGCAGGAAGAGCCGAGATTGAAGAAGCACGACGGCCGTTGGATGGACATCCAACAGTATACAGGCCATTTGTGGAAAGCCTCAAATCTGTGGAAAACAGCATACAGCCCATCTGTCATTATTTCAAATAATTTACAGCCCATTTGCTAATTCTTACGGGTTTTTTTGGAGCCCATATTGTGGCCTCGGTTAAAAAATTATACGAAATTTTGCATATGTCGGTGCAGTCTCAACTGTTTTTAATCCCGAAATTTCGAGTCACATTCAGACTGATTTTAAAAATAAATGTATATCAATATGAAATCCAATAAATTGTCCATGCATAAAAATCAATGCAATTTAAAATCTCGAAATGAAAAAAAGATATTTGAAAATAATTGCCGGTACGATGTATTTTAAAAATGTACAGCCCATTTCTCATTACTTATAGGCCATTTTCTCGGCCAGCCGAATGAAGCTCTCCTCATCTTGAAAGATTTGCAGCCCAGCAGGCCTGATAAAGCGACTTACTTGACAAATCACAAAATAACTGGGCTAGCCATTTTAGAAAAAAACTACTGGGCTGGTTTGTGGTAAACATAAAAGAAAAGACTGTCTAGACAGGCCAGAGTGTCCCGCACAGCCCAGTTGACACCCTGCTTCCGTCTCAAAAACAAATTAGATAAATGCCACTCCAATTATGGCGATTCATAAAAATGCCACTGCAATTTCCAAACTTTGAAAAATGCCACTGCAATTTTGCAAACTTTGAAAAACGCCACTGCAGTTTGCAAACTTTGAAAAACACCACTGCAGTTTGCAAACTTTGAAAAACGCCACTCCAGACTTCGAAAGATGCCACTAGAAATTGCATGAAATGGCATTTTTCATAGTTTGGAAATTGCAGTGGCATTTCTCGTATACACCAGATTTGGAGTGGCATTTATCAATATAACCCAAAACAAAAATAAATGGGCGAGCTGTTGGGTCCCTGGTGTTAGCCGCTCGTTGTGCAATTCTCTCGTTTATTGACTACGTTGACAATGGCATGGGACCCAGATGTAAGAAATCCTCTAGGAGGAGCCATTTTTTATTGGCTTGAAATAAGGAGGCACTTGCTTGCGTACTGCCATGACCTTGGCGGGTCCCTGCTGTCATTCTATCCATGTACAGTACCAGTTAGTCGTGCTTCAAAACTGATCGGCATGCCATTAAAAAAATAAAGGTCGATAACTAATGCGGCACCTCGGGCCAACGCGGCCAGATCGCATTTTGCACGAGAAATTACACACCATGTTTCGTTGACATGTGGTCCCGTTCCAACATATCAGTGAGACGACGGCGAGTAGTAGGAGTATTTCCGAACGGACGTGTAGGCCGGGGAGCCTCTTCGTGAACCGTGGCAAACTTGCAACCGTCCACCGACTCTTCACCTTTCCCTCTCTATTTGGAACTGCTGTCGCACGCTCTTCCTCTCCCTCCTCCATTTTCCTTCAACCCTTCACCCTTTCTTTTGTCATTGTTCGATCGTCTTCTCCATGGAGGGAACAGGCCGGAAACGACCCCGTTATTCTTGCCCCGGTCTGAAAGATGACATGGTGGAGGAACTCATTGATCGGTGTGACGTCATCACCTCAGCTAGCATGGCAGGTTCATTCAAGCCCATTCTCGACTCAACTAATAACATCATTACAAACAACCCAAGAGTCAAGGAGCGGTTTGATCTCCCCTATCTTCTTCACCGTGACCCTGATGACTGGCGCCGGCATGACGGAGGCCTCGCCCTGTGCAAGTTGATGCCGCTTGATAATGATACATATGATGTTAAGATGCCATCGCTTGAGGGCAAGGCTTGGGCGGGCGCAAATGGAGATTGGGTTGTTTACATTGGGTCCAACTGCGAGTGGGAACTTGTGAATGTGTACACTCATCACCGGGTTCCACTTCCGAAAATCTCAGCACACTGCCCAGAGGTTGAGCACACCGGTAATGTACACGCGTTCAAAGACGATCATGGTGATTGTCTTCTACGGAAGATAGAAATTTGTCGAGTTCCCAACTGCTCTTGGAATTACAACAACTATGAAGTTGTTGCTATCTTCGACAAGCTTGTTGCCATCCTTAGTGGTTTGACTCGATGGACATTGCTCAAAAATCAGTTTTTGTGCATGAATGAGTACTGTGATGCAATTCAATACGAGGGCCTTGTGTTTGCTACCACCACTCGTGGCACTCTTTTTGCATGGTATCCTCGTAGTTTCGGTATGTTTGTCTTCCATCGTAATTATAATTGTTTCATCCACATGCATGCGGGTTAGCAAGTTTCCCTTTACTAATTAACCTTCTTCTTGTGTTTCCAAGGTCCTATGAACATCCCACCACCTATACTTGAAAATTTTTATAACCAAGGGGGAGATGCTGATGGTGATGATCACGAGCAGCGCCGATATACTCTGTGGCGCATGGCAACTAATTCCGATGGATCGCCTCTTCTTGTGTGTATACAGCCCACTAATGATGATACTGCTAAGGAAGCAGGTGTCTCCCATGGTCGCACTCTCCGGACCTATTCCAACACCCGTTGCATGGTATTCGGGATGGATACTAGTGTGCTAGCGCCAACTCCTTCTCCCTGGCACAGAATTGATAGTCTTGGAGAAAACTCGCTCTTCCTTGGACAAAACTATCCGATGATGGTGAAAGGCGATCCAATTGCTGTTGACACATTTATGAGAAGCAACTGTGTCTATACCTCGGACATTTGGGTGGTTCCCTACCCTGGTACTGCTATAGTAGGCCGCTTCAGCCTGGATGATCAGTCATGCGTTGGTCTCCAGATCAACAACGGATGGCTCGTCCCAGAGAATCACTTCTGGTTCAAAGCAAGCGTTTCCAACGCCGCGGAATGGTTGAGTTGAAGTTCATTTCATGGCTTGTTATTTGTTGTGTGGTGAAAACTTTAGTATTTATAATGTATCCTCGTTGTCGATGTGGGTTGATGACCTGTTGTATGTAATAAACTGATATGCCTGTGATAAACTTACTAAATTTATGAATGGCTTTCGAGTCGCTTCTCTGAGTGAGTGGTGCGACGAGGCAAAAAATATTTTCCGAATACATAATTGTACGTGCATTGCAACAGGTTATCGGATGAGGCCAATCAACAATAGTAGTACACTATTTGTACTAGCTTCACATGCTTCGCGCGTCGGGTGGGTGTTTTTACTGTAGCCATATGTTAATGTGTTCGCTGTACGTAACCAGCACCTCGAATCCTCGATACTAGTACTATATAGTAGGAGTAAGTAGTAGGAGTAGTAGGGTGGCATGGGCCAGAACAAGCATTCATGTCCAGGAGTACGGCACACGCCACCACCACGACATCCATCTGACACCATATTATTTCTTGGAGTCCATGCTAGAGCAATCTCTTCAACCTCGTCGTTTCTCTAACTTCAGCCATCACACGGCGGGAGAGGTGGGGGTTTGCCGATAGTCAGTTTCCTTAACTGCAGTCCCACTTGTAAGGCCAACTCCAACGCACGACCCCAAACGGACCTCCATTTTGCACGAACTCCAATGATAATTTTGACTAGAAAAGCAAGACCAAAGAAAACAAGAACCACAAGAATACATTTTACTACTCCTGTAAGTTGGATTAGTGCCTTCTCGATGCTTTCATTGTTGATCTGCGGAGGCTCGATCTTGCGTGCTTATTTCTTCTTCGAGTGTAAAGAAGTAGACGTTGCTTCCTCGCATCTAGTCTCATGTCTAGCCTCTATTCTTGTAACATCCCAAATTTTCAATTTGGAATGTTATACACTAGATCATCATTGCATATCATATTTTATTTGATTTTGGTTTTGATCCTAGAAATTCTACGCAACTCAAGGACCCACGGAGAGAGTTGGGGATTTCGTTATTTTCATATTTGAGTTTTCTCAAATTTTGAGAATAGAATCATTTGATTTTAATTATTTTATCATCAATTATTTCTATTACAAAAATATGAGAGAGGGAATAAAATGACTTTCCCAAAATAAATAAATATCGAGGATTTAATAATAAAATCAAATAAGGTTTTATTTCAGAGTTTTTCGTTATTTTATTTGAATTTAGGAAAAATGTGCGGTTTTCAAAATTGCGTTTAGGACCCAAATAAATGTTCACCTTGTGCGTCTTGATTTCAGAAGCCCGGAAAAATTTATTTTAGGATTTTTTGAGTCCGTTTAGTATTTATTTTATTTGTTTTGCTGCGCGGAATAATTTAAAAAACGCAACCGACCTACGGGCCGTGTCCGACCTGGACACTAGGCCCGATCAGGCTTTATAAGCCGGGAGCCCAGCCCGGGAGCCTCCCCACCCAAACCCTAGCCCCAGCCCCGCCCTAGCCACCGCCGCCGCTGCGTCGCCGCCCCGCCGCCCGCGCCGCCGCCGACCGCCGGAGAACGCCGCCGCCGCCGGAGTTCTCGCCGGAGTTGCCTGTAGTTTTTTTTACGCCGGTTTTTTTCCGAAAAACCGTTCGGTTTTTCCGACGGTTTGTCGTTTTCTTAGTTTCGGTTTTTTAAATAGATCGGTTTTCCGATTTATTTAATTAGCGAGCGTTCATCCGTTCGTTCGTTCTAGCGAATGTTTGTCTATTTTTTTCTTTTTCTCGGATTAAATCCGTGATTTTGTTTAACGCGATTCCTGATCCGATTTTTGTTTTAGTATAACTTTTCGCTCGTTTATCGGAATCAGGCGATTCAAGCGCCTGGAGTTTCGTCTCGAAACCCTCTATCCGTTTAACCAACTTAAACAAGTTTTTGCCACTGTAAAAAATTGCTCTAGATCCAGAATAGTAAACGAAGCCTGTTTCTTTTGCCGTTTGACTTTCGTTGCTTCGTTTGATTTGATTCTTTTTGCAAACCGGAGTTCTTAAGTTGAACCTTCTGGTTAGATCTCTTATTTGAGTTTCACCCGTGCATTAGATGAATACTTATTGTATGCTTGTTTGTTTGTTTGTCTGCGGTAGAATACCCGGAATGCGCCGCCTGTTACTTCGAATCTCTAGGTTTCGCGGATCATCAGCAAGGCAAGTAACACTTTGATCATACATCCTACAACCCAGTTTTATTGCATTAGATCAATCCTCAAACATTGCATGATTAGGATCTAATTAAATTGTGGGATGGGAAGTAGTTGAGGTAGTACCTATTACCTGTTTATTATCAAACCTTTGGGAGTTACTTCTACGTTTGCCTATTGTGCCATGCTATGCTAGTAGACGTGGATTGGGTGAGTGATATCCATGACAGATGTGAGTTTGTTAATTCAATGGTTTATCTAAGGTGGCAACTTAAACACACATCTGGGTGGATTGAGGTACCTGGGTATTCCAGGATTGCCTGTTTTTCTTTACGGACCGCCACCCAGGCCAAAAGGGATCATGAGATTTTTCATACTAGAAACTCTTACATAGTTGATTAAGTCGTGCAAACTCTTACAGGGTACACTAGCAGATGTAGGGGAAAGTAGGTGTAACGGTCTACCATCGTAAGGTGCTAGCGCTTCTGAAAGACTGTGTCTCGGTCATCCGTCTTCTCAAACACCATGTAGTGCGAGAAACCAAACGGAGGCGATCAAGTCTTGTGGGGAAAAGTGCGCAAACCTCTACAGAGTGTATAAACTAATCATGATTAGCCGTGTCCCCGGTTATGGACATCTTGAGTATCTAGTACTTGGATTATCATGTGAATCTCAACATGTTACTCTAAAATTTAATTTTGTTGGGTTTTGTTTAATGATGATGCTTAATTGGGATTGAGGATGCTGTCACCCATTCTCAATGTTTAACAACTACCATGATAGTAAAATAAAATTTATTCCTTTGCAGTAGGGAAAAATTGGCTTTACGCAAAACTGTAACCATAGAGCTTTCCACCAGCCAAATATGCATATAGTATAGCTATTCATTCCATTACTCTCTATGTGTTACTTTGCCAGCATATTCCATGTGCTGACCCGTTTCGGGCTGCAACGTTCATGTTGCAGACTTTTCAGACGACGATTAAGGAGTTTTTAGGTCGTGGTTCTATACTCAGTGATGCCGCTGGAGTTGATGGACTCACTTATCTTCCAAGCCTTCCGTTGTTATCGTTTAGATGGCCTTAAGCCATATTTATTGTAATAAGTTCTCTATTGAGACACTCGATGTAATAAGTGTGTGATTGCTACTCTGTTATAAATCCTCCAAGTACTGTGTGGTGTCAGCATTACTGATCTAGGGATGACACCTGAGCAAAGAGATCAGACCGTTTGAGGTCTGGTCGCTACAGAGATGGTATCAGAGCACACGCTGACTGTAGGACACGACCACTAGGCTAAAGACCTAGATCACTATTCACTCTCTTCTCTTCTAACCTCTCATCTTTTCAACTCCTTAGGATGGCGGATGCAAGGAACAAGTTCACGCAACCGGATGAAGATATACCCTGTTGTACGCCACTTGAAGGAAGTCACTAGATAGCTGAACATAGGAGTACCAAGCTTCACCGGAACCTACAACGCCACTTTACCTGAAGAAGAGCGCTGGATGATTCAAGTTCAAGTTCCAGGAAGGACGTTCATGCCAGTCACTGCGCCCATAGAGTTTTCTTTTGATGCACCAACTTGGAGTCTAGGAAAGAGCATGGCAGCTCACATTGCCATGGGACGCATTGGAGAAGTCTACCGCAATGATCTCAAGGATACTCTCTACCAGATTTGTGGGCGCCGAGATGAGCACTGGGAGATGATCAGCACCAGAAAGGATAGATCAATTGCAGCTTTTATCCAGGAGTTAAACCAGCATATTCGACGACAGGAGAACCAGATCTGCGCCGACATGATAGACCTGAAGAAGGCAAGGACAAGAATCAAGGAACTAGAGGAAGAACTCAAGGCTACACGTGAAGATTATGAAGAAGAAATTGAATTATTGGTGGAGAAGAATGACGATCTGATCAGGAAGATTGGAATATTTATGGGAGGCCCTACACCAGTAGATGAAGACGAAGAACCCAAGGAGATTCGCCCGGAAGATTACATCATCATCGACGACACCGACTCGGATCCAGATGATAGCGATGATGACTATGTTGATGAAGCCGGAGCAGATATCATGGAGTCTGCAACCGAAGAATATTTCTAGTAGACCACCTCATCAGTAGTAGTAGTCCACCATGTAAATAAAGTAGTCCGAGCACTATTGCGATAGTTAGATCGATTGTATGCCCTTGTTTGATTGAATGAAGTGTATTGTTTGCTTTTGCCTCATGTGCATATGGGTAGTGTTTTCTCTTTAGACCCCCTCTATTCTTCGATCTCATCTTTTCTAAACCCTCAGATGCCTCCGAGACGTGACCCCGGATTTACCTTTCCACCGGAGCTCACCCAGTTGATCCAGCAGCAGAACACATTGATGCAGTTGCTAGTCCAGAATCAGAATCAGGGGAACAACAACAACAACCCACCACCACCTGTTGATCACTTAGCCCGTTTTCTTAGGCTGAATCCGCCGGTGTTTTCCAGTAGCACCGAGCCGATAGTAGCAGATGATTGGCTCCGCAAGACAGCTAGAGAGTTGACCACAGTAGGATGCACAGATGCGGAGAAGGTGAAGTTTGCCGCACATCAGCTTGAAGGACCCACAGCATCAAGGTGGGAGAATTTCACCGCCACTTTCCCTGTCGACACTGTCACATGGGACCAGTTTTAGCAGGCTTTTCGTACTGCCCATGTTTCAGCAGGATCTTTGGCCATGAAGAAGCGAGAGTTTCGCAACTTGCGCCAAGGAGGACGGACAGTTGGCCAGTATGTGGAGGACTTTAGTAAATTAGCACGTTATGCCCCAGATGACGTTACTACAGATGCAGCTAAGCAGGAGAAGTTTCTGGAACGACTGAATGATGAGTTGAGCATGCAGTTGATGATAGCAACCTTCAACAACTACCAGGAGTTGGTAGATCATGCTCTTATGATTGAAGGCAAGCAATAGCAAATTGAGAACCACAAGAGGAAGTATGGACAAGGGAAGTACAATTCTGGAGCTCAGCAGAAGCCACGTTTTACCCCTAGATCGGGAGGACATTTTCAGCATACCCATGGAGGAGGTAGCTCGCACAATCACAATGGCACCAAGAATGGTAATGGCAATGGAGGAAGCAACGGCCAGAACCGTACCAACCCATCAACCCCAGCCAAGAAAGACCTGAGCCAAGTCACTTGCTTTAAGTGTCAGAAGACCGGACATTATGCCAATGAATGTCCTGAAGGCCAGAATGGCAATGGAAGCTCTGGGAAGAAGCCGAACCCTTTGAACAAGGGACAGGTGAACCACGTTAATGTGGAGGAGGTTGAGGAGCAGCCGGATGCCATAATCCGTAAGTTTTTGGTTAAGTCATTTACTGCACTCATTCTTTTTGATACTAGTGCATCGCATTCATACATATCAAGGGGATTTGTGGATAAGTATAACTTGCCCACTAAGGTTCTTAGAACACCTATGCTAGTAAGCTCACCAGGAGCGGAGTATATGGCCAGTCAAGGATGTTTTCAAGTGCCATTGAGTATAGGTAGGCAAGTGTTTCTCTCGGATTTAATCATTTTGGAATCACAAGGATTGGATGTAATTCTGGGTATGGATTGGCTATCGGTGTATGGAGGAAACATCGATTGTGCCAGTAAGACAATTTTGCTTACCACCCCAGAAGGGAGAAGGATCAAGTATGTATCCTGATATGTGCCAAAAGGGACTCAAGTAAATTGTTTAACAGGAGTTATGCAGGAGGAAGTACCAGTGGTAAGGGATTTCCCTGAAGTATTTCCAGAAGAGTTGCCAGGCATGCCACCGGATAGAGATATTGAGTTTTTGATTGAGCTATTGCCAGGCACAGGGCCAATATCAAAATGACTACATGATGCCTGCAAAGGATTTGGTGGAAATTAAGAAGCAGATTAAGGAGTTACTGGATAAAGGTTACATTCGCCCAAGTTCGTCGCCTTGGGGATCACCAGTACTTCTAGTGGAGAAAAAGGATGGATCGTTAAGGATGGTTGTTGACTATCGTGGGTTGAATGAAGTAACGATCAAGAACAAGTACCCAATACCAATGATCAATGATCTGTTTGATCGATTGCAAGGAGCTAAGGTATTTTCCAAGATCGATCTGCGATCAGCATACCACCAGTTGAAGATTCAAGAACAGGATATACCTAAGACAACATTTACCACCAGGTATGGGCTGTACGAGTATACCGTTATGTCATTTGGTCTCACTAACGCACCTGCATATTTTATGAACATGATGAACAAAGTGTTTATGGAGTTCTTGGATAAGTTCATCGTGGTGTTCATTGATGATATCCTGGTTTACTCGAAGAATGAAGAGGAGCATAAGGAACATTTGTGATTGGTACTTGAGAAGCTCAGAGAACGTCAGTTGTATGCCAAGTTTAGCACATGTGAGTTTTGGTTGAAGGAAGTAGGATTCCTCGGACACGTTATATCCGGAGAAGGTATATCTGTAGATCCCACTAAAGTTGATACCATGACCAAGTGGGAAGCACCAACCACAGTTGGCGAGATCCGGAGTTTCCTTGTACTCGCAGGATACTACCAGAGATTTATTGAGAATTTCTCAAAGATTGCGAAGCCTATGACTGAGTTGTTGAAGAAGGATACCAAGTTCATATGGACCGAGGAGTGTGAGGCTAGTTTCCAGGAGTTGAAGAAACGCTTGGTTACTTCACCAGTGTTGATTTTGCCACACCAGACCAAGGACTATGAGGTGTACTGCGACGCTTCACATCGAGGACTTGGAGCAGTGCTTATGCAGGAAGGGAGTGTTGTTTCATATGCCTCACGACAACTGAAACCCCATCAATTGAATTATGCTACGCATGATTTGGAGTTAGCAGCCGTAGTGAATGCATTGAAGACTTGGAGACATTTTCTCATTCGAAATCATTTTGAGGTGTATAGGGACCACAAGAGTTTGAAATACATTTTCACGCAGAAGGACTTAAACCTCAGACAAAGGAGATGGTTGGAGCTCATCAAGGATTATGATATGAGATTGCATTACCATCCCGGAAAGGCTAATGTAGTAGCTGACGCATTGAGCCGTAAGAGCCATGTCAATACACTAATGATGGGAGAAATACCAAAGGAGTTAGCCGAGGATCTTCATGAACTATGTTTGGAAATAGTTCCGAGAGGCTATGTAGCAGCATTGGAGATTCGGTCAACTTTGATGGATAGAATCAGAGAAGCTCAGAAGACTGACAAGGAGATTGCCTCTATAAAGGAGAAAATGAGCAAAGGAAAGGCTAAAGGATTCCGTGAGGATGTGCACGACACCCTATGGTTTGAAGACCGTGTTTATGTGCCCAATGACCCGGAGATCAGGAGGTTGATTCTGCAAGAGGCACACGATTCACCATATTCGATTCATCCAGGAAATACCAAGATGTATTTGGATTTGAAGGATATTTTTTGGTGGACTAGAATGAAGAAAGACATTACGGAGTATGTAGCAGTTTGTGATGTATGTCATAGAGTAAAGGCAGAGCATCAGAAGCCAGCAGGATTGCTACAACCATTTCTGATACCCGAATGGAAGTGGGATAAGTTAGGCATGGATTTTATCATGGGATTACCCAGGACTTGTTCAGGCTATGACTCGATTTGGGTTGTAGTCGATCGATTGACGAAAGTAGCTCATTTCATCCCGGTAAAGACCACTTACACCAGTGCTAAGTTGGCAAAGATATACATGACCAGGATTGTATTCGTACATGGAGTTCCGAGGAGTATAGTATCAAATAGAGGAACCCAGTTTACCTCACAGTTCTGGAATCAGTTGCATGAAACTTTGGGTACCAGGCTAGAGTTCAGCACAGCTTTCCATCCACAGACAGATGGACAGACCGAGAGAGTCAATCAGATTTTGGAGGAGATGCTGAGAGCTTGTGCGCTAGATTATGGATCTAGTTGGGACAAGAATTTGCCGTATGCAGAGTTCTCTTACAACAACAGCTATCAATCTAGTTTAAAGATGGCCCCTTTCGAAGCCTTGTATGGAAGGAGGTGCAGGACACCGTTGTCATGGGATGAAGTTGGAGACCGCCAGTTGTTTGGACCTGATTTGATTAAGGAGTCTGAACAGAAGGTGAAATTGATTCGCGATAGGCTTAAGGTAGCCCAGTCCAGACAGAAGAGTTATGCAGATTCTAAATGCAAGGAGACAGTTTACAAAGTCGGAGACAGAGTTTATCTTCGAGTATCCCCACTTTGGGGAATAAAGCGTTTGGGTGTTAAGGGAAAGTTAGCCCCACGATTTGTAGGACCATACCGAGTATTGGAACGTATGGGAGAAGTGGCCTACAAGTTGGAATTGCCTGAAGGATTGTTAGGAGTTCATGATGTGTTCCACGTTTCTCAGTTAAAGAAGTGCCACGCAGAGATGCCTAACATACCCTTGAGAGACACCGTGCCATTAGAAGCAATTCAGTTGGACAGTGATTTGACCTATGAGGAGAAACCAGTTAAGATCCTAGAATATGCCAGCCGAGTCACCCGCAGCAAGGTTATCAAGTTTTGCAAGGTTCAGTGGAGCCACCACACGGAGGATGAAGCCACCTGGGAGCGAGAGGAAGATTTGCTCAAGGACCACCCTCACCTATTTTCTAGCCAACCCGAATCTCGACGACGAGATTCATCTTAAGGGGGGTAGGTTTGTAACATCCCAAATATTCAATTTGGAATGTTATACACTATATCATCATTGCATATCATATTTTATTTGCTTTTGGTTTTGATCCTAGAAATTCTACGCAACTCAAGGACCCACGGAGAGAGTTGGGGATTTCGTTATTTTCATATTTGAGTTTTCTCAAATTTTGAGAATAGGATCATTTGATTTTAATTATTTTATCATCAATTATTTCTATTACAAAAATATGAGAGAGGGAATAAAATGACTTTCCCAAAATAAAGAAATATTGAAGATTTAATAATAAAATCAAATAAGGTTTTATTTCGGAGTTTTTCGTTATTTTATTTGAATTTAGGAAAAATGTGCATTTTTTAAAATTGCATTTAGGCGCCAAATAAATGTTCACCTTGTGCGGCTTGATTTTAGAAGCCTGGGATAATTTATTCCGAGATTTTTGGAGTCCGTTTAGTATTTGTTTTATTTGTTTTTCTGCGCGGAATAATTTTCAAAAAAACGCAACCGACCTACGGGCCGTGTCCAACCTGGACACTCGGCCCGATCGGGCTTTATAAGCCGGGAGCCCAGCCCGGGAGCCTCCCCACCCAAACCCTAGCCCCAGCCCTGCCCTAGCCGGCACCGCTACTGCGTCGCCGCCCCACCGCCCGCGCCGCCGACCGCCGCCGCCGCTGGAGACCGCCGCCGCCGCCGGAGTTGCCGGTAGTTTTTTTTCGCTGGTTTTTTTTCGAAAAACCATTCGGTTTTTCCGACGGTTTTGTCGTTTTTTTAGTTTCGGTTTTTTTAATAGATCGGTTTTTCTGATTTATTTAATTAGCGAGCGTTCGTTCGTTCTAGCGAACGTTCGTCTTTTTTTTTCTTTTTCTCGGATTAAGTCCGTGATTTTTCTGATCGCGATTCCTGATCCGATTTTCATTTTAGTATACTTTTCGCTCGTTTATCGGAATCAGGCGATTCAAGCGCCTGGAGTTTCGTCTCGAAACCCTTTATCCGTTTAACCAACTTAAACAAGTTTTTGCCATTGTTAA
Organism: Triticum monococcum; assembly: GCA_034509565.1. Lineage (NCBI taxonomy): Eukaryota > Viridiplantae > Streptophyta > Magnoliopsida > Poales > Poaceae > Triticum > Triticum monococcum. The sequence continues at coordinate 70,782,135 of CM067843.1, read as the reverse complement.
AAATTGCTCTATATCCAGAATAGTAAACGAAGCCTGTTTCTTTTGCCGTTTGACTTTTCTTGCTTCATTTGATTTGATTCTTTTTGCAAACCGGAGTTCTTAAGTTGAACCTTCTAGTTAGGTCTCTTATTTGAGTTTTACCCGTGCATTAGCTGAATATTTATTGTTTTCTTGTTTGTTTGTCTACGGTAGAATACCCGGAGTGCGCCGCCTGTTACTTCGAATCTCTAGGTTTCGCGGATCATCAGCAAGGCAAGTAACACTTTGATCATAACTCCTACTACCCAGTTTTATTGCATTAGATCAATCCTCAAACATTGCATGATTAGGATCTAATTAAATTGTGGGATCAGAAGTAGTTGAGGTAGTACCTATTACATGTTTATTATCAAACCTTTGGGAGTTACTTTTACGTTTGCCTATTGTGCCATGCTATGCTAGTAGACGTGGATTGGGTGAGTGATATCCATGACAGATGTGAGTTTGTTAATTCAATGGTTTATCTAAGGTGGCAACTTAAACACACATCTGGGTGGATTGAGGTACCTGGGTATTCTAGGATTGCCTGTTTTTCTTTACGGACCGCCACCCAGGCCCAAAGGGATCATGAGATTTTTCATACTAGAAACTTCCGTCTGCAGCCACAAGCTATTATGGGCTCTAGCATAGTTGATTAAGTCATGCGAACTCTTACAGGGTAGACTAGCAGATGTAGGGGAAAGTAGGTGTAACGGTCTACCATCGTAAGGTGCTAGCGCTTCTGAAAGACTGTGTCTCGGTCATCCATCTTCTCAAACACCATGTAGTACGAGAAACCAAACGGAGGCGATCGAGTCTTCTGGGGAAAAGTGCGCAAACCTCTGCAGAGTGTATAAACTAATCATGATTAGCCGTGTCCCCGGTTATGGACATCTTGAGTATCTAGTAGTTGGATTGTCATGTGAATCTCAAAATGTTACTCTAAAATTTAATTTTGTTGGGTTTTGTTTAATGATGATGCTTAATTGGGATTGAGGATGCTGTCAACCATTCTCAATGTTTAACAACTACCATGATAGTTAAATAAAACTTATTCCTTTGCAGTAGGGAAAAATTGGCTTTACGCAAAACTGTAACCATAGAGCTTTCCACCAGCCAAATATGCATATAGTATAGCTGTTCATTCCATTACTCTATATGTGTTACTTTGCCAGCATATTCCATGTGCTGACCCGTTTCGGGCTGCAACGTTAATGTTGCAGACTTTTCAGATGATGATTAAGGAGTTTTTAGGTCGTGGTTCTATACTCAGTGATGCCGTTGGAGTTGATGGACTCACTTATCTTCCAAGCCTTTCGATGTTATCATTTAAATGGCCTTAAGCCATATTTATTGTAATAAGTTCTCTATTGAGACACTCGATGTAATAAGTGTGTGATTGCTACTCTGTTATAAATCCTCCAAGTACTGTGTGGTGTCAGCATTACTGATCCAGGGATGACACCTAAGCACAGAGATCAGACCGTTTGAGGTCTGGTCGCTATAGAGATGGTATCAGAGCACACGCTGACTGTATGACACGACCACTAAGCTAAAGACCTAGATCACTATTCACTCTCTTCTCTTCTGACCTCTCATCTTTTCTACTCCTTAGGATGGTGGATGCAAGGAACAAGTTCATGCAACCAGATGAAGATACACCCTTTGGACGCCACTTGAAGGAAGTCACTAGATACCTGAACATAGGAGTACCAAGCTTCACCGGAACCTACAACGCCACTTTACCTGAAGAAGAGCGCTGGATGATTCAAGTTCAAGTTCCAAGAAGGACGTTCATGCCAGTCACTAATCCCATAGAGTTTTCTTTTGATGCACCAACTTGGAGTCTAGGAAAGAGCATGGCAGCTCACATCGCCATGGGACGCATTGGAGAAGTCTACCGCAATGATCTCAAGGATACTATCTACCAGATTTGTGGGCGCCGAGATGAGCACTGGGAGATGATCAGCACCAGAAAGGATAGATCAATTGCAGCTTTTATCCAGGAGTTAAACCAGCATATTCGACGACAGGAGAACCAGATGTGCGCCGACATGATAGACCTGAAGAAGGCAAGGACAAGAATCAAGGAACTAGAGGAAGAACTCAAGGCTACACGTGAAGATTATGAAGAAGAAATTGAAGTATAGGTGGAGAAGAATGATGATCTGATCAGGAAGATCGGAATATTTATGGGAGGCCCTACACGAGTAGATGAAGACGAAGAACCCAACGAGATTCGCCCGGAAGACTACATCATCATCGACGACACCGACTTGGATCCAGATGATAGCGATGATGACTATGTTGATGAAGCCGGAGCAGATATCATGGAGTCTGCAACCGAAGAATATTTCTAGTAGACCACCTCATTAGTAGAAGTAGTCCACCATGTAAATACAGTAGTCCGAGGACTATTGCGATAGTTAGATCGATTGTGTGCCCTTGTTTGATTGAATGAAGTGAATTGTTTGCTTTTGCCTCATGTGCATATGGGTAGTGTTTTCTCTTTAGACCCCCTCTATTCTTAAATCTCATCTTTTCTAAACCCTCAGATGCCTCCGAGACGTGACCCCGGATTTACCTTTCCACTGGAGCTCACCCAGTTGATCCAGCAGCAGAACACATTGATGCAGATGCTAGTCCAGAATCAGAATCAGGGGAACAACAACAACAACCCACCACCACCTATTGATCACTTAGCCCGTTTTCTTTGACTGAATCCGCCGGTGTTTTCCAGTAGCACCGAGCCGATAGTAGCAGATGATTGGCTCCGCAAGACAGCTAGAGAGTTGACCACAGCAGGATGCACAGATGCGGAGAAGGTGAAGTTTGCCGCACATCAGCTTGAAGGACCCGCAGCATCATGGTGGGAGAATTTCACCGCCACTTTCCCTGTCGACACTATCACATGGGACCAGTTTCAGCAGGCTTTTCGTACGGCCCATGTTTCAGCAGGAGCTATGGCCATGAAGAAGCGAGAGTTTCACAATTTGCGCCAAGGAGGACGGACAGTTGGCCAGTATGTGGAGGACTTTAGTAAATTAGCACATTATGCCCCAGATGACGTTGCTACAGATGCAGCTAAGCAGGAGATGTTTCTGGAAGGACTGAATGATTAGTTGAGCATGCAGTTGATGATAGCAACCTTCAACAACTACCAGGAGTTGGTAGATCGTGCTCTTATGATTGAAGGCAAGCAGCAGCAAATTGAGAACTGCAAGAGGAAGTATGGACAAGGAAAGTACAATTCTGGAGCTCAGCAGAAGCCACGTTTTACCCCTAGATCGGGAGGACATTTTCAGCATACCCATGGAGGTGGTAGCTCGCACAATCACAATGGCACCAAGAATGGTAATGGCAATGGAGGAAGCAACGGCCAGAACCGTACCAACCCATCAACCCCAGCCAAGAAAGACCTGAGCCAAGTCACTTGCTTTAAGTGTCAGAAGACCGGACATTATGCCAATGAATGTCCTGAAGGCCAGGATGGCAATGGAAGCTCTGGGAAGAAGCCGAACCCTTTCAACAGGGGACAGGTGAACTACGTTAACGTGAAGGAGGTTGAGGAGCAGCCGGATTCCGTAATCAGTAAGTTTTTGGTTAAGTCATTTACTACACTCGTTCTTTTTGATACTGGTGCATCGCATTCATACATATCAAGGCGATTTGTGGATAAGTATAACCTGCCCACTAAGGTTCTTAGAACACCTATGCTAGTAAGCTCACCAGGAGCCGAGTATATGGCCAGTCAAGGATGTTTTCAAGTGCCATTGAGTATTGGTAGGCATGTGTTTCCCTCGGATTTAATCATTTTTGAATCACAAGGATTGGATGTAATTCTGGGTATGGATTAGCTGTCGATGTATGGAGGAAACATCGATTGCGCCAGTAAGACAATTTTGCTTACACCCCAAAAGGGAGAAGGATCAAGTATGTATCCCGACATGTGCCAAAAGGGACTCAAGTAAATTGTTTAACAGGAGTTGTGCAGGAGGAAGTACCAGTGGTAAGGGATTTCCCTGAAGTATTTCCAGAAGAGTTGCCAGGCATGCCACCGGATAGAGATATTGAGTTTTCGATTGAGCTATTGCCAGGCACAGGGCCAATATCAAAGAGACCATACAGGATGCCTGCAAAGGATTTCGTGGAGATTAAGAAGTTACTGGATAAAGGTTACATTCGCCCAAGTTCGTCGCCTTGGGGATCACCAGTACTTCTACTGGAGAAAAAGGATGGATCGTTAAGGATGGTTGTTGACTATCATGGTTTGAATGAAGTAACGATCAAGAACAAGTACCCACTACCAATGATCAATGATCTGTTTGATCGATTGCAAGGAGCTAAGGTATCTTCCAAGATCGATCTGCGATCAGGAAAGCACCAATTGAAGATTCGAGAACAGGATATACCTAAGACAGCTTTTACCACCAGGTTTGGGCTGTACGAGTATACCGTTATGTCATTTGGTCTGACTAACGCACCTGCATATTTTATGAACATGATGAACAAAGTGTTTATGGAGTTCTTGGATAAGTTCGTCGCGGTGTTCATTGATGATATCCTGGTTTACTCGAAGAATGCAGAGGAGCATAAGGAACATTTGCGATTGGTACTTGAGAAGCTCAGAGAACATCAGTTGTATGCCAAGTTCAGCAAATGTGAGTTTTGGTTGAAGGAAGTAGGATTCCTCGGACACGTTATATCTGGAGAAGGTATATCTGTAGATCCCACTAAAGTTGATACCGTGACCAAGTGGGAAGCACCAACCACAGTTGGCGTGATCCGGAGTTTCCTTGGACTCGCAGGATACTACCGGAGATTTATTGAGAATTTCTCAAAGATTGCGAAGCCTATGACTGAGTTGTTGAAGAAGGATACCCAGTTCATATGGACCGAGGAGTGTGAGGCTAGTTTCCAGGAGTTGAAGAAATGCTTGGTTACTTCACGAGTGTTGATTTTGCCAGACCACACCAAGGACTATGAGGTGTACTGCGACGCTTCACGTCGAGGACTTGGAGCAGTGCTTATGCAGGAAGGCAGAATTGTTTCATATGCCTCATGACAACTAAAACCCCACGAATAGAATTATGCAACGCATGATTTGGAGTTAGCAGCCGTAGTGCATGCATTGAAGACTTGGAGACATTTTCACATTGGAAATCATTGTGAGGTGTATACGGACCACAAGAGTTTGAAATACATTTTCACGCATAAGGAGTTAAATCTCAGACAAAGGAGATGGTTGGAGCTCATCAAGGATTATGATATGAGATTGCAGTACCATCCCAGAAAGGCTAATGTAGTAGCTCACGCATTGAGCCGGAAGAGCCATGTCAATACACTAATGACGGGAGAAATACCAAAGGAGTTAGCCGAGGATCTTCGTGAACTATGTTTGGAAATAGTTCCAAGAGGCTATGTCGCAGCATTGGAGATTCAGTCAACTTTGATGGATAGAATCGGAGAAGCTCAGAAGACTGACAAGGAGATTGCCTCTATAAAGGAGAAAATGGGCGAAGGAAAGGCTAAAGGATTCCGTGAGGATGAGCACGACACCCTATGGTTTGAAGACCGTGTTTATGTGCCCAATGACCCAGAGATCGTGAGGTTGATTCTGCAAGAGGCACATGATTCACCATATTCGATTCACCCAGGAAATACCAAGATGTATTTGGATTTGAAGGATATTTTCTGGTGGACCGGAATGAAGAAAGACATTACGGAGTATGTAGTAGTTTGTGATGTATGTCAGAGAGTAAAGGCAGAGCATCAGAAGCCAGCAGGATTGCTACAACCATTTCCGATACCCGAATGGAAGTGGGATAAGTTAGGCATGGATTTTATCACGGGATTACCCAGGACTCGTTGAGGCTATGACTCGATTTGGGTTGTAGTCGATCGGTTGACGAAAGTAGCTCATTTCATACCGGTAAAGACCACTTACACCAGTGCTAAGTTGGCAAAGATATACATGACCAGGATTGTATGCTTACATGGAGTTCCGAGGAGTATAGTATCAGATAGAGGAACCCAGTTTACCTCATAGTTCTGGAATCAGTTGCACGAAACTTTGGGTACCAGCCTAGAGTTCAGCACAGCTTTTGATCCACAGACAGATGGACATACCGAGAGATCCAATCAGATTTTGAAGGACATGTTGAGAGCTTGTGCGCTAGATTATGGATCTAGTTGGGACGAGAATTTTCCGTATGCAGAGTTCTCTTACAACAAAAGCTATGGATCCAGTTTAAAGATGGCCCCTTTCGAAGCCTTGTAGGGAAGGAGGTGCAGGACACCGTTGTCATGGGATGAAGTTGGAGACCGCCGGTTGTTTGGACCTGATTTGATTAAGGAGTCTGAACAGAAGGTGAAATTGATTCGCGATAGGCTTAAGGTAGCCCAGTCCAGAAAGAAGAGTTATGCAGATTCTAAACACAAGGAGACAGTTTACGAAGTCGGAGACAGAGTTTATCTTCGAGTATCCCCACTTCGGGGAATAAAGTGTTTTGGTGTTAAGGGAAAGTTAGCGCCACGATTTGTAGGACCATACCGAGTATTCGAACGTATGGGAGAAGTGGCCTACAAGTTGGAATTGCCTGAAGGATTGTCAGGAGTTCATGATGTGTTCCACGTTTCTCAGTTAAATAAATGCCACGCAGAGATGGCTGACATACCCTTGAGAGACACCGTGCCATTGGAAGCAATTCAGTTGGACAGTGATTTGACCTATGAGGAGAAAACAGTTAAGATCCTAGAATATGCCAGCCGAGTCACCCGCAGCAAGGTTATCAAGTTTTGCAAGGTTCGGTGGAGCCACCACACAGAGGATGAAGCCACCTGGGAGCGAGAGGAAGATTTGCTCAAGGACCGCCCTCACCTATTTTCTAGCCAACCCGAATCTCGAGGGCGAGATTCATCTTAAGGGGGGTAGGTTTGTAACATCCCAAATTTTCGATTTGGAATGTTATACACTAGATCATCATTGCATATCATATTTTATTTGCTTTTGGTTTTGATCCTAGAAATTTTACGCAACTCAAGGACCCACGGAGAGAGTAGGGGATTTCATTATTTTCATATTTGAGTTTTCTCAAATTTTGAGAATAGGATCATTTGATTTTAATTATTTTATCATCAATTTTTTCTATTACAAAAATATGAGAGAGGGAATAAAATGACTTTCCCAAAATAAATAAATATTGAGGATTTATTAATAAAATCAGATAATGTTTTATTTTGGAGTTTTTCGTTATTTTATTTGAATTTAGAAAAAATGTGCGTTTTTCAAAATTGCATTTAGGCCCCAAATAAATGTTCACCTTGTGCGGCTTGATTTTAGAAGCCCGGGAAAATTTATTTCGGGATTTTCGGAGTCCGTTTAGTATTTGTTTTATTTGTTTTTCTGCACGGAATAATTTTAAAAAAACGCAACCGACCTACGGGCCGTGTCCGACCTGGACACTAGGCCCGATCGGGCTTTATAAGCCGGGAGCCCAGCCCGGGAGCCTCCCCACCCAAACCCTAGCCCCAGCCCCGCCCTAGCCGCCGTCGCCGCCACCGCTGCGTCGCCGCCCCGCCGCCCCCGCCGCCGACCGCCGCCGCCGCCGCCGGAGACCGCCGCCGCCGCTGGAGTTCTCGCCGGAGTTGCCGGTAGTTCTTTTTTACGCTGGTTTTTTCCCGAAAACCCGTTCGGTTTTTCCGACGGTTTTCTCGTTTTTTTAGTTTCGGTTTTTTTAATAGATCGGTTTTTCCGATTTATTTAATTAGCGAGCGTTCGTCCGTTCATTCGTTCTAGCGAACGTTCATCCTTTTTTTCTTTTTTCTCGGATTAAATCCGTGATTTTTCTGATCGCGATTCCTGATCCGATTTTCGTTTTAGTATAACTTTTCGCTCGCTTATCGAAATCAGGTGATTCAAGCGCCTGGAGTTTCGTCTCGAAACCCTCTATCCATTTAACCAACTTAAACAAGTTTTTGCCATTGTAAAAAATTGCTCTAGATCCAGAATAGTAAATGAAGCCTGTTTCTTTTGCCGTTTGACTTTCGTTGCTTCGTTGGATTTGATTCTTTTTGCAAACCGGAGTTCTTAAGTTGAACCTTCTGGTTAGATCTCTTATTTGAGTTTTACCTGTGCATTAGATGAATACTTATTGTATGCTTGTTTGTTTGTCTGCGATAGAATACCCGGAGTGCGAGCCTGTTACTTCGAATCTCTAGGTTTTGCAAATCATCAGCAAGGCAAGTAACACTTTGATCATACCTCCTACTACCCAGTTTTATTGCATTAGATCAATCCTCAAACATTGCATGCTTAGGATCTAATTAAATTGTGGGATGGGAAGTAGTTGAGGTAGTACCTATTACATGTTTATTATCAAATCTTTGGGAGTTACTTCTACGTTTGCCTATTGTGCCATGCTATGCTAGTAGACGTGGATTGGGTGAGTGATATCCATGACAGATGTGAGTTTGTTAATTCAATGGTTTATCTAAGGTGGCAAATTAAACACACATCTGGGTGGATTAAGGTACCTGGGTGTTCCAGGATTGCCTGTTTTTCTTTATGGACCGCCACCCCGGCCCAAAGGGATCATGAGATTTTTCATACTAGAAACTTCCGTGTGCAGCCACAAGCTATTATGTGCTCTAGCATAGTTGATTAAGTCGTGCAAACTCTTACAGGGTAGACTAGCAGATGTAGGGGAAAGTAGGTGTAACAATCTATCCATCGTAAGGTGCTAGCGCTTCTGAAAGACTGTGTCTCGGTCATCCGTCTTCTCAAACACCATGTAGTGCGAGAAACCGAACGGAGGCGATCGAGTCTTGTGGGGAAAAGTGTGCAAACCTCTATAGAGTGTATAAACTAATCATGATTAGCTGTGTCCCCGGTTATGGACATCTTGAGTATCTAGTACTTGGATTATCATGTGAATCTCAACATGTTACTCTAAAATTTAATTTTGTTGGTTTTTTTAATGATGATGCTTAATTGGGATTGAGGATGTTGTCAACCATTCTCAATGTTTAACAACTACCATGATAGTTAAATAAAATTTATTCCTTTGTAGTAGGGAAAATTTGGCTTTACGCAAAACTGTAACCATAGATCTTTCCACCAGCCAAATATGCATATAGTATAGCTGTTCATTCCATTACTCTCTATGTGTTATTTTGCCAGCATATTCAATGTTTTCAGACGATGATTAAGGAGTTTTTAGGTCATGGTTCTATACCTAGTGATGCCATTGGAGTTGATGTACTCACTTATCTTCCAAGCCTTCCGCTGTTATCGTTTAGATGGCCTTAAGCCATATTTATTGTAATAAGTTCTCTATTGAGACACTCGATGTAATAAGTGTGTGATTGCTACTCTGTTATAAATCCTCCAAGTACTGTGTGGTGTCAGCATTACTGATCCAGGGATGACACCTGAGCACAGAGATCAGACCGTTTGAGGTCTGGTCGCTACAGTAGGAGTATCAACAAGTGCACTAATCTCATCCGAGAGCAGAACCGAAGATTTGGTCGGGTTCTTCCTCCTTTTGCCGACACATGGGACATCCAGCATCCAGGTCGTGTCATGAAAGAAAATAGAGTGGTAGTTGAAGCCATGAGATGTGCATCTTGGGTTAAACTGTAAATAGAATCTTACTACTCTTGAGTAACTCCAAAAGCGGCCACCGAAGATCTTTATTGGATTTGTTTTTCATCACCAGCACGTCGAGGTGAAAGATGTGCAAGTTCAGTGGGTCCTCTTGCTTTTTCACTGACATGTGGGGCCGCATGTGAGCAAACAGACAATGGGCTCCGCGCGTCCGCTGGCTGGCTGAGAAGAGAGATAGAGGAGGGCTGTAACATCCCAAATTTTCAATTTGGAATGTTATACACTAGATCATCATTGCATATCATATTTATTGCATTTTGGTTGATCCTAGAAATTTTTCGCAACTCAAGGACCCTCGGAGAGAGTTGGGGATTTCGTTATTTTCATATTTGAGTTGTCTCAAATTTTGAAAATAGGATCTTTTGATTTTATTTATTTTATCTTCAATTATTTCTATTACAAAAATATGAGAGAGGGAATAAAATGACTTTCCCAAAATAAAGAAATATTGAGGATTAAATAAAAAATCAAATAAGATTTTATTTGGTTTTATTTGCTATTTTATTTGAATTTAGGAAAAATGCGCATTTTTCAAAATTGCATTGTGGCCCGAAATAAATGTTCATCCTGTGCGGCTTGATTTTAGAAGCCAGGGAAATTTTATTTCGGGATTTTTAGAGTCCGTTTAGTAGTCCTTTTGTTTTTTTTCCGAGCGTAAGTTTTTAAAAAAAACGTCTGAACCGACCTACGGGCCGTGCTAGGCCCGGACTCCTCCAGGCCTCAGCCTTTATAAGCCGTCGGCCCACCCCGGGCCGAAACCCTAGCCGCCACCCGCCTCGAGCCCCGCGCCCGCGCCGCCTTCCCCTTTTGCCGCCGCTGCCGCCTTCCGCCGCCGCCACGCCCTCGCTATCGCCGTCGCACCCGACGCGGCCGCCCCACGCCCTTGCCGCCGCCCGCCGCCGCCCCGCCGGACCCCGCCGCCACCGCCTCACCGGAGCCGCCGCCGCCCGTCTCGCCGCCGAGTCGCCGAGGTTGACCCGCCGGTTTTCGTTCGGTTTTCGCCGGTTTTCGGTCGTTTTTTTAGTTTCGTTTTTTTCTTTTGATCGGTTTTTTTTTCTGGTTTAGGCTAATTAGCGAGCGTTCGCTCGTTCGTTCATTTTACCGAACGTGATCTTCGTTTAGATTCAGTTAACGAACGTTCGTTCATTAAACTGTTCGTCGTTTTTCTTTTTCTCGGATTAAATCCGCGATTTTTCTGATCATGATTTCTGATCCGATTTTCGTTTTAGTCTAACTTTTCGCTCGTTTATCGGAATCAGGCGATTCAAGCGCCTGGAGTTTCGTTTCGAAACCCTCTTTCCGTTTAACTAACTTAAACAAGCTTTTGCCACTGTAAAAATTGCCTTAGATCTAGAATAGTAAACGAAGCCTTTTTTGCCTTTTGTCTTTCGTTGCTTCGTTCAATTTGACTCTTTTGCCAACCAGAGTTCTTAAGGTGAACTTTCTGGTTAGATCTCTTGTTTGAGTTTTACCTGTGCATTAGCTGAGTACATATTGTATGCTTGTTTGTTTGCGATAGAGTACCCAGAGTGCGCCGCTTGCTACTTCGAATCGCTAGGTTTCCCGGATCATCAGCAAGGCAAGTAACACTTTGATCATGTTTTTCCCTCTACCCAGTTTTATTGCATTAGATCAATCCTTACACATTGCGTGATAGGGATCTAATTAAATTGTGGGTTTGGGAAGTGGTTGAGGTAGTACCTATTACCTGTTTATTATCAAACCTTTGGGAGTTACTTCTACGTTTGCTTATTATGCCATGCTATGCTAGTAGATGTGGATTGGGTGAGTGTATCCATGACAGATGTGAGATTGTTAATTAATGGTTTATTTAAGGTGGCAACTTAAACACACATCTGGGTGGATTGAGGTACCTGGGTATTCGAGGATTGCCTGTTTTTCTTTATGGACCGCCACCCAGGCTCAAAGGGATCATGAGATTATTCATGCTAGAAACTTCTGTGTGCAGCCACAAGCTATTATGGGCTCTAGCACAGTTGACTAAGTCATGCGAACTCTTAAAGTGGTAGACTAGCAGATGTAGGGGATGTAGGTGGTACGGTCTACCCATCGTAAGGTGCTAGCGCTTCTGGAAGACTATGTCTCGGTCATCCATTTCTCAAACACCATGTAGCGTAAGAAATCCAACGAAGGAAATCGAGTCTTGTGGGGAAAAGTGCGCAAACCTGTGCAGTGTGTATAAACTAATCATGGTTAGCCGTGTCCCCGGTTATGGACATCTTGAGTATCTAGTACCTGGATTATCATGTGAATCTCAACATGTTACTATAAAATTAATTTTGATGGGTTTGTTTAATGATGATGCTTAATTGGGTTTGAGAATGCTGTCAACCATTCTTAATGTTTAACAACCACCATGATAGTTAAATAAATGTATTCCTTTGCAGTAGGGAAAAATTGGCTTTACGCAAAACTGTAACCATAGAGCTTTCCACCAGCCAAATATGCATATAGAATAGCTGTTTCATTCCATTACTCTCTATGTGTTACATTGCCAGCATATTCCATGTGCTGACCCGTTTCGGGCTACAACGTTAATGTTGCAGACTTTTCAGACGATGATTAAGGAGTTTTAGGTCGTGGTTCTATACTCAGTGATGCCGTTGGAGTTGATGGACTCACTTATCTTCCAAGCCTTCCGCTGTTATCGTTATTAGATGGCCTTAAGCCATATTTATTGTAATAAGTTCTCTTTTGAGACACTCGATGTCATAAGTGTGTGATTACTACTCTGTTATAAATCCTTCAAGTACTGTGTGGTGTCAGCATTACTGATCCAGGGATGACACCGGAGGACAGAGATTGGACCGTTTGAGGTCTGGTCGCTACAAGGGTTGAGCACGAACTGCGGGAAATTTGTTCTACGTACCTCAATATAGGTTCGATATAGTGGGGTGGCATGGGCCATAACTAGCATTCACGTCTAGTAGTACGGCATACGCCCCCCCACACGAGTCCCATCTGACACCAATTTTCTTGGATTCCATGCTACAGCCATCTCTTCTCCCTCCTGTTTTCTCAGCCATCGCGCGGTGGGCGTGGTGGGGGTTTGCTGATAGTCGGTTTGCTCAACTGTGGTCCCACTTGTAAGTGAAAATGCAACACCGCGCGCATTCCCGCTTGAGCGGCATGCCGAACGAACCATGTGGGGGTGCAACACGAACACGGCAGGCTTTTCCTTTTGAACTCGTAACTTGTAAAATTTGGTTCTGCTCCATGGCACGACCGATAGATAGAAAATAACGATTTTGCCTAGAGTAATGAAAGGTTTGGTTCTGGCGCCATTCATGCATGGAGTACGTACGAAAATTATGAAGTTGATGCGAAAGGTAAGATAATTACTGTAGTATCATATACTACTACATGGATTTGACGGAAAGATAAAAATACATACGGATCCATCAACGTTCAACGACATCCTCACGCCCAAGTGCGCCGGGTCACCAACCGACGTGTGAGGAGTAGCGGCGTTGGCGGCGAGCTCAACGTGCTTCTGAACAGTACCGTCCAAGGTTGCCCTGCGCTCCAAGAAGGCCAGCGTCCTATCATCCTCCTCTTGCATGTAGTAGTCCTTGTGGACGATTTGCGCGTAGACGTGTGTGATTATGTCGTTGGTGTCTTGCTGCGCCTGGCGCTGCGCGGCGAGCGCGACCTCGAGATGGACATTCTCCGGCATGACGGCGGGCAGTCGCAGGGCCACCAGTGCATTGAAGAGGTTGTTACCATAGTGACCGTTGAGGGTGGCGGGCATCGCAGAGCCTGGGCGCATTGGCTAGAGGCTTACGTCAAAGTCGTCCACAAGCTTCTTGACAACGCTGAACTTGTCGAGGAAACCGACGAGGACCTCGTCGAACAAGGAGACGAAGCTGTCGTCCAAGCGGCCCCTCGCCCTAGCGGCCTCAAGCAATACTACCTGGAGACGTTCCTCGGTGCCGGGCCGCAGGCCGGCGTCGTGGACCATCTGGCACAGCCGGCTGATGCTCGCGCTCATCGCCTCCATGGGTCTAGCGTAGCTTCTAGTCAACTGATCTTGCGATTCGAGTGATCATTCATCCCTTGGTTAGCGTGCGTAGGTGCGTAGGATTTCGTACTACTCCTCGGCCCTCTACTGCACCTACCTTTGGCTGTATGATAGGTGGGCCAGCCACCCCCTGGGGCCACGTGTCATTCACCCAAAGGCAGTTGCCGTAAGTCAATGAAGCTGCATACCCCCCCCCCCGTGCCGGTGCAGTATAGTCATCTCACTGGACCTCTAGTTGGGGCCAAACGAGAGAAGTTTGATGTTTACTGGTTTATTGGTCCCCTTTGCATTTTGCGCCAAGTTTTGACCTTTGATTTAACTAATAAAATGTTAATGCATGTAAACAAAAATGTTGTGTAAGTCACCTTACGAAAACCAAAGAATCCCAAAATACTTAGGCACGGTGCATTAACCCCCTCCTTGTTTCTTATTTCGTGACATATCAACCAATGAGAGATGTGGGTCGTGCATGCTTTCAATGAATTGAGACTACCAAACATGACATGCAGTGTTTAGTTCATTGCATGTAATCCTATTAGTACTCTAGTTAGGAGTAGCAAAAAAACATTAAGTTCTCTCGCCGATAGGAATAAAACACCATGTATTTATTTACAGAGGGAGTAGTACATTTTTGGTGACATGCATTACTAGATATTGCTAGTCAAATACTAAAATCCAGATGGACGTGGTAGTACTCCTAAATCCAGACGGTGGTGCTACTAGTACTAGTAGTAGTACTACCAATGTAGGAGTAGTAGTAGGAGTACTAGCACTGTACTATCCATTGGTCAAATTATTATGTGCTGCTCCTCACAGTGAAGTGACAAGACCCTGCGCCGGAGATGACACCTGAGTATAGGCGCCTTGTTTGGCATACCATAGTCAGCCTCACCGTCTGCAGCCACTATCATCATGGCTATAGAGATAGCCTTCTTACAACTAGCCATGTTCGACATAATTTCCCGTGCGTAGATGCCCGTGCATTGCACGGAACACCAAGATTGGGGGTGGCGGCTTCGGCAGCGGCCATCGCGCCAGATTTTTCCACGGCCTTCTACTCCTAGATGTGGTGGGGAGGAGATGAGGATGATTGTGAGAGATAAGGAGTTGTTTGTAAATAGGGAACAAGTGCGGGCATCTTTTTGCAAAAATGGAGAAGCTTGGTTTGTATGCGTCATATCTAGATCTGACGGCTATTGGTGAAAGATGGGAGGCACAACATCATCACCAACTCAAGACCTGTTTGATTCGCGGGATTTTGAAAACGCAGGAATAGGACACGGCAATATTACAAGTTTCAAACTGATATGACAAATGTTAGGAGTAATGTTGCACCTACGAAGAGGGAATTACTAGGAAGTTTACGTAAGAACTTTCGTTACTTTAGGTGGATGCAGCATTATCGTACAAACTAAAATCCACTGCCTGACAAGTCACTAATGGGCAAATAAGTTTTCGAGTCTCTGGCCACTTGATGTTTCAAAAACAAATTCAGCTTCTGTGGAGAAATGAGCTCCACCGTGTACCCGTGCGGGTGTGGCTGGGCACGAAGCGTGAGTACGTGCAGGGTGCACCTATTCTCTTCTTGTATACATACACCACCTATGTGGGGTTGTGTGAGAGAGATACAAACCTAGAGAGATATAGTGTGTGGGTTCTTGAGAGTTCTTTTTGTGGGGGGGGGGGGGGGTCAATCAAAAAATTTAACATATGCAATGTGTGTGAAATAGAGTCCTGGATATAACATATATATATAGAGGGGGCGATCCACGAGAAGAGAGTGGAGGTATCATCGGCTTGAGGTGTCCATTGAATCAAAGAGAGGGATGATGTGTGTGTGTGTGCGTGCGCGCGCGATCGATAAAGAGTGCCATCGAATTTGTGTGTGCACACATCAAAGATATAGAGTGGCTGGCCTACTGGAACATGAGATGGGACATGAGCAGTTTGTCTCTGTGGCATGGATACCTACCTGCAGCGCTCGGCTATCGGTGTGTGGTGGGGGAAGAGGGAGGCCCAATTAACTATAGAGGTACAATGGCTGGTATATGTGTGGAGGAGGAGAGAAGCCTACCTCATGTATTAAGGAGATCGATCTGCCTCATGTATTAAGGGAGATCGATCGGCATCCATGCATATGTGCAGGAGATGAATAAGATTGGGAGAGAGACAGAGCTAGAGTGTTGGAGGGGGTGGTAGTGGAGTTGCTTCTAACAAATGGTGGGATAGTATTGCTAGACAACAAAGGGCACGCCCACAATATCAATAAGAGAGGAGATGGCTGCTTGTTGTCTGTGCACGTGCGTGTGAGAGACAGGTCAGGAGGCATGCATGAATGATCAGGGGGGGCGATGTGGCTGTGGTAAGCAGACGTAACTACATAGGAAGATCAATCGCCCTTTGTAAGAGAAAGGAGAGACATAACTTGTGAGGTATGTCGATCGATGGGGGGGTAGTTAAAGTCGATCTAGGTATATGTTGGGAGATCGATCGGTATACATGCATGTGTGTGTTAGAAGCAAATGAGGCACGAGGAGAAGGATAGAGAGAGAGGGATGCATGTAGGAGGTGGTACGAGAGGCATACTATATCGAGGGTGAGGAGTGTGCGAGTACGAGAACGATGAAAAGAATGGTGGGGGTGAGGCATGGACGGTGACAAGAGAAGAGGGGAAGCTTGTGTTTGTGCTAGGCACACCTGACTAGAGAGGCATATCGATCGATGTGTGCCATAAAGAAGGAGCTGGGGGGCTACACACACCATGGGTGAATGACCTAAAGTGAAAAGACGAATTTGCGCGATGGAGCTAGAGAATGTCGAGGGAGGGTGAGAGGGATGCGGGCGTGTGCATGCACAAGAGAAAGTTAAGGCTAGCTACAAAGATAAGAGGGTTGTGTGGGTGTAAAAGACAAATAGAGATCATATATACTTCATTATAAAAAGCAAATTCGGATATTTGAAGAATTTATCATAGTGTTTCAAACCGACGGATGTGTGAATATATATAACGGTGATACACATGGTGTGGTTATGAACATGGTATACTACATTTAATATATTTTATCTCTACTCTTATAAAAACAGAGTTGTTGATGATGGTGTGTAAGTGCATCTAGTGCCACCCCTAGTTGGTTTTGGAGTATTGACGACAAACCTAGTTGAGGGACTAATGTGTTTGTGAGAATTGCAGGATAACACAGGTAGAAGTCCCTCATTGATTCGGTTTAGCTACCAGAGATGACCCCCAAAAATGTACGAAGACATTGAAGACAATGGTGGTTCATGAAGACATTCATGTCAAAGACAATGACATATGAAGACTCCCCATGAAGCCTTTGGAACTCGAAGACTTAGATCCTTCGTAGTTTTTACTTTATTCATGTTGTGTCATAGGAACCACCGTACTGTTAAGTGGGGTCCAAGAGAACCAGTCAGAATGACTGAAGTGATGCCTAATTCAAATCCTATGTCTTCGAGTGAAGACAATGAGAGAAAATCTTGTCCAGAGTCAAACAAGTCAGCTTTACTTGCAGCCCAAGTAAAGTTGCCATGAGAGTTCGAAATCCGACCGTTAGTACACGTGTCAGTTCCTTAGTGACCCAGGGTCATTTCGGACAAATGAGGTCGGGTTGCCAAGTGGCTATAAATAGTCCACCCCCACAACCATAAACGGTTGGCTGCTCAGATTTCAGTGCACGGCTTTTGTCGTTTGAGAGCAACCCACCTCGAAGCCTTTGAGAGAAAATCCTTAGTGAGGAGAAAAGCCCTAACCACCCAGAGCCAGAGTAATTGGGCATCACTTAAGTCTTCTTGTCTGAGTGATCTGAAGACTTATTACACTTGAGGACTGTGCATCCTCCAGACGGTTAGGCGTCGCGTTCTGAGCATCCAAGAAGAATTGTGGATTGCCGGTGAACGAAGTCTGTGAAGGTTTGGGAGTCTACCTTGAAGACTTACCAGAGTGATTGGGCGGGGTCTGTGTGACCTTAGCTCAAGGAGAAAACGGTGAGGACTGGGTGTCCTGAACTGCGTGTTCAGGACTGGGTGTCCGGGACTGTGTGTCCTTTGGTTTAAATACCTAGCCGCCCCAACCAGACGTACAGTTGTCACAGCAACTGGAACTGGTCCAACATATCATTGTCTTCAACGTGTCACTGGTTTCATCTTCACCTCCCTTTACTTACCAGTACACATTGTGAAGCTATTGCATGCTTGCTTTATCTTCTGTCTTCACAACCTGACTGTATGATCTGTTTGGCTTCATAACTTCTTCCAACCTGATCCTCATTACACTGAAGCTATTTGTCTCTGTGCTTTCACTGTATTGTATATTTGACTATGGCTTGCGTTGTGTAATCTACCTTCCGCTGCATAGTGATAGGCTTGTTCACTCTGTTTGTCTTCATAACTTCCACGTTTTGAAGACTTTCACAAAAATCACCTATTCACCCCCCTCTAGTCGATATAACGCACTTTCAATTGGTATCAGAGCAAGGTGCTCCCTTGTTCTGTGTGATTCGGTTTAACCACCTGGAGTTTTAGCTATGTCGACTGCAGGGATAATTAAAGTCTTCGCTGCGTGCCCCGTCTTCGATGGAACTGAATATCCCTACTGGAAGAATAAGATGTGCATGCATCTTGAAGCCATTGACATCGACCTATGGTATGTCGTCGAAAACGGCGTTCCCAAGGCTGGAGAAGGTGTCACCGCGGCTGATGTCAAGAAGTTCACTCAACTGGACTCCACTGCCAAGAATATTATCTGTGGTCATCTGACCAAGGGACAGTACGGCTGTGTGAGTGCCTTGAAGACATCCAAGCTGGTCTGGGACTGGCTCTCCAAGGTCAATGAAGGCATCTCAACCCAGAGATATCAGAGAATCAGTGTTCTTCGCAATCTCTTCAACCGCTTCAAGCGAAATGACAATGAGAATGTCCAGCACACATTTGACCGGCTCACTGACATCACGAATGAGCTTCAAGCCCTCGACGCCACTGAGATCACCAAACATGAAATCGTCAAGACACTGCTAAGATCACTTGACAGTTCATTTGACATCCTAGCCCTGATGATTCAAGAACGTCTAGACTTCAAGACACTCGATCCGTCTGACATACTTGAGAGGCTCAACACACATGAGTTTCAGCTTTCTGAGAAAAGAGATATCTACGGTCCAAACTATGGGCGAACTCGTGCCTTGAAGGCAAAAGCTGTTCATCATCTGAAGAAGAATCTGACAGCAGTTCTGATGATCCTGAAGACATTGGAAGGGAACTTGCAATGCTAGTGAAGAAGTTCCAGAAATTCACCAAGAAGAAAGGCTTCAGAAAGTCTTCACGATCAAGCTCAAGGAATGATGAAGCTTTTGCGCATGACTACAAGAGGAAAACTTGTCACAAATGCAAGAAAACTGGACACTTCATCTCTGAATGCCCACAATGGGACAATGAGAACAGAAGGAAGAAGAAGAGCAAGGAATATGACTCTGAAGATAAGAAGACGAAGAAATACTCAAAGTCTTCGTCCAAGTCTTCCTCAAAGTCTTCATCACACAAGAAGAGTTCATCTGGCAAGGCTCGTGCGTTTGTTGTCAAGGAAATGGATTCAGAGAAGGAGTCCGCTTCTGAGGAGGCAGAGGTGGAGTCTGAGGAGGAGTCTGATTCAGGCATTGCGAGTTTGGCTACAACCTATGTCGCCAAGTCCATCTTCAACACTGAAGACAATGACTCCATCACCATCAGCGATGCAAATGACAAGGATGACTCTACTCCTACCTACTGCTTCATGGCACGTGGTGCCAAGGTAAACACACGCACTACTCACTATCGAACATCTAGTGACGATGACTCTGATTGTGATTCAAAACCCAGTTACAAAACACTTGCTAAAATTGCAACTGAACAACAAAAGGCCATGGAACATATTCAAAAACTGTTAGACAGAAGCGATGATCTGTTGGGTGCTGAAATGACTCGTTCTGAATCCTTAATTGAAGACATAAAAAATCTTCATGTTAAGTATCAGGAACTCGAAGATCGTCTTGAGACTCTCTCAACTACTCATGAAAAGCTTTCCTATGATTATCTTCAAAAGAAGCAAGATCTTGAGAAGTTGAGAGCGGATCATGAAGATCTTCAAAAGGAAAACGAGTCACTTCGAGCCGAACAGATCAGTTCTGCTCAGGAAGGATTTGAACCACCATGCCTTAAATGCATTGAGCGTGATAATGCTATTTCTGTTGCTGAATGTTCCACTGCTACTGCTGTTGCAATATCTTCAACTGTTGAAGTGGTAACTAACCCCTCTGCTGAGGATACCACTGCTATTGCTGATGAAAATGCTAGGTTGAAGACATTGCTTGAAACAGGGATGTACAAAAGTCTCAAAGGACATCAGACACTATGTGATGTCCTCAAGAAGAAGATTCTGAACTAAAACCCTAGAAAAGAGGGTGTTGGGTTTGTGAGGAAAATTAATGCAGATGGCTCTTACTGGAAACCTGAGCAGTACCCCAAAACCACATGGGTTGCTGCAAAGGAATCCTCATCAGATCCATCCAATCTATCTGGCTTCACTTGTGCTAATCCAATTATCATTGATGAATCCTTTGATGCAAACTATAAACTGTTTAGGAATCAGAATGGTGAAGTATTTGCCAGGTACATTGGTACTAACTGCAGGAATGGACCGCCTATGAAGAAGATCTGGGTTCCAAAAACGTGTCTTGAGAATCTTCCTATGAATGTCTCCATGACACCTCACATGAAGAAGACAAACCTCAGACCAAAGACTTCATATGGTCCAAAGGCTTCATACAGGCAGAGGACTCATCTGAGCCGCACTAACGCAAATGTTTTGCAGGGAAACCATGCTCAGTCTTATGAGAACGGTTCTTCAAACCGTCATTCTCATATGACCAAAAACTATTCTGCCTATTCTTATGAGTACTATTGCCCACCTGCTAGACTGTTTGCTAGGGCTCCAAAGCCAAAATTCTCAGATGCTGCACTTAGACTTATTGCTTCTAAGCCACCCTTGAAGATGTGGGTGGTTAAGAAAGCTTAACTCTCTTTTGCAGGGAAAGGTCTCCAGCACAAAACCAAAATCTTCTGATGCTATTGCTGGGGACCTTAAAAAACTCCTGGGGCGCAAGATCAAATGCCCGAATGGCATCACTATGTATTTCATATCTGAATCGCATGCTACTCTCCCTGCTTGTCCTAACCTGGATCTCAGTTTTCATAATCCACTGGTTCATCAAATGTTTTTGCTTCACAACACTCTTGGTGAAGCCTATCCCCCTAACTGCACTGTAGGGTACGACACCAGTGACTTCAGAGTCTTCAGAATGGATTATTGACAGCGGGTGTACAAATCACATGACTGGCAAGAGAAGTCTCTTTATGGACTCAACCTTACGTCCATCTGACAAGAGCCACATCACATTCACTGACACTGGTAAAAGTAAGGTACTGGGTCTAGGTAGAGTTGCAATCTCAAAGGATCAACACATGGATAAAGTCATGTTTGTTGAATCCCTTGGCTTCAACTTAATGTCTGTCTCAATGCTTTGCGATTTAAACATGATTGTAATCTTTGGAAAATATCGTTGTCTGGTACTAATGGAATCTGACAAGTCTCTAGTGTTTGAAGGGTATCGAAAAGATGATTTGTACGTGGTAGATTTCTCAGCAGGGCCACAGCTTGCAGTTTGTCTTCTCGCAAAGGCTTCAGAATGCTGGCTTTGGCATCGAAGACTTGGGCATGCTGGCATGAGGAACCTCCACACCCTTGCGAAGAAGAAGCATGTCATAGGCATCGAGGGCGTCAAGTTCAAGAAAGATCACTTATGCGGTGCCTGTGAAGCTGGGAAGATGACAAGGGCAAAACATCCTTCGAAGACAATCATGACCACTACTCAACCCTTCGAACTGCTTCACATGGATCTCTTCGGTCCTACCCACTACTCAACTTTCTCCACTACTGCTTGCCTCTATGGATTCGTCATTGTTGATGATTACTCTAGATATACTTGGGTGCACATTATCCTTTACAAGACTGAAGTGCAGGATGTCTTCAGACGCTTCGCAAATCGGGCAATGAACAATTATGGCGCCAAGATAAAGCACATCAGAAGTGACAATGGCACAGAATTCAAGAACACCGGCCTTGACACATATCTTGATACATTGGGCATCACTCATGAATTCTCAGCTCCATACACGCCACAACAGAATGGCATCGTCGAACGCAAGAACAGAACACTCATTGAGATGGCCAGAACAATGTTAGATGAGTACAAGACACCAAGAAAATTCTGGACTGAAGCCATTGACACTGCATGCCATACTATCAACCGTGTATATCTTCACAAGCTACTGAACAAGACATCTTATGAACTTCTGACTGGCAAGAAGCCAAATGTAAGTTACTTCAGAGTATTTGGATCAAGATGCTGGATCAAGGACCCTCACCACACCTCAAAATTTGCTCCAAAAGCACATGAGGGCTTCATGCTTGGATATGGAAAGGATTCGCACTCCTACAGAGTCTTCAATCTCTTTCACTACAAAGTGGTTGAAACAGTGGATGTGCGGTTTGATGAGACCAATGGGTCACAAAGAGAGCAACTAACAGATGTACTAGATGAAGTTCCAGCCAGTGAATCAATCAAGCTAATGGGAACTGGAGAAATTATACCTTCTGAAGCTCGTCCTGAAGAAGAACTTATCATCTCAGCACCTGATCCACATGAAGACAATGCTCAGCCTGAAGACATTCCTCCCCATGACAACGTAGATCAGCAAGAGCAAAGTCTTCGACCCCTACATCCTCGTGTTGCCAATGAAGTGCAAATTGACAGAATAATTGATAGCATCAATGCACCTGGTCCACTGACTCGTTCAAAGGCAACTCAACTGGCAAACTTTTGCGGACACTTCGCATTTGTTTCAATCACAGAACCCAAGAAAATTGAAGAAGCCTTTATGGAACCTGAATGGATTCAAGCTATGCAAGAAGAGCTTCAACAATTTGAGCTGAACAATGTATGGGAGTTGGTTAAGCGTCCTGATCCACGGAAGCATAACATAATAGGCACCAAATGGATATACCGCAACAAGCAAGATGAGCATGGCCAAGTCGTCAGAAACAAGGCTCGTCTCATTGCTCAAGGATATACTCAAGTGGAAGGCATTGACTTTGATGAAACATTTGCTCCTGTTGCCAGACTTGAAGCCATCCGTATACTGCTGGCCTATGCAAATCATCACAACATAATCCTGTATCAAATGGATGTAAAAAGTGCCTTCCTCAATGGCAAAATTGAAGAAGAAGTGTATGTTGCGCAACCACCTGGGTTTGAAGATCCAAAACATCCTGACATGGTGTACAAGCTCAAAAAGGCACTATATGGCCTCAAACAAGCCCCTCGGGCCTGGTATGATACGCTCAAATACTTCCTGAAGAGCAAAGGCTTCATACCTGGTTCCCTGGATCCCACTCTCTTCACAAAGACATATGATGGTGAACTATTTGTGTGCCAAATATACGTGGATGACATTATCTTCGGCTGCACCAATCAGAAGTACAGTGAGGAGTTCGGATATATGATGCAAGAGCAATATCAGATGTCTATGATGGGGGAGCTGAAATTCTTCCTCGGTCTTCAGATACGGCAACAACGCAATGGCATCTTCATTTCTCAAGAGAAATATCTCAAAGACTGCCTGAAGAAGTTTGGTATGCAAGACTGCAAAGGCTTCACAACACCAATGCCAGCCAAACATCATCTGGGTCCTGACGACAATGGCAAAGAGTTCGATCAAAAGGTATACCGCTCCATGATTGGTTCTTTGCTCTACTTATGTGCATCTAGGCCAGATATTATGCTTAGTGTTTGCATGTGTGCTCGGTTTCAAGCGGCACCAAAGGAGTCGCATCACTTAGCAGTGAAGCAAATTCTTCGATATTTGGCTCACACACCAACTCTAGGGTTATGGTATCCAAAGGGCTCAGAGTTTGATCTGGTTGGATTTTCGGATGCTGATTACGCTGGTGACAAGGTTGATCGGAAGTCCACATCAGGCACATGTCACTTTCTGGGCCGATCTCTTGTTTGTTGGTCTTCAAAGAAGCAGAACTATGTATCTCTCTCCACTGCTGAATCTGAATACATTGCTGCTGGATCCTGCTGCGCTCAGCTTCTATGGATGAAGCAAACCCTCAAGGATTATGGCATTCATCTAAAGCAAGTGCCACTTTACTGCGACAACGAAAGCGCCATCAAGATTGCCAACAACCCAGTTCAGCACTCGAAGACAAAGCACATTGAAATTCGTCATCATTTTCTCAGAGATCATGTTACAAAGGAAGACATTGATATCATACACGTCAACACTGAAGAGCAATTGGCAGATATCTTCACCAAGCCCTTGGATGAGAAGAGATTTTGCAAGTTACGGTGTGAGCTAAATATCTTGGAATCCTCAAATGTCCTGTGATCGGGCACACATCCTAACACTTATGCATGATGATGACTTAGATGTGCAACACACAAAGTAACGTATATCTTCAATCAATGAAGACATACATTCTAAGTGTGAATACATTAACGTGGAATTTGACCTCGGAGCGCCACGATAATTGTGCGCCGTGTCTGGGTCCAATACTTCCTATACGGTGGGTAGCGCCACCACCAAAAAATTTCTGCTTGAAGCGTTTCACTCATGGCATTACATTTGCTATGTCTTCACATTTGGTTTGGCTTCAATCTCAACATGTCTTCATGATTATCTTCACTATGTTGATTATATATGTACTGGTGTTCTGTCCTCTATAGCATTCACTTATAGCTATGTCTTCTTGTTTGAATCTTTTGAACTAAGTGAATGTGATCGGACCCTAACCTCTCCATGCTTCCTACCTAAAACTCTATCTCTCCAAGTCATATGCACTCTATTGAAACTGTCGAATGTCTTCACTGCATCCATGTCAGAAGAAGACACAGAGACAAACTTTAAAACAGCTTTCAATGTTTTTCCATCAACTAGAATTCCGGAGAAGTAGGAACGACTCCCGACAAACCAGGCGTGCGTGGGGTGAAACTGCCCCCACAATTCCGCAAGCTGGCCACGTACTGATCAGATGCGAATCGCCAGGGGCACCTGAGTAATAGCGCAGTGCCGCCCATATCCCTATAAATACACGTTTCACTGCGGTCATTATCTCTTCTTCCACCCTCGCACAAACCCTAGCGCCACCGCTCACTCTCAACGACACCGGCGACGAAGTGCTTCACTGCCGCGACCTCTCCGACGCCGTTCTCACGCCGACAGCGGACATCAGTCTCTCCGCCGTCGCCCTAGGTGTCTTCCATCGCCAAGTTAGGGCACGGAGGATCGAACTGCTCGGCCTCAACTCTCACCTCGTCTAGCAGTTCCAAGTCCGGTAAATAACAAGTCCTTTTACTGCCTCTTTTGATCCTATGGCTCCATCACTTTCTGCCAAAAGAGGTTTCCATTCACACAAGTTTCATCTCCCTCATCTGTATCGCATAACTTGCCTTGTATATTCACTTATTCTTCATAAAGTAGTTAGATTCCTCACTTGTACTAATCTATGGGTTCGTACAAATCTGGAACCAACTTCTTTTCTATAAAGTGAATGTCTTCGCATGATGAGGTCAATATCTTCTAAACTGATTTATCTTCAAAATCTTTTGAGAATGCATATGACCTCTTCCCCTTCCCTCGCACCTTAATGTTGTCACAGGTACATGTCCGTGGGAGAATCTTTTGGTTCTCACAGTCTGCATTCATTTGCAGAGTTCCTACAGCGTCACATCAATTCACCCGAAGCAAGTTCCTGTTGGTCAAGCAAAAGGAAGCCTTTGAAGCCTTTGAATCCTTTGAAGCCTCTGAATCTCTTGAAGCCTTCCAAGTTAAGCTTCATGGCAACCGAAAAACAATCAAGGAAGGGAGGCAGACAGAGACGTGGTGACACATCTAAAGATCTGCCTGAAGATTTGGCAGAAATGTACCAAACTGATCCCGAAGAGAGCTATGGTCAGCGCAAGACACGAATCCAATGGATTCGAAGATATTGGGCAGAGCAGTGGTTCCAATACCGCTTCGCCACTAAGGAATATGCAGAAAAGTGTGCCATCAAGAGACCGTGGGGAGATGCCTTGTACAAAAAATCTCGTACCCCGAACCAGAGACGAAGCCATTGCGCAAGGCTTCTTTCCATGCATGGTCAGGGGACAACAGCCAGCTGACGCACATCCATCATCCCTTCTCTGGTGTCGCGATGACACTCTGTTCAAGCGCAACTTCCAATTTGCCCAGAACTCTGCGAAGCAAAACAAGAAGGAGTTTGGGTTGGACTTCAACCCTGGTCCCTCCAAACCAAGGGCAGATGGCACACGCGACGCAAATCCCAATGTCATCGGACCGTTTGCCAATCTTGAAGGCCTCATCACTCGCATTATAGTCCAAGGGACTGCCGTGAACGATCCTCCAGCAGACACTGAGTCTGATGATGCTCCCGCTGCCCCGGAGCCGAAGCAGATGAAGAAGAAGCCAAAAGCTTCCAAGCCAACCGCTTCTCCCAAGATCTCCAGAGTGAAGCCATTGGCCACTGCACCTCCTGAAGCAAGTGTGCAGTCTGAAGACTTGTCACGAGTCTCTAAGCCTCAAGAAGCCAAGAAGCCACAGCCACACACTAGCAAAGAACTCACTGCCGCTGCCGTTCTGCGTTGCGAAGCCATTGATCTGTCGAGTGACGACGATCTTGCCGATGACGCTCTTGAGCAGCTAATCAAGAGCAAGGAGGAGGCTGAAATCTTCAACAATCTGCCTCTTTTCGATGCAACAATCATCCACAACTTCATAGATGAGTGGTTTGATACACCCAACATCAGCTTCAATGATCTGCAGCTGCCCATTGGCCTCAGCGTCGCCTTTCAAGGAGCAATTGCTTCAGAACTCGCAATTGCCCAGCGCATAGTGGAACTGAAGCAGAAAATAGATTTTGAAAAGGCTCAGTTCAAGCAGAACATGGCCACGCTCAGCATCCAAGAAGTCAAAGACTTCAAAGTCATGCTGCACGAGTTGAAGGAAAACTTTATGCAGAAACGTGCAGAGGCTCAGGGCTCACGCGAGCGCATGAAGAATTTGGCTGATCTCTGTGTGCAGGCCTACAATGAGGCCAAGAAGCGAAAGGCACTTGGGCGTCCCGGCATCGACCCCAGGATGGCCGCTAAGAAAAAGAAGACGCCCACTGTGGCTGAAGAAGAGGCCCCATGCCAAGAAGCTGTTCCGACTGTCTTCCCCACCGCCAAGCCTAGCTCGAAGCCAAAGCACCGCTCAACCGCTTCAGAGCTTAAGAAGACAAGGATCGCCGAAGCTAAAGCAAGGAAGAGGAAACACCCTGAAGCCTCTCCTTCAGACCCCACTATCAAGAAGCGCAAGACCAAGAAGTCTCGGGCTGCTCCCACAGAGCCCTTGATAGTTGAACCCCTTTCCGTTCGCTTTCCTCATGAAGATCGTCAGATGACCGTGCATGAGCCTGCTCTCACAGAGGCTCCGCATGCTGAAGACATTGGTCCCCAAGACAATGTGCAAGGTGATGCAGTCCTTCCTCAGCTCGAAACGAGCGAAATGATCAGCATTGGTCGTCCCTTGATGCCAATCACCCAAGATGCATCATGGGCAGATCGCCCGCAGGAGGAAGAGGATGAGCCCCAGCCCACTGCAACTCCACCTGCGTTGCCTGCATTCCTTAGGCTTCGCAAAGGACCAAGGGCTCAGACTGCTGACGACATTCCGGCTGCATCAGCCGAAGAACATGCAGAAGAGCATGAAGAACCTCAAGCCCCATCTCCCCCACACCAGCAAGAAGAAGTTCTCAAGGAGGCTGACACCACTGCGGCTGCCACACATAATACTGAAGCATTTGTGGAGCCCGACCAACCAACAGCTTCAAGACATACTGAAGCTACTGCCTCTGACCCTTCTATGCCTGTGTCTGCTGCCGGACCACAGTTCAACTATCATGTTGCGCACAGGCCCCAGGTACAGAAGCCAATCCCACGACTGCCAAGGTTCCCAGGTCCAGTCACTGCTCCTGGCTCCTTCAATGTCAATAGCTTCAGGGCAGATAACACCTTCTTCAACCGCTCCAAGAACCCTTACTCAAGGGAAAAGATTGTGTCAGATAGGTTCTGGAGCTACCCACAGCGCAGCTACTACTCCTGCGTCCTCTACAACCAGAGCCGTATCTTTCCACATCAGCGCCTTGAAGTTGAAGCTTTTGCTGGTCTGCCTGGTCTGGAAGAAGCCCTGGACTGCTTCAAGCAAGTTGGCCTGCTACCGTTTGTCATGGATGAAGAGCACTGGAACGAAGAGCTTCTGCTCCAGTTCTATGCCACATTGCACATCAAGGGCTACAACAGAGATCCGAAGACTTGGGTCCTGGAGTGGATGACCGGCAACGTCCATCATGAAGCCAATGCATTTGATATCATTGAGCTCACCGGCCTACCCACTCCAGGCGAACTCTTCAAAGAAGGCTGCCAACTCCATGCTGACACAGTTGAGAGCATATTCCAGCGACCTGAGCCAAATATGAGTCAAATGCTCTCAATGATGAAGCCATTGCCTTATGACGCACCTTACCCAACGGAGTTCTTCGTTGAAGACTTAGAGTACCTGCCTAGAACTATCTATCACATCATCAGGCAGACTCTATGGCCCATTAAGGGGCACTCTCGATATGCCAAGGTTGAAGGTGCCATGAAGACTCTCATCTTCTGCATCCTGCACGGCAAATGCTTCAATGCCCAGGATCTCTTCATACGTCAACTTGCTGCGTCTGGCTCAGATCTCTTTGGTCTAAAGATTTATGCTCCATGGGTTATGAGGCTAATCAAGCTCCACTCTGCAATATCATATCAACCCTCAGCCCGCAACCATAGAATCTTCTTACCTGATGTGGACACCTCTGCTGAAGCGATTTATCCTGAGCCTGCCAAACAGCCACTAAGTCTTCAGAATGCAGAACACCAAAGCTTCACTCAACATGATGAAGGTGTTGAAGCCATTTCCAGAGTCTATCCAATGGATGGCACCACACGTGCCCCTGCATCCACTGAAGCCACTGACAGCGAAGCTACACAGAGACCCAAGAAACGCGCTCATACACTCACTGATCGTGAACTTCTTGTGGCTCTGCACCAAAAGCAAGATAGGCATCACGACTGGCTCAAGAGGCAGATGCATAGTATCATGCAGGACGTCAATCGCATCAGGAATCTGGCCACCAAGAACGCCTTCGTCGCACATGAAACCTGTCGCCGCACCTGGAAAGGCCTCACAATGATGTGCACTGAAGCCGAACTGCAAGAGGATGGCTTCAAAGAGAGATTCAAGTTTGACTCCACACCCCCCAGAAGAGCTGTGTTGCGTGGGACTTCGTCTCTTGAAGAATCCGAGTTCTCTTCCTCTGCTGCCACAGTGACGGGAAAAATCATTGAGGAAGAAGACGACGCTACATCACCACCACCTTCTTCGGCGCGCGTCGTCACTGCACCAAGCTCGCCAGCACCACCAAACGCCTCCACCGACCCTGCTGCGCCTGGGAACGCTTAGAAAACTCTATGTCTTCACACCTTTTTGGTCATCACTGACAAAAGGGGGAGAAGCATATGATGTTTATAGTCTTCAAGCGGGTCAATAATATGGGTGGGTGCTTTATATTTTGCATTATGCTTCGTGCTTACAACTCTCGTTTTGCTACATTTGGTTCTTTGAGTTGTAACACTTAAACTTGATGGTCGTCTGCTACTATGTTTTCCACTGTGTTTTTGCGAAGATAAATTCCGCATGTACGACGATATTTTCCGCACTCTTATCATTTCGCAGACGTCCATTTTTCATTATGCATATCATTATCTTCATATATCTTTACGTGCATGATGGATTGTCATCATAAGTTGAAGTGGATTCCCACAAATACAACCTGCTATGTGCATTTGCGTTCCAGAAGCAAATCACTTATATGCACATCTTCAGGGGGAGCCCTTGCCGCTTATGAAGACAATTCCTTTACAATTTCACAAATTATATTCCCCGTTGAAAACTTCAACTAGTTTGTCATCAATCACCAAAAAGGGGGAGATTGTAAGTGCATCTAGTGCCACCCCTAGTTGGTTTTGGAGTATTGACGACAAACCTAGTTGAGGGACTAATGTGTTTGTGAGAATTGCAGGATAACACAAGTAGAAGTCCCTCATTGATTCGGTTTAGCTACCAGAGATGACCCCCAAAAATGTACGAAGACATTGAAGACAATGGTGGTTCATGAAGACATTCATGTCGAAGACAATGACATATGAAGACTCCCCATGAAGCCATTGGAACTCGAAGACTTAGATCCTTCGTAGTTTTTACTTTATTCATGTTGTGTCATAGGAACCACCGTACTGTTAAGTGGGGTCCAAGAGAACCAGTCAGGATGACTGAAGTGATGCCTAATTCAAATCCTATGTCTTCGAGTGAAGACAATGAGAGAAAATCTTGTCCAGAGTCAGACAAGTCAGCTTTACTTGCAGCCCAAGTAAAGTTGCCATGAGAGTTCGAAATCCGACCGTTAGTACACGTGTCAGTTCCTTAGTGACCCAGGGTCATTTCGGACAAATCAGGTCGGGTTGCCAAGTGGCTATAAATAGTCCACCCCCACAACCATAAACGGTTGGCTGCTCAGATTTCAGTGCACGGCTTTTGTCGTTTGAGAGCAACCCACCTCGAAGACTTTGAGAGAAAATCCTTAGTGAGGAGAAAAGCCCTAACCACCCAGAGCCAGAGTAATTGGGCATCACTTAAGTCTTCTTGTCTGAGTGATCTGAAGACTTATTACACTTGAGGACTGTGCATCCTCCAGACGGTTAGGCGTCGCGTTCTGAGCATCCAAGAAGAATTGTGGATTGCCGGTGAACGAAGTCTGTGAAGGTTTGGGAGTCTACCTTGAAGACTTACCAGAGTGATTGGGCGGGGTCTGTGTGACCTTAGCTCAAGGAGAAAACGGTGAGGACTGGGTGTCCTGAGCTGCGTGTTCAGGACTAGGTGTCCGGGACTGTGTGTCCTTTGGTTTAAATACCTAGCCGCTCCAACCAGACGTACAGTTGTCACAGCAACTGGAACTGGTCCAACATATCATTGTCTTCAACATGTCACTGGTTTCATCTTCACCTCCCTTTACTTACCAGTACACATTGTGAAGCTATTGCATGCTTGCTTTATCTTCTGTCTTCACAACCTGACTGTATGATCTGTTTGGCTTCATAACTTCTTCCAACCTGATCCTCATTACACTGAAGCTATTTGTCTCTGTGCTTTCACTGTATTGTATATTTGACTATGGCTTGCGTTGTGTAATCTACCTTCCGCTGCATAGTGATAGGCTTGTTCACTCTGTTTGTCTTCATAACTTCCACGTTTTGAAGACTTTCATAAAAATCGCCTATTCACCCCCCCTCTAGTCGATATAACGCACTTTCATGGTGTGCCTGCCATCTTGCATTATAGGCCGTCTGATTTATATCTGGCGGATAGCAAGGAAACTATGATGGTTGAAGTTGGCAACAATCATGATTGTAGATTCTTATTGAAATAGAGAAACGAATTAAAATTTAGTTCGAATTGCAGCGATAGTATAGACATTTGGAATGCACTAAAATGTTTGTATGAGTAGGTTACATGCATTATACAGCAAGCGAAAAAATTTAATCGGACATAACATGGATTCATACTCCCTCCTTCCATCTATATAGGGCGTAATGAGATTTTTAAGACCGGCTTTGACTATTGACAAGATTAATAGTACATGTCATGCACAATGTGAAAATTATATCATTGAAAGAACCTTTCACAGACGAATTTAACGGTGTGCTTTGTGTAAGTTGCATGTCATATATCATTGCTCTAATATTTGGTCAAAGTTAGCATCGAAAAACGCATTAGGCCCTATTTAGATGGAAGGAGGGAGTAGCTTTGAATAGCATTTGTATAGTAAAACGGGGCAAGACTCTCTCTTTGTGTGGTGTGAATAGTTTTATTTTTTCGTTTTCTTTTTGGTTGAGGGAAGTGCGAATTGATTTGGTACGTACAAGTACAATATTACTACACGTTAGGCTTGTCCCTAAAATTCAACCCGCGTCTTGTTATATCCCGAAAATTCAGATATTGTGCTCCCAAAACTGGCGCCTTCACAACCCGCGCCTTGCTATCCCGAAATTACAACGTGCGCGAACACTCCCTCCAGCTGCCAAATCCCGACACGCGAAATCCCCCTTCTAACCCTGAGCCGAAAGTGCCGCTAGTTCAAATCGGTGGGGGGTACTTTCGTAACACACCCTACATTTTGGACAAGCACGTTCCTAAGTCATGCTTCACCCCTCCCATCGCCCCCTTTTCGCCATTCGAAATCCCAGGCCGCCATAACCTCTCCGCTCCAGCCGCGAAACCCCATCCTCCTCCGTCCGCCACGTCACCACTGCTCAGCCGGAGCCTCTTCCCCGACGACGTCGTCCACCGCAACAGCTCGACGTCCCTCGTCCACCTCCCTAGATGAGGATCCGCCATCCATCTTGCCGTCCCGACGGTTCAGCCGCCCCGTCCTCCACTGATACGTCTCCAACGTATCTATAATTTTTGATTGCTCCATGCTATATTATCTACTGTTTTGAATGATTATGGGCTTTATTATACACTTTTATATCATTTTTGGGACTAACCTATTAACCTAGAGCCCAGTGCTAGTTTCTGTTTTTACCCTGTTTTAGGGTTTTGAAGAAAAGGAAAATCAAACGGAGTCCAATTGACCTGAAACTTCACGGAACTCATTTTTGGAAGGAAAGAAGCCTAGAAGACTTGGAGTGCACGTCGGGGGATCTACGAGGAGGTCACGAGGCAGGGGGCGCGCCCACTCCCCTGGGCGCGCCCTCCACCCTCGTGAGCCCCTCATGGCCCCCCTAACGTACTTCTTCCGCCTATATATCTCCATATACCCTAAAACATCTGTGAGCACAATAGATCGGGAGTTCCGCCGCCAGAAGCCTCCGTAGCCACCAAAAGCCAATCTAGACCCGTTCCGGCACCCTGCCAGAGGGGGCAATCCTTCTTTGGTGGCCATCTTCATCATCCCAGTGCTCTCCATGACGAGGAGGGAATAGTACTCCCTCGGGGCTGAGGGTATGTACCAGTAGCTATGTGTTTGATCTCTCTCTCTCTCGTGTTCTAGATTTGGCACGATCTTGATGTATCGCGAGCTTTGCTATTATAGTTGGATGTTATGTTTCTCCTCCCCCTCTTCTCTCTTGTAATGAATCGAGTTTCCCCTTTGAAGTAATCTTATCGGATTGAGTCTTTAAAGATTTGAGAACACTTGATGTATGTCTTGCCATAGATATCTGTGGTGACAATGGGATATCACGTGATTCACTTGATGTATGGTTTGGTGATCAACTTGCGGGTTCCGCCCATGAACCTATGCATAGGGGTTGGCATACATTTTCGTCGTGATTCTCCGGTAGAACTTTGGGGCACTCTTTGAGGTCCTTCGCGTTGGTTGAATAGATGAATTTGAGATCGTGTGATGCATATCGTATAATCATACCCACGGATACTTGAGGTGACATTGGAGTATCTAGGTGACATTAGGGTTTTGGTTGATTTGTGTCTTAAGGTGTTATTCTAGTACGAACTCTAGGGCTGTTTGTGACACTTATAGGAATAGCCCAACGGATTGATTGGAAGGAATAACTTTGAGGTGGTTTCGTACCCTACATAATCTCTTCGTTCGTTCTCCCCTATTAGTGACTTTGGAGTGACTCTTTGTTGCATGTTGAGGGATAGTTATGTGATCCAATTATGTTATTATTGTTGAGAGGACTTGCACTAGTGAAAGTATGAACCCCTAGGCCTTGTTTCCTAGCATTGCAATACCGTTTACGCTCACTTTTATCATTCGTTACCTTGCTGTTTTTATTGTTTCATATTACAAATACTATTATCTACTATCCATATTGCACTTGTATCACCATCTCTTCGCCGAACTAGTGCACCTATACAATTTACCATTGTATTGGGTGTGTTGGGGACACAAGAGACTCTTTGTTATTTGGTTGCAGGGTTGCTGGAGAGAGACCATCTTCATCCTATGCCTCCTACGGATTGATAAAACCTTAGGTCATCCACTTGAGGGAAATTTTCTACTGTCCTACAAACCTCTGCACTTGGAGGCCGAACAACGTATACAAGGAGAAGGTTGTGTAGTAGACATCAAGCTCTTTTCTGGCGCCATTGCCGGGGAGGTGAGTGCTTGAAGGTATATCTTTAGATCTTGCAATCGAGTCTTTTAGTTTCTTGTTTTATAACTAGTTTAGTTTATAAAAGAAAACTATAAAAAAATGGAATTGAGTTTGTCTCATACGCTTCACCTTTTTAATATCTTTCGTGAGTACGATGGAAATGATAATTGTGCTCAAGTGCTAGAAGAAGAAATCTATAAAAGAATTAGGCACTAAATATTTTAATGATGAGCATGATTGCAATGTTGTTAGTATGAATTCCTTGAATATCCATGATATTGATGATGATTGCACTAGTTATGATGAAAATGTCTCCTATAAACATGTCAATTTTTGTGGAGTGCATTGGGTTTGTAAGTACACGCCAAATAGGGAAGATAGATATTTCAAGAGGCATAGGTACTTAGAAACTAAATTGTTGCAAGAAGATCTAGATGAATGTGCTGAAAATTTAATTTTTCTTAGCCCTACTTGTGAACTTTGCAATGAACGTGATCATTTTAGTACCCAATGCAAATTGTTTCATGATCATATCGTGTACAAAAATTGTGATGACTTGATTTCCCTTGCACAACATAATGAACTTAGTTTGCTCTTGGGTTATGAAGAAATTAAACGTATAACTAAAGATATTCCAAAATTTGCCTTTGATAAAGTTCTTCATTTTGATCTAGAGAAAATTTATATGTATTGTGCAGTGAATTGCATTGAAAATCCTTATATTGCCAACTACATAAAGAAAAGAAAACAAATAGAAGATGAAGATAATACTAATGAAAGGGAAGAGGCTTCCCAATACCCTCCTTGTCGGTGTCAAAACCGGCGGATCTCGGGTAGTGGGTCTCGAACTGTGCGTCTAGGCCGGATGGTAACAGGAGGCAGGGAACACGATGTTTTACCCAGGTTCGGGCCCTCTTGATGGAGGTAAAACCCTACGTCCTGCTTGATTAATATTGATGATATGGGTAGTACAAGAGTAGATCTACCACGAGATCAAGGAGGCTAAACTCTAGAAGCTAGCCTATGGTATGATTGGTGTATATGGAGTGGATTGCCTACGGACTACAACCCTCCGGTTTATATAGACGCCGGATATGGTTAGGGTTACATAGAGTCAGTTACAATGGTAGAAGATCTTGAATATCCGCATCGCCAAGCTTGCCTTCCACGCCAAGGAAAGTCCCATCTGGACACGGGACGAAGTCTTCAATCTTGTATCTTCATAGTCCAGGAGTCCGGCTGAAGGTATAGTCCGGCTACCCGAACACCCCCTAATCCAGTACTCCCTCGGTAGCCCCTGAACCAGGCTTCAATGACGACGAGTCCAGCGCGCAAATTGTCTTCGGCATTGCAAGGCGGGTTCCTCCTCCAAGTCATTCATAGAAGATTGTAAACACCAAGAGTAGTGTCCGGCTCTGCAAAATAAGCTTCCACATATTGCCATAGAGACAATAATATTAACACAAATCAAATCTGCTGACGTATTCCGCAGTGCGTCATCACACTACAGCCAAGTCCTTCACTCGAATCGTTTTCACTTTTCCACCTCAGCGTGTTTTGCGAGGCGGTTTCCTTGGCACGTCTTGTCAAAGCAGAGATCATGTACCCCCCCTTTTACGGGATTCTCATTAATACGGACGTGGGTAACCCAACCGCGCCACTTATCACGGCGCTTGGGAGGCAAGCGAGTTTTACTAGGCAGGTGGGGACACACAACCGCATCCACCCATATAAGGGGCAAGGATCCACCTTTTTACCTACGCCTTCTTCCTCCTTTGCCTATCCATCTCCTGCGCACCCGAGCTCCAGCGCCCAAGCCCGCACTTCCTACCTCAACCTTCTCCAGCAATGTCCGGAGCGGGAGGCAAGTGGATGGTCTCCTCTGCCACGGAGGGCAAATTCAAGAAGCTAAGGAAGGCCGGATACCTGTCCAAGGACATCGCGCACCGGCTTCCCGAAGAGGGGAAGCTTCTCCCCACCCCAAGGCCCCATGAGAGGGTAGTATTTCTCCCCCACTTCCTCCGCGGATTGGGTTTTCCACTGCACCCATTTGTCTGGGGGCTCATGTTCTACTACGGCCTGGATTTCCACGATCTGGCTCCGAACTTCATCCTCAACATCTCGGCGTTTATTGTCGTGTGCGAGGCCTTTCTCCGCACCCGCCCCCATTTTGGCCTATGGCTCAAGACCTTCAACGTCAAGCCCAAGGTGGTGCACGGCAGCCATGCGGAGTGCGGAGGCGCCATGGCGGGCAATATGGCCAACGTCCTATGGTTCGAGGGCTCTTTCGTGGAGACCCTAAAGAAATGGCAATCCGGGTGGTTTTATATCACCAAGCCGCGTGATCTGAAATGGACCGCAGCCCCCGAGTTCCGATCCGGACCCCCCACGCGGCTTATGTCCTGGAAAGAGACGGGCCTGTCGTGGGGTGACGAAAAAGAGGTGACCAGATTGCAAACATGCATCCAGTCCCTGGTGAACAAGCCAGTCCGGCTTGTTAATGTAATCCAGGTTATGCTCGTCCGTCGGATCCTCCCGTGCTAACAACGGGATTTTAATCTGTGGGAGTTCGACCTGGCGCAGCATCAAACCCTCAGCAGGTTCTTCGACACGACATACGAAGACTCCTGGAAGATGCTATTCAAGGGCGTCGAGGCTCCCGCATCCACTTCCGAGGACCGCGAATACAGCTCGCAGCGTCACGCTAGCAAGGTATGCCATCTACACCTTTTACAGGATGTTAAGATTTTTACATAGTTTGACTCTATGCGGGATCTAAACTCCCTTACCTTTGACAGGCTTGGCGGGCGATATCCGGACCGATTAACTGTCCGGCTCCGCTGCCCGAAGACCCAGTCCCAGCTCTACTAGTGAAGCTGCTGGTTCCGGCGCCTTATGTGGTGCCGGAGAAGAAGGCCAAGAAGAAGAAGACCACGGACTCGAAAGAGTGCCCGCAACGTGGTGGTGTCGGACTCGTCATCTGACAAGTCCGAGACGCCCTCCTCCCGCAAAAATGAGGAGGAAGAAGTAAACTCTCCCCCCCATCGGAGGGAGGAGAGAAGAGGAAGGCCGCCCCAACGGGGGAGGCCGAGGGGTCTAGGAAAAGGAAGACCCCTCCGCTGGACTACGCCCCCAACGCCGAAGAGGGTAAATAAGAGTGGCCAAATAGGGCCAAGCGTCCAGCGAAATCGTAAGTTCGGATATCAGAGTAACTCATGATGTTCCTTTGTTGCACAACTTTCCCTAATGTCAAATGTAATTATGCAGTCCACCCCGGGCCGAATTCGACGAATCGTCGGGCGGCTCCCTGGACTCATCGGACATGAACTCAGTTCCGCCCGTTGTCTCCCCCCGCACTGCAGACGACGCCGAAGTGGCGTCGCGACAAGCTCCGGGGCAGGAGGAGGTGGTCCCGGAGGAGCCGCAAGGCAACCTCCCAGACCCCGGGAGTGAAGTGGATAAGGCTCCCCAGGGCTCTAAGTCCGGCTTTGTGCCGGACACCGCGCCGAAATCAGTTCCGAACCGCGGTAGGCGAACTCCTTCCAAGAGGAGCAAGCCTTCTGAGCCGGCGGCCTCCGTCCAACCGGAGGTGCCGGACAATCTGCTGGAGGTGCTTGACAATGCCTCCATCGACGAGGGGCACTGTACTATTATGAGTACGGTGATCCAGAAGGTTCAGTCCGCCAAGAGCGGACTGACTGAAGCTTGCGCTAGCCTTCTAACAGGCTTCGAGGTAAGTAAAAATATTACCGCATAGACAGTAGCCCCTGATGCTCTGTTTGGCGTTCAGAAAGAAAAGCCGAATAGAGGATCTATTAAATTTCGCAGGAGTCTAAAGAAGAGTCAATATGCGTATGCAGGC
This sequence comes from Triticum monococcum, assembly GCA_034509565.1. Classification (NCBI taxonomy): domain Eukaryota; kingdom Viridiplantae; phylum Streptophyta; class Magnoliopsida; order Poales; family Poaceae; genus Triticum; species Triticum monococcum. The sequence continues at coordinate 70,744,177 of CM067843.1, read as the reverse complement.
TTCGCTGCTATCCACCGCCGCAGTGACTGCGGAGGTGGGTGTCCTGAAGCAGGACCTCGAGCGGACCGAGCAAAAGCTCGGCCTTGCCAAGCGGCGGCTCAAGGAGGAAGAAGGTAAGAAATACCTTAGAGAAAAAGTGTCTATAAAAAGGCTTGATTGCAAAAAAGAGTAATAGGATTGTACTGCTTATTGTAGGGGCCACGACTGAGGTGGCGACCCTTAAGCAGGCGCTGTCTGAGGCCGAAAAGAAAGAGGCCGCGGAGCGCACCGAGCGAGACATACTTTGGGCTCAGGTCGGCGAGGTGCAGCAAGAGCTGCAGGCTCTCAAGAAAAAACATGAGAGTTTGGAGCTGGAGTCGAAGGCGCAAGCATCCGAGCTTGCAACGGCCCTAGAGGTTGCCAAGTCTGCTAAGGCCGAAGCCCAAAAGGCCCTCCAAGAGTTGGAGGAGATGAGGAAGATAGCAGCGGGTAAGGCATTCTTTATGCAAAGCAGAAATATAAAAGTGAACTACCTGTTACTTACCCGAATCCGGAGCTCTCCAGGGGCATTCGCAGATCTACCCCGCAGCGTATCCGACGCCGCCGCATTCTATCGAGCTGAAGAGGGCAGCTCGACGGAGAAGGTGTTCTGGTCTCAGTATTTTGAGGCCGGACACCCTATGACCTGGAGCGACCAGCTGAAACAGCTGGTCGAGCTCCACAAGGCGGCCGAGCAGGCCATGAAGGGCTTCATAGTTTGGCTGTGGCCCGGAGAGGCCCTGCCTGGGAGCTATTTCGGGCTGGTGCGGCGGCTGGTGGAGGCTTGTCCGAGGCTCGAGGTCATCAAGCGCTCCATCTGCATCGAAGGTGCCCGTCGGGCCCTTGCCCGTGCAAAGGTGCACTGGGGTAAGCTAGACGGTGAGAAGCTTGTGAAGGACGGGCCACCGCCGGGAAGGAGCATCGCAAGCCCGAGAACTACTACAAGGATGTTCTTGTAGGTGCCCGCCTTGTGGCGGATGAATGTACCAAGGATGTGATATTTGAATGAACTCGCTCGTGTTTATCCTGTGCGCTGAAAACTTGTTCATATGTGCTAAGCAATGCTTATTGAATTTAGAATATTACTTTCTGTGCGGTCGTTTATCAAAAATTGAGAGATGGCCAGTCGTCGGCTTCTGCCCCCGTGCCACTAGTGCTGGGGTGTTCGGGATAAACCTGAGCGCTCTTTTTCCCATAGTTGGGTCCTTTGAGGGAGGCGCTCAGCACAATGAACCAGGCAATCGGACTATAATGCTTGAACACTCTCACTTAGCCATAGAACTCTATAATTTTAAATTTCGGCCAAGCCCCTAGTTCGGAAGACCGAGTTCGGGGTGCTATCCACGCCTTGGCCGGACAAAGCCAGCTCCTCGCTCGAAGCGGCATAAGCCTTTAGGGACTCGAAAAACCTCTCGAACAGCGACCGGTCTCTCGCCACATCATGATAGTCAGTTTTAGCTTTCTCCACTGAGGTGCTTAACCCAGCTGAACCAGGGCACAATCGCAGTGGTTCTCCTAGTGCTAGCTTAGCCGATAGAGCGGAACGTAAGGCACCAAAACATAGGAGCCCGGCAAACCCAACTATTGACCCAAATCATGATTCGTAGCCGATGCATATAGTGCTATAAGTTCGGGGTGCCGCACTTGTGAAAGTGTACGGACTTCTCACACCATTATGAGGGGTACTGAAGCCCCTGGCGTGTTTGCCGTACCATGGTGTATGGGTGCAATCATGTCATTTAATAAACATAAATGTGAAAAGAAGATAATGCAAAAAATAGACAAGAAGTTACGCATTGTTTATAGAGAGGCTATTTATCAAAGCCGAACGATACAAATAGTGCGGTAAGCAAAAGATATTGGACTATTGAGTATGTCTTGACCAGGGGCAGGCCGCGGAATTGTATTTAAAACAGGTATACCGCTCGTAACAGAGACCACCTGGGAGTTCCATAATGCGGCATGGCTTGTCTGCCTCCCTGGATCTTGCATCGTTTGTGCGGCAGTCGAATTGCCGAACAGGTCATCCGAAGTATGGAGTCCTGAAAGTAAGAAAAAACTAAAAAAAAGGAATCCGGCAGCCCCTAGTACGTTTTAAGCCGTATTTTGGGCGTGCCGTTATTGTGCCCCTTCCCCTGTGCCCATGGCATTTCAAGGGCGTAGTTATGTACGCGAGGTACTGGTTTCGCTATGTTGCGAAAGCTGGGGTTGGGGCCGCATTGCTATGCTTGCTCAGAGTGTGCCAGGCGGTCCTGCTGTGGGTTACTCTGGGAGCGCTTGGCAGTGTCTGGCTTTTTAATAGCCGGACTAGAGAATTGCCTGAGAAGGCTACTTTGTACCTCCGCTGCGAGAGCTGCCGTATGCTCCTCCATACGGAGGGAGCATTCGGTGTTTCCGTTGACCATAATTACTCCTCGAGGGCCTGGCATCTTGAGCTTGAGATATGCGTAGTGCGGCACCGCATTGAACTTTGCGAATGCAGTTCGTCTGAGCAGGGCATGATAGCCACTGCGAAACGGGACTATATTGAAGATTAACTCTTCGCTTCGGAAATTGTCCGGGGATCCGAAGACCACGTCTAGTGTTACTGAGCCTATACAGTTGGCTTCTACACCTGGTATAACGCCTTTAAAGGTCGTTCTTGTGGGCTTAATCCTTGAGGGATCTATGCCCATTTTCCACACTGTATCCTGATAAAGCAGGTTCAGGCTACTGCCGCCGTCCATGAGGACTCTTGTGAGATGAAATCCATCGATGATTGGGTCGAGAACCAATGCGGCGAAGCCGCCATGATAGATGCTAGTGGGATGGTCCTTCGATCAAAAGTGATCGGGCAGGAGGACCATGGGTTAAACTTTGGGGCGACTGGCTCCATCGCGCATACGTCCCATAGCGCACGCTTCCGCTCCCGCTTGGGAATGTGGGTTGCGTATATCATGTTCACCGTCCGCACTTGTGGGGGAAAGCCCTTCTGTCCATTGTTGTTCGGCGGCTTGGGCTCCTCGTCATCGCTGTGCAGCCCCTTGTCTCTGTTTTCGGCCCTTAACTTGCCTGCCTGCTTGAACACCCAACAATCCCTATTAGTGTGATTGGCTGGCCTTTCGGGGGTGCCATGTATCTAGCACAAGCGATCGAGTATTTGGTCCAAACTGGACGGGCCCAGAGTATTCTTTTTGAATGCCTTTTTCCGCTGACCGGATTTATAGCCTTTGAATCCGGCATTGACTGCCGTGTCTTCATTGCTTATTCCGACGTGTCCTGCCACTTTTGTCCTTGGTATCCGAATTACGAGGGTTCTTTGATAAGTTGTTACTGCGAGCTAGCCAGCTATCTTCTTCCGCGCAAAAGTGGGTCATGAGTGTCGTGAGGGCTGCCATGGATTTCGGCTTTTCCTGTCCCAGGTGCCGGGCAAGCCACTAGTCGCGGATGTTATGCTTGAAGGCTGCTAGGGCCTCTGCGTCCGGACAGTCGACTATCTAGTTTTTCTTTGTTAGGAACCGTGTCCAGAATTGTCTGGCCGATTCCTCTGGCTGCTGAATTATGTGGCTTAAGTCGTCGGCATCCGGTGGTCGCACGTAAGTGCCCTGGAAGTTGTCGAGGAATGCGGCTTCCAGGTCCTCCCAAGAACCGATTGAGTCTGCTAGCAAGCTGTTAAGCCAATGCTGGGCCGGTCCTTTAAGTTTGAGTGGGAGGTATTTGATGGCGTGTAGATCATCGCCGCGTGCCATGTGGATGTGAAGGAGATAATCCTCGATCCATACCGTCGGATCTGTTGTGCCATCGTATGATTCGATGTTTACGGGTTTGAAACCCTCTGGGATTTTATGATCCATTACTTCATTCGTGAAGCATAGCGGGTGTGCGGCGCCTCTGTACTGGGCTATATCACGACGCAGCTCGGAAGAGCTATGTCTGTTGTGTTCGGCCCGGCCGGATTTGTTGTATCCGGAATGAAGATCATTGTCACATGCCGTGGGGCGCCTGCGCGATCCGTAGATCGATCTTGTTTGTCTTGCCTTATCCTCCAGTATGTCTTGCAGGTCTGGCGCATTTTCCCGTGCCTTAGTTGAGCGATGTCGGGGCATGGCTTGGGTGGAGGGCCGAGAGGCCTCTCTATCGCGGCCGTGAGGTGGCCGGTCTGCCATGTCATGCGCTGGTGATGCAGGTGCTTCCTCCTCTGATCGGGGTAGCGGCCTGCGCTTTGGGTATTTCTTGGAGGGGCATTCGAGTTCATACTCTTCGACCACAAGGACATCAGTCCATCTGTCAGCTAGCAAATCTTGGGCAGCTCTAAGCTGTTGCTGCTTTTTCTTGAGGCTGCTTGCCGTGGCTAAAAGCCTGCGTTTAAAACGCTCTTGTTCGGCGGGGTCTGATGGTATGACGAATTCGTCGTCATCGAGGCTTGCGTCGTCTTCGGAGGGAGGCGTATAGTTATCATCCTCGACCTCTTGGTCTGCCGTTCTCTCATGAGGGCTAGCTTCTCCATCTTCCTGTGCCGAATCTTGCTGAGGTGGGTGTTCTTCGGCGCTATCCGGGGTAGTATTATCTCCTGTGCCGGAATCACCGTTTTTGCTTTGGCAGGATTTAGAGCGGCACCGCTGACGCCGGCGCTTTGGCTGTTTCTTGGGGGCGTCATCCCCCACTGTTCCATCGCCATCTCCATCTTTTGGAGTATCCACCATATATATGTCATATGACGAGGTGGCCTTCCAGCGCCCTACAGGTGCTGGTTCCTGTTTGTCTCCTACATCGTCGTCCATGCCGTCGATGTCTTCGGAGCCGAAGTCAAGCATGTTGGTTAGATCGTCGACAGTGGCTACAAAGTGGGTGGTGGGTGGGCTTTGAATTTCTTCATCATCCGTATCCCATCCTCGCTGACCGTAGTTCGGCCAGGGCTCTCCTGATAAGGAGAGAGACTTGAGAGAATTCAGGATGTCTCCAAAAGGTGAATGCTGAAAGATGTTTGCGGCGGTGAACTCCATTATCGGCGCCCAATTGGATTCGATTGGCAGGGGTGCGGGGGGTTCGGAGTCCGGGGAGGAGTCCGGATTCTCGGAGTCACGGGTCGTGTAGAGTGCGGGGCTAGCGTTCGGCTCGATCGCTTTCGGGATCACAGCCCCCGAGGTGACGTCCAACCGCTCATCCTCGATTGGTGCAATAGGCTCCGAGTTAGGGGTCAGAACCGATGCGTGTGCGGCCTCCAGGACACTGTCCGGGGGCAGAGCTAGATCATGCCCTCGAGGTAGTGTGGCGCGCTTGGCCGTGGCTCGAACCCGTCGAAGATCAAGTCTCCGCGGATGTCAGCCATGTAGTTTAAGCTTCCAAACCTGACTTGATGGCCAGGGGCGTAGCTTTCGATCTGCTCCAGGTGGCCGAGCAAATTGGCCTGCAGAGCGAAGCCACCGAAGACGAAGATCTGTCTGGGGAGAAAAGTCTCACCCTAGACCGCATCATTGTTGATGATCAAAGGAGCCATCGGGCCTAAAGGCGACGACACAGAGGAACTCTCAATGAAAGCACCAATGTCGGTGTCAAAACCGACGGATCTCGGGTAGTGGGTCCCAAACTGTGCGTCTAGGCCGGATGGTAACAGGAGGCAGGGAACACAATGTTTTACCCAGGTTCGGGCCCTCTTGATGGAGGTAAAACCCTACGTCCTGCTTGATTAATATTGATGATATGGGTAGTACAAGAGTAGATCTACCACGAGATCAAGGAGGCTAAACCCTAGAAGCTAGCCTATGGTATGATTGTTGTATATGGAGTTGATTGCCTACGGACTACAACCCTCCGGTTTATATAGACACCGGATAGGGTTAGGGTTACATAGAGTCGGTTACAATGGTAGGAGATCTTGAATATCCGCATCGCCAAGCTTGCCTTCCACGCCAAGGAAAGTCCCATCTAGACACGGGACGAAGTCTTCAATCTCGTATCTTCATAGTCCAGGAGTCCGGCTGAAGGTATAGTCCAGCTACCCGAACACCCCCTAATCCAGGACTCCCTCACTCCTATTATTTCTTATGATGAATCAAGTAACGAGGAGGAGCCTCCTATTCAACCAATCTCATTAATAAGGAGCTCCAAAAAGAGGATTGAACCCACACATGATGTGGTGAAGAAGAAGAAAAGAAAAAGGAAGAGAGGTAAAAAGATATCTCCCCCAAATAATGCTGCTCCTATTACTATTGTGCCTCATGTAAATATAATTGTGGAAGATAATGATACTTCTTATGATCTTGAAAATCTTTTTGGCACTTGCTTGGAAGAATATGTTAATTGCTATACTATTGGTGCTATCCATACTATTAATTATGAGAGTGATTATGCTTATGATATGAAAAGGCCCAAGCTTGGGGATGCTATGTTTGATGAATATGATGTTTTTGAGAATATATTTGCTGCAATTAATGTTTGTCCTAAGCTTGGGGAAGCTACGTTTAATGAAGATGATATTTTTAGTCTCCCAAGTTTTGATATGCAAATTTATAATGATGATAGCATGCCTCCTACTTATGATGATTATTGTGATGATACATATGCTATAAAAAGTAGTGATTATATTTAGAAAACTTGTCATGATTATGGTTACCCCTTTTCTGAACATTACTCTATTAATGTGGAAACAATTTATAGTATTCAAGTCTCTTATGATACTCCCACTATCCCGAATGAGAAGAATTTTGCTTATGTGGAGAGTAATAAAATTTCTATGCTTCTAGATCATGAAAAGAATGCTTTAGGTGCTGGTTATATTGTTGAACTCGTTCATGATGCTACTGAAAATTATTATGAGGGAGGAATATATGCTTGTAGTAATTGCAATAATATCAAGTTTCCTCTCTATGTGCTTAAAGTTTTGAAGTTATGCTTGTTTTACCTTCCTATGAAAGTTGATTCTTGTTCGCACAAGTTGTTTACTCACAAAATCCCTATGCATAGGAAGTGGGTTAGACTTAAATGTGCTAGTCATATTATTCATGATGGTCTCTTTATGTTACAATTCTTATCCTTTATGTGAGCATCATTGAAATCATCATGCCTAGCTAGGGGCGTTAAACGATAGCGCTTGTTGGGAGGCAACCCAATTTTATTTTTGTTTATTGCTTTTTGTTCCTGTTTAGTAATAAATAATTCATCTAGCTTCAGTTTAGATGTGGTTTTATGCTTTTAATTAGTGTTTGTGCCAAGTAGAACCTTTGGGAAGACTTGGGCGAAGTCTTTGCGATCATGCTGTAGAAAACAGAAACTTTAGCGCTCACGAGAATTGATGCCATTTTTTATTGGAGAGTGATATATAGTTAATTCTTTTTGCAGATGGTTAATAGATAAATTTCTCAGGTCCAGAAGCTTATTTGAGAATTTTATGAGTTCCAGAAGTATACGTTTGATCCAGATTACTACAGACTGTTCTGTTTTTGACAGATTCTGTTTTCTATGTGTTTTTGCTTATTTTGATGAATCTATGGCTAGTAAAATAGTTTATAAACCATAGAGAAGTCGGAATACAGTAGGTTTAACACCAATATAAATAAAGAATGAGTTCATTACAGTACCTTGAAGTGGTGTTTTCTTTTCTTTCGCTAACGGAGCTTACGAGTTTTTTGTTAAGTTTTGTGTTGTGAAATTTTCAAGTTTTGGGTGAAGATTCGATGGACTATGGAATAAGGAGTGGAAAGAGCCTAAGCTTGGGTATGCCCAAGGCACCCCAAGGTAATATTCAAGTATGACCAAAAGCCTAAGCTTGGGGATGCCCCGGAAGGCATCCCCTCTTTCGTCTTCGTTCATCTGTAACTTTACTTGGAGCTATATTTTTATTTACCACATGATATGTGTTTTTCTTAGAGCATCAATTTATTTGGTTAGGATTTGATTTCTGTTATGTAGAACAATGTTTTGCATCTTTTATTTCAATAAAAGTGGCATTGATAGCCTTTACTATACCTATTTTAGAAGTCCACATGTTGCTGTTTGAAAACAGAAAGTTTACCGCTGTTGCAATAATTCCCTAGAAAAGTCAGAATGTGATAAAATGTTGAAACCTTTTGAATATTAAGATATGATAAATTTACTACAGTGGGAATTTTCTTTCATAATTTTTGGAGCTAGGGAAGTATGGATGTTGCTGCATTCTTTACAGACTGTCCTGTTTAGGCAGATTGCTGTTATGTTTGCATTGTTTGCATATGTTTGCTTCTTTAATGATTCTATTTGAGGATAGGACTATTAAATATGCAGAGGCATTTAGTATGCAATGTTGAATAATAATTTTAGTGATTTTCTACAGTATATTATCATAAGGTTTTGGCAATGGTTTATACTAACTTATCTCACGAGTTCTTGTGGAGTTTTATGTGGATGAAGCTTTTGAGATTTAGGGAGACCGTGATATGAGAGGAATTAAGGAGATACAAAATCTCAAGCTTGGGGATGCCCAAGGCATCCCAATATAATATTTCAAGAATTCTCAATCATCTAAGCTTGGGGATGCCCCGGTTGGCATCCCACCTTTCTTCTTCAACAACTATCGGTTAGTTTCAGTTGATCCTAAGTTTTTGCTTCTTCACATGATGTTTGCCATTCTTAGAATGTCATTTTATTTTGCTTTGCTTTCTGTTTGAATAAAATACCAAGATCTGAAATTATTAAATGTTAGAGAGTCTTCACATAGCTGCATAATTATTCGACTACTCATTGATCTTCACTTATATCTTTCGGAGTAGTTTGTCGTTTGCTCTAGTGCTTCACTTATATCTTTTTAGAGCATGGTGGTAGTTTTATTTTCAAGAAATAGATGAACTCTTGTGCTTCACTTATATTATTTATATTATTTTGAGAGTCCTAAACAGCATGATAGTTTGCTTAAATAATCCTAATATGCTAGGCATCCAAGAATAGTAAAAACTTTCATATAGAGTATTGAATACTAAGAGAAGTTTGATGCTTGATGATTGTTTTGAGATATGGAGGTAATAATATCATAGTCATGCTAGTTGAGTAGTTGTGAATTTGAGAAATACTTGTGTTGAAGTTTGTGATTCCCGTAGCATGCACGTATGGTGAACCGTTATGTGATGAAGTCGGAGCATGATTTATTTATTGATTGTCTTCCTTATGAGTGGCGGTCGGGGACGAGCGATGGTCTTTTCCTACCAATCTACCCCCCTAGGAGCATGCGTGTAATACTTTTCTTTGATAACTTGAAGATTTTTGCAATAAGTATATGAGTTCTTTATGACTAATGTTGAGTCCATGGATTATAGGCACTCTCACCCTTCCACCTTTGCTAGCCTCTCTAATACCGCGCACTTTTCGCCGGTATCATAAACCCACCATATACCTTCCTCAAAACATCCACCATACCTACCTACTATGGCATTTCCATAGCCATTCCGAGATATATTGCCATTTAACTTTCCACCGTTCCATTATTATGACATGCTCCATCATTGTCATATTGCTATGCATGATCATGTAGTTGACATTGTATTTGTGGCAAAGCCACCATTCATAATTCTTCCATACATGTCACTCATGAGTCATTGCACATCCCGATACACCGTCGGAGGCATTCATATAGAGTCATATTTTGTTCTAAGAATCGAGTTGTAATTCTTGAGTTGTATGTAAATAAAAGTGTGATGATCGTCATTATTAGAGCATTGTCCCAGTGAGGAAAGGATGATGGAGACTATGATTCTGCCACAAGTCGGGATGAGACTCCGGACGAAAGAAAAAAAGAGGCCATAAAAAAAGAGAAGGCCCAAATAAAAAAATATAAAAAAATGAGTGAAAAAGAGAGAAGGGGCAACGCTACTATCCTTTTACCACACTTGTGCTTCAAAGTAGCACCATGATCTTCATGATAGAGAGTCTCCTATGTTGTCACTTTCATATACTAGTGGGAATCTTTCGTTATAGAACTTGGCTTGTATATTCCAATGATGGGCTTCCTCAAAATGCCCTAGGTCTTTGTGAGCAAGCAAGTTGGATGCACACCCACTAGTTTCTTTTGTTGAGCTTTCATACACTTATAGCTCTAGTGCATCCGTTGCAAGGTAATCCCTACTCACTCACATTGATATCTATTGATGGGCATCTCCATAGCCCGTTGATACGCCTAGTTGATGTGAGACTATCTTCTCCTTTTTGTCTTCTCCACAACCACCATTCTATTCCACCTATAGTGCTATGTCCATGGCTCATGCTCATGTATTGCATGAAGATTGAAAAAGTTTAAGAACATCAAAAGTATGAAACAATTGCTTGCCTTGTCATCGGGGTTGTGCATGATTTAAATATTTTGTGTGGTGAAGATGGACCATAGCCAGACTATATGATTTTGTAGGGATAGCTTTCTTTGGCCATGTTATTTTGAGAAGACATGATTGCTTAGTTCGTTTGCTTGAAGTATTATTGTTTTTATGTCAATACGAACTTTTGTCTTGAATCTTTCGGATCTGAATATTCATACCACAATTAAGAAGAATTACATTGAAATTATGCCAACTAGAAATCCACATCAAAAATTCTTTCTTTTATCATTTACCTACTCGAGGACGAGCAGGAATTAAGCTTGGGGATGCTGATACGTCTCCAACGTATCTATAATTTTTGATTGCTCCATGCTATATTATCTACTGTTTTGAATGATTATGGGCTTTATTATACACTTTTATATCATTTTTGGGACTAACCTATTAACCCAAAGCCCAGTGCCAGTTTTTGTTTTTACCCTATTTTAGGGCTTCGAACAAAAGGAAAATCAAACAGAGTCCAATTGACCTGAAACTTCAAGGAACTCATTTTTGGAAGGAAAGAAGCCTAGAAGACTTGGAGTGCACGTCGGGGGATCTACGAGGAGGTCACGAGGCAGGGGGCGCTCCCACCCCCCTGGGCACACCCTCCACCCTCGTGAGCCCCTCGTGGCCCCCCTGACGTACTTCTTCCGCCTATATATCTCCATATACCCTAAAAACATCCGTGAGCACAATGGATTGGAAGTTCCGCCGCCAGAAGCCTCCGTAGCCACCAAAAGCCAATCTAGACCCGTTCCGGCACCCTGCCGGAGGGGCCAATCCTTCTCCGGTGGCCATCTTCATCATCCCGGTGCTCTCCATGAAGAGGAGGGAGTAGTTCTCCCTCGGGGCTGAGGGTATGTACCAGTAGCTATGTGTTTGATCTCTCTCTCTCTCTCTCTCGTGTTCTAGATTTGGCACGATCTTGATGTATCGTGAGCTTTGCTATTATAGTTGGATCTTAAGTTTCTCCTCCCCCTCTTCTCTCTTGTAATGAATCGAGTTTCCCCTTTGAAGTAGTCTTATTGGATTGAGTCTTTAAAGATTTGAGAACACTTGATGTATGTCTTGCCGTGGATATCTGTGGTGACAATGGGATATCACGTGATTCACTTGATGTATGGTTTGGTGATCAACTTGCGGGTTCCGCCCATGAACCTGTGCATAGGGGTTGGCACACGTTTTCGTCGTTATTCTCCGGTAGAACTTTGGGGCACTCTTTGAGGTCCTTCGTGTTGGTTGAATAGATGAATCTGAGATTGTGTAATGCATATCGTATAATCATACCCACGGATACTTGAGGTGACATTGGAGTATCTAGGTGACATTATGGTTTTGGTTGATTTGTGTCTTAAGGTGTTATTCTAGTACGAACTCTAGGGCTGTTTGTGACACTTATAGGAATAGCCCAGCGGATTGATTGGAAAGAATTACTTTGAGGTGGTTTCGTACCCTACATAATCTCTTTGTTCGTTCTCCGCTATTAGTGACTTTGGAGTGACTCTTTGTTGCATGTTGAGGGATAGTTATGTGATCCAATTTTGTTATTATTGTTGAGAGGACTTGCACTAGTGAAAGTATGAACCCTAGGCCTTGTTTCCTAGCATTGCAATACCGTTTACGCTCACTTTTATCATTCATTACCTTGCTGTTTTTATTGTTTCAGATTACAAATACTATTATCTACTATCCATATTGCACTTGTATCACCATCTCTTCGCCGAACTAGTGCACCTATACAATTTACCATTGTATTGGGTGTGTTGGGGACACAAGAGACTCTTTGTTATTTGGTTGCAGGGTTGCTTGAGAGAGACCATCTTCATCCTACGCCTCTTACGGATTGATAAAACCTTAGGTCATCCACTTGAGGGAAATTTGCTACTGTCCTACAAACCTCTGCACTTGGAGGCCCAACAACGTCTACAAGAAGAAGGTTGTGTAGTAGACATCATCCACCTCCAAGGAGCTGCTCCGACGATCGCCTCGTCTATCGCGGCTGCTCCATCCCCATAGCGCCGCCTTAACCTGCTCCACCGGAACCGCAACATCCTCACTGACTCCTCAGACGAAGCTGAGGCCTACTCGGCGCCACCAAAGAGGTTGTACACTCATCGCATCGCACCTTCTCCTTAACTCGACCTCCCGGCACCGACGGTGCTCCATCCCGCACCCCCATGGAGCGGCTACCTTGAAGTCAGCGCTGCGAACGACATCTCCATGGTGGCTCTCCCCCAGTGCGAGGCCCCTTCGGCAGCGGCGTCCATACCAGCCGGATCTGCTGCTGCTGCTCTGGCTCTCGCTCGATCGCTCGCTCGCCCAGCTGCTGCTGCTCTCCCCCTCGCTCATGCTACTGCTCTGCTCCGATTAAGCCACACTTCAGTCGACTGAATCAACTTTTGGGTCAGTCGATTTTCAGGGATTGGGGGGCTCGCCGGAGTTAAGGAAGAACCACCCGCAACGGGGACGGGGGCTCGCCGGAGAGGTACCCCACTATCTATCTTAGGGTTCAGGGTGGGGGCGGGGGGCCTAGAGGGCTGGCCGGGGCGGTGGTGGCGAGTTGTTTCGGGGCGGCGAGGCGGTGCTGGGGCCAGTGGTTCGGCCGGTGGTGGCTGGCGACTCAGGGGGGTGCAGGTTGAAGATGAACTGCAGGCCCTCCCTAAACTACATGTCAAGTGCCTCTCTGCTACCATTGCGTTCAGTTTCGACAATAGCATTTAGATTCCATAGTAAATTTCAGTTTCGACAGTTAAGTTCAGAGTCAACAGTTTTTACCTCATCTGTTGTAGTCAGGTGGTTTTTGGTGATGTTAATTTTACATCCATTTTACATCATCTATTGGAGATGCTATTAGAATACCACTTGAGATTGACGATGTCTGTCTTGTGCTGCTTCAGCCTTGACGGCTTACGGGTCACCGGTGCTGCTCCAACGATAGAACGATCCATCACAACAGAGCAGTGCCCTGGACGCCATCTACAGATTCCTCAGATCTTCCTCCACACCTCCGACAGCCAACTCTACCTCAACTACTTCAGGGACCAAGCCAATGATGCTGAGGTCGACACAGCTACGGCAAAGAGGTTGTACACTTGTTGCATCACTTATTACTATACATTCACGTAGATCCATTAGGGCTATTTTGGTTCAACGGAAAAACATCGATCCACTGGTTGTTACCATCACTCTAAATTTCTGCATGCTCTCCTTACATAATCTCACCATATTTTTTTGTATGCATGTCAGATATTGTACATAGTCATGCTGAACATGTAGAGAAAAAGAGAAGAGTTTTGTGCGGCTATACAATGTCATGCAGACATCGCTCCATGGTGGGTTCAATGGCAAACCCTCCCCACCCCTCTCCAGATTGTAATCCGGAGGAAGATATCTGTTCTGAGGTGGATTCGGATGCCGCTGACCACTCCTATTTACCCCCCCCCCCCAAGGTGTTTGCTCTACCTTGGCATGATGATGTTAGTCATATCATGCATATGTTGTCTTGCAGTGCCTACTTTTGACATCATATGTCATCTGCTTAGTTTAGACATGTTCTGTAATGCCACCTGTTTAGTTTCTATATCATATATGGGAATTACGCAGTCTCATGTCTTTTAGCCAGCCATAATATATGTGAAATGTGCAATGCCATCCTGTTTAACCAGGCATCATATATTTGAATGATATATTTCCCATCCTTTTCTTCATTACATTTCCATTTGTCGACCATGTTTGTACATTAAACTACTCTTCCTGTGAATCAGCCATTTGGGTGGGAGATGGAAAAATCTGGAGTGAAAACAAAGCCTTCAGAGCAGACAGTGCTACCTGTCAAAGCGGATCTCTTGTTGGGTCCCGATAGCTCCTCAGAGATGGATTCAGATACAGATGACCAGTCCTATTCCCCCACTGAAGTGTATGCTCTAACTTGGCACGGTTATACTGCTCATATCATGCATACGGTGTCTTGCATTGCATAGTTTAGACATCATATACACAATATTCAACACCATGTTCTTAGTTCATACATCATATCGAATGCCCTCTGTTTAGCATATAAACCACATATGTGAATTAAATGATGCAATCCTGATTACTTAGATAACATGTAGGTGAATTATGTCATGTGATCCTGTTTAGTTATTCACCATATCTTTGAATTATGTTATGCTATGCTATCCAGTTTAGATAGACATCATATATGTGAAATTATGTCATGCTATCCATTTTAGTTAAACAATATACATGTCAACTATTTTATGCCCTCTTTTTTCCACACTATCTATTGCATTTGTCTCTCATACAATGTCTGTACATTCAACTATGTTTCCTGTTTATCAACCATTTGAATTGGAGCGGGTGATGCCAGTATCTAGCAGACTAAAAACACGGTCTTCAAATAAAACAGTGCTACCTCTTGGTGGAGATAGAACCCCGGTTGTACATGCACAAGAACCAGCCCTACCACACATAACCCAAACTCTCGTAGATTGTACCCCTACTACGCTGGACATAGAACCAGCTTCACCCAATCTAACCCCAACCCCAGCCGATAGTAACCCAGTTCCTGTTGACACAGCACCATCTCCACCATAGAGCTCCCAAACAAGAGCAGTTAGTAAGGCAGCTCCAGTGCCCAAAGGGCCAGTACTATCATGGCGAACCCCAACTCCACCAGTTAGTACGCCTATTCCTGTGGAGGATGCACAACCAGCTAGTCATAGTTTAGCATCTATCGCATTTGATGTTGTTAAATTTTATGTGCGTATCTTCCCATCTTGGAAATATTATACTGAAGATGAAGGAAGATGCCAGTTGCAGGTGTTTGTCCAAGAGTTATGTGTAAGTAATGTTATTCATGGCAATTACTTTGCTTCGTCCCATACATCCTACCTCCATGATGGTTATAATACAACAAATTTTCCCATTTTTCTCTATAGAGAAGGACCGATTTGGAAACTCGGGATGAGGTAACCTGTGCTAAGACCTCTGCTATCTTCAAGAATGCTTGGTGGCAGTATCAGAATTACCTTAAGAAAACGTACTTCACCGGCAAAGAAACTCATCAAATTCTCTAACATTCTCCTGAGACACATTTACTGGACGATGACTGGGAACGCCTTGTTCTGTACTGGTCCCGAACCAAGAATGTGGTAAGGTCTATGAGCTCATTTTCTATTTTTAAGTATTATATTCTTGCGTCTTACTATACTCTGTTCATGTAGAACAAGTGCCTAAACCTGAAGAACAATTGTTCTAATTTAAGATTCCATTGCTACCACAGGACATAGATATATGTTTGTTTGATGCTTTTATTATGTACTAGTACTTGGCAATAGAAGACTTGGTAGTTTAATCCTGTCCACCTTACTAATGAACTGGTTCACCGAAATGAGTTTCATATACTAGTACATGCTAAACTTGTTGTGTGTCTGCTTGTTTCTTCTTTTAGAATGCTGACAGAATATTGGGGAAGAGTGCCTTATTAAGCAACGGTAAAGGAAGTAATGCAGATAAGGTTCAGGATAGTGACACATCATTTCTTGGTTTAGTGTTGGAGTTACTGGCCACTACCGCTTGCACAAGCTATTCAAACTCACTGTCTGAATTAGTTCGGTTTCTTGAGTCTCAACTACAAGCTGAAAGACATCGATCAGCTGTGCTGCGACAAGAAGTAGAAGGACTACAGAAGTCCCTAGAGCATTCAGATGCATACTTTCTGGTGCAACAGCAAGCGTTGGAGGATTTTAGCACCAAACACGACAAAGCAAATCAGCTTGCTAAGCTTATTGCCGGCATGGTGGATACGCAGGATAACGTTTCTTAAGCTCTTCTGAAGTTGTTTCAGTTATGCTCTTGTTTTGCCGCCGCGTTTATTTGCACTGGTGGCCAATTTTGACGGCCAGTGTATATGATATGCTGCTTTGTTCCCTACATTTGCACTGGTGGCAAACTTTGATGCCCAGTGGATGTAATATGTGTAATAGCCATGATAGCCTAGCGTTAGTTGTTTGCTTATTTATTTCCTTGTTGTCTTGTGTATTTGTTTGCTTGTAGTCATTGCAGTTATTTTTTCACGGTTAACTAGTGGCTGCAATAACCTATTTTTTAAAACTAGGCCACAATAACCATGGGCTAATATTTATTGTAGTGACACTGGGCCTCCTACGGACCGTAGAAACAGTGGGCCTTCTACGGGCCGTAGAAACAGTAGGCCTTCTATGGGCCGTAGAAACAATGGGCCTTCTACGGGCCATATCATCAATGGGCCTTATACAGGCCGTATGATCGATTGGCCAAACATGGGCCAATAACAGGCCGCATTATGGTCGTAAACGGGCTAGAGTTGTTATTGTCCGTTCATGGGCCGACCGTAACGGGCCATCGTTAATAGGTCGTATTTGATGACGCTATGAAAACGACCCAACGTATTAACGGACCACAAACGGGCCGACTGTAACCACGGGCTGAATTTGGCCCACAAGCAGAAAATGACAGTAATGGGCCATAAGTAAACGAATGCTGGAAATGAGCCCAATAATAAATGGGCTCTGAGAAGGCCGAAAGATAACATGGGCTGGAAATGGCCCAACAGAATAACGGGTCATTAATGTGTATAAAGTGATACACTGTTCATTACAGGCCAGTTTCACCACGGGCCGTTAATGGGTGTAAAGTGATACACTGTTCATTACGGGCCAGTTTCACCACGGGCCGTTAATAGGTCAAGAGTTACATAGGGCCTCATATGGGCTGAAAGACGTCATGGGCCATACATGGGCCAGAAACGGGCTGGAATCATATTGGATGGCCCAGATGATGCTACTGGGCCTAATTCGGATAGGGCGTAACAGGCCTTGGGTTAGCGGGCTGTACATGGGCTGCGAACAGGCCGTTAACAGGCTTTCCATGGGCCGACCCGCCACCTTTTGACCAAGTCAAACGGGCAGGCCTTTTCACAGGAATGGGCCTCTGTTGGGCCGTGCCACGTGTCGATGTATCATAGGCGCCTATCTGACCCACTGACAAGCTGACACGTGTTTCCTCCGGCCAATAAGAATTTTACACGTGGAAATTTCCCATTGGTCGGGGCTGTTAACGGGTTATCGGATACAAAACCCGACCCGATAGCTTAACGATGTTCCGTTACGGTGGATGCCATGTGTCGGTCACCCTTGATGAAAGCACTTCTGTGACGCGCGATTTATCGTCATGGAAGTGGACACTTCCGTGATGATAATTTTGGTAATGTCATGGAACACTTCTACGACAGCACATGTATGACTATCATGATTCTTTCATAAATTTGTCATGGATGTACATGCATGACAAAAAAGCGACTGTCGGATTTCGGGTTCCGGCAGACCCTTGAGGTTCGAACACTGGGGTGCGCGCGGAGATTTCACCCTCTACCTACCTGCACCCCTCCACCTCGCTAAGATCTAAGCTATGGAAAGAACAACACAAGAGACATAGGGTTTATACTAGTTCGGGCCACCGTTGTGGTGTAATACCCTACTCTAGTGTGCGGTGTGGTTGATTGCCTCTGGGGCTGATGATGGACAGTACAAGGGAAGAACAACCTCCTGAGATTGAGGTGTTCTTGTGCTTCCGGACTTGTGTGTATCTCTGGGTCCGATCCCCCCTTTTCCTACTATGGTGGCTAGTCCTATTTATAGAGGCCCTGGTCCTCTTCCCAAATATCGAGCGGGAAGGGAGCCAACAATGGCGGGCTAATTTGAAGGGGGACAGCTAGTACCAGCTATCCTGACAAAAGTAGTCTTCGCCTGCACAAAGCTCTGGTGGTGACGCCGTCTTGGGCTCCACGATGACCTCTGTCTTGCAGTCCTCCTGGTCTTCGTCTTGTTGCACCGAAATGGCGACCTTTGCCTGATGCCTCGGTACTCCGCGGCTGCGCTTGCCCCCTTTGCACCAAAGGGGAAAGGAGGACACTGCGCGGCTGGCACCCGCCTGGCGCCTTTGGTCGTCATGGCTTGCGTCACGAGCACCTCGTGAGGTACCCCGCCTTGATCTCTCCGCCTCCTCGCGAGCCAGCCTGATGAGGCCGTGCCTGAGGAAGCTCCGTGTCGTCTGCCCCGCGAGGCTTGGCCCCTCGCGAGGGTCTTGGGTCTGTGTTGATGAAGATGGGCCGTGTTGGGCCCCCCTTTGAGCCATGCCGCAGGCCGCAGGCAGGCAAGTCTGGGGACCCCCCTTCCCAGAACGCCGACAGTAGCCCCCGGGCCCAATGCGCGCCCGGACTTGGTCGTGCAGGGAGGCGGAAGGGCAAGAGCGAAGTGCCGCGGGCCCTAACATCCTGCGGCCTTGGGCGCCGCGTGGCGGTTGATTGGACGTGGGCGGCACTGTTCCCCCACGCCCCCCTTATTTTGCGCCATGCTAGGCGGACTCGTAGTCATACACAGCCACTCCCCTTTCTGTTGCTCGAGCACCCTCTGTCCTTCCTCCGCTCGAACTCCAGCTTCTGTTTTCAACCCAATCTCGAACCTTCCCCCCCTTCCCATCGCCTTGGCCCCGACGAAGAAGGGAAGAGGGAAGAAACCCATGCCTCCGCCTTGCCCGCCGCCATTGGCGGCCCCCGCCGAGGGCTTGGGCAAGGTCAGCTCGGCTCTAGCCACTATCTTCAACGAATGCGGGAGGACGACGGCCTGGCCCGCGTCCCACTTCTCCATCGACAGGATAGTCACTGAGGTCCCGTATTTTGCCGACACCCTGTGGGCGGGTCTGGTTCCTCCCTTTTCTGATTTCTTCAATGCCGTGCTTTCCCACTATCAGATCCACATGATGCATCTGGGTCCTGAATCCATCACCCTCCTTTCAGTCTTCGCCTTTGTTTACGAGGCTATGATGGGCATCCTTCCTTCGGTTGCCTTGCTGCGCCACTTCTTCTCGCTGCGCCTTGTCGACCCTACCCAATGCTGGGCGTGCGTGAGCTTCGTTGCCTTGTCCGAGACAGCGGCCTCTGGGATTGACTTCAAGCTCCCTCTGCCTGCGGCTGGGTTCCGCGAGCGGTGGCTGTATGTGGATGCAGGGGTGCCCAGCCCCCTGCTATCGGAGCCAACTTCGCCTGTTGTCCCCAATTCGGGCTGGGGCTAGGAGACGCTTGAGATCCCCCGGCTCGTCTTCGTCTGGCACCGCTTCGCGTTCTTGAGGTCGCTTGGCGTGACAACGCCCAAGGTGGTGAAGGAGTTCCTGCTACGCCGCGTTGCTCCTCTCCAACGCCACTCCCGCCGGATGTGGGCCTTCAGCGGGCGTGATGATCGTATGAGGCTCCAGGAAGAGGACCTGATGCCTAAAGTGCTGAGGACAGCGCTCTTGACCCTGACTGGGGACCCCAACCCTGGCAGCATCCAGCAGGGAGGGGCCTTGCTGTACCTCTGCCAGAGCAGGGGCAATTTTGTGAATCAGATGCCTATCTTTGATGAGTGGGGGCCGCGCCCCGCTGGCCTCCAGGGGCCTCGCGATAACCCAGTGATGGTGACTGCCCTTCTAGTCGACCAAGGCGACTCTTCCTCAAGTGGCGGAGCAGGGAGGCATGAGGCGCCAGAGGCCGAGGGGGCTCCCGGCGGGGTGACAGCGCCGGGCGATTCTCATGAGGGAGCAGCTCTTGGGGCCCGTGCCGCTGAGGCTGAGGGTGGCAAGCAGCTGCCCTCAGCGCCTGCGACTGAGGCCCCTGAGGCTCCAACCGTTTCTCTTGGCGAGGCGATTGGCAGCGCGCATCGGGCAGGTGCCCCTGACGCGGATCGCCTTGACGCTCCGTCTTCGTCGCAGGCTGATCCCTGCGCTCAACTCTTGGGCCGCTTCCGCGTGGACTTTGAGGCCCTCCGGAAGAGAAGGGAGGCCCTGGGCGAAGATTACCCTTGTCGCCTGCTGAAGCGTAGGAAGTACTTCGCCACTGATGAGTAAGCCTTCTCCTTTCCCGGCTCCCGATCCTTCTGTTGCTTTTACTGATCCTTGCTCCGCAGGCCCCTTCCAGCCGAGCTCGTGGAGACGGCTGAGGTGCCGTCCCCCTTGGCTTCGCCCCCTCCACCATCCTCAACCGCTCGGAGTAGCAGAGCCCTTGTGGGGAGGGCGATCGGAGAGGCGAACCGTCCCGAGGCGCATCGTGACCCTGCGCACGTCACGATCCTCCTTCGCGGGCCTTCTCGTGGCATAGCCAGCTTGCCGTGGGCTTCTCGCCTGGTCGTGGACTGCGATTGGTTGAGGCACTCCCTGCGCTCTTCATCTGGGGACGGGCTGGCTCTAGGCCGGGCTTCTAGCGTGGCGTGCCCGGCCGTCACGAGGGTGCCAGCCCCCAGCACCGTGCCCGGAGGGGGAGTGCTGATTCATGGCCCCCGGCGCTTGCTTGGGGCAGATGATGGTGTGGAAGACGTGCTCGAGCACGCCCGGGAGCGTCGCGCTCTTCGCTAAGGATTCCTTCGAAGGGCGGCTGACGCGGTGAGCCTGCTTGGTGAGGAGCTTGCTGATGAAGACGCGCGCCTTGAGGCCGAGGGCCTGCGCCTGGTTGTAGAGAGGCGCGAGCTGGAGGGCACCATCGCCCTTGCGCGTCGTCAGCGCAATCTTGATGACACAGAGGCCAAGGCGTCGCTGGTGGCCTCTCGAGAGGCCCGATCTTGGGCCACTTAGGAGGCCCAAGAAGTTGACCGGCGGCGAAAGGCGGCGGAGTAGCGGGCTCAGGAGCTCCTGGCCTGGTGTCACTCACTGGAGGAGCAGGTGGAGCTGCGCGAGGTAGCCCTCGTGTCAATGAAGGTGTCCTCTGGCGACTCAGCAGAGCTCCAAAAGCATGAGGAGGCGCTCACGCTGGAAGCCGCCGAACATACCCGCGAGTACGAGCGTCTGGAGACGAGGGAGCGCTTGGTGACGCAGGCGGAGGATGATGTCGCTGCACCGGAAGCCCGTGTCCTGGAGGAGGTCGGACGTTGGGTGGCGATGGCGCGTTTGAACCTCGAGCACGAGTTCGAGGAGAAGCTGGGGTTGATCCGGTCCGAGGCTGAAGGCAGGACTGCTGCCTTGAGGGCCAAGCTGGAGGAAGCGACGCGGCTGGCCGATGCTTTCCAGGCCGCCCTTGAGGTGGCGCAAGGTGAGTTAACTACCTCCCAGGCCGAGGTGCTCCTTCTTCGCCAGCGGGTGGAGGAGGCTGAGGTCGTCGCATGCCAGAATGCGGACGAGATACGTCAGCGGCGGATCCTGGAGCATGAGCACGGCCCCATGCTCACCACGCTCCGGGAGAGAGCCAACACAGCCTTGGGCAACATCTGCAAGGCGGCTATTGGCGAGCCGCACGCAGTCAACTACGCCGGCAACCTTTAGTTCTTCACCGACGTGGTGACGCAGCTGGAGGCGCGGGCGGTCAGGGCTGATAGGTTGGTGGAGGAGAGGAGCCGCGCCCTGCTCGGGCACGCCTTTTCTCGCGTCTTCAGCCATCTCGAGAACATGGATCCTGTCGGGGGTGACTGATCCCCACGGACACCTATGGGACCACGGCGGACCGGGGCCCCTTTCGGTTCGGCAGGGGGCGGAGGATGCACAAAGACCAGATCGAGGCGAACGCACGAGCACACGCGATCGGTTTACCCAGGTTCGGGCCGCACGGATGCGTAAAACCCTACTCCTGCTTTGGTTTGTATTTGTGTTCTTGCTCGGGAGCGACGAATGCTACAGTACGCTCGGATGGCTAGCGAGACCGAGCGTGAGAATGGCCGTCCCCCCCTCCACTGTTGCGCATGGGCCTCCTTTTATATGTCAAAGGGGTCACTGACAGGTGGCAACAGAGGTGAGGGTAAAAATGTAAAAGAGGTGGTAGTTGGCGCCACCGCTTGCTACAGTTGTATCATACCTAAACCTGACGGCAGGGGACAAAGGCATTAAATGCCTGTCTGTGTCGCCTAGATGATGCAGAAAGGGACCGTCAGGGGCGCTACCGTTTGCCACGATGGCTATCTTGTCAGCGCCTGCTTGCCACCGCATGCCCCTGGCTGCACAGCCTCCCGCCACGTATGCTAGGAGCGGTCCCAGAGCGACACGTTGGCGGGTGAGCTGGAGCGCGGGCTGCGGAGTAGTAGCTTGCCGCGGATGTTGTCTTGTCGCGTCCGGGAGCTTGTCTCTCACCGGGTCCTGTCGTGTCCGGGAGCTTGTCGCTCACCGGGTCCTGCCGGGACGCACAGCGCGTCGCAGCAAGCTTCTCGGGATGCCTTGGTTGGTCTTCCCGGCAAGCTCCTCTTGCCGGGGTCTTGTCTCCTTCCCGGCAAGCTCCTCCTGCCGGGGTCTTTGTGCTTCGAGTAGCCTTCCCGGCAAGCTCCTCTTGCCGGGGCCTTGGATACTTTGTTCTTGAATGGCTCCAAAGGAACCATGGAGGGTCTTGGCGGTCACCCGGCAAGCCTTGCCGCGGGGTGCTGCGACTGCCCGTGCACAAGTTCGGGATACTAAGGTACCCCTACTTTAGTACACCGACAGGAGCCCCGGGGCCTAGGCCATACACAGTGCCGAGCGCTGTTGGGCCAGGCCCAAAACAGTGCACGGGCACGCGCGGCCTAGGTTATGCCATAACTCACTCCGCATCCACCGCGCCCTCCCCGAGCGGCACGCGTCAAACGCGGCATCGTGGGAGAGATCGTGGGCGGTTTTCGAGGCGTCCACTCCCCATGATCACGGGGTGGGGAGAGGTCGGCTCACCCGTCGCTTTGGTTCAGCACGCCTGCCACGCGGCTCCCATGCAATTGGGGTCGCGGACGGCGGAGGCGGGAAACCGGGCCATCACGGGTCGAGGCAGCGGGTCGGCCCCAGCTCCCTGTGTCTTGATTCGCTGAGCGGGGCGGCCGAGCCCCCACCTCGCCCCTTTATAAAGAGCGGGAGGGGAGGACGAAAGCCCGCATTCTCTCATCTCCTCCTTCCTTCAGCTTCTGCTCCCCTTTCTCTCATTTGCCATGGAGAAGGGGAATCCTTGTCCTTCATCAGTGGCGGCGAGGGTTGCCGCCAGACAGCGCATCCCTCCCTCTCCCGCACCCGTGGTGGCGGAGCCAGCCGTAAGGGGAAGAGGGAGGGGGCGAGGTCGTGGACGAGGTCGAGGACGAGGCCGAGGCGCTCGGGGAAGAGGTGGATGGGGCGGCGCGCCGGCTTCGCCTCCGCCGGCGGTCCCTCTTCCCACGGGGGTCCATATTGGGGACGACCCTTGCGAGTTCTTCGTCAGGCTGCGCCGGGCGCCTCGTCGCCGACTCCGACTCCCAGCTCCGTTCGCGGGCGCGATGGAGTTGGACCCGCCCGAGATGCTGAGATTGCACATGAGGGGCTGTGGGATCAGCGGCACGCGAGTCCGCGTTGAAACCCCAGCCCCCGGTGTGATGTATCTTGGTCGAGGGTGGAAGACGTTCGCTCGTATCCACAGCTTGACGGCGGGGCTCACCCTCCACTTCAAGTTGATGGAGGGCGATCTCCTCTCTGTCAAGGTCTTCGGGTGCTTCGGCACTCGGGCAAAGTGCTGCGTGGACAGCTCCTCCGATAGCGAAGGCCCCTCCTCGAGCGAGAGTGACGAGGAGGGGAGCGACAGCGACGACGAGGCTAGTGGGCGGCAGGATGACGGGTCCGACTAGGTGTCGGGCGCTGCTCCGTGCGGCACCGGCGACCCCATCATCCGTGTCGCCGGCTCCTTGAACTCCCCGGGGTCGTCTCCTTGGGCGGCTGGCGTAGGGAGGCTGCAGCAGAGGAAGAGGGCTGGCGGCAAGGCCGTCAAGCCGGAGTACGAGGGCGTGGTGCCCTCGACAGCGTGCTGACGTCCTGCCGCCTCGTCTTCGAGCCCTGCTTCCGGCGCCGCCATCACCGTCCAGCCTTCGGACGGCCCCCGGGATGTTCTCTTGGTGTCTTCTGGCACCCGTAGCTCGCCTAGGCGCTCCTTTTGCCCTTTTCGCCTCCTTGACCTACCTCCTGAAGAGAGGGACAAGAAAGAGGATTACGGGCATCTTATCTTTTTAATTTGTAAGCCTTCGGGCCTTAGTTGCATTTAAAACTTGTAATCCTCTCTTTCATGTTTTTCATCCTCTATGGACTGTACGTGAGTGGAATGTTTTTTAATGAAAAGGGGATGCTTGCCGGGTCATTTGTCTTGCGGGTAGAACCCACGTCAAGGAGAAAATCCTTGGTATCTTTTCGATAGACACTTCTTCCCCGGCAACAGGCCCTGCCGTCTTCCCACGTCGCTCGACCTTTCTCACGCTTTTGACGGAGGCAGGGACGAGGCGGGTGCGGCCCCTCGTTTCATCCCTTTGCTGCCGCGACTACGACCAAACTTGGCCCCAGGAACGAGCCTCAGGGCCTAGAGTTAAGGGAGCACGGTAGTTTCCGGGAAGAAACAAGGTTTCGTATTCCTCAGTCCATGAGAGAATGCATGAAGAGGGATAAAAAACTTATCTGAGATTGCAGCCCCCGGCAACTCTAGCTTGCCGTGGGTGAATCTTGGTACTTGAAGCTCCCGGCAACACTGGCTTGCCGGGGTCCAGATGCCGGTACGTCCTTCTTCTCCTTTTCGTCCTCAGGCGGTCCGGCAAGGATATGCGAGCCCTACGAACCAAAGGAAACGAAAGAAAGGCAAAGGGATGCACACTCGACCTCTAAGTTAGGGGTTAGCCGTTGTTAAGCACTATCAACCCTAACCAAGGACGAGACTCGACCTAGCATGCATGCTATAACTTAGGGCGCCAGCGCTTCTTTTACTTGTGCTCAGGGTCTGCGCCTGGCTTTGTACAAAGGATTACATGCAACAGCGGCAAGACTTGTACAAAAGGGTGGTTGCCAGACGGGGTCCGACAACCGCGCCTTACGGGTAAAACTTATGAAGATGCTCGATATTCCAGGAGTTGCTCACTGGTACGCCATCTTCGGTCTCCAGGCGGACAGCGCCAGGCCTGGTGACTCGTTTCACCCGGTAAGGGCCTTCCCACTTCGGTGTCAACTTGTTGGAATTCTTGGCGGACTGAACGCGCCGAAGAACAAGGTCGCCTTCCTCGAGACTTCTGGCGTTAACTTTGCGGCTATGATAGCGGCGCAAAGCTTGCTGGTAGCGAGCGGCTCGCACAGCAGCCTGAAGACGATCTTCCTCAAGGAGCAGCCCGTCATCTTCACGCAGCCGCTCTTGCTCAAGCTCATCATAAGCGAGCACTCGAGGTGACCCGTATGCGAGTTCCGTGGGGATAACTGCCTCCGCTCCATAGACTAGAGCGAAGGGTGTCTGGCCGGTGCCTCGATTTGGCGTCGTCCTGATCGACCAAAGAGCCACCGGCAGCTCCTCGATCCAGTTGCGTCCGCACTTGTACAGCCTGTCGAAAGTTCTGGTCTTGAGCCCGCGCAACACTTCGGCATTCGCCCTCTCCGCTTGACCGTTGCTTCTTGGGTGAGCAACAGAAGCGAAGCAGACCTTGGCGCCAAGATCTTGGACGTACTGCATGAAGGTGCGGCTCGTAAATTGCGTACCTTTGTCGGTGATTATCCTGTTAGGGACCCCAAAACGGCAAACAATCGACCTGAAGAACTTGACTGCTGACTGTGCTGTCACCTTCCTCACTGGTTCCACTTCCGGCCACTTTGTGAACTTGTCGATTGCAACGTACAAGTACTCAAAGCCCCCGACAGCTCGGGGGAAGGGGCCGAGGATGTCGAGCCCCTAGACCAAAAATGGCCAGGATAAAGGGATCGTCTGGAGAGCTTGAGCTGGCTGGTGTATCTGCTTGGAATGGAACTGGCACGCTTCACACTTGGTTACTTGTGCAGTTGCATCCTGGAGGGCTGTCGGCCAGAAGAAACCTTGCCGGAACGCTTTTCCAACAAGGGCTCTTGCGCCAATGTGGTGACCACATATGCCTCCATGTATCTCTGCCAACAGCTTCTGTCCATCTTCCCGGGAAATACACTTCAATTTCACACCGTTGAGTCTTCTTCTTTATAGTGTGTTGTCGACAAACTGGTACATACTAGACTGCCGGGCTACTCTTTCCGCTTCTTCTGGTTCCTCAGGAAGTTCTCCTGTCTGAAGGAAACGGACAATCTGCTGCGCCCATGTTGGAGCCTGTGGCTCGACAACAAGGACTAAAGGCACATCTGCTGCTGCGGGAACGTCCGCTTCTACGGCAAGAGCCCGCGGCTCTGCCGGAGCTTGACGTTCCCCGGCAAGCTTTCCGGGGCGAAACTTGTCGGGAGAATCTGCTTCAACGGAACAAACCCTGGGGCTTGCCGGAGCAGACTGCTCCTCAGCATTCTTGGCGTCGATCCTGGGGACCTTCTTGGCGGCGGCTTCGGGGAGCTCTGCCGGGGGATAGTCACCAGAAATGAACTTCCTCTTCTTGCTCTATCCAGTTGATGGTGTTACGGACGGCTGAGTCAGCTTGAGCACAAAAATCCCTAGTTCCACAGGTAACTTAAGTGCTGCGCACTTTGACAGGCCATCGGCAATGTCGTTCTCAGCTCTTGGAACATGTTCCATTTGCAGGCCGTCAAAGCGCTCTTCTAGCTTCCTCACTTCATCAATGTAAGCTTCCATTAACGGACTCTGGTAAACCTTGTTCACTTGGCGAACGACAAACTGCGAGTCACCCCTGACAATTAGCTTCTTAATCCCAAGTTCTGCCGCGATCCTGAGACCGGCAAGCAAGCCTTCATACTCCTCAGTATTGTTCGTCGCTTGCTCCTTGGGAAAGTGCATCTGGACTATGTACTTGAGGTGCTCTCCGGTGGGCGTGACAAGCAGCACGCCAGCACCGGCGCCTTGCAGCGAGAAGGCACCGTCAAAGTACATGAGCCACTCTTTGCTTGCTTCCTTGGCGGGGATGCTCGTCTCCGGAATTTCTTCGTCTGGAGTTGGCGTCCACTCTGCTATGAACTCTGCCAATGCTCTGCTTTGGATCGTTGATGTACTCTCAAATTTGAGGCCAAAGCTTGACAGTTCCAGTGCCCACTCGACAATCCTGCCTGTTGCTTCTGGATTTTGCAATATCCTTTTCAGCAGAAAGCGAGTGACAACTGTGATCTCATGTGCTTGGAAGTAATGGCGCAGCTTTCTCGAGGCCATGAGAAGGACGAAAAGCAACTTCTGCACACCAGAGTACCTTGACCTAGCCCCCTGTAAAAGGGAACTGACAAAGTAAACTGGGCGCTGCACCATCTTCTTCTGTATCTCTTCTTGTGTCTGCGCAGATCCTTGCTTGTCGGGGCCAGAGCTTGTCGGGGAAGCCCCCTGCTTGTCGTTGGATGTGCTTGCCGTGGTTACTGGCTCGTCATCTGCCTCCCTCTCCGCTACTAGCGCAGCACTAACCACTTGATTGGTTGCCGCTATATACAGCATCAACTTTTCTTGTGGCTTAGGTGCGACAAGTGTTGGAGTGGAGGACAGGTATCTCTTCAAGTCTTGCAGCGCAGCCTCCGCTTCCGGAGTCCATTTCATTGGACCTGCCCTTTTCAAAATTTTGAAAAATGGCAGGGCGCGCTTAGCAGACCGAGAAATAAACCTGCTGAGGGCAGCCACGCAACCGGCAAGCTTCCGTACATCCTTGACGCGCTTTGGTGCTTCGATCTGCTCAATGGCCTTGATGTTGTCGGGATTGGCTTCGATTCCCCGCTGAGACACAAAGAACCCGAGAAGCTTGCCGAAAGGGACTCCAAACACACACTTCTCGGGGTTGAGCTTGAGGTTGATCTTGCGCAGATTTGCAAAAGTCTCTTCTAAATCTTGGATCAGAGTTGCCCTGTCCTTGCTTTTGACCACTATATCATCCATGTAGGCTTCTACATTTCTGTGTATCTGTGGCTTCAAAGCGATATGGACTACTCTGGCAAATGTTGAACCAGCATTCTTTAATCCGAAAGGCATCCGTATGAAACAGTACGTGCCACATGGAGTGATGAATGCGGTTTTCTCCTCATCCTCTTCTGCCATGAAGATCTGATGGTATCCTGAATATGCCTCAAGAAATGAAAGCAGATCACATCCGGCTGTGGAGTCAACAATCTGGTCAATGCGCGGCAAAGGAAATGGATCTTTGGGACAAGCTTTATTAACATCAGTGAAGTCAATACAAAGCCTCCATTTTCCATTTGCCTTGCGCACTACCACACGATTGGCCAACCACGTGGCATGGAGCACTCCTCTGACAAGGCCTGCTGCTTCCAACTTCTTGATTTCTTCTGCTATGAATTCTTGGCGCTCCACTGCCTGCTTTCTGACCCTCTGCTTGACGGGCCGCGCATGAGGACAAACGGCAAGGTGGTGCTCAATTACTTTCCTGGGAACACCGGGGATGTCAGACGGCTGCCATGCAAACACGTTGACATTCGCCCGCAGGAAAGCAACGAGCGCGCTTTCCTATTTGGGGTCAAGCGTGGCACTGATGGTGAAGGTACCATCAGTGCCGTCCTCCTTGGCGTACACCTTCTTGGTATACGGTGGAGCTTCCATGGCCTTCTTACACTTGCCGGTGGAGCTCGATGGTGCGTCCTCGACGGTGGCGCAGCACTCCGAAGAGGTGCGCTTGCCGGAGTGGGCATTAGAGCTCTTGCCGGACTTGGTCTTCTTCTTCCCCCCGGGAGCTTCAGTGGCAAGTGTCTTGCTATCTGTTGCAGCTGCTGCTTCCCGGTAGATCTTGTCGGCGCAGATAAGGGCATCCTTCTTGTCGCCAGGGACAGAGATGGCGCTTATCGGGCCTGGCATCTTGAGAAAGTTGTACGCATAGTGAGAGGCTGCCATGAACTTGGCCAGCGCTGGACGGCCAAGTATGCCATTGTAGGGCAATGGGAAATCGGCAACGTCAAAAGTGACCCTCTCAGTTCTGAAGTTCATTTCGCTGCCAAACGTCACCGGCAACGTGACCTTCCCCTTTGGCTTGCTCCTTCCCGGGTTAATTCCTTGGAATGTGCCGGTCTCTTCGAGCTCGCTGTCGGGGATCTGGAGTTTCTGGAGTACAGCGGAGGAGATCAGATTTAAGCCGGCCCCGCCGTCAACTAACATCTTGGTGACCTTGAGGTTGCATATGGTTGGTGAAACCAACAGCGGCAAGCACCCGACCGCAGTTGTGCGATCAGGGTGGTCCTCAATGTCAAAGATGATAGGCGTGCTGGACCATTTCAGAAGTTTGCGCGACTCGACAGGTGGCTCTGCCGCGTTAACTTCCCACAGCCACTGTTTGAGTTGGCGGTGGGAACTATGTAGAGAAGCCCCGCCGTCAACGCACAAAACTTTCGTGGCTTTCTGGAACTCCTGCTCACTGTTCTCAACATCATCCATGTCTTCGTCGTCGTCTTCGTCTTCGTCCTTGTTGCGGCCGCGGGGAGGTCTGTCTCCTTGCCGCTACTTGGCCTTGCCACGGCTTCCTCCCTGGCCAGCGTGCTACTTGCCGGCTTCTCCACCGCCTCCTTGGGCTCTCTCCTTGTCGCGCCGCTCGTATTGAGCTTTTTGTTGCTGGACAAGCTGCTCGACCCTCTTGCAGTTCTGGAGATCATGGCCCTTGGTGCGGTGAATCTTGCAGTACTGCTTGTCGGAGCCGTCCTGCTTGTCGGCGGCCGCCACAGCTTGGCAGTTGGTCCACGCGGCAACCTCCTTGCCGGAGCTGCCAACTTTGGCTTGCTTGGCGGGGCCGTCATCGCCGGACTGCTCAACGACTAGTACCTCTTTGACGCTCTTCTTCCTGTTGCGCCTCCGGTTTTTCTTTGCCGGGGCAGCATCTTCACTGTCAGATCCTCCGGCTCCAGTGTCCTCTCCGGGGAGTTTCCTCCCTTCTTCGGCGCGTGCACACTTGTCGGCCAGGGCGTAAAGCTCGCTGACGTCCCTGATCCTGCTCATCGCCATCTCCTCCCGCATCCTGCGGTTTCTCACGTTCTGATGGAACGCCCTGATAACCGCGGCAGGGTGGATGTCTGGGATGTTGCGCTGCACACGACTGAACCTCTGTATATACTTGCGCAGGGGCTCTCCTTCCTTCTGGGCAAGCAGGTGAAGGTCACTTTCCTGGCCATGAGGCTTGCGGCCGCCTGTAAAGGTGCCGACAAACGGATGGCACAAGTCCGCCCAAGAGGATATGGAGTTGTCCGGCAAGTGCATGAGCCAAGATCTGACTTCGGGCTTGAGCACAAGCGGGAAGTAGTTGGCAAGGACCTTGTCGTCTCGCCCCCCGGCAGCTTGCACCGCAATGGTGTAGATGCTGAGGAACTCTGACGGGTGCGACTTGCCGTCGTACTTCTCCGGCACGTCTGGCTTGAAATGCTTCTGGCTGGGCCACTGGACTAGCCGCAGCTCACGGGCAAACGCAGGGCAACCTACCGCGTACGGCAAGTCGCCTGGTTCTTCGGGCGCATGCATGTCAACAGAGGGCCCAGTGCGCAGGTCTGATTGACGCCGCGCTTCTCTTCGGCGCTCGATGCGTGTTCGAGCGTCTTCTTGCTGTCTCTCATGAAGGACTCGGCGCTGATCGCGACGAGCCCGCGGATCTGATGACGCGGTGGAGTCGCTGTCGATGTGGATCCGGCGGGTTGGCGATCTTGGCCTCCTAGGCGGAGAGTGCATAGTGGTTGCACCCTCGCCGGTCTTGTCGCCACCGTTTCACGCCTGGCTGACTTGCCGCGGCAGCAATGCGCTCGGCTGCCATGGGTTGTCACCGTTGGCGAAGCCGATGAGGCTCTGGATAGTGGCCCTCCAGTCGTCGATCTTCTCTGGCGCTGGAGGGTAATCTAGAAGCAGTTGGGCCCGTGCCAACGCTTCGGCCGGAGTGGCAGGCCGTGGTGGCGAACGGTGCGAGGAACAGGACACGCTCGAACTTCTAACTATGTTAGAAGGAGCAATATCTCATCCGGGCGACCATGCCATGCTCGCGCCAGCATGCTGGCATGCATGTTGGTCTTGGGCACTCCGGGATCCGCCAGCTTGATCTTGGCCCAGCAGACGTATGGTACCGTGGGTACCATGACGCTGCTGGTCCCGCGCCTCCTGGGACGGGCGCGGTGCGTGTACGGACGCCGAGGTCTTGGAGTGCGCCCGGTCGTTGTGGGAGCCGGCTGCGCCGCCGATGTGCAGCGCAGCCTTGTCCTTGGACCGGGCAGCACCACGAGCCTCCCCGTCGGCACCCGTTCTTCCGCCGGCACCTTCTCCACCAGCCGCTCGCTCCGGCGACGGTGGGATCGGCGCAGACGGAGCAGCTGCCTCTAAAATCTTCTTCTTCGGCGGCATGTTGATGACGATGATGAAGATTCGGCTTGTGCAAACGCCGGATCAGATTCACACAGCCTCGATGCACCCCCTACCTGGCGTGCCAAAGATGTCGGGGGTGACTGATCCCCACGGACACCTATGGGACCATGGCGGACCGGGGCCCCTTTCGGTTCGGCAGGGGGGCGGAGGATGCACAAAGAGCAGATCGAGGCGAACGCACGAGCACACGCGATCGGTTTACCCAGGTTCGGGCCGCACGGATGCGTAAAACCCTACTCCTGCTTTGGTTTGTATTTGTGTTCTTGCTCGGGAGCGACGAATGCTACAGTACGCTCGGATGGCTAGCGAGACCGAGCGTGAGAATGGCCGTCCCCCCTCCACTGTTGTGCATGGGCCTCCTTTTATATGTCAAAGGGGTCACCGACAGGTGGCAACAGAGGTGAGGGTAAAAACGTAAAAGAGGTGGTAGTTGGCGCCACCGCTTACTACAGTTGTATCATACCTAACCCTGACGGCAGGGGACAAAGGCATTAAATGCCTGTCTGTGTCGCCTAGATGGTGCAGAAAGGGACCATCAGGGGCGCCACTGTTTGCCACGATGGCTATCTTGTCAGCGCTGGCTTGCCACCACATGCCCCTGGCTGCACAGCCTCCCGCCACGTACGCTAGGAGCGGTCCTAGAGTGACACGTTGGCGGGTGAGCTGGAGCGCGGGCTGCAGAGTAGTAGCTTGCCACGGCAGGCGCCTTGCCGCGGATGTTGTCTTGTCGCGTCCGGGAGCTTGTCGCTCACCGGGTCCTGTCGCGTCCGGGAGCTTGTCGCTCACCGGGTCCTGCCGGGACGCGCAGCGCGTCGCAGCAAGCTTCTCGGGATGCCTTGGTTGGTCTTCCCGGCAAGCTCCACTTGCCGGGGTCTTGTCTCCTTCCCGGCAAGCTCCTCCTGCCGGGGTCTTTGTGCTTTGAGTAGCCTTCCCGGCAAGCTCCTCTTGCCGGGGCCTTGGATACTTTGTTCTTGAATGGCTCCAAAGGAACCATGGAGGGTCTTGGCGGTCACCCGGCAAGCCTTGCCGCGGGGTGCTGCGACTGCCCGTGCACAAGTCCGGGATACTAAGGTACCCCTACTTTAGTACACCGACAGATCCCCACTTCGATTTTGACACCGCCATCGCCCCAGTCCCCCAGGCCATCCGAGACGACCTGGCGCACTGGGTGGAAGACAATGTGGATGCTCTTGTCAGGGCCTTCGCTTCAGACGACGACGGCGTGATCGTGGCTGCCGACGAGGGCGGTGTGGTGAACGGCCCTGACGCCACTGGCGGCGACGCGGACAGCATGGCGAGTTCAGCGACGCCAACAACGGCTCGGGTGGTGCTCCTGAGGACGCATTGGGGGATTTATCCGACTGATTATGCATCGTTCCTGCTTCCTTACCCTGCATGAATAGAACTCAGGTTTTGGCCTGATGGTTGTGAGAGCATTTTGGAGGGGGGGGCCCTCATGTAAAACTTGTGTTCATCGTATTAGTA
The DNA here is from genome assembly GCA_034509565.1 of Triticum monococcum. NCBI lineage: Eukaryota > Viridiplantae > Streptophyta > Magnoliopsida > Poales > Poaceae > Triticum > Triticum monococcum. The sequence goes on along the minus strand of CM067843.1, from coordinate 70,711,147 downwards.
GACGCTACATTACCCATGCGCCCGCGCCAAGTGGTTGGCTTAAGCGACGCGTTGGTCGGCTAGTTTATCTTTGTCCCGTGCTGGCCCTGATGTAGCCTGTGGGAGGCTGTGGTGTCCCGGGTGTTCCCTGATTGAATCCGTAGGATCTGCAGTAAAACACCCTCCTGAGAGGACGCGGCGGCGGCAGTCTGGGCTGCGCGCAAGCTAGGCCTGACCCGGCTCGCGAGGGGCTCACAAGGGGAGGCAGCTGAGGCGAAGTGGTAACCAAAACGCGAGAAATTGCTCGAACGAGACTAAGCACCCCTTCCCCAAAGACACGCAAATCTCAAATTCGAATCCAACTTGAATCCAGCGGGGGAAAGCGACAACCAAAGGGAAAAGCAACGAAAGCAGACAAAAGGCCGCATCCAGCACCTAATCTAGTCTTGGACGTCTTCTCACTAGCGCGGAGCTAAGTGCTGCCACTGGGCGTGGGAGGGAGCCCCAGGGCCTGAGGTCGGCACCCCTGAGACTCCGGGGCGTGTACAGCCCCACTCATTATTATGTGAGAGTGTCATGGGGCGGCGAGCTTCACAGGCACTGGGCCTTCTTCACAGGTACCGGCCTTGCTTCATATTGCTAGACGAGGGCCTCGCCTTGTGCCACACCCTAGTGCCATCAACGATGACTGGAAACCAGGACGCCGCCGATGGGGTAGAGCGGTCGCCAGCGGTTCACCCGACGACCACGGGTCCTCCGCCAGGGGCAGGCCCTGAGGCACCTCCCTAGCAGAGGGCCTACCTCCTTAGAACACCTTGCTCCGAACGCCTTGGTGGTGATGTCGGATCTCGGCCCCTCTCCTGCAGCCCCCTGCGCCCTCCTCCCGAGGGGTAGGAGACGGTGGGAGCAGGGCAGCTGCTCGCTGTGGCAACCTGCACCTCCTGCGATCCATGATTAGCGTATGCCTGCTCCTGAGGAATTAGCGGTACCCGATAATCGTTGCCTCCAGCGTGGCCAGTGGGACCGTCCCTGGGCTCCTGGAAAGGCTCATCTTCTGGCGCCTCGTCCCCCCAGCTTGGGCTGAGGAGCGAGCCTTGTTCGCCCTCGTGAGGGTGTCCTTGGTTCATCATGAGGGGCACGTATTCTTCTGGTGCCGTCATCCCGAAGGCCATGCCGTAGTGCTCCGCGTGCCACGCGGTCCTGCCTGACGCACCCACCGTGGGGTGGCAGCGCGGCTGTCCACTGGGGCCGCGGGTCGCGTCGAGTCCTTCTTCTTCGCGGACCGGGAGCGGGGGCAGCGCTGCTGCCGGTCCGATGCTGACAGCTTCGCTGGCGTTGGAGTAGCCTTGGAGCCCGCGGGCGCGCGCGGAGCCACCGCGCGGGCCGCCCTGGGCTTGAGATGGGAGCTTGGTGCAGAAGGGGTGAGCCCCCGAGGCGGCGAAGCGCAGGAGCTCTGCCACCCGCTCCAGCAGCACATCACGGCCGCCCTCCAGCAGCCTGCACTTCAGCAACTCTCGGGCCACCGTGAGCGCGGCCCTCGAGTTCGCCTGCTCCTGGCGGGTGTACGGTGTCGTGGTAGCGGCGTGATTCGAGGCCCTTGCTGCCGATCGCGCCTGCCGCGGTGTGAGAGCTGTCGAAGCATGTCCACGTCGCCCGTGGCCCGCTGCACCCTGCGGACCGCGAGCTGCCTGGGGCACGTGGTCGCCCGAGGCGAGCGGCTCTGCGTGGGCGGGCCACGCCGCCCACGGATCTGGGTTCCCTGCCTGGTCGCTAGTGATGGCGACACGACGGGACACGAAGCGGTAGAAGGTGGACTCCGGCGCACCCCTACCTGGCGCGCTAAATGTCGGATTTCGGGTTCTGGCAGACCCTTGAGGTTCAAACACTGGGGTGCGCGCGGAGATTTCGCCCTCTACCTACCTGCACCCCTCTGCCTCGCTGAGATCTAAGCTATGGAAAGAACAACACAAGAGACACAGGGTTTATACTAGTTCGGGCCACCGTTGTGGTGTAATACCCTACTCCAGGGTGTGGTGTGGTTGATTGCCTCTGGGGCTGATGATGGACAGTACAAGGGAAGAACAACCTCCTGAGGTTAGGGTGTTCTTGTGCTTCCGGACTTGTGTGTATCTCTGGGTCCGATCCCCCCCCCCTTTTTCCTACTATGGTGGCTAGTCCTATTTATAGAGGCCCTGGTCCTCTTCCCAAATATCGAGCGGGAAGGGAGCCAACAATGGCAGGCTAATTTGAAGGGGGACAGCTAGTACCAGCTATCCTGACAAAAGTAGTCTTCGCCTGCACAAAGCTCTGGTGGTGACTCCGTCTTGGGCTCCATGATGACCTCCGTCTTGCAGTCCTCCTGGTCTTGGTCTTGTTGCACCGAAATGGCAACCTTTTCCTGATGCCTCGGTACTCTGCGGCTGCGCTTGCCCCCTTTGCACCAAAGGGGAAAGGAGGACACTGCGTGGCTGGCGCCCGCCTGGCACCTTTGGTCGTCATGGCTTGCGTCACGGGCACCTCGTGGGGTACCCGGCCTTGATCTCTCCGCCTCCTCGCGAGCCAGCCTGATGAGGCCGTGTCTGAGGAAGCTCCATGTCGTCCGCCCCGCGAGGCTTGGCCCCTCGCGAGTGTCTTGGGTCTGTTTTGATAAAAAAGGGCCGTGCTGGGCCCCCCTTTGAGCCACGCCACAGGCCGCAGGTAGGCAAGTCTGGGGACCCCCGTTCTCAGAACGCCAACAGCGACCTACTGTGACAAACACGTATCATCACGGAAGTGTATTTTTTTGTAGTGTAGCCACCTTTCCCGCAATATCACTGCTAGCTATCTTCTGATTCACGAGCTAGACCAAGAGCTGACTCGTGCTCCCACTACTTTGGTGGCCGCTAGGTCCAATCCCGCTCCACCTTCCATCGGATTTACCCCCTTTATTCCACCAGTTTCTAACTCGCCAGTTACCTCGGTTACTCATTCGAGTAGCTCGGGCACCTCGACTATGGCTCCCCACAGTGCCCCTGCCGAGTGGGCTTCACTTATCGCTACTCCCGCAGCCCCTATGGTCCAGCCTCATCTAGCACCCACCCCTAAGGGAGAGCCCTCGAGGAATCGTCATTGTGTTACCTTTAACCCGAAGGTTTCCGTTAACGTCGTCAGTTCAGGATCCGAGTCAGGTTCAGGAGAGAACCCAGCAGGACCAATAGAGCACTAAACTGTCAGAGTATCCGAGGTTGTCATGATGCTTGGATGTATGGATGTAGCTATAGGAAATGTGCCCTAGAGGCAATAATAAATATGTTATTTATATTTCCTTATATCATGATAAATGTTTATTATTCATGCTAGAATTGTATTAACAGGAAACTTGATACATGTGTGAATACATAGACAAAACAAAGTGTCCCTAGTATGCCTCTACTTGACTAGCTCGTTCATCAAAGATGGATAAGTTTCCTGACCATAGACATGTGGTGTCATTTGATGAATAGGATCACATCATTAGGAAAATGATGTGATGGACAAGACTCATCCATTAGCTTAGCATAATGATCATTTTGTTTTACTGCTATTGCTTTCTTCATGACTTATACATGTTCCTTTGACTATGAGATTATGCAACTCCCGAATACCGGAGGAACAGCTTGGGTGCTATCAAATGTCACAACATAACTGGCTGATTATAAAGATGCTCTATAGGTCTCTCTGATGGTGTTTGTTGAGTTGGCATAGATCCAGATTAGGATTGGTCACTCCGTGTATCAGAGAGGTATCTTTGGGCCCTCTCGGTAATGCACATCACTATAAGCCATGCAAGCAATGTGACTAATGAGTTAGTTGCGGGATGATGCATTACGGAATGAGTAAAGAGACTTGCCGGTAACGAGATTGAAGTAGGTACGATGATACCGACGATCAAATCTCAGGAAAGTAACATACTGATGACAAAGGGAATTGCGTATGTTGTCATAAGGTTCGACCGATAAAGATCTTCGTAGAATATGCAGGAGCCAATATGGGCATCCAGGTTCTGCTATTGGTTATTGACTGGAGATGTGTCTCGGTCATGTCTACATAGTTCTCGAACCCGTAGGGTCCGCACGGTTAACGTTCGTTGATGATATAGTACTATATGAGTTATGTATGTTAGTAACCGGATGTTGTTCGGAATCTCGGATGTGTTCATGGATATGATGAGGAGCTCCGGAATGGTCTGGAGGTTGATATATGGGATAATGGTGTTTGGTCTCCGGAAGGGTTCCGGAGTTCACCGGAAGGGGTTCCGAATGTTTCCTGAAATGTTTGGGGTACAAGAACACTTTATTTGGGCCAAAGGGGAAAGCGCACGAGGCTTTTGGAAAGTGCAAAAGGAAGTTTTGCAGAGACCAGAGGCTAGACGCCAGGAACCCTGGCGTCTAGGGGGTAGACACCGGGAACCCTAGCGTCTAGCCCTGGAGTCCGAGTAGGACTCTTGCCTTTCGGGAAGAACCGACTTTGAGGAGGCTTTTACTCCAAGTTTCGACCCCAAGGCTCAACATACAAATAGAGGGGAAGGGCTAGCAACCAAGACACATCAAGAATCACCAAGCCGTGTTCCGGCAACCCCGTCCCCTCTAGTTTATCCTCCATCATAGTTTTTGTACTGCTTGCCGAAGCCCTGCGGAGATTGTTCTTCACCAACACCGTCAACACACCGTCGTGCTGCCGGAACTCATCTACTAGTTCGCTCGTCTTGCTAGATCAAGAAGGCAAGGACGTCATCGAGCTAAACGTGTGCTGAATGCGGAGGTGTCATACATTCGGTACTTGATCGGGACGGATCGTGAAGGTGTACGACTACATCAACCGCATTGATAAATGCTTCCGCTTTGCAATATTCAAGGGTATGAAGATGCTCTCCCCCTCTCGTTGCTATGCATCTCCTAGATAGATCTTGCGTGATCGTAGGTAAATTTTTTTGAAATACTGCATTCCCCAACAGTAGCCGTACTTGTCATGATGTTTCTTTTCATGTATGAGCATAGTCGTACCCGTCATGATGTTTCCTTTCATGTATGAGTCTATGAATAATTATGTTGGAACCTTTCTCCATTATTATTCGCCTTGGTTTCTTGTTGCTTTCTTTTGGGCTTTGTTGCTTGCCTTTATTCCCCATTTATGGATGTTGCTTATCTTGGTTGCTTCATATTGAGAATAACAAACAATAGGATGACGCGTGGAGGCAGCAGCAGTCACGCTGGTGAGGATGTCCCTGTTCGTCGCTCAGCAAGACAGGCAGGGCATTCCCCCGAACCGTATCCACAACCACCACCTCCACCGCCACATCCACCAACCACTGAACAGATCATGCGCATGTTCAAAGAAAGAAGAAACAATGATCTGCTTGAACTATTGAAAAGTGTGGAAGCTATGGTTGGGCAGAATGGAAATCAGAATGGCAATCACTCCAAGCTCTGAGATTTTCAAAGGACTAAGCCACCCAGTTTTAATCAAGTTGCTGACCCTCTGGAAGCCGAGGACTGGTTAAGGGCCATTGAAAATAAATTGGACATTGTTCTTATTGAAAAAGGTGATAAAGTTCCATTTGCAACTCATTATCTGGAAGGAGCCATAGCTATTTGGTGGGACGACACTAAAGCTATGTGGCCAGCAAATGAAGAAATCACATGGGATAAGTTTAAGGATCAGTTCTGAAAGTATCACATCCCTACAGGTATCATGAAAGTCAAGCAGCGTGAGTTCCTAGCCCTCACGCAGGGTAACCTATCCGTCACCGAGTATTTGAACAAGTTCAATCATTTGGCCCGCTATTCCCTGTATGATGTGGCCACCGAAGAGAGAAAGATCGACAGATTCCTTGGAGGACTAAACCAACACCTCAGATGCACTCTCAGTATGCTTGACTTTCCAGATTTCTAGACTCTGGTAAATATAGCCCTGATTGCAGAACGGGAGCACAAGCTTATTCAGGACAGTAGGCCCATTCATGATGACCGCAAGCGGAAGTTCGAGCCTAAGAAGGAAGGACCCATATTCTAGAAGGCTCACACCTAGCCACAGTCACAGGTTAAGTTTAAGCCCAATTGGCAGCAGAATGTTAACAAGAGCACTACTCAAGTCAAGAATATTGTGACCAGACCGGTACGCGAAGATTGTCAGCGTAGCAATGCATGTTTTACTTGTGGGCAAACGGGATACTACGCCCGACACTGTCCCAAAGGACGGCAAGTCAAATGCTCCATTCAACTCGCAAGTTAATCACATGGGGCCATACCCTGGCCAGAAGACCATCCAAGGGCAAGTTGATCATCTCTCCGCAGAAGACGCCTAAGAGAACCTGGAAGTCGTCATTGGTATGTTTTCCGTTAATAGCATACCTGCAATAATTTTGTTTGACTCTAGGCTTCCCATTCTTTTATTTCACGGAGTTTTGTTGCCCAAAACAAGTTTTCTTGCTTGATTTTGGAAAATAATATTATGGTATAATCCCCGGGATCGTTGCCCAAAAGCAATTTGGCCTGTCGCAATTTGGAGATTGACATCAAGGGAGTCATGTTCCCAACCTCTTTGATAGGCATTGAGTCTGCCAAGTTGGATATTATTTTGGGAATGAACTGGTTAACCAAACATCAAGTATGCATCAACTATGCGACTAGAGAAGTCACATTGACCAACCAGGAAGGCCAAACTACAAAATTCTTTGCTCAAAGGAGCATGCCCAAGAAAGAAATGGTCTTCGCAGCTATAGCTGAAGAATTGGATCTAATTCCTGTGGTCAGTGAATTTCCAGATGTATTTCCTAAGGAACTACCAGGAATGACGCCAGACCGCGAGCTTGAGTTTGCAATTGACCTTGTGCCCGAGACCGCACCATTATACAAGAAGTAATACCGGATGCCTTCATCCGAATTAGTGGAATTAAAGAAACATCTTGATGAGATGCTTCAGAAAGGATACATTCGTCCAAGCTCTTCACCATGGGGATCACCCGCAATCTTCGTGGACAAGAAGGGTGGCATTCTTCGGATGTGTGTGGATTATCGTCAGTTGAATGATGTCACTATGAAGAACAAATACCCACTTCCGAGGATTGATGATTTGTTCGACCAACTCAGTGGGGCAAAAGTATTCTCCAAGATTGATTTGAGGACCGGATATCACCAGCTCAAAATCAAGAATGAGGATATTCCTAAGATCGCATTCACCACTTGATACGGTCTTTATGAATATATGGTCATGTCTTTCGGCCTCATCAATGCCCCTGCTTTCTTCATGCACATGATGAATAAAGTATTCATGGACTTCTTGGATAAATTTGTGGTGGTCTTCATTGATGATATACTCATATACTCGAAAGGTGAAGAAGAGCACAAGGGACATCCCAGAGAAGTCTTGCAAAGACTCCGTGACCATCAGCTATATGCGAAATTCAGCAAATGTGAATTTTGGCTCAAGCAAGTCGGATTTCGGGGGCATGTTCTTTCAGCAGAAGGCATAGCCGTGGATCCAAGAAATGTGAAGGACGTGCTTGATTGGGCAACACCCACGACAGTGACTGAGATCCAGAGTTTTCTTGGATTAGCCGGATATTACCGTCGATTCATTGAAGGCTTCCCTAAGATTGCCAAGCCCATGACAGAACTCCTCAAGAAGGATGAGAAGTTTATATGGTCTGAGGACTGTGAGAAGAGTTTGAATGAGTTGAGGACCCGATTGACGTCAGCACCTGTGTTGACCCTCCCAGACATCTATCGCAGCTTTGATGTATACTATGACACATCCAGGAGAGGTATTGGATGTGTGCTCATGCAAGATGGCAAGGTTGTAGCTTATGCATCCAGACAGCTACGACCCCACGAAGGGAACTACCCAACCCATGATTTGGAATTGGCCGCAGTTGTGCACGCGTTTAAGATTTGGAGGCACTACCTCATTGTCAAAAGATGTCAGATATTTACAGACCACAAGAGTCTCAAGTATATATTCACCCAACCGGACCTGAATCTCTGACAGCGAAGATGGCTCGAATTGGTAAAATATTATGATCTTGGGATAAATTACCATCCTGGTAAGGCCAATGTGGTTGCCGATGCCCTTAGTCGCAAGCCTGCCAACCTGAACGCCCTGATGGAGTCCTTGCCTTCCAAACTCCAAGAAGAGATCACTCGACTTAACCTGGTTATTGGTGGGGCTGACCTCGCCAATATATTGGAAGTCACCCCTACACTCAAGGAAGAAATCCGCATGGCCCAGCTGGATGATGCTGTCCTGCAACACTATGTCAAGTGTATGCAAGAAGGCAAGACCCGGGATTTCTCGAAGGATGAGCAAGGGACTCTAAGGTTTCGAGGTCGGATTTGCGTACCTAAAGAAGCAAACCTGAGAAGAAAGATCTTGGCAGAAGCGCGCGAATCTTCATACTCAATTCACCCACGAGGTACCAAGATGTACGAAGACCTTCGACAGATATTTTGGTGGGATGGAATGAAGAAGGACATTGCCTATTTTGTCACTTGTCGCGACATATGTAACAAGGTGAAGGTGGAACATCAGAAACCTGCTGGACTCCAACCTTTACCTGTTCCACAATGGAAGTGGGATGATGTCTGCATGGATTTCATCACAGTCCTGCCAAAAAATCACCGGGGCAATGATGCAGTATGGGTTGTGGTCGACATGCTGACAAAGGTAGCTCGCTTCATTCCCATCTGAACCACCTACCGAGCCGATCAAATCGCACAACTATATGTGTCCAGAATCATTAGTTTACATGGAGTGCCAAGAACAATCACCTCTGACCGAGGTTCTCCCTTTACCTCAGCATGCTGGTCACATCTCCATCAAGCTTTGGGGACCACACTAAAGTACAACACCACCTATCACCCTCAGACAGACGGGAAGACTGAGCCAGTAAATCAAATACTCAAAGATATGCTCCGAGCATGTGCTCTGGCCCAAGGACACAAGTGGGAAGTGTCGGAGTAAATAGCCATGGGTAGCCTAGCCGGCTTCCCTTGGCCCTCCTGAAAAAATTACGAGCTCGTCTGGCTCTCAAGAACCCAAGACATGGGGCCGCCTTCCCCTTGCCGGCTGTCATCCAGGCCGGCTTCGGGAGGCGGCCCAACTTTTGCCCTCATGAAGAAAGCCATGGGAGGGACGACTTCGAGAAGCCTGCCGCGAGAAGGCCGACTCCCAGAAGCCGGCTCCCATAAAGCGGTCGAGACCGTACCCTCAAAGTTTGCATCCACCTAGCAATGATGAAGCGGGGTGTGGCTACAGTGAAGCCTGCCACCCCCAAATCTCGGAGCATGACCGGCACAGTGCGCCGTACGGGTGGCCACGACCCACCCGACGCGACACTGTTGCCACGATGACCCTGATGCCATCCACGACGTACTATCAGCGCGGCCCACGGGCGGTGGGTCCCTTCGGGCAGAGAGACACCCGAAGGCGGCCACACCTCCTCCCAGTCGGCCAGAGAGAGAGCCGGCTCCCCACAGCCGGCTTGCCATCCTCCTCAAAGGAAACGCCCCATTAAGGAGACAAGACACGGTGGGGCTACAGTAATCGCCCGCCGGGCGGCGGTACTGTAGCCACGCCTACCACGACCAAGCACGCATCATCAGAATAGAGCAACAGTAACCAGCCACCGACCGAGCCCTGGACGGTGGGGCCTGCTTGTCGACTAAGGAGCCGGTAGCCGGCGGGACCCACCAGTCGGCGGGCCCCAGCGGCCGGCAAAGAAGCCAGCGAGCGCAGTCACAGACGGTTGGGCCCCGCGCATAGCCGGATTACCATTGTACCCCTAGGGGGTAGGCCTATATAAACCCCCCCTGGTGCACCCATGCAAAGGGTTCGACCCCAAGATAGTTTTAGACACCATACGAGGAGAGGAAGCAAGCTAGCCATGCCCTTCTTCCTCCTCCCACCAAAACAGCTCAGGGAGCATTGTGTAGTTACTTGTTCATCTAGTGATCATGCGGAGACCCCGCAGAGCAGCAGTAGGGGTGTTATCTCCACGGAGAGCCCGAAGCTGGGTAAGATCCGCCGGCGTGCATGTCTTCACCTCATCCCGTTTCCAGGCACCGGTGATGTCTTACTGGCTCCCATAATGATAAGCCACCCGTTGGCATATGTCGCACCTACCACCCGACATTTGACGCCCACCGTGGGGCCAGGTGCACAGTCGTCCGGAGACCTGTTCTGGACGGGAACCCTCTTCCTCCCCAGTGAGCGTAGCCAGCCCGGCATGCCCGATGGCGCTTGCCACGGTGCGCTGCAAGGCGTCACCAGCATCTGCGCGGCGAGCAGCCTCACCGATCTCCTCGATGAAACCCGCATCTCCGACGAGCTCACCTCCGATGCGGGCACCGACCACCTCGCCAACCTCCTCGGTCAGCTCCATGTCTCCAGCGAGCCCGCTGCGGACCTGGAGTCGGTTGGCTCCACCGACCCGATGCCTGTCGACTCCGACACGGCCTCCTACGACACATTCCCCACCAACGTCGCGATCTACAATGACCCGCTTCCTCGCACCGACGACCGCGATACTATCACCACTGAGGTGATGGTCATCAGCCACGGCGGCCCGGCCGACGAGAGCACCCACGACGCCCCGCATGCGGCGGCGCATGACTTGTCCGTCCCCCTCCCGGCTGACGCCAATGACGAAGTACTAGAGGCACGCCGCCTCGCCCTCCTCGCGGAGGGCCGGAGGCTGGCTTCCGTGAGACGCCTCAATGAGGCCTACCAGCGCGAAGCTGACCGCGCCGCCTTCGGCACGCCAACCCCGGGCGGGCCAAGCCGGGCCGGCGTTGTCAGGCAACGCGGCGCCGTCCTTGCCGACGCGCTGGGAGTCGACTGCCCGGTCTATGCCACTCCACTCGAGAACTTGCGTGCCGCCCAGGCGGCCATGGACGAGTTGGACGGCTTGGAGGCCGAAGAACTCCCCCACATGACCCGGCGCATTCAGCAGTTGATTGACGCGGCCGCACAGTGGCACGAAGCCGATGCCCGCGCGGGAAGCCCTCCCCCGCGCCGAGATCACAGCGCGACGTTGTCGGATTTCGGGTTCCGGCAGACCCTTAAGGTTTGAACACTGGGGTGCGCACGGAGATCACGCCTTCTACCTCCCCGTCTCACAGAGATCCTAACTACTAAAAGAATCACACAAGAGACACAAGATTTATACTGGTTCGGGCCACCATTATGGTGTAATACCCTACTCCAGTGTGTGGTGGATGGATTGCCTCTTGGGGCTGATGATGATGGACAATACAAGGAAGAACAGCCTCGCGAGGGTCTGTTCTTGGCTGGGGTGATGAACTGCCAGGAGGAGTTCAATCACCTCTCTCTCTCTCTCTACTTGCTAGCCGGCCCAACTAACTCTGCGAACCGAACCGAACCGATCGACCTACCAACCGATCAAACTCCTTGCTACATGGGTGGCCGGTCCTATTTATAGGGGCCCTGGTCCTCTTCCCAAATATCGAGCGGGAAGGGAGCCAACAATGGCGGGCTAATTTGAAGGGGGACAGCAAGTACTCTTATCCTGACTAAAGGTGGTCTTCGCCTGCGAAAGACTCTGCGGTGACGCCGTGCTGGGCTCCATGATGACCTCCGTCTCGTAGTCCGCTTGGTCCTGGTCTCATTGCACCGAAATGGCAACCTTTGTCTCATGCCTCGGTACTCCGTGGCTGTGCTTGCCCCCTTTGCACCAAAGAGGAAAGAAGGACGCTGCGTGCGCTGGCGCCCGCCTGGCACCCTCGATCGTCATGGCTTGCATCATGGGCACCTCGCGAGATACCCCGCCTTGCTATCTCCGTCTCCTCGTGAGCCAACCTGAGGAGGCTGCGCCTGAGGATGCACCGTATCGTCCGCCTTGCGAGGCTTGGCCCCTCGCGAGGGTCTTGAGTCTTGTGCTGATGAAGATGGGCCAGGTTGGGCCTCCTTTGAGCCACGCCGCAGGCCGCAGGCAGGCGAGTCTGGGGACCCCCGTTCCCAGAACGCCGACAGTAGCCCCCGGGCCCAAGGCGCGCATGGGCTTGGCCGTGCCGAGAGGCGAAAGGGCAAGGGCGAAGCGCTGAGGGTCCTAACAGCCTGCGGCCTTGGGCGCCGCGTGGCGGTTGATTGGACGTGGGCGACTCCACTTCCCCATGACGCCTCGGTGATCGCGCGAGGTGGACAAGTCCCTGCATGCAAATCGTGTCATGATTACTTGTGATCGTGGAGGCAGGCGGTTGGCCTTCGCCGGCTATAAGTACTGTGCGGCGCGTGCCCTTCTAGTCCACCTCTCCTTGCTTTCTCCTCTGCCCCCAATTCTTGCTTCCTCTTGGTGCGATGGCTCCATCGAGGAGGTACTTGGCTGCGGAGAAGGGAAAGGCCCTTCAGGGCGGTCCTTCCTCTCCCCCGCCCAAGCGCGGTCGTGGGCGCCCTCGAAAGCACCCGGTGCCCGCCCCGGTAGCGTTTGGCGGTCATGGCGACGGCTCCCAGCGTGGCGGCGGGCGAGCCGCCGTGGCCGAGGGACGTGCCTGGATTGCGCTGCCGGAGTTCGTGGTCTGGTCGGCGGAGCCGACCAGCTCCCTGCTCCCACTCCCTCGCTTCCTCCTTGGTGAACTCCCGGCCGGCGCTCCTGGCGGCCTCTAGCTCCAGGCGGAGGGCTGCTACAGCAGGTCCTCATGGGTCGCGCTGGAGCTCTCCGCCAGCGGGGGCTTGGCCTTAACTCGTGGCTGGAAGGCGTTCGCCCGCGCTCGCAGCCTGGAGCGCCAGTGTACTCTGCACTTCAGGTTCGATGGCGACGCCACCCTCTATGTGAGGGTGTTTTGGGAAGATGGTCGCCGCGTGGGGTGTTGCCCTGAGGACGACGACCGCGTCCGGGGGGCCTGCTCTGATGGTGATGGAGGCGATAGCACCCGCGCGGACGGCGGCATCTGCGACTGCCCAAGCTTCGTCAACTCTTCCTCAAGCGACTCCTCCAGCGCCGCCGTGCCGTCGAGCTTGCCTAGGAGGTGGTGGTTCATCCGCCCGCCGCCGTGCCCATGTGAAGCGCGAGAGGGAGTCTGCCTGAGGCCCGGAGGCAGCCTGTGTCGCCTCCACGGGCCGGTGTAAGGAGGGCCACGCCGGGCTCGTCCTTTCCTTTTTCTTTTGTTTCCTGTGTAAGACAAAACAGCTGCATGGAGCTCCGCTGGGGCGTGTTGGGAGTTATCGCCATTTTGGCCATTGCCTTGATCTTATTTTTGCGCCTCTTAACCACACGCCTGCGCGTAGATAGTTTTTGGCCCCTGCCAGGGGGGCGACCGACCCAGGCCCTGTGTGCGCGTCGCGGTGCCCGAGGGGCACAGACTAGAGGGGTGCTCTTGTAACGTGCCTGGGTCATGAAACTTTCCAGCGGCTAGAGCAGAAACGCTCGCGAGGGCATTTGAGTACCACCCCTCGCGAGGTCGTTTGCGAGAGAAACCAAAGCAAGGAGCGAAAATCAACGAACCACAAATCAGCAACAGCGATAACTTCAATAAGACTCCAAATGCAAGTAAACACGTCAACTGCGGAAAGCAAATGAAAAGGCCGTGTCCGGCACCTAATCTAGTCTTCGACGTCTTCTCACCAGCGCGGAGCTATGTGCTACCACTGGGCGTGGGAGGGAGCCCCAGGGCCTGAGGCCGGCGCTCCTTAGACTCCGGGGCGTGTACAGCCCCACTCATTATTACGTGAGAGTGTCACGGGGCGGCGAGCTTCACAGGCATTGGCCTTGCTTCACAGGCTCCGGGCCTTTCCAAAACGCGATTGCTTCACAGGCACTCGCCTTGCCTCACAGGCTCTGGGCCTTTCCAAAACGCGATAGCTTCACAGGCACTCGCCTTGCTTCACAGGCTCTGGGCCTTTCCAAAACATGGTAGCTTCACAGGCACTCGCCTTGCTTCACAGGCTCTGTGACTTTCCAAAACGCGATAGCTTCACAGGCACTCACCTTGCTTCACATGCTCTGGGCCTTTCCAGAATGCGATAGCTTCACAGGCACTCGCCTTGCTTCACAGGCTCTGGGCATTTCCAGAACGCGATAGCTTCACAGGCACTCGCCTTGCTTCACAGGCTCTGGGCCTTTCCAAAACGCGATAGCTTCACAGGCACTCGCCTTGCTTCACAGGCTCCGGGCCTTTTCAGGGGTAGAACCTCCGGAGGTGCTGGATGTTCCATGCATTCTGGACCGGCACTCCCTCCTGAGTCTCCAAGCGCGCGGAGCCGGGCCTGGAAACCTGAACAACCTTGAACGGGCCCTCCCACATGGGAGAGAGCTTGTGCAACCCCTCCCTGGAGAGAACCCGCCTGAGCACGAGGTCTCCTACCTCAAGAGTCCTGGGGCGGATGTTGCAGCAGTGATATCGCCGCAGCGCCTGCTGATACCTCGCCGCTCGCAGCGCGGCCTCCCGGTGACGTTCCTCCCCCAGCACGAGCTCCATCCCCCGCATGGCGTCCTACTGTGCCTCGTCGAACGCCAGGACCCGCGCGGAGCGACGTCTGACCTCGTGAGGGAGGACTGCTTCCGCTCCGTAGAACAGGAAGAATGGGGTCTCCCCAGTCGGTTTGGTCGCGGTGGTGCAGATGGACCACAGCACGGACTGCAGCTCGTCATACCATCCTTTGCCACAGGCCTCCAGCTTCTTCTTGAACGTCTTGGTCTTGAGGCCCCTCAGGATCTCCGTGTTGGCTCGCTCGGCCTGTCCGTTGCTTCGGGGGTGCGCCACTGAGGCATAGCATATCTGCGTTCCAAGGTTAGCACAGTATGTTTTGAAGAGGTTACTGGTGAACTGTGAACCGTTGTTCGTGATGATGCGATTCGTCACCCCGAACCGGCTTATGATGCCCTTGATGAACTTGACCGCGGAACCCGCAGGGATGGCGCGGACAGCTTCCACTTCAGCCCACTTGGTGAATTTGTCCACGGCAATGTAGAGGTAGCGATAGCCCCCTGGCGCCCGAGGAAACGGGCCCAAAATGTCCAGCCCCCAGACCGCGAATGGCCACAAAAGGGGGATAGTCTGCAAGCCTCCTGCTGGCTGATGGATCTGCTTGGCGTGGAACTGGCAGGCTTCGCAAGCCTTTACCAATTCGATTGCGTCGTTGAGCGCGGTGGGCCAATAGAAACCGCTGCGGAATGCCTTGCCGACCAGGGTCCGTGATGATGAGTGGTGCCCGCAGTCTCCGCCGTGTATGTCCTCCAGTAGTTCCTTTCCTTGTTCCCTAGAGATGCAACGCAGAAGTACATCATTTGGTCGCTTTCGGTAGAGTTCTCCATCTCTGATGCAGTATGCCGTGGCCTGTCGCGCCACTCGCTCCGCTTCCTCCTCCCTCTCCGGCAAGGTCCCTTGCGCCAGGTAGCTCCGGAGCTCGGTGATCCAACAGCCCTCCTGAGGTTCCATCGCCAGGAGCAGGCGCGCTCCTGAGGCCGGGCCATAGGTTGGAGCTCCCGAGGCAGGTGGCTGGGGGAGCTCTTCCAAGGGCTGAGCCGTGTTTGACAGTGACGGCAGAGCTGAGGGCTTGAAGAGCCGCTCCTCGAAAACGCCTGGCTCCTGGGGTAACCGCCTGGACGCGCTCTTGGCGATATCGTTGGCCTCCTGATTGGTGCCACGGGGCACATGCTGCAGTTCCAACCCCCAAAACTGCTTTTCCATCCTGCGGACCTCCGCTAGGTAGGCCTCCATATGCTCATCCTTCGGCTCGTACACCTTGTTGGAGAAGTTAACTAGGAGCTGCGAGTCGCCCTTGACGGTGAGGCGTTTCACTCCCAGGGCTACTGCGGCCTTCAACCCGGCTACCAGTCCCTCATATTCTGCAATGTTGTTGGAGACCTTTTCACCTTGCTGGAAACAGAGCTGCACGACATAGTAGAGCTTATCCTGAGTGGGTGATATCAGCACCGCACCAGCCCCCGCGCCGTGTCTGGAGAACGCCCCATCGAAGTACATGACCCAGCCTTCCGGCGCCTCACTCCCTGGAGAGAGGGACCAATCCTCGTTGTCCCTGAGGCCTGGTGCCTCCGCCCATTCCGCTATGAAATCCGCCAACGCTTCTCCTTTGATGACCCTAGTTGTGCTGAACTCGAGCTGAAACGCCTGCAGCTCTATGTTCCACTCGGCGACCCTTTCGGCTGAGTTTGGGCTCCTGAGCACTCTCTCCAGGGGGTACGATGAGACGACTTTGATGGGATGGGCCTGGAAGTAGTGACGCAGCTTGTGCGAGGCTACCAGTAGCGCGAGGAGGAGCTTCTGAGGCATTGGGAACCGTGCCCTCGCGTCCCGTAACACCGTGCTAACAAAGTAGACCGGGTGCTCAACAAGGCTGAGAGCATCGGCGGTCGCGACGCCCTCGGGAGGTGAGGGCGCCTCGCGAGGTGAAGTGACCTTGGGAGGCGATCCATCCGGGCGTGCGGCTCTCCTGCCTCCGGTACATTCTTCGGCAGCTGCCCCTCCTCCACTGCGGTCGCGGCTTCCGCAGGCTCTCCTTGTTCCCATTTTGCCTTGCCTCGGGCTGCCGCTGCGGTCTTGACCTGGCGCTCCTCCCTAACCGCCACCAGGGCTGCGCTGGCGGAGTAAGGAGTGGCGGTGAGGTAAAGCAGCAGGGGCTCCCGAGGGCGCGGAGCCACCATGACTGGGGGACTGGTCAGATACCTCTTGAGATCTTGAAACGCCTTATCTGCCTCTTCAGTCCATTCAAAGGGCCCCTTCTTCTTCATCAGCTGAAAGAAAGGCAGCGCTTGCTCTCCCAATTTGGAGATGAAGCGCCCTAGCGCGGTCATGCGCCCAGTAAGCTTCTGCATCTCTCTGAGGGTCTTCGGCGGGCTCATGTCCTCGACCGCCTTGACCTTCTCGGGGTTGGCCTCGATGCCACGATGGGACACGAGGAACCCCAAAAGCTTGCCCGAGGGGACGCCAAACACACATTTCTCCGGGTTGAGCCGCAGGTTTACTGCGTCGAGGCTCGCGAAGGTCTCCTCCAGGTCCTGTATCAGGGTCTTGGCCTCCTGGGACTACACTACAATGTCATCTACGTAGGCCTCGACATTCTTTCCGAGTTGCGGGCCCAAGGCGATGTGCATCAGCCGCTGAAAGGTTGCCCCCACGTTGCGCAGCCCGAACGGCATGCATGTGTAGCAGTATACCCTGCACGGGGTCAAGAAGGCGGTCTTCTCGACGTCTTCTACCGCCATCTTGATCTGGTAATACCCGGAGAAGGCGTCCAGGAAGCATAGCAGGTCGCACTCCGTAGTGGAATCAACGATCTGGTCGATGCGGGGGAGCGGAAACGGATCTTGCGGGCATGCCTTGTCAAGGTTGGTGAAGTCGACACACATGCGCTCCTTCCCCCCTTTCTTGGGCACAACAATAGGGTTGGCCAACCAATCTGGGTATCGGACCTCGCGAATGACCCCAGCGGCTTCTAGCTTGCGGGTCTCTTGAACAATGAAGGCCTGCTTTTCCACGAACTGCCACCTGGCCTTCTGCTTCACGGGGTGCACATTTGGGCACACGTTGAGGTGATGCTCGATGACACTCCTGGGGATCCCCGCCAGCTGGTCGGGCTCCCAAGCAAATACCTTCTTGTTTGCGCGCAAGAACTTGACCAAGGCCCCCTCCTGCTCAGGCTCAAGGTTGGCGCCTATGGTGAAAGTGGCGCTGGAGGACCCGTCCTCGTCGACGGGTATCTGCTTGGTCTCTGCCTTGTCCTGGGTGAACAACTGCTTCTTCTTGGTGGGCGCAGCCCCCTTGGGCTCAGGGGTCTCCATGTTGGCAGGCCGTGCTGACGCCGCTATCTTGAAGGCGAGCTCGAGTACTCGCAGGGCGTCCCTGGTGTCCCCGCGCATGGTGAGGGTACTGTTGCTCCCGGGCATCTTCATGAGGTTGTATGCCGGGTGCGTGGCGGCCATGAACTGGGCCAGTGCCGGGTAGCCGAGGATGGCGTTGTAAGGGAGGCCGACGGGGGCGATGTCGAAGTCGACCGTCTCCGTGCGGAAGTTGTCGTAGGTGCCGAAGGTTACCGGGAGCCGGATCTGTCCCAGGGAGTCGGATGATCCGCCTCCGACGCCCGAGAAAGATCGGCTGGGCCGCAGCCGCTCCCGGGGTATGCAGAAGAGGTTGAAAGTCTCGACTGAAAGCACGCTGAGGCCCGCGCCGCTGTTGATGAGGGTTCTGGTGACGGCCACCTGGCAGATGGTTGGGGTGCACAACAAGGGGAGCGCGCCTGAGCCGACCGGGTTGGTGGGGTGGTCCTCCGAGCTGAAGTTCAGATCGACCTCGCTCGCCGCCCGGTCCGGGGGAGCCCCCTACCTTGTGGCAGCGGTGCTAACCCGGCGGGCAAAAGGCTTGATGTGGCGACTCGTGGGTGGCGCCTGCGAGCCGCCCAGGAGGGCCGCAACGACCGGAGGCGTCGGTGCCGCGGTGCAGTTACTCCGTCGCATAGGCGGATGCTGGGGTGGTGCTTGCAGCTTGTTTCCCGCCGAGCCGGTGGTGGTGTTGACGGCGGGCAGCGGGGGACGACGAGAATGCCCACCGGCGAGGGCCGCCGGGGCGGCGCGAGCCCGACTGGCGCCGCACATGGATGCGGCGGCCGGAGGAGGGCGGAGCGGTGGAGGACGGATCCCGGCGCACCCCTACCTGGCGGGTTCCGGCAGACCCTTAAGGTTCGAACACTGGGGTGCGCGCGGAAATCACGCCTTCTACCTCCCCGTCTCACAGAGATCCTAACTACTAAAAGAATCACACAAAAGACACAAGATTTATACTGGTTCGGGCCACCATTGTGGTGTAATACCCTACTCTAGTGTGTGGTGGATGGATTGCCTCTTGGGGCTGATGATGATGGACAATACAAGGAAGAACAGCCTCGCAAGGGTCTGTTCTTGGCTGGGGTGATGAACTGCTGGGAGGAGTTCAGTCACCTCTCTCTCTCTCTCTCTCTGTCTCTCTCTCTCTCTACTTGCTAGCCGGACCAACTAACTCTGCGAACCGAACCCAACCGAACCGAACCGATCGACCTACCAACCGATCGAACCCCTTGCTACGTGGGTGGCCGGTCCTATTTATAGGGGCCCTGTTCCTCTTCCCAAATATCGAGCGGGAAGGGAGCCAACAATGGCTTGCTAATTTGAAGGGGGACAACAAGTACTCTTATCCTGACTAAAGGTGGTCTTCGCCTGCGAAAGACTCTGCGGTGACGCCGTGCTGGGCTCCATGATGACCTCCGTCTCGTAGTCCGCTTGGTCCTGGTCTCGTTACACCGAAATGGAAACCTTTGCCTGATGCCTCGGTACTCCGCGGCTGTGCTTGCCCCCTTTGCACCAAAGAGGAAAGAAGGACGCTGCGCGCGCTGGCGCCCGCCTGGCACCCTCGATCGTCATGGCTTGCGTCATGGGAACCTCGCGAGATACCCCGCCTTGATATCTCCGTCTCCTCGTGAGCCAACCTGAGGAGGCTGCGCCTGAGGATGCGCCGTATCGTCCGCCTCGCGAGGCTTGGCCCCTCGCGAGGGTCTTAAGTCTTGTGCTGATGAAGATGGGCCAGGTTGGGCCTCCTTTGAGCCACGCCGCAGGCCGCGGGCAGGCGAGTCTGGGGACCCCCGTTCCCAGAACGCCGACAGACGTCCCGGACGCCGACCACGAGCAATACCCGCGCGCGGCGTGAGAAAGAGTCGGCTACCAGCCGAAGCCGGACCCGAATCTCCATCGAGCGAGACGCGGACGGCCGTCCCCGAGCCATGGAATGGCGGGGCAACCCGCCTCCGCCTCGACCTCATGGAGAGAGATATCCCACCCTGCCGCCAGTGGCGCACCCGACTCTCAGCGGCCGACTAGGTCGCCGCGAAGGAGTCGGCGAGAACGACGCCCGCCATCGGATCGACCGCCTAGCGAGGTCCCTGGCGCTGGAAGAAGAAGACGATGTCGGCCCGCCTTGTTTCGGCCCCCGCATCCGCGACGAGCCCTTCCCCAAAGGATTCTCGCTCCCAAGAGACACGCCCAAGTACAACGGATCTATGAAGCCGGAAGATTGGTTGATCGACTACTCCACGGCGGTCAGCATAGCCAACGGCAACCGGCGCGTTGCCGTGAAGTACATGCCCCTCATGCTACAAGGCACGACGCGGACCTGGCTCAACAGCCTCAAGCCTCTCAGCATCAATAGCTGGGTAGATTTCACCGAAGCTTTCGTCCGCAACTTCACCAGCACCTACAAGCGGGCTCCCAAGCCCACGCAGCTCTCCCTGTGCGTACAGGGCCCAGCCGAGTCCACGCGCGACTACCTCACGCATTGGGCCGAGCTCCGCAATTCTTGCGAAGGGGTGCACGAGGTGCAAGCCATCGAATACTTCACTGCCGGGTGCCGAGAAGGTGCCCTCCTCAAGCACAAGCTCCTCTGCGACGAGCCGACTACCCTCGATGAGCTTCTGAACATAGCCGACAAATACGCCACCACCGACTCTTCGATGAAGACCGAGCTCCGGGTAGACGCGTCCGGGAAAGTACTCAACCTGGCGCCCAAGACGCCGGCAGGGGATTCCGGCCGACGCCCACACCAGAACGACCAGAAGTGCAAGGGCCCTGCGCCGCCTCCCGCTAGTTGGCAGGTGGCCACGGTCGAAGATACGCCGCCTGAAGGGCGGCCCGCGGCCAAGAAGCCCAAGGGCGGCCGGCCGGCTTGGCAGCCGGCTTTCTCCTACGAGCAAACTCTTGACGCCCCATGCAAATTCCATAGCGGCGCGAAGCCGTCCAACCACACAACCCGGAAGTGCCATTGGCTCACCCGAATCTCCAAAGGCGAAGGGCTCGCGCCGCCTCTGCCTGCCGGCCCGCCGCCTCCGGCTCCGCCGCCCCAGGCCGCTTGGCCCGCAGTCGGAGCCGTGCACGAAGAGTTCCCCGACGAGCAAGCAACCTACATCGTCTTTACAAGCCAGCTCGAAGACCGGCGCAGCAAACGCCGAGAGCACCAGGAAGTAAGCGTGGTCGCTGCCAACCCCGCCGGACACATGCATTGGTCAGAAAAGCCCATCAGCTGGAGCCGGGCCGATCACCCAGAGGGGATGCCGTGTCCCGGCTCTTACGCGTTAGTCCTGGAAGCCACCCTCGCGACGGACAGACGCGCTGCTCGCTTCTCCCGCGTGATGATAGACGGCGGGAGCAGCATCAACATCCTGTACCATTACACCCTGGAGAAGCTAAGTGTCAAGACGAAGCAGCTCACGCTGACTCGGACAGTGTTTCACGGCATCGCACCCATTGGCAAGATCAAGACTGATGTACTCTTTGGGGACAAGGAGCATTTCCACCGGGAAGCAATCTGGTTTGAAGTGGTGGACCTGGAGAGCCCCTACCACGCGTTGCTTGGCTGACCCGCCTTGGCCAAGTTCATGGCGGTTCCGCACTATGCATACCTCAAGATGAAGATACCAAGTTCCAAGGGCGTCATCACCGTAGCCGGCGATTACAAGAAGTCTCTCGAGTGCGCTGCAGCCAGCAGCCGGCTGGCCGAGTCCCCTGTGATTGCCGAAGAGAAGAAGACACTGGACCGGGTCGTGGCCCTGGCCAGCAAGCAGCTAAACCAGTCCCCCGACCCCAAGGAGTATGATGCCCAAGGATCTTTCCAGCCGGCCAAAGAAACCAAGAAGATACCCCTTGACCCCGAGCACCCCGAGAGGTTTGCCGTCATCGGGGCAAGCTTGAACAGCAAATAGGAAGGTGAGCTCGCCGATTTCCTCTATGAGAATCGGGACATCTTTGCATGCTCCCCCAAGGACATGCCAGGTGTTCCAAAGGAATTCGCCGAGCACAAACTACACGTCCGAGAAGACGCAAAACCAGTCAAGCAGCCCCTCCGCCGACTATCAGAGGAGAAGAGAAGGATTGTAGGGGAGGAGATAGCCCGGCTTCTGGCAGCCGGCTTCATTATGGAAGTTTCCTTTCCAGAGTGGCTTGCCAACCCGGTCCTCGTGTTGAAGAAGAACAACAAGTGGCGCATGTGTATAGACTACACAAGCCTCAACGAGGCTTGCCCCAAAGATCCCTTCGCCCTGCCAAGGATTGACCAAGTGATAGACTCCACGGCCGGATGCGAGCTATTGAGCTTCTTGGATGCTTACTCGGGATATCACCAGATAAAGCTAGACCCGGATGACCGCCTGAAGACCGCCTTCATCACGCCATTTGGAGCCTTCTGCTACCTGACTATGACATTCGGCTTGAGAAATGCCGGTGCCACTTTTCAGCGCTGCATGCAGAAGTGCCTCCTCAAGCAACTCGGCTAAAACGCTCACGTCTACGTGGACGACATCATGGTGAAGACGGAGAAGCACGGCACCTTGCTGGAAGACCTGAAAGTAACATTTGAGAACCTGCTCCGGTTCCAAATCAAGCTCAACCCCGAGAAATGCATGTTCGGAGTGCCAGCCGGCCAGCTCCTAGGCTTCCTGGTCTCCGAACGCGGCATCGAATGCAACCCGGTGAAGATCAAGGCCATCGAGAGAATGGTGATCCCTATCAAGCTTCAAGAAATCCAGAAGTTCACCGGATGCTTGGCCTCCTTGAACCGCTTCATCAGCTGGCTCGGAGAGAAGGCTCTCCCTCTCTACCGCCTCATGAAGAAGAGCACTCACTTCGAGTGGAATGACCAGGCCGACCAAGCTTTTCACGAGCTGAAGAAGATGCTGGCCACGCCGCCCGTCCTAGCGGCGCCGACTGAGAAAGAGCCCATGCTCCTTTACATTGCCGCAACCAGCCGGGTGGTCAGCACCGTCATCGTAGTCCAACGCCTAGAAGAAGGCCGAGCCCAGCCGATCCAGAGGCCGGTGTATTATTTGAGCGAGGTGTTGTCCGCCTCAAAGCAGAATTACCCGCATTACCAGAAGATGTGCTACAGCGTGTACTTCACCGCCAAGAAGCTGAAGCCCTACTTTCAAGAGCATCCCGTCACAGTCGTATGCACCGCCCCGCTGGCCGAGATCATAGGCAGCCGCGATGCATCCGGCCGAGTGACGAAGTGGGCCATCGAGTTGGCCCCTTACACGATCTTCTCTCAGCCCCGCACCGCCATCAAGTCCCAAGAACTGGCCGACTTCCTCGTCGACTGGGCCGAGACCCAGTACCTGCCGCCGGCTCCCAACTCCACCCATTGGCGCATGGACTTCGACGGGTCCAAGATGCGCACCGGCTTGGGAGCCGGCGTCATCCTAACCTCTCCCAAGGATGACAAGCTCAGATACACGCTGCAAATTCACTTTGCTGCCTCCAACAACGTAGCCGAGTATGAGGCGCTCATACATGGGCTCCGGCTTGCCAATTAACTCGGCATCCGCCGAATTCTATGTTACGGCGACTCGGACTTGGTGGTCGAGCAATCATCCGGCGACTGGGACGCCAAGGACGCAAATATGGCAAGCTACCGCTTCCTTGTTCAGCAAATCAGTGGATACTTTGAAGGATGCGAGTTCCTCCACGTACCGCGAGCCGACAACGAGCCAGCCGATGCCCTGGCTCGAATAGGCTCCACTCGGCAAGCAATACCAACCGGCGTCGCTCTACAACGCCTCCTCAAGCCGTCCATCAAGCCGTCTCCAGAATCTGACTCCATCTTCGTACCGCCCGACCCCGACACGGCCGGGTCCGGCTCGAGGAACCAAGCAGGCGACCCCGGGACTTCAGTAGTCGGCCCGGGGACTTCGGCAACCGGCTCGGGGACTGCCACACCCAGCTCAGGGATGGCAGTAACTGGCTCGGGGACTGCCACACCCGGCTCGGGGCTGCAATAGCCGGCCCGGGGACTGCACCAACACAACAGCCAGCGGCCGACTCCAGCATTTCGCCACCCAGCCCGCCCACCCTGGTGGCGGTAGCCACACTGGCAATAGAAGAAGTCACAGCTCCATCATGGGCTCAGTCCATCCTCAACTTCCTAGTAAACCAAGATCTGCCGGCTGACGAAATAGAGGCAAGACAAGTCCAACGTCGAGCCGGAGCATACACGATCGTCAACAGAGAACTCGTCAAGCGCAGTGTCACTGGAGTCCTCCAATGGTGCGTCGAGCAAGAGAAGGGCATTGCAATCCTCAGAGACATTCACCAAGGAGAATGCGGCCACCATGCGGCTTCAAGATCACTCGTCGCCAAAGCTTTCCGCCATGGTTTCTTCTGGCCGACTGCTTTGGATGACGCCCAAGAATTAGTCAAATATTGCAAAGGGTGCCAACTCTTCAGCTCCAAGCAACACATGCCGGCTTCGGCACTCAAGACCATTCCCATCACCTGGCCCTTCGCCGTTTGGGGACTGGACATGGTGGGCCCATTCAAGACGGCGCGCGGCGGCATGACGCATTTGCCCGTCGCCGTGGACAAATTCACCAAGTGGATTGAGTCAAGAAGCTGAATGGGCCGACTACTGTGACATTCATCGCAGACATAACAACTCGGTACGGCGTGCCACACAGCATCATCACCGACAATGGCACGAATTTTGCCAAAGGAGCCTTGGCACGTTTCTGCGCAGCACAAGGTATCCGGCTGGACTTAGCGTCCGTCGCCCACCCACAGTCAAACGGCCAGGTCGAGCGAGCCAACGGCCTCATCCTCTCCGGCATCAAGCCCTGACTGGTCGTACCACTGGACCGTTCAGCCGGCTGTTGGCTCGATGAGCTGTCGGCTGTCCTCTGGAGTCTGTGCACTACCCCAAACAAGTCAACCGGCTTCACTCCTTTCTTCCTCATGTACGGTGCCGAGGCGATCATCCCAACCGACATCAAGTTCGACTCGCCTCGGGTAACCATGTACATGGAGGCGGAGGCCAAGGAAGCACGAGAAGACGGCGTCGACTTGCTAGAAGAGGGCCGGCTGTTAGCCCTCAGCCGGTCTGCCATCTACCAGCAGGGGTTGCGCCGCTACCACAATCGGAAGGTCAGGCCAAGATCCTTCCAAGAGGGCGATCTTGTGCTCCGACTGATCCAGCGAACAGCCGGCCAGCACAAGCTCTCGGCCCCTTGGGAGGGCCCCTTCGTCATCAGCAGAGCTCTAGGCAACGACTTCTACTACCTGATCGACGCGCAGAAACCCAAGGCACGCAAGAGAGACGACTCCGGCAAGGAGTCGGAACGACCATGGAACGCCAACCTCCTTCAAAGATTTTACAGTTGAAATGCAGTATGTATCACGCTAACTTTTGTACTAAGTACGAGACGATAGGCCCCCCGAGGAGGACTCGGGGACTGCCATCTTTTATCTATGAATGAAAAGTATCATGCTTATGACCTTGTCATTTCATTTACTTGTTTTGTCCGGCGCCGGCTTCGACTGGTCGGCCCGTGGACTGGCCGACTGGAGTTATATTAGAAGTCTTACCCGCGGTCAGACAAGTAGTGTGCCGACACTCAGGCTTAGCTCTTGCCAAAGCCGCAGTTCGAAGAACCAGCTGTTCGGCTGGCAAGAGTCAAAAGCGGGAAAGGGTGCGCACACGAAAAATGGCTAGGGACCAATGGACTAATATAACGAAAGTCGGTTTGCTGCCTACTACCGACCGACTACCAAAGTAGCCGGCCGGCCGGTTTCCGTTCACTTCACTTCAATCCAAGAAAGCTCGAGTACTTGCCTCCCCAAAGGGGGAAGGCGGCAAAGGAAAAAGCCTAAGGATAAAAAGCATACGCGAATGGAGACCAAACACACACATAATAATATTTACATAAAAGACCTCCAAGAGGCCAGCATTCAACATAGTTTGAATACACCCCCAGTGGGTGGAACTGCGAAAGCTTAAAGATTGTTCAAAAGACAACTAGCAGGAAAAATAAGGAGGGCAGGTCAAGCTGGCGGACCGACTGACGAGCTGGGCTGGTCGGTGCAGACGGTTGTGCCGGGTGGAGGAGTGGCCGGCTGGTGAACCTCGGCCTGATCACCGCCTCCCGCTGAGGGCGCGCTTCCGCGCGCCTCGTTGCTGGAGGCACGGTCAGCCTGAGGCCGGCCGGTTGTTCCACTAGCCGGCTCGATGTTTTCACCACCCTCTTCCTCGTCATCTTCGCCCTCGTCACTGGAGGCGATCTCCTCTGCCGAGTCCTTGCTCACCGCTGGGTTCAGACCGAACCATTCCTCCGGCTGGGCAACGCCATCATCATTGATTTCAGGCGCGAAGATGCTAGTGTCGGTGCACTCGGCGATCGTTGAAGCACGCTGGGTGATAGCTGGCCGCACTTCCTCCAGCTCCGCGTCAGCCTCCAGCCGCCAAGTGCGCAGCTGGGCCAGGTTCAACCCTGGGTACCAAGCGCGAATGAATTCCAACGCCCGCCCGGCTCCAAGATGGGCCGCCGACACCTTCCAAGCTTCAAAACGACCAACTGCGACCTCCAGCCAGTCGGCGGTCTGGCTTGGGGTGCGGGGGGTCGTCTCGGCGGGCCAGAGGGCGGCCAACACCTGCGCCCCGGCACGCTGTAGCCGGCGAAGCATCCGGTGGGCCGGCTGCAGCCACGCTTGGATCGCCAAGAGCTGCTCCTCCAGCGTCCGATTTGCGTCCGGCACGATGATGACCCCCGCCTGACGGCGCGCCTCGCGGTGGGCCTTGATGGTTTGGGCGGCGAAGGCAGAATAGCCGGGAAAGTAGTCTACACAAGAAAACAGGCAGCAGCACAAGTCAGGCCAAAACCCAGGCAGCAAGAGTTGGGAGAGGAGCGAGGAAGGTGCTTACCGTCGATCAAGTCCTCGATACAGCCAAAGCCTTCATCCAACGCTTGCCGGGTCTCAGCCCAACTCGCCGCGTCAGTCTCAAACTCCGCCTTCAGGGCGGCCTTGTTGTCCTGCGCTTTCTGCAGCGCCGCCTTGTGGCTCTCCTCCTGGTCAGCCAGCTTCTTGGCCAGGCGGTCACGCTCCTGGACCAAGGCAGCGTACTCGGCATCCTTGGTGCGAAGAGCGGCCTGCGCTTCGCCGAGCTCCTTCCTCAAGTCGGCGTTGGCCCCTGAAAGCACGAAGGACCAAAGAGAAAACCGATAAGGAAAAAGTCGTCAAGGAAGATCCGACCTGACTGCTCAGCAGTCGGCCCGAATCTCGGGGACTACACATAGTGGGTGCGCTGACGCGCCCCCACAGGAGATAGACAAGTTCGAGCACTTACTTCGGCTGCTAACCAGGTCATCAGTCCTCCGGCTCAACTCCTGAGCCTGGGAGTTGAAGGCGGCAGCACGGGAGTTATGATATTCCTGAAAGTTCAGACAAGAAGCAAAAATAAGGTTGTCATCAAGAAAAGATCCGACCCGACTGCTCAGCAGTCGGCCCGAATCTCGGGGACTACACCCAGTGGGTGCGCTGACGCGCCCCCACGGAAGAAGTCAAGAAACCAAAGCAGCCAAGAATAAAAGACTCACCCGGATGGCGGTCCGCGTCGACCGGAACTCCTGGGTGAACTGCTGCAGCAGGGCGGCCTGCGCTTGAAGCCGGCACCGGAGCCCTTGGGCCGCCACGTTCAGCTCGCCGGCCCCCCCACTGGGTGTCCACTCAGACGTGGCGGTGCTGGCCGCCTCCAGGGCCTCCGCCGACTGGCCAGCGCCCGCAACTCGGCGCGACTCCGGAGGAGCCGCGTTTCCCCCCGCGCGCTGACGCGTCACCGGCTACACCTCGAGGCCGGCTCCGCCCGCCGGCTCACCCCCAGCTGGCTCCTCTGGCGCAGCTGACAATTGGCCGCCTTGGCCCGCTCCGGTTGGCGCCGTCGCTGGCGCCCTCTCCATGAAGACCACGAGGTCCTCTCCCGTCTCCATCAGCGGCGGGTCTTGGACGATTTCCTCTGCCAGGGGCAATGCGGTGTCCGGGGCCATGGATCGGAGGGGGATGGCGAGCAGCGGAGGCTGGTTGCGCGAACCCTCCGCCTCTGTCTCCGCGGTCGCCGCCTCCGCCTGGGCCTTGGCTGCCGCATTAGCCTACTCCTTCGCCGCCTGGGCGGCTTCCCGTTCTGCCGCTTCCCGCTCCTCCCGCGCCTCACGGGCGTTCCGTTCCATGGCCTCCCTGAGGTCGGCGGCGGGGTCCACGCGGCGGGGGCCTGAAGACCCTCCAGTCGGCCCAGCCACGGAGCCGCCCGGGCCTCGCTCAAGGGAAAGTGGCGCCCTGTTCATCAAGCGGAGAAGGGTCAGAAAGAATGTTCAAAACAGAAGAAAAACAATGAAAAACATGCGTCCAAGCAATCGACGACTTATGCTGAGACTGCCTGAGGCTGCTTCACCGCTTTGCAGAAGCGGGCCGCCTTCGCGGCCGCCTCATCTCGTTTGGTCGCCGCCGCCGCGGCTTTGGGCTTCTTCGGCCGGCTGCCGAAGAGGGTTGACGCGGCCCGGCGCTTCTGTGCGCCGCTGCTGGCAGCCGGCGCGGTGGACGAGCCCGCGCCTTGATGGTCGGCCGCCGGCTAGCGACGCGGGGCAACTTCTACATCGGCATCATCCGGCCAGTCCTCGAAGCTGGCAGTGAGCCCTGTGCCTCCGAGCTCGACGTTGTCCCCCACAACGGCGTCTTCCATGGCGGCCGCCCCCAAATCCGGATCGTCGGCGTCGTCCACCGTGCGGTCGGCGGCGTACTGGCGTTCTATCCCTGCCACCCCGGGCGGAGGTGGAAGAAGGGGGTTCTGGTGGAAAGAGCCGACTGGTCAAAAGCCGGCCGTCATGAAGCCGGCTATCAACAAAAAAAGAGAAGAAAGCTTACCACGGGCGGAGGATTGGCGCGAGAATATGGCGCCTTGCCGTACTGCCAGTCGGCGCCAAGCTTGCAATTTGCGGTGTAATTAACCATGAGCGACACCTCCGCATGAGGCATCTCCCAGGTGCTCAGCCGGCTTGGGTCGAAGCGGCCGCTCATCTGACACATCATATGGGCCGGCTTTGGAGAGGAAGAATCCGGCGCTCCACAAAGGCGGCCACCAAGTCGGACCCGCGCAGGCCTTCCGACTGGATCATCACCCGAAGCCGGGCGACGGCGGCGTTCCCGGCCTGAGACAGGGACCTGGACCGGAAGCTCAATGAGGGCTGCCTCCCAGCCGGCGGGCCGGCTACGTAAGCCGGCAGATTGATGTTGTTTCCTCTCGGGGACGAACCGGCGTTCTTCACGTAGAAGTACGACCTCTGCCATACCTTCACCGACTGGATTAGGGGGGATGGGCGGGAACGGATTGTTCTCGCCTGACCTGCTCATGGCGATGTAGGCCCCGCAGGGGGCGGGCACGCCTGCGACGACCGTGCCGAGTTTGCTCTGGAAGAATTCTCCCCAGAGCTCCAGCGTGGGGAGCACGCCCAAGAAGCCTTCGCAGAGAGAGACGAAGGCCGACAGCAGCATCACCGCGTTGGGCGTGAGGTGATGCGGCTGTAGATTGTAGAACTCGAGGAAGGAGCGCAGAAATCCGCTCGCCGGAAGGCCGAAGCCGCGCAGGAAGTGCGAGTGGAAGACGACCCGCTCACCTTCCTCCGGTGCCGGCGAGATCTCCGTCTCCGGCGCCAGGCGGACCCGCACGAGGTTGGCGTCGGGCAGGCGCCTGGTTTGGCGAAGGAACTCCACATGGTCGTCGTGGACATTGGAGCCATCCCACGAGCTCGACGGCGCCATGAGAGCGTGACGACGGGGCGGCGCTGAGATGGGAAGCTGCGGCAAAGGCAAGAAGAAGAAGGAAGACGAGGGGGGCGGAGTGGGGGAGAGCGTGCGAACCTCTACCTCTCCCCCTCCTCCCCCTACTTATAGGCTCACGCGGTGGAGCCGAGGAGGCGCGGCGTGGGGGAACGTGGGGATCGATCATGCCCACTCCCCACGTCCCACATTTATTACGCCTTAAACAGGGAAATAAAATCGCCACAGGAAGGCGAATGGTCCACATGGGCCGCAGAAGATCAGCGCTCGGGCCGAGGCCAAGGAGTGGTGGGCCCGGGACTGTGGCGGCGTCCCGTCGCGCCTGTGCACTGGCAGGTTTCCGCTGCCACGTGGCCCATGGGAGGGCCCGCGGTCAGCGCGCGGGTCAACCACCACCCCGCTTGCAAGACACAAGAGCAAAGCTGGCTCCTCAGGGTGAGAAGCTGACCAAGCTTCTCGTCCCTCTGTCCGCCTCGAAGCTCGATCAGCTTCGGGGACTACTGTCGGAGTAAATAGCCATGGGTAGCCTAGCCGGCTTCCCCTGGCCCTCCTGAAAAAATTACGAGCTCGTCCGGCACTCAAGAACCCAAGACATGGGGCCGCCTTCCCCTTGCCGGTTGTCATCCAGGCCGGCTTCGGGAGGCGGCCCAACTTTTGCCCTCATGAAGAAAGCCATGCGAGGGCCGACTTCGAGAAGCCTGCCGCGAGAAGGCCGACTCCCAGAAGCCGGCTCCCATAAAGCAGTCGAGACCGTACCCTCAAAGTTTGGATCCACCTAGCGATGATGAAGCGGGGTGTGGCTACGGTGAAGCCTGCCACCCCCAAATCCCGGAGCACGACCGGCACAGTGCGCCGTACGGGTGGCCACGACCCGCCCGGCGCGCCACTGTTGCCACGATGACCCTGACGCCATCCACGACATACTATTAGCGCGGCCCATGGGCGGTGGGTCCCTTCGGGCAGAGAGACACCCGAAGGCGGCCACACCTCCTCCCAGTCGGCCAGAGAGAGAGCCGGCTCCCCACAGCCGGCTTGCCATCCTCCTCGAAGGAAACGCCCCAGTAAGGAGACAAGACACGGTGGGGCTACAGTAATCGCCCGCCGGGCGGCGGTACTGTAGCCACGCCTACCACGACCAAGCCCGCGTCATCAGAATAGAGCAACAGTAACGAGCCACCGACCGAGCACTGGACGGTGGGGCCTGCTTGTCGACTAAGGAGCCGGCAGCCGGCGGGACCCACCAGTCGGCGGGCCCCAGCAGCCGGCGAGCGCAGTCACAGACGGCTGGGCCCCGCGCCCAGCCGGATTACCATTGTACCCCCGGGGGGTAGGCCTATATAAACCCCCCGGTGCACCCATGCAAAGGGTTCGACCCCAAGCTAGTTTTAGACACCATACGAGGAGAGGAAGCAAGCTAGCCGTGCCCTTCTTCCTCCTCCCACCAAAACAGCTCAGGGAGCATTGTGTAGTTACTTGTTCATCTAGTGATCATGCGGAGACCCCGCAGAGCAACAGTAGGGGTGTTATCTCCACGGAGAGCCCCGGAGCTGGGTAAGATCCGCCGGCGTGCATGTCTTCGCCTCATCCCGTTTCCAGGCACCGGCAATGTCTTACTGGCTCCCACAATGATAAGCCACCCGTTGGCATATGTCGCACCTACCACCCGACAGGAAGATTGCCTACCATATGCAGACTTCTCATACAACAACAATTTCCAGACCAGTCTCAAGATGTCACCCTATGAAGCTCTGTATGGGCATAAGTGCCGCACTCCGCTAAACTATTCTCAAACTGGAGATAGCCGCATTTTCAAAACCGACTTAATGATGGAGGCTGAAAAACAAGTCAAAGAGATCCGAGATAGACTACAAGTGGCCAAGTCCCGACAAAAGAGCTACTATGACTCCAAGCACTGACAGTTCAATTGTGAACCCGGAGAGTATGTTTACCTCTGAGTCACACCCATGAAAGGAGTCAAGAGGTTCCAGACCCGAGGAAAGCTTGCACCCAGATATATTGGCCCATTCCCAGTTATGTCCAGAGTTGGTACAGTAGCTTATCAGTTGGACCTGCCACCGGAATTGTCAGAAGTGCACCATGTGTTCCATGTCTCATAGTTGAGAAGGTGTATCTTGCCTCCCGAGAAAAGGACTGATATGGCAGAGATAGAGCTTGCTAAGGATTTAACCTATGAGGACAAACCATTCCGAATATTGGAAGAAATGGAAAGAGTCACTCGCAGTAAAGCGATTAAGTTTTATAAGGTATAGTGGGAGCATCACACCGAGGAAGAAGCAACCTGGGAAAGAGAATACTTTTTGAGAGCGTCTTATCCAAAATTGTTTTCCCAAGCAACCGAATCTCGAGGACGAGATTCATCTTAAGTGGGGGAGGTTTGTGACACCCTGGTTTTTGCCATCATGATTTTCTGTTGCCTTTTTGCTTTTATTTAGATTTTGAGTTAATTCATTTGGACTTAGCACTTGGGCATTGTTTTGATTTTCACCATGACTCCCCTCACCTTTCACAACCTCTCTTGACCTCTCATTCATCACCAGATTTCTTTGGAAAAAAATTCTTCTAAGGAAAATATTCATTTTCACCTTCAAAATGGAACATTTTGACTTTCACTCCAAAGCAACGCCTCTATTTCTTGCCCACAAAAATCTGAGAAAATTCACACACACACACACACTTTGGACAGTTCCTCGCCACGCTATGCAAAAATATCGTGTGGTCATGTGGCCCAATTTTTCTAGGAAAATTCATTTGCATTCTGACCAGAAAATGCAGTTTGTACAACAAGTGCATTATTCCCTAATCTTTTGGAGCTGAATTTTCTTGGGCATCATTACCTTAGTAACCTGATACTAAACCCCAAAAGCTCAACTCCTAACTCTTCCTGGTTTGATTACAAATTTGGCCACAAGTTTCTGTCCAAAAACTTTCATTAAGTGTTGTGATCAACTCACTCATCATGGTAGTTTGCTTACTCCTCTCCTAGCCTAAACACTCCACGGTCGATAGCCTAGACATAGTTTGGCATCGCCTTGGCATCACGTTGGCACAGTACGTGTTGTGACCACGTGAGGACACGGGCTCAGGCATGTAGTCGCCACGCCCGAGCCTCTGTTGAGCTCGTGCTCATCTCAGCGCCAAGCCCAGCATGCCGCACCGCGCCACTAGCCTCACTTCACCTCCCTAGCGCCCTCGCTGCCGCTCGCCTACGTCAGAGCCGCTGCAGCGATCACACGCGCACCGCGCCAAAGGAGCACAGTGCCCCCATGCTCGAGTCAGTCCCCTCTCATGCATCATGTGCTTGTCCCTGAGCTCGAACAGTGGCCGCATGAGCCCTGGCCACTTCTCCCTCTCTCATGGACACCCCTTGTCGCTATGCCCCGCTTCCAGAGACTCTGGCTAGCTCTTGAGCTCCGCCTCGGCCACGCCTATAAATAGACCCCTCATGAGCTCATTTCTCCTCACCTCTCCACCCACTCAACCGCCACAATGTTGTAGGAAGCTGTAGCCGATCAGGTAGGCCTCTGGCCGCCGTCCCCGAACCAAGCTCGCCGACGATCCCCTTTCTCTGCCCCCTCCCTCTCCAGTGCCTCTCGAGCTCGACCGACTGCGTGGATGTGTTCCTTGTGGTCCACTGGTGCTCGCTGACGCCTCTCGAGCCACTGGAGCGACCTCATGACACTGACATCTTCTTCCCCAACATGCTCTGTCCGTTGCAACCACTGGAGACGCCCTCACCGACCTTGTCTGTCCACCCCTCATCGCGTTTCTGGCACGTGCATGTTCACCGTAGCCTTGTGCATCTCCCTATCCTTTCCACGGCGGCCACCGACCTCTCCTCGCCGGAGAAATGCCAGCGACGCGCCGCCCCTCCTCTGTTTCTCTCTCACTAGTATGCGTCGGTCCTAAACAAATGGTTTTTAACCCCTTTCTGTGACGGCATTCGAAACCGTCGTCAAGTGAGTGTGGGCGATAGGAGGGTCCATCCCACATGACCCAGAAACTGTTGGGGATATGCCCTCCTGGCACACACACTCGGCAAAATGAGGTCGTGTGCGACCGGCGAGCACTCAAAGATAGAAATACATACAGTAGTGGTAAAAAATACAATTATACAGGCAAAATCATTTCCGGTCGTAAGTACATCCCACACAGTCAGTCACAACTAAATGTTTCTGTTTGTATATACATCCCACACAGTCACTACAAGGAAAACGTTTGTGCAAGGTGGCGTAACACAAACAGTTTTGAAGAGAATGTCGTGTGTGATTTTTCATTGATTCAACATGGTTTGTTCCTAGAGACTGTGTGCGTTGCCTGAGGTCATCGCCCATGGTGGTTTCTCATTAACCGTTTGCAATAGGAAAACCCAATTAGCAAGCTAATTGGCCAATTAGCAGGCTAATTGCCCTATTATTAATAATCCATTTACTAATCTAACTGGCATTCATATTAAGCACATAATATATTCCATTTCCATATTAAGGAAGCAAGATTTCATAATTGAAATACATCGGAGTACAACATGATATGGCTTCAGCACTCAGCTACCCCATTACACAACTGCACCAGCAGCAAGTTTCACATGCAACATGTAGAACCTTTCGAAATTAGCATCATAGTCGGTATATAGAGAGATGCATCTCATCTGGAAAACTGCTGAAGGAGAAGGCGAATATTGAGCCTTTATTCATGTTGAAGGTCTTTGCAACTTTAGGCCAGTGCCTGTGGATGATTGACCGTCCATCCTTCGACCTCTTCAGGAGCACTTCAATATTGAACCATGGGTGTTGTATGAAAACTTTCCTTGCCTCCTGAGCACAGAGGTGGTTTGAGAGGTAATCATCAGTGAAGCCCGAAAACAAGGATGTGCATAAATATCTTCTCTATATTGGAAATGGGGAAAAGGAATACAAAAACGCAAGGTATAATAGTTAGTACCATCTTGTAAACCTCAGTGCTTCCCATTGTTTCCCTGCAGCACATATAAGGTAGTTAGTAATCAAGTTAAGTAAGGGTTCGCATGAGACAGTTAACCAAACCAAGCATGCTTAACAACTTGGAAATATAGCAATTGTATTTGTTTCTCATGTATTTAGTACAGCGAAATTCGATTTATTCCTCACATGGTATACAATAAGAGAATGCAGCCACAGAAATTTAACATCGCATTGCAGAATTGAACCAAGCAGTTAACTAAACACCACAACAAATGAACCAAACATTAACTGAGCACCACATTGCACAATATAACATACTCCTAATAGAAGATCAGACAGTTAACCAAACCAAGCATGCTTAACAACTTGGAAACATAGCAATTGTATTTGTTTCTCATGTATTTAGTACAGCCAAATTTGATTTATTCCTCACATGGTATACAATAACAGAATGCAGCCACAATAATTGAACATCGCATTGCAGAATAGAACCAAGTAGTTAAATAAACACCACAACAAGTGAACCAAGCCACAACAAATGAACCAAGCAGTTAACTAAACACCAATTGAACAATATAACATACTCCTAATAGAAGATCAGACAGTTAACCAAACCAAGCATGCTTAACAACTTGGAAATATTGCACCCTGAAGAATTGAACATCACATTTGCAGAATTGAACCAAGCAGTTAATTGAACACCACATTGCACGACATATAGAACATATACACTATAGCAGAAGATTGTGTGGTAAAAGTAGATAGCACAATTCACTAGAATTTGTTAAGGAAAGGCAGTAGCTAGCAAACTGAACATGGGTCCATATAGTGAGCTAATAAGACAAGCTACTCCTCATTGTCGGAGATATCGATGACGATTGGCTCCTTGGACGTGGAAGAGGGCAAGGCCTCCGCATCGTGGGCGCCCTCGTTGTAGTGGTGAGTTGCCTGAGCCGCTCCGGCCACCAACCTGCTGGCTCTCGAGATGAGGTAAGCACGTGCACGCTGAGAAAACACCTCGAGTCTTCGTCGAAGGCACCGACGGTGGCCTCGAGAAAACGCCACGAAATGTCATTTAAAGCAGCCAACCACGTAGCGGCATCGGCGCGCGAGGCGTCAACGGTGGCCTCGACGGCGAGGTGCTCCTCCAAGATCAACAGGTCAGCACGAATGGCAGCCATCGCGACCTCATCCGCGCGTGCGGCCATGATTTGCTTCTCCGTTGCCAAATGCTCCTTGAGGTCCTGGCTATACTTCGTGCACCATGGCTTAGGCCGATCCTTATTTGGTGGAGGGGTCGGTGATTTGGGTGGAAGGTGTCGCGCTTGCACCGGTGGTTGGGGCATGTGGGATGTGGAAGGAGGAACAGGATGGGGGTCGGGTGTGGATTACCTGCCTGGATAGGCGAGGCCGAGCAGCGTGAAGGAGGGTCACCGGCGAGGAGGCGGCGGCGCTGCATGCAAGGAGCAAAGGTCTCAACTTGGAAAGGAAGGATAAAATAGGGGAAATGTGGCTTTTGGTAAGGGGGGGGGGGGCGGGGAGGTAGATATTTCCGCGAAAGCCGAAAATTTGAAATCGCTTCAGCCAAAAAACTGGCGCGCAAAGTGTCATCAGACACGGTCCAAAGATATTTTGTGCTGCATCTCACATGGTTGGTTATAATAAACCGTGTGGGATCTACTTGATTTTTTGTCTTGATTTGAATTACATAATGGGGTCACAGCGGCCATGGATGGTGTTTCAATTGCTAGAACTTTTATCTGCAGTGAACATGCAACTATAGGTGTGTCATCAAAAAAATTGGAATTATTCAAGGTTCGTTTGGACATTTTTATGCATTAAGTGAGTTTTCAATGCATTTATGTGCATAATTCAAATTTGAACTACACGCACATGCTCGGGTGCATATAAATTGGTTGAAAAATCAAATTTTTTAGGTCCCATGCAAGAAATGGGAATGAATGTCAAACACCCTGCCACCGTCACTCGGCCGCAAA
The DNA here is from genome assembly GCA_034509565.1 of Triticum monococcum. Classification (NCBI taxonomy): domain Eukaryota; kingdom Viridiplantae; phylum Streptophyta; class Magnoliopsida; order Poales; family Poaceae; genus Triticum; species Triticum monococcum. The sequence goes on along the minus strand of CM067843.1, from coordinate 70,674,620 downwards.
CATTGAGATGCCTGGTTTTTAAATTCTAGTAAATCCAAAGCACATCTGAAATTCATGAAACTTGGCATGCTATCATGGAGCGGCATCAACATGCCGTGGTAAAAAATTTGTCCCATTTGGGGTAGGTTTGGGTATATGCTTCTCACAAACCGGAGCTTCTCACAACAAGCATCATGGTTTTCGGTAGGGAACACCCCACCTTTGGGGACGAAACAATATCCATTGCCTCTTATTGCTTTCAATTTTTTTTCTCGTGTCAACATAGAACAACAGGAGTGTTGTGTGATTTTTGTGATTTTTCGGGCTTCGTTTGGACATTTTTATGCATTATCTGAATTTTCAAAGCATTTATGTGCATAATTCAAATTTGAACTACATGCGTACGCTCTAGTGCATATAAATTGGTTGAAAAATCAAACATGCATCCTTGGGGTGCATGCTTAGGTGCCATGCAAGAAATGGGAATGAATTTCAAACACAGGGCACCGTTGATTGCCGGCAAAACATTGAAACTTGGCATGCTATCATGGAGTGGCATCAACATGTCGTGGTAAATTTTTTATCCCATTTGGGGCAGATTTGGGTATATGCTTCTCGCAAACCGGAGCTTCTCACAACAAGCATGATGGTTTTTGGTAGGGAACGCCCCACCTTTGGGGACAAAACGATATCCATTGCCTCTTATTGCTTTAATTTTTTTTCTCGTGTCAACATAGAACACCAGGAGTGTTGTGTGATGTTTTGTGATTTTTCGGGGTTTGTTTGGACATTTTTATGCATTATCTGAGTTTTCAATGCATTTATGTGCATAATTCAAATTTGAACTACTTGTTCATGCTCCAGTGCATATAAATTGGTTCAAAAATAAAATTTGTGTCCTTTGGGGCATGCTTAGGTCCCATGCAAGAAATGGGAATGAATTTCAAACACCAGGGCACCGTTGATTGCTGGCAAAACATTGAGATGTCTGGTTTCTAAATTCTAGTAAATCCAAAACTCGTCTGAAATTCATGAAACTTGGCATGCTATCATGGAGTGGCATCAACATGCCGTGGTAAAAAAATTGTCCCATTTGGGGCAGGTTTGGGTATATGCTTCTGTCGGATTTCGGGTTCCAGGAGACCCTTAAGGTTCGAACACTGGGGTGCATGCGGAAATCACGCCTTCTACCTCCCCGTCTCGCAAAGATCTAAACTACTAAAGGAACTGCATGAGAGACACAAGATTTATACTGGTTCGGGCCACCGTTGTGGTGTAGTACCCTACTCCAGTGTGTGGTGCGTGGATTGCCTCTTGTGGCTGATGATGATGAACAATACAAGGAAGAACAGCCTCGCGAGGGTCTGTTCTTGGCCGAGGCGACGAACTACTGGGAGGAGTTCAGTCACCTTCTCTCTCTCTCTCTCACTTACTCTCTCTGCTTGCCAGTCAGATCCACACGCCGAACCCGTCAACCGAACCCCTTGCTACATGGGTGGCCGGTCCTATTTATAGGCGCCCTGGTCCTCTTCCCAAATATCGAGCGGGACGGGAGCCAACAATGGCGAGCTAATTTGAAGGGGGACAGCAAGTACTCTTATCCTGACTAAAGTTGGTCTTCGCCTACGAAAGACCCTGCGGTGACGCCATGCTGGGCTCCATGGTGACCTCCATCTCGTAGTCCGCTTGGTCCTGGTCTCGTTGCACCGAAATGGCAACCTTTGCCTGATGCCTCGGTACTCCGCGGCCGCGCTTGCCCCCTTTGCACCAAAGAGGAAAGAAGGACGCTGCACGCGCTGGCGCCCGCCTGGCACCCTCGATCGTCATGGCTTGCGTCATGGGCACCTCGCGAGGTACCCCGCCTTGATATCTCCGTCTCCTCGCGAGCCAGCCTGAGGAGGCTGCGTCTGAGGATGCGTCGTGTCGTCCACCTCGCGAGGCTTGGCCCCTCGCGAGGGTCTTGAGTCTTGTGCTGATGAAGATAGGCCATGTTGGGCCCCCATTTGAGCCACGCCGCAGGCTGCAGGCAGGCAAGTCTGGGGACCCCCGTTCCCAGAACACCGACAGTAGCCCCCGGGCCCGAGGCGCGCATGGGCTTGGCCGTGCCGAGAGGCGAAAGGGCGAAGCGCCGCGGGCCCTAACAGCCTGCGGCCTTGGGCGCCGCGTGGCGGTTGATTGGACGTGGGCGACTCCACTTCCCCATGATGCCTCGGTGATCGTGAGAGCTGGACAAGTCCCTGCATGCAAATTGTGTCATGATTACCTGTGATCATGGAGGCCGGCGGTTGGCCTTCGCCGGCTATAAGTACGGTACGGCGCGTGCCCTTCCAGTCCATTCCTCCTGGCTTGTCCTTCTTCCCGATCCTTCGTCCGCCTTGCTGGGATGGCTCCGATCCACCGGTTCTCCGCAGCGGAGAAGGGAAAAGCTCCTCGAGAGGGGCCAGACCTACTCCCGCCGAAGAAACGGCTCGCCCTTTGCAGCCGGGGCGAGGAAGATCGGCAGGTGGAGCCGAGGCCCCGGTGCGAGCGGGCTCCGTTGGGGTTCCCGCTTCCTTTGTACGCCCCCGCCGAGGGCCCGGAGGGTGTCGATGCTGATCTCCTCGGTCGGCGCCGTCGGGTCACGAAGGCGTGGGTTGTTCCTCTAGGAGTCCATGCCGAGGGCTCCTCCCATGAGTTCATGCTCCACGTCGTCGTTCCTCTTCAGTCCTGGATCCGTCTGCCTCCCTTCTTCGCCTCCATCATCCCTCCAGGAGGGCCTCTGGAGCTTTGGCTGCAGCACGCCGACTGCAGCGCCCTCGCGACCGAGGCTGAGGTCGTGGTCGCTTCCTCGGGCGAGGTCTACTTGTGCCGCGGCTGGAGAGAAATCGCCCGAGCTTGCAAGGAGAGGGGCGTCTTCGCGGTCCACCTGGAGTACGATGGCGCTGCGGTGATGTTCTTCAAGGTCTTCGATGCGATCGGGCGCCGGCTGGAGTGTTGCCGCGGGAGAGGTGGCCAGGACCTTGCCCTGGTGAGGGCTAGGCCCATGGACCGCTCCCTTGGCGGAGGCGCCGGGGGGTCCAGCGAAATCTTCGCGACTCCGGAGACAAGCGACGACAGCTACGAGCCCCCGAGCCGGCGCCGCTCCCTGAGCAGGGCGGGCTCGTCAGGCCGTCTGAAAGTGCAACTATCCCTAGGTGGTTTTGGTAATTCATAACAACATATAGATCATTGAGCTAATGCTATTTCAAGATGATTATTTCAGGAAAGCTCAATGATTGGCATGGCATGGATGTGAAAGTGGAACCCTCAAAATGCTAAGGACAAAGAATTGGCTCAAGCTCAAAAGTTCAAGACTCTTCATTTTATATTTTAGTGATCCAAGATCACATTGAGTCTTTAGGAAAAGCCAATACTATCAAGGAGGGATGAGGTGTTGCTTAATGAGCCTCTTGCTTCATGTGCTTGGTGATATGCTCCAAAATCCTCAACCACTTTTCCATAGCCACAAATGACCTAAACACTAAGCCAAACTCGGTCATATCGATTCTTTTAATCCGGCGCCACAGAGTTTCACTTGTCATTTGCCTCTGCCAAACCCTAGCAATTCGGTCCTACCGATAAGGATCTCGGTCTCACCGAGATGGGATTGCAAACTCTCTGTTTCCCTTTTGTAACTTTTCGTTCTCACTGAAAGAGCGAATTGGTCACACCGAGATTGCAATGTAAACTCTCTGTTTCCTTCTTGTAACTTTTCGGTCTCAACGAAAGAGCGAGTCAGTCCCACCGAGTTTGCCTGACCAACTCTCTGGTTAGCTTATTGCCAAACTCGATCTCACCGAGTTTGTGCAATCGGTCTCACCGAGATTACGTTATGCCCAAACCCTAACCGAATCGGTCCTACCGAGTTGCATGTCAGTCCCACCGAAATCTCTAATGGTCACTAGGTTTACTATTTCGGTCCGACCGAGTTTTGTTTATTCAGTCCCACCGAGATTGGTAAATTGTGTGTAACGGTTGGATTTTGTGTGGAGGCTATATATACCCCTCCACCTCCTCTTCACTCGTGGAGAGAGCCATCAGAACACATACACCATTCCAACTCATATGTTCTGAGAGAGAACCACCTACTCATGTGTTGAGACCAAGATATTCCATTCCAACCATATGAATCTTGATCTCTAGCCTTCCCAAGTCGCTTTCCACTCAAATCTTTTTTCCACCAGATCCAAATCCTATGAGAGAGAGTTGAGTGTTGGGGAGACTATCATTTGAAGCACAAGAGCAAGGAGTTCATCATCAACACACCATTTGTTACTTCTTGGAGAGTGGTGTCTCATAGATTGGCTAGGTGTCACTTGGGAGCCTCCGACAAGATTGTGGAGTTGAACCAAGGAGTTTGTAAGGGCAAGGAGATCGCCTACGTCGTGAAGATCTACCGCTAGTGAGGCAAGTCCTTCGTGGGCGATGGCCATGGTGGGATAGACAAGGTTGCTTCTTCATGGACCCTTAGTGGGTGGAGCCCTCCATGGACTCGCGCAACCGTTACCCTTCATGGGTTGAAGTCTCCATCAACGTGGATGTAGGATAGCACCACCTATCCGAACTATGGGAAAAACATCCGTGTCTCCAATTGCGTTTGAATCCTCAAAACCCTTCCCTTTATATTCTTGCAAGTTGCATGCTTTACTTTCCGCTGCCAATATACTCTTTGCATGCTTGCTTGAATTGTGTGATGATTGCTTGACTTGTCGTAAGATAGCTAAAATCTGCCAAGAACTAAATTTGGGAAAAGGTTAAGTTTTTATTTGGTCAAGTAGTCTAATCACCCCCCCCCCTCTAGACATACTTTCGATCCTACAAGTGGTATCCGAGCTTTGGTCTCCATTTGCCTTGATCTCCATAGCTTTTGGTGGTCATAGCCTTGGTTTCACAACCTAGGAGAGTATGGCGTCTAGCGAGGGAAATTATCACCGTAGAGGTCCTTACTTTGATGGCACTAATTTTGCTAGTTGGAAGCATAAAATGAAAATGCATATTCTTGGACATAACCCCGCCGTATGGGCTATTGTTTGTGTTGGTTTGCAAGGTGAGTTCTTTGATGGGAGAGAACCAAACCATGAAGCTACCGCGGATGAGTTGAAGATGTTGCAATACAATGGTCAAGCTTGTGATATTCTCTTCAACAGATTGTGCCCTGAAGAATTCAACAAAATCAGCCGTCTTGAGAATGCAAAGGAAATTTGGGACACTTTGATTGATATGCACGAAGGTACCGGCTCCATCAAGGAATCCAAGTTGGATGTGCTCCAAAGTCAACTTGACAAGTTCAAGATGAAGGATGGTGAAGGTGTCGCCGAAATGTACTCTAGGCTTGCTCTCATCACAAATGAGATTGTCGGCTTAGGAAGTGAAGAGATGACCGATAGATTCATCATCAAGAAGATCCTAAGAGCCTTGGATGGGAAATATGATACCATGTGCACATTGATTCAAATGATGCCCAATTACAAAGATCTCAAACCAACGGAAGTGATTGGAAGGATTGTTGCTCATGAGATGTCACTCAAGGATAAAGAGGAACTTCACAACAAATCAAGTGGTGCCTACAAAGCCTCATGTGAAGTCCCCACATCATCAAGTGAGAAACAAAACTTCAATGAAGAATTGAGCTTAATGGTGAAGAACTTCAACAAGTTCTACAAGAGTAGAAGCAAAGATAGAAGCTTCAAGTTAAGGTCCTACAATGACAAAAGATCTTCTAGTCGAGAGTGAAACTGCTATAATTGTGGAAGACCCGAACACTATTCCAATGAGTGTACAGCTCCCTACAAGAGAAGAGAAGATTCTCCAAAAGGAAGAAGCAAAGAATCACCACCAAGAGAGAGAAGGAGTAGAGATGATCGTTATGAACGGAGATACTCGCGGAGAAGCATGGATTCGGAAAGGAAGGAAAAATCATCAAGGAGCTACACAAAACGAAGACATCAAGCTCATGTTGGTGAATGGGTATCCGGCTCCGACTCCGACAGCCACTCCGAGAGAAGTTATCACTCCGACTCCGAAGATACTCAAGATGAAGGTGTTGCCGGTCTAGCACTTGTGTCAACCAACTCCTACGACATATTTGACTCACGAAATGAAGGAATTGGAAGATGCTTCATGGCCAAAGGTTCTAAGGTAACACACCCCGAGTATGTTGATTTTAATAGTGATGAAGATGACTTGTTAGGTGATGATGAGTTGCTTGTTGACAACTCTAGTGATGAGTACTATGATGAAACATCAATTAATCATGCTAATCAAGATAAAACGAATGACAATGATACGGAGAAGATTGAGGCTCTAACTAAAGAACTAAACACTCTTAAGTTAGCTCATGAAACTATCTTCGAAGATCATCGAGAACTTTTAAGAGCTCATGAGAAATTACGCTTTGAAAAGCTCAATCTTGAGCAAGAGCATGAGTTCTTAAAAGCAATCAATGATGATCTCCGCAAGAAAAGTTCTTCTTACATTGCCAAGCGTTTACTATTATCCACTTACATGCCTCAAGTCAAGTCTAGTAACAAGAACAAGAAAGATTCTTCCTCTAGTAGTAACAATGATCATGCTAAATCCAATATTGTTACTTCTAGTAGTTCTCTTGATTCCACTAATGATTCTCTTAGCCAAGTTACACTTGAGCAAGAAAATAGCTTATTGAAGGGGATTATAGAGAAAGGAGTGTACAAAAGCCTTGCCGGGAGTAAGCAATTCGAGGAAATTGTGCGCAAGCAAGGAATGCACCGGAAGAATCAAGGTGTTGGTTTTGAATGAAAGTTCAATGCCAATGGAGTTGAGTGGGAAGAAGATCAATACCCCAAGACAAAGTTTGTTCCTCAACAAGAGAAGTCTGATACTTCTTTCAAGGGGACACAAGCTCAAGATGATCTTCCACCACAAGACTACAAGCAAAAAGGCAAGGACAAGCTTCAAGAGGAGATTGATGCATTTGAAGAAGCTCCTAAGACCTTAGTCAAGTGGATTCCCAAGACCACGTCAAGTTCCCCTTCATCAAGTACGACTACAACTCCAAGGATTCCCATCAAGATGGTGTGGATCCAAAAGAAGAAGAACTAGAGAGTTCTTGAGGGTGACTCCGCCAACATATTTCACTCTCATCATTTTGGCAAGAACAAGTGCAATCAACTTCCACATCATGCACTAGTTCAAGGAGTCACAAACCCTCTTGTTGGTAAGACAAGGGACAAGGTAACCTAAAGTTTTCATGGACATCATCTTGTGTATGCATCACTCTATGTCTATGGATATCCTTGTTTGTTCCTTGTGGGACTAATCCATGTAGGTATTGAAAGTGCAATTCACTCAAATGGATAGCTCCAAGTGATCTACATCAACATTGAGCATCCACATCTTCAACATCTACATGAAGTCATCATCGACAAAGCCCAAGGTTAGTTCATCCCTCTTAGGGGGGATATCACATCTAGGGGGAGCTTTACTCTAAAACTTGAGCTAAAGCAACTCTAAAGATGTGAATACAACAATGCTTTATGTAAAAGTGGTAACCCCACTTGAGCTTAAATGATGAGTATGACCTACGATCAAGTGTTCTCACTTGACTCCTAAGTCAATATACTCATATATAGATGACCTAGTCATCGTAAATTGCTTGATAGATGCTAGAATTGGTTGTGCATGCTTTGCCACATATTTCATTTGCCATCTTATTGTGTGAGCATGTTGGTTGCATATTTTACTCATTCGAGGACATCCACTTGTTGTTTTGATTGTTTGGCTTTATCTTCTTTTGCCAAGTGGATGGACAAGAATGCCTAAGAACCTCCTCTAGCTATCTATGCTTTTCTCGTCTCAAAATCTATTCAAGCTGCATCACAAAATTTGATCAAGTCAAATTCAAACCACTCTGTGTGAGGAGCGCTCGGAGTCCCCGATTCATCATAGACTTAAACTTCCAAAACCTCTTTGTGATTCTCGGTCTGACCGACACCATACTTTCGGTCCTACCGAGATCATTAAGTTGATCTAGGCTTTCGATCTCGGTGCAACCGATTCGAACCACTCGGTCACACCGAGTTGCAATAACTGTATACAGTTTTGCACCTCGGTGCCACCGAGTTGTTCCACTCGGTCACACCGACAGGGTCGGACTATATATAGTGACGGGCAAAAGTTTGGAAATTTCTCCGAAACCTCTTCGCCCGCGCATAGCTCGCTCTGCCTCCTGGGTCTCCGGATCGTCCTCCTCGCCGCCAGCCGCCTCCAGTCGCTGGTCTCCGTCGCCGTCAACGGGAATTCTGCCCCGCCGTTGCTGCCGTAGCGAGTCTCCGCCGAACTATGGTATGGACTCGATCTTTGTGCTATTCTCCAATCCGATTCCTAGCACATTGTGATCATCATGATTCTTGCCACGTTTGATAAACTCCTATCCAGTCAATGAACTCGTAGATTAGGTTTAATTCGAAAATTTTAGGGTTAGGTTTCCGCCGAAACCATCTCGGACCCACCGAGTTGAAAAACTCGGTCCCACCGATTTGGCTTATGCCATTGCACAAGTAAAACTCGGTCTGACCGAGAATTACTTATCGGTGTGACCGATTTTGGAACTCTATGAAACCCTAGCAGTCTCGGTGCCACCGAACTATGACTCGGTCTGACTGAGTTCACTAGTTCTGGTGCCAAAACTGCTTCGGTGTCACCGAGTTTGAAAATCGGTAGATCCGAGATGATTTCAGTGGGAAACTAAAACTAAGTTTTTGAATTACTCTTTTGCAAAATCTCTGCACTTTGTGATGCTCATCCACTCTATCTCATCTATAATCTATTCACAGGGTCAGCAGTCAGAGTTTGCATCATGTCAGACCAAAGTGACAGCCAGAACCTCTCAGAGCAGCAAGTGGTGATGAGTGAGGGCACTAGTCCCTCCAGCTCTTCAGATGATGGCAGCAGGAGCACCCCTAGTAATCTGCCTAAAGCTGCCACTAGACAAAGGAAGAAGAGAACTTCTGATTCTGAAGATGAAGATTATGTGGCAGAGGAAGAGGCCACATCAAGGAGAGTTGAGCCAGCTCAAGGCACAAAGCCAAGGCTGAAAATCAAAAGGCCAGCAGGCAGGCAGTCCATGTCTAAGGTTACAGCTTCAACTAAGAAGCCTGCACCCACAGAGCCAGTTGCTGCTGAGGGCAAAAAGAGGAAGGAAAGGGTCAAGAAGACTGTAGCCAGAGTGCTTGGCAAGGCCTCCATCATGGAAGATGAGGAGGAAGAAGAAGAGGTTACTGCACCAGCACCCAAGGCACCCAAACTTATGGGAGATGCCATAAGGTCAGGGGCAACTGCATCCAAGCCCAAGGAAGCACCCAAGGCTGCATCTAAGCCAAAGAGTGCACCAAAGAGAAACACAAGAAGCATTCCAGCCACTGAAAAGAACAAGGCCCAGTGCCTGAAGCTACAGAGGAAGAGGAAGAGCATCTCCTTAGGAAGCTCAAGCACAAGATCCCAGACCACAATGATGCCCTGTGGCTGAGAATATGAAGCTCAGGAAAGACTCAGGGCTGAGGAAGTGGAGAGAGACAGATCCCTATGCTACCAGAAGGAGGACTGCAGTGGACTACAGGTTTCACACCAAGGAGCAGCAGGATTTCTATGAGACAGTTTTGCTTGACAAGAAGCCAATAGTATGTGACATGAGATGGGTCGACTGGACCTACATGAAGGAAAATGAGGAACACTATCCTGGAGTGTATGACAGCTTTAGTGCGTGTGGAGTTGCAGACTTTGTTGGGCAGAAGCTCACAAAGTGGAACGAGGAGCTAATCATGCAATTCTACTCCATAGCACACTTCTACCCAGATGGGAGGATCACTTGGATGTCAGAAGGTACGAGGTACCAGTCCACAGTTGCTGAATGGGCACATCTTATCAATGCCCCCGAGGAAAATGAAGATGACTTAGATGTCTACTCCAAGAAGAAGATGGATCACAACTCTATGGCAAATATGTACAAGGAGATTCCAACAGATGATCTTGAGACTCACCAGTTTGGGTCTGTGAAACACTTGCTATCAGGATTGCCTACGATCAACTGGATCCTTAGGCACACTCTTTTGCCCAAGTCTGGAGATCACAGGATGATCAGAGGTCATGCCATTAACTTGCTACATATCTTTGATGTACCTCAGAAATTCAAAGTCATGAGCCTCATAGTGGAAACAGTCAAGAGGACAGCTGCCAACCAGAAGAGGAGTGGTGGGTATGCCCCATAGATTCAGGAGCTCATCAACTCAAAGATGGGCACGGGCACATACTTGTTGGGATAAGGAACACCTGCCCATCCGTCCAGACTTCGAAGATAATCAAGTGATCATGACTGAGAATGAGCCATCATCTACCCAAGCACAAGCCAAGAAGGAGAAGGCAAAGAAGGAGAAAGCTGCTAGGATGCCTACTCAAGAGGAGGCATCTGAATATTTTCTGAAAACCAAACAAGAGCAGCTTGGTTACCTGATTGTGTCCACCCTGTGGATTGAGCAAGGACTAGCCACCCTAAATCAGAACCAGGCAAGCTTAGAGAGGATCATGGAACGGAGGTTCTATGATTTGGACATCAAGGTGACAGAGATACAGACTGCCGTGGAGCAGCTTCAGGATGACATGAATGAGAGGAGAGGCAGGACTACGACTGATGCTTTTGCCAGGGTGCCATGAGGTCCGAGGTCGTCTGCAATGCCAGTTGCTGACACTAGAGCTACCACGTCTGTGCCAGCCACAGCCTCAGTTCCACCAGCTCTAGCGTCCACTTCAGCCTCAACTCCGACCACGTCTACCGAAGGCTTCGTCCTTGGAGTGCTCCGGACTCCACCACCACCTGAAGATCAAGCCTGATGGTCGACTTAGCACTATGCATTTTCTAGGAACTTTTTGGTAACTTGTTGCCAAAGGGGGAGAAAATGTATAGATCATAGGCTTCGAGAGAGAGTGTTGCTTTTATTCTCTCTTGTTTTATTTGGTGGTTTTTCGAACTTTATTTGCTTGTGTGTGAGATACTACGTCCTTATGCCTGTGAGACATCGATGATCATGTGTTTGATCATAAGCTACACTTAATGTTTGCTTAATATTATCATTCTATCTATCTTATGTGATCACTCACCATTCTTGGTGATGAGTGCAAGTACTTCTTTCTTATCATTTTTGAGCGCTCCATCAAGATGTATGTGACACGGAAGAGTAACCCATGACTCTAATTCCTTGTGCATTTGCAGTCCAAAGCAAATTCTAAATATGCACAAATTTAGGGGGAGCTCTTACTTGTCACATACTTCTCAAAGCGACGATGTATTTCATGATTATTATAATTTGTCGAAGCTTTGATCTATATGTTGTCATTAATTACCAAAAAGGGGGAGATTGAAAGTGCAACTATCCCTAGGTGGTTTTGGTAATTCATAACAACATATAGCTCATTGAGCTAATGCTATTTCAAGATGATTATTTCAGTAAAGCTCAATGATTGGCATGGCATGAATGTGAAAGTGGAACCTTCAAAATGCTAAGGACAAAGAATTGGCTCGAGCTCAAAAGTTCAAGACTCTTCATTTTATATTTTAGTGATCCAAGATCACATTGAGTCTTTAGGAAAAGCCAATACTATCAAGGAGGGATGAGGTGTTGCTTAATGAGCCTCTTGCTTTATGTGCTTGGTGATATGCTCCAAAATCCTCAACCACTTTTCCATAGCCACAAATGACCTAAATACTAAGCCAAACTCGGTCATACCGATTCTTTCAATCCGGCGCCACCGAGTTTCACTTGTCATTTGCCTCTGCCAAACCCTAGCAATTCGGTCCTACCGATAAGGATCTCGGTCTCACCGAGATGGGATTGCAAACTCTCTGTTTCCCTTTCATAACTTTTCGGTCTCACCGAAAGAGCGAATCGGTCCCACCAAGATTGCAATGTAAACTCTCTGTTTCCTTCTTGTAACTTTTCGGTCTCACCGAAAGAGCGAGTCGGTCCCACTGAGTTTGCCTGACCAACTCTCTGGTTAGCTTATTGCCAAACTCGGTCTCACCGAGTTTGTGCAATCGGTCTCACCGGGAGTACGTTATGCCCAAACCCTAACCGAATCGGTCCTACCGAGTTGCATGTCAGTCCCACCGAAATCTCTAACGGTCACTAGGTTTACTATTTCGGTCCGACCGAGTTTGTTTATTCGGTCCCACCGAGATTGGTAAATTGTGTGTAACGGTTGGATTTTGTGTGGAGGCTATATATACCCCTCCACCTCCTCTTCCCTCGTGGAGAGAGCCATCATAACACATACACCATTCCAACTCATATGTTCTGAGAGAGAACCACCTACTCATGTGTTGAGACCAAGATATTCCATTCCAACCATATGAATCTTGATCTCTAGCCTTCCCAAGTCGCTTTCCACTCAAATCTTCTTTCCACTAGATCCAAATCCTATGAGAGAGAGTTGAGTGTTGGGGAGACTATCATTTGAAGCACAAGAGCAAGGAGTTCATCATCAACACACCATTAGTTACTTCTTGGAGTGGTGTCTCATAGATTGGCTAGGTGTCACTTGGGAGCCTCCGACAAGATTGTGGAGTTAAACCAAGGAGTTTGTAAGGGCAAGGAGATCGCCTACTTCGTGAAGATCTACCGCTAGTGAGGCAAGTCCTTCGTGGGCGATGACCATGGTGGGATAGACAAGGTTTCTTCTTCGTGGACCCTTCGTGGGTGGAGCCCTCCGTGGACTCGCGCAACCGTTACCCTTCGTAGGTTGAAGTCTCCATCAACATGGATGTAGGATAGCACCACCTATCCGAACCACGGGAAAAACATCCGTGTCTCCAATTGCGTTTGAATCCTCAAAACCCTTCCCTTTATATTCTTGCAAGTTGCATGCTTTACTTTCCGCTGCCAATATACTCTTTGCACGCTTTCTTGAATTGTGTGATGATTGCCTGACTTGTCCTAAGATAGCTAAAATCTGCCAAGAACTAAAATTGGGAAAAGGTTAAGTTTTTATTTGGTCACGTAGTCTAATCACCCCCCTCTAGACATACTTTCGATCCTACACCATCGCCGACCCTGATCTGTACGGGGTTGGCGCCGGTGCCTGACGGCCCACTGTTGATGATGGCATCTTTTGCAGGAGCCCGTGTAGTTAGCACTCCTTAGGACCCGTTCCATGCGAGGAATCAAAATGCGCCCCACGGGGGCTTGTAAGGTGTCTGTAGTCTCGTTTGTTAATACATGACCTTCGTTATGGATTTGTGTGAGTTGCTAATTTCGTCATAGCTTAGTTCTCCCTTTCGAACCTCGCGAGGGCTTGGTTCTCTACGCCGACAGGTCCCAGTCCCAAGGCGGCGTCAGCCGTTGCTGGTATGCCAGGTCGCGATGCCGTGGTCAAGGCCAGGAGGTGAGCGACCCGGGGTCTGGTAAGAGCCCCTGAGTCGTGATGCTCATGAGGTCCCCTTTGGCGCCCAACAAGCCGTTGCTTGGTGAGAAAGGGAAGCAATGTCGCTAGTACGGAATTGCTTTAGGTGCGGGGGTAGTGCCACGGTAGCCAGCGCTGTGGGAGGTGACTTATCTCAAGAGTTGGGGATTATTCCTGGTGCGCCGTCGGGTTCGCACGTCGGTAGGAGCGGAATCGCTTGGCAAGGTCCTCGCGACCCCCTTCCCCCTCGCCTCTTCTCCCCTTTCTGCTCTACGTCCACGGGTCCCGGCCCTCGAGCTTGTCTCAGCCGTCGCTGGTATGCCAGGTCACGATGCCGTGGACAAGGCCAGAGGGTGAGGGCTGGAGAGCCAGTAAGAGCCCTGAGTCGCGATGCTCAGGCACCCCCCCTTTAACGTGCCAGCGGTTCGCGCGGGCGAGGGTGAAGGGAACCTCGTGAGGTCCTTGGCTAGCACAGTCCCCTCCAAGGATCCTGCAGGTTCATCACAGAAAGAAGATGGGGTTGCCATGCCAGTCATTAGTCGATCGTTAGTCGCTCAAGAGCTCGCTGGTTGGAGTAGGTGAGGTGTATCTGGGCACCCATGAGCCAGCGCGGGACTCATGAGGCCCTACCTCTAGGCGGGTTGCACCTGGCACTGGGCCGTATCTTGAGATGTGTCCCTGTAAAATTTGGTTAGATGCCGGTACTCTACGTCCTCGGGTCCCGGCCCTCGAGCTTGTCTCAGCCGTCGCTGGTATGCCAGGTCGCGATGCCGTGGACAAGGCCAGAGGGTGAGGGCTAGAGAGCCAGTAAGAGCCCTGAGTCGCGATGCTCAGGCACCCCCCCCTTTAACGTGCAAGTGGCCGACATGGGGAAGAAAGGATGCCGCGGACAGGCACCATGCAGTTAAGCGTGATAGGCAATGCATAGTTGGAAATAAACGTGAGTGAGATACACGCCGCTGGGTCTGGCCCGAGCGGCTTGGGATGATGCAGCCCGAGGGGCGCCCCCAACAAGGCAAACTAACGACCGAAAGATAAAAGGGGATACATGCCGCAGGGACGGACCCACGCGGCCTGGGAGTGATGCAACCCTGGGAGGGCGCTCCCAGCTGGGAATGGAACTTGAAAGATGTCACCTGAGGATGTCGTCGGCGTAGTGGCGTTGGTGCAGCAGACTTGATGGGCTACGGAAGCTGATCCTCATGAGCCCCCAGGCCCCGGGGCCTCGGGAGGCTCCGGAGGCACCGGTGGCTCCTCGCGAGCTGTCTTCATCTCTGCTAGGGCCGCGGAACGCCTGTCTTCCTGAGCCTCCATGATGCCCCTCATGAGGTGCTGGTGCGCCGCAGCCATGCTCGGCAGGCCATAGGGAATGCGAACATAGCTGTGGGGTGGACCCCCGCAGCGCCCCACTCGCGAAGGCCAGAGGCGCTCCGTCATGGCGATCTGATTGAGCCCTGGTACGTCGACGCAGACACGCAGCCCACCATCCTCGGCTGGATGTGGGGCCATGGCTAGTAGGCGGCGGCAACCTCTCATGATCCTTGTTTCCTGTAGTTCTTGAATGGCCTTGTTAATGAACTCCTGCTGGTCTGACCTTCCTCGCCTGGCTCCTTCTCGGGGGAAACGTGCTGCGAAGCACGCTTCCACATGGTGCCCAAGCGCCTCCCTCATGACCCTGGCTAGGTCGGTGGCCCTCCAGGTGAGAGCCCCGAGCCCTGCCTGAGGAGGGCGCCGGGCGCTCTTCCCTATGCGATGGAAGGAGGGTCCCCCTGGGCAGAGACGGGCCCTGAGGGGCTTGCCTCCTAAGGGGCTGAGCCTAATGATGTCTTCTTCTTCTTGGGTTGGTCTCAGGAAGCCTCCTTCTTCCGTGATCTGGGTCTTCTAGCGACGCGGCCTGATAGGCTCGCTCCAGGGAACACACTGCATCCTTCTCTTCACAGGGCACCGTGATGACGGCGCCACTTCCGAGCATCTTGAGGACGTTGTAGCCGTGGTGAGTCACGGCCATGAACTTGGCCAGCGCTGGGTACCCAAGGATGGCATTGTACGGCAGGCGGATGTGGGCGACGTCAAAGTCGATGAGCTCGGTGCGGTAGTTGCTGCGGGCCCCGAAGGTGACAGGGAGGCGGACCTGCCCGATCGGGACTGTGGAACCGTCAGTGATCCCGGAGAAAGTCTTGGTCGGCTGAAGCTGGTCATAGGGCACTTGGAGGTTGTTGAATGTTTCCACGGAGAGGACGTTGAGCCCTGCCCCTCCGTCGATGAGGGTCTTGGTGACCAGCATGTTGCTAATGACTGGGGAGCAGAGCATCGAGAGGACTCCGGTCGTGGCTGCGCACTTGAGCTGGTCTGCCGAGCTGAACGTGATGGCGCACGCTGACCACCTGAGGGGGCGCGTCGCTTCGAGCTTGGGGAGAACTGCATTCACTTCGCGGGCAAACTGCTTGAAGATACGTTGAGAGGCTGGGGCTTGAGCTCTGCCTAGGATGTAGGCGATTGCGCGCGGCTCTTGGAAGCCCCCAGCTCCCTCGTCTTGATGGCGGTCTTCATTCCTCCTTGGCTGAGGCGGCAGCAGAGGTAGGCCCGCACTGCCATGAGGGTGATCCTCACGAGGCTGATCCCTCCAGTCTCCCTCGCGAGGCAGGTCCCGCCAGCGGTCCTCGCGAGGCTGGTCGCGCCACCCCGGGAGCGGGCCGCGATCTTCCCAGCGTCTTGGGTTTTTTCCTCCTCCTCGGTCGTAGCCCCGATCAGCACGGTCAGGGCGACGGCCGATCCTTCCTTCTCGCATGGCGCGGAGTTCTTCACATTCGTTGGTGTTGTGGGTGTGGTCGTCATGGTACACACAGTACCGGCTGCCTCTGGAGGGTTCGGGCAGATCCTTGCCCCGCTTTGTGTCTAGTTCTGTCGCGAGTATGGCAGCCCCCTTGCGCTTCACGTCCTTGGCCTTGGGCTTCTTCTCTTCTGGGTCCGCGGCAGGCAGCTGGAGGAGGGAGAGACGTCCCTCCTCAGCCCTGGCGCACTTGTTCGCCAAGTTGAACAGCTCCAAAGAGGTGCAGAGGTATTCGTGCATCGCCAGCTCCTCCTTCATCCTGACGTCGCGGACGCCATCGGAGAAAGCCGGGATAATGGCTTCCTCGGACACCTTGGGGATCTTGAGGCGCGCGCTGTTGAAGCGATGGATGTATTTTTGCAGGGTCTCTCCGGGTTGTTGCTTGATGCGGCACATGTCGCTCACGGCGGGCGACCGGTCGCGAGTACCTTGGAGGTTGGCGATGAAGCGGGTGCGCATCTGGTCCCAGGAGGAGATCGTGCCTGGAGCCAGATTCAGGAGCCAGGTTCGAGCTCCTTCCTTGAGCGCCATGGGGAACCAGTTCGCCATGACCTTTTCATCCCCGCTGGCAGCCTCGATGCCCAGCTCATAGAGCTGGAGGAACTCTGCGGGATCAGTTGTGCCGTCGTAGCGAGGAGGCAGGTCAGGCTTGAACTTGCTGGGCCACGCGACGCTACGCAGCTCGGTGGTGTAGGCGCGGAAGCCCGCGGTGGCCACGAAAGGCTTCGGTTGGTGGAGAGCTTGGTCTTGAGGGTCCCCACGCGCTGCAGCTAGGAGCAGAGCAGGGTCTTGGCGCGCCGGAGCTGGAGCAGGGTCGCGGCGTGCCGGAGTAGGGAGCGCCCTGGCAGCCCCTTGCGGGCGAGGAACTTCTTAGCAGCTCCGTTCTTGTTGCGCTGGCGCCTGACGGAGCGGGTTCCGCCCAGGGGCCAAGCGCCTTGGAGCCATGGCATCTTCTTGGAGGGGAGGCGGCCGGTGCGCCTCTGGAGCTTCGTTGCCCACGCGGGGCGGAGTGTGGCGCAGAGGAACGGATGGCGCGGAAGAGCCCGCTGCGGCGCGGACAAGCTCGACGACGCGGTCGAGCCACTCTTTGTAGACGTCGTCGACGGGGCGGTAGCGCAGGAGCTCGTTTGCCGCGAGGAGCACAGCCTGAGCCTCCAAGGGTGCGCAGAGCGCGCGGGATGAACAACTGGCTGGTGTGAGTGATGGAGTAGCGGTGCGGCCGTCTTGCCGCACGGACGGGTGCTGAGACAATGCCTGCTGCTCGCCCCCCGCCGGGCCAGTGGCGGCGTTGACGGCGGGCAATGGGGAACGACGAGGACGCACACCGACAGGGCCTGTCTAGGCGACGCGAGAAGAGATGGCGGCCCGGCGCTCGGCGCGGGCCCAATGAGCGTCGGACATGGATGCGACGGTCAGAGGAGAACGGAGTGGTGGAGGACAGATTCCGGCGCACCCCTACCTGGCGCGCCAAATGTCGGATTTCGGGTTCCGGCAGACCCTTAAGGTTCGAACACTGGGGTGCGCACGGAAATCACGCCTTCTACCTCCCCGTCTCGCAAAGATCTAAACTACTAAAGGAACTGCATGAGAGACACAAGATTTATACTGGTTCGGGCCACCGTTGTGGTGTAATACCCTACTCCAGTGTGTGGTGGGTGGATTGCCTCTTGTGGCTGATGATGATGAACAATACAAGGAAGAACAGCCTCGCGAGGGTCTGTTCTTGGCCGGGGCGACGAACTACTGGGAGGAGTTCAGTCACCTTCTCTCTCTCTCTCTCACTTACTCTCTCTGCTTGCTAGTCGGATCCACACGCCGAACCCGTCAACCGAACCCCTTGCTACGTGGGTGGCCGGTCCTATTTATAGGGGCCCTGGTCCTCTTCCCAAATATCGAGCGGGAAGGGAGCCAACAATGGCGGGCTAATTTGAAGGGGGACAGCAAGTACTCTTATCCTGACTAAAGTTGGTCTTCGCCTGCGAAAGACCCTGCGGTGACGCCGTGCTGGGCTCCATGGTGACCTCCGTCTCGTAGTCCGCTTGGTCCTGGTATCGTTGCACCGAAATGGCAACCTTTGCCTGATGCCTCGATACTCTGCGGCTGCACTTGCCCCCTTTGCACCAAAGAGGAAAGAAGGACGCTGCGCGCGCTGGCGCCCGCCTGGCACCCTTGATCGTCATGGCTTGCATCATGGGCACCTCGCGAGGTACCCCGCCTTGATATCTCCGTCTCCTCGCGAGCCAGCCTGAGGAGGCTGTGCCTGAGGATGCGCCGTGTCGTCCGCCTCATGAGGCTTGGCCCCTCGCGAGGGTCTTGAGTCTTGTGCTGATGAAGACGGGCCATGTTGGGCCCCCATTTGAGCCACGCTGCAGGCCACAGGCAGGCAAGTCTGGGGACCCCCGTTCCCAGAACGCCGACATCTTCTCACCAACCGAAGCTTTTCACAACAAGCCTGATGGTGTTCGGTAGGGAACGCCCCACCTTTGGGGACGAAAAGATATCCATTGCCGCTTACTGCTTTCAATTTTTTTCTCGTGTCAACATAGAACAACCGGAGTGTTGTTTGAATTTTTGTAATTTTTCAGGGTTCGTTTGGACATTTTTATGCATTATCTGAGTTTTCAATGCATTTATGTGCATAATTCAAATCTGAACTACATGCGCATGCTCCAGTGCATATAAATTGGTTGAAAAATCAAATATGTGTCCTTGAGTGCATGCTTAGGTCCCATGCAAGAAATGGAAATGAATTTCAAACACCAGGGCACCGTTGATTGCCGGCAAAACATTGAGATGCTTGGTTTTTAAATTCTACTAAATCCAAAACTTGTATGAAATTCATGAAACTTGGCATGCTATCATGAAGCGGTATCAACATGCCATGGTAAAAATTTTGTCCCATTTGGGGCAGGTTTGGGTATATGCTTCTCACAAACCGGAGCTTCTCACAACAAGCATGATGGTGTTCGGTAGGGAACGCCCCACCTTTGGGGACGAAACGATATCCATTTCCTCTTATTGCTTTGAAAAAAATTCTCGTGTTAACATAGAACAACAGACATGTTGTTTGAATTTTTGTGATTTTTGGGGTTCGTTTGGACATTTTTATGCATTATTTGAGTTTTCAATGCATTTATATGCATAATTCACATTTGAACTACATGCGCATGCTCCGGTGCATATAAATTGGTTGAAAAATCAAATATGTGTCCTTGGGTGCATGCTTAGGTCCCATGCAAGAAAAGGGAATGAATTTGAAACACCAGGGCACCGTTGATTGCTGGCAAAACATTGAGATGCCTGGTTTTTAAATTCTAGTAAATCCAAAACTCGCCTGAAATTCATGAAACTTGGCATGCTATCATGGAGTGGCACCAACATGTCATGGTAAAAATTTTGTCCCATTTGGGGCAGGTTTGGGTATATCCTTCTCACAAACCGGAGCCTCTCACAACAAGCATGCTGGTTTTCGGTAGGGAACGCCCCACCTTTGGGGACGAAACAATATCCATTGCCTCTTATTGCTTTCAAATTTTTTTCTCGTGTGAACATAGAACAACAGGAGAGTTGTGTGATTTTTCGGGGTTTGTTTGGACATTTTTATGCATTATCTAAGTTTTCAATGCATTTATGTGCATAATTCGAATTTGAACTACATGCGCATGCTCCAGTGCATATAAATTGGTTGAAAACAAATCAAATTTGTGTCCTTGGGTGCATGCAAGAAATGGGAATGAATTTCAAACACCAGGACACCGTTGATTGCCAGCAAAACGTTGAGATACTTTGTTTTTAAATTCTAGTAAATCTAAAACTCGTCTGAAATTCATGAAACTTGGCATGCTATCATGGAAGGGCACCCGACATGTTGTGGTATTTTTTGTGTCCATTTTGAGAGAAGGCCCACTCGAATAATGACAGCCAACAAAGGCATTTTGAAAAAAATAGCTGCCACTTTAATATCTCAAACATTTGTATAATTCAAACGGTGTGCGTTCAGTTAACCATTCATGTGATGCCACGTGTCTTGGTTTTAATGGCTATGGAGGTGTCGTGTCGACAGATGCTTGACTAAATGGGAGGCGTGCGAGTGCAGTCCGGTGTGCAGGCTCACCGGGAAGCGTACAAGCTATTCAACGCAGGATTTGTGCATCTCTTCAACGCAAATGGTTCAGATTATGATATGCAAACTAAAGCTGGACTTCGGCGCTAAGCCAAGAGACATTGCGATTTGTCAAAATATGCAGCTAAAAATTAATAGTTCTCACCGGGATTAACCATAGATTTCATTCATACTAGAGCTTAAGCAGTCGTTCTCACCGGGAAGCGAGATAGCCTTGGATCGCCGCCCGCCTCGCTCCCACTGGTCTATATTAATGGTGCCGCCAAGCGGCCGCACCCCCCATCCTCGCCACACACACAATTCCTCTCTCTCCACCCGCATCCTCGATGCCACTCTGAGTCCTCAAAGCCGTAAGTGTACGAGGATGTCGCTGAAGCGCCCCATCGGAGGGAGTGGCGACGCCGGGGCTGCTGAAGCACCAGAGCATGGCATGAATATGGACACAGAGGTTTCTGTCCCTGCCGACGAGGTGGAGAATGAGGCTGCCAACAAGCGGAGGCGGGTCAAGAAAGAACCGCAAGCGACTCCAGCAGGCCTGGACTTCATCAACAACCTCCCCGATGATATGTTGATAGTCATCATATCCCTCCTCTCAGTCAAATATCGGGCGAGGACAGCCGCCCTTTCCCGGTGGTGGTGCACCCTATGGCTCTGCACCCCTGTCGACCTCCTCGATGCCCACAAGCTCTGCCATGGCTATCACCAAAGCTTGGATGCGTTCTCCCAGATCCTCGATAGTCATGATGGCCCAATCAAAGGCCTTATCGCGGGCAAGTGTCATTCCAATGGCAAGGAACAAGCCAGGCTTGACGAGTGGTTCCGATCCCGCGCCATAGATCAGCTCGAGAAGCTAAGTTATAATGATTGGCATATGTGCTTGCTGCCAACGTCCGTGCTCTGCTTCGCGCCCATGCTGCGCCTCGCCAAGTTCATGAGCTGCCATCCCCCCTTAATGACGCACCCGCTCTTTTTCTACCATGATTGAAGCACCTCGAGCTTGGTGCCGTCCGCATCGCAAAGGATCACATGGAGCAACTGATCCGCGGTTGTACTACACTTGAGTTCCTTCGTCTTTAGGCGATGAATTGGTCGAGTACCTTGCGCATCACCTCCAGGACTCTCCAGACTATTTATGTGTGTTGCTGCTACTGCAACAAGAGATCACAAAAGGTGGACCACAATATGCTCATCCAGGACACACCTTCACTTGAGAGATTACTTGTAGTTGATCAACAAGGTCCAACAAGAATCAATGTCATTTCTACGCCAAAATTGAAAGTGGCGGGCTACTCATCTGTCAAACACTACAACTTTCAGGTACAACAGTCGCCTTATATACCTCTCCTTGATATCAATGTTATTTCTAGTTTTGAAGATGTACGTTCGTTTGTCATCCAGCGAAGCTTCACCCAGACTCTGGGCACAGTGAAGGTCTTGGCACTAGAATCTGTCGTCCCCAACCTGGACCAAGTTTTTAGTTGCCTGAGATGCTTTCTGTGCCTGAAGAAGCTGTATATCGAGGTGATGTTACTTTCCTGTTAATTGTTAACCATAAGGGAGTTCATTTTTTTGCACCTTTTCCCAAGTTTACAATGACAATGTACTACGATTTCTGAAGGAATTTTGGAGGATTTTAGGACATACACCCCCACCCCATATTGGTTGCTTCATTCATATGGTTACAACCGTCCATAAGCATTTCTCCTTTGGATTCATCTGTACCTCTTGTGAAGAAGGCTACATGTTTCTAAATTGTAATCAAATGCCCATGTTAATCATGCCAGATCGAAGATAGCACGTTGGTACATTTTACAAATCCTGCAAACCAAATGGGCGTGTAGAAGTGTTCAAAACTGCATGTAGGCACTAACATGTTCTCTTCTTTTGTAGTGCATATTAGGACCAGTGGAAGATGTTTATAACGACAATCACATCGAATGCCTGGATCTGCATCTCTCAAGTATTACTTTGAACTCCTACCGAGGGACCCCACCGGAAATTACACTCGCCAGGTTCTTTCTTGCCAGAGCAAACGTGCTAAGGGTACTGAGGTTGAACACGCATTTAATTAGGAAAGATCAATGGTATGATAATCAAAGCCGGCAGGTACTGCGGAATGGAAGTGCCTCCAAAAATGCCAAACTTCGTATTGGAAGAGCATATGGCAAAGCAATTGGAAGTTATTGTGTCAAACCCATACAAGACTTGTCAGTGGCTGATCCCTTTTCAGAAATGACGTAGCTTGCAATGTTTGAATTCGGGCGTTGTAATCTTTGAATTCGAACCTTGCAATATTTATGGTATTTATTATATTGAACCGTTTCTGTTCTCTTGTCTCAACGCAAACACTTCATCCGGGTGAACCGCTTACATCACACACACATTGATCTGGCTGACCGTTTCTTTTGTGTTGCCTAATCACAAACATTTCATCCGAGTGAACTGTATGTTGTACATCGCACACACCTTGATCTGGCTGACCATTTCTTTGTGTTGCCTAATCACAAACAGTTCATCCGAGTGAACCGTATGCTGTACATCGCACACACCTTCATCTAGCTGCCCATTTCTTTTGTTCCTCCTCATCGAAAACGGTTAATTGAACTGAACCATATGCCCGGAATTGCACACGCAACTAAAATCCGAACCGTGTTTGATGCATCCGTCATCGCAAACGTTTTGCAACTTTTTTGATGGTTTTTTAACACCACCGTTTGCGACTATTGCATGGCACACAGTTTCGTCAAAGGGTCTCTGATCTCAGTGTCGCATTAGCAGCATCCTGCAGTAGTCTCTCTCTCTCTCTCTCTCTCTCTCTCTCTGACGCGTCAGGCCCACTATTAGCCTCTCCACTCGTGCCCGAAGCAGTACGAGTGGAGGCATATTCCCCTAAATACGCCATGGACGTCACCCCCTCCCTAG
This sequence comes from Triticum monococcum, assembly GCA_034509565.1. Taxonomy (NCBI): domain Eukaryota; kingdom Viridiplantae; phylum Streptophyta; class Magnoliopsida; order Poales; family Poaceae; genus Triticum; species Triticum monococcum. Next base: position 70,651,320 of record CM067843.1, on the reverse strand, counting down.
ATTTTCTTTTTATTCAAAATTGAAGTCATTTTGACCAAAAACTTTGACCAGCTACAACTCCTAATCTACAAGTCCAAATGAGTTGATTCTTTTTGCATTAGTTTTGTATTGGAATATTCTAGCAGCATACCAAATTTGAGATTTTTTCCTTCCTGTCTAGAATTTTTGATGAATTTCAGAAGGGTTCTTGATATTTTATTTTGCTATTTCTAATTATTTTTAGAAGGAGAAACTTGCCTTGAGGAGAACCAGGAGGAGTGTGACCCTCCTTTGCACTAAGGCAAGCCACACAAATATTTGCATGGTGTCATTGCAATAACTATGATTTTTCCAACTTGAATATGATATATTTCATGCATTTAACCTTTTAATAAATATTTCTTGTGTTAGTTCATTTGTTATGCTTGACTTGCTTAGATTGCTGTAGGACTTGAGTGCATGGACTAGTGTGATGCAGTAGAGTGATTTTGATAGTGTGACTATGGTTTGGTTATGATCAGTATTATTTCATACATGATTTATCATTTTCACCATGTTAATGTCATAACTAAAAATGATTGGGAGGTGTCAAAAAAACTAAAAATGATTGGGTTAAAACCAGTGAGTTAAAACCAGTGTCTCCAAAATGGTTAGTGGTGCATGCCGAATGATTCTATGATGTTGATCCATTTCATTTCAGTGATATGTGGATATAGTTGCATGTCAGATATTTGCATGTTCATGGCATACTATGGCTCGAGATATTTTTATTTCAAGTTAAACCTGATGATAATTCAACTTGAACATAATGTTGATTGAGTCACGGTGCCACCGAATCGAGCTTCCCAGTGCAACCACATTTGCCTTTATGGGAAGGCCTTTATTCGGTCCTTGTCATTCCTCTAGTCGGTGCCTCCAACGAGGGAAGGTTATGGGTGTGTGGTAGCCTGGCCCGGTAAGCAGACATAACCTTGTGTGCCCGTTGTTGTTATGGCAACTTGTCCCCGTTTGGGACCGTTTATGTTTTGGCACGACGGTGGCCGTGGATATCATGGGTTGACATCGGGGCCACCCATGACTTAGACCAAAGGGGAGTTGGTCGGAGTGGCCTGGAGAGTGTCATGCCAATGGGTTGGTTCTGTCGGAATGCCGTTGGTCCACCCGAATGGGAGTGCGAGGCCATGGATTCCGTGATGTGGGTACAATGTGCTAACCTCTGTAGAGTGTGTGTTAAATCTATCGATAACCGCATCGTCGGTTACGGACCCAGTTCATAGTAGGTCACACCATCGATCAACATAAATAATTTAATCTTGCACACTAAATTTATATGGTTGGCACTAGTTATGTGATGAGATTGTTGAAACCATGAAGATGGTTGTTGTTGGAACCAAAGAGTTGGTTTCCGTTGTGATCCGGATTGATCACCGTATATATTGATGATATTGGTTACAATGTAACCCATATGGTAAGCGAGTCCAAGGGACTCATTGCACAAGCATGTTCATTTCATGAGTAGTATGTTGAAGCATTGCATTTAACCTGCCTAATTGCCATGTTATTGTTTGCCATTATGCTTTTACTTGTTGTGAGCTTGCAAGTACATTCAATTTACTGACCTGGCGTGTCATGCCAGCTTTCAGAAAAGTCTTACCTGATCGGAGTGCTTCCCGTGTCTAGGCCGTGTCCACATCGGTGTCCCTGTGCTATGGAGTTCCACCTCGTCGCCGTTTCGCTACCACGTAGTCGTCGTGACCGAGGCCCCTTTCATGTTCATTAAATAATGTACATATTGTTCGGCCGCATCGTGTGTGCCGCTTGGCCTCACAATCTAATGTAATATCGAACCTATGTTTCTGCTAGCATCAATAAAGCGGTTGTTTTCTGTACCAAGTTGTTGTTTGTTGCCAGAAGACTAGATCTATGGGCTGGCAATGCAAGGTAAACTGGTTGCTCTGAGCCGGGGTGCCACACTATCTATTTAATTTTATTGCTAAGTCATCACCTTCTCAAACAAGCACCAATCCTAAGAGCACTATTGCCATTCTCATGCACTGTGTATTGTTAATGTTGTCTGCATCATGACTAGATCTCTTCTACCATGAATTACAATGTTTAGTCGTCGCTTGAACTTTGGAGGTGCTCTGCATTTATGTTTTACGGTCTCAGAAAGGGCTAGCAAGATACCATGTTTGTTGGATTTCGGGTTCCAGCAGACCCTTGAGGTTCGAACACTGGGTGCGCACGGAGATCTCTCCCCTACCGATCTACGTCCAATCTCCTCGCGTGATCTAAGCTGGAAACAACGAACAACACAAGGGACACGAGGTTTATACTGGTTCATGCCACCGTTGTGGTGTAATACCCTACTCTAGTGTGTGGTGTGGTGGATTGCCTCAGGGGCTGATGATGAACAGTACAAGGGAAGAACAGCCTCGCGAGAGGTGTTCTTGAGCCGGTGCGATGAACTGTTTGGGTGAGTTCAGTCGCCTCTCTCTCTCTCTCTGCTAGGGCTCTACCAGATCTCTAGCTATCCTCCCTCTACTCTGTGGTGGCTAGCTCTATTTATAGAGGCCCTGGGCCTCTTCCCAAATAATGAGCGGGAAGGGCGCCAACAATTGGCCATTTTGAAGGGGAACATCTAGTACAAGTTATCCTGACCAAAGGTGGTCTTCAGCTGCCAAAAGCACTAGTGATGACGCCGTCTTGGGCTCCACGGTGACCTCCGTCCTGTCGCTATGCTGGTCTTGGTCTCGTTGCACCGGAATGGTAACCTTTGCTCGATGCCTTGGCATGTGCTTGCCCCCTTTGCACCAAAGGGGAAACATGGACACTGCGCAGGTCGGCGCCCGCCTGGTCTCGATCATCATGGCTTGCGTCACGGGCTTCTCGCGAGGTACCTCTGCCGTGATCTCTCCGCCTCCTCACGAGCCTGCCTGATGAGGCTGCCTCTGAGGAAGCTTCCGGTCGTCCGCCTCGCGAGGCTTGGCCCCTCGCGAGGGTCTTGAGCTAGAGCTGATGAAGATGGGCCGCGCTAGGCCCCACTTGAGCCACGCCGCAGGCCGCAGGTAGGCAAGCCTGGGGACCCCCGTTCCCAGAACGCCGACAGTAGCCCCTGGGCCCAAGGCGCGCCCGGTCTTGGCCTAGCAGGGGAGCGGAGAGGCAAGCGCGAAGCGTCGCGGGCCCAAAAAGCCTGCGGCCTCGTGCGCCGCGTGGCGATTGATTAGTCATGGATGTCCGCGCTTCCCCACGATGCCTCGGCAACTGTCCATCTGACAAAAGAGGTGCCCGGGCCAGACCTACTTGCTTTGTTCTCGTTCGCCTCGCCCCAGATCCCCTTTCTCGCTCTCCTCCTTCTTGCTCCCGAAATCCTCCAGATCTGTCTCAATCCTTCTCATCCGGCACGCCATGGCACCTCGCAAGACCCCGACCGAGGCCTGGTACTCTCCGGCCCTGGATTCCTTGGTTGGGGGAGACATGGCGAGCCCGGTGGGCACCCCCGTCCCCCTATTCCTTTGTGACGACTGGGAGCAAGTGGTGAACGCTATGCCCACCTTCAATGGTCAGGGGCTGGTGCCCGCGGAAGCTCCCGAGGATCTTGCGGTGCTCGTGATGGTGAACGTGTCCTCCGGCAGCTCCAGCGGGAGTGAGGGGGAAGAAGAGGCGGAGGAGGAGGAGTCTGAGTCTGAGGCGATTGGCGGGGAGTCGGGAGAGTCCTTCCCTCGGCACAGGTCTCGGGCCCTCCGCTCCATGCCGGACGACGACGATGCCGGCTCCAGGCGAGGAGGGGAGGACTCTCCCTTGGTCACAAGGAAGGGCAGGTCGGGGCTGCTTCCCCTAGGGTCTGCTCTGGTCCCTGGGCGGTCTGAGGCTAGCCCCAGCCCTCCCGACGTGCCTTCTGCTTCCGGGCATCCCGAGGCTGACCCCAGCTGCAGGCTCTCGGGCTTCAAGTTTGGCCGGAGGTTGCTTGAGTCCGCGAGCGACGACCAGTAAGTGCTCGATTCGTGCTTTGCTTGGTTTCTACCACCGAGGCTTGATGTCCATATTCTTTTTTTAGGCCGGTGCCTGCAGTGAAGAGGTTGAGAGGGGCTTGTGCGGCCCTGCTTGGGGCGAGTTCATCTGCCGGGATGGCACCTTCGTCCACTGGGGAGGATGACGGTGAGGCTCGCACCTCCCGGGTCCGATCGTCTTCGCGAGGCCGACTGGGACGCCTTGGCGAGGAGTCAGCCCCTGTGGCCCCGCTGACCCTGGAGTCGACTGTGCTCGATGCTGCAGCCGGGGCGAACAAGGCCCGGGGGCTTCCTTCTTGCCAAACCGTGATCACGTTGTCGTCCTCTTCGCCCGCTCCGCCGGTTCCCACTTCTTCTGCTCCCTCTGCCGCCATCCTGGACCAGGTCGCCAGCGAGCTGAGCCAGCTGCGGGATGATCTTCTGAGCGCGTACCCTCGCCTAGTGGCTGGGCGCCTAGAGCTAGCTTCTGGCTGGGCCCGTTCCGCTGCCTCTGTCCGAGCAGCGCTGAGCCAAGCCGTGTCAGCCTCCGATGGGGAGAAGCAGGCCGCCAACCAAGCCAAGGCAGGTCGCGACGCTGACCGGGGTGACGCTGCGGCCGCCCAGGCTCGCTGCAAGGCGCTGGAGGACGAGCTGCAAGGCTTGCGTGGCGAGCTCGCCAAGGAGGTCCACGGCCGCCAGGAGAAAGAGAAGGACATGAAGGCTCGGGAGGCTGTCGTCAAGGACCGGGACGCCAAGCTTGATGACCGCCATGGCCGATTGGACATGCTGGAGCGGTCACTGAAAGTGGAGAGGACCGAGCTAGACGCCAAGGCAAAGGTCCTGGCGGAGGATCGGGTGGCCTTCACGAAGATGGATAAGAAGGCTCGTGCCGTGCTGAAGACGCTTTACGAGAGCAGCTTGTAGGAGCCGTTGGCCAATGCGGAGGACGGCCCCACCAAGCTGCTTCCCTTCCTGGTCCGTGCGCTTGAAGATGTCATAGACGGCCATGGCCCCACGGCCGAGGCCGAGGCGCGTGCCCTGTCTTCTGCGTGACCCCAACGTCGACTTCGACGGCCTGCTACAACCCGTGAGCGGCGACCTTGCCGCCGCTGCCGCTGAGGCCGTGAAATGCCGAGACGAAGCTTTGCTGGGGAGGTTTTGCGCCTTCAGCATCTTGCCCGGGCGCGGTGCCGCCAGCTCCGCGGCCCCAGGAGGCGGAGTCGCCCAGCGTGACTCCACCACAGGCAGTGGCGCCACTGGAGAGTGATCCCTTCGCGGCTTCTGTCCTGTTTTTATTCCTGCAACATGCACCATGCCTCGCGGAGGCGTTTAAACTTGTGTTTGGCGTCGTAAAACAATGTATGGCTTGTAATATTTTCTTTGGATTTCCTGGATTTTGCATTTTTCTTTCCTACTTGCTTGCGCTGTACGTCAGCAGGGCCCGGCCCCACGCGTACCTCACCCAGCGTTAGCCCCGACCGGACACCAGGACGGGACTAAGGAGTGAGGGGCTACGTGGCAAGTTAGTCTCCGGAGTCGCGATGCTCAGGAGTCCCCCTTGATGTTCAAACGGGTTCCCATACCTTGGCTCCGCTCGGGGAGGGGCGCGTGACGACCAGGTCCGAGGGACCTGGCTGGGTGGTGTGCGCTCGGGCAAGGCCTGGGCATGGCCCCCGTGTCTAGCCCCCTCACACGGCGCTCCCGAGGGGAGGCGATGTGATGGTGCCGGACACTAAGCTCTGGGCTCCCTGAGGTTGGTACGGCCGTAGGCCGCCCTCAGTTGTTTATCACCAGCAGAGCATAGCGCTTCCGTATGTGTACGGGCATAGCCGCTCCTTGGCAGTGTTGTCAGCCAGCACGGAGCACGGTGCTTCCACTGGTACGTGGGAGGGGGCTCCCCTCCGGGAGGAGCCCCTGGGGCGTGTACAGCCCCGCTCTGACGCGTGGCCGGCACGGTAGGGCTATGAGAGGTGTATCTGGGCACTCGTGAGCCAGCGCAGGAGTCACGAGGCCCTACCTCGAGGTGGGTTGCGCCTGGCTCTGGGCCTTTATTAATGGTGTGTTCCTGCAGGGTGGTTAGAATGCAAATGCTCTACGTCCTCAGGTCCCGGCCCTCAAGCGAGCTCAGCCGCCGCTGGTATGACAGGTCGCGATGCTGTGGGTCAAGGCCAGGGGGTGAGGGCTGGAGAGCCAGTAGGAGCCCATGAGTCACGATGCTCAGGTACCCCCTTTTAACGTGCAAGCACTTTGCATGAAAGCGAAGAAGTCCGCGATAAGCAGCAGGTCACAATTAAGCGCGAAAGTGCAAATTCATTTTAAGTAGATGCAGGAAAATCAAACGCCGTTGGGCCAGGCCCGAGCAGCTCGGGGTTGACGCAGCCCGAGGGGCGCCCCCAACAAGGTAGGTAAAGAGCATAAGCAAAACGGATACATGCCGCAGGGACGGACCCACGCGACCTGGGAATGATGCGGGCCTGTGGGTGCTCCTAGCTAAAAACGGAACTTAGAAAGATGTCACCTGGTGCCGTTGAAGATGAAGTGATGCTAAAGAAGCGGGCGATGCGTGATGAGGACATCGATCCTCACGAGCCCCAAGGCCCAAGAGCCTCGGGAGGCTTCGGGGTCACAGGCGGGTCTCCGAGGGCCATCTCCATCTCCACCAGGACCGCACAATGCCTGACCTCCTGAGCCTCCAGAATGCTCCTCAGCAGGCGCTGATGAGCGGCGACTGCGTTCAGCAGGCCGAAAGGCATGCGAACGTAGCTACGAGGTGGACCCTCGCAACGCCCCATGCGCGAAGGCCAGAGGCACTCCTGAGACGCGGCTCGGTCGAGCCCTGGCACATCAATGCAGACGCGCAGCCCACCATCCTCGCCTAGATGTGGGGCTACGACGGGCAAGCGGCGGCTGCCGCGCATGACTCTCGACCCCTATAGCTCTTGGGTGTTTTTTGCGATGAACTCCTGAGGGTTTGGTCTTCCTTGCCTTGTACCTTCCTGAGGGAAACGTGCCTGGAAGCACCCCTCCAAGTGGTGCCTGAGCGCCTCCCTCAGGACCTTGGCAAAGTTGGTGGCTCTCCAAGAAAGAGCCCCCGAGCCCTGCCTGAGGAGGGCGCCGAGCGCGCCTTCCTATGCGAGAGAGGGTGGCGCTCCCTGATTGGGTGCAGATCCTAATGCAACACCTCCGGAGGTGCCTGCCTCCTTATGGCTTGGGCCAGGCGAAACCTTCTTCTTCTTAAGGGTCGCCTCGGCAAGTCTTCCGTTCCTGTGGTCTGAGTCTTCGATTGTTGCGGCTTGGAAAGCGCGCTCTAGTGAACACACTGCATCCCTTTCTTCACAGGGTATGGTGATGACTCCACCGCTTCCTGGCATCTTGAGGATATTGTATCCATGATGAGTCACTGCCATGAACTTGGCCAGGGCTGGGTACCCGAGGATGGCGTTGTCCTTGGGGGACCATGCAAAGATATCCCGATTCTCACGGAGGAAATCGACGAGCTCGCCTTCCTATTTGCTATCCAGGCTCACCCCAATGACGGCAAACCTCTCGGGGTGCTCGGGGTCGAGCTGTATCTTCTTGGTCTCCTTGGCCGGCTGGAAAGATCCTTGGGCATCGTACTCCTTGGAGTCGGCAGGTTGGTTTAGCTGCTTGCTGGCCAGGGCCACGACCCGGTCCAGCGTCTTCTTCTCTGCAGCGATCACGAGGGATTCGGCCAGCCGGTTGCTGGCCGCGGCGCAGTCGGCGAACTTCTTGTAGTCGCCGGCGATGGTGATGACACCCTTGGAGCTCGGTATCTTCATCTTGAGGTAAGCATAGTGGGGGACCGCCATGAACTTGGCCAAGGCGGGTTGGCCAAGCAAGGCATGGTAAGGGCTCTCCAGGTCCACCAACTCGAACCAGATTGCTTCCCGGCGGAAATGGTCCTTGCCCCCAAAGAGTACATCGATCTTGATCTTGCCGATGGGGGCACAGGACAAACCGGGTACGATGCCGTGGAACACCGTTCGAGTCGGCGCAAGCTGCTTTGCCTTGACGCCCAGTTTCTCCATGGTGTCGCGGGTACAGGATGTTGATGCTGCTTCCGCCGTCGATCAGCACGCGGGAGAAGCGTGCGGCGCGCGTATCCGTTGCAAGGGTGGCCTCCAGGACCAATGCGTAGGAGCCGGGGGACGGCATCACCTCTGGGTGGTCGGCCCGGCTCCAACTGATGGGTTTCTCCGACCAATGCATGTGGCCGGCTGGGCTGGTGGCGGCCACATTGACTTCTTGTTGCTCTCGGCGCTTGCTGCGCCAGTCTTCGGGCTGGCTCGTGAAGACGACATAAGAAGCTTGCTCATCGGGGAACTCGTCCTGCACGGCGTCGACCGCGGGCCGGGCGGCTTTGGGCGGCGGAGCCGGCAGGCGGAGTCGGCGTGAGCCCTTCGCCCTTCGAGATTCGGGTGAGCCAGTTGCATTTGCGGGTCGTGTGGTTGGACGGCTTCGCGCCGCTGTGGAACTTGCACGGGGCATCAAGGGTTTGCTCGTAGGAGAAGGCCGGCTGCCAAGCCGGCCGGCCGCCCTTGGGCTTCTTGGGTGCGGGCCGCCCTTCAGGCGGCGCGTCTTCGACCATGGCCACCTGCCGGCTAGCGGGAGGCGGCGCAGGGCCCTTGCGCTTTTGATCATTCTGGTGTTGGCGTCGGCCGCCGTCTCCAGCCGGCGCTTTGGGCGCCGGATTGAGCACCTTTCCGGATGCGTCCACCCAGAGCTCGGTCTTCATTGAGGAGTCGGCGGTGGCGTACTTGTCGGCGATGTTCAGGAGCTCGTCGAGGGTAGTCGGCTCATCGCAGAGAAGCTTGTGCTTGAGGAGGGTGCCCTCTCGGCACCCGGCAGTGAAGTATTCAATGGCTTGCACCTCGTGCACCCCCTCGCAGGAGTTGCGGAGCTCGGCCCAACGCGTCAGGTAGTCGCGAGTGGACTCGGCTGGGCCCTGTACGCATAGGGAGAGCTGTCTGGGCTTGGGGGCCCGCTTGTAGGTGCTGGTGAAGTTGCGAATGAAGGCTTCAGTGAAATCCACCCAGCTGTTGATGCTGAGGGGCTTGAGGCTGTTAAGCCAAGTCCGTGTCGTGCCTTGCAGCATGAGGGGCACGTACTTTACGGCAACGCGTCGGTTGCCATTGGCGATGCTGACGGCTGTGGAGTAGTTGGTCAGCCAATCTTCCGGCTTCACCGAGCCGTTGTACTTGGGTGTGTCTCTTGGGAGCGAGAACCCTTTGGGGAAGGGCTCGTCGCGGATGCGGGGGCCAAAGCAAGGCGGGCCGACATCGTGTTCTTCTTCTAGCGCCAGGGATCGGGCCAGGCGGTCGATCCGGTGGCGGGCGTCGTTTTCGCCGACTCCCTCGCGGTGACCAAGCCGGCCGCTGAGTGTCGGGTGAGCCACTGGAGGCGGGGTAGGATATCTCTCTCCGCGAGCTCAAGGCGGAGGCGGGGTGCCCCGCCATTCCCTGGCTCGGGGGCGGCCATCCGCGTCTCGCTCGATGGAGATTTGGGTCCGGCTTCGGCTGGAAGCCGGCTCTTTCTCGCGCCGCGCGCGGGTGTTGCTGGTAGTCGGCAACCGGGAAGTCGCGCCGTGTTCGCGGCGCGGGGGAGGGCTCCCCGCGCAGGCGTCGGCTTCGTGCCATCGTGCGGCCGCATCGATTAGTTGCTGGATGCGCCGCGTCATGTGGGGGAGGTCTTCGGCTTCCAAGCCGTCCAGCTCGTCCATGGCCGCCTGGGCGGCGCGCAGGTTCTCGAGCGGGGTGGCATAGACCGGGCGATCCACTCCAAACGTGTCGGCGATGACGGCGCCGCGTTGCCTGACAATGCCGGCCCGGCTAGGGCCAGCCGGAGCCGGCGTGCCGAAGGCGGCGCGGTCAGCTTCGCGCTGGTAGACCTTGGTGAGGCGTCTTACGGAGGCCAGCCGCCGGCCCTCCGCGAGGAGGGCGAGGCGGCGTGCCTCCAGAACTTCGTCGCTGGCGTCAGCCGGAAGGGGGGCGGACAAGTCTTGGGCAGCCGCGCGCGGGGTGTCGCGGGCGCCCTCGTCAGTCGGGCCGTCGAGGCCGATAACCATCACCTCGGGGGCGTCAGAATCGCGATCACCAGCCGGAGGGAGCGGGTCGTCATAGACCATGACGTTGGTGGGGAAGGTATCATAGGATGCCGTGTCAGAGTCGACGGGCATCGGGTCGGTGGAGCCAACCGACTCCAAATCCGCAGCGGGCTCGCTGGAGACGTGGAGCTGGCCAAGGAGGTTGGCGAGGTGATCTGCGCCCGCATCGGAGGCAAGCTCATCGGAGATGCGGGCCTTGTCGAAGAGGTTGGCGAGGCCGCTAGCCGCGCAGACGTTGGCGACGCCATGCAGCGCGTCATGGCAAGTGCCATCGGGCGAGCCAGGCTGGCTACGCTCGCGAGGAAGGAAAAGGGTTCCCGTCCAGAACAGGTCTCCGGACGACGGTGCACCTGGCCCCATGGTGGGCGCCAAATGTCGGGTGGTAGGAGCGACATATGCCAACGGGTGGCTTATCATTACGGGAGCCAATAGAACGTCGCCGGTGCCTCGAAGCGGGATGAGGCGAAGACATGCACGCCGGCGAATCTTACCCAGCTTCAGGGCTCTCGGGGGAGATAACACCCCTACTGCTGCTCTGCGGGGTCTCCGCATGGTTACTATGTGGACAAGTAGCTACAATGCTCCTTGAGCTGTTTTGGGTGGAAGGAGGAAGAAGGGCTCGGCTCAGCCTGCTCCCTCTCCTTGTATGTGTCTAGGTCTAGAATGAGAGTCCAACCCCTTGCATGGGTGCACCGGGGGGTTTATATAGGCCTACCCCCCGGGGGTACAATGGTAATCCGACTGGGCGCGGGGCCCAGCTGTCTGTGACTATGCTCGCCGGCTTCTCCGCCGGCTTCTGGGGCCCGCCGGCTGGTGGGTCCCGCCGGCTGCCGGCTCCTGGGTCGACAGGCCGGCCCCACTGGCCAGGGCCTGGTCGGCAGCTGGTTACTGTTACTTCGTGTCGTTGACGCAGGCTTGGTCGGGGTAAGCGTGGCTACAGTAACGCCGCCCTGGCGGGCGATTACTGTAGCCCCGCCGCATCTTGTCTCCTTAATGGGCGTCTCCTTCGAGGAGGGCGGCAGGCCGGCTGCGTGAAGTCGGCCCTGTGTCTTGCCGGCTTGAGAGGAGGTGCGGCCACCTTCGGCATCTCTCTGCACGAAGGGGCCCACCGCCTCGGGGGCCACGCTGGTGACCAGTCGTGGACGGCGTCAGAGCAGCCGTGGCTACAGTGCCGCACCGGGCGGGCCGCAGCTGCCCGCACGACGCGCTGTACCAGGCGTGCTCCGGGTTTTGGGGGTGGCAGGCTCGACTGTAGCCACGCCCCGCTTCATCATTGCAGAGTGGATGCGTACATCGCGGGTACGACGTTGACCGATTTATGGGAGCCGGCCTAGCAGTAGCCGGCCTTGCTGTAGCCGGCCCTGACGTAGCCGGCCCTGACGTAGCCGACCTTGCCGTAGCCGGCCCTCCGCAGCCTTCTGCAGGAGGGTGAAAAGGCGGGCCGCCCCCGAAGCCGGCCAGGAAGGTAGCCGGCTGGGGGGAGGCGGCCCAAGTCTTGAGTCTTCTTATGAGCCGGATGGGCTCACAATTTTTTCTGAGGGGCTAGGGGAAGCCGGCTGGGCTACCCATAGCTATTTACCCCGACAGCATTCTTGTTTTATATATATGTGTTCATTAATGACGCCTTGCAACCGTACACTTTGGTACGGCCAATACACTAGGGGCTTAAGTACCCCACATTATGGTGTGAGAAGTCCGAACACTTTCACAAGTTGGCACCCGAACTTATAGCATTATATGCATCAGCTTCAAATCATGTCTTTAGTCAAATGTTGGGTTTGCCCGGCTTCTATGTTTTGGTACCTTACGTTCTGCTCTATCGGCTAAGGTAACACTAGGAGAACTACTGCGATTGTGCCATGGTTCTGCTGGGCTAAGCACCTCAGTAGAGAAAGCTAAAACTGACTGTCATGATAAGGCGAGAGACTGGTCGCTGTTCGGCGAGGTTTCGAGTCCCTAAAGACTTAGAGACTGGCCGCTTGAGCGAGGAGTCGGTCCTGTCCAGCTTAAAGGCGTGTATCACTCCCCGAATTCGGCCTTCCGAATACCAGGGGCTTCGCCAAAATTTAAAATTATAGAATTCTATGGCTAAGTGAGAGTGATAAAGCATTATTAGTCCGGTTGCCTTGTTCGCTGTGCTGAGCACCTCCCTCGAAGGACCCAAAAATGGGAACAAGAGTGCTCAGGTTTATCCCGAACACCCCAGCACTCGCGGCATGGGGGAAGAAGCCGAGGACTAGCCATCTCTCAGATTGGATAAACAGCCAAACAGAAGGTAATATTTTAAATTCAAACAAGCGTTGCACAGCGCATATGAAACAAGTTTTCATCATACAGGATCACACGAGCAAGTTTACTCAAATATTACATCCTTTGGACATTCGTCCGCTACAAGACGGGCACCCTTCAGGACACCCTCATAATAAATTTCGGGGGTGTGATGCTCCTTGCCCTGCGACGGTCCTTCCTTGATCAGCTTCACGGCATCTAGCTTGGCCCATTGCACCTTCACATGGGCGAAAGCCTTGCATGCACCTTCGATGCAGACGGACCGCTTGATGACTTCCAGCCATGGGCAGGCATCCACAAGCCGCCTCACCAGGCCGAAGTAGCTGTTCGAAAGGGCGTCGCCAGGCCACAGCCGGACTATAAAGCCCTTCATGGCCTGTTCAGCCGCCTTCTGTAGCTCGACCAACTGCTTTAGCTGGTCGCTCAGAGGCATCGGGTGTTCGGTCCCAGTATACTGAGACCAGAACAGCTTCTCCATTGAGCTTCCCTCCTCGGCCTAGTAAAATTGTGCGGCATCCAACACGCTGCGGGGCAAATCCGCGAATGCTCCTGGAGAGCTCCAGATTGGGGTAAGTAATAGGTAATTTACTCTCACATGCTTGCTTTGCATATAGAATGCCTTACCCGCCGCTATTTTCTTCATCGCGTCAATCTCCTAGAGGGCCTTTTGGGCTTCGGCCTTGGCACTCTTTGCGCTCTCGAGGGCCGCGGCAAGCTCAGACTCTCGCGTCTTCGAGTCAAGCTCCAACGCCTCGTGCTTTGTCACGAGAGCCTAGAGCTCTTGCTGCACCTCGCCCACCCGAGCCTCTTGCCTTTCCCGCTCGGTGCGCTCCTTGGCCGCTTTATCTTCGGCCTCCGACAGCGCTTGCTTTAGGGTCACCACTTCGGTCGTGGCCTCTGGCAAATTCATGATGATCCTGTCATTTTGCAATCGCATTCTTTTTATACATAACCATAGACTAGGTACTACTTACCTTTGTTCTCCTTGAGCTACCTCTTGGCAAGGCTGAGCTCGTCCTTGGACCCTTTAAGGTCTTGCTTCAGTGCAGCGACCTCCGTAGTCAGTGCGGCAAATGCCAGTAGCGAAGCCTGCATACGCATATTGACATACTTACGTTAGACTCCTGCGATATTGTTTGATCCTCTGTTTGACTTTTCTTTGTGAACACCGAACAGAGCATCAGGGGCTACTTTCTATGCAGTAATATTTTTCCTATATTTTAAACACTTACCTCAAAGCCTATTAGAAGGCTGGCACAGACTTCAGTCAATCCCCTCTTGGCGGACTGATCCTTCTGGACCACCGCACTCATAATAGTATGGTGCTCCTCGTTGATGGAAGCGCTGCGAAGCGCTCCCAGCAGATTGTCCGGCGCCTCTGGATGGACAGAGATCATCGGCACAGGCGTCTTGCCCCTCTTGGAAGGAGGCCGCTTGCCTGAGTCCGGAACCACTGGAGGTTCTGGTGCGGTGTTCGGCTGAGGGCCGAACTCGGATCCCTCAGGGGCCTTGTTCCCTCTGCTCCCGGAGTCCGGAAGGTCGCCTTGAGGCGCCTCCGAGACTGTCTCCCCTTGACCCGGCGCCTCTTGAGACAATACCTCGGCATCGTCCGCAGGGCAAGGGGAGGTGGCGGTCGGAAGTGGATCGCTATCCATATCCGACGAGCCCAGGGAGCCGTCCGACGATACATCGATACGGGCTCGTGGTGGCCTGCATAATCATATTCAGCGTTAAGGGAAGTAGTGCGACAAAGGAATGCTATGAGTTACTCTGGTATCCGAATACTTACGACTTCGCCGGCTTGGCCCTGAGCAGCCACTCGTCTTCGCCTTCGACGGCGGTGGTGGAACTGTCCGGAAGGAGAGTCCTTCCCTTCTTGGACCCTTCGGCCTCCCCGGTTGGGGCGGCCTTCCTTTTCTTGTCTCCCCCAACTGAAGGGGGGAGCATCTTCTTCTTCCTCCTCATCTTCAGGGGAGGAGTCTGTCATAGAGTTATCAGACGACGAGTCCGATGACGCCTGGCATCGGGAACTCTTTCGAGTTCCCTTGGCATTCTTGGTCTTCTCTGGCACCTTATAAGGGGTCGGAATCAGCATCTTCGTCGGGAGAGCGTCTGCTGGGCCTTCGGGCAAAGGAGCTAGATAGTCGATCTGTCCGGTCGTCTCTTGCCAGTCCTGTCAAAGGTACGGGAGCTTAGATCCCGCATAGAGTCAAACTATGAAAAACAAGTATCCTGTGAGAGGTAAAACAGCTTACCGCGCTGGCTTGGCGCTTCACGCAGAATCCGCGATCCTCGGTAGTGGGCGAGGGAACCTCGGCACCCTTGAATAGCACCTTCCAGGCATCCTCGTGAGTTGTGTCGAAGAGCCTGTTCAGAGTTCGGTGCTGGGCCGGGTCGAACTCCCACAAATTGAAATCCCGTTGTTGGCATGGGAGGATCCGGCGGATAAGCTGTCGGGACCCCGATTCTAAGTCACACCGATCTAGCATGTAACACCTCATATCACTTTGCGGCCTCACGCACGGTATCCCCACGGGTGTCACCTTACCATGTCCCGGGACCGTTTGCGCCTTTTTGGCTCACGTATATGATAGTGTCGCTAGCATCCATATGACAGAGAACCCAGGCCGACATGGCTAGTCGTGAAGCCAAAGTGGCACAGACCTATGGAGACCGGCATACATGAATCACATCGAGCATGTCGGTCAACAGCGTATGAATACGGGCTGTAGCACTGGCTAACAGGACTCCGGAAATCACCGCGTGACATTTCCCCGAAGGGACAGACATAGGAACGAAGTGGAACACATGCCGGCCAGTCAAGTGTTCTGAGCAGTAGTGCAGGGCTAGCAGGACTCCGGAGAACCGGGCTGTAGCAGACTACTATCGCTCAAAAAGCACTAGACAACATTTCCCCATGTGATAGGTTGCCAATGATAAACAACTAGATTGTCGGACCCCACACATAGCAATACATGTTACACGTACGCATAACATGCAAGTATGTGTTGTACAACATGGCATCACAACATAACGCAAACTCATATAGATAAAGGCCCAAAAGAGCCACATAGCATTAAATACAAGCAAGGGTCACATGACCCATCATTCAGAGCATACAAGCAACAAGCGGAAGCATTACTTGTCTGAGTACAGACAACTACAAAAGAAAAAGGCCGAGAAGCCTGACTATCTACAAGTCCCTCCAAGGTACAAGATCGTAGCTGAGGTAAGAAGCTACTCGTCGAAGTCCAAGCGGAACTACTAGTAAGACAGATGTCTCATCTGCAAAACATAAATAAATCAAACGTGAGTACAAAGGTACTCAGCAAGACTTACATCATATCCTATCATATATGCATTTGTATCAAGAAGGTAATGTGGGGTTTAGTTGCAGCAAGCCAGCTTTGACTCAGTGGCTATCCTGTTCTACGACAACGTGAAACTTCTTTGAGATGAGGCAGCGCACACGAGTCCACTAATCACCACATCAATACACCACTATGGATTCATCCTTGTCTCCCTACGAGAAGGCCATCCATAGCACTCACACTTGTCTTGAGCTTTTCAGAGTATCCACTTTAAGTTGTCTATGTACCACGTAAGCATCCAAGAAGTCCATAACCGAGGACACGGCTATTCGAATAGATCATGATAACCCTGCAGGGGTGTACTTCATCACACACGCTCTCACCACTTATCACCATATACACGTCATGTATCTCGGCAACCTTCAAGCAGAAGCCTGGCGAGGGTGTCGGCCACGACCTGACTAACCACGCAAGACTCTAGTCCAGGTTTATCGCCTATTTGGGTTCCATCCGCAAGGAGATCCGGCCGAGGTTTCGCTCACGGCCCCAAACGATGTGTACAGGGTTCCCGAGCCCACCATCCGGGTGCCACTCGGTACACCGGGCCACGTGTGCCTAGTCTGTCCCGAGCCCACCCTGCCTGGTGCCACTCAGTAGAAAATTAGCACTACCTACAAACACCAGAAACTATTTGCAACTCCTGGACAGAGCTCAAGGCGGTTAATAAGTCAAGAGAGCTTGGAGCGCCCGGAGCCCAATGTGTGGTAGTAGCTAGTCATTGGACAACTTACACAGAACTCAGTTCTTAAGGACGGTCCCAATGAGACAACCCGCCATGTACTCCTACATGGCCTCTCACCGCTACCTTTACCAAATCGTGTTCACACGCTTAACTCTCAGCACCAGAACATATCATAACACTCCAATTCATTCCCGATGAATTAGACCTGACACAACTCTAAGCAATAGCAGGCATGGCATGGTAGGAACACAACAAGGCTCAAACAACTCCTACACATGCTAGTGGGTTTTAACTATTTACTATGGCAATGACAGGTCATGCAGAGGACAGGGGTTCAACTACCGGAGCATAAAGTAGTAGTTGAATCGTTGTTGCCCTAATGCAATAAATGAGAGCAGGAGCGAGAGAGTAGGATATTATCGGAATGAACAAAGGGGGTTGCTTGCCTGGTAGAACAACAAGGAAGGCACTGCTCCTCAGACAGGTACTCTGGAACGGTCTCCGGAGCAGGACCTATCGAGAAGGAACGGTGTCGGCAATCAAACACAAGCATATGCGACATTATGATGCATGAACATGGCATGAAGATGTGATGTTATTGGAGCTAATGCAACTAGCATTCATTTGGTTAAAGTCCATTTGAACTAAAGATTCAAATGCAACTCCAAAGTAAGCTCTTTATTATGCCATAAGTGTGTTTTCACATATACAGCATGTATAAGTTGGTTTGTCATTCATGAAAATGGTACAGATGGATAGATTGAATTTTTCTGATAATTTTTCATATATAAATTATTTCAATCTGAGCTACGGTTGAATTTCTATGAATTTTTGAAGTTTTGAACATTTTCTGCAATTTCCTGTCTAAAAATAATTCCAGAAAATGAATAATTGTGTCAGCATGACGTCAGCACTGCGTCAGCGGTCAACGGCGCTGACCAGGTCAAACCTGACACGCGGGGTCCACCGTTAGTGTCAAAGGTTAATTAACAGATGTTAATTAAACTTTAAACTAATCCTAAACTAGAATTAGTAGGGCCGGGCCCCACCTGTCATTGAGCCAGGGGAGGTCAAACCCCCTGGTCAAGTGGGGCTAACGCGCCGGCGTTTAGCCGCCGGCGGCGGCAGACGCGGCGGAGAGCGCGGGATTCACCCTCCGGCGACCATTCGGGCAGCGGAGACCACGGGCGAGGAGCTGAGGCTCGCCCGCATCCAGGGCGGCATGCAGCAGCAGCGGGGACGGCCGGAGCTCGCCGGAGTGAAGCTCGGGGCAGCGGCCGGAGTTCGGGCAGGTGCGGGCGCGTGGTTGCGGTGCACGGGGAGGTGAGCGGAGAGGCTCTACGGGCTCCTGGCGTCACCAGGAGCACGGTGACGCGCACGGGTGCGGCTGGCTCGGCCCCTGGCCACGGTGGCTCCGTGGCCGGCGGTGAGGAGCTACGGCCACGGCGGGAAAAGGGGCTACGGCGTGCAGGCGGCTAAATGGAGAGAGGGACGAGAAGCAGCAGCTCACAGCGGTCTCGGTGGGCTTGACGGCGAGCTCGGGGATGCACTGAAGACGGTGAGGCGGCGATGGGGATCCACGGCGGCCGGAGATGAAGACGGCAGCGATGAAGGCGCTCCAGGGCCTCCCGAGGCGCGTGGCTCAATGGAGAGCTTCAGGGCGAGGTGGTGGAGCTTCTGGACTTGAAGAGAGGGCGAGGGGGAGGCGGTGGCCGCGGCAATGGCGAACGGCGGCAACAGCAATGCTCGGCCGTGAGCGAGAAAGCGAGGGAGAGGAGAGAGCTGGGGGGAAGTGAGAGAGGGGCGAGGGGATGCGTGGCGTCGTCAGGTGCCTCCAGCGGCGAGCGAGGAAGCAGGAGGTGGCCGCACGTGCTCGCGCGCCTCGAGCACACGCGCACCGTCCTCCTGGCGTGATGGAGACGATGACTGGCGTCGGCCAGTCAGCTGGGCCGAGCTGCTGGGCCGATCTGGTAAGTGACCCAGGTAGGTCTCTCTCCCTTTTCTGTTTCCTTTTCTATTTTTCTGACATTTGTTTTGATTTAATAAAAATACTAAACCAATTTATATTCTTTTGAGAATTAATGTAGGAACTTAATTGGATTATTCCAAAGCCCCACAGTAAAAATCAGAATTATTGAACAATATTTCATATATATATAAAAATATTTATCCAACGCAAATAATTACTGGATTAATTCCAAATGGCCAAAATAAATATTTGTGAGCTCCTAAAAATATTGGTTTGATTTTTATCTCTGTCCAATATTTTCAGAGAGCAACATGAACATTTTCTTGGAGCCTTTTGGAGCACTTTTTATTTGGGTTATTTTCAGAAATGATTTTGAGGGTTTCACAAATCCCCATTTCAAATTTAAATGGAGTTTAAACATGATGCAAGCATGAAGGGCTAGCCTAGGTCATACCATAACTAGGGATGTGACATGAGCATGACCTGGACTACGTTGACGAGTTTGAGCTTCTTGTTCACCATGTTTTGAATACATGTTTGGAGTCCGGTCAGCTCTCCCGAACTAACCCAGGACAGGCCCTTCTCTTGCCAGGAGGTGAGCCGCGTGGGGATGCCAGATTGGAACTCGGGGGCCGCTGCCCATTTAGGGTCACGCGGCTCGGTGATGTAGACCCACCCCGATTGCCACCCCTTTATGGTCTCCATAAAGGAGCCCTCAAGCCATGTGACGTTGGGCATCTTGCCCACCATGGCGCCTCCGCACTCCGCCTGGCGGCCGCTCACTACCTTCGGCTTGACATTGAAGGTCTTCAGCCATAAGCCGAAGTGGGGCCTGATGCCGAGGAAGGCCTCGCACATGACGATAAACACCGAGATGTTGAGGATGAAGTTCGGGGCTAGATCGTGGAAATCCAGGCCGTAGTAGAACATGAGCCCCTGGACAAATGGGTGGATAGGGAATCCCATTCCACGGAGGAAATGGGTAAGGAACACTACCCTCTCATGGGGCCTGGGGGTGGGGATGAGCTGCCCCTCATCTAGGAGCCGGTGCACGATGTCGTTGGGCAGGTATCTGGCTCTCCTCAGCTTCTTGATGTGTCCCTCCGTGACAGAGGAGACCATCCACCTGCCTCCCACTCCGGACATGGTTGCAGAAGGTCAAGGTGGGAAATGCGGACTTGGGCGCTGGAGCTCGAGTGTGCAAAAATGGATGAGCAAAGGAGGAAGAAGGCGTGGATGAAAAGGTGAATCCTTATCCCTTTATATGGGTGGCCGAAACTATGCGCCCCCACTAGCCTGTTAAAACTCGCTTATCCCCCATGCGCCGTAATCAATGGCGCGGTTGGGTTACCCACGCCCGTATTGATGAGAATCCCGTGATAAGGGGACACGATCTCTGCTTTGACAAGACATGTCAAAAAACTGCCTCGCGTTATGTGCGGGGCTAGTTAAAGGAAACGGTTCGAATAATCACTGGGCCATGGCATAATGTCGTGTTTCCAAAACAAGTCAGCAAATCGAATTTGTGGAAATATTATTCTCTCTACAGTGGTATGTGGAACTTATTTTGCAGGGTCGGACACTATACTTGTATTCAAATTCTTCCGTGGTGTATTCGGAGGAGGAACCCGCCTTGAAATGCCGAAGACAATACTGCACGCCGGACTCATCGTCATTGAAGCCTGGTTTAGGGGCTACTGAGGGAGTCCTAGATTAGGGGGTCTCCGGACAGCCGGACTATATCCTTTGGCCGGACTGTTGGACTATGAAGATATAAGATTGAAGACTTCGTCTCGTGTCCGGATGGGACTCTACTTGGCGTGGAAGGCAAGCTAGGCAGTACGGATATGGATATCTCCTCCTTTGTAACTAACCTTGTGTAACCCTAGCCCTCTCCGGTGTCTATATAAACCGGAGGGTTTAGTTCGTAGGACAACAGACAATCATGCCATAGGCTAGCTTCTAGGGTTTAGCCTCTCTGATCTCGTGGTAGATCTACTCTTGTACTACCCATATCATCAATATTAATCAAGCAGGACGTAGGGTTTTACCTCCATCAAGAGGGCCCAAACCTAGGTAAAACATCATGTCCCCTGCCTCCTGTTACCATCCGCCTTAGACGCACAGTTCGAGACCCCCTACCCGAGATCCGCCGGTTTTGACACCAACACCACCCTTGGCGAGGGCCACGGTCTTCCCATCGTCCGCTACCTCTTCCTCCTCCTCGGCCATAGCCCTATCATTGCGCTAGAGGCATCGGCCAATACGTCCATCTCTCACGGCCCTAAGCTCTTGACATTCGTTGGTGTTGCGGGTGTGGAGGTCATGGTACACGCAGTATCGGCTGCCCTTGGATGACTCAGGCTGATCCGTGCCTCGCGTGGTGTCTGGTTCCACTGCTAGCACGGCAGCCCCCTTACGCTTCACGTCCTTCGCCTTGGGCTTCTTCTCTTCTGGGTTGGCAACCGGGAGTTCGAGGAGGGAAAGCCGCCCTTCCTCAGCCCTGGCGCAATTGGTCACCAAGTTGAACAGCTTCAGGGATGTGCACAGGTCTTCATGGATTGCTAGCTCCTCCTTCATCTTGATGTCGCGTAAGCCATCGGAGAAGGCCGAGATGATGGCTTCTTCAGTCACCTTGGGGATCTTGAGGTGAGCGTTGTTGAAGCACTGGATGTATTTCCGCAGGGTTTCCCCTTGCTGCTGCTTGATGCGGCGCAGATCGCTCACGGCTGGGGGCCGGTCGCGAGTGCCCTGGAAGTTGGCGATGAAGCGAGTGCGCATCTCGTCCCAGGAGGAGATCGTGCTAGGAGCCAAGTTCAGGAGCCAGGTGCGGGCCCGTCCTTGAGCGCCATGGGAAACCAGTTCGCCATGACCCTTTCGTCTCTGTTGTCGGCTTCGATGCATAGCTCGTAGAGCTGTAGGAACTCCGCGGGGTCCGCCGTACCATCGTAGCAAGGGGGCAGGTCAGGCTTGAACTTGCCTGGCCATGCAACGACGCGTAGCTCGGGGGTGAGGGCACGGCAGCCTGCTGTGGCCACCGGCGCCTTTTGCTGGTGCTGGGCTTGTTCCTAGGGATTACCGCGCGCCGCCACTTGGAGCAGCGCGGGGTATTGGCGTGAAGGTGCAGGGACGCGATCTTGGCGCGCCGGTGCTGGGAGCGCGCGAGCACCTTCTTGGGGACGAGGGATCTCTTGGCAGCTCCTTTCTTGCTGCGCAGGTGCCAGATGCGGAGCGTCTCGCCCTGGGGCTGCACGCCTTGGAGCCAGGGCGCCTTCTTGGGGAGGAGGTGGTGGAGGCACCTCCTGATCCTCGCCTCCTGCATGGAATCACTAGTAGAAAAAGGGTCAAACGTGAAGCACATTAGTGCCGGTTTGTATTTGAGCCGGCACTAATGTATACATTAGTGCCGGTTCCAACGGCTAGCCGGGCCGCTTTCATTAGTACCGGTTCGTGGCGAACCTTTAGCACCGGTTCGTGCCACGAACCGGTACTAATGAGAGTGGTGGCAGGATGTTGTCAGAATGGGGCCCCTCCAGCCCCTTTAGTACCGGTTCTTGGCACAAACCGGTACTAAAGGTCGTCCTACATAAACCCTTCGTCCACCCGAGCTCGCTCTGTTATTCCCCTTTCCCCTCTCCTCTCTGTTCTTCCCCTCTTCCTCTCGAGCTCATCACACATTTTGCCCAAAAATTTTCAAGATTTGAAGGCCCCCATCCATTCAAATGATCACAAAGGTTAGCAACTTTGTCCTTTCATCTCTCATTGCTAGATTAGCTCTTGCAATGCTTTATATAGTGATTAATTTGTGAGTTTAGTAATTTGGGAGGATATATATATATATATGTGCTAGTATTTGATTTATATGCAATTTGAGGTCAAAAATAACACTTAGTTTGCATATGTAGGTGTGGTTTACTTGGTGCCTTCTAAATCTCCATCGTAGCCACCGTCGATCGCCCGCACCGTCCCGTCGCCGGCACCACCTTGTGGTGAGCCTCTTGTTCATGAAATTTTATATAAAAATTGATGTTTGTGTGATTTTGATATATAGTTACTCATATAATTATCTTACCCGTACGTTGTTTGTTATACATATAGTGCCATGGTTTTGATATCCGTCCCCGTCGGCCCTAGTCCTTGTTATGATTCGGATGTGGTATGTATATTCTCTTTTAAAACTAGTTTCATTTCGTGTTTATGACAAATTATGCCCATCAAGTTGACATAGAAATTTTTTCTAGGAGGTATGTGAACCAGAAATTCCAACCGACCCTATTGCCGAGAGGTTAAATTTAGTTTAAAGAGAAAACGAGTACTTGAAAGAAAAGTTGAAAAGAATTGAGGGGGAGAAGATGGAATTGGAGTTGCATGTTGCCGATGTCGTCGATGATCACAAGATCAAGATGGAGAAAATGCGCTTGAAGATTAGAAAGATTAGAAAATATGCCATCGATAGTGAGGCTTGGTATCATTATGCTGTTGGATCCATTGTTACCTTAGTTGCGATCTTGATCGTATTTGTTGTCGCATTTAAATGCTTTAGCTAGAGAGTTATTTGTTTGTTGCATTTAAGTGTTGTATGAACTTTATGTATGAACTTGTATTAATTTGGTCTATTCGGTGTTGTGTAATGAAGATGAGCCGGGAATGGATGTACGATGACCGATGCTCTCCCTAGTTCGTTTAGGGCATGCATACTTTTCTGCTTGCGGCTGAGGCAAACAAGCGGGCGGATGGTTTTATGCCTTGTCCATGTACTCGCTGTAAGAATGGTCACAATTACTCTACATCAAGAACCATTCACGTCCACCTGTTTAAATCCGGTTTCATGCCCCATTATAATGTTTGGACCAAGCATGGAGAAAGAGGGGTTATGATGGAAGACAATGAAGAAGAAGAGGACGACGACAGCTATCCTGGCCATGGGTTCCCTGAATACGATGATACAACAATGGGGGAAGAAGCTGAGCCGGCAATGTGGGAAGAAGCTGAAGAAGAGGCATCAGATGAGCCCGTTGATGATCCAGGTCAGGCCATTGCCGATGCAAAGAGAAACTGCGCAAGTGATTTGGAGAAGAAGAAGTTGCAGCGCATGTTAGAGGATCACAAAAAATTGTTGTACCCGAATTGCGTAGGTGACAAGAAAAAGCTGGGCACCACACTGGAATTGCTGCAATGGAAGGCAGAGAATGGTGTATCTGACAAGGGATTTGAAAAGTTGCTGGTAATGATAAAGGATATGCTTCCAAAGGACAACGAATTGCCCGAGAGTACGTACGAAGCAAAGAAGGCTATCTGCCCTCTAGGGTTAGAGGTGCAGAAGATACATGCATGCCCTAATGATTGCATCCTCTACCGCGGTGAGTACGAGGATTTGAACGCTTGCCCGGTATGTGGTGCATTGCGCTATAAGATCAGCCGCGATGACCCTGGTGATGTCGAGGGCCGGCGCCCCAGGAAGAAGATTCCTGCCAAGGTGATGTGGTATGCTCCTATAATACCACGGTTGAAACGTTTGTTCCAAAACAAAGAGCATGCCAAGGCGATGCGATGGCACAGAGAAGACCGTAAGAAAGGCGGAAAGTTGAGAGTACCCACTGACGGGTCGTAGTGGAGAAAAATCGAAAGAAAGTACGTGAAGGAGTTTGCAGATGACGCAAGGAGCGTATGGTTTGGTCTAAGTGCAGATGGCATTAATCCTTTTGGGGAGCAGAGCAGCAACCATAGCACCTGGCCTGTGACTCTATGTTTGTATAACCTTCCTCCTTGGTTGTGCATGAAGAAGAAGTTCATTATGATGCCAGTGCTCATCCAAGGCCCTAAGCAACCCGGCAACGACATTGATGTGTACCTAAGGCCATTAGTTGAAGAACTCTTACAACTATGGAATGGAACAGGTGTACGTGCGTGGGATGAGCACATGGGGGAAGAATTTGACCTAAAGGCGTTGCTGTTCGTGACCATCAATGATTGGCCTGCTCTCAGTAACCTTTCAGGACAGACAGACAAACAAGGGATACCGCACATGCACGGACTGTTTGGACGATACCGACAGTATATATTTGGCTAATTGTAAGAAGAATGTGTACCTGGGACATCGTCGATTTCTTCCGAGCAGGCATCCCGTAAGAAAGAAAGGCAAGCATTTCAAAGGTGAGGCGGATCACCGGACGAAACCTGGCCACCGTACTGGTGCTGATGTACATGATATGGTCAAGGATTTGAAGGTGGTCTTTGGAAAGGGTCCTGCTGGACAACCTGTTCCGAATGACGCTGACAGACGCGCACCCATGTGGAAGAAGAAATCTATATTTTGGGACCTGTCCTATTGGAAACACCTAGAGGTCCGCTCCGCAATCGATGTGATGCACATGATGAAGAATCTTTGTGTGACCCTGCTTGGCTTCTTGGGCGTGTATGGGAAGACAAAAGATACACCTGAGGCACGGGAGGACCAGCAACGTATGCACGGAAAAGACGGCATACATCAGGGTCATGCAAGCTACGCTCTTACCAAAGAAGAGAAGGAAATCTTCTTTGAATGCCTGCTCAGTATTAAGGTACCGTCTGGCTTCTCGTCGAATATAAAGGGAATAATAAACATGGTAGAGAAAAAGTTCCAGAACCTAAAGTCTCATGACTGCCACGTGATTATGACGCAACTGCTTCCAATTGCATTGAGGGGGCTTCTACCGGAAAATGTTCGATTAGCCATTGTGAAGCTATGTGCATTTCTCAATGCAATCTCTCAGAAGGTAATCGATCCAGAAATCATACCAAGGTTACAGAATGATTTGCTGCAATGTCTTGTCAGTTTCGAGTTGGTGTTCCCACCATCCTTCTTCAACATCATGACGCACGTCCTAGTTCACCTATGCGAAGAGATTAACGTTTTGGGTCCTGTATTTCTACACAATATGTTCCCCTTTGAGAGGTTCATGGGAGTCTTAAAGAAATATGTTCATAACCGTGCTAGGCCAGAAGGAAGCATCTCCAAGGGCCGTCAAAATGAGGAGGTCATTGAGTTTTGTATTGACTTTATTCCTGACCTTAAGCCGATTGGAGTTCCTGAATCGCGGCATAAGGGCAGACTGGATGGAAAAGGCACGCTAGGAGGGGAACAAATAATATGTATGGACGGACATTCTCTCACTGAAGCACACTACACAGTTCTACAGAATTCCGCCTTGGTGGCTCCGTATATGGATCAACACAAGAATTTGCTACGCTCCAAACACCCGGAGCGGTCTGATGACTGGATTACACGTGAACAAACCAGGAGTTTCGCCAACTGGTTGCAAGCACGTACCATGCATGACACCTCTATTGAAGATGACCTGTACTTGCTGTCCCAGTTACCATCTTCGAATATAATGACTTTCAAAGGGTACCAGATAAATGGTAATACATTTTACACGATCGCCCAAGATAAGAAGAGCACCAACCAAAATAGTGGTGTCCGCTTTGATGCAGAAACCAAGACGGGGAAGGAAACATATTATGGTTATATACAGGACATATGGGAACTTGACTATCGATGTGGTTTGAAGGTCCCTTTGTTTCGGTGCAAATGGGTCAATATGACACTATTGGGGAACGTAGCAGAAATTCAAAATTTTCCTGCGTGTCACCAAGATCTATCTATGGAGAGACTAGCAACGAGGGGAAGGAGAGTGCATCTACATACCCTTGTAGATCGCTAAGCGGAAGCGTACAAGAGAACGGGGTTGATGGAGTCGTACTCGTCGTGATTCAAATCACCGATGATCCTAGTGCCGAACGGACGGCACCTCCGCGTTCAACACACGTACAGCCCGGTGACGTCTCCCACGCCTTGATCCAGCAAGGAGAGGGGGAGAGGTTGAGGAAGACTCCATCCATCAGCAGCACAACGGCGTGGTGGTGGTGGAGGAGCGTGGCAATCCTGCAGGGCTTCGCCAAGCACCGCGAGATATGAGGAGAAAGAGAGGGAGGGCTGCACCAACAGGCAGAGATCAGATCGCGTGTTATGGGCAGCCCCAAGCCTCACTATATATAGGGGAGAGGGAGGAGGGTGCGCCCCCTCTAGGGTTCCCACCCCTAGGGGGGCGGCAGCCCTAAATGGGAAAGGGGAGGCGGCCAAGAGGGGGAGGAGAGGGAGGCGCAGCTAGATGGGCCCTAAGGCCCATACCCCCTTAGGGTTTGCCCCCTTTCCACCTCTTAGGCGCCTTGGGCCCTTGTGGGGGGCGCACCAGCCCACCTGGGGCTGGTCCCCTCCCACACTTAGCCCACGCAAACCTCCGGGGTTGGTGGCCCCACTTGGTGGACCCCCGGGACCTTCCCGGTGGTCCCGGTACATTACCGATAAACCCCGAGACCTTTCCGGTGACCAAAACAGGACTTCCTATATATAAATCTTTACCTCCGGACCATTCCGGAACTCCTCGTGACATCCGGGATCTCATCCGGGACTCCGAACCACATACAAACTTCCTTTATAACCCTAGCGTCATCGAACCTTAAGTGTGTAGACCCTACGGGTTCGGGAGACATGCAGACATGACCGAGACGTTCTCTGGTTAATAACCAACAGCGGGATCTGGATACCCATGTTGCCTCCCACATGTTCCACGATGATCTCATCGGATGAACCACGATGTCAAGGACTTAATCAATCCCGTATGCAATTCCCTTTGTCTATCGGTACGATACTTGCCCGAGATTCGATCGTCGGTATCCCGATACCTTGTTCAATCTCGTTACCGGCAAGTCTCTTTACTCGTTCCGTAACACATCATCCCGTGATCAACTCCTTGATCACATTTTGCACATTATGATGATGTTCTACCGAGTGGGCCCAGAGATACCTCTCCGTCACACGGAGTGACAAATCCCAGTCTCGATTCGTGCCAACCCAACAGACACTTTCGAAGATACCTGTAGTGTACCTTTATAGCCACCCAGTTATGTTGTGACGTTTGGCACACCCAAAGCACTCCTACTGTATCTGGGAGCTGCACAATCTCATGGTCTAAGGAAATGATACTTGACATTAGAAAAGCTTTAGCATACGAACTACACGATCTAGTGCTATGCTTAGGATTGGGTCTTGTCCATCACATCATTCTCCTAATGATGTGATCCCGTTATCAATGACATCCAATGTCCATGGTCAGGAAACCGTAACCATCTATTGATCAACGCGCTAGTCAACTAGAGGCTTACTAGGGACATGGTGTTGTCTATGTATCCACACATGTATCTGAGTTTCCTATCAATACAATTCTAGCATGGATAATAAACGATTATCATGAACAAGGAAATATAATAATAATAACCAATTTATTATTGCCTCTAGGGCATATTTCCAACAGTCTCCCACTTGCACTAGAGTCAATAATCTAGTTCACATCGCCATGTGATTAACACTCACAGGTCACATCACCATGTGACTAACACCCAAGAGTTTACTAGAGTCAGTAGTCTAGTTCACATCACTATGTGATTAACACTCAATGAGTTCTAGGTTTGATCATGTTGCTTGTGAGAGAGGTTTTTGTCAATGGGTCTGCAACATTCAGATCCGTATGTACTTCGCAAATCTCTATGTCATCTCCTAGATGCAGCTACCACGTTCTATTTGGAGCTATTCCAAATAACTGTTCTACTTGGAGCTATTCCAAATTGTTGCTCCATCATACGTATCAGGTATTTCTACTCAGAGCTATCTGGATAGGTGTTAAGCTTGCATCGACATAACTCTTCGCATCGAACTCTTTATCACCTCCATAACCGAGAAACATATCCTTATTCCTCTAAGGATAATTTTGACCGCTATCTGGTGATCTACTCCTAGATCACCTTCGTACACTCTAGCCAGACAAGTGGCAAGGCACACATCAGGTGCGGTACACAGCATAGCATACTGTAGAGCCTACGTCTTAAGCATGGGGACGACCTTCGTCCTTTCTCTCTATTCTGCCATGGTCGAGCTTTAAGTCTTAACTTCATACCTTACAACTCAGGCAAGAACTCCTTCTTTGACTGATCCATCTTGAACACCTTCAAGATCATGTCAAGGTATGTGCTCATTTGAAAGTACCATTAAGCGTTTTGATTTATCCTTATAGATCTTGATGCTCAATGCTCAAGTAGCTTAATCCAGGCTTTCCGTTGAAAAACACTTTCCAAATAACCCTATATGCTTTCCAGAAATTCTACATCATTTCTGATCCATAATATGTCAACAACATATACTCATCAGAAATTCTATAGTGCTCCCACTCACTTCTTTGGAAATACAAGTTTCTCATAAACTTTGTATAAACCCAAAATCTTTGATCATCTCATCAAAGCGTGTATTCCGACTCCGAGATGCTTACTCCAGTCCTCAGAAGGATTGCTGGAGCTTTGCATACTTATTAGCATCTTTCAGGATTGACAAAACCTTCTGGTTGTATCACATACAACCTTTCCTCAAAAAACGTCGAGGAAACAATGTTTTGACATCCTATCTGCAAGATTTCATAAATAATGCAGTAGTTGCTAATATAATTCCAACAGACTCTTAGCATCGCTACGAGTGAGAAAGTCTCACCGTAGTCAACTCCTTGAACTTGTCGGGAAACTTCTTAACGACAAGTCGAGCTTTCTTAATGGTGATACTTACCATCATTGTCCGTCTTCCTTTTAAAATCCATATGTACCTAACAGCCTTACGACCATCAAGTAGTTCTTCCAAAGTCTACACTTTGTTTTCATATATGGATCCTCTCTCGGATTATATGGCCTCGAGCCATTTATCAGAATCCGGGCCCACCATCGCTTCTCCATAGCTTGTAGGTTCATTTTTGTCTAGCAACATGACTTCCAAGACAGGATTACGTACCACTTTGAAGTAGTACGCATCCTTGTCATCCCACGAGGTTTGGTAGTGACTTGATCTGAAGTTTCATGATCACTATCATAAGCTTCCACTTCAATTGGTGTAGGTGCCACAGGAACAACTTCCTGTGCCTTGCCACACACTAGTTGAAGAGATGGTTCAATAACCTCATCAAGTCTCCACCATCCTCCCACTCAATTCTTTCGAGAGAAACTTTTCCTCGAGAAAGGACCCGATTCGAGAAACAATCCCTTATTGCTTTCGGATCTGAGACAGGAGGTATACCCAACTGTTTTGGGTGTACTATGAAGATTGAAACTTTTCCACATAAGCATCATAGTCCCAAACTTTAAGAAATGACAGCTTAGGTTTCTCTAAACCATAGTTCATACGGTGTCATCTCATCGGAATTACGTGGTGCCCTATTTAAAGTGAATGTGGTTGTCTCTAATGCCTAACCCATAAACTATTGTGGTAATTGGATAAGAGACATCATGGTATGCATCATCTCCAATAGGGTGCAATTATGATGTTCGGACACACCATCACACTATGGTGTTCCAGGCTGTATCAGTTGTGAAACAATTTCCACAATGTCTTAATTCTGTGCCAAACTTGTAATTCAGATATTTATCTCTATGGTCATATCATAGATATTTTATCCTCTTGTCACGACGATCTTTCAACTTCACCCTGAAATTACTTGAACCTTTCAATAATTCAGACTCGTGATTCATCAAGTAAATTTACTCAACATCTACTCAAATCATTTGTGAAGTAAGAACATAACGATATCCACTACATGCCTCAGCACTCATTGGACTGCACACATCAAAATGTATTACTTCCAACAAGTTGCTTTCTAGTTCCATTTTACTGAAAAACGAGGCTTTCAGTCATCTTGCCAATGTGGTATGATTTGCATGTCTCAAATGATTCAAAAATCAAGTGAGTCCAACCGGTACATTTGCATGGAGTTTCTTCATGCATATACACCAATAGACATGGTTCGCATGTCTCAAACTTTTCAAAAATGAGTGAGTCCAAAGATCCATCAACATGGAGCTTCTTCATGCGTTTTATACCGATATGACTTAAATGGCAGTGCCACAAGTAGGTGGTACTATCATTACTATCTTTTGGCATGAACATGTGTATCACTATGATCGAGATTCAATAAACCATTCATTTTAGGCGTAAGACCATTGAAGGTATTATTCAAATAAACAGAGTAACTATTATTCTCTTTAAATGAATAACCGTATTGCGATAGACATAATCCAATCATGTCTATGCTCAACGCAAACACCAAATAACAATTATTTAGGTTTAACACCAATCTCGATGGTAGAGGGAGCGTGCGATGCTTGATCATATCAACATTGGAAACACTTCCAACACATATCGTCAGCTCACCTTTAGCTAGTCTCCGTTTAATCCGTAGTTTTTATTTTGAGTTACTAACACTTAGCAACCGAACCGGTATCTAATACCCTGGTGCTACTAGGAGTACTAGTAAAGTACACATTAACATAATGTATATCCAATATACTTCCATCGACAGCCTTCTCATCTACCAAGTATCTAGGGTAATTCTGCTCTAGTGGTTGTTCCCCTTATTACAGAAGCAATTAGTCTCGGGTTAAGGTTCAACTTTGGGTTTCTTCATTAGAGCAGCAGCTGATTTGCCGTTTCATGAAGTATCCCTTCTTGCCCTTGCCCTTCTTGAAACTAGTGGTTTCACTAACCATCAACAATTGATGCTCCTTCTTGACTTCTACTTTCGTGGTGTCAAACATCGCGAATATCTCAAGGATAATCATATATGTCCCTGATATATCATAGTTCATCACGAAGCTCTAGCAGCTTGGTGGTAATGACTTCGGAGAAACATCACTATCTCATCTTGAAGATCAACTCCCACTTGATTCAAATGATTGTTGTACTCAGACAATCTGAGCACAAGCTCAACAATTGAGCTTTTCTCCCTTAGTTTGTAGGTTAAGAAAATCGTCGGAGGTCTTATACCTCTTGACGTGGGCACGAGCCTGAAACTCCAATTTTAGCCCTCGAAACATCTCATATGTTTTGTGACGTTTCAAAACGTCTTCGGTGCCTCAATTCTAAACCGTTTAACTGAACTATCACGTAGTTATCAAAATGTGTATGTCAGATGTTCGCAACATCCACAGACGACATTCGAGGTTCAGCACACTGAGCGGTGCATTAAGGACATAAGCCTTCTACGAAGCAATGAGGACAATCCTCAATTTATGGACCTAGTCCGCATAATTGCTACTATCAACTTTCAACTAAATTTTCTCTAGGAACATAACTAAACAGTAGAACTGAAGCCCGAGCTACGACATAATTTGCAAAGATCTTTTGACTATGTTCAGGATAATTAAGTTCATCTTATGAACTCCCACTCAGATAGACATCCCTCTAGTTATCTAAGTGATTACATGATCCGAGTCAACTAGGCCGTGTCCGATCATCACGTGAGACGGACTAGTCAACGTCGGTGAACATCTTCATGTTGATCGTATCTACCATACGATTCATGCTCGACCTTTCGGTCTCTTGTGTTCCGAGCCCATGTCTGTACATGCTAGGCTCGTCAAGTTAACCCTAAGTGTTTTGCATGTGTAAAATTGTCTTACACCCGTTGTATGTGAACGTAAGGATCTATCACACCCGATCATCACGTGGTGCTTCGAAACGACGAACTTTAGCAACGGTGCACAGTTAGGGGGAACACTTTCTTGAAATTTTAATGAGGGATCATCTTATTTACTACCGTCGTTCTAAGCAAATAAGATGTATAAACATGATAAACATCACATGCAATCAAATAGTGACATGATATGGCCAATATCATAGTGCTCCTTTTGATCTCCATCTTCGGGGCTCCATGATCATCATCGTCACCGGCATGACACCATGATCTCCATCATCATGATCTCCGTCATCGTGTCTTCATGAAGTTGTCTCGCCAACTTATTACTTCTACTACTATGGCTAACTCTTTAGCAATAAAGTAAAGTAATTACATGACGTTTATGTTGACATGCAGGTCATAAATAAATTAAGACAACTCCTATGGCTCCTGCCGGTTGTCATACTCATCGACATGCAAGTCGTGATTCCTATTACAAGAACATGATCAATCTCATACATCACATATATCATTCATCACATCCTTTTGGCCATATCACATCACATAGCATACCCTGCAAAAACAAGTTAGACGTCCTCTAATTGTTGTTTGCATGTTTTACGTGGCTGCTATGGGTTTCTAGCAAGAACGTTTCTTACCTACGCAAAGACCACAACATGATATGCCAATTGCTATTTACCCTTCATAAGGACCCTTTTCATCGAATCCGATCCGACTAAAGTGGGAGAGACAGACACCCGCCAGCCACCTTATGCAACTAGTGCATGTCAGTCGGTGGAACCGGTCTCACGTAAGAGTACGTGTAAGGTTGGTCCGGGCCGCTTCATATCACAATACCGACGAAACAAGATTGGACTAGTAACGGTAAGCATATTGAACAAAATCAACGCCCACAACTACTTTGTGTTCTACTCGTGCATAGAATCTACGCAATAGACCTAGCTCATGATGCCACTGTTGGGGAACGTAGCAGAAATTCAAAATTTTCCTACGTGTCACCAAGATCTATCTATGGAGAGACTAGCAACGAGGGGAAGGAGAGTGCATCTACATACCCTTATAGATCGCTAAGCGGAAGCGTTCAAGAGAACGGGGTTGATGGAGTCGTACTCGTCATGATTCAAATCACCGATGATCCTAGTGCCGAACGGATGGCACCTCCGCGTTCAACACACGTACAGCCCGGTGACGTTTCCCACGCCTTGATCCAGCAAGGAGAGGGGGAGAGTGTAACGCCCCGGACACACCCGCCGGTGGTCGTTACTCCTGGCGGGATCTAGACTGGCCCCACAGATCAATACTAGTCTTTTCTGCGCACTTTGTCCTCACTCGTGCGCACCCGGGAGCAACTTCCCGGTCGGTCACCCATCCTGACACTACTCCAAGCTGAGCACGCTTAACTTTGGAGTTCTGTCCGAATGGGCTCCCGGAAAAGAAGGAATTCCTTATTGATATGAGTAGTCTATCATCCCTAATAAGCCAGGCTATCACAGAGAGGTTGAGGAAGACTCCATCCATCAGCAGCACAACGGCGTGGTGGTGGTGGAGGAGCGTGGCAATCCTGCAGGGCTTCGCCAAGCACCGCGAGATATGAGGAGAAAGAGAGGGAGGGCTGCACCAACAGGCAGAGATCAGATCGCGTGTTATGGGCAGCCCCAAGCCTCACTATATATAGGGGAGAGGGAGGAGGGTGCGCCCCCTCTAGGGTTCCCACCCCTAGGGGGGCGGCAGCCCTAGATGGGAAAGGGGAGGCGGCCAAGAGGGGGAGGAGAGGGAGGCGCAGCTAGATGGGCCCTAAGGCCCATACCCCCTTAGGGTTTGCCCCCTTTCCACCTCTTAGGCGCCTTGGGCCCTTGTGGGGGGCGCACCAGCCCACCTGGGGCTGGTCCCCTCCCACACTTAGCCCACGCAAACCTCCGGGGTTGGTGGCCCCACTTGGTGGACCCTCGGGACCCTCCCGGTGGTCCCGGTACATTACCGATAAACCCCGAAACCTTTCCGGTGACCAAAACAGGACTTCCTATATATAAATATTTACCTCCGGACCATTCCGGAACTCCTCGTGACATCCGGGATCTCATCCGGGACTCCGAACCACATACAAACTTCCTTTATAACCCTAGCGCCATCGAACCTTAAGTGTGTAGACCCTACGGGTTCGGGAGACATGCAGACATGACCGAGACGTTCTCCGGTCAATAACCAACAGCAGGATCTGGATACCCATGTTGCCTCCCACATGTTCCACGATGATCTCATCGGATGAACCACGATGTCAAGGACTTAATCAATCCCGTATGCAATTCCCTTTGTCTATCGGTACGATACTTGCCCGAGATTCGATCGTCGGTATCCCGATACCTTGTTCAATCTCGTTACCGGCAAGTCTCTTTACTCGTTCCATAACACATCATCCCGTGATCAACACCTTGATCACATTGTGCACATTATGATGATGTTCTACCGAGTGGGCCCAGAGATACCTCTCCGTCACACGGAGTGACAAATCCCAGTCTCGATTCGTGCCAACCCAACAAACACTTTCGGAGATACCTGTAGTGTACCTTTATAGCCACCCAGTTACGTTGTGACGTTTGGCACACCCAAAGCACTCCTACGGTATCCGGGAGCTGCACAATCTCATGGTCTAAGGAAATGATACTTGACATTAGAAAAGCTTTAGCATACGAACTACACGATCTAGTGCTATGCTTAGGATTGGGTCTTGTCCATCACATCATTCTCCTAATGATGTGATCCCGTTATCAATGACATCCAATGTCCATGGTCAGGAAACCGTAACCATCTATTGATCAACGAGCTAGTCAACTAGAGGCTTACTAGGGACATGGTGTTGTCTATGTATCCACACATGTATCTGAGTTTCCTATCAATACAATTCTAGCATGGATAATAAACAATTATCTTGAACAAGGAAATATAATAATAATAACCAATTTATTATTGCCTCTAGGGCATATTTCCAACAGACATGAGCATCACGTTAAATGATGAAGATTTTCCATGGTTAAATGATGAAATTGCTCCATTTACAGTGAATATTGACCCGAGCATCATGTTAAATGATGAAGATTTTCCATGGTTACGGTGCAAAGGGACACACGCGAAGAAAAAGTTTCACACCCAAAGATCTGGGATGTGATTGGCTTCACTAGCTATCATCACTTTCTTCTGTGTTTCACACCCAGAAGGGAATCTCTGTAATAGTTAGGGTAGTTAATTATGTGTTTTGGCATTTGAAACGCGAAGAAATTTTATGTGCAAACAAATTCTTTCATGCCTTTACTGATTTTTAAAGTTAAGTTATTCACAAACTAGTGATTCACACTAATTTCAAATAATTCAAAATTTAAACTATTAAAATTTGAAAACTACGGGCACTAACAGAAAATTTGTAATTTTTTGTACCTAAAGCAAAAATATTCACAAAGAAACTCTAAATACACAAAAAAAACAACTCAAAAATAAATAAAGCAAAAAAATAAAAAATAAAAAGCCCGCCTACTAGGCTAGAGCGGCCTGCATACGACTAGAAACCCAACCGGTTGTTGGGCCAGGATGCAGGCCCGCAAAGGCCCGGTAGGCCCACGGGGCAGCACAGCACAGGTAGGCCCAGAAGGCCTGCATTTGAGAGGAGCTCAAAGGAGCAGCCGCGGCTGGGTTTATAAACCAGTGCGGCTGCCCTTCGCTAGGCGAGGTGGGACTAAAATTTGCGCCCCTCGCCTGGCAGCGCACCCCCCTTTAGTACCGGTTCGTGGCACCAACCGGTATTGAAGGGGGGGCCTTTAGTACCGGTTGGAGCCACCAACCGGTACTAAAGGGGGTCGCTTCCCGCCGCTTGGCCTGGCCAAAACAGGACTTTAGTACCGGTTGGTGGCTCCAACCGGTACTAAAGGTGTCCTCTATATAAGAAACACTTCGAAAATTTTCAGTTTCTCATCTCCCACTTCTCTCTGCCGCCGCCCCATCCCGCGCCGTCCCCGTCGACTCCACGACGCCCCCATCCTCATCGCGTCGTCCCCGTCGACTCCGCGGCACCCCCGTCGCCGTCCCGGTCACCGATCCCCTCGCTTCACCGTCGCCGTCGCCTCGACCTCGCCTCGACCTCGCCTCGCCGTCGTCGTCGCCTCGACCTTGCCCGCGCGCGTTGTGAGCCCCTCCCCCGGCCCCTCTCCTCCCTCCAATCGATCGTAGCGCACACCAGCACCGGCACCGGCGCCGACCGTAGCGCACACACACGCGCGCGCGCACACACACTACATGCACACACACACTAGAAATTTTGGAAATGTTAGTTTTAGCTAGCTAGATGAATTAGATTAATTTCAAATTGTTAGACGATGATCGATGCTTTTTTAGTTTCTTATATTTTTAGTTATAAAATTTAGAATTTGCATATATGAAATCATCACAATCCATCATTTAAAAAATGTTACTTTACTTTTGCGGCATATAGTATTTTGTTGTCGACGACGCCCGGCCCGCATCCTCGCCGTCAACACATCTGCGACGACGTCCTACTTCAGAGGACCCATGTCCGGGACTGGGCTCCGCCAGGCTGGCACTAGGAGGTGCTACCTTCAGGGGCGCGACGCTTGGTGAGGAACCCGGCCCCGGGTCCCGTCGTCGACCCTCATCTTCTTTGGTGGCATTCGCGTGGGCCACTTTCGGTGCGGAGGGAGCCGGCCCCGCCGGAGGTGGTACGTCGCCGTGTCAGGGAGGAGGACGAGCACGTCCATCGCTACATGGCTGCTATGGATGTCAGGTTCTCCAATACCTGGCAGGTTCTTTGGGGAGATCACCAGAGCTATGATCCAGTGATGGTTCCTTCACTTTGGTTGTCCACCGCCTAGATTACTCTCTAGTATTCGATCTTTATTAGCTAGCTAGCTAGTGATGTATTCGATATATAATATTCGAGATGATTTATTCGAGATTATATATATTATTTGAGACGATGTATTCGACGAGATTATATCTATTATTCGAGACGACGTATTCGAGATTAAATCTATTATTCGAGACGATGTATTCGAGATTATATCTATTATTCGAGACGATGTATTCGAGATTATATCTATTATTCGAGATTATACTAAATTGTTTTATATTTCTTTTGGCATAGTTAAATAAAAGCTATGGCGGACAATACCGACAGAGAGAGAGAACAGACCATGTTCGATATCATACGCGGGCCAGATGATGATCAGAATGAAGAAGATTTTGATGGCTCCGAATTTCTAAACAACACCAGAGAGGGTGATATGATATTCGATCGCGGCGACCGAGAAGATGAAGTCATGAACTACGATGAAGAACATGTTGATCCTGAAACAACAAACACCGGCGAGGTATATATATTTATATAAGCAGGAATCTGGTGATCATCGCATGTTTTAAATGAGTTGAAGATATATTAACGAATCGATCTTTCTTCTTTCAGCCATCCGGATCGAGCAAATCTTCAGGCAAAAGGACGAAACGAGGCCCGAACAAAAAGTTGAAGGAGGGCGTAAAGTACAATATCGAGGCATTCAAACCTAATGGCGAACCATTAGCGCCTAAGAATATTGCGGACAAGTTCGTTTGTCAGTGCGGAGTTCTTGTGAAGGACCAACTCCCGATCTCCCTTCAAGAATGGAGAAAGCCAGCAAAGCCACGTCCAAATGTTACTTTTGTCGACGAGAATCAAAAAACTGCTTTGGGATACTCTCATGGAACATTTCACCCTACCAGATCATTTCACAGAAGCAGATGTGTGGAAAGTCAAGGACGCTGCTTTTAGGAAGATGGCGGTTGCATTCAAGAACCACAAGAGAACGACGTGGGAGAAGTACGTCAAGGGAGGAAGGAAGAATCCAGTATTCGAGGGGATACTAGAGAATCAAAGTGCTCATTGGGACGATTTCGTGAAATTCAAGGATTCAGAATTAGCTAAGGAACGGTCGAGAATAAACAAGAAGAATGCCGAAAAAAAGGATAAGTTCCATAAGCTGGGGCCAGGTGGCTATGCGGTGGCAATGCCTAAGTGGGATAAGTCTGAGAAAGAGATGGAGGATGCAAGTGTCACTCCGGTTACTAAGAGCTGGCCCCCCAGGTGCAGGACTTGGTTCTATGCGCATGGGGGGGAGTTGGACCCGAAGACAGGCAATGTTTCGACGAAGGCATGTCTGAACGGAGCCGACGATGCGCTACTTGTTGCAATAGAAGAGGCTCGATCGGGGGTGTTCCAGCCCAACAGAGAGAACGATGAGCTTACGTGTGCCCTGGGAAATCCTGAACACCCGGGAAGAACATGAGGCAAGGCCGCTATTCCGTGGTATGAGGGGTTTTTGGACTGGAACGCCGACTACAGAACCCGTGCGAGAAAGAAGATTGCGGAGGAGAAGAAGAGGAAGATGGAGGAGGAGCAGAGGAAGCGGGACTATGAATGCCTTCAAGGCCTAGAAGCAAGTCAAGCGGAATTGGCAGCTAAATTCCAGCGGCAGCAGGAGCAGATCGACTCACTTAGCCAGCAAAGGGGGTCTCAGCAGCTGCAGCAGCTAGCGGATGATCCAGCATTGGATACCACCGCCCCATCCATGCCGAGAAGCAGCGTGGGTTCCGCCCCGGGCGACGCACTGCTGGATAGATACCCCGTGGATGATATCGCGGAGAACACTAACTGCGAGCTACACTTCAAAATTAAGAACATATCCTTGAAGGTGGCGGACGGTGTTGCTTATACAAATTCCCCCGATGCAACCTTCCATTGCAACCCGATTCCAGCAGGCTATGCTCGTGTCATGGTTGATGAGGTGGTGGACCAATATTCGGGGCTAGAGCTTGACATTCCTGGAGGTGACGACGAGCACACACTCGGAGATGCCAAACATCGTATCATCCTACGGAGAAAGGATTGCATCATCTTTCGAAGGCCACCGACACCGCGTCACCCGACTCCTCATCGAAGTCCACCACCGAGTCAGCAGACTCCCGCTCCTCCAAGTCCACCAACGCGTGAGGCCACTCCTCCTCCTCCAAGTCCGGCAAAGTGTCAGGCCACTCCTCCTCCAAGTCCGACACAGCGTCAGGCATCCACTCCTCCTCCAAGTCCGGCACAACCTCAGGCCACTCCTCCTCCAAGTCCGGCACAGCTTCAGGCCACTCCTCCTCATCCAACTCAGCCCCGTCAGCTGTCTCCGCCGCCTCAGCAATCGCAGAAGAGACACCCCGCAGCTATGGTGCGTAGCGGTACGAGTCGAGGTGATAGTACAGGAAGTACAGGCGGAGGCAAGCGATATAAATATGGTCCAAACCTCAGTACTCCTCTTCCTGTGAGGGCTTATGACAGGACCGAGGAGCAAACCAATGCCATAGTGCGGGCAGAAGTCGACGCCCATTTTGGACCGAAACCGCCACCGCCGCCAAGGGAGAAAGTGCCTGTGGAAGTAGTTGACCACTTCATTCGTATGGCTCAACCACCAGCTCCTAAGCCTGTTGACACAGACTATGAGCGCCACATCAGGAAGCTACATCGACAACGTCTACAGAAGGAGGCGAGCTCGAGCTCGAGCAAACAACAAGCAGCTGTCAAAAAATGCGGGAAAACCGTTGCCCAGCTGGGAAAACAGGCGGCGCAATCGATCCCCCCGCTTGTTGTGCCGCCAACAACACGTGACAGTACGCGCGCCCAATATTATTGTGGCCAAACAGTTTACGTTCCCGAGGTGGGCGATGTGGTAATAACCCAGGAGCATATAATGCAGGCTGAAGAACTCAAGATCACTGTTGGACAGCTCCTCGAGATCGAGGACATGCCTCTGATTACAGAGGAGGAAATAAAATGGAAATTTGTCCGGGGCCAACCTTTGGTCAAGCCAAAAGATGTCAACAAGCTCCCAACGAGAATGTATGAATTGCATCAATGGTACATGGACATTATCAAGAGATCCAACCGAGAGTCCCTCATGGTGTATGTCAAGAAGGATGATTACTACCATCAGAAAGCTGTGGCCGTTGAGTATTCTGAACTGTTTCAGTTATACAATCAAGCCGCACTCGACAAATCTATCGTCAGTTGCTATTGTCTGTAAGTGATTTCTTTCTGTAATTTAAGTCTCAAGCTAGCTGTAGTGATCCTTTTGATCAATCATTACGTGTAATTATCCTCACTATATTCTTTTTTGTGGTATTATGTAGGATGAAGATGTATGAAATGAGAAAAGGTGGACGCTATGGCATTGGGTTCATTGACCCAAACACCGTTAATGAATACACATGGAAAATAAACAAGCATCATGAAAAAGAGGTAGAGGACAGCATGTTCGAGTTCTTGAAGTGCCTCAAATACAATGAAGATATACTACTTCCTTACAACTTCCAGTGAGTCACACTTTCTTGTACTACAAATTCTCTGTTTTTGCCTACTAGCTAGCTACATGTTTTTGCTTACATATGCCCGCTTAATTAAGACATGCAAACGTGTGTGCATGCAGATATCACTGGATCTTGTGTATCATTAAAGTTGACGCCGGAACAGTTGAAATACTGGACTCGCTACTCAAAGCAAATAGTGACTATAACATCTTGTTTGGGATAGTCAATAGGTAATTTCAATCATTATTAACTATATATCTCGGCCTATTTAGTTCGTCATTTCATGATATGAACTATTTAATAACCCCTTTATTCATTTTCTTTGTCGGCGGGCAGGGCTTGGGCAAGGTTCATCAGCGTCACGGAAGGCGAATGGAAACCAAAGCTAAAATGGTTTCGAGCCAAGGTAAGTAATTAAGTAGTACTAGCTAGCTAGCTAGCTGCCATCTCTTTAATTATCATGCTTGATTAATTATTATCTGATCAAATTAAATTCCATTCTCGTAATAAAGGCCCTGAAGCAGGCGCAGGGGACTGGTCTGTGTGCATTCTGCGTTTGCGAGAACATTCGCATGATGGCGTCCGAAAGGAGCAGATCTCAAAGACAGGAATGGGTACGCTTGTCAGAACACTATTCACAATTTTTACACCATTATCGATATCTAGTCACACAACTAATACACATGCATATTGATCTCCTTCTTAACAGTTCAAAGAGGTGCGGGACAAGCTCCTAGAAATGGAGCGCGTAGAAGCACTTCAAGAGGAAATAGCGGGATTTTTGCTCGACCAGGTCATAAATCCGAAGGGAGAATACTATTACCCGCTACCGCCCCCATCGACCAAGTCATGAACCACTTCCAATTGTCATCGTGCTCCGAAGGCACCAATCAGGCTAATGCCACTGGCTCTGAAAGCAACATGCATATGTAGGAGAAATTGTATATAGCTATACATGTGTGTATGTGTGAATTAATATGGTCGTTTGTGAGACATGATTGATGATATATATATATATATGATTGGTTCTACTAGAAATTCTATTTATATATATATATATGCATAACGTGTACAATGTGTAGTACCGTAAAATACCAACAAACGAAAAAGAATTAAAATGGAAAACACAAAATTAAATGAAAAAGAAATCATAAAACCAAAAAAAAACCAAACATTTTAGTACCGGTTGGTGTTACCAACCGGTACTAAAGGGCTCCCGGCCCCCGGAGCTGGCTCGTGCCACGTGGTTCCCCTTTAGCACCGGTTCGTGCTGAACCGGTACTAAAGGGGGGGGGCCTTTAGTGCCGAAACTTTAGTGCCGGTTCCTAAACCGGCACTAAAGGGCCTTACGAACCGGTGCTATTGCCTGGTTCTGCACTAGTGAATGGAGGGCGAGGCAGCGAGAGGGACGGCAAGGGGGAGCCCCCTGCGGCGCTGACGAGCTCAGTGATGCGGGCGAGCTAGTCCTCGTAGAGGTCGTCGACGGGGCGGTAGTGCAGGAGCTCTCTTGCCAGGAGCAGCGCGGCGTGCGCGTCCATGGGGGCGCGACGGGCGTGGGACGACGAAGCGGCTGGAGTCAGCGACA
Organism: Triticum monococcum; assembly: GCA_034509565.1. Lineage (NCBI taxonomy): Eukaryota > Viridiplantae > Streptophyta > Magnoliopsida > Poales > Poaceae > Triticum > Triticum monococcum. The sequence continues at coordinate 70,609,409 of CM067843.1, read as the reverse complement.
GGGTGGCGGTGCGGACCTCCCGCCGTACCGGAGGATGCTAGGACGAGGCCTGCTGCTCGTTCCTCGTCGGGCCAGTGGCGGCGTTGGCAGCAGGCGACGGGGAACGACGAGGGCGTCCGCCGACAGGCGCCGTCTGGGCGACGCGCGTGGCGAGAGCAGCCCGGCGCTCGGCGCGAGCCCGACGAGCGTCAGCCATGGACTCGACGGAAGATCGCACGCGAACAGCGGAAGAAAGATTCCGGCGCACCCCTACCTGGCGCGCCAAATGTCGGATTTTGGGTTCCGGCAGACCCTTGAGGTTCGAACACTGGGCGCCTACCGATCTACGTCCAATCTCCTCGCGTGATCTAAGCTGGAAACAACGAACAACACAAGGGGCATGAGGTTTATACTGGTTCGGGCCACCGTTATGGTGTAATACCCTACTCCAGTGTGTGGTGTGGTGGCTTGCCTCAGGGGCTGATGATGAATAGTACAAGGGAAGAACAGCCTCGCGAGAGGTGTTCTTGAGCCGGTGCGATGAACTGTTTGGGTGAGTTCAGTCGCCTCTCTCTCTCTCTCTGCTAGGGCTCTACCAGATCTCTAGCTGTCCTCCCTCTACTCTGTGGTGGCTAGCTCTATTTATAGAGGCCCTGGGCCTCTTCCCAAATAATGAGCGGGAAGGGCGCCAACAATTGGCCATTTTGAAGGGGAACATCTAGTACAAGTTATCCTGACCAAAGGTGGTCTTCGGCTGCCAAAAGCACGGGTGATGACGCCATCTTGGGCTCCACGGTGACCTCCGTCCTGCCGCTCTGCTGGTCTTGGTCTCGTTGCACCGGAATGGTAACCTTTGCCCGATGCCTTGGCCTGTGCTTGCCCCCTTTGCACCAAAGGGGAAACAAGGACACTGTGCAGGCCGGAGCCCGCCTGGCGCCTGTCTGGTCTCGATCGTCATGGCTTGCGTCACGGGCTCCTCGCGAGGTACCTCTGCCTTGATCTCTCCGCCTCCTCGCGAGCCTGCCTGATGAGGCTGCCTCTAAGGAAGCTTCCGGTCGTCCGCCCCGCGAGGCTTGGCCCCTCACGAGGGTCTTGAGCTTGAGATGATGAATATGGGTCGCGCTGGGCCCCCACTTGAGCCACGCCACAGGCCGCAGGCAGGCATGTCTGGGGACCCCCGTTCCCAGAACGCCGACAATGTTGTCATATTATATCATTATTGTTTTGACAGAAGGGCTGGCATTTGAGATATTTTACTATTGCTCGCTAGTTGATTATGCCATTGATATGAGTAAATATAATTTTTAAGAGTTGTCATTTACATGGTTACTTGTGATCTTTGCTGAAAATCTAGGTATTATTTAAGCATATATATTGATACAAGAACAAAGGAGTTTGTAAAAGTGTTTCTTTATCACTTTCAGTTTGTCAACTGAACTACTTGAGGACAAGCAATGAGTTAAGCTTGGGGGGGTTGATACGTCTCCGCCGCATCTACTTTTCCAAACACTTTTTCTCTTGTTTTGGACTCTAATTTGCATGATTTGAACGAAACTAACCTGGACTGACGCTATTTTTAGCAGAACTACCATGGTGTTATTTTTGTGCAGAAATAAAAGTTCACGAAATTGGACGAAACTTTTTGGAGACTTTTATGGAATATAAAAAATACGGGAGCCAAGAACCAGAGGAGGGGAGCAACCAATGGCCCACGATCCACCAGGGTGCGCCCTAGTGCCTCATGGGGCCCACGTGGCTCCGGTGACTCTAATCTCAAGCCTATAAATTCCTATTTCCCGAGAAAAAAATAAGAGAGAAATGTTTCATCATGTTTTACGATACAGAGCCACCGCCACCTCCTGTTGTTCATTAGGAGGGCATGTCTGGAGTCCGTTCGGCGCTCCGGAGGGGGGATTCGTCGCCATCGTCATCATCAACCATCCTCCATCACCAATTTCATGATGCTCATCACCGGGAGTGAGTAATTCCTTTGTAAGCTTGTTGGACGGTGATGGGTTGGATGAGATTTATCATGTACTCAAGTTAGTTTTGTTAGGGCTTGATCCCTAGTATCCACTATGTTCTGAGATTGATGTTGCTATGACATTGTTGTATGCTTAATGGTTGTCACTAGGGCTGAGTGCCATGATTTCAGATCTGAACCCTTTATGTTTGCATGAATATATTTGTGTTCTTGATCCTACCATGCAAGTTATACGCGCCTATTACGTGTTATGATCCGCATACCCCAAGGTGACAATAATTGGGATTCTTTCAGGTGATTACCATAATTCGAGGAGTTCATGTTTTCACTATGTCTTCTATCGCACACATCTTGATCTGGCTGACCATTTCTGTTGTGTTGGGTAATCGCAAATAGTTCATCCGAGTGAACTGTATATGGTATATCGCACACACCTTGATTTGGCTTATCGTTTCTGTTGTTCTGGCTCATCGTAGACAGTTCGTATGGATCAAATGTATGCCACCTATTGGACATGCAACTCTAATCTGAATCGTGATTGATGTCTCCGCCCTCACACACAATTCGTCTTATTGGTGATAGTTTTATTATGATATCGTTTGTGATTCATGCATCACACACAGTATCGTCAAAGGGTCTCTGATTTCATGTGTCGCGTTAGCAGCATCCTGCAACAGTGAACCTCAAAGGGTGCACTAAATGCACTTACAATTTCCCTTCAGCAACACCATTAGCCGATTTTCCAATTTGGCGCTAAAAGTTACAACCAAAACTTTGGTTTCCATGCTGTGTTGGGGTGATGTGGGGTGTGGGTGGGGGCTCCATTGTGTGCCTACCATTTTACACAAACTAATAGTTTTTGACACATGATGCATTGAGGGTGCCACACCACCAGCACAGGGAATCATAGGGGAATATTTGGCTATTTATCCCCAGTGATAAATACTCCGGCCATGACATTAAATATGCATATTGAAATTAATAATTACCAAATATACGGTGGGTAGGATGGGTAAGAGTAAGGGGATATTCCTGGATGCTATTAAAACCTCACCTGGAGGTCATGTCCTTTCCTTTCAAACACCCACCCTTTCCTCTCATCCTCTTCCACCCCCCCCCCCCCCCCTCATTTAGAAATTGAGGTAGATCTATGCAAAGAGATCACGTCGACGATGCTTCCATGGTCACTAATGCGTTCTCCATCAGGTTGGTGTGTAAGAGGGGCCTCATATCATCGTTATAGTCATGTGTGTTCTGTTTTCAGATCTTCATTTGTGATCCATAGGGGTTATGTGGCGAGCACGAGGGCTGAGGAGGCACCGGCGGAGGGGCAACGTCTTTTGGGAATCGTAGATCTGTCGCCTATGAAGTCTCTAAGGTCCTCGTGGTGGGCAGACGAGCTTGCCTCCACCATGGATAGTATTGATGCCGCGGTGGCGCCGTCCTTGAGGAGGACACGGGGGAGGGAAAATCCACCACATATGAGATCCATATCTGACCTATGCTCCATGGGATCCCACTTGGAATTCCCCCCCACCGGTGATACCGAATGCAACAAGCAAACTGAGGCGGACGATGATGAGGCTCTCCGCACAATCGTGAGTCGGGTTAACGAAGATAAGAAGAGAAAGAAAAGACTACGGGAGGCAGAGGCGGCAACGACTGCCACACCGGAGGGCAGTAGAGGGCAAACGGACAAGGGAAATTTCTCGGCAAGAAAGGTACGAGATCCACCAAATTCCATCCCAACCCTCCCTATCTTTTAGTATAATCATTCATATGTTTTTTATTGTGATTTTATTTTACTTTTAACCTACTTGATATGGATGGTATAACTAGTCAAATTTGCATCTCCATAAGACGAAGAATTGGAGCATGCATATTGGGTATGGTGGGGGCATTAGTTGTAGCTTTACATGGCGGTCGTCTCACCCTTGTAGAATGTTTCATGTAAGGATTGTGGGTACCCTGCCCAACTTAGTTGCTAATTCTGATCCATCTTTACTAATTCATGAACAAGGTTATAGGGGTCGATAGTTCCTCGCATGTCCATGATGATTTTATGGTTAAAGTTGTATGAGCTTGTGCTAAGTTCTAGTTAGGGTGACCATTGTGTTTTGTTTCTTGGGAATCAGCACAGTTTCTACCCTAAAACTATTTGGTATGTGTATATATTGTAATTTCATGCTTAAATTTTCCAAAGTGATTGGTTGGTATCAGTTTGAGTGAGGAGTTGCATGATACATTCATAAGAGAATCTATGAATATTTCACAAAACTTGCTGACTTCTATACTAGATGCTACTCATACACTTAACTAAGACTAAGAACCCATAAGCATAGACTATATTATGATGTACTATAAACCAACAATGGTTGTATTAGAGAGAGGTCGACTGGTGCTACAACACCTTTACAATCTCCAAAGCCCCTAGAAACAGAGCTCTCTAGTTGATCATGTATGTGGTGAGCTTGTGGGACCGTGTTGTCAGCTGGTGTATGTTGTTTACAAACTTAGTTGGCCACCTACTAGTAATGTGAACATGCAGGGCCACACTATTAGCAAATGTACATTGTTCATAGCTTAGTTGGCCCACTTGCCTACACTTGCATTTATCATCTTCCGTATCACACGTCACTGTGTGTGAGACGGGAGTGTAGATGGCTGATCAGTGTCATGGTAGTCATGAATGTGGCTGAGGTGACACTTCTCCTCTTATCCTTTTATTTTTATCAAAATTTTCTTGCCAAAGGGGACTAGCCTAAAGAAATCCATCCTTTTCCTTGCCCCAACATGAAGATCATAGAAGGACATCATAAAAGCTAGCACAATAGAGAAGTAATCCTTAACCAAATAATTATGGCACCTATACCTCCAAGTCTTCCTTATCAACCACTACATATCCTTTCTATCTTCTCTTCAAAATTCCCCCATGTTTTATTTTGTATCCTTTTGGCATCAACAAGGATTCCCAAATTCAGCACAAATAAAATGGATGCCCAAATATCTCATTGTCAAATCACTAGAAGCAAGTAACAATCTTTTATAGCCTAGTTTATCTCTAGCATTTTTCCAAAAAGGAAAATTTTCACTTTTACGGAAATTAATTTATAATCCAACATTTTTTCAAAAGCAGACGAGATGAATTTCAAGTTATGCACACTCATATAACCATATTTTTTATAAAAATATAGCATCATCGACATATTGTAGTATATTGACAACACCCTCAGTATATTCTACCGTAAGTCCTTTAATAATATTATTACCCTGAGCATTTCTCATCAATAAAGCTAGGACATCAACAACCAAATTAAACAACTGGGGACATAAGTAATCTTCTCATCTCAACCCTGTATTAAAGTAGGGACCTATACAATCATTCATGTTAATACCGACATGCCATCCTCTCATAGTTAACATGACTCAGTCACTCTTTACAATCTCCAAGCTCCCAGTAAACAGAGGTCTCGACTTGATCATTATTGTGGTGAGTGTTTGGAACCACACTATCAACCATTGTACATTGTTTCCTAGCTGGGATGGCCCATTTGCCAATAACACATGGCCTCATTCAATATTTTCTACATTACATGTCACTATGGGCGGGAAGTGAATGAGGATGGGCGATTAGTCCCATGGCGGGCACGATTGTGGATAAGGAAATGGTTCATCCTCTTGCCTTTTTCTTTTGATGAAAATTTTCCTTCCAAAGGAGACTAGCCTAAAACATCATGAAAGTTGCTATGTTAGAGAGAAAATATTGAACCAATACAACCTACCACCTATAGCTAAAGTTTTCTTTGCCAACTATTACATAGCTTTTCTATCTTATCTTCAAAAAAAATTCCAATTTTTGTTTCATATCCTTTTGACATCAGCATGGATTCCTAGATCCACCGCACAAAAAAGTATTCCCAAACTAGTATTGGCCAATCAACAACGGGGCAAGTAAAAATCTTTTTATAGTGCTTAGGTTTTCTCTAGCATGTTCAAAAAGAACAGAAATCACTTTTTCTGGAAACTATTTTTAAAACAACCATTTGTTCAAAAGAACAAAGGATGAGCTTTTAGTTATGTGCACTCATATAATCTTCTTGTAATAAAAATATAGCATCATCAATATATTGTAGCATATTAACACCACCCTCACTATGTTCTCCCATAACAACATTAACAATATTAGTATCCCTAACATTTTCATCAATAAAGCTAGGGATTAGCAGCCAAATCAAACAACATGGGAGATAAGGAATTTCCTTTTCGAACCCCTCACCATCTAAAAATATTAAAGTAGAGACCTATACAGTCATTCTTTTGAATCCCCACATGTATCCCTCTCATAATTTAGATGACCCAGTCACACCATTTAATAGAAAAACAAATCATATTTTATAATTTAAAATAAAAGCCATTTTATTGTGGCGCAAGCTTGTTTAAAATCAATATTGAGGACAATGGCATTTTTCATAGTATGAATGGTATTTTGAGTATCATGTAAAATTAATCCTCCTTCCATAATATATCTCCCTTATACATATGTGATGTAGGAGAAACCATAACACTAGAGAAGATATAAAACATTCCCTAAACATATGTAAGAATTTTGAAGCTCACATTGAGCAAACATATAGATCTAAGATTTGAATTTGTTTTGCCTCTTTACATTTGGGGACCAAATTAACAAGGCCATAATTAAGGCCAGACGGATTCAATTTCCCATAATAAAGTAGTTAAATAAAGCTTCCAAATCTCACATAATTAAATTCCAATTTCCTATGTAGTGTTATTGAGGTAAACCATCAGGACTACGCGACTTATCATGTGTCATTCAAAAATAACAATTTTAAGTTCATCCACTGAACAAACTCTAGTTAATGTACTAAGGTTTCTCTAGGCACATCTAGAGTTATATTTTTCTATTTGTATGACCAAAAGGTTTTCATAGTACTTAGTATTATAATCAAGGATTTATTTTCCCCCTCAATATTTCCTTCCTTAGATCAAGAGAAGTGATTATACTTTTTCTATGACAACCATTTGCTTTAGCATGAAAATATTCGATGCTTCTACCACCTTCCAAATTCTCATTTTCTTTAGCTCTTTGAAGACATTAAATTTCATCTTCCTTTCTAACCAGTGATATATTTGTTCCCAATAATGGAAAATTATGATCTTGTCCAATTTTTAAAGGTGGGTTCTTGTAAATTATTCCTCAACTATAAAGCCTGTCATTCGACTTTGGTTCCATAAGGCAAGGTTCTTCTTAATTGCATAGAAATAAAGTCGTGTTTGGGTTACCATATTTATATTTTCAAGAAGCATTCCTGATAAATATCAAAATCCCCAGCAACCATAAAGGGATCTTTACAGTCATGTAGCACTCTAGACAATTCTGCTAAGTAAGAAGCCTTGCCTTCTAACTGAGCATCTCCATAAACTTAACATATATCTCATATATAATCTTCATACATAGTTAATTTTTATGTAATATAGGCGATCTTGAATATCTAATTCATTAACAGTGTCATTAATGCCTAGTAACATACCGCTAGATGGATATTATGATAATAAAAATCTTAGCCAATGCAAATGTTGTGAAGGTTAGTTTTAGAAAAAAATCCATTGTTTAGTTTAAGCATAGGAAATCAATGTGTTTATCTAATTTCTGAGAAATCTAATTTTGGCCTCGCCGTAAAGTTCTCTAATATTCTAGAACATATGTTCCATCTTTATTCGTTTTCTTAACAAGCCTTTTAAATGGAAATCACATATTTCAAATAACAATTGGTTCGTGATACATGTTTCCTATTTTTCCTATCCATAAAAGCTTGTTTTATTTGTTCCCGGTGAGTTTCTTATCTACCCATGTTACTATTCTCTCCATTAGGAAGTAATTCAACAAAACCATTTTCTCCAGTATTAATTTAAAAGGACTTTGAATTTCGTGAGAAGGTACAATACAAGGTTTATTTACTTGCATCATCAGATCAAATCTAGTTTCTTTGAATGAGTTGATAAGCTGATATTGTGTTCTACAATTTTTAAGGAGTATCCAAGAGTGATCCCAACATGGGATGCAATATGGTCTAAATTTGCATTAAAAGAATTTCTCGTATCAGGAAAAATATCAACTCGAGTATCTTCTTAAACCTTGATTCTGACACACATTCTAAGGTTCTCATCTGCACATTTTCTCAACATTAATTCTCCATGTAGCTATTGTTTTGACTTTTGTAGCAGAAGAATCAACAGACTCATGGTAATCCGAATCAATTCTCCCACTGCAATCAACAACTAAATCATCTTTGTTTCATCCTCATTTTTAATTGGTTTAGTCTCACTGCCAAACCATTCAACATTAATTAATCCATTCAATAGAGCTCCTCAGAGCTTACTATAACAACTCATGTTGTCCCTAAACTTACAACTCTATGAGTTTCTTCATTGCTTCCGTTTGGTGGGACTTTTTCCTCAAAAGCAGGTTGTGATGCATGTCTAGCAACACTTCCTTAGCTTGCCACAATTTGGGCTAAAGGTCTTAATTTACATTCGTACTAGAACTCTCCATGTCATCAGGTGTGTTATTGGAGGAAATATTAACAATTAGTTGTGTGTCCATCTTTTAGCACATCTTCATACCATTTCAGGAACGTGCTCCCCAACGGAAGCCATGTTTGTAAAACCTCACTAATTCCCCCGTTTTCTGCTCCATCATCGTGTTTAACAACTAGCACATTTTCCACATTAAGATATTTCACACTTGCCTCTTCATATCATCTATTCCCCTGTACCATCATTGATCCACCACTGACTCCACTTCAAATCCAATGTCATACAAGAGCAACTATTTGGTAGTGATCTCAATAAATCCATGAATATTTTGAATATCTCTAACTCTCATTAGTAACCTAATAACAGTGTCATTTCCAATGTGATCCATGTCAATCTCTAATACTGGACCAAGGGATTATCACACTTCACATAGGCCCATGAAGTGTCTCTGGGAACTTGTCATTCTACTCAGTTTTCCCAAGATGTATGAAGTTTGTTGTTAGCTAGACACTCTCTAGTCTAAATCGACACATATATCAATGTATAGTGCCCAACAAAGATAATTGTCTAGATTTAGTCAGTTCAACTAATTTTTCCTTGTTGGGTGATTTTGATCTCCCCTCCAAGTCCAACTAAATATTACATAGAAGCCTTGCAATAACTATGTCTCATTTGACTATCTAGATAATGATCATGTTTAATCAAACATTTATCGCTACACACACTCCAAGTGTCATAACTGTCACACTTTCCCAGAAAAAGGTAAATGAAGAAAGTGGAATTGTAACAATCAAGAACGGAAAAAATAATTAGACTCCCGCGTCAATTATTTGGATTGGAATTAGGATCCTCTACTCTAGTCATCCTCTTCTATTTCAGGTAGTACCTCAGCCCGTTCTTGGCCTTCCTTTATCGAATCTATTAGTAGTTGAACTTTTTAACATATGCCTTTATTTACTCATTTATAGGCATCCCCTTCTCTTCAAGTAATTTCTGCGCCCGGTTGCTGATCAAGTGTTGGAAAAAAACAAGAATGCGATGCTTTGTTTCAAAAATAAGAAAAAGTATATATTATAGAACTTTCCATTCCTTCATGATGATTTATTTGAAAATGGTATACATGTGGAAATTCCGATGTTTGTTGTTCATTTTTACATTTCCTTTTTTACTCGCAATTATATATGTATCTTAATAATGTTACTCAATTTTGTAGGAAGCACTTGAAAATCCAAATTTGCTTGATGAACTAGATACTCACCGACCAGAGAAAACCGAGTCTTTACAACATCGAAGAAAAGAGAGAGAAACTATATCTGGGAGAAGGAAGCATGGGAAGATGAATAATACTAAGAAGAAGAAGAAGAAGAAGAAGAAGGTGGATACACAAAATTTTATTAACAATGATAAACCTGACAAAGTGGGAAAACCAAGAGATATGGGAAAATCTCCCCCTCGTCAGGGTATTCTAAAGTACATGAAGCACACATCTATGAAATTGGCCAAGGAGAAGCATATCAATTCAGAAGGCAAGGAAGTAATAGAAGAATGCTGCAACTCAATAAAGCATGTCAAATTCTCAGAAAGAGATGTTGCACTTGGCAGTAAGATGCAAAGACATGAGCTGCCCAAACGAGGAACTCTCCATAAGCTCCTCTTGGATGCTATGGCTTCTTCATCATCTTCATCATCATGTTCATCTATAGAAGAAGACAAATGCATGATGGATAATAGAAGTAGTTCTAATATGCCCAATGAAGCCTTCACTAAGACTACAGAAGCAAATAATCATAGCGATCATGAGTACTCTATCGAGCCTACTAACAAAGAGATGTCTGCTATGATTGATCTAAATATTGCATTACCAGAATGGACTGGTTTTGACTGCAGGTATGTTTCAAATTTAGAGATCCCAATATTGAGCATACATGTGATGAAACTTTGAATTATTATTTTTGTGACAAATGAAACTCTAAATCATGGTGTCCTTGATGCAGAGAAAACTGGAGCCAACCACCCACTAATGACTTAGAAAATGCAACGAATTCAAGTTCTGTAGGCACATGTTTGCATGATGAGGCAATCAAAGTTCCTAACATAGACACGGTTGGTCCTCAATTGAGTTCAAGGGAACCCAACGAGATTCATCATGGTTGCAGTAATGTTTCAGTAAAAGATACTATCAATACGAGGTGCTTCTCCACCAATCTGAATCATGGTGGTTCTGAGTTGAACCTGCAAGAGGGTAGTCCTTCTGCACGACAAACAATTCGTTTGATGGGTAACAATCTTGTAGTTTGCAAGACCAGTGGTGAATCATTTGTTGAAACTGCACAAAAACACACAGGTAATTAACTTCCCCCAATGAATATCCTAGGGCAAATGTTTCCTTACCACAAGAACATTATTGTTTCTCTTTACAAGCTCAAGATTTCCCTAATTTTGCAGTAAATTTGACCAATACAACTCAAGATTCAACATATCATTCAAGGACAAGCCAATACCATTTTGGATACAGGACTCAACATGTTCTTAGTCACATTGTTCCTGTAGCTAATGTTGGTGATCGATTGCCATGTGAAAACAGGTACGAGGATTTTGCAAACTCACAGACCAATCATCCTTTTCTATCGGGGAGTCCACCCCTTCCCAACCATGGTAGTGCAACATCCCATGAGAATCTTCTGCCCCTTGGTGTTATTTCGCAGATCCTATTGTCCGGACCGAGGGGAAGAAAATTGCCCTCGAGGACGAAAGATTGATGATCACCTCCATGGTAGAGACAAAGAAGATTAAGGAGCGAGAGTAAGCGCTCATGCTCATGGATGCATCAATATTGGATGAGACGTCAAAACAATATTGGGAGCAAGCTCGTTGTGAGATCTTAGGAGTGCCAAAACAGTCATCAAACTTGCCAAGATAAAATGTACTTGGGAACTGGAAGTAGCAATGTGGGTGCTTGATCTATTCTCAATGTTGCCTCTGGTTTCTTTTAGATGAACTTTGCTTTATGTTATTTCTACCATATGAACTGCACTATTGATTTCGGTATGACTTGTGAACTTGTGTGATTTGAATTTATTTCACATATTCATATTTGAAATTCTATTGAAATGTGTGCATTGAAACATAACATTTAATTAAATATCTTGTTGAGATGATGTGGGAATGAGCTCTACATATTTTTTTCGGAAAGGAGGAATACCCCCGGCCTTCATCAAGCGATGCACACAACCATTTATTTAAATGAACAAAGTATCAAAGTACGAAAACAAAAGCAAATAAAAAACCAAATAGTGATGCACTGCCTAAACACCTATCCTATTGTTGGACTAACATCCAAACTGGTTGTATGTAGCCCATGCTATAGTCTCCCATGTTGGGGAACGCAGTAATTTCAAAATTTTCCTACGCACACGCAAGATCATGGTGATGCACAGCAACGAGAGGGGAGAGTGTTGTCTACGTACCAACGCAGACCGACTGCGGAAGTGATCACACAACGTAGAGGAAGTAGTCGTACGTCTTCTTCCCGATCCGACCGATCCAAGCACCGTTACTCCGGCACCTCCGAGTTCTTAGCACACGTACAGCTCGATGACGTTCCTTGGGCTCCGATCCAGCAAAGCGTCGAGGAAGAGTTCCGTCAGCACGACGGCGTGATGACGATCTTGATGTACTACCGACGCAGGGCTTCGCCTAAGCACTACCACGGTACGATCGAGGTGGAATTTGGTGGCAGGGGGCACCGCACACGGCTAAGGAACGATCTCAAGGATCAACTTGTGTGTCTTGGGGTGCCCCCTGCCCCCGTATATAAAGGTTGGAGGAGGGGGAGCCGGCCGGCCAGGGAGAGGAGGCGCAGGGGAGTCCTACTCCCACCGGGAGTAGGACTCCTCCCCCCAATCCTAATCCAATTAGGACTCCCGGGGGAAAAAGAGAGAGAAGGGGGGCCGGCCCCCTGTCCTAGTCCTACTAGGACTTGGGGAAAGGGGGGGCGCCGGCCAGCCATGGGCTTGTCCCTTTTCTCTTTTTCCACTAAGGCCCAATAGGCCCATTAGTCTCCCGGGGGGGTTCCGGTAACCCTCCCGGTATTCCGGTAAAATCCCGATTTCACCCGGAACACTTCCTATGTCCAAACATAGGCTTCCAATATATCAATCTTTACGTCTCGACCATTTCGAGACTCCTCGTCATGTCCGTGATCTCATCCGGGACTCCGAACAACCTTCGGTACATCAAAATGCATAAACTCATAATAACTGTCATCGTAACGTTAAGCGTGCGGACCCTACGGTTCGAGAACAATGTAGACATGACCGAGACACGTCTCCGGTCAATAACCAATAGCGGGACCTGGATGCCCATATTGGCTCCTACATATTCTACGAAGATCTTTATCGGTCAGACCGCATAACAACATACGTTGTTCCCTTTGTCATCGGTATGTTACTTGCCCGAGATTCGATCGTCGGTATCCAATACCTAGTTCAATCTCGTTACCGGCAAGTCTCTTTACTCGTTCCGTAATACATCATCTCACAACTAACATATTAGTTGCAGTGCTTGCAAGGCTTATGTGATGTGCATTACCGAGAGGGCCCAGAGATACCTCTCCGACAATCGGAGTGACAAACCCTAATCTCGAAATACGCCAACCCAACATCTACCATTGGAGACACCTGTAGTACTCCTTTATAATCACCCAGTTACGTTGTGACGTTTGGTAGTACCCAAAGTGTTCCTCCGGTAAACGGGAGTTGCATAATCTCATAGTTATAGGAACATGTATAAGTCATGAAGAAAGCAATAGCAACATACTAAACGATCGGGTGCTATGCTAATGGAATGGGTCATGTCAATCAGATCATTCTACTAATGATGTGACCTCGTTAATCAAATAACAACTCTTTGTTCATGGTTAGGAAACATAACCATCTTTGATTAACGAGCTAGTCAAGTAGAGGCATACTAGTGACACTCTGTTGGTCTATGTATTCACACATGTATTATGTTTCCGGTTAATACAATTCTAGCATGAATAATAAACATTTATCATGATGTAAGGAAATAAATAATAACTTTATTATTGCCTCTAGGGCATATTTCCTTCATCCCATTGGTTGCACTCGAAGGCCATAACCTCACTCGCTTCCGTAAACACCTATCCTATTGTTGGACTGACATCCAAACCGGTTGTATGTAGCCTGTGCTATAGTCTCTCATTGGTTGCACTCAAAGGCCATAACCTCCCTCGCTTCCGCAAGGTGTAGTAACGACCACATATGGATCTATCCAAATGCCTCGTATATAATATGCAAAAAGTTTGTGATAGTTGTCCTGTTAAATACAACATCATTCTGAGAGTTCCAAATAGCCCAAAGTAATACACAAACTCCCGCATGAATTTGTGCCGCTATAATAGGCTCGACCCCACCTAAACAGTTACCAAATAGAGTGGAGATATTATTAGGTGGGGAAACGTTAAAGGACGGATATTGTTCACCACAATAATTTTGTGATGTTTGAGAGGACAGAATAGTTGACCAAGGTGTTGATCCAACTGTAAGGTCGCTATTTTGCCGGACCCATAGTGCATGCGACCTTCTTCGACAAGGGGAGGTTCGAGAGGAACGAACTCGCCCGATACCAGGGGAAGTAGTAAGGTTTGACTAACCTTGAGTGAACAAAAGAAGAAAGGAGTGCTGGAGTGGGGTGTAACTTATAATCTAGAGTATGAAGCTGTTGTTTTTCCTTTTACTCTTTATTACATAGTTTAGATCATGTTGATGAATGACGGAAACTATTGCCATTTTATTATTGTATAGTAAAGTTGTTATGCACTGCATCTCTTCTTGTTTTAGTATATATGAAGGTGCATCAGGTATTTATGTTAATTCATTTGATGAAGAGAAAATATACTGTAAATTCTGACATCCATCGCCTATATAATGGAGCTTTTCTAACACATAGGAATTTAGGTGTCTGTAGAATACGCCAAGCCTCTGCATGCAAGAATTTTGGTAATGTTGAAGGCGTAAAGGTCCCTCCTCAAACCCAAATCACCACATCTCTCTCTAGTTTCAGTATGATCTCCCTCCTAGGAGAGCTAGTGCATCTTGTGCTCATCGTCTCCCCCAAAAACCAGCAGATCATCGTTGAGGTTTCATCAGAGACATTTGGTATAAGATCGAAACATCGACATCACATATGTGCATGTGAATGGCTCGAGCCCTTGAAATGATGACCCTATTCACCAATTAATCGAGTAAGACAGAGAAATTAATTTGCCCCAGGTGGAGGCAACCAAAAACTTGTGCTAGGGCTCATATACATAGAATTGAAGAATAGCCATTTTGAAGTTGCTTGTAAGTGACCAGTATGTATGATGCCTGAATGACTTTTTAGTAATGTAGTCATATCTTTGTGTTGACAAGATGATACTTTGCACGATGTTGTGATCACTATTGAGCCACATGTACAAGTTCCCCAACCACTACTACTAGTTAACATAATAAGTGAAGGAAATATGCCCTGGAGGCAATAATAAAGTTGTTATTTATATTTCCTTATATCATGATATATGTTTATTATTCATGCTAGAATTGTATTAACCAGAAACTTGATACATGTGTGAATACATAGACAAAACAAAGTGTCCCTAGTATGCCTCTACTAGACTAGCTCGTTAATCAAAGATGGTTAAGTTTCCTGACCATAGACATGTGTTGTCATTTGATGAATGGGATCACATCATTAGGAGAATGATGTGATGGAAAAGACCCATCCGTTAGCTTAGCATTATGATCATTGAGTTTTATTGCTATTGCTTTCTTCGTGACTTATACATGTTCCTCTAACTATGAGATTATGCAACTCCCGAATACCAGAGGAACACCTTGTGTGCTATCAAACGACACAATGTAACTAGGTGATTATAAAGATGCTCTACAGGTGTCTCCGATGGTGTTTTTTGAGTTGGCATGGATCGAGATTAGGATTTGTCACTTTGATTGTCAGAGAGGTATCTCTGGGCCCTCTCAGTAATGCACATCACTATAAGCCTTGCAACCAATGTGACTAATGAGTTAGTTACAAGATGTTGCATTATGGAACAAGTAAAGAGACTTGCCGGTAACGAGATTGAACTAGGTATTGAGGTACCGATGATCGAATCTAGGGCAAGTAACATACCGATGACAAAGGGAATGACTTATGTTGTTATGCGGTTTGACCGATAAAGATCTTCGTAGAATATGTAGGAGCCAATATGCGCATCCAGGTTTCGCTGTTGGTTATTGACCGGAGATGAGTCTCGGTCATGTCTACATAGTTCTCGAACCCGTAGGGTCCGCACGCTTAACGTTCGATGATGATCGGTATTATGAGTTTATATGTTTTGATGTACCAAAGGTAGTTTGGAGTCCTGGATGTGATCACGGACATGACGAGGAGTCTCAAAATGGTTGAGACTTAAAGATCGATATATTGGAGTCAATGGGCCTTAGTGGGAGAGAGGAGGAGGTGGCCAAGGTGGAGGCGCCCCCCCCCCCAAGCCAATCCGAATTGGGAGGGGGGCGGCCCCCCTTTCCTTCTCTCCCTCTCCCTCTTCTCCTACTCCAACTAGGGAAGGGGGGAAACCTACTCCTACTGGGAGTAGGAATCCCCCTTGGGCACGCCATGAGAGGGCCGGCCCTCCCCTCCTCCACTCCTTTATATACGGGGGAGGGGCACCCCATAGACACACAAGTTGATTGTTTAGCCATGTGCGGGGCCCCCTCCACAGAATTCCACCTCGGTCATATCGTTGTAGTGCTTAGGCGAAGCCCTGTGTCGGTAACTTCATCATCATCGTCATCATGCCGTCGTGCTGAAGAAACACTCCCTCAGCCTCAACTGGATCAAGAGTACGAGGGACGTCACCGAGCTGAACGTGTGCAGATCGCGGAGGTGTCGTGCGTTTGGTACTTGATCGGTTGGATCCTGAAGACGTTCGACTACATCAACCATGTTTCATAACGCTTCCACTTTCGGTCTACGAGGGTATGTAGACATACTCTTCCCCTCTTGTTGCTATGCATCTCCTAGATAGATCTTGCATGATCGTAGGATTTTTTTGAAATACTGTGTTCCCCAACAGTGGCATATGAGCCAGGTCTATGCGTAGATGTTATATGCACGAGTAGAACACAAAGGAGTTGTGGGCGTGGGTATATACATATTGCTTGCCGTCACTAGTTGATTCTTGATTCAGCGGTATTGTTGGATGAAGCGGCTCAGACCGACATTAGGCGTACGCTTACGCGAGACTGGTTCTACCAATGTGCTTCGCACACAGGTGGCTAGTGGGTGTCTATTTCTCCAATTTTAGTTGAATCGGATTCAATGAACAGGGTTCTTTCTGAAGATCAAAAAGCAATCACTATACTGCATTGTGGTTTTTGATGCGTAGGTAAGAACGGTTCTTGCTAAGCCCGTAGCAGCCACGTAAAACTTGCAACAACAAAGTAGAGGATGTCTAACTTGTTTTTGCAGGGCATGTTGTGATGTGATATGGTCAAGACGTGATGAGATATAAATTGTTGTATGAGATGATCATCTTTTCTTAAAGTTATCGGCAACTGGCAGGAGCCTTATGGCTATCTCTTTATTGCATAAGATGCAAGCGCCATATAATTGCTTTACTTTATTGCTATGTGATAGCAATAGTTGGCGAGACGATCATGTGAAGACATGTTGATAGAGATCAAGATGATGGAGATCATAGTGTCATGCTGGTGACAATGGAGATCATGACGGTACTTTGGAGATGGAGATCAAAGGCACAAGATGATGATGGCCATATCGTGTCACATATTTTGATTGCATGTGATGTTTATCTTTTATGCATCTTATTTTGCTTAGAACGACGGTAGCATTATGAGATGATCCCTTACTAAAATTGCAAGGTATAAGTGTTCTCCCTGAGTATGCACCGTTGCGACAGTTCTTCATGTTGAGACACCACGTGATGATCGGGTGTGATAAGCTCTACGTTCACATACAACGGGTGCAAGCCAGTTTTGCACATGCAGAATACTCGGGTTAAACTTGACGATCCTAGCATATGCAGATATGGCCTCGGAACACTAAGATCGAAAGGTCGAACGTGAATCATATAGTAGATATGATCAACATAGTGATGTTCACCATTGAAAGCTACTCCATCTCACGTGATGATCGGACATGGTTTAGTTGATATGGATCACGTGATCTTAGATGACTAGAGGGATGTCTATCTAAGTGGGAGTTCTTGAGTAATATGATTAATTGAACTTTAATTTATCATGAACTTAGTCCTGATAGTATTTGCATAACTATGTTGTAGATCAATAACTCACGATGTAGCTCCCCATTTATTTTTGATATGTTCCTAGAGAAAACTATGTTGAAAGATGTTAGTAGCAATGATGCGAACTATCTCCGTGATCTGAGGATTAACCTCATTGCTGCATAGAAGAATTATGTCCTTGAAGCACCGCTAGGTGATAGACCTACTGCAGGACGAGATACAGATGTTATGAACGTTTGGCAAAGCTCGATATGATGACTACTTGATAGTTTAGTGCACCATGCTTTACGGCTTAGAACCGGGACTTCAAAAATGTTTTCACATGTCACGGAGCATATGAGATGTTCCAAGAGCTGAAATTAGTATTTCAGACTCATGCCCGAGTCGAGAGGTCTGAGACCTCTGACAAGTACTTTGCCTACAAGATGGAGGAGAATAGCTCAACCAGTGAGCATGTGCTCAGAATGTCTGAGTACTAAAATCGCTTGAATCAAGCGGGAGTTAATCTTCTAGATAAGATAATAATTGACAGATGTCGGTGTTCTGGGAACGGGGGTCCCCAGACTTGCCTGCCTGCGGCCCACGGCGTGGCTCCATCAGCGGCCCCGTACGGCCCATCTTCACCAGCAAACACTCAAGACCCTCACAAGGGGCCGAGCCTCGCGAGGCGGACGACGCAAGACCTTCTCGGGAGCGGCCTCACCAGGCTGGCTCATGAGGGGTGGAGAGATCAAGGCAAGGGGCACCTCGCGAGGTTCCTCTGACGCAAGCCATGACGACCAAGCCAGGCGGGTACCAGGCGAGTGCTAGCGTGCGCAGCGTCCTCGTTTCCTATTTGGTGCTAAAGAGGCAAGTGCATGCGAGGAGTCCCGAGGTAGGAGGCAAAGGTTTCCATATCGGTGCAACGAGACCAAGACCAGCAGGACGGCAGGACGGAGGTCACCATGGAGCCCAGGACTGCGTCACCACCAGAGCCTTTGGCAGGCGAAGACCATCTTTTGTCAGGATAGCTTGTACTAGCTGTCCCCCTTCAAATTGGCCGTTGTGGGATCCCTTCCCGCCTAATATTTGGGAAGAGGACCCGAGCCTCTATATATACGGCTAGCCTCCACCGTATGGAGGGAGAGGATCTGGGACCAGATCCATTCCACTAAGGTCACACACAAACTCACCAAGCACAAGAGCACCTCTCCTCAGGAGGATGTTCTTCCCTTGTAACTGTTCATCCTCAACCCAAGAGGCAATCCACCACACCACACTAGAGTAGGGTATTACACCACATCGGTGGCCCGAACCAGTATAAATCTTGTGTCCCTCTGTTCTGCGAGTTCGACGCACTAAGCCTTGAGATTGCGGTGAGGGTATGAGCTAGAGGGAGGAGAGATCTTTGTGCGCACCCCAGTGTTTGAACCTCAAGGGTTTTGCTGGAACCCGAAATCCGACATTTGGCGTGCCAGGTAGGGGTGTGCTGAAGCCTCTCTTCCATCAACAAACCCGCCAACACTCTACAGCGCCGATGTACGGCGACCCGAGGGCTGACGCCGATCATTGGGAAGCCTGGCTAGCCAGGGCAGCATCGTCCACCCAAGAAGACCTCAACTCCGCGCTCCAGGTGGCACGCGCACCGCCAAACGCCGCGGGGCGTGGGCAGCATGGTCCGACGCCTTCCACCCTTACCCCGCGGCGTGCACGGGCTGCCGCAAGGGCCTCAAGCTACACCGCGGCGCCGGCGCCGCACTCCCGACGGGAACAAGTGAACATGAGGGCCGCGCTCATAGTGGCGCGGGAGCTGTTGCGATGCCGACTGATGGAGAGCGGCTGGGATGCATTGCTGGACCATGTTGCCGAGCTGTTGGATGCCGCATCCAGGGGTACGCCACCTTTCTGCTCCTTGCTTACGCCTCATGCTGCGGCGGATCGCACGGTGGGCCTCATCGCGCTCGCGCGCCTCCGGGCACACCAGGAGGTTTCATCGGCATCAGCGCAACCAGCGACACCGGACACCCAACCACACCAGTGCCTCCTCCAATGGGCGCGGGCGTAAGCATCGCCACCCACGGTCCCGGTGGGATGCTGCCCTACCATCCTGGCGCGTCAAGCCAAGCGACGTGGAGCGTGGGGCACCTCGGCGATGTTTCCGGGGCGATGACCCCGGAGGCCTATGTGCCCCGCATGATGGACCAGTAGTACACACCGGAAGATGACCCCAGTTCATTCCTCGAGCCGGGCTGGGAAGAGGAGATGCTGGAAGCTGAGGCCTTCCAGGAGCCACCCGGGAGCCTCGCCGACCACACCGGCGACAACAGCTACAGGGTACCACTGATCTCTCAAGAGCAGGCTTATGCAAACCATGGGTCGCAAGTGAATCAGGTCGCAGCGGTGGAAGACGGCCCCAGCACGGCACCCCCCTTTCACCAGGGGAAGTGCATTGGGGGCTGCGGGGGAGGGGCTGGGAGCAAGGCCCCTCCCTGCATCGTATGGAGCAAGGTGTCGCCCGGAGGTAGGGCCTCTGCCGGGGAGGCATTGGCGAGCCTTCCCCTGGGCAGAGGGCCCGTGGTTGCCGAGGGCGCCGCTAGCGTCCCCTTTGCCCCTTGGCATCATCCTGGTTTCCGAATGCCCCAACGGTGGTCGAGGGCGGCGCAAGGCGGGGCCCTCGCATGGCGATATGAAGCAAGGCTCACGCCTGTGAAGGTCTTCACTCATGACACTCTCACGTAATAATGAGTGGGGCTGTACACGCCCCGGAGTCTCTGGAATGCCGCCCTCAGGCATCGGGGGCTCCCGCCCATGTCCTAGTGGAAGCACCATGCTCCGCGCTGGCCGTTGATACTGTTCCCCAATGACTATGCTCATGGCCTATGAAAGCACTTAGCTCTGTGCTAGTGAGAAGACTTGAAGACAAGAAGACTAGCTAGGTGTCGGACGCGGCCATTTGCTTTTGACCTCTTTTCGGTAGCTCAGACTTGCAGCTTTTGATCTTGAATTTGAAGTTGCATTTTCATTGGCAATCGTGGGGGGCATCCTTTCTCGTTCGTGTTGATTTCGTGAGTTTCTGGATTTGTGTTTTGTTTGACGTCCGCGTCCGCTACCTCCACCCTTCCGAGAGCCTCGTGAACGGGGGCTGGCAGCGGCATACGCACGCTGCGCGCACACCTTGCGTTACTGGCGCTTGCTTCCCGCGAGACCCTCTCAGGTGGACCAATAGACCTCTCAGGAAACCAAAACCTTGCAAGCTCGTGAGGGGCTCCTCTCAGAAGGAATGCACGTCCACAACCGCCAAACCAGTTTGAAGGCCGGCTAAAGCAAAGTAAGTTACGGCATCAAGCCCGCAAGGGGAGTCGCGAGCACCCAAAAAGCATGCTTTAAGCCTAGCCTAAGGAATGAAGTGGTAGTCTATTTACATGAGGGGCTTCCCCTCTCCAAAATGATCTTACATCATGAGGGGTCGTACCCAAGCTTTTGCGTGCAGGTTCAATATAAAGGAGCGAGGGCTCAGCCGGACATATTGCTCGCCTCGTCCCCCGAATTGCTCCCGGGCAGGCTGCTGGCACCGTCGTTGTCGCTGTCTCCACCGCCATCAGCCACATTGCCATCAGCCATGCTGCCATCAGCCACGCCGCCATCAACCACGTCGCCCTCATCCGCCGCGACCACCACCGCGTCGTCATCAAAAGCGAAGGCCCTAACCAGAGCGTCCACATTGTCGTCCACCCAGTGCGCGAGGTTTCCCCGGGCGACTGCATGCACTGGGGCAATGGCAGCGGCAAAGTTAAAGTCAAGATTGGTGTTCAGGAGATGGCTGAAGACGTAGGAGAATGCATGCCCAAGAAGGCCTCGGCTCTTTTCGTCCACAAGCTCGCGAGCCCTCTCAGCACGCCTCTCCAGGCGCGTCACAACATCAGTGAAGAAGCAGAGATGGCTGGCATAATCCTCGGCATGGGGATGAGGGGCATGCTCATCGTAGATGGTACCAAGTGCCTGGTTGGCCTTCGTCCTGAGGTCCCGAAGCATGGGAGTGTGCTCACGCAGCAGCGCCTGTTGGCGAAGTGCCTCCTCCCTGCTTTGTTGCGTGAAGGACTCGGCGCTGACAACCCGTTGTTGAATAGAGAGTAGCTCGACACGAGCGGAGGCCAGCTCGGCCTGCACCGAGATCAGGCCGGCTGCAATGGCTTTCTCGCGCTGTTCCGCCTCAGCCAGCCCTAACCTAAGGACAATGGTCCTGCCCACACCTTCGGCTTCCATGAGCTTTAGCTTCAGGTCATACCTGCCAGCAAGATCTGCGCGAGCCTCGGCCACCCTGCGGTCGACCTCCTCCCGGGCCTTGGCCTCACGTGCGCTGACATCATCCTCTGCTTGGGCAACTTGGTGCTCCCTCGTCTCCAACCACTCGAGATAAAGGTTGCGCTCTGTCGCCTCCAGCGATAGTGCTTCCTCGCGCCTCAAGATCTCCTCCTCGTCGGACGGGGCGCCCTTCATCGACACCAGGGCAACTCTGCGTGCCTCCAGTGAGGCATTCAAGGCCTGGAGCTCCCGCCTGTGCTCCTCGGCGGCCACGCGGCGATTGTCCACCTCCCTGGCCTCCTCCAAGGCCCGGGCGCTGGCCTCTCGCGGGGTTGCCAGGGATGCCTCGGCCTTCGCATCGGTGTGCTCGCGCTGGAGGCGCCCGAGGTTGATAGCCACCTTCAGGTGATGCCACTCCTCCACCAGCCGGAGGCCTTCGGGCTTCAAGGCGAGCGTCGATGTTCGCGAGTTCTTCACCGAGTCGGCTCATCGCGCCCATTGCCTCCTGAAAGAGCTCATGGCGGACAACACTCCACTCGTGCACAAACTTAAGCGTGCAACCGGGTCCGTCCCCCGCAGCGGGGGTAGCCGACGGGATCCGAAGCGGCTCACCCCCCCCCCCTTCGGCAGGGGGCTGGGGGCTGGCATCTCCCGGGACGCTGATCGGGCTTTGGCAGGGGCCCGGATGGGTCGAGGCCCGTCGCTCGAAGAAGGTGCCAGGATCGAGGTCACTCAGCCGCCGTCCACAACCAGAGGAGGAGCCCTAGGCACACTTGCTGCACCCCAGGTGTCGGTGTCAAAACCGGCGGATCTCGGGTAGGGGGTCCCGAACTGTGCGTCTAGGCGGATGGTAACAGGAGGCATGGGACACGAAGTTTTACTCAGGTTCGGGCCCTCTTGATGGAGGTAAAACTCTACGTCCTGCTTGATTAATATTGATGATATGGGTAGTACAAGAGTAGATCTACCACGAGATCAGAGAGGCTAAACCCTAGAAGCTAGCCTATGGTATGATTGTATGTTATTGTTGTGTATATGATCTATTGACTAGCCTGGCCTTGGTTTATATAATGCACCAGAGGCCTAGGATAACAAGAGTACTAGCCGAATACGCCATTGGGGAGGAGTCCTTGTCTTGATCACCAAGTCTTGTGGAATCTTCCATGTATGCGGCAACTGTCCGAACTGGCCCATGAGTATACGGCCATGGGGGTCCTCGGCCCAATCTAACAGATCGGGAGATGGCGTGGTGAGTACCCCCTAGTCCAGGACACCGTTAGTAGCCCCCTGAACCGGTCTTCAAGTTAGGGATGCTCCTTGATTCTTCCGAACTGTTCTTCATCTTCGGTTGTCGATCTTGAAAACTGGTTCAACAAATCTTCTCATCTTCGATCTTGAGGATTGCCAAAATGCATTCGACGAGTTTACACGTCGGGTATCCGAGGAGTCCCTTTAAGTTTCCGGCCTTTATCAATGCCTTGTTATTTTTAGGCCACACCTCGGGTTTGAAGTTGTTTCCCGAGAGGCAGTGTCCTCTTGCGTCCGAGTTCTAACGCTGGACTGTATTCGAGGTATTTTTTGCAGCCGAGCACCAATGCCGGACTGCTTTCGAGCTCCAACGCCGAAATGTATTCGAGCTCCAACACCGAAATATATCCGAGCTCCAACGCCGAAATATATCCGAGCTCCAATGTCAGACTGTGTCCAAGCTCCAACGCTGGACTATATCCGAGGTGTCATATCACCTTGGTTCAAAAAAGTTGAAGGAGTTTAGCCGAGCTTAATGCCGGAAATGCCCTCTATGGAGCCCGCCACTAGTGCCTGAGCTTTATGTCGGACTGCTTCCGAGGTGGTGCACCACCCTGACTGTGGGCCGATTTTTTGTCAATATTTTTTGTTGGTGCAATTTATTCTCTGCTGAGATATATAGCCAGTAGCCCTCAAGGTGTGTATTGTTCTAAAACCCGAGATGCACCTGAAGGATGACATAAGACTGCTGATCCCAGTAGCCGCTGAGACTCAGGTTGATTTGCAAAATCGGCCTAAGGATCAAGTCCTAGCTCGGCAGAATACTTCGAGACACAAAAAGCAGCGTGCTCAGTCCTCGAGACTTAGGTTGGGTACGGCCGACCAACCTGAGGATCAAAATCTCCTCGGCAACTGTATTGCACTTAAAATTTTCCGCATTGAACAGGTAATGCAGTAGCCCCCGAGACACTGGTCGGGTGGCAACACCAGATCAGGGGATTGATGTGCCCCTTTTATATTTTTAAATAATAAGCCCGAAGCCCAGTAGCCCCCGAGCCTTAATGCAGGCATGGGTGGCCGAATTAAGGATCGATGTCCATAGTAAAATCACAATTTATGTGTAATGACTCTATGTATCCAAGTACTTTACATCATTAATGCTTGGATCCGCATTGTACAAAACTTTGTTGATCGACCATCGGCTTCCACCTCCTCAGCTAGTAGCCGAGGAGTGTTTGTCCTACTTTATAAAGCCTTTATCAGGGCAAAGATTTACGACAAACAAGGCAATCTGGTCATACGGTTTTATAAACAAAGGTACGCAGAGAGATATGTTATATTACTGTTTAATATAAGAAATGTCTTCCAAAGAAAATAGTCCCGCTATCGGTTCCTTTCTTTGGGTTGTTATGCTAAGCATGACCATGAAACCTCAGCCCTAATGTAAGAGCAAAATATTGAGGATTTAATTTGGGAGGCCAGTTACTAGCCCCTGGTAGTGTTCGGCGACAGTCGAGGTCAAGCCGTAAACACTTCGGCCAATGTTATGAATGGCCCGTCATTTAACACAGTCATCAGATCGCTGACCAGTTTACGCTTATTGTGACAGTAAATTTTCGGCTTTCTCCACTGAGGTGCTTAACCAAGTGAGCTGGAAGCACAATCGCAGTGGTTCTCCCTTTGCACACCTAGCCGAATAGAGCGGAACATAGGAGGCAAGCGCAGGAGCCGGGCAACCCAACTATTGACCGAAGCCACAATTCAACACCGATGCATATATAGCAATATCCGAGAATGTTTATGCCAAATCTCTAAAGGTGTCCGGCGTTGCACTGCGAGACTTGTGCTAAAAACACACAAATAGTTTAAAAGTGCCATAAGCTTGGAAAACCAAAAACGTTAGTAAAAACTTGACGTCCGAACAAGATCGAGTGTTCAGTGCCAATCCGAAAATTGGCCTTAGAAAAAAGTGCTTCTGTCATGCTTTAACATGACACATCCTATCTCAAGACTTCAAGCGGGTCAGCCTACGGCTTCAACTTCCTATCCCGAGGGCGGAGTACTTCTCATTAGGTCAGTTTAGCAAACTAAACTCTAGCGGCTTTGAGAGAGAAATTAGGCTCACCGGCTAGTGACCACACGCTCGTGTCGAAAAAAGGAGTGATAAATAATAATAGTAATAAAAACTTTGCAACGACTAAGAAGAAGACCACATTATAAAATGGCTCATATAAATTTAAGAGCCCCCAAGTGACTTGGGTAAAAGAATTTTATGTATAATGATTGTATGTACCAAAGTACTTATATCATATCTTTGTTCAACCAAACTTTAAACGCGTTTTAACCGACCGTCGGCTTCTCCCTCTTCGGTCAAGGACCGAAAAGTGTTATGTACTCCACCTGTCAAGAATATCGACAGTGTTTCCGATAACCAGGCAACCAGGCCATAAGGCTGTAACAGACAAAGCGCGCTCAGGGAACTTATGCTATACTACAGACGAAGTGTAAGAAGCATCTTCGAAGAAAATAGTACCCCCACCGATACCTTTCTTCGGTGCTTATTATTGCTATGAGACTTGTGTAATAGATTTTTTGTACTCATGAGTTCTGTTGTGTGCTGACCATGATTGAAAACAATAAGAGTACTAGCTTTCGGCTTCACCCAGTCTGAGGTCAAAGCTCGGAGGACCCGGTCGTGACAATCACAGAGGTGCTCCCTTTACTCCCTAGCCGAACAATCGGGAACGTAGGGGTAAGCACAGGAGCCAGGCAACCCAGCTTGCAAATCGCTTAAGTCA
This sequence comes from Triticum monococcum, assembly GCA_034509565.1. Lineage (NCBI taxonomy): Eukaryota > Viridiplantae > Streptophyta > Magnoliopsida > Poales > Poaceae > Triticum > Triticum monococcum. Next base: position 70,583,236 of record CM067843.1, on the reverse strand, counting down.
ATATGGTGCATATTGTGGCGTAATACACGAACAAGGAACGAAGCTGTACAAGTATAATCATATGCAAGAGGAAAAGCTTCATAAAGGAAGCCCCCAAATAAACGGGGTATTTGAATATGTGTGTCACAAACAAAGTTTGGACAAGGAAATTTTTTACAAGCAACTTTTTTCCAAAAAAGTACAATGTTAGGTCGAACCGAACACAAGTTAAAAACTAAAACTTTGAGCATGAAAGCGACTTAGCTGGTTAATGTGTTTGGCATTGATGACGCGGTCCGAGCTTCATGCGGGACAAGGTTCCATCCCCCAAGCAGGTCCCGAGGTGGCGGAGCGGAGAGCTCGACACGCCGAAGTGGTGACATAGCACGGTCAATGCAAACCGGCAGAGTGACGACGAAGTCCCCGGATCATTTTCCTGTGCACAAAAAATAGTGCAAACCGAAGATAATAGTAATAATAATTAAAAAATTGTTGCATAATAAATAATTTATGCAAAGTGAGCAATAAAAGAAATATGGCCTGGCGCCGAAGTCAATGTCGATGCAGGGCGTCGGTGTGATGCGGTAAAGGTGTGGCAAAGCCTGAATTCACAGGTCGGTCCGAGTTCCGGATGCGGCGTTCGCCGGACTATGTACGGAAACTGACCGAACCACCACGCGACCGTCGTTAATGTGGCCATCATTTGATAGACCTATGTATAGATGATGGACAAACTAGAGTAATAATTCCTTGGGAAAAATAAACCCAAACAAGCAAAAAAAATACTAGGATTAATAGCACCTGGTTTATTTGTTGTAGCAATCCGAAGAAAGGTGATTCCCAAAATTGGGACTCGATCCGCACACCCATTGCCTGATGGGCGATAAAGCGGCGGCATGGCGATGCTGGCAAAGGCCGGCTCGCCGAGGTAAAGCCCTCGGTCCAGCTAACGTGACAGAGCTGGTCGACTAGTGACGCCGAAGTCTTCGGAGTAGGTTGATGAAGAGCTGGCGAAGCCCCCGGTCCAGCCGAGATGTTGAAGCATCGATGTCAACCAATGAGTCGAAGTAGGTCGGCGTGATGGACACCGGCTTGAAGGAGCAACAGTGCGGCCCTGCCGATGCAGGTCGTGGCATGGTCAATGCCGGCTTGATGAAGTGACCGTGCGGCGATGTCGGTGTGCCCGCTCCGGGTAATCCATGGGGCGGCGATGTTGGTGATGATTTATCCTTCGCGATGTCGAACTCCTGTTCGGCTTGCCGAGATGATGATCTGAAGAAGTTGAGCTCGGTTCAACAAAGTGACGACGTGTCTAGCGCAGGTCGGCAGCCGTGGAGCAATATTGTCGGACTGGTTTGACACCAGCATGATGTTAAAGATCATGTTCAAAAGATTTTAAAGTTGGTGGGATGTGTTGGGGAACAAAACACAGTACCCCATACAAAACTTCCTTCAAAAGGGGTGTCCGAAATCCCGTTCATAAAAAAGACGAACTCGGGTCGGATTCGTTTTCACGCAGAAAACAGATCCGAAAAGTGATGCACTAATCGGAAGGTTCCTGGAGTTTGGATGGTCGGATCGAGCTTAAATTTTGAGAGGTGGTAGATATAAGAATTCCACAGCCGATCAACGGTTGGATCTTCCAAAGGACGTCCGAGCTAGAAGCTGGACACCACGCCCTAAACTCGTCCAGATTCCCATCCAAATTTGACAGGGCTCCGGTATATCATGGATTGCCAGAGATTCCTCCATCGGAACTCGACGAAATTTTCCAGGGTTGTTGTAGACTCAATTCCACCAAAACAATCATTAAAACAACACTTGAGGAGGCGGTGGCGGCGGACACAAGTTTTTTGTCCAGAAAAACAGCACGGTCGCCCGAGGGCAATGTTGACGTTGAGCCCCTGGGCTCCCTGGATGATTCCTTCATGATCTTGATAGAGATCGGAGTTGATGTTTATAAAGGCCTTCATCCGAACATGACGATCGGAGGTAGGGCGCAGTCCTTGGTCGAACCAAGGTGACCAGTCGAGCTGGTGACGAAGATGCCGAAGTCGCAGTTGATCTGCAGGCGAGCCATCAACCCTTTGTCGAACACACAGTGGAACTCTCAATGAAAGCACCAATGTAGGTGTAAAAACCGGAGGATCTCGGGTAGGGGGTCTCGAACTGTGCGTCTAGGCGGATGGTAACAGGAGGCAGGGGACACGAAGTTTTACCCAGGTTCGGGCCCTCTTGATGGAGGTAAAACCCTACGTCCTGCTTGATTAATATTGATGATATGGGTAGTACAAGAGTAGATCTACCACGAGATCAGAGAGGCTAAACCCTAGAAGCTAGCCTATGGTATGATTGTATGTTATTGTTGTGTATATGATCTATCGACTAGCCTGGCCTCGGTTTATATAATGCACCAGAGGCCTAGGATAACAAGAGTCCTAGCCGAATACGCTGGTGGGGAGGAGTCCTTGTCTTGATCACCAAGTCTTGTGGAATCTTCCATGTATGCGGCAACTGTCTGAACTGGCCCATGAGTATACGGCCATGGGGGTCCTCGGCCCAATCAAACAGATCGGGAGATGACGTGGTGAGTACCCCCTAGTCCAGGACACTGTCACCAGGCGAGGGCATGAAGGAGAGACGGCAAAGGCGTGGGCTCCAGGCGCCAGGCTAGCGTGTTTGCCTCTCTGGCTGACCTCGCGCCGAGTGCGGCATACAAGCTTGGGGCGCTCAAGGCTAGCAGGGAATTCGAGGCAGGAGAAGGTTGCTTCCCGGGAGACTTCGCCACCTTAGCAGAAGGGACCCTGAGGAGCCACAGTCAGGAGGAGAAGCAGCACTCGAGAAATTACAAATACAAGGTACTCACTCGTCTTTGGCGATATACGTCCTCTGCTTAAACAAACGGAAGGCGTCACTGCTGCAGCTTGGAGACCCCTTCCTCTTGTGGAGCGCCTCAAAGTCCAGACGGAGCCTGCCGAAGCCTTGGACGCGGCCACCAGCGTGGGGCGCGGCTGGTGGGGCACCTGAGGAGATGACCTTGTTGGAAATATGCCCTAGAGGCAATAATAAAAGCATTATTATTATATTTCCTTGTTCATGGTAAATTGTCTTTATTCATGCTATAATTGTGTTATCCGGAAATCGTAATACATGTGTGAATAACAGACACCAACATGTCCCTAGTAAGCCTCTAGTTGACTAGCTCGTTGATCAACAGATAGTCATGGTTTCCTGGCTATAGACATAAGATGTCATTGATAACGAGATCACATCATTAGGAGAATGATGTGATGGACAAGACCCAATCCTAAACATAGCATAAAGATCGTGTAGTTCGTTTTGCTAGAGTTTTGCAATGTCAAGTATCTTTTCCTTAGACCATGAGATCGTGTAACTCCCGGATACCGTAGGAGTGCTTTGGGTATACCAAACGTCACAACGTAACTGGGTGACTATAAAGGTGTACTACGGGTATCTCCGAAAGTGTCTGTTGGGTTGACACGGATCAAGACTGGGATTTGTCACTCCGTATGACGGAGAGGTATCACTGGGCCCACTCGGTAATGCATCATCATAATGAGCTCAAAGTGACCAAGTGTCTGGTCATGGGATCATGCATTACGGTACGAGTAGAGTGACTTGCCGGTAACGAGATTGAACGAGGTATTGGGATACCGACGATCGAATCTCGGGCAAGTAATATATCGATAGACAAAGGGAATTGCATACGGGGTTGATTGAATCCTCGACATCGTGGTTCATCCGATGAGAACATCGTGGAGCATGTGGGAGCCAACATGGGTATCCAGATCCCGCTGTTGGTTATTGACCGGAGAGTCGTCTCGGTCATGTCTGCTTGTCTCCCGAACCCGTAGGGTCTACACACTTAAGGTTCGGTGACGCTAGGGTTGTGAAGATATGTATATGCAGTAACCCGAATGTTGTTCGGGGTCCCGGATGAGATCCCGGACGTCACGAGGAGTTCCGGAATGGTCCAGAGGTAAAGAATTATATATAGGATGTGCAGTTTCGGCCATCGGGACAAGTTTCGGGGTACCCGGTATTGTACCGGGACCACCGGAAGGGTCCCGGGGGTCCACCGGGTGGGGCCACCTATCCCGGAGGGCCCCTTGGGCTGAAATAGGAGGGAACCCAGCCCATAATGGGCTGGGGCGCCAGGCCCCCAAGGCCCATGCGCCTAGGGTTGGGGGGGAACCCTAAAGGGGGGCGCCCCCTTGCTTGGGGGGCAAGCCCCCCACCCCTGGCCGCCGCCCCCCCTGGTAGATCCCATCTACCAGGGCCGGCGCCCCCCCCCCCCTGCCACCCCTATATATAGTGGGGGGGAGGAGGAACTTGCAGCCCACGCTTTTGGTGCTTCCTCTCTCCCCGTTACTTCTTCCTTTCTCGTAGTACACGGCGAAGCCCTGCTGTCGTGACGCCCTGCATCCACCACCACGCCGTCGTGCTGCTGGATCTTCATCAACCTCTCCTTTCCCCTTGCTGGATCAAGAAGGAGGAGACGTCTCCCATCTCGTACGTGTGTTGAACGCGGAGGTGCCGTCCGTTCGGCGCTGGTCATCGGTGATTTGGATCACGGCGTGTACGACTACTTCAACCTCGTTCTAACGAACGCTTCCGCTCGCGATCTACAAAGGTATGTAGATGCATCTCGTGACTCGTTGCTAGATGAACTCCTAGATGATCTTGGTGAAACGAGTAGGAAAATTTTTGTTTTCTGCAACGTTCCCCAACAGTGGCATCATGAGCTAGGTCTATGCGTAGTTCTTCTTGCGCGAGTAGAACACAATTTGTTGTGGGCATGGATTTGTCAACTTTCTTGCCGCTACTAGTCTTTTCTTGCTTCAGCGGCATTGTGGGATGAAGCGGCCCGGACCAACCTTACACGTACGCTTACGTGAGACCGGTTCCACCGACTAACATGCACTAGTTGCATAAGGTGGCTGGCGGGTGTCTGTCTCTCCCACTTTAGCTGGAGCGGATTCGGTGAACAGGGTCCTTATGAAGGGTAAATAGAAGTTGACAAATCACGTTGTGGCTTTCACGTAGGTAAGAAAACGTTCTTGCTAGAACCCTAATTCAGCCACGTAAAAAAACTTGCAACAACAATTAGAGGACGTCTAACTTGTTTTTGCAGCAAGTGCTTTGTGATATGATATGGCCAAAGTTGTGATGAATGATGAATGATCTATATGTGATGTATGAGATGTTCATGCTATTGTAATAGGAATCACGACTTGCATGTCGATGAGTATGACAACCGGCAGGAGCCATAGGAGTTGTCTTTATTCTTTTATATGACCTGCGTGTCATTGAGAAACGCCTTGTAAATTACTTTACTTTATTGCTAAATGCGTTAGCCATAGTAGTAGAAGTAACAGTTGGCGAGCAACTTCATGGAGACACGATGATGGAGATCATGATGATGGAGATCATGGTGTCAAGCCGGTGACAAGATGATCATGGAGCCCCAAGATGGAGATCAAAGGAGCTATGTGATAATGGCCATATCATGTCACGTTTATTATTTGATTGCATGTGATGTTTATCATGTTTTGCATCTTGTTTACTTAGAACGACGGTAGTAAATAAGATGATCCCTCATATTAATTTCAAGAAGTGTTCCCCCTAACTGTGCACCGTTGCGACAGTTCGCTGTTTCAAAACACCACGTGATGATCGGGTGTTTTATTCAGACGTTCACATACAACGGGTGTAAGACAGATTTACACATGCAAACACTTAGGTTGACTTGACGAGCCTAGCATGTGCATAGACATGGCCTCGGAACACAGAAGACCGAAAGGTCGAGCATGAGTCGTATAGAAGATGCGATCAACATGAAGATGTTCACCGATGTTGACTAGTCCGTCTCACGTGATGATCGGACACGGCCTAGTTAACTCGGATCATGTAATACTTAGATGACTAGAGGGATGTCTAATCTAAGTGGGAGTTCATTATATAATTTGATTAGATGAACTTTATTATCATGAACATTAGTCTAAAATATTTACAATATGTCTTGTAGATCAAATGGCCAACGTAGTCCTCAACTTCAACGCGTTCCTAGAGAAAACTAAGCTGAAAGACGATGGCAGCAACTACACGGACTGGGTCCGGAACCTGAGGATCATCCTCATAGCTGCCAAGAAAGATTATGTCCTACAAGCACCGCTAGGTGACGCACCTGTCCTCCCTGCCGAACAAGACGTTATGAACGCCTGGCAGGCACGATCCGATGACTACTCCCTCGTTCAGTGCGGCATGCTTTACAGTTTAGAACCGGGGCTCCAAAAGCGTTTTGAGAGGCATGGAGCATATGAGATGTTCGAAGAGCTGAGAATGGTTTTCCAAGCTCATGCCCGGGTCGAGAGATATGAGGTCTCCGACAAGTTCTTCAGCTGTAAGATGGAGGAAAATAGTTCTGTCAGTGAGCACATACTCACGATGTCTGGATTACATAACCGCTTGACTCAGCTGGGAGTTAATCTCCCGGATGATGCGATCATTGACAGAATCCTCCAGTCGCTTCCACCGAGCTACAAGAGCTTTATGATGAACTTCAATATGCAGGGGATGGAAAAGACCATTCCTGAAGTATTTGCTATGCTGAAATCAGCAGAGGTAGAAGTCAAGAAGGAACATCAGGTGTTGATGGTCAATAAAACCACTAAGTTCAAGAAGGGCAAGGGTAAGAAAGCCTTCAAGAAGGACGGCAAGGAAGTTGCCGCGCCCGGCAAGCAAGCTGCCGGGAAGAAGCCAAAGAATGGACCCAAGCCCGAGACTGAGTGTTTTTATTGCAAGGGAAGTGGTCACTGGAAGCGGAATTGCCCCAAATACTTAGCGGACAAGAAGGCCGGCAAAACAAAAGGTATATGTGATATACATGTAATTGATGTGTACCTAACCAGTGCTCGTAGTAGCTCTTGGGTATTTGATACCGGTGCAGTTGCTCACATTTGTAACTCAAAGCAGGAGCTGCGGAATAAGCGGAAACTGGCGAAGGACGAGGTGACGATGCGGGTCGGGAATGGTTCCAAGGTCAATGTGATCGCCGTCGGCACGCTGCCTCTTCATTTACCTACGGGATTAGTTTTAAACCTCAATAATTGTTATTTAGTACCAGCTTTGAGCATGAACATTGTATCGGGATCTCGTTTAATTCGAGATGGCTACTCATTTAAATCCGAGAATAATGGTTGTTCCATTTATATGAGAGATATGTTTTATGGTCATGCTCCTGTGGTGAATGGTTTATTCTTAATGAATCTCGAGCGTAATGCTACACATGTTCATAGTGTGAATACCAAAAGATGTAAGGTTAATAACGATAGTCCCACATACTTGTGGCACTGCCGCCTTGGTCACATAGGTGTCAAACGCATGAAGAAGCTCCATGCAGATGGACTTTTAGAGTCTCTTGATTATGAATCATTTGACACGTGCGAACCATGCCTCATGGGTAAAATGACCAAGACTCCGTTCTCAGGAACAATGGAGCGAGCAACCAACTTATTGGAAATCATACATACTGATGTGTGCGGTCCAATGAGTGTTGAGGCTCGCGGTGGCTATCGTTATGTTCTCACTCTCACTGATGACTTGAGTAGATATGGGTATATCTACTTAATGAAACACAAGTCTGAAACCTTTGAAAAGTTTAAGGAATTTCAGAGTGAGGTTGAGAATCAACATGACAGGAAGATCAAGTTTCTACGATCAGATCGTGGAGGAGAATACTTGAGTCATGAATTTGGCACACACTTAAGAAAATGTGGAATAGTTTCACAACTAACGCCGCCTGGAACACCTCAGCGTAACGGTGTGTCCGAACGTCGTAATCGCACTCTATTAGATATGGTGCGGTCTATGATGTCTCTTACCGATCTACCACTATCTTTTTGGGGCTATGCTTTAGAGACTGCTGCATTCACTTTAAATAGGGCTCCGTCAAAATCCGTTGAGACGACACCGTTTGAATTATGGTTTGGAAAGAAACCTAAGCTGTCGTTTCTAAAAGTTTGGGGATGCGATGCTTATGTCAAGAAACTTCAACCTGAAAAGCTCGAACCCAAGTCGGAAAAATGCGTCTTCATAGGATACCCTAAAGAAACTATTGGGTATACCTTCTACCTCAGATCCGAAGGCAAGGTCTTTGTTGCCAAGAATGGATCCTTTCTAGAGAAGGAGTTTCTCTCGAAAGAAGTAAGTGGGAGGAAAGTAGAACTAGATGAAGTATTGCCTCTTGAACCGGAAAATGGCGCAACTCAAGAAAATGTTCCTGAGGTGCCAGCACCGACTAGAGAGGATGTTAATGATAATGATCAAGATACTTCTGATCTAGCTTCTACTGAAATTCGAAGGTCCACAAGGACACGTTCCGCACCAGAGTGGTACGGCAACCCTGTCTTGGAAATCATGTTGTTAGACAACGGTGAACCTTCGAACTATGAAGAAGCGATGGCGGGCCCGGATTCCGACAAATGGCTAGAAGCCATGAAATCCGAGATAGGATCCATGTATGAAAACGAAGTATGGACTTTGACTGACTTGCCCGTTGAACGGCGAGCCATAGAAAATAAATGGATCTTTAAGAGGAAGACAGACGCGGATGGTAATGTGACCATCTATAAAGCTCGGCTTGTCGCTAAGGGTTATCGACAAGTTCAAGGGGTTGACTACGATGAGACTTTCTCACCGGTAGCAAAGCTGAAGTCCGTCCGAATCATGTTAGCAATTGCCGCATTCTACGATTATGAAATATGGCAAATGGACGTCAAAACGGCATTCCTTAATGGTTTCCTTAAGGAAGAATTGTATATGATGCAGCCGGAAGGTTTTGTCGATCCTAAGAATGCTGACAAGGTGTGCAAGCTCCAACGCTCGATTTATGGGCTGGTGCAAGCATCTCGGAGTTGGAACATTCGCTTTGATGAGATGATCAAAGCGTTTGGGTTTACACAGACTTATGGAGAAGCCTGTGTTTACAAGAAAGTGAGTGGGAGCTCTGTAGCGTTTCTCATATTATATGTAGATGACATACTTTTGATGGGAAATGATACAGAACTCTTGGACAGCATCAAGGCCTACTTGAATAAGAGTTTTTCAATGAAGGACCTTGGAGAAGCTGCTTATATATTAGGCATCAAGATCTATAGAGATAGATCAAGACGCCTCATAGGTCTTTCACAAAGCACATACCTTGATAAGATATTGAAGAAGTTCAATATGAATCAGTCTAAGAAGGGATTCTTGCCTGTACTGCAAGGTATGAAATTGAGCTCGGCTCAAAGTCCGACCACGGTAGAAGAAATAGAAGAGATGAGTGTCATCCCCTATGCCTCAGCCATAGGCTCTATTATGTATGCCATGCTGTGTACCAGACCCGATGTAAATCTTGCCGTAAGTTTGGTAGGAAGGTACCAAAGTAATCCCGGCAAGGAACACTGGACAGCGGTCAAGAATATCCTGAAGTACCTGAAAAGGACTAAGGAGATGTTTCTCGTTTATGGAGGTGACGAAGAGCTCATCGTAAAGGGTTACGTCGACGCTAGCTTCGACACAGATCTGGATGACTCAAAGTCACAAACCGGATACGTGTATATTTTGAATGGTGGGGCAGTAAGCTGGTGCAGTTGCAAGCAGAGCGTCGTGGCGGGATCTACATGTGAAGCGGAGTACATGGCAGCCTCGGAGGCAGCACATGAAGCAATCTGGGTGAAGGAGTTCATCACCGACCTCGGAGTCATACCCAATGCGTCGGGGCCGATCAAGCTCTTCTGTGACAACACTGGAGCTATTGCACTTGCCAAGGAGCCCAGCTTTCACAAGAAGACAAGGCACATCAAGCGTCGCTTCAACTCCATTCGTGAAAATGTTCAAGATGGAGACATAGAAATTTGTAAAGTACATACGGACCTGAATGTAGCAGATCCATTGACTAAACCTCTCCCTAGGGCAAAACATGATCAACACCAGAATTCCATGGGTGTTCGATTCATCACAATGTAACTAGATTATTGACTCTAGTGCAAGTGGGAGACTGTTGGAAATATGCCCTAGAGGCAATAATAAAAGCATTATTATTATATTTCCTTGTTCATGGTAAATTGTCTTTATTCATGCTATAATTGTGTTATCCGGAAATCGTAATACATGTGTGAATAACAGACACCAACATGTCCCTAGTAAGCCTCTAGTTGACTAGCTCGTTGATCAACAGATAGTCATGGTTTCCTGGCTATGGACATAAGATGTCATTGATAACGAGATCACATCATTAGGAGAATGATGTGATGGACAAGACCCAATCCTAAACATAGCATAAAGATCGTGTAGTTCGTTTTGCTAGAGTTTTGCAATGTCAAGTATCTTTTCCTTAGACCATGAGATCGTGTAACTCCCGGATACCGTAGGAGTGCTTTGGGTATACCAAACGTCACAACGTAACTGGGTGACTATAAAGGTGTACTACGGGTATCTCCGAAAGTGTCTGTTGGGTTGACACGGATCAAGACTGGGATTTGTCACTCCGTATGACGGAGAGGTATCACTGGGCCCACTCGGTAATGCATCATCATAATGAGCTCAAAGTGACCAAGTGTCTGGTCATGGGATCATGCATTACGGTACGAGTAGAGTGACTTGCCGGTAACGAGATTGAACGAGGTATTGGGATACCGACGATCGAATCTCGGGCAAGTAATATATCGATAGACAAAGGGAATTGCATACGGGGTTGATTGAATCCTCGACATCGTGGTTCATCCGATGAGAACATCGTGGAGCATGTGGGAGCCAACATGGGTATCCAGATCCCGCTGTTGGTTATTGACCGGAGAGTCGTCTCGGTCATGTCTGCTTGTCTCCCGAACCCGTAGGGTCTACACACTTAAGGTTCGGTGACGCTAGGGTTGTGAAGATATGTATATGCAGTAACCCGAATGTTGTTCGGGGTCCCGGATGAGATCCCGGACGTCACGAGGAGTTCCGGAATGGTCCGGAGGTAAAGAATTATATATAGGATGTGCAGTTTCGGCCATCGGGACAAGTTTCGGGGTACCCGGTATTGTACCGGGACCACCGGAAGGGTCCCGGGGGTCCACCGGGTGGGGCCACCTATCCCGGAGGGCCCCTTGGGCTGAAATAGGAGGGAACCCAGCCCATAATGGGCTGGGGCGCCAGCCCCCCAAGGCCCATGCGCCTAGGGTTGGGGGGGAACCCTAAAGGGGGGCGCCCCCTTGCTTGGGGGGCAAGCCCCCCACCCCTGGCCGCCGCCCCCCCTGGTAGATCCCATCTACCAGGGCCGGCGCCCCCCTGGCACCCCTATATATAGTGGGGGGGAGGAGGAACTTGCAGCCCACGCTTTTGGTGCTTCCTCTCTCCCCGTTACTTCTTCCTTTCTCGTAGTACACGGCGAAGCCCTGCTGTCGTGACGCCCTGCATCCACCACCACGCCGTCGTGCTGCTGGATCTTCATCAACCTCTCCTTTCCCCTTGCTGGATCAAGAAGGAGGAGACGTCTCCCGTCCCGTACGTGTGTTGAACGCGGAGGTGCCGTCCGTTCGGTGCTGGTCATCGGTGATTTGGATCACGGCGTGTACGACTACTTCAACCTCGTTCTAACGAACGCTTCCGCTCGCGATCTACAAAGGTATGTAGATGCATCTCGTGACTCGTTGCTAGATGAACTCCTAGATGATCTTGGTGAAACGAGTAGGAAAATTTTTGTTTTCTGCAACGTTCCCCAACAGACCTCGGGAGTGCTGGGCTGAGGGGAGCCCGCTGGCTCCGCCTCATGATGACCAGCTGAGACCTCGAAGGTTGCAGCCTCGGGAGCAGCGGATTGCGTCACCTCCTCAGTTGTCACCCTAGGGCAAGAGTTGCGGGCTCCCAGGGGCGGCACCTCGGGATCCCCGAGCGGTGCTAACACCTCAGCACCCATGCCTCTGGCCTCCAGTGGAGCTCGCCCCCCTGCATCCACTCTTGGGGTAAGTTCGGCGCTGGCGACAGGGAGGGGAACCACGGAGATAGGGTTCTCGCAGGGCCCTTCAAGGCCAACTGGACACAACCCCCATTCATCGAAGGGGGGCATCTAGCCCGCGAACTCCACCCTGTTCGAGTAGCAGTACAGAAGACAGCCCACCTGTGGCATATCGGCATGCGAGGGGTCGCCCGTCAGGACCTCGAGCACCGTTCTTCGCGCCTCGAGCGAAAACCCCAACTCCTGAAGCCTCATGCGATCCTGGCCACCGGACAGGGCCCACATCGGCCGGGAATGGCGCTGGAGTGGGGCAACGCGGCGTCGGAGGAACTCCTTCATCACCATGGGCGCAGTCATGCCGAGATCTTTCAGCCTCTTCAACCGGAGCCAGACGAAGGCAAGGCAGGGGTCCGCAAGCTTCTCATGGCCCCAGCCGGAGCTGGGAACGGCGGGCACCAAAGGGGGCCAGAGCAGGGGGCTGAGCACACCGACGTCCACAAACACCCAACGTGTCTGAAACCCGCTCGCAGATGGTGGGAACTCAAAGTCAATCCCCAAGCCTACCATCGCGGCCACAGCCTGGAAGCTCAGGCACCCTGAGCATTGTTGAGGATCGGTTAGGTGCAGCAAGAAGAAATGGCGCGGTAGGCCACTGAAGGAGCAATTCCCATCATGGCCTCGCAGACGAAGGCGAAAACGACAAGAAGGGGAACGGATTGGGGATCTAGGTGCAGCATATGGATCTGATAGTGGGAAAGCATGGTGTCGAAGAAGGTGGCAAAGGGAGGAACCAGGCCAGCCCACAGGGCGTCAATGGAGAATTGGACCTCGGTTGCTGTCCTATCAACAGAAGCACGGGATGCGGGCCAAGCCACCATCTTCCCCCATTCATTGAAGCCGGTGGCGAGCGTAGGGCGGACCTTGTCCATAGCTTCCTGGTTGAGCACCAACGACCGACCAACGGCGGGTTCAATGCCCGGAGGTGGCTCGACTGAAGACTGAGACTTCTTCTTCCCCTTCTCCGTTTAGCTCGGCGCCATGACGACGGGGAGGGCCGAGCTCAGGTGAAGTTGGGAGAGGAGGTTGTTGTTTTGGAAGGTGGAAGAATTGGAGAAGCGCATCGCCAGCAACGAGGGAATAACTGCGTAAGTCACGGTGGCCGCCAAGCTAGGCGGATATCAAGGTTGTGTGGGGAAGCGGGGCCGCCCACATCCCATCAATTGACACGCGTCAGCCGAGGCCGCAAGCTGTTGGGGCCCGCGGTGCTCCGCACTTGCCCTTTGGCTTCGCCTCGAAGCCAAGCCCGAGCACGCCTTGGGCCCAGGGGCTACTGTCGGTGTTCTGGGAACGGGGGTCCCCAGACTTGCCTACCTGCAACCCAAGGCGTGGCTCCGTCAGCGGCCTCGTATGACCCATCTTCAGCAGCAAACACTCAAGACCCTCGCGAGGGGCGGAGCCTCGCGAGGTAGACGATGCAAGACCTCCTTGGGGCAGCCTCACCAGGCTGGCTTGTGAGGGGCGGAGAGATCAAGGCAAGGGGCACTTCGCGAGGTTCCTATGACGCAAGCCATGACGACCAAGGCCAGGCGGGCACCAGGCGAGCGCCAGCGCGCGCAGTGTCCTCGTTTCCTCTTTGGTGCTAAAGAGGCAAGCGCGGGCAAGGAGTCTCAGGCAATATGAAAGGTTTCCATATCGGTGCAATGAGACCAAGACCAGCAGGATGGCAGGACAGAGGTCACTGTGGAGCCCAGGACGGTGTCACCACCAGAGCCTTTGGTAGGCGAAGACCATCTTTTGTCAGGATTGTTTGTACTAGTTGTCCCCCTTCAAATTGGCTGTTGTGGGATCCCTTCACGTCTAATATTTCGGAAGAGGACCCGGGCCTCTATATATAGGGCTAGCCTACACCGTATGGAGGGAGAGGAACTCGGACCGGATCCATTCCACCAAGACCACACACAAACTCACCAAGCAAAAGAGCACCTCTCCTCAGGAGGCTGTTCTTCCCTTGTAACTGTTCATCCTCAGCCAAAGAGGCAATCCACCACACCACACTGGAGTAGGGTATTACACCACATCGGTGGCCCGAACCAGTATAAATCTTGTGTCCCTTTGTTCTGCGAGTTCGACGCGCTGAGCCTTGAGATTGCAGTGAGGGCGTGAGCTAAAGGGAGGAGAGATCTTCGTGCGCACCCCAGTATTCGAACCTCAAGGGTTTTGCCGGAACCCGAAATCCGACAACAAAGTTCTCTAGTCACTATCACCAAGTTACTAGAACTTCGTGATGAACTATAATATGCAAGGGATGACAAAAACGATTCCCCGAGCTCTTCGCGATGCTGAAATTGGCGAAGGTAGAAATCAAGAAAAGCATCAAGTGTTGATGGTTCACAAGACCACTAGTTTCAAGTAAAAGGGCAAGGGAAAGAAAGGGAACTTCAAGAAGAATGGCAAGCAAGTTGTCACTCCCATGAAGAAGCCCATAGCTAGGCCCAAGCCTGAAACTGAGTGCTTCTACTGCAAAGGAAATGGTCACTGGAAGCGTAACTACCCCAAATACTTGGCGGATAAGAAGGATGGCAAAGTGAACAAAAGTACATATGATATACATGTTATTGATGTGTACTTTACTAGTGTTCATAGTAGCCCCTGGGTATTTTATACTCGTTCAGTTGCTATGATTAGTAACTCGAAACATGAGTTACAAAATGAACAAAGACTAGTTGAGGGCAAGGTGACGATGTGTGTTGGAAGTGATTCCAAGGTTGATAAGATCACCGTCGCACACTCCCTTTACCTTTAGGATTAGTGTTGAACCTAAAATAAATGTTATTTGGTGTTTGCATTGAGCATAATATGATTGGATCATGTTTATTGCAATATGGTTATTCATTTAAGTCAAACAATAATTGTTACTCTATTTACATGAATAAAACCTTCCGTGGTCATACACCCAAGGTGAATGGTTTATTGAATCTCAATCGTAGTGATACACATATTCATAATATTGAAGCCAAAAGATGCAAAGTTAATAATGATAGTGCAACTTATTTGTGGCACTGCCGTTTAGGTCATATTGATGTAAAGCGCATGAAGAAACTCCATGCTGATGGACTTTTGGAATCACTTGATTATGAATCATTTGATGCTTGCAAACCATACCTCATGGGCAAGATGACTAAAGACTCCGTTCTCCGGAACAATGGAGCGAGACACTAACTTATTGAAAATAATACATACTAATGTATGCGGTCTGATGAGTGTTAAGGCTCGCGGCGGGTATCATTATTTTCTGACCTTCCCAGATGATTTGAGCGGATATGGGTATATCTACTTGATGAAACACAAGTCTGAAACATTTGAAAAGTTCAAAGAATTTCAGAGTGAAGTAGAGAATCATCGTAACAAGAAAATAAAGTTTCTATGATCTGATTGCAGAGGCGAATATTTGACTTATGAGTTTGTCCTTCAATTAAAACAATGTGGAATAGTTTCACAAACTCATGCCACCCGGAACACCACAGCATAATGGTATGTCCGAATATCATAACCGTACTTAATTAGATATGGTGCGATCTATGATGTCTCTTACCGAATTACTACTATCGTTTTTGGGGTTATGCATTAGAGACAGCTGCATTCATGTTTAATAGGGCACCGCCTAAATCCGTTGAGATGACACCGTATGAACTATGGTTTGGCAAGAAACCAAAGTTGTCGTTTCTTAAAGTTTGGGGTTGTGATGCTTATGTGAAAAAGTTTCAGCCTGATAAGCTCGAACCCAAATCAGAGAAGTGTGTCTTCATAGGATACCCAAAAAAACTATTGGGTACACCTTCTATCACAGATCCGAAGGCAAGATATTCGTTGCTAAGAATGGATCCTTTCTAGAGAAGGAGTTTCTCTTGAAAGAAGTGAGTGGGAGGAAAGTAGAACTTGATGAGGTAATTGTACCTTCTCCCTTATTGGAAAGTAGTTCATCACAGAAATCTGTTCCGGTGATTCCTACACCAATCAGTAAGGAAGTTAATGATGATGATCATGAAATTTCTAATCAAGTTACTACCGAACCTCGTAGGTCAACCAGAGTACGATCCGCACCAGAGTGGTACGGTAATCCTGTTCTGGAGGTCATGTTACATGACCATGAGGAACCTATGAACTATGAGGAAGCAATGATGAGCCCAGATTCCGCGAAATGGCTTGAAGCCATGAAATCTGAGATGGGATCCGTGTATGAGAAGAAAGTATGGACTTTGATTGACTTGCCCGATGATCGGTGAGCCATTGAGAATAAATGGATCTTCAAGAGGAAGATGGACACTGATAGTAGTATTACTATCTACAAAGCTCGGATTGTCGCAAAAGGTTTTTGACAAGTTCAAGGTGTTGCCTACGATGAGATTTTCTCACTCGTATCGATGCTTAAAGTGAGAAAATCTGGCAAAATGGATGTCAAATGGCAAATGGATGTCAAAACTACATTCCTTAATGGTTTTCTTAAAGAAGAATTGTATATGATGCAAAAAGAAGGTTTTGTCAATCCTAAAGGTGCTAACAAAATGTGCAAGCTCCAACGATCCATCTATGGACTGCTACAAGCATCTCGGAGTTGGAATATACGCTTTGATGAGTTGATCAAAGCATATAGTTTTATACAGACATGCGGTGAAGCCTGCATTTACAAGAAAGTGAGTGGGAGCACTACAACATTTCTGATAAGTATATGTGAATGACATATTGTTGATCGGAAATAATGTAGAATTTTCTGGAAAGCATAAATGAGTTTTTGAAAGGAGTTTTTTCAAATAAAGACCTCGGTGAAGCTGCTTACATATTGAGCATTAAGATCTACAGGGATAGATCAAGATGCTTGATATATTTTCAATGAGTACATACCTTGACAAGATTTTGAAGTAGTTCAGAATGGAACAGTCAAAGAAGGAGTTCTTGCCTGTGTTGCAAGGTGTGAAGTTGAGTAAAGACTCAAAACTCGACCACGGCAGAAAATAAAAATAGAATGAAAAGTCATTTCCTATGCCTCAGTCATAGGTTCTATAAAGTATGTTATGCTGTGTACTAGACCTATTGTGTACCTCACCATGAGTTTGGCAAGAGGGTACAATAGTGAACCAGGAGTGGATCACTGAACAGTGGTCAAAATTATCCTTAGTGGAATAAGGAAATGTTTCTCGGTTATGGAGGTGACAAAGAGTTCGTCGTAAAGAGTTACCTCGATGCAAGCTTTGACACCGATCTGGATGACTCTAAGTCTCGATCTAGATACATATTGAAAGTGGGAGCGATTAGCTAGAGTAGCTCCGTGCAGAGCATTATAGACATGGAAAATTTGCAAAATACATACAGCTCCGAATGTGGCAGACCCGTTGACTAAACTTCTCTCACAAGCAAAACATGATCACACCTTAGTACTCTTTGGGTGTTAATCACATAGCAATGTGAACTAGATTGTTGACTCTAGTAAACGCTTTGGGTATTAGTCACATGGAGATGTGAACTAATCACATAAAGATGTGAACTATTGGTGTGAAATCACATGACATTGTGAACTAGATTACTGACTCTAGTGCAAGTGGGAGACTGAAGGAAATATGCCCTAGAGGCAATAATAAAGTTGTTATTTATATTTCCTTATATCATGATATATGTTTATTATTCATGCTAGAATTGTATTAACCGGAAACTTGGTACATGTGTGAATACATAAACAAAACAAAGTGTCCCTAGTATGCCTCTACTAGACTAGCTCGTTAATCAAAGATGATTAAGTTTCCTGACCATAGACATGTTTTGTCATTTGATGAACGGGATCACATCATTAGGAGAATGATGTGATGGACAAGACCCATCTGTTAGCTTAGCATTATGATCGTTGAGTTTATTGCTATTGCTTTATTCATGACTTATACATGTTCCTCTGACTATGAGATTATGCAACTCCCGAATACCAGAGGAACACCTTGTGTGATATCAAACGTCACAACATAACTGGGTGATTATAAAGATGCTCTACAGGTGTCTCCGATGGTGTTTCTTGAGTTGGCATAGATCGAGATTAGGATTTGTCACTCCGATTGTCGGAGAGGTATCTCTGGGCCCTCTCGGTAATGCACATCACTATAAGCCTTGCAAGCAATGTGACTAATGAGTTAGTTACAGGATGTTGCATTATGGAACGAGTAAATAGACTTGCCGGTAATGATATTGAACTAGGTATTGAGACACCGATGATCGAATCTCGGGCAAGTAACATACCGATGACAAAGGGAACAACGTATGCTGTTATGCGGTTTGACCGATAAACATCTTCATAGAATATGTAGGAGACAATATGAGCATCCAGTTTCGCTATTGGTTATTGACCGGAGATGAGTCTCGGTCATGTCTACATAGTTCTCGAACCCATAGGCTCTGCACGCTTAACGTTCGATGACGATCGATATTATGAGTTTATGTGTTTTGATGTACCAAAGGTAGTTCAGAGTCCTGGCTGTGATCACAGACATGACGAGGGGTCTCGAAATGGCCAAGGTGGGGGCGCCCCCCTAGCCCAATCCGAATTGGGAGGGGGGCCCCCTTTCCTTCTCTCCCTCTCCTTCTTCCTTCTTCTCCTACTCCAACTAGGGAAGGGGGGAACCTACTCCTACTGGGAGTAGGACTCCCCCACTTGGGCGCACCATGAGAGGGTCGCCCCTCCCCTCCTCCACTCCTTTATATACAGGGGAGGGGGCACCCCATAGACACACAAGTTGATTGTTTAGCCGTGTGCGGTGCCCCCTCCACAGAATTCCACCCGGGTCATATCTTTGTAGTGCTTAGGCGAAGCCATGCGTCGGTAACTTCATCATCACCATCATCATGCCATTGTGCTGACGAAACTCTCCCTCGGCCTCAACTAGATCAAGAGTACGAGGGATGTCACCGAGCTGAACGTGTGCAGATTGCGGAGGTGCCATGCATTCGGTACTTGATCGGTTGGATCGTGAAGACGTTCGCCTATATCAACAGCGTTTCATAACGCTTCCGCTTTCGGTCTACGAGGGTACATAGACATACTCTTCCCCTCTTGTTGCTATGCATCTCCTAGATAGATCTTGCATGATCGTAGGAAATGTTTTAAAATACTGCATGCCCCAACAAAAAGTAAGGTCAAAATGCAACCGAGACATTCATAATAACCTTAATAATATATACAAGTGCACATATCTTGCACTCCCCCTTTGGACGGATGCACTGCTCAAGGAGGATCTTCAAAGGTTGGCGGTTTGTGTGGAGAATCACTTGCTGACTTGGAAGTGTGCCCCCCCTCTTTAAGGGAGGGAGGATCATCATGATCAAATCAGTACCGACTGCCACTTCTGTATACCACATGCTATCTGTTGATCTGCCCCCATGGGTCATCGAAAGCATAGACAAGATTTGTTGTGATTTCTTATGGCGGGGCATGGAGGAAGCTAGAGGAGGGCATTATAAGGTGGCATGGGACATGGTTCGTAGACCAACAGAGCTCTGTGGACTAGGGATTCACAACTTGTGACTGCTTAATGCCGCTCTAGAAGTGTGATGGCTTTGGATGGCTAGGGTGGACAATCTTCATCAATGGCATGGAGTGCCTGGCTCGATCTCTCCACTGGCGGACAACCTATTCCACACCTCCGCTCTGTGCACGAACAGAGATGGCTGGACGACCTCTTTTTGGACTGACCGTTGGTTGGAGGGTTGCGCACCAAAGGACCTTGTGCCAGACCGCTTCGCCTCTGCTCCAGCGAATAAACCGGGTTTCTCTGTTCATGATGCATTCAACAAGAATGTATGACAAGGCACTTCAGAGGATTTTTCTCACTAGTTATGATCTACCAATTTTCACCTTATTATGGGTGCGCATGGAGCGGATCCGAGTAAACTTGTCCAACTCTGCAGCCTCGACCTATAGAGCCTTCTTCGAGGGGAAAACAAGTCTTCCTAGAGCCAGGCAGTTGTGGCATTCAAAGGCTTTGCTTCGGGTAAATTTATTTGGATAATTGGTTCTTCATAACAGGTGATGGATGGCAGACCATTTTCCATCTAGAGGCCACCCTCACCAGATGATGTGCACCCTCTGTGCGCAGCACGATGAGTCCATTAACCATCTGCTCATTCAGTGCCCCTACTCCAAAACGGTGTGGCATTTTGTTGTCCCGGATCTCAACCTATCCTTTCCTATGTCGCAAGGAGACTCGACCATTGTAGAATGGTGGGATACAGTGCACAATTCAACGTTGTGCAAGTAGAGGAAGAAAGTGAATGCACTTCTAAACCATGTGATGTTCTCCATCTGGAAAGAGCGCAACAGCCGGACACTCGAAAGCCTGGTGGTCGCCAAAATACTGGAGCAATGGTGAACATGGAAGCTAGCTTGGGAGCACAGGAGTAGAGGTAGAAATAGGGTGGGTGAGAGTGAAGGTTTGTTAATATTGGTGTGGTGGATGGTAGCGAAGCTTTGCTTGCCGCCATACTCTTCCTTGTATTATGTTTTTTTGTCTCACAAATCTTAATGAATCAACACGCAAAGCTCATGTGTGTTCCCCCAAAAAATACAAAGTCAACAACACAACTAGGGAGGGGATTACAAACCATGCATGGACATCATCTTTGTACTAGCTAGCTAGAAGACAATAATAATAATCAAAATAACAAGTACCACCTGAAGGGAGATCAAAATATTAATAACGATCTCCTGAATTAACCTCCATCATATAACCTTAATGATAAAATTCTGATTCATACTACTTCCTACGATGGTGGGATGGCATGGTTTGAAACTTGTGAGAGCAAAGAATCCATAATTGTAGCCTTATACATCTCAAAGCTCGAAGATGCACCCATACCAAAACAAACCACCTGCTATGAGAAGTCCATTGCATCCTCGCCATAACCCCCTCCCCCCCCCCCCCCCGGCTGATTTAGCGATGGAAGGTGGCTTCTTGCGAGAAGATCACAGAGACACCGGCGCTCGTCGTTTCATATTATCCTTTTCCTTTGAAACTGCACAGAAAAAAAAGATTTTGGTGTGAAAATGAGTCCTTGCCCTTCTCTTTTAAAATAAAATCACAACTAACAAACCCATAAGAGTCTACAACAACAAATTCAACCATGCATGTTAAGAAAAAGAAATTTGTCAATATCTTGTTGACACCAAGTTAAAGGTGTCGGTCGGTCGGTTTTTAAGTCACAAATGAAATTGTACTACTTAATTAACCAACAGATCAATTGACCTCAAATGATAAAACTACATTGATCTCAAATGAATTTGAGCAACACATATCGATCGATACATCGTCGTGTATGTTATCATTAATGGGGAGGCGATGGTACAGTACCTGCAGCGGGCATGAGATAGCTGGAGATGGTAGTGCCCATGTAGGGGTTGGGTCTTTGCTTGTCGAAATCCTGCACGTCCATCAACTACTTCTGGTTGAGGTCAAGAGAAATCACCTGCAACGTCCTGGTGTCTTGGTTGCTGACATTCGTCAAGAGGTACATCACGCCATCACTGTGGGAGCTGAGGATGGGGTTGGAAACAAAGAGATGCTGGGGCATGTTGTAGCCGAGGATATCTCGAGAATGGATCTCGTGCTCCTGCCGGAAAAACAGGGTGCCTAGACCGTCATTGAGCCCCTCCAAGGTCCACGTGACCACCGTCCAACCATTAGGCATCTATGAGCGTGGGTAGGGTTCGGCGTGGTAAGAGGGACCACCGTCCAACCTGATGATGCCGGAGTCACTGGCTAGGGATATATCCCGAAAGAAGTATGCAATGTCTGTGGTAAGAGGGAGGCGATTTTCCGGCTGCCTCGGCTCTAGAAGGGTGACATAGTGGAGCGGGGTGCAGAGGGTGTCATCGGCGGGGGCGGCAAGCACGTTGTACAGGACTATGCCACCCCAGAGGTTGACCCAGCCCATGATGTCGCCGATGGTGATGACCTTGCCGGGCACAAAGTCATCAGGCGATGGTGGATGTGGAAATGCAATGGGCTTGCATCTCCACTGACGGTCCTTGGAGTCATAGGTGCACAGGTAGTATCCGGAATGGCCACGGTGGAAATAGTAGTAGGCGAACACCACGATCCTGTACGCATCACAGGCATCATCCCTGGGGATGTTGTTGTGGTAACGCACGACACCAATATCGCCGATAGAGAAGCAGTAAGTTCCCTATTTCCCTTGATGTGCTCTATGCGAAAGAGTTCGCTCCTGCTGTGGCTAAAGTGGGCAATAGGCGGGTCCTTCCTTGGCGAGGCAGATATAATACTAGTGCTGAGAAAGTGGTGTTGATCAACGCATGCTTATCTTCCCTACCAATGTTTCTCATGGGTTTCTATTTGCTCTCGGCTGGTACGCACACAGGCTTCGACAAACATAGAGGTGCTTTTTATTGGAATGCGGCAGACAATAAGCGAAAATACAGATTTGTTAGGTGGAAACTTATGTGTAGACCCAAAAACCTTGGGGGTTGGGCATTATTAATACAACCATCATGAATAAATGTCTCTTGATTAAATGATGGTGGAAAACTATGACAACAAGAGTTGGATCCTTATGGTTCTCCATCCTTAGAACTAAGTACTTCCCTCTTTCTAGTCCTTTGTTTGCCTCGGCGCGCGGAGGCTCTCAATTCTGGAAGGATTTGGTTAAAATTAGGCCTTTGTTTCTGGCTAATGTTAAGTTTGTGGTTGGGGATGGTTCCTCTGTTCGCTTCTAGTTTGATTGGTGGTGTGGAGACTCACCTCTCTCTGTGAGTTTCCCCACACTTTTTTCTTATTGCCCTAATCTGAATATCTCGATCACCGAGCTTTCGACTAATAACTGGGACTTGACCTTCCGGCGCTCCCTATCTCCTGTAGAGTTTGAAGATTGGCAAAGGCTGATTTCTTCCCTACACTCTCGGAGAACGTGGGTCTCGGTGGTCTAGCCTCATACCTCTTCTGGCCGCCTTTTGGTTAAGTCTTTATATTCAAAGCTCATTGGTGGAACTCCCACCAGCCGATTTACTCAGGTTTGGCGGGCCCGTATCCCCCCGAAAGTTAAGATCTTCCTTTGGTAAGCTTTTAGAGGGCGTCTGCCCGCAGCGGACCAAATTCGTAAGAGGAACGGCCCGGGTTCGGAGTTTTGCGCCCTTTGTAGTGCTCTGGAGGACACGAATCATATATTTTTTCATTATGTTTTGGCCAAGCTGGTCTGGAGTTGTGTTAGATCGCGGCTCCAGGTCACATGGGATCCCTCGTCCTTCTCTAAGCTCCGGGTCCTTGCTAATTCTTTCACAATCATTACTAAAAGGGTCTTTTGGGTAGGACTTGGAGCGATTTGTTGGGCCTTGTGGATGACTAGGAACAAGTTTACCGTCGAGCATGTTTTCCCTGCTAAGCCTGCTGACTGCTTATTTAAATCTTGTATGTTGTTGTAGCAGTGGAGATCATTGACTAAGACGGAGGACTGTGATGCTCTTGATCTCCTAATTTCTAAAGTGCGGGCCTCGGCGTCTTCCCTATCCAGACAGGAGCATGTTGCTTAGCTGATTTTGTACTGCTTTGACTAGTTTTTGGCTATGTTGTTTTTAGACTCTCCGGCCTGCGTGCCGTGTGCTGGCCTGGGAGCCATGTACCTTTAAACTTCGGGTGAGCCCATGTCTGGGGCATATTTCCGTTTGTCTGGTTGGTTGGTTGCTTGTGTTGAAACTCTGCCTGGTGGCTTTATCTATAAAGTCGGACCCATGCCTTTTCTCTAAAAAAAGAGTCGGGTGAGTTTCAGCGTCTCCGGCTCTTCGCCGGCAAGGCTGCTGCCTCGTAGACGAAGTAGTCATAGTTGCTACTTTTGCAGTAGAAGGCAAGGTTGTGCCCATGGTAGAGGATGAAGAGGGTAACATCACCCTCAGTGTCGATCACCCAAGGCTCGCAAACGAACGGGCGGGAGGCGTCTTCTTGTTCCCCGTGATAGTCGTCATCGGTGCAGCTGGCGGAGCAGCAGAAGTAGGAGACGCGAGGCGGTGGCGCCAAGAACAGGCTGACCTGCATCTCCACCTCCACCTCCCTGTCGCGCAGGCTCCTCCGGAATTGATGGCGGGCGGACGTGTGGTTTTTTTGGTGGTTTTTCTTGTCGACCATGTAGGCGGATCTGTCGAGGAGGGCTTCTCCCCAGTCCCACACAGCCACCGCCGCCGCATCCTACGCAGCCGGCGGATGCGGTGAGGCTTCGTGGTAGCCTTTAAGCGACATGGTGGGTTTGTATCTCACGTCGGCTATTCGGGTTTGTCTAGGGCGCATCTAAATGTTCTCTAGTTATTGCACATCTAAGTGACTAAATCAAATTAGAAAGAAAAGGATAAAAGACAAAAAGAAAATGCTTGCATGAATCTTAGTGTAAAATCAATGACATAGGACTTAGATGTGTAATATTTAAAACACATCTATATGTGCCTTCGTAAAACTGTATTTAGATTTATTATAGATAGGGAGGAATAAGGAGGAGAATCAGGTCGTAGTCGGAGCTAGATTCATGGACAAACACGAGTCGGAGAGGAAGAGTCCTCCGGTGCACCCAAGGTCCAAGGTCAGGCCAAGGTTCTAGCCGACCCACGGAGCGGTGATTGATGATTCATTGCTTCGTCTATATCTGTACTACTCCTTTATTTTTAGAGATTCACAATTCCCAACGTTTTATATTGTAGGACAGAAGGAGTAGCTACAAAGCAAAATGAATGAATCTATGTTTTTAAATATGTCTATATAAATTCATATGTAATTCGTATTAAAATATTAAAATATACTAATGCTCTCTCAGGAGTATTTAGAAATAAAGGGAGTAGTAGGTAACTGTTCTCAAGAGTATATACCCCTCCGTTTCTTTTTAGTCTGCATATAAGATTTGATTAAAGTCAAACTTTATAAAATTTGACCAACTTTAAAGAAAATAATATCAACATCTGCAATACTAAAGCTATATTATGAAAAATAATTTCATGATGTATCTAACAATATTGATTTCATATTGTGAATCTTGATATATTTTTTTATAAACTTAGTCAAAGTTAACAAAGTTTGACTTTAATCAAATTTTATATGCAGACTAAAAGAAATAGAGGGAGTACATATGTCAGCTATTACTAGTAGCTATCTACTAGTAGTAGCTAACTGCTCTCAAGAGTATAAGATCATTTTGCAAGCTGAATCTTGAAGCATGCGAGCTATCCACTCTTCTCCGCTTTTCAATCATAGTACAGGGAAAATGACAAATTGGTGAAAGGGCTTTAAGAGTAAGTTTAGTGGCCAACACCAAAATTAACTGGAAAAGTAAACCACAGTTATACATCTATCATATCAAAAGGAATAGCCAGTAACTAATCAATATTCATACATGGTATGTGTCTTTATTTGAGCATATAAGAATTATGCATCTAACAGTGAGAGGAATGGTAAGATAAAGTATTACATTGCAAGGTAACTGTTTTGTAGAGCAGTCCTGAAAACAAAAGTTTATATTGAACTATTTAAAATGTTTATCCTATACTCTCTCCATCTAGAATTACCTGTCATGGGAATAAATAGAAGTGGATGTATCTAGAACTAAAAATATGTCGTACACAACTTGGTTGGTTACCGAAGATCAGGAAAAACAAAAGAAATGATTTCTTGTCAGACATAAACTTGAATTGGGAGTATGACCTGTAATTGAACAATACCTGCTCGCGGTTGTGTTTCTGGACGTGCCTCTCCCACATTTGTGGTCTCATGATTTACAAAACACAAAAATTAGTATATACTTCATCCGTGCTGAATTATTTGTCATAAAAATGGATAGGAATGTATGTATCTAGAACTAAAAGTATGTCTAGATAAATCCATTTCCATGACAAGTAATACCGGACAAAAGGAGTACTAATTAGTTCATGGACATATTTGTCTATCTTACACAAAAAAATGCACATGATTCAGAGTTCCCAACCTTAAGCATATTTGTCTATCTAGATAGAAGTTGGGTAATGATATAGCTAGTATTGAACCTAATTGGCCCATCAGTAATTTTTTTCCTAGTTCAATCTTGAGAGTCAAGATTTGCCCTCCGATGCATAGTGTGTGCAACATCGTATGAGTGATTATAATGCAATTCCAAAGGATTAATTTGCATGTGTTTGAAACCAAGAAATGGGGCCATGGAAGATGAAATACAGGGAGCTATTTCCGAAGGATTAATTATCATGTCATAGAAAGTGAACTTGAAAGTGCAACTATCCCGGGTGGTTTTGGTAATTCCTAACAACATATAGCTCATTGAGCTAACATTATTCCAAGATTAATATTTCAGGAAAAGCTCAATGAATGGCATGGCATGGATGAGGAAAGTGGATCCCTCAAAATTCTAAGGACAAAAAGTTTGGCTCAAGCTTCAAGATCAAGACTCTACATTTTATATTTTAGTGATCCAAGATCACATTGAGTCTATAGGAAAAGCCAATACTATCAAGGAGGGATGAGGTGTTGCTCAATGGCTTGCTTGCTCAAAGTGTTTAGTGATATGCTCCAAAACCCTCAACCACCTTCCCACATCCACATATGACCTAAACCAAAAGTCAAACTTGGCCCCACCGATTCTTTCTATCCGGCGCCACCGAGTTTCAAATGTCAGAGCCACTGCCACAAACCCTAGCAATTTGGTTTCACCGATAGGGATCTCGGTCTCACCGAGATGGGATTGTAATCTATCTGTTTCCCTTCGTAACGTTTCGGTCTTACCGAGATGAGCGATCAGTCCCACCGAGATTGCAATGTAGACTCTCTATTTCCCTTTTGTAACATTTCGGTCTCGCCGAGATGAGCGAATCGGTCCCACCGAGTTTACCTGACCAACTCTCTAGTTAGCTTATTACCAAACTCGGTCCCACCGAGTTTGTGTAATCGGTCACACCGAGATTACGTTATGCCCTAACCCTAACCATATCGGTCCTACCGAGTTGCATCTCAGTCCCACCGAAAACCCTAACGGTCACTAGGTTTACTAAATCGGTCCGACCGAGTTTTTCCCTTCGGTCTCACCGAGATTGGTAAATTGAGTGTAACAGTTAGATTTTGTGTGGAGGCTATATATACCCCTCCACCCACTCTTCATTCATGGAGAGAGCCATCAGAACATACCTACACTTCCAATACACATTTTCTGAGAGAGAACCGCCTACACTTGTGTTGGGGTCAAGATATTCCATTCCAACCATATGAATCTTGATCTCTAGCCTTCCCCAAGTTGCTTTCCACTCAAATCTTCTTTCCACCAAATCCAAATCCTGTGAGAGAGTGTTGAGTGTTGGGGAGACTATCATTTGAAGCACAAGAGCAAGGAGTTCATCATCAACACACCATTTGTTACTTCTTGGAGAGTGGTGTCTCCTAGATTGGCTAGGTGTCACTTGGGAGCCTCCGACAAGATTGTGGAGTTGAACTAAGGAGTTTGTAAGGGCAAGGAGATCGCCTACTTCGTGAAGATCTACCGCTAGTGAGGCAAGTCCTTCATGGGCAACGGGCATGATGGAATAGACAAGGTTGCTTCTTCGTGGACCCTTCGTGGGTGGAGCCCTCCGTGGACTCGCGCAACCGTTACCCTCCGTGGGTTGAAGTCTCCATCAACGTGGATGTACGACAGCACCACCTATCGGAACCACGACAAAAACATCTGTGTCTCCAATTGCGTTTGAATCCTCCAAACCCTTCCCTTTACATTCTTGCAAGTTGCATGCTTTACTTTCCGCTGCTCATATACTCTTTTGCATGCTTGCTTGAATTGTGTGAAGATTGCTTGACTTGTGCTAAGATAGCTAAAATCTGCCAAGAACTAAAATTGGGAAAAGGCTAGATTTTTATTTGGTCAAGTAGTCTAATCACCCCTCTCTAGACATACTTTCGATCCTACAAGTGGTATCAGAGCTTTGGTCTCCATTTGCTTTGATTTCCATAGCTTCTGGTGGTCATAGCCTTGGTTTCACAACCTAGGAGAGTATGGCGTCTAGCGAGGGAAATTATCACCGTAGAGGTCCTTACTTTGATGGTACTAATTTTGCTAGTTGGAAGCATAAGATGAAAATGCATATTCTTGGACATAACCCCGCCGTTTGGGCTATTTTGTGTGTTGGCTTGCAAGGTGAATTCTTTGATGGGAAAGAACCAAATCGTGAAGCTACCATGGATGAGTTGAAGATGCTACAATACAATGCTCAAGCTTGTGATATCCTCTTCAACGGATTGTGCCCCCAAGAATTCAACAAAATCATCCGTCTTGAGAATGCAAAGGAAATTTGGGATACTTTGATTGACATGCATGAAGGTACCGACTCCGTCAAGGAATCCAAGTTGGATGTGCTTCAAAGTCAACTTGGCAAGTTTCAAAATGAAGGATGGTGAAGGTGTCGCTAAAATGTACTCTAGGCTTGCTCTTATCACAAATGAGATTGCTGGGTTAGGGAGTGAAGAGATGACCAATAGATTCATCATCAAGAAGATCCTAAGAGCCTTGGATCGAAAATATGATACCGTGTGCACATTGATCCAAATGATGCCCAATTACAAAGATCTCAAGCCAACGGAAGTCATCGTAAGAATTGTTGCTCATGAGATGTCACTCAAGGATAAAGAGGAACTTCACAACAAATCAAGTGGTGCTTACAAAGCCTCATGTGAAGCCCCCACATCATCGAGTGAGAAACAAACCTTCAATGAAGAATTGAGCTTAATGGTGAAGAACTTCAACAAGTTCTACAAGAGTAGAAGCAAAGAGAGAAGCTCCAAATCAAGGTCCTACAATGACAAAAGATCTTCTAGTTGAGAGCGAAACTGCTACAATTGTGGAAGGCCCGGACACTATTCCAATGAGTGTACGGCCCCCTACAAGAGAAGAGAAGATTCTCCCAAGAGAAGAAGTAGAAGAGAAGAATCACCATCTAGAGAAAGAAGGAATAGAGATGATCGTTATGAACGAATACCCTCACGGAGAAGCAAGGATTCGGAAAGAAAGGACAAGTCATCAAGGATCTACACAAAACGAAGGCATCAAGCTCATGTTGGTGAATGGGTATCCGGCTCCGACTCCGACAACCACTCCGAGAGAAGCTATCACTCCGACTCCGAATATACTCAAGATGAAGGTGTTGTCGGTCTAGCACTTGTGACAACCAACTCCTACGACATATTTGATTCACCAAATGAAGGAGTTGGACATGCTTCATGGCTAAAGGCCCAAAGGTATCACACCCCGAGTATGTTGATTTCAATAGTGATGAAGATGACTTGTTAGGTGATGATGATTTACTTGTTGACAACTCTAGTGATGAATACTATGATGAAATTTCAATTAATCATGCTAATCAAGATAAAACGATACAATGATAAGGAGAAGATTGAGTCTCTAACTAAAGAACTAAACACTCTTAAATTAGCTCATGAAACTATCTTAGGAGATCATCGAGAACTTTTAAGGACTCATGAGAAATTGCGCTTTGAAAAGCTCAACCTTGAGCAAGAGCATGAGTTCTTAAAAGCAATCAATGATGATCTTTGCAAGAAAAGTTCTTCTTACATTGCCAAGCGTTTACTCTTATCCACATACATGCCTCAAGTCAAGTCTAGTAACAAGAACAAGAAAGATTCTTCCTCTAGTAGTAACAATAATCATGCTAAATCCAATATTGTTGCTTCTAGTAGTTCTATTGATTCCACTAATGATTCTCTTAGCCAAGTTACACTTGAGCAAGAAAATAGCTTATTGAAGGGAATTATAGAGAAAGGTGTTTACAAGAGCCTTGCCGGAAGTAAGCAATTCGAGGAAATTGTATGGAAGCAAGGAAGGCACCGAAAGAATCAAGGTGTTGGTTTTGAATGAAAGTTCAATGCCAATGGAGTTGAGTGGGAAGAAGATCAATACCCCAAGACGAAGTTTGTTCCTCAACAAGAGAAGTATGATCCTACTTCTCTCAAAGGGACACAAGCTCAAGATGATCTTCCACCACAAGACCACAAGCAAAAAGGCAAGGACAAGCTTCAAGAGAAAATTGATGCATTTGAAGAAGCTCCTAAGGCCTTGGTGAAGTGGGTTCCCAAGACTACTTCAAGTTCCACTTCATCAAGTACAACTACAACACCGAGGATTCCCATCAAGATGGTGTGGATCCCGAAGAAGAAGAACTAGAGAGTTCTTGAGGGTGACTCCGCCAACATACTTCACTCTTATCATCTTGGCAAGAACAAGTGCAATCAACTTCCACATCTTGCACTGGTTCAAGGAGTCACAAACCCTCTTGTTGGTAAGACAAGGGACAAGGTAACCTAAAAGCTTTCATAGACATCATCTTGTGTGTGCATCACTCTATGTATATGGATATCCTTGTTTGTTCCTTGTGGGACTAACCCGTGTAGGTATTGAAAGTGCAACTCACTCCAATGGATAGCTCCAAATGATCTACATCAACATTGAGCATCCACATCGTCAACATCTACATGAAGTCATCATCGACAAAACCCAAGGTTAGTTCATCCCTCTTAGGGGGGATCTCACATCTAGGGGGAGCTTTACTCTAAGAATTGAGCTAAAGCAACTCTAATGGTGTGAACACAACAATGCTTTATGTAAAAGTGGTGACCCCACTTGTGCTTAAACGATGAGTATGACCTATGATCAAATGTTCTCATTTGACTCCTAAGTCAATATACTCATATATAGATGACCTAGTCATCGCAAATTGTTTGATAGATGCTAGAATTGGTTGTGCATGCTTTGCCACATATTTCAATTGCCATTTTATTGTGTGAGCATGTTGATTGCATATTTTACTCATTCGAGGACATCCACTTGTTGTTTTGATTGATTGGTTTTCTTTTCTTTTGCCAAGTGGATGGACAAGAATGCCTAAGAAACCTCTCTAGCTATCTATGATTTTCTCGTCTCAAACTCTATTCATGCTGCATCACAAAATTTGATCAAGTCAGATTCGTACCACTCTGTGTGAGGAGCACTCGGAGTCCCCGATTCGTCATAGACTTAAACTTCCAAAACTTCTTTGTGCGTTTCGGTCTGACCGATTCCTCCATTTCGGTCATACCGAGATCACTAAGTCGATCTAGGTTTTCAATCTCGGTGCGACCGATTTGAACTTTTCGGTCACACTGAGTTGCTGTAACTGCCAACAGTTATGCATCTCGGTGCCACTGAGTTGTTCCACTCGGTCACACCGATAGGGTCGGGCTATATATACTCACGGGCAAAATTTTGGAAATTTCTCCGAAACCCCTTCGCCCGCGCATAGCTCGCTCTGCCTCCTGGGTCTCCGGATCGTCCTCCTCGTCGCCAGCCGCCTCCCGTCGCTGGTCTCCGCCGCCGTCAACGGAATTCTTCCCCGCCGTTGCCGTCGTAGCGAGTTCATCGCCAAACTAGGGTATGGACTCGATCACAGTGCTATCCCCGTCCGATTCCTAGCACATTGTGTTCATTATGACTCTTACCACGATTGAAACACTTCTATCCAGTCAAAACACTCCGTAGATTAGAGTTGAATCGAAAATTTAGGGTTAGATTTCCGCCGAAACCATCTCGGACCCACCGGGTTGCAGAACTCGGTTCCACCGATTCGGCCAAGGTCATTGCACATGTAATTTTCGGTCTGACCGAGAATTGCAAATCGGTGTGACCGAGTTCAGGACTTTGTGAAACCCTAGCAGTCTCGGTGCCACCGAACTCTGACTTAGTCTGACCGAGTTCACTAGTTTAGGTTCCAACAGCTGCTTCGGTATCACCGAGTTTGCAAATTGGTTAATCCAAAATGCTTTCTGTGGAAAACTAAAACTAAGTTTTTGACTCGTTCTTTTGCAAAAATCTCTGTATTTTGTGATGCTCATCCACTATATCTCATCTACAATCTATTCACAGGGTCTGCAGTTAGTGTTTGCAACATGTCTGACAAGAGTGACAGCCAGAACAAGTCAGAGGAGCAGGTTCACCTAAGTGAGGGCACTAGTCCCTCTAGCAGTTCAGATGATGGTAGCAGGAGCACCCCAAGCAATTTCCCAAAGGCTGCCACTAGAGCAAGCAAGAAGAAAACTTCAGAGTCTGAGGATGAAGACTATGTGGCCACTGAGGATGAGGCCACATCAAAGAAGAAAGTGGTTAAGAAGGAGTACAGCTCAACTGCAGTTAAGCCAGGGATGAAGATCAAAAGTCCACCAGGAAGACAACCAATGTCTAAGGCCAGAGCATCCTCTCAAGCATCTTTGGAATCTCAACCCAAAGAGCCTGCTGCAGAAGGAAAGAAAAGGAAGGAAAGGGTCAAGAAGACCATGGCCAGAGTGATTGGAAAGGCTTCCATGATGGAAGAAGAAGAGGAAGAAGAGGTTGCTGCACCAGCACCCAAGGCACAGAAGCTTATGGGTGATGCTATCAGGACAGGGGCTACATCATCAAAGCCCAAAGAAGCACCCAAAGCTACCTCCAAGCCCAAGACTGCACCAAAGAGAAATACCAGAAACATACCAGCTGCTGAGAAGAACAAGGCCCCAGTGCCTGAGACTGTTGCTGAAGAAGAAGATGAAGAGCATGTTCTGAGAAAATTGAAGCCAAAAATTCCAGACCACAATGATGCTCATCCTGTGGCTGAGAACATGAAGATCAGGAGAGACTCAGGACTGAGGAAATGGAGAGAGACAGATCCATATGCTACAAGAAGAAGGACTGCTGTTGATTACAGGTTCCACACAAAGGAACAGCATGATTTCTATGAGACAGTGCTGCTGGACAAGAAGCCTATAGTGTGCGAAATGAGGTGGGTCGACTAGAAGTATATCAAGGAAAATGAGGAACACTATCCTGGTGTGTTTGACAGCTTCAGTGCTTGTGGAGTTGCAGACTTTGTTGGGCAGAAGCTCACAAAGTGGAATGAGGAGCTCATAATGCAATTCTACTCCACAGCACACTTCTATCCAGATGGCAGGATAGTTTGGATGTCTGAAGGTACGAGATACCAATCAACTATTGAGGAATGGGCCAATCTGATCAATGCCCTAAAGGAAAGTGAAGATGACTTGGATGTTTATGCCAAGAAAAGGATGGATCACAATTCTATGTCACAGATGTACAATGAGATTCCTGAAGATTCTCTTGAGACTTTCAAGTTTGGGTCAGTCCATTTTCTTCTGTCAGGACTGCCAATGATCAACTGGATCCTAAGGCACACTCTTTTGCCCAAGTCAGGTGACCACAACATGATCAGAGGGCATGCAATTAACTTGCTACGTATATTTTATGTGCCACAAAAGTTCAAGGTCATGAGCCTTATAGTTGAGACTATCAAGAGGACAGCAGCTGACCAGAAAAGAAGTTGTGGATATGCCCCACAGATCCAGGAGTTGATAAACTCAAATATGGGCACAGGCACATACTTGTTGGATAAGGAACACTTGCCTATCTATCCTGACTTCAAGGACAACCAAGTTGTGATGAATGAAGATGAACCCTCCTCAGTGCAAGCACAAGCAAAGAAGGAGAAGGCAAAGATGGAGAAGGCTGCCAAGATGCCAACTCAAGAGGAGGCATCTGAGTACTTTTTGAAAAGCAAGCAGGACCAGCTTGGTTACTTGATAGCATCATCTCTGAGGATTGAGAAGGGGTTGGCCACCCTAACTCAAAACCAGGAGAGCCTGGAGAGAATCGTGGAACAAAAATTCTATGATTTAGATGTCAAAGTAACTGAGATTCAGTCTATTGTGGAGCAGCTACAAGATGACATGCACGAGAGGAAGGGCAAGACAACCACTGATGTATTTGCCAGAGTGCCTCGAGCTCAGAGATCTGCTGTAGTGCCTGTACCAGACACTAGAGCCACTTCATCTGCACCAGCTACAGCTTCAGTGCCACCAGCTCCAGCACCTACCCCATTAGCTCCGTCTACTTCGACTTAAGCCTTCGTCCTTGGAGTTCTCCGGACACCACCACCTGAAGACCAAACCTGAGAGACGTTCTAGTCCTATGCATTTTCTATGAACTTTTTGGTAACTTGTTGCCAAAGGGGGAGAAAAGTGTATAGATCATAGGCTTCGAGAGAGAGCGTTGCTTTTTATTCTCTCTTGCTTTGGTGGTTGAACTTTGTTTGTCTTTTGATTGCTTGAGATACTACGCTATTATCTGTGAGACATTGATGATCATGTGGTTGATCATAAGCTACACTTATGCTTGTTAGATGATATTGTCTTACTTATCCTTATATGATCATTCACTTTGCTTGGTGATGAGTGCATGTATTTAATTCTTATCATTTTGAGCGCTCCACCAAGATGTATGTGACATGGAAGAGTAACCCAAGATCCTAACTCATTGTGCATTTGCAGTCCAAAGCAAATCTTAAGATATGCACAAATTTAGGGGGAGCTCTTGCTTTTCACATACTTCTCAAAGCGACAATATCTTTCACTCTTATTATCATTTGTTGAAGCTTTGATCTATATGTTGTCATCAATTACCAAAAAGGGGGAGATTGAAAGTGCAACTATCCCCGGGTGGTTTTGGTAATTCCTAACAACATATAGCTCATTGAGCTAACATTATTCCAAGATTAATATTTCAGGAAAAGCTCAATGAATGGCATGGCATGGATGAGGAAAGTGGATCCCTCAAAATTCTAAGGACAAAAAGCTTGGCTCAAGCTTCAAGATCAAGACTCTACATTTTATATTTTAGTGATCCAAGATCACATTGAGTCTATAGGAAAAGCCAATACTATCAAGGAGGGATGAGGTGTTGCTTAATGGCTTGCTTGCTCAAAGTGCTTAGTGATATGGTCCAAAACCCTCAACCACCTTCCCACATCCACATATGACCTAAACCAAAAGTCAAACTCGGCCCCACCGATTCTTTCTATCCGGCGCCACCGAGTTTCAAATGTCAGAGCCACTGCCACAAACCCTAGCAATTCGGTTTCACCGATAGGGATCTCGGTCTCACCAAGATGGGATTGTAATCTCTCTGTTTCCCTTCGTAACGTTTCGGTCTTACTGAGATGAGCGATCGGTCCCACCGAGATTGCAATGTAAACTCTCTGTTTCCCTTTTGTAACATTTCGGTCTCACCGAGATGAGCGAATCGGTCCCACCGAGTTTACCTGACCAACTCTCCGGTTAGCTTATTACCAAACTCGGTCCCACCGAGTTTGTGTAATCGGTCACACCGAGATTACGTTATGCCCTAACCCTAACCATATCGGTCCTACCGAGTTGCATCTCAGTCCCACCGAAAACCCTAACTGTCACTAGGTTTACTAAATCGGTCCCACCGAGTTTTTCCCTTCGGTCTCATCAAGATTGGTAAATTGAGTGTAACGGCTAGATTTTATGTGGAGGCTATATATACCCCTCCACCCACTCTTCATTCGTGGAGAGAGCCATCAGAACATACCTACACTTCCAATACACATTTTCTGAGAGAGAACCACCTACACTTGTGTTGAGGTCAAGATATTCCATTCCAACCATATAAATCTTGATCTCTAGCCTTCCCCAAGTTGCTTTCCACTCAAATCTTCTTTCCACCAAATCCAAATCCTGTGAGAGAGTGTTGAGTGTTGGGGAGACTATCATTTGAAGCACAAGAGCAAGGAGTTCAATATCAACACACCATTTGTTACTTCTTGGAGAGTGGTGTCTCCTAGATTGGCTAGGTGTCACTTGGGAGCCTCCGACAAGATTGTGGAGTTGAACCAAGGAGTTTGTAAGGGCAAGAAGATCGCCTACTTCGTGAAGATCTACCGCTAGTGAGGCAAGTCCTTCGTGGGCGATGGCCATGATGGAATAGACAAGGTTGCTTCTTCATGGACCCTTCGTGGGTGGAGCCCTCCGTGGACTCGCGCAACCGTTACCCTCCGTGGGTTGAAGTCTCCATCAACGTGGATGTACGATAGCACCACCTATCGGAACCACGACAAAAACATCTGTGTCTCCAATTGCGTTTGAATCCTCCAAACCCTTCCCTTTACATTCTTGCAAGTTGCATGCTTTACTTTCCGCTGCTCATATACTCTTTTGCATGCTTTCTTGAATTGTGTGAAGATTGCTTGACTTGTGCTCAGATAGCTAAAATCTGCCAAGAACTAAAATTGGGAAAAGGCTAGATTTTTATTTGGTCAAGTAGTCTAATCACCCCTCCTCTAGACATACTTTTGATCCTACAAAACTCTTTTTATTTGTTTTAACTTTATCTCCTCCGTATGATAAGAGTGTTGATAGTATGTATATTCCAGGCGCAACAAGGTACATAGGGATGATGAAGTGCTCCTTCTATGGTGAAGAACACTGTAGATGTTGATATGTGGAGAGGGCAATTTCTATCGATCCTGATCTATTCTCTTGTGATCCAAGGATAGGAAAACAAACATTTCGGCCTGGGCGCAACCCACTCTTAACCTTTGGTTGGGCCTTAGATCACAACCCAATAATAGTATGAACAAAGGACCGCTGTTGATCCAGAAAAGAACAGAGGCAGGGCGGCCACCGCCTCTGACGAGAAAGAAAGGAAACCTTACCCTGCCGCTGCCACCGGGCAGTCGTCGCACGCCGTGCCTCACCCGGACATCCCGTTCGGGTGTTCGGCGTACGCTCCACCCAGCATGCCGTTAATCTTTCCCTTCCAGCTCTCATTCTCATTGCTTCCTCAAGCAATTGCCCTGGTGAGGTGTCGACCTCGTTCGATGTTCCTCCAGTCATGTCTCGAGGAGGAGTAACCCCGACGACATGTGCCCTTTGGCATTCCGCTCAATAGAAACAACAAAGGTAGTTCATATCTCACTCTCTCAATTCCCAAGTCCCAATTTTCATGTTGTTAATGCTCAAAAAAGAGGCCTCTTAAGTTCTTTGAGGCTTCTAGGAGCTTATTGTGAAAAAAAGATAGAAGTGAAACACATTTTGGGCACATGACTTAACTTATTCCACCACCCTCTCGCAACGAGAAAAGACTTGCAAGGGTGCTTTCCGCAACTTCCACATAAACCCAAAGGGGTTGCCTAAAGAAAAAACTTAAACCCGAAGGGTATAGCGAAATGTTACTGATTTTGTTTAACGGAAATACTAATGTCCACATGTGTGGGCGTTTGTATCTCGCCCACATGCATGGATCAACGTCGGTTTGAGTTTGCACGAATCTTGGCATGTTTTGTCAGATTTTTTATGCCATGTAGGATTAGGCTGGTGTGTGGGCATTCATCTCACACGTCCGTTTTCACACACGGAGGTGCTGGTGTGTGGTCGTTTAGCAGTTCGCCCACACGTCCGTCTTCTCTCCCGCACCCAAAGCTATCAGTTGCCATGTGTTTTGCAGGGCACATGGCAACTGCCCTAGTATGCTTGTAAGCAGATGACAACTCTTTCTTTACCCGAACATGTTATTTTGCCATGTCTTTTCGTAGTGCTACATGGCAACTGCCTAGTGTTTAATAGATGGCAACTCCTAAAGATACCACCGCGCCCGCACACCCGTCTCCTCTCTCACACCCAAAGCTGTCAGTTGCCATGTGTTTTACAGGGTACATGGCAACTGTCCGTAGTGTGCTTGTAAGCAGATGGCAACTCTCTTTTTATCCGAATATGTTATTTTGCCTTGTCTTTTTGTAGTGCTACATTGCAACTGCCTAGTGTTAGTAGGTGGCAACTTTTAAAGTTTTTAAATCATGGCAACTGTAGTAGACCAGACCACACATGACAATAAACTGCAGTTGTCCAAAAATGTTATCTGGAACTTGATCTGAGATGGCAACTGCAGTTGAGCAACCATGGCAACTATAATTGTCCGACATGGCAACTATAATTCAGCAACATGGCAATTGCAGTTAAACGAACATGGAAGAGGGTCTGAACCATGGCAGTCGCGGGGATGCGTGATGACTATCACGCGGGACGTGCGGGACCATGAGGTAGGAGGCCTGACGTACGGGCGTGTGAACGTTATCTATTTTGTCCATACACAGGCATGTGAGAAGGACCGCGAGAAAAAAAAAAGACGTGTGGACATTACTTATTTTGCCCACATGTAGGCATGTGGGCTAGTGCTTTTAGACATCACAAAAACGTGCGAGACTCCTAAACGCTCACATATGTTGGCGTTATCGGCGTGCTTGTTTAATCGTCTTAATTGCTTACCACATGTGTCGTGGTCGAAATGTCACTGTTTGATCATATTACATCAGGAATGCCACTGCCAGGCCCGCGGTCACACCCGACCCCCACGCCGAAGAAAAAACACGCGAACCCCACCCTGCCCTCCGCAGCAAGCCGCCGCCGCCGTCGATCCCCTTCTGTGCTGCTCCTCACCGCGGCTCTCTCCGGAGAATCTGCATGGCCGGTGGCCCTCATCTCCCTCCATGCTCCTCCCTATCGCGCCGCCTGCTCCCTGTCTCCAGCAGCAGCCGCCGCCCCACTCCGGCGGCCGACTGCCCGCTCCGGCGGAAGTCCCCCCGTTCCCTCTCCCCACCTCCCAGGCCGTGGCCATGAGCTCGTCAGGTAAGGTGACGATCTTCTCCGATTCTTTGCAACATTTTCAGATTTGCCATGAGGTGCTGCTGGTAGTGTGGTTGCGCTTTGGCCTGGATGTGCTTTGATCTTTATGTAGTAGATGTACCTCCGAGCATGAGCAGTAGTATAATTTTTGATCTGGATGTGCTTTGTCCTGATTTTGCAAAGTACTACTAGTACTGATGGTTGCTCCCTGATTGCTGCTATATTTTGTATGTGTAGTGCGGTCTGTTCAGTGTGGGTGATTGCCTTTATATTTGCATTAGAACAAAAAATGACGTGTTTATCAAATGCTGAAATACAAAGAAATGCATTTATCTCTTTTCTGTTGCTGCTGGCCTCAAACATATATCCATTTGCCTGGATGGAAACATGATCTTCAGTTCTATGGATATGTTTGGTTCGAAATTTTCAGCCCGCTAACTGATTACACCGTAACTTGAAAGCTTTACATGCGTTTGTTTCACATGGCCTGTAATCAGGTCCCATGTAATCCGTTTACATCACAGCTCATGGTCGATACCGCCCACTCCCCAGCTGAATCGAAAACCGTTACCGGGTTGAGCGAGTCGCTCGCATTTAGGTTCTCCCACGCAGATCTTCGATGCCTGGCAATTTACATGTGCAATTTTGATCTTTTTCATCCTTTTTTTGGATTTGGATCCAATTTCAAGGTAATGCAGAGTTGCTGTTCAGAAAAGATTTTTCCTAACTGTGTTCTAAACCGAACATTGCACTGTACTTGTATACCGTTACATTGCAAAACAAACAATGTTGAGTTTTTCCCACTCCTTTTCCATTACCAGCGTATTCTGATTCAACTACCATTTTTGTTACGATTTCTTATGAGTTATGCAACATAGCTTGACTTTTGTTGCCTTGAAACTGTTTTTTTTCCCCTTAGTTTCTCGCCCGGGGCGTCAGCCAATCCTGGCTCCGCCACTGCGTCAAGGTGATGACGGACGAGCAGATGGAGGTTCTCCGGAAGCAGATCTCCATCTACGCCACAATCTGCGAGCAGCTCGTCGAGATGCACCACGCCCTCACCGCGCACCAGGACTCCATTGCAGGTATGCACACCCGTACGCCAACTACACAGGCTTGA
Organism: Triticum monococcum; assembly: GCA_034509565.1. Taxonomy (NCBI): domain Eukaryota; kingdom Viridiplantae; phylum Streptophyta; class Magnoliopsida; order Poales; family Poaceae; genus Triticum; species Triticum monococcum. The sequence continues at coordinate 70,543,575 of CM067843.1, read as the reverse complement.
CGGCTCAGTTTACTCGTTCTGCGTAAAGCGCCCTCTCTTGCTATTGCTGGTCAGTCCATTGTTTTTGACTGGTGATAGAAGTATGATTTGACTGTTCATGCTAGTAGATGCTTACTTGTGGCTATGTACCATCCTTTGAGATTATGTGGTGTTGTTAGAGATTGGTTGATGATTATGATGGTAATGCAGGGGACCGGTGGTAATATGTGGTTCATGGTGTGTCATCTTCTATCATTAGTTATGCAGGGTCCTGTTAATGTGTCCTCTTTGTTTAGCATACTCATAACTCCTGAAGATAGGAATTGACATCCTCTTGATTAATGTAACGAGACATTTGAGAGATTGTGTTATTAGGCCATTGAAAGCACTCCCTTATTTACCTAAATTATACCCACTTGCAAGCGACACTCCATTGGTGACGCAGACCAACAAGAGCAAAAGATCAACTACAAAACCCTACAATAAATACATAACTGCAAGAAAGAGCAATGAAAAGGGCAAAGAACAGAAGTGCCAGATAAGACTAGCTGTCGAGAGGACATGCATGGAAAGGGTAGGGCTCTTAATTTTTCTAAATTGCAGTGCAAAATCAATTCTGTTTTCTGAGGTCTTACTGACTGGCATTCTCTTACGGAAATGACTGCAAAATTCACCGCACTGCTTTTTGCGAAACCATTCTCCTTGCATTTGTTATTGTCATGTTCCCTGTGAAAGTAAGCTGAATACCGTAGAAAATAGTACAAGAAAGTGCCAGATCATGAATTTGGTAACTTATTATGAAGCTGACAACAGGTTGGGCTCACACCATACATTGGGGGAATTTATTTACTCTAAGTTATATTCATTCATGGCTATGGCCTTGTTGTTTATGTCACATTGTACAAAACTGTAAGATCAGAGATCAGTCACCATGGGGCGTGGGCAATATGTGTTAAGTTTTATACTTTTATTAGTGGTCCTGTGGGAACATTACATTAAACGCTGCAAAATAAATGAAATAGGGACACAAGATTGTCATGTGGGACCATTTATGATTTGTGCCATGTTCCCATGTGCTGCACCATTTGTTCTGCAATCTTCTGATATTCTGCAGAATGCAAGGTTGACATGCAGGAATCTCATAGCATGTTACTTACCTAATTATCTTTCTACTGGGTGCAACACTAATTCTTATTCTGCCATTCCAATAATTTTACGACTTACATACGATTTGCACACTTGCCCATTTCGTACTGAAATATTAGTAATTTTTGAACCATCCTAGGATATATTTTTATGATAATTCACTAGTACCGCTGAAAGATTGTGCTTTTATGGCACTCCTGAAACACAGACCTATGGCAAGAGTTGTTTTAGACAAGCTCCCAAAATACAGTTTGCTGAGCCTCTGCACATTCTCAGTTTTTCTCTTGGTCTATTGTACTGTAGCAGTTAGTTTATTTTCTCTGTAGTCAACTAAGATCTCTTTATTTTTTTTCAGGTATAAGGCTTGGTAATCTGTACTGTGATTGATCCTCTAATAGTTCATGGAGGCCACACGATCACCGCGGGGCAGCGATGGACACCAACCCAGATGCAGCTGCAGATCCTTGAGAGCATTTTCGACCAAGGAAATGGAACACCAAGCAAGCAGAAAATAAAAGACATCACAGCGGAGCTCTCGCAGCATGGCCAGATCTCGGAGACCAACGTCTACAACTGGTTCCAGAACAGACGTGCACGCTCGAAGCGGAAGCAGGCAGCTTCTTCTCTACCAAATAATGCCGAATCCGAAGCCGAGGATGAGGAGTTCGCGACCGACAAGAAGTCTAGATCAGACGGGTCACAGCAGCAGAACATGGCTGTGAGAGCTCACAATCCCGAGAGGATCTCAGAGATGCACCGTCACTTCGACGTAGCAGAGCGTGAGCAGGTCCATGGTCCGACGATGTATGGGTCCAGCAACGACACCTCGAGATAGTCGGGCAGTCTGCGCCAGATGTCCTTCTACGAGAACGGCATGTCGAATCCAAGTATGTTGAGCATACACCATATCTCACTAAAACTCCACTGAAAAACCTACTGAATTTGATATGATATTGGTTGGTGTGTGCAGGAGATCGACCAGTTCTTCCAGTGCCGGACGGGTGAAAGCTTCGACATGTCTGGGTGACACGTGGTGTGGTTTGTCGCACTTTGACAACATACCCCTGTAAAAAAGGCAGCATGCGTTGGTTATCACGGTCTTCCTCCTGAGAGTAATTTAGCTCGAGTGGAATTCGTTTGATTTTCTCGTGGAAATAGTTTTGAGAAGCTGATATAGTATCATTTGCCCTTAGCCTATATATATATATATATATATATATATATATATATATATATATATATATATATATATTCTTCGAGGTGTCTGTATGCACACTCACGATTTGCAGTTTTAGAATGTAAGCTGTTCTGGGTGTTCGTTTCTGTCAGACTCGGTGTTACAGTGTAAGCGTGTAAGAACCAGTGATTATCGCACACGCATTGCTCTTCGGGAAATATGGTCAGAAATCATATAAAAATCCACGGAGTTCACACATTGCTCCGCCTTTACCTACATTAATAAGGATCAGGTTTAAACATTTAACTGATAAAATTCTACTGAATTGCTGACACTCTTTACTGAATGGCCAGAAAAGATTCGAAAGCTAAAATGTAATATTATGTACCCTGTCCGTGGTCTACATACAGCTCAAATGTAAATACCATGTACATTCAAATACGATCAGGGTGAGAATCTCTGTACCTCTCTAACGATGTTTCTACCAAACTGGATTGGCTGCATCCCAGTTAATAGTTCAAGAAGCACAACACCAAGATTATAAACATCACTTTTTTCTGTCAATTTATTTGTTAGAAAGTATTCTGGATCAAGATAGCCCTGCCAAAAGAAAACAAGTTCAATATTGTGTTGCATGGAACAGCAGTAAACTAGATCGTGGTGAGTGCAGTTCTTGCTACATTGCTAGGTGTAATAAGACTTACTGGAGTACCCTCAACAGCAGTGGAGATATGAGCTGGCAATGTTCCTTCCACATCCGGAACCGGAGCAATTCTATTTCTGTGCAAAATTCGTTTGAGCCTTGCAGAGAATCTTCATGTGCTCGTTTGATTGCAACGGTTGCTCCATCATCTAGATTTCCTTTATGGATTTTTCCCATAACCTCCTTGACCAATTTCAGCTGAATCATTGAAATTATTTGTTGCTGTAGCCATTTCTTCCAACGTGAAAGATCTCACACCATCAACCTTGACAGAAAACCTCAACAGTACTGCAAAATTATCTACTTCTTAAGTTGTTGTAGATTGAATTTAATGTCTACTGTAACTTAAAAGTTTACTTTGCTGTAGAGTTGAAACATATCAGATGTTGTCTCTTTAGAACTCGGATCTAATGTATTTGGATGAGGCTGATATAATATATTCACAGTTTAAATCCAGTTTCCAGTATTACAGAAAGACTGATCGAGTAGCTTCCGACTAAAAAAATGATGCTCCTATATGTTACTACTTTTTTGACGGGTTCCTATGTGTTACTACTAGTTACCAGATAAAGCAGCAAGGCATTTCTAATTTGTCAGACAGCAAGGTTTTTATGTGCATCACATAAAAACTGTTTGTTACAGGAATATACTGACTTACATGAAGGCCTCGAAACTGTTCGATGTTTTGAACGTCTTCTCAAATGTAGAAAGCAAAGAAACTACAATAGCAGCAATAATTGTTCCTGCCAAAATCCCAGCTAGTTTGCCCTTTTTTAAACCCGATGACACCGCTCTTGGAAATTCTGCAAAAAATAAAATAAAATAAGCCGCAAAACAACAAGTGGATGATAAAGCTGGATGGAGTATTGAAGTACCAGTATGAAACAGCGTGTAGTGAATTTTAAAGTAAGAAAAAGTATGTTCTGGCTCCTCCTTAAGTTAGTATGCCCTTTGGAAAGATCTAGGCAATTTTCCATTTCTGTGGTTGGCTCCTCCCATCTCTTAGGAGAGTTTGGGTTCCCATGAACCCTAGGAAATACATAGTATTAGTGTATGGATCCTAAATTCCCCAATCCCCCTTACCTTTGTGAGCCCCTTGTGAAGGACCCCCTCTTTGAGAAATTCTGGGGATATGAACAAGGGTAGTCGCACTTTCAAATTATGTTGTTAAGGAAATTACCTTATAAAATTCCTCAAAAAATTACCTTATAAAAAAACACAATAAAAAATCATGGCATACAGGCTGGAAGAAGACAAAGAAATAACTAAGAATCGTTATGTTGTGTGCAATAGTTTATCAATTTTTAACATAATAACACTAAACTCGTATGAACTATATAGCGCATATTCCATATGCTAGGAGAATCAAATTAATAATTCATGGATTTATGATTCTACTAGCATATAAAACAGCCACAGAAGCTCTGCTCATATCCCGTCACCTGTCTTGGCAAAATAAATATATGTAAGGATCACACATTTCAACTATTTATTTAATATGGTAGAATTATGAATGGCATCCTTTGGTGCAAAGTAAATACTACATACCATCTGCATAGGAACCAAGCGTAAAATTGAGAAGCTCGTAAGGGCCGAAAATGTCTAACAGAGTAATCTTCCATCCAGCAAGTAATTGCCTGAGCCGCACAACTTCGGACATGGTGAATAAATTAGTGTTATTCGGGAATAGCTTCAAATGCATATTCAAGTCTAGGATCAGCCTCCCATGTGTACCGTTCAATGTATAGCTGGTAAACACTCAGGTCCAATACATAGGTTGAGTCCATCTCAAAGGCTTTTTTGTAGGAGCGGAAGTCTGAGATCCTTGGACTCTTCAGCCTATATCAAACTTCAAGAGGCGCAGCACAAATGCAAGGTACAGGAGATAATGGATTGTATTCGTATTTTTTATCCGTTGAGCTAGAAGCAGAGTCTATAGTAACTTGTGCTTCGTTTAAGATTGGGGTTGACAAAGTCCAACTTCGAGCTGGATTGTCACATATGGGGTTTCATAAAGCCTGCAGAATAATGATGGCAACAGTTATTTGTCACACCAGAAAGAGAAATGATTTGATTTATAAAGCTCCTGTGATCAATATTATATTTTTCCGTATTATTGGATATTCTCTATGCACTCGTAATAGCAATGAAATTTCCATATTCCCAGCAAAATATACAGTTGCTTCTGGAGGCTCATCCAAATACAGTTGCTTGTGGAAGCTCAATATACAAGTGCAAACTGACAAGGAAATTTTCCACGGCAAAAAACATACAGTACAATGACAGCTTTTGGAAGCTCAGATGCAGCTGGAATTGTGTCAAGGAAGTTACTTTCAAAGTTCCTGCATTATAAAAAAAAACATTACACATGCATATGACAAACATATTGCTGATGGAACAGCACCGTCGAGACTATTTGCTTCAAACGACCTGTAAAATGGCATCTTCATATATCTCTCACAAAATAAGTAGCAAACTACTATAACAAACTAGAGAATGTGCAAAATTTTGCTTACCTTTTCGTTAAGAAGAAAAGCAAGTTAATTTACAAGAAAATGACAAAAGGTTTTTACCACAAGGTAAGGAAAAACCTCCACAAATCTGAAGAACACGGACACACTAGTATCAGTTTTTGCAAACCTGTTTTTTCACTCGCTATTTGTTTTGAGAAAGAACATGGTACTGATCTATAGTTCAATAGGGAAAGCATTCACCTTCAATGGCATGACAAGTTACCTAGCACTACAGAAAAGCAGAGTTAAGGATTCGAGCAGTGCTTTAAGTTAAACGTTACTTACAAGAATTGAAGATTAGGCAGCCGGAGAAGTTTGCTGGAATAGTTCCATTCAGAAAATTATGCGATAAATCACTGTCAGAAACTAGAAGTTAGTTTGGTCACAAAGAGCAACATACATTGTGGTGATATTTGAAGCGAGTCTATCAATTGCTATAGATCCTGTCAGTTGGTTCCAGCTAAGATCCCTGAAAGTGCATGCCAGAATTAGCAAAGAGATCGCATCACCAAGATGACGCGAAAGTACAACAACAATAAAAGAAAAGAAAAGAAAAAGGCGAACTATATAGTAGGAGGGGTGGTTTTCTTACTGAAAGATGATTACTTAGAAATATATTCTAGGCAAAGCTATGAACGACAAACAAAGGATAATCTCTGATAGAAGGATGCCAACAATAGTAAGAATGAAGAGAAAGTGCAGTATTCATCTTGATCTGGACTTACAAATAGCCAAGTTCAGGTATGCCACTCAGATCGGGAATAACTCCTTGCAAACTGCAATTCCTAAGACACCTGGTGACATGAAAAAAGATTACGAACTTGAACATATATCTCTATTCGAATTTAAGTATGATAAAAAAATACTAGAGATTTACTTTTTGTTTAAACTAAATCTCAACAAACCCAAAAAAATGCCCTTCATCCAAACAGCCCTCGAGGGAAACATAATAACCTACTCCCTTCGAGGGCTGTTTGGATGAGTATGTAACTAGAAATTTAGAATTATAGAGGTTTCTAGAGATGTGGATTCAGTGCATTCTGATCTGGCACTCCTTCCATCGCATCACCGGCCGGCCTCCCCTCTCCTCTGTCGGTCTCGTCGACGTCGGGAGGGGGGGACTGCGGTGGCGGCGGCGACGTACCAGACTCGGAATAATGTCCTCCCCGCTCCGGTGGATGGTGAGTGGAGATGTCTCCCTGGCGGATTTTTTGTGTGTGGGTGCGGTCGGCTTTGAACTCTGAAGGATTTGTTTGAATCCGGTCTGCATTTGTTTGGATCAGGTCTACCATGCCCAAGATTTAAAAATCTAAATTATCCACATCGAGAAACGGAAATTACAATCCTGCTACGGTAGTAGATACACAGAAGAATTTTAAGTTTGGTCCTATCCAGCATCCAGAGCGTGATTTATCTCTTTGTTTGACCATGTGTAAATAAGATTTGGAGTTGAAGTTTTGTAAGAAGCAGAAGGCAGTTGTGTCAGTGTTGTCAACTACAGTACTCTTTTGGAGTTTTCCAAGATCTCCAGAGGTGCTAATTTGATCGCTCTCTTTCTCAAATACTCTCTCTGTAAACAAATGTAAGATCACCAGAGGGAGTGTTAAAATAAAGAGGAAAGGCGTTGTACTCACAGCTTTAAAAGTGTCCGTATGTTGTTGCATGCAGCAGTGATGGAACTTGCACTGAAGTTATTATTATCAGCCTAACTAGAAGCAGAAAGATACATTTATACTCCCTCCGTCCCATAATGTAAGACGTTTTTTGATACTAGTGTAGTGTCAAAAAGTGTCTTACATTATGGGACGCAGAGGAGGGAGTAACTTATAAGAAATGAGCACTGTTAGCTGACAGCAGTATCAAAATAATCTTAAATAAGAGATACATTCTGAGAAACATATTTGCTACTGTATTGTTTAGTAACACAAGAAAGGCAAAACCAAATTATATTTAAGTACACTCCTGAATTTTGTAGCATTACTAAATATTCTTAGACGAGCAAAACTAACGTAGTCATCACACAACCAGCATCGGATATTCTCTGAAAGAAACCAGAACACATTCTGAAATAAAGTAATTCTCTACGCCAAAGAAGTCTCATTGGGTATATAAAATGTGACATATTTTCAAATTAGGCATCTCTGCTAATTTTGGAGGAAGAGGTCCAGATAAATTATTGGTATCCACAAGCCTGCACAGCAAAGTTAACAATATGAAACAATTTTAAACACAACCCATGCTGCAGACTGCATAACAGGGAGAAAGAAAAGGCCGAACTAAAGGTCAAAAGGAGAGTCAAGATTATTGCTTCTATTTTGAGTTCGGCCTTTTCTTGTAACTAAAGGTCAAGAGGTCCTGAATTATTGTTCATGTAACTAAAGGTCAAAAGGAGAGTCAAGATTAAAACGATGCTTAAATAAGAGGCAACGTCGGAATGAAAGTAAGAATATTGTTGAACTTACAGATGCTCCATGCTTTTTAAATTAGCAAACGACAAAGGTATGGGTCCAGATAATTGATTTTGGTCTATTTGTAATCTGTTTAAGTTCTTGAGATAGCCAATCTCATTTGGTAGGGAACCAGATAGTTGATTACCATTCAAAGCTCTGCCAAAAAATGAGGTAGTAACAATGAAGATTCTTATGAATATTTATTACTTGTATCTTATGAATATTTATTACTTGTATCTAGAGATATTGTACTCATCTTCCACGCTAGAATTGAAGCACACATATTTATCCTTCGACAAAAGGGGATGTAGAGGGTAAGAAATGTAACCCACACAACAAATATTGCCAAAAGACGAGGAAAAATGCACACCAAATATTGCCACAAGATGAAAAAAATATCAAACATCTGCTACACTAACTAAGACAAGGTAATAATAAGATATACACGAAACTGCATAGGAACTTATGTGCATATATATTTGAGAGAAAATATGCATTTGACAGTTTTGTACTACGTCCAAAGCCATGTTGTTTAAGCCCAATTACTGCAGCCTTTAGATAAAAATAAAAAATAGAATTGAACCACTGTGCTGTCAAAATTAAAGAGATGAGACCAAAACACAAATGCTAACCCCAAATGCTGAATCAGATACATGGGCCTCTATTTATTTTGCTGGAAAATGATATAAATGTTCTGTCATTTTCAACATGCAGGGTTCGGTGTTTAAACTTCTGTGGCTTGACAAGACAAACAGTACCATTGGTCCATGTCCACACTGACAAAGGAGTAAAAAAGTTAGCTTGGATAAGAGGAAATATCGAAGAAGAAAACACGTTTTCTTTTTCAGGTAATATTGAAAAACACTTGAACGCAGTAAATTCAGTTAGAAATTTTAATTGTTAATCAAATAGTAATACTTACAACTTGTTTATCTGACTCTGTCTGGTTTTAAAAATGAACCGAGTATGCGGGGCCCGTAGGTCAGTGGCTGCAAGGAAACCGGGCCTATCTGCTCGGTTAAGAAAGCCGAGGGGAACGGGGTAAGAAGCCTTGCCGGTGGTTGCCGGCGGTGAACGGCGGCGGTTCTCACGGCAGGAGTAGCAGGTCCTGGACGAGGGCTTCTTCTTTACTCCAGGGCTGTACCTCGTCGTTGGCGGGGACGGATGGAGCGGCGGAGGCGACGTGGCCGTACGGCGACGGCGAAGGAGTTCGTCGGGGCCGTTCCCAGGAGGTTAGTGAGCTCGCGCCAGTGCCGTGGAGAGGAAGAACCGGATGGGTAATCGGCCACGGCGACGGACTGGACCTCAGACGGGTGGCGGAGTCATGTGCTGGAGCTGGACGCCGGGACGCGGCCGGTCTCGCTCAGGTGGAATCGGGCACGGCTTGAGGTGCAGACGCGAGGCAGGGATGGTGTTCACGCATGAGGTGAGCACGGGGGCTCTCAGTCCGGGCCGGTGACGATCACATCGTCCGCTCGGAGCGCGGCGTCCACCGCGGAGAGAGGGACGCGGCTGTCGACTCCTGGCGATGGAGGCAAGCTCAAGACCCGGGAAGAGGTCGATGCTCAGACCAGCGAGGGAGGAGGGTGCCGGGACGCCGGGACGCCGGTAGCCAGCGTGCAGCGTGCGGGCAGGGAGTGGTTTGCATGCGCGCTGGACTCGTGCGCAAAGCAGAGGAAGAGGCACTCGGATAAGGGCATGCCGGAGCTCCCTCAGGTGCTCCAGGAGCACGCTGGCGCGGCTAAAATCCAAGGGGAGCAGCAGGGCAAGCGGGGGGAGGAGGGGGTGGCTACGGAGCTCAACGCGTGCAATGTGCTCGACAGAAAGACTGGCAGCTCGGGAGAAGAAAGGTGGAAGAAGGAGAAGCCTTGCGTGTCCTAGTGAAGAAAGGTGGAAGAAAGGTGGACTCAAATGAGAGTGAGGGGTGATTGAAGCTTCGACGGGAAGCCTGAGACATGAAGAAATAGACCGGCAAGGGGCCAGGCGAACGCATGCTCTCGGGTGAACTGGGCGGCGCTCGGGACGAGCAGAAGCAACATATAGTCGCACCTGACAAGCCACACACACCGAGTACGCCGGTATGTGGTTGTTGGCCACCGGCTTCGGTTGATGAATCGATTCGAAGGCACCCACCCATAGTCTTCACTGGTCAGACACACCGCAGCTCGGCGTCTGATGCGTGGCGAGAGGTTTCAAAAGGCAACGTCAGGCACCATCGAAGCAGCCTCAGCCAATGATGTGAACTAATCTCATTGCAAGGATGCGTGCAAATCATCAGGATATATCACAACAAAAGGTCCCCCCAAAAAAGACCAAACGGCCACCAGCACCACCAGAGACCAAAATGAACCAGTCACCAGCTGTGTACATAACATTTGTGCAAACATCCACATAATCCAGGTTCCAGGATCCACAAGTTACTACAGTGACAGCAAAATAAAAGACATGGGACACGGCGCTACCATTCAAGACATCAAACACCCACAGCATCACATAACAAAATCACGAGCCACCGGCTGTGTGCATAACATGCACATCCTCCATGATCCACCTAAGTTACTACACGAAGAACAAATTAAGACCCTCTGTCAGCCTCACCCTCTCCACCAAAGACATGAACATACCATTACAACCAACTACCTACGCTTGCTAACTTCTACGTCATGCCTCAGACTCCTCTTCGCGCAATCATACTGTTCCATCATCAGCAACATCAACAGCAACCTTGTCCCCAACGTACCTCATCTCCCGGTACCCCTCATAGATGATGCCAATGCTGTTTTCACACAATGAGATGAATTTGTTAACAAAACAGTGGCATCTAACATGTAGTTGCAAAGTTTATTAAGGGGGGAGGTCTACTTACTGGGTGGCCAATTTCATCTGTGTAGACCTGCCACTGAACAGCTCGCTTGATATCTCAGCCAATATATTGTTGTTACTTGATGAATATAACTCAGCTTCAAACACGCCTGTCAAAGTCCTCTGCTGCCCTGGAGTGCTGCCAGGCACATGCTGATGCACATGCATATTAATGTGCCTCTTATAACCCAGCTTGCCTTCTCGAGTCTCCTTGAACTTGTCGATACAGGCCGGATCTCCCCCAGCTTGCCCGGATCCCTGCCCAGCTTGCCCAGATCCCTGCCCAGCTTGCCCGGATCCCTGCCCAGCTTGCCCCGATCCCTGCCCAGCTTGCCCGGATCTCTGCACAACAGCTTTCTTCGGCAATGTAGCTGTCCTGTCATACCGATAAACACTCCTGAGAGTTTGGTCAGGCGAGTTGAAATACGGCCCCCTCCAATCAGCTCCACCATCCGGTTTGTTGTGAAAGACTGCCTTGTAGACCTGAAACTCGGCCACATCCATACGAACACTTTGCAGAACTGTATGCAACTTCGTCGTGAGGTACTCGGTTGCAGCCAGCGGCATCATAGCCACGTGATAGGGCAGATATTGCAATACCGGGGTCATCGTGATGGAAGTCGCATTTAAAGCCTCAAAGTTTTTCTTCAGAGCATCAAAGTTTGCAGGAAACTGATCATTGATTTGGTACTTTGGCATCATCTCTTTCATCAGCTTCTTCATATCACGGGTCTTGGCTGTCGAAGTGCACCCCTTTCCTGTGGCAGTAGGAGTGGCACTGATCCAGCATGATATTGATATCCTGCTCTGGCTGTATTCCAAGAAATAAACATCCTTGGCTTCAAACTCCCCATCCCAACTCCTTCCAGCACTTGATAGCGGCTCTTCTCTCCTTTCTTTCTGCAGCTGCACGAAAAAAAATTGAAATTCATATCAGATCCTTCCATTTTGGTAGCCGAGTATTCATTCTGGGTTTCTTCAACATGTGCCGACCGTGGCTATTGGGCTAACTGGTAATTAATCAGTGGCTATAGGACAATGTATGACAGAAAGTTGTGATATTTGCAGATGGCTTTGCAAGACTTACTTGAGGAGTAGATCCATGAGCTGGTGCTGCACTTTTTCATCAGGCGTAAGAGGGTTAGCCAGAGCTTGTTGGGGACTACTGGACAGAGCTGCTTTACGAACACCTTGCTGGGGAGATGGCTTCTTGCTTCCCGATGAACGGGCTTTGCTGCATACTCGTGGCCAGATCCGGGAATGCCTCTTCTGTGCGCTCACCCGGCCGTTCCTCAGCAGAAGGTGGGGTAAGGGATCGCCTGTCACGGCCGCCGTAGCTAGACATAGTGGCGGTGACGGGGGGCGGCGGCCGGGGGAGTGGGCGGGGGCGGCGCTCCTGTGCAGTCGAGTGGGATTCGAGAGGGAGAAAGTGAAATCGGGACTCGACAGGGGTGGCGGCGCTGCCGGGCGAGAGAGACAATAGGGTTTTTGTGGCAAGCGTATAGTAGCCCTAGCGCGGAACGCTCGGCGGGCCGCGGCCCATTAACATGTCGCTCGCCCGTCCGCTTCTCCTCGCTCGCTCGACTTTGCTCGGTTTTTCTTCGGCTGCCGCGCTAGATTAGCCCCGCGCCGAAAAAAACGACTATATATTGCGCACGCGACTAAAACTGGCGCTCCAGCGGACGCGCTAAAACATCGCACGTGGCAAAGTAGCTTCAGTGCGCTGGGAAAAATGACATCACATGCTATTTATTTGGTGAGCCCGCTCCCACGCGCTGGATAGCGAAGATTTGCGCGCGAGCGAGCAACTGCCGCCCCGCCTTCACCCCGCCCCGTGCCGCCACCGGCGAATTTGCACCAATGGAAGGCCGCGGTGACACCTCCCACCCCGACCCCTCCCTACACCCGCCATCTCTCCTTGCCGCCGCAAACCCTAGCGCGGGGTTAACATTCGGCTGCGTTACCGGCACCCCTCCTTCTCCAAGCACCGGTCTCGTGCGAGACCTTTTCATGGCGCCCCAGACGACCTTGCAGGGTGGCGTCGTGCTGCCGCCCGCCGTGAAGCCACGAGCCTCCGGCTCCAGCGGCGGCGGCCCGAAAGAAGAGGAAAGGGGATGTCCCTTCTAGGCGTCCGAAGAAGAATCCTGCAGTGCGTCCGCCCGCGCCTCCGCCACCCGAAGCGCCGGAGAGCTCGCAATTTGTTGTTTTCTCTTTTCCTATTTTTCTTTTTCTTTTCTTCCTTTTACGTTTTTTCTGTTTCAATTTTTCCTTTTCTTTTTGGTATTTATTTTGTAATTCCTTTTCTACATGTTTTTTCTTTTTTCTTTTCTCCGAACTCCAAAATTTCAAAAAATGTTCGGAAATTCAATTTTTGCTGTTTTTTAACTATTTGTTTAGAAGTTCCAAAAAATGTGATTTTTAAAAAATGTTCACCTTTCAAAAAATGTTTCTATTTCAAATTTTGTTCAAAATTCAATAACAGTTCTTGATTTTGGAAAAACGTTCGCATATTTGAAAAAACATCTGCCTTTCAAAATATGTTCATAAGTTTGAAAAAGTTCCTATTTCCAAAAAAATTCACAAATTCAATCAATGTTGATAATATTTGCATTTTAAAATTTTTGTTCGGAGTTTCAAATTGTGTTCATTGATGCAAAAAATGTTCCCTTTTGTCCAAAATGTTTCTTTTTTCCAACATTTGTTCACAACTTCAAAAAAGTTCCCTTTTTTTAATTTGTTTGCGAATTCAAAAATAGTATGTGTGTTTTAAAAAAAGGAATTAAAAAAACGTTCCCGTTTTTCAAAATTTGATCACAATTTCATACATTCTTTTCGTCTTGAAATTTGGTTAGAAACCCAAAAATTGGGCAATTTTTAATACTTGTTCATGTTTTTTTAAACTGTTCAGATTTTTTTTGAAGTATTCGTAATATTCTTTAAATGTTTGAAAAAGGGGAAATATTTTGGATCTGCTGATATAGTTAGCTCTAATAGATTCCGCGTTGTAAGTTTAACACTAGCGCTGATCGGCTCTAGTGGTTAGGTAGGTGTCTCTGCTAGCGAGGAGTCGCCAGTTCTAATGGTGGATCCTATTTGACGCTCGCTAGCGTCGGAACGTCGTGGCTTCGCTGAAGCGAGCATTTAGACGGGTCGGCCCTTTTCCGTCCCAACTACTGTTTCGAGTCCTTTTCTCGCTTCTTCGCTTCCTTCTTTTTCTCTCTTCCTTGTCTCGCTTCCCCGACGGCTCCTCTTTTTCTCTCGGCTGCTTCTTCGTGATTCCCTGGTTGGCGTTTGATACGTCCATTTTGCATTATGATTTCCTACTGTTATTTATAATGTTTTTATGTATATAATGCTTGTTGGAGTAATTCTAATGCATTTTCTCTCATAATATGCAAGGTTTACACAAAGAGGGAGAATGCCGGCAACTGGAATTCTGGACCTGAAAAAACTCTGGATCGGAACCACAATTAGTTGCCCCTCAACCTACTGCACCTGCTGAAAATATTGGTTATGAAATTCCGTCGGGTATGATAGAACAATTGCTAGCTAATCCTTATGCAGGAAATGGAACTAAACATCCTGATATGCACTTGATCTATGTGGATGAAATTTATGGATTATTTAAGCTTACAGGTTTGCCAGGGGATGAAGCTAAGAAGAAGGTTTTCTCTTTATCTTTGAAGGAAAAATCATTGACATGGTATAGCCTATGCGATGATATTGGATCTTGGAAGTGGAATTGGAACCGATTGAAACTGGAATTTCACCAAAAAAATATCATATGCATCTAGTTCATCGTGATCGGAATTATATATATATAATTTTTGGCCTCGTGAAGGAGAAAGTATCGCTCTAGTTTGGGGGAGGCTTAAGTCAATGTTATATTCATGCCCCAATCATGAGCTCTCAAGAGAAGTTATCGTTCAGAATTTTTATGCTCGGCTTTCTCGTGATGATCAATTCATGCTCGATACTTTTTGTACTGGTTCTTTTATGAAGAAGGCTATTGAATTCAGGTGGGATCTTTTAAAAAGAATTAAATGCAACTCTGAAGATTGGGAACTCAACGAAGGTAAAGAGTCAGGTATTAAGCTTAAGTTTGATTGTGTTAAATCTTTTATGAGTACCGATGCTTTTCAGAAGTTTAGCACTAAATATGGACTTGACTTTGAGATAGTAGCCTCTTTTGTGAATCATTTGCTAATCATGTTGATCTCCCTAAAGAGAAGTGGTTTAAATATCACCTAATAATTAAAGAAGAAATTAAAGAACCGGCCATAGTTAAAGATGAAACTATTATTTACAATATTGATCCAGTTATGCATACTGCTTATATTGAAAAACCACCTTTCCTTGTTAGGATAAAGGAACATGCTAAGGTTTTAACTGTGGTTCGCAAAAGTAATATTAGAGCACCTAAACCTGCTGAACAAATTAAAGTAGAATCTAGTGTTGCTATGGTTAAAGATCTCCTAGTGGAATATATTGATGGACATGTTATTTACTTCTGTGATGAAGCTGCTAGAATTGCCAAACCCAAACAAAAAGATAAACATAGACTTGTTGTTGGCATGCCTGTTGTCTCAGTTAAAATAGGAGATCATTACTATCATGGCTTATGTGATTTTGGTGCTAGTGTGAGTGCTAATCCTTTTACCTTATACCAAGAAATTATGGATGACATAGCAGCCGCTGAAATAGAAGACATAGATGTTACTATTAAACTTGCTAATAGAGACACCATCACACCACTTGGGATTGTTAGAGATGTTGAAGTCTTGTGTGGGAAATAAAATACCCTACTTATTTTCTAGTTCTTGGTTCCCCACAAGCTGACTTTTGCCCCATTATCTTTGGTAGACCTTTCTTGAACACCGTCAATGCTATTATAGATTATCATAAACAAAATGTCAGTGTTCGCTTTGGTCATGAGTCTCATGAACTTAATTTTTCCAAGTTTAATAAACAACCTCATAAGAGAGAATTACCAAGTAAGGATGAAATCATTGGTCTTGCTTCTATCGCCACGCCTCCTACTGATCCACTAAAACAATATTTGCTAGACCATGAAAATGATATGCATTTGCATGAAAGGAATGAAATAGATAAAATTTTCTTTGAACAACAACCTCTGCTCAAACATAATTTGCCTATTGAAACTCTTGGAGGTACCCCTCCACCTAAAGGTGATCTTGTGTTTGAATTAAAACAATTGCTTGACACTTTGAAATATGCTTATCTTGATGAGAAAAAGATATATCCTATTATTATTAGTGCTAACCTTTCAGAACATGAAGAAGAAAGATTATTGAAAAATCTGAAGAAGCACCGTGCTGCTATTGGCTCTTGAAGATCTTAAGGGCATTAGTCCCACTCTATGTCAGCATAAGATTAATATGGAACCTGATGCCAAACCCGTCGTTGATCATCAACGACGTTTGAATCCCAGGATGAAAGAAGTGGTAAGAACTGAAATACTAAAGCTTCTGGAAGCAGGTATAATCTATCCCATAGCTGATAGTAGATGGGTAAGTCTCGTCCATTGTGTCACTAAGAAAAGAGGTCATTGTTGTTCCTAACGATAAAAACTTATCCCACAAAGAATTGTTACTGGCTATAGAATGATATTTTTTAGAAAACTAAATAAAGCAACTAGAAAAGATCATTACCCTCTACCTTTTATTGATCAAATGTTGGATAGATTGTCTAAGCACACACACTTTTGCTTCCTTAATGGATATTCTGGTTTTTCTCAAATACCTGATTCACAACCTGATCAAGAGAAAACCACATTTACTTGCCTTTTGAAACTTATGCTTATAGACGTATGCCTTTTGGTTTATGCAATGCACCTGCTACCATTCGAAGATGTATGACTGCTATATTCTCTGATTTTTCTGAAAAGATTGTTGAGGTTTTCATGGATGATTTTCCGTTTACGGAACTTCTTTTGATGATTGCTTGAGCAACCTTGATCGAGTTTTGCAGAGATGTGAGCAAAATAATCTTGTCTTGAATTGGGAGAAGTGCCACTTTATGGTTAATGAGGGTATTGTCTTGGGTCATAAAATTTCTGAACGAGGTATTGAAGTGGATAAAGCTAAAGTTGGTGCAATTGAGAAAATGCCATGCTCTAGAGATATCAAAGGTATTCGTAGTTTCCTTGGTCATGCTGGTTTCCATAGGAGATTTATTAAAGACTTCTCTAAAATTTTCATGCCTCTTACTAATCTTTTACAAAAGGATGTTCAATTTGTTTTTGATGATGATTGTGTAGTTGAAACAGTTAAGAAAGCCTTAACTTCTGAACCTATTGTTCAACCACCTGATTGGAACTTGCCTTTTGAAATTATGTGTAATGCTAGTGATTATGATGTTGGTGCTGTTCTAGGACAAAGAGTTGATAAGAAACTAAATGTTATTCATTATGCTAGTAAAACTCTAGACAGTGCACAAAGAAATTATGCTACTATTGAAAAAGAATTCTTAGCAGTTGTGTTTTCTTGTGATAAATTCAGATCTTACATTGTTGATTCCAAAGTAATTGTTCACACTGATCATGCTGCTATAAAATACCTTATGGAAAAGAAAGATGCTAAACCTAGACTCATTAGGTGGGTTCTCTTGCTACAAGAATTTGATTTACATGTCATTGATAGGAAAGGAGTTGAGAACCCTGTAGCTGATAACTTGTTTAGATTAGAGAATATTCTTGATGACCCACTGCCTATTGATGATAGCTTTCCTGATGAACAACTAGCTGCAATAAATGTCTCTCATAAAACTCCTTGGTATGCCGACTATGCTAATTAATTATATTGTTGCTAAATACATACCACCTAGTCTCACTTACCAACAAAGAAAAAAAATCTTCTATGATTTGAGACATTACTTTTGGGATGACCCTCATATTTACAAAGAAGGAGTAGATGGTATTATTAGACGTTGTGTACCTGAGCATGAACAGGAACAAATTCTTCTTGCTACCTCTTGAGCTTGCGTTGGTTTTCCCCGAAGAGGAGAGGATGATGCAGCAAAGTAGTGTAAGTATTTCCCTCAGCTTTTGAGAACCAAGGCATCAATCCAGTAGGAGGCCACGCTCAAGTCCCTCGTACCTGCACAAAACGATAGCTACTTGCAACCAACGCGATTAGGGGTTGTCAATCCCTTCACGGTCACTTACGAGAGTGAGATCTGATAGAGATAATATTTTTGGTATTTTTGGTATAGAGATGCAAAGTGAAAAGTAAAAGGCAAAGTAAAAAGCAAAGCAAGATTAAAGTGATGGAGATTGATATGATGAGAATAGACCTGGGGGCCATAGGTTTCACTAGTGGCTTCTCTCAAGAGCATAAGTATTCTACGGTGGGTGAACAAATTACTGTTGAGCAATTGACGGAATTGAGCATAGTTATGAGAATATCTAGGCATGATCATGTATATAGGCATCACGTCCGTGACAAGTAGACCGAAACGATTCTGCATCTACTACTATTACTCCACTCATCGACCGCTATCCAGCATGCATCTAGAGTATTAAGTTAAAAACAGAGTAACGCTTTAAGCAAGATGACATGATGTAGAGAGATAAATTCATGCAATATGAAATAAACCCCATCTTGTTATCCTCGATGGCAACGATACAATACGTGCCTTGCTGCCCCTTCTGTCACTGGGAAAGGACACCGCAAGATCGAACCCAAAGCTAAACACTTCTCCCATGGCAAGAACTACCAATCTAGTTGGCCAAACCAAACGGATAATTCGAAGAGACTTGCAAAGATAACCAATCATACATAAAAGAATTCAGAGAAGATTCAAATATTATTCATAGATAGACTTGATCATAAACCCACAATTCATCGGTCTCAACAAACACACCGCAAAAAGAAGAAGATTACATCGAATAGATCTCCACAAGAGAGGGGGAGAACTTTGTATTGAGATCCAAAAAGAGAGAAGAAGCCATCTAGCTAATAACTATGGACCGGAAGGTCTGAGGTAAACTACTCACACTTCATCGGAGAGGCTATGATGATGTAGAAGCCCTCCGTGATGACGGCCCTCTCCGGCGGAGCTCCGGAACAGGCCTCAAGATGGGATCTTGTGGATACAGAAAGTTGCGGCTCTGGAATTAGGTTTTTGGCTCCGTCTCTATTCGTTTGGGGGTACGTAGGTATATATAGGAGGAAGAAGTACGTCGGTGGAGCTTCGGTGGGCCCACGAGGGTGGGGGCGCGCCTGGGGGTATAGGGCGCCCCCCTACCTCGTGCCCACCTCAAAGCTTCCTTGGCGTAGGGTCCAAGTCTCCTGGGTCATATTCAGTGAGAAAATCACGTTCCCGAAGGTTTCATTCCGTTTGGACCCCGTTTGATATTCTGTTTCTTCGAAACACTAAAATAGGCAAAAAAAAACAACAATTCTGGGCTGGGCCTCCGGTTAATAGGTTAGTCCCCAAAATAATATAAAAGTGGAAAATAAAGCCCAATATAGTCCAAAACAGTAGATAATATAGCATGGAGCAATCAAAAATTATAGATACGTTGGAGACGTATCAATTCACATGCAAATATGCTATCTTGGACATCTTCCATGATTGTGAGCCCCATTCAATATTATAGGTCAAAATTGTTGACGTTGGACAAGGAAGGCAACGTAACAAGTTATGCTTGTTCATATTCACATAGAAGTTATATTGTTATAGATCCTTCAACATGTGGTGCTTGCTCAATATCTTTGCTAGCCAAAAATTCCGCACTAAGTAGAGATACTACTTGTGCATCCAAAAACCTTAAACCCATATTCATGCCTTGAGAGTCCACCATACCTACCTATGGATTGAGCAAGATCCTTCAAGTAGGCTGTCATCGGTGCAACAAGGCAATAAAAATTGCTTATAGAAGTGTTGGATCAATTAGTGTAAGAGAAAATTGAGCGTTGTACAAACTTGTGATAGCAAAGAATAAAAGCGACAGACTACATAATAAAGGTTGCTATCATAAGGGGCAATATAACGTGACGTTCTTTTGCATTAACGGATTTGGCATACAAACAAAAAGCGCATGGCAACCTCTGCTTCCCTCTGCGAAGGGCCTATCTTTTACTTTTATGTATTTACTTTTATGCAAGAGTCAAAGTATTCTTCCCTTTTTCCTTTTTATTTTCTCTTTTGGCAAGCATCATGTGGTGAGGAAAGATCTAAGCACATATATCCAGTTGGATATGAGTGAGCATGAGTTATTATTGTTGACATCACCCTCAAGGTGAATACGTTGGGAGGCGAGACTATAAGCCCCTATCTTCTTATGTGTCCGGTTGAAACTTTTTGCTCATGGGTATGTTGTGAGTGTTAGCAATCATAGAAGATTATATGATGGTTGAGTATGTGGACTTGCCAAAAGACTCCGATACGTGACCCTTCCTGAAAGATGATGAATTGTAGTTGCAAAGTTGACCGAGAACATAGTTTGTTGGTTTTCAATAGAGTTTATGCTTTATACCTGAATGTTGTGATGAATTGTTACTTGTTCATGAGAAGTTATATGATAAGAGTTATGTGATAAAGCTTTATATTAAAAGTTCCTTGTTGTTATAATAATAATCATGATGCTTCTATGTCTGTATTTTGTTTTTATCGGCACCTCTCTCTCTCTCTAAGCATGTGGTCATGTTTTTCGATATCGTTTCTTCGCTTGAGGACAAGCGATGTCTAAGCTTGGGGGAGTTGATATGTCAATTTTGCATCATGATTTCCTACTATTATTTATAATGTTTTTATGTATAACAATGCTTGTTGGAGTAATGCTAATGCCTTTTCTCTCATAATATACAAGGTTTACACAAAGAGGGAGAATGCCGGCAGCTGGAATTCTGGACCTGAAAAAGCTATGTCAGAGTTACCTATTCTGCACACCTCCAAATGAGATGAAAATTTGCGGAGAATTATTTTACAATATATGGAAAATACTAGAGCAAATAAATATCGAAGGAGGCCGACCAGGTGGGCACAACCCATGTGGGCACGTTAGGCCCCCCAAGCGCGCCCTGGTGGGTTGTGCCCTCCTCGGCCCACCTCCGATGCCCATCTTCTAGTATATAGGTCATTTTGACCTAGAACAAAATCAGGACAAAGCGCCGCCGTCTCGAGGTGGAACTTGGGCAGGAGCACTTTTTCCCTCCGGCGGAGCGATTCCGCTAGGGAACTTCCCTCCCAAAGGGGGAAATCATCGTGATCGTCATCACCAATAACTCTCCCATCTTTGGGAGGGCAATCTCGATCAACATCTTCAACAACACCATCTCCTCTCAAACCATAGTTCATCTCTTGTGTTCAATCTTTGTACCGAAACCTTAGATGGGTGCTTGTGG
Organism: Triticum monococcum; assembly: GCA_034509565.1. NCBI lineage: Eukaryota > Viridiplantae > Streptophyta > Magnoliopsida > Poales > Poaceae > Triticum > Triticum monococcum. Next base: position 70,522,375 of record CM067843.1, on the reverse strand, counting down.
GTGACTAGTAGTGTTGATTACATCAAGTAGTTGATTACTATATGGTTTATTTGGTGGAAGATTATATGTTCAGATCCATTATGCTATTTAATACCCCTCTGATCTTGAGCATGATTATCATTTGTGAGTAGTTACTTTTGTTCTTGAGGTCACGGGAGAAGTCATGTTGCAAGTAATCATGTGAACTTGATATGTGTTCGATATTTTGATGGTATGTATGTTGTGATTCCCTTAGTGGTGTCATGTGAACGTAGACTACATGGCACTTCACCATATTTGGGCCTAAGGGAATGCATTGTGGAGTAGTTATTAGATGATGCGTTGCTAGAGTGACAGAAGCTTAAACCCTAGTTTATGTGCTACTTCGTAAGGGAACGATTTGGATCCAAAAGTTTAATGCTATGGTTAGATTTTATCTTAATGCTTTTCTCATAGTTGCAGATGCTTGCAAGGGGGTTAATCATAAGTAGGAGGGTTGTTCAAGTAAGAACAACACCTAAGCACCGGTCCACCCACATATCAAATTATCAAAGTAGTGAACACGAATTAAATCAACATGATGAAAGTGACATGGTGAAATTCCCGTGTACCCTCAAGAGCGCTTTGCTTGTCATAAGAGACTGTTTTGGCCTGTCCTTTGCCACAAGGGATTGGTCTATCTTGCTGCACTTTATTTACTGTTACCATTACTTGCCCGTTACAAATTACCTTGCAATCAAACAACTTGTTACCGACAATTTTAGTGCTTGCAGACATTACCTTCACTACAAAAAAATACACTTCCGTGATGATACGTGTTTGTCACAGTAGGCCGCGTTTTTTGTCATGCATGTACATCCATGACAAATTTATGACAGAATCAAGATAGTCATACCTGTGCTGTCGTAGAAGTGTTCCATGACATTACCAAAATTATCATCACGGAAGTGTCCACTTCCATGACGATAAATCGCGTGTCACAGAAGTGCTTTCGTCAAGGGTGACCGACACGTGGCATCCACCGTAACGGAACGCCATTAAGCTATCGGGTCGGGTTTTGGATCCGATAACCCATTAACAGCCCCGACCAATGGAAAATTTCCACGTGTAAAATTCTTATTGGCCGGACGAAACACGTGTCAGCTCGTCAGTGGGTCAGATAGGCGCCTATGATACGTCGACATGTGGCACGGCCCAATAGAGGCCCATTCCTGTGAAAAGGCCGGCCCGTTTGACTTGGTCAAAAGGTGGCGGGCCGGCCCATGGAAAGCCTGTTAACGGCCTGTTCGCATATATCCCATTTACAGCCCGCTAACCCAAGGCCCGTTACGCCCTATCCGAATTAGGCCCAGTAGCGTCATCTGGGCCATCCAATATGATTCCAGCCCATTTTCACTTCTGGCCCATGTATGGCCCATGACGTCTTTCGGCCCATATGAGGCCCTATGTAACTCTTGGCCTACTAACGGCCCATGGTGAAACTGGCCCATAATGAACAGTGTATCACTTTACACCCATTAACGGCTCGTGGTGAAACTGGCCCGTAATGAACAGTGTATCACTTTATACCCATTAACGTCCCGTTATTCCGTTGGGCCGTTTCCAGCCCATGTTATCTTTCGGCCTTCTCAGAGCCCATTTATTCTTGGGCTCATTTCCAGCATTCGTTTACTTACGGCCCGTTAATGTCATTTTCTGCTTGTGGGCCAAATTCAGCTCGTGGTTACAGTTGGCCCATTTGTGGTCCGTTAATACATTAGGCCGTTTTCATAGCGTCATCAAATACGGCCTATTAACGATGGCCCATTATGGTCGGCCCATGAACGGACGATTCCAACTCTAGCCCGTTTATGGCCATAATGCGGCCTGTTATTGGCCCATGTTTGGCCATCGATCATACTGCCCATATAAGGCCCATTGATGATACGGCCCGTAGAAGGCCCACTGTTTCTACGGCCCGTAGGAGGCCCAGTGTCACTATAGTAAATATTAGCCCATGGTTATTGTGGCCTAGTTTTAAAAAATAGGTTATTGCAGCCACTAGCAAACCGCGGAAAAAGAACTACAATGTCTAGAAGCAAACAAATAAACAAGACAACAAGGAAATAAATAAGCAAGCAACTTACGCTAGGCTATCACGGCTATCACACATATTACATCCACCGGGCATCAAAGTTCGCCACGAGTGCAAATAAATGCACCGACAAAAGAATATACAAAACTGAGAGCACTTCAGAAGGCACTAGGCCTGGCCAGGTCCCCCCCCCCAAACAACTGAAGAAGCTGAGTAGACCTCAGTTGTGTCAACGATAGATGCATCAACACTAGATTTAAGGCATGATGGTGCGCACGACAGTCCTCTAACATCTTCATTGCATCTTTGACTTCAAGTCGGAGCTGAGCTGAAGCAAGCCTTTCCGCTTTAAGTTGAGACTGAAGAAGTCGAACTGATTGAGGCAGCGACCGCATAGAGGTTGTCTCACACCTGCTGGTGAGTAGCTTCAACTTACTGTCTTCATCAAGACAGGACCTTGGGGTCATCTCGCTGTCCTCAAGATGGTTTGGCTCACTATCTTCCCTAAAGTTCTGCCTGGCGTAAGAGATACGAGTCTGAAAGAGAAACAAGGAGACACATAACAGGTTTCACAATTATATAAGCAAATAAATGGATCTGTTCTGCATAAGGAACATGTTTTTACAACTACAATTTGAAACTGGTAGTTGTTGCAAACATCCAATCAGATGTAAACAGCAAAGCAAACAGGAGTGGAGGAAATGATGCCTATCCTAATCTATACTAGAACAAAGTTTGAAGGCTAGAGAAGGATGAACTTACATTACATGTTAACACAGGCTGGACAAAGCCCTTCTCCATGTTGATGGAAGGATAATTCAATAAATTCCCCAAAGAAAATTCTTTATAAGCGTTGCCATTATTCTACATTTTGCAAAGAGTAAATATAGATGAAATAATATTGGAAGAAACAGAGGATAATGAAGCTCAGGTGCAGACTGATGATACATAATCAAATAGCAATTAATTAAGTACAGTGTTACAAGGCAAAAGGGAGAGAGGTACTGACAAGAGCAATGCAGAGCCCATTATTATTTTGAAATCGTATGATCCTTTGAGCAAGGAGATTCATCTGAAATTAGTTTTCATACAAGAGAGAAGGTAAGGCACAAGCAGAAATTTAGGAGTTCAAATTTTGAATTGATATCATAGACAGTACCTAACGCTGGGCTCCTGATGTCTACTACACAACCTTCTTCTTGTAGATGTTGTTGGGCCTCCAAGTGCAGAGGTTTGTAGGACAGTAGCAAATTTCCCTCAAGTGGATGACCTAAGGTTTATCAATCCGTGGGAGGCGTATGATGAAGATGGTCTCTCTCAAGCAACCATGCAACCAAATAACAAAGAGTCTCTTGTGTCCCCAACACACCCAATACAATGGTAAATTGTATAGGTGCACTAGTTCGGCGAAGAGATGGTGATACAAGTGCAATATGGATGGTAGATATAGGTTTTTGTAAACTGAAAATAAAAAAACAGAAAGGTAGGAAGCGGTAAAAGTGAGCGTAAACGGTATTGCAATGCTAGGAAACAAGGCCTAGGGTTCATACTTTCACTAGTGCAAGTTCTCTCAACAATAATAACATAATTGGATCATATAACTATCCCTCAACATGCAACAAAAAGTCACTCCAAAGTAACTAATAGCGGAGCACAAACGAAGAGATTATGGTAGGGTACGAAACCACCTCAAAGTTATTCTTTCCAATCAATCCATTGGGCTATTCCTATATGTGTCACAAACAGCCCTAGAGTTCATACTAGAATAACACCTTAAGATACAAATCAACCAAAACCCTAATGTCACCTAGATACTCCAATGTCACCTCAAGTATCCGTGGGTATGATTATACGATATGCATCACACAATCTCAATTCATCTACTCAATCCAACACATAGAACCTCAAACAGTGCCCAAAGTTTCTACCGGAGAATCACGACGAAAACGTGTGCCAACCCCTATGCATAGGTTCATGGGCGGAACCCGCAAGTTGATCACCAAAACATACATCAAGTGAATCACGTGATATCCCATTGTCACCACAGATACGCATGGTAAGACATACATCAAGTGTTCTCAAATCTTTAAAGACTCAATTCAATAAAATAACTTCAAGGGGAAAACTCAATCCATTACAAGAGAGTAGAGGGGGAGAAGAAACATAAGATCCAACTATAATAGCAAAGCTTGCGATACACCAAGATCGTGCCAAATCAAGAACACGAGAGAGAGAGAGAGATCAAACACATAGCTACTGGTACATACCCTCAGCCCCGAGGGAAAACTACTCCCTCCTCGTCATGGAGAGCACCGGGATGATGAAGATGGCCATTGGTGAGGGTTCCCCCCTCCGGCAGGGTGCCGGAACAGGGTCCCGATTGGTTTTTAGTGGCTACAGAGGCTTGCAGCGGCGGAACTCCTGATCTAATCTCTGTTCTGGAAGTTTTAGGATATGTAGGTATATATGGGTGCAGGGAGTACGTCGGTGGAGCTACGGGGGCCCCACGAGGTAGGGGGCGCGCCCCCACCCTCGTGAGCACCTCCCTCATCTCCTGACGTAGGGTCCAAGTCTATCCGGTAGGTTTCCTTCCAAAAATAACTTCTCCAGTTGATTTTGTTCCGTTTCGACTCCGTCTGATATTCCTTTTCTTCGAAACACTGAAATAGGCAAAAAACAACAAATCTGGGCTGGGCCTCCGGTTAATAGGTTAGTCCCAAAAGTAATATAAAAGTGGATAATAAAGCCCAATATTGCCCAAAACAGTAGATAATATAACATGGAGCAATCAAAAATTATAGATACGTTGGAGACGTATCAAGCATCCCCAAGCTTAATTCCTGCTCGTCCTCGAGTAGGTACATGATAAAAAAAGATAATTTTTGATGTGGAATGCTAGTTGGCATAATTTCAATGTAATTCTTCTTACTTGTGATATGAATATTCAGATATGAAAGATTCAAGACAAAAGTTTATATTGACATAAGAATAATAATACTTCAAGCATACTAACAAAGCAATTATGTCTTCTCAAAATAACATGGCCAAAGAAAGTTATCCCTACAAAATCATATAGTCTGGCTATGCTCTATCTTCACCACACAAAGTATTTAAATCATGCACAACCCAGATGACAAGCCAAGTAATTGTTTCATACTTTTGACATTCTCAAACTTTTTCAATCTTCACGCAATACATGAGCGTGAGGCATGGACATAGCACTATAGGTGGAATAGAATGGTGGTTGTGGAGAAGACAAAAAAGAGGGGAAGATAGTCTCACATCAACTAGGCGTATCAACGGGCTATGGAGATGCCCATCAATAGATATCAATGTGAGTGAGTAGGGATTGCCATGCAACAGATGCACTAGAGCTATAAGTATATGAAAGCTCAACAAAAGAAACTAAGTGGGTGTGCATCCAACTCGCTTGCTCACGAAGACCTAGGGCATTTTGAGGAAGCCCATCATTGGAATATACAAGCCAAGTTCTATAATGAAAGATTCCCACTAGTATATGAAAGTGACAACATAGGAGACTCTCTATCATGAAGATTATGGTGCTACTTTGAAGCACAAGTGTGGTAAAAGGATAGTAGCATTGTCCCTTCTCTCTTTTTCTCTCATTTTTTATTTTTTATTTTTTTTATTTGGGCCTTTTCTCTTTTTATGGCCTCTTTTCTTTTCTTTTTTTATTTTTCGTCCGGAGTCTCATCCCGACTTATGGGGGAATCATAGTCTCCATCATCCTTTCCTCACTTGGGACAATGCTCTAAAAATGATGATCATCACACTTTTATTTGTCTTATAACTCAACAATTACAACTCGATACTTAGAACAAAATATGACTCTATATGGATGCCTCCGGCGGTGTATCGGGATGTGCAATGACTCAAGAGTGACATGTATGAAAGAATTGTGAAGGTGGCTTTGCCACAAATACAATGTCAACTACATGATCATGCTAAGCAATATGACAATTATGGAGCGTGTCATAATAAATGGAATGGTGGAAAGTTGCATGGCAATATATCTCGGAATGGCTATGGAAATGCCATGATAGGTAGGTATGGTGGCTGTTTTGAGGAAGATATATGGTGGGTGTATGATACCGGCGAAAGGTGTGCGGTATTAGAGAGGCTAGCAATGGTGGAAGGAAGAAGGGTGCGTATAATCCATGGACTCAACATTAGTCATAAAGAACTCATATACTTATTGCAAAAATCTACAAGTTATCAAAGCAAAGTATTACGCGCATGCTCCTAGGGGGATAGATTGGTAGGAAAAGACCATCGCTCGTCCCCGACCGCCACTCATAAGGAAGAAAATCAATAAATAAATCATGCTCCGACTTCATCACATAACGGTTCACCATACGTGCATGCTACGGGAATCACAAACTTTAACACAAGTATTTCTCAAATTCATAACTACTCAACTACCATGACTCTAATATCACCATCTTCATATCTCAAAACAATTATCAAGGATCAAACTTCTCATAGTATTCAACACACTCATAAGAATTCTTACAAATCTTTTATGCTTAGCATATTAGGATTATTCAAGCAATTACCATGCTATTTAAGACTCTCAAAATAATATAAGTGAAGCATGAAAGTTCATCTATTTCTTCAAAATAAAACCACCACCGTGCTCTAAAAGATATAAGTGAAGCACTAGAGCAATAACAAACTACTCCAAAAGATATAAGTGGAGATCAATGAGTAGTCAAATAATTATGCAACTATGTGAAGACTCTCCCATTTAAGAATTTCAGATCTTGGTACTTTATTCAAACAGCAAGCAAAGCAAAAGAAAATAAAATGACGCTCCAAGCAAAACACATATCATGTGGTGAATAAAAATATAGCTCCAAGTAAAATTACCGACGAACGAAGACAAAAGAGGGGATGCCTTCTCGGGCATCCCCAAGCTTAGATGTTTGGTTATCCTTGAATATTACCTTGGGGTGCCTTGTGAATCCCCAAGCTTAGGCTCTTGCCACTCCTTATTCCATAGACCATCGAATCTTTACCCAAAACTTGAAAACTTCATAACACAAAACTTAACAGAAAACTCGTGAGCTCCGTTAGCGAAAGAAAACAAAACACCACTTCATGGTACTGCAATGAACTCATTCTTTATTTATAGTGGTGTTAAACCTACTGTATTCCAACTTCTCTATGGTTTACGAACTATTTTACTAGCCATAGATTCATCAAAATAAGCAAACAACACACGAAAAACAGAATCTGTCAAAAACAGAACAGTCTGTAGTAATCTGTAACTAACGCAAACTTCTGGAACTCCGAAAATTCTAAAATAAATTGGTGGACCTGGGGAATTTGTCTAGTAATCATATTCAAAAAGAATCAACTAAATATCACTCTCCAGTAAAAAGTTCTAGCTAATCTCGTGAGCGCTAAAGTTTCTGTTTTTTACAGCATGATCATAAAGACTTCACCCAAGTCTTCCCAAAGGTTCTACTTGGCACAAACACTAATTAAAAAACAAAACCACATATAAACAGAAACTAGATGGATTATTTATTCCTAAACAGAACCAAAAAGCAAGAAACTAAAATAAAGTTGGGTTGCCTCCCAACAAGCACTATCGTTTAACGCCCCTAGCTAGGCATGATGATTTCAATGATGCTCACATAAGAGATAAGAATTGAAACATAAAGAGAGTGTCGGCGTTCTGGGAATGGGGGTCCCCAGACTTGCCTACCTGCGGCCTGAGGCGTGGCTCAAAGGAGGCCCAGCACGGCCCATCTTCATCGACACAAGACTCAAGACCCTCGCGAGGGGCCAAGCCTCGCGAGGCGGACGACACGGAGCTTCCTCAGGCACGGCCTCGTCAGGCTGGCTCGCGAGGAGGCGGAGAGATCAAGGCGGGGTACCTCGCGAGGAGCCCATGACGCAAGCCATGATGACTCAGGGCGCCAGGCGGGTGCTAGCGCGCGCAGCGTCCTTCTTTCCTCTTTGGTGCAAAGGGGGCAAGCGCAGCCGCGGAGTACCTAGGCATCAGGCAAAGGTTGCCATTTCGGTGCAACGAGACCAAGACCAGGAGGACTACGAGACGGAGGTCACCGTGGAGCCCAGGACGGCGTCATCACCAGAGCTTTGCGCAGACGAAGACTGCTTTTGTCAGGGTAGTTGATACTTGCTGTCCCCCTTCAAATTAGCCCGCCATTGTTGGCTCCCTTCCCGCTTGATATTTGGGAAGAGGACCAGGGCCTCTATAAATAGGACCAGCCACCCGCATAGCAAAGGGGGGTTTTGGTTGGGTTCGTTCGAACGGTCGACAAGTGAGAGCAAAGCAGAGAGAGTGAGTGAGAGAGAGAAGGGTGACCGAACTCCTCATAGCAGTTCATCGCCCCAGCCAAGAACAGACCCTCGCGAGGCTGTTCTTCCTTGTATTGTTCATCATCATCAGCCCTAGGAGGCAATCCACCAACCACACACTGGAGTAGGGTATTACACCACAACGGTGGCCCGAACCAGTATAAATCTTGTGTCCCTTGTGTAGTTCTTTTAGTAGTTTAGATCTTTGCGAGGCGGGGAGGTAGAAGGCGTAATCTCCGTGCGCACCCCAGTGTTCGAACCTTAAGGGTCTGCTGGAACCCGAAATCTGACATTTGGCGCGCTAGGTAGGGGTGCGCCGGAATTCGTCGTCCACCGCCCTGTTCTCCTCCGACCGTCGCACCCATGACCGACGCACGTCGGGCCCGTGCCGAGCGTCGGGCCGCCATCGCTTCTCGCGTCGCCCAGACGGCGCCCGTCGGTGGACGTCCTTGTCATTCCCCGTCGCCCGCCGTCAACGCCGCCACCGGCCCGGCGGGGGGCGAGCAGCAAGCATCGTCTCAGCATCCATCCGTGCGGCAAGACGGCCACACCGCTACTCCATCGCTCGCACCGGTTGGTCCTTCGCCCCGCGCGCTCCGCGCACCCTTGGAGGCTCGAGCTGCGCTCCTCGCGGCAAACGAGCTCCTGCGCTCCCGCCCCGTCGACGACATCTACGAAGAGTGGCTCGACCGCGTCGCCGAGCTCGTCCGCGCCGCAGGGGGCTCTCTTGCGCCGTCCCATCGCACTACACCAACACCCTCGGTCATCGCGGCCCTCCTGGGTGGCTCGCAGGCGCCGCCCACAAGTCATCACGTCAAGCCGTTCATCCGCCGGGTCAGCGCCGCTTCCACGCGGCAGGGGGCTCCCCCGGATCAGACGGCGCCCGAGACCGGCCTGACCTTCTGTTTGGAGGACCACCCCTTCAACTCGTCCAGCTCGGGCGCGCTCCCCATGTTGTGCACCCCCACCATCTGCCAGGTGGCCGTCACCAGGACCCTCGTTGATGGTGGCGTGGGCCTCAGCATGCTCTCGGTCGAGGCCTTCAACCTCCTCCGCGTACCTCTAGAACTGCTGCAACCCAGCCGGCCCTTCTCAGGCGTCGGGGGCAAGTCGTCCAGTTCCTTGGGATAGATCCGGCTCCCAGTGACCTTCGGCACCTACGACAACTTCCGCACGGAGCTGGTCGACTTCGACATCGCCCCCATCGGCCTCCCCTACAACGCCATCCTCGGCTACCCAGCACTAGCCCAATTTATGGCCGCGACGCATCCGGCGTACACCCTCATGAAGATGCCCGGGAGCAACAGTGTCCTCACTGTGCACGGGGACACCGGGGACGCGCTACGGGCGCTCAAGCTCGCCTTCAAGACGGCGGCGTCGGCACAACGCGCTGACTTGGAGACCCCCGAGGCCAAGGGGGCTGCACCCGCCAAGAAGAAGCAGTTGTTCACCCAAGACAAGGCGGAAACCAAGCAGATACCCGTCGATGAGGACGGGTCCACCAACGCCACTTTCACCATAGGCGCCCACCTCAAACCCGAGCAGGAGGAGGCCTTGGTCAGGTTCCTGCGCGCAAACAAGAAGGTGTTCACTTGGGAGCCGGACCAGTTGGCAGGGATCCCCAGAAGTGTAATCGAGAACCACCTCAACATGTGCCCCAACGTGCGCCCTGTGAAGCAGAAGGCCAGGTGGCAGTCCACAGAAAAACAGGCCTTCATCATCCAGGAGACCCGCAAATTAGAGGCTGCTGGGGTCATCCGCGAGGTCCGATACCCAGATTGGTTGGCCAACCCTGTCGTTGTGCCAAAGAAGGGAGGGAAGGAGCGTATGTGTGTCGACTTCACCAACCTCAACAAAGCATGCCTGCAAGATCCGTTCCCGCTCCCCCGCATCGACCAGATCGTCGATTCCACTGTGGAATGCGACCTGTTATGCTTCCTGGATGCCTTCTACGGGTATCACCAGATCAAGATGGCGGTAGAAGACGTCGAGAAGACGGCCTTCCTGACCCCGTGTGGGGTATACTGCTACACGTGCATGCCATTCGGGCTGCGTAACGCAAGGGCGACCTTCCAGCGGCTGATGCACATCACCTTGGGCCCGCAGCTCGGGAAGAATGTTGAAGCTTACGTCGATGACATCGTGGTAAAGTCTTGGGAGGCCGGGACCTTGATACAGGATCTGGAGGAAACCTTCGCGAGCCTCAACGCAGTGAACCTACGGCTCAACCCAGAGAAGTGTGTGTTCAGAGTCCCCTCGGGCAAGCTCTTGGGTTTCCTCGTGTCCCACCGGGGCATCGAGGCTAACCCAGAGAAGGTCAGGGCGGTGGAAGACATGAGCCTGCCAAAGACCCTCAGAGAAATGCAGAAGCTCACGGGGCGCATGACCGCGCTAGGGCGCTTCATCTCCAAGTTAGGAGAACGAGCCCTACCCTTCTTCCAGCTAATGAAGAAAAAGGGGCCCTTCGAGTGGACTGAAGAGGCCGACAGGGCGTTCCAGGATCTCAAGAGGTACCTGACCAGCCCACCGGTCATGGTGGCACTGCGCCCTCAGGAGCCCCTGGTGCTTTACCTCGCCGCCACTCCTTACTCCGCCAGTGCAGCCTTGGTGGCAGTCAGAGAGGAGCGCCGAGTCAAAACCACGGTAGCAACCCAGGACAAGGCAGAACAGGAACAAGGAAGGCCTACAGAAACCACCACCGCAGCTAAGGAGGATCAGCCGCCGCAGAGGGACGCACCAGAGGCGGAAGAGGCCCCTCTTCCAAATGGCCAGTCTCAGGAGGCCTCATTGCCTCAAGAGGCGCCACGGTCTCCGGAAGGAGCCACCAGCACTGACGCACTCCGCCTCGTTGAGCACCCAGTGTACTTCGTCAGCACAGTGCTGCGGGATGCAAGAGCATGGTACCCTATGCCTCAGAAACTCCTCCTCGCGCTACTGGTGGCTTCGCGCAAGCTGCGGCACTATTTTCAGGGTCACCCCATCAAGGTTGTCTCGTCGTACCCCCTGAAGAGAGTGCTCAGGAGCCCTAATTCAGCTGGAAGGGTCGCTGAGTGGAACATAGAGCTGCAAGCGTTTCAGCTCGAATTCAGCACGACCAGGGTCATCAAGGGAGCAGCGTTGGCAGATTTTGTGGCAGAGTGGACGGAGATGCCAGGACTCAAGGCTGATGAGGATCGGTCCCTATCCCCGGGAAGCGAGGCGCCAGAAGGCTGGGTCATGTACTTCGATGGGGTGTTCTCCAGGCATGGCGCTGGAGCTGGGGCGGTGCTTATATCACCCACACAGGACAAGCTCTACTACGCCGTGCAACTCTGTTTCCAGCAAGGCGAAAAGGTCTCCAACAACATAGCAGAGTATGAAGGTTTAATAGCAGGCTTGAAGGCCGCGGCCACCCTGGGAGTGAAATGCCTCACCATCAAGGGCGATTCGCAGCTCCTTGTCAACTTCTCCAACAAGGTGTACGAGCCGAAGGATGAGCACATGGAAGCCTACCTTGCGGAAGTCCGCAGGATGGAGAAGCAATTCTGGGGGTTGGAGTTGCAGCATGTGCCCCGTGGCACCAATCAGGAGGCCGACGATATCGCCAAACGCGCGTCCAGGCGGTTACCCCAGGAGCCTGGCGTTTTCGAGGAACGGCTCTTCAAGCCCTCAGCTCTGCTGTCATTGTCAAACATGGCTCAGCCCTTGGAGGAGCTCCCCCAGCCACCTGCCTCAGGAGCTCCGACCTGTGGCCCGGCCTCAGGAGCGCGCCTGCTCCTGGCGATGGAACCTCAGGAGGGATGTTGGATCACGGAGCTCTGGAGCTACTTGACGCAAGGGACCTTGCCAGAGAAGGAGGAGGAGGCGGAGCGAGTGGCACGCCAGGCCACGGCATACTGCATCAGAGACGAAGAGCTCTACCGGAAATGACCAAACGATGTATCCCTGCACTGCATCTCCAGGGAGCAAGGGAAGGAGCTACTGGAAGATATACACGGCGGAGACTGCGGACATCATTCGTCATCACGGACCCTCGTCGGCAAGGCGTTCCGCAGTGGGTTTTATTGGGCCACCGCGCTCAATGACGCCATGGAACTAGTGAAAACTTGTGAAGCCTGCCAGTTCCACGCCAAGTAGATCCATCAGCCAGCAGGAGGCTTGCAAACTATTCCCCTTTCGTGGCCATTCGCAGTAAGGGGCTGGACATCTTGGGCCCGTTCCCTCGGGCGCCAGGGGGCTATCGCTACCTCTACGTTGCCGTGGATAAATTCACCAAGTGGGCTGAAGTGGAGGCTGTCCGCGCCATCCCTGCAGGCTCCGTGGTCAAGTTCATCAAGGGCATCGTAAGCCGGTTCGGGGTGCCAAATCGCATCATCACAGACAACGGTTCGCAGTTCACTAGTAACCTCTGCAAAACATACTGTGCTAACCTTGGAACGTAGATATGCTACGCCTCCGTGGCGCACCCCCGAAGCAACGGCCAGGCCGAGCGAGCCAACGCGGAGGTCCTGAGGGGCCTCAAGACCAGGACGTTCAAGAAGAAGCTGGAGGCCTGTGGCAGAGGTTGGTACGACGAGCTTCAGTCCGTGTTGTGGTCCATCCGCACCACCGCGACCAAACCGACTGGAGAGACCCCATTCTTCCTGGTCTACGGAGCGGAAGCGGTCCTCCCTCACGAGCTCAGACGTCGCTCCGCGCGGGTCCTGGCGTTCGACGAGGCGCAGCAGGACGCCATGCGGGGGATGGACCTCGTGTTGGGGGAGGAACGTCGCCGGGAGGCCGCGCTGCGAGCGGCGAGGTATCAGCAAGCGCCGTGGCGATATCACTGCCGCAACATCCGCCCCAGGACTCTTGAGGTAGGAGACCTCGTGCTCAGGCGGGTCCGCTCCAGGGAGGGACCGCACAAGCTCTCTCCCATGTGGGAGGGCCCATTCAAGGTTGTTCATGTTTCCAGGCCTGGCTCCGCGCGCTTGGAGACTCAGGAGGGAGTGCCGGTCCAGAATGCATGGAACATCCAGCACCTCCAGAGGTTCTACCCCTGAAAAGGCCTAGAGCCTGTGAAGCAAGGCGAGTGCCTGTGAAGCTATCGTGTTTTGGGAAAGGCCCAGAGCCTGTGAAGCAAGGTGAGTGCCTGTGAAGCTATCGCGTTTTGGGAAAGGCCCAGAGCCTGTGAAGCAAGGCGAGTGCCTATGAAGCTACCGCGTTTTGGGAAAGGCCCAAAGCCTGTGAAGCAAGGCGAGTGCCTGTGAAGCTATCGCGTTTTGGGAAAGGCCCAGAGCCTGTGAAGCAAGGCGAGTGCCTGTGAAGCTATCGCGTTTTGGGAAAGGCCCAGAGCCTGTGAAGCAAGGCGAGTGCCTATGAAGCTATCGCGTTTTGGGAAAGGCCCAGAGCCTGTGAAGCAAGGCGAGTGCCTGTGAAGCTATCGCATTTTGGGAAAGGCCCAGAGCCTGTGAAGCTATCGCATTTTGGGAAAGGCCCAGAGCCTGTGAAGCAAGGCGAGTGCCTGTGAAGCTATCGTGTTTTGGGAAAGGCCCAGAGCCTGTGAAGCAAGGCGAGTGCCTGTGAAGCTATCACGTTTTGGGAAAGGCCCAGAGCCTGTGAAGCAAGGCGAGTGCCTGTGAAGCTATCGCGTTTTGGGAAAGGCCCAGAGCCTATGAAGCAAGGCGAGTGCCTGTGAAGCTATCGCATTTTGGGAAAGGCCCAGAGCCTGTGAAGCAAGGCGAGTGCCTGTGAAGCTGTCGCATTTTGGAAAAGGCCCGGAGCCTGTGAAGAAGGCCAATTCCTGTGAAGCTCGCCGCCCATGACACTCTCACGTAATAATGAGTTGGGGCTGTACACGCCCCGGAGTCTCAGGAGCACCGGCCTCAGGCCCTGGGGCTCCCTCCCACGCCCAGTGGCAGCACTTAGCTCCGCGCTAGTGAGAAGACGTCGAAGACTAGATTAGGTGCCGGACGCGGCTTTTCATTTGCTTTCCGCAGTTGGCTTGTTCCTTCTCATTTGAAGCTTTATTGAAGTTGTTGCCGTCCTTGGCTTGCGGTTCTTCGGATTTTCGCTCTCCTGCCTCGATTTCTCTTGCACGAGGCCTCGCGAGGGGGGCAGCTGAGCACCCTCGCGAGCGTTCCTATCCTAGTCGTTCAAAGAGTTCGTGACCTGGGCCCCTTACAGGAGCACCCCTCCAGTTCATGCCCCACGGGCATCGCAACACAAACAAAGGGCCTGGGTCGGTCGCCCCCCACGGCCAGGGTCGAGAACTATCCATGCTTAGGCACATAGCCGGAAGGAACGGTAACGAAAGCAAAATGATGATTAACAGCAATAACCCAAACACGCCCCCACGGAGCTACGCACTATTGTCTTTGTTACACAGGAAAAAGGGAAAAGGAAGAACAAATCTGGCGCGGCTCGCCTCACACCGGCCCGCGAGGATGGCACGAGCTGCCTCCGGAGCTCAAGCGGACTCCCTCTCGCGCCTCACCAGGGCGCGGCGGCGTGGGGGCTGATCGCGGCCGCCGCTGGAGGAGTCAATGTCTGAAGAAGAACCAGAGAAGCTTGAGGAACCCCGAGCGCCGCCAGCCGCGCGAGCGCTACTCCCTCCATCATCACCGGAGCTGGGTTTCCAGCCGCGGTCGTCACCCTCGGGGCAGCACCCCGCGCGGCGACCATCTTCCCCAAACACCCTCATGTAGAGGGTGGCGTCACCGTCGAACTTGAAGTGTAGGGTGCACCGGCGGCCCAGGCCACGCGCATGGGCAAACGTCTGCCAACCGCGGGCCAGGGAGAGGCTCCCGGCCGCGGAGACCTCTAGGGAGACCCATGAGGCCCGGCTGCAGCAGCCATCGGCCTAGAGCCAGAGGCCGCCCGGGGCGCCGGCCGGGAGCTCGCCCAGGAGGAAGCGAGGAAGCGGGAGCCGGGTGCTAGCCGGCTCCGCCGACCACACGACGAACTCCGACAGCACTTCAACAGCACGAACGCGCGGCCTGGAGGGACATGCGGCCGGAGCACACCCCCCGGCTGCATCAACCCGCCCGACGCCATGCTGAAGATCACCACCACGGCCGCGGGGAGCCATCGCGGTGGCCACAGGATGCTTGCGAGGGCGCCCTCTGCCGCGCTTGGGTGGGGGAGAGGCGGGCTCAACCCAGCAAGCCTTCCCCTTCTCAGCGGTCGAGAATCTCTTTGACGGGGCCATGAAGAAGAAGGAGAAGCAAGGAGGAATGGACTAGAAGGGAACGCGTAGCCCCGTACTTATAGCCGGCGAAGGCCAACCGCCGGCCTCCACGATCACAGGTAATCATGACACGATCTACATGCAGGGACTTGTCCAACTCGCGCGATCTCCGAGGCGTCATGCGGAAGTGGAGACACCCACGTCCCATCAACCGCCACGCGGCGCCCAAGGTCGCAGGCTGTTAGGGCCCACGGCGCTTCGCCCTCGCCCTTTCGCCTCTCGGCACGGCCAAGTCCGGGCGCACCTTGGGCCCGGGGGCTACTGTCGGTGTTCTGGGAACGGGGGTCCTGAGACTTGCCTGCCCGTGGCCTGCGGCGTGGTTCAAAGGAGGCCCAACACGGCCCATCTTCATCGACACAAGACTCAAGACCCTCGCGAGGGGCCAAGCCTCGCGAGGCGGACGACACGGAGCTTCCTTAGGCACGGCCTCGTCAGGCTGGCTCGTGAGGAAGCGGAGAGATCAAGGCGGGGTACCTCGCGAGGTGCCCGTGATGCAAGCCATGATGACTCAGGGTGCTAGGCGGGTGCCAGCGCGCGCAGCGTCCTTCTTTCCTCTTTGGTGCAAAGGGGGCAAGCGCAGCCGCGGAGTACCGAGGCATCAGGCAAAGGTTGCCATTTCGGTGCAACGAGACCAAGACCAGGAGGACTATGAGAAGGAGGTCACCGTGGAGCCTAGGACGGCGTCATCACCACAGCTTTGCGCAGACAAAGACTGCTTTTGTCAGGGTAGTTGATACTTGCTGTCCCCCTTCAAATTAGCCCGCCATTGTTGGCTCCCTTCCCGCTCGAAATTTTGGGAAGAGGACCAGGGCCTCTATAAATAGGACCAGCCACCCGCATAGCAAAGGGGGGTTTCGGTTGGGTTCGTTCGAACGGTCGACAAGTGAGAGCAAAGCAGAGAGAGTGAGTGAGAGAGAGAGAGAGAGAGAGAAGGGTGACTGAACTCCTCCTAGCAGTTCATCGCCCCAGCCAAGAACAGACCCTCGTGAGGCTGTTCTTCCTAGTATTGTTCATCATCATCAGCCCCAGGAGGCAATCCACCAACCACACATTGGAGTAGGGTATTACACCACAACGGTGGCCCGAACCAGTATAAATCTTGTGTCCCTTGTGCAGTTCTTTTAGTAGTTTAGATCTTTGCAAGGCGGGGAGGTAGAAGGCATAATCTCCGCGCGCACCCCAGTGTTCGAACCTTAAGGGTCTGCCGGAACCCGCAATCCGACAGAGAGCATCATGAAGAATATGACTAGCACATTTAAGTCTAACCCACTTCCTATGCATAGGGATTTTGTGAGCAAACAACTTATGGGAACAACAATCAACTTGCATAGGAAGGCAAAGCAAGCATAACTTCAAAACTTTAAGCACATAGAGAGGAAACTTGATATTATTGCAATTCCTACAAGCATATGTTCCTCCCTCATAATATTTTCAGTAGCATCATGAATGAATTCAACAATATAACCAGCACCTAAAGCATTCTTTTCATGATCTAAAAGCATAGAAAATTTACTACTCTCCTCATAAGCAAATTTCTTCTCATGAATAATAGTGGGAGCAAACTGAACAAAATAACTATCATATGATTGAAATTAAGATCAAGATGACAAGTTTCATGGTTATCATTATTCTTTATAGCATAGGTGTCATCACAATAATCATCATAGATAGGAAGCATACTTTCATCATAGTAAATTTGCTCATCGAAGCTTGGGGGACAAAAAAATATCATCTTCATCAAACATAGCTTCCCCAAGCTTGTGGCCTTGCATATCGGTAGCTTCATGGATATTCAAAGAATTCATACTAACAACATTGCAATAATTCTCATTCACATATTTTATGCCAAGCATTCTATGTAATTCTTCTTCTAGTACTTGAGCACAATTTTCCTTCCCATCATTCTCACGAAAGATATTAAAAAGATGAAGCGTATGAGACAAACTCAATTCCATATTTTTTGTAATTTTCTTTTATAAACTAACAAGTGCTAAAACAAGAAACAAAAAGATTCGATTGCAAGGTCTAAAGATATACCTTCAAGCACTAACCTCCCCGGCAACGGCGCCAGAAAAGAGCTTGATGTCTACTAGACAACCTTCTTCTTGTAGACGTTGTTGGGCCTCCAAGTGCAGAGGTTTGTAGGACAGTAGCAAATTTCCCTCAAGTGGATGACCTAAGGTTTATCAATCCGTGGGAGGCATAGGATGAAGATGGTCTCTCTCAAGCAACCTTGCAACCAAATAACAAAGAGTCTCTTGTGTCCCCAACACACCCAATACAATGGTAAATTGTATAGGTGCACTAGTTCGGCGAAGAGATGGTGATACAAGTGCAATATGGATGGTAGATATAGGTTTTTGTAAACTGAAAATATAAAAACAGCAAGGTAGCAAGCGGTAAAAGTGAGCGTAAACGGTATTGCAATGCTAGGAAACAAGGCCTAGGGTTCATACTTTCACTAGTGCAAGTTCTCTCAACAATAATAACATAATTGGATCATATAACTATCCCTCAACATGCAACAAAAAGTCACTCCAAAGTAACTAATAGCGGAGCACAAACGAAGAGATTATGGTAGGGTACGAAACCACCTCAAAGTTATTCTTTCCAATCAATCCATTGGGCTATTCCTATAAGTGTCACAAACAACCCTAGAGTTTGTACTAGAATAACACCTTAAGATACAAATCAACCAAAACCCTAATGTCACCTAGATACTCCAATGTCACCTCAAGTATCCGTGGGTATGATTATACGGTATGCATCACACAATCTCAATTCATCTACTCAATCCAACACATAGAACCTCAAAGAGTGCCCAAAGTTTCTACCGGAGAATCACGACGAAAACGTGTGCCAACCCCTATGCATAGGTTCATGGGCGGAACCCACAAGTTGATCACCAAAACATACATCAAGTGAATCACGTGATATCCCATTGTCACCACAGATACGCACGGCAAGACATACATCAAGTGTTCTCAAATCTTTAAAGACTCGATCCGATAAAATAACTTCAAGGGGAAAACTCAATCCATTACAAGAGAGTAGAGGGGGAGAAGAAACATAAGATCAAACTATAATAGCAAAGCTCGCGATACATCAAGATCGTGCCAAATCAAGAACACGAGAGAGAGAGAGATCAAACACATAGCTACTGGTACATACCCTCAGCCCCGAGGGAAAACTACTCCCTCCTCGTCATGGAGAGCGCTGGGATGATGAAGATGGCCACCGGTGAGGGTTCCCCCCTCTGGCATGGTGCCGGAACAGGGTCCTGATTGGTTTTTGGTGGCTACAGAGGCTTGCGGCAGCGGAACTCCTGATCTAATCTCTGTTCTGGAAGTTTTAGGATACGTAGGTATATATGGGTGCAAGGAGTACGTCGGTGGAGCTACGGGGGCCCCACGAGGCAGGGGGCGCGCCCTAGGGGGGTGGGCGCGCCCCCACCCTTGTGAGCACCTCCCTCATCTCCTGACGTAGGGTCCAAGTCTATCTGGTAGGTTTCCTTCCAAAAATAACTTCTCCAGTTGATTTCGTTCCGTTTCGACTCCGTCTGATATTCCTTTTCTTTGAAACACTGAAATAGGCAAAAAAGCAAATCTGGGCTGGGCCTCCGTTTAATAGGTTAGTCCCAAAAGTAATATAAAAGTGGATAATAAAGCCCAATATTGCCCAAAACAGTAGATAACATAGCATGGAGCAATCAAAAATTATAGATACGTTGGAGACGTATCAGCTCCCAGCAGTTCTAATAGGGGTTTGGCCACTGGAGTAGGGGTAAAGTGTGGTACAGTTGGGCCTGTGTTTTCTGTGGCTGCTGATCTATCTGATTTAACAGGTATCACTACCTTTTCCAAATACCTACTTTATACTCCTTGAGGATCTACACTCACCCTCTTCCTTTTGGACATCTATTACCAAAGAACAACATTTGACTGGAAAAAACATAGTGTGACGACACATGGAATAGGTATAGAAAATGGATAGGTATGGCATATACTCATATATGATGCTTAAACTAAGCAGATGGTGTAACAAAGTAGAAGTAATGCAAGATGTCAGAAGCAAAATATGTGCGACCAATACAACTTTGCAAAGTTAGAGCAAGCACCTTGATGGGTGAATAAGATAGGCCATCCTCCACCATGCCAAGTTTGTTAGCCAGTGGATCGTTCCGCAATATTCTTTTCGTGTGCCCATTCTCATAATCATTTTGATAATGTTCAATATCTGACATGCATGAAAACATAAAAATAAGTGAGATTTTCTTTGTAATGCATAAGTGATTCTAATCCAATACTGCCTCCCTGTAAACCCCTTTGTGCTATCTCTGCAATTCTTTTAAAAGATGCCATGCATGTTGTAATTTGTTGTTTGCATTAATATAATGTGGCCTACTACTCAAAATATGAGAGCTCCAGAAGTGATGACACTTCGCAGATGATAGCTTCAACATATAGTAAAGAAGAACAAGTCGACCTGACCTGACAGATTCAAAATATACTAAGGGAGAACAGCTCGACCTGACCAGTCGACCGTAAGAGAAGAGTATCATCTTAAAGAAGAGCAGAAGAGCAAGCAGATTGAAGATATTACAAGTCTTTTAATACAATGTCGGTTGGCCACCCATGATGAACCAGAGCGCACAGAGAAATACTATTCTTTCCGGTCTCTCCATATGTGGCTCACATGCATTTTGAAACTAAAGTAGGAACATTTAGCTAACCAATTAAACATCTCTTAGTTTTACTAATATCAGCAATAATATCAGATATGAATTTGTACAACTAAGCTTGTTTAGCTCGATGGGTGGAGCAGTGCTATTACGATACGAACCACGTAGGCTAATTGTGGTCATCATAAAATGGGGAAAACATAAGCATGATGAGTACAGTGTTGACCGTGGCAGTGGGATGGCAGATCTGAAGCTGCAAATTGCGCAATGGGTAGTTAGCAACCGATGTTTGCTTTGAAATAAAAACTAAGATTTGGTATGGACAAGAAAGTACGGTCAACAAGTGACAAAGAAATGCAATTATGCTGTCTCTCTATATGTCGCGACATGCATTTGGTAACTCAAGTGGGACCTTTAGCTAACCAATTAAATGTGTCGGTTAACTAATATCAGTATCATATCCCAATCATATTTGAACAACTAAGCTTTCGAATTCTGAGTGTTGTGTTGTTTAGCTTGAAGGGTGGAGTAATGCTAGTACGACAGAAAGCACCTACGCAGATCATAGTAGAGTAGATAAAAGGGGAAAACCCTAAGCATCAAGAGAAAAATCAGGAAAGTGGAACTAGCTGGACCAGTGGGTGGCGCACATGCTTTTCGAAACGAATATAGGAACATTAGGTGACCAATTAAACGTTCTCTGTTTTAGTGATATGAGCATCATATCAGATTCGTATTTCAACATGTAAGCTTTGGGTTGAGGTCTTGAGGAGTAGTGCTAGCACGGCACGAAGCACCTACGATGATGGTAGTGAATATAAAGGGGGGAAACTATAAGCTTTACGAGTATAGTGCCCGTGCCATGGCGGATCTGAAGGTGCAAACCGGACAAAGCTACTTCGCAACCAATGTTTGCTTTCAACTAGCCACTATGATTTGGTACGGACAAGAAAAGTACAGTAAACAAATTACGATCTATTTTCCCTGTGAGATCAATAACTTAAGCACATATGGAAGAGTACCAGCTCTCTTGCGACGCCGTGTAGGCCTATGCTGATACGTTGAGGGTGCTGCGGGTGCGATGGCTGTCGGCGGCGGGGAAGAAGACTTTAGACGGCAGACAGTCGGGTCGGGGGATATATCCTGTTGCCGTGGACGAGGCGGTCGTAGGAGCGGCAACAGCAAGGTGGACGACGGTGCCGATGAAGCGAGAGGAGGCGATGAAAGGATCCTAGTCCAGCGCCGTGGATGAGAGACGTCCATCTCTTGCAGTGGACGATGGGGTAGGGGTAGCGGCTCCAACAAGGTGGAGGATGGGGTGGCGGACGGAGGAGGCTGGCCGCAGTGCGGAGGTTGTCGTGCCGCCGACGGTGTATGAATGGGGAAATGGAGGGGAGGGGGGATCTCAAACTTTGTGACGCGCTTCTCTGAAATGGGGGAAAGATACGAACTTATCCCCCGTTTAAAATTTCGGACATCGCGTCGGTTGGGGATAGGACGGTAATCTCGCATCTCCCAAATATTTGCCAGTAACTATTTCGGGCTAGGAGAGGGTGTTTTGCCGCCCACGGTGTATGAACGGGGCTGACAGGTAGGGCGGTTGTGTCACGTCTGATAGAAGTTACACATCTGCCCCTATTTAAAATATTAGCCTACATCGATTTCGGGCGAGGAGAGGGTGTTTTGCCACGCATGGTTGGCGCCCAAGGTGTATGAACGGGGCTGACAGGTAGGGCGGTTGTGTCATGTCTGATGGAAGTTACACATCTACCCCTATTTAAAATATAAGCCTACATCGATTTCGGACGAGGAGAGTTTGTTTTGCCGCCCACCGTGTATGAATGGGGAAATGGAGGAAGAGACACATGTCTTTCGGACGAGCTTGAATCAAATGTGTTTTGCCGCCCATGTTTGGCGCCCACCGTGTCTAAATGGGCTCAGAGGCTGTCGTGTCACGTCTGATTGAAGTTACTAGTCTACCCCTATCGACAGCAGTGTAAATCCTGTCGATAAGGATGTCAAGTGTCAGGGGTAGACAGTAATTTCCATCTCGCAAACACTTGCTTCGAGCAGCCCACAAATTATAGTGGGTGTTTAGCCGCTTCGTTCAAAACTTGGGAGAATTAGCATTTACGTTTGCCCTGGGACCTGGCAAACTAAATTCAAATCCAATTTGTATTCGATTATGAATATCCACAGATAATTATACGTTTTGTTATTTATTTCTTCAAAACCACAGCAAAGATTTATTCCACCTTTATATATGATTATGATTTAGAAATGTCGTGATCTTCGAATTCAGTAGGTTGGATACACTCTGAGTCAAACAGTTATTTCATCCAATACAATATGCTCACACGACAAACAGTTCACCTTATGTCAATCATACAAGTACTGAGGATTACCTCACCTAAAAAATTCGGATCATTACAACACATGGACAACATAGGGGGTCTTGCAACATAATCCATTCAGAGACATGACACAACATGCAAGTACAATAATCTAATGAAAATTTCAACTGGTATCTAAAGAAGAACCGGGATTATCTTGGGCTTCAAATAGCAGAAACAGCAGGACCTCCTCCGTCTTCAAATGCAACATTCTTACTTCCTCCAATTCTTGGGTTGCTTGCATAATGCGTGCCGCTAATTCTGTAATTTCTAGCCTCAAGATAAATATTACCTCATTCATGGCAGCCATACCATCTCTTTCTGCCTCTAGTAGGGCCTCAAGCACTATAATATCTGTGCTCAGACTGCTCTCCGGCTGTGTTGCCTCTGAACTGCTACCATCTGGTAACATGGATGGCGCACTACTTCCACAAATAGATTCTAGGGTTGTACATTGTGTCCTAGTGTGAACGGCATCCTGAAAGGTTTCCGCTGGACATCAGTAAGAGATAGTTATCGTATGATCTAGGCAGTAAGCTTACATGGTAAACGAGGACGAATTATTGCCGAGCATGGCAAACTATATTTAAATGGTTTGAAGCAGCATCAGCCGAAAAGAAATTAAAATGGTAAGATGAAACTAGGGATGTAAGTGGCAAATAAACGAAATCCGCCAGTCCCATCTAGTTAGTTTTTGCTATCTCCCTAGTTTATTTTCCTCAAAAAACAAAAACTCTTTTGAACTATCATACCACTAGTGGACTTTAATCGGGATTAAACCGGACCTAGTTGACATCCCTAGTTGAAAGGGAGTGTACAACCGCTATATTTAAGTTGCCAAGGCATCTAAGCAGTTGAAATAATCTGAGAAAGCACTTAACAGTGTGGCCTCATATAAACTACGAAGACAGTCTTGTGATGAAGTTGAGAGGAAACGTTAAGGACTCAAATGAAATAGGCATGCATTTCTTTACGATAGTACAGACATATTGGCCAACTCAGGTATAGCGTAACAACAAATAAGCATTCGAATCAAGCAATACAGCAAAGCAGACAACTAAACTATTTGTAATTCGGTAGGATTACACGTTGAGGGCACAAGCCAAGAAAGCAGCCCACTCGCATTACATTTCACATGTACTAAAACACACTGGCTTACCATATGTTGCTGTGAAGCCTAGCTGTTGTTGCAATGTTCTTTGAAGATATCGTCAGCATCCCGTGGTTGCAAATCTAGTTGTTGTAGTTTATTCTGCACCATCTATTTAGGTAAAATTAATTTTAATCGCATGCACTGGTCCGAATTGATCATCAATGGTTCATCTAAACTAATGAAAGAAGGGTGTGTGCATACACGACAATACTCCCTCCGATTCTTTTTACTTTGCACATAACTTTTTCTCGGTTTTCTTGTATTAGTCTGCGCGTTGCCGATTCCTAGCGCTGGTTTCCTTTTGTGCCCCGCCCCATCCGCCTCTGCCCTAATTAATTGGCAAATTAGTCCAGAAAAATTAAACCAGTGCCCTCCTTGGTATGGGGGTCAAGAGTTATGCGTAGAGTAAATAGAATCGGAGGGAGTATATCTGCTTCCCTCTATTTTTATGCTTGTTCGAGGTGCCAGCCCCAAAAGAACAAATATTTTGCTTGATGGGGTTGGCAGCTCCCTAATTAATAGAAGCATAAAATTAGTCATGCAACTTGGGAAGATCAAGAACACACAAACAAGTAATGAATAGAGGCTCGGAGCAGTGATGTAATAGCTAGCATCAGAAAATGTAGGGTAAAACGAACAAAAAGTAGCGGAACCACATGCTAGTTTGCTGATGTGTAATTAAGCATAGAGAACATTAAGCAGTCTGATGGAACCAACAGGTGCCATCAGAACAAAACTAAAGCATATTAACTATATGTTCATTGGTATGTAATTTAGCACATGTAACATGTTCACTGCCAGAAGTATGGCCCTACAGGTGCAAGCAGAATAACGCGTCTCATGAAAAACTGAATGATGCCCTGAAGAAATTCAAAGGTGCGGTGCTTATGCTAGGAAAGTGAACGTAGGCGCCGGCCGTTGGATAATAGTACCTGATTATCGGCGACGTATGGGTATCATTGTCATACTTGATAGCTAAGGATCGTTGATGGTGCTCATGTTGCGGTTGAGTTTGGGCCGGCTGTCGCCGTCGCTCAAGCGGCCCCGGTGCTACGGTTGCGGCGCCTGTCGACATACAAGAAAGCTCATCTGTGGTAAGTGAACAATTGCATGATAAAGAGAAAAACCGAAGGAGTGCAAATTGAAATAACCTGATGAGGTTGCGGCATTGGTAAAGCAGGGCCGGTGGAGTTGAATATGGCGTCCGTGGAGCGGGTCCGGTGCAGTGGATGAAGGCTTCGGCGAGCGTGTTGTACAGTGCTTTCGGTGAGGCAGATCTGTTGTGGCAGACGAGGGAGTCAGTGAAGGGCCTACGCTGTGGTGGACGAGGGCGCCAGTTAAGCAGATCCGGTGCGGTGGACCATGATGGCGGTCAAGGAGATCTGGAGCGGTGGACAGGCCAGTCGCTGAAGCGGCTCTGGTAAAGTGGTGAGTTGGCAGTTGGGGGTTCCAAGGTGCGGAAGGTAGATCCGGCAGGGTGTGAGGTCCACCGCTGCGGCGGAGGACTAGATTCGGTGGCTTGCCGTGGTTGGGGGGGGGGGGGTTGGGGAGGGGAATGGGAGGGGCTCTGGGGAAGAATGTTGGGGGCAAAGAGGGGAAAACAATGGAGTTACCAAAGCAGCCCTTTTCCGTTCATGTGGCAGGGGTAAAACAGGAATATCGCAGGGCTAAACTTTCGGGCGCGCGATATTTCGATGTGAGCGGGAAGTTTGAAAGCTTTTGGCGCCTAAAATTATAAGTATTCTGCTCTCGTACGGCCGACTATGATATCATGGACGACAATTTGTTTGTTTTGCACGCAAAAAAATGTGCAAGTTTTGAAAATCAATGTCTCCAAGTCAAAACTTAGATTGTCCATTCAATTCAAATATGGATCATTGAGCTACTACAAGCAAATATCATCATACGGTCCAATTCAAATGAAATTCCAAATGTGTTTATCCTAAATATGATGACAAAAGCAAAAATGTGTATGTGTATGAATAAAGTGGATGATTATAAAGTTTGAACATGCCCGTATGTGTATATCTCTAGGTTTGATATATGAATTTGAAATCACGAAATCCCGGCTTAAAAAATGTACCTCCATTTAAATGAATTACAAAAGCTAATGATGGAGTCGAATTCCAAAATTCCAATCTTAGGTTTGTAATTCTGGTACATCAAGGTATTCGTTATCTCATAGTACAAACTGTGAAACAAATTGATCAACCATGAGTGCACAATATCTCAATTATGCTAAAGTCCCTCAAATATAGGCACCTCACTCTTTATCTGAAGTCAACCCCCCCCCCCCCACCACACACACACACAGAGAGAGAGAGAGAGAAGTCGTTCTCTCCCCCAAACACCAACACACGAGGACATTAACACCCCTCTCTCTTGTAAAGTCCGGACCCCAACATAGGTCTCTATCACTTTGTCTCTCGGGCATGCACACATCTCTTCCCTCACTCTCTAGGTCTCCCGCTATCTCTCTTACCCAAGCACACGCACTATGTAGAGTGTATATTTCCCATACACACAAAACGTCGCCCCAAACGTCTATCTCCCTAGTTATGTGGTTCTCGCGCACTCACCTCACACACCACCCCCACTGCAAACAAGCACACTTTGTCTCCTTGTGCACCACTCTCCTCTTTCTATCTCTCCCACATGCGGACCCGCCCCAGCTCCTTCCCTGTATACATATATGTCGTGACTCTGTGCATAGCTCCCTAATGTATAACCGTTCTCGATTTCTCACATTGTTCTCTACACCATCTATTCTAGATCTCTCATGAAGTCCCTATCACACACACGATGACTCGCTTCCCTTGCGTCTCCGTTCATAGGCCAATTTTGGACAACATCAACATTGTCTCCCTATCTATACGCCATTTATGAACACAAACGACCCCTCTCGCCCCCTCTCTTCCTCTCTCTCTCTCTCTCTGTCGCTAGCTCTCTCTTTCTCTCGCTCTCACACCCCTCTCCCACACACACACTTGATGTCTCTTCCAAATAGTCTGCTCCCCCCGCCCGCACCCGTGCTATCTCGCTACTACACATGTCACACCATTCCCCCTTCCCTTATACTAGGTTTACATCATCAGTGGTCTCTCTACTCCACATACACTCTCTCCCTCTCACACACAAACGCGTGCACAAACACACACAGACACGCACAAACACCCATTTACCTGGATCCTCATCTCTCCTCATGTCCGCATGTGTATCTCACACACTCACTCTCTAATTATGTATATGTGTCTCCACGTTACACAACACAAAGCCCCATGTACATTTCTCTCTCTATCCTCCACACACATAGACACAAAGAATTTGTTATCATTGCCTCAGTCTCTAACATATCACACACACACACACACACACACACACTCTCTCTCTCTCTCTCTCTCTCTCTCGCAAACACACTCAACAAGGGTTTCCCCGTGAATAACTTACCGTCTATTCATGAACAGTCTTGGCAGTACGGCGAACACGAGACGTGAAAAAGAATAAATCTACACGTGCTTAGACCACCTAGTATGACTACTAGGACTAGAGCAAGCCAAAAAGCGCACCGCCGTCACCCCCCTCCTTGTTAGCGACGGGAAAATCTTCGTTTTACACAGTCGATAAGTCATTGTGCTATGGCCCCACATGCCGAGGCGTTGAATAGAATGTAGATGCTAGTTTACGGAAGCAAGTATCGATAATACGTTTGTATCTCCATACTTATATTTCTTCTCTTATAAAAAACCGAGTTGGTGATGATGGTACGTGTGCCATCTTGCAATATAGACTGTCCGATCTATATCTGACGGATGGAAATTAAACTAAAAGATACCCACACCCCTCTCCACATTTGCAGACAAGGCCTTCCCTTGTTCATCCTTATCTCCAACAAACCTCATTGTTGAGCAATTAAGAAAGGAAGCCTCTGGAACAAACTGGCCTGGTGGCCGCTGCCGGCGTCGTCAATCCCCATGCCTCCGCTCAGTCCGACCACCAACCACCACCACACCCCACTCCTCTTCACCTTATCTCATATTTCTTGAGATATCATTATTTTTTACACATGGGATTACTCCCGCAAGGGTCAATCACAACAAGTGTTTTATAAAAAAAATGCATCTTGATGTTCCGTGCAATGCACAGATCTTGCTAGTACTCCTACACAAGACTAAGTTGGTGATGCTGGTGTGTCTGCCATCCGTCGTTTCTGACCATTAGATCTACATCTAGCGATTGTGAGGTAAGTTGTTGCCTTTTCTCACCAACATCCCACTTGTCTACCAATTTGTAGAAAAACCCATAATTAGTATCTTAAAACCAACCACATCCATCCCTGACCTCAACCAAAACAGCCCAAGGAATATATTCTAATTGAAACATAATATATCTCTAGTGACATATGTATATCAAAATTAGAGTGTTTTGTACCAAGTTTGTGAATAAGTATTATTCTAATTATGATTCATTGCAACGGACATGAACATTGCTAGTATTTCCAACCATGCATTTCTTTTCCTAGTATTCCATAGTTTCGAGTTTTCCATCAAGATATTAGTCACTCATGGTTGATATTTACTTTCAATCATGTACGCATATGCACTATGTAACTAGCCTTGCTTATTGGCTTCCAAAGCTTAACTTTCACTCCTACTTACAATATGTAGAGTATTTAACAAAAAACTACCACTTTCAACCAGCCCTAGGAGGAATCTATTATACAAAAAATAGCAAAAACATACCAAAAATTTCTTAATCCACGCCAAAAACTACCTAGTACTCCTACCGATTAGGTTCGTTTAAACCCATTTATGACAGGGTTGGCCCACATGTCCGTGCTGACGAGGCAGCTTAAACCAACAAATCTTGTTTGACCGTTGACACGAGGGACCCACATCTGACCTTCTATCATGTTATTCCCCCTCAAATCATTATTTTGTTGGAAATATGCCCTAGAGGCAATAATAATAAGTTATTATTATATTTCCTTGTTCATGATAATCGTTTATTATCCATGCTATAATTGTATTGATAGGAAACTCAGATGCATGTGTGGATACATAGACAACACCATGTCCCTAGTAAGCCTCTAGTTGACTAGCTCGTTGATCAATAGATGGTTACGGTTTCCTAACCATGGACATTAGATGTCGTTGATAGCGGGATCACATCATTAGGAGAATGATGTGATGGACAAGACCCAATCCTAAGCATAGCACTAGATCGTGTAGTTCGTATGCTAAAGCTTTGCTAATGTCAAGTATCATTTCCTTAGACCATGAGATTGTGCAACTCCCGGATACCGTAGGAGTGCTTTGGGTGTGCCAAACGTCACAACGTAACTGGGTGGCTATAAAGGTACATTACAGGTATCTCCGAAAGTGTCTGTTGGGTTGGCACGAATCGAGACTGGGATTTGTCACTCCGTGTAAACGGAGAGGTATCTCTGGGCCCACTCGGTAAGACATCATCATAATGTGCACAATGTGATCAAGGAGTTGATCACGGGATGATGTGTTACGGAACGAGTAAAGAGACTTGCCGGTAACGAGATTGAACAAGGTATCGTGATACCGACGATCGAATCTCGGGCAAGTATCGTACCGATAGACAAAGGGAATTGTATACGGGATTGATTAAGTCCTTGACATCGTGGTTCATCCGATGAGATCATCGTGGAACATGTGGGAGCCAACATGGGTATCCAGATCCCGCTGTTGGTTATTGACCGGAGAACGTCTCGGTCATGTCTGCATGTCTCCCGAACCCGTAGGGTCTACACACTTAAGGTTCGATGACGCTAGGGTTATAAAGGAAGTTAGTATGTGGTTACCGAATGTTGTTCGGAGTCCCGGATGAGATCCCGGACGTCACGAGGAGTTCCGGAATGGTCCGGAGGTAAAGATTTATATATGGGAAGTCCTGTTTTGGACACCGGAAGAGTTTCGGGGTTTATCGGTAACGTACCGGGACCACCGGGAGGGTCCCGGGGGTCCACCAAGTGGGGCCACCTGCCCCGGAGGCTTGCGTGGGCTAAGAGTGGTGAGGGACCAGCCCCTTAGTGGGCTGGTGCGCCTCCACAAGGGCCCAAGGTGCCCAAGAGGTGGAAAGGGGGCAAACCCTAATGGGATATGGGCCTTAGGGCCCATATTGGGGCGCCTCCCCCTTCTCCCCTCCCTTGGCCGCCACCCCTTGGCCCCATCTAGGGCTGCCGCCCCCCTAGAGGTGGGAAACCCTAGAGGGGGCGCAGCCCTCCCCTTCCCCTATATATATGAGGCCTAGGGGCTGCCCACAACACGCGATTAGATCTCTCTTGGTGCAGCCCTGCGTCTCTCTCTCCCTCCTCTTCTGTGGTGCTTGGCGAAGCCCTGCAGGATAGCCACGCTCCTCCATCATCACCACGCCGTTGTGCTGCTGTTGGATGAAGTCTTCCTCAACCTCTCCCTCTCTCCTTGCTGGATCAAGGCGTGGGAGACGTCACCGGGCTGTACGTGTGTTGAACGCGGAGGTGCCGTCCGTTCGGCACTTGGTCATCGGTGATTTGAATCACGACGAGTACGACTCCATCAACCCCGTTCACATGAACGCTTCCGCTTAGCGATCTACAAGGGTATGTAGATGAACTCTCTTTCTACTCGTTGCTGGTCTCTCCATAGATAGATCTTGGTGATACGTAGGAAATTTTTTGAATTTCTGCTACGTTCCCCAACAGTGGCATCATGAGCTAGGTCTATTGCGTAGATTCTATGCACGAGTAGAACACAAAGTAGTTGTGGGCGTTGATTTTGTTCAATATGCTTGCCGTTACTAGTCTTATCTTGATTCGGCGGCATCGTGGGATGAAGCGGCCCGGACCGACCTTACACGTACTCTTACGTGAGACTGGTTCCACCGACTGACATGCACTAGTTGCATAAGGTGGCTAGCGGGTGTCTGTCTCTCCCACTTTAGTCGGATCGGATTTGATGAAAAGGGTCCTTATGAAGGGTAAATAGCAATTGGCATATCACGTTGTGGTCTTTGCGTAGGTAAGAACCGTTCTTGCTAGAAACCCATAGCAGCCACGTAAAACATGCAAACAACAATTAGAGGACGTCTAACTTGTTTTTGCAGGGTATGCTATGTGATGTGATATGGCCAAAGGATGTGATGAATGATATATGTGATGTATGAGATTGATCATGTTCTTGTAATAGGAATCACGACTTGCATGTCGATGAGTATGACAACCGGCAGGAGCCATAGGAGTTGTCTTTATTTATTTATGACCTGCGTGTCAACTTAAACGTCATGTAATTACTTTACTTTATTGCTAACCGTTAGCCATAGTAGTAGAAGTAATAGATGGCGAGGCAACTTCATGAAGACACGATGATGGAGATCATGATGATGGAGATCATGGTGTCATGCCGGTGACGATGATGATCATGGAGCCCCGAAGATGGAGATCAAAAGGAGCTATGTGATATTGGCCATATCATGTCACTATTTGATTGCATGTGATGTTTATCATGTTTATACATCTTATTTGCTTAGAACGACGGTAGTAAATAAGATGATCCCTCATAAAAATTTCAAGAAGTGTTCTCCCCTAACTGTGCATCGTTGCTAAAGTTCGTCGTTTCGAAGCACCACGTGATGATCGGGTGTGATAGATCCTTACGTTCACACACAACGGGTGTAAGACAGTTTTACACATGCAAAACACTTAGGGTTAACTTGACGAGCCTAGCATGTGTATAGACATGGCCTCGGAACACAGAAGACCGAAAGGTCGAGCATGAGTCGTATGGTAGATACGATCAACATGAAGATGTTCACCGACGTTGACTAGTCCGTCTCACGTGATGATCGGACACGGCCTAGTTGACTCGGATCATGTAATCACTTAGATGACTAGAGGGATGTCTATCTAAGTGGGAGTTCATAAGATGAACTTAATTATCCTGAACATAGTCAAAAGGATTTTGCAAATTATGTCATAGCTCACGCTATAGTTCTACTGTTTAGATATGATCCTAGAGAAAATTAGTTGAAAGTTGATAGTAGCAATTATGCGGACGAGGTCCGTAGACTGAGGATTGTCCTCATTGCTTCTTAGAAGGCTTACGTCCTTAATGCACCGCTCAGTGTGCTGAACCTCGAACGTTGTCTGTGGATGTTGCGAACATCTGACATACACATTTTGATAACTACGTGATAGTTCAGTTAAACGGTTTAGAGTTGAGGCACCAAAGACGTTTTGAAACGTCGCGAAACATATGAGATGTTTTGAGGGCTAAAATTGGGATTTCAAGCTCGTGCCCACGTCAAGAGGTATAAGACCTCCGACGATTTTCTTAGCCTACAAACTAAGGAGAAAAGCTCAATTGTTGAGCTTGTGCTCAGATTGTCTGAGTACAACAATCATTTGAATCGAGTGGGAGTTGATCTTCCAGATGAGATAATGATGTTTCTCCGAAGTCATTACCACCAAGCTGCTAGAGCTTCGTGATGAACTATAATATATCAGGGACATATATGATGATCCTTGAGTTATTCGCGATGTTTGACACCACGAAAGTAGAAATCAAGAAGGAGCATCAATTGTTGATGGTTGGTAAAACCACTAGTTTCAAGAAGGGCAAGGGCACAAAGGGATACTTCATGAAACAGCAATTCAGCTGCTGCTCCAATGAAGAAACCCAAGGTTGAACCCAAACCCGAGACTAAGTGCTTCTGTAATAAGGGGAACAACCACTGGAGCAGAATTACCCTAGATACTTGGTAGATGAGAAGGCTGGCAAGGTCGATAGAAGTATATTGGATATACATTATGTTGATGTGTACTTTACTAGTACTCCTAGTAGCACCAGGGTATTAGATACCGGTTCGGTTGCTAAGTGTTAGTAACTCGAAATAAAAGCTACGGAATAAACGGAGACTAGCTAAAGGTGAGCTGATGATATGTGTTGGAAGTGTTTCCAATGTTGATATGATCAAGCATCGCACGCTCCCTCTATCATCGAGATTTTGGTGTTTACGTTGAGCATAGACATGATTGGATTATGTCTATCGCAATACGGTTATTCATTTAAGGAGAATAATGGTTACTCTGTTTATTTGAATAATACCTTCAATGGTCTTACACCCAAAATGAATAGTTTATTGAATCTCGATCATAGTGATACACATGTTCATGCCAAAAGATAGTAATGATAGTACCACCTACTTGTGGCACTGCCACGTAAGTCATATCGGTATAAAACGCATGAGGAAGCTCCATGTTGATGGATCTTTGGGCTCACTCATTTTTTGAAAAGTTTGAGACATGCGAA
Organism: Triticum monococcum; assembly: GCA_034509565.1. Taxonomy (NCBI): domain Eukaryota; kingdom Viridiplantae; phylum Streptophyta; class Magnoliopsida; order Poales; family Poaceae; genus Triticum; species Triticum monococcum. The sequence goes on along the minus strand of CM067843.1, from coordinate 70,489,223 downwards.
CCATGTCTATTGGTGTATATGCATGAAGAAACTCCATGCAAATGGACTGTTTGGACTCACTTGATTTTGAATCAGTTGAGACATGCAAATCATACCACATGGGCAAGATGACTGAAAGCCTCGTTTTCAGTAAAATGGAACTAGAAAGCAACTTGTTGGAAGTAATACATTTTTGATGTGTGCAGTCCAATGAGTGTTGAGGCGAGTAGTGGACATCGTTATGTTTTAACTTCACAGATGATTTGAGTAAATGTTGAGTATATTTACTTGATGAATCACGAGTCTGAATTATTGAAAGGTTCAAGTAATTTCAGGGTGAAGTTGAAAGATCGTCGTGACAAGAGGATAAAATATCTATGATATGATCATAGAGATGAATATCTGAATTACGAGTTTGGCATAGAATTAAGACATTGTGGAAATTGTTTCACAACTGATACAGCCTGGAACACCATAGTGTGATGGTGTGTCCGAACATCATAACTGTACCCTATTGGATATGATGCATACCATGATGTCTCTTATCGAATTACCACAATAATTTATGGGTTAGGCATTAGAGACAACCACATTCACTTTAAAAGGGGCACCACGTAATTCCGATGAGGTGACACCGTATGAACTATGGTTTAGAGAAACCTAAGCTGTCATTTCTTAAAAGTTTGGGGCTGCGACGCTTATGTGAAAAGTTGATAAGCTCGAACCCAAAGCGGATAAATGCATCTTCATAGGACACCCAAAACAGTTGGGTATACCTCCTGTCTCAGATCTGAAAGCAATAAGGGATTGTTTCTAGAATCGGGTCCTTTCTCGAGGAAAAGTTTCTCTCGAAAGAATTGAGTGGGAGGATGGTGGAAACTTGATGAGGTTATTGAACCGTCTCTTCAACTAGTGTGTGACGCGGCACAGGAAGTTGTTCCTGTGGCACCTACACCAATTGAAGTGGAAGCTTATGATATTGATCACGAGACTTCGGATCAAGTCACTCCCAAACCTCGTAGGATGACAAGGATACGTAATCCTGTCTTGGAAGTCATGTTGCTAGACAACAATGAACCTACAAGCTATGGAGAAGCGATGGTGGGCCCGGATTCCGATAAATGGCTCGAGGCCATACAATCCGAGAGAGGATCCATATATGAAAACAAAGTGTAGACTTTGGAAGAACTACTTGATGGTCGTAAGGCTGTTGAGTACAGATGGATTTTACAAGAAAGACGGACAATGATGGTAAATGTCACCATTAAGAAAGCTCGACTTGTCGTTAAGATGTTTTCCGACAAGTTCAAGGAGTTGACTACGATGAGACTTTCTCACTCGTAGCGATGCTAAGAGTCTGTTGGAATTATATTAGTGATTACTGCATTATTTATGAAATCTTGCAGATAGGATGTCAAAACATAGTTTCCTCGACTATTTTCTGAGGAAAGGTTGTATGTGATACAACCAGAAGGTTTTGTCAATCCTGAAAGATGCTAATAAGTATGCAAAGCTCCAGCCATCCTTCTAAGGACTGGAGTAAGCATCTCGGAGTTGGAATATATGCTTTGATGAGATGATCAAAGATTTTGGTTTATACAAAGTTTATGAGAAACTTGTATTTCCAAAGAAGTGAGTGGGAGCACTATAGAATTTCTGATGAGTATATGTTGTTGACATATTGTTGATCAGAAATGATGTAGAATTTCTAAGAAAGCATATAGGGTTATTTGAAAAGTGTTTTTCAATTGAAAGCCTGGATCAAGCTACTTGAACATTGAGCATCAAGATCCATAAGGATAGATCAAAAAAAACGCTTAATGGTACTTTCAAATGAGCACATACCTTGACATGATCTTGAAGGTGTTCAAGATGGATCAGTCAAAGAAGGAGTTCTTGCCTGAGTTGTAAGGTATGAAGTTAAGACTTAAAGCTCGACCACGGCAGAATAGAGAGAAAGGACGAAGGTCGTCCCCTATGCTTAAGACATAGACTCTACAGTATGCTATGCTGTGTACCGCACCTGAAGTGTGCCTTGCCATGAGTCAGTCAAGGGGTACAAGAGTGAACCAAGAATGGATCACAGGACCGCGGTCAAAGTTATCCTTAGTAACTAGTGGACTAAGGAATTTTCTCGATTATGGAGGTGGTAAAAGAGTTTGTCGTAAAGGGTTACGTCGATGCAAGCTTAACACCTATCCGGATAGCTCTGAGTAGAGATACCGGATACGTATAATGGAGCAACAATTTAGAATAGCTCCAAGTAGAACAGTTATTTGGAATAGCTCCAAATAAAACGTGGTAGCTACATCTAGGAGATGACATAGAGATTTGTAAAGCACACACGGATCTGAAAGGTTCAGACCCGTTGACTAAAACCTCTCTCACAAGCAACATGATCAAACCTAGAACTCATTGAGTGTTAATCACATAGTGATGTGAACTAGACTACTGACTCTAGTAAACTCTTGGGTGTTAGTCACATGGCGATGTGACCTGTGAGTGTTAATCACATGGCGATGTGAACTAGATTATTGACTCTAGTGCAAGTGGGAGACTGTTGGAAATATGCCCTAGAGGCAATAATAATAAGTTATTATTATATTTCCTTGTTCATGATAATCGTTTATTATCCATGCTATAATTGTATTGATAGGAAACTCAGATGCATGTGTGGATACATAGACAACACCATGTCCCTAGTAAGCCTCTAGTTGACTAGCTCGTTGATCAATAGATGGTTACGGTTTCCTAACCATGGACATTAGATGTCGTTGATAGCGGGATCACATCATTAGGAGAATGATGTGATGGACAAGACCCAATCCTAAGCATAGCACTAGATCGTGTAGTTCGTATGCTAAAGCTTTGCTAATGTCAAGTATCATTTCCTTAGACCATGAGATTGTGCAACTCCCGGATACCGTAGGAGTGCTTTGGGTGTGCCAAACGTCACAACGTAACTGGGTGGCTATAAAGGTACATTACAGGTATCTCCGAAAGTGTCTGTTGGGTTGGCACGAATCGAGACTGGGATTTGTCACTCCGTGTAAACGGAGAGGTATCTCTGGGCCCACTCGGTAAGACATCATCATAATGTGCACAATGTGATCAAGGAGTTGATCACGGGATGATGTGTTACGGAACGAGTAAAGAGACTTGCCGGTAACGAGATTGAACAAGGTATCGTGATACCGACGATCGAATCTCGGGCAAGTATCGTACCGATAGACAAAGGGAATTGTATACGGGATTGATTAAGTCCTTGACATCGTGGTTCATCCGATGAGATCATCGTGGAACATGTGGGAGCCAACATGGGTATCCAGATCCCGCTGTTGGTTATTGACCGGAGAACGTCTCGGTCATGTCTGCATGTCTCCCGAACCCGTAGGGTCTACACACTTAAGGTTCGATGACGCTAGGGTTATAAAGGAAGTTAGTATGTGGTTACCGAATGTTGTTCGGAGTCCCGGATGAGATCCCGGACGTCACGAGGAGTTCCGGAATGGTCCGGAGGTAAAGATTTATATATGGGAAGTCCTGTTTTGGACACCGGAAGAGTTTCGGGGTTTATCGGTAACGTACCGGGACCACCGGGAGGGTCCCGGGGGTCCACCAAGTGGGGCCACCTGCCCCGGAGGCTTGCGTGGGCTAAGAGTGGTGAGGGACCAGCCCCTTAGTGGGCTGGTGCGCCTCCACAAGGGCCCAAGGTGCCCAAGAGGTGGAAAGGGGGCAAACCCTAATGGGATATGGGCCTTAGGGCCCATATTGGGGCGCCTCCCCCTTCTCCCCTCCCTTGGCCGCCACCCCTTGGCCCCATCTAGGGCTGCCGCCCCCCTAGAGGTGGGAAACCCTAGAGGGGGCGCAGCCCTCCCCTTCCCCTACATATATGAGGCCTAGGGGCTGCCCACAACACGCGATTAGATCTCTCTTGGTGCAGCCCTGCGTCTCTCTCTCCCTCCTCTTCTGTGGTGCTTGGCGAAGCCCTGCAGGATAGCCACGCTCCTCCATCATCACCACGCCGTTGTGCTGCTGTTGGATGAAGTCTTCCTCAACCTCTCCCTCTCTCCTTGCTGGATCAAGGCGTGGGAGACGTCACCGGGCTGTACGTGTGTTGAACGCGGAGGTGCCGTCCGTTCGGCACTTGGTCATCGGTGATTTGAATCACGACGAGTACGACTCCATCAACCCCGTTCACATGAACGCTTCCGCTTAGCGATCTACAAGGGTATGTAGATGAACTCTCTTTCTACTCGTTGCTGGTCTCTCCATAGATAGATCTTGGTGATACGTAGGAAATTTTTTGAATTTCTGCTACGTTCCCCAACATATTTTTCCTGAACATTACTTCAAACATTACTGATGCGTGTTCGCCGGTGGCGCCGGTGATGAGCGAGTTGGCCGCCGCTCCGCCGGACGGGCCGGACACCGCGCTGGCCTCCGCACGGGTTGGCAGGCTGGCCCGAGCGTGACTCACGAGTGAGCAAGCCGCCGCGCTGGCCTTCGCTCGAGCCAGATGGCTAGCCTTAGCGCGGCGCGCATGAGCAAGCCACCGCATTGCCGTGCCAACCTAGCTGGCAAACCTTGCAGACAAGCAGCTAGACGGAGCTATCTTGGCTAGCTAGCGGCCGCGAGCACCGAACGGAGCTGGCATCCGGGCTGCCGCAACATGGGCTCCGCACCGCCGGCGGTTTTGACCTCGCCTTCTGCCGGCGGCGGTAGTTGCGTCCCATGGCCGAGGATGACTAGGTGGACGGGCCGGAGGTAGGAGGTCACTCGAGGATTTTTGTTGGTAAGAGCATGTACAATGGTTGATGAGGTAGTCTTATCTTAAGTCTGCCATGTATGCAAGTGGTAGTAGTTTCTTGGCATTTTAGTGGTTTCTTGCATTATTAGAGCAAGTACAATAGAGCTGAGTCAGCGGGCTATAAGAAATAAACTACTACTACATGTTGGCTATAAGATGGGCTGTAGATGACATGGCACTGGCTTATAGCCAGCAACTGGCTATACTATTAACCATGCTCTTAGGGGTTTCTTGTAAGGAACAATGTACGTACTACTAGCGACAAAAGGCGATCCTAGGTTGCGTTGTACTCCAACGAATACTACTAGTGGTCACAGGAGTGTATACCTCATTTTGTGGGTTCGATCCCGGCCGAACGCACGTCGGCTTTTTTAAAAAAGTAGTATACTACTACACTTCGCCGCGAGCCAATATTTTACACGGGTAGTTTGAGTTTTGAAGTCAAACGGACGTGCGGCCCCACAATTTGGGTGCATTGGGCAGCCTAGCCACGTGAACGGGTTTTCCTTCCCAGCATCCCGTGGCTCGCGTGCTCGCCCTAGCCGCACCTTGCTTGCAGCTTCCAGCTAGTAGCATATTTAAACTAGCGCCTCCCAATTAAGCCCGAGGAGCCGGAAAAGCCTGGCGGGGCATTGGGAACTGTGCAATATGGCTCTGTACGTAAAGTGCTCTACTACTACTCTATAACTTGTGGCGTTGCATGCATGGACTTCACTCCATTATCGGCTCTACTATAAAAGAAATTCCTCTTGACGTGTTTTTTTAAACGGAGGCAAAAGCTTTGCTTCATCACATTCATAAAGATGGAACTACTAACAAAGTTCGACGAGATCCATTACACCTCCACAAATGGAAGCGAAAAGCCTAGTCTCGCTGTATCAGATAACGCAAATGTTCTGCCCCCGCAGTAACCGTCGCTGATAAACAGGCTGCTAGTGTGTGCGTGAGAGGAGCGGCTGAGTAGGCCAGCTACATGAGAGGAGCGGCTGAATAGAGCACCGAGAGTACCCACTAGGCCACTACGCAGGTGTACTTCCCCTGCATTGATAGTACATCGATGGTTCTAGAGAACAGTAGTACCCTCCACTTCCAACTGTAGCTCCTTGGCCCTGAGATTCAAGAGTTCAAAACTGGTGTACTATACAAGACTAGACTAGAAGTACAGTACATCGCACTACTAGTTGAGAAAAGTAGTACTAGTACTGCTACAGTACGAGTACGTACTCCTCCGTCACATAATGTATGACGTTTTTTGACACTAGTTGGCATGTACAAAAAATGGCAAAAACATACCCAAGATTTCTTAATCCATGCCAAAAACTACTACATAGTGCCAAAAATTTCTTACTAGTGCTACTATTTATAGTATAATGCAATCCCATAACGTTCCATAATGCTAGTACTAGTACTCCATGGTACCAAAAACTACTACCTAGTGCCAAAAATTTCTTACTAGTGCTATTATTTACTAGCGCTATTATTTAGAGTAGTAAATAATAGCCTCACCCCTTCGCTGAGGAATGATCTACAGTTGGAAGGGACGAGGCCCTGCGGTTACTACGCTCTTATCTCCTCCTCGCCAGTTGCCCTCCCCCCCGAAGAGAAAGCAGTTCGTCGCTGCTCCAATGGATTCGCCAGGCAGTTCTCCTCCTCGTCGGGGCTAAGAGACCTTGGACGATGATTCTCTGGGAGAAATCGCACGCCGCTCCAACGTCCTCATCGCCGCAAGACTCGGTGCTTCCTGCACCAACTTTTTCAAGACGCTGCTTAAACAGGCTTGGGAAAAGGCCATGCTTGTTGGTCTTCCATGCGTCCTCGAGGAGAAGGTTCTTCTATGGGACAATTCTTCGAACAGTCCACCGCTCCCTGGCCATGGTTGCACGTTGATTCCGCTAGAGTTGACGACGTTGAGAGGTAGTCGGATTTTGTCCGATGAGCAGGTCGGTAATGGAGTTTGATCATGTAGTACTTAGTTATTCCATTTCCATCCCGTAATTTCTCCGTTGCCCACCGTCTTATATATAGGCCTGGGTCGGTGCCAACAAAGATTGTCTTGCATACCTCCGGCCGGATACCACCATGATTTTGCACAACATCCACAATAGTGCGGCCGTTCCGGTAGACCCCTTCTCCACCATTGGGATCGGCCTTCTGGACCGGCTGGGCAAGAATACGTATGATGATTCCTACATGAGATTGAAGAAGATAGCAATTGCGGACCCGCCGACAAAGCGACGCGGCTACGACGATTACTATCTCATCGCGGTGTTTGACATAAGGATTGCCATCAATGCAGGAGACAGTAATGGCAGAGGCTGGCGCATGTTGGCGGCGGCAGATTTGTACCCCTACACGTTCGAAGATGCCATGCGCCATCTAGGCCGCATCTTCGCGGTGACAAGCCAGGGGACTTGTTTCATCTGGTTGACATCCTATGGTATGGGAGATTACAAACGGAATGCACAAACAATCATTTGCATCCCTAACGGTGCTCCATTATTTTGCAGGGACAAGTCATCCCCCGATCAAAATAAGATCGCCGATCCTGGATGTGCATTTGCATCCACGATTCGGTCTAACCTGGAACCTTGTAGCTGACTTTGGCATATTGGGATCAACTATCTTAGCAGTCGTTACCCATGGTACCACTGATGTGCAACATGGTCACATAATCTACGACGGTCAGACCGTCACCATCTACCCAGGTATTCCATTTTTAACCCTCTCGCCTTCTATTTCATTGTTGTACTAGCAGTATACTTTGTAGTACTAGTAGGAGTACTTTTTACCTTGGAGGACGCGTATAGCTAGCTAGGCCCTTGAAGACTTGAACCCACTAGCTGCCACCATTTTTGTTTTTCCATGTCTTACTATCTCATCCATGTAGCCAAGAGTGGCTATATATAATAAGCCGGTTATTTTACTTCCTCTATACCGAAGTAGTACTATTTGCTGCACAGTATTACTGACCGCCACATTTGAGCACAACATTATTATGCATGGACCTTGACTCTGTTGGGGAACATAGTAATTTCAAAAAATTTCCTACGCACACGCAAGATCATGGTGATGCATATCAACGAGAGGGGAGAGTGTTGTCTACGTACCCTCGTAGACCGAAAGCGGAAGCGTTATAACAACGCGGTTGATATAGTCGTACATCTTCATGGCCCGACCGATCAAGCACCGAAACTACGGCACCTCTGAGTTCTAGCACACGTTCAGCTCGATGACAATCCCCGGACTCTGATCCAGCAAAGTGTCGGGGATGAGTTCCCTCAGCACGACGACGTGGTGACGATCTTGATGTTCTACCGTCGTAGGGCTTCGCCTAAGCACCGCTACAATATTATCGAGGATTATGGTGGAGGGGGGCACCGCACACGGCTAAGAGATCAATGATCAATTGTTGTGTCTTTGGGGTGCCCCTGCCCCCATATATAAAGGAGTGGAGGAGGGGAGGGCCGGCCCTCTCTATGGCACACCCTAGGGGAGTCCTACTCCCACCGGGAGTAGGATTCCCCCTTTCCTAGTACAACTAGGAGTCCTTCCAAGTAGTAGGAGTAGGAGACAAGGAAGGGGAAGAGGGAAGAGAAGGAAGGAGGGGGCGCCGCCCCTCCCCCTAATCCAATTCGGACTAGTCAATGGGGGGGCGGGCGGCCTGCCTCTCCCTCTCCCCTAAAGCCCAATAAGGCCCATATACTTCTTCCCCGGTATTCCCGTAACTCCCCGGTACTCCGAAAAATACCCGAACCACTCGGAACCTTTCCGATGTCTGAATATAGTCATCCAATATATCGATCTTTATGTCTCGACCATTTCGAGACTCCTCGTCATCTCCCAGATCTCATCTGGGACTCCAAACTCCTTCGGTACATCAAAACTCATAAACTCATAATATAACTATCATCGAAACCTTAAGCGTGCGGACCCTACGGGTTCGAGAACAATGTAGACATGACCGAGACACGTCTCCGGTCAATAACCAATAGCGGAACCTGGATGCTCATATTAGCTCCCACATATTCTACGAAGATCTTTATCGGTCAGACCGCATAACAACATACGTTGTTCCCTTTGTCATCGGTATGTTACTTGCCCGAGATTCGATCGTCGGTACCTCAATACCTAGTTCAATCTCGTTACCGGCAAGTCTCTTTACTCGTTCCGTAATACATCATCTCACAACTAACTCATTAGTTGCAATGCTTGCAAGGCTTATGTGATGTGCATTACCGAGAGGGCCCAGAGATACCTCTCCGACAATCGAAGTGACAAATCCTAATCTCGAAATACGCCAACCCAACATGTACATTTGGAGACACCTGTAGAGCTCCTTTATAATCACCCAGTTACGTTGTGACGTTTGGTAGCACACAAAGTGTTCCTCCGGCAAACGGGAGTTGCATAATCTCATAGTCATAGGAACATGTATAAGTCATGAAGAAAGCAATAGCAACATACTAAACGATTGGGTGCTAAGCTAATGGAATGGGTCATGTCAATCACATCATTCTCCTAATGATGTGGTCCCGTTAATCAAATGACAACTCATGTCTATGGCTAGGAAACATAACCATCTTTGATCAACAAGCTAGTCAAGTAGAGGCATAGGGCATATTTCCTTCAGTCTCCCACTTGCACTAGAGTCAATAATCTAGTTCACATCACCATGTGATTCAATACCAATAGTTCACATCACCATGTGTTTAACACCCATAGTTCACATCGATATGTGATCAACACCCAAAGGGTTTACTATAGTCAGTAATCTAGTTCACATCGCTATGTGATTAACACCCAAAGAGTACTAAGGTGTGATCATGTTTTGCTTGTGAGATAATTTTAGTCAACGGGTTTGTCACATTCAAATCCGTAAGTATTTTGCAAATTTCTATGTCAACAATACTCTGCTTGGAGCCACTCTAGCTAATTGCTCCCACTTTCAATATGTATCTAGATTGAGACTTAGAGTCATCTAGATTAGTGTCAAAACTTGCATCGACGTAACCTTTTACGACGAACCTTTTTGTCACGTCCATAATCGAGAAATATATCCTTATTCCACTAAGGATAATTTTGACCGTTGTCCAGTGATCTACTCCTAGATCACTATTGTACTCCCTTGCCAAAATCAGTGTAGGGTATACAATAGTTCTGGTACACAGCATGGCATACTTTATAGAACCTATGGCCAAGGCATAGGGAATGACTTTCATTCTCTTTCTATCTTCTGCCGTGGTCGGGTTTTTGAGTCTTACTCAATTTCACACCTTGTTACATAGGCAAGAACTCTTTCTTTGACTGTTGCATTTTGAACTACTTCAAAATCTTGTCAAGGTATGTAATCATTGAAAATACTTATCAAGCGTCTTGATCTATCTCTATAGATCTTGATGCTCAATATGTAAGAAGCTTCACCAAGGTCTTTCTTTGAAAAACTCCTTTCAAATACTCCTTTATGCTTTGCAGAATAATTCTACATTATTTTCGATCAATAATATGTCATACATATACTTATCAGAAATGCTGTAGTGCTCCCACTCACTTTCTTGTAAATACAGGCTTCACCGCAAGTCTATATAAAACTATATGCTTTGATCAACTTATCAAAGCGTAAATTCCAACTCTGAGATGCTTGCACCAGTCCATAGATGGATCGCTGGAGCTTGCATATTTTGTTAACACCTTTAGGATCGACAAAAACTTTCTGCTGCATCATATACAATTCTTCTTCCAGAAATCCATTTGGGAATGCAGTTTTGTTTATCCATTTGCCAGATTTCATAAAATGTGGCAATTGCTAACATGATTCGGACAGACTTTAAGCATCGATACGAGTGAGGAAATCTCATCGTAGTAAACACCTTGAACTTTGTCAAAACCCCTTTTCGACAAGTCTAGCTTTGTAGATAGTAACACTACTATCAGCGTCCGTCTTCCTCTTGAAGATCCATTTAATCTCAATGGCTTGCCGATCATCGGGCAAGTAAACCAAAGTCCATGCTTTGTTCTTATACATGGATCCTATCTCAGATTTCATGGCCTCAAACCATTTCACGGAATCTGGGCTCATCATCGCTTCCTCATAGTTCATAGGTTTATCATGGTCAAGTAACATGACCTCCAGAACAGGATTACCGTACCACTCTGGTGCGGATCTCACTCTGGTTTACCTACGAGGTTCGGTAGTAACTTGATCTGAAGTTACATTTTCATCATCATTAGCTTCCTCACTAATTGGTGTAGTAGTCACAGGAACAAATTTCTGTGATGAACTACTTTCCAATAAGGGAGAAGGTACAATTACCTTATCAAGTTCTACTTTCCTCCCACTCACTTCTTTCGAGAGAAACTCCTTCTCTAGAAAGGATCCATTTTTAGCAACAAATGTTTTGCCTTCGAATCTGTGATAGAAGGTGTACCCAACTGTCTCTTTTGGGTATCCTATGAAGACACATTTCTCCGATTTGGGTTCGAGCTTATCAGGTTGAAGCTTTTTCACATAAGCATCACAGCCCCAAACTTTGAGAAACGACAACTTTGGTTTCTTGCCAAACCATAGTTCATAAGGCGTCGTCTCAATGGATTTCGATGGTGCCCTATTTAACGTGAATGCGGCCGTCTCTAAAGCATAACCCCAAAACGATAGTGGTAGATTGGTAAGAAACATCATAGATCGCACCATATCTAATAAAGTACGGTTATGACGTCCAGACACACCATTATGCTGTGGTGTTCCAGGTGGCACGAATTTGTGAAACTATTCCACATTGTTTTAATTGAAGACCAAACTCGTAACTCAAATATTTGTCTCCGTGATCAGATCGTAGAAACTTTATTTTCTTGTCACGATGATTTTCCGCTTCACTCTGAAATTCTTTGAACTTTTCAAATGTTTCAGACTTATGTTTCATCAAGTAGATATACCCATATCTGCTCAAATCGTTTGTGAAGGTCAGAAAATAATGATACTTGTCGTGAGCCTTAATATTCATCGGACCACATACATCAGTATGTATGATTTCCAAGAAATCTGTTGCTTGCTCCATTGTTCCGGAGAACGGTGTCTTAGTCATCTTGCCATGAGGCATGGTTCACAAGCATCAAGTGATTCATAATCAAGTGATTCCAAAAGTCCATTAGCATGGAGTTTCTTCATTCGCTTTACTCCAATATGACCTAAACGGCAGTGCCACAAATAAGTTGCACTATCATTATTAACTTTGCATCTTTTTGGCTTCAATATTATGAATATGTGTATCACTACGATCGAGATCCAACAAACCATTTTCGTTGGTGTGTTTGACCATAGAAGGTTTTATTCATGTAAACAGAACAACAATTGTTCACCAACTTAAATGAATAACCATATTGCAATAAACATGATCAAATCATATTCATGCTCAACGCAAACACCAAATAACACTTATTTAGGTTCAACACTAATCTCGAAAGTATAGGGAGTGTGCGATGATGATCATATCAATCTTGGAACTACTTCTAACACACATTGTCACCTCACCCTTAACTAGTCTCTGTTCATTCTGCAACTCCCGATTCAAGTTACTAATCTTAGGAACTGAACTAGTACCAAATACTGAGGGGTTGCTATGAACACTTAGTAAAGTACACATCAATAACATGTATATCAAATATACCTTTGTTTACTTTGCCATCCTATCTTATCCGCCAAATACTTGGGGCAGTTCTGCTTCCAGTGACCAGTCCCTTTGCAGTAGAAGCACTTAGTCTCAGGCTTAGGACCAGACTTGGGCTTCTTCACTCGAGCAGCAACTTACTTGCCGTTCTTCTTGAAGTTCCCCTTCTTTCCTTTGCCCCTTTTTTGAAACTAGTGGTCTTGTCAACCATCAACACTTGATGTTTTTCTTGATTTCTACCTTCGTCGATTTCAGCATCACGAAGAGCTTGGGAATTGTTTCCGTTATCCCTTGCATATTATAGTTCATCACGAAGTTCTACTAACTTGGTGATGGTGACTAGAGAATTCTGTCAATCACTATCTTGTCTGGAAGATTAACTCCCACTTGATTCAAGCGATTGTAGTACCCAGACAATCTGAGCACATGCTCACTGCTTGAGCGATTCTCCTCCATCTTTTAGCTATAGAACTTGTTGGAGAATTCATATCTCTCAACTCGGGTATTTGCTAGAAATATTAACTTCAACTCCTGGAACATCTCATATGGTCCATGATGTTCAAAACGTCTTCGAAGTCCCGATTCTAAGCCGTTAAGCATGGTGCACTAAACTATCAAGTAGTCATCATATTGAGCTAGCCAAACATTCATAACGTCTGCATTTGCTCCTGCAATAGGTCTGTCACCTAGCGGTGCATCAAGGACATAATTCTTCTGTGCAGCAATGAGGATAAACCTCAGATCATGGATCCAATCCGCATCTTTGCTACTAACATCTTTCAACACAATTTTCTCTAGGAACATATCAAAATAAACATATGAAAGCAACAACGCGAGCTATTGATCTACAACATAGATATGCTAATACTACCAGGACTAAGTTCATGATAAATTAAAGTTCAATTAATCATATTACTTAAGAACTCCCACTTAGAAAAACATCCCTCTAATCTTCTAAGTGATCACGTGATCCAAATCAACTAAACCATAACCGATCATCACGTGAAATGGAGTAGTTTTCAATGGTGAACATCACTATGTTGATCATATCTACTATATGATTCACGCTCAACCTTTCGGTCTCAGTGTTCCGAGGCCATATCTGCATATGCTAGGCTCGTCAAGTTTAACCTAAGTATTCCGCGTGTGCAAAACTGGCTTGCACCCGCTGTAGATGGACGTAGAGCTTATCACACCCGATCATCACGTGGTGTCTGGGCACGGCGAACCTTGGCAATGGTGCATACTCAGGGAGAACACTTTTATCTTGAAATTTAGTGAGGAATCATCTTAAAATGCTACCGTCAATCAAAGCAAGATAAGATGCATGAAAGATAAACATCACATGCAATCAATATAAGTGATATGATATGGCCATCATCATCTTCTGCTTGCGATCTCCATCTCTGAAGCACCGTCATGATCACCATCGTCACTGGCGCGACACCTTGATCTCCATCGTAGCATCATTGTCGTCTCGCCAATCTTATGCTTATACGACTATCGCTACCGCTTAGTGATAAAGCAAAGCATTATAGGGCGATTGCATTGCATACAATAAAGCAACAACCATATGGCTCCTGCCAGTTGCCGATAACTCGGTTACAAAACATGATCATCTCATACAATAAAATTTAGCATCATGTCTTGACCATATCACATCACAACATGCCCTGCAAAAACAAGTTAGATGTCCTCTAATTTGTTGTTGCAAGTTTTACGTGGCTGCTACGGGCTTAGCAAGAACCAATCTTACCTACGCATCAAAACCACAACGATAGTTTGTCAAGTTGGTGTTGTTTTAACCTTTGCAAGGACCGGGCGTAGCCACACTCGGTTCAACTAAAGTTGGAGAAACTGACACCTGCCAGCCACCTATGTGCAAAGCACGTCGGTAGAACCAGTCTCGCGTAAGCGTACACGTAATGTCGGTCTGGGCCGCTTCATCCAACAATACCGCCGAACCAAAGTATGGCATGCTGGTAAGCAGTATGACTTATATCGCCCACAACTCACTTGTGTTCTACTCGTGCATATAACATCAACACATAAAACCTAGGCTCGGATGCCACTATTGGGGAACGTAGTAATTTCAAAAAATTTCCTACGCACACGGAAGATCATGGTGATGCATAGCAACGAGAGGGGAGAGTGTTGTCTACGTACCCTCGTAGGCCAAAAGCGGAAGCGTTATAACAACGCGGTTGATGTAGTCGTACGTCTTGACGGCGCGACCGATCAAGCACTGAAACTACGGCATCTCCGAGTTCTAGCACATGTTCAGCTTGATGACAATCCCCGGACTCTGATCCAGCAAAGTGTCGGGGATGAGTTCCGTCAGCATGACGGCATGGTGACGATCTTGATGTTCTACCGTCGCAGGGCTTCGCCTAAGCACCGCTACAATATTATCGAGGATTATGGTGGAGGGGGGCACCGCACACGGCTAAGAGATCAATGATCAATTGTTCTGTCTTTGGGGTGCCCCCTGCCCCTGTATATAAAGGAGTGGAGGAGGGGAGGGCCGGCCCTCTCTATGGCGCGCCCTAGGGGAGTCCTACTCCCACCGGGAGTAGGATTCCCCCTTTCCTAGTACAACTAGGAGTCCTTCCAAGTAGTAGGAGTAGGAGACAAGAAAGGGGAAGAGGGAAGAGAAGGAAGGAGGGAGCACCACCCCTCCCCCTAGTCCAATTCGGACTAGTCAATGGGGGCGCGCGCGGCCTGCCTCTCCCTCTCCCCTAAAGCCCAATAAGGCCCATATACTTCTTCCCCCGTATTCCCGTAACTCCCCGGTACTCTGAAAAATACCCGAACCACTCGGAACCTTTCCGATGTCCGAATATAGTCGTCCAATATATCGATCTTTATATCTCGACCATTTAGAGACTCCTCGTCATCTCCCAGATCTCATCCGGGACTCCAAACTCCTTCGATACATCAAAACTCATAAACTCATAATATAACTGTCATCGAAACCTTAAGCTTGCGGACCCTACGGGTTCGAGAACAATGTAGACATGACCGAGACACGTCTCTGGTCAATAACCAATAGCGGAATCTGGATGCTCATATTGGCTCCCACATATTCTACGAAGATCTTTATCGGTCAGACCGCATAACAACATACGTTGTTCCCTTTGTCATCGGTATGTTACTTGCCCGCGATTCGATCGTCGGTACCTCAATACCTAGTTCAATCTCGTTACCGGCAAGTCTCTTTACTCGTTCCGCAATACATCATCTCACAACTAACTCATTAGTTGCAATTCTTGCAAGGCTTATGTGATGAGCATTACCGAGAGGGCCCAGAGATACCTCTCCGACAATCGGAGTGACAAATCCTAATCTTGAAATACGCCAACCCAACATGTACCTTTGGAGACACCTGTAGAGCTCCTTTATAATCACCCAGTTACGTTGTGACGTTTGGTAGCACACAAAGTGTTCCTCCGGCAAACGGGAGTTGCATAATCTCATAGTCATAGGAACATGTATAAGTCATGAAGAAAGCAATAGCAACATACTAAACGATTGGGTGCTAAGCTAATGGAATGGGTCATGTCAATCACATCATTCTCCTAATAATGTGATCCCGTTAATCAAATGACAACTCATGTCTATGGCTAGGAAACATAACCATCTTTGATCAACAAGCTAGTCAAGTAGAGGCATACTAGTGTCACTCTATTTGTCTATGTATTCACACATGTATATGTTTCCGGTTAATACAATTCTAGCATGAATAATAAACATTTATCATGATATAAGGAAATAAATAATAACTTTATTATTACCTCTAGGGCATATTTCCTTCAGACTATGTACGTCACCATGTGTCCAGATCTGGGATGCCGCGTGTACCAGATGAACGGCGCCGAGTTCGACCCCCGTGATGCTATGTGGGTGCCGAGGAACACTCTTGGAGAGTATTCGCTTTTCATCGGGGACAACTACCCCATTGTGAAGCGGATGCCACCTTCCGTGCATGACACGGAAGGCCTGCCGTTCATGAAGCATGGTTATGTCTTCAGTGCGCACCGCCGGATGAACGACATGCTGGGACACGCTATCCCTGATTTATGCCGCTTCAGCTTGGATGAGTCTCCATCGTGTGGAACCGGACTAGAAAGCTGCGACAATGATTCCCGTTGCCCACCGCTATGGATCGTACCATCCATGAAGAACACCTGGGACTGGAACCTGGAGAAGGACATGTAGCCCATCTATAACGTGTAAGTGGAGTGCGGTAATTGTGAACGGTGGCGCTGTGAATATATGTAGACTAGTCGTGCACAAATTTATCACATGAGTTGGAGATGAACTTGTGTGGCATACTGGCATTTGTACTTTAGAATTTATTACTAGTAAATGTGTTATGTGTACGTGCAACTTGTGTGGTTGTTGCACAGGCTCCAAGACGCTCTTTGAGAAAAATAGGTGGCACAGCTTTGGATATACGTGACGTGGCGGCATCATACAGTAGCATCGTTCGCTATAGTTGTACTAGTACACTCCTACTAGGACGACAACTCCTATAAAACCTTGCGCTTGGCTCTTTGCCTCTTTGGGAGGTTCAATAGTTCGTACTCGTGTGAACCTTGCACTTGGCTCTTCGCCTCTCCGGAAGGTCCAACAATGATGATACTATAGTACAATATGCTTCTGGCAATCTGACACCGATTGAACTGCTGCACGTCCACCGCGAGGGCGAGGGCGAGGGAGAGGGAGAGGGAGAGGGAGAGGGCGCTATAGTCAAAGCCCTCTCCTCGTCCTACGAACCACCGCACGCGTGGGCGAGGGAGAGGCGTAGTAAGCAAGCTTCTCCTCGTTCGGCGAGTTGACGGGACACATCAAAGTAGTACTAGTAGGAGTACTAGTAGTAGTAGTCCATACTGCGTCCTTTCCAATTAATATGGCTTAATTTGAAACGAGAAAAATACACTGGCGGTCAATGTATGTAACAGTACGCTCTTTACGGTCACTATATATAGTTTTGCGGCGATTATGCGATCACTAGCTCATTGTAGAGCAGCGTATTGCACCCTACTGACCGGCCACATAGTCGACGTGGCACTTTGTTGACTGGTTAAATTGTCACCTGGTTTCTGGGTCCCACCTGTCAGTTGGCAGAGCAAAGAAATCAGTTAAACAAAACTTTACGCAGGTGCGACACGAGTCCAACCCTTGCGCGCGAACCGCCCTGGCTGTGTATGTGAGTGCATGCACGTGTCCTCCCTCGGTCTTCCAACAAAGAGTGTACTACATGATGTACATCTACACTTCCAATGCATTTAGCCTTTAATCTAAATCAATATTGATTGACTAATGCACCAACTTGTGCTGTAGGTATAGGCTACATGTCTATCCTTAATTACAGCATGCAACGACCTTCATTTAATCTTCTTATCTCAATGGTCGCATGCACACATAAGTCTGCTACTTTTGGGCGTTAATTATGCCCTGGTCAATGTGTAAATCTCTAAATGTACAGTCTTTCACGAACGTAGGGAGTAGGTTGAGCACTTGAGCGTGAGCGTGTGTGTTGCGTCGTGTGCTGTGTGCCGCATGGGTGCGTGAGTGTTCACTACCAGGGAAAACCTTATACACAGAAACTTACCAGTAGCGCGGTTTAAAAACAGACGCTGCTGCTAATTAGAAGTAGCGCTCTTTACAAAACTGCGCTACTAATATCCGTTTAGCAGTAGCGCGCTAGTTGGGAAAAGCGCTACTACTAAAGTTCCCAGGGCGTTGGCTCCAGACTAGGTATAGTAATAACGTGGATGCTAAAACCTGCGCTACTACTAAGCGAATAGCTGTAGCGACTTGATATAGCCACGCTACTACTAAGCGTGTCCACCACCGCACGCGGATCGACCCCCACCCCTGCCAAACTCTCTCTCATGAATCCCTGAATAAAAAGTCTCTCTCTCTCTCGTGGCCCCCACCCCCTTGGTCGATCTCCTCCCCCCCACCCCTCTCGGTCGATCTCCTCCCCCAGATCTCCTCGCCGCCGCCCACCTCCACTCTCTCCCTTAAATCCGCCGCCGGCGACCCCCGACCTCTCCTTCGCTCCAAAGGCTGCAGATCGAGCCGACAAGCTCCGGTTGGTTGCGGCCATCTCCGTGGGACGCCCTCGTCGTCCATCCATGGAGACCCTTCCTCCCCTCTGGCCAGATTCGTCCTCGGCTCGAGCTGCTCAGCCGGCGCCCAGATCCGTGGAGCCATCCTCCTCCACAACCACGCAGTGGCAGCGGCAGCGGCGGAACCATGGACCCGAAACCCTAGCCCACGGAGCGAGCTCGCCATGGATCTGCAGGAAAGAGGAGGCGCATCCATGGGTACAAATCCCTCATCTTCCCTCATCTCTCCCTCCCTCTCTAACCCCCGTCTGTCTCCATGACCAGGACTAGGACCAGGACAACGCACGCCACCAACAGCAGCACCAATGTCCGGTCTTCTCCATGGGTATGGAGATCCGTCCAGTTATATCACTTGATTGTATATGTTATATAACATGATACTTTTCTTACTTGGCAGATTACTATTCGTATATGTATATTCAAGGCCACAATGTATTCTCACTTTTGCAATGCTACCAGAGGATACCTGCAAACAAAAGGTACATGGGGACATAGCATATTTAAGTTCAGATATGCCACATAGTAGAAACATTTGTTTTTCAGTTTTTTCTGGCAATTACTGTGATGAAACATGCAATGTTCTCTTATATTTAGCTAATAATCAATTGTGAATAGGCTAAGTTTGTAATTATCATTAACCACACTAGGATCCATTCCGGTTGATATATGCAACAAGATGAATTTGTGGTGGTTTTGAACACTTGGGAGGTACTTTTATTCTAGAGGAAAAAAGGGTTTGTGGTTTTTTCGTCCAAATCAAGCATCATATCAGGTTGCTACCTACATGTTCTGTTGAGTAACAGAAACAATACATATATATGGATTGGTAGTCCTCAATCAATATTCAATCATGACTTGATTTATCTTGCCTATTTCTTCTACAAGAAACACTATCAGATTAAAAGAGTCCACTGGTTGTCATTTTGTAGACTGTATGACACTGTCTGGCAGCAGCATCCCTCCCCCCACAATGCTTTAGTCTTCTTATTACATGGTTGGCTGTTTGAGGGTAAGCTTTTGTGTGCATCGGTAGACTGTATGTATGACACTGTGTGCTTTTTTTATCACTTCAGTCCAGTTTGTCTTCAACAAGTACCACTCTCTGTTTAGAGAAGATGCACTCTATGTTTAGTTTTTGGCCAGCCCAATTTGCAAGTTTGTATAGTCACTATGCTCTTCAAACAGTAGATTCATGGACTTTGTTATCTTTGAAAATGTGGAAGATATCAAGGTATTGAAGTGACTACTTAGAAAAATGGATAGATAGAAAATTACCGGAAGAATTATGCCTCTTAACTCCTTATGTGGTTCATATGTGTTGTTTCTTTTTAGGGCTTCCAACACAACAAAATTGCTTCTAATCTTTTGTGTTATCTTTTGTCATGGAAGTAGCTATGTGCCGCTTCACTGTGTAGTTCAGTTGTGCATTATGGCTTAAATAAGAATTTTGGGAAGAATTTGTAGCACATTGGCACTGACATGTACCGTGTTGTTTTTCTGTGTGTTCTTCTATAGAATCTGAAGTTTTTGAACCTCTGTTGGTAATGTTGTAGGGTTCTGGTGGCGATGTTGATGGTCGTCGAGAGGTTCGTGGACCGGATGGTGTCGTGGCTGCTGATGTATGGAGAGGCGAAGCTGATGCTCGTCCTCTATCTCCGGCACCCCAGCACACGGGTAAGCAGTCGACCAGACACCCCGAGCCCGAGAGATGATCAACATTTAGATACACTTGATTCGGTATGTGGCCAATTCTGAATATGAATCTTAATGGTGTTTGGGTTTCAGGGTGTGAGGCACGTGTACGATGGCTTCCTCCGTCCGCTGTTGGCGAGGCATGAGGACAACATCGACCGATGCCTGCTGGAGCTGAGGGCCAGGGTGAGGGACGTGACGCCGTCACAACGGCGGCTGTTGTCGGTTAGGTGTGGCTCGTCGAGGCTGCCCAGTGTGTTTCGTCGCAGCTGCAGGTCGCGAGATCAGTTCAGGCAGGCGCCGCACATTGACGAGTGATCCAATATTTTGATCGGACCATAACAACTAACGTGTCTCATTCTCTGGCATTTAGAAGTAGTGGTAAAATTCTGAATTTGTGTGGCAAGCACCACTTACGTAGGTAGCTGCCACGCATAGTTTATACTCTTACGCCTATAAAGGATAGGAATTATTCATGAGTTATGGCTACAATGAGGAACTGTGTACAGTTTATACTCTTACGCCTATAAAGGATAGGAATTATGCATGAGTTATGGCTATAATGAGGAACTATGTGATAGTAGATACGACAACTGTGTGATAGAATGGAATTGGTTGATTTTATTTTTTTTTAATTTCTAATAAGTTAGTAGTAGCGTGGTAAAAAATTGTGCCCTACTAGTATTTAGTATACTAGTAGCGTTGGTACTCAAGAAACGCTACTACTATTATGTTAGTAGTAGCGTGGGTCCGTAATAGCAGTAGCGCGGGTGGCATAATAGCAGTAGCGAGCGTCCACTAAGCGCGCTGCTGCTACACTTGTGTAGCAGTAGCGCTGGTGAGCACGCGCTACTGCTACATGTTAGTTGTAGCACTTTATTAGTAGCGCCGGTCCCCGCACTACTGATACACCTAAAACCCGCGCTATTGGTAGCCTTTTCCCTAGTAGTGGTTGCGTGCGTCCATGTGTACGTGTGAGTGTTGCATGTTGCATGCATGCATGCATGCATGGGGCTTACTCCCTCCCATTGACATGTTCATATTTCAAGCTTCCTCTGTTCCCTCCATATGGTGATACTCCCTCTGTTCCCAAATAGTACGGAGTAAAAGCCTCCCTCTGTTCCCAAATACGGAGTATTTGTCTTTCTACAGATTTCAATAAGTGACTAGGTATGGAGCAAAATGAGTGAAGTTAGCGTAGAGTGTATTTTATGTATTTTATAAGAGTGTAGATGTAGAGTAGATACAAGTCGACATGTGGGCACGATGGTAGTGAGATAATGTGATGCAACACTAGAGGTGCCACGTGGAGCGTTTAACTGGTCAACTAGTCATGTCATGAGCAAATACAGAGTTGTACGGTGAGCCCGGGACTGCATAATAACCACTAAACATAAATGGTGACCGTAATGAGTGGATTCTGAAGTCCAATGTACGTATCGTGCTTTCACTTCAAATACAATGATCGTCATTGCATATATCGCGAGAGAAAGATGAAACATGCGTGAATTTTCTGGGGGCTTACTTTTAGAGGACCTGGAGATAGTTTTGTGTGCATACGTGAAAGGGGCGTACAGGGGGGTATGCGATGGAGAGAGAGATGCTCTTCGTTTCTCTTTATTATGACTAACTTTGTATATAGTATAAAAATATACAAATTCACAGTGCGGAATAAATATCATTGTGGGCACCATGCAATGCAAATTAGCGTTCGTACTCCTCCATATAACTTTGTAATGTTGTATATATGTAGAAACTCTAAAATAATTTTTTGGCCACACTTTATTCAAAAGGAATGTTGTATGCGAAATAAACGTGAAGAGAGGGCTTTTTAGATCAATGGGGTACGTGATGTAACATGTGTGAATGTGTAGTTGATGCGGGCGTGGGAGAGATAGCACGAGAAATGAGAGTGGTCTAGAGAGAGAGAGACGAATATGACATCACGACAAGAGATTCCATTCCCGTGAGCGTGTATATGCAAGGGGGAGGGAATAGAGGCACCATGAGAAATTTTCTGTGTGTGTGGTGTTTGTGTTGGTATGTGTGGGTGTGAGAAGATAATGAGACGTGGGGGCAGAGGGTGTGTCACCGCGTGAGGTCCGGTGGGTCGAGGTGAGGCCCTTCGTTTTGTTCCGTCCTGCGCCACATTGGTCGGCCCGTGACGCATTTAGGAAGACCCATGGATGACTAGTCGTACAAGACAAAGATAGCAGAATTGTGAAGGACTCTGTGTCCACTGACAAAACCGGCTAGGATTTGCAACCCTAGGTTCTCGGACTAAGGTAACCCCTTTATCTCTGATATTACTATTCATCCAACCTAACTTTAAGGGGCATCCTACAGAATGCTCTGCTAGAATCATACTCGTCGATTAGGAAGAGAGGTGTGAGACAATGCGTGAGAGACATGCGTAAAGATAATGTGCGTACATGAGACACGTAGGCAGGTCCATGTATATAGAAAGGGTCGATCAGGGTTGTGCGTGTATATGTTTGCGAGAGGAAGAGTGCTTGTGATAAAGGTTAGTGAAAACAGTTGTAAATGGTTATGAGAGGGAGGGAGGGTTATATCTAGAGCATGTGTGCGAGAAAGACACCTCGGGAGAGAGTGTGTGAGCATGTGTGAGAGACCACCAATGGAGAGTGAAACTACACATAAAAGACTGCTCTACACATTGATTAAAGATATAAATTGTATCCAAATATTAGGATGGGATCATGATATTTGCAATTCGCGTAAGGAGCGGTCATTGATCCATCAGACATCTAGATTCTATCGAATTTGAGCATGTCTATGTTATTATTCGACACAATTGATCCACATAGTTAGTATTTTGAACTCCAAACAATGCATCGCTTTAGCAATCGAATATAAATGTGACTATAGTTCATGTTGTGTGTGTAAAGCACATTATACATACGAAAGTTACACAATGGACATTATAAATAGCTACTACCTATGAACTAGCATACATTTGAATTCAACTTAAGGTGGTTTAAAAAAATCGAATTCAACATGAAGACCATTCAATTATTTGAATTTGATATCATGGCATTTGTAAACCATACCTAAATTATGGGGGCACCAATCTTTGCTCTGATTTTGTACATAATAGCATATGTAGTCGTGTACAAAATAGATTCAAATTTAGCTCCTCCATTCCAAAATAATCGTAGTTATAGGATTTTCAAGTGTCAAAATTTCAAAAAGAAGCGGATAATTTAATGAGGTTTTCAAACATACAAGGTCAAATATAACGTTGTATATTTAGGTCAATCCTCATAGTTCAAGCGTACTCTAAACGTGAATGCTTGTGTTTCCAAATTTTGAACGAAGCGCCAAAAGAGCCTCTACTCGCCCGAAACCGCGTGAGACCAATGTTTGGTAGTACAAGGAAATTACTTTTCTAATAACTCCGACCTGTGAAACCTACCGGCCCGACGTCCAAAGGTCTAAACCGGGGTAGGTTTGTAGCTTCATCTAGACGCCACGCAACCACATCCGAAAAACATTCATACACAATGGCCGCCTAAGCACACATGCGTGCGGCTGAAATCGCTCCCGCCCACTATTTGGGACACCTGGGATTACCATCCTACCCCGACCCGCAGTAGGTCCGAAATTTAAGAGGGGGGCAAAATTTGTACTTTCCCCAAATTTCAAACAAGCGCGTCCCATCTTCTGTTGAAAAAAGGCCAAAAACAAGCGCGTCCCAGACCGAAACATGGTTCCCCCCACCCGTCCGATTCCCCATTCGTACTCCGTGGGTGCCAAAACTACCTCTCCACCAGCCGCGAAACCCCTGCGTCATCCGTCTGCCACCCCATCCCACCCATCAACCGCCGCCCTCCTCCATCACGCCGGAGCCGATACCCTGACGTCGTCGTCCACCGCAACCTCAACCACAACGCCCTCCACGGCTAGTAGTTGAAGCCGAGGCCGAGCCGTCTGTACCCGAGCCAGTTCAACCACGCCGTCGTGCGCCTCACCGCTGCCGCTCCAACTTCGCCACCCTCCACCGCACCGAAGCTGTTCCTGCTACGCCGTCCTTTGCCGCCTTGCATCTGCTTCCCCTCTGCTGACATACGGCCATGGCAACACAGTCAACAATTTGGCCATGGGTTCGTCAAAGCCTGCACCCTCCAGAACATCGGTTTCCCCGGTAAAAAGAAGAAAATCGGCGCGACTTGTGGAGGTGACCACACCGGCAACCGAAAAAGGTACTCCTCTTCCCTTATTTGTGCAAATCTTACGTCTTTGCTTGCACGGTATTCATCCCACAGAAGACACTAGTTGACCGCTTCTTCTTGATACTAGATGTTCCTAGTAACTCGCGATGCACAAGGTTTCTCCTCATATACTATTTCACCTTAGCTAGAGGTCCGTCGCCCCCCTGAATTTCAATTTCTGGCCAGTTGATTCCCAATTAACGGAAGCATTCCCTGGCGTAACAGGCGCTAGTACGCCTATTACACCGGGGAAGCAGCACCTTGGTGTTTATCTTAGGGGCATGTGCGGCCTAGAGCTATTGGCGCCCGATCTGGAGGTCGGCCGGGATTAAAGGGATGGCCTGGGGGCGCTGCCAAGCATGGCAGTGGTGTGAGGTCGATGGGAGGGCGGGGTAGCGGAGGCAGGGGTCTGGGCCGGTGGTCGCTGGCGGTTCGAGAAAGATCGTCAACAGTGACTGGCAGGAGGTAGACGAAGGCCATCTGCCCGTTCCTTATAGATCAGACGGTTCATTAAAAAAATCGACTGACCTATTTATTTTCAGTTGACTGTTATCTTAGATATGACCACATGTGGTGGTGTGCTGGAGGAGTACCTGCATTTCCTATGCTCATATATTACAGAATCATACGGAGTAGAATCTAATTTTGTTTGCCATGCAATGTTGTAGAGCTATCATATGTCTCCTATCATTTATTTTTCACCCACCTGCTATCTGCTACTTTTACAGTGCACTAGTTCTGCACACACTTCACCCTTACTCTCACTGTTGTGTTTTTATGCAAGGGTATTTCAGACTCTGCTGCCATGAGAGAAGCCAAAAAGAAAAGAGAGAAGTCGCTCCAGTTTGGTGTGCAGCTAGGCAAGACATGTTTCAACGCTTTAAAGGATGTAGTGTCAGTAGATGGAGACGGGGAATGTAGCTCTGGAGTTGATGACCTCACTCGCAATGAACCACCATCCCAGGTACTTGCTTTAACTTCGCGGTGTCATATGTGGTTGCATGTTCCATATGGTGTCTAGCATGTATTCGAAAGGCCGAAGTCGGTAAGATAAGGAAAGATATTTTTTTTACATGAACCACCATCCCGTGAGCACCAGAAGACAAATAGCTAGTCAGGGCACTGGCCGAGCCAGTGACAAGCCCGAAAAAGATAGGCATCACCTGGAAGCCAACCAAAAAGCTGCGATGGTGGCGAAGCAGCCCACCTCCCACCAGGCTCTCAGGTCCTAGATGATCATGCTCACCACTCCAGCCGGATGTCTAGCTTGTATTGCTTCCAATTTGGTTAAATTGCATCTGCTTAGCTTACACATTATACCTTTGAATATGACATGCCTTTCTGTTTTTGGTACATACTAGTACATCTGTGTATTAACCATGTTCTTACATCAAACTAATGTTCTTGTGTATCCCTCATCAATCACTTATGACGAGGCAGGCAGGCAAGGGGACTACTCCTCATTTAAAGAATGCAGCGTCAGCCTCCCGACATGATTCTCAAGAAACAGAAATGCTACATGAAGATAGTGAACGTAGCTCTGTAGTTGATTACAGCATTTCCCCTACACTAGCATCGCAGGTGCTTGCTCTAACTTGGCAGCGTGATATGTGGTTGCATGTTGCATATGGTGTCTAGATTGTAATTCTTCCAATCTAGTTAAACTGCATGTGCTAGTCTGCTTAGCTTATACATTATACCTGTTAATGTGACATGCCTTCCTGTATTTAGTACATAGTACATCTGTCTATTAAGCATGTCCTTACATAAAACTATTGTTTTTGTATATCCCGCATCAATCAACATGACGAGACACCTTTAGTATATGCAGTGCGATATTAGTTGCATCTTTCATATGATTTATAGCATGCGCTACTTCTAATTTGTTGAAATTCCATTTATGATGGGACACTTTTAACTTGGCAGAGTCATATTGGTTGCATCTTTCATGTGGTGTCTAGATTGCATTGCTTCTTATTTGCTGGAATGGTTTCTGCTTAGTTTACACAAACAGTTGTGAACATGCCATGCCGTCCTGTTTTTCGTACATATTCCATCCTGGTATCATGTGTTTGCCTAACATCAAAGTAGTGATTGTCAGTATCATGCATGAATGAGTTCTGAAGAGAGAATTTTATTGCTTTTTCTTGTCAGTTTTACTTGACAATTCAAAATCAATAAAGTGGAAGGAAGTTAGCAAGGCAGCGGATAAAGGTGCTCCTTCCGAATGGAGGGCCTCTACAGTTTCTACTCCTCCACACCCCCAAGATGATTTCCATGACAACACATGCATAGACACTCAACAAAGCTGTGTTTATGATGAGCACGTCTCCCCTAGTGCAGCATCACCGGTGCTCCCTCTAACTTGGCACTGTTATATGTGGTTGCATGTTATGTGTGATGTCTAGCTTGTATTGCTTCTAATTTTGTTGAATTCCATCTGCTTACTTTACACATTATACTTGAATAAGACACGTGTTCCTGTTTCTAGAACATACAATATCTGTCTATCACACCATGTTCTTACATCAAATTACTACTGTTGTGTAACCTGCAACAATCACTTATCATAAGACACGTTTGACTTCGGAGTGTGATATAGGTTACATCTCACATTCTTTTCTAGCTTGTACTACTAATTTGTTGAAATGGCACTTATGACGAGACAGTTTTAACTTGGTAGAGTGATATTCGTTGCATCTTTCATATGGTGTCTAGCTTTCATTGCTTCTAATTTGTTGAAATGCCTTCTACTTAGTTTACACATCATAAGCTATGAATATGCAATGGCACTAATGACGAGAGACCTCTAACATGGTAGTGTGATGTTGTTTGCATCTTGCATATGATTTATTTCTTGTACTGCTTCACATTTGTTTAAACGCCATTTATGATGAGACACTGTTAACTTGGCATAGCGATATTTGTAGCATCTTTCATATGGTGTCTACCTTCCATTGCATTGCTTCTAATTTGGTGAAATGTCTTCTTCTTAGTTTACACATCATAGTTCTGGTTATCTCTTCCGTCCTGTTTTTCATACATATTACATCCTCCTATCATGTGGTTGTCTAACATCAAAGTTCAGTTCGTTTGCATCACGCATCAATTTGTTCTGAAGAACTAAATTGTTATTCGTTTTTCTTGTCGGCTTGACTTAACATGGCACAGAGAAAGAGGAAGAAACACAGAATGGCAGGGAATGAGAAGAGGATGAATCCTGCAGATTCTGTTGGTACTGATGGTGCAATAGAAGGTCAAAGTCCAGCAGACAATTCTACAAACACGGCATCCCATGCTACACGAGTTGCAAAAAAAGACAAACATAAACAAATAGTTGCCACCAAATAAGCAGAAATAGCCCTAGTTCTTGCAACACCTACCACAGTACTACCAGCTGCACGACGTACTCGTGCGTCAACTGAGCTAGCAGCACGTTCCCAAGCTCCCTTGCCACCTGACACTACTTCCCAAGCACTCTTGACACAAGACGAGTTGGCAATATCAGATGAACCTTGTGAGCTTCAACAGCAAGAAGGTAGTTGCTGGAGTCAAGTTACAGTTGCATGCTTCTTTATATGTAGTCTCACAGTTTGATGTACACTAACACTTCCTATGTTTGTTGTTGGACTAGCACCTAGGCGCAAGAGGAAACAAACATCAGGGATAATGCTCGATAGGTTAACTAAATCTAGAGGAGGAAGAATGGAGATCTGTTTTAAGGCAGGTTTAAAAAGGCCACGTGATGCTACAGAGTCAGCCAAGTTAGTATCAGAGGCAGCGGTTGCTGTTAGGTGTCATGTATGTATCCTCCCAACATGGATTCAGTACAGGAATGACAAAGACGAAACCTAGTTCAACATCTTCCTCGACCATTTATCTGTAAGTATGGTTATGTATGGAAACTAGTAATATCGTCTTGCTCTGTCCAATACTTTCTAGGTTGCTGATAATGAGACTCCCGTAATTTTAAACAGATGAGGTTCAAGTTGGATAGCCAAGATGATGCAACCAGACAAGCTTGCACCCATGTTTTCAAGTCTGCTCTGTGACAGTATTGGTATAACTTGAGGAAAACTCACTTTGAAGGCAAGGCTAATAGTGAACTTGCCCAAACATCTCCAGTGGAAAATATATCTGATGAAGACTGCAGAGGCCTCGTTAAACACTGGTCCGATTCGAAGTATCAGGTACATTATATATATGTCATCAGATCACATGTTAAAGTCCTATTTATGCATGTGCCACACAAATCTATCTTCTTGTAGGTGAACTGTTCAAAGAACAAGGCCAACCGTACGAAAGTGAAATTCCAACAAACGACAGGATCTCGTAGCTATATTGCAGACTACGATGCTCTTGTAATTAGCTGCTGTTTCACTCTTTTCGTTGTACCATATTATCAGATCTATATTGACTTGTTCCAAATGCAGAGGAAAGCCCGCAAGGACCAAAAAGTACCTGCACTAAATGCTGTGGAAATCTTCAAGGACTGTCACACCAGCAAGAAGAAGGGCATGACTACACCAGTCAAAGCCGCTGTTGTAAGTCCTTAATCCTCATGCCTTTTAACTACTACTTACTCTGACTTGTGCCTTGAACTGCATGGTTTGCAGCCAATGTCTATTACTCTTTTCAATTTTATACACAATTGTCTTAGTGTATCATTGCACCTTACAAGGTTTAAAAGAGAGGAGTGATGTTCCTTTGATCTTGACCCGTAATCTAGTTCCGTGCTAGACTTGCCCATACAACGTTACAATTGCCTATTTGTCTGTTCTCAGTTGTTTTGTGATATGAATGACGTCATACTATGCTTACCATATTATAAACTTCGTCTCTTCGTCCTTAGCCCTCAATACAATGTGAAGAAATAGACAATACATTAGCAATGGTACATGGTCATATGTTTGGAACCTGGTTTTATTATGTACTTTGCAATAAAATACAACTAATATTTTACATGGGTTCACCAGAATAAGTTCTGTATATAGACCAAAGCTATTTTGTTTGGTTTTGCTGCGTCCTTAATATCTTCTGTTCTGGTACTACTAATGTAAAACCTCAACTTTTCAGCGAGCTATGGAAAAAATGGTGGAACCGCCACCTTCTGAAGGTGGCGAGGCAACTATAACCGCAATGTGAGCTCTTGCTGCAGTGGGTCAGTACCTGTCCACTAACAGTGCCAAAAGCACGTTCCTGCGTAATACTGGGATGGTTGTTAAGGCAATATCGTCCAAACTGCCTCATGATCAAGATATGCAAGCTCAAAACAATGTTGTATCTGCGCTCCAGACACAAGTACATTCCCTAACAGAGACCCTTTGTGAAACAAGGAGAAACATTGCTCAATGTCGTAAAGATATGCATGGTTTTGAAACCAGACTATCAGACATTTGCTATGTTGCTCAGGAGCCTAGGGGAAATGAAGGCGAGGGTTATGGTGCTCCATCGAACAATACAACATGAAAACATAACAGTCAGGTCAAATGAACTGAGCTTCTGAACTTCTGGTGGTGCATTTATCTGCTAGACTGTTAAGTTTTATGCCAACCTTCCTTTTGTTATATAGTTGTAATTTGTTTTGGTGCGATACAAAATTTATTCTTAACGTGCAACCACCACCTGAAGAAAACAGCAAGCCATTTTTGTATAGTGTAGGGTGTTCCCTATATTTGCACCGGTGGCGATCTTTGATGCCGAGTGGATGTAATCTGTGCAATCGCCTTAATAGCCTAGCGTTAGTTTCGGCCTTATTTATTTCCTAGTGTTCTCTTTCCCTGGTTTGCTAGTGGCCACAACTACCATGGGCCATATACGGCCCGTAGGATCCATGGGTCTCCTACGGGCCGTCGATAAATGGGCCTGTAATCGATGGGCCTCGGGCCGTCGGATAAATGTGTCTACATGGGCCATAATCGGGCGTAATTGGTATCGACCCAGCACGGTAACAGGCCGTAGGACAGCAAAGGCTAAATTCTGTCACAGGCATAACGGGTCGTTAATGGGCCAGAATATAGGACGGGCTGGAAACGGCGCAACGGGTTAACAGGCCAGAAATGGGCCGACTCTTGCCATGGGCCAAATTTGGCCCATTAGGGTAACAGGCCAGTAACGGGCCGACTCTTGCCATGGACCGAATTTGGCCCATTAGTGGAACAGGCTAGTAACAGGCCGACCCTTGCCATGGGCCGAATTTGGCCCATTAGGGGAACAGGCCAGTAACGGGCCAGAAGTAATCGAGGGCCGAAAAGGAGCCCAAGAACGTATGGGCCGTCAATAGGCCGAAAGCTAACACGGGATGGAAACGGCCCATGTAAATCACGGGCCGTTAACGGGTATAAAGAAAATTACTGTTCATTATGGGCTGGACTCACCGTGGGCCTGTAATGGGCCGAAAGATACGAAGGCCTCATATGTGCCGAAAGACGTCATGGGCCATACATGGGCCGAAAGTGGAATGGGCTAGTATTATATTCAACGGCCCACATGACGTTGTTGGGCCGATTTCCTTTAGGGCCTAACGGGCCGTGAGTTAATGGGCCATAAAATGGGCTATTTGCGAAGAGACCGTTAACATGCTTTTCATGGGCTAGCCCGTTAAGTTTTGACCAAGTCAAACGGGCCGGCTTTGCAAGCTAAATGGGCCACTGTTGGGCCGTGCCACGTGTCGACATATCATAGGAGCCTATCTGACCCACTGACGAGCTGACACGTGTTTCATCCGGCCAATAAGAATTTAACACGTGGAAATTTCCCATTGGTCGGGGCTGTTAACGGGTTATCGGATCCAAAACCCGCCCCGATAGCTTAACGGCGTTCTGTTACGGTGGATGCCACGTGTTGGTCACCCTTGACGAAAGCACTTCTGTGATGCGCGATTTATCGTCATGGAAGTGGACACTTCCGTGATGATAATTTTGGTAATGTCATGGAACACTTCTACGACAGCACAGGTATGACTATCTTGATTCTGTCATAAATTTTTCAGGGATGTACATGCATGACAAAAAACGCGACCTACTGTGACAAACACGTATCATCACGGAAGTGTATTTTTTTGTAGTGAAGGCAGTGCTTGCCAATCGTAGGCCATATGGTGAGGATCAACCCAGACCCCTTTCCTGTAGGAGAAACCATAAATGGTTGACCACCATGAGATATCGATAGTTGTTTAGTATTGGTGCCAGACCCGTCAGCTAAGAAGACCCATTAATGATATAACCGTACCAAGATGAAAGGATAGAAGTATTGAGGAAAAGGTTATGCCACTACCGGAAGAGCCCAGAGAAGGAATTTTCCTAAGAATCTAAGAAGACCGACACTGTCAAGGATAAGAATAGAGTATATGAGTTTTGATGGAACCGTAACCATGTTTTTAAGGGTGGTAGCACCCAGACCCCCTGTGATGATCGATGGATTTTGAGAAGACCACCAAACCTAGCCTATTTCTTTCTAGCCTCTCGGAATCTCGAGGACGAGATTCATTTTAAGGGTGGTAGGTATGTAACATCCCAAAATTCTAAATTTTGGAATGTTATAATAAATAGATAGTTTTGATTGATTGTTTGATTGTGGTTGCTTGTGTGAAATTGAGTGGAATTCGAAATTTTTGAAAGTTAAATGAGAGGGAATAAAAGGACTTTCCCAAACTTTCATCTTGCATTTTTTATCTCCATGAATTCAAATTCTTTTCAAATACAAAACCCTAGAGAGAAGATGACATGACTTCTTCCATTTATTTAAATGAAAAGGGTTGTTGAAAATATTTGAATTTCATTTGAAAATATTTCAAATTCAGAAAAACTTTAAGCAACTCAATGATTTTCTTGAGAGAAGATAAAATGACTTCTTCAAAACATATGAAATATGAGTTGGAAGTTTAAAAAGATCAAATTCAAAGTCCCTATTGAAATTATTTTCAAATTTGGAGTTATTTGGGTTTTATTCAAATTATTTTTCTCCAAAAATAAAATATAGAGAAATTAGGGTAAAATGATTCCCTACATCAGAAAATTGGAGAGAAATAAATCTGAATTAATTTTGGTATTTTTAAAAGGATTTTTATTTGATTTTATTGCACCAGTGGCACTCTTTGTTTTATTTAAATTTGTGTATATTTTATTTGATCTTACAAAAATGTTCACGTCGCAGAAAATCTTTTTCTGAAAATTTTGATATATTGTATGCCTAGGTTCTATTTTATTTTATTTTGCTTTATTTTAATTTTTTCGTTGTGTTTTAAAAATAATAGATGCTGACCGCACCAAGCCACTCAGCGGCCCAGCAGCGCCTGGCGCACGCGTGCCCGAGCCAGGCCGCGGCCCGACCCACCCCGGTCGTCCCCGACCTCCAGCAAGGAGACCTGCTGCCGCCCGACTCCGCCGACGCCGTGGTCTCCGCCCCGGTCTCCTTCACCGCGTCAACCTCGCCCCTACTCCAAGCATCCCTCCGCCTTTATATAGTGCGCCCGGGACCCCTGGATCCCGTTTTCGCAGCCGCCGCCGCTCCTCGATTCGCCGCAACTGCCACCACCAGCGAGATCTCCCGCAGCCGCGTCTCATCGCCACCGCCTTGCCACTCCACCGCCTGCTGCTCGCCGCCGCACTCCGCCCCGCACCGCGTCGCCCCGCGTAGCCACCGCCGCCGCCCGCGCCTTGTCCCACCGTCGCCGGAGCCCGCCACCACCGCCAACCGTCATCGCCGCCGCCGAAATTTCCCCGCCGGCGCCGAACCGCTGCTGAACCGGTATAAACCCCGGTCCCATCCGGTGTTTTTCTTTCGGTGCGGTTTTTCATTTACAACCGTTTGTTTTTTGTTAGTTATTTAGTGGATGTTCGCCAGGTTAGATCTGTTAGTGAACGCTTTCGTTCATTAGGTCTCTGTAGCGAGCGTTCGCTCGACAATTTTTTCTTTTTCTTTTTTATTTTTCTGCGATGGACATAGTTGTAGTTGTTTTATTCACAGTTTAGCCCCTGAACTTCAAACGAACCCTACTTTTCACTCGTTTGTCCAAATCCAAGCAAACCAACGACCACTCCTTCGTTATGATCCTCTCTATCCAGTAAAACAACTTGAACATGTTTTTGAAAGTTTAAAATTTGATTTCAATCAGATTTGGATTTGAACTTCGTTTGATCGTAACTTGAGTTTTATAACTCCGATTTAGTTGATTCTTTTGGCAAATCGAAGCTCTTGACCTAAACTTTCTGATAAGGCCAAATTCATATAATTTTGGTACTATTAGAAATTGTTTCATGTTGCAAGAGTTATTTGATTGGTTTTGTTGTTTTCCTAATTGTTTTCTTCGATCTTTCTGATCTTTTGAGTGATTGCTTATGTGTGGTTACTATTGCTTGCTTACGATAGATTGACCGGAGTGTGACGAGTAAACTATCAAGAGTTTTTAGTGCGAATCATCTTCATCAATAGTACAGGCAAGTTCACACTTTGATCATATCCCTTTCATACCCAGTTTTTATGCATTAGTTTCAATCCTCAAACATTGCATGAGTAGGATTGATAACATGTGGGTTTTGGGAAGTAGTTGATGAGGTAGGAACCTATTGCCCTGCATTCAAACCTTGGGAGTTACTTCTATGTTATGCTTATACTGCTATGCTATGCTCGTAGACGTGGATTGGTTTGAGAGAATTCATGAAAGATGTGAGAGATTTTTTTGTTAACTAAGGTTCAACTTAAGGTGGCTACTTTAATACACATCTGGGCGGATTGCTAGGGGCACCCTGGGGATATACCAATGGACTTGCCCGGACACCTGGGGATATACCAGTGTTGTCCTAGGAGATCCCGAGGATATACAGTGTGATCCTCCTACGGTCTGCCACCCAAGCTCAAAGGGATCATGAGATTATTCATGCTAGAA
Source organism: Triticum monococcum (assembly GCA_034509565.1). Taxonomy (NCBI): domain Eukaryota; kingdom Viridiplantae; phylum Streptophyta; class Magnoliopsida; order Poales; family Poaceae; genus Triticum; species Triticum monococcum. The sequence goes on along the minus strand of CM067843.1, from coordinate 70,454,823 downwards.
ACTTCCGTGTGCAGCCACAAGCCATTATGGGCTCTGGCATAGTTGAGTATGTTGTGTGACCTCTTTCAGTGGTTGGCTAGCAGATGTAGAGGGAAAGTAGGTGTAAGTGTCCACCCAGAGTAAAGAGTTAATGCTTCTGAAAGACTATGTCTCGGTCATCCATTTCTCAAACACCATGTAGTGCAAGAAATCCAACGGAGGAGATCTAGTCTTATGGGGAAAAGTGCGCAAACCTCTGCAGAGTGTACAAACTAATCATGATTAGCCATGTCCCCGGTTATGGTCATCTTGAGTATCTGGTTCTTGAATTATCATTTTGATCTCATCACTCTATAATTAATTTGTTGGGTTGTTAATAATTACTTTTAATTGGGATTGAGATGGGGATTTACCATTCTCAATGTTTTCAACAAACTTTGTAGTTAAATAAAATATATTCCATTGCAGTAGGGAGAATTTGGCTTTTCGCAAAAACATTATAGCCATAGAGCCTCCACCAGCCATATATGCATGTAGTGATAGCTATTATTCATCATTATCCTATGGTGTGAATTTGCTAGTACATTCAATGTACTGACCCTTTGTGGCTGCAATGTCTCATGTTGTAGCAATCTTACGACGAGTAAGTGATATGTTAGGGTTACAATTTCTACACTCAACTTTGCCGTTGGTGTTGATGGAATCCACAACCTTTGTTACTTCCGCTATTTGGATTGAGGTAATAGTATTTACGTTACTTTATATATGTGATTTAGCTCTGTTATAAATCCTCGAGTACTGTGTGTGTCAGCATACCGATCCAGGGATGACACTTAAGCACAGAGACTTGACCGTCTGAGGTCGGGTCGCTACAAGATGGTATCAGAGCACATATTGACTGTAGGATGTGTCCCCTAGAAACTGGCAAGCCCGTAGGAAAGATTTTTCTCTACAACTTCATTTTCAAAAAGATCTTTTCCGCTCTTCTTTTCTGAGCTTATTCAAATATTCCCTTTTAGTGAGACTATACCCCTATCCCCTTTTGACCACGAAGATTTGACTGATGAGGCCACTCCAAGAAGTACAAGATATCGGACAACTAAGATCACTTCCGAATGAAGAGGATTTTACCATGCATTATAATAATGGAAACTGCAACGGTTGAAGACTCTGAAGACTAGGAGAATTTGGAGGTTATGAAGAATTTCCAGATTTAGTATGACCGAGTAAGGCTACCCTTATGGAACTTGACAGACTATGGAAACTGTCAATACCCGAGATCAAGGTGTGTTGGAGAAAGACCGGAACATGGAGCACTAGAACTCAAAGTTTTGTCAAGAAACCCTAACGCAGGAGATATCAACTATGGAATGATAGCTCATGGCAATGGCAAGGGAAGAAACACGACTAACCATCAGGTTATCGCCCGCTTATGCTATTGTCACCGTGCTGAGTTAAGCATGCATTTCTTCGAAAGGATTGGATGGTAGAAGGCTGATGGAGCAGCTATCAGTAAGTTGAAGTTTTAACCTTAGCTGGTGTATCACCAGGATTTGGAGTATTACATCAAGAATTATAAGATGGACCTTTAGGAAGCCGTATTTGACAAGAAGCATTTTCGTGAAGAACTCAGGACCCTAGAAGCTGAATAGCCAAGCAAGAGGAGCAAAACCTCAAGAATACTGGAGATTTGTCAGGAACTGAAGGACAGTAGGACCATGGCTCATGCCAGGGGTGTTGAAACCCAGAAGTTTGGAATGCTACTCCAGAATATTCAGGGATGTCCCGATAGACTTTGCGACAACAGAGATGAGCTGACAAAAAGGATTTGAGATGGACAAGCATGATCAGAAGAAGCCATCGGAGACATGAACAAGACTTGAAGAGCTTGGAGAATATTTATTGACCTTTAGAAGACCAAACCCCTGTTATATACCTACGTTAGATGCGACAATTGTGAGCTGCCGTTTGTTTGATGTTTTTTCCGACAGCCACAATAAAAATCTGTCTTTTCAAAACTATTGTTTGTATTGTGTGTATCCCTCTCTATCTCTCTTATCTCACCCCGAAACCCTGGACCCAATAGAGGATGAATAGAGATGAACTCATATTTCCGGGACCGATAAGTCAATTGGACACAGACTGATGGATTCAAGACATGGAGGATCACATGGAGAATAACACTATAGCCGAAAAGGATATGACCCAGCATACTCTTCACTGCTTTGAAAGAGGTGCTGCTATTTGGTGGAGGATGTACCAAACCACTTGGAAAGAATTTAAGTTGACTCTACCAAAGTCTCGGTTTGAGTCCCAGAAATTGAAGCCTTATGGAAAGGATATGAAGAAAACTTGTGCATGCAAGCTTTGTGGAGAAATAGGACACAACCATAAGGAACACAAGGATGGATGCGCTAATTGTGAAGAACGTCACCCAGCTGAACAATGCCCAACTAGGTAGATCACTTGTTTCTTGTGTGCAGGGACTACCCACTACCCTGCTCAGTGTCACATTTACCCCATGGTACAAACAACTGTACAACAGAAGAAAGAAGCAATGAAAGGAGCCCTCATGGAAATTTTAGAAGAACCTGGGATGAGGGAAGAGGTGGAGGACACACCCAAAGAAGACCCAATTAAACCATGCACCAGGTATTGCTAGTCATGTGGAGAAGAAGGACACATCTCCCAGAATTGTTTGAATGGGGATCTAGTAGAATTCCCGACCGAGGAAATAGAGTATGAACCACAAGAAATAGAAGCCCTGATTGGAACGGGAAAGTCCATGAAGAGAAGTAGATTGGATACCAGGAAGGACCTGAGTCATATCACCTGCTACAGGTACAAGGAATCGGGGCGCTACTTCAGCCGTTGCCCAAAAAGGAAACCTCGATACTTGTCTGAAGTAATATGTTTTTGTTGTAATGAAGCAGGACACTTTGCCAGGGATTGTCCCAAAGAGAAGGAGGCTTGTGTTAAGTAGTGGAGTTTGCAACAAAAGGAATATAGTAGTAGTAGTAGTAGTAGTAGTAGTAGTAGTAGTAGTAGTAGTAGTAGTAGTAGTGGGAACAATTCTTTTTCATTGAAGTGTTGAGTTGAGGCATGTAATGGATATGCAGGAGATTGTAATAACTTGAGGATCAATAAAGTTAGCATCGTTGGTACTGATTTGGATTTTATGAGTTGTTACTCTATGAAGAAAGATTTTTGACCATTTTAGAGGATATGAGAAATATGGTCTGTGGGTGAATTTGTCCATTTCAAGGGTGGTAGTAAATGTGAGGACCCTTGACCCCTAGAAAAAAATAATGATATTCCACAGAGTGGATTTCGGACAAAATAAGTATGAGTTTTGTCTCGATATGTGGGATACCCCAAGAGTATGAAGGGATGAAGTACTATTGGATATAAAGGAGGTAGAATGTTGGTAATATGGAGCAATTGTAACTCCATGATGAGTCTGAGTATTCACGTCTTAGTTTGGTACAAATAGAAGGAAGGGAGATAGTACAATTGGATGGATTTAAGAATGACGGGAAGCTGGATGTTGGAATAACGAGTAGTTGCCCCGATGATGAGTTCAGGGTTTACAAGTGATGAGGTGGGACATAACCCACAGGCCCCAGGACCTGCCAAGAAGCAAGCACATTCTTGCTGAAGGAAAAACCCTGGAAGAGGATATGCCTTTATCAACAAACGATTTTATAGGAGTTTGCGCAAAACCTGAGAGTTGTGAAGGAACGATAGATGTTTGTTTGGCTTGCAGAATCCATGGATTTATCCGAACTTGGTTCGTCGACAAGAGAAATTCTGCAATGCTTGTGAGGATGACCGAGTGTTAGAATGCGAGGTTCGCTAAACCATATACAGGGTAATGATTTGGGTGCGGGATGGATTGATCACCATACCGACTTACTCTTATTATTCGCCTCTGCTATGTGGGATGGTAAATCTGAGTGACTTGCCTATAGTAGAGAGACGACGATCAAAACCTTGTTCAAACCTTAGAATGGTATGACAATTTTCCCTTGTACAAGGCGGTTGTTGCCAATCGTAGGCCATACGGCGAGGATCAACCCAGACCCATTTCCTGCAGGAGAAACCGTAAATGGTTGACCACCATGAGATATCGATATATAGTTGTTTAGTATTGGCGCCACACCCGTCAGCTAAGAAGACCCAGTCATGCTATAACCGTACCAAGATGAGAGGACAGAAGTATTGAGGAAAAGGTTATGCCACTACCGGAAGAGCCCGGAGAAGGAATTTTCCCAAGAATCTGAGAAGACCGACACTGTCAGGATAAGAATGGAGTATATGAGTTTTGATGGAACCGTAACCATGTTTTTAAGGGTGGTAGGACCCAGACCCCCTATGATGATCGATGGATTTTGAGAAGACCCCCAAACCTAACCTATTTCTTTCTAGCCTCTCCGAATCTCGAGGACGAGATTCATTTTAAGGGTGGTAGGTTTGTAACATCCCAAAATTCTAAATTTTGGAATGTTATAATAAATAGATAGTTTTGATTGATTGTTTGATTGTGGTTGCTTGTGTGAAATTGAGTGGAATTTGAAACTTTTTGAAAGTTAAATGAGAGGGAATAAAAGGACTTTCCCAAACTTTCATCTTGCATTTTTATCTCCATGAATTCAAATTCTTTTCAAATACAAAACCCTAGAGAGAAGATGACATGACTTTCCCATTTATTTAAATGAAAAGGGTTGTTGAAAATATTTGAATTTCATTTGAAAATATTTCAAATTCAGAATAACTTTAAGAAACTCAATGTTTTTCATGAGAGAAGATAAAATGACTTCTTCAAAACATATGAAATATGAGTTGGAAGTCTAAAAGGATCAAATTCAAAGTCCCTATTGAAATTATTTGCAAATTTGGAGTTATTTTGGTTTTATTCAAATTATTTTTCTCCAAAAATAAAATATACATAGATTAGGGTAAAATGATTCCCTACATCAGAAAATTGGAGAGAAATAAATTTGAATTAATTTTGGTATTTTCAAAAGGATTTTTATTGGATTTTATTGCACCAGTGGCACTCTTTGTTTTATTTAAATTTATGTGTATTTTATTTGATCTTACAAAAATGTTCACGCCGTAGAATATCTTTTTTTGGAAATTTTGATATATTATATGCCTAGGTTGTATTTTATGTTATTTTGCTTTATTTTAATATTTTTTGTTGTGTTTAAAAAAATAGACGCTGACCGCGCCAGGCCACTCCGCGGCCCAGCAGCGCCTCACGCGTGCGCGCCCGAGCCAGGCCATGGCCCGGCCCACCCCGGTCGTCCCCGACCTCCAGCAGGGAGACCTGCTGTCGCCCGACTCCGCCGGCGCTGTCGTCTCCGCCCCGGTCTCCTTCACCGCCTCGACCTCGCCCCCTCCTCCAAGCCTCCCTCCACCTTTATATAGCGCGCGCGTGACCCCTAGATCCCATTTTCGCCGCCGCCGCTCCTCGACTCGCCGCAACTGCCGCCGCCGGCGAGATCTCCCGCAGCCGCGTCTCGTCACCGCCGCCTGCTGCTCGCCGCCGCACTCCGCCCCGCGTAGCCGCCGCCGCCACCCGCGCCTTGTCCCACCGTCGCCAGAGCCCGCCGCCACCGCCAACCATCGCCGCCGGCGCCGAACCGCTGCTGAACCGGTATAAACGCCGGTCCCATCTGGTTTTTTTTTCTTTCGGTGCGGTTTTTTGTTTAGAACCGTTCGTTTTTGTTAGGTTATTTAGTGGATGTTTGCTAGGTTAGATCTGTTAGTGAACGCTTTTGTTCATTAGATCTTTGTAGCAAGCGTTCGCATGACAGCTTTTTCTTTTTCTTTTCTATTTTTCTGCCAGGGACCTAGTTGTAGTTGTTTTATTCACAGTTTAGCCCCTGAACTTCAAACGAACCCTTCTTTTCACTCGTTTGTCCAAATCCAACGAAACCAACGCGCACTTCTTTGTTATGATCCCCTCTATCCAGTAAAACAACTTGAACATGTTTTTGAAAGTTTAAAATTTGATTTCAAACAGATTTGAATTTGAACTTCGTTTGATCGTAACTTGAGTTTTATAACTCCGATTTAGTTGATTCTTTTTGCAAATCGAAGCTCTTGACCTAAACTTTCTAATAAGGCCAAATTCATATAATTTTGGTACTATTAGAAATTTCTTCATGTTGTAAGAGTTATTTGATTGGTTTTTTTGTTTTCCGAATTGTTTTCTTCGATCTTTCTGATCTTTTGAGTGATTGCTTATGTGTGGTTACAATTGCTTGCTTACGATAGATTGACCGGAGTATGACGAGTAGAACTATCAAGAGTTTTGTGTGTGAATCATCTTCATCAACAGTACAGGCAAGTTCACACTTTGATCATATCCCTTTCATACCCAGTTTTTATGCATTAGTTTCAACCCTCAAACATTACATGAGTAGGATTGATAACATGTGGGTTTTGGGAAGTAGTTGATGAGGTAGGAACCTATTGCCCTGCATTCAAACCTTGGGAGTTACTTCTACGTTATGCTTATACTGCTATGCTATGCTTGTAGACATGGATTGGTTTGAGAGAATTCATGAAAGATGTGAGAGATTTTTTTGTTAACTAAGGTTCAACTTAAGGTGGCTACTTTAATACACATCTGGGTGGATTGCTAGGGGCACCCTGGGATATACCAATGGACTTGCCCAGACACCTGGGGATATACCAGTGTTGTCCTAGGAGATCCCGGGGATATACCGTGTGATCCTCCTATGGTCCGCCACCCAGGCTCAAAGGGATCATAAGATTATTCATGCTAGAAACTTCCGTGTGCAGCCACAAGCCATTATGGGCTCTGGCATAGTTGAGTATGTTGTGTGATCTCTTTCAGTGGTGGGCTAGCAGATGTAGAGGGAAAGTAGGTGTAAGTGTCCACCCAGAGTAAAGAGTTAATGCTTCTGAAAGACTGTGTCTCGGTCATCCGTTTCTCAAACACCATGTAGTGCAAGAAATCCAACGGAGGAGATCGAGTCTTGTGGGGAAAAGTGTGCAAACCTCAGCAGAGTGTACAAACTAATCATGATTAGCCGTGTCCCCGGTTATAGACATCTTGAGTATCTGGTTCTTGAATTATCATGTTGATCTCATCACTCTATAATTAATTTGTTGGGTTGTTAATGATTACTTTTAATTGGGATTGAGATGGGGATTTACCATTCTCAATGTTTTCAACAAACTTTGTAGTTAAATAAAATATATTCCATTGCAGTAGGGAAAAATTGGCTTTTCGCAAAAACATTATACCATAGAGCCTCCACCAGCCATATATGCATGTAGTGATAGCTATTATTCATCATTATCCTATGGTGTGAATTTGCCATTACATTCAATGTACTGACCCTTTGTGGCTACAACGTCTCATGTTCAACGAGTAAGTGATACGTTAGGGTTACGATTTCTACACTCAACTTTGCCCTTGGTGTTGATGGGAATCCACAACCTTTGTTACTTCCGCTATTTGGATTGAGGTAATAGTATTTACGTTACATTATACATGTGATTTACCTCTGTTATAAATCCTCGAGTACTGTGTGTGTCAGCATACCGATCCAGGGGTGACACTTAAGCACAAAGACTTGACCGTCCGAGGTCAGGTCGCTACAATATGGACTTGACTCTGAGATAGTAGCTTCTTTCTGTGAATTATTTGCTACTCATGTTGATCTCCCTAAGGAGAAGTGGTTTAAATATCATCCTCCCATCAAAGTAAAAGCAGTTGAACCTATCAAAGTTGAAGAAAAAACTATCACTTATAATGATCCTATTGTTCCGACTATTTATATCGAGAAACCACCTTTCCATGTTAGAATAAAGGATCATGCTAAAGCCTCCACTGTGGTTAAAAAAAGTAATATTAAGACACCCAAAACCCCTAAGTAAATTAAAGTTGAACCTAGTATTGCTATGGTTAAGGATCTCTTGGCTGATAATATTGATGGGCATGTTATTTACTTCTGTGATGAAGCTGCTAGAATTGCTAGACCCGATACTAAAAATAAACATAGACCGGTTGTAGGCATGGCTGTTATTTCTGTTAAAATAGGAGATCATTGCTATCATGGCTTGTGCGATATGGGTGCTAGTGCAAGTGCAATACCTCATTCCTTATACAAAGAAATTATGCATGATATTGCACCTGTTGAGATAGAAGAAATTGATGTTACAATTAAGCTTGCCAATAGAGATACTATTTCACTAGTTGGGATTGTTAGAGATGTTGAAGTCTTGTGTGGGAAAGTTAAATATCCTGCTGATTTTATTGTTCTTGGCTCCCCACAAGATGACTTTTGTCCCATTATATTTGGTAGACCCTTCTTGAATACTGTTAATGCTAGGATAGATTGCGAAAGGGATATTGTTACAATTGGTTTAGGGGATATGTCTCATGACTTTAATTTTGCTAAATTTCGTAGACAACCCCATAATAAAGAATTACCTAGCAAGGATGAAATTATTGGTCTTGCTTCTATTGCCGTGCCTCCTGATGATCCTTTAGAACAATATTTGCTAGACCATGAGAATGATATGTTTATGAATGAAAGAAGGGAAATAGATGAAGTATTATTTAAACAAGGACCTATTCTGAAACACAACTTACCTGTTGAAATCCTAGGGGATCCTCCTCCACCCAAGGGTGATCCTGTGTTTGAGCTTAAACCATTACCTGATACTCTTAAATATGCTTATCTTGATGAAAAGAAAATATATCCTGTTATTATTAGTGCTAACCTTTCAGAGCAAGAAGAGAAATTATTGAAAACTCTAAAGAAGCACCGTGCTGCTATTGGATATACGCTGGATGATCTTAAGGGCATTAGTCCCACTCTATGCCAGCACAAAATAAAATTGGAGAAAGACGCTAAACCGGTTGTTGATCATCAACGACGGTTAAATCCTAAGAAAGAAGTGGTAAGAAAAGAAATACTGAAGCTTCTGGAGGTAAGTATAATTTATCCTGTTGCTGATAGTCAGTGGGTAAGTCCTGTCCATTGTGTCCCTAAAAAGGGAGGTATTACTGTCATCCCTAATGATAAAGATGAATTGATCCCACAAAGAATTGTTACAGGTTATAGGATGGTAATTGATTTCCGCAAATTAAATAAAGCTACTAAAAAGGATCATTACCCTTTACCTTTTATTGATCAAATGCTATAAATATTATCCAAACATACACATTTTTGCTTTCTAGATGGTTACTCGGGTTTTTCCCAAATACCTGTGTCAAAAGAGGATCAAGAAAAGACCACTTTTACTTGCCCTTTCGGTACTTTTGCTTATAGATGTATGCCTTTTAGTTTATGTAATGCACCTGCTACCTTTCAAAGATGCATGATGGCTATATTCTCTGACTTTTGTGAAAAGATTGTTGAGGTTTTCATGGATGATTTCTTCGTTTATGGATCTTCTTTTGATGATTGCTTAAGCAACCTTGAACGAGTTTTGCAGAGATGCGAAGAAACTAATCTTGTCTTGAATTGGGAGAAGTGCCACTTTATGGTTAATGAAGGTATTGTCTTGGGGCATAAAATTTCTGAAAGAGGTATTGAAGTTGACAAAGCTAAAGTTGATGCTATTCAAAATATGCCGTGTCCCAAGGACATCAAAGGTATAAGAAGTTTCCTTGGTCATATCGGTTTTTATAGGAGGTTCATTAAAGACTTCTCAAAAATTTCTAGGCCTTTGACTAATCTCTTACAAAAAGATATTCCTTTTGTTTTTGATGATGATTGTGTAGAAGCATTTGAAATACTTAAGAAAGCTTTGATTTCTGCACCTATTGTTCAGCCACCTGATTGGAATTTACCATTCGAAATTATGTGCGGTGCTAGTGATTATGTTGTAGGTGATGTTCTAGGACAAAGAGTGTGGCACCCCGGCTCAGAGAAAACTGGAACGCCCCGTATTCCAGCCCAGAGATCGAGGTGAAGTCTTCTGGAATACGACACTGCTTAGTATAGAACAAACCAGCTCTCTACACTACAAAAAAAGACACATCCGTGACATTTTGGGCCGAACGGAAAAAAATTCTGTCATACATATGACACTTCTATGACTATAATTGTGACAAAACCTGGTATCATCATAGATGTGGTGGGCTCCTACTTCTATGACAAAAACTCATGACAGAAAATGGGCTTTTCGTCCTGGGCGGGCCGGAGACGCAGCTGCATGACATTCTTTGGGCCATCCATGACGGAAAAAAACTGTGGTAGAAGCGAGGGGGAGGAAAATTTCGGGGAGTTCCCGGTTACGGTGGGAGGTCGGGGGCCGAGCGATGCACGTTTCTCTCATACATGTACGCGCGTGTGTGTGAGGCGTTGGCTCTAACGGAACCCGAGCGAGCCGTTGGGCTCTAACTGAACCCGAGCGATTGCACTGCAGGCTACGCATTACTGAACCCGAGCGATTGGTCGATGGATGTTAACTGAACCCGCTCGAGTGATTCCTTGGGCTACTGCTGCTAACTGAAGCCGATCGATGCTGCCTCTGGATGAACAGTGAGCGTTGTGGGGGGGGGGGGGTTGGATGAACAGTTCCCGGTGGGGGTGGATGAACAGGACCCCGTGGTGTTGCCTCTGGATGAACAGGACCCCGATCGATCGAGCCGGTTGGGGCTGGATGAACAGGACCCCGTGGAGGGGTGGATGAACAGGACCACCCCGTGGAGGGTAGGATGAACAGTAGACGGTGGAGGGGTGCCCGTGGAGGGGTGGTTGAACAGGACCTCGTGGTGGGGAGGGCTGGATGAACAGTAGCTCGTGGAGGCTGGAGGGGGTCGACGGTGGAGATGAACAGTATCCCATGGAGTCCCGTTTTGCGGTACGCCACACCCCTCCCGATGAACAGGACCCTCGTTTCAACCGTAGCGCTCCAACACAAGTCCGTTTCCTCCGTTTTGCGGTACGCCACACCCCTCCCGATCAACAGGACCCCCGTTTCGACCGTAGGAGGTCCGTTTCCTCCGCTTTGCGGTACGCCACACCCCTCCCGATCAACAGGACCCCCGTTTCGACCGTAGCGCTCCAACACAAGTCCGTTTCCTTCGTTTTGCGGTACGCCACACCCCTCCCGATCAACAGGACCCCCGTTTCGACCATAGGAGGTCCGTTTCCTCCGTTGTGCGGTACGCCAGGCCTCGTTTCCATCGCCTCTTCCGTCCAAGCCCTCCCGATGAACACGACCACACATTCCATTCCGACCTAGGCGCGTTGCCTCCCGATGAACACGACGCATTCCATTGCCTCCCCGTGAACACGACGACGACATTGTTTCTCTGTTCCGACCCAGCCATGTACATGAGCCCTCGCCGTACGTATGCGCGAGTAGGCGTTCGAGACCCCGCCCGTATGTACACATATGTGGCCATATTTTCTTTCTTGCACCCCGGCCGCCTCTACTACGACACGTGCGCGCCTCTACAACCACCAGTATATATGTACATACACGTTCGCGACCAGAATGACAACGCTACGTACGCTTCGACCAGGTGGGTCCCGACTGTCAGGCACTTCCTTGCCTGCGAAGATGTAGCTAGTGGGTCCCAGCAGTTAGGGGGCGAATCGTTTTTTTGCCCGGACGCACTTCCTTGCATGCGAAGATGTAGCTGGTGGGTCCCAGCAGTCGGGAGGCCCGTGGGTCCCAGCAGTCAGGGGGGCGAATCGTTTTGGTTTTCTTTTTTTTTGCCCGGACGCACTTCCTTGCGTGCGAAGATGTAGCTGGTGGGTCCCAGCAGTCAGGGGGCGAATCATTTTTTTGCCCGAACGCACTTCCTTGTGTGCGAAGGTGTAGCTGGTGGGTCCCAGCAGTCAGGGGGGAAACGTTTTTTTTTGCGAAATACGGTGGCCCGTCCGATGGGTCCCTGCTGTCAGGTGGAGGAATCATTATTTTCCGCGTAATAAGGAGGCACTTCCTTGCTGCCGCCGTGGACCCAGCTGTCAGCCTCTCCATGTACAGTCCACATCCGATGGAAGTCGTTCCTTGACCACATTGACCACGCCGCGCCGAGAGCACCAGGGCGGTGGACGACGGCGTGGCCTAGGAAGGAGACGACGGGGAGCCGGGGAAGACGCGGCAGTGGAAGCCCACACGCGCGCGGAGAGGAGTACGAGGGTTCACTGGTTCGGTTACGGTGTGAGGCTGCCGTCGTCGCAAGGCCTGGCCAGCGGTGGGAATAGTAGGGGCGGTGAGGCCTCCGCGGCAGCACGGCCGGCCACGGGAGGCAGGAGCATGCGGCACGACCGGCGCTGCTTTGGGCGGCTGGAGTAAGAAGACCAGAGGTTGAAGAAGCACTATGGCCATTGGATGCACATCGTACGGTCACTGGAGCTAGAGTCGTTCATATTGACTAAAGTTGACAAAGGCCCCCGTCCCAGTCAACTTAGTAGGCCCACAAGTCAGCCTCCCACCATGGTGGGTCCCAGCTAGCAGGGGGAGTATTCACTTTTTTGTGCGTAATAAGGTGGCACTTCCGGTGGGTCCGAGCTGATAGCGGGGGGAACGTTTTTTTTGCGAAATACGCTGGCCCGTCCAGTGGGTCCGAGCAGTCAGGGGGGCAACGTTTTTTTCGCGAAATAAGGTGGCCCGTCTGGTGGGTCCCTGCTGTAAGGTGGGGGAATAATTATTTTGCGCGTAATAAGGAGGCACTTCCTTGCAGCCGCCTGGACCCAGCTGTCAGCCTCTCCACGTACAGTACTCTCTCGATGGAAGTCAGTCATTAACCACGTTGACCACGCCGCGCTGAGACCACCAGGGCGGTGGTCTGGACGACGGCGAGGCCTAGGAAGGGGATGACGCGGAGCCGGGGAAGACGCAGCAGTGGAAGCCTGCGGGGAGAGGAGTACGAGGGTTCACTGGTTCAGCTGCGGTGTGAGGCTGCCGTCGCCGCAGAATAACAGGGGGTGTGGGTGAGTGGAGGGATGGCCTGGCCAGCGGTGGGAGTAGTATGGGGGCGGTGAGGCCTCCGCAACAGCATAGCCGGCCATGGGAGGCAGGAGAAGGCGGCACGACCGGCGCTGCTTTGGGCGGCTGGACCAAGAAGACCAGAGGTTGAGGAAGCACTACGTCCGTTGGATGGACATCGTACGGTCACTGAAGCTAGAAACATTTATTATTGACTAAGTTGACAAAGCCCTTGGTACGCTCCAACTTAGTAGGCCCACAGGTCAGCCTCCGAAACGGTGCGCCCCAGATGTCAGGGGGAGGAATCATTTTTTGGGCAGCCAAAGCTAAGAATATCCGAAATTGAAGAACAAGCACGACATCTGTTGGATAGACATCCAACGGCCACTGCTGCTAGAACCGTGTGTTGACTATAATAAGTTGGCAAAGCCTTGCATACGTGTCAACTTATTTTTTTAGGGGACGCGTCACTTAGTAGGCCCACAAGTGTGTGGCAGAGAACTTATAGCCCATTTACGTTTTGTAAGAATGTACAACCCATTTTGGAATTCTAATGGAATTTACAACAGCCCATTTACAGTTTGTTAAAAGTACAACCCATTTTCTAGCTAGGACAATGTTTAATAATTTCAACCAACCGTTGAAGACAGAATTCAATAAAATTTCCCACATTTTGATGGGCTCCGAAATATTTTTATCCCGAAATTTCTAGTCAGATTAAATATAAATTTTGTCGGTGTACTAAAGTAGGGGTACCTTAGTATCCCGAACTTGTGCACAGGCAGTCGCAGCGACCCGCGGCAAGGCTTGCCGGGCGACCGCCAAGACCCTCCATGGTTCCTTTAGGAGCCATTCAAGAACAAAGTATTCAAGAGCAAAACAAGGCCCCAGCAAGAGGAGCTTGCCGGGAAGGAGACAAGGCCCCGGCAAGAGGAGCTTGCCGGGAAGGAGACAAGGCCCCGGCAAGAGGAGCTTGCCGGGAAGGAGACGAGACCCCGGCAAGAGGAGCTTGCCGGGAAGACCAACCAAAGCGTCCCGAGAAGCTCGCTGCGGCGCACCACGCGCCCCGACAAGACCCGGTGAGCGACAAGCTCCCGGACGCGACAAGGCCACATCCGCGGCAAGGCGCTTGCCGCGGCAAGCTACTACCCTGCAGCCCGCGCTCCAGCTCACCCACCAACGTGTCGCCCTGGGACCATTCCTGGCGTACGTGGCGGGAGGCTATGCAGCTAGGGGCATGCGGTGGCAAGCAAGTGCTGACAAGATAACCATCATGGCAAACGGTGGCGTTCCTAGCGGTCCCTCTCTGGGCCGTCAAGGTGACACAGACGGGCATTTAATGCCCTTGTCCCCTGCCGTCAGAGTTAGGTAGGATGCGACATGTAGGCGGTGGAGCCAACTACCACCCCTTTTACATTTTTACCCTCACCTCTGTTGCCACGTGTCGGTGACCCCTTAGACATATAAAAGGAGGCCCATGCGCAACAGAGGAGGGGGGACGGCCATTCTCACGCTCGGTCTCGCCAGCTGCTTGAGTGTCCTGTAGCACTCATCGCTCCCGAGCAAGAACTCAATACAACCACCAAAGCAGGAGTAGGGTTTTACGCATCCGTGCGGCCCGAACCTGGGTAAATCGATCGTCTCGCTCGTGTGTTCGCCTCGATCTGCTCTTTGTGCATCCACCGCCCCCTACCGAACTGAAAGGGGCTCGGTCCGCCGATCCCCATAGGTGTGCGAGGGACCAGCAACCCTCGACATCTTTGGCGCGCCAGGTAGGGGAGCGCGTCGAGGTTGTGCGAACCTGATCTAGCGTTCGCGCGAGCCGAATCTTCATCGTCTTCATCAACATGCTGCCGAAGAAGAAGGCTTCGGAGGTAGCCGCTCCATCTGCGCCGAGCCCGCCATCGCCGGAGCGGACGGCTGGTGGAGCAGGCACCGACGGAAGAGCGGGCGCCGACGGGGAGACTCGTGGCGCTGCCAGGTCCAAGGACCAGGCTGCGCCGCACGTCGGCGGCGTGGTCACCTCCCACAACGACCGCGCGCACTCCAAGACCTCGGCGTCCGTACACGCGCCACGCCCGTCCCAGGAGGCGTGGGACCAGCAACGTCATGGTGCCCACGGTACCATACGCCTGCTGGGCCAGGATCAAGCTGGCGGATCCCGGAGTGCTCGGGATCAGCATGCGCGCCAACATGCTGGCGCGAGCGTGGCGCGGTCGCTCGGACGAGATGTTGCTCCTTCTAACGCGGTTAGAAGTCCAAGCATATCTCATTCCTCGCACCGTTCACCGCCACCGCCCGCCTCTCCGGCAGAGGCTTTGGCGCGGAGCTGCCGGTGGTTCTTTGGTTGATCAGAATGACGCCAAATCAAGCCACCGGCCAGACACCCTTCGCTCTAGTCTATGGAGCGGAGGCAGTTATACCCACGGAACTCGTATACGGGTCACCTCGAGTGCTCGCTTGTGATGAGCTTGAGCAAGAGTAGCTGCGGCAAGATGACGCGCTGCTCCTTGAGGATGATCGTCTTCAGGCTGCTGTGCGAGCTGCTCGCTACCAGCAAGCTTTGCGCCGCTATCATGGCCGCGAAGTTAAAGCCAGAAGTTTCGAGGAAGGCGACCTTGTCTCTTTGGCGTGATCAGTCCGCCAAGGTTTCCGACAGGTCGACGCCGAAGTGGGAAGGCCCTTACCGGGTGAAGCGAGTCACCAGGCTTGGCGCTGTCCGCCTTGGGACCGAAGATGGCGTACCAGTGAGCAGCTCCTGGAATATTGCGCATCTTCGTAAGCTTTGCCCGTGAGGCGCGGTTGTCGGACCCCGTCCGGCAGCCACCCATTTGTACAAGTCTTGCCGCTGTTGCATGTAATCCTTTGTACAAAGCCGGGCGCAGACCCCATGCATAAAGATTATGTGCTCAGCACATACCCCGGGAAAGCAGACAACAGAAAAAGATAAGTGCCAAAATCTGAGCAATCAGATTTCCTTTAGATTTTTAAGTTATTTTCCTTGAACGCCCGTGCTTTGTATGCGAAACCTGGGCGCGGAGGAGCCGACTCGTAGCTAGTTGCGCCCTTACTGTTGTTTCGAGTCTGCTCAACAACTTAAGTGAGCTGCAACTAGCTCCGCGACGAGGTTTCTTGTCGGCCGCAGCACCGCCCGCAGATCGCTGATGTTCCGCACTCAGCACTCGCGGCAAGCGTGCCCGCGCCGGCAAGTTCCCTATATGCGCAGGGTAAAAACATACAAAGGAAGGAGTCAAGTAAAGGAAATAACATAGCAATTAAATTTATAGAGTTATCTTCCTTCTTGTGATCGTCCCTTGTATGGAAAGCCTGTGCGCGGAGGAACCGACTCGTGGTGAGCCGCACCCTTACTGTTGTTTCGAGCCCCGCTCAACAACTTAAGAGAGCCGCGGCTAGCTGCGACAAGGTTTCTTGTCGGCGCGGGCACCAACCAACTCGTAGCTAAGTTGTGCCCTTATTGTTGTTTCGAGTCCGCTCAACAACTTAAGCGAGCCGCAACTAGCTCGGCGACGAGGTTTCTGCCAGCTGCGGCACTGCCCGCGGGCTGCTGACGTTCCGCACTCAGCGTTCGCGGCAGAGGAGCCTGGGCTGACAAGTTCCCTAAAAGCGTAGGGTAAAAACATACAAGGGAAGGAAGCAAGTAACAGAAATAACATAGCAGTTACTATCCAAGATAGAAGTATATTACAGAATAACTTGTCGCAGCTCTAACAGACTGTTTTTCGTAACATGATTGGCAGCGATAAGGAAAGAAGAAGATAGATGGTCTAGTCTACACGGTCGCCTTCGACCCTCCTGATTCCGCTCACCTTGTCCACGATAGGTGCGACAAGGGCCTTGAGCTCCTCCAGATCAGCATCTGGCGGCAGGCTTCGGAGGACATTGTTGAGGCGGAGGCCTGGGTTGCGGAAGGCCACCTTCATCAGCACCTTCTAGAGAGCTTCCGCGCAGATCTTGCGCGACTCATCGGCAAGCTACTTTGGGAACTGCTCCCGGATTCGCTGGAGCACCGTCGCCACGCCTTTGAAGAACAGAGTAAGCTTGGCGCTGGGTTGGAGGTTCTCGTCGGAGGAGTACGCGAGATCCACCATCCCCAACTGTGCCAGCTCCTTGTCGACACCCGCGGCGACGTCCACCAGGCCCTTCATCCAGTGCTCCATATCCTCCGACAAAGTCTTCTGGGCGGCGGCGGCCTTCGCCAGCAGCACCTTGCCGGCCCTGACCTCCTCCTTCAGGGCCGTTTCCTGCACCTTGGCGCTGTCCAGGGATCTGGTCAGGGCCGCCAGCTTCACTTCAAGATCGGCCTTGGAGTTCTTGGCGGCGTCCAGTTCCTTGCCCTTTTCGGCGAAAAGGGCCTGCAGCTCCGAATAGCTGTTGGCATCCCTCTCATGCTCGAGCTTGAGCGCGGCAAGCTCGTCGCTGCTCGTCTTGAGGTCCGCCTCCAGCTGCGTCACCTTCAGCTCCAGCTCAGCCTTGGTGGCCTCGGCAGCTGCGGCGGCATCTTCGGCCTGCTTGACGGCTCCGCCAACTGCCCGCTCGCGTGCGGCAAGTTCCTCCTCATGGCTGTCGAGGTTGACCTTCCGCTGCGCCAAGTCACCCTCCTGCGAAGACAACTTCTCCGCGACAAGGCGTTGGCGCTCCTTGACGTCCGCCTTCTCGAGAAGGAAGGCTTGCTGTGCCTCGGCAAGTTCCTCCCGCTCCCTTGCCAGGGAGCAGAGAGCTTCTTGGTTGGCGCCCCGGAGCTCCTCTGCGCGCTTCTCGATGTCGGCGCCAGCCTTTGCCACGAGCGCTTCGCGGGACTCTAGCTTGGCCTGCCGGGTGCGGTAGAGCGCCACTAGCTTCCGCAGCAGGCGCTCCTCTTCAGGATCGCCGCTGCTGCTGCTTGGCGCGTCAACCAGCTTCAGCCCGGCAGAGGCAAGCACCTCTCCGTCCAGCGTCTCCCCCTCGATCGGCGCCCTAGAGCTTGACGCCTAGGGGAGGCTGATGAAGATGTTCTCGCCGGCCTTCAGGTAGATGCCAGGCTGGGGCTCTTCGGAGCCTGCCGCGGCGGCAGCGGCGGAGGAGTCAGTGGTCAGAGCAGTGCCTGGCGCTCCTGTGGCCTCCGGGTCGTCAGTACGACCGCCAGAGTCCCCGCCCGCCTCCGCGGCGGCAGCCCTGGCAGCCTCCTCGCCGGCGTCGGCTGCTTCCTCGGCGGCGATCTCCGTCTCCATCAGCTCTGCAGCAGATGGATCTAATGGCCGAAAGAGGGGAGAAGATTCAAGCAAAATTCGAGCAAAATCCAAGAGGAAGATCAAGAAGCTGGGGAAGCCAAGGGGAGTTTTGGAAGCACGGAAGTTACATGTGCCTGCCGCTGTGGTCTCCGTCGCCGGGGGATCGCTGACGCGGTCCCTTGCCAGAGATCCTTGCCAGGCCGGGGGCTCTTCCCTTGCCGGAGCCACCTCGCTCGCTGGGGGCTCCTCCCCTGTCGGAGCCTCCTCCCTCGCCGGAGAGCTCTCCCTTGCCGGAGACCTCTCCCCCGCCGGAGGACTCTCCCTGGGCGCTTCGAGAGCGGTCTCTGGGCTCCCCTGGTGAGGCTGCTCTGCTCCTGCGCAAGCCAACAAACAAGTATCAGCATAGCAAGGATCTTTGCGCGCGCCCAACAGCGGGAAGTAAAACAAAACACTTACGCTGGGGGCTTCTCTGAAGATCAGCCGCCGGGTCCGATAAGTTCGTCTCGGGCACGTCCCCTGTTGATGCAGTGGGTTCGTCCTCGATGACAATCACCGGCACCCTGGCCCTCTTTGCCGCCCTCTGCGCCAGAGTCCTGAAACGGAAGAGATGCAGAGGAAGGCAAGTGAGAAATAAGGCAAGGCAAGAACAGCGGAAATCAAAGAGTTACAAGTACAATGAGAAGAACTTACTCCTCCTCTTCTTCCTCGTTAGAGCTAAACGCGGAGAAGTCGAAATCCGGCCCGCGGCTGGTGCGGGAAGGTGGAGGGGTAGGCTCCCTTGGTCGCTTGGCGGGAGCAGAGGCGGCAGCCTGGGAAGATCCCGCTCCAGTTGCAGCGGCAGCATGGGGCGCTCCCGCGGCAACAGTGCTTGTCGCGATGGAGCGCGTCGTGCGGCGCGGCGACTGCTGGCCCGCCTGCCGCCCCGCTACATCCCCGGCCTTGCGGAGACGCCTTCTTGGCGGAGAAGGAGGCGCAGCCGGTGGCGGGCTGTCGGAAGACGAAGTGGAGGAAGAGTCGATCTCCAGCGAGTCGCTCGCGTCCCCGGCAGGCTCGCTCGGCTCGGCGCTGCCCCCGGCAAGATCTTCCTCCCCGACAAGTTCCTCTTGCTATGCGAGCTCTTTCTTGCCGAGGAACTCCTCTCGCTCGGCACGAGTCTTTGCCTCTTCTGCCGCCGCTTCCTCCAGAGTAAACCCAAATTCGCCTGCCGCTGCGGCTGCCGCTGCCTCTTCCAACCTGGTGGCTATGTACGCCAGCTCCGCCTCGGTGGTGTCGCGGATGAGGTCGTCCTTCTCATCGGCGCGGATCGGCACTTCCACCAGGTCATCGAAAAACTGCTGCACGACCTCGGCTTCGGGCTCTTGCCAAGTTGGCTCGATTCCGTGCGAATCGCACAACGGCATCATCGCCCGGATGCGGTCGAGCAGCGCAGAGTTGTTGCACAAAGGGACGACGCCCTGCGGCAGCCTGAAGACTTCGGGGTGATCTGAATCGTATTTGAAGAGCTCCTGCAGCATGCTAGTGTGCTCGAGGACAGTGAAATTATAATTGAGGCCTGGGCGCAGCCTCATAATGTCCGCCGCGTTCTTGAACTCCCAGGCAGGCCTTCCCCGTTCCTGTAGAGGGGCAATGCGGCGGCGAAGGAAGTCTGTGCCGACAGCGCCTACGGTGAGTCCGGCAAGCCGAAGGCGCCGGATCCTGGTGACGGCAATCGTCAGCTTGCTATCTTCCGGGGCCAAGTCGCTCCAGTCATTGCCGCGCACTGCTGCTGCTTGGCGCCGGACGGTGAATGACTGCGGGCTCTCCTCGACAATCCAGCACCAATCTGCTCTCCACTCCTCCCACTTGCCGCGGAACTCCCCCTCTAGATAAGATTCCTTCTTGCCGGCTCTTGAGACCCAGGCGATTCCGCCGGACAGAGTCTCTCCCCTCTCTACTCGAGGGATAAAGAAATGGCGGAAGAGAGCTACACTAGGGTGGACTCCGACAAAGTTTTCGCAAAGATGTGCGAAAACTGCCATGGTGAGGACGGCGTTGGGGGTGAAGTCAAGGAGGTAGAAGCCATATGTGTTCATAATATCATAGAAGAACTCGGAAAAGGGCGGGCAGAGCCCGCAGTAGAAGAACACGGCAAAGAAAGGGTACCCGTCCGGAGCATTCGTGTGGGCTTCAGCCGGGAGCACCCTGGTCCGCGGGTGAGCTCGCGTCTCCGCCGACCAGAACAGGTAATACCGCTCCCGCAATGCCTTCACGCCGAGCTTGGAGGGGAAGATGGCTCGCTCCCTCCGCATCTTCGCGAGCCGCTGCGCCTCGGTCGACTTCACCGCTTTTCCCTTGTCGCCCTTCGGAGCTATGGAGAAGGTGGTGGAGGAGGCCAATGGTGGTGGTGGTGCGGGTGGTAATGGGGGGGGGGCAGGGCGCTGCTCTCTTGTTGCTCTGAGAAGACGAGGAGCGGCGGAGGTTTTGAGATTGGAAGCAGCAACGGGCAGATGGCGCCGTACCCCTGTTCCCTCTGCTTATAAAGAGGAGGGGGAGGGAGCGGACGTTTCGCCGTCGCGAATAAACAACTACCCACGATTCCGCCCACCACGCCTCCATGCCTCCCTCCGTTTACGGGAGGGGGCGCGCAAATCGTCCCCTTTTACTGCGACGTGATGCATGAGCGCGGGGCGCAGCCCCGCGCACGCCACCCACGTCACGCACGGCGCCGCGTTCGACGCGTGCCGTTTTGGGAGGGCGCGGTGGGTGCGGAGTGAGTTATGACGTGACCTAGGCTGCGCGTGCCCGTGCACTGTTTTGGGCCTGGCCCAACAGTGCTCGGCACCGTGTACGGCCCAGGCCCAGCGGCTCGTATCGGTGTACTAAAGTAGGGGTACCTTAGTATCTCGAACTTGTGCACGGGCAGTCGCAGCGACCCGCGGCAAGGCTTGCCGGGCGACCGCCAAGACCCTCCATGGTTCCTTTAGGAGCCATTCAAGAACAAAGTATTCAAGAGCAAAACAAGGCCCCGGCAAGAGGAGCTTGCCGGGAAGGAGACAAGGCCCCGGCAAGAGGAGCTTGCCGGGAAGGAGACAAGGCCCCGGCAAGAGGAGCTTGCCGGGAAGGAGACGAGACCCCGACAAGAGGAGCTTGGCGGGAAGACCAACCAAAGCGTCCCGAGAAGCTCGCTGCGGCGCACCACGCGCCCCGACAAGACCCGGTGAGCGACAAGCTCCCGGACGCGACAAGGCCACATCCGCGGCAAGGCGCTTGCCGGGGCAAGCTACTACCCCGCAGCCCGCGCTCCAGCTCACCCACCAACGTGTCGCCCTGGGACCATTCCTGGCGTACGTGGCGGGAGGCTGTGCAGCCAGGGGCATGCGGTGGCAAGCAAGTGCTGACAAGATAACCATCGTGGCAAACGGTGGCGTTCCTAGCGGTCCCTCTCTGGGCCGTCAAGGTGACACAGACGGGCATTTAATGCCCTTGTCCCCTGCCGTCAGAGTTAGGTAGGATGCGACATGTAGGCGGTGGAGCCAACTACCACCCCTTTTACATTTTTACCCTCACCTCTGTTGCCACGTGTCGGTGACCCCTTAGACATATAAAAGGAGGCCCATGCGCAACAGAGGAGGGGGGACGGCCATTCTCACGCTCGGTCTCGCCAGCTGCTTGAGTGTACTGTAGCACTCATCGCTCCCGAGCAAGAACTCAATACAACCACCAAAGCAGGAGTAGGGTTTTACGCATCCGTGCGGCCCGAACCTAGGTAAACCGATCGTCTCGCTCGTGTGTTCGCCTCGATCTGCTCTTTGTGCATCCACCGCCCCCTGCCGAACCGAAAGGGGCTCGGTCCGCCGGTCCCCATAGGTGTGCAAGGGACCAGCAACCCCCGACAAATTTGTATTATGTAAAAATCTAACGAAACATTGCGCGCGCAACAATGGAAATTTAAGATTTTCGAAATCCATAAATAATATTTTATAAACTAATTTTGTGTTTGGTGTATTTTTTTATAGTTACTGCCCAGTTTTTATAATTACATCCCATTTATTTTTTTAAAGCCCATTTTCCTGTTAAGGCTAATGCATCCCTCCTAGGAAAGATTTGTAGCCCAGCGGGTATTCCTCAACAAGACGTATAGCTGGGCTAGCCATTTTCATCTTGAAAAAATTAGTATCTGGGCTGGATATCTGGCCTGGGCTAGACGGGCCACAGCTCGCCCAGTTAATACCCTACTCTCCTCAATACTGCTCGAGCTGCTTGGTCCCAGCTGTCGGTCGCACCTTGTGCAATTCTCTCGTTTATATTGACTACATAGGTTGACAATGGTGTGGGACCGTGATGTCAGGAAACCAGGAGAAAGCAAAAAAAATATAGTTGGACATAATAAGAAGGCACTTGCGTACGTACGGCTATGGCCCTAGTGGGTCCCTAGTGTCATCCAGCCAAAATAAAGTCATCTCCTGAATCCTCATGTTCATTGATGATGTTAACAATGCTCGGCGCCATGGCGAGCGCAACAACTCGAAGGACAACAGAGAGGGCCTCGCGGGCCCTACGGATGCTCTGATACAGCGCCCGCTACGCATTCAGGAAGCCAGGATCATCGGACACCTATGAGCACCTTCGAGAAACTAGGACGGCATGAAATGGTAAGGCCGCGCTTGGGAGCTCTGGTTTATTTCAAACCTGTATTAACATACAAGTGTAATTTACTCGTCATCAAAAACAACGCATAAAATATAGGCGTAATGAAACCGAGGGCCCGAGGTCTGTAAGTAAAACCGGCGGGTTACGCGTGTAATTTGAGAGACCAGTGTATATTTCACGAGCACTGCTATATGGACGACATTACCAGACGATACATGCACGACGTGCGTATCATGCCATCCATGGGCAAGGCTGAAACAACAGCTAACGGCTGGATTAGCAATCGTCCGAGTGTCGTTCAACGTTTTTATCGCGTGTCAAGTACTTCTGATATTTTACTAGTCGAAATCGACCAACCAAGCGCCTTCGCCTGAGACCATCTGCTTTAATTTACAAGCGTCAGTTTTACAAGCGGTTTTGGTTGGAAAATGACGATCCAATCACGGCCTAATATCATGAGTTGGTCGGAAAATCATATGGTTTCACGTCTAACCAACCCGACTTGTCGTATAGGCTATGAATGAAACATCAGACGATGAACTTCTTAAGCATGGAAACAACAGAAGAGGATGATCTTCTTAACAAGCAAATCACTGGCATTAGATCGACATGCAAAACAATACGAAGCATTATTCTCAGGAGGTACGGTGAACAGCTCGTGATGCCGCATGCCACAACATTCCAAGCTCAACTTTGCAATCAAACACAAGGCCTAGCATTACATAGACAATATTCAGAACAAACTCTTGACACAGGAATATCTCAGCAGAGTAACTATCTACTTCTAAACTGAACACAGGAATAGGAAAAAAAAACACTCGACGCTTCTGGCTAACATCAATGAGCAAATTTTGACAATGTTTTCAAATTCCAATATATTAAACTAACATCTTCTTGCTAACATCAATGATTAAAGTTTGTCAAGCTTTTCCCATTCAAAATATGTAATGCCTATGATCGTGGAGTCCTGTCGCTTCTTGCTAACATCAATGATTAAACTTTGACAAGC
This sequence comes from Triticum monococcum, assembly GCA_034509565.1. NCBI lineage: Eukaryota > Viridiplantae > Streptophyta > Magnoliopsida > Poales > Poaceae > Triticum > Triticum monococcum. The sequence continues at coordinate 70,431,039 of CM067843.1, read as the reverse complement.
TTTTCCCATTCAAAATATGTAATGCCTATGATCGTGGAGGCACTCCACGTGTTGTTAAATTGCCAATGGTCTCTGCAGACTAGTCATGTCACCGGTGTCTAATAATACTATGTAAAGCTTCTCGGTCATTCCTTCTGTAATGTAGCACAAACAGTGACTGCTTCTTTTTGCAAAGTAGAACGACCAACTGGACCCAGTAATGCAGCAGTTTGCCTTGGACACATGGGCTCCTTTTGTGCAGTTGAACTAAAATCAAAGTCGGAATAAAACCGAGCTTTAATTTTGATATCCCTGTAAGCAACAAAAGGTATAAGGGAAACAATTACTGAGAAATAACGGTTGATGACTTGTACTCCCAGAAGAAAAACATCTACTGATCTACCTTATCTTAATGGGAAACAAAGCAGGAGAGTAGCAATTCTCAATCAGTGTGATTCATTCATATTAACTGAGACATTATCTTAACAATGCCTTGTTTCAAGATGTATAAAGAACGAAAAAGAAGAAAAGTATCATTCCTAAAACAATGCGACTGATTCATTTTAATAGAGACATTATCTTAACAATACCTTGGTTAAACATGTAGAAAGAACTACAAAGCAAGATAGTACCATTTGTAAAACACTGTAAGTCTGTAACTGATATATAATAATAGAGACATTATCTGAACAATACATTTCTTAAACATGTACTCCGGCCGATCCCTAACAAAAATGGTACTCCTGCCGATCCCTAACAAGTGTTTGCAGTTTTGAACTAAGATTCAGTAGTTAATTCGGAGGAAGGTCGGTACTGACCATTTAAGACTAAGATTTGAAACAACTCATGAGGAAGATCTCATAGAGATCTCAACACATATATGGAAATCCGGTCTCATTTTGTGCGGTTCCACCAAAATTAAGCGAAGCAAAATGTCGCAATAGCAACAAGTTGAAAAGATATCCCTATTTTAACAGAGGCAAAAAAGGAATCAATTACTGGCCAATAAAGGAGGATGAAACATGCGGCCACAAAAATGGTAATCCAGCCAATCCCTAACAAGTGTTGTAGTTTTGAAATAAGATTCAGTAGTTAATTCTGAGAGTGGCATCAATTACTGGCTTATAAAGGGGGTGATGCTGAATTTGTTGAAACAAAGCAACAAGCATCATGTCTGGGTTGGTCCCATTTTTGTTCACTACTTAATGGGAAAAGACAACAATACAATAGCTTCAATTCAACATTTATTTAAAACAGTACCAATACAAGTAGCACAACATCTCAAAGCACATGCACAATCATGTGGATGAAGGCCTGTACTGACCTTTCATGAGACCAACAACGATAAAATATGAATCTGCCAACACGAATAGGAAATCCAAAAATCAAGCAAAGTGTTTCGCGTAGCGAAGCAAAATGTCGCAATAGTGACAAGTTGAATAGATATCCCTGTTTAAACGGAGGCAAAAAAGGAATCAATTACTGGCTAATAAAGGAGGATGAAACATGCGGCCACAAAAATGGTAATCCCGCCAATCCCTAACAAGTGTTGCAGTTTTGAAATAATATTCAGTAGTTAATTCTGAGAGTGGCATCAATTACTTGCTTATAAAGGGGGTGATGCTGAATTTGTTGTAACAAAGCAACAAGCATCATGTCTGGGTTGGTCCCATTTTTGTTCACTACTTAATGGGAAAAGACAGTAATACAATAGCTTCAATTCATCATTTATTTAAAATAGTACCAATACAAGTAGCACAGCATCTCAAAGCACACTGCACAATCATGTGGATGAAGGCCACTACTGACCTTTCATGAGACGACCAAGATAAAATACGAATCTACCAACACGAATAGGAAATCCAATCAAGTTTTGTGCAGTTGCACTGAAATCAAGCAAAGTTGCCGGTGTGACATTTAAGTTTTCTATAGCAACAAGTTGAATAGATATCCCTGTTTTAAGAGGCAAAAAAGAAAACAATTACTGGCCAATAAAGGAGGATGAAACATGCGGCCACAAAAAGAAGCATCTACCTTATCTTGATGGAAAACAAAGTATAGGACAATAGCATTTCTAAAACGGTTGCATTGATTCATATTAACAGAGAAATTCTCTTAAAACAGATCAGTAGTTAATTCTGAGAGTGGCATCACTTACTGGCTTATAAAGGGGGTGATGCTGAATTTGTTGTAACAAAGCAACAAGCATCATCTCTGGGTTGGTCCCATTTTTGTTCACTACTTAATGGGAAAAGACAACAATACAATAGCTTCAATTCATCATTTATTTAAAACGGTTGCATTGATTCGTATTAACAGAGACATTCTCTTGAAACAACATTCGTTAAAAAATGTAATTTACTTTTAATAGTGGCATTGCTTCAATTTTCTGGCGACATTCTTAGATTAACAACAGCAAAATAGTTGCATGGGACATGCTAGCACCATGTGCATCCACACGTATAAATGGGTGATGCAGAGTATGTAGCCAAGCAGCATATATGCGCTGGTCCCATATTTGCTCTCTTTGAACCTTCTTCCTATGTGAGGGCAGCAAATCTAGTCGTGCACAAACTACCCGACCCCCAGTTTCTTTCCCTTTTCAACAAAGAGATTGGTTCCTTACAGATGTGTGTACTGGGTTACCCCCCTTTTCCCTTTTCGACCTACAAAGCGGCTGGATAGCCAGTCTATACTACTTTCCGCCCCTCCTTTCCTCATTGAACCACGTCCTAGATTCTTGCTCCAGCACACTGCACCCTTCTTTCCTCTTTGAACCAAGACCTAGATTCGACCACAGATCGAAAAAGATCCACATGCAGCTAGAGCAACGACGGTTTCAAAGAAACTTATACCTTACGGTCGTCGGGATGTGGCAAGGCGTGCGGCGGGAGGCCGGATCTGCCCACACTACGTACGGCAGCGAGGAAGAATGGGTCGGTGGCCCTCCCACACAGGCGCTGGGTGAAAGAGAACAGCGCAGCCGGCAGTGGATTGCCTCCCTCGCCGAAGGCGATAGAGTGAACGCTACACCTCCTCCCCTTCCCGGTGCAACGGGATACGGACGCCTCCTTCACCAGCTGTGAGGGGGGAGAGAGAGACAAGAGGCCAACACAGTCTTGTTTAGATCTAGTGAAGAGAGGGTGAGAGACTGTGAATATGGCAAACCCTAGCAAATGAACGTTGAGCCTCCAGCGTGTAACATATATGTAGTGCGGCGAGCGTGTGGAGAGTGCAAACCCTAGCGAACAAGCGCTGAGGCTCCTGCTTATATATATACTACTGTAGTACGGACTGAGCTCCGCTGCCTTCACTGCACCTGCTTTTGGCTGTATGACATGTCACAGCCCTAGAAATCTTCTTGTAATTAGTGGCATTGCATCCATGCATTTTTTTCTCAATTTCAATTAATCTTGAAATGGGGATGACAAAACCCCAGCACCTCCCGTGAAACCAACTAGGGTTTACTAAAATTGGTTTCAATGAACCCAAAATGCCTTCACAAAATGTTCATCATTTCTGGATTGGGCTAAAACCCCTGGCAAAAATGGTGCACACTTTTCTAGGACATTCTGGATTTTTGAATTAAATCATAAGTATTTGAATTTGCACATTTAAATTCTATAAAATATTTTAAATGTCCAAATAATCTTGAAAGCTTTTGAGGGCTGTTGGAAATAGTTTCAAAAGAGCCCACAATTATTTTCATGATTTCTGGAAATGTTATAATATTTTTTAATAAAGCCCAACAGTTGCAGAAAATTAGAAAACAGAAAACAATTTAGAAAGAGAGAGAGAGAGAGAGAGAGAGAGAGAGAGAGGCCAGAGGCCACTTACCTGGCTGGCCCGGCCCATCTGGCCTGTGCCAGTCATCACCTACCTCTGCCAGTAGGCAGAGGAGGGACACCGCGACGCCGCCGAGCTTGCCACGCCACCTCCCTGCCTGCCTGCCCTCGGCCGCGCGAGCGCGACGCCTCGAAACGCCTCCGCGGTGCCGCCCCGACCCCATGGACCCCTCCTTTCGCCCCAACGCCTCTCCCTCGCCCGTTCCCCGCTATGGCCGAAGCCCCATGGACGCGCCGCCGTAACCCCGCGCCCACAGCCACTGCCCCACCTCCCCGACGCATCCCAGAGAACCTCCTCGGCTCCGTCTTCCTCCTCGACGCCCCACGCAACCGGGGACGCACCACAGCGCCTGCATCGCCCTCGTCTTCTTCCTTCGGCCGCCGAGATCGCCGGCGACCTTGCGCCCTCTCCGACACCTTCCCGAGCCCGCTGAGCCTCTCCTCGCAACCGCAGTGAGCTCCTGCCCCTGCTCCCCTTCTCCGCTCCCTCCCTCGCACGCCGTAGCTGCTGCATCGAGCTCACCCGCACCCGCCGCCGCCTGTGCTCACCGCCGGCGTGACTCCGGCCACGCAACGGCTCAGCCGTCACGTCCATCTTGCTCACCGCGCCACGTAGAGCACGTAGGAGCTAACCCCACGCCGCCACGCCCATCGTAGCGACGACCCCGAGCTCACCCGAGCTCCGGCAGCCATCGAAGTCGTCGCCAGCGACGTTTCTGGCCACCCCCGGTCCAACCACCACCACCACTCGATGTGGGGGAGAGCCCGCATCATGTAGATGGTCTCCGCCGTACTTTTGGTCATCGGAGCGCGAATCCCGTGCTGCCCCGCCGCGTCTGGTCGTCGCCGGCGGCTAGACGCCGGCAAGTTTGACCGCTGACCGTTGACCGGTGGGCCCAGGTTGACCCCCTGGGTCACTGACGTGTGGGCCCCAGGCCACTAACTAAAACCAGGATTAGTATTAGTTAACGCTAACTAAATTTAGTTAGTTAACTAACCACTAACCAGTGGGTCCCACTGGTCAGGGTTGACTTGGACCGTGCCTTTAACCCGCTGACGTCATAGTGACGCAATGCTGACGCAGTAATGCCTTTTCTGGATTTATTCTTATTCAGGAAATTCCAGAAAATAGTATAAACTTCTAAAATTCATATTAAATCAACTGTAACTCCAAATGAAATAAATTATATATGAAAAATTATCAGAAAAATTCAAGGAATCTGTTTATGGCATTTTCATGCATGTTTGAACAACCTAGGGTTGCTGTACATGACAATTTGCATAATTGACATTTAAATAAGCACATATGGAGTTTGAATTTGAATCCTTGGTTCAAACCAACTTCATTTAATATGGTTGCTAGTTGCATTAGCTCAATCAACAGCATATTGCCATGACATTATCATGCATCATAATTGTTGCATTGCATTGATTGTGTTCCTCTTTGTTTGCCGCTATTTGTCCCCTCTCGATAGACGTGGTTTCGACGATGAGTTCGATGACACCGATGAAGAGCTATAATATCTTCAGAAGTGCCAGGCAAGCAAAACCCCCTTTGTTCATTCCGATACAATCCCACTCTCTCGCTCCTGCTCTCTTTTACTGCATTAGGACAACAACGTTTCATCTGTTACTTGCCACGGTAGCTGAACCCATTTATCCTTTGCATGACCTGTCATTGCCACAGTAAATAGATGAAACCCACTAGTATGAGTAGGAGTTGTTTGAGCCCTGATGTGCCTACTCATTCATGCTTGTTTGTCATGCCTGCTACTGCTTAGAGTTGAGTCAGGTATGATTTATCGGGGATGAATTGGAGGTGTGTAAACATGTCCTACTATGTGTGAGCTAAGTGTGTGAACACGATTTGGTAAAGGTAGCGGTGAGAGGCCATGTAGGAGTACATGGTGGGTTGTCTCATTGAAGCCATCCTCAGGTACTGAGTTCTGTGTTTGTGATCCATGAAACAGTTACTACCACACATTGGGATCCTTAATTGACTCTCTTGGCTTCTTGATCACCCTTGTCCTCTGTCCAGGAGTTGCAAAGTAGTTTTTGGCGTTTGTAGTATGCTGGGGGTCGCACGCAGCTTTGACCGTAGGGGTGGGCTGTGTTGCGGTAGGCACGTGGCCGGGCATGCCGGGCGCCCGTTTGGTGTCTCGGAACCCTGTACACATCGTTCTGGGCCGTATATGGAAACCTCGGCCGGACTCCCTGCGGATGGAACCTGAATAGGCGATAAACCTGGACTAGAGACTTGAGTGTTTAGGTAGGCCGTGGCCGACACCCTCGCTGGGCTTCCGCTTGAAGGTTGCCGAGTACATGTCGTGTAAACGGCGATAAGTGGTGAGAGCGTGTGTTAAGAAGTACACCCCTGCAGGGTTAACATCATCTATTCGAATAGCCGTGTCCGCGGTAAAGGACTTCTGGTTTGCCTATAACAGTTCATAGACAAGTGAAAGTGGATACTCTAAAATGCGCAAGATAAGTGTGAGTGCTATGGATGGCCTTCTCGTAGGGAGATGGGAGTGGATCCATAGTGGTGTATTGATATGGTGAATATGTGGACTCGTGTGCGCCACCTCAACAAGAGTTACTTACAGTCATAGTTCAGGATAGCCACCGAGTCAAAGCTGGCTTGCTGCAGTTAAACTCCACCACCCCTTTATTGATACCGATGCATATGTAGTTAGTTCTGATGTAAGTCTTGCTGGGTACATTTGTACTCACGTTTGCCTATTTTATGTTTTTGCAGAGAGACGTCAGTCTCGCAAGTAGTCCCGCGTGGACTTCGACGTTTAGCTTGTTACCTCAGCTACGATCTTGTGCCCTCGGCAGGATCTAGTGGATAGTCAGGCTTCTCAGCCTTTTTCATTTGTAGATGTCTGTACTCAGACATGTTATGCTTCCGCATGTGCTTGGACTTGTATGCTCTGAATGTTGGGTCATGAGACCCATGTTTGTAATATCTCGCTCCTCGGAGCCTAATGAATAAATATTGGAGTCGTAGAGTTATGTTGTGATGCCATGTTGTATTTACACATATCGAGCATATTGTGTGTATGATTGAAATGCTTGCTATGTGTGGAATCCGACAATCTAGTTGTTTATCCTTGGCAGCCTCTCTTATGGGGAAATGTAGTCTAGTGCCTCCTTGAGCCATAGTAGTCCGCTACAGCCCGGTTCACCGGAGTCCTGCTAGCCCAGCACTACTGCTCAGGACACTTGACTGGCCGGCATGTGTTTCACTTCGTTCCTGTGTCTGTCCCTTTGGGGAAATGTCACGCGGTGACATCCGGAGTCATGCCTAGCCTGCTACAGCCCGGGTTACCGGAGTCCTGTTAGCCCAGTGCTACAGCCCGGATTCACACGCTGTTGACCGACATGCTCGAAGTTGATTCATGTATGCCTGTCCCCATGGGTTAGTGCCGCTTTGGGTTCACGACTAGCCATGTCGGCCCGGGTTCTTTTTCATATGCATGCTAGCGACACTATCATATACGTGAGCCAAAAGGCGCAAACGGTCCCGGCCCAGGTAAGGTGGCACCCGTGGGAATACCGTGCGTGAGGCTGCAAAGTGATATGATGTGTTACATGCTAGATCGATGTGGCTTAGGATCGGGGTCCTGACATGACAGGTGAGCCACCCACATTTTGGGCCCACCTGTCGTAAATCCAAAGGCAGGTGCACTAAGTCAATGAAGCTGCGTCCATATAGTACTCTCGTGTATACGACTAAAATATAGTGGAGTGGTTTTCTTATTCTCTCCATAACAATCGTTTTAAATTGTGTAAGTACAAAACGAAACTCTTTATTTAATGTACAGTGAACAAAACTAGTACTACTTCCGATGAACTAATGATCCACGCCCACACGTCCTGGTCGCACTTCCTGTCCTTCACATGTGGTACACTACCCTCCCTTAAGTGAAATACCACACATGCGCCAAATTATCGGAAACGTGTGAGAGTGTGTACAAATAAAGAAATTTAATTTCAATTATCAGAAAGGTTTGAGAGTATTACAAAGTTTGATGGGACGCAATCCAGTCGCGGGTCAACTCCCGTCCTATCCAGGCCGTACGATGGGACGAGACATCAATCAACGATGACCAAGGCAACAGTGCCACGCCCATGCCTCTGGTCAGCAGGAACGTGGCAATAGTGTGCCTCACCTACCCGCTGACCAAGGCCGGCGTGGCTACAGTGCCCCCGCCCTCACCGCTGATAACAGCAAGCGGCAACCCAACAGTACGCGACTCGACTCGGCCACGCCCTGACGATCGACAAGACGGTGCATAGTCCCCCTAGGCCTCTGGGGCCCGCACCTAGGGGAACCCGGCGAACCACAAGCCCTTAGCGGGACCCAGCCCGGGTCCCCGGACACCGACTATACGGACCCTCCGACTTGTAACATTACCATTGTACCCCCAGGGGGTTGGACTATAAAACCCCCCGGGAGCCCACGATCCGACAGACACACACAAACAGACGATCTCTCACGAGAGCAAGCAAGTAAGCATAGGACTAGCCATGAAACAGCAACACCGGAGAGAAGGAGCAGCCCAAGCCTCGGCCATCTTCCTTCCTCCTCCATACAACTCCAGGAGCAACATTGTACTATCGATCATCAAACTACACTCGGCAGGACTAGGGGTATTATCTCTCCAGAGAGCCCCGAACCTGGGTATGTCTGGCGTCCCGCGCCCGCTCATGCCAACCCCGCCTCTGGAGTCCACCAGCGCCCTCGAGCCTCCTCCTCTCTTTAGCCATCCCTTGGCATCTGCCGTGCGCCCACCACGACACATACCTTGGTCTGGTTCATGTTTTGAGCCTCGGTATATTTATCCGGCTCACGTGTGGTTATACAGACCTCAATACTGTTGTTGATTATGCCGGACAGTGACAGGGTTAATAACATCATATTGTCGGATGTGCAGGACTGATCTTGATAATCATTGCCAAGATTATTGTGTCAATGTTGTCTTTCCATGAATTCTTCCTTATGCGAGAGACTTGCATGGACTTGGCAGCATACTCATTGAATGAACAAACATCTGATTTTCGAGGCATACCTTTGTTCTGACTGATTTTTGTTTCAGACCAAATTGTCGCAGGTCTGCCACTTGGAAAACACTGTCATATGCTGACAATTCATAATTTAATGTCTTGTATTAGTGTCGTACAGAAGAATATTGGGCAGCTTGCGTTCGGAAACCACTTGGGTGTCGTGCTGAGGAAGACTGGATGACTTATGCTCGAAACCTTCGGTGCATATCTTATTGAGGAAAATGGGGTACCATACCTCATAAGCTTCCCCCTTTAAAGACTTTGCTAGGGAAGACTCGGTACATTATGCCACAAGCTTTTGCAGTATTTTATCGAGAAGACTGAATATCTTGCATGGGAGTCCAAGGAGTTTGAGGTCAATTGGGAAAAGGAAAATAACACTTGCTTCACAATGTGCCATTTAGGGCAGAATAGGAAATGAATTATTTGAGCATGATGATAAACATGACAAATGAAATATTTTTCCATATTTGAGAAAGATATGACCCAAACAATTTATGATAATTATTTGAAATTTTAGGAGTGACAGAAATATAGGTTGCTTCACAACTTACGGTTTAAAGGGTTATTCCTTTATCAGAAAAAGAATATTCCCAACAAAAGGATTTTGGGTTAGGTCAAGGATGGAAATGACATGATGTTGGGATGATGATGAGGGTGACAAGCCACTATAAAACCTAGTAAGACATGATCTTCCCAAGTTTCAGAACCACATAGCCACGGAAAAGCAAAACAAAACAAGGAATCCAAAAAAATCAAAGGAAAAAGAAAAGGGCAAAAATCCAGGCTGCCACAAAGAGTTGATAAGAAATTAAAAGTTATCCAATATGCTAATAAAACTCTAGATAGTGCCCAGAGAAATTATGCTACTACTGAAAAAGAATTTTTAGCAGTTGTATTTGCTTGTGATAAGTTCAGACCTTATATTGTCGATTCCAAAGTACTGTTCACACTGATCATGCTTTTATTAAATATCTTATGGAAAAGAAAGATGCTAAACCTAGACTTATTAGATGGGTTCTCTTACTACAAGAATTTGATTTGCATATTATTGATAGAAAGGGAGCTGAGAATCCCGTTGCAGACAACTTGTCTAGGTTAGAGAATGTTCTTGATGACCCACTACCTATTAATGATAGCTTTCCTGATGAACAATTAGCTGTCATAAATGCTTCTCGTACTGCTCCATGGTATGCTGATTATGCTAATTACATTTTTTGCTAAATTTATACCACCTAGTTTCACATACCAGCAAAAGAAAATGTTTTTCTATGATTTAAGACATTAATTCTGGGATGACCCACACCTTTATAAAGAAGGAGTAGATGGTGTTATTAGACGTTGTGTACCTGAGTATGAATAGGAACAGATCCTACGCAAGTGTCACTCCGAGGCTTATGGAGGACACCACGCGGGAGATAGAACTGCACATAAGGTATTGCAATCCGGTTTCTATTGGCCTACTCTCTTCAAAGATGCCCGTAAATTTGTCTTGTCTTGTGATGAATGCCAAATAATTGGTAATATTAGTAGACGTCAAGAAATGCCTATGAATTATTCACTTGTTATTGAACCATTTGATGTTTGGGGCTTTGACTATATGGGACCGTTTCCTTCCTCTAATGGGTATACACATATTTTAGTTGCTGTTGATTACGTTACTAAGTGGGTAGAAGCTATTCCGACTAGTAGTGCTGATCATAACACTTCTATTAAGACGCTTAAAGAAGTTATTTTTCCGAGGTTTGGAGTCCCTAGATATTTAATGACTAATGGTGGTTCACACTTTATTCATGGTGCTTTTCATAAAATGCTTACTAAGTATGACGTTAATCATAGAATTGCATCTCCATACCACCCACAGTCTAGTGGTCAAGTAGAATTGGGTAATAGAGAGCTTAAACTATTTTGCAAAAAGACTATTAATAGATCTAGAAAGAATTGGTCCAAGATACTTGATGATGCATTATGGGCTTATAGAAGTGCATACAAAAATCCAATGGGTATGTCTCCGTATAAAGTGGTTTATGGAAAAGCATGTCACTTACCTCTTGAACTAGAACATAAGGCATATTCGGCCATTAAAGAGCTCAATTATGATTTCAAACTTTTTTTATGATTTCAAACTTGCCGGTGAGAAGAGGTTGTTTGACATTAGCTCACTTGATGAATGGAGAACTCAAGCCTATGAGAATGCCAAACTGTTCAAAGAAAAAGTTAAAAGATGGCATGACAAAAGGATACAAAAGCGTGAGTTTAATGTAGGTGATTATGTTTTTCTATACAACTCTCGTTTAAGATTTTTTGCAGGAAAACTTCTCTCTAAATGGGAAGGCCCTTACGTTATCAAGGAGGTCTATCGTTCCGGTGCCATAAAAATCAACAACTCTGAAGGCACAAATCCGAAGGTGGTGAACGGTCAAAGAGTCAAGCATTATATCTCAGGTAATCCCATAAATGTTCAAACTAATGTTATTGAAACTGTAACCCCAGAGGAATACATAAGGGACACTTTCCAGAATGTTTCAGACTCCGAAAAGGAATAGGTATGTGGTACGGTAAGTAAACCGACTCCAAAACAGTTCTAATGGCAATTTATCTCTGTTTTGGAATATTTAAGAAAATAGGAAAATAAGAAGTAGTCCGGGAAGGACACGAGGCATCCACGAGGGTGGAGGGCGTGCCCTACCCCCTGGGCATGCCCCCTGCCTCGTGGGCACCTCGTGTGATCTCCGTACTCTGTTTTCTTGCACGTTACTTCTTTTGGTCGGTAAAAATTCATTATATAGTCTCCCGAAGGTTTTTACCACTGTATCATGCAAATATCCTCTGTCTTTGTTTCGAGTTGTTCTTCTGACAGATCTAGGTCCCCATGACGTCTCCAAGCGCCCCCAAGGACAAGTTCTTCGAGAAGGTCATCAACCCCTACCTCGCGGAAGTGCTGCAACATCCTCAAACCATTGAGATGCGTGAGGTGTTGCTGCACATCCGCGATGTTGAGGGACCAAGGAGGACCGGAAGCACGGAGACAAGGCTTGAAGTAATGGAGCAACAAGTTTTCAAGTGCCAGGAGATGGTGGAACGTGGACTCGTCGCCAACCACATAATGATCACGGAGTTCACAAACAACCACAAGCTAGATGTCAAGGACATTGGGGAGACCATCTTCAAGCTCCACGAGAAAATCGAGCACCTCCAGGCCCAGATTTATGACCTGCAAAACCAAAACTTTGAGTATGAATATAGATTCAGGAGGATGAGTTTGGCTGCAGATTTGAGGATCCCGGAGACTCGATCATCCTTCTATGATGGTGAGCCTATGCCTTGGAAGATGGACGACAAGCCTACGTCATCAACAACTCCATCGTCACCACCTCCAAAGAAAGGGACATAATCACATGGGTATGGGCACTCCCCTTGGCAACTGCCAAGCTTGGGGGAGGTGCCCGGTACCGTATCACCATCACACTTCTATCTTTTACTGTTTTTCCTAGTTCGATCCTTTTGGTAATATCTTGATCTATTAGAATAAAGTTTTAGTATGATTTAGTTTTGAGTTTTGCTTTATGATCCTTCTATGTAATCAAGTCCGTGAGCTATATATAATAAAGATTAGTCTTGAGTCAAGGGCTTGGTTACCTTGCTATGATCTTGAGGGAATAATAAGAAAAGGAAAGAACAAAAAGAAATAAAGAGATCATATTGATCTTATGGGGAGTAATTACTTCACATATAAAGAGTATGATGAATAAAAGTTGTTGAGAGTTGACAAACATAGTTTTGGTCATCATTGTAATTAATAGGAAATAATAAAGAAAGAGAGGTTTTCACATAAAAATATACTATCTTGGACATCTTTTATGATTGTGAGCACTCATTAAAATATGACATGCTAAAGATTTGATGTTGGACAAGGAAGACAACGTAATGGGTTATGTTCTCTTATATCCGAAATAAAGTATATTGTCATGGATCATCCAACATGTTGAGCTTGCCCTTCCCTCTCATGCTAGCCAAATTCTTTGCACCAAGTAGAGATACTACTTGTGCTTCCAAATACCCTTAAACTCAGTTTTGCCATGAGAGTCCACCATATCTACCTATGGATTGAGTAAGATCCTTCAAGTAAGTTGTCATTGTATGCAATAAAAATTGCTCCTTAAATATGTAAGATTTATTAGTGTGGAGAAAATAAGCTTTATACGATCTTGTGATATGGAAGCAATAAAAGCGACGGACTGCATAATAAAGGTCCATATCACAAGTGGCAATATAAAGTGACGTTCTTTCGCATTAAGATTTTGTGCATCCAACCTTAAAGCACATGACAACCTCTGCTTCCCTCTGCGAAGGGCCTATCTTTTATTTTTGTCTTATACTTCATACAAGAGTCACGGTGATCTTCACCTTTCCTTTTTACATTTTATCCTTTGGCAAGCACATTGTGTTGGAACGATCTTGACATATATATCCGATTGAATGTGAGTTGGCATGAACTATTATTGTTGACATTACCCTTGAGGTAAAAGGTTGGGAGGCAATACTATAAGCCCCTATCTTTCTCTGTGTCCGATTAAAACTCCATACCCATAAGTATTCCATGAGTGTTAGCAATTGTGAAATACTAAATGATAGTTGAGTATGTGGACTTGCTGAAAAGCTCTTATATTGACTCTTTCCGATGTTATGATAAATTGCAATTGCTTCAATGATCGAGATTATAGTTTGTTAGTTTTCAAATGAAGTTTCTGATTCATACTTGACATTGTGAATAGATTGTTACTTGAGCATAAGAAATCATATGACAATATATATTTATGTTGCTATTATAAGAATGACCATGATGCCCTCATGTCCATATTTTATTTTATCGACACCTCTATCTCTAAACAGGTGGACATATTTATCGTTATCGTCTTCCGCTTGAGCACAAGCGAGGTCTAAGCTTGGGGGAGTTGATACGTCCATTTTGCATGATGCTTTTATATCGATATTTATTGCATTATGGGCTGTTATTACATATCATGTCACAATACTTATGTATATTCTATCTTATTTTACAAGGTTTACACGAAGAGGGAGAATGCCGGCAGCTAGAATCCTAGGATGGACAAGGAGCAAATATTATAGACATATTCTGCACAACTCCGAAAGTCCTGAAACTCCACGGAATTTATTTTTGGAATTAAGAAAAAATACTGAGCAAAGAAAGTACCAGAGGGGGGCCACCCACCATCCACGAGGGTGGGGGTGCGCCCTCTGCCTCGTGGGCCACCTGTTAGGCCTCCGGTGCCCATTTTTGGCTATATGGTGTCTTTCACCCTGGAAAAAATCAGAAGGAAGCTTTCGGGACAAAACACCACCGCCACAAGGCGGAACCTTGGCGGAACAAATCTAGGGCGCCGACGGAGCTGTTCTGCTGGGGAAACATCCCTTCGGGAGGGGGAAATCATCACCATCGTCATCACCATCGATCCTCTCAGCGGGAGGGGGTAAATCTCCATCAACATCTTCACCAGCACCATCTTGAATCAAACCCTAGTTCATCTCTTGTATCCGATCTTTGTCTCAAAACCTCAGATTGGTACATGTGGGTTGCTAGTAGTGTTGATTACTCCTTGTAGTTGATGCTAGTTGGTTTATTCGGTGGAAGATCATATGTTCAGATCCTTAATGCATATTAATACCCCTCTGATTATGAACATGAATATGATTTGTGAGTAGTTACATTTGTTCCTGAGGACATGGGAGAAGTCTTGCTATAAGTAGTCATGTGAATTTGGTATTCGTTCGATATTTTGATGAGATGTATGTTGTCTTTCCTCTAGTGGTGTTATGTGAACGTCAACTACATGACACTTCACCATTGTTTGGGCCTATAGGAAGGCATTGGGAAGTAATAAGTAGATGATGGGTTGCTAGAGTGACAGAAGCTTAAACCCTAGTTTATGTGTTGCTTCGTAAGGGACTGATTTGGATCCATATGTCTCATGATATGGTTAGGTTTACCTTAATACTTCTTTTGTAGTTGTGGATGCTTGCAATAGGGGTTAGTCATAAGTGGGATGCTTGTCCAAGGAAGGGCAACACCCAATCACCGGTCTACCCACATATCAAATTATCAAAGTAACGAACGCGAATCATATGAGCATGATGAAAACTAGCTTGATGATAATTCCCATGTGTCCTCGGGAGCGTTTTCCTTCATATAAGAATTTGTCCAGGCTTGTCCTTTGCTACAAAAAGGATTGGGCCACCTTGCTGCACCTTATTTACTTTCATTACTTGTTACCCGTCACAAATTACCTTATCACAAAACTATCTGTTACCGATAATTTCAGTGCTTCCAGAGAATACCTTATTGAAAACCGCTTGTCATTTCCTTCTGCTCCTCGTTGGGTTCGACACTCTTACTTATTGAAAGGACTACAATAGATCCCCTACACTTGTGGGTCATCAACGCGCGTCCAACAGGGACTCCCAGTTTGATGCGGTAACAGTCTTTTTCCCCGAAACCTAGGGCTCTCTGGCGGTGCTAGGGTTCGACATGGAAACTGATTGACGGCCACGTATCTCATCGGCAGGCTGCCCCAAGGACACGGCTGGGGCGATGGAAACACCACCCGCGGTAGAAGAGACGCGGG
The DNA here is from genome assembly GCA_034509565.1 of Triticum monococcum. Lineage (NCBI taxonomy): Eukaryota > Viridiplantae > Streptophyta > Magnoliopsida > Poales > Poaceae > Triticum > Triticum monococcum. Next base: position 70,415,501 of record CM067843.1, on the reverse strand, counting down.
AGAACTCGGGCTCGAGCAACCCTAGATTGGCAAGCGAGAAACTAGAGGAAGCTCTAGGGAAGCTGGACATATCCGAGGAAGAGGCGACTCCCCTCGTGATTGATGACTGTCTTGAAGGTGCTCCGGTGAAGTGGTTGATGGCAGGCACGGTCCTATAACAAAACCAGTATCATATACACACCATTGGAAACGCTATTCGACCGGCATGGGGAAACCCTGGAGGACTAAAATTCCGTTCGACTGGAACGAACATGTTCGTTGCTGAATTCGAGTCCCAGCAAGATCATGACAGAGTTTGGGCTGGATCGCCTTGGCATATCAACAAGAACACGGTCATACTGGCTGAGTTTGAAGATTGCATGTGCCCAGATGAAGTCAAGTTCGATCATTTGCAGGTGTGGGCTAGGGTTCTTAACCTACCCTACAACCTGAGAGATGAATGACAAGGAGACCCAGATTGCTAAATTTGATCACAATGGAGGCTATCTCCAAGCTAGGGTTTCTATGGATGTCAACAAACCACTTCTCCTGTGCTCATTGATTCTGCAAGGAGGAAGAAGGTGGACCCCTATGACATACAGTATGAACAGATCCCATACTTATGCTTCTCCTGTGGACGGCTAGGCCATTCGGAACTCTACTGCTCCAATCCAGGATCAAGAGATGAGAAGGAGAGCTTCCTTTTGGGCCGAAACTAAGAGCTCCTAATGAGAACAAATACCCAGCAAGCAGCAAAAATTCTTCCAGGGGACAGAGGTCTGACCAGAGCAGCAAACGGGAGACAAGGAACTCGAGTACTAGATCCAAACAAGACGGGGGGAAGAGGTGTGATACGTCTCCGTCGTATCTATAATTTTTGATTGTTCCATGCCAATATTCTATAACTTTTACATACTTTTGGCAACTTTTTATACTATTTTTGGGACTAACATATTGATCCAGTGCCCAGTGCCAGTTCCTGTTTGTTGCATGTTTTTTTCATAGAAAATCCATATCAAACGGAGTCCAAATGGGATAAAAACTGACGGAGATTTTTTTGGAATATATGTGATTTTTGGAAAGAAGAATCAACGCGAGACGATGCCTGAGGGGGCCACTGTTGGGGAACGTAGTAATTTTGAAAATTTTCCTACGCACACGCAAGATCATGGTGATGCACAGCAACGAGAGGGGAGAGTGTTGTCTACGTACCAACGCAGACCGACTGCGGAAGCGATCACACAACATAGAGGAAGTAGTCGTACGTCTTCTTCCCGATCCGACCGATCCAAGCACCGTTACTCCAGCACCTCCGAGTTCTTAGCACACGTTCAGCTCGATGACGATCCTCGGGCTCCGATCCAGCAAAGCGTCGAGGAAGAGTTCCGTCAGCACGACGGCGTGGTGATGATCTTGATGTACTACCGACGCAGGGCTTCGCCTAAGCACTACAACGGTATGATCGAGGTGGAATTTGGTGGCAGGGGGCACCGCACACGGCTAAGGAACGATCTCAAGGATCAACTTGTGTGTCTTGGGGTGTCCCCTGCCCCCGTATATAAAGGTTGGAGGGAGGGGGGCTGGCCGGCCAGAGAGAGGGAGGCGCAGGGGGAGTCCTACTCCTACCGGGAGTAGGACTCCCCCCTCCAATCCTATTCCAACTAGGACTCTCAAGGGGGAAAGGAGAGAGAGGGGGGCCGGCCCCTTCTCCTAGTCCTACTAGGACTTGGGGAAGGGGGGGGGGGCGCGCGGCCAGCTGTGGGCTGCCCCTTTTCTCTTTTCCACTAAGGCCCAATAGGCCCATTAGTCTCCCGGGGGGTTCCGGTAACCCTCCCGGTATTCCGGTAAAATCCCGATTTCACCCGGAACACTTCCTATGTCCAAACATAGGCTTCCAATATATCAATCTTTACGTCTCGACCATTTCGAGACTCCTCGTCATGTCCGTGATCTCATCCGGGACTCCGAACAACCTTCGGTACATCAAAATGCATAAACTCATAATAAATGTCATCGTAACGTTAAGCGTGCGGACCCTACGGTTCGAGAACAATGTAGACATGACCGAGACACGTCTCCGGTCAATAACCAATAGCGGGACCTGGATGCCCATATTGGCTCCTACATATTCTATGAAGATCTTTATCGGTCAGACCGCATAACAACATACGTTGTTCCCTTTGTCATCGGTATGTTACTTGCCCGAGATTCGATCGTCGGTATCCAATACCTAGTTCAATCTCGTTACCGGCAAGTCTCTTTACTCGTTCCGTAATACATCATCTCACAACTAACATATTAGTTGCAGTGCTTGCAAGGCTTATGTGATGTGCATTACCGAGAGGGCCCAGAGATACCTCTCCGACAATCGGAGTGACAAACCCTAATCTCGAAATACGCCAACCCAACATCTACCATTGGAGACACCTGTAGTACTCCTTTATAATCACCCAGTTACGTTGTGACGTTTGGTAGTACCCAAAGTGTTCCTCCGGTAAACGGGAGTTGCATAATCTCATAGTTATAGGAACATGTATAAGTCATGAAGAAAACAATAGCAACATACTAAACGATCGGGTGCTAAGCTAATGGAATGGGTCATGTCAATCAGATCATTCTACTAATGATGTGACCTCGTTAATCAAATAACAACTCTTTGTTCATGGTTAGGAAACATAACCATCTTTGATTAACGAGCTAGTCAAGTAGAGGCATACTAGTGACACTCTGTTGGTCTATGTATTCACACATGTATTATGTTTCCGGTTAATACAATTCTAGCATGAATAATAAACATTTATCATGATGTAAGGAAATAAATAATAACTTTATTATTGCCTCTAGGGCATATTTCCTTCAGTCTCCCACTTGCACTAGAGTCAATAATCTAGATTACACAGTAATGATTCTAACACCCATGGAGCCTTGGTGCTGATCATGTTTTGCTCGTGGAAGAGGCTTAGTCAACGGGTCTGCAACATTCAGATCCGTATGTATCTTGCAAATCTCTATGTCTCCCACCTGGACTAAATCCCGGATGGAGTTGAAGTGTCTCTTGATGTGTTTGGTCCTTTTGTGAAATCTGGATTCCTTTGCCAAAGCAATTGCACCAGTATTGTCACAAAAGATTTTCATTGGACCCGATGCACTAGGTATGACACCTAGATCGGATATGAACTCCTTCATCCAGACTCCTTCGTTTGCTACTTCCGAAGCAGCTATGTACTCCGCTTCACATGTAGATCCCGCTACGACGCTTTGTTTAGAACTGCACCAACTGACAGCTCCACCGTTTAAAGTAAACACGTATCCGGTTTGCGATTTAGAATCGTCCGGATCAGTGTCAAAGCTTGCATCAACGTAACCTCTTACGGTGAGTTCTTTGTCACCTCCATATACGAGAAACATATCCTTAGTCCTTTTCAGGTATTTCAGGATGTTCTTGACCGCTGTCCAGTGATCCATTCCTGGATTACTTTGGTACCTCCCTGCTAAACTTATAGCAAGGCACACATCAGGTCTGGTACACAGCATTGCATACATGATAGAGCCTATGGCTGAAGCATAGGGAACATCTTTCATTTTCTCTCTATCTTCTGCAGTGGTCGGGCATTGAGTCTGACTCAACTTCACACCTTGTAACACAGGCAAGAACCCTTTCTTTGCTTGATTCATTTTGAACTTCTTCAAAATCTTGTCAAGGTATGTGCTCTGTGAAAGTCCAATTAAGCATTTTGATCTATCTCTATAGATCTTTATGCCTAATATGCAAGCAGCTTCCCCGAGGTCTTTCATCGAAAAACTTTTATTCAAGTATCCCTTTATGCTATCCAGAAATTCTATATCATTTCCAATCAGTAATATGTCATCCACATATAATATCAGAAATGCTACAGAGCTCCCACTCACTTTCTTGTAAATACAGGCTTCTCCAAAAGTCTGTATAAAGCCAAATGCTTTGATCACACTATCAAAGCGTTTATTCCAACTCCGAGATGCTTGCACCAGTCCATAAATGGATCGCTGGAGTTTGCATACTTTGTTAGCTCCCTTTGGATCGACAAAACCTTCTGTTTGTATCATATACAACTCTTCTTCCAGAAATCCATTCAGGAATGCAGTTTTGACATCCATCTGCCATATTTCATAATCATAAAATGCGGCAATTGCTAACATAATTCTGACGGACTTAAGCATCGCTACGGGTGAGAAGGTCTCATCGTAGTCAACCCCTTGAGCTTGTCGAAAACCTTTCGCGACAAGTCGAGCTTTATAGACAGTAATATTACCGTCAGCGTCAGTCTTTTTCTTGAAGATCCATTTATTCTCAATTGCTTGCCCATCATCGGGCAAGTCAACCAAAGTCCATACTTTGTTTTCATACATGGATCCCATCTCAGATTTCATGGCCTCAAGCCACTTTGCGGAATCTGGGCTCACCATCGCTTCTTCATAGTTCGTAGGTTCATCATGATCTAGTAGCATGACTTCCAGAACTGGATTACCGTACCACTCTGGTGCGGATCTCACTCTGGTTGATCTACGTGGTTCAGTAGTATCTTGTCCTGAAGCTTCATGATCATCATCATTAGCTTCCTCACTAATTGGTATAGGTGTCGCAGAAACAGTTTTCTGTGATGTACTATTTTCCAATAAGGGAGCAGGTACAGTTACCTCGTCAAGTTCTACTTTCCTCCCACTCACTTCTTTCGAGAGAAACTCCTTCTCTAGAAAGTTTCCGAATTTAGCAACAAAAGTCTTGCCTTCGGATCTGTGATAGAAGGTGTATCCAATAGTTTCCTTTGGATATCCTATGAAGACACATTTCTCCGATTTGGGTTCGAGCTTATCAGGTTGAAGCTTTTTCACATAAGCATCGCAGCCCCAAACTTTAAGAAACAACAACTTTGGTTTCTTGCCAAACCATAGTTCATAAGGTGTCGTCTCAACGGATTTTGATGGTGCCCTATTTAACGTGAATGCGGCCGTCTCTAAAGCATAACCCCAAAACGATAGCGGTAAATCAGTAAGAGACATCATAGATCGCACCATATCTAGTAAAGTACGATTACGACGTTCGGACACACCATTACGCTGTGGTGTTCCGGGTGGCGTGAGTTGCGAAACTATTCCACAATTTTTCAAATGTACACCAAACTCGTAACTCAAATATTCTCCTCCACGATCAGATCGTAGAAACTTTATTTTCTTGTTACGATGATTTTCAACCTCACTCTGAAATTCTTTGAACTTTTCAAATGTTTCAGACTTATGTTTCATCAAGTAGATATACCCATATCTGCTTAAATCATCTGTGAAGGTGAGAAAATAACGATATCCGCCACGAGCCTCAATATTCATCGGACCACATACATCGGTATGTATGATTTCCAATAAATCTGTTGCTCTCTCCATAGTACCGGAGAACGGTGTTTTAGTCATCTTGCCTATGAGGCACGGTTCGCAAGTACCAAGTGATTCATAATCAAGTGGTTCCAAAAGCCCATCAGTATGGAGTTTCTTCATGCGCTTTACACCGATATGACCTAAACGGCAGTGCCACAAATAAGTTGCACTATCATTATTAACTTTGCATCTTTTGGCTTCTACATTATGAATATGTGTATCACTATCATCGAGATTCAACAAGAATAGACCACTCTTCAAAGGTGCATGACCATAAAAGATATTACTCATATAAATAGAACAACCATTATTCTCTGATTTAAATGAATAACCGTCTCGCATCAAACAAGATCCAGATATAATGTTCATGCTCAACGTTGGCACCAAATAACAATTATTTAGGTCTAATATTAATCCCGAAGGTAGATGTAGAGGTAGCGTGCCGACCGCGATCACATCGACTTTGGAACCGTTTCCCACGCGCATCGTCACCTCGTCCTTTGCTAGCGTCCGCTTATTCCGTAGTCCCTGTTTCGAGTTGCAAATATTAGCAACAGAACCAGTATCAAATACCCAGGTGCTACTGCGAGCTCTAGTAAGGTACACATCAATAACATGTATATCACATATACCTTTGTTCACTTTGCCATCCTTCTTATCTGCCAAATACTTGGGGCAGTTCCGCTTCCAGTGACTAGTCTGCTTGCAGTAGAAGCACTCAGTTTCAGGCTTAGGTCCAGACTTGGGTTTCTTCTCCTGAGCAGCAACTTGCTTGCTGTTCTTCTTGAAGTTTCCCTTCTTCTTCCCTTTGCCCTTTTTCTTGAAACTAGTGGTTTTGCTAACCATCAACACTTGATGCTCCTTCTTGATTTCTACCTCCGCAGCTTTCAGCATTGCGAAGAGCTCAGGAATAGTCTTGTTCATCCCTTGCATATTATAGTTCATCACGAAGCTCTTGTAGCTTGGTGGCAGTGATTGGAGAATTCTGTCAATGACGCAGTCATCTGGAAGATTAACTCCCATCTGAATCAAGTGATTATTATACCCAGACATTTTGAGTATATGCTCACTGACAGAACTGTTCTCCTCCATCTTGCAGCTATAGAACTTATTGGAGACTTCATATCTCTCAATTCGGGCATTTGCTTGAAATATCAACTTCAACTCCTGGAACATCTCATATGCTCCATGACGTTCAAAACGTCGTTGAAGTCCCGATTCTAAGCCGTAAAGCATGGCATACTGAACTATCGAGTAGTCATCAGCTTTGCTCTGCCAGACGTTCATAACATCTGGCGTTGCTCCAGCAGCAGGCCTGTCACCCAGCGGTGCTTCCAGGACGTAATTCTTCTGTGCAGCAATGAGGATAATCCTCAGGTTACGGACCCAGTCCGTGTAATTGCTACCATCATCTTTCAACTTTGCTTTCTCAAGGAACGCATTAAAATTTAACGGAACAACAGCACGAGCCATCTATCTACAATCAACATAAACAAGCAAGATACTATCAGGTACTAAGTTCATGATAAGTTTAAGTTCAGTTAATCAAATTACTTAAGAACTCCCACTTAGATAGACATCCCTCTAATCCTCTAAGTGATCACGTGATCCAAATCAACTAAACCATAACCGATCATCACGTGAGATGGAGTAGTTTTCAATGGTGAACATCGTTATGTTGATCATATCTACTATATGATTCACGCTCGACCTTTCGGTCTCCGTGTTCCGAGGCCATATCTGTATATGCTTGGCTCGTCAAGTATAACCTGAGTATTCTGCGTGTGCAACTGTTTTGCACCCGTTGTATTTGGACGTAGAGCTTATCACACCCGATCATCACGTGGTGTCTGGGCACGACGAACTTTGGCAACGGTGCATACTCAGGGAGAACACTTCTTGATAATTTAGTGAGAGATCATCTTATAATGCTACCGTCAATCAAAGCAAGATAAGATGCATAAAAGGATAAACATCATATGCAATCAATATAAGTGATATGATATGGCCATCATCATCTTGTGCTTGTGATCTCCATCTCTGAAGCACCGTCATGATCACCATCGTCACCGGCGCGACACCTTGATCTCCATCGTAGCATCGTTGTCGTTTCGTCAATCTTATGCTTCCACGACTATCACTACCGCTTAGTAATAAAGTAAAGCATTACATCGTGATTGCATTGCATACAATAAAGCGACAACCATATGGCTCCTGCCAGTTGCCGATAACTCGGTTACAAAACATGATCATCTCATACAATAAAATCAGCATCATGCCTTGACCATATCACATCACAACATGCCCTGCAAAAACAAGTTAGACGTCCTCTACTTTGTTGTTGCAAGTTTTACGTGGCTGCTACGGGCTTAAGTAAGAACTCATCTCACCAACGCATCAAAACCACAACGATAGTTCGTCAAATAGACTCCGTTTTAACCTTCTCAAGGACCGGGCGTAGTCACACTTGGTTCAACTAAAGTTGGAGAGACAGTCTTCCGCAAGCCATCTATGTGCAAAGCACGTCGAGGGAACCGGTCTCGCGTAAGAGTACGCGTAAGGTTGGTCCGGATCGTCTCACCCAACAATACCGCCGAACCAAAGTATGACATGCTGGTAGGCAGTATGACTTGTATCGCCCACAACTCACTTGTGTTCTACTCGTGCAAATAACATCAAACCATAAAACCTAGGCTCGGATACCACTGTTGGGGAACGTAGTAATTTCAAAAAAATTCCTACGCACACGCAAGATCATGGTGATGCACAGCAACGAGAGGGGAGAGTGTTGTCTACGTACCAACGCAGACCGACTGCGGAAGCGATCACACAACGTAGAGGAAGTAGTTGTACGTCTTCTTCCCGATCCGACCGATCCAAGCACCGTTACTCCGGCACCTCCGAGTTCTTAGCACACGTTCAGCTCGATGACAATCCTCGGGCTCCGATCCAGCAAAGCGTCGAGGAAGAGTTCCGTCAGCACGACGGCGTGGTGACGATCTTGATGTACTACCGACGCAGGGCTTCGCCTAAGCACTACAACGGTATGATCGAGGTGGAATTTGGTGGCAGGGGGCACCGCACACGGCTAAGGAACGATCTCAAGGATCAACTTGTGTGTCTTGGGGTGTCCCCTGCCCCCGTATATAAAGGTTGGAGGGAGGGGGGCTGGCCGGCCAGAGAGAGGGAGGCGCAGGGGGAGTCCTACTCCTACCGGGAGTAGGACTCCCCCCTCCAATCCTATTCCAACTAGGACTCTCAACGGGGAAAGGAGAGAGAGGGGGGCCGGCCCCTTCTCCTAGTCCTACTAGGACTTGGGGAAGGGGGGGGGGCGCGGCCAGCTGTGGGCTGCCCCTTTTCTCTTTTCCACTAAGGCCCAATAGGCCCATTAGTCTCCCGGGGGGTTCCGGTAACCCTCCCGGTATTCCGGTAAAATCCCGATTTCACCCGGAACACTTCCTATGTCCAAACATAGGCTTCCAATATATCAATCTTTACGTCTCGACCATTTCGAGACTCCTCTTCATGTCCGTGATCTCATCCGGGACTCCGAACAACCTTCGGTACATCAAAATGCATAAACTCATAATAAATGTCATCGTAACGTTAAGCGTGCGGACCCTACGGTTCGAGAACAATGTAGACATGACCGAGACACGTCTCCGGTCAATAACCAATAGCGGGACCTGGATGCCCATATTGGCTCCTACATATTCTACGAAGATCTTTATCGGTCAGACCGCATAACAACATACGTTGTTCCCTTTGTCATCGGTATGTTACTTGCCCGAGATTCGATCGTCGGTATCCAATACCTAGTTCAATCTCGTTACCGGCAAGTCTCTTTACTCGTTCCGTAATACATCATCTCACAACTAACATATTAGTTGCAGTGCTTGCAAGGCTTATGTGATGTGCATTACCGAGAGGGCCCAGAGATACCTCTCCGACAATCGGAGTGACAAACCCTAATCTCGAAATACGCCAACCCAACATCTACCATTGGAGACACCTGTAGTACTCCTTTATAATCACCCAGTTACGTTGTGACGTTTGGTAGTACCCAAAGTGTTCCTCCGGTAAACGGGAGTTGCATAATCTCATAGTTATAGGAACATGTATAAGTCATGAAGAAAACAATAGCAACATACTAAACGATCGGGTGCTAAGCTAATGGAATGGGTCATGTCAATCAGATCATTCTACTAATGATGTGACCTCGTTAATCAAATAACAACTCTTTGTTCATGGTTAGGAAACATAACCATCTTTGATTAACGAGCTAGTCAAGTAGAGGCATACTAGTGACACTCTGTTGGTCTATGTATTCACACATGTATTATGTTTCCGGTTAATACAATTCTAGCATGAATAATAAACATTTATCATGATGTAAGGAAATAAATAATAACTTTATTATTGCCTCTAGGGCATATTTCCTTCAGTCTCCCACTTGCACTAGAGTCAATAATCTAGATTACACAGTAATGATTCTAACACCCATGGAGCCTTGGTGCTGATCATGTTTTGCTCGTGGAAGAGGCTTTGTCAACGGGTCTGCAACATTCAGATCCGTATGTATCTTGCAAATCTCTATGTCTCCCACCTGGACTAAATCCCGGATGGAGTTGAAGTGTCTCTTGATGTGTTTGGTCCTTTTGTGAAATCTGGATTCCTTTGCCAAAGCAATTGCACCAGTATTGTCACAAAAGATTTTCATTGGACCCGATGCACTAGGTATGACACCTAGATCGGATATGAACTCCTTCATCCAGACTCCTTCATTTGCTGCTTCCGAAGCAGCTATGTACTCCGCTTCACATGTAGATCCCGCTATGACGCTTTGTTTAGAACTGCACCAACTGACAGCTCCACCGTTTAAAGTAAACACGTATCCGGTTTGCGATTTAGAATCGTCCGGATCAGTGTCAAAGCTTGCATCAACGTAACCTCTTACGGTGAGTTCTTTGTCACCTCCATATACGAGAAACATATCCTTAGTCCTTTTCAGGTATTTCAGGATGTTCTTGACCGCTGTCCAGTGATCCATTCCTGGATTACTTTGGTACCTCCCTGCTAAACTTATAGCAAGGCACACATCAGGTCTGGTACACAGCATTGCATACATGATAGAGCCTATGGCTGAAGCATAGGGAACATCTTTCATTTTCTCTCTATCTTCTGCAGTGGTCGGGCATTGAGTCTGACTCAACTTCACACCTTGTAACACAGGCAAGAACCCTTTCTTTGCTTGATTCATTTTGAACTTCTTCAAAATCTTGTCAAGGTATGTGCTCTGTGAAAGTCCAATTAAGCATTTTGATCTATCTCTATAGATCTTTATGCCTAATATGTAAGCAGCTTCCCCGAGGTCTTTCATCGAAAAACTTTTATTCAAGTATCCCTTTATGCTATCCAGAAATTCTATATCATTTCCAATCAGTAATATGTCATCCACATATAATATCAGAAATGCTACAGAGCTCCCACTCACTTTCTTGTAAATACAGGCTTCTCCAAAAGTCTGTATAAAGCCAAATGCTTTGATCACACTATCAAAGCGTTTATTCCAACTCCGAGATGCTTGCACCAGTCCATAAATGGATCGCTGGAGTTTGCATACTTTGTTAGCTCCCTTTGGATCGACAAAACCTTCTGGTTGTATCATATACAACTCTTCTTCCAGAAATCCATTCAGGAATGCAGTTTTGACATCCATCTGCCATATTTCATAATCATAAAATGCGGCAATTGCTAACATAATTCTGACGGACTTAAGCATCGCTACGGGTGAGAAGGTCTCATCGTAGTCAACCCCTTGAGCTTGTCGAAAACCTTTCGCGACAAGTCGAGCTTTATAGACAGTAATATTACCGTCAGCGTCAGTCTTTTTCTTGAAGATCCATTTATTCTCAATTGCTTGCCCATCATCGGGCAAGTCAACCAAAGTCCATACTTTGTTTTCATACATGGATCCCATCTCAGATTTCATGGCCTCAAGCCACTTTGCGGAATCTGGGCTCACCATCGCTTCTTCATAGTTCGTAGGTTCATCATGATCTAGTAGCATGACTTCCAGAACTGGATTACCGTACCACTCTGGTGCGGATCTCACTCTGGTTGATCTACGTGGTTCAGTAGTATCTTGTCCTGAAGCTTCATGATCATCATCATTAGCTTCCTCACTAATTGGTATAGGTGTCGCAGAAACAGTTTTCTGTGATGTACTATTTTCCAATAAGGGAGCAGGTACAGTTACCTCGTCAAGTTCTACTTTCCTCCCACTCACTTCTTTCGAGAGAAACTCCTTCTCTAGAAAGTTTCTGAATTTAGCAACAAAAGTCTTGCCTTCGGATCTGTGATAGAAGGTGTATCCAATAGTTTCCTTTGGATATCCTATGAAGACACATTTCTCCGATTTGGGTTCGAGCTTATCAGGTTGAAGCTTTTTCACATAAGCATCGCAGCCCCAAACTTTAAGAAACGACAACTTTGGTTTCTTGCCAAACCATAGTTCATAAGGTGTCGTCTCAACGGATTTTGATGGTGCCCTATTTAACGTGAATGCGGCCGTCTCTAAAGCATAACCCCAAAACGATAGCGGTAAATCAGTAAGAGACATCATAGATCGCACCATATCTAGTAAAGTACGATTACGACGTTTGGACACACCATTACGCTGTGGTGTTCCGGGTGGCGTGAGTTGCGAAACTATTCCACAATTTTTCAAATGTACACCAAACTCGTAACTCAAATATTCTCCTCCACGATCAGATCGTAGAAACTTTATTTTCTTGTTACGATGATTTTCAACCTCACTCTGAAATTCTTTGAACTTTTCAAATGTTTCAGACTTATGTTTCATCAAGTAGATATACCCATATCTGCTTAAATCATCTGTGAAGGTGAGAAAATAACGATATCCGCCACGAGCCTCAATATTCATCGGACCACATACATCGGTATGTATGATTTCCAATAAATCTGTTGCTCTCTCCATAGTACCGGAGAACGGTGTTTTAGTCATCTTGCCTATGAGGCACGGTTCGCAAGTACCAAGTGATTCATAATCAAGTGGTTCCAAAAGCCCATCAGTATGGAGTTTCTTCATGCGCTTTACACCGATATGACCTAAACGGCAGTGCCACAAATAAGTTGCACTATCATTATTAACTTTGCATCTTTTGGCTTCTACATTATGAATATGTGTATCACTATCATCGAGATTCAACAAGAATAGACCACTCTTCAAAGGTGCATGACCATAAAAGATATTACTCATATAAATAGAACAACCATTATTCTCTGATTTAAATGAATAACCGTCTCGCATCAAACAAGATCCAGATATAATGTTCATGCTCAACGCTGGCACCAAATAACAATTATTTAGGTCTAATATTAATCCCGAAGGTAGATGTAGAGGTAGCGTGCCGACCGCGATCACATCGACTTTGGAACCGTTTCCCACGCGCATCGTCACCTCGTCCTTTGCTAGCGTCCGCTTATTCCGTAGTCCCTGTTTCGAGTTGCAAATATTAGCAACAGAACCAGTATCAAATACCCAGGTGCTACTGCGAGCTCTAGTAAGGTACACATCAATAACATGTATATCACATATACCTTTGTTCACTTTGCCATCCTTCTTATCTGCCAAATACTTGGGACAGTTCCGCTTCCAGTGACCAGTCTGCTTGCAGTAGAAGCACTCAGTTTCAGGCTTAGGTCCAGACTTGGGTTTCTTCTCCTGAGCAGCAACTTGCTTGCTGTTCTTCTTGAAGTTTCCCTTCTTCTTCCCTTTGCCCTTTTTCTTGAAACTAGTGGTTTTGCTAACCATCAACACTTGATGCTCCTTCTTGATTTCTACCTCCGCAGCTTTCAGCATTGCGAAGAGCTCAGGAATAGTCTTGTTCATCCCTTGCATATTATAGTTCATCACGAAGCTCTTGTAGCTTGGTGGCAGTGATTGGAGAATTCTGTCAATGACGCAGTCATCTGGAAGATTAACTCCCATCTGAATCAAGTGATTATTATACCCAGACATTTTGAGTATATGCTCACTGACAGAACTGTTCTCCTCCATCTTGCAGCTATAGAACTTATTGGAGACTTCATATCTCTCAATTCGGGCATTTGCTTGAAATATCAACTTCAACTCCTGGAACATCTCATATGCTCCATGACGTTCAAAACGTCGTTGAAGTCCCGATTCTAAGCCGTAAAGCATGGCATACTGAACTATCGAGTAGTCATCAGCTTTGCTCTGCCAGACGTTCATAACATCTGGCGTTGCTCCAGCAGCAGGCCTGTCACCCAGCGGTGCTTCCAGGACGTAATTCTTCTGTGCAGCAATGAGGATAATCCTCAGGTTACGGACCCAGTCCGTGTAATTGCTACCATCATCTTTCAACTTTGCTTTCTCAAGGAACGCATTAAAATTTAACGGAACAACAGCACGAGCCATCTATCTACAATCAACATAAACAAGCAAGATACTATCAGGTACTAAGTTCATGATAAGTTTAAGTTCAGTTAATCAAATTACTTAAGAACTCCCACTTAGATAGACATCCCTCTAATCCTCTAAGTGATCACGTGATCCAAATCAACTAAACCATAACCGATCATCACGTGAGATGGAGTAGTTTTCAATGGTGAACATCGTTATGTTGATCATATCTACTATATGATTCACGCTCGACCTTTCGGTCTCCGTGTTCCGAGGCCATATCTGTATATGCTTGGCTCGTCAAGTATAACCTGAGTATTCTGCGTGTGCAACTGTTTTGCACCCGTTGTATTTGGACGTAGAGCTTATCACACCCGATCATCACGTGGTGTCTGGGCACGACGAACTTTGGCAACGGTGCATACTCAGGGAGAACACTTCTTGATAATTTAGTGAGAGATCATCTTATAATGCTACCGTCAATCAAAGCAAGATAAGATGCATAAAAGGATAAACATCATATGCAATCAATATAAGTGATATGATATGGCCATCATCATCTTGTGCTTGTGATCTCCATCTCTGAAGCACCGTCATGATCACCATCGTCACCGGCGCGACACCTTGATCTCCATCGTAGCATCGTTGTCGTTTCGTCAATCTTATGCTTCCACGACTATCACTACCGCTTAGTAATAAAGTAAAGCATTACATCGTGATTGCATTGCATACAATAAAGCGACAACCATATGGCTCCTGCCAGTTGCCGATAACTCGGTTACAAAACATGATCATCTCATACAATAAAATCAGCATCATGCCTTGACCATATCACATCACAACATGCCCTGCAAAAACAAGTTAGACGTCCTCTACTTTGTTGTTGCAAGTTTTACGTGGCTGCTACGGGCTTAAGTAAGAACTCATCTCACCAACGCATCAAAACCACAACGATAGTTCGTCAAATAGACTCCGTTTTAACCTTCTCAAGGACCGGGCGTAGTCACACTTGGTTCAACTAAAGTTGGAGAGACAGTCTTCCGCAAGCCATCTATGTGCAAAGCACGTCGAGGGAACCGGTCTCGCGTAAGAGTACGCGTAAGGTTGGTCCGGATCGTCTCACCCAACAATACCGCCGAACCAAAGTATGACATGCTGGTAGGCAGTATGACTTGTATCGCCCACAACTCACTTGTGTTCTACTCGTGCAAATAACATCAAACCATAAAACCTAGGCTCGGATACCACTGTTGGGGAACGTAGTAATTTCAAAAAATTTCCTACGCACACGCAAGATCATGGTGATGCACAGCAACGAGAGGGGAGAGTGTTGTCTACGTACCAACGCAGACCGACTGCGGAAGCGATCACACAACGTAGAGGAAGTAGTTGTACGTCTTCTTCCCGATCCGACCGATCCAAGCACCGTTACTCCGGCACCTCCGAGTTCTTAGCACACGTTCAGCTCGATGACAATCCTCGGGCTCCGATCCAGCAAAGCGTCGAGGAAGAGTTCCGTCAGCACGACGGCGTGGTGACGATCTTGATGTACTACCGACGCAGGGCTTCGCCTAAGCACTACAACGGTATGATCGAGGTGGAATTTGGTGGCAGGGGGCACCGCACACGGCTAAGGAACGATCTCAAGGATCAACTTGTGTGTCTTGGGGTGTCCCCTGCCCCCGTATATAAAGGTTGGAGGGAGGGGGGCTGGCCGGCCAGAGAGAGGGAGGCGCAGGGGGAGTCCTACTCCTACCGGGAGTAGGACTCCCCCCTCCAATCCTATTCCAACTAGGACTCTCAAGGGGGAAAGGAGAGAGAGGGGGGCCGGCCCCTTCTCCTAGTCCTACTAGGACTTGGGGAAGGGGGGGGGCGCGGCCAGCTGTGGGCTGCCCCTTTTCTCTTTTCCACTAAGGCCCAATAGGCCCATTAGTCTCCCGGGGGGTTCCGGTAACCCTCCCGGTATTCCGGTAAAATCCCGATTTCACCCGGAACACTTCCTATGTCCAAACATAGGCTTCCAATATATCAATCTTTACGTCTCGACCATTTCGAGACTCCTCGTCATGTCCGTGATCTCATCCGGGACTCCGAACAACCTTCGGTACATCAAAATGCATAAACTCATAATAAATGTCATCGTAACGTTAAGCGTGCGGACCCTACGGTTCGAGAACAATGTAGACATGACCGAGACACGTCTCCGGTCAATAACCAATAGCGGGACCTGGATGCCCATATTGGCTCCTACATATTCTACGAAGATCTTTATCGGTCAGACCGCATAACAACATACGTTGTTCCCTTTGTCATCGGTATGTTACTTGCCCGAGATTCGATCGTCGGTATCCAATACCTAGTTCAATCTCGTTACCGGCAAGTCTCTTTACTCGTTCCGTAATACATCATCTCACAACTAACATATTAGTTGCAGTGCTTGCAAGGCTTATGTGATGTGCATTACCGAGAGGGCCCAGAGATACCTCTCCGACAATCGGAGTGACAAACCCTAATCTCGAAATACGCCAACCCAACATCTACCATTGGAGACACCTGTAGTACTCCTTTATAATCACCCAGTTACGTTGTGACGTTTGGTAGTACCCAAAGTGTTCCTCCGGTAAACGGGAGTTGCATAATCTCATAGTTATAGGAACATGTATAAGTCATGAAGAAAACAATAGCAACATACTAAACGATCGGGTGCTAAGCTAATGGAATGGGTCATGTCAATCAGATCATTCTACTAATGATGTGACCTCGTTAATCAAATAACAACTCTTTGTTCATGGTTAGGAAACATAACCATCTTTGATTAACGAGCTAGTCAAGTAGAGGCATACTAGTGACACTCTGTTGGTCTATGTATTCACACATGTATTATGTTTCCGGTTAATACAATTCTAGCATGAATAATAAACATTTATCATGATGTAAGGAAATAAATAATAACTTTATTATTGCCTCTAGGGCATATTTCCTTCAGTCTCCCACTTGCACTAGAGTCAATAATCTAGATTACACAGTAATGATTCTAACACCCATGGAGCCTTGGTGCTGATCATGTTTTGCTCGTGGAAGAGGCTTAGTCAACGGGTCTGCAACATTCAGATCCGTATGTATCTTGCAAATCTCTATGTCTCCCACCTGGACTAAATCCCGGATGGAGTTGAAGTGTCTCTTGATGTGTTTGGTCCTTTTGTGAAATCTGGATTCCTTTGCCAAAGCAATTGCACCAGTATTGTCACAAAAGATTTTCATTGGACCCGATGCACTAGGTATGACACCTAGATCGGATATGAACTCCTTCATCCAGACTCCTTCATTTGCTGCTTCCGAAGTAGCTATGTACTCCACTTCACATGTAGATCCCGCTATGACGCTTTGTTTAGAACTGCACCAACTGACAGCTCCACCGTTTAAAGTAAACACGTATCCGGTTTGCGATTTAGAATCGTCCGGATCAGTGTCAAAGCTTGCATCAACGTAACCTCTTACGGTGAGTTCTTTGTCACCTCCATATACGAGAAACATATCCTTAGTCCTTTTCAGGTATTTCAGGATGTTCTTGACCGCTGTCCAGTGATCCATTCCTGGATTACTTTGGTACCTCCCTGCTAAACTTATAGCAAGGCACACATCAGGTCTGGTACACAGCATTGCATACATGATAGAGCCTATGGCTGAAGCATAGGGAACATCTTTCATTTTCTCTCTATCTTCTGCAGTGGTCGGGCATTGAGTCTGACTCAACTTCACACCTTGTAACACAGGCAAGAACCCTTTCTTTGCTTGATTCATTTTGAACTTCTTCAAAATCTTGTCAAGGTATGTGCTCTGTGAAAGTCCAATTAAGCATTTTGATCTATCTCTATAGATCTTTATGCCTAATATGTAAGCAGCTTCCCCGAGGTCTTTCATCGAAAAACTTTTATTCAAGTATCCCTTTATGCTATCCAGAAATTCTATATCATTTCCAATCAGTAATATGTCATCCACATATAATATCAGAAATGCTACAGAGCTCCCACTCACTTTCTTGTAAATACAGGCTTCTCCAAAAGTCTGTATAAAGCCAAATGCTTTGATCACACTATCAAAGCGTTTATTCCAACTCCGAGATGCTTGCACCAGTCCATAAATGGATCGCTGGAGTTTGCATACTTTGTTAGCTCCCTTTGGATCGACAAAACCTTCTGGTTGTATCATATACAACTCTTCTTCCAGAAATCCATTTAGGAATGCAGTTTTGACATCCATCTGCCATATTTCATAATCATAAAATGCGGCAATTGCTAACATAATTCTGACGGACTTAAGCATCGCTACGGGTGAGAAGGTCTCATCGTAGTCAACCCCTTGAGCTTGTCGAAAACCTTTCGCGACAAGTCGAGCTTTATAGACAGTAATATTACCGTCAGCGTCAGTCTTTTTCTTGAAGATCCATTTATTCTCAATTGCTTGCCCATCATCGGGCAAGTCAACCAAAGTCCATACTTTGTTTTCATACATGGATCCCATCTCAGATTTCATGGCCTCAAGCCACTTTGCGGAATCTGGGCTCACCATCGCTTCTTCATAGTTCGTAGGTTCATCATGATCTAGTAGCATGACTTCCAGAACTGGATTACCGTACCACTCTGGTGCGGATCTCACTCTGGTTGATCTACGTGGTTCAGTAGTATCTTGTCCTGAAGCTTCATGATCATCATCATTAGCTTCCTCACTAATTGGTATAGGTGTCGCAGAAACAGTTTTCTGTGATGTACTATTTTCCAATAAGGGAGCAGGTACAGTTACCTCGTCAAGTTCTACTTTCCTCCCACTCACTTCTTTCGAGAGAAACTCCTTCTCTAGAAAGTTTCCGAATTTAGCAACAAAAGTCTTGCCTTCGGATCTGTGATAGAAGGTGTATCCAATAGTTTCCTTTGGATATCCTATGAAGACACATTTCTCCGATTTGGGTTCGAGCTTATCAGGTTGAAGCTTTTTCACATAAGCATCGCAGCCCCAAACTTTAAGAAATGACAACTTTGGTTTCTTGCCAAACCATAGTTCATAAGGTGTCGTCTCAACGGATTTTGATGGTGCCCTATTTAACGTGAATGCGGCCGTCTCTAAAGCATAACCCCAAAACGATAGCGGTAAATCAGTAAGAGACATCATAGATCGCACCATATCTAGTAAAGTACGATTACGACGTTTGGACACACCATTACGCTGTGGTGTTCCGGGTGGCGTGAGTTGCGAAACTATTCCACAATTTTTCAAATGTACACCAAACTCGTAACTCAAATATTCTCCTCCACGATCAGATCGTAGAAACTTTATTTTCTTGTTACGATGATTTTCAACCTCACTCTGAAATTCTTTGAACTTTTCAAATGTTTCAGACTTATGTTTCATCAAGTAGATATACCCATATCTGCTTAAATCATCTGTGAAGGTGAGAAAATAACGATATCCGCCACGAGCCTCAATATTCATCGGACCACATACATCGGTATGTATGATTTCCAATAAATCTGTTGCTCTCTCCATAGTACCGGAGAACGGTGTTTTAGTCATCTTGCCTATGAGGCACGGTTCGCAAGTACCAAGTGATTCATAATCAAGTGGTTCCAAAAGCCCATCAGTATGGAGTTTCTTCATGCGCTTTACACCGATATGACCTAAACGGCAGTGCCACAAATAAGTTGCACTATCATTATTAACTTTGCATCTTTTGGCTTCTACATTATGAATATGTGTATCACTATCATCGAGATTCAACAAGAATAGACCACTCTTCAAAGGTGCATGACCATAAAAGATATTACTCATATAAATAGAACAACCATTATTCTCTGATTTAAATGAATAACCGTCTCGCATCAAACAAGATCCAGATATAATGTTCATGCTCAACGCTGGCACCAAATAACAATTATTTAGGTCTAATATTAATCCCGAAGGTAGATGTAGAGGTAGCGTGCCGACCGCGATCACATCGACTTTGGAACCGTTTCCCACGCGCATCGTCACCTCGTCCTTTGCTAGCGTCCGCTTATTCCGTAGTCCCTGTTTCGAGTTGCAAATATTAGCAACAGAACCAGTATCAAATACCCAGGTGCTACTGCGAGCTCTAGTAAGGTACACATCAATAACATGTATATCACATATACCTTTGTTCACTTTGCCATCCTTCTTATCTGCCAAATACTTGGGACAGTTCCGCTTCCAGTGACCAGTCTGCTTGCAGTAGAAGCACTCAGTTTCAGGCTTAGGTCCAGACTTGGGTTTCTTCTCCTGAGCAGCAACTTGCTTGCTGTTCTTCTTGAAGTTTCCCTTCTTCTTCCCTTTGCCCTTTTTCTTGAAACTAGTGGTTTTGCTAACCATCAACACTTGATGCTCCTTCTTGATTTCTACCTCCGCAGCTTTCAGCATTGCGAAGAGCTCAGGAATAGTCTTGTTCATCCCTTGCATATTATAGTTCATCACGAAGCTCTTGTAGCTTGGTGGCAGTGATTGGAGAATTCTGTCAATGACGCAGTCATCTGGAAGATTAACTCCCATCTGAATCAAGTGATTATTATACCCAGACATTTTGAGTATATGCTCACTGACAGAACTGTTCTCCTCCATCTTGCAGCTATAGAACTTATTGGAGACTTCATATCTCTCAATTCGGGCATTTGCTTGAAATATCAACTTCAACTCCTGGAACATCTCATATGCTCCATGACGTTCAAAACGTCGTTGAAGTCCCGATTCTAAGCCGTAAAGCATGGCATACTGAACTATCGAGTAGTCATCAGCTTTGCTCTGCCAGACGTTCATAACATCTGGCGTTGCTCCAGCAGCAGGCCTGTCACCCAGCGGTGCTTCCAGGACGTAATTCTTTTGTGCAGCAATGAGGATAATCCTCAGGTTACGGACCCAGTCCGTGTAATTGCTACCATCATCTTTCAACTTTGCTTTCTCAAGGAATGCATTAAAATTTAACGGAACAACAGCACGAGCCATCTATCTACAATCAACATAAACAAGCAAGATACTATCAGGTACTAAGTTCATGATAAGTTTAAGTTCAGTTAATCAAATTACTTAAGAACTCCCACTTAGATAGACATCCCTCTAATCCTCTAAGTGATCACGTGATCCAAATCAACTAAACCATAACCGATCATCACGTGAGATGGAGTAGTTTTCAATGGTGAACATCGTTATGTTGATCATATCTACTATATGATTCACGCTCGACCTTTCGGTCTCCGTGTTCCGAGGCCATATCTGTATATGCTTGGCTCGTCAAGTATAACCTGAGTATTCTGCGTGTGCAACTGTTTTGCACCCGTTGTATTTGGACGTAGAGCTTATCACACCCGATCATCACGTGGTGTCTGGGCACGACGAACTTTGGCAACGGTGCATACTCAGGGAGAACACTTCTTGATAATTTAGTGAGAGATCATCTTATAATGCTACCGTCAATCAAAGCAAGATAAGATGCATAAAAGGATAAACATCATATGCAATCAATATAAGTGATATGATATGGCCATCATCATCTTGTGCTTGTGATCTCCATCTCTAAAGCACCGTCATGATCACCATCGTCACTGGCGCGACACCTTGATCTCCATCGTAGCATCGTTGTCGTCTCGTCAATCTTATGCTTCCACGACTATCACTACCGCTTAGTAATAAAGTAAAGCATTACATCGCGATTGCATTGCATACAATAAAGCGACAACCATATGGCTCCTGCCAGTTGCCGATAACTCGGTTACAAAACATGATCATCTCATACAATAAAATCAGCATCATGCCTTGACCATATCACATCACAACATGCCCTGCAAAAACAAGTTAGACGTCCTCTACTTTGTTGTTGCAAGTTTTACGTGGCTGCTATGGGCTTAAGTAAGAACTCATCTCACCTACGCATCAAAACCACAACGATAGTTCGTCAAATAGACTCCGTTTTAACCTTCTCAAGGACCGGGCGTGGTCACACTTGGTTCAACTAAAGTTGGAGAGACAGTCTTCCGCAAGCCATCTATGTGCAAAGCACGTCGAGGGAACCGGTCTCGCGTAAGAGTACGCGTAAGGTTGGTCCGGATCGTCTCACCCAACAATACCGCCGAACCAAAGTATGACATGCTGGTAGGCAGTATGACTTGTATCGCCCACAACTCACTTGTGTTCTACTCGTGCAAATAACATCAAACCATAAAACCTAGGCTCGGATACCACTGTTGGGGAACGTAGTAATTTCGAAAATTTTCCTACGCACACGCAAGATCATGGTGATGCACAGCAACGAGAGGGGAGAGTGTTGTCTACGTACCAACGCAGACCGACTGCGGAAGCGATCACACAACGTAGAGGAAGTAGTCGTACGTCTTCTTCCTGATCCGACCGATCCAAGCACCGTTACTCCGGCACCTCCGAGTTCTTAGCACACGTTCAGCTCGATGACGATCCTCGGGCTCCGATCCAGCAAAGCGTCGAGGAAGAGTTCCGTCAGCACGACGGCGTGGTGACGATCTTGATGTACTACCGACGCAGGGCTTCGCCTAAGCACTACAACGGTATGATCGAGGTGGAATTTGGTGGCAGGGGGCACCGCACACGGCTAAGGAACGATCTCAAGGATCAACTTGTGTGTCTTGGGGTGTACCCTGCCCCCGTATATAAAGGTTGGAGGGAGGGGGGCTGGCCGGCCAGAGAGAGGGAGGCGCAGGGGGAGTCCTACTCCTACCGGGAGTAGGACTCCCCCCTCCAATCCTATTCCAACTAGGACTCTCAAGGGGGAAAGGAGAGAGAGGGGGGCCGGCCCCTTCTCCTAGTCCTACTAGGACTTGGGGAAGGGGGGGGGGGGCGGCCAGCTGTGGGCTGCCCCTTTTCTCTTTTCCACTAAGGCCCAATAGGCCCATTAGTCTCCCGGGGGGTTCCGGTAACCCTCCCGGTATTCCGGTAAAATCCCGATTTCACCCGGAACACTTCCTATGTCCAAACATAGGCTTCCAATATATCAATCTTTACGTCTCGACCATTTCGAGACTCCTCGTCATGTCCGTGATCTCATCCGGGACTCCGAACAACCTTCGGTACATCAAAATGCATAAACTCATAATAACTGTCATCGTAACGTTAAGCGTGCGGACCCTAAGGTTCGAGAACAATGTAGACATGACCGAGACACGTCTCCGGTCAATAACCAATAGCGGGACCTGGATGCCCATATTGGCTCCTACATATTCTACGAAGATCTTTATCGGTCAGACTGCATAACATCATACGTTGTTCCCTTTGTCATCGGTATGTTACTTGCCCGAGATTCGATCGTCGGTATCCAATACCTAGTTCAATCTCGTTACCGGCAAGTCTCTTTACTCGTTCCGTAATACATCATCTCACAACTAACATATTAGTTGCAGTGCTTGCAAGGCTTATGTGATGTGCATTACCGAGAGGGCCCAGAGATACCTCTCCGACAATCGGAGTGACAAACCCTAATCTCGAAATACGCCAACCCAACATCTACCATTGGAGACACCTGTAGTACTCCTTTATAATCACCCAGTTACGTTGTGACGTTTGGTAGTACCCAAAGTGTTCCTCCGGTAAACGGGAGTTGCATAATCTCATAGTTATAGGAATATGTATAAGTCATGAAGAAAATAATAGCAACATACTAAACGATCGGGTGCTAAGCTAATGGAATGGGTCATGTCAATCAGATCATTCTACTAATGATGTGACCTCGTTAATCAAATAACAACTCTTTGTTCATGGTTAGGAAACATAACCATCTTTGATTAACGAGCTAGTCAAGTAGAGGCATACTAGTGACACTATGTTGGTCTATGTATTCACACATGTATTATGTTTCCGGTTAATACAATTCTAGCATGAATAATAAACATTTATCATGATGTAAGGAAATAAATAATAACTTTATTATTGCCTCTAGGGCATATTTCCTTCAGCCACGAGGCAGGGGGCGCGCCCCAGGGGGTCAGGCGCGCCCTAGGCCCTCGTGGCCACCCCGTAAGGCCGTTGGTGCCCTTCTTTCGCCGCAAGAAAGCTAATATCCGGATAGAGACCATGTCCAAAATTCAGCCCAATCGGAGTTACGGATCTCCGGGAATATAAGAAACGGTGAAAGGCCAGAATCTGGAACGCAGATGAACGCAGAAATAGAGAGAGACAGATCCAATCTCGGAGGGGCTCTCGCCCCTCCCATGCCATGGAAGCCAAGGGCCAGAGGGGAAACCCTTCTCCCATCTAGGGAGAAGGTCAAGGAAGAAGAAGAAGAAGAAGGGGGGCCCTCTCCCCCTTCTCCCGGTGGCGTGATAACCCACAAGTATAGGGGATCGCAACAGTTTTCGAGGGTAGAGTATTTAACCCAAATTTATTGATTTGACACAAGGGGAGCCAAAGAATATTCTCAAGTATTAGCAGCTGAGTTGTCAATTCAACCACACCTGGAAACTTAGTATCTACAACAAAGTGTTTAGTAGCACAGTAATATGATAGTGGTGGCAACGGCAACAAACGTAAAGACAGTAAAAGTAATGTTTTTGGTATTTTGTAGTGATTGTAACAGTAGCAGCGGGAAAGTAAATAAGCGAGAACCAGTATATGGAAAGCTCGTAGGCACCGGATCAGTGATGGATAATTATGCCGGATGCGGTTCATCATGTAACAGTCATAACATAAGGTGACACAGAACTAGCTCCAATTCATGAATGTAATGTAGGCATGTATTCCGTAAATAGTCATACGTGCTTATGGAAAAGAACTTGCATGGCATCTTTTGTCCTACCCTCCCGTGGCAGCGGGGTCCTATTGGAAACTAAGGGATATTAAGGCCTCCTTTTAATAGACAACCGGAACAAAGCCTTAGCACATAGTGAATACATGAACTCCTCAAACTATGGTCATCACCGGGAGTGGTTCCGATTATTGTCACTTCGGGGTTGCCGGATCATAACACATAGTAGGTGACTATAGACTTGCAAGATAGGATCAAAAACTCACATATATTCATGAAAACATAATAGGTTAAGATCTGAAATCATGGCACTCAGGCCCTAGTGACAAGAATTAAGCATAGCAAAGTCATAGCAACATCAATCTCAGAACATAGTGGATACTAGGGATCAAACCCTAACAAAACTAACTCGATTACATGATAAATCTCATCCAGCCCATCACCATCCAGCAAGCCTACGATGGAATTACTCACGCACGGCGGTGAGCATCATGAAATTGGTGATGGAGGATGGTTGATGATGACGACGACGATGAATCCCCTTCTCCGGAGCCCCAAACGGACTCCAGATCAACCCTCCCAAGAGGTTTTAGGGCTTGGCGGCGGCTCTGTATCATAAAACGCGATGATTTCTTCTCCCTAATTTTTTTCTCTCTGGAAGCAGATATATAGAGTTGGAGTTGGCGTCGGAGGGCATCCAGGAGGCCCACGAGGTAGGGGGCGCGCCCTAGAGGGGGGCGCCCCCCACCCTCATGGACAGGGTGTGGGCCCCCTGGTCTTCATCTTTGGCGAGGATTTTTTATTGTTTTTTCTAAGGTGTTCCGTGGAGTTTCAGGTCATTCCGAGAATATTTGTTTTCTGCACATAAAACAACACCATGGCAATTCTGCTGAAAACAACATCAGTCCGGGTTAGTTCCATTCAAATCATACAAGTTAGAGTCCAAAACAAGGGCAAAAGTGTTTGGGAAAGTAGATACGACGGAGACGTGTCAACTCCCCCAAGCTTAAACCCTTGCTTGTCCTCAAGCAATTCAGTTGTCAAACTGAAAGAAAGAAAGAAAAACTTTTACAAACTCTGTTTGCTCTTGTTGTTGTAACTATGTCAAGTTTTCAGCATAGATCATAACTAACCAGATTTGCAATAATTCTCAGGTCTCATAATTACTCATATCAATAGCATAATCAACTAGCAAGCCATAATAATAAATCTTGGATGACAACACTTTCTCCAAACAACCATAATATGATATAACAAGATGGTATCTCGCTAGCCCTTTCTGAGACCGCAAAACATAAATGCAGAGCACCTTTAAAGATCAAGGATTGACTAGACATTGTAATTCATGGTAAAAGAGATCCAATCATAGTCATACCCAATATAGATTAATAGTGATGAATGCAAATGATAGCTGTCCTCTCCAGCTAGTGCTTTTTAATAAGAGGGTGATGACTCAACATAAAAGTAAATAGATAGGCCCTTCACAGAGGGAAGCAGGGATTTGTAGAGGTGCCATAGCTTGGTTTTGAAATTGAGATAAATTGCATTTTGAGCAGTATACTTTCATTGTCAACATAGCAACTAAGAGATGGCGATATCTTCCATGCTAAACACATTATAGGCGGTTTCCAAACAGAATGGTAAAGTTTATACTCCCCCTCCACCAACAAGCATCAATCCATGACTTGCTCGAAACAACGAGTGTCTCCAACATACATTAGGTCCCAGGGGGAGTTTTGTTTGCAATTAATTTTGATTTAGTTTGCATAAATCATGGGACTGGGCATCTCGGTGACCGGCCATTTTCTTGTGAGTGAGGAGCGGAGTCCACTCCTCTTGAGAATAACCCGCCTAACACGGAAGATAAGGACAACCTTGGTTGATACATGAGCTATTCGAGCATACAAAACAGAATATTTATTTGACGGTTTAGAGTTTGGCACATACAAATTTACTTGGAACGGCGGGTAGATACCGCATATAGGAAGGTATAGTGGACTCATCTGGAATAACTTTGGGGTTTAAGGGATTGGATGCACAAGCAGTATTCCCGCTTAGTATAGGTGAAGGCTAGCAAAAGCCTGGGAAGCGACCAACTAGAGAGCGACAACGGCCATGTACATGCATTAAAATTAATAAACATTGGATGCAAGCATGAGTAGGATATAATCCGCCATGAACATAAATATCATGAAGGCTATGTTGATTTGGTTTCAACTACATGCGTGAACACGTGCCAAGTCAAGTCACTTAAATCATTCAAAGGAGGATACCACCCTATCATACCACTGAAGGAAATATGCCCTAGAGGTAATAATAAAGTTATTATTTATTTCCTTATATCATGATAAATGTTTATTATTCATGCTAGAATTGTATTAACCGGAAACATAATACATGTGTGAATACATAGACAAACAGAGTGTCACTAGTATGCCTCTACTTGACTAGCTCGTTAATCAAAGATGGTTATGTTTCCTAACCATGGACAAAGAGTTGTTATTTGATTAACGGGATCACATCATTAGTTGAATGATCTGATTGACATGACCCATTCCATTAGCTTAGCACCCGATCGTTTAGTATGTTGCTATTGCTTTCTTCATGACTTATACATGTTCCTATGACTATGAGATTATGCAACTCCCGTTTGCCGGAGGAACACTTTGGGTGCTACCAAACATCACAACGTAAATGGGTGATTATAAAGGAGCATTACAGGTGTCTCCAAAGGTAGATGTTGGGTTGGCGTATTTCGAGATTAGGATTTGTCACTCCGATTGTCGGAGAGGTATCTCTGGGCCCTCTCGGTAATGCACATCACCTAAGCCTTGCAAGCATTGCAACTAATATGTTAGTTGTGAGATGATGTATTACGGAACGAGTAAAGAGACTTGCCGGTAACGAGATTGAACTAGGTATTGGGATACCGACGATCGAATCTCGGGCAAGTAACATACCGATGACAAAGGGAACAACGTATGTTGTTATGCGGTCTGACCGATAAAGATCTTCGTAGAATATGTAGGAGCCAATATGGGCATCCAGGTCCCGCTATTGGTTATCGACTGGAGACGTGTCTCGGTCATGTCTACATTGTTCTCGAACCGTAGGGTCCGCACGCTTAAGGTTTCGATGACAGTTATATTATGAGTTTATGAGTTTTGATGTACCGAAGGAGTTTGGAGTCCCGGATGAGATCGGAGACATGACGAGGAGTCTCGAAATGGTCGAGACGTAAAGATCGATATATTGGACGACTATATTCGGACATCGGAAAGGTTCCGAGTGATTCGGGTATTTTTCGGAGTACCGGGTAGTTACGGGAGAAGTAATGGGCCTTGATGGGCTTTAGTGGGAAGAGGAAAAAGGCTGCTGCGCCCCCCCTCCCCTCTAGTCCGAATTGGACTAGGGAAAAGGGGGCCGGCCACCTTTCCTACTCCTCCACTTCCTTCTCCCTTCCTCCCCTCTTGATGGACTCCTACTAGGACTTGGAGTCCTAGTAGGACTCCCATCCTGGCCGCACCAATAGCCTTGGCCGGCCTCCTCCTCCTCCATCCTTTATATACTGAGGCAGGAGGCACCCCATAGACACAAGTTGATCATTGAGATCGTTCCTTAGCCGTGTGCGGTGCCCCCTGCCACCATATTCCACCTCGATAATACTGTTGTAGTGCTTAGGCGAAGCCCTGCGTCGGTAGTACATCAAGATCGTCACCACCCCGTCGTGCTGACGGAACTTCTCCCCGAAGCTTTGCTGGATCAGAGCCCGGGGATCGTCATCGAGCTGTACGTGTGCTAAGAACTCGGAGGTGCCGGAGTAACGGTGCTTGGATCGGTCGGATCGGGAAGAAGACGTACGACTACTTCCTCTACGTTGTGTGATCGCTTCCGCAGTCGGTCTGCGTTGGTACGTAGACAACACTCTCCCCTCTCGTTGCTATGCATCACCATGATCTTGCGTGTGCGTAGGAAAATTTTGAAATTACTACGTTCCCCAACAGTGGTATCAGAGCCTAGGTTTTTATGGTTTGATGTTATTTGCACGAGTAGAACACAAGTGAGTTGTGGGCGATACAAGTCATACTGCCTACCAGCATGTCATACTTTGGTTCGGCGGTATTGTTGGACGAGACGACCCGGACCAACCTTACATGTACGCTTACGTGAGACCGGTTCCCCTGACGTGCTTTGCACACAGGTGGCTTGCGGGCGTCTGTCTCTCCAACTTTAGTTGAACCGAGTGTGGCTACGCCCGGTCCTTGCGAAGGTTAAAACGGAGTCTATTTGACAAACTATCATTGTGGTTTTGATGCATAGGTGAGATTGGTTCTTGTTTAAGCCCGTAGCAGCCACGTAAAACATGCAACAACAAAGTAGAGGACGTCTAACTTGTTTTTGCAGGGCATGTTGTGATGTGATATGGTCAATACATGATGCTAAATTTTATTGTATGAGATGATCATGTTTTGTAACCGAGTTATCGGCAACTGGCAGGAGCCATATGGTTATCGCTTTATTGTATGCAATGCAATCGCGATGTAATGCTTTACTTTATCACTAAGTGGTAGCGATAGTCGTGGAAGCATAAGATTGGCGAGACGACAACGATGCTACGATGGAGATCAAGGTGTCGCGCCGGTGACGATGGTGATCATAACGGTGCTTCGGAGATGGAGATCACAAGCACAAGATGATGATGGCCATACCATATCACTTATATTGATTGCATGTGATGTTTATCTTTTTATGCATCTTATCTTGCTTTGATTGACGGTAGCATTATAAGATGATCTCTCACTAAATTATCAAGAAGTGTTCTCCCTGAGTATGCACCGTTGCCAAAGTTCGTCGTGCCCAGACACCACGTGATGATCGGGTGTGATAAGCTCTATGTCCATCTACAACGGGTGCAAGCCAGTTTTGCACACGCAGAATACTCAGGTTAAAACTTGACGAGCCTAGCATATGCAGATATGGCCTCGGAACACGGAGACCGAAAGGTCAAGCGTGAATCATATAGTAGATATGATCAACATAACGATGTTCACCATTGAAAACTACTCCATCTCACGTGATGATCGGTTATGGGTTAGTTGATTTGGATCACGTGATCACTTAGAGGATTAGAGGGATGTCTATCTAAGTGGGAGTTCTTAAGTAATATGATTAAATTGAACTTAAATTTATCATGAACTTAGTCCTGGTAGTATTTTGCAAATTATGTTGTAGATCAATAGCTCACGTTGCTGCTTCCCTGTGTTTATTTTGATATGTTCCTAGAGAAAATTGTGTTGAAAGATGTTAGTAGCAATGATGCGGATTGGATCCGTGATCTGAGGTTTATCCTCATTGCTGCACAGAAGAATTATGTCCTTGATGCACCGCTAGGTGACAGACCTATTGCAGGAGCAGATGCAGACGTTATGAACGTTTGGCTAGCTCAATATGATGACTACTTGATAGTTTAGTGCACCATGCTTAATGGCTTAGAATCGGGACTTCAAAGATGTTTTGAACGTCATGGACCATATGAGATGTTCCAGGAGTTGAAGTTAATATTTCAAGCAAATACCCGAGTTGAGAGATATGAAGTCTCCAACAAGTTCTATAGCTAAAAGATGGGGGAGAATCGCTCAACTAGTGAGCATGTGCTCAGATTGTGTGGGTACTACAATCTCTTGAATCAAGTGGGAGTTAATCTTCCAGATAAGATAGTGATTGACAGAATTCTCTAGTCACCATCACCAAGTTAGTAGAACTTCGTGATGAACTATAATATGCAAGGGATAACAGAAACAACTCCCAAGCTCTTCGTGATGCTGAAATCAACGAAGGTAGAAATCAAGAAAAAACATCAAGTGTTGATGGTTGACAAGACCACTAGTTTCAAGAAAAGGGCAAAGGGAAGAAGGGGAACTTCAAGTAGAACGGCAAGCAAGTTGCTGCTCAAGTGAAGAAGCCCAAGTCTGATCCTAAGCCTGAGACTAAGTGCTTCTACTGCAAAGGGACTGGTCACTGGAAGCGGAACTACCCCAAGTGATTGGCGGATAAGAAGGATGGCAAAGTGAACATAAGTATATTTGATATACATGTTATTGATGTGTACTTTACTAGTGTTTATAGCAACCCCTCAGTATTTGATGCTAGTTCAGTTGCTAAGAGTAGTAACTCGAAACGGGAGTTGCAGAATGAACAGAGACTAGTTAAAGGTGAAGTGACGATGTGTGTTGGAAGTGGTTCCAAGATTGATATGATCATCATCGCACACTCCCTATACTTTCGGGATTAGTGTTGAACCTAAATAAGTGTTATTTGGTGTTTGCGTTGAGCATGAATATGATTTGATCATGTTTATTATAATACGGTTATTCATTTAAGTAAAAGAATAAATTGTTGTTTTGTTTACATGAATAAAACCTTATATGGTTACACACCCAATGAAAATAGTTCATTGGATCTCGATCTTAGTGATACACATATTCATAATATTGAAACCAAAAGATGCGAAGTTAATAATGATAGTGCAACTTATTTGTGGCACTGCCATTTAGGTCATATTGGTGTAAAGCGCATGAAGAAACTCCATGCTGATGGGATTTTGGAATCACTTGATTATGAATCACTTGATGCTTGCGAACCATGCCTTATGGGCAAGATGACTAAAACGACGTTCTCCGGAACAATGAAGCAAGCAACAGATTTGTTGGAAATCATACATACTGATGTATGTGGTCCGATGAATATTAAGGCTTACAGCAGGTATCATTATTTTCTGACCATCACAAGATGATTTGAGCAGATATGGGGATATCTACTTGATGAAACATAAGTCTGAAACATTTGAACAATTCAAAGAATTTCAGAGTGAATTGGAAAATCATTGTGACAAGAAAATAGAAGTTTCTACGATATGATCGCAGAGGTAAAATATTTGAGTTACGAGTTTGGTCTTTAGTTAAAACAATGTGAAATAGTTTCACTACGCACGCCACCTGGAACACCACAGCATAATGGTGTGTCCGAACGTCATAACCGTACTTTATTGGATATAGTGCAATCTATGATGTATCTTGACGATCTACCACTATCGTTTTGGGGTTATGCATTAGAGACAGCTGCATTCACGTTAAATAGGGCACCATCTAAATCCGTTGAGACGACACCGTGTGAACTATGGTTTGGCAAGAAACCTAAGCTGTCGTTTCTTAAAGTTTGGAGTTGCGATGCTTATGTGAAAAAGTTTCATCTCGATAAGCTCAAACTCAAATCGGAGAAATATATCTTCATAGGATACCCAAAGAAGACAGTTGGGTACACCTTCTATCACAGATCCGAAGGCAAGACATTCGTTGCTAAGAATGGATCCTTTCTAGAGAAGGAGTTTCTCTTGAAAGAAGTGAGTGGGAGGAAAGTAGAAAACTTGATAAGGTAATTGTACCTTCTCCCTTATTGGAAAATAGTTCATCACAGAAATCTGTTCCTGTGACTACTACACCAATTAGTGAGGAAGCTAATGATGATGATCATGTAAACTTCAGATCAAGTTACTACCGAATCTCGTAGATAAACCAGAGTGAGATCGGCACCAGAGTGGTACGGTAATCCAGTTTTGGAAGTCATGCTACTAGATCATGATGAACCGACGAACTATGAAGAAGCGATGGTGAGCCCAGATTCCGCAAAGTGGCTTGAAGCCATGAAATCTGAGATGGGATCCATGTATGAGAACAAAGTATGGACTTTGGTTGACTTTCCCGATGATCGGCAAGCAATTGAGAATAAATGGATCTTCAAGAAAAAGACTGACACTGACGGTAATATTACTGTCTATAAAGCTCGACTTGTCGCAAAAGGTTTTCGACAAGTTCAAGGGGTTGACTACGATGAGACCTTCTCACCCGTAGCGATGCTTAAGTCTGTTAGAATCATGTTAGCAATTGCCGCAATTTATGATTATGAAATTTGGCAGATGGATGTCAAAACTGCATTCCTGAATGGATTTCTGGAAGAAGAGTTGTATATGATGCAACCGGAAGGTTTTGTCGATCCAAAGGGAGCTAACAAAGCGTGCAAGCTCCAGCGATCCATTTATGGACTGGTGCAAGCCTCTCGGAGTTGGAATAAACGCTTTGATAGTGTGATCAAAGCATTTGGTTTTATACAGACTTTTGGAGAAGCCTGTATTTACAAGAAAGTGAGTGGGAGCACTACAACATTTTCTGATAAGTATATGCGAATGACATATTGTTGATCGGAAATAATGTAGAATTATTCTGTAAAGCATAAAGGAGTGTTTGAAAGGAGTTTTACAAAGAAAGACTTCGATGAAGCTGCTTACATATTGAGCTCCAAGATCTATAGAGATAGATAAAGACGCTTGATAAGTTTTTTCAATGAGTACATACCTTGACAAGATTTTGAAGTAGTTCAAAATGGAGCAGTCAAAGAAAGAGTTCTTGCCTGTATTACAAGGTGTGAAGTTGAGTAAGACTCAAAGCCCGACCACGGCAGAAGATAGAAAGAGAATGAAAGTCATTCCCTATGCCTTGGCCATAGGTTCTATAAAGTATGTCATGCTGTATACCAGATCTATTGTATGCCCTGCACTGATTTGGCAAGGGAGTACAATAGTGATCTAGGAGTAGATCACTGGACAGCGGTCAGAATTATCCTTAGTGAAATAAGGATATGTTTCTCGATTATGGACGTGACAAAAGGTTCGTCGTAAAGGTTACGCCGATGCAAGTTTTGACACTAATCTAGATGACTCTAAGTCTCGGTCTAGATACATATTGAAAGTGGGAGCAATTAGCTAGAGTAGCTCCATGCAGAGCATTGTTGACCTAGAAATTTGCAAAATACATGTGGATCTGAATGTGGCAGACCCGTTGACTAAGATTCTCTCACAAGCAAAACATGATCACACCTTCGTACTCTTTGGGTGTTAATCACATAATGATGTGAACTAGATTACTGAATCTAGTAAACCCTTTGGGTATTGGTCACATGGCGATGTGAACTATCGGTATTAATCACATGATGATGTGAACTATCGATGTTAATCACATGGTGATATGATCTAGATTATTGACTCTAGTGCAAGTGGGAGACTGAACGAAATATGCCCTAGAGGCAATAATAAAGTTATTATTTATTTCCTTATATCATGATAAATGTTTATTATTCATGCTAGAATTGTATTAACCGGAAACATAATACATGTGTGAATACATAGACAAACAGAGTGTCACTAGTATGCCTCTACTTGACTAGCTCGTTAATCAAAGATGGTTATGTTTCCTAACCATGGACAAAGAGTTGTTATTTGATTAACGGGATCACATCATTAGTTGAATGATCTGATTGACATGACCCATTCCATTAGCTTAGCACCCGATCGTTTAGTATGTTGCTATTGCTTTCTTCATGACTTATACATGTTCCTATGACTATGAGATTATGCAACTCCCGTTTGCCGGAGGAACACTTTGGGCGCTACCAAACGTCACAACATAAATGGGTGATTATAAAGGAGCATTACAGGTGTCTCCAAAGGTAGATGTTGGGTTGGCGTATTTCGAGATTAGGATTTGTCACTCCGATTGTCGGAGAGGTATCTCTGGGCCCTCTCGGTAATGCACATCACCTAAGCCTTGCAAGCATTGCAACTAATATGTTAGTTGTGAGATGATGTATTACGGAACGAGTAAAGAGACTTGCCGGTAACGAGATTGAACTAGGTATTGGGATACCGACGATCGAATCTCGGGCAAGTAACATACCGATGACAAAGGGAACAACGTATGTTGTTATGCGGTCTGACCGATAAAGATCTTCGTAGAATATGTAGGAGCCAATATGGGCATCCAGGTCCCGCTATTGGTTATTGACTGGAGACGTGTCTCGGTCATGTCTACATTGTTCTCGAACCGTAGGGTCCGCACGCTTAAGGTTTCGATGACAGTTATATTATGAGTTTATGAGTTTTGATGTACCGAAGGAGTTCGGAGTCCCGGATGAGATCGGGGACATGACGAGGAGTCTCGAAATGGTCGAGACGTAAAGATCGATATATTGGACGACTATATTCGGACATCGGAAAGGTTCCGAGTGATTCGGGTATTTTTCGGAGTACCGGGTAGTTACGGGAGAAGTAATGGGCCTTGATGGGCTTTAGTGGGAAGAGGAAAAAGGCTGCTGCGCCCCCCCTCCCCTCTAGTCCGAATTGGACTAGGGAAAAGGGGGCCGGCCACCTTTCCTACTCCTCCACTTCCTTCTCCCTTCCTCCCCTCTTGATGGACTCCTACTAGGACTTGGAGTCCTAGTAGGACTCCCATCCTGGCCGCACCAATAGCCTTGGCCGGCCTCCTCCTCCTCCATCCTTTATATACTGAGGCAGGGGGCACCCCATAGACACAAGTTGATCATTGAGATCGTTCCTTAGCCGTGTGCGGTGCCCCCTGCCACCATATTCCACCTCGATAATACCGTTGTAGTGCTTAGGTGAAGCCCTGCGTCGGTAGTACATCAAGATCGTCACCACGCCGTCGTGCTGACGGAACTTCTCCCCGAAGCTTTGCTGGATCGGAGCCCGGGGATCGTCATCAAGCTGTACGTGTGCTAAGAACTCGGAGGTGCCGGAGTAACGGTGCTTGGATCGGTCGGATCGGGAAGAAGACGTACGACTACTTCCTCTACGTTGTGTCAACGCTTCCGTTGCGATCTACAAGGGTACGTAGATCAGACTCTCCCCCTCATTGCTATGCATCACCATGATCTTGCGTGTGCGTAGGAAATTTTTTGAAATTACTATGTTCCCCAACAACCACATCATAATCATCTCAATAGCATGTTGGCACACAAGGTAAACCATTATAACTCATAGCTAATTAAGCATGGCACAAGCAACTATGATCTCTAATTGTCATTGCAAACATGTTTATTCATAATAAGCTGAATCAGGAATGACGGGGTCATCATATTTACAAAAACAAAAGAGGTTGAGTTCATACCAGCTTTTCTCATCTCAGTCAGTCCATCATATATCATCATAATTGCCTTTCACTTGCACGACCGAACGGTGTGAATAATAATAAGAGTGCACGTGCATTGGACTAAGCTGGAATCTGCGAGCATTCAAGAAACAGGAGAAGACAAAGCAATATGGGCTCTCGGTTGAATCAACATTAAAGCATATAAGAGCCACTACAACAATTTAATTATGGTCTTCTCCTACTCACCCCCAAAGAAAAGAAAAGAAAATAAACTATTTACACGGGAAAGCTCCCAACAAGCAAAAGAAGAACGGGAAATATTTTTGGGTTTTCTTTTTTTTAGTTACTACTACAGCAGGAGAGTAAATTACTACTATTTTTTTAGTTTTCTTAAGGTTTATCAAACACACAAGAAGAAAGCAGGAAAAAGAAAATAAACTAGCATGGATATTACAATGAAAGAGTATGAGCACTAACATCTATCAATGAGTGTGTGTGTGAACATAAATGTAATGTCGGTGAGAAATACGTACTCCCCCAAGCTTAGGCTTTTGGCGTAAGTTGGTCTATTGCCAGGGATAGCCTAGCGGATACCCATAGGTGTAGCTGGGGTCGTACTGCGATACAACAGTTATCGCTTGTTGAGCTGCAGCGTGGAGTCGGGCTGCCTCCGCTCTCCTCTCGTACTCATCTGCCTCCTCTCTAGTAATAGTATATCTTCCTTACGTCTGTGAATCAAAAAGAGCAGGAGCAGGGAGAGTAATATGAACAACATGCCGTTTGTTAAAAATTAAATGATATAAAAGGGGTGATTCGGGTCTCTCAACAAAATGATGTGAGGCCATGGAGTCAAAATCTAAATACGCAGTGGGC
Source organism: Triticum monococcum (assembly GCA_034509565.1). Taxonomy (NCBI): domain Eukaryota; kingdom Viridiplantae; phylum Streptophyta; class Magnoliopsida; order Poales; family Poaceae; genus Triticum; species Triticum monococcum. Next base: position 70,379,032 of record CM067843.1, on the reverse strand, counting down.
AACTCCGTATCACCCTCACGGATTTCTATCTCAAGGAAATGAGCTAAGCGGGTTGCATAAATTCCTCCAAAGAAATCTCCATTATGTCTATTATGATGCAACCTACGAGCTACAATGGCTCCCAGATGATAAGATTGGTCTCCTAACACAACACTCCTAAGAATGCTAAGGTCAGGGACACACATGTGACATGCTTCATCCTTAGCATTTATGCATCTACCGATGAAGAGAGCAAAATAATGTAAAGTAGGAAAGTGAATGCTCCCTATGGTAGCTTGCGTTATATCTCTAGATTCCCCCACAGTTATATCAGCAAGAAAGTTTCTAAATTCATATTTAGGGGGATCCCTAATACTACCCCATGATGGAAGTTTGCAAGCAAGAGTGAAATCCTCTAAGTCCATTCTATAAGATTTATCATAAAGATCAAACATGACTGAAGGAGAATTACGCGAAGATGAATACTCAAACCTCCTCACAAATGTACTTGTGAGATCATGATACTAGGGGCATTTGTTGGCCTCAAATTCCTCAAGACCGGCATTGCGCAAATATGCTTTGAATTCTTCTTTAATTCCTGCACAGTCCATAAAATTTTCCGACGGCCATTCGCAAGGCCGTATTGGGGAGTCTCTTGGTGGATCCTCATCAGCATCGCGCATAGCAATCCTGGGTCCTTGCTTCTTAGAGGAACCACCTTGGAACATCTTCCTAAGCATATTGTTTTTCTCTGCAAAATTCTGAAATTTTTAGTGACTTCAAACAAAAGTGAACCAACCTCAATAAAGCTGATAGCAACTACTCCTACAAGTGCCTAGAGCCTATATCAAGCATTAGAACTACTTGGAACCATATAAATTTGGCATGCAAGCTCAAGAACATGGTCACCTATGCAGCACAAATTTGCAAAGAATAAAGCACTAGAACAAAAACTAATTGGACCAATGGAGGAGTCACATACCAAGGAACAATCTCCCCAAGCATTTTTGCGAGAGGTGCTTTGAGCAAGGAGATCTAAAATCACAGCAAAAGTGGCTGGAACTCGTGCTTGAGTTGGTTTTTCGGGTTCGTGTGATACAGAGGAAAAACATGGGTGCTGGGATAAGTGGAGGAGGGCCACCATGGGCCCACGAGGCAGGGGGCGCGCCCTATAGGGGGGGCGCCCACCACCCTCGTGGCCCGGTGGCAGCTCCTCCCGTGGTAAGTTTTGCACAGTAAATTCTCAAATATTCCCGAAAAAATCATATTAAATTGGCATGTCATTCTGAGGACTTTTATTTTCGGGATATTTTTATATTGCACAGATAAGTCCGGAAACAGACAGAAAATACTATTGTTACTTTATTTCTTCTAATTAACAGAAAATATAGAGAGGGGACAGAAGGTTGTGCTTCTAGTTTCATCCATCTCATGCTCATCAAAAAGAATCCACTAACAAGGTTGATCAAGTCTTGTTAACAAACTCATTCCGATAATCATGAAACCGGAGAAAATTCGAACAACACTAAGTTACCTCAACGGGGATATGCACATCCCCTATAATAAGTATATCATATTTCTTTTTTACAGTAGGAAGAGGAAATTCAAAACCTCCAATTATAATCGATGGAATTTTTCCAATGGAGTTGATGCTATGAACTTGAGGTTGTTTCCTCGGAAAGTGTACCATATGCTCATTACCATTAACATGAAAAGTGACATTGCCTTTGTTGCAATCAATAACAGCCCCTGCAGTATTAAGAAAAGGTCTTCCAAGAATAATAGACATACTATCATCCTCGGGAATATCAAGAATAACAAAGTCCATTAAAATAGTAACGTTTGCAACCACAACATGCACATCCTCACAAATACTGACATGTATAGCAGTTGATTTATCAGCCATTTGCAAAGATATTTTAGTAGGTGTCAACTTATTCAAGTCAAGTCTACGATATAAAGAGAGAGGCATAACACTAACACCGACTCCAAGATCACATAAAGCAGTTTTAATATAGTTTCTTTTAATAGAGCAAGGTATAGTAGGTACTCCGGGATCTCCAAGTTTCTTTGGTATTCCACCCTTAAAATTATAATTAGCAAGCATGGTGGAAATTTCAGCTTCCGATACCTTTCTTTTATTAGTGATGATATCCTTCATATATTTAGCATAGGGATTTGTTTTGAGCACATCTGTTAATCGCATACGTAAAAAGATAGGTCTAATCATTTCAGCAAAGTGCTCAAAATCCTCATCATCCTTTTTCTTGGATGGTTTCGAAGGAAAGGGCATGGGTTTCTGAACCCATGGTTCTCTTTATTTGCCATGTTTCCTAGCAACAACGTCTCTTTTATCATAACGTTGATTCTTTGATTGTGGGTTATCAAGATCAACAGCAGGTTCAATTTCTACATCATTATCATTACTAGGTTGAACATCATCATGAACATTATCATTAACATTTTCACTAGGTTCCTGTTCATTACCAGAATGTGTTTCAGCATCATACATAGATATATCATTTGGATTATCAGGTGGTTCAGCAATAGGTTCACTAGAAGTTTGCACAGTTCTATCATTTTTCTTTTTCTTCTTTTTAGAAGAACTAGGAACATCAATATTATTTCTTTGAGAATCTTGCTCGATTCTCTTAGGGTGGCCTTCAGGATACAAAGGTTCCTGAGTTATTCTACCAGTTCTAGTAGCCACTCTAACAGCATAATCATTTTTCTTACTATTCATTTCATCAAGAGCTTCTTTTTGAGCTTTAAGTACTTGTTCTACTTGAGTGGTAACCATAGAAGCATGCTTGCTAACAAGTTTAAGTTCACCTCTAATATTAGCCATATAATCACCCAAGCATTTAAGCATATCGGAATCATATTTCAATTGTCTACCAAAATAAGCATTGAAATTGTCTTGTTTGACAATGAAATTATCAAATCATCAAAGCATTGCCTAGCAGACTTATAGTGGGGGATATCACCTTCATCAAATCTATAAAGAGAATTTACCTTTACTACCTGTGTCGGGATATCGGGATCAGGAGGTTCTTGAGTAAATAAATAATTGAGATCATATGTTTCTTCGACAGGCGGTAGATTAAGACCATGTATTTCTTCAATAGGAGGCAAATTCTTAACATCTTCAGCTTTAATACCTTTCTCTTTCATAGATTACTTTGCCTCTTGCATATCTTCGGGACTGAGGAATAGAACACCTCTCTTCTTCGGAGTTGGTTTAGGAATAGGATCATTAATTGGAGCAGGAGCTGGCTCAGGGGCAGGCTCAGGAGGTGCCCAATTATTTTCATTTCTCAACATATTATTCAATAGAATTTCAGCTTCATCCGGTGTTCTTTCCCTGAAAAGAGAACCAGCACAACTATCCAGGTAATCTCTGGAAGCATCGGTTAGTCCATTATAAAATATATCAAGTATTTCAGGTTTCTTAAGAGGACGATCAGGCAAAGCATTAAGTAACTTGAGAAGCCTCTCCCAAGCTTGTGGGAGACTCTCTTCTTTAATTTGCACAAAGTTGTATATTTCCCTCAAAGCAGCTTGTTTCTTATGAGCAGGGAAATATTTAGCAGGGAAGTAATAAATCATATCCTGGGGACTACGCACACAACCAGGATCAAGAGAATTAAACCATATCTTAGCATCACCCATTAATGAGAACGGAAATATTTGGAGTATATAGAAGTAACGCGATCTCTCATCATTAGTGAACAGGGCAGCTATATCATTTAACTTAGTAAGATGTGCCACAACAGTTTCAGATTCATAGCCATAAAAAGGATCAGATTTAACCAAAGTAATTATATCTGGATCAACAGAGAATTCATAATCCTTATCAGGAACACAGATAGGGGAGGTTGCAAAAGCAGGATCAGGTGTCATTTTATCTCTAAGTGATTCTTTGTTCCATTTAATCAATAACCTCTTAAGCTCATATCTATCTTGGCAGGCTAAAATAGCTAAGGAAGAATCTTTATCAAAAAGATAACCCTCAGGAATAACAGGCATATTTTCATCATCATATTCAGTTTCATCAATTTCTCTTTCTCTAGCCCTAGCAATTTGTTCTTCAAGAAATTCACTAAGGGGTACAGTAGTATCAGGCATAGAAGCAGTTTCATCATAAGTACCATGCATAATAGAAGTGGCATCATCAATAACATGCGACATATCGGAACGAATAGCAGAAGCAGGTTTAGGTGTCGCTAGCTTACTCATAACAGAAGGTGAATCAAGTGCAGAGCTAGATGGCAGTTCCTTACCTCCCCTCATAGTTGAGGGATAAATTGTTGTCTTAGCGTCTTTCAAGTTCTTCATAGTGTCCAGCAGATATAAATCCCAAGTGACTCAAAGAATAGAGATGAGCTCCCCGGCAACGGCGCCAGAAAAAGGTCTTGATAACCCACAAGTATAGGGGATCGCAACAGTTTTCGAGGGTAGAGTATTTAACCCAAATTTATTGATTTGACACAAGGGGAGCCAAAGAATATTCTCAAGTATTAGTAGCTGAGTTGTCAATTCAACCACACCTGGAAACTTAGTATCTGCAGCAAAGTGTTTAGTAGCACAGTAATATGATAGTGGTGGTAACGGCAACAAAAGTAAAGACAGTAAAAGTAATGTTTTTGGTATTTTGTAGTGATTGTAACAGTAGTAGCGGGAAAGTAAATAAGCGAGAACCAGTATATGGAAAGCTCGTAGGCACCGGATCAGTGATGGATAATTATGCCAGATGTGGTTCATCATGTAACAGTCATAACATAAGGTGACACAGAACTAGCTCCAATTCATGAATGTAATGTAGGCATGTATTCCGTAAATAGTCATACGTGCTTATGGAAAAGAACTTGCATGACATCTTTTGTCCTACCCTCCCGTGGCAGCGGGGTCCTATTGGAAACTAAGGGATATTAAGGCCTCCTTTTAATAGACAACCGGAACAAAGCATTAGCACATAGTGAATACATGAACTCCTCAAACTATGGTCATCACCGGGAGTGGTTCCGATTATTGTCACTTCAGGGTTGCCGGATCATAACACATAGTAGGTGACTATAGACTTGCAAGATAGGATCAGGAACTCACATATATTCATGAAAACATAATAGGTTCAGATCTAAAATCATGGCACTCGGGCCCTAGTGACAAGCATTAAGCATAGCAAAGTCATAGCAACATCAATCTCAGAACATAGTGGATACTAGGGATCAAACCCTAACAAAACTAACTTGATTACATGATAAATCTGATCCAACCCATCACCGTCCAGCAATCCTACGATGGAATTACTCACGCACGGCGGTGAGCATCATGAAATTGGTGATGGAGGATGGTTGATGATGACGACGGCGACGAATCCCCCTCTCCGGAGCCCTGAGCGGACTCTAGATCAGCCCTCCCGAGAGGTTTTAGGGCTTGGCGGCGGCTCCGTATCGTAAAACGTGATGATTTCTCCTCCCTTATTTTTTTCTCTCCGAAAACAGATATATAGAGTTGGAGTTGGCGTCGGAGGGCATCCAGGGGGCCCACGAGGTAGGGGGCGCGCCCTAGAGGGGGGGGCGCCCCCACCCTCGTGGACAGGGTGTGGGCCCCCTGGTCTTCATCTTTGGCGAGGATTTTTTATTATTTTTCTAAGGTGTTCCGTGGAGTTTCAGGTCATTCCGAGAATATTTGTTTTCTGCACATAAAACAACACCATGGCAATTCTGCTGAAAACAGCGTCAGTCCGGGTTAGTTCCATTCAAATCATACAAGTTAGAATCCAAAACAAGGGCAAAAGTGTTTGGAAAAGTAGATACGACGGAGACGTATCATGGCGTTGGAACGCCGCCGGGGCCATCATCGTGCGACGACGATCTACACCAACACCTCTGTCATCTTCACCAACATCTTCATCACCTTCCCCTATCTATCTACAATGGTCCACTCTCCCGCAACCCGCTATACCCTCTACTTGAACATGGTGATTTATGCTTCATATTATTATCCAATGATGTGTTGCCATCCTATGATGTCTGAGTAGATTTTCGTTGTCCTATTGGTAATTGGTGAATTGCTGTGATTGGTTTAATTTGCTTGTGGTTATGTTGATGTCCTTTGGTGCCCATCATATGAGCGCGCGTGGATCACACCATAGGGTTAGTTGTATGTTGATAGGACTATGCATTGGAGGGCAAGAGTGACAGAAGCTTCAACCTAGCATAGAAATTGATGCATACGGGATTGAAGGGGGACCGGTATATCTTAATGCTATGGTTGGGTTTTACCTTAATGAACGTTAGTAGTTGCGGATGCTTGCTAATAGTTCCAATCATAAGTGCATAGAATTCCAATTCAGGGATGACATGCTAGCAGTGGCCTCTCCCACATAAAACTTGTTATCGGTCTAGTAAAGTAGTCAATTGCTTAGGGACAATTTCACAACTCCTACCACCACTTTTCCACACTTGCTATACTAAATTTATTGCTTCTTTACCTAAACAGCCCCTAGTTCTTATTTATGTGCTCTTTATATTCTTGCAAATCTATCCAACAACACCTACAAAGTACTTCTAGTTTCATACTTGTTTTAGGTAAAGTGAACGTTAAGCGTGCGTAGAGTTGTATCGGTGGTCGATAGAACTTTAGGGAATATTTGTTCTACCTTTAGCTCCTCGTTGGGTTCGACACTCTTACTTATTGAAAGAGGCTACAATTGATCCCCTATACTTGTGGGTTATCAAGACCTTTTTCTAGCGTCGTTGCCGGGGAGTTATAGCGTGGGGTGAATATTCTCGTGTGTGCTTGTTTGCTTTATCACTAAGTAGATTTTATTTGCTGTTCTTAGTTGTTCACTATCTTTAGTTATGGGTAGGAAACGCAAAATACCAAAGAAAAATAGTTGTACCTACTACACCAATGGTTGAAGAACCACTCAAAATCTATCACACTCCTGAAGCTTTTTACTTGGATCATCTTTGATCCCTATGTGCTCGTGCTGAAACCCCAACTAGCTTAGTTGAGGGCAAATCTTTGGATGAGCATGCTTGTTATGTGCAACACCGCTTATCTCAAAAAAGGAAACTTTTACTGGATCAAATTCATCGTTTGCAATGCTATGCTTGGAATTTATGTGAAATATATGATTTTACTTATTGTTCTGAAGACCCTAAGAAACACCTTCCCTACCAATGTGAGTTTAGTGATAATGGAATCATATCTTCGTATGCTAAGGGTGTTTATAATTACTATGATGTTCAACAAATTGAAGAATTTGTTGCTTTTAAGGGTGCTTATGAAATTGCTTCTTTGATTGAAATGTATGATGCTACTCTTTACAAATCTGAAAATTTTGCCATACTTAAATATTGTTATGATAATTATGCTTCTAATGCCTATGTTAAACCATATATTGAGGACTCCTCCGCTGTCCAAGAAGAGACTAACATTTTGCAGGAGTCTATGGAAGTAGGAATTGATGAAACTGTGGGCTCATTGGATGAAAAAGATGATGAGGAGAGTGAAGAACAAAAGGAGGAAGAGCGGATTAGCTACCCGTGCCCACCTTCTAATGAGAGTAACTCTTCAACTCATACATTGTTTAATTTCCCTTCGTGCTTACCAAAGGATGGTTGCTATGATGATTGTTATGATCCCGTCAATTCTTTTCAAATATCCCTTTTTTTATTATGCTTGCTATGCTTGTGGCCAAGATGCCAATATGGATTATGCTTATGGAGATGAACTTGATATAGTTCCTTATGTTAAACATGAAATTGTTGCTATTGCACCCACGCATGATAGTCCTATTATCTTTTTGAATTCTCCAAACTACACTATATCGGAGAAGTTTGCTCTTATTAAGGATTATATTGATGTGTTGCCTTTTACCGCTACACATGATGATTTTGATAGATATAATATGGATGTGCTTGCTGCTCCTACTTGCAATTATTATGAGAGAGGAACTATATCTCCACCTCTCTATGTTTCAACACAATAAAATTGCAAGAAACTGCTTATACTATGCATTGGCCTTTACTATGTGTGCATGAATTGTTCTTTTATGACATGCCGATGCATAGGAAGAGAGTTAGACTTTGCCGTTGCATGATATATGTTACTTTGTGCTCACTACTAAATCACAAATCATTGTTAATTAAAATTGGCTTTGATATACCTTGGGATCCGGGTGGATCCATTACTTGAGCACTATATGCCTAGCTTAATGGCTTTAAAGAAAGCGCTGCCAGGGAGACAACCCGGAAATTTTAGAGAGTCATTTATTTTTGTTGTGTGCTTTTATAAAGTTTAAAAATAAAAATAATGTGCCCAGATTTGCCTTTAGGATGTTTACATTGCTTGTTGGTTTGTGCGGTGCAAGACAGAAACTTTGGCTGTAGTGCATGATTTTACATTTTTTACTGGAACGTCAAACAGTTATGAAACTTTGTGCACTGTCTTTCTATACAAATTTTTTAGTTTCCTAATTGTTTTCAGAATTTTTGGAGTACCAGAAGTATGGTGAGTGTTTAGATTACTACAGACTGTCCTGTTTAAGACAGATTGTGTTTTTGATGCATTGTTTGCTTATTTTGATGAAACTATCGATTTCTATCAGTGGATTAAGCCATGGAAAAGTTATATTACAGTAGCTACAGTGCAAAAACAAAATATGAATTGGTTTGCAACAGTACTTAGAGTAGTGATTTGCTTTATTACACTAACAGATCTTACCAAACTTTCAGTTGAGTTTTGTGTGGATGAAGTGTTCGAAGATCGAGGATATCTCGATATGAGGATAAGGAGGAGAGGCAAGAGCTCAAGCTTGGGGATGCCCAAGGTGCCCCAAGTAAATATCCCTCTACATCATGTCATCTTGCCTAATGTGTTACTCTGTTCTTATGAACTTAATACTCTAGATGCATGCTAGATAGCGGTCGATGTGTGGAGTAATAGTAGTAGATGCATAATCGTTTCAGTCTACTTGTCACGGACGTGAACTATATACATGATCATGCCTAGATATTCTCATAACTATGCTCAATTCTATCAATTGCTCGACAGTAATTCGTTCACCCGTCGTAATACTTATGCTATCTTGAGAGAAGCCACTAGTGAAACCTATGGCCCCCGGGTCTATTTTCCATCATATTAATCTCCCGTCAACTAGCTATTTTTGTCGCCGTATATTTTTCTTTCTTTACTTTTAGTCTTTATCATAAAAATACCAAAAATATTATCTTATCATCTCTATCAGATCTCATTTTTGCAAGTGGCCGTGAAGGGCGTGACAACCCCTTTATCGCGTTGGTTGTAAGGTTGGTATTTGTTTGTGTAGGTGCGTGGGACTTGCATGTGGCCTCCTACTGGATTAATACCTTGGTTCTCAAAAATTGAGGGAAATACTTACGCTACTTTGCTGCATCACCCTTTCCTCTTCAAGGGAAAACCAACGTTGTGCTCAAGAGGTAGCACAGCGGTCCCCGTGTCCCCTGGCTCAGAGAAGGCGATCGCAACACTGGATATTTTCAAGCACAGGCGGCACAAAGGAAACGTATCAACAGGATACAGGGTTTATGCCGAGCGGATGGCTCGGTTTGTGCTAACGAAGATGAAGATAAGAGCGAGGTTCAGACTTTCTATCAAAATTTGTACGAATCCTAGGGATTTATGGATGCAGCCGAGCTTCTTAACCATGTTCTAGTGAAGGTCATGGATGACATAAACGTGGAGCTTACAAAACCCTATATTGCAGCAAAAGTCCGGCTAGCTTTGTTTCAAATGGCTCCCTCCAAAGCACAGGGGGTAGACGGTTTTACTGCGGGGTTCTATCAGTGTCACTTGAGCTTATTAGGTGAGGTCGTAACCGCGGCGGTGCTGGACTTTCTTAATGGAGGAGAACTACCAGCAGGTTTGAATGACACCTCTATCACTTTGATCCCTAAGGTACGACATCCTTAGTATATTTCATAGTATAGACCCATTGCACTCTGTTCAGTTCATTACAAGATTGCTTCAAAATGTGTGACAAACCGAATGAGGGCATTCATGGATGAGATCATCAGTGAAGAGCAAAGGGCTTTTGTTCCTGGACTCTGATAACTGATAATGTCTTAGTTGCATACGAAAGTGTGCACACAATGAGAAGGCGGAAGAAAGGGAAAAACTATGCTTGTGCAATTAAACTAGACATGATGAAAGCCTACGATCGAGTCGAGTGGCACTTTCTTGAGGCTATTTTGACAAAGCTAGGCTTCAACATTGTCTTTGTTCGGCTGATCATGAAGTGCGTATCTTCAGTACGTTTCTCTGTTCGTGTCAATGGAGAGCTACTACCCTTTATCACTCTCTCGTGTGGACCGAGGCAAGGTGACCCGGCGTCGCCGTTCCTCTTTTTGCTATGTGCGGAGGGCCTCTCTTATTTGCTGAAGTATTGCAATGTTGGGCACATTGACAGAGGCATAAGAGTCAGATATAGGTCACCTTGGGTCACACATTTGCTGTCGCTGATGACAGCCTAATCTTCATTAGTGCAAACACCCAGAGTGCCGAGAGACTTAATGAAATTCTGAGAATTTATGGTGAATCATCGGGTCAGTGTGTTAACCGTGCTGAGAGTTCCATTTACTTCAGTTCTAACACACTGGCCCATCTTAAGCAGCAGCTGAAAGTCGTCCTCACAATTGATGTTGAGGCTTTCAGCGAGCGTTACCTGGGGCTGCCCATGGCGGTCGGCTGCATCACTAGCGAGACATTCGATAACATTGTGGAGAGAGCTCACGGGAAGATCCAGGGATGGTCTGAAAAATTGCTTGCAACTGTAGGCCGTGAAACATTGTTGAAATCAGTGGTTCAGGTGATTCCCACATATTCCATGAGCACATTCTTACTCACAAAAAAGGTGTGCAAGAGTCTGACTTCACCAATGGCCAATTGCATCTGGAGCAGCTCTATAGATAAGAATGTGTTGCATTGGGTTTCCTGGAATAATCTAGCAACACCAAAGTGCAAAGTGAAGGAAATATGCCCTAGAGGCAATAATAAAGTTGTTATTTTATATTTCCTTATATCATGATAAATGTTTATTATTCCCGCTAGAATTGTATTAACCGAAAACTTGATACATGTGTGGATACATAGACAAAACACCGTGTCCCTAGTAAGCCTCTACTAGACTAGCTCGTTAATCAAAGATGGTTAAGTTTCCTAACCATAGACATGTTGTGTCATTTGATGAATGGGATCACATCATTAGGAGAATGATGTGATGGACAAGACCCATTCGTTAGCTTAGCATAATGATCGTTCAGTTTTATTGCTATTGCTTTCTTCATGTCAAACACATATTCCTTTGACTATGATATTATGCAATTCCCGGATACCGGAGGAATGCCTTGTGTGCTATCAAACGTCACAACGTAATTGGGTGATTATAAAGATGCTCTACAAGTATCTACGAAGGTGTTTGTTGGGTTGGCATAGATCGAGATTAGGATTTGTCACTCCGAGTATCGGAGAGGTATCTCTGGGCCCTCTCGGTAATACACATCATAAGAAGCCTTGCAAGCAATGTGAGTAATGAGTTAGTTGCGAGATGATGTATTACGGAATGAGTAAAGAGACTTGCCAGTAACGATATTGAACTAGGTATGAAGATACCGACGACCGAATCTCGGGCAAGTAACATACCGATGACAAAGGGAATAACGTATGTTGTCTTTACGGTATGACCGATAAAGATCTTCGTAGAATATGTGGGAACCAATATGAGCATCCAGGTTCTGCTATTGGTTATTGACCAGAGAAGTGTCTCGGTCATGTCTACATAGTTCTCGAACCTGTAGGGTCCACACACTTAACGCTCGATGATGATTTTGTATTATATGAGTTATGCGATTTGGTGAACAAATGTTGTTAGGAGTCCTGGATGAGATCACGAACATGATGAGGAGTCTCAAAATGGTCGAGAGTTAAAGATTGATATATAGGACGATGGTATTCGGACACCGGAAGTGTTCTGGGGGTACCGGGTACATATCGGGTCACCGGAAGGGGTTCCGGGCATCCCCTGGCAACTACATGGGCCTAATGGGCCAATAAGGGGACAGACCAGCCCCTAAGAGGCTGGTGCGCCCCATGTAGGCCGAAATAGGAGGGGAAGGAAAGAGGAGAAGAGAGAAAGGAAGGGGAGGGATTCGGCCTCCCCCTTCCTTCCCTCCTCCCTCCTCCTTCCTTCCCCCTCCGGAAGTTATGGTAAGGGGGGCGAATTGCACTAGGGCCCCAAGTAGGATTCCTCCTACTTGGGCGGCCCCTTGGCTGCTCCCTCTCCCTCCCACCTATATATATGAAGAGGGAGGCGCCTAGAACACACAACAACATATGTTAGCCGTGTGCGGCGCCTCCCTCCACAGATTACACCTCCGATCATATCTTCAAGTGCTTAGGCGAAGCCCTGTGCGGATCACTTCACCATCACCATCACCACGCCGTCGTGCTAACGGAACTCTCACTCGGCACTTTGTTGGATCAAGAGTTCGAGGGACGTCATCGAGCTGAACGTGTGCAGAACTCGGAGGTGTTGTATGTTCGGTGCTTGATCGGTCGGAACAAAAAGAAGTTTGACTACATCAACCGCGTTGTCAAACGCTTCCTCTTTTGGTCTATGAGGGTATGTGGACACACTCTCCCCCTGCCGTTGCTATGCGTCTCCTAGATAGATCTTGCGTGAGCGTAGGAATTTTTTTGAAATTGCATGCTACGTTCCCCAACAGTGGCATTAGAGCCAGGTCTATGTGTAGATGATATGCATGAGTAGAACACAAAGAGTTGGGGGCGATGATCATCATACTGATTACCACCAATGTTATTTTGATTCGGCGGTATTGTTGGATGAAGCGGCCCGGACTAACCTTACATGACCACGTTCATGAGACCGATTCCACCGATAGACATGCAACTAGTTTTGCATAAAGGTGGCTATCGGGTGTCTGTTTCTCCAACTTTAGTTGAATCGAATTTGACCGCGGCCGGTCCTTGTTGAAGGTTAAAACAGCAAACTTTGTAAATCACCATTGTGGTTTTGATGCGTAGGTAAGAATGGTTCTTGCTAGAAGCCCGTAGCAGCCACATAAAAATTGCAACAAGAAAGTGGAGGACGTCTAACTTGTTTTTGGAGGGCTTGTTGTGATGTGATATGGTCAAGACATGACGTGATATATGTTATTGTATGAGATGATCATGTTTTGTAGAAGTCACTGGCAACCGGTAGGAGCCTTATGGTTGTCTCTTTATTGTATGAAATGCAAACGCCATGTAATTGCTTTACTTTATCACTACGTGTTACTTTATCACTACGTGTTGGTGAACATCGTTATGTTGATCATATCTACTATATGATTCACGCTCGACCTTTCGGTCTCCGTGTTCCGAGGCCATATCTGCATATGCTAGGCTCGTCAAGTTTAACCTGAGTATTTTCCGTGTGCAAAACTGGCTTGCACCCGTTGTAGATGGACGTAGAGCTTATCACACCCGATCATCACGTGGTGTCTGGGACGACGAACTTTGGCAACGGTGCATACTCAGGGAGAACACTTCTTGATAATTTAGTGAGAGATCATCTTATAATGCTACCGTCAATCAAAGCAAGATAAGATGCATAAAAGGATAAACATCATATGCAATCAATATAAGTGATATGATATGGCCATCATCATCTTGTGCTTGTGATCTCCATCTCTGAAGCACCGTCATGATCACCATCGTCACCGGCGCGACACCTTGATCTCCATCGTAGCATCGTTGTCGTTTCGTCAATCTTATGCTTCCACGACTATCACTACCGCTTAGTAATAAAGTAAAGCATTACATCGTGATTGCATTGCATACAATAAAGCGACAACCATATGGCTCCTGCCAGTTGCCGATAACTCGGTTACAAAACATGATCATCTCATACAATAAAATCAGCATCATGCCTTGACCATATCACATCACAACATGCCCTGCAAAAACAAGTTAGACGTCCTCTACTTTGTTGTTGCAAGTTTTACGTGGCTGCTACGGGCTTAAGTAAGAACTCATCTCACCAACGCATCAAAACCACAACGATAGTTCGTCAAATAGACTCCGTTTTAACCTTCTCAAGGACCGGGCGTAGTCACACTTGGTTCAACTAAAGTTGGAGAGACAGTCTTCCGCAAGCCATCTATGTGCAAAGCACGTCGAGGGAACCGGTCTCGCGTAAGAGTACGCGTAAGGTTGGTCCGGATCGTCTCACCCAACAATACCGCCGAACCAAAGTATGACATGCTGGTAGGCAGTATGACTTGTATCGCCCACAACTCACTTGTGTTCTACTCGTGCAAATAACATCAAACCATAAAACCTAGGCTCGGATACCACTGTTGGGGAACGTAGTAATTTCAAAAAATTTCCTACGCACACGCAAGATCATGGTGATGCACAGCAACGAGAGGGGAGAGTGTTGTCTACGTACCAACGCAGACCGACTGCGGAAGCGATCACACAACGTAGAGGAAGTAGTTGTACGTCTTCTTCCCGATCCGACCGATCCAAGCACCGTTACTCCGGCACCTCCGAGTTCTTAGCACACGTTCAGCTCGATGACAATCCTCGGGCTCCGATCCAGCAAAGCGTCGAGGAAGAGTTCCGTCAGCACGACGGCGTGGTGACGATCTTGATGTACTACCGACGCAGGGCTTCGCCTAAGCACTACAACGGTATGATCGAGGTGGAATTTGGTGGCAGGGGGCACCGCACACGGCTAAGGAACGATCTCAAGGATCAACTTGTGTGTCTTGGGGTGTCCCCTGCCCCCGTATATAAAGGTTGGAGGGAGGGGGGCTGGCCGGCCAGAGAGAGGGAGGCGCAGGGGGAGTCCTACTCCTACCGGGAGTAGGACTCCCCCCTCCAATCCTATTCCAACTAGGACTCTCAAGGGGGAAAGGAGAGAGAGGGGGGCCGGCCCCTTCTCCTAGTCCTACTAGGACTTGGGGAAGGGGGGGGGCGCGCGGCCAGCTGTGGGCTGCCCCTTTTCTCTTTTCCACTAAGGCCCAATAGGCCCATTAGTCTCCCGGGGGGTTCCGGTAACCCTCCCGGTATTCCGGTAAAATCCCGATTTCACCCGGAACACTTCCTATGTCCAAACATAGGCTTCCAATATATCAATCTTTACGTCTCGACCATTTCGAGACTCCTCGTCATGTCCGTGATCTCATCCGGGACTCCGAACAACCTTCGGTACATCAAAATGCATAAACTCATAATAAATGTCATCGTAACGTTAAGCGTGCGGACCCTACGGTTCGAGAACAATGTAGACATGACCGAGACACGTCTCCGGTCAATAACCAATAGCGGGACCTGGATGCCCATATTGGCTCCTACATATTCTACGAAGATCTTTATCGGTCAGACCGCATAACAACATACGTTGTTCCCTTTGTCATCGGTATGTTACTTGCCCGAGATTCGATCGTCGGTATCCAATACCTAGTTCAATCTCGTTACCGGCAAGTCTCTTTACTCGTTCCGTAATACATCATCTCACAACTAACATATTAGTTGCAGTGCTTGCAAGGCTTATGTGATGTGCATTACCGAGAGGGCCCAGAGATACCTCTCCGACAATCGGAGTGACAAACCCTAATCTCGAAATACGCCAACCCAACATCTACCATTGGAGACACCTGTAGTACTCCTTTATAATCACCCAGTTACGTTGTGACGTTTGGTAGTACCCAAAGTGTTCCTCCGGTAAACGGGAGTTGCATAATCTCATAGTTATAGGAACATGTATAAGTCATGAAGAAAACAATAGCAACATACTAAACGATCGGGTGCTAAGCTAATGGAATGGGTCATGTCAATCAGATCATTCTACTAATGATGTGACCTCGTTAATCAAATAACAACTCTTTGTTCATGGTTAGGAAACATAACCATCTTTGATTAACGAGCTAGTCAAGTAGAGGCATACTAGTGACACTCTGTTGGTCTATGTATTCACACATGTATTATGTTTCCGGTTAATACAATTCTAGCATGAATAATAAACATTTATCATGATGTAAGGAAATAAATAATAACTTTATTATTGCCTCTAGGGCATATTTCCTTCAGTCTCCCACTTGCACTAGAGTCAATAATCTAGATTACACAGTAATGATTCTAACACCCATGGAGCCTTGGTGCTGATCATGTTTTGCTCGTGGAAGAGGCTTTGTCAACGGGTCTGCAACATTCAGATCCGTATGTATCTTGCAAATCTCTATGTCTCCCACCTGGACTAAATCCCGGATGGAGTTGAAGTGTCTCTTGATGTGTTTGGTCCTTTTGTGAAATCTGGATTCCTTTGCCAAAGCAATTGCACCAGTATTGTCACAAAAGATTTTCATTGGACCCGATGCACTAGGTATGACACCTAGATCGGATATGAACTCCTTCATCCAGACTCCTTCATTTGCTGCTTCCGAAGCAGCTATGTACTCCGCTTCACATGTAGATCCCGCTATGACGCTTTGTTTAGAACTGCACCAACTGATAGCTCCACCGTTTAAAGTAAACACGTATCCGGTTTGCGATTTAGAATCGTCCGGATCAGTGTCAAAGCTTGCATCAACGTAACCTCTTACGGTGAGTTCTTTGTCACCTCCATATACGAGAAACATATCCTTAGTCCTTTTCAGGTATTTCAGGATGTTCTTGACCGCTGTCCAGTGATCCATTCCTGGATTACTTTGGTACCTCCCTGCTAAACTTATAGCAAGGCACACATCAGGTCTGGTACACAGCATTGCATACATGATAGAGCCTATGGCTGAAGCATAGGGAACATCTTTCATTTTCTCTCTATCTTCTGCAGTGGTCGGGCATTGAGTCTGACTCAACTTCACACCTTGTAACACAGGCAAGAACCCTTTCTTTGCTTGATTCATTTTGAACTTCTTCAAAATCTTGTCAAGGTATGTGCTCTGTGAAAGTCCAATTAAGCATTTTGATCTATCTCTATAGATCTTTATGCCTAATATGTAAGCAGCTTCCCCGAGGTCTTTCATCGAAAAACTTTTATTCAAGTATCCCTTTATGCTATCCAGAAATTCTATATCATTTCCAATCAGTAATATGTCATCCACATATAATATCAGAAATGCTACAGAGCTCCCACTCACTTTCTTGTAAATACAGGCTTCTCCAAAAGTCTGTATAAAGCCAAATGCTTTGATCACACTATCAAAGCGTTTATTCCAACTCCGAGATGCTTGCACCAGTCCATAAATGGATCGATGGAGTTTGCATACTTTGTTAGCTCCCTTTGGATCGACAAAACCTTCTGGTTGTATCATATACAACTCTTCTTCCAGAAATCCATTCAGGAATGCAGTTTTGACATCCATCTGCCATATTTCATAATCATAAAATGCAGCAATTGCTAACATAATTCTGACGGACTTAAGCATCGCTACGGGTGAGAAGGTCTCATCGTAGTCAACCCCTTGAGCTTGTCGAAAACCTTTCGCGACAAGTCGAGCTTTATAGACAGTAATATTACCGTCAGCGTCAGTCTTTTTCTTGAAGATCCATTTATTCTCAATTGCTTGCCCATCATCGGGCAAGTCAACCAAAGTCCATACTTTGTTTTCATACATGGATCCCATCTCAGATTTCATGGCCTCAAGCCACTTTGTGGAATCTGGGCTCACCATCGCTTCTTCATAGTTCGTAGGTTCATCATGATCTAGTAGCATGACTTCCAGAACTGGATTACCGTACCACTCTGGTGCGGATCTCACTCTGGTTGATCTACGTGGTTCAGTAGTATCTTGTCCTGAAGCTTCATGATCATCATCATTAGCTTCCTCACTAATTGGTATAGGTGTCGCAGAAACAGTTTTCTGTGATGTACTATTTTCCAATAAGGGAGCAGGTACAGTTACCTCGTCAAGTTCTACTTTCCTCCCACTCACTTCTTTCGAGAGAAACTCCTTCTCTAGAAAGTTTCCGAATTTAGCAACAAAAGTCTTGCCTTCGGATCTGTGATAGAAGGTGTATCCAATAGTTTCCTTTGGATATCCTATGAAGACACATTTCTCCGATTTGGGTTCGAGCTTATCAGGTTGAAGCTTTTTCACATAAGCATCGCAGCCCCAAACTTTAAGAAACAACAACTTTGGTTTCTTGCCAAACCATAGTTCATAAGGTGTCGTCTCAACGGATTTTGATGGTGCCCTATTTAACGTGAATGCGGCCGTCTCTAAAGCATAACCCCAAAACGATAGCGGTAAATCAGTAAGAGACATCATAGATCGCACCATATCTAGTAAAGTACGATTACGACGTTCGGACACACCATTACGCTGTGGTGTTCCGGGTGGCGTGAGTTGCGAAACTATTCCACAATTTTTCAAATGTACACCAAACTCGTAACTCAAATATTCTCCTCCACGATCAGATCGTAGAAACTTTATTTTCTTGTTACGATGATTTTCAACCTCACTCTGAAATTCTTTGAACTTTTCAAATGTTTCAGACTTATGTTTCATCAAGTAGATATACCCATATCTGCTTAAATCATCTGTGAAGGTGAGAAAATAACGATATCCGCCACGAGCCTCAATATTCATCGGACCACATACATCGGTATGTATGATTTCCAATAAATCTGTTGCTCTCTCCATAGTACCGGAGAACGGTGTTTTAGTCATCTTGCCTATGAGGCACGGTTCGCAAGTACCAAGTGATTCATAATCAAGTGGTTCCAAAAGCCCATCAGTATGGAGTTTCTTCATGCGCTTTACACCGATATGACCTAAACGGCAGTGCCACAAATAAGTTGCACTATCATTATTAACTTTGCATCTTTTGGCTTCTACATTATGAATATGTGTATCACTATCATCGAGATTCAACAAGAATAGACCACTCTTCAAAGGTGCATGACCATAAAAGATATTACTCATATAAATAGAACAACCATTATTCTCTGATTTAAATGAATAACCGTCTCGCATCAAACAAGATCCAGATATAATGTTCATGCTCAACGTTGGCACCAAATAACAATTATTTAGGTCTAATATTAATCCCGAAGGTAGATGTAGAGGTAGCGTGCCGACCACGATCACATCGACTTTGGAACCGTTTCCCACGCGCATCGTCACCTCGTCCTTTGCTAGCGTCCGCTTATTCCGTAGTCCCTGTTTCGAGTTGCAAATATTAGCAACAGAACCAGTATCAAATACCCAGGTGCTACTGCGAGCTCTAGTAAGGTACACATCAATAACATGTATATCACATATACCTTTGTTCACTTTGCCATCCTTCTTATCTGCCAAATACTTGGGGCAGTTCCGCTTCCAGTGACTAGTCTGCTTGCAGTAGAAGCACTCAGTTTCAGGCTTAGGTCCAGACTTGGGTTTCTTCTCCTGAGCAGCAACTTGCTTGCTGTTCTTCTTGAAGTTTCCCTTCTTCTTCCCTTTGCCCTTTTTCTTGAAACTAGTGGTTTTGCTAACCATCAACACTTGATGCTCCTTCTTGATTTCTACCTCCGCAGCTTTCAGCATTGCGAAGAGCTCAGGAATAGTCTTGTTCATCCCTTGCATATTATAGTTCATCACGAAGCTCTTGTAGCTTGGTGGCAGTGATTGGAGAATTCTGTCAATGACGCAGTCATCTGGAAGATTAACTCCCATCTGAATCAAGTGATTATTATACCCAGACATTTTGAGTATATGCTCACTGACAGAACTGTTCTCCTCCATCTTGCAGCTATAGAACTTATTGGAGACTTCATATCTCTCAATTCGGGCATTTGCTTGAAATATCAACTTCAACTCCTGGAACATCTCATATGCTCCATGACGTTCAAAACGTCGTTGAAGTCCCGATTCTAAGCCGTAAAGCATGGCATACTGAACTATCGAGTAGTCATCAGCTTTGCTCTGCCAGACGTTCATAACATCTGGCGTTGCTCCAGCAGCAGGCCTGTCACCCAGCGGTGCTTCCAGGACGTAATTCTTCTGTGCAGCAATGAGGATAATCCTCAGGTTACGGACCCAGTCCGTGTAATTGCTACCATCATCTTTCAACTTTGCTTTCTCAAGGAACGCATTAAAATTTAACGGAACAACAGCACGAGCCATCTATCTACAATCAACATAAACAAGCAAGATACTATCAGGTACTAAGTTCATGATAAGTTTAAGTTCAGTTAATCAAATTACTTAAGAACTCCCACTTAGATAGACATCCCTCTAATCCTCTAAGTGATCACGTGATCCAAATCAACTAAACCATAACCGATCATCACGTGAGATGGAGTAGTTTTCAATGGTGAACATCGTTATGTTGATCATATCTACTATATGATTCACGCTCGACCTTTCGGTCTCCGTGTTCCGAGGCCATATCTGTATATGCTTGGCTCGTCAAGTATAACCTGAGTATTCTGCGTGTGCAACTGTTTTGCACCCGTTGTATTTGGACGTAGAGCTTATCACACCCGATCATCACATGGTGTCTGGGCACGACGAACTTTGGCAACGGTGCATACTCAGGGAGAACACTTCTTGATAATTTAGTGAGAGATCATCTTATAATGCTACCGTCAATCAAAGCAAGATAAGATGCATAAAAGGATAAACATCATATGCAATCAATATAAGTGATATGATATGGCCATCATCATCTTGTGCTTGTGATCTCCATCTCTGAAGCACCGTCATGATCACCATCGTCACCGGCGCGACACCTTGATCTCCATCGTAGCATCGTTGTCGTTTCGTCAATCTTATGCTTCCACGACTATCACTACCGCTTAGTAATAAAGTAAAGCATTACATCGTGATTGCATTGCATACAATAAAGCGACAACCATATGGCTCCTGCCAGTTGCCGATAACTCGGTTACAAAACATGATCATCTCATACAATAAAATCAGCATCATGCCTTGACCATATCACATCACAACATGCCCTGCAAAAACAAGTTAGACGTCCTCTACTTTGTTGTTGCAAGTTTTACGTGGCTGCTACGGGCTTAAGTAAGAACTCATCTCACCAACGCATCAAAACCACAACGATAGTTCGTCAAATAGACTCCGTTTTAACCTTCTCAAGGACCGGGCGTAGTCACACTTGGTTCAACTAAAGTTGGAGAGACAGTCTTCCGCAAGCCATCTATGTGCAAAGCACGTCGAGGGAACCGGTCTCGCGTAAGAGTACGCGTAAGGTTGGTCCGGATCGTCTCACCCAACAATACCGCCGAACCAAAGTATGACATGCTGGTAGGCAGTATGACTTGTATCGCCCACAACTCACTTGTGTTCTACTCGTGCAAATAACATCAAACCATAAAACCTAGGCTCGGATACCACTGTTGGGGAACGTAGTAATTTCAAAAAATTTCCTACGCACACGCAAGATCATGGTGATGCACAGCAACGAGAGGGGAGAGTGTTGTCTACGTACCAACGCAGACCGACTGCGGAAGCGATCACACAACGTAGAGGAAGTAGTTGTACGTCTTCTTCCCGATCCGACCGATCCAAGCACCGTTACTCCGGCACCTCCGAGTTCTTAGCACACGTTCAGCTCGATGACAATCCTCGGGCTCCGATCCAGCAAAGCGTCGAGGAAGAGTTCCGTCAGCACGACGGCGTGGTGACGATCTTGATGTACTACCGACGCAGGGCTTCGCCTAAGCACTACAACGGTATGATCGAGGTGGAATTTGGTGGCAGGGGGCACCGCACACGGCTAAGGAACGATCTCAAGGATCAACTTGTGTGTCTTGGGGTGTCCCCTGCCCCCGTATATAAAGGTTGGAGGGAGGGGGGCTGGCCGGCCAGAGAGAGGGAGGCGCAGGGGGAGTCCTACTCCTACCGGGAGTAGGACTCCCCCCTCCAATCCTATTCCAACTAGGACTCTCAAGGGGGAAAGGAGAGAGAGGGGGGCCGGCCCCTTCTCCTAGTCCTACTAGGACTTGGGGAAGGGGGGGGGCGCGCGGCCAGCTGTGGGCTGCCCCTTTTCTCTTTTCCACTAAGGCCCAATAGGCCCATTAGTCTCCCGGGGGGTTCCGGTAACCCTCCCGGTATTCCGGTAAAATCCCGATTTCACCCGGAACACTTCCTATGTCCAAACATAGGCTTCCAATATATCAATCTTTACGTCTCGACCATTTCGAGACTCCTCGTCATGTCCGTGATCTCATCCGGGACTCCGAACAACCTTCGGTACATCAAAATGCATAAACTCATAATAAATGTCATCGTAACGTTAAGCGTGCGGACCCTACGGTTCGAGAACAATGTAGACATGACCGAGACACGTCTCCGGTCAATAACCAATAGCGGGACCTGGATGCCCATATTGGCTCCTACATATTCTACGAAGATCTTTATCGGTCAGACCGCATAACAACATACGTTGTTCCCTTTGTCATCGGTATGTTACTTGCCCGAGATTCGATCGTCGGTATCCAATACCTAGTTCAATCTCGTTACCGGCAAGTCTCTTTACTCGTTCCGTAATACATCATCTCACAACTAACATATTAGTTGCAGTGCTTGCAAGGCTTATGTGATGTGCATTACCGAGAGGGCCCAGAGATACCTCTCCGACAATCGGAGTGACAAACCCTAATCTCGAAATACGCCAACCCAACATCTACCATTGGAGACACCTGTAGTACTCCTTTATAATCACCCAGTTACGTTGTGACGTTTGGTAGTACCCAAAGTGTTCCTCCGGTAAACGGGAGTTGCATAATCTCATAGTTATAGGAACATGTATAAGTCATGAAGAAAACAATAGCAACATACTAAACGATCGGGTGCTAAGCTAATGGAATGGGTCATGTCAATCAGATCATTCTACTAATGATGTGACCTCGTTAATCAAATAACAACTCTTTGTTCATGGTTAGGAAACATAACCATCTTTGATTAACGAGCTAGTCAAGTAGAGGCATACTAGTGACACTCTGTTGGTCTATGTATTCACACATGTATTATGTTTCCGGTTAATACAATTCTAGCATGAATAATAAACATTTATCATGATGTAAGGAAATAAATAATAACTTTATTATTGCCTCTAGGGCATATTTCCTTCAGTCTCCCACTTGCACTAGAGTCAATAATCTAGATTACACAGTAATGATTCTAACACCCATGGAGCCTTGGTGCTGATCATGTTTTGCTCGTGGAAGAGGCTTAGTCAACGGGTCTGCAACATTCAGATCCGTATGTATCTTGCAAATCTCTATGTCTCCCACCTGGACTAAATCCCGGATGGAGTTGAAGTGTCTCTTGATGTGTTTGGTCCTTTTGTGAAATCTGGATTCCTTTGCCAAAGCAATTGCACCAGTATTGTCACAAAAGATTTTCATTGGACCCGATGCACTAGGTATGACACCTAGATCGGATATGAACTCCTTCATCCAGACTCCTTCATTTGCTGCTTCCGAAGCAGCTATGTACTCCGCTTCACATGTAGATCCCGCTATGACGCTTTGTTTAGAACTGCACCAACTGACAGCTCCACCGTTTAAAGTAAACACGTATCCGGTTTGCGATTTAGAATCGTCCGGATCAGTGTCAAAGCTTGCATCAACGTAACCTCTTACGGTGAGTTCTTTGTCACCTCCATATATGAGAAACATATCCTTAGTCCTTTTCAGGTATTTCAGGATGTTCTTGACCGCTGTCCAGTGATCCATTCCTGGATTACTTTGGTACCTCCCTGCTAAACTTATAGCAAGGCACACATCAGGTCTGGTACACAGCATTGCATACATGATAGAGCCTATGGCTGAAGCATAGGGAACATCTTTCATTTTCTCTCTATCTTCTGCAGTGGTCGGGCATTGAGTCTGACTCAACTTCACACCTTGTAACACAGGCAAGAACCCTTTCTTTGCTTGATTCATTTTGAACTTCTTCAAAATCTTGTCAAGGTATGTGCTCTGTGAAAGTCCAATTAAGCATTTTGATCTATCTCTATAGATCTTTATGCCTAATATGTAAGCAGCTTCCCCGAGGTCTTTCATCGAAAAACTTTTATTCAAGTATCCCTTTATGCTATCCAGAAATTCTATATCATTTCCAATCAGTAATATGTCATCCACATATAATATCAGAAATGCTACAGAGCTCCCACTCACTTTCTTGTAAATACAGGCTTCTCCAAAAGTCTGTATAAAGCCAAATGCTTTGATCACACTATCAAAGCGTTTATTCCAACTCCGAGATGCTTGCACCAGTCCATAAATGGATCGCTGGAGTTTGCATACTTTGTTAGCTCCCTTTGGATCGACAAAACCTTCTGGTTGTATCATATACAACTCTTCTTCCAGAAATCCATTCAGGAATGCAGTTTTGACATCCATCTGCCATATTTCATAATCATAAAATGCGGCAATTGCTAACATAATTCTGACGGACTTAAGCATCGCTACGGGTGAGAAGGTCTCATCGTAGTCAACCCCTTGAGCTTGTCGAAAACCTTTCGCGACAAGTCGAGCTTTATAGACAGTAATATTACCGTCAGCGTCAGTCTTTTTCTTGAAGATCCATTTATTCTCAATTGCTTGCCCATCATCGGGCAAGTCAACCAAAGTCCATACTTTGTTTTCATACATGGATCCCATCTCAGATTTCATGGCCTCAAGCCACTTTGCGGAATCTGGGCTCACCATCGCTTCTTCATAGTTCGTAGGTTCATCATGATCTAGTAGCATGACTTCCAGAACTGGATTACCGTACCACTCTGGTGCGGATCTCACTCTGGTTGATCTACGTGGTTCAGTAGTATCTTGTCCTGAAGCTTCATGATCATCATCATTAGCTTCCTCACTAATTGGTATAGGTGTCGCAGAAACAGTTTTCTGTGATGTACTATTTTCCAATAAGGGAGCAGGTACAGTTACCTCGTCAAGTTCTACTTTCCTCCCACTCACTTCTTTCGAGAGAAACTCCTTCTCTAGAAAGTTTCCGAATTTAGCAACAAAAGTCTTGCCTTCGGATCTGTGATAGAAGGTGTATCCAATAGTTTCCTTTGGATATCCTATGAAGACACATTTCTCCGATTTGGGTTCGAGCTTATCAGGTTGAAGCTTTTTCACATAAGCATCGCAGCCCCAAACTTTAAGAAACGACAACTTTGGTTTCTTGCCAAACCATAGTTCATAAGGTGTCGTCTCAACGGATTTTGATGGTGCCCTATTTAACGTGAATGCGGCCGTCTCTAAAGCATAACCCCAAAACGATAGCGGTAAATCAGTAAGAGACATCATAGATCGCACCATATCTAGTAAAGTACGATTACGACGTTTGGACACACCATTACGCTGTGGTGTTCCGGGTGGCGTGAGTTGCGAAACTATTCCACAATTTTTCAAATGTACACCAAACTCGTAACTCAAATATTCTCCTCCACGATCAGATCGTAGAAACTTTATTTTCTTGTTACGATGATTTTCAACCTCACTCTGAAATTCTTTGAACTTTTCAAATGTTTCAGACTTATGTTTCATCAAGTAGATATACCCATATCTGCTTAAATCATCTGTGAAGGTGAGAAAATAACGATATCCGCCACGAGCCTCAATATTCATCGGACCACATACATCGGTATGTATGATTTCCAATAAATCTGTTGCTCTCTCCATAGTACCGGAGAACGGTGTTTTAGTCATCTTGCCTATGAGGCACGGTTCGCAAGTACCAAGTGATTCATAATCAAGTGGTTCCAAAAGCCCATCAGTATGGAGTTTCTTCATGCGCTTTACACCGATATGACCTAAACGGCAGTGCCACAAATAAGTTGCACTATCATTATTAACTTTGCATCTTTTGGCTTCTACATTATGAATATGTGTATCACTATCATCGAGATTCAACAAGAATAGACCACTCTTCAAAGGTGCATGACCATAAAAGATATTACTCATATAAATAGAACAACCATTATTCTCTGATTTAAATGAATAACCGTCTCGCATCAAACAAGATCCAGATATAATGTTCATGCTCAACGCTGGCACCAAATAACAATTATTTAGGTCTAATATTAATCCCGAAGGTAGATGTAGAGGTAGCGTGCCGACCGCGATCACATCGACTTTGGAACCGTTTCCCACGCGCATCGTCACCTCGTCCTTTGCTAGCGTCCGCTTATTCCGTAGTCCCTGTTTCGAGTTGCAAATATTAGCAACAGAACCAGTATCAAATACCCAGGTGCTACTGCGAGCTCTAGTAAGGTACACATCAATAACATGTATATCACATATACCTTTGTTCACTTTGCCATCCTTCTTATCTGCCAAATACTTGGGACAGTTCCGCTTCCAGTGACCAGTCTGCTTGCAGTAGAAGCACTCAGTTTCAGGCTTAGGTCCAGACTTGGGTTTCTTCTCCTGAGCAGCAACTTGCTTGCTGTTCTTCTTGAAGTTTCCCTTCTTCTTCCCTTTGCCCTTTTTCTTGAAACTAGTGGTTTTGCTAACCATCAACACTTGATGCTCCTTCTTGATTTCTACCTCCGCAGCTTTCAGCATTGCGAAGAGCTCAGGAATAGTCTTGTTCATCCCTTGCATATTATAGTTCATCACGAAGCTCTTGTAGCTTGGTGGCAGTGATTGGAGAATTCTGTCAATGACGCAGTCATCTGGAAGATTAACTCCCATCTGAATCAAGTGATTATTATACCCAGACATTTTGAGTATATGCTCACTGACAGAACTGTTCTCCTCCATCTTGCAGCTATAGAACTTATTGGAGACTTCATATCTCTCAATTCGGGCATTTGCTTGAAATATCAACTTCAACTCCTGGAACATCTCATATGCTCCATGACGTTCAAAACGTCGTTGAAGTCCCGATTCTAAGCCGTAAAGCATGGCATACTGAACTATCGAGTAGTCATCAGCTTTGCTCTGCCAGACGTTCATAACATCTGGCGTTGCTCCAGCAGCAGGCCTGTCACCCAGCGGTGCTTCCAGGACGTAATTCTTTTGTGCAGCAATGAGGATAATCCTCAGGTTACGGACCCAGTCCGTGTAATTGCTACCATCATCTTTCAACTTTGCTTTCTCAAGGAATGCATTAAAATTTAACGGAACAACAGCACGAGCCATCTATCTACAATCAACATAAACAAGCAAGATACTATCAGGTACTAAGTTCATGATAAGTTTAAGTTCAGTTAATCAAATTACTTAAGAACTCCCACTTAGATAGACATCCCTCTAATCCTCTAAGTGATCACGTGATCCAAATCAACTAAACCATAACCGATCATCACGTGAGATGGAGTAGTTTTCAATGGTGAACATCGTTATGTTGATCATATCTACTATATGATTCACGCTCGACCTTTCGGTCTCCGTGTTCCGAGGCCATATCTGTATATGCTTGGCTCGTCAAGTATAACCTGAGTATTCTGCGTGTGCAACTGTTTTGCACCCGTTGTATTTGGACGTAGAGCTTATCACACCCGATCATCACGTGGTGTCTGGGCACGACGAACTTTGGCAACGGTGCATACTCAGGGAGAACACTTCTTGATAATTTAGTGAGAGATCATCTTATAATGCTACCGTCAATCAAAGCAAGATAAGATGCATAAAAGGATAAACATCATATGCAATCAATATAAGTGATATGATATGGCCATCATCATCTTGTGCTTGTGATCTCCATCTCTAAAGCACCGTCATGATCACCATCGTCACTGGCGCGACACCTTGATCTCCATCGTAGCATCGTTGTCGTCTCGTCAATCTTATGCTTCCACGACTATCACTACCGCTTAGTAATAAAGTAAAGCATTACATCGCGATTGCATTGCATACAATAAAGCGACAACCATATGGCTCCTGCCAGTTGCCGATAACTCGGTTACAAAACATGATCATCTCATACAATAAAATCAGCATCATGCCTTGACCATATCACATCACAACATGCCCTGCAAAAACAAGTTAGACGTCCTCTACTTTGTTGTTGCAAGTTTTACGTGGCTGCTACGGGCTTAAGTAAGAACTCATCTCACCTACGCATCAAAACCACAACGATAGTTCGTCAAATAGACTCCGTTTTAACCTTCTCAAGGACCGGGCGTGGTCACACTTGGTTCAACTAAAGTTGGAGAGACAGTCTTCCGCAAGCCATCTATGTGCAAAGCACGTCGAGGGAACCGGTCTCGCGTAAGAGTACGCGTAAGGTTGGTCCGGATCGTCTCACCCAACAATACCGCCGAACCAAAGTATGACATGCTGGTAGGCAGTATGACTTGTATCGCCCACAACTCACTTGTGTTCTACTCGTGCAAATAACATCAAACCATAAAACCTAGGCTCGGATACCACTGTTGGGGAACGTAGTAATTTCGAAAATTTTCCTACGCACACGCAAGATCATGGTGATGCACAGCAACGAGAGGGGAGAGTGTTGTCTACGTACCAACACAGACCGACTGCGGAAGCGATCACACAACGTAGAGGAAGTAGTCGTACGTCTTCTTCCCGATCCGACCGATCCAAGCACCGTTACTCCGGCACCTCCGAGTTCTTAGCACACGTTCAGCTCGATGACGATCCTCGGGCTCCGATCCAGCAAAGCGTCGAGGAAGAGTTCCGTCAGCACGACGGCGTGGTGACGATCTTGATGTACTACCGACGCAGGGCTTCGCCTAAGCACTACAACGGTATGATCGAGGTGGAATTTGGTGGCAGGGGGCACCGCACACGGCTAAGGAACGATCTCAAGGATCAACTTGTGTGTCTTGGGGTGTACCCTGCCCCCGTATATAAAGGTTGGAGGGAGGGGGGCTGGCCGGCCAGAGAGAGGGAGGCGCAGGGGGAGTCCTACTCCTACCGGGAGTAGGACTCCCCCCTCCAATCCTATTCCAACTAGGACTCTCAAGGGGGAAAGGAGAGAGAGGGGGGCCGGCCCCTTCTCCTAGTCCTACTAGGACTTGGGGAAGGGGGGGGGGCGCGGCCAGCTGTGGGCTGCCCCTTTTCTCTTTTCCACTAAGGCCCAATAGGCCCATTAGTCTCCCGGGGGGTTCCGGTAACCCTCCCGGTATTCCGGTAAAATCCCGATTTCACCCGGAACACTTCCTATGTCCAAACATAGGCTTCCAATATATCAATCTTTACGTCTCGACCATTTCGAGACTCCTCGTCATGTCCGTGATCTCATCCGGGACTCCGAACAACCTTCGGTACATCAAAATGCATAAACTCATAATAACTATCATCGTAACGTTAAGCGTGCGGACCCTACGGTTCGAGAACAATGTAGACATGACCGAGACACGTCTCCGGTCAATAACCAATAGCGGGACCTGGATGCCCATATTGGCTCCTACATATTCTACGAAGATCTTTATCGGTCAGACCGCATAACAACATACGTTGTTCCCTTTGTCATCGGTATGTTACTTGCCCGAGATTCGATCGTCGGTATCCAATACCTAGTTCAATCTCGTTACCGGCAAGTCTCTTTACTCGTTCCGTAATACATCATCTCACAACTAACATATTAGTTGCAGTGCTTGCAAGGCTTATGTGATGTGCATTACCGAGAGGGCCCAGAGATACCTCTCCGACAATCGGAGTGACAAACCCTAATCTCGAAATACGCCAACCCAACATCTACCATTGGAGACACCTGTAGTACTCCTTTATAATCACCCAGTTACGTTGTGACGTTTGGTAGTACCCAAAGTGTTCCTCCGGTAAACGGGAGTTGCATAATCTCATAGTTATAGGAATATGTATAAGTCATGAAGAAAACAATAGCAACATACTAAACGATCGGGTGCTAAGCTAATGGAATGGGTCATGTCAATCAGATCATTCTACTAATGATGTGACCTCGTTAATCAAATAACAACTCTTTGTTCATGGTTAGGAAACATAACCATCTTTGATTAACGAGCTAGTCAAGTAGAGGCATACTAGTGACACTCTGTTGGTCTATGTATTCACACATGTATTATGTTTCCGGTTAATACAATTCTAGCATGAATAATAAACATTTATCATGATGTAAGGAAATAAATAATAACTTTATTATTGCCTCTAGGGCATATTTCCTTCAGCCACGAGGCAGGGGGCGCGCCCCAGGGGGTCAGGCGCGCCCTAGGCCCTCGTGGCCACCCCGTAAGGCCGTTGGTGCCCTTCTTTCGCCGCAAGAAAGCTAATATCCGGATAGAGACCATGTCCAAAATTCAGCCCAATCGGAGTTAGGGATCTCCGGGAATATAAGAAACGGTGAAAGGCCAGAATCTGGAACGCAGATGAACGCAGAAATAGAGAGAGACAGATCCAATCTCGGAGGGGCTCTCGCCCCTCCCATGCCATGGAAGCCAAGGGCCAGAGGGGAAACCCTTCTCCCATCTAGGGAGAAGGTCAAGGAAGAAGAAGAAGAAGAAGGGGGGCCCTCTCCCCCTTCTCCCGGTGGCGTGATAACCCACAAGTATAGGGGATCGCAACAGTTTTCGAGGGTAGAGTATTTAACCCAAATTTATTGATTTGACACAAGGGGAGCCAAAGAATATTCTCAAGTATTAGCAGCTGAGTTGTCAATTCAACCACACCTGGAAACTTAGTATCTACAACAAAGTGTTTAGTAGCACAGTAATATGATAGTGGTGGCAACGGCAACAAACGTAAAGACAGTAAAAGTAATGTTTTTGGTATTTTGTAGTGATTGTAACAGTAGCAGCGGGAAAGTAAATAAGCGAGAACCAGTATATGGAAAGCTCGTAGGCACCGGATCAGTGATGGATAATTATGCCGGATGCGGTTCATCATGTAACAGTCATAACATAAGGTGACACAGAACTAGCTCCAATTCATGAATGTAATGTAGGCATGTATTCCGTAAATAGTCATACGTGCTTATGGAAAAGAACTTGCATGGCATCTTTTGTCCTACCCTCCCGTGGCAGCGGGGTCCTATTGGAAACTAAGGGATATTAAGGCCTCCTTTTAATAGACAACCGGAACAAAGCCTTAGCACATAGTGAATACATGAACTCCTCAAACTATGGTCATCACCGGGAGTGGTTCCGATTATTGTCACTTCGGGGTTGCCGGATCATAACACATAGTAGGTGACTATAGACTTGCAAGATAGGATCAAAAACTCACATATATTCATGAAAACATAATAGGTTAAGATCTGAAATCATGGCACTCAGGCCCTAGTGACAAGAATTAAGCATAGCAAAGTCATAGCAACATCAATCTCAGAACATAGTGGATACTAGGGATCAAACCCTAACAAAACTAACTCGATTACATGATAAATCTCATCCAGCCCATCACCATCCAGCAAGCCTACGATGGAATTACTCACGCACGGCGGTGAGCATCATGAAATTGGTGATGGAGGATGGTTGATGATGACGACGACGATGAATCCCCTTCTCCGGAGCCCCAAACGGACTCCAGATCAACCCTCCCAAGAGGTTTTAGGGCTTGGCGGCGGCTCTGTATCATAAAACGCGATGATTTCTTCTCCCTAATTTTTTTCTCTCTGGAAGCAGATATATAGAGTTGGAGTTGGCGTCGGAGGGCATCCAGGAGGCCCACGAGGTAGGGGGCGCGCCCTAGAGGGGGGCGCCCCCCACCCTCATGGACAGGGTGTGGGCCCCCTGGTCTTCATCTTTGGCGAGGATTTTTTATTGTTTTTTCTAAGGTGTTCCGTGGAGTTTCAGGTCATTCCGAGAATATTTGTTTTCTGCACATAAAACAACACCATGGCAATTCTGCTGAAAACAACATCAGTCCGGGTTAGTTCCATTCAAATCATACAAGTTAGAGTCCAAAACAAGGGCAAAAGTGTTTGGGAAAGTAGATACGACGGAGACGTGTCAACTCCCCCAAGCTTAAACCCTTGCTTGTCCTCAAGCAATTCAGTTGTCAAACTGAAAGAAAGAAAGAAAAACTTTTACAAACTCTGTTTGCTCTTGTTGTTGTAACTATGTCAAGTTTTCAGCATAGATCATAACTAACCAGATTTGCAATAATTCTCAGGTCTCATAATTACTCATATCAATAGCATAATCAACTAGCAAGCCATAATAATAAATCTTGGATGACAACACTTTCTCCAAACAACCATAATATGATATAACAAGATGGTATCTCGCTAGCCCTTTCTGAGACCGCAAAACATAAATGCAGAGCACCTTTAAAGATCAAGGATTGACTAGACATTGTAATTCATGGTAAAAGAGATCCAATCATAGTCATACCCAATATAGATTAATAGTGATGAATGCAAATGATAGCTGTCCTCTCCAGCTAGTGCTTTTTAATAAGAGGGTGATGACTCAACATAAAAGTAAATAGATAGGCCCTTCACAGAGGGAAGCAGGGATTTGTAGAGGTGCCATAGCTTGGTTTTGAAATTGAGATAAATTGCATTTTGAGCAGTATACTTTCATTGTCAACATAGCAACTAAGAGATGGCGATATCTTCCATGCTAAACACATTATAGGCGGTTTCCAAACAGAATGGTAAAGTTTATACTCCCCCTCCACCAACAAGCATCAATCCATGACTTGCTCGAAACAACGAGTGTCTCCAACATACATTAGGTCCCAGGGGGAGTTTTGTTTGCAATTAATTTTGATTTAGTTTGCATAAATCATGGGACTGGGCATCTCGGTGACCGGCCATTTTCTTGTGAGTGAGGAGCGGAGTCCACTCCTCTTGAGAATAACCCGCCTAACACGGAAGATAAGGACAACCTTGGTTGATACATGAGCTATTCGAGCATACAAAACAGAATATTTATTTGACGGTTTAGAGTTTGGCACATACAAATTTACTTGGAACGGCGGGTAGATACCGCATATAGGAAGGTATAGTGGACTCATCTGGAATAACTTTGGGGTTTAAGGGATTGGATGCACAAGCAGTATTCCCGCTTAGTATAGGTGAAGGCTAGCAAAAGCCTGGGAAGCGACCAACTAGAGAGCGACAACGGCCATGTACATGCATTAAAATTAATAAACATTGGATGCAAGCATGAGTAGGATATAATCCGCCATGAACATAAATATCATGAAGGCTATGTTGATTTGGTTTCAACTACATGCGTGAACACGTGCCAAGTCAAGTCACTTAAATCATTCAAAGGAGGATACCACCCTATCATACCACTGAAGGAAATATGCCCTAGAGGTAATAATAAAGTTATTATTTATTTCCTTATATCATGATAAATGTTTATTATTCATGCTAGAATTGTATTAACCGGAAACATAATACATGTGTGAATACATAGACAAACAGAGTGTCACTAGTATGCCTCTACTTGACTAGCTCGTTAATCAAAGATGGTTATGTTTCCTAACCATGGACAAAGAGTTGTTATTTGATTAACGGGATCACATCATTAGTTGAATGATCTGATTGACATGACCCATTCCATTAGCTTAGCACCCGATCGTTTAGTATGTTGCTATTGCTTTCTTCATGACTTATACATGTTCCTATGACTATGAGATTATGCAACTCCCGTTTGCCGGAGGAACACTTTGGGTGCTACCAAACATCACAACGTAAATGGGTGATTATAAAGGAGCATTACAGGTGTCTCCAAAGGTAGATGTTGGGTTGGCGTATTTCGAGATTAGGATTTGTCACTCCGATTGTCGGAGAGGTATCTCTGGGCCCTCTCGGTAATGCACATCACCTAAGCCTTGCAAGCATTGCAACTAATATGTTAGTTGTGAGATGATGTATTACGGAACGAGTAAAGAGACTTGCCGGTAACGAGATTGAACTAGGTATTGGGATACCGACGATCGAATCTCGGGCAAGTAACATACCGATGACAAAGGGAACAACGTATGTTGTTATGCGGTCTGACCGATAAAGATCTTCGTAGAATATGTAGGAGCCAATATGGGCATCCAGGTCCCGCTATTGGTTATCGACTGGAGACGTGTCTCGGTCATGTCTACATTGTTCTCGAACCGTAGGGTCCGCACGCTTAAGGTTTCGATGACAGTTATATTATGAGTTTATGAGTTTTGATGTACCGAAGGAGTTTGGAGTCCCGGATGAGATCGGAGACATGACGAGGAGTCTCGAAATGGTCGAGACGTAAAGATCAATATATTGGACGACTATATTCGGACATCGGAAAGGTTCCGAGTGATTCGGGTATTTTTCGGAGTACCGGGTAGTTACGGGAGAAGTAATGGGCCTTGATGGGCTTTAGTGGGAAGAGGAAAAAGGCTGCTGCGCCCCCCCCTCCTCCCCTCTAGTCCGAATTGGACTAGGGAAAAGGGGGCCGGCCACCTTTCCTACTCCTCCACTTCCTTCTCCCTTCCTCCCCTCTTGATGGACTCCTACTAGGACTTGGAGTCCTAGTAGGACTCCCATCCTGGCCGCACCAATAGCCTTGGCCGGCCTCCTCCTCCTCCATCCTTTATATACTGAGGCAGGAGGCACCCCATAGACACAAGTTGATCATTGAGATCGTTCCTTAGCCGTGTGCGGTGCCCCCTGCCACCATATTCCACCTCGATAATACTGTTGTAGTGCTTAGGCGAAGCCCTGCGTCGGTAGTACATCAAGATCGTCACCACCCCGTCGTGCTGACGGAACTTCTCCCCGAAGCTTTGCTGGATCAGAGCCCGGGGATCGTCATCGAGCTGTACGTGTGCTAAGAACTCGGAGGTGCCGGAGTAACGGTGCTTGGATCGGTCGGATCGGGAAGAAGACGTACGACTACTTCCTCTACGTTGTGTGATCGCTTCCGCAGTCGGTCTGCGTTGGTACGTAGACAACACTCTCCCCTCTCGTTGCTATGCATCACCATGATCTTGCGTGTGCGTAGGAAAATTTTGAAATTACTACGTTCCCCAACAGTGGTATCAGAGCCTAGGTTTTTATGGTTTGATGTTATTTGCACGAGTAGAACACAAGTGAGTTGTGGGCGATACAAGTCATACTGCCTACCAGCATGTCATACTTTGGTTCGGCGGTATTGTTGGACGAGACGACCCGGACCAACCTTACACGTACGCTTACGTGAGACCGGTTCCCCCGACGTGCTTTGCACACAGGTGGCTTGCGGGCGTCTGTCTCTCCAACTTTAGTTGAACCGAGTGTGGCTACGCCCGGTCCTTGCGAAGGTTAAAACGGAGTCTATTTGACAAACTATCATTGTGGTTTTGATGCATAGGTGAGATTGGTTCTTGTTTAAGCCCGTAGCAGCCACGTAAAACATGCAACAACAAAGTAGAGGACGTCTAACTTGTTTTTGCAGGGCATGTTGTGATGTGATATGGTCAATACATGATGCTAAATTTTATTGTATGAGATGATCATGTTTTGTAACCGAGTTATCGGCAACTGGCAGGAGCCATATGGTTATCGCTTTATTGTATGCAATGCAATCGCGATGTAATGCTTTACTTTATCACTAAGTGGTAGCGATAGTCGTGGAAGCATAAGATTGGCGAGACGACAACGATGCTACGATGGAGATCAAGGTGTCGCGCCGGTGACGATGGTGATCATAACGGTGCTTCGGAGATGGAGATCACAAGCACAAGATGATGATGGCCATACCATATCACTTATATTGATTGCATGTGATGTTTATCTTTTTATGCATCTTATCTTGCTTTGATTGACGGTAGCATTATAAGATGATCTCTCACTAAATTATCAAGAAGTGTTCTCCCTGAGTATGCACCGTTGCCAAAGTTCGTCGTGCCCAGACACCACGTGATGATCGGGTGTGATAAGCTCTACGTCCATCTACAACGGGTGCAAGCCAGTTTTGCACACGCAGAATACTCAGGTTAAAACTTGACGAGCCTAGCATATGCAGATATGGCCTCGGAACACGGAGACCGAAAGGTCAAGCGTGAATCATATAGTAGATATGATCAACATAACAATGTTCACCATTGAAAACTACTCCATCTCACGTGATGATCGGTTATGGGTTAGTTGATTTGGATCACGTGATCACTTAGAGGATTAGAGGGATGTCTATCTAAGTGGGAGTTCTTAAGTAATATGATTAAATTGAACTTAAATTTATCATGAACTTAGTCCTGGTAGTATTTTGCAAATTATGTTGTAGATCAATAGCTCACGTTGCTGCTTCCCTGTGTTTATTTTGATATGTTCCTAGAGAAAATTGTGTTGAAAGATGTTAGTAGCAATGATGCGGATTGGATCCGTGATCTGAGGTTTATCCTCATTGCTGCACAGAAGAATTATGTCCTTGATGCACCGCTAGGTGACAGACCTATTGCAGGAGCAGATGCAGACGTTATGAACGTTTGGCTAGCTCAATATGATGACTACTTGATAGTTTAGTGCACCATGCTTAATGGCTTAGAATCGGGACTTCAAAGATGTTTTGAACGTCATGGACCATATGAGATGTTCCAGGAGTTGAAGTTAATATTTCAAGCAAATACCCGAGTTGAGAGATATGAAGTCTCCAACAAGTTCTATAGCTAAAAGATGGGGGAGAATCGCTCAACTAGTGAGCATGTGCTCAGATTGTGTGGGTACTACAATCTCTTGAATCAAGTGGGAGTTAATCTTCCAGATAAGATAGTGATTGACAGAATTCTCTAGTCACCATCACCAAGTTAGTAGAACTTCGTGATGAACTATAATATGCAAGGGATAACAGAAACAACTCCCAAGCTCTTCGTGATGCTGAAATCAACGAAGGTAGAAATCAAGAAAAAACATCAAGTGTTGATGGTTGACAAGACCACTAGTTTCAAGAAAAGGGCAAAGGGAAGAAGGGGAACTTCAAGTAGAACGGCAAGCAAGTTGCTGCTCAAGTGAAGAAGCCCAAGTCTGATCCTAAGCCTGAGACTAAGTGCTTCTACTGCAAAGGGACTGGTCACTGGAAGCGGAACTACCCCAAGTGATTGGCGGATAAGAAGGATGGCAAAGTGAACATAAGTATATTTGATATACATGTTATTGATGTGTACTTTACTAGTGTTTATAGCAACCCCTCAGTATTTGATGCTAGTTCAGTTGCTAAGAGTAGTAACTCGAAACGGGAGTTGCAGAATGAACAGAGACTAGTTAAAGGTGAAGTGACGATGTGTGTTGGAAGTGGTTCCAAGATTGATATGATCATCATCGCACACTCCCTATACTTTCGGGATTAGTGTTGAACCTAAATAAGTGTTATTTGGTGTTTGCGTTGAGCATGAATATGATTTGATCATGTTTATTATAATACGGTTATTCATTTAAGTAAAAGAATAAATTGTTGTTTTGTTTACATGAATAAAACCTTATATGGTTACACACCCAATGAAAATAGTTCATTGGATCTCGATCTTAGTGATACACATATTCATAATATTGAAACCAAAAGATGCGAAGTTAATAATGATAGTGCAACTTATTTGTGGCACTGCCATTTAGGTCATATTGGTGTAAAGCGCATGAAGAAACTCCATGCTGATGGGATTTTGGAATCACTTGATTATGAATCACTTGATGCTTGCGAACCATGCCTTATGGGCAAGATGACTAAAACGACGTTCTCCGGAACAATGAAGCAAGCAACAGATTTGTTGGAAATCATACATACTGATGTATGTGGTCCGATGAATATTAAGGCTTACAGCAGGTATCATTATTTTCTGACCATCACAAGATGATTTGAGCAGATATGGGGATATCTACTTGATGAAACATAAGTCTGAAACATTTGAACAATTCAAAGAATTTCAGAGTGAATTGGAAAATCATTGTGACAAGAAAATAGAAGTTTCTACGATATGATCGCAGAGGTAAAATATTTGAGTTACGAGTTTGGTCTTTAGTTAAAACAATGTGAAATAGTTTCACTACGCACGCCACCTGGAACACCACAGCATAATGGTGTGTCCGAACGTCATAACCGTACTTTATTGGATATAGTGCAATCTATGATGTATCTTGACGATCTACCACTATCGTTTTGGGGTTATGCATTAGAGACAGCTGCATTCACGTTAAATAGGGCACCATCTAAATCCGTTGAGACGACACCGTGTGAACTATGGTTTGGCAAGAAACCTAAGCTGTCGTTTCTTAAAGTTTGGAGTTGCGATGCTTATGTGAAAAAGTTTCATCTCGATAAGCTCAAACTCAAATCGGAGAAATATATCTTCATAGGATACCCAAAGAAGACAGTTGGGTACACCTTCTATCACAGATCCGAAGGCAAGACATTCGTTGCTAAGAATGGATCCTTTCTAGAGAAGGAGTTTCTCTTGAAAGAAGTGAGTGGGAGGAAAGTAGAAAACTTGATAAGGTAATTGTACCTTCTCCCTTATTGGAAAATAGTTCATCACAGAAATCTGTTCCTGTGACTACTACACCAATTAGTGAGGAAGCTAATGATGATGATCATGTAAACTTCAGATCAAGTTACTACCGAATCTCGTAGATAAACCAGAGTGAGATCGGCACCAGAGTGGTACGGTAATCCAGTTTTGGAAGTCATGCTACTAGATCATGATGAACCGACGAACTATGAAGAAGCGATGGTGAGCCCAGATTCCGCAAAGTGGCTTGAAGCCATGAAATCTGAGATGGGATCCATGTATGAGAACAAAGTATGGACTTTGGTTGACTTTCCCGATGATCGGCAAGCAATTGAGAATAAATGGATCTTCAAGAAAAAGACTGACACTGACGGTAATATTACTGTCTATAAAGCTCGACTTGTCGCAAAAGGTTTTCGACAAGTTCAAGGGGTTGACTACGATGAGACCTTCTCACCCGTAGCGATGCTTAAGTCTGTTAGAATCATGTTAGCAATTGCCGCAATTTATGATTATGAAATTTGGCAGATGGATGTCAAAACTGCATTCCTGAATGGATTTCTGGAAGAAGAGTTGTATATGATGCAACCGGAAGGTTTTGTCGATCCAAAGGGAGCTAACAAAGCGTGCAAGCTCCAGCGATCCATTTATGGACTGGTGCAAGCCTCTCGGAGTTGGAATAAACGCTTTGATAGTGTGATCAAAGCATTTGGTTTTATACAGACTTTTGGAGAAGCCTGTATTTACAAGAAAGTGAGTGGGAGCACTACAACATTTTCTGATAAGTATATGTGAATGACATATTGTTGATCGGAAATAATGTAGAATTATTTTGTAAAGCATAAAGGAGTGTTTGAAAGGAGTTTTACAAAGAAAGACTTCGATGAAGCTGCTTACATATTGAGCTCCAAGATCTATAGAGATAGATAAAGACGCTTGATAAGTTTTTTCAATGAGTACATACCTTGACAAGATTTTGAAGTAGTTCAAAATGGAGCAGTCAAAGAAAGAGTTCTTGCC
Source organism: Triticum monococcum (assembly GCA_034509565.1). Taxonomy (NCBI): domain Eukaryota; kingdom Viridiplantae; phylum Streptophyta; class Magnoliopsida; order Poales; family Poaceae; genus Triticum; species Triticum monococcum. The sequence continues at coordinate 70,339,668 of CM067843.1, read as the reverse complement.
TGTATTACAAGGTGTGAAGTTGAGTAAGACTCAAAGCCCGACCACGGCAGAAGATAGAAAGAGAATGAAAGTCATTCCCTATGCCTTGGCCATAGGTTCTATAAAGTATGTCATGCTGTATACCAGATCTATTGTATGCCCTGCACTGATTTGGCAAGGGAGTACAATAGTGATCTAGGAGTAGATCACTGGACAGCGGTCAGAATTATCCTTAGTGAAATAAGGATATGTTTCTCGATTATGGACGTGACAAAAGGTTCGTCGTAAAGGTTACGCCGATGCAAGTTTTGACACTAATCTAGATGACTCTAAGTCTCGGTCTAGATACATATTGAAAGTGGGAGCAATTAGCTAGAGTAGCTCCATGCAGAGCATTGTTGACCTAGAAATTTGCAAAATACATGTGGATCTGAATGTGGCAGACCCGTTGACTAAGATTCTCTCACAAGCAAAACATGATCACACCTTCGTACTCTTTGGGTGTTAATCACATAATGATGTGAACTAGATTACTGAATCTAGTAAACCCTTTGGGTATTGGTCACATGGCGATGTGAACTATCGGTATTAATCACATGATGATGTGAACTATCGATGTTAATCACATGGTGATATGATCTAGATTATTGACTCTAGTGCAAGTGGGAGACTGAACGAAATATGCCCTAGAGGCAATAATAAAGTTATTATTTATTTCCTTATATCATGATAAATGTTTATTATTCATGCTAGAATTGTATTAACCGGAAACATAATACATGTGTGAATACATAGACAAACAGAGTGTCACTAGTATGCCTCTACTTGACTAGCTCGTTAATCAAAGATGGTTATGTTTCCTAACCATGGACAAAGAGTTGTTATTTGATTAACGGGATCACATCATTAGTTGAATGATCTGATTGACATGACCCATTCCATTAGCTTAGCACCCGATCGTTTAGTATGTTGCTATTGCTTTCTTCATGACTTATACATGTTCCTATGACTATGAGATTATGCAACTCCCGTTTGCCGGAGGAACACTTTGGGCGCTACCAAACGTCACAACATAAATGGGTGATTATAAAGGAGCATTACAGGTGTCTCCAAAGGTAGATGTTGGGTTGGCGTATTTCGAGATTAGGATTTGTCACTCCGATTGTCGGAGAGGTATCTCTGGGCCCTCTCGGTAATGCACATCACCTAAGCCTTGCAAGCATTGCAACTAATATGTTAGTTGTGAGATGATGTATTACGGAACGAGTAAAGAGACTTGCCGGTAACGAGATTGAACTAGGTATTGGGATACCGACGATCGAATCTCGGGCAAGTAACATACCGATGACAAAGGGAACAACGTATGTTGTTATGCGGTCTGACCGATAAAGATCTTCGTAGAATATGTAGGAGCCAATATGGGCATCCAGGTCCCGCTATTGGTTATTGACTGGAGACGTGTCTCGGTCATGTCTACATTGTTCTCGAACCGTAGGGTCCGCACGCTTAAGGTTTCGATGACAGTTATATTATGAGTTTATGAGTTTTGATGTACCGAAGGAGTTCGGAGTCCCGGATGAGATCGGGGACATGACGAGGAGTCTCGAAATGGTCGAGACGTAAAGATCGATATATTGGACGACTATATTCGGACATCGGAAAGGTTCCGAGTGATTCGGGTATTTTTCGGAGTACCGGGTAGTTACGGGAGAAGTAATGGGCCTTGATGGGCTTTAGTGGGAAGAGGAAAAAGGCTGCTGCGCCCCCCCTCCCCTCTAGTCCGAATTGGACTAGGGAAAAGGGGGCCGGCCACCTTTCCTACTCCTCCACTTCCTTCTCCCTTCCTCCCCTCTTGATGGACTCCTACTAGGACTTGGAGTCCTAGTAGGACTCCCATCCTGGCCGCACCAATAGCCTTGGCCGGCCTCCTCCTCCTCCATCCTTTATATACTGAGGCAGGGGGCACCCCATAGACACAAGTTGATCATTGAGATCGTTCCTTAGCCGTGTGCGGTGCCCCCTGCCACCATATTCCACCTCGATAATACCGTTGTAGTGCTTAGGTGAAGCCCTGCGTCGGTAGTACATCAAGATCGTCACCACGCCGTCGTGCTGACGGAACTTCTCCCCGAAGCTTTGCTGGATCGGAGCCCGGGGATCGTCATCAAGCTGTACGTGTGCTAAGAACTCGGAGGTGCCGGAGTAACGGTGCTTGGATCGGTCGGATCGGGAAGAAGACGTACGACTACTTCCTCTACGTTGTGTCAACGCTTCCGTTGCGATCTACAAGGGTACGTAGATCAGACTCTCCCCCTCATTGCTATGCATCACCATGATCTTGCGTGTGCGTAGGAAATTTTTTGAAATTACTATGTTCCCCAACAACCACATCATAATCATCTCAATAGCATGTTGGCACACAAGGTAAACCATTATAACTCATAGCTAATTAAGCATGGCACAAGCAACTATGATCTCTAATTGTCATTGCAAACATGTTTATTCATAATAAGCTGAATCAGGAATGACGGGGTCATCATATTTACAAAAACAAAAGAGGTTGAGTTCATACCAGCTTTTCTCATCTCAGTCAGTCCATCATATATCATCATAATTGCCTTTCACTTGCACGACCGAACGGTGTGAATAATAATAAGAGTGCACGTGCATTGGACTAAGCTGGAATCTGCGAGCATTCAAGAAACAGGAGAAGACAAAGCAATATGGGCTCTCGGTTGAATCAACATTAAAGCATATAAGAGCCACTACAACAATTTAATTATGGTCTTCTCCTACTCACCCCCAAAGAAAAGAAAAGAAAATAAACTATTTACACGGGAAAGCTCCCAACAAGCAAAAGAAGAACGGGAAATATTTTTGGGTTTTCTTTTTTTTAGTTACTACTACAGCAGGAGAGTAAATTACTACTATTTTTTTTAGTTTTCTTAAGGTTTATCAAACACACAAGAAGAAAGCAGGAAAAAGAAAATAAACTAGCATGGATATTACAATGAAAGAGTATGAGCACTAACATCTATCAATGAGTGTGTGTGTGAACATAAATGTAATGTCGGTGAGAAATACGTACTCCCCCAAGCTTAGGCTTTTGGCGTAAGTTGGTCTATTGCCAGGGATAGCCTAGCGGATACCCATAGGTGTAGCTGGGGTCGTACTGCGATACAACAGTTATCGCTTGTTGAGCTGCAGCGTGGAGTCGGGCTGCCTCCGCTCTCCTCTCGTACTCATCTGCCTCCTCTCTAGTAATAGTATATCTTCCTTACGTCTGTGAATCAAAAAGAGCAGGAGCAGGGAGAGTAATATGAACAACATGCCGTTTGTTAAAAATTAAATGATATAAAAGGGGTGATTCGGGTCTCTCAACAAAATGATGTGAGGCCATGGAGTCAAAATCTAAATACGCAGTGGGCAACTCCGTATCACCCTCACGGATTTCTATCTCAAGGAAATGAGCTAAGCGGGTTGCATAAATTCCTCCAAAGAAATCTCCATTATGTCTATTATGATGCAACCTACGAGCTACAATGGCTCCCAGATGATAAGATTGGTCTCCTAACACAACACTCCTAAGAATGCTAAGGTCAGGGACACACATGTGACATGCTTCATCCTTAGCATTTATGCATCTACCGATGAAGAGAGCAAAATAATGTAAAGTAGGAAAGTGAATGCTCCCTATGGTAGCTTGCGTTATATCTCTAGATTCCCCCACAGTTATATCAGCAAGAAAGTTTCTAAATTCATATTTAGGGGGATCCCTAATACTACCCCATGATGGAAGTTTGCAAGCAAGAGTGAAATCCTCTAAGCCCATTCTATAAGATTTATCATAAAGATCAAACATGACTGAAGGAGAATTACGCGAAGATGAATACTCAAACCTCCTCACAAATGTACTTGTGAGATCATGATACTAGGGGCATTTGTTGGCCTCAAATTCCTCAAGACCGGCATTGCGCAAATATGCTTTGAATTCTTCTTTAATTCCTGCACAGTCCATAAAATTTTCCGACGGCCATTCGCAAGGCCGTATTGGGGAGTCTCTTGGTGGATCCTCATCAGCATCGCGCATAGCAATCCTGGGTCCTTGCTTCTTAGAGGAACCACCTTGGAACATCTTCCTAAGCATATTGTTTTTCTCTGCAAAATTCTGAAATTTTTAGTGACTTCAAACAAAAGTGAACCAACCTCAATAAAGCTGATAGCAACTACTCCTACAAGTGCCTAGAGCCTATATCAAGCATTAGAACTACTTGGAACCATATAAATTTGGCATGCAAGCTCAAGAACATGGTCACCTATGCAGCACAAATTTGCAAAGAATAAAGCACTAGAACAAAAACTAATTGGACCAATGGAGGAGTCACATACCAAGGAACAATCTCCCCAAGCATTTTTGCGAGAGGTGCTTTGAGCAAGGAGATCTAAAATCACAGCAAAAGTGGCTGGAACTCGTGCTTGAGTTGGTTTTTCGGGTTCGTGTGATACAGAGGAAAAACATGGGTGCTGGGATAAGTGGAGGAGGGCCACCATGGGCCCACGAGGCAGGGGGCGCGCCCTATAGGGGGGGGCGCCCACCACCCTCGTGGCCCGGTGGCAGCTCCTCCCGTGGTAAGTTTTGCACAGTAAATTCTCAAATATTCCCGAAAAAATCATATTAAATTGGCATGTCATTCTGAGGACTTTTATTTTCGGGATATTTTTATATTGCACAGATAAGTCCGGAAACAGACAGAAAAATACTATTGTTACTTTATTTCTTCTAATTAACAGAAAATATAGAGAGGGGACAGAAGGTTGTGCTTCTAGTTTCATCCATCTCATGCTCATCAAAAAGAATCCACTAACAAGGTTGATCAAGTCTTGTTAACAAACTCATTCCGATAATCATGAAACCGGAGAAAATTCGAACAACACTAAGTTACCTCAACGGGGATATGCACATCCCCTATAATAAGTATATCATATTTCTTTTTTACAGTAGGAAGAGGAAATTCAAAACCTCCAATTATAATCGATGGAATTTTTCCAATGGAGTTGATGCTATGAACTTGAGGTTGTTTCCTCGGAAAGTGTACCATATGCTCATTACCATTAACATGAAAAGTGACATTGCCTTTGTTGCAATCAATAACAGCCCCTGCAGTATTAAGAAAAGGTCTTCCAAGAATAATAGACATACTATCATCCTCGGGAATATCAAGAATAACAAAGTCCATTAAAATAGTAACGTTTGCAACCACAACATGCACATCCTCACAAATACTGACATGTATAGCAGTTGATTTATCAGCCATTTGCAAAGATATTTTAGTAGGTGTCAACTTATTCAAGTCAAGTCTACGATATAAAGAGAGAGGCATAACACTAACACCGACTCCAAGATCACATAAAGCAGTTTTAATATAGTTTCTTTTAATAGAGCAAGGTATAGTAGGTACTCCGGGATCTCCAAGTTTCTTTGGTATTCCACCCTTAAAATTATAATTAGCAAGCATGGTGGAAATTTCAGCTTCCGATACCTTTCTTTTATTAGTGATGATATCCTTCATATATTTAGCATAGGGATTTGTTTTGAGCACATCTGTTAATCGCATACGTAAAAAGATAGGTCTAATCATTTCAGCAAAGTGCTCAAAATCCTCATCATCCTTTTTCTTGGATGGTTTCGAAGGAAAGGGCATGGGTTTCTAAACCCATGGTTCTCTTTATTTGCCATGTTTCCTAGCAACAACGTCTCTTTTATCATAACGTTGATTCTTTGATTGTGGGTTATCAAGATCAACAGCAGGTTCAATTTCTACATCATTATCATTACTAGGTTGAACATCATCATGAACATTATCATTAACATTTTCACTAGGTTCCTGTTCATTACCAGAATGTGTTTCAGCATCATACATAGATATATCATTTGGATTATCAGGTGGTTCAGCAATAGGTTCACTAGAAGTTTGCACAGTTCTATCATTTTTCTTTTTCTTCTTTTTAGAAGAACTAGGAACATCAATATTATTTCTTTGAGAATCTTGCTCGATTCTCTTAGGGTGGCCTTCAGGATACAAAGGTTCCTGAGTTATTCTACCAGTTCTAGTAGCCACTCTAACAGCATAATCATTTTTCTTACTATTCATTTCATCAAGAGCTTCTTTTTGAGCTTTAAGTACTTGTTCTACTTGAGTGGTAACCATAGAAGCATGTTTGCTAACAAGTTTAAGTTCACCTCTAATATTAGCCATATAATCACCCAAGCATTTAAGCATATCGGAATCATATTTCAATTGTCTACCAAAATAAGCATTGAAATTGTCTTGTTTGACAATGAAATTATCAAATCATCAAAGCATTGCCTAGCAGACTTATAGTGGGGGATATCACCTTCATCAAATCTATAAAGAGAATTTACCTTTACTACCTGTGTCGGGATATCGGGATCAGGAGGTTCTTGAGTAAATAAATAATTGAGATCATATGTTTCTTCGACAGGCGGTAGATTAAGACCATGTATTTCTTCAATAGGAGGCAAATTCTTAACATCTTCAGCTTTAATACCTTTCTCTTTCATAGATTACTTTGCCTCTTGCATATCTTCGGGACTGAGGAATAGAACACCTCTCTTCTTCGGAGTTGGTTTAGGAATAGGATCATTAATTGGAGCAGGAGCTGGCTCAGGGGCAGGCTCAGGAGGTGCCCAATTATTTTCATTTCTCAACATATTATTCAATAGAATTTCAGCTTCATCCGGTGTTCTTTCCCTGAAAAGAGAACCAGCACAACTATCCAGGTAATCTCTGGAAGCATCGGTTAGTCCATTATAAAATATATCAAGTATTTCAGGTTTCTTAAGAGGACGATCAGGCAAAGCATTAAGTAACTTGAGAAGCCTCTCCCAAGCTTGTGGGAGACTCTCTTCTTTAATTTGCACAAAGTTGTATATTTCCCTCAAAGCAGCTTGTTTCTTATGAGCAGGGAAATATTTAGCAGGGAAGTAATAAATCATATCCTGGGGACTACGCACACAACCAGGATCAAGAGAATTAAACCATATCTTAGCATCACCCATTAATGAGAACGGAAATATTTGGAGTATATAGAAGTAACGCGATCTCTCATCATTAGTGAACAGGGCAGCTATATCATTTAACTTAGTAAGATGTGCCACAACAGTTTCAGATTCATAGCCATAAAAAGGATCAGATTTAACCAAAGTAATTATATCTGGATCAACAGAGAATTCATAATCCTTATCAGGAACACAGATAGGGGAGGTTGCAAAAGCAGGATCAGGTGTCATTTTATCTCTAAGTGATTCTTTGTTCCATTTAATCAATAACCTCTTAAGCTCATATCTATCTTGGCAGGCTAAAATAGCTAAGGAAGAATCTTTATCAAAAAGATAACCCTCAGGAATAACAGGCATATTTTCATCATCATATTCAGTTTCATCAATTTCTCTTTCTCTAGCCCTAGCAATTTGTTCTTCAAGAAATTCACTAAGGGGTACAGTAGTATCAGGCATAGAAGCAGTTTCATCATAAGTACCATGCATAATAGAAGTGGCATCATCAATAACATGCGACATATCGGAACGAATAGCAGAAGCAGGTTTAGGTGTCGCTAGCTTACTCATAACAGAAGGTGAATCAAGTGCAGAGCTAGATGGCAGTTCCTTACCTCCCCTCATAGTTGAGGGATAAATTGTTGTCTTAGCGTCTTTCAAGTTCTTCATAGTGTCCAGCAGATATAAATCCCAAGTGACTCAAAGAATAGAGATGAGCTCCCCGGCAACGGCGCCAGAAAAAGGTCTTGATAACCCACAAGTATAGGGGATCGCAACAGTTTTCGAGGGTAGAGTATTTAACCCAAATTTATTGATTTGACACAAGGGGAGCCAAAGAATATTCTCAAGTATTAGTAGCTGAGTTGTCAATTCAACCACACCTGGAAACTTAGTATCTGCAGCAAAGTGTTTAGTAGCACAGTAATATGATAGTGGTGGTAACGGCAACAAAAGTAAAGACAGTAAAAGTAATGTTTTTGGTATTTTGTAGTGATTGTAACAGTAGTAGCGGGAAAGTAAATAAGCGAGAACCAGTATATGGAAAGCTCGTAGGCACCGGATCAGTGATGGATAATTATGCCAGATGTGGTTCATCATGTAACAGTCATAACATAAGGTGACACAGAACTAGCTCCAATTCATGAATGTAATGTAGGCATGTATTCCGTAAATAGTCATACGTGCTTATGGAAAAGAACTTGCATGACATCTTTTGTCCTACCCTCCCGTGGCAGCGGGGTCCTATTGGAAACTAAGGGATATTAAGGCCTCCTTTTAATAGACAACCGGAACAAAGCATTAGCACATAGTGAATACATGAACTCCTCAAACTATGGTCATCACCGGGAGTGGTTCCGATTATTGTCACTTCAGGGTTGCCGGATCATAACACATAGTAGGTGACTATAGACTTGCAAGATAGGATCAGGAACTCACATATATTCATGAAAACATAATAGGTTCAGATCTAAAATCATGGCACTCGGGCCCTAGTGACAAGCATTAAGCATAGCAAAGTCATAGCAACATCAATCTCAGAACATAGTGGATACTAGGGATCAAACCCTAACAAAACTAACTTGATTACATGATAAATCTGATCCAACCCATCACCGTCCAGCAATCCTACGATGGAATTACTCACGCACGGCGGTGAGCATCATGAAATTGGTGATGGAGGATGGTTGATGATGACGACGGCGACGAATCCCCCTCTCCGGAGCCCTGAGCGGACTCTAGATCAGCCCTCCCGAGAGGTTTTAGGGCTTGGCGGCGGCTCCGTATCGTAAAACGTGATGATTTCTCCTCCCTTATTTTTTTCTCTCCGAAAACAGATATATAGAGTTGGAGTTGGCGTCGGAGGGCATCCAGGGGGCCCACGAGGTAGGGGGCGCGCCCTAGAGGGGGGGGCGCCCCCACCCTCGTGGACAGGGTGTGGGCCCCCTGGTCTTCATCTTTGGCGAGGATTTTTTATTATTTTTCTAAGGTGTTCCGTGGAGTTTCAGGTCATTCCGAGAATATTTGTTTTCTGCACATAAAACAACACCATGGCAATTCTGCTGAAAACAGCGTCAGTCCGGGTTAGTTCCATTCAAATCATACAAGTTAGAATCCAAAACAAGGGCAAAAGTGTTTGGAAAAGTAGATACGACGGAGACGTATCATGGCGTTGGAACGCCGCCGGGGCCATCATCGTGCGACGACGATCTACACCAACACCTCTGTCATCTTCACCAACATCTTCATCACCTTCCCCTATCTATCTACAATGGTCCACTCTCCCGCAACCCGCTATACCCTCTACTTGAACATGGTGATTTATGCTTCATATTATTATCCAATGATGTGTTGCCATCCTATGATGTCTGAGTAGATTTTCGTTGTCCTATTGGTAATTGGTGAATTGCTGTGATTGGTTTAATTTGCTTGTGGTTATGTTGATGTCCTTTGGTGCCCATCATATGAGCGCGCGTGGATCACACCATAGGGTTAGTTGTATGTTGATAGGACTATGCATTGGAGGGCAAGAGTGACAGAAGCTTCAACCTAGCATAGAAATTGATGCATACGGGATTGAAGGGGGGCCGGTATATCTTAATGCTATGGTTGGGTTTTACCTTAATGAACGTTAGTAGTTGCGGATGCTTGCTAATAGTTCCAATCATAAGTGCATAGAATTCCAATTCAGGGATGACATGCTAGCAGTGGCCTCTCCCACATAAAACTTGTTATCGGTCTAGTAAAGTAGTCAATTGCTTAGGGACAATTTCACAACTCCTACCACCACTTTTCCACACTTGCTATACTAAATTTATTGCTTCTTTACCTAAACAGCCCCTAGTTCTTATTTATGTGCTCTTTATATTCTTGCAAATCTATCCAACAACACCTACAAAGTACTTCTAGTTTCATACTTGTTTTAGGTAAAGTGAACGTTAAGCGTGCGTAGAGTTGTATCGGTGGTCGATAGAACTTTAGGGAATATTTGTTCTACCTTTAGCTCCTCGTTGGGTTCGACACTCTTACTTATTGAAAGAGGCTACAATTGATCCCCTATACTTGTGGGTTATCAAGACCTTTTTCTAGCGTCGTTGCCGGGGAGTTATAGCGTGGGGTGAATATTCTCGTGTGTGCTTGTTTGCTTTATCACTAAGTAGATTTTATTTGCTGTTCTTAGTTGTTCACTATCTTTAGTTATGGGTAGGAAACGCAAAATACCAAAGAAAAATAGTTGTACCTACTACACCAATGGTTGAAGAACCACTCAAAATCTATCACACTCCTGAAGCTTTTTACTTGGATCATCTTTGATCCCTATGTGCTCGTGCTGAAACCCCAACTAGCTTAGTTGAGGGCAAATCTTTGGATGAGCATGCTTGTTATGTGCAACACCGCTTATCTCAAAAAAGGAAACTTTTACTGGATCAAATTCATCGTTTGCAATGCTATGCTTGGAATTTATGTGAAATATATGATTTTACTTATTGTTCTGAAGACCCTAAGAAACACCTTCCCTACCAATGTGAGTTTAGTGATAATGGAATCATATCTTCGTATGCTAAGGGTGTTTATAATTACTATGATGTTCAACAAATTGAAGAATTTGTTGCTTTTAAGGGTGCTTATGAAATTGCTTCTTTGATTGAAATGTATGATGCTACTCTTTACAAATCTGAAAATTTTGCCATACTTAAATATTGTTATGATAATTATGCTTCTAATGCCTATGTTAAACCATATATTGAGGACTCCTCCGCTGTCCAAGAAGAGACTAACATTTTGCAGGAGTCTATGGAAGTAGGAATTGATGAAACTGTGGGCTCATTGGATGAAAAAGATGATGAGGAGAGTGAAGAACAAAAGGAGGAAGAGCGGATTAGCTACCCGTGCCCACCTTCTAATGAGAGTAACTCTTCAACTCATACATTGTTTAATTTCCCTTCGTGCTTACCAAAGGATGGTTGCTATGATGATTGTTATGATCCCGTCAATTCTTTTCAAATATCCCTTTTTTTATTATGCTTGCTATGCTTGTGGCCAAGATGCCAATATGGATTATGCTTATGGAGATGAACTTGATATAGTTCCTTATGTTAAACATGAAATTGTTGCTATTGCACCCACGCATGATAGTCCTATTATCTTTTTGAATTCTCCAAACTACACTATATCGGAGAAGTTTGCTCTTATTAAGGATTATATTGATGTGTTGCCTTTTACCGCTACACATGATGATTTTGATAGATATAATATGGATGTGCTTGCTGCTCCTACTTGCAATTATTATGAGAGAGGAACTATATCTCCACCTCTCTATGTTTCAACACAATAAAATTGCAAGAAACTGCTTATACTATGCATTGGCCTTTACTATGTGTGCATGAATTGTTCTTTTATGACATGCCGATGCATAGGAAGAGAGTTAGACTTTGCCGTTGCATGATATATGTTACTTTGTGCTCACTACTAAATCACAAATCATTGTTAATTAAAATTGGCTTTGATATACCTTGGGATCCGGGTGGATCCATTACTTGAGCACTATATGCCTAGCTTAATGGCTTTAAAGAAAGCGCTGCCAGGGAGACAACCCGGAAATTTTAGAGAGTCATTTATTTTTGTTGTGTGCTTTTATAAAGTTTAAAAATAAAAATAATGTGCCCAGATTTGCCTTTAGGATGTTTACATTGCTTGTTGGTTTGTGCGGTGCAAGACAGAAACTTTGGCTGTAGTGCATGATTTTACATTTTTTACTGGAACGTCAAACAGTTATGAAACTTTGTGCACTGTCTTTCTATACAAATTTTTTAGTTTCCTAATTGTTTTCAGAATTTTTGGAGTACCAGAAGTATGGTGAGTGTTTAGATTACTACAGACTGTCCTGTTTAAGACAGATTGTGTTTTTGATGCATTGTTTGCTTATTTTGATGAAACTATCGATTTCTATCAGTGGATTAAGCCATGGAAAAGTTATATTACAGTAGCTACAGTGCAAAAACAAAATATGAATTGGTTTGCAACAGTACTTAGAGTAGTGATTTGCTTTATTACACTAACAGATCTTACCAAACTTTCAGTTGAGTTTTGTGTGGATGAAGTGTTCGAAGATCGAGGATATCTCGATATGAGGATAAGGAGGAGAGGCAAGAGCTCAAGCTTGGGGATGCCCAAGGTGCCCCAAGTAAATATCCCTCTACATCATGTCATCTTGCCTAATGTGTTACTCTGTTCTTATGAACTTAATACTCTAGATGCATGCTAGATAGCGGTCGATGTGTGGAGTAATAGTAGTAGATGCATAATCGTTTCAGTCTACTTGTCACGGACGTGAACTATATACATGATCATGCCTAGATATTCTCATAACTATGCTCAATTCTATCAATTGCTCGACAGTAATTCGTTCACCCGTCGTAATACTTATGCTATCTTGAGAGAAGCCACTAGTGAAACCTATGGCCCCCGGGTCTATTTTCCATCATATTAATCTCCCGTCAACTAGCTATTTTTGTCGCCGTATATTTTTCTTTCTTTACTTTTAGTCTTTATCATAAAAATACCAAAAATATTATCTTATCATCTCTATCAGATCTCATTTTTGCAAGTGGCCGTGAAGGGCGTGACAACCCCTTTATCGCGTTGGTTGTAAGGTTGGTATTTGTTTGTGTAGGTGCGTGGGACTTGCATGTGGCCTCCTACTGGATTAATACCTTGGTTCTCAAAAATTGAGGGAAATACTTACGCTACTTTGCTGCATCACCCTTTCCTCTTCAAGGGAAAACCAACGTTGTGCTCAAGAGGTAGCACAGCGGTCCCCGTGTCCCCTGGCTCAGAGAAGGCGATCGCAACACTGGATATTTTCAAGCACAGGCGGCACAAAGGAAACGTATCAACAGGATACAGGGTTTATGCCGAGCGGATGGCTCGGTTTGTGCTAACGAAGATGAAGATAAGAGCGAGGTTCAGACTTTCTATCAAAATTTGTACGAATCCTAGGGATTTATGGATGCAGCCGAGCTTCTTAACCATGTTCTAGTGAAGGTCATGGATGACATAAACGTGGAGCTTACAAAACCCTATATTGCAGCAAAAGTCCGGCTAGCTTTGTTTCAAATGGCTCCCTCCAAAGCACAGGGGGTAGACGGTTTTACTGCGGGGTTCTATCAGTGTCACTTGAGCTTATTAGGTGAGGTCGTAACCGCGGCGGTGCTGGACTTTCTTAATGGAGGAGAACTACCAGCAGGTTTGAATGACACCTCTATCACTTTGATCCCTAAGGTACGACATCCTTAGTATATTTCATAGTATAGACCCATTGCACTCTGTTCAGTTCATTACAAGATTGCTTCAAAATGTGTGACAAACCGAATGAGGGCATTCATGGATGAGATCATCAGTGAAGAGCAAAGGGCTTTTGTTCCTGGACTCTGATAACTGATAATGTCTTAGTTGCATACGAAAGTGTGCACACAATGAGAAGGCGGAAGAAAGGGAAAAACTATGCTTGTGCAATTAAACTAGACATGATGAAAGCCTACGATCGAGTCGAGTGGCACTTTCTTGAGGCTATTTTGACAAAGCTAGGCTTCAACATTGTCTTTGTTCGGCTGATCATGAAGTGCGTATCTTCAGTACGTTTCTCTGTTCGTGTCAATGGAGAGCTACTACCCTTTATCACTCTCTCGTGTGGACCGAGGCAAGGTGACCCGGCGTCGCCGTTCCTCTTTTTGCTATGTGCGGAGGGCCTCTCTTATTTGCTGAAGTATTGCAATGTTGGGCACATTGACAGAGGCATAAGAGTCAGATATAGGTCACCTTGGGTCACACATTTGCTGTCGCTGACGACAGCCTAATCTTCATTAGTGCAAACACCCAGAGTGCCGAGAGACTTAATGAAATTCTGAGAATTTATGGTGAATCATCGGGTCAGTGTGTTAACCGTGCTGAGAGTTCCATTTACTTCAGTTCTAACACACTGGCCCATCTTAAGCAGCAGCTGAAAGTCGTCCTCACAATTGATGTTGAGGCTTTCAGCGAGCGTTACCTGGGGCTGCCCATGGCGGTCGGCTGCATCACTAGCGAGACATTCGATAACATTGTGGAGAGAGCTCACGGGAAGATCCAGGGATGGTCTGAAAAATTGCTTGCAACTGTAGGCCGTGAAACATTGTTGAAATCAGTGGTTCAGGTGATTCCCACATATTCCATGAGCACATTCTTACTCACAAAAAAGGTGTGCAAGAGTCTGACTTCACCAATGGCCAATTGCATCTGGAGCAGCTCTATAGATAAGAATGTGTTGCATTGGGTTTCCTGGAATAATCTAGCAACACCAAAGTGCAAAGTGAAGGAAATATGCCCTAGAGGCAATAATAAAGTTGTTATTTTATATTTCCTTATATCATGATAAATGTTTATTATTCCCGCTAGAATTGTATTAACCGAAAACTTGATACATGTGTGGATACATAGACAAAACACCGTGTCCCTAGTAAGCCTCTACTAGACTAGCTCGTTAATCAAAGATGGTTAAGTTTCCTAACCATAGACATGTTGTGTCATTTGATGAATGGGATCACATCATTAGGAGAATGATGTGATGGACAAGACCCATTCGTTAGCTTAGCATAATGATCGTTCAGTTTTATTGCTATTGCTTTCTTCATGTCAAACACATATTCCTTTGACTATGATATTATGCAATTCCCGGATACCGGAGGAATGCCTTGTGTGCTATCAAACGTCACAACGTAATTGGGTGATTATAAAGATGCTCTACAAGTATCTACGAAGGTGTTTGTTGGGTTGGCATAGATCGAGATTAGGATTTGTCACTCCGAGTATCGGAGAGGTATCTCTGGGCCCTCTCGGTAATACACATCATAAGAAGCCTTGCAAGCAATGTGAGTAATGAGTTAGTTGCGAGATGATGTATTACGGAATGAGTAAAGAGACTTGCCAGTAACGATATTGAACTAGGTATGAAGATACCGACGACCGAATCTCGGGCAAGTAACATACCGATGACAAAGGGAATAACGTATGTTGTCTTTACGGTATGACCGATAAAGATCTTCGTAGAATATGTGGGAACCAATATGAGCATCCAGGTTCTGCTATTGGTTATTGACCAGAGAAGTGTCTTGGTCATGTCTACATAGTTCTCGAACCTGTAGGGTCCACACACTTAACGCTCGATGATGATTTTGTATTATATGAGTTATGCGATTTGGTGAACAAATGTTGTTAGGAGTCCTGGATGAGATCACGAACATGATGAGGAGTCTCAAAATGGTCGAGAGTTAAAGATTGATATATAGGACGATGGTATTCGGACACCGGAAGTGTTCTGGGGGTACCGGGTACATATCGGGTCACCGGAAGGGGTTCCGGGCATCCCCTGGCAACTACATGGGCCTAATGGGCCAATAAGGGGACAGACCAGCCCCTAAGAGGCTGGTGCGCCCCATGTAGGCCGAAATAGGAGGGGAAGGAAAGAGGAGAAGAGAGAAAGGAAGGGGAGGGATTCGGCCTCCCCCTTCCTTCCCTCCTCCCTCCTCCTTCCTTCCCCCTCCGGAAGTTATGGTAAGGGGGGCGAATTGCACTAGGGCCCCAAGTAGGATTCCTCCTACTTGGGCGGCCCCTTGGCTGCTCCCTCTCCCTCCCACCTATATATATGAAGAGGGAGGCGCCTAGAACACACAACAACATATGTTAGCCGTGTGCGGCGCCTCCCTCCACAGATTACACCTCCGATCATATCTTCAAGTGCTTAGGCGAAGCCCTGTGCGGATCACTTCACCATCACCATCACCACGCCGTCGTGCTAACGGAACTCTCACTCGGCACTTTGTTGGATCAAGAGTTCGAGGGACGTCATCGAGCTGAACGTGTGCAGAACTCGGAGGTGTTGTATGTTCGGTGCTTGATCGGTCGGAACAAAAAGAAGTTTGACTACATCAACCGCGTTGTCAAACGCTTCCTCTTTTGGTCTATGAGGGTATGTGGACACACTCTCCCCCTGCCGTTGCTATGCGTCTCCTAGATAGATCTTGCGTGAGCGTAGGAATTTTTTTGAAATTGCATGCTACGTTCCCCAACAGTGGCATTAGAGCCAGGTCTATGTGTAGATGATATGCATGAGTAGAACACAAAGAGTTGGGGGCGATGATCATCATACTGATTACCACCAATGTTATTTTGATTCGGCGGTATTGTTGGATGAAGCGGCCCGGACTAACCTTACATGACCACGTTCATGAGACCGATTCCACCGATAGACATGCAACTAGTTTTGCATAAAGGTGGCTATCGGGTGTCTGTTTCTCCAACTTTAGTTGAATCGAATTTGACCGCGGCCGGTCCTTGTTGAAGGTTAAAACAGCAAACTTTGTAAATCACCATTGTGGTTTTGATGCGTAGGTAAGAATGGTTCTTGCTAGAAGCCCGTAGCAGCCACATAAAAATTGCAACAAGAAAGTGGAGGACGTCTAACTTGTTTTTGGAGGGCTTGTTGTGATGTGATATGGTCAAGACATGACGTGATATATGTTATTGTATGAGATGATCATGTTTTGTAGAAGTCACTGGCAACCGGTAGGAGCCTTATGGTTGTCTCTTTATTGTATGAAATGCAAACGCCATGTAATTGCTTTACTTTATCACTACGTGTTAGTGATAGTTGTAGAAGCAATAGTTGGCAAGACGACCACGACGCTACGATGGAGATCAAGGTGTCAAGCCGGTGACAATGGAGATCATGACGATGCTTTGGAGATGGAGATCAAAGGCACAAGATAATGATGGCCATATCATGTCACATATTTTGATTGAATGTGATGTTTACTTTTATGCATCTTATTTTGCTTAGTAAGGCGGTAGCATTATAAGATGACCCCTTACTAAAATTTCAAGGTATAAGTGTTCTCCGTGAGTATGCACCATTGCGACAGTTCGTCGTGCTGAGACACCACGTGATGATCGGGTGTGATAGGCTCTATGTTCACATACAACGGGTGTAAGACAATTTTCCACATGCGGAATACTCAAGTTAAACTTGACGAGCCTAGCATGTATATACATGGCCTCGGAACACTGGATATGATCAACATAGAGATGTTTACCATTGAAGACTACTCCATCTCACGTGATGATTGGACATGGTTTAGTTGATTTGGATCACGTGATCATTTAGATGACTCGAGGGATGTCTATCTAAGTGGGAGTTCTTAAGTAATATGATTAATTGAACTTAATTTATCATGAACTTAGTCCTGATAGTATTTGCATATCTGTGTTGTAGATCAATAGCTCGCGTATAGCTCCCCTGTTTTATTTTTGATATGTTCCTAGAGAAAACTAAGTTGAAAGATGATAGTAGCAATAATGCGGACTAGGTCCGTGATCTGAGGATTATCCTCATTGCTGCACAGAAGAATTATGTCCTTGATGCACTGCTAGGTGACAGACCTGTTGCAGGAGCTGATGCAGACGTTATGAATGTTTTGACAAGCTCGGTATGATGACTACTTGATAGTTTAGTGCACCATGCTTTACGGCTTAGAAACGAGACTTCAAAAAGGTTTTGAACGCCACGGAGCATATGAGATGTTCCAAGAGCTGAAATTGGTATTTCAGACTCATGCCCGTGTCGAGAGGTATGAGACCTTTGACAAATACTTTGCCTACAAGATGGAGGAGAATAGCTCAGCTAGTGAGCATGTGCTCAGAATGTCTGGGTACTACAATCACTTGAATCAAGTGGGAGTTAATATTCTAGATAAGATAGTGATTGACAAAGTTCTATAGTCACTATCACTAAGATACTAGAACTTCGTGATGAACTATAAAATGCAAGGGGTGATGAAATGATTCCCGAGCTCTTCGTGATGCTGAAATCGGCAAAGGTGGAAATCAAGAAAGAGCATGAAGTGTTGATGGTTAACAAGACCACTAGTTTCAATAAAAAGGGCAAGGGAAAGAAAGGGAACTTCAAGAAGAATGGCAAGCAAGTTGTCACTCCCGTGAAGAATCCCAAAGCTAGACCTAAGCCAGAAACTGAGTGCTTCTACTACAAAGGGAATGGTCACTAGAACCGGAACTGCCCCAAATACTTGGCAGATAAGAAGGATGACAAAGTGAACAAAGGTATATTTGATATACATGTTATTGATGTGTACTTTACAAGTGTTCATAGTAGCCCCTGGGTATTTGATACCGGTTCAGTTGCTAAGATGAGTAACTCGAAACAGGAGTTCCAAAATGAACAGAGACTGGTTAAGGGCGAGGTGACAATGTGTGTTGGAAGTGATTACAAGGTTGATATGATCACCATCGCACACTCCCTGTACCTTAGAGATTAGTGTTGAACCTAAATAAATCTTATTTGGTGTTTGCGTTGAGCATGAATATGATTGGATCATGTTTATTACAATACGGTTATTAATTTAAGTCAAAGAATAATTGTTGTTCTGTTTACATGAATAAAACCTTCTATGGTCATACACGCAGTATAAATGGTTTATTGAATCTCGATTGTAGTGATACACATATTCATAATATTGATGCCAAAAGATGCAAAGTTGATAATGATAGTGCAACATATTTGTGGCACTGCCGTTTAGGTCATATTGGTGTAAAGCGCATGAAGAAACTCCATGCAGATGGACTTTTGGAATCACTTGATTATGAATCATTTGATACTTGC
The DNA here is from genome assembly GCA_034509565.1 of Triticum monococcum. Lineage (NCBI taxonomy): Eukaryota > Viridiplantae > Streptophyta > Magnoliopsida > Poales > Poaceae > Triticum > Triticum monococcum. Next base: position 70,320,904 of record CM067843.1, on the reverse strand, counting down.
GAACCATGCCTCATGGGCAAGATAACTAAAACCTCCATTCTCCGGAACAATGGAGCGAGCCAATGACTTAATTGGAAATAATACATACCGATGTATGCGGTCCAATGAGTGTTGAGGCACGTGGCGGGTATCGTTATTTTTCTGACCTTCATAGATGATTTGAGCAGATATGGGTATATCTACTTAATGAAACACAAGTCTGAAACATTTGAATAGTTCAAAGATTTTCAGAGTGAAGTGGAGAATCATCGTAACAAGAAAATAAAGTTTCTACGATCTGATCGCAGAGGCAAAAATTTGAGTTACGAGTTTGGCCTTCATTTAAAACAATGTGGAATAGTTTCACAACTCACGCCACCTGGAACACCACAGCGTAATGGTGTGTATGAATGTTGTAACCATACTTTATTAGATATGGTGTGGTCTATGATGTCTCTTACCGATTTACCACTATCATTTTGGGGTTATGCATTAGAGACAACTTCATTCACGTTAAATAGGGCACCGTCTAAATCCGTTGAGACGACACAGTATGAACTATGGTTTGGCAAGAAACCTAAGCTGTCATTTCTTAAAGTTTGGGGTTGCGATGCTTATGTGAAAAAGCTTCAGCCTGATAAGTTCGAACCCAAATCGGAGAAGTGCATCTTCATAGGATACCCAAAAGAAACTATTGGGTACACCTTCTATCACAAATCTGAAGGCAAGATCTTTGTTGCTAAGAATGGATCCTTTCTAGAGAAGGAGTTTCTCTCAAAAGAAGTGAGTGGGAGGAAAGTATAACTTGATGAGGTAATTGTACCTTCTCTCAAATTGGAAAGTAGCACATCAAAGAATCTGTTCCCCTGATGCCTACACCAAATAGAGAGGAAGCCAATGATAATGATCATGAAACTTCAGATCAAGTTACTACCGAACCTCGTAGGTCAACCAGAGCACGTTCCGCACCAAAGTGGTATGGTAATCCTATTCTGGAAGTCATGTTACTAGACCATGACGAACCTACGAACTATGAAGAAGCTATGATGAGCCCAGATTCTGATAAATGGCTTGAGGCCATGAAATCTGAGATAGGATCCATGTATGAGAACAAAGTGTGGACTTTGGTGGACTTGCCTGATGATCGGCAAGCCATTGAAAATAAATTGATCTTCAAGAGGAAGACGGACACTGATGGTAGTGTTACTATCTACAAAGCTCGACTTGTCGCGATAGGTTTTCGACAAGTTCAAGGGGTTGACAATGATGAAATTTTCTTACCCGTAGTGATGCTTAAGTCTGTCCGAATCATGTTAGCAATTGCCACATTTTATACATTATGAAATCTGGCAAATTGATGTCAAAACTGCATTCCTTAATGGATTTCTTAAAGAAGAGTTGTATATGATACAACCAGAAGGTTTTTTCAATCATAAAGGTGCTAACAAAATGTGCAAGCTCCAGCGATCCATCTATGGACTGGTGCAAGCTTCTCGGAGTTGAAATACACGCTTTGATGAGTTGATCAAAGCATATAGTTTTATACAGACTTGCGGTGAAGCCTGTATTTGCAAAAAGTGAGTGGGAGCACTACAGCCTTTCTGATAAGTATATGTGAATGACATATTGTTGATCGGAAATGATGTAGAATTTTCTGGAAAGCATAAAGGAATGTTTGAAAGCAGTTTTTCAAAGAAAGACCTCGGTGAAGCTGCTTACATATTGGGCATCAAGATCTATAGAGATAGATCAAGACGTTTGATAAAACTTTCAATGAGTACATACCTTGATAAGATTTTGAAGGAGTTCAAAATGGATCAGTCAAAGAAGGAGTTCTTGCCTGAGTTGTAAGGTATGAAGTTGAGTAAGACTCAAAACCCGACCACTGCAGAAGATAGAGAGAGAATGAAAGGCATTCCCTAGGCCTCAGCCATAGGTTCTATAAAGTATGCCATAGTTTGGCAAGGGGGTACAATAGTGATCAAGGAGTAGATCACAGGACAGCAGTCAAAATTATCCTTAGGACTAAGGAAATGTTTCTCGGTTATGGAGGTGACAAAGAGTTCGTCGTAAAGGGTTACGTCGATGCAAGCTTTGACACTGATCCGGATGACTCTGAGTCACAATCTGGATACATATTGAAAGTGGGAGCAATTAGCTAGAGTAGCTCCATTCAGAGTATTGTAGACATAGAAATTTGCAAAACACATACGGATCTGAATGTGGCAGACCCATTGACTAAACTTCCCTCACAAGCAAAACATGATCACACCTTAGTTCTCTTTGGGTGTTAATCACATAGCAATGTGAACTAGATTATTGATTCTAGTAAACCCTTTGGGTGTTGGTCACATGGCGATGTGAACTATGGGTGTTAATCACATAAAGATGTGAACTATTGGTGTTAAATCACATGGCGATGTGAACTAGATTATTGACTCTAGTGCAAGTGGGAGACTGAAGGAAATATGCCCTAGAGGCAATAATAAAGTTATTATTTTATATTTCCTTATACCATGATAAATGTTTATTATTCATGCTAGAATTGTATTAACCGGAAACTTGATACATGTGTGGATACATAGACAAGACACTGTGTCCCTAGTAAGCCTCTACTAGACTAGCTCGTTAATCAAAGATGGTTAAGTTTCCTAACCATAGACATGTGTTGTCATTTGATGAACGGGATCCCATCATTAGGAGAATGATGTGATGGACAAGACCCGTCCGTTAGCTGAGCATAATGATCATTCAGTTTTATAGCTATTGCTTTCTTCATGCCAAATACATATTCCTTCGACTATGAGATTATGCAACTCCCGGATACCGGAGGAATGCCTTGTGTGCTATCAAACGTCACAACGTAACTGGGTGATTATAAAGATGCTCTACAGGTATCTCCGAAGGTGTTTGTTGGGTTGGCATAGATAGAGATTAGGATTTGTCACTCCGAGTATTGGTGAGGTATCTCTGGGCCCTCTGGTAATACACATTATAAGAAGCCTTGCAAGTAATGTGACTAATGAGTTAGTTTCGGGATTATGTATTATGGAACAAGTAAAGAGACTTGCCGGTAATGGGATTGAACTAGGTATGAAGATACCGACGATTGAATCTCGGGCAAGTAACATGTGACACCCCAAACATTTTACCTTGTTTTATTAATTAAAATTTTGCCAGGAATTTAAACTTTTCTTTTTTTTTGATTTTCTTTTGATTTCAGAGCCATTCTTTTCTTTGTTATTATGGAGTTTTTACCCCAAGTGAAAACCTTTCAAAATATTGCTGGACTTGTTTACCCTCTCAAGAAAAACATTTCTATTATCAGTGGATTTATTTGCATAATTATTTCTCTCTGAGCTTTATTCCTTAAAATGATTTTTCATAAGCCTTAGAGCCTCTTTTGCACTACAACCCTTTGATAAATTTATTTAATAATCCCACCAAAATTTGGGGATGTCATGTGATGTTTTTAAACCACCTTGATGCAAAAATATCTTTTATTCATTGGATATTCTGAGCTCTACACCAAATTTTCAAATCTGGTCCAGTTGGCAATTTTGCACCACAACCTATTTAAATATTTATTTAAAACTTCCACCAAAATTAGGGGATGTTAGTAGTAGCATATAACTCCACCTTATACAATAACCCACTGGTGTTCTTTGTAAAATTTGAGCAAATCATCCTCTTTTGCTCTCTGGTCCAGTTTTGCTTTTTCTACTGCAACTCTATTTTATTTTGCTCTAGTGCCCATGATCTTTCTCCTGCTTATAAACCATCCTACAAAACCCTTAAGTCCAGGAGATTGGACCCATTGGGAGATATTTGGTCCATGAAATGGTGCCCTTAACTTTCTGCCCAGAATTGGTTTTCTTAAAATCTTGCACTAACAAGTTTCTAGTTTTGCCAAACTAACTTTACCACCCTATTATTCATCCAAAGAGACTATGATCTGGAGATTTTGGCCACCCCAAGAGTTGCCTAGATGCCATTGGCATTTTGTCAAACACTTTGAGTGCATGGACAATTTTGACATGATTTTTGTTTTGCTCTGTGACCTTGCACCTCTGGGCAAACTAGCATGTCCACTAAGCTCCTAGATGACTCTAACATAGACCTGTTAAACCCCAGCCTCAACCAAGACCTCTAGCACGCCCGGGCATTGCATCGAGCACCTAGCGTGCGTGCGCTGGGCGCGCCCAGAGCGTGCGTTTTGCATATGCGTATGCCCGAGCCGCCGCGTCGTGCCCCTGGCCCTTGCTCGCCTGCAGAGCCACGCCCGCCCTCGTCCACACGTCGGAGCCCTCCAAGCCAGCCCCTGGAGCCCTACAGCGTCGCCGTCAGGTCGGCCATGGCGGCTAGCGGCCGGCCACAGCAGCCTCTGCCACGGACGGCACCGCCCGAGCCACTCCAGCGTGCCAGCTCGCCCCTAAGCAGCTCAAGCTCATCCCCTCGCCCTACCAGACCCCGCCAACTATCGCCACGCACCCCCTGTCTACAGAACGGCGGTCGCCGACGATCCTATCCACGGCCACCGTGAACCGACCTAGCCGCGCTATAAGTAGGGGGCCCAAGCTCGTCCAGCCACTCAGGCAGCCTCATGCCATCCCCTCGAAGCCCCCACGGCCAGTAATCGTCGGGGGGAAGCCTTCTCCCCCGTCTCCGGCCAGCTCGGCCGCCGCCACGTCCCAGTCCCGTTCGTCGCAACCAGGGCTTCCCCTGCCCGTCCAACGCCACCACCCGACTCCCCTGGATCGTGCGGAGCTACCCAAACCCTCAGCCATGATCGGAAACACCATAGCCCAAACCCCCAAACCTCCCGAAGCCTCCATCCGCCACGGAGCTCGCCGCCGGAGACTCCCTCCACCCCCGCCAACCTGGCAACCACCGGGAGGACCGCCCTGGACTGGCGGATCCACCCCTGCCCTCGGATGCCCTCGAGGAGCCGTCGTTCGCCGGCGAAGATCGCCGGAGCTCCGCCACCGTTCGGCCAAAGGAGATGGAAGGCGGGGGACGACTGGTCAAACCTGACCAGTGGGCCCGCTGGACCCACTATCCCCGCCGATGCGTGTTTTAAGTGGAAGCGTATTCCGCCAAATACGCCTTCGCCAAGTAGAAAGTGTAAGCCCCTCCGAAACGTTTTCTTTTCTGTTTTATTTTAAAAACAGATTTTGACTGAAACTTTGACTGGCTATATCTTTTTAAATAAAACTCCAAATGAATTGATTCTTTTTCCTACCTCTCTCAAATTCCACCTAGTTTATTTTAAGATTTATTTCAAAAATAATTAGGACAACTTTTTGTACTGTTTTAAAAGTATGTGTTATTTGAATATTTCTTTTAAATAGGAATTTGGAGGAGATTATAACTTGCAAAAGTTTTGGAGAGCACCTCACCTCTCCACACCTTGAAGGCAAGCATTCTGAACCCTGGCATCATATTTTTGTGGGTTGCTTGATACGGTTACAACGCCACTTTGACATGGAGCATTTGTTATTTTATGAGACGATATGATTATACGCATGAGTGTATGATGAAAGATCTTGCTATTGGAAATGGATATGCTTGTGATAGTAAGCCCCCTTGTATACCTTTCTTGCCTACCGGGCGAAAGCCGAGAAAGTATCTGTCTTGGTAGACACGAACTTGTCTCCGGTCTTCGTCGAGACGGTTATGTCCGGTAGGGCATGGTGAGGTATGAGGAGTGGTGATTCTACCTGTTGGTTGAAATATGTTTGTTATGCTAATCATGCAGGGAATACCTAAACCTCCTGAGTCGACCATAGATCGATTCTTGTTCCAGTAACCCCCATACTTGTTTCGTACTACCACTTGTCCCTGCCACTGGTAGGGTACGGTTCAGTAAGTTGTCAACCCCTTCCTAGCACACACCGTACAGAGAGGCCATGGTGGAAGATACCGGAAGGCCTCCGGTAGGCATGCCACCTGGTCTAGGGGCATGGGTGTTTTCGGTTGTAGCCGAAGGGGTAGCTCCCCTAGTTTGCGCGCGGTATAAATTTTGTGATCCCATGCTAGTTGAGGTTGTAGCCTCCCCACTTAGAGTTTTGCTTAACGGGTGTCCTGTGTGATTCCAGGCACCGATAAGTTAGGCTGGTGTGTGCGGGCAGGTGTGTTTTCAATCAAAAGACCGTAGACGGAATTAGTCCTGATGGACTAAAGAAATCCGTTACTCGTGGGTAAAGAGTACACCTTCTGCAGAGGTTATACCTATTCGAATAGTCGTGTCCATGGTTAAGGACTACAGTCTGGGATGGGTCAAGTGTCGGTCTTAGTGTCGGTCTTCGGAGGAGAAACTACTAAACCAGAACATTGATTATGACCTATGACATATGATGATTATGATTATTATTATTGTGGACTAACCATTTGTATTATTTGAATTATTGAGTATCCCTAGGATGGTTCTACCTCCCGGATATTCAATGTAATTATTCTTATACAAGCCCTTTATGTGGTGTCGCTCAGACGCCCGACTGTGGCATGTTTGTTACTTAAATTACTTATAAGCCCTTTATGTGGTGTCGCTCGGACACCCGACTGTGGCATGCTTGTTATCTCAATTACTTATAAGCCCTTTATGTGGTGTCGTCCAGACGCTCGACTGTGGCATGCTTGTTACATCTTATATATAAGCCCTTTATGAGGTGTCGCTCAAACGCCCGACTGAGGCATGCTTTATATTATTTTCCTTTCGAGGCGTCGCTTCAGACACCCGATCGGTGCATTCTATTTCTACTCTCTGATTGCATAGTCATATTTGACATGATTAACCTACTTGCATGCATCATGATTTTTATTTATGACTGACGTAGTGATCATGGCATATTTCAGAGCATGATTATCTTTTGTCATATTATACCAGTGTTCATGATGTTTGCGAGTACATTCAAAGTACTCACTGGCTTGTCCCTGGCTATTGTCTTGGCCAGATTTCTTGCGTGGAGAGGAGCGTTGTGATGACAGCCCCGGAACCTACGCAATGGAGATAGCAGCCTCGCGAAGATAGGACTTACCCTGGTCAGCTGTTCCTGTGGGAAATGGAGTCCCATAGACGCTGATGATCCGCAAACGACTTCCACCACCAACCACTAGAAACCATTTGTTGTACTCATAGGCCGAAATGGTCTTGTACTACATATCTTCTATTTTCCTTGGAGTTTCTGTATCAAGTTGGTGCCTCATCAGCTAACAGTAATCCTGGGGCTGGTGAGCACAAGGGCCGCTTTTGGGAAATTAATACCCCGAAAATCTGGTCCTGACAAACTTGGTATCAGAGCCAGGCTGACCATTGGCTAATCCTATCTTAGCCAGGTCGAAAAACCGAGGTAAACCAACCCACTGGACGTTAACCAAACCCCGGCCAAGCTTCTCGTGTAAGATAGCCACACAGTGACCTGACACCTTTTGGCAGTCGGTGCCCAACCTATTAACCTAGCCGGTCGATCACGCGCCAGTGACCGACACCTAAATTGTCACATTCGCAAGCGTGCGAAGGAAGACTCCGTCCCCTTTTTCTATAAAAAGGGCACGCTAGCCTCAACCCAACACAGCACAGCCTCTACCACCAAACCGAGCTAGAATGCCTGGACCCATTGTTCACAATGATACCACAGCAACCAACCTTGGAGGTTTTGTGACCGTGCTAGCAAACCTCGCCCGTCGTGCCTTCGTGTTAGAAGAACCCCCAGAATATGTTGTGTACCAAGGGTCCATGAGGGGTGAGAGCCGTCAATTTTGGGCCACTGTGCATGTCTATGGTAGGGGTCTCCCGCCAGAACGCCCCTACAGGTTCACCGGAAGGACAACTTCCTTTGAACCACAAGCCATCCAACTAGCTGCTCGAGAGGCTATAGTTCAACTCCGGCACTTGTCGCCCAGAGTTAACTGTCGCTCGTTCTACTACTACCCCAGCCGTAACGGGTATGGTAGACCACCCCAAGTTGCCAACGGAGATCACGAGACAGATCCTGCATTATTGCATCTGGTGCACTATGTAAGTGCACTAGAGGGACTGTTCGATCAAATCACCCTTGATCTGATCGCAGCTCGTGGAGAACTGGTTCGCCGAGCCCCGGCAAGAGGAGAAGAGGAGCCCGGCACCGACAGCCCAGTCGTGCTGTTCGTACAATCGATCGAGTCCTTGAGGTCTGCCCCAGCCATCGACCATAATGCGTTGATGTCCCCGGAAGTGCTTCGTCACCTTTTGGGAACACACTCCAGCGGGATTGTGGCCAACAACCCCCGCGATGGTCATCATCGCTACCCCGACCCTGCAGCACCTCAACCCCCTCCAGCTAACCCCGACGGTGAGATCCGTGATGAGGCCATGACGTCCACAAGGCACGCCCGCTTAGATATAAACGAGGTAGACTAAGTCACTCGAGTAGTACCGAGCCTTACTATGTCCACACCCGTTAATTTTGTGACCTTGTATCACCATAAATAAATGCAGCCTGCTTGTGTGCCTTTGTTTTAAATAAATAGCCATGCATAAGTATGTTGGCATACAGTTGCATTTTTAATTATGAACGTAGCTACCAAAAACCACCCCGATTACGCCCACAGTGATACGTCACTTTTGTGAGATGTGGGTATCTATGGCTTGGCCCCCGACCCCCATGAGAGCAGAACCGACAAACTAGTGCCCCTCACCGCGGTAGATAACCCAGCCTGGATGCTATATAAAAGGCCACCTCGTGACCTTGCCAAGTACCCCTCACCTTGTGCACAACTCTCACAGCTATTCCTTCGACATGCCGAGACCTAGTATTTATCTGAGAACCCCAGACGCAACCCCAGGCGGTTTTGTTAAAATATTATGGGACTTTACCTGCAGTACCATGAGTGCTACTCGTCCACCCCAGTACGAGTTGCTCAAATCGAGGATCACCCCTTCCACCTCGAAAATATTGGGCAGTAGTACATATCCCTCCCGCAAACCCAAACCAAGACCCAACGGAAGTCTCCTTCATGGGGAAATCAATGTCGACTCCGCAGATGGCCATAGAAGTTGTTGCATATGAAGCGCTTGCTCGCCTTCGATTCACGGTACCCTATGCCAGCGATCGAGGGTATTACTACTTCCCAACTCGCGCAGCACCCGGAGAAGTAACATCTTTTCCCGAGGGACGAATTGAGAGAGATCCAGTGCTGGCCAACCTTGCCTAGTATGTCATCGCTCAAGAGCGTCTGACCCAGCGGGTAATGGGTTATCTCCAGAGCCTCGCTGATTTAAATCCTCAGATCGCCATCGGCCGACCACTGAGGCCCGACCAGGAGAGACGCATTCATCGACTAGTCAATCCGCTTCCCCCGATAGAAGAAGAGTGTGCCCCAGTACCAGAGACGTTTTCTCGGGACCCTGTCCATTTACCGTTATCATTGTAAACGGCATGGCTATGTTTATTTATGTGTTACAGCTTATGTGTTGTACTCAAGTTTGTGCTATAAGTAACTGTTTGGTTTCTGCTAATAGGAGCAATATTTTCAAAACAACCCTTAGCAAATCTCGAGGACGAGATTTTTCTTAAGGGGGGTAGTGTTGTGACACCCCAAAAATTTTACCTTGTTTTATTAATTAAAATTTTGCCAGGAAATTTAAACTTTTATTTTTTTGATTTTCTTTTGATTTCAGAGCCATTCTTTTCTTTGTTATTATGAAGTTTTTACCCCAAGTGAAAACCTTTCAAAATATTGCTGGACTTGTTTACCCTCTCAAGAAAAACATTTCTATTATCAGTGGATTTCTTTGCATAATTATTTCTCTCTGAGCTTTATTCCTTAAAATGATTTTTCATAAGCCTTAGAGCCTCTTTTGCACTACAACCCTTTGATAAATTTATTTAAAAATCCCATTAAAATTTGGGGATGTCATGTGATGTTTTTAAACCACATTTATGCAATCTTTTATTCATTGGATATCTTGAGCTCTACACCAAATTTTCAAATCTGGTCCAGTTGGAAATTTTGCGCTACAACCTATTTAAATATTTATTTAAAACTTCCACCAAAATTAGGGGATGTTAGTAGTAGCATATAACTCCACTTTATACAATAACCCAAGCGTGTTCTTTGTAAAATTTGAGCAAATCATCCTCTTTTGCTCTCTGGTCCAGTTTGGCTTTTTCTACTGCAACTCTATTTTATTTTGCTCTAGTGTCCATGATCTTTCTCCTGCTTATAAACCATCCTACAAAACCCTTAAGTCCAGGAGATTGGACCCATTGGGAGATTTTTGGTCCATGAAATGGTGCCCTTAACTTTCTGCCCGGAATTGGTTTTCTTAAAATCTTGCACTAACAAGTTTCTAGTTTTGCCAAACTAACTTTACCACCCTCTTATTCATCCAAAGAGACTACGATCTGGAGATTTTGGCCACCCCAAGAGTTGCCTAGATGCCATTGGCATTCTGTCAAACACTTTGAGTGCATGGATAGTTTTGACATGATTTTTGTTTTTGCTCTCTGACCTTGCACCTCTGGACAAACTAGCATGTCCACTAAGCTCCTAGATGACTCTAACATAGACCTGTTAAACCCCAGCCTCACCCAAGACCTTTAGCATGCCCTGGCATTGCATCGAGCACCTGGCGTACGTGCGCTGGGCGCGCCCAGAGCGTGCGTTTTGCACGTGCGTACGCCCGAGCCGCCGCGTCGTGCCCCTGGCCCTTGCTCGCCTGCAGATCCACGCCCGCCCTCGTCGACACGTCGGAGCCCTCCAAGCCAGCCCCTGGAGCCCTACAGCGCTACCGTCAGGTTGGCCATGGCGGCTAGCGGCCGGCCACAGCAGCCTCTGTCGCGGACGGCGCCGCCCGAGCCACTCCAGCGCGCCAGCTCGCCCCTGAGCAGCTCAAGCTCATCCCCTCGCCCTGCCAGGCCCCGCTAACCATCGCCACGCGCCCCCTGGCTACAGAACAGCGGTCGCCGATGATCCTATCCACGGCCGCCACGAACTGACCTAGCCGCGCTATAAGTAGGGGCCCCGAGCTCGTCCAGCCACTCAGGCAGCCTCAGGCCATCCCCTCGAAGCCCCCACGGCCAGTAATCGTCGGGGGGAAGCCTTCTCCCCCGTCTCCGGCCAGCTCGGCCGCCGCCACGTCCCAGTCCCGTTCGTCGCAACCAGGGCCTCCCCTGCCCGTCCAACGCCACCACCCGACTCCCCTGGATCGTGCGGAGCCGCCCAAACCCCCAAAACTCCCGAAGCCTCCATCCGCCGTGGAGAACGCCGCCGGCGACTCCCTCCACCCCCGCCAACCTGGCGACCACCGGGAGGACCGCCCTGGACTAGCGGATCCACCCCTACCCTCGGATGCTCTCGAGGAGCCGTCGTTCACCGGCAAAGATCACCGGAGCTCCGTCTCCGTTCGGCCAAAGGAGATGGAAGGCGGGGGACGACTGGTAAAACCTGACCAGTGGGCCCGCTAGACCAACTGTCAGCGACCCAGCCCCGCCGACGTGTGTTTTAAGTGGAAGCGTATTCCGCCGAACACGCTTTCGCCAAGTAGAAAGTGTAAGCCCCTCTGAAACGTTTTCTTTTCTGTTTTATTTTAAAAATAGGTTTTGACTGAAACTTTGACTGGCTATATCTTTTTAAATAAAACTCCAAATGAATTGATTCTTTTTCCTACCTCTCTCAAATTCCACCTAGTTCACTTTAAGATTTATTTCAAAAATAATTAGGACAACATTTTGTACTGTTTTTAAAGTATGTGTTATTTGAATATTTCTTTTAAATAGGAATTTGGAGGGGAGATTATAACTTGCAAAAGTTTTGGAGAGCACCTCACCTCTCCACACCTTGAAGGCAAGCATTCCGAACCCTGGCATAATATTTTTGTGGGTTGCTTGATACGGTTACAACGCCACTTTGACATGGAGCATTCGTTATTTTATGAGACGATATGATTATACGCATGAGTGTATGATGAAAGATCTTGCTGTTGGAAATGGATATGCTTGTGATAGTAAGCCCCCTCGTATACCTTTCTTGCCTACCAGGCGAAAGCCGAGAAAGTATCTGTCTTGGGTAGACACGAACTTGTCTCCGGTCTTTGTCGAGACGGTTATGTCCGGTAGAGCATGGTGAGGTATGAGGAGTGGTGATTCTACCTGTTGGTTGAAATATGTTTGTTATGCTAATCATGCAGGGAATACCTAAACCTCCTGAGTCGACCATAGACCGAGTCTTGTTCCATTAACCCCCATACTTGTTTCGTACTACCACTTGTCCCTGCCACAGGTAGGGTACGGTTCAGTAAGTTGTCAACCCCTTCCTAGCACACACCGTACAGAGAGGCCATGGTGGAAGATACCAGAAGGCCTCCGGTAGGCATGCCACCTGGTCTGGGGGCATGGGTGTTTTCGGTTGTAGCCAAAGGGGTAGCTCCCCTAGTTTGCGCGCGGTATAAATTTTGTGATCCCATGCTAGTCGAGGTTGTAGCCTCCCCACTTAGATTTTTGCTTAACGGGTGTCGTGGGTGATTCCAGGCACCGATAAGTTAGGCTGGTGTGTGCGGGCAGGTGTGTTTTCAATCAAAAGACCGTAGACAGAATTAGTCCCGGTGGACTAAAGAAATCTGTTACTCGTGGGTAAAGAGTACACCCTCTGTAGAGATTATACCTATTTGAATAGCCGTGTCCATGGTTAAGGACTACAGTCTGGGATGGGTCAAGCGTCGGTCTTAGTGTCGGTCTTCGGAGGAGAAACTACTAAACCAGAACATTGATTATGACCTATGACATATGATGATTATGATTATTGTTATTGTGGAGTAACCATTTGTATTATTTGAATTATTGAGTATCCCTGGGACGGTTCTACCTCCCGGATATTCAATGTAATTATTCTTATACAAGCCCTTTATGTGGTGTCGCTCAGACGCCCGACTGTGGCATGTTTATTACTTAAATTACTTATAGGCCCTTTATGTGGTGTCGCTCACACGCCTGACTGTGGCATGCTTGTTATCTCAATTACTTATAAGCCCTTTATGTGGTGTCGTCCAGACACCCGACTGTGGCATGCTTGTTACATCTTTTATATATATATATATAAGCCCTTTATGAGGTGTCGCTCAGACGCCCGACTGAGGCATGCTTTATATTATTTTCCTTTCGAGGTGTCGCTTCAGACACCCGATCGGTGCATTCTATTTCTACTCTCTGATTGCATAGTCATATTTGACATGATTAACCTGCTTGCATGCATCATGATTTTTATTTATGACTAACGTAGTGATCATGGCATATTTCAGAGCATGATTATCTTTTGTCATATTATACCAGTGTTCATGATGTTTGCGAGTACATTCAAAGTACTCACTGGCTTGTCCCTGCTATTGTCTTGGCCAGATTTCTTGCGTGGAGAGGAGCGTTGCGATGACAGCCCCGGAACCTACGCAATGGAGATAGCAGCCTCGCGAAGATAGGAGTTACCCTGGTCAGCTGTTCCTATGGGAAATGGAGTCCCATAGACGTTGATGATCCGCAAACCGCTTCCGCCGCCGACCACTAGAAACCATTTGTTGTACTCATAGGCCAGAATGGTCTTGTACTACATATCTTGTATTTTTCTTGGAGTTTCTGTATCAAATTGGTGCCTCATCAGCTAACAGTAATCCTGGGGCTGGTGAGCACAAGGGCCGCTTTTGGGAAATTAATACCCCTGAGCATAACAAATTTTCTTTCTCTCAAAATAATTTAAGTGAGGCAAGAGAGAATTTCTTCAAAATTTTACTAACTCTCAAATAAATCTAAGTGAAGCAAGAGAGCATTTATTCAAAAATACTAAGCACAACATGCTCAAAAAGATATAAGTGAAGCACTAGAGCAAGTCCTAGCTCATAAAAGATTTAAGTGAAGCACAAAGAGCAATTCTAACAAGTCATGATATAATTTTGGCTCTCTCAAATAGGTGTGTCCAGCAAGGATTGATGACTTAAAACACAAAATAAAACAAGCGAAGACACATATCATACAAAACGCTCCAAGCAAAAGACATATCATGTGACGAAAAATATAGCCTCAAATAAAATACCGATGGTCGTTAGAAGAAAGAGGGGATGCCACTCGGGGGCATCCCCAAGCTTACTTGGTTGCTCATTCTTGGATAATAGCTTGGGATGCCGGGGAATTGATGTCTACTACGCAACCTTCTTCTTGTAGACGTTGTTGGGCCTCCAAGTGCAGAGGTTTGTAGGACAGTAGCAAATTTCCCTCAAGTGGATGACCTAAGGTTTATCAATCCGTGGGAGGCGTAGGATGAAGATGGTCTCTCTCAAACAACCCTACAACCAAATAACAAAGATTCTCTTGTGTCCCCAACACACCCAATACAATGGTAAATTGTATAGGTGCACTAGTTCGGCAAAGAGATGGTGATACAAGTGCAATATGGATGGTAGATATAGGTTTTTGTAATCTGAAAATATAAAAATAGCAAGGTAACAAGTGGTAAAAGTGAGCGTAAATGGTATTGCAATGCTAGGAAACAAGGCCTAGGGTTCATACTTTCACTAGTGCAAGTTCTCTCAACAATAATAACATAATTGGATCATATAACTATCCCTCAACGTGCAACAAAGAGTCACTCCAAAGTCACTAATAGCGGAGAACAAACGAGGAGATTATGGTAGGGTATGAAACCACCTCAAAGTTATTCTTTCCAATCAATCCGTTGGGCTATTCCTATAAGTGCCACAAACAGCCCTGGAGTTCGTACTAGAATAACACCTTAAGACACAAATCAACCAAAACCCTAATGTCACCTAGATACTCCAATGTCACCTCAAGTATCCGTGGGTATGATTATACGATATGCATCACACAATCTCAGATTCATCTATTCAACCAACACATAGAACCTCAAAGAGTGCCCCAAAGTTTCTACCGGAGAGTCAAGACGAAAACGTGTGCTAACCCCTATGCATAAGTTCATGGGTGGAACCCGCAAGTTGATCACCAAAACATACATCAAGTGAATCACGTGATATCCCATTGTCACCACAGATACGCACGGCAAGACATACATCAATTGTTCTCAAATCATTAAAGACTCAATCCGATAAGATTACTTCAAAGGGAAAACTCAATCCATTACAAGAGAGTAGAGGGGGAGAAGAAACATAAGATCCAACTATAATAGCAAAGCTCGCGATACATCAAGATCGTGCCAAATCAAGAACACGAGAGAGAGAGAGAGAGATCAAACACATAGCTACTGGTACATACCCTCAGCCCCGAGGGTGAACTACTCCCTCCTCGTCATGGAGAGCGCCGGGATGATGAAGATGGCCACCGGTGAGGGTTCCCCCCTCTGGCAGGGTGCCGGGACAGGGTCCCGATTGGGTTTTGGTGGCTACAGAGGCTTGCGGCGGCGGAACTCCCGATCTATTCTGTTCCTCGAAGTTTTTAGGGTATATGGATATATATATAGGCGGAAGAAGTACGTCAGGGGAGCCACGAGGGGCCCACGAGGGTGGAGGGCGCGCCCCCCTGCCTCGTGGCTCCCTCGTCTCTTTCCTGACGTGCACTCCAAGTTTTTTCGGTAGCTTTCCTTCCAAAAATAACTTCTCCAGTTGGTTTCATTTCGTTTCGACTCCGTTTGATATTCTTTTTCTTCGAAACACTGAAATAAGGGAAAAAACAGGAACTGGCACTGGGCTCTGGGTCAATAGGTTAGTCCCAAAAATAATATAAAAGTGGATAATAAAGCTCATAAACATCCAAAACACATAATATAATAGCATGAATACTTCATAAATTATAGATACATTGGAGACGTATCACTGCTCTCTCTCCCTCCCACCTATATATATGAAGGGGGAGGCGCCTAGAACACACAACAACATCTGTTAGCTGTGTGCGGCGCCTCCCTCCATAGATTACACCTCCGGTCATATCTTCATAGTGCTTAGGCGAAGCCCTGTGCGGATCACTTCACCATCACCGTCACGACGCCATCGTGCTGACGAAACTCTTCCTCGACACTTTGCTGGATCAAGAGTTTGAGGGACGTCATCGAGCTGAACATGTGCAGAACTCGGAGGTGCCGTACGTTTGGTGCTTGATCAGTCGGAATAAGAAGAAGTTTGACTACATCAACTGCGTTGTCAAACGCTTCCGCTTTCAGTCCTGAGTGAGCGTAGAATTTTTTTTAAATTACATGCTACGTTCCCCAACACAAAGGGGTATGGGGTTCCGGGATCCTCATCAGTTTAATCTTGCACTACTTGGGAAGCACGGTTGGCGCTTTATGACTTACCCTAATTCTCTATGTGCAAGGGTACTGATGGGCCGCTATTACCCTGAGACAGATTGTATGAATGCTTCTGTTCCCAAATCTGCGTCAGCAACATGGAGAGCTATCATTGCTGGCAGGGGAGCATTGCAAGGGAGACTTATTAAGAGAGTGGGGGATGGGAACTCCATTGATGTGTGGACCAATAAGTGGATCCCCGGGACCATCTCTATGACACCATTGCTGAAGCCACCGAACACTAATGTTCGGACAGTCTCGGATCTCATTGATCCCGAGAACTGGTCATGGAGGCGGGAGTTGATTCGAACAACCTTCATCACCCCTGATGCCGACGCCATTCTAAACATCCCAATCAGGAGGGAGGAGGTGAGGACTTTTATGCTTGGGCCTTTGAAAGATCAGGCAACTACACTGTTAAATCGGCGTACAGTGCAAGTAGACTCAAAACGAGCGTAATGCTCTAGAGGAAGGGGTGGCTACCGGCGCTTCAAGAGATGACAAACAGATGTGGGATGCCCTATGGAAACTCAAGTGATCCCAATTCCCAAAGGTACGAGTGTTCTGGTGGAGGGTACTATGAGGGATTCTACCGGATGAATGCACTCTCAAGTATCGCCATATTGCAGTCTTAGACACTTGCAAAGTATGTCTGGCCAAGGAGGAGGATCTCATGCATGCTCTTATTCAATGCTCCCATGCACGTCGCTTCTAGTATGAAGCTTGTGCCTGGTTCAGTTTGCGGCTTCCTCGCTTACACCCATGTTCTTGGGCCAGAGATATTCTATGTGGAGATCGCATCAAGGATGAAGATCGAGCAAAGGTAATCACCATCATGTGGACGATCTGGCACTCTCGTAATCGGATCAAGCATGGTGAAGAGGGGAGGGACCCAACAGCCGCTATAGGTCGACTAGGGAGGCCCTTGCATTGTTGGAGCTGCCCCGAAATTCACCCATTGTACTACTAGGTCACGACTGGCGGCCGCCTGAGCCAGGTATGATCAAGATCACGACGAATGGTGCACTTAACGTCGCGGAAGGTAGAGGAGGTGCGGGTGGCATAGCCCGTTCCGCATCCGCGTTGATGGGAGCATGGTGCAAACCGTTCGGTGATATCTCGGATCCATTGATAATGGAAGCTTTATCAATGCGGGAAGGAGCGCTATTTGCAAAACTTCGAAGCCTCTCGCATGTGATAATGGAGACCGATTGCCGGGAGTTGGTACAACTCTGGTATACTCGCCACAATTCACGTTCGATTGTGGCTCCTATCTTAGATGAAATAGCAGAGCTAGTTTTTGAGATTAAACATGTAAACAGGCCAGCAAACTTACCAGCGCATCTCTGTGTGGAACGTGCATGCACTTTGAATGTGACCGAATGTTGGCTCGAGGAGACTCCTAGTTTCTTCGTAATCAGCATCCTTGCTGATTGCCCGGGGACACTTTTGTTGAATATATAAAAGATCTCTGATTTGCCTGCAAAAAGAAAAGAAAAAGGGACTCCCAGTTCTAATCCTAGCAGCCGCAGTTTCCTTTTTGCGTTATTTTTTACAGCACTGGCTGCTCCTGCGTGGACCGGCTATCCAACGGCCACCGTGTGGTGTGTTGTGTATCGGAGAGAGAAGAAAGAGGCCTTTTTAGATGTTTCCGCCGCCGCCGCCACTCCATTTCCCTTTCTTCCTCCTCCCACTCCCACTCCGCTTCCCCTTCTTCTTCCGCCGTCCGGCGGACTCTTCCTCTCCGTCTCGTGTTTGTCCATGAATCCGGCTCCGACTGCGACCAAATTATCCTCCTTATTTCCCCCCTATAAATCTAAACAATTACCCTGTGTGAGATCCAGATCCACCATGTCGCTCAAAGGCTACCACGAAGCCTCACTGCATCCGCCGGCCGCGTACGATGCGGCGGGGGCAGCGACTGTGTGGGACTGGGGGGAAGCCCTCCTCGACAAATCCGCCTACATGGTCCACAAGAAAGACCACCAAAAAAACCATACTTCCACCCGCTGTACATTCAAGAGGAACCTGGACGACGACGGGGTGGTGGAGGTGGAGATGCAGGTGAGCCTATTCTTGGCGCCGCCGCCTCGCGTCTCCTACTTCTGCTGCTCCGCCAACTTCACCGACGACGCCCACGGGGAACAACAAGGCACCCCCCGCTTGTTCGTCCGCGAGCCTTGGGTGATCGCCACGGAGGGTAACCTTAGAAGAATGGAGGAATTGGTTGCCCACTGTATTACTCATGAGATGCCGATACATATACAACAGCCAGCGTGCTGGCCTTCCCTACATGCAGGGAAGTGGGCAATCAGGCGTTAGCTAGCTACCTTAGGACCCGGCCCTGGAGTTACAACGGCAACACATCTCATACATACATATACACGTACAACACTGGTCACGTTACAACTCAACACCCCCCCGCAGTCCGAGCATCGCCTGGAAGAACGTTCAGACTGGCTCTAAAATCACAAAACACGGAGGACGGTAACCCCTTGGTGAAGATATCCGCAAACTGCGAGGAAGTCGGAACATGGAGAACCTGGGCTTCACTGAGGGCAACGCGATCGCGAACAAAGTGAAGATCGATTTCGACATGCTTCGTCCGCTGATGCTGTACCGGATTAGACGAGAGGTACATCGTGCTGACATTATCGCAGTACACCGCCGTAGCTCGTCGTGGGGGGCGATGTAGTTCGGAGAGGAGCTGTCGTAGCCAACAAGACTCAGCAACACAGTTGGCGACAGCACGATACTCCGCTTCCGCACTAGAGCGAGACACAGTCGGTTGTCGTTTAGACGACCAAGAGATGAGGTTGCTGCCAAGGAACACGCAAAAACCGGAAGTGGACTTGCGAGTGTCGGGACATCCGGCCCAATCAGCGTCGCTATAGGAGATGAGGTCATGGGAAGAGGAGCGATAGAACTAGAGCCCGTAGTGAGTGGTGCCACGAAGGTAGCGCAAGACCCGCTTGATCAGCTGGAAGTGAGAATCAAGGGGAGCGTGCATGAACAAGCAGATCTGCTGGACGGCATAGGTAAGATCCGGCCGAGTGAGTGTGAGGTACTGAAGGGCTCCGGCGATGCTGCGGTATTTGGAGGGATCGGAGAAGGGCTGGCCGTCCACACTAGATAGTTTGGAGCTAGTGTCAATGGGCGTAGTGACGGGATGGCAATTAAGCATGTTGGCCCGATCCAAGACCTCAAGCGCATACTGCTCCTGAGATAAGAAAAGACCAGCAGCATTGCGATGCACGTTGATGCCAAGAAAGTGGTGGATGTCACTGAGATCACTCATGGAGAATTCGCGGGAGAGCGAAGACACGAGCGATGTGAGGAGGGTAGTGGTGCTGGCAGTCAGGATGATGTCATCGACATATAAAAGCAGGTATGCCATGGACGCCCCGCGGTGAAGTATGAACAGTGAGGTGTCGCACTTGGAGGAGACGAAGCCGAGAGTGCGAAGGAAGCTCGTGAAGTGAAGGAACCAAGTCCGAGGAGCCTGCTTGAGGCCATACAAGGACTTGTTCAGGCGGTAGACATGCGTGGGGCGAGCGGAGTCAATGAAGCCGGAGGGTTGTTGGCAATAGACGGTCTCGGCAAGATCACCATGGAGAAAGGCGTTTTTGACGTCCATTTGGCGGATTGGCCAACTGTTCGCTGTAGCAATACTGAGGATGACGTGGATCGTGGCGGGTTTGACGACGGGGCTGAAAGTCTCCCCGCAGTCAACACCAGCCTGCTGCGTGAAGCCACGGACCACCCACCGCGCCTTGTACCGAGCCAGCGAGCCATCGGGATGGAGCTTATGCCGGAAGATCCACTTGCCGGTCACCACGTTAACACCTGCAGGACAAGGCACCAAAGACCACGTGTCATTCCGGATTAGCGCATTAAACTCATCTAACATTGCGTCATGCCAATGGGGGTCTTTCAGAGCGGCACGGTACGAGGGGGGAAGCGGGGAAGGAGTCGTGGTGATAGAGAGGTCAAAGTGGCGTTTGGGCATGACGAACCCCTTTTTCCCGCGTGTTTGCATCTGATGAGTGTTGGTGCGGGGAGGAATGGGAACAGTGCGGCGCGGCAGTGGTTCTGTGGGAAACAGCGGCGTGCGTGGTGCAGCAGGAGAGGCTGGCAAGGGAAAGGGAACAGGCGACGATCCCGAGGCGGCTGCTGCTGGAGTGGAAACCGGAGTCGGTGAGTGGGGTAGGCGAACGGGCGTGCATGCAGTGTTATGGGGGGCGCAACGTGGGCGGAGAGGTGTGGATGCATGGGTGTAGGGCCCGGCAGGTGGATGGGCGGGCGTGCTGATGGGTGGGTTCACAGGAGCTGCATGCAGGCGCAGGGACGTGGGTTGGTCGGTCCGCTGGATGGTGTGGCGTGGTGCGGCGGGAGCGGAAGGTCTGGCGGAAGTGGATCCGTACGAGGGGGGGACCGAGGGAGATCACGCCGTCAGGGGCGGCAGGAGCGCCAGGACGCCCGGGATCTTCTGCGCACGCGGGTGTGGCTGCAACAGGGGCATAGGGAAAAATACATTCATCAAAAACAACATGCCTAGACGTGATGACTTTGCGCGTGGAAAGATCGAAGCAGCGGTATCCTTTCTGCTCCCGGGGATAGCCTATGAACACACAACGTGTAGAACGAGGCGAGAGCTTATGGGGGGCGGTGGCGGAGAGGTTCGGGAAGCATAAGCAGCCAAATGTACGCAAATGATTGTAGGTGGGGTGGAGGCCATAGAGAAGGAAGTGGGGTGAAATGATGGATAGCACGCGACGGTCAAATATTGAGGAGGCTAGTGGCAGTGTGGAGAGCTTCGACCCAAAATTCGGGAGGAAGATGTGCTTGAAACAAAAGAGTGCGGACGACATCGTTGGTAGTACGGATGTGGCGCTCAATCTTACCATTTTGCGGCGAGGTGTGCGGGCATGTGAGGCGGAAGGAGATGCCGTTGGAGGAGAAGAAGGCACGAAGTGCGGTGGTGAGGAACTCACCACCATTGTCACACTGCAAACATTGGACCATCACATGAAATTGGGTGAGAATAAAAGAAAAGAAGCGTTGAAGCGTAGCGCATGTATCGGATTTGGCGCGTAGGGGGAAAGTCCAAGAGTAATGTGTGTAATCATCCAAGATGACAAGATAGTACTTATAACCAGAAAAACTAATGATCGGAGAGGTCCACAAATCACAATGCATCAACTGGAATGGCGCGGTGGTATATGAGGTCGAAGTGGGAAAAGGAAGACGTGTGTGTTTGCCCAATTGGCATGCAGTACATAATGGCGGCGTAGATTGCTTATTACATGTCGTGGGATCACCAAAGGGAAAATAAGCTAATGAAGAGACGCCCGGGTGCCCGAGCCTTTTATGCCAAAGATCCGAAGAGGAAACGGTGAAAGCCACCGGGGGAGCGTCGCCACGGCCGCCGGTGAAGCGATAGAGGTCGCCGGAGCTATTGCACCTCAGAAGCACCGCCTTGGTTTGAAGATCCTTCACGGAAAAACCGAGGGGGTCAAACTCCACAGAACATAAATTGTCGCGTGTAAATTTGCGCACAGAGATAAGATTTTGAACGATGTTAGGAGACAACAAAATATGGGTGAGATAGAAAGGTCGAGGAGGGAGGCGAGTGTTACCAATAGCAGCGACAGGAAGACGGGCCCCATTACCAACAACAACGTGATGAGGATCATGCGATAACACGGGATGAGACTCGAGCAAAGTACCTGGATCCCCGGTGACGTGGGAAGAGGCGCCCGTGTCCATTATCTAGTCGGAGTGAGGTGGAAAGGCCGAGCCATAGCTCGGAGCAGCGTGGTACATCGCGGCCGCGTCCCAGGAGTACGGCGAGTTGGTGAAGTGGGCGGGTGGCGCGGACTGGAGCGGGGCGGGTGGAAGCAGGACGGGGTACGCATGGTGTGATGCTCCAGGGCGAGGGCCAAGAACCCCGGCCGAGTTGGTGGCGACCCAGGGCGCACGCGGGGGCGGGAAGGGCAGCCCCATGGGGGCAAAATACCCCAGCCAAGGCTGCTGAGAACCACGGCCACCGCTGCCCGAAGCGTCGCCGCGGCCATGTCCGCGGCCACGGCCGCGTCCACCACCACACCCGCCAGGACGGTTTCCGCCACTGAGTTGCCCCCCCCCCCCCGCGCCCACCTGCAGTGGGAGGAGCATGATCGCCGCCACCGCCGCGTTCGTCATGGACGGCGAGGACCTGAGCACCCTCCGTGCGTGCCCGCTTGTCGAGGGCGAGTTCGGCGAGGACGAGGCGAGAGCGCGCCTGCGCGAAGGTCGACAACGGCACGGTGGACTGAAGAATGGCGGCCTGGAGTTCAAACTTTTTGCCAAGGCCATCCAACATCTGCAGAGTGAGAGTGCGGTCCATGACCGGCTCCCGGACATCAGCAAGGGCGGCAGCGATACCTTAGAGGTGGCGGCAATAGTCGTTGATGGAGCGATCGCCGCGCACGACCGAGCGGAATTCTTGGCCGAGATGCATGGCGAGCTCGGCCTCGTTCTCGAGGAAGTACTCATGGAGGCGTTTCCAGATCGTGAAGGCGGTGGACCCGGCGGGCGCGACGATGTCGAGGAGATCGCCGGTGACGGTGGAGTAGAACCATAAGACGATCGTGTTGTCGTCATCCCGCCAGAGCGAGTCCGAGAGGCGGGCGGCTGCGCCAGCCTGGACGTGCGCCTCGGCGTGGTACCGAGCGAGGATAAGGTTGATGTAGTTCCTCCATCGGGCGAAGTTGGAGCCATCGAGGGACAGCTTGAAGTCGACGATGTGCGTGATGCTGGCAGGAAGACCACCGGTAGGTGCGGCAACACCAGGCACAGAGAGAGGGATCGGTGGTGGGGGTGGGTTGGGCGGCAGAGGTGCTAGGGGCAGACCACCTGAGGAGGATGCGTCAGGAGTGAGGGAGGCGCGAGGGCGCGCATCAGCAGTGGCTGCAGCGGCGGCGAGCTCTTCGGCCGAGGGGCCGTCGTCTGTGACGTCGCCGTCAGTTGGAGGCGAGGGAGACTGGAGGTGGCTGGCCATGGAGAGAAGACCTAAAGCTCTGATTACCAAAAAGAATGGAGGAATTGGCTGCCCACTGTATTACTCATGAGATGCCGATACATATACAACAGCCAGCGTGCTGTCCTTCCCTACATGCAGGGAAGTGGGCGATCAGGCGCCGGGAGGTTAGCTAGCTACCTTAGGACCCGGCCCTGGAGTTACAACGGCAACACATCTCATACATACATATACACGTACAACACTGGTCACGTTACAACTCAACAACCTTGCCCTCCTCGCCCTCTGCCACGGCTACAACCCTGCCTACTACGGCGAAAGCAATAACTACGACTACTTCCTCTACGAGGCAGCAGCCTCGCCGGCGGGGACGCCGAAACTCACCCGGCTCCCGCAACTCCAACCCGAGTTGTTGCCAGCCATGGGAACTCACTGCTTCTCTACCGGCGATGTTGGTGTTGTGCGTTACAGCAGCAACATCCCCACCGCCGCCCACAAAATCCCCTTGACGCCCCCACCCCCATCCTCAGCCCCTCCATCGCCCTTCCCCGCCCCCAAAGTATCCCCTTGATGCCCCCCACCCCCATCCTCAGCCCCTCCGTCGCCCTTTCCCGCCCCCAAAGTATCCCCTTCACGCCCCCCACTTCCATCCTCAGCCCCTCCGTCACGGCATATTCTCAAGCCCGCCCCAAGGATGATGCCTACAGGATCGCGGCGCTTGCCTACGACTACTTCCACCCCAGCCATTCCGGATACTACCTGTGCACCTACGACTCCAAGGACCCTCGGTGGAGACGCATGCCCGCTGCCTCTCCAGAGTCACCACCGCCTGACGACTTTGTGCCCGGCAAGGTCATCACCATCGACTGCTCCATCTCCAGCTCCGGCTCCCCCCGCGGCATCATGGGCTGGGTCGACCTCTGGAGTGGCATGCTACTCTGCGACGTGCTCACTGCCTCCGACACCCTCTGCACCCCGCTCCGCTATCTCCCCCTTCCAGAACCGAGGCAGCCGAAAAATTGCCTCCCTCTTGCCACTGACATTGCATACTTCTTTCGGGACATCGCCCTAGCCAATGACTCCGGCATCATCAGGTTTTTCGACCTTCAGGTCCACGCCGAACCCATCCCGCGCTCGCAAACACCTAGTGGCTGGACGGTGGTCACGTGGACCTTGGAGGGGCTCAATGGCGGTCTGGATGCCCTGTTTTTTCGGCAGGAGCACGAGATCCATTCCGGAGAAATCGACGGCTACAACCTGCCCCAGTCTCTCTTTATTTCCAACCCCATCCTCAGCTCCGACAGAGATGGCGTCCTCTACCTCTTGACCAATGCCAGCAGCGAAGACACCAGGACATCAAAGGTGATTGCTGTTGACCTCAACCAGAAGAAGCTGCTGCATGAGCAGGTTTTCGACAAGCAAAGACCCAACCCCTACATGGGCACTACCATCTCCAGCTATCTCATGCCCGCTGCTGCAGGTACTGTACCATCGCCTCCCCTCCCCGTTAATGATAACATACGATCGATCAATATGCCTTGCTCAAATTCATTTGAGATCGATGTATACCATGGCATGAGTCTAGTTTTATCATCTGAGGTCAATCGATCTATTGGTTAATTAAGTAGTACAAGTTCATATATGACTTGAAAACCGACAACGCCTTTAACATGGTGACAACAAGATTCCCTTCCTGTTGACAAATTTCTTTTTCTTAACATGCATGCTTGGCTGTTCATTCTAGAACTAGCTAGAATTTGTCGTTGTAGACTCTTTTTTTATCTGTTGGCTTTGTTAGTTGTGATTTTATTTTAACAAATGAGAAGGGAAAGGATTTATTTTTCACAACAAAATCTGTTCTTTTCCTGTGCAGTTTCAAAGGAGAAGGAGAATATGAAACGGCGTGCGCCGAAGTCTATCGGGTCCTCTCGCAAGAAGCAGCCTGCCATCGCTAACCCAGCAGCAGTAGGAGGAAAGGGTGATGTTGGGGATGCAATGGACTTGTCACAGTAGGTGGTTTCTTTGGTGGTTTCTTTGGGTGCGAGTGCCTTTTCAGATGACTACCATCATGGATTATTTGCTCTCACTAGTTTCAAACCATGCCATCCCACCATCGGAGGAAGTAGTGTGAATCCGAATTTTATTTATTAAGGTTATGATGGTTAATTTAGGAGACGATTATTAATATTTAGAGCTCCCTTCAGGTGCCTGTTAATTTGCTTACTATTATTATTGTGCTCTAGGTAGCTAGTACAAGATGATGTCCCGGACCATGAGATTCAGGACCATGGTCTAGTCGAACCCAAGCTCAGTGCCGTACGATGTAGCATTGCTTCCTTGGGGATATGTGCCATGTTAGCATTCAAAATTCAGAGATTATGTTAACTAGTATACCGCCCGTGCGTTGCCACGGGCTTTTCAAAATTTATAATCAGTATCTTTCATTTATCATCCCCTCATATTGGGTGATTATGGGGTGCTTTAATTAGAAACACAACAATCAAATATTAGGAAATTTCACCGAACGAACAACAATGAATAATACGATATCTATCAAACGAATAAAATGAGGTCATATTTTTGGTCCGTCATGCACTTCTGTTGAAAAGTGCCTATCCCTTTTAGAATCAACCCATTGTTTGCTCGCACGCAAAAAAAAATACATCTCTAAAGTGGGGAACCGATCGGTGCCAAAAAGAACTCAAACTCCTATCCAATCTCGACTTCGTGCTCTTCCACTTCCATTGATAAAGATGGGACGTCAAGGGTTTCATCATGATGACCTCGAGCAGCCGCCGACATCCCTC
Organism: Triticum monococcum; assembly: GCA_034509565.1. Classification (NCBI taxonomy): domain Eukaryota; kingdom Viridiplantae; phylum Streptophyta; class Magnoliopsida; order Poales; family Poaceae; genus Triticum; species Triticum monococcum. The sequence continues at coordinate 70,294,819 of CM067843.1, read as the reverse complement.
TCCACATCTACCCCTATCCCCTGCTGCCGCTTGCACTGTCCTTGCTCCTCGAGGGAGCTAGGGACACAATGTTCTCTAGGATGGGCATGACCAGATCCACGAGGAGGCCACATTCTTCCATGGGAACCCAACCAAGCACACCACCCTCCGCAACCATCCAATCCCAGCCTAACAAAGTCAAGACCCGCCATCGATCCACAAATCAGGCTCGCCGCATCCAGGTTCACTGCAAGTCTGCGACGAGTCTGTAGTCGACATCTTGACTTTGGCTATCCCTACGGAAGAATCATCGGATCCTGCTTACTTTTACCATCACTTCGTCTCTTCCCAAGGCAGCGACACCACCCAGCCAATCACCACCACCGCTTGCGGCTTGCCTACATAAAATCATGAGAAATCCCCACGGCGGTGTTGTAAGATCACCTTGGCGACCTCGACAGTGACCGACTGGTCTAAGATCTAAGCTAGCCGCTCTTTGTAGAAACCAATAGAAGTAGGCATGTGACTCAGATTTGTTCTTTGGTGTGCATGCGTTTCTTGCTGCCCACCAGCTCTTGTCTACAACTCGCCTATCTCTGTACCAGCTCTTGGTCTACAACTCGCCTATCTTCATGCTCGAGACGACCAAGCTCGATGCGCAAGCCGCATACGTCTGCTAGAGCTATATCCAGGCCCTATGATTTTTGGATCACTGGCACTATGGGTGCCAGGACCGCAGTCGCCCTCATCCACCAAGTGGATCAAGGAGGCCCACCACCTAGACTCTACATCGCAACATTTTGTGTTTTCCTATAAAAAATAAAGAACCTTCTCTAATAAACGTAAATATAACCTTTTGGTTTTATAGTCTCAACTTTCCTACACTCCAATACCAGAAGGATTTCTTGGTTTTATTTAATGACCTTCTTGAATGTCATTCACTTAGAAAGGTAGTAATACAATCTGTGATATTAAGGCAAATTATTAGTCATATTAAAGTGCAAAAGGCCCTATAGGAGTCAAGCATGACTTTTATGGTTATACTGTAATTTGCAAGATCTGAGATTTATGCAAGTGTACAATTAGAGAAGAGCCAATTAAATAGATTTTCACATTCAGAATAGTACGATTAGCAGTAGCACTTCAATTTTTTCATGTTTGATCAGCTTGCTAGGTGGTTATCACTAAGCATGTTGGAACGATGAGCATAACCTAACTTAGTTCAGTACGTGTTGCTGCAAATTAGTTCAGTACATATGAAGCTGTTGCTAATTTCAATGCCTGGCTGTTGCAAGTTTCTAATGAAAAAGTACTTCAGGTCAAAGGTCAGGGAATATACACTTTTGTTATCATGGTTGTTTCCTTATAGTGAACAACTTTGATCACCACTTCAGCAGCTACTATCTATAAGAAGACATTAGCTAAGTAGATACATGCAAAGAAAGCATGTAGGCAAAACCAGAATTAAAAACATTCTTCTCAATGGAGCTCGTGCAGTTCGGAAGACCCTAATCATCGATGAGGGACCCCTCCGATAGTAGCATGGCGTGACAATTGTCGTCAATGACGACACCCAAAGTACCTTGCACAATCCATCGATCCAGTTCGGAACAATCAAGCACATACCTTGCAAAGTGATGTGGATCTGAAGCAGAGGTAGGAAGGTAAAGGCTCAGGTGAGGTGGAATGAGACGTTGATATAGACGTGCACGCATGAGAATAAGGCGGTGCCCAGGATGGATCTCCATCGGAGGAGGCCGGATCCGCTGGGGAGGAGGTCGCTGTAGTACCTGCCATCTGTGCGATGGATCACGGGGCTGGCAGGCAGGGGAGGGGATAGGAGGGAGCGGGTGGGCTAGAGCATAGATGGCGGGTGCCCCCGACAACGGCTGGGAAGGATGGTGAAGGAGATGGATGAGGATGGCCGCGGCGGCGTCTGCGGTTGCGCCTCGTCCGCAGCCGTGCTGGTGGTGGTCGATGCGAGAGCCGAATGGCGTCGGCCAGAATCAGGCAGGGGCGACAAAGATTTAGAGGAGAGAGAGAATGGAGGCGATGAGCGATGGGAGGAAGGGCCACCGGCGATTGGGGTGGCCTTAGATCCGCCCTCCGTGGCCGCCTATTTCATGGGACGAACACCCGTGCTCATCGTCGGGCTCGCCTTCGGTCGTTGCCTCGCCGACATTCACGACGTAGAGCCCCTTCCTCCGATCCCATTTGCCAGGGAGGCAGCGCCATCCTTCATCGCAGAGAACTAGTCCACACTGAGATCCCAACCAGATCGTGATTGCGCCTCCCCAAACCGCAGTGGCACATCCCACTCCATCAACGACCAACCTATATGAGGCGGAGGGTCAGTGTAGGACGCGAGCGCCGTCATCATGGACGTGGGGGACGCCGTAGGTGGGAAGGAGGCGGCGACAGCGTCTGTGTCAGGAAGATCGCACGACGGTGGCGGCGTTTAGTCGAGGGGATCGAGAGGAGCTACGTTTGGTGCCGGGTGGGTTCTTTGGTGCGTGCGTGGGGCTGAATATTGTGATAGGTGATCAGGTGAGGGCGTGCCATACCTGGATCGATAGCCTTACCATACCTGGTGGTAATTTAAATTTATTACCATATTCGATATTTCCCGAGTTATGGCCTTACCATACCTGGATTGATAGCCTTTGGGGTAATTTAAATTTATTACCATATAATTACCATATTCAAAATTTCCTGAGTTATGACCTTACCATACCTGGATTGATTTATTACTATACGTGGATTAATTATGATTGATTACCATAAATACGTTGGGTATTGCCGGTCAGACGAGAAAAGAGAAAACCCGGTGGGAGGGGCTGGTGGGAGGTGGGACGAAGAAAAACTGGTTGAAAATAAACCGGTTGAAAGTGGGTGGGGGGGGGGGGGCTATTCAACCAAGTCGTCCATTAAGAGTAGAGATTACTTGTCATTAGTGGCTTGGGTTGGCACACGGTCCTAAGCTACTGTAGCATGGGCCCAAGCCCCAGAATTCAAGAAATTATTATTCTGTTCGACCTTGTTGCTACTGCTCATCTTGCATGTTTTTTATAATATTTCCTTTATATCAAATTGCACAATCTATCTACCTTGATATTTAACCTGTTGGCTATCTCTTAATGCTCAAATGGTTTATGATTTCCTAATAAAAGTTTCCAATAAAAGTTTTATCGCGCCACTGTAGCATTTTTAATGCGCAGGGACCAACATTGCTTTAGTAGATGCCAAAAAACGCACGCCCAAAAAACAGACAGTGCAAATTGTGATGCGCACGCAATCCGAAGCCCAAAATATGCTGCGCGCGATAGTGTTTTTCGGCGTGCGCCCTAAATCTTTTAGCGCTACAGCATCTCCTGGAGCTATTCGGCGCCAAAAAAACAAATTTTTAGTGCGCAGAGCTCTTTTTGACGCATTTTGGAGATGCTCTAAGGGTGTGTGTTTTCTGTACATATTTTTTGTTATATTTGTTTCCAAACAATCCGAGTGTGGGGCCACTCTAGGGGTGCATAACGAGGCACATTAAAAAAATTGCCATGGTATCGATGGACTGGTAGTATTTTATTCCCTAATGAGTCTTCGCATGTAATAGATTTTGTAGAGCTGGGCATGTTTAGCTAGTGTTGATGATTCCCGCCGTACTTTGTGAAGGGTAAGTGGCACATATCCCAAGAAATATTGTCTGAGATGGACGGTACTGAGTGTAGGTACGATCGAACCATGGTGCTGAGCAACATTTTTGATGATGTCCCTGCATGGTTTGTAATCCTCTCCGTACCTGTTTTGTTTGACTTTCGACTATGGTTAAGGTTATTATGAATGTTTCAGCTGTGTTGACCTTACTTACTATGTTAACTAGTGTAGTAGTTGTTGGGGCACTTGTATATGTGGCTCCATAGTGATCTCTACACTCTGCAAAGTGTCAATCTTGTCAATATGAAGATCCGATTACGTTACCACAATATCATTCACGCATCATATATACATACTGGATTACTGGTCACTTGCAAGCAACTTCACAATGGGTCCTACACCTTCTTCAATTCTATGTGTGGCACAAGTATTGGGTTGCTGCCTCCACCTGGGGGCAAATTCGTTTATCTGTCTTACTCAGTTGATTGATGAATGGGGTCACGATTTTAAGCGCTCAAGGTCGCACGTATGCGATGTCGCTGCTTCCATCTTATACAATGATAATGCCGGTTTTTAGTCGAGGTGATGAGCGCAAGATGCACTGTCTCTTCCGGGAAGGAGATCTTGCTGAAACCAGAGAGAGATGTGGTGATTTGGGTTTGAGAAGGGACCTTTACGCCTTCAATATTGCCAAAATTATTGCACCCAGAGGCGGAAGCTTGGTGAATTCTACAGACGCCCGAAAATCCCTATGTGCTATCAAGCTCCATTATACAGGCGGTGGGTGCCAGAATTTATTGTGTATTTTCTCTTCAAATGAATTAACTGAAATACCTGATGCACCTTCATATATATGAAAAAAAAAAGACCCCGAAGAGATGCAATGCAGATACGATGAATTTGTACAGTATGGCACGCTAGGTTAGTTGCGACTTGTGAACAGTTGAAGGTGAATACGATGGTGGTCAAAGATCAAAGAAACAATATAACGCACCCGCAAAAAAAACCAATATAACGAGATAGATATGTGGGAGAAAATAGTTGTAACCAAACATGAGCCACACATGTCAACCCACGGTTGTGTAAATGGCCGATGTAAGACTTGAGAAGGAGATTGAACACCCGATCGTACTTGATCACCACCGGTGTAGAGTACTACAAGTGCAAGTGCACGTTGAGCAGGTTAACAAAGGGCCTGTTTGGTTTCAAATAAGTCATCAACTTATAAATCGAAAAGTGAAAAAATGACTTATTTTGATAAACAGACCCGACTTATAAGTCACCCCAACTTATAAGTCATAAGTTGCTTCACCCCAACTTAAAACTTATAAGTCACCCCCTTTTGCGTGGGTCCCACCACATGCATGATGTTGATTGGTGTGGAAAGGTGTGTCAGGTGACAACCAAACAGGCGTGACTTATAAGTCACTAGTTTTAAGTCACCTGACTTATAAGTCGGGTGACTTAGAGGGTGTTTGTTTTCTGGGACTTATTGGTTTAGGGACTTAAATAAGTCTTTATAAGTCACATCTAAACCAAACAGGAGGAACTTATAGGGACTTAAAATGGGCATTTGGGATTTATAAAATAAGACTCTTAAGAAAGGACTTATAGAGACTTATAGTTATAATATGGTCTTATAGAAACTTGTAAGTCACAGGAACCAAATAGTTAGTGACTTTTTAAGAACTTGGGACTTATAAATTGGGACTAAAAAAAGTCGTAAGACTTATGAACCAAGCCCTAATGTTGTCTCATGGCTCGTGTGATGCGTGCGACTATTAAAACCAGTAAATGACGTACTAACGCAGCTTTCATGGTGCTTTCGGGCTACTATCATATTGCGTCCAGCCAAATTAAAGCACAGCGGCGCTGGTTTCTAGGGGCGTTGAGTCAGATCTGTTTCTCAATTGTACTATTGAAATTTAATTGATGAGAAGAGAAAGCACGGCCATCTACCTAATGACAACGACAAATTCCTTCTTTTAAGGAGGCCAATGATCCTTTAACTACAAACTGAGCCGAGTTTGATGCGCCATGTTCCTACGTAGCAGCTTTTAGCTAGGCGTGCGAGGAGGAGACAATGAAAGATAGGAGCCATGGCTTGGCACTGGGGGTGAGCTTCCTCCTACTCCTCATCGTCGTCGTCGCCGCGCAGAGCGACAGAGAGAAGAACAAGACCACCGTGGTGAGCCATCTCCCTGGCTTCGATGGCCCCCTTCCCTTCTCCCTGGAAACAGGGTATGTGCAAGTGGACGACCGCAATGGCGTCCGCCTCTTCTACTACTTCGTCCAGTCGGAGAGGAGCCCCGCGGAGGACCCCGTCTTGCTCTGGCTCACCGGCGGCCCCGGGTGCTCCGCCTTCTCCGGCCTTGTCTACGAGATCGGTAACTATTTGCTTAACCATTTTCCATTCTCATCATCATGCTGTAATTGATATGCTTAACCATTTTACCTGTTGGCTGTTGCTGTTGCAGGCCCTCTCAGCTTTCAGCCTGATTTCTACATCGGTGGTCTGCCAGAGCTGGTGTACAGACCGGATTCTTGGACCAAGGCTAGTATATATTCCTCTTCTGCCAGCCACCAATTAATCATGCAAGCATAATCGCAGCTTCTAATCATGCTTCTGTCCACTCACCAATAGGTTGCCAATGTAATCTTTCTGGATTCCCCCGTTGGAGCTGGCTTTTCATACTCTGCAACGGACCAAGGGTACAAGTCCTGTGACACCAAAGCCGTTGACCAAATTGCCATCTTCCTTACCAAGGTACGTCCAATCACATGTTTATCATCGTCTTATCTCTATTCACTCATAGTAATTAGCTTTGCTTTACTGCATCGTAGGTGATTCTTATGAGAAAAAAATATGTTTTTGGTCCCTCAAGTTCTTCAAAAGTATAGACTTGGGCCCTCAAGATTTTTGATAGACATTTGGTCTTTCAAGTCTCAAAACCGGGTAAATTTCATCAAAACCCCGGACTTTGACCATGTTGACCAGGTTTCACCGATGAACAGTAAATTAAAAATAGCAAAAAGTACAAAAAAACTAAAATTTTGATGCAACCAAGATTCTTGGGTGCGCTATGTGCATGAAAAATTGTGGTGTTTCGACATTCGAGGAGCTCGTGGCAAAAAAACAAATTTTGGCTAAAAAAGCCAAAAATTATTTTTTTGTAGAGCTCCTCGGATGTTATTTGACCATAAAAGTTTACACGCGCCTAGCGCACCCAAGCATCTTGGCTGTAACAAAATTTTAGATTTTTATTATTTTCTTTGAATTTATTATTCATTGGTCAAACCAGGTCAACGTGCTTAAAATCTGGTTTTAGACCAAACTTATCCGGCTTTGGGACTTGAAGGACCAAATATCTACCAAAGAATCTTGAGGGGCCAAGTCGTACGTTTAGAAAACTTTAGGGACCAAAAGCATACTTTACTTTTCTTATAATATTACTGTTCTACGCACCACTACTTGTGAAACCGCTATCTTCACAGATTTCCTACTACTTTTGCATGTTGTGTACATGTACACTATATTTTGACTTCATGTTTATTTTATAGGTCATTAATCATTATTCTGAATTCATAGGATCATTATTTTCTCCATCTGTAGTGGTATGAGGAGCATCCACAGTTCTTACCGAATCCACTTTTCATTGCCGGAGATTCATATTCTGGCTTAATTGCGCCACCACTAAGCTTTAAAATTGCTAAGGGTACGTAGAAACTTCATCGTTGTTTTTTATTACAAATAACCCTTGACTTTAGTGTTAAACGCTTAGTGTTCTGCTTCAAATTACATATCCCGTGCCTCTTTTCCAGGTATAGAAATGGGTGACAAGCCACTTCTTAATCTGAAGGTCAGACAACCTTTCTTTACTCTTGGAACAATTAATGCAGGATGTCTTTGTATTGCTTTCTAAGTAGCTGCTAATGTTTCAACATGTATATTGCTTCAGGGTTACATCATAGGCAACCCATTAACGGATCGCAAGTTCGATTTGCCAGCCAGAGTCCCATATGCCCATAGGATGGGTCTCATATGTGACGAACAATATGAGGTGGTAGAGTGAATCACATCCTTTCTTTCTCATGGTATTGAGTTGCGTTATTTCACTTATTTGCGATGATTAAAATGTCTGTTTGCTCAACTTCAGATATACAGGGAAAGTTGCGGCGTGGACACCGGTATGAACCGAAACATACAATGCAAAAATTGCCATGATGCAATAGATAAGGTACGATAACTAGGAAATGTAGGGGATTGAAGGAAGCCCTTTTGTCTGATTATTGATGATACTTTTTCTACCAAGTGTAGTGTTTGAAGGGCATAAACATACATCACATCCTAGAACCCGAATATTCTGCCGAATACAATGGAAATTCAGATAGCGGCAGGACGTTGCTTGACTACGGTAGCGCAGAGCTTGGCTTGTCGGATATTTCTTCGGAGTGCAGAGTTAGTGACAAAGAAATCTACCTTAAATTCCTTAAGATTGTGCTCTTTGCAAATTTTAATGAACACATCTATATTTTCTACATCCAGGAGAAAGGATATAGCATGTCTGGCATCTGGGCAAACAATAGGGCAGTGAGAGAGGCTCTGGGTGTTCACAAGGGAACGGTTCCTGTGTGGCTGAGGTGCAACCACGACACGCCATACACCACCGACATCAGGAGCAGCGTGGAGTATCACCGGAGCCTGAACAACAAAGGCTACCGGAGCCTGATCTACAGCGGCGACCATGACATGACCGTGCCTTTCATCGGCACCCAGGCGTGGATCCGCTCTCTTAGCTTCGCCGTCGTCGATGAATGGAGGCCATGGTATGCCACCAGCCAAGTTGCTGGGTGAGTATGTTTGAGCCACTATAAGTGAAATCTAGTTGTTTTCCCCATCAGCTTGGGGAAACTTTAACATTCTTGATTCGTGATGCCGTTGATTGAGTTGCACTTTATGTTTGTGCAGGTTTACAACATTGTATGCTAACAACCTCACTTTTGCGACAGTCAAGGTACGTCAAGGGACTACTAGTTTGATGTATTGACGCTATTTGTTAATTTGCTACTTTATTTGTTTGGCATGTCAAGCAAGTGTTTCTTTGTTTGATCAGGGTGGTGGTCACACTGCTACAGAGTACAGGCCCAAGGAATGCTTGGCCATGGTCGACAGGTGGCTCTCCGGCCGTCCTCTCTAACGGGACTTCTCACGCGCGTCACATGTGCTTCCTCTATGCACATAAGGATTTTCGATTCAGGAATACTATTCTACCGGCTGTAACCTACTACTATTAAGTTTGTCAATATATAGTGTGACATGGTATATATAACATTTAGATCTTCATCATCATCAAGGCAATACAAGTGTGATGATCCAGCCGATGCATCGATTGATGCATGCAACCTTCTATTATTGCATAGTTTTGAAAAATCCAACATCACAAAAGGGAGAATAAAAGGAACAAATGCTATCACAAGGCTGAAAACAACAATGAGCAGCCATCTCCCATTGGTTGCACCTAGAGTCCATGGACACTCGGTCCTCCTCCCACCGAACATAGGACCACATGCTGACATGCAAAGCCAATTGGTTGCCCTGAAGCCAATTGGAATTCGGGTTCCAACAATTGCAGTTCATTGCCTCGTGGATGGAACTCCATGAAAAAACAAGCCAGAGCACACCAAAGAATATACGATGCGCATCCTCCGGCATTACACACACTGCACACAAGCAGTTGGAAGGGCCACTGCTCTTGGTCATGTCAAGTGAGGACGGTTGTCTGTTATGAAGCAATTGCCATAAGAAGACTTAACTTTGAGGGGAAGGGCGGTCTTCCAAAGGAATTTCACACTAGCTAGCCCCTGGCCAACAAACAGCTACGCATAGAGGGACTTAACCAAGAATTGACTTGAGGATGGTATGTGCCATGGTACTCATCAGAGATTTGTGCACCCGCCACCATAATACAGAGAAGATCCCAATTGTTGGTTTCAGTTGGGAAGAAAGAGCACCTAACAGCAATGGCAGGTGGCGAGTGACTAAGGGCCTTCGCGACCGAGATGTCTGGATAAACCACAATGGTGTAGAGGTCCTTGAATCTCTACCAGAGCGGCTCTGTGCCAACCCAAGAATCAAATCAAAATTTAGCCTAGCCGCCATTGTAAATGTTGAACTTCGCCTCCAAAGCAAAAGTGGGTTTAACCGCATATTATCCATTCCAGGCGGGGATCCACGAGCAGAGATTCAAAGAAGTATCCGTTAGGAATGTACTTCACCCTTAGTAGGTCAGCCCACATGCCAGTAGCATTTTGTGGTAGCTTCCAGATCCATTTAGAAAAGAGAGCAACATTCATGACTTTGGAATTGAGAACACTAAGCCCTCCGGGTACTAAGTTCCTATTGTGAACATGAGAAAGCGGGATAGGCATGAATTGAGAACACTAAGTTCCTATTGTGAACATGAGAAAGCGGGATAGGCATGAGTAGTCAGAATGAGACGTGCCCTTAGGACAAGATGGTTTGTGAAAGTTTATCTTGAGATCAGACATCGCCTCAAAGCAAAGCAGCAACAACAACTTAATTAACCGAGGCGATGATGTGTCCGTCTGCTTCAAATAGCAATATTGTATCATCCACGTGTGCAACTGCAATACCCCAGGTATAAGATGAGCCACAACACCCTTGATGTGACCCATCACCTTAGCTTTATCAAACCATGGTTGAAAGAGCATCGACGACAAAGTTAACGAGGAGCAGGGACAACGAGTCGCCTTTGTCTTAACCCTCTTTTCTTTCGAAAGAAGTGACCAACAATGTCGTTGATCGAAATAGCGGTCTTGGCCCCTGGACCAGTTGCAAAACACGATGAACCCAATCCACCTCAAACCCCTTCAACCGAACAAGGCATCTTGCCCCGCCTTTTAAATAAAGCCAACCACGATACAACCACACCGAAACTGAAGGTTCAAACATAGAAGGTTGAAATAGAAAACCGAGTTAGTACTTAGTTGGGGGCACAACAAACAAGCCCACCGAATATACAAAACATTGCAAGTATCAAGGAGGATAAGTGACCATCAGGAGCTTGGATGCCACCTTTTTTACAAAGCCTGGACGTCACCTTTTTTTCAGAAAGCCTAGACGCCACCTCCTTGGGCTTTGTCGTCAAGTTGTTGATTGCCGGTCTATCTCGCCACTTGTTGAGGGGTTTCCATAGCTGCAAAATTTGCATTGTTTGTAAATCGCATCGCTGGCCCTAGATGGATAAACATGTTCAATGATAAGTTTATTTCTCGTACACCACAGAGCCCATGCCAAGGTCCGGAAGTTAACCCACATCATTCAGCGGACATGGGTAAATATGTGCCTCGAACCCCTTTCGGAGCAGAACCTCACGAAGGAAACCCCATTTGAGCCGAAGAGCCGATTATCTACCGTGTGCATGCACCACTTACACATCATCTCACTCGTGCAAGCATGCGTGACCATGTCAGGTGAATAGTCTACCTACTTCTACCTATCAGCCTATCTCTTTTCTTCTACTCGATTATATTTTAAGTCGAATAGATATTTGAAACCACCATAGATTATAAATTCCGGTTTTGATTTATTATTCTTTTGCATATTCAGATTCCTCGTTACGGCACCTTTTAAGCATGATCAGACACAAATATATTTTAGTGATTTTTTAAATGAGACCATGTGAACTCCCTGGTGAAGGTTTCATCATGTTTCGAAATTTGATTTTTAAAACTTGTGGAAATATATCCAAGAATGGTCTTTTTTGAAAGCCCTCGTCGCTAGAAGCACAAATATGCAAATGGATCTTCAATTGGAATTTTGGGTTATAAGATAAAATGATTCTAACTTGTAAACATTCTGAAAAAACATGCTTATGTGAAATTCCTGGTGAAGGTACCGTAGATGAAGCATAGTAAATGGTTGATGTGACAAGAGTGGTGAAATATGGGGAAATAAGATTCAATTGAATAAGCAACATGCGGAAGTACAGCCGGACAGATCTGCATGTGTCCAAATCTCCAAGAAATGGATGGCAGCCGTGCACTGGATATCCCGTACACGGTAGAGCATCCATTTGAGCCGATCGTAGGAGCAAAACAGTCCGGAAAAAAATTCCTCTCTACAGTCGCTGTTCCACTCCGCGTCCCTCTCTATCGCAGTCTCAACGTCAACCTCCACCTCACAGACACAGTTTCTTCCTGTCATCACACTCCTACACCACAAGATACAGAGCAGCTCCTCTGTAGAAAAACAGGAACACAGCGGTCCTCCACACCTCCACTCCCTCCGGCGGCCGCACCACAACCAATGGGCGCCGTCTCGGCAACGGCGGACGTTGTGGTGGCCCTCTTCTCGCTGATCATGGCGGTGGCGGCCCCGCTGTTCGACTCCCAGGTCGTGCTCCCGCGCGGCCTCTACCCAGCGCCGCTCGTGGACATCCACCGGTGGTTCACCGTCGCGTTCGGCCACTACCTCGTCGCCGACCCGCCGCCTTTCTTCCTCGGCCTCGTCTGGCTCGACCTCGCCTTCCTGTGGCCCGTCTGCGTCGCCAACCTCTACGGGCTACGGCATCCTCGCGCGCCGCCGCTGGTCGGCCACCACCTCGCTCATGGCGGGGGTCTACATGCTCACCTACTTGGTACGTGCCCGTCTTGGTCCTGCGCGTTTGCCCTTTCTTCTTGCTTGCTTCAAGAATCAAGATCCATTCAAGTGACCAAGTGATAGCTTCCTTCTTCGTTGACCAAGCGAGAAGGATTTCATACAAGAAAATAGCTGCCTTGGTGGTGGAAGTTTGTGGAGGAGAGTTTTTTTTAGTGAAATGGTTGATAATGTGATTCGATGATTCCTTGAGCAAATTTCACCGCCAGTTGTTGGTTCTGTCGACACTCGACTTGAGCAAATGACTTTATCCTCTTGTCTTCTCGCGGAGAGTGAATTATAAAAAACATCGACATTGAAGGCTAAGTTTGCAGAAACCATAAGTCTATAATTTTATGCCCAAAAATACTAACTCTCAGGCTAATTTTTTTTGCAGAAAACACTAGTTGCTCGGTTTGGTCGTTTTAAGTGGGATTATGACAGGTGGACTCTGCTTTTGTCGACGTGACAGCACTGTTCATCCATCTAAGCCGTTAGACGGCGTCAAACGCCGTGCGCGGCCGGTTCGAGCCAGTACCTTCTTCTACCGGTCCCTCCCTCGAATCGTTACAGGTCCACCCTCCCAACCCTCATTCTCTCGCGCTCTCTGCTCCCACTCGTTCGCCGCCGCCGACCCCTCCCACATCTTTGACCGCCGCCGCCTCCACTCCAGGACACCATGGCGACGCGGCGGCGATGGCGGTCGGAGATGTGGGAGGGGTCAGCGGCGGTGAACTGACTGCCGCTGCCACCGCCACTCCAAGACACCATGGCGACGCGGCGGCGGTGGCGGTCAGAGATGTGGGAGGGGTCGGCGGCGGCGAACGAGTGGGAGCAGAGAGCGGGAGAGAATGAGGGTTGGGGATGGGCATGTAACGATTCGAGGAAGGGACCGGTAGAAGAGGGTACCGGCTCGAGCAGGCCCGCGCACGGCGTCTGACGCCGTCTAACGGCTCAGACGGATGAACAGTGCCGCCACGTTGACAAAAGCGGGGCCTACCTGTCATATCTGTTAGATCCTCTGGATCGATGTAGGCTAGTGATTCCGGTGAACCTACCTTCTTCTGGTCCAGATGAGGAACTCCCGGTGCCGGCCATGGTGACGGTGGCCGGTGATGGCAGTGAGTGGATGGCAGCGGTAGTGGAGCTTCCCGTGGGCACCGCGCTAACCCTAGATCGGTAGGGAACATCGGTGGGGCTTGCGGCAGCGATTAACCTCGTGAAACATGCCTCAGCTCCCCACCTCTTTTTACATAGCACGGGTCACAGGGGCCCACCAACCATGGTTTGGTTGGGCGCCCCCGATCAGGGCGCGAGTCAAGGACCCGTCGAGCCGTTGGGCTCGATCGGGAGGAGATCAACCTAACATTCTCCCCCTTGATCTCAACTTTACTTTTAACTTTATACTTTTTAGTTTATTTGTTTCATCACATATTGGTACATAGAGCATGTTTCATCGTCACAACTTAATTGCCGTTAGAATCATACAGCTACAACATACGTTATGTTCAGAAGTAAATTCTGTTCCTTTTGGGGCTATCCAGGAATCATAAGGCTTTCCCTTAAACCCATGCCGACTAAGTGTTCCTTGAACACATTGGGTGGTAAGCCTTTCGTTAGCGGATTCGCAAGCATATCCTTTGTCCTTATATGCTCGAGACTTATAGTTTGATTCTGGATTTTATCTTTCACAACATAATACCTTATCTCTATTGTTTTGGCAGCATTACTCGACTTGTTGTTGTGAGCGTAAAATACCACGGGTTGGTTGTCGCAGTACATCTTTAGTGGTTTGTGTATACAATCTACCACTTTCAAGTCGGGTACAAATTTCTTTAGCCATATCGCCTACTCCGTGGCTTAGAAGCATGCTATGAATTCTGCATACATCGTGGATGATGCAACTATCGACTGTTTGGAGCTTTTCCACGAAATAGCTCCCCCAGCGAGAGTGAAGACGTATCCTGACGTGGATTTTCTACTATCTCTCTCCCCCGCAAAATCTGCGTCGGAATACCCTTTTATCTCTAGGGAATCACTTCTCCTGTATATTAGCATGTAGTCTTTCGTGTCTTGTGCATAACGCAATGCTTTCTTTACCATCTTCCAGTGCTCTATGCCTGGATTCTCTTTATATCTACCGAGTACCCCGGTGATAAAAGCTAAGTCAGGGCGAGTGCACACTTGTGCATACTGTAAGCTGCCAACAGCCAAAGCATATGGTACTGCTTTCATTTCATCGATCTCGTACTAATACTTGGGACATTGGAATTTCCCAAAACTATCACCCTTGACTATAGGAGCAGGTGTGGCTCGCATGCATATTATACTTTTTAAGAACCTTTTTCAAATTATGCCTTGTGCGATAGTCCTAAGACTCCATTGTTCATATCTCGATGAATTTCTATGCCCAAAACATATGATGCTTCACCAAGATCTGTTATGTCAAAATCTGAGGATAAGAACTTCTTTGTTTCTTGTAGTAGACTAACATCACTGCTAGCAAGCAGGATATCATCCACATACAAGATTAGGAAAATATATTTCCCATTTTAAACTTTGCATAAATGCAGTTATCCTCAATTTTTTTCTTTAAATCCTAAACTTTTAATCGTTTGATTAAACTTTAGATACCACTGCCGAGAGGCTTGTCTTAATCCATAAATGGATTTCTTCAGACGGCATCCCATATTTTCCTTGCCTTCCGTGATAAAACCCTTGGGTTGTTTCATGTAGACCTTTTCTTTTAAATCACCATTCAGAAAATGCCGTCTTATCATCCATTTGATGTAACTCTAGATCAAAATGAGCAACTAATGTCATTATGATTCTGAAGGAATCCTTACATGAGACTGGAGAAAATGTCTCATTGTAATCTATCCCTTCTCTTTGTGTAAATCCTCTTGTCACGAGTCGTGCTTTATACTTTTCTATATTCCCTTTAGAGTCATACTTAATTTTGTAGACCCATTTACAGCCTACTGTTTTGGCTCCTTTAGGAATTTCCTCTAAGTCCCAAACATCTTTGGAACTCATCGATTTCATCTCGTCTTCCATTGCCTTCATCCACTTCGATGAATGAGGGCTTCTCATGGCTTCTTCATATGAGGTGGGATCTTTTTCCATATGAACCATTTCTGTGTTATAAACTTTAAAGTCAGTAGAAATAGCTGACTTTCTAGGTCTTGTAGACCTTCTAAGGGCCTCAGTTTCTGGCACATTCTGTGCCTCAACTTCTGGCACTGCTTCTAAAATTTGTTGTTGCACCTCCCTTTCATGCTCAACAACGGGTTCAGTCGGCTCCTGACAGACAGGTTCCGGGTCTACCCCCATAGTTGTCATGGGTGAAGTTGCAACTGGTAGAGAGAAAAATGGCTCTTGAATCATCGGATTAGGTGCATGCACCCTCTTCTCCTCAAGATCAATTTTCCGAGCTACCAAGCTGTTGGGGAACGTAGTAATTTCAAAAAAATTCCTACGCACACGCAAGATCATGGTCACTACTGGAATCAGCTAATTTGCCATCTGCCAGCTCTTTGCCGTCTGCTAGCTGACAGCAAAGCAGCTCTTTGCCATCAACTACCAAAAAGCAGACGGCAAAGAACTGGCAGACGGCAAAGAAGCTCTTTGCCGTCCGCCAGTTCTTTGGCGTCTGCTGGCAGATGGCAAAGAATCTTTGCCGTCAGCTGGCAGACGGCAAAGAGAGAGGTGGCCCCCACCCCCCGCCCGTTTGGGAAAAACTTAACGGGCCACCTCTTTGCCGTCCGCCAGCGGACGGCAAAGAGGGCACTATCTAACGGCCCGTGCCCCCCGCCCGCCTCTCTGTTCTCACCTTCGTCCCGCCCCGCGCCCCACCACGCACCCCCGCCGCCGCCGCCCGCCGCGCGCCGCCGCCTCTTGCCCCCGCCGCCGCCCGCCGCGCGCCGCCGCCTCTTGCCCCCGCCGCCGCCCGCCGCGCGCCGCCGCCCCGCCCCCCCCCCCCACCGCCCCGTCGCCCCCCCCCCCGCCCCGGCGCCCCAGCGCCCCACCGCGCCGCCCCGCGCCCCGGCCAGCTCCTCCACCGCCCCGCCCCCTCCTCCACCGGCGCTGCAGAAGGTGAGCCCCGGCCTCCTTTTTTCTGTTTTTTTCCTTTTTAGTTTTAGTTTAGATTTAGTTTTAGTTTTAGTTTAGTTTTAGGTTTAGATTTAGTTTTAGTTTTAGTTTTAGGTTTAGTTTTAGTTTAGTTTTAGTTTAGTTTTAGGTTTAGTTTAGTTTGAGGAAAGAAGAAGAAGAAGAGAAAAAGAGGAGAGGAGGAGAAGAAGAAGAGGAAGAAGAAGAAGAGGAGGAGGAGAAGAAAAAAGAAGAAGAAAAAAGAGGAGAGGAGGAGAAGAAGAAGAGGAAAAAGGAAAGGAGGAAGAAGAAGAAGAAGAAGAAGAAGGAAAAAAAGGAAGAAAAGGAAGAAAAGGAAGAAGAAGAAAAGGAAAAAAAGAGGAAAAAACCCCGACCCGACACGGCACCCCGACCCGACACGGCACCCCGACCCCGACCCGGCACCCCGACCCCTAGACCCCGACCCCGACACCCCGACCCCGACCCCGACCCCGACACCCCGACCCCGACCCCGACCCCGACACCGAGCCTGACCCGACACCCCGACCCCGACACGGACACGGCACCCCGACCCCAACCCGACACCCCGACCCCGAGACCCCGACCCCGACACCGACACGACACCCCGACACCGACACCCTGACACCACACCCACCCTTACCCCGACACCGACACGGCACCCCGACCCCGACCCGGCACCCCGACCAGACACCCCGACCCCGAGACCCCGACCCCGAGCCTGACCCGACACCCCGACCCCGAGACCCCGACCCCGAGACCCCGGGCCTGACCCGACACCCCGACCCCGACACTGACACGGCACCCCGACCCCGACCCGGCACCCCGACCCGACACCCCGACCCCGAGACCCCGACCCCGACCCCGACCGCGAGTCGGACCCGACACCCCGACCCCGACACCGACACGGCACCCCGACCCCGACCCGGCACCCCGACCCGACACCCCGACCCCGAGACCCCGACCCCGACACGGCACCCCGACACCGACAGGGCACCCCGACCACCGACACCTCCCGAAAATTAAGGTGTTCTTTGGCCTTCCAGAGGCCGACGGGGTCATATATTTGTGAATTATTAGTTAGGTCATATATTTTTCGATTTAGTTATGAAAAACATCATATATAATTGTGTTGATCGTGTAGTTTTAAATGTGCAGTTGTTTCATCGCTGCGAGGTTTGGTGTTCGACGACCTCGCCATGCGTTTGACGAGCTCTGCCCCTTCGTTCGTGGGTGAGCACAAATGACAAGTCCTCCTCCCCCATTAATTATTTGATCTATTCCGATGAAACTTGATAGCTAGCTATATATGTGTCTTGAATCATCAGTATGCGTAACCAATATGTGTCTCCCGTTCAAAAGCGTCATAGTTATAAATATGCATGCATTTGCATATTTATAACCTTGATTCTTTCGAATTGTCCAACGCTATCCATGGACAGCCCGAGTATGTGTAGATTGGGTTCGTTTTCCCATATGCTTTGCTCCGGATCCGACGCATATATTTCGTCAGTGCCTCCCCTGTTGTTCTCCGGGTACACATCCTCTCTGTTTATTGCAGAGACGTGTATCAGGAGAACAGCGGGGAGGTGCTACCGAAATTTTGCGTCGGATCCGGAGCATAGCATGGGAAAATGAACCCAATCTACACATACACGGGTGGGATTAGGACCTATCATTACCTATTAGAGTGTAGGTTGCATGGACGTAATAAAATTGACAAAGTAGATCAACTGATGAATATATACATGGTGAATTACATATATAATTGTTGTGTGTCCAGTAGCTCTGAAAGTCAAAGGATAATACTAAGGCTAGAGTCGATATGGAGGCGCTATGTGATAGGCCGTTACAAAACATGAAAGAACCGAAAGGAAAGCAGAACTGGACGAAGCCAAAGGCATGGTTCAATGTTGGAAGGCCAGCTATGAGGGAAATTCTCTTGTGGGTGCAACAGCAGTTGATGTTTCCCGATGGGTATGCGGCGAATCTAAAGAGGGGAGCGGATCTTGATAAACTGAAGATATTTGGTCTCAAGAGTCATGATTGGCACATATGGATTGAGCGGGTAATGCCGGTGATGTTGCGTGGCTTCATCCCTGAGGATGAATGGCTAGTACTAGCAGAACTCAGCTATTTCTTCCGTGTTCTTTGTGCGAAAGAACTATCGCCTGGCGTGCTAGAAGAAATGGAAGAGTTGGCGCCGGAGTTGATCTGCAAGTTAGAGAAGATCTTTCCACCGGGCTTCTTTAATCCAATGCAGCATTTGATTTTGCATCTCCCGACCGAGGCAAGATTGGGGGGGCCCGTGCAAAATCGTTGGTTCTACCCAACTGAGAGGATGCAGAAGACGCTTCGAGAAAAATGTAAAAATAAACGTAGAATTGAAGCATCGATGGCTGAGGCATTCATTACAGAGGAGGAGGCAAACTTCGTAACAGCGCACTACGAAGCCAAAAATCGTCATTTGCATAATCCGAAGCCTCGGTACAATGCCGACGAGCCTAAAAAGGGTGGATCCAACCTCAGCCTATTCAAAGGGAATCTCGCACCAGCTAGTGTTTCACATCCAGTATCTTTGGATAACGAAGAATGGCGGACCATTTCGTTGTATATCTTTAACAACCTGATAGAAGTGCGGCCGTACATCGAGTAAGTTCTCGGTACATTGTTTCGCAACTTCTATTTCCTTTGAACTACTCTTATTCCTAGATATGTCATACAGTCGATACGTCACCATATTCTCGTATGGAGCGGAGATCCAAAAGGATTCCGTCGAAGAGTATGAGCTTCTCGCAAAGCAAGGAGGTGGCTATCCCGGTTTCATCTCTTGGTTCAAACAAACGGTAATTTCTATTAGACAATGTCTCATTTGTACTAATCAACATTGTCTCATTTGATTGCAGACATTCTACAGGTGTGAGGAGGGATACGAGGAGGACGCGGCACATGTTATCGAGAACGTCTGCAAGCGCCTACTCCAGAACTTACGGCACGAGGCTCGGGTGCAGGCTGTTCGAGACTACTACACCTTGCGTGGTATCAAGAATACCAAGCCGGCGTGCCGCGATAAGTTCCTGAGTAAGGAGCAGTACATGAAGGTAATTCTTAAGGCCTTCTCTACTTAAGTTCCTTCATTTAGTAATTCTTAGTTGTAGCGCTCAAGTTTCTATTTGCTAACTTAGGCGCCTCCGAGATGGTGTGCGGATCGGATGGATTGTTGGGAGGTGTTGGTCGATGAGTGGTGCTCACAACGATGGCTAGCCCTCCACAAGGAGGCCAAGGACAAACGTCCCCAAATGGAAGGTGTGCCACACCATCAAGGCAGCTCCAACTTATATCAGTTCGGGCGTAACTGGGTATGTGGTTTGCTTCATGATTCATGCAATTCATTCATCATGCTAGCTTGAGCCCTTTAATTACTAATTTTCATTGTTTCTCTCTTTCAGGCATGCTACAATAAGGCGGATAAGGTGCCAGAGGTGTACGACCTGTATGCCATGGCCCACACTGCCTCTTTCAAGAAAGTCAAGGCTTTCTCTCAGTCTGACCTTGATGATGCAAACAACTTCACCAACATCTCCTCCCACAATAAGCTCGTGAGATATAGAGATGAGGGGAAGGCGAGGAAAGGGGAGGACTTTAACCCGAGCCAGGGTCCCATTGATCCAGAGTTGTTGATGATATCTGGTGGCGGGAGGTCCCATGGCTCCATAGCCATTGGAGATGGACTTATCCGTTGTCCTAGCACTCTCCCGGAGATCAAGGCGCGCCAGTCGAGCTCCGCTCCTGAGATAAGGCCTCGTGAACGGCCAGTGCAACTCGCCATCAAGGTTAGTGATACGTACTCAGTTATATTTCTCCATTACATTGTGTGCGCTTCCATCAATGATTACAAATGGTCATGTGAGTGGTGTTGCAGGCTGCTATATAGAGTGAGAGAGATAGAACGGAGAAACTTCTGGCGGAGGCGGCGGAGAGGCAGCGGGAGTTGGAGGAGAGGACGACAAAGATGGTGGAGGAGGAGAGGGCACGGAATGACATGCAGGCAAGGGCCATGTACGAGCTCCTTGTGGTAAGTTTCTTCTGCAGATTAGCCAAAACATTCATGTAGTGTTTGTCTCATTACTAACTAGTATGACTGAGTCGTCAAAACCAAATGTGCAGTCTGTGTGCGAGAAGACAGGTCAGACCGCTCCACCGATGCCAGTGATTCCTCCTGGGACCACGGTGAGTTTTATTTGAATGGACATTACTTGCTAGTCTTAACATTTGAGTGTCATCATGCTAACAAGACATTGGAAATGATCTTTGGTGCAGCGTAACTCCAGACAAGCATCGCACGATCCTTCTCCAGCTACCGACACGAGCCACCCCGCTCCTACACCTCCTGGATCTTGGTAAGTTTATATAGTGTTTTGCTTAACGCATGCATAAAGACCTAGACTTAGCTTTATTTCCTCCAATGCTTACCATAATGACATAGACTTAGCTTCTTCTCCTCCAAAATGACTTAATAAGCTTACTGACCTCCAAAACCATCCATTTTACCTAAGTTAGCTCTAAAACGATCTATACTTAGCTTACTTATGTCAAAAATTGCATAATTAGCTTCGTTAGCTCATAGACGATCCATTTTACCTAAGTTAGCTCCAAAATGACCCATCTTACCTAGGTTAGCTTATAAATGATCCAGTTTATCCAAGTTAGCTCTAAAATGACCCAATTTACCTAGAGTAGCTCCTAAACGATCCATTTCACCTAAGTTAGCTAAAAACGATCCATTTCACCTAAATTAGCTCTTAAATGATCCATTTCACCTAAGTTTGCTCAAAAACGATCCATTTCACCTAAATTAGCTCTTAAATGATCCATTTCACCTAAGTTTGCTCAAAAACGACCCATTTCACCTTAGTTAGCTCAAAAACGATCCATTTCACCTAAATTAGCTCTTAAATGATCCATTTCAGCTAAGTTTGCTCAAAAACGATCCATTTAGTTAGCTCAAAAACGATCCATTTCACCTAAATTAGCTCTTAAATGATCCATTTCACCTAAGTTTGCTCAAAAACGATCCATTTCACCTAAGTTAGCTCAAAAACGATCCATTTTACCTTAGTTAGCTCAAAAACGATTCATTTCACCTTAGTTAGCTCAAAAATGATCCATTTCACCTTAGTTAGCTCAAAAATGATGCCCTTCACCTTAGTTAGCTCAAAAACGATTCATTTCACCTTAGTTAACTCAAAAACGATCCATTTTACCTAAGTTAGCTCATAAACGATCCATTTTACCTAAGTTAGTTCTAAAGTGATCCATTTTACCTTAGTTAGCTCATAAACGATCCATTTTACCTACGTTAGCTCTAAAATGACCCATTTAACCTTACTTAGCTCATAAATGATCCATTCTACCGAAGTTAGCTCTAAAATGACCCATTTTACCTAGGTTAGCTCCAAAATGATCCATCTTACCTAGGTTACCTCTAAAATGATGCATTTTACCTAAGTTTGCTCATAAGCGATCCATTGCACCTAGGTTAGCTCATAAACGATCCATTTCACCTAAGTTAGCTCACAAATGATCAATTTCACCTAAATTAGCTCATAAATGTCATACATTCTTCTTCTTCTTCATTTTCTTCTTCTTCTTCTTCTAATCTTCTTCTTCTAATCTTCTTCTTCTAACTTTCTTATTTCCCATTTTGCAGAATTCATTCACTTCACGGAAGCTTGCATAGATGGAGTGCTTGTTTGGATGAACTATGTTTCCTTTGTATCTATGAACTATGCATGTATGGTAGGATGACACTATTGTAATATGTATGGTTGGATGCATGTATGTCGAACTTGCTATGTATGGTTGATGGAACTATGCATGTATGATGAAATTATATGTGTTGGATATCTCATATGTTTGCTGTGAACTTGCCATGTGAAAAATATATATGTATCATCTATTTGCTGTGAAAATGGTTGGGTATATGAAAAAACAGAAAAAAAAGAGCCAATATGCAGGCTCTTTGCCGTCTGCCACCGACGGCAATGGGCTCTTTGCCGTCTGCCGCGGACGGCAAAGAAGCCACGTGGCGTCCACCTGTGCTTCCTGGGAGCTGACCCATTGGTCAGTTTGCCTACAGTGGCAGACGGCAAAGACTTTGCCGTCAGTGGCAGACGGCAAAGAACCTGCCAAGTAGTGACGTGTAGATGACATCATACGGCGGACGGCAAAGACCCTAGAAATTTTGCCGTCAGCGGCGGACGGCAAAGGACTTCCGTTAGCTACTTAACGGACTGACAGCGCAATTATTGCCGTCCGCCGTCATTGCCGTCTGCCTCCCTCTCTTTGCCGTCCGCCGCAGACGGCAAAGACTTTGCCGTCAGTAGCAGACGGCAAAGAACCTGTTTACCGAAGCCTACTTTGCCGGAGCCTTTTGCCGTCCGCCGCTGACGGCAAAGGCCTTTGCCGTCCGCCGTTCGGGCCTTTGCCGTCCGCCGTGGCAGATGGCAAAGTAGCTGATTCCTGTAGTGGGTGATGCATAGCAACGAGAGGGGAGAGTGTTGTCTACGTACCCTCGTAGACCGAAGCGGAAGCGTTGACGCAACGTAGAGGAAGTAGTCGTACGTCTTCCCGGTCCAACCGATCCAAGCACCGTTACTCCGGCACCTCCGAGTTCTTGGCACACGTTCAACTCGATGACGCTCCCCGGGCTCCGATCCAGCAAAGCTTCGGGGAGGAGTTCCGTCAGCACGACGGCGTGGTGACGATCTTGATGTTCAACCGTCGCAGGGCTTCGCCTAAGCACCGCTACAATATGACCGAGGTGTAATATCGTGAAGGGGACACCGCACACGGCTAAGGAATGATTATGAAGATCAACTTGTGTGTCTATGGGGTGCCCCCTGCCCCCGTATATAAAGGAGTGGAGGAGGGGAGGGTCGGCCCTCTCTATGGTGCGCCCTAGGGGAGTCCTACTCCCACCGGGAGTAGGATTCCCCCTTTCCTAGTCCAACTAGGAGTCCTTCCATGTAGTAGGAGTAGGAAACAAGGAAGGGGCGCAGCCCCTCCCCCTAGTCCAATTCGGACTAGGCCTTAAGGGGGCGCGCGGCCTGCCCTAGGCATCCCCTCTCTCTTTCTCGTATGGCCCAATAAGGCCCAATACTTCTCCCGGCGAATTCCCGTAACTCTCCGGTACTCCGAAAAATACCCGAATCACTCGGAACCTTTCCGAAGTCTGAATATAGTCGTCCAATATATCGATCTTTATGTCTCGACCATTTCGGGACTCCTCGTCATGTCCCCGATCTCATCCGGGACTCCGAACTCCTTCGGTACATCAAAACTCATAATATAACTGTCATCGAAACCTTAAGCGTGCGGACCCTATGGTTCGAGAACAATGTAGACATGACCGAGACACGTCTCCGGTCAATAACCAATAGCGGGACCTGGATACCCATATTGTCTCCTACATATTCTACGAAGATCTTTATTGGTCAGACCGCATAACAACATGCGTTGTTCCCTTTGTCATCGGTATGTTACTTGCCTGAGATTCGATCGTCGGTATCCAATACCTAGTTCAATCTCGTTACCGGCAAGTCTCTTTACTCGTTCCGTAATACATCATCCCGCAACTAACTCATTAGTTGCAATGCTTGCAAGGCTTAAGTGATGTGCATTACCGAGAGGGCCCAGAGATACCTCTCCGACATTCGGAGTGACAAATCCTAATCTCGAAATACGCCAACCCAACATGTACCTTTGGAGACACCTATAGTGCTCCTTTATAATCACTCAGTTACGTTGTGACGTTTGGTAGCACACAAAGTGTTCCTCTGGCAAACGGGAGTTGCATAATCTCATAGTCATGGGAACATGTATAAGTCATGAAGAAAGCAATAGCAACATACTAAAAGATCGGGTGCTAAGCTAATGGAATGGGTCATGTCAATCACATCATTCAACTAATCATGTGATCCCGTTAATCAAATAACAACTCTTTGTCCATGGTTAGGAAACATAACCATCTTTGATTAACGAGCTAGTTAAGTAGAGGCATACTAGTGACACTCTGTTTGTCTATGTATTCACACATGTATTATGTTTCCGGTTAATACAATTCTAGCATGAATAATAAACATTTATCATGATATAAGGAAATAAATAATAACTTTATTATTGCCTCTAGGGCATATTTCCTTCAGTCTCACACTTGCACTAGAGTCAATAATCTAGATCACATCGCCATGTGATTTAACATCAATAGTTCACATCTTTATGTGATTGGTTCACATCTCCATGTGACTAACACCCAAAGGGTTTACTAGATTCAATAATCTAGTTCACATCGCTATGTGATTAAGACCCAAAAAGTGATCATGTTTTGCTTGTGAGAGAAGTTTAGTCAACGGGCCTGCCACATTCAGATCCGCATGTATTTTGCAAATTTCTATGTCAACAATGCTCTGCATGGAGCTACTCTAGCTAATTGCTCCCACTTTCAATATGTATCCAGATTGAGACTTAGAGTCATCTGGATCAGTGTCAAAACTTGCATCGACGTAACCCTTTACGACGAACCTTTTGTCACCTCCGTAATCGAGAAACATATCCTTATTCCAGTAAGGATAATTTTGACCGCTGTCCATTGATCTACTCCTAGATCACTATTGTACTCCCTCTCTTAACACAGTGTATGGTATACAATAGATCTGGTACACAGCATGGCATATTTTATAGAACCTATGACTGAGGCATAGGGAATGACTTTCATTCTCTTTCTATCTTCTGTCGTGGTCGGGCTTTGAGTCTTACTCAACTTCACACCTTGTAACACAGGTAAGAAACTTTTTCTTTGACTGTTCCATTTTGAACTACTTCAAAATCTTGTCAAGGTATGTACTTAATTATTGAAAAACTTATCAAGTGTCTTGATCTATCTCTATAGATCTTGATACTCAATATGTAAGCAGCTTTACCGAGGTCTTTTCTTGAAAAACTCCTTTCAAACACTCCTTTATGCTTTGCAGAATAATTCTACATTATTTCCGATCAACAATATGTCATACACATATACTTATCAGAAATGTTGTAGTGCTCCCACTCACTTTCTTGTAAATACAGGCTTCACCGCAAGTCTGTATAAAACTATATGCTTTGATCAACTTATCAAAGCGTATATTCCAACTCTGAGATTCTTGCACCAGTCCATAGATGGATCGCTGGAGCTTGCATATTTAGTTAACACCTTTAGGATCGACAAAACCTTCTAGTTGCATTGTATACAACTCTTCTTTAGTAAATCCATTAAGGAATGCAGTTTTTTTTATCCATTTGCCAGATTTCATAAAATACGGCAATTGCTAACATGATTCGGACAGACTTAAGCATAGATACGAGTGAGAAAATCTCATCGTAGTCAACACCTTGAACTTGTCGAAAACCTTTTGCGACAATTCTAGCTTTGTAGATAGTAACACTACTATCAGCGTCCGTCTTCCTCTTGAAGATCCATTTATTTTCTATGGCTTGCTGATCATCGGGCAAATCCATCAAAGTCCATACTTTCTTCTCATACATGGATCATATCTCAGATTTCATGGCCTCAAACCATTTCGCGGAATCTGGGCTCATCATCGCTTCCTCATAGTTCGCAAGTTCGTCATGGTCTAGTAACATGACTTACAGAACAGGATTACAGTACCACTCTGGTGCGGATCTCACTTTGGTTTACCTACGAGATTTGGTAGTAACTTGATCTGAAGTTACATGATCATCATCATTAGCTTCCTCACTAATTGGTGTAGTAGTCACAGGAACAGATTTCTGTGATGAACTACTTTCCAATAAGGGAGCAGGTACGGTTACCTCATCAAGTTCTACTTTCCTCCCGCTCACTTCTTTCGAGAGAAACTCCTTCTCTAGAAAAACTCCAAATTTAGCAACAAAAGTCTTGCCTTCGGATTTGTGATAGAAGGTGTACCCAACAGTCTCCTTTGGGTATCCTATGAAGACATATTTCTCCGTTTTGGGTTTGAGCTTACTAGGATGAAACTTTTTCATATAAGCATCACAACCCCAAACTTTAAGAAACAACAACTTTGGTTTCTTGCCAAACCACAGTTCAGATTGTGTCGTCTCAACGGACTTAGATGGTGCCCTATTTAACGTGAATGCAGCTGTCTCTAATGCATAACCCCAAAACGATAGTGGTAGATCGGTAAGAGACATCATAGATCGCACCATATCTAATAAAGTACGGTTATGACATTCGGATACACCATTATGCTGTGGTGTTCCAGGTGGCATGAGTTTGTGAAACTATTTCACATTGTTTTAATTGAAGACCAAACTCGTAACTCAAATATTTTACTTCTGCGATCATATCGTAGAAACTTTCATTTTTGTTACGATGATTCTCCACTTCACTCTGAAATTCTTTGAATTTTTCAACTGTTTCAGACTTGTGTTTCATTAAGTAGATATACCCATATCTGCTCAAATCATCTGTGAAGATCAGAAAATAATGATACTTGTCGCGAGCCTCAATATTCATCGGACCACATACATTAGTATGTATGATTTCCAACAAATCTGTTGCTCGCTCCATTGTTCCGAAGAACAGAGTCTTAGTCATCTTGCCCATGAGGCATGGTTCGCAAGCATCAACTGATTCATAATCAAGTGATTCTAAAAGCCCATTAGCATGGAGTTTCTTCATGCGCTTTACACCAATATGACCTAAACGGCAGTGCCATAAATAAGTTGCACTATCATTATTAACTTTGCATCTTTTGGTTCAATATTATGATTATGTGTATCACTACGATCGAGATCCAATGAACTATTTTCATTGGGTGTGTAACCATATAAGGTTTTATTCATGTAAACAGAACAACAATTTATTCTCTTACTTAAATGAATAACCGTATTACAATAAACATGATCAAATCATATTCATGCTCAACGCAAACACCAAATAACACTTATTTAGGTTCAACACTAATCTCGAAATTATAGGGAGTGTGCAATGGTGATCATATCAATCTTGGAACCACTTCCAACACACATCGTCACTTCACCCTTAACTAGTCTCTGTTTATTCTGCAACTCCCGTTTCGAGTTACTAATCTTAGCAACTGAACCAGTATCAAATGCCGAGGGGTTGCTATAAACACTAGTAAAGTACACATCAATAACACGTATATCCAATATACCTTTGTTTACCTTACCATCCTTCTTATCCGCCAAATACTTGGGGCAGTTCCACTTCCACTGACCAGTCCCTTTGCAGTAGAAGCACTTAGTCTCAGGCTTAGGATCAGACTTGGGCTTCTTCACTTGAGCAGCAACTTGCTTGCCGTTCTTCTTGAAGTTCCCCTTCTTCCCTTTGCCCTTTTCTTGAAACTAGTGGTCTTGTCAACCATCAACACTTGATGTTTTTCTTGATTTCTACCTTCGTTGATTTCAGCATCACGAAGAGCTTGGGAGTTGTTTCTGTTATCCCTTGCATATTATAGTTCATCATGAAGTTCTACTAACTTGGTGATGGTGACTAGAGAATTCTGTCAATCACTATCTTATCTGGAAGATTAACTCCCACTTGATTCAAGCGATTGTAGTACCCAGACAATCTGAGCACATGCTCATTAGTTGAGCGATTCTCCTCCATCTTTTAGCTATAGAACTTGTTGGAGACTTCATATTTCTCAACTCGGGTATTTGCTTGAAATATTAACTTCAACTCCTGGAACATCTCATATGGTCCATGACGTTCAAAACGTCTTTGAAGTGCCGATTCTAAGCCATTAAGCATGGTGCACTAAACTATCAAGTAGTCATCATATTGAGCTAGCCAAACGTTCATAACATCTGCATCTGCTCCTGCAATAGGTCTGTCACCTAGCGGTGCATCAAGGACATAATTCTTCTGTGCAGCAATGAGGATAAACCTCAGATCACGGATCCAATCCGCATCATTGCTACTAACATCTTTCAACACAATTTTCTCCAGGAACATATCAAAATAAACACAAGGAAGCAACAACACGAGCTATTGATCTACAACATAATTTGCAAAATACTACCAGGACTAAGTTCATGATAAATTTAAGTTCAATTAATCATATTATTTAAGAACTCCCACTTAGATAGACATCCCTCTAATCCTCTAAGTGATCACGTGATCCAAATCAACTAAACCGTGTCCGATCATCACGTGAGATGGAGCAGTTTCATTGGTGAACATCACTATGTTGATCATATCTACTATATGATTCACGCTCGACCTTTCGGTCTCCGTGTTCCGAGGCCATATCTGTATATGCTTGGCTCGTCAAGTATAACCTGAGTATTCCGCGTGTGCAACTGTTTTGCACCCGTTGTATTTGAACGTAGAGCCTATCACACCCGATCATCACGTGGTGTCTCAGCACGAAGAACTTTCGCAACGGTGCATACTCAGGGAGAACACTTCTTGATAATTAGTGAGAGATCGTCTTAAAATGCTACCGTCAAACTAAGCAAAATAAGATGTATAAAAGATAAACATCATATGCAATCAAAAATATGTGACATGATATGGCCATCATCATCTTGCGCCTTTGATTTCCATCTCCAAAGTACTATCATAATCTCTATCGTCACCGGCATGACACCATGATCTCCATCATCTTGATCTATATCAATGTGTTGTCATGTGGTCGTCTCGCCAACAATTGCTCTTGCAACTATTGCTATCGCATAGCGATAAAGTAAAGCAATTATTGGACGCTTGCATCTTATGCAATAGAGAGACAACCATAAGAATTTTGCCAGTTGCCGATAACTTCAACAAAACATGATCATCTCATACAACAACTTATATCTCATCACGTCTTGACCATATCACATCACAACATGCCCTAAAAAACAAGTTAGACGTCCTCTACTTTGTTGTTGCAAGTTTTACGTGGCTGCTACGGGCTTAGCAAGAACCGTTCTTACCTACGCATCAAAAACCACAACGATAGTTTGTCAAGTTGGTGTTGTTTTAACCTTCGCATGGACCGGGCGTAGCCACACTCGGTTCAACTAAAGTTGGAGAAACTGACACCCGCCAGCCACCTGTGTGCAAAGCACGTCGGTAGAACCAGTCTCGCGTAAGTGTACGCGTAATGTTGGTCCAGGCCGCTTCATCCAACAATACCGCCGAACCAAAGTATGACATGCTGGTAAGCAGTATGACTTATATCGCCCACAACTCACTTGTGTTCTACTCGTGCATATAACATCAACACATAAAACCTAGGCTCTGATGCCACTGTTGGGGAACGTAGTAATTTCAAAAAATTTCCTACGCACACGCAAGATCATGGTGATGCATGGCAACGAGAGGGGAGAGTGTTGTCTACGTACCCTCGTAGACCGAAGCGGAAGCGTTGACGCAACATAGAGGAAGTAGTCGTACGTCTTCCCGGTCCAACCGATCCAAGCACCGTTACTCCAGCACCTCCGAGTTCTTGGCACACGTTCAGCTCGATGACACTCCCCGGGCTCCGATCCAGCAAAGCTTCAGGGAGGAGTTCCGTCAGCACGACGGCATGGTGACGATCTTGATGTTCAACCGTCGCAGGGCTTCGCCTAAGCACCGCTACAATATGACCGAGGTGTAATATCGTGGAGGGGGGCACCACACACGGCTAAGGAACCATCACGAAGATCAACTTGTGTGTCTATGGGGTGCCCCCTGCCCCCGTATATAAAGGAGTGGAGGAGGGGAGGGCCGGCCCTCTCTATGGCGCGCCCTAGGGGAGTCCTACTCCCACCGGGAGCAGGATTCCCCCTTTCCTAGTCCAACTAGGAGTCCTTCCATGTAGTAGGAGTAGGAAACAAGGAAGGGGCGCAGCCCCTCCCCCTAGTCCAATTCGGACTAGGCCAGGGGGGCGCGGCCTGCCCTAGGCAGCCCCTCTCTCTTTCTCGTATGGCCCAATAAGGCTCAATACTTCTCCCGGCGAATTCCCGTAACTCTCTGTTACTCCGAAAAATACCCGAATCACTCAGAACCTTTCCGAAGTCCGAATATAGTCGTCCAATATATCGATCTTTATGTCTCGACCATTTCGAGACTCCTTGTCATGTCCCCGATCTCATCCGGGACTCCGAACTCCTTCGGTACATCAAAACTCATAATATAACTGTCATCGAAACCTTAAGCGTGCGGACCCTACGGTTCGAGAACAATGTAGACATGACCGAGACACGTCTCCGGTCAATAACCAATAGCGGGACCTGGATGCCCATATTGGCTCCTACATATCTACGAAGATCCTTATCGGTCAGACCGCATAACAACATACGTTGTTCCCTTTGTCATCGGTATGTTACTTGCCTGAGATTCGATCGTCGATATCCAATACCTAGTTCAATCTCGTTACCGGCAAGTCTCTTTACTCGTTCCGTAATACATCATCCCGCAACTAACTCATTAGTTGCAATGCTTGCAAGGCTTAAGTGATGTGCATTACCGAGAGGGCCCAGAGATACCTCTCCGACATTCGGAGTGACAAATCCTAATCTCGAAATACGCCAACCCAACATGTACCTTTGGAGACACCTGTAGAGCTCCTTTATAATCACCCAGTTACGTTGTGATGGTAGCACACAAAGTGTTCCTCTGGCAAACGGGAGTTGCATAATCTCATAGTCATAGGAACATGTATAAGTCATGAAGAAAGCAATAGCAACATACTAAACGATTGGGTGCTAAGCTAATGGAATGGGTCATGTCAATCAGATCATTCAACTAATGATGTGATCCCGTTAATCAAATAACAACTCTTTGTCCATGGTTAGGAAACATAACCATCTTTGATTAACGAGCTAGTCAAGTAGAGGCATACTAGTGACACTCTGTTTGTCTATGTATTCACACATGTATTATGTTTCCGGTTAATACAATTCTAGCATGAATAATAAACATTTATCATGATATAAGGAAATAAATAATAACTTTATTATTGCCTCTAGGGCATATTTCCTTCACAAGCTTCCCCTCATCATTTCGTCCTCTAAGAAGACTGCATGTCTCGTTTCTACAAACTTTGTATATCTGTCTGGGTAGTAGAAACGAAAACCCTTTGATCTGTCTGGATAGCCAATGAAGTAGCATCTCACTATTTTGGGATCTAACTCTGCAATGTTTGGATTAAACATTTTGACCTCAGCAAGGCAGCCCCACACCCTGAAGTGTTGTAGGGAGGGCACCCTTCCTGTCCATAGCTCATATAGTGTTTTGGGCACCGACTTGCTTGTCACTCTATTGAGAATGTGAATGGTGGTTTTAAGCCCCTCCATCATAATTCCAATGGCAAGTTGGAATAACTCATCATGTTGCGCACCGTATCCATAAATGTACGGTTGCGCCTTTCAGCTACTCCATTATTTTCTCCCATAGTGGGATACATTTAAAGCACATGAGTTATCATATCTTTCTCTTGCCAGAATTTCTCCCGCCATACGGAATTTTGACATAATATTATGTCAGCTTTACCTCGTTACACAGGTATTTTCCCAGACTTTTCCCGCCATGCAAGTTTTATCATAATCATCTTTTTCCGCCATGCGGGTAAGTCCCTGTAAGGGAACATTGCCAGAATTGGCTCTTTTGATTGCATATTCAATCATCAAATTTAGGAATAAATCTGAATGGTCTTTGACACACATGCTTGATCCGACGTTGGTCAAATTAAACACACATGTTGCTTGTTTCATCTCAAATCATGTTGACTGAGAAATCTTCTTCATAGAGAGTACATGAAGGACATTCATCAACCAAGACTTTCAATGATCTATCTTTTTTCTTTTGATGCCATTCTTTAGAGAGAACATACTTCCTCATGTTATGACCTTTCCTGGTCATCTTTCGGGTCACAAGTACCCAGCCATTCGCTTTCATGAATGAAAGCATGAAAAACTTTTAGTCTGAGAAAACATAGCCAATAATCAACAATAATAGGCATAAAAATAACCCTATGTTGGTTTGGTTAAAAGAAAACACATTAAACTTTTGAAACTTTCTTTTATATTCTAAATCACCGTTGTGGTAGAATTAGAATAAAACTCATTCTTCAACATTAATTCCATATCACCGTTGGGCGAAAATGGAAATAATGCATATAACTCATAAACAATGTGATGATAGTATTTCTATTAAACAACTTTGCTAAGAAATAATCATCATCATCAACTTTATTGCAGCGGAAAACTAGCAATATACATTTCTCAGTCTTTATCAAATTCTCTGAAAAAGGTCACTTTGATACAAAATTTATCAGAGATTTGAACTTTTGAACATAAGACTCATAGAATTATAGTACTGTTATCATCAACATTGGTCAGAAAATAACAATACCATATTTTAACTTTAAACAAATATATTTCTTTTGTCATAGCAGAAACTATCTGCATCTTATTTCACCCGTAGGGAAAAAATTACTAAGAACATTTCTTCCAATTAAATTTTTCCGTTGGTTCCAATTTAATTGGATGATAAAACTTTTACTTTGCAACAGAAGCTTTACAATATTCTATTCAAAAACAATTCTCTACTCTTTTACTCTCTAAGAAATTTTAACCGGTTGGTTCAAAAATGCATTAGAGAAGCAATAATTTAATCTTTTACTTTAGTTCTATTCACTTTTTAAAAGAGCACCTTTAATTTCAATAATAAAGCATGATCATGTTATTAACAACGTTGGTCATAAAAATAACATAATCATATTCATCACTTTAATAATCACTTTAACATGCTCTTAAAAACTAATACTATATAAACTTTTATTTTCTTTGTAAAAGAGCACTGATTATTTACGCAGCGGACAAACATGAATAAAAATTCATGAACTTTTTACATTTTATAGAAACTTTTATGTTACTAAAACAAAATTCATGAACTTTATTATGTCCTTTATAAAATTCATGAACTTTTCTTTTTCTGAAAATTTTACTTTTCTATTTCCAGATACTTTTCTACTCTTTTTTGTATATCTTTTTTATTTTCTAAACACATTTTTTGTTGGAAAAATTGCATAGAAAAACTATTTAGAATCTGCCCATAAAACTGGACAGAAAACTATATAAAAAAATTGCAGCTCGCCTGTGGCCTGCTCACGCGCACTCTGCGCGTCAGCGCGTCGCGCCTGGCCGAAAACGGCCTGGCCCAGCGCCCGCCAGCGGCTGCAGCCGGCCTTGTCCACTTTCGGCCCATTGGCCCAGTTCGGAATTAGGGTTTTCATCGTGGCCGTTCATTGAGATCGGACGGCCATCCATACTTTTCTCCCGAACAAAACGGTGAGCGAGGGAGAGCCGAGCGCAGCCTCGGTCAATCCTTCCCTCCCCCGCGCCGCTCGCGGCTCGCGCGTCTCTGCGCCCTCCGGCCACGCCGGCCGCCGGCGACGGCATCAGGCCACCGCATCGCGTCGCGGCTACCTTTTCCCTTCCCCTCTACTTTCCTCCTTCCTGTGATAGAGAGAGCGAGAGAGAGACGCGGCGACGCCCTCTGATCCCCTTCGCGCCCGCTCCTCTCTCGCCCGCTCGCTTGGTTCCGGCTCCGCGAGCCAGGGCGGAGCGGCAAGCCAGCAGCCCCTTCCCCCTCCCCACTCTGTTTCCACGAGAGAGAGGAAGACAGAGAGGCTACCCTTTTTTCTCTTCAGCGAGAGGAAGAGCGCGGCCAGATCGCGCCGTGGCTATCCTCCTCGTCGGTCGCGCGTCCTCCCTAGCGGTGAGCGCGCCGCCGCCGAGGGATTTGGCCGCGGTGCTAACCCCCTTCTTCTTTTTTCTGCATCTTTTTCCTTTCTTTTCCGCGAGCAATTGCTAGCTCCGGTGGTTCTTCTTCCGGACGCCTCGGCTTGCCGATGCGCGTCCGAATCGAGAGGAACGGCGCGGCCATAATGGCGGCGCAACTTTTTCGGTGAGGTCCGAGGCCCTTCTTCGGTGATTTACTTTGCCCTGTCTAGGGTTCTTGGGGGGGAGGGAGGGATCTCTTTTTTCCTCTGTAATTCTTTGTACCGAAAAAACTTAGCCTAGCATGGCTCTGATACCATTGTTAGATCCTATAGATCGATGTAGGCTAGTGATTCCGATGAACCTACCTTCTCCTGGTCCAGATGAGGAACTCCCGGTGCCGGCCATGGTGACGGTGGCCGGTGATGGCAGTGAGTGGATGGCGGCGGTAGTGGAGCTTCCCGTGAGCACCGCGCTAATCCTAGATCGGTAGGGAACATCGGTGGGGCTTGCGGCAGCGATTAACCTCGTGAAACGTGCCTCAGCTCCCCACTTCTTTTTATATAGCACGGGTCACAGGGGCCCACCAACCATCGTTTGGTTGGGCGCCCCCGATCAGGGCGCGAGTCAAGGACCCGTCGAGCCATTGGGCTCGATCGGGAGGAGATCAACCTAACAATATCCACCTAAAATGACCGAGCCGAGCGACTAGTGTTTCTGCAAAAAAAATAGCCTGGAAATTAGTGTTTTTGGGCACAAAACTGTAGACTTGTGATTTCTACAAACCTAGCCTTTAATATTGATGTTTTTTGCAATTCACACTCTCACGGAGGATCTTTCTCGATTCGTTTCTAACGGCGACTGCAATTGTTTCAGTCCGCGATACTCGGCGACATGTTGGGCTCAGGAAAAGCAACGCCGAGGCTGCTTCAGCTGTATGTTCCGTTCATCGTGGTTGCTGTAATTGCAGTTTTGCGTGGTCTCTGCTCATGGTCAGCGCCATTAGCTGCTGCAACATCGGTTGCATCTTCAGAGGGTGCTTGAATCCAAGGGAGTCTTTTTTAAGGCTAAAGTTCCAAGCACCCCTGACTAAAGAGAGACTAGGACTAGTCTTGAGGCTAAAAACTTTTAGTCATAGGAAACCTACTAAAATATGTATTAGCCCTCTCTTTTCTCATTTAATTCCTCTACTTTAACACATGCGAGTTCTGGATTGGATGGTTTGGAGGATAATAAATGCTCAATAATTTGATTTTAGTCTCTTTAGTATTTGGATCCAAGCATGGGTGAGGCTAGCAAGTTTTAGTCTCACTACTTTTAGTCATGGGAGTAAAACGTATCACCCTCTCAGCTCAGAAGAAGAAATCCTAGATTAAATTTGTGTTTATCATATTTCAGAAAGAAAGTAATCAAGTTCCATTCGATGTAAATGTGCAAGTACTTGCTCAATGACTGGTGTATCTTTTCTTCCATTATTAAGCATTAGCACCGTAAAAGTCATCCCCCGTCGCGACGGCCACAGGACGACGCCTGCAGCGACGTCCCGCCACCACCATCAACAGCGCGAAGGGATGACGTGGCTCGCATGACAATGTTTTTCTTAAACACAGTAGCCCGCATCACAATGTTGAAAGGATGGGGCTGCCAGGCTCGGGCAGGCCACCAACGACCAAAGATGCTACATCTACGGGACGTACGAAGGGTTAACTAAACTCTCCCCCCTCCCCTTTCACGGGGGTGGGCCCCTCTCTCCCGCAATCTTTAATCAACAGCTCACACGTTACATATTTACGTTAATTATGTAACTAGAATTATGTAGGTGTAGCATTACTCACCAATGACTCATGCATGCACAGCACCATAGCAAAGGATGTGTTTGGTACATGTGAAAAAAATAGATGATGTGTTTTTTTATGAAAAAGATCGGAGTTATCAATTCACCGGAAGTACAAAGCATCTCAAACACACAAAAAAAATACATCAAGATTCCGAAACCACCGATGTGTTTGGTAGCATTATCAACCTAGTATATATGTTCTCCTAGACATACTAGGTGTAGACATGTTGACTACATGCAACTGTTATTACTTAGTAGCGGTGTATGCTTTGAGACAAGCTGAGTTGAGACATTTGTTTGGCTGCTTGCATTGTGATTAGACATGCTTTAAACTAAGACTGTGTTGGTAGGATGTATCTGATCCAGATGTGGTTACCTTCTTTTAAGGTGGTGAGGATACTATGACAATTACAAATAGACAACATTTTTTTGTGAATCGTTATAAATAAAATTGGGTTCATATTTTATTATACTAGATGATACCACGCGCATTGCTACGGGAATTGGTTGCAAAATATTTTAATTAGATTGTATTGTGTGGGATATAAATATTTAGATAAATAGCACATGAACCAAAATTAAAAATACATAACACTTATTATATTTGATTATGTACATTGGTAAAATGTTTATTGAATATAAGTAGAGTAATAGAATGAAAAAATATTTTCTCATGCATGGTCGCATGTGGTGGTGGATCTTTTTCTCATGCATAGTTGCATGTTAAGGTGGGCCTTATCCCATCTATAATTGTAAGATGATGTGACATTCTTGCATGTTGAGATAAATAAGTTAGTGGAGATCACTCTCTTAGGTATATAGGATACGTAAATATATATAAGGACATTTCAACATGGGTTTTTTGGGCTAAACTCAATATAGTTGAGGATGCCCTATGCAAACTATCAAACAATGAAAAGTGGATCAAATAGGAAACATGTAGGCAACCGAACACATCCTAAATTGTGTAAGGCTACAAACATGTCGAGTTTGAGTGAGTTGAACTAGGCTCAGCTTAACGTATACTAAAATTTGAGTAAGCTCAAATGAAGTGAATCTCAAGGTCGAGTTGTAGAAAATCACTTATGCTTTGCTTATAACGATCTTGAGCTAGTTCCGAGCTAAATAAAAAGATTCTTTTAATAATATAAGTCAAATTTTTAAACAAGATAGGCCACAACACGAGAAAAGAAACCACTATAAATATCATCCAATCAAAACAATTATAATATAAACTATTTCAACGTAGTTTGACTTATTCTCCCCCAATTGGAGACAAGTATTTATAATACACTAATACTTAATAGCAAGAATTCATGGATGAACTAGCAAAAGAAGAAAACCACTTAAACTTTTGTCAAATATAACATGATATTGAACACACGGCTGGCCACGTAGCATGCCCTAAATTTCTCTTCATGCTTAAGTAAGCCACCATGCTCGCTAGTAGATAAAAGAGAGAAACATCACACAACGATCATATTTTCTGTTAATATGTATCGTGATTATTTAATATAATTATATTTATATCGAGCTTCAAGTTAAAATCAAATGTGGCAGTGTTAACTAAAGATCAGCTCGTCTGGATCAAGGTACATAAAACGTTCATATTCGATGATTGTTTCGACCCGATCTCGAGTCGAACCCAAATACAAGTCGATCTCAAACGGCTCATGAGCCTCGCTTTTTTGCAGCCTTAAATGCGCGTGAGGGTCGCACATGAGCACCTTTATTCTACCTTCCTAGGCATCACTAAGTTTTTTCCCCCCTCCTTTCCCAGAATTTGGCACATGTAAAACGGAGAAGTACAATAACCCAGAGAAACGAGTTAATTCCGGATGCGGTTCGAAGACCAAACGGGAGCGCAACACGGAGAAGAAGCGCTTTAAGATTCGCGCCAGCACGATAAGCGCCCGCCCACCCGCCCAAAAATCCCCTGTTCTGTTCCAACGCCGGAGGCCCAGCTCGTCTCGGAGGCGAATTCGCGCAGCGGACGCCGCGATTCCGATCACCGCCGACGCCGCCGCGCTCGCCGGAGAGCCATGTCTCGGTCCATGAGCCTCAACATGAGGTCGGCCTCGCGCCGCGACCTGCCGCCTCCCCAGAAGGTGAGGGATCCCCCCGCCCCGCCTCCCCGTTCCCCGCCCCCCCTCTGCTTCCGCCCGCGCTCGCGCGCGCCTGCGTCTGTGTGCGCGTGCGCGCATTGGAACGAGAGCGTGCGGGCGTGTTTGAGCTATTCGCGGATCGGATCTCGGTTTGCAGCGCCGCACCGCGCCGCGGAGGAGCTGCCTCCCGTTGTATAATTTGTTCGAATTAGGGTTCAAGCAGCGATCAGTGCTCAATTTATCGGTGGCGCGAGAGGGTGAAATTAGTTCGGTGGAATCGCTTGGCTGCATAGGGCCGGCTTGTATAGGTTAGTTTCTCATCAATTTTCGTAATCATGCGTTGTGTTTTTCAGACAATTGAAAGGTTTGAGAAGATGGTGGAAGGGGGAAGTTACTACGAGGCCCAACAAATGTACAAATCTACCAGTGCAAGGTATCCAATTTAACGGAAGCAGCGGTAGCTGGCTCCCTTCGTGCCTTCAGCCGTTCACTATTTAAAGTTTCAACCATATTAACATATTCCAACAGAAACCAACCATTACCTTTTCGCGTTATTTTAATAAGATCAACTATATGAGTTCAGTGTGAGACATCATTGGATTAACTACATGCGTTCAGTGTGAGACATCATTGTTGTGCTTAGTTTGTGTGTAACTATGGCAGACTGGCAACAGATGCAACATCTTAAAATAAGCTCATGCCAGGACATACTTACTTGAAGAAAATAAAAGTAAATCAATGACCAGGATCTTTGCATGTGGATATAATCCTAATATGAATACTAGAGTTATGTTCGAGATGACATTGGCCATTGTTATTCACACAGAATGCGCATGTATGTTTTAGGCTGAGTGCAAAATGAGTATTCCACAGAATAATCACATAACTGTAGCTTCAGGATACATATTGTGTTAAAAATTAACAAAAGTAATTTCGTGCTAGTGTCTGTTGATCAAGGACCAAACATCAAGTCGCTGTTTTGACTTATTTTTTGGTCATTACATTCAGATACATTACTTGTCAAAGGTATTCGGAAGGCTTGGACATCCTTCAGTCAGGAGCTACAATCCAGTTGAAGCATGGACAGGTTAACTCTTTGCCTTATTGGCTTCTGCCGAGTTAACAGTTGTTGGCCAAAGATGTTTATTAATTCATCTTTTCCTGTATGATATTACCCAACTGCACACATTCCCTTTTCAAATCCAGAGGCTGTACAATGAGCAAAAAACAACCTGAAAGCTGTCTTGGTTATTTTAAGGCATGGATTTTCTCCCTCCATAGCATTTCTCTGTAGTAATAGGGTAGAGCCAACCAATCAATAGTTTTCCCCCTTTTTCTTTTTTGCTGCTGGATGTGCATGTGTGTGTGCTGTGTGTGTGTGTGGGGGGGGGGGGGGGGGGGTGCTAGGCTAGGTTACTGTTCTAGTATGTTGTACTTGTAGTCTATAAAATATTTAAATTAACTAATGTACTACTTCAATTATTTCTTTTCTTTCTTATTGGTCAAAGAGCTCGACTTTAGTCTAGTGGTTACCAATTTCAGATAACTTGCGGTGCTGAACTCGCTGTGCTGTTCGTGGACACTCTTGTCAAAGGGCAATGTCCTTATAATGAAGAAACTTTTGGTAAGTTTATTGTTTTACATTTGATTTTTGGGACATATTTGCAGTGCATCTTTTGTAATCCTCCTATCGCGTCAATAGTGTCACTAGTTTGCATTCAGAAAATAATTTTTCTTCCTTTTTGTGTCTCTACTAAATCAGCCTTGTGAAGCATTCTCTCTCTTTTTCTTTTGTATTTTTTAAATGCTGTCATGTTGTAAATTTGGGCATTAGATGTCACTTCAGTGATTGTATAACTCTATTGCATCAACTACAGATCGTGTCAGAAAGATATACGAGGCGTTCCCCAGGATAAATATGCCCCATTTCCTTGGAGATGATTATGACGATGATGGGCAGAAATTATCCGAAGCTATTTCTGCTGCAAAAGTGCGTTCTGAAGGTTGTTCATCATTTCTAAGAGCAGCTCTCAGGTAAGGTATATTGATTTCAATAAATCCAAGTAAATCACAAGTGCTGTCCTTCCAACCATCGAACTTCATCCAAACCAGTAGTGTTTTTCAGTGGAAATATATCCGGTAGTCTAATACATCAAATTGTTGAACAGTACAAATAACTTGACCTGCAGTTATGAATTCTGGTTTTGAGCATTAGTGACTAATGGGCTTAACATGATAGGAACATGCATCGTTCTAAACATCTGGTTCCTTTCGATTCCTCTCAGTGTGTCCCAAAACTCTGGATGCCGATTGCCATGAGACATATTTATTTTGTTTACTCTGTTACCAGAGGAGGTGTTTTTCTTCTCCCTTTTCTGGCTGTTATGCACTAATAATGTATCATCCTGTTATTAAGGTGGTCTGCGGAGTTTGGGACATCAAGAAACGGATCTCCTGATCTGCATGTTATGTTGGGTGAATACATTTATTCCGAATCTCCAGAAACGGTACTGTCCATGATTCTGTGTCTTACTGTGAATATCTTCTGCTCTCTACATTCTTGAATCGCAACATTTGAGGAATTTGCATGTCAACCAAGTCATGCCTAGGAAAGATCGTATTAATCCTCTTCACTAGGTCATTTATTTGCTCTTAGATGATGTATGTTCCTCTAGTCCTAGATGGTGCAAGGCTATCTCCAAATTGTAGGATGGCATGCATGCAGTAAATTGATATCTAGAAGGCAAGTGAAAGAGCATTGTAGAGCTATGATTTTTATTTGTCATTGACGCTGTTACTATTTTTACTACTTTGGTAATTATGCTTACAGTTTAACCTGGAGTGACCTTGACTGCAGGACATGACTAAAGTATCAAGTCATTTTGTGCGCGGTAACGATCCTAAAAAATTTGCTTCTATGCTGGTAAACTTTATGGGCAAGGTAATTGTTGTTCTAAACAGTAGGTATTACAAATGATGCTTGGTAATTAGTGAATTCTGTTTGAATGATATATATTTGTTTCTTTGAGAGATAGCAAAAGTTTATACCCTACCAAAATATTTCCAACGTCTTTCACAAACATAGTAATTTTATTACTTCTTCTGTACAATAAGGTCACTTTCAAGCTATCGCCTGAGTTTTTTCTCCATGACATTCTCCAAAACCGTTTAACTTGAATCCTCTTTTTCCAACACCATGAATATATCCCCTGGTTCGTTTTACATGTTCTTTTGACTGTTGAAATAGTTCATTTAATTGCCGTTCACATGGATGCCATGTGTGTGGGGGCCCATCTGTCGGTCTCCAAGGTCATCCCCCCTCTGTTTAGATTGCTGGGAAGGAGAAATACAAGTGAATCTGTTAGAGAGATGTTGTAACCGCACAACTTTTTTAGGGCCAGTTCTGTTGCTGGCTTCTAGAATAAGCTGGAATAAGCTGCCCCCTAACCAGCTTATTCTAGAAGCCCAACCAAATTTATTTTTTTAGAATCCTATTAATTAAGACTTGACTAAAGACTTCTAAAAATATATTTTTGGTTGGCCTTCTAGAATAAGCTGGGTAGGGGGCAGCTTATTCTAGAAGCCCAAAAAAGGCACCAAAAGAACTGGCCCTTTATGTTTTACCTGCTTGCTGGTTTCCATGCTGGCGTCCATCTAAGCGTGAAACGGAGGTCAAAGCAACCAAACCAACAAATGGGATTTACATGACATAGAAGGATATAGGATCCAAATTAAACAGTTTTGGAGAATCGGTTTGAAGATCAGACTGAGGATTGAAAAACTGATGGTTTCCTTAATGCTGCTTGGTATAGTTAGCAATTGCTCGATATGATTAGTAAATCCATGTTCTCCACAACAATTTGCTTTGTACAATGGCTTTACTAATGTATGGGTTGTAGGTCATCTTTCGTCAAAATATGAAAATATGGAAACAGAACACAAGCACAAGCTTGTTAAATCACTGTCTTATACCCCAATTTGTTTGTGGGTTGGATCCGTGTTCATTATTCATGCCCAACTTTTGTTAGGTGTTAAGTGGATTCATATATGCTCTTGACATTGTGTGATATAGAATCATTGTGTGATATAGAATCATATTGATCTTTTTTCTTCCTTTCTGTACAGTGCTACCCTGGTGAAGATGATACTGCAATTGCACGCAGTGTCCTAATGTAAGATTTTATTCCTTTCTTTCTTGTTTGCTCTGGAGATGTTATGTGCTAAGGACTAATGTAGGGTAGGATAGTTGGGATAGAGGAGAAGCAATTGGTAGATGGAACAAGAGGAAGGGGGAAACAGTTGAGATAGCGGTTGGTCGATGGAGATGTGTGAGAGAGGTTTGGTTTAATGTTTGCTTGTAATTGAAAAATGGGATGCAGCAGCCCATTATATAGATGGGTCTCGCCCAAGCAATTTGTAACGTCCCTTCCAAAAAAGTGTCAACGAATCTATAGTTCAATACAAATACCAAGCTAGTAATATCTTCAGTTTGCCTACAAGATAATCTTTCTCTTTACCATGACCCGAAGTCATGACATGAGAGATCATCCCTTGTAAGTTGTATGAGAGGAAAGTCTGATACCATTGAAAAGGGGTGCACTTCGCACAGTAGAAACCGATGTGAAGGAATTGTGTAGTGTTTGTTTCATTTACAACGATAGATACACGTCAGTTAGCAGTGTGCTAGGGACGCGTGCAATATGATATACTGCCTCAACACAATATCCTCTATGTGATCACACTGAAATGCATACAGAAGAACACTTTATAACACTGTAAAGTAAATATCGTCTCATTGTTGGGATAGAATTTTACTGGGATTTTGGGGATGGAGATGTCGGGTTTTCTAATATGTTGTTCTTTCTTAAAGGTATCTATCACTAGGGAATCTCAGAGACGCAAATTTACTTATGGATGGGATGAAGGAGCAGCTAAAATCTGCTGACATGGAACTTCCAAAAACAGCTTTAATTGAGTTTATCAAGTATCTTCTTCAAACGTGAGTCTCTCATATTTTTTTGGCTTGCATTGTATTTCGGGTGT
Source organism: Triticum monococcum (assembly GCA_034509565.1). NCBI lineage: Eukaryota > Viridiplantae > Streptophyta > Magnoliopsida > Poales > Poaceae > Triticum > Triticum monococcum. The sequence goes on along the minus strand of CM067843.1, from coordinate 70,251,678 downwards.
CCTTTCCACGTCTGCATATTTGTTCCACGATGTTCTCATACACCGTATGCAAATTTTGTGAAATAATGCTGCAGTTTGCATGATAGTTCTCAGACGTCAGCTACACATGTTTTTATAGTTCTATCACTAGAAAGATAAAATTACTTTCTGTAGGTATTACGAATGCTCCTGTCTTACCAATATATTCAAATGCCCATGTCAGAAATGACTGATATCATATTTTAATAGTTTCTCACGTTCTTGATTTGTAACCATATGTAAATCAAGATCAACTTTCTTTTCATATCTTATACTCCCTCCGTTCCAAATTACTCGTCGCAGAAATGGATGTATCTAGAACTAAAATACATCTAGATACATATATACTTGTGACAAGTAATTCGGAACGGAGGGAGTACATGAAATAACAAGCTATTTTATCATTCTTTTCTTTTGTTATGGCCTTATGGGCATTACTAACTAGATGTTATTTACAGGCTTGAAAGAGATGCTTACCCTCTTTTTAGGACACTTCGACAAAAGTACAGCACAAGTACAGATCGAGACTCTGTATTTGAGGAGGTATGGCCCACTATCGAAATTTTGTAGCTCTATAACAAGAGTTCTGTTTTTCAAAAATAAATAAATATATTGTTACGAAACAATGTGAATCCGTGAAAGATGTTTTTAGATAATTTGGAAATCGCTGTGAGACATGTTCAACATAACATATCTCCACAAACTTTTGGCCTTGTTTACCAGCTTTCCATCTGGAAACCGATGAATTGCTCACAAAGGACCACTTGTTAATAAAAAAGGGTGAAAAACCCCATGTCGTGTTGTTGCTTAATGTTGGAGACCACCTGTTCTTACAAAAATAAGGAATGCAAACCGAAATAGACCTCATGACGGTATGGTTACGCTTTGCAGTTATTGGATGAAATAGCTGCAAAATTTTATGGCGTACGGCAACAGAATCCTCTGGAAGGACTTTTCGGTGAAATGTTCAAGGTAAACACTTTCTTCTAGTGACTTCATGGTGGTCGCTATATCGAATTGCTTCCTTTTAAAGTCTGCCAAATTAGCTGGTTTTTGCTCTAACCAGTTCCATGTGCTATTTTATTTATATTGATAATATCTTCCTCATTACTGCTCACATTCTATATTTGTGCAGGTGTAATTGACTTGAAACGAACTTGATCATCATGTCCTTGCCTTCAATGCAATGATTGGTTTTCAGCTAAAAAAGGCATCCATTGGCCAAAATAATACATTTGTGGGAGATCAAGTGGGTCACCCAGGAAAAACGCACAGGAAGTGCTTTGTTGGAGCTTCCTCAGTCATAGTCAACGGAGTTAGTATATTTAACATCAAACTACATGAAGATGGGCCGCTGATCTGTTGTAAAATCGTTCTATTGGTTTTGCTGTTTTTCTTTTCTTCTCCTAAAGGTTTTGATGTTTTCCAGCAGTGTAACAGAATTTCCCTTCACAGATTATTGTAAGATGATACGGCATTTTGTTATCTTTTTTTCCCCATTCTGTGCTAATTTTGTTTTGACGGTTTAAGCAAAGATATCAGGTGCTATAATTCCACTTTTCGAAAACCATGGCAGTCCTGCATTAAACCGGTTTATTTTCTTTCAATCAGTTGGGTTTTGCAAACTTGAGGTATACAATTCAGAAAAAAGGAGAACATTGAGAATTAAAATTGAAGCATAATGAATGACTGTACATTAGAGCATCTCCATTAGATGATGTAGATGTCAAAATATTAGAATTTTACATTTCCAAGGCACAAAAATGCTGCTCAAACAGATGATGTAGATGCAATTTTTTTACTCAAAATTTACAAATTTGCATCACTTGGGACGCTTCAGCAAAACGCTCTCAGCCCTAACTGCCGTGTGCAACCGGCAACCTGTGTCGCGCGCCTGCCGCCGCCAAACCGCACGAACTCCTCAGACCCTGCAGCCACCAACGCTGCTTGGGCACACCCTCACCATGGCCGCCTTTATGGTGACGTAAAGTTTAAATCATCTGTTGAAGTTCTAGAACATTTAAACAAATTTGATTCCTTATCGGATCATAAAACCCTACTTTTTGAAAGAAAGAAGAACTCGTCTTCTCTTTTTTTTTATTACCTTCCTTGAGGGTCAAGGTCGGCCAGGAAGACGATGGGGGATAAGCTTAATCGCTGAGAGAGAAACAACTCGGATCACCGGCGAAGATTTTTTGATGATGTAAATTTTACATCATTCGTTGGAGTTGGAGGTTTTTGGTAATGTAAAATCTACTCCCTCCGTTTATAAATATTTCTCTTTCTAGAGATTTCAACAAGTAACTACATACGAAGCAAAATGAATGAATCTATACTTTAAAATATGCTATATATATCTGTATGTGGTAGTCCATTTGAAATTTCTGAAATGACAAATATTTTGGAACGAAGGGAGTATTTTTTAGTGATGTAAATTTTAGTCAAATTATAATTTTGTGATGTAGTATTTTACATCATCTGTTGAATTTGCTCTTAGCAATTTTTCCCACTAAGTACATTACAGTCCGTCGATCCAAGAGGAGAAAATCGGCTCCCGCCATAAAAAAAACACACAAGAGTGAGGACGCCCCTAGGGTTCCTAGCCGCCGCCACTACTGCCGGCCCTCCGCTGCGGCCTGCCCAGCCGGCCGAAGCCTCCGCTGTCCCGCCTCCGGTACAGGAGCACAGCAGCGCCTCCCTCCCTGGAGCAGCCGCTCCCGCCCGGCAACGCCGCCGCCCGGAGCTACCGGCGACCAGTATAGGCAGGTAGCCACCGCTCCTTCCTCCTTCTTCCCTCATCCCCCCCTCCCCCCCTCCCTCCTTCCTCTTGCATCCTCTATTTGTTCAAATTTTCTCCCTGATTTCTGTATTGGATGAGTACTTGCTGTAGATTGCATATTGTGAGAATATAATGATGACTATTTCTTGATGAGTACTTGCTGCATGGTTTTGACAGTGCATGTTCAAGTTTACATGTGAAAGGATTTTAGTTGATAGGTGTTTCTGATAATGCTTGTAGGAGCAAATGTTTACAGATTCTAGTTTGATTTTTTTTCTGATGAGCAAATGTTTTGGTTTAAACATGTTAGCAGATATCCATATCGGTGCGTTTTAGGCTTTAATTCGTTTTTTTTTTGGTTGATGGCAGACAAACGCTACATTTCCTAGATGAAGCACATATTCAAGATCATCGCGGTTCTGGCGGCGATCTCGGCCGTCTGGGTTGCGCTCCTTGAAACCTCGACAGTTCCTCACAGTTATACCTGGCTGGTGAGTGCCATGAATTCTTTCACTTGCTGAGTTATTGAAGTTAAGGCACTGTCTTTCGATTAAGACTCTTGCTTGTGACTTTTGTTGTTGTAGCTTCCCATCTATTTCGTAGTGGCGCTTGGATGCTACGGCCTTTTTATGGTTGGGTACGGGCTGATGTTCTTTCCCACTTGTCCTCAAGAAGCCGTACTACTACAGCAGGTAGAGGATTTAGTCGAGGGACTAATTCTCATTTTTGTCTACGCAGTCTCAATGCCATGTTGAGAACTAATAGTCGTAGAATATACATCCTACTTTCTTTCAGCTAAAAAAACATCCTAGGTCCCTTCCTGTTTTTAGTTATACACTTGTGCATTGTATATTGTACATTCTTTTCTTTTGGTTTTCTGCTGGCATAGTGAGATTCAGGGTATTATGCAGAAGAGCAGAAGGAATCATAAGTTTCTTTGTGCCTTATGTGTATAGTTGTATGGCTTTTCATAATGGCCACTACAAAGAAAACCAATGCACCTGATTTTGAAACTTTTAAGTTTTCTGTATAATTGCATTTTTTTCTTTGTTCCCATTTATAATTATTTGTGCTCGACCTACTATGCAGGATATTGTGGAGGCAAAGGAATTCTTATCCAAAAGGGGTGTTGATGTGGGCTCCGATTGATGTCCATTGTAATATTTATGTTTTATGACCAGTTTGAAGCTTCCTGGACACCATAGCTAGAAAAGGTTATGACATTTCACTATGTTTAGATACTGTTACTAACACAGTTTTGGTGAGTGGCGTGTTACAATTCTACATTTGAGGTGGATGGCTTGTCACAACACTACTTGTGTCCGAAAACATTACGAGAACAACTAATGAATGGTTCGTTAACAAGTCCATTAGTGTTCATGACATGTTTGCGTTGTAACCATCCGGAGTTGCATCACTGCATGCGTATCAGTTTGTGCTCTGCAGTATCGCCTTTGGTGATGCTTCGAATTGCTAGTTCTTTTGATGGTTTAGTTCTAGCGTGTAAGTTTCTGCCCAGTGCAGACTTGTTTCGTTTGGCAACTCTGGAACTGATCAAATTCAGCAAAGTTCCGTCTCATTGGCACTTTGAGGTTTGAACTCCTCATGATTTAACAAAAGATCATTAAACCTTTACCGATACCATTATTGCTCCATGTTTACAAAACAGTTGTAGAATGGACTGTGCAGTGAACCTGTTTCAACTCGTAATGCTATTATTATATATACATGTTCAGTCACATGCCAATTTGACAGCAGACAGTCGCCTGCTACTTTGAGCTAGCAGCTTCCGGCAGGGACTTGTTTGAGGCTGGTCCATCATCTTCTCCGGCACTGGGAACTCCTGGAGCCCCTTGGGCCATTATATATGTGCATATATGTTATGTGTTCCGTATACCTGGCCCTTGGCGTCTGTTGCTTAAACATGTATGCTGCTCTGTTCTGTTCCTGGCTTGGCATGTCAAAAGTTTTTAAAAATTATAGTAGAGTTTGTGGTGTTGTTGAATTTTTGGGTCCTGTTGGCGCCTTCTATGTGAGGTTGAGGTTTACCTAATGCTAGTCATTCTCTGCAATTCTCCAAAAAAAAAACACTGTTTTTTCTTTTCTTTCAGAAGTACCCGTTGCTGACATTTTGTGGACAGGTTTGAGAGCATTCATCGGACAATCTCGTGGTTAACAAACATGTTAGCAGTTAAAAAAAAGAAAATACTTGTTACCAGACTGGAGGGCCAATTGCATTGCTTCAGTGGATAATAGCGATTAACCCGCATTGTAGACATAATAAAACAGTTTATCATTTAAAGACATTTTGAAGTTTCATGGATGAACAAAACATGCTCCCTGTAGATAATCCAGTTCCTGCTAACCTAGTACAGTACTGAAGATAGTGCTTCTCATACCTTCTATTGTTAACATTGACCTGATCATTATGAATATGTACCAAGTGCCTTGGCTCTTGGTTGCTGTGAGGTGTCCCCGTTCATTGTGATGAAATTACCATGGAGGCAGCACAAGTGGCAGCATCATTACCATCGATTGAAAGTGTGCTTTTGATCTCTGTCAGTAGGTGCTAGTTTACATTTTCTTATTCGAGTTGTTCATATCATCATCACCCGCGTCAAAAGTTGACTTTATTTAGCTTGTGACCCGTCGTCAAGCCTTTTTAGCCATCATTCCTTGGCTTCACTTTGACCCTCTTACCCCTGACTGAGGGCAACTAGTCTCAAACTATTGGAAGCAAACCACAAGGATACCTGCGAATCAACCTGTGGTTGAGTTGGTTATGTGGACAGGAGGTAATAGCACCCCAGGTCCTTATACTTGCATGTCAGGTGATGGTTTAGTCCCTGAACTTGCAAAAGTAGATTATTTCATCCCTGAACTTGCATTGAAGGTGCAAATTTGGTCCACAGCCACTCACAGCTCGACAAGTGGATGCCAAGTGGCCTGGCTGGTCAGCGCGTCGCATTTTGCACATAGCCCCCTGCCTTATTTGCTTATCAACCCGCACTTCATGACCAAGTGGCACCTGAATAAATGTTCTCTCCCCTGGGTCAATAACTCCTGTTCCTCTTCTGTCCTCACCACTTCGACCGCGCGAGCTGCTGCCGCTGGAGCTGAAGCCGCGGGCTGACGTCAGCCATCATGGCGACATCGCCGGAGCTCACCGGCGGTGTGCAGCCGCCTCCTTCCGTCCATCAAGTTAGGCCGCACGGCGTCTTTCCTCCAGATTACGGTTCGTTTCTTCATCTCCTCTGTTCGTCCTCCTCTGCTTTGCTCCTCCTCCATTGTCGCCTGTAGCACCGGCGGATCAGTTTGTTTTGAGAGCGATTCTTGTACATCCAGTGGTACCTGTTGCCTAGTGTTCTTGCAGCGGATTAAAGAACTGATTTTGACCACAGATTTTGGTCTAGGGTTTAGGTATTTCTATTTTTGGCAAAGGTTTAGGGTTCATGTGCTGTTGTGTATTTAGTGACCCTGGGTAGCCATTGCAAAGTGTGTTGAATAGGTAGGAGATGACGACTGTAACATAAATACCCAGTTGTTACTAGATTTGTTCAGTTAATCTGCAAGATGTAGTCAACTGAACTTTTCTTCAGTTAATTGAGCTTTTCTTCAGTGAACTATATTGTTGCACTTGGAGATGCAGTAGCTGATATTTCTTCAGTTACTATAAGAGTATAAGAGGTAGTTAACTATATTGCATATATTTTTGTTGTAGTGGCTTGGTCCCCTAAACCTGTAAGAGGTAGTTAACTGAATGTTTGCAGTTAACTAACTGCATCTACAAGATGCAGTTAACTGATTTTGTGCTTATATTCTGCTGTATACTTGTTATGTTGATGTTTGTGCTTATATTATGCTCTATGTGGCTGCAGTGTGTGATTTAGCAATGGGACAGAGTGTGTATACTCCTTTCTTTACACTAGAACTTGAGCATGGTGGAATATTCTGTGGACCAACAAATAGCATGGAGTATTACAATCCATCTGTGGAGGTGATTGACTATGTTGATGCTGGGTCATTCTCATATGCATTCATTGAAGAGCATCTAAAATGGCTGGGATATCCTGTCCATGAGCACATAATTTACTGGCAAAGACCTGGAAAAGCAATTTCAGATGGAATGGTGAGAATTAGAGGTGATGAGGATGTGCAGCAAATGATCATAGAAAGTGCTAAGCAGAAAGTGCTTGTAATCATGGTGGACCATTCAGATTTCATCAGTAACTTTAGGCAAGATTTGATAGTGTCATCATTTCAGAGCCCAGACACATTGGCCACCTCAAATGTTGTTGTAGCCAGTGCAACATCATCTCACAGCCTCATTTCAGTCAATGTTGAATGTCCCCTTTCAGAGGTTGCAGCAGATTTCCAGTCTGAAGATAATTTGCTTAGTTATGGTGCACAGTCTGAAGATACAGTTCTGTCAGATTCAGATTTCAGTGACAGTGATTATGACATAGATGATGGTGATGATGATCTTTATGAAGAGAACATTGACTTTGATGTTAATGAACAAGCTCAGCTAGAGGAGGAAGAGGTTGAGCCTGACTATTTACTTGAAGATGAAGACCTTGACATCTCCACTTAAGAACAGGAGCAACTTAAGTACAAGTTCAAAGCTTTCAATAGCAAGGTGGACATGAAATCCCCTGTTTTTAAAGTGGGCATGGTCTTTGCTGATGTGGTTGAGCTGAGGAAAGCTCTTACTGCATATTCTATAAGGAACAGAGTGCAGATCAAGAAGGTGAAGAATGATAAGATAAGATTGGAGGCAGTGTGTACTACAGGCTGCCCTTGGCTGCTTAAGGCTAGCTATGATAATAGGACTGGAGGATTTGTCATAAAGGCTTACAATTCAGAGCATGTTTGCCAAAAGAAATGGAAACTAAAAGATTTGACAGCTAAATTCTTGTGCAACTTTTTCATAAATGAGTTCAGAGATGACCAGAAGTTGTCACTTGGCACATTTTCAAGAAAATGCACTAGTGAGTTCAATTGCACCCCTAACAGATGGAAGTTAGCAAGGGCTAGAAAGCAAGCACTTAATCAAATCCATGGTGATGAGGAGGAGCAGTTCAGTAGGTTAAGGGATTATGGGCATGAATTAAGGACAAAAAATCCTGGGTCTACATTTCTGGTTACTACTGAACTTGTCAAGGATACCAAGTTTCCATTGGGCAGGAAGTGTTTGAAAACATTGTATTGGTCTTATGATTCATGCAAAAAAGGGTGGCTAAAGGGCTGCAGGCCAATTATATTCATTGATGGCTGTCATATGAAAACAAGGTTCAAAGGAGTGCTGCTTAGTGCTGTAGGTATTGATCCTAATGACTGCCTTTTCCCAATTGCAATGGGTTGGGTGGAAGTAGAATGCACTGGTTCATGGAAGTGGTTTCTGACGATGATCTAAATATCATTAACACTGCTCCCTACACAATTATGAGTGACAAGCAGAAGGGTTTAATAAATGCTGTGCAGAAAGTTTGGCTTGATGCGGAACATAGGTTTTGTGTGAGGCACATCTACCAGAACTTCAATGAGAAGCACAAAGGGGAGGTTCTGAAGCAAGACCTGTGGGCCATTGCAAGATCACCTAACAAAGTTAAGTGGAGAGAAAATTGTAAGAAGATGGATGATCACTGCCCAGCTGCATTTCATTGGACTGAAAGGCTGGAACCAAAGACTTGGTGCAAAGCATTTTTCAGTGAATTTCCAAAATGTGATATTTTGCTCAACAATAACTCTGAAGTGTTTAACAGGTGAATTACTTGTCAAATTTGGTTTTAACTATGTGCTTTGAACATATCAGTAGTACTTTATACACATCACACATAACTATGACTGCATTCTTCCACTCTTTGTGCAGCTACATCCTTGATGGCAGAGAGATGCCAGTGCTTAGTATGCTTGAATACATATTTTACAAGATCATGCACAGGCTAGTGAGTAAGCAAAGAGAAGCTATAGAAAAGTGGACTCACCAGAGGATATGCCCTAAGATCAAGAAGAAATTGGACAAGAATACTGAGTTTGCTGCAAATTGCCATGTATCAGAAGCTGGCCAGCAGATCTTTAAAGTTCAGTCAGGTAATTCCAGCTACACAGTGAACCTTTGCTTGCACACTTGTGATTGCAGGAGATGGCAATTAGGGGGAGTACCCTGTGGGCATGCTGTAGCTTGTTGCAGGGAGGAGAGAATTGATCCTCAGACAATGGTTCATGAATGCTATACTGTTGAAACATATCTCAAGGCATATGGGTACACTCTAGTCCCTCTAGGAGACCCAAAGGAGTGGGAGAAACAGAATGGATATAAGATATTTCCACTTGTCTTCACTAAACAGTTGGGGAGGCCCAAGAAGAACAGGAAGCAGAGACCAGAGGAGAAAATCAAGAATGGTGTCAGGGTTTTGAACAGAAAAGGTCTTACAATGCATTGCTCAATTTGTGGTAGAGCTGATCACAACAGAAAAGGTCACTACACATGGCAGGAAACTAACATTCAGGAGGGTGTAGAAGAGGTTGATGAAAACTATGATGACCCATCTTTTCTCCAGGTAATTTCAGTGTTCAACTTATATGCTGAACTTACCTGAACTCTAACTGAACCTAACTGTATTTGAACCCTAACTGAACTTAGCTGAACCTAACTATATTTAACTGAACTTAACTGAACCTAACTGAATTTAAATGACTCTAACTGAGTTTTGTGCTTTGCAAAACATCTTCCCTAGCCACCCAGATCCTAGGCTGGACCCAACTGAGTCACCAACCAGTATGGTGTACAACATGGCTCAAAGAGAGACTGCAAGAAGAGGTGCTGACAGGGTTCATGTGCCACTGCCTGAGCTTTCTTCATTTGTTGCTGCTGCTGGTGCTTCCATGCCTCAGCCAAGAGTGACTACAGAAATGCACATAGGGAGGCAAACAAGGGCAAGCACACAAGCTGAAAACAATGCAACTGCAGCTGGTAGGGGAAGAGGAAGGAAAAGAGCAAGAAATTCAGATGTTGCTGCTGCTAGAGGAAGAGGAGCAAGTGCAACCGCAGGGAGAGGCAGAGGAGCAGATGCAAATGGAGGGAGAGGAAGAGGAGCAAGTGCAACTGGAGGGAGAGGAAGAGGAGCAAGTGCAACTGGAGGGAGAGGAAGAGGAGCAAGTGCCACTGGAGGGAGAGGCAGAGGAGCAAATGCAGATGACCAAGTTCCAACTGGAGGGAGAGGCACATGAGCACCAAATGCAAATGCATATGCTTGGAGAGGAGGAGCACCAGATGCAAGTGCTTGGCCAGAAGGAGCAGCAAATGCAACTGCTTGGGCAGGAGGAGAAGTTCCATCTGTAGGGAGAGGAACATCAAATGTTCCATATTCAGGATGGAGATGGCTACTGTTTGGAGATCAGAGGACAGTTCCTGATCTCAATGCTCCTGCTGATGATTTCATGGCACCACATCAGTGATTGTGTGCCAGTTGGTGGTAGTGATTGCCTACCATTCTTTTTTGTTAAGCAAACAGTGGCTTAAATTGCCTGTTTTTTGATGGCAAACTGTGGCTCACAATGGCATTCATTGCCCTTTTTTGTAACTAACTTATATGATGCATGGATGTGTTACTTATGGATGGCTTAAATTGCCACTTATTCAGTTAAGTTATATGATGCATGGATGTGCTGCTTATTATTCATGCATGTGTTACTAAACTGAAGATGCAGTTAACTGCAAATGCAGATAACTACAGATGCAGATAAATTTCAATAATTAGTAACCTAAATGATTGTGAAAAAATTCAAATTTTTTAAAAAATGGTGTGCCTGGGGCTCGAACCCAGGACCTGTTGTTACAAACGCTGAGAACAATGCCAGTAGAATAGTAGTAGTGATTTGTTAGGTTGTATGTAACTAGGTAGTTATTATGCGCCCTCGTTTCGTCCGCCCGTTCGGTTTCCAGCTCTTTAAGACCACCCACCGCTGAACTCGCCCACTCAACCAGCTCCACTCCCCTGCCCAGTCGACCCACGTATCTTCGGTCTCGTCGCTCCACCAACTTCCACGCCCCGCATTGAAACCCTCGCTCACCGTCGAGCTCAACGCTGCCGCCGACGCCATGGACAACACTCCATCGTGGCAGCGAGCGATCGAAGATCTGGCCCGTGACGACGAGGCGGCCCGCGCGGATCTAAGGGAGATCGCGCGCTGGTTCCCCAACATCGGCATGATGCGCCATCACGCCCGCGGCCTCATCAAGATCATGACGGACGACGAGAAGCGGCGGGCAATGCCCCCCGGGCCGGGGGTTGCGCCTCCGCTGATCCTTCGCTTCGCGATGATGGAGACACGCTCCGACGACCCGAGGCAGCGCGCGAGGTGGTGGATGTATCGCTCCGCCACCACGCCCTCGCCGCACCCGGATCCGTTCCGCGTCACGTCCAGGGCGCAGAGCGTGCGCGACGTCGTCCTGGCCCTCCCCGCGCCGGTGAACACCGCCTACTGGGATAGATTCCAGCCCGAGCTCCTCGTCCACGACGACATCTCCGATGCGGACTCGTCCGACGATGACGACTCCAAGTACTGCAAGGTCGACTCCGACAACGACTTTGGCTACAGGGGGACACTGGCACTTCTTCCGAGGAGGAGGAGATAGAGGTCGTTGTCCTGTCAGACGACGAGCCGGAGATCCAAATGGTGGTGCCCGTCGTCGACCCCAGGGAGGGTGGTCACAGGGCTCGTCCAATCGAAGTGGACCTGCTTCCAGACGTGCCCGACATCGTCAAGCAAGAGTTGCTGGAGGAGGTAGCGCAGGACGCGGTGGCAGAGCCGGCCAGGATCAGCGACAAGGCTGTGAAGAGGTCTTCTGCAGGGGAGGTGCGCCGCTCCGAACGTCTCAAACGCCTGAAGATGTGAAGAAGAACGAAGGAAGACTGAAGAAGAAGATGATGAAGTAGTTAGGTATGCTTCTTATAAGTTCAGCATATAAGTTAGAACTATTTTGCGTTTAGTTAAGTTAGGTGTGCTGTTTATAGATTCAACACATAAGTTATTTGTAATGCTGCTATGGGAACTGCTGCAAGTTTATGCAAGGTTATCGTTGAACTGCTATGCTATGATGTTAGGGTGATGATATGCTGCAATGTTGCTATTTTGGTCATGTTGCTTCAATTTGGTTACAATGTTGCTGTTGTTGTAGTTGCCATGCTGCTGTGTTTTGCCATGCTCCTGCCTTTGCCATGCTGTAGTACAAATGTGCTGTGGATAGCATGTGCTGTGCTGTTGTGTCCAAAATTAGCATAAATTTAATACTGTAGATTCAGCAGATACTTAATCTGTACTAATGCATCTCTCTTTAGGTCAAAATCATATTCAGTTTACTATTCAGTTAGTACTACTGCATCTCTCTTTAGTTTACTGAATCTTTAGTAACAATGTCAAAAAATCAGTTTACTGAATATTCAGTAACACTGTCAAAAAATTCAGTTTACTAATCTTCAGTAACACTGTCAAAAATTCAGTTTACTGAATATTCACTAACACTGTCAAAAAATCAGTTTACTGAATCTTCAGTAACACTGTCAAAAAATTCAGTTATGTAATAACACCTTCAAACAACATAACTTGGGCAGTGATAAAAATTCAGTTAACTAGAGGCAGTCATACAAATTCAGTGCCTTACAGGATACTGGCATACAAATCAACCAAGTTCATTAAAAGAGTGCAAGCAATTAATAGCTACTATTTAAGGCAGCATTACATCAACAATGAATTACTCAAATTCATCTAAGATCTCCTTCACCCTCCTTATCTTGCTCTTGGTCTCCTCCTTGTGCCTGAACAAATCACCAATCATGTACTCTAGTTTCTTCTTCTCCTTCTTCAGCTCAGCCCTCTGGGACAACACTTTGTCCATCTCTTCCTTCATCTTCTCCATCTGTTGCTTCATCTCATCCCTCTCTTTCTCTGCCTTAGCCCTCACAACCTGATGAATGCTAGTGCTAGATTTAGCAGACAACTTCTTCTTCTCAAGCTCTTGCTTTAGGTCAGAAACAGCAAGTCTTGCATTGCCCAACTCAGTAATTGCCTGCTCCTTGTCAGCCACCATCTTAGCAAAATCCAGTTTAAAAAACCTCAGTTCTTTTTCCATCTTTTCTTTCTCTCTCACAACCCTAAGATTTTCTTCAGCAAGATGTAAATTCTCACTGATCCTTAGCTTGTTCTCATCATCATACATGCCCCAAACCCTAGCTAAACTCATCTTCAGAGTGGCAGGCCATTCAGGGTCAATCTGAAGGAAATATGCCCTAGAGGCAATAATAAAGTTATTATTTATTTCCTTATATCATGATAAATGTTTATTATTCATGCTAGAATTGTATTAACCGGAAACATAATACATGTGTGAATACATAGACCAACAGAGTGTCACTAGTATGCCTCTACTTGACTAGCTCGTTAATCAAAGATGGTTATGTTTCCTAACCATGAACAATGAGTTGTTATTTGATTAACGAGGTCACATCATTAGTAGAATGATCTGATTGACATGACCCATTTCATTAGCTTAGCACCCGATCGTTTAGTATGTTGCTATTGCTTTCTTCATGACTTATACATGTTCCTATAACTATGAGATTATGCAACTCCCGTTTACCGGAGGAACACTTTGGGTACTACCAAACATCACAACGTAACTGGGTGATTATAAAGGAGTACTACAGGTGTCTCCAATGGTAGATGTTGGGTTGGCGTATTTCGAGATTAGGGTTTGTCACTCCGATTGTCGGAGAGGTATCTCTGGGCCCTCTCGGTAATGCACATCACATAAGCCTTGCAAGCACTGCAACTAATAAGTTAGTTGTGAGATGATGTATTACGGAACGAGTAAAGAGACTTGCCGGTAATGAGATTGAACTAGGTATTGGATACCGACGATCGAATCTCGGGCAAGTAACGTACCGATGACAAAGGGAACAACGTATGTTGTTATGCGGTCTGACCGATAAAGATCTTCGTAGAATATGTAGGAGCCAATATGGGCATCCAGGTCCCGCTATTGGTTATTGACCGGAGACGTGTCTCGGTCATGTCTACATTGTTCTCGAACCGTAGGGTCCGCACGCTTAACGTTACGATGACAGTTATTATGAGTTTATGCATTTTGATGTACCGAAGGTTGTTCGGAGTCCCGGATGAGATCACGGACATGACGAGGAGTCTCGAAATGGTCGAGACGTAAAGATTGATATATTGGAAGCCTATGTTTGGGCACCGGAAGTGTTCCGGGTGAAATCGGGATTTTACCAGATTACCGGGAGGGTTACCGGAACCCCCCGGGAGGCAAATGGGCCTATTGGGCCTTAGTGGAAAAGAGAGAAGGGGCAGCCCACAGGCTAGCCGGCCGAACCCCCCTTCCCTAGTCCTATTAGGACTAGGAGAAGGGGCCGGCCCCCCTCTCTTCTTGTTCTCCCGAAGAGTCCTATTAGGAATAGGATTTGGGGGAAGGAGTCCTACTCCCGGTAGGAGTGGGACTCCTCCCTGCGCCTCCCTCCTAGCCGGCCGACCCCCTTGCCCCTGGTCCTTTATATACGGGGGCAGGGGGCACCCCATAGACACACAACTTGATCCTTGAGATCGTTCCTTAGCCGTGTGCGGTGCCCCCTGCCACCAAATTCCACCTCGATCGTACCGTTGTAGTGCTTAGGCGAAGCCCTGCGTCGGTAGTACATCAAGATCGTCATCACGCCGTCGTGCTGACGAAACTCTTCCTCGACGCTTTGCTGGATCGGAGCCCGAGGAACGTCATCGAGCTGAACGTGTGCTAAGAACTCGGAGGTGCCGGAGTAACGGTGCTTGGATCGGTCGGATCGGGAAGAAGACGTACGACTACTTCCTCTACGTTGTGTGATCGCTTCCGCAGTCGGTCTGCGTTGGTACGTAGACAACACTCTCCCCTCTCGTTGCTGTGCATCACCATGATCTTGCGTGTGCGTAGGAATTTTTTTGAAATTACTGCGTTCCCCAACAGTGGCATCCGAGCCTAGGTTTTATGGTTTAATGTTATATGCACGAGTAGAACACAAGTGAGTTGTGGGCGATACAAGTCATACTGCCTACCAGCATGTCATACTTTGGTTCGGCGGTATTGTTGGTTGAGACGATCCGGACCAACCTTACGCGTACTCTTACGCGAGACCGGTTCCCTCGACGTGCTTTGCACATAGATGGCTTGCGGAAGACTGTCTCTCCAACTTTAGTTGAACCAAGTGTGACTATGCCCGGTCCTTGAGAAGGTTAAAACGGAGTCTATTTGACGAACTATCGTTGTGGTTTTGATGCGTAGGTGAGATGAGTTCTTACTTAAGCCCGTAGCAGCCACGTAAAACTTGCAACAACAAAGTAGAGAACGTCTAACTTGTTTTTGCAGGGTATGTTGTGATGTGATATGGTCAAGGCATGATGCTGATTTTATTGTATGAGATGATCATGTTTTGTAACCGAGTTATCGGCAACTGGCAGGAGCCATATGGTTGTCGCTTTATTGTATGCAATGCAATCGCGATGTAATGCTTTACTTTATTACTAAGCGGTAGTGATAGTCGTGGAAGCATAAGATTGGCGAGACGACAACGTTGCTACGATGGAGATCAAGGTGGCGCGCCGGTGACGATGGTGATCATGACGGTGCTTCGGAGATGGAGATCACAAGCACAAGATGATGATGGCCATATCATATCACTTATATTGATTGCATGTGATGTTTATCCTTTTATGCATCTTATCTTGCTTTGATTGACGGTAGCATTATAAGATGATCTCTCGCTAAATTATCAAGAAGTGTTCTCCCTGAGTATGCACCGTTGCCAAAGTTCGTCGTGCCCAGACACCACGTGATGATCGGGTGTGATAAGCTCTACGTCCATCTACAACGGGTGCAAGCCAGTTTTGCACACGCAGAATACTCAGGTTATACTTGACGAGCCTAGCATATGCAGATATGGCCTCGGAACACAGAGACCGAAAGGTCGAGCGTGAATCATATAGTAGATATGATCAACATGACGATGTTCACCATTGAAAACTACTCCATCTCACGTGATGATCGGTTATGGTTTAGTTGATTTGGATCACGTAATCACTTAGAGGATTAGAGGGATGTCTATCTAAGTGGGAGTTCCTAAGTAATTTGATTAACTGAACTTAAACTTATCATGAACTTAGTACCTGATAGTATCTTGCTTGTTTATGTTGCTTGTAGATAGATGGCTCGTGCTATTGTTCCGTTGAATTTTAATGCGTTCCTTGAGAAAGCAAAGTTGAAAGATGATGGTAGCAATTACACGGACTGGGTCCGTAACCTGAGGATTATCCTCATTGCTGCACAGAAGAATTACGTCCTGGAAGCACCGCTGGGTGACAGGCCTGCTGCTGGAGCAACACCAGATGTTATGAACGTCTGGCAGAGCAAAGCTGATGACTACTCGATAGTTCAGTGTGCCATGCTTTACGGCTTAGAATCGGGACTTCAACGACGTTTTGAACGTCATGGAGCATATGAGATGTTTCAAGAGTTGAAGTTAATATTTCAAGCAAATGCCCGAATTGAGAGATATGAAGTCTCCAATAAGTTCTATAGCTGCAAGATGGAGGAGAACAGTTCTGTCAGTGAGCATATACTCAAAATGTCTGGGTATAATAATCACTTGATTCAGATGGGAGTTAATCTTCCAGATGATTGCGTCATTGACAGAATTCTCCAATCACTACCACCAAGCTACAAGAGCTTCGTGATGAACTATAATATGCAAGGGATGAACAAGACTATTCCCGAGCTCTTGGCAATGCTGAAAGCTGCGGAGGTAGAAGTCAAGAAGGAGCATCAAGTGTTGATGGTTAACAAAACCACTAGTTTCAAGAAAAAGGGCAAAGGGAAGAAGAAGGGAAACTTCAAGAAGAACATCAAGCAAGTTGCTGCTCAGGAGAAGAAACCCAAGTCTGGACCTAAGCCTGAAACTGAGTGCTTCTACTGCAAGCAGACTGGTCACTGGGAGCGGAACTGCCCCAAGTATTTGGCGGATAAGAAGGATGGCAAAGTGAGCAAAGGTATATGTGATATACATGTTATTGATGTGTACCTTACTAGAGCTCGCAGTAGCACCTGGGTATTTGATACTGGTTCTGTTGCTAATATTTGCAACTCGAAACAGGGACTACGGAATAAGCGGACACTAGCAAAGGACGAGGTGACGATGCGCGTGGGAAACGGTTCCAAAAGTCGATGTGATCGCGGTCGGCACGCTACCTCTACATCTACCTTCGGGATTAATATTAGACCTAAATAATTGTTATTTGGTGCCAGCGTTGAGCATGAACATTATATCTGGATCTTGTTTAATGCGAGACGGTTATTCATTTAAATAAGAGAATACTGGTTGTTCTATTTATATGAATAATATCTTTTATGGTCATGCACTTTTGAAGAGTGGTCTATTCTTGTTGAATCTCGAAGATAGTGATACACATATTCATAATGTAGAAGCCAAAAGATGCAAAGTTAATAATGATAGTGCAACTTATTTGTGGCACTGCCGTTTAGGTCATATCGTTGTAAAGCGCATGAAGAAACTCCATACTGATGGGCTTTTGGAACCACTTGATTATGAATCACTTGGTACTTGCGAACCGTGCCTCATAGGCAAGATGACTAAAACACCGTTCTCCGGTGCTATGGAGAGAGCAACAGATTTATTGGAAATCATACATACCGATGTATGTGGTCTGATGAATATTGAGGCTCGTGGTGGATATCATTATTTTCTCACCTTCACAGATGATTTAAGCAGATATGGGTATATCTACTTAATGAAACATAAATCTGAAACATTTGAAAGGTTCAAAGAATTTCAGAGTGAAGTTGAAAATCATCGTAACAAGAAAATAAAGTTTCTACGATCTGATCATGGAGGAGAATATTTGAGTTACGAGTTTGGTATACATTTGAAAAAAATTGTGGAATAGTTTCGCAACTCACGCCACCCGGAATACCACAGCGTAATGGTGTGTCCGAACGTCGTAATCGCACTTTACTAGATATGGTGCGATCCATGATGTCTCTTACTGATTTACCGCTATCGTTTTGGGGTTATGCTTTAGAGACGGCCACATTCACGTTAAATAGGGCACCATCAAAATCCGTTGAGACGACGCCTTATGAACTATGGTTTGGCAAGAAACCAAAGTTGTCGTTTCTTAAAGTTTGGGGCTGCGATGCTTATGTGAAAAAGCTTCAACCTGATAAGCTCGAACCCAAAGCGGAGAAATGTGTCTTCATAGGATACCCAAAGGAAACTGTTGGGTATACCTTCTATCACAGATCCGAAGGCAAGACATTCGTTGCTAAGAATGGATCATTTCTAGAGAAGGAGTTTCTCTCGAAAGAAGTGAGTGGGAGGAAAGTAGAACTTGACGAGGTAACTGTACCTGCTCCCTTATTGGAAAATAGTACATCACAGAAAACTGTTTCTGCGACACCTATACCAATCAGTGAGGAAGCTAATGATGATGATCATGAAGCTTCAGAACAAGATACTACTGAACCACGTAGATCAACCAGAGTGAGATCCGCACCAGAGTGGTACAGAAATCCAGTTCTGGAAGTCATGATACTGGATCATGATGAACCTACGAACTATGAAGAAGCGATGGTGAGCCCAGATTCCGCAAAGTGGCTTGAGGCCATGAAATCTGAGATGGGATCCATGTATGAGAACAAAGTATGGACTTTGGTTGACTTGCCCGATGATCGGCAAGCAATTGAGAATAAATGGATCTTCAAGAAAAAGACTGACGCTGACGGTAATGTTACTGTCTATAAAGCTCGACTTGTCGCAAAAGGTTTTCGACAAGTTCAAGGGGTTGACTACGATGAGACTTTCTCACCCGTAGCGATGCTTAAGTCCGTCAGAATTATGTTAGCAATTGCCGCATTTTATGATTATGAAATATGGCAGATGGATGTCAAAACTGCATTCCTGAATGGATTTCTGGAAGAAGAGTTGTATATGGTACAACCAGAAGGTTTTGTCGATCCAAAAGGAGCTAACAAAGTATGCAAACTCCAGCGATCCATTTATGGACTGGTGCAAGCATCTCGGAGTTGGAATAAACGCTTTGATAGTGTGATCAAAGCATTTGGCTTTATACAGACTTTTGGAGAAGCCTGTATTTACAAGAAAGTGAGTGGGAGCTCTGTAGCATTTCTGATATTATATGTGGATGACATATTGCTAATTGGAAATGATATAGAATTTCTGGATAGCATAAAGGGATACTTGAATAAAAGTTTTTCGATGAAAGACCTCGGGGAAGCTGCTTACATATTAGGCATAAAGATCTATAGAGATAGATCAAGACGCTTAATTGGACTTTCACAAAGCACATACCTGGACAAGATTTTGAAGAAATTCAAAATGGATCAAGCAAAGAAAGGGTTCTTGCCTGTGTTACAAGGTATGAAATTGAGTAAGACTCAATGCCCGACCACTGCAGAAGATAGAGAGAAAATGAAAGATGTTCCCTATGCTTCAGCCATAGGCTCTATCATGTATGCAATGCTGTGTACCAGACCTGATGTGTGCCTTGCTATAAGTTTAGCAGGGAGGTACCAAAGTAATCCTGGAATGGATCACTGGACAGCGGTCAAGAACATCCTGAAATACCTGAAAAGGACTAAGGATATGTTTCTCGTATATGGAGGTGACAAAGAGCTCACCGTAAGAGGTTACGTTGATGCAAGCTTTGACACTGATCCGGACGATTCTAAATCGCAAACCGGATACGTGTTTACTTTAAACGGTGGAGCTGTCAGTTGGTGCAGTTCTAAACAAAGCGTCGTAGCGGGATCTACATGTGAAGCGGAGTACATAGCTGCTTCGGAAGCAGCAAACGAAGGAGTCTGGATGAAGGAGTTCATATCCGATCTAGGTGTCATACCTAGTGCATCGGGTCCAATGAAAATCTTCTGTGACAATACTGGTGCAATTGCCTTGGCAAAGGAATCCAGATTTCACAAAAGAACCAAACACATCAAAAGACGCTTCAACTCCATCCGGGATCTAGTCCAGGTGGGAGACATAGAGATTTGCAAGATACATACGGATCTGAATGTTGCAGACCCGTTGACTAAGCCTCTTCCACGAGCAAACCATGATCAGCACCAAGGCTCCATGGGTGTTAGAATCATTACTGTGTAATCTAGATTATTGACTCTAGTGCAAGTGGGAGACTGAAGGAAATATGCCCTAGAGGCAATAATAAAGTTATTATTTATTTCCTTATATCATGATAAATGTTTATTATTCATGCTAGAATTGTATTAACCGGAAACATAATACATGTGTGAATACATAGACCAACAGAGTGTCACTAGTATGCCTCTACTTGACTAGCTCGTTAATCAAAGATGGTTATGTTTCCTAACCATGAACAAGGAGTTGTTATTTGATTAACGAGGTCACATCATTAGTAGAATGATCTGATTGACATGACCCATTCCATTAGCTTAGCACCCGATCGTTTAGTATGTTGCTATTGCTTTCTTCATGACTTATACATGTTCCTATAACTATGAGATTATGCAACTCCCGTTTACCGGAGGAACACTTTGGGTACTACCAAACGTCACAACGTAACTGGGTGATTATAAAGGAGTACTACAGGTGTCTCCAATGGTAGATGTTGGGTTGGCGTATTTCGAGATTAGGGTTTGTCACTCCGATTGTCGGAGAGGTATCTCTGGGCCCTCTCGGTAATGCACATCACATAAGCCTTGCAAGCACTGCAACTAATAAGTTAGTTGTGAGATGATGTATTACGGAACGAGTAAAGAGACTTGCCGGTAACGAGATTGAACTAGGTATTGGATACCGACGATCGAATCTCGGGCAAGTAACGTACCGATGACAAAGGGAACAACGTATGTTGTTATGCGGTCTGACCGATAAAGATCTTCATAGAATATGTAGGAGCCAATATGGGCATCCAGGTCCCGCTATTGGTTATTGACCGGAGACGTGTCTCGGTCATGTCTACATTGTTCTCGAACCGTAGGGTCCGCACGCTTAACGTTACGATGACAGTTATTATGAGTTTATGCATTTTGATGTACCGAAGGTTGTTCGGAGTCCCGGATGAGATCACGGACATGACGAGGAGTCTCGAAATGGTCGAGACGTAAAGATTGATATATTGGAAGCCTATGTTTGGGCACCGGAAGTGTTCCGGGTGAAATCGGGATTTTACCGGATTACCGGGAGGGTTACCGGAACCCCCCGGGAGGCAAATGGGCCTATTGGGCCTTAGTGGAAAAGAGAGAAGGGGCAGCCCACAGGCTAGCCGGCCGAACCCCCCTTCCCTAGTCCTATTAGGACTAGGAGAAGGGGCCGACCCCCCCTCTCTTCTTTTTCTCCCGAAGAGTCCTATTAGGAATAGGATTTGGGGGAAGGAGTCCTACTCCCGGTAGGAGTGGGACTCCTCCCTGCGCCTCCCTCCTAGCCGGCCGACCCCCTTGCCCCTGGTCCTTTATATACGGGGGCAGGGGGCACCCCATAGACACACAACTTGATCCTTGAGATCGTTCCTTAGCCGTGTGCGGTGCCCCCTGCCACCAAATTCCACCTCGATCGTACCGTTGTAGTGCTTAGGCGAAGCCCTGCGTCGGTAGTACATCAAGATCGTCATCACGCCGTCGTGCTGACGAAACTCTTCCTCGACGCTTTGCTGGATCGGAGCCCGAGGAACGTCATCGAGCTGAACGTGTGCTAAGAACTCGGAGGTGCCGGAGTAACGGTGCTTGGATCGGTCGGATCGGGAAGAAGACGTACGACTACTTCCTCTACGTTGTGTGATCGCTTCCGCAGTCGGTCTGCGTTGGTACGTAGACAACACTCTCCCCTCTCGTTGCTGTGCATCACCATGATCTTGCGTGTGCGTAGGAAATTTTTTGAAATTACTGCGTTCCCCAACACAATCCACTCCACAAACTTGCATTTTGGTATTTCCTACAAAATAAGAAAGAACACAACTTTACATACATGAAGAAGTTTGGATTCAGTTAAATTCACCAACAATATGCTCTTAAGTTAAGTTAAGTTCAATTAAGTTCAGTTAGTTCATTTAAATTTAGTTAACTACACAAACAAGATGCTGTTAACTGAAAAATTCAGTTAAGTTCAGATCAGTTCAGTAAAGTTAGTTAAGTTCAGTTAACTCAGTAAAGTTCATTTATGTTGAGTTAAGGTCAGTTAAGTTAGTTCACTTAAATTCAGCTAAGTACACAAACAAGATGCTGTTAACTGTAAACAATTCAATTAAATTAACAAACAACATGTTGTTCCAAGTTTGATTAAACTGTAGATCTACTAACCTTTTGTGCACAAGCTAGATACCTCCTTCCACTATCAACTGATTCAAAGGAAACAAGCTTCTCACAGACACACTGGTGTTCACATCTAGCTGGAAGATCTGGAGCAAGTCCTGTCCACTCAGAGCAAAAAATGTGGCAGGAGCAGGAGCCTACAACACAATATTTTCAGAAAAATCCCCTCTTCTTGCCCAAACCCTAACTGGCAGAGTCATAGTAGATCTACTCACCTCACTTGTGACAGAGTAGCCATCGGATGACGAGCTGGAACCTTCACTCCAAGAAACCATGGCGGAGAGCTGGAGGCTGCGGCGAGCTGGAGCAGGGAAGGAAGCGAGGGAGCGGAGAAGTGAGCGGAGGGTGAGCTGCCGACAAAGTAGAATATTCCAACGAATATACCAACACATGTCTCACATTTGTGATGAAGTGCGGGTTGATAAGCAAATAAGGCAGGGGGCTATGTGCAAAATGCGGCGCGCTGACCAGCCAGGCCACTTGGCATCCACTTGTCGAGCTGTGAGTGGCTGTGGACCAAATTTGCACCTCCAATGCAAGTTTAGGGATGAAATAATCTACTTTTGCAAGTACAAGGACTAAACCATCACCTGACATGCAAGTATAAGGACCTGGGGTGCTATTACCTCGGTGGACAGTGGTATCCCCAACCCATCAGGGTTCAAATTCTGGTACTCGCATTATTCCTGGATTTATTTCAGGATTTCCGGCGATACGCTTTTAGTGGGAGGAGATGTTCCCGTCGACGACGAGGCGCCTACGGTGACTTCGTAAATCTCAAGATAATATGCCGGCTCAGTCTCTCGGAGGTGCTCATAGGGATAGGGTGTGCGTGTGTGCGTTCATAGGGGTGAATGCATGCGCGTGTATATAAGCGCTTGTGTCTGTATCAATGCTCAAAAAACCCACAAGGATACCTGATTTTTTTTTCTAACTGCTCAGTCGATTTTTGGCGAGGCCAAAGGCGGGAACAATGTGAGGAGCGGTAGCAACGAGCGTCGACCCAGCGAGGCCAAGCCAAGACCTCGCCGGAGACGGAGATGGCACTGCAAGCGACAGCGAACTGCGGCGTCCTAGTCAGGCTACAACAAAGCACTGCTTCCTATTACCCGGGAGTGGGACGTGTCACCCATCTGACATCTGTCATTGTCACTTCATTAAGCACAGTATCAACCACAAGGGGCAAAATGACGCACAAATGTGTAGCAACCGATCGAAAATTGTCTTGCATAGGTTTGAGTTTTTCTTCAGAACTCAGGGGACAAAACATGACGCAACAGGTGTCTATATGCAACAGCAACACACTGCTTTATTATTAGTCAAACACAAGGCAAAACGCTACGTACATACAACAATTGTATACACCATACTGCAACACATATAAGCAGCGATTACAACACAAAAAACCATGGAGGCCTCGTCGCTACGCGTCGTGGCCATGCCCATTGCACGAGCCTGCCGCCGGTAATGGAGGCTGCGACGACGGCGCGTCGATCTCTCTGAGCACGGCGACCACGTGCAGCATGTTGGGCCTCTTCGACGGGAAGTCGTCCACGCACTGCAGCGCCATCTCCAGGAACCTCATCATCTCCGTCTCGTCGTCGCCGGTCGCGGCCGCGACGAGCTCCGGGTCCACGACCTCCTTGCCGGCGCCCTCCCTGACCTTCATCTTGACCCAGCCGACGAGGTTGGTGTCCCCGAAGTCCTCCTTGTCGGTGGGCCGCCGCCCGGTGAGCAGCTCCAGCAGCACCACGCCGAGGGAGTAGACGTCGCCCTTGGCGGTGCAACGGAAGCTCTGGTAGTACTCCGGCGGCACGTACCCGGGGGTCCCAGCGAGGGTGCTGACGCTGAGGTGCGTGTCGAGCGCGCTGATGAGCCTGGCCATGCCGAAGTCGGCGACGCGGGCCTCCATCATGCCGTCGAGGAGCACGTTGCTGGACTTCATGTCGCGGTGGATGATGTGCGGGATGCAGTTGTGGTGCAGGAAGCAGAGCCCCTTGGCCGCCCCGCGCGCCACCGTCTTCCTCTTCTCCCACGTCAGCGCCGGCGCGCCGTCGGCCGGGAGGTGGAGCATGTCCTCCAGGCTGCCGTGGGTCATGTACTCGTACACCAGCAGCCGCTCCTCGCCGATCTTGCAGTAGCCCAGCAGGGGCACGAGGTTCCGGTGCTTGATCTTGCCCAGCGTCTCCATCTCCGCCATGAACTCCCGGTCGCCCTGGTGGCTCAGCGGGATCAGCTTCTTGATGGCGACCGTGGAGCCGTCCTTGAGCGTCGCCTTGAACACCTCGCCGAACCCGCCGGAGCCGATCAGGCTGGCCGCCGAGAAGCCGTTGGTGGCCTCGATCAGCTGCGTGAAGGTGAGCTTCCGGAGCTGCCGCTGGAAGGTGGCCACGTTGATGCTCAGCGCCTCCTTCTCCGCTTTGCCCAGCTTCCACGTCGTCGCCGTCCGCGTCCCGTCCTGCAGGCTGCTCAGCATCCGCGCCTCCCGCACCTCCCGCCGCCGCACGCGCACCGCCACCGCCCAGATCGACACCGCGCACGCCAGCCCGGCGGTGACCATCACGGCCAGGAGCACGGCGTTCGCCCACGGCGCCCTCGGCAGAGGCCACCTGGCGTTTGTACTTTCAGCTGCAGCGCCGGAGGAGGCCGCGACGCTCGCCCTCGGCAGCCGGTCGCTGCACGGCACCAGCGGCATGCCGCAGAGGCCAGGGTTGTCGGCGTACTGGCTCGCCGGCAGCGTGCTGAGCTGCCCGCGCTGCGGGATCTCGCCTGCGAGGTCGTTGTCGGAGACGTCGATCTGCACGAGGAAGGAGAGGTTGGAGAAGGAGTCCGGGATGCTGCCCTGCAGCCGGTTGTGCGACACGTCGAACACGCCGAGGTCGTGGAGGCGGCCGAGCGACGCCGGGATCTCGCCGCTGAGGTTGTTCCTCGCCAGGTCGAGCACCTGGAGCAGCACCATGTCGCCCAGCTCCTCCGGGATGGCGCCGACGAGGCTGTTGTACGAGAGGTCCAGGTACTCCAGCGTCTGGTACCGCGTCCACCCGCTCACCGCTGCGCCGGAGTAGAGCCGCGTGAAGTCGCAGCTCCTGAGGGTGGGCACCTGCAGCAGCCGCTCCGGCCGGATGCCGGCGAACTCCAGCAGCCCACCCACGCCCTTGCACGCGTTCCCAGCGTTGCGGACGAACGCCAGCGTGTTGCCGGACAGGATGCCGCTCAGCGGCGTCGCCCCGAGCTGCCGGCCGAGGCGGTGCGGGATCACGCCGGTGAGCCTGTTGCTGTTGAGGTCCAGCCACATCAGGCTGCTGCAGTTGCCGAGCTCCTTGGGGATGTCGCCCACGAGGCTATTGTTCGCCAGCTGCAGCACGGCGAGCCGGGACAGCCGGCCGAACTCCGGCCTGATCGTGCCGCTGATCCGGTTGCTCGTGAGCGAGATCCACTCGAGGCCGGTGCAGTTGAAGAGCTCGACGTGGATGTCGCCGCCGATGAAGTTGTTGTTGAGGATGAGCGTGCGGAGGCTCCGGCATTGCCCGAGCTCCGCGGGGATCTGGCCTTCTAGCTGGTTGAGCCACGTCACGAGCTGCTCCAGGGCACGGAGCATGCCGAGCTCCGGCGGGATGGCGCCGCGCAGGTAGTTGATGCTGAAGTCGATCACCCGCAGGCGCGAGCAGTTGGCCAGCCCGGGAGGGATCGCGCCGGTGAGGAGGTTGTCCGGCATCCGGAGCTCCTCCAGCGCCGCGCCGGGCGTGCAGAGCTCGGCGGGCAGCGCGCCGGCGATCTTGTTGCTGCTGAAGTCGGCGACCCTGAGGCTGTTGCAGGCAGAGATGGTGCTCGGGAGCGATCCCGAGATGAAGTTGTTGCTGAGAAACAGGATCTCCAACTTGGTGAGGTTCCCGAGCACCGCGGCCGGGATCGCGCCGGAGATGTTGTTGTTGGCCGCGTCGAGCAGCTGGAGCGCGCGGCACGACGACAGGGGCTCCGGGATAGAGCCGGAGATGTTGTTGCTTGAGACTCTGAGGATCCGCAGCGACGAGCACGCGGCGAGGCTGCGTGGGATGGCGCCGGTGAGGCGGTTCCCCGAGACGTCGAGCACCTCGAGGCCAGCGACGTCGCCGATCGACTCCGGGATCGCGCCGGCGAGGGCGTTGTAGGATACGTTGAGCGTCTTGAGGCCGGCGCAGCCAGAGAAGGACGGCGGGATCGTGCCGGTGAAGCGGTTGGCGGAGAGGTCGAGCAGGACGAGCGTGTCGGGGAACGACGCGCCGGAAACGTCCCCGGACATGTTGTTCCCGGCGACGTCGAACACCTGGATCGTGCTCGGCGGAGAGAGTAGATTAAGAGGGAGAGCGCCGGTGAGGTTGTTCCGTGCGAGGCGGACGTCGGTGAGGTTGGGGTAGTAGTGCGCCAGCTGCATGTCGGCGGGGAGGCTGCCGGCGAGGCCGCCGTCGGAGAGGTCGAGCGTCCGTAGCGCGCGGGGGAGCATGGGAATGTCCCCAGCGGCGTCGGCGCGGAGCTGGGCGTTGCCGGAGAGGTTGAGGTGGCGCAGCGTGTCAATGGAAGCCAGCGCTGCAAACGAAGCGCGCCCAGCGAGGCCGCAGCCAGCGAGGTCGAGCCGCCCCACCCGCCCCTCGCCGTCGCACGTCACCCCGTACCACCTGCACCACGTGCCATTACCACTGCCGCCACCGCCGGGCGACCCTTGCTGCTGCCGCTGCTGCCATTGCCAAGACGAGAGCACGCCCCTAGGGTCCTTTCGGACGGACGCCTTGAAGCGGAGGAGCGCCCCCGCGTCGTCGCCGGTTCCCGCGGACACGGTCGTCGTCGTGCAAGTCGAGGAGAGGAGGAGGAAGATTACGAGGAGGAGCATGCGATTCATCGCCACTGGCATGGCTGGCACGGGGACGCCGATGAGGAATGTCATGGACTCATGGTCTCCCTCACGTTGGATGGTCTGAGCTTAGTAGCAAGAAAGGTGTTTGAGGAAAGGAAAGAGAGCGTGCGCCATTGTGGCTTTTGGAGGTAAAGAGCTCGGTAAAGATGGCTTTTGCTGTGTGTGTAGGAGTATTAGAAACATCATCGGTCGGTTAACCCACGGTGTGTGTGCGTGTCTTGAGGCTTTTGCTGATATTGCGTTGATGATGATAGGATTCGCTTTACCTCTGGATCAACCATGGGGAATCATGTGTGCACGAGGGAAAAGGAAGGCATGCACGTGAGAAAGTGATGGGGAATCATGGCACACGAAGTCAGGAACACATTGATCTCATGAATGGAAATTGCACCGATCGAGCTCAGCAGCAGTCCCTAAAACCGGTCATCCAACGCTAGCACTCAATTTCCCCCTAAAAGACAACTTCTTCATCGTAAACTAGATGTTTGACATAGCTAAAAAACACACTCGATAATCCTACATCAACTGAAAACAACAGACTTTTACGGACTCCCTTCCACACTAGTTAACTCTTCAATAATGCTACATATACGGGTTTTTCTTTACATGAGATTACAGGGGAGGTGATTTGGAGGTGTACTATTAGTTGGGGGATGGGCCCCCACCTGAAATTCAGGGCGGAGAGATTATTGACAAATCACAACACGTCTCGCCAGTATCAACCCCGTAAGGCTGGTTATACCGGGAATAACTTACCAAGTAACATAACGCACCTCAAGAAAAGTTTGCTTACATGACATGTATTTAACGAGGAGAGAGATGGTTGGAGTAACATAATATGCTACAGTAACATAACACATTCCAAAGCAAAATGAGTCTACATCTTAATAAATAATGGTTTGCATGATACCACATATATGTTACTCCTCACTATGAAGGTAATAACATAGACTAGTAACATATGCATGTTACTAGTCTAAGTTACTCCCCACTATGACTAGCCTAAAGCTATGTACGTCTAGGATTATTGTTAACTCTTCGCCTATGAATTTTCAGGGTGTTGGGCCTCCACCCTCCCTAATCCAATCAGAAAAGTCCAACTAATATCATTCCGTAAACTCTGTAAAACCCGTGAATCTAGCATTACTCAAAGGGTGTCGAGTCAGACTTGGCCAAGTCTCATAGTATATAAGAAGGAAAAAGAAAAAGAAAAAATATTGCACAGATCTCCACGCAAGATCAATTGAATAATATAGGTTGAGACATAACCAAGTTAGCAAAACTGTTACTCAAAAACACTAGAGGTTCAACATGATATTAGCCATACAAATTGACAAACAAACTAAACTAGTAGATGACACACTGGCAGAAGCACACGACTTCCTCTGTGGCATAGAAGCGGGCGTCGTGGCGGTTCTCCTAGCGACCGTCTTCTTCTGCTCCGCCCGATCGAGAGCATCACGGAACTTGCACTTATCATACTCGGCTCGGGCAAAGTGACGGGCGACGTGTGGCTCCTCCTCCTTTGCACGAGCGTGGTGATGGGTGGCACGGGCCTCCGCGTAGGCTTGCATGAAGTGTGGAGTGGCAAGCACCTCCTCCTGCTTGGCTTGGGCGGCAACATGGGCGGTGGTTGTCGGATTCTGGGTTCCGGTAAACCCTTGAGGTTCGAACACTGGGGTGCGCATGAAGATCTCTCTCTCTCTCTCTCTCTCTCTCTCTCCTTAGCTTGCTCGCACAACGATCCCTAGGCCTAGCTTGACGAACCCAAAGAACAAGAGACACGAGGGTTTATACTGGTTCGGGCCACCGTTGTGGTGTAATACCCTACTCCAGTGTGGGGTGGTGGATTGCCTTGTAGGCTGAGGATGAATAATACAAGGTAAGAACAACCTCCTGAGGAGAGGTGTTCTATAGCTCGGTGAGCTAGTGGGATGGCCTTGGTGGAGTGGATCCAATCCAAGATCAGTTGCCTCCTATGGTGGTGGCCAGTCCTATTTATAGAGGCCTTGGCCCTCTTCCCAAATGTTAGACGGGAAGGGATCCCACAACGGTCAAGTTTGAAGGGAGACAACTAGTACAAGCTATCCTGACAAAAAGTGGTCTTCGCCTGCCAAAGGCTCTGGTGGTGACGCTGGCGTGGGCTCCGTGGTGACCTTCGTCCTGCCGTCCTGCTGGTCTTGGTCTCGTTGCACCGATATGGAAACCTTTGCCTGATGCCTCGGGACTCCTCGCCTGCGCTTGCCCCTTTAGCACCAAAGAGGAAACTGGTACTCTGCGCCCGTTGGCGCCCTCTGGCCTTGGTCGTCATGGCTCATGTCACATGGACCTCGCGAGGTGCCCCTTGCATAGATATCTCCGCTCCTCGGGAGCCAGTCTAGTGATGCCGCCCCAGACGAGGTCTTGGTGTCGTCCGCCTCGTGAGGGTCTTGAGTGGTTGCTGTTGAAGATGGACCGTACCAGGACGTTGGTGGAGCCATACCATGGGCCGCAGGCAGGCAAGTCTGGGTACCCCCGTTCCCAGGACGCCAAAAGTAGCCCTTGGACCCAAGGCGTGCTCGGACTTGGCTTCGAGGCGAAGCCAAAGGGCAAGTGCGGAGCACCGTGGGCCCCAACAGCCTGCGGCCTTGATTGACGCGTGGCGATTGATGGGACGTGGGCGTCTCCGCTTCCCCATGTTGCCTCGACAACCGTTCGACTTGATGAGACCCTACTGCATGCAGAAGAAAACCATCATTACCTGTGATCGTGGAGGCCGGCGGTTGGCCTCCTTCTAGCTATAAATGAGGAGAGGGGCGGAGCCCCCGTCGCTCATCTCTTCCTCTACTCCGTCTGCTTCTTCTCCTTCCCTCTCACTTCACCATCTTGCTGTGACACCCATGGCGCCGATAAGGAGGTTCTCCGCTGTTGAGAAGGGAAAGACCCCCCGCGAGGAGCAGGGGCCACTTCCACCGAAGAAGAGGTTGGCCCGCCCCCGCGATGTCGTCATGAGGCAGGAGGTGACAAGGCCTTGGTACGAACGGCCTCCCCCTGGCTACCATTGCCCTTGTACGCCCAGGCAGAGGGCTCCAGAGGAGGAGGCGGCGACCCGCGCCGCTCAGGCCACGGCCGCTGTGGCCGAGCTGTGGTGGCCCGCACCGCCAGCCCACGAACTCACATCGAGGGCTCCTCGCGCAAATTCATGGTGTGGGCAGCAATGCCCCTGCGGACATGGATTAGATTCACATAGTTCTTCGCTGAAGAGGTGCCGCCGAGGGGGCCACTTAAGTTGTGGCTGCGGCACGCCGAGTGTGGCACCCCGGCGACGGGAGCTGAGGTTGAGGTCGTCTCTCTAGGCAAGATCTTCATGACCCGTGGATGGGGTGAGGTCGCCCGCGCTTGCCGCACGGAGGGGGCCCTCGCCATCCACTTCGAGTAGGACGGCGCCTCCATGATGTCCTTCAAGGTCTTTGATGAGGAAGGCCGTCGCCTGGAGTGCTTCCCTGGAGGGGGTCGCCTGCACGGCACGGGGGCTGGCATTGTGCCCGCCCTTGGCCCTGCCGACAGCTCCTCCAGCAGCAGTGACAACGCCTGGGAGTCGAGCGACTCTCCCGAGCCTAATGAGACTACGGAGACAAGCGACGACAACTATGTGCCCCCGAGCTCTCGCCGCGCCCGGAGCGTGGCAGCAGCGTCTGTTCGTCGCCGTTGTTGATCTGGATGGGGTTGACGTCGGCCTCCCGTGGGCCACTATTGATGATGGTGTCGACGGCGACGCCTATAGATATGGCTCCAGTAAACCTTCTTCTTTTGTTCCCTGCGAGGAGTCGAGGTGAACCCCGTGGGGGTGTGTAAAGGATTTGTAGTACTTTTGCATCAAATGTTATTCCTATTATGACATTCACGATCGCATGTCTTGCTTCAGCATTGTCCCCCTTTTTGTCCTCGTGGTAGCTTAGTGCTCTATGCCGACAGGTCCTAGTCCCCAGGCAGGCTTCAGCCGTCGCTGGTATGCTAGGTCGTGATGCCGTGGTCAAGGCCAGGAGGTGAGCGGCCCAAGGTCCGGTAAGAGCTCTTGAGGCGTGATACTCAAGAGGCCCCCCTTGGCGTGCAAGCGGCTTCCTGAAGGCAGAAAAGGAAGGTGGCATTGCCGGAGTAAGGCTACAGGAGCCGGAAATCCTAAGTCACGTGTCGTGCTAACTGGAATGCGCGACTTATCTTATCAAGCCTGAGGCGGTTTCCGTGTGCAACGTCCGATTCATGCGTTAGCAGTGGTGGTATGGCCGGGTTAAGCCCGCGCTGCCTCCCTCCCCTTTTCACGCTCTTCTAGGTGCTTTGCGTCCTCGGGTCCCGACCCTCGAGCGAGCTCAGCCGCTGCTGGTATGCCAGGTCGCGATGCTGTGGTTAAGGCCAGAGGGTGAGGGCTGGAGAGTTAGTAGGAGTTCCTGAGATGCGATGATGAGGAGCCCCCCATTAATGCACAAGTGAATTGCATGAAAAAGAAGGAGCTAGCGGCGCTGCCCGTTGTCAGCCTCCAGAGATTCCTGCAGGTTAGCGCGAAGGAGGAATACAGATTGCAACCGTGTTTGCAGGTCTGCCGCTGGTCGTTCCGCAAGAAGATGAAGGCACTAAGGGCCTGATGAGGTGACGTGCGCGGGGCGTGCCGCGAGCCAGAGCTCGACCGCTTTGGTTTGTCAGCGTTGCAGGGACGGACCCGAGCACAAGCACCGTGCCAACATGTGTAGCCCCCGTTGCGGGATGAGCAGGAGGCCGGTCAGAAATGCGGGTGGCCGCGAGGGGCAACAGGTAAGAAGGTAATGATCATAAGGTAAATCATGCAAGGAGGCAAGCTAGTTCAGATAGATGCAAGAACGATACATGCCACTGGGACAGACCCGAGCGGCCTGGAGATAATGCAGCCCGAGGGGCGCCCCAACAGAGTAAGCTAAAGATGCAAAAGGATACACATCGCAGGGACAGGCCCGTGTGACTTGGGGATAATGCTGCCCGAAGGGCACCCCCAACTGAATGAACTGGAAACAGTCACCTGATACTGTAGCTGGAGTGATGTTGGAGTGGCTGATGATGTGTGTTAGAGAAGTTGTTCCTCACGAGCCGCGAGTGTCCTGAGCCTCAGGAGGCTCCGTAGGCCCAGGTGGCTCCTGAAGTACTGTCGCCATCCCCGCCAGGACAGTGTGATGGCTGGCCTCCTGAGCCGCCAGAATGCTCCGCAAGTGGCGTTGGAAGGTGACAGCCGCGCTCGACAGGCCGAATGGCATGCGAACATAGCTGTGGGGTGGACCCTCGCACCATCCAACGCGTGAAGGCCAGAAATGTTCCTGAGATGTGGCCCTGTTGAGCCCTGAAATGTCGACGCAGACGCGCAGTCCGCCGTCCTCGCCAGGATGGGGAGCTGCGCTGGGTGGTGGGCGGCGGTTGCCGTGTATGGTCCTTGCCTCTTGAAGCTCCTGGGTCGCCTTGGTGATGAACTCCTAAGCACTGGGTGCTCCACGCCTTGTGCCCTCTTGAGGGAAATGTGCGGCGAAGCACGCCTCCACATGGCGCCCGAGCGCCTCCCTCGTGACGTTGGCTAAGTCTGAGGCCCTCTAGAAGAGATCCCCCGAGCCCAGCCTAAGGAGGGCGCACGGTGCACCTTTCTATGCGAGGGAAGGAGGTGCCCTGTCTGTGGGCACAGGTCCTGAGGTGGTGCCGCTGGAAACGCCGCTCTCCTGAGGCCCTTGGTAGAGTAGCTGCTTCTTCTTCTTCTTGGGGACGGCCTAAGGAGGGTACAGGGTGCCTTCGTTGTCGGGGTCTTCAGCCGCTGCTGCTTGGTAAGCGCACTCGAGGGAGCACACCGCATCCCTTTCCTCATAGGCGACTGATACGTCTCCAATGTATCTATAATTTTTGATTGCTCCATGCTATATTATCTACTGTTTTGGACTATATTGGGCTTTATTTTCCAATTTTATATTATTTTTGGGACTAACCTATTAACCGGAGGCCCAGCCCAGAATTGCTGTTTTTTTGCCTATTTCCGTGTTTCGGGTAAACAGAATATCAAACGGAGTCCAAACGGAATAAAATCTTCGGAAACGTGATTTTCTCACCGAACGTGATCCAGGAGACTTGGACCCTACTGCAAGGGATCAAAGAGGTGGTCACGAGGGTGGGGGGCGCGCCCCCCCTAGGGCGCGCCCCCTGCCTCGTGGGCCCCTCAGTGCTCCACCGACGTACTCCTTCCTCCTATATATACACACGTACCCCCAAACAATCAGAACAGGAGCCAAAAACCTAATTCCATCGCCGCAACTTTCTGTATCCACGAGATCCCATCTTGGGGTCTGTTCCGGAGCTCCGCGGAAGAGGGCCGTCATCACGGAGGGCTTCTACATCATCCTAGCCCCTCCGATGAAGTGTGAGTAGTTTACCTCAGACCTTCGGGTCCATAGTTAGTAGCTAGATGGCTTCTTCTCTCTCTTTGAATCTCAATACAAAGTTCTCCCCCTCTCTTGTGGAGATCTATTCGATGTAATCTTCTTTTTGCGGTGTGTTTGTTGAGACCGATGAATTGTGGGTTTATGATCAAGTCTATCTATGAATAATATTTGAATCTTCTCTGAATTCCTTTATGCATGATTGGTTATCTTTGCAAGTCTCTTCGAATTATCCGTTTGGTTTGGCCAACTAGATTGGTAGTTCTTGCCATGGAGAAGTGCTTAGCTTTGGGTTCGATCTTGCGGTGTCCTTACCCAGTGATAGAAGGGGCAGCAAGGCACGTATTGTATCGTTGCCATCGAGGATAACAAGATGGGGTTTATTTCATATTGCATGAATTTAGCTCTCTACATCATGTCATCTTGCTTAAGGCGTTACTCTACTTTTAACTTAATACTCTAGATGCATGCTGGATAGCGGTCGATGAGTGGAGTAATAGTAGTAGATGCAGAATCGTTTCGATCTACTTGTCACGGAGCATGGTGGGAGGCGCCCTAGCCCACCTAGGGGCTGGTGCCTTCTCACACTTGGCCCATGTATGCTTCTGGGCTGGTGGCCCCACTTGGTGGACCCCCGGGACCCTCCCGGTGGTCCCGGTACGTTATCGATAAACCCCGAAACCTTTCCGGTGACCAAAACAGGACTTCCCATATATAAATCTTTACCTCCGGACCATTCCGGAACTCCTCGTGACGTCCGGGATCTCATCCGGGACTCTGAACAACATTCGGTAACCACATACAAAACTTTCTTTATAACCCTAGCGTCATCGAACCTTAAGTGTGTAGACCCTACGGGTTCGGGAGACATGCAGACATGACCAAGACGTTCTCCGGTCAATAACCAACAGCGGGATCTGGATACCCATGTTGGCTCCCACATGCTCCATGATGATCTCATCGGATGAACCATGATGTCAAGGACTTAATCAATCCCGTATACAATTCCCTTTGTCTAGCGGTACGATACTTGCCCGAGATTCGATCGTCGGTATCCCGATACCTTGTTCAATCTCGTTACCGGCAAGTCTCTTTACTCGTTCCGTAACACATCATCCCGTGATCAACTTCTTGATCACATTGTGCACAATATGATGATGTCCTACCGAGTGGGCCCAGAGATACCTCTCCGTCACACGGAGTGACAAATCCCAGTCTCGATTCGTGCCAACCCAACAGACACTTTCGGAGATACCCGTAGTGCACCTTTATAGTCACCCAGTTACGTTGTGACGTTTGGCACACCCAAAGAACTCCTACGGTATCCGGGAGTTGCACAATCTCATGGTCTAAGGAAATGATACTTGACATTAGAAAAGCTTTAGCGAACGAACTACACGATCTTTGTGCTAGGCTTAGGATTGGGTCTTGTCCATCACATCATTCTCCTAATGATGTGATCCCGTTATCAACGACATCCAATGTCCATGGTCAGGAAACCGTAACCATCTATTGATCAACGAGCTAGTCAACTAGAGGCTTACTAGGGACATGGTGTTGTCTATGTATCCACACATGTATCTGAGTTTCCTATCAATACAATTCTAGCATGGATAATAAACGATTATCATGAACAAGGAAATATAATAATAATCAATTTATTATTGCCTCCAGGGCATATTTCCAACAGTCTCCCACTTGCACTAGAGTCAATAATCCAGCTCACATCGATATGTGATTAACACTCAAGGTCACATCCCCATGTGACTAACACCCAAAGAGTTCCGGGTTTGATCATGTTATGCTTGTGAGAGATGTTATAGTCAACGGGTCTGAAACATTCAGATCCGTATGTACTTCACAAATTTCTATGTCATCTTGTAGATACAACTACTATGCTACATTTGGAGCTATTCCAAATAACTGTTCTACTATACGAATCCAGTTTACTAATCAGAATAATCTGGATTAGTGTCAAAGTTAGCATCGGCGTAACCCTTTACGACGAACTCTTTTACCACCTCCATAATCGAGAAAATTCCTTAGTCCACTAGTTACTAAGGATAACTTTGACCATTGTCCTGTGATCCATTCATGGATCACTCTTGTACCCCTTGACTGACTCATGGCAAGGCACACTTCAGGTGCGGTACACAGCATAGGACACTGTAGAGCCTACGTCTTAAGCATAGGGGACGACCTTCGTCCTTTCTCTCTATTCTGCCGTGGTCGAGCTTTAAGTCTTAACTTCATACCTTACAACTCAGGCAAGAACTCCTTCTTTGACTGATCCATCTTGAACACCTTCAAGATCATGTCAAGGTATGTGCTCATTTGAAAGTACCATTAAGCGTTTTGATCTATCCTTATAGATCTTGATGCTCAATGTTCAAGTAGCTTAATCCAGGCTTTCCATTGAAAAACACTTTCCAAATAACCCTATATATGCTTTCTAGAAATTCTACATCATTTCCGATCAACAACATGTTAACAACATATATTCATCAGAAATTCTATAGTGCTCCCACTCACTTCTTTGGAAATACAAGTTTCTCATAAACTTTGTATAAACCCAAAATCTTTGATCATCATCAAAGCATACATTCCAACTCCGAGATGCTTACTCCAGTCCTTAGAAGGATTGCTGGAGCTTTGCATACTTATTAGCATCTTTCAGGATTGACAAAACCTTCCGGTTGTATCACATACAACCTTTCCTCAAGAAAATCGTCGAGGAAGCAATGTCTTAACATCCTATCTACAAGATTTCATAAATAATGCAGTAATCGCTAATATAATTCCAACAGACTCTTAGCATCGCTACGAGTGAGAAAGTCTCATCGTAGTCAACTCCTTGAACTTGTCGGAAAACATCTTAACGACAAGTCGAGCTTTCTTAATGGTGATACTTACCATCATTGTCCGTCTTCCTTTTAAAATCCATATGTACCCAACAGCCTTACGACCATCAAGTAGTTCTTCCAAAGTCTACACTTTGTTTTCATATATGGATCCTCTCTCGGATTATATGGCTTCTAGCCATTTTGGAATCCAGGCCCACCATCGCTTCTCCATAGCTCGTAGGTTCATTGTTGTCTAGCAACATGACTTCCAAGACAGGATTACGTACCACTCTGAAGTAGTACGCATCCTTGTCATCCTACGTGGTTTGGGATTGACTTGATCCGAAGTCTCATGATCAATATCATAAGCTTCCACTTCAATTGGTGTAGGTACCACAGGAACAACTCCCTGTGCCCTGCCACACACTAGTTGAAGACACGGTTCAATAACCTCATCAAGTCTCCACCATCCTCCCACTCAATTCTTTCGAGAGAAACTTTTTCTCGAGAAAGGACCCGATTCTAGAAACAATCCCTTATTGCTTTCGGATCTGAGACAGAAGGTATACCCACCTATTTTGGGTGTCCTATGAAGATGCATTTATCCGCTGTGGGTTCAAGCTTATTAGCCTGAAACTTTTTCACATAAGCGTCGCAGCCCCAAACTTTTAACAAATGACAGCTTAGGTTTCTCTAAACCATAGTTCATACGGTGTCATCTCATCAGAATTACGTGGTGCCCTATTTAAAGTGAATGTGGTTGTCTCTAATGCCTAACCCATAAACTATCGTGGTAATTCGATAAGAGACATCATGGTATGCATCATATCCAATAGGGTGCAGTTATGATGTTCGGACACACCATCACACTATGGTGTTCCAGGCTGTATTAGTTGTGAAAAAATTTCCACAATGTCTTAATTCTGTGCCAAACTCATAATTCAGATATTCATCTCTATGATCATATCATAGATATTTTATCCTCTTGTCACGACGATCTTTCAACTTCACCCTGAAATTACTTAAACCTTTCAATAATTCAAACTTATGTTTCATCAAGTAAATATACTCAGTATCTACTCAAATCATCTGTGAAGTAAGAACATAACGATATCCACTACATGCCTCAGCACTCATTGGACTGCACACATCAAAATGTATTACTTCCAACAAGTTGCTTTCTAGTTCAATTTTACTAAAACCGAGGCTTTCAGTCATCTTGCCCATGTGGTATGATTTGCATGTCTCAAGTGATTCAAAATCAAGTGAGTCCAAATGGTCCATTTGCATGGAGTTTCTTCATGCATATACACCAATAGACATGGTTCGCATGTCTCAAACTTTTCAAAAACGAGTGAGCCCAAAGATCCATCAACATGGAGCTTCTTCATGTGTTTTATACCGATATGACTTAAGTGGCAGTGCCACAAGTAGGTGGTACTATCATTACTATCTTATATCTTTTGGCATGAACATGTGTATCACTACGATCGAGATTCAATAAACCATTCATTTTAGGTGCAAGACCATTGAAGGTATTATTCAAATAAACAGAGTAACCATTATTCTCCTTAAATGAATAACCGTATGGCGATAGACATAATCTAGTCATGTCTATGCTCAACGCAAACACCAATCTCGATGGTAGAGGGAGCGTGTGATGCTTGATCACATCAAGCTTGGAAAAACTTCCAACACATATCGCCAGCTCACGTTTAGCTAGTCTCCGTTTATTCCGTAGCTTTTATTTCGAGTTACTAACACTTAGCAACCGAACCGGTATCTAATACCCTGGTGCTACTAGGAGTACTAGTAAAGTACACATCAACACAATGTATATCCAATATACTTCTATCGACCTTGCCAGCCTTCTAATCTACCAAGTATCTAGGGTAATTCTGCTCCAGTGGCTGTCCCCCTTATTACAGAAGCACTTAGTCTCGGGTTTGGGTTCAACCTTGGGTTTCTTCACTAGAGCAGCAGCTGAATTGCCGTTTCATGAAGTATCCTATCTTGCCCTTGCCCCTCTTGAAACTAGTGGTTTCACTAACCATCAACAATTGATGCTCCTTCTTGATTTCTACTTTCGCGGTGTCAAACATCGTGAATGTTTCAAGGATCATCATATATGTCCCTGATATGTTATAGTTCATCACGAAGCTCTAGCAGCTTGTTGGTAATGACTTCGGAGAAACATCAATGTCTCAACTGGAAGATCAACTCCCACTTGATTCAAATGATTGTTGCACTCAGACAATCTGAGCACAAGCTCAACAATTGAGCCTTTCTCCCTTAGTTTGCAGGTTAAGAAAATCATCGGAGGTCTTATACCTCTTGACGTGGGCACGAGCCTGAAATCCCAATTTCAGCCCTCGAAACATTTCATATGTTCCGCGATGTTTCGAAATCGTCTATGGTGCCTCAACTCTAAACCGTTTAACTGAACTATCACGTAGTTATCAAAACGTGTATGTTAGATGTTCGCAACACCCACAGACGATGTCCGAGGTTCAGCACACTGAGCGGTGCATTAAGGACATAAGCCTTCTGCGAAGCAACGAGGACAATCCTCAGTTTACGGACCTTGTCCGCATAATTGCTACTATCAACTTTCAACTAAATTTTCTCTAGGAACATATCTAAACAGTAGAACTGAAGCACGAGCTACGACATAATTTGCGAAGACCTTTTGACTATGTTCAGGATAATTAAGTTCATCTTATGAACTCCCACTCAGATAGACATCCCTCTAGTCATCTAAGTGATTACATGATCCGAGTCAACTAGGCTGTGTCCGATCATCACGTGAGACGGACTAGTCAACATTGGTGAACATCTTCATGTTGATCGTATCTACCATACGACTCATGCTCGACCTTTCGGTCTCTTGTGTTTCGAGGCCATGTCTGTACATGCTAGGCTCGTCAAGTCAACCTAAGTGTTTTGCATGTGTTCCGAGGCCATGTCTGTACATGCTAGGCTCGTCAACACCCGTTGTATTCGAACGTAAGAATCTATCACACCCGATCATCACGTGGTGCTTCGAAACGACGAACTTTCGCAACGGTGCATAGTTAGGGGGAACACTTTCTTGAAATTTTAATGAGGGATCATCTTATTTACTACCGTCGTTCTAAGAAAATAAGATGTATAAACATGATAAACATCACATGCAATCAAATAGTGACATGATATGGCCATCATCACTTTTCTCATTTTGATCTCCATCTTCGGGGCTCCATGATCATCATCGTCACCGGCATGACACCATGATCTCCATCATCATGATCTCCATCATCGTGTCTTCATGAAGTTGTCTCGCCAACTATTACTTCTCCTACTACAGCTAACGGTTAGCAATAAAGTAAAGTAATTACATGGCATTGTTCAATGACACGCAGGTCATACAATAAATAAAGACAACTCCTATGGCTCCTGCCGGTTGTCATACTCATCGACATGCAAGTCGTGATTCCTATTACAAGAACATGATCAATCTCATACATCACATATCATTCATCACATTCTTCTTGGCCATATCACATCACATAGCATACCCTGCAAAAACAAGTTAG
Organism: Triticum monococcum; assembly: GCA_034509565.1. Taxonomy (NCBI): domain Eukaryota; kingdom Viridiplantae; phylum Streptophyta; class Magnoliopsida; order Poales; family Poaceae; genus Triticum; species Triticum monococcum. The sequence goes on along the minus strand of CM067843.1, from coordinate 70,211,736 downwards.
ACGTCCTCTAATTGTTGTTTGCATGTTTTACATAGCTGCTATGGGTTTCTAGCAAGAACGTTTCTTACCTACGCAAAAACCACAATGTGATATGCCAATTGCTATTTACCCTACATAAGGACCCTTTTCATCGAATCCGACCCGACTAAAGTGGGAGAGACAGACACCCGCCAGCCACCTTATGCAACTAGTGCATGTCAGTCGGTGGAACCAGTCTCACGTAAGAGTACGTGTAAGGTCGGTCCGGGCCGCTTCATCCCACAATGCCGCCGAATCAAGATTGGACTAGTAACGGTAAGCATATTGAACAAAATCAACGCCCACAACTACTTTGTGTTCTACTCGTGCATAGAATCTACGCAATAGACCTGGCTCTGATACCACTATTGGGGAACGTAGCAGAAATTCAAAATTTTCCTACGTGTCACCAAGATCTATCTATGGAGAGACCAGCAACGAGGGGAAGGAGAGTGCATCTACATACCCTTGTAGATCGCTAAGCGGAAGCCTTCAAGAGAACGGGGTTGATGGAGTCGTACTCGTCGTGATCCAAATCACCGATGATCCTAGTGCCGAACGGACGGCACCTCTGTGTTCAACACACGTACAGCCCGGTGACGTCTCCTATGCCTTGATCTAGCAAGGGGAGAAGGAGAGGTTGAGGAAGACTCCATCCAGCAGCAGCACAACGGCGTGGTGGTGGTGGAGGAGCGTGGCAATCCAGCAGGGCTTCGCCAAGCACTACGAGATATGAGGAAAAGAGAGGTAGGGCTGCACCAACAGGGAGAGATCAAATCGCGTGTGGGCAGCCCCTAGGCCTCAACTATATATAGGGGAAGGGGAGGGGGCTGCGCCCCCTTTAGGATTCCCACCCCAAGGGGTGCGGCCGCCCAGATCCCATCTAAGGGAGGCGGCCAAGGGGGGAGGAGAGGGAGGCGCAGGGAGCATGGGCCTTAGGGCCCATCTGCCCTTAGGGTTTGCCCCCTCTCCCCTTCTAGGCGAATGGGCCATGGTGGGAGGCGCCCTAGCCCACCTAGGGGCTGGTGCCTTCTCACACTTGGCCCATGTATGCTTATGGGGCTGGTGGCCCCACTTGGTGGACCCCCGGGACCCTCCCGGTGGTCCCGGTACGTTACCGATAAACCCCGAAACCTTTCCGGTGACCAAAACAGGACTTCCCATATATAAATCTTTACCTCCGGACCATTCTAGAACTCCTCGTGACGTCCGGGATCTCATCTGGGACTCCGAACAACATTCAGTAACCACATACAAAACTTCCTTTATAACCCTAGCGTCATCGAACCTTAAGTGTGTAGACCCTACGGGTTCGGGAGACATGCAGACATGACCAAGACGTTCTCCGGTCAATAACCAACAGCGGGATCTGGATACCCATGTTGGCTCCCACATGCTCCACGATGATCTCATCGGATGAACCATGATGTCAATGACTTAATCAATCCCGTATACAATTCCCTTTGTCTAGCGGTACGATACTTGCCTGAGATTCGATCGTCGGTATCCCGATACCTTGTTCAATCTCGTTACCGGCAAGTCTCTTTACTCATTCCGTAACACATCATCCCGTGATCAACTTCTTGATCACATTGTGCACAATATGATGATGTCCTACCGAGTGGGCCCAGAGATACCTCTCCGTCACACGGAGTGACAAATCCCAGTCTCGATTCGTGCCAACCCAACAGACACTTTCGGAGATACCCGTAGTGCACCTTTATAGTCACCTAGTTACGTTGTGACGTTTGGCACACCCAAAGCACTCCTACGGTATCCGGGAGTTGCACAATCTCATGGTCTAAGGAAATGATACTTGACATTAGAAAAGCTTTAGCGAACGAACTACACGATCTTTGTGCTAGGCTTAGGATTGGGTCTTGTCCATCACATCATTCTCCTAATGATGTGATCTCGTTATCAACGACATCCAATGTCCATGGTCAGGAAACCGTAACCATCTATTGATCAACGAGCTAGTCAACTAGAGGCTTACTAGGGACATGGTGTTGTCTATGTATCCACACATGTATCTGAGTTTCCTATCAATACAATTCTAGCATGGATAATAAACGATTATCATGAACAAGGAAATATAATAATAATCAATTTATTATTGCCTCTAGGGCATATTTCCAACAGTCTCCCACTTGCACTAGAGTCAATAATCTAGCTCACATCGATATGTGATTAACACTCAAGGTCACATCCCCATGTGACTAACACTCAAAGAGTTCCGGGTTTGATCATGTTATGCTTGTGAGAGATGTTATAGTCAACGGGTCTGAAACATTCAGATCCGCATGTACTTCACAAATTTCTATGTCATCTTGTAGATACAACTACTACGCTACATTTGGAGCTATTCCAAATAACTGTTCTACTATACGAATCCAGTTTACTACTCAGAATAATCTGGATTAGTGTCAAAGTTAGCATCGGCGTAACCCTTTATGACGAACTCTTTTACCACCTCCATAATAAGATAAGCCAAAGAAATCTTTGCGCATTATAGGGTGGACGCTTGCCGTCCTCCCATAGAGGCTATCCTCTTTGATCAAGAAGAAATAATGCGTTTCCAATCTCTAGATTATGTTGCTTTTAATGAAAATCTTAGAAGAAGGGTTCCTACCAATGTTTTAGTTGATAGAATTTCTGAACTTAATGATGATTTGGCTATTCAAAATAATGAACTAGGATATTCTCTTGAATATAGGCTCACAAAGTTCTGTCAAAAGAATGCTTATAATGATGAATTGGTTGTGCATTATGAAGGACCGAAGGAGGAACCTATACCTCCCAAGGTTCATCTTGGGGACTCTTGTCCCGATAAATTTAGTCCTTTTGATTACTTTTGCTTGCCTCAAAGAAAACTTGCTGCCGAACATAGAGAATATGAAATGAGTTTCACCAATCTATCTTATTACTATGGCAATACCTAGATCTATCCTTGCTCGTTATGCCTAGCTAGGGGCGTTAAACGATAGCGCTTCTTGGGAGGAAACCCAATTTTATTTTTATTCCTTGCTTTTTGATCCTGTTTAGTAATAAATATATTATTTATCCTCTGTTTTGGTTGTGTTTTTTGTGTTTAATTAGTGTTTGTGCCAAGTAGAACCGTTGGGAAGACTTGGGGAAAGTCTTGTTGAACTTGCTGTAAAAAACAGAAACTTTAGCGCTCACGAGAACTGCTGTAATTTTTATTTGAAGAATGATATTTAGTTAATTCTTTTTGCAGATGATTAATAGATAAATTCCTCACGTCCAGAAATTTATTTTAGAATTTTTGGAGTTCCAGATCTTTCGCTAGCTACAGATTACTACAGACTGTTCTGTTTTTGACAGATTCTGTTTTTCGTGTGTTGTTTGCTTATTTTGATGAATCTATGGCTAGTAAAATAGTTTATAATCCATAGAGAAGTTGGAATGCAGTAGGTTTAACACCAATATAAATAAATAATGAGTTCATTACAGTACCTTGAAGTGGTCTTTTGTTTTCTTTCGCTAATGGAGCTCACGAGTTTTCTATTTTGAGTTTTGTGTTGTGAAGTTTTCAAGTTTTGGGTGAATTCTTTTGATGGATCATGGAACAAGGAATGGCAAGAGCCTAAACTTGGGGATGCCCATGGCACCCCCAAGATAATACAAGGACACCAAAAAGTCAAAGCTTGGGGATGCCCCCGGAAGGCATCCCCTCTTTCGTCCACTTCCATCGGTAATTTACTTGGAGCTATATTTTTATTCACCAACATGATATGTGTTTTGCTTGGAGCATCTTGTGTTATTTGTGTCTTTGTTTGTTAGTATGCCACAATCATCTTTGCTGTACACACCTTTTGAGAGAGCCATACATGAATTAAAATTTGATAGAATACTCTATGTGCTTCACTTATATCTTTTGAGCTAGATAATTTTGCTCTACGTGCTTCACTTATATCTTTTGAGCTAGATAATTTTGCTCTATGTGCTTCACTTATATCGTTTGAGCTAGATAATTTTGCTCTATGTGCTTCACTTAGATCTTTTAGAGCACGGTGGTGGATTCGTTTTAAAGAAACTATTGATCTTTCATGCTTCACTTAAATTAATTTGAGAGTGTCTTAATAGCATGGTAATTTTCTTAATAATAATATGCTTGGTATTCAAGATTTGTTAAACTTTCTTTTGAGTGTGTTGAATACTAAGAAAAGATTTAAGCATGATAATTGTTTTGAGATATGGAGGTGATAATATTAAAGTCATGCTAGTTGAGTAGTTGTGAATTTAAAGAATACTTGTGTTGAAATTTGTGATTCCCGTAGCATGCACGTATGGTGAACCGTTATGTGATGAAGTCGGAGCATGATTTATTTATTGATTGTCTTCCTTATGAGTGGCGGTCGGGGACGAGCGATGGTATTTTCCTACCAATCTATCCCCCTATGAGCATGCGCGTAATACTTTGCTTTGATAACTTCTAAATTTTTGCAATAAGTATATGAGTTCTTTATGACTAATGTTGAGTCCATGGATTATACGCACTCCCACCCTTCCACCCTTGCTAGCCTCTCTAATACCGCGCAACTTTCGCCGGTATCATACACCTACCATATACCTTCCTCAAAACAGCCACCATACCTACCTATTATGGCATTTCCATAGCCATTCCGAGATATATTGCCATGCAACTTTCCACCATCTAGTTCATCATGACATATCCATCATTGTCATATTGCTTAGCATGATCGTGTAGTTGACATAGTATTTGTGGCAGAGCCACTGTTCATAATTCTTTCATACTTGTCACTCATGATTCATTGCATCGGTACACCGCCGGAGGCATTCATATAGAGTCATACTTTGTTTTAGTATCGAGTTGTAATCATTGAGTTGTAAATAAATAGAAGTGTGATGATCATCATTCAATAGAGCATTGTCCCCCCAAAAAAGGGAAAGGCCAAAGAAAAAAAAGAAGGCCCCAAAAAAGGGGGGCAATGCTACTATCCTTTTTTCCACACTTGTGCTTCAAAGTAGCACCATGATATAGCAAGTCTCATATATTGTGCTTCAAAGTAGCACCATGTTCTTCATATAGAGAGTCTCATATGTTGTCACTTTCATATACTAGTGGGAATTTTACGTTATAGAACTTGGCTTGTATATTCCAATGATGGGCTTCCTCAAATTGCCCTAGGTCTTCGTGAGCAAGCAAGTTGGATGCACACCCACTAGTTTCTTTTGTTGAGCTTTCATACATTTATAGCTCTAGTGCATCCGTTGCATGGCAATCCCTACTCACTCACATTGATATCTATTGATGGGCATCTCCATAGCCCATTGATACGCCTAGTCAATGTGAGAGTATCTTCTCCTTTTTGTCTTCTCCACAACCACCATTCTATTCCACCTATAGTGCTATATCCATGGCTCACGCTCATGTATTGCGTGAAGATTGAAAAAGTTAGAGTATGAAACAATTGCTTGGCTTGTCATTGGGGTTGTGCATGATTTAAATACTTTGTGTGGGGAAGATGGAAGCATAGCCAGACTATATGATTTTGTAGGGATAACTTTCTTTGGCCATGTTATTTTGAGAAGACATAATTGCTTTGTTAGTATGCTTGAAGTATTATTATTTTCTATGTAAATATAAACTTTTGTCTTGAATCTTTCTAATCTGAATATTCATACCACAATTAAGAAGATTTGCATTGAAATTATGCCAAGTAGCACTCCGCATCAAAAATTCTCTTTTTATCATTTACCTACTCGAGGACGAGCAGGAATTAAGCTTGGGGATGCCTGATACGTCTCCAACGTATCTATAATTTTTGATTGCTCCATGCTATATTATCTACTATTTTGGACTATATTGGGCTTTATTTTCCACTTTAATATTATTTTTGAGACTAACCTAATAACCGAAGGCCCAGCCCAGAATTGCTGTTTTTTTGCCTATTTCAGTGTTTCAGATAAACAGAATATCAAACGGAGTCCAAACGGAATAAAATCTTCGGAAACATGATTTTCTCACCGAACGTGATCCAGGAGACTTGGACCCTACTGCAAGGGATCAAAGAGGTGGTCACAAGGGTGGGGGCGCCCCCCCTAGGGCGCGCCCCCTGCCTCATGGGCCCCTCGGTGCTCCACCGACGTACTCCTTCCTCCTATATATACACACGTACCCCCAAACGATCAGAACAGGAGCCAAAAACCTAATTCCACCGCCGCAACTTTCTGTATCCACGAGCTCCCATCTTGGGGCCTGTTCTGGAGCTCCGCCGGAAGAGGGCCGTCATCACGGAGGGCTTCCACATCATCCTAGCCCCTCCGATGAAGTGTGAGTAGTTTACCTCAGACCTTCAGGTCCATAGTTAGTAGCTAGATGGCTTCTTCTCTCTCTTTGAATCTCAATACAAAGTTCTGCCCCTCTCTTGTGGAGATCTATTCGATGTAATCTTCTTTTTGCGGTGTGTTTGTTGAGATCGATGAATTGTGGGTTTATGATCAAGTCTATCTATGAATAATATTTGAATCTTCTCTGAATTCTTTTATGCATGATTGGTTATCTTTGCAAGTCTCTTCGAATTATCCGTTTGGTTTGGCCAACTAGATTGGTAGTTCTTGCCATGGAGAAGTGCTTAGCTTTGGGTTCGATCTTGCGGTGTCCTTACCCAGTGATAGAAGGGGCAGCAAGGCACGTATTGTATCGTTGCCATCGAGGATAACAAGATGGGGTTTATTTCATATTGCATGAATTTAGCTCTCTACATCATGTCATCTTGCTTAAGGCGTTACTCTGCTTTTAACTTAATACTCTAGATGCATGCTGGATAGCGGTCGATGAGTGGAGTAATAGTAGTAGATGCAGAATCGTTTCGATCTACTTGTCACGGACGTGATGCCTATATACATGATCATGCCTAGATATTCTCATAATTATGCTCAATTCTATCAATTGCTCAACAGTAACTTGTTCACCCACCGTAGAATACTTATGCTCTTGAGAGAAGCCACTAGTGAAACCTATGGCCCCCGGGTCTATTCTCATCATATCAATCTCCATCAGTTTTATATTGTTTTGCTATTTACTTTGCTTTTACTTTTTACTTTGCATCTTTATATCAAAAAATACCAAAAATATTCTATCTATCAGATCTCACTCTCGTAAGTGACCGTGAAGGGCTTGACAACCCCTAATCGCGTTGGTTGCAAGTAGCTATCGCTTTGTGCAGGTACGAGGGACTTGAGCATGGGCTCCTACTGGATTGATACCTTGGTTCTCAAAAACTGAGGGAAATACTTACGCTACTCTGCTGCATCATCCCTTCCTATTCGGGGAAAACCAACGCAAGCTCAAGACGTAGCAGCGACCGAGATGATGTCGCCACTCCCTGGAATCTTGAGGACGTTGTAGCCATGATGGGTCACTGCCATAAACTTGGCCAAGGCTAGATACCCAAGGATGGCGTTGTACGGCAGATGGATGTGGGCGACGTCGAAGTTGATGAGCTTGGTGCGGTAGTTGTCACGCTGGCCGAATGTGACAGGGAGGCGAACCTGCCCTATCGGGGTGGTGGAGCCGTCGGTCACTCCTGAGAAGGGCTTGATAGGATGTAGCTGATCGTATGGCACTTGAAGGTGTTCGAACGTCTCGATGGACAGGACATTGAGCCCCGCGCCACCGTCAATGAGGGTCTTGGTGACTTGGACATTGCTAATGATGGGTGAGCAGAGCATCGGGAGGGCGCCAGCAGTTGCCGTGCACTTGAGATGGTCTGATGAGCTGAAGGTGATGATGCACTTGGACCACCTAAGCGGCCGTGTGGCCTCGAGCCTGGGAAGGGCCGCGTTCACTTCGCGAGCAAACTGCTTGAAGATACGCCGAGAGGCTGAGGCCTGAGCGCCTCCCAAGATGCATGCGATGACGCGAGGCTCCTTGAAGCCCCTAGTCCCCTCGTCTTGATGATGGTCGTCGTTCCTTCTTGGTGGAGGTGGCAATGGAGGGAGGCCGGCATTGCCCTGAGGGCGGTCCTCACGAGGCTGGTCTCTCCAGGCGCCCTCGCGAGGTTGGTCCTGCCAGCGGTCCTCACGAGGCCGGTCGCGCCATTCCTAGCGGGGGTCGCGGTCGTCCCAGCGTCCTCCACTTTGTCCTCCTCCCTGGCCGTAGCCTCGGTCGTTACGCTCGGGGCGTCGACCGAAGCCCCCATCTTGGATGGCCCTGAGCTCCTGACAGTCGCTAGTGTTGTCGCTCTAAACGTTGTGGAAGGCGCAGAATGGGCGGTTGGCCTTGGATGACTCGGGGTGGTCACGACCGCTCTTCATCTCCGGCTCCGCCGCGAGCACGGCAGCCCCCTTGCGCTTCACGTCCTTGATCTTGGCCTTCTTGTCCTCCTGGTCGGCAGCTGGGAGCTCGAGGAGGGGAAGGCACCCTTCCTCATATGTTGCGCACTTGGTTGCCATGTTGAACATCTCCAGGGCCGTGCATAGTTCCTCGTGGATGGTGAGCTCCTCCTTCATCTTGACGTCGCGGACGCCATCGGAGAATGCGGAGATGATGGCCTCGTCCGTCACCTTGGGGATCTTGAGGCGGACGCTGTTGAAGCGTTGGATGTACTTTTGCAGAGTTTCCCCTGGCTACTGCTGGATGCGCCGCAGGTCACCTGCGGCCGGCGGGAGGTCGCGAGTACCCTGTAAGTTGGCAACGAAATGCTCGCGCATCGAGATCGACCCCACGGGCAGGATCAGGAGCCACGAGCATGTGCCATCCTTGAGGGCCATGGGGAACCAGTGTTGGGGAACGTAGTAATTTCAAAAAAATTCCTACGCACACGCAAGATCATGGTGATGCATAGCAACAAGAGGGGAGAGTGTTATCTACGTACCCTCGTAGACCGTAAGTGGAAGCGCTAAGTACACCTGGTTGATGTAGTGGTACGTCTTCACGATCGACCGATCCTAGTACCGAAAGTACGACACCTCCGTGATCTGTACACGTTCAGCTCGGTGACGTCCCACGAACTCATGATCCAGCAGAGTGTCGAGGGAGAGCTTCATCAACACGACGGCATGATGATGGTGATGATGAAGCTACCGGCACAGGGCTTCGCCTAAGCACTACGACGATATGACCGAGGTGGATTATGGTGGAGGGGGCACTGCACACGGCTAAGAGATCAATGATCAACTTGTGTGTCTATGGGGTGTCCCCCCTCCCCCGTATATAAGGGATTGGAGGAGGAGGGAGGGCCGACCCTCTATGGCGCGCCCTAGGGGAGTCATACTCCCACTGGGAGTAGGATTCCCCCTTCCAAGTAGTAGGAGTAGGAGAGAAGGAAGGGGAGGAGAGAGGGAAGGAAGGAGGGGGGCACCCAATTCGGATTGGGCTAGGGGGACTGATACGTCCATTTTGCATCATGCTTTTATATCGATATTTATTGCATATGGGCTGTTATTACACAGCGTCACAATACTTATGCCTATTCCCTCTTATTTTACAAGGTTTACATGAAGAGGGGAAATGCCGGCAGCTGGAATTCTGGGTTGGAAAAGGAGCAAATATTAGAGACCTATTCTACACATCTCCAAAAGTCCTGAAACTCCATGGGAATTATTTTCAGAATATATAAAAAATATTGGGCGAAAGAAGTACCAGAGTGGGGCCACCCACCGTCCAGGAGGGTGGGGGCACGCCCCCTGCCTCGTGGCCCCCCTGGTGGCCCTCTGATGCCCATCTTTGGCTATATGGAGTCTTTCATCGAGGAAAAAAATCATAAGCAAGCTCACGGGACGAAACTCTGCCGCCACGAGGCGGAACCTTGGCGGAACCAATATAGGGCTCCGGTGGAGCTGTTCTGCCGGGGAAACTTCCCTCCAGGAGGGGGAAATCATCACCATCGTCATCAGCAATGATCCTCTCACCGGGAGGGGGTCAATCTCCATCAACATCTTCACCAGCACCATCTCATCTCAAACCCTAGTTCATCTCTTGTATGCAATCTTTGTATCCAAACCTCAGATTGGTACCTGTGGGTTGCTAGTAGTGTTGATTACTCCTTATAGTTGATGCTAGTTGGTTTATCCGGTGGAAGATCATATGTTCAGATCCATTATGCATATTAATACCCCTATGATTATGAGCATGAATATGATTTGTGAGTAGTTATGTTTGTTCCTGAGGACATGGGAGAAGTCTTGCTATAAGTGGTCATGTGAATTTGGTATTCCTTCGATATTTTGATGAGATGTATATTGTCTTTCCTCTAGTGGTGTCATGTGAATGTCGAATACATGACACTTCACCATTGTTTGGTCCTAGGGGGAGGCATTGGTTGCTAGAGTGACAGAAGCTTAAACCCTAGTTTATGCGTTGCTTCGTAAGGGGCTGATTTGGATCCATATGTTTCATGCTATGGTTAGGTTTACCTTAATACTTCTGTTGTAGCTGCGGATGCTTGCAATAGGGGTTAATCATAAGTGGGATGCTTGTCCAAGTAAGGACAGTACCCAAGCACCGGTCCACCTACATATCAAATTATCAAAGTACCGAACGTGAATCATATGAACGTGATGAAAACTAGCTTGACGATAATTCCCATGTGTCCTCGGGAGCGCTTTACTTTATATAAGAGTTTGTCCAGGATTGTCCTTTGCTACAAAAAGGATTGGGCCATATTTCTGCACCGTATTTACTTTTACTACCAATTACCTTATCACAAAACTATCTGTTACCGATAATTTCAGTGCTTGCAGAAAATACCTTGCTGAAAACCGCTTATCATTTCCTTCTGTTCCTCATTGGGTTCGACACTCTTACTTATCGAAAAGGCTATGATAGATCCCCTACACTTGTGGGTCATCAAGACTCTTTTCTGGCGCCGTTGCCAGGGAGTGAAGCGCCTTTGGTAGGTGGAATTTGGTAAGGAAAAATTTATATAGTGTGCTGAAATTTACTATCACTTGTTACCATGGAACATAATCCTTTGAGGGGCTTGTTGGGGGTATCTTCACCCCGACCTGTAGAGAAAAGAGTTGCTTCTCAACCTACTGAACCTACTGAAAATGTTTACTTTTAAATTCCTCCGGGTATGATAGAGAAACTTCTAGCTAATCCTTTCACAGGTGACGGAACATTACATCCCGATTTGCACCTAATCTATGTGGATGAAGTTTGTGGATTATTTAAGCTTGCAGGTATGCCCGAGGATGTTATCAAGAAGAAGTTCTTCCCTTTATATTTAAAGGGAGATGCATTGACATTGTTTAGGCTATGTGATGATATTGGATCATGGAACTACCAATGATTGAAATTGGAATTTCTGAAGTTTTATCCTATGCATATATATATATATATATATATATATATATATATATATATATATATATTGGCTTCGCAAAGGAGAAAGCATCGCTAAAGCTTGGGGGAGGCTTAAGTCAATGTTATATTCATGCCCCAATCACGAGCTCTCAAAATTAATGATTATTCAAAAAATTTATGCTCAGCTTTCTCTCAGTAATCGCTCCATGCTCGATACTTCTTGTACTGGATCTTTTATGATGAAGACTATTGAATTCAAATGGGATTTATTGGAAAGAATTAAACGCAGCTCTGAAGATTGGGACCTTGATGAAGGCAAGGAGTCAGGTATAACACCTAAGTTTGATTGTGTTAAATCTTTTATGGGTACCGATGCTTTCCGTGAATTTAGCACTAAATATGGACTTGACTCTGAGATAGTAGCTTCTTTCTGTGAATCATTTGCTACTCATGTTGACCTCCCTAAGGAGAAGTGGTTTAAATATAATCCTCCCATTGAAGTAAAAGTAGTTGCACCTATTAAAGTTGAAGAAAAGACTATCACTTATAATGATCCTGTTGTTCCTACTGCTTATATTGAGAAACCACCTTTCCCTGTTAGAATAAAGGATCATGCTAAAGCTTCAACCATGGTTAAAAAAGTAATATTAGGACACCTAAAACCCCTGAGCAAATTAAAGTTGAACCTAGTGTTGCTATGGTTAAAGATCTCTTGGCCGATTATATTGATGGGCATGTTATTTACTTCTGCCATGAATCTGCTAGAATTGCTAGACCTGATACTAAAAATAAACATAGACCTGTTGTAGGCATGCCTGTTATTTCTGTTAAAATAGGAGATCATTGTTATCATGGCTTATGTGATATGGGTGCTAGTGCAAGTGCAATACCTCATTCCTTATACAAAGGAATTATGCATGATATTGCACCTGTTGAGATAGAAGAGATTGATGTTACTATTAAGCTTGCCAATAGAGATACTATTTCACCAGTTGGGATTGTTAGAGATGTTGAAGTCCTGTGTGGGAAAGTTAAATATCCTGCTGATTTTCTTATTCTTGGCGCCCCGCAAGATGACTTTTGTCCCATTATATTTGGTAGACCCTTCTTGAATACTGTTAATTCTAAGATAGACTGCAATAAGGATATTGTTTCTGTTGGTTTAGGGGATATGTCTCATGAGTTTAATTTTGCTAAATTTCGTAGACAACCCCATGATAAAGAATTGCCTAGTAAATATGAAATTATTGGTCTTACTTCTATTGCCGTGCCTCCTAGTGATCCTTTAGAACAATATTTGCTTGACCATGAAAATGATATGTTTATGAATGAAAGAAGGGAAATAGATGAAGTATTCTTTAAACAAGGACCTATTTTGAAACACAACTTGCCTGTTGAAATCCTAGGGGATCCTCCTCCACCCAAGGGTGATCCCGTGTTTGAGCTTAAACCTTTACCAGATACTCTTAATTATTCTTATCTTGATGAGAAAGAGATATTTCCTGTTATTATTAGTGCTAAACTTTCAGAGCATGAAGAAAAGAAATTATTGAAAACTCTAAAGAAGCACCGTGCTTCTATTGGATATACTCTCGATGATCTTAAGGGCATCAGTCCCACTTTCTGCCAGCACAAAAAAAATTGGAGAAGGATGCTAAACCGGTTGTTGATCACCAACGACGGTTAAATCCTAAGATGAAAGAAGTGGTAAGAAAAGAAATACTAAAGCTTCTGGAGGCAAGTATAATTTACCCCGTTGCTGATAGTCAGTGGGTAAGTCATGTCCATTATGTCCCTAAGAAGGGAGGTATTACTGTTGTTCCTAATGATAAAGATGAATTGATCCCACAAAGAATTGTTATAGGTTATAGAATGGTAATTGAGTTCCGCAAATTAAATAAAGCTACTAAAAAGGATCATTACCCATTACCTTTTATTGATCAAATGCTAGAAAGATTATCCAAACATACACATTTTTGCTTCCTAGATGGTTATTCTGGTTTCTCTCAAATACCTGTGTCAAAAGAGGATCAAGAAAAGACAACTTTTACTTGCCCTTTTGGTACCTTTGCTTATAGACGTATGCCTTTTGGTTTATGTAATGCACTTGCTACTTTTCAAAGATGTATGACTACTATATTCTCTGACTTTTGTGAAAATATTGTTGAGATATTCATGGATGATTTCTCCGTTTATGGGACTTCTTTTGTTGATTGCTTAAGCAACCTTGATCGAGTTTTGCAGAGATGTGAAGAAACTAATCTTGTCTTGAATTGGGAGAAGTGCCACTTTATGGTTAATGAAGGTATTGTCTTGGGGCATAAAATTTCTGAAAGAGGTATTGAAGTTGATAAAGCTAAAGTTGATGCTATTGAAAAGATGCGGTGTCCTAAGGACATCAAAGGTATAAGAAGTTTCCTTGGTCATGCCGGTTTTTATAGGAGGTTCATTAAGGACTTTTCTAAAATTTCTCGGCCTCTGACTAATCTCTTACAAAAAGATGCCCCTTTTGTCTTTGATGATGATTGTGTAGAAGCGTTTGAAATACTTAAGAAAGCTTTGGTTTCTGCACATATTGTTCAACCTCCTGATTGGAATTTACCATTTGAAATTATGTGTGATGCTAGTGATTATGCTGTAGGCGCTGTTCTAGGACAAAGAGTTGATAAGAAACTAAATGTTATCCAATATGCTAGTAAAACTCTAGACAGTGCTCAAAGAAATTATGCTACTACTGAAAATGAATTTTTAGCAATTGTATTTGCTTGTGATAAGTTCAGACCTTACATTGTTGATTCTAAAGTAGCTGTTCACACTGATCATGCTGCTATTAAATATCTTATGGAAAAGAAAGATGCTAAACCTAGACTTATTAGATGGGTTCTCTTGCTACAAGAATTTGATTTGCATATTATTGATAGAAAGGGAGCTGAGAACCCCGTTGCAGACAACTTGTCTAGGTTAGAGAATGTTCTTGATGACCCACTACCTATTGATGATAGCTTTCCTGATGAACAATTAGCTATCATAAATGCCTCTTGTACTGCTCCATGGTATGCTGATTATGCTAATTACATTGTTGCTAAATTTATACCACCTAGTTTCACATACCAGCAAAAGAAAAAGTTCTTCTATGATTTAAGACACTACTTATGGGATGACCCACATCTTTATAAAGAAGGAGTAGATGGTGTTATTAGACGTTGTGTACCTGAGCATGAACAGGAACAGATCCTACGCAAGTGCCACTCTGAGGATTATGGAGGACACCATGCTGGAGATAGAACTGCACACAAGGTATTGCAATCCGGTTTTTATTGGCCTACTCTCTTCAAGGATGCCCTTAAGTTTGTTTTATCTTGTGATGAATGTCAAAGCATTGGTAATATTAGTAGACGTCAAGAAATGCCTATGAATTATTCACTTGTTATTGAACCATTTGATGTTTGGGGCTTTGATTATATGGGACCGTTCCCTTCCTCTAATGGGTATACACATATTTTAGTTGCTGTTGATTACGTTGCTAAGTGGGCAGAAGCTATTCCAACTAGTAGTGTTGTCATAACACGTCTATTAAGATGCTTAAAGAAGTAATTTTTCCAAGGTTTGGAGTCCCTAGATATCTAATGACTGATGGTGGTTCACATTTTATTCATGGTACCTTTCGTAAAATGCTTGCTAAGTATGATGTTAATCATAGAATTGCATCTCCTTATCATCCACAATCTAGTGGTCAAGTAGAACTTAGCAATAGAGAGCTTAAATTAATTTTTCAAAAGACTGTCAATAGATCTAGAAAGAATTGGTCCAAGAAACTTGATGATGCATTATGGGCTTATAGAACTGCATATAAAAATCCTATGGGTATGTCTCCATATAAAGTGGTTTATGGTAAAGCATGTCGCTTACCTCTTGAACTAGAACATGAGGCATATTGGGCTATCAAAGAGCTCAACTATGACTTTAAACTTTCCGGTGAGAAGAGGATTTTTGACATTAGCTCACTTGATGAATGGAGAACCCAGGCCTACGAGAATGCCAAACTGTTTAAAGAACAAGTTAAAAGATGGCATGATAAAAGAATACAAAAACATGAGTTTAGTGTAGGTGATTATGTATTATTATACAACTCTCGATTAAGATTTTTTGCAGGCAAACTCCTCTCTAAATGTGAAGGTCCTTACATCATTGAGGAGGTCTACCGTTCCGGCGCCATAAAAGTCAACAACTTCGAAGGCACAAATCCGAGGGTGGTGAACTCTCAAAGAATCAAACATTATATCTCAGGTAATCCCATAAATGTTGAAACTAATGTTATTGAAACCATAACCCCGGAGGAATACATAAGGGACACTTTCCAGAACATTTCAGACACCGAAAAGGAATAGGTACGTGGTACGGTAAGTAAACCGACTCCAAAACAGTTCTAATGGCAATTTTCTCCGTTTTGGAATATTTAAGAAAATAGGAAAATAAGAAGCAGTCCGGAAAGGACACGAGGCTTCCACGAGGGTGGAGGGCGCTACCTACCCCCCTGGGCGCACCCCCTGCCTCGTGGGCACCTCGTGTGCTCTCCGGACTCCGTTTTCTTGCACGATACTTCTTTTGGTCGGTAAAAATTCATTATATAATCTCCCGAAGGTTTTGACCATCGTATCACGCAAATATCTCCTATCTTTGTTTCGAGCTATTTTCTGACAGATCTTGGTCGCCATGGTGTCTTCAATGCCCCCAAGGACAAGTTCTTCAAGAAGGTCATCAACCCCTACCTCAGGAGGTGCTGCAACACCCTCAAACCATTGAGATGCATGAGGGGTTGCGGCACATCCGCGATGTTGAGGGACCAAGGAGGACCGGAAGCATGGAGACAAGGCTCGAGGCATTGGAGTAACAAGTTTTCAAGTGCCAGGAGATGGCGGAACGTGGACTCGACTCCAATCATATAATGATCATGGAGTTCACCAACAACCATAAGCTAGATGACAAGAACATTGGGGAGGCCATCTTCAAGCTTCACGAGAAAATCAAGCGCCTCCAAGCCCAGATCTATGACCTGCAAAACCAAAACTGTGAGTATGAATGTAGATTCAAGAGGATGAGTTTGGCTGCAGATTTGAGGATCCCGGAGACTCGATCATCCTTCTATGATGGTGAGCCTATGCCTTGGAAGATGGACGACAAGCCTACATCATCAACAACTCCATCATCACCACCTCTGAGGAAGGAAACATAAACACATGGGTATGGGCACTCCCCTTGGCAACTGCCAAGCTTGGGGGAGTGCCCCGGTATCGTATCACCATCACTTTTATCTTTACCGTTTTTCTTAGTTTGATCCTTTTGCTAATATCTTGATCTAGTAGAATAAAGTTTTAGTATGATCTAGTTCTTTAGTTTTGCTTTATGATCCTTCTATGTAATCGAGTCCGTGAGCTATATATAATAAAGATTAGTGTTGAGTCAAGGGCTTGATTATTTTGCTATGATCTTGAGGGAATAGAATAAAAGAGAAGAAATAAAAAGAAATAAAGAGATCATATGGATCTTATGGAGAGTAATGACTTCACATATAAAGAGTATGATGAATAAAAATTGTTGAGAGTTGACAAGCATAGTTTTGGTCATCGTTGCAATTAATAGGAAGTAACAAAGAAAGAGAGGTTTTCACATATAAATATACTATCTTGGACATCATTTATAATTGTGAGCACTCATTAAAGTATGATATGCTAAAGAGTTGACGTTAGACAAGGAAGACAACGTAATGGGTTATGTTTTCTTACATATGAGATAAATTATATTGTCGTGGATCATCCAACATGTTGAGCTTGCCTTTCCCTCTCATGCTAGCCAAATTCTTTGCACCAAGTAGAGATACTACTTGTGCTTCCAAATATCCCTAAACCAGTTTTGCCATGAGAGTCCACCATATCTGCCTATGGATTGAGTAAGATCCTTCAAGTAAGTTGTCATCGTTGCAAGCAATAAAAATTTTGCTCTCTAAATATGTATGATTCATTAGTGTTGAGAAAATAAGCTTTATACGATCTTGTGATGTGGAAGAAATAAAAGCGACAGACTGCATAATAAAGGTCCATATCACAAGTGGCAATATAAAGTGACGTTCTTTCGCATTAAGATTTTGTGCATCCAACCATAAAAGCACATGGCAACCTCTACTTCCCTCTGCGATGGGCCTATCTTTTATTCTTGTCTTATCCTTCATGCAAAGAGTCATGGTGATCTTCACCTTTCCTGTTTACATTTTATCCTTTGGCAAGCACAATGTGTTGGAAAGATCCTGATATATATGGCTAATTGGATGTGGTTTTTCATGAACTATTATTGTTGACATTACCCTTGAGGTAAAAGGTTGGGAGGCAAAACTATAAGCCGCTATCTTTCTTTGTGTCCCATTAAAACTTCATAACCATAAATATCGCGTGAGTGTTAGCAATTGTGAAAGACTAAATGATGGTTGAGTATGTGGACATGCTGAGAAGCTCTTATATTGACTCTTTCCTATGTTACGATAAATTGCAATTGCTTCAATGACTGAGATTATAGTTTGTTAGTTTTCAATGAAGTTTCTGATTCATACTTGAGTATGTGAATGAATTGTTACTTTAGCATAAGAGATCATATGACAATATATATATACTATTCTAATCCCAGGATTAGAATAAGTATATGGATCATGGTCAGCCTATATAGGGCGCGAGGAGGTGTTCCCGAACTGTCGAACCGGGCAGCGACAAACAAAAACAAAAGAAGGAAACCCACCCACCTCCCCCGATCTAGATCCCCCACCTCCCCCGATCTAGATCCCCCACCTCCCTCACACACTTCCTGCCCCCGATCCAGATCCCCCACCTCCCTCCCGCACCTCCTGCCCCAAACCGGCAACGCGCCCGCCACCCTGCACCCAACCAGCGGCGGCGCCGCCACCTGCCGATAGCACCCCCTCTTCCAAGATCCTCTTCGACGCCACCACACCACCGACCAACCTCGTGCGCCGCCGCCCGCTAGAAACCCCACGCATCGCGGCCTCTTACCGAATCCGACCGGTGGAGCTCGCCACAGCAACCACCGCATTCTTCCTCTCGCCGTCGCCCTGGAGAGGAACCTCCCAAACCTGCGCCACGGTGGAGCTCGCCTGCCCCAACGCCTCTTCTCCACGCATGCCCTTCTTCCTCGCCGGAGCTGATGTGGGTCGCCGCATCACCCAGCTGGCCAGGATCCCCCTCCCCTGCCCCCGTGTCGTCTGTGTCGGCCACACTGACCTTCTCATGAGGGCCACCTTGACCTTCCTGGAGAAGGTTCAACCATGGAGCTTTTCCTGGTGGCGACGTGACGGGACGGGTGACAGCATGCGTCCATGTTGTTTCCTCTTTCGTGTTTACTTGCTAGCCGCAGCTGGCAAGGCCGTGCGTGCTTGTCCTGTCCAGTGTCCACACCGCACGTACTACCAGCAATCAGCCTCCTCTCGGTGCAGCTTACTGCTTGCCACCGGTCTCAAATGCCAGACGCTCCTCCTCCGTAGTAGCCCACTGTAGTTTTCTTCTATAAAGAAGAAGAGAACTTGTATTTTACTATTGCTGCCCCAGTTTGATTCGCATGTAGATCACGGTGTGAAAAGGGGGGGTCGAAACTGGTGTTGCTGAACTATGCTTCGCAAGGCATCTTCTGCCTTTACGTGCGATGATTATATAAAAGAAAGCGTTGTGGCTGCCGGCTGGGTTTGATTAGTTACAGGCAGCGAACATTGTCACCTAACAGTTTGGCTTTGGCCCCTAAATATAACAGAGTGGTTTCTTTATAGATGAAGATGGGGGGCGGCTTATTATGATGGCAGGTGCTTCAGGATCGGCGCTGACAGTCACATCCGTGCTGATATGGCAATCGATCCATTGCCCAAAAGGATTGGTACATGTGTGATGTTTTTCATGTTATGAACATATTGGTTTGTGTGAAGTTCATGTACAACTACCCAAGGAGTTCAACAATCACTCACCATGAAAGAAGAAGAGGTAAGCAATGCCCAGGCTGTTCAACTTCGCTGCGTCAGGCTGTGCAATTCCGCTTGTGTGAACAAAGGGGGAGAAGTTTCTTCTTATATGTTGATTCTGCACTTGTATGGTGCATTTTGTCTTAGCTTTTATGTGTATTCATTGCTTCACTTAAATTGTGTTCAACAGGGTACAAAAAGTTTGCGTACAAAATATTTGTGTATGTCTGTAAGAGCTATTGTTGTGCTAGTGCCATGAGAAAATGGAGCTTTTTCGAGTTGTTTTTTCTGTAATACATGTGAAGACTTCGGTATGAACAAAAGGAGCTTTTTCATAGTGAACAAGTGATCTTTTGGGTGTAATTTTGTTGTTGCTCTAATCGGCATGTATGAAAATTCGCAAGGATGTGCATAATTAACCAGCTACTTTTTGAGATAAAAACTAGTATGTAACGAGTGGTAAAAAGAACACATAGTTTGCAAAAAAAAAATCAACTTTGGGGTAGAGAGACACGTGTTGGAAAATTTCTCCTCGCCTCTACATTGTCCTTCTCAAGCACCATGTGCCCAGGGATGGAAATTCTCAAGCACTATGTGCCTAGGGTTGTCTTTGTGTGCTCTTGTTCCGGTGTTCGTTGTAGAAATGAAGTTCAGCCTTATCCTTGTGAAGGTTCAATGTGTGCGCCAGTTGCAGGTATTCATAAATTTCAAAAAGGATATATTTCTATTGTGTGTGCTGTGTGTATGGGGTGTACTAAAAATGTTCTGCGGGGGATAAGTTCATAGTTTCTGTCACTCATAGTTCAAAAAAATTGCTTTCAAAAAATCCAAAACACCTTCGGTGTCTAAGAAAAGAGAGTTGAACTCATGAAAAATATCACGTGACAAGTGAACCTTGTGAATACAGGGTTTAAAAAAAGTTCCATTGTAACACATCATGTAACTAAAGTGAACAGTAAAAAAGAGAAAAAGCAAAAATTGAACACTTGTTTAAAAAAATAGAAGTTCAAATTGAAATAGCGGAGAAGTTCTTTGTTAATTATAAAACTGGGATTTTCACATTTAATAAAAATAGACCAAGAAGTTCAAATAAAAAAGCAGATCGATTAAAAAATTATACACAAAATGGTATCTTCCCATTTAAAAAAATTAAAGGTTCAAATTTAAATAACGGAGAAGTTCGATATTTATTACAATATCAAGAAGGTCAAATTGAAAAAATGAGTAGTTCAAAATTTTTATAAAAAGAGATTTTCCTTCTTTTGAAAATAATACCTAGAAGTTCAACTTTAAATAATTCATTAGTTCGATATTTATTACATAACTAGAACTTTTCCCGTTACTAATGAATAACACCAAGAAGTCCAAACTAAAAAAATATGAAGTTGTTTAATGTTCATATAAACTCGGATTTTCCCAAATGTTAAAGACTAAAACCAAGAAGTTCAATTTCAAAAAATGGAGTAGTTGAATGTATATAAAAAACTCAGGTTTTTGAGTTACTAATGAATAAACCAAGAAGTTCAATTGGGAAAAGCCGAGTAGTTTGATATTGATTTGAAAAATCGGTTTTTTCTAGTTACTAAAAAATAAACCCATAAGTTCAATTCGAAATAACGAAGAATTGGATGTTTCTAAAAAACCCTCCAATTTTCACATTTCTAAAAGGCACAATGAAGTTCAAATAAAAAAGTAGAGCGGTTCAATGTCTATAAAAAACTCAGATATTTTCGTGTAACCAAGAGAAGTTCGGATTAATAACCGCCAGAAGTTCACGTACTAAACGGTATGCATTTTGTATTAAAAATAATAATGAAAAATCAAAGGCTAAAAAGTTTTGTTGCTAGAAGTTCAAGTGCTCGGCTCGAGAAATTTAAAAAAATCTTGCGAGAGAGGTTCACCTTGTATTTCCATGTTCGATTTTTCCGTACAAAAATCGAATACAATTCTTTACTCAAAAAAGATAAAAAGGTGAAGTTCATATTGAAATAATAGAGAAGTTCGGAGTTTATTAAAACCTAGGATTTACCTGCTCAAAAAATAAAAAACACAACGCCATTTTTTGTACTTTTAAAAACAACTCATAAACGAAAAAATGGTTGCTAGAAGTTCAAGCGCTCGGTGAGGAAAAGTTCAAAAAATTCTTGTGAGACGTTCACCGTGTATTTAGATGTCCAAAATACGTTAAAAATGTTGTTTTTTGGGTTTTAAAATAATTCTCTCAAACAAGAGAGAAGTCCAAAGTGATAATAACCAGAAGTTCATGTACTGCATGGTGTGTGTTTCGTATAAGAAAAATACAATAAAGTAAAACAGAGTGAAGTTCAAAGAGACATGCCCTAAAAGTTCAACTACTTCACACAGTGCAAAAAACAACACGTCAAAAACAGAGTGAGGTTCAAACAGACATGCCCGAGAAGTTCAACTACTTCACACAGTGCATTTTCATTCACGATGAACGCATAAATCATGATCTCACCATTTTTTAATTTACCTCAAAACGACAGGAATATCATTTGTGTAAGTTCAAGTCCTCGGTCGGAGAAAGTAAAAAAAATTATTGTGAGAGACGTTTGTACAAAAGGAATTTTATTTGTGTAACACTAACGAATTGATGAGAAAATTGCAAACAAAAATACGTCATAGAAGTTCAATGTGAAAACAGCAGGAAGTTCAACTACTATGCTGAATGAATTTTAGATGAAAAACTTTTAAAATCGTCGCGAGTATGAAAAGATGATCAACACAGGAAACTTGTGTGCTTAGAGCAGCTTTCCATCCGTATATCACCTGCTCAATTCCGGTGAGTGGATGGAGAGTTACGAGTAGTGGATGAAGAGCTACGAGCAAAAAAAGAACGTGAAAAAACAGAGTGAAGTTCAGGTACACTCGCCGAGAAGTTCAGGTTCTTCACGCGGTGCATTTTCGAAGAATCTGTTTCGCGATA
This sequence comes from Triticum monococcum, assembly GCA_034509565.1. Classification (NCBI taxonomy): domain Eukaryota; kingdom Viridiplantae; phylum Streptophyta; class Magnoliopsida; order Poales; family Poaceae; genus Triticum; species Triticum monococcum. Next base: position 70,189,467 of record CM067843.1, on the reverse strand, counting down.
AAGGCAGAACGCATGATCCCGCCGTTTTAGAAATTACTTGAAAACGGCTAGGAATCAGAGAAAACCATCAACATGAAAAAGTTTCGCATTTTCCGTAGCTTTTCAGCGATATATTATTTGCCCCATTTCGATAAAGTTTGTAGAAATTACAGCGAAAATACGTTTTTCTCCATTTTCAAAACTGACTTAAAACCGTAAAGAATTGGGAGAAACAATACATACAAAAAAGTTTCGCATTTGTTCAAGCTTTCCAACGCCATATCAGTTGCTGCATTCGGACATACGGTTAAAAATTAGCTCGAAAATACGAACTCGGTAGGACTTGGATCATTTTCTAAATTACTCTTAAACCATTCAAAATTAGAAAAAAAAATCTTTCAAGATGAAAAAGTAGCGCATTTTCATAAGCTTTCCAATGCCGTATCATATGCCTCCATTGGATTAGCCATTTAGAAATGACATCGAAAAAACGAACCCAGCTGTTCGGTTTACAAAATTTTACGTTTTTTCAAATTACTCTTTAACCATAGGGAATTAGAGAAAACTTTCAACATGTGGAAGGAGCGGTTTTGCAGCAGCTTTACAACGCCATATTGTATGCCTCATTCCGATAAACAATTTAGAAATGCGATCGAAAATACGATTCACGTTTTTTGTGCGAAGAAAAAACGGTTTTCAAAACTGCTCTTAAACCGCTTGCATTTTGCCAAAAATTTAAGTTGGGTCATGATACTGGTGTCCATAGCTTTCCAACGGTATATCGCAAGCCCCATTTGGGCAATGTTGGCGGAAGTTCAACCTAGTTCACATGGAAGTTCAATGTACTACTAGCGGGGCAGGTCAGGTTGTGATCAGAATATTATTCTCATCCCGTGATCAGAATAGTGTTTATATATATATGTTGCTGTTCTAAGAATGATCATGATGCCCTCATGTCCATATTTTATTTTATCGACACCTCTATCTCTAAACATGTGGACATATTTTTCGATTTCGGCTTTCGCTTGAGGACAAGTGAGGTCTAAGCTTGGGTGAGTTGATACGTCCATTTTGCATCATGCTTTTATATCGATATTTATTGCATTATGAGCTGTTATTACACATTATGTCACAATACTTATGCCTATTCCCTCTTATTTTACAAGGTTTACATGAAGAGGGGAAATGCCGGCAGCTGGAAGTCTGGACTGGAAAAGGAGCAAATGTTACAGACCTATTCTGCACATCTCCAAAAGTCCTGAAACTCCACGGGAATTATTTTCAGAATATATAAAAAATATTGGGCGAAAGAAGTACTAGAGGGGGCCACCCACCGTCCACAAGGGTGGGGGGCGCGCCCCCTGCCTCGTGGGCCCCCTGGTGGCCGTCTGATGCCCATCTTTGGCTATATGGAGTCTTTCGTCGAGGAAAAAATCATAAGCAAGCTCACGGGATGAAACTCTGCCGCCACGAGGCAGAACCTTGGCGGAACCAATCTAGGGCTACGGCGGAGCTGTTATGCCGGGGAAACTTCCCTCCGGGAGGGGGAAGTCATCACCATCGTCATCACCAACGATCCTCTCATCGGGAAGGGGTCAATCTCCATCAACATCTTCACCAACACCATCTCCTCTCAAACCCTAGTTCATCTCTTGTATCCAATCTTTGTATCCAAACCTCAGATTGGTACCTGCGGGTTGCCAGTAGTGTTGATTACTCCATGTAGTTGATGCTAGTTGGTTTATCCGGTGGAAGATCATATGTTCAGGTCCATTGTGCATATTAATACCCCTCTGATTATGAACATGAATATGATTTGTGAGTAGTTACGTTTGTTCCTGAGGACATGGGAGAAGTCTTGCCATAAGTAGTCATGTGAATTTGGTATTCGTTTGATATTTTGATGAGATGTATGTTGTCTTTCCTCTAGTGGTGTCATGTGAACGTCGACTACATGACACTTCACCATTGTTTGGGCCTAGGGGACGGCATTGGGAAGTAATATGTAGATGATGGGTTGCTAGAGTGACAGAAGCTTAAACCCTAGTTCATCTGTTGCTTCGTAAGGGGCTGATTTGGATCCATATGTTTCATGCTATGGTTAGGTTTACCTTAATACATATGTTGTAGTTGCGGATGCTTGCAATAGGGGTTAATCATAAGTGGGATGCTTGTCCAAGTAAGGACAGTACCCAAGCACTAGTCCACCCACATATCAAATTATCAGAGTACCGAACGCGAATCATATGAACGTGATGAAAACTAGCTTGACGATAATTCCCATGTGTCCTCGGGAGCGCTTTACTTTATATAAGAGTTTGTCCAGGCTTGTCCTTTGCTACAAAATGGATTGGGCCATATTGCTGCAACTTATTTACTTTTACTATTTGTAACCCGTTACCAATTACCTTATCACAAAACTATCTGTTACCGATAATTTCAGTGCTTGCAGAAAATACCTTGCTGAAAATCACTTATCATTTCCTTCTGCTCCTCGTTGGGTTCGACACTCTTACTTATCGAAAAGTCTACGATAGATTAATACGTCTCCAACGTATCTATAATTTTTGATTGCTTCATGCTATATTATCTACTGTTTTGGACATTATTGGGCTTTATTATCCACTTTTATATTATTTTTGGGACTAACCTATTAACCAGAGGCCCGGCCCAGAATTGTTGTTTTTTTTGCCTATTTCAGAGTTTCACAGAAAAGGAATATCAAACGGAGTCCAAACGGAATGAAACCTTCGGGAATGTGATTTTCTCACCGAACATGATCCAGGAGACTTGGACCCTACGTCAAGAAATAAAGGAGGAGGCCACGAGGTAGGGGGCACGCCTACCCCCCAAGCGCGCCCTCCACCCTCGTGGGCCCCTGTTGCTCCACCGACGTACTCCTTCCTCCTATATATACCTACGTACCCCCAAACGATCAAATACGGAGCCAAAACCCTAATTCCACCGCCGTAACTTTCTGTATCCACGAGATCCCATCTTGGGGCCTGTTCCGGAGCTCCGCCGGAGCGGGCATTCATCATGGAGGGCTTCTATATCAACACCATAGCCTCTCTGATGAAGTGTGAGTAGTTTACCTCAGACCTTCGGGTCCATAGTTATTAGCTAGATGGCTTCTTCTCTCTTTTTGGATCTCAATACAATGTTCTCCCCCTCTCTTGTGGAGATCTATTCGATGTAATCTTCTTTTTGCGGTGTGTTTGTTGAGACCGATGAATTGTGGGTTTATGATCAAGATTATCTATGAACAGTATTTGAATCTTCTCTGAATTCTTTTATGTATGATTGGTTATCTTTGCAAGTCTCTTCGAATTATCAGTTTGGTTTGGCCTACTAGATTGATCTTTCTTGCAATGGGAGAAGTGCTTAGCTTTGGGTTCAATCTTGCGGTGTCCTTTCCCAGTGACAGTAGGGGCAGCAAGGCACGTATTGTATTGTTGCCATCTAGGATAACAAGATGGGGTTTTTATCATATTGCATGAATTTATCCCTCTATATCATGTCATCTTGCTTAAGGCGTTACTCTGCTTTCATGAACTTAATACTCTAGATGCATGCTGGATAGCGGTCGATGAGTGGAGTAATAGTAGTAGATGCAGGCAGGAGTCGGTCTACTTGTCTCGGACATGATGCCTATATACATGATCATACCTAGATATTCTCATATCTTTGCTCAATTCTGTCAATTGCTTGATACGTATCCAACGTATCTATAATTTTTGATTGCTCCATGCTATATTATCTACTGTTTTGAATGTTTATGGGCTTTATTATGCACTTTTATATCATTTTCGGGACTAACCTATTAACCGGAGGCCCAGCCCAGATTTGCTGTTTTTTTCGTATTTCAGTGTTTCGAAGAAAAGGAATACCAAACGGAGTCGGAACGGAACGAAATCAACTGGAGAAGTTATTTTTGGAAGGAAAGCTACCGGAAAAGCTTGGAGTGCATGTCAGGAAAGAAGGGAGGTTCTCACGAGGGTGGGGGGCGCGCCCACCCCCCTAGGGCGCGCCCCCTGCCTCGTGGCCCCCCCTTCGGTCCACCGATGTGCTTCTTTCACCCATATATACCTACGTATCCTAAAACTTCCAGAACAGACAATAGATCGGGAGTTCCGCCGCCAGAAGCCTCCGTAGCCACCGCAAGCCAATCTAGACCCGTTCCGGCACCCTGCCGGAGGGGGCAATCCTTCTCCGGTGGCCATCTTCATCATCCCGGTGCTCTCCATGATGAGGATGGAGTAGTTCTTCCTCGGGGCTTAGGGTATGTACCAGTAGCTATGTGTTTGATCTCTCTCTCTCTCTCTCGTGTTCTTGAGATGATACGATCTTGATGTATCGCGAGCTTTGCTATTATATTTGGATCCTATGATGTTTCTTCCCCCCTCTAATCTCTTGTAATGAATTGAGTTTCCCCTTTGGAGTTATCTTATCGGATTGAGTCTTTAAAGATTTGAGAACACTTGATGTATGTCTTGCATGGGATACCTGTGGTGACAATGGGGTATTCTATGATCCACTTGATGTATGTTTTGGTGATCAACTTGCGGGTTCCGTGACCTTGGGAACCTATGCATAGGGGTTGGCACACGTTTTCGTCGTGATTCTCCGGTAGAAACTTTGGGGCACTCTTTGAGGTTCTATGTGTTGGTTGAATAGATGAATCTGAGATTGTGTGATGCATATCGTATAATCATACCCACGGATACTTGAGGTGACATTGGAGTATCTAGGTGACATTAGGGTTTTGGTTGATTTGTGTCTTAAGGTGTTATTCTAGTACGAACTCTAGGGCTGTTTGTGATACTTATAGGAATAGCCCAACGGATTGATTGGAAAGAATAACTTTGAGATGGTTTCATACCCTACCATAATCTTTTCGTTTGTTCTCCGCTATTAGTGACTTTCGAGTGACTCTTTGTTGCATGTTGAGGGATAGTTATGTGACCAATTATGTTAGTATTGTTGAGAGGACTTGCACTAGTGAAAGTATGAACCCTAGGCCTTATTTCCTAGCATTGCAATACCGTTTACGCTCACTTTTATCATTAGTTACCTTGCTGTTTTTATATTTTCAGATTACAAAAACTATTATCTACTATCTGTATTGCACTTGTATCACCATTTCTTCGCCGAACTAGTGCACCTATACAATTTACCATTGTATTGGGTGTGTTGGGGACACAAGAGACTCTTTGTTATTTGGTTGTAGGGTTGCTTGAGAGAGACCATCTTCATCCTATGCCTCCTACAGATTGATAAACCTTAGGTCATCCACTTGAGGGAAATTTGCTACTGCCCTACAAACCTCTGCACTTGGATGCCCAACAACGTCTACAAGAAGAAGGTTGTGTAGTAGATATCAAGCTCTTTTCTGGCGCTGTTGCCGGGGAGGTTAGCGCTTGAAGGTATGTCTTTAGATCTTGCAATCGAGTCCTTTAGTTTCTTGTTTTTATCACTAGTTTAGTTTATAAAAGAAAACTATAAAAAATGGAATTGAGTTTGTCTCATACGCTTCACCTTTTTAATATCTTTCGTGAGTATGATGGAAAGGAAAATTGTGCTCAAGTGCTATAAGAAGAAATATATAAAATGTTTGGCACTAAATATTTGAATGATGAGCATGATTGCAATGTTGTTAGGATGAATTCCTGGAATATCCATGATGCTAATGATATGCAAAGCCACAAGCTTGGGGAAGCCATGTTTGATGAAGAAGATATTTTTTGTCCCCCAAGTTTTGATGAGAAAATTTATTATGATGAAAGCATGCCTCCTATCTATGATGATTATTGTGATGACATGTATGCTTTAAAGAACAATAATAACCATGAAACTTGTCATCTTGATCTTAATTTTCAATCACATGATAGTAATTTTGTTGAGTTTGCTCCCACTATTATTCATGAGAAGAATTTTGCTTGTGTGGAGAGTAATAAATTTTAAATGCTTGTAGATCACGAAAAGAATGCTTTAGGTGCTGGTTATATTGTTGAATTCATTCATGATGCTATTGAAAATTATTATGAGGGAGGAACATATGCTTGTAGGAATTGCAATAATATCAAGTTTCCTCTCTATGTGCTTAAAATTTTGAAGTTATGCTTGTTTTACCTTCCTATGCAAGTTGATTCTTGTTCCCACAAGTTGTTTGCTCACAAAATCCCTATGCATAGGAAGTGGGTTAGACTTAAATGTGCTAGTCATATTCTTCATGATGCTCTCTTTATGTTTCAATCCTTATCTTTTATGTGAGCATCATTGAAATCATCATGCCTAGCTAGGGGCGTTAAACGATAGCGCTTGTTGGGAGGCAACCCAACTTTATTTTTGTTCCTTGCTTTTTGTTCCTGTTTAGTAATAAATAATTCATCTAGCCTCTGTTTATATGTGGTTATATGCTTTTAATTAGTGTTTGTGCCAAGTAGAACCTTTGGGAAGACTTTGGGAAAGTCTTGTTGATCATGCTGTAAAAAACAGAAACTTTAGCGCTCACGAGAATTGCTGCCATTTTTATTTAGAGAGTGCTATTTAGTTAATTATTTTTGAAGATGATTAATAGATAAATTCTTCAGGTCCAGCAATTTATTTGATAATTTTATGAGTTCTAGAAGTATACGTTTGATCCAGATTACTACAGACTGTTCTTTTTTTGACAGATTCTGCTTTTCGTGTGTTGTTTGCTTATTTTGATGAATCTATGGCTAGTAAAATAGTTTCTAAACCATAGAGAAGTTGGAATACAGTAGGTTTAACACGAATATAAATAAATAATTATTTCATTACAGTACCTTGAAGTAGTGTTTTGTTTTCTTTCGCTAACGGAGCTTACGAGTTTTCTGTTAAGTTTTGTGTTGTGAAGTTTTCAAGTTTTGGGTAAGGATTCGAGGGACTATGGAATAAGGAGTGGCAAGACCCTAAGCTTGGGGATGCCCAAGGCACCCCAAGGTAATATTCAAGGATAGCCATGAGCCTAAGCTTGGGGATGCCCCGGAAGGCATCCCCTCTTTCGTCTTCGTTCATCGGTAACTTTACTTGGAGCTATATTTTTATTCGCCACATGATATGTGTTTTGCTTGGAGCGTCATTTTATTTTACTTAGTTTTGCTTGCTGTTTTAATAAAATACCAAGATCTGAAATTATTAAATGTTAGAGAGTCTTCACATAGTTTCATAATTATTCGACTACTCATTGATCTTCAGTTATATCTTTCGGAGTAGTTTGTCATTTGCTCTAGTGCTTCACTTATATCTTTTAGAGCATGGTGGTAGTTTTATTTTGAAGAAATAGATGAACTCTCATGCTTCACTTATATTATTTTGAGAGTCTTAAATAGCATGGTAATTTGCTTAAATAATCCTAATATGCTAGGCATCCAAGAATAATAAAACTTTCATATAGAGTATTGAATACTAAGAGAAGTTTGATGCTTGATGATTGTTTTGAGATATGGAGGTAATAATATCAAAGTCGTGCTAGTTGAGTAGTTGTGAATTTGAGGAATACTTGTGTTGAAGTTTGCAAGTCCCGTAGCATGCACGTATGATAAACGTTGTGTACAAATTTGAAACATGAGGTGTTATTTGATTATCTTCCTTATGAGTGGCGGTCGGGGACGAGCGATGGTCTTTTCCTACCAATCTATACCCCTAGGAGCATGCGCGTAGTGCCGAGGTTTTTGATGACTTGTAGATTTTTGCAATAAGTATGTGAGTTCTTTATGACAAATTTTGAGTCCATGGATTATACACACTGTCACCCTTCCATCCTTGTTAGCCTCGTCGGTACAGTGCATTGCCCTTTCTCACATTGAGAGTTGGTGCAAACTTCGCCGGTACATCCAAACCCCGTGATATGATACACTCTGTCACACATAAACCTCCTTATATCTTCCTCAAAACAGCCACCATACCTACCTATTATGGCATTTCCATAGCCATTCCGAGATATATTGCCATGCAACTTTCCACCATTCCGTTCATCATGACACATTCATCATTGTCATATTGCTTAGCATGATCATGTAGTTGGCATAGTATTTGTGGCAAAGCCACCATTCATAATTCTTTCATACATGTCACTCTTGGTTCATTGCATATCCCGGTACACCGCCGGAGGCATTCATATAGAGTCATATTTGTTCTAGTATCAAGTTGTAATCATTGAGTTGTAAATAAATAGAAGTGTGATGATCATCATTATTAGAGCATTGTCCCAAGTGAGGAATAAAAAAGAGAAAGGCCATAAAAAAAGAGACGGTCCCCAAAAAGAGAAAGGCCATAAAAAAGAGAAGGCCAAAAAAATGAGAGAAAAAGAGAGAAGGGGCAATGTTACTATCCTTTTACCACACTTGTGCTTCAAAGTAGCACCATGATCTTCATAGTAGAGATCATGTTATCACTTTCATATACTAGTGGAAAATTTTCATTATAGAACTTGGCTTGTATATTCCAACAATGGGCCTCCTCAAGTGCCCTAGGTCTTCGTGAGCAAGCAAGTTGGATGCACACCCACTAGTTTCTTTTGTTGAGCTTTCATACATTTATAGCTCTAGTGCATCCGTTGCATGGCAGTCCCTACTCCTTGCATTAACATCAATCGGTGGGCATCTCCATAGCCCATTGATTAGTCTCGTTGATGTGAGACCTTCTCCTTTTTTGTCTTCTCCACATAACCCCCTTCATTATATTCTATTCCACCCACAGTGCTATATCCATGGCTCGCGCTCATGTATTGCGTGAAAGTTTATAGGTTTGAGATTACTAAAGTATGAAACAATTGCTTGGCTTGTCATCGGGGTTGTGCAAGATGAGAGCATTCTTGTGTGACAAAAATGAAACATGACTAAAATATATGATTTTGTAGGGATGAACTTTCTTTGGCCATGTTATTTTGAGAAGACATAATTGCTTAGTTAGTATGCTTGAAGTATTATCATTTTTATGTCAATATGAACTTTTGTCGTGAATATTTTAGATCTGAATATTCATACCACAATTAAGAAGAATCACATTGAAATTATGCCAAGTAGCACTCTGCATCAAAAATTCTGTCTTTATCATTTACCTACTCGAGGACGAGCAGGAATTAAGCTTGGGGATGCTTGATACTCGAAACTCGGACTTGAAAAAAAAGTGCTTCTGCCGTGCTTTAACATGACACATCCTACGGCTTCAACCTCCTATCCCGAAGGCGGAGTACTTCTCCTTAGGCCAGTTTAGCAAACTAAACTCTAGCGGTTTCGAGAGAGAAATTAGGCTCCTCAGCTACTGACCACATACTTGTGTCGAGAAAAGGAATGATAAATAATAATAATAAAACTTTGCAACGACTAAGAAGAAGAACACTTATTATAAAATGACTCATATAAATTTAAGAGCCCCCAAGTGACTTGGGTAAAAGAATTTTATGTATAATGATTGCATGTACCGAAGTACTTATATCATATATGTGTTCACCCGAACTTTAAACGCGTCTTAACCGACCACCGGCTTCTCCCTCTTCGGCCAAGGGGCCGAAGAGTGTCATGTACTCCACCTGTCGAGAGTATCGATGGTGTTTCCGATGACCAGGCAATCAGGCCATAAGGCTGTAACAGACAAATCGCGCTTAGGGAACTTATGCTATATTACTAACGAAGTGTAAGAAGCATCTTCGAAGAAAATAGTACCCCCACCGATACCTTTCTTCGGTGCTCATTATTACTATGAGACTTGTGCAATAGATTTTTTGTACTCATGAGTTCCGTTGTGTGCCGACCATGATTTAAAACAATAAGAGCGCTAGCTTTCGGCTTCACCCAGTCTGAGGTTAGAGCTCAAATGACCCGATCGTGACAATCGCAGAGGTGCTCCCTTTAGTCCCTAGCCGAACAATCGGGAACGTAGGGGTAAGCACAGGAGCTAGGCAACCCAGCTTGCAAATCGCTTAGGTCAATATGGTGCATATTGTGGCATAATACACGAACAAGGAACGAAGCCATACACGTATAATCATATGCAAGAGGAAAAACTCCATCAAGGGAGTCCCCAAATAAACGGGGTATTTGAATATGCGAGTCGCAAACAAAGTTTTGACAAGGAGCTTTGTCACAAACAACTTTGTGCCGAAAAGTATAATGCTTGGTCGAATCGAACAAAATTTAAAACTGAAAGTTTTTGGGCATGAAAGCGACTTAGCTGGTTAATGTGCTCGATGTTGATGAAGCAGGCCGAGTTGGTGGCGGGACGAGATCCTAGCCCCCAAGCCGGTCCCGAGATGTCCGAGTAAAGAACTCGGCTTGATGAAGTGGTGACGCAGCATAGTCGATGGGCGAGGTGAGAACCCCAGTCCGACCGCGGCGACGGAGCAGGCCGGCAGTGTGATGCCGAAGCCCCCAGCATGTGTTAATGAAGTGATGACGAAGCTCCCGGTCAGCCGTGGTGACGTGGTACATCGGTACGCCGCGGTGACAGCGTTGCCCGGATTATCTACCTGTGCATAGAAAATAGTGCAAGACGGAGATAATAGGAATAAAAAAAATTGTTGCATAATCAATAATTTATGCAAAATGAGTAATAAAAGAAATATGGCCTGTGTGCCGAACACTCGATGAGGTAGAGCTCTCTCGGTGATGCGAAGTCCTCGAGGCAACCGAACATGTCGGTATGGCAACACGACCAACAAAGTGATCACGCGAGCCGATTTACGCCGATTGGGACGACGACGTTGGCTTGCCGAAGAGACCACGTGACGCAGTCGAAGTCGATCACCTACACACATAAAATAGTGCGGTCCAAAAAGGATAATTGCTTTTGGCAAAAATAATTTATTGAAAGAGATGTGCCCTGGTGCCGAAATCATGTCGATGCAGGGCGTCGGCGTGACGTGGTGAAGGCATGGCCAATCCTGAATTTGTAGGGCGGTCCGGGCTCCGGATGCGGCGTTCGCCGAACTATGTACGGAAACTGACCGAACCACCATGCGACCGTTTTTAATGTGGCCGCCATTTGATAGACCTGTGTACAGATGATGGAACAAACCAGAGTAATAATTCCTTAAGAAAAATAAACCCAACAAGCAAAAATTGTTAGGATTAATAGCACCTGGTTTATTTGTTGTAGCATTCCAAAGAAAAGAGACTCCCAAAATCGAGAATCGATCCACACACCCATTGCCTGATGGGCGATAAAGCGATGGCCTGGTGATGCTGGCAAAGGTTGGCTTGCCGAGGCGAAGCCCTTGGTCTAGCTAACGTGACAAAACTGGTCGGCTGGTGACGCCGAAGTCACCGGAGTATGTTGATGAAGAAATAGCCAAGTCCCCGGTCTTGCCGAGGTGACGGAGCAGGCTAGTGAGGAGTTGTTGTAGCTGCCATGTCAGCTGAGGTGTTGAAGTAGTTCGGCGTGATGAACACAGGCTTGAAGAAGCAACAGTGCGGCCCTGCCGATGCAGGTCGTGACATGGTTAATGCTGGCTTGATGAAGTGACCATGCGGCGATGCCGGTATGCCCGCTCCGTGTAATCCGTGGGGCGGCGATGTTGGTGATGATTTATCCTTCGCGATGCCGGACTCTTGTTCGGCTTGCCGAGATGATGATTTGAATAAGTTGAGCTCGGCTCAACAAAGCGACGACGTGTCTAGCGCAGGTCGGCAGCCTTGGAGCAATATTGCCGGACTAGTTTGACACCAGCATGATGATGAAGATGACCTCAGGGGAGGCTTAAAATTTTACAGGCACATGTTTAAAAACGACGCGCAATACCCTAGAAGAGAGCTCCTCTAAAAAGGTTGTCCAACATCACGTTCATAAAGAAACATGAATTCGGGTCGGATCCGTATTCGCGTAGAAAACAGATCTGAAAATTGGTCCACTCATCGAAAGTTTCCCGGAGTTTGAACCGTCGGATCAAGCTGAAATTTAGAGGGGTGGTAGATATGGCAATTTCGCAGTAGATGAACGGTTGGATCGTCCAAAGGACCTCCGAGCTGGGCTCTGGAGATCACGCCCTAAACTCGTCCAGATTCCCATCTAGATTCATCGAAAGGTTGTTGTAGACTCAATTCCGCACCACCAAAGGGATCGTCAAGACGATGCTCTAAGAAGTGGTGGCAGCGGATACAAGTTTGTTGTTCGAAAAAACAGCACGGTTACCCGAGGGCAATGTTGATGTTGAGCTCCCGAGCTTCATGGATGATTCTTCCATGATCTTGATAGAGATCGGAGTTGATGTTGATGAAGGCCCTCGTCCGAACATGACGATCGGAGGCAGGGCACAGTCCTTGGTCAAGCCAAGGTGACCAATCGAGCCGGTGACGAAGATGTCGATGTCGCAGTTAATCCATAGACGAGCCATCATTCCTTTTGCCGATCACACATCGGAACTCGCAATGAAAGCACCAATGTCGGTGTCAAAACCGGCGGATCTCGGGTAGGGGGTCCCGAACTGTGCGTCTAGGATTGATGGTAACAAGAGGCAGGGGACACGATGTTTTACCCAGGTTTGGGCCCTCTTGATGGAGGTAATGCCCTATGTCCTGCTTGATTGATATTGATGATATGAGTATTACAAGAGTTGATCTATCACGAGATCGTAGAGGCTAAAACCCTAGAATCTAGCCTATGGTATGATTGTGTGTATATATGATCTATCGACTAGCCTGGCCCTGGTTTATATAATGCACCAGAGGCCTAGGATAACAAGAGTCATAGCCGAATACGCCGGTAGGGGAGGAGTCCTTGTCTTGATCACCAAGTCTTGTGGAATCTACCATGTATGCGGCAGCTGCCCGAACTGGCCCATGAGTATATGGCCATGGGGGTCCTCGGCCCAATCCAACTGATCGGGAGACGACGTGATGAGTACCCCCTAGTCCAGGACACCATCACTAGGGTTGTTTGTGACACTTATAGGAATAGCCCAACGGATTGATTGGAAAGAATAACTTTGAGGTGGTTTCATACCCTACCATAATCTTTTCGTTTGTTCTCCATATTAGTGACTTTTGAGTGACTCTTTGTTGCATGTTGAGGGATAGTTATGTGATCCAATTATGTTAGTATTGTTGAGAGGACTTGCACTAGTGAAAGTATGAACCCTAGGCCTTATTTCCTAGCATTGCAATACTGTTTACACTCACTTTTATCATTAGTTACCTTGCTATTTTTATATTTTCAGATTACAAAAACTATTATCTACTATCCATATTGCACTTGTATCACCATCTCTTCGCTGAACTAGTGCACCTATAAAATTTACCATTGTATTGGGTGTGTTGGGGATACAAGAGACTCTTTGTTATTTGGTTGCAGGGTTGCTTGAGAGAGACCATCTTCATCCTACACCTCCTACGGATTGATAAACCTTAGGTCATCCACTTGAGGGAAATTTGCTACTGTCCTACAAACCTCTACACTTGGAGGCCCAACAACGTCTACAAGAAGAAGGTTGTGTAGTAGACATCATTGCTCAATAGTAATTCGTTCACCCACCGTAAAATACTTATGCTCTTGAGAGAAGCCACTAGTGAAACCTATGGCCCCTGGGTCTATCTTCATCATATTAATCTTCCAATACTTAGTTATTTCCTTTGCTTTTTTACTTTGCTTTTATTTTACTTTTCATCTTTATCACAAAAATACCAAAAATATTATCTTATCATATCTATCAGATCTCACTCTCGTAAGTGACTATGAAGGGATTGACAACCCCTTATCGCGTTGGTTGCGAGGAGTTATTTGTTTTGTGCACGTACGAGGGACTCGCGCGTAGCCTCCTACTGGATTGATACCTTGGTTCTCAAAAACTGAGGGAAATACTTATGCTACTTTGCTGCATCATCCTCTCCTCTTCAAGGAAATCCAACGCAGTGCTCAAGAGGTAGCAAGAAGAATTTCTGGCGCCGTTGCCGGGGAGTCTACGCAAAAGTCAAACATACCAGGTACCCATCACAACCCTTATCTCCCGCATTACATTATTTGCCATTTGCCTCTCGTTTTCCTCTCCCCTGCTTCACCCTTGCCGTTTTATTCGCCCTCTCTCTATCCTCCCTCTCTTTCTCTATTTGCCCGCTTGCTTTTTGTTTCCTTGTGTGTTGGATTCCTTGCTTGTCATGATGGCTCAAGATAACACTAAATTGTGTGACTTTACCAATACCAACAACAATGATTTTATTAGCACTCCGATTGCTCCTCTTACTGATGCTGAATCTTGTGAAATTAATGCCGCTTTGCTGAATCTTGTCATGAAAGATCTCTTTTCCGGCCTTCCTAGTGAAGATGCCGCTACCCATCTAAATAGCTTCGTTGATTTGTGTGATATGCAAAAGAAGAAAGATGTGGACAATGATATTGTTAAGTTGAAGCTATTTCCTTTTTTGCTTAGAGATCGTGCTAAAGCTTGGTTTTCGTCTTTGCCTAAAAATAGTATTGATTCTTGGAACAAGTGCAAAGATGCTTTTATCTCTAAGTATTTTCCTCCTGCTAAGATCATCTCCCTTAGAAACGATATTATGAATTTTAAGCAACTTGATCATGAACATGTTGCACAACCTTGGGAGAGGATGAAATTAATGATACGTAATTGCCCTACTCATGGTTTGAATTTATGGATGATTATACAAAAAAATTATGCCGGATTGAATTTTGCTTCTAGAAATCTTTTAGATTCGGCCGCGGGAGGCACTTTTATGGAAATCACTTTAGGAGAAGCTACTAAACTCCTAGATAATATTATGGTTAATTATTCTCAATGGCATACTGAAAGATCTACTAATAAAAAGGTGCATGCGATAGAAGAAATTAATATTTTGAGTGGAAAGATGGATGAACTTATGAAATTATTTGCTAGTAAGAGTGTTTCTTCTGACCCTAATGATATTCCCTTGTCTACTTTGATTGAGAATAATAATGAATCTATGGATGTGAATTTTGTTGGTAGGAATAATTTTGGTAACAACGCGTATAGAGGAAATTTTAATCCTAGGCCTTATCCTAGTAATCCCTCAAATAATTATGGTAATTCCTACAACAATTCTTATGGAAATTATAATAAGATGCCCTCTGATTTTGAATCTAATATTAAATAATTTATTACTTCGCAAAAGAATTTCAATACTTTAATTGAAGAAAAAATGCTTAAGATTGATGATTTTGCTAGGAACATTGATAGAATTTCTCTTGATGTTGATTCTTTAAAGCTTAGATCTATTACTCCTAAGCATGATATCAATGAGTCTCTCAAAGCCATGAGAATTTACATTGATGAGTGCAAAGAAAGAACCGCTAGGATGCGTGCTAAGAAAGATGCCTTTATAAGAGTGCGTTCTTCTAGTTCCTATGAAAATAAAGATGAAGATCTAAAAGTTATATATGTGTCCCCTATTAAATCTTTGTTTTGCAATATGAATCTTGATAATGATGGGACTGAATATGATCCACCTTTACCTAGAAGGCGCTCCAAAAATTCGGAGTTTTTAGATCTTGATGCTAAATTTGATGAAAGTGGGATTGAGGAAATTAAAACCCTAGATGTTGCTAACCCACTATTTTGGATTTCAAGGAATTTAATTATGAAAATTGCTCCTTGATTGATTGTATTTCCTTGTTGCAATCCGTGCTAAATTCTTCTCATGCTTATAGTCAAAATAAAGCGTTTACTAAACATATTGTTGATGCCTTGATGCAATCTTATCAAGAAAAACTTGAGTTGGAAGTTTCTATCCCTAGAAAAATTTATGATGAGTGGGAACCAACTATTAAGATTAAGATTAAAGATCATGAGTTCTATGCTTTATGTGATTTGGGTGCTAGTGTTTCCACGATTCCAAAGACTTTGTGTGATTTGTTAGGTTTCTGTGATTTTGATGATTGCTCTTTAAATTGCATCTTGCGGATTCCACTATTAAGAAACCTATGGGAAGAATTAATGATGTTCTTATTATTGCAAATAGGAATTGTGTGCCTGTAGATTTTATTGTTCTTGATATAGATTGCAATCCTTCATGTCCGATTATCCTTGGTAGACCTTTCCTTAGAACGATTGGTGCAATTATTGATATGAAGGAAGGAAATATTAGATTCCAATTTCCGTTAAGGAAAGTCATGGAACACTTTCCTAGAAATAAAATTAAATTAGCTTATGAATCTATTATGAGAGCCACTTATGGATTGCCAACCAAAGATGGCAATACCTAGATCTATCCTTGCTTTTTATGCCTAGCTAGGGGCGTGAAATGATAGCACTTGTTGGGAGGCAACCCAATTTTGTTTTTATTCCTTGCTTTTTGCTCCTGTTTAGTAATAAATAATTTACCTATCCTCTGTTTTGGTTGTGTTTTTTGTATTTAATTAGTGTTTGTACCAAGTAAAACCGTTGGGAAGACTTGGGGAAAGTCTTGATATCTTGCTGTAAAAAACAGAAACTTTAGTGCTCACGAGAACTGCTGCCATTTTTATTTGGAAAGTGATATTTAGTTAATTATTTTTTCAGATGATTAATAGATAAATTCCTCACGTCCAGAAATTTATTTTAGAATTTTTGGGGTTCCAGATCTTGCGGTATATACAGATTACTACAGACTATTCTGTTTTTGACAGATTCTGTTTTTCGTGTGTTGTTTGCTTATTTTGATGAATCTATGGCTAGTAAAATAGTTTATAAACCAAATAGAAGTTGGAATACAGTAGGTTTAACACCAATATAAATAAATAATAAGTTAATTACAGTACCTTTAAGTGGTCTTTTGTTTTCTTTCGCTAACGGAGCTCACGAGATTTTCTACTCTAAGTTTTGTGTTGTGAAGTTTTCAAGTTTTGGGTAAAGATTTGATGGAGTATGGAACGAGGAGTGGAAAGAGACTAATCTTGGGGATGCCCATGGCACCCCCAATATAATCTAAGGACACCTAAAATCCAAAGTTTGGGGATGCCCCAGAAGGCATCCCCTCTTTCGTCAACTTCTATCGGTAACTTTACTTGGAGCTATATTTTTATTCACCACATGATATGTGTTTTGCTTGAGCGTCTTGTATGATTTGAGTCTTTGTTTTTTAGTTTACCACAATCATCCTTGCTGTACACACCTTTTGAGAGAGCCATACATGATTTGTAATTTGTTAGAATACTCTATGTACTTCACTTATATCTTTTGAGTTATATAGTTTTGCTCTAGTACTTCACTTATATCTTTTAGAGCACGGTGGTGGATTTGTTTTATAGAAACTATTGATTTCTCATGTTTTATAGAAACTATTATTTTGAGAGTCTTAAATAGCATGGTAATTTGCTTAAATAATCCTAATATGCTAGGTATTCAAGAGTAAAATTTTCTTATGAGTGTTTTGAATACTAAGAGAAGTTTGATGCTTGATGATTGTTTTGAGATATGGAGGTAATAATATCAAAGTCGTGCTAGTTGAGTAGTTGTGAATTTGAGAAATTATTGTGTTGAAGTTTGCAAGTCCCGTAGCATGCATGTATGGTAAACATTATGTAACAAATTTGAAACATGAGGTGTTCTTTGATTGTCCTCCTTATGAGTGGCGGTCGGGGACGAGCGATGGTCTTTTCCTACCAAACTATCCCCCTGGGAGCATGCGCGTAGTGATTGGTTTTTGATGACTTGTAGATTTTTACAATAAGTATGTGAGTTCTTTATGACTAATGTTGAGTCCATGGATTATACACACTCTCACCCTTCCATCATTGCTAGCCTCTTCGGTACCGTGCATTGCCCTTTCTCACATTGAGAGTTGGTGCAAACTTCGCCGGTGCATCCAAACCCCGTGATATGATACGCTCTTTCACACATATACCTCCTTATATCTTCCTCAAAACAGCCACCATACCTACCTATTATGGCATTTCCATAGCCATTCCGAGATATATTTCCATGCAACTTTCCACCATTCCATTTATCATGAAACATTCATCATTGTCATATTGCTTAGCATGATCATGTAGTTGACATAGTATTGTGGCAAAGCCACCATTCATAATTCTTTCATACATGTCACTCTTGGTTCATTGCATATCCCGGTACACTGCCGGAGGCATTCATATAGAGTCATCTTCTGTTCTAGTATCGAGTTGTAATCATTGAGTTGTAAATAAATAGAAGTGTGATGATCATCATTTTCTAGAGTATTGTCCCAAGTGAGGAATATATAAAAAAGAGAAAGGCCATAAAAAAGGGAAGGCCCAAAAAATGAGAGAAAAAGAGAGAAGGGACAGTGCTACTATCCTTTGCCACACTTGTGCTTCAAAGTAGCACCATAATCTTCATGATAGAGAGTCTCTTGTTTTGTCACTTTCATATACTAGTGGGAATTTTTCATTATAGAACTTGGATTGTATATTCCAACAATGGGCCTCCTTAAGTGCCCTAGGTCTTCGTGAGCAAGCAAGTTGGATGCACACCCACTTAGTTTCTTTTGTTGAGCTTTCATACATTTATAGCTCTAGTGCATCCGTTGCATGGCAATCCCTACTCCTTGCATTAACATCAATCGATGGGCATCTCCATAGCCCATTGATTAGCCACGTTGATGTGAGACTTTCTCCTTTTTTGTCTTCTCCACATAACCCCATCATCATATTCTATTCCACCCATAGTGCTATGTCCATGGCTCGCGTTCATATATTGTGTGAAAGTTTATAGGTTTGAGATTACTAAAGTATGAAACAATTGCTTGGTTTCTCATCGGGGTTGTGCATGATGAGAGCATTTTTGTGTGACGAAAATGGAGCATGACTAAACCATATGATTTTGTAGGGATCAACTTTATTTGGCCATGTTATTTTGAGAAGACATAATTTCTTAGTTAGTATGCTTGAAGTATTATTATTTTATGTCAATATGAACTTTTATCTTGAATCTTTCGGATCTGAATATTCATACCACAATTAAGAAGAATTACATTAAAATTATGCCAAGTAGCACTCCGCATCAAAAATTTTGTTTTTATCATTTACCTACTCGAGGACGAGCAGGAATTAAGCTAGGGGATGCTTGATACGTCTCCAACGTATCTATAATTTTTGATTGCTTCATGCTATATTATCTACTGTTTTGGACATTATTGGGCTTTATTATCCACTTTTATATTATTTTTGGGACTAACCTATTAACCGGAGGCCCAGCCTAGAATTGCTATTTTTTTTGCCTATTTTAGAGTTTCACAGAAAAGGAATATCAAACGGAGTCCAAACGGAATAAAACCTTCGGGAACGTGATTTTCTCACCGAACATGATCCATGAGACTTGGACCCTACGTCAAGAAATAAAGGAGGAGGGCACGAGGTAGGGGGCGCGCCTACCCCCCAGGAGCACCCTCAACCCTCGTGGGCCCCCTGTTGCTCCACCGACGTACTCCTTCCTCCTATATATACCTACGTACCCCCAAACGATCAAATACGGAGCTAAAACCCTAATTCCACCGCCGTAACTTTCTGTATCCACGAGATCCCATCTTGGGGCCTGTTCCGGAGCTCCGCCGGAGGGGGCATCCATCACGGAGGGCTTCTACATCAACACCATAGCCTCTTCGATGAAGTGTGAGTAGTTTACCTCAGACCTTCGGGTCCATAGTTATTAGCTAGATGGCTTCTTCTCTCTTTTTGGATCTCAATACAATTTTCTCCCCCTCTCTTGTGGAGATCTATTCGATGTAATCTTCTTTTTGCGGTGTGTTTGTTGAGACCGATGAATTGTGGGTTTATTATCAAGATTATCTATGAACAATATTTGAATCTTCTCTGAATTCTTTTATGTATGATTGGTTATCTTTGCAAGTCTCTTCGAATTATCAGTTTGGTTTGGCCTACTAGATTGATCTTTCTTGCAATGGGAGAAGTGCTTAGCTTTGGGTTCAATCTTGCAGTGTCCTTTCCCAGTGAAAGTAGGGGCAGCAAGGCACATATTGTATTGTTGCCATTGAGGATAATAAGATAGTTTTTATCATATTGCATGAATTTATCCCTCTACATCATGTCATCTTGCTTAAGGCGTTACTCTGTTTTCATGAACTTAATACTCTAGATGCATGCTGGATAGCGATCGATGAGTGGAGTAATAGTAGTAGATGCAGGCAGGAGTCGGTCTACTTTTCTCGGACGTGATGCCTATATACATGATCATACCTAGATATTCTCATAACTATGCTCAATTCTGTCAATTGCTCAACAGTAATTCGTTCACCCACTGTAAAATACTTATGCTCTTGAGAGAAGCCACTAGTGAAACCTATGGGCCCCGGGTCTATCTTCATCATATTAATCTTCCAATACTTAGTTATTTCCTTTGCTTTTATTTTACTTTGCATCTTTATCACAAAAATATCAAAAATATTATCTTATCATATATATCAGATCTCACTCTCGTAAGTGACCATGAAGGGATTGACAACCCCTTATCGCGTTGGTTGCGAGGAGTTATTTGTTTTGTGCAGGTACGAGGGACTCGCGCGTAGCCTCCTACTGGATTGATACCTTGGTTCTCAAAAACTGAGGGAAATACTTACGCTACTTTGATGCATCATCCTTTCCTCTTCAAGGAAATCCAACGCAGTGCTCAAGAGGTAGCATAGATCCCCTACACTTGTGGGTCATCAGGGATGCGTCTCCCACCTTTTCCCTTCCTCTCCTCTATTCCACTAAGGCCCAATAAGGCCCATATACTCCCCGAGGGGTTTCGGTAACCTCCCGGTACTCCGGTAAATGCCCGAACTCATTCAGAACCATTCCGATGTCCAAACATAGTCATCCAATATATCGATCTTTATGTCTCGACCATTTCGAGACTCCTCGTCATGTCCATGATCATATCCGGGACTCCGAACTACCTTCGGTACATCAAAACACATAAACTCATAATACTGATCGTCACCGAACGTTAAGCGTGCGGACCCTACGGGTTCGAGAACTATGTAGACATGTCCGAGACTCATCTCCGGTCAATAACCAATAGCGGAACGTGGATGCTCACATTGGTTCCTACATATTCCACGAAGATCTTTATCGGTCAAACCACATAACAACATACGTTGTTCCCTTTGTCATCGGTATGTTACTTGCCCGAGATTTGATCGTCGGTATCTCAATACCTACTTCAATCTCGTTACCGGCAAGTCTCTTTACTCGTTCTGTAATGCATCACCCTGCAACTAACTCATTAATCACAATGCTTACAAGGCTTATAGTGATGTGCATTACCGAGAGGGCCCAGAGATACCTCTCCGATACTCAGAGTGACAAGTCCTAATCTGGATCTATGCCAACTCAACAAACACCATCGGAGACACCTGTAGAGCATCTTTATAGTCACCCAGTTACGTTGTGACGTTTGATAGCACACTAAGTGTTCCTCCGGTATCCGGGAGTTGCAAGATCTCATAGTCATAGGAACATGTATAAGTTATGAAGAGAGCAATAGCAACAAACTAAACGACCAACGTGCTAAGCTAAGGGATGGGTCAAGTCAATCACATCATTCTTAAAGATGTGATCCCGTTACTCAAATGACAACTCATGTCTATGGTTAGGAAACATAACCATCATTGATACAACGAGCTAGTCAAGTAGAGGCATACTAGTGACACTCTGGTTGTCTATGTTTTCACACATGTACTAAGTTTCCGGCTAATACAATTCTAGCATGAATAATAAACATTTATCATGATATAAGGAAATAACAACTTTATTATTGCCTCTAGGGCATATTTCCTTTAGTCTCCCACTTGCACTAGAGTCAATAATCTAGATTACATTGTGATGATGCTAACACCCATGGAGTCTTGGTGCTGATCATGTTTTGCTCCTGAGAGAGGCTTAGTGAACGGGTCTGCAACATTTAGATCCGTATGTATCTTGGAAATCTCTATGTCTCCCTCCTTGACTTGATCCTGGATGGAATTGAAGCGTCACTTGATGTGTTTGGTTCTCTTGTGAAATCTGGATTCCTTTGCCAAAGCAATTGCACCAGTATTGTCACAAACGATTTTCATTGGACCCGATGTACTAGGTATTACACCTAGATCGGATATGAACTCCTTCATTTGCTGCTTCCGAAGCAGCTATGTACTCCGCTTCACATGTAGATCCCGCCACGACGCTCTGCTTGGAACCGCACCAACTGACAACTCCACCATTTAATAAAAATACGTATCCGGTTTGTGACTTAGAGTCATCCGGATCAGTGTCAAAGCTTGCATCGACGTAACCATTTACGACGAGCTCTTTGTCACCTCCATAAATGAGAAACATATCCTTAGTCCTTTTCAGTAATTTCAGGATTGTAACGCCCCGAGACCGATGTGCCAGGTGTCCTCCGCTTATTTGCTGTTGTTGGCTTGTCATTTGCTTGCGTGTTGCATCTTTGTCATGTCATCATGTGCATTGCATCATCATGTTTTCAAAACTTGCATCTGTCCCGGCCTCCCCGTTCTCTCCGTTGTCCGTTCTAAGCCAAGACACACTTGCACGCGCCCGCGGCATGTCCGAAATATTATTTTATAAGTGGCCAGGAAATGTTCTCGGAATGGGATGAGAGTTGACGTGTGGTCTTATTTTAGTGTAGCTAGACCGCCTGTCAAGTTTCATTGCATTCGGAGTTCGTTTGATGCCCCAATGGTTAACTATAGCGACATTATAGTCGGTCATACGTCGGACATTTTCGGTCTCCGAAAACTGTTGCCGGGTTTTCCCTCTCTTTCCTCTCTAGCCCTTCTACACAGCCCACCTAGGCCCAGCCTACTCCTCCTCGTGCCTGGAGCCGTCCGATCGCGATCCGAGGGTCCGAAAACGGCCTCAAACCCCTAACCCTAGACCCCTGCCTATTTAAGAAGCCCCCCTTGCCATTTTTGGGCATCCCTAGCCTTCCACCTACCTCTAGCCCCGTCCCCCATCAATTTCCACACCGCTCCAGCCCCTCCTTGCCACTTGGCGCCGCCCAACAGGTCCGGCCGCCACCTACGCCGCCGCTCAGGACCGCTCCCGCGCCTCCACGTCGCCCCTGGTCTCTCCGCGCCGCCGCGAAGCCCGCGGGCCCACCAGGAC
This sequence comes from Triticum monococcum, assembly GCA_034509565.1. Lineage (NCBI taxonomy): Eukaryota > Viridiplantae > Streptophyta > Magnoliopsida > Poales > Poaceae > Triticum > Triticum monococcum. The sequence continues at coordinate 70,166,436 of CM067843.1, read as the reverse complement.
CCAGATCGGGGCCCTGGAAGCCCATCTGCGCCCGATCCCGAGTCAGCGCCTGCTCGCTCCCGCTGCACCTCCTCGATCCGATCTGGATCAGGAGGGAGGCCGCCGCTCGATGCTCTCGCAAGGCCCGCCGGCCGCCGGAGCCCACCGCATCGCCGACGACCCCTACTCCGCGACGTCGCCCAGGTCGCATTCCCGGCTGCCAGCTCCTCCCTTTCTCCGTTTCTATTCCCCCTTCCCTTATAGGTTGCTCTCTCTCTCTCTGGTCATGCACAGCGCCGCCGCTCAGAGTTCTTCGCTGCCGCCCAGCTTCCGGCGTCGTCCGGATTCGCCGGATCTGGCGTCCCCCGCCCTGGATCCGCCTCCCGCTCCGATCCCCGGCCTCCGCTTCATCCCATGCTGCCCTCGTCGGAGAACCACACTGCCGGCTCGTCTTGCATCGTGGGGAGGACGACGACCATGCCAGCGCTCCCCTGTCTCGTCTTCGCCATGGGCCTCCTCCGCCAAGGCCAGTTCGCCCCGGCCCAGTTTCACAGCGCCAGCCGGATTCGGCCTCAAGGCCGATGTGAGCCGCCCTCCAAATCCCCTCTTACTGTTGGCCCAGCTGGATTCAGCCTGATCATGTTTTTTTTCTCGCTCTGTGAATTTGTCCAATTATCCAGAGTATTGCAGATTTGCAGAAAACCCCTTGACTTCATGCATTTAATATCTCCGCAACCGTGCATCGGATTAAAACAACTTATATATGTAAAATGCTTAGTTTTTCATCTAGTTTCATAAGATGCCTTTTTCATCTATGTTTAAAATGATTAAAATGATGTTTGCTTATATTTGCCTATTGCCATGTTAAAATGTTTAAATTCATAACTAAATAACCGTAACTCGGAATGTAATAATCTTTATATGTAAATGGGGTAGAAAAATGCCTAGTTTAACATGGTGGCATCACTTTGCATGTTTAACAACTCTAAAATTGTGTTTAGGGCAGAACAGTACCAAACCTAATATATGCACATGAGGAGTTTCCGGAACTTGTTGTCTTGTTGTTCCGGCCTCATTTAAACTGGACTAGATAGGTAGTTTTACTTTGCTTCACCCTCTTGCCATGTTTAACAACATGTAATATTGTTGGGTACATAAACAAGATCGAACTAAATAAGTCACGTGGTGTTTCGCCAATATGCAACGTAGTTGCATGTTGAGCTCCACTTAATTTGTAGGATTGTTTGTGCATTTTTGCCATGCCATGCCTCATTAAACCGGACATGCATCATACTTGATTGTGCATCATACCATGTTCATGTGTTGGTTGTTTACTATGTTGTGTGCTTCTTTCCGGTGTTTGCTTCTTCGGGTTGGTTCCCATCACGTCGCGTTTGTGAGGACCCGTTCGTCTACGTCCGTTTGTCTTCTTCATGGACTCGTTCTTCTTCCTTGCGGGATTTCAGGCAAGATGATCATACCCTTGAAATCACTTCTATCTTTGCTTGCTAGTTGCTCGCTCTTTTTCTATGCCTATGTTGTGATACCTACCACTTCCTTATCATGCCTCCCATATTGTTGAACCAAGCCTCTAACCCACCTTGTCCTAGCAAACCGTTGTTTGGCTATGTTACTGCTTTGCTCAGCCCCTCTTATAGCGTTGTTAGTTGCAGGTGAAGATTGAAGTTTGTTCCTTGTTGGAACATGGAGATGTTGTTCCTTGTTGGAACATGTTTACTTGTTGGGATATCACAATATATCTTATTTAATTAATGCATCTATGTACTTGGTTAAGGGTGGAAGGCTCGGCCTTATGCCTGGTGTTTTGTTCCACTCTTGCCGCCCTAGTTTCCGTCATATCGGTGTTATGTTCCCGGATTTTGCGTTCCTTACGCGGTTGGGCTATTATGGGAACCCCTTGGCAGTTCGCCTCGAGTAAAACTCCTCCAGCAATGCCCAACATTGGTTTTACCATTCGCCACCTAGCCTTTTCTGTTCCCTTGGGAGTCCCGCTCCTAAGGGTCATCATTATTTTACCCCCCCCCCCCCCCGGGGCCAGTGCTCCTCTGAGTGTTGGTCCAACTTGTCAGCCGCAGGTGGCCACCAGGAGCAACTCTGGGCTGGCCTACCGGAAGTTTAGACAATCCGGTGTGCCCTGAGAAAGAGATATGTGCAGCTCCTATCGGGATTTGTCGGCACATTCGGGCGGTGTTGCTGGTTTAGTTTTACCCTGTCGAAATGTCTTGTAACCGAGATTCCGAGTCTGATCGGGTCTTCCTGCTAGAAGGAATATCCTTCGTTAACCGTGAGAGCTTGTGATGGGCTAAGTTGGGACACCCCTGCAGGGATTTGAACTTTAGAAAGCCGTGCTCGCGGTTATGGGTAGATGGGAATTTGTTAATATCCGGTTGTAGAAAACCTGAAGTTGACCTTAATTAAAATGCATCAACCGCGTGTGTAACCGTGATGGTCACTTTCCGGCGGAGTCCGGGAAGTGAACACGGTGTTGGAGTTATGCTTGACGTAGGTTGTTCTAGGATCACTTCTTGATCATACTTTTATCACCCGTGCTTTGCCTTCTCTTCTCGCTCTCATTTGCGTATGTTAGCCACCATATATGCTAGTCGCTTGCTGCAGCTCCACCTCATACCTTTTACCTTACCCATAAGCTTAAATAGTCTTGATCGCGAGGGTGTGAGATTGCTGAGTCCCCGTGGCTCACAGATACTTCCAAAACCAGCTTGCAGGTGCCGACGAGTCCGTGCAGATGACGTAACCCAGCTCAGGAGGAGCTCGTTGAAGACCTTGTCCTTTGTGTTGTCTTGTTCTAGTTGATCAGTAGTGGAGCCCAGTTGGGGTCGATCGGGGACCGTGTCGCATTTGGGGTTCTTCTTTTATTTTGTCTCCGTAGTCGGGCCCTGTTTGTATTTGGATGATGTAATGCTTTATTCATGTAATTGTGTGAAGTGGCGATTGTAAGCCAACTATGTATCTTTTCCTCTATTGTATTACATGGGTTGTGTGAAGATTACCTCACTTGCGACATTTCTTTCAATGCGGTTATGCCTCTAAGTCGTGCTTCGACACGTGGGAGATATAGCCGCATCGAGGGCGTTACAAGTTGGTAATCAGAGCCTTCCCCGACCTTAGGAGCCCCCCACTGCTTGATCGATATTAGCAGCCGATGTTGAGTCTAGAAAAAATGTTTTGAGTCATTTAGGAATTATATATCGGAGAGTTTAGGAATTATTTTTACTCCCCAGTCTCCTCATCGCTCTGGTAAGGCATTCTGACGTAGAGTTTTGACTCTTCTCTTCTCAAATTTCACTAATTTTTTTTAGGATCACGCGGGTATCTTGGAATCGTTCCGATCGATTTGTGACGAGAACATTGTTCTTGGTGCCTCCTGTCTTTATGGGTTGTGGCAGTGTCTCGGGGAGTTGAGCTCCGAGGTGTTGTCGTCACAATTTTACCATTGCAGTTCTGGAATACCTGAGTTTAGTACGCCGACATCGAAATCTCTTTTATGCAGTTCGTTGGTGAGATAACCTCGATGCCACCCAGTACTGGGGCGGGAGTTCAGAAGTATTGCCATAACTCGTATAACGGATGCTTTTCGAAGGTTGAGGTAGATGATTTCCGAAGGGTTCTTGGTTATGTGTTGAAGGATGGATACAGCTGGATGTAGGATTTGTTAGTTTTGGGTGAGATATTATGCTTCCCCTGTATCCCCAACACCTGATTGCATAACCGGAAAGGTTTGGGAGTTTCATAAGTGGGAATTCAAGTAGCTCTTAGGATATCTTTCCGACAGATGTATGATACGAAATTGGGGTTCGACGTCTAGTGGTCCGCCTATTCACGGTTGGTTTTACAGTGGTCTCGTTGTGTCTTAAAGAGTCCTTGGCTATGCCAACTCGGGGACACTTCGTATGTCATGTGCACTGCCTTGTACATGATGGTGCTGTACGATCGAGCACGTGTAGGCCCCACCACGAAAACTTCGGACGAAATCTCTATCACATGTTTGTTCCGGCTTATTTTGCAAGCCAATCATTTGTTTTGTTTTGAGTTGTGGTATTCGAGTTGCTTCGAAGTCAAGTGTTGATTCCATACCTACCCCAAATGGTGTTCTCATACTCCGATGTGAATACCAATCCTTCATGATCATCGATATTGTCATGTCAATCCTTTTCTACCGACGTGTTTCTCTTCAAGTGGATCCGATCATTTCAACATCCGCAAGGTCAATTATCAGTTCTTCTCAATGTTGTTTTTTTCATCCATCTCCAAGTTGCCTTTGTTTTTCCCGTCCTCCCTCCCTTGTGTTTCTTTAAGGACTCAGATTTCTTAATCGAGTATCCATCTTATTGATGTGAAGCCTCTCCATTCTTTTCCTTCAATGTTCTTATCCGGTGATTCTCATGAAGATACTAACGGAGCTTCAAGTTCGTCATTCTTCATTCTATTCATCTCCGGTGGTTTCAAGTCATGCTTTGTTGATCATATCCTTTCCTCGTTTCAAATACCTTTTCTTATCGGTGCACCTCTTTATCATTCACCTTTCGCTATTCATTTGTTCCGGAGTGCTGAAGATATTTCGAAGATTTTTGTTTTCACCTTGCATCCGTTCAAGCTATTTCGAGGTCCTATCATATTCATGCCACTTAATTCAACCGGTGCAACCTCTCTTGTAAATCGTTCTACGGTGTTTCTTTTGAGTGGGACCTAACCCACAGGTCTTTTCCAGGATCTTACCTGACTCTTCTAATCTTTCCGGAGTTATTCTCAAATTCTTTTCTAAAGTTTGACGTAAGAATGATTTATCATCAGTCAAATGTCTTTCTCCAAGACCGGTTAAATTCTTTTCATCGTTGGCTCAACCTCTTCGTTTTGATTCTTCCAAAGTGTCTAAATAATTCATGGTGGTGTTTCTCGTCGTCATTCTCAACATTTGAAGACCAAAGAAGAGTTTTTCCTCCATATCTTATCCGTTCTCTCAGAGACTCGTGGTTCTAGCTTGATGCCATCCTCTCATAATTGTTTTGATCATGAGAATTCTTTTCACCTATCCGGAGTAATTCAAGAGTCTTCTCGGTTTGTTATCCGGAGTCCATCAATTCAGGTTTATTCATTCTCAGCTGTCAGTTATCATTCTCCTATCTTGCCGGTGCATCAAGCAAATATCCTCTAATCAGTTCTTGATCTCTTCGTTCTGATGTATCTAAATACCCTCAAGTATCTTCATTTGTTCTTCATATTCTTCTCGGTGAATTGTGTCTTTTCTTCGCCCATTTCACAATTCTTACCGGTGATTCATCCTTTTACTTCATTCGTTCTTTTCCAATCCTTATGGTGGTTCGTTTAAGATTTCTCTTCCTTCTTTATCATACCAATTCATTCGTTGTTTCGATTCCACCAGTGGTTAGTTGAAGACCTTCTCAAGTTGGCGCCGTATCTATTTTAATCCTTTCTACGAGAATAAGTTGTATGCAATCCGTTTGCTCATCATCAATTTAATTGGTGAAGGATAATCATAATGTAATTCTAATTCTTGTTTCATCCAAGTGATTAATCCCTTATCCCGGAGGTTCATCAAAATTCTTGTTTTCTTTTGCTCATCTTTCTTTTCCGGAGTTCCAAGTTTCCACTCTATCTCGTCGCAAAGCTTCATCTAAATCATTGTAAGTCTTTACCTTGTGTTTTCAACTTCTTTTGCTGTTATCGTCATTTTGTTTACCGGAGTTCCTCATGGATGTCCTACATGATGGTTCATCAAGGATTTAATTCCTTCTCAAAGTTTTCATCGAGATTCTTTTAAGGAGCTCAAGCATTCTTCATCTTGCAATCCGGAGTGCAATTTCTTTCTACCGTATCTTTGGAGGTGGTATTATGTCATTCTTGATAATTTGAGTTCATGTTTCATGATTCACATGTTATCACGAATGAGATATTTTAAATCCATCAATCTCATCATTGGAGTTATCTTGGGTTATATTTCACCTAAGGCCTTCCCTAAGGTTTGTTGCTATTTATGGTGCTTATAAATGACCCAAGTTCTTCTTTTATCCTCCCGGTGAAATAGCTTTCTCGTCTCCTTGTTCTTATCGATCCAATTCCTTTTCCCGTGAGTGGCAGGTTGTCACCTCATAATTTGAGATGTATTCCTTAAGACCATATCAAGCTTATTCTTTTCATTGTTGGTTTTCCAATAACTCCGTGCGACCCTTCTTTTTAAAATGCTTTTCAAGCTCATCGGAGGTAGAAGATGTTGTTTTCTTCTTTGTTCTTTTGTTCCGACGATCCAACTTCTATTCTTTCATTTCTTCCAGAGGCTTTGTATTGCTGCTATATTCACCCATCATCTCGTTTGCTCAAATATCATGTTCTTTTCATGCCTATCCTTTTAAACAGAGTGTGGTGCCATTCTGCTCAAGTTCTTTTTGCCTTATCAAGCCTTGCATCTCTTTTCAACCAGAGTGCTGTCTGAGATTTTTTTTCTTACCCCTTGTTCCATCCATTCAATAGTTCCGGAGGCAGTGTGTTGTGATTTCATCAAGTATCTTCTCATCTTATCAAGTTCTTATTCAATTCCTTTTTCTTTTCAATCAGAGTGATGCCCGAAGTTGTTCTTCCTTGTCCCTCTTTTCTAACGGAGTGTTTTCAACTTCGTTCATATTCGTGGTATTCTTTTCTCGATAGGGCTTAACCTTTTCAAGGTTCTTTGGTCTCACTCATTGTCAAAGAAGCAACTTAGTTTTACCTCTTCTCTTTCTCTTTCGTTTTCCCTCCGGTGCCATTCTAGATCTCGGGACGAGATCCTCTCGTAGTGGTGGAGTGTTGTAACGCCCCGAGACCGATGTGCCAGGTGTCCTCCGCTTATCTGCTGTTGTTGGCTTGTCATTCGCTTGCGTGTTGCATCTTTGTCATGTCATCATGTGCATTGCATCATCATGTTTTCAGAACTTGCATCTGTCCCGGCCTCCCCGTTGAGGGAGTCCTGGATTAGGGGGTGTTCGGGTAGCCGGACTATACCTTCAGCCGGACTCCTGGACTATGAAGATACAAGATTGAAGACTTCGTCCCGTGTCCGGATGGGACTTTCCTTGGCGTGGAAGGCAAGCTTGGCGATGCGGATATTTAAGATCTCCTACCATTGTAACCGACTCTATCTAACCCTAACCCTATCTGGTGTCTATATAAACCGGAGGGTTTTAGTCCGTAGGACAACTGGATCAACTCCATAGACAACAATCATACCATAGGCTAGCTTCTAGGGTTTAGCCTCCTTGATCTCGTGGTAGATCTACTCTTGTACTACCCATATCATCAATATTAATCAAGCAGGACGTACGGTTTTACCTCCATCAAGAGGGCCCGAACCTGGGTAAAACATCATGTTCCCTGCCTCCTGTTACCATCCGGCCTAGGCGCACAGTTCAGGACCCCCTACCCGAGATCCGTCGGTTTTGACACCGACATTGGTGCTTTCATTGAGAGTTCCTCTGTGTCGTCGCCGTTAGGTCCGATGGCTCCTTTGATCATCAACAACGATGCGGTCCAGGGTGAGACTTTTCTCCCCAGACAGATCTTCGTCTTCGGCGGCTTCGCTCTACGGGCAATTCTCTTGGCCACTTGGAGCAGATCGAGAGCTATGCCCCTGGCCATCAAGTCAGGTTTGGAAGCTTAAACTACACGGCTGACATCCGCGGAGACTTGATCTTCGATGGGTTCGAGCCACTGCCAAGCGCGCCGCACTATCTCGAGGGGCATGATCTAGCTCTGCCTCCGGGTAGTGTCCTGGAGGCCGCACACGCATCGGTTCCGACCTCTAACTCGGAGCCTATTGCGCCAATGGAGGACGAGCGGTTGGACGCCACCTCGGGGGCTGCGATCTTAAAGGCGATCGAGCCGAATGCTAGCCCCGCACTCTGCATGATCCGTGACTCCGAGGATCCAAACTCCTCCCCGGACTCCGAACCCCCGCGCCCCTGCCAATCGAATCCGATTGGGCGCAGATAATGGAGTTCACCGCCGCAGACATCTTTCAGCACTCGCCTTTTGGCGTCATCCTGAATTCTCTTAAGTCTCTCTCTTTATCAGGAGAGCCCTGGCCAGATTGCGGTCAGCGAGGATGGGATGTGGATGATGAAGAAATTCAAAACCCACCCACCACCCACTTTGTAGCCACTGTCGACGATTTAACCGACATGCCTGACTTCGGCTCCGAAGACATCGACGGTATGGACGACGATGTAGGAGACGAACAAGAACCAGCACCTGTAGGGCGCTGGAAGGCCACCTCGTCATATGACATATATATATGGTGGATACTCCAAAAGATGGAGATGGCGATGGAACAGTGGGGGAGGACACCCCCAAGAAACAGCCAAAGCGCCGGCGTCAGCAGCGCCGCTCTAAATCCCGCCAAAGCAAAAACGGTGATTCCGGCACGGGAGATAATACTACCCCGGACAGTGCCGAGGAACACCCACCTCAACAAGATTCGGCACAGGAAGATGGAGAAGCCAGCCCTCATGAGAGAGCGGCAGACCAAGAGGTTGGATGATAACTATATGCCTCCCTCCGAAGACGAGGCAAGCCTCGACAACGACGAATTCATCATACCATCAGACCCCGCCGAACAAGAGCGTTTTAGACGCAGGCTTTTAGCCACGGCAAGCAGCCTCAAGAAAAAGCAGCAGCAGCTTAGAGCTGCCCAAGATTTGCTAGCTGACAGATGGACTGAAGTCCTTGCGGCCGAAGAGTATGAACTCGAACGCCCCTCCAAGAGTTACCCAAAGTGCAGGCCGCTACCCCGATCAGAGGAGGAAGCTCCTACATCACCAGCGCATGACATGGCAGACCGGCCACCTCGCGGCCGCGACAGAGAGGTCTCTCGACCCTCCACCCAAGCCATGCCCCGACGCCACTCAACTAAGGCACGGGAAAATGCGCCAGACCTGCGAGACGTACTGGAGGACAAGGCAAGACAAACAAGATCGATCTACGGATCGCGCAGGCGCCCTATGGCACGTGCCGATGATCTTCACTTCGGATACAACAAATCCGGCCGGGCCGAACACAACAGACATAGCTCTTCCGAGCTACGTCGTGATATAGCCCAGTACAGAGGCGCCGCACACCCGCTATGCTTCACGAATGAAGTAATGGAGCATAAAATCCCAGAGGGTTTCAAACCCATAAACATCGAATCATACGATGGCACCACAGACCCAGCGGTATGGATTGAGGATTATCTCCTTCACATCCACATGGCGCGCGGCGATGATCTACACGCCATCAAGTACCTCCCACTCAAACTTAAAGGACCGTCCCGGCATTGGCTTAACAGCTTGCCAGCAGACTCAATCAGTTCTTGGGAGGACCTGGAAGCCGCATTCCTCGACAACTTCCAGGGCACTTATGTGCGACCGCCGGATGCCGACGACTTAAGCCACATAATTCAGCAGCCAGAAGAATCAGCCAGACAATTCTGGACACGGTTCCTAGCAAAGAAAAACCAGATAGTCGACTGTCCGGACACAGAGGCCCTAGCAGCCTTCAAGCATAACATCCGCGAAGAGTGGCTTGCCCGGCACCTGGGACAGGAAAAGCCGAAATCCATGGCAGCCCTCACGACACTCATGACCCGCTTTTGCGCGGGTGAAGACAGCTGGCTAGCTCGCAGTAACAACTTACCAAAGAACCCTGGTAATTCGAATACCAAGGACAAAAGTGGCAGGACACGTCGGAACAAACAAAAACACCGCGTTAACAGCGACAGCAATGAAGACACGGCAGTCAATGCCGGATTCAGAGGCTATAAATCCGGTCGGCGGAAAAAGCCATTTAAAAAGAATACTCAGGGCCCATCCAGTTTGGACCGAATACTCGATCGCTTGTGCCAGATACATGGCACCCCTGAAAAGCCAGCCAATCACACTAACAGGGATTGTTGGGTGTTCAAGCAGGCAGGCAAGTTAAGAGCCGAAAATAAAGACAAGGGGCTGCACAGCGACGATGAGGAGCCCAAGCCGCCGAACAACAATGGACAGAAGGGCTTTCCCCCACAAGTGCGGACGGTGAACATGATATACGCAACCCACATTCCCAAGTGGGAGCGGAAGCGTGCGCTACGGGACGTATACGCGATGGAGCCAGTCGCCCCAAAGTTCAACCCATGGTCCTCCTGCCCGATCACTTTTCATCGGAGGGACCATCCCACTAGCATCCGTCATGGCGGCTTCGCCGCATTGGTTCTTGACCCAATCATCGACGGATTTCACCTCACAAGAGTCCTCATGGACGGCGGCAGTAGCCTGAACCTTCTTTATCAGGACACAGTGCGGAAAATGGGCATAGACCACTCAAGGATCAAACCCACAAGAACGACCTTTAAAGGCGTCATACCAAGTGTAGAAGCCAACTGTACAGGCTCAGTAACACTTGACATGGTCTTCGGATCCCCGGATAATTTCCGAAGCGAAGAGTTAATCTTCGATATAGTCCCGTTTCGCAGTGGCTATCACGCCCTGCTCGGACGAACCGCATTCGCAAAATTCAATGCGGTGCCGCACTACGCATATCTCAAACTCAAGATGCCAGGCCCTCGAGGAGTAATCACGGTCAACGGAAACACCGAACGCTCCCTCCGTACAGAGGAGCATACGGCGGCCCTCGCAGCAAAGGTACAAAGTAGCCTTCTTCGGCAATCCTCCAGTCCGGCCATTAAAAAGCCAGACACCGCCAAGCGCGCCCGGAGTAACCTACAGCAGGACCGCCTGGCACACTCCGAGCAAGCATAGCAATGCGGCCCCAACCCCAGCTTTCGCGACCTAGCGAAACTAGTACCTCGCGTACATAACTACGCCCTTGAAATACCATGGGCACAGGGGAAGGGGCAATATAACGGCATGCCCAAAATACGGCTTAAAACGTACCAAGGGCTGCCGGATTCTTTTTTTAAATTTTTCTTACTTTCAGGACTCCATACTTCGGACGACCTGTTCGGCAATTAGATTGCTGCACAAACAATGCAAGATCCAGGAAGGCAGACAAACCATGCCGCATTATGGAACTCCCAGGTGGTCTCTGTTACGAGCGATATACCTACTTTATATATAATTCCGTGGCCTGCCCCTGGTCAGGACATACTGAATAGTCCAATATCTTTTGCTTACCGCACCATTTGTAACGTTCGGCTTTGATAAATAGCCTCTCCATAAACAATGCCTAGCTTTTTGTCTATTTTTTGCATTACTCTTTTCATATATATGTTCATTAATGACATGTTGCACCCGTACATTGTGGTACGGCAAGTATGCCAGGGGCTTCAGTACCCTTTAATATGGTGTGAGAAGTCCGTACACTTTCACAAGTGCGGCACCCCGAACTTATAGCACTATATGCATCGGCTCCGAATCATGATTTGGGTCAATAGTTGGGTTTGCCCGGCTCCTATGTTTTGGTGCCTTACGTTCCGCTATATCGGCTAAGGTAGCACTAGGAGAACCACTGCGATTGTGCCCCGGTTGAGCTGGGTTAAGCACCTCAGTGGAGAAAGCTAAAACTGACTGTCATGATGAGGCGAGAGACCGGTCGCTGTTCGAGAGGTTTTTTGAGTCCCTAAAGGCTTATGCCGCTTCGAGCGAGGAGCTGGATAACCCCAGCCAAGGCGTGGATAGCACCCCGAACTCGGTCTTCCGAACTAGGGGCTTCGCCGAAATTTAAAATTATAAAGTTCTATGGCTAAGTGAGAGTGTTCAAGCATTATAGTCCGATTGCCTAGTTCGTCGTGCTGAGCGCCTCCCTCGAAGGACCCAACCATGGGAAAAAGAGCGCCCAGGTTTATCACCGAACACCCCAGCACTAGTGGCATGGGGGCAGAAGCCGACGACTGGCCATCTCTCAATTTTTGATAAACGACCACATAGAAAATAATATTTTAAATTCAATAAGCATTGCTTAGCGCATATGAACAAGTTTTCAGCGCACATGATAAACACGAGCGAATTCATTCAAAAATTACATCCTTGGTGCACTCATCTGCCACAAGGCGGGCACCTGCAAGAACATCCTTATAGTAGTTCTCCGGCTTGCGATGCTCCTTCCCCGGCGGCGGCCCGTCCGTCACAAGCTTCTCACCGTCCAGCTTACCCCCAGTGCACCTTTACACGGGCAAGGGCCCTACGGGCACCTTCGATGTAGGCGGAGCGCTTGATGACCTCAAACCTCGGACAAGCCTCCACCAGCCGCCGCACCAGCCCAAAGTAGCTCCCAGGCAAGGCCTCTCCGGGCCACAGCCGAACTATGAAGCCCTTCATGGCCTGTTCGGCCACCTTGTGGAGTTCGACCAGCTGTTTCAGCTGGTCGCTCAAGGGCACAGGGTGTCTGGCCTCAGCATACTGAGACCAGAATACCTTCTCCGTCGAGCTGCCCTCTTCAGCTCGGTAGAATACGGCGGCATCGGACACGCTGCGGGGAAGATCTACGAAGGCCCCTGGAGAACTCCGGATTCGGGTAAGTAACAACTAGTTTACTTTTATGTTTCTGCTTTGCATAAAGAATGCCTTACCCGCTGCTATCTTCTTCATATCCTCCAACTCTCGGAGAGCCTTTTGGGCTTCGGCCTTGGCAGACTTGGCAGTCTCAAGGGCCGTCGCGAGCTCGGACGCTTGGATCTTTGACTCAAGCTCCAAACTCTCATGTTTCTTCATGAGAGCCTGAAGCTCTTGCTGCACCTCGCCGACCTGAGACCCAAGTTTCTCTCACTCGGTGCGCTCCGCGGCCGTTTTCTTTTCGGCCTCGGACAGCGCCTGCTTCAGGGTCGCCACCTCAGTCGTGCCCCTACAATAAGCAGTACAATCCTGTTATTTTTTGCAATCACGCCTCTCTATAAGCACCTTTTTATAAGGTATTTCTTACCTTCTTTCTCCTCGAGCTGTTGCTTGGCACGGCCGAGCTCTTGCTCGGACCGCTCAAGTCCCTGTTTTAGGGTATCCACCTCCGCAGTCAGTGCGGCGGTGGCTAGCAGCGAAGCATGCATACGCATATTGACTTCTTTATTATTAGACTCCTGCAAAATTTCATAGATCCTCTATTCGGCTTTTCTTTCTGAACGCCAAATAGAGCATCAGGGGCTACTGTCTATGCGGTAATATTTTTGCATATTTTTACTTACCTCGAAGCCTGTTAGGAGGCCAGCGCAAGCTTCATTCAGCCCGCTCTTGGTGGACCGAACCTTCCGGATCACCGTACTCATAATAGTACGGTGCTCCTTGTCGATGGAGGCACCTTCAAGCACCTCCAGCAGATTGTCCAGCGCCTCCGGTTGGACGGAGGCTGCCGGCTCAGAAGGCTTGCTCCTCTTGGAAGGAGTTCGCCTGCCGCGGTCCGGAATTGTTGAAGATTCCAGCACGGTGTCCGGCTTAAGGCCGGACTTGGAGCCCTGAGGGGTCTTGTCCCCTTCACTCCTGGGGTCCGGGAGGTCGCCTTGCGGCTCCTCCAGGACCACCTCCTCCGGCCCCGGAGCTTGTTGCGACGCCACTTCGGCGTCATCCGTAGTGCGGGGGGAGACAGCGGGCGGAATGGAGTTCATGTCCGATGAATCAAGGGAGCCGCTCGACGACTCGTTGAGTGCGGCCCGGGGCAGGCTACATGATTATATTCGACATTAGGGGAAGCTGTGCCACAAAAGGAATATCATGAGTTACTCTGGTATCTGAACACTTACGATTTTGCTGGACGCTTGGCCCTGCCCGGCCATTCCTCTTCGCCCTCTTCGGCGTCAAGGGCGTAGTCCGCCGGAGGGGTCTTCCTTTTCCTAGACCCCTCGGCCTCCCTCGTTGGGGCGGCCTTCCTCTTCTCTCCTCTCTCCACTGGAGAGGGAGAGTCTTCTTCTTCCTCCTCCTCGTTCTCGCAGGAGGAGGGCACCTCGGACTCGTCAGATGACGGGTCCGACACCACCACGTTGCGGGCACTCTTTCGAGTCCCCATGGTCTTCTTCTTCTTGACCTTCTTCTCCGGCACCACATAAGGCGCCGGGGCCAGCAGCTTCACCAGTAAAGCTGGGGCTGGATCTTCGGGCAGCGGAGCCGGACAGTTAATCGGCTCGGCTATCACCCGCCAAGCCTGTCAGAGGAAAGGGAGTTCAGATCCCGCATAGTGTCAAACCTTGAAAAAAGGCTCAACATCCTGTGAAGGGTGTAGATGGCATACCTTGCTAGCGTGACGCTGCGAGCTGTATCTGCGGTCCTCGGAAGCGGATGCGGGAGCCTCGGCGCCCTTGAATAGCACCTTCCAGGCGTCTTCATACGTCGTGTCGAAGAGCCTGTTGAGGGTTTGGTGCTGCGCCGGGTCGAACTCCCACAGATTGAAATCTCGTTGTTGACACGGGAGGATCCGGCGGACGAGCATAACCTGGATTATATTAACAAGCCGGACTGGCTTGTTCACCAGGGACTGGATGCATGGTTGCAATCCGGTCACCTCTTTTTCATCACCCCACGACAGGCCCGTCTCTTTCCAGGACATAAGCCGCGTGGGGGGTCCAGATCGGAACTCAGGGGCTGCGGTCCATTCCGGATCGCGTGGCTCGGTGATATAAAACCACCCGGCTTGCCATCCCTTTAGGGTCTCCACGAAAGAGCCCTCGAACCATAGGACGTTGGCCATCTTGCCCGCCATAGCACCTCCGCACTCCGCCTGGCTGCCGCGCACCACCTTGGGCTTGACGTTGAAGGTCTTGAGCCAGAGGCCGAAATGGGGGCGGACACGGAGAAAGGCCTCGCACACAACGATAAACGCCGAGATGTTGAGGATGAAGTTTGGAGCCAGATCGTGGAAGTCCAGGCCATAGTAGAACATGAGCCCCCGGACAAATGGGTGGAGTGGAAAACCTAGTCCGCGGAGGAAGTGGTGGAGAAACACGACCCTCTCATGGGGCCTTGGGGTGGGGATAAGCTGCCCCTCTTCAGGAAGCCGGTGCGCGATGTCCTTAGACAGGTATCCGGCCTTCCTTAGCTTTTTTACTTTACCCTCCGTAACGGAGGAGATCATCCATTTGCCTCCCACTCCAGACATTGCTGGAGAAGGTCGAGGTGGGATGTGCAAGCTTGGGCGCTGGAGCTCGGGTGCGCGAGAGATGGAAAGGCAAGGGAGGAAGAAGGCGTAGGTAAAAAGGGTGGATCCTTATCCCCTTATATAGGCGGATGCGGTTATGCATCCCCACCTATCTAATAAAACTCGCTTGCCTCCCGAGCGCCATGATAAATGGCGCGGTTGGGTTACCCACGTCCATATTAATGAGAATCCCGTAAAAAGGGTACACGATCTCTGCTTTGACAAGACGTGCCAAGGAAACCGCCTCGCAAAACATGCTGAGGAGGAAAAGTAAAAACAATTCGAGTAAAGGGCTTGGTTGTCGTGTGATGGCGCACTGCAGAATACGTCAGCAGATTTGATTTGTGTTAATATTATTCTCTCTATGGAAATATGTGGAAGCTTATTTTATAGAGCCAGACACTACTCTTGGTGTTTACAATCTTCTATGAAGGACTTGGAGGAGGAACCCGCCTTGCAATGCCGAAGACAATTTGCGCGCCAGACTCGTCGTCATTGAAGCCTGGTTCAGGGGCTACTGAGGGAGTCCTGGATTAGGGGGTGTTCGGGTAGCCGGACTATACCTTCAGCCATACTCCTAGACTATGAAGATACAAGATTGAAGACTTCGTCCCGTGTCCGGATGGGACTTTCCTTGGCGTGGAAGGCAAGCTTGGCGATGCGGATATTTAAGATCTCCTACCATTGTAACCGACTCTATCTAACCCTAACCCTATCCAGTGTCTATATAAACCGGAGGGTTTTAGTCCGTAGGAAAACTGGATCAACTCCATAGACAACAATCATACCATAGGCTAGCTTCTAGGGTTTAGCCTCCTTGATCTCGTGGTAGATCTACTCTTGTACTACCCATATCATCAATATTAATCAAGCAGGACGTAGGGTTTTACCTCCATCAAGAGGGCCCGAACCTGGGTAAAACATCGTGTTCCCTGCCTCCTGTTACCATCCGTCCTAGACGCACAGTTCAGGACCCCCTACCCGAGATCCGCCGGTTTTGACACCGACACCCATTCTCTCTGTTGTCTGTTCTGAGCCCAGACACACTTGCACGCGCCCGCGGCATGTCCGAAATATAATTTTGTAAGTGGCCGGGAAATTTTCTCGGAATGGGATGAGAGTTGACATGTGGTCTTATTTTAGTGTAGCTAGACCGCCTGTCAAGTTTCATCGCATTCGGAATTCGTTTGATGCCCCAACGGTTAACTATAGCGACATTATAGTCGGTCATACGTCGGACCTTTTCGGTCTCCGAAAACTGTTGCCGGGTTTTCCCTCTCTTTCCTCTCTAGCCCTTCTACACAGCCCACCTAGGCCCAGCCTACTCCTCCTCGTGCCTGGAGCTCTCCGATCGTGATACGAGGGTCCGAAAATGGCCGCAAACCCCTAACCCTAGACCCCTGCCTATTTAAGAAGCCCCCCTTGCCATTTTTGGGCATCCCTAGCCTTCCACCTACCTCTAGCCCCCTCCCCATCAATATCCGCGCAGCTCCAGCCCCTCGTCGCCACTTGGCGCCGCCCAACAGGGCCGGCCGCCACCTGCGCCGCCGCTCAGGACCGCTCCCGCGCCACCACGTCGCCCCTGGTCTCTCCGCGCCGCCGCGAAGCCCGCGGGCCCACCAGGACCCAGATCGGGGCCCTGGAAGCCCATCTGCGCCCGATCCCGAGTCAGCGCCTGCTCGCTCCCGCTGCACCTCCTCGATATGATCTGGATCGGGAGGGAGGCCGCCGCTCGATGCTCCCGCAAGGCCCGCCGACCGTCGGAGCCCACCGCATCGCCGACGACCCCTACTCCGCGATGTCGCCCAGGTCGCGTTCCTGGCCGCCAGCTCCTCCCTTCCTCCGTTTCTATTCCTCCTTCCCTTATAGGTTGCTCTCTCTCTCTCTAGTCATGCACAGCGCCGCCGCTCGGAGTTCTTCGCTGCCGCCTAGCTTTCGGCGTCGTCCGGATTCGCCGGATCTGGCGTCCCCCGCCCCGGATGCGCCTCCCGCTCCGATCCCCGGCCTCCGCTTCATCCCATGCTGCCCTCGTCGGAGAACCACACCTCCGGCTCGTCTTGCATCGTGGGGAGGACGACGACCATGCCAGCGCTCCCCTATCTCGTCTTTGCCATGGGCCTTCTCCGCCAAGGCCAGTTCGCCCCGGCCCAGTTCCACAGCGCCAGCCGGATTCGGCCTCAAGGCCGATGTGAGCCGCCCTCCAAATCTCCTCTTACTGTTGGCCCAGCTGGATTCAGCTCGGTCATGTTTTTTTTCTCGCTCTGTGAATTTGTCCAATTATCCAGAGTATTACAGATTTGCAGAAAACGCCTTGACTTCATGCATTTAATATCTCCGCAACCGTGCATCGGATTAAAACAACTTATATATGTAAAATGCTTAGTTTTTCATCTAGTTTCATAATATGCCATTTTCATCTATGTTTAAAATGATTAAAATGATGTTTGCTTATATTTGCCTATTGCCATGTTAAAATGTTTAAATTCATAACTAAATAACCATAACTCGTAATGTAATAATCTTTATATGTAAATGGGGTAGAAAATGCCTAGTTTAACATGGTGGCATCACTTTGCATGTTTAACAACTCTAAAATTGTGTTTAGGGCAGAACCGTACCAAACCTAATATATGCACATGAGGAGTTTCAGAACTTGTTGTCTTGTTGTTCCGGCCTCATTTAAACTGGACTAGATAGGTAGTTTTACTTTGCTTCACCCTCTTGCCATGTTTAACAACATTTAATATTGTTGGGTACATAAACAAGATCGAACTAAATAAGTCACGTGGTGTTTCGTCAATATGCAACGGAGTTGCATGTTGAGCTCCACTTAATTTGTAGGATTGTTTGTGCATTTTTGCCATGTCATGCCTCATTAAACCGGACATGCATCATACTTGATTGTGCATCATACCATGTTCATGTGTTGGTTGTTTACTATGTCGTGTGCTTCTTTCCGGTGTTTGCTTCTTCGGGTTGGTTCCGATCACGTCGCGTTTGTGAGGACCCGTTCGTCTACGTCCGTTTGTCTTCTTCATGGACTCGTTCTTCTTCCTTGCGGGATTTTGGGCAAGATGATCATACCCTCGAAATCACTTCTATCTTTGCTTGCTAGTTGCTCGCTCTTTTGCTATGCCTATGCTGCGATACCTACCACTTGCTTATCATGCCTCCCATATTGTTGAACCAAGCCTCTAACCCACCTTGTCCTAGCAAACCGTTGTTTGGCTATGTTACCGCTTTGCTCAGCCCCTCTTATAGCGTTGTTAGTTGTAGGTGAAGATTGAAGTTTGTTCCTTGTTGGAACATGGAGATGTTGTTCCTTGTTGGAACATGTTTACTTGTTGGGATATCACAATATATCTTATTTAATGAATGCATCTATATACTTGGTTAAGGGTGGAAGGCTCGGCCTTATGCCTGGTCTTTTGTTCCACTCTTGCCACCCTAGTTTCCGTCATATCGGTGTTATGTTCCCGGATTTTGCGTTCCTTACGCGGTTGGGCTATTATGGGAACCCCTTGACAGTTTGCCTCGAGTAAAACTCCTCCAGCAATGCCCAACATTTGTTTTACCATTCGCCACCTAGCCTTTTCCTTTCCCTTGGGAGTCGCGCTCCTGAGGGTCATCATTATTTTACCCCCCCCCCCCGGGGGGGCTAGTGCTCCTCTGAGTGTTGGTCCAACTTGTCAGCCGCCGGTGGCCACCAGGGGCAACTCTGGGCTGGCCTACCGGAAGTTTAGACAATCCGGTGTGCCCTGAGAAAGAGATATGTGCAGCTCCTATCGGGATTTGTCGGCACATTCGGGTGGTGTTGCTGGTTTAGTTTTACCCTGTCGAAATGTCTTGTAACCGGGATTCCGAGTCTGATCGGGTCTTCCCGCTAGAAGGAATATCCTTCGTTGACCATGAGAGCTTGTGATGGGCTAAGTTGGGACACCCCTGCAGGGATTTGAACTTTCGAAAGCCGTGCCCGCGGTTATGGGAAGATGGGAATTTGTTGATGTCCGGTTGTAGAAAACCTGAAGTTGACCTTAATTAAAATGCATCAACCGCGTGTGTAACCGTGATGGTCTCTTTCCGGCGGAGTCCGGGAAGTGAACACGGTGTTGGAGTTATGCTTGACGTAGGTTGTTCTAGGATCACTTCTTGATCATACTTTTATCGACCGTGCTTTGCCTTCTCTTCTCGCTCTCATTTGCGTATGTTAGCCACCATATATGCTAGTCGCTTGCTGCAGCTCCACCTCATACCTTTTACCTTACCCATAAGCTTAAATAGTCTTGATCGCGAGGGTCTGAGATTGCTGAGTCCCCGTGGCTCACAGATACTTCCAAAACCAGCTTGCAGGTGCCGACGAGTCCGTGTAGATGACGCAACCCAGCTCGGGAGGAGCTCGTTGAAGACCTTGTCCTTTGTGTTGTCTCGTTCTAGTTGATCAGTAGTGGAGCCCAGTTGGGGTCGATCGGGGACCGTGTCGCATTTGGGGTTCTTCTTTTATTTTGGCTCCGTAATCGGGCCCTGTTTGTATTTGGATGATGTAATGCTTTATTCATGTAATTGTAAGCCAACTATGTATCTTTTCCCCTATTGTATTACATGGGTTGTGTGAAGATTACCTCACTTGCGACATTGCTTTCAATGCGGTTATGCCTCTAAGTCGTGCTTCGACACGTGGGAGATATAGCCGCATCGAGGGCGTTACAAGGATGTTCTTGACCGCTGTCCAGTGATCCACTCCTGGATTACTTTGGTACCTCCCTATTAAACTAATAGCAAGGCACACATCAGGTCTGGTACACAACATTGCATACATGATAGAACCTATGGCTGAAACATAGGGAATGACTTTCACTTTCTCTCTATCTTCTGTAGTGGTCAGGCATTGAGTATGACTCAACTTCACACCTTGTAACACGGGCAAGAACCCTTTCTTTGCTTGATCCATTTTGAACTTCTTCAAGACTTTATCAAGGTATGTGCTTTGTGAAAGTCCAATTAAGCGTCTTGATCTATCTCTATAGATTTTGATGCCTAATATATAAGCAGCTTCATCGAGGTCTTTCATTGAAAAATTCTTATTCAAGTATCCTTTTATGATATTCAGAAATTCAGTATCATTTCCGATCAGCAATATGTCATCCACATATAATATCAAAAATGCTATGGAGCTCCCACTCACTTTATTGTAAATACAGGCTTCTCCAAAAGTCTACATAAAACCATATGATTTGATCACATTATCAAAACATATATTCCAACTCCAAGATGCTTGCACCAGTCCATAAATGGATCGCTGGAGTTCACACACGTTGTTAGCACCTTTTGGATCGACAAAACCTTCTGGTTGCATCATATACAATTCTTCTTTAAGATATCCATTAAGGAATGCAGTTTTGACATCCATTTGCCAAATTTCATCATCATAAAATGCGGCAATTGCTAACACGATTTGGATGGACTTAAGCATCGCTACGGGTGAGAAAGTCTCATCGTGGTCAACTCCTTGAACTTGTCAAAAACCTTTTGAAACAAGTCGAGCTTTGTAGACAGTAATGTTACCGTCAGCGTCTGTCTTCTTCTTGAAGATCCATTTATTCTCTATGGCTTGCCGATCATCGGGCAAGTCAACCAAATTCCACACTTTGTTCTCATACATGGATCCCATCTCAGATTTCATGGCCTCAAGCCATTTTGCGGAATCTGGGCTCATCATCGCTTCCTCATAGTTTGTAGGTTCACCATGGTCGAGTACCATGACCTCCAGAACAGGATTACCGTACCACTCTTGTGCGGATCTTACTCTGGTTGACCTGTGAGGTTATGTAGTAACTTGATTAGAAGTTTCATGATCATCATCATTAGCTTCCTCACTAGTTGGTGTAGGAATCATTGGAACTGTCTTCTGTGATGTACTACTTTCCAACTCGGGAGAAGGTACAATTACCTCATTAAGTTCTACTTTCCTCCCACTCACTTCTTTCGAGAGAAACTCCTTCTCTAGAAAGGGTCCATTCTTAGCAATGAATGTCTTGCCTTTGGATCTGTGATAGAAGGTGTACCCAATAGTCTTCTTTGGGTATCCTATGAAGACACATTTCTCCGATTTGGGTTCGAGCTTATCAGTTTGGAGATTTTTCACATAAGAATTGCCGCCCCAATCTTTAAGAAACAACAACTTGGGTTTCTTGCCAAACCACAGTTCATAAGGTGTCGTCTCAACGGATTTAGATGGTGCCCTATTTAACGTGAATGCAGCCGTCTCTAAAGCATAACCCCAAAACGATAGCGGTAAATCAGTGACAAACATCATAGATCGTACCATATCTAGTAAAGTGTGATTACGACATTCGGACACACCATTACGATGTGGTGTTCGAGGTGGTGTGAGTTGCGAAACTATTCCACATTGTTTCAAATGAAGACCAAACTCGTAACTCAAATATTCTCCTCCACAATCAGATCGTAGAAACTTTATTTTCTTGTTACGATGATTTTCTACTTCACTCTGAAATTCTTTGAACTTTTCAAATGTTTCAGACTTATGTTTCATCAAGTAGATATACCCATATCTGCTCACATCATCTGTGAAGGTAAGAAAATAATGATACCCGCCGCGAGCATCAACACTCATCGGACCGCATACATCATTATGTATTATTTCCAACAAGTCTTTTGCTTGATCCATTGTTCCAAAGAACGGAGTCTTAGTCATCTTGCCCATGAGGCATGGTTCGCAAGCATCAAGTGATTCCAAAAGCCCATCAGCATGGAGTTTCTTCATGCGCTTTACACCAATATGACCTAAGCGGTAGTGCCATAAATAAGTTGCACTATCATTATTAAACTGATATCTTTTCGCTTCAATACTATGAACATGTGTATCACTACTATCAAGATTTAGTAAAAATAGACCACTCATCAAGGGTGCATGACCATAAAAGATATTACTGATATAAATAGAACAACCATTATTCTCTGATTTAAATGAATAACCGTTTCGCATCAAACAAGATCCAGATATAATGTTCATGCTTAACGCTGGCACCAAATAACAATTATTTAGGTCTAAAATTAATCCCGAAGGTAGATATAGAGGTAGCGTGCCGACGGCGATCACATCGACTTTGGAACCATTTCCCACGCGCATCGTCACCTCGTCCTTAGCCAATATTCGCTTAATCCGTAGCCCCTGTTTCGAGTTGCAAATATTAGCAACATAACCAGTATCAAATACCCAGGCGCTATTGTGAGCATTAGTAAGGTACACATCAATAACATGTATATCAAATATACCTTTCACTTTGCCATCCTTCTTCTCTGCCAAATACTTTGGGGTAGTTCCGCTTCCAGTGACAAGTCCCTTTGCAGCAGAAGCACTCAGTCTCAGGCTTAGGTCCAGACTTGGGCTTCTTCACTTGAGCAGCAACTGGCTTGTTGTTCTTCTTGAAGTTCCCCTTCTTTCCTTTACCCTTTTTCTTGAAACTGGTGGTCTTGTTGACCATCAACACTAGATGCTCCTTCTTGATTTCTACCTCCGCAGCCTTTAGCATTGCGAAGAGCTCGGGAATCGTCTTATCCATCCCTTGCATATTATAGTTCATCACAAAGCTCTTGTAGCTTGGTGGCAGTGATTGAAGAACTCTGTCAATGACACTATCATCAGGAAGATTAACTCCTAGCTGAGTCAAGTGGTTGTGGTACCTAGACATTCTGAGTATATGTTCACTGACAGAACTATTATCCGCCATTTTGCAGCTGTAGAACTTATTGAAGACTTCATATCTCTCAACCCGGGCATTTGCTTGAAATATTATCTTCAACTCCTGGAACATCTCATATGCTCCATGATGTTCAAAACGTCGTTGAAGTCCTGGTTCTTAGCCATAAAGCATGGCACACTGAACTATCGAGTAGTCATCAGCTTTGCTCTGCCAGACATTCATAACATCTGGTGTTGCTCTTGCAGTGGGTTTGGCACCTAGCTGTGCTTCCAGGAAGTAATTCTTCTGTGCAGCAATGAGGATAATCTGACCCAGTCCGTGTAGTTGCTACCATCATCGTTCAACTTAGCTTTCTCTAGGAACGCATTAAAATTCAACGGAACAAAAACACGGGCCATCTATCTACAACAACATAGACATGCAAAATACTATTAGGAACTAAGTTCATGATAAATTAAAGTTCAATTAATCATATTACTAAAGAACTCCCACTTAGATAGACATCCCTCTAATCATCTAAGTGATCACGTGATCCATATCAACTAAACCATGTCCGATCATCACGTGAGATGGAGTAGCTTTCAATGGTGAACATCACTATGTTGATCATATCTACTATATGATTCACGCTCGACCTTTCGGTCTCAGTGTTTCGACGCCATATCTGCATATGCTAGGCTCGTCAAGTTTAATCCGAGTATTCTGCATGTGCAAAACTGCCTTGCACCCGTTGTATGTGAACGTAGAGCTTATCACACCCGACCATCCGTGGTGTCTCGGCACGACGAACTGTAGCAACAGTGCATACTCAGGGAGAACACTTATACCTTGAAATTTAGTGAGAGATCCTCTTATAATGCTACCGCCAAACTAAGCAAAATATGATGCATAAAGGATAAACATCACATGCAATCAATATAAGTGATATGATATGGCCATCATCATCTTGTGCCTTTGATCTCCATCTCCAAAGCACCATCATGATCACGATCGTCACCGGCTTGACACCTTGATCTCCATCGAAGCATCGTTGTCGTCTCGCTAACTATTGCTTCTATGACTATCGCTACCGCTTAGTGATAAAGTAAAGCAATTACGTGGCGATTGCATTTTATACAATAAAGCGACAACCATATGGCTCCTGCTAGTTGCCAATAACTGTGTTACAAAACATGATCATCTCATACAATAAAATTTAGCATCATGTCCTGACCATATCACATCACAACATGCCCTGCAAAAACAAGTTAGACATCATCTACTTTGTTGTTGCAAGTTTTACGTGGCTGCTACGGGCTGAGCAAGAACCGTTCTTAGCTATGCATCAAAAACCACAACGTGGTATAGTGATTGCTTTTTGATCTTCAGAAAGAACCCTGTTCATTGAATCCAGTTCAACTAAAGTTGGAGAAACTGACACCCACTAGCCACCTGTGTGCGAAGCACGTCGGTAGAACCAGTCTCGCGTAAGCATACGCATAATGTCGGCCTGAGCCGCTTCATCCAACAATACTGCTGAATCAAGAATCAGATAGTGATGGAAAGCAATATGTATATACCCACGCCCACAAATCCTTTGTGTTCTACTCGTGCATATAACATCTACGCATAAACCTGGCTCTGATGCCACTGTTGGGGAACATAGTAATTTCAAAAAAATTCCTACGCACACGGAAGATCATGGTGATGCATAGCAACAAGAGGGGAGAGTGTTGTCTACGTACCCTCGTAGACCGTAAGCAGAAGCGTTATGACAACGCGGTTGATGTAGTCGTACGTCTTCACGATCGATCGATCCTAGTACCGAAAGTACGGCACCTCCGTGATCTGTACACATTCGGCTCGGTGACATCCCATGAACTCACGATCCAGCAGAGTGTCAAGGGAGAGCTTCATCAGCATGACGACGTGATGACGGTGATGATGAAGCTACTGGCGCAGGGTTTTGCCTAAGCACTACGACAATATGAACAAGGTGGATTATGGTGGAGGGGGGCACCGCACACGGCTAAGAGATCAATGATCAACTTGTGTATCTATGGGGTGCCCCCTCCCTCGTATATAAAGGAGTGGAGGAGGGGGAGGGCAGGCCCTCTATGGTGTGCCCTAGGGGAGTCCAACTCCCACCGGGAGTAGGATTCCCCCCTTCCAAGTAGTAGGAGTAGGAGAGAAGGAAGGGAAGGAGAGAGGGAAGGAGGGGGGGCAGCCCCCACCCAATTCAGATTAGGCTAGGGGGTGCACCTCCCACCTTTTCCCTACCTCTCCTCTATTCCACTAAGGCCCAATAAGGCCCATATATTCCCCGAGGGGTTCCGATAAATGCCCGAACTCACTCGGAACCATTCCGATGTCCAAACATAGTCATCCAATATATCAATCTTTATGTCTCGACCATTTCGAGACTCCTCGTCATGTCCGTGATCATATCGGGGACTCCGAACTACCTTTGGTACATCAAAACACATAAACTCATAATACCGATCGTCACCGAATGTTAAGCGTGTGGACCCTATGCGTTCGAGAACTATGTAGACATGACCGAGACTCATCTCCGGTCAATAACCAATAGCGGAACCTGGATGCTTATATTGGTTCCTACATTCTACGAAGATATCATAGAGGAGATCGTTAACTGGTAGCTGCTCGATCGGCTGGTGAGTAGGGGATTAATAAGCTAATTGGCAAGTTAATCGGCCATTTAATCAATTAATCGGACGATTTATCAGGTAATCGGCTACTCGGGGACCCTATGAGTAGGGATTAATCAGAAAGTTAACTAGTTCATCGGATGAATTCTTAAACAGGGGTCAAACCGCATAACAACATACGTTGTTCCCTTTGTCATCAGTATGTTACTTGCCCGAGATTCGATCGTCGGTATCTTAATACCTAGTTCAATCTCATTACCGGCAAGTCTCTTTACTCGTTCCATAATGCATCATCCCGCAACTAACTCATTAGTCACAATGCTTGCAAGGCTTATAGTGATGTGCATTACCGAGAGGGCCCAGATATACCTCTCCGATACTCGGAGTGACAAATCCTAATCTCGATCTATGCCAACTCAACAAACACCATCGGAGACACCTGTAGAGCATCTTTATAGTCACCTAGTTATGTTGTGACGTTTGATAGCACACTAATTGTTCCTCGTATTCGGGACTTGCATGATCTCATAGTCATAGGAACATGTATAAGTTATGAAGAAATCAATAGCAACAAACTAAACGATCAACGTGCTAAGCTAACGGATGGGTCAAGTCAATCACATCATTCTCTAATGATGTGATCCCGTTAATCAAATGACAACTCATGTCTATGGTTAGGAAACATAACCATCATTGATACAACGAGCTAGTCAAGTAGAGGCATACATATGACACTCCGTTTGTCTATGTATTCACACATGTACTAAGTTTCCAGTTAATACAATTCTAGCATGAATAATAAACATTTATCATGATATAAGGAAATAAGAACTTTATTATTGCCTCTAGGGCATATTTCCTTCAACTAGTTCGCCATGACCTTCTCGTCACCGTTGGCCGCCTCGATGCTCAGCTCATAGAGTTGCAGGAACTCAGCAGGGTCAGGGGTGCTGTCGTAGCGCAGTGGCAGGTCGGGCTTGAACTTGCCGGGCTAGACGATGTTGCGTAGCTCGGGAGTAAAGGCACGGCAGCCTGCTGTAGTCACCGAAGCCCGTCGGGGAAGCGGAGGCTGGTCCCGGTATCCACGCGCCGCCACCACAGGCAGCACGCGGTCTTGACGCGGTGGCGCTGGGGGCGCACGAGCGTTTTCTTGCGGCCGAGGGACTTCTTGGTAGCTTCCTTCTTCGTGCGCGGGTGCCTTGCATGGTGGGTCGCGCCTCGGGGCTGGGCGTCTTGGTGCAAGGGCGGCGTCTTGATGTGGAGGTGGTGGAGGCGCTCCATGGGCTACATCGCCCGCAGCTAGAGGTGGACGAGGTAGGGAGAGGGACTGTCGGTGTACAAAAAGAGGGGTACACTTTTTATACCCTTATAACTATGCACGGGCAGTCTGAGCCACGGGCACCACCACACTAAGCAGGGCAAGGGAGGTGAGCCAGGGTAAGACCGAAGCTCAAGAGAACTAGAATGAGGCCAAGGCCAAGACCACGAAGAGCAAAGGGGACGAAGCGGACTCCTCCGGCAAGATACTTGCCGGGAGACAGTTCTAGCAGCCCCGGCAAGACCCTTGCCGCGGTGACTCGTCCCACGCCTACGGAGCAAGTCACCCTTGAGTCCACTACCCCCAAAGGGCAAGGATTCGGGAGACATCCCCCTGGCGACATGTAGATCTTTGTGAAGACGTTCAAGATCAGATACGCACTAAGGAGACGACAACCCTTGGCGGGATCCCAGCCGAGGAAGACCACAAGGCCCCCGGCAAGCGCCTTGTCGGGGATGACAGCAGGCCCCTCGGCAAGACCCTTGCCGGGGCCCCGGCAAGGCCCTTACTGAGGACACCCGCAGGGCCTCCATCAGGCCCACGCCGACTGAACCTCCACCACCGCATGGATGCAGCTGCCGACCCAACCAGCTGGGCAGGCACCTGCGTGGCGGCATGCAGATCTTCGTGAAGACCCACCACTGCGCCACTTCAGCTGCCTGCCTACCTACGTGGCATCTCAGGCATCGCTGGCCAAGGCGCGTGTCGACACAAGAAGGAGCAGCGACGGACGAGACAGATCTCTCCCCCGTCCCCGATAAAGCAAGGACACCTAAGCAAGCCGCATTAAATGCGCCTTGTCATGTAATGCGAGGGATAACCTCGCATCACTGTACCCTTTCCGCCTCCTGTGTGCCACTGTGGCAACCCCTTTTTCTATAAAAGGAGGCCCGAGGTGGCCAGGAGAAGGATTCGGCTTTTTGGAGCTCCTCACGCCCCATAGCTAGCTCAAGAACACAGATATACAATCCACCAAAGTAGGAGTAGGGTTTTACGCATCCTTGCGGCCCGAACCTAGATAAACAAACTGTGGGCTACCTGTTAGATCCGCTCTTCTCATGACCCCGCGCCCCGCAACCATAGTAGGGATTCTTGTGATCCCATAGGCGTCGTTCCCGCCGACATCTTTGGCGTGCCAGGTAGGGGATCGCAGTTGTGAGAATCGGCTTTAGCAGTTAGTTCAGCGCTTCTTCATCATCATGGTGCCCAAGAAGAAGACGATGGTGGCAGTTGGCCAGTCGGAAGCCGGACAGCCCGCCCGACGCGGGCAAGCAGCGGACCGGTCGCAGAAAGGACCCGGGGCGCTGCTCGCGAACACCAACACCATCCCAGTAGCCGGAGTTTGGGAGGCAGTGATGTTTGTGCGCTTGGTAACGGGCCACATGTCACCAGATCCAAAGGCGGAGCCAAGTCCTTCGCGGGTGGAGCAGGGCCTTCCAAGGTCATCACCGCCCCGTCCGAAGGCGGCGCGAGGGTCTCCAAGACTCGCACGCCGGCGTCAACCGCGCGCTCCTCCTAGGCAGCGTGCGACGAACGGTGTAATCACACCGAAGATCCCGGGCGTCGCCGCGAGAAGAGCCCCGAGCGCCACTCCCGGGACGTAGAAGACCTGCCCACTCGCTAAGGCGCTGGTGAAAACGTCATGCGACCGTGGGGTCGTGATAGAGCTCCTTATGACATGGTCAGAAGTCGAAGCGTGTCGCGATCCGTGCAGGTTTCACTGCCACCGACGCCAGCAGAGGCCCTGGCGCGCGCGCAGTTGCTCCTCCACTTTCCTCCCACTACGGGGAAACTCGACGAATGGAGAGCCACCATCCAAAGCCTTGTTGCGGTGGCCAACAAAGACGAACCAAGTCCGGTGGGGCCCCCGGGTCGACGCTCCGATGGAGTCCCGCGGACCAGTGGCGGAAAAGCCGGCGGCGCCGCGACCACGGTGCATTCACCTCTTTCCCATCCGGTACCGCGGACACCGGCTCATCGCGACGTCGCAGGTGACGCCATCTCCATAGCATCGTCTGACCCGCGGACCCACTGTGACTAGTGCCAAGTTCTTCGGGAACGAGCCCATGAAGACGCTCGAACCACTATCGAGCGCCGGCGTGGAGCGCGCCACCAGCCAGACAAGCTAGCAGGGCCTGCTGTGAACCACCCGGCCCCGGAGAGCCCTGGAGGCCTACCTTACGAGATAGGCTGTCCGGCTTTTACCCGTGAGCTGCGGCAGTTCCAGTGGCCCACTCACCGCACCTTCGAACCTGACGTTGGCGAAAAGTACAGCGGCAAGACTCACCCGTCTGAGTTCCTCAGCATCTACACCATCGCGATGCAAGCCGCCGGAGCCCGCGACGATAAGGTGCTTGCGAATTACTTTCCATTGGCTCTTAAACCCAACGCCATGTCGTGGTTGATGCACTTGCCGGTAGACTCTATTTTCTCCTAGTCGGATTTGTGCCATGAGTTTGTGGGCGCCTTTACTGGGGGTCACCAAGCCCATGGCCAAGCAAGCGACCTGCATGTCATTCCCCAGAAGGGAGGCGAGAGTCTGGGCAAGTATATACAGAGGTTCAGCCGGGTACAGTACAATATCCCTGATGTTCACCTTGCCGCCATCATTAGCGCGTTCCATCAGAACGTGCGTAACCGCAAGATGCGTGAAGAACTGGCAATGAACAAGGTGAAAGATGTGGCAGAACTCTATGTTCTTGCTGACAAATGTGCCCGAGCTGAAGAGGGAAGGAAGTACCCCGGCGAAGATGCCGGCGTGGAAACCGACTCCTCAGATGAGGATACTGCCGCCCCGGCGAAGAAAGGACGGCGCCGCAACAAGAAGCGCAAAGGTAAAGTTGTGCTTGCCGTCGAGGGATCTGGCGACTCCGGCTCCGCCAAGAAAACCAAGGTAGATGACCCCGGCAAGGAAATTGCCGGATGTGTCGCCTGCCGGGCCTTGGCGGCTGCCGAGAAGCCAGGAAACTCCGACAAGCAATACTGCAAGATCCATCGCACCAAAGGCCATGATCTCCAGAACTGCCGACAGGTTGAGCTCCTTGCTGAGAAGCAAAGGGCTGAATATGAGAGGCGGGACAAGGAGAAAGGCCAGGACGGTGATGGGGGGTCCGGCAAGAAGCGTGACGGCCAGGCAGGCCATCGCGGCAAAGATAAACAGCAGGAGAGGCCCGCTCGGAGCCATGACAAAAAGCCAGAGGACGATGATCACGAAGAGGACGATGAGTCTGGCGACCAAGAATTTCAGAAAGCTACAGAGGCCATGTGCGTCGATGGCGGCGCCTCGCTGCATACCTCTCGACGCCAGCTTAAATAGTGGGCGCGTGAGATTACAGCGGCGGAACAGTCGTTTGATGCCCAAAGGCCGCTGAAGTGGTCCAGCACACCTATCATTTTTGACACTGAGGATCACCCTGATCGCACTACTGTAGTCGGGTGCTTGCCATTGTTGGTTTCACCAACAATACGCAACCTCAAGGTGACAAAGATGCTAGTCCATGGCGGGGCTAGTCTGAACTTAATCTCTCCTACCGTGATCAAAAAATTGCAGATCCCTGATGAAGACCTCGAAGAGACGGGCACGTTTCAGGGGGTCAACCCGGGAAGAAGTCAACCAAAGGGGAAGGTCATGCTGCCCGTGACCTTTGAAGTGATCTGAACTACAGGACAGAAAGGATCGTGTTCGATGTTGCCAAGATCCCCTTGCCCTACAACGGGATCCTTGGCCGCCCAGCGCTGGCCAAGTTCATGGCGGCGTCACATTACGCCTACAACACCCTGAAGATGCCAGGACATGTGACGATCATCACCATCCCCTCCGACAAGAAGGATGCGCTAATTTGCGCTGACCAACTCTACCAACAAGCAGTTGCAGCAGCCGCCACTACTAAGGCGCTTGCTCCTGCCGCTGGAGCCCTGGGAAGGAAAAAGAAGAAGACTGGTGAGACCTCAGGCACCCACTCCGGCAAGCGCACCTCTTTGGAGTGTAGCACTCTCGTCGAGGACGTGCCAGAGAGCTCCGCCGATAGAAACAAGAAGTCCAGGGCCACACCGCCGGGAACCAAGAAGGTTTCTGTCAAGGAGGACGGCACGGGAGGAGCTTTTACCATAAGCTCCACCCTTGACGACAAATAGGAAGACGCGCTCGTCACCTTCCTGCGGGCGAATGTCGATGTGTTTGCCTGGCAAGCATCCGACATCCCCGGCATTCCCAGGGAGGTGATTGAGCACCACCTTGCTGTCTGTCCTCATGCGCGGCCCGTCCAGCAGAAGGTCAGAAAGCAAGCTTTGGAACGACAAGAGTTCATCACAGAGGAGATCCGGAAATTGGAAGCAGCGGGTTTGGTAAGAGGAGTGCTCCATCCAACGTGGTTGGCCAATCCGGTGGTAGTGCGCAAGGCAAGTGGGAAGTGGAGGCTGTGTATTGATTACATAGATATTAATAAGGCTTGTCCCAAAGACCCCTTCCCGTTGCCGCGCATCGACCAGATTGTTGACTCCACGGCTGGGTGTGATCTGTTGTCATTCCTCGATGCCTACTCCGGCTACCACCAGATCTTCATGACAAGGGAAGATGGAGAGAAAATGGCATTCATCACCCCATGTGGTACGTATTGCTTTATACGGATGCCTTTCGGGTTGAAGAGTGCTGGTTCAACGTTTGCAAGGGCGGTCCAGATTGGTTTTGAACCCCAGCTCCATAGAAATATGGAAGCTTATATGGATGATATAGTGGTCAAAACCAAGAACAGGGCAACCCTCATATCAGATTTACAAGAAACATTTGCAAACCTATGCAAGATCAATCTCAAGCTGAACCCTGAGAAGTGCGTCTTCGGCGTCCCGTCGGGCAAGCTTCTCAGGTTCTTTGTGTCGCAGCGTGGGATAGAGGCCAATCTGGACAAGATCAAAGCTATAGAATAGATTGAAGCGCCCAAGCGAGTCAAGGATGTGCGTCGGCTTGCTGGTTGCGTTGCCGCCATGAGCAGGTTCATTTCCAAGTTCACCGAGCGCGCCCTTCCCTTTTTCAAGATTTTGAAAAAGGCGGGCCTGATGGAGTGGACGCT
The DNA here is from genome assembly GCA_034509565.1 of Triticum monococcum. Classification (NCBI taxonomy): domain Eukaryota; kingdom Viridiplantae; phylum Streptophyta; class Magnoliopsida; order Poales; family Poaceae; genus Triticum; species Triticum monococcum. The sequence continues at coordinate 70,134,578 of CM067843.1, read as the reverse complement.
AGAAGCCGAAGCAGCATTGCAAGATTTGAAGAGGTACCTCTCCTCCGTGCCAATACTAGTTGCGCCTAGGCCACAGGAACCATTGCTGCTGTACCTGGCAGCAATGAACCAGGTGGTCAGCGCCGCACTAGTGGCGCAGAGAGAAATTGATGATGAGGTAATAGCAGCGACGGAGCCCGATGCCACCGATGCCGAGACGACGCAGCCGGTTGGAGTGCCGCCAAGGAAGAATATGATGCAGCACCCGGTCTACTTTGTTAGCTCCCTTCTGCAGGGGGCTAGATCAAGGTACTCCGATGTGCAGAAACTGCTCTTCGGCCTTCTTATGGCCTCGAGGAAGCTGCGTCACTACTTCCAGGCGCACGAAATCACTGTCGTCACTCGCCTCCCTCTGCAACAGATATTGCACAATCCAGACGCAATGGGAAGGATCGTAGAGTGGGCACTGGAACTGTCCAGCTTTGGCCTCAAGTTTGAGAGTACCTCGATGATTCAAAGCCGAGTCCTGGCGGAGTTCGTTGCAGAATGGACCGCGACACCTGACGAAGAAACCCAAGAGACTGCTCTCCCCGGCAAGGAGGCAAGTTGCGACTGGATCATGTACTTTGATGGAGCTTTCTCCTTAGAGGGCGCTGGGGCTGGCGTACTACTTGTCGCGCCCACCGGAGAGCACCTCAAGTACGTGATCCAGATGCACTTCCCAGGGAGGTGTCAACAAACAATATGGCTGAGTACGAAGGGCTGCTTGCCGGTCTTAGGATCGCGGCGGACCTCGGAATCAAGAAACTCGTCGTCAGAGGCGACTCGCAACTTGTCGTCAAGTAGGTCAACAAGGATTACCAGAGCCCGTTGATGAAGGCCTACGTCAATGAAGTGAGAAAGCTGGAAGAGCGTTTTGACGGTATACAGGCAGAATACGTTCCCCGAGCGGAGAATGATATCGCCGACTACCTGTCAAAACGCGCTGCCCTCAAGCTACCTGTGGGACCAGGTACCTTTGTGCTTCGGCTAACTCAGCCATCCGTTGATCCATAAACAGAGCAGAACAAGAGGAGAAAATCAGGGCCCGGCAAATACTTTCCCGCCGAGCTCCCCGAAGCCGCCGGCAAGGATGTTGCCGGAGACACTGAGCCCGCCGCGGGACGGCTAGCTCCGACAGAGCATCAAGCTCTTGCCATGGAGACAGCCGCTCCGATAGCGGAGGAAATGCCTTTAGTCCTCGCCGTCGAGCCCCAGGCTCCAGCGTGGGCACAGCATACCGTCCGATTCCTCCAAACAGGGGAACTTCCTGAGGAGCAGGAAGAAGCGGAAAAAGTAGCCCGCCGCTCTACTATGTACCAGTTCGTCGATGACGTCCTGTACAGAAAGAGGCCGAACGGCGTGAAATTGAAGTGTATCCCTCGGGAGGAAGGACTAGGGCTGTTGGCGGAGATACATGGAGGCATATGTGGATCCCACATCGGGTCAAGGGCCCTTGCCGGCAAAGCGTTTCGGCAAGGCTTCTTCTGGCCCACTGCCCTCCAGGATGCGATGACACTAGTCACCAGGTATGAAGCGTGTCAGTTCCATTCAAAGAAGCTTCATCAGCCTGCTCAAGCCCTTCAAACCATTCCTCTCTCCTGGCCTTTCTCGGTCTAGGGGCTCGACATATTGGGCCCTTTCCCCCGCGCTGTCGGGGGCTTTCAGTACTTGTACGTTGCAATCGACAAGTTCACAAAGTGGCCAGAAGTGGAAGCAGTGAGGAAGGTCACAGGACAGTCGACCGTCAAGTTCTTCAAAGGACTGGTGTGTCGTTTTGGTGTACCCAATAGGGTTATCACCGACAACGGCACGCAGTTCACAAGCCACACCTTCATGCAATATATTCAAGACCTCGGCAGCAGCGTCTGTTTCGCTTCCGTTGCTCACCCACGAAGCAATGGTCAAGCTGAGAGGGCAAATGCTGAAGTACTGTGTGGCCTGAGGACAAAGACCTTTGACAGACTGCACAAGAGTGGAAGGCGCTGGATTGATGAATTGCCAGCGGTTCTTTGGTCAATCAGAACGACACCAAATCGAGCCATCGGCCAGACACCCTTTGCCCTGGTATACGGGGTAGAAGAAATTCTCCCCACGGAACTCATATATGGGTCACCTCGAGTACTCGCTTATGATGAGCTTGAGCAAGAGCAATTGCGGCAAGATGACGCAACGCTCCTTGAGGAAGATCGTCTTCGGGCGGCTATGAGAGCAGCGCGCTACCAGCAATCCTTGCGTCGCTGCCATAGCCGCAAGGTTCATGCCCGAAGCTTTGAGGAAGGCGACCTTGTTCTTCGGCGCGTTCAATCGGCCAAGAATTCCAACAAGTTGACGCCGAAGTGGGAAGGCCCTTATCGGGTAATACGAGTCACCAGGCCCGGTGTAGTCCGCCTGGAGACCGAAGATGTCGTTCCGGTGAGTAACTCCTGGAACATTGAGCATCTTCGCAAGTTTTACCCGTGAGGCGCGGCTTGCCCCCCCCCCCCCCCCGGCAAGCCACCTTTTGTACGAGCATTGCCGATGACGCATGTAACCCTTTGTACAAAGCCAGGCGCAGACCCTGAGCATAAGTAAATGAAGCGCTGGCGCCCTGAGTTATAGCATGCATGCTAGGTCGAGTCTCATCCTTGGTTAGGGTTGGTAGTGCTTAGCGGCGACTAACCCCTAGCTTAGAGGTCGAGTGTGCGTCTCTTTGTCTTTCTTTTGTCTTCTTTGGTTCACAGGACACACAGATATCCATGTCAAACCACTTGGGGAGGAAAAAAGAGGAACAAACCAGCATCTAGCCCCCGGCAAGCCAGTATTGCCGGGGGCTGCAAGAGCAAAGATTCACCCACGGCGAACCAGGGTTGCCGGGGACTGCAGCTTCAGATAAGTTCTTCATCCCTTATCACGCATTCCATTATGGACTGAGGTATGTGAAACCTCGTTTTCCCCTAAGCTACCGTACTCCCATAACTCTAGGCCCTAGGGCTCGTTCCTGGGGCCAAGTTTGGTCGTAGTCGCGGTAGCGAAAGGATGAAACAAGGAGCCTGAACCCGCCTCATCCCTGCCTCCGCCAAAGGCGTGAGGAAGGTCGAGCGAAGTGGGGAGACGGCAAGGTCTGCTGCCGGGAGAAATGTTTATCTTAAAGATATCAAGGATTTATTCCTTGTCGTGGGTTTGACCCACAAACATATGACCCGGCAAGCATCCCTTTTTCATTAAAAACATTCCACCCAGGTATAGTCCATAGGGAATGAAAAACATGAATGATGGGATTACAAGTTTTAAATTCAACAAAGGCCCGAAGGCTTACAAACTAAAAAGAGATAAGGTGGCCGTAATCCCTTTCTTGTCCCTCTCCTCAGGAGGCAGGTCAAGGAGGCGAAAAGGACGAAAGGAGCGCCTAGGCGAGCTACGGGTGGTAGAAGACACCAAGAGAACATCTTGGTGGCCGTCCAAAGGCTGGATGGTGATGGCGGCGCCGGAAGCAGAGCTCAAAGACGAGGCGGCAGGACGTCAGCACGCGTCGAAGGCATCGGTGCCCGCGTACTCCGACTTGACGGCCTTGCCGCCCGCCCTCTTCCTCTTCCGCAGCCTCCCAACGCCAGCCGCCCAAGGAGACGACCCCGAGAAGTTCAGGGAGCCGGCGACGCAGATGATGGGGTCGCCGGTGCCGCACGGAGCGGCACCCGACACCTAATCGGACCCGTCATCCTACCGCCTACTACCCTTGTCATCGTTGCCGTTGTCCTCCTCGTCACTCCCGCCCGAGGACGAGTCTTCACTATCAGAAGAGCTCTCCAAGCACCTTGCACGGGTCCCAAAGCACCCGAAGACCTTGACGAAGAGAAGGCCACCCTCCATCAGCTTAAAATGGAGAGTGAGCCCCTCCGTCAAGCGGTGGAAATGAGCAAACGTCTTCCATCCCCGACAAAGATACATCACATGAGGGGCGGGGAAGTCGACGCGGACCCGCATGCCACTGATCCCGCAGCCCCTCATGTGCAGCCGCAACGACTCCAGCGGATCCAGCTCCATCTCCCGTGCAAAGGGAGTCGGTAGATGAAGGTGACAGCACGGCGACCGGCGCAGCCTGACGAAGAACTCACAAGGGTCATCCCCAACATGGCCCTCCATTGGAGGAGGAGCTGCTGGCGGAGGCGAGGCCAGCGCGCCGCCCCGTCCTCCTCTTCCTCGAGCGCCCCAGCCTCGCCCCCTCCCCCTTCCCCTCGTGGCTGGCTCTGCCACCGTAGGCGCAGGGGAAGGAGGGGCGCTCTGTCGAGCGGCGACCCTCGCCGCCACAGTTGAAGGACCGGGATTCCCTCTCTCCATGACGGATGGAAGGGAGGAGCAGAAGCTGAAGGAAGAAGATGATGAAAGAATGCGGGACGCCATCCCCCCCCCCCCCGCCCTTTATAAAGGATCGGGGTTGGGGCTCGGCCGCCCCGCTCGGCCAATCAAGATACGGAAGGCGTAGGGAGCCAGGACTGACCCGCCGCCCCAACTAGCGACGGCCCGGTTTCCCGCCTCCACCGTTTGCCACCCAGGCGCATGGGAGACACGTGGAGGACGTGCAGAACCGAGGGGACGGGTGAGACAACCACTCCCCACCCCGTGATCGTGGGGAGTGGACGCCTTGAAGACCGCGCCTCAGCCCCATTCAGTAAATGGGTCGTGCCTCCACGCCTCCCACCGTTTATGGGGGAAGGCGCGAACCGCCCCTTTACTACGATGTGACGCATGCCTGCGGGAACCAACCCCACGCATGCCGCCCACATCACACGCGCCTTCCCACGCCACGCCACGTGCGGGAATCGTGGGAAGCGCAGCGCGCGAAAAACCTTACCGCGGTAAAAACCGCCCCGCCTGCCCGCGCACCGTTTTTGGGCCTAGCCCAACAACGCGTTGCCCTTATGTGTGGCCCAGGCCCGGGGGCTCCTATCGGTGTACAAAAAGAGGGGTACACTTTTTGTACCCCTATAATTGTGCACGGGCAGACTGAGCCACGGGCACCACCACACCAAGCAAGGCAAGGGAGGTGAGCCAAGGTAAGACCGAAGCTCAAGAGAACTAGAACGGCGCCAAGGCCAAGACCACGAAGAGCAAAGGGGACGAAGAGGACTCCCCTGGCAAGATCCTTGCCGGGAGAAAGTTCTAGCAGCCCCAGCAAGACCCTTGTTGCGGCGACCGGTCCTGTGCCTACGGAGCAAGTCACCCTTGAGTCCACTACCCCCAAAGGGCAAGGATTCAGGAGACATCCCCGTGGCGACATGCAGATCTTTGTGAAGACGTTCAAGATCAGATACGCACTAAGGAGACGACAACCCTTGGCGGGATCCCAGCCGAGGAAGACCACAAGGCCCCCGGCAAGCGCCTTGCCGGGGATGACAGCAGGCGCCTCGGCAAGACCCTTGCCGGGGCCCCGGCAAGGCCCTTACCGAGGACACCCGCAGGGCCTCCATCAGGCCCATGCCGACTGAACCTCCACCACCGCATGCATGCAGCTGCCGACCCAACCAGCTAGGCAGGCACCTGCGTGGCGGCATGCAGATCTTCGTGAAGACCCACCACTGCGCCACCTCAGCTACCTGCCTACCTACGTGGCATCTCAGGCATCGCTGGCCAAGGCACGTGTCGACACAAGAAGGAGCGGCGATGGACGAGACAGATCTCTCCCCCGTCCCCGATAAAGCAAGGACACCTAAGCAAGCCGCATTAAATGCGCCTTGTCATGTAATGCGAGGGATAACCTCGCATCACTGTACCCTTTCCGCCTCCTGTGTGCCACTGTGGCAACCCCTTTTTCTATAAAAGGAGGCCCGAGGCGGCCAGGAGAAGGATTCGACTTTTTGGAGATCCTCACGCCCCATAGCTAGCTCAAGAACACAGATATACAATCCACCAAAGCAGGAGTAGGGTTTTACGCATCCTTGCGGCCCGAACCTGGATAAACGAACTGTGGGCTACCTGTTAGATCCGCTCTTCTCACGACCCCGCGCCCCGCAACCACGGTAGGGATTCTTGTGATCCCATAGGTGTCGTTCCCGCCGACAGGGACGGTGCAGGAGAGCCCCCAGCGGCGCTGACGAGCTTGGCGATGCGGTCCAGCCAGTCGTCATAGAGGTCGTCGACCGGGCGGTAACGCAGGAGCTCACGTGCCATGAGCAGCGAGGCTTGCGCATCCGTGGGCGCGTGACAAGCATGGGACGACGAGCCGGCCAGAGTCAGTGACGGGGTGGCGGTGCGTCCGCCGCACCGCATGGTGGGGTGCAGCGATGAAGCTTGCCGCTCATTTCCGGACGGGCTGGTGGCAGCGGATGATGGAGAACGGTGGGGAGGTCCGCCAACAGGCGCCGTCTAAGTGACGCGAGCGGCAAGGGCGGCCCGACGCTCAGCACGGGCTCGGCGAGCGTCAGCCAAGGATGCGGTGGAGCAGTGGTGCGTCGATCGTCGGAAGAAAGGCTTCAGCGCACCCCTACCTGGCGCGCCAAATGTCGGATTCTGGGTTCCGGCAAACCCTTGAGGTTCGAACACCGGAGTCCGCATGAAGATCTCTCTCTCCTTAGCTTTCTCGCACACTGATCCCTAGGCCTAGCTCGACGAACCCAAAAAACAAGAGACACGGGGTTTTATACTGGTTCGGGCCACCGTTGTGGTGTAATACACTACTCCAGTGTGGGGTGGTGGATTGCCTTGTAGGCTGAGGATTAACAGTGTAAGGTAAGAACAGCCTCCCGAGGAGAGGTGTTCTAGAGCTCGGTGAGCTGGTGGGATGGCCTTGGTGGAGTGGATCCAATCCAAGATCAGTTGCCTCCTATGGTGGTGGCTAGTCCTATTTATAGAGGCCTTGGTCCTCTTCCCAAATGTTAGGTTGGAAGGGATCCCACAACGGCCAAGTTTGAAGGGAGACAACTAGTACAAGCTATCCTAACAAAAGGTGGTCTTCGCCTGCCAAAGGCTCTGGTGGTGATTGCTACGTCTTGAGCTTGCGTTGGTTTTCCCCAAGAGGAAGGGATGATGCAGCAGAGTAGCGTAAGTATTTCCCTCAGTTTTTGAGAACCAAGGTATCAATCCAGTAGGAGGCCACGCTCAAGTCCCTCGTACCTGCACAAAGCGATAGCTACTCGCAAACAACGCGATTAGGGGTTGTCAATCCCTTCACGGTCACTTACGAGAGTGAGATCTGATAGATATAATATTTTTGGTACTTTTGGTATAAAGATGCAAAGTAAAAAGTAAAGGCAAAGTAAAAAAGCAAAGAAAGATTAAAGTGATGGAGATTGATATGATGAGAATAGACCCGGGGGCCATAGGTTTCACTAGTGGCTTCTCTCAAGAGCATAAGTATTCTACGGTGGGTGAACAAATTACTGTTGAGCAATTGACAGAATTTAGCATAGTTATGCGAATATCTAGGCATGATCATGTATATAGGCATCACGTCCGTGACAAGTAGACCGAAACGATTTTGCATCTACTACTATTACTCCACTCATTGACCGCTATCCAGCATGCATCTAGAGTATTAAGTTAAAAACAGAGTAACGCCTTAAGCAAGATGACATGATGTAGAGAGATAAATTCATGCAATATGAAATAAACCCCATCTTGTTATCCTCGATGGCAACGATGCAATACATGCCTTGCTGCCCCTTCTGTCACTGGGAAAGGACACCACAAGATCGAACCCAAAGCTAAGCACTTCTCCCATGGCAAGAACTACCAATCTAGTTGGCCAAACCAAACAGATAATTCGAAGAGACTTGCAAAGATAACCAATCATACATAAAAGAATTCAGAGAAGATTCAAATATTATTCATAGATAGACTTGATCATAAACCCACAATTCATCGGTCTCAACAAACACACCGCAAAAAGAAGATTACATCGAATAGATCTCCACAAGAGAGGGGGGACTTTGTATTGAGATCCAAAAAGAGAGAAGAAGCCATCTAGCTACTAACTATGGACCCGAAGGTTTGAGGTAAACTACTCACACTTCATCGGAGAGGCTATGATGATGTAGAAGCCCTCCGTGATGACGGCCCTCTTCCGGCGGAGATCCGGAACAGGCCCCAAGATGGGATCTCGTGGATACAGAAAGTTGCGGCGGTGGAATTAGGTTTTTGGCTCCTGTTCTGATGGTTTGGGGGTACATAGGTATATATAGGAGGAAGGAGTACGTCGGAGGAGCACTGAGGGGCCCACGAGGCAGGGGGCGCGCCCTAGGGGGCGCCCCCACCCTCGTGACCTCCTCTTTGACTCCTTGGAGTAGGGTCCAAGTCTCCTGGATCACGTTCGGTGAGAAAATCACGTTCCCGAAGATTTTATTCTGTTTGGACTTCGTTTGATATTCCGTTTCTTCGAAACACTGAAATAGGCCAAAAAACATCAATTCTGGGCTAGGCCTCCGGTTAATAGGTTAGTCCCAAAAATAATATAAAAGTGGAAAATAAAGCCCAATATAGTCCAAAACAGTAGATAATATAGCATGGACAAATCAAAAATTATAGATATGTTGGAGACATATCAGGCATCCCCAAGCTTAATTCCTGCTCGTCCTCAAGTAGGTAAATGATAAAAAGAGAATTTTTTGATGCGGAGTGCTACTTGGCATAATTTCAATGCAAATCTTCTTAATTGAGGTATGAATATTCAGATTCGAAAGATTCAAGACAAAAGTTTATATTGACATAAAAATAATAATACTTCAAGCATACAAACAAAGCAATTATGTCTTCTCGAAATAACATGGCCAAAGAAAGTTATCCCTACAAAATCATATAGTCTGGCTATGCTCCATCTTCACCACACAAAGTATTTAAATCATGCACAACCCCGATGACAAGCCAAGCAATTGTTTCGTACTCTAACTTTTTCAAAACTTTTTCAATCTTCACGCAATACATGAGCGTGAGCCATGGATATAGCACTATAGGTGGAATAGAATGGTGGTTGTGGAGAAGACAAAAAGGAGGGGAAGATAGTCTCACATCAACTAGGCGTATCAACAGGCTATGGAGATGCCCATCAATAGATATCAATGTGAGTGAGTAGGGATTGCCATGCAACTGATGCACTAGAGCTATAAGTATATGAAAGCTCAAAAAGAAACTAAGTGGGTGTGCATCCAACTTGCTTGCTCATGAAGACCTAGGGCATTGAGGAAGCCCGTCATTGGAATATACAATCCAAGTTCTATAATGTAAAATTCCCACTAGTATATGAAAGTGATAACATGAGAGACTCTCTACTATGAAAATCATGGTGCTACTTTGAAGCACAAGTGTGGTAAAAGGATAGTAACATTGTCCCTTCTCTCTTTTTCTCTCATTTTTTTATTATTTTTTATTTGGGACTTTTCTCTTTTTTATGGCCTCTTTTCTTTCTCTTTTTATTTGGGCTTCTTTGGCCTCTTTCGTCTGGAGTCTCATCCCGACTTATGGGGGAATCATAGTCTCCATCATTCTTTCCTCACTTGGGACAATGCTCTAAAAATGATGATCATCACACTTTTATTTTTCTTACAACTCAACAATTACAACTCGATACTTAGAACAAAATATGACTCTATATGAATGCCTCCGGCGGTGTACCAGGATATGCGATATGACAATGATGAATGTGTCATGATAAACGGAACGGTGGAAAGTTGCATGGCAATATATCTCGGAATGGCTATGGAAATGCCATAATAGGTAGGTATGGTGGCTGTTTTGAGGAAGGTATATGGTAGGTGTATGATACCGGCGAAAAGTGCGCGGTATTAGAGAGGCTAGCAAAGGTGGAAGGGTGAGAGTGTGTATAATCCATGGACTCAACATTAGTCATAAAGAACTCATATACTTATTGCAAAAATCTAGAAGTTATCAAAGCAAAGTATTACATGCATGCTCCTAGGGGGATAGATTGGTAGGAAAAGACCATCGCTCGTCCCCAACCGCTACTCATAAGGAAGACAATCAATAAATAAATAATGCTCCGACTTCATCACATAACGGTTCACCATACGTGCATGCTACGGGAATCACAAACTTTAACACAAGTATTCTTTAAATTCACAACTACTCAACTAGCATGACTTTAATATTATCACCTCCATATCTCAAAACAATTATCATGCTTCAATCTTTTCTTAGTATTCAACACACTCAAAAGAAAGTTTCACAAATCTTGAATACCAAGCATATTATTATTAAGCAAATTACCATGCTATTAAGAGACTCTCAAAATAATTTAAGTGAAGCATGAGAGACCCATATTTTCTTTAAAACAAATCCACCATCGTGCTCTAAAAGATCTAAGTGAAGCACATAGAGCAAAATTATAACGCTCAAAAGATATAAGTGAAGCACATAGAGCAAAACTACTTAGCTCAAAAGATATAAGTGAAGCACATAGAGCAAAACTACTTAGCTCAAAAGATATAAGTGAAGCACATAGAGCAAAACTACTTAGCTCAAAATATATAAGTGAAGCACATAGAGCAAAACTACTTAGCTCAAAAGATATAAGTGAAGCTGTAAGTGCATCTAGTGCCACCCCTAGATGGTTTTGGAGTATTGACGACAAACCTAGTTGAGGGACTAATGTGTTTGTGAGAATTGCAGGATAACACAGGTAGAAGTCCCTCATTGATTCGGTTTTCCCACCAGAGATGACCCCTAAAAATGTATGAAGACATTGATGTCAAAGGTGGTATATGAAGATATTCACATTGAAGACTATGACAAGAGAAGACACCGCATGAAGCCTATGGAGCTCGAAGACTTAGATCTTTCGTAGTTCTTTTTCTTCTGTGTTGAGTCATAGGAACCACCGTACTACTAAGTGGGGTCCAAGAGAACCAGTCAGAATGACTGAAGTGATGCTTAAACAAAAACCTATGTCTTCGAGTGAAGACTATGAGAGCAAATCTTGTCTAGAGTCGGACAAGTCAGCTTTGCTTGTAGCCCAAGTAAAGTTGTCATGTGAGTTTGAAATCTGACCGTTGGAACACGTGTCAGTTCCTTAGTGACCCAGAGTCATTTCGGACAAATCAGGTCGGGTTGCCAAGTGGCTATAAATAGCCCACCCCCTACAACCATAAATGGTTGGCTGCTCAGATTCAGAGTATGGCTTTTGTCGTTTGAGAGCAACCCACCTCGAAGCCTTGGAGAGAGAATTCCTTGTGAGGATAAAGCCCTAACCACCGAAAGCCAAAGAGAATTAGGCATCACTTAAGTCTTCCTGTCTGAGTGATCTGAAGACTTATTACACTTGAGGACTATGCATCCTCCAGCCGGTTAGGCGTTGCGTTCTGAGCATCCAAGAGACATTGTGGATTGCCGGTGAACGAAGTCTGTGAAGGTTTTGGAGTCCACCTTGAAGACTTACCAGAGTGATTGGGTGAGGTCTGTGTGACCTTAGCTCAAGGGGAATACGGTGAGGACTGGGTGTCCTGAGCTGCGTGTTCAGGACTGGGTGTCCGGAACTGTGTGTCCTTTGGTTTAAATACCTAGCCGCCCTAACCAGACGTATAGTTGTCACAGCAACTGGAACTGGTCCAACAAATCTTTGTCTTCAACGAGTCACTGGTTTCATCCTTCCCTTCTCTTTACTTACTGTTACTCTGTGTGAAGTCATTGTATATTTGCTCTATCTTTTGTCTTCACTGAGTGACTGTCTGATCTATTTGGCTTCTTAATATCTTCCTGCCTGATCCTTACTACCTAGCTTCTATTAGTCATTGTCCTTTCACTTCATTGAATACATGACTATGGTTTATCTAGTGTAGTCTAACTTCCGCTGCATGGTAATAGGTTTATTTCTATCGTTTGTCTTTGAAACTTCCATGTTTTGAAGACTTTCATAAAAATCGCCTATTCACCCCCCCCCCCCCCTCTAGTCGATATAACGCACTTTCAATTGGTATCAGAGCAAGGTGCTCCCTTGTTCTGTGTGATTCGGTTTAACCACCTGGAGTTTTAGCTATGTCGACTGCAGGGATAATTAAAGTCTCTGCTGCGTGCCCCGTCTTCGATGGAACTGAATATCCCTACTAGAAGAATAAGATGCGCATGCATCTTGAAGCCATTGACGTCGATCTATGGTATGTCGTCAGGAACGGCGTTCCCAAGGCTGGAGAAGGTGTCACTGCTGCTGATGTCAAGAAGTTCGTTCAACTGTACTCTACTGCCAAGAACATTATCTGTGGTCATCTGACCAAAGGACAGTATGGCCGTGTGAGCGCTTTGGAAACATCTAAGCTGGTCTGGGACTGGCTCTCCAAGGTCAACGAAGGCGTCTCAACCCAGAGAGATCAGAGAATCAGCGTTCTTCGCAACCTCTTCAACCGCTTCAAGCGAAATGACAATGAGAATGTCCAGCTCACATTTGACCGACTCACTAACATCACAAATGAGCTTCAAGCCCTTGGCGCCACTGAGATCACCAAGCATGAAGTCGTCAAGACACTACTGAGATCACTTGACAGTTCGTTTGACACCCTAGCCCTGATGATTCAAGAACGGCCTGATTTCAAGACACTCGATCTGTCCGACATAGTTGAGAGGCTCAACACACATGAGTTTCAGCTTTTTGAGAAAAGAGATATCTACGGTCCAAACTATGGGCGAACTCGTGCCCTGAAGGCAAAAGCTGTCTCCTCATCTGAAGAAGAATCTGACAGCAGTTCTGACGATCCTGAAGACATTGGAAAGGAACTTGCTATGCTTGTAAAGAAGTTCCAAAGATTCACCAAGAAGAAAGGCTTTAGAAAGTCTTCACGATCAAGCTCAAGGAATGATGAAGCTTCTGCTCATGACTACAAGAAGAAAACATGTCACAAGTGCAAGAAAGCTGACCACTTCATCTCTGAGTGTCCGCAGTGGGACAATGAGAACATAAAGAAGAAGAAGAGCAAGGAATATGACTCTGACGACAAGAAGAAGAAGAAATACTCAAGGTCCTCTTCCAAGTCTTCCTCAAAGTCTTCATCACACAAGAAGAGTTCATCTGGCAAGGCACGTGCGTTTGTTGGCAAGGAAATGGATTCAGAGGAGGAGTCCGCTTCTGAGGAGGCGAAGGTGGAGTCTGAGGAGGAATCCGATTCTGGAGTTGCAAGTCTGGCTACAGCATACGTTGCCAAGTCCATCTTCAACACTGAAGACAATGACTTCACCACCGACGCCGATGCAAATGACAAGGACGACTCTGCTCCTACCTACTGCTTCATGGCACGCGGTGCCAAGGTAAACACACGCACTACTCACTATCAAACATCTAGTGACGATGACTCTGATTGTGATTCAAGACCCAGCTACAAAACACTTGCTAAAATTGCAACTGAACAACAGAAAGCCATGGAACATATTCAAAAACTGTTAGACAAAAGCGATGATCTGTTGGGCGCTGAAATGACTCGATCTGAGTCCTTAATTAAAGACATAAAAAATCTTCACGTTAAGTATGAGGAACTTGAAAGTCGTCATGAAATGCTCTCAACAACTCATGAAAAGCTTTCCTATGATTATCTTCAAAGGAAGCAAGATCTTGAGAAATTGAGAGCGGCTCATGAAGATCTTCAAAAGGAAAACGAGTCACTTCGCGCCGAACAGATCAGTTCCGCTCAGGAAGGATTTGAACCACCATGTCTTAAATGCATTGAGCGTGATAATGTTGCTTCTGTTGCTGAATGTTCTACTGCTGCTACTGTTGCAATATCTTCAACTGTTGATGTGGTAACTAACCCCTCTACTGAGGATACTACTGCAATTGCTGATGAGAATGCTAGGTTGAAGACATTGCTTGAAACAAGGATGTACAAAAGTCTTAAAGGGCATCAGACACTATGTGATGTCCTCAAAAGGCAGATTCTGAACCGAAACCCGAGGAAAGAGGGTGTTGGGTTCATAAGGAAAATGAATGCTGATGGCTCTTACTGGAAACCCGAGCAGTATCTCAAAACCACATGGGTTGCTGCAAAGGAACCTTCAGCAGATCCATCCAGTCTTTCTGGCTTCACTTGTGCTAACCCCATTATCATTGATGAATCCTTTGATGCAAACTATAAACTATTTAAGAATCAGAATGGTGAAGTGTTTACCAGGTACATTGGTACTAACTGCAGGAATGGGCCACCTATGAAGAAGATCTGGGTGCCCAAACGGTGTTTGGAAAATCTTCCTGTGAATGTCATCATGACACCACAGATGAAGGAGACAAACCCCAGACCACAGGCTTCATATGGCCCAAAGGCTTCATACAGATAGAGGACTCACCTGAGTCGCACTAATGCAAATGTTTTGCAGGGAAACCATACTCAGGCCTATGAATATGAGCGCGGTTCATCGAACCGCCATGTTCATAAGACCAAAAACTATTCTGCTTATTCTTATGAGTATTATTGTCCACCTGCAAGACTTTTTGCTAGAGCCCCAAAGCCAAAGTTTTCAGACGCTGCACTTAGACTTGTCGCTTCTACGCCACCCTTGAAGATGTGGGTGGTTAAGAAGGCTTAACTCTCTTTTGCAGGGAAAGGTCTCCAGCAGAAAACCAAAATCTTCTGACGCTGTCGCTGGGGACCTTAAACATCTTGTAGGGCGCAAGATCAAATGCCCGAATGGTCTTACTATGTACTTCGTTCCTGAATCGCTTGCTACTCTCCCTATCAGTCCTAATCTGGATCTAAGCTTTCATAACCCACTGGTTCGTCAAATGTTTTTGCTTCACAACTCTCTTCGTGAAGCCTATCCCCCTAACTGCACTATAGGGTACGACACCAGCGTCTACAGAATGGATTGTTGATAGTGGGTATACAAATCACATGACTGGCAAAAGAAGCCTTTTGATGGACTCAACCTTACGTCCATCCGACAAGAGCCACATCACATTTGCTGACACTGGTAAAAGTAAGGTATTGGTTCTAGGTAGAGTTGCAATCTCAAAGGATCAACACATGGATAAAGTCATAATTGTTGAATCCCTTGGTTTCAACTTAATGTATGTCTCAATGCTATGCGATTTGAACATGATCGTAATATTTGGAAAATATCGTTGCCTTGTTCTAATGGAATCTGACAAGTCTCTAGTGTTTGAAGGGTATCGGAAAGATTATCTGTACGTGGTAGATTTCTTAGCAGGACCACAGCTTGCCGTATGTCTTCTAGCAAAAGCTTCAGAATGCTGGCTCTGGCATCGGAGGCTTGGGCATGCTGGCATGAGGAACCTCCACACCCTTGCAAAGAAGAAGCATGTCATAGGCATCGAGGGCGTCAAGTTCAAGAAAGATCACTTATGCGGTGCCTGTGAAGCAGGAAAGATGACGAGGGCCAAACATCCCTCGAAGACAATGATGACTACTACTCGACCCTTCGAACTGCTTCACATGGATCTTTTCGGTCCCACTCATTACTCAACTCTTACTACTACTGCTTGTCTCTATGGCTTCGTCATTGTTGATGATTATTCTAGATACATGTGGGTGCATATAATCCTTTACAAGACTGAAGTGCAGGATGTCTTCGGACGCTACGCCAATCGAGCAATGAACAACTATGGTGCCAAGATAAAGCACATCAGAAGTGACAATGGCACTGAATTCAAGAACACTGGCCTTGATACATATCTTGATACCTTGGGCATCACACATGAATTCTCAGCCCCGTACACGCCACAGCAGAATGGCGTTGTCGAACGCAAGAACAGAACACTCATTGAGATGGCCAGAACAATGCTAGATGAATACAAGACTCCAAGAAAATTCTGGCCTGAAGCCATTGATACTGCATGCCATACAATCAATCGTGTTTATCTTCACAAGCTTCTGAACAAGACATCGTATGAGCTCCTCACTGGCAAGAAGCCAAATGTCAGTTACTTCAGAGTATTTGGCGCAAGGTGCTGGATCAAGGACCCACATCACACTTCAAAGTTTTCCCCAAAAGCACATGAGGGTTTTATGCTTGGATATGGAAAGGATTCGCACTCCTACAGAGTCTTCAACCTCTTTCATTATAAAGTGGTTGAAACCGTGGATGTGCGGTTCGATGAGACTAACGGTTCACAAAGAGAGCACTTGCCAAATGTGCTAGATGAAGTTCCATCCAGTGAATCAATCAAGCTAATGGGAACTGGAGAAATCATACCTTCTGAAGCTCATCCTGAAGAGGAACTCATCATCTCCGCACCAGATCAACCTGAAGACAATGCTCAACCTGAAGACAATCCCTCCAACAACGACAATGATCAGCAAGAGCAAAGTCTTCGCCCTGTACATCCTCGTGTTGCCAATGAAGTGCAGATTGAGAGAATAATTGACAGCATCAATGCACCTGGTCCGCTCACTCGATCAAGGGCAACCCAGCTGGCAAATTTCTGTGGGCACTTCGCATTCGTCTCAATTACAGAACCCAAGAAAGTGGAAGAAGCCTTCATGGAACCTGAATGGATTCAAGCTATGCAAGAAGTGCTTCAACAGTTTGAGCTGAATAATGTATGGGAACTGGTCAAGCGTCCTGATCCTCGGAAGCACAACATAATAGGCACAAAATGGATATACCACAACAAGCACGATGAGCATGGTCAAGTTGTCAGAAACAAAGCTCGTCTAGTTGCTCAAGGATATACTCAAGTGGAAGGCATTGACTTCGATGAAACATTTGCTCCTGTGGCTAGACTTGAAGCCATACGCATACTGCTGGCCTATGCAAATCATCACAACATACTTCTTTATCAAATGGATGTGAAGAGCGCCTTTCTCAATGGAAAGATTGAAGAAGAAGTGTATGTTGCACAACCACCTGGCTTTGAAGATCCAAAATATCCTGATATGGTATACAAGCTCAATAAGGCACTGCATGGCCTCAAACAAGCCCCTCGGGCCTGGTATGACACACTCAAATACTTCCTGAAGAGCAAAGGCTTCATACCTGGTTCCCTCGACCCTACTCTCTTCACGAAGACATATGATGGTGAACTGTTTGTGTGCCAAATATACGTGGATGACATTATCTTTGGCTGCACCAATCAGAAGTACAGTGAAGAGTTTGGATATATGATGCAAGAGCAATATCAGATGTCCATGATGGGAGAGCTGAAGTTTTTCCTCGGTCTTCAAATACGACAGCAACGCAACGGCATCTTCATATCTCAAGAGAAGTATCTCAAAGATTACCTTAAGAAGTTCGGTATGCAAGACTGCAAAGGGTTCACGACGCCAATGCCAGCCAAGCATCATCTGGATCCTGACGACAATGGTAAAGAGTTCGATCAAAAGGTATACCGCTCCATGATTGGTTCTTTGCTTTATCTATGTGCATCTAGGCCAGATATTATGCTTAGTGTTTGCATGTGTGCTCGATTTCAAGCGGCACCAAAGGAGTCGCATCACTTAGCTGTGAAGCGAATTCTTCGATATTTGGCTCACACCCCAACTCTAGGATTATGGTATCCAAAGGGCTCAAAGTTTGATCTGGTTGGATTCTCGGATGCTGATTATGCTGGTGACAAGGTGGATCGCAAGTCTACATCAGGCACATGTCATTTTCTGGGACGAGGACGATCACTTGTATGTTGGTCTTCAAAGAAGCAGAACTATGTATCTCTCTCCACTGCTGAATCTGAATACATTGCTGCTGGATCTTGCTGCGCTCAGCTTCTGTGGATGAAGCAAACCCTCAAGGACTATGGCATTCATCTGAAGCAAGTGCCACTCTACTACGACAACGAAAGCGCCATCAAGATTGCCAACAACCCTGTTCGGCACTCGAAGACAAAGCACATTGAAATTCGTCATCACTTTCTCAGAGATCATGTTGTGAAGGAAGATATTGATATCATACACGTCAACACTGAAGAGCAATTGGCAGATATCTTCACCAAGCCCTTGGATGAGAAGAGATTTTGCAAGTTACGGTGTGAGCTAAATATCCTGGAATCCTCAAATGTCCTGTGATCAGGCACACATCCTAACCCTTATGCATATTGATGACTTAGATGTGCAACACACGAAGTAAAGTATATCTTCAATCAATGAAGACATACATTCTAAGTGTGAATACATTAAAGTGGAATTTGACTTCGGAGCGCCACGATAATTGTGCGCCGTGTCTGGGTCTAATACTTCCTATACGGTGGGTAACGCCACCACCAAATGTTCTATTTGAAGTGTTTCACTCATGGCGTTACCTTGCTATGTCTTCACATTTGTCTGGTTTCAATCTCAACATGTTTTCATGATTATCTTCACTATGTTGATTATATATATATACTGGTGTTCTGTCCTCTACAGCATTCACTTATAGCTATGTCTTCTTGTTGAATCTTTTGATCTAAGTGAATGTGATCGGACCCTAACCTCTCTGTGCTTTCTATCTCAAACTCTATCTCTCCAAGTCATATGCATTCTATTGAAACTGTCGAATGTCTTCTCTGCGTCCTTGTCAGCAGAAGATACAAAGACAAACATTAAGTCCGTTTTCAATGCTCATTCCTCCACATGAAACCCGGAGAAGTAGGAACGACCACCCGACAATCCAGGCGTGCGTGGCACGTGGAACAAACCCCAATATACTGCATGATGGCCACGTGTTCCTCACATGTGAATCGCCAGGGGCACTTGTGTAATAACGCAGTGCCGCCCCTGTACCTATAAATACACCCTTCACAGCGGTCATTATCTCTTCTTCCACTCTCGCACGAACCCTAGCGCCACCGCTAGCCCTCGACGACGCCGGCGACGAAGCGCTTCACTACCGCAACCTCTCCGACGCCATCTTCACGCCGACTGCGGACATCGTCCTCTTCGCCGTCACCGTAGGTGTCCTCCGTCGCCAAGTTAGGGCATGGAAGATCGAACTGCTCGGCCTCCTCTTCCACTCCGTCTAGCAGTTCCCAGTGTGGTAAATAAAACTTCTTTTTACGGCCCCTTTTGATCCTATGGCTTTGTCACTTTCTACCATAAGAAGTTTCTATTCACACAAGTTGGATCTCTTTCCTACTGCATCTCATAACATGCCTAGTATATTCACTTATGCTTCACAAGTAGTTAGATTCCTCACTTGTACTGATCTCTGGATTCGTACAAATCTGGAACCAACTCCTTATCTATGAGTGAATGTCTTCGCACGATGAGGTCAATGTCTTCTAAACTGATTTATCTTCAAAATCTTCTGATAATGCATATGACCTCTTCCCCTTCCCTCGCACCTTAATGCTGTCATAGGTACATGTCCGTGGGAGAATCCCTTGGTTCTCATAGTCTGCATTCATTTGCAGAATTCTTACAGCATCATATAAATTCTCCCGAAGCCAGTTCTTGTTTGTCCAGCAAGAGAAAACCTTTGAAGCCTTTGAACGTTTTGAAGCCTTTTAGTTTGAAGTTCATGGCTGCAGAGAAGTCAGTAAGGAAGGGTGGCAGACAGCGTCGTGGGGGAACATCAAGAGATTTTCCTAATGACCTCTCAGAGCTGTACAAGACAGATCCTGAAGAGGATTATAATCAGCGCAAGACCCGAATCCAATGGATTCGAAGATATTGGGCAGAACAATGGTTCAAATACCGGTTTGTGACCCAGGAATATGCTGAGAAAAATGCCATCAAGAGACCATGGGGAGACATCCTATACAAGAATCTTCAACCCAGGTCCAGAGAAGAAGCCATTGAACAAGGCTTCTATCCCTGCATGGTCCGTGGGCTACAGCCTGCAGATGCACACCCATCGTCACTACTATGGTGCCGTGACGACAATCTGTTCAAGCGCAACTTCCAGTTTGCCAAGAACTTAGCGAAGCAGAACAAGAAGTCTTTTGGATTAAACTTCAACCCTGGTCCTTCTGCTCCAAGGGCTAACGGCACACGCGATGCGGAACCCAATGTCGTCGGTCCTTTCTACAACCTGGCAGGTCTCATCACCCATATCTTGGTTCAAGTGACAGCCGTGAATGAGCCTGCAGCTGACGCTGAATCAGATGAAGCGCCTGCAGCGCCGACGCTAAAAAAGTTGAAGAAGTCCAAAGCTTCAAAGCTTGCCCCTTCACCAAAAATCTCAAGGGCGAAGCCACTGGCAACTGCACCTCCTGAAGACAATGTGCAGTCTGAAGACTTGTCACGCGTCTCCAAGCCCCAGAAGGTCAAGATGCCTCTGACACACACCGGCCAAGAGCTAACTGTTGTTGCCATTCTGCGCAATGAAGCCATCGATCTATCAAGTGATGAAGATCTTGCAGATGACGCTCTTGAGCAACTCATCAAGAGCAAAGAAGAAGCAGAAATCTTCAATAATCTGCCGCTCTTCGATGTATCAATCATACATAACTTCATTGATGAGTGGTTTGACACGCCAAACATCAGCTTCGACGATCTCCAACTACCCATTGGCCTCAGTGTCGCCTTCCATGGCGCCATTGCTTCAGAGTTGGCCATCGCCCAGCGCGTTGTTGAACTGAAGCAGAAGATTGACTATGAAAAGGCTCAGTTCAAGAAGCATATGGCCAAGCTCAGTGTGCAAGAAGTGAAGAACTTCAAGATCATGATGCACGAGCTCAAGGAAGCCTTTCTGAAGAAACGTGCAGAAGCTCAGGGTTCGCATGAGCGCATGAAGGCTCTGGCTGACAGATGTGTGCAAGCCTACAATGAGGCTGAGAAGCGCAAGGCCCTTGGGCGTCCTGGCATTGACCCTAGGATGGCCGCAAAGAAGAAGAAGAAGCCTGCTACGGCTGAACCCGACGCACTAAGGCAGGAAGCAGTTCCGATTGTCTTCCCAACTAGACTGACTGGCTCGAAGCCAAAAAGTTGGTCAACCGCTTCAGAGCTCAAGAAGACAAGGACTGCTGAGGCTGAAGCCAGGAAGAGGGAACATCCTGAAGCCTCTCCTACTGCCCCCTCCAAGAAGAAGAGGAAGACCAAGAAAGATCGGCCTGCTCCCACAGAGCCTTTGATAGTTGAACCTATTTCAATGGTCTATCCTGAAGCTGAACGCCAACTGACAATCCATGAGCCTGCTTCCACAGAGGCTCATGAAGCTGAAGACTTTCCAGTAGCTGATCCCATCACTGCTGAAGACATTGGTCAACATGACCATGTAGAAGATGGTGTAGTTCTTCCTCAGCTTGAAAACAGCGAACTCATCAGCATTGGTCGTCCACTGACGCCAATTGCACAGGATGCTTCATGGGCAGATCGCCCACAAGAAGAAGACTATGAGGCCCAGCCCACTCCAGCTCCACAGGCGTCGCCCGCGTTGCGCAGGCTTCGCAAAGGTCCAAGGCCTCAAGTCTCTGCTGAAGACAATCTGGCTGCACCAGCCGCGGAAGAAGAAGTTCCACAAGCTGCTACTCCCCTGCCCCACCAAGAAGCCATTCTCGAGGAGAACGTGATCCTGACCGACCCTCCAGCTCGTCAAGTGGAGGTTGAAAATCTTGAGGCTGCCACCACCAACACCACTGAAGCCACTGACGCTGTCATGGCTGAAGCTAATGTGGAGCCCTCACCCCCAACAGCACCAGAAGTCAGCGAAGCCACTGATCCTGCTGCCTCTGTTCCTACGTCTGCTGCCGGTCCCCAATTCGACTATCATGTTGAGCACAGGCCTCAGGTCCAGAAGCCAATCCCACGATTGCCCAGGTTCCCAGGTCCTGCATCAGCACCTGGCTCCTTCAACATCAATGGCTTCAGAGCAGACAACACATTCTTCAATAGCTCCAAGAACCCCTACTCTAGGGAAAGAATATCATCTGATCGGTTCTGGAGCTATCAGTAGCGAAGCTATTACTCATGCATTCTTTACAACCAAGGTCGCATCTTCCCACACAAGCGCCTTGACATTGAAGCTATAGCTGGTCTGTCCTGTCTGGAAGAAGCTTTGGATTGCTTCAAGGAAGTTGGACTGCTGCCGTTTGTTACTGACCAAGAGCATTGGAATGAAGAGTTGTTGCTCCAATTCTATGCCACACTTCACATCCGCGGATATAACAGAGATCCGAAGACTTGGGTCCTGGAGTGGATGACTGGAAACGTTCATCATGAAGCCAAAGCCTTTGACATCATTGAGCTCACTAGCTTGCCCACTCCTGGCGATCTCTACGAGCATGGCTGTCAGCTTCACAGTGAA
The DNA here is from genome assembly GCA_034509565.1 of Triticum monococcum. NCBI lineage: Eukaryota > Viridiplantae > Streptophyta > Magnoliopsida > Poales > Poaceae > Triticum > Triticum monococcum. The sequence continues at coordinate 70,112,483 of CM067843.1, read as the reverse complement.
GCTGTTGAGAGCATCTTTCAGAAGACTAAACCCAATATGAGTCAGATGCTCAGTATGATGAAGCCACTGCCCCAAGATGCTGCTTATCCCACAGAGTTCCTTGTTGAAGACCTTGAGTATCTGCCAAGGACCATTTATCATATCATAAGGCGAACTCTCTGGCCAATCAAAGGACATTCTCCCCATGCCAAGCTGGAAGGTGCAATGAAGACTTTGGTCTTCTATGTTCTTCATGGAAAATGCTTCAATACACAGGATTTCTTCATTCGCCAACTTGCTGCATCTGGCTCTGATCTGTTCGGGTTGAAGTTCTATGCCCCTTGGGTGATGCAGCTGATCAAACTTCACTCTGCTATCTCATATCAGCCATCTGCCCGCAACCATCGGATCTTCTTGCCTGATGTGGATATGTCTACTGAAGCCATCTATCCTGAGCCTGCCAAGGAACCTCTAAGTCTTCAGAATGCAGAGCATCAGAGTTTCACTCAGAACGTTGAAGGTGTTGAAGCAGTCGCTCGGGTGTATCCTTTGGCTGGCACTACACGTGCACCACACCCTGCTCTCACTGAAACCACTGACAGCACAACTGCTCCACGACCCAAGAAGCGCACTCGTGTTCTCAACGACCGAGAGCTTCTTGTGGCTCTTCATCAGAAACAGGACAGGCATCATGACTGGCTGAAGTGTCAAATGCAAAGCCTCTTGGTGGATGTTAATCGCATTCGCAATCTTGCCACCAAGAATGCTTTCGTTGCCCATGAAACCTCTCGACGCACATGGAAATGGCTGACGCTGTTGTGTTCTGAAGATGATCTGCAAGAGGATGGCTTCACTGAGTGCTTCAAGTTTGACTCCACACCTCCTCGAAGGGTTGTGCTGCGACGAACTCCATCACTAGAAGACTCTGAGTTCTCGTCCTCTGCTGCAACCGTGAATGCCAGAGTGATCGAGGATGAAGACGATGCTACTTCATCGCCGCCTCCTTCAGCACATGTCGATACTACTCCAAGTTCGTCTGCACCGCCAAACATCCTCAACAACCCTGCTGCTTCACCTACTCCTCATGGGAACGAGTAGAGGCTCTATGTCTTCAAACCTTTTTGGTCCTTACTGACAAAAGGGGGAGAAGCATATGAGTTTGATAGTCTTCAAGCGGGTCCATATGGGCGGGTGTTTTATATTTTGCTTCGTGCTTACAACTCTCGTTTTGAAACATTTGGTTCTTTGAGTTGTAACACTTAAACTTGATGGTCGTCTGCTACTTATTTGCCACCTTGTGTTGCGATGATAAATTCCGCATGTGCGACGATAAATTCCGCACTTAGATCATTTTGCAGACGTCCATTTTCCATTATGCATGTCATTATCTTCACATACTTTCACATGCATAGTGGATTGTCATCATAAGTTGAAGTGGATCTCCACAAGCACAACCTGCCATGTGCATTTGCATTCCAAACGCAAATTACTTATATGCACATCTTCAGGGGGAGCCCTTGCAACTTATGAAGACAATTCCTTATCCTTTACAATTTCACACATTATATTCCCCGTTGAAAACTTCAACTAGTTTGTCATCAATCACCAAAAAGGGGGAGATTGTAAGTGCATCTAGTGCCACCCCTAGTTGGTTTTGGAGTATTGACGACAAACCTAGTTGAGGGACTAATGTGTTTGTGAGAATTGCAGGATAACACAGGTAGAAGTCCCTCATTGATTCGGTTTTCCCACCAGAGATGACCCCTAAAAATGTATGAAGACATTGATGTCAAAGGTGGTATATGAAGATATTCACATTGAAGACTATGACAAGAGAAGACACCGCATGAAGCCTATGGAGCTCGAAGACTTAGATCTTTCGTAGTTCTTTTTCTTCTGTGTTGAGTCATAGGAACCACCGTACTGCTAAGTGGGGTCCAAGAGAACCAGTCAGAATGACTGAAGTGATGCTTAAACAAAAACCTATGTCTTCGAGTGAAGACTATGAGAGCAAATCTTGTCCAGAGTCAGACAAGCCAGCTTTGCTTGTAGCCCAAGTAAAGTTGCCATGTGAGTTTGAAATCTGACCGTTGGAACACGTGTCAGTTCCTTAGTGACCCAGGGTCATTTCGGACAAATCAGGTCGGGTTGCCAAGTGGCTATAAAAAGCCCACCCCCTACAACCATAAACGGTTGGCTGCTCAGATTCAGAGTACGGCTTTTGTCGTTTGAGAGCAACGCACCTTGAAGCCTTTGAGAGAGAATTCCTTGCGAGGATAAATCCCTAACCACCCAAAGCCAAAGAGAATTAGGCATCACTTAAGTCTTCCTGTCTGAGTGATCTGAAGACTTATTACACTTGAGGACTGTGCATCCTCCAGCCGGTTAGGCGTCGCGTTCTGAGCATCCAAGAGACATTGTGGATTGCCGGTGAATGAAGTCTATGAAGGTTTGGGAGTCTACCTTGAAGACTTACCAGAGTGATTGGGCGAGGTCTGTGTGACCTTAGCTCAAGGGGAATACGGTGAGGACTGGGTGTCCTGAGCTACGTGTTCAGGACTGGGTGTCCGGGACTGTGTGTCCTTTGGTTTAAATACCTAGCCGCCCTAACCAGACGTACGGTTGTCACAGCAACTGGAACTGGTCCAACAAATCTTTGTCTTCAACGAGTCACTGGTTTCATCCTTCCCTTCTCTTTACTTACTGTTACTCTGTGTGAAGTCATTGTATATTTGCTCTATCTTTTGTCTTCACTGAGTGACTGTGTGATCTGTTTGGCTTCTTAATATCTTCCTGCCTAATCCTTACTACCTAGCTTCTATTAGTCATTGTCCTTTCACTTCATTGAATACATGACTATGGTTTATCTAGTGTAGCCTAACTTCCGCTGCATGGTAATAGGTTTATTTCTATCGTTTGTCTTCGAAACTTCCATGTTTTGAAGACTTTCTTAAAAATCGCCTATTCACCCCCCCTCTAGTCGATATAACGCACTTTCAGAAGCACATAGAGCAAAACTACTTAGCTCAAAAGATATAAGTGAAGCACGTAGAGCAAAACTACTTAGCTCAAAAGATATAAGTGAAGCACATAGAGTATTCTATCAAATTTTAATTCATGTATGGCTCTCTCAAAAAGGTGTGTACAGCAAGGATGATTGTGGCATACTAAGACACAAAGACACAAATAATACAAGACGCTCCAAGCAAAACACATATCATGTTGGTGAATAAAAATATAGCTCCAAGTAAATTACAGATGGAAGTGGACGAAAGAGGGGATGCCTTCCGGGGCATCCCCAAGCTTTGACTTCTTAGTGTCCTTGGATTATCTTGGGGGTGCCATGGGCATACCCAAGCTTAGGCTCTTGCCACTCCTTTTTCCATGATCCATCAAAAGAATTCACCCAAAACTTGAAAACTTCACAACACAAAACTCAAAATAGAAAACTTGTGAGCTCCGTTAGCGAAAGAAAACAAAAGACCACTTCAAGGTACTGTAATGAACTCATTCTTTATTTATATTAGTGTTAAACCTACTGTATTCCAACTTCTCTATGGATTATAAACTATTTTACTAGCCATAGATTCATCAAAATAAGCAAACAACACACGAAAAACAGAATCTGTCAAAAACAGAACAGTCTGTAGTAATCTGTAGCTAGCGCAAGATCTGGAACCCCAAAAATTCTAAAATAAATTGCTGGACGTGAGGAATTTATCTATTAATCATATTAAAAAATAATTAACTAAATGGCAATTTTCAAATAAAAATTACAGAAGTTCTCGTGAGCGCTAAAGTTTCTGTTTTTTATAGCAAGTTCAACAAGACTTTCCCCAAGTCTTCCCAACGGTTCTACTTGGCACAAACACTAATAAAACACAAAAAACACAACCAAAACAGAGGCTAAATAATTTATTTATTACTAAACAGGAGCAAAAATCAAGGAAAAAATAAAATTGGGTTGCCTCCCAACAAGCGCTATCGTTTAACGCCCCTAGCTAGGCATAAAAGCGAGGATAGATCTAGGTATTGCCATCTTTGGTTTTAGAGAAAAAGAGAGAAAACTTGTTATCTATGGAATTAATCTTTCTATTTTGACAGAGTACATGTCCATTAATGGTAGAAGAAAGATTAAGAATGTTGCAGAAATTGGCATCTAGGCTAGCTTTTATCTCTTTAATAGATTCGTTTTGGTAAGAAATCAAGAGAGATGTGATTTCAGTTTTCTCATTAATGGGGTGCCCAAATATAGTTTTCATCCTCTCATAGGTATCTATGGGGTCCCCTTCAAGAAAACCCCCCTCGAAATAGAATCTAAAACTTGTTTGAACGAAGCGGGTAGCCCAACATAACAGCTTTTTAAGTAAACCGCAATTTGATATTGGGGCACATAGCTAGCCCGGATCCTTAACAGCCTATCCCAAGCATCTTTCAAAGATTCGTCAAGTAAATAAAAAAAATTCCATAATCATCTTCATCAAAATTACTAAGGTTCTCATTGATAACTCCAGAAAGTTGTTCTATAGTATTCCGATTTATGAGTTTAGATAAGATAGCAGGATTGTCTAAAGCACTAGAACTTGGGAGAGAACCCCCAACTCTTTTTGGTTCTGACATGGCGAGGGAAAAGAGGCAAACAGAAAAAGAGAGGGAGGATAGAGAGCGAGGGCGAATAAAATGACAAGGGTGAAGTGGGGGAGAGGAAAACGAGAGGCAAATGGCAAATAATGTAATGCGAGAGATAGGGATTGTGATGGGTAGTTGGTATGTTGACTTTTGCGTAGACTCCCCGGCAATGGCGCCAGAAATCCTTCTTGCTACGTCTTGAGCTTGCGTTGGTTTTCCCCGAAGAGGAAGGGATGATGCAGTAGAGTAGTGTAAGTATTTCCCTCGGTTTTTGAGAACCAAGGTATCAATCCAGTAGGAGGCCACGCTCAAGTCCCTCGTACCTGCACAAAGCGATAGCTACTCGCAACCAACGCGATTAGGGGTTGTCAATCCCTTCACGGTCACTTACGAGAGTGAGATCTGATAGATATAATATTTTTGGTACTTTTGGTATAAAGATGCAAAGTAAAAAAGTAAAGGCAAAGTAAAAAAGCAAAGAAAGATTAAAGTGATGGAGATTGATATGATGAGAATAGACCCGGGGGCCATAGGTTTCACTAGTGGCTTCTCTCAAGAGCATAAGTATTCTACGGTGGGTGAACAAATTACTGTTGAGCAATTGACAGAATTTAGCATAGTTATGCAAATATCTAGGCATGATCATGTATATAGGCATCACGTCCGTGACAAGTAGACCGAAACGATTCTGCATCTACTACTATTACTCCACTCATTGACCGCTATCCAGCATGCATCTAGAGTATTAAGTTAAAAACAGAGTAACGCCTTAAGCAAGATGACATGATGTAGAGAGATAAATTCATGCAATATGAAATAAACCCCATCTTGTTATCCTCAATGGCAACGATGCAATACATGCCTTGCTGCCCCTTCTGTCACTGGGAAAGGACACCACAAGATCGAACCCAAAGCTAAGCACTTCTCCCATGGCAAGAACTACCAATCTAGTTGGCCAAACCAAACAGATAATTCGAAGAGACTTGCAAAGATAACCAATCATACATAAAAGAATTCAGAGAAGATTCAAATATTATTCATAGATAGACTTGATCATAAACCCACAATTCATCGGTCTCAACAAACACACCGCAAAAAGAAGATTACATCGAATAGATCTCCACAAGAGAGGGGGGACTTTGTATTGAGATCCAAAAAGAGAGAAGAAGCCATCTAGCTACTAACTATGGACCCGAAGGTTTGAGGTAAACTACTCACACTTCATCGGAGAGGCTATGATGATGTAGAAGCCCTCCGTGATGAGGGCCCTCTTCCGGCGGAGCTCCGGAACAGGCCCCAAGATGGGATCTCGTGGATACAGAAAGTTGCGGCGGTGGAATTAGGTTTTTGGCTCCTGTTCTGATCGTTTGGGGGTACATAGGTATATATAGGAGGAAGGAGTATGTCAGAGGAGCACCGAGGGGCCCACGAGGCAGGGGGCGCGCCATAGGGGGGGCGCCCCCCACCCTCGTGACCTCCTCTTTGACTCCTTGGAGTAGGGTCCAAGTCTCCTGGATCACGTTCGGTGAGAAAATCACGTTACCGAAGATCTTATTCCGTTTGGACTTCGTTTGATATTCCGTTTCTTTGAAACACTGAAATAGGCAAAAAACAGCAATTCTGGGTTGGGCCTCCGGTTAATAGGTTAGTCCCAAAAATAATATAAAGGTGGAAAATAAAGCCCAATATAGTCCAAAATAGTAGATAATATAGCATGGAGCAATCAAAAATTATAGATACATTGGAGACGTATCAGTGATGCCGTCATGGGCTCCGCGGTGACCTCCGTCCTGCCGTCCTGCTGGTCTTGGTCTCGTTGCACCGATATGGAAACCTTCGCCTGATGCCTCGTGACTCCTCGCCTGCACATGCCCCTTTAGCACCAAAGAGGAAACTGGTACTCTGCGCCCGCTGGCGCCCGCCTGGCCTTGGTCGTCCTGGCTCACGTCATGTGGACCTCGCGAGGTGCCCCTTACATAGATATCTCCGCTCCTCGGGAGCCAGTCTAGTGAGGCCACCCCGGAGGAGGTCTTGGTGTCGTCCGCCTCATGAGGCTTGGCCCCTCGCGAGGGTCTTGAGTGGTTGCTTCTGAAGATGGGCTGTACCAGACCGTTGGTGGAGCCACGCCATGGGCCGCAGGGAGGCAAGTCTGGGTACCCCCGTTCCCAGAACGCCAACAGTGGTGGCCTTCTCTTCCTAGCTGGTGGCTTGCTTGTGACGGTGGCATGATGGACACCAGGCGAGATGGACATGTCGATAGCTATTGGACGCCATGGCTGATTTTGGTCTAAAGTACACGGGGCGGTGATACGTCTCTGTCATATCTATAATTTTTTATTGTTCCATGCCAATATTATACAACTTTCATATACTTTTGGCAACTTTTTATACTATTTTTGGGACTAACATATTGATCCAATGCTCAGTGCCAGTTCCTGTTTGTTGTGTGTTTTTTGTTTCGCAGAAAATCCATATCAAACGGAGTCCAAACGGGATAAAACCGACGAAGATTTTTTTTGGAATATATGTGATTTTTGGGAAGAAGAATCAACGCGAGACGATGCCCGAGGGGGCCACAAGGCAGGAGGGCGCGCCCCAGGGGTCAGGCGCGCCCTGGGCCCTCGTGGCCACACCGTAAGGTAGTTGGTGCCCTTCTTTCTACGCAAGAAAGCCAATATCCGGATAGAAATCATGTTAAAATTTCAGCCCAATCGGAGTTACGGATCTCCGAAAATTTAAGAAACGATGAAAGGGCAGAATCTGGAATGCAGAAACAGAAAGAAATAGAGAGACAGATCCAATCTCGGAGGGGCTCTCGCCCCTCCGCTGCCATGGAGGCCATGGACCAGAGGGGAAACCCTTCTCCCATCTAGGGAGAAGGTCAAGGAAGAAGAAGAAGAAGAGGGGCCCTCTCCCCCTCTCTCCCGATGGCGCCGGAACGCCGCCAGGGCCATCATCGTCACCGCAATCTACACCAACACCTCCGTCATCTTCACCAACATCTTCATCACCTTCCCCCATGTATCTAAAGCGGTCCACTCTCCCGCAACCCACTATACGCTCTACTTGAATATGGTGCTTTATGCTTCATATTATTATCCAATGATGTGTTGCCATCCTATGATGTCTGAGTAGATTTTCGTTGTCCTATCGGTAATTGGTGAATTGCTATGATTGGTTTAATTTGCTTGTGGTTATGTTGCTATCCTTTGGTGCCCATCATATGAGTGCGCGCATGGATCACACCATAGGGTTAGTTGTATGTTGATAGGACTATGTATTGGAGGGCAAGAGTGACAGAAGCTTCAACCTAGCATAGAAATTGATGCATACGGGATTGAAGGGGGACCAATATATCTTAATGCTATGGTTGGGTTTTACCTTAATGAACGTTAGTAGTTGCGGATGCTTGCTAATAGTTCCAATCATAAGTACATTGAATTCCAAGTCAGGGATGACATGCTAGCAGTGGCCTCTCCCACATAAAACTTCTATCGGTCTAGTAACGTAGTCAATTGCTTAGGGACAATTTCGCAACTCCTACCACCACTTTTCCACACTCGCTATACTAACTTTATTGCTTATTTACCTAAAACAGCCCCTAGTTTTTATTTACGTGCTCTTTAGTATCTTGCAAACCTATCCAACAACACCTACAAAGTACTTCTAGTTTCATACTTGTTCTAGGTAAAGCGGACGTTAAGTGTGCGTAGAGTTGTATCGGTGGTCGATAGAACTTGAGGGAATATTTTTTCTACCTTTAGCTCCTCGTTGGGTTTGACACTCTTACTTATCGAAAGAGGCTACAATTGATCCCCTATACTTGTGGGTTATCAAGACCTTTTTCTGGCGCTGTTGCTGGGGAGTTATAGCGTGGGGTGAATATTCTCGTGTGTGCTTGTTTGCTTTATCACTAAGTAATTTTCATTTGCTGTTCTAAGTTGTTCTCTATCTTTAGTTATGGGTATGGAACACGAAATACCAAAAAAATTAGGTTTACTTGCTACTCATGGAGATGGGGAACCTCCTAAAACCCTCGATGCTCATCATGTGAAAGACATTATGTAATACTTTGATAATCCTGAGAAAACCCCATTCAATTATATAATGGGAGACACGTTGGATCAACGTGAATACTTTAGGGATTATCGCTTGACTCAAAAAGGGAAACTATTATGGGATCAAATTTATATGTTGCATTGGTATGCTCGGCAACTATGCTTGAGATATGATTATACTTGTTGCTCTATGATGAAGGCTCCACACCTTCCCTTTTCTTGCAAATTTAATGATAATGAAACCTTAGATTCTTATGCTAATGGTATATATGATTACTATGATGTGGAACGGATAGAAGAATTTGTTGCTTTTAAGGGTGCTTGTGAAATTGAATCTTTGTTTAAAGAGTTTGAAGATTTTGATGATTCAGTTTATAGACCTGAAAATTTAGCTATCCTTAAATATTGATATGAGAATTATAAATACAATTATGATATTGATGAATTTACTGAGAAAGTCTCCGCTGTACGAGAAGAGACTAATATTTTGCAGGAGTCTATTGAAGAAGGAATTGATGAAACTGTGGGCTCATTGGATGAAAAAGATGATGAGGAGAGCGAAGAAAAAAAGGAGGAAGAGAGGATTAGCTACCCGTGCCCACCTTCTAATGAGAATAACTCTTCAACTCATACATTGTTTAATTTCCCATCGAATTTACCGAAGGATGAATGCTATGATGATTGTTATGATCCCGTTGATTCTTTTGAAATATCCCTTTTTGATGATGCTTGTTATGCTTGTGGCTAAGATGCCAATATGAATTATGCTTATGGAGATGAACTTGCTATAGTTCCTTATGTTAAACATGAAATTGTTGCTATTGTACCCACGCATGATAGTCCTATTATCTTTTTGAATTATCCCGACTACATTATGTCACATCCCTAGTTCTGGTATGACCTAGGCTAGCCCTTCATGCTTGCATCATGTTTAAACTCCATTTAAATTTGAAATGGGGATTTGTGAAACCCTCAGGAATCATTTCTGGGAATGACCCAGATAAAAATTGCTTCAATTTGGCCCAAGAAAATGTTCCTGATTTTCTCTAAAAATATTGGCCAGTGGTGAAATTCCAACCAATATTTTTGGGAGCTCAGAAGTATTTATTTTTGGCCATTTGAATTAATCCAGTAATTATTTGCTTTGGATATATATTTGTTATATATATAATATATGTCCAAAAATTATGTTAGTTGTTGAGAAGCTCTGGAATAATACCACTAGCTCCTGCAAAAATTGGCATAAGTAAACAAAATGATTTAGTATTTTATTAAATCAAAACAAATGTCAGAAAATAGAAAACAGAAAACAAAATGGAGAGATGCTTACCTGGGCCACCTGTGGCCTGGCACTGGCCGGCCCGTTCCTGTTCTGGCCCAGCCCACCAGGGGCAGAGCCGTCTTCCTCCTCTTGCCAGTAGGCAGAGGGGAAGCGGTGCCCGATGCCGTGCACGTCGGCACGCAGCTGCCTGCCTGGCTCCCCCTCGTCGCTCTGGATGCCCCGCGCGTCGCCACGACGCCCCGCACCCCCTGGACCCCTCGTTCACTCTCCCCCTCGCTTCTCTCTCTCGTTCCTCCCCATGGCCCAGCGCCACCATCGCCGCCGTTCGCCGTAGTCATCGCCAGAGCCACGGCCTCGCAACCCCGACGCGCTCCACAGCTCCTCCGCGATCCCCTCTCCCTCCTCGTCGAGCCACGCACCTCCGGACGGCCTCCATCGTCGCCACCGTCGTCTTCTTCATCGCCGGCCGCCGCAGATCTCCACCGCCCGCACGTTGCCGTCCGGCTGTCCCCAAGCTCGCCGTCGACGCCATCGACCTCCCCATGAGCCTCTGCTCCGAACCCCTCTCCTCCTCCTTGCGTTTGCGCCGTCTAGGCCTCAGTTCCGCCATGGCCGAAGCTCGCCTCCGCTCGAGCTTGTCGCTGGCGTTGCTCCGGCGACCCTTTGGCCATGCCAGTGCACCTAGCACTCTCGCCGCACCTCGTAGTGCCCCGCTAGCGCTTTAGTTGGCGCGTTTGCACGCTGCAGCCGCGCCCCCAAACACAGCCGAACTCCGGCGGCCGCCAACGTGGTCGCCGACGTCGTTCTCGGCCACCCCAGCTCCGGCCGAGGGCACTGCTCGACGCGCCGTATCGCCAGCTCTTCGAAGAGCCTAATCACGCCTCGAACGGAGCCCTGTGGACGATTTCCGCGGCGCTCCGCCGTCTCGGGCCTCGCCGGCGGCTTAACGCCGGTGGGGTTTGACCCTTTGACCTCTCCGGCCGTTAGGTGGGCCCCGTGGGTCAGGTGATCAGCTTAAGGCTAATCACCATCTAACTAACCCTGACACTCACAGTGGGCCCCGGCGCCCCCTAATTAGTAATTAGGATTAATTAACCCTCCTGTTAACTAATTGTGACACTGACGTGTGGCCCCCACACGTCAGGTTTGACCCTAGTCGGCGTTGTTGACTTGCTAACGCAAGCATGACGCAATGCTGACGCACTTATCATTTTCTAGAATTATTTTAAAACAGGAAATTCTAGAAAATATTCTAAACTTCAAAAATTCATAGAATTTCAACCATAACTCAGATTGAAATAATTTATATATGAAAAATTATCAGAAAAATTCAATCTATCCATCTGTACCATTTTCATGCATGACAAACCAACCTATACTTGCTGTATATATGGAAACACAATTATGGCTTATATAAAGAGCTTATTTGGAGATGCATTTGAATCTTTGGTTCAAATGGACTTCATGCAGTTGAATACTAGTTGCATTAGCTCAAACAGCATCACATCTTCATGCCATGTTCATGCATCAGATTGTTGCATATGCTTGTGTATTGATTGTTGGCACCGTTCCTTCTCGATAGGTCCTGCTCCGGAAGTGTTCGAGAGTATCTATCAGTGAAGCAGTGCCCCCCTGTTGTTCTACCAGGCAAGCAACCCCCCTTGTTCATTCCGATACAATCCCACTCTCTCGCTCCTGCTCTCTTTTATTGCATTAGGACAACAACGATTCAACTGCTACTTTATGCTGCGGTAGCTGAACCCATTCCTCTGCATGACCTGTCATTGCCACAGTAAATAGTTGAAACCCACTAGCATGTGTAGGGGTTGATTGAGCCATGTTGTGTTCTTGCCATGCCATGCCTGCTATTGCTTAGAGTTGTGTCAGGTCTGATTCATCGGGAATGAATTGGAGTGGTACGATATGTTCTGGTACTGAGAGTTAAGCGTGTGAACACGATTTGGTAAAGGTAGCGGTGAGAGGCCATGTAGGAGTACATGGTGGGTTGTCTCACTAGAACCGTCCTTAAGCACCGAGTTCCGTGTATGTTGTCCAATGACTAGCTACTACCACACATTGGAATGCTTAAGTGCCCCTCTCGACTTATTAGCCAACTTGATCTCTGTCCAGGGGTCGCAAATAGTCTCTGGTGTTTGTAGGTAGTGATATTTTTCTACCGAGTGGCACCCGGCAGGGTGGACTTGGGACAGACTAGGCACACGTGGCCTGGTGTACCGAGTGGCACCCGGATGGTGGGCTCAGGAACCCTATACACGTCGTTTGGGGCCGTGAGCGAAACCTCGGCCGGATCTCCTTGCGGATGGAACCCGAATAGGCGATAAACCTGGACTAGAGTCTTGCGTGGTTAGTCAGGTCGTGGCCGACACCCTCGCCAGGCTTCCGCTTGAAGGTTGCCGAGATACATGACGTGTACATGGCGGTAAGTGGCGAGAGCGTGTGTGAAGAAGTACACCCCTGCAGGGTTATCATGATCTATTCGAATAGCCGTGTCCTCGGTTATGGACTTCTTGGATGCTTACCGTGGTACATAGACAACTTAAAGTGGATACTCTAAAATACTCAAGACAAGTGTGAGTGCTATGGATGGCCTTCTTGTAGGAAGACGAGGATGAATCCTTAGTGGTGTATTGATGTGGTGATTAGTGGACTCGTGTGCGCTGCCTCATCTCAAAGAAGTTTCTCGTTGTCGTGGAACAGGATAGCCACTGAGTCAAAGCTGGCTTGCTGCAACTAAACCCCACATTACCTTCTTGATACTAATGCATATATGATAGGATCTGATGTAAGTCTTGCTGAGTACCTTTGTACTCACGTTTGCTTTATTTATGTTTTGCAGACGAGAAATCTGTCTTACTAGTAGTTCCGCTTGGACTTCGACGGGTAGCTTATTACCTCAGCTACGATCTTGTACCCTTGGGAGGGTCTTGTAGATAGTCAGGCTTTCTAGCTCTTTTCTTTTGTAGTTGTCTGTACTCAGACATGTAATGCTTCCGTTGCTTGTATGCTCTGAATGATGGGTCATGTGACCCCTGCTTGTATTTATGCTATGTGGCTCTTCTGAGCCTTTATCTGTATGAGTTTGTGTTATGTTGTGATGCCATATTGTACAACACATACTTGCATGTTATGCGTACGTGTAGCGTGTATTGCTATGTGTGGGATCCGACAATCTGGTTGTTTCTCCTTGGCAGCCTATCATATGGGGAAATGTAGTCTAGTGTTTTCTGAGCGATAGTAGTCCGCTACAGCCCGGTCCACCGGAGTCCTGCTAGCCCAGCACTACTGCTCGGAACACTTGACTGGCCGGCATGTGTTTCACTTCGTTCCTGTGTCTGTCCCTTCGGGGAAATGTCACGCGGTGACGACCAGAGTCCTGCCTAGCCTGCTACAGCCCAGGTTCCCCGGAGTCCTGTTAGCCCGGTGCTACAGCCCGGATTCACACGCTGCTGACCGACACGCTCGATGTGAATCATGTATGCCTGTTCCCATAGGTTAGGGCCGCTTTGGGTTCACGACTAGCCATGTCGGCCCGGGTTCTCTGTCATATGGATGCTAGCGACACAATCATATACGCGAGCCAAAAGACGCAAACGGTCCCGGGCCATGGTAAGGCGACACCCGTGGGGATACCGTGCGTGAGGCCGCAAAGTGATATGGGGTGTTACATGCTAGATTGGTGTGACTTAGAATCGAGGTCCCGACACATTATATCGAAGAAGTTTGCCCTTATTAAGGATTATATTGATGGGTTGCATTTTACTACTACACATGATGATTTTGATAGATATAAGATGCATGTGCTTGCTGATCCTACTTGCAATTATTATGAGAGAGGAACTACATCTCCACCTCTATGTTTCCCACACGATAAAATTGCAAGAAACTGCTTATGCTATGTATTGGCCTTTACTTTGTATGCATGAATTGTTCTTGTATGACATGCCGATGCATAGGAAAAGAGTTAGACTTCGTTAATGCTTGATATATATTACTTTGTGCTCACTACTAAATTACAAATCATTTTTAATTAAAATTGGCTTTGATATACCTTGGGATCCGGGTGGATCCATTACTTAAGCACCTTATGCCTAGCTTAATGGCTTTAAAGAAAACGTTGCCAGGGAGGCAACCCGGAAGTTTTAGAGAGTCATTTATTTCTGTTGAGTGCTTTTATATAGTTTAAAAACCAAAAAAATAAAGAGGGGAACCCAAAACTTTTCAAAAAGGAAAGTGAAAGTGAGAGAGACAAGCATTGTTGAAGTGGGGGAGCTCCTTAAACTTTGTTCATGCTCACGGAAACTTTGTGAATCTTGATTACAGAAAATTTTCAACAAAAAAAATTATCCCCTTGTACAATTCCATTGTATTATAAGAATAATGTGCCAAGATTTGCCTTTAGGATGTTTACATTGCTTGTTGGTTTGTGCGGTGCAGAATAGAAACTTTGGCTGTAGTGCGCGATTTTACATTTTTTACTAGAACGTTAAAAGGTTATGAAACTTTTTTCACTGTCTTTCTATACAAATTTTTTATTTTTCTATTTTTTTCAGAATTTTGGGAGTACCATAAGTATGGTGAATGTTCAGATTACTACAGAATGTCCTGTTTAAGACAGATTCTGTTTTTGATGCATAGTTTGCTTGTTTTGATGAAACTATCAATTTCTATCAGTGGATTAAGACATGGAAAAGTTATATTAAAGTAGCTAAAATGCAAAAACAAAATATGAATTGGGTTGCAACAGTACTTACAGTAGTGATTTGCTTTATTATACTAACGGATCTTACCGAACTTTCTGTTAAGTTTTGTGTGATTGAAGTTTTCAAGTTTTGGGAGAGATCACGATAGATGAAGGAATAAGGAGTGGCAAGAGCCTAAGCTTGGGGATGCCCGAGGCACCCCAAGGAAATATTCAAGGACTCCCAAGCAACCAAGCTTGGGGATGCCCCGGAAGGCATCCCCTCTTTCTTCTAACAATTACCGGTAATTTTACTTGGAGCTATATTTTTATTCGTCACATGATATGCGTAAATCTTGGAGCGTCTTTTGCATTTAGTTTTCACATTTCTTTTATGCACCATGCTGGTATGAGATAGTCCATGGTTGATTTATAGAATGCTCTTTGCACTTCACTTATATTTTTTGAGTACGGCTTTATAGAATGCTTCATGTGCTTCACTTATATCATTTGAAGTTTGGATTGCCTGTTTCTCTTCACTTAGAAAACCGCCATTTGTAGAATGCTCTTTTGCTTCACTTATATTTGTTAGAGCATGGGCATATCTTTTGTAGAAAGAATTAAACTCTCTTGCTTCACTTATATCTATTTAGAGAGTTGACATGAATTGGTCATTCACATGGTTAGTCATAAAATCCTACATAAAACTTGTAGATCATTGAATATGACATGTTTGATTCCTTGCAATAGTTTTGCGATATAAAGATGGTGATATTAGAGTCATGCTAGTGGGTAGTTGTGGATTGTATAAATACTTGTGTTGAAGTTTGTGATTCCTGTAGCATGCACGTATGGTGAACCATTATGTAACGAAGTTGGAGCATGAGGTATTTATTGATTGTCTTCCTTATGAGTGGCGGCTGTGGACGGGCGATGGTCTTTTCCTACCAATCTACCCCCTAGGAGCATGCGTGTAGTACTTTGTTTCGATGACTAATAGATTTTTGCAATAAGTATGTGAGTTATTTATGACTAATGTTGAGTCCATGGGTTATACGCACTCTCACCCTTCCATCATTGCTAGCCTCTTTGGTACTGTGCATTGCCCTTTCTCACCTCGAGAGTTGGTGCAAACTTCGCCGGTGCATCCACACCCCGTGATATGATACGCTCTATCACACATAAGCCTCCTTATATCTTCCTCAAAACAGCCACCATACCTACCTATTATGGCATTTCCATAGCCATTCCGAGATATATTGCCATGCAACTTTCATCATCATCATATACATGACTTGAGAATTTATTGTCATATTGCTTTGCATGATCGTAAGATAGCTAGCATGATGTTTTCATGGCTTGTCTGTTTTTTTATGTCATTGCTACGCTAGATCATTGCACATCCCGGTACACCGCCGGATGCATTCATATAAAGTCATATTTTGTTCTAGTATCGAGTTGTAATATTGAGTTGTAAGTAAATAAAAGTGTAATGATCATCATTATTAGAAAATTGTCCCATATGAGGTTATCAAAATAAAAGTGGCCAAAGAAGCCCCAAAAAAAGAGAGAGGCCAAAGAAGCCTACAAAAAAAGAAAAGAAAAAAGAGAAAAGAGAAAAATAAAAAAAATGAGAGAAAAGAGAGAAGGGACAATGTTACTATCGTTTTACCACACTTGTGCTTCGGAGTAGCACCATGTTCTTCATATAGAGAGTCTCTTGAGTTATCACTTTCATATACTAGTGGGAATTTTCATTATAGAACTTGGCTTGTATATTACAACGATGGGCTTCTTCAAATGCCCTAGGTCTTCATGAGCAAGCAAGTTAGATGCACACCCACTTAGTTTTAGTTTGAGCTTTCATACACTTATAGCTCTAGTGCATCCGTTGCATGGCAATCCCTACTCCTCACATTGACATCAATTGATGGGCATCTCCATAGCCCGTTGATTAGTTGCGTCGATGTGAGACTTTCTCCTTTTTGTCTTCTCCACGCAACCTCCACCATCATATTCTATTCCACCTATAGTGATATATCCATGGCTCACTCTCATGTATTGCGTGAAAGTTAAAAAGGTTTGAGAACATCAAAAGTATGAAACAATTGCTTGGCTTGTCATCGGGGTTGTGCATGATTTGAATGCTTTGTGTGGTGAAGATGGAGCATAGCCAGACCATATGCTTTTGTAGGGATAACTTTCTTTGGCCATATTATTTTGAAAAGACATGGTTGCTTTATTAGTATGCTTGAAGTATTATTGTCTTAATGTCAAATGATAGACTATTGGTTTGAATCACTCGTGTCTTAATATTCATGACATGATTAGATTACATGATCAAGATTATGCTAGGTAGCATTCCACATCAAAAATTATCTTTTTTTATCATTCACCTACTCGAGGACAAGCAGGAATTAAGCTTGCGGATGCTGATACGTCTCCGTCGTATCTATAATTTTTTATTGTTTCATGCCAATGTTATACAACGTTCATATAATTTTGGCAACTTTTTATACTATTTATGGGACTAACATATTGATCCAGTGCCCAGTGCCAGTTCCTATTTGTTGCATGTTTCTTGTTTTGCAGAAAATCCATATCAAACAGAGTCCAAATGGGATAAAAACTGACGAAGAGTTTTTTTGGAATATATGTAATTTTTAGGAAGAAGAATCAACATAAGACGATGCCCGAGAGGGCCATGAGGCAGGGGGCGCTCCTCGGGGGGTCAAGCGCGCCATGGGCCCTCGTGGCCACGCCATAAGGCGGTTGGTGCCCTTCTTTCACCGCAAGAAATCCAATATCCGGATAGAAATCGTGTTAAATTTTTAGTCCAATCGGAGTTACGGATCTTCGGAAATTTAAGAAACGGTGGAAGGGCAGAATCTGGAACGTTGAAACAGAGAGAGACGGAGAGACAAATCCAATCTCGGAGGGGCTTTCGCCCCTCCGCCGCCATGGAGGCCATGGACCAGAGTGGAAACCCTTCTCCCATCTAGGGAGAAGGTCATGAAAGAAGAAGAAGTAGGGGCCCTCTCCCCCTCTCTCCCGGTGGCGCCGGAACGCCGCCAGGGCCATCATCGTCACCGCAATCTACACCAACACCTCCGTCATCTTCACCAACATCTTCATCACCTTCCCCCATGTATCTAAAGCGGTCCACTCTCCCGCAACCCTATGTACCCTCTACTTGAATATGGTGCTTTATGCTTCATATTATTATCCAATGATGTGTTGCCATCCTATGATGTCTGAGTAGATTTTCGTTGTCCTATCGGTAATTGGTGAATTGCTATGATTGGTTTAATTTGCTTGTGGTTATGTTGCTATCCTTTGGTGCCCATCATATGAGCGCGCACATGGATCACACTATAGGGTTAGTTGTATGTTGATAGGACTATGTATTGGCGGGCAAGAGTGACAGAAGCTTCAACCTAGCATAGAAATTGATGCATGCAGGATTGAAGGGGGACCAATATATCTTAATGCTATGGTTGGGTTTTACCTTAATGAATGTTAGTAGTTGCGGATGCTTGCTAATAGTTCCAATCATAAGTGCATAGAATTCCAAGTTAGGGATGACATGCTAGCAGTGGCCTCTCCCACATAAAACTTGCTATCGGTCTAGTAACGTAGTCAATTGCTTAGGGACAATTTCGCAAATCCTACCACCACTTTTCCACACTCGCTATACTAACTTTATTACTTCTTTACCTAAAACAGCCCCTAGTTTTTATTTACGTGCTCTTTATTATCTTGCAAACCTATCCAACAACACCTACAAAGTACTTCTAGTTTCATACTTGTTTTAGGTAAAGCGAACGTTAAGCGTGCGTAGAGTTGTATCGGTGGTCGATAGAACTTGAGGGAATATTTGTTCTACCTTTAGCTCCTTGTTGGGTTCGACACTCTTACTTCAAAATAGGCCACAATTGATCCCCTATACTTGTGGGTTATCAGGCGGCGAGGAGAGGTGTGTGAAATTTTGTTTTATTAAAGAGAAGGGAAGGGGCCGGCGGGAAACCACATCCGAAAGTGGGCTAGCAAAAACCGTTTTGGGAAGGCGAGGCAGCCAACAAGAAATCTCATTGGGAGGTTAGGTGGCGATCCATGATCAAGATGCATGGTTCCAGCCTGTCGGCATTCGACGTTGCGAAAATCTAGATATCCTACCCGTCCCTCGATTTGGCGCTCACATAGGGGATTTCAGATATCCGGATGCATCCAACCCAAAGTAGGGGCTCGTGTTGGAGGACTAAAAGTGTCCGGTATGAATATTTGAACGATCACCAAATGATATCCCTAAGAGGATATCACATAGGTGACATCATCATCTAGTCCGAGGAAACCTAGACCTAGAATTGATATAGAACAATAGGGTCCATGAAGAGAGAACATCACATCTTTGATACCTTCACCAAGTTAAATTTGCCCGCAGGTGCCGGTGTTGCTTGCTTTCACTAGTCGTCTCACTACCCAAGCCTCTGGCCGGCTAGCCCACCAGAACCACTGTTGATGCAACCCTCTCCCCGTGGAGAAGGTCTAGCCCATTGTCACAGATATAGAACCCAGACCGAGGAGCGCCATGAGGGCGAGGAAAAAATAGGTAGTTCGGCGAGTTCATCATAAAACACACACAGACGTACAATATCCGCGTCCACAATCAAATATCTTATTAGAAAATCTTCAAAATCCATACAATGTCATGCAACATAAAATATACACACATACTTCATCTAGATCACATGCATGTCATACATCTAGTTCATCATACATGCCACCGGACTAACAAAAATTGGCATGATTATGGATAAAGTTCACGCATGACGGCCCTTGCCCTTGTCGTCTTTGTCACAAGATTAGTGGTCGAAAATTCAAAATGGATCGAGCCGGATCTGCTCACAGCCAGAGCCCAAAGTTGTCTGATTCGTCACCTTCCTTGTCCTTCTCCTCTTTGGGGGTAGTGCGATGAGAGCACAGGCATCCCAGGTTTGCTCTTTTCTGAGGGCACACGCCATTTAGGCTTGCCGCTTCACGAGGATGCGGGCTCCAAAGGCATCCTCGGTCTCGTCCGATGCCGCATGCGACTTCGCCTCCGCTATTTGATGCGCCCTCTCCCTTGCCCGGTGGGCATGCCTTCACGGCACATCTACAGTTGGGCAATCTACCAGCGTTGAGTTCGAACTCAAAGCCCGACGTCATGGGGATGAGGCTCCATAGTAGGAGTTGCTCCGCGGGTGGATCCAAGCATTGCATGTGCAGACACAATGGATTCTCGCCGGAGTGTCCCGGTCCACGGTGCTCGGGCTGATTCCTCCCGAGAGCGGTGAAGAGCCAGGCGGACGACCAACTCATCCTCGTCCCCACATGGGACGACGCCCCAGTCGATGCATACAGAGCCGCTGGAGTTGGATCGGTTGCCCGCCATGTGGAGGAGGCCGGAAGCTGTGGGAGGGTGAAGCGGCATATACTCAAAGTGGACTGGAGTAGCAAGTGGCTAGGGTTTTGCCTGGATGTGGATAGGATGGGGGTATTTGTGGGGTCGGGGTGGGCCAGTGTGAGTCGGAACCGACTTGGTGGACGCGTCCGGGCCTCCATATATGCGCCCCATATATGGATTGAAAACGTTCAACATGAAAGATGTTCGTCTCGTCGAAACGGTCAAGATTGCTTTTTGACTCGTCTCCATTCGAGGTCGTTTACCACCGCAAAAAAAGACCCGCAAGGTATAGCTAGTTTAAACCGAACAGTTTTGGAAAGTTCGGATAAAACCAATCCGAATTTGACTAGGGTTTTGGACGTGAATTAATGTAATTTTCGTGTAAGGAAAGTCTAGATGAATCCTTTGCTTGTATAGGAAGTCTAGCCGCCTCTTATATATATTGGGGGTGACGGCCGATTGAAACAACACACAATCGAACAAATCAATATACTATTTTTTTCATCTACGTTTTATCTCCCCGCCGTTTTTCTTTCTCGTTCTTCGTTGTTCTTCGTGTTTGAGAGCTGCGAATACCGAGGCTCTAGGGCCAGTGAATCGACCTAGGGCAGCTCATAGCTGCCGCATCCCCTGACGGGGTCCCTCCCGAGTGCTCGGGGTTTTGGGTCTGCAAAAAGCGCCCGCCAACTGTCTTGCGTATCGCATTGTCGGTCTCGTCTCCTTCGACGTGAGCTGCGGTGCATCACCCCCGGCGTCGAGGGTACACGTGACGTGTTCATGTGTCAACACGCCCCATATATGGATTGCATATGAGGATGCCACTCAGCCTGGACTTATAGGGTCGGTATGAGAGATGCGGTTGGGTTGGATTTCTTGAATGGTCACTGACCAGGTTGTCCGCCCGGACGTAGAAAGGCAATATAAGGATCCGATTGTAGATGCTCTTAAAACTTGGACTTTCTATCGCAAAATTCCTGGGGGAAAAAGAAGGAAACGTTTGTATTTACAAACAACCCAACCTAGCAATTTGCATGAACAAATATGATCTTACCAAGAATGCCAAAAGAGTAGAATTAATAATCAGAAAGACTTTTTCAAAAAAGTCGAAAAGACTAAAAATCTGATGTCAGAATTTTAGCCATGACAAATGAACGTTTTTAATAACAATTTATATTAGCAAGAGGATGACAAAAATTAGGTTGCAAGTACGTCATTTTTTTCTCAAAAAATAAACTGAGCAGGAGTTGTAAGGCTCGTCAACTAAACTTGTCCACGCCTAACACAACTTGCCATGAAAAAGTTCATTTTGCCATGCCTAAAAATCACGTTCATGGCTTTACGATAAGACGCTCGACACGGTTGTCGAGAGCGTCGTCCATGGCTTTACGTCCCCCACGAAGCCGTAGGATCACCGCGTAAGCAGGGTCCTCCCAGTAGTTGTCCTTGTACCGCTTGTGGATGAGCACTGGGTCAAGCTCATCATCGGATCGCTGGTAGGATGGCTTCGCCCCCACTGCCGGTGCATATGCAGCGACGGCCTTCCAGCTGTTGTCATCGCACTTGTACCGCTTCTCCTCACCGCCGCGTCGAGCTTGCCGTCCGACCGCTCGTGGCCTCTCTTCAGCCCGACCCATACTGGCTCGCATGCATCTGCAGAGTACTAGAGTAGTAGTCCATGGCTTCCCCAAGCAAACGATGGTGTGCGTACGTGCTTAAGGTTGTTTTAGCTCTGATGATGACGCCGAGGTCGGTCTTTGGTTGGAGCATATACGAACCCCGCGCCACGCGCTTAATCCCGCTCCTATTCGAACTGGGCCAGCTTGGGCCTTGCAGTCCGTCCCCGACTGTGTTTTCCTTTTGACTCCTCCTCCCTTCTCTGACACGTGGGGCCCCATTGCCATGGGCTTCACACTGTATTTTTTTTGATATTTTTACAGTACAAGTCTGACAGCCAGGTCTCATGTCTCTCTGACAGGTGGGCCCCCATTGTCATGGTGATATTTTTATACTGTAGTACATATGTAACATATCCGACAGCCAGGCTTCACGAAACAGGTCACCAACTTCATGGTGTGTTCGTGGCTTTTCTAGGAACATCCATATTTTACTGATTAAGCAACAAAGGCATACAAAATCTCCATAATACACTTCAGAGCATAATCAAAAGTACATGATTGACTGAACACCTACAAGACTTGGCTAAAACTTAGCCCTCAGCGGCTTGTTTCGAACCTTGTAAGGGCCTTAGCTTAAGACCGGACATGTGTCTCCGTTACGAAAAAAAGACTTAGCTAAAACAAGAACTACTACATTAAGGTCTTGATGAGCGTGCTTGGAGGAAATAGAGCTAACAATGAGGAGAGCGATCTCAGACCTCGGAATAGAGCCGATGCACAAGAGAAAAGCAATCAGTAGCGAAGATCGCATCCGGAAGTTGTTCTTCTTGTGGGAGATAGACTGCACGATGAAACGCAAGGACTTTAACCATTTCAGGTCTAGAGCTCCGGTAATGGGTTCAGTGCAAGTTCAATGCATTTAGCCACGCCAGTTGCGAGGGGCTGACAGTCGCGGATTTTCTCTTGGACCCCTCACGACGTGTGGATCTCTCCCAGGCAAATGCTCGACGCATGTGGATCTCTTCTCCTGGGAAATTACACAGATCGGGAACAGAATGTTAAGGGGATGAGCGACTTTTTCTTAAAGACGGTACCGACGAAGACGTTCATAAACACATGCATACTCTCAAGAGCTTTGCTACACGCACAGATAGATGACAACGGGCTTTTACGGGGAAGCTTATCTGAAACATTTTGATTGGAAGAAAGAATGATGAAGGCCCACACCCCCTGAAAATTAGGGGGGGGGGAGATTAGTTAACGAGGAGACCCTGTAATAGGCCCGTAATAGTCCGTTGATTTAGAATTTTCGTACTCTCACCTGTATAAAGGCACACACTACACGCATAAGTCAGCACAAGTGTCTCGCTATTGACGGAGTGTTGCCTTCCACTAAAGAATAATTCACCTTTATTTAGCACCAAAGTTTTAAATATAGGGTTTGATCCATGTTGGAGAGAGGTTACTCGACACCAACAATAGCGTCAAGACCAAGATCTCCATGGGGACAGTTTTCCTCTCGGGAATGCTGCCCCACAGCCAGCCTCCCGGCAGGCTTCATAAGTACAATAGAGCTGAGTCAGCGGGCTATAAGAAATAAACTAGTATATTTCTGCTTAGTTGGAGGAAAGAGAAGAGGAGAGAGAAGGTAAGCGGGCTCTTCGTGAAGAGCCAGCTCTAGCACGTGCTCCTAGGCACTTTGTGAGAATGAGAAGTGAGCCACATAATAAAAAAGTAGTACACTCTTTTGATCTATTATTGTACATGTGGGCTATAAGATGGGCCGTAGATGACATGGCACTGGCTTATAGCCAGCAGCTGGCTATACTATTAACCATGCTCTAAGTCTTGCGGACAGGCACGGGTGACGAGACGCGTTGTCGGGAGCAGATGCACATCCCATCTGACGTCTTTATTGACTTTGCGTATGCCACTGTTGCATGGGCTGACAAGTGGCACGTATGCGATGAAAAGCATGCATGGTGCCAGCAAGCGGGCAACTTGGGTTCTAAGGTAGGTCATACATGCCCGTCAGCTGGCCCTGTGCTATGGTTAGCCGCCACAGGTCTAGGCTATCGTATCCCCTGAGCAGTCTCATCAGCATAGCCGCAAATCCCTTATGGATTGAGGGTATTATTGTCCATCTAATCATCCAACGTTGGTTCTCTAGGAGACGAGCAACGAAATACTGTAGTGATTTACATAAGCAAATATGATCTTTTTTTTAACAAAGGATGAATTGTATTGACTCAATACGAACCATAAAAAAAATACAAACACAATAAGCATATACCTGACCTCTGCATATCCACTATATACGTAGTCAACACCAACACTCACAAATAAAAACATGTCGACAAATAGCAAGTCACGTGTCAGAAGAGGATAGAAATCCATAAAGTACTATCTTACGGAAGAAGGCCAAAAGAGTACAATTAATAAAGCCGACGGGCGACGGTGCTCAGACGCGGGGGCTAATCTAGTTACACCAAGTTCGTACGCACTAGCTCACGCAGCCTGGCGGCGCGCTGCTCGGCGCAGCCTTGACCATGCGCTCGACCTCGTTGTCGAAAGCATCGTCCATGGTTTTCTTTCTCCCGCGGCGCTTCACCATCAGCGCGTAAGCAGGGTCCTCCCAGTAGTTGCCCTTGTACCGCTTGTCGATGAACACAGGGTCAATCTCGTCCTTGGATCGCTGGTAGGCTCGCTTCGAACCCGCCGTCGGAGCGTACGCAGCGACGGCCTTCCAACTACTGCCGTCGCACTTGTGCCGCTTGTCCGTCACCGTGGCGTCGAGCTTGCCGTCCGACTGCTCGTATCCTCTCTTCAGCCCAACCCATGCTGGCTGGGTTGTACCTGCGTAGTAGTATTCCATGGCTTCACCAAGCAAGCGACGGTGTGCCATGTGCGTATAGGTTCCGACGATAATTAGCTAGGTTTTGGGTATCTTTGAGGCCGCCACCGGCCTGGCATTATATGGGAACCAGCCACGCCTTAATCCCGGTCCGAATCGACTGGGCCGGCCCAATAGTGGGCGCGCCTGTTTGCTTGTACATTAGCGCTGCGATGTTCGTCTCAAAAGAAAAAGTAGCGAAAATAAAGGGCGCTTCTGCCAGGATTCGACATCTTGACCTCCAACTCGCGTTCAAAAGGAGCCAACCAGTAGACCTATCAAGTGTTGATTGTTAAAACGTGAAGCGTGCTGGTATAAGAACTAATACCAATGAAGAATCTGGACAGTTTTTTAAAAAAAAAATCAAACTTTCCTTTGAAATAGTGATTTTTTTTAACAAACGAGCAATGTTTCAAAATACGGTAGATTTTTTAACAACTCGGACATATTTTCAAATTTCAGAAAATAAAACAAAAGACGCGAACATTTTTCGACAGATTTGTTTAAAAAATTCCTGAAATTTTTTCGAAAACCTGAACCTTTATAGAATCTTGAGACCAAAAGTTTGATAATGGGAACCATTTTTCAAAAGCACAAACTTTTTTGAACGTACGATTACGCAAACAAATTTTTGAACCGGAATTAGTTACTGTAGTGAACAACATTTTGAACGTATGATTACGCAAACAAATTTTCTAAAAACGAGCAAAATTTGAGTTTCTCAATCATTTCTGGAATTTGTGACATTTCTTTAAAGCACAAACATTTTCGGAATCTTGAGAACAAATTTTGAAATGGAGAACAAATTTGGAAGCATGAACAATTTTTTAAAGCACAAAACATTTTTGAATCTTCGGAACAATTTTGAAAAATCCCGAACGAATTTGGGAGCGCGAACAATTTTTTAAAGCACGAACATTTTTTGAATCTTGCGAACAAATTTTGAAACGGAGAACAAATTTTGAAGTGTGAACAATTTTTTAAAGCACAAACATTTTTTAATCTTGAGAACAATTTTGAAAAATCCCGAACAAATTTGGAAGAGCGAACAAGTTTTTAAAGCACAAACATTTTTTAATCTTGAGAACAATTTTGAAAAATCCCAAACAAATTTGGAAGAGCGAACAATTTTCTAAAGCACGAACATTTTTTTGAATCTTGAGAACAAATTTTGAAACAGAGAACAATTTTGAAAAATCCCGAACAAATTAGGAAGCGCGAATATTTTATGAAAACGTGAACATCTTATGAAATCTGGTACATTTTCTGCATTTCGAAAGTTTTGAACTTTTTTGTGTAACGAGAACAAATTTTGAATTTTGAAAACATTTTTCGAAAACTGAACTTTTTGTAAAAAAATACGAACAAAATTTGAATATTTTGACTTTATTTTGAAGAAAAGAGAGGAAATAGAAAGAAAACAAAAAAATCAGAAACATTTTTCGAAGTTGTGAACAAAATTTTGAAAATGCGAACACTATTTCAGAAATATGAACAAATTTTGACAAAAAGAACATTTTTGAAAATTCTAAACCATATTTGAAGTTTTTGAAAAGCTTAAAAAGAAAAAACAAAGAAAACGAGAAAAAATAAATAACAGAATAAGATTGTGAAGAAAAACCAGAAAGAACCAGTAGAAGGAACTGGTTTTAAGTTTTTTCGTCGCTTTCCGTCTCTATAAGTTTAGCTTTGTTGTTCGTTTACATCCACGAGTCGGTCGCGATGGCTACCGCGGTGTGTACCTCTACAGGAGGTCGTTAGTTCAATCCCTGTTCCGACCATTTTTCGTGGTTTTTTAATATCGCAAAGTGAAACCAGTTAAATGGGCCGGCCCAGGGTGAGCTGCGCCCTATGCGAAGCGGCGACTACTTGCCGCAGTAACCGGCGAATAGGAAATTCCCCAAGCAAGAGTTTGAGACCTCCTTTTTTTTGAGAAACTTTTGAGACCTCCTATAGCGCCCGTTGAAGAGCCCGCTCACAAGCCGCAACAACGGACCGGCCCACTAAACGTCCCTTCGCTCCCTTCAGCAAGCTCGCTCCCTCGTTGATTTTTTTAGCGACGCGGGTTCCTATATGGAGCATAGTGCGCCGCCGACCGACCTGGCGCGCACCCCCCTGGCGCTCTGGGCGTTCGTATGGGCCGGCACATATCCTGTTTAGTTTTTTTTCGTTTTTTCTTCAGTTCTCCTTTTTCTTTTTCTTTTTTTCTTTTCTGTTTTCCTTTTTATTTTTATTTTCTCTTTTATTTCCAAATTCGTGAACATTTTTTTGTAGCAAAATCAAAAAATGTTCGTCAATGTGTAAAAATGCTCAATGATTCATAAAATGTACATAAAATTTCTTTTTAATTCATCGCATTGAAAAAATGTTCATCAAATTTCAAAATGTGTTCATCAAATACAAAAAATGTTCAGAAAATTCAAATTTTGTTCATCTATTTCAAAAATTGTTCAACAAATTCAAAATTTGTTCACCATCGTTTTCAAAAATTCTTCAAAACATTCAAAATATTTTATTTTGTTTTTTTATTTTCTTTCCAAATTCTGAGCATTTTTTGTATAAAATTCAAAAAAGAGGTTTGTCAATGTGTAAAAATGCTCATTGATTCAAAAAATGTTCATAAATTTCCTTTTTTGTTCATTGGATTGAAAAAATGTTCATCAAATTCAAATTTGTTCATCAATTTGAAAAATTATTCATGAAATTAATAATTTGTTCGTCGATTTCAAAATTTGTTCATGGAATTCAAGATTTTTTCATCCATTTTTACAAAAAAAAAAATCTTGAATACAAATTTTGTTCATCGAGTTTAAAAAATGTTAATCATATTCAAATTTTGATCATCAAATATTACAAAAATGTTCATCGCTATTAAAAAATGCTCATATAAATTTGTTCGTCAAAATAATGAAATTTTCATTAAAATTCAAAAATTGTTTGTTATTTTGAAATCACGAACACTTGTTTTATAAAATTCGCTTTTTCGAAATTTTGAACTTTTCTAAATTACGAATTTTTTTTGAAGAAAAACGAAAAGCAAAAATAGTAATAAAGAACGAATTAAAAATAACTGGGGCGTTCTGCCCTGCTCATGGGCTGGCCCACTAGGGGCGCAAGGGAGCGGCGCGCTGGCATGTTCGCCAGCGCGTCACGCGCCATATAGGAGCACCCATTTGCGACGGCTGGTGTGTCTCAAAAAAAAATGCGACGGCTGGTCGGCTCTTCAAAAAACGGACGGTCTTTGTTTATGATTGCAAAATTTTAAGGTTTTATTAATTTATGTTGTGAATTTCCATAATGCGTGACTTTCAGAAACAATTCAACAAATTCCAAAATTTGTACGTGAATTCAAAAAAAGTTCACATGTTCAACAAAATGCTATACAAAAATTGCTTGTGAATATTAAAAAAAAATCTTTATGTAAAAAAGGTCCCTATTGGGCGACGGCTGATCCTATTTGATGTCAGATCACTAATTAAGTAGTATTCTTTCCAAAGACCACTTTCACCTTCTAGGATGCGACAAGTGTCATGTTGCATGTACGCCACTTGTCGCAACCTGAGAGTTTTCCCTTTTTTCGTAGATCCGTCTATTCAAAACATTTTATCTTTTAAAATTTGCTTTCAAATCCCAAACCATTTTCATCGTTGGATTTATCTCGTGTCGGGTCTTCAAAAGTAGATCCCATGTCGATAGGTTTTGACGAACCTTTTTTCACAAAAACAACCAAACGAAAAAACCACACAGGGAGCACATTTTTTCCCTTTCCGAGAGTTACGCATGCCTCTCGCAGAAGCAAATCCGCCGCTCTTTCGGAAGCAAATTTGTGCCTCTTGCAAAAGGGAAAAAACAAAGAAAACGTGTTTGTTTCGTTTCCGAGAGGTATGCTTGCGGAAGCAAACCGCGCCTCTCGTGAAACAAAATTGTGCCTCCACGGAAGCAAAAAAAATGCATTTTTCCGTTTTCGAGAGGGACGGCCGTGCCTCTCACGGAAGCAAAAAAAAGGCGTTCTTTTGTTTTCGAGAGGCATGATCGTGCCTCTCGCGAAAGCAAAATCGTGCCTCTGCGAAAGCAAAAAAACATGCTTCTTTTCGTTTTCGAGAGGCGGTGCCTCTCGCGAAAGCAAAAAAGTTGTGTTTTTGTGTAAAAATAAATATCAAAAAGCTAGGAACGGTCGGTGAAAAACTGAAAAGCCAAAAAAAAAACACAAGCGGAGAAAAAAATCAGAAAGAGTGCCTAGAGCGCACTAAGTGGCACGCTCCCAGTCCACCCCAAGTGACCCTTGAGGAGGCTCCCATCGAGCGCTCCTCGGTTAACTGCACCCTATTTGGTGTGTACGTCGCCAAATATTGACCTAGTGCGCACCCCCAGCTCCCCGCTTGGTATACTTGGGCCGGCCCAAATAGATCCTATTCCAGAAGGGTTTTTTGTGTGTGTGTTTTCATCTAATTGTTTATGCTTTTTCTATTTTCTTTCTTTTCTTTTTTATATTTTTAGTTCTTTAATTTGGTTTTTGTTTCTTTTATTTCATGTTCATTTTTCCTTTTCTATTTCCTTTTCCATTTCCCATGATTGTTGTTCTTAATTCATTTTTTACCTTCCTTTTTAAATTTTGCGATCATCTTTCAAAATCGTGGACAGTTTTTTGAAATTGTGCACATTTTTAATCATGAACATGTTTTGAATTCACAAACACTTTTTTAAAATTGTGACTTGTTTTGCAATCCTGAACATTTGTACAATTTGCGGACATTATTTTCAAATCATTCACATTTCAACGATGACTAACATTTATTTTGCAAGTCCGTGAATGATTTTTTTGAAACTCTAATTTTTTTTCATAATCATGAACATGTTTTGATTTGTATCGCATTTTTCAAACGAATATTTTCTGAAATTTGTGAACAATTTTTAGAGTTCGTGAACATATTTTTCAAAATCATGAACATTTTCTGAATCATCTAACATCTTTAAGTGATAAAAAAAGATTTTTGGGAACAGCTTTTGAATTTTGTGATCATTTTTCGAAAATTCCTGAACTTTTTTTATTTCACAAACATTTATTCAAATCACGATCGTACTTTGAATATGAAAACTATTTTTTAAAATCATGAACATTTTTATTTTCCCAAAGACTTCAAAACATCTGTTTTAAAAATTAGAACTTTTTTGTAATCCTGAATTATTTTGAAAAAGAAGAAAAAACAAAATAAAGGCAAAATGAAAGGAACCTGGGCGTAGCACCGGGCACATGGGCTGGCCCAAAATGGCTTGCGGGGTGTGCGCGTTGGCTGCTTCGCCAGCACGGAATAGGAGGACCATGTACGTTCAGAGACCTCCTATATGGCGCTAATTGAGGCGTCAACTAAAGCGTGGGACGCACAGTAGTTCGCCTCTAGGCCTGCCTGCACAACGATATGAAAAAATACATGGGCGTCCCACTCGGCACATGGGCCGGCCCAAAAGGGCATGCGGGGGTGCGCGATGGCTGCTTTGCGAGCGCGGAACTGAAGGGCCCCCTACGTTTAGGGACCTCCAATATGACACTAACTGCGTTAGAGAGCACAACGAAATGAAAAGGCATGGGCGTCCCACCCATCACATGGGCCGGCCCAAAAGAACAGTGCGGTGGCTACTTCGCCAATGCGGAATAGGAGGACCCCCTAAGTTCAGAGACTTCCTTTCAGAGACTTCCTACATGAACTTCGTACCCCTAAAAAAAACATGAACTTC
Organism: Triticum monococcum; assembly: GCA_034509565.1. Lineage (NCBI taxonomy): Eukaryota > Viridiplantae > Streptophyta > Magnoliopsida > Poales > Poaceae > Triticum > Triticum monococcum. The sequence goes on along the minus strand of CM067843.1, from coordinate 70,082,151 downwards.
GTCAAATAAAGCGTGGGATGCACATCTAGGCCAGCCGGCACCGATGTGACTTGTGTGTTATCTCGTGCGAGTAAAAATTCAAAAATGCAACTAGCTTATGTCTTGAACTCACGGCCTTCAAGTCATGATGAGTTGCTTCAATGACAGTGCAGTGTCGAAGTAGGCTTCTCGGTCACCCCATACACACTGCCGTACGGTCACATGGGTCAGGTGAATGCGGAAGGCGGCCGCTTCGTTGCGTCCGCTCTAGAACAACATGAAAATGCACGATGAGGATTCTAGAGCAAAACTCGCGACGAAGGCTTTGTGTGGGACCATGTAGCCAAATGCCAACGCGGCATGTGTTCGCACACTCGCAAACCTTACTTTGGTTTGTTTCCGTTTGTGAGAATTTGGACGTCCGGACCGATTCACAAACGTTTAATGCACGGTGCTAAATGGCAAAAAGTATTTGAGCCTGATTGTGCGGACATTTATGTGAGTTTTTTAACACAGTACATACGCAAAGCACTCATATATACGCGCATACACTTATCCTTACAAACGCACACACACACCTTATCTTTATGAATACCTCCGAGATACTGAACTAGCATGTCATCTTGAGATTTTACGAAATCATCACTGACGCCTCGTAGTTGACGGAAACCCTTGAGATCGCCGGCGCCAGCCAGGTGTACTGCACAATGCACATCATCCCGTGCGAGTGCGACACGACGCATGATCCGACCCCGCTTGATCGGCACGGGCGCCGTCACATTCACATATACCTACATCAGTTTCTGACGCTGAAACACGTGCTTGTATGCATGGTCTACTAAACCTTTTCCTGCAGCTAAGCAATGAGCAGTTCTACCCGGACTCAGATTGTGCAGCTCTAGTTACAAACAAACCTCGGGACAGACAATACTTGGCCCCGGGGGGATCATTTTCCTTTGTAGAGATATGCAGTCTTGTCGGCCAACGAAAATTGAAGAAAAAGCTAACATAGTTCAACTTGAGCGTCCGCATGTTGACATTTTATTGCTTTCCTAACAAAACACATCCCAGTGCAATCGTCTCTACACAAGTTGTCCTCAACGGGCAACGTGAATGCAATACAATCACACAAATCCAGATTCAGAATTCGGGGTAGCCATGCTAGTGTACGAGTGGTGGTTCAGAGAACCGTGGCGGCGGAGGCGGAATCTCACCCAAAATGTCGGCGTAGCGCTGCCGGGGGAGATGGTGGGCGAAGATGAGCACTGATCATGGCAAGCCTGGCTTCACGGACTTCGGAGACCAGCTCGTTGTAGAAATCGATCGCCTGCGACTCCTTCTGGTGAAGCCTGGCCGACCTGATGCCCAGTGCCGCGGTCTTGGCGTCTCTGGTGACCCGGGTCTCCGCGGTCACCTGCCGCCTCTCCTCCGCAATGCCCTCCAGGGCTGCCGCCTTGCGCTGCATCAGCTCGTACATCTGGATAATCCAAGCCCTCTGCTCCTCGCCCTCCCCGGGGATGTTGCCGGCACGATCCTCCGCCTGGCCATCCATGACGCCGACCTCGGCAGCAGCACCCCCGTCGCCCAGCTCAGCGGGGAGGACGACCTCCTGCTCGGGCACCTCAGCATGAACAAGGCCGCCACCCAGAGCGGGGAGCGCGGCCTCCTCCTCCTGGAGCAGCTTGCTCTCGCCCGCGAGCCCCGCCGCAAGAGCACCACCGCCACCAAGCTCGGCGGGGAGGGCGCCCTCGACCTCCTCCTCGGGCACGGCCTCCCGTGCCGGTGCTGGAAGGCGCACCACTGCACCGTCGACGACGTGTAGTCCCGCCGAGGCGTCGTGGTGAGCGCGTGGCGGTGGCTGCGGGAGAGGGGGTGCGCGGCGAGCGCGTGGCGGTGGGTGCGGCTGTGGCTGCGGGTGCAGGTGCGGCGCGAAGCCAGGCGCGTGGCGGCGAGCGCGCCCACGCGGGTGTGGGTGCGCCTGCGGCGCGAAGGGCGCGTGACGGCGCGGGTGTGGGTGCGGGTGCGGCGCAAAGGCATGGCGGCGAGGGCCGGGCCGATGAGCCCCTGCTACGAACACAGCAGGGGGGGTGGGCGAGCAGTGCGTAAGCGGCGGCGAGGCGGCGTGGTGGAAGGAGCGGGGCGCAGGCGAGCCGTGCCGCGTGGCGTCCAGGGCGCACCTGCGGTGGCGGGGAGGGGAAGAAGCGGGGAGTAGCTCCCACGAACGCCATCCGTGGCGGGGAGGCGGAGAGGCGGCGAGGCGCTCGCGCGGAGGCCATGCGTGGCGGGGAGGGGGGGAGGCGGCGAGGCGCTCGCGCAGAAGCCATGAACGGCGGCGACGGGTGCGCAGCCCGCGCTCGCGCTCGCGCGGCCGCGGGTGGTGGCGCGAAGAAGGGAGGGTACCGCGCTCGTGCAACGGCGGGAGGTGGAGCGAAGAGGGGAGGGTGCCGCGCTCGCGCGGCGGCGGGAGGTGGAGGGGGGCGATGGCGTGGTCGCGCGGGGTGGCGGGTGGCGCCGCGGCCGCGGCGCGGAACGTCCATGGCTGCCGGACGAAGCCGCGCTTGGTTGGGGAGAAGGGGGGGAATGGAGACGCTGGTTCACTTATACTGGCGAGCGTAAGTTATCCGGCGGCCGCGAGGGGTGGGCTGGACGCGCCGGCGCCGCACCGGATCGGTCGCGAGGTGAAGCAGCCGACCCGGTCGCGAGCCGGATTGGACGCGCCGCGCAGCAGCGCCATCCTGCAGTGCTGCTGGTGCTGCTCCCTGTCCCTGAGCGCGGCGCGCGGCGAGGTTCGTCTCTGGCCTGGGGAAGAAAGAAGGGGAGGGGCCAGTTTTTGTTTTGCCCCTCCTCTTTGCTCCTATTTCATATCTTACCTATACACAGTTTGTTAATAATTCAATAAAGCACCCTTTCATCCTAAAATCATCGCTAGTTACATTTTCTCCTTTCAGATTTATTTTCTCTAAATTTTAAAAAATTAATTAAAAAATTTCTAGTTCCTTTTATACATCCTTTGAAATGTATTTACTTTATACATCCCAAAAATATATTTACTTTTTGTTGAGTACACTAATGCCATGGATGACCTCGGCACGTGCACGACCGCTGGCAGGATCCATGGTTGTTCTCGCTGGTGGTGGGTTTGTCGGGCGTCTTCTCGGTGGAGAGAAGGTCGAATCCGACGGTTACAGTGATTGGCATGTCCGTTACACCTTACATACTTGTCGTGGGCCGCGGCACTTGTTGTGTCTTACATTGCAAGCCCGGCCAATGGTGCGCACTGCTGCGACGAAGGAGAGGGGAACGCTGCCTTTGAGGAAGAAAGAAGCATGGCAATTATATTTGCCCCTCCGCTTTTCTTACATATACTTGTTTGGTCATAAATATATTTATAACTTCATGGTAAAATAAATTTATGAAAACAGCCTCCTTGCTTCCCAAATCAAACAAAATCATGATGCTTGTAATTTTTAAAATTTTAAATTATCTGTTCTCTTATTTTTAAAATTTATATTTTAACACACTACAAACGCAAATGCTCAAATATACACTCAACCCTACAAACGCACTCACGCACACCCTATCCCGATGAGCATCTTCGAAAAACTGAGCCGGCACAACATCTTGAGATTGACGAAGTCCTCACAGACGTCTTCATAGTCGACGAAAACATCTCTTCTCACTAAATGCACAACACCATAAGGCCTCAAATAAACTTATTTCTGGCCCATTTTATACCTTATTGAATTGTGTTTGCTTTATTTATAACATATTGTTATTTCCAAACTTTTTTATTAAATAAAGGTTTGAAAAAATGAAGGTATCTAGAAAAGAGTTAAGGAAATGACACAATATGCCTTGTTGATTGCATCAACTACAAAGCGACTTGACACGTCGCACCATCGTAGCATTTCTTGGCCTACCCCCCCCCCCCCCCCCTCTCCTCCCCCATCTGCACGCTCTCATCCTTCATGCTTTAATCTCACTGCCTCTTCTCCTTCTCTACATTCTTTTGTGTGCCTCTCTAGTGCCCTCTTTGTGTGATCCCTACAAAGATCCTCCTTCATCTCTCGTGCTTTTACTTGGTGGTTCTTCCTCCTACATTGCTTCTTTGACTCTTCCTATTGGTGTTCTCCAATGTCATTGCTATAGATGAAGTGATGGGGAAGCTTGACTTGGATAATGGAAGGGGTGGCTAGATTCATCGTCACTTGCCGCCGAGGTGGCGAAGTTAGGGTCTTAGGGATAAAAATGTTGACGGTGAAAGGTTAGTGATTATGGGGGTTGATGTTGTGTATGTTCATTCGACATGTTACAAGCTCGTTTTGGGTTTGCTGCATACACATGTGTGTGATGATTCTTTGGTGACATCTACCAATAACATGAACGTTGTGTTTATGTAGCATAAGTGTTTTTTGCGATGTTGTAAACTTTGGCTTTCTACGTTGCATATGTGTGATACTTTTTCTCGACAATGGCTACAACCAATGGGGATATGTTCATACTTAAAAATAATTGTTGCAAGGACGTATTTGAAATGTTGCAACATTTTATATGTTTTTATATGCCTTGTGGATTTATTCAAGTTTCCGATCATGTTGCATAAACATGAGGAAATGTTGCGTATAAGGTTTTCTACAATGATCAAACGGTCTAGATCTTACATTTAAGTGTGATCGGGCGACCGGGGAGGTGGACGATCAGGGGCTTGCCCCACATGGCACTGACTAAGTGTTGTCCAAAGATTAAGGTAACACTGTGTGTCAAAAAATATTGAAGGTGCCCCAAAATAGGAATACAAGAATAGGTGAAGGTGTTTTCTCAAAATGCTTCCAAAACTCTAATTACTAAAGAAGGTACAAAATACCTACGGATGCTTTTCTATGCAAAATATAAAACAGTACGAACTAAAACAACAATGAAAAGCTCGCCAATGCGCGTCAAAAGTTTTTGAAGAGGTTTCAAGAAATGGCAGGATATTAAGAAACATGTTTTGAGGTGTATTCTCGTATGCTTCCAAAATTTGTTTATTGAGGTGAGGTTAAAATACCTAAATAATTTTTTAACCGAAATGCAAAAAGAGCAAGAACTTAAAAGCAAGCCCATAACAAAATTGTGCAAAGGGGCATGTTTGGTGCTCGCAAACATTGCTACAACTAATTCTAGACAAGTTGAGGTTGCCACAAAAAGTGTGGCGGATAAAATGTCTACTGTAAGTATGGGCAATATTTGGCCAAAAAATTGAGCTTGCGACATTTGAACCATGTACAAAGAAAATGTGGCAAGCCAAATATGTGGTAGTGGACCAAACATATGCCTAAGTTATTGTTGCAAAACTAAAGTTAGGTTTGGCAACTTCATATTTACATAAACGTTGAAATTTTCCGGCATGGGAAGTACATGTCACGTGGCAAACAAAAAAAACATAGAAGCTACTCTTGGAAGAAATCTATAGTTTGATGCAAAACAGTTGTTTTCACCGAGAAAAAGATTAGTCTTGTTGTTTTTCGTGAATGTGAAACATTTGTAAATTTCCAAATGGTCTGACATTTTGTAAAAAGATTAGTCTTCCAACATTTCTCTCGATTTGGCACTCACATAGGGGATTTCAGATATCCGGATGCATCCAACCCAAAGTAGGGGCTCGTGTTGGAGGACTAAAAGTGTCCGGTATGAATATTTGAACGATCACCAAATGATATCCCTAAGAGGATATCACATAGGTGACATCATCATCTAGTCCGAGGAAACCTAGACCTAGAATTGATATAGAACAATAGGGTCCATGAAGAGAGAACATCACATCTTTGATACCTTCACCAAGTTAAATTTGCCCGCAGGTGCCGGTGTTGCTTGCTTTCACTAGTCGTCTCACTACCCAAGCCTCTGGCCGGCTAGCCCACCAGAACCACTGTTGATGCAACCCTCTCCCCGTGGAGAAGGTCTAGCCCATTGTCACAGATATAGAACCCAGACCGAGGAGCGCCATGAGGGCGAGGAAAAAATAGGTAGTTCGGCGAGTTCATCATAAAACACACACAGACGTACAATATCCGCGTCCACAATCAAATATCTTATTAGAAAATCTTCAAAATCCATACAATGTCATGCAACATAAAATATACACACATACTTCATCTAGATCACATGCATGTCATACATCTAGTTCATCATACATGCCACTGGACTAACAAAAATTGGCATGATTATGGATAAAGTTCACGCATGACGGCCCTTGCCCTTGTCGTCTTTGTCACAAGATTAGTGGTCGAAAATTCAAAATGGATCGAGCCGGATCTGCTCACAGCCAGAGCCCAAAGTTGTCTGATTCGTCACCTTCCTTGTCCTTCTCCTCTTTGGGGGTAGTGCGATGAGAGCACAGGCATCCCAGGTTTGCTCTTTTCTGAGGGCACACGCCATTTAGGCTTGCCGCTTCACGAGGATGCGGGCTCCAAAGGCATCCTCGGTCTCGTCCGATGCCGCATGCGACTTCGCCTCCGCTATTTGATGCGCCCTCTCCCTTGCCCGGTGGGCATGCCTTCACGGCACATCTACAGTTGGGCAATCTACCAGCGTTGAGTTCGAACTCAAAGCCCGACGTCATGGGGATGAGGCTCCATAGTAGGAGTTGCTCCGCGGGTGGATCCAAGCATTGCATGTGCAGACACAATGGATTCTCGCCGGAGTGTCCCGGTCCACGGTGCTCGGGCTGATTCCTCCCGAGAGCGGTGAAGAGCCAGGCGGACGACCAACTCATCCTCGTCCCCACATGGGACGACGCCCCAGTCGATGCATACAGAGCCGCCGGAGTTGGATCGGTTGCCCGCCATGTGGAGGAGGCCGGAAGCTGTGGGAGGGTGAAGCGGCATATACTCAAAGTGGAGTGGAGTAGCAAGTGGCTAGGGTTTTGCCTGGATGTGGATAGGATGGGGGTATTTGTGGGGTCGGGGTGGGCCAGTGTGAGTCGGAACCGACTTGGTGGACGCGTCCGGACCTCCATATATGCGCCCCATATATGGATTGAAAACGTTCAACATGAAAGATGTTCGTCTCGTCGAAACGGTCAAGATTGCTTTTTGACTCGTCTCCATTCGAGGTCGTTTACCACCGCAAAAAAAGACCCGCAAGGTATAGCTAGTTTAAACCGAACAGTTTTGGAAAGTTCGGATAAAACCAATCCGAATTTGACTAGGGTTTTGGACGTGAATTAATGTAATTTTCGTGTAAGGAAAGTCTAGATGAATCCTTTGCTTGTATAGGAAGTCTAGCCGCCTCTTATATATATTGGGGGTGACGGCCGATTGAAACAACACACAATCGAACAAATCAATATACTATTTTTTTCATCTACGTTTTATCTCCCCGCCGTTTTTCTTTCTCGTTCTTCGTTGTTCTTCGTGTTTGAGAGCTGCGAATACCGAGGCTCTAGGGCCAGTGAATCGACCTAGGGCAGCTCATAGCTGCCGCATCCCCTGACGGGGTCCCTCCCGAGTGCTCGGGGTTTTGGGTCTGCAAAAAGCGCCCGCCAACTGTCTTGCGTATCGCATTGTCGGTCTCGTCTCCTTCGACGTGAGCTGCGGTGCATCACCCCCGGCGTCGAGGGTACACGTGACGTGTTCATGTGTCAACACGCCCCATATATGGATTGCATATGAGGATGCCACTCAGCCTGGACTTATAGGGTCGGTATGAGAGATGCGGTTGGGTTGGATTTCTTGAATGGTCACTGACCAGGTTGTCCGCCCGGACGTAGAAAGGCAATATAAGGATCCGATTGTAGATGCTCTTGAAACTTGGACTTTCTATCGCAAAATTCCTGGGGGGAAAAGAAGGAAACGTTTGTATTTACAAACAACCCAACCTAGCAATTTGCATGAACAAATATGATCTTACCAAGAATGCCAAAAGAGTAGAATTAATAATCAGAAAGACTTTTTCAAAAAAGTCGAAAAGACTAAAAATCTGATGTCAGAATTTTAGCCATGACAAATGAACGTTTTTAATAACAATTTATATTAGCAAGAGGATGACAAAAATTAGGTTGCAAGTACGTCATTTTTTTCTCAAAAAATAAACTGAGCAGGAGTTGTAAGGCTCGTCAACTAAACTTGTCCACGCCTAACACAACTTGCCATGAAAAAGTTCATTTTGCCATGCCTAAAAATCACGTTCATGGCTTTACGATAAGACGCTCGACGCGGTTGTCGAGAGCGTCGTCCATGGCTTTACGTCCCCCACGAAGCCGTAGGATCACCGCGTAAGCAGGGTCCTCCCAGTAGTTGTCCTTGTACCGCTTGTGGATGAGCACTGGGTCAAGCTCATCATCGGATCGCTGGTAGGATGGCTTCGCCCCCACTGCCGGTGCATATGCAGCGACGGCCTTCCAGCTGTTGTCATCGCACTTGTACCGCTTCTCCTCACCGCCGCGTCGAGCTTGCCGTCCGACCGCTCGTGGCCTCTCTTCAGCCCGACCCATACTGGCTCGCATGCATCTGCAGAGTACTAGAGTAGTAGTCCATGGCTTCCCCAAGCAAACGATGGTGTGCGTACGTGCTTAAGGTTGTTTTAGCTCTGATGATGACGCCGAGGTCGGTCTTTGGTTGGAGCATATACGAACCCCGCGCCACGCGCTTAATCCCGCTCCTATTCGAACTGGGCCAGCTTGGGCCTTGCAGTCCGTCCCCGACTGTGTTTTCCTTTTGACTCCTCCTCCCTTCTCTGACACGTGGGGCCCCATTGCCATGGGCTTCACACTGTATTTTTTTTGATATTTTTACAGTACAAGTCTGACAGCCAGGTCTCATGTCTCTCTGACAGGTGGGCCCCCATTGTCATGGTGATATTTTTATACTGTAGTACATATGTAACATATCCGACAGCCAGGCTTCACGAAACAGGTCACCAACTTCATGGTGTGTTCGTGGCTTTTCTAGGAACATCCATATTTTACTGATTAAGCAACAAAGGCATACAAAATCTCCATAATACACTTCAGAGCATAATCAAAAGTACATGATTGACTGAACACCTACAAGACTTGGCTAAAACTTAGCCCTCAGCGGCTTGTTTCGAACCTTGTAAGGGCCTTAGCTTAAGACCGGACATGTGTCTCCGTTACGAAAAAAAGACTTAGCTAAAACAAGAACTACTAGATTAAGGTCTTGATGAGCGTGCTTGGAGGAAATAGAGCTAACAATGAGGAGAGCGATCTCAGACCTCGGAATAGAGCCGATGCACAAGAGAAAAGCAATCAGTAGCGAAGATCGCATCCGGAAGTTGTTCTTCTTGTGGGAGATAGACTGCACGATGAAACGCAAGGACTTTAACCATTTCAGGTCTAGAGCTCCGGTAATGGGTTCAGTGCAAGTTCAATGCATTTAGCCACGCCAGTTGCGAGGGGCTGACAGTCGCGGATTTTCTCTTGGACCCCTCATGACGTGTGGATCTCTCCCAGGCAAATGCTCGACGCATGTGGATCTCTTCTCCTGGGAAATTACACAGATTGGGAACAGAATGTTAAGGGGATGAGCGACTTTTTCTTAAAGACGGTACCGACGAAGACGTTCATAAACACATGCATACTCTCAAGAGCTTTGCTACACGCACAGATAGATGACAACGGGCTTTTACGGGGAAGCTTATCTGAAACATTTTGATTGGAAGAAAGAATGATGAAGGCCCACACCCCCTGAAAATTAGGGGGGGGGGGGGAGATTAGTTAACGAGGAGACCCTGTAATAGGCCCGTAATAGTCCGTTGATTTAGAATTTTCGTACTCTCACCTGTATAAAGGCACACACTACACGCATAAGTCAGCACAAGTGTCTCGCTATTGACGGAGTGTTGCCTTCCACTAAAGAATAATTCACCTTTATTTGGCACCAAAGTTTTAAATATAGGGTTTGATCCATGTTGGAGAGAGGTTACTCGACACCAACAATAGCGTCAAGACCAAGATCTCCATGGGGACAGTTTTCCTCTCGGGAATGCTGCCCCACAGCCAGCCTCCCGGCAGGCTTCATAAGTACAATAGAGCTGAGTCAGCGGGCTATAAGAAATAAACTAGTATATTTCTGCTTAGTTGGAGGAAAGAGAAGAGGAGAGAGAAGGTAAGCGGGCTCTTCGTGAAGAGCCAGCTCTAGCACGTGCTCCTAGGCACTTTGTGAGAATGAGAAGTGAGCCACATAATAAAAAAGTAGTACACTCTTTTGATCTATTATTGTACATGTGGGCTATAAGATGGGCCGTAGATGACATGGCACTGGCTTATAGCCAGCAGCTGGCTATACTATTAACCATGCTCTAAGTCTTGCGGACAGGCACGGGTGACGAGACGCGTTGTCGGGAGCAGATGCACATCCCATCTGACGTCTTTATTGACTTTGCGTATGCCACTGTTGCATGGGCTGACAAGTGGCACGTATGCGATGAAAAGCATGCATGGTGCCAGCAAGCGGGCAACTTGGGTTCTAAGGGAGGTCATACATGCCCGTCAGCTGGCCCTGTGCTATGGTTAGCCGCCACAGGTCTAGGCTATCGTATCCCCTAAGCAGTCTCATCAGCATAGCCGCAAATCCCTTATGGATTGAGGGTATTATTGTCCATCTAATCATCCAACGTTGGTTCTCTAGGAGACGAGCAACGAAATACTGTAGTGATTTACATAAGCAAATATGATCTTTTTTTTAACAAAGGATGAATTGTATTGACTCAATACGAACCATAAAAAAAATACAAACACAATAAGCATATACCTGACCTCTGCATATCCACTATATACGTAGTCAACACCAACACTCACAAATAAAAACATGTCGACAAATAGCAAGTCACGTGTCAGAAGAGGATAGAAATCCATAAAGTACTATCTTACGGAAGAAGGCCAAAAGAGTACAATTAATAAAGCCGACGGGCGACGGTGCTCAGACGCGGGGGCTAATCTAGTTACACCAAGTTCGTACGCACTAGCTCACGCAGCCTGGCGGCGCGCTGCTCGGCGCAGCCTTGACCATGCGCTCGACCTCGTTGTCGAAAGCATCGTCCATGGTTTTCTTTCTCCCGCGGCGCTTCACCATCAGCGCGTAAGCAGGGTCCTCCCAGTAGTTGCCCTTGTACCGCTTGTCGATGAACACAGGGTCAATCTCGTCCTCGGATCGCTGGTAGGCTCGCTTCGAACCCGCCGTCGGAGCGTACGCAGCGACGGCCTTCCAACTACTGCCGTCGCACTTGTGCCGCTTGTCCGTCACCGTGGCGTCGAGCTTGCAGTCCGACTGCTCGTATCCTCTCTTCAGCCCAACCCATGCTGGCTGGGTTGTACCTGCGTAGTAGTATTCCATGGCTTCACCAAGCAAGCGACGGTGTGCCATGTGCGTATAGGTTCCGACGATAATTAGCTAGGTTTTGGGTATCTTTGAGGCCGCCACCGGCCTGGCATTATATGGGAACCAGCCACGCCTTAATCCCGGTCCGAATCGACTGGGCCGGCCCAATAGTGGGCGCGCCTGTTTGCTTGTACATTAGCGCTGCGATGTTCGTCTCAAAAGAAAAAGTAGCGAAAATAAAGGGCGCTTCTGCCAGGATTCGACATCTTGACCTCCAACTCGCGTTCAAAAGGAGCCAACCAGTAGACCTATCAAGTGTTGATTGTTAAAACGTGAAGCGTGCTGGTATAAGAACTAATACCAATGAAGAATCTGGACAGTTTTTTTTAAAAAAATCAAACTTTCCTTTGAAATAGTGATTTTTTTAACAAACGAGCAATGTTTCAAAATACGGTAGATTTTTTAACAACTCGGACATATTTTCAAATTTCAGAAAATAAAACAAAAGACGCGAACATTTTTCGACAGATTTGTTTAAAAAATTCCTGAAAATTTTTCGAAAACCTGAACCTTTATAGAATCTTGAGACCAAAAGTTTGATAATGGGAACCATTTTTCAAAAGCACAAACTTTTTTGAACGTACGATTACGCAAACAAATTTTTGAACCGGAATTAGTTACTGTAGTGAACAACATTTTGAACGTATGATTACGCAAACAAATTTTCTAAAAACGAGCAAAATTTGAGTTTCTCAATCATTTCTGGAATTTGTGACATTTCTTTAAAGCACAAACATTTTCGGAATCTTGAGAACAAATTTTGAAATGGAGAACAAATTTGGAAGCATGAACAATTTTTTAAAGCACAAAACATTTTTGAATCTTCGGAACAATTTTGAAAAATCCCGAACGAATTTGGGAGCGCGAACAATTTTTTAAAGCACGAACATTTTTTGAATCTTGCGAACAAATTTTGAAACGGAGAACAAATTTTGAAGTGTGAACAATTTTTTAAAGCACAAACATTTTTTAATCTTGAGAACAATTTTGAAAAATCCCGAACAAATTTGGAAGAGCGAACAAGTTTTTAAAGCACAAACATTTTTTAATCTTGAGAACAATTTTGAAAAATCCCAAACAAATTTGGAAGAGCGAACAATTTTCTAAAGCACGAACATTTTTTTGAATCTTGAGAACAAATTTTGAAACAGAGAACAATTTTGAAAAATCCCGAACAAATTAGGAAGCGCGAATATTTTATGAAAACGTGAACATCTTATGAAATCTGGTACATTTTCTGCATTTCGAAAGTTTTGAACTTTTTTGTGTAACGAGAACAAATTTTGAATTTTGAAAACATTTTTCGAAAACTGAACTTTTTGTAAAAAAATACGAACAAAATTTGAATATTTTGACTTTATTTTGAAGAAAAGAGAGGAAATAGAAAGAAAACAAAAAAATCAGGAACATTTTTCGAAGTTGTGAACAAAATTTTGAAAATGCGAACACTATTTCAGAAATATGAACAAATTTTGACAAAAAGAACATTTTTGAAAATTCTAAACCATATTTGAAGTTTTTGAAAAGCTTAAAAAGAAAAAAATTAAAAAGAAAAAACAAAGAAAACGAGAAAAAATAAATAACAGAATAAGATTGTGAAGAAAAACCAGAAAGAACCAGTAGAAGGAACTGGTTTTAAGTTTTTTCGTCGCTTTCCGTCTCTATAAGTTTAGCTTTGTTGTTCGTTTACATCCACGAGTCGGTCGCGATGGCTACCGCGGTGTGTACCTCTACAGGAGGTCGTTAGTTCAATCCCTGTTCCGACCATTTTTCGTGGTTTTTTAATATCGCAAAGTGAAACCAGTTAAATGGGCCGGCCCAGGGTGAGCTGCGCCCTATGCGAAGCGGCGACTACTTGCCGCAGTAACCGGCGAATAGGAAATTCCCCAAGCAAGAGTTTGAGACCTCCTTTTTTTTTGAGAAACTTTTGAGACCTCCTATAGCGCCCGTTGAAGAGCCCGCTCACAAGCCGCAACAACGGACCGGCCCACTAAACGTCCCTTCGCTCCCTTCAGCAAGCTCGCTCCCTCGTTGATTTTTTTAGCGACGCGGGTTCCTATATGGCGCATAGTGCGCCGCCGACCGACCTGGCGCGCACCCCCCTGGCGCTCTGGGCGTTCGTATGGGCCGGCACATATCCTGTTTAGTTTTTTTTCGTTTTTTCTTCAGTTCTCCTTTTTCTTTTTCTTTTTTTCTTTTCTGTTTTCCTTTTTATTTTTATTTTCTCTTTTATTTCCAAATTCGTGAACATTTTTTTGTAGCAAAATCAAAAAATGTTCGTCAATGTGTAAAAATGCTCAATGATTCATAAAATGTACATAAAATTTCTTTTTAATTCATCGCATTGAAAAAATGTTCATCAAATTTCAAAATGTGTTCATCAAATTCAAAAAATGTTCAGAAAATTCAAATTTTGTTCATCTATTTCAAAAATTGTTCAACAAATTCAAAATTTGTTCACCATCGTTTTCAAAAATTCTTCAAAACATTCAAAATATTTTATTTTGTTTTTTTCTTTTCTTTCCAAATTCTGAGCATTTTTTGTATAAAATTCAAAAAAGAGGTTTGTCAATGTGTAAAAATGCTCATTGATTCAAAAAATGTTCATAAATTTCCTTTTTTGTTCATTGGATTGAAAAAATGTTCATCAAATTCAAATTTGTTCATCAATTTGAAAAATTATTCATGAAATTAATAATTTGTTCGTCGATTTCAAAATTTGTTCATGGAATTCAAGATTTTTTCATCCATTTTTACAAAAAAAAAATCTTGAATACAAATTTTGTTCATCGAGTTTAAAAATGTTAATCATATTCAAATTTTGATCATCAAATATTACAAAAATGTTCATCGCTATTAAAAAATGCTCATATAAATTTGTTCGTCAAAATAATGAAATTTTCATTAAAATTCAAAAATTGTTTGTTATTTTGAAATCACGAACACTTGTTTTATAAAATTCGCTTTTTCGAAATTTTGAACTTTTCTAAATTACGAATTTTTTTTTGAAGAAAAACGAAAAGCAAAAATAGTAATAAAGAACGAATTAAAAATAACTGGGGCGTTCTGCCCTGCTCATGGGCTGGCCCACTAGGGGCGCAAGGGAGCGGCGCGCTGGCATGTTCGCCAGCGCGTCACGCGCCATATAGGAGCACCCATTTGCGACGGCTGGTGTGTCTCAAAAAAAAATGCGACGGCTGGTCGGCTCTTCAAAAAACGGACGGTCTTTGTTTATGATTGCAAAATTTTAAGGTTTTATTAATTTATGTTGTGAATTTCCATAATGCGTGACTTTCAGAAACAATTCAACAAATTCCAAAATTTGTACGTGAATTCAAAAAAAGTTCACATGTTCAACAAAATGCTATACAAAAATTGCTCGTGAATATTAAAAAAAATCTTTATGTAAAAAAGGTCCCTATTGGGCGACGGCTGATCCTATTTGATGTCAGATCACTAATTAAGTAGTATTCTTTCCAAAGACCACTTTCACCTTCTAGGATGCGACAAGTGTCATGTTGCATGTACGCCACTTGTCGCAACCTGAGAGTTTTTCCTTTTTTCGTAGATCCGTCTATTCAAAACATTTTATCTTTTAAAATTTGCTTTCAAATCCCAAACCATTTTCATCGTTGGATTTATCTCGTGTCGGGTCTTCAAAAGTAGATCCCATGTCGATAGGTTTTGACGAACATTTTTTCACAAAAACAACCAAACGAAAAAACCACACAGGGAGCACATTTTTTCCCTTTCCGAGAGTTACGCATGCCTCTCGCAGAAGCAAATCCGCCGCTCTTTCGGAAGCAAATTTGTGCCTCTTGCAAAAGGGAAAAAACAAAGAAAACGTGTTTGTTTCGTTTCCGAGAGGTATGCTTGCGGAAGCAAACCGCGCCTCTCGTGAAACAAAATTGTGCCTCCACGGAAGCAAAAAAAATGCATTTTTCCGTTTTCGAGAGGGACGGCCGTGCCTCTCACGGAAGCAAAAAAAAGGCGTTCTTTTGTTTTCGAGAGGCATGATCGTGCCTCTCGCGAAAGCAAAATCGTGCCTCTGCGAAAGCAAAAAAACATGCTTCTTTTCGTTTTCGAGAGGCGGTGCCTCTCGCGAAAGCAAAAAAGTTGTGTTTTTGTGTAAAAATAAATATCAAAAAGCTAGGAACGGTCGGTGAAAAACTGAAAAGCCAAAAAAAAACACAAGCGGAGAAAAAAATCAGAAAGAGTGCCTAGAGCGCACTAAGTGGCACGCTCCCAGTCCACCCCAAGTGACCCTTGAGGAGGCTCCCATCGAGCGCTCCTCGGTTAACTGCACCCTATTTGGTGTGTACGTCGCCAAATATTGACCTAGTGCGCACCCCCAGCTCCCCGCTTGGTATACTTGGGCCGGCCCAAATAGATCCTATTCCAGAAGGGTTTTTTGTGTGTGTGTTTTCATCTAATTGTTTATGCTTTTTCTATTTTCTTTCTTTTCTTTTTTATATTTTTAGTTCTTTAATTTGGTTTTTGTTTCTTTTATTTCATGTTCATTTTTCCTTTTCTATTTCCTTTTCCATTTCCCATGATTGTTGTTCTTAATTCATTTTTTACCTTCCTTTTTAAATTTTGCGATCATCTTTCAAAATCGTGGACAGTTTTTTGAAATTGTGCACATTTTTAATCATGAACATGTTTTGAATTCACAAACACTTTTTTAAAATTGTGACTTGTTTTGCAATCCTGAACATTTGTACAATTTGCGGACATTATTTTCAAATCATTCACATTTCAACGATGACTAACATTTATTTTGCAAGTCCGTGAATGATTTTTTTGAAACTCTAATTTTTTTTCATAATCATGAACATGTTTTGATTTGTATCGCATTTTTCAAACGAATATTTTCTGAAATTTGTGAACAATTTTTAGAGTTCGTGAACATATTTTTCAAAATCATGAACATTTTCTGAATCATCTAACATCTTTAAGTGATAAAAAAAGATTTTTGGGAACAGCTTTTGAATTTTGTGATCATTTTTCGAAAATTCCTGAACTTTTTTTATTTCACAAACATTTATTCAAATCACGATCGTACTTTGAATATGAAAACTATTTTTTAAAATCATGAACATTTTTATTTTCCCAAAGACTTCAAAACATCTGTTTTAAAAATTAGAACTTTTTTGTAATCCTGAATTATTTTGAAAAAGAAGAAAAAACAAAATAAAGGCAAAATGAAAGGAACCTGGGCGTAGCACCGGGCACATGGGCTGGCCCAAAATGGCTTGCGGGGTGTGCGGGTTGGCTGCTTCGCCAGCACGGAATAGGAGGACCATGTACGTTCAGAGACCTCCTATATGGCGCTAATTGAGGCGTCAACTAAAGCGTGGGACGCACAGTAGTTCGCCTCTAGGCCTGCCTGCACAACGATATGAAAAAATACATGGGCGTCCCACTCGGCACATGGGCCGGCCCAAAAGGGCATGCGGGGGTGCGCGATGGCTGCTTTGCGAGCGCGGAACTGAAGGGCCCCCTACGTTTAGGGACCTCCAATATGACACTAACTGCGTTAAAGAGCACAACGAAATGAAAAGGCATGGGCGTCCCACCCATCACATGGGCCGGCCCAAAAGAACAGTGCGGTGGCTACTTCGCCAATGCGGAATAGGAGGACCCCCTAAGTTCAGAGACTTCCTTTCAGAGACTTCCTACATGAACTTCGTACCCCTAAAAAAAACATGAACTTCGTCAAATAAAGCGTGGGATGCACATCTAGGCCAGCCGGCACCGATGTGACTTGTGTGTTATCTCGTGCGAGTAAAAATTCAAAAATGCAACTAGCTTATGTCTTGAACTCACGACCTTCAAGTCATGATGAGTTGCTTCAATGACAGTGCAGTGTCGAAGTAGGCTTCTCGGTCACCCCATACACACTGCCGTACGGTCACATGGGTCAGGTGAATGCGGAAGGCGGCCGCTTCGTTGCGTCCGCTCTAGAACAACATGAAAATGCACGATGAGGATTCTAGAGCAAAACTCGCGACGAAGGCTTTGTGTGGGACCATGTAGCCAAATGCCAACGCGGCATGTGTTCGCACACTCGCAAACCTTACTTTGGTTTGTTTCCGTTTGTGAGAATTTGGACGTCCGGACCGATTCACAAACGTTTAATGCACGGTGCTAAATGGCAAAAAGTATTTGAGCCTGATTGTGCGGACATTTATGTGAGTTTTTTAACACAGTACATACGCAAAGCACTCATATATACGCGCATACACTTATCCTTACAAACGCACACACACACCTTATCTTTATGAATACCTCCGAGATACTGAACTAGCATGTCATCTTGAGATTTTACGAAATCATCACTGACGCCTCGTAGTTGACGGAAACCCTTGAGATTGCCGGCGCCAGCCAGGTGTACTGCACAATGCACATCATCCCGTGCGAGTGCGACACGACGCATGATCCGACCCCGCTTGATCGGCACGGGCGCCGTCACATTCACATATACCTACATCAGTTTCTGACGCTGAAACACGTGCTTGTATGCATGGTCTACTAAACCTTTTCCTGCAGCTAAGCAATGAGCAGTTCTACCCGGACTCAGATTGTGCAGCTCTAGTTACAAACAAACCTCGGGACAGACAATACTTGGCCCCGGGGGGATCATTTTCCTTTGTAGAGATATGCAGTCTTGTCGGCCAACGAAATTGAAGAAAAAGCTAACATAGTTCAACTTGAGCGTCCGCATGTTGACATTTTATTGCTTTCCTAACAAAACACATCCCAGTGCAATCGTCTCTACACAAGTTGTCCTCAACGGGCAACGTGAATGCAATACAATCACACAAATCCAGATTCAGAATTCGGGGTAGCCATGCTAGTGTACGAGTGGTGGTTCAGAGAACCGTGGCGGCGGAGGCGGAATCTCACCCAAAATGTCGGCGTAGCGCTGCCGGGGGAGATGGTGGGCGAAGATGAGCACTGATCATGGCAAGCCTGGCTTCACGGACTTCGGAGACCAGGTCGTTGTAGAAATCGATCGCCTGCGACTCCTTCTGGTGAAGCCTGGCCGACCTGATGCCCAGTGCCGCGGTCTTGGCGTCTCTGGTGACCCGGGTCTCCGCGGTCACCTGCCGCCTCTCCTCCGCAATGCCCTCCAGGGCTGCCGCCTTGCGCTGCATCAGCTCGTACATCTGGATAATCCAAGCCCTCTGCTCCTCGCCCTCCCCGGGGATGTTGCCGGCACGATCCTCCGCCTGGCCATCCATGACGCCGACCTCGGTAGCAGCACCCCCGTCGCCCAGCTCAGCGGGGAGGACGACCTCCTGCTCGGGCACCTCAGCATGAACAAGGCCGCCACCCAGAGCGGGGAGCGCGGCCTCCTCCTCCTGGAGCAGCTTGCTCTCGCCCGCGAGCCCCGCCACAGGAGCACCACCGCCACCAAGCTCGGCGGGGAGGGCGCCCTCGACCTCCTCCTCGGGCACGGCCTCCCGTGCCGGTGCTGGAAGGCGCACCACTGCGCCGTCGACGACGTGTAGTCCCGCCGAGGCGTCGTGGTGAGCGCGTGGCGGTGGCTGCGGGAGAGGGGGTGCGCGGCGAGCGCGTGGCGGTGGGTGCGGCTGTGGCTGCGGGTGCAGGTGCGGCGCGAAGCCAGGCGCGTGGCGGCGAGCGCACCCACGCGGGTGTGGGTGCGCCTGCGGCGCGAAGGGCGCGTGACGGCGCGGGTGTGGGTGCGGGTGCGGCGCAAAGGCATGGCGGCGAGGGCCGGGCCGACGAGCCCCTGCTACGAACACAGCAGGGGGGGTGGGCGAGCAGTGCGTGAGCGGCGGCGAGGCGGCGTGGTGGAAGGAGCGGGGCGCAGGCGAGCCGTGCCGCGTGGCGTCCAGGGCGCACCTGCGGTGGCGGGGAGGGGAAGAAGCGGGGAGTAGCTCCCACGAACGCCATCCGTGGCGGGGAGGCGGAGAGGCGGCGAGGCGCTCGCGCGGAGGCCATGCGTGGCGGGGAGGGGGGGAGGCGGCGAGGCGCTCGCGCAGAAGCCATGAACGGCGGCGACGGGTGCGCAGCCCGCGCTCGCGCTCGCGCGGCCGCGGGTGGTGGCGCGAAGAAGGGAGGGTACCGCGCTCGCGCAACGGCGGGAGGTGGAGCGAAGAGGGGAGGGTGCCGCGCTCGCGCGGCGGCGGGAGGTGGAGGGGGGCGATGGCGTGGTCGCGCGGGGTGGCGGGTGGCGCCGCGGCCGCGGCGCGGAACGTCCATGGCTGCCGGACGAAGCCGCGCTTGGTTGGGGAGAAGGGGGGGAATGGAGACGCTGGTTCACTTATACTGGCGAGCGTAAGTTATCCGGCGGCCGCGAGGGGCGGGCTGGACGCGCCGGCGCCGCACCGGATCGGTCGCGAGGTGAAGCAGCCGACCCGGTCGCGAGCCGGATTGGACGCGCCGCGCAGCAGCGCCATCCTGCAGTGCTGCTGGTGCTGCTCCCTGTCCCTGAGCGCGGCGCGCGGCGAGGTTCGTCTCTGGCCTGGGGAAGAAAGAAGGGGAGGGGCCAGTTTTTGTTTTGCCCCTCCTCTTTGCTCCTATTTCATATCTTACCTATACACAGTTTGTTAATAATTCAATAAAGCACCCTTTCATCCTAAAATCATCGCTAGTTACATTTTCTCCTTTCAGATTTATTTTCTCTAAATTTTAAAAAATTAATTAAAAAATTTCTAGTTCCTTTTATACATCCTTTGAAATGTATTTACTTTATACATCCCAAAAATATATTTACTTTTTGTTGAGTACACTAATGCCATGGATGACCTCGGCACGTGCACGACCGCTGGCAGGATCCATGGTTGTTCTCGCTGGTGGTGGGTTTGTCGGGCGTCTTCTCGGTGGAGAGAAGGTCGAATCCGACGGTTACAGTGATTGGCATGTCCGTTACACCTTACATACTTGTCGTGGGCCGCGGCACTTGTTGTGTCTTACATTGCAAGCCCGGCCAATGGTGCGCACTGCTGCGACGAAGGAGAGGGGAACGCTGCCTTTGAGGAAGAAAGAAGCATGGCAATTATATTTGCCCCTCCGCTTTTCTTACATATACTTGTTTGGTCATAAATATATTTATAACTTCATGGTAAAATAAATTTATGAAAACAGCCTCCTTGCTTCCCAAATCAAACAAAATCATGATGCTTGTAATTTTTAAAATTTTAAATTATCTGTTCTCTTATTTTTAAAATTTATATTTTAACACACTACAAACGCAAATGCTCAAATATACACTCAACCCTACAAACGCACTCACGCACACCCTATCCCGATGAGCATCTTCGAAAAACTGAGCCGGCACAACATCTTGAGATTGACGAAGTCCTCACAGACGTCTTCATAGTCGACGAAAACATCTCTTCTCACTAAATGCACAACACCATAAGGCCTCAAATAAACTTATTTCTGGCCCATTTTATACCTTATTGAATTGTGTTTGCTTTATTTATAACATATTGTTATTTCCAAACTTTTTTATTAAATAAAGGTTTGAAAAAATGAAGGTATCTAGAAAAGAGTTAAGGAAATGACACAATATGCCTTGTTGATTGCATCAACTACAAAGCGACTTGACACGTCGCACCATCGTAGCATTTCTTGGCCTACCCCCCCCCCCCCCCCTCTCCTCCCCCATCTGCACGCTCTCATCCTTCATGCTTTAATCTCACTGCCTCTTCTCCTTCTCTACATTCTTTTGTGTGCCTCTCTAGTGCCCTCTTTGTGTGATCCCTACAAAGATCCTCCTTCATCTCTCGTGCTTTTACTTGGTGGTTCTTCCTCCTACATTGCTTCTTTGACTCTTCCTATTGGTGTTCTCCAATGTCATTGCTATAGATGAAGTGATGGGGAAGCTTGACTTGGATAATGGAAGGGGTGGCTAGATTCATCGTCACTTGCCGCCGAGGTGGCGAAGTTAGGGTCTTAGGGATAAAAATGTTGACGGTGAAAGGTTAGTGATTATGGGGGTTGATGTTGTGTATGTTCATTCGACATGTTACAAGCTCGTTTTGGGTTTGCTGCATACACATGTGTGTGATGATTCTTTGGTGACATCTACCAATAACATGAACGTTGTGTTTATGTAGCATAAGTGTTTTTTGCGATGTTGTAAACTTTGGCTTTCTACGTTGCATATGTGTGATACTTTTTCTCGACAATGGCTACAACCAATGGGGATATGTTCATACTTAAAAATAATTGTTGCAAGGACGTATTTGAAATGTTGCAACATTTTATATGTTTTTATATGCCTTGTGGATTTATTCAAGTTTCCGATCATGTTGCATAAACATGAGGAAATGTTGCGTATAAGGTTTTCTACAATGATCAAACGGTCTAGATCTTACATTTAAGTGTGATCGGGCGACCGGGGAGGTGGACGATCAGGGGCTTGCCCCACATGGCACTGACTAAGTGTTGTCCAAAGATTAAGGTAACACTGTGTGTCAAAAAATATTGAAGGTGCCCCAAAATAGGAATACAAGAATAGGTGAAGGTGTTTTCTCAAAATGCTTCCAAAACTCTAATTACTAAAGAAGGTACAAAATACCTACGGATGCTTTTCTATGCAAAATATAAAACAGTACGAACTAAAACAACAATGAAAAGCTCGCCAATGCGCGTCAAAAGTTTTTGAAGAGGTTTCAAGAAATGGCAGGATATTAAGAAACATGTTTTGAGGTGTATTCTCGTATGCTTCCAAAATTTGTTTATTGAGGTGAGGTTAAAATACCTAAATAATTTTTTAACCGAAATGCAAAAAGAGCAAGAACTTAAAAGCAAGCCCATAACAAAATTGTGCAAAGGGGCATGTTTGGTGCTCGCAAACATTGCTACAACTAATTCTAGACAAGTTGAGGTTGCCACAAAAAGTGTGGCGGATAAAATGTCTACTGTAAGTATGGGCAATATTTGGCCAAAAAATTGAGCTTGCGACATTTGAACCATGTACAAAGAAAATGTGGCAAGCCAAATATGTGGTAGTGGACCAAACATATGCCTAAGTTATTGTTGCAAAACTAAAGTTAGGTTTGGCAACTTCATATTTACATAAACGTTGAAATTTTCCGGCATGGGAAGTACATGTCACGTGGCAAACAAAAAAAACATAGAAGCTACTCTTGGAAGAAATCTATAGTTTGATGCAAAACAGTTGTTTTCACCGAGAAAAAGATTAGTCTTGTTGTTTTTCGTGAATGTGAAACATTTGTAAATTTCCAAATGGTCTGACATTTTGTAAAAAGATTAGTCTTCCAACATTTCTCTCGATTTGGCGCTCACATAGGGGATTTCAGATATCCGGATGCATCCAACCCAAAGTAGGGGCTCGTGTTGGAGGACTAAAAGTGTCCGGTATGAATATTTGAACGATCACCAAATGATATCCCTAAGAGGATATCACATAGGTGACATCATCATCTAGTCCGAGGAAACCTAGACCTAGAATTGATATAGAACAATAGGGTCCATGAAGAGAGAACATCACATCTTTGATACCTTCACCAAGTTAAATTTGCCCGCAGGTGCCGGTGTTGCTTGCTTTCACTAGTCGTCTCACTACCCAAGCCTCTGGCCGGCTAGCCCACCAGAACCACTGTTGATGCAACCCTCTCCCCGTGGAGAAGGTCTAGCCCATTGTCACAGATATAGAACCCAGACCGAGGAGCGCCATGAGGGCGAGGAAAAAATAGGTAGTTCGGCGAGTTCATCATAAAACACACACAGACGTACAATATCCGCGTCCACAATCAAATATCTTATTAGAAAATCTTCAAAATCCATACAATGTCATGCAACATAAAATATACACACATACTTCATCTAGATCACATGCATGTCATACATCTAGTTCATCATACATGCCACCGGACTAACAAAAATTGGCATGATTATGGATAAAGTTCACGCATGACGGCCCTTGCCCTTGTCGTCTTTGTCACAAGATTAGTGGTCGAAAATTCAAAATGGATCGAGCCGGATCTGCTCACAGCCAGAGCCCAAAGTTGTCTGATTCGTCACCTTCCTTGTCCTTCTCCTCTTTGGGGGTAGTGCGATGAGAGCACAGGCATCCCAGGTTTGCTCTTTTCTGAGGGCACACGCCATTTAGGCTTGCCGCTTCACGAGGATGCGGGCTCCAAAGGCATCCTCGGTCTCGTCCGATGCCGCATGCGACTTCGCCTCCGCTATTTGATGCGCCCTCTCCCTTGCCCGGTGGGCATGCCTTCACGGCACATCTACAGTTGGGCAATCTACCAGCGTTGAGTTCGAACTCAAAGCCCGACGTCATGGGGATGAGGCTCCATAGTAGGAGTTGCTCCGCGGGTGGATCCAAGCATTGCATGTGCAGACACAATGGATTCTCGCCGGAGTGTCCCGGTCCACGGTGCTCGGGCTGATTCCTCCCGAGAGCGGTGAAGAGCCAGGCGGACGACCAACTCATCCTCGTCCCCACATGGGACGACGCCCCAGTCGATGCATACAGAGCCGCCGGAGTTGGATCGGTTGCCCGCCATGTGGAGGAGGCCGGAAGCTGTGGGAGGGTGAAGCGGCATATACTCAAAGTGGAGTGGAGTAGCAAGTGGCTAGGGTTTTGCCTGGATGTGGATAGGATGGGGGTATTTGTGGGGTCGGGGTGGGCCAGTGTGAGTCGGAACCGACTTGGTGGACGCGTCCGGGCCTCCATATATGCGCCCCATATATGGATTGAAAACGTTCAACATGAAAGATGTTCGTCTCGTCGAAACGGTCAAGATTGCTTTTTGACTCGTCTCCATTCGAGGTCGTTTACCACCGCAAAAAAAGACCCGCAAGGTATAGCTAGTTTAAACCGAACAGTTTTGGAAAGTTCGGATAAAACCAATCCGAATTTGACTAGGGTTTTGGACGTGAATTAATGTAATTTTCGTGTAAGGAAAGTCTAGATGAATCCTTTGCTTGTATAGGAAGTCTAGCCGCCTCTTATATATATTGGGGGTGACGGCCGATTGAAACAACACACAATCGAACAAATCAATATATTATTTTTTTCATCTACGTTTTATCTCCCCGCCGTTTTTCTTTCTCGTTCTTCGTTGTTCTTCGTGTTTGAGAGCTGCGAATACCGAGGCTCTAGGGCCAGTGAATCGACCTAGGGCAGCTCATAGCTGCCGCATCCCCTGACGGGGTCCCTCCCGAGTGCTCGGGGTTTTGGGTCTGCAAAAAGCGCCCGCCAACTGTCTTGCGTATCGCATTGTCGGTCTCGTCTCCTTCGACGTGAGCTGCGGTGCATCACCCCCGGCGTCGAGGGTACACGTGACGTGTTCATGTGTCAACACGCCCCATATATGGATTGCATATGAGGATGCCACTCAGCCTGGACTTATAGGGTCGGTATGAGAGATGCGGTTGGGTTGGATTTCTTGAATGGTCACTGACCAGGTTGTCCGCCCGGACGTAGAAAGGCAATATAAGGATCCGATTGTAGATGCTCTTGAAACTTGGACTTTCTATCGCAAAATTCCTGGGGAAAAAGAAGGAAACGTTTGTATTTACAAACAACCCAACCTAGCAATTTGCATGAACAAATATGATCTTACCAAGAATGCCAAAAGAGTAGAATTAATAATCAGAAAGACTTTTTCAAAAAAGTCGAAAAGACTAAAAATCTGATGTCAGAATTTTAGCCATGACAAATGAACGTTTTTAATAACAATTTATATTAGCAAGAGGATGACAAAAATTAGGTTGCAAGTACGTCATTTTTTTCTCAAAAAATAAACTGAGCAGGAGTTGTAAGGCTCGTCAACTAAACTTGTCCACGCCTAACACAACTTGCCATGAAAAAGTTCATTTTGCCATGCCTAAAAATCACGTTCATGGCTTTACGATAAGACGCTCGACGCGGTTGTCGAGAGCGTCATCCATGGCTTTACGTCCCCCACGAAGCCGTAGGATCACCGCGTAAGCAGGGTCCTCCCAGTAGTTGCCCTTGTACCGCTTGTGGATGAGCACTGGGTCAAGCTCATCATCGGATCGCTGGTAGGATGGCTTCGCCCCCACTGCCGGTGCATATGCAGCGACGGCCTTCCAGCTGTTGTCATCGCACTTGTACCGCTTCTCCTCACCGCCGCGTCGAGCTTGCCGTCCGACCGCTCGTGGCCTCTCTTCAGCCCGACCCATACTGGCTCGCATGCATCTGCAGAGTACTAGAGTAGTAGTCCATGGCTTCCCCAAGCAAACGATGGTGTGCGTACGTGCTTAAGGTTGTTTTAGCTCTGATGATGACGCCGAGGTCGGTCTTTGGTTGGAGCATATACGAACCCCGCGCCACGCGCTTAATCCCGCTCCTATTCGAACTGGGCCAGCTTGGGCCTTGCAGTCCGTCCCCGACTGTGTTTTCCTTTTGACTCCTCCTCCCTTCTCTGACACGTGGGGCCCCATTGCCATGGGCTTCACACTGTATTTTTTTTGATATTTTTACAGTACAAGTCTGACAGCCAGGTCTCATGTCTCTCTGACAGGTGGGCCCCCATTGTCATGGTGATATTTTTATACTGTAGTACATATGTAACATATCCGACAGCCAGGCTTCACGAAACAGGTCACCAACTTCATGGTGTGTTCGTGGCTTTTCTAGGAACATCCATATTTTACTGATTAAGCAACAAAGGCATACAAAATCTCCATAATACACTTCAGAGCATAATCAAAAGTACATGATTGACTGAACACCTACAAGACTTGGCTAAAACTTAGCCCTCAGCGGCTTGTTTCGAACCTTGTAAGGGCCTTAGCTTAAGACCGGACATGTGTCTCCGTTACGAAAAAAAGACTTAGCTAAAACAAGAACTACTACATTAAGGTCTTGATGAGCGTGCTTGGAGGAAATAGAGCTAACAATGAGGAGAGCGATCTCAGACCTCGGAATAGAGCCGATGCACAAGAGAAAAGCAATCAGTAGCGAAGATCGCATCCGGAAGTTGTTCTTCTTGTGGGAGATAGACTGCACGATGAAACGCAAGGACTTTAACCATTTCAGGTCTAGAGCTCCGGTAATGGGTTCAGTGCAAGTTCAATGCATTTAGCCACGCCAGTTGCGAGGGGCTGACAGTCGCGGATTTTCTCTTGGACCCCTCACGACGTGTGGATCTCTCCCAGGCAAATGCTCGACGCATGTGGATCTCTTCTCCTGGGAAATTACACAGATCGGGAACAGAATGTTAAGGGGATGAGCGACTTTTTCTTAAAGACGGTACCGACGAAGACGTTCATAAACACATGCATACTCTCAAGAGCTTTGCTACACGCACAGATAGATGACAACGGGCTTTTACGGGGAAGCTTATCTGAAACATTTTGATTGGAAGAAAGAATGATGAAGGCCCACACCCCCTGAAAATTAGGGGGGGGGGGGGGAGATTAGTTAACGAGGAGACCCTGTAATAGGCCCGTAATAGTCCGTTGATTTAGAATTTTCGTACTCTCACCTGTATAAAGGCACACACTACACGCATAAGTCAGCACAAGTGTCTCGCTATTGACGGAGTGTTGCCTTCCACTAAAGAATAATTCACCTTTATTTGGCACCAAAGTTTTAAATATAGGGTTTGATCCATGTTGGAGAGAGGTTACTCGACACCAACAATAGCGTTAAGACCAAGATCTCCATGGGGACAGTTTTCCTCTCGGGAATGCTGCCCCACAGCCAGCCTCCCGGCAGGCTTCATAAGTACAATAGAGCTGAGTCAGCGGGCTATAAGAAATAAACTAGTATATTTCTGCTTAGTTGGAGGAAAGAGAAGAGGAGAGAGAAGGTAAGCGGGCTCTTCGTGAAGAGCCAGCTCTAGCACGTGCTCCTAGGCACTTTGTGAGAATGAGAAGTGAGCCACATAATAAAAAAGTAGTACACTCTTTTGATCTATTATTGTACATGTGGGCTATAAGATGGGCCGTAGATGACATGGCACTGGCTTATAGCCAGCAGCTGGCTATACTATTAACCATGCTCTAAGTCTTGCGGACAGGCACGGGTGACGAGACGCGTTGTCGGGAGCAGATGCACATCCCATCTGACGTCTTTATTGACTTTGCGTATGCCACTGTTGCATGGGCTGACAAGTGGCACGTATGCGATGAAAAGCATGCATGGTGCCAGCAAGCGGGCAACTTGGGTTCTAAGGGAGGTCATACATGCCCGTCAGCTGGCCCTGTGCTATGGTTAGCCGCCACAGGTCTAGGCTATCGTATCCCCTGAGCAGTCTCATCAGCATAGCCGCAAATCCCTTATGGATTGAGGGTATTATTGTCCATCTAATCATCCAACGTTGGTTCTCTAGGAGACGAGCAACGAAATACTGTAGTGATTTACATAAGCAAATATGATCTTTTTTTTAACAAAGGATGAATTGTATTGACTCAATACGAACCATAAAAAAAATACAAACACAATAAGAATATACCTGACCTCTGCATATCCACTATATACGTAGTCAACACCAACACTCACAAATAAAAACATGTCGACAAATAGCAAGTCACGTGTCAGAAGAGGATAGAAATCCATAAAGTACTATCTTACGGAAGAAGGCCAAAAGAGTACAATTAATAAAGCCGACGGGCGACGGTGCTCAGACGCGGGGGCTAATCTAGTTACACCAAGTTCGTACGCACTAGCTCACGCAGCCTGGCGGCGCGCTGCTCGGCGCAGCCTTGACCATGCGCTCGACCTCGTTGTCGAAAGCATCGTCCATGGTTTTCTTTCTCCCGCGGCGCTTCACCATCAGCGCGTAAGCAGGGTCCTCCCAGTAGTTGCCCTTGTACCGCTTGTCGATGAACACAGGGTCAATCTCGTCCTCGGATCGCTGGTAGGCTCGCTTCGAACCCGCCGTCGGAGCGTACGCAGCGACGGCCTTCCAACTACTGCCGTCGCACTTGTGCCGCTTGTCCGTCACCGTGGCGTCGAGCTTGCCGTCCGACTGCTCGTATCCTCTCTTCAGCCCAACCCATGCTGGCTGGGTTGTACCTGCGTAGTAGTATTCCATGGCTTCACCAAGCAAGCGACGGTGTGCCATGTGCGTATAGGTTCCGACGATAATTAGCTAGGTTTTGGGTATCTTTGAGGCCGCCACCGGCCTGGCATTATATGGGAACCAGCCACGCCTTAATCCCGGTCCGAATCGACTGGGCCGGCCCAATAGTGGGCGCGCCTGTTTGCTTGTACATTAGCGCTGCGATGTTCGTCTCAAAAGAAAAAGTAGCGAAAATAAAGGGCGCTTCTGCCAGGATTCGACATCTTGACCTCCAACTCGCGTTCAAAAGGAGCCAACCAGTAGACCTATCAAGTGTTGATTGTTAAAACGTGAAGCGTGCTGGTATAAGAACTAATACCAATGAAGAATCTGGACAGTTTTTTTAAAAAAAATCAAACTTTCCTTTGAAATAGTGATTTTTTTAACAAACGAGCAATGTTTCAAAATACGGTAGATTTTTTAACAACTCGGACATATTTTCAAATTTCAGAAAATAAAACAAAAGACGCGAACATTTTTCGACAGATTTGTTTAAAAAATTCCTGAAAATTTTTCGAAAACCTGAACCTTTATAGAATCTTGAGACCAAAAGTTTGATAATGGGAACCATTTTTCAAAAGCACAAACTTTTTTGAACGTACGATTACGCAAACAAATTTTTGAACCGGAATTAGTTACTGTAGTGAACAACATTTTGAACGTATGATTACGCAAACAAATTTTCTAAAAACGAGCAAAATTTGAGTTTCTCAATCATTTCTGGAATTTGTGACATTTCTTTAAAGCACAAACATTTTCGGAATCTTGAGAACAAATTTTGAAATGGAGAACAAATTTGGAAGCATGAACAATTTTTTAAAGCACAAAACATTTTTGAATCTTCGGAACAATTTTGAAAAATCCCGAACGAATTTGGGAGCGCGAACAATTTTTTAAAGCACGAACATTTTTTGAATCTTGCGAACAAATTTTGAAACGGAGAACAAATTTTGAAGTGTGAACAATTTTTTAAAGCACAAACATTTTTTAATCTTGAGAACAATTTTGAAAAATCCCGAACAAATTTGGAAGAGCGAACAAGTTTTTAAAGCACAAACATTTTTTAATCTTGAGAACAATTTTGAAAAATCCCAAACAAATTTGGAAGAGCGAACAATTTTCTAAAGCACGAACATTTTTTTGAATCTTGAGAACAAATTTTGAAACAGAGAACAATTTTGAAAAATCCCGAACAAATTAGGAAGCGCGAATATTTTATGAAAACGTGAACATCTTATGAAATCTGGTACATTTTCTGCATTTCGAAAGTTTTGAACTTTTTTGTGTAACGAGAACAAATTTTGAATTTTGAAAACATTTTTCGAAAACTGAACTTTTTGTAAAAAAATACGAACAAAATTTGAATATTTTGACTTTATTTTGAAGAAAAGAGAGGAAATAGAAAGAAAACAAAAAAATCAGAAACATTTTTCGAAGTTGTGAACAAAATTTTGAAAATGCGAACACTATTTCAGAAATATGAACAAATTTTGACAAAAAGAACATTTTTGAAAATTCTAAACCATATTTGAAGTTTTTGAAAAGCTTAAAAAGAAAAAACAAAGAAAACGAGAAAAAATAAATAACAGAATAAGATTGTGAAGAAAAACCAGAAAGAACCAGTAGAAGGAACTGGTTTTAAGTTTTTTCGTCGCTTTCCGTCTCTATAAGTTTAGCTTTGTTGTTCGTTTACATCCACGAGTCGGTCGCGATGGCTACCGCGGTGTGTACCTCTACAGGAGGTCGTTAGTTCAATCCCTGTTCCGACCATTTTTCGTGGTTTTTTAATATCGCAAAGTGAAACCAGTTAAATGGGCCGGCCCAGGGTGAGCTGCGCCCTATGCGAAGCGGCGACTACTTGCCGCAGTAACCGGCGAATAGGAAATTCCCCAAGCAAGAGTTTGAGACCTCCTTTTTTTTTGAGAAACTTTTGAGACCTCCTATAGCGCCCGTTGAAGAGCCCGCTCACAAGCCGCAACAACGGACCGGCCCACTAAACGTCCCTTCGCTCCCTTCAGCAAGCTCGCTCCCTCGTTGA
This sequence comes from Triticum monococcum, assembly GCA_034509565.1. Lineage (NCBI taxonomy): Eukaryota > Viridiplantae > Streptophyta > Magnoliopsida > Poales > Poaceae > Triticum > Triticum monococcum. The sequence goes on along the minus strand of CM067843.1, from coordinate 70,051,702 downwards.
TTTTTTTAGCGACGCGGGTTCCTATATGGCGCATAGTGCGCCGCCGACCGACCTGGCGCGCACCCCCCTGGCGCTCTGGGCGTTCGTATGGGCCGGCACATATCCTGTTTAGTTTTTTTTCGTTTTTTCTTCAGTTCTCCTTTTTCTTTTTCTTTTTTTCTTTTCTGTTTTCCTTTTTATTTTTATTTTCTCTTTTATTTCCAAATTCGTGAACATTTTTTTGTAGCAAAATCAAAAAATGTTCGTCAATGTGTAAAAATGCTCAATGATTCATAAAATGTACATAAAATTTCTTTTTAATTCATCGCATTGAAAAAATGTTCATCAAATTTCAAAATGTGTTCATCAAATTCAAAAAATGTTCAGAAAATTCAAATTTTGTTCATCTATTTCAAAAATTGTTCAACAAATTCAAAATTTGTTCACCATCGTTTTCAAAAATTCTTCAAAACATTCAAAATATTTTATTTTGTTTTTTTCTTTTCTTTCCAAATTCTGAGCATTTTTTGTATAAAATTCAAAAAAGAGGTTTGTCAATGTGTAAAAATGCTCATTGATTCAAAAAATGTTCATAAATTTCCTTTTTTGTTCATTGGATTGAAAAAATGTTCATCAAATTCAAATTTGTTCATCAATTTGAAAAATTATTCATGAAATTAATAATTTGTTCGTCGATTTCAAAATTTGTTCATGGAATTCAAGATTTTTTCATCCATTTTTACAAAAAAAAAATCTTGAATACAAATTTTGTTCATCGAGTTTAAAAAATGTTAATCATATTCAAATTTTGATCATCAAATATTACAAAAATGTTCATCGCTATTAAAAAATGCTCATATAAATTTGTTCGTCAAAATAATGAAATTTTCATTAAAATTCAAAAATTGTTTGTTATTTTGAAATCACGAACACTTGTTTTATAAAATTCGCTTTTTCGAAATTTTGAACTTTTCTAAATTACGAATTTTTTTTGAAGAAAAACGAAAAGCAAAAATAGTAATAAAGAACGAATTAAAAATAACTGGGGCGTTCTGCCCTGCTCATGGGCTGGCCCACTAGGGGCGCAAGGGAGCGGCGCGCTGGCATGTTCGCCAGCGCGTCACGCGCCATATAGGAGCACCCATTTGCGACGGCTGGTGTGTCTCAAAAAAAAATGCGACGGCTGGTCGGCTCTTCAAAAAACGGACGGTCTTTGTTTATGATTGCAAAATTTTAAGGTTTTATTAATTTATGTTGTGAATTTCCATAATGCGTGACTTTCAGAAACAATTCAACAAATTCCAAAATTTGTACGTGAATTCAAAAAAAGTTCACATGTTCAACAAAATGCTATACAAAAATTGCTCGTGAATATTAAAAAAAATCTTTATGTAAAAAAGGTCCCTATTGGGCGACGGCTGATCCTATTTGATGTCAGATCACTAATTAAGTAGTATTCTTTCCAAAGACCACTTTCACCTTCTAGGATGCGACAAGTGTCATGTTGCATGTACGCCACTTGTCGCAACCTGAGAGTTTTTCCTTTTTTCGTAGATCCGTCTATTCAAAACATTTTATCTTTTAAAATTTGCTTTCAAATCCCAAACCATTTTCATCGTTGGATTTATCTCGTGTCGGGTCTTCAAAAGTAGATCCCATGTCGATAGGTTTTGACGAACCTTTTTTCACAAAAACAACCAAATGAAAAAACCACACAGGGAGCACATTTTTTCCCTTTCCGAGAGTTACGCATGCCTCTCGCAGAAGCAAATCCGCCGCTCTTTCGGAAGCAAATTTGTGCCTCTTGCAAAAGGGAAAAAACAAAGAAAACGTGTTTGTTTCGTTTCCGAGAGGTATGCTTGCGGAAGCAAACCGCGCCTCTCGTGAAACAAAATTGTGCCTCCACGGAAGCAAAAAAAATGCATTTTTCCGTTTTCGAGAGGGACGGCCGTGCCTCTCACGGAAGCAAAAAAAAGGCGTTCTTTTGTTTTCGAGAGGCATGATCGTGCCTCTCGCGAAAGCAAAATCGTGCCTCTGCGAAAGCAAAAAAACATGCTTCTTTTCGTTTTCGAGAGGCGGTGCCTCTCGCGAAAGCAAAAAAGTTGTGTTTTTGTGTAAAAATAAATATCAAAAAGCTAGGAACGGTCGGTGAAAAACTGAAAAGCCAAAAAAAAAAAACACAAGCGGAGAAAAAAATCAGAAAGAGTGCCTAGAGCGCACTAAGTGGCACGCTCCCAGTCCACCCCAAGTGACCCTTGAGGAGGCTCCCATCGAGCGCTCCTCGGTTAACTGCACCCTATTTGGTGTGTACGTCGCCAAATATTGACCTAGTGCGCACCCCCAGCTCCCCGCTTGGTATACTTGGGCCGGCCCAAATAGATCCTATTCCAGAAGGGTTTTTTGTGTGTGTGTTTTCATCTAATTGTTTATGCTTTTTCTATTTTCTTTCTTTTCTTTTTTATATTTTTAGTTCTTTAATTTGGTTTTTGTTTCTTTTATTTCATGTTCATTTTTCCTTTTCTATTTCCTTTTCCATTTCCCATGATTGTTGTTCTTAATTCATTTTTTACCTTCCTTTTTAAATTTTGCGATCATCTTTCAAAATCGTGGACAGTTTTTTGAAATTGTGCACATTTTTAATCATGAACATGTTTTGAATTCACAAACACTTTTTTAAAATTGTGACTTGTTTTGCAATCCTGAACATTTGTACAATTTGCGGACATTATTTTCAAATCATTCACATTTCAACGATGACTAACATTTATTTTGCAAGTCCGTGAATGATTTTTTTGAAACTCTAATTTTTTTTCATAATCATGAACATGTTTTGATTTGTATCGCATTTTTCAAACGAATATTTTCTGAAATTTGTGAACAATTTTTAGAGTTCGTGAACATATTTTTCAAAATCATGAACATTTTCTGAATCATCTAACATCTTTAAGTGATAAAAAAAGATTTTTGGGAACAGCTTTTGAATTTTGTGATCATTTTTCGAAAATTCCTGAACTTTTTTTATTTCACAAACATTTATTCAAATCACGATCGTACTTTGAATATGAAAACTATTTTTTAAAATCATGAACATTTTTATTTTCCCAAAGACTTCAAAACATCTGTTTTAAAAATTAGAACTTTTTTGTAATCCTGAATTATTTTGAAAAAGAAGAAAAAACAAAATAAAGGCAAAATGAAAGGAACCTGGGCGTAGCACCGGGCACATGGGCTGGCCCAAAATGGCTTGCGGGGTGTGCGCGTTGGCTGCTTCGCCAGCATGGAATAGGAGGACCATGTACGTTCAGAGACCTCCTATATGGCGCTAATTGAGGCGTCAACTAAAGCGTGGGACGCACAGTAGTTCGCCTCTAGGCCTGCCTGCACAACGATATGAAAAAATACATGGGCGTCCCACTTGGCACATGGGCCGGCCCAAAAGGGCATGCGGGGGTGCGCGATGGCTGCTTTGCGAGCGCGGAACTGAAGGGCCCCCTACGTTTAGGGACCTCCAATATGACACTAACTGCGTTAGAGAGCACAACGAAATGAAAAGGCATGGGCGTCCCACCCATCACATGGGCCGGCCCAAAAGAACAGTGCGATGGCTACTTCGCCAATGCGGAATAGGAGGACCCCCTAAGTTCAGAGACTTCCTTTCAGAGACTTCCTACATGAACTTCGTACCCCTAAAAAAAACATGAACTTCGTCAAATAAAGCGTGGGATGCACATCTAGGCCAGCCGGCACCGATGTGACTTGTGTGTTATCTCGTGCGAGTAAAAATTCAAAAATGCAACTAGCTTATGTCTTGAACTCACGACCTTCAAGTCATGATGAGTTGCTTCAATGACAGTGCAGTGTCGAAGTAGGCTTCTCGGTCACCCCATACACACTGCCGTACGGTCACATGGGTCAGGTGAATGCGGAAGGCGGCCGCTTCGTTGCGTCCGCTCTAGAACAACATGAAAATGCACGATGAGGATTCTAGAGCAAAACTCGCGACGAAGGCTTTGTGTGGGACCATGTAGCCAAATGCCAACGCGGCATGTGTTCGCACACTCGCAAACCTTACTTTGGTTTGTTTCCGTTTGTGAGAATTTGGACGTCCGGACCGATTCACAAACGTTTAATGCACGGTGCTAAATGGCAAAAAGTATTTGAGCCTGATTGTGCGGACATTTATGTGAGTTTTTTAACACAGTACATACGCAAAGCACTCATATATACGCGCATACACTTATCCTTACAAACGCACACACACACCTTATCTTTATGAATACCTCCGAGATACTGAACTAGCATGTCATCTTGAGATTTTACGAAATCATCACTGACGCCTCGTAGTTGACGGAAACCCTTGAGATCGCCGGCGCCAGCCAGGTGTACTGCACAATGCACATCATCCCGTGCGAGTGCGACACGACGCATGATCCGACCCCGCTTGATCGGCACGGGCGCCGTCACATTCACATATACCTACATCAGTTTCTGACGCTGAAACACGTGCTTGTATGCATGGTCTACTAAACCTTTTCCTGCAGCTAAGCAATGAGCAGTTCTACCCGGACTCAGATTGTGCAGCTCTAGTTACAAACAAACCTCGGGACAGACAATACTTGGCCCCGGGGGGATCATTTTCCTTTGTAGAGATATGCAGTCTTGTCGGCCAACGAAAATTGAAGAAAAAGCTAACATAGTTCAACTTGAGCGTCCGCATGTTGACATTTTATTGCTTTCCTAACAAAACACATCCCAGTGCAATCGTCTCTACACAAGTTGTCCTCAACGGGCAACGTGAATGCAATACAATCACACAAATCCAGATTCAGAATTCGGGGTAGCCATGCTAGTGTACGAGTGGTGGTTCAGAGAACCGTGGCGGCGGAGGCGGAATCTCACCCAAAATGTCGGCGTAGCGCTGCCGGGGGAGATGGTGGGCGAAGATGAGCACTGATCATGGCAAGCCTGGCTTCACGGACTTCGGAGACCAGGTCGTTGTAGAAATCGATCGCCTGCGACTCCTTCTGGTGAAGCCTGGCCGACCTGATGCCCAGTGCCGCGGTCTTGGCGTCTCTGGTGACCCGGGTCTCCGCGGTCACCTGCCGCCTCTCCTCCGCAATGCCCTCCAGGGCTGCCGCCTTGCGCTGCATCAGCTCGTACATCTGGATAATCCAAGCCCTCTGCTCCTCGCCCTCCCCGGGGATGTTGCCGGCACGATCCTCCGCCTGGCCATCCATGACGCCGACCTCGGCAGCAGCACCCCCGTCGCCCAGCTCAGCGGGGAGGACGACCTCCTGCTCGGGCACCTCAGCATGAACAAGGCCGCCACCCAGAGCGGGGAGCGCGGCCTCCTCCTCCTGGAGCAGCTTGCTCTCGCCCGCGAGCCCCGCCGCAGGAGCACCACCGCCACCAAGCTCGGCGGGGAGGGCGCCCTCGACCTCCTCCTCGGGCACGGCCTCCCGTGCCGGTGCTGGAAGGCGCACCACTGCGCCGTCGACGACGTGTAGTCCCGCCGAGGCGTCGTGGTGAGCGCGTGGCGGTGGCTGCGGGAGAGGGGGTGCGCGGCGAGCGCGTGGCGGTGGGTGCGGCTGTGGCTGCGGGTGCAGGTGCGGCGCGAAGCCAGGCGCGTGGCGGCGAGCGCGCCCACGCGGGTGTGGGTGCGCCTGCGGCGCGAAGGGCGCGTGACGGCGCGGGTGTGGGTGCGGGTGCGGCGCAAAGGCATGGCGGCGAGGGCCGGGCCGACGAGCCCCTGCTACGAACACAGCAGGGGGGGTGGGCGAGCAGTGCGTGAGCGGCGGCGAGGCGGCGTGGTGGAAGGAGCGGGGCGCAGGCGAGCCGTGCCGCGTGGCGTCCAGGGCGCACCTGCGGTGGCGGGGAGGGGAAGAAGCGGGGAGTAGCTCCCACGAACGCCATCCGTGGCGGGGAGGCGGAGAGGCGGCGAGGCGCTCGCGCGGAGGCCATGCGTGGCGGGGAGGGGGGGAGGCGGCGAGGCGCTCGCGCAGAAGCCATGAACGGCGGCGACGGGTGCGCAGCCCGCGCTCGCGCTCGCGCGGCCGCGGGTGGTGGCGCGAAGAAGGGAGGGTACCGCGCTCGCGCAACGGCGGGAGGTGGAGCGAAGAGGGGAGGGTGCCGCGCTCGCGCGGCGGCGGGAGGTGGAGGGGGGCGATGGCGTGGTCGCGCGGGGTGGCGGGTGGCGCCGCGGCCGCGGCGCGGAACGTCCATGGCTGCCGGACGAAGCCGCGCTTGGTTGGGGAGAAGGGGGGGGAATGGAGACGCTGGTTCACTTATACTGGCGAGCGTAAGTTATCCGGCGGCCGCGAGGGGCGGGCTGGACGCGCCGGCGCCGCACCGGATCGGTCGCGAGGTGAAGCAGCCGACCCGGTCGCGAGCCGGATTGGACGCGCCGCGCAGCAGCACCATCCTGCAGTGCTGCTGGTGCTGCTCCCTGTCCCTGAGCGCGGCGCGCGGCGAGGTTCGTCTCTGGCCTGGGGAAGAAAGAAGGGGAGGGGCCAGTTTTTGTTTTGCCCCTCCTCTTTGCTCCTATTTCATATCTTACCTATACACAGTTTGTTAATAATTCAATAAAGCACCCTTTCATCCTAAAATCATCGCTAGTTACATTTTCTCCTTTCAGATTTATTTTCTCTAAATTTTAAAAAATTAATTAAAAAATTTCTAGTTCCTTTTATACATCCTTTGAAATGTATTTACTTTATACATCCCAAAAATATATTTACTTTTTGTTGAGTACACTAATGCCATGGATGACCTCGGCACGTGCACGACCGCTGGCAGGATCCATGGTTGTTCTCGCTGGTGGTGGGTTTGTCGGGCGTCTTCTCGGTGGAGAGAAGGTCGAATCCGACGGTTACAGTGATTGGCATGTCCGTTACACCTTACATACTTGTCGTGGGCCGCGGCACTTGTTGTGTCTTACATTGCAAGCCCGGCCAATGGTGCGCACTGCTGCGACGAAGGAGAGGGGAACGCTGCCTTTGAGGAAGAAAGAAGCATGGCAATTATATTTGCCCCTCCGCTTTTCTTACATATACTTGTTTGGTCATAAATATATTTATAACTTCATGGTAAAATAAATTTATGAAAACAGCCTCCTTGCTTCCCAAATCAAACAAAATCATGATGCTTGTAATTTTTAAAATTTTAAATTATCTGTTCTCTTATTTTTAAAATTTATATTTTAACACACTACAAACGCAAATGCTCAAATATACACTCAACCCTACAAACGCACTCACGCACACCCTATCCCGATGAGCATCTTCGAAAAACTGAGCCGGCACAACATCTTGAGATTGACGAAGTCCTCACAGACGTCTTCATAGTCGACGAAAACATCTCTTCTCACTAAATGCACAACACCATAAGGCCTCAAATAAACTTATTTCTGGCCCATTTTATACCTTATTGAATTGTGTTTGCTTTATTTATAACATATTGTTATTTCCAAACTTTTTTATTAAATAAAGGTTTGAAAAAATGAAGGTATCTAGAAAAGAGTTAAGGAAATGACACAATATGCCTTGTTGATTGCATCAACTACAAAGCGACTTGACACGTCGCACCATCGTAGCATTTCTTGGCCTACCCCCCCCCCCCCCCCTCTCCTCCCCCATCTGCACGCTCTCATCCTTCATGCTTTAATCTCACTGCCTCTTCTCCTTCTCTACATTCTTTTGTGTGCCTCTCTAGTGCCCTCTTTGTGTGATCCCTACAAAGATCCTCCTTCATCTCTCGTGCTTTTACTTGGTGGTTCTTCCTCCTACATTGCTTCTTTGACTCTTCCTATTGGTGTTCTCCAATGTCATTGCTATAGATGAAGTGATGGGGAAGCTTGACTTGGATAATGGAAGGGGTGGCTAGATTCATCGTCACTTGCCGCCGAGGTGGCGAAGTTAGGGTCTTAGGGATAAAAATGTTGACGGTGAAAGGTTAGTGATTATGGGGGTTGATGTTGTGTATGTTCATTCGACATGTTACAAGCTCGTTTTGGGTTTGCTGCATACACATGTGTGTGATGATTCTTTGGTGACATCTACCAATAACATGAACGTTGTGTTTATGTAGCATAAGTGTTTTTTGCGATGTTGTAAACTTTGGCTTTCTACGTTGCATATGTGTGATACTTTTTCTCGACAATGGCTACAACCAATGGGGATATGTTCATACTTAAAAATAATTGTTGCAAGGACGTATTTGAAATGTTGCAACATTTTATATGTTTTTATATGCCTTGTGGATTTATTCAAGTTTCCGATCATGTTGCATAAACATGAGGAAATGTTGCGTATAAGGTTTTCTACAATGATCAAACGGTCTAGATCTTACATTTAAGTGTGATCGGGCGACCGGGGAGGTGGACGATCAGGGGCTTGCCCCACATGGCACTGACTAAGTGTTGTCCAAAGATTAAGGTAACACTGTGTGTCAAAAAATATTGAAGGTGCCCCAAAATAGGAATACAAGAATAGGTGAAGGTGTTTTCTCAAAATGCTTCCAAAACTCTAATTACTAAAGAAGGTACAAAATACCTACGGATGCTTTTCTATGCAAAATATAAAACAGTACGAACTAAAACAACAATGAAAAGCTCGCCAATGCGCGTCAAAAGTTTTTGAAGAGGTTTCAAGAAATGGCAGGATATTAAGAAACATGTTTTGAGGTGTATTCTCGTATGCTTCCAAAATTTGTTTATTGAGGTGAGGTTAAAATACCTAAATAATTTTTTAACCGAAATGCAAAAAGAGCAAGAACTTAAAAGCAAGCCCATAACAAAATTGTGCAAAGGGGCATGTTTGGTGCTCGCAAACATTGCTACAACTAATTCTAGACAAGTTGAGGTTGCCACAAAAAGTGTGGCGGATAAAATGTCTACTGTAAGTATGGGCAATATTTGGCCAAAAAATTGAGCTTGCGACATTTGAACCATGTACAAAGAAAATGTGGCAAGCCAAATATGTGGTAGTGGACCAAACATATGCCTAAGTTATTGTTGCAAAACTAAAGTTAGGTTTGGCAACTTCATATTTACATAAACGTTGAAATTTTCCGGCATGGGAAGTACATGTCACGTGGCAAACAAAAAAAACATAGAAGCTACTCTTGGAAGAAATCTATAGTTTGATGCAAAACAGTTGTTTTCACCGAGAAAAAGATTAGTCTTGTTGTTTTTCGTGAATGTGAAACATTTGTAAATTTCCAAATGGTCTGACATTTTGTAAAAAGATTAGTCTTCCAACATTTCTCTCGATTTGGCGCTCACATAGGGGATTTCAGATATCCGGATGCATCCAACCCAAAGTAGGGGCTCGTGTTGGAGGACTAAAAGTGTCCGGTATGAATATTTGAACGATCACCAAATGATATCCCTAAGAGGATATCACATAGGTGACATCATCATCTAGTCCGAGGAAACCTAGACCTAGAATTGATATAGAACAATAGGGTCCATGAAGAGAGAACATCACATCTTTGATACCTTCACCAAGTTAAATTTGCCCGCAGGTGCCGGTGTTGCTTGCTTTCACTAGTCGTCTCACTACCCAAGCCTCTGGCCGGCTAGCCCACCAGAACCACTGTTGATGCAACCCTCTCCCCGTGGAGAAGGTCTAGCCCATTGTCACAGATATAGAACCCAGACCGAGGAGCGCCATGAGGGCGAGGAAAAAATAGGTAGTTCGGCGAGTTCATCATAAAACACACACAGACGTACAATATCCGCGTCCACAATCAAATATCTTATTAGAAAATCTTCAAAATCCATACAATGTCATGCAACATAAAATATACACACATACTTCATCTAGATCACATGCATGTCATACATCTAGTTCATCATACATGCCACCGGACTAACAAAAATTGGCATGATTATGGATAAAGTTCACGCATGACGGCCCTTGCCCTTGTCGTCTTTGTCACAAGATTAGTGGTCGAAAATTCAAAATGGATCGAGCCGGATCTGCTCACAGCCAGAGCCCAAAGTTGTCTGATTCGTCACCTTCCTTGTCCTTCTCCTCTTTGGGGGTAGTGCGATGAGAGCACAGGCATCCCAGGTTTGCTCTTTTCTGAGGGCACACGCCATTTAGGCTTGCCGCTTCACGAGGATGCGGGCTCCAAAGGCATCCTCGGTCTCGTCCGATGCCGCATGCGACTTCGCCTCCGCTATTTGATGCGCCCTCTCCCTTGCCCGGTGGGCATGCCTTCACGGCACATCTACAGTTGGGCAATCTACCAGCGTTGAGTTCGAACTCAAAGCCCGACGTCATGGGGATGAGGCTCCATAGTAGGAGTTGCTCCGCGGGTGGATCCAAGCATTGCATGTGCAGACACAATGGATTCTCGCCGGAGTGTCCCGGTCCACGGTGCTCGGGCTGATTCCTCCCGAGAGCGGTGAAGAGCCAGGCGGACGACCAACTCATCCTCGTCCCCACATGGGACGACGCCCCAGTCGATGCATACAGAGCCGCCGGAGTTGGATCGGTTGCCCGCCATGTGGAGGAGGCCGGAAGCTGTGGGAGGGTGAAGCGGCATATACTCAAAGTGGAGTGGAGTAGCAAGTGGCTAGGGTTTTGCCTGGATGTGGATAGGATGGGGGTATTTGTGGGGTCGGGGTGGGCCAGTGTGAGTCGGAACCGACTTGGTGGACGCGTCCGGGCCTCCATATATGCGCCCCATATATGGATTGAAAACGTTCAACATGAAAGATGTTCGTCTCGTCGAAACGGTCAAGATTGCTTTTTGACTCGTCTCCATTCGAGGTCGTTTACCACCGCAAAAAAAGACCCGCAAGGTATAGCTAGTTTAAACCGAACAGTTTTGGAAAGTTCGGATAAAACCAATCCGAATTTGACTAGGGTTTTGGACGTGAATTAATGTAATTTTCGTGTAAGGAAAGTCTAGATGAATCCTTTGCTTGTATAGGAAGTCTAGCCGCCTCTTATATATATTGGGGGTGACGGCCGATTGAAACAACACACAATCGAACAAATCAATATACTATTTTTTTCATCTACGTTTTATCTCCCCGCCGTTTTTCTTTCTCGTTCTTCGTTGTTCTTCGTGTTTGAGAGCTGCGAATACCGAGGCTCTAGGGCCAGTGAATCGACCTAGGGCAGCTCATAGCTGCCGCATCCCCTGACGGGGTCCCTCCCGAGTGCTCGGGGTTTTGGGTCTGCAAAAAGCGCCCGCCAACTGTCTTGCGTATCGCATTGTCGGTCTCGTCTCCTTCGACGTGAGCTGCGGTGCATCACCCCGGCGTCGAGGGTACACGTGACGTGTTCATGTGTCAACACGCCCCATATATGGATTGCATATGAGGATGCCACTCAGCCTGGACTTATAGGGTCGGTATGAGAGATGCGGTTGGGTTGGATTTCTTGAATGGTCACTGACCAGGTTGTCCGCCCGGACGTAGAAAGGCAATATAAGGATCCGATTGTAGATGCTCTTGAAACTTGGACTTTCTATCGCAAAATTCCTGGGGGAAAAAGAAGGAAACGTTTGTATTTACAAACAACCCAACCTAGCAATTTGCATGAACAAATATGATCTTACCAAGAATGCCAAAAGAGTAGAATTAATAATCAGAAAGACTTTTTCAAAAAAGTCGAAAAGACTAAAAATCTGATGTCAGAATTTTAGCCATGACAAATGAACGTTTTTAATAACAATTTATATTAGCAAGAGGATGACAAAAATTAGGTTGCAAGTACGTCATTTTTTTCTCAAAAAATAAACTGAGCAGGAGTTGTAAGGCTCGTCAACTAAACTTGTCCACGCCTAACACAACTTGCCATGAAAAAGTTCATTTTGCCATGCCTAAAAATCACGTTCATGGCTTTACGATAAGACGCTCGACGCGGTTGTCGAGAGCGTCGTCCATGGCTTTACGTCCCCCACGAAGCCGTAGGATCACCGCGTAAGCAGGGTCCTCCCAGTAGTTGCCCTTGTACCGCTTGTGGATGAGCACTGGGTCAAGCTCATCATCGGATCGCTGGTAGGATGGCTTCGCCCCCACTGCCGGTGCATATGCAGCGACGGCCTTCCAGCTGTTGTCATCGCACTTGTACCGCTTCTCCTCACCGCCGCGTCGAGCTTGCCGTCCGACCGCTCGTGGCCTCTCTTCAGCCCGACCCATACTGGCTCGCATGCATCTGCAGAGTACTAGAGTAGTAGTCCATGGCTTCCCCAAGCAAACGATGGTGTGCGTACGTGCTTAAGGTTGTTTTAGCTCTGATGATGACGCCGAGGTCGGTCTTTGGTTGGAGCATATACGAACCCCGCGCCACGCGCTTAATCCCGCTCCTATTCGAACTGGGCCAGCTTGGGCCTTGCAGTCCGTCCCCGACTGTGTTTTCCTTTTGACTCCTCCTCCCTTCTCTGACACGTGGGGCCCCATTGCCATGGGCTTCACACTGTATTTTTTTTGATATTTTTACAGTACAAGTCTGACAGCCAGGTCTCATGTCTCTCTGACAGGTGGGCCCCCATTGTCATGGTGATATTTTTATACTGTAGTACATATGTAACATATCCGACAGCCAGGCTTCACGAAACAGGTCACCAACTTCATGGTGTGTTCGTGGCTTTTCTAGGAACATCCATATTTTACTGATTAAGCAACAAAGGCATACAAAATCTCCATAATACACTTCAGAGCATAATCAAAAGTACATGATTGACTGAACACCTACAAGACTTGGCTAAAACTTAGCCCTCAGCGGCTTGTTTCGAACCTTGTAAGGGCCTTAGCTTAAGACCGGACATGTGTCTCCGTTACGAAAAAAAGACTTAGCTAAAACAAGAACTACTACATTAAGGTCTTGATGAGCGTGCTTGGAGGAAATAGAGCTAACAATGAGGAGAGCGATCTCAGACCTCGGAATAGAGCCGATGCACAAGAGAAAAGCAATCAGTAGCGAAGATCGCATCCGGAAGTTGTTCTTCTTGTGGGAGATAGACTGCACGATGAAACGCAAGGACTTTAACCATTTCAGGTCTAGAGCTCCGGTAATGGGTTCAGTGCAAGTTCAATGCATTTAGCCACGCCAGTTGCGAGGGGCTGACAGTCGCGGATTTTCTCTTGGACCCCTCACGACGTGTGGATCTCTCCCAGGCAAATGCTCGACGCATGTGGATCTCTTCTCCTGGGAAATTACACAGATCGGGAACAGAATGTTAAGGGGATGAGCGACTTTTTCTTAAAGACGGTACCGACGAAGACGTTCATAAACACATGCATACTCTCAAGAGCTTTGCTACACGCACAGATAGATGACAACGGGCTTTTACGGGGAAGCTTATCTGAAACATTTTGATTGGAAGAAAGAATGATGAAGGCCCACACCCCCTGAAAATTAGGGGGGGGGGAGATTAGTTAACGAGGAGACCCTGTAATAGGCCCGTAATAGTCCGTTGATTTAGAATTTTCGTACTCTCACCTGTATAAAGGCACACACTACACGCATAAGTCAGCACAAGTGTCTCGCTATTGACGGAGTGTTGCCTTCCACTAAAGAATAATTCACCTTTATTTGGCACCAAAGTTTTAAATATAGGGTTTGATCCATGTTGGAGAGAGGTTACTCGACACCAACAATAGCGTTAAGACCAAGATCTCCATGGGGACAGTTTTCCTCTCGGGAATGCTGCCCCACAGCCAGCCTCCCGGCAGGCTTCATAAGTACAATAGAGCTGAGTCAGCGGGCTATAAGAAATAAACTAGTATATTTCTGCTTAGTTGGAGGAAAGAGAAGAGGAGAGAGAAGGTAAGCGGGCTCTTCGTGAAGAGCCAGCTCTAGCACGTGCTCCTAGGCACTTTGTGAGAATGAGAAGTGAGCCACATAATAAAAAAGTAGTACACTCTTTTGATCTATTATTGTACATGTGGGCTATAAGATGGGCCGTAGATGACATGGCACTGGCTTATAGCCAGCAGCTGGCTATACTATTAACCATGCTCTAAGTCTTGCGGACAGGCACGGGTGACGAGACGCGTTGTCGGGAGCAGATGCACATCCCATCTGACGTCTTTATTGACTTTGCGTATGCCACTGTTGCATGGGCTGACAAGTGGCACGTATGCGATGAAAAGCATGCATGGTGCCAGCAAGCGGGCAACTTGGGTTCTAAGGGAGGTCATACATGCCCGTCAGCTGGCCCTGTGCTATGGTTAGCCGCCACAGGTCTAGGCTATCGTATCCCCTGAGCAGTCTCATCAGCATAGCCGCAAATCCCTTATGGATTGAGGGTATTATTGTCCATCTAATCATCCAACGTTGGTTCTCTAGGAGACGAGCAACGAAATACTGTAGTGATTTACATAAGCAAATATGATCTTTTTTTTAACAAAGGATGAATTGTATTGACTCAATACGAACCATAAAAAAAATACAAACACAATAAGAATATACCTGACCTCTGCATATCCACTATATACGTAGTCAACACCAACACTCACAAATAAAAACATGTCGACAAATAGCAAGTCACGTGTCAGAAGAGGATAGAAATCCATAAAGTACTATCTTACGGAAGAAGGCCAAAAGAGTACAATTAATAAAGCCGACGGGCGACGGTGCTCAGACGCGGGGGCTAATCTAGTTACACCAAGTTCGTACGCACTAGCTCACGCAGCCTGGCGGCGCGCTGCTCGGCGCAGCCTTGACCATGCGCTCGACCTCGTTGTCGAAAGCATCGTCCATGGTTTTCTTTCTCCCGCGGCGCTTCACCATCAGCGCGTAAGCAGGGTCCTCCCAGTAGTTGCCCTTGTACCGCTTGTCGATGAACACAGGGTCAATCTCATCCTCGGATCGCTGGTAGGCTCGCTTCGAACCCGCCGTCGGAGCGTACGCAGCGACGGCCTTCCAACTACTGCCGTCGCACTTGTGCCGCTTGTCCGTCACCGTGGCGTCGAGCTTGCCGTCCGACTGCTCGTATCCTCTCTTCAGCCCAACCCATGCTGGCTGGGTTGTACCTGCGTAGTAGTATTCCATGGCTTCACCAAGCAAGCGACGGTGTGCCATGTGCGTATAGGTTCCGACGATAATTAGCTAGGTTTTGGGTATCTTTGAGGCCGCCACCGGCCTGGCATTATATGGGAACCAGCCACGCCTTAATCCCGGTCCGAATCGACTGGGCCGGCCCAATAGTGGGCGCGCCTGTTTGCTTGTACATTAGCGCTGCGATGTTCGTCTCAAAAGAAAAAGTAGCGAAAATAAAGGGCGCTTCTGCCAGGATTCGACATCTTGACCTCCAACTCGCGTTCAAAAGGAGCCAACCAGTAGACCTATCAAGTGTTGATTGTTAAAACGTGAAGCGTGCTGGTATAAGAACTAATACCAATGAAGAATCTGGACAGTTTTTTTAAAAAAAATCAAACTTTCCTTTGAAATAGTGATTT
This sequence comes from Triticum monococcum, assembly GCA_034509565.1. Lineage (NCBI taxonomy): Eukaryota > Viridiplantae > Streptophyta > Magnoliopsida > Poales > Poaceae > Triticum > Triticum monococcum. Next base: position 70,036,302 of record CM067843.1, on the reverse strand, counting down.
TTTTAACAAACGAGCAATGTTTCAAAATACGGTAGATTTTTTAACAACTCGGACATATTTTCAAATTTCAGAAAATAAAACAAAAGACGCGAACATTTTTCGACAGATTTGTTTAAAAAATTCCTGAAATTTTTTCGAAAACCTGAACCTTTATAGAATCTTGAGACCAAAAGTTTGATAATGGGAACCATTTTTCAAAAGCACAAACTTTTTTGAACGTACGATTACGCAAACAAATTTTTGAACCGGAATTAGTTACTGTAGTGAACAACATTTTGAACGTATGATTACGCAAACAAATTTTCTAAAAACGAGCAAAATTTGAGTTTCTCAATCATTTCTGGAATTTGTGACATTTCTTTAAAGCACAAACATTTTCGGAATCTTGAGAACAAATTTTGAAATGGAGAACAAATTTGGAAGCATGAACAATTTTTTAAAGCACAAAACATTTTTGAATCTTCGGAACAATTTTGAAAAATCCCGAACGAATTTGGGAGCGCGAACAATTTTTTAAAGCACGAACATTTTTTGAATCTTGCGAACAAATTTTGAAACGGAGAACAAATTTTGAAGTGTGAACAATTTTTTAAAGCACAAACATTTTTTAATCTTGAGAACAATTTTGAAAAATCCCGAACAAATTTGGAAGAGCGAACAAGTTTTTAAAGCACAAACATTTTTTAATCTTGAGAACAATTTTGAAAAATCCCAAACAAATTTGGAAGAGCGAACAATTTTCTAAAGCACGGACATTTTTTTGAATCTTGAGAACAAATTTTGAAACAGAGAACAATTTTGAAAAATCCCGAACAAATTAGGAAGCACGAATATTTTATGAAAACGTGAACATCTTATGAAATCTGGTACATTTTCTGCATTTCGAAAGTTTTGAACTTTTTTGTGTAACGAGAACAAAATTTGAATTTTGAAAACATTTTTCGAAAACTGAACTTTTTGTAAAAAAATACGAACAAAATTTGAATATTTTGACTTTATTTTGAAGAAAAGAGAGGAAATAGAAAGAAAACAAAAAAATCAGGAACATTTTTCGAAGTTGTGAACAAAATTTTGAAAATGCGAACACTATTTCAGAAATATGAACAAATTTTGACAAAAAGAACATTTTTGAAAATTCTAAACCATATTTGAAGTTTTTGAAAAGCTTAAAAAGAAAAAAATTAAAAAGAAAAAACAAAGAAAACGAGAAAAAATAAATAACAGAATAAGATTGTGAAGAAAAACCAGAAAGAACCAGTAGAAGGAACTGGTTTTAAGTTTTTTCGTCGCTTTCCGTCTCTATAAGTTTAGCTTTGTTGTTCGTTTACATCCACGAGTCGGTCGCGATGGCTACCGCGGTGTGTACCTCTACAGGAGGTCGTTAGTTCAATCCCTGTTCCGACCATTTTTCGTGGTTTTTTAATATCGCAAAGTGAAACCAGTTAAATGGGCCGGCCCAGGGTGAGCTGCGCCCTATGCGAAGCGGCGACTACTTGCCGCAGTAACCGGCGAATAGGAAATTCCCCAAGCAAGAGTTTGAGACCTCCTTTTTTTTTGAGAAACTTTTGAGACCTCCTATAGCGCCCGTTGAAGAGCCCGCTCACAAGCCGCAACAACGGACCGGCCCACTAAACGTCCCTTCGCTCCCTTCAGCAAGCTCGCTCCCTCGTTGATTTTTTTAGCGACGCGGGTTCCTATATGGCGCATAGTGCGCCGCCGACCGACCTGGCGCGCACCCCCCTGGCGCTCTGGGCGTTCGTATGGGCCGGCACATATCCTGTTTAGTTTTTTTTCGTTTTTTCTTCAGTTCTCCTTTTTCTTTTTCTTTTTTTCTTTTCTGTTTTCCTTTTTATTTTTATTTTCTCTTTTATTTCCAAATTCGTGAACATTTTTTTGTAGCAAAATCAAAAAATGTTCGTCAATGTGTAAAAATGCTCAATGATTCATAAAATGTACATAAAATTTCTTTTTAATTCATCGCATTGAAAAAATGTTCATCAAATTTCAAAATGTGTTCATCAAATTCAAAAAATGTTCAGAAAATTCAAATTTTGTTCATCTATTTCAAAAATTGTTCAACAAATTCAAAATTTGTTCACCATCGTTTTCAAAAATTCTTCAAAACATTCAAAATATTTTATTTTGTTTTTTTCTTTTCTTTCCAAATTCTGAGCATTTTTTGTATAAAATTCAAAAAAGAGGTTTGTCAATGTGTAAAAATGCTCATTGATTCAAAAAATGTTCATAAATTTCCTTTTTTGTTCATTGGATTGAAAAAATGTTCATCAAATTCAAATTTGTTCATCAATTTGAAAAATTATTCATGAAATTAATAATTTGTTCGTCGATTTCAAAATTTGTTCATGGAATTCAAGATTTTTTCATCCATTTTTACAAAAAAAAAATCTTGAATACAAATTTTGTTCATCGAGTTTAAAAAATGTTAATCATATTCAAATTTTGATCATCAAATATTACAAAAATGTTCATCGCTATTAAAAAATGCTCATATAAATTTGTTCGTCAAAATAATGAAATTTTCATTAAAATTCAAAAATTGTTTGTTATTTTGAAATCACGAACACTTGTTTTATAAAATTCGCTTTTTCGAAATTTTGAACTTTTCTAAATTACGAATTCTTTTTTGAAGAAAAACGAAAAGCAAAAATAGTAATAAAGAACGAATTAAAAATAACTGGGGCGTTCTGCCCTGCTCATGGGCTGGCCCACTAGGGGCGCAAGGGAGCGGCGCGCTGGCATGTTCGCCAGCGCGTCACGCGCCATATAGGAGCACCCATTTGCGACGGCTGGTGTGTCTCAAAAAAAAATGCGACGGCTGGTCGGCTCTTCAAAAAACGGACGGTCTTTGTTTATGATTGCAAAATTTTAAGGTTTTATTAATTTATGTTGTGAATTTCCATAATGCGTGACTTTCAGAAACAATTCAACAAATTCCAAAATTTGTACGTGAATTCAAAAAAAGTTCACATGTTCAACAAAATGCTATACAAAAATTGCTCGTGAATATTAAAAAAAATCTTTATGTAAAAAAGGTCCCTATTGGGCGACGGCTGATCCTATTTGATGTCAGATCACTAATTAAGTAGTATTCTTTCCAAAGACCACTTTCACCTTCTAGGATGCGACAAGTGTCATGTTGCATGTACGCCACTTGTCGCAACCTGAGAGTTTTCCCTTTTTTCGTAGATCCGTCTATTCAAAACATTTTATCTTTTAAAATTTGCTTTCAAATCCCAAACCATTTTCATCGTTGGATTTATCTCGTGTCGGGTCTTCAAAAGTAGATCCCATGTCGATAGGTTTTGACGAACCTTTTTTCACAAAAACAACCAAACGAAAAAACCACACAGGGAGCACATTTTTTCCCTTTCCGAGAGTTACGCATGCCTCTCGCAGAAGCAAATCCGCCGCTCTTTCGGAAGCAAATTTGTGCCTCTTGCAAAAGGGAAAAAACAAAGAAAACGTGTTTGTTTCGTTTCCGAGAGGTATGCTTGCGGAAGCAAACCGCGCCTCTCGTGAAACAAAATTGTGCCTCCACGGAAGCAAAAAAAATGCATTTTTCCGTTTTCGAGAGGGACGGCCGTGCCTCTCACGGAAGCAAAAAAAAGGCGTTCTTTTGTTTTCGAGAGGCATGATCGTGCCTCTCGCGAAAGCAAAATCGTGCCTCTGCGAAAGCAAAAAAACATGCTTCTTTTCGTTTTCGAGAGGCGGTGCCTCTCGCGAAAGCAAAAAAGTTGTGTTTTTGTGTAAAAATAAATATCAAAAAGCTAGGAACGGTCGGTGAAAAACTGAAAAGCCAAAAAAAAAACACAAGCGGAGAAAAAAATCAGAAAGAGTGCCTAGAGCGCACTAAGTGGCACGCTCCCAGTCCACCCCAAGTGACCCTTGAGGAGGCTCCCATCGAGCGCTCCTCGGTTAACTGCACCCTATTTGGTGTGTACGTCGCCAAATATTGACCTAGTGCGCACCCCCAGCTCCCCGCTTGGTATACTTGGGCCGGCCCAAATAGATCCTATTCCAGAAGGGTTTTTTGTGTGTGTGTTTTCATCTAATTGTTTATGCTTTTTCTATTTTCTTTCTTTTCTTTTTTATATTTTTAGTTCTTTAATTTGGTTTTTGTTTCTTTTATTTCATGTTCATTTTTCCTTTTCTATTTCCTTTTCCATTTCCCATGATTGTTGTTCTTAATTCATTTTTTACCTTCCTTTTTAAATTTTGCGATCATCTTTCAAAATCGTGGACAGTTTTTTGAAATTGTGCACATTTTTAATCATGAACATGTTTTGAATTCACAAACACTTTTTTAAAATTGTGACTTGTTTTGCAATCCTGAACATTTGTACAATTTGCGGACATTATTTTCAAATCATTCACATTTCAACGATGACTAACATTTATTTTGCAAGTCCGTGAATGATTTTTTTGAAACTCTAATTTTTTTTCATAATCATGAACATGTTTTGATTTGTATCGCATTTTTCAAACGAATATTTTCTGAAATTTGTGAACAATTTTTAGAGTTCGTGAACATATTTTTCAAAATCATGAACATTTTCTGAATCATCTAACATCTTTAAGTGATAAAAAAAGATTTTTGGGAACAGCTTTTGAATTTTGTGATCATTTTTCGAAAATTCCTGAACTTTTTTTATTTCACAAACATTTATTCAAATCACGATCGTACTTTGAATATGAAAACTATTTTTTAAAATCATGAACATTTTTATTTTCCCAAAGACTTCAAAACATCTGTTTTAAAAATTAGAACTTTTTTGTAATCCTGAATTATTTTGAAAAAGAAGAAAAAACAAAATAAAGGCAAAATGAAAGGAACCTGCGCGTAGCACCGGGCACATGGGCTGGCCCAAAATGGCTTGCGGGGTGTGCGCGTTGGCTGCTTCGCCAGCACGGAATAGGAGGACCATGTACGTTCAGAGACCTCCTATATGGCGCTAATTGAGGCGTCAACTAAAGCGTGGGACGCACAGTAGTTCGCCTCTAGGCCTGCCTGCACAACGATATGAAAAAATACATGGGCGTCCCACTCGGCACATGGGCCGGCCCAAAAGGGCATGCGGGGGTGCGCGATGGCTGCTTTGCGAGCGCGGAACTGAAGGGCCCCCTACGTTTAGGGACCTCCAATATGACACTAACTGCGTTAGAGAGCACAACGAAATGAAAAGGCATGGGCGTCCCACCCATCACATGGGCCGGCCCAAAAGAACAGTGCGGTGGCTACTTCGCCAATGCGGAATAGGAGGACCCCCTAAGTTCAGAGACTTCCTTTCAGAGACTTCCTACATGAACTTCGTACCCCTAAAAAAAACATGAACTTCGTCAAATAAAGCGTGGGATGCACATCTAGGCCAGCCGGCACCGATGTGACTTGTGTGTTATCTCGTGCGAGTAAAAATTCAAAAATGCAACTAGCTTATGTCTTGAACTCACGACCTTCAAGTCATGATGAGTTGCTTCAATGACAGTGCAGTGTCGAAGTAGGCTTCTCGGTCACCCCATACACACTGCCGTACGGTCACATGGGTCAGGTGAATGCGGAAGGCGGCCGCTTCGTTGCGTCCGCTCTAGAACAACATGAAAATGCACGATGAGGATTCTAGAGCAAAACTCGCGACGAAGGCTTTGTGTGGGACCATGTAGCCAAATGCCAACGCGGCATGTGTTCGCACACTCGCAAACCTTACTTTGGTTTGTTTCCGTTTGTGAGAATTTGGACGTCCGGACCGATTCACAAACGTTTAATGCACGGTGCTAAATGGCAAAAAGTATTTGAGCCTGATTGTGCGGACATTTATGTGAGTTTTTTAACACAGTACATACGCAAAGCACTCATATATACGCGCATACACTTATCCTTACAAACGCACACACACACCTTATCTTTATGAATACCTCCGAGATACTGAACTAGCATGTCATCTTGAGATTTTACGAAATCATCACTGACGCCTCGTAGTTGACGGAAACCCTTGAGATCGCCGGCGCCAGCCAGGTGTACTGCACAATGCACATCATCCCGTGCGAGTGCGACACGACGCATGATCCGACCCCGCTTGATCGGCACGGGCGCCGTCACATTCACATATACCTACATCAGTTTCTGACGCTGAAACACGTGCTTGTATGCATGGTCTACTAAACCTTTTCCTGCAGCTAAGCAATGAGCAGTTCTACCCGGACTCAGATTGTGCAGCTCTAGTTACAAACAAACCTCGGGACAGACAATACTTGGCCCCGGGGGGATCATTTTCCTTTGTAGAGATATGCAGTCTTGTCGGCCAACGAAAATTGAAGAAAAAGCTAACATAGTTCAACTTGAGCGTCCGCATGTTGACATTTTATTGCTTTCCTAACAAAACACATCCCAGTGCAATCGTCTCTACACAAGTTGTCCTCAACGGGCAACGTGAATGCAATACAATCACACAAATCCAGATTCAGAATTCGGGGTAGCCATGCTAGTGTACGAGTGGTGGTTCAGAGAACCGTGGCGGCGGAGGCGGAATCTCACCCAAAATGTCGGCGTAGCGCTGCCGGGGGAGATGGTGGGCGAAGATGAGCACTGATCATGGCAAGCCTGGCTTCACGGACTTCGGAGACCAGCTCGTTGTAGAAATCGATCGCCTGCGACTCCTTCTGGTGAAGCCTGGCCGACCTGATGCCCAGTGCCGCGGTCTTGGCGTCTCTGGTGACCCGGGTCTCCGCGGTCACCTGCCGCCTCTCCTCCGCAATGCCCTCCAGGGCTGCCACCTTGCGCTGCATCAGCTCGTACATCTGGATAATCCAAGCCCTCTGCTCCTCGCCCTCCCCGGGGATGTTGCCGGCACGATCCTCCGCCTGGCCATCCATGACGCCGACCTCGGCAGCAGCACCCCCGTCGCCCAGCTCAGCGGGGAGGACGACCTCCTGCTCGGGCACCTCAGCATGAACAAGGCCGCCACCCAGAGCGGGGAGCGCGGCCTCCTCCTCCTGGAGCAGCTTGCTCTCGCCCGCGAGCCCCGCCGCAGGAGCACCACCGCCACCAAGCTCGGCGGGGAGGGCGCCCTCGACCTCCTCCTCGGGCACGGCCTCCCGTGCCGGTGCTGGAAGGCGCACCACTGCGCCGTCGACGACGTGTAGTCCCGCCGAGGCGTCGTGGTGAGCGCGTGGCGGTGGCTGCGGGAGAGGGGGTGCGCGGCGAGCGCGTGGCGGTGGGTGCGGCTGTGGCTGCGGGTGCAGGTGCGGCGCGAAGCCAGGCGCGTGGCGGCGAGCGCGCCCACGCGGGTGTGGGTGCGCCTGCGGCGCGAAGGGCGCGTGACGGCGCGGGTGTGGGTGCGGGTGCGGCGCAAAGGCATGGCGGCGAGGGCCAGGCCGACGAGCCCCTGCTACGAACACAGCAGGGGGGGTGGGCGAGCAGTGCGTGAGCGGCGGCGAGGCGGCGTGGTGGAAGGAGCGGGGCGCAGGCGAGCCGTGCCGCGTGGCGTCCAGGGCGCACCTGCGGTGGCGGGGAGGGGAAGAAGCGGGGAGTAGCTCCCACGAACGCCATCCGTGGCGGGGAGGCGGAGAGGCGGCGAGGCGCTCGCGCGGAGGCCATGCGTGGCGGGGAGGGGGGGAGGCGGCGAGGCGCTCGCGCAGAAGCCATGAACGGCGGCGACGGGTGCGCAGCCCGCGCTCGCGCTCGCGCGGCCGCGGGTGGTGGCGCGAAGAAGGGAGGGTACCGCGCTCGCGCAACGGCGGGAGGTGGAGCGAAGAGGGGAGGGTGCCGCGCTCGCGCGGCGGCGGGAGGTGGAGGGGGGCGATGGCGTGGTCGCGCGGGGTGGCGGGTGGCGCCGCGGCCGCGGCGCGGAACGTCCATGGCTGCCGGACGAAGCCGCGCTTGGTTGGGGAGAAGGGGGGGAATGGAGACGCTGGTTCACTTATACTGGCGAGCGTAAGTTATCCGGCGGCCGCGAGGGGTGGGCTGGACGCGCCGGCGCCGCACCGGATCGGTCGCGAGGTGAAGCAGCCGACCCGGTCGCGAGCCGGATTGGACGCGCCGCGCAGCAGCGCCATCCTGCAGTGCTGCTGGTGCTGCTCCCTGTCCCTGAGCGCGGCGCGCGGCGAGGTTCGTCTCTGGCCTGGGGAAGAAAGAAGGGGAGGGGCCAGTTTTTGTTTTGCCCCTCCTCTTTGCTCCTATTTCATATCTTACCTATACACAGTTTGTTAATAATTCAATAAAGCACCCTTTCATCCTAAAATCATCGCTAGTTACATTTTCTCCTTTCAGATTTATTTTCTCTAAATTTTAAAAAATTAATTAAAAAATTTCTAGTTCCTTTTATACATCCTTTGAAATGTATTTACTTTATACATCCCAAAAATATATTTACTTTTTGTTGAGTACACTAATGCCATGGATGACCTCGGCACGTGCACGACCGCTGGCAGGATCCATGGTTGTTCTCGCTGGTGGTGGGTTTGTCGGGCGTCTTCTCGGTGGAGAGAAGGTCGAATCCGACGGTTACAGTGATTGGCATGTCCGTTACACCTTACATACTTGTCATGGGCCGCGGCACTTGTTGTGTCTTACATTGCAAGCCCGGCCAATGGTGCGCACTGCTGCGACGAAGGAGAGGGGAACGCTGCCTTTGAGGAAGAAAGAAGCATGGCAATTATATTTGCCCCTCCGCTTTTCTTACATATACTTGTTTGGTCATAAATATATTTATAACTTCATGGTAAAATAAATTTATGAAAACAGCCTCCTTGCTTCCCAAATCAAACAAAATCATGATGCTTGTAATTTTTAAAATTTTAAATTATCTGTTCTCTTATTTTTAAAATTTATATTTTAACACACTACAAACGCAAATGCTCAAATATACACTCAACCCTACAAACGCACTCACGCACACCCTATCCCGATGAGCATCTTCGAAAAACTGAGCCGGCACAACATCTTGAGATTGACGAAGTCCTCACAGACGTCTTCATAGTCGACGAAAACATCTCTTCTCACTAAATGCACAACACCATAAGGCCTCAAATAAACTTATTTCTGGCCCATTTTATACCTTATTGAATTGTGTTTGCTTTATTTATAACATATTGTTATTTCCAAACTTTTTTATTAAATAAAGGTTTGAAAAAATGAAGGTATCTAGAAAAGAGTTAAGGAAATGACACAATATGCCTTGTTGATTGCATCAACTACAAAGCGACTTGACACGTCGCACCATCGTAGCATTTCTTGGCCTACCCCCCCCCCCCCCCTCTCCTCCCCCATCTGCACGCTCTCATCCTTCATGCTTTAATCTCACTGCCTCTTCTCCTTCTCTACATTCTTTTGTGTGCCTCTCTAGTGCCCTCTTTGTGTGATCCCTACAAAGATCCTCCTTCATCTCTCGTGCTTTTACTTGGTGGTTCTTCCTCCTACATTGCTTCTTTGACTCTTCCTATTGGTGTTCTCCAATGTCATTGCTATAGATGAAGTGATGGGGAAGCTTGACTTGGATAATGGAAGGGGTGGCTAGATTCATCGTCACTTGCCGCCGAGGTGGCGAAGTTAGGGTCTTAGGGATAAAAATGTTGACGGTGAAAGGTTAGTGATTATGGGGGTTGATGTTGTGTATGTTCATTCGACATGTTACAAGCTCGTTTTGGGTTTGCTGCATACACATGTGTGTGATGATTCTTTGGTGACATCTACCAATAACATGAACGTTGTGTTTATGTAGCATAAGTGTTTTTTGCGATGTTGTAAACTTTGGCTTTCTACGTTGCATATGTGTGATACTTTTTCTCGACAATGGCTACAACCAATGGGGATATGTTCATACTTAAAAATAATTGTTGCAAGGACGTATTTGAAATGTTGCAACATTTTATATGTTTTTATATGCCTTGTGGATTTATTCAAGTTTCCGATCATGTTGCATAAACATGAGGAAATGTTGCGTATAAGGTTTTCTACAATGATCAAACGGTCTAGATCTTACATTTAAGTGTGATCGGGCGACCGGGGAGGTGGACGATCAGGGGCTTGCCCCACATGGCACTGACTAAGTGTTGTCCAAAGATTAAGGTAACACTGTGTGTCAAAAAATATTGAAGGTGCCCCAAAATAGGAATACAAGAATAGGTGAAGGTGTTTTCTCAAAATGCTTCCAAAACTCTAATTACTAAAGAAGGTACAAAATACCTACGGATGCTTTTCTATGCAAAATATAAAACAGTACGAACTAAAACAACAATGAAAAGCTCGCCAATGCGCGTCAAAAGTTTTTGAAGAGGTTTCAAGAAATGGCAGGATATTAAGAAACATGTTTTGAGGTGTATTCTCGTATGCTTCCAAAATTTGTTTATTGAGGTGAGGTTAAAATACCTAAATAATTTTTTAACCGAAATGCAAAAAGAGCAAGAACTTAAAAGCAAGCCCATAACAAAATTGTGCAAAGGGGCATGTTTGGTGCTCGCAAACATTGCTACAACTAATTCTAGACAAGTTGAGGTTGCCACAAAAAGTGTGGCGGATAAAATGTCTACTGTAAGTATGGGCAATATTTGGCCAAAAAATTGAGCTTGCGACATTTGAACCATGTACAAAGAAAATGTGGCAAGCCAAATATGTGGTAGTGGACCAAACATATGCCTAAGTTATTGTTGCAAAACTAAAGTTAGGTTTGGCAACTTCATATTTACATAAACGTTGAAATTTTCCGGCATGGGAAGTACATGTCACGTGGCAAACAAAAAAAACATAGAAGCTACTCTTGGAAGAAATCTATAGTTTGATGCAAAACAGTTGTTTTCACCGAGAAAAAGATTAGTCTTGTTGTTTTTCGTGAATGTGAAACATTTGTAAATTTCCAAATGGTCTGACATTTTGTAAAAAGATTAGTCTTCCAACATTTCTCTCGATTTGGTGCTCACATAGGGGATTTCAGATATCCGGATGCATCCAACCCAAAGTAGGGGCTCGTGTTGGAGGACTAAAAGTGTCCGGTATGAATATTTGAACGATCACCAAATGATATCCCTAAGAGGATATCACATAGGTGACATCATCATCTAGTCCGAGGAAACCTAGACCTAGAATTGATATAGAACAATAGGGTCCATGAAGAGAGAACATCACATCTTTGATACCTTCACCAAGTTAAATTTGCCCGCAGGTGCCGGTGTTGCTTGCTTTCACTAGTCGTCTCACTACCCAAGCCTCTGGCCGGCTAGCCCACCAGAACCACTGTTGATGCAACCCTCTCCCCGTGGAGAAGGTCTAGCCCATTGTCACAGATATAGAACCCAGACCGAGGAGCGCCATGAGGGCGAGGAAAAAATAGGTAGTTCGGCGAGTTCATCATAAAACACACACAGACGTACAATATCCGCGTCCACAATCAAATATCTTATTAGAAAATTTTCAAAATCCATACAATGTCATGCAACATAAAATATACACACATACTTCATCTAGATCACATGCATGTCATACATCTAGTTCATCATACATGCCACCGGACTAACAAAAATTGGCATGATTATGGATAAAGTTCACGCATGACGGCCCTTGCCCTTGTCGTCTTTGTCACAAGATTAGTGGTCGAAAATTCAAAATGGATCGAGCCGGATCTGCTCACGGCCAGAGCCCAAAGTTGTCTGATTCGTCACCTTCCTTGTCCTTCTCCTCTTTGGGGGTAGTGCGATGAGAGCACAGGCATCCCAGGTTTGCTCTTTTCTGAGGGCACACGCCATTTAGGCTTGCCGCTTCACGAGGATGCGGGCTCCAAAGGCATCCTCGGTCTCGTCCGATGCCGCATGCGACTTCGCCTCCGCTATTTGATGCGCCCTCTCCCTTGCCCGGTGGGCATGCCTTCACGGCACATCTACAGTTGGGCAATCTACCAGCGTTGAGTTCGAACTCAAAGCCCGACGTCATGGGGATGAGGCTCCATAGTAGGAGTTGCTCCGCGGGTGGATCCAAGCATTGCATGTGCAGACACAATGGATTCTCGCCGGAGTGTCCCGGTCCACGGTGCTCGGGCTGATTCCTCCCGAGAGCGGTGAAGAGCCAGGCGGACGACCAACTCATCCTCGTCCCCACATGGGACGACGCCCCAGTCGATGCATACAGAGCCGCCGGAGTTGGATCGGTTGCCCGCCATGTGGAGGAGGCCGGAAGCTGTGGGAGGGTGAAGCGGCATATACTCAAAGTGGAGTGGAGTAGCAAGTGGCTAGGGTTTTGCCTGGATGTGGATAGGATGGGGGTATTTGTGGGGTCGGGGTGGGCCAGTGTGAGTCGGAACCGACTTGGTGGACGCGTCCGGGCCTCCATATATGCGCCCCATATATGGATTGAAAACGTTCAACATGAAAGATGTTCGTCTCGTCGAAACGGTCAAGATTGCTTTTTGACTCGTCTCCATTCGAGGTCGTTTACCACCGCAAAAAAAGACCCGCAAGGTATAGCTAGTTTAAACCGAACAGTTTTGGAAAGTTCGGATAAAACCAATCCGAATTTGACTAGGGTTTTGGACGTGAATTAATGTAATTTTCGTGTAAGGAAAGTCTAGATGAATCCTTTGCTTGTATAGGAAGTCTAGCCGCCTCTTATATATATTGGGGGTGACGGCCGATTGAAACAACACACAATCGAACAAATCAATATACTATTTTTTTCATCTACGTTTTATCTCCCCGCCGTTTTTCTTTCTCGTTCTTCGTTGTTCTTCGTGTTTGAGAGCTGCGAATACCGAGGCTCTAGGGCCAGTGAATCGACCTAGGGCAGCTCATAGCTGCCGCATCCCCTGACGGGGTCCCTCCCGAGTGCTCGGGGTTTTGGGTCTGCAAAAAGCGCCCGCCAACTGTCTTGCGTATCGCATTGTCGGTCTCGTCTCCTTCGACGTGAGCTGCGGTGCATCACCCCCGGCGTCGAGGGTACACGTGACGTGTTCATGTGTCAACACGCCCCATATATGGATTGCATATGAGGATGCCACTCAGCCTGGACTTATAGGGTCGGTATGAGAGATGCGGTTGGGTTGGATTTCTTGAATGGTCACTGACCAGGTTGTCCGCCCGGACGTAGAAAGGCAATATAAGGATCCGATTGTAGATGCTCTTGAAACTTGGACTTTCTATCGCAAAATTCCTGGGGGAAAAAGAAGGAAACGTTTGTATTTACAAACAACCCAACCTAGCAATTTGCATGAACAAATATGATCTTACCAAGAATGCCAAAAGAGTAGAATTAATAATCAGAAAGACTTTTTCAAAAAAGTCGAAAAGACTAAAAATCTGATGTCAGAATTTTAGCCATGACAAATGAACGTTTTTAATAACAATTTATATTAGCAAGAGGATGACAAAAATTAGGTTGCAAGTACATCATTTTTTTCTCAAAAAATAAACTGAGCAGGAGTTGTAAGGCTCGTCAACTAAACTTGTCCACGCCTAACACAACTTGCCATGAAAAAGTTCATTTTGCCATGCCTAAAAATCACGTTCATGGCTTTACGATAAGACGCTCGACGCGGTTGTCGAGAGCGTCGTCCATGGCTTTACGTCCCCCACGAAGCCGTAGGATCACCGCGTAAGCAGGGTCCTCCCAGTAGTTGCCCTTGTACCGCTTGTGGATGAGCACTGGGTCAAGCTCATCATCGGATCGCTGGTAGGATGGCTTCGCCCCCACTGCCGGTGCATATGCAGCGACGGCCTTCCAGCTGTTGTCATCGCACTTGTACCGCTTCTCCTCACCGCCGCGTCGAGCTTGCCGTCCGACCGCTCGTGGCCTCTCTTCAGCCCGACCCATACTGGCTCGCATGCATCTGCAGAGTACTAGAGTAGTAGTCCATGGCTTCCCCAAGCAAACGATGGTGTGCGTACGTGCTTAAGGTTGTTTTAGCTCTGATGATGACGCCGAGGTCGGTCTTTGGTTGGAGCATATACGAACCCCGCGCCACGCGCTTAATCCCGCTCCTATTCGAACTGGGCCAGCTTGGGCCTTGCAGTCCGTCCCCGACTGTGTTTTCCTTTTGACTCCTCCTCCCTTCTCTGACACGTGGGGCCCCATTGCCATGGGCTTCACACTGTATTTTTTTTGATATTTTTACAGTACAAGTCTGACAGCCAGGTCTCATGTCTCTCTGACAGGTGGGCCCCCATTGTCATGGTGATATTTTTATACTGTAGTACATATGTAACATATCCGACAGCCAGGCTTCACGAAACAGGTCACCAACTTCATGGTGTGTTCGTGGCTTTTCTAGGAACATCCATATTTTACTGATTAAGCAACAAAGGCATACAAAATCTCCATAATACACTTCAGAGCATAATCAAAAGTACATGATTGACTGAACACCTACAAGACTTGGCTAAAACTTAGCCCTCAGCGGCTTGTTTCGAACCTTGTAAGGGCCTTAGCTTAAGACCGGACATGTGTCTCCGTTACGAAAAAAAGACTTAGCTAAAACAAGAACTACTACATTAAGGTCTTGATGAGCGTGCTTGGAGGAAATAGAGCTAACAATGAGGAGAGCGATCTCAGACCTCGGAATAGAGCCGATGCACAAGAGAAAAGCAATCAGTAGCGAAGATCGCATCCGGAAGTTGTTCTTCTTGTGGGAGATAGACTGCACGATGAAACGCAAGGACTTTAACCATTTCAGGTCTAGAGCTCCGGTAATGGGTTCAGTGCAAGTTCAATGCATTTAGCCACGCCAGTTGCGAGGGGCTGACAGTCGCGGATTTTCTCTTGGACCCCTCACGACGTGTGGATCTCTCCCAGGCAAATGCTCGACGCATGTGGATCTCTTCTCCTGGGAAATTACACAGATCGGGAACAGAATGTTAAGGGGATGAGCGACTTTTTCTTAAAGACGGTACCGACGAAGACGTTCATAAACACATGCATACTCTCAAGAGCTTTGCTACACGCACAGATAGATGACAACGGGCTTTTACGGGGAAGCTTATCTGAAACATTTTGATTGGAAGAAAGAATGATGAAGGCCCACACCCCCTGAAAATTAGGGGGGGGGGAGATTAGTTAACGAGGAGACCCTGTAATAGGCCCGTAATAGTCCGTTGATTTAGAATTTTCGTACTCTCACCTGTATAAAGGCACACACTACACGCATAAGTCAGCACAAGTGTCTCGCTATTGACGGAGTGTTGCCTTCCACTAAAGAATAATTCACCTTTATTTGGCACCAAAGTTTTAAATATAGGGTTTGATCCATGTTGGAGAGAGGTTACTCGACACCAACAATAGCGTCAAGACCAAGATCTCCATGGGGACAGTTTTCCTCTCGGGAATGCTGCCCCACAGCCAGCCTCCCGGCAGGCTTCATAAGTACAATAGAGCTGAGTCAGCGGGCTATAAGAAATAAACTAGTATATTTCTGCTTAGTTGGAGGAAAGAGAAGAGGAGAGAGAAGGTAAGCGGGCTCTTCGTGAAGAGCCAGCTCTAGCACGTGCTCCTAGGCACTTTGTGAGAATGAGAAGTGAGCCACATAATAAAAAAGTAGTACACTCTTTTGATCTATTATTGTACATGTGGGCTATAAGATGGGCCGTAGATGACATGGCACTGGCTTATAGCCAGCAGCTGGCTATACTATTAACCATGCTCTAAGTCTTGCGGACAGGCACGGGTGACGAGACGCGTTGTCGGGAGCAGATGCACATCCCATCTGACGTCTTTATTGACTTTGCGTATGCCACTGTTGCATGGGCTGACAAGTGGCACGTATGCGATGAAAAGCATGCATGGTGCCAGCAAGCGGGCAACTTGGGTTCTAAGGGAGGTCATACATGCCCGTCAGCTGGCCCTGTGCTATGGTTAGCCGCCACAGGTCTAGGCTATCGTATCCCCTGAGCAGTCTCATCAGCATAGCCGCAAATCCCTTATGGATTGAGGGTATTATTGTCCATCTAATCATCCAACGTTGGTTCTCTAGGAGACGAGCAACGAAATACTGTAGTGATTTACATAAGCAAATATGATCTTTTTTTTAACAAAGGATGAATTGTATTGACTCAATACGAACCATAAAAAAAATACAAACACAATAAGCATATACCTGACCTCTGCATATCCACTATATACGTAGTCAACACCAACACTCACAAATAAAAACATGTCGACAAATAGCAAGTCACGTGTCAGAAGAGGATAGAAATCCATAAAGTACTATCTTACGGAAGAAGGCCAAAAGAGTACAATTAATAAAGCCGACGGGCGACGGTGCTCAGACGCGGGGGCTAATCTAGTTACACCAAGTTCGTACGCACTAGCTCACGCAGCCTGGCGGCGCGCTGCTCGGCGCAGCCTTGACCATGCGCTCGACCTCGTTGTCGAAAGCATCGTCCATGGTTTTCTTTCTCCCGCGGCGCTTCACCATCAGCGCGTAAGCAGGGTCCTCCCAGTAGTTGCCCTTGTACCGCTTGTCGATGAACACAGGGTCAATCTCGTCCTCGGATCGCTGGTAGGCTCGCTTCGAACCCGCCGTCGGAGCGTACGCAGCGACGGCCTTCCAACTACTGCCGTCGCACTTGTGCCGCTTGTCCGTCACCGTGGCGTCGAGCTTGCCGTCCGACTGCTCGTATCCTCTCTTCAGCCCAACCCATGCTGGCTGGGTTGTACCTGCGTAGTAGTATTCCATGGCTTCACCAAGCAAGCGACGGTGTGCCATGTGCGTATAGGTTCCGACGATAATTAGCTAGGTTTTGGGTATCTTTGAGGCCGCCACCGGCCTGGCATTATATGGGAACCAGCCACGCCTTAATCCCGGTCCGAATCGACTGGGCCGGCCCAATAGTGGGCGCGCCTGTTTGCTTGTACATTAGCGCTGCGATGTTCGTCTCAAAAGAAAAAGTAGCGAAAATAAAGGGCGCTTCTGCCAGGATTCGACATCTTGACCTCCAACTCGCGTTCAAAAGGAGCCAACCAGTAGACCTATCAAGTGTTGATTGTTAAAACGTGAAGCGTGCTGGTATAAGAACTAATACCAATGAAGAATCTGGACAGTTTTTTTAAAAAAAATCAAACTTTCCTTTGAAATAGTGATTTTTTTAACAAACGAGCAATGTTTCAAAATACGGTAGATTTTTTAACAACTCGGACATATTTTCAAATTTCAGAAAATAAAACAAAAGACGCGAACATTTTTCGACAGATTTGTTTAAAAAATTCCTGAAAATTTTTCGAAAACCTGAACCTTTATAGAATCTTGAGACCAAAAGTTTGATAATGGGAACCATTTTTCAAAAGCACAAACTTTTTTGAACGTACGATTACGCAAACAAATTTTTGAACCGGAATTAGTTACTGTAGTGAACAACATTTTGAACGTATGATTACGCAAACAAATTTTCTAAAAACGAGCAAAATTTGAGTTTCTCAATCATTTCTGGAATTTGTGACATTTCTTTAAAGCACAAACATTTTCGGAATCTTGAGAACAAATTTTGAAATGGAGAACAAATTTGGAAGCATGAACAATTTTTTAAAGCACAAAACATTTTTGAATCTTCGGAACAATTTTGAAAAATCCCGAACGAATTTGGGAGCGCGAACAATTTTTTAAAGCACGAACATTTTTTGAATCTTGCGAACAAATTTTGAAACGGAGAACAAATTTTGAAGTGTGAACAATTTTTTAAAGCACAAACATTTTTTAATCTTGAGAACAATTTTGAAAAATCCCGAACAAATTTGGAAGAGCGAACAAGTTTTTAAAGCACAAACATTTTTTAATCTTGAGAACAATTTTGAAAAATCCCAAACAAATTTGGAAGAGCGAACAATTTTCTAAAGCACGAACATTTTTTTGAATCTTGAGAACAAATTTTGAAACAGAGAACAATTTTGAAAAATCCCGAACAAATTAGGAAGCGCGAATATTTTATGAAAACGTGAACATCTTATGAAATCTGGTACATTTTCTGCATTTCGAAAGTTTTGAACTTTTTTGTGTAACGAGAACAAATTTTGAATTTTGAAAACATTTTTCGAAAACTGAACTTTTTGTAAAAAAATACGAACAAAATTTGAATATTTTGACTTTATTTTGAAGAAAAGAGAGGAAATAGAAAGAAAACAAAAAAATCAGGAACATTTTTCGAAGTTGTGAACAAAATTTTGAAAATGCGAACACTATTTCAGAAATATGAACAAATTTTGACAAAAAGAACATTTTTGAAAATTCTAAACCATATTTGAAGTTTTTGAAAAGCTTAAAAAGAAAAAAATTAAAAAGAAAAAACAAAGAAAACGAGAAAAAATAAATAACAGAATAAGATTGTGAAGAAAAACCAGAAAGAACCAGTAGAAGGAACTGGTTTTAAGTTTTTTCGTCGCTTTCCGTCTCTATAAGTTTAGCTTTGTTGTTCGTTTACATCCACGAGTCGGTCGCGATGGCTACCGCGGTGTGTACCTCTACAGGAGGTCGTTAGTTCAATCCTGTTCCGACCATTTTTCGTGGTTTTTTAATATCGCAAAGTGAAACCAGTTAAATGGGCCGGCCCAGGGTGAGCTGCGCCCTATGCGAAGCGGCGACTACTTGCCGCAGTAACCGGCGAATAGGAAATTCCCCAAGCAAGAGTTTGAGACCTCCTTTTTTTTTGAGAAACTTTTGAGACCTCCTATAGCGCCCGTTGAAGAGCCCGCTCACAAGCCGCAACAACGGACCGGCCCACTAAACGTCCCTTCGCTCCCTTCAGCAAGCTCGCTCCCTCGTTGATTTTTTTAGCGACGCGGGTTCCTATATGGCGCATAGTGCGCCGCCGACCGACCTGGCGCGCACCCCCCTGGCGCTCTGGGCGTTCGTATGGGCCGGCACATATCCTGTTTAGTTTTTTTTCGTTTTTTCTTCAGTTCTCCTTTTTCTTTTTCTTTTTTTCTTTTCTGTTTTCCTTTTTATTTTTATTTTCTCTTTTATTTCCAAATTCGTGAACATTTTTTTGTAGCAAAATCAAAAAATGTTCGTCAATGTGTAAAAATGCTCAATGATTCATAAAATGTACATAAAATTTCTTTTTAATTCATCGCATTGAAAAAATGTTCATCAAATTTCAAAATGTGTTCATCAAATTCAAAAAATGTTCAGAAAATTCAAATTTTGTTCATCTATTTCAAAAATTGTTCAACAAATTCAAAATTTGTTCACCATCGTTTTCAAAAATTCTTCAAAACATTCAAAATATTTTATTTTGTTTTTTTCTTTTCTTTCCAAATTCTGAGCATTTTTTGTATAAAATTCAAAAAAGAGGTTTGTCAATGTGTAAAAATGCTCATTGATTCAAAAAATGTTCATAAATTTCCTTTTTTGTTCATTGGATTGAAAAAATGTTCATCAAATTCAAATTTGTTCATCAATTTGAAAAATTATTCATGAAATTAATAATTTGTTCGTCGATTTCAAAATTTGTTCATGGAATTCAAGATTTTTTCATCCATTTTTACAAAAAAAAAATCTTGAATACAAATTTTGTTCATCGAGTTTAAAAAATGTTAATCATATTCAAATTTTGATCATCAAATATTACAAAAATGTTCATCGCTATTAAAAAATGCTCATATAAATTTGTTCGTCAAAATAATGAAATTTTCATTAAAATTCAAAAATTGTTTGTTATTTTGAAATCACGAACACTTGTTTTATAAAATTCGCTTTTTCGAAATTTTGAACTTTTCTAAATTACGAATTTTTTTTTGAAGAAAAACGAAAAGCAAAAATAGTAATAAAGAACGAATTAAAAATAACTGGGGCGTTCTGCCCTGCTCATGGGCTGGCCCACTAGGGGCGCAAGGGAGCGGCGCGCTGGCATGTTCGCCAGCGCGTCACGCGCCATATAGGAGCACCCATTTGCGACGGCTGGTGTGTCTCAAAAAAAAATGCGACGGCTGGTCGGCTCTTCAAAAAACGGACGGTCTTTGTTTATGATTGCAAAATTTTAAGGTTTTATTAATTTATGTTGTGAATTTCCATAATGCGTGACTTTCAGAAACAATTCAACAAATTCCAAAATTTGTACGTGAATTCAAAAAAAGTTCACATGTTCAACAAAATGCTATACAAAAATTGCTCGTGAATATTAAAAAAAATCTTTATGTAAAAAAGGTCCCTATTGGGCGACGGCTGATCCTATTTGATGTCAGATCACTAATTAAGTAGTATTCTTTCCAAAGACCACTTTCACCTTCTAGGATGCGACAAGTGTCATGTTGCATGTACGCCACTTGTCGCAACCTGAGAGTTTTCCCTTTTTTCGTAGATCCGTCTATTCAAAACATTTTATCTTTTAAAATTTGCTTTCAAATCCCAAACCATTTTCATCGTTGGATTTATCTCGTGTCGGGTCTTCAAAAGTAGATCCCATGTCGATAGGTTTTGACGAACCTTTTTTCACAAAAACAACCAAACGAAAAAACCACACAGGGAGCACATTTTTTCCCTTTCCGAGAGTTACGCATGCCTCTCGCAGAAGCAAATCCGCCGCTCTTTCGGAAGCAAATTTGTGCCTCTTGCAAAAGGGAAAAAACAAAGAAAACGTGTTTGTTTCGTTTCCGAGAGGTATGCTTGCGGAAGCAAACCGCGCCTCTCGTGAAACAAAATTGTGCCTCCACGGAAGCAAAAAAAATGCATTTTTCCGTTTTCGAGAGGGACGGCCGTGCCTCTCACGGAAGCAAAAAAAAGGCGTTCTTTTGTTTTCGAGAGGCATGATCGTGCCTCTCGCGAAAGCAAAATCGTGCCTCTGCGAAAGCAAAAAAACATGCTTCTTTTCGTTTTCGAGAGGCGGTGCCTCTCGCGAAAGCAAAAAAGTTGTGTTTTTGTGTAAAAATAAATATCAAAAAGCTAGGAACGGTCGGTGAAAAACTGAAAAGCCAAAAAAAAACACAAGCGGAGAAAAAAATCAGAAAGAGTGCCTAGAGCGCACTAAGTGGCACGCTCCCAGTCCACCCCAAGTGACCCTTGAGGAGGCTCCCATCGAGCGCTCCTCGGTTAACTGCACCCTATTTGGTGTGTACGTCGCCAAATATTGACCTAGTGCGCACCCCCAGCTCCCCGCTTGGTATACTTGGGCCGGCCCAAATAGATCCTATTCCAGAAGGGTTTTTTGTGTGTGTGTTTTCATCTAATTGTTTATGCTTTTTCTATTTTCTTTCTTTTCTTTTTTATATTTTTAGTTCTTTAATTTGGTTTTTGTTTCTTTTATTTCATGTTCATTTTTCCTTTTCTATTTCCTTTTCCATTTCCCATGATTGTTGTTCTTAATTCATTTTTTACCTTCCTTTTTAAATTTTGCGATCATCTTTCAAAATCGTGGACAGTTTTTTGAAATTGTGCACATTTTTAATCATGAACATGTTTTGAATTCACAAACACTTTTTTAAAATTGTGACTTGTTTTGCAATCCTGAACATTTGTACAATTTGCGGACATTATTTTCAAATCATTCACATTTCAACGATGACTAACATTTATTTTGCAAGTCCGTGAATGATTTTTTTGAAACTCTAATTTTTTTTCATAATCATGAACATGTTTTGATTTGTATCGCATTTTTCAAACGAATATTTTCTGAAATTTGTGAACAATTTTTAGAGTTCGTGAACATATTTTTCAAAATCATGAACATTTTCTGAATCATCTAACATCTTTAAGTGATAAAAAAAGATTTTTGGGAACAGCTTTTGAATTTTGTGATCATTTTTCGAAAATTCCTGAACTTTTTTTATTTCACAAACATTTATTCAAATCACGATCGTACTTTGAATATGAAAACTATTTTTTAAAATCATGAACATTTTTATTTTCCCAAAGACTTCAAAACATCTGTTTTAAAAATTAGAACTTTTTTGTAATCCTGAATTATTTTGAAAAAGAAGAAAAAACAAAATAAAGGCAAAATGAAAGGAACCTGGGCGTAGCACCGGGCACATGGGCTGGCCCAAAATGGCTTGCGGGGTGTGCGCGTTGGCTGCTTCGCCAGCACGGAATAGGAGGACCATGTACGTTCAGAGACCTCCTATATGGCGCTAATTGAGGCGTCAACTAAAGCGTGGGACGCACAGTAGTTCGCCTCTAGGCCTGCCTGCACAACGATATGAAAAAATACATGGGCGTCCCACTCGGCACATGGGCCGGCCCAAAAGGGCATGCGGGGGTGCGCGATGGCTGCTTTGCGAGCGCGGAACTGAAGGGCCCCCTACGTTTAGGGACCTCCAATATGACACTAACTGCGTTAGAGAGCACAACGAAATGAAAAGGCATGGGCGTCCCACCCATCACATGGGCCGGCCCAAAAGAACAGTGCGGTGGCTACTTCGCCAATGCGGAATAGGAGGACCCCCTAAGTTCAGAGACTTCCTTTCAGAGACTTCCTACATGAACTTCGTACCCCTAAAAAAAACATGAACTTCGTCAAATAAAGCGTGGGATGCACATCTAGGCCAGCCGGCACCGATGTGACTTGTGTGTTATCTCGTGCGAGTAAAAATTCAAAAATGCAACTAGCTTATGTCTTGAACTCACGACCTTCAAGTCATGATGAGTTGCTTCAATAACAGTGCAGTGTCGAAGTAGGCTTCTCGGTCACCCCATACACACTGCCGTACGGTCACATGGGTCAGGTGAATGCGGAAGGCGGCCGCTTCGTTGCGTCCGCTCTAGAACAACATGAAAATGCACGATGAGGATTCTAGAGCAAAACTCGCGACGAAGGCTTTGTGTGGGACCATGTAGCCAAATGCCAACGCGGCATGTGTTCGCACACTCGCAAACCTTACTTTGGTTTGTTTCCGTTTGTGAGAATTTGGACGTCCGGACCGATTCACAAACGTTTAATGCACGGTGCTAAATGGCAAAAAGTATTTGAGCCTGATTGTGCGGACATTTATGTGAGTTTTTTAACACAGTACATACGCAAAGCACTCATATATACGCGCATACACTTATCCTTACAAACGCACACACACACCTTATCTTTATGAATACCTCCGAGATACTGAACTAGCATGTCATCTTGAGATTTTACGAAATCATCACTGACGCCTCGTAGTTGACGGAAACCCTTGAGATCGCCGGCGCCAGCCAGGTGTACTGCACAATGCACATCATCCCGTGCGAGTGCGACACGACGCATGATCCGACCCCGCTTGATCGGCACGGGCGCCGTCACATTCACATATACCTACATCAGTTTCTGACGCTGAAACACGTGCTTGTATGCATGGTCTACTAAACCTTTTCCTGCAGCTAAGCAATGAGCAGTTCTACCCGGACTCAGATTGTGCAGCTCTAGTTACAAACAAACCTCGGGACAGACAATACTTGGCCCCGGGGGGATCATTTTCCTTTGTAGAGATATGCAGTCTTGTCGGCCAACGAAAATTGAAGAAAAAGCTAACATAGTTCAACTTGAGCGTCCGCATGTTGACATTTTATTGCTTTCCTAACAAAACACATCCCAGTGCAATCGTCTCTACACAAGTTGTCCTCAACGGGCAACGTGAATGCAATACAATCACACAAATCCAGATTCAGAATTCGGGGTAGCCATGCTAGTGTACGAGTGGTGGTTCAGAGAACCGTGGCGGCGGAGGCGGAATCTCACCCAAAATGTCGGCGTAGCGCTGCCGGGGGAGATGGTGGGCGAAGATGAGCACTGATCATGGCAAGCCTGGCTTCACGGACTTCGGAGACCAGCTCGTTGTAGAAATCGATCGCCTGCGACTCCTTCTGGTGAAGCCTGGCCGACCTGATGCCCAGTGCCGCGGTCTTGGCGTCTCTGGTGACCCGGGTCTCCGCGGTCACCTGCCGCCTCTCCTCCGCAATGCCCTCCAGGGCTGCCGCCTTGCGCTGCATCAGCTCGTACATCTGGATAATCCAAGCCCTCTGCTCCTCGCCCTCCCCGGGGATGTTGCCGGCACGATCCTCCGCCTGGCCATCCATGACGCCGACCTCGGCAGCAGCACCCCCGTCGCCCAGCTCAGCGGGGAGGACGACCTCCTGCTCGGGCACCTCAGCATGAACAAGGCCGCCACCCAGAGCGGGGAGCGCGGCCTCCTCCTCCTGGAGCAGCTTGCTCTCGCCCGCGAGCCCCGCCGCAGGAGCACCACCGCCACCAAGCTCGGCGGGGAGGGCGCCCTCGACCTCCTCCTTGGGCACGGCCTCCCGTGCCGGTGCTGGAAGGCGCACCACTGCGCCGTCGACGACGTGTAGTCCCGCCGAGGCGTCGTGGTGAGCGCGTGGCGGTGGCTGCGGGAGAGGGGGTGCGCGGCGAGCGCGTGGCGGTGGGTGCGGCTGTGGCTGCGGGTGCAGGTGCGGCGCGAAGCCAGGCGCGTGGCGGCGAGCGCGCCCACGCGGGTGTGGGTGCGCCTGCGGCGCGAAGGGCGCGTGACGGCGCGGGTGTGGGTGCGGGTGCGGCGCAAAGGCATGGCGGCGAGGGCCGGGCCGACGAGCCCCTGCTACGAACACAGCAGGGGGGGTGGGCGAGCAGTGCGTGAGCGGCGGCGAGGCGGCGTGGTGGAAGGAGCGGGGCGCAGGCGAGCCGTGCCGCGTGGCGTCCAGGGCGCACCTGCGGTGGCGGGGAGGGGAAGAAGCGGGGAGTAGCTCCCACGAACGCCATTCGTGGCGGGGAGGCGGAGAGGCGGCGAGGCGCTCGCGCGGAGGCCATGCGTGGCGGGGAGGGGGGCAGGCGGCGAGGCGCTCGCGCAGAAGCCATGAACGGCGGCGACGGGTGCGCAGCCCGCGCTCGCGCTCGCGCGGCCGCGGGTGGTGGCGCGAAGAAGGGAGGGTACCGCGCTCGCGCAACGGCGGGAGGTGGAGCGAAGAGGGGAGGGTGCCGCGCTCGCGCGGCGGCGGGAGGTGGAGGGGGGCGATGGCGTGGTCGCGCGGGGTGGCGGGTGGCGCCGCGGCCGCGGCGCGGAACGTCCATGGCTGCCGGACGAAGCCGCGCTTGGTTGGGGAGAAGGGGGGGAATGGAGACGCTGGTTCACTTATACTGGCGAGCGTAAGTTATCCGGCGGCCGCGAGGGGCGGGCTGGACGCGCCGGCGCCGCACCGGATCGGTCGCGAGGTGAAGCAGCCGACCCGGTCGCGAGCCGGATTGGACGCGCCGCGCAGCAGCGCCATCCTGCAGTGCTGCTGGTGCTGCTCCCTGTCCCTGAGCGCGGCGCGCGGCGAGGTTCGTCTCTGGCCTGGGGAAGAAAGAAGGGGAGGGGCCAGTTTTTGTTTTGCCCCTCCTCTTTGCTCCTATTTCATATCTTACCTATACACAGTTTGTTAATAATTCAATAAAGCACCCTTTCATCCTAAAATCATCGCTAGTTACATTTTCTCCTTTCAGATTTATTTTCTCTAAATTTTAAAAAATTAATTAAAAAATTTCTAGTTCCTTTTATACATCCTTTGAAATGTATTTACTTTATACATCCCAAAAATATATTTACTTTTTGTTGAGTACACTAATGCCATGGATGACCTCGGCACGTGCAGGACCGCTGGCAGGATCCATGGTTGTTCTCGCTGGTGGTGGGTTTGTCGGGCGTCTTCTCGGTGGAGAGAAGGTCGAATCCGACGGTTACAGTGATTGGCATGTCCGTTACACCTTACATACTTGTCGTGGGCCGCGGCACTTGTTGTGTCTTACATTGCAAGCCCGGCCAATGGTGCGCACTGCTGCGACGAAGGAGAGGGGAACGCTGCCTTTGAGGAAGAAAGAAGCATGGTAATTATATTTGCCCCTCCGCTTTTCTTACATATACTTGTTTGGTCATAAATATATTTATAACTTCATGGTAAAATAAATTTATGAAAACAGCCTCCTTGCTTCCCAAATCAAACAAAATCATGATGCTTGTAATTTTTAAAATTTTAAATTATCTGTTCTCTTATTTTTAAAATTTATATTTTAACACACTACAAACGCAAATGCTCAAATATACACTCAACCCTATAAACGCACTCACGCACACCCTATCCCGATGAGCATCTTCGAAAAACTGAGCCGGCACAACATCTTGAAATTGACGAAGTCCTCACAGACGTCTTCATAGTCGACGAAAACATCTCTTCTCACTAAATGCACAACACCATAAGGCCTCAAATAAACTTATTTCTGGCCCATTTTATACCTTATTGAATTGTGTTTGCTTTATTTATAACATATTGTTATTTCCAAACTTTTTTATTAAATAAAGGTTTGAAAAAATGAAGGTATCTAGAAAAGAGTTAAGGAAATGACACAATATGCCTTGTTGATTGCATCAACTACAAAGCGACTTGACACGTCGCACCATCGTAGCATTTCTTGGCCTACCCCCCCCCCCCCCCCCCTCTCCTCCCCCATCTGCACGCTCTCATCCTTCATGCTTTAATCTCACTGCCTCTTCTCCTTCTCTACATTCTTTTGTGTGCCTCTCTAGTGCCCTCTTTGTGTGATCCCTACAAAGATCCTCCTTCATCTCTCGTGCTTTTACTTGGTGGTTCTTCCTCCTACATTGCTTCTTTGACTCTTCCTATTGGTGTTCTCCAATGTCATTGCTATAGATGAAGTGATGGGGAAGCTTGACTTGGATAATGGAAGGGGTGGCTAGATTCATCGTCACTTGCCGCCGAGGTGGCGAAGTTAGGGTCTTAGGGATAAAAATGTTGACGGTGAAAGGTTAGTGATTATGGGGGTTGATGTTGTGTATGTTCATTCGACATGTTACAAGCTCGTTTTGGGTTTGCTGCATACACATGTGTGTGATGATTCTTTGGTGACATCTACCAATAACATGAACGTTGTGTTTATGTAGCATAAGTGTTTTTTGCGATGTTGTAAACTTTGGCTTTCTACGTTGCATATGTGTGATACTTTTTCTCGACAATGGCTACAACCAATGGGGATATGTTCATACTTAAAAATAATTGTTGCAAGGACGTATTTGAAATGTTGCAACATTTTATATGTTTTTATATGCCTTGTGGATTTATTCAAGTTTCCGATCATGTTGCATAAACATGAGGAAATGTTGCGTATAAGGTTTTCTACAATGATCAAACGGTCTAGATCTTACATTTAAGTGTGATCGGGCGACCGGGGAGGTGGACGATCAGGGGCTTGCCCCACATGGCACTGACTAAGTGTTGTCCAAAGATTAAGGTAACACTGTGTGTCAAAAAATATTGAAGGTGCCCCAAAATAGGAATACAAGAATAGGTGAAGGTGTTTTCTCAAAATGCTTCCAAAACTCTAATTACTAAAGAAGGTACAAAATACCTACGGATGCTTTTCTATGCAAAATATAAAACAGTACGAACTAAAACAACAATGAAAAGCTCGCCAATGCGCGTCAAAAGTTTTTGAAGAGGTTTCAAGAAATGGCAGGATATTAAGAAACATGTTTTGAGGTGTATTCTCGTATGCTTCCAAAATTTGTTTATTGAGGTGAGGTTAAAATACCTAAATAATTTTTTAACCGAAATGCAAAAAGAGCAAGAACTTAAAAGCAAGCCCATAACAAAATTGTGCAAAGGGGCATGTTTGGTGCTCGCAAACATTGCTACAACTAATTCTAGACAAGTTGAGGTTGCCACAAAAAGTGTGGCGGATAAAATGTCTACTGTAAGTATGGGCAATATTTGGCCAAAAAATTGAGCTTGCGACATTTGAACCATGTACAAAGAAAATGTGGCAAGCCAAATATGTGGTAGTGGACCAAACATATGCCTAAGTTATTGTTGCAAAACTAAAGTTAGGTTTGGCAACTTCATATTTACATAAACGTTGAAATTTTCCGGCATGGGAAGTACATGTCACGTGGCAAACAAAAAAAACATAGAAGCTACTCTTGGAAGAAATCTATAGTTTGATGCAAAACAGTTGTTTTCACCGAGAAAAAGATTAGTCTTGTTGTTTTTCGTGAATGTGAAACATTTGTAAATTTCCAAATGGTCTGACATTTTGACACTCACTACTTGTATACGTTGTGTTGAGTTCGATGGTATGGTTTTTTGTTTTTGTTTTAGCAAATGATACATGCTGGCTGGTTGGATGGTACTGAATATTGACTTGCCACATTTTTTAAATCTGTGGTGAGTGAAAGAACATGTGGTGCCCATGTTTGGTTTTGGTAATTGATGACAATTTTTATGGACTAATGGTTGCCTTGAGTTATTTGAAGGTTTTGTCCATAGGCTTTTCTTGGAGTACATGTGTTGATTTCAAGAAGAATTTGTGTCGACCAAGGTGTTATTCAAGGAATTATCCAAAGATTGGTCATGTGAGAGTTGAGCTTATTGCAATCATGTCTTGAAGAAGAAGATTGTGTGATCATTCATGTCTACCTTCAAGACATCGTCCAAATGAAGAGAATTGGAAAGGTTCAAGGTTGATCAAGACTAAGTCAAGAGTGAATCAAGTTGATCAACTCACAAAGCGCAGAAGATGTACCGAGAGGGATCAAGTGATCCCATGGTATGGTAAGAATTGTCAATTACACTTTGCGTACTAACCCATGGTCTTCGTGAGAGTTCTTTGTGGGGTTAGGTTGCGGTGTGCAATTTCAAGTGGAGCATCACGAAGAGATCAAATGCTTGAAGCTTGCCGTCCTTTGTGGTGATAATGGACTTGTGAAGATGTGCGGAACAGTGGCTCACCCATAGTGGAGTATGGGGGAGCAATCAACTAGTCTTCATCAAGTCAACCCAATCAAGAAAGGTGGTTCAACTTGAGGGAGTCAAGATCGTCATCATCTAGCTTTAGTGGACCATGTGCAAGGCAAAGGTTTGCCCTTGATAGGTTTTCTATTTTACCGGTCTCATGATGGTAGTTGGGAGACCGGGTTATAGGATCGATTGTCGTACTATCAAGGGGGGCTCTCGATGAGTAGCTTGATCGTATCGTTCGCTGAGAGCTCAAACCATTGCATCCTTGCATCATCTTTCTTGGTTCTTGTTTGGTTCTCTTTGAGAGTCGTAGAGCTTATGGTCATCTTGATGACAAGCTCGAGTTCATCGAATACGAAGTTCTCATGCTTCTTCTTGTTGGGGAATGTTGCAGAAAACAAAAAAAATCCTATGGTTTCACCAAGATCCATCTATGAGTTCATCTAGCAACGAGTGATCGGATGCATCTAGATACCTTTGTAGATCGCGAGCGGAAGCATTCACTAGAACGTGGATGACGGAGTCGTACTCGCCGTGATTCAAATCACCGATGACCAAGCGCCGAACGGACGACACCTCCGCGTTCAACACACGTACGGAGCGGATGACGTCTCCTTCTTCTTGATCCAGCAAGGGGGAAGGAGAGGTTGATGAAGATCCAGCAACACGACGGCGTGGTGGTGGATGCAGGGCGTCACAGTAGCAGGGCTTCGCCGTGTACTACGAGAGAGAGGTGCAGCAGGGGAGAGGGAGGCGCCAAGGATGCAGGGTGCGGCTGCCCCCTCCCTCCCCTCCTTTATATAGGCCCCTAGGGGGGCGCCGGCCCCTTGGAGATTGGATCTCCCAGGGGGGGGGCGGCCAGGGCTGGAGTAGCCCCCAAGGCAAGGTGGGGCGCCCCCACCCCTAGGGTTCCAACCCTAGGCGCATGGGATGGGCCTAAGGGGGCGCACCAGCCCACTATGGGCTGGTTCCCCTCCCCACTTTGGCCCATGGGGCCCTCCGGGATGGGTGGCCCCACCCGGTGGACCCCCGGGACCCTTCCGGTGATCCCGGTACAATACCGGTGACCCCGAAACTTTCCCGTTGGCCAAAACAGCACTTCCTATATATTATTCTTCACCTCCGGACCATTCCGGAACTCCTCGTGACGTCCGGGATCTCATCCGGGACTCCGAACAACTTTCTGGATTATTGCATATTCATATCTTTACAATCCTAGCGTCACCGAACCTTAAGTATGTAGACCCTACGGGTTCGGGAGACATGTAGACATGACCGAGATCGCTCTCCGGTCAATAACCAACAGCGGGATCTGGATACCCATGTTGGCTCCCACATGCTCCTCGATGATCTCATCGAATGAACCACGATGTCGAGGATTCAAACAACCCCGTATACAATTCCCTTCGTCAATCGGTATGTTACTTGCCCGAGATTCGATCATCGGTATTCCAATACCTCGTTCAATCTCGTTACCGGCAAGTCACTTTACTCGTACCGTAATGCATGATCCCGTGACCAGACACTTGGTTACTTTGAGATCATAATGATGATGCATTACCGAGTGGGCCCAGTGATACCTCTCCGTCATACGGAGTGACAAATCCCAGTCTTGATCCGTGTCAACCCAACAGACACTTTTGGAGATACCCGTAATATACCTTTATGGTCACCCATTTACGTTGTGACGTTTGGTACACCCAAAGCACTCCTACGGTATCCGGGAGTTGCACGATCTCATGGTCTAAGGAAAGGATACTTGACATTGGAAAACTCTAGCAAACGAACTACACGATCTTGTGCTATGTTTAGGATTGGGTTAATGACATCCAATGTCCATAGTCAGGAAACCATGACTATCTGTTGATCAACGAGCTAGTCAACTAGAGGCTTACTAGGGACATGTTGGTGTCTATTATTCACACATGTATTACGATTTCCGGATAACACAATTATAGCATGAATAAAAGACAATTATCATGAACAAGGAAATATAATAATAATGCTTTTATTATTGCCTCTAGGGCATATTTCCAACAGTATCCCACTTGCACTAGAGTCAATAATCTAGTTACATTGTGATGAATTGAACACCTATGGAATTCTGGTGTTGATCATGTTTTGCTCTAGGGAGAGGTTTAGTCAACGGATCTGCTACATTCGGGTCCGTATGCACTTTACAAATATCTATGTCTCCATCTTGAACATTTTCACGAATGGAGTTGAAGCGACGCTTGATGTGCCTTGTCTTCTTGTGAAACCTGGGCTCCTTGGCAAGTGCAATAGCTCTAGTGTTGTCACAGAAGAGCTTGATCGGCCCCGACGCATTGGGTATGACTCCTAGGTCGGTGATGAACTCCTTCACCCAAATTGCTTCATGTGCCGCCTCCGAGGCTGCCATGTACTCCGCTTCACATGTAGATCCCGCCACGACGCTCTGCTTACAACTGCACCAGCTTACTGCCCCACCATTCAAAATATACACGTATACGGTTTGTGACTTAGAGTCATCCAGATCTGTGTCGAAGCTAGCGTCGACGTAACCCTTTACGACGAGCTCTTCGTCACCTCCATAAACGAGAAACATTTCCTTAGTCCTTTTCAGGTACTTCAGGATATTCTTGACCGCTGTCCAGTGTTCCTTGCCAGGATTACTTTGGTACCTCCCTACCAAACTTACGGCAAGGTTTACATTAGGTCTGGTACACAGCATGGCATACATAATAGAACCTATGGCTGAGGCATAGGGGATGACACTCATCTCTTCTATATCTTCTGTCGTGGTCGGACATTGAGCTGAGCTCAATTTCACACCTTGCAGCACAGGCAAGAACCCTTTCTTAGACTAATCCATATTGAACTTCTTCAATATCTTATCAAGGTATGTGCTTTGTGAAAGACCTATGAGGCGTCTTGATCTATCTCTATAGATCTTGATGCCTAATATATAAGCAGCTTCTCCGAGGTCCTTCATTGAAAAACTCTTATTCAAGTAGGCCTTAATGTTGTCCAAGAGTTATATATCATTTCCCATCAAAAGTATGTCATCTACATATAATATGAGAAATGCTACAGAGCTCCCACTCACTTTCTTGTAAACGCAGGCTTCTCCATAAGTCTGTGTAAACCCAAACGCTTTGATCATCTCATCAAAGCGAATGTTCCAACTCCGAGATGCTTGCACTAGCCCATAAATTGAGCGTTGGAGTTTGCACACCTTGTTAGCATTCTTAGGATCGACAAAACCTTCCGGGTGCATCATATACAATTCTTCCTTAAGGAAACCATTAAGGAATGTCGTTTTGACGTCCATTTGCCATATCTCATAATCGTAGAATGCGGCAATTGCTAACATGATTCGGACGGACTTCAGCTTCGCTACCGGTGAGAAAGTCTCATCGTAGTCAACCCCTTGAACTTGTCGATAACCCTTAGCGACAAGCCGAGCTTCATAGATGGTCACATTACCATCCGCGTATGTCTTCTTCTTAAAGATCCATTTATTTTCTATGGCTCGCCGTTCAACAGGCAAGTCAGTCAAAGTCCATACTTCGTTTTCATACATGGATCCTATCTCGGATTTTATGGCTTCTAGCCATTTGTTGGAATCCGGGCCCGCCATCGCTTCTTCATAGTTCGAAGGTTCACCGTTGTCTAACAACATGATTTCCAAGACAGGGTTGCCGTAACACTCTGGAGCGGAACGTGTCCTTGTGGACCTACGAATTTCAGTAGGAGCTTGATCAGAAGTATCTTGATCATCATCATTAACTTCCTCTCTAGTCGGTGCAGGCACCTCAGGAACACTTTCTTGAGTTGTGCCTTGTTCTGGTTTAAGAGGTAATACTTCATCAAGTTCTACTTTCCTCCCACTTATTTCTTTCGAGAGAAACTCTTTCTCTAGAAAGGATCCATTCTTGGCAACAAAGATCTTGCCTTCGGATCTGAGGTAGAAGGTATACCCAATAGTTTCTTTAGGGTATCCTATGAAGACACATTTTTCCGACTTGGGTTCGAGCTTTTCAGGTTGAAGTTTCTTGACATAAGCATCGCATCCCCAAACTTTTAGAAACGACGGCTTAGGTTTCTTCCCAAACCATAATTCATACTGTGTCGTCTCAAGGATTTCGACGGAGCCCTATTTAAAGTGAATGCGGCAGTCTCTAAAGCATAGCCCCAAAAAGATAGCGGTAAATCGGTAAGAGACATCATAGATCGCACCATATCTAATAGAGTGCGATTATGACGTTCGGACACACCATTACGCTGAGGTGTTCCAGGCGGCGTGAGTTATGAAACTATTCCACATTTTCTTAAGTGTGTGCCAAATTCGTGACTCAAGTATTCTCCTCCACGATCTGATCGTAGGAACTTGATTTTCCTGTCACGTTGATTTTCAATCTCACTCTGAAATTCCTTGAACTTTTCAAAGGTCTCAGACTTGTGTTTCATCAAATAGATATACCCATATCTACTCAAGTCATCAGTGAGGGTGAGAACATAACGATAGCCACCGCGAGCCTCAACACTCATTGGACCGCACACATCAGTATGTATGATTTCCAATAAGTTGGTTGCTCGCTCCATTGTTCCTGAAAACGGAGTCTTGGTCATTTTACCCATGAGGCATGGTTCGCACGTGTCAAATGATTCGTAATCAAGAGACTCTAAAAGTCCATCTGCATGGAGCTTCTTCATGCGTTTGACACCTATGTGACCAAGGCGGCAGTGCCACAAGTATGTGGGACTATCATTATCAACCTTACATCTTTTGGTACTCACACTATGAATATGTGTACGCTCGAGATTCATTAAGAATAAACCATTCACCATCGGAGCATGACCATAAAACATATCTCTCATATAAATAGAACAACCATTATTCTCGGATTTAAATGAGTAGCCATCTCGTATCAAACGAGATCCTGATACAATGTTCATGCTCAAACTTGGCACTAAATAACAATTATTAAGGTTCAAAACTAATCTCGTAGGTAAATGAAGAGGCAGCGTGCCGATGGCGATCACATCGACCTTGGAACCATTCCCGACGCGCATCGTCACCTCGTCCTTCGCCAGTCGTCGCTTATTCCGCAGCTCCTGTTTTGAGTTACAAATGTGAGCAACTGCACCGGTATCAAATACCCAAGAGCTACTACGAGTACTGGTAAGGTACACATCAATTACATGTATATCACATATACCTTTTGTGATGCCGGCCTTCTTATCCGCTAAGTATTTGGAGCAATTCCGTTTCCAGTGACCACTTCCCTTGCAATAAAAACACTCAGTCTCGGGCTTGGGTCCATTCTTTGGCTTCTTCCCGGCAGCTTGCTTGCCGGGCGCGGCAACTCCCTTGCCGTCCTTCTTGAAGGTTTTCTTGCCCTTGCCTTTCTTGAACTTAGTGGTTTTATTCACCATCAACACTTGATGTTCCTTTCTGACTTCTACCTCTGCTGATTTCAGCATTGCAAATACTTTAGGAATGGTCTTTTCCATCCCCTGCATATTGAAGTTCATCACAAAGCTCTTGTAACTTGGTGGAAGCGACTGAAGGATTCTGTCAATGACCGCGTCATCCGGGAGATTAACTCCCAGCTGAGTCAAGCGGTTATGCAACCCAGACATAGTGAGTATATGCTCACTGACAGAACTGTTTTCCTCCATCTTACAGCTGAAGAACTTGTCAGAGACTTGATATCTCTCGACCCGGGCATGAGCTTGGAAAACCATTTTCAGCTCTTCGAACATCTCATATGCTCCGTGTCTCTCAAAATGTTTTTGGAGTCCCAGCTCTAGGCTGTAAAGCATGCCGCACTGAACGAGGGAGTAGTCATCGGTACATGCCTGCCAAGCGTTCATAACGTCTTGTTCTGCAGGGAGAACAGGTGCGTCACCCAGCGGTGCTTGTAGGACATAATCTTTCTTGGCAGCTATGAGGATGATCCTCAGGTTCCGGACCCAGTCTGTGTAGTTGCGGCCATCGTCTTTCAGCTTGGTTTTCTCTAGGAACGCGTTGAAGTTGAGGACTACGTTGGCCATTTGATCTACAAGACATATTGTAAATATTTTAGACTAAGTTCATGATAATTAAGTTCATATAATCAAATTATTTAATGAACTCCCACTTAGATAGACATCCCTCTTCTAGTCATCTAAATATAACATGATCCGAGTTAACTAGCCCGTGTCCAATCATCACGTGAGATGGACTAGTCAACATCGGTGAACATCTTCATGTTGATCGTATCTTCTATACGACTCATGCTCGACCTTTCGGTCTTCTGTGTTCCGAGGCCATGTCTGTACATGCTAGGCTCGTCAAGTCAACCTAAGTGTTTTGCATGTGTAAATCTGTCTTACACCCGTTGTATGTGAACGTTAGAATCTATCACACCCGATCATCACGTGGTGCTTCGAAACAATGAACTGTCGCAACGGTGCACAGTTAGGGGGAACACTTTCTTGAAATTATTATGAGGGATCATCTTATTTACTACCGTCATTCTAAGTAAACAAGATGCAAAAACATGATAAACATCACATGCAATCAAATAATAAAAGTGACATGATATGGCCAATATCACATAGCTCCTTTGATCTCCATCTTGGGGCTCCATGATCATCTTGTCACCGGCATGACACCATGATCTCCATCATCATGATCTCCATCATCGTGTCTCCATGAAGTTGCTCGCCAACTATTACTTCTACTACTATGGATAACGCGTTTAGCAATAAAGTAAAGTAATTTACATGGCGTTTCTCAATGACACGCAGGTCATACAAAAAATAAAGACAACTCCTATGGCTCCTGCCGGTTGTCATACTCATCGACATGCAAGTCGTGATTCCTATTACAATAGCATGAACATCTCATACATCACATATAGATCATTCATCATTCATCACAACTTTGGCCATATCACATCACAAAACACTTGCTGCAAAAACAAGTTAGACGTCCTCTAATTGTTGTTGCAAGTTTTACGTGGCTGCAATAGGGTTCTAGCAAGAACGTTTTCTTACCTACGTGAAAGCCACAACGTGATTTGTCAACTTATATTTACCCTTCATAAGGACCCTTTTCATCGAATCCGCTCTAACTAAAGTGGGAGAGACAGACACCCGCCAGTCACCTTATGCAACTAGTGCATGTTAGTCGGTGGAACCGGTCTCACGTAAGCGTACGTGTAAGGTTGGTCCGGACCGCTTCATCCCACAATACCGCTGAAGCAAGATAAGACTAGTAGCGGCAAGAAAGTTGACAACATCTACGCCCACAACAAATTGTGTTCTACTCATGCAAAGAGAACTACGCATAGACCTAGCTCATGATGCCACTGTTGGGGAACGTTGCAGAAAACAAAAAATTTCCTACGGTTTCACCAAGATCCATCTATGAGTTCATCTAGCAACGAGTGATCGGATGCATCTACATACCTTTGTAGATCGCGAGCGGAAGCGTTCACTAGAACGTGGATGACGGAGTCGTACTCGCCGTGATTCAAATCACCGATGACCAAGCGCCGAATGGATGGCACCTCCGCGTTCAACACACGTACGGAGCGGATGACGTCTCCTCCTTCTTGATCCAGCAAGGGGGAAGGAGAGGTTGATGAAGATCCAGCAACACGACGGCGTGGTGGTGGATGTAGGGCGTCACAGTAGCAGGGCTTCGCCGTGTACTACGAGAGAGAGGTGTAGCAGGGGAGAGGGAGGCGCCAAGGATGCAGGGTGCGGCTGCCCCCTCCCTCCCCTCCTTTATATAGGCCCCTAGGGGGGGCGCCGGCCCCTTGGAGATTGGATCTCCCAAGGGGGGGCGGCGGCCAGGGCTGGAGTAGCCCCCAAGGCAAGGTGGGGCGCCCCCCCACCCCTAGGGTTCCAACCCTAGGCGCATGGGATGGGCCTAAGGGGGCGCACCAGCCCACTATGGGCTGGTTCCCCTCCCCACTTTGGCCCATGGGCCCTCCGGGATGGGTGGCCCCACCCGGTGGACCCCCGGGACCCTTCCGGTGATCCTGGTACAATACCGGTGACCCCGAAACTTTCCCGTTGGCCAAAACAGCACTTCCTATATATTATTCTTCACCTCCGGACCATTCCGGAACTCCTCGTGACGTCCGGGATCTCATCCGGGACTCCGAACAAATTTCTAGATTATTGCATATTCATATCTTTACAACCCTAGCGTCACCGAACCTTAAGTGTGTAGACCCTACGGGTTCGGGAGACATGTAGACATGACCGAGATCGCTCTCCGGTCAATAACCAACAGCGGGATCTGGATACCCATGTTGGCTCCCACATGCTCCTCGATGATCTCATCGGATGAACCACGATGTCGAGGATTCAAACAACCCCGTATACAATTCCCTTCGTCAATCGGTATGTTACTTGCCCGAGATTCGATCGTCGGTATTCCAATACCTCGTTCAATCTCGTTACCGGCAAGTCACTTTACTCGTACCGTAATGCATGATCCCGTGACCAGACACTTGGTCACTTTGAGCTCATAATGATGATGCATTACCGAGTGGGCCCAGTGATACCTCTCCGTCATACGGAGTGACAAATCCCAGTCTTGATCCGTGTCAACCCAACAGACACTTTTGGAGATACCCGTAGTATACCTTTATGGTCACCCATTTACGTTGTGACGTTTGGTACACCCAAAGCACTCCTACGGTATCCGGGAGTTACACGATCTCATGGTCTAAGGAAAGGATACTTGACATTGGAAAACTCTAGCAAACGAACTACACGATCTTGTGCTATGTTTAGAATTGGGTCTTGTCCATCACATCATTCTCCTAATGATGTGATCTCGTTATCAATGACATCCAATGTCCATAGTCAGGAAACCATGACTATCTGTTGATCAACGAGCTAGTCAACTAGAGGCTTACTAGGGACATGTTGGTGTCTATTATTCACACATGTATTACGATTTCCGGATAACACAATTATAGCATGAATAAAAGACAATTACCATGAACAAGGAAATATAATAATAATGCTTTTATTATTGCCTCTAGGGCATATTTCCAACACTTCTATGATGTTTTCGATGTTGGAGGTTTTGCCGGTTCTTCTCGGTTGGAGGTTTCACTCCTCTATTTGTTGGCATATCTCCCCTGCCTCTTCTTACTATAACTAGTCGTTGTTTTGATGCTACTCGTCGTCTTGTTTCCAACAAGCTTGAGTTTGCTCAATTCGGAGCTCATATGCAGAAGTTATGGCAGTTCTGGTTTTCTTGAGTGTGGTTTCTGTCTGGTCCCAGCGGTAGTACCGCTTGGAGCTCTCAGCCGTTGTACCGCTGCTTCCGGGCGGTGGTACCGCCAACTTGCTCAGCAAAGACTTGGGCGGTTGTTCCGGCCAGGCACCGCCCAAGTACCGGCCAGGCCTCTGTTTTGATGCGGTACTCGGGCGGTGGTGGCCCGGTTGGTCCGGTCATACCAGTACCACCGGTGTCCGGAGCGGTTCTACCGCTCAGGACTTAGCCGCCCGAGCGCTCAAGGCCATGCGGTTGCACCGGCCCGGTACCGCTCGACTACCGCACTCAGGGGTGACTCCCTTCTGTTCCTATGCGGTGGTTGAGCAGTGGCTGGACGGTTGGTCCGGTTGTTCTTCTCAACCGGTGCTACCGCCTGGTCACCCGGTTGTACCGCCTGGTAGGGTTCTGCACGTATACTGTGAGTCCCGGTTGTACCGGGACCAGGAGCGGTAGTACCGCTCGTGTGCGGGCTGAGCACATAACGGTTGGATTTTCCCCCTCCTATAAAAGGGGGTCTTCTTCCTCATTGAACCTTATCTTTTTAGCTCGTGTTCTTCCCCCATTTGTTGACCTTCTTCGAGCTTGCTAACTCTCAATCCCTCCATGGATTCTTGCTAGTTTTTGAGGAAAAAGAGAGAGGAGATCTAGATCCACATTTCCACCAATCTCTTTCTCCTCTATGTGAGGGGAACCCCTTGGATCTAGATCTTGGAGTTCTTGGTGTTCTCCTTCTTGTTCTTCCTCTCATTTTCCTCCCTAGCATTAGTTGCTTCGGTGGGATTTGAGAGAGAAGGACTTGGGCACTCCATGTGCCCTTGCCATTGCATTTGGTGCATCGGTTTGAGTTCTCCACGTGATACGTGGAAGTTACAAGTTGAGAAGCTTATTACTCTTGGGTGCTTGGTACCCTTGAGCTTGTTCCTCTTGGGTGCTTGGGCACCCTAGACAGTTGTTGGTGTTCGGAGCTTAATCATTGTGGTGCAATGCTCCGGGCAAGCGTCGGGATCTCCAATTAGGTTGTGGAGATCGCCCCGAGCAATTTGACGGGTACCGGTGACCGCCCTCAAGGGTTGCCAAAGTGTACGGGTTCAGTGACCGCCCCCCAAGGGTTGCCATTTGTACGGGTTCGGTGACCGCCCTCAAGGGTCCCTTAGTGGAATCACGGCATCTTGCATTGTGCGAGAGTGTGAGGAGATTACGGTGGCCCTAGTGGCCTCTTGGGGAGCATTGTGCCTCCACACCGCTCCAAACGGAGATTAGCATCCGCAAGGGTGTGAACTTCGGGATACATCGTCGTCTCCTCGTGCCTCGGTTATCTCTTACCCGAGCCCTTTACTTATGCACTTTACTTTGTGATAGTCATATTGTTTCTTGTCATATATCTTGCTATCACATAGTTGCTTATTTGTCTTAGCATAAGTTGTTGGTGCACATAGGTGAGCCTAGTTGTTTTACGTTTTGTGCTTGGCAAATTGACCGCTAGGTTTATTCCGCATTTGTTCAAGCCTAAACCGTAATTATTTTAAAACGCCTATTCACCCCCCCCCCCCCCCCTCTAGGCGACATCCACGATCTTTCAGTGAGTAACAACGCTCACACGTGAGACTGCGATGTTAATTTTGCTGACAAAACTCTCAAGCAGCTGGCCAATTTGGATGCATCGTTTAGATTACCATGGAAACTATGTTTCTTTTTCCTTTCCATAAACAAGCATGTGGATCATTATGGTTTTTTTACAACAATGTGGTTCACATTACGTGCAACTGCCAGCATGGGTTCATGCAATGAGTGGCCCTAACAGTCACATCTTTGTCTATTACACCGGAAACCTCCCTCTCCCGAAACCCATCTAGGGTTAGCTTGTTGTCATGAGGATGATTCCAGTAGAGATGAAGCTGGATCTAGCTAGGCGCAAGTGTGACCCGGGAATTTCACCAATGAAGCTTTCTTTTATTTGTGAGATTGACGACCATACACGAGTTCGCTTGCTGATACTCTTATGGAGAATCTGGTATGTTAGAAACGAGCTCGCACATTAAAGCACCCCCCCCCCCCCCCCCCCGCGCGCGCGTTGATGTCTTTGTCGGATTTTTGTCAAGCTATATATCCTCCTTACAATCCATTGCATCTAGTCCTGATGATGATCATGTGAAAGGAAAAGCACCGCTTCAGTTCTGTTTCCCTCTACAAGCTCACACATGCAATAACGCCACCACTAAACTAGTTCCTTGGACTCCTCCGGCCACTGGGCATGTAAAACTGAACACGGATGGATCCATTCTGGACTGCGTGGGAGGAACAGGCATGCTGCTCCGTGACCACACCGGTGCAATCATATTCAGTTCTTGCAGGCATCTTTTTTCTTGCGATGATGTATTGGAGGCTGAGATCTTAGCGATCTGAGGACTATTGCTAGCTTTACAGTGGAGCAATCTACCAATTGATGTTGAAAGCGACAGTTTGAAGGCAGTCAACATGTTGAAAAGTGAAGGTACAAACAGATCAAAATACACCTTTCTTGTTAGAGAGATTAAAGATAGTATGACTGAACGTAGTTCTTGTATTACTCATATTCAACAAAATTGTAATAACTCTAGTCATGTTTTGGCAAACTTTGGGAGGACTCAAGACCGAACTGTTGTATGGCTTGGGTCAGGACCAGAGGTCGTTTTGGACGCTGTTAAGCGTGACTGTACCTGTGATTTGATTGAGTAATACAAGAATTCTTCTGCAAAAAAAAAAGCTTTCCTTTATTTTTTAATAACTTACTACCTCTGTACCAAAATGTAGGTCCAGAGGAGTAGCATACAAGAAAACAGCATCATGATCAAAAATCCATGATACTCATCTCTCCTGGAAAGTGTCTTGTCTCAAAAACATTTAGCTCGGTACACCAGCATTAGTACACCGCCCAAGCATTTATGCTGCAGCCAATGATGTTCCTGGAAGCGCGGCCATCTTCACGAGAGAGAGGTTGTCCGTGAGGAAGGAGACCTGCTGAAGTTGAAGGGTGAGGGCAATCTTGGCTGCCAGCTGAACAGCCAAAGATTCAGTCACGACTCACGAGGGGGGCGTAAGCATCATCGGTCGAAGCCTGAATCATAAATTTCCTGTCATGTTCGTCTCCCGGTTGATGTATATTGATTCCAATCCCTGTGGCTGTCATCTTGAGTATTCAAGAAGTGCTTGTCGGTAATCGCATTTGTTCCACAAGTTTAGCTGATCTGTAATGCTCCGCCTCGCAATCTCTGCAACACAGGTATTAATTACTAAACATGTAGTTGGCAAATGTGGAGAAACGAATAGGTACTTATGGAGAATTAAAAAGAATCCAGCTACAAACAGTGTGGCCTAAACTTTGTACCTATAAAGTGCATAGGCATAATAAATAGGTATCTTTGTTACGCCGATATCGCTTCACTACCAATGAGCATCCAGTGTGGACAGTAAACTCTGCACAACTTCAAACATTTTCTTACATTACTTCGAAAAGCAGCAGCCTTCATTATTCCACAGTACATCAGCCACCGCTATCACCAATTATGCATAAAACCTTTTCCTTTAGCTGCTGGATTTTCTGAAAGGGGCCATTCATATTGCAGCACAACAGTGAGTTACAACAGATCAGAAAATCTCAAAAATGAATGCGATCTCTAATCTGAAGAAACTTACATCAAAAGAACTTGAAGCCCATTTCTCAGCACATGTTGCAGCTTCCTTAAGATGCGATTTTTTTGATATCTCATGGGAAAGAGTGAATGTAGAGCTCTGTGTTGCCTCGGCTACCCATATGTGCCTTGTCTGGTCCTTCTGTCGCTTGACCAGGTTACTGAAACCAACCTGAGCAACAGAGGTAGAGGTACAGTAAGCTAAAAGCTGCACTTGCTTTATAAATGTATAAAAGTTGAACAATGAAGTAGACACCGCATTTCTTTTGCTGGCAATACAGTACAGTTTCAAATGTCTACACACTGAATTCATGAGGTGTCGTTTAGTGCAAAGGTTTCAATATGTTGATGGTGACATATGGGACCAATAAAATTCAGACTTGGAAGAACCATCAACTTGGAATAAAGACCAGAGTCTGAGATAACCTACTGTATTTCCAGAAAGGGCATAACTGAAAAAGGCACCATCATCGCTGGCAGATGAGCAAGAAAAGCTAACTGCTAGAAGACAATCATCTTGCTCTGTGGACTGCGATGCCGAGATAAATTTGGATCCATCTGTCAAAAAGAGCCACTGCCTTTTCTGGTTGCTGCATAAGTAAACTTCGCCGACATGCAAAACAACACCTGCAATGTCAAATTCACTGCAAGAAAGACTACCCATTAGGAGATTCATTAATGCATTGACCCCAGATTGACAGATTCAACAGATCAACTTTCTCCAGGATAAGTAGACTAACCTTCCAAGTGGTACCTCACCAATCAATGACAGCTCAACCGCCTTACGTGGGGTAAAAAATGGTCTGCAATAAAGAAGCGTGGTTAATTTTGAACAATACAATCAGAGGATACTGTGCAGTGGACTCTTACTGAAAATCTGCAGCCTGTGCCGATGCTAATGGCTTCCACATTGTAGATGATCCTCTAGCATGCAAGTAAAGAATGTTCGTACAGTGGGCAGAAGGCAGCAATCCTGTGGCGATGTAGACTTGTCCCTCCACCAGGTCGGCTTTCTGTGAGAAGAAACAGTGAAATGTAATAATGTCTAGGCTAATTTTCGAGAGCTCATAAGTACAGTGTTTGGGAAATAATACAAAGCAAATAAACATTAGTCTTGGTCAAGAAAACATACAGCACCATAGCCGTAAAAAATAAAATGCAGCATTTGTAGTTTGTTTCAATGATATAACACCGAATGGTCTTTCTTCTATTTTCAATGGAGAATAAAAATTGTAACATACCTGCTTCTCAGTAGGGTTCCAAATTGTTATTAGCCCTTCCTTGTTGATGGTTTTTGTAGCAGAGATTTTGTGAGCAAGGCTCGTCACCCTCACTTTCAAAAATGGCGTAACATCTCTTGAACTAAGGCCAGCAACTTCCAGAGCATTTTCGACCTTCTTAGC
This sequence comes from Triticum monococcum, assembly GCA_034509565.1. Lineage (NCBI taxonomy): Eukaryota > Viridiplantae > Streptophyta > Magnoliopsida > Poales > Poaceae > Triticum > Triticum monococcum. The sequence goes on along the minus strand of CM067843.1, from coordinate 69,993,296 downwards.
TACTTCGTTTTGCCTGGCTTCCTGAAATATAATGGCATAAATTTCGCAGCTTCCCAAGTACTAGTTGGTGGATGCGGGGGATAATTGTGCATACCTTTTGCTTTGCTTGATAAGATGAGAAAGATATCATCTGCTCTGAGGTCAAGCCAGCCATCATAACTTCAGGCTCAGCCGCCTGCTCTAACATTTTGCAAATTTTCGCCCCTTCCTCGCTGTCATCAGTGCTGGCACAGTTTTCATCTTGTTCAGACATAATGTCTTCTGCGATCTTAGATACTCTACATGAGAAGGTAACAATCATTGCAGTGGCATTAAAAAGGAGAGGTACTAGATTTAAAACAAAGGAACCATATTGACCCTTCGTGTCTGCGACCTTTCATGTTGCAGGCTTTATCGACGAAAAACCTACTACTCCCTCCGATCCAAAATAAGGGTCTTAGTTCAAAGCTGAGACACTTATTTTGGATCGGACGGAGTGCAAGTTTTTACTTACGCGATTTCAGGGCTCTGGCATAAATGCATTCAAATGATCCTATGCAACATGAGTTATATCTGCTCACGCGGATTCTTTTTAATAGGAAAATGCTGTCCAAAAGTTAAATAATATCGACAGGTTACCATAGCCATCACCAGCTTGGCTGACAGTATCACGATAAGGATTAGGGTATCACATGATACAATGACCCTACCGAGAGGAAACGATTGGATAGTAACCTGAATCAAATCCAGTAGGATCACAGCAGGATCACGATCAAACTCGTAAAATTGCTGGAATTGCCCATGCCAACGTAAAAAACAACACGGATTCGCACAACGTGAAGTCATTAGCTATGTGCAGCAGCGGGCTGCAGCCTGCATGCATAAATAGATTGAAATTCAAAGCCCAATGATCTCCTGGTCACATGAAATCTTGATGCTGCAGTCTACTTTAAGTGTGCATGCATAGAATTGATATCTTTTTTACAAAGCTAGACTAGATAATCTATGTAAGTATTTTTCCTATAATATTTAGATTTTTTTTGTCAAAATAAAAGAAATCATATAGTATCATGGAACTACACAATCTGACCCTAAGATTAGATACTGCTGACTAAAGAAGGATACTACCTAGTACCCTGATTCTGACAACCTTGGTCACCAGTACATAAACCATGTATAACGTTACGGTCAAAAATTAGTAAAAACAGATATAATGCCTTAACACACTGGGCATGTAACAGTATTTGTACTGGTAACTTCTCAAGACAACACTTGTACTGGTAAATATCTACTCCCTCCGTTCCAAAATCGATGACTCAACTTTGTACTAACTTTAGTACAAAAGTTAGTATAAAGTTGGGTCATCTATTTTGGAACGGAGGGAGTACTTGATAGATGATATATTTCAATTTAAGGTGTGATGCATGTTTCAATTGCAGCATATTGGCTACAGTGTCAGTGACATAAATAAATACCTCTGGTGATACAGTTGTAGCGCCTTTCTTTCCATCCTTTCAGATCTCACAATAGAACTACCATCAGGCAACCTGAATTAAGCAATTAACTTATTAAGTATGGGCCAGTGGAACACCTTTGGTACAAATTTTAGTCTGCATCCAGTTGTAGTTGTATACCTCTCCTTGTACAAAACAGGATATATTCTTGCAACTCCTACCAGTGTCCTAGGGACTCGGCCACCAGAAGCTTTTATGCACTTGAACGCCAGTGGGGGTCCAACATGCTTGCCTGAAATATTTGTAAGAGGTCATCAAGAGAATCCGTCAGTTTTAAAGGGATAAGCAAAACAGTATGTAACAAATATTCAGTCTTGTAGTAAAAGTGCATACAGAATCCCAAAGGATCATCCCATCTTGCACGATAACTGCCATTCACATGGACCATCAATTTGACGGTGCCAGATGCCTGAATAAAAGGTCACAAAAATTTGCTTATATTGTTTTCATTTTTGCAGCTAATAAAGGTGAAGGAGCAGGCAAACCTCATGAAATGACACAGGCCCAGTCCAACCACACAAAGAAGCTCCCCATATCTAGCGGAACACATATTGAGTCATATATGTTAAACAGTAATTATAACCATGTCCTTGTGACAACAAGAAGAGAAAGCGAAAACAGAATAGTACCCGAAGCTTTTGTCCTATAAAAAGCTTTCTTTTCTGTAGTTGTTCTGAAAGTGCCACGTCTAATGACGCTTCTAGTGCATACCTGTGAAAAGGCAGACACTGAGACCTGCTGATATCTTTCAGTTTCATCTGATGACAATAAGGATGATGCAACCACGTACCATCCATCAGTTAATTCAATGTGTGCAGGCATGTTTCTTTTAGCAGCTAACAAGCTTCTATTTTCGATACTGTTTTCATTTCCGTCTGTCCCGACAGCCTCTAACTTATTTACATCAGGATGGGAATAAATAGCTGAAATGCACAGCACCATCATCAAAGATGGCAAAGCATTTCCTTCTAAAATTTTCTTTATGGCTGATCGATGGCCATTGTTCACTTCTCTGTCATACCTAGCATGCATGAGTTTTCATGAATTAAATCATATGCATCAATACAATTGAAATGGTAGAAAAGGCATGTCAATTATCTCACCTGTACTTCAGCTCGTCTAAAACATTAGCAACTGTCAAGAATTTGCCAGCAGCTTTAGTTGGATAGCATCTCTCAAGTGAAGCAAGTTTCCATACGATCCATTTATAGTGATTGTTCACCCATCTAAAACAGGAAGATTCAAGTGATTTGATGTTTAGGATGTACTTAATATTTGGAGAATCTCCGGCCTAACTCTATGGTATGCCCAGGGATCACAACAGCATGGCTTTTATTAGCATCATACATGCAGGCATGCAGCAGAACGTGAAATCATTATAGTTTAATCTTAACATGGTGCGGCAACAGATACAATGCAGAGGAGACCATGGAAAGAATTTTCAAATGTTATAAACGAAGAACACATGAAGTGATGAAACAGGAAATGTAATGATCAGACATTTCACATATTAAGAAAAACTTAGCAAAAAGGAAGTTATTCTGACATCAAAAGGTCAATGGACTAGTGAAATATATGGCATTTAGTCAAGAATGATGCCTACTCTTTAGTTGCATATGTCAATGAAGCCCCACAGGCAATCAGCAACTTCTGAAATTCTTCTGCACCAGTATTCATATTGTGAAACTTGTACTTCTCAGCTCCTTTTGCATCCATGAGCTTCACTTCATCTATTATATGTTCCGCCTGGTCACAAGATTTAAGTTAACATTTAACAAAGTGGGGAATATAGTGCACCTGCGGAAATTATATGCATTGCATTGTACCAAACAATTGAAGCAGGGAGGACCACCGAAATACTCTTTCCAAGTTTTCCTTTTATGTTGAAAAGGATAATATGCAGACAGCTTTGTTCGACAGGAAGTGACCTGAGTTGGTGGTAGTTTGGGTACTCCTGTACACAATAGTTAAACCAATCAAGTAGGAATGAATTTAAGACGGGCTTATATATGTAATCAATCAGCTTACCAGCAGAGGACTGTCTGTTGGTGCTTATAGGCGTGATGAACCTAACCATTGTCAGCAAAGGCATATCAGAAGCATGGCATAGGAGTTTACAGCTTGCTAACAGGGATGCAAATCAAAGGACCTGGAAGAGCGGGGCCGTTTAAAGGAAGATGCGGAGTTTCTTCCCAAAATTCTTCTCTTCTCATTAACAACATGGTCAATATTTCCAGAATATGAACCCATGAAGTTACTGATGTCAAACAACGCTCCAGCTGGCATATGGAGTTGTCGGGTCTTATCTTTAGTGTCATTTGTGTTGTCGGTTTCAGATAAACACCTGGAAGAAGGCTTCACGATCTTTGGAATTTCACTGGTTGAACGACTCCCAACATGAAACCTATTGGTGTTTTCACTAGTCGGATGGATATCAGATACAGCATTTCCAAAGGATCCAGTGTCCTTCCTATCAGACATTGCCTGGTGGGAAAATGTTGCAAATTCGGTTCTTCCACTGACCCTTCTTCTTTTTGATAAATCAGATCCGCCTTCTTTTGGCACAACAGTTGAATTTTGCATCTTATCATTACAAGCAGATCCCAAAGGGTAGCTTACTAAATTATTTGTTGAAACCACGAGATCTGATTCACCCAGAAGGCTTTTTGCACGTTCAAGTGCATCACTAGAAATAGCCATTGATCTGCCTCCGGCGGTACTGAATCTGATAGAATGCTCACCAGAATCAGAAATTGTGTTATTAGAAAGCTCAAATGGCCGGTGTGGTTCCTTGTGCACTTGGTTTTCTGTTGGATAAGATGCAAGACCAAGCCTCTGTTCTGCATTTTCCTGCTCAAAATTTATTTTTGTGCCCAGCTTATCCCCCACATGTCCAAAAAATTGTGTCGAAAGGGTATTCTCCTCCAAGCCCAACAAAGTAGCAGCTCGAGACACGCCAACTGAAGATATATTTACTGTTCTTGCACAGCTTGTCTTGAGAGGTGACGCAAACACAGGAATTTTTTTGTCCATGTTAAGGAGCTTATGATTATCTGACAAAAAATAACTCAAGATCAGACATATTTAAATGGTAAATGTGTACAAATTAAAAGGCACTAATATTATGCAATAAACAAGTGCCTGTTACCACATCAACATGCCAATCCAAATTGCCTGATTAGATCATTGGACAGTTAGTGATCATACATTGCATGCTTGAAATTTGGTACTCTTGAAAACACGCATTTGTTAAATAGCTGCCTCGAAAGTCAAAAGCAATGCTCCCTCTGATTCATATTAATTGGCGCACACCTAGTACAACTTTAAGTGTGCGTCAATTAATATGGATCAGAGGGAGTAAATAAGTGTACCATTCTAAATGAAAGCTGCAGCATAATCAGGTTACACATTGGTGGTTCAATGCTAGCCTTTATTTCTGTAAACTTGGTCTAACTATTAACTAAAAAGCATTGCAGAACCTTTGGATTAGCACACCAATCTAGCGATGAATATAACAGACTGTGTGATGGTTAGCTAACCTATGGATGCCACATGGTATTGTACAAATAAACTACAGGACTACAGAAAGAGAATAGGCACTTCAACTAGACATGCACAGTAAAGTTTTATACCAACTTCTATTGAAATAAACAGTGAAAGTCTCAGATAAGTTTGGTCAGCTATTATACCTTTGTTTATGCCTTGTTCCTCCAGAACAGCCCTTGCTTTCTGTACTGAGCTTTCACTAATCAAGACCGACTTTCCAGATCCGGTTCGAAACAATGGCAGTTGACTTCCAGAGTCTTTGTATCCTTTCAAAATAATATTGCGTATGTCAAAGGAATGGGAAAAGAAGTCTTAAGTTACTTTCCAAACACAAATGTAAAGAACTCTGTAAATGCCCCCACTGTGTAACCTGATGATTCCAAAAACTACCTTTCTCCATGAAGTTTCGTTGCTCCAAAAGCATACTGGCCTTATGGCTTGAAATTCTATTTTGGGGTACAAACTTTTGTATTCCAGCTTGGAACGTTGCCTCTTCAACAAAGGTTTCCCTGTTGTAATTGTTTACTGGTTTGCACATACAAAGCAATTGTTAACTGAATGCAGACTGTAATTTCTACCTACTTTTTATATCCATGTGAAGAAACTCTTAATTCAGAACATGAAATTACCACTTTTTACTGCTTCTTCAGCCTCTAAGATAGGCAATTCCTTTCTAGAGTTCTCACTTGCTAAGATAGACCTTCCTAATCCAGTTCTGAACACTGGAGTGTCATGGGCACCATCTAAATGAGCTTCATCTTACAGAAAGAAAACTTGATTGTCAGCAAATACAAATGCTTAATTATCACAAATTTAGTGACGAGAGCACACTTGTTACGAAACTGATGTGTTTAGAGAGCAATTTACCTTCCAATTCCTTTGCAATATTCCTTGGCTCCAGAACTGCAGATGCCCTCTTAAGTGAGCTCTTACTTATAGCAATTGACCTCCCTAGTCCAGTTTGAAACAATGGCACGTGGTCATCATCCTTGTGATTTTTCTCTGTTCGAGTGACTGAAAAAGATAATTTGATATGAGGAATACCCCAGATGTGTCAGAAATAGTACTTCATGTTGTTCAAATTTTGACTAGATGGTAACACAGGCACAAAACTAGACAACATGTTTTAGTCAACTTGGGAAAATCAAGTACCTTGCATTGCACTATCTTCCTTCGGTGTAACACTTCTACTATTCATGATCAAACTGCTACTCATCAAAACAGACGTTGGTGTTTCAGTCTGAAGAGTTGTGGCACAATCACTGCTTTCTCCGCGTCCTGAATCTCAAAGAATACGAAGAAATAGGCTGATCTTCTGCATTAACGTTGGACTAAATAAATAATAAGCCCATATGTTTATGTACCAGTTGTTTTAATTTTTTCTTCCTCCAATACTGCCTTTGCCTTCTGAACTGAGCTCCAGCTCACAGCAACAGGCTTCCCTAACCCTGTTTGGAACACTGGGAACTGGCAATCAGTATCCCAATGTCCTACACAAAGAAGTAACCACTCAGAAATAATGTTTGTAGCTGTTTACATAAATCAAAAGACAGATAGTTCAAGTTTTTTTAATGGACCCAGGTACTCCAATCTTACCGCTCTTTTCCGCATCTCCCTCATTCGCCACAGCTCTAGATCTCTCAATGGATCTTTCGCTGATCATGGCTGGTCTTCCTGAACCAGTTTGGAACATCATAGGCTGGTTAGGCCTACCAAAACTCTCTGTATTTTCTAATAGGAGAGGAATGCCATCAGTACACCAAAAAAGGGGTGTGTTTCACAGTAACTAGGCAAGATCATTAGCTCTGGATTCAAATAGCAGAATAATCAAAGCTCACCCTCGCGTGTATTATTATCCTTCAAAACAGACTTAGCTTTCTGAACAGATGCCGCAGTGACTGAGACAACTCTTCCTGAACCAGTTTGGAACAATGGAAACTGTTCCATGCCGTCCACACCTGCTGACAGAGGGGTGGTTATTCAAAAAGTAAAGGCGTGTTTGGATTTTCTTTTACAAAACTATCCAAAACTTTTATTATACTCCCATCAAAATGACCTTTTTCTGCAACTATTTGTCCCTCCAAAACAGCTCTTGCCTTATCAATAGAGGTCCGGCTCACAGGAACCGGCCTACCCATTCCAGTACAGAACATTGGTTGTACGGCACCAGCAGCACTATCAACATCTATTATGCAACAAAGTGACAGCTTTCTAAAAAACTGCTAAGGAAAAAGGAAAATGTACTAGAAGTTCTCCCATAGAAAACATATACAGCCATCAATTTGGTGGACCCTAATTGGTACAGAATTATGTTAAGTCGTCGTATATTACTATGAGGTAGAAATGCTCAAAAAGCTAAACACATCCAAATAGATGTTCAGTTGTAAGTATAAGAAATAGCCAGGCAACTGCAGAAAATCTGGCTAGTTCAACAAAAACTATATTACAATGACTTGTTGTTAATTGAATTGTGACATAATATGTAACGGTGCACGGGACGAACAGATCCTAAATTACTCGGAGCCATACATATGTCATCATGAACAAAATAAGTGATAACAAAGCACTTTCAGCGTTTAGATAGAAAGTAAACGGGTGTTCAACTTCCTACCTTCTAAAAGAACTCTTGCCTTCTGGATTGAGTCCTTGCCCAGTAAGACCGCTTTTCCTGATCCAGTTTGGAACACTGGGGGCATGGTAGTGTTATACACTCCACCTAAATTTGATAAGATGGAAAACTGAATGAGTAATGCACGACCTGAAGAAAATACAGTTTGTACAGTCACCAAACCTAGGCACTTTCTGGCTACTGTTGCAACATTCGATCTTGTCTGTACAGAGAAAAAGGTGAAAGCAAGTATTACCATAGTATGAGTATTACCTCTAAATGGGGCGTCCATTTCACTCAATTCGCCCTCTGCGTCAGGTACATGGTCAAACGGCTGACCTGAAACACAAAAACTGGTCATCCCAGTACGATACATGCAGAAACGAACAGAAAGATAGCTAATCCATGCTACCAAGCACAACAGCGATGGAACAGTTTGACCAAAGCAAACCAAAAGTTGGACACATGAGCTCTTACTAGAAGTTATCACAAACAAGAAATATACAGCCATCAATCTGGTGGACCCTAATTAGTATAAAACTATGTTAAGTCATTGTATATTACTATGGAGTATAAATGCTCAGCAAGCTAAGCACATCCAAATATATAACAAATAGCCAGGCAACTGCGGAAAATCTGGCTAGTTCAACAAATATAATATTACGATCCTTGTTGTTAATGAATTGTGACATAATATCTAACAGTACATGGGATGAACAGATCCTAAATTACTCGGAGCCATGCATACGCCATCATGAACAAAATAAGTGCTAAGAAAGCACTTTCAGCATTTAGATATAAAGTAAACAGGTGTTAGATTTCCTACCTCCTAAAATAGCTCTTGCCTTCTGGATCGAGTCCTTGCCCAGCAAAACCGCTTTTCCGGATCCAGTTTGGAACACTGGGGGCACGGTAGTGTTATGCACTCCACCTAAATTTCATGAGATGGGAAACTAAATCAGTAACACACAACCTCGAGAGAATACAGTTTGTGCAATTACCAAACCTGGACACTTTCTGGCTGTTGTTGCAACATTCAATCTTGTCTTTACAGAGAAAAAGGTGAAAGCAAGTCTTACCTCTAAATGGGGCGTCCATTTCTCTCGATTCGCCCTCTGCACCAGGTACATCGTCAAACGGTTGCTCTGAAACACCAAAACTGGTCAGCCCAGCGCAATACATGCAGCAACAAACAAAGTTGGGCACATAAGCTCTTACTTCTCTTGTTACCAGCCTTCTCCACCTCCTCCCCGACCAACGCCCTGGCCTTCCTTATAGCCCTCTCGCTGACAGACACTGACCTCCCTGATCCAGTGCAGAACAGCTGACCCTCTCCTGCATCGACAGTTGCTCCGGACATCCCGTCACCTTCGAGCAGCGTGTTCCGAGCTGCAGGTTCCATCAGTAACAAAAGGCCAGTGATCAGTTAAACAGAACCATTCTCGTTCAACCGTGGAGACGCGCGGGCGCAGCCATTTCAGTAGGCAGGAATGCACGCGCGTGCTCACTCTGACCGGGCCGACTAGAGAAGAGATGAAGGCAGGAAGCGCTACCTTGCACGAGGAGGTCGGCCATGGACTCGACGCGGCATCCGTCGGCAGCGCCCCGGCCTAGGGTTTCGGATGGGAGAAACGCGGAGACAGGGGAGGGGGCAGTCAGTGACCACTATCCGGCACCATTTCTACGACGGAATAATCCGCGCCGAGGTGGGAGAACGATGGGGCCGTACCTTTCGCCAGCGCGTCCTCGGATGGATCCGCGGCTATCCCCGCACCGCGCCCCAGCGGCAGGGGAGGAGGAAGAGGCGGAGCCGCGGCAGGCGGCGGCGGCGCGTCGGGCTCGGGGGCGGGGATCCAGACGAGGCGGCCGTCGGGCTGGCCCCAGACCCGCCACCTCCCGGGCATCTTGGCGGCGGTCTCTCCCGGAGCCTCGGCGGGGGGCCTCTCGCTGGGTCGGTGAAATCCGAGTGAAAGGAAATTGGGGACGAAACTCTTTTCGAAATCGGACGAGGCGAGGGAAGCGTGGTGCGAAATGGCCAGGCGGCGCGCAGTGCGCTCGCTCCCTCCATCTTTTTTCGTCTCGGCGGGCCCGGGAGTGGGCTTGGGCCTGGCCCTGCCGTGCCCATGGGCGGACGCGCGGCCCGCGGGATATCCGGCCCGGTCGGTCGGGTCGTGAGCCTGGCCTAGCCCGCACGCCGCCGCTTGGCGGGGGGAACTGTGGCGGCGGCTGGCTACAGACAGGTGTCAGGTCACCGCCTCGTCGGCCTCTTGTGGTGTCCACACCTGGACATGCTCACCAACCGCACGCCAGCTAGATCGTTGCCTACTCCGCTGGGAAGATAGCGCAGGCATTGATGGCCGCGGAAGTGCACAAGATTGATGACGGCGTCGCGCATCCTTCCGTCAACGGATGGTGAGGATATTTTTCTTTACTTTTATTATTAGTACTTCCTTCGTTCCATGTATTTTTGCTCCCCGCAGTCAGTATAGTTGGTTAAATGTATAGTCAAATTTAGATTTTGAAAAATATGAGTGCACTATAGTATGGAAGGGAGTATTATTTTTCTTTATTTAGAACGATACATGAAAATACGTCATTGTTGTGGCTGTGTTTTTAACATGATACAGACGCAAACTGCATATACACTCACCCTATGAATGTATACATGCACACCCTATTTTTATGGGCACCTTCGAGTGACTAAGCCGACATATCACCTTATCTTCTTCATCGGTGAGAGCATCCCTCCTACCAAACACACATCACCAGGAGGACTAAAATAAATCCAAAAAAAGCACCGGTGTTAAGTCTATGACTTGAATAATAATGGGTTGGAGTAGCACGGTCCTCTTAACCATGCAACCACGGTTCGCTTATATTGTGGTTATTGGGTAAATCTACGATGAAAATAGTCATGAAAGATTGTGGGTGTGTTTGGTTCATATACTTCAATTTTTTTTTTGCCACACACCTTACGTGAGTAAATAGACATCAGACTTGTCACGCATGAGATAGACTTGCCTTATTCTTTTTAGTCAATGACATGTGTGGTGTCGTTTGCATGAAAAAAAACACAAGTGTGGTTGTAAGACAATCAGAGGGCTAACACATAATGCAAACTTACGTGACTCATGGTGTGGCAAAGTGTGGCAAACTTAGTATGCCAGTCAGCGTCGTAGTTATGATCTACCACCCTTCAATCCAACCTTGTAGCTAAAGTGGCTACAACAACTCAAGCAAATCTTGACAAAAAATTGGTTAGTCGGTATTTTGGTTAAAGTTTAGTTGCATGTATGTTGGCCAAATGTTGGCAAGAAAAGTTAACTAGAGTCTATTAAAGGCTATGGGCATGCCAAAATATTAGCAATCATCCGTACAAAAGAGGTTGAGTGTTGGCTATGACTAAGAAACTGGTACGATTGGTTTCTGAAATCTCGGCTTCGGACGACATGGACATTCACACTATGGCTTGGGGAGACAATATCACCTTCAACTATCGGCAACAAATAATGTGCTCGGTTCATATGGTGTGATGAAAGCCCGTGCCTCCATCATTTTGTGGCCGTGACTCTCATCCAAGATTAAGATCTTCCTCCTTCTTGTCATATCCAATGAACTCAACACTTGGGTTGTGTTGTTTCTTCAATAATGGCCTCACACCTACCCACCCACGCACTAAGGGGCTGTTTGGTTTGCGTCCTGACCGATGTGCCTGAGAAAAAGTGGCGCCTGATAGGAACTTGGCAAGATGGATTTTTTTGCCTGTCAAGCAAGACGAGAAGATATGTGTTTGGTTGTTGCCTGACCTGGTGTACTAGTATCAACCAATAAAAAATATCTAAAGCACTAAAGAAAGGCTGCTATTGGCTAGCACAAGCCCCGATACTGTATTACAAGTCAGGCACCTGTTAGCCTGAGCCCAGGCGCTGGAAATTGGAGGCCTGACAGGCTAATTGAGATGCCTGACCATTCAGGCCAGGGACGTATCTACTTCTTCAGGTAGCGAACCAAACAAGACCTAGTGATACACATGCAAGTTTCAGGTCAGGCTAAAAGCCATCAGGTAGCGAACCAAACAACCCCTAAGCTCTATGAGGGATGCAGAGCAATTGAGACCGATGACCACCTGTTTTGCAGTGCCCTTGTTCTGTGCATATTTGAAGTCGGATTGGATGCTTTGTCATGCCTGATGGCGTTGGACATTTTGGGGGTTTAGCTCATCCGACGGCGAACTGATGACCCATGGCCTTGTAGTCTTTACTCCGATGCTCTGACACCTTTGGAGAAAGCCTGGGTGCGCTCAAGATGCATGACTTTGGAGCCGCTGGGTCTCTCCACTCCTCCAACATCGGTTGATGTAATCCCACTCTTTGTTGCCATCTACTGCCTCGTCATGTACTCTTGAGTGTTGTTATTCTCTCACTGCATACCCCTCGTTCCCCTTTGGGTTATAAAAACCCTTGTTAACCGGCAATCACCTTTCAAGTGGACATATATAATAGTTGTCGGGGTCCCCCAACCCCCCGGCGCGCCAATCCCGGGGAATAAATCGTATTAAAGAGGTGTTGGGAGTTACACGTGCTTTCACAAATGATTGCAACTTATACAAGTGAACTCCTTACATTCTTGTGAATAGCTGGTGATGCAATAGTGGAAAGGGGACTATATTAATACCGTGTGTCGTGACGTGGAGTGTAAAGGTTGGTCGATGCAACTTCTCACTGTGTTTATGGTTGCTCGTGCCTCGCCGTACATGTAATTGTACTCAAATCCTATACATATATGGCATGTTAAGGTTTAAGTGTGCAACTAAAGTTGCTACAATCCGGTGCATCTCAATTATGGTTCACTTGGAACCATGTAAGATATTATATATGCTATGCAATATGATGCATGTCAAGGTTTGTAACTTTCATGCCCCATGCTCCTGGTCCATGTCGAAAAATTGGTGTGGAGAGACCTAATTTCGTCACAAGCCCACTTTGACCATGGTACTGGCCATGCCAAGATAGATCGTCCGAACACTATACCTATGCAATCGAGCTACGTGCACTTGTCTGGTTCGATCATTTAGCGGCTCTTTCTAAGAGACGGGGAACTTAAATAGGAAACATCCTCCAGGAAAGGAATCAAGTGGGAAGAGAGATCGTTGCTCATTCGGTGGTTGGCCCTCCCCTAGTAAGTAATTCATATGTAAAGTAATACATGAGCGTTCAGATCACTATAAAAGGGAGTACCTACCGAGAATTGGGCCAGGTAGTCTTTTTTCATAGAAAAGAAAAATCCTCTTTCAGATTAAATGATCAAGCATCGAAGGGAGTACCTACCGAGAATTGGGCGAGTTAGTCTTTTTTCATAGAAAAGAAAAATCCTCTTCAGGTTAAATGATCAAGCATCGAAGAACCCCCCTAAATAATGACAACGTACCAAGTAGGCCCTATGTCTATCGAGAAGCTCAAATCTTCACAAGAGCGAGGCACATACTCTCGTGTCTATATTCATGAGATCTCAAACAAGAGCCACATGTGACGTCTACCGCGGGGTCTCAAATGGCAACCTCGCGTGTCTATCTGTTGACATCAAGACAACCGCCACCGAGGCTCTTGTCCATCTCCAACGTCACCTTTTCCCGCCCGCCTCCTCACGACGGGAAGGTCATACGTGTCTGTTTGGATTGACGCCCACGTCAACCCCACCAAACTCAGGGGCGCCAATAATTTGACGAGGGAATTTACATCCTCGGTTTCGCCAACACGTATGGCGTAAAAACAGAACCGACTACGAAAAGTCGGCGGAGGTCCACGTGCACACCGATGCCGAAAATTGGTAGGGCAGCTCGAGACAGCATTCCAAACAAACCCTACATCCATCTCTTTAGTGGCAGCATCACACGAAAAATGTTGAGATTCAGCCTCTCCCGCTCCCTCTTTCCATCAAAAGGGGAACGGCGGAAACGAAATTTGAAATCGGCGCCTGACGGTGATACGATATCAGCGAATCCAGAAGGAATCCAGTTCGTTTGGAAGGCTGCCTGCAAGTTACGACTTGCCTTTACTGGCCGTGGTGGCATACTGGCACGGGAGGAGAGCCACCGCTGTGCTGTGGAGGCGGCCAGCACAGCACGGGCACCGCCCCAGTTAAAACGGGGGCAGAGAGCGGGTGACGGCCGTGCCACTCGTGTTGACCCACCCCCACCCCACCCCACCCCCGCCCCTGCCCCCGCACCCCACGTCAAAACCAAGGCGGCGGCAGCGGGGCGGGAGAGCGGGGAGCACCGACCGACACCGGCCGACAGTGCGGGCTGCATGCGGAGCTGAGGCGAGGCGAGGCGAGGCGGGGAGAGATCCGGCGCGGGTGCCACCGCCGGCCGGCCGCGGGAGATCTGGTTGGTGGCGCCGCCCGGATAAGGGAGCGGCCGCGGAGGCGGCGAGGGGAGAGCAGCCGAAGCGAGAGGAGATCTCTCTCGTCCCTCTTCTCGCTCCATGGAGACCGGGGGTAGCAAGCGGGAAGGAGACTGCCCCGGGCAGGAAAGGTGAGCGCCGGAACCACTCCCTCCACCCCCACCTCTATCCCGCCGCGTTTTCGCTCGAATCTACGGGCATTGCTGAGGCGGCGGCGGCGCGCCGTCGCCGCGACATGGAATTTGCGCGTGTTTGCGCGGTTGTTCGGTACCGTGAAACATGCCCATCTAAAGTAGCTATCCGCTGTTCGTTTCCTGTTACCGCGGCGCGTGTCGGACTAGTCGTAGGTCGGCGGCCGCCCTTCAGTTCGGTTCGCCGGGTTTCCGCCGGCTACAGAATTATGGTTTCCTCCGCCTTCTCGGTTGGGGACTGGAGTTCGGCGAGATTCAGAGCGGTGCGTGGCGAACTGTCGGTGTTAGGTCGGGTGAGGCGGCGCCGTCCTCTGAATCGGATGCAGAAGTCCCCATGTCCATGGCGGCGGTCGGGGATTGCCCATGCCATGGCGGTACGATTTTGCTGGTGCATAGCATCATAAACTATATCCTCGGGGGCTCGATTGCGGTTGGTACCCAACCCAAGTGATAATAATCTCCTTGACTTTTTCCACCAAGGAAACAAGGATAGCCCAGCTTCGTTCTGTTTTAGATTTATACGACTTTTTTTTGTGAGAAAGATTTATATGACTGGCTGGTTATGTTTTTTGTTTCAAAGTGTTTTCACTTGTGATATGGATTGCCTTGATGAACAGGAAGAAGAAAGTGCGCAGGAGAAGCACTGGTCCTGATTCGGTTGCTGAAACCATCAAGAAGTGGAAGGAGGAAAACCAGAAGCTCCAGCAAGAGAATGGATCCCGGAAAGCACCGGCCAAGGGTTCCAAGAAAGGGTGCATGGCAGGGAAAGGAGGTCCAGAGAATTCAAACTGCGCTTACCGCGGTGTGAGGCAGAGGACGTGGGGGAAATGGGTTGCTGAGATCCGTGAGCCCAACCGTGGCAATCGGCTGTGGCTTGGTTCATTCCCTACCGCAGTCGAAGCTGCACGTGCATATGATGATGCGGCAAGGGCAATGTATGGCGCCAAAGCACGCGTCAACTTCTCAGAGCAGTCCCCGGATGCCAACTCTGGTTGCACGCTGGCACCTCCATTGCTGACGTCTAATGGGGCAACCGCTGCGTCACATCCTTCTGATGGGAAGGATGAATCGGAGTCTCCTCCTTCTCTTATCTCAAATGGGCCGACAGCTGCGCTGCATCGTTCTGATGCTAAGGATGAGTCTGAGTCTGCAGGGACCGTGGCACGTAAGGTGAAGAAAGAAGTGAGCAATGATGTGAGAAGTACCCATGAGGAGCACAAGACCCTGGAAGTATCCCAACCAAAAGGGAAGGCTTTACATAAAGAAGCGAACGTAAGTTATGATTACTTCAACGTCGAGGAAGTTCTTGACATGATAATTGTGGAATTGAGTGCTGATGTAAAAATGGAAGCACATGAAGAGTACCAAGATGGTGATGATGGGTTTAGTCTTTTCTCATATTAGGGTTTTAGCTATGAGGGTTGTAGTCATGCGGAGCAATAGGGATAACTTTCATTCTAGCTGCTAGGAAATACTTCAAATTATCTGCAACCCGAAGCTCTGTAGTCACTTATGGTTTTCATCTTACTGGAGAGAATAGCTTTATACCATAAGTCAACGGGTACAAGAAGTTGTCCTGTGCGTTGAGTTCATGTACTATGGTAAAAGTTGAGTCCATATTTAATGAGCTTACTCTGTTGATATCTTTTCTTATTTGTTTGGCTGGACTCGAGTTAGCCCTTGAAAATGGCTGGTAGGAACTCGGGATAGCGCTTAGGGTTGGCATTAAATTGAGGCATATTAGGAAGTCATATTTCTGCAGGTCTTACTATATATTGAATTGCTGTAGAAAGGTCAGTAAACTGTTAGTACTTAGTAGCATACCACTACTACTGCCATTCAATCATTGTAAGCAGTACATAATTGTTATGGAACTTTGCAACGAAAAGCTGCATGTACACTCCATTCAAGCCGTTGTGTCTTACTGTAAGAGGTCCTTTGTGTGTTAAGCCAGTAGGTTAATCAAATCTAGACTGGGATATCCCAGTCAATAGTCATTCTGAGTGCTTCACGGCAGACCTTTCACCAGAAATTGTCTCTGTGCACATCGCGGACAAACATGACGCCATCCTGTTTGGTGAATGGATGGTACACATTTGAGTACCTGTCATGGAATCTGCAGGAAGCAGCAAAAGCTTGGAAGGCTATAGCAGCACTGCAACAGCCGCTACACAGCAGTCAGTGCCCTTGTCCTCTAGGACCATTTAAAAACAATGGTAAGGACTAACTTTTTTCTTGTCGATCGTTGCAGGTGCAGCCACACAGACTTACTGCTTTGTGCCCACAAAACAGACTGGCTGAAAGCAGCCTTGCAGTGGAAAACAGAGGTCAATCCATTGGCCATACAAGGTGCTTTATTTGTCACTGTGTTGCTGTTTATTTGATATTGAACATGCACTTGGAATACATGTTTATTCTGTGTTAACCTTATTTTGCAGACGAAGTGGTTCATCATCGTTAAGAAGAGAGCCATTTCCAACTATTTATTCCGAACAGGTATCACTCTGAAGTATAATATAGTTAGACGTTGTTTCCTTCAGCAACTTCCAACTTACATCTGCTCCCTTGTCCCTTTTTTCGACAAAGGGTGAATTTATTGACTCAAAATGAAGCATCAAGAGGATACAAACACAATGAGCACACACCCGGCCTCTGCATAACTAAGATACACGCAGCCAACACAAACGCACACACACAAAAACACGCTGGCGAATAGCAAGGTCATATAAGACCAAAGCCATCCCTATGCGAGAAAAAAGAAAAAAACTCGAAGTGATCAAATCCGCAATCGATGTGCTTGTCCCTATCCCTTATTCACCGTGTGCTTTCTCATTTTTATGCATCAATGTGAGTTGGGTTCATGGTTGTGTCCATTCTCTGGCTTGTAGAGGCCGGAGATGTATCTCCATTGTCCAAAAATGGAAGTGGGGTTTTACATTTTCTATCATAATACTATTTCGATGTTGTGTTAGCACAAGAGCATGCCTGGAGATGGCGGACCCATTAGCATTCAGAAAGAAGGTCCAGCTTCGAGACAATTAAAGGTGATCCTGTCTGGTGAAACATTACCCTGTTTTATATACATTTGAGGCTGATGAAATTAAAAAAAAAAAATGAGAACAACCGTGAAGCACCAAAGCAGCCATCTACTTCCACAAAAACAAAGGCGTAACAGGAAATAGTAATTTTTGTGATATATGCTATTACTCTTTGTAAGTTTTTAGTTTTATAGTTCATTATGTGAATTACATCTTCGTGATATGCTGTAAGTGATAAGTCCACTTTACAACCAACTAACCAGATGGTTTAATGTGCCCCCTGAGCCACCCAACCGGAAAGCAGAACAAAATCCGACACCAAAACCTTCTGAGTGAGCAGACAACGGACATGCTGGTGCTCAAGTGGATGCCACATCAGCTCTGACCAGTCAAATACTCAAATTGGATATCAAGTCACGCAGAACCACCAACCAATCATTTCAGGGGGGTAATTTAACTGGTATCAACAGTTTGAGGTTGTATTCTAACCGGTTATCGAGTTGAGCGAGGGAGGGGGGGGGGGGGGGTAAGTTAAACACTGTTGGTTTAAAGTGGAAATAGATGGCTGCTTTGTGTTACCTACATGTGGTTAGTTGGGGGTTGTAAAGTGGACTTAATCTGTATGCTATAAAGCATAACCATTATGATATTTGTGTTACCTACATGTTAGTATGTCATCTTGTGATAATTAGATTCCATGGCTGTTTAAGATGTGGTTGTACTAGTCATTGGAACTTTGAAAACATAAAATTAGTGTAACTGGTCTTCTAACTGCTAAGTACACATTCACTGCACCATATTTTTTCTTTCACACGTGAGTTTCTCGTATCCTTGTTGAATTATCACAACATTGACATTATATCATCTCCTTTTCTTTGCTATGAGTCCGTTCTTACTCTGTATGTTATGTATGTGTGGTGAAGACTGATGCATGTTTGTTGAACTGCCCTTTTTTTCTCCTTAACACAATCTGTAAAATAAGACTAATGTTTTTTGTACATATAATTACTGGACTTTACAGGTTAAGCAATGCCCAGTTCAGAAACTTCAGAGACTGCCAGATGGGTGCCATCCTGATTTTGACAATGACCATTTATATTGTGTCAACAAGCTCCTGGAGTCCTGGTCTAAATCTCATGGCTCTGTTCTTGTTGATGATAAGGTAGGAACTAGTATTTCAGTCTTACACAAAAAGGTACTTCTGACAAAAGGAGAGGCTTTGTTCTTATTTCCGAGCTTTCCACCTGAATTCTTGTTTTGTAGTTCTAGAAATCCCCTAAAATAAGTAGTTCCAGAAATTTGCATGGTGAGATGTACAATCTTACACAAAAAATGTTAGCCACACTTTTCTCTACTTTTGCAACCCTGTAGCTTCATTCTTTTCACTTCCGTGGCAAGCCACACATTTCCTAAGCTGAGCTGTGGCAAAGTTAGTTTTGAACCAAACATACCCAAAATGAACAGTATTTAATTCATGTATCAACGCTATCATGCAGGAACATATATTAAAGACCATCTTATTCACAATGGTTGTGTTAGCTGATGCTCGCCAACCTTTTCTGATTGTCACTACTACTGCTTCTCTCTCCTTATGGGAGGTTCAGTTCAATAAATTAGCACCACATATCAATGTTGTTGTGCATGATGGGCGGAAAGACATGCTCAAGTCGATTCAAGCTCAGCAGTTCTTCGAGAACGGAAACCACATAACGTCACAAGTTCTCTTATCCCATCCTGAGGCTATCTTAGAGGTAAGTGCTAAGAGTCCTCTGTTGTTCTTAGCACAATTAGTGCTGCTTACACATTAAGACCACAGAAATTGCATCTTCATATCATATTGTTGTTGTCATTACTGGTCCTCTAGGCCCTAGCTCATCTTTTAAGTTTATGTTTCCATTTAATTGTGATCTCTCTGCCCCATAACACAGGACATTGAGCCTATTGCACGTATTGGTTGGGAGGCAATCATAGTTGATTATTATCAACACTTTGCTCTAAAATATCTGGAACAGCTGAAGCAACTTTGTACTGGTTTTAGAGTGTTGCTTGTGAGCTCCCCAATTGAGGTACTTCTCAACAGCTCTGCTCTGTATGGTTGTTTCTGTACTGCAAACAAGCCTTGCCAAATCTTGCTATTTTGCAGGATATCCCTGAGTACAGGAACATGCTAGCTTTCCTTAGATCGGGACAGAAAGATAATAGCGGCTATGTTGACACTGCTGATGCCCTTGAGAAGTCAAAAATAATATTTGCACATCATATTGCATATGAGCGCAAAGCAGATTCTTCAAAATTTCTAGAGCACTGGGTTCCTGCTTACATTTCACAAGTGCAGCTAGGTGTCTATTGTTCCATTCTGCTTTCAAATTCATCTGTCCTCCAGTCTAAGAAGAAAGCTAATAGTGTTGAAGCTCTTCGGGACATTCTCTTGTCTCTCTCAAAGGTTAGCTTTGCAACTATTCATGCTTGCATGGCAATAAATAGACAGCCTATATGCTATGTACATTGCTACCTTTTTCTGTGAAGGTACCGTATTGACACTGTCACTGACTTTGATCTGTTATTATCGTTGTGTAACAGTGCTGTAATCACCCTTACCTCCGTGAATGTCTGGAAGATTCACCTGTCAACAATCCTGATATGACCGAAACAGTAGATATTGGAGTGCACGCAAGCGGCAAGCTACTACTTCTTGACAAAATGCTTAAAGAGATCAGCAACAGGAGGTTGAGAGTAATTGTTCTTTTTCAGGTGAGATACTCAAGCACTGCCCTCCTTTACTTATGTCTTATATGATGGGTGATTCTTTGGCAAGAATAATGTACACAGTATCTGATCTCCCTATTTATTTTATGTGATACACACTTGAATGATTTCCTCTCGCGGTGTATAGGCACTCTTTACATACTGGTGTGAACATGTCCCCTCAAGTATCTGTCAATGTTCTCATTTCTTTTTTGAATTATTCTCTTGATGCTCATCTTTAATCTTCAACTTCAATGACAAACCTTATTTTCTCTGAGCTCATCATGCTTTTTATACTTTTTTTGTACTACGGCAGTCTGGTGGAGCAGGTGCAAATCCAATGGGTGACATTCTGGAAGGTGTTGTGTGTCACAGATTTGGCCCTGAGTCTTATGAACATGTCAAATGTGGTGCGGTGATGTCAAGTAAACAGGCGGCAATTGATATGTTCAATGACAAGACCAAGGGGAGATTTGTTTTACTGATTGAAAGTCGTGCATGCCTCCCAAGCATTAAGCTACTATCAGTTGATGCAGTCATCATATATAGCAGCGACTGGAACCCATCTAATGACCTGAAAGCTCTTCAAAGAATCAACATAGAGTCACAACTTAAGTATGTGAGCATTTTCCGATTGTATACTCCTTTCACAGTGGAGGAGAACAACTTTGTGCTTGCAAAGCAGGGCAGGCTTATTGATAGCAACATCCAGGATGTAATGCACAGTTCAAGCCATTCCTTGCTCAGTTGGGGTGCACAATTTCTCTTCACCAGATTTGATGAGCTTCTGCAAGATAGGTATTCAAGTAAGCATTCTGAAAGGGGCACCAGTTTTATGGATGAAGTGATTTTAGAGTTCGTAACAAAATTACCCACATATACAGAAGACAGCTCCAAAATAAACAGTGTGTACATATCGAAAGCTAATATGAGTGGGGAGTTTTATTCAAGAAGCATTACTGTAATTGGTGAAAAGGAGGGAATGTCTATGCTGGATGGGGATCCATCTGTATTTTGGTTAAATTTACTGGATGGAAAATCTCCTTGTTGGAGCTATATATCTGAGCTAAGACAATCAATCAATAGAATGCTACAGAACATAGAAGAACCAGCCCAAGTTGCTGCCGAAGAAACTGATGAAGCTACCAATGTGTCAGTCACACAGCAAAGAGAATGTCATGTGTCTGTCACACAGCAAAGAGAATGCCATGTGTCAGTTGATGTATTTCCCAACATGGCTGTGGAGAGAAGAATTGATTTAGTGGATGATGTTTTCTCTTTTAGAGAAAATAATATTCTTCATAAACAACAAGCTGAGATATCAAATTTAGTGACACACTCACAGAATAAACAAATCCTGAGAATTGGAGCAACTCAGATATGTGGATCGAGCATGCATATGCAACAATTGAGAAATCTGCCTGCCCAACAAAGTTTAGCAACCTTGCCCCATCCACCTGCAGAAGCAGAGCCAGCAGGTATTCCTGGCATGGAGGCCACGACATGTTTACAGTCAATGCAGTATCAACCTACAGAGGCAGAATGGGGAGGTATACTGGGCGCATTAGCAGCCCACGGTTCGCAGCCTGAAATGCAACCATCAACCTCAATGCAGGATGTTTTATTTGAAAAGACTGATCTGTCTGGCATGCCTTTGCTAGGAAGTATGAATGCTCGTCAAAGTGTAGAACCTTCATGGGATCTGCACGCAGGAGAAGAACCAGCAGGCACTTTGGGCATGGTGACAACTGATAAGCTGCAGTCTGAAATACAACAATCAGCCACAGTACATGATCGGCCTGCAGAAGCAGAAGGAACAAGTACATTGGGCACCAGGGCACTTCAGAATTTGCACCCTGAAATGCAATCATCAACCGCAATGCATCATGTCCCTCTTGAAATAGCACACTCTGAAGGCAGGAGCCAAACAGGATTTCAGCCAAATACATCACCTGGTCCTGAGCAGCTCAGCCAACTCCTTTTTTTCGAGGAAGAGCTCAACCAAGTCCTATCTGCTAGTGACCAGCCACAGGAAGATATGTCGAAAATGTACAAACATCACATCAATTTGCTTAGAAAAGCCCATGAACAGAAGGTTTGCATTTAATTTTTTCTATGTTCTACTGTAAATTTGTTAGAGTAAAATGCATTTATGGTACTCAAAACTTGTTCCATGAGCACACTTTGGTTACTGTAGTATTGTGGAACCCTCAATTTATGGTCACTGAAGACGCTCGAAGAGCCCACCTACGGTCAAATGCCGCTCATATTGTACGTATGCCAACTCACCGAAATACTTACGGTACCGGAACCAGTGACCGTAGATAGGCCTCTCAAACGTCTTTAGCAACCATAACTTGAGGTTTTCAAAGTACAGTGACTAAAGTGCGCATACAGCTCAAGTTTAAGTACTGTGAATGCATTTTGCTCATTTGCTTATGCTAGTCGTGAGATTTCTCATGTGTTCTTTGGCTTCACATCTATTTTTTGACAGAAATCACAACTTCAAATAGAGCGTTACCGAGAAATAGAAAAGGTGAACAGAAAGTATTACTCATTACTCCAAAAAGAAGATCCCACTTTACCTCACAGCCAGATGGGACTTGTTGATAGCTACAAGGAAGCTTCTGTAAACAAATCACCAGCTCAAGATTTTCTAGGGGAAGTTGCACCATCATCTGCAGCTCAAGGTATTAACTAATTTTGTTGTTCCCTTTTTTTGTGTGATGAAGTATGCAACTAATCTTTACTAGTATCAAGTTATGGATAGTGTTCTGGGAGTTTGGTTTTCCCACTACTACATGGGGGTTATCCAACAGTGTACAATGTTCCAAGATTTGTGTGTATCTTACATTTACAAGCTGCAACTTTAATACCTATAGAGGCAAAGGCACCAGAATTTTGTTGAACAAAAATGAAAATGTTTTAGCTGCATCCGAATTCTGTTCTAATTTGTTTAGTTGCATCTGAAATTATATGTGTTTGTAATCTGTTTAATTGTATCCTTCATTATTTTCATTGTTATCTTTGTTGATGATATTTTTGAAGAACATTTTTGTTCAAGAAATGCTTAGGATGAATTCCATCCGAGATTATATCGATTACACTCAATAAGTTCTTGGTCAAGAACATTCTTTTGAGGTGAAACATTTAGAAAGAAGAGTAGTGGTTCCATTCAGATTGTGATTTTTTTTTTCATAATTTTGAGGTGGAACTTAGAAATGGTTCATGATACTAGTACTCCAAATTTGATTCATTCATATGTTCATCCAAATACAAGAAATGAAATGTAAAAAATGTGACGGAAGAACATAGCAACCTCCCTTACCATGGCTCCAACTCTAGCTCCACCGCCTCCGAACTGGCTAGGGTTTGGTGATTCTGGAGGGGTGAGCCCGGAATTGGATGGAATTTATACCGCCGCTTGCTCTGAGCTGCCATGCGCGCTCGCGCGCGCGGGGGGGGGGGGGGGGGGGGGGCTAAAAGTGGTGCTCGGCGCATAGCTGTGGGTGGGAGGAGGTGTGAGGGCGGTGAGTGGAAACCACACTCTGATGGATGACGCACACACGCGACGGGAATCGGGGGGAAGGGAGGGAGAGATCTTCTGTAAAAAAATGTGTATTAGTCACGGTGAGTGGGAAGCACACTCTGATGGATGACGCACACACGCGACGGGAATCGGGGGTAAGGGAGGGAGAGATCTTCTGTAAAAAAATGTATATTAGTCACGGTGAGTGGAAAGTACACTCTGATGGATGACGCACACATGCGACGGGAATCGGGGGGAAGGGAGGGAGAGATCTTCTGTAAAAAAATGTATATTAGTCACGGTGAGTGTGGATATTATGTGGACGGCACATAGTAGAGAAACCATATTTTTCCAGTGTTTCGGCTGTATTTAGTCTTTCAGCATGAAGCCCTAAGATCAAATTTCTGTCGCGTTGCTTGCTATGAGATACTGAGATCTGTGTTCAATGTAGAGCTTCCATAGTTCACCTTCTGATGGACCTATAAAATGGAGCATGTTGTTCTGGTCTGATTCATCTACCTGTATTATGTGTATCTTTTTGTTCGTAATAATTTGTGATGTGTGCAACCTGTGAGGAGTGCCATTCTCGGGTTATTTCTCTGTTACTTTCTCAGAATGCCTTATGTGGTTGCATTACATTGTTCTGCAATAAAGGGCAATTTAATAATAAAATATTCCTCAATCCTTAGGTCATGCAGAGTAATTGTTTATTTGTTCCTTGTACATTGCAGGGAGATCTGAGAGGCCTGCAATGGTGCTGCCACCTAAGTCTTCACCAGCTCAAACCACAGCATCACCAGGTGCCCCGCCATACGACCACCAGTGATAGCTTTGTTTCATTCACCAGGAGGACCTTATGTCCAGCCACAATCTATCATACCTGGTGATCTTTGCGGAGCAACATCACCAGTTTATATTCCAGCATCTCCGCTACAGGGTGTAGGAGCACATTCACCTCCTGCCGCTTCTCACCTCCGGCAGCACATGGCCAAGTGGTGACATGGAGAACTTTGCATCGACAAGTCTAGGCAGGTTCCAGTTGATCTCCATGAAAAAAATGTTCGCGTTTTTGTAAGCATGCTGATGGATGTCGAGGAACCTATCATAGTGTTTTTTCCATTTCCTTTTATTTTCTTCTTATAGAAAAAGAGCTTTAAAACTGCTTTACACAGTTAAAGTTGCATAGTCCCTCAAAAAGGAAAGTTGAAGTTCTCGACATGATAATTATGGAATTGAATGCTGATAAACAATGTAAGTAAATGAAGAGTACATATATGGAATTTGATGGGCTTAAGAGTCTTTTCATATTAGAGCTATAGTGGCTGTAGCATAAAGCTTTGTAGGCATTTATGGTTTTCATCTTACTGCGTAACTGTTATACTACTACAAGCCAACGGGTAGAAGAAGTTGCCCTACATGTTGAGTTCATGTGTAGTAAAAACTATCCATATTTAAAGAGCTTGCTTTGCTGGCCATGTTGCTTTATTTGTTTGGTTGAACTCAAGTCATCTCTTGAGATAAAGTGGTACATACACAGAATGTTGAGTTAATTGTTGCATTATAGTTCCACGTGGCACATGTGATTAGCACCCCCCCCAAAAAAAACCCAAAAAGGACTTGCGTTATATTGCTCCAAGAGGCACGTTTGGAATTTCTTTCTCTTATCTCTTAAATGTATAGCAAAACTACAATATAATAACTTCATTTATTTATTTATAGCTCTTACTGTCTTACATGCACACACACCACTAACACTGCTATACACATCATTTGAAATACTACAGATAGACTATGGAAACTTTGTAAGGGGAAGTTGCAGACATTCTCTGAATTCAAGCCACCTTGTCTCACTGTGAGAGGTCCTTTGTTTGTTTGGCCAGTAGGTTAGCCAAATCCAGCCTCTGATTTCCCAGTCCATAGTCTTTCCTAATGCTGCACCACAGACCTTCCAGTTTACACTGTCTCCATACTCATCGCGGGTAAAAATGATTCCGCCCTGCTTTGTGAATGGGCGGTACGCATTTGAGTACCTGTCACGGAACCAAGCCCTCGGCTGAAGCAGCGAAAGCTTGGAAGGCTTTGAAGCACAAACCTCCCTCCCGTTCATGCCGTCGTGCAGAAACCAGTTCAAAGTTGCAGTGTTTCCGTGCACGGACTGCTCGAATTTCCAGGGCTTCATGGCCAGCGTGAGGCTTTCAGTGACAGAGGCCTTGAGACCAAATGAGTTTGGGGGATCGAACGAGCCCTCAAAGCCTTTTTCAATACCGAACTCGTGGGTGGGGTTGTCGGATGACTTGCTGACTGAAACTGACAGTACATCTGTTTGTTGCATAGGTGTGATCTGCAGCATGACACGAGATGGGAAATGCTTCTCTTCAGAACCATATCCGCGCTCCGCCATGAGGGTCTCGGAGACCAAAGGGTCCACGTCGCACCTGATATCGAGGAATGCCACAGTAAGTGTTCTTCACATATATGAGGAAATTCGAAATTTGCTTTCTACGGTTGGCAGTATCTTAACTGAAACAATGGAGTTGTTAGATTTCAGTGTTTTTGATTGAGTAAACATTTAGCCCAGTCACAGCTAAGATCAACAAGCATTTGAACTTCTAAACCATGTTGTTGCCTTGCTGTAGGCATCAACAAAATAGTTTTACTCTTCCAAGGATCTAAGTTGTTAGTTAGACCTTTGAGGAAATGTCAACTACAAAACTCGGCTGTTATCTCTATTAATTTTTTGGTATTGATGACAGCGGTCAGGGGTGCTTAGAAATGGTTAATGCGACAAACAGAATGGAAATCTGTATATGTGAATACCACTGACCTTATGTTATCCACCTTTACCTCGATATCAATCCAGTTATCCCTTCTGACTGTTTTGTAGGCTAGCTGGACCACGCCTTCAAGTTGCTGATAAGTGAGTGAGAAGAGAAGGCGCTCATCCTGCGCCGCTGCTGCCGCAGGATCCTCCATGCCCATGGCGATCACTGGGCAGTACAGCTGGACCTTCCAGAGCCCGCTTGCCTGGAGGGCGTACGAGAAGAGCGGCGACGCTGCCCTGGGCGCGTGGTGTGAGGACCGCATCTCGACCATCCAGTTGGTCACCGCGAGATTCATCGTCTGCATCCACTGGTCCTCGAGGTTGGCGCCGAGCATTTTGACAAGGGTCTTTGCAGCGCCTCTGCACTTTGGGCTGGTCAGCTGGGTCCTCAGTGAGTCCAGGCACCCACGGCGGAGGTCGCGGGGCGCCTCGTAGATGCAGACCAGGAAAGCAAGTGACAAGAAGACTATGTTGAACGCGTCGCTGAAGCTGCCACCATGGAGGTGCTGCGCCCCGGGGAACCGGAAGGACGGCTTGCTGCTGTTGTCCGGCCCGTACCACAGCACCTGGTTCACGATGTCCACAAACAGCTGCACCATGTCTTGCTCGTCCAGGGATTGCTGAGCCTTGGTTTTCAGGTGGACCGGTTTCGACGTCCACAGGAAGATCGGCTCGCGGTAGTTGGCGGAGATGGAGAAAGTGAGATGGGAAGGCTGGGTGGGGGGTGTTTTGGTGGCTGAGAGGCTCATTGATGCTGGCTGTGATGACGCCGATGCTGAAGGCGTGGCGCAGATGCAGAGGGACATGGTGTTGGTGCGCCACTGGGAGAATGGAGGCAGGCTGGTGATCCAACCCCATGCATCAGGCACGAAGTTGTGAGCCATTGTGGTGTTGGAAGAAGCCTGAGCTCCTTGCTGGCCTTTTATAAAGAGGGAAAGAAGGCGATGGCGCGGCGGATAGAACTTCGGTTTATCGCATATGATTGAGCCCAATGAGCGCACGGCAAAGTCTCGGGTAAAGTAGATTCTTGGTTGGCGAGATATATCTGGTCTAGATGCTGATTGGAAAATTTTATCTGCTACTAATTGAGGCTCGAAGAATCTCTCTTTATGCTGCCGTGCAGTGCTGAACGTGAACTGCTGTTATATATAGCACGCGTTTCAAACTCAAGTTGGTGACCCTGATGACAAATTGTACTGTTCGGAAGGAAACTTGTGCCGTGGCTGCTGTTAACTGGGAATCGGAACCCGAGGAATCTCACATTGTACTTTCGTGAAGCTTTGCAATTTATCAACTCCAGACACACGCCATTTATCCTTCTCTTGCGTTTTTTTGTTATTGCGAGTAATAATCTTCTCTTCGTCTGGCAGAGAAATGCTACTCCCTCCATACCGAAATAACTGACGCGACCTTCTCTGAAAACTCCATCACACTTTTTTTTTGCGGGAAACTCCATCACACTTTTGCACCCTCTTTTCCTTCCCCCTTCCCTTTGCTGCCTTCATTTCTCCTCCTCCACGCCACCTTTCCCGACCCCTTCTCCTCGCCATCGTCTTTGCCCCCTTTCCCCCTCGCACGTTAGATTCTCTTGAACACAACGACCATCAAAAATAGTAAAAATTGAACCTTGATACGTTCGGTTTGGGATAGACCTGGCCATGGGCAGCCCGGCCTGAACGGCCCATCAAAAATAGTAAAAATTGGACCTTGATACGTTCGGTTTGGGATAGACCTGGCCATGGGCAGCCCGGCCTGGACGGCCCGACTCGGCCCAAAAATCCCGGCCTAGGTTGAGCCCGAGTGTGCCATCGGGCCTGGAAACTGAGCCCGACGGGCAGGTCGGGCCAGTCTCGGGCCTGCACAAAACGCATTTTTAGTCGTGGTCGGGCCGGGCTGATCGGGCCGTGTCGGGCTTTCTAGGGCCCGGGCCCGATTTTGTAGGCCCAATGGCCGGGTCGGGCCGGGCTCGGGCCTAGGTTTGTAGCACCAGGCTTTTTTGGCCCGGCCTGAAGCCCGGCCCGGCCCGAGATATGCCCAGGTATAGTTTGGGAGCATCCTAGGTCGAAGTCGAACATTTCGTTCGTTACGAGAGAGGCAACAATTGAACCCACTCGTTCGGGAGGAGAAAGCCAAGGCACGAACGCCTCCCAGCCCCTAACAGCCCAAAAGGTAACGAAAAATAGAAGAAAAAAGCCCAGATTTTTCTTCTCTTTTGCTGTGACAAAAAAACCCATTTTTTTTGCTCTGATAAGTAAAAAAATGCCATCAACTTTCAAACGAAGAAAATTGGCATGGGTGAACAAGAATATATTTTAACAATAACCCAAAAAAGAAAGGAAAAGGTGATGGCAATTTCCATCATACAAACAAAAAAAATTGCAATGGCAAATTCATAGCAAAAAAATGTCATAGTATTTTTACTTAAATTTACATGTAATGTATGCGAAAAATGCCGTGTGTGACAAAAAGTTGAAAAACTAAAAAAAAATGAACACAGAGAAACGCCATAACCAAAATCATATTAAATTTTGCATATATTTGACATGGCAAAAAAAGTAAAATCTGCCATGTTAATAAAGGCCAAATAAATACTCCCTCCATCCCGAAATTCTTGTCTTAGATTTGTTAGATAGGGATGTATCCAATACTAAAATGTGACTTGATACATCGTATTTAGACAAATCTAGGACAAAGATTTTTGGACGGAGGGAGTAGCAAATCTTGCCATGGCAATAAAATTTAAAAATTGCCATAGGAATTTAGGTAAATTTGCCATGTTAATAAGGGTCAATTTGCCACCAGTAAAATAGCAATAAAAGTTAAGTATTACCATGGGGATTTAGGTAATTTGCCATGTTAATGAAGGTATATTAGCCATGGCAAAAAATACTAAAACACAATAAAAATTCAAATATTGCCATGGGGATTTAGATAACTTTGCCATGTTAATAAAAGTAAAATTAATAATAAAACTTGCCATGGCAATAAAAGTTAAATATTGCCATGGGGATTTAGGTGAATTTGCCATGTTAATAAAGGTGAAATAATTAGTAAAACTTGCCATGGCAATATTTGGCATTTTGTGTTGTTTTTGACAATCTAAAGAATTACAGCGACAATTTTAAAAACCAAAAGTTGCCATGGCAAGAAAGCAATGAATTTGCCATGACCCGAGAACTAAATTTGCCATCATTCGATAACCACATTTGCCATCTTCCAGGAAGCAAATTTGCTATGATGCGTAAACTAAATTTGCCATGATCAATTAGATAAAATTTTGATGTTTACATGGCAAAAAGTATATGATTAGTTGCCATGGTCTACCAAAAAAAATGCCATGGTAGAAACAGTTAAATTTGCGCCATGATCCAAAATCAAAAGTTGCCATGGCAAGAAAGCAATGAATTTTCCATGATCCGAGAACTAAAGTTGCCATGATTCGATAACTATATTTGGCATCTTCCAGGAAAATTTAAGAAAATTTGTACAATGAGATGGAAAATTTAAGAAAAATTGTATAGTAGAGTACATGTTCAGTCATGAATCCTTCTCTCTAAATGAAAAACAAGCTTTGATTACTCCATGTCCCTTTTCAGTTTAATTATCTCTGATGTTGTTCAACGAAGATGACCATAAACTCTAAAAATCCCTTTCCCCACTACAGAAATTCAGCGCACATGGCATGATCAATCTAGCTCTAAATCATTTATTTTCTTCTCAAATCTCATAGTCTATCACAATTACAACAAAATCTAGGGACAAAAAATGCCATTCCACCCTGGAAGACTAGTATGCATCTCTGTTTTGCTCAGATCACACAAAACAAATGATTTTCAGTCAGTGGTAACGAAATACATAGAAAAAGGTTGTTCTATTGGTTCAGTTGACACATTCAAAACAAAACGACCTAGTTCACCTCCGCCCAGCAGATTCACTTCTAATGTATGCATCTCTAGAACAAAAAAAAGTAGAAATGCAAGAGTTCTGGGGCTGGGCATTACCGAGCAAAGCTCTGACTAGGGCACCTGCGCTGATCTCCAAGCACCCCGGTGGGAGCGGGGCAGGTAACGTTTGTGACCACATCGGGGAGCACAGATGCCTGGAGTGGTCATCGTCCCCGTGGTTGTCCTCGAAGCGCAGCCCCATGCCAGGGTGCGGCAGTTGCGTGGACATGGTCGCCATCGCCGCCGGCGTCGTTGATGTAGCCCCACATCGGGGGAGCGGCAGAAGCCTGAAGGTGGTTGTGGTTGTTGAGTGATATTTTTACACTCATTTCACCTTTGTTTAAATCGAGATATTTCAATTAAAAAGAGATGTTCGCTCCGATATTGGTACTAATGACTAATGAATGCAAAGGAATTCACAAATCCTCTCTTTGATGTGTTTCCACAGGAAATGGGCTAAAAAGGGAAGAAATCACGTGTGAAAATGAAATGGAAGGAGAATGGAGGAAGAAGGAATCAACAGGAAGCATCTGCACGAAGTCAGCACATAAGACGACATTCCATACGGGCGCTCGGCGCGAGCGCCCGTATGAGCACCCGTTTGGCAGATCGTCCACCCGAACAACTTTCGTTAAAGGGACCCCGTTGAAATGTGAACCAGGAGACGAGCATAGAAGCTAGAACCTCTTTATCATCATCCTCATCCACAAACTCTAGCCGCCACCATCACCCTAGCCATCTCCACCACCACCATAGTGCTTATCCATCCCATTCATACTTGTAATCATGCATCACACAAGGCATCCATTGTAAGAGATATTGCAATCAATCAATCTCAAGATGTGTTCTTCAATGTTTTCTTCCCGCGATATGATCTTCATGTGTGAGTAGTTCGGTAAGGTATGGGTTGAGGCATAAGCCTTGCAACCCAAGGTATTTGTTGAGAGGATCAATGGAAGACTTTGACATAACATCCCGTATGTGTAAAATAAAATTGTTCCGTGAAGTTGTCTCTTGTCTTGTCCGCGATCTACATCCTTGTAGGTGATACGTCTCCAACGCATCTATAATTTTTGATTGTTCCATTCTATTATATTATCTGTTTTGGATGTTTTATATGCATTAATATGCTATTTTATATTATTTTTGGGACTAACCTATTAACCTAGAGCCCAGTGCCAGTTTCTGTTTTTTTCCTTGTTTTTGAGTTTCACAGAAAAGGAATATCAAACGGAATAAAACTTTCCGATGATTTTTCTTGGACCAGAAGACACCCGAAGGACTTGGAGCCCAAGCCAGAAGAGCCACGAGGCGGCGGCAAGGGTGGAGGGCGCGCCCTAGGGGGGGGGGGGGAGGGCACCCCTTGCCTTGTGGCCCCCTCGGGGATTTCCTGACCTACCTCTTCGTCCTATAAATTCACATATATTCCAAAACCCTCAGAGGGATCCACGAAAACACTTTTCCACCGCTGCAACCTTTTGTACCCATGAGATCCCATCTTGGGGCCTTTTCCGGTGATCTGCCAGAGGGGGATTCGATCACGGAGGGCTTCTACATCAACCTTATTGCCCTTCCGATGAAGCGTGAGTAGTTTACCTTAGACCTACGGGTCCATAGCTAGTAGCTAGATGGCTTCTTCTCTCTCTTTGATTCTCAATACCATGTTCTCCTCGATGTTCTTGGAAATCTATCCGATGTAATCTTCTTTTGCGGTGTTTTTGTCAAGATTCGATGAATTGTGGATTTATGATCAGATTATCTATGAATATTATTTGAATCTTCTTCGAATTCTTATATGCATGATTTGATATCTTCGTATTTCTCTTCGAATTATCGGTTTGGTTTGGCCAACTAGATTGGTTTTTCTTGCAATGGGAGAGGTGCTTAGTTTTGGGTTCAATCTTGCGGTGTCCTCACCCGGTGACAAAGAAGGGGTAGCGAGGCACATATTTGCATTGTTGCCATCAAGGATAAAAAGATGGGGTTTTCATCATATTGCTTGAGTTTATCCCTCTACATCATGTCATCTTACTTAAGACGTAACTCCGTTCTTTATGAACTTAATACTCTAGATGTATGCTGGATAGCGATCGATGTGTGGAGTAATAGTAGTAGATGCAGGCAGGAGTCGGTCTACTTGACACGAACATGATGCCTATATGCATAATAATTGCCTTGGATATCATCATAACTTTGCGCTTTTCTATCAATTGCTTGACAGTAATTTGTTCACCCACCGTATTATTTGCCTTCATGAGAGAAGCCTCTAGTGAAACCTATGGCCCCCGGGTCTATTTTC
The DNA here is from genome assembly GCA_034509565.1 of Triticum monococcum. Taxonomy (NCBI): domain Eukaryota; kingdom Viridiplantae; phylum Streptophyta; class Magnoliopsida; order Poales; family Poaceae; genus Triticum; species Triticum monococcum. Next base: position 69,960,681 of record CM067843.1, on the reverse strand, counting down.
TATCATATTTGTTTCCAATCTACTATTTTGCAATCTTTTATTTTCAGATATATAAACCAAAAAACCCAAAAATATTTAGTTATCTTTTATTTGGTTTTATCTATCTCTATCAGATATCACCTTTGCAATTGACCGTTGATACGTCCATTTTGCATCATGTTTTCTTACTGTTATTTATGATGTTTTTATCCATAATAATGCTTTTTTGGAGTAATTCTAATGCCTTTTCTCTGATAATATGCAAGGTATACACAAAGAGGGAGAATTCCGGCAGCTGGAAATCTGGACCTAGAAAAGATACGCCAGGCCACCTATTCTGCACAACTCCAAACAAGCTGAAACTTAATGGAGATTTTTTTATCAAATATATGAAGAATATTGGAGCAAGTAACTACCAGTGGGGGCCCACCAGGTGGGCACAACCCACCTGGGCACGCCAGGGAGCCCAGGCGCACCATGGTGGGTTGTGCTCACCCAGGCCCACCTCCGGTCCCCATCTTCTGGTATATAAGTCATTTTGACCTAGAAAAAAGGGGAGGACTATCGGGACAGAGCGCCGCCGTTTTGAGGCGGAACTTGGGCAGGAGTAGTTTTGCCCTCCGGTGGAGCGATTCCGCCGAGGGAACTTTCCTCCCGGAGGGGGAAATCATCGTCATCATCATCACCAACAACTCTCCCATCTTGGGGAGGGAAATCTTCATCAACATCTTCAACGACACCATCTCATCTCAAACCCTAGTTCATTTCTTGTGTTCAAGCTTGTTACTGGAACCATAGATTGGTGCTTGTGGGTGACTAGTAGTGTTGATTACATCTTGTAGTTGATTACTATATGGTTTATTTAGTGGAAGACTATATGTTCAGATCCAATATGCTATTTAATACCCCTCTGATCTTGAGCATGATTATCATTTATGAGTAGTTACTTTTGTTCTTGAGGTCACGGGAGAAATCATGTTGCAAGTAATCATGTGAACTTGATATGTGTTCGATATTTTGATAGTATGTATGTTGTGATTCCCTTAGTGGTGTCATGTGAACGCTGACTACATGAAACTTCACCATATTTGGGCCTAAGGGAATCCATTTTGGAGTAGCAATTATATGATGGGTTGCGAGAGTGACAGAAGCTTAAATCCCAGTTTATGCGCTATTCCGTAAGGGACCGATTGGATCCAAAATTTTAATGCTATGGTTAGAATTTATCCTTAATACTTTTCTCGTAGTTGTGGATGCTTGCGGGAGGGTTAATCATAAGCAGGAGGTTTTTTCAAGTAAGAACAACACCTAAGCACCGGTCCACCCACATATCAAATTATCAAAGTACCGAACACGAATTAAACCAACATGATGAAAGTGACTAGATGAAAATCACGTGTACCCTCAAGAACACTTTGCTTATCATAAGAGATCGTTTTGGCCTGTCCTTTGCCTCAAAAGTATTGGGCTACCTTGCTACACTTTTGTTACTACTATCGTTACTTGCTCGTTACAAATTGCCTTGCTATCAAACTACTCTGTTACTTATAATTTCAGCACTTGCAGACATTACCTTGCTGAAAACCACTTGTCATTTCCTTCTGCTCCTCATTGGGTTCGACACTCTTACTTATCGGAAAGAGCTAAAATTGATCCCATATACTTGTGGGTCCTCAAGGCTATTTTTTGGCGCCGTTGCCGTGGAGTGAAGCGCCTTTGGTAAGGAAACATTTATATAGTGTGCTGAAATTTATTGTCACTTGTTACTATGGAAAACAATCCTTTGAGGGGTTTGTTCGGAGTATCTTCACCTCGACCGGAACCACAATTAGCTACCCCTCAACCTACTGCACCTACTGAAAATATTGAATATGAAATTCCTTCGGTTATGATAGAACAACTGCTAGCTAATCCTTATGCAGGAGATGGAACCGAGCATCCTGATATGCACTTGATATATGTAGAACAAATTTGTGGATTGTTCAAGCTTGTAGGTTTACCCGGAGATGAAGTTATGAAAAAGGTTTTTCCTTTATCTTTGAAGGGAAAAGCATTGGCATGGTATAGGCTATGCGATGATATTGGATCTTGAAATTGGAGTTCCACCAAAAAAATTATCCTATGCATCTAGTTCATCGTGATCAGAATTATATATATATATATATATATATATATATATATAATTTTTGGCCTCGTGAAGGAGAAAGTATCGTTCTAGCTTTAGGGAGGCTTAAGTCAATGTTACATTCATGCCCCAACCATGAGCTCTCAAGAGAAATTATTATCCAGAACTTTTATACTCGGCTTTCTCGTAATGATCAAACCATGCTCGATACTTCTTGTGCTAGTTCATTTATGAAGAAGACTATTGAATTCTGGTGGGATCTTTTGGAAATAATTAAACACAACTCTGAAGATTGGGAACTCGACGAAGGTAAAGAGTCAGGTATTAAACTTAAGTATGATTGTGTTAAATCTTTTATGGATACCGATGCTTTTCAAAAGTTTAGCACTAAATATGGACTTGACTCTGAGATAGTAGCCTCCTTTTGTGAATAATTTGCTACTCATGTTGATCTCCCTAAAGAGAAGTGGTTTAAATATCACCCACCTATTAAAGAAGAAATCAAAGAACCGGTACCAGTTAAAGAAGAAACTATACTTTACAATGTTGATCTCGTTGTTCCTTCTGCTTATGTTGAGAAACCACCTTTCCTTGTTAGGATAAAGGAACATGCTAAGGTTCCAACTGTGGTCAACAAAAGCTATATTAGAACACTTAAACCTGATGAACAAATTAAAGTAGAACCTAGTATTGCTATGGTTAAAGATCTCTTGGAAGAAGATGTAGATGGGCATGTTATTTACTTCTCTAAAGAAGCTGCTAGAATTGCCAAACCTGATAAAAAGGATAAACATAGACCTGTTGTTGGCATGCCTGACATTTCAGTTAAAATAGGAGATCACTGTTATCATAGTTCATGTGACATATGTGCTAGTGTGAGTGCTATTCCGTACACCTTATATCAAGAAATTATGAATGACATAGCACCCACAGAGATAGAAGACATAGTTGTTACTATTAAACTTGCTAATAGAGACACTATATCACCAATTGGGATTGTTAGAGATGTTGAAGTCTTGTGTGGGAAAATAAAATACCCTACTGATTTTCTTGTTCTTGGTTCCCACAAGATGACTTTTGTCCCATTATCTTTGGTAGACCTTTCTTAAACACCGTTAATGCTAGAATAGACTGTGAGAAACAAACTGTCAGTGTTAGTTTTGGTGATGAGTCTCATGAGTTTAATTTTCCCAAGTTTAGTAGAAAGCTTCATGAAAAAGAATTGCCTAGTAAGAATGAATTAATTGGTCTTGCTTCTATTGCTGTACCACCTACTGATCCTTTAGAACAATATTTGCTAGACCATGAAAATGATTTACATATGCATGAAATAAATGAAATAGATAAGATTTTCTTTGAACAACGTCCTCTACTTAAACACAATTTGCCTATTGAAACTCTAGGATGTCCTTCTCCACCTAAAGGTGATCCTGTGTTCGAATTAAAATAATTGCCAGACACTTTGAAATATGCTTATCTTGATGAAAAGAAGATATATCCTGTTATTATCAGTGCCAACCTTTCAGAACGTGAAGAAAAAAGATTATTGAAAGTTCTACGGAAGCACCGGGCTGCTATTGGATATACTCTTGATGATTTAAAGGGCATTAGTCCCACTCTATGTCAGCACAAAATTAATATGGAACTTGATGCTAAACCCGTTGTTGATCACCAATGTCGGTTAAACCCAAAAATGAAGGAAGAGGTAAGAACGGAAATCTTAAAACTTCTGGAAGCAGATATAATCTATCCTATAGCTGATAGTAGATGGGTAAGTCATGTTCATTGTGTCCCTAAGAAAGGAGGTATTACTGTTGTTCCTAATGATAAGAATGAACTTATTCCACAAAGAATTGTTACAGACTATATAATGGTAATTTATTTTAAAAAATTAAACAAAGCAACTAAAAAAGATCATTACCCTATGCCTTTTATTGATCAAATGCTTGAAAGATTATCTAAGCATACACATTTTTGCTTCCTTGATGGATATTCTGGTTTTTCACAAATACTTGTTTCTCAACCTGATCAAGAAAAGACCACTTTTACTTGTCTCTTTGGAACATACACTTATAGACATATGCCTTTCGGTTTATGTAATGCACCTTCTACTTTTCAAAGATGTATGACTGCTATATTCTTTTACTTTTGTGAAAAGATTGTTGAGGTTTTCATAGATGACTTCTCTGTTTATGGGAAGTCTTTTGATGATTGTTTAAGCAATCTTGATCGAGTTTTGCAGAGATGTGAACAAACAAATCTTGTTTTGAATTGGGAGAAGTGCCACTTTATGGTTAATGAAGGCATTGTCGTGGGTCATAAAATTTCTGAAAGAGGTATTAAAGTGGACAAAGCTAAGGTTGATGCAATTGAGAAAATGCCATGTCCTAAAGATGTAAAAGGTATTCGTAGTTTCTTAGGTCATGCTGGTTTCTATAGGAGATTTATCGAAGACTTTTCTAAAATTTCTAGGCCTCTTACGAATCTTTTGCAAAAGGATATCCCTTTTGTTTTTGATGATGATTTTTTAGAAGCCTTTGAAACACTCAAGAAAGCCTTAATTTCTGCACCTATTGTTCAACCACCTGATTGGAACTTGCCTTTTGAAATTATGTGTGATGCGAGTGATTATGTTGTTGGTGTTGTTCTAGGACAAAGAGTTGATAAGAAACTAAATGTTATTCATTATGCTAGTAAACTCTAGACAGTGCTCAACGAAACTATGCTACTACTGAAAAAGAATTCTTAGCAGTGGTGTTTGCTTGTAATAAATTTAGACCTTATATTGTTGATTCCAAAGTAATTGTTCACACCGATCATGCTGCTATTAAATATCTTATGAAAAAGAAAGATGCTAAACCTAGACTTATTCGATGGGTTCTCTTGTTACAAGAATTTGATTTACATATCATTGCTAGAAAAGGAGTTGAGAACCCTGTAGCCGATAACTTGTCTAGGCTTGAAAATGTGCTTGATGACCGACTACCTATTGATGATAGTTTTCCTGATGAGCAGTTAGCTGCAATAAATGTTGCTCATAATACTCCTTGGTATGCTAACTATGCTAATTACATTGTTGCTAAATATTTACCACCTAGCTTTACTTACCAACAAAAGAAAAAAAATTCTTCTATGATTTAAGACATTACTTTTGGGATGACCCACATCTTTATAAAGAAGGAGTAGCTGGTATTATTAGACGTTGTGTACCTGATCATGAACAGGGATAAATCCTACGGAAATGTCACTCCGAAGCTTATGGAGGGTATCATGCTGGAGATAGAACTACTCACAAGGTATTGCAATCTAGATTTTATTTGCCTACTCTCTTCAAGGATGCCCATAAGTTCGTCTTATCTTGTGATGAATGTCAAAGAATAGGTAATATCGGTAAGCATCAAGAAATGCCTATGAACTATTCACTTGCTGTTGAACCATTGATGTTTGGGGATTTGATTACATGGGACCTTTTCCTTCCTCTAATGGGTATACACATATTTTGGTTGCTGATGATTATGTTACTAAATGGGTAGAAGCTATTCCAACCAGTAGTGCTGATCACAACACCTCTATTAAAATGCTTAAGGAAATTATTTTCCAAAGGTTTGGAGTCCATAGATACTTAATGACTGATGGTGGTTCACACTTTATTCATGGTGCTTTCCGTAAAATTCTTGCCAAGTATGATGTTAACCTTAGAATTGCATCACCTTATCATCCTCAGTCTAGTGGTCAAGTTGAACTTAGCAATAGAGAAACAAAATTAATTTTGCAAAAGACTGACAATAGGTCCAGGAAGAATTGGTCTAAGAAATTAGATGATGCACTTTGGGCTTATATAACAACATATAAAAATCCTATGGGTATGTCTCCTTATAAAATGGTTTATGGAAAAGCTTGTCATTTGCCTCTTGAGTTAGAACATAAAGCACATTGGGCCATCAAAGAACTCAATTATGATTTCAAACTCGCTGGTGAAAAGAGGTTATTTGATATTAGCTCATTACATGAATGGAGAACCCAAGCTTATGAAAATACAAAATTATTCAAAGAAAAAGTTAAAAGATGGCATGACAAAAGAATCCAAAAGCGTGAGTTTAAAGTAGGAGAATATGTTCTTTTGTACAACTCTCATTTCAGATTCTTTGCAGGAAAACTACTCTCAAAATGGGAAGGCCCCTACGTCATCGAGGAGGTTTATCGTTCTAGAGCCATCAAAATAAATAATGCCGAAGGTACTAACCCGAAGGTTGTTAACAAGCAACGAATAAAACATTATATCTCAGGTACACCCATTAATGTTGAAAGTAATATTATCCAAACTTTGACACCGGAAGAACACATAAAAGAGTCCTTCCAGAACACTCCAGAATCGTGAAAATAAGGAGGTATGTGATACGGTAAGCAATCGGACTCCGTAAAATCCGCCAAAATATTTTTTTGTCAGTTTTGGAATATTTAGAAAAATAGGAAAATAAGAAACTTCCAGGAAGCGTACCCTGGTGGGCACAAGACACCAGAGCGCGCCAGGCAGCCTTGCGCGCCCAGGTGGATTGTACCCACCTGGGACACCTTCCAGACTCTGTTTTTCTTCCGTTTGCTTGTTTCCCAAGATAAAAAAATCTTTATATACCCCCCGAACCTATTGACCGCCGTATCGCGGATAAATCCTGTGTTCTCTTTTCTTGCTTTTTTCGTTCAGATCTGTTGAGTCAGGCATCATGTCTTCTTCTTCCTTCAACAACGTGGAGGAGGATGCTTGGTTGATGAAGATCGAACTGAAGAGAGAAGAGCCCACAGAAGCCGTCATGGGAGATGAGAGCAAGGAGGTTACCGTAGATCAGCCTCCAGTCTTCGAACAAGCACTGCCAGCCGAGGAGGAAGAGGAAGATATCCTTAAACCTTACCTTGCTCACCTTACTCCTGTTGAGATTGAAGCCTTTCGCATCATTGAAATAGTTCGCATACAAAATAAGTATCTCACTCGTGAAAATATTCTGCATGAAGAGCATATCATCCACCTCCGGAGCATCATCCGTTGATTGGAGAATCTCTTGATCCTTAAGGATAGGATCTCTTCACCACCACCTTCTTCTTCATCACCAAAAGAAAATTGAGTATAGGGTATGGTCACTCCCCTTGGATTCCGCCAAGCTTGGGGGAGGTGCCTCGGTATCGTATCATCCCACTATATTTTGCCTTTACTTATTTTAGTTCAATCTTTTGCTTTAGATGAATAAAAGTTTAGTTCGATCCTTTCTTTTCGAGAGTTTGCTTAGTGATCTATCCTTGTAATCGTGTGCGAGATATATAATAAAGTTTAGTTTGAGTTTTTTGCTTTCTTTATTTTCATGTTGCAATTAAAAGAAAGGAAATAAATGAAAGAAAGGAAATAAATGAAAAAGATCATATGCTAATCTTATGGTAGGTGATGACACCACATAAGGAAAAGTATAAGTAGGAAATTTTATTAGAGATCGACAAACATAACATTAGTCAATGATGCAACTCATGAAAGAATTAATAAGGTAAGATAAGATTCACATATAAATATACTATCCTAGAAATCTTTTGTGATTGTGAGCCCTCATCAAAATATTATATGCCAAAATTGTTGACGTTGGACAAGGAAGACAACTTAATGGTTTATGTTTGTTTATATTCACATAGAAGTCATATTGTCATAGATCCTTTAACATGTGGTGCTTGCCCCTATCTTTGCTAACCAAAAATTCCGCACTAAGTAGATATACTACTTGTGCATCTAAAAACCCTTAAACCCAAATCTTATTTTCAAGTGTCCACCATATCTACCTAGGGATCGAGCAAGATCCCTCAAGTAAGTTGTCATCGGTGCAAAAAGGCAATAAAAATTGCTTCTAAAAGTGTGAGATCATTTAGTGTAAGAGAAAATTGAGTGTTGCACGAACTTGTGATGGTGAAGAATAAAAGCAACAGACTGCATAATAAAGGTCGTTGTCACAAGGGGCAATGCAATGTGACGTTCTTTTGCACTAAGGGGTTGAGCATACAAACAAATAAGCGCATGGAAACCTCTGCTTCCCTCTGTGAAGGGCCTATCTTTTACTTTTATGTATTTACTTTTATGCAAAGAGTCAAAGTTTTCCTTCTATTACTTTTTATTTTTCCCCTTTGGCAAGCATCATGTGTCGAGGAAAGATCTAGGCAATATGTCCAGTTGAATATAGATAGCATGAGTTATTACTGTTGACACCATCCTTGAGGTGAATACGTTGGGAGGCGAAACTATAATCCCCTATCTTTCTATGTGTCCGGTTGAAATGTTTTGCTCATGAGTACGCGGTGAGTGTTAGCAATCATAGAAGACTATATGATGGTTGAGTATGTGGACTTGCCTAAAGGCTCCGATACGTGACCCTTCCTGAAAAGATGATGAATTGTAGTTGCAAAGTTGACTGAGAACATAGTTTGTTGGTTTTTAATAGAGTTTTTGCTTTATACTTCAATAGCGTGATGAATTGTCACTTATTCATAATAAGTCTATGATAAAAGTTCTATGATAAGAGTCTTATGTAAGTTGCTGTTATAATAATGAACATGATGCTTCTATGTCCGTATTTTGTTTCTATTGACACCTCTCTCTCTAAGCATGTGAACCTGTTTTTTGATTTCGGTTTTCACTTGAAGACAAGCGAGGTCTAAGCTTGGGGGGAGTTAACACGTCCATTTTGCATCATGTTTTCTTACTATTATTTATGATGTTTTTACCCATAATAACGCTTTTTGGAGTAATTATAATGCCTTTTCTCTCATAATATGCAAGATATACACAAAGAGGGAGAATTCCGGCAGCTAGTGATGACCCACGAGTATAGGGGATTTATCGTAGTCCTTTCGATAAGTAAGAGTGTCGAACCCAACGAGGAGCAGAAGGAAATGATAAACAGTTTTCAGTAAGGTATTCTCTGCAAGCACTGAAACTATCGGTAATAGATAGTTTTGTGATAAGGTAATTTGTAACGGGTAACAAGTAATGAAAGTAAATAAGGTGCAACAAGATGGCCCAATCCTTTTTGTAGCAAAGGACAAGCCTGGACAAACTCTTATATAAAGGAAAACGCTCCCGAGGACACATGGGAATTATCGTCAAGCTAGTTTTCATCATGTTCATATGATCCGCGTTCGGTACTTTGATAATTTGATATGTGGGTGAACCGGTGCTTGGGTACTGTCCTTCCTTGGACAAGCATCCCACTTATGATTAACCCCTATTAAAAGCATCCGCAACTACAATAGAAGTATTAAGGCAAACCTAACCATAGCATGAAACATATGGATCCAAATCAGCCCCTTACGAAGCAACCCATAAACTAGGGTTTAAGCTTCTATCACTCTAGCAACCCATCATCTACTTATTAATTCCCAATTCCTTCCTCTAGGCTCAAACAATGGTGAAGTGTCATGTAGTCGATGTTCACATGACACCATTAGAGGAAAGACAACATACATCTCATCAAAATATCGAACGAATACCAAATTCACATGACTACTTATAGCAAGACTTCTCCCATGTCCTCAGGAACAAACGTAACTACTCACAAACCATATTCATGTTCATAATCAGAGGGGTATTAATATTCATAAAGGATCTGAACATATGATCTTCCACCGAATAAACCAACTAGCATCAACTACAAGGAGTAATCAACACTACTAGCAACCCACGGGTACCAATCTGAGGCTTTGGGACAAAGATTGGATACAAGAGATGAACTATGGTTTGAGATGAGATGGTGTTGGTGAAGATGTTTATGGAGATTGACCCCCTCCCGATGAGAGGATCGATGGTGATGACGACGATGATGATTTCCCCCTCCCGAAGGGAAGTTTCCCCGGCAGAACAGTGATGTCTACTACACAACCATCTTCTTGTAGACATTGTTGGGCCTCCAAGTGCAGAGGTTTGTAGGACAGTAGAAAATTTCCCTCAAGTGGACGGCCTAAGGTTTATCAATCCGTGGGAGGCGTAGGATGAAGATGGTCTCTCTCAAAAAACCCTCCAACCAAAGAACAAAGAGTATCTTGTGTTCCCAACACACCCAATACAATGGTAGATTGTATATGTGCACTAGTTCAGCGAAGAGATGGTGATACAAGTGCAATATGGATGGTAGATAAAGGTTTTCGTAATCTGAAAATATAAAAACAGCAAGGTAACTAATGATAAAAGTGAGCATAAACGGTATTGCAATGCTAGGAAACAAGGCCTAGGGTTCATACTTTCACTAGTGCAAGTTCTCTCAACAATAATAACATAATTGGATCATATAACTATCCCTCAACATGCAACAAAGAGTCACTCCAAAGTCACTAATAGCGGAGAACAAACGAAGAGATTATGGTAGGGTACGAAACCACCTCAAAGTTATTCTTTCCGATCAATCCATTGGGCTATTCCTATAAGTGTCACAAACAGCCCTAGAGTTCTTAGTAAAATAACACCTTAAGACACAAATCAACCAAAACCCTAATGTCACCTAGATACTCCAATGTCACCTCAAGTATCCGTGGGTATGATTATACGATATGCATCACACAATCTCAGATTCATCTATTCAACCAACACAAAGAACTTCAAAGAGTGCCCCAAAGTTTCTACCGGAGAGTCAAGATGAAAACGTCTGCCAACCCCTATGCATAAGTTCACGAGGTCATGGAACTCGCAAGTTGATCACCAAATATACATCAAGTGGATCACGTGATATCCCATTGTCACCACATATAAGCACATGCAAGACATACATCAAGTGTTCTCAAATCCTTAAAGACTCAATCTGATAAGACAACTTCAAAGGGAAAACTCAATTCATCACAAGAGAGTAGAGGGGAGAAACATCATAAGATCCAACTATAATAGCAAAGCTCGCGATACATCAAGATCGTGCCGACTCAAGAACACAAGAGAGAGAGAGATCAAACACATAGCTACTGGTACATACCCTCAGCCCCGAGGATGAACTACTCCCTCCTCGTCATGGAGAGTGCCAGGGTGATGAAGATGGCCACCGGAGAGGGATTCCCTCCTTCGACAGGATGCCAGAACGGGTCTAGATCGGTTTTCAGTGGCTACGGAGGCTTCTGGCGGCAGAACTCCCGATCTATCATGCTCCCCGACGTTTTTACGGTATATGGACATATATAGGCGAAAGAAGTCGGGGGAGCCACGAGGGGCCCACGAGGGTGGGGGCGCGCCCAGGGGGCAGGCACGCCTCCCTGCCTCGTGTCCACCTCGAAGCTTCCCTGACGTCTACTCCAAGTCTCCTGGATTGCTTTCGTTCCGAAAATAACTCTCCTAAAGGTCTCATTACATTTGGACTCCGTTTGATATTCCTTTTCTTCGAAACACTGAAATAGGCAAGAAAACATCAATTTGGGCTGGGCCTCCGGTTAATAGGTTAGTCCCAAAAATAATATAAAAGTGTATAATAAAGCACATAAACATCCAAAACAGATAATATAATAGCATGGAACAATAAAAAATTATAGATATGTTGGAGACGTATCAAGCATCCCCAAGCTTAATTCCTGCTCGTCCTCAAGTAGGTAATGATAAAAACAGATTTTTGATGTGGAATGCTTCCTAACATATTTCTCAATGTAATTTTCTTTATTGTGGCATGAATGTTCAGATCTGAAAGATTCAAGATAAAATTTTAACATTGACATAAAAATAATAATACTTCAAGCATACTAACTAAGCAATCATGTCTTCTCAAAATAACATGGCCAAAGAAAGTTCATCCCTACAAAATCATATAGTTTGGTCATGCTCCATTTTCGTCACACAAGAATGCTCTCATCATGCACAACCCCGATGACAAGCCAAGCAATTGTTTCATACTTTAGTAATCTCAAACGTTTTTCAACTTTCATGCAATACATGAGCGTGAGCCATGGATATAGCACTATGGGTGGAATAGAATATAATGAAGGGGGTTATGTGGAGAATACAAAAAAGGAGAAAGTCTCACATCGACGCGGCTAATCAATGGGCTAGGGAGATGCCCATCAATTGATGTCAATGCAAGGAGTAGGGATTGCCATGCAACAGATGCACTAGAGCTATAAATGTATGGAAGCTCAACAAAAGAAACTAAGTGGATGTGCATCCAACTTGCTTGCTCACGAAGACCTAGGGCACTTGAGGAGGCACATTGTTGGAATATACAAGCCAAGTTCTATAATGAAAAATTGCCACTAGTATATGAAAATGACAAAACAAGAGACTCTCTATCATAAAGATCATGGTGCTACTTTGAAGCACAAGTGTGGAAAAAAGGATAGCAGCATTGCCCCCTTTTTTTGGGGGGGGGGGGGGGGCTTCTTTTTTTTTTATTTGGCCTTTTTTATGGGACAATGCTCTATTAATGATGATCATCACACTTCTATTTATTTACAACTCAATGATTACAACTCGATACTAGAACAAGATATGACTCTATATGAATGCCTCCGGCGGTGCACTGGGATGTGCAATGACTCATGAGTGACATGTATGAAAGAATTATGAATGGTGGCTTTGCCACAAATACGATGTCAACTACATGATCATGCAAGGCAATATGACAATGATGATGCGTGTCATAATAAACGGAACGGTGGAAAGTTGCATGGCAATATATCTCGGAATGGCTATGGAAATGCCATAATAGGTAGGTATGGTGGCTGTTTTGAGGAAGATATAAGGAGGTTTATGTGTGATAGAGCGTATCGTATCACGGGGTTTGGATGCACCGGCGAAGTTTGCACCAACTCTCAAGGTGAGAAAGGGCAATGCATAGTACTGAAGAGGCTAGCAATGGTGGAAGGGTGAGAGTGCGTATAATCCATGGACTCAACATTAGTCATAAAGAACTCACATACTTATTGCAAGAATCTACAAGTCATCAAAAACCAAGTATTACACGCATGCTCCTAGGGGGATAGATTGGTAGGAAAAGACCATCGCTCGTCCCCGACCGCCACTCATAAGGAAAGCAATCAAAGAACACCCCATGCTTCAAATTTGTTACACAACGTTTACCATACGTGCATGCTATGGGACTTGCAAACTTCAACACAAGTATTCCTCAAATTCACAACTACTCAACTAGCACAACTTTGATATCACTATCTCCATATCTCAAAACAATCATCAAGTATCAAACTTCTCTTAGTATTCAATGCACTTATATGAAAGTTTTTATTATGCCTAAAATCAAATTGCCATGTTGTTCTAAAGGACTCTCAAAATAATATAAGTGAAGCATGATAGATCGATTATTTCTATAAAATAAAACCACCACCGTGCTCTAAAAGATATAAGTGAAGTACTAGAGCAAAAACTATATAGCTCAAAAGATATAAGTGAAGCACATAGAGTATTCTAATAAATTTCAATTCATGTGAGTCTCTCCCAAAAGGTGTGTACAGCAAGGATGATTGTGGTAAACTAAAAAGCAAAGACTCAAATCATACAAGAAGCTCCAAGCAAAACACATATCATGTGGCGAATAAAAATATAGCTCCAAGTAAAGTTACCGATGGACGAAGACAAAAGAGGGGATGCCTTCCTTGGCATCCCCAAGCTTAGGATTTTGGTTGCCCTTGTATTTTACCTTGGGATGCCTTGGGAATCCCCAAGCTTAGGCTCTTGCCACTCCTTGTTCCATAATCCATCAAATCTTTACCCAAAACTTGAAAACTTCACAACACAAAACTTAAAAGAAAATCTTCGTGAGCTCCGTTAGTAAAAGAAAACAAACTGCCACTTCAAGGTACTGTAATGAACTCACTATTTATTTATATAGGTGTTAAACCTACTGTGTTCCAACTTTTCTATGGTCCATAAACTCTATTACTAGCCTAGATTCACCAAAATAAGCAAAACACACACGAAAAACAGAATCTGTCAAAAACAGAACAGTCTGTAGTAATCTGTAGGTTTCAAATACTTCTGGAACCCCAAAAATTCTAAAATAAATTTCTGGACGTGAGTAATTTATCTATTAATCATCTGAAAAAATAATTAACTAAATATCACTCTCCAGTAAAAAATGGCAGCAATTCTCGTGAGCACTAAATTTTCTGTTTTTTACAGCAAGACCAAAAAGACTTTCCCCAAGTCTTCCCAATGGTTCTACTTGGCACAAACACTAATTAAAAGCATAAAACCACATCTAAACAGAGTCTAGATGAATTTATTTATTACTAAATAGAATAAAAAAAGTAAAGGACAAGAATAAAATTGGGTTGCCTCCCAACAAGCGCTAACGTTTAACGCCCCTAGCTAGGCATGATGATTTCAATGATGCTCACATAAAAGATAAGAATTGAAACATAAAGAGAGCATCATGAAGAATATGACTGGCCCATTTAAGTCTAACCCACTTCCTATGCATAGGGATTTTATGAGCAACCAACTTATAGGAACAATAATCAACTAGCATAGGAAGGCAAAACAAGCATTACTTCAAGATTTTCAACACATAGAGAGTAAACTTGATATTATTGCAATTCCTACAAGCATATATTCCTCCCTCATAATAATTTTCAGTAGCATCATGAATGAATTCAACAATATAACTATCACATAAAGCATTCTTTTCATGATCTACAAGCATAGAAATTTTATTACTCTCCACATAAGCAAAATTCTTCTCATTACGAATAGTGGGAGTATCATAAGAAACTCGAATACTATAAATTATTTCCACATTAAAAGAGTAATGTGAAAAATGGTAATAATAATCATGACAAGTTTTATAAATATAATCATCAGTACTTTTTATAGCATAAGTGTCATCACAATAATCATCATAAGTAGCAACTTTGTTCTCATCATAATCAATTGAAACCTCTTCCAAGATAGTGGAATCATTACTAAATAAAGTCATGACCTCTCCAAATCCACTTTCATAATTATTACAATAAGATTCAACATCCTCCAAAATAGTGGGATTACTACTTCCTAAAGTTGACACTCTTCCAAACCCACTTTCATCAATATAATCATCATAAGTAGGAGGCATGCTATCATTATAAAAAAATTGCATATCAAAACTTGGGATGCTAAAAATATAATCTTCATAAAACGTAGGATCCCCAAGCTTGGGACAAACATTAATTGCAGCAAATACATTCTCAAACATGTCATTCTCATCAAACATAGCATCCCCAAGCCTGGGCCTTTTCATATCATAAGCATAATCACTCTCATCATTAATAGTATGGATAGCACCAATAGTATAACAATTATCATCATCACAATGAGTAATAGGAGCAACACCATTTGGGAGGGATACATTTTTACCTTTGCTTCTCCTTCTTTTCTTTTTCTTCTTCACATTATGTGTGGGTTCAATCCTCTTTTTGGAGCTCCTTATTGATGAGATTGGTTGAATAGAAGGCTCCTCCTCGTTACCTGATTCATCATAAGAAATAATAGGAGAATATTGGGAAGTCTCTTCCCTTTCATTAGTATTCTCTTCATCCTCTATTTGTTTTCTTTTCTTTATGTAATTGGCAATATAAGGATTTTTAATGCAATTCACCGCACAATACATAAAAATTTCTTCTAGATCAATATCGAGGAATTTCTCAAGGTTATATTCTGGAATATGCTTAGTTATACGTTTCATTTCTTCATAACCCAAAAGCAAACTAAGTTCATTATGATGTGCAAGGGAAATCAAATCATCACAATTTTTGGACACGGTACGATCATGAAACAATTTGCATCGGAGATTTAAATGAACATGTTCATTGCAAAGTTCACAAGTATGGTGAAGAAATTTTAAATTTTCAGCACAAACATCTAGCCTTTCTTGCAACTATTTAGTTTCCAAATACTTATGCCTCTTGCAAAATTTATCTTCCCTATTTGGTGTGTACTTGCAAACTCTATGCACTCCACAAAAATTGACATGCTTATAAGAGACATTTTCATCATGACTAGTGCAATCATCATTAGTACTATAGATATTCAAGGAGTTCATACTAACAACATTGCAATCATGCTCATCATTCAAAGATTTACAGCCAAACATTTTAGAGACTTCTTCTTCTAGGACTTGAGCACAATTTTCCTTTCCATCATTCTCACGAAAGATATTAAAAAATGAAGTGTATGAGGCAAACTCAATTACATTTTTTCCTTTTATAAAATAAAATAGTGATAAAACAAGAAACAAAAAGATTCAATTGCAATATCTAAAGATATACCTTCAAGCACTCACCTCCCCAGCAACGACGCCAGAAAAGAGCTTGATATCTACCACACAACCTTCTTCTTGTAGACATTGTTGGGCCTCCAAGTGCAGAGGTTTGTAGGACAGTAGCAAAGTTCCCTCAAGTGGATGACCTAAGGTTTATCAATCCGTGGGAGGCGTAGGATGAAGATGGTCTCTCTCAAACAACCCTTCAACCAAATAACAAAGAGTCTCTTGTGTCCCCAACACACCCAATACAATGGTAAATTGTATAGGTGCACTAGTTCAGCGAAGAGATGGTGATACAAGTGCAATATGGATGGTAGATAAAGGTTTTTGTAATCTGAAAATATAAAAACAACAAGGTAACTAATGATAAAAGTGAGCGTAAACGGTATTGCAATGCTAGGAAACAAGGCCTAGGGTTCATACTTTCACTAGTGCAAGTTCTCTCAAAAATAATAACATAATTGGATCATATAACTATCCCTCAACATGCAACAAAGAGTCACTCCAAAGTCACTAATATCGGAGAACAAACGAAGAGATTATGGTAGGGTACGAAACCACCTCAAAGTTATTCTTTCCGATCAATCCATTGGGCTATTCCTATAAGTGTCACAAACAGCCCTAGAGTTCTTAGTAAAATAACACCTTAAGACACAAATCAACCAAAACCCTAATGTCACCTAGATACTCCAATGTCACCTCAAGTATCCGTGGGTATGATTATACGATATGCATCACACAATCTCAGATTCATCTATTCAACCAACACAAAGAACTTCAAAGAGTGCCCCAAAGTTTCTACCGGAGAGTCAAGATGAAAACGTCTGCCAACCCCTATGCATAAGTTCACGAGGTCATGGAACTCGCAAGTTGATCACCAAAGATACATCAAGTGGATCACGTGATATCCCATTGTCACCACATATAAGCACATGCAAGACATACATCAAGTGTTCTCAAATCCTTAAAGACTCAATCTGATAAGACAACTTCAAAGGGAAAACTCAATTCATCACAAGAGAGTAGAGGGGAGAAACATCATAAGATCCAACTATAATAGCAAAGCTCGCGATACATCAAGATCGTGCCGACTCAAGAACACAAGAGAGAGAGAGAGATCAAACACATAGCTACTGGTACATACCCTCAGCCCCGAGGATGAACTACTCCCTCCTCGTCATGAAGAGCGTCAGGATGACGAAGATGGCCACCGGAGAGGGATTCCCCCCTCCGGCAGGGTGCCAGAACGGGTCTAGATTGGTTTTCGGTGGCTACGGAGGTTTCTGGCGGTGGAACTCCGGATCTATCGTGATCCCCGATGTTTTTAGGGTATATGGACATATATAGGCGAAAGAAGTCGGTCAGGGGAGCCACGAGGGGCCCACGAGGGTGGGGCCGCACCCAGGGGGGCACACGCGCCTCCCTGCCTCGTGGCCACCTCGAAGCTTCCCTGACGTCTACTCGAAGTCTCCTGGATTGATTCCATTCCAAAAATAACTCTCCCGAAGGTTTCATTCCATTTGGACTCCGTTTGATATTCCTTTTCTTCGAAACACTGAAATAGGCAAGAAAACAACAATTTGGGCTGGGCCTCCGGTTAATAGGTTAGTCCCAAAAATAATGTAAAAGTGTATAATAAAGCCCATAAACATCCAAAACAGATAATATAATAGCATGGAACAATCAAAAATTATAGATACGTTGGAGACGTATCAAACAGCTCTGTCGGAGCCCTAGATTGGTTCTGCCAAGGTTCCGCCTCGTGGCGGCGGAGTTTCATCCCGTGAGCCAGCTTATGTTTTTTTCCTCCATGAAAGACCTCATATAGAAGAAGATGGGCATCAGAGGGCTGCAAGAGGGCCCACGAGGCAGGGGGCACGCCCAGGGGGTAGGGCGCGCCCCCACCCTCATGGGGACGGTGGGTGGCCCCCCTCAGGTACTTCTTTCTCCCAATATTTTTATATATTCTGAAATGTTCTCCCATGAAGTTTCATGACTTTTGGAGTTGTGTAGAATAGGTCTCTAATATTTGCTCCTTTTCCACCCTAGAATTCCAGCTGTCAGCATTCTCCCTCTTCATGTAAACCTTATAAAATAAGAGAGAATAGGCATAAGTATTGTGACATAATGTGTAATAACGACCCATAATGCAATAAATATTGATATAGAAGCATGATGCAAAATGGACGTATCAACTCCCCCAAGCTTAGACCTCGCTTGTCCTCAAGCGGAAGCCAAAATCGAAAAATATGTCCACATGTTTAGAGATAGAGGTGTCGATAAAAATAAAATACGGACATGAGGGCATCATGATCATTATTATAACAACAACATATATATATTGTCATATGATCTCTTATGCTAAAGTAACAATTCATTCACAGTTTCAAGTATGAATCATAAACTTCATTGAAAACTAACAAACTATAATCTCAGTCATTGAAGCAATTGCAATTTATCATAACATCAGAAAGAGTCAATATAAGAGCTTTTCAGCAAGCAATACTTGTGGGTATGAAGTTTTAATCGGACACAGAGAAAGATAGGGGCTTATAGTTTTGCCTCCCAACTTTTTATCTCAAGGGTAATGTCACCAATAATAGTTCATGAAAACTCACATCCAATTAGCTATATATATCCGGATCTTTCCAACATATTGTGCTTGCCAAAGGATAAAATGTAAAAAGGAAAGGTGAAGATCACCATGACTCTTGGATGAAGTAATAGACAAGAATAAAAGATAGGCCCTTCGTAGAGGGAAGTAGAGGTTTTCATGTGCTTTATGTTTGGATGCACAAAATCTTAATGCGAAAGAACGACACTTTATATTGCCACTTGTGATATGGACCTTTATTATGCAGTCCGTCGCTTTTATTTCTTCCACATCACAAGATCGTATAAAGCTTATTTTCTCCACACTAATAAATCATACATATTTAGAGAGCAATTTTTATTGCCTGCAACGATGACAACTTACTTGAAGGATCTTACTCAATCCATAGGTAAGTATGGTGGACTCTCATGGCAAAACTGGGTTTTAAGGATATTTAGAAGCACAAGTAGTATCTCTACTTGGTGCAAAGAATTTGGCTAGCATGAGAGGGAAAGGCAAGCTCAACATGTTGGATGATCCAAGACAATATAATTTATTCCAGATGTAGGAAAACATAACCCATTACGTTGTCTTCCTTGTCCAGCATCAACTCTTTAGCATGTCATATTTTAATGAGTGCTCACAATCATAAAAGATGTCCAAGATAGTAATTTATATGTGAAAACCTCTCTTTCTTTATTACTTCCTATTAATTGCAACGATGACCAAAACTATGCTTGTCAACTTTCAACAGCTTTTATTCATCATACTTTTTATATGTGAAGTCATTACTCTCCATAAGATCCATATGATCTCTTTATTCCATTTTATTCTTTCTCTTTTATTTTATTCCCTCAAGATCATAGCAAGATAATCAAGCCCTTGACTCAACACTAATCTTTATTATATAACTCATGGACTCGATTACATAGAAGGATCATAAAGCAAAACTCAAAACTAGATCATACTAAAACTTTATTCTACTAGATCAATATATTACCAAAAGGATCGAACTAAGAAAAATGGTAAAGATAAAGGCGTGATGGTGATACAATACCGGGGCACTCCCCCAAGCTTGGCAGTTGCCAAGGGGAGTGCCCATACCCTGCTTATGTCTCTTTCTTCGGAGGTGGTGATGATGGAGTTGTTGATGGCGTGTGCTTCTTCCTTAATTTGCGCTTCATGATAGAATTTTTCTCCCTCAGGTCATCGATCTCCTGCTCAACGCTTAATACCTTTTTGCATAGTTCCTGTTTGTTCTCCTGCAAAAGGCGAAAAGGGATAAACTCAATCTTAGGTTTCTTTGCTCTACTGGGGAGGCTTGACTTTTTAAACTCCACATGCATGTCCCCAGGTTGAGGTAATGGGACTTCATCTTCATCCGAGCTCGTCTCCTTTCCCCTAGGCTCATAGTCTTCTTCTTCCTCCGTGGTCCAACCACAATGCTCCAAGTCCCCGTAGACCTTATGATCTGCAAGGTAATCAGCCACATAGCTCTCTCCCTCCGAATCTTTGGATGACATATTGCTCTAATCTGCAGCAGAAACAACTCGAAACAAAGACAGAGGATATTTGCGTGATACGGTGGTCAAAATCTTCGGGAGATTATATAATGAATTTTTACCGACCAAAAGAAGTATCGTGCAAAAAACCGGAGTCCGGAAGGCACACGAGGTGCCCATGAGGCAGGGGGCGCGCCCTCCACCCTCGTGGACGCCTCGTGCCCTTCTCGGACTGCTTCTTATTTTCCTATTTTCTTAAATATTCCAAAACAGAGAAAAATTGCTATTAGAACTGTTTTGGAGTCGGTTTACTTACCGTACCTCATACATATTCCTTTTCGGAGTCTGAAATGTTCTGGAAAGTGTCCTTTATGTATTCCTCTGGGGTTACGGTTTCGATAACATTTGTTTCAACATTTATAGGATTACCTGAGATATAATGTTTGATTCTTTGACCGTTCACCACCCTCGGATTTGTACCTTCAAAGTTGTTGATTTTTATGGCACCGGAACGATAGACCTCCTCGATAATGTAAGGACCTTCCCATTTTGAGAGGAGTTTGCCTGCAAAAAATCTTAAACAAGAGTTGTATAGCAAAACATAATTACCTACATTAAACTCACATTTTTGTATCCTTTTGTCATGCCATCTTTTAACTTTTTCTTTAAACAATTTAGCATTCTCATAAGCCTGGGTTCTCCATTCATCAAGTGAGCTAATGTCAAATAATCTCTTCTCACCGGCAAGTTTGAAATCATAATTGAGCTCTTTTATGGTCCAATATGCCTTATGTTCTAGTTCGAGAGGTAAGTGACATGCTTTTCCATAAAACATTTTATACGGAGACATACCCATAGGATTTTTATATGCAATTCTATAAGCCCATAATGCATCATCAAGTTTTTTGGACCAATTCTTTCTAGATCTATTAGCAGTCTTTTGCAAAATTAATTTAAGCTCTCTATTACTCAATTCTACTTGACCACTAGACTGTGGATGATATGGAGATACAATTCTATGATTAACATCATACTTAGCAAGCATTTTACGAAAAGCACCATGAATAAAATGTGAACCACCATCAGTCATTAAGTATCTAGGGACTCCAAACCTCGGAAAAATAACTTCTTTAAGCATCTTAATAGAGGTGTTATGATCAACACTACTAGTTGGAATAGCTTCTACCCACTTAGTAATGTAATCAACAACAACTAAAATATGTGTATACCCATTAGAGGAAGGAAACGGTCCCATATAATCAAAGCGGAACTTGGGCAGGAGCACTTTTTCCCTCCGGCGGAGCGATTCCACCGGGGGAACTTCCCTCCTGGAGGGGTAAATCATCGTCATCATCATCACCAACAACTCTCCCATCTTGGAGAGGGCAATCTTCAACAACACCATCTCATCTCAAACCCAAGTTCATCTCTTTTGTTCAATCTTGTTACCAGAACTATAGATTGGTGCTTGTGGGTGACTAGTAGTGTTGATTACATCTTGTAGTTGATTACTATATGGTTTACTTGGTGGAAGATTATATGTTCAGATCCAATATGCTATTTAATACCCCTCTGATCTTGAGCATGATTATCATTTGTGAGTAGTTACTTTTGTTCTTGAGGTCACGGGAGAAATCATGTTGCAAGTAATCATGTGAACTTGATATGTGTTTGATATTTTGATAGCATGTATGTTGTGATTCCCTTAGTGTGTCATGTGAACATCGACTACATGAAACTTCACCATATTTGGGCCTAAGGGAATGCATTGTGGAGTAGCAATTAGATGATGGGTTGCGAGAGTGACAGATGCTTAAACCCCAGTTTATGCGCTATTCCGTAGGGGACCGATTGGATCCAAAAGTTCAATGCTATGATTATAATTTATTCTTAATACTTTTCTCGTAGTTGCGGATGCTTGAGGGAGGGTTAACCATAAGTAGGAGGTTTGTTCAAGTAAGAACAACACCTAAGCACCGGTCCACCCACATATCAGATTATCAAAGTACCGAACACGAATTAAACCAACATGATGAAAGTGACTAGATGAAAATCCCGTGTATCCTCAAGAACGCTTTGCTTATCATAAGAGATCGTTTCAGCCTGTCCTTTGCCTCAAAAGGATTGGGCTACCTTGCTGCAATTTTGTTACTACTATCGTTGTTGGGGAACACAGTAATTTCAAAAAAATTCCTACGCACACGCAAGATCTATCATGGTGATGCATAGCAACGAGAGGGGAAGAGTGTTGTCCACGTACCCTCGTAGACCGTAAGTGGAAGAGTTATGACAACGCGGTTGATGTAGTCGTATGTCTTCACAATCCGACCGATCCTAGTACCGAAAGTACGGCACCTCCGCGATCTGCACACGTTCGGCTCGGTGACATCCCACAAACTCTCGATCCAGCTGAGTATCGACGGAGAGCTTCGTCAGCACGACGGCATGATGACGGTGATGATGAAGCTACCGGTGCAGGGCTTCACCTAAGCACTACGACGATATGACCGAGGTGGATTATGGTGGAGGGGGGCACCGCACACGGCTAAGGGATCAATGATCAACTTGTGTGTTCTAGGGTGACCCCTGCCCCGTATATAAAGGAGCAAGGGGGAGGCCGGACAGCCCTTGGGGCATGCCAAGGAGGGGAGGAGTCCTCCTCCTAGTAGGAGTAGGACTCCCCTTTTCCTAGTCCAACTAGGAGGAGGAAGGGGGAAAGAAGGAGAGGAGAAGGGAGAAGGAAAGGGTGGCGCCGCCCCCCTTCCCTAGTCCAATTCGAACTAGAGGGGGAGGGGCGCGCGGACCTGCCTTGGCCGGCCCTCTCTCTCTCCACTAAGGCCCATGTGGCCCATTAGTTCCCCGGGGGGTTCCGGTAACCCTCCGGCATTCCGGTTTTCTCCGAAATCACCCGGAACACTTCCAGTGTCCAAATATAGCCGCCCAATATATCAATCTTTATGTATCAAC
The DNA here is from genome assembly GCA_034509565.1 of Triticum monococcum. Taxonomy (NCBI): domain Eukaryota; kingdom Viridiplantae; phylum Streptophyta; class Magnoliopsida; order Poales; family Poaceae; genus Triticum; species Triticum monococcum. The sequence continues at coordinate 69,937,275 of CM067843.1, read as the reverse complement.
CATTTCGAGACTCCTCATCATGTCTGTGATCACATCCGGGACTCCGAACTATCTTCGGTACATCAAAACACATAAACTCATAATACTGATCGTCACCGAACGTTAAGCGTGCGGACCCTACGGGTTCGAGAACTATGTAGACATGACCGAGACACGTCTCCGGTCAATAACCAATAGCGGAACCTGGATGTTCATATTGGCTCCCACATATTCTACGAAGATCTTTATCGGTCAAACCGCATAACAACATACGTTGTTCCCTTTGTCATCGGTATATTACTTGCCCGAGATTCGATCGTCGGTATCTCAATACCTAGTTCAATCTCGTTACCGGCAAGTCTCTTTACTTGTTCCATAATGCATCATCCCGCAACTAACTCATTGGTCACATTGCTTGCAAGGCTTATAGTGATGTGCATTACCGAGAGGGCCCGGAGATACCTCTCCGATACACGGAGTGACAAATCCTAATCTCGATCTATGCCAACTCAACAAACACAATCGGAGACACCTGTAGAGCATCTTTATAGTCACCCAGTTATTTGTGATGTTTGATAGCACACTAAGTGTTCCTCCTATATTCGGGAGTTGCATAATCTCATAGTCATAGGAACATGTATAAGTTATGGAGAAAGCAATAGCAGTAAACTAAACGATCATAGTGCTAAGATAACGGATGGGTCTTGTCCATCAAATGACAACACATGTTTATGGCTAGGAAACTTAACCATCTTTGATTAACGAGCTAGTCAAGTAGAGGCATACTAGGGACACTCTGGTTGTCTATGTATTCACACATGTATCAATTTCCAGTTAATACAATTCTAGCATGAATAATAAACATTTATCATGATATAAGGAAATATAAATAACAACTTTATTATTGCCTGTAGGGCATATTTCCTTCATTCTCCCACTTGCACTAGAGTCAATAATCTAGTTCACATCATCCTGTGATTTAACACCAATAGTTCACATCTTTATGTGATTAGTTCACATCTCCATGTGACTAATACCCAAATGGTTTACTAGAGTCAATAATCTAGTTCACATCGCTATGTGATTAACACCCAAAGAGTGATCATGTTTTGCTTGTGAGAGAAATTTAGTCAACGGGTCTGCCACATTCAGAGCCGTATGTATTTTGCCACTTTCAATATGTATCCAGATTGAGACTCAAAGTCATCCAGATCGGTGTCAAAACTTGCATCGACGTAACTCTTTACGACGATCTTTTTGTCACCTCCATAACCGAGAAACATATCCTTATTCCACTAAAGATAATTTTGACCGATGTCCAGTGATCCACTCCTGGATCACTATTGTACCCTCTTGCCAAACTCTTGGTGAGGTACACAATAGGTCTGGTACACAACATAGCATACTTTATAGAACCTATGGCTGAAGCATAGGGAATGACTTTTCATTCTCTTTCTATTTTCTGCCGTGGTCGTGTTTTGAGTCTTTACTCAACTTCACACCTTGCAACACAGGCAAGAACTCCTTCTTTGACTATTCCATTTTGAACTACTTCAAAGTCTTGTCAAGGTATGTACTCATTAAAATATATATAAATCGTGTTGATCTATCTCTATAGATCTTGATGTTCAATATTTAAGTAGCTTCACCGTGGTCTTTCTTTGAAAAACTCCTTTCAAACACTCCTTTATGCTTTCTAGAAAATTCTACATCATTTCTGATCAACAATATGTCATTCACATATACTTATCAGAAGGGCTGTAGTGCTCCCACTCACTTTCTTGTAAATACAGGCTTCACCGCAAGTCTGTATAAAATCATATGCTTTGATCACTTTATCAAAGCATATATTCCAACTCCGAGATGGTTGCACCAGTCCATAGATGGATCGCTGGAGCTTTCACACTTTGTTAGCACCTTTAGGATTGTCAAAACCTTCTTGTTGCATCATATACAACTCTTCTTTAAGAAATCCATTAAGGAATGCAGTTTTGACATCCATTTGCCAGATTTCATGAAATGTGGCGATTGCTAACATGATTCGGACAGGCTTAAGCATCGCTACGAGTGAGAAAATCTCATCGTACTCAACATCTTGAACTTGTCGAAAACCTTTTGCGACAATTTGAGCTTTGTAGATAGTATCACTACTATCAGCGTCCGTCTTCCTCTTGAAAATCCATTTATTCTTAGTGGCTCACCGATCATCGGGCAAGTCAATCAAATTCCATACTTTGTTCTCATACATGGATCCCATCTCAGATTTCATGGCCTCAAGCCATTTTGCGGAATCTGGGCTCATCATCGCTTCCTCATAGTTCGTAGGTTCGTCATGGTCTAGTAACATGACTTCTAGAATAGGATTATCGTACCACTTTGGTGCCGACCATACTCTGGTTGACCTACGAGGTTCGGTAGTAACTTGATCTGAAGTTTCATGATCATCATCATTAGCTTCCTCACTAATTGGTGTAGGAATCACTGGAACTGATTTCTGTGATGAACTACTTTCTAATTCGGGAGAAGGTACAATTACCTCGCTAAGTTCTACTTTCCTCCCACTCACTTCTTTTGAGAGAAACTCCTTCTCTAGAAAGGATCCATTCTTAGCAACAAATATCTTGCCTTTGGATCTGTAATAGAAGGTGTACCCAACAGTCTCCTTTGGGTATCCTATGAAGACACATTTCTCCGATTAGGGCTCGAGCTTATTAGGTTGAAGTTTTTTCACATAAGCATCGCAGCCCCAAACTTTAATGAAGGACAACTTGGGTTTCTTGCCAAACCACGGTTCATATGGTGTCGTCTTAACGGATTTAGATGGCGCCCTATTTGACGTGAATGCAGCCGTCTCTAATGTGGAACCCCAAAACGATAGTGATAAATCGGTGAGAGACATCATAGATCGCACCATATCCAATAAAGTATGATTACAACGTTCAGACACACCATTATGCTGTGGTGTTCCAGGTGGCGTGAGTTGCGAAACTATTCCACATTGTTTCAAATGAAGAACAAACTCGTAACTCAAATATTCGCCTCCGCGATCAGATTGTAGAAACTTTATTTTCTTGTTACGATGATTTTCCACTTCACTTTGAAATTCTTTGAACTTTTAAAATGTTTTAGACTTATGTTTCATTAAGTAGATATACCCATATCTACTCAAATCATCTGTGAAGGTCAAAAAACTAACGATACCCGCTGCGAGCCTCAACACTTATCGGATCGCATACATTAGTATGTATTATTTCCAATAAGTTAGTTGCTCGCTCCATTGTTCCAGAGAACGGAGTCTTAGTCATCTTGCCCATGAGGCATGGTTTGCAAGCATCAAGTGATTCCAAAAGTCCATCAGCATGGAGTTTCTTCATGCACTTTACGCCAATATGACCTAAACGGCAGTGCCACATATAAGTTGCACTATCATTATTAACTTTGCATCTTTTGGCTTCCATATTATGAATATGTGTATTACTATGATCGAGATTCAATAAACCATTTATATTGAGTGTATGACCATAGAAGGTTTTATTCATGTAAATAGAACAACAATTATTCTTTGACTTAAATGAATAACCGTATTGCAATAAACATGATCCAATCATATTTATGCTCAACGCAAACACCAAATATCATTTATTTTAGGTTCAACACTAATCCCGAAAGTAAAGGGAGTGTGCGATGGTGATCTTATCAACCTTGGATTCACTTCCAACTCTCATCATCACCTCACCCTTAACTAGTCTCTGTTTATTTTGCAACTCCCGTTTCGAGTTACTACTCTTAGCAACTGAACCAATATAAAACACTGATGGGTTGCTATAAACACTAGTAAAGTACACATCAATAACATGTATATCAAATATACCTTTGTTCACTTTGCCATCCTTCTCATCCGCCAAGTATCTAAGGTAGTTCCACTTCCAGTGACCATTTACTTTGCAGTAGAAGCACTCAGTTTCAGGCTTGGGTCTATCTGTGGGCTTCTTCATGTGAGTGGCAACTTGCTTGCCATTCTTCTTGAAGTTCCCTTTCTTTCCCTTGCCCTTTTACTTGAAACTAGTGGTCTTTCCAACCATTAATATTTGATGCTTTTCTTGATTTCTACCTTCGTCGATTTCAGCATCACGAAGAGCTCGGAAATCGTTTTCGTCATCCCTTGCATATTATAGTTCATCATTAAGTTCTAGTAACTTGGTGTAGTGACTAGAGAACTTTATCAATTACTATCTTATCTAGAAGATTAACTCCCACTTGATTCAAGCAATTGTAGTACCTAGACAATCTGAGCACATACTCACTGGTTGAGCTATTCTCCTCCATCTTGTAGGCAACGTACTGTCAGAGGTCTCATACCTCTCGACACAGGCATGAGTATGAAATACCAATTTCAACTCTTAGAACATATTATATGTTCTGTGGCATTCAAAATGTTCTTGAAGTCCCAGTTCTAAGCCGTAAAGCATGATGCACTAAACTATTAAGTAGTCAACATACCGAGCTTTGTCAAACGTTCATAATGTGTGCATCTGCTCCTGCAATAGGTCTGTCACCTAGCGGTGCATCAAGGACACAATTCTTCTGTGCAACGATGAGGATAATCCTCAGATCAGGGACCAACTCCGCATCATTTCTACTATCATCTTTCAACTTCTTTTTCTCTAGGATCATATCAAAATTAAACGGGAAGCTACATCGCAAGCTATTAATCTACAACATAGATATGCAATTACTATCAGGACTAAGTTCATGATAAATTAAAGTTCAATTAATCATATTACTTAAGAACTCCCACTTAGATCATCTAAGTGATCACGTGATCCATATCAACTAAACCATGTCTGATCATCACGTGAGATGGAGTAGTTTTCAATGGTGAACATCTCTATGTTGATCATATCTTCTATATGATTCACGCTCGACCTTTCGGTCTCCAGTGTTCCGAGGCCATATCTGCATATGATAGGCTCGTCAAGTTTAACCTGAGTATTCTGCGTGTGCAAAACTGGCTTGCACCCATTGTATGTGAACGTAGAGCTTATCACACCCGATCATCACGTGGTGTCTCAGCACGAAGAACTATCGCAACGGTGCATACTCAGGGAGAACATTTATACCTTGAAATTTAGTGAGGGATCATCTTATAATGCTACTGATGTACTAAGAAAAATAAGATGCATAAAGGATAAACATCACATGCAAGCAATATAAGTGATACGATATGGCCATCATCATTTTGTGCCTTTGATCTCCATCTTCAAAGCACCGTCATGATCACCATCGTCACCGGCATGACACCATGATCTCCATCATCTTGATCTCTATCAACGTGTTGTCACATGGGCGTCTCGCCAACTATTGCCTTTGCAACTATTGCTATCGCATAGCGATAAAGTAAAGCAATTGTATGGCGCTTGCATCTTATGCAATAAAGAGACAACCATATGGCTCCTGCCAGTTGCTGATAACTTCAACAAAACATGATGATCTCATACAACAATTTATATCTCATCATGTCTTGACCATATCACATCACAACATACCCTGCAAAAACAAGTTAGACGTCCTCTACTTTGTTGTTGCAAGTTTTACGTGGCTGCTACGGGCTGAGCAAGAACCGTTCTTACCTACGCATCAAAAACCACAACGCGGTATAGTGATTGCTTTTCGATCTTCAGAAAGAACCTTGTTCAACTAAAGTTGGAGAAACTGACACCCACTAGCCACCTGTGTGCGAAGCACGTCGGTAGAACCAGTCTCGCGTAAGCGTACGCGTAATGTCGGTCTGGGCCGCTTCATCCAACAATACCGCCGAATCAAGAATCAACTAGTGACGGCAAGCAATGTGTATATACACACGCCCACAACTCCTTTGTGTTCTACTCATGCATATAACATCTATGCATAAACCTGGCTTGGATGCCGCTGTTGGGGAACGCAGTAATTTCAAAAAAATCCTACACACACGCAAGATCTATCATGGTGATGCATAGCAACGAGAGGGGAAGAGTGTTGTCCACATACCCTCATAGACCATAAGCGGAAGCGTTATGGCAATGCAATTGATGTAGTCATACGTCTTCACGATCCGACCGATCCTAGTACCGAAAGTACAGCACCTCCGCGATCTACACACGTTCGGCTTGGTGATGTCCGACGAACTCTCAATCTAGCTGAGTGTCGAGGGAGAGCTTCGTCAGCACGACAGTGTGATGACGGTGATGAACTGATGATGAAGCTACCGGCGCAGGGCTTCGCCTAAGCACTATGACGATATGACTGAGGTGGATTGTGGTGGAGGGGGGCACCGCACATGGCTAAGGGATCAATGATCAACTTGTGTGTTCTAGGGTGCCCCCTGCCCCCGTATATAAAGGAGCAAGGAGGAGGTCGGCCGGCCCTTGGGGCGTGCCAAGGAGGGGAGGAGTCCTCCTCCTAGTAGGAGTAGGACTCCCCTTTTCCTAGTCCAACTAGGAGGAGGAAGGGGGAAGGAAGGAGAGGAGAAGGGAGAAGGAAAGGTGTAGCGACCCGACCTCAAACGGTCAAGTCTCTGTGTTTCAGTGTCATCCCTGGATCGGTAATGCTGACACACAGTACTCGAGGATTTATAACAGAGTAGCAATCACACACTTAATACATCGAATGTCTCCAGAGAGAACTTATTACAATAAATATGGCTTAAGGCCATCTGATATGATAACAACGGAAGGCTTGGAAGATAATGTGAGTCCATCAACTCCAACGGCATAGCTGAGCTGCACGGCAACAACCTAACGAACCTTACTCCTCGTCTGAAAAGTCTGCAACATAATACGTTGCAACCCGAAAACGGGTCAGCACATGGAATATGCTGGCAAAGTAACACAGTACAACAAGAACAGAATAATGCTATCACTACATGCATATTTGGCTGGTGGAAAGCTCTATGGTTACAGTTTTGCGAAAAGCCAATTTTTCCCTACAACAAAGGAATGGATTTTAATTTAACTATCATGGTAGTTGAAACATCATTGAGAAGGTTCCTCCAACTCAATCCCAATTAAAGTAATTAACAACCCAACAATATTAAGTTAAAAGTGATGAGATATTTTAAGATACTCCAAGTACTAGATACTCAAGATGTCCATAACCGGGGACACGTCTAACCATGATTAGTTTGTACACTCTGCAGAGGTTTGCGCACTTTTCCCACAAGACTCGATCACCTCCGTTGAATTTCTTGCACTACATGATGTTTGAGAAATGGATGACCGAGACACAGTCTTTCAGAAACATTAACTCTCTACTCCGGGTAGACCATACCAAACCTACAACCCACTACCTGCTGATCCACCTCTTCAAGAGCTTCACGCAACTTACTCAACTATGCTAGAGCCCACAATAGCTTGTGGCTGCACACGGAAGTTTCTAGCATGAATCATCTCAGTTCCCTTTGAGACTGGGTGGCGGTCCATAGGAAAAATCACACAGAACCCCAGGATTTCCAAAAATACATGCAACACTGGGTTCTCCAGGTGCCTCAATCCACCCAGATGTGTATTCAAGTTGCCACCTTAAGTTAAACCATTATTTAACAATCTCACATCTGTCATGGATTTCACTCACCCAAACCACGTCTACGAGCATAGCATAGCAATATAAGTAATGCGTAGAAGTAACTCCCAAGGGTTTTAGACGTAACAGGGCAATAGGTTCTACCTCATCAACTACTTCCCAACCCACATGTTAATCACATCCTAACCATGCAATGTTTGAGAATTGGAACTAATGCATAAAAACTGGGTGATAAAGGGGTATGATAAAGTGTTACTTGCCTTGCTGACGATCCGTGAAACCTAGGGACTCCAAATAACACACTTCGCACTCCGGGAATTCTACCGCAAACAAACAATAGCATACATAAGCAATCAAGCAAATAAGCATGGGTAAAACTCAAATAAGAAGATCTAACCAGAAAGTTCAACTTAAGAACTCCGGTTGGCAAAAAGAATCAAATCGAACGGAGCAACGAAACTCAAACGGCGAAAGAAATAAGATCCGTTTACTATCTGAACTAAGGTCAAATTTTACAGTACCAAAATCTTGTTTAAGTTGATTAAACAGAAAGAGGGTCTCGAGACGAAGATCTAGGTGCTTGAATCGCCTGATTCCGACAAACAAGCAAAAAGATAAACTAGAACGAAAATCGGATCAGAAATCTCGATCAGAAATAATCGCGGAAAAAATCCGATAATAAAACTGACGAACAGGCTAACGAACGAGCGTTCGTCGTCTGTAACTAACGAGCGAAAACCGTTCGTTGAAATGAATGTACGGACGAACATCCGCTAAAGAAAAGAACCAAAAAAAAACCGGCGAACCGAACTAAAAAACGAACTATGGTTTTTTTCTAAAAAAACCGAATCGGCGGCAGGGCGAGGCAGCGGCGGCGAGGCGCGGCAGAGGCGGGGCGCGGCTGCGGGTGGGGTGGGTGGTGGTGGCGGTGGCGGGGCTAGGTATTTAAAGGAGGGGGAGGTGGCTTGGGGAGGGGCAAGGGCGGCAGGAGGCGGAGTCCGGCTCGGACTCTGTCCGAGTCGGCGGCGGCGGCGGCCGGTCTCCAGGAGGGAGACGACGCGCGAGAGGGAGTGGGCCGGCCCGGCTGGGGTTTCGGCCTAGTCGGTGCCCAAAGACTTTTTTTAAAACAATTCCGCCGAACAGAAAAAAATCCTAGAAAATAAAATAAAAATCTAAAAATGCCAAAACAAATTTTCACCGCCTAAATAAAATATTTAGAACGAGATGAACATTTTCTTGGCCCTAAAATGCAATTTTGAAAACGTGCAATTTTTCTAATGCAAACAAGATTGTAAATAAAATCCTAATAAAAACAAATATTTGATTTTAATATTTTTCCTCCAATATTTCAATTATTTTGGAGAAGTCATATTATCTCCTCTCATATACTTTAATATGAAATATTTTTGGAGAGAAAAATAATTAAAACCAAAAATCCTCATTTCAATATTGATAAAAATCAAATTTGAAAACCGGGGAAATCCCCAACTCTCTTCGAGGGTCCTTGAGTTGCTTAGGATTTCCAGGATCGCGAGACGAAATGCAATAAAATATGATATGCAAGAATGATCTATGTATAACATTCCAAATTGAAAATTTGGGATGTTACAAAAGGGGGGTGCCGCCCCCCTTCCCTAGTCCCATTCGGACTAGAGGGGGAGGGGCGCGCGGCCGTGCCTTGGCCGGCCCTCTCTCTCTCCACTAAGGCCCATGTGGCCCATTAGTTTCCGGGGGGGGGGGGGGTCCGGTAACCCTCCGCCACTCCGGTTTTCCCCGAAATCACCCGGAACATTTTCGGTGTCCGAATATAGCCGTCCAATATATATATCTTTATGCCTCGATCATTTTGAGACTCCTTGTCATGTCTGTGATCACATCCAGGACTTCAAACTATCTTTGGTACATCAAAACACGTAAACTCATAATACCGATCGTCACCGAACGTTAAGCGTGCGGACCCTACGGGTTCGAGAACTATGTAGACATGACCAAGACACGTCTCGGTCAATAACCAATAGCGGAACCTGGATGTTCATATTGGCTCCCACATATTCTACGAAGATCTTTATCGATCAAACCGCATAACAGCATACGTTGTTCCCTTTGTCATCGGTATGTTACTTGCCCGAGATTTGATCGTCGGTATCTCAATACCTAGTTCAATCTCGTTACCGGCAAGTCTCTTTACTCGTTCCGTAATGCATCATCCCGCAACTAACTCATTAGTGACATTGCTTGCAAGGCTTATAGTGATGTGCATTACCGAGAGGGCCCAGAGATACCTCTCCGATACACGGAGTGACAAATCCTAATCTTGATCTATGCCAACTCAACACACACCATCGGAGACACCGGTATAGCATCTTTATAGTCACCTAGTTACGTTGTGACGTTTGATAGTACACCAAGTGTTCCTCCGGTATTCGGGAGTTGCATAATCTCATAGTCATAGGAACATGTATAAGTTATGGAGAAAGCAATAGCAGTAAACTAAACGATCATAGTGCTAACTAACGGATGGGTCTTGTCCATCACATCATTCTCTAATGATGTGATCCCGTTCATCAAATGACAACACATGTCTATGGCTAGGAAACTTAACCATCTTTGGTTAACGAGCTAGTCAAGTAGAGGCATACTAGTGACACTCTGTTTGTCTATGTATCCACACATGTATCAATTTTACGGTTAATACAATTCTAGCATGAATAATAAACATTTATCATGATATATGGAAATATAAATAACAACTTCATTATTGCCTCTAGGGCATATTTCCTTCAATCGTTACTTGCTCATTACAAATTTCCTTGCTGTCAAACTACTCTGTTATTTATAATTTCAACACTTGCAGACATTACCTTGCTGAAAACCACTTGTCATTTCCTTCTGCTCCTCATTGGGTTCGACACTCTTACTTATCGAAAAGAGCTACAATTGATCCCCTATACTTGTGGGTCATCAACCGTGAAGGGATTGACAACCCCTTTATCATGTTGGGTGGAAGTGTTTGATTGTTTGTGCAGGTGCATAGATTGGGTACTTGCTTATTCCTCCTACTGGATTGATATCTTAGTTCTCTAACTGATGGAAATACTCTCTACTTTGTTGCATCACCCTTTTCTCTTCAAGGGAGAAACCAACGCAAGCTCAAGAAGTAGCAGGAAGAATTTCTGGCGCCATTGCCTGGGAGGTCTACATCAAGCCTACCAAGTACCAATCATAAACTCTCATCTCTTGCATCACATTATTTGCCATTTGCCTCTCGTTTTCCTCTCTCCAAAATGATTTTCAAAAAAAACAGAAAAAGATTTGCCTTTTTATTCGCCCTTATTCCGTTCGTCTTTTTGTTTGCCTTTTGTTTGCTCATTTGCTAGATCAGTTTGTTGCCACCATGTATGAATCTGAGGAGGTTTTCATCAAAAAAGATAGTAGTAATCTTGAGGAAAATTTTGATGACTTCGCTAATAACGAGCCTCATGAAGAACCTACCATCATGCATACAAAAAAATTCCGCATAGGTACCAGTAATATTATTGGAAAAGTGTTATTCAAGATTTTTTTTACTTGTGCTGGTATGCTGCGTATGTTAGGAGGATCTATTCTTCATAAAACTAATAGTATTGCGGATGCTATAACTTTTCTTATAATTGAACTTGAAAGACAATTTGTTCATATGCATCCCTGCATACAAAGTATTTTCCTAGAGTTTTCTAATATTCAGCACTCTCAAGTTAAGCGTGTCGCCACTATATTTTTAGCTCATGAGTTTAGATTTATCATGAAAGAAGCTAGCGAAAATTTTGCTCATTATAAAATAAATGTTGGTTGTCCTCCCATAGAGGAGATCCTTTTTAATCAATAGGAAATGATGAGACTACAATCTCCTGATTGTTTTGTTTATAATGAAAATTTGAGAAAAAGAGTCCCTACTGAAGTTTTGGTTGATAAGATCTCTGAACTTAATGATAATTTTGCTATACAAAACAACGGATTAGAGTTCGTGCTAGGAGATAAGCTTATGACATTTTACCAATGGAAAGCTTATAATGATGAGTTGATTATAAACTATAAGGGGCCGAAGGAGGAACCTAACCCTCCCGCACTCGATCTTAGGGATCCCTATCCTATTAAATTTAGACCTTTTGATTATTTTTGCTTAGCACAAAGGAAACTTGCTACTGAAATAAGGGAGTATGAGATGAGTATGGATGATCTCCCTTATTATTATGCCAATACCTAGATCTATTGCATTATGCCTAGCTAGCGGCATTAAACACTAACGCTTGTTGGAAGGCAACCCAATTTTATTTTTGCTCTTACTTTTTTGGTTCTGTTTTTCAATAAATTTTCATCTTGACTCTGGTTAGATGTGTTTTCATGTTTTAATTAGTGTTTGTGCCAAGTAAGACCTCTGGGATGACTTACGGTGATAGTTGATTTGATCTTGCTGAAAACAGAAACTTTTGCGCTGAGTAAAATAATTTTAGTTTTTAACAGAAGCGCGATAAAATACTAATTCTTTTTGAAGAAGATTAACATACAAATTTCCTCTGTTGTCCTAATTTTTCAGGATTTTTGGAGTTACATCAATATTTGAGATTTACAGATTGCTACAGACTATTCTGTTTTTGACAGATTCTATTTTCTATGTGCTGTTTGCTTATTTTGATGAATCTATGGGTAGTATCAGGGGGTATGAACTATGGAGAAGTTGGAATAAGGTAGATATTACACCAATATAAATAAAGAATGAGTTCACAATAGTACCAAAAGTGGTTATTTATTTTCTTATACTAACGGATCTCATGAGTTTTCTGTTGTGTTTTGTGTTGTGAATTTTTCAAGTTTTGGGTAAAGATTTGATGGACTATGGAATAAGGAGTGGCAAGAGCCTAAGCTTGGGGATGCCCAAGGCACCCCAAGGTAATATTCAAGGACAGCCAAGAGCCTAAGCTTGGGGATGCCCCGGAAGGCATCCCCTTTTTCGTCTTCGTCTATCAGTAAATTTAATTGAGGTTATATTTTTATTCACCACATGAAATGTGTTTTGCTTGGAGCGTCTTGTATGATATGAGTCTTTTCTTTTTAGTTTGCCACAATAATCCTTGATGTACACACCTTTTGAGAGGGACACACATGAATCGTGATTTATTAGAATACTCTATGTGCTTCACTTACATCTTTTGAGCTAGGCAATTTTGCTCTAGTGCTTCACTTATATTGTTTTAGAGCACGGCGGTGGATTTATTTTATAGAAAAATTTTAACTCTCTTGCTTCACTTATATTATTTTGAGAGTCTCCCTAAACAGCATGGTAATTTGCTTTGGTCATGAATTTAGTCCTAATATGGTAGGCATCCAAGAGGGATATAATAAAAACTTTCATATAAAGTGCATTGAATACTATGAGAAGTTTGATTCTTTATGATTCTTTTGAGATATAAAGATGGCAACATCAGAGTCATGCTAGTGAGTAATTGTGTATTGGTAGAAATACTTGTGTTAAAGTTTGTGATTCCCGTAGCATGCACATATGGTGAACCGTTATGTGATGAAGTCGGAGCATGAATTATTTATTTATTATCTTCCTTATGAGTGGCGGTCGGGGACGAGCGATGGTATTTTCCTACCAGTCTATCCCCCTAGGAGCATGTGTCTATTACTTTGTTTTGATAACTAATAAATTTTTGCAATAAGTATGTGAGTTCTTTATGACTAATGTTGAGTCCATGGATTATACGCACTCTCACCCTTCCACCATTGCTAGCCTCTCTAGTATCGCACAAATTTCGCCGGTGCATTAAAACCTACCATCAACTTCCTCAAAACAGTAGCCATACCCAAGGTTGTCAGAATCGCGATTCTGTTATACGATTCTATGACTTTACGATCCAAACTAACCCCTATGATTCTATGATTTTAGTTCATAGAATCTACGTTTCTACGATCCTGATAGTGAAGATTCTACGATTTGCGATCTTACCATCGGAGCTCCGATCCGATTCAAAATCGCGATTCTGACAACCTTGGCCGTACCTACCTATTATGGAATTTCCATAGCCATTTCGAGATATATTTCCATGCAACTTTCACCGTTCTGTTTATTATGACACGCTTCATCATTGTCATATTGCTTTGCATGATCATGTGTTGGCATCGTATTTGTGGCAAAGCCACCTTTCATATCTTTTATACATGTCCCTCTTGAGTCATTGCACATCCCGGTACACCATCGAAGGCATTCGTATAGTCGTATTTTTGTTCTATAATTGAGTTGTAATTCTTGAGTTGTAAGTAAATAAAAGTGTGATGATCATCATTATTAGAGCATTGTCCCATGTGAGGAAAGGATGATGGAGACTATGATTCCCCCACAAGTCGGGATGAGACTCCGGACTTTACAAAAAATAAAAGAGGCCAAAGAAGCCCCCAAAAATAAAAGAGGCCAAAGAAGCCCTAAAAAAATGAGAGAAAAGAGAGAAGGGGCAATGTTAGTTTCCTTTTTCCACACTTGTGCTTCAAAGTAGCACCATGATCTTCATGATAGAGAGTTACCTATGTTGTCACTTTCATATACTAGTGGGAATTTTTCATTATAGAACTTGGCTTGCATATTCCAATGATGGGCTTCCTCAAATTGCCCTAGGTCTTCGTGAGCAAGCGAGTTGGATGCACATCCACTTAGTTTCTTTTTGAGCTTTCATACACTTATAGCTCTAGTGCATCCATTTCATGTCAATCCCTACTCACTCACATTGATATCTATTGATGGGCATATGCATAGCCTGTTGATACGCCTAGTTGATGTGAGACTATCTCCTTCTTTTTGTCTTCTCCACAACCATCATATTCTATTCTACCTATAGTTCTATATCCATGGCTCACGCTCATGTATTGCATGAAAGTTGAAAAAGTTTGAGAAAATCGAAAGTAAGAACCAATTGCTTGGCTTGTCATCGGGGTTTGATACGTCTCCAACGTATCTATAATTTTTGATTGCTCCATGCTATATTATCTTCTATTTTGGACATTATTGGGCTTTATTATCCACTTTTATATTATTTTTGGGACTAACCTATTAACCGGAGGCCTGGCCCAGAATTGATGTTTTTTTGCCTATTTTAGGGTTTCGAAGAAAAGGAATATCAAACGGAGTCCAAACGGAATGAAACCTTCGGGAATGTGATTTTCGGAACGAACAAGATCCAGGAGACTTGGACCCTACGTCAAGCAACCAACAGGAAAGCCACGAGGTAGGGGGCGCACCTACCTCCCACCCTCCAAGCGCGCGCTCCACCCTCGTGGGCCCCCTGTTGCTCCACCGACGTACTCCTTCCTCATATATATACCTACGTACCCCCAAACGATCAAATACGGAGCCAAAACCCTAATTCCACCACCGTAACTTTCTGTATCCACGAGATCCCATCTTGGGGCCTATTCCGGAGCTCCGCCGGAGGGGGCATCGATCACGGAGGGCTTCTAGATCAACACCATAGCCTCTCCGATGAAGTGTGAGTAGTTTACCTCAGACCTTCGGGTCCATAGTTATTAGCTAGATGGCTTCTTCTCTCTTTTTGGATCTGAATACAAAGTTCCCCCCTCTCTTGTGGAGATCTATTCGATGTAATCTTCTTTTGCGGTGTGTTTGTTGAGACCGATGAATTGTGGGTTTATGATCAAGTTTATCTATGAACAATATTTGAATCTTCTCTGAATTCTTTTATGTATGATTGGTTATCTTTGCAAATCTCTTCGAATTATCAGTTTGGTTTGGCCTACTAGATTGATCTTTCTTGCAATGGGAGAAGTGCTTAGCTTTGGGTTCAATCTTGCGGTGTCCTTTCCCAGTGATAGTAGGGGCAGCAAGGCACGTATTGTATTGTTGCCATCGAGGATAACAAGATGGGGTTTTCATCATATTGCATGAGTTTATCCCTCTACATCATGTCATCTTGCTTAAAGCGTTACTCTGTTCTCTTGAACTTAATACTCTAGATGCATGCTGGATAGCGGTCAATGTGTGGAGTAATAGTAGTAGATGCAGGCAGGAGTCGGTCTACTTGTCTCGGACGTGATGCCTATATACATGATCATACCTAGATATTCTCATAACTATGCTCAATTCTGTCAATTGCTCAACAGTAATTTGTTCACCCACCGTAAAATACCTATGCTCTTGAGAGAAGCCACTAGTGAAACCTATGGCCCCCGGGTCTATCTTCATCATATTAATCTTCCAACACTTAGTTATTTCCTTTGCTTTTTTACTTTGCTTTTATTTTACTTTGCATCTTTATCATAAAAATACCAAAAATATTATCTTATCATATCTCACTCTCGTAAGTGACCGTGTAGGGATTGACAACCCCTTATCGCGTTGGTTGCGAGGATTTATTTGTTTTGTGTAGGTGCGAGGGACTCGCGCGTAGCCTCCTACTGGATTGATATCTTGGTTCTCAAAAACTGAAGGAAATACTTACGCTACTTTGCTGCATCACCCTTTCCTCTTCAAGGGAAAACCAACGCAGTGCTCAAGAGGTAGCAAGAAGGATTTCTGGCGCCGTTGCCGGGGAGGTCTACGCAAAAGTCAACATACCAAGTACCCATCACAACCCTTATCTCCCGCATTACATTATTTGCAATTTGCCTCTCGTTTTCCTCTCCCCCACTTCACCCTTGCCGTT
Source organism: Triticum monococcum (assembly GCA_034509565.1). Lineage (NCBI taxonomy): Eukaryota > Viridiplantae > Streptophyta > Magnoliopsida > Poales > Poaceae > Triticum > Triticum monococcum. The sequence goes on along the minus strand of CM067843.1, from coordinate 69,921,049 downwards.
TTATTCGCCCTCTCTCTCTCTCTATCCTCCCTCTCTTTCTCTATTTGCCTCCTTTTGCCCGTTCCTCGTTTGCTTGTGTGTTGGATTGCTTGCTTGTCACGATGGCTCAAGATAACACTAAATTGTGTGACTTTATCGATACCAATAACAATGATTTTATTAGCACTCCGATTGCTCCTCTTACCAATGTTGAATCTTGTGAAATTAATGCTGCCTTGCTGAATCTTGTCATGAAAGATCCGTTTTCCGGCGTTCCTAGTGAAGATGCCCCTACCCATCTAAATAGCTTCGTTGATTTGTGTGATATGCGAAAGAAGAAAGATGTGTATAATGATATTGTTAAATTGAAGCTATTTCCTTTTTCGCTTAGAGATCGTGCTAAAGCTTGGTTTTCGTCTTTGCTTAAAAATAGTATTGATTCGTGGAATAAGTGCAAAGATGCTTTTATCTCTAAGTATTTTCCTCCCGCTAAGATTATCTCTCTTAGAAACGATATTATGAATTTTAAGCAACTTGATCATGAACATTTTGCACAAGCTTGGGAGAGGATGAAATTAATGATACGTAATTGCCCAACACATGGTTTGAATTTGTGGATGATTATACAAAAAAATTATGCCGGATTGAATTTTGCTTCTAGAAATCTGTTAGATTCGGCCGCGGGAGGCACTTTTATGGAAATCACTTTAGGAGAAGCTACTAAACTCCTAGATAATATTATGGTTAATTATTCTCAATGGCACACTAAAAGATCTACTAATAAAAAAGTGCATGCGATAGAAGAAATTAATGTTTTGAGTGGAAAGTTGGATGAACTTATGAAATTATTTGCTACTACGAGTGTTTCTTCTGATCCTAATGATATGCCTTTGTCTACTTTGATTGAGAATAATAATGAATCTATGGATGTGAATTTTGTTGGTAGGAATAATTTTGGTAACAACGCGTATAGAGGAAACTTCAATCCTAGGCCGTATCCTAGTAATTCCTCTAATAATTATGGTAATTCCTACAACAATTCTTATGGAAATTATAATAAGATGCCCTTTGATTTTGAATCTAATATTAAAGAATTTATTACTTCGCAAAATAATTTCAATGCTTTGATTGAAGAAAAATTGTTTAAGATTGATGAGTTGGCTAGGAACGTTGATAGAATTTCTCTTGATGTTGATTATTTGAAACTTAGATCTATTCCACCTAAGCATGATATCAATGAGTCTCTTAAAGCCATGATAATTTCCGTTGATGAGTGCAAAGAAAGAACCGCTAGGATGCGTGCTAAGAAAGATTCCTTTATAAGAGCGTGTTCTTCTAGTTTCCATGGTAATAAAGATGAAGATCTAAAAGTTATTGATGTGTCCCCTATTAAATCTTTGTTTTACAATATGAGTCTTGATAATGATGGGACTGATTATGATCCACCTTTACCTAGAAGGCGTTCCAAAAATTCAGAGTTTTTAGATCTTGATGCTAAATTTGATAAAAGTGGGATTGAAGAGATCAAAACTCTAGATGTTAATGGACCTACTATTTTGGATTTCAAGGAATTTAATTATGATATCTTCTCTTTGATAGATTGTATTTCCTTGTTGCAATCCGTGCTAAATTCTCCCCATGCTTATAGTCAAAATAAAGCTTTTACTAAACATATCGTTGATGCAATCTTATGAAGAAAAACTTGAGTTGGAAGTTTCTATCCCTAGAAAACTTTATGATGAGTGGGAAACAACTATTAAAATTAAAATTAAAGATCATGAACGCTATGTTTTGTGTGATTTGTGTGCTAGTGTTTCCACGATTCCAAAGACTTTATGTGATTTGCTAGGTTTTCGTGATTTTGATGATTGCTCTCTAAACTTGCACCTTGCGGATTCCACTATTAAGAAACCTATGGGAAGAATTAATGACGTTCTTATTGTTACAAATAGGATATGTGCCCGTAGATTTTATTGTTCTTGACATAGATTGCAATCCTTCATGTCCTATTATTCTTGGTAGACCTTTCCTTAGAACGATTGGTGCAATTATTGATATGAAGGAAGGAAATATTAGATTCCAATTTCCGTTAAGGAAAGGCATGGAACACTTTCCTAGAAAGAAAATTAAATTACCTTATGAATCTATTATGAGAGCCACTTATGGATTGCCTACCAAAGATGGCAATACCCAGATCTGTCCTTGCTTTTTATGCCTAGCTAGGGGCGTTAAACGATAGCGCTTGTTGGGAGGCAACCCAATTTTATTTTTATTCCTTGATTTTTGCTCCTGTTTAGTAATAAATAATTTATCTAGCCTCTGTTTTGATTGTGTTTTTTTGTGTTTAATTAGTGTTTGTGCCAAGTAGAACCGTTGGGAAGACTTGGGGAAAGTCTTGTTAATCTTGCTGTAAAAAACAGAAACTTTAGCGCTCACGAGAACTGCTGCAATTTTTATTTGGAAAGTGATATTTAGTTAATTCTTTCTGAATATGATTAATAGATAAATTCCTCACGTCCATAAATTTATTTTAGAATTTTTGAGCTTACAGATCTTGCGCTAGCTACAGATTACTACATACTGTTCTGTTTTTGACAGATTCTGTTTTTCGTGTGTTGTTTGCTTATTTTGATGAATCTATGGCTAGTAAAATAGTTTATAAACCATAGAGAAGTTGGAATACAGTAGGTTTAACACCAATATAAATAAATACTGAGTTAATTACAATAACTTGAAGTGGTTTTTTGTTTTCTTTCGCTAACAGAGCTCACGAGATTTTCTACTTTAAGTTTTGTGTTGTGAAGTTTTCAAGTTTTGGGTAAAGATTTGATGGATTATGGAACAAGGAGTGGCAAGAGCTTAAGCTTGGGGATTCCCATGGAACCCCCAAGATAATCTAAGGACACCTAAAAGGCAAAGATTGGGAATGCCCCGGAAGGCATCCCCTCTTTCGTCTACTTCTATCGGTAACTTTACTTGGAGCTATATTTTTATTCACCACATGATATGTGTTTTGCTTGGAGCGTCTTGTATGATTTGATTATTTATTTTTTAGTTTACCACAATCATCCTTGCTGTACACACCTTTTGGGAGAGACACACATGATTCGGAAATTATTAGAATACTCTATGTGCTTCACTTATATCTTTTGAGTTATATAGTTTTTGCTCTAGTGCTTCACTTATATCTTTTAGAGCACAGTGGTGGATTTGTTTTATAGAAACTATTGATCTCTCATGCTTCACTTAGATTATTTTGAGAGTCTTAAATAGCATGGTAATTTTCTTAAATAATCCTAATATGCTAGGTATACAAGATTAGTAAAACTTTCTTATGAGTGTGTTGAATACTAAGAGAAGTTTGAAACTTGATAATTGTTTTGAGATATGGAGATGGTGATATTAGAGTTGTGCTAGTTGAGTAGTTGTGAATTTGAGAAATTCTTGTGTTGAAGTTTGTGATTCCCGTAGCATGCACGTATGGTGAACCATTATGTGATGAAATCAGAGCATGATTTTTTTATTGATTGTCTTCCTTATGAGTGGCGGTCGGGGACGAGCGATGGTCTTTTCCTACCAATCTATCCCCCTAGGAGCATGCGCGTAATACTTTGCTTTGATAACTTGTAGATTTTTGCAATAAGTATATGAGTTCTTTATGACTAATGTTGAGTCCATGGATTATACGCACTCTCACCCTTCCACCATTGCTAGCCTCTCTAATACCGCGCACCTTTCGTCGGTATCATACACCCACCATATACCTTCCTCAAAACAGCCACCATACCTACCTATTATGGCATTTCCATAGCCATTCCGAGATATATTGCCATGCAACTTTCCACCATTCCATTTATTATGACACACTTCATCATTGTCATATTGCTTTGCATGATCATGTAGTTGACATTGTATTTGTGGCAAAGCCACCATTCATAATTCTTTCATACATGTCACTCTTGATTCATTGCATATCCCGGTACACCGCCGGAGGCATTCATATAGAGTCATATCTTGTTCTAAGTATCGAGTTGTAATTCTTGAGTTGTAAGAAAATAAAAGTGTGCTGATCATCATTATTAGAGCATTGTCCCAGTGAGGAAAGGATGATGGAGACTATGATTCCCCCACAAGTTGGGATGAGACTCCAGACGAAAAATAAAAAAATAAAAAAAAGAGGCCATAAAAAAGAGAAAAGGCCCAAATAAAAAAATATGAGAGAAAAAGAGAGAAGGGACAATGCTACTATCCTTTTACCACACTTGTGCTTCAAAGTAGCACCATGATCTTCATGATAGAGAGTTTCCTATGTTATCACTTGCATATACTAGTGGGAGTTTTTCATTATAGAACTTGGCTTGTATATTCCAATGATGGGCTTCCTCAAAATGCCCTAGGTCTTCATGAGCAAGCAAGTAGGATGCACACCCACTTAGTTTCTTTTTGAGCTTTCATATACTTATAGCTCTAGTGCATCCGTTGCATGGCAATCCCTACTCACTCACATTGATATCTATTGATGGGCATCTCCATAGCCCGTTGATATGCCTAGTTGATGTGAGACTATCTTCTCCCTTTTTGTCTTCTCCACAACCACCATTCTATTCCACCTATAGTGCTATGTCCATGGCTCACGCTCATGTATTGCGTGAAGATTGAAAAAGTTTGAGAACATTAAAAGTATGAAACAGTTGCTTGGCTTGTCATCGGGGTTGTGCATGATTTGAATACTTTGTGTGGTGAAGATGGAGCATAGCCAGACTATATGATTTTGTAGGGATAACTTTCTTTGGCCATGTTATTTGGAGAAGACATAATTGCTTAGTTAGTATGCTTGAAGTATTATTATTTTTATGTCAATATTAAACTTTTGTCTTGAATCTTTCGGATCTGAATATTCAAGCCACAATTAAGAAGAATTACATTGAAATTATGCCTAGTAGCATTTCACATCAAAAGTTCTGTTTTTATCATTTACCTACTCGAGGACGAGCAGGAATTAAGCTTGGGGATGCTTGATACGTCTCCAACGTATCTATAATCTTTGATTGCTCCATGCTATATTATCTTCTGTTTTGGACATTATTGGGCTTTATTATCCACTTTTATATTATTTTTGGGACTAACCTATTAACCGGAGGCCCAACCCAGAATTGTTGTTTTTTTGCCTATTTTAGGGTTTCGAAGAAAAGGAATACCAAACGGAGTCCAAACGGAATGAAACCTTCGGGAACGTGATTTTCAGAACGAACAAGATCCAGGAGACTTGGACCCTACGTCAAGCAACCAACAGGGAAGCCACGAGGTAGGGGGCGCGCCTACCCCCCCCCCCTCCCAAGCGCGCCCTCCACCCTCATGGGCCCCTTGTTGCTCCACCGACGTACTCCTACCTCCTATATATACCTACGTACCCCCAAATGATCAAATACGAAGCCAAAACCCTAATTCCAGCGCCGTAACTTTCTGTATCCACGAGATCCCATCTTGGGGCATGTTCAGGAGCTCCGCCGGAGGGGGCATCAATCACGGAGGGCTTCTACATCAACACCATAGCCTCTTCGATGAAGTGTGAGTAGTTTACCTCAGACCTTCGGGTCCATAGTTATTAGCTAGATGGCTTCTTCTCTCTTTTTGGATCTCAATACAAAGTTCTCCCCCTCTCTTGTGGAGATCTATTCGATGTAATCTTCTTTTGCGGTGTGTTTGTTGAGACCGATGAATTGTGGGTTTATGATTAAGTTTATCTATGAACAATATTTGAATCTTCTCTGAATTCTTTTATGTATGATTGGTTATCTTTGCAAATCTCTTCGAATTATCAGTTTAGTTTGGCCTACTAGATTGATCTTTCTTGCAATGGGAGAAGTGCTTAGCTTTGGGTTCAATCTTGCGGTGTCCTTTCCCAGTGACAGTAGGGGCAGCAAGGCACGTATTGTATTATTGCCGTCGAGGATAACAAGATGGGGTTTTCATCATATTGCATGAGTTTATCCCTCTACATCATGTCATCTTGCTTAAAGCGTTACTCTGTTCTCTTGAACTTAATACTCTAGATGCATGCTGGATAGCGGTCAATGTGTGGAGTAATAGTAGTAGATGCAGGCAGGAGTCGGTCTACTTGTCTCGGACGTGATGCCTATATACATGATCATACCTAGATATTCTCATAACTATGCTCAATTCTGTCAATTGCTCAACAGTAATTTGTTCACCCACCGCAAAATACCTATGCTCTTGAGAGAAGCCACTAGTGAAACCTATGGCCCCCGGGTCTATCTTCATCATATTAATCATCCAACACTTAGTTATTTCCTTTGCTTTTTTACTTTGCTTTTATTTTACTTTGCATCTTTATCATAGAAATACCAAAAATATTACCTTATCATATCTCACTCTCGTAAGTGACCGTGTAGGGATTGACAACCCCTTATCGCGTTGGTTGTGAGGATTTATTTGTTTTGTGTAGGTGTGAGGGACTCACGCGTAGCCTCCTACTGGATTGACACCTTGGTTCTCAAAAACTGAGGGAAATACTTACGCTACTTTGCTGCATCACCCTTTCCTCTTCAAGGGAAAACCAACGCAGTGCTCAGGAGGTAGCAGGGTTACGTATGATTTAATACTTTATGTGATGAAGTTGAGCATAGCCAGACTATATGATTTTATTGGGATAACTTTCTTTGTCCATGTTATTTTGAGAGGACACAATTGCTTTATTAGTATGCTTGAAGTATTATTGTTTTTATGTCAACATTAAACTTTTGTTTTGAATATCATGGATCTAAATATTCATGCCACAATAAAGAAAATTACACGGATAAATATGTTAGGTAGCATTCCACATCAAAAATTCTGTTTTTATCATTTACCTACTCAAGGACGAGCAGGAATTAAGCTTGGGGATGCTTGATACGTCTCCAACGTATCTATAATTTTTATCATTCCATGCTATTATATTATCTGTTTTGGATGTTTTATATGCATTAATATGTTATTTTATATTATTTTGGGGACTAACTTATTAACCCAGAGCCCAATGCCAGTTTCTGTTTTTTTCCTTGCTTTTTAGTTTCACAGAAAAGGAATATCAGACGGATTCCAACCGGAATAAAACTTTGCGATGATTTTTCTTAGACCAGAAGACACCCGAAGGACTTGGAGTCCAAGCCAGAAGAGCCACGAGGCGGCGACAAGGGTGGAGGGTGCGCCCTAGGGGGGCTGCCTTGTGGCCCCTCGAGGATCTCCTGACCTACCTCTTCGTCCTATAAATTCACATATATTGCAAAACCCTCAGAGGGAGCCACTAAAACACTTTTTCACCGTCGCAACCTTCTGTACCTGTGAGATCCCATCTTGGGGCCTTTTCCGGCGATCTGCCGGAGTGGATTCGATGACAGAGGGCTTCTACATCAACCCTATTGCCCTTCTCATGAAGCGTGAGTAGTTTACCTCGGACCTACGGGTCCATAGCTAGTAGCTAGATGGCTTCTTCTCTCTCTTTGATTCTCAATACCATGTTCTCCTCGATGTTCTTGGAGATCTATCCGATGCAATCTTCTTTTGCGGTGTGTTTGTTGAGATCTGATGAATTGTGGATTTATGGTCATATTATGTATGAATATTATTTGAATCTTCTCTGAATTCTTATATGCATGATTTGATATATTTGTATTTCTCTTCGAATTATCGATTTGGTTTGGCCAACTAGATTAGTTTTTCTTGCAATGGGAGAGGTGCTTAGTTTTGGGTTCAATCTTGCGATGTCCTCACCCGGTGACAAAGTAGGGGTAGCGAGGCACGTATTTGTATTGTTGACACCAAGGATAAAAAGATGGGGTTTTCATCATATTGCTTGAGTTTATCCCTCTACATCATGTCATCTTACTGAAGGCGTTACTCCGTTCTTTATGAACTTAATACTCTAGATACATGCTGGATAGCGGTCGATGTGTGGAGTAATATTAGTAGATGCAGACAGGAGTTGGTCTACTTGACACGGACGTGATGCCTATATGCATAATCATTGTCTTGGATATCATCATAACTTTGCGCTTTTCTATCAATTGCTCGACGGTAATTTGTTCATCCACCTTATTTTTTGCCTTCATGAGAGAGGCATCTAGTGAAACCTATGGCCCCCGGGTCTATTTCCTATCATTTGTTTCCAATCTACTATTTTGTAATCTTTTATTTTCAGATATATAAACCAAAAAACCCAAAAATATTTAGTTATATTTTATTTAGTTTTATCTATCTCTATCAGATCTCACCTTTGCAATTGACCGTGAAGGGATTGACAACCCTATATCGCGTTGGGTGCAATTGTTTGATTGTTTGTGCAGGTTCTGTTGGGAAGTTGCATGGAAAACAAAAAAATTCTACGCACACGCAATGATCTATCCATGGAGATGCATAGCAACGAGGGGGAGAGTGTGTCTACGTACCCTCGTATACCATAAGCGGAAGCGTTTCTCAACGCGGTTGATGTGGTTGAACTTATTCGTGCTTGATGTCTACTACGCAACCTTCTTGTGGACTCGTGTTGGGCCTCCAAGCACAGAGTTTTGTAGGACAGTAGAAAATTCCCTCAAGTGGATGACCTAAGGTTTATCAATCCATGGGAGGCATAGGATGAAGATGGTCTCTCTCACACAACCCTGCAACCAAATAACAAAAATTCTCTTGTGTCCCCAACACACCAAATATAATGGTAAATTATATAGGTGCACTAGTTCGGCGAAGAGATGGTGATACAGGTGTAATATGGATGGTAGATCTAGGTTTTTGTAATCTGAAAATATAAAAACAGTAAGGTAACTAGTAACAGAAGTGAGCAAAAACGGTATTGCAATGCTTGAAAACAAGGCCTAGGGTTCATATTTTCACTAGTGCAAGTTCTCTCAACAATGATAACATAATTAAATCATATGTCAATCCCTCAATGTGCGACAAAGAGTCACTCCAAAGTTCCTATCGCAGAGAACATAAGACGAAAACATGCATCAACCCCTATGCATAGATTACCCCAATGTCATCTCAGGAATCGGCGAGTTGAGTGCTAAAACATAGATCAAGTGAATCAATAGAACATCCCATTGTCACCACAGATATCCCATCGCAAGACATACATCAAGTGTTCTCAAATCCAATACTCAATCCAACATAACGAAACCTCAAAGAGCAAGACTCAATTCATCACAAGAAGGTAGAGAGGGAGAAACACCATATGATTCATGTATAATAACAAAGCCCGTGATCCATCTAGATCGTGCCAAATCAAGAACATGAGAGAGAGAGATCAAACACATAGCTACTGGGACATACCTTTAGCCCCGAGGGTGAACTACTCCCTCCTCGTCATGGAGACCACCGGGATGATGAAGATGACCTCCGGTGATGGTTTCCCCCTCCGACAGGGTGCCGAAACGGGCTCCCGATTGGTTTTTCATGGCTATAGAGGCTTGCGGCGGTGGAACTTCCGATCTAGGGTTCTTTTGGGGGGTTTCTATATTTATAAGAATTTTTGGTGTTGGAAACAAGTCAGGGGGTTGCCCTGAAGGAAATATGCCCTAGAGGCAATAATAAAGTTATTATTTATTTCCTTATATCATGATAAATGTTTATTATTCATGCTAGAATTGTATTAACCGGAAACATAATACATGTGTGAATACATAGACAAACAGAGTGTCACTAGTATGCCTCTACTTGACTAGCTCGTTAATCAAAGATAGTTATGTTTCCTAACCATGGACAAAGAGTTGTTATTTGATTAACGGGATCACATCATTAGTTGAATGATCTGATTGACATGACCCATTCCATTAGCTTAGCACCCGATCGTTTAGTATGTTGCTATTGCTTTCTTCATGACTTATACATGTTCCTATGACTATGAGATTATGCAACTCCCGTTTTCCGGAGGAACACTTTGTGTGCTACCAAATGTCACAACGTAACTGGGTGATTATAAAGGAGCTCTACAGGTGTCTCCAAAGGTACATGTTGGGCTGGCGTATTTCGAGATTAGGATTTGTCACTCCGAATGTCGGAGAGGTATCTCCGGGCCCTCTCGGTAATACACATCACTTAAGCCTTGCAAGCATTACAACTAATGAGTTAGTTGCGAGATGATGTATTACGGAACGAGTAAAGAGACTTGCCGGTAACGAGATTGAACTAGGTATTGGATACCGACGATCGAATCTCGGGCAAGTAACATACCGATGACAAAGGGAACAACGTATGTTGTTATGCGGTCTGACCGATAAAGATCTTCGTAGAATATGTAGGAGCCAATATGGGCATCCAGGTCCCGCTATTGGTTATTGACCAGAGACGTGTCTCGGTCATGTCTACATTGTTCTCGAACCGTAGGGTCCACACGCTTAAGGTTTCGATGATAGTTATATTATGAGTTTATGAGTTTTGATGTACCGAAGGAGTTCGGAGTCCCGGATGAGATCGGGGACATGACGAGGAGTCTCGAAATGGTCGAGACGTAAAGATCGATATATTGGACGACTATATTCTGACATCGGAAAGGTTCCGAGTGATTCGGGTATTTTTGGAGGTACCGGGGAGTTACGGGAATACGGGGAAGAGTATTGGGCCTTAATGGGCTTTAGTGGGAAGGAGCCAGGAGGTGGGAGTAGGACTCCCCTTGGCGCGCCCACTCCTAGGCCAGCCGCCCCTCCTCCCTTGCTCCTTTATATACGGGGGCAGGGGGCACCCCATAGACACACAAGTTGATCATTCTGGTCGTTCCTTAGCCGTGTGTGGTGCCCCCTGCCACCATATTCCACCTTGATCATATTGTTGTAGTGCTTAGGTGAAGCCCTGTGTCGGTAGAACATCAAGATCGTCACCACGCCGTCGTGCTAACGGAACTCCTCCCCGAAGCTTTGCTGGATCGGAGCCCGGGGATCGTCATCGAGCTGTACGTGTGCTAAGAACTCGGAGGTGCCGGAGTAACGGTGCTTGGATCGGTCGGATCGGGAAGAAGACGTACGACTACTTCCTCTATGTTGTGTCAACGCTTCTGTTGCAATCTACAAGGGTACGTAGATCATACTCTCCCCCTCGTTGCTATGCATCACCATGATCTTGCGTGTGCGTAGGAATTTTTTTGAAATTACTACGTTCCCCAACAGTGGCATCCGAGCCTAGGTTTTATGGTTTGATGTTATATGCACGAGTAGAACACAAGTGAGTTGTGGGCGATACAAGTCATACTACCTACCAGCATGTCATACTTTGGTTCGGCGGTATTGTTGGACGAGATGACCCGGACCAACCTTACGCGTACGCTTACGCGAGACTGGTTCCCCCGACGTGCTTTGCACACAGGTGGTTTGCGGGCGACTGTCTCTCCAACTTTAGTTGAACCGAGTGTGGCTACGCCCGGTCCTTGCGAAGGTTAAAACGGAGTCTATTTGACAAACTATCGTTGTGGTTTTGATGCGTAGGTGAGATTGGTTCTTGCTTAAGCCCGTAGCAGCCACGTAAAACTTGCAACAACAAAGTAGAGGACGTCTAACTTGTTTTTGCAGGGCATGTTGTGATGTGATATGGTCAAGACATGATGCTGAATTTTATTGTATGAGATGATCATGTTTTGTAACCGAGTTATCGGCAACTGGCAGGAGCCATATGGTTGTCGCTTTATTGTATGCTATGCAATCGCGATGTAATGCTTTACTTTATCACTAAGTGGTAGCGATAGTCGTGGAAGCATAAGATTGGCGAGATGACAACGATGCTACGATGGAGATCAAGGTGTCGTGCCGGTGACGATGGTGATCATGACGGTGCTTCGAAGATGGAGATCACAAGTACAAGATGATGATGGCCATATCATATCACTTATATTGATTGCATGTGATGTTTATCTTTTATGCATCTTATCTTGCTTTGATTGACGGTAGCATTATAAGATGATCTCTCACTAAATTATCAAGAAGTGTTCTCCCTGAGTATGCACCGTTGCCAAAGTTCGTCGTGCCCAGACACCACGTGATGATCGGGTGTGATAAGCTGTACGTCCATCTACAATGGGTGCCAGCCCGTTTTTGCACACGCAGAATACTCAGGTTAAACTTGACGAGCCTAGCATATGCAGATATGGCCTCGGAACACGGAGACCAAAAGGTCGAGCGTGAATCATATAGTAGATATGATCAACATAGCGATGTTCACCATTGAAAACTACTCCATCTCACGTGATGATCGGTTATGGTTTAGTTGATTTGGATCACGTGATCACTTAGAGGATTAGAGGGATGTCTATCTAAGTGGGAGTTCTTAAGTAATTTGATTAATTGAACTTAAATTTATCATGAACTTAGTCCTGGTAGTATTTTGCAAATTATGTTGTAGATCAATAGCTCGCGTGGTTGCTTCCCTGTGTTTATTTTGATATGTTCCTAGAGAAAATTGTGTTGAAAGATATTAGTAGCAATGATGCGGATTGGATCCGTGATCTGAGGTTTATCCTCATTGCTGCATAGAAGAATTATGTCCTTGATGCACCGCTAGGTGACAGACCTATTGCAGGAGCAGATGCAGACGTTATGAACGTTTGGCTAGCTCAATGTGATGACTACTTGATAGTTTAGTGCACCATGCTTAATGGCTTAGAATTGGGACTTCAAAGACGTTTTGAACGTCATGGACCATATGAGATGTTCCAGGAGTTGAAGTTAATATTTCAAGCAAATACCCGAGTTGAGAGATATGAAGTCTCCAACAAGTTCTATAGCTAAAAGATGGAGGAGAATCGCTCAACTAGTGAGCATGTGCTCAGATTGTCTGGGTACTACAATCGCTTGAATCAAGTGGGAGTTAATCTTCCAGATAAGATAGTGATTGACAGAATTCTCTAGTCACCATGAGCAAGTTAGTAGAACTTCGTGATGAACTATAGTATGCAAGGGATGACGAAAACGACTCCCTAGCTTTTCATGATGATGAAATCGATGAAGGTAGAAATCAAGAATAACATCAAGTGTTGATGGTAGACAAGACCACTAGTTTCAAGAAAAGGGCAGAGGGAAGAAGGGGAACTTCAAAAAGAACAGCAAGCAAGTTGCTGCTCAAGTGAAGAAGCCCAAGTCTGGACCTAAGCCGGAGACTGAGTGCTTCTACTGCAAAGGGACTGGTCACTGGAAGCGAAACTACCCCAAGTGATTGGCAGATAAGAAGGATGGCAAGGTGAACATAAGTATATTTGATATACATGTTATTGATGTGTACTTTACTAGTGTTTATAGCAACCCCTCAGTATTTGATACTGGATCAGTTGCTAAGAGTAGTAACTCGAAACAGGAGTTGCGGAATAAACAGAGACTAGTTAAGGGTGAAGTGACGATGTGTGTTGGAAGTAGTTCCAAGATTGATATGATCATCATCGCACACTCCCCTATACTTTCGGGATTAGTGTTGAACCTAAATAAGTGTCATTTGGTTTTTGCGTTGAGCATGAATATGATTTGATCATGTTTATTGCAATACGGTTATTCATTAAAGTCAGAGAATAATTGTTGTTCTATTTACATGAATAAAACCTTCGATGGTCATACACCCAATGAAACAAGTTCATTGGATCTCGATCGTAGTGATGCACATATTCATAATATTGAAATCAAAAGATGCAAAGTTAATAATGATAGTGCAACTTATTTATGGCACTGCCGTTTAGGTCATATTGGTGTAAAGCGCATAAAGAAACTCCATACTGATGGGTTTTTGGAATCACTTGATTATGAATCACTTGATGCTTGCGAACCATGCCTTATGGGCAAGATGACTAAAACGCCGTTCTCCGGAACAATGAAGCAAGCAACAGATTTGTTGGAAATCATACATACTGATGTATGTGGTCCGATGAATATTAAGGCTTGCAGCAGGTATCATTATTTTCTGACCTTCACAGATGATTTGAGCAAATATGGGGATATCTACTTGATGAAACATAAGTCTGAAACATTTGAACAGTTCAAAGAATTTCAGAGTGAAGTGGAAAATCATCGTGACAAGAAAATAAAAGTTTCTACGATATGATCGCAGAGGTAAAATATTTGAGTTACGAGTTTGGCCTTCAATTAAAACAATGTGAAATAGTTTCACTACTCACGCCACCTGGAACACCATAGTGTAATGGTGTGTCCGAACGTCATAACCGTACTTTATTAGATATAGTGCGATCTATGATGTCTCTTACCGATCTACCACTATCGTTTTGGGGTTATGCATTAGAGACAGCTGCATTCACGTTAAAAAGGGGCACCATCTAAGTCCGTTGAGACGACACAATCTGAACTGTGGTTTGGCAAGAAACCAAAGTTGTCGTTTCTTAAAGTTTGGAGTTGCGATGCTTATGTGAAAAAGTTTCATCTCGATAAGCTCAAAACCAAATCGGAGAAATATGTCTTCATAGGATACCCCAAAGGAGACTATTGGGTACACCTTCTATCACAGATCCTAAGGCAAGGCATTCGTTGCTTATAATGGATCCTTTCTAGAGAAGGAGTTTCTCTCGAAAGAAATGAGTGGGAGGAAAGTAGAACTTGATAAGGTAATTGTACCTTCTCCCTTATTGGAAAGTAGTTCATCACAGAAATCTGTTCCTGTGACTACTACACCAATTAGTGAGGAAGCTAATGATGATGATCATAAAACTTCAGATCAAGTTACTACCGAATCTCGTAGGTAAACCAGAGTGAGATCCGCACCAGAGTGGTACAGTAATCCTGTTCTAGAAGTCATGTTACTAGACCATGACGAACTTGCGAACTATGAGGAAGCGATGATGAGCCCAGATTCCGCAAAATGGCTTGAGGCCATGAAATCTGAGATGGGATTCATGTATGAAAACAAAGTATGGACTTTGGTTGACTTGCCCGATGATCGGCAAGCCATAGAAAATAAATGGATCTTCAAGAGGAAGACGGACATTGATAGTAGTGTTACTATCTACAAAGCTAGAATTGTCACAAAAGGTTTTCGACAAGTTCAAAGTGTTGACTACGATGGGAGTTTCTCACTCGTATCTATGCTTAAGTCTGTCCGAATCATGTTAGCAATTGCCGCATTTTATGAAATCTGGCAAATGGATAAACAAAACTGCATTCCTTAATGGATTTCTTAAAGAAGAGTTGTATATGATACAACCAGTAGGTTTTGTCAATCCTAAAGGTGCTAACAAAATATGCAAGCTCCAGCAATTCATCTATGGACTGGTGCAAGCATCTCAGAGTTGGAATACACGCTTTGATAAGTTGATCAAAGCATATAGATTTATACAGACTTGCGCTGAAGCCTGTATTTACAAGAAAGTGAGTGGGAGCACTACAGCATTTCTGATAAAGTATATGTGAATGACATATTATTGATCGGAAATAATGTAGAATTATTCTGTAAAGCATAAGGGAGTGTTTGAAAGGAGTTTTTCAAAGAAAGGCTTCGGTGAAGCTGCTTACATATTGAGCATCAAGATCTATAGAGATAGATCAAGATGCTTGATAAGTTTTTTCAATAAATACATACTTTGACAAGATTTTGAAGTAGTTCAAAATGGAGCAGTCAAAGAAAGAGTTCTTGCCTGTATTACAAGGTGTGAAGTTGAGTAAGACTCAAAGCCCGACCACGGCAGAAGATAGAAAGAGAATGAAGGTCATTCCCTATGCCTTGGCCATAGGTTCTATAAAGTATGGCATGCTGTATACCAGATCTATTGTATACCCTGCACTGATTTGGCAAGGGAGTACAATAGTGATCTAGGAGTAGATCACTGGACAGCGGTCAGAATTATCCTTAGTGAAATAAGGATATGTTTCTCGATTATGGACGTGACAAAAGGTTCGTCGTAAAGGGTTACGCCAATGCAAGTTTTGACACTAATCTAGATGACTCTAAGTCTCGGTCTAGATACATATTGAAAGTGGGAGCAATTAGCTAGAGTAGCTCCATGCAAAGCATTGTTGACATAGAAATTTGCAAAATACATGTGGATCTGAATGTGGCAGACCCGTTGACTAAGATTCTCTCACAAGCAAAACATGATCACACCTTAGTACTCTTTGGGTGTTAATCACATAGCGATGTGAACTAGATTACTGAATCCAGTAAACCCTTTGGGTGTTGGTCACATGGCGATGTGAACTATGGGTGTTAATCACATGGTGATGTGAACTATTGCTGTTATCACATGACGATGTGAACTAGATTATTGACTCTAGTGCAAGTGGGAGACTGAAGGAAATATGCCCTAGAGGCAATAATAAAGTTATTATTTATTTCCTTATATCATGATAAATGTTTATTATTCATGCTAGAATTGTATTAACCGGAAACATAATACATGTGTGAATACATAGACAAACAGAGTGTCACTAGTATGCCTCTACTTGACTAGCTCGTTAATCAAAGATAGTTATGTTTCCTAACCATGGACAAAGAGTTGTTATTTGATTAACGGGATCACATCATTAGTTGAATGATCTGATTGACATGACCCATTCCATTAGCTTAGCACCCGATCGTTTAGTATGTTGCTATTGCTTTCTTCATGACTTATACATGTTCCTATGACTATGAGATTATGCAACTCCCGTTTGCCGGAGGAACACTTTGTGTGCTACCAAACGTCACAACGTAACTGGGTGATTATAAAGGAGCTCTACAGGTGTCTCCAAAGGTACATGTTGGGCTGGCGTATTTCGAGATTAGGATTTGTCACTCCGAATGTCGGAGAGGTATCTCTGGGCCCTGTCGGTAATACACATCACTTAAGCCTTGCAAGCATTACAACTAATGAGTTAGTTGTGAGATGATGTATTACGGAACGAGTAAAGAGACTTGCCGGTAACGAGATTGAACTAGGTATTGGATACCGACGATCGAATCTCGGGCAAGTAACATACCGATGACAAAGGGAACAACGTATGTTGTTATGCGGTCTGACCGATAAAGATCTTCGTAGAATATGTAGGAGCCAATATGGGCATCCGGGTCCCGCTATTCGTTATTGACCGGAGACGTGTCTCGGTCATGTCTACATTGTTCTCGAACCGTAGGGTCCACACGCTTAAGGTTTCGATGATAGTTATATTATGAGTTTATGAGTTTTGATGTACCGAAGGAGTTCGGAGTCCCGGATGAGATCGGGGACAAGACGAGGAGTCTCGAAATGGTCGAGACATAAAGATCGATATATTGGACGACTATATTCTGACATCGGAAAGGTTCCGAGTGATTCGGGTGTTTTTGGAGGTACCGGGGAGTTACGGGAATACGGGGAAGAGTATTGGGCCTTAATGGGCTTTAGTGGGAAGGAGCCAGGAGGCGGCGCGCGCCCGTTCCAAGCGCAGTCCGAATTGGACAAGGGATTTGGGGCGCGGCCCACCTCTCCCTTCCTTCTCCACTTCCCTCCTTTCCCCCTTCTCCTAGTTGGACTAAGAAAGAAGGAGTCCTACTCCCGGTGGGAGTAGGACTCCCCTTGGCGCGCCCACTCCTAGGCCGGCTGCCCCTCCTCCCTTGCTCCTTTATATACGGGGGCAGGGGGCACCCCATAGACACACAAGTTGATCATTGTGATCGTTCCTTAGCCGTGTGCGGTGCCCCCTGCCACCATATTCCACCTCGATCATATCGTTGTAGTGCTTAGGCGAAGCCCTGCGTCGGTAGAACATCAAGATCGTCACCACGCCGTCGTGCTAACGGAACTCCTCCCCGAAGCTTTGCTGGATCGGAGCCCGGGGATCGTCATCGAGCTGTACGTGTGCTAAGAACTCGGAGGTGCCGGAGTAACGGTGCTTGGATCGGTCGGATCAGGAAGAAGACGTACGACTACTTCCTCTACGTTGTGTCAACGCTTCCGTTGCAATCTATAAGGGTACGTAGATCATACTCTCCCCCTCGTTGCTATGCATCACCATGATCTTGCGTGTGCGTAGGAATTTTTTTGAAATTACTACGTTCCCCAACATGCCCGAGGGGCCCACAAGCCTCGAGCTAGCGCCCAGGGGGTAGGGCGTGCCTAGAGGGCTTGTGTCCTCCTCGTCCACTTCCTGGCCCAGCTCTGGTGCTTCGGGGTTCTCTTTTGGTCCATAAAAAATCACCACATATTTTCAGCCCATTTCGAGAACTTTTATTTCTGTACAAAAAACGACACCACGGTAATTCTGCTGAAAACAGCGTCAGTCTGGGTCTAATCAAATCATATCAAAACCATATAAAATTGTTGAAAACATTGCATGAATACTTAATAAATTATAGATACGTTGGAGATGTATCAGCATGGAACAAGTTTTATTAAATTTAAACCGAGTATACATCAAGATTTAGGTTTATTCCTGTTTTTCTCAATATACAACAAATTTCAGATACGTCCATTTTGCATCATGTTTCCTACTGTTATTTATAATATTTTTCATCATTATTTCACTTTATGATGCAATTCTAATGCCTTTTCTCTCTGAATTTGCAAGATCTATATATGAAGAGGGAAATTACCGGCAACTGGAATTCCGGACCTAAAAGGAGCTACAACAGAGATAGCTATTCAACGGAACTCCAAATGACCTGAAATTTCATGGAGATTTTTTATCGAACATATAAAAATATTGGAATGAATAATCACCAGAGGCGGGGGGGCACCTGCTGTCCACAAGGCAACAAGGTGCGCCCTGATGCCTTGTGGGGCCCTCAACAGCCCTCCGGTGCCCTCCTTCTGCTATATGAAGCCTTTTGCCTTAGAAATAAAATAAAAGGAAGAATTTTTGGACGAAGCTCCGCCGTCCCGAGGCGAAACCTGGGCAGGAGCACTTTTCCTCTCCAGCGGAGCGATTTCGCCGGGGATACTTCCCTCGGGGAGGGGAAAATCAAAGCCATCAACATCACCAACTTTCCTCTCATTGTGGGAGGACCAATATTCATCAACACCATCTCCTCTCAAACCCTAGTTCATCTCTTGTATTCATTTTTTTTTCTCAAAACCTTTGATTGGTACATGTGGGCTACTAGTAGTGTTGATTACATCATGTAGTTGATGCTAGTTGGTTTATTTGGTGAAAGATTATATGTTCAGATCCTTAATCATATACAATAATCCTTTGATCTTTAACACGAATATGGTTTGTGAGTAGTTCCATTTGTTAATGAGGACATGAGAGACGTCTTGTTATAAGTAATCATGTGAAATTGGTATTCGTTCAATATTTTGATGATATCTATGTTGTTCTTCCTCTAGTGGTGTCGTGTGAACATCGACTACATGGCACTTCATCATGTTTGGGCCTAGGGAAAGGCATTCGGGAGTAATAAGTAGATGATGGGTTGCGAGAGTGACAGATGCTTACACCCTAGTGTATGCATTATTTTGTAAGAGGTTGATTTGGATCCATATGTTTCATGCTATGGTTAGATTTATCTTAATTCTTCTTTCGTAGTTGCGAATGCTTGATCATAAAAGTGTTGCTTGTTAAATTAAGGACAACACCATAGCAGCAGTCCACCCACATATTAAATTATCGAAGTAGTGAACGCGAATCAACTAAACATGGTGAACGTGACTAGACAAGAATTCCCATGTGTCCTCGAGAACGCTTTGTCTAATATAAGAAGTAATTTCGGCTTGTCCTTTGCTATGAAAAGGATTGAGCCACTTTACTGCACCTTTTTTACTATTCTTACTTGTTATTTGTTGCAAATCACCTTGCTATCAAACTATCTGTTACTACTGTTTACAATAATTGCAGAGAATTCTTTGCTGAAACCCGCTTATCATTTCCTTCTGCTCCTCGTTGGATTCGACAATCTTACTTATCGAAAAGACTACGATTGATCTCCTATATTTATGGGTCATCAGTTTCAGTTTCACAACATTAGTTACTCATGTTTGTCTCAATATACAACAAGTTTCAGTTTCAGTACTGAAGTTAGGAGTATACAAGTTTCAGTTTCAATTTAAAAATTGAATTTTGTTTGAGTATTGTTTCAGTTTTGATTACAATTGAAGTTAGCAAGACTCAAGTGACGGGTGATTTACTCCTGTCAAATTACTCAAGTTTACAGGAGTAGATTTAGTCAACGTACTTCACTTTGAACTGTGTGTCAAATTACAAACTCCCTGTAAATTGTTTGATAGTCAAGTTTACACAATTTGTCAAAGTACTCCAATGTAAGTTTAGTTAGTGTACTCCCTGATTGAACAATGTAATTTACTCAGTGCACTCCTGGATTCTGTCAATCTACTCCCTGAAACTACTCATTCAGTATAATTCACTGTAAAATTTGGCGCCGTTGTAAATTGCATGTCTATAGAGTATAGAATTTGGTGCTGTTGTAAATTCTACTTCTACCTGATTATTGTAAATTGCACCCGTACATGTTGCATGATCATCTGCCTCCTCTTCTTGGTTTTGCTTATCTTCAGGATAATTTTGTTGATCGTCCTCCTCTTGTGGAGGAGTCAAGTTCAGATCCGACATCACCACCCTCCTCTGTGAGATTGTCCCTCGATTGAGCCTGGAGCGTGAGCTAGGCGGACAAGTGCCTGGAGTTGTGGCCTGGAGCTGCAGCTTGCGCAGAGGCAACACACTGGAGTGCGGCTTGGAAGGTGTTGGAGCGCAGCTTGAGGCGAAGGAGGCCGCTTGAGCTCGGCCTGAGACGCTGGAGCGCGGCCTGGAGCTCAGCCTGATGTGCTGGTGGAGGTGACGTCGCACAGGAGGAGCTCGAGCTGGACCGCGGCGGAGGCATATGCGGGGAGGCGTCATTGTGGCCTGGAGGGTGTGAACTGGGAAGGTTTTGAATTCTGGAGGGTGGATTTGTAAATTGGAGTAATTGTCCGGTACGTAGGAGTATCTTGTTGCATCGAAAATTCTAAACGGTGGATAAGCTCCATAGAGGCCGAATTTTGAAAAATTCAACTCCATACCTTTACGTTTCATGTTTAAAAAAGTACACATATACCTAGAGGCATAATGTACATGTTTGTGAATTTTCATGACAAAATGCGCCTGAAATGAGGGATGCCCAATAAAATAACCCGGTGGCTTTTCAGCACATGCACGGTTCATTGCTCGTCCATGATTTTGTTCTTTTATACAAGTCACAATTCAAGGTATTTCATCTTGAAATTTCACAGACATGTACGTTACATCCTTATATACATGTATATATGTTTTTCAGGATTTTTTGAAACTGAAAATTTAGAACTAATATACCGAGAGGTGATCTTGGTAAGCTATCAACACAAATTTGCAATCAAAGAAAATTTAAAAATACAAGCCTCTATGGAGCTCGGTCTCCAAAAGGACGTACTCGTGAATTTCTCCCCGTCGCTTCGCACCATGGGAACTATCCACTGGTTGGCAATCTCTCAAGGTGCCTTGCTGCTCAAGCTTGAGCGAACAAAGCTTTGCCCCTACAATAGATAGACAGTTAGGCGGGGTTAGTGGCTGTGAGTTAGGACCATATTCTTCGCTTAGCAGCGTTGCATTCCATCCCAAACTTTCCCACCTAAACCGTCAGAATAGTCCAACATTCCAAACAGGAAGCTTACAGCCACAGACGCTGCGGAACTATTTATCTCCGCCGGCTGCCAGAAAAGGCAGAGCTACTAGCTAAGCTAGGTACAAGAACAGAACAAAGACATGGTGCTTCAGCACTAAGAATCCCCGGGTTGCATCATCAAAAAAAAGAAGAAAAAGGTCACACATCGCAAAAACAGTTGGGGTTTTTCCATTCCAAATTTCGGAGTAGCCACTCATGAATCGCAATCAGTTCAATTTGTTCAGGCGTCATCAAGTATCGCTCAAAAAAACAAACAGAAACAAGGAACCACGCGTCTGCGCCCACTCAAGAACGCAGCAGGAGGATATGTTGCAGGTGCTCTGTTAGCGTCAAGACCTTGTCTTGCTGTGAGATCAATCCTATGGTGTCTGAGACAAGCACCAAACTGATGGGTTACATCTGTACATCGGCACAGGGGCGTGCCGCAAAAAAATTCTTAAACCCCCAGCGGCTATTTCAAGAAGAGGGTTATACTGTGATCGGCATCTCATACTGTACAGAACCCACCGGCAATGGGAGAAGGGGTCCATATGGCTCCGGCAAAAAGCAAAATGTGGGCAGGATATGAGATCTGCAGCCCTGTCAAACGACGATGGCAGAGGCGAAGGCCCTCTTCCCTATCGCCTTGTAGCCAGGGATAGTCCAGCCTTGCCTTTCGTTGTAAACTTCCACCTGCGAATCCACACAAAAGAAGGAAATGAGTGAGGCTTGAATACGTAGACGAAACAATCAGTGATCCAGAGTAAGCTGTCAGAAACCATACAGTTTCAACAGTTTCTCCATTGGATTCAGACCCGCCAATGAGGTACACATTATCATCCGCTGTCACCGCACACCCATATCCTCTTGGGACGCTGAACGGGCTGCCTATCCTCCACGAATTGGCACGAGGGTCAAAGATCTCCACAGTGGACAGCATTTGGTCTCCATCGTACCCTCCCAGAGCATATCTGAAACATAGATTGATATGTGCACTGTAAGAAAAAATTATACTGCTGAGCATGTAGTTGTATGTTTAAGAGACGTCAAACTTACTAACATCTCATTGCCTGAGTGAATGGAAGAATTCAAAATTATACATTCAATTATATTGCTTAAGGTAATTTGTTGGCATTTTGGGAACTTGATGATCACGGGGTCAAGAGAAAGAGAGAGAGGGGGGGGGGGGGGGGGGGGGGGGGGGGGCTCACAGTGCTTCCCCCAGGACAGTAACAGAGTGGGATCCTCTTTTTGTCTTCATGCTTGCAAGCTGGGTCCAGAAACCTTCCCTTGGATCATACCTTTCTGCTGATCTGTGGGTATTAAAATCTTTCATTTATTATGCAGGTTTAAATGGTATAATCATGAAAAAAATGTAGAGAATGCTGAGGAATCATTACTGTAAGTATGAGCCGTCGCTGAAATCATAACCACCAACAACATAGAAGATGCCATTTAATTCGGCTGCAGCAGGAGCAAATCGCTGGAACAAACATAGCAGTGGAAAAAATAACTGTTAGTTCTAACATCGACATAGCGGGAAAATGCATAATGGAGTGGATTAATGTAGCACCCAAAAAGTGACGTGGAAATATCAAACATCTATCGTTACTTCTACAGACCATATGTTGGCATCAATATCTCTCCAGAAAAAAAACAATATGATCTATGCTAGTGCTAAAAGGATAGACTAGAGTAGATGCATAGAAACCTGTAATGCCAAAACAGATGTCTGGCTTCTTTCCTATTGATCATATGCAAGTAAACCATAATACAATAATGCCAGGAACTCCATCCTTTAAAAGATGAAAAATCCACCAGATTTAAGTGATTAAGAACATCAAATATGCAGTTTTGGAGTTTTAAAACAGCCTCCTCCCTTCATAGCATTTCTTTTGTCTGCTCTAGCTTATACTCCCTCCGTTCCAAAATACTTGTCGTGGTTTTAGGTCAAATTTGTACTAAAAGCACGACAAGTATTTTGGAACGGAGGGAGTAGAATCTAACCCTGACCACATATCACAAATGAGAATACACCAATAATTTAAATTGCATATTAGGTTTAGAACATCCCACTGAATATAAGTGTTAGAGGGAGCATGAGACCATACACATTGCTGCATAGACGGGCTGTATATCCAACTCCCAAGTACTGGATCAAACATCTCAACTTCTGAAAAAGATCTCGACTTATCGCCCCCACCAATAGCAAATATTTTACCATTCAATGTGGCTCCAGCAAGACTTCCTTTCTTCTGTTTCAAGCATGGGCATGCCATCCACTCATTGCTCACCCTGTTGTAGCATTCCACTGATAAAAGCAATGCAGATAAGTCAAACACCTTGAACTTCTACAGAGATCTTTATTTGTCACGCTGAACAATGTTTACCTGTGTTATACCATGAATCGCCATCGCCGCCACCAAAAACAAAGAGATGATCATTCAATGCAGCAACAGCAGCATATGAACGGGCTGAGCTCATTGGCCTCAGTGGCACTAGTCTGTCTGCTGTAGGGTAAAAGGAATCGAGGGATGGCAACCAGGTCATGCCATCATGGCCACCTATTAGGAAAATTGATGGCCCTTCCAGAATATTGCGTGGTTCACCAAGAAGTGCTGCTGAATACTCCAACTGTAATTTTCCATATTGGTACTGCAGTTCCTGAATTTTTCTTTCCATGTCCTTTACAGTTGCCCTCAATACAAGTATTTCTTCATCTGACTCAATCTGGAATGCACGAGCACAATCAAGACAGAGGGAATGCATACCGAACATGCATGGGTAACATAATTAACTCAACATAAAGTAAAGAGAATAAATATGGTTTCATATTTCCTATAAACATTTGAACATGATTTAAAATCACATAGTTAGGGACATGCCAAATAAGAACTTAAGACAACGAAGAAAGCAGCTTCGTCTATTTATACTTTCTTCTCAAGCAGATAATGATTTGCACCCAAAAGTTCAAAGCAAACAAGGTAATACCTGTTTTTTCCCAATTGCTTCGGTCTTCTTGGATAATTCATTGATGATCTGAAGCAGCTGCATACAGTACCAGAAATAGCATTTATATAAATGTGTGCATACGGAATATTACAAACCATAATTTTGAAAATCTGGAGCATATTGTGAAAATAATTAAGGGCAACAGGTAATCAAGAAAACAGAATAGCATAGGCACCTCATCATTTCCACAACGTTGCTCAAAGGATGTGCTGTCTTTCACAGGTGCATCACCGCCCAAGGTGGCATTTGATGGATCTTTGGCAAAAGTAGCACCTAGTGGTGATTCTTGAAGTCTGCTTCTACCTGAAGTAGAATCAACAGCAACCTCTGAGGGTTGGGCCTTCTCCTGCCGTAAAAGAGACAGTTCTTGCAACTTCTGCAAAACATCCATTGGGTCATGCTGTTGACCATGCACTAGATTGATATGTGGATGGCCATCATTCACAGACTTTGTTCCTTTCTCAGTGACGCCATCATCCAAATCATCCCACTCAGAAGACTCTTCATCAAAGTTGCTCTTTGATGTTCTACTTGCGCTGGCATGGTCAGCATTTCTATCAAGTGAATATGCTGAACCAGCAAACTGTTCACCATCCGTTGAACCAGACTCAGTCGACACTACGCCACGAACAAGCTGTGCTCCTGTTGGAGATGGCAGAGGTCCAGAAAGACTGCATCTGTTTGGAGCAGCATCAATGGGAGCAGGAGGTACAGAAAGATTCCGCTCATTTGGAACAGCACCAACAGGAGCAGGTACAAACAAAGAAACTAAGTCTCTTGTTTGTGCATGGTCTAGCTCAAAGTGGAAGTGGCGAAACTTGTGATAATTGCCACTAATCACGCCTTTGTATACGTTCTCTGGAAGTGGTAGGCACTGAGTTTTGATAGAGACCCGAACCTTCAGAACAAAAATCAAGTCACTCACACATCACAATCAGTTTACAAAATACATACAAACTGAAGTGACAGATACATTGAACACTAGTCGTTATATGCTGATACCTGTGCGGGATATTGTGTCTTTGTTCTACCATCATGACTCCAAGCAAATTGGTCAATGGTAAGCTGGCCAGGAGTGGAAGCTTCAAAAATGCCATGCAGTTTTCTGTCACTATAATTGAACAGAAACAGAGGCAGTCCAGGTTTAATATTCTTCACATAGGAGAAATGGCATGCAGGCAAACCTATCAAACACAAGGTAGAAAGACCATTCGAAGTTAACGAGCAGTTCAACAAAGTACTGATGAGGAACAGGCTAATGTTCCGAAAATTAACCAAGATATGATGTCAGCAAGGTATATTCACTGTAACGAAATTGCAAATGGTATGAATCAAAAGAAATGTACTAACCAAATAGCTGTTTAGAGAGGCATTCATTCATTGTTTTGTTGGTGCAGCCGAAAATAACTCCTGCTAGCGCATCTTCTCCAAGATTATGTGCAGGAAAAGATTGGTCAACATACCACCGAGTATTGCTTCGATCTTGTTTTGGTGCTGCGACATTGTAGGTCTCTGCCTTCCGTCCAGTACCCATTCTTTGAAAATTTATCAACAATGCACAAAGCACAACCGTTAGTAAACATGAGTGTGTACTGCAGCAACAAAATCACGTATAGATAAATTATCACACCGATCAGCACAAATTACTGTAGTAAACACAAATCTGAAACTAGTTATCAAGAGAGTACTGACACAACCAACATCATATTATATCTGACAGCAAGATCGTACCAAAAAATAAAATAAAATCAAAAGTGGCTCCTTAAAAACATCATGACGTCCATAAACCCGAGCTTGCCAAGTACCTTCAAACCAGAACAATGGGAATGTAGAAGACTGTAGTTGTGTTTCCGTCAAAAGATTTATGGCTCTATTTCTGACGCCAAACACCCACTGTTTGATAAAATTTCAAGGGCACCATACAAACACTGCCTGCAGCAACCAAGAAATTCCACAAGATGTGCAATCGGAGCAACACCTAAAACAGCACCAGAAAATAGATTCACTACACGAGCTCCATGGCAAAATTGCAGTGAGCTACCTCGCAGTCGGCAATGCAACTAGAAGGGACACACAACAGTAGAACACCACACCTACATGCCATTTCCACCTAAAAACTCGGGGATAACAGTCACCAAAGGCTCGCTACAGGAAATCCTCCAATTCAGAACTGCAAAATTAGAACAAGTTATGCTACTAGCTCGAGTTGCTTCACAACATCCGCAGCAACAAAATAGCAACCCCAGAATGGATGTGTTTCGACAGGATTCTGCTCCCCTGCTTCCGTGAATTATTTTTTCCAATGAAACCCAACAGGTAAAATTCGTCCCCATAAACCCTGACTTTGTAGATCCCACGGTTACTAGGTGCCAAAAACATCAGAAATGGCAGCGACCAGTGTCGCAGCACGGGGAAAACGCTGGAATGCCAAAAATATCCAAAGCTGTGCCCACGGCCACCCACCAGTTGCTTAGAAAACACCAGAAAATTCCACCGTTCCCCCATGGAAAAATCAAACCGAATCGCCGCGCTCACGCGGCCGCGCACCTGAACCATCGAGCACGCCTACCCTCAACCTGCTCCACTCGAAGCTCACATTCCGCGACCCCCAACTTCCGTACACCCGCAGCCGGCCCTAAGAACACCGAGCGGCCATGGCCGCATTGGCCGCCACCCGCTCCAAATCGACCCGCGACAACCACACGCAGACCCCCAAGCGGGCCGCTCGCACCGCGAACAAAAGCAGTGGTACTAAAACCCCACCAAAACCCGCGCCGAAACGGGGAAATCTAGCACGAATCGCGCCCAAATCAGGGGACGGAGTCGGCAGGGAGGGAGGGATCGCTCACCTCGCTGTGGCGCTGCGAACCGGCGGTCGCCGCTGGAGTCGTCGTCGTCGTCGCCGCCGCCGCCGCCTCGTCTGATCGCCTCGGGCGACGGCGAGAGAACTAGGGAGCGAGCTTTGCGGGTGCGTGTTGCGCACCTGCGCTGCGCCTCTCCTGCGGGGCAAACCAAAGCGAGGCCGCTTTCTGTGGGGCCGGACGACGTGGACTGACCGGTGGGGCCGGCTCGCGCCCCTAGATTTCCGAGGACCCACCAACGCGAGAGCATGTCTGTGTCGAGCCTGTGTGTGACCCGTGAACAGGAGTGGCACCATAAAGGTATTCACCCTTTTTCAAAGTTGAAAAAGTATTCACTTTTTTTATAAATGAAAAGGTATTCACTCTTGATCATAGTGAAAGAGAATGAGAATTTCCTTTTTCTGAAAAATAGATCGAATCAATTTGGACTTGTCGGTGATCATCGGTAAGTCCATGTGTGTGTGCCTTCAGGGCCGGTCCTGAGATTTTGGAGGCCCGGGGCGAGATTAAAACCCGGTGCCCTTAATGTAAACACCATAACAATACAAATTAATATGCATATGTATGAAATAATACCATTAACACCTACAACCATCCAAAATCAGTATATATCAAACAAATTATACATATTACCTAAAAATGTCCTAATCCATCATGTGCTAAGGATATCTGATTCCCGCTAATGGTAGACTTGAAGATCTTATAGTAGAAGCAAAAAACTTTGTCAACATCTTTGGAATAAACTCCTACTAATGCTAGACTTGAAGATCTTACAGCGGAAGCAAAAAGCTTTGTCGACATCTTTTGAATAAAATAGTCGTTTTTATCATGTTCCTCCTCATTGCTTAATTTCCTGTGATAATGAGAATTTGAATAACATCTTAGATGGTATGCCATTTTTTGTCCTCTCTCATGGACCCTTTCTCAACTAAGATGTTTCTTGTATTTGTATCAAGATTATCCCAATTTTTCATAAATATCAGTAGTATAAACTGGTTATTCATGATCACTAGCTGACTGTGCATGTATATCCAATGAATTACCTACATGCTCAGAGCAACTTACGTTGTTATCGTTGCTGTTGGTTTCGATATTTTATTCTCGCTGATCAAATTCTGAATTGCCATTAGTTTCGATATTTCCACGCTGTGATTGTACTAATTCATCTACAACTTTCTTACGGATGACAGGATAAGACACAATGCTGAAAATAAATAAATAAATTGCATCAATTGACAATTGTTGAAAAATACCGATGTGCCAGCTATTCATCTAGGAGACAAGGCAATATGAATAGAGGATATACCTCGGATGGTCGAATCGTCGATGGACGGAGAGCAAAGCAGGGTTCCGACGGCCCCCATGGAGTTAGGGAATTGAAATAGGCGGTCGATCTGAATTTGTGTGGAAAATTCGAGTTAGAAGAAAAGGGAAAAGGAGCGGTGAACTCGCAGTCGCGAAGAGATAACCGTCAGTGGCCGCTGAGATGAGAATCGCTGCGTGAAATGCGTGCGTGATGGAATAGAATGGGATCAATCTGTTCCTTTTTTCGGCATGCACGTACTAACCTAGGAAAGAATCGGAAAGGATCAATCAATTCCTTTTTTCTCGACGTGTACGTAGTAACTAGTAGGAATGAACGAATCGATCGCTGGATCCCTTCCTAGCTGATTTTTTTTGCTGACCGGAAATATATTGGGCCGTAGCTTACATGTATACCTGGGGAGGGGCCCCTCGATCTTGGGGGCCCGGGGCGGCCGCCCCCCTGCCCCCCCTCAGGGCCGGCCCTGGTGCCTTAAGGACCAGCGTCCTGAAGTTGCAGTCGTCATTATTAAGCATCTGAAATGTTGACATCGGATCTTGTCATTGTGAACCCATGACAAAAACCCTAACTTCACTGTTCCATGAAGACGACAGAATCTAGGAAGGAGTTCCATTGACTTAGTCTAGGCGAACAATCGCAACAAAGATCAAAGTTTGAAAGACCAACTCAAAGAAAAAGCAATGTCATCTGTTTAAATGACACCTTCAGAAAGACTAAGAAAACTCAATCAACTGCTAGTCGGAGCAAGACATGTAGAATGCCCTCTCCGCCCGAGCGGCGGAGATTTATTGATTTGTAATAGATGTAATCAATCGTATGTTCGTCATGTGCCTTCGTGCAAACTCATCTAGGGTTCCTTGTCTCTCGCAGACGCTGGTCCGCCTCGTCTCCTATGGTACTTGGACCATGGAGGTACGGTGCATCCTGGCCCTTGCCGGCGGAAGGGCTTTGTTTTTAGATGCTTTTTCTGAATTTTGTTAGTGTTTGTGCCATGTTTAAAAAGACGAGGCGGCGGCGGCTTCTTGAAAATGGAATAAGGTCCTCCCCGCCTAGCCCCCGTCCCGGTAATGTTTCAGGCGTCGTCGGAAGGCGTGCGAAGGTTTATCTCCGATGGATCTCGTGGGATCCGGTCATTGTTTGTGTTCGGTGGATCCGACTGGATCCGATCTTCGTTCGTCTACGTCTACAACAATGTTTTACCCGACTCCGACGAGGGAGGGGAGATGATGGCGGCTTCAGCTCGCTCCATTGCTTATAGTTGTCGCTAGATGATGTATGGATCTAGATGTAATTTTTACTTATAATGTTTTTTATACTATCTTGACAGTTGATAATAGATCGAAAGTTTTGTCGACAAAAAAGAGTACCGGAGCGGCAGCCGGCAGGGGCAGGCAGAACAAAGACGAACTTAACCGTCTCTTACGTGGGAGGCAAGGAAGAAGGAGAAAAAGAAAACACACGAGTAAAAAACGAAAACTAAGGCCCCATTTAGTAGTTAAATATTTTCTAAGTATTCCAAGAATACTATAGTTTTTTATATTATTATAGTTTTATTCGCAATGAGCTGTTTGGTTGTCACAATAAATTATAGTTTTAATACTGCAGTATTGTCGAAACCGTGGTATTTCCTCTGCATATAAAAAAGAACCCTAGACCTTTTTTTTTAACAGAGCGAGCGGAAAAACGACGTCTGTATCTTCCTCGCTCCCTAGGTGTCGCCCCTGCCTGTTGTTCAGATCTTCTCCATGGGCAGACATGGATAAACTAAGAGACGACGATGAAGAGAAAAAACGGTGTCCATTGTACTGCCGCTTGCGCTCCTCCGCATCTGCTCCTATGCCCCATGCCCCCAAGCAGCTGGTTGCCTCGCTGGCCAACTCACGCCATGGTCGCGGTACTGGCTGCTCTGCGAACCCCCAACGCACTATTGTCCGAGCTCGAATGTGCCCTGCGCATTTCTAGTTGTGTGTTACTGCTGGTCAAAGCTGTGTTGTATGCGTGCTGTTTTGCCACTGGCCATGCAGCCGCCGCCATGCCGCGACCTTGCTAGCTGCTGGTCATCCAGCACGCACTGCTCGTGACCGCCGCCAACATGAATGGCACCACGATGTGCCCCATGCGCTCCACCCTGACGAGCTCGCTGGAGCCCATGCCACCATGCGTACGTGTCGTCGAACGACTATAGCTAGCTAAGTTACGTTGATGCATACAAGCACTAACCAAACATGTCACAGTATTCTTAATACTTTAAAATACTTTATTCTGTCAAAACTGTGGTATCTTGTGCCTATATGCTAAAATATTGTAGTTTTGCAATACTACGATTTTTGCAATACTTTGTTACCAAACATAGCCTAAGCGGCAGCCTGCAAGCCGAGCTATTGGTGCAACTAGACGTCAGCTCAGCTAGATTAATTAAGGCAAATTTGATAATTTGCCACCTCTTACCTTCCCCTTTCATAATTTACCATCCCCCCTTCTCTGAAAATGACAGGTGGGATCCGGACCCGCCTGTCATTGAAACAATGAGTGGCAAATTATGAAAGGGGAAAAAAGAGATGGCAAATTATCAAATCGCCCATTAATTAACACACTGGACGATCTGTTCAGTTTGCACGGAAATTGAAAAATGTGCAGGTGGTCGGTCTCTGACATACTCCCGGTTCACGGCGAGGATAATCATAACAATCTCATTGCAGTACCGGCAAGGAAGAAGAGGAAACACAGAAGAAAACAATTAAGTAAGCACGGGCCGACACGTAGCCAGATCAGATTGATGCTACTGTACCGGGTTACAGTGCGCACGCAGCTGGCGATAGAGAATGGTGACGAGAACGGACGGGCCGTGCTTCGATAGGAGACAGGCATTCGCAAAGATGACGGGCCAGAAACGGCAGGCGCGTCTACCCGCCCCTGCATTGGTGGTGGTGGCATGACGCGTCGCTTTCGCGTCTGCTGACTTTTTCCCGCACCGGGCGCGGACGTGTCGATCGGGCCGGCGCTCGCTACCCGGAAAGCGGGCGACGCGTGCGCGAGCGCGTTCGAGTCTTGGGCTTGGCAAGGCGAAGGGACTGCAGAGCAGGAGCAGAGTGGCATCACGCGAGTTGTGCGACAGTGATGCTACTACGGATGCAACGAGCACGAGCGAGAGGATTCTCATTTCTCCACCCAAGGGCCTCGGAATATCGTTCTTTCATAACGAGTCACGTTGACTTTTGTGTTTACTGTTTAGTGAAATGAATTCCCTCGTGTGTTTTTGTGTGTGCAACCATCACGACTTCTCTTGGTTTGCTTATTATTGACTCACACTAAGAGAATGGTTAATAGTATAGTCAGCTGATGGCTACTTGAAGCTGTCATGTACTCACTCCGTTCCTAAATATAAGTCTTTGTAAAGATTTTACTATGGACTAGATACGAAGCAAAATGAGTGAATCTATATTCTAAAATGCATATATATATACATATGTATGTGGTTCATAGTGCAATCTCTACAAAGACTTATATTTAGAACGAAGGGAGTAGATTATAGTCACCTACTACACTTACTCATATAGTAAGGCGGGCTATAAGGTTGGCTATAAGATTAGTATTTTTTTTCTTCTAAACTCTATCTTTCTCTTTCTTTGCATTTAATGCATAAGAGCCCACTCTTCTCATTTTCGAGTATGGTTAATAATATAGCCAATAGTTGGCTACAAGAAAATGCCATGTCATCTACAGTTAACCTAATAGCCGGTTTGTACAATAATAAGATTTAAATATGTAGTACTTTGTTAATAGTATGTAGTACATTTTCACAAAGTGACTTGGGTCTTGTGCTATAGCCGACTCATATTCTACAGCCCGCTTCCATTCTCTTTCCTCTTCTCTCCCCTCCAACAACTAAGCAAAGATATATTATTTGTCTTTATAGTCCACTTATGTCACCCTATTGCACTTGCTCTTCTCATGTCTCTCTCCTCCACGTAGGCAAAAATGTCACGTAAACAGGCTATAAGCCCAGTATTATACTTGCTTTAAGGTGACCGTGTTAAAGATCCACGTTTGGTGCGCGCGCACGCGCGCACCCTATGTGTATGCATTTTTACATTATATAAAATGGTTTTCACACTTTTTCCTTTTTCTTTTGTCTAGACAGCCAATTGCCCCATTTGTTCTCTGGGACAATGTTGGGAACGAGTTTCACATAATACCAGTCTTCATACAATTCTGCTGCCAAAAAAGATCACTGCAATGCAGTAGTGAGGCTCGGGGTCAAATGGGAGGGGGGTCATTGGCTAGGGGGGGGGGGGGTCAAACACAATCACTATGGGCTGGGTTTTAGTGGACAAATAGGTCTAATACCAAAGATGTATACACATGTTCTCCTATGAGCTGGGGGCCACCGCCCATGTTGGCCCTATGAAGCTCCGCCACTATGCAATGGATTGGCCCTCCTCCTCGAGCATTGTAGGGGTTACTTCCATGTTGTTTGTAGAATTGACGATCAACGGGTTACATCTCTCAAAGGGCTAGAAGGAGACCCTCGATTATTATTATTTAGTTGTGCTCGTCTTTTGTATTCATGTATGCGTGGATTGTTTGAGTGATTAAACTTTACAATATGAGGTATGCTTTGAACCTTCAGTTCATACATCTCATCAAAATCGAACCTTAACCTCAATCTTATAATCTCTTGAAATCGATACCCTATACTCATATATCCTGGTTAAGCCTAACCCTGTACCTCTTTGGCGTGCTAGGAAAAGATCGATCCCGATAGGGATTATAGGCTATTCTCACTTACATCCGTGCCCCACGTGTCATATTTATCTTCAATCCACCACCAGCCGGCCTCGTCCGCCACGCCAACAAACCGTTGAGTAATGACTCACAAGTATAGGGAATCTATCGTAGTCCTTTCGATAAGTAAGAGTGTCGAACCCAACGAGGAGCAGAAGGAAATGATAAGCGGTTTCCAGCAAGGTATTCTCTGCAAGTACTGAAATAAGTGATAACAGATAGTTTTGTGATAGGATAATTTGTAACGAGCAACAAGTAACAAAAGTAAATAAAGTGCAACAAGGTGGCCCAATCCTTTTTGTAGCAAAGGACAAGCCTGGACAAACTCTTATATAGAGAAAAGCGCTCCCGAGGACACATGGGAATATCATCAAGCTAGTTTTCATCACGTTCGTATGATTCGCGTTCGGCACTTTGATAATTTGGTATGTGGGTGGACCGGTGCTTGGGTACCGCCCTTACTTGGACAAGCATCCCACTTATGATTAACCTCTATTGCAAGCATCTGCAACTACAACAAAAGTATTAAGGTAAACCTAACCATAGCATGAAACATATGGATCCAAATCAGCCCCTTATGAAGCAACGCATAAACTAGGGTTTAAGCTTCTGTCACTCTAGCAACCCATCATCTACTTATTACTTCCCAATGCCTTCCTCTAGGCCCAAATAATGGTGAAGTGTCATGTAGTCGACGTTCACATAACACCGCTAGAGGAGAGACAACATACATCTCATCAAAATATCGAAAGAATACCAAATTCACATGACTACTAATAGCAAGACTTCTCCCATGTCCTCAGGAACAAACGTAACTATTCACAAAGCATATTCATGTTCATAATCAGAGGGGTATTAATATGCATATAGGATCTGAACATATGATCTTCCACCAAATAAACCAACTAGCATCAACTACAGGGAGTAATTAACACTACTAGCAACCTACTAGCACCAATCCCGGACTTGAAGACAAGAATTGGATACAAGAGATGAACTAGGGTTTTGAGAGGAGATGGTGCTGATGAAGATGTTGATGGACATTGCCCTCTCCCGATGAGAGGAGCGTTGGTGATGACGTTGGCAATGATTTCCCCCTCCCGGAGGGAAGTTTCCCCAGCATAACAGCTCCGCCAGAGTCCTAGATTGGTTCCGCCAAGGTTCTGCCTCGTGGCGGCGGAGTTTCGTCCGAGAAGATGGCTTCTTATTTTTTTCCCATTGAAAAACTTCATATAGCATAAGATGGCCACCGGAGGGCCAGGGGGCCCATGAGGTAGGGGGGCACGTCCAGGGGGTAGGGCGCGCCCCCCACCCTCGTGGGCAGGGTGTGCTCCTCTGGTGAACTTCTTCCGCTGAGTATTTTTTTATATATTCTGAAAACGTCTTCCGTGAAGTTTCAGGACTTTTGGAACTGTGCAGAATAGGTCTCTAATATTTGCTCCTTTTCCAGCCCAGAATCCCAGCTGCCGGCATTCTCCCTCTTTATATAAACCTTGTAAAATAAGAGAGAATAGGCATAAGTATTATGACATAATGTGTAATAACAACCCATAATGCAGTAAATATCGATATAAAAGCATGATGCAAAATGGACGTATCAACTCCCCCAAGCTTAGACCTTGCTTGTCCTCAAGCGAAAGCCGAAATCGAAAAATATGTCCACATGTTTAGAGATAGAGGTGTCGATAAAAATAAAATACGGACATGAGGGCATCATGATCATTCTTAGAACAACAACTTATATAATTCTTGTCATATGATTTCTTATGCTAGAGTAATAATTCAATCACAATTTCAAGTATGAATCATAAACTTCATTGAAAACTAACAAACTATAATCTCAGTCATTGGAGAAATTGCAATTTATCATAACATAGGAAAGAGTCAATGTATAAGAGTTTTTCAGCAAGTCCACATACCCAACTATCATATAGTCTATCACAATTGCTGACACTCACGCAATACTTATGGGTATGGAATTTTAATCGGACACGGAGAAAGATATGAGCTTATAGTTTTGCCTCCCAGCGTTTTACCTCAAGGGTAATGTCAACAATAATAGTTCATGAAAACTCACATCCAATTAGCCATATATACCAGGATCTTTCCAACATACTGTGCTTGCCAAAGGATAAAATGTAAAAAGGAAGGGTGAAGATCACCATGACTCTTATGCAATGTAGGAGATAAAAGTAAGAGATAGGCCCTTCGCAGAGGGAAGCAGAGGTTGTCATGTGCTTTTATAGTTGGATGCACAAAATCTTAATGCGAAAGAACGTCACTTTATATTGCCACTTGTGATATGGAACTTTATTATGTAGTCTGTCGCTTTTATTTCTTCCATATCACACGATCGTATAAAGCTTATTTCTCCCACACTAATAAGTCATACATATTTAGAGAGCAATTTTTATTGCTTCCATCGATGACAACTTACTTGGAGGATCTTACTCAATCCATAGGTAGGTATGGTGGACTCTCATGGCAAGACTGGTTTAAGGGTATTTGGAAGCACAAGTAGTATCTCTACTTGGTGCGATGAATTTGGCTAGCATGAGGGGGAAAGGCAAGCTCAACCATGTTGGATGATCCATGACAATATAATTTATCTCAGATGTAAGAAAATATAACCCATTATGTTGTCTTCCTTGTCCAACGTCAACTCTTTAACATGTCATATTTTAATGAGTGCTCACAGTCATAAAAGATGCCCAAGATAGTATATTTATATGTGAAGACCTCTCTTTCTTATTACTTCCTATTAATTGCAACGATGACCAAAACTATGCTTGTTAACTCCCAAACTTTTATTCATCATACTTTTTCTATGTGAGCTCATTACTCTCCATAAGATTCACATGATCTCTTTGTTTCTTTTTATTTCTTTCTCTTTTCTCTTATTCCCTTAGGATCATGGCAAAATAATCAAGCCCTTGACTCGGCACTAATCTTTATTATATAGCTCACAGACTCGATTACATAGAGGAATTATAAAGCAAAACTAAAAACTAGATCATGCCATAAACTTTTATTCTACTAGATCAAGATATTACCAAAAGGATCGAACTAAGAAAAACGGTAAAGATAAAAGTGATGGTGATATGATACCGGGGAACTCCCCCAAGCTTGGCAGTTGCCAAGGGGAGTGCCCATACACATGTGATTATGTCTCTCTTTTCGGGGATGGTGATGTGATATTCTTGGCGATGATGCCCCTCAGGATACGATTCTCCTCCTCGAGCTTATTGACTTGCTGCTTGAGGTCCATTATTTCCTTTCGGAGTTTTCCTGTAACAGCCAAAGCTCCCCGCACCCAAGGGTGCTGCATAGCTACGGGAGAACCAGTGACACTCTTTTTCATATTCTCATAAGAAAGAAATCGAACATTGGAAGGGATAACCGAGTTTGGAATAGCCGAGCTCTGCAGTTCTCCCATTGTGAATCCAGCTCGGAAGCGGGAAGTGACTTCTTGATCCTCTTCCATGGCATCTATCCTCTTCAAATCAGCCTCCATCTCTTCCTCCGTGGCTGGCCCAAAGAGGTCAACATTGTTGTTTGTCATTGATCTCGGTGCCGGATGAGACACCCGGCTCTCCCCGACTGACTCTTGCAAAGACATCTTGCTCTAATCTGCAGCAGCAACAGCTCGAAACACAAACAGAGGATTATTGCGTGATACGTGAGTCAAAACCCCTGGGAGATTATATAATGAATTTTTACAGACCAAAATATGTGTCGTGTACGAAAACGGAGTCCGGAGAGCGCACGAGGTGCCCACGAGGTAGGGGGCGCGCCCAGGGGGTAGGGCGCGCCCTCCACCCTCGTGGAGCCCTCGTGTCCTTCCCGGACTACTTATTATTTTTCTATTTTTTCTAAATATTCCAAAACGGAGAAATATTTCCTTAAAAACTTTGGAGTCGGTTTACTTACCGTACCACATACCTATTCCTTTTCGGAGTCTAAAATGTTCCAGAAAGTGTCCCTTATGTATTCCTTCGGGGTTATGGTTTCAATAACATTGGTTTCAACATTTATGGGATTACCTGAGATATAATGTTTGATTCTTTGACCGTTCACCACCTTCGGATTTGTGCCTTCGAAGTTGTTGATTTTTATGGCACCGGAACGATAGACCTCCCCGATAACGTAAGGACCTTCCCATTTAGAGAGAAGTTTTCCTGCAAAAAATCTTAAACGAGAGTTGTATAGCAATACATAATCACCAACATTAAACTCACGCTTTTGTATCCTTTTATCATGCCATCTTTTAACTTTTTCTTTAAACAACTTGGCATTTTCGTAGGCTTGCGTTCTCCATTCATCGAGTGAGCTAATATCAAATAACCTCTTCTCACCGGCAAGTTTAAAATCATAATTGCCTTGTGTTCTAGTTTGAGAGGTAAGTGACATGCTTTTCCATAAACCATTTTATACGGAGACATACCCATAGGATTTTTATATGCAGTTCTATGGGCCCATAATGCATCATCAAGTTTCTTGGACCAATTCTTTCTAGACCTATTAACAGTCTTTTGCAAAATTAATTTGAGCTCTCTATTACTCAATTCTACTTGACCACTAAACTGTGGGTGATAAGGAGATGCAATTCTATGATTAACATCATATTTAGCAAGCATTTTACGGAAAGCACCATGAATAAAATGTGAACCACTGATACATCTCCAACGTATCTATAATTTTTGATTGTTTCATGCTATTATATTATCAACTTTGGATGTTTATGGGCTTTATTATACACTTTCATATTATTTTTGGG
Source organism: Triticum monococcum (assembly GCA_034509565.1). NCBI lineage: Eukaryota > Viridiplantae > Streptophyta > Magnoliopsida > Poales > Poaceae > Triticum > Triticum monococcum. The sequence goes on along the minus strand of CM067843.1, from coordinate 69,882,759 downwards.
ACTAACCTATTAACCTAGAGCCCAGTGCCAGTTTCTGTTTTTTCCTTGTTTTAGAGTATCGCAGAAAAGGAAAATCAAACGGAGTCCAATTGACCTGAAACTTCACAGAACTTATTTTTGGAAGGAAAGCAACCCGTGAGACTTGGAGTGCACGTCAGGAAAGCAACGAGGGAGCCACGAAGCAGGGGGCGCGCCCTCCACCCTCATGGCCCCCCTGACGTATTTCTTCCGCCTATATATATATATATATATATATATATATATATATATACCCTAAAACGATCGGGGGGCACAATAGATCGGGAGTTCCGCCGCCATAAGCCTCCGTAGCCACCGAAAATCAATCTAGACCCGTTCCGGCACCTTGCCGGAGGGGGCAATCCCTCTTCGGTGGCCATCTTCATCATCCCGGTGCTCTCCATGACGAGGAGGTAGTAGTTCTCCCTCGGGGATGAGGGTATGTACCAGTAGCTATGTGTTTGATCTCTCTCTCTCTCTCTCTCGTGTTCTTGAGGTGATACGATCTTGATGTATCGCGAGCTTTGCTATTATAGTTGGATCTTATGATGTTTTCTCCCCCCTGTACTCTCTTGTAATGGATTGAGTTTCCCCTTCGAAGTTATCTTATCGGATTGAGTCTTTAAAGATTTGAGAACACTTGATGTATGTCTTGCCGTGCGTATCTATGGTGACAATGGGATACCACGTGATTCACTTGATGTATGTTTTGGTGATCAACTTGTGGGTTCCGCCCATGAACCTATGCATAGGGGTTGGCACACGTTTTCGTCGTGATTCTTCGATAGAAACTTTGGGGCACTCTTTGAGGTTCTGTGTGTTGGTTGAATAGATGAATCTGAGATTGTGTGATGCATATCGTATAATCATACCCACGGATACTTGAGGTGACATTGGAGTATCTAGGTGACATTAGGGTTTTGGTTGATTTGTGTCTTAAGGTGTTATTCTAGTACGAACTCTAGGGCTGTTTGTGACACTTATAGGAATAGCCCAATGGATTGATTGGAAAGAATAACTTTGAGGTGGTTGATGAAGCTATGTACCTAGGGTAGGGGCACGGACCCGTCCCAAAGAGACCTACCCGAGGACATCCCTAGAAGAAGTCACCTTTCAATCAACTTGAAGGTATCCCACTCGACGGGTTCAAGACACTCGACCAAGAAGCCATCACTCGACCATGAAGCCAACCACTCGACTGCCAGAAGACCTAAAGTCACTCCGCAAGCAAACGGTCGGCTATTAAGTAGTCTTTATGGTCATTATAGCACTTTATTAGGGACATTACCAGTAACGCCCAACCTTAAATGTACCTAAAACCCTACATTACTGAGGGCAGGAGGGGGCCGGCGAACTCTATATAAGCCACCCCCCTCCTCAGTAAGAGGGGTTCGCACCCTTGTTACCTACACACGCATAATCCAATCGACCGCCTCCGGGCACCGAGACGTAGGGCTGTTACTTCCTCCGAGAAGGGCCTGAACTCGTAAACCTTGCGTGCTTACAACTTCCCAATAGCTAAGGTCTCGCCTCTCCATACATACCCCCCTACCTCACTGTCAGACTTAGAACCACGACAGTTGGCGCCCACCTTGGGCATTAGTCTTAGCGCCTAATTGGAGAAGTTGCGATTTTTCCGATCCATTTGATCATGGTTTCCTGCGGAGTTTTGGCAGAGGGCCGCGAGATCCGTCTCGGCACGCTCACCTTCATCGCCGACAACTCCGCCTGGCTCCAGGAGGCGCCGCTCGACATCGACGCGCTCCCCGTCCGCGGTGCGACGCACTTCCGCGCGTGCGTTCGTGGCGTCCTCCTGCGGCAGCCGTCAACCCAATATCAGTCGGCCCCCGTGTCGCCTCCCCACCCCGTCTCCCACCAGCGCAAGCGCTCAGGTCTGTCGAGACTCCAGCGGTGGGTGAGGCATGCCGTGACCCGCCGGTCGGCGGCCCCACAAGTCGCGGCAATCGAGCCTGACGAATCCCTCTGCGGCCTGTTCGATCTGTCGACTGGCTTCGCGGAGACCGCATCCGAGTGCGATAGCAGCGACCCTTTGGCTGAGGTTCTGGCGGTCGAGGGGCCACACAGCCCTCCCGGATTCCATCGCGCTGATGGTGGTGCAGATAGAGGCGATCCGTCGCATCCCCACGACGAGTACCTCCCCGAACCTCTTACGTCATTACAGCGAGAGGAGCTTCGCCGCCGGAACATGGACGCGCTCCACACTCCTATTGTTGGAGAAACCCCCAAGGCCCGGGCCTTGGAGGACGCGCGCTTGGCTAACCTGGCCGAGCGCACTCGACTGGAAAATCTACAGCGAGCACTCGACGAGCAAGCGCATCAGCGGGCTCCCGAGTCCAGCCGACGACAGCAAGCTCCCGAATCCAGTCGACGTCAGCTCTTCCCGCCGCCGCAGGTATACCGAACTCCAGTTCAGAATTTGGCCGCCGCGGCCCGCATAGCAGAGTCAATTCAGCCCTCCCAGTCGGAGGCCAGCAGGGGCTTGTTGCAGATCAGAGCATTGCTCCGAGCGGCGGGAAATCAGAATTCCGCCATCTCTCAGTCGCGGGACAGGATCCACGGTCGATCCGTCGCAACAGAAACAGTCCAGTCGGCTCACAGCCCGAGATCGCCCACGAGGCGTGAGGAACGTGGGGACCGGCACGATCAGTACCGGAGAAATGAGCAGTATGATCACCGACCCGACCGTGATGATCGACGTCGAGTGCCATCCCCTCCCCCGAGGAGTGGGTCATATGCAGCTCGACATCGAGATGACAGGCGCCCCCATAATGTTGGGCAGAGGATCCCAGTCGACCCCAGGGACCCAGGCTTTGACGCGAGATCCATCCTCGTTCAAGGTTTGGTGGACAGGAACAAGGCTCATCAAAAGGGCCACAACAAAGATACGCCCACCAGCAGCAGGGCTCATGCTTCGGGGCCTGAATGTTTCAGTCGAGCCATCAGGGCCGCGGTGATCCCTCTCAACTTCAGGCTGGCGACTGGAGTCAGCAAGTTCACCGGTGAATCCAAGCCCGACACATGGCTCGAAGATTACCGAGTGGTTGTGCAGATTGGCGGTGGCAATGATGAGGTGGCCATGAAGCATTTACCTCTCATGTTGGAAGGCTCGGCCAGGGCGTGGCTGAATCAGTTGGCACCCAGCAGCATTTACACTTGGGAGGACCTCGCCCGAGTGTTTATCACAATCTTCGAAGGAACATGCAAGCGCCCTGCAGGCCTTACAGAGTTGCGGTCTTGCGTACAGAAGCCGAATGAAACACTGAGGGAATACATCCAGAGGTGGATCACGCTGCACCACTCGGTCGAGAACGTGCCAGACCATCAAGCAGTTTGCGCTTTCAAGGAAGGCGTCAAATACAGAGAGTTGAATCTGAAGTTCAGTCGAACTGGAGAAATGTCCCTGAATCGGATGATGGAGATTGCCACCAAGTACGCTAATGGTGAAGACGAGGACCGACTCCGAAGTGGCAAACTCAAATCAATCGCCTAAGAAACCGGAGGAAACTCCAGTCGGAAGTAGAAGCGGAAGGCCGAGCCAGCCGCCCCTGGGGAGGCCCTGGTTGTGGCCCAGGGAAACTTCAAGGGGAAACCCAAGGGCGCATGGAAGCCCAAGAAAGTTAAGGATCAGGATGGGAATGATGTTTTGGACCTGCCATGTCACATCCACACCAAAAAAGATGAAGAGGGTAATTTTATTTTCCCAAAGCATACCACTCGACAGTGCCGGCTCCTGATCCAGCAGTTTCAGGGCAAGCAGCCCAAGGATAAGGAAAAGGAACCAGACAAAGTTGAGGACAAGGATGATAGTGACGATGGATACCCCCAAGTCAATTCCACCTTGATGATTTTTGCTGATGTCGAAAGCAAAAGTCGACTGAAAGTCATTAACCGTGAGGTGAACATGGTTGCTCCGGCAACACCTAGTTACCTCAAGTGGTCTCAGACCGCCATCACATTCGACCAGTCTGATCACCCAACGCACATTGCCACCCTAGGGAGGCAAGCTTTGGTGGTCGACCCAGTCGTCGAAGGCACTCGACTGACCAAAGTCCTGATGGATGGCGGCAGTGGCCTGAACATACTGTATGCTGAAACTTTGAAAGGAATGGGCATTCCGATGTCCAGACTCAGCACCAGTAACATGAGCTTCCACGGAGTCATTCCTGGGAAGAAAGCCGAGTCACTCAGCCAGATTGCTCTCGATGTGGTTTTTGGTGATTCAAAGAATTACCGCAAGGAAAAGTTGACATTTGAGGTTGTGGACTTCCAGAGTGCTTATCACGCCATTTTGGGCAGGCCAGCTTACGCACGCTTCATGGCTCGACCATGTTACGTGTATCTTAAATTAAAGATGCCTGGCCCCAAAGGTGTGATCACTGTTACGGGCAACCGGAAGAAAGCAGAAGAGTGTTTTCAGAAGGGATCAAAGATCACTGATGCTCAGATGGCAGTGGTCGAGCTGAAAGAGTACCAAAAGACTGCCGATCCGAGTGAATTGCTGCGAGCTAAGAAGCTTGCCTCCGAGTCAGCTTTTCAGTCGGCTGGTGAAACAAAGACAGTCCACATTCACCGGACCGACCCCGACGCTGCTCCGACTCACATCTCGACGACGCTCGACTCCAAATAGGAAGAAGCGCTCATCCAGCTCCTCCGTGAGAACTGGGACATCTTCGCATGGAAACCCTCTGACATGCCTGGAGTTCCCAGGGGGCTGGCTGAGCACCGTCTGCGAGTCGACCCAAAATTCAAGCCCGTGAAGGAGCATCTTCGACGGTCCGCCGTCCAGAAGAAGCAAGCCATTGGCGAGGAGGTGGCTCGGCTCTTAGCAGCTGAGTTCATCCGAGAGATTTACCACTCCGAGTGGCTCGCCAATGTCGTCATGGTCCCCAAGAAGGACAAGTCACTCCGCATGTGCATCGATTTCAAACATATCAATCGGGCCTGCCCAAAAGATCATTTTCCTCTCCCTCGCATCGACCAAATAGTCAACTCAACTACGGGATGCGAGAGATTGTATTTTCTAGATGCCTATTCCGGGTACCATCAGATCCGTCTGTATGGGCCCGACGAGATCAAAACAGCTTTCATCACTCCATTCAGATGCTTTTGTTACGTCACCATGCCATTCGGCCTCAAGAACGCCGGAGCCACATTCATGAGAATGATCCAGAAGTGTTTACTCACTCAAATCAGTCGGAATATGGAGGCATACATGGATGATATTGTGGTCAAGTCCCGGAAAGGTTCCGACCTACAGGCTGACCTTGCCGAAACCTTTGCCAATCTCAGGAGGTACGATATCAAGCTCAATCCATCAAAGTGCACTTTCGGGGTTCCAGGTGGAAAGTTACTCGGTTTTCTCATTTCCGAACGGGGGATCGACGCCAATCCTGAAAAAATTGGCACCATACTCCGGATGAAGCGTCCTGTACGCGTGCATGATGTCCAAAAGCTTACAGGCTGCTTGGCCGCTTTAAGTCGATTCATTTCTCGACTCGGTGAAAAGGCGTTGCCTCTTTACCGACCGATGAAGAAGTCTGACAAGTTCGAGTGGACTCCAGAAGCTGATGCAGCGTTTGCAGAGCTCAAAGCTCTGCTCTCCACCCAGCCGGTGCTAGCTGCCCCAATCAGCAAAGAGCCTCTGCTGCTTTACATTGCAGCCACAGGACAAGTTGTCAGTACAGTACTTACGGTCGAGCGGGAAGAGGAAGGAAAGGCCTTCAAAGTTCAACGCCCAGTATATTATGTGTCTGAAGTTTTGACCCCTTCAAAACAAAGATACCCCCACTACCAGAAGCTTGTATATGGGATTTATATGACCACGAAGAAAGTTGCACATTATTTCTCTGACCACTCCATTACAGTCGTCAGCGACGCCCCACTATCAGAGATCCTGCATAACAGAGACGCAACTGGTCGAGTGGCCAAGTGGGCGATTGAACTCCTTCCCTTAGATATCAAGTTTGAAGCAAAGAAGGCTATCAAGTCCCAAGCAATCGCGGATTTCATCGCCGAGTGGATTGAACAGCAACTTCCGACTCAAGTTGACTCGGAGCACTGGACCATGTTCTTCGATGGATCCAAGATGCTGAATGGTTCGGGCGCGGGAGTAGTCCTAGTCTCCCCCCGAGGAGATAAGCTCAGATATGTTTTCCAGATTCACTTCGATTCCTCCAATAGCGAAGCAGAGTATGATGCACTTTTGTATGGGTTGCGCATGGCCATTTCACTCGGCGTCCGTCGCCTCATGGTCTATGGCGACTCAGATTTGGTGGTTAATCAAGTGATGAAGGAGTGGGACGTTAGGAGTCCGGCAATGACTGGGTATTGCAATGCAGTGCGAAAGCTAGAAAAGAAATTCGAGGGGTTAGAGCTTCATCACATCCCCCGACTAAAAAATCAGGCAGCTGACGATTTGGCAAAGATAGGCTCCAAGAGAGAAGCCATTCCCAACAACGTGCTCTTGGAACACATTCACTCACCATCAGTCCAAGGGGATCCTTTCATAGAAGAAGCCCCGCAGCCGAAAAGTGCCACAGATCCGACTGAAGTTGAAGTACCGGCAGTGGTCGACCTAATCATGGAAGTCTTGGCAGTCACCCCTGACTGGACAGTATCGTACATCGCGTATATCCTAAGGAAAGAACTCCCAGAAGACGAGGAGGAGGCTCGACAGATCATCCGCCGATCCAAGGCCTTCACAGTCATAAGGGGACAGCTGTACAGAGAGAGCGCGACTGGAGTCAGTCAGAAATGCATAACACCAGAAGAGGGTCAGATAATCCTTAATGATATCCACTCGGGGACCTGTGGTCACCATGCGTCCTCTAGGACTATTGTGGCTAAAGCATACCGAGCTGGATTTTACTGGCCAAGAGCAAATGAGATGGCAAAAGAGATAGTCGACAAGTGTGAAGGGTGCCAGTTCTACTCCAACATGTCGCACAAGCCTGCATCAACCCTGAAGACCATTCCACTCGTCTGGCCCTTTGCCGTTTGGGGATTGGACATGGTTGGTCCACTAAGAACGGGCAAGAGTGGATTCACTCATGTGCTTGTGGCAGTCGACAAATTTACCAAATGGATCGAAGCTAAGCCCATCAAGAACCTCGATGCTTGCACTGCTATCAGTTTCGTCAGAGGGTTAACATTCAGATATGGAGTCCCGCATAGCATCATCACTGATAACGGGTCAAACTTTGATTCGGACAAGTTCAAAGCTTTTTGCGCCTCTCAAGGCACATGAGTCGACTACGCATCGGTCGCCCATCCCCAGTCGAGTGGACAGGCTGAGAGAGCGAATGGTCTGAATCTCAAAGGGCTAAAGCCTCGATTGATGCGCGATCTCAAGCACGCGGCAGGTGCTTGGGTCGACGAGCTTCTGTCAGTTCTGTGGGGATTAAGGACCACCCCTAACCGGTCGACCGGAAGAACTCCATTCTTTCTGGTTTATGGAGCCGAAGCAGTCCTGCCGAGTGATCTCCTTCATAATGCACCTCGAGTTGAACTTTACACCGAAGATGAAGCAGAACAAGCCCGGCAAGACGCAGTCGACCTCTTAGAAGAAGAAAGGGAGATGGCCATGATCAGATCGACCTTTTATCAGCAAGACTTGCGCCGTTTTCACGCCCGGAATGTGAAAAGTCGAGCCTTCCAAGATGGAGATCTGGTCCTCCGAGTGGATCAACAGAAGCCACACAAACTTGCTCCTACTTGGGAAGGCCCCTTCATAGTCACCAGAGTCCTTCACAATGGAGCATACCACCTCTACAATGTCGATCGCTAGATCGACGAGCCACGAGCTTGGAACGCGGAACTGCTCCGCCCCTTTTACACCCGAGTTCTCCCTTAGATGAGATGTAATAAGGAAAAATAATAATTTCTACAGTTCATTTTTATCAAAGACAAGAGTGTTCCAATAAATGGTTGTCACTTTGTTTGCATACAAAACCCCCCAGTGGGTGACTTGGCTGCGAATCCGTTTCGCCTAAGTTCGAAAAAATCCTACCGAGTGGAGAGCAATCCTCCCACTCGGGGGCTTAGCTGCAGTCCAGTACTCGCCTAAGTTCTCCCACTCGGAAACTTAGCTGCAGTCAAGCACTCTCCTAAGTTTGAAAAAATCCTACCGAGTGGAGAGCAATCCTCCCACTCGGGGGCTTAGCTGCAGTCCATCACTCGCCTAAGTTCTCCCACTCGGAAACTTAGCCGCAGTCAAGCACTTGCCTAAGTTTGAAAAAATCCTACCGAGTGGAGAGAAATCCTCCCACTCGGGGGCTTAGCTGCAGTCCAGCACTCGCCTAAGTTCTCCCACTCGGAAACTTAGCTGCGGTCAAGCACTCGCCTAAGTTTGAAAAAATCCTACCGAGTGGAGAGCAAACCTCCCACTCGGGGGCTTAGCTGCAGTCCAGTACTCGCCTAAGTTCTCCCACTCGGAAACTTAGCCGCAGTCAAGCACTCGCCTAAGTTTGAAAAAATCCTACCGAGTGGAGAGCAATCCTCCCACTCGGCGGCTTAGCTGCAGTCCAGCACTCGCCTAAGTTCTCCCACTCGGAAACTTAGCTGCAGTCAAGCACTCGCCTAAGTTTGAAAAAACCCTACCGAGTGGAGAGCAATCCTCCCACTCGGGGGCTTAGCTGCAGTCCAGCACTCGCCTAAGTTCTCCCACTCGGAAACTTAGCTGCAGTCAAGCACTCGCCTAAGTTTGAAAAAACCCTACCGAGTGGAGAGCAATCCTCCCACTCGGGGGCTTAGCTGCAGTCCAGCACTCGCCTAAGTTCCCCCACTCGGAAACTTAGCTGCAGTCAAGCACTCGCCTAAGTTTGAAAAAATCCTACCGAGTGGAGAGCAAACCTCGCGCTCGGAGACTTAGCTGCAGTCCAGCACTCGTCTAAATACAAGACCAAAGTTCCACACGACAGATCAAAACCACGAAGATATTCAGCAAGAAATCAAGTTCGGATAAAGCCTAAAAGGCCCCAGACCACAAATCAAAGTACTCGAGCCCTCGGCTCGGCAGAGTTTAAATGGTTACAAATCCACTCGGCATTCTGAGGCAAATTTAAGGAGAAGCATAAAAGTTTTTCATTCCTCAGGTGGAGGACTGGCAGGGGTGACGAACTCATCCAGGTCGATTCCGTCCGCAATACGGGTGGCAGCAGCAATAAAGGTCTCCATGAAGTCTTGAAAGCTGTGCCTCTTGGTATTGGCGACTTGGATGGCGGCCAGCTTCTCTTCTCGCGCCTCCTTGCAATGGATGCGGACTAGAGATAGAGCCACATCAGCGCCGCACCGAGCAGAAGACTTCTTCCACTCCTGCACTCGGTCAGGGATTCTGTCAAGTCGAGTCATCAGAGACTCGAGATCGTTCTGGAGCGTAGACTCTGGCCAAAGTGTCGGGTCGATCCGCGACATGGCAACCTTCAGCCGAGCCAAGTAATCCACGGCGCCATCGATGCGAGATTCCAGTCGGAGCAGATTCATGGCAGCGTCATCATTCACCGGAGAATTGATTGGGTCCAAACCCGTTTCAATCCGCCCAGTCTCCTCTTCAAAGTTCTGGCAAAACTCTGCATACACGACCCAAGGATAAGTCAATTCTCACAGACTGAGTCGACACAAAAGAAAACCAGTCAGAATTGAATGCGCACCTTCAAGCTTGATATACAACTTCTTGGCGAGGCTCCTCAAGTAGCTCTCCAGGTCGTCCCTCCTGCGAGCGATGCCTTCCATCTGCTCGCTCAGGAAGAGGTTCTCTTTCTTCCAACGCGAGCACTCCCTGTTGGCTTCATTCAGAGCGGTCTTCAGCCTAGTATTCTCATCTTCTATTTGGCTGACCGAAGCCAGCTTCTGTTCAGCCAGAGCAGTCTTGTCGTCGGCCTCCTTGTGGGCAGCAGCCAAGTCCCGATCCTTCTTCGCCAGGGCCTCGCTCAGTTCTCCTACAAAAGAAACGATGATTGGTTCAGAAACAGCAGAAGGGTACTCAAGCCTAAAAACAAAACCAGTCGACAAGGTTGTCTTACCAGCAACGCAATCTCTGACCTTCTGCAGCTCTGTTCTGGCCAGCTCCAGATCAAGGTTCAGTTGAATCCGCTGCTTCTCCAACTCAGCATAGCGAGATGCAAGTTCATAGGATTTCTGCAAAAGGAAAAATCAGTCGACAGACATCCAAGATAAGTTGCTTCCGAGTAACTGAGAAAAAAAAGATGACGTTTCTAAGACTACAGCCGAATCAAAAACATTCGACAGTAGTCTCGGGGACTACACCCAGTGGGTGCACTCCGCGTGCCCCCACTGGTTCAAAAAAACAAACAAAAACAAAAAAGAGCGAAAAGTCGACTGTCCGCAGTCGACCGGATACAGATCCATTCGACATGGCCTTTCCAGACCAAGAAAAGGAATGCAGATACAGAAACACAATGTAAAGACTACAGTTGACTGCCAGCAGTCCACCATAGTCTCGGGGACTACACCCAGTGGGTGCACTCAGCGTGCCCCCACTAGTGCAAGAAGGGGTAAACACACCCAGTGGGTGTACAGATACAAAGATCTTCAAAAAAAGGGGGGAGAAAGACTCTTCAAACGATCAAGTGTCAAGTCGACTGACCTGGACGTTGCTCTGAAGCGCCGAACTTGCGTCATAGGCTGCCTGGCTGGCCTCCCGAGCCTTCTTCACCTGCTCCATCATGACCCCCGCCTGGCGTATAGCCTCCTTCGCAGCAGCCACTTCGTCCTCAGGGACGGAGTATGCGACAAAAAGCGAAGTTGGATCTGCAGTCGACGCCGAAGGCTGCGCACTCGACAAAGGATTGGCAAAGGTCATAGAAGCCCGAGGGGCGTCGCCACCATCCCGAGCCATGGTCTCAGGCGCCGGAGTAGGCTGGGGACTCCTGTCAGCCGACGACCTCTTGGTCCTCCTCATCCTCAGCGGTTCGTTGTCGTCGTCATCTGGGAGGTCGATAACATGAGGAGGGGCTACAAGGGAAACTTTCAATCGACTAAAATCGCAAGAAATGACCAGTCGACTCAAAAACAGGACGTCGGTAATCGTACCAGGGTTGGAGGTAACAGCGTCCCCCATCTCTTGGTCGTCGTCCTTGGCAGAGACCTCAGAAGTAGCAGCGCTGCAAATCTCAAAAAGTCAGTCAGTTGGCTCAATGAATCGACCAAGGATCCGTCCACGGTCGACGAAGGAAAACAAGCTTTATTACCCGGAAATGATAGGGACGGCTATCTTCATCTTGGGCAGAGCCTTGGGCGGCTTGGACAGCGTCGTGCGTGGTTGCTTGGAGACTTTCCCAGTCGGTGTTGGAGAAGAAGTCCGGGGGCGTTTTGACGACGACCCAACGGAGGCAGTCGCCTTGCCACGTTCCTGCGCCGGATCGTGTGCGAGCTTGGATCGCCTCTCCGGGGGGGGGGGGGGGTTCGACCTCCTCCTCCTCCTCTTCGCTGGAGAAGATGTCATCGCCTCCCTCTACTTCGCTGTCAGACTCCCACTCGCCTTGGTCATCCCCGCTCTCGCCTCCGCTCCCTTCCCCTTCCTCAGTCGACCCCTGTGCCCCGTTGGGCGTCGAGTACATCTCAGTGGTCGCTTGGAAATCAGCAGACAAAACGAAAGTCAATTGACCTGCTCAAAAGAAGACCAACAAAGAAAACGAAGATTTCAATCGGGAGCATAAAGACACACCTGGTCAACCTCGTACGAACTGTCGAGTGGAATGACCCTCCTGGCTCCTCGGGGGTTGTCCTTGTTCCCCGTGATGCTCGACAGCCACCCCTCCAACATCTCATCGGTGACCTCCTCCGGGTGGATCCGAGTGGTGTCCTCGAGGCCAGAGTACAGCCACATCGGGTGGTCACGAGCCTGGAGCGGTTGGATTCGCCTCTTGAGGAAGACTTCCAGCAGATCCATCCCCGTCACACCCTCGCGAACAAGTTCAACCACTCGACCCACCAGTACCTTGACCTGGGCCTTTTCTTCCGGCGTCACCTTCAGAGAAGCAGGCTTTTCGGCTCGGTCGAGAGAGAAAGGTGGGAGACCACTCGACTGCCCTGGAGTCGCCTGGTCCTGGCAGTAGAACCAAGTCGCCTGCCAACCTCGGACCGACTCCGGGAAAGTGATGGATGGGAAACAACTCTTCCCCCTCATTTGGATCGCCAAGCCCCCACACAACTGGATCACTTGCGTCTTCTCATCACTCGACTTGGCCTTCTTGACCGACTGAGAGCGACAAGTGAAAATGTGCTTGAAAAGCCCCCAGTGTGGGCGGCAACCCAGGAACGCCTCACACATAGAAATGAAAGCGGCGAGGTAGACAATGGAGTTTGGGGTAAAGTGATGGAGTTGCGCTCCAAAGAAGTTCAAGAAGTTTCGGAAGAAAGAATGGGGAGGCAGAGAAAATCCTCGGTCGATGTGAGTGGCCAGAAGCACGCACTCACCGTCGCGAGGTTGAGGTCTGATCTCTCCCCCCGGAAGACGCGCGGCTTTGTGGGGAATGGCTCCCCCCTCAACCATGTCGTTGAGATCCTCCTGCCGGAGCACCAATGGCATCCAGTCGCCCTGGATCCAACCTTTGGGCAGGGCCGTCCTGGAGGAAGATCCGCCGCACGCAGACTTCTTCCCCTTCCCTGCCGCTGCCGCCTTCTTCGCGCGCTCCAGAGTGGTCGTCTTGCCCTTCACCATCATCGCCGGCGAGATCTCGAGTAGGTCTGCGGTGGTTGGGCGAGAGCGAAGGCAGCGGAAGAGGTTACGGAGGAAGAGAGGAAGAAGGAGAAGAAAAGATCACGCGCACTGTTGGGGGACTCCGAGCCGGTAGCTTATAAGGGGCCACTTCCGAGTGGCTGACCAGTAGGCCCGGGCTATCCAGTCAAATCCCGCGGCAGGCGCGCGCGCAGTACGTGGCGAAAAAGGCGGCGCGGAGATCGAGGAGCCTTCGCATTGTCACTTCCGATTACTGCGGCCGCCCCCGTTCCGCGCGCTTCCCAAAAAATCCAAATCCCGTGATATCCGCTGGCTGCAGAACAATTTGTCAAAACAGAAAACCCCGCGCGCATCGGCGCTCGGTACATCACAGGTAAAGAAATCCACTCGACGAAAGGCCTGGAACGGATCAAGGCGACTGAAAGAGGTTGATGACGTCATCCGTGACGGTCGACCCAGAACGAAGCACTCATATAACCTGAAGAATCAGTCGGAAAGGTCACTAACCCTTTTCTCAGTCTAGCCTCGATCCATTCGGGGGCTAATGATGAAGCTATGTACCTAGGGTAGGGGCACGGACCCGTCCCAAAGAGCCCTACCCGAGGACATCCCTAGAAGAAGTCACCTTTCAATCAACTTGAAGGTATCCCACTCGACGGGTTCAAGACACTCGACCAAGAAGCCATCACTCGACCATGAAGCCAACCACTCGACTGCCAGAAGACCTAAAGTCACTCCGCAAGCAAACGGTCGGCTATTAAGTAGTCTTTATGGTCATTATAGCACTTTATTAGGGACGTTACCAGTAACGCCCAACCTTAAATGTACCTAAAACCCTACATTACTGAGGGCAGGAGGGGGCCGGCGAACTCTATATAAGCCACCCCCCTCCTCAGTAAGAGGGGTTCGCACCCTTGTTACCTACACACGCATAATCCAATCGACCGCCTCCGGGCACCGAGACGTAGGGCTGTTACTTCCTCCGAGAAGGGCCTGAACTCGTAAACCTTGCGTGCTTACAACTTCCCAATAGCTAAGGTCTAGCCTCTCCATACATACCCCCCTACCTCACTGTCAGACTTAGAACCACGACAGTGGTTTCGTACCCTACCATATCTCTTCGTTCGTTCTCCGCTATTAGTGACTTTGGAGAGACTCTTTGTTGCATGTTGAGGGATGATACGTCTCCAACGTATCTATAATTTTTGATTGCTCCATGCTGTATTATCTACTGTTTTGGACATTATTGGGCTTTATTATCCACTTTTATATTATTTTTGGGACTAACCTATTAACCGGAGGCCCAACCCAAAATTGATGTTTTTTGCCTGTTTTAGGGTTTCGAATAAAAGGAATATCAAACGGAGTCCAAACGGAATGAAACCTTCGGGAACGTGATCTTCTCAACGAACAAGACCCGGGAGACTTGGACCCTACGTCAAGAAAGAAAAAAAGGAGGCCACGAGGTAGGGGGAGCGCCTACCCCCCTAGGCACGCCCTCCACCCTCGTGGGCCCCCTGTTGCTCCACCTACGTACTCCTTCCTCCTATATATATATCCACGTACCCCCAAACGACCAGAACAGGAGCCACAACCCTAATTCCACCGCCATAACTTTATGTATCCACGAGATCCCATCTTGGGGCCTGTTCCGGAGCTCCGCCGGAGGGGGCATCGATCACGGAGGGCTTCTACATCAACACCATAGCCCCTCCGATGAAGTGTGAGTAGTTCACCTCAGACCTACGGGTCCATAGTTAGTAGCTAGATGGCTTCTTCTCTCTTTTTGGATCTCAATACAATGTTCTCCCCCTCTTTTGTGGAGATCTATTCGATGTAATCTTCTTTTTACGGTGTGTTTGTTGAGACCGATGAATTGTGGGTCTATGATCAAGTCTATCTATGAATAATATTTGAATCTTCTCTGAATTCTTTTATGTATGATTGGTTATCTTTGCAAGTCTCTTTGAATTATCAGTTTGGTTTGGCCTACTAGATTGATCTTTCTTGCAATGGGAGAAGTGCTTAGCTTTGGGTTCAATCTTGCGGTGTCCTTTCCCGGTGACAGTAAGGGCAGCAAGGCACGTATTGTATTGCTGCCATCGAGGATAACAAGATGGGGTTTTCTTCATATTGCATGAGTCTATCCCTCTACATCATGTCATCTTGCTTAAGGTGTTACTCTATTTTTAACTTAATACTCTAGATGCATGCTGGATAGCGGTCGATGAGTGGAGTAATAGTAGAAGATGCAGGCAGGAGTCGGTCTACTTGTCTCAGACGTGATGCCTATATACATGATCATACCTAGATATTCTCATAACTATGCTCAATTCTGTCAATTGGTCAACAGTAATTTGTTCACCCACCATAGAATACTTATGCTCTTGAGAGAAGCCACTAGTGAAACCTATGGCCCCCGGGTCTATCTTTATCATATTGATCTCCTACTACTTAGTTATTTCCTTTGCCTTTATTTTACTTTGCATCTTTATCATAAAAATACCAAAAATATCATCTTATCATATCTGTCAGATCTCACTCTCGTAAGTGGACCTATAGGGATTGACAACCCCTATTTGCGTTGGTTGTGAGGATTTATTTGTTTTGTGCAGGTGCGAGCGACTCACACGTAGCCTCCTACTGGATTGATACCTTGGTTCTAAAAAACTGAGGGAAATACTTACGCTACTTTGCTGCATCATCCCTTCCTCTTCGAGGAAAACTAACGCAGTGCTCAAGAGGTAGCAAGGGATAGTTATATGATCCAATTATGTTATTATTGTTGAGAGGACTTGCACTAGTGAAAGTATGAACCCTAGGCCTTGTTTCAACGCATTGCAATACTATTTACGCTCACTTTTATCATTAGTTACCTTGCTGTTTTATATATTTTCAGATTACAAAAACTATTATCTACTATCCATATACCACTTGTATCACCATCTCTTCGCCGAACTAGTGCACCTATACAATTTACCATTGTATTGGGTGTGTTGGGGACACAAGAGGCTCTTTGTTATTGTGACGCCCCCGATTCAATCGTACACTAATCATACACGCAAACATGTACGATCAAGATCAGGGACTCACGGGAAGATATCACAACACAACTCTACAAATAAAATAAGTCATACAAGCATCGTATTACAAGCCAGGGGCCTCGAGGGCTCGAATACAAGAGCTCGATCATAGACGAGTCAGCGGAAGCAACAAGATCTGAGTACAGACATAAGTTAAACAAGTTTGCCTTAAGAAGGCTAGCACAAATTGGGATACCGGTCGAAAGAGGCGCATGCCTCCTGCCTGGGATCCTCCTAAACTACTCCTGGTCGTTGTCAGCGGCCTGCACGTAGTAGTAGGCACCTCCAGTGTAGTAGGAGTCATCGTCGACGGTGGCGTCTAGCTCCTGGGCTCCATCTTCTGGTCGCAACAATCGAGTATAGGAAGGGGAAAAAGGGGGAACAAAGCAACCATGGGTACTCATCCAAAGTACTCGCAAGCAAGGAGCTACACTACATATGTATGCATTGGTATCAAATGGCAAAAGCGGTAACATATGTGGGCTGAACTGCAGAATGCCAGAATAAGAGGGGGATATCTATTCCTATCGAAGACTACGCTTCTGGCCACCTCCATCTTGCAGCAGAAGAAGAGAGTAGATGGTAAGTTCACCAAGTAGCATCATGTAGCATAATCCTAACCGATGATCCTCCCCTCGTCGCCCTGTGAGAGAGCGATCACTGGTTGTATCTGGCACTTGGAAGGGTGTGTTTTATTAAGTATCCGGTTCTAGTTGTCATGAGGTCAAGGTACAACTCCAAGTCGTCCTGTTACCGAAGATCACAGCTATTCGAATAGATTAACTTCCCTGCAGGGGTGCACCACATTTCCCAACACGCTCGATCCCCTTTGTCCGGACACACTTTTCTGGGTCATGCCCGGCCTCTTAAGATCAACACGTCGCAACCCTACCTAGGCACAATAGAGAGGTCAGCACGCCGGTCTAAATCCTATGGCACAGGGGTCTGGGCCCATCGCCCATTGCACACCTGCACGTTGCGTACGCGGCTGGTGTGTTTTGGATCTCAATACAATGTTCTCCCCCTCTCTTGTGGAGATCTATTTGATGTAATCTTCTTTTTGCGGTGTGTTTGTTGAGACTGATGAATTGTGGGTTTATGATCAAGTGTATCTATGAATAATATTTGAATCTTCTCTGAATTCTTTTATGTATGATTGGTTATCTTTGCAAGTCTCTTCGAATTATCAGTTTGGTTTGGCCTACTAGATTGATCTTTCTTGCAATGGGAGAAGTGCTTAGCTTTGGGTTCAATCTTGCGGTGTCCTTTCCCGGTGACAGTAAGGGCAGCAAGGCACGTATTGTATTGTTGCCATCGAGGATAACAAGATGGGGTTTTCTTCATATTGCATGAGTCTATCCCTCTACATCATGTCATCTTGCTTAGGGCGTTACTCTGTTGTTAACTTAATACTCTAGATGCATGCTGGATAGCGGTCGATGAGTGGAGTAACAGTAGAAGATGCACGCAGGAGTCGGTCTACTTGTCTCGGACGTGATGCCTATATACATGATCATACCTAGATATTCTCATAACTATGCTCAATTCTGTCAATTGTTCAAAAGTAATTTGTTCACCCACCGTAGAATACTTATGCTCTTGAGAGAAGCCACTAGTGAAACCTATGGCCCCCGGGTCTATCTTTATCATATTGATCTCCTACTACTTAGTTATTTCCTTTGCTATTTACTTTGCCTTTATTTTACTTTGCATATTTATCATAAAAATACGAAAGATATTATCTTATCATGTCTATTAGATCTCACTCTCGTAAGTGGCCCTATAGGGATTGACAACCCCTATTTGCGTTGGTTGCGAGGATTTATTTGTTTTGTGCAGGTGCGAGGGACTCGCGCGTAGCCTCCTACTGGATTGATACCTTGGTTCTCAAAAACCGAGGGAAATACTTACGCTACTTTGCTGCATCATCCCTTCCTCTTCGGGGAAAACCAACGCAGTGCTCAGTAGGTAGCAAGAAGGATTTCTGGCGCCGTTGCCGGGGAGGTCTACGCAAAAGTCAACATACCAAGTACCCATCACATACCCTTATCTCCCGCATTACATTATTTGCCATTTGCCTCTCGTTTTCCTCTCCCCCACTTCACCCTTGACGTTTTATTCACCCTCTCTCTCTATCCTCCCTCTCTATTTGCCTCTTTTTGCCCGCTTGTTTTTTGTTTGCTTGTGTGTTAGTTTGCTTGCTTGTCACGATGGTTCAAGATAATACTAAATTGTGTGACTTCACCAATAGCAACAACAATGATTTTATTAGCACTCCGATTGCTCCTCTTACCGATGCTGAATCTTGTGAAATTAATACTGCTTTGCTGAATCTTGTCATGAAAGATCCATTTTCCGGCCTTCCTAGTGAAGATGCCGCTACCCATCTTAATAGCTTCGTTGATTTGTGTGACATGCAAAAGAAGAAAGATGTGGATAATGATATTGTTAAATTGAAGCTATTCCCTTTTTTCGCTTAGAGATCATGCTAAAGCCTAGTTTTTGTCTTTGCGTAAAAATAGTATTGATTCATGGAACAAGTGCAAAGATGCTTTTATCTCTAAGTATTTTCCTCCTGCTAAGATCATCTCTCTTAGAAACGATATTATGAATTTTAAGCAACTTGATCATGAACATGTTGCACAAGCTTGGGAGATAATGAAACTAATGATACGTAATTGCCCTACTCTTGTTTAAATTTGTGGATGATTATACAAAAAATTTATGCCGGATTGAATTTTGCTTCTATAAATCTTTTAGATTCGGCCGCAGGAGGCAATTTTATGGAAATCACTTTAGGAGAAGCTACTAAACTCCTAGATAATATTATGGTTAATTATTCTCAATGGCATACTGAAAGATCTACTAATAAAAAGGTGCATGCAATAGAAGAAATTAATGTTTTGAGTGGAAAGATGGATGAACTTATGAAATTATTTGCTAATAAGAGTGTTTCTTCTGATCCTAATGATATGCCCTTGTCTACTTTGATTGAGAATAGTAATGAATCTATGGATGTGAATTTTGTTGGTAGGAACAATTTTGGTAACAACGCGTATAGAGGAAATTTCAATCCTAGGCCTTGTCCTAGTAACCCCTCTAATAATTATGGTAATTCCTACAACAATTCTTATGAAAATTATAATAAGATGCCCTCTGATTTTGAATCTAATATTAAAGAATTTATTACTTTGCAAAAGAATTTTAATGCTATGATTGAAGAAAAATTGCTTAAGATTGATGATTTGGCTAGGAACGTTGATAGAATTGCTCTTGATGTTGATTCTTTGAAACTTAGATCTATTCCACCTAAGCATGATATCAATGAGTCTCTCAAAGCCATGAGAATTTCCATTGATGAGTGCAAAGAAAGAACTGCTAGGATGCGTGCTAAGAAAGATGCCTTTATAAGAGCGTGTTCTTCTAGTTGCTATGAAAATAAAGATGAAGATCTAAAAGTTATTGATGTGTCCCCTATTAAATCTTTGTTTTGCAATATGAATCTTGATAATGATGGGACTTAATATGATCCACCTTTACCTAGAAGGCGTTCTAAGAATTTTGAATCTTTTGATCTTGATGCTAAATTTGATAAAAGTGGGATTGAAGAAATTAAAACCCTAGATGTTGCTAAACCCACTATTATGGATTTCAAGGAATTTAACTATGAAAATTTCCCTTTGATTGATTGTACTTCCTTGTTGCAATCCGTGCTAAATTCTCCTCATGCTTATAGTCAAAATAAAGCGTTTACTAAACATATCGTTGATGCCTTGATGCAATCTTATGAAGAAAAACTTGAATTGGAAGTTTCTATTCCTAGAAAACTTTATGATGAGTGGGAACCAACTATTAAAATTAAAATTAAAGATCATGAATGTTATGCTTTATGTGATTTGGGTGCTAGTGTTTACACGATTCCAAAGACTTTGTGTGATTTGTTAGGTTTCCGTGATTTTGATGATTGCTCTCTAAACTTGCACCTTGCGGATTCCACTATTAAGAAACCTATGGGAAGAATTAATGATGTTCTTATTGTTGCAAATAGGAATTATGTGCCTGTAGATTTTATTGTTCTTGACTTCGGTTGCAATCCTTCATGTCCTATTATTCTTGGTAGACCTATCCTTAGAACGATTGGTGCAATTATTGATATGAAGGACGGAAATATTAGATTCCAATTTCCATTAAGGAAAGGCATGGAACACTTTCCTATAAAGAAAATTAAATTACCTTATGAATCTATTATGAGAGCCACTTATGGACTGCCTACCAAAGATGGCAATACCTAGATCTATTCTTGCTTGTTATGCCTAGCTAGGGGCATTAACGATAGCGCTTGTTGGGAGGCAACCCAATTTTATTTTTATTCCTTGCTTTTTGCTCCTGTTTAGTAATAAATAATTTATCTAGCCTCTGTTTTGGTTGTGTTTTTTGTGTTTAATTAGTGTTTGTGCCAAGTATAACCGTTGGGAAGACTAGGGGAAAGTCTTGTTGAACTTGCTGTAAAAAACAGAAACTTTAGCGCTCACGAGAACTGCTGTAATTTTTATTTGGAGAGTGCTATTTAGTTAATTATTTTTGAAGGTGATTAATAGATAAATTCCTCACGTCCAGCAATTTATTTTAGAATTTTTGGGGTTCCAGATCTTGCGCTAGCTACAGATTACTACGGACTGTTCTGTTTTTGACAGATTCTGTTTTTCGTGTGTTGTTTGCTTATTTTGATGAATCTATGGCTAGTAAAATAGTTTATAAACCATAGAGAAGTTGGAATACAGTAGGTATAATACCAATATAAATAAATAATGAGTTCATTACAGTAACTTGAAGTGATCTTTTATTTTCTTTCGCTAACGGAGCTCACGAGATTTTCTACTTTAAGTCTTGGGTCGTGATGTTTTCAAGTTTTGGGTAAAGATTTGATGGATTATGGAACAAGGAGTGGCAAGAGCCTAAGCTTGGGGATGCACATTGCACCCCCAAGATAATCTAAGGACACCTAAAAGCCAAAGCTTGGGGATGCCCCGGAAGGCATCCCCTCTTTCGTCTACTTCTATCGGTAACTTTACTTGGAGCTATATTTTTATTCGCCACATGATATGTGTTTTGCGTGGAGCGTCTTGTATGATTTGAGTCTTTGCTTGTTAGTTTACCACAATCATCCTTGCTGTACACACCTTTTGAGAGAGCCATACATGATTTGGAATTTGTTAGAATACTCTATGTGCTTCGCTATATCTTTTGAGTTATATAATTTTGCTCTAGTACTTCACTTATATCTTTTAGAGCACGGTGGTGGATTTGTTTTATAGAAACTATTGATCTCTCATGCTTCACTTAGATTATTTTGAGAGTCTTAATATCATGGTAATTTGCTTAAAATCCTAATATGCTAGGTATTCAAGATTAGTAAAATTTTCTTAAGAGTGTTTTGAATACTAAGAGAAGTTTGATGCTTGATGATTGTTTTGAGATATGGAGGTAATAATATCAAAGTCGTGCTAGTTGAGTAGTTGTGAAATTGAGAAATGCTTGTGTTGAAGTTTTCAAGTCCCGTAGCATGCACGTATGGTAAACGTTATGCAACAAATTTGAAACATGAGGTGTTCTTTGATTGTCTTCCTTATGAGTGGCGGTCGGGGACGAGCGATGGTCTTTTCCAACCAATCTATCCCCCTAGGAGCATGCGCGTAGTACCGAGGTTTTTGATGACTTGTAGATTTTTCAATAAGTATGTGAGTTCTTTATGACTAATGTTGAGTCCATGGATTATACGCACTCTCACCCTTCCATCCTTGCTAGTCTCTTCGGTACCGTGCATTGCCCTTTCTCACATTGAGAGTTGGCGCAAACTTCGCTGGTGCATCCAAACCCTGTGATATGATACGCTCTTTCACACATAAACCCCCTTATATCTTCCTCAAAACAGCCACCATACCTACCTATTATGGCATTTCCATAGCCATTCCGAGATATATTGCCATGCAACTTTCCACCATTCCGTTCATCATGACACATTCATCATTGTCATATTGCTTAGCATGATCATGTAGTTGACATAGTATTTGTGGCAAAGCCACCGTTCATAATCCTTTCATACATGTCACTCTTGGTCCATTGCATATCCCGGTACACTGCCGGAGGCATTCATATAGAGTCATACTTTGTTCTAGTATCGAGTTGTAATCATTGAGTTGTAAATAAATAGAAGTGTGATGATCATCATTTTCTAGAGCATTGTCCCAAGTGAGGAATATATATATAAAAAGAGAAAGGCCATAAAAAAGAGAAGGCCCAAAAAAAGAGAAAGGCCATAAAAAAGGCCCAAAAGAAAAAATGAGAGAAAAAGAGAGAAGGGACAATGTTACTATCCTTTGCCACACTTGTGCTTCAAAGTAGCACCATAATCTTCATGTTAGAGAGTCTCTTGTTTTGTCACATTCATATACTAGTGGGAATTTTCATTATAGAACTTGGCTTGTATATTCCAACAATGAGCCTCCTCAAGTGCCCTAGGTCTTCGTGAGCAATCAAGTTGGACGCACAACCGCTAGTTTCTTTTGTTGAGCTTTCATACATTTATAGCTCTAGTGCATCCGTTGCATGGCAATCCCTACTCCTTGCATTAACATCAATCAGTGGGCATCTCCATAGCCCATTGATTAGCCTTGTTGATGTGAGAATTTCTCCTCTTTTGTCTTCTCCACATAACCCCCTCATTATATTCTATTCCACCTATAGTGCTATGTCCATGGCTCGCGCTCATATATTGCGTGAAAGTTCATAGGTTTGAGATTACTAAAGTATGAAACAATTGCTTGGCTTGCCATCGGGGTTGTGCATGATGAGAGCATTCTTGTGTGACGAAAATGAAACATGACTAAACCATATGATTTTGTAGGGATGAACTTCCTTTGGCCATGTTATTTTGAGAAGACATAATTGCTTTGTTAGTATGCTTGAAGTATTATTATTTATGTCAATATGAACTTTTGTCTCGAATCTTTCGAATATGAATATTCATCCCACAATTAAGAAGAATTACATTAAAATTATGCCAAGTAGCACTCCGCATCAAAAAATTTGTTTTTATCATTTACCTACTCGAGGACGAGCAGGAATTAAGCTTGGGGATGCTTGATACGTCTCCAATGTATCTATAATTTTTGATTGCTCCATGCTATATTATCTACTATTTCAGACATTATTGGGCTTTATTATCCACTTTTATATTATTTTTGGGACTAACCTATTAACCGGAGGCCCAGCCCAGAATTGCTGTTTTTTTGCCTATTTTAGGGTTTTGAAGAAAAGGAATATGAAACGGAGTCCAAACTGAATGAAACCTTCGGGAACGTGATTTTCTCAATGAATAAGACCCGGGAGACTTGGACCCTACGTCAAGAAAGAAAAGAGGAGGCCACGAGGTAGAGGCGCGCCTCCCCCCCGAGCGCACCCTCCACCCTCGTGGGCCCCCTGTTGCTCCACCGACGTACTCCTTCCTCCTATATATATCCACGTACCCCCAAATGATCAGAACAGGAGCCAAAACCGCAATTCCACCGCTGTAACTTTATGTATCCACGAGATCCCATCTTGGGGCCTGTTCCGGAGCTCCGCCAGAGGGGGTATCGATCACGGAGGGCTTCTACATCAACACCATAGCCCCTCCAATGAAGTGTGAGTAGTTCACCTCAGACCTACGGGTCCATAGTTAGTAGCTAGATGGCTTCTTCTCTCTTTTTGGATCTCAATACAATGTTCTCCCCCTCTCTTGTGGAGATCTATTAGATGTAATCTTCTTTTTGCGGTGTGTTTGTTGAGACCGATGAATTGTGGGTTTATGATCAGTGTATCTATGAATAATATTTGAATCTTCTCTGAATTCTTTTATGTATGATTGGTTATCTTTGCAAGTCTCTTCGAATTATCAGTTTGGTTTGGCCTACTAGATTGATCTTTCTTGCAATGGGAGAAGTGCTTAGCTTTGGGTTCAATCTTGCGGTGTCCTTTCCCGGTGACAGTAAGGGCAGCAAGGCACATATTGTATTATTGCCATCGAGGATAACAAGATGTGGTTTTCTTCATATTGCATGAGTCTATCCCTCTACATCATGTCATCTTGCTTAAGGCGTTACTCTGTTTTTAACTTAATACTCTAGATGCATGCTGGATAGCGGTCGATGAGTGGAGTAATAGTAGAAGATGCAGGCAGGAGTCGGTCTACTTGTCTCGGACGTGATGCCTATATACATGATCATACCTAGATATTCTCATAACTATGCTCAATTCTGTCAATTGCTCAACAGTAATTTGTTCACCCACCGTAGAATACTTATGCTCTTGAGAGAAGCCACTAGTGAAACCTATGGCCCCCGGGTCTATCTTTATCATATTGATCTCCTACTACTTAGTTATTTCCTTTGCTATTTCCTTTGCCTTTATTTTACTTTGCATCTTTATCATAAAAATACCAAAAATCTTATCTTATCATATCTATCAGATCTCACTCTCGTAAGTGGCCCTATAGGGATTGACAACCCCTATTTGCGTTGGTTGCGAGGATTTATTTGTTTTGTGCAGGTGCGAGGGACTCGCGCGTAGCCTCCTACTAGATTGATACCTTGTTTCTGAAAAACTGAGGGAAATACTTACGCTACTTTGCTGCATCATCCCTTCCTCTTCGGGGAAAACCAACGCAGTGCTCAAGAGGTAGCAAGGGATAGTTATATGATCCAGTTATGTTATTATTGTTGAGAGGACTTGCACTAGTGAAAGTATGAACCCTAGGCCTTGTTTCAACGCATTGCAATACCGTTTACGCTCACTTTTATCATTAGTTACCTTGCTATTTTTATATTTTCAGATTAGAAAAACTATTATCTACTATCCATATACCACTTGTATCATCATCTCTTCGCCGAACTAGTGCACCTATACAATTTACCATTGTATTGGGTGTGTTGGGGACACAAGAGACTCTTTGTTATTGTGATGCCCCCGATTCAATCGTACACTAATCATACACACAAACATGTACGATCTAGACAGGGACTCACGAGAAGATATCACAACACAACTCTACAAATAAAATAAGTCATACAAGCATCATATTACAAGCCAGGGGCCTCGAGGTCTCGAATACAAGAGCTCGATCATAGACGAGTCAGCGGAAGCAACAAGATCTGAGTACAGACATAAGTTAAACAAGTTTGCCTTAAGAAGGCTAGCACAAACTGGGATACCGATCGAAAGAGGCGCATGCCTCCTACCTGGGATCCTCCTAAACTACTCCTGGTCATTGTCAGCAGCCTGCACGTAGTAGTAGGCACCTCCAGTGTAGTAGGAGTCGTCGTCGACGGTGGCGTCCAGCTCCTGGGCTCCATCGTTTGGTCGCAGCAATCGAGTATAGAAAGGGGAAAAGGGGGGAACAAAGCAACCGTGAGTACTCATCCAAAGTACTCGCAAGCAAGGAGCTACACTACATATGTATGCATTGGTATCAAATGGCAAAAGGGATAACATATGTGGGCTGAACTGCAGAATGCCGGAATAAGAGGGGGATAGCTATTCCTATTGAAGACTACGCTTCTGGCCACCTCCATTTTGCAGTAGAAGAAGAGAGTAGATGGTAAGTTCACCAAGTAGCATCATGTAGCATAATCCTAACCGATGATCCTCCCCTCGTCGCCCTGTGAGAGAGCGATCACCGGTTGTATCTGGCACTTGGAAGGGTGTGTATTATAAAGTATCCCGTTCTATTTGTCATAAGGTCAAGGTACAACTCCAAGTCGTCCTGTTACCGAAGATCACGGCTATTCGAATAGATTCACTTCCCTGCAGGGGCGCACCATATTTCCCAACACGCTCGATCCCCTTTGTCCGGACACACTTGTCTGTGTCATGCCCGGCCTCGGAAGATCAACACGTCGCAACCCTACCTAGGCACAATACAGAGGTCAACATGCCGGTCTAAATCCTATGGCGCAGGGGTCTGGGCCCATCGCCCATTGCACACCTGCATGTTGCGTACGCGGCCGGTGAGTAGACCTAGCCTCCCTTATACAAGAGCAGGCGTTCCAGTCCAACCCGGCGCGCGCCGCTCAGTCGCTGACGTCACGAAGGCTTAGGCTGATACCACGATGTCGAGTGCCCATAACTGTTCCCGCGTAGTTGGTTAGTGCGTATAGGCCAGTTGCCAGACTCAGATCAAATACCAAGATCTCGTTAAGCGTGTTAAGTATCCACGAACGCCGACCAGGGCCAGGCCCACCTCTCTCCTCGGTAGTCTCAACCTGCCCTATCGCTTCGCCAGAAAGTAACATCCGGGGGCCTTCGGGAACTCAGGCCCACCTCTACCGGGATGGAGCCACCTGCCCCTTCAGCCCCCAACATCGGAATCGCTCGCGGGTACTCAACGAGCCGACCTGACTTTAGTCACCACCTGCATAGCATGTATATATGTATAAGTTTAAACCCGCGATCACCATCCGAGTGATCACGACCCGATAGTATAGCATGGCAGACGGACAAGAATGTAGGGCCACCGATGATAAACTAGCATCCTATACTAAGCATTAGGATTGCAGGTAAAGGTAACAACAGTAGTAGGAAGGACAGGCTATGCATCAGAATAGGATTAACGGAAAGCAGTAACATGCTACACTACTCTAATACAAGTAGTATAGAGAAGAGTAGGCGATATCTGGTGATCAAGGGGGGGGGGCTTGCATGGTTGCTCTCGCAAGAGAGAGGGGTCGTCAACATCATAGTCATATTGAGTAGCAGCGGCGTCGGTCTCGGTGTCTAGCGAGAGAAGAGGGGGAAGAAACAATAAATATTAAGCAAACAGATGCATAGCGACGCATGACATGACAAGTAGCGGTGCTAGGGGTGCCCTAACGCCGTATGAGGTGGTACTGGTGAAGGGGGGAAACATCCGGGAAAATATCCCCATTGTTTCGCATTTTCGGACAAATGAACCAGAGGGGGAAAGTTGCGTGTTCACTATGCTAGGGATGCGTGGCGGACGAACGGGCCGCATATCCGGGTTCGTCTCGTCGTTCTGCGCAACTTTCATGTACAAAGTTTTTCCATCTGAGCTACAGTTTATTTTATATTAATTTTTAAAGTTTTAAATCATTTTCTAAATTATTATTATTAAATTAATTCGAAATTAGTATTATTGCATCAGCATGACGTCAGCAATCAACATAGGTGTTGACTCGTCAAACTGATGTGTGGGGTCCGCATGTCATACACTATTTTAATTAGCAAGTTAATTAAACAGAGTTAATAATCTAAATAGAATTAATTAAGTTAATTAAATAATTAATTAATTAGTTTTTTTAATACTTATTTTTTTAAATCTTTTTTTATAAAACGTTCTGGGGCATGGGCCCCCTAGTCAATGGCTCTGGGGGAGCCTTAGCAGGTGAGCGGGCAGCGGGCGACGGGCGCCTGGGCGTGGGCGAACCCGCCTGGCGTCGGGGGAGCCCGCCCATGAGGTTGAGGCCGCGGCGACGGACGCCGGCTGTGGGTGCCGGACCCGGGCGGCATGGGGCGGCACCGCGGGCAGAGGCCGAGCGACGAAGGGCGCAACGGGGCGCGGAGACGAAGCAGGGACGGCCGCGGCGGCTCGGCGATGGAGGCGGGGCGGCGAGCAGCAGGCGGAAGGAGCCGGGGCGCGGGCATCTACGGCGAAGGGGCTGTTGGCGGGCGCGTGTGCGCGCAGTGGCGCATCGAGCGTGGCGAGCAGGGGAGGCGCGAACAGCGTAGGGAAAGGGGATGCACGGCGAGCCACGGGCGGGCGCTAGAGCGCGACGGACATGGGGGGAGGGCGAGGCGCGAGGCGCAGCTCCAAGCGACGCGACGAGCAGAGGGCCGCGACGGGCGCGGCGCGTGCGTGCGTGTGGTAGAGGAGGCCGGGGCATCGCGAACGGCGCCGACGACAGAGGGATAGGGGGATAGGAGGGGGAGCTCACAGGGGCGGTAGGGATTCGAGCAGCGGGGGTCGAGGAAGTCGTCGGGGACGACGTGCGGCGAGGAGGCTGGCCATCGTGGTGGCTCGGGGCAGCGGCGGGGTCCTGTGACAGCGTCCGGGACGTTGAGCGGCGACAGGGCGCAGCATGGCTTTGGGAGGTTGTCGAGGAGGAGGTCCGGCGTGGGGAGGAGACGAGGAGGCGATGGCGGAGACGGGCGACGCCGGCGACGGGGCATAGGGACGAGGCGGCGGGGTCCAGGTGTGCGGCGAGAGGCGCTGTTGCCCCCTGATCTAGATCGGGGGAGAGGGAGAGTGGGGGTGAGAGTGGGGGAGTGGGGGTGTTGCGGTTGGTGGGTTAGGGTTACGGGGGAAAAGGGGAAGCGAGGGTGGGCCGGCCGCTGGCTTGGTTGGCCTATATGGACAGATGGGCCATTTGGCCCAAGTAGAGCGGTTGGCTTTGCCCCAATTCTTTATTTTTTTGTCTCGTTTTTCTATTTTTGTTCTTTTACTATTTTATTTTATTTAGTTTTATAAATCACAACAGTTGTGCCTAAATTTGTATCACTAATTATACCTCTACTACAAAAAGTTTAGACCTCCAATTAAAATAGTTTAACATTTTATTAATTATAAAAGGCGTTCAATTAATTCTTTTGCTACTGTTTTATTTATTTTTGAGTATTCACACATTTAATAAAAGTGTGATTTCTACACCATAATTACATGTGCATTATTTCACTCACACCGAACATTTTAGTTTTAATATTTGAAAACTTTTATTGTTTGTTAGATTTTGAATTTGAATTCGAACCGGTTTTGAACTAACGCGAGATTAGCAATAGTAATCGAGGTGACATGGCATCATTAGCAGAGGTTCACTATAGCTTAACTATCCGGGCGTCACAATTCTCCTCCACTATAAGAAATCTCGTCCCGAGGTTTAAGAGGTAGAGAAGGGGGGAAAGGTCTACTCATGAAATTCTAACGTATGTTCTCGGTCTTGGCTGCTCTTCTCGAAAAAGTTAATCCATTTCGTTGATGTCTTCAATTCTCTGCTTCAGGTCATCATGATGAAGTCGTCATCATTTTTTTTATCCCGCCGTACTTACGAATGGGTAAGGGCAGCTCGGCAACGATAGAATGCTTATGAGGGAAACAGTCTGGGGGTTAACCCATGAATGAGCATAAGAGTATCTCTCGAGTTGAACATACTTAAAATACATCGAGAGTAAGGTATGGAGGTACAATAAGAGGTTCCAAGCGGATAGATAGTTGCTCGAAGTCTAAACCAGAGTGAGAAAGGGGTTTAGAGCAGCGAGAGTAAGTATTGCGTCTGATACCAGAATAGAGCACTAGGAAGGTGGCACGTGAATTAAATACGAAGCCAAGCATGACGAATAACCATTAGGAGCTGGGGTGTACAGGAGAGTCAGGTTTCGATCCCGGGACCTGTGGGTTTTGGGCCCACCATGTGGGTTGAAAGTAGGAGGAGCGATAACATCTTGCATGGTCATGATAGCAAGGCATGTTAGAGGGTAGCCTGCCAGTTATGTCGGCAACAACGTCGGTACCAAGGGCGAGGGACGAAGAGAACCATCTTCCTGCTCGTTGAACGAGGCGGACCAATAGGCAAAGTTCTCGTCCATCGATGGTTACCGGAATGTCAACAACAATAGTAACAGGGTCTTACTGACAGAGTTGTACACTGAGGTGCTTATAAAAGCAGTGACGTATTACTTCTTAGATCATATAAACCTCAAGAAGGTTAAACAGAACAATGGAAAGGAAAATGTGATTATCAAATTAAACAAAACAATGGAAAGGAAAATGTGTTTAAACACATATTTCAGGGGTATATCCTTCCCAAGAACAAGCAGAGTATGATATCCAAGACTGGATAGAAGGTAGAAAACCACTTAGGTAAGGGGAGAGGAATTTCATGACGTTACCCATACGATGGTGTTTGGGTAATTGAGTAGGAAACATTTAGCATTGGGCTTCAAATGTTCTCGTTGAAAATCGGAGTACCACAGACAAGCTTCGAGATAGCATTGACATGGTCACTGGGTAAAGATCAGACTTTGGATACACAAGGGATCCATCAGGAACAACTCATAGAATAAGTCTTACAATTTACTCATGGAAGAATGACTAACCTTGCTAGAAAGGAATCTTATAACAATAGGCCCTCCGGGCAGGTGTGTTAGGATGACATCACCTTATCGGGTTAAGGACCAATGTTATAACTCTTGGGAATATGTTCCAACCATCATATCTGACCGAGATGCAGATCTGATTGGTGTCGGGATAACTCAGACTCTGGATGCCTGAGAAGAAAAGATGCAACACAAATTGATGAGATGACATTGTAAGATCCTTGGAAAATGAACTATGGAAGCGAGTTCCGAAACAAGAGTTCATCATTAAATCAAGGAGAGGGTGAGGAGGTGGCTGATGGACTCAGCGCCAATTTATCGAGAATTCCAAAAAGATGGATTCCCACCATTATGAGAACAAGGATATAACATTTGCTAGATCAAATGTTATTTTGATGCATGCTCGAGGAAAACATACACAATTAATCATTGGTTGAAATGTGCACGCGAGATATGGGCTTAGGTAGTACGATCGGTGCTAGAATGGTGATTCAATAACCAATAGTTTAAGAATGAACTCTCAACTGGTAACTTCAAAGCAATTGGGTTGCTAGAAGTTCAGAATCCAAGCAGCACCATTCACTTGTTGGTATTCTGGTTAGAAACAACACGGGGACCAATAAATGACGGAGATGGCGAGAAGTATTACCATATCAAGAATTCTTAAGAGGTGGTGAAATTCTCACGACATTCTTGACATAAAAGATGGTAATACTCCAAGGCAAGAAGAACAAATGCTGGATAGCAAGGATCTCAAGGTATAAAACAAAACACGAACAAGTTTGTGTTGAACGGAAGGCAATCGAGTGGTCGATGATAACACAAATCATCGAGGGCAAGGATGGTATTTCTCATCAGAAATTCAATTGATATCCTTGGGGAGCTCGGAATGTTGATGATGATCATGACACATTTGTCAAGAGGTTTCATGAAGATATAATCGCTCATCAACGATATCAAGTCAAAGGAATGATGAAGCAAGAGGTTATTGGAACCATGGGTACGACACGAACTCGAAACCAAGCTTGTTGTTCGAGGCGGAATGATAAGACAAGGAAATCAACGCAAGCTTAGCTCAGCGTAAAAGATTGTGTTCCGGGAAGAAGGTCCAGGTAGCATAGTTAAATTTTTAGCACAATAATGATATAGCCGAGCAGGCTAGGAATGACGTGATTGAGTTCACAGTCGTAAGTAATGAAGGTTACCAAGAGTTGCGCGATGCGGACTCGATTCAGTTATCGATGTCTTTGAGTGTTTAATAACTCAGAGCTCATGAAAAATTGGAATCAGTGAGAATGTAGTACTTGATGAAGAACTCATAAGAGGTTATGCAGTTCCAAGATAATCTCGAGATACCAGGGGGATAATACTCGACAAAAGATCAAAGTAAAGGTTGGACTGCTGTATTAATCCACAGAAGACAAGTACTTAAACTTGCTTGAGAAATGGGGTCTAAGAAGAACATATGGTCGAAACCACGATTATAAAAGAATCAATTCACCGACACCAAAGGATATTATATCAAGGAAATAATTATTACTACAAGAAGCTTCCATGATAAGTTCCACATCGGGTCCATGGGCATGAGCACAAAGTTCAAGGTCGACTCCCACTTATTCAATGCATAACCTTTCATTCACTTCTCGTCTTGATAAAACTGTAGTGTTGGAATTTTATTTGGTAGAACACCGGAAAAGTATGACTTGTGAAAACTTCTGGGTTCTCATGGATTAGGGGAAGGCATAGGTTCAACCCATCGGGCATCTTAGTAACATATACCACAAGTTTCAAAAGTAAATACACAAGCTCGAAGGCAGAGCATGGTTGGCCAAGCAGAGGATACAATTTACCAAAGGCATTATGTATTAGGGGAAGAACTCACAAGGTGATTGAATATGAAGGACACTGTTGGATAACAATCCAACAATGGATCGGGCGATCCACAACGGAGCCAATGTGAGTATCGGTACTCACTCAGAGGAAGAAAGTAGTCTAATGCTTAAATAGAAAGAAATTACGGTTTCCAAAATGAAGGATCAGAAGCAGACGCTCTGATCAAGGACGGATAAGTTGGATAGACAAGAGGCACAATTGACGACAAATAGTTTGGTCGAGAACCAGCTCATGTTCAAAATGATGTCTGAGCCGGAAAGATAATTTAGAAGGGTTGATTGATGATTGTGTGCATTCGCACACATGTTGAATCAAGAGGATCAAAATGATGGTGTCAAAAGATACTAGTGAATATTGCTAGTGATATGGGAGCATCCATAATGTAAGCATACAAGTATATGCAGAGCAATAGTTTGAAGAGGAGGCTCAGAAGGTCGGATAGTATTTGAGAGTATCTTATGAAGCATACAAACAACTGGGGATGAACAGATACTCAATAAGTGCGAGGAATTTTCAATAGGGGTATTCATGTGGTAAAGAACTGCAAGGCAGTAAGCGTAAAGGATTTTCAGAACAACGGAGAGCAATTTAGGGCATCTTGTAATAACAAGAGCAACTGAGGATGAAGGTATGAACGACAATTATAGGTAGTTATCCATAAGGGTATATCAGTGGTAGGGGATTGTAAAGTCGGTGGGCACAAGGGTCTCGGGAAAACCTCGGAGAGTATATTCCGAATCTTCTGGTGCAGTCGGCGATCATCTATGATAAGGGGCTCTCCGGGAGAAGTAGTTACGAGAACCTAGAGTCAGATCTAGTAAAATCATTTAACCCGAATAGAAGAGAGATCAGAGTCCCGTAGTAAAGATTGAGCAGTAAAAGATCCTAATACCACCCAAATTGCGACGTGGGCCCATAAGGCACACAACCATGTTAGTAAAAGTTTTATAATGTCTAGACTCAACTTCGGCCGAGGAGTTGGAAGGGGGATTACTCCAGGCAGTCGGCTCTGATACCAACTTGTGACGCCCCGATTCAATCGTACACTAATCATACACGCAAACATGTATGATCAAGATCAGGGACTCACGAGAAGATATCACAACACAACTCTACAAATAAAGTAAGTCATAGAAGCATCATATTACAAGCCAGGGGCCTTGAGGGCTCGAATACAAGATCTCGATCATAGACGAGTCAGCGGAAGCAACAAGATCTGAGCACATACATAAGTTAAACAAGTTTGCCTTAAGAAGGCTAGCACAAACTAGAATACTAATCGAAAGAGGCGCAGGCCTCCTGCCTGGGATCCTCCTAAACTACTCCTGGTCGTCGTCAGCGGCCTGCACGTAGTAGTAGGCACCTCCGGTGTAGTAGGAGTCGTCATCGACGGTGGCGTCTAGCTCCTGGGCTCCATCGTCTGGTCGCAGCAATCGAGTATAGAAAGGGGAACAAAGCAATCGTGAGTACTCATCCAAAGTACTCACAAGCAAGGAGCTACACTACATATGTATGCATTGGTATCAAATGGCAAAAGGGGTAACATATGTGGGCTGAACTACAGAATGCCGGAAAAAGAGGGGGATAGCTATTCCTATCGAAGACTACGCTTCTGGCCACCTCCATCTTGCAGTAGAAGAAGAGAGTAGATGGTAAGTTCACCAAGTAGCATCGTGTAGCATAATCCTAACCGATGATCCTCCCCTTGTTGCCCTGTGAGAGAGTGATCACCGGTTGTATCTAGCACTTGGAAGGGTGTGTTTTATTAAGTATTCGGTTCTAGTTGTCATAAGGTCAAGGTACAACTCCAAGTCGTCCTGTTACCGAAGATCACGGCTATTCGAATAGATTAACTTCCCTGCAGGGGTGCACCACATTTCCCAACACGCTCGATCCCCTTTGTCCGGACAGACTTGTCTGGGTCATGCCCGGCCTCGGAAGATCAACACGTCGCAGCCCTACCTAGGCACAACAAAGAGGTCAGCACGCCGGTCTAAATCCTATGGCGCAAGGGTCTGGGCCCATCACCCATTGCACACCTGCACATTGCGTACACGGCCGGTGAGCAGACCTAGCCTCCCTTATAAAAGAGCAGGCGTTCCAGTTCAACCCGGCGCGCGCCGCTTAGTCGCTGACATCACGAAGGCTTCGGCTGATACCATGACGTCGAGTGCCCATAACTATTCCCGCGTAGTTGGTTAGTGCATATAGGCCAGTAGCCAGACTCAGATCAAATACCAAGATCTTGTTAAGCGTGTTAAGTATCCGCGAACGCCGACCAGGGCCAGGCTCACCTCTTTCCTAGGTAGTCTCAACCTGCCCTGTCGCTCCGCCACAAAGTAACAGTCGGGGGCCTTCGAGAACTCAGGCCCACCTCTACCGGGATGGAGCCACCTGCCCCTTCAGCCCCCAACATCGGAATCACTCGCGGGTACTCAACGAGACGACCCGACTTTAGTCACCACCTACATAGCATGTATATATGTATAAGTTTAAACCCGCGATCACCGCCCGAGTGATCACGACCCGATATTATAGCATGGCAGACGGACAAGAATGTAGGGC
This sequence comes from Triticum monococcum, assembly GCA_034509565.1. Taxonomy (NCBI): domain Eukaryota; kingdom Viridiplantae; phylum Streptophyta; class Magnoliopsida; order Poales; family Poaceae; genus Triticum; species Triticum monococcum. Next base: position 69,848,340 of record CM067843.1, on the reverse strand, counting down.
CACCGATGATAAACTAGCATCCTATACTAAGCATTAGGATTGCAGGTAAAGGTAACAACAGTAGTAGCAAGGACAGGCTATGCATCAGAATAGGATTAACGGAAAGCAGCAACATGCTACACTACTCTAAAGCAAGTAGTATAGAGAAGAGTAGGCGATATCTGGTGATCAAGGGGGGGCTTGCCTGGTTGCTCTGGCAAGAGAGAGGGGTCGTCAACACCGTAGTCGACTGGGTAGCAGCGGCGTCGGTCTCGGTGTCTAGCGAGAGAAGAGGGGGAAGAAACAATAAATATTAAGCAAACAGATGCATAGCGACACATGACATGACAAATAGCGGTGCTAGGGGTGCCCTAACGCGGTATGAGGCGGTACCGGTGAAGGGGGGAAACATCCGGGAAAATATCCCCGTTGTTTTGCGTTTTCGAACAGATGAATCGGAGGGGGAAAGTTGCATGTTCACTATGCTAGGGATGTGTGGCGGACGAACGGGCTGCGTATCCGGGTTCGTCTCGTCGTTCTGAGCAACTTTCATGTACAAAGTTTTTCCATCTGAGCTACGGTTTATTTTATATTAATTTTCAACGTTTTAAATCATTTTCTAAATTATTATTGTTAAATTAATTCGAAATTAGTATTATTGCATCAGCATGACGTCGGCATGACGTCAGCAGTCAACAGAGGTGTTGACTCGTCAAACTGACGTGTGGGGTCCGCATGTCATATACTGTTTTAATTAGCAGGTTAATTAAACAGAGTTAATTAGTTTACCTAATGATTAGGTTAATCTAAACAGAATTAATTAAGTAAATTAATCAATTAATTAGTTTTTTAATACTTATTTTTTTTAATCTTTTTTTATAAAACGTTCTGGGGCATGGGCCCCCTAGTCAGTGGGTCTGGGGGAGCCTTAGCGGGTGAGCGGGCAGCAGGCGACGGGCGCCTGGGCATGGGCAAACCCGCCTGGCGTCGGGGGAGCCCGCCCAGGAGGTTGAGGCCGCGGCGACGGACGCCGGCTGTGGGTGCCGGACCCGGGCGGCGCGGGGCGGCACCACGGGCAGAGGCCGAGCGGCGGAGGGCGCAACGGGGCGCGGAGACGAAGCAGGGACGGCCGCGTCGGCTCGGCGATGGAGGCAGGGCGGTGAGCAGCAGGCGGAAGGAGCCGGGGCGCGGGCATCTACGGCGAATGGGCTGTCGGCGAGCGCGTGTGCGCGCGGTGGCGCATCGAGCGTGGCGAGCAGGGGAGGCGCGAACGGCGCAGGGACAGGGGATGCGCGGGGAGCCACGGGCGGGCGCTGGAGCGCGTCGGAGATGGGGGGAGGGCGAGGCGCGGGCGCGGCTCCGAGCGACGCGACGAGCAGAGGGCCGCGGCGGGCGCGGCGCGTGCGTGCGCGCGGTAGAGGAGGCCGGGGCATCGCGAACGGCACCGGCGACAGAGGGAAAGGGGGAGAGGAGGGGGAGCTCACAGGGGAGGTAGGGATTCGGGCAGCGGGGGTCGAGGAGGTCGTCGGGGACGACGTGCGGCGAGGAGGCAGACCGATGGGGAGGCTGGCCGTCGTGGTGGCTCGGGGCAGCAGCGGGGTCCGGTGACGGCGTCCGGGACGTTGAGCTGCGATGGGGCGCAGCATTGCTTTGGGAGGCCGTCAGGGAGGAGGTCTGGCGTGGGGAGGAGACGGGGAGGCGACGCTGGAGACGGGCGACGCCGACGACGGGGCGTAGGGACGAGGCGGCGGGGTCCGAGCGTGCGGCGAGAGGCGCTGTTGCCCCCTGATCTAGATCGGGGGAGAGGGAGAGTAGGGGTGTGTGGGGGGAGTGGGGGTGTTGCGGTTGGTGGGTTAGGGTTACGGGGGGAGAAGGGGAAGCGAGGGTGGGCCGGCCGCTGGCCTGGTTGGCCTATATGGCCAGATGGACCATTTGGCCCAAGTAGAGGGGTTGGCTTTGCCCCATTTCTTTAATTTTTTTATTTGTCTCGTCTTTCTATTTTTGTTCTTTTACTATTTTATTTTATTTAGTTTTATAAATCACAACAATTCTGCCTAAATTTGTATCACTAATTATACCTCTACTACAAAAAGTTTAGACCTCCAATTAAAATAGTTTAATATTTTATTAATTATAAAAGACGTTCAATTAATTCTTTTGCTACTGTTTTATTTATCTTTGAGTATTCAAACATTTAATAAAAGTGTGATTTCTACACCATAATTACTTGTGCATTATTTCATTCACACGGAACATTTTAGTTTTAATATTTGAAAACTTTAATTGTTTGTTAGATTTTGAATTTGAATTCGAACCAGTTTCAAACTAACGCGAGATTAGCAACAGTAATCGAGGTGACATGGCATCATTAGCAGAGGTTCACTGTAGCTTATCTATGCGAATGTCACAGTTATTTGGTTGCAGGGTTGCTTGAGAGAAACCATCTTCATCCTACGCCTCCTACGGATTGATAAACCTTAGGTCATCCACTTGAGGGAAATTTGCTACTGTCCTACAAACCTCTGCACTTGGAGGCCCAACAACGTCTACAAGAAGAAGGTTGTGTAGTAGACATCAAGCTCTTTTCTGGCACCGTTGCTGGGGAAGTGAGTGCTAGAAGGTATATCTTTAGATCTTGCAATCGAGTCTTTTAGTTTATTGTTTTATCACTAGTTTAGTTTATAAAGGAAAATTAAAAAATGGAATTAAGTTTGCCTCATACGCTTTATCTTTTTAATATCTATCATGAGAATAAGGATTCCGATAATTGTGCTCAAGTGCTAGAAGAAGAATGCATTAGAATGTTTGGCACTAAATTTTTGAATGATGAGCATGATTGGAATGTTGTTAGTATAAATTCCTTGAATATCCATGATGCTAATGATATGCAAAGCCACAAGGTTGGGGAAGCTATGTTTGATGAAGATGATATTTTTTGTCTGCCAAGTTTTGATGAGAAAATTTATTATGATGAAAGCATGCCTCCTATTTATGATGATTATATTGATGAAAGTGGATTTGGAGAGGTCATGACTTTATTTAGTAATGATTCCACTATTCCGGAAGAGGTTCCAATTGGTTATGAGAACAAAGTTGCTACCTATGATGATTATTGTGATGACTTGTATGCTATAAAGAATAATGATATCCATGAAACTTGTCATCATGATTTTAGTTTTCAATTGGATTATGCCTCACATGATAATTATTTTGTTGAGTTTGCTCCCACTATTATTCATGAGAAGAACTTTGCTTATGTGGAGAGTAATAAAATTTCCATGCTTGTAGATCATGAAAAGAATGCTTTATGTGATAGTTATATTGTTGAATTCATTCATGATGCTACTGAAAATTATTATGAGGGAGGAACATATGCTTGTAGGAATTGCAATAATATCAAGTTTCCTCTTTATGTGCTTAAAATTTTGAAGTTATGCTTGTTTTGCCTTCCTATGCTAGTTGATTATTGTTCACATAAGTTGTTCGCTCACAAAATCCCTATGCATAAAAAGTGGGTTAGACGTAAATGTGCTAGTCATATTCTTTATGATGCTCTCTTTATGTTTCAATCTTTTATATGAGCATCATTGAAATCATCGTGCCTAGCTAGGGGCGTTAAACGATAGCGCTTGTTGGGAGGCAACCCAATTTTATTTTTGTTCCTTACTTTTTGCTCCCATTTAGAAATAAATAATTTATCTATCCTCTGTTTTGATTGAGCTTTTTATGTTTTAATCACTGTTTGTTCCAAGTAGAACCGTTGGGAAAACTTGGGGAAAATCTTTTTGATCTTGCTGTAAAAAACAGAAACTTTAGCGCTCACGAAAATTACTGCCATTTTTATTTGGAGAGTGCTATTTAGTTAATTCTTTTTGAAGATGATTAATAGATAAATTCCTCACGTCCAGCAATTTATTTTAGAATTTTTAGGGATCCAGAATTTTGCGTTAGTTACAGATTACTACAGACTGTTTCTGTTTTTGACAGATTCTGTTTTTCGTGTGTTGTTTGCTTATTTTGATGAATCTATGGCTAGTAAAATAGTTTATAAACCATAGAGAAGTTGAAATACAGTAGGTTTAACACCAATATAAATAAATAATGAGTTCATTACAGTACCTTTAAGTGGTGTTTTATTTTCTTTTGCTAACGGAGCTTACGAGTTTTCTGTTAAGTTTTGTGTTGTGAAGTTTTCAAGTTTTGGGTAAAGATTTGATGGATTATTGAATAAGGAGTGGCAAGAGCCTAACATTTGGGATGCCCAAGGCACCCCAAGGTAATATTCGAGAACAACCAAAAGCCTGAGCTTGGGGATGCCCCGGAAGGCATCCCCTCTTTCGTCTTCGTTCATCGGTAACTTTACTTGGAGTTATATTTTTATTCGTCACATGATATGTGTTTTGCTTGGAGCGTCGTCTTATTTTATTTTGTTTTGCTTGCTGTTTGAATAAAATACCAAGATCTGAAATTATTAAATGGGAGAGTCTTCACATAGTTGCATAATTATTCAACTACTCATTGATCTTCACTTATATCTTGCGAAGTAGTTTGTCATTTGCTCTAGTGCTTCGCTTATATCTTTTTAGAGCACGGTGGTGGTTTTATTTTGTAGAAATAGATGAACTCTCATGCTTCAATTATATTATTTTGAGAGTCCTAAACAGCATGGTAGTTTGCTTTGGTTATGAAACTAGTCCTAATATGATGGGCATCCAAGAGGGATATAATAAAAACTTTCATATAAGTGCATTGAATACTAAGAGAAGTTTGATGCTTGATGATTGTTTTGAGATATGGAGGTAATCATATCAAAGTCGTGCTAGTTGAGTAGTTGTGAATTTGAGAAATGCTTGTGTTGAAGTTTGCAAGTCCCGTAGCATGCACGTATGGTAAACGTTATGTAACAAATTTGAAACATGATGTGTTATTTGATTGTCTTCCTTATGAGTGGCGGTAGGGGATGAGCGATGGTCTTTTCCTACCAATCTATCCCCCTAGGAGCATGCGCGTAGTACTTGATTTTTGATGACTTGTAGATTTTTGCAATAAGTATGTGAGTTCTTTATGACTAATGTTGAGTCCATGGATTATATGCACTCTTACCCTTCCATCATTGCTAGCCTCTTCGGTACAATGCATTGCCCTTTCTCACATTGAGAGTTGGTGCAAACTTCACCGGTGCATCCAAACCCCGTGATATGATACGCTCTTTCACACATAAACCTCCTTATATCTTCCTCAAAACAGCCACCATACCTACCTATTATGGCATTTCCATAACCATTCCGAGATATATTGTCATGCAACTTTCCACCGTTCTGTTTATTATGACATGCTCCATCATTGTCATATTGCTTAGCATGATCATGTAGTTGACATAGTATTTGTAGCAAAGCCACCATTCATAATTCTTTCATACATGTCACTCTTGGTTCATTGCATATCCCGGTACACCGCCGGAGGCATTCATATAGAGTCATACTTTGTTCTAGTATCGAGTTGTAATAATTGAGTTGTAAATAAATAGAAATGTGATGATCATCATTTTTTAGAGCATTGTCCCAAGTTAGGAATAAAAAAAGAAAAGAGAAAGGCCATAAAAAAAGAGAAGGCCCCCCCAAAAAAGAGAAAGGCCAAACAAAAAAGAGACGGCCCAAAAAAAAGAGAGAAAAGGATAGAAGGGACAATGCTACTATCCTTTGCCACACTTGTGCTTCAAAGTAGCACCATAATCCTCATGATAGAGAGTCTCTTGTTTTGTCACTTTCATATACTAGTGGGAATTTTTCATTATAGAACTTGGCTTGTATATTCCAATAATGGGCCTCCTCAAGTGCCCTAGGTCTTCGTGAGCAAGCAAGTTGGATGCACACTCACTTAGTTTCTTTTGTTGAGCTTTCATACATTTATAGCTCTAGTGCATCCGTTGCATGGCAATCCCTACTCCTTGCATTAACATCAATCGATGGGCATCTCCATAGCTCATTGATTAGCCTCGTTGATGTGAGACTTTCTCCTTTTTGTCTTCTCCACATAACCCCCATCATCATATTCTATTCCACCCATAGTGCTATATCCATGGCTCGCGCTCACGTATTGCGTGAAGGTTTATGAGTTTGAGATTACTAAAGTATGAAACAATTGTCTGGCTTGTCTGTGCATGATGAGAGCATTCTTGTGTGACGAAAATGGAGCATGACCAAACTATATGATTTTGTAGGGATTTACTTTCTTTGGCCATGTTATTTTGAGAAGAAATGATTGCTTAGTTAGTATGCTTGAAGTATTATTAATTTCATGTCAATATTAAACTTTTGTCTTGAATCTTATGGATCTGAATATTCTTGCTACAATAAAGAGAAATACATGATGAATATGTTAGGTAGCATTCCACATAAAAAAATTCTAGTTTTATCATTTACCTACTCGAGGACGAGCAGGAATTAAGCTTGGGGATGCTGATACGTCTCCAACGTATCTATAATTTTTGATTGTTCCATGCTATTATATTATCAACTTTGGATGTTTATGGGCTTTATTATACACTTTTATATTATTTTTGGGACTAACCTATTAACCTAGAGCCCAGTGCCAATGCCAGTTTCTGTTTTTTCCTTGTTTTAGAGTATCACAGAAAAGGAAAATCAAACGGAGTCCAATTGACTTGAAACTTCACGGAACTTATTTTTGGAAGGAAAGCAACCCGGGAGACTTGGAGTGCACGTCAGGAAAGCAACGAGGGAGCCATGAGGCAGGGGGCGCGCCCACCCCCTGGGCACGCCCTCCACCCTCGTGGGCCCCTCGTGCCCCCCTGACGTATTTCTTCCGCCCATATATATCCATATACCCTAAAATGATCGGGGAGCACAATAGATCGGGAGTTCCGCCGCTAGAAGCCTCCGTAGCCACCGAAAACCAATCTAGACCCGTTCCAGCACCCTGCCGGAGGGGGCAATCCCTCTCCGGTGGCCATCTTCATCATCCCGGTGCTCTCCATGACGAGGAGGGAGTAGTTCTCCCTCGGGGCTGAGGGTATGTACCAGTAGCTATGTGTTTGATCTCTCTCTCTCTCTCTCTCGTGTTCTTGAGGTGATACGATCTTGATGTATCGCGAGCTTTACTATTATAGTTGGATCTTATGATGTTTTCTCCCCCCTCTACTGTCTTGTAATGGATTGAGTTTCCCCTTCGAAGTTATCTTATCGGATTGAGTCTTTAAAGATTTGAGAACACTTGATGTATGTCTTGCCGTGCGTATCTTTGGTGACAATGGGATACCACGTGATTCACTTGATGTATGTTTTGGTGATCAACTTGCGGGTTCCGCCCATGAACCTATGCATAGGGGTTGGCACACGTTTTCGTCGTGATTCTCCGGTAGAAACTTTGGGGCACTCTTTGAGGTTCTATGTGTTGGTTGAATAGATGAACCTGAGATTGTGTGATGCATATCGTATAATCATACCCACGGATACTTGAGGTGACATTGGAGTATCTAGGTGACATTAGGGTTTTGGTTGATTTGTGTCTTAAGGTCTTATTCTAGTACGAACTCTGGGGCTATTTGTGACACTTATAGGAATAGCCCAACGGGTTGATTGGAAAGAATAACTTTGAGGTGGTTTCGTACCCTACCATAATCTCTTCGTCTGTTCTCCGCTATTAGTGACTTTGGAGTGACTCTTTGTTGCATGTTGAGGGATAGTTATATGATCCAATTATTTTATTATTGTTTAGAGGACTTGCACTAGTGAAAGTATGAACCCTTGGCCTTGTTTCAACGCATTGCAATACCGTTTACACTCACTTTTATCATTAGTTACCTTGCTGTTTTTATATTTTCAGATTACAAAAACTATTATCTACTATCCATATACCACTTGTATCACCATCTCTTCGCCGAACTAGTGCACCTATACAATTTACCATTGTATTGGGTGTGTTGGGGACACAAGAGACTCTTTGTTATTTGGTTTCAGGGTTGCTTGAGAGAAACCATCTTCATCCTACACCTCCTACGATTGATAAACCTTAGGTCATCCACTTGAGGGAAATTTGCTACTGCCCTACAAACCTCTGCACTTGGAGGCCCAACAACGTCTACAAGAAGAAGGTTGTGTAGTAGACATCAACCACCACCAGTCATTAAATATCTAGGGACTCCAAATCTTGGAAAAATAACTTCTTTAAGCATTTTAATAGAAGTGTTATGATCATCACTACTAGTTGGAATAGCTTCTACCCACTTAGTAACGTAACCGACAACAACTAAAATATGTGTATATCCATTAGAGGAAGGAAAATGTCCCATATAGTCAAAGCCCCAAACATCAAATGGTTCAATAACGAGTGAATAGTTCATAGGAATTTCTTGACGTCTACTAATATTACCAATTCTTTGACATACATCACAAGATAAGACAAACTTACGGGCATCCTTGAAGAGAGTAGGCCAATAAAAACCAGATTTCAATACCTTATGTGCAGTTCTATCTCTAGCATGGTGTCCTCCATAAGCTTCGGAGTGACACTTGCGTAGGATCTGTTCCTGTTCATGCTCAGGTACACAACGTCTAATAACACCATCTACTCCTTCTTTATAAAGATGCGGGTCATCCCAAAAGTAATGCCTCAAATCATAGAAGAACTTTTTCTTTTGCTGGTATGTGAAGCTAGGTGGTATAAACTTAGCAACAATGTAATTAGCATAATCAGCATACCATTGAGCAGTATGAGAAGCATTTATGACATTTAATTGCTCATTAGGAAAGCTATCATCAATAGGTAGTGGGTCATCAAGCACATTTTCTAACCTAGACAAGTTGTCTGCAACGGGGTTCTCAGCTCCCTTTCTATCAACAATATGTAAGTCAAATTCTTGTAGCAAGAGAACCCATCTAATAAGTCTAGGTTTAGCATCTTTCTTTTCCATGAGATATTTAATAGCAGCATGATCGGTGTGAATAGTTAGTTTAGAATCAACAATATAAGGTCTAAACTTATCACAAGCAAATACAACTGCTAAGAATTCTTTTTCAGTAGTAGCGTAATTTCTTTGAGCATTGTCTAGGGTTTTACTAGCATATTGAATAACATTTAATTTCTTATCAACTCTTTGCCCTAGAACAACACCTACAACATAATCACTAGCATCACACATAATTTGAAAGGGTAAATTCCAATCAGGTGGCTGAACAATAGGTGCAGAGATTAATGCTTTCTTAAGTATTTCAAATGCTTCTACATAATCATCATCAAAGACAAATGGTATATCTTTTTGTAATAAATTAGTCAGAGGCCGAGAAATTTTTGAGAAGTCCTTAATGAACCTCCTATAAAATCCGGCATGACCAAGGAAACTTCTTATACCTTTGATGTCCTTGGGACATGGCATCTTCTCGATAGCATCAACCTTGGCTTTAGCAACCTCAATATCTCTTTCAGAAACTTTATGCCCCAAGACAATGCCTTCATTAACCATAAAGTGGCACTTTTCCCAATTCAAGACAAGATTAGTTTCTTCACATCTCTGCAAAACTCGATCAAGGTTGCTCAAGCAATCATCAAAAGAAGATCCATAGATTGAGAAATCATCCATGAAAACCTCACAAATCTTTTCACAGAAGTCGGAGAATATAGCCATCATGCATCTTTGAAAGGTAGCAGGTGCATTACATAAACCAAAAGGCATATGTCTATAAGCAAAGGTACCAAAAGGGCAATTAAAAGTAGTCTTTGATTGATATTTGGCTGACACATGTATTTGAGAGAAACCAGAATAACCATCTAGAAAGCAAAAATGTGTATGTTTGGATAATCTTTCTAGCATTTGATCGATAAAAGGTAAGGGGTAATGATCCTTTTTAGTGGCCTTATTTAATTTGCGGAAATCAATTACCATCCTATAACCTGTGATAATTCTTTGAGGAATCAATTCATCTTTATCATTAGGAACGACAGTAATACCTCCCTTCTTAGGGACACAATGGACAGGACTTACCCACTGACTATCAGCAACGGGATAGATTATACCTGCCTCAAGGAGCTTTAGTATTTCCTTTCTTACCACTTAATTCATTTTAGGATTCAGCCGTCGTTGATGATCACGAACTGGTTTAGCATCTTCTTCCAAATTTATTTTATGTTGACATAGAGTGGGACTAATGCCCTTAAGATCATCAAGAGTATACCCAATAGCAGCACAGTGCTTCTTCAGAGTTTTCAATAATCTCTCTTCCTCATGCTCTGAAAGGTTAGCACTGATAATAACAGGATATATCTTTTTCTCAGCAAGAAAAGCATATTTAAGAGTGTCAGGCAACAGTTTAAGCTCAAACACGGAATCACCCTTGGGTGGAGGGGGATCCCCTAGGATTTCAATAGGCAAATTGTGTTTCAGAATAGGTTCCTGTTTAAAGAATACTTCATCTATTTCCCTTCTTTCATTCATAAACATATCATTTTCATGGTCTTAGCAAATATTGTTCTAAAGGATCACTAGGTGGTACGGCAATAGAAGCAAGACCAATAATTTCATCCTTACTAGGTAATTCTTCTTCACGGTGTTGTCTATTAAATTTAGAGAAATTAAATTCATGATACATATCATCTAAACCGATAGTAACAACACCCCTCTTACAATCTATGGTACATTAACAGTGTTCAAGAAGGGTCGACCAAATATAATGGGACAAAAGCTATCTTGTGGGGAACCAAGAACAAGAAAATCAGCAGGATATTTAGTTTTCCCACACAAGACTTCAACATCTCGAACAATTCCCATTGGTGAAATAGTATCTCGATTGGAAAGTTTAACTGTGACATCAATATCTTCTAACTCAACAGGTGCAATTTCATGCATGATTTCTCTATATAGGCTAATAGGTATTGAACTAGCACTGGCACCATATCACATAAGCCATGATAACAATGATCTCCTATTTTAACAGAAATAACAGGCATGCCTACCACATGTTTAGGTTTATATTTAGCACAAGGTTTAGCAATTCTTGCAGTTTCATCACAGAAATAAATAACATGCCCATCAATATTATCAGACAAGAGATCTTTAACAATAGCAGTATCAGGTTCAACTTTAATATGCTCAGAAGGTGTATAAGTTTTAATATTGCTTTTACGAACCACAGTTGAAGCTTTAGCATGATCCTTTATCCTAACAGGGAAAGGTGGTTTCTCAACATAAGCAGTAGGAACAATAGGATCATTATAAGTGACAATCTTTTCTTCAACTTTAATAGGTGCAACTACTTTTACTTCTATGGGAGGATGATATTTAAAGCACTACTCCTTGGGGAGATCAACATAAGTAGCAAAAGATTCACAAAAAGAAGCTACTATCTCAGAGTCAAGTCCATATTTAGTGCTAAATTTACGGAAAACATCGGTATCCATAAAAGTTTTAACACAATCAAACCTAGGTGTCATACCTGACTCCTTACCTTTGTCGAGGTCCTAATCTTCAGAGTTGCGTTTAATTATTTCCAATAAATCCCATTTGAATTCAATAGTCTTCATCATAAAAGAGCCAGCACAAGAAGTATCAAGCATGGTGCGATTGCTATCAGAAAAGCCGAGCATAAAATTTTTGAATAATCATTTCTCTTGAGAGCTCATGATTGGGGCATGAATATAACATTGATTTAAGCCTCCCCCAAGCTTGAGCGATGCTTTCTCCTTCGCGAGGCCAAAAATTATATATATAATTGCGATCACGATGAACAAGATGCATAGGATAAAACTTCTGATGAAATTCCAATTTCAATCATTTGTAGTTCCATGACCCCATATCATCACATAGCCTATACCATGTCGATGCATCTCCCTTCAAATATAAAGGGAAGACCTTCTTCTTAGCAATATTCTCACTGACATCCGTGCCCCATGTGTCATATTTATCTTCAATCCACCACCAACCGGCCTCGTCCGCCACGCCAACAAACCGTTGAGTGATGACCCACAAGTATAGGGGATCTATTGTAGCCCTTTCGATAAGTAAGAGTGTCGAACCCAACGAGGAGCAGAAGGAAATGATAAGCGGTTTCCAGGAAGGTATTCTCTGCAAGTACTGAAATAAGTGGTAACATATAGTTTTGTGATAGGATAATTTGTAACGAGCAACAAGTAACAAAAGTAAATAAAGTGCAGCAAGGTGGACCAATCCTTTTTGTAGCAAAGGAAAAGCCTGGACAAACTCTTATATAGAGAAAAGCGCTCCCGAGGACACATGGGAATATCATCAAGCTAGTTTTCATCACGTTCATATGATTCACGTTCGATACTTTGATAATTTGGTATGTGGGTGGACCGGTGCTTGGGTACTGTCCTTACTTGGACAAGCATCCCACTTATGATTAACCTCTATTGCAAGCATCTGCAACTACAACAAAAGTATTAAGGTAAACCTAACCATAGCATGAAACATATGGATCCAAATTAGCCCCTTACAAAGCAACACATAAACTAGGGTTTAAGCTTTTGTCACTCTAGCAACCCATCATCTACTTATTACTTCGCACTGCCTTCTTCTAGGCCCAAATAATGGTGAAGTGTCATGTAGTCGACGTTCACATAACACCACTAGAGGAGAGACAACATACATCTCATCAAAATATCAAACGAATACCAAATTCACATGACTACTAATAGCAAGACTTCTCCCATGTCCTCGGGAACAAACGTAACTACTCATAAAGCATATTCATGTTCATAATCAGAGGGGTATTAATATGCATATAGGATCTAAACATATGATCTTCCACCAAATAAACCAGCTAGCATCAACTACAAGGAGTAATTAACACTACTAGCAACCTACTAGCACCAATCCCTGACTTGAAGACAAGAATTGGATACAAGAGATGAACTAGGGTTTTGAGAGGAGATGGTGCTGATGAAGATGTTGATGGAGATTGCCCTCTCCCGATGAGAGGAGCGTTGGTGATGACGATGGCGATGATTTCCCCCTCCCGGAGGGAAGCTTCCCCGGTAGAACAGCTCCGCCAGAGCCCTAGATTGGTTCCGCCAAGGTTCCGCCTCGTGGCGGCGGAGTTTCGTCCGAGAAGATGGCTTCTGATTTTTTCCCATTGAAAGACTTCATATAGCAGAAGATGGCCACCGGAGGGCCACCAGGGGACCCACGAGGTAGGGGGCGCGCCCCCCACCCTCGTGGGCAAGGTGTGGCCCCCTGGTGAACTTCTTCCGCTGAGTATTTTTTATATATTCTGAAAACGTCTTCCGTGAAGTTTCAGGACTTTTGGAGCTGTGCAGAATAGGTCTCTAATATTTGCTCCTTTTCCAGCCCAGAATCCCAGCTGCCGGCATTCTCGCTCTTTATATAAACCTTGTAAAATAAGAGAGAATAGGCATAAGTATTGTGACATAATGTGTAATAATAGCCCATAATGCAATAAATATCGATATAAAAGCATGATGCAAAATGGACGTATCATTGAGCTCACCGCCACCGGCAATATTCTAGATGCACTAGCCCATAGCCTGCAACTGCGAGCCTCACATACGCATGTGTAAACGCATCCCAAACGCCCGAGCTGACTGGCGATCGTATATCCAGCTCATATGTGGGGTTGATATGGGGACGCCTGGACGTGCTCACCACGTCGGATCCGTCCCACTATGGCCCACCCATCCCCACATATATCCAACCCTGTCCTCACTCCAGACGAAACCCTAGCTGCTCTTCACTCCACTCCACTCCCCTCCACACCCTTGGTCTTCGCCGGTGAACTCCGACCGTCTCCGGGATGGCAGACATTAGTTCTACTCTGAGAGGTCCGGATTCGTCGACTGGGACCTTATCCCTTGTCGTCCCTAGGAGGAGAGAGGGCCATACGCGCGGCTCTCCACCGTTCATGGGTAGAGTGCATTCGACCGCGGACGGACTCGTTCCTACAGGAATCCATTGCGTCCACACAAATATCCATTGGATCCACGGGGGCTCGTGGTGGGAGGCGATGTACCCCTGCCTTGCTGGACGCAGTGCAGTACATCTAACGCCCGGACCCTAGGAAGGCGGTGCAACCTCTTCGGTGGCACGTCATCCCTGTGAGGTCGGGTTCTAAGCCGGAGGTAAACTCCGGCATGGTGTACAGCAAGCATGTTGAGGACGCGAGGCGTGCACGCGGTGGAACACACCAAGCATGGATGGTTGTGCATGGTGTACGATAAGCATGTTGAGGGTGCGGGATTTGATGAGGAAGAGAGTAGGGCATGGGAGATGACGGAGCCACGACTCCCTTGAGCTGGTCTGTATTCTATGTCCTACTCTACCTTGTCGGCATCCGCGCCTCCAGTTTGAGGGGCTTAGCTGACCGGCGGACATGGACAGGGTCAGAACAACAAGGACGATCGCCGGTGAAAATTTAGAGTAGTTTTACGTTGCATGTAATTGTATGGATTTGATGATTTAAAATGAGGCATGCAATTGTGAAATCCAAGTGGATTTTTTTATTGTTGACATGTCGTTCGTGGATGTTTGGAGGCAAAATTTTGCTAGTTGTGGTTGTAGATGCTCTGATACAGCTATCTATTTGGTCTAGTTGGTCTACCTACTTATGCTACTTCTGACCGTTGGCCAAGAGCACCGACCTGAACCGCATCCATGTAATTGAGGTTGTGTTTGTTGCTTGTAATCGAGAAAACACCAAGGGCATCTCTAGTGATCCCATAAATTTTATAGGTATAAATGACCGAGTAAATTTAGTGGAGTAAATTTTTACTCCTCTAAAGATGGTCGGACCTAGCCGATTCCCTAAACTTAGTGGAGCATTTTTTCTTAATACTTTTGGCCTAGTCGCATAAATCTAAAAAATGGCACAATGTGTCATCAATCAATCAAAAATTTGAAGGTAAACATGCATAACATATATACCCTTAACAAGCATACAGTTTCACGGATCAAGATATTCAAATTAAAATATGCAAAGTTCATCTGAAAGGCATCACATCATCGATCAAGTTTGATCCAAAATCACCAAAATTGCGGATCGAGGCCAACCAATGGCATGCACAAACTGAAACACCTTCCTCGCTAAAGAAATCACCACGGCCACCACCATACACATGGCCAACCCCATAAGCACCACCATCGTCTCGTCCACCACCACCACCACCATCACCATTCCGAAGAGAGACCTCCGCTTGGGTTAAGATCTTCCCACGAGGGAGCCCCCAAAACTTTTTTGTGGTATCATCCATTGTGGCTGGGTTCATGAACATGATAGCATAGTCTTCAACTTCCTTTGCATTCCAAAGCCTCTCCTCGTTGAGTGCAAGCCTAAGCTCCTCTGCCTTTAACTTTCTCTCTTCAGCTTCCATCTTGGATTTTCATTTCTCGCCGTCCAACATCCTGATCTCATTCCATCTCGTCGTCTTCTCTTTCCATGCGTTCGGCTGCCAACACTTTCTTGGCCTCAATCATGGCCATGTTGAAAATATGCCAGAGGCAATAATATTTGTATTATTTATTTGCAAGTTTATATTTGATGTTTATATTCAATGCCATAAGTGCAAAAATGCATTCGAGAAAATCGGAGAAGAAACAAAGAAACCGAAAAGGGTAAAAAAATCGAACCAACAAAGTGATTGCTTGCTCGCTCGAGCCTGTGTGCAAAAAAATAGATTAATGGGCCGGCCCGAGGGAAAAAGTCCTTCTAGCGAAACATAAGCTAATCTCGCTATAAGAAACTTTGTGCAGTTCAACCTTGTACCAACCAACACTAGTATCTTGTTCAATGAATGTGTTGTACTTGAGAAACCTTGTGTAGTGCAACTCACTGAAAGTACCTCCGCAGAACAGCCGGCGGCGAAGGGGGACGAATGCATGCGCTGATTAGCTGAAGACGGATTTGCGTGTTTTGGCATCCAACTATTCGTAGCGCTCCTGAACCAGGTTCTCCTCGGAGCTGATCTTGGCGTGTCGCAGCTTGGCGGCCTATGTATCTCTCATGGCTCGAGTGTCCATGGTGACCTGAAGCTTCTTCTCAGCCAGCCGCTCCAAAGCAGCGCTCTTCTTCACTAATGGCGTGCAAGACACAAGGATAGTGTCGCACTTTCGTGTAAGTATCTCAAATAGTTATCGTCCCAATGAAGAGCGAAGAGCGGTAATTATGAGTAAAATTTCTATCACACACAAGTCGTCACAAATCTTATGTGAAGTAACTGCTTGTGATTCTCCAAAAGCTATTACTGTTCCAAGAGGCAAATAAACCAGAGTAGTAAATATGAGATGCTTGCAGCAAGAATAATAAGGACTTGGTAGTATAAAGCATAAATTAAGGACTGAAAGTAGAAGTGTTTTCCTCTGCAATAGACAGATTAGGCGAGAAGAAACTTCGGATCATGTATACCTCAAGTGTGCTAGTTCAATGGTAATCCCAGTTACCTTGTATCATGAGTTTAGTATATGATTTGCTTGTTCTATAGGTGGATCATCCTAAAGCTATGAAACTCCTCCTTGCGGAATGTATTCCACACTATGGTCCTGCTTCAACGTTGCCACAACGTGGTCGTCTCCATAATTGGAATCATACATTATGTTCCGTGGATCACTGTTATCTTGCATTATTTTCGATCCTCATAGATGTCTCCACTTGTCATGTCAAAGGTCGCAGATTCCCTAAACAATATATGTTACCTATGTAAGTCTTTAGAACGTGTTGCCTAAACCCTTAAATTGGACAACACACATAGCGTTCACCACAGTATAACACATTACTAGATAAATCATAAGACTACAAACACAAATGACGACATATAAGATAGGCACAAACAATTCTTACCACTCACCTACATCTCCCACGCCTAGAGGAAATTACTCACACATCGTTTTTTTCTTTCCTTCTTTGCTATACTTTGGTTTTCTTTGTTTCTTTATCGCTTTTGTTGATTTTGTTTTTTCCACACAAATCTACTTTTTCTTAGTACAATGTACATTTTTAGAGCACACATGAAACATTTTTCCAATACAATCTATACACTTTTCATACATGCTGTATATTTTTTAAATACATATGTTGAACACTTCTATTTATACACGGTAACATTTTTTAAATACACGTTGTACATTTTTTGATGGCAATAGATTTTTTCAAAACTATGCAAAGTATTATTTTACAATGTATAAACATTTCTAAAAAAATCATGGATATTTTTGGAAACACGTGAATATTTCTTTAAAATATCACGTAATTTTTTTAATGGAAATAAACAAATTTTTGAACCAATTCGAACATTTTTTACACTGTATATAACATCTTTTAAAATGGAAAGAACATATATTTAAAAAAAACTTGATCATTTCCATAAAATGTCAGGTACAAACACGGGAATATTACCATAAAATGTCATGTACATTTGTTTAGCAGTATGAAATATTTTTTACATTTTATATTTTTGTAAAAAAACTGCACATATTTTGTTTGTCTTTGTAACCTATGCAAACATTTTTTTTACACTTTATCTAATTTTATTCTAAAATGCCACAGCCATTTTATTGAAACAAGGGAATATTTCCAGAAAACGTCAGGTACATTGTTTAACGGTATAATTTTTGTTGACTGTGTATATACATTTTTACTTCTTTTTTTCATTTACATTTCGTTTTTTGAACCTATACAAACATTTTTAAACTGTATATAATTCTTGTTTTCAAAAATATTACAAACATTTTTTTTTGAAACACGGGAATATTGCCATAAAATATCACCTACATTTTTTCCATCGTGCGGACTATTTTTAAACATTGTATAAAACTTTTTTTTATAAAATATGCTTACATATTTCTGAAACACCGGAACATGTTTTGGAACACGTGAATATTACTTTCAAATGTCAGGTCTAATTTTTGAATTGAAAGAAACAATTTTTTGAACCTATGCAGACTTTTTCTTTACACTGTATATAAGTTTTATCTAAAATGTCACGAACATATTTTGTAACGTGGGAATATTTTCATAAAATGTAGTCAACATTTTCTAATGGTATGAAATACATTTTTAACATTGTGTAAACATTTTGGAAAAAGTCGCATATATTTTTTGAAACACCGGAACATTTTTTTATTGTCAAGGATATTTAGGTAGAAACACTTGAATGTTTCTTTAAAATGTCACATACATTTCTTTAAATGGAAATTAAATAATTTTTCGAACCTATGGGAACATTTTGTTTTGCACTGTATATTACAATTTATTAAAATGCCATTTACATTTTTTTGGAAGATGATAATATTCCTATAAGTATCACTTATGTATTTTTTATTGGTACGATTTTTGGTTACATTGTATATTTTTAAAAAGTTTTGTAAACAATCTGTGAAACACTGGAACAAATTTTCATTGTCAAGAATGTTATTTGGGAATACTCGCGTATTTCGTTTAAATGTCACGTGCATTTTTAGAATGGAAAATAATATTTGTTTGAACCTACGTGATTTTTTCTAAAATGTCACGAACATTGTTTTTAGAACACTGGAATGTTTCTATAAAATGTCACGTACAATTTTTTTAATTTTACAAATTATGTTTTGTTACATTGCGTAAATATTTTAAAAAATTCCATATACATTTAACGAAACACCGGATGAAATTTCGTTTTCAAGATCATTTTTCTGAAAGTTATCAACATTTTTTGAAACGGTCTAACATTTCTTCTATACTATGTTAACAATTTTTCAAATTTGTGGATTTTAATTTTTTAGTAAATATTAGTTTCAGAAATATATGCATTTAAGATGAAAAAAAAAGAAAAGAAGAAGTAACGCAGCATTAAAACCCACCTCGCTGAACTGTCAGTTTTTCCATCGCACTACGGACGCGGACAAAGCACCATAATAACACGTCCTACATATGCGACCTGGTTTTGACTGGTCGTAATGGGCAGTATCATATATTAATATTATGTATATGATATTAGTTTATGATATTATATCTGTAATGCGTAGTATCATATATTAGTATCATAGAGGATTACGTTTATTGCCATGCATAACACAAAGTACTAAATCATTTAATATGATACGGTATCATGATATGATACTCAAGTCTTTCTTTTTTCATTTAATTCTATGTCACCTCATCAAAATTGCTTAATTTGCACACATGATACTATCTATGATACTCACATTACGGACAGTCTAAAGGAAGCATCGATTGCTACATACGTCAAGGCGCACATGTTTTTTTTTTGAGAATAAGGATCTGTTTGGTTCTAGGACTAGCATTGCCACACTTTGCCACACATTTTGCCAAGCTTGCCTAAGGTTAGTTCATCAAAATGAGAGCCACAAGTTGGCAAGTCTAAGGGAATCTTGCCACACTTTTTATATGTATGCCATATGGGGCCCAAGTGTGGCTTGCCTAAGGTGTGGCTTGAACCAAACACTCACCTAAATTGGTTAAATTTGGCTAACCTTAATTGTGACAATTTTTAATTAAATTAGTCACAAACCAAAAAGCCCTTAAGTCACAGATGTTAGGTGTACCTTGCCGTACCCACCGGCGGACGAGGAAGGTGCAACAGACGCGGACAAAAATACGCCCCCTGCACTACACGTGCATGCGGCCCGACCTGGCGAGACCGGCTGGATCGATCGGATCCAGCACCAGCAGAGAGACCCTTGTTCCATGTTCCATCACATTTTCACGTTCACAACAAGATGCGCGCGTGGGAACCACATGAACATGATGCCTAGGCGAACAAGTTACTTGCCCGGCCCTAACACACATGCGTACGTAAACATACGGACAGTAAAACTGATATAGTTAGAGCAACTTTAATGATGCGACTCATTTTGTTTGCCCGCGTTAATGTGGGTTGGCGCAGACAAAAATGACGGCCCAACGCGCCAATTCAAACTTAAATCATGTCCGCCCGGCATCCGCGCCGACCCATTTCCAACCTAAAATTGCGTCTGGAATGTGTCGGCGCGGACGCGAAGCGGACGCGCCGCGCGTCTCCTCATCGTCCGCCGCGTCCCCACCTCGCGGCCACCCAACCGCCACCGGTCGTCTTATTTATGACGACCACCGATAGTGGGCCCACGCGTCAGCCAATGTGCGCGTCCTTTTTTAACCACGCGTGCGGCGGGGCCGGCCTCATCCACTTTTCCACATCTGGCCCCCCACCACTTCCTTTGCTTCCTCGCCGGCGACCGTAAACCCTAGCGCGCGCCATGGGCCTCTTCGGCAAAAGCAATGGCAAGGGGAAGGGCACCCCGACGCCTCGTCATCCCGTGCTCCCCCTCCCCTTTCCCTCCACCGCCGGCGCGTTTCCGCCCTGGACGCCGGCGCCTGCACATCCCGGTGCACCAAGCGTGCTGGCACTGGGAGTACAGGCAGCCCCTCCCCTACCCCGACGTGACGCTGCCGCACCATTGGCATTTGGATCCAAACCGGATCCCGGTGCCGGCGGTTCCGCGGACCCAGCGGGCGCACGACGACGAGGTGCGCTGGCGCCGCGCACTGCTCACACCGGAGCAACGTTGGCTGCCCAAGTATGCCGCCGACTCTCCTAACTGGGAGGCTTGGTTCGCCCTCGAACACGAGGAGCAACGGCGCTCGGGTGTCGACGTCGTCCCGCCGCCGTTCCCATCGCCGCCCCCGCAGGTAGAGCCGGAGGACATGGAGGCGGAGGCGGAGTACCAAGCCGCCCTCGAGGAGGCCATGCGGCACGCGCTAGAGGCTAGCCGCATCGAGGAGGACGCGCACTGGGATGGGCTGGAGCAAGCCCTTGCTCTGTCGCCGGCGGGGGACTCCATCCACACCCCGCTCTTCGTGTCGCCGCCTCCGCTGTCGCCGCCCATACAGCCCAAGCCGGAGCCGGAGCCGGAGCCGTCGCGTAAGCGCTCCCCACCTCCACCCACTTGGCCGGAGGAGGCCTACTCGTGGACGGGCCAGTACCGCGAGTGGGTGAGCGCGCCTCCCGTCTACTTCGCCGCGACGCCGGAGGAAGAGGCGGCCCACCTCGAGCGATGGAAGGAGCAGTGGCTCCGCCAGGAGCAGGGCGACGGCGAGGAGCAGATGCGCTACGAGGCCATGCTCCAACGCGACGCGGAGGCGCTCCGGCTCGAGGAGGAGGAGGAGGAGCGCGCGGCTTGCCGCAATGCCGCCGCCCCAGCAGACGCCGGAGGAGGCTGCCCTGGCAGCGTACCAGCGGCGTTCGGGTGGGCTAGCCCTGCTCCGGTCTTCATCGACCACACCGACGACGGCGCCGTCGAGGGCAAGGGCAAGGCCGACGACGTCTAGGGCAGCGTGTGGGGCGGCAGCAGGCGGGCGCAGACTTTTTTAATGTTTTTATTTAATGTTTATTAGATATAGGTGGACTTTGGCCAGCGTTTGACCGGTCACTTTTATGTTTAATTATGTTTATTTCGTGTAACTTGTTTTTTTTCATGCCGTCACATTTGAGTCGTCTTCCCTGTTGGACGATCAAGCCGACCCATTTTAAAATGCGGACACCAGCATTTGCCTAACCGATCCAAACGAATAAAAAATGGATAAAACGCGCGTCCATTTGAATCACCCCGTTGGAGTTGCTCTTATGATGCATCCACGAACGAAACCGAACCCTAACACACAGTCTACCACGTGCGAAGCAGACTACGTCCTTTTAACACGCGCTGCTCAAAGCATCAAGCCTTAACACGATCCCAGATTCCCAGATCGATCAATGCGGCGAGCAGGTAGACATATACTCGCTTCGTTCTTAAATATAAGTCTTTTTCATTCTTAAATATAAGTCTTTTTAAAGATTCCAATAAGGAACTATATACAGATGTATATAGACATATTTTAGAATGTAGATTCACTCATTTTACTTTGTATGTAGTTCTTTATTAAAATCTTTAAAAAGACTTATATTTAAGAACGAAGGGAGTAGTTTCCTTTTACTGTCAAAAAGGTAATCCTTCATTTTTATTTAATTATGTACTTTTTCTATTTTTATTTACTCCACATTAGTAGGCTTGTCTAAAGTCAAATTTTCTACACTTTCAAGGAGAGCATGCAGGCCCCTTTTCCTCGGTGGCCTCAGCGTCAGAGATCTTCAACTCTCGGGCATTGCTCTGCGTACGCGGTGGTTATGGCTCCAGCGCACGGACCACTCGCGGCCATGGAGCCACCTACACATCCCCCACGACCCGAACGTCAACGCCATCTTTCGGGCGCCCACCAATTGGATCCTTAGCAACGGCACCGACTGCAGGTTTTGGAAAGACCACTGGATAGACGGGCGTTCTATTGCCGAGATCGCACCTCAAGTTTCGGCGCTCGTCCCTCGACGCTGCCGCAATCTCCGCACTTTTTCGGAGGGCTTGCACCTTCGTTCCTGGGTGCGCGATATCCAGGGCGCGCCTGGTCCGACCACCATGATTCAATACCTTAACCTCTGCCGACGTGTCCACCACTCACAGCTATAGGACATGGCCAACGTCTTGCGTTGGCGTTCGACTACCTCAGGCGCCTACTCCGCTAGCTCATGTTACCAGGCCCTCTTTCTTACTTCTTGTGAGGACCCGCACTCGAAGCTAACGTGGAAGCCATGGGCGCCGCTTCGAATTGGGTTCTTCATTTGGCTAGCGATGCAAGATCGATGCTGGACGGCCGATCGCCTAGCCCGTCATGGCCTCCCCCATGAGCCTAAGTGCGCCTTATGCGACCAAGAGGACGAAACATTGCAGCACTTGCTGGTGTGCTCTCGTGGCAAGTTTGGCACTAGATCCTACGACGGGTTCGCTCCATGGCTGACCTACCCATTGGCGGCATGGATTTCCAATCCTGGTGGGCGGCTACTTGCGAACGTGCGCCCGCTCCCAAAGGGTTGGTCTCCCTCGTCGCCCTCACCGCTTAGTGTCTCTGGAAGCATCGGAACAACTCCATCTTCGACGGTGATCAACTTTCGGTCACCATGCTCTCCTCCATCATCAAGGATGAGGCGTGCCTTTGGGCGAAAGCCGGCGCCACCGGATCCAAAATATCATCTCAGAGAGTTAGCTCCATTGGTCTAGGGGATGAGCAACCCCATCTGTTTGTTCTGCACTCTATACCATGCCTTCATGCGTACATGGCTTAGCGAGTGAATGGCCAGTTCTTTTGGGCGATTCTACCAGAATCGCCCCTCTCCCCAGTTTCTCCCAAAATCACCACTTCATATGTTTTTTACAATCCTAACTAATTAGACCTTAACTAGATAGGATTGTAAAAAAAATATGGAGTGACTCTGGGAGAAGCTGGGAAGGGGGGCGATTCTGGGAGAATCGCCAAAAAGAACTGGCTCGTAATCTCATACTGTATAACTCTTCTTTCTATCAATGAAAAGATACACAACCTTTGCGTATTCGCGAAAAAAAATTAGTTTGTAGAAAAATATATTGACATATACACCATCAATCAATATCAATTGCATGTATTCTCACATAATGTAGATCTGTTATTGTAAATGTTTATATCATTTTCTGCAAACTTAATCAAACTTTATACATTTGACTTTAATCAAAGCTAATATGCGAAGTAAATAAAAATAAAGAAAGTACAACAATTAATTAATAACTAGTAGTAAGGCGTCCCTTCTATTAAAAATTACTATTGGTAAGGCGCCCCTTATGCGACATAATCTAGTCTAGTTGATGTGTCGAACCACGGTGGCGAGCACACACACAAGCTAGCTAAGCGCAACATTGACCAAATAATTAACGTATAGCTTAGCTAGCTGCACAATAATTCCTGTGATGGGTTATTAGGCTAACTTGTCGTTTCTTTAGCGCGATAAATACCCCACACAACATTAGGTTGATCAGCGCGTATGGTAGCCAGCACGTCCAACTCAAATAATCATCATGCGTTCAATAATCCAATATAATTAGTAGTAGGCTAGCCATAGCGGACACATTTTTTTTTTGGACATGGTTCTACAAACCTAGCTCGTGCACAACTTCGTGATTCAATGAACAACCAAATTGAACAAATGATAGCTGAAGATCATGTTATTTATTGGGAATTGAAGGAAACAGTGCCTCCAACGCCACCAGGGTCGACAAAAAGGGACGGTTGTCTGAAAGTGTCCTTCTAATCTCGAGCTCAAATGCTCCTGCATGAATAGTAAAATCCAAAAAGATAGAAAAGAATTAAAAAAATCGATTTTTGTTACAACAGACATTGTTTAATTTTCTGCATGCACTTAAAATTTGATGATGAAATCACATTCATGGAGGTGTCGGCAAAAATAACAGATTCAGCACTACAAAATGCTTTCAGAAATAGTTTTCTTAGCACTGATATTTTTTCCATCGCATTAGGAATGTTTTTCTTCATGGTGGCACGTATATAGAACATTAAATAATGTTTGTTGCCAAAAAATTCAGATTGTCTTTTAATGTTTTTACTAAAAAATTGATCTTACTGCTCACGAGGGTGCATTTGAGCTCGAGAGCAGAAACTCCATGTCCACAATTGGTCGTGTTTGTTTTAGTTTCTTCGATATGTTGTAAGGTCCTCACATGATTAGTAAAGTACGTAAGATAAATGGTAAAGAAAAGAGGTCGGCATGTCCCATTTGTAAGAGGCTTCAAATTTCCATACAAAAAGAGAACTTCAAATTTTGAGATTCATGAAAAATTGCAAATCATAGTTCAAAAGTTTGGAATGGAACACCACAAAATATTGTTTGCTGTTTGTGTATACTGTATACAGAAAACAAGTCGTCGACATTTCGATATAAGTCAACTCTTTTGCGAATATATACAAGTCAACTTACAATATTATTATTATAATTCCAAATTTATTTATTCTTATAATCCAAAGCATTCTTGTATTGATAAATTTGTTTATAAATATTGTGTCCGGGAAAATCATAAAAGAAGCTGTGGGATATTGTAACTACGTAGTTTTTATGTGAAAATATCCTAAAAAATTGTCCATGTTTATATGTACCTCATGAGTTTGGGAATTATTCTAGCGCTCTCTTTTCAAGTCACATAGGATCAGGCAATTTCTCAAATTTGTCGTATAAAAATCAGAAGTTAAATCTTTCAAACATTTTACGTGGTTTCTTTACTTAAAGATATATATTTTGAGATGGGTTTCTTGCCCGACCCTTTGTTAATAAATGTTTAATTCATAACACTAGGCAAAATAAATCAAACATTAAATTGCTAAAGACAATCGGTTTTCTAAAAAAGAACTGCATATGCTTGGAGGAACCAAACGTTAAGTAGTACCGGGCCTCCACGGTCATTCAGTGTCGTTTTCACCCCCTCATTGAATGACCGTGGAGGTCCAACATTAGTCAAATGAAAATATTTCCAGTTTCTGCAAAGGAACGCTAAAAAAGAGCTGTTAGATAAAAATGAATGGTCTGATCATCTTCTTCCTTCAACCATTCTTCTTCCTCTAACAGTAGCATGCAATTTCCCAAAAAAAATGGTAGCACATCTCCTCTGTCCCAGCTCGATCACTATTCCTCCGGCCACCTAGTCTGGCGGAGGTGTCATGTTTAGTCTGTTACTGCTGTCGAGAAGACACCGAAAGATAAAGACGTCCCATACCGCCTGCCTTCTGCCACTGTCGCACCACTTTCGATCCAGCAGCAATAGACTAAACATGACACCTCCGCCAAAGCCACCGTGCATGATTTGTTTAGTCTAATGCACGGTAGCTCTAACGGAGGTGTCATGTTTAGTTTGTTGCTGTTGGATCGAAAGTGGTCTGATGCACGGTAGCTCTAACGGAGGTATCATGTTTAGTCTGTTGCTGCTAGATCGAAAGTGGTGCGATAGTGGCGGACGACAGACGATATGGGACGTCTTTGTCTTCCGGTGTCTTCTCGAGAGGTATATGTAATCGAGGCGCCTGTAGCCGGATAAGGGATGATGGTACAGACGGCTTCAACGACGTGGTTATGCACTTCGGTGGAAACACAAGATCTTGGATCAGGCTATGTAGATGTGCGCCTGCGTCGTGACCTTGCGTTGAAGGTTGGTTTTGGGGTTGAGAATCCGGAGTTCAACCTTGTGTTGGACTCGCCATCATCGGCACACGTGCGGCCATTTCTTCTCGAAGGGGTTTCCTAGGAGTTATGTTTGATGTCGTCTTGTAATATAGGGTTAGTGGTTATCTGATGAAGTTACTGTCACGAGGCATGCAACCTTCTTTTCGCTTTATTTCCGGACGATATTATTCGGCTACTGGATTTTGCATTCTTAATAATATATGATCGTGTGCATCATCCTGATGCAGAGACCGGGGTTATCCTCCTTTAAAAAAAAAATCAAAACCACACTAAAAAGCATGTACTCCTATGGCTGTTGTACACGTGGCTCTCTCTGGTTGGGTAGGTCTTGCACGTATGCGCACCAAAAGCATTTCCCGCCAGCTTCCTCGTGAGAAAGGCGTTGCACGTACGCGCGGCCGGACTCGGTAGCTACGCGAAGAAACCATTGGGCGATCGTTCCACCAGACGAACAATCATCAAGCAAAGCATGCCGAATAATGAATCGATCATTATCCCCCAACAAAACCCCCATATCCAATTGTGGATTCACACTGGCTTGCAGGCAGCACTCATGAGACGAGCGCATACAACCAAGCGGTACAGCAAGGCAGCATGGCTGTACGTGCGCATCAGTGTGCTGTGCCATTATTGAGCTTCCCCCCAACGGATCGATCCATCGGTCGACCGAGGAGAAAAATATACAAAATCAAAATATATATAAATAAAAAGGCAACTGATTTCTAGCTCAGAAAAAAATTATGATGGAACATGGCCATGGGGCTAGCTAGCTAACTCCTTCCTTGTGCACTGATTAGTGTTGGATGCGTAAGCGTGAGCATTAGTACTCGGTCGTTAAGGATCTAGATGTGGCCAGGACGACAAGCAGACACACATGCATGAGTGATGCTGATCATCAGTGGCCCTCGCTAGATTTAATACTGCTGGCACCTCTCTCACCAAACTGTGACCATTATTCTTCTTGGCCTCCTCGTCGATCCTATCTTCCCTTTATATGCGTCTCCGGTCGTCACATCACGCCACCATAGAAGAGAGAGATAGTATCTACATAGAGAAGAGCGAGAGGGAGAGAGGAAGCAGCTAGCCAGGCAGGCAGCGGCCCTGAGCTGATCGAATGGGGAACAGCCTGAGGTGCTGCCTGGCGTGCGTGCTGCCGTGCGGCGCGCTGGACCTGGTCCGGATCGTGCACCTCAGCGGCCGCGTCGACGAGTACGGCCGCGCCGTGCTCGCCGGGGAGGTCCTGGCGGCGCACCCGAACCACGTGCTCAGCCGCCCCTGCGGGTCCAGGCAGCAGGGCGGGCCGCGGATCGTCATCATCGTGTCGCCCGAGGCCGAGCTGGAGCGCGGCGAGATCTACTTCCTCCTCCCGGCCGCCTCCGTGCCCGCCGACGCCAAGAAGAAGACCAAGACCAAGCGCGAGCCGAGCCCCGGCGCCGCCGCCGAGGAGGGCCGGCGACACCATCGCCACCACGTCCGGAGCAAGTCGGAAGGCAGCGCGGCCACGGCCGCCGTCGACGGTCACCAGCAGCAGCAGCACCGGAGGCGCATGAGCACCGGCAGCCACGCCACATCGTGGCACCCTCACCTGGCGCGCATCGCCGAGGACCCCTGATCGAGCTCTGGCTCCCGGTCGTGCCGGTATTGTCCTTTCTGCATGGATGGTCTCGTTTTCCTGTCTGATCGCGTGGTAAATATTCTTGTTGCATGTCTCACATTTATTATTGTCTTGTGTGTACATTGGATTCAAGCGTCGCGTGTGTAAACAGAACAATGCTGTGACCGTGGCATATGTTTCTCTTTGAGTTTTGAACTTCGTGATTTGTGCCTTGTGACACTTCTGTTGTAAATACAAAAGGAGCTGTCAATTTTGGTCTCTCCTAATGCCCTTTTTTAAGGGAAAAGTCCAAAACAAACCTTCAAGTTGTAGATGAAAGCTAAATCAAACCTTGAACTTCAAATCCCTGAAATCGGCACACCGAACTTTCTAATCCTAGTCTATTTTAAACCTTGGGCTGGTTTTCGATGGGATTTTTCGATGGGGGCAGCAGGTTGAGCCGGGATCATTGGTGACTGGGCCGGCCCACCAAGCATGTAGCGTGTTTTTCCTTTAACTTAGAAAATACCCGTCAAAAAATACCAAAAAAGACAAGACTCAGCGAGAATCGAACTTGAGATCTGACGCTGCAAAACTTGGTACAAAGTGAATCAAGTAAATATTTAACTAGTCTACTTAGCATTGTGATTCGAAAACAATTCGGAATATTTTTTCTTGAAAGTAATCAACGATTTTGAAATCCGAATATACTTAACAGTGAAAATCAGGTTTTCAAATTCCAAACATGTTTTAAAAAAATGTGAAGAATTTTTGGAATTACGATTTCTTTCTAACACAAACAAATTTTCAAACGTGAACCATTTTTGAAATCCCTGAATATTTTTTATACATGAACAAAATTTTCAAAACACTAACATTTTTTGAAACCTGAAAAAAAATTAAAGTGAGAACAATTTTTCAAAACATGAAGAATTTTAAAACATACACATACTTTGAACAAATGGGAACAAATTTAGAAACCTGAACGATATTTTGAAATGCCAACACTTACTAAAAAACTTCAAAATGGGAGAATTTACTCTTACTTTAGAAATTTCGTTCATGTTTAAAAAAAATCATGTTTTCAACAATTAGGTCTTCTTTTCCAAAAAGTGTTTGCGCTTCAAAAAAATCCAGGGCTTTAAAAATGGTTCACATTTTCAAAAAGAAACTGTTTTTCAAAAACTATTCGTAATTCCAAAAAAAATTACATTTAGAAAAATGTTTTTTGCTTCTAAGAATATTCGGATTTCAAGAAAAAGTTACAAAAAAAAGTTTAGATCTCGACGCAGGGTGTGTTTAAATATTTCCGCGCTTCTGTTATGTCACCAATCGATATCAGTTAAATTGGCTAGCAGCGCCTGGTTGTAAGTTCGATCCAGGGCAGCTTTTCTTTCCGACGTTTTTATGCCGTGCGGTTCGGAAAAATTGTTGCAAAAAATGGCTGCAGACAACGATCCTGGGTTTGACCTGCCATGTCGACAATCCCTGTTTGGCAACGCACTCAAGGTTTAGAATAGACCGGGATTGAATAGTTGGGTGTGCTGATTTAAGGGATTTAAAGTTGAGGATTCTATTTAGCTTTCGTCTACAACTTTAAAGTTTGTTTTGGACATTTTCCTTTTTTTAAACATACGTTGTAGCCTGCACATCCCTACATATTTGAAGGTAACACGTGTTTCATTTGTAAAACAAAAGTAAAGTACAAGTGACGTAGTAGTTTGTAGACATCTACCTGACAAAATTAAAAAGACAACAGAACACAAGCAATAGGCCAAAAGACCCCAACCAAAAAAAATTGCAATCAAGACCGAAGAATTCCTTAAGTTTGATGCCAATGCATGTAAGATGCACTAAGAAGAACATACAAAGACGAGTATAAGAAACGAGATTATAGAAAGAGGATACGGCAGCTGGTTCCACCGAAATACACAATGGCCCCATGGAAGTAAGCAAAAAGAGCATAAACATCTACGGTCTCTTTTTCTGATTGCGAGGGTCGCCGACCACTGTTAAAGTTCCGACATCGTTGAAGTAGCCGTTGTAGAAGAGCAACATAGTCGACTTTCATCCAAGGAAATGGGGGGGGGGGGGGGGGGGGGGGGCTCATCCATAGGCTTTACGAGTTCTAGTAGCCACCCACCTCTATATACGGGATTGTAGTCATCGATGAAAGATCGGGCGGGGGACACGCCCCATACTTATGTGTCCCTAGATCTAAGGCCACCGTCGGCTCGTCGAGGAATATGCCCATATATGCTCGCCGCACACTAGAAAACACTATAGTTGCCCCTTCCAAACTTATTTGAAGGGCCACCGCCACCACTAAATATAACTGAAGTATCAAACGATCATGGACTCCTGAACAATTCATTAGATCTAATGAAGGATCGGCGGACTGCCACCCACCACACGCTTCCCCGTCAAAAATGGAGTGAGGATCGTCGGAGTGGGGTGGAGTGGTGAGGACATATTCCGCCCCAGGAACACCGCCACCGCCTCGCCAAGATAACTTAACCTGTCAAAAAGCGGGCCTGATACGTCCTAAACATATGTACTTTCTTTTTTTACTATTCTACTTAGAGTTTATCCTCTAAACTTACTCCAATGAATAAAAACTAATTGTGGTTTCCAGCAAAATTGTGTTGGGGGTTATCATCTATGCAGAAAAAACTCTTCGTTCGAGAAATTGAGAAAATCCAAGCAAGGTTTTGAACAGAAGAGGACATAGGCCAGACGATGACAACCAAGGGTCTCGTAACTCTCAAGTGGCCAAACCAAGAGCTCTAAGGTTGGCGCGCCCCGCGGAACCTTTCCCTGGTCCTGGTGCCCCAGTCCCCTGGTCCATAATCACCCAAGTATCACATATATTTTTTATTCGAGCGGAGACCACTGCCATTGCTGGTCTTCGTACTGGAGGGTTGTTGGGAGGAAGATCATGCCTCCGGAAAAGGGGGGGGGGGCGTGGATTTTACTATCAACTTTGTCGGGTGGTAGGTGCGACATATGCCAACGGGTGGCTTATCATGGTGGGAGCCAGTAAGATATCGCCGGTGCCTGAAAACGGGATGAGGCGAAGACATGCACATCGGCGAATCTTACCCAGCTTCGGGGCTCTCCATGGAGATAACACCCCTACTGCTGCTCTGCGGGGTCTCCGCATGATCACTAGAAGGACAAGTAACTACACAATGCTCCTTGAGCTGTTCGGTGGGAGGAGAAAGAAGGGTCGGCTGGCCTGCTTATTCTCCTCGTGAGGTGTCTAAAACTAGCTGGGGGTCGAACCCTTTGCATGGGCGCCCCAGGGGGTTTATATAGGCCTGCCCCCGGGGGTACAATGGTAATCCGACTGGGCGCGGGGCCTAGCCGTCTGTGACTGCGCTCGCCGGCTTCTGCGCCGGCCGCTGGGGCCCGCCGACTGGTGGGTCCCGCCGGCTGCCGGCCCCTTGGTCGACAGGCAGGCCCCACTGTCCAGGGCTTGGTCGGCGGCTGGTCACTGTTGCTCTATCTTGGTGACGTGGGCTTCGTCGTGGTAGGTGTGGCTACAGTACCGCCGCCCGGTGGGCGATTGCTGTAGCCTCACCGCGTCTTGTCTCCTTAATGGGGCGTCTCCTTCGAGGAAGGCGGCAAGCCGGCTGCGGGGAGCCGGCTCTGTCTTGGGCCGACAAGGGGAGGCATGGCCGCCTTCGGGTGTCTCTCTGCCCGAAGGGGCCCACCGCCCGTGGGCCGTACTGGCAGTCCATCATGGATGACATTGAAGGAAATATGCCCTAGAGGCAATAATAAAGTTATTATTTATTTCCTTATATCATGATAAATGTTTATTATTCATGCTAGAATTGTATTAACCGGAAACATAATACATGTGTGAATACATAGACAAACAGAGTGTCACTAGTATGCCTCTACTAGACTAGCTCGTTAATCAAAGATGGTTATGTTTCCTAACCATGAACAAAGAGTTGTTATTTGATTAACGAGGTCACATCATTAGTTGAATGATCTGATTGACATGACCCATTCCATTAGCTTAGCACCCGATCGTTTAGTATGTTGCTATTGCTTTCTTCATGACTTATACATGTTCCTATAACTATGAGATTATGCAACTCCCGTTTACCGGAGGAACACTTTGGGTACTACCAAACGTCACAACGTAATTGGGTGATTATAAAGGAGTACTACAAGTGTCTCCAATGGTAGATGTTGGGTTGGCGTATTTCGAGATTAGGGTTTGTCACTCCGATTGTCGGAGAGGTATCTCTGGGCCCTCTCGGTAATACATATCACATAAGCCTTGCAAGCATAATAACTAAAGATGTTAGTTATGAGATGATGTATTACGGAACGAGTAAAGAGACTTGCCAGTAACGAGATTGAACTAGGTATTGGATACCGACGATCGAATCTCGGGCAAGTAACATACCGATGACAAAGGGAACAACGTATGTTGTTATGCGGTCTGACCGATAAAGATCTTCGTAGAATATGTAGGAGCCAATATGGGCATCCAGGTCCCGCTATTGGTTATTGACCGGAGACATGTCTCGGTCATGTCTACATTGTTCTCGAACCGTAGGGTCCGCACGCTTAACGTTACGATGACAGTTATTATGAGTTTATGCATTTTGATGTACCGAAGGTTGTTCGGAGTCCCGGATGTGATCACGGACATGACGAGGAGTCTCAAAATGGTCGAGACATAAAGATTGATATATTGGAAGCCTATGTTTGGACATCGGAAGTGTTCCGGGTGAAATCGGGATTTTACCGGAATACCGGGAGGGTTACCGGAACCCCCCGGGAGCTAGATGGGCCATAATGGGCCTTAGTGGAAAAGAGAAGGGGCTGCCCTAGATGGGCTGCGCGCCGCCCCCTTCCCCTAGTCCTATTAGGACTAGGAAAGGGTGGCCGGCCACCTCCTCCTCTTTTCCCCGCCAAGGAATCCTAGTTGGACTAGGATTGGAGGGGGAATCCTACTCCCAGTGGGAGTAGGACTCTCCTGCGCCTCCCTCCTTGGCCGGCCAGCCCCTCCTCCCTTGCTCCTTTATATACGGGGGCAGGGGACACCCCAAGACACACAAGTTGATCATTGTTGATCGTTCCTTAGCCGTGTGCGGTGCCCCCTGCCACCAAATTCCACCTCGGTCATATCGTTGTAGAGCTTAGGCGAAGCCCTGCGTCGGTAGTACATCAAGATCGTCACCACGCCGTCGTGCTGATGAAACTCTTCCTCGACGCTTTGCTGGATCGGAGCCCGAGGATCGTCATCGAGCTGAACGTGTGCTAAGAACTCGAAGGTGCCGGAGTAACGGTGCTTGGATCGGTCGGATCGGGAAGAAGACGTACGACTACTTCCTCTACGTTGTGTGATCGCTTCCGCAGTCGGTCTGCGTTGGTACGTAGACAACACTCTCCCCTCTCGTTGCTATGCATCACCATGATCTTGCGTGTGCATAGGAAATTTTTCAAAATTACTACGTTCCCCAACAGACATCAGGGTCAACATGGCAACAGTGTTGCGCCGGACGGGTCATGGTTACCCGTACGGCGCATTGTGCCGGTCGTGCTCCGGGATTTGGGGGTGGCAGGCTTCACTGTAGCCACGCCCCGTCACACCGCCGTTAGGTGGATGCAAACTTTGAGGGTACGGTCTCGACCGCTTTGTGGGAGCCGGCTTCTTGGAGTCGGCCTTCTCGCGGCCGGCTTCTCGAAGCCGGCCCTCCCGTGGCCTCCTTCATGGGGGCTAAAGTCGGGCCACCTTCCGACAACCGGCCTGGGTGACGGCCAGTAAGGGGAAGGCGGCCCCATGTCTTGGGTTCTTGAGAGCCGGACGGGCTCGTAATTTTTTCAGAAGGGCCAGGGGAAGCCGGCCTGGCTACCCATGGCTATTTACTCCGACAGTAGTCCCCGAAGCTGATCGAGCTTCGAGGCGGACAGAGGGACGAGAAGCTTGGTCAGCATCCTACCCTGAGGAGCCGGCTTTGCTGGTGTATGCCGATTTCAGAGAGCTCTGTGTCTTGCAGGTGGGAAAGTGGTTGACCCGCGTGCTGACCGTGGGCCCTCCCGCGGGCCATGTGGCAGCGAAACCCTGCCAGTGCACGCGCGCGATGGGACGCCTCCGCAGGCCCGGGCCCGCCACTCCTAGGCCTCGGCCCGAGCGCTGATCTTCTACGGCCCAGGTGGACCGCTCGCCTCCATGTGGCGATTTTATTTCACCGTTAGGGCGTAATAAACGCGGGACGTGGGGGAGTGGGCACAGTCGATCCCCACGTTTCCCCACGCCACGCCTCCTCGGCTCCGCCACGCGAGCCTATAAGTAGGGGGAGGGGGAGAGACAGAGGTTCGCACGCTCTCTCTCACTCCGCCCCTCCTCGTCCTCCTTTTTTCCTCTCGTGCCGCCACAGCTTCCCGTATCAGCGCCGCCGCACCGCCACATCGTCTCGCTCCCATGGCGCTGTCGAGCTCGTGGGACGGCTCCAACATCCATGAGGACCACGTTGAGTTCCTCCGCCTGACTCGGCGCCTGCCCGACACCAACCTCGTGCAGGTCCGCCTGGCGCCGGAGGAGGAGATCTCGCCGGCACCGGAGGAAGGCGAGCGGGTCGTCTTCCACTCGCACTTCCTGCGCGGCTTCGGCCTTCCGGCGAGTGGGTTCCTGCGCTCCTTCCTTGAATTCTACAATCTTCAGCCGCATCACCTCACGCCCAACGCGGTGATGCTGCTGTCGGCCTTCGTCTCTCTCTGCGAAGGTTTCTTGGGGGTGCTCCCCACGCTGGAGCTTTGGGGGGAATTCTTCCAGAGCAAACTCAGCACCGTCGTCGCAGGCGTGCCCGCCCCCTGCGGGGCCTAGATTGCCATGAGCAGGTCGAGCGAGAACAATCCGTTCCCGTCCATCCCCCTGATCCAGTCGGTGAATCTCTGGCAGAAGTCGTACTTCTACGTGAAGAACGTCGCCCAGCAAGGAGACCACATCAACTTGCCGGCTTACGTAGCCGGCCTGCTGGCTGGGAGGCAACCCTCATGGAGTTTCCGGTCCAGGTCACTGTCTCCGGCCGGGAACGCATCCATCTCCCGGCTTCGGGTGATGATCCAGTCGGAAGGCCTGACCAGAGCTGACTTGGTGGCCGCCTTCGTGGAGCGCCGGCTACTTCCTCTCCAAAGTCGGCCCCACATGATGTGTCAGATGAGCGGCCACTTCGACCCAAGCCGGCTGAGCACCAGGGAGATGCCTCATTCGGAGGTGTCGTACATGGTGAATCATATCTCCAATTGCAAGCTCGCCGAGGACTGGCGATACGGCAAGGCGTCGTATTCTCGCACCAACCCTCCGCCCGTGGTAAGCTTTCCTCTCTTTCTTCTTTTTGTTGGTAGCCGGCCTCATGGTGGCCGGCCTCTGATCAGTCGGTTCTCTTTAGCAGAACCCCCTCCTTCCGCCGATGACCGGGGCAGCAGGGATAGAACGCCGGTACGTCCCCGACCGCACGGTGGATGACATCGACGACCCGGATTTGGGAGCGGCCGCCATGGAAGACGCCGTTGTGGGGGACAACAACGAGCCCGGAGGCACATGGCTTACTGCCGGCTTCGAGGACTGGCCGGATGATGCCGAAGTCGAAGTCGCCCCGCGTCGCCAGCCGGCGCCTGACCATCAAGGCGCGGGCTCGTCCACCGCGCCGGCTGTCAGCGGCGGCGCATAGAAGCGTCGGGCCGCGTCAATCCTCTTCGGCAGCCGGCCGAAGAAGTCCAAGGCCTCCACCGCGGCGACCAAACGAGATGAGGCGGCCGCGAAGGTGGCCCGCTTCCGCAAGGCGGTGAAGCAGCCTCAGGCGGTCTCAGTGTAAGTCATCGATTGCTTGGACGCATGCTTTTCATTGTTCTCTTCTGTTGAACACTCTTCCTAACCTTTCTCCGCTCGCTGGACAGGGCGCCGCTTTTCCTTGAGCGGGGTCCGGCCGGCTCCGTAGTTGGGCCGACTGGAAGGTCTTCAGGCTCCCACCGCGTGGACCCCCGCGCTGACCTCAGGGAGGCCACGGAGCGGAACGCCTGTTGAGTAACGTTGCAGAAAACAAAAAATTTCCTACTCGTTTCACCAAGATCCATCTAGGAGTTCATCTAGCAACGAGTCATCAGATGCATCTACATACCTTTGTAGATCGCATGCGGAAGCGTTCAAAGAACGGGGATGATGTAGTCGAACACGACGTGATCCAAATCACCGATGACCAAGCGCCGAACGGACGGCACCTTCGCGTTCAACACACGTACGGGTCGGGAGACGTCTCCTCCTTCTTGATCCAGCAAGGGGAAAGGAGAAGTTGATGAAGATCCAGCAGCACGACAGCGTGGTGGTGGATGCAGGGCGTCACAGTAGCAGGGCTTCGCCTATACTACGAGAGAGAGAGAGACGTAACGGGGAGAGAGGGAGGCACCAAAGGCTGTTCTCTGAAGTCCCTCCTCTCCCCCACTATATATAGGGGTGCCTAGGGGGGGCACCGGCCCTAGGAGATGGGATCTCCTAGGGGGGCGGCGGCCTAGGGGTGGGGGGCTTGCCCCCCAAGCAAGGGGGCGCCCCCTTTAGGGTTTCCCCTCAACCCTAGCCGCATGGGCCCTAGGGGAGTGGCGCCCCAGCCCACTTTGGGCTGGGTCCCTTCCCACTTCAGCCCATGGGGCCCTCCGGGATAGGTGGCCCCACCCGGTGGACCCCCGGGACCCTTCCGGTGGTCCCGGTACAGTACCGGTGACCCCGAAACTTGTCTCGATGGCCGAAATAGCACTTCCTATATATAATTCTTTACCTCCGGACCATTCCGGAACTTCTCGTGACGTCCGAGATCTCATCCGGGACTCCGAACAACATTCGGGTTACTGCATATACATATCTTCACAACCCTAGCGTCACCGAACCTTAAGTGTGTAGACCCTACGGGTTCGGGAGACATGTAGACATGACCGAGACGACTCTCCGGTCAATAACCAATAGCGGGATCTGGATACCCATGTTGGCTCCCACATGCTCCACGATGATCTCATCGGATGAACCACGATGTCGAGGATTCAATCAACCCCGTATGCAATTCCCTTTGTCAATCGATATATTAGTTGCCCGAGATTCGATCGTCGGTATCCCAATACCTCGTTCAATCTCGTTACTGGCAAGTTACTTTACTCGTACCGTAATGCATGATCCCGTGACCAGACACTTGGTCACTTTGAGCTCATTATGATGATGCATTACCGAGTGGGCCCAGTGATACCTCTCCGTCATACGGAGTGACAAATCCCAGTCTTGATCCGTGTCAACCCAACAGACACTTTCGGAGATACCCGTAGTCTACCTTTATAGTCACCCAGTTACGTTGTGACGTTTGGTACACCCAAAGCACTCCTACGGTATCCGGGAGTTACACGATCTCATGGTCTAAGGAAAAGATACTTGACATTGGAAAAACTCCAGCAAACGAACTATACGATCTTTATGCTATGTTTAGGACTGGGTCTTGTCCATCACATCATTCTCCTAATGATGTGATCTCGTTATCAATGACATCCAATGTCCATAGTCAGGAAACCATGACTATCTGTTGATCAACGAGCTAGTCAACTAGAGGCTTACTAGGGACATGTTGGTGTCTGTTATTCACACATGTATTACGATTTCCGGATAACACAATTATAGCATGAATAAAGACAATTATCATGAACAAGGAAATATAATAATAATGCTTTTATTATTGCCTCTAGGGCATATTTCCAACAACGCCCGTGAGACGCGGGAGGAGCGGGAGGCGGCGGAACGAGCGGCCGCCCAGGCGGCGAAGGAGCAGGCCGACGCGGCAGCCAAGGCCCAGGCAGAGGCGGCGGCCGCGGAGACGGAGGCGGAGGGCTCGCGCAACTAGCCTCCGCTGCTCGCCATTCCCCTCCGAGCCGTGGCCCCTGACACCCCATTGCCCCTGGCGGAGGAAATCGGCCAGGACCCGCCGCTGATGGAAAGGAGGGAGGACCCCGCGGTCCTCACGGAGATAGTGCTGCCGGCACTGCCAACCGGAGCGGGCCAAGGCGGCCAATCATCAGCGGCGCCAGAGGAGCCGGCCGGGGGTGAGCCGGAGGTCGGAGCCAGCCTCGAGGTGCAACCGGTAACGCGCCGGCGCGTAGGGGGAGGCGCCGCTGCGCCAGAGTCGCGCCGAGTTGCAGGTGCTAGCCAGTCGGCGGAGGCCCTGGAGGCGGCCAGCACCGCCACGTCCGAGTGGACTCCCAGCGGGGGGACTGGCGAGCTGAACATGGCGGCCCAAGAGGTCCGGAGCCGGATTCAAGCTCAGGCCGCCTTGCTGCAGCAGTACACTCAGGAGTTCCTTTCGAAGCGGGCCGCCATCCGGGTGAGTCTTTTATCCTTGGTCGCTTTGTTCTCTTGATTTCTTCTGTGGGGGCGCGTCAGCGCACCCACTGGGTGTAGTCCCCAAGATTCGGGCCGACTGCTGAGCAGTCGGGTCGGATCTTCCTTGACGACTACCTTATCCTCGCCTCCTGTCTGATCTTCCAGGAGTATCATAACTCCCGTGCTACCGCCTTCAACTCCCAGACTCAGGAGTTGGGTCGGAAGACCGAAGACCTAGTCAACAGCCGAAGTAAGTGCTTGATCTTGTTTGTCTCCTGTGGGGGCGCGTCAGCGCACCCACTGGGTGTAGTCCCCGAGATTCAGGCCGACTACTGAGCAGTCGGGTCGGATCTTCCTTGACGACTTTTTCCTCATTGGTTTTTTCTTTTGTCTTTCGTGCTTTCAGGGGCCAACGCCGACTTGAGGAGGGAGCTCGGCGAAGCGCAGGCCGCCCTTTGCACCAAGGATGCTGAGTACGCTGCCTTGGTCCAGGAGCGTGACCGTCTGTCCAAGAAGCTGGTTGACCAGGAGGAGAGCCACAAGGCGGCCCTAAAGAAAGCGCAGGATAGCGAAGCCGTCCTGAAAGCAGAGTTCGAGACCGAGGCGGTGGGCTGGGCTGAGACCCGGCAAGCGCGGAACGAAGGCTTCGGCCGCATCGAGGACTTGGTCGATGGTAAGCCGCCTTCCTCGCTCCTCTCCTGCCCCCGGCCGCCTGGTTTTTGCTCTGACTTGTGTTGCTTCCTGTTCTCTGTGCAGACTACTTTCCCGGCTACTCTGTCTTCGCCGCCCAAACCATCGAGGCCCATCGCGAGGCGTGCCGTCAGGCGGGGGTCAACATCACGCCGGACGCGAATCGGACGCTTGAGGAGCAGCTCTTGGCGGTCCAAGCGCAGCTGCAGCCAGCTCACCGGATGCTTCGCCGCCTCCAACGTGCTGGAGCGCAGGTGTTGGCCGCCCTCTGGCCCGGCGAGACGATCCCCCGCACCCCGAGCCGGACTGCCGACTGGCTGGAGGTTGTAGTCGGTCGCTTTGAAGCTTGGAAGGCGTCGGCAGCCCGGCTTGGAGCCGGGCGGGCGTTGGAGTTCGTCTGAGCCTGGTACCCAGGGCTGAACCTGGACCAGCTGCGCACTTGGCGGCTGGAGGCCGACGCGGAGCTGGAGGAGGTGCGGCCAGCTATCGCTCAGCGTGCTTCGACGATCGCCGAGTGCACCGACATCAGCGTTTTTGCGCCTGAAATCAACGATGATGGCGTTGCCCAGCCGGAGGAGTGGTTCGGGTTGAACCCGGCGGTGGGCGAGGACTCAGCAGAGGAGATCGCCTCCAGCGACAAAGGCGAAGACGATGAAGAAGAGGACGGTGAAGACATCGAGCCGGCCAGTGGAACAACTGGCCGGCCTCAGGCTGACCGTGCCTCCAGCAACGAGGCGCGCGGAAGCGCGCCCTCTGCGGGAGGTGGTGATCAAGCCGAGGTTCGCCAGCCAGCCACTCCTTCAGCCGGCACAACCGTCTCCACCGATCAGCCCGGCTCGTCGGTCGCTCCGCCGGCTTAACCTGCCGTCCTTGTTTTTCCTGCTTGTTGCCTTTTGAACAATCTTTATTAAGCTTTCGCAGTTCCACCCACTGGGGGTGTATCCAAACTATGTTGAATGCTGGCCTCTTGGAGGTCTTTTATGTAAATATTATTGTGTGCATGTTTGGTTTCCATTCGCGTATGCTTTTTATCCTTAGGCTTTTTCCTTTGCCGCCTTCCCTCTTTGGGGAGGCAAGTACTCGAGCTTTCTTGGATTGAAGTGAAGTGAATGGAAACCGGCCGGCCGGCTACTCTGGTAGTCGGTCGGCGGTAGGAGGCAAACCGGCTTTCGTTATATTAGTCCGTTAGTCCCTAGCCATTTTTCGTGTGGGCATCCTTTCCTGCTTTTGACTCTTGCCAGCCGGACAGCCGGTTCTTCGAACTGTGACTTTGGCAAGAGCTAAGCTTGGGTGTCGGCACACTACTTGTCTGACCGCGGGTAGGACTTCTAATATAACTCCAGTCGGCCAGTCCCCGGGCCGACTAGTCGAACCCGGTGCCGGACGGAACAAGTAAATGAAATGACAAGGTCATAAGCATGATACTCTTCATTCATAGATAAAAGATGGCAGTCCCTGAGCCCTCCTCGGGGGGCCTATTGTCTCGTACTTAGTACACAAGTTAGCGTGATACATACTGCATTTCAACTATAAAATCTTCGAAGGAGGTTGGCGTTCCATGGTCGTTTCGACTCCTTGCCAGAGTCGTCTCTCTTGCATGCCTTGGGCTTCTGTGCGTCGACTAGGTAGTAGGAGTCGTTGCCTAAAGCTCTGCTGATGACGAAGGGGCCCTCCCAAGGGGCCGAGAGCTTGTGTTGGCCGGCTGTTCGCTGGATCAGCCGGAGCACAAGGTCGCCCTCTTGGAAGGATCTTGGTCTGACCTTCCAACTATGGTAGCGGCGCGAACCCTGCTGGTAGATGGCAGACCGGCTGAGGGCTAACAGCGGCCTTCTTCCAGCAGGTCGACACCGTCTTCTCGTGCTTCCTTGGCCTCCGCCTTTGTGTACATGGTTACCCAGGGCGAGTCGAACTCGATGTCGGTTGGGATGATCGCCTCGGCACCGTACACGAGGAAGAAAGGAGTGAAGCCGGTTGACTT
The DNA here is from genome assembly GCA_034509565.1 of Triticum monococcum. Classification (NCBI taxonomy): domain Eukaryota; kingdom Viridiplantae; phylum Streptophyta; class Magnoliopsida; order Poales; family Poaceae; genus Triticum; species Triticum monococcum. Next base: position 69,807,684 of record CM067843.1, on the reverse strand, counting down.
GTTTGGGGTAGTGCGCAGACTCCAAAGGACAGCCGGCAGCTCATCGAGCCAACAGCCGGCTGAACGCTCCAGTGGTACGACCAGTCGGGGCTTGATGCCGGAGAGGATGAGGCCGTTGGCTCGCTCGACCTGGTCGTTTGACTGCGGGTGGGCGACGTACGCTAAGTCCAGCCGGATACCTTGCGTTGCGCAGAAACGTGCCAAGGCCCCTTTGGCAAAATTCGTGCCATTGTCGGTGATGATGCTGTGTGGCATGCCGTAATGAGTTGTTATATCTGTGATGAATGTCACGGCAGTCAGCCCATTCAGCTTCTTGATCGGCTTTGCCTCAATCCACTTGGTGAATTTGTCCATGGCGACGAGCAAATGCGTCATGCCGCCGCGCGCCGTCTTGAATGGGCCCACCATGTCCAGTCCCCAAACGGCGAAGGGCCAGGTGAGGGGAATGGTCTTGAGTGCCGAAGCCGGCATGTGTTGCTTGGAGCTGAAGAGCTGGCACCCTTTGCAATATTTAACCAATTCTTTGGCGCCGTCCAAAGCAGTCGGCCAAAAAAACCATGGCGGAAAGCTTTGGCGACGAGTGATCTTGAGGCCGCATGGTGGTCGCATTCTCCTTGGTGGATGTCTCTGAGGATTGCGATGCCCTTCTCTTGCTCGACGCACCGTTGGAGGACTCCAGTGACACTGCGCTTGACGAGCTCTCTGTTGACGATTGTGTATGCTCCGGCTCGACGTTGGACTTGTCTTGCCTCTGTTTCGTCAGCCGGCAGATCTTGGTTTACTAGGAAGTTGAGGATGGACTGAGCCCATGATGGAGCCACGACTTCTCCTATTGCCAATGTGGCTACTGCCACCAGGGTGGGCGGGCTGGGTGGTGAAATGCTAGAGTCGGCCGCCGGCTATTGTGTTGGTGCAGTCCCCGGGCCGACTACCGCAGTCCCCGAGCCGGGTGTGGCAGTCCCCGGATCGGGCGTAACTGCGGAAGTCCCCGGGCCACCTACTTGGTTCTTCGAGCCGGACCCGGCCGCGTCGGGGTCAGGCGGTACGAAGATGGAATCGGACTCTGGAGACGGCTTGATGGACGGCTTGAGGAGGCGTTGTAGAGCGACGCCGGTTGGCATTGCTTGCCGAGTGGAGCCTATTCGAGCCAGGGCATCGGCTGGCTCGTTGTCGGCTTGCGGTACGTGGAGGAACTCGCATCCTTCAAAGTATCCACTGAGTTGCTGAACCAGGAAGCGGTAGCTTGCCATATTTGCGTCCTTGGCGTCCCAGTCGCCGGATGATTGCTGAACCACCAAGTCCGAGTCGCCATAACATAGGATCCGGCGGATGCCGAGTTCCTTGGCAAGACGGAGCCCATGTATGAGCGCCTCGTACTCGGCTACATTGTTGGAGGCGGCAAAGTGAATCTGCAGTGTGTATCTGAGCTTGTCACCTTTGGGAGAGGTAAGGACGACGCCGGCTCCCAAGCCGGTGCGCATCTTGGACCCGTCGAAGTGCATGCACCAATGGGTGGCTTATCATGGCTTCGTGCCGCCGTGCGGCCGCATCAATCGGCTGCTGGATGCGCCGGGTCATGTGGGGGAGTTCTTCGGCCTCCAATCCGTCCAACTCGTCTACGGCCGCCTGGGCGGCACGCAAGTTCTCGAGTGGAGTGGCATAGACCGGGCGGTCGACTCCCAGCGTGTCGGCGATGACAGCGCCGCGTTGCTTGACAACGCCGGCCCGGCTTGGCCCGCCCGGGGCCGGCGTGCCGAAGGCGGCGCGGTCAGCTTCGCGCTGGTAGGCCTCAGTGAGGCGTCTCACGGAAGCCAGCCTCCGGCCCTCCGCGAGGAGAGCAAGGCGGCGTGCCTCCAGTGCTTCATCGTCGGCATCAGCCGGGAGGGGGATGGACAAGTCGTGGGCCGCCGCGCGGGGGCCATCGTGGGCGCTCTCGTCAGCCGTGCCGCCGTGGCCGATGACCATCACCTCGGTGGTGACAGTGTCGCGGCCATTGGTCCGAGGAAGCGGGTCGTTGTAGATCGCGACGTTGGTGGGGAAGGTGTCGAGTGAGGCCGTGTCGGAGTCGACAGGCATCGGGTCGGTGGAGCCAACCGACTCCAAATCCACAGCAGGCTCGCCGGAGACATGGAGCTGGCCGAGGAGGTTGGCGAGGTGGCCGGTGCCCGCATCGGAGGCGAGCTCGTCGGAGATGAGGGTCTCGCCGAGGAGATCGGCGAGGCTGCTCGCCGCGCAGATGCTGGTGACGCCTTGCAGCGCATCGTGGCAAGCGCCATCGGGCGTGCCGGGCTGGCTACGCTCGCTGGGGAGGAAGAGGGTTCCCGTCCAGAACAGGTCTCCGAACGACGGTGCACCTGGCCCCACGGTGGGCGCCAAATGTCGGGTGGTAGGTGCGACATATGCCAACGGGTGGCTTATCATGGTGGGAGCCAGTAAGACATCGCCGGTGCCTGGAAACGGGATGAGGCGAAGACATGCACGTCGGCGGATCTTACCCAGCTTCGGGGCTCTCCATGGAGATAACACCCCTACTGCTGCTCTGCGAGGTCTCCGCATGATCACTAGAAGGACAAGTAACTACACAATGCTCCTTGAGCTGTTCGGTAGGAGGAGAAAGAAGGGTCGGCTGGCCTGCTTCTTCTCCTCGTGAGGTGTCTAAAACTAGCTGGGGGTCGAACCCTTTGCATGGGCGCCCCGGGGGGTTTATATAGGCCTACCCCCTGGGGGTACAATGGTAATCCGACTGGGCGCGGGGCCCAACCGTCTGTGACTGCGCTCGCCGGCTTCTGCACCGGCCGCTGGGGCCCGCCGACTGGTGGGTCCCACCGGCTGCCGGCCCCTTGGTCGACAGGCAGGCCCCACTGTCCAGGACTTGGTCGGCGGCTGGTCACTGTTGCTCTATCTTGGTGACGTGGGCTTCGTCGTGGTAGGCGTGGCTACAGTACCGCCGCCCGGTGGGCGATTGCTGTAGCCTCACCGCGTCTTGTCTCCTTAATGGGGCGTCTCCTTCGAGGAAGGCGGCAAGCCGGCTGCGAGGAGCCGGCTCTGTCTTGGGCCGACTAGGGGAGGCATGGCCGCCTTCGGGTGTCTCTCTGCCCGAAGGGGCCCACCGCCCGTAGGCCGTACTGGCAGTCCATCGTGGATGACATCAGGGTCAACATGGCAACAGTGTTGCCCCGGACGGGTCATGGTTACCCGTACGGTGCACTGTGCCGGTCGTGCTCCGGGATTTGGGGGTGGCAGGCTTCACTGTAGCCACGCCCCGTCACACCGCCGTTAAGTGGATGCAAACTTTGAGGGTATGGTCTCGACCGCTTTGTGGGAGCCGGCTTCTTGGAGTCGGCCTTCTCGCGGTCGGCTTCTCGAAGCCGGCCCTCCCGTGGCCTCCTTCGTGGGGGCTAAAGTCGGGCCACCTTCCGACAACCGGCCTGGGTGACGGCCAGTAAGGTGAAGGCGGCCCCACGTCTTGGGTTCTTGAGAGCCGGACGGGCTCGTAATTTTTTCAGAAGGGCCAGGGGAAGCTGGCCTGGCTACCCATGGCTATTTACTCCGACAAACTTCTTCTCCATCATCGCCATAATGATCTCCCCATCCATGTGCGAGTAATCAGTTGTAGGCACATGGGATGGCTGAGAATTTTGATCTAGTTGAGATGTGAGACCATCATCTAGGTAGAGATAAGGCACCACATCAAAACAATCGATTCCAAAATTTGGGTTAAGCTATTTTCTTGTTGTGATGCTTGTTTTATAGAGAGAACAAAGATTCTTATTGGTGCGTATATCAAGTATGAATTCTTTGAGCATGATTCCTAGTACACCCATTGTTTATGCTAAAAAAATTAGAGTAGCAAACTAACACAATTGATCTTGTTCATGACATATGTGCTTATTTTGGTGTATTTTAATAATTTTATATGTTATATATCATACATCAACATTGTAATGATGATAACTGTTGCTATTAGTTGATTCTCTATTCGAAATTGACATTTCAATATGGTGAAGTTTTTGCTTAAATTATTGGGTAGACTTATTGATGGAAAGTATACCACATGATATCATAGTCTCCTTGTTCTAATATCCGATGAGAGGCCTTCAGATGGCAAGACCTGCATCGTCGAGGAATCAGAAAGAAGAACCTCATAACGAGGCAAAAAGGTTGGAGTAAGAACGTACCACGACCTTGGGAAGCATCTCAAGGTTAAGATTTGTATGTACTTTTTTTTTTTTAATTCTCGGTAACTCATCCTAACAATTTTACTACTAATATATTTATATTTATACAATGTTCAACACTTATCCTTACTAGAATATTTTATATTTATCTACCATTCATAGTGGAATTAACCACACAAACATATTACTAAATATTAAGGTACAATGTTCAATGTTGCAACTCTATCATTTGCAAATAGACTTGTATTTGAATATGTTTTTCACGGGAAGTATGGCAGCGTTTAGAGATATAAATTTTTGTATTGACAAGTTGTACTTGCTAGACTAATTTACTATTACATACAAGAAAACATATATATATATATATATATATATATATATATATATATATAACATCACACTACTCCATAAAGTAGTTCATGTTTTTAAATTGTATTGTGCTGCGTATATAATATTTTATTTTTGCATCTATTCTAGTACTTTTAGATATCTTTGTAGAGTTCTAGAGATATAACACTGTAAAATACCATGATAGAAGCTTGTAGAGCACAATTGTTATCTTAGGGGAATCCAAACATGGAATTATATAGTGTACAACATGTCAACCAGTAGTTTGTCCTCGGATCCTATCATTTTGCATTCTTGCCTTCACATATTTTTTAGTAGTTATTTATCTTCCTTGGTACATCTTTTGATGCATGATCTATTTGCTTTCTCCAAATCGCAGCGTCTATACAACCATGAGACCATGAGAATTCAGAAGTTAATCTGAAACCACAAAATTGTTCTTTCTTTTCTCTTTAGATTGATCAGAACTACACATGACGTACACGCATAAAACATAGAAGGTGACCTATACAAAATGGCAAAGCAGTCGATGTGCCACACTGTAAGGGCGTGGGTCCAATGACAATAGAATGTCAACACACAAGTTCATCGCCATGAAAACAAGAACTTACGGGGTAATGCCTTTGGTAGCATCAAGGGAAATATCTCGAGGGTCAATGATATGTGCCTCGCCTCCCCCTCCCCCCTCCCCGCACGTCGCACCAACATCGTTGCTATCTCATTCAGATTGAGAAAAATGTGTGTATGAGAGAGAGAGAGAGGGAGGGAGAGAGGGAGGGAGAGAGAGAGATATGAAAGTGTGTGCGGTGTGCTTCGCCTTGCAAACGGTCTACTCGAAATGAACTTTGACGACCCTCATCGGCAATGAGCATTGTGAACAAACCTTATGCGATGTGATTGACACTAGACAAACTTTTTCAGCACAATCGGAAACAACACATCAAACTCTCTTTTTTGCGGGTGAAAACCTTGTATTACTCAGCTCTTCAAGTACTTACAATCCATAGCCCATAGCTTTAAGGAAACTTCAGGACCAGAACCTAACCAAGTCATGGTTCTTCCCTCAGTCCCTGCAGAATTAGGTAAGCTATCGCTAACCTTATTTTGAATACGATTTACATTAGTAATACAAGAATCACCAAGCAACATAAGACCGAATCTCTTTAATAATGGACCAATATATCGACCTATCAGTCTCTAATGGCGACAAGAGAGTACTCCCTCTGTAAACTAATATATAAAATGTTTAATATTAGTTTACAGAGGGAGTAAAATTTACAAGGGTACTTCTTAATAGTTATTTTAATAACAAAATCTATAGGATTTCTAGGAAACTTCTTCATTGTAGAGTGCAATCTTAATGTTTTCTTTATTGTTGTTCATTCCAAGTATTTTGGTGACGTATTTGAATTTAACTTTTGTGTAACATCTTGCACTGTAGGTGGCTCGACCCACGCCATGCTACCACGCGCATGGGATTATCATCCAATACCGCGCCACATAGTCGCGTCATCATTGGGCCAAGGCCCAAATCACCCTATTATTATAGCACTATAGCTGCTAGCCACTCCGCCATGTCCCATTCTTTGTAAATACCAGGGGCGCGACCTACTTGAGGCCATTTGAGCCGTTTTTTTTTTGTTTTCTTTTCTTTCATTTTTTTAATCTTTCTTTCTCTGTTTTTTCATTCGTTTTTGTATTCTGTTTCACTATTTTTTGTTTTTCTTTTGTTTTTTCTACTCTATATTTTCGCATATGTCAAAAGACATTTTTTGATAAGTGATCTACACATTCGACATTGTTCAAACGCTTATTCACCATTTTTTTAATGCTTCATCAACATTTTAATATTTATTCCAACATTTTTTAAATACTCATTCAAAAAAATTCAAATACATGTTCAACAATTTTATATACATGATCAATAGTTTTTAAATACTTGTTCAACATCTTTTTAAATACTTGTTCAACATTTTATAAATACTTCTTGAACATTTTTCAAATACTCGTTCAACATTTTTCAAAACACTTGTTCAATATTTATTTCAAATACTTGTTCAACATTGTTTTTAACGACTTGTTCAACATTTTTCATATATTTTTAATAGTGTTTTTGTAGCATATATATTTATAATATTTTAAAGTATAAAAAAAGTAAAAAATATTCTAAGAAAAACAAAAGTAAAAAAAGAAAGCAAAAAACGAAAACAAAAAAGTATGAAAAGAAACGAAACAGAAAACAAGCAGGTGTTTCCCCACGCTTGGGCCGGCCCAACTGGCGCTCCCTCCAACGAGGGGGTCGCTCTTGTCTCGCTTAACGCGAGAAACAGGAGTGCCCTAGAAGAACGCGGGATCCTATTTGACGCGCGCAGGCGTCAAAAGGACGAGCCTTCGCTGAAGAGAGTCCCCACTTGGGCCGGCCCACGTACGGAATTTGGTTTCGCTGCTGTTTTTCTTCGGGTTTTTTTTTCGGTTTTGGCTCTCAGGGTTTTCACTCTTTTGTTCCGGTATTTTTATTTTTAGTTCCTTTTTTTCCTTTTATTTTTCTTTCTTTTACGTTTTTCTTTTTTATTTTCTGTTTCTGTTCTTCTTCTCTTTATTGTGTATTATATAAAAAGTTCACCGCGTATTACAAAAATCTTCATCGTATTAAGAAAATGTGCATCGTATATTATGAAATAGTTCACCTTGCATTATAAAAATGTTCATCATGTATTACAGAAATGTTCATTGTATATTATTAAAATTTTCAACATATATTAGAAAATGTTCATTGTGTATTTCAATTTTGTTCATCGTATATTAAGAAATTGTTCAATGTATATTATAAAATGTTCATTTGTATATTTCAAATTTGTTCAGTGTATTTTTACAAAAAGGTTCACTGTATTTTGAAAATTTGTTCAACGTATATTGTAAAGATGTTGAATGTTTTTGAGGATTTGCCGCTGTCCTTTCTACTTTTATCGTGGCGCTGTTATTTTGTCGTTCGAGGTCGCTAGACCGGCTGGCTAGCCTCGCTACACTCAGCCGTGAGGTCGGAAGCTCGATACCGCATGAGCGTTTTATTTTTTTCCGAACTTTTGCTCACCGCGTGATAATTGGCCAGCCCGTGTGCGCACCGCTTCAGCGAAGCCGCGATGTTCGGATGCACACGGGCGGCGTATAGTAGGTCTCTAGAAGGGAATTTCCTATTCGCCGCTAACTGCGGCGGCCGCTTCATACAGGGCGCAGCTCACCCTGGACCGGCCCATTTGAGTGGTTTCGCTTCGCCAGATTAAAAAACCGCAAAAATGGTCGCTCTAGGGATCGAACCAACGACCTTTTGTAGAGGTACACGCCGCGGTAGCCACCGCTCTTCTGGATGTGCAAGAAAAACAATGCTAAACTTAAAGTAACTAAAAGCGACGACAAACATAAAACCAATTTGCGGTAATTCCAAAAAACTTTTGTTCCATCCACTGGTTCTTTCTGGTTTTTCTTCATAGTCTTATTCTGTTCTTTCTTTTTTCACGTTTTCTTTACTTTTTTCTTTTTTAATATTTTCCTTTTTCTTTTAAAGCTTTTCAAAAAGTTCAAATATGGTTCAGAATTTTCAAAAATGTTCTTTTTGTCAAACTTTGTTCATATTTCTGAAATAGTGTTCACATTTTCAAAATTTTGTTGACAATATCGAAAAAATGTTACTGATTTTTTTGTTTGTTTTCTTTCTTTTTCTTCTCTTTTGTCAAAAGAAATTAAAAATAATCAAATTTTGTTCGTATTTTTATAAATTTCCAGTTTTCGAAAAAAATGTTCTCCGAATTCAAAATTTGTTCCCGTTACACAAAAACGTTCAAAACTTTCGAAATGCAGAAAATATACCGGACTTCATAAAATGTTCGCGCTTCCAAATTTATTCAGGATTTTTCAAAATTGTTCTCTACTTCAAAATTTGTTCTCAAGATTCAAAAAATGCTTGTGCTTTAAAAATTGTTCACGCTTCCTTCATAATTGTTCTCTATTTCAAAATTTGTTCTCGAGATTCAAAAAATGTTCATGCTTTGAAAAATTGTCCATGCTTCCAAATTTGTTCAGGAGTTTTCAAAAATTGTTCTCAAGATTCAAAAAATGATCGTGCTTTAAAAATTGTTCGCGCTTCCAAATTTGTTCTCAATTTCTAAATTTTTCTGAAGATTCAAAAAATGTTTGTGCTTTAAAAAATTGTTCGTGCCTCCAAATTTGTTCTCAAGATTCAGAAAATGTTTGTGCTTTAAAGAAATGCCACAAATTCAAAAAATGTTTGGGAAATTCAAAATTTGTTTGTGTTTCCCAATTTTGTTTTGAAATTTGAGAACTTGTTCCTGTTCAGTTTTTTGGGTTGTTTAAAAAATGTTTTCATTCTAAAAAATATGTTCGCATCTCCAAAATTCATTTATGTGTTGAAAAATGTTTGAGTTTTCTCGAATTTTGTAAAAAAAAACTGATAGTGGTCACGTTTGATAAAACATTCAAGTTTTGTTTTTGCTATTTGGAAAATCGTAAAGTATGTCTTTCAAAACAGTCTTATACTTTTTTTTGATTCTGGTCTTATACTTTCTTTAGTTCTTTTACTAAGTTTCGCTGTAGTTTGGTCAACTGAGCTTTTCCATCCTAGTGGCTAGTACCGTGCGAGTGCAACTCGGCAGTGCTGTATTCAATTACCAGTCATCACATCCTACTATTTTTTGCAATTTATCACCTGGTATTTGCAGCACACTGCAATGGGCCAGCCCAATCAGTGCACCGCGACGACATGCCTGTGCGAAAGTGCAGCATTTTGATGCAGAATGCGTCACATAGAAACTCCCCTCTAGAAGAACAACTAACGAATGAGTACTGCTAAGCGAGGCCCCGCAAAGGACACTTGGAGTGGGCTGGGAGCGGGTCACCTGGCGCGTTCTCAGCCACCGTCACGTGTCGTGCTCTGGGCGCTTTCTTCGGATTTTGAATTTTTTTATTTTTTGTATGTGTTTTTGACTTTTAGATAATATATTTTTTTTTGAATTTTCGATTTTCCTTGAGTTTTTCTTATACTTTGGACAAAAAAATCAGGAAAAAATGCGGGTTTTTTTTCTCTTTCGCGAGAGGCACGGGTGTGCCTCTCGCAAAGGAGGAAAAATACATTTTTTTTCCACAGGAGGCACAAATTTACCTCTCATAAAGGCACGGATTTGCTTCCGGCGAGAGGCATAGCCGCGCCTCTTAGAAAAAGAAAAAAAAATATGTTCTCTTTTTTCTTCTCCTTCTGCGAGATGCACTGATTTACTTTTCGTGAAGACACAGTCGTGCCTCTCGCAAAAGGGGGAAAAACTTCGTTCCACGAGAGGCACATATTTACTTCTCGTGGAGGCACATATTTGCTTCCCCCAAGAGAGGCATGGCCGTGCCTCTCGGAAAAGAAAAGAAAAAGTGTTTGTATCCTCCTTCCGTGAGTGGCACGGATTTACTTCTCGTGGAGGCACAGATTTACGTACGCGAAAGACATAGCCATTCCTCTCGCAAAAGGGAAAAACACGTTTTTTTATCACGAGAGACACGGATTACTTCTCATGCAGGCACGAACTCGATTATGCGAGAGGCATGACTGTGCCTCTCGCAAAAGAGAAAATACGTGTTTTTTTCTACCATGAGAGGCATACTTCTCGTGAAGGCACGAACATGCTTTCGCGAGAGGCATGGTCGTGCTTTTCGAAAAAGAAAAAAAAATGTATTTTTTTCATTATGCGAGAGGCACGGAATTGCTTTCATGAAAGGCATGGTCGTGCATACCAGAAAAGAAAAGGATGTGCTCCCGATGCGGATTTTTTTCGTGAAAAAAGTTTATCGAGAACTATCAACATAGGATCTAATTTTAAAGATCTCGACGCGACGAATCCAACGATGAAAAAGGGTCCAGATTTGATCATACGGTTCGAAAGATAAAACATTTTGAATAAATAAATCTACGAAAAAAGCAAAAACTCTCAGTATACGACAAGTGAAGCACATGCTGTATGACATTTGTCGCAACCTAAGAAGGCGAGAATGACCTTTAAAATAAATATTTCTTAATTAGTAATTTCAACAGATGCTACAGTCAATGAACGTTTTGGACCTCACACCCCAGGCCACGGCCAGGCTGTCTGAGGTCTGTCTTCGCCACTGTTAGCTGCCATTTGTCACTCGTTGCAAGAGATGCGATAGCTCTCGCTCACGTGCGTTCTTTAGCGTAGCTACCAATCTTAGCTTTGACTTCGGGAACGTTCCACCTAGTTTTGAAAAGGTTTTGGTAGGTTCTTTTAATCTTTTTTGTTTTCTTTCTTTTGTTCTCTGTTGATATTTCTGTTTATTCAATCGGATTTCTATTTTTTTCCTTATCGTTTTTGTTTATTTTTATATTTCCCCATTTAATTGTTTATGCATATATTTTTAATTGTGAATATTTATTAAATTCGTAATTTTTTGATTTTATGAATATTTATAAATTTCATTAAAAATAATGATTTTTATACATTCATGGTTTTAAATTATTTTTCCAAATTCACGAAGAGTTATTTGAATTTTTCAACATTTTCTTAAGTGTTGAATATTTTACAAATTCATAAACGTTTTTAAATTCATGAACATTTTATATTTATGGAAATTTTCAAAAAAATTGCAAACATTTTTCAAGTTGCCGAACATTGCTTAAAATGCTTGAACATCTTCTTAAATTGAAATAAAACCGATCTAAGTCAAAATATAAAATATACAGAAAAAGCGGCCGAATAAAAATGTACTCCCGCACATATAGAAGAGCTTTTTTCTTAGCGCCATGTATCCAAGAAGAGTGTATAGATGAGCTTTTTTCTTAGCACCACATATCAAATAAGAGCGTATAGATGAGCTTTTTTCTTAGCGCCACTTATCAAAGAAGAGCGTATAGATGTGAATATTCATTTCTAAGCCCAGACACATCTGCATCCAGTGAAAAAAAAATTCACACGAAATACTAAAATAAAACCCAACTTTTTGCATGAAAAATAATTTGGTGCGTGAGGTGCGCTCCGAATTTCAGATCATTTGGAAATATGATTAGATCTGATCAAAAAATAAAATTTGATAAGAACAATACATGAATAGTAAACTTTTCATAGACCACAAATTTTTCTTCTTTGCCGAGATCTATTCAGTTGTTCAAATGATCTGAAATTTGGAACGCACCTCATGCATCAAACTATCTTCCATGCAAAAATAATCAGTTTTTTTTTGGAATTTTTCTAGTATTTTTTTATTTTTTGTTCATCGCAGGTGCATCTGAGCCTGTGTACCGAATCGCCTCGTCCGTATAGATGAGCTTTTTTCTTAGTCGAGTACATAATACTAGCTTTATTGTAGAAGAATGTATAGAAGAGCTTTTTTCTTAGCGCCATGTATCAACGGGCTTTTTTAAGGGGTACATATACAAGAATTAGTTGGTTTTACTTGTAACGATGCAACGATCAGCGTCATTTGGCGTGCTCTCAGCCATTCGCCACGTGTCGTGCTCTGGAGGCTCCCTCTGGATTATTATTTTTTTTACGCACGTGTTTCCGGCTTTTTAAACGGTTTTTTCCGGCTTTTTTCGACGTTTTGGTTTTCCCCTAGTTTTCCTTAGCTTTTCGATCAAAAAAAATTCAAAAAAAAATTTTGCGTGAAAAAAACGTGTTTTCTTTTCTTTTTCTTTCGCGAAAGTCACGGTTTTTTTTTCGCGAGAGGCATATTTGTGCTTTAGCAAGAGTCACGGCCGTGCCTTTCGGAAACGGAAAAAAGAACGTGTTTTCTGTTTTTTTTCTTTCGCGAAAGTCACGGTTTTGCTTCCGCAAGAGGCACGGTTGTGCTTTCGCGAGAGTCACGGCCGTGCCTCTCAGAAACGAAAAAAATACGTGTTTTCTGTTTTTTTTCTTTCACGAGAGTCACAGTTTTGCTTCTGCGAGAGGCACGGTTGTGCTCGCACGAGAGTCATGGCCGTGTCTCTCGGAAACGAAAAAAAACGCGTTTTTTGTTTTGTTTTCTTCCACGAGAGTCACGGTCTTGCTTTCACGAGAGACACGGGTGTCATTTCGCGAGAGGCACGGGCGTGCCTCTTTTGGAAAGGGAAAATAACCGTGCTCCCGGTTCGGTTTTTTCGCCCGGTTTTTTTCGTCCGGTTTTTCATGGAAAAAATATTCGTCAAAACCTATCAACATGGGATCTAATTTTAAAGATCTCGACGTGAGGAATCCAATGGTGAAAACAGTTCGAGATTTGGACGCACGGTTTAAAAGATAAAACGTTTTGAATAAACAGATCTACGAAAAAAAGGAAAAACTCACAGGTTGCGACAAGTGACACGTTGTATGTGCGTCGCTTGTCGTGGTCTGGAAAAGTGGAGTGTTTTTTGCAATGAGTACTCCTTAATTAGTAATTTCGGGGTTAGCGAGATAGCTACAGCTTTGAAGCCAGCCTCCAATACTAGAGCTCCCGTGCAGCGAGTTCATAGGTGAATCGCACCGGGTGATGATGCAGTAAAAAATAATGTTGATGGGACCATATCTCGCAATGGCAAGACGGGGGCGGCTGCAGCGATCTGCAGGGACAAGGATGGCGACTATTTGGACGCATCAGCAGTCACCATTGAAGGTTTGATGAATCCAACAAGTCTTGAAGCACATGCATGCGGCGAGGCTCTTGCTCTAGCGAGAGACTTAAACGTCACACATGCGATCATACCCTCAGATTACATGCAAGTAGTGACGGATATCAATGGGAGAGCGCTATCTTCATATGCTTTGGTTATAAATGAAATAAAGGAGTCTATGAATTAATTTGTAAATATTAGTTTTTGTTATGAGTGTAGGGAAGCAAATTTGGACGCTCACGCCATTGCTAAGGCGGCTTTAGCGTTTCCCTCTGATCGCCGTTTGTGGCTAGGGACCTTATCAGACATTGTCTGTATCGCTCCGGCTTTGAACATTGAATAACTTCCGTAGTTACCCTAAAAAAATTGTATTGCACCACCTTCATGGCACCCGTACCTCCCTGCCGCTCGGCAGCCTCCTCATTGTTGCCTAGGAAAAGAAACAAGGACAGAGTCCAAAAGAAATCTTAAACTAACCTTAAACTTTGAATCCTGAAAATCAGCACACCAAAATCTTTGATCTCGGTCTATTTTAAATCTTGAGAGCGTTTCCAAACAGAAATTGTCGACGTGACAGGTCAAATACTCGGATTGTTGACTGCATAGGCGACTGGGGCCAGCCCACTAACAAGTGATGTAAAAGTACCCAGAAAAGAGATGTCCGAGGAATTGAAGTTACGACCAAGTGATGCTTTAGCCCTCACACTAGCCACTAGAAATAATGACTTCTATTGCTATAGTTAGAGGCCCGAACAATTTAACAACAAACCGCAGTGTTGACATTTGAAAACATATATTTAAGGGCGAACAAATATTGAAATCTCCTAAAAAATTAAAGTGTGGACACTTTTTGAAAATTCTGAATACATTTTTAAAAAATGAACAATTTTTTTTAAAACATGATCAATTTTGAAAAGGTGAACACTTTTTAAACGTAACATTTTTTGGGAAAATAGGATTTTTTTAAAAACCTGAACAAAATTTAAAATGCCGAGCACTTTTTGTTTTTTAATGGGAACTAAATGAAACCTGAACAAAATTTTAAAGTGCAAATACTTTTTGTAAATTAAAAAATGGGAACACATTTTGAAAACTGAATAAATGTGTAAGAAAAATGTTTGTGACATCTAAAATAATGTCATATAGTTTTATAAAAAAATTGTGACATCTAAAAAACTGAAGAAATGTGTACGAGCAATTGTAAACAAATGTTCATATAGAAAATCTATTTTGCAAAAATGTTACTGTGTATTCAAAGAAGTGTAGAAAACATGCATTTTAATACTAAAACAATGTACATAATGTGTTTAAAAAATATGGAAAGTATCATAAAAACTGTCATGTGTGTGTTACAAATGTATATTGTGTCCAGGGAAAAATTAGATATGTGTAATAAAGAAAACCAGTCAAACCTATAAGAAAAAAAAGAAAAGAAAAAAAATAAAAATGATGAAGAGAATGAAGAAAAAAAAACAAAACCAAAAGTATAACAAAGAAAGAAAAAAATGTGAAAAAACAAAGTATAATTAACCAAAAAAGCCACAAGAACCGACGAGAAAAAAAAGGAAAACGAAATGGAAAGACACAAAGAAAAACCAGAGCTGAGCGAGCACGGGAGTGATGGCGCTAATGGGCCACCCCGATTTGACTTGCCACGTCTGCAAATCCCAGCTAAACACTCTTAAGGTTTAGAATAGACCAGGGTCAGAAAATTTGGTGTGCTAATTTCAAGAACTTAGTTTGGGATTCGATTTAATTTTTACCTACAAGTTCAAGGTTCGTTTTAGTCTTTTTAAAACAATAATCGGCCGCAGGCCGCCGAAGGCTCCCGCGGCAAATTTGACAATTTTGACCTTGGGACGAAATCAATTCACGGAATGAACTGCCCGCGAAACTATTTCACAGCACTGACCCTTTTGTGTAGCGCCCGCCACGCAGGCGTCACACCCTACGGTGCAACGCCTAGCTCTAGGGCGTTGCACGCCTGTCCACCATGGCAGCCCTTGGGCCCGCACCCAGTAGTGCAGCGCCTCCGAGCTAGGCGCCACACATGTAATGTGCAGCGCCTAGCCCTCGGGCGCTGCACTGTGACTTATCCAGCGGCTTGGCCCCCCTCCCCCACTCCCCCCACCCCACACACCCCAACCCGAGCTTTGCCCCCTCTCCCACTCTCTCCCCCTCTCAAATCCTCTCCCAAATCTTGCAAATTTGAAGAATTTATCCGTGGATTTCGAAGTCAAACCCTCCCTCAAGGTAATCTTCTCCGATCCCCTTGTTTTGATCCAAGTAATGCTAGTTTGGGGAAACCCTAGTTTTGTTTGGATCTAGAGATTTGCATGGAGATGTGAGATCTTTGTTTGCCAATTTCCTATGATTAGGCTTTGTTAGTATGTTAGGGTTATTCTTATGAGTGTTCTTATGTTGGTGCTAGGGTTATGGTTAGGGTTAGGGTTATTGTTAGGGTTATGGTTAGGGTTAGGGTTGTTGTTTGATATATATATTAGGGTTTGTATTGCGTGTTAATCCTTTAATTAGTACTCATGGAAGCAATGTTACGTTGTGTTGTTTGAATGCTTATAGGGATGGGAAGAACATGTGTGTTTGTTCATCATGGGGACAAAGACGCCTTCTTGAAAGGCAATATTGAACCGGATCCGGATGAGCTTGATATGGTGTTTGATAGTAGTCCTAGCTATGCGGAGCTCTTGCAACAAGTGAGGAAAGATTTGAATTGGATGGACCCTAGTGATATCGTTGAGTTGGAGGGAAGGCATAATGTAGGTTTTGGAATGCACATCCGTTGGAAGACAATGCGTATCAACTCGGAGCAACGTTGGGTTGCATACAAGGAAACGATGGCCGATTCACTTGACAAGGATCTTGAGTTATTTGCAACGAAGAAGGTTGATTCAAATTTGCATTTGGACTTGAACCGGAAACCCTCCCCTTTGGTTGCTAGTAGCCCCCCACCCTTGAAGCGAGATTAAATTGTTGAACCTCTTTTGACCCAAGAAGTGAGGCCAACATTGATCCCGTTTACAAACAACGAAGATGAAGCTTTGCAAGAGGACAATGATGAGTATGCGGACGATGGCAATGAAGTTGATCTCCATGACAACAATGTGGGTGATCTTGACAAATATCATTTGCAAGAGACAATGGACCATTCCATCCCTTTTCCCGTGCATATGCATCGGATTCGGATGACGAAGGTCCCGATGAACAAGTTGATGAGGAGGGGTTCACGGTGAAGGAGGTCGAAGCTTTCGAGAAGGTATTCGGTCGGGATCAAAAGACACCATTGTTCAAGGATGTTAGTCTCGCGGATGAAGCCGTTCTGGATGGTGGCAAATCTATATCTCTTGGGGTTAGGCCAAGCTCTCACCGTGATTTGGGAGACGACAAGAACCGGATTGCTAAAGGGTCTAAGTTTGAAACCTTGTTGGAATTGAAGATGTGGCTCGACAACTACTCGGTTACGCACTGTACAGTGTGGCGCCTCGAAGCTAGGCGCTGCAGCGGCTGTAGGTTGCAAACCAAGGACTTGCTCTCTACTTAGCTCAGCCCAGGTGTGCAACGCCTCAGGGCTAGGCGCTACACTATATAGTATGACGCCCAGCCCCGAGGCGTTGTACCCTTGGGCTGAGCTAAGCAGAGAGCAAACAAAGTGTTTGCAAGCTACAACCGCTGTAGTGCCTAGCATCGAGGCGCCACACTGTACAGTGCAACGCCCCAAAGCTAGGCGTTGCATTGTACAGTGTGGCGCCTCGACTCTAGGCGCTGTAGCGGCTGTAGCTTGCAAACAAAGTGTTTGCTCTCTGCTTAGATCAGCCCAGGAGTGCAACGCCTCAGTGCTAGGCGTCACACTGTACAGTGCAGCGCCTAGCGCCTAGCGCCTAGCGCTGAGGCGTTGCACCCTTGGGCTGAGCTAAGCAGAGAGCAAACAAAGTGTTTGCAAGCTACAGCCATTGCAGCGCCTAGCGTGGAGGCGTCACACTGTACAGTGCAACACCCAAGAGCTAGGCGTTGCACTGTACAGTGTGACGCCTCCAAGCTAGGCGCTACAACGGCTGTAGCTTGCAAACTTGGTCATTTTCAGGTACATTGCAACATTTCCTAGAATAAGCAGTCAGAAACTTTAAGTTCACATTTCAGTCACAGTTGAACATTATTAAGACAACAAGTGCAACATAGAGGATCAAGTTCAACATTGCTAAGACGTCAACTCCAAGTTCAACATAACTAAGACATACAAAGAGGATCAAGTTCAACATAGAGCTACCACAACTCCAAGTTCACCGACATTACAAATAAAGGACGATGGCTGGTTCCTAAGAAGAGCTAGTTACAAATAGAGCTAGTTCCTTGAGCGCTTTTTGGCTGCTCCCCCCCTCTTGCTGGCTAACTTCTTCACCTTCCTAGGAAGAGGAACACGCTCCCGCTCCGGCTCCGGTTCCTCCACGTCATCGACATCGTCATCCAAATAGTCATCCAAAGCCGCCATCCGCGAGGTGCCGACCGTCCTTTTGCCTCTTTGGGTGAAGTCTTTAGGTGTGTACTTGTTGATTCCCGTCCTAGGCTTTAACTTGTATGCAGACCTAACCTGGTACGTCCCCAAGGTCATATCATCAGCAACCTATGCATCAACAAAAGATATGGAAAGACCGTGTGTGAGGATATAGTTAGCAATGCATCAACAATTGGATATATATGCTCATGCCATACCTCTTGGGTGACCACACCCACATCCTCATCCTCCAAATGATCACCATGGCTCTGCCCCGAAGCGGGATCTGATGGTGTCGCCGACCTAGACCGTTCTGGTGATACATACTCGGGGTCACGACAACCGAAAAGGTTTGATAGCCACCTTAACTTTTGCCCCTGGCGCTGCAACATGTACAAGTGAATGAGACATCGAACGTAGCAACACATGTTAAGTGCTAGTTTGAAGGAGATGCGAACCTTGATGAATGCTTGAAGTGCACCTTCTCCATCGCTTTTGCCAGCCGGGGTTGTTTCAAGAATAGTCTCGGTCTCATCAGCTGCTTTCTTGATCTGGGCACGCTATGAACAGAAATGGTATTAACGTGTTAGGCAAGCGAAGATGTGAATAGTGTGAATGAAAAGCAAAGAGGGAAAATACCACAAAGTTCATCATTGGAGCTGAAGGGATCACTGAGTTGCCTTTCCTGACTAATGCGTTGTACTGGTGTTGGGCTACCTCATCAAAAATAGTGGGTTCTTCCAAAATCTCCTCAGCATATGCCGGCTTGCATACCTCCACATGGGTACTTGCAAGAAACCATCTGAGATAGTTGTTGAACGCTACAGGGCAGTGCTCACGAAGCTGGACTCCTTTTCCAGCCCTAGCTTGCTCCACACTAAGCGCAAATTGTACGACATACTTTCTGTGATGCTTGTCCCAATCCTTAATCTTCCACTGCCTTTTCCTATCCAACCTGCAAGTTAGAAACATAATATTAGTAGCATCAAAACCGCCGAGAAGCTACTAAGTACTCAAGGTTAATTATATCTTATGCGTGTAGCAACTTTTCCGTGTCCTCCTACTCCGACGGATGTGCCTGGAACAAACCAAACTGACGGCGCACTCGATGTGGGAGGTGAAGCTCAACCGTCCAGTTGCATATGAGTGGGCACCGCATACGCCAGAGATCCCTATCCCTAGTGCACATCGGATTCAGCCTGAACTCGAAAGGGTTACCAAAACTATCTCCTGTTCCATACGGCTCCCATATCACCTGCAAAATGGGATAGAATGCAAAATTGATATCGACTTGCAATAGAATCATGATAATCACTTATGCAATGTCAATTCACCTGCTCAGGCGTGATCGCGTCAAGCTCACTCTGGTACAACTTGTACATGACCGAGGGATCATCTGTCGTCTCATTTAACACATCCCACTTGTAAGCCCAAGTGGGTCGCCGTAGTAGGTCGCCTTTGTCGTCCCAATCATCGTACTTCACGGTCTTCGGATGTCCAACCGGCAAATGCTCCCAGCTCCATATGGAAAGTGCGAGAAAACAACCACCAATACCTCTAGATGACCTACAACAGGCTTCGTCCAACTGCACATAAAAGAGAACATGGTTCAATTAAGAGCAAGATCGCATTCATAATGTAGCAATGAAGTGAAAAGGAAATAACTTCATACCTGTCTATACAAGTAAGCCAGTGTCGCCGAACCCCAACTCCAATTGCTATCGAAGACGGTTAACGCCTTCAGCCACATCCATGGAGCATTCTTGCCTATGCCATCAGCAAACATAGTCCTGGATATCACATACCACATGTAGACACGAGCATATGTCTTGACCGTGTCCTCATCAGCTTCCGGTGGGCAAGTACCAAAGTGCTCAGTAATCCACGTGAAAGTAGCACTGGCTGCGACTATTTCCTTCTTCTTGTCTTCTGCTGCTGGTTCCAGAGGCTCCGGAGGAACCATACCGATAAGGGCATGCATCTGCGCGCGCCACCCATCGGAATCGGTGCTCATACATAGAGGATTCCCATCGATAGGAAGACCGGTGATCATAGCAATATCCTGGAGCGTCACGGTCATCTCCCCGGTCCGAAGATGGAAACTATGTGTCTCTGGTCGCCAATGATCAATAAGCGCGGTGAGTGCTGGAGCATTGTTGGGTGGCGTCGACCGTCTGACCATATGAATGAAAGGGAGAAGTCCTGTCTCCCTTACATACGGTGTGTATCGCTCATCATAGAGCATCCACCCAAGGGTGACCCCGTGAGAACGAAGCTTCAAAGGTGCAAGCTCCTACAAACAAACAATTCATAACATTACATATGGGGCATTTGTGTTTGAAACAAATACAAAATTCATAAAACAGGCCACTTTCATTATTACCCGCTGCTCCACCACCATAGCGTACGACCGGTGTTGTTTGTCCCAGTGATCATCGAGAAGCCAAATCATCCTAACAATTTTGAAAGAAAGCTTTCTTGTCAACACGATTATCTTTTGAATACAAATAAACTAAAGTACGCCTACTAGATGCAACCGTACCAATCTATGTATCCAACCATATCAAATCAAACAAAACTAATAAACTAGGGTTCCACAAATAACTAGGCCCACTTCATACAAATAAATTTTCCATAAACTATGCCTACTTCATACAAATAACTCTTCCATAAACTAAACTAGGGTTCCACAAATCAAACAAACAAGGGTTGTAATACATGCAAAGTTCTAATACATGCAAGATTCAAATCTAATCTAATCAAACAAGGATTCCCCAAATCTTCAAAATATCATATTTTCTATGGATAGAAAGAAGGGGATCGGAGGAGAGTACCTTCTAGGATGGATTGGTGAAGAAATGCACGGACCAAATCGTCGGATCTGAAGGATTTGGGAGAGGGGATTGAGAGGGGGAGAGGAGGAAGCCGCCGGCGCCGCTGCTTCTTTTGCAACTGAACGAATGGGGTGGGGTGGGGGAGGGGGAGCGTGCGGCTCGCATCTAAGTCACAGTGCAGCACCCGAGGGCTAGGCATTGCACATTACATGTGTGGCGCCTAGCTCGGAGGCGCTGCACTACTGGGTGCGGGTCCAAGGGTTGCCACGGTGGACTGGAGTGCAACGCCCCCGAGCTAGGCGCTGCACCATAGGGTGTGACGCCGTCGTGGCGGGCGCTACACAAAAAGGTCAGTGCTGTGAAATAGTTTCATGGGCAGTTCATTCCGTGAATTGATTTCGTCCCAAGGTCAAAATTGTCAAATTTGCCGGCTCCCGCAGTGCCACCGGCTAGCGCTTCTCCCTGATCCAACATGCATGTCAACTCTACCCGACATTGGTCGGGCACAAGCATGCGTGACACATGGCCCTCGAACGCGCGTCCGACCTGCATCCACGCGCCCCATTCGTTGGCTGGACCCTCCTCATCTACCTGCGCGCCCGTTCCTAGCTTTTTTTGCAGGAAAAAATTTCGATCTATTCGTGTTCAATCATAATAGTACAACGAATATGAGAAATAAAAAAAATTACATCCAGATCAATAAACCACTTAGCGATGACTACACACACTGAAGCGAGCCGAAGGCGTCATCGCCCCTTGTAGAAATTGAGGCTTAAGCGTATGCGGTTAGCAGGGACGCGTGCGTGTTTATATAGGCACAAGGCCACATGATATACAAGGGCTGTTGGGCTATGGATTGATCTACAAATCATAACCTAGATAGGATGCAATCTCAACAGCCCAACTACAACTTAAACAAACTACACACACACACACACACACGCATATACGGTTTATACATATACTCTATATTACATTGTTTAACACTCCCCCTCAATCACAACTTATCTAAGTTGAGGTTGCGTCGAAATGCCTCCAACTGCCTCAGAGAAAGGGGTTTAGTAAACCCATCTGCAACTTGATCACCGGTAGGAATAAAGCGAACGTTGAACAACTTGTTAGCTACCCGCTCTCGGACAAAATGATAGTCTATCTCAATATGCTTTGTCCTAGCTTGAAAAACAGGGTTGGCAGATAAATATGTTGCACCCAAATTATCACACCATAGTGATGCTGCCTTGGGATGATGAATTCCCAACTCCGTCAACATGTTTTGGACCCAGATCACCTCAGCAGTGGCATTAGCTAGGGCTTTGTACTTAGCTTCTATGCTAGATCTGAATACAGTAGCCTGATTACGAGCACTCCATGAGACCAGATTACCTCCAAGGAAAACTGCAAAACCTCCTGTGGATCTTCTGTCATCAGGACAGCCTGCCCAGTCTGCATCAGAAAACACACTAACATGCATGGAGTCTGACTTGCAAAGCTTAAGCCCATGACTCTGTGTTCCTTGAAGATATCTGAGTATCCTTTCTACAGCGGTCCAATGAACAGTGGTAGGAGCATGCAAAAATTGACAGACCTTATTGACGGCATATGCAATATCTGGCCGAGTCAATGTTAGGTATTGTAGTGCTCCCACGATGCTCCTATACTTGGTGGAGTCGTCGGTTGTGAGAATATCTCCATCATGAAGGGACAACTTCTCGAAGGTAGGCAAGGGCGTAGGCGAAGGTTTACATCCGGTTATGCCCATCTGCTGAAGTATCTCTTGCACATATTTTTCCTGCGACAGAAGAACTCCACTTGCATTTTTTTTCACCTCAATACCAAGAAAGAAGTGCAAGTCACCTAGGTCTTTTAGTGCAAAATCCATACTCAGATCCTTAAGGAGTGCTGCAACTGCTTTAGGTGAGGAGCTAGTAACAATAATATCATCAACATATACGAGCATAAAAATAGTTACTCCATGCCAATGATAAAAGAACAACGAGGTATCTCCCTTGGAAGCAAGAAAACCAAGAGATCGAAGTTTGGAGTACAAACGATAATACCAGGCTCGTGGTGCTTGTTTCAGGCCATAAAGTGCTTTATCAAGCTTGCAGACGTGTCGTGGTGAGACTGAGCTCTCATACCCAGAAGACTGCCTCATAATGACTTCCTCTTCCAGAACACCATGTAAAAATGCGTTCTTGGCATCTAGTTTATGCATGCACCAATTCTGAGAGATTGCAATGGAAAGGACTAGACGGATTGTAGCAGCTTTTACCACAGGGCTAAAGGTGTCCTCATAGTCAACACCATACCTTTGCTTGAAGCCTTTGGCAACTAGCCGAGCCTTGTACCTGTCAATGGTGCCATCAGACTTCCTCTTTATTTTGTACACCCATTTACAGTCAATTACGTTCCTCCCTCTGGCAGGTGGAACGAGGCGCCATGTTTTGTTATCCATAAGAGCAGAGTATTCCTCATCCATCGCCTTCTTCCACTTCGGGTCACCGAGCGCATCTTGTAGATTTCTTGGTTAACCCGCGACACAAAAAGACCCCCAACGAATGCACCCATCTTTGTAAACTTTTGGTTTAGCAATGCCACTTTGAGACCTAGTATGAGTACGCATGGGAGCGGGCGGGGCTGGTTGATTAGCCCGAACCTGCAGCCTGTTTATTGACGTAGAAACAGCAGAATCGGAATTGGCCGTAGAATCCGCAGAAGATCCAGAGTCTGCCGCACCGGATATGAGGGAGAACTCCTGTTGAGATCCCGTCGCAGAACCCGGTACAGACCCGCCACTTGGTCGCGTCGGACTCGGCGCCAGCGGCCGAGAGGGGCCCGTCTCGCCCGGGCCAGTGCGCCCCGCGCCAGGACAGCCACGTGGGCCGCTCGTGACCACAGGAGAGGGAGCCGTGGCCTGCACCGAGGCGGGGTTGGCCCGACCAAGGGACAGGGCGCCAGCGAGCCCGCCTGGCCGACCGCCTGTCCCGTCCGTGTGCACCGATCCCGCGGGGGATTTGCCTGGTGCTGTTGCGGCACCGGATCCTGAGGAGATCCGCCCGCTAGAATCAGCATCGGAGGCTGCGCCGGGATCTTCTATGTGGTCTCCTGGTTGCTGCATAAAATCATAAGTATTTTCGCCAATTTCTTCATGATTAACCAGCCCTGTTTCCTGCACACTATTAGCAGACCCTTCGTCAAGAGTATTAGCCATTGACACAGGACCAGCAGCATCAACTCCCTCGGGAAGAAAATTTGGCGAAGGCAGGAGATGAGAGGGTAGCAACACAAGTTCTTTGCGGAGTTGGGCGCCGGCATTTGGATGAAGGCTAGCAAAGGGAAAGACTTGTTCGTCAAAGACCACATCACGCGAAATATAGACCCGCCCGGAGGAGATATCTAGGCATTTATATCCTTTGTGGAGAGTACTATAACCCAAAAAAGCACATTGTTTGGAGCAGAACTCAAGTTTATGCTTATTAAAGGGACACAAGTTTGGCCACACGGCACAACCAAAAATACAAAGGAAGCTATAGTTGGGTTTAGTGCCAAAGAGACGTTCTAGTGGAGTTTGATTTTTGATGACTCTACTAGGCACCCGGTTAATGAGGTAAACAGTTGTGAGAAAGGCTTCATCCCAGAATTTCAGAGGCATAAACGCATGTGCCAAGAGTGAGAGGCCAACTTCCACTATGTGGCGATGTTTTCGCTCAGCGGATCCAT
This sequence comes from Triticum monococcum, assembly GCA_034509565.1. Taxonomy (NCBI): domain Eukaryota; kingdom Viridiplantae; phylum Streptophyta; class Magnoliopsida; order Poales; family Poaceae; genus Triticum; species Triticum monococcum. The sequence goes on along the minus strand of CM067843.1, from coordinate 69,783,459 downwards.
TCTGTTGGTGCGCATGGGGGCATGAGACATGGTGAGTAATGCCAATGCGCTCAAAGAAAGGGTTCAAACTTTGGTACTCACCACCCCAATCCGTTTGCATAGCAAGAATTTTGCGATTAAACAGGCATTCAACATGAGCTTGAAAAAGATGAAATTTCTCAAACACATCAGCTTTATTCTTAAGCAAATAGATCCAACTAAACTTGCTGAAATCATCAATAAAACTGACATAGTATTTTTGCCTGCCTACAGCGACGGGTCCAGGACCCAAAACATCTGAGAAAATGAGCTCTAAAGGAGCTTTGGATTCACTAACTGAGCGAGGATAAGGGAGCTGATGGCTCTTGGTCATCTGACATGCATCACACACTAGAAGGTGATCTTGTTTATTGGACACGAGAAGATTGAAATCTCGAACAATTTTCTGGACGACCGGGAGAGAAGGATGCCCTAGACGCTTGTGCCACCGGGATGTAGATGGTTTGATCGCCCCAAGGACTTGCTGTTGGGGAGCACTGTGCTGTCCGGTGGCTGGAAACAAGCACCACCTACTCTTGTTTTGGAGTATGGTCCTCCGGGTATCCTGATCCTTGACAAGAAAAGTTTCAGGGTGAAGTTCAATAAACACATGATTATCTTTCATAAGTTGATAGGCAGAAAGTAGGCTTTGAGAAGAGTTAGGAACATGCAGAATATTGTTAAGTTTTAAAGATCCGGAGGGAGTAGATAAAACTGAGTGGCCGATGTGTGCAATGTCCATACCTTGTCCACTGGCAGTATGAATCTATTCATTGCCGGTGTAGCGGTCCCGAACAGCAAGCTTTTCCAGTTCACCGGTGATGTGATCAGTGGCATCGGTGTCGAGATACCAATTGGTATCTACACCGTATGAATGAGCAGCGTTGGCAGCACGATTTTGACCGCCATTGCCACCACCGTCGCCACCACTGTTGCCGCCACCACCACCTCCTGTGGGGTTGCAGACATTGTTGTTGTAGTTCCTGTCGTAGCGTTTCTTGCAGCGCCACGCTTCATGCCCCCGTCCTTGAAAATCTGGCAGCGCGCGCGGTCACCACGGTCACCACCCTGCTTGCGTGACGCGCCACCAGAAGAGCCACCACCTGAGTTGTTGTTGTAGCCGCCACGTCCGCCGCCGCCGTGGCCACCACGAGACGCAAGGTTGGCAGAGTGGTTGGAGGAGAAGGCCGAGTGCTGGGCGGTGATGCAAGCCTCAGCCGCCAGGAGCAACGAGAAGAGCTCGGTGAGCCCAATCTGTTGGTCCATGGCAGCGCGTGTGGAGATGGCAGAAATGCCTTGGAGAATTTGGTCGACGAGGTCATCTTCTCCAAGGGGTTTCCCGGCGGCTGCGAGTTCATTGGGATGCCCTTCATCTTGGTGAAGTAGGCTGCGGCCGAAAGGTATCCCTTGCGCGTGTTACCCAGGGCGGAGCGAAGCTGGATGGTGCGCACCCTAGACTGCGATGAGAAGCTCTGAAGCAAAGCTTGCCAGATGCTAACAGAGGTGGTGTGATGGGAGACTTGCATGAGAACATCGCGCGCGAGAGAGAAGCGATCAGGAACGTGAGAACCTGTTGATCATGCGTTACCCAGATGGCGTGCTCCGGGTTGGCTGCGGTGACGACCTCCTTCTTCCCATCTACGATCTCCTTCTCAGAGACGAGGATGGCTTCTGGCTCCTTGATCGACCCGTCGAGGTAGCCCATCATGCCCGCCGCTTTGACATGCAGCAAGACTTGCGCCTTCCGCACCAGGAAGTTCTCCCTGGTGAGCTTTTTGGTGATGGTGTGGCCGAGCGACGCAAGGGAAGGAGAGGCCATGGCGACATAGGACGACGACGACATAACTAGATGCGTTGGAAGAGAGAGGCTCTGTATACCATGTAGAAATTAAGGCTTAAGCGTATGCGGTTAACAGGGACGCGTGCGTGTTTATATAGGCACAAGGCCGCAGGATATACAAGGGTTGTTGGGCTATGGATTGATCTACAAGTCATAACCTAGATAGGATGCAATCTCAACAGCCCAACTACAACTTAAACATACTACATGCACGCACGCATATACGGTTTATACATATACCGTATGTTACATTGTTTAACACCCCTCCCTCCCGTTCCTAGCTTGATTGACAGATTAACAGGTGACGTGATCCCGTCTAGTACTCCGTATCATGCATCCATGCATGTACGTACCCTCCGTGCGCACTTGCCTCTGCGGCTCTGCCGATGTTCTTTCTCTCATGCTGCATGGATGTGTATTAGTGACTTTAACGAAACTCTATATCAAGACGAGCACTTCAGCCGATCAGCTCGCCATGAGAGGCAAATGAGAGAGTTTCGGGAAGCTACCAGCGAGTGTGCTCTCCAAGATCTTGGGTGGATGGGTGTTGCATACACCTGGGACAATCGCCAACCTGGGGATGCAAATGTGAAAGCAAGGATTGATAGGGCCTTTGCCAATGAGGAGTTTAAGCAGACGTATGATCATATGCGGGTTCGGCATGTGTGTGCGGTGGAGTCTAATCATTGCATTGTCATTGTCGAGTTTAGAAATCACGCATTCACACAGAGGCCGATCGGAGCCAAGAAGTTCCGTTACGAGAACGTGTGGCAGTCACATCAGGATTACGAGTCCTTAATTACACAAACCTAGCGGGAATGAAACCGCGATCCTGGACTGCAGGGCATCATGGATTCGCTGGGAGCTTTACAACGTCAGCTTGAACCCTAGGGAGCCCGAGAGTTTGGCAGCTTAACAAGATCATTCCGCAATCTTCAAAGACGGCTTGCTAAGCTGCGCCAACGGTCAGTGGGGCGAGGTCCATCAGATGAGGAGAGAAGCGTAATGAAGGAACTAAGAGAAGCCATGCGGCTCGAAGAAGTCTGGTTGAGGCAGCGATCCCGAGTTCCGTGGTTACGTGATGGTGATCGGAACGTGGCTTATTTTCAAGCACAAGCAAGACAGAGAAAGCGCACTAACCGGATAGTTGGCCTAAGAAGAGAGGATGGCTCTACTTGTGCAAATGAAGAGGAAGATAAGGCAGAAATTCAAGCCTTTTATCAGGCACTCTATGCAACGCAAGGTGTTGGAGACACTAACGTGCTTTTATCGCGTGTGCCCAGCCGGGTCACACCAGAGATGAACGAGCTTTTGTGTAAACCGTATGAGCCAACCGAAGTGCATCGGACACTGTTTCAAATGGCGCCTTCCAAGGCACCAGGAGTGGACGGTTTCACGGTGGGCTTTTTCCAGTGCCATTGGAAGTTGCTCAAGGATGAGGTAACCCAATCGGTGTTGGCTTTTCTCAATGGAGGTGAACTTCCAGTGGGGCTCAACGAAACATCAATCACATTGATTGTTGGGGAACGTAGTAATTTCAAAAAATTTCCTACACACACGCAAGATCATGGTGATGCACAACAACGAGAGGGGAGAGTGTTGTCTACGTACCCACGCAGACCGACTGCGGAAGCGTTGACACAACATAGAGGAAGTAGTCGTACGTCTTCCCGATCCGACCGATCCAAGCACCGTTACTCCGGCACCTCCGAGTTCTTAGCACACGTACAGCTCGATGACGATCCCCGGGCTCCGATCCAGCAAAGCGTCGGGGAGGAGTTCCGTCAGCACGACGGCGTGGTGACGATCTTGATGTTCTACCGACGCAGGGCTTCGCCTAAGCACTAGAACGATATGATCGAGGTGGAATATGGTGGCAGGGGGCACCACACACGGCTAAGGAACGATCTCAATGATCAACTTGTGTGTCTAGAGGTGCCCCTGCCTCCGTATATAAAGGAGCCAAGGGGGAGGGGGCCGCCGGCCAGGAGGAGGGCGCAGGAGGAGTCCTACTCCTACCGGGAGTAGGACTCCCCCCCCAATCCTAGTTGCACTAGGATTCCCCGAGGGGGAAAGAGAGAGAGGGGGGCCGGCCACCTCTCCTAGTCCTAATAGGACTAGGGAAGGGGGGAGGCGCGCGGCCACCTTGGGCTGCCCCTTTCTCCTTTCCACTAAAGCCCGTTAAGGCCCATATGGCTCCCGGGGGGTTCCGGTAACCTCCCGGTACTCTGGTAAAATCCCGATTTCACCCGGAACACTTCCAATATCCAAATATAGGCTTCCAATATATCAATCTTTATGTCTCGACCATTTCGAGACTCCTCGTCATGTCCGTGATCACATCCGGGACTCCGAACTAACTTCGGTACATCAAAATGCATAAACTCATAATAACTGTCATCGTAACGTTAAGCGTGCGGACCCTACGGTTCGAGAACAATGTAGACATGACTGAGACACATCTCTGGTCAATAACCAATAGCGGGACCTGGATGCCCATATTGGCTCCTACATATTCTACGAAGATCTTTATCGGTCAGACCGCATAACAACATACGTTGTTCCCTTTGTCATCGGTATGTTACTTGCCCGAGATTCGATCGTCAGTATCCAATACCTAGTTCAATCTCGTTACCGGCAAGTCTCTTTACTCGTTCCGTAATACATCATCTCGCAACTAACTCATTAGTCGCAATGCTTGCAAGGCTTATGTGATGTGCATTACCGAGAGGGCCCAGAGATACCTCTCCGACAATCGGAGTGACAAATCCTAATCTCGAAATACGCCAACCCAACATCTACCTTTGGAGACACCTATAGAGCTCCTTTATAATCACCCAGTTACGTTGTGACGTTTGGTAGCACACAAAGTGTTCCACCGGTAGACGGGAGTTGCATAATCTCATAGTCATAGGAACATGTATAAGTCATGAAGAAAGCAATAGCAACATACTAAACGATCGGGTGCTAAGCTAATGGATGGGTCATGTCAATCAGATCATTCATCTAATGATGTGATCCCGTTAATCAAATAACAACTCTTTGTCCATGGTTGGGAAACATAACCATCTTTGATTAACAAACTAGTCAAGTAGAGGCATACTAGTGACACTCTGTTTGTCTATGTAGTCACACATGTATTATGTTTCCGGTTAATACAATTCTAGCATGAATAATAAACATTTATCATGAAATAAGGAAATAAATAATAACTTTATTATTGCCTCTAGGGCATATTTCCTTCATTGATACCCAAGGTACGTCACCCCCAGAGTATCTCACAATATCGTCCAATATCACTTTGTCCTATGCTTTACAAGCTGGCAGTGAAGGTTATTGCCAATCGTCTCCGCATGTGTTTGGATGATATTATAAGTGAGGAACAGAGTGCTTTCGTCTCGGGTCGGTTGATCACTGACAATGTGGTTGTCGCATTTGAAAGTGTTCACACTATGAGGCGACGGAAGAAAGGGAAAAATTACACTTGTGCAGTTAAACTTGACATGATGAAGGCTTACGACAGAGTAGAGTGGCATTTCTTGGAAGCAATGCTCTTGAAATTGGGATTTGATGCTAATCTAGTAAGATTGATCATGAAGTGTGTCACATCTGTGCGGTTCTCTGTCCGTGTGAATGGAGAGCTGCAGCCTTACTTCAACCCTTCCAGAGGTCTTCGGCAGGGGTGCCCGGTACCCCCCTACTTGTTTCTGCTATGTGCTGAAGGCCCCACTTCGCTCTTGAAGTCCTATGGTACCTCTATTGACAAAGGCATTAGAGTGAACTTTAGAGCACCTTGGGTGAGTCATCTATTGTTCGCAGATGATAGTCTCATTTTCATCAAGGGGAATGTGGAAAGTGCAACTAGGCTGAATGAGATCTTACAAATATATGGTGATGCAACCGGACAGAGTGTAAACAGGAGCAAGAGCTCCATCTTTTTTAGTCCTAACACACCTGCAGATGTTCGGCAGGTTCTGAAGCAACTCCTTGGGGTGCAAGTTGAAGCATTTTCAGAGCGCTATCTCGGTTTACCGACCGCTGTGGGAAAGATAAACAGTGGAACGTTTGAATATATAGGTGACCAGGCTCGAGGCAGCATGCAAGGTTGGGCGGAACGACTATTTGCTTGTGCAGGTAGAGAGACGCTACTGAAATCCATTGTGCAAGCGATTCTGACGTTCAGCATGAGTTGTTTCCTCTTAACAAAAAAGGTGTGCAAGGGATTAACATCGAATATGGCAAAGTTTTGATGGGGGAGCTCCATTGATCGGAAATCCCTCCACTGGATAGCATGGGACAAATTGGCTACACCTAAATGCAAAGGAGGAATGGGTTTTCGTGACTTTCGATTATTTAACCTCGCTCTGTTGGGGAAGCATGGGTGGCGTTTCTTGATGAATCCAAATTCCCTGTGTGCTAGGGTTATGAAGGGCAGATATTTCCCCGACTCATATTTCTTACATGCTTCGGCACACAAGTCTTCGTCCGCCATTTGGAGGGCGATCATTGCAGGGCGGGAAGCATTGCAAGTGGGGCTGCTGAAGCGAGCCGACAATGGTACCTCCATATCAGTGTGGGAGGATAAGTGGATTCCGTCCACTTTAACTATGGCTCCATTGTTGCGTCCGGCGAACACGACGGTTCATATGGTCAGCGACTTGATTGATACACGCAATTGGACGTGGCGGCATGAGCTAGTCAGAGAGATTTTCATCGCACCAGACGCAGCAGCCATTTTAAACATTGTGCTGCGACGTGGTGGTGGCGAAGACTTCATTGCTTGGGCACATGAGAATTCAGGCATCTACTCTGTTAAATCGGCGTATCGAGCTCTAGTGAATCAAAAAGAGCGGTTGGCTCTAGATGAGGGGCAGATTACCGGTACTTCAGTTGATCAACAACAATTGTGGAATGCAGTTTGGAAACTCAAAGTAGTCCCTAAAGTCAGAGTCTTCTGGTGGCGGGTACTGAGAGGCATCTTGCCCGATGAGTGCACTCTTAAGTTTCGCCACATGAGAACAATCAGTACATGCAAGATTTGTCTTGCTATGGATGAGGACATGGAGCATGCGATGATGCACTGCCCGCATGCTCGCAGATTCTGGGAGGAGGCAAGACTGCTGTTCGACGTTAATCTACCTCGCCTCCACCCGCAAACATGGGCAAGAGATGTTGTCTGTGACTCTCGGTTTTCAGACAAGGAGAGGGCGATTTTTGTAACCGTGATGTGGGCCATCTGGATGTCACGCAATCGTCTAACTCATGATCGGGAAGGATGGGATCCCACAACTTCTGTGAGAAGGATCCGAGAGGATCTGGCCATTCTCGAGCTGCCCCGACAATTTACCTCAACATTGCCAGGCTATGGTTGGCAACCCCCTGACGACGCGCATATAAAGATAAACACAGATGCTGCTATCCATCTAGATGATGGGAATGTAGGACTGGGTGGTGTTGCCCGTTCTTCATCGGGATTCAAGGGTGCATGGTGCAAGCCAGTTCTGGGTGTCACTGATCCTCTGATTGCGGAGGCTCTGGCGCTAAAGGAAGGAGCGATTTATGCTACACTTCGAGGCTACACGCATGTGATCATGGAGACCGACTGTCTAGAGGCAGTTAACCTCTGGAATTCTCGCTATATCGATCGTTGGGTGATAGCACCCATTTTGTTAGAAATTGGAGAGCTAGCTCCTAGTTTTATGTCTTTTTCTATTCAACATGTAATAAGAACAGCGAATGGTTCTACACATCTTTGTGCTAAGCGTGGTTTGACGTTTACAGTGATTGATAGCTGGGTAGACTCTACTCCAAGCTTTCTGATCAGTAGCCTGTTGGCGGACTGTTCGGCAAATGCTTTCGTTGAATAAACCTCTCACAAGTTCCCTGCAAAAAAAAAGATGTTCTTTCTCTCACACACGCCATGATCGGTCACTGTTACGGTGTTACCCTAGCCCTACATGTGGCGGAGTACGTGCGCGTAATCTTGCTCCGGACTTGCGTGAGTCCCAGGACATCGTACGTTGTTCGTTCCGCCGCATTGCTCGTGCGCAGTAGGAGTAAATCGGATCCGAAGGCGACTGACGCGCCGCACGCTTCCAGTTGGTGCCAGCCTCGGGGGCAATGTATCGGGCGCGCGCCAAGTGATGCATGGAATCGGCGCCGTCGGCGCACGGGGGGTGCTCCCCGTCCGGCCTACCGCTTCCCTACTGCTGGGTACAAACAAACATTTTCTTCTAGCCAGTCCTGGCACTAGCAGCACACACAAAGTTTTTTACTGTGACCCTGTGGAATAGTACAGTACGAAGACCGCCATACCGGTTGTACATGGCAGGGCACTAACCTAACATCCCGCGAATGGTCGGCGACTCTTGGCTTTGTTGACTTCGATCGTCCCCAAGTGGTTCATCCGAAGAGAAAAACAGATGGAAACTGACAAAGGTAGGGTGGTAGCTGTTGACTTCCTCCCCCCGGATTGCTTGCTCATGCTTCATGTAAAACAAACCAATTCATGTGTTGGGAGTCGAGGTTGCAGTGTGAGCAGAGCACACAGCCATCTATACTAGGACCACGTCGGCTCGTTGGATATGCTTAGGTTCATCTGCCTCATTTCTATTTAAGGTTAGGTTCACTTACCTCATTGGCGTGGCGATTTTGTACGCCCCGCACGCATGAAGCCAGCGAACAGCTTCACGTGTCGGTTGGGGAGGCCTGCCGTCGCTTGTAGTGCGCTGTCGGGCACTGTGGTTGTTCTCTCTTCCTGCAGCAACAGGGCATTGCGGTTGCAGGCGTCGTTGTTTCTTTCCTATTTTCTTTGCATTCGTCGGACGTCGTCTTTTTATTACAGCTGAGCTAAACGTACACATAAATCGTGTTGCAGTATTGTAGATCACCGCGGTTGAGCTGGTGGTCTATACCAACGGCGGGTTTGGTTACCTGCCTCCTTTCTTGTTGTCTTTCTGTAACTTAGTTGGGTCTGGCTCATGCCTTTTTTAGAGAAAAGGTTAGAGTCTGACTTTATAAATAAAGCCATCAGGCAGAATCATAACATGCCACATAAACCGACCACAAAAACTATCACAAAGTAGCAGCGTCACATTGAACCAAACTGAAGTTTAACGTACATGGCTCTCAGACCAGTACATGGCACGCAGGCCGAAGACTCAAGAACAACGATAGCAGGGCCAACAACTCCTAACTGCCGGCCTGAGCTCGAGGAAGGGAGGTAGCTGTAGCCCAAATCTTGGAAGCCATGTCATCAAACACATCCCAATCCTCCTCCTTAGTCAATAATCCCCACTGATGCAGGAATATGCAAGTTTTAAATAAGCAATCAACAGGCTTAGCAGGAAAAACATGTTCAATGGTAAACTTGTTCCTAGTCGTCCAAAGGGTCCAGCACATCGCTGCAAACCCCACCCAAAACATTCTTCTCTGGGCCCCAACCAGGTTAGAGGCAAGAAGACGAAGATCTGAGAAGGAAAACGGTCTCCAAGAGACATGAAGCCACAATCTGATACAACACCAAAAGAGTTTAGCCAAGACACAATTGAAGAAGATATGAGTCGTGTCCTCTCGCTGACCACACAAAGCACATCGATCAGAGCCTGGACCATTACGCTTGCGGATCTGGTCAGCAGCCGGCAAGCGCCCACAGGAGGCCTGCCATAAGAAGACCTTAATTTTTGGAGGGATGATCCACTTGAATTTGGAAATGGTGGAGCCAGAAATCAGCTTGCCATATAACGACTTAACAGAGAACCGCCCAGTATAAGGCATGTTTACAGGATCTACATACAACCATGCCCAGACAAGTACCACAGGATGCTAAACAACTACTTAAACAGGTGTGGAAGGAAAAGAACATGGTGCCTAGAGTGCAAACTTTTGCATGGAGATTATTAAGGAAGGCACTCCCAACAGGTATGAGAGTAGGTAAATATTCCAGTCATATCAACAAATATTGCACTAGATGTGATCAGGAAGAAGATGACACGCATCTATTTTTTACATGTCCTTTTGCTAAAGCTGCTTGGATTTCCCAACCTTGGTTTATCAAATCTGAACTTCTTTCTAACAATAGTAATAATATATCAGCTATTCTCAATGCTTTCATCAACTCAGGACACCCTCAAGCTTCTCTATCAAATATCATGACCTTTTTATGGTGCATGTGGAAGGCGAGGAATGATGTTCTTTTTCGCAGGAAAGAAACTAAACCTACACAGGTCCACCAAACTATGCAAGCCATAATAAAAAGTCAAGAATTAACTTCTCAAATGAATCTGGAAGGAAAAGAAATGAGACATGCGATGCCCAACATCAAGAGGTCTTCAAAAATTCAACAGCGGGTCAATGGGAAAATAAGGCCAATAGGAAATGCAAAGTACATAACTTTCACGGATGCGGCTTGGAGAGAAGATATGCAAGATATCACAGGGATTGGAATTTCTATCCAAGCAGGGGAAGATCAGCAACAGATTGATATTAGTATTCTTTCAACAGAATATCAAATTTGTTCTCTTCTGCAGGCTGAAGCACTAGCTTTAAAGGTTGGTGCACAGGTAGTTACAGAGCTAACAAAAGGAGACATTATATTCAGCACGGATAATCAAACTTTAGCCAAAGCTGCAGAATCTAGAGATCTTCAGAACGATCTTGGGCAATGGGAAATCAGGGTTCACCTAGCAGATTTTTTGCCACCACTAGTCGCACTCAGGCTAAGGTGAATTTTATTACTAGGGACCTCACCAGTAGGGCACACAACAATGCTGCTACAACCTATTCTTCAAATCTCGATGTTAATGTTGGGAAACGTAGCATGCAATTGCAAAAACTTTCCTACAATCACACAAGATCTATCTAGGAGATGCATAGCAACGAGAGGGGGAGAGTGTGTTCACGTACCCTCGCAGACCGGAAGCGGAAGAGTTTACTTAACGCGGTTGATGTAGTCGAACGTCTTCTCGATTCAACTGATCAAGTATGGAAGTACGACACCTCCGAGTTCTGCACACATTCAGCTCGATGACGTCCCTCGAACTCTTGATCCAGCAAAGTGTCGAGGGAGAGTTTCGTTGGCACGATGGCGTGGTGACGATGATAGTGAAGTGATCCACGCAGGGCTTCGCCTAAGCACTACGGCAATATGACCGGAGGAGCAAACTGTGGAGGAGGGCGCCGCACACGGTTTGCAACAATTGATGTGTGTTAGAGGCGCCCCCACCCCCGTATATAAAGAAGGGAGAGGGGAGGAGGCCGGCCTAGGCGTGCCCCAAGTGGGAGGAGTCCCACTTGGGCTCCTAGTCCAATTCGCCCCCCTTCCTTTTACCAGAAGGGGAAAGGGGAAAGGAGAGAGAGGAGGAGAAGGAAAGGGGGGCATCGCCCCCTCCCCTTGTCCAATTCGGACTCCTCCCTTGGGGGAGGGGGCGCCACCCCTTTTGGGCTGGTTTGCCACCCTCCTATGGCCCATATCTTCCCCCGAGGGGTTTCGGCAACCCCCCAGTACTCCAATATGTACCCGATACATTTCGAAACACTTTCGGTGTCCGAATACTATTGTCCAATATATCAATATTTACCTCTTGACCATTTCGAGACTCCTCGTCATGTTCGCGATCTCATCCAGGACTATGAACAATCTTCGGTCCACAAAACACATAACTCATAATACAAATTATCATCGAACGTTGAGTGTGCGGACCCTACGGGTTGGAGAACTATGTAGACATGACCGAGACACCTCTCTGGTCGATAACCAATAGAGGAACATGGATGCACATATTGGTTCCTACATATTCTACGAAGGTCTTTATTGGTCAAACCGTAATGACAACATACGTTATTCCCTTTGTCATTAGTATGTTACTTGCCCGAGATTCGATCATCGGTATCTCCATACCTAGTTCAATCTCGTTACCGGCAAGTCTCTTTACTCATTTTGTAATGCATCATCCAGCAACTAACTTATTAGTCACATTGCTTGCAAGGCTTATTATGATGTGCATTACCAAGAGGGCCCAGAGATACCTCTCCGATACTCGGAGTGACAAATCCTAATCTTGATCTATGCCAACCCAACAAACACCTTCGGAGACCTGTAGAGCATCTTTATAATCACCTAGTTACGTTGTGACATTTGATAGCACACAAGGTATTCCTCCGGTATCCGGGAGTTGCATAATCTCATAGTCAAAGGAATATGTATAAGTCTTGAAGAAAGCAATAGCAATAAAACTTAACGGTCATTATGCTAAGCTAACGGATGGGTCTTGTCCATCACATCATTCTCCTAATGATGTGATCTCTGAAGGAAATATGCCCTAGAGGCAATAATAAAGTTATTTATTTCCTTATATCATGATAAATGTTTATTATTCATGCTAGAATTGTATTAACCGGAAACATAATACATGTGTGAATACATAGACAAACTTAGTGTCACTAGTATGCCTCTACTTGACTAGCTCGTTAATCAAAGATGGTTATGTTTCCTAACCATGAACAAGGTCTTGTTATTTGATTAACGAGGTCACATCATTAGTTGAATGATCTGATTGACATGACCCATTTCATTAGCTTAGCACCCGATCGTTTAGTATGTTGCTGTTGCTATTCTTCATGACTTATACATGTTCCTATGACTATGAGATTATGCAACTCCCGTTTACCGGAGGAACACTTTGGGTACTACCAAACGTCACAACGTAACTGGGTGATTATAAAGGAGTACTACAGGTGTCTCCAAAGGTAGATGTTGGGTTGGCGTATTTCGAGATTAGGATTTGTCACTCCGATTGTCGGAGAGGTATCTCTGGGCCCTCTCGGTAATACACATCACATAAGCCTTGCAAGCATTGTGACTAATGAGTTAGTTGCGAGATGATGTATTACAGAACGAGTAAAGAGACTTGCCAGTAACGAGATTGAACTAGGTATTGGATACCGACGATCGAATCTCGGGCAAGTAACATACCGATAACAAAGGGAACAACGTATGTTGTTATGCGGTCTGACCGATAAAGATCTTCGTAGAATATGTAGGAGCCAATATGGGCATCTAGGTCCCGCTATTTGTTATTGACCGGAGATGTGTCTCAGTCATGTCTACATTGTTCTCGAACCGTAGGGTCCGCACGCTTAATGTTACGATGACAATTATTATGAGTTTATGCATTTTGTTGTACCGAAGTTAGTTCGGAGTCCCGGATGTGATCACGGACATGACGAGGAGTCTCGAAATGGTCGAGACATAAAGATTGATATATTGGATGACTATATTCGGACACCGGAAGTGTTCCGGGTGATTTCGGAGAAAACCGGAGAGCCGGAGGGTTACCGGAACCCTACCGGGAGAAGTAATGGGCCTCATGGGCTTTAGTGGAGAGAGAGAGAAGGGCTGCCAGAGGTGGGCCGCGCGCCACCTCCTCCCTGGTCCGAATTGTACTAGGGGAGGGGAGCGGCGCCCCCCCTTTTCCTTCTCCCACTCCACCTCTTTCCCCCTCCTAGTAGGAGTCCTACTCCTACTAGGAGGAGGACTCCTCCTTGGCGCGCCACACCTGGCCGGCCGGCCTCCTCCCCTTGCTCCTTTATATACGGGGCAGGGGGCACCCCAAGACACACAAGTTGATCCACGTGATCGTTCCTTAGCCGTGTGCGGTGCCCCCTGCCACCATATTCCACCTCGATCATATCATTGTAGTGCTTAGGCGAAGCCCTGCATCGGTAGAACATCAAGATCATCATCACGCCGTCGTGCTGACAGAACTCCTCCCCGAAGCTTTGCTGGATCGGAGCCCGGGGATCGTCATTGATCTGTACGTGTGCTAAGAACTCGGAGGTGCCGGAGTAACGGTGCTTGGATCGGTCGGATCGGAAAGAAGACGTACGACTACTTCCTCTATGTTGTGTCAACGCTTCCGTTGTGATCTACAAGGGTACGTAGATCAGACTCTCCCCCTCGTTGCTATGCATCACCATGATCTTGCGTGTGCGTAGGAAAATTTTGAAATTACTACGTTCCCCAACAGTGGCATCCGAGCCTAGGTTTTATGGTTTGATGTTATATGCACGAGTAGAACACAAGTGAGTTGTGGGCGATACAAGTCATACTGCCTACCAGCATGTCATACTTTGGTTCAGCGGTATTGTTGGATGAGACGACCCGGACCAACCTTACGCGTACGCTTACGCGAGACCGGTTCCCTCGATGTGCTTTGCACATAGATGGCTTGCGGGCGACTGTCTCTCCAACTTTAGTTGAACCGAGTATGGCTACGCCCGGTCCTTGAGAAGGTTAAAACGGAGTCTATTTGACAAACTATCGTTGTGGTTTTGATGCGTAGGTGAGATTGGTTCTTGCTTAAAGCCCGTAGCAGCCACGTAAAACTTGCAACAACAAAGTAGAGGACGTCTAACTTGTTTTTGCAGGGCATGTTGTGATGTGATATGGTCAAGACATGATGCTAAATTGTATGAGATGATCATGTTTTGTAACTGAGTTATCGGCAACTGGCAGGAGCCATATGGTTGTCGCTTTATTGTATGCAATGCAATCGCGATGTAATGCTTTACTTTATCACTAAACGGTAGCGATAGTCGTGGAAGCATAAGATTGGCGAGACGACAACGATGCTACGATGGAGATCAAGGTGTCGCGCCGGTGACGATGGTGATCATGACGGTGCTTCGGAGATGGAGATCACAAGCACAAGATGATGATGGCCATATCATATCACTTATATTGATTGCATGTGATGTTTATCTTTTTATGCATCTTATCTTGCTTTGATTGACGGTAGCATTATAAGATGATCTCTAACTAAATTATCAAGAAGTGTTCTCCCTGAGTATGCACCGTTGCGAAAGTTCTTCGTGCTGAGACACCACGTGATGATCGGGTGTGATAGGCTCTACGTTCAAATACAACGGGTGCAAAACAGTTGCACACGCGGAATACTCAGGTTATACTTGACGAGCCAATCATATATAGATATGGCCTCGGAACACGGAGACCGAAAGGTCGAGCGTGAATCATATAGTAGATATGATCAACATAATGATGTTCACCGATGAAACTACTCCACCTCATGTGATGATCGGACATGGTTTAGTTGATTTGGATCACGCGATCACTTAGAAGATTAGAGGGATGTCTATCTAAGTGGGAGTTCTTAAGTAATATGATTAACTGAACTTAAATTTGTCATGAACTTAGTACCTGATAGTATCTTGCTTGTTTATGTTGATTGTAGATAGATGACTCGTGCTGTTGTTCCATTGAATTTTAATGCGTTCCTTGAGAAAGCAAAGTTGAAAGATGATGGTAGCAATTACACGGACTGGGTCCGTAACTTGAGGATTATCCTCATTGCTGCATAGAAGAATTATGTCCTGGAAGCACCGCTGGGTGCCAGGCCTGCTGCTGGAGCAACACCAGATGTTATGAACGTCTGGCAGAGCAAAGCTGATGACTACTCGATAGTTCAGTGTGCCATGCTTTACGGCTTAGAATCGGGACTTCAACGACGTTTTGAACGTCATGGAGCATATGAGATGTTTCAGGAGTTGAAGTTAATATTTCAAGCAAATGCCTGAATTGAGAGATATGAAGTCTCCAATAAGTTCTATAGCTGCAAGATGGAAGAGAACAGTTCTGTCAGTGAGCATATACTCAAAATGTCTGGGTATAATAATCACTTGATTCAATTGGGAGTTAATCTTCCAGATGATTGCGTCATTGACAGAATTCTCCAATCACTGCCACCAAGCTACAAGAGCTTTGTGATGAACTATAATATGCAAGGGATGAACAAGACTATTCCCGAGCTCTTCGCAATGCTGAAAGCTGCGGAGGTAGAAATCAAAAAGGAGCATCAAGTGTTGATGGTTAACAAAACCACTAGTTTCAAGAAAAAGGGCAAAGGGAAGAAGAAGGGGAACTTCAAGAAGAACGACAAGCAAGTTGCTGCTCAGGAGAAGAAACCCAAGTCTGGACCTAAGCCTGAAACTGAGTGCTTCTACTGCAAGCAGACTGGTCACTGGAAGCGGAACTGCCCCAAGTATTTGGCGGATAAGAAGGATGGCAAGGTGAACAAAGGTATATGTGATATACATGTTATTGATGTGTACCTTACTAATGCTCGCAGTAGCACCTAGGTATTTGATACTGGTTCTGTTGCTAATATTTGCAACTCGAAACAGGGACTACGGATTAAGCGAAGATTGGCTAAGGACGAGGTGACGATGCGCGTGGAAAACGGTTCCAAAGTCGATGTGATCGCGGTCGGCACGCTACCTCTACATCTACCTTCGAGATTAATATTAGACCTAAATAATTGTTATTTGGTGCCAGCGTTGAGCATGAACATTATATCTGGATCTTGTTTAATGCGAGACGGTTATTCATTTAAATCAGAGAATAATGGTTGTTCTATTTATATGAGTAATATCTTTTATGGTCATGCACCCTTGAAGAGTGGTCTATTCTTGTTAAATCTCGATAGTAGTGATACACATATTCATAATGTAGAAGCCAAAAGATGCAGAGTTGATAATGATAGTGCAACTTATTTGTGGCACTGCCGTTTAGGTCATATCGGTGTAAAGCGCATGAAGAAACTCCATACCGATGGACTTTTGGAACCACTTGATTATGAATCACTTGGTACTTGCGAACCGTGCCTCATGGGCAAGATGACCAAAACACCGTTCTCCGGTACTATGGAGAGAGCAACAGATTTGTTGGAAGTCATACATACAGATGTATGCGGTCCGATGAATATTGATGCTCGTGGCGGATATCGTTATTTTCTCACCTTCACAGATGATTTAAGCAGATATGGGTATATCTACTTAATGAAACATAAGTCTGAAACATTTGAAAAGTTCAAAGAATTTTAGAGTGAAGTTGAAAATCATCGTAACAAGAAAATAAAGTTTCTACGTTCTGATCGTGGAGGAGAATATTTGAGTTACGAGTTTGGTGTACATTTGAAAAATTGTGGAATAGTTTTCGCAACTCACGCCACCCGGAACACCACAACGTAATGGTGTGTCCGAACGTCGTAATCGCACTTTACTAGATATGGTGCGATCTATGATGTCTCTTACTGATTTACCGCTATCGTTTTGGGGATACGCTCTAGAGACGGCCGCATTCACGTTAAATAGGGCACCATCAAAATCCGTTGAGACGGCGCCTTATGAACTATGGTTTGGCAAGAAACCAAAGTTGTCGTTTCTGAAAGTTTGGAGCTGCGATGCTTATGTGAAAAAGCTTCAACCTGATAAGCTCGAACCCAAATCGGAGAAATGTGTCTTCATAGGATATCCAAAGGAAACTATTGGATACACCTTCTATCACAGATCCGAAGGCAAGACTTTTGTTGCTAAATTCGGAAACTTTCTTGAGAAGGAGTTTCTCTCGAAAGAAGTGAGTGGGAGGAAAGTAGAACTTGATGAGGTAACTGTACCCGCTCCCTTATTGGAAAGTAGTACATTACAGAAAACTGTTTCTGCAACACCTACACCAATAAGTGAGGAAGCTAATGATAATGATCATGAAACTTCAGAACAAGATACTACTGGACCTCGTAGATCAACCAGAGCAAGATCCGCGCCAGAGTGGTACGGTAATCCAGTTCTGGAAGTCATGCTGCTAGATCATGATGAACCTACGAACTATGAAGAAGCGATGGTGAGCCCAGATTCCGCAAAGTGGCTTGAAGCCATGAAATCTAAGATGGGATCCATGTATGAGAACAAAGTATGGACTTTGGTTGACTTGCCCGATGATCGGCAAGCAATTGAGAATAAATGGATCTTCAAGAAAAAGACTGACGCTGATGGTAATGTTACTATCTATAAAGCTCGACTTGTTGCAAAAGGTTTTCGACAAGTTCAAGGGGTTGACTACGATGAGACCTTCTCACCCGTAGCGATGCTTAAGTCTGTCCGAATCATGTGAGCAATTGCCGCGTTTTATGATTATGAAATATGGCAGATGGATGTCAAAACTGCATTCCTGAATGGATTTCTGGAAGAAGAGTTGTATATGATGCAACCGGAAGGTTTTGTCGATTCAAAGGGAGCTAACAAAGTGTGCAAGCTCCAGCGATCCATTTATGGACTGGTGCAAGCATCTCGGAGTTGGAATAAACGCTTTGATAGTGTGATCAAAGCATTTGGTTTTATACATACTTTTGGAGAAGCCTGTATTTACAAGAAAGTGAGTGGGAGCTCTGTAGCATTTCTAATATTATATGTGGATGACATATTGCTGATTGGAAATGATATAGAATTTCTAGATAGCATAAAGGGATACTTGAATAAGAGTTTTTCAATGAAAGACCTCGGTGAAGCTGCTTACATATTGGGCATTAAAATCTATAGAGATAGATCGAGACGCTTAATTGGACTTTCATAAAGCACATACCTTGACAAAATTTTGAAAAAGTTCAAAATGGATCAAGCAAAGAAAGGGTTCTTGCCTGTGTTACAAGGTGTGAAGTTGAGTCAGACTCAATGCCCGACCACTGCAGAAGATAGAGAGAAAATGAAAGATGTTCCCTATGCTTCAGCCATAGGCTCTATCATGTATGCAATGCTGTGTACCAGACCTGATGTGTGCCTTGCTATAAGTTTAGCAGGGAGGTACCAAAGTAATCCAGGAATGGATCACTAGACAGCGGTCAAGAACATCCTAAAATACCTGAAAAGGACTAAGGATATGTTTCTCGTATATGGAGGTGACAAAGAGCTCACCGTAAGAGGTTACGTTGATGCAAGCTTTGACACTGATCCGGACGATTCTAAATCGCAGACCGGATACGTGTTTACATTAAACAGTGGAGCTGTCAGTTGGTGCAGTTCTAAACAAAGCGTCGTAGCGGGATCTACATGTGAAGCGGAATACATAGCTGCTTCGGAAGCAGCGAATGAAGGAGTCTGGATGAAGGAGTTCATATCCGATCTAGGTGTCATACCTAATGCATCGGGTCTAATGAAATATCTTTTGTGACAATACTGGTGCAATTGCCTTGGCAAAGGAATCCAGATTTCACAAGAGGACCAAGCACATCAAGAGACGCTTCAATTCCATCCGGGATCTAGTCCAGGTGGGAGACATAGAGATTTGCAAGATACATACGGATCTGAATGTTGCAGACCCATTGACTAAGCCTCTTCCACGAGCAAAACATGATCAGCACCAAGGCTCCATGGGTGTTAGAATCATTACTATGTAATCTAGATTATTGACTCTAGTGCAAGTGGGAGACTGAAGGAAATATGCCCTAGAGGCAATAATAAAGTTATTTATTTCCTTATGTCATGATAAATGTTTATTATTCATGCTAGAATTGTATTAACCGGAAACATAATACATGTGTGAATACATAGACAAACTTAGTGTCACTAGTATGCCTCTACTTGACTAGCTCGTTAATCAAAGATGGTTATGTTTCCTAACCATGAACAAGGTCTTGTTATTTGATTAACGAGGTCACATCATTAGTTGAATGATCTGATTGACATGACCCATTTCATTAGCTTAGCACCCGATCGTTTAGTATGTTGCTGTTGCTATTCTTCATGACTTATACATGTTCCTATGACTATGAGATTATGCAACTCCCGTTTACCGGAGGAACACTTTGGGTACTACCAAACGTCACAACGTAACTGGGTGATTATAAAGGAGTACTACAGGTGTCTCCAAAGGTAGATGTTGGGTTGGCGTATTTCGAGATTAGGATTTGTCACTCCGATTGTCGGAGAGGTATCTCTGGGCCCTCTCGGTAATACACATCACATAAGCCTTGCAAGCATTGTGACTAATGAGTTAGTTGCGAGATGATGTATTACGGAACGAGTAAAGAGACTTGCCAGTAACGAGATTGAACTAGGTATTGGATACCGACGATCGAATCTCGGGTAAGTAACATACCGATGACAAAGGGAACAACGTATGTTGTTATGCGGTCTGACCGATAAAGATCTTCGTAGAATATGTAGGAGCCAATATGGGCATCCAGGTCCCGCTATTTGTTATTGACCGGAGATGTGTCTCAGTCATGTCTACATTGTTCTCGAACCGTAGGGTCCGCACGCTTAACGTTACGATGACAGTTATTATGAGTTTATGCATTTTGATGTACCGAAGTTAGTTCGGAGTCCCGGATGTGATCACGGACATGACGAGGAGTCTCGAAATGGTTGAGACATAAAGATTTATATATTAGATGACTATATTCGGACACCGGAAGTGTTCCGGGTGATTTCGGAGAAAACCGGAGAGCCGGAGGGTTACCGGAACCCTACCGGGAGAAGTAATGGGCCTCATGGGCTTTAGTGGAGAGAGAGAAGGGTTGCCAGAGGTGGGCCGCGCGCCACCTCCTCCCTGGTCCGAATTGGACTAGGGGAGGGGGGCGGCGCCCCCCCCCTTTTCCTTCTCCCACTCCACCTCTTTCCCCCTCCTAGTAGGAGTCCTACTCCTACTAGGAGGAGGACTCCTCCTTGGCGCGCCACACCTGGCCCGCCGGCCTCCTCCCCTTGCTCCTTTATATACGGGGGCAGGGGGCACCCCAAGACACACAAGTTGATCCACGTGATCGTTCCTTAGCCGTGTGCGGTGCCCCTGCCACCATATTCCACCTCGATCATATCGTTGTGGTGCTTAGGCGAAGCCCTGCGTCGGTAGAACATCAAGATCGTCATCACGCCATCGTGCTGACAGAACTCCTCCCCGAAGCTTTGCTGGATCGGAGCCCGGGGATCGTCATCGAGCTGTACGTGTGCTAAGAACTCGGAGGTGCCGGAGTAACGGTGCTTGGATCGGTCGGATCGGAAAGCAGACGTACGACTACTTCCTCTACGTTGTGTCAACGCTTCCGTTGCGGTCTACAAAGGTACATAGATCAGACTCTCCCCCTCGTTGCTATGCATCACCATGATCTTGCGTGTGCGTAGGAAAATTTTGAAATTACTACGTTGCCCAACAATCTCGTTCATCAAATGGCAACACATGTCTATGGTTAGGAAACTCAACCATCTTTGATTAACGAGCTAGTCTAGTAGAGGCTTACTAGGGACACGGTGTTTTGTCTATGTATCCACACATGTATCAAGTTTCCGGTTAATGCAATTCTAGCATGAATAATAAACATTTATCATGATATAAGGAAATATAAAATAACAATTTTATTATTGCCTCTAGGGCATATTTCCTTCAGTATCCCACCCGCACTAGAGTCAATAATCTAGTCCACATTGTCATGTGATTTAACACCAATAGTTCACATCTTTACGTGATTAATATTCATAGTTCACATCTCCATGTGACTAATACCCAAAGGGTTTACTAGAGTCAATAATCTAGTTCACATCGCTATGTGATTAACACCCAAAGAGTACTAAGGTGTGATCATGTTTTGCTTGTGAGAGAAGTATAGTCAACGAGTCTGCCACATTCAGAGCCGTGTGTATTTTGCAAATTGTCTATGTCTACAATGCTTTGCATGGAGCTACTCTAGCTAATTGCTCCCACTTTCAATATGTATCCAGATTGAGACTCAAAGTCACCCGGATCGGTGTAAAAGCTTGCATCGAAGTAACTCTTTTACGACAAACTCTTTATCACTCCGCTGTCTAGTGATCTACTCCTGGATTACTTTGGTACCTCCCTGCTAGACTTATAGCAAGGCACACATCAGGTCTGATACACAACATTGCATACATGATAGAACCTATGGCTGAGGCATAGGGAATAACTTTCATTTTCTCTCTATCTTCTGCAGTGGTTAGGCATTGAGTCTGACTCAACTTCACACCTTGTAACACAGGCAAGAACCCTTTCTTTGACTGATCCATTTTGAACTTCTTCAAAACTTTATCAAGGTATGTGCTTTGTGAAAGTCCAATTAAGCGTCTTGATCTATCTCTATAGATCTTGATGCCCAATATATAAGCAGCTTCACCGAGGTCTTTCATTGAAAAACTCTTATTCAAGTATCCTTTTATGCTATCCAGAAATTCTATATCATTTCCAATCAACAATATGTCATCCACATATAATATTAGAAATGCTAGAGAGCTCCCACTCACTTTCTTGTAAATACAGACTTCTCCAAAAGTTTGTATAAAACCATATGCTTTTATCACCTCATCAAAGCATATATTCCAACTCCGAGATGCTTGCACCAATCCATAAATGGATCACTGGAGTTTGCACACTTTGTTAGCACCTTTAGGACCAACAAAACCTTTTGGTTACATCATATACAACTCTTCTTTAAGAAATCCATTAAGGAATGCGGTTTTTAATATCCATTTGTCAGATTTCATAAAATGTGGCAATTGCTAACATGATTCAGACAGACTTAAGCATCGCTACGAGTGAGAAAATCTCACCATAGTGAACACCTTGAACTTGTCGAAAAACTTTTGTGACAAGTCGAGCTTTGTAGATAATAACATTACCATCAGCGTCAGTCTCTTCTTGAAGATCCATTTATTCTCTATGGCTTGCCGATCATCGGCCAAGTCAACCAAAGTCCACAGTTTGTTCTCATACATGGATCCCATCTCAGATTTAATGGCCTCAAGCCATTTCACAGAATCTGGGCTCGCCATCGCTTCCTCATAGTTCGTAGGTTCGTCATGGTCTAGTAACATGACTTCCAGAACAGGATTTCCGTACCACTCTGGTCCAGAACGTACTCTGGTTGACCTACGAGGTTCGGTAGCATCTTGATCTGAAGTTTCATGATCATCATCATTAGCTTCCTCACTAATTGGTGTAGGCATCACAGGAACGGTTTTCTGTGATGATCTACTTTCCAATTCGAGAGAAGGTACAATTACCTCATCAAGTTCTACTTTCCTCCCACTTACTTCTTTCGAGAGAAACTCCTTCTCTAGAAAGGATCCATTCTTAGCAACAAAGATCTTGCCTTCGGATCTGTGGTAGAAGGTGTACCCAATAGTTTCTTTTGGGTATCCTATGAAGACGCACTTCTCCGATTTGGGTTCGAGCTTATCAGGCTGAAACTTTTTCACATAAGCATTGCAACCCCAAACTTTAAGAAAACGATAGGTTAGGTTTCTTGCCAAACCACAGTTCATATGGTCTTCAGAAGACAACGACCTCAGAGTATTGACAGTCTTTGAGACTTTTGCTTCAAACAATCGATGCAAGAGGGCACTCTGTGACCTCGCCGAAGTCTGCCAAGTCGCAACAATAAATCCCTGGAACCACACAACCATAACTTTTAATGCCGAGGACAAACCAAAAGTCCGGTCAGTCCGGGCACCAGCCGCCTTGGTTCTCAATCCAATTGTGGATGGCTTTCGGCTCACTAAAGTGCCCATGGACGGCGGCAGCGGGTTGAACCTCATCTACGAGGACATGCTCAATAAAATGCAAATGGATAGGAGCCGCATCGAGCAAAGTAATACGACCTTTCGAGGAATCATTCCTAGTCGGGAAGCAAGATGCGCGGGAAAAATTAAACTCGACGTGGTATTCGGCGCGCCGGAGAACTATCGGTCCGAAGAGATAACCTTCCAAGTGGCCCCTTTCAATAGTGGATATCACACCCTATTAGGGCGAGACGCATTCACGCGCTTTCAAGCCATACCTCACTATGGGTATATGAAGTTCAAGATGCCCAGGCCAAATGGTATTACCACTCTTGCCAGTGATCCGGACATAGCGCTCCGCACCGAAAACAAAACCGCATCCCTGGCGCTCGAAGCACTATCCGAGGCCCTTGCGGCTGAAGAATTAACCGCACTACGCTCCACGGTGGATAGGGACGACGTAATCCTCGATAAGCGGCCCAAAACCACCTCCTTCAAACCAGCGGACAAAATAGTTAAATTTCAAGTTCACCCGACGGACCCCAAGAAGACAGCTTCCATCGGAGCACAGCTGGACCCGACGGTCGACGCCGCATTACGCGTGTTCCTGCGCAAGAACTGGGACATATTCACCTGGCACCCTTCTGATATGCCAGGAATCCCACGCAGATTGGCCGAACACAGTCTCAGTATATTAAAGGGATACCAGCCGGTCAAGCAAACACTGCGGCGCTTTTCCGAACCCAAACGACAAGCTATGGGGGAGGAGCTAGCCAAGTTAATTGAGGTCGGGTTCATCAGAGAAATAAAACACCCGGACCGGCTAGCAAACCTGGTGATGGTACCAAAGAAAGATAAATCCTAGCGCCTGTGCGTCGATTTCAAAGAGCTCAACAAGGCCTGCCCCAAGGATCCCTTCCCCCTCCCCCTCATCGATCAGATCATTGATGCTACTGCAGGACACGACTCACTGTGTTTCCTCGACACATACTCCAGATACCATCAAATCAAAATGGAGGAGTCTGATCAAGCCGCAATGGCATTCATTACCCCATACGGGCCTTTCTGCTTTAACACTATGCCCTTCGTGCTGAAAAACGCCGGCGCCACCTACCAACGCATGATTCAAACATGCCTGGAGAAACAAATCGGCAAGATGGTCGAAGCATATGTGGATGACATCTTCATCAAAACTAATCACGTCGAGTCACTACTAGACGACCCGCGTCTCACATTCGACAACCTCCGTACATATGACATCAAGCTCAGTCCGAAAAAGTGTGTCTTCGACGTCCCTGCCGGAAAACTACCGGGCTTCATCATTTCCAAATTCTAATAGAGGAATTGGGGCAAAACCAGCCAAAATCCGAGCTTTGTCACAATTGGCTACACCAACAGACCTCAAACAAGTTCAGAAACTAGTCAGATGCGTGGCGGCTTTAAGCCGCTTTATCTCCAGATTAGGAGAAAAAGCATTGCCACTATATCGCCTGCTCCGACGCACCGACCACTTCGAGTGGACGGATGCAGCAATGGCCGGACTGGAAGAAATAAAAGCTCTTTTAGTGAGAAACCCAATCCTGGTCGCGCCGAACGTCGGTGAACCCATGTTATTATACATCTCTACAACACACCAGGTGGTGAGTGTGGTGCTCGTCATCGAACAAGAGGAGGACGGACATAAATTCCCACTTCAGAAACCGCTATATTATGTATCCACTGTCCTCACACCATGCAAATCCCGGTACCCTCATTACCAAAAGATAGCATATGTAGTCTTCATGGCATCCCAGAAGCTACGACACTACTTCCAAGAGTGCTCGATCACGATGGCTTCCGAAGTACCACTCAATGACATAATAAACAACCGCGACGCTACATGCCGGATTGCCAAGTGGGCCATCGAGCTCTTGCCATTTTATTTAACATACAAACCACGCCGATCCATTAAATCCCAAGTAATTGCTGACTTCGTCACCGAATGGACAGAGGCCGAACTCCCTAAAGAGTACGGTACATATTCCAATTGGGTCATGCACTTTGATGGCTCTAAAATGCTGGCCGATTTAGGAGCGGGCGTTGTCTTAACGTCCCCCACAAGAGACACAGTCCAGTACATACTCCAAATATTATACACAGACTCCAATAACGCAGCCGAATACGAGGCCTTATTGCACGGTCTTCGGATGGTTGTCTCCATGGGCATACAACGCCTGGAGGTGTGCGGGGATTCAAACCTCGCAATATCCCAAATAAATGGAGACTTCGACACCAAAGATCCAAAGATGGCGGCCTATCGTAACGCCGTACTCAAAATGTCAGCTCGGTTCGAGGGACTCGAGTTTCATCATGTGGCTCGAGAAAGTAATCAAGCAGCGGATGTCCTTGCTCGCATGGGCGCCAAGCATGACCCCGTCCCGACTAACATCTTTTTGGAAAGGCTCTTCAAGCCATCCGTGGTGTGGCAGGATGAGAGCGGCAACACTAGTCTGGATCCGATTATACCCCCAGATTCCAAACACAATACCGATATCATCGGGGGCTCAGCCACCGAAATAACACCATCGGCCCATCTAATAATGGCAGTAATTGCCCCATGGACCGAACCCTTCTTGGCCTACCTTAATAGGCAAGAGCTCCATGAGGATCATAATGAGGCTTGATGCATCGTTCGACGTTCGAAAGCCTACAAGGTCCATGAAGGAGAGCTCTACAAGAAGAGCGCTACCCAAATACTTCAAAGATGTATCTCCGAAGAAGAAGGACGTAAGTTCCTGGCTGAAATCCATGTTGGTCTTGGCGGTCACCACGCCGCAGCTCGGTCTCTTGTAAGCAAGGCCTTTTGTACCGGTTTCTTTAGGCCAACGGCCCGAGCAAATGCACAAGACCTTGTCCAATGTTGTGTGGGATGCCAGCTTTTCACCAATCAAAGCCATATGCCGCCTACTGCCTTACAAACAATCCCCATTACTTGGCCTTTTGCGGTCTGGGGGCTTGATATGGTTGGACCCCTTAAAGGGGGAAGCCATAAGGAAAAATATCTGCTGGTCATGGTAGATAAATTCACTAAGTGGATAGAGACCAAAACCAGTTAAAACGACTGAAGCCGGACCAGTGATAGACTTTATATCTGGTGTCGTACACCATTATGGTGTCCCACACAGCATCATCACCGATAACGGCTCCAACTTTACAGCCGATGAAGTGAAAACATGGTGTGCTAACCTGGGTATCAAGCTCGATTATGCCTCCGTCTATCACACCCAAACAAACGGTCAAGTCGAATGAGTTAATGGTCTTATCATGAGCGGCATTAAGCCTAGACTAGTACGGTCTTTAAAAGAGTCAGACAAACACTGGGTCGAGGAGCTCGACTCCGTACTCTGGGGGTTGCGGACCACGCCCAATCACACTACCGGTTACACACCATTCTTCATGGTGTACGGCGCGGAGGCTATTTTTCCCTGCGACATCATTCATGACTCACCTCGAGTGCGCATGTACGAAGAGAGAGAAGCCGAGCTTGGTCGAAAGGATAGTCTAGATGCCCTGGAGGAGGAGCGTGATGTTGCAAAAGCCCGTTCCGCATTATATCAACAACAAGCTCGTAGATACCAAAGCAGAGAAGTGCGGGCCAAGACTTATAATGTTGGTGAACTCGTTCTACGCTTGCCAGAAAAGAAAAAGGACAAACTCAAGCCCAAGTGGGAAGGTCCCTTCATTATATATGAAGTTCTCACTCGAGGTGCGTACCGTCTGCATGATGCATAGGATAATCTCTTAGAGTCGAACCCGTGGAATGCCGCCAGACTCCGAAGATTCTACGCCCAGAGCTGGACTCATTGTTCGTTTTCTTTTTCTCCTGTTTTCATGTTCTCTCTCTTTAATTTTTTTCTTTAGCTTTATAGCTCTTGTGTGGCTAGACCGCACACTTATGAGGTACACATCCTTAAATGTATACGCCCATAATACCCGGGGCTTCTTTCACAGAAGCTTATTATCATTTTCCAAGCATCAAGCTCACCACATATGTGTCCTTTTATCATATATACCTTTTCTTCGCCATTATATGCACCTTTATGACTTAAGTTTTTGCCAAGATGGGTTGCCTGGCTCCTGTGCTTATGCCCTAAGTTCCCCTTTGTATGGCTAGGGCATAAAGGGACCACCTCTGCGATTGTTACAGCTGGGTCATCCAGACTTGTACCTCAGACTGGGTGGAGCCGAAAGCTAGCGTTCTTAAGGGAATAATCGATCGGCAGACTAAAGACGTTTTACCTTTGTTGCACCATGACCCCCCAGATATTATATATACTCGATTTTTTCGAATCACAATTTGGGCATGCACACTAATGCATGTTCACCTAGGGAAAGGAACCCTTAACGAAACTATTCTATCTGGAAAATGTTTCTTACAATCAATAAGTAATATAACATAGCTAGCCGAATACAACTTGTCTATTCAAGCAACTATGACCCCTACGCCTGGTTTCCACACATGCCCCGGTATTTATCGCCCGTCCGGTATTCGGAAACACTCGCACCTTCGGGATCGGAGGTCGGAGTGAAAAGGTCGGCCATGACAATCGTTTTACAATTCGGCTAGGGACAAATTTGTCAATTGAAGTACATAGTCACTTGGACTCAAAAGCTTCTTCCCCTATACCGTCTAATAGGCTGTCTAGCTTACAATCCTGTTGTGAAAACTTGGGGGCTATCTTTACTTGGTCATATACCAAGCTCACTGGAATCTCTTGTCCATCTGACCCCCGAGGTCTGACCCGGGCCATATGATTCGGATCAAGTACAGTGTACCGCGTTTTCACCATGGTCCAGGCCTCTCGTACGCCTTCCCGGCAAGCCGATATCTTCCATAATCTAAAGCGGCGTCGAGCTCCCTTGAATATCTTCACAAGCTCCTCCATACTTCCTGGAGGGGATGCAGATGGCCATAAAGCCTTGGCAACACTCCGCATCGCTTTCTGAGGTCGCTCGTGCACTTGTGACATCTCTTGCAGCAGATCGCCTTGAGCTCCGGACATTTTCTCTTCGGGCTGGCCAGTCAGGATACCCGTAGACATAAATCTGTTAACTCATTTTTACCACACTACACGAAGGTAAGTTCAAAAGCATACTGAATATGCCGCCCCGTAGCTTCCTGTTCTCTTTTATGGCGTCCACTAGCTGGGCTCGCACGTCTTTTAGCTCTTCGCCCAACAGGGTGTTGGAATCCTGCAGCTTGTTCTTATCATCCCTGGTATGTGTCAACACAAGCTTGCCAGCAGCCAATTGCTTTTCGGCCTGATGTTTACCTGCCCTTGCGACCTTCAGTTCCTCTTTCAGTTGATCTAACGATCCTGCCATGGGAAATACAATAGTGTAAACATTACTAGTATATGATTAATATTTTTCTGGACGGAGGAGAACATTACCAGTCGGTGCCTCCTTGGATTTCTCCAGTTCGGCGGTAGCAACAGCTAGCTGGGTTCGACACTTTTCCAGCTCATGAGACACAATATGTTGTTCTTCTCCGTGAGTGCTTGACTATACAATAATCCTTAAATCGGTTGTTTCAACTGCTTCAAGTCTCGGGGGCTACTGATGTATGATTACCAGTTCTGTACAATGCATACTTACCCGCATATCTTTCAAATACTAGTCAGTGGCTCTGGCAAGCCCATCCCGAGCAGGTCGGGTGTACGCATCAGCCGAGCTGAAGGCATCGAAATGCCTCTTTAGTAAAGCTAGGGTCGCGAAGAGCGGCCCTCCCTCACCGATGATTCATGGCGCTCTCTACTTTAGAGTTCGTGCCGGATACATCATCTGAATCCTCTGAAGGAGGACAATCTGGCGTCACTCCCGTGTTAGCCCCTGCCTAGAGGCAGGGTCTGGAACCTGATTAGTGGAGGCGCGACCGGCAGGATCCCCGGACATAGTCCGGCGAACACTCTTCCTGATAAAACACAGCGGACAATGTCACAGTTCGATGTGGCTGCCAAGGGGTGTATTCAAAGCCATACCTCTTTGATGAAGGCTCGGCCGGGTTGTCATTTGCCTTCCTCTTCGAAGATCCGCCCGGCGCAAGCGTCGCTCTCTTATGAGACACCTCTGGTGTAGCATGGCGCGCCGAGCGCCTCCCCTTTGGAGCACGAGACAATGCGGTGGGTGAGGCATAATGAGGAAGCTCTTTTGGCGGAGATGTCTCCTGAGTACTTACATATGAGGTGGGAAGGAGGCCAGGATAATCAGCCATGATGGCCACTTCTGTGCCATCATAGCTCGCCTGGTAGAAGACTCCCTCCTTGAGCTCTACAAATATGTCCGGATCCTCTTCGAATCTGGGATCGAGGTCCCGGTTGTGGTTCTCTGCTTGTGGAGCGGGGCTATGGATCCCCGCAATAACCTTCCACCATTCCTGTAAAAAATGGACGGGTTAATGTCAATTAAACATGACTCAAGGAGAGGATTGAGTAAGGTGGTGGGACTAAAACATACCCAGTTAGGGGGATTGTACATGGAGAATCCCTCTCGGCGCTTAAGACGAGTAAATTCTTCTTTCTCCCCTTTGTACAGATCGGCCAATATTGTGGCCAGGGCGGTAGGGGTGTCCGAGCCCTTTCATCCACAGCGTGAGGCGTCATCTTCCCTGTTGTAATGCCACATAGGGAGCCCTATGAATTGGAGTGGCTGAACACCTCACGCTATGGAAGTTGCCATTACCTTGATTATTGATAATCTGGACTGGGCGAGTGTCCTTATCTTGCCCATTAATTGTTGAACTTCCGCGCTATCTTTCTCCTCGAGGCTCCGAGGGCGCCAGCAGTGGCGTTTCCTCAATGGAGCGCTAGAAAATTCGGGAAGGCCCATTCGGACTAGGTCGTGGAGAGCGACATCTTCAATATAAAACCACTCCGAGGGCCACTCTTCGGACGCCTTCTTCGGCGTCCCGGATAGGTATCCGGTCTCGGCTATACGCCATATCTCGACGCCGCCACCTCGAATATAGATCCCTTTTGGGAGCGAGGGACGAGGCAAAAAAACTTCCTCCATAACTCAAAATGGGCCTCGCAGCCCCGGAATAGCTCGCAAAGAGCAACAAAACCCGCAATATGCAGGATAGAGGCCGACGTAAGATTGTGCAGTTGGAGGCCGTAGTACTCTAGGAGACCTTAGAGGAAAGGGTGGATTGGAAATCCGACGCCTCTTAATAAAAAAGAGACGAAGCACACTCGTTCCCCCTTGTTGGATTGGGGCAATTTTCCGCCAAGGCTTCGCCAGTGAAAGAGGTTAATCCTGCTCGAACGGGGACTAGATCTGTGGGGGGGAAGGAATCCCTGAGTTTGGAGCTTAATTAGCTGGTCATGCGACACTGAACATCTCTCCCAATCGCCTTTTTCGGAGCCGTGTGGGCGGGAGGAGGAATTGGGAGCGCTAGCCATGTTTGAATGGTTTCTCCTAGCGATCTCTAAGGATTTTCTGCCTGGTGTGGAATGGCATCTGAGATCCAATCCCTTTAAATAGACGCCTTTTTACATGGCCGAGGTGTTATGTGCAAAAAATACTCTAACCTTTTGTATTCGCTCGACACGTGGAAGCGGAAGCAACGGAGGCACAGAAGCTGAAGGATATGACATTAAATGAAAATCCGAGTATAACTCTTCAGGTCAGGTGCTTTGAAGTATTCAGAGGAGCAACCCGCCTTGCAATGCCGAAGACAATCTGCACGCCGGACACATCATTATTGAAGCCTGGTTCGGGGGCTACTGAGGGAATCCTGGATTAAGGGGTCCTCGGGCGTCCGGGCTATATGATGTGGGTCGGACTAATGGGCCGCGAAGATACAAGACAGAAGACTTCCTCCCGTGACCGGATGGGACTCTCCTTTGCGTGGAAGGCAAGCTTGGCGTTCGGATATGAAGATTCCTTCCTCTGTAAACCAACTCTGTACAACCCTAGGTCCCTCTAGTGTCTATATAAACCAGAGGGTTTAGTCCATACAGGCAATCATAATCATACATGCTAGACGTCTAGGGTTTAGCCATTACGATCTCGAGGTAGATCAACTCTTGTAAACCCCATATTCATCCAAGATAATCAAGCAGGAAGTAGGGTGTTACCTCCATCAAGAGGGCCCGAACCTGGGTAAACATCGTGTCCCTGTCTCTTGTTACCTTCAATCCTCAGACGCACAATTCGGGACCCCCTACAGAAGATCTGCCGGTTTTGACACCGACAGTCGCCTAAACGGATTTAGACAGTGCCCTATTTAACGTGAATGCAGGTGTCGCTAATGCATAACCCCAGAATGATAGTGGTAAATTGGTAAGAGACATCATGGATCACACCATATCTAATAAAGTACGATTACAATGTTCGGACACACCATTACGATGTGGTGTTCCAGGTGGCATGAGTTGTAAAACTATTCCACATTGTTTTAAATGAAGGCCAAACTCGTAACTCAAATACTCGCCTCTGCGATCAGATCGTAGAAACTTTATTTTCTTGTTACGATGATTCTCCACTTCACTATGAAATTCTTTGAACTTTTCAAACAATTCAGGCTTGTGTTTCATTAAGTAGATATACCTATATCTGCTCAAATCATCTGTGAAGGTTAGAAAATAACAATACCCGTCGTGAGCTTCAACACTCATCAGACCGCATACATCGGTATGTATTATTTCCAATAAGTCATTAGCTCGCTCCATTGTTCCGGAGAACGGAGTTTTATTCAGCTTGCCCATGAGGCATGGTTCGCAAGTATCAAATGATACATAATCAAGTGATTCCAAAAGCCCATCCACATGGAGTTTCTTCATGCGCTTTACACCAATATGAACTAAATGGTAGTGCCACAAATATGTTGCACTATCATTATCAAGTTTGCATCTTTTGGCATCAATATTATGCATATGTGTATCACCACGATCGAGATTCGACAAACCATTTATATTGAGTGTATGACCATAGAAGGTTTTATTCATGTAAACAGAACAATAATTATTATTTGACTTAAATGAATAACAGTGTTGTAATAAACATGATCCAATCAAATTCATGCTCAATGCAAACAGCAAATAACATTTATTTTAGGTTCAACACTAATCCCGAAGGTAAAGGGAGTGTGCGATGGTGATCTTATCAACCTTGGAATCACTTCCAACACTCATCGTCACCTTGCTCTTAACTAGTATCTGTTCATTTCGCAACTCCTATTTTGAGTCAGAAATCTTAGCAACTGAACCAGTATCAAATACCTAGGGGCTACTATGAACACAAGTAAAGTACACATCAATAACATGTATATCAAATATACCTTTGTTTACTTTGCCATCCTTCTTATCCGACAAGTTTTTTGGGGCAGTTCCGCTTCCAGTGACCATTTCCTTTGCAGTAGAAGCACTCAATTTCAGGTTTGGGTCTAGCTTCGGGTTTCTTCACGAGAGTGACAACTTTCTTGCCATTCTTCTTGAAGTTCCCTTTTTATCCCTTGCCCTTTTTCTTGAAACTAGTGGTCTTGTTAACCATCAACACTTGATGATATTTCTTGATTTCTACCTTCACCGATTTCAGCACCGCAAAGAGCTTGGGAATAGTTTTCGTTATCCATTGCATATTATAGTTCATCACTAAGTTCTAGTAACTTGGTGATAGTGACTAGAGAACTCTGTTAATCACTATCTTATCTGGAAGATTAACTCCCACTTGATTCAAGCGTTTGTAGTACCCAGACATTCTGAGCACATGCTCACTAGCTAAGCTATTCTCCTCCATATTGTAGGCAAAGTACTTGTGAGAGGTCTCATACCTCTTGACACGGGCATGAGTCTGAAATACCATTTCAACTCTTGGAACATCTCATATGCTCGATGGCATTCAAAATATTTTTGAAGTCCCGGTTCTAAGCCGTAAAGCATGGTGCACTAAACTACCAAATAGTCATCATACCGAGCTTGTCAAACATTCATAACGTCTGAATCTGCTCCTGCAATAGGTCTGTCACCTAGCGGTGCATCAAGGACATAATTCTTCTGTGCAGCAATAAGGATAACCCTCAGATCACGGGCCCAGTCTGCATCATTGCTACTATCATCTTTCAACTTAGCTTTCTCTAGGAACGCATTAAAATTCAAGGGAACGGTAGCACTGGCCATTGATCTAGAACATAGATATGCAAAAACTATCAGGACTAAGTTCATGATAAATTAAGTTTAATTAATCATATTACTTAAGAACTCCCACTTAGATAGACATCCCTCGAGTCATCTAAATTATCATGCGATCCATATAAACTAAACCATGTCCGATCATCACGTGAGATGGAGTAGTTTTCAATGGTGAACATCTCTATGTTGATCATATCTACTACATGATTCACGTTCGACCTTTCGGTCTCCAGTGTTCCGAGGCCATGTCTGTACATGCTAGGCTCGTCAAGTTTAACCCGAGTATTCCGCATGTGAAAAACTTGTTGGGGAATGCAGTATTTCAAAAAAATTCCCACGATCACGCAAGATCTATCGAGGGATGCATAGCAACTAGAGGGGAGAGTATGTCTACATACCCTCGTAGACCGAAAGCAGAAGCGTTAAGAAGCGCGGTTTATGTAGTCGAATGTCTTTGCGATCCAACCGATCAAGTACCGAACGCACGACACCTCCGTGATTTGCACATGTTCAGCTCGGTGACGTCCCTCGTACTCTTGATCTAGTTGACGCCGAGGGAGAGTTTCGTCAGCATGACGGCGTGTTGACGGTGATGATGAAGTTACTGGCACAGTGCTTCGCCTAAGCACTACGATGATATGACCGAGGTGTGTATCTGTGGAGGGGGGCACCGCACACGGCTAAAACAATTGTCAATTTGTGTGTCTATGGGGTGCCCCCTTCCCCCGTATATAAAGGAGGGGAGGAGGGGGGCGGCCGGCCTCATGGTGCGCCCCCAAGAGGGGATTCCTACTCCTACTAGGAGTAGGTTTCCCCCCTTTCCTGGTCCTAATAGGAGGGGGAAGGAAGGGGAAGAGGAGAAGAAGGAAAGGGGGCCGGCCCCCCTCCCAATTCGAATTAGGCTTGGGGGCGCGTCCCCACCTCTTGGCCGCCTCCTCTCTCTTCCACTAAAGCCCATGTAGGCCCATTAAGCCCCCGGGGGGTTCCGGTAACTCCCCAGTACTCTGGTATATGCCCGAACTCATCCGAAACTATTCTGGTGTCCAAACATAACCTTCCAATATATCAATCTTCATGTCCCGACCATTTTGAGACTCCTCGTCATGTCCGTGATCACATCCGGGACTCCGGACTACCTTCGGTACATCAAAACACATAAACTCATAATACCGATCGTCATCGAACGTTAAGCGTGCGGACCCTACGGGTTCGAGAACTATGTAGACATGACCGAGACTCATCTCCGGTCAATAACCAATAGCGGAACCTGGATGCTCATATTGGCTCCTACATATTCTACAAAGATCTTTATCGGTCAAACCGCATAACAACATACGTTGTTCTCTTTGTCATCGGTATGTTACTTGCCCGAGATTTGATTGTCGATATCCTCATACCCATTCAATCTCGTTACCAACAAGTCTCTTTACTCGTTCCATAATGTAGCATCCTGTAACTAACTCATTAGTCACATTGCTTGCAAGGCTTATAGTGATGTGCATTACCGAGAGGGCCCAGAGATACCTCTCCGACAATCGGAGTGACAAATCCTAATCTCGATCTATGCCAACTCAACAAACACCATCGGAGACACCTATAGAGCATCTTTATAATGACCCAGTTACATTGTGACGTTTGATAGCACACTAAGTGTTCCTCCGGTATTCGGGAGTTGCATAATCTCATAGTCATAGGAACATGTATAAGTTATGGAGAAAGCAATAGCAATAAACTAAACGATCATAATGCTAAGCTAACGGATGGGTCAAGTCAATCACATCATTCCCCGCAAAAAAGTCAATCACATCATTCTCTAATGATGTGATCCCGTTCATCAAATGACAACTCGTGTCTATGGCTAGGAAACTTAACCATCTTTGATTAGGGTGCTAGTCAAGTAGAGGCATACTAGCACTACAAAAAAAGACACGTCCATGACATTTTGGGTCGAAAGAAAAAAATGTCATACTTATGACACTTCTATGTCGATAATTGTGACAAAACCCGGTATCATCATAGATGTGGTGGGGTCCTACTTCTATGACAAAAAATCATGACAGAAAATGGGCTTTTGGTCCTAGGCGGGCCGGAGATGCAGCTGCATGACATTCTTTGGGCCATCCATGATGGAAAAAACCGTGGTAGAAGCGAGGGCGAGGAAAATATCGAGGAGTTCCTGGTTACGGTGGGTGGTCGGGGGCCGAGCGATGCGCGTTTCTCTCGTACGTACGCGCGTGTGTGTGAGGTGTTGCGCTCTAACTGAACCCGAGCGAGGCATTCGCCTAACTGAACCCGAGTGATTGCATTGCAGGCTACGCATTACTGAACCCGAGTGATTGCACTACAGGCTACGCGTTACTGAACCCGAGCAATCAATCGGCCCCTTACTGCTAACTGAACCCGAGTGATTCCTTCGCTACTGCTGCTAACTAAAGCCGATCGAACACTGCTGCCTCCTTCCCTTGATGAACAGTGAGCGTTGTTGGGGGGGGGGGTTGGGTGAACAGTTCCCGGTGGGGGGTTGGATGAACAGGACCTTGTGGTAGTATAGGCCGTTGCCGCTGGATGAACAGTACCCCGATCGATCGAGCCGGTGGATGAACAGGACCCCGTGGAGGGCTAGATGAACAGGACCTCGTGGAGGGCTGGATGAACAGTTCCCCGTGGAGGGCTGGTTGAATAGTAGCAAGTGGAGGGCTGGATGAACAGTAGCCCGTGGAAGGGTGGCTGAACAGGACCCTGTGGAGAGGGCTGGTTGAACAGTATCCGGTGGAGGAGCGCGCGGTGGAGGCTGGATGAACAGGAACCCATGGGTGAACAGTCGCAGGTGGAGGCTGGAGGAGGTCGACGGTGGATGAACAATAGCCCGTGGAGGCTAGAGAAGGTCAATGGTGGAGATGAACAATATCCCGTGGAGTCCCGTTTTGCGGTATGCCACACCCCTCCCGATGAACATGACCCCCGTTTCGACCGTAGCGCTCCAACACAAGTCTGTTTCCTCCATTTTGCGGTACGCCACACCCCTCCCGATCAACAGGACCCCGTTTCCACCATAGGAGGTAGGTTTCCTCCGTTTTGTGGTACGCCAAACCCCTCCCAATGAACATGATCCCGTTTCGACCGTGGCCGGTCGAACACAAGGCCGTTTCCTCCGTTCTGTGGTACGTCAGGCCTCGTTTCCATCGGCTATTCTGTACAAGCCGGTTGGCTCTAGATAAACAGCACACATTCCATTGCCTCCCGATGAACACGACTCATTTCATTTCCTCCCCATGAACACGGCGACGGCGCAGCTTCGCCATTTCGACCCAGCCATGTACACGAGCCATGGCCGTATGTATGAGCGAGTAGGCATTCGAGACCCCGCCCGTATGTACATATGTGACCGTATTTACTTCCTTGCACCCTGGCCACTGTACGTACGTGTACATGCTACGTGCGCGCCTCTACAATGACACGTGTGTGCCTCTACATCGACTAGTATGTACGTACACGTTCGCGACCAGAATGACAATGCTACGTATGCTTCGACCAGGTGGGTCCCGTCTGCCAGGCACTTCCCTGTGTGCGAAGATGTAGCTGGTGGGTCCCAGCAGTAAGGGGGCAAATAATTTTTTTTGCCCGTAATATGGATGCACTTCCTTGCATGCGAAGATATAGCTGGTGGGTCCCAGTAGTTAGGGGGAAAACATTTTTTCATGAAATACGATGGCCCGTCCGGTGGGTCCCTGCTGTCAGGTGGAGGGCTCATTATTTTCCGCACAATAAGTAGGCACTTCCTTGCTACGGCCGTGGACCCTGCTGTCAGCCTCTCCACGTACAATACTCTTTTGATGGAAGTCATTCCTTGACCATGTTGACCACGCCGTGCCGAGAGCACCAAGGCGGTGAATGACGGCGAGGCCTAGGAAGGGGATGACGCGGAGCCAGGGAAGACGCGGAAGTGGATGCCCACACGGAGGGAGTACGTGGGTTGACTGCTTCGGCTGCGGTGTGAGGCTGCCGTCGCCGAAGAATAACAGGGGTGTGGGTGAGTATAGAGGGATGGCATGGCCAGCGGTGGCAGCACAGCCAGACACGGGAGGTAGGAGCAGGTGGCACGGCCGACGCTTGTTTGGCTGACTAAGTTGACAATGCCCTCCATCCCTGTCATCTTAGTAGTCCCACAAGTCAGCCTCCCATAATGGTGGGTCCCATCTAGCAGGGGGAGTATTCATTTTTTGTGTAATAAGGAGGCACTTCCTTGCATGTGAAGATATAGCTGGTGGGTCCGACCTGTCAGCGGAGGGAACATTTTTTTCATGAAATACAGAGGCCCTTCCGGTGGGTCCCGACTGTCAGGTGGAGGAATCATTATTTTGCATGTAATCAGGAGGCATTTCCTTGTGTGGGCCCCTACTGTCAGCCTCTTCCGATGACTGTTGTATGTTTACCATGTTGACCTCATCGCGCCGAGAGCACAAACGCGGTGGACGAGGGCGAGGCCTAGGAAGGGAATGACCTAGAGCCGGTGAAGCCACCACAGCGGATGCCCACGCTGAGGGAAGTACGAGCGCTGACTGGTCGGCTGCGGGGTGAGGTTGACGTCGCCGGAAAATAACAAGATGTGAGGTGGGTAGAGGGATGGTCTGGCAGCAGCACAACCAGCCACGAGAGGAGGGAGCAGGCAGTCCCGCTGGCGCTGGTTTGGGCGGCTGGAGCAGGAAGATCAGAGAATGACGATGCACGGCGGCCGTTGGATGGACATCCAACAGCCACTGCTTTGTGTTGACTAAGTTGACAAAGCCTTGCGTACGCGTCAAAAAAAATTAGGACAACGTCATCGTCAACCTAGTAGGACCAGTAGTCAGCCTCGAAATCTGTGGAAAACAGCATACAACCCATTTGCCATTATTTTCAATAATTTACAGCCCGTTTGCTAATTCTTAAGGATGTTTAAAGCCCATATTCTTTTTATTAGCATTACAGACCATATATTCTGGGCACTTCTAAAAAATTCAACGAAATTTTGCATATTTTGGTGGCGTCCGAACTCTTTTAATCACAAAATTTCGAGTCACGTTAAAAATAATTTTTAAAAAATAATATCAAAATAAAATTCAAAAAACAATTCTCCGCAAAAAAATGAATGAAATTTAAAATCTTAACTAGCAAGATGCGTGTGCATTGCACGGAGCATGAAGATGCATTTGTATGAGTAGTTTATCTTGTGGGAGAAAATACGATATTTTAATGTAATTGCTAGTTGGCTTTGGTTTTTATAAGAGTAGAGAGTAGAGAGATCCAGAAAAAAATGATATTTTAATGTAATTGTCGGTTGGCTTTGGTTTAAAAATTTACAGCCCATTTCTTACAACTTATAGCCCA
This sequence comes from Triticum monococcum, assembly GCA_034509565.1. Taxonomy (NCBI): domain Eukaryota; kingdom Viridiplantae; phylum Streptophyta; class Magnoliopsida; order Poales; family Poaceae; genus Triticum; species Triticum monococcum. Next base: position 69,744,708 of record CM067843.1, on the reverse strand, counting down.
TTTTCCGGGGAAGCCCATTTCTTGCTACTTACATCCCTCCTCGTCTTGAAAGATTTGCAGCCCATCAGGGCTGAGAAAAGCAAGTAGGCCTCGGTTTTGGTATTCTCCAAAAAAAGAACTGGGCTAGCCATTTTCAGAAAGAAAGAAAAAAGATATCAACTGGGCTCGTCATGTGCTTAAATAAAGGCGTAAGTGTGGGCTAGACGGGCCATAGCCCCCGCACAGCGCGCAGTTGAGCTCCGTCTCTAAAACTAACAAACAAATGGGCGAGCTGCTAGGTCCCTGGTGTTATCCGCTCGTTGTGTAATTTTCTCATTTATTGACTACATTGACAATGGCGTGGGACCTAGTTGTCAAACAATTAGGAGGAAGTATTTTTTTGGCTTGTAATAATGAGGCACCTGCTTGCATAATGCAATGACCCTGGTGGGTCCCTACTGTCAGCCTCTCCATGTACAGTCATCTCCTGATTCCTCTTGCTTGTTGACCATGTTGACAATGCCAGACGGCGGCGGGCACAGCGAGCGAACCAAGGCAGAGAACAACCGCGAGGCCTTAGACAAGAATGAACAATAGCCGTGGAAGATGCGGCAGTGTAGTGGCAAGTGGAGGGGAGTACGAGGGCAACAACATGCAACTCAAGTTTACAAATGGTACAAAAAGCCCAAGGATTAATTGTTCATCAAATTTTCAGACAAAACCCAGATTGAACACACAGAAAAATGGATCAGTCTGATCCATAAAATCAACATCATGTGCAAAAAAATTATTTCTGGATGACTACAACTTCTTGTAAATAGAATCCGAGCACGTTTAGAAGCCCATTTGTCCACCCGAAACGTCTTTTTTTGCTGTTCAACGTGTCCTTCCGTGAGAAATCTCTTGCGGTAAAACTTGAGCCTCGTGGACAATAGTAACCTCGCATTCAACAGGAAGAATGTGACAAAGCTTCTGTTTGCCTAGTTAGATGCATATCCTTCCATCGTTATTGTCCTCAAACGAATGTCATGAGAACTGAGAAAATCCAAGTGCTTATTACACCACTGATTGGTTATACGTTTTTCTCCATGTGGACGCATACCTAAGTAGACATGTAGATTGAAAACAGTTAAGTTCTGAAAAAAGAGTATGTCAAAAGAGCGACAACTGAACGGTTAATTCTAGTAAAAAATATACGGGCTTTTAATGTGCATGAAATCATCACCTCTATATATAAATTCTCCAAAGATCAAAAGCATCGTAGCAAGCCAATAATTATGTTCAGATCAAAACTAGACATTCGGATATATAAGATCTTGACAGAATCCAACAGTATTGATAGGCTATCCATGGACGAACTCTTCATTGAGCATATAACATAATACTAGTACCCAAAGTGTACTCCAAGATGATATAAAACTTATGCGCTCAAATGAAAAATGCAGCTTATGATTACAAATGTGTAGATGATAATATAGGGTGCCTGAAAAGGTGAGGAGCCAAACACCAACTTCCTATGATCATTAAATGGATCACGAATTACACCCAAGGTCTCCAGTTTGGGCACAGAGACGACAGTTATTTGAGAAGGTCTATAAAAATTATCAAGGAGCAACCTTTGAAATGAAGGGGCATCTTCGATGATGAGCTGCTGTCCTTCAAAACAAATTCCAATGCATTTAAGGCGAGGCGACTTTATTTGGAGACAACTGATAGGGATTTATATTCCCAAAACAATCAGCAAACACTCCAAGGCAGGGTAGCTAGAGTGGATGATGTTGTGTAGTGAGGCCTCCGACAGATAAAACACCATAAACAAATGTTTTTTAGTAGTGGGACTCGAAGCATTTGTACCAGATCGTCTGGTAGATGGCACCGAGCGAAGGTGGCGGTGTGGAGAGAGGAGGAAAACCGCGAGATGGACAATGGTGGTGTGGGCACGGATTCTTGGCGTGTTTGTGGTATGAAACTTTTGTGGTAATGGTAGAACTCAAACTGCTGGAGTTTTCTGAATTCAGGGGATGTCAGCCAAGCATCCATCATGCTGGGTATGGATAGCAGGTAGCATGTCGGGATGCAGAGGCGTTGAACGGGGCCCTGCTGGTGAGAGGAGAAGATGGCTCTGAGGAGATCAAATTCAGGAAGAATAGATATCTGACAACAATCGAGATTGAGGGGCGCGATGCACCATAGAGGGTGCCACCGACTTGAGAGGACTTGTGTGTGATGACCCACAAGTGTAGGGGATCTATTGTAGCCTTTTCAATAAGTAAGAGTGTCGAACCCAACGAGGAGCATAAGGAAATGATAAGCAATTTTCAGTAAGGTATTCTCTGCAAGCACTGCAATTATCGGTAATAGATATTTTTGTGATAAGGTAATTTGTAACGAGTAGCAAGTAATAAAAGTAAATAAGGTGCAGCAAGATGCTCCAATTCTTTTTGTAGCAAAGGACAAGCCTGGACAAACTCTTATATAAAGGAAAGTGCTCCCGAGGACACATGGGAATTATCGTCAAGCTAGTTTTCATCACGTTCATATGATTTGCGTTCGGCACTTTGATAATTTGATATGTGGGTGGACTGGTGCTTGGGTACTGTCCTTACTTTGACAAGCATCCCACTTATGATTAACCCCCATTGCAAGCATCCGCAACTACAACATAAGTATTAAGGTAAACCTAACCATAGCATGAAACATATGGATCCAAATCAGCCCCTTATGAAGCAATGCATAAACTAGGGTTTAGGCCCTGTTTGGTTCAGCTTTTATCAACGGATTCCGCTGCCGCGCAGCAAGATCCGAACCAAAGGGCGAACCCAGCAAAATCCGATTCCAGAAGTCCGCTGCCAAAATCTGAACCAAAAGCGGAAGCAGCCCAGGACGTGCTTTCCAAAATCTGATTCCGCTGCGAGCCAAAATCTGAAAAAGCTGTATCAGCTGGTTTGCCAAATGACCTACATCTTTTTCACATCAGATTTTCCACAGCTGTTTTTCCATAACAGATTTTTCATAGCGGCTTTTAGAAATCCACAGCCGAACCAAATAGGGCTTTAAGCTTCTGTCACTCTAGCAACCCATCATCTACTTATTACTTTCCAATGCCTCCCTCTAGGCCCAAACAATGGTGAAGTGTCATGTAGTCGACGTTCACATGACACCACTAGAGGGATGGCAACATACATCTCATCAAAATATCAAACGAATACCAAATTCACATGACTACTTATAGGAAGACTTCTCCCATGTCCTCAGTAACAAACGTAACTACTCACAAAGCATATTCATGTTCATAATCAGTGGGGTATTAATATGCATAATGGATCTGAACATATGATCTTCCACCAAGTAAACCAACTAGCATCAACTACAAGGAGTAATCAACACTACTAGCAACCCACATGTACTAATCTGAGGTTTGGATACAAAGATTGGATACAAGAGATGAACTAGGGTTTGAGATGAGATGGTGCTGGTGAAGATGTTGATGGAGATTGACCCCCTCCCGATGAGAGGATCGTTGGTGATGATTTCCCCCTCCCGGAGGGAAGTTTCCCTGGCAGAACAGCTCCGCCGGAGCCCTAGATTGGTTCCGCCTCATGGCGGCGGAGTTTCGTCCCGTGAGCTTGCTTATGATTTTTTCCTCGACAAAAGACCTCATATAGCAGAAGATGGGCATCAGAGGGCCACCAGGGGGCCCACGAGGCAGGGGGCTCTCCCCCACCCTCGTGGCCAGGGTGTGGGCCCCCTATGGAACTTTCTTCGCTCAATATTTTTTATATATTCTGGAAATAACTTCCGTGAAGTTTCAGGACTTTTGGAGCTGTGCAGAATAGGTCTATAATATTTGCTCTTTTCCAGCCCAAAATCCCAGCTGCCGGCATTCTCCCTCTTCATGTAAACCTTGTAAAATAAGAGAGAATAGGCATAAGTATTATGACATAATGTGTAATAACAACCCATAATGCAATAAATATCGATATAAAAGCATGATGCAAAATGGACGTATCAACTCCCCCAAGCTTAGACCTCGCTTGTTCTCAAGCGAAAGCCAAAATGGAAAAATATGTCCACATGTTTGGAGATAGAGGTGTCGATAAAAATAAAATACGGACATGAGGGCATCATTATCATTCTTAGAACATCAACATACATATATATATATATTGTCATATGATCTCTTATGCTAAAGTAACAATTAAATCACAATTTCAAGTATGAATCATAAACTTCATTGAGAACCAACAAACTCTAATCTCAGTCATTGAGGCCATTGCAATTTATCATAACATAGGAAAGAGTCGATATAATAGCTTTTCAGCAAGTCCACATACTCAACTATCATTTAGTCTTTCACAATTGCTAACACTCACACAATATTTATGGGTATGAAGTTTTAATCGGACACAGAGAAAGATAGGGGCTTATAGTTTTGCCTCCCAACGTTTTCCTCAAGGGTAATGTCTACAATAATAGTTCATGAAAACTCACATCCAATTAGCTATGTATATCAGGATCTTTCCAACACATTGTGCTTGCCAAAGATAAAATGTAAAAAGGAAAGGTGAATATCACCATGACTCTTTGCATGAAGTATAAGACAAGAATAAAAGATAGGCCCTTCGCAGAGGGAAGCAGAGGTTTTCATGCGCTTCTATAGTTGGATGCACGAAATCTTAATGCAAAGGAACATCACTTTATATTGCCACTTGTGATATGGACCTTTATTATGCAGTCCGTCGCTTTTATTTCTTCCATATCACAAGATTGTATAAAGCTTATTTTCTCCACATTAATAAGTCATACATATTTAGAGAGCAATTTTTATTGCTTGCACCGATGACAACTTACTTGATGGATCTTACTCAATCCATAGGTAGATATGGTGGACTCTCATGGCAAAAACGGGTTTAGGGATATTTGGAAGCACAAGTAGTATCTCTACTTGGTGCATAGAAATTGGCTAGCAAGAGAGGGAAAGGCAATCTCAACATGTTGGATGATCCATGACAATATAATTTATCTCAGATGTAAGAAAACATAACCCATTACATTGTCTTCCTTGTCCAACGTCAACTCTTTAGCATATCATACTTTAATGAGTGCTCACAATTATAAAAGATGTCCAAGATAGTATATTTATATGTGAACATCTCTTTCTTCATTACTTCCTATTAATTGCAACGATGACCAAAACTATATTTGTCAACTCTCAACAACTTTTATTCATCATACTCTCTATATGTGAGCTCATTACTCTCCATAAGATCCATATGATCTCTTTATTTCTTTTTTATTTCTTCTCTTTTATTTTATTCCCTCAAGATCATAGCAAAATAATCAAGCCCTTGACTCAACACTAATCTTTATTATATATAGCTCACAGACTCGATTACACAAGAAGATCATAAAGCAAAACTCACAACTAGATCAAGATATTATCAAAAGAATCGAACTAAGAAAAACGGTAAAGATAAAAGTGATGGTGATACGATACGATACCGGGGCACTCCCCCAAGCTTGGCAGTTGCCAAGGGGAGTGCCCATACCCGATGCTCAGCAATTCTTTGTTGATGAAGAAGATGATGGTTTTGTTGATGGCGTAGGCTTCTTCCTTAATTTGCGCTTGAGGACAGAATTTTGATCCCTTAGGTCATCAATCTCCTGCTCGAGGTTTAGTATCTTTTTGCATAATTCCTGCTTGTTTTCCTGCAAGATGCGAAAAGGGATAAACTAGATCTTAGGTTTCTTTGCTCTATCCGGGAGGCTTGACTTTTTGAACTCCACATGCATGTCCCCAGGTTGAGGTAATGGGACTTCATCTTCATCTGAGCTCGTCTCCTCCTTTCCCTTAGGTTCATAGTCCTCTTCTTCTTCTGTAGTCCAACCACAATGCTCCACATCCCCATAGACCTTAGGTTCTGCATGGTAATCATCCACATAGCTTTCTCCTTCCGAATCCTGGGACAACATGTTGCTCAAATCTATAGCAGGACAGCTCGAAACAAAGATAGGAGATATTTGCGTGACACGGTGGTCAAAACCTTCGGGAGATTATATAATGAATTTATACCGACCAAAAGAAGTATCGTGCAAGAAAATGGAGTCTGGAGAGCGCACGAGGTGCCCACGAGGCAGGGGCGCGCGCCTAGGGGGGTAGAGCGCGCCCTCCACCCTCGTGGAAGCCTCGTGTCCTTTCCGGTTTGCTTCTTATTTTCCTATTTTCTTAAATATTCCAAAACAGAGAAAAATTGCCATTAGAACTGTTTTGGAGTCGGTTTTACTTACCGTACCACATACCTATTCCTTTTTGGAGTCTGAAATGTTCTGGAAAGTGTCTCTTATGTAGTCCTCCAGGGTTACGGTTTCAATAACATTAGTTTCAACATTTATAGGATTACCTGAGATATAATGTTTGATTCTTTGACCGTTCACCACCCTCGGATTTGTGCCTTTGAAGTTGTTGATATTTATGGCACTGGAACGATAGACCTCCGCGATAACGTAAGGACCTTCCCATTTAGAGAGAAGTTTGCCTGCAAAAAATCTTAAATGAGAGTTGTATAGCAATACATAATCACCTACATTAAACTCACGTTTTTGTATCCTTTTATCATGCCATCTTTTAACTTTTTCTTTGAACAGTTTGGCATTCTCATAAGCTTGGGTTCTCCATTCATCAAGTGAGCTAATGTCAAATAACCTCTTCTCACCGACAAGTTTGAAGTCATAGTTGAGCTCTTTAATAGACCAATATGCCTTATGTTCTAATTCGAGAGGTAAGTGACATGCTTTACCATAAACCATTTTATACGGAGACATACCCATAGGATTTTTATATGCAGTTCTATAAGCCCATAATGCATCATCAAGTTTCTTGGACCAATTCTTTCTAGATCTATTAACAGTATTTTGCAAAATTAATTTGATCTCTCTCTTACTCAATTCTACTTGACCACTAGACTGTGGATGATAAGGAGATGCAGTTATATGATTAACATCATACTTAGCAAGCATTTTACGAAAAGCACCAAGAATAAAATGTGAACCACCATCAGTCATTAAATATCTAGGGACTCCAAACCTCGGAAAAAATAACTTCTTTAAGCATCTTAATAGAGGTGTTATGATCAGCACTACTAGTTGGAATAGCTTCTACCCACTTAGTAACATAATCAACAACAACTAAAATATGTGTATACCCATTAGAGGAAGGAAAATGTCCCATATAATCAAAGCCCCAAACATCAAATGGTTCAATAACAAGTGAATAATTCATAGGCATTTCTTGACGTCTACTAATATTACCAATTCTTTGACATTCATCACAAGACAAGACAAACTTACGGGCATCCTTGAAGAGAGTAGGCCAATAAAAACTGGATTGCAATACCTTGTGTGCAGTTCTATCTCCAGCATGGTGTCCTCCATAAGCTTCGGAGTGACACTTGCGTAGGATCTATTCCTGTTCATGCTCAGGTACACAACGTCTAATAACACCATCTACTCCTTCTTTATAAAGATGTGGGTCATCCCAGAAGTAATGTCTTAAATCATAGAAAAACTTTTTCTTTTGCTGGTATGTGAAACTAGGTGGTATAAATTTAGCAATAATGTAATTAGCATAATCAGCATACCATGGAGAAGTGCGAGAAGCATTTATGACAGCTAATTGTTCATCAGGAAAGCTATTATCAATAGGTAGTGGGTCATCAAGAACATTCTCTAACCTATACAAGTTGTCTGCAACGGGGTTCTCAGCTCCCTTTCTATCAATAGTATGCAAATCAAATTCTTGTAGCAAGAGAACCCATCTAATAAGTCTAGGTTTAGCATCTTTCTTTTCCATAAGGTATTTAATAGAAGCATGATCAGTGTGAATAGTTACTTTAGAATCAACAATATAAGGTCTGAACTTATCACAAGCAAATACAACTGCTAAGAATTCTTTTTCAGTAGTAGCATAATTTCTCTGGGCATTGTCTAGAGTTTTACTAGCATATTGAATAACATTTAATTTTTTTTTATCAAATCTTTGTCCTAGAACAGCCCCTACAGCATAATCACTAGCATCACACATGATTTCAAATGGTAAGTTCCAATCAGGTGGCTGAACAATCGGTGCAGAAATCAAGGCTTTCTTAAGTATTTCAAATGCTTCTACACAATCACCATCAAAGACAAAAGGAATATCTTTTTGTAATAGGTTAGTCAGAGGCTGGGATTTTTTTGAGAAGTCCTTAATGAACCTCCTATAAAAACCGGCATGACCAAGGAAACTTCTTATACCTTTGATGTCCTTGGGACACGACATCTTTTCAATAGCATCAACTTTAGCTTTATCAACTTCAATACCTCTTTCAGAAATTTTATGCCCCAAGACAATACCTTCATTAACCATAAAGTGTCACTTCTCCCAGTTCAAGACAAGATTAGTTTCTTCACATCTCTGCAAAACTCGATCAAGTTTGCTCAAGCAATCATCAAACAAGGATCCATAAGCGGAGAAATCGTCCATGAAAACCTCACAAATCTTTTCACATAAGTCAGAGAATATAGCCATCATGCATCTTTAAAAGGTAGCAGGTGCATTACATAAACCAAAAGGCATTCGTCTATAAGCAAAAGTACCGAAAGGGCAAGTAAATGTGGTCTTTGCTTGATCATCAGCTGACACAGGTATTTGAGAGAAGCCAGAGTAACCATCTAGAAAGCAAAAATGTGTATGTTTGGATAATCTTTCTAGCATTTGATCAATGAAAGGCAAAGGGTAATGATCTTTTTTAGTAGCTTTATTTAATTTGCGAAAATCAATTACCATCCTATAACCTGTAATAATTCTTTGTGGAATCAATTCATCTTTATCATTAGGAACGACAGTAATACCTCCCTTCTTAGGGACACAATGGACAGGACTTACCCACTAACTATCAACAACGGGATAAATTATACCTGCCTCAAGGAGCTTCAATATTTCCTTTCTTACCACTTCTTTCATCTTAGGATTTAGCAATCGTTGGTGATCAATAACTGGTTTGGCGTCTTTTTCCAAATTTATTTTGTGTTGACATAGAGTGGGACTAATGCCTTTAAGGTCACCAAGAGTATATCCAATAGCAGCGCGGTGCTTCTTCAGAGTTTTCAATAATTTTTCTTCCTCCTTCTCTGAAAGGTTAGCACTAATAATGACAGGATATATCTTCTTTTCATCAAGATAAGCATATTTAAGAGTATCAGGTAATGGTTTAAGCTCAAACACGAGATCACCCTTGGGTGGAGGAGGATCCCCTAGGATTTCAACAGGTAAGTTGTGTTTCAGAATAGGTCCCTGTTTAAAGAATACTTCATCTATTTCCCTTCTTTCATTCATGAACATATCATTTTCATGGTCTACCAAATATTGTTCTAAACGATCAGTAGGAGGCACGGCAATAGAATCAAGACCAATAATTTCATCTTTACTAGGCAATTCCTCGTCACGAGGTTGTCTACGAAACTTAGCAAAATTAAACTCATGAGACATATCCCCTAAACCAACAGAAACAATATCCTTATTGCAGTCTATCTTAGCATTAACAGTATTCAAGAAGGGTCTACCAAATATAATGGGACAAAAGCTATCTTGTGGGGAACCAAGAACAAGAAAATCAGCAGGATATTTAACCTTCCCACACAAGACTTCAACATCTCTAACAATCCCAATTGGTGAAATAGTATATCTATTGGCAAGCTTAATGGTAACATCGATATCTTCTATCTCAGCAGGTGCAATATCATGCATAATTTCTTTGTATAAGGAATGAGGTATTGCACTTGAACTGGCACCCATATCACATAAGCCACGATAGCAATGATCTCCTATTTTAACAGAAATAACAGGCATGCCTACAACAGGTCTATGTTTATTTTTAGTATCAGCTCTAGCAATTCTAGCAGCTTCATCACAGAAGTAAATAACATGCCCATCAATATTATCGGCCAAGAGATCTTTAACCATAGCAATATTAGGTTCAACTTTAACTTGCTCAGGGGGTTTGTGTGTCCTAATATTACTTTTGTTAACCACAGTTGAAACTTTAGCATGATCCTTTATTCTAACAAGGAAAGGTGGTTTCTCAATATAAGCATCAGGAACAACAGGATCATTATAAGTGATAGTCTTTTCTTCAACTTTAATAGGTGCAACTACTTTTACTTCAATGGGAGTATTATATTTAAACCACTTCTCCTTAGGGAGATCAACATGAGTAGCAAAGGATTCACAAAAAGAAGCTACTATCTCAGAGTCAACTCCATATTTAGTGCTAAATTCACGGAAAGCGTCGGTATCCATAAAAGATTTAACACAATCAAACTTAGGTGTTATACCTGACTCCTTACCTTCGTCGAGGTCCCAATCTTCAGAGTTGCGTTTAATTCTTTCCAATAAATCCCATTTGAATTCAATAGTCTTCATCATAAAAGATCCAGTACAAGAAGTATCGAGCATGGAGCAATTACTGAGAGAAAGCCGAGCATAAATTTTTTGAATAATAATTTCTTTTGAAAGCTCGTGATTGGGGCATGCATATAACATTGACTTAAGTCTCCCCCAATATTGAGCGATGCTTTCTCCTTCGTGAGGCCAAAAATTATATATATAATTACGATCACGATGAACAAGATGCATAGGATGAAACTTCTGATGAAATTCCACTTTCAATCGCTTGTAGTCCCATGATCCCATATCATCACATAGCCTATACCATGTCAATGCCTCTCCCTTCAAAGATAAAGGGAATACCTTCTTCTTGATAACATCATCGGGCATACCTGCAAGCTTAAATAGTCCACAAACTTCATCCACATAGATTAGGTGTAAATCGGGATGCAATGTTTCATCACCTATGAAAGGATTAGCTAGCAGTTTCTCTATCATACCCGAAGGAATTTCAAAGTAAACATTTTCAGTAGGTTCAGTATGTTGAGGAGCAACTCTTTGCTCTACTGGTCGGGGTGAAGATACCCTAAACAAGCCCCTTAAAGGATTATGTTCCATAGTAACAAGTGACAGTAAATTTCAGCACACTATATAAATTTTTCCTTACCAAATTCCACCTACCAAAGGCGCTTCACTCCCGGCAACGGCGCCATAAAAGAGTCTTGATGACCCACAAGTGTAGGGGATCTATCGTAGCCTTTTAGATAAGTAAGAGTGTCGAACCCAATGAGGAGCAGAAGGAAATGATAAGCAGTTTTCAGTAAGGTATTCTCTGCAAGCACTGAAATTATCGGTAACAGATAGTTTTGTGATAAGGTAATTCGTAACGAGTAGCAAGTAATAAAAGTAAATAAGGTGCAGCAAGATGGCCCAATCCTTTTTGTAGCAAATGACAAGCTTGGACAAACTCTTATATAAAGGAAAGCGCTCCCGAGGACACATGGGAATTATCGTCAAGCTAGTTTTCATCACGTTCATATGATTCGTGTTCGGTACTTTGATAATTTGATATGTGGGTGGACTATTGCTTGGGTACTGTCCTTACTTGGACAAGCATCCCACTTATGATTAACCCCCATTGCAAGCATCCGCAACTACAACAGAAGTATTAAGGTAAACCTAACCATAGCATGAAACATATGGATCCAAATCAGCCCCTTACGAAGCAACGCATAAACTAGGGTTTAAGATTCTGTCACTCTAGCAACCCATCATCTACTTATTACTTCCCAATGCCTCCGTCTAGGCCCAAACAATGGTAAAGTGTCATGTAGTCGACGTTCACATGACACCACTAGAGGGATGACAACATACATCTCATCAAAATATCAAACGAATACCAAATTCACATGACTACTTATAGCAAGACTTCTCCCATGTCCTCAGGAACAAACGTAACTACTCATAAAGCATATTCATGTTCATAATTAGAGGGGTATTAATATGCATAATGGATCTGAACATATGATCTTCCACCAAGTAAACCAACTAGCATCAACTACAAGGAGTAATCAACACTACTAGCAACCCACAGGTACCAATCTGAGGTTTGGATACAAGAGATGAACTAGGGTTTGAGATGAGATGGTGCTGGTGAAGATGTTGATGGAGATTAACCCCCTCCCGATGAGAGGATTGTTGGTGATGACGACGGTGATGATTCCCCCTCCCGGAGAGAAGTTTCCCCGGCAGAACAGCTCCGCCGGAGCCCTAGATTGGTTCCGCCTCGTGGCGCCGGAGTTTCATCCCCATGAGCTTGCTTATGATTTTTTCCTCGATGAAAGACCTCATATAGCAGAAGATGGGCATCGAAGGGCCACCAGGGGCCCACGAGGCAGGGGGCGTGCCTAGGGGGGTAGGGCGCACCCCCACCCCCGTGGCCAGGGTGTGGGCCCCCTCTGGAACTTTCTTCGCTCAGTATTTTCTATATATTCTGGAAATAACTTCCGTGAAGTTTCAGGACTTTTTGAGCTGCGCAGAATAGGTCTCTAATATTTTCTCCTTTTCCAGCCCAGAATCCCAGCTGTCGGCATTCTCCCTCTTCATGTAAACCTTGTAAAATAAGAGAGAATAGGCATAAGTATTATGACATAATGTGTAATAATAGCCCATAATGCAATAAATATCGATATAAAAGCATGATGCAAAATGGACGTATTAGTGTGCGGCAGTAATCCTTGGTGGGGAGAAGCGAGATGATCTCCTCAAGGATGACATCCGGGAGATCGCTGATGTAGTCCACCGGAGATTCTACCGGTTCCTCAAGTCCGGGTGGGGGGGGGGGGGGGGGCTCACCTTTTCTCCCCGCGCAACCGGGTGCGGGTTCGACAACCGGCGTTGTTGCTGGCGGGAGCCTCATCTTCTTGGCGCTGGGGCCAGCGGACTCCATTTTCCTTGTGGGCGTCGCGCCAAGCTCACGTGTTTGAGCAGAGTAGCCAGAGATGAGCCTAGTGGCAGTGCGAGTGGGGAAGGAGGGCTGGAGTTTTCTGTAGGAGTGGAAGAAGAGGAGCAGGCATTTTCTGTACGAGTGAGGAAGAAGGTGAGCGGGGGTTTTCTGGACGAGTGAGGAAGATAAGGAGTGGGTGGAATTGGGGGGCGACGGAAGCAGGAGAGTCGAGCGAGCTGTAGTATAAGTGAAAGCAAGGAGGAAGGAGGGTTTTTCTGGGATCGCCCCTTCTTCAAGAAATATGGGCTTCTCCTCTGAAAAAACAAAAACAAATGGGCTTTAAGATGGATAGGCTTTTTATCGGCCCAGTTGGCTGCCCGTGTTTCGTACTGGAGGGCCTTAACACTAGAGGCAGCCCGAGATACTCCCCAGCTTATTGCCCATTCGAAAGAAAGAAAAAAGAGACGCCTCCAGCTTATGGCTACTCATCGGTAACCTTTTTCAACTTGGCATCCAGCAAATTATAGGATGAGGGTACTGGATGCAGACACTCACACTGGTCGCGTAGCGCGGCAAAGTGAGGTGTCAAATAACGGGCCTACAATATACTTACTAGATTGTAAAGGTTCACAGGCTAGTCAACATTCACATTAAACTAAACTTCAGAAGATACAGTATGTATACTAACATTCAGAAGAACAAAAGTTCAACATGTTTATGCATCTTAATGGAAATAAAGAAAATCGGTCGATGCTTCTCTGAGCAAAGGGCCTCTCTGCACACGCATTAATTTCCTGGGCATGCTTGTTTCTGCTCAATGTTGCGAGCACTTTGAGCATGTTGGCAACTCCACAACTAGCTAGTTGACTCATCTTGCAATTGATGCTGACACATTTGCAGCAAACACATGAGGTAATAGAGATGACTCAACATGAGTCCATATTGTGCAGTTCCCCTGAAATCATCTTCATTGTCCTGAATCTGAAAAGATAGGAAAATAATAGCTATACTTAAATGGTGTTGCAAAATAGTAGCACATATCAATAGCTCGGCATGACAAAACACGATCATCTGGACGAAGGGGATACTGATCTGCTTGAGGAAGATTATATATAATTTCATAAGTCCTTGGTTGATTTCCACCTTCGGCTGCACTGCTTGTTTGCTACTCCACACATGACAGGATCGTTCCGCACTGCAATTAGCAAGTCAACATACGAATAAGCTTATTTCATCTTGCGGTGGTCATTGTACCTAGTTACGAATGTAGGAATACCTGGAGCACCATGAGGTTAGCTGATAGCAGGTAGATGCAACCATATAAATTTTGTTCGGTGCTACCAAAATTGAGGTTTGTATCCCTTCCCGTTATGAGAATTCTTCTTGAAGTTGGTAGAATGTGACGGCTTGTTCTTTGCATCAAACTTGCCTTTCCCCTGAGATTTGTTCTTGTTGTTTTGGGGCTGGTGGGCCTAGAAGTTCTTCTCGTGTACCATGTGGGCACTAGAAGCACCCTCAGCGACCCGAGCACATGTTTCTTTTGCTCTCGCCTTCTCTTCAAATTCAAGAGTGCTAATGAGATCTGTTGGGGATATTACTACTGGACGTAAACCGGCTAGGAGTAGCCGGATTAACTTTATGAAGATTAGAAGCCCATGAAGATGTAAGAATGATGGCGCTTTACAAAGGCCCAAGTCCCAAAGGTGAGTTAAGGCCTGTAGATGTAAACTGACCTTATTATGTAACTTGCATTGTAAGATAGGAGGGATAGAGACCGAGCTGGACACGTTTATGATCCGGCCTCGGGACTCTATAAACCGGCGGGCGTCAACCTATGTATATAAAGGGACGACCCCACAGCGGTTTAGGGACAACAGACAACAATTCGAGAGTCGGGCAAAGCGGATTCGCTGCCTGGTCATCAAGACCCTAGCAATACCAACACAAACTAGACGTAGGCTTTTACCTTCATCGAAGGGGCCGAACTAGTATAAAAATCCTTGTGTCCCTTGTCCGGTTTAACCCCTTTAAGCTAACCCGTAGCAATGGCTCCACGACTAGGTCCTTTCACGAGGACATCTGCCTTGACAAACCCACGACAGTTGGCGCCCAGCATAGGGCTATCGCACGATGATTTCGAGTTCTTGAAGGGCAGCTTCGAAGGACTCAAGGGATACGCTGTGGGCCGGATGACGAAGAGTCGTCGCGGCAAGCTCTACATCAACGACACATGATGGAGTCCCGAGGCCGGTTCAATTGAATACGGGTACTGGGTTCCCTTTGGCGGGATTCACGTCTTCATCGGCAAGATCGGCGAACCGGGCCCTGAGCCGGACACCTACACCGACATCATCGAGACCGCTCAGTGTGCAAGCCCTGCCCAGGTTCAGCCCGCAGCAAGGCATGTCTTCATATGTGTCATCCATGGAGCGGAATATGAGGATGGACTGGCATCTGATGGGGAAACCATTGTCTGTTCTAATGACGAGTCTTCAACCGGAGAGACCGAGTCTTTGTATCAGCTGCAGGACGACCGGATTAGCGGAGGTTCCGATGGCAACAGTATTCTGGACCCCCTCGATCTGCCAAACTGGGTCGCTGTCTTCATGGCCGGTACACAACCAGCGCCGCACTCTTCTACCACTGCGGCAATGCTCTCCGGTTCAGCAACAGCAACGCCAGCGGGGGCAGGGAGCTCTGCGCCACCTCCAGCTCAGGTTTTGTCTGATTTGTTCGACGCTTTGGCAACATTGATGGCGCCACGACTAAGTCCTTTCACGAGGACATCTGTCGTGACAAACCCACAACAGTTTTCCACATAGCATTATTACTGACAATGGTACTAATCTGTCCAAAGGAGATATGGAGGAATTTTGTGAACGCGAGCACATCTGGCTTGATGTAGCATCAGTGGCTCACCCCCAGTCTAATGGTCAAGCAGAGAGGGCAAATCAAGAAATTTTGAGAGGTAT
Source organism: Triticum monococcum (assembly GCA_034509565.1). Taxonomy (NCBI): domain Eukaryota; kingdom Viridiplantae; phylum Streptophyta; class Magnoliopsida; order Poales; family Poaceae; genus Triticum; species Triticum monococcum. The sequence continues at coordinate 69,728,891 of CM067843.1, read as the reverse complement.
CAAACCCCGACTTATGGTTCCTTTAAAGCGAACGCTGGGTTGTTGGGTGGAGGAGTTACCTTCCGTTTTATGGAGTATCAACACCACACCAAAGAGGTCTACGGGTTACACGCCTTTCTTCATGGTCAACGGAGCAGAGGCGGTTCTCCCTAGTGACATCCATCATAACTCACCCCGTGTGGCGGCTTACGTTGAAGCTGAGAATGAGAAAGCACGTCAGGACTCACCGGACCTGTTAGATGAGGAGTGTGATTTAGCAACATCACGTTCGGTAATTTATCAGCAAGATCTCTGACGTTATCACAGCCGCCGGGTTAAGACCAGAACTTTTCAAGAAGGTGATCTGGTGCTCCGGCTCATCCAGGATCAGACTGATATGCACAAGTTATCCCCACCTTGGGAAGGACCTTTTGTGGTCAGCAAAAATCTGCACAACGGGTAATATTACCTGATCGATGTTCGAGAGCACAAAGACTCACGCAAATCAGAGGAGGAGACCTAGCGGCCATGGAATATAGCTCTTCTTCGGCCTTACTATACTTGAGCCACAGGCTCTTCTTATGTACATACTTATGACAATGTATATATTATATAATAAACCGGAGCCTCAGCTAAAGCGGGGTCTCTATTCTTTTTTACATCATGTGTGGTTCCATGGGGGGCTTCTACTTACAAAGCGGAGTTCTATTAACCCGACTTATAAAGCCACAGAGATATAAAGGAAATCACTAGGGGGCTTGGTCGTATCCGAACCATAGCTACACCTCTTGATCGGCTTAAGACAGAAAAGGGAAATCACTAGGGGGCTTGGTTGCATTTACACCATAGCTACACCTTTTGATAGGCTTAAAGCCAAAAGGAAATTATGTGGAAACAAAGAGAGTCTGTTGCATAAAGCACAGCTCAAACATAGGTAACCATCGAGCATAGCTCAAATATTACTTGGGGGCTCCTTGCTTCTCAAAGAACAACGAGCTTGCACCTTTGTAATAGGCTATCAATCCAGGCTTGGAAGCCAGGTGTATTCACCTAAAACCCCGGGTTATCCTGCCTCTTTAAGTAAGCCACTCCATCCAGGTAAACCTGGTATGACCCATCGAACGTTTGACAAGTCAATCTCATAGACCCTAAACTTGTCAAAGTTAAAACGATGATTGGTTAAAGATTGAGGTCCATCTTAAAAGGCTTTGCAAAATGGTTTAACTCAATGGCCTGACAGCCCATGAAAAGCCTCGATTTAGGGCCTGGCAGCCCATGAAAAGCCTTGCATATTTCTTTTGTATTTGCTGATTTAGAATCTTTTGATAAGGGATTTATGAATATTTTCTGATAAATCAGTGTTTATTACAACCTGGCATGGCTTTCAACGCTCAGTTGTCAGTACATGATCAGTTTTAAACCGGCAGTACGTTGCTCCGGTCTGGTTTTGGCTAAATGTCACCAGCATTATATGAACAAATCGGTGGCTATTATAGCCTGGTATGGTCATTCTATGAACCGGCAAGAGGGCAAGGAGTCCTCAACACTCCAAATTGGTGTTTTTCACCCTTACTATACAAACAGTTGGTCAGCCAATAGAGTATATCCCAGGTATCATCTATTTTTATATCTAGTTATTACAATCTTGGTTATCAATCCAAGTTACGTATATATTTTTGGGCATTATGACCCGTCCAGTGGTAAACCACTAGGACATCTTCAAGTTTTTATATGCAGGAACAAAAGCCATAATGGACTATGCATATCATAACTCCCAAAGGCATGACCAAATTTTAATTCACAAGCAAAACAAAGATGCTTGATGGCATGGCAGATAAATGTGTTCACGCTATCCTATTACAAGGCGCTTTAAACAGCCCAAATTGAATAATTGTTTTAAAGAGTGGAAGACTGCAACTGGTAAACCGACCTCTAGTTTATGAGTCCTCATTTGGACGGCTTGAAGATTGAGGGTCATCTTGAGTGGTCACATTCTCCTCATCTCTACCCAGTCGCTGGAAGTCAATCGTTGACAAATCGATTCCAGTTAAGGCTTGAAAAACAGTTTCTTCATGTATAAGGGTGGAAGGGTCGATGTCAGGAGCGTAAGTGTGCTTACGGATTGGCGGCACAAGATCTTCCACATTGTGGATCAGCGCGGGTTGTCTTTTTCCTTCAGTATCGTAAACCGGTTGAAAATGTGACATATCTGTGTCCTCCGCCAGTTTGCTTGCTATAGGCCGCATCTCCTTTGTCAGCCTTCGGAGATCGTCATTATTGAAGTTTGAGCCGTCTTCTTTCACACCAGGCTAGCCTTTGATGATATCTGCCGGTTCAAGATCTGGAATCCACGCCTTGGCCCGGATTAGCACGGTTAGTGCACCTGACCTTGCGGCTAATCTCTTCAGTTCATCCAACTGGACAGGTAGCATGGCCAACTTTTCGATGGTTTCTTTTATCAGCGTTGGCGGAGGCTTGTTATAAGCGGTAGTGCAAATGGCTCGCTGGGATCCTGAATATAGCTGTTCTATCAAAGTATAGGCCGCTTTAAGCTTCATCCGCATATCGGAGCCCAGATGAGTAATGCGGGTCCCTGTTATGGTAAAGCATCGGTAAACCGGTTTTTTGATAAGATGTTATGGATTGGAAAAACTTCATATGCAGATACTTACCAAAGACAGCAGAGGTCATGGCGTTAATCTGCCATTTTAACCCGGTCAGTTCTTCAACCACCAGCTTCAGGGCTGCTTCTGCGTCTTCGGCCTTCTTTGTTGAACCGGCTTTTTCCGTCTCCCAGTCTGTATGCTCTTTATTAAAGGTCTCTTTCAGCCTTTCCATGGCTGATAAGGCATTTTTCAACTCCTCCTTGGCTTTAGAAGCCTCTGCTTGCTGAGATTTGACGTTCTCCTGAAGGTCGGTGGTTTGAGCATCCCTTTTACTCAGCTCAGCCTACAAAGGCAAGATATATCAACAATGAGATATGTATATTTGAAGTACCAAGCGTATAACAAGTTATGCACTTTGTACTTGTGGGCTAATGCCTATTTGCTCTATCATCAAAATTTTATTTGCAAGTCTCAAGTACAATGCAAGCATTATCCTTGACACTTGGGGGCTAAGGTACATCCATTCAAATGGATGCATGGATTAAAGACCCGGTTCACCTTGGAAAGATAAACCGGTCCTTGGGGGCTACACAGGCGAAAACTACCGGAATACAATGATCACGTCTGGTTTACTTCAAAAGATCAGTTGGTTTATGGAGGACAAGCTTGCAAGAGTTACGGTATTATAAAGTCCCAGTTGATGATTGTCATCATAAACCGGCCCTTGGGGGCTACTTGGGTTGGTACTTGTATTTTGGATTTAAGAAAGGAAAAGTGATGAAAATACCTCATAGCGCTCCTTCATCAGGTTCACCAAACCGGCTTCATAATCACGGTTTGAGTGCAGACGGTTTAGAAAACCGGAGTGGAGTTCTTGAGCGCTGAGATGGGCGTAGCTTGACAACTTCAAAATATCGGATATCGGGTTCGTATCGGTTTGGCTTCGACATATCGGATGTCGGATATTGAGTGATATATCGGACAATATGTAGATATATCGGAGAAAATATGTCTAGTTTTTTTCATTATTCTTGTTCAAAACATGTATTTTTAGTAAAACAAAATGTATGATGTCAATGCTTCAACATAACACGTTAAGATTCCTAGTTTATTAACTCGTTGATTAAGAAACAATTAAGGAAAGATTCATAAAATTCTTACTCTACAATTAAAAAATACGATACGTATGCATTTGTACGAAACATTGTGCATGACTTTGATAATATGTGCTGAAGTTGTAAATCATAATCTTATTTCACTATTATTTAATAAAGAACTATTGTTATCTACGTATCGTGCTATATCGGTGGACATATCGGGCTAGATATAGGCCATATCGGTTGATATTTCGGTCCATATCGGGTGATATGTTAGAAAATGATACTTACAAAATGATATGTTAGGTATATATCGGTAGAGCCCCAAAAGTGATATATCGGCCTTTATATCGGCCTTGATTTAAAAGATTGGTCGGTGCTCCATTTGCCTTTTTCCATGGCAGCACGCTCTTCCTTGGCACTATGTTTTGCCAATATCACAGGATGGCTAGGAGAGGTGTGGCTCATACCAGTAATGATAACCTCGCCTTCTTTGTCTCCAGCAGCCTTTTCTGGAGTTGATGGAATGTTAGTAGCCTTTTCTGGACTTGAAGGTCTGTCAGTAGCCCGGATTGGACTTGCCGGTTCACCATCCGGTACGGCAGTTTCAACTTCTGCTGGTTCATCAACATTATGATCTGGAGGGGCAGTTCATCAAATGTGGCTTCAGTATTTGGACCCTCCGGTTCTGCAGTCAGCTCCGGTTCAACAACCACATGATCTTCGGGCGGGTTGTTCACCTGAGCCTTCTTACTGGGTCTAGCTTTGGCTCTAAACAGAACAAGGTACAAAGGTTAGCACAACATATAAAGTATGAAACATCCAAAGAAAGGGGTGAAGTACTTACCCGACTACGGTTTTGATAGGAGGGAGTTGGGTCGCTGTTGACTCACCAGAGGATGAGGGAGATGTCACCTGATAATTTGAATTAGACGGATTAAGACATTGTCGGAAATAGCCTGCCTTGGGATAAGAAGTGTCAGAAGTGGGTAAGTCCTCAGATCGGCGCTTTGAAACCGGGGTGTCTGGTAAACTGGTCAAAGTGACCTTTTGGCCGCTATGCCGGGTTGTGCGGCGAGCCTCGTGCTGCTGCTTCTTCAAAATAAATTTTGGATCCAATTGAGCAAGAGGATGTGAGAAGCTTACTTTCCGGACCGCTTGACATATTTTTTGTGTTGGCAGAGAGTCTGAACCAGAGGAAAGGATAATTACCTCTACATCGTCAGCTTGGCTGCCCTCCACGTCCTCCTGATAAGTATCATTGTCAATGAGATGCATGAAAAGGGAACCAGGTGAATCAAGTTCTACCTCAACTTCTGGTTCATCCGGGTCGTCATCCAGTTCCGTACTGATGCGTTCAGGTGCCTTCCGCTTTGTGGTTTTCTTGACGGCTTTGGTTTTAGGGCGGGAAGGTTTTGCCGCTTTCGCTTGAGGTTTCTTCTTCCAGAATGGATCATCACCCTGTTTAAAGTAAGCAGAAGGGTATTCAAGGATTTTATAGTCAAAAGATATCAAGTGTAAAGCGGAAGAACAATACTTATGGAAGGCAGTTTGTTTTGCGTGTAAAAAGGTTCTAGTCCGGTTTGGCGACAGACAGCTTCCGATTCATTCAATATCTCCTTGACAGCCTCAGTGACTTCTTCATCTGTTAGCTGAATATTGATATGACGTTGGGAGTCTTCTACTTCACCAGTATAGTCACACATTAAGCGAGAGCGGCAACTTAGCGGTAAGATACTCCAGGATATCCAGCAATGGACAAAGTCTACACATGTTAAACCATTGGCCAAGAAGGCTCTCAGCTTGGTGAGTTGAGGTGCATACGGGGCCTATTCCTGGGCACTTAGTCGTTGTGGAAGAGGATGAGTATTGGCAAGCCGGTGGGCACGGTAACCGGCAAAGGATTCTCATCTTCAGGGGAGGTGTCTTTACAGTAGAACCATGTTTGATTCCACTCTTTGGGGTGACTGTGCAGCTTGGCATGAGGAAATTCAACCTCTTTTCTTTTCTGAATGGAGATGCCACCAAGTTCAGTATTGGGTCCATTCACAAATTCAGTGCGCCGGTTCAGATGGAAGAAATCCCGGAACAGCTCAACAGTTGGCTCTTCTTGTAAATACGCTTCACAGAAAACTTGAAAGTTGCACATATTGGATACCGAGTTGGGTCCAATATCTTGAGGGTGGAGTTGAAAGCTGGCAAGCACATCCCGGAAAAACTTTGATCCGGGCGGTTTGAAACCACGGCCTATGTGATCAACAAACACCACTACCTCACCCTGCTTAGGGGTGGGAGGATTTTCCGGCCCAGGAACTCGCCACCGGATCTCATTCTTCTTTGGTAAGGTTCCGATCTTGACCATTCTGTTCAGTTGCTCCTCGGTAACCTGGGAGGAAGCCCAGTTGCAGGAATAAAACTGCTTGGCCATTGCAAGTGAAAAGCTGGAAAGTGATGTCGGTTTACAATTCATTCATAGTGATGCATAAGGTACAACAGGACAAAGGAATTCAAGTATGTGAAATTGGTAAACCGGAGGCTGATACAATTATGAACAAGTTCAAACCAATCCGGGGCCTAATGTTGGGGATATTACTACTGGACGTAAACCGGCTAGGAGTAGCCGGATTAACTTTATGAAGATTATAAGCCCATGAAGATGTAAGAATGATGGCGCTTTACGAAGGCACAAGGCCCAAAGGCGAGTTAAGGCCTGTAGATGTAAACCGACCTTATTATGTAACTTGCATTGTAATATAGGAGGGATAGAGACCGAGGCGGACATGTTTATGATCCGGCCTCGGGACTCTATAAACCGGCGGGCGTCAACCTATGTATATAAAGGGACGACCCGGCAGCGGTTTAGGGACAACAGACAACAATTCAAGAGCCAGGCAAAGCGGATTCGCTCCTTGGTCATCGAAAACCTAGCAATACCAACACAAACTAGACGTAGGCTTTTACCTTCATCGAAGGGGTCGAACTAGTACAAAAATCCTTGTGTCCCTTGTTCGGTTTAACCCCTTTAAGCTAACCGTAGCGATGGCTCCACGACTAAGTCCTTTCACGAGGACATCTGCCGTGACAAACCCAGGACAAGATCTGAAACGTAAAATTCATGTCTCTTGTTTTTCAGAGAAGTAGCAAAATCGTTCAACAAAGGTGGAAGCTTGGCAATGATGGTCCCAGCAACAAATTTGCCCGACAACACACACTTAAAGTACTCAAGTTCCTTAGCAAGTGACTATATCTCATGAGTCTGCTGAAAAAAAGAGCACTCATCAGTCATCTTGTAGTCGCAGAATTGCTCCATGACGTACAACTCGTTGCCAGCGCCCGAGGCCCCAAACGTGGCCTCGAGCGCAGCCCACATGTCTTTGCCACTGTCAAATGACATATATGAATCCAGAATGGAATCGTTAAGAACACTCAGCAGGGCGGCTTTGAAGAGGGTATCCATGTTCTCAAAAGCTTCCTGCTGTGTAGGATTAAGATCACCCTCAGGCTTACCCTTAGTGGCGTCATAGCAGTACATGATCTGAAACCAATATACTGCTCTTGTGCGCCACCTTTTATATTGCACCCCCTTAAAAGTAGATGGCTTCAAAAGCACAACAAAACCACTTGGAGTAAATTGCCTATAACCAGGTTTTTGGATTGGACTGTTGAATATATGAGCAATTTACTATGAGATTTAATCCAAATCAACAGTAAATGGATCATGACGACAATTGCAAAGATCAAAGTAATGATGCGGACTAAACCAGGAGGACATGATCACATATTGTACAGCAGGAGCAGAACCGCTGTGGTTGATGTTGTCACTCATGTCATTGATGAAGAGGTTACTGAGGTCGGGGAAGAAGGCTGTCGTCGCTGGCAGCAGTCACGGGAGTGTGTTCCCCAAAAACTTGATCGCCCCTCTCCCATATAGGTTCACGAAAGGTGGGGTTCGGAGGACTGTTGTCCCTTCTCACAGTGCACGTCGGAAGGAGGGCTGGAGAAGAATTGCGTGGCGGCGCTAAGATCTGGAACGGTGTGTAACCATATGATACAACGGCGGCTAGGGTAGAGCATGTCAGGTCGGTCGTGCGAGTTAAGACCAAGTATAATAGTAGGCCTTTGTCCCAAACCCCACGTCCAAGTCAATAATAGCCCCACTATCCAAAAGAATCACAAGCGGCTGAGTAATTAAGGCGTTCGTTAGTTATTAATTAATGACTTAATGAATTTTCCGACCAACAAAAATATAGACCATGTGGATAGCTTTTGTCCTTGGACAGGCTCATTCCCGAAGAGCGTGCGTGTAGGTTTCCTATTATCATGCTCATGCAAATGCTAGAATAGATCACATTATAAAGTGGTGCAACTCACACTCACCTAGCAGTATGGGACTAAACTTTAGTCCCACTCACACAACACTTAGAGCATGGTTAATAATATAGCCAACATCCGGCTACATGAAGTTGACACATCATCTAGAACCAACCTAATAGCCTGCTAGTACAATAGTTAGTCCCTTTAGTATAATACTATATCATTAATAATGGCCCCACCTTTTGTCTCACAGAGTATGTTGGAGCTCCTGCTATAACCGGCTACAAGTTTACAACCCGCTTCTCTTCTCTCTCCTCTTGTCTCTCCTTCAACTAAGCACAAATACTATATTTAAATCATTATGTCATCTAATTGTAGTACTTGCTCTAAAGTTACTCTCCACTGTGTAGTATGAAATGCCGGGCGTGCAGCGAGCGGTGCCCTCAATTGGCACGCCACTTCAATGGCGGAAGCAGTGAGAGGTCGCGTCGCCCTGACTTGCCATCAATGTGGAGCGACGGGCTCAGCTGGCGCTGGGCAGGAAGTTCGCGCGGGAGGGGGTTGTTGGGCCAAGAAGGTGAGAAGCCAACTTGGGATCGGTCCAGACGGGGAAATATCATGTGCTCCCATACTCACTACTCCCTATGTTCCTAAATATAAGTCTTTTTAGATATTGCAATAAGAGACTACATACAGAGCAAAATGGGTGAACCTACACTCTATACTATGTCTATATACATCCGTATATAGTCCATAGTGAAATCTCTAGAAAGACTTATATTTAGGAACAGAGTGAGTAGTAGTTTCATGCATATGACACTAGTCTATGTTACTACTCCCTCCTTTCTAGTTTATAGGGCTTATCTCAAAATCTTAGTTTTTCCATTTTATAAGGATCAATTTGGTTGTTTCCCATCACAAGTTTAGATTTCAAGGTGCATTAAATAATTGCATGCAAGTATTAAGAGAAAATTGACCAATGCATGTACTTTATGCATGCATGAGTTGCAATTAATACAATGGTAAACATAATTTTTTGAGAAAAACAAGAGCATTAATTGGGTGCTTTTGCAAATTACAAAAAGTATTCCACCACTCATCATCTACCTTGGTTGGTGAGATTTTCGAATTGAGCCTCATAAACCGGAAAGGAGGGAGCCCTATAAACCAGTAAGGAGGGAGTAGTACAGTACTACCCACAATGGGAGTAACATAGGTGGTAACATCACACTTATCTAGGCAGAATAGATGATGTGGCATGTAAGTAATGAAGAAAAAGAGGCATGTGATAACATAGCTAGTTACTGTAACATCACACATATCAAGAAAAGATGAGTCTACAACGTAATAAATGAAGTGATGCATGACACAACACATGTGTTACTACCCACTGCGTGGGTAGTGACATAAAGTAGTAACATATGCATGTTACTACTCTAAGTTACTCTCCATTGTGACTAGTCTAATGTTATGATGGCTTCATTTATTAGCTTGTAGACTCATCTTGTCTTGGCAAATGCAATGTTACAGTAACATATTATGTTACCACTTCTCATTAACTACTTGCCACATAAGCAAAATTTTGTTGGAGTGCACTAAGTGACTCCCACTATAACTAGTCGTACAAAGTGTGGGCTATGTAGAGGGCGTAGTAAGCAAGCTTCTCATTGTTCTACGAGTTGACAAGACACATCAAAGTAGTAGTTTTTTTTCAAAATGTACATCAAAGTACCATCGTATTAGTCTCCAAAAAGGGCCGACCATGTCCATGGCTACCATCCCATCCCGTGCTCCGACATTGAGTATGTGCATGAATCACGTGCCATTCAAGAAAAAATTGTGTATGTTCCATTGAAGAAAAAAAATTAAAAACAAACACACCACCGCATTATGGTTGAACTTTGATTCGTCCACGCATGGTCCCCGACCCTCCACTAAGTGAACAACTATCAAGCGCGTCAAATTATCACATGAGCTGCCTCTTCATCCAGAAATGAGCTCCACCGTATACCTACGCGCGTGTGTTAGGGTATGAGGCACATAGTACGTGCATCCATGCGTGCAATTTTTTCTATTCGTGCATGTACTCCTTTTTTGTGCGTGATTCGTGCACGTACTCGGTCTACGTTGGTGACCATAGCCAAAGATACTAGTAACATAGCGCACTCCAAGAAATTTTTGCTTATGTGGCATGTAGTTAATGAGGAGAGAGATCTTTAGAGTAAAATAGTAATATGTTGCCTAGGCCTCTCCCAGTGCTCCACCATGTATAGCTGCTAAGCCTGCCACGTAGGCATAAAATATGATGTGGTAAGTTAATTAAGAAGAGAGAGACTAGTTTGGTGACCCCAGGAAGCAACGGTGGAAAGACAGTTTTGAGTCTATAGCTAATTAAAGTAAGACCTGCGATGCATTGGAGACTTGAGTTGCTAAGCCATTTAATGCACTTAACACCTCATCTAAGAACATTTGCATTGGAAGAGGTCTTAATTCCATACGGTGTCATAATATGATACTCAACTCTCTCTTTCTTCATTTAATTCTACGCCACCTCATCAAATTTGCCTACTACTAGTTGGCATGCATGATACTGCTTATAATACTCCCATTACAACTAGCTTGGTAGAATTAAAATACCTAATCTAAATGTTCGCCGCCCGATCTCTTTGTCCTCCTCCAGCATCTGGCAGAAGAAGAATCGTGCAAGACATCGGCTGTATTCATTGGCGTCGCCTCGGCGGTGGCCTTCATGGGATACAATCGGCGGCAGCCTCCCGTGTTCTACTTCTCCTCGATGATGGCGGCGAGACGGGACGTGCTGCCCGTCACCTCGTCGGCATCCGCATAGCCGCATCACCTCGTCGACATCTGCGGTGGCTTCTTTCTCTGCCTGCATGTCGCGGCTACGAGCGCGTCGACGGCGGATGGCGCAGACACTGGAGCCGATGTACGACACAGCGGCGTCGAGAGCAGCGACGATGCCCATGCCGCCGTGCTCCCCGACAAGCCGGCATGGAGCAAGTCGGCACTCTTCCTCGAGCTATATTGGAGAGGCGAGCTGTGGAACCACGCATTAGCTTACTGAGGCAACTGCCTCCGACGGGCTAGGCGAGGTAGGTGGAGAAGTGAGCTGCCTCGCTCGTAACTGCCAGGCTCGGTGGGCCACCCAGACGGCTTTTATGCCGGAGAACTGCTCTTCCTGCTCGTCGGATGCCGCCAAAAGAGTGGACAAAATGGTGGCAGGAGGAGCTTGGCCGACGTCCTACTCCTGAACGGACATGTGTGGCCGGAGTTGGTTTCTCGCATTCCACGCGGTTTTAAATGTAGGTTTTTGAATGCAGTGAGGAGGTGGGTACAACTGGCAGTGCAGCGGGCGGTGCCCTGGGCCGGCACGCCGCTTCAAATGGCGGACGCAGTGAGAGGTCGTGTCCGCCCTGACCCCATTGACCGTGGACCTTGACGGTGTACGTCACCTTGTGTTTAGATCTGAGATGCCACGTGTACCAGATGAATGACTCCAAGCTCGACCACCGTGATGCAAGAGGTGCGAGCCGAGGAACACTGTTGGAGACACCCCCTCAGACTAGCCATAATGGGTAGTAACGTAGACTAGTAACATGCTCATGTTACTCATGTTACCAGTCTATGTTAGTACTACCTCTATAGTAACAGTCTGAGGGGGGGGGGTAACATATGTGTGGTAACATGCAACACTTCATTTATTAGGCTGTAGACACATCTTTCCTTGATATGTGTGATGTTACTACTTTCCTCTCTTTCTTCATTTATTGCTTGCCACATCATCTACTTTATCTAGACATGTGTGATGTTACTACCTACTAGCAAGATGCATGTGCGTTAACTCATCACATGTTACTGACTCTTAGGTGGGATAGTTTTTTTGGTGGGTTTGGGGCAACTTTCTCCAATTTAACCCTCATGTTTGGATACTTTAGGGCTATTTGAGCCCCAACTAGCTCAAACTAACTCTAACCCATGGATCCAAACATGGCCAAAGTTAGTCTCGAAAAGCACATTAAGCCCTATATACATGGATAGATGAAGTACATGGTACTAGCAAACGCTCACGAGTAGTAGTAGTTCATTGGTTGGTTTCGATTTTTTGATTCAGTTGTTGTGCTGCTACCGTCCAATATTCACGTGTGGTTGTTTCTAGAATAAAAAAGGAGGTACCCCTACTTATGTTACACCCACTATGCCTAGCCTAAGGTTAGTAGGTGACATTGTGCTTGGCTCTTCACCTCTTCCGGAAGTCGAACAATAATGATGGTACTACGGTAGTACTTCTGGCAATCTGACACCAAATGAACTGCAGCACATCCACCACTTGTAAGCAAAAGTTTCTCCTCGTGCTATGAGCCACTGCGCACGCGTTGGCGAGGGAGAAGGCGTAGCAAGCAAGCTTCTCGTCATTCTGCGAGTTGACGGTACACATCAAAGTTAGTACATAATCTCCAAAAAAGGGCTGACCATGTCATGGCTAGCCCCCCATAACGTGCTCCGACGTTGAGTATGTGCACTATTCACGTGCTATCGAGGAGAAAAAATATTGCGTAGTAGTAGGTGCCATCGAAGTGCACGACTCACTTACGCACTGCTTATCTGATTATCACCATTTTCTTGCATGACATGTGCACCTTGATACTGGATGTCTCGCGTGTTGGCAAAAGGATGAACAAAGCTCACGTAAAAAAAGAGTTGAAGAACATAGATTCCCGACGACCAAGAAGGAGCAAGGAACCTCACAGTGGAGCATTTGCAAGGAACCTTCGCGTTTCCCCTGTTTTTGTCGCCTGCCCACCTATAAACAAATAAAAGAACATGAACTATTCGCTAACCACTAGAGATGATACATCATGATGCTAAGTTGAAGATGTTTGATACTAGTTTATATTGATAACCACGCAAGAAGCCACACATGTATAGGACACATGCAGCCATGCATATACACACGCCAACGCACTAACTCATGCCGATCCAACTCATGCACATACGTGCACATCATGGAGCACACAACGCACGTACACAACACATGCATGCACACACACTCGTCCGCAGAATGCATGTGAATAACACATGCATGCGCGCACACTCGGCTGCATGGAGGCGTGCGCCATCTGTGGCGACGTCCGATTCATCGTGCTACGACAAAGCTCGCACACAAGGGCACCTACACATCTCTTGCAGCGCCTCTTTGCCGTCGTTGCTCAACAACTAGTCGGAGATGAGGACGACCGCAACCTCGTCCTTAGAGCTAGCACCGATGGAAAAGCACGCACGCTGCACGCACACGAGCACGTACGGAGTGCCCATGACGTGGTGCGTCTCCAGTCGCCTCTACTCCTTCTGCGCACGTTGCCTATCAAGGCGGCTGCATGCCTAATGATGATGTGGGTGATATCTTCTAGGACTCAGATGATGATGAGGAAAATTATGGAGAGTGGGCTCTCAGGCTAGTTGTATAATGGCGAGTATCATATACTAGTATCATGTATATGATACTAGTGTATGATACTACATCCATAGTGCATAGTATCATAAGTTAGTATCATAGCTAACTTCATTTATTGCCATGCATGACACATAGTAGCACACCATTTAATATGATACAGTATCATGATATGATACTCAACCCTCTCTTTCTTCATTTAATTCTATGCCACCTCATCAAATTTCCTAGTTGGCATGCATGATACTACCTATGATACTCAGCCTCATGCAAGAGCCTAGCTATATGCGGATTCCTAGACCAATAGAATAAATGTTAAGAAAGAGACAGAGAGAAGGTTGAAACAAGTACCAAGTGATGTTATAGCCAAGCTTGTAGCCCACACTACTATATGAGTGACTATAAATGATGGCTATACATGACATGGCAGTTTCTTATAGCCATCAACTGGCTATACTATTAACCATGCTCTTAGGCTGGTCATAGTGCAGAGTAACTTAGACTAGTGTCATGCATATGACACTAGTCTAAGTTACTACCTCCATAATGCAAAGTAACATAGTAGTAGTGTCATACTACTTGGATTCATTTATTACCTTGTAGACTCATCCTCTCTTGGAAAGTGCTATGTTACAGTGACATATTTTTTCTCAAATACGCACGAGTGTGTGTACCATTCATTAAAGAAGAGAGGGGAAAGAGCCCCAAATCCACTATGACAAGCTTATTTACATACAGAATTAATCCGGCACCACCCTAGTTTCCACAATGGACTACTCGCTTGTGCCCCACACTACATATTATGTTACTCTAAACACATCTCTCCTCATTAAATACATGCCACATAAAGCAAACTTGTCTTGGACTGCGCTAAGCTACTATCTAGGAGTATGTTACTCCCACTATGAACTGTTACACATCCACCACATCAAAAGTTTCTCCTCGTGTTGCGAGCCACCGCGCACGCGTTGGCGAGGGAGAAGGCGTAAACCTTAGGCAAGTTTTTTCCAGATGAACCTTAGGCAAGTTTTGGCAACATTGTGTATGGAAAAATGTGGCACTCCTAGTCCTAGAACCAAACGGTCCGTAGTAAACAAGCTTCTCGTCATTCTGCGAGTTGCCGCGTGTTGGAAAAAAGATGAACAAAGCTCATGTCAATAAAAATGAGTGTAAGAGCATAGATTCCCAACGACCGAGAAGGAGCAAGGAACCTCGTGGTGGAGCGTCTGCACTCATAATATTTTATATTATTCAATGATATAAAATCAACCAATCATCTCCACATTGGACTGGAAGAGTACGAAACATGGGAGCCTAGTGTAGTACATCATACTACATGGCTAACCCACACTATCACCATTTTTCTTGGCCTCCGTGCGACACCTAGCCCTAGTAATCTAGCAGCCGGTATCGCTTCTCGCTCCTCATCTCTCTCAAAGTGCGGCGGGCTGGCGTTTCTGCCGTCTATTGAGGTCGGTTAACTCATCACATGTTACTGACATGACAAGAGCATTCTAAAAAAATTGTACTCTATTGTTATGCCAAGAAGAGGAAGCGCTTTGACCAACGGACCAAATGAGACAGGTGTGTCATGCCGTGAGTGGGTCTAGTTTCTCGTTTTGAACTCGTTTAGAACACTTGGTTTTGACTATTGATAAGATTTTATATAGGGCCTAATGTATTCTTCGAGGATGCCTTTGACTATTTATAAGATTTTATATAATTTAAAAATTATATCATTCGAAGATCCTTTCATGTTCCGTTTTCAAAGAAAAGATCCTTTCAAGTACGAATTTGACTGTATGCTTTGAGCAACTTGCATGTTATATACTACTCATGTTTGGATACTCTAACTTAGCTAGAGGTTAGACTAACTCATGACTAACCCTGAACTAACTGTAGCCAAAGAGGTGTTTGGGTGACAGGGTTAGATTGACAATAAATGCACTTGATGGAGAGAGAAAAGTGATTTTCCAGTGGGCCCAATGAGAACTATCTCCAATTAGCACCTCTTGGGTGGGATAGTTTTTTTGGTGGGTTCGGTGCAACTTTCTCCAATTTAACCCTCATGCTTAGATACTTTAGGGCTATTTGATCCCCAACTAGCTCAAACTAACTCTAACCCATGGATCCAAACAGGGCCAAAGTTAGTCTCAAAAACGCATTAAGCCCTATATACATGGACAGACGGAGTACATGATACTAGCAAACGCTCACCATTAGTAGTAGTTCATTGGTTGGTTTCGACTTTTTATTCAGTTGATGTGCTGCTACCACCAATATTCGCGTGTGGTTGTTTCTAGAGTAAAAAGGAGGTACTAGTACTATTTCTGGGAAAGGTGAAGTGATGGTCGCTTTGCCCGACCAACTTATTACTCTGGGAATATGGGAGTACCAGCGGATTCAAGGAACAGATAAATGATGGTTGCTTCACCCGAGCAACTTACTGTGGCGAAGGTGGGGCTCTGTGATTTGACTGCTCACTACTCATTACTACTGTGGCACAACGACCGGGATGAATCTTTCCCTGTAGTTGTGCACTCAATATTGCTGCATGGCAGGTGCAGCCGGATGAAGGATGTCCCACATGTCGGCGAAATGAAGTTGAATTGTTTCTGGCATTGCTATCAATCCTTCAGGATTTGTTTATATGTACGCATAATTTTAATGAAATTGTACTGTGATGCTATGAAGGTTTCAACTTTGGTTCCCGCAGGAAAAAAGGTTTCAACTTAGGATTCATGTGTCCTCTTGCCTCAAGATTATCTCGTTACAACATTCCATCAAATACAAATGAAACTACCATGGCTGCTAATGCATCTCAATGGTTCGCAGAGCAGCGCCAATATTCACATCACAACTGAAGACAAAGTTGTGAGAAGGTGTACAAATAAAGAAAAATATATAATTGATCGATGTTGTTCGTAGGCATGGCTCCATTTCCTGGCCACAATGTTCATTGCTTGGCAGCTAGTTTCACCCAGCTTTGTATCCAAAAAAAGGTGTATGGAGGACACCACAATCCGATCATTTTGTGCAGCTCCACTAAAATCAAGCGGACCATCCCTGTTTGAAAAGATATCCAGTCAGTGTGATTACAATAATACTAGAACTAGATGATGAAACATAACACACACAAATAGAAGCTGATCACGGCTACGTCTTGAGCTTGCGTTGGTTTTCCCCGAAGAGGAAGGGATGATGCAGCAGAGTAGCGTAAGTATTTCCCTCAGTTTTTGAGAACCAAGGTAGCAATCCAATAGGAGGCCACGCTCAAGTCCCTCATACTTGCACAAAGCGATAGCTACTCGCAACCAGCGCGATTGGGGGTTGTCAATCCCTTCACGGTCACTTACGAGAATGAGATGTGATAGATATAATATTTTTGGTATTTTTGGTATAAAGATGCAAAGTAAAAAGTAAAGGCAAAGTAAAAAGCAAAACAAGATTAAAGTGATGGAGATTGATATGATGAGAATAGACCCGGGGGCCAAAGGTTTCACTAGTGGCTTCTCTCAAGAGCATAAGTATTCTACGGTGGGTGAAAAAATTACTGTTGAGCAATTGACAAAATTGAGCATAGTTATGAGAATATCTAGGCATGATCATGTATATAGGCATCATGTCCGTGACAAGTAGACCGAAATGATTCTGCATCTACTACTATTACTCCACTCATCGACCGCTATCCAGCATGCATCTAGAGTATTAAGTTAAAAACAGAGTAACGCCGTAACCAAGATGACATGATGTAGAGAGATAAATTCATGCAATATGAAATAAACCCCATCTTGTTATCTTCGATGGCAACGATGCAATACGTGCCTTGCTGCCCCTTCTGTCACTGGGAAAGGACACCGCAAGATCGAACCCAAAGCTAAGCACTTCTCCCATGGCAAGAACTACCAATCTAGTTGGCCAAACCAAACGGATAATTCGAAGAGACTTGCAAAGATAACCAATCATACATAAAAGAATTCAGAGAAGATTCAAATATTGTTCATAGATAGACTTGATCATAAACCCACAATTCATTGGTCTCAACAAACACACCGCAAAAAGAAGATTACATCGAATAGATCTCCACAAGAGAGGGGGAGAACTTTGTATTGAGATCCAAAAAGAGAGAAGAAGCCATCTAGCTACTAACTATGGACCCGAAGGTCTGAGATAAACTACTCACACTTCATCAGAGGGGTTAGGATGATGTAGAAGCCCTTCGTGATGACGACTCTTTTCCGGCGGAGCTCCGGAACAGGCCCCAAGATGGGATCTCGTGGATACAGAAAGTTGCGGCGGTGGAATTAGGTTTTTGGATCCTATTCTGATCGTTTGGGGGTACGTATGTATATATAGGAGGAAGGAGTACGTCGGTGGAGCACCGAGGGGCCCACGATGCAGGGGGCGCGCCCTAGGGGGGGCGCCCCCCACCCTCGTGACCTCCTCTTTGACTCCTTGGAGTAGGGTCCAAGTCTCCTGGATCATGTTCGGTGAGAAAATCACGTTCCCGAAGATTTTACTCCGTTTGATATTCTGTTTCTCCGAAACACTGAAATAGGCAAAAAACAGCAATTCTGGGCTGGGCCTCCGGTTAATAGGTTAGTCCCAAAAATAATATAAAAGTGGAAAATAAAGCCCAATATAGTCCAAAAGAGTAGATAATATAGCATGGAGCAATCAAAAATTATAGATACATTGGATACGTATCAGGCATCCCCAAGCTTAATTCCTGCTCGTCCTCGAGTAGGTAAATGATAAAAAGAGAATTTTTGATGTGGAGTGCTACTTGGCATAATTTCAATGCAAATCTTATTAATTGTGATATGAATATTCAGATTCAAAAGATTCAAGACAAAAGTTTATATTGACATAAAATAATAATACTTCAAGCATACTAACAAAGCAATTATGTCTTCTCAAAATAACATGGCCAAAGAAAGTTATCCCTACAAAATCATATAGTCTGGCTATGCTCCATCTTCACCACACAAAGTATTTAAATCATGCACAACCCTGATGACAAGCCAAGCAATTGTTTTATACTCTAACTTTTTCAAAACTTTTTCAATCTTCACGTAATACATGAGCGTGAGCCATGGATATAGCACTATAGGTGGAATAGAATGGTGGTTGTGGAGAAGACAAAAAGGAGGGGAAGATAGTCTCACATCAACTAGGCGTATCAACGGGCTATGGAGATGCCCATCAATACATATCAATGTGAGTGAGTAGGCATTGCCATGCAACGGATGCACTAGAGCTATAAATGTATGAAAGCTCAACAAAAGAAACTAGTGGGTGTGCATCCAAATTGCTTGCTCATGAAGACCTAGGCCAATTTGAGGAAGCCCATCATTGGAATATACAAGCCAAGTTCTATAATGAAAAATTCCCACTAGTATATGAAAGTGATAACATGAGAGACTCTCTACTATGAAGATAATGGTGCTACTTTGAAGCACAAGTGTGGTAAAAGGATAGTAGCATTGCCCCTTTTTATTTATTTTCTCTTTTTTGGGCCTTCTTTTTTTATTTGGCCTTTCTCTCCTTTTTTGGGACAATGATCTATTAAATGATGATCATCACACTTTTATTTATTTACAACTCAATGATTACAACTCGATTCTAAAACAAAGTATGACTCTATATGGATGCCTCCGGCGGTGTACCGGGATATGCAATGAATCAAGAGTGACAAGTATGAAGAAATTATGAATGGTGGCTTTTCCACAAATACTATGTCAACTACATGATCATTCTAAGCAGTATGAAAATGATGAATGTGTCATGATGAACTAGATGGTGGAAAGTTGCATGGCAATATATCTCGGAATGGCTATGGAAATGCCATAATAGGTAGGTATGGTGGCTGTTTTGAGGAAGGTATATGGTAGGTGTATGATACCGGTGAAAAGTGTGCGGTATTAGAGAGGCTAGCAAAGGTGGAAGGGTGAGAGTGCGTATGATCCATGGACTCAACATTAGTCATAAAGAACTCATATACTTATTGCAAAAATCTAGAAGTTATCAAAGCAAAGTATTACGCGCATGCTCCTAGGGGGATAGATTGGTAGGAAAAGACCATCGCTCGTCCCCGACCGCCACTCATAAGGAAGACAATCAATAAATAAATCATGCTCCGACTTCATCACATAACGGTTCACCATACGTGCATGCTACGGGAATCACAAACTTTAACACAAGTATTCTTTAAATTCACAACTACTCAACTAGCATGACTTCAATATTATCACCTCCATATCTCAAAACAATTATCATGCTTCAATCTTTTCTTAGTATTCAACACACTCAAAAGAAAGTGTCACAAATCTTGAATACCAAGCATATTATTATTAAGCAAATTTCCATGCTATTAAGAGACTCCCAAAATAATTTAAGTGAAGCATGAGAGATCAATAGTTTCTTTAAAACAAATCCACCACCGTGCTCTAAAAGATCCAAGTGAAGCACATAGAGCAAAATTATAATGCTCAAAATATATAGGTTAAGCACATAGAGCAAAACTACTTAGCTCAAAAGATATAAGTGAAGCACATAGAGCAAAACTACATAGGTCAAAAGATATAAGTGAAGCACATAGAGTATTCTATCAAATTTTAATTCACGTATGGCTCTCTCAAAATGTGTGTACAGCAAGGATGATTGTGGCATACTAAGACACAAAGACACAAATAATACAAGACGCTCCAAGCAAAACACATATCATGTTGGCGAATAAAAATATAGCTCCAAGTAAATTACCGATGAAAGTGGACGAAAGAGGGGATGCCTTCTGGGGCATCCCCAAGCTTTGACTTTTTGGTGTCCTTGGATTATCTTGGGGGTGCCATGGGCATCCCCAAGCTTAGGCTCTTGCCACTCCTTGTTCCATGATCCATCAAAAGAATTCACCCAAAACTTGAAAACTTCACAACACAAAACTCAAAATAGGAAACTCGTGAGCTCCGTTAGCGAAAGAAAAAAAGACCACATCAAGGTACTGTAATGAACTTATTATTTATTTATATTTGTGTTAACCCTACTGTATTCCAACTTCTCTCTGGATTATAAACTATTTTACTAACCATAGATTCATCAAAATAAGCAAACAACACACGAAAAACAGAATCTGTCAAAAACAGAACAGTCTGTAGTAATCTGTAGCTAGCGCAAGCTCTGGAACCCCAAAAATTCTAAAATAAATTTCTGGACGTGAGGAATTTATCTATTAATCATATTAAAAAATAATTAAATAAATAGCACTCTTCAAATAAAAATGACAGCAGTTCTCGTGAGCGCTAAAGTTTCTGTTTTTCACAACAAGTTCAACAAGACTTTCCCCAAGTCTTCCCAACGGTTATACTTGGCACAAACACTAATTAAACACAAAAAACACAACCAAAACAGAGGCTAAATAACTTATTTATTACTAAACAGGAGCAAAAATCAAGGAATAAAAATAAAATTGGGTTGCCTCCCAACAAGCGCTATCGTTTAACGCCCCTAGCTAGGCATAAAAGCGAGGATAGATCTAGGTATTGCCATCTTTGGTAGGCAATCCATAAGTGGCTCTCATGATAGTTTCATATGGTAATTTTATTTTCTTTCTTGGAAAGTGTTCCATGCCCTTTTTAATGGAAATTGAAATCTAATATTCCCTTCCTTCATATCAATAATCGCACCAACCGTTCTAAGGAAAGGTCTACCAAGAATAATAGGGCAAGACGGATTGCAATCTATATCAAGAACAATGAAATCTACGGGCACATAATTCCTATTTGCAACAATAAGAACATCATTAATCCTTCCCATAGGTTTCTTAATAGTGGAATCCGCAAGATGCAAGTTTAGAGAGCAATCATCAAAATCTCGAAAATATAGTAAATCACACAAAGTTTGGGAATAGTGGAGACACTAGCACCCAAATCACACAAAGCATAAAACTCATGATCTTTAATTTTAATTTTAATAGTTGGTTCCTGCTCATCATAGAGTTTTCTAGGGATAGAAACTTTCAACTCAAGTTTTTCTTCATAATATTGCATCAAGGCATCAACAATATGTTCGGTGAAGGCTTTATTTTGACTATAAGCATGTGGAGAATTTAGCACGGACTGCAACAAGGAAATACAATCAATTAAAGAGAAAATTTCATAATTAAATTCCTTGAAATCCAATATAGTGGGTTTAGCAACATCTAGATTTTTATTTCTTTCAATCCCACTTTCATCAATTTCATCATTAAGATCTAAATACTCCGAATTTTTAGAACACCTTCTAGGTAAAGGAAGATCATATTCAGTTTCATCTAGATTCATATTGCAAAACAAAGATTAAATAGGGGACACATCAATAACTTTTAGATCTTCATCTTGATTTTCATAGGAATTGGAAGAACACGCTTTAATAAAGGCATCTTTGGAAGCACGCATCCTAGCGGTTATTTCCTTGCACTCATCAATGGAAATTCTCATGGCTTTGAGAGACTCATTGATATCATGCTTAGGAGGAATAGATGTAATCTTTAAAGAATCAATCTCAAGAGAAATTCAATCAACGTTTCTAGCCAAATCATCAACTTTAAGCAATTTCCCTTCAAGCAAAGCATTAAAATTCTTTTGTGAATTCATAAACTCTTTAACACTAGTCTCAAATTAAGAGGGCATCTTATTATAATTTCCATAAGAGTTGTTGTAAGAATTACCATAATTATTAGAAGGATTACAAGGATATGGCCTAGGATTAAAATTCCCTCTATAAGCGTCGTTACCAAAATTATTCCTACCAAAAAAATTCACATCCATAGATTCATTGTTATTCTCAATCAAAGTAGACAAAGGCATATCATCAGGATCAGAAGAAACACTTTTAGTAGCAAATAATTTCATAAGTTCATCCATATTTCCACTCAAAACATTGATTTCTTCTATCACATGCACTTTTTTATTAGAAGATCTTTCAGTATGCCATTGAGAATAATTAACCATAATATTATCTAGGAGTTTAGTAGCATCTCCTAAAGTGATTTCCATAAAAGTGCCTCCCGCGGCCGAATCTAAAAGATTTCTAGAAGCAAAATTCAATCCGGCATAAAAAATTTGTATGATCATGCACAAATTCAAACCATGAGTAGGGCAATTACGCATCATTAATTTCATTCTCTACCAAGCTTGTGCAACATGTTCATGATCAAGTTGTTTAAAGTTCATAATATCTTTTCTAAGAGAGATGATCTTAACGGGAGGAAAATACTTAGAGATAAAAGCATCTTTGCACTTGTTCCATGAATCAATACTATTTTTAGGCAAAGACGAAAACCAAGCTTTAGCACGATCTCTAAGCGAAAAGGGAAATAGCTTCAATTTAACGACATCATTATCTACATCTTTTTTCTTTTGCATATCACATAAATCAACGAAGCTATTCAGATGAGTAGCGGCATCTTCACTAGGAAGGCCGGCGAATTGATCTTTCATAACAAGATTCAACAAAGCAGCATTGATTTCACAAGATTCAGTATTAGCAAGAGGAACAATCGGAGTGCTAAGGAAATCATTATTATTAGTATTGGTGAAGTCACACAATTTGGTATTATCTTGAGCCATTGCGACAAACAAGCAAACTAACACACAAGCAAACAAGAGCAAACGGGCAAAAAGGCAAATAGAGAGGGAGGATAGAGAGAGAGGGCGAATAAAACAACAAGGGTGAAGTGGGGGAGAGGAAAATGAGAGGCAAATGGAAAATAATGTAATGCAAGAGATAGGGATTGTGATGGGTACTTGGTATGTTGAATTTTTGCGTAGACTCCCCGGCAACGGCGCCAGAAATCCTTCTTGCTACGTCTTGAGCTTGCGTTGGTTTTCCCTGAAGAGGAAGGGATGATGCAGCAGAGTAGCATAAGTATTTCCCTCAGTTTTTTAGAACCAAGGTATCAATCTAGTAGGAGGCCATGCTCAAGTCCCTCGTACCTACACAAAGCGATAGCTACTCGCAACCAACGCGATTAGGGGTTGTCAATCCCTTCACGGTCACTTACGAGAATGAGATCTGATAGATATAATATTTTTGGTATTTTTGGTATAAAGATGCAAAGTAAAAAGTAAAGGCAAAGTAAAAACGCAAAACAAGATTAAAGTGATGGAGATTGATATGATGAGAATAGACCCGGGGGCCATAGGTTTCACTAGTGGCTTCTCTCAAGAGCATAAGTATTCTACGGTGGGTGAACAAATTACTGTTGAGCAATTGACAGAATTGAGCATAGTTATGAGAATATCTAGGCATGATCATGTATATAGGCATCATGTCCGTGACAAGTAGACCGAAACAATTCTGCATCTACTACTATTACTCCACTCATCGACCGCTATCCAACATGTATCTAGAGTATTAAGTTAAAAATAGAGTAACGCCTTAAGCAAGATGACATGATGTAGAGAGATAAATTCATGCAATATGAAATAAAACCCATCTTGTTATCCTCGATGGCAACGATGCAATACGTGCCTTGCTGCCCCTTCTGTCACTAGGAAAGGACACCGCAAGATCGAACCCAAAGCTAAGCACTTCTCCCATGGCAAGAACTACCAATCTAGTTGGCCAAACCAAACGGATAATTCGAAGAGACTTGCAAAGATAACCAATCATACATAAAAGAATTCAGAGAAGATTCAAATATTATTCATAGATAGACTTGATCATAAACCCACAATCCATCGGTCTCAACAAACACATCGCAAAAAGAAGATTACATTGAATAGATCTCCACAAGAGAGGGGGAGAACTTTGTATTGAGATCCAAAAAGAGAGAAGAAGCCATCTAGCTACTAACCATGGACCCGAAGGTCTGAGGTAAACTACTCACACTTCATCGGAGGGGCTAGGATGATGTAGAAGCCCTCCGTGATGACGGCCCTCTTCCGGCGGAGCTACGGAACAGGCCCCAAGATGGGATCTCATGGATACAGAAAGTTGCGGTGGTGGAATTAGGTTTTTGGCTCCTGTTCTGATCGTTTGGGGGTACGTATGTATATATAGGAGGAAGGAGTACGTCGGTGGAGCATTGAGGGGCCCACGAGGCATGGGGCGCGCCCTAGGGGGGGCCCACCCTCGTGACATCCTCTTTGATTCCTTGGAGTAGGGTCCAAGTCTCCTGGATCACGTTCGGTGAGAAAATCACGTTCCCGAAGATTTTATTCCGTTTGGACTCCGTTTGATATTCTGTTTCTCCGAAACACTGAAATAGGCAAAAAAAGCAATTCTGGGCTGGGCCTCCGGTTAATAGGTTAGTCCCAAAAATAATATAAAAGTGGAAAATAAAGCCCAATATAGTCCAAAACGGTAGATAATGTAGCATGGAGCAATCAAAAATTATAGATACGTTGGAGACATATCAATCACCTCTGCGGTCTCTCTTTAGGACTAATTACTTGTTGGAGAAGATTAGGCACAGAGTTGGATGAGGAGGATAGCAAAACCAATCTCCCTTTCTGCAGTCCCACAGAAATGTAAAACATTGCCCGTGTGACATTTTGGCGGAACTGCACAAAGCACTCTTAAGAAAAAAGTGATTTGTCCAGTTCACCAAAAGGTCACAATAGCAACGAGGTGAAAATGGATAGCCCTGTTTGCAAAAGGAGGTAGAAAGGAAACAATTACTGCCCAATAACACGAGTTGAAAGAAGACACATACGCTGACAAAAAAGAAGCATATTCCTTGTAATAAGGGAAAGATAGCAGCATGGTGGTTTACCAAAAATGGTTAGAGGACGAGATTACAAGATGGAAAGTACGCCGGCCGAGATACATTTTAAGCAAACAACTAAAGAAGATCCACATGCAGCAATGCGTGAAGATGGGCAGTAGAGCAAGGCCGGAGGAAGATGTACCTGAGGGTCGTCGAGATGTTACTAGGAGGGCGCCGGCGGCCGGGATCTGCCCATACTGCGGCAGCGAGCAAGTGGCGAAGGCCCTACCAAGCCGGAGCATGGTCAGAGAGAACGGCGGGTACCGCAGTTCGGGACGTGCTGCCTCAATGCCGTCGAACGGAGAAACGATGCACATCCTCCCTTTTCACCGGCAGACGGGATGCGGCCGGATCACTAACCAACGGTGAGAGATAGAGGCCACCACCGCCTTGTGTGAGATGGTGTGACGAGAGATAAACCCCGACAGGCAGGCTCCGTTCTATATAGTGGAGCGGATTTTTCCATTTTCCCCACGACAATCGTTTTATATTCTGTACGTGCCATTGAGGAATATATAACTTTATTTAATACTAATGCGTCAAGTCGAACTTTGTTCCGTCTAGGCATGGTACCCGACCCTCCTTCGAGTAAACAACCGCTACACACGTCAAATTATCACGTGGGCTGCCTTTTCGTACAGGAACGAACTCCACTGTGTACCCGCACGGGTGTGGCCGGGAAGGAGACGTGAGTACGTGCGTCCTGCGTGCACCTCTTCTGTAGGTGCAGGTATGTACGTGGGTGGGTGTGAGAGAGATGGTTTGTGCAAAACAGAGGCAATGTGTCGATGATATCTCAAACAAAAAACGTAACATATGCAATGAGTGTGAAACAGAGTCATGGACGTGAGATAACGATAGAATCGAAAACATGGATGAAGTGTGTGGTTGCGCGATCGATAAAGAGTGCCATCGAATTTGTGTTTGCCCACATCAAAGATACAAGGCGGCTGGCCTACTGGAATTTGAGAGGGCAGAGGTGCAGTTTTTCTCTGTGGCATGGATACCTACCTACAACGTTCGACTATCGGTGTGTGTGGGGGAGGGGCAGAGACCGATCGACTAGTATACGTGTGGGGAAGGAGAGGGACCTAGCTATGTATTGAGGGAGATCGATCGGCATCCATGGATATGTGTAGCAGAGGAATAAGGTTGGGATAAAGACAAAGGTAGAGCGTCGGAGGGTTGGTGGTGGAGTGGCGTCTCACAAATGGTGGGAGAGGCCTGCTAGACAAACGGAGGGTACGAGTGCAATATCAATAAGAGAGGGCGGGGGATGTCTGTCTGTCTATGCACGTGCGTGTGATTGACGGGTCGGGAGGTATGCAAGGATGATGAGGGGAGATGATATGGTTGTGGTAAGCATACGTAACTACATAGGAAGATCAACTGTCATGTGCCCGAGAAAGGGGGAGACATAACTAGTGAGGTTAGTCTATCAGTGCGTGGGGAAAATGAATTATAGTCGACCTGGCTATATGTAGGGAGATCAGTACGTATAAATGCATGCATGTGTTAGAAGCAAATAAGGTCCGGAGAGACAGACAGGGGGAGAGGGTGCAGCTAGGAGGTGGTGTGAGAGGCCTACCATGTCTAGGGGCAGGAGTGTGCGAGTATGAGATCGATGAAAAGAGAGGAGGGAGTGTGCACCTGCATGGAACCGTATTGGACATAGTGGGGCATGGACGGTGAGAAAAGAAGAGGGGAAGTATGTGTTCGTGGTAGGCACACTTGGCTAGAGAGGTATATCGACCGATGTGTGCTGGAAAGAAGGAGCCGGGGTGCCTACACACACCGCGGGTGAACGACCTAAAGAGAAATAACAAATGTGTGCGATGGAGCGGGCGCTGAGGGAGGGTGAGAGGGGGCGGGCATGTGCATGCACGATACAAAGTTAGCACTAGCTAGCTACAAAGAGAAGAGGATCGTGAAGGTGTAAAAGACGAACAAAGATCATAATTCATTATAAAAAAGTGGACACGGATACTTGAAGAAGATATCATAATGTAGAACATTGATTATAATTTGGGCTAATGTGTGGCTTTTGCAGCTCAGGGCTAAATACTTGTCATGATGTAGGGGGTGGGGCACTATAATTTGTGTGATAAACACGGTGTACGTATGGAACACAGGGGCGGCGCTAGGGGTATTCTTGAGTCTTCATGTGAATACCCATGATTTTTACAAAACAGTGTTGATTTTGGCAAAATAGTGACAACTTTCGAAAAACAACAATGATTTTGGCAAAATGAATACACATGAATACCCGGTTGCAAATTCCTAGAGCCGCCACTGATGGAACATGGTTTAGATTATGAATATATAGTTAGTACATCAAATGTACCATTATTTGTAATCAACATCAAGTGTATTCAAAAAATTAAATTCGAGTTCATATAGTACACATAGTTCATATCTATCTCTATAGTAATCATGTGGTGTGTTGTTAAGGTAATACACGAATGATGGTTGAAGTTGGCAACAATCATGATTGTAGATTCTTATTGAAATAGAAAAATGAATTCAAATTTAGTTCGAATTGCAGCGGTAGTATAGACACTTGGAATGCACTAAAATGTTGGTATGAATAGGTTACATGCATTATACAGCCAACGGAAAAATTTAATTGGACATAACATGTTGGTATGAGTAGCTTTGAATAGCATTTTTATAGTAAAACGTCACAAGACTCTCTCTTTTTGTGGTGTGAATAGTTTTTTTTTCATTTTTTTCATTGAGGGAAGTGCGAATTGATTTGGTACGTATATTACATGTTAGGCTTGTCCCTAAAATTCAACCCGCGCCTTGTTATATCCCGAAAATTCAGATATCCTGCTCCCAAAACTAGCGCCTTCACAACCCACGCCTTGCTATCCCAAAATTACAACGCGCGCAAAAACTCCCTCTAGCTGCCAAATCCCGACACGCGAAATCTCCCATCTAACCTGAGCCGAAAGGGCCGCTAGTTCAAATCGGTGGGGGTACTTTTGTAACACACCCTACATTTTGGACAAGCGCGTCCCTAAGTCATGGTCCCCCTCCCATCGCCTCCTTTTCGCCATTCGAAATCCCAGGCCGCCATAACCTCTCCGCTCCAGCCACGAAACCCCACCCTCCTATGTCCGCCACCTCACCGCTACCCAGCCGGAGCCTCTTCCTCGACGACGCCGTCCATCGCAAGAGCTCGACTTCCCTCATCCACCTCCCCAGATGAGGATCCGTCGTTCGTCTCGTCGTCCCACCAGTTCAGCCGCCCCATCCTCCACCTCCAAGGTGTTGGAAATATGCCCTAGAGGCAATAATAAATTGGTTATTATTATATTTCCTTGTTCATGATAATCGTTTATTGTCCCTGCCAGAATTGTATTGATAGGAAACTCGGATACATGTGTGGATACATAGACAACACCATGTCCCTAGTAAGCCTCTAGTTGACTAGCTCATTGATCAATAGATGGTTACGGTTTCCTGACACAGGACATTGGATGTCATTGATAACGGGATCACATCATTAGGAGAATGATGTGATGGACAAGACCCAATCCTAAGCCTAGCACAAAGATCATGTAGTTCGTATGCTAAAGCTTTTCTAATGTCAAGTATCATTTCCTTAGACCATGAGATTGTGCAACTCCCGGATACTGTAGGAGTGCTTTGGGTGTGCCAAACGTCACAACGTAACTGGGTGGCTATAAAGGTACACTACAGGTATCTCCAAAAGTGTCTGTTGGGTTGGCGTGAATCGAGACTCGGATTTGTCTCTCCGTGTAAATGGAGAGGTATCTCTGGGCCCACTCGGTAGGACATCATCATAATGTGCACAATGTGACCAAGGAGTTGATAACGGGATGATGTGTTACGGAACGAGTAAAGAGACTTGCCGGTAACGAGATTGAACAAGGTATCGGGATACCGACGATCAATCTCGGGCAAGTATCGTACCGATAGACAAAGGGAATTGTATACGGGATTGATTAAGTCCTTGACATCGTGGTTCATCCGATGAGATCATCGTGGAGCATGTGGGAGCCAGCATGGGTATCCAGATCCCGCTGTTGGTTATTGACCGGAGAGTCATCTTGGTCATGTCTGCATGTCTCCCGAACCCGTAGGGTCTACACACTTAAGGTTCGATGATGCTAGGGTTATAGGGAATAGATATACGTGGTTACCGAATGTTGTTCAGAGTCCCGGATGAGATTCTGGACGTCACGAGGAGTTCCGGAATGGTCCGGAGGTAAAGATTTATATATGGGAAGTCCTGTTTTGGTCACCGGAAAGGTTTCGGGTTTTATCGGTAACATACCGGGACCACCGGGAGGGTCCCGGGGGTCCACCAAATGGGGCCACAAGCCCTGGAGGGATGCATGGGCCAAGTGTGGGAAGGAACCAGCCCCAGGTGGGCTGGTGCGCCCCCCACCAAGGCCCGAGGCGCAAGGGAGAGGAGAAGGGGGCAAACCCTAGGGCAGATGGGCCCTAAGGCCCACCCTGGTGCGCCTCCCCCTCTCCCCTCCCCTTGGCCGCCCCTAGATGGGATCTAGGGGGCTGCCGCCACCCCTAGGGAGGGAACCCTAGGTGGGGGCGCAGCCCCTCCCCTTCCCCTATATATATTTGAGGTTTGGGCTGCCCACAACACACGAGTTCCTCTTCCTGTTGGTGCAGCCCTACCTCTCTTTCTCCTCATATCTCGCGATGCTTGGCGAAGCCCTGCTGGATTACCACGCTCCTCCACCACCACCATGCCGTCGTGCTGCTGCTGGATGGAGTCTTCCCCAACCTCTCCTTCTCCCCTTGCTTGATCAAGGCGTAGGAACGTCACCGGGCTGTACGTGTGTTGAACACGGAGGTGCCATCCGTTCGGCACTAAGATCATCGGTGAGTTGAATCACGAATGTACGACTCCATCAACCCCGTTAACTTGAACGCTTCCGCTTAGCGATCTACAAGGGTATGTAGATGCACTCTCCTTCCCCTCGTTGCTAGATTACTCCATAGATTGATCTTGGTGATGCGTAGAAAATTTTGAATTTCTGCTACGTTCCCCAACAGTGGCATCATGAGCTAGGTCTATTGCGTAGATTCTATGCACGAGTAGAACACAAAGTAGTTGTGGGCATTGATTTTGTCAATTTACTTGCCGTTACTAGTCTTATCTTGATTCGGCGCATCGTGGGATGAAGCGGCCCGGACCGACCTTACACGTACTCTTACGTGAGACTGGTTCCACCGACTGACATGCACTAGTTGCATAAGGTGGCTAGCGGGTGTCTGTCTCTCCCACTTTAGTCAGATCGGATTCGATGAAAAGGGTCCTTATGAAGGGTAAATAGCAATTGGCATATCACGTTGTGGTTTTGCGTAGGTAAGAAATGTTCTTGCTAGAAACCCATAGCAGCCACGTAAAACATGCAAACAACAATTAGAGGACGTCTAACTTGTTTTTGCAGGGTATGCTATGTGATGTGATATGGCTAAAGGATGTGATGAATGATATATGTGATGTATGACATGATCATGTTCTTGTAAAAGGAATCCCGACTTGCATGTCGATGAGTATGACAACCGGCAGGAGCCATAGGAGTTGTCTTAATTTATTTATGACCTGCGTGTCAACATAAACGTCATGTAATTACTTTACTTTATTGCTAACCGTTAGCTGTAGTAGTAGAAGTAATAGTTGGCGAGACAACTTCATGAAGACACGATGATGGAGATCATGGTGTCATGCCGGTGACGATGATGATCATGGAGCCCTGAAGATGGAGATTAAAAGGAGCAATATGATATTGGCCATATCATGTCACTATTTGATTGCATGTGATGTTATTTGCTTAGAACGATGGTAGTAAATAAGATGATCCCTCATTAAAATTTCAAGAAAGTGTTCCCCCTAACTGTGCACGGTTGCGGAAGTTCGTCGTTTTGAAGCACCACGTGATGATCGGGTGTGATAGATTCTTACGTTCGAATACAACGGGTGTTGACGAGCCTAGCATGTACAGACATGGCCTCGGAACACATGCAAAACACTTAGGTTGACTTGACGAGCCTAGCATGTACAGACATGGCCACGGAACACAAGAGACCGAAAGGTCGAGCATGATTCGTATGGTAGATACGATCAACATGAAGATGTTCACCGATGTTGACTAGTCCGTCTCATGTGATGATCGGACACGGCCTAGTTGACCCGGATCATGTAATCACTTAGATGACTAGAGGGATGTCTATCTGAGTGGGAGTTCATAAGATGAACTTAATTATCCTGAACATAGTCAAAAGGTCTTCGCAAATTATGTCGTAGCTCGCGCTTCAGTTCTACTGTTTAGATATGTTCCTAGAGAAAATTTAGTTGAAAGATGATAGTAGCAATTATGCGGACTAGGTCCGTAAACTGAGGATTGTCCTCATTGCTTCATAGAAGGCTTATGTCCTTAATGCACCGCTCAGTGGGCTGAGCCTCGAATATCGTCTGTGGATGTTGCGAACATCTGACATACACATTTTTTATAACTACGTGATAGTTCAGTTAAACGGTTTAGAGTTGAGGCACCGAAGACGTTTTTGAAACGTCGCGAAGCATATGAGATGTTTCGAGGGCTGAAATTGGAATTCCAGACTCGTGCCCACGTCAAGAGGTATAAGACCTCCGACGATTTTCTTAGCCCGCAAACTAAGGGAGAAAAGCTCAATTGTTGAGCTTGTGCTCAGATTGTCTGAGTACAACAATCATTTGAATCGAGTGGGAGTTGATCTTCCAGATGAGATAGTGATGTTTCTTCGAAGTCATTACCACCAAGCTGATAGAGCTTCGTGATGAACTATAATATATCAGGGACATATATGATGATCCTTGAGATATTCGCGATGTTTGACACCACAAAAGTAGAAATCAAGAAGGAGCATCAATTGTTGATGGTTGGTGAAACCACTAGTTTTAATAAGGGCAAGGGCAAGAAGGGATACTTCATGAAACGGCAATTCAGCTGCTGCTCTAGTGAAGAAACCCAAGGTTGAACCCAAACCCGAGACTAAGTGCTTCTGTAATAAGGGGAACAACCACTGGAGCAGAATTACCCTAGATACTTGGTAGAAGAGAAGGCTGGCAAGGTCGATAGAAGTATATTGGATATACATTGTGTTAATGTGTACTTTACTAGTACTCCTAGTAGCACCAGGGTATTAGATACCGGTTCGGTTGCTAAGTGTTAGTAACTCGAAACAAAAGGCTATGGAATAAACGGAGACTAACTAAAAGGTGAGATGGCAATATATGTTGGAAGTTTTACCAAGCTTGATGTGATCAAGCATCGCACGCTCCCTCTACCATCGAGATTGGTGTTTGCGTTGAGCATAGACATGATTGGATTATGACTATCGCAATACAATTATACAGTTAAGGAGAATAATGGTTACTCTGTTTATTTGAATAATACCTTCAATGGTCTTGCACCTAAAATGGATAGTTTATTGAATCTCGATCGTAGTGATACACATGTTCATGCCAAAAGATATAAGATAGTAATGATTGTACCACCTACTTGTGGCACTGCCACTTAAGTCATATCGGTATAAAACGCATGAAGAAGCTCCATGTTGATGGATCTTTGAACTCACTCATTTTTGAAAAGTTTGAGACATGCGAACCATGTCTATTGGTGTATATGCATGAAGAAACTCCATGCAAATGGACCGTTTGGACTCACTTGATTTTGAATCACTTGAGACATGCAAATCATACCACATGGGCAAGATGACTGAAAGCCTCGTTTTCAGTAAAATGAAACTAGAAAGCAACTTGTTGGAAGTAATACATTTTGATGTGTGCAGTCCAATGAGTGCTGAGGCATGTAGTGGATATCGTTATGTTCTTACTTCACATATGATTTGAGTAGATGTTGAGTATATTTACTTGATGAATCGCGAGTCTGAATTATTGAAAGGTTCAAGTAATTTCAGGGTGAAGTTGAAAGATCGTCGTGACAAGAGGATAAAAGATCTATGATATGATCATAGAGATGAATGTCTGAATTACGAGTTTGGCACAGAATTAAGACATTGTGGAAATTGTTTCACAACTAATACAGCCTGGAACACCATAGTGTGATGGTGTGTCCGAACATCGTAACTGCACCCTATTGGATATGATGCATACCATGATGTCTCTTATCGAATTACCACGATAGTTTATGGGTTAGGCATTAGAGACAACCACATTCACTTTAAATAGGGCACCACGTAATTCCGATGAGATGACACCATATGAACTATGGTTTAGAGAAACCTAAGCCGTCATTTCTTAAAAGTTTGGGGCTGCGACACTTATGTGGAAAAGTTTCAGGCTGATAAGCTCGAACCCAAAGAGATAAATGCATCTTCATAGGACAACCAAGACAGTTGGGTATACCTCCTGTCTCAGATTCGAAAGCAATAAGGGATTGTTTCTAGAATCGGGTCCTTTCTCAGGAAAAGTTTCTTTCAAAAGAATTGAGCGGGAGGATGGTGGAGACTTGATGAGGTTATTGAACCGTCTCTTCAACTAGTGTGTGGCAGGGCACAAGAAGTTGTTCCTGTGGCACCTACACCAATTGAAGTGGAAGCTTATGATAGTGATCATGAAACTTCAGATCAAGTCACTATCAAACCTCGTAGGATGACAAGGATGCGTACTACTTCAGAGTGGTACGTAATCCTGTCTTGGAAGTCATGTTGCTAGACAACAATGAACCTACGAGCTATGGAGAAGCGATGGTGGGCCCGGATTCCGATAAATGGCTCGAGGCCATAAAATCCGAGAGAGGATCCATGTATGAAAACAAAGTGTAGACTTTGGCAAAACGGCTCGATGGTCGTAAGGCTGTTGAGTACATATGGGTTTTAAAAGGAAGACGGACAATGATGGTAAGTATCACCATTAAGAAAGCTCGACTTGTCGTTAAGATGTTTTCCGACAAGTTCAAGGAGTTGACTACGATGAGACTTTCTCACTCGTAGCGATGCTAAGAGTCTGTTGGAATTATATTAGCAATTACTGCATTATTTATGAAATCTTGCAGATAGGATGTCAAAACATTGTTTCCTCGACGATTTTTGAGGAAAGGTTGTATGTGATACAACCGGAAGGTTTTGTCAATCCTGAAATATGCTAACAAGTACGCAAAGCTCCAGCAATCCTTCTAAGGACTGGAGTAAGCATCTCGGAGTTGGAATGTATGCTTTGATGAGATGATCAAAGTTTTGGGTGTATACAAAGTTTATGAGAAACTTGTATTTCCAAAGAAGTGAGTGGGAGCACTATAGAATTTCTGATGAGTATATGTTGTTAACATATTGTTAATCGGAAATAATGTAGAACTTCTGGAAAGCATGCAGAGTTATTTGCAAAGTGTTTTTCAATGGAAAGCCTGGATTAAGCTACTTGAACATTGAGCATTAGATCTATAAGGATAGATCAAAATGCTTAATGGTACTTTCAAATGAGCACATACCTTGACATGATCTTGAAGGTGTTCAAGATGGATCAGTCAAAGAAGGAGTTCTTGCCTGAGTTGTAAGGTATGAAGTTAAGACTTAAAGCTCGACCACGGCAGAAGAAAGAGGAAGGACGAAGGTCGTCCCTTATGCTTTTGTCATAGGCTCTCTGCAGTATGCTATGCTGTGTGCCGCACCTGAAGTGTGCCTTGCCATGAGTCAGTCAAGGGGTACAAGAGTGATCCAAGAATGGATCACAGGACAACGGTCAAAGTTATCCTTAGTAACTAGTGGACTAAGGAATTTTCTCGATTATGGAGGTGGTAAAAGAGTTCGTCGTAAAGGGTTACGCCGATGCAAACTTTGACACTAATCCAGATTATTCTGAGTAGTAAACTGGATTCGTATAGTAGAAAAGTTGTTTGGAATAGCTCCAAATAGAACGTGGTAGCTGCATCTAGGAGATGACATAGAGATTTGTAAAGCACACGCGGATCTAAAAGGTTCAGATCCGTTGACTATAACATCTCTCACAAGCATAACATGATCAAACCCAGAACTCATCGAGTGTTAATCACATGGTAATGTGAACTAGATTATTGACTCTAGTAAACTCTTTGGGTGTTAGTCACATGGGGATGAGACCTTGAGTGTTAATCACATATCGATGTGACCTAGATTATTGACTCTAGTGCAAGTGGGATACTGTTGGAAATATGCCCTAGAGGTAATAATAAATTGGTTATTATTATATTTCCTTGTTCATGATAATCGTTTATTGTCCATGCTAGAATTGTATTGATAGGAAACTCAGATACATGTGTGGATACATAGACAACACCATGTCCCTAGTAAGCCTCTAGTTGACTAGCTCGTTGATCAATAGATGGTTACGGTTTCCTGACCATGGACATTGGATGCCATTGATAACGGGATCACATCATTAGGAGAATGATGTGATGGACAAGACCCAATCCTAAGCCTAGCACAAAGATCATGTAGTTCGTATGCTAAAGCTTTTCTAATGTCAAGTATCATTTCCTTAGACCACGAGATTGTGCAACTCCCGGCTACCGTAGGAGTGCTTTGGGTGTGCCAAACGTCACAACATAACTGGGTGGCTATAAAGGTACACTACAGGTATCTCCAAAAGTGTCTGTTGGGTTGGCGCGAATCGAGACTGGGATTTGTCACTCCGTGTAAACGGAGAGGTATCTCTGGGCCCACTCGGTAGGACATCATCATAATGTGCACAATGTGACCAAGGAGTTGATAACGGGATGATGTGTTACGGAACGAGTGAAGAGACTTGCCGGTAACGAGATTGAACAAGGTATCGGGATACCGACGATCGAATCTCGGGCAAGTATCGTACCGATAGACAAAGGGAATTGTATACGGGATTGATTAAGTCCTTGACATCGTGGTTCATCCGATGACATCATTGTGGAGCATGTGGGAGCCAGCATGGGTATCCAGATCCCGCTGTTGGTTATTGACCGGAGAGTCATCTCGGTCATGTCTGCATGTCTCCCGAACCCGTAGGGTCTGCACACTTAAGGTTCGATGACGCTAGGGTTATAGGGAATAGATCTACATGGTTACCGAATGTTGTTCGGAGTCCCGGATGAGATCCTGGACGTCACGAGGAGTTCCGGAATGGTCCGGAGGTAAAGATTTATATATGGGAAGTCCTGTTTTGGTCACCGGAAAGGTTTCGGGTTTTATCGGTAACGTACCGGGACCACCGGGAGGGTCCCGGGGGTCCACCAAATGGGGCCACAAGCCCCGGAGGGATGCATGGGCCAAGTGTGGGAGGGGACCAGCCCCAGGTGGGCTGGTGCGCCCCCACCAAGGCCCAAGGCGCAAGGAAGAGGAGAAGGGGGCAAACCCTAGGGCAGATGGGCCCTAAGGCCCACCCTGGTGCGCCTCCCCCTCTCCCCTC
Organism: Triticum monococcum; assembly: GCA_034509565.1. Classification (NCBI taxonomy): domain Eukaryota; kingdom Viridiplantae; phylum Streptophyta; class Magnoliopsida; order Poales; family Poaceae; genus Triticum; species Triticum monococcum. The sequence goes on along the minus strand of CM067843.1, from coordinate 69,692,260 downwards.
CCCTTGGCCGCCCCTAGATGGGATCTAGGGGGCTGACGCCACCCCTAGGGAGGGAACCCTAGGTGGGGGTGCAGCCCCTCCCCTTCCCCTATATATATTTGAGGTTTGGGCTGCCCACAACACACGAGTTCCTCTTCCTGTTGGTGCAGCCCTACCTCTCTTTCTCCTCATATCTCGCGATGCTTGGCGAAGCCCTGCTGGATTACCACGCTCCTCCACCACCACCACGCCGTCGTGCTGCTGCTAGATGGAGTCTTCCCCAACCTCTCCTTCTCCCCTTGCTGGATCAAGGCGTAGGATACGTCACCGGGCTGTACGTGTGTTGAACACGGAGGTGCCGTCTGTTCGGCACTAAGAACATCGGAGATTTGAATCACGATGAGTACGACTCCATCAACCCCGTTCACTTGAACGCTTCTGCTTAGCGATCTACAAGGGTATGTAGATGCACTCTCCTTCCCCTCGTTGCTAGATTACTCCATAGATTGATCTTGGTGATGCGTAGAAAATTTTGAATTTCTGCTACGTTCCCCAACACAAGGAGCTGCTCCGATGATCACCTCGTCTATCGCGGTTGCTCCATCCCCACAGCGTCGCCTTAACCTGCTCCACCGGAACCGCAGCATCCTCACCAACTCCTCGGATGAAGCCGAGGCCTACTCGGCGCCACCAAAGAGGTTGTACACTCATCGCATCACACCTTCTCCATAACTCGACCTCCAGGCGCCGACGGTGCTCCATCCCGCACCCCCATGGAGCGGCTACCTCGAAGCCGGCGCCGCGGGCGACATCTACACGGCGGCTCTCCCCTAGTGGAAGGCCCCTTCGGCGGCGGTGTCCATACCAGTCGGACCTGCTGCTGCTGCTCCGGCTCTCGCTCGCTCGCTCGTGTTGCTGCTGCTGCTCTCCCCCTCACTCGTGCTGCTGCTTTGCTCCGATTTAGCTACACTTCAGTCGATTGAATCGACTTTTGTGTCAGTCGATTTTTAGGGGGTGGGGGGCTCGCCGGAGTTAAGGAAGAACCACCCGCAATGGGGGGGGGCTCGCCGGAGAGGTACCCCACTATCTATCTTAGGGTTCAGAGCGGGGGGCGGTGGGGGCGCGGTGCTGGGGCGGTGGCATGGGGATCGCCGGAGAAAAAGCTCGGCTACATCTCCAACGTATCTATAATTTTTTATTGCTCCATGCTATATTATCTATTGTTTTGGACTATATTGGGCTTTATTATCCACTTTTATATTATTTTTGTGACTAACCTATTAACCGGAGGCCCATCCCAGAATTACTGTTTTTTTGCCTGTTTTAGGGTTTAGAAGAAAAGGAATATCAAACGGAGTCCAAACGGAATGAAACCATCGGGAACGTGATTTTCTCACCGAATACAACTCAGGAGACTTGGACCCTACGTCAAGCCAATTAACAGGAGGCCACGAGGTAGGGGGCGCGCCTGCCCCCCCCCCCCAGGCGCGCCCTCCACCCTTGTGGGCCCCCTGTTGCTCCACCGCGTACTTCTTCCTCCTATATATATACTCGTACCCCCAAACAATCAGATACGGAGCCAAAAACCTAATTCCACCGCCGCAACTTTTTGTATCCACGAGATCCCATCTTGGGGCCTATTTCGGAGCTCCGCTGGAGGGGGCATCAATCACGGAGGGCTTCTACATCATCATCCAAGCCCCTCCGATGAAGTGTGAGTAGTTTACTTCAGACCTACGGGTCCATAGTTAGTAGCTACATGGATTCTTCTCTCTTTTTGGATCTCAATACAATGTTCTCCCCCTCTCTCGTGGAGATCTATTCGATGTAATCTTCTTTTTGCGTTGTGTTTGTTGAGACCGATGAATTGTGGGTTTATGATCAAATCTATCTATGAATAATATTTGAATCTTCTCTGAATTCTTTTATGTATGATTGGTTATCTTTGCAAGTCTCTTCGAATTATCAGTTTGGTTTGGCCTACTAGATTGGTTGTTCTTGCCATGGGAGAAGTGCTTAGCTTTGGGTTCGATCTTGCGGTGTCCTTTCCCAGTGACAGAAGGGGCAGCAAGGCACGTATTGTATCCTTGCCATCGAGGATAACAAGATGGGTTTTTTGTCATATTGCATGAAACTATCCCTCTACATCATGTCATATTGCTTAAGGCGTTACTCTGTTTTAACTTAATACTCTAGATGCATGCTGGATAGCGGTCGATGAGTGGAGTAATAGTAGTAGATGCAGGCAGGAGTCGGTCTACTTGTCTCGGATGTGATGCCTATATACATGATCATACCTAGATATTCTCATAACTATGCTCAATTCTGTCACTTGCTCAACAGTAATTTGTTCACCCACCGTAGAATACTTATGCTCTTGAGAGAAGCCACTAGTGAAACCTATGCCCCCGGGTCTCTTTCTCATCATATCAATCTCCATCACTTTATTATTGCTTTGCTTTTACTTTTCACTTTGCATCTCTATACCAAAAATGCCAAAAATATTATTTATCATCTCTATCAGATCTCACTTTCGTAACTGACCGTGAAGGGATTGACAACCCCTAAGCGCGTTGGTTGCGTTGAGCTATTGTTTTTGTGTAGGTACGAGGGACTCGCGCGTAGCCTCCTACTGGATTGATACCTTGGTTCTCAAAAACTGAGGGAAATACTTACGCTACTTTGCTGCATCATCCTCTCCTCTTCGTGGAAATCCAACGCAGTGCTCAAGAGGTAGCAGGGGGTTAGAGAGCTGGCTGGGGCGGCGGCGGGGAGTTGTTTTGGGGCAGCGACAGACCGACGGTGGGGAGTTGTTTCGGGGCGGCAAGGTGGTGCGGGGGCCGGCAGTTCGGCCGATGGTGGCTGGCGGCTCAGGTGGTGCAGGTTGAAGATGAAATGCACGCCCTCCCTAAACTACATGTCAAGTTCCTCTCTGTTACCATTGCGTTTAGTTTCGACAGTAACATTCAGATTCCACAGTAAATTTCAGTTTCGACAGTTAAGTTTAGAGTCAACACTTTTTACCTCATCTATTGTAGTCAGGTGGTTTTTGGTGATGTAAATTTTACATCTATTTTAAATCATCTATTAGAGATGCTATTAGAATCCCATTTGAGATTAACGATGTATGTCTTGTGCCGCTTCAGCCTTGACGTATTACGGCTCACCGGAGCTGCTCCAACGACAGAACGATCAATCACAACAGAGCAGTGCCCTGGACGCCGTCTACAGATTCCTCAGATCTTCCTCCACACCTCCACAGCCACCTCTTCCTCAACTTCTTCAGCGACCAACCCAATGATGCTAAGGTCGACACGGCTACGGCAAAGAGGTTGTACACTTGTTACATCACTTATTACTCTACATTCATGTCGATCCATTAGGGCTATTTTGGTTCAAGGGAAAAACATAGCAATAGGAAATTTCCCATGGTACTCTACTATTCAATTATTCATGCATTTTGTTGAAAGGAATGGAGCAAAACATCCACCTGGACCTACTTTTCAAAATCCTATGCATGAAAACAAGACCAAGTGCATTAGTGGCAGAATAACATTCTAACTGTACTCGCTTTCATATGGTTTCACTTTATTTTGGCCATGTTCCTTTGCATTCCTCTGCTCTTCCTATTCCTGTGAACCAAACACCCAAGTTGACAGAAATCATGTGTTTACAAATGCTCTATTTACCATGTGCATTCCTATCCTATTCTGGTGTTTTTCCTATCCCTGCATTTTCAGAATCATGCAAGCCAAATGAGCCCTTATAGAATTATTTCAGTTACAGGTAGGTGTCGAAGGAAACTTTGTGTGGTTTGTCCTGCTCCTGCCGCGACGTCGTCCACCTCACCTGAGCTGCTCCATTGATAGAAGCATCTACCAAACCAGACATCACGACTCCTGACCGTCTTTCGCCGCCTCAGATCTCCTTCCCTGTCGCCGGCAACCACCGCAACGGCATCACCATCATCGACTCAGCAGATGAACCTGAGGAGTACACGGGTCCACAAGAGAGGTCGCACTCTTTTGTTTCTGCTTATGTTATACATTGCCTAAAATTACCTCCTACTTTATCGTCCTGTTCACCTCTTAGACTCCAAGTCAGGTCCAAATTAATGTTCAAACTTGAGTTCTAAATTAGTTGTCGGGCACATATCGAGGCAACAATGAATAGTATCTTTGTCTAATATCTGGTTCACCTAGGTTATGCCTATGTTGTTCATCTTGGGTGGGAAACAAATGGTGAAGCAATAATCATCTGTCTTTTTATTAAATTAGGCAATCATCAGCCTGCTATCATTATTTTTGGATCCATCCACTGGTTGTTACCATCACTCTAGATTTCTACATGCTCTCCTTACATAATCTCACCATATTTTCTTCATATGCTTGTCAGATATTGTACACAGTCATGCTGAACATGTAGAGAAAAAGAGAAGAGTTTTGCACGGCAATACAATGTCATGCAGACATCGCTCCATGGTGAGTTCAATGGCAAACCCTCCCCCTCTCCAGATTGTAATCCAGAGGAAGATATCTATTCTGAGGTGGATTCAGACGCAGCTAACCACTCCTATTTACCTCCAAGCTGTTTGATCTACCTTGGCATGATGATATTAGTCATATCATGCATATGTTGCCTTGCAGTGCCTACTTTTGACATCATATATGTCATCTGCTTAGTTTAGACATGTTCTTTAATGCCACCTGTTTAGTTTCTATATCATATATGGGAATTATGCAGTCTCATGTCTTTTAGCCAGCCATAATATATGTGAAATGTGCAATGCCATCATGTTTAACCAGGCATCATATATTTGAATGATATCTTGTCCATCATTTTCTTCATTACATTTCCATTTGTCGACAATGTTTGTACATTAAACTACTCTTCCCGTGAATCAGCCATTTGGGTGGGAGATGGAAAAATCTGGAGTGAAAACAAGGCCTTCAGAGCAGACAGTGCTATATGTCAAAGCAGATCTCTTGTTGGGTCCCGATAGCTCCTCAGAGATGGATTCAGAGACATATGACCAGTCCTATTACCCCACCGAGGTGTATGCTCTAACTTGGGATTTAACTTGGCACGGTTATACTGCTCATATCATGCATATGGTGTCTTGCATTGCATAGTTTAGACATCATATGCACAATATTCAACACCATGTTCTTAGTTCAGACATCATATCGAATGCCCTCTGTTTAGATTATAAATCACATATGTGAATTAAATCATGCGATCCTGATTACTTAGATAACATGTATGTGAATTATGTCATGCGATCCTATTTAGTTATTCATCGTCTCTTTGAATTATGTTGTGCTATGCTATCCAGTTTAGATATACATCATATGTGTGAAATTATGTCATGCTATCTGTTTTAGTTAAACAATATACATGTCAACTATTTCATGCCCTCTTTTTTCCAGACTATCTATTGCATATGTCTCTCATACAATGTACGTACATTCAACTATGTTTCCTATTTATCAGCCATTTGAATTGGAGCGGGTGATGCCAGTATCTAGCGGATTAAAAACATGGTCTTCAAATAAAACAGTGCTACCTCTTGGTGGAGATAGCACCCCGGTTGTACATGCACGAGAACCACCCCTACCACACATAACCCAGACTCTCACAGATTGTACCCCTACTGCGATGGTTAGAGAACCAGCTTCACCCAATCTAACCCCAACCCCAGCAGATAGAGCCCAGTTCCTATTGACACAACACCATCTCCACCACAAAGCTCCCAAACAAGAGCAGTTAGTAAGGCAGCTCTAGTGCCCAAAGGGTCAGTACTACCACGGCGAACCCAACTCCACCAGTTAGTACACCTATTACTGTGGAGGAAGCACAACCAGCCAGTCGTAGTTTAGCATCTATCGCATTTGATGTTGTTAAATCCTATGTGCGTATTGGTACGTCTCCAACGTATCTATAATTTTTGATTGTTCCATGCTATTATATTATCAACCTTGGATGTTTTATATGCATTTATATGCTATTTTATATGATTTTTGGGACTAACCTATTAACCTAGAGCCCAGTGCCAGTTTCTGTTTTTTCCTTGATTTAGAGTATCGCAGAAAAGGAAAATCAAACGGAGTCCAGTTGACCTCAAACTTTGCGGAACTTATTTTTGGACCAGAAGAAGCCCACGGAGTATCGGAGATGGACCAGGAGATTCCCGGGCTGCCCATGAGGGTGGGGGCGCGCCCACCCCCTGGGCACGCCCCCTGCCTCGTGGACAGCCCAGAGGTCCACCGACGTACTTCTTCCTCCCATATATACCCATATACCCTAAAAACTTTGGGGAGCACAATAGATCGGGAGTTCCGCCGCTAGAAGCCTTTGTAGCCACCGAAAACCAATCTAGACCCGTTCTGGCACCCTGCCGGAGGGGGAATCCCTCTTCGGTGGCCATCTTCATCATCTCGATTGAAAGGACATGCGGTTCCACCATGTGTGGTTTTGGTAATTGATGACAATCTCTATGGACTAATGGTTGCCTTGAGTTATATTTGAAGCGTTTGTCCATAAGATTGTCTTGAAGTCCATGTGTTGGTTTCAAGGAGTTTATGAGATGGCCAAAGTGCTTTTCAAGGAATTATCCAAAGATTGGTCATGTGTGAGTTGAGATGGCCAAAGTGCTTTTCAAGGAATTATCCAAAGATTGGTCATGTGTGAGTTGAGATGGCCAAAGTGATTTTCAAGGAATTATCCAAAGATTGGTCATGTGTGAGTTGAGCTTATTGCAAGCATGTCTTGAAGAAGAAGATTGTGTGATCATTCATGTTTACCTTCAAGACATCATCCAAATGAAGAGAGTTGGAAAGATTCAATGTTGATCAAGACTAATTCAAGAGTGAATCAAGTTGATCAACTCACAAAGCGTAGAAGAAGTACCGAGAGGGATCAAGTGATCCCATGGTATGGTAAGCATTGTCCATTACGCTTTGTGTACTAACCCATGGTCTACGTGAGAGTTCTTTGTGGGGTTAGGTATGTTTCCATGGTCTTGCATCAAGAGGAAGATCTCATACAACCCATGGAGGATGACATCAAGTGGTGATCGTCATCAAGTTTGTAGTGTGCAAGTTCAAGTGGAGCAACTCGAAGAGTGGCTCACCCATAATGGAGTATGGGGGAGCAATCAAGCTTGAAGCTTGCCGTCCATTGTGGTGTCAATGGAATTGTGAAGATGTGCCAACGAGTGGGTCACCCATAGTGGAGTATGGGGGAGCAATCAACTAGTCTTCATCGAGCCAACACAATCAAGAAAGGTGGTCCAACTTGAGGAAGTCAAGATCGTCATCATCTAGCTCAAGTGGACTATGTGCAAGGCAAAGGTTTGCCTTTGATAGTTTTTCTATTTTACCGGTCTCATAGTGGTAGTTGGGAGACTGGGTTATAGGATCGACTGCCGTACTATCAAGGGGGGCTCTCTAGGGAGTAGCTTGATCATATCATTAGTTGAGAGCTCAAACCATTGCATCCTTGCATCATCTTTCTTGATTCTTGTTTGGTTCCATTTGTGAGTCTTAGAGCTTATGGTCATCTTGATGACAAGCTTGAGTTCATCGAAAACGGAGTTTGCATGCATCTTCTATGATGTTTTTGGTGTTGGAGGTCGCCCCGAGCAATTTGACGGGTACCGGTGACCGCCCCCAAGGGTTGCCAAAGTGTACGGGTTCGGTGACCGCCCCCAAGGGTTGCCATTTGTACGGGTTCGGTGACCGCCCTCAAGGGTCCCTTAGTGGAATCACGACATCTTGCATTGTGCGAGGGCGTGAGGAGATTACGGTGGCCCTAGTGGCTTCTTGGGGAGCATTGTGCCTCCACACCGCTCCAAACGGAGATTAGCATCCGCAAGGGTGTGAACTTCGGGATACATCGTCGTCTCCGCGTGCCTCGGTTATCTCTTACCCGAGCTCTTTACTTATGCACTTTACTTTGTGATAGCCATATTGTTTCTTGTCATATATCTTTCTATCACATAGTTGCTTATGTTGATTAGCATAAGTTGTTGGTGCACATAGGTGAGCCTAGTTGTTTTAGGTTTTGTGCTTGACAAATTAACTGCTAGGTTTATTCCGCATTTGTTCAAGCCTAAATCGTAATTATTTTAAAACGCCTATTCACCCCCCCCTCTAGGCGACATCCACGATCTTTCAATTGGTATCAGAGCCTCATCTCTCTTTATTAGGCTTTACCGCCTAGAGAGTAAAGATGTCGACTAGGGGATTAGGATTTTCTGACACTCTTAGTTTCGATGGCACAAATTTTGTTGTTTGGGTAATTCGCATGCTTAATCTCTTTAGGGTCATGGACCCAAATTTAGAGCGAATTGTAGATATGGGTTTTTCTCCTCCTAAGGATCCCCAAATATTATCTTTAGAGGATGAGAAAAACTCTTATCTCGATGCTCAAGCTTCTAATGTGCTTTTCGATGCTTTGAGCAATGTAGTTATATTTCAACTCATGCCGTTCCGGGATGCTCATGAGTTGTGGACAAAGCTTCAAGATAAATATGGCGTGTCCAAGTTTTGTGGGGATGATTGTTCTCCCTCCACATCCGGCCGTATTGCCTTCTCAACTTCTTCTACTTTGCCTACATGTGGATTGCCACAAGGTAATGCTATGGTGAGTAGTGTTGGTCATTGCAATGATGATAGTGTGCTTATCGTTGATGACTCTTCTTCACTATCTTGTTGCAATGCTCCATCTTTGGACTTTAGCACTTCGAGCACTCCAAATGTATCACATGCTTGTGTTGATAGTCCTTGCATATCATGTAGAAATTGCTTGACTAAATCTCATGATGATATGCTTGCTATGCCTTGTTGCCATGATAAAAATGTATCTATTTCCTCGAGTTGTTATGCTAACAATGTAGAGGAAACCCAACACTCCATGGAACAAGATGTGGTCTTAAACGGTGATTCAAGAGATCCTATATCATCATCGACCACTTTTTGCCTTATGGCTAAGGCTTCAAAGGTATCTCCCACTTTGAATCCCAATATATCTTGTGATGATATTGATGATGTCAAGAATGATGATGATGTTGATTATGATGAAGAGAATGATAATGTTGCCTCCTTAAAAATTAAAGGGGAAATGGTTTTTAAAGATCTTCATAGAAATAAAATTGCTTGTTCCAACTTCATGGAAATTATGTCCATTGCCATTAAGGGCAAGAAATATATTGAGGAGTTGGAATCTCATCTCGAGGAGCATGAGGTCACCATTGAGAAAATGGAAGGTCGTGAGCGTGATTACGCTAATGAGATTTCGGACCTCTCTCAAGCTCTTGAACTTGAACAAACCACCAAGGAATCTCTTGAGGAGACTTTTGCTCTAGAATTATCTAGAGTGAGGGAACCTCGTGATAGAGCTCTTGAGGTGGCCAATGATTTTGAAACTAAAAATGAGGAGCTTGAAGTTGTGCATGCTAAACTCCTTGAGGACTTTGAGCACCTCGAAAATGGCTCAAGGGTCATTAAGAGTGAGCTCATCAAACTCACCGAGTCTCATGCTCAACTTAAAGCTTCATATTCAAAAGAGCTTGCCAAGTTGTCTTCTCCTCTTGTTGCTAATGATGATGCTTGTGCTACTAACTCTATCTCTTGTGAAGCATCCATATTAAAGGAGAATGTTGAGCTAAGGGCTCAACTTGAGTTGCTATCTAGCAACTATGGGATGTTGGAAGAAAATTATGTAAAGCTCACAAGCTCTCATGATGATCTTCTAGTATCCCATAATGTGCTAAAGATAGCTCATGAGGCCATGCTTGCTAACGTAACATCTAGTGAGCCTCATGTGGATACTAGCACTACTTTCGGTCAAAATGCTATATTGCCTTGTGCTAGTCCTCACAATTCATCCATGCATAACATTGGTACATCTTGTGATGAATTGCTTTCCTTGCCTTGTTGCTCTAATGATGAAGCTTATACTTCCTCTAGTACTTGTGTTGAGACTAACCATGTAGAGGAAATCAAAGAGCTCAAGGACCAAGTCACTTCTTTGAAGAAAGACTTGGAAAAGAGTCATGAAGGGAAATTTACTCTCAACAACATCTTGAGCGTGCAAAAATCCCCCAATGACAAAGGTTGACTTGGATTCAACTCCAACAAGAAGAAGAAGTCCAAGGTGAACAAAAGGAAGGGCCAAGAACAAGTCAAGAATTCGGCCAAGATTGTTTGCTTCAAGTGCAAAGTAGAAGGGCGTCATGTTAGATCTTGCCCATTGAAGAAGAAGTCTGTTAATGACAAGCAACAAGGGAAGAGGCCACAAGTTCATTCTCATGCTAAACCTCAAGTTGAAGAAAGGCCTCTTCTCAAGAAGACTCAAGCTTATGCTTCTCAAGTTGAGAAATCAAGTGAGAAGAATGTGAGGAGTAGACGTTGCTACCTATGTCGCGAGAAAGGTCACCTCGCCTCTTCATGCACTAGTGGTAACTTATCCAACCCAATTATTATTGATGATGTCTATTCTCTTGGGAAGGATAAGGTTGGCAATGTGGTTGCCAAGTTTGTTGGTACTCAAAGTGGTTTGAAGCAAAGAACCATTTGGGTAGCCAAGCCTATTGTGACTAACCTCTTAGGACCCAACTTGGTTGGGGACCAACAAGCTCAAACTTGATCAATAGGTGATGTTGGAGGTCATTGGAGACTTGGCTACATTATGAAGAATTAAGGGTACTTCATCATTCTTATTGTCTCAAGACAAGCCAATTGAATCATCAAGATTATATCTTATATCCAATGTGCCTCCTTGCGGTAACTTGTACCTCAATTGCATACATTGAAAGTTACTTTCCCCCTTGCATGTTTTGGTTTTGTTCCTTGCATGTGTTTGTATATGTTGTGCTTCCAACTTGATTATCTTGAGCAATCAAGTATGTGTGTGTCATGCATTGAGCCTTTTGCATCTTGTTCTTTTCTTAGTTGGCTCTTGTGAGAGATTAATGGAATATCCCATTATGGGGGAGTGATGTGCTTTGTGCACCTCACAATCCTATATATGTGTGTACATGAGTAATACCATCTAGTATTGATATTTCAAGATTATCTAGTCGCTATGTGGTATGTCTTCTCATGAGAAAATCAAATTCTATATTGTCCATTAATTATCTCGTGTTGGTTCGTTATTTTGCCTCTTGTTTATCTTTAATTGGTATCACATTATGGGGGAGTAATATGCTATGTGTATATTACTAGCCTAGAAAATGTGTACATTTGAGATATTGTCACCTAGAATTGATATTGTAAATTATCTTGTTCCTAGGTGGCATGTTAGCTCTACAAGTTGCAATTTGCTTTTTGTTTGGTGTGAAGATTTTGTCGGATATCCTTGTTATCTACCACCGAGAATTATTCCCAAATACTTCTTGTCTTTTGACAATTGGTACTCACTTATGTGTGGTAGAAATTATTGATCATATTTACATTGGCCTTTGCTTTATCTCTTGCCTAGGGTTGTGTCAACTCCCATTGTATTCCATACCACTTGTGGATCTTGTTAATTTCTTGACATTGTCTAGTGTTTTCTAGATATAGTGAAAGGGGTGATCCCACCTCGTGCATTTTGAATTCAAATGCAAATTCTCTATAATGCACTAGTCTTGGGGGAGCTATCCTATTCTCTATAAAACACTCATCTTGTGATCCTTATCAAGTGTGTGTTTGTGGAAGGCAAGCCATTTCTTTTTGGTGCTTTGTGCCATCATGAAACTTTGTAGAGGGCTTGGTTTCTTTGGAACCATTCTCTCTTTTGGGAGTTTGACATCTTTCTTTTTGATGTATCTTTTATGGATATCCTCCAAGTGATGATTTATTCATTTGGTATCTTTTCTTCGCTTGGTATTTCTTTGTCTTCTGGTCTCGATTCTTGAAAGTCTTGAGCATGCATATTTACTTCTTGTAGTTTCTTTGGCATGTTTTCTTTCTTTGACCCAATATATAGGGGGGAAATCCACCGAGTCTCAAATTGGATGAGATGTGCATGAAATTCATTTTCATATCTATATGCACATATTTATGTGGAGTTTGTCCTATGTGTTGTTGGTTCTCTAACTCTTTGGTCCCAATGAGTTTGGATACCATATTGTTTGTGTTGTTGTTCTAGGAACAAGTGGAGATGCATTGGATGCTCGGCTCACTCACAAGGAAGGTGTTGTCACCATGTGCTTATTGGAGTCAAGCTAGGATGATCAATGAACTACTTTGTACCTTCAATTGGTATATACTACATCCTTCCAATGTTATCTCGGTAACAAGTATCTTCATATACTTCATGCACACATTTCTTGCATCAACCTTGTGTAGGTTGTATCATGGCATGTTATCCATTCTTTCTTGTGATACTTGTTTCCTTTCTCAAAGCATCCCAACAATGATGTCTTGTTGCTAGTTGTGATGTCTTTAATGTTCGTGTGGTTGGAATTCATTTATATACAATAAGACCATATCTAGCCATGTGCTATGCTCTCAAGCAAATATCTTATTGGTATATGTATGACTTCCTTTTGGATATCTTGTTCCTTCGTGTTGTAACTATTTCGGGTGTACATCCTTCTTTGTAGATATATATATCATCATGATTTCGTCTACCTAGAATCTTATACACTTGAGAGAAGTTGCATATATAGATGATATCCTTTCTTTCACATCCACCTTGTCTTTCATATGTTATTTCTTTGGTGGCTCTGTGAAAGCCTTTGCCTTGAGTGTGTGTCTTCTATCGTTGCATCTTGATGCGCTCGTGTGTGGTGAAGATTATTTTCCTCATGCTTATCTTTACGAGGTTTTTGCCATCTTAATTGGCATCCCTCGTCTTGATGCACCTTTCATCTTCTATCTTCACCGCGGGTTGTCACAAGCATAGGTTCTCTATATGCGTATTAGTAAGCTTGTGAACCCATTTGCTAGTTGTGTGTCGGAATGATAGGCCTTGCACCATGTGCCTCATTCTTTGAAGACTTTATTGTTGCTTAATGCTCCTCTGTACATTAGTCTTCTCAAGTGCATTGCCTTGACTCACACACATCTTTTTGGTTGATCCCACTCTTAAGTTGCCTCTCTTACTTGTTGCTCAACCATGTGTTTGTTACATGTACTAGGCTTAGTTTCCTATATGCTCACTTGCACTTGTTGTAAGTTTCTATTGATTTTGGGGGAGCTACGATCCTACTTTGTGCACTTTGTATCCAAATACAAAAATTCTTATGTGTGCACAAATCATGGGGAGCTTCTCTAGTTTATTTAGAACACTCCTTCGCTCATATCATAATATCCTTTATTCATGTAGCTCGTAGGATATTTGGTCTAGTTGGTTCAATTGATACCCGTTTATTGCTTGCTTCAATTGGTACCTTTTGATTGCTTGTTTCTTTCTTTGTTATGTCCTTGTGGCATATCATTCCTTTAGCAATCTTGGTGCCTCAATATAGTTGGTCTTCCTCCAAGTATTACCGTTGGATATGTGTATTGCATTCCACTCTCTTGTTGAGAAATACAGAACTTATGGAGGAACATAATTTATATTGGCTTTCTAAGCTTTTCGCCCATTTTGGCAATCGATGCAAGTGGGGGAGAAGTTTCAGAGAGTTTTGTGGATAAGTTTAGAGAGTTTTTTTCTTCTTGCTTTCGTTTTGTACCTAAGCATTTGCATCTCATACACATGCATTGTTGGTTGTTGTGTTGCATGGTGATAAATAATTCCTTATATAAACTCTCTTGAAAGTGATTGTCATCAATTACCAAAATGGGGGAGATTGAAAGGACATGCGGTGCCCCCATGTGTGGTTTTGGTATTTGATGACAATCTCTATGGACTAACGGTTGCCTTGAGTTATATTTGAAGCATTTGTCCATAGGATTGTCTTGAAGTCCATGTGTTGGTTTCAAGGAGTTTATGAGATGGCCAAAGTGCTTTTCAAGGAATTATCCAAAGATTGGTCATGTGTGAGTTGAGATGGCCAAAGTGCTTTTCAAGGAATTATCCAAAGATTGGTCATGTGTGACTTGAGATGGCCAAAGTGCTTTTCAAGGAATTATCCAAAGATTGGTCATGTGTGAGTTGAGCTTATTGCAAGCATGTCTTAAAGAAGAAGATTGGGTGGCCATTCATGTTTACCTTCAAGACATCATCCAAATTAAGAGAGTTGGAAAGATTAAATGTTGATCAAGACTAAGTCAAGAGTGAATCAAGTTGATCAACTCACAAAGCGTAGAAGAAGTACCGAGAGGGATCAAGTGATCCCATGGTATGGTAAGCATTGTCCATTACGATTTGTGTACTAACCCATGGTCTACGTGAGAGTTCTTTGTGGGGTTAGGTATGTTTCCATGGTCTTGCGTCAAGAGGAAGATCTCATACAACCCATGAAGAATGACATTGAGTGGTGATCGTCATCAAGTTTGTAGTGTGCAAATTCAAGTGGAGCAACTCGAAGAGTGGCTCACCCATAATGGAGTATGGGGGAGCAATCAAGCTTGAAGCTTGCCATCCATTGTGGTGTCAATGGAATTGTGAAGATGTGCCAAAGAGTGGCTCACCCATAGTGGAGTATGGGGGAGCAATCAACTAGTCTTCATCGAGCCAACACAATCAAGAAAGGTGGTCCAACTTGAGGAAGTCAAGATCGTCATCATCTAGCTCAAGTGGACTATGTGCAAGGCAAAGGTTTGCCCTTGAAAGGTTTTCTATTTTACCGGTCTCATAGTGGTAGTTGGGAGACCGGGTTGTAGGATCGATTACCGTACTATCAAGGGGGGGGGGGCTCTCTAGGGAGTAGCTTGACCGTATCATTATTCGAGAGCTCAAACCATTGCATCCTTGCATCATCTTTCTTGGTTCTTGTTTGGTTCCATTTGTGAGTCTTAGAGCTTATGGTCATCTTGATGACAAGCTTGAGTTCATCGAAAACGGAGTTCACATGCATCTTCTATGATGTTTTCGGTGTTGGAGGTTTTACCGGTCTTTCTGAGGAAGGGTTCTCACCATTTTATTATGGTCCTTTTCTCATTTGCTTCTTATTGATATTTCTCTCAAGATTGCGTTAGCCCTTGTCATTAGCTTTCCAACAAACTTGGTTTCGTTGAATTCGGAGCTCGTATGCGAAAGTTGTGGCTGATTTGATATTGCATGTTTTACACAGAGAGGTTCTACCGCCCCATGGAGAGGTTGTACCGCTTGACCGGTACAACCGGTGTTTGGAGCGGTTGTACCGCTCCAGAATTGGTCCGGAGGTTGTACCGGTCATGTACCGCTCTACCACCGGACTGGTCTCTGTTGTGGTGCGGTTGTTGGGCGGTTGTGGGCCGGTTGTACCGCTTATTGCCTGTTACCGGTTGTACCGGTGCTCATAGAGGTTGTACCGCTCCTATGTTATTCTATACATAACGGGCAGATTTGTGGGGACCTATTTAAGGGGGTCTTCTTCCCCAATGGTTCCATATCTCTTGAGCTTGTTTTTACCCCCATTGTTGACCTTCTTTGAGCTTGCTAACTCTCACTCCCTCCATGGATTCTTGCTAGTTTTTTAGGGAAAAGAGAGAGGGGATCTAGAACCACATTTCAACCAATCACTTTCTCCTCTATGTGAGGGGAACCCCTTGGATCTAGATCTTGGAGTTCTTGGTGTTCTCCGTCTTGTTCTTCCTCTCATTTCCCTCCCTAGCATTAGTTGCTCCGGTGGGATTTGAGAGAGAAGGACTTGGGCACTCTGTGTGCCCTTGCCATTGCATTTGGTGCATCGGTTTGAGTTCTCCACGGTGATACGTGGAAGTGAAGTTTGAGAAGCTTATTACTCTTGGGTGTTTGGGCACCATAGAGCTTGTTCCTCTTGGGTGCCTTGGCGCCCTAGACGGTTGGTGTTGTTCGGAGCTCAATCATTGTGGTGTAAAGCTCCGGGCAAGCGTCGGGGTCTCCAATTAGGTTGTGGAGATCGCCCCAAGCAATTTGATGGGTACCGGTGACCGCCCCCAAGGGTTGCCAAAGTGTACGGGTTCGGTGACCGCCCCCAAGGGTTGCCATTTGTACGGGTTCGGTGACCGCCCTCAAGGGTCCCTTAGTGGAATCACGGCATCTTGCATTGTGCGAGGGCGTGAGGAGATTACGGTGGCCCTAGTGGCTTCTTGGGGAGCATTGTGCCTCCACACCGCTCCAAACAGAGATTAGCATCCGCAAGGGTGTGAACTTCGGGATACATCGTCGTCTCCGCATGCCTCGGTTATCTCTTACCCGAGCTCTTTACTTATGCACTTTACTTTGTGATAGCCATATTGTTTCTTGTCATATATCTTGCTATCACATAGTTGCTTATCTTGATTAGCATAAGTTGTTGGTGCACATAGGTGAGCCTAGTTGTTTTAGGTTTTGTGCTTGACAAATTAACCGCTAGGTTTATTCCGCATTTGTTCAAGCCTAAATCGTAATTAAAGATTCCATGACGAGGTGCTCTCCATGACGAGGAGGGAGTAGTTCTCCCTCGGGGCTGAGGGTATGTACCAGTAGCTATGTGTTCTAATTAAAGATTCCATTGCTATCGTGCATACTGCTTTGCTCTTGTATCACTATATTTACTCATACAAACTTATTTTTAAATTGAAGGATCCAATCGAAACTCCAATGGCACAGCAGGTATGTTCACGCATGCTTCTTACATGTTTGCTCTTATCAATAGCTTTGTTGATTTCAATTTCAATTGTGTATACAATTGACTTCTCATATCATGCACATTACTAGCATCACAACAGAGCCAATAGTGTTGTTGTACATGTAGATTCGTGGTACCCATCTGAAATCTTGTTGTGCCGTGTAGTTTCCCACACTTTGTATTCTTTCACTACTGCTTTGTCTTGAACTGATATGATTTGAACCATGTCTATATTATGATTTGGCAAGACAATGTAGTGACCATAGGACATAGATATATGTTTGGTTGATGCTTTTATTATGTACTAGTACTTGGCAATAGAAGACTTGGTAGTTTAATCTTGTCCACCTTACTAATGAACTGGTTCACTGAAATGAGTTTCATATACTAGTACATGCTAAACCCGTTATGTGTCTGCTTCTTTCTTCTTTTAGAATGCTGACGGAATATTGGGGAAGAGTGCCTTATTAAGAAATGGTAAAGGAAGTAATGCAGATAAGGTTCAGGATAGTGAGATATCCTTGTTGGTCTCCAACAAAGCTGATAAAATAGCTAAGGAAGACTATCTTGAAGACAGTGAGACAACCCCAAAGTCCTGTCTTGGTTTAGCGTTCGAGTTACTGGCCACTACTGCTTGCACAAGCTATTCAAACTCACTGTCTGAATCAATTCGGTTTCTTGAGTCTCAACTACAAGCTGAAAGACATCGATCAGCTGTGCTGCGACAAGAAGCGGAAGGACTGCGGAAGTCCCTGGAGCATTCACATGCATACTTTCTGGTGCAACAGTAAGCGTTGGAGGATTTTAGCGCCAAACAGGACAAAGCTAATAAGCTTGCTAAGCTTATTGCCAGCATGGTGGATACCCGGGATAACGTTTCTTGAGCTCTTCTGAAGTTGTTCCAGTTATGCTCTTGTTTTGCTGCTGTGTTTATTTGCACTTGTGGCCAATTTTGATGGCTAGTGTGTGTAATATGCTGTTTTGTTTCCTATATTTTCACTGGTGGCGAACTTTGCTGCCTAGTGGATGTAATATGTGTAATAGTTGTAATAGGCTAGCGTTAGTTGCTTGCCTATTTATTTCCTTATTGTCTTGTTTAGTTGTTTGCTTGTAGTCAGTGCAGTTCTTTTTCCGCGTTTTTCTAGTGGCCGCAATAACCTATTTTTCGTAACTAGGCCACAATAATCATGGAAACACACGCACTGTTGTAACCATGGGCCTCCTGCGGGCTGTACTATCCATGGGCCTTCTATGGGCCATAGGATCCATGGGCCTTCTATGGGTCGTAGGATCCATGGGCCTTCTATGGGCCTTCTACGGGCCGTAGGATCCATGGGCCTTCTACGGGCCATATGATCCATGGGCCTTCTACGGGGCGTATAATCATTTCGCTAAACATGGACCGTACTATTCGTGGACCATAACGGGTCGTTAATAGGCCGTATTTGACAATGCTATGAAAACAGCCCATTAGGTTAATGGGCCACAAACGGGCCCAATGTAACCACGGGCTGAATTTGACCACAAACGGAACAGGCCAGTAACGGACCGCAACTAACCGAATTCTAGAAATGATCCCAAGTATAAATGGGCCCTTAGAAGACCGAAAGTTAACACGGGCTGGAAACGGCCGACGGAATAATGGGCCGTTAATGGGTATAAAGTGATACACTGTTCATTATGGGCCAGTTTCATCTCGGGCCTTTATTGGGCCCAGAGTTACGAAGGGCCTCATATGGGCCGAGATACATTATGGGCCATTCATGGGCCGGAAGTAACAACGGGCTGGAATCATGTTGGATGGCCCAGATGAAGCTACTGGGCTTAATTCCGATAGGCCGTAATGGGCCGGGAGTTAGCGGGTAGTAAATGGGTGATATACGAACATGCCATTAACAGGCTTTCCCTAGGCAGGCCCGTTACCTTTTGAACAAGTCAAATGGGCCGGCCTTTTCACCGGAATGGGCCTCTGTTGGGCCGTGCCACGTGTCAACGTATCATAGGCGCCTCATGTCCAATGAGTGGATGACATATGTCCCAACGGTGAGCCAACACGTATTTCCTCTGGCCAATGAGAATTTTACACGTGGAAAATCCCCATTGGTCCGGGCTGTTAACGGGTTATCGAATCCAAAACCGGACCCGATAGCTTAACGGCGACCTGTTCGGTGGATGCCACGTGTCGGTCACCCTTGACGAAAGCACTTCTATGACGCGCGATTTATCGTCATGGAAGTGGACACTTCTGTGATGATAATTTTGGTAATGTCATGGAACACTTCTACGACAGCACATGTATGACTATCTTGATTTTGTCATAAAATTGTCATGGATGTACATGCATGACAGAAAATGTGACCTACTGTAACAAACATGTATCATCACGGAAGTGTCTTTTTTTTGTAGTGTAGCGACACTCTGTTTGTCTATGTATTCACACATGTACTAAGTTTCTGGTCAATACAATTCTAGCATGAATAATAAACATTTATCATGATATAAGGAAATATAAATAACAACTTTATTATTGCCTCTAGGGCATATTTCCTTCAAAATTGTCTTGCACCCTTTGTATGTGAACATAGAGCTTATCACGCCCGATCATCACGTGGTGTCTCAGCACGACGAACTATCGCAACGGTGCATATTCAGGGAGAACACTTATACCTTGAAATTTTAGTGAGGGATCATCTTATCATGCTACTGGCGTACTAAGCAAAATAAGATGCATAAAAGATAAACATCACATGCAATCAAAAAATGTGACATGATATGGCCATCATCATTTTGTTCCTTCGATCTTCATCTCCAAAGCACCGACATTATCTCCATCGTCACCGGTTGACACCTTAATCTCCATCGTAGCGTCATTGTCATTGACGATGATATGTACCTAGGGTAGGGTAATAGGCCTGACCTAGGTGCCCTTCCCAAGGACACGGCCCTAAGATCAATGACATTCAAAGCACAGCAGCATCCACCGACTGAAATCACCTTAGTGTGCGATCCACTCGACCGATAATTCCACTCGGATAACCCAATTCCATTCATCCAGTATATCATCATTCGACCGTACCAAGAAACCAATCGGAGTATAGAAGATCTAAAGTCACTCGGGATGGCAACGGTCAGGCGTTCACTCCGTAGCATTAATGATCATTTATATGTCTCTATTGTTGGTGTTACCAGTAATGTCTCACCTTAATGTACATTGAACTCCTTGTAACGTGGGTTGGCTGGGGTCCTGGCGCACTCTATATAAGCCACCCCCCTCCACTGGCACAAGGGTTCGCATCCCTTGTAAATTCACGTATAATCCAGTCGACTACCTCCGGGCACCGAGACGTAGGGCTTTTACTTCCTCCGAGAAGGGCCTGAACTCATAAATCTTGCGTCCACAACCTCATCCTAGCTAGGATCCTGCCTCCTCCTATGTACCCCCTATTCTACTGTCAGACTTAGAAGCACGATAGTCATCTCGCTAACTATTGCTTCTACAACTATCGCTAACGCATAGTGCTAAATGAAAGCAATTACATGGCAATTGTTCATACAATAAAGCGTAAACCATAAGGCTCCTGCCAGTTGCTGATAACTTTTACAAAACATATCTCATACAACAACGTATATCACATCATGTCTTGACCATATCACATCACAACATGCCCTGCAAAAACAAGTTAGACGTCCTCTACTTTGTTGTTGCAAGTTTTACGTGGCTGCTACGGACTACTAGTAAGAACCGTTCTTACCTACGCATCAAAACCACAATGATGTTTCATCAAGTTTGTTGTTTTAACCTTCAACAAGGACCGGCCGTAGTCAAATTCGATTCAACTAAAGTTGAAAAAACAGACACCCGCCAACCACCTTTATGCAAAACAAGTTGCATGTCTGTCGATGGAACTAGTCTCATGAACGTGGTCATGTAAGGTTGGTCCGGGCCACTTCATCCAACAATACCGCCGAATCAAAATAAGACGTAGATGGTAAGCAGTATGACTATCATCGCCCACAACTCTTTGTGTTCTACTCGTGCATATCATTTACGCATAGACCTGGCTCGGATGCCACCATTGGGAAACGTAGCATGCAATTTCAAAAAAAATCCTACGATCACGCAAGATCTATCTAGGAGATGGATAGCAACGAGAGGGGAGAGTGTGTCCACGTATCTTCGTAGACCGAAAGCAGAAGCGTTTACTTAATGCGGTTGATGTAGTCGAACGTCTTCTCGATTCAACCGATCAAGTACCGAACGTACGGCACCTTCGAGTTCTACACACGTTCAGCTCGATGACGTCCCTTGAACTCTTGATCCAGAAAAGTGTCGAGGGAGAGCATCGTCAGCACAACGGCATGATGACGGTGATGGTGAAGTGATCCACGCAGGGCTTCACCTAAGTACTACGACAATATGACCGGAGGAGCAAACTGTGGAGGGGGGTGCCGCACACGGCTTGGAACAGTTGATGTGTGTTAGAGGCACCCCTGCCCCATATATAAAGAAGGGAGAGGGGAGGAGGCCATCCTAGGCATGCCCCAAGTGGGTGGAGTCCCACTTGGGCTCCTAGTCCAATTCGCCCCCCCCCTTCCTTTTACCGGAAGGGGAAAAGGGAAAGGAGAGAGAGGAGGAGAAGGAAAGGGGAGCACCGCCCCCTCCCCTTGTCCAATTCGGACTCCTCCCTTGGGGAGCACCAGCCCTAGTGGGCTGGTTTGCCTCCCTCCTATGGCCCATATGTCCCATATCTTCCCTCGGGGGGTTCCGGTAACCCCCCCTCCCCCCCCCGGTACTCCGACATGTACCCGATACATTCCGAAACACTTCCGGTGTCTGGATACTATCGTCCAATATATCAATCTTTACCTCTCGACCATTTCAAGACTCCTCCTCATGTCTGTGATCTCATCCAGGACTCCGAACAATCTTCGATCACCAAAACATATAGCTCGTAATACAAATCGTCATTGAACGTTAAGCGTGCGGACCCTACGGGTTCGAGAACTATGTAGACATGACCGAGACACCTCTCCGGTCAATAACCAATGGCAGAACCTAGATGCTCATATAGGTTCATACATATTCTACGAAGATCTTTATTGCTCAAACCATAATGACAACATACGTTATTCCCTTTGTCATCGGTATGTTACTTTCCCGAGATTCGATCGTCGGTATCTCCATACCTAGTTCAATATCGTTACCGGCAAGTCTCTTTACTCATTCCATAATGCATCATCCCGCAACTAACTTATTAGTCACATTGCTTGCAAGGCTTATTATGATGTGCATTACCGAGAGGGCCCAGAGATACCTCTCCGATACTCGGAGTGACAAATCCTAATCTCGGTCTATGCCAACCCGACAAACACCTTCGAAGATACCTATAGAGCATATTTATAATCACCCAGTTACATTGTGACATTTGATAGCTGAAAGGATCGAGATGGACCTAGAGGGGGGTGAATAGGTACAAATACAAATTTTAATTGTTACTTGGCAATTTTAGGCAATAGTAGGAATATGAAAGTGAGCCTAACAATTGCAAGTGTGATGCTAAGAGCTAAACAAGATAATCAAGTAATACAAGTAGATGAATAAGCTAGCACAATATGATATAGGTAAGTGCACACAAGACAAGTAACCACAAGTAGAGAGTTAAGGTTAGGGATAACCGCAACTCCGAGAGACGAGGATGTAAGCCGATGTTCACTTCCTTGGAGGGAAGCTACGTCACCGTTTAGAGAGGTGGGTGTTACCACGAAGGCACACCAACGGCACGAAGGCTCACCCTATTCTCTCTTTGAGACAACACCACGAAGACGTTTCTCAACAACTAGTGGTAGACCTTGGGGTGGTCTCCAAACCCTCACAAACTTTTTCGGGGGTAATCACGAGGGTCGATTCCTCTCCGAAAGACTCCTACCGCCTAGGAGTCTCCAACCTCCAAGAGTAACAAGAATGATGGGGAGAAGCTCAAGACTTGCTCAAGTCACAAATTCCTTTGGTGCAAAGAAGGGGAAGGAGTGGATCTATCACTTGATTGGACAACTTCTCTCAAATGCTCTCAAATCCCTTGGGGATCTAGAATTTGGTGTGGAGGAGTGAGAGAGAGAGAGTGTAATGTGTTCTAGGGTTTGTTCAAAGTGAGTGGTCAGCCCTATCCCGTGGGGAAAGAAGGCTATATATAGTGGTCGTGAAAAGCTAGCCGTTTGGCCACTTAAGGCACAAGAGCTGTCGGACGTCCGGTGGGTACCGGACGACCGGTTACACATATAGGACCGGACGTCCGGCAGGGCGGCCGGTCATCCGGTGGCTGGGACACCAACCGGGGACACATGTGAGGAATGAGGCGCATAGGCAGTGGACATCCGGAAGGCGCCGATCGTCCGAAGCCCGGACGTCGGTGTTGTCGGAAATCCGTTAATTGTAGTTCTGTTGGAGTGCACCGGATATCCGGAGATGAGCAGACGTCCGGTGACCGGACATCCGGTGTGACTGGTCTTCCGCTAATATCAGTTCTGTGAAGACTCACCGGACGACCGGAGAGAGTCGGATGTCTGGTTGGTTGAGAGAGGCCGGACGTCCGTAGACTTCGGACGTCCGGTGAAAGTTGGACCTTTTAGCTTAGAAACATACTGCCATTTTTGCACAAGTTAGAGGAAGAATTTTGAGATGGTATGAGAGGGAATTTGTGGTTTTGAGCAAGTTCTTTCGCGAAATCCATCGATCCCCTCTTAATAGTTCGGGATCCCTATACTCAAGAGCAAACTAAAAACAAGGAGCCGAAGCTTTTTATCTTTGTCTTGTGTCTCTGCTCTTGAGTGATATATGTTTTTATGTTCGTAGTCATGATCCACACACACACACATATCCCTTGGGACATAATCCTGAGAAATACTCGATAAACATGATTAGTCCCAATATGCATGTTGTCATCAACATCAAAATATGATTAAGGGAATGATTGCACTTCAATCTCCCCCTTTTTGGTAGTTGATGACAACATACATGCACTTTTTAGAATAAAGCTTTGAATATCGAAAGAATTTAAAAAACATTGAATATCGAAGGATTTGTTGTGGAGCTCTCCCTCAATATGTGCAATAACTTAGGTAAGCATGAAGAGAGAGCTCCCCCTCAATATGATACCAACACAACCGAAACTCATACACAAGATAATCAAGATAACATCAGATTTAGAATAGGCTTCACAAAGATTCATCACTCATAGCATATAACATAAGTTGGTAAAAACATATGATAAGTTCAATAACAGGTTAATCACATAGCATGAGTTCGATAACACATAGCATGAGTTCGATAACAAGATAATAAGATAATATCATAGCATCATATCACATAAATAAGTGCCTACTCCCCCTTGGCAGCAAATACCCAAAAAGGAGGTGTCATAACAGCATCAAAGAGCATCATCGTCATCATCATCATGAACACCACTACCACCAGCGTCGTCAAGGAAGTCAGCCCACTCAGGACCCAAAGGAAAGCCGAAGTCAGAAGGTGGATCATCAGGAAGACGTTCATCATCACTCACATCGTAAACTCCGGAGTCTCTCAGACGAGCCTTCAAAGCATTCTTGGAGGTGACCAAGCATGTGACAACGTCGTGATTTTGAGAGCAATGAAAGGTAAACATCTTCATCATAGCAGAGTGAGCTTCTCCAAGAAAGCGAGAGATGCGACCAAAAGGTGCGGAGCTGGAAGAAGTAGACCGAGTGGCGGAAGAAGGAACACTAGCCGGGGTATGACGAGCAGGAGCAGAAGAGTCCTTGGGAACCCAATCATCCGCCATGTGAGATGGAATGACCCACCGTTCGTGCAAGTGAGTGCAGGCGATGGGAAACGGAGCAACACTCTCGATAAATGCCTAAAGAAAGGGGGCATGAGGAAAGGCTCACTTGTGTTGAAAACAGGCCAGACGGATCTCATGCAACAAAAAATGAGGGATATTTATCTTCCCTGTGGGAGACACATAGAGGCGATGCATGAGATCAATGCAGTAGCTGTTACATGACCCCTTGTCACCCATCTAGGGATATATGGTGCGAATAACACACTGAAAAATGATGTAGAAGGGTGAGCGCCAAATTGAAACTTGGTTCAGGCCCTTTTGTTTCTCCTGATTAGACATTTCACTTATGGGCTTGAGAAGATCCGCACAGACCTCTATGCCCTTGGGCCTATGGTTAGGGTCATCCTTATGGATTTTGATCCCTGTGTCAGGAAAACCAAGAGCAGCAACAAATTGAGCATAGGATGCCGTGAGCATGGTGTCGGAGGTCATCCAAGTGACAGTTTTATCAGGACCAAAGTAACAAGTGGCATAGAATTGATGAATTGCAGCATGGTTAAAAACATGCTGGAATTCAAATGGTGCAGCAAGACCGGAGGACTCAATGAGCTCAATAGCTCCCGGATATTTCGCCGGATGAGTGCGGATATGCTCTAAGTCGATGCACATATGGATAGATAAACCTTTAGGAATGACTATAGTGGTGAAAATGTCGGCTTACACATTTGTGCGAAAACGAGCATCATGTGAATCACTGAGAACGGTGAATTGATCTACATCACGATGAAGCTTAAGGTAAGAAGCGACGCGAACCTCATTGAACCATTTAATGATGCGGCCGTGAGGGAGTGGACGTTCAATAGAGATGCGACGGGCAGCACCTTGAGGTTGTACCGGAGGAGGAGGAGGCTTGAATGTGGGCTAACGAGTTCCAGGCTTGGGTGAAGTGGTGCGAACAGCAACATAAGAGGGTTCCTCAATTTCTTCCAACTCATCCTCATAGTCGGATTCTTCCGTCGAAGAGGCGCTAGTGGAGCTGCGAGGGTGAGCGACACGCTTCCGAGGACGAGCGCGCTCCTGCGAATCATTGGACCCACCACAACGAGACGGATGAGAGCCCCCAGCAGTGACCTGCTTGCGAGCAGAGCGCTTTGTCTGTGGCATTGCTACCTAGGGAAGGAGGAGACTCCAAATCTTAACAATCGCCATAGATCAAGAAGGTTAGAGCAATGGGGGAAGGAAAATAGCAGTTGCTACCTCGGGAGGTCGAGGAGAAGATGTGACGGAGAAGAGGTTTCCCCCGACGCCGGCCGGGTCGAGAGAAGGGCGGCCGGAGGCTCGACGACAGCCGGAAGGGCCCAACGGGGTCCCGGCGGCGAGGGGCCAGCCTGTGAACGCAGCAAGGAGAGAGTGCGGCGGCGGCGGTGAGAGGAGGAGTGGAGAGAAATTATGTTTAGAGACGACCGGACCGCACGCCCCAGTATATATAGGCGGGCGAGAAATGTACAGGACATCCGGTGTGAACTGGACGTCTGGGACCTGAGAGGGCAACCTGACATGAGAAGTAGCGGACAACCAGCAAAAACGGACGTCCGACGCGTTTAGACAGAGCAATAATTAATGGAAGTCCGGTTACAGCGAACGACCGGCAATAGGGCACCAGAGAGGATTTGACGAACGTCCGGTATTAACGGACGTCCGGTGGCATTTTTTTTAAATATCTTTTCGAGGAATACTAGGGTGCCATAGTTGGTGCTAATGACAATGAGGGAGAGATGATGAGTAAAATATGTAGTAGGATGCAAGGACACCCTAGGTGAAGCAATGAGTTTCCTTAACCAACAATAATAAACACACATACTGCTCACATGTTGTTCTAATGACAAGGCGGTGGCTGATGCCACCATGTATGAGTATACGTGACATGACACTACAAAGATTTGAACTTTGGGTCCATAATCACTACGCCATCATTGAAAGCACCATAGTTAGAGTAACATGGTAGCTTTGAGAGTGTTTGTTCTTTTTATGCATTTCATAGGGTGAGAGAATGCATGAGTTGAGTGCCTCCCCCTAAATATATGCCTACATAGAGACAAGACATTATGACAATGCATGCATGAGTACTAGTTTTCACATAATGTTGTCAAGCTCCAAGATACCAAGTTCACGCCTAAGTTGACAAAATCTTGCCTCATCCAATTGCTTGGTGAAAATATCTGCAAGTTGCATATCTGTGCCAACATGAGCAATGCCAACATCACCCTTCTCCACATGATCTCTCAGGAAGTGCTACCTAATGTCAATGTGCTTGGTGCGGGTATGATCTTTGGGGTTCTTAGCAATATTAATGGCACTTTCATTATCACATAGAAGAGGCACATGTCTATAGGTGATACCGTAATCCTTCAAAGTTTGCCTCATCCAAAGTACCTGAGTTGCACAACTGGCGGTTGCAATATATTCAGCTTCGGCAGTGGAGAGGGCAACACAATTTTGCTTCTTCGAGGACCAACTTACCAAGGAGCGTCCAAGAAATTGACATGCACCGGAGGTGGATTTTCGATCCACTTTGTCTCTAGCCCAATCCGCATCCGTGTACCCAATGAGATCAAACTTAGCATCCCTGGGGTACCATAGACCCAACTTTGGGGTGTGAACAAGGTATCTAAGAATATGCTTAACCGCCTTATGATGGCTTTCCCTAGGGGAAGCTTGAAATCTAGCACACATGCATACACTAAATATGATGTTTGGTCTAGATGCACAAAGATATAGCAATGAACCAATCATAGAGCGGTATTTAGATGGGTCGAAGGGGATACCGTTTGAGTCTTCAGTGAGTATAGTTTTGGTTGGCATGGGGGTCTTACATGGGCTAGCATCAGACATGCCAAATTTTGCTAGGATATCCTTGAGGTATTTGTCTTGAGACAAGAAAATTCCTTCTTGAAATTGTTGAATTTGAAAACCGAGGAAGAACTTCAAATCTGCATTGAGTGACATTTCAAAATTCTTGGTCATTGATGCCGCAAACTTCTTGCATAAATGAATGTTAGGAGAACCAAAAATGATATCATCTACATAGATTTGGCATAAGATCAAATCAACTTTGTCCCTCTTAGTAAAAAGAGTGGGATAGATCACCCCTCTCACAAAACCATCATCGAGTAGAAACTTCTTAAGATGATCATACCAAGCACGAGGTGCTTGTTTGAGGCCATACAAAGCCCTATGAAGTTTATACACATAGTCTTTGTGATCGGGGTCAACGAACCCAGGTGGTTGTGATACATATACTTCTTCTTGTAGAGGACCGTTAAGGAAAGCACTCTTCACATCCATTTGATGTAATGTAAAGCCATTGAAAGTAGCATAAGCAAGTAAGATGTGAATGGATTCAAGACGGGCAACGGGGGCAAAGGTCTCACCAAAGACCAAACCTTCAACTTGTGAGTATCCTTGTGCCACTAACCTTGCCTTGTTGCGGATGATTACGCCATTCTCATCTTACTTGTTCTTGAAAATCCACTTTATTTCAATGACGTTGTGTTCCGTAGTTGGCCTCTTGACTAATGACCACACTTGATTGCGCTCAAAACTATTCAACTCATCTTGCATAGCAATAAGCCAATCATTGTCTATCAACACATCTTGTACCTTGAGAGGCTCAACACTAGACACAAAAGATAAGTGAGCACAAAAGTTTGTCAATTGTTTACGAGTGACTCTACCTTCCGATATGCCTGTGAGGATTTTATCAACATCAACACGACCGGCCACTCGAGGCATGATGGAGGTTAAGGTTTTGCGAGGTTCAACTTCATGTCCATCATCCACGTCCTCAACATATGGATCATTAATGTGTGGTGGAAAATCTTCTTCTTCTTCTTGCATTTGTTGAGGTTCATTGTCAATGATTGCACTTTCTTGTTCTTTCCCTTGAGGATGATCTTGTTCTTGATGATTATCATGAAGAGGAACTTGATCATCATCTTGTACATGGACTAAGGGCATTGATTGAGTAATAGGTGCTTGTGGTGGTATGGGTGTGGAAGTAGTTTGATGGTGTGTGAGGCCTTCATCTTCTTCTTCTTCATCATGAGGGTCTTGTTCCATTGGAAGAAGTGCACCAACACCCATCGTCAAGATATCTTGAGAAGAATCTTCTTCACCTACATCACTTAGATCAACTTGCTCCCCATGGGAGCCATTAAATTCATCAAACACCACGTCACAAGTTTCTACAACACATCCATTGGATTTGTTGTAGACTCTATAGGCGTGAGAGTTTGATCCATAACCAACAAATATGCCCTCAATGGTTTTAGATTGAAATTTTCCTAATCGCTCTCTTTTGTTGAGGATGAAGCATTTACACCCAAATACACGAAAGTACTTGACATTTGGCTTGTTCCCGGTTAGGAGCTCATATGGAGTATTTTCCAATATCGTGCGGAGGAAGAGCCGGTTTGAAGCATGACATGCAGTGTTGACGGCCTCGGCCCAAAAACTATGTGGCGACTTGTATTCATCCAACATGGACCTCGCCATCTCCACAAGGGCACGGTTCTTCCTTTCTGCAACACCATTCTGTTGGGGAGTGTATGGAGCTGAATATTGATGCTCAATCCCTTCACTACTAGGAAAAGGGCTACTAATGGCGCACCAGTTTTGCCTACTAATGGTGCATCACTGGTGTGCCATTAGTATCACGCCACTAGTATTTTTTACTAATGGCGCACCACTGGTGCACCATTAGTATCTGGTATACTAATGGCGCACCACTGGTGCGCCATTAGTATAGGCCACGGTGCGCCATTAGTATAGGCCACGAAGCGCCATTAGTATAGTGCACTGGTGCGCCATTAGTATAGGCCACTAGTGCGCCATTAGTATTTTTGAATTTTGAAGGCGGGAAAATAGTAGTGGCGCACCGTCTAACCCCCACCATGCGCCATTGCTATTTTTGAATTTTGAATTTGGATCTGGATCATGATTTTTTTGCCCATTTTTTGCTCGTTTTTTTTGCTCATTTTTTGGCACGATATTATTTCAAATTTTGTTCTTGTTTTTGGATCTTGTACGTTCTTTTGCCGTGTTCTTTTGCTGGAGAGGAGTTTGCCGGAGAGGAGGAGGAGGAGGTCACCGGAGAGGCGCTCGCCTACATCACCAGAGAGGAGGAGGAGTTCACCGGAGAGGAGGAGGAGGTCGCCGGAGAGGAGTTCACTGGAGCATCGGAGAGGAGGAAGGAGAAACCATGAGGGGATGGGAGGAGAGGAGGGAGGAGGAGCTCACCGGAGAGGAGGGAGGAGAAACCGTGAGGGGAGGGGAGGAGAGGAGGGAGGAGGAGGTCGCCGGAGAGGAGGAGGGTAGTATGGTGGAGGAGAGAAGGGAAGATGGAGTGGAGGAGAGGAGGAGATGAAGTGGAGGAGAGGTGGAGTGGAGGAGAAGAATGAAGAGGTAAGGAGGAGAGGACCATGCCCAGCCATATATACGGCATAGTAATGGCGCACCGCGGGCAGGTGCGCCATTACTAACTTTTTTATTTTTTTTATTTATTTTGAATTTTGAAGGCGGGGAGATACTAATGGCGCACCATGGGCAGGTGCGCCATTAGTAACTTTTTTAATTTTTTTGACTTATTTTGAATTTAGAAGGCGGGAAGATAGTAATGACGCACCATGGGCAGGTGCGCCATTAGTAAGTTTGAATTTTTTTGCCTCTCCAGATCTTAAAAGCCCCGTATCTTTTTTTATGTTAGGTTTTTGAGGATTTTGAAAATGTTTAACGGGGTTCCCCCGTTAAATTCGGATGTAACTTTTTTAGATGATTTTTCATATAAAAAACTTTTTCATCCGAGTTCGTACACAAAAGTTATGCCCATTTTACAAATTCTTGAGAGATTTCGCAAATAAAGTCGAAATTCATATTTGTAAATTTTCACAACAACTAGACCACATGTCACATGGGAAACTTATTTTCTTTTATTTTTTTGACATTTCCGTCATTTTTTATTTTTTTTAAACTGAAAAGGCGGTCCACGGGGGGGGGGGGGGTGCATTCGGTGGAAGTGGTGGCCAAGTTACTAATGGCGCACCGTGGGAGTGGTGCGCCATTACTAGTTCAACTAGTAATGGCGCACCACTCCCATGGTGCGCCATTAGTAGTTTTGAAAAAAATTAAAAAAATTACTAATGGCGCACCGTGGATGTGGTGCGCCATTAGTATTTGGACACTAATGGCGTAGCAACACATGGTGCGCCATTAGTATATAGTAATGGCGCACTACATGTCTGGTACACCATTAGTGTCAATTCCATCTATAGCCCTTTTCCTAGTAGTGCTTCATCACTAAGAAATCCTTCCAAGGTGTAATTCTTGAACTCAGAACCATTATCACTTCTTATTGCCATGATTTCTTTGTCAAACTTGTGTTGTGCTTGCTTGGCAAAATCAATGAAGGTGATCTTCGTCTCGTCTTTGGACTTGAGGAGAAACACCCATGTGTATCTTGAGTAATCATCCACAATGACAAGTCCATACTTTTCCCACCAAGACTAACCCATGAAGGAGGCCCAAACAGATCCACATGAAGGAGCTCCAAAGGCCTTGAAGTAGACACAATATTCTTGGGTGGGTGCTTTGATTGATGTTGCTTCCGAGCTATGCATGCACTACACACATGATCTTTCTCAAAAGAGACATTTGTTAGTCCAAGGCTCACCCTATTCTCTCTTTGAGACAACACCACGAAGGCGTTTCTCAACACTGGTGGTAGACCTTGGGGTGGTCTCCAAACCCTCACAAACTTTTCCGGGGGTAATCACAAGGGTCGATTCCTCTCCGAAATACTCCTACCGCCTAGGAGTCTCCAACCTCCAAGAGTAACAAGAACGATGGGGAAAATCTCAAGACTTGCTCAAGTCACAAATTCCTTTGGTGCAAAGAAGGGGAAGGAGTGGATCTATCACTTGATTGGACAACTTCTCTCAAATGCTCTCAAATCCCTTGGGGGTCTAGGATTTGGTGTGGAGGAGTGAGAGAGAGTGTAATGTGTTCTAGGGTTTGTTCAAAGTGAGTGGTCAGCCCTATCCCGTGGGGAAAGAAGGCTATATATAGTGGTAGTGAAAAGCTAGCCGTTTGGCCACTTAAGGCACAGGAGCTGCCGGATGACCGGTTACACAGATAGGACCGGATGTCCGGCAGGGCGGCCAGTCGTCCGGTGGCTGGGACACCAACCGGGGACACATGTGAGGAGTGAGGCGCACATGCAGTGGACATCCGGAAGGCGCCGATCGGCCGGAGCCCGAACGTCCGGTGTTGTCGGAAATCCATTAATTGTAGTTCTGTTGGAGTGCACCGGATATCCGGAGATGAGCGGACGTCCGGTGATCGGACATCCGGTGTGATCGGTCTTCCGCTAATATCAGTTCTGTGAAGACTCACCGGACGACTGGAGAGGGTCGGATGTCTGTTTGGTTGAGAGAGGTCGGACGTCTGTAGACTTCGGACGTCCGATGGAAGTTGGAACTTTTAGCTTAGAAACATACTACCATTTTTGCACAAGTTAGAGGAAGAATTTTGAGATGGTATGAGAGGGAATTTTGTGGTTTTGAGCAAGTTCTTTCGCGAAATCCATCGATCCTCTCTTAATAGTTCGGGATCCCTATACTCAAGAGAAAACCGAAAACAAGGAGCCGAAGCTTTTTATCTTTGTCTTGTGTCTCTGCTCTTGAGTGATATATATTTTTATGTCCGTAGTCATGATCCACACACACACATAGCCCTTGGGACATAATCCTGAGAAATACTCGATAAACATGATTAGTCCCAATATGCATGTTGTCATCAACATCAAAATATGATTAAGGGCATGATTGCACTTTCAATAGCACACAAGGTATTCCTCCGGTATCCGGGAGTTGCATAATCTCATAGTCAAAGGAATATGTATATGACATGAAGAAAGTTATAGCAATTAAACTGAACGATCATTATGCTAAGCTAATGGATGGGTATTGTCCATCACATTATTCTCCTAGTTATGTGATCCCATTCATCAAATGACAACACATGTCTATGGTTAGGAAACTTAACCATCTTTGATTAACTGGCTAGTCTAGTAAAGGCTTACTAGGGACATGGTGTTTTGTCTATGTATCCACACATGTATCAAGTTTCTGGATAATATAATTCTAGCATGAATAATAAACATTTATCATAATATAAGGAAATATAAAATAACAACTTTATTATTGCCTCTAGGGCATATTTCCTTCAGTTAAGCCTATCATGATGTGTAGTAGCAAAAATCATTTAGCTGATCACTGCCCTGTGTTTCTTAAGCTAGGCAATCTGAATATCAAGCATTGTAAAATTACAGTTGTATCTTGTACTTAATTATAATGAAAGGCGCTCATAGCGCCGCCTCTTGTTCAAAAAAAAGATGCAGGTTGAAAACCATGTTGTGCATATGGTTTGGTTGCTTGCATACATGATAGCATTAATTCACCTAGTGTTTGGTTGCCTGCTTATGGATGTGCTAATACACTACATGATGTTTGGTTGCATACATTCAACCAGCTCGGATTGCTTTTGTACGCTCTGAAATGAGCTTACTATCTACATCTTACATATGTCCGATAACAGCGATCATACCAATAAAATAGTACTACAATCACAAAGAATCGGACGACAATTAATAAGTTTTTTATGCCATGCAGTCCAAACTGACCTGTAGGCTTGCCTACTTCAACAAGTGATTTTCTGCTTGAGTACAAACTTGGAGTAGTCTTCCTACTCTTAAACCCTTCAAAGGAGTTGTCGGTGTAACGGGTCACTTGTTCTTGGCATGTTTGCCATGAATTGTAAGCCCCTAGAAACTCTCTATATATACCACATATCACTTCCCCTAGCATGACAGAAGAGCAATAATTCAAGCAACAACCAAAGGAACACACGACACATGGAACATAAGGAGCATAGGTATGCATGATCATATACCCAAAAGGAGCAAGTTCATGTAGCTACTAATAGTGTATCCTACCACCACGTTCAAAAGAGGGTGTAATCCTACCACTTTAAGTTCGCCATCAACGTAAGGCGATAGTATATGCCACCTCGTCAAAATATACAAGCCAACAATAGTTTTCAAGGCCTAGCTACTACAAAACATACATCCCCATCATCATCGTCGTCATCGATCATCATGCATGCCATCACCACCACCACCAGAAACAACACTACTCCCTCTATTCCCTTATACAAGCCCACTTCATATTTCTTATATCTAACTTTGGCCATTAATTTCACCAACAAAAAGTGAGTCATATACCACAAAAAGTATGTCATTAGATGCACATTTCAAAGAACTTTTCGATGATATATTTTTATGACATATAATCCACATTTTGTTGACAAAATTATAGTCAAAGTTTGACATGAAAAACGAAGTGGCCTTGTATAAGGGAATAGAGGGAGTAGTAATAGTGCTTGCCCAACCAGGTCCTAATACAGAGTGAAGGAAATATGCCCTGGAGGAAATAATAAAGTTGTTATTTATATTTCCTTATATCATGATAAATGTTTATTATTCATGCTAGAATTGTATTAACCGGAAACTTAATACATGTGTGAATACATAGACAAACAGAGTGTCACTAGTATGCCTCTACCAGACTAGCTCGTTAATCAAAGATGGTTAAGTTTCCTAGCCATGTACAAGAGTTGTCATTTGATGAACGGAATCACATCATTAGAGAATGATGTGATTGACTTGACCCATTCGTTAGCTTAGCACTATGATCATTTAGTTTATTGCTATCGCTTTATCCCTAACTTATACATGTTCCTATACTATGAGATTATGTAACTCCCGAATACCGGAGGAACACCTTGTGTGCTATCAAACGTCACAACGTAACTAATACGTCTCCAACATATCTATAATTTTTGATTGCTCCATGCTATATTATCTACTGTTTTGGACATTATTGGGCTTTATTATCCACTTTTATATTATTTTTGGGACTAACCTATTAACCGGAGGCCCAGCCTAGAATTGTTGTTTTTTGCCTGTTTTAGGGTTTCGAAGAAAAGGAATATCAAACGGAGTCCAAATGGAATGAAACCTTCGGGAACGTGATTTTCTCACCGAATACAACTCAGGAGACTTGGACCCTACATCAAGCCAATTAACAGGAGGCCACGAGGTAGGGGGCGCACCTGCCCCCACCCCCCCACCCCCCGGCGTGCCTCCACCCTCGTGGGCCCCCTGTTGCTCCACCGACGTACTTCTTCCTCCTATATATGTCCACGTACCCCCAAACGATCACATACGGAGCCAAAAACCTAATTCAACCGCCGCAACTTTCTGTATCCACGAGATCCCATCTTGGGGCCTGTTCCGGAGCTCCGTCGGAGGGGGAATCGATCACGGAAGGCTTCTACATCATCATCCAAGCCCCTCCGATGAAGTGTGAGTAGTTTACTTCAGACCTACGGGTCTGATGACCCACAAGTATAGGGGATCTATCGTAGTCCTTTCGATAAGTAAGAGTGTCGAACCCAACGAGGAGCAGAAGGAAATGATAAGCGGTTTTCAGCAAGGTATTCTCTGCAAGTACTGAAATAAGTGGTAACAGATAGTTTTGTGATAATATAGGTTGTAACGAGCAACAAGTAACAAAAGTAAATAAAGTGCAGCAAGGTGGCCCAATCCTTTTGTAGAAAAGGACAAGCCAGAACAAACTCTTATAATAGGAAAAGCGCTCCCGAGGACACATGGGAATATCGTCAAGCTAGATTTCATCACGTTCATATTATTCGCGTTCGATACTTTGATAATTTGATATGTGGGTGGACTGGTGCTTGGGTGTTGTCCTTACTTGAACAAGCATCCCACTTATGATTAACCTCTATTGCAAGCATCCGCAACTACAACAAAAGTATTAAGGTAAACCTAACCATAGCATGAAACATATGGATCCAAATCAGCCCCTTACGAAGCAACACATAAACTAGGGTTTAAGCTTCTGTCACTCTAGCAACCCACCATCTACTTATTACTTCCCAATGCCTTCCTCTAGGCCCAAATAATGGTGAAGTGTTATACGTTCACATAACACTACTAGAGGCTAGACAACATACATCTTATCAAAATATCAAACGAATACCAAATTCACATGACTACTCATAGCAAGACTTCTCCCTTGTCCTCAGGAATGAACGTAATTACTCAAAAAGCATATTCATGTTCATAATCAGAGGGGTAATAATATGCATATAGGATCTGAACATATGATCTTCCACCAAATAAACCAACTAGCATCAACTACAAGGAGTAATCAACACTACTAGCAACCTACTAGCACCAATCCCGGACTTTGAGACAAGAATTGGATACAAGAGATGAACTAGGGTTTGGAGATGAGATGGTGCTGGTGAAGATGTTGATGGAGATTGCCCTCTCCCGATGAGAGGAGCGTTGGTGATGACGATGGTGATGATTTCCCCCTCCGGGAGGGAAGTATCCCTGGCAGAACAGCTCTGCCGGAGCTCTAGATTGGATCCGCCAAGGTTCCGCCTCATGGCGGCGGAGTCTCGTCCTGAAAAGTTCCTCCTTATTTTTTTCTCATCGAACGACCTCATATAGGACAAGATGGGCATCGGAGAGCCACCAGGGGGCCCGCGAGGTAGGGGCGTGCCCTAGGGGGGGTGCGCCCCCCACCCTCGTGAGAAGGGTGTGGGCCCCCTGGCCTTCATCTTTGGCGTGGATTTTTCTTTATTTCCTTTAAGACATTCCGTGGAGTTTCAGGACTTCTGGAGTTGTGCAGAATAGGTCTCTAATATTTGCTCCTTTTCCAGCCCAGAATTCCAGCTGCCGGCATTCTCCCTCCTTATGTAAACCTTGTAAAATAAGAGAGAATAGCCATAAGTATTGTGATATAAAGTGAAATAACAGTCCATAATGCGATAAATATCGATATAAAAGCATGATGCAAAATGGACGTATCAGGGTCCATAGTTAGTAGCTAGATGGCTTCTTCTCTCTTTTTGGATCTCAGTACAATGTTCTCCCCCTCTCTCGTGGAGATCTATTTGATGTAATCTTCTTTTTGCGTTGTGTTTGTTGAGACCGATGAATTGTGGGTTTATGATCAAATCTATCTATGAATAATATTTGAATCTTCTCTGAATTCTTTTATGTATGATTGGTTATCTTTGCAAGTCTCTTCGAATTATCAGTTTGGTTTGGCCTACTAGATTGGTTGTTCTTGCCATGGGAGAAGTGCTTAGCTTTGGGTTCGATCTTGCGGTGTCCTTTCCCAGTGACAGAAGGGGCAGCAAGGCACGTATTGTATCGTTGCCATCGAGGATAACAAGATGGGGTTTTTGTCATATTGCATGAAACTATCCCTCTACATCATGTCATCTTGCTTACGGCGTTACTCCGTTTTTAACTTAATACTCTAGATGCATGCTGGATAGCGGTCGATGAGTGGAGTAATAGTAGTAGATGCAGGCAGGAGTCGGTCTACTTGTCTCGGACATGATGCCTATATACATGATCATACCTAGATATTCTCATAACTATGCTCAATTTTGTCAATTGCTCAACAGTAATTTGTTCACCCACCGTAGAATACTTATGCTCTTGAGAGAAGCCACTAGTGAAACCTATGGCCCCCGGGTCTCTTTCTCGTCATATCAGTCTCCATCACTTTATTATTGCTTTGATTTTTACTTTGCTTTTACTTTTCACTTTGCATCTCTATACTAAAAATACCAAAAATATTATTTATCATCTCTATCAGATCTCACTTTCGTAAGTGACCGTGAAGGGATTGACAACCCCTAAGCGCATTGGTTGTGTTGAGCTATTGTTTTTGTGTAGGTACGAGGGACTCGCGCGTAGCCTCCTACTGGATTGATACCTTGGTTCTCAAAAACTAAGGGAAATACTTACGCTACTTTGCTGCATCATCCTCTCCTCTTCGGGGAAATCCAACGCAGTGCTCAAGAGGTAGCAAGAAGAATTTCTGGCGCCGTTGTCGGGGAGTCTGCGCAAAAGTCCACATACCAAGTACCCATCACAAACCCTCTCTCCCGCATTACATTATTTGCCATTTGCCTCTCATTTTCCACTCCCCCCAATTCACCCTTGCCGTTTTATTCGCCCTCTCTCTCTATCCTCCCTCTCTGTCTCTATTTGCCTCTTTCTGCCCGTTTGCCTTTTGTTTGCTTGTGTGTTAGTTTGCTTGTTTGTTGCGATGGCTCAAGATAATACTAAATTGTGTGACTTCACCAATACCAACAACAATGATTTCCTTAGCACTCCGATTTCTCCTCTTACCAATGTTGAATCTTGTGAAATTAATACTGCTTTGCTGAATCTTGTCATCAAAGATCCGTTCTCCGGCCTTCCTAGTGAAGATGCCGCTACCCATCTTAATAGCTTCGTTGATTTGTGTGACATGCAAAAGAAGAAAGATGTCGATAATGATATTGTTAAATTGAAGCTATTTCCTTTTTCGCTTAGAGATCGTGTTAAAGCTTGGTTTTCGTCTTTGCATGAAAATAGTATTGATTCATGGAACAAGTGCAAAGATGCTTTTATCTCTAAGTATTTTCCTCCCGCTAAGATCATCTCTCTTAGAAACGATATTATGAAGTTTAAGCAACTTGATCATGAACATGTTGCACAAGCTTGGGAGAGAATGAAATTAATGATACGTAATTGCCCTACTCATGGTTTAAATTTGTGGATGATTATACAAAAAAAATTATGCCGGATTGAATTTTGCTTCTAGAAATCTTTTAGATTCGGCCGCGGGAGGCACTTTTATGGAAATCACTTTAGGATAAGCTACTAAACTCCTAGATAACATTATGGTTAATTACTCTCAATGGCATACTGAAAGATCTACTAAAAAGGTGCATGCGATAGAAGAAATTAATGTTTTGAGTGGAAAGATGGATGAACTTATGAAATTATTTGCTAATAAGTGTGTTTCTTCTGATCCTAATGATGTGCCCTTGTCTACTTTGATTGAGAATAATAATGAATCTATGGCTGTGAATTTTGTTGGTAGGAACAATTTTGGTAACAACGCGTATAGAGGAAATTTCAACCCTAGGCCTTATCCTAGTAACCCCTCTAATAATTATGGTAATTCCGACAATAATTCTTATGGAAATTATAATAAGATTCCCTCTGATTTTGAATCTAATATTAAAGAATTTATTACTTCGTAAAAGAATTTTAATGCTTTGATTGAAGAAAAATTACTTAAGATTGATGATTTGGCTAGGAACGTTGATAGAATTTCTCTTGAGGTTGATTCTTTGAAACGTAGATTAGCACTACGATCGTTTAGTTTATTGCTATTGCTTTCTCCATAACTTATACATGTTCCTATGACTATGAGATTGATGGTGGTTCACACTTTATTCATGGTGCCTTCCATAAAATGCTTGCTAAATATGATGTTAACATAGAATTGCATCTCCTTATCACCCACAGTCTAGTGGTCAAGTAGAATTGAGCAATAGAGAGCTCAAATTAATTTTGCAAAAGACTGTTAATAGGTCTAGAAAAATTGGTCTAAGAAACTTGATGATGCATTATGGGCTTATAGAACTGCATATAAAAATCCCATGGGTATGTCTCCGTATAAAATGGTTTATGGAAAAGCATGTCACTTACCTCTCGAACTAGAACATAAGGCATATTGGGCTATTAGAGAGCTCAACTATGATTTTAAACTTGCCGGTGAGAAGAGGTTATTTGATATTAGCTCACTTGATGAATGGAGAACCCAAGCTTATGAAAATGCCAAGTTGTTTAAAGAAAAAGTTAAAAGATGGCATGACAAAAGGATACAAAAGCGTGAGTTTAATGTAGGTGATTATGTATTGCTATACAACTCTCG
Organism: Triticum monococcum; assembly: GCA_034509565.1. Lineage (NCBI taxonomy): Eukaryota > Viridiplantae > Streptophyta > Magnoliopsida > Poales > Poaceae > Triticum > Triticum monococcum. The sequence continues at coordinate 69,652,859 of CM067843.1, read as the reverse complement.
TTTAAGATTTTTTGCAGGAAAACTTCTCTCTAAATGGGAAGGCCCCTACGTCATCGAAGAGGTCTATCGTTCCGGTGCCATAAAAATCAACAACTTCGAGGGCACAAATCCGAAGGTGGTAAATGGTCAAAGAATTAAATATTATATCTCAGGTAATCCCATAAAATGTTGAAACCAATATTATTGAAACCATAACCCCAGAGGAATACATAAGGGACACTTTCCGGAACGTTTCAGACTCCGAAAAGGAATAGGTATGTGGTACGGTAAGTAAACCGACTCCAAGACAATTTTTAAGACAATATTTCTCCGTTTTGGAATATTTAGAAAAATAGAAAAATAAGTAGCAGTCCGCGAAGGACACGAGGGCCCCACGAGGGTGGTGGGCGCGCCCCCCTACCTCGTGAGCGCCTCGTGTGCCCTCCGGACTCCGTTTTCTTGCACGTTACGTATTTTGGTCGGTAAAAATTCATTATATATTCTCCCGAAGGTTTTGACTCCCGTATCACGTAAACCTCCTCCAACAATGGTGACAATGATGCTTGGCTAATGAAGATAGATCTGAAGAGGGAAGAACCCACGAGGGTCAACAAGGATGAAAGGATAAAAAAGGCCACGGAGGATCAAGCTCCGGCAGCAAAAGACATCCTTCAACTTGATCATAACCTTCTTACCCCAACTGAGATCGAAGCTTTCAAGATGATTGAGTTAGCTCATATACAAAACAAGTATCTCACACAAGATTTTTTTTGTTGAAGGAGCATATTGTCGCACTCAAGGGCATTATTCGCAAGCTCGGGGACCTCTTACGCTCGATGTGCGATTACCCGTCACCACCACCGTCTCCTCCAACAAAGAAGAATTGAGTATCTGGGTATGGGCACTCCCCTTGGCAACTGCCAAGCTTGGGGGAGGTGCCCCGGTATCGTATCACAATCACAACTCCTATCTTTACCATTTTTCTTAGTTCGGTCCTATTAGTAGTATTTTGATCTAGTAGAATAAAGTTTATGGCATGATCTAGTTTTGAGTTTTGCTTTATGATCCCTCTATGTAATCGAGTCCGCGAGCTATATATAATAAAGATTAGTGTTGAGTCAAGGACTTGATTATTTTGCCATGATCTTGGGTGAATAAAAGAAAAGAGAAAAAGAATAAAAAGAAACCAAGAGTTCATATTGATCTTATTGAGAGTAATGACTTCACATAGAAAGAGTATGATGATTAAAAGTTGTTGGGAGTTGGCAGACATAGCTTTGGTCATTGTTGCAATTAATAGGAAGTAATAAGGAAAGAGAGGTTTTCACATATAGATATATTATCATTGACATCTTTTATGATTGGGAGCTGAGGGAGTCCAGGATTAGGGGGTGTCCGGATGGCCGGACTATACCTTTGGCCGGACTCCTGGACTATGAAGATACAAGATTGAAGACTTTGTCCCGTGTCCGGAAGGGACTTTCCTTGGCGTGGAAGGCAAGCTTGGCGATACAGATATGTAGATCTCCTACCAATGTAACCGACTCTGTGTAACCCTAGCCCTCTCCGGTGTCTATATAAACCGGAGAGTTTTAGTCCGTAGGACGAACAACAATCATACCATAGGCTAGCTTCTAGGGTTTAGCCTCTCCGATCTCGTGGTAGATCTACTCTTGTACTACCCATATCATCAAGATTAATCAAGCAGGACGTAGGGTTTTACCTCCATCAAGAGGGCCCGAACCTGGGTAAAACTTCGTGTCCCTTGCCTCCCGTTACCATCCATCCTAGACGCACAGTTCTGGACCCCCTACCCGAGATCCGCCGGTTTTGACACTGACATTGGTGCTTTCATTGAGAGTTCCTCTGTGTCGTCGCCGTTAGGCTTGATGGCTCCTACGATCATCAATAGCGATGTAGTCCAGGGTGAGACCTTCCTCCCCGGACAGATCTTCGTCTTCGGTGGCTCGCACTGCGGGCCAATTCACTTGGCCATCTGGAGCAGATCGAAAGCTATGCCCCTGGCCGCCAGGTCAGATTTGGAAGTTTAAACTACACGGCTGACATCCGCGGGGACTTGATCTTCGACGAATTCGAGCCACTGCCGAGCGCGCCGCACTGTCACGACGAGCATGATCTTGCTCTGCCGCTGAACAGTGCCCTGGAGGCTGCAACCGCATCGGCTTCGACCCTTAATTCGGAGCCAACTGCGTCGATCGAGGATGGGTGGTTGGACGCCGCCTCGGGGGCTGCGATCCCAACGGCGATCGAGTCGAACACCAGCCCCGCACTCCGCGAGACTCGTGACTCCAAGGAGCCGGACTCCTCTCCGGACTCCGAACCCTCTGCGCCCCTGCCGATCGAATCCGATTGGGCGCCGACCATGGAGTTTACTGCCGCGAACATCTTTCAGCACTCGCCTTTCGGCGATATTCTGAAGACACTAAATTCTCTCTCTTTATCAGGAGAGCCCTGGCCGGACTATGGTCAGCAAGGTTGGGATACGGACGATGAAGAAATTCAAAGCCCACCCACCACCCACTTTGTAGCCACTGTCGACGATTTAACCGACATGCTCGACTTCGACTCCGAAGACATCGACGATATGGACGCCGATGCAGGAGACGATGAAGAACCAGCGCCTATTGGGCCCTGGAAAGCCACCTCATCATATGACATATACATGGTGGACACCCCAAAAGAAGGAGATGGCGATGGAACAGCGGAGGATGACCCCTCCAAGAAACAGCCTAAGCGCCGGCATCAGCGGCGCCGCTCAAAATCCCGCCAAAGCAAATACGGTGATTCCAGCACGGGAGATAATAATACTCCGGAGAGTGCTGAAGAAAACCCCCTCTAGCAAGATTCAGCACAGGAGGATGGAGAAGCCAGCCCTCATGAGAGAGCGGCAGACAGAGAGGTCGAGGACGATAATTATATGCCTCCCTCCGAAGATGAGGCAAGCCTCGACGACGATGAATTCGTCGTGCCAGAGGATCCCGTCCAGCAAGAGCGTTTTCAACGCAGGCTTATGGCCACGGCAAGAAGCCTCAAGAAAAAACAGCAACAGCTTAGAGCTGATCAAGATTTGCTAGTCGACAGATGGACTGAAGTCCTTACGGCTGAAGAGCATAAACTCGAACGCCCCTCCAAGAGCTACCCAAAGCGCAGGTTGCTACCCCGATTAGAGGAGGAAGCACTTAAACCTACATCACCACCACTTTATACGGCCGACCGGCCACCTCATGGCCGCGACAGAGAGGCCTCTCGGCCCTCCACTCAAGCCGCACCCCGTACCAAGGCACGGGAAAATGCGCCAGACCTGCGAGATATGTTGGAGGACAAGGCAAGGCAAACAAGATCGATCTACGGATCGCGTGGGCGCCCCACGACTCGAGACGATAACCGTCACGCCAGACACAAATCCGGTAGGGCCGAACATAGTAGACAAAGCTCATTGGAGCTATGTCGTGATATAGCCCAATACAGAGGCGCCGCACACCCACTATGCTTCACAGACGAAGTAATGGATCATCAAATCCCCGAGGGTTTCAAACCCGTAAACATCGAATCATACGATGGCACAACAGATCCTGCGGTATGGATCGAGGATTATCTCCTTCATATCCACATGGCCCACGGCGATGATCTCCACGCCATCAAATACCTCCCACTCAAGCTTAAAGGACCAGCTCGGCATTGGCTTAACAGCTTGCCAGCAGGATCAATCAGTTGTTGGGAGGACCTAGAAGCCGCATTCCTCGACAATTTTCAGGGCACTTATGTGCGACCACCAGACACCGATGACCTAAACCACGTAATTCAGCAGCTAGAGGAATCGGCCAGGCAATTCTGGACACGGTTCCTAACAAAGAAAAATCAAATAGTCGACTGTCCGGACGCAGAGGTCGTAGCAGCCTTCAAGCACAATATCCGTGACGAGTGGCTTGCCCGGCACCTTGGACAGGAAAAGCCGAAATCTATGGCAGCACTCACGACACTCATGACCCGCTTTTGTGCGGGAGAAGACAGCTGGCTTGCTCGTAGGAACAATATGACCAAGAACCCTGGTAATTCGGATACCAGAGACAGTAGTGGAAGGTCACGTCACAACAAGCAGAAGCGCCGCATTAACGGCGACAATGCTGAGGATACAACAGTTAATGCCGGATTCAGAGGCTATAAATCCGGTCAGCGGAAAAAGCCATTCAAAAGAAATCCTAGGGGCCCGTCCAGTTTGGACCGAATACTCGACCGCTTGTGCCAGATACATGGCACCCCCGAAAAGCCGGCCAATCACACCAACGGGGATTGTTGGGTATTCAAGCAGGCAGGCAAGTTAAATGCCGAAAATAAAGACAAGGGGCTGCATAGCGATGACGACGAAGAGCCCCGGCCGCCGAACAACAGTGGACAGAAGGGTTTTCCCCCACAAGTGCGGACGGTGAACATGATATACGCAACCCACATCCCCAAGAGGGAGCGGAAGCGCGCGTTAAGGGACGTATACGCGGTAGAGCCAGTCGGCCCAAAGTTCAACCCATGGTGCTCCTGCCCGATCACCTTTGATCGAAGGGACCATCCCACTAGCACCCGTCATGGCGGATGCGCCGCATTGGTTCTAGACCCAATTATTGACGGATTTCATCTCACTAGAGTCCTTATGGATGGCGGCAGCAGCCTGAACCTGCTTTACCAGGATACAGTGCGGAAAATGGGCATAGATCCCTCAAGGATTAAGCCCACCAAAACGACCTTTAAAGGCATAATACCAGGTGTAGAGGCCAACTGTACAGGCTCAGTCACACTTGAAGTGGTCTTCGGATCTCTAGATAATTTCCGAAGCGAGGAGTTAATCTTCGACATAGTCCCATTCCGCAGTGGCTATCACGCACTGCTCGGGCGAACCGCATTCGCCAAGTTCGATGCGGTACCGCACTACGCATACCTTAAGCTCAAGATGACAGGCCCTCGAGGAGTAATTACGGTCAATGGAAACACCGAACGCTCCCTTTGAACGAAGGAGCACACGGCGGCCCTTGCAGCAGAAGTACAAAGCAGCCTCTCCAGGCAGTTCTCCAGTCCGGCCATTAAACGTCCGGACACCATCAAGCGTGCCCGGAGTAACCTACAACAAGACCGCCTAGCACGTTCTGAGCGGGCGTAGCAATGCGGCCCCAACCCCAGCCCTCACAAAAATGCGACACCAGTGCTTCGCGTACATAACTACGCTCTAGAAATACCATGGCTACAGGGGGAGGGGCACCATCACGGCACGCCCGAAACACGACTTAAACCGCACCAGGAGCTGCCGATTTTTTAATTTTCTCTTACTTTTAGGACTCCATTCTTTGGAAGGCCTGTTCGGGAGTTCAATTGCCGCACAAACGATGCAAGAACCAGGGAAGCAGACAAGCCATGCCGCATTACGGAACTCCCAGGTGGTCTCTATCACAAGCAGTATACCTGTTTCGCATACCATTCCGCAGCCTGCCCCTGGAATGGACATGTTAAATAGTCCAGCCTTTTGCTTATCGCATTATTTGTATCATTCTGCTTTGATCGCAGCCCTTTTTAATAAACAATGCATAACTTTTGTCTATTTTTGCATTACTCTTTTTTTTACAAATATATGTTCCTTAACGACATGTTGCACCCGTACACTTTGGTACGGCCAAAATACGCCAGGGGCTTTAGTACCCCTCAATATGGTGTGAGAAGTCCGAACACTTTAACAAGTGCGGCACCCCGAACTTATAACATTATATGCATCGGCTCCGAATCAGGTCTTGGGTCAATAGTTGGGTTTGCCCGGCTCCTATGTTTTGGTGCCTTACGTTCCGCTATGTCGGCTAAGGTAGCACTAGGAGAACTACTGCGATTGTGCCCTAGTTGAGCTGGGTCGAGCACCTCAGTAGAGAAAGCTAAAACTGACTGTCATGATGAAGCGAGAGCTGGTCCCTATTCGAGAGGTTTTTCGAGTCCCTAAAGACTTATGCCGCTTAGAGCGGGGAGTCGGCTCTGTCCGGCCAAGGCATGGATAGCGCCCCGAACCCGGTCTTCCGAATACCAGGGGCTTCGCCGAAATTTAAAATTATAGAATTCTATGGCTAAGTGAGAGTGTTCACGCATTATAGTCCGATTGCCTTGTTCGTTGTGTTGAGCGCCTCCCTCGAAGGACCCAAACATGGGAAAAAGAGCGCTCAGGTTTATCCCCGAACACCCCAGCACTAGCGGCACGGGGGCAGAAGCCAACGACTCGCCATCTCTCAGAATTGATAAACAGCCGCACAGAAGGTAATATTTTAAATTCCAATAGCATTGCTTAGCGCATATGAACAAGTTTTTCAGCGCACAGGACAAAACGAGCGAGTTTTACTCAAAAGTTACATCCCTGGAACATTCATCCGCCATAAGGCGGGCACCCTTCAGAACATCCTTATAATAATTCTCGGGCTTGCGATGCTCTTTCCCCGACGGTGGCCCGTCCTTCACAAGCTTCTCAGCATCCAGCTTGCCCCAGTGCACCTTAGCACGGGCAAGGGCCCTACGGGCACCTTCAATGCAGACGGAGCGCTTGATGACTTCGAGCCTTGGATAGGCCCCCACCAGCCGCCGCACCAGCCTAAAATAGCTCCTAGGCAGAGCCTCTCCAGGCCACAGCCGAACTATGAGGCCCTTCATGGCCTGTTCGGCCGCCTTGTGGAGCTCGACCAGTTGCTTCAGCTGGTCGCTCAAGGGCACGGGGTGTCCGGCCTTAGCATACTGAGACCAGAACACCTTCTCTGTCGAGCTGCCCTCCTCGGCTCGATAGAACGCGGCGGCATCGGACACGCTATGGGGAAGATCTACGAATGCTCCTGGAGAGCTCCGAATTCGGGTAAGTAACAAGTAACTCACGTTTATGTGTTTGCTTTGCATAAAGAATGCCTTACCCGCCGCTATCTTTTTCACCGCATCCAACTCCTAGAGGGTCTTCTGGGATTCGGCCTTGGCAGACTTGGCATTTTCGATAGCCATCGCGAGCTCGGACGCTCGCGTCTTTGAGTCAAGCTCCAAACTCTCATGTTTTTTCATGAGAGCCTGGAGCTCTTGCCGCACCTTGCCAACCTGGGCCTCATACTTCTCCCGCTCGGTGCGCTCCGTGGCCGCCCTCTTCTCAGCCTCGAACAGTGCTTGCTTAAGGGTCGCCACCTCAGACGTGGCCCCTACAATAGCCACGATAATCCTGTCATTTTTTGCAATTGCACTTTTTTATATATATTTAAACAAGGTAGTTCTTACCTTCCTTGTCCTCGAGCTGCTTCTTGGCACGCCCGAGCTCTTGCTCGGACTGCTCGAGGTTCTGCTTTAGCGTGTCCACTTCCGCAGTCAGTGCGGCGGACGCCAGCAGAGAAGCCTGCATACGCATATTGACTCCTTTTTGTTAGACTCCTGCGAATTTTATTTGATCCTTTATTTGACCAATGGTGTTTGTTGAGTTGGCATAGATCGAGATTAGGATTTGTCACTCAGTATATCGAAGAGGTATCTCTGGGCCCTCTCGGTAATGCACATCACTATAAGCCTTGCTAGCAATGTGACTAATGAGTTAGTTGCGAGATAATGCATTACGGAACGAGTAAAGAGACTTGCCGGTAACGAGATTGAACAAGGTATTGAGATACCGACGATCGAATCTTGGGCAAGTAACATACCGATGACAAAGGGAACAATGTATGTTGTTATGCGGTTTGACCGATAAAGATTTTTGTAGAATATGTAGGAACCAATATGAGCATCCAGGTTGCGCTATTGGTTATTGACCGGAAGTGAGTCTCGCTCATGTCTACATAGTTCTCGAACCCGTAGGGTCCGCACACTTAACGTTCGATGACAATCGGTATTATGAGTTTATGTGTTTTGATGTACCGAAGGTAGTTTGGAGTCCCGGATGTGATCACGGACATGACGAGGAGTCTCGAAATGGTTGAGACATAAAGATCGATATATTGGAAGGCTATGTTTGGACACCGGAATGGTTCTGGATGAGTTCGGGCACTTTCCGGAGTACCGGGAGGTTACCGGAACCCCCCGGGGAGTGAATGGGCCTTAATGGGCCCTAGTGGAGAAAGTGGGCAGCAAGCAAGTGGTGGGGTGCGCCCCCCTAGGCCCAAACTGAATTGGTTTAGGGTTTCAGGGGCCGCCCCCCTTCCTTCTTCTCTCCTCCTCCTTCCTCCTTCTCCTAGTAGGAATAGGAAAGGGGGGGGCAAACCTACTTGGAGTAGGATTGCCCCCCCTTGGGGGCACCTCCTCCTAGGCCAGCCCTCTCCTCCTCCCCCTTTATATACGGGGGAGGGGGCACCCCATAGACACACAAGTTGATTGTTTAGCAGTGTGCGGTGCCCCCCTCCACAGAATTCCACCTCGGTCATATCGTTGTAGTGCTTAGGCGAAGCCCTGCGTCGGTAACTTCATCATCACCGTCATCACGTCGTTGTGCTGACGAAACTCTCCCTTGGACTCAACTGGATCAAGAGTATGAGGGACGTCACCGAGATGAACGTGTGCAAGTCGCGGAGGTGCCGTGCGTTCGGTACTTGATTGGTTGGCTCACGAAGACGTTCGAATACATCAACCGTGTTTCATAACGCTTCCGCTTTTGGTCTAGGAGGGTACATAGACATACTCTTCCCCTCTCGTTGCTATGCGTCTCCTAGATAGATCTTGCGTGATCGTAGGAAAATTTTCAAATACTGTGTTCCCCAACAGTGGCATCCGAGCCAGGTCTATGCGTAGTTGTTACATGCACGAGTAGAACACAAAGGAGTTGTGGGCGTGGGTATATACATATTGCTTGTTGTCACTAGTTGATTCTTGATTCAGTGGTATTGTTGGATGAAGCGGCTCAGACTGACATTACGCGTACGCTTACGCGAGACTGGTTCTACCGACATGCTTCGCACACATGTGGCTAGTGGGTGTCAATTTCTCCAACTTTAGTTGAGTCGAATTCAATGAACAGGGTTCTTTCTGAAGATCAAAAAGCAATCACTATACCGCATTGTGGTTTTTGATGCGCAGGTATGAACGGTTCTTGCTAAGCCCGCAGCAGCCACGTAAAACATGCAACAACAAAGTAGAGGACGTCTAACTTGTTTTTGCAGGGCATGTTGTGATGTGATATGGTCAAGACGTGATTATATAAATTATTGTATGAGATGATCATGTTTTGTAACACAGTTATGGGCAACTGGCAGGAACCATATGGTTGTCGCTTTATTTTATGAAATGCAATCGCCATGTAATTGCTTTACTTTATCACTAAGCGGTAGCGATAGTCGTGGAAGCAATAGTTGGTGAGACAACAACGATGCTTCGATGAAGAGCAAGATGTCAAGCCGATGACAATGGTGATCATGACAGTGCTTTGGACATGGAGATCAAAAGGCACAAGATGATGATGGCCATATCATATCACTTATTTGATTGCATGTGATGCTTATCCTTTATGCATCTTATTTTGCTTAGTTTGGCGGTAGCATTATAAGATGATCTTTCACTAAATTTCAAGGTACAAGTGTTATCCCTGAGTATGCACCGTTGCTACAGTTCATCGTGCCGAGACACCACGTGATGATCGGGTGTGATAACCTCTACGTTCAGATACAACGGGTGCAAGCTAGTTTTGCACAAGTAGAATACTCGGGTTAAACTTGACGAGCCTAGCATATGCAGATATGGCCTCAAAACACTGAGACCGAAAGGTCGAGCGTGAATCATAGTAGATATGATCAACATAGTGATGTTCACCATTGAAAACTACTCCATCTCACGTGATGATTGGACATGGTTTAGTTGAAATGGATCACGTGATCAGTTAGATGATTAGAGGGATGTCTATCTAAGTGGGAGTTCTTAAGTAATATGATTAATTGAACTTTAATTTATCATGAACGTAGCACCTTATAGTATTTTTGCATGTCTATGTTGTTGTAGATAAATGGCCTGTGTTGTTGCTCCGTTGAATTTTAATGCGTTCCTAGAGAAAGCTAAGTTGAAAGATGATGGTAGCAATTACACGGACTAGGTCAGTAACTGGAGGATTATCCTCATTGCTGCATAGAAGAATTACATCCTGGAAGCACCGCTAGGTGCCAAACCTGCTGCAGGAGCAATGCCAGATGTTATGAACACCTGGCAGAGCAAAGCTGATGATTACTCGATAGTTCAGTGTGCCATGCTTTACGGCTTAGAACCGGGACTTCAATGACGTTTTGAACATCATGGAGCATATGAGATGTTCCAGGAGTTGAAGTTAATATTTCAAGAAAATGCCTGGATTGAGAGATATGAAGTCTCCAATAAGTTCTACAACTACAAAATGGAGGAGAATAGTTCTGTCAGTGAGCATATACTCAGAATGTCTGGGTACCACAATCACTTGACACAACTGGGAATTAATCTTCCAATTGATAGTGTCATTGACAGAGTTCTTCAATCATTGCCACCAAGCTACAAGAGCTTCGTGATGAACTATAATATGCAAGGGATGGATAAGACGATTCCCGAGATCTTCGCAATGCTAAAGGTTGCGGAGGTAGAAATCAAGAAGGAGCATCAAGTGTTGATGGTCAACAAGACCACTAGTTTCAAGAAAAAGGGTAAGGGGGAGAAGGGGAACTATAAGAAGAACGGCAAACAAGTTGCTGCTCAGTGAAGAAGCCCAAGTCTGGACCTAAGCCTGAGACTGAGTGCTTCTACTACAAAGGGACTGGTCATTGGAAGCGGAACTGCCCCAAGTATTTGGCGGAGAAGAAGGATGGCAAAGTGAAAGGTATATTTGATATACATGTTATTGATGTGTACCTTACTAATGCTCGTAGTAGCGCCTGGGCATTTGATACTGGTTCGGTTGCTAATATTTGCAACTCGAAACAGGGGCTACGGATTAAGCGAAGATTAGCTAAGGACAAGGTGACGATGCGCGTAGGAAATGGTTCCAAAGTCAATGTGATCGCCGTCGGCACGCTACCTCTACATCTACCTTCGGGATTAGTTTTAGACCTAAATAATTGCTATTTGGTGCTAGCGTTGAGCATGAACATTGTATCTGGATCTTGTTTGATGCGAGACGGTTATTCATTTAAATCAGAGAATAATGATTGTTCTGTTTATATGAATAATATCTTTTATGGTCATGCACCCTTGATGAGTGGTCTATTTTTACTAAATCTTGATAGTAGTGATACACATGTTCATAGTATTGAAGCCAAAAGATATAAGTTTAATACACATGTTCACAAGGTTTAGCAATTCTAGTAGTTTCACATTCGAACTGAATAACATGCCCATCAATATTATCAGACAAGAGATCTTTAACAATAGCAATATTAGGTTCTACTTTAACTTGCTCAGGAGGTGTATAAGTTCTAATATTACCTTTACGAACAATAGTTTAAGCTTTAGCATGATCCTTTATTCTAACAGGGAAAGGTGGTTTCTCAATATAAGAAGTAGGAAAAATAGGATCATTATAAGTGACGGTCTTTTCTTCAACTTTAATAGGTGCAGCTACTTTTACTTCTATGGGGGGATGATATTTAAACCACTTCTCCTTAGAGAGATCAACATAAGTAGCAAAAGGTTCACAGAAAGAAGCTACTATCGCAGAGTCAAGTCCATATTTAGTGCTAAACTTACAGAAAATATCGGTATCCATAAAAGATTTAACACAATCAAACTTAGGTGTCATAACTGACTCCTTACCTTCGTCGAGGTCCCAATCTTTAGAGTTGTGTTTAATTCTATCCAATAAATTCCATCTGAATTCAATAGTCTTCATCAAAAAAGAGCCAGCACAAGAAGTATCGAGCATAGTGCGATTGTTTTCAGAAAGCCGAGCATAAATTTTTTGCATAATTATTTCTCTCGAGAGCTCATGATTGGGGCATGAATATAACATTGATTTAAGCCTCCCCCAAGCTTGAGCGATGCTTTCTCCTTAGCGAGGCCAGAAATTATATATATAATTGCGATCACGATGAACAAGATGCATAGGGTAATACTTTTGATGAAATTCCAACTTCAATCTTTTATAGTCCCATGATCTCATACCATCACATTGCCTATACAATACCAATGCGTCTCCCTTCAAAGAAAAAGGTAAGACCTTCTTCTTAGCAACATCATCAGGTATACCTGCAAGCTTAAATAACCCACAAATTTCATCCACATATATTAAGTGCTCATCAGGATGCTTTGTTCCATCTCCTGTAAAAGGATCAGCTAGCAGTTTTTCTATCATACCCGAAGGATTCTCATAAGGAATTTTATTTTCAATAGGTTCAGTAGGTTGAGGAGCAACTCTTTGCTCTACTGGACGGGGTGAAGATACCCCGAACAAGCCCCTCGGAGAATTACTTTCCATAGTAACAAGTGACAGTAAATTTCAGCACACTATATAAATTTTTCCTTACCAAATTCCACCTACCAAAGGCGCTACACTCCCCGGAAATGGTGCCAGAAAAGAGTCTTGATGACCCACAAGTATAGGGGATCTATCGTAGTCCTTTCGATAAGTAAGAGTGTCGAACCCAACGAGGAGCAGAAGGAAATGATAAGCGGTTTTCAGCAAGGTATTCTCTGCAAGTACTGAAATAAGTGGTAACAGATAGTTTGGTGATTATATAGGTTGTAACGAGCAACAAGTAACAAAAGTAAATAGAGTGCAGCAAGGTGGCCCAATCCTTTTGTACCAAAGGACAAGCCGGAACAAACTCTTATAATTGGAAAAGCGCTCCCGAGGACACATGGGATTATCGTCAAGCTAGTTTTCATCATATTCATATGATTCGCGTTCGATACTTTGATAATTTGATATGCGGGTGGACCGGTGCTTGGGTGTTGTCCTTACTTGAACAAGCATCCCACTTATGATTAACCTCTATTGCAAGCATCCACAACTACAACAAAAGTATTAAGGTAAACCTAACCATTGCATGAAACATATGGATCCAAATCAGCCCCTTACGAAGCAACGCATAAACTAGGGTTTAAGCTTCTGTCACTCTAGCAACCCATCATCTACTTATTACTTACCAATGCCTTCCTCTAGGCCGAAATAATGGTGAAGTGTTATGTAGTCGATGTTCACATAACACCACTAGAGGCTAGACAACATACATCTTATCAAAATATCAAACGAATACCAAATTCACATGACTACTCATAGCAAGACTTCTCCCTTGTCCTCAGGAACGAACGTAATTACTCACAAAGCATATTCATGTTCATAATCAGAGGGGTAATAATATGCATATAGGATCTGAACATATGATCTTCCACCAAATAAACTAACTAGCATGAACTACAAGGAATAATCAACACTAGTAGCAACCTACTAGCACCAATCCCGGACTTTGAGACAAGAATTGGATACAAGAGATGAACTAGGGTTTGGAGATGAGATGGTGCTGGTGAAGATGTTGATGGAGATTGCCCTCTCCCGATGAGAGGAGCGTCGGTGATGATGATGGTGATGATTTCCCCCTCCGGGAGGGAAGTATCCCCGGCAGAACAGCTCTGCCGGAGCTCTAGATTGGATCCGCCAAGGTTCCGCCTCGTGGCGGCGGAGTCTCGTCCCGAAAAGTTCCTCCTTATTTTTTTCTCATTGAAAGACCTCATATAGGAGAAGATGGGCATCGGAGAGCCACCAGGGGGCCCACGAGGTAGGGGACGTGCCCTAGGGGGGGCCCACCCTCGTGAGAAGGGTGTGGGCCCCCTGGCCTTCATCTTTGGCGTGGATTTTTCTTTATTTCTTTTAAGACGTTCCATGGAGTTTCGGGACTTTTGGAGTTGCGCAGAATAGGTCTCTAATATTTGCTCCTTTTCCAGCCCAGAATTCCAGCTGCCGGCATTCTCCCTCCTTATGTAAACCTTGTAAAATAAGAGAGAATAGCCATAAGTATTGTGATATAAAGTGAAATAACAGTCCATAATGCGATAAATATCGATATAAAAGCATGATGCAAAATGGATGTATCAACTCCCCCAAGCTTAGACCTCGCTTGTCCTCAAGCGAAAAGCCGATAACAATAAATATGTCCTCATGTGTAGAGGTAGAGGCGTCGATAAAGATAAAATACAGACATGAAGGCATCATGATTATTCTTATAACAGCAACATATATATGTTTTGTCATATGATTACTTATGTTCAAGTGATGATCTATTCACAATGCAAAAGTATAAATCATAAACCTTATTGGGTTCCAACAAACTATAATCTCAGTCATTGAAGCAAGTGCAATTTATCATAACATCGGAAAGAGTCTATGTCAGAGCTAAAAAGCAAGTCCACATACTCAACTATCATTTAGTCCTCCATAATTGCTAACACTCACGCGATACTTGTGGTTACAGAGTTTTAATCGGACACAGAGAAAGATAGGAGCTTATAGTTTTGCCCCACAACCTTTTACCTCAAGGGTAATGTCAACAATAATCGTTCATGCTCCCCTACATCCAATTAGATATATATATATCAAGTTCTTTCCAACATGTTGAGCTTGCCAAAGGATAAAATGAAAAAGGAAAGGTGAAGATCACTGTGACTCTTGCATAAGGTAGAAGATAATAATAAAGGATAGGCCCTTCGCAGAGGGAAGCAGAGGTTGCCATGCGCTTTTATGGTTGGATATATAAAATCTCAATGTGAAAGAACATCACTTTATATTGCCACTTGTGATATGAACCTTTATTATGCAGTCCGTCGCTTTTATTACTTCCACATCACAAGATCGTATAAAGCTTATTTCTCCCACACCAATCAATCATACATGTTTAGAGCAATTTTTATTGCTTTGCACCGATGACAACTTACTTGAAGGATCTTACTCAATCCATAGGTAGATATGGTGGACTCTCATGGCAAAACAGGTTTAGGGATATTTGGAAGCACAAGTAGTATTTCTACTTGGTGCTGAGAATTTGGCTAGCATGAGGGGGAAAGGCAAGCTCAACAAGTTAGAGGAACCATGACAACATACTTTATCTCAGATATAAGAAAGACTTAACTCATTACGTTATCTTCCTTGTCCAACATCAACTCTTTAGCATGTCATATTTTAATGAGTGCTCCTGTCGGTGTCAAAACCGGCGGATCTCGGGTAGGGGGTCCCGAACTGTGCGTCTAGGCTGGATGGTAACAGGAGGCAAGGGACACGAAGTTTTACCCAGGTTCGGGCCCTCTTGATGGAGGTAAAACCCTACGTCCCGCTTGATTAATATTGATGATATGGGTAGTACAAGAGTATATCTACCACGAGACCGGAGAGGCTAAACCCGAGAAGCTAGCCTATGGTATGATTGTTGTTCGTCCTACGGACTAAAACTCTCCGGTTTATATAGACACCGGAGAGGGCTAGGGTTACACAGAGTCGGTTACAATGGTAGGAGATCTACATATCTATATCGCCAAGCTTGCCTTCCACGCCAAGGAAAGTCCCTTCCGGACACAGGACGAAGTCTTCAATCTTGTATCTTCATAGTCCAGGAGTCCGGCCAAAGGTATAGTCCGGCCATCCGAACACCCCCTAATCCAGGACTCCCTCAGTAGCCCCTGAACCAGGCTTCAATGACGACGAGTCCGGTGCGCAGATTGTCTTCGGCATTGCAAGGCGGGTTCCTCCTCCAAGTACTTCATAGAAGATTTTGAACACAAAGATAGTGTCCGGCTCTGCAAAATAAGTTTCTACACATTGCCATAGAGACAATAATATTTACACAAATCTAATCTGCTGACGTATTCCGTAGTGTGACATCGCACCACGGCCAAGCCTTTATTCGAATCGTTTTATTGTCCCACCTCAGCGTGTCATGTGAGGCGGTTTCCTTGGCATGTCTCGTCGAAGCAGAGATCGTGTCCCCTTATTCCGGGATTCTCATCAATACGGGCGTGGGTAACCCAACTGCGCCATTGATTACGGCGCTTGGAGATAAGCGAGTTTTACCAGGCTGGTGGGGACACGTAGTTGCGTCCACCCATATAAGGGGATAAGGATCCACCTTTTCACCTACGCCTTCCTCCTTTGCCTATCCATTTTCACGCACTCGAGCTCCAGCGCCCAAGTCCGCACTCCCCACCTCAACCTTCTCCAGCCATGTCCGGAGCGGGAGGCAAGTGGATGGTCTCCTCCATCACGGAAGGACACATCAAAAAACTGAAGAAGGCCGGATACTTGTCTAACGACATCGCGTAGCGGCTTCCCGAAGAGGGGCAGCTCCTCCCCACCCCAAGGCCCCATGAGAGGGTAGTGTTCCTTCCCCACTTCCTCCGCGGACTGGGCTTTCCTATCCACCCATTCGTCCAGGGACTCATGTTCTACTATGGCCTGGATTTCCATGATCTGGCCCCGAACTTCATCCTCAACATCTCGGCGTTTATCGCCATGTGCGAGGCTTTCCTCCGCATCCGCCCCCATTTCGGCCTATGGCTCAAGACTTTCAATGTCAAGCCGAAGGTGGTGCGCGGCAACCAGGCGGAGTGCGGAGGCGCCATGGTGGGCAAGATGCCCAACGTCTTATGGCTCGAGGGCTCCTTTGTGGAGACCCTAAAGGGGTGGCAATCGGGGTGGTTTTACATCACCGAGCCGCGCGACCCTGAGTGGGTCGCAGCCCCCGAGTTCCGATCCAGACCCCCAACGCAGCTCACGTCCTGGAAAGAGACGGGCCAGTCGTGGGGCAGCAAAGGAGAGGTGACTGGACTACAAACATGCATCCAAACCCTGGTGAACAAGCATCTCAAGCTTGTCAACGTAGTCCAGGTTATGCTCATCCGTCGGATCCTCCCGTGTCAACAACGGGCCTTCAATCTGTGGGAGTTTAACCCGGCGCAGCACCGAACTCTGAGCAGGCTCTTCGACACGACATACGAAGATGCCTGGAAGGTGCTTTTCAAGGGCGCTGAGGCTCCCGCATCCGCTACCGAGGATCGCGGATTCAGCACGCAACGTCACACTAGCGCGGTAAGTTGTTTGTACCTTTTACAGGGTATTAGTTTTTCATAGTTTAACTCTATGCGGGATCTAAGCTCCCTTACCTTTGACAGGATTGGCAGGCGAAGTCCGGACAGATCGACTGTCCGGCTCCTTTGCTCGAAGACCCAGCCGATGCCCGCTTGGCGAAGCTGCTGGTTCCGGCACCCTATGTGGTGCCAGAGAAGAAGGCCGCGAAGAAGGCCACGGGGACTCGAAAAAGTGCCCAGCGCCAGGAGGTGTCAGGTTCATCATCCGACGGCTCCAAGGCGCATTCCTCCCGTGAAGAGGAGGAGGAGGAAGAAGAGACCTCTCCCCCTCCAGCGGGGGGAGAGAAGAAAAGGAAGGCCGCCCTCACTGGGGAGGCCGAAGGGTCCAAGAAGGGGAAAACCCTTCCTCCAGACTACTCCACCAACACCGACGACGGCGGAGAGGAGTGGGCACTCAGGGCCAAGCCCCTGGCAAAATCGTAAGTATCCGGATACCAGAGTAATTCATAGTATTCCTTTATTGCATAGCTTTCCCTTATGTCGAATATGATTATGCATCCCACCCAAAGACCGGCTCGACGTGTCGTCGAGCGGTTCACTGGACTCGTCGGATGTGAATTCGCTTCCGACGGCTACCTCCCCCCGCCCTACGGACGACGCCGAAGTGTTGTCCCAACAGGTTCCAAGCTAGGAGGAGGTGGTCCTGGAGGCGCCGCAAGGCGACCTCCCGGACTCCAGGAGTAAAGGGGATAAAACCCCCCAGGGCTCCAAGTCCGGCTCTAGGCCGGACACCGCTCCGGAACCTTCAAAGGTTCCAGAGTCCGGCGGGCTACCTCCTTCCAAGAGGAGCAAGCCCACCGTGCCGGTGACCCTCGTCCAACCGGAGGCGCCGGACAATCTGTTGGAGGTGCTCAAAAGCGCCTCCATCGACGAGGAGCACTTCACCATTATGAGTGCGGTGGTCCAGAAGGTTCAGTCCGCCAAGAGCGGACTGACCGAAGCTTGTGCTAGCCTTTTAACAGGCTTTGAGGTAAGTAAAGAATTTGTAAATAATATTACCACATAGACAGTAGCCCCTGATGCTCTGTTTGGCGTTCGGGAAGAAAAGCCGAATAGAGGATCAAATAAAATTCGCAGGAGTCTAACAAAAAGGAGTCAATATGCGTATGCAGGCTTCTCTGCTGGCGTCCGCCGCACTGACTGCGGAAGTGGACACGCTAAAGCAGAACCTCGAGCAGTCCGAGCAAGAGCTCGGGCGTGCCAAGAAGCAGCTCGAGGACAAGGAAGGTAAGAACTACCTTGTTTAAATATATATAAAAAAGTGCAATTGCAAAAAATGATAGGATTATCGTGGCTATTGTAGGGGCCACGTCTGAGGTGGCGACCCTTAAGCAAGCACTGTTCGAGGCCGAGAAGAGGGCGGCCACGGAGCGCACCGAGCGGGAGAAGTATGAGGCCCAGGTTGGCAAGGTGCGGCAAGAGCTCCATGCTCTCATGAAAAAACATGAGAGTTTGGAGCTTGACTCAAAGACGCGAGCGTCCGAGCTCGCGATGGCTATCGAAAATGCCAAGTCTGCCAAGGCCGAATCCCAGAAGACCCTCTAGGAGTTGGATGCGATGAAAAAGATAGCGGCGGGTAAGGCATTCTTTATGCAAAGCAAACACATAAACGTGAGTTACTTGTTACTTACCCGAATTCGGAGCTCTCCAGGAGCATTCGTAGATCTTCCCCATAGCGTGTCCGATGCCGCCGCGTTCTATCGAGCCGAGGAGGGCAGCTCGACAGAGAAGGTGTTCTGGTCTCAGTATGCTGAGGCCGGACACCCCGTGCCCTTGAGCGACCAGCTGAAGCAACTGTCGAGCTCCACAAGGCGGCCGAACAGGCCATGAAGGGCCTCATAGTTCGGCTGTGGCCTGGAGAGGCTCTGCCTAGGAGCTATTTTGGGCTGGTGCGGCGACTGGTGGGGGCCTGTCCAAGGCTCGAAGTCATCAAGCGCTCTGTCTGCATTGAAGGTGCCCGTAGGGCCCTTGCCCGTGCTAAGGTGCACTGGGGCAAGCTGGATGCTGAGAAGCTTGTGAAGGACGGGCCACCGTCGGGGAAAGAGCATCGCAAGCCCGAGAATTATTATAAGGATGTTCTGAAGGGTGCCCGCCTTATGGCGGATGAATGTTCCAGGGATGTAACTTTTGAGTAAAACTCGCTCGTTTTGTCCTGTGCGCTGAAAAACTTGTTCATATGCGCTAAGCAATGCTATTGGAATTTAAAATATTACCTTCTGTGCGGCTGTTTATCAATTCTGAGAGATGGCGAGTCGTTGGCTTCTGCCCCCGTGCCGCTAGTGCTGGGGTGTTCGGGGATAAACCTGAGCGCTCTTTTTCCCATGTTTGGGTCCTTCGAGGGAGGCGCTCAACACAACGAACAAGGCAATCGGACTATAATGCGTGAACACTCTCACTTAGCCATAGAATTCTATAATTTTAAATTTCGGCGAAGCCCCTGGTATTCGGAAGACCGGGTTCGGGGCGCTATCCACGCCTTGGCCGGACAGAGCCGACTCCCCGCTCTAAGCGGCATAAGTCTTTAGGGACTCGAAAAACCTCTCGAACAGCGACCAGCTCTCGCTTCATCATGACAGTCAGTTTTAGCTTTATCTACTGAGGTGCTCGACCCAGCTCAACTAGGGCACAATCGCAGTAGTTCTCCTAGTGCTACCTTAGCCGACATAGCGGAACGTAAGGCACCAAAACATAGGAGCCGGGCAAACCCAACTATTGACCCAAGACCTGATTCGGAGCCGATGCATATAATGTTATAAGTTCGGGGTGCCGCACTTGTTAAAGTGTTCGGACTTCTCACACCATATTGAGGGGTACTAAAGCCCCTGGCGTATTTTGGCCGTACCAAAGTGTATGGGTGCAACATGTCGTTAAGGAACATATATTTGTAAAAAAAAGAGTAATGCAAAAATAGACAAAAGTTATGCATTGTTTATTAAAAAGGGCTGCGATCAAAGCAGAATGATACAAATAATGCGATAAGCAAAAGGTTGGACTATTTAACATGTCCATTCCAGGGGCAGGCTGCGGAATGGTATGCGAAACAGGTATACTGCTTGTGATAGAGACCACCTGGGAGTTCCGTAATGCGGCATGGCTTGTCTGCTTCCCTGGTTCTTGCATCATTTGTGCGGCAATTGAACTGCCGAACAGGCCTTCCGAAGAATGGAGTCCTAAAAGTAAGAGAAAATTAAAAAATCGGCAGCTCCTGGTGCGGTTTAAGTCTTGTTTCGGGCGTGCCGTGTTGGTGCCCCTCCCCCTGTACCCATGGTATTTCTAGAGCGTAGTTATGTACGCGAAGCACTGGTGTCGCATTTTTGCGAGGGCTGGGGTTGGGGCCGCATTGCTACGCCTGCTCAGAACGTGCTAGGCGGTCTTGTTGTAGGTTACTCCGGGCACGCTTGACGGTGTCCGGACGTTTAATGGCCGGACTGGAGAACTGCCTGGAGAGGCTGCTTTGTACTTCTGCTGCAAGGGCCGCCGTGTGCTCCTTCGTTCAGAGGGAGCGTTCGGTGTTTCCATTGACCGTAATTACTCCTCGAGGGCCTGGCATCTTGAGCTTAAGGTATGCGTAGTGCGGTACCGCATCGAACTTGGCGAATGCGGTTCGCCCGAGCAGTGCGTGATAGCCACTGCGGAATGGGACTATGTCGAAGATTAACTCCTCGCTTCGGAAATTATCTAGAGATCTGAAGACCACTTCAAGTGTGACTGAGCCTGTACAGTTGGCCTCTACACCTAGTATTATGCCTTTAAAGGTCGTTTTGGTGGGCTTAATCCTTGAGGGATCTATGCCCATTTTCCACACTGTATCCTGGTAAAGCAGGTTCAGGCTGCTGCCGCCGTCCATAAGGACTCTAGTGAGATGAAATCCGTCAATAATTGGGTCTAGAACCAATGCGGCGCATCCGCCATGACGGGTGCTAGTGGGATGGTCCCTTCGATCAAAGGTGATCGGGCAGGAGCACCATGGGTTGAACTTTGGGCCGACTGGCTCTACCGCGTATACGTCCCTTAACGCGCGCTTCCGCTCCCTCTTGGGGATGTGGGTTGCGTATATCATGTTCACCGTCCGCACTTGTGGGGGAAAACCCTTCTGTCCACTGTTGTTCGGCGGCCGGGGCTCTTCGTCGTCATCGCTATGCAGCCCCTTGTCTTTATTTTCGGCATTTAACTTGCCTGCCTGCTTGAATACCCAACAATCCCTGTTGGTGTGATTGGCCGGCTTTTCGGGGGTGCCATGTATCTGGCACAAGCGGTCGAGTATTCGGTCCAAACTGGACGGGCCCCTAGGATTTCTTTTGAATGGCTTTTTCCGCTGACCGGATTTATAGCCTCTGAATCCGGCATTAACTGTCGTATCCTCAGCATTGTCGCCGTTAATGCGGCGCTTCTGCTTGTTGTGGCGTGACCTTCCACTACTGTCCCTGGTATCCGAATTACCAGGGTTCTTGGTCATATTGTTGCTACGAGCAAGCCAGATGTCTTCTCCCGCACAAAAGCGGGTCATGAGTGTTGTGAGTGCTGCCATAGATTTCGGCTTTTCCTGTCCAAGGTGCCGGGCAAGCCACTCGTCACGGATATTGTGCTTGAAGGCTGCTACGACCTCTGCGTCCGGACAGTCGACTATTTGATTTTTCTTTGTTAGGAACCGTGTCCAGAATTGCCTGGCCGATTCCTCTAGCTGCTGAATTACGTGGTTTAGGTCATCGGTGTCTGGTGGTCGCACATAAGTGCCCTGAAAATTGTCGAGGAATGCGGCTTCCAGGTCCTCCCAACAACTGATTGATCCTGCTGGCAAGCTGTTAAGCCAATGCCGAGCTGGTCCTTTAAGCTTGAGTGGGAGGTATTTGATGGCGTGGAGATCATCGCCGTGGGCCATGTGGATATGAAGGAGATAATCCTCGATCCATACCGCAGGATCTGTTGTGCCATCGTATGATTCGATGTTTACGGGTTTGAAACCCTCGGGGATTTGATGATCCATTACTTCGTCTGTGAAGCATAGTGGGTGTGCGGCGCCTCTGTATTGGGCTATATCACGACATAGCTCCAATGAGCTTTGTCTACTGTGTTCGGCCCTACCGGATTTGTGTCCGGCGTGACGGTTATCGTCTCGAGTTGTGGGGTGCCCACGCGATCCGTAGATTGATCTTGTTTGCCTTGCCTTGTCCTCCAACATATCTCGCAGGTCTGGCGCATTTTCCCGTGCCTTGGTACGGGGTGCGGCTTGAGTGGAGGGCCGAGAGGCCTCTCTGTCACGGCCATGAGGTGGCCGGTCGGCCGTATAAAGTGTTGGTGATGTAGGTTTAAGTGCTTCCTCCTCTAATCGGGGTAGCAACCTGCGCTTTGGGTAGCTCTTGGAGGGGCGTTCGAGTTTATGCTATTCGGCCGTAAGGACTTCAGTCCATCTGTCGACTAGCAAATCTTGATCAGCTCTAAGCTGTTGCTGTTTTTTCTTGAGGCTTCTTGCCGTGGCCATAAGCCTGCGTTGAAAACGCTCTTGCTGGACGGGATCCTCTGGCACGACGAATTCATCGTCGTCGAGGCTTGCCTCATCTTCGGAGGGAGGCATATAATTATCGTCCTCGACCTCTCTGTCTGCCGCTCTCTCATGAGGGCTGGCTTCTCCATCCTCCTGTGCTGAATCTTGCTGGAGGGGGTTTTCTTCAGCACTCTCCGGAGTATTATTATCTCCCGTGCTGGAATCACCGTATTTGCTTTGGTGGGATTTTGAGCGGCGCCGCTGATGCCGGCGCTTAGGCTGTTTCTTGGAGGGGTCATCCTCCGCTGTTCCATCGCCATCTCCTTCTTTTGGGGTGTCCACCATGTATATGTCATATGATGAGGTGGCTTTCCAGGGCCCAATAGGCGCTGGTTCTTCATCGTCTCCTGCATCGGTGTCCATACCGTCGATGTCTTCGGAGTCGAAGTCGAGCATGTTGGTTAAATCGTCGACAGTGGCTACAAAGTGGGTGGTGGGTGGGCTTTGAATTTCTTCATCGTCCGTATCCCAACCTTGCTGACCATAGTCCGGCCAGGGCTCTCCTGATAAAGAGAGAGAATTTAGTGTCTTCAGAATATCGCCGAAAGGCGAGTGCTGAAAGATGTCCGTGGCAGTAAACTCCATGGTCGGCGCCCAATCGGATTCGATCGGCAGGGGCGCAGAGGGTTCGGAGTCCGGAGAGGAGTCCGGCTCCTTGGAGTCACGAGTCTCGCGGAGTGCGGGGCTGGTGTTCGACTCGATCGCCGTTGGGATCGCAGCCCCCGAGGCGGCGTCCAACCACCCATCCTCGATCGGCGCAGTTGGCTCCGAATTAAGGGTCGAAGCCGATGCGGTTGCAGCCTCCAGGGCACTGTTCAGCGGCAGAGCAAGATCATGCTCGTCGTGACAGTGCGGCGCGCTCGGCAGTGGCTCGAATCCGTCGAAGATCAAGTCCCCGCGGATGTCAGCCGTGTAGTTTAAACTTCCAAATCTGACCTGGCGGCCAGGGGCATAGCTTTCGATCTGCTCCAGATGGCCAAGTGAATTGGCCCGCAGTGCGAAGCCACCGAAGACGAAGATCTGTCCGGGGAGGAAGGTCTCACCCTGGACTACATCGCTATTGATGATCGTAGGAGCCATCAAGCCTAACGGCGACGACACAGAGGAACTCTCAATGAAAGCACCAATGTCGGTGTCAAAACCAGCGGATCTCGGGTAGGGGGTCCAGAACTGTGCGTCTAGGATGGATGGTAACGGGAGGCAAGGGACACGAAGTTTTACCCAGGTTCGGGCCCTCTTGATGGAGGTAAAACCCTACGTCCTGCTTGATTAATCTTGATGATATGGGTAGTACAAGAGTAGATCTACCACGAGATCGGAGAGGCTAAACCCTAGAAGCTAGCCTATGGTATGATTGTTGTTCGTCCTACGGACTAAAACTCTCCGGTTTATATAGACACCGGAGAGGGCTAGGGTTACACAGAGTCGGTTACAATGGTAGGAGATCTACATATCTGTATCGCCAAGCTTGCCTTCCACGCCAAGGAAAGTCCCTTCCGGACACGGGACGAAGTCTTCAATCTTGTATCTTCATAGTCCAGGAGTCCGGCCAAAGGTATAGTTCGGCCATCCGGACACCCCCTAATCCAGGACTCCCTCAGCTCCCAATCATAAAAGATGTCAATGATAATATATCTATATGTGAAAACCTCTCTTTCCTTATTACTTCCTATTAATTGCAACAATGACCAAAGCTATGTCTGCCAACTCCCAACAACTTTTAATCATCATACTCTTTCTATGTGAAGTCATTACTCTCAATAAGATCAATATGAACTCTTGGTTTCTTTTTATTCTTTTTCTCTTTTCTTTTATTCACCCAAGATCATGGCAAAATAATCAAGTCCTTGACTCAACACTAATCTTTATTATATATAGCTCGCGGACTCGATTACATAGAGGGATCATAAAGCAAAACTCAAAACTAGATCATGCCATAAACTTTATTCTACTAGATCAAAATACTACTAATAGGACCGAACTAAGAAAAATGGTAAAGATAGGAGTTGTGATTGTGATACGATACCGGGGCACCTCCCCCAAGCTTGGCAGTTGCCAAGGGGAGTGCCCATACCTAGATACTCAATTCTTCTTTGTTGGAGGAGACGGTGGTGGTGACGGGTAATCGCACATCGAGCGTAAGAGGTCCCCGAGCTTGCGAATAATGCCCTTGAGTGCGACAATATGCTCCTTCAACAAAAAAAATCTTGTGTGAGATACTTGTTTTGTATATGAGCTAACTCAATCATCTTGAAAGCTTCGATCTCAGTTGGGGTAAGAAGGTTATGATCAAGTTGAAGGATGTCTTTTGCTGCCGGAGCTTGATCCTCCGTGGCCTTTTTTATCCTTTCATCCTTGTTGACCCTCGTGGGTTCTTCCCTCTTCAGATCTATCTTCATTAGCCAAGCATCATTGTCACCATTGTTGGAGGAGGTTTACGTGATACGGGAGTCAAAACCTTCGGGAGAATATATAATGAATTTTTACCGACCAAAATACGTAACGTGCAAGAAAACGGAGTCCGGAGGGCACACGAGGCGCTCACGAGGTAGGGGGGCGCGCCCACCACCCTCGTGGGGCCCTCGTGTCCTTCGCGGACTGCTACTTATTTTTCTATTTTTCTAAATATTCCAAAACGGAGAAGTATTGTCTTAAAAATTGTTTTGGAGTCGGTTTACTTACCGTACCACATACCTATTCCTTTTCGGAGTCTGAAACGTTCCGGAAAGTGTCCCTTATATATTCCTCTGGGGTTATGGTTTCAATAATATTGGTTTCAACATTTTATGGGATTACCTGAGATATAATATTTAATTCTTTGACCATTTACCACCTTCGGATTTGTGCCCTCGAAGTTGTTGATTTTTATGGCACCGGAACGATAGACCTCTTCGATGACGTAGGGGCCTTCCCATTTAGAGAGAAGTTTTCCTGCAAAAAATCTTAAACGAGAGTTGTATAGCAATACATAATCACCTACATTAAACTCACGCTTTTGTATCCTTTTGTCATGCCATCTTTTAACTTTTTCTTTAAACAACTTGGCATTTTCATAAGCTTGGGTTCTCCATTCATCAAGTGAGCTAATATCAAATAACCTCTTCTCACCGGCAAGTTTAAAATCATAGTTGAGCTCTCTAATAGCCCAATATGCCTTATGTTCTAGTTCGAGAGGTAAGTGACATGCTTTTCCATAAACCATTTTATACGGAGACATACCCATGGGATTTTTATATGCAGTTCTATAAGCCCATAATGCATCATCAAGTTTCTTAGACCAATTCTTTCTAGACCTATTAACAGTCTTTTGCAAAATTAATTTGAGCTCTCTATTGCTCAATTCTACTTGACCACTAGACTGTGGGTGATAAGGAGATGCAATTCTATGTTAACATCATATTTAGCAAGCATTTTACGGAAGGCACCATGAATAAAGTGTGAACCACCATCAGTCATTAAATATCTAGGGACTCCAAACCTCGGAAAAATAACTTCCTTAAGCATTTTAATAGAAGTGTTATGATCAGCACTACTAGTTGGAAAAGCTTCTACCCACTTAGTAATGTAATCAACAGCCACTAGAATATGTGTGTATCCATTAGAGGCAGTTAAAGGTCCCATATAATCAAAGCCCCAAACATCGAACGGTTCAATAACAAGAGAATAATTCATAGGCATTTCTTGACGTCTACTAATATTACCAATTCTTTGACATTCATCACAAGACAAGACAAACTTACGGGCATCCTTGAAGAGAGTAGGCCAATAAAAACCAGATTGCAATACCTTATGTGCAGTTCTATCTCCAGCATGGTGTCCTCCATAAGACTCGGAATGACACTTGCGTAGGATTTGTTCCTGTTCATGCTCAGGTACACAACGTCTAATAACACCATCTACTCCTTCTTTCTAAAGATGTGGGTCATCCCAAAAGTAATGTCTCAAATCATAGAAGAACTTTTTCTTTTGTTGGTATGTGAAGCTAGGTGGTATAAATTTAGCAACAATATAATTAGCATAATCAGCATACCATGGAGTACTACGAGAAGTACTTATAACATTTAATTGTTCATCAGGAAAGCTATCATTAATAGGTAGTGGGTCATCAAGAATATTTTCTAACCTAGACAGGTTGTCTGCAACGGGGTTCTCAGTTCCCTTTCTATCAACAATATGCAAATCAAATTCTTGTAGCAAGAGAACCCATCTAATAAGTATAGGTTTAGCATCTTTCTTTTCCATAAGATATTTAATAGCAGCATGATCAGTTTGAATAGTTACTTTAGAATCAACAATATAAGATCTGAACTTATCACAAGCAAATACAACTGCTAAGAGTTCTTTTTCAGTAGTAGCATAATTTCTTTGAGCATTGTCTAGAGTCTTACTAGCATAATGAATAAAATTTAATTTCTTATCAACTATTTGCCCTAGAACATCACCTACAACATAATCACTAGCATCACACATAATTTCAAAGGGTAAGTTCCAATCAGGTGGCTGAACAACAGGTGCAGAGACTAATGCTTTCTTAAGTATTTCAAATGCTTCTACACAATCATCATCAAAGACAAATGGTATATCTTTTTGTAATAAATTAGTCAGAGGCCGAGAAATTTTTTAGAAGTCCTTAATGAACCTCCTATAAAATCCAACGTGGCCAAGGAAACTTCTAATACCTTTGATGTCCTTGGGACATGGCATCTTTTCAATAGCATCAACCTCGGCTTTATCAACTTCAATATCTCTTTCAGAAACTTTGTGCCCCAAGACAATACCTTCATTAATCATAAAGTGGCACTTTTCCCAATTCAAGACAATATTAGTTTCTTCACATCTCTGCAAAACTCGATCGAGATTGCTCAAGCAATCATCAAAAGAGGAACCACGGACGGAAAAGTCATCCATGAAAACCTCACAAATCTTTTCACAAAAGTCAGAGAATATAGCCATCATGCATCTTTGAAAGGTAGCAGGTGCATTACATAAACCAAAAGGCATACGTCTATAAGCAAAAGTACCAAAAGGGCATGTAAAAGTAGTCTTTGATTGATCTCTAGCCGACACAGGTATTTGAGAGAAACCAGAATAACCATCTAGAAAGCAATAGTGTGCATGTTTGCATAATCTTTCTAGCATTTGATTAATAAAAGGTAAGGGGTAATGATCTTTCTTAGTAGCTTTATTTAATTTGTGGAAATCAATTACCATCCTATAACCTGTGATAATTCTTTGTGGAATCAATTCATCTTTATCATTAGGAACAACAGTAATACCTCCCTTCTTAGGGACACAATGGACAGGACTTACCTACTCACTATCAGCAATGGGATAGATTATACCTGCCTCCAGAAGCTTTAGTATTTCTTTTCTTACCACTTCTTTCATTTTAGGATTCAGACGTTGTTGAGGATCACGAACCGGTTTGGCATCTGCTTCCAAATTTATTTTATGTTGACATAGAGTGGGACTAATGCCCTTAATATCATCAAGAGTATATCCAATAGCAGCACGGTGCTTCTTCAGAGTTTTCAATAATCTTTCTTCTTCATGCTCTGAAAGGTTAGCACTAATAATAACATGATATATCTTCTTTTCATCAAGATAAGCATATTTAAGATTATCAGGCAAAGGTTTGAGCTCAAACACAGGATCACCCTTGGGTGGAGGAGGATCCCCTAAAATTTCAACAGGCAAGTTGTGATGCAGAATAGGTTCCTGTTTAAAGAATACTTCATCTATTTCCCTTCTTTCATTCATGAACATATCATTTTCATGGTCTAGCAAATAATGTTCTAAAG
This sequence comes from Triticum monococcum, assembly GCA_034509565.1. Taxonomy (NCBI): domain Eukaryota; kingdom Viridiplantae; phylum Streptophyta; class Magnoliopsida; order Poales; family Poaceae; genus Triticum; species Triticum monococcum. Next base: position 69,624,473 of record CM067843.1, on the reverse strand, counting down.
GATCACTAGGAGGTATGGCAATAGAAGCAAGACCAATAATTTCATCCTTACTAGGTAATTCTTCGTCACAATGTTGTTTACTAAATTTAGAGAAATTAAACTCATGAACCATATCATCCAAACCAACAGTAACAATATTCTTAGTGCAGTCTATGGTAGCATTGACAGTATTTAAGAAGGGTCTACCAAATATAATTGGACAAAAGCTATCTTGTGGAGAAGTAAGAACAAGAAAATCAGCAGGATATTTAGTTTTCCCACACAAGACTTCAACAACTCTAACAATTTCAATTGGTGCAATAGTATCTCTATTAGCAAGTTTAATAGTAACATCAATATCTTCTAACTCAACAGGTGCAATTTCATTCTTAATTTCTTCGTATAAAGTATGCGGTATAACACTAGCGCTAGCACCCATATCACATAAGCCATGATAACAATGATCTCCTATTTTAACAAAAATAACATGCATGCCTACCACAGGTATATGTTTATCCTTATCACAAGGTTTAGCAATTCTAGCAGTTTCACCTTCGAACTAAATAACATGCCCATCAATATTATCAGACAAGAGATCTTTAACAATATCAATATTAGGTTCTACTTTAACTTGCTCAGGAGGTGTATAAGTTCTAATATTACTTTTACGAACAACAGTTGAAGCATTAGCATGATCCTTTATTCTAACAGGGAAAGGTGGTTTCTTAATATAAGAAGTAGGAAAAATAGGATCATTATAAGTGACAGTCTTTTCTTCAACTTTAATAGGTGCAGCTACTTTTACTTCTATGGGAGGATGATATTTAAACCACTTCTCCTTAGGGAGATCAACATAAGTAGCAAAAGATTCACAGAAAGAAGCTACTATCTCAGAGTCAAGTCCATATTTAGTGCTAAACTTACGGAAAATATCGGTATCCATAAAAGATTTAACACAATCAAACTTAGGTGTCATACCTGACTCCTTACCTTCGTCGAGGTCCCAATCTTTAGAGTTGCGTTTAATTCTATCCAATAAATTCCATCTGAATTAAATAGTCTTCATCATAAAAGAGCCAGCACAAGAAGTATCGAGCATAGTGTGATTGTTTTCAGAAAGCCGAGCATAAAAACTTTGCATAATTATTTCTCTCGAGAGCTCATGATTGCGGCATGAATATAACATTGATTTAAGCCTCCCCCAAGCTTGAGCGATGCTTTCTCCTTAGCGAGGCCAGAAATTATATATATAATTGCGATCACGATGAACAAGATGCATAGGGTAATACTTTTGATGAAATTCCAACTTCAATCTTTTATAGTCCCATGATCTCATACCATCACATTGCCTATACAATACCAATGTGTCTCCCTTCAACGAAAAAGGTAAGACCTTCTTCTTAGCAACATCATCGGGTATACCTGCAAGCTTAAATAATCCACAAACTTCATCCACATATATTAAGTGCTCATCAGGATGCTTTGTTCCATCTCCTGTAAAAGGATCAGCTAGCAGTTTTTCTATCATACCCGAAGGATACTCATAAGGAATTTCATTTTCAATAGGTTCAGTAGGTTGAGGAGCAACTCTTTGCTCTACTGGACGGGGTGAAGATACCCCGAACAAGCCCCTCGGAGAATTACTTTCCATAGTAAGAAGTGACAGTAAATTTCAGCACACTATATAAATTTTTCCTTACCAAAGGCGCTACACTCCCCGGCAACGGTGCCAGAAAAGAGTCTTGATGACCCACAAGTATAGGGGATCTATCGTAGTCCTTTCGATAAGTAAGAGTGTCGAACCCAACGAGGAGCAGAAGGAAATGATAAGCGGTTTTCAGCAAGGTATTCTCTGCAAGTACTGAAATAAGTGGTAATAGATAGTTTGGTGATAATATAGGCTGTAACGAGCAACAAGTAACAAAAGTAAATAAAGTGCAGAAAGGTGGCCCAATCCTTTTGTAGCAAAGGACAAGCTGGAACAAACTCTTATAATAGGAAAAGCGCTCCCGAGGACACATGGGAATATCGTCAAGCTAGTTTTCATCACGTTCATATGATTCGCGCTCGATACTTTGATAATTTGATATGCGGGTGGACCGGTGCTCGGGTGCTGTCCTTACTTGAACAAGCATCCCACTTATGATTAACCTCTATTGCAAGCGTCCACAACTACAACAAAAGTATTAAGGTAAACCTAACCATAGCATGAAACATATGGATCCAAATCAGCCCCTTACGAAGCAACGCATAAACTAGGGTTTAAGCTTCTATCACTCTAGCAACCCATCATCTACTTATTACTTACCAATGCCTTCCTCTAGGCCGAAATAATGGTGAAGTGTTATGTAGTCGATGTTCACATAACACCACTAGAGGCTAGACAACATACATCTTATCAAAATATCAAACGAATACCAAATTCACATGACTACTCATAGCAAGACTTCTCCCTTGTCCTCAGGAACGAACGTAATTACTCACAAAGCATATTCATGTTCATAATCAGAGGGGTAATAATATGCATATAGGATCTGAACATATGATCTTCCACCAAATAAACCAACTAGCATCAACTACAAGGAGTAATCAACACTATTAGCAACCTACTAGCACCAATCCCGGACTTTGAGACAAGAATTGGATACAAGATATGAACTAGGGTTTGGAGATGAGATGGTGCTGGTGAAGATGTTGATGGATATTGCCCTCTCCCGATGAGAGGAGCGTTGGTGATGATGATGGTGATGATTTCCCCCTTCTGGAGGGAAGTATCCCCGGCAGAACAGCTCTGCCGGAGCTCTAGATTGGATCCGCCAAGGTTCCGCCTCGTGGCGGCGGAGTCTCGTCCCGAAAAGTTCCTCCTTATTTTTTTCTCATCGAAAGACCTCATATAGAAGAAGATGGGCATCGGAGAGCCACCAGGGGGCCCACGAGGTAGGGGGCGCACCCCCACCCTTGTGAGAAGGGTGTGGGCCCCCTGGCCTTCATCTTTGGCATGGATTTTTCTTTATTTCTTTTAAGACGTTCCGTGGAGTTTCAGGACTTTTGGAGTTGCGCAGAATAGGTCTCTAATATTTGCTCCTTTTCCAGCCCAGAATTCCAGCTGCCGGCATTCTCCCTCCTTATGTAAACCTTGTAAAATAAGAGAGAATAGCCATAAGTATTGTGATATAAAGTAAAATAATAGTCCATAATGCGATAAATATCGATATAAAAGCATGATGCAAAATGGACGTATCAGGGTCCATAGTTAGTAGCTAGATGGCTTCTTCTCTCTTTTTGGATCTCAATACAATGTTCTACCCCTCTTTCGTGGAGATCTATTCGATGTAATCTTCTTTTTGCGGTGTGTTTGTTGAGACTGATGAATTGTGTGTTTATGATCAAGTCTATCTATGAATAATATTTGAATCTTCTCTGAATTATTTTATGTATGATTGGTTATCTTTGCAAGTCTCTTCGAATTATCAGTTTGGTTTGGCCTACTAGATTGGTTGTTCTTGCCATGGGAGAAGTGCTTAGCTTTGGGTTCGATCTTGCGGTGTCCTTTCTCAGTGACAGAAGGGGCAGCAAGGCACGTATTGTATCGTTGCCATCGAGGATAACAAGATGGGGGTTTTATCATATTGCATGAAACTATCCCTCTACATCATGTCATCTTGCTTAAGGCGTTACTCTGTTTTTAACTTAATACACTAGATGCATGCTGGATAGCGGTCGATGAGTGGAGTAATAGTAGTAGATGCAGGCAGTAGTCGGTCTACTTGTCTCGGACGTGATGCCTATATACATGATCATACCTAGATATTCTCATAACTATGCTCAATTCTGTCAATTGCTCAACAGTAATTTGTTCACCCACCATAGAATACTTATGCTCTTGAGAGAAGCCACTAGTGAAACCTATGGCCCCCGGGTCTCTTTCTCATCATATCAATCTACATCACTTTATTATTGCTTTGCTTTTTACTTTGATTTTACTTTTCACTTTGCATCTCTATACTAAAAATACCAAAAATATTATTTATCATCTCTATCAGATCTCACTTTCGTAAGTGACCGTGAAGGGATTGACAACCCCTAAGCGTGTTGGTTGCGTTGAGCTATTGTTTTTGTGTAGGTACGAGGGACTCGCGCGTAGCCTCCTACTGGATTGATACCTTGGTTCTCAAAAACTGAGGGAAATACTTACGCTACTTTGCTGCATCATCCTCTCCTCTTCGGGGAAATCCAACGCAGTGCTCAAGAGGTAGCAAGAAGAATTTCTGGCGACGTTGCCTGGGAGTCTGCGCAAAAGTCAACATACCAAGTACCCATCACAATCCCTATCTCCGGCATTACATTATTTGCCATTTTCCTCTCATTTTCCTCTCCCCCTAATTCACCCTTGCCGTTTTATTCGTCCTCTCTCTCTATCCTCCCTCGTTGATTTGTGTGACATGCAAAAGAAGAAAGATGTCGATAATGATATTGTTAAATTGAAGCTATTTCCTTTTTTGCTTAGAGATCGTGCTAAAGCTTGGTTTTCGTCTTTGCCTAAAAATAGTATTAATTCATGGAACAAGTGCAAAGATGCTTTTATCTCTAAGTATTTTCCTCCCGCTAAGATCATCTCTCTTAGAAACGATATTATGAAGTTTAAGCAACTTGATCATGAACATGTTGCACAAGCTTGGGAGAGAATGAAATTAATGATACGTAATTGCCCTACTCATGGTTTAAATTTGTGGATGATTATACAAAAAAATTATGCCGGATTGAATTTTGCTTCTAGAAATCTTTTAGATTCGGCCGCGGGAGGCACTTTTATGGAAATCACTTTAGGATAAGCTACTAAACTCCTAGATAATATTATGGTTAATTATTCTCAATGGCATACTAAAAGATCTACTAAAAACGTGCATGCGATAGAAGAAATTAATGTTTTGAGTGGAAAGATGGATGAACTTATGAAATTATTTGCTAATAAGAGTGTTTCTTCTGATCCTAATGATGTGCCCTTGTCTACTTTGATTGAGAATAATAATGAATCTATGGATGTGAATTTCGTTGGTAGGAACAATTTTGGTAACAACGCGTATAGAGGAAATTTCAACCCTAGGCCTTATCCTAGTAATCCCTCTAATAATTATGGTAATTCCTACAACAATTCTTATGGAAATTATAATAAGATGCCCTCTGATTTTGAATCTAATATTAAAGAATTTATTACTTCATAAAAGAATTTTAATGCTTTGATTGAAGAAAAATTACTTAAGATTGATGATTTGGCTAGCAACGTTGATAGAATTGCTCTTGATGTTGATTCTTTGAAACTTAGATTGGCACTATGATCGTTTAGTTTATTGCTATTGCTTTCTCCATAACTTATACATGTTCCTATGACTATGAGATTATGTAACTCCTGAATATCGGAGGAACACCTTGTGTGCTATCAAATGTCGCAACGTAACTGGGTGATTATAAAGATGCTCTACATGTGTCATCGATGGTGTTTGTTGAGTTGGCATAGATCGAGATTAGGATTTGTCACTCAGTGTATCGAAGAGGTATCTCTGGGCCCTCTCGGTAATGCACATCACTATAAGCCTTGCAAGCAATGTGACTAATGAGTTAGTTGCGGGATAATGCATTAGGGAATGAGTAAAGAGACTTGCCGGTAACGAGATTGAACAAGGTATTGAGATATCGAAAATCGAATCTCGGGCAAGTAACATACCGATGACAAAGGGAACAACGTATGTTGTTATGCGGTTTGACCGATAAAGATTTTTGTAGAATATGTAGGAACCAATATGAGCATCCAGGTTCCGCTATTGGTTATTGACTAGAAGTGAGTCTCGATCATGTCTACATAGTTCTCGAACCCGTAGGGTCCGCACACTTAATGTTCGATGACAATCAGTATTATGAGTTTATGTGTTTTGATGTACTGAAGGTAGTTTCGAGTCACGGATGTGATCACGGACATGACGAGGAGTCTCGAATTGGTTGAGACATAAAGATCGATATATTGGAAGGCTATGTTTGGACACCGGAATGGTTCCGGATGAGTTCGGGCCTTTTCCGGACTACCGGGAGGTTACCGGAACCCCCCGGGGAGTCAATGGGCCTTAATGGGCCCTAGTGGAGAAAGTGGGCAGCAAGCAAGTGGTGGGGTGCGCCCCCCTAGACCCAAACTGAATTGGTTTAGGGTTTCAGGGGCCGCCCCCCTTCCTTCTTCTCTCCTCCTCCTTCCTCCTTCTCCTAGTAGGAATAGGAAAGGGGGGGCAAACCTACTTGGAGTAGGATTGCCCCCCCTTGGGTGCGCCTCCTCCTAGGCCAGCCCTCTCCTCCTCCCCCTTTATATACGGGGGAGGGGGCACCCCATAGACACACAAGTTGATTGTTTAGCCGTGTGCGGTGCCCCCCTCCACAGAATTCCACCTCGGCCATATCGTTGTAGTGCTTAGGCAAAGCCCTGCGTCGGTAACTTCATCATCACCGTCATCACGTCGTCCTGCTGACGAAACTCTCCCTTGGCCTCAGCTGGATCAAGAGTATGAGGGACGTCACCGAGCTGAACGTGTGCAAATCGCGGAGGTGCCGTGCGTTCGGTACTTGATCGGTTGGATCACGAAGACGTTCGAATACATCAACCGCATTTCATAACGCTTCCGCTTTTGGTCTACGAGGGTACATAGACATACTCTTCCCCTCTCATTGCTATGCATCTCCTAGATAGATCTTGCGTGATTGTAGGAAAATTTTCAAATACTGTGTTCCCCAACAGTGGCATCCGAGCCAGGTCTATGCGTAGTTGTTACATGCATGAGTAGAACACAAAGGAGTTGTGGGCGTGGGTATATACATATTGCTTGCCGTCACTAGTTGATTCTTGATTCAGTGGTATTGTTGGATGAAGCGGCTCAGACTGACATTATGCGTACGCTTACGCGAGACTGGTTCTACCGACGTGCTTCGCACACAGGTGGCTAGTGAGTGTCAGTTTTTCCAACTTTAGTTGAGTCGGATTCAATGAACAGTGTTCTTTCTGAAGATCAAAAAGCAATCACTATACCGCATTGTGGTTTTTGATGCGTAGGTATGAACGGTTCTTGCTAAGCCCGCAGCAGCCACGTAAAACATGCAACAACAAAGTAGAGGACGTCTAACTTGTTTTTGCAGGGTATGTTGTGATGTGATATGGTCAAGACGTGATTATATAAATTATTGTATGAGATGATCATGTTTTGTAACATAGTTATGGGCAACTGGCAGGAGCCATATGGTTGTCGCTTTATTTTATGAAATGCAATCGCCATGTAATTGCTTTACTTTATCACTAAGCGGTAGCGATAGTCGTGGAAGCAATAGTTGGTGAGACAACAACGATGCTTCGATGAAGAGCAAGATGTCAAGCCGGTGACGATGGTGATCATGACAGTGCTTTGGACATGGAGATCAAAAGGCACAAGATGATGATGGCCATATCATATCACTTATTTGATTGCATGTGATGCTTATCCTTTATGCATCTTATTTTGCTTAGTTTGGCGGTAGCATTATAAGATGATCTTTCACTAAATTTCAAGGTACAAGTGTCATCCCTGAGTATGCACCGTTGCTACAGTTCGTCGTGCCGAGACACCACATGATGATCGGGTGTGATAAGCTCTACGTTCAGATACAACGGGTGCAAGCTAGTTTTGCACAAGCAGAATACTCGGGTTAAACTTGACGAGCCTAGCATATGTAGATATGGCCTCAGAACACTCAGACCGAAAGGTCGAGCGTGAATCATATAGTAGATATGATCAACATAGTGATGTTCACCATTGAAAACTACTCCATCTCACGTGATGATTGGACATGGTTTAGTTGATATGGATCACGTGATCACTTAGATGATTAGAGGGATGTCTATCTAAGTGGGAGTTCTTAAGTAATATGATTAATTGAACTTTAATTTATCATGAACGTAGCACCTAATAGTATTTTTGCATGTCTATGTTGTTGTAGATAAATGGCCTGTGTTGTTGCTCCGTTGAATTTTAATGCGTTCCTAAAGAAAGCTAAGTTGAAAGATGATGGTAGCAATTACACGGACTAGGTCGGTAACTTGAGGATTATCCTCATTGTTGCATAGAAGAATTACATCCTGGAAGCACCACTAGGTGCCAAACCCGCTGCAGGAGCAACGCCAGATGTTATGAAAAACCTGGCAGAGCAAAGCTGATGACTACTCGATAGTTCAGTGTGCCATGCTTTACGGCTTAGAACCGGGACTTCAATGACGTTTTGAACGTCATGGAGCATATGAGATGTTCCAGGAGTTGAAGTTAATATTTCAAGCAAATGCTTGGATTGAGAGATATGAAGTCTCCAATAAGTTGTACAACTACAAAATGGAGGAGAATAGTTCTGTGAGAGAGCATATACTCAGAATGTCTGGGTACCACAATCACTTGACTCAGCTGGGAGTTAATCTTCCAATTGATAGTGTCATTGACAGAGTTCTTCAATCACTGCCACCAAGCTACAAGAGCTTCGTGATGAACTATAATATGCAAGGGATGGACAAGACGATTCCCGAGATCTTCGCAATGCTAAAGGTTGTGGAGGTAGAAATCAAGAAGGAGCATCAAGTGTTGATGGTCAACAAGACCACTAGTTTCAAGAAAAAGGGTAAAGGGGAGAAGGGGAACTATAAGAAGAACGGCAAACAAGTTGCTGCTCAGTGAAGAAGCCTAAGTCTGGACCTAAGCCTGAGACTGAGTGATTCTACTACAAAGGGACTGGTCATTGGAAGCGGAACTGCCCCAAGTATTTGGCGGAGAAGAAGGATGGCAAAGTGAAAGGTATATTTGATATACATGTTATTGATGTGTACCTTACTAATGCTCGCAGTAGCGCCTGGGCATTTGATACTGGTTCTGTTGCTAATATTTGCAACTCGAAACAGGGGCTACAGATTAAGTGAAGATTGGCTAAGGACGAGGTGACGATGCGCGTAGGAAATGGTTCCAAAGTCAATGTGATCGCCGTCGGCACGCTACCTCTACATCTACCTTCAGGATTAGTTTTAGACCTGAATAATTGTTATTTGGTGCCGGCGTTGAGCATGAACATTGTATCTGGATCTTGTTTGATGCGAGACGGTTATTCATTTAAATCAGAGAATAATGATTGTTCTGTTTATATGAATAATATCTTTTATGGTCATGCACCCTTGATGAGTGGTCTATTTTTACTAAATCTTGATAGTAGTGATACACATGTTCATAGTATTGAAGCCAAAAGATATAAGTTTAATAATGATAGTGCAACTTATTTGTGGCACTGTCATTTAGGTCATATTGGTGTAAAGCGCATGAAGAAACTCCATTCTGATGGGCTTTTGGAATCAATTGATTATGAATCACTTGATGCTTGCGAACCATACCTCATGGGCAAGATGACCAAGATTCTATTCTTTGGAACAATGGAGCGAGCAATGGACTTGTTGGAAATAATACATACTGACGTATGCGGTCCGATGAGTGTTGATGCTCGCGGCGGGTATCATTATTTTCTTACCTTCAGAGATGATTTGAGCAGATATGGGTATATCTACTTGATGAAACATAAGTCTGAAACATTTGAAAAGTTCAAAGAATTTCAGAGTGAAGAGGAAAATCATCGTAACAAGAAAATAAATTTCTATGATCTGATCATGGAGGAGAATATTTGAGTTACAAGTTTGGTCTTCATTTGAAACAATGTGGAATAGTTTCACAACTCACACCACCTGAAACACCACAGCGTAATGGTGTGTCTGAACATCGTAACCGCACTTTATTAGATATAGTGCGATCTATGATGTCTCTTACTGATTTACCGCTATCGTTTTGGGGTTATGCTTTAGAGACGGCTGCATTCACGTTAAATAGGGCACCATCAAAATCCGTCGATACGATGCCTTATGAACTGTGGTTTGGCAAGAAACCCAAGTTGTCGTTTCTTAAAGTTTGGGGCTGCGATGCTTATGCGAAAAAGCTTCAACCTGATAAGCTCGAACCCAAATCGGAGAAATGTGTCTTCATATGATACCCAAAAGAGACTATTGGGTACACCTTCTATCACAGATCCGAAGGCAAGATATTCGTTGCTAAGAATGGATCCTTTCTAGAGAAGGGGTTTCTCTCGAAAGAAGTGAGTGAGAGGAAAGTAGAACTTGATGAGGTAACTGTACCTGCTCCCTTATTGGAAAGTAGTTCATCACAGAAATCAGTTTGAGTAATTCCTACACCAGTAAGTGAGGAAGCTAATGATAATGATTATGAACTTCTGATCAAGTTACTACCGAACCTCGTAGGTCAACCAGAGTAAGATCCGCACCAGAGTGGTACCGTAATCCTATTCCGAAAGGCATGTTACTTGACCATGACGAACCTATGAAATATGAGGAAGCGATGATGAGCCCAGATTCCGCAAAATGGCTTGAGGCCATGAAATCTGAGATGGAATCCATGTATGAGAACAAAGTGTGGACTTTGGTTGACTTGCCCGATGAGCGGCAAGCCATAGAGAATAAATGGATCTTCAAGAAGAAGACTGACGATGATGGTAATATTATTGTCTACAAAGCTCGACTTGTTGCGAAAGGTTTTCGACAAGTTCAAGGAGTTAACTACGATGAGACCTTCTCACCCGTAGCGATGCTTAAGTGTAACGCCCCGGACACACCCGCCGGTGGTCGTTACTCTTGGCGGGATGTAGACTAGCCCCACCGATCAATACTAGTCTTTTCTGCGCACTTTGTCCTCACTCGTGCGCACCCGGAAGCAACTTCCCGGTCGGTCACCCATCCTAACACTACTCCAAGCTGAGCACGCTTAACTTTAGAATTCTGTCCGAATGGGCTCCCAGAAAAGAAGGAATTCCTTATTGATATGAGTAGTCTATCACCCCTAATAAGCCAGGCCATCACATACACCCCCACTCAGAGGAACCGACGTCCTCGTCGGGCCACAGGAACGTTCCCTCTTGGCACATACGTTTGTGCTTCCAGTCCAGTACATGTGCCATGCCATGTGCCACGACGGGTCACAAACGTCATGAACAACATGACCACGCACCTGTCTGCAACCATCCGTGTAACCGCGAGGGTCGGCTCTGATACCAACTTGTAACGCCCCGGACACACCCGCCGGTGGTCGTTACTCCTGGCGGGATGTAGACTGGCCCCACCGATCAATACTAGTCTTTTCTGCACACTTTGTCCTCACTCGTGCGCACCCGGGAGCAACTTCCCGGTCGGTCGCCCATCCTGACACTACTCCAAGCTGAGAACGCTTAACTTTAGAATTCTGTCCGAATGGGCTCCCGGAAAAGAAGAAATTCCTTATTGATATGAGTAGTCTATCACCCCTAATAAGCCAGGCCATCACATTAAGTCCGTCCGGATCATGTTAGCAATTGCCGCATTTTATGATTATGAAATTTGGCAAATGGATGTCAAAACTGCATTCCTTAATGGATATCTTAAAGAAGAGTTGTATATGATGCAACCAGAAGGTTTTGTCGATCCAAAAGGTGCTAACAAAGTGTGCAAGCTCCAGCGATCCATTTATGGACTGGTGCAAGCCTCTCAGAGTTGGAATATATGCTTTGATAGTGTGATCAAAGCATATGGTTTTATACATACTTTTGGAGAAGCCTGTATTTACAAGAAAGTGAGTGGGAGCTCTGTAGCATTTCTGATATTATATTTGGATGACATATTGATGATCGGAAATGATACTGAATTTCTAAATAGCATAAAAGGATACTTGAATAAGAATTTTTCAATGAAAGACCTCGGTGAAGCTACTTATATATTGGGCATCAAGATCTATAGAGATAGATCAAGACGCTTGATTGGAATTTCACAAAGCACATACCTTGATAAATTTTTGAAGAAGTTCAGAATGGATCATGCAAAGAAAGGGTTCTTGCCTGTATTACAAGGTGTGAAGTTGAGTCAGACTCAATGCCCGACCACTGTAGAAGATAGAGAGAAAATGAAAGGTGTTCCCTATGCTTCAGCCATAGGCTCTATCATGTATGCAATGATGTGTGCCTTGCTATTAGTTTAGCAGGGAGGTACCAAAGTAATCTAGGAGTGGATCACTGGATAGAGGTCAAGAACATCCTGAAATACCTGAAAAAGGACTAAGGATATGTTTCTCGTTTATGGAGGTGACAAAGAGCTCGTCGTAGACGGTTACATCAATGCAAGCTTTGACACTGATCTAGATGACTCTAAGTCACAAACCAGATACATATTTTTATTGAATGGTGGAGCTGTCAGTTGGTGCAGTTCCAAACAGAGCGTCGTGGCGGGATCTATGTGTGAAGCGGAGTACATAGCTGCTTCGGAAGCAGCAAATGAAGGAGTCTGTATGAAGGAGTTCATATCCGATCTAGGTGTCATATCTAGTGCATCGGGTCCAATGAAAATCTTTTGTGACAATACTGATGCAATTGCCTTGGCAAAGGAATCCAGATTTCACAAGAGAACCAAGCACATCAAGAGACGGTTCAATTCCATCCGCGATCAAGTCAAGGAGGGAGACATGGAGATTTGCGAGATACATACGGATCTGAATGTTGCAGACCCATTGACTAAGCCTCTCTCACAAGCAAAACATGATCAACATCAAGACTCCATGGGTGTTAGAATCATTACTGTGTAATCTAGATTATTGACTCTAGTGCAAGTGGGAGACTGAAGAAAATATGCCCTAGAGGCAATAATAAAGTTGTTATTTATATTTCCTTATATCATGATAAATGTTTATTATTCATGCTAGAATTGTATTAACCGGAAACTTAATACATGTGTGAATACATAGACAAACAGAGTGTCACTAGTATGCCTCTACTAGACTAGCTCGTTAATCAAAGTTGGTTAAGTTTCCTAGCCATGGACAAGAGTTGTCATTTGATGAACGGGATCACATCATTAGATAATGATGTGATTGACTTGACCCATCCGTTAGCTTAGCACTATGATCGTTTAGTTTATTGCTATTGCTTTCTCCATAACTTATACATGTTCCTGTGACTATGAGATTATGTAACTCCCGAATACCGGAGGAACACCTTGTGTGCTATCAAATGTCGCAATGTAACTGGGTGATTATAAAGATGCTCTACATGTGTCACCGATGGTGTTTGTTGAGTTGGCATAGATCGAGATTAGGATTTGTCACTCCGTGTATCAAAGAGGTATCTCTGGGCCCTCTCGATAATGCACATCACTATAAGACTTGCAGGCAATGTGACTAATGAGTTAGTTGCGGGATAATGCATTACGGAACGAGTAAAGAGACTTGCCGGTAACGAGATTGAACAAGGTATTGAGATACCGACGATCGATTCTCAGGCAAGTAACATACCGATGACAAAGGGAACAACGTATATTATTATGCGGTTTAACCGATAAAGATCTTTGTAGAATATGTAGGAACCAATATGAGATTCCAGGTTCCGCTATTGGTTATTGACCGGAAGTGAGTCTCGGTCATGTCTACATAGTTCTCGAACCCGTAGGGTCCGCACACTTAACGTTCAATGACAATCGGTATTATGAGTTTATGTGTTTTGATGTACCGAAGGTAGTTTGGAGTCCCGGATGTGATCACGGACATGACGAGGAGTCTCGAAATGGTCAAGACATAAAGATCGATATATTGGAAGGCTATGTTTGGACACCGGAATGGTTCCGGATGAGTTCGGGCATTTTGCGGAGTACCGGGAGGTTACCGGAACCCCCCGGGGAGTCAATGGGCCTTAACGGGCCCTAGTGGAGAAAGAGGGTAGCAGGCAAGTGGTGGGGCGTGCCCCCTAGGCCCAAACCAAATTGGTTTAGGGTTTGGGGGGCCGGACCCCCTTTCCTTCTTCTCTCCTCCTCCTTCCTCCTTCTCCTAGTAGGAATAGGAAAGGGGGGGGGAAACCTACTTGGAGTAGGATTGCCCCCCCTTGGGCGCGCCTCCTCCTAGGCCGGCCCTCTCCTCCGCCCCCCTTATATACGGGGGAGGGGGCACCCCATAGACACACAAGTTGATTGTTTAGTCGTGTGTGGTGCCCCCTCCACAAAATTCCACTTCGGTCATATCGTTGTAGTGCTTAGGCGAAGCCCTGCGTCGGTAACTTCATCATCGCCGTCATCACGCCATCATGCTGACGAAACTCTCCCTCAGCCTCAGCTGGATCAAGAGTACGAGGGACGTTACCGAGCTGAACGTGTGCAGATCGCGGAGGTGCAGTGCGTTCGGTACTTGATCGGTTGGATCGTGAAGACGCTCGAATACATCAACTGCGTTTCATAACGCTTCCGCTTTCGGTCTACGAGGGTACGTAGACATACTCTTCCCCTCTTGTTGCTATGCATCTCCTAGGTAGATATTGCGTGATCGTAGGAAAATTTTGAAATACTGCATTCCCCAACATAAAGCACCCTATGAGTGTCTGCTATGGCAATTAACCCAACACCCCGGGCTCTATTGTCCAGCAGGTGGCTAAGAGCAGTCATCAGAGCATCCGGACTGAAGTTACCTTGCTCCATGACGATGTTGTACAGGTTAGGGTGGACGTCAACCGGCTTGCTCTCCCTAATGGTGGTTGCCACCTCCTTGGCAGTGTGAGTCATGGTGCTGACGATGCTCAGCTCCTCCATCAAGCCGCCCTCTTCCTCTCAAGTACAGGAACGTGATTAACACCCTCATCAGGACCATTAGGGACAACGATCTTTGACTCCTGGGCACCTGGATAGTCAAGCATAGGTGAACCAAGCGGCTCACTAGATCCCATGGCATGCTTACCGGTAGCCAGCCCAAAGGAGAAGATCGGATGCATCTGTGAGTAGTTCTAGACGGGAGTGTTGAGGAACTCTGCATTGTGATTGGCTGTAGGTGTCATGATACCATTGTGTGCCGCTAAGGTATCTGAGCTTGGACACTTGGATCCATCTGGCTCTCCACTTCCTGAAGTGGTTGTAGACTTGGGTCGAGGTGACCTCTTGGCCACAAACCTCAAACACATGCTTGTCAACAGAGTTCAAATGCACCTCCTTGAAGTCCTTGTTAGTCATCACCCCCACTGACTATAATCTCACACATCTTGTTAAGCACAAAGGTGAACAAGAATGGCTGACATTTCATCGAGTTTCCTCTCCCAACCATCTTTGCCTTTCCAGCCTTGATGGCTTCCTTGTGTGCAGCAATAACAATAGAATTAGGTACATCCAACACATATGCTAGAGGCCTAGCAGACCCCTCGAAGACATCTGAATCCGGAGGCACCTGCTCCTCGGTCATAGGCTAGGAGTCCTCAACATAGGACGGCGATAATTGGCTCCCGAACAAGACAATGAACCGACTAAACTCTTGCGTGCTCGTGTCCTACAAGCGTTAACATTAGGACTAGTGAAACACACTACACACAGATATTAAGAAAGACCAATACAAGTGAACAGTAAACATAGTGCACATGGATCATAAAGTTCAACACACCACTTTATGTCTGATCTTCAAGCTCATAGCATGCCATGGAGTTCAACACACTACCACACCTACATACTTGTAAACTTCTACACATGCTTTGATTCACAACCTAGTAATACCATAATATCATCCTTGCCGACATGGAAAACAACATGAACATCATCAAAGCATACAAGCAACACCTAGCATGCT
The DNA here is from genome assembly GCA_034509565.1 of Triticum monococcum. Lineage (NCBI taxonomy): Eukaryota > Viridiplantae > Streptophyta > Magnoliopsida > Poales > Poaceae > Triticum > Triticum monococcum. The sequence goes on along the minus strand of CM067843.1, from coordinate 69,608,790 downwards.
ACCAATCCATCACCACTAGCTACCACTACATTGCATTCTCATATATTGACAATTTACAATGCTACTACATACTCATAAATATACTCCTATCACATGCTCACAGATCTACCTAGAACGACTAGAGAGGAGGGATTGATCGAACTTACAACCATTGGTGCAACCGGGTGGAGGTGCGGAACATGTCAGAGAAGAGGAGGGAAAACAAATCCCTGCCGACGTCTGCCGCCGACTGGAGAAGACGCGCCGCTTACCTGCTCGTCGGTTATGATCCATGCGGGACGAAAAGCTCGAAGGAGTGATTGGACGGAGAGTCTGTGTTGTGATCCGAAGGTGGCTACACAGATTGATCGATTAGACAAGAGGTGACCCAATTCCTCCCACCATTTTTTTCGAAAACGTGCGCGAGCACGCGTCATCCCTCCCCCCCCCCCCCCCCCCCCCCCTGCTCACATGAACTTGGCATGGCGTCCCCTCCCCTGCATATTGCCTGAGGTTGACTAAACGAAAACAGCCGATTCAGTCATTCCTATCGAGCCTGTCTGAAATGCTTTAAAATTCGTGCTATACGGACCAAACAATGAACATAGACTACCAAACAGACCAAAGCTGCATTGCACGGGTGTGATCCGACCTCGCACTGGATGGCTGGCATCAGATCCGGCCTCGTGCAAATCGCAACACCCCGCTTGATCTGTTGACTGCGCGGTGCTTCGTGGAGGCTCTCGGGAGTGGCACCCGCACCTAGAGTAGATCAAAACCTCCTCGGGAGGGAGAAGAGAAGGGGCCCAAGCCTCGCCTCGTCTCGCACCACAAAAAGGATCGCGTGAACCGTACTCCCCTCCTCTCCTTCCTTCTTTCCTGGAGCTCTTTACTCCACTCTCACTACTCACTCGTGACTCGTGACTCGTGACACGCCACTCGATTCACAGACACGAGAAGGCCAGCAATGGCGCCGCGCGCGTCGTGAGACAGGCAGAGCCACAGCCTACAGAGGGCGGGCGGCGTTGGCGCTGGCGGTGGCGGTGGGGAGCGAGTAACCGGCCAGTTTGCGCGCGCGTGCGCCATGGAGGGCGGCCCGGCGATGGCTCCGGCGGCCGCGTGGTGGCCAGGGGCGGGGGCGGGGGCGCAGGAGCAGGAGGAGATGCGGTGGCGGCAGCTGGACGGCGGCGTCAGCGCCGTCTCCTTCGGCTTCGTCGCCACGGCCATGCTCGTCTCCATGTTCCTCGCCATGGCCGTGCTCGAGCACTTCCTCCGCGCCCCGCCCATGGGCCCGCCGGAGCCCTCGCCGCCCCGTGGACCAAGAGGGATCCTCCTCCGCCTCCTCCGCCGCGGCCGCGGCGGTGGACGCGGACCCCCCGGCGCGGATCTCGAGGCCGCCAGGAAGCTCGACGCCGGATGCGCGTCCCCCGAGGTACCACACGGCACTGCCACTCCCGCACGCTCCGCCGCCGCCCCATTCCCCGTTCGCGCCCGCTTTTTCATGATTCCGTCGGTCGCCCTTTTCCCCTTTCCGCATCGCTTTTACTGCTCACCGTGCGTGTGTGTGTCACTGTGTCTGCGCACTTGAGACGGACCCAGATTGCGCATCATTTCGCCCCTCCCCCGTACCTCCACTCCAGTCGACTCCGCCATGATGCAGTAGCCATGGCTAGGGCTAGGTCAGGAGGGAGGCATCCGAGGAGGATGCAGCCCAAGCAGGAACGGACAACAGAAAGCTCTGCTGCCACCGCCCATTTCTTGCCTCCATTTTTACGGCGGCTCTGAAAGTATCTTAACATACACATCAAAGGAGCAGATTTTGATCCGCAGCGTCAGACCAGATCTTGCTGATGTGGTTCATCACTTCATCACAGCACATCTTCGTCAGTAGTGGTTCATGGCAGCGTATCCATCCATTATAGTGGAACTGATGTTACGTTCGTCCAAACTCGGAAACAACTCATTGATTATCTTGGTCGGGATGTGTCCTACTAATACTAGCTCAACCCCACAAGTCTCTGTTAAGCCACAGCTCATTTAATTAGCTTGGTCGGGGTGTCCCACTGCTTCAACCCCACAAGTCTCTGTTAAGCCGTTAGCCACATCGATTTCTCCTGTCAGATTACTGATTACCCCTATAATCAGCTGCTGCTGTCTCAACAGTTAATCATCATTCGTCATTATTTGGGTCGCTTTGTGCTAAGTGGCCACATGGTGTTTGTTCAGGAAAGATGGGCTAGGGTAGATTGATTACGCGGGTGGATCTTCCTGATGCGCGTAATTCATTTCTACCCTTCTGTATTCTGTCTTGTGGTTAAGTTCAGTTGGCACCTTCACATGGCTTGCAGCAACATTCTTCTACATTTTGTATGGTGTGATTTGTAGTAGTAGAAGACAAGGGGGGTCGCTATTTAAGATCATGGGTTATGGAATTGAGAGGGGGATTTGGCAGACAGTGTGGAGCAGACAAGGCCCACCCCTATCTGCACCTCACAGCAAGGTCTAAGTCACATTCTTGTTTGCAATGTTGATTTTCCATCCAAAACTCGTCAGCCACACCCTGCAGGTCCCAGATGGTGTGGTCACCATTGTTTGCTCACTGTGAAGTGCGGAACCCCCTGTTACTAAGATGGACCAGCAGCACAATTTACTTCGAGCTGCAGTGTGCCCCATCAATCCATCATGGAAATCAAGAGAGATCAGTTAATTAGACACGGGAGGAGCGTTGAAGTACAAAGTATAAATGGTGTCCTTGTCTAAGAACTTGACTTAACCTTTAGAGACTTTGATGCTAGACTTCACACAAAAATAAGTGGTTGTCTCTTGCTCGCTAGCTGCGCCGTACCATGAGCTGCTCGCAGCCATGCTCACACGGTTTGCCTCGGTGGTGCATGACTAACCTCCTTTCGTGCTCCCGCTGGTCGGCATACCCCGCATAACCTTAGTTGTGCCGCCTGTTTGTTGTTCGCCGAGAGATTGAGGGAGGCGTTAGGGGCTTCTGTAATCAAGAGGATGAGTGGTTTGACGTGCAGCGTGCTAAATGAATGAGCGGGCGATCAGTTAGTGTTGTGAATTAAGGAGTGGTATGGACTGAAATAATTTGAGAATATATACAAAGTATCTTGCCGATCTGTAGTATAAACGCCTAATGTACCTAATAAATACGTGGGTATTTTGTGAACATAAAATAAAATTGGGTGTACACCTGTACTTCCATGACCTTTTGTGTCCTTGTGTCTAGCACCAGCTTCTGTTTCTGGTAGTAACCAAATGGTGGCCAAGAACAATCTTGTGTGCTATTCATGAGGAACTCTTCATGCATACTTTATAAGTTTGAAATATTGATTGGAAGATATTGTAAAAGAGAATGAGGTTGACTGAGCGCCGCCAAAATATAAAATTCAGTATTTTTCTGTAGTCTTTCTGAAATTTGCCAAATCACCTTTCCGCTATGATATAGAAAAACAAAATGATATATCACCTGTTGCAGACCCTGTATAGCTGTGTAACGTGCCAAGTAAAAGCCACCACATACATACAGATTCAATATTGGCAGTATTGAAGTGTCATATGAAAGCTTCTTCCATGTTTTCATAACGTGTTTGTCAAGAACAGCATCGGTTATTGAGCTTTGTTCCCATTTTCTGCGAGGAACGTTGTCATCCAGCTATTATGTATATAGTTCATTTCTCGATGACAAGTCATTCATGATCGTTACTGAATCTGGACCATCAGTCCCAGCTTCCATCCAAGTTCAGATAAATTTCAGTTCTTGCATCGTAGGGGCTCCAGTTCCACCCAATTTCAAATTATCTTGTGATCAGCTCTTGCTTTATTCAAGTTGTATATCATAGTGGATGTCACGTACCTTATACATGACAAAGAGATACTAGCTCTAGGACCTGCTCGAGATGACCCTGGAACCAAGTGGCAAAGGTGTCTTGATGGCAGCCACACCTCAGTGCCAAGGGGGAGAGGACTGGAGAAGTATGTCATGTTTTTTCTGCTTAATCCAACCAAAAGATGTGCCAGCCCTTATATCAAAGATGCTTGCCCCTAATACAAGTAACCAAACTTATCTTTCTTATAAAGATAACTTGCTTGCATGAATAACTGTGGAGTTGGGTGCTCCTCCAAGGACTTCATGGGTTCCAAATTTCACTCATTGCTGCTGACAATGATTTTATGGGTTCCAAATTTCTCTTTCTTATATATTATTTTGGATGAAGGAAATTCAAATGTTTTTGTTTTGTTTTGTATTTTTTTACTTCAGTGATTATGTTGTAGCTGCTGCTCTTGTACTGTGCATATGAGAATTCTCTGGACTAGGGTTTTCAGAATCAGTTAGTGACTCTAAAGCAATAGCAATATGCTAGAGCAGAGTTCTGTTAGACCTGGCATTGCTAACTCAAACCCGTCTTCTGTTCTCTTGTGCCATTTGTGGAACTTGTTTGCCTGAATATTGATATACCATACAACAGGTGATTTATCATTGTTTGTGTCAATTTCACATTGGTTGGGCTTATTTGTGTTTTTTTGATATTCTGTTTTCTCTCTTTACCAGCACATAATTTTATTTTTTTGGAAATACAACTGATCATGAATTTATGACATCCCTATTTCTGACTGCACCAAGGCATCTCATGTTAGCATTGTCGCATTGGATGCGGAGAGTTCAGTACATACACATTGTTGTTACTGATTACTTCGTTTATATGTGGCTTTGCAGATGCCCGTGTATTCCAAAGGCGTATCGGTCCTGATGCCAGGACAGGACGTGCCGACGTTCATCGCGCACCCCGCGCCTGCGCCCTGCCCCCCAGAGAGGGTCCGATGGCCGTCGCACCAGCCCGCTCCTTTTGCCGGTTCCTCGTCGAATCCGTGCTAGCATATGACCGCCGGACCGGAACACCGCTCTGCCCCACCATCCAAGGGAAGGAGCAAAGGAATGGCGGCGACGATCCACAGGGAGCACCGAGCACACCTCTGTTTCCTTCTGTGGCCATGTCACCACCGGTCCCCTGGTGGAACGGGGAGCGGCTCTCTCCATGCGTTGTACAGTTTGTTTAGATGTCTGTTGTGGAGCAAGTTCTGCTGGCTCCTGCTGCTGCCTGTATTACGGCGGGAGAGGAGCGGCTAGTCTAGTGGATCCACGGAATTGTTGCCAATCCCACTTGCTCGGCTAGTAGTGTTTAGATGCTTCCCGTTGTCGTTGGTCATAGAGTCGTAGATGTGTGTCATGGATTGATGTACACGTCTCGTGTAATTTCGCTGCATAAATGACTTGTAGCCTGTGGGACTTTCGCCTCCTGGGAGGCTTGGGTTTTAGAGATTTTGAAATCTTTATTCTTTTTTTTAACCCGAAATCTTTATTCTAGCTGTTCTTGCTAGGCAGGCATGGAGGATACTGGGAAGGGTGTGTCTAGAACTCGGGTCGTTATTTTGTATGAGCGGCACGGCTGGATGCTACAAACGGCGACAAAAAATGTTGTGGCAGTATGACAACAAATGCTACAAGCGTTCTAACTAAAATGCTACAACTGTCAGTGAAGGATGTTGCCATCGGTGATATCACGAAAGTTGTGGCTAGTCATTTTTCATTTTTCACTAGTGTATAAAATAAGGGCCTGTTTGGTTTCAAATAAGTTATCAACTTATAAGTTGAAAAGTAAAAAAAGTGATTTATTTTACTAAATATATTCAACTTATAAGTTATAAGTTGCTCCACCCCAACTTAAAACTGGTAAGTCACCTCCTTTTACGTGGGTTCCATCACCTTTACGTGAAAAAGCAAGGTGAAAAGGTGTGGTCAGATGACTTATAAGTCAAGTGACAATCAAACAGGCGTGACTTATAAGTCATTGGTATTAAGTCACCTGACTTATTAAAACCAAACAGATCCTAAATAGGATGAAGGGGTACTTAGTGAAGGAGAATGGGTTGTTATGCGGTACTACCTCCGCCCAGGTTTATAGTTCACCACGACCAAAACGCATGGACAACGCACACGATTTTCTAGCAAAGCAAAGCAACGCAAGCAGTTATTCGACTCGCATGCGTGCATGCAGATGTAGTTTCGGGAAATCAGTAGTACTTTCTCTCTCCCATGAGCTGGTAGACATCGTCATCCGATCAGCGAGCTCCCTCTCCCATGGATTGCCCTACATCTGTTTACTAGAGGTTGGGGATTAAGAAAGGAAATAACCACGCTTTGGGAGACGTACAGACCTGAGGGCGTTCGATTGAGGCAATGGCCTTGTAAACACGTACGCGTCTACACTGCCTAACGGACCTGTAAACCATGACGAAAGTAGTACATGTTTGGCCGTATCTGCAGACTTTGGAGGCAAGGGCGGAGGAAGGCATGGAGGCACTGACCTTCACCGGGAGAGGAGTTGAGGAGGGCACGGAGGCACTGATCTTCACCGGGAGAGGAGATGAGGAGGGCATGACCCGCGCCACTAGGGAGGGCAGTTTCATGCGCTATTTCCTGTCCCCTCTCACTTATTTTCCTAGGAACAAAACGGGTAAGTGGAGGCGAGGGAGATAGCGATCCATAATTCATCATCATCAAAGTCGAGTGGGGAGGCTGTGAATTCGGGTTAAGACTAGCCACAATGGAGAGTAACATACACTAGTAACATACACGTATTCCTAGACTATGTTACTATCTTCATAGTGGATATTAACATATGTGTGATAACATGCATAGTTTCATTTATTAGGTTATAGACTCATATTGCATTGGGACATGTGATGTTACAGTAACTAACTAAGTTACTACTACTACCTCTTCCCTCATTAACTCATTGCCACATAATTAAATTTGCTGAGGTGGACTCGATGTTACTGCTGAATTTACTCCCATTGTGGCTAGTCTAAGAAAGGTGGAGTGAGGGAGCGGCCCGGTGAATATTTTCGCTATGATGCCGAGACTGAACACCGAGACCCGTCGAATTTGAAGCCTGTCCATGCTCCATGGGATCAAATAAATTTGTGAATTTTTCTTCGACAGCTTTGCATGTCATGAAATCGAGGATGATATCGTGAATTAAGAGTGAATCCCACATGTATAGTAGATTAAGAGGGTGCTTGGATCCAAGGGACTATTTTTAGTCTGACTAAAAATAGTCTCTTTTAGAGGCTAAAGTTCCAAGCACCCCTGACTAAAGAGAGGCTAGGACTAGTTTTGAGGCTAAAATTTTTTAGTCATAGAAAACCTACTAAAATATGTATTAGCCCCCTCTCTCCTCATTTAATACCTCTCCTTTAACACATGCGAGTTCTGGATTGAAGGGTTTGGAGGATAATAAATGCTCAATAACTTGATTTTAGTCTCTTTAGTATTTGAATCCAAGCATGGGTGAGTCTAGCAAGTTTTAGAGGGTGCTTGGATCTAAGGGACTATTTTTAGTCTGACTAAAAATAGTCTCTTTTAGAGGCTAAAGTTCCAAGCACCCCTGACTAAAGAGAGGTTAGGACTAGTCTTGAGGCTAAAATTTTTTAGTCATAGGAAACCTACTAAAATATGTATTAGCCCTCTCTCTCATCATTTAATACCTCTCCTTTAACACATGCGAGTTCTGGATTGGAGGGTTTAGAGGATAATAAATGCTCAATAACTTGATTTTAGTGTCTTTAGTATTTGGATCCAAGCATGGATGAGGCTAGCAAGTTTTAGTTCCACTAGTTTTAGTCATGGGACTAAAACGTCTCCAAGCACCCTCTTAGTCCCATTACTTTTAGTCATGGGACTAAAACGTATTCAAGCACCCTCTAACTCCATAGTAAGTATATTGTTGACTTATGAAGTTCAACTATCCAATGATGGTTCGTTACCTTGGGGAAATATACAAGTAGTAAGTGCTTTGCAGCAGGAAAAATGTCAATCGAAAATTGAACTCCGATTCCTGCCACGGTGAAACTCCAATACGCGCGCGTGGGCCGAAACCCGTCAGCTCCCCGCCCATCGTCTTTCCGCCACGTCAGCGATCCGCGCCAAGGCGCCTCCAGGTCGTCCATCACACACCGTGGCGGACGGCCGATATCACATCGATCCGCGGCACCCATCCGTCCACCAATCAGAGCCTGCCTCCCTCCTCCTATAAACTCGCCACACACTCGCCGGTCATCCATCACCATTCCTCCCACCTCCCATTTAATTTGTGATTTGTTTTCAATCCATGAATGTTTCAATTTCATATTTGTTTTTAGAATTCATGAACATTTTTCCTTATTAGCATTTTTTTCAAATATGTGATCTTTTATTTTTTGTATCCGTATTTTTTAAATTTTTTTGAAGGGCGATACTCTGCGCCGGCGCACCGGCCAAACGATTCGGCTGGTCCACCTAGGACCGTAGGATTCCTAGCGATGCCAATGATTGCTAGCCATCGGATATGCCTCCCCCGCTTTGTCCTTCTTCTTCAGCGAGCGCCACACATCAGCTACAGGAGGCTGCAGCGCTATCGACCCCCGCCATAATGCCCCGCGAGGCGACCGAGTCCGAAGCACCACTGCACGCCGGGCTCGCCGATGTTCGCCGCCGCTCGCCGCCCTCACGCAATCTCCTCCCCCGCTCAAAAATTGATCCATGGAGGCATGAATCCTCGCCGGTTCCAGCATGGAAAATCCTCATGCGCGCCACCAGATGCAGCTCCCGCCTCGTTGATGATTGCAGCTCCGTCATCATCCCCCGCTTGCAGCTCAGCTCCGCCGTCGTCCCCTTCCTGCAGCTCCGCCGGCGCCCCCTGCTTACAGCTTATCTTCGCAGTCGATGGACCAATGGAGACGACGAAGTAACATGCAAAAAATCACTATATATGGTTCCAGCAACCAAATTTGCTGCTTGTAGCATTTCAAGTCGTTGGTTGAAGCTCATTTTGCAATGGTCGAAGCATTCATGCCACCTGGTTCCAGCATATTACCCGCAGGTTCCACATCGCCGTCAAGGTCGCAGTACCATTGTGTTCGCTGTCTACCACCATCTTAGCAAACTCTGTTAGTAGCAAAACTGACATCTCTGGTAGTAGCAAAACTCCGATACGGTTGCAGCAACAAAATTCCATCGTCGCCGTCGAGCAACGCCGACGTGGATGGAAGTAGCAAAAATTGACTTCGGTTCCAGCAAAATCAAACATGGTTGTAGCAAAAATAATTGATCGGAAAAACACAGGGATGTAGCATCTCGTGAGAATGAATGTAGCAATCGTCAACACCCGTGGTAACAATAAACTGACAAAAATGTTGCATCAAGAAATACAGTTGAAAGGACATGCGGTGCCCCCATGTGTGGTTTTGGTAATTGATGACAATCTCTATGGACTAACGGTTGCCTTGAGTTATATTTGAAGGATTTGTCCATAGGATTGTCTTGAAGTCCATGTGTTGGTTTCAAGGAGTTTATGAGATGGCCAAAGTGCTTTTCAAGGAATTATCCAAAGATTGGTCATGTGTGAGTTGAGATGGCCAAAGTGCTTTTTAAGGAATTATCCAAAGATTGGTCATGTGTGAGTTGAGCTTATTGCAAGCATGTCTTGAAGAAGAAGATTGTGTGATCATTCATGTTTACCTTCAAGACATCATCCAAATGAAGAGAGTTGGAAAGATTGAATGTTGATCAAGACTAAGTCAAGAGTGAATCAAGTTGATCAACTCACAAAGCGTGGAAGAAGTATCGAGAGGGATCAAGTGATCCCATGATATGGTAAGCATTGTCCATTACGCTTTGTGTACTAACCCATGGTTTTCGTGAGAGTTCTTTGTGGGGTTAGGTTGCGGTGTGCAAGTTCAAGTGAAGCATCACGAAGAGATCAAATGCTTGAAGCTTGCCGTCCTTTGTGGTGACAATGAACTTGTGAAGATGTGCAGAAGAGTGGCTCACCCATAGTGGAGTATGGGGGAGCAATCGACTAGTTTTCATCGAGTCAACACAATCAAGAAAGGTGGTCCAACTTGAGGGAGTTAAGATCGTCATCATCTAGCTCAAGTGGACCATGTGCAAGGCAAAGGTTTGCCCTTGATAAGTTTTCTATTTTACCGGTCTCATGATGGTAGTTGGGAGACCGGGTTATAGAATCGATTGTCATACTATCAAGGGGGGCTCTCGATGAGTAGCTTGATCGTATCGTTCATTGAGAGCTAAAACCATTGCATCCTTGCATCATCTTTCTTGGTTCTTGTTTGGTTCTCTTTGTGAGTTTTGGAGCTTATGGTCATCTTGGTGACAAGCTCGAGTTCATCGAAAACGGAGTTCACTCGCATCTTCTATGATGTTTTCGATGTTGGAGGTTATGCCGGTTCTTCTCGGTTGGAGGTTTCACTCCTCTATTTGTTGGCGTACCTCCCCTGCCTCTTCTTACTATAACCAGTCGATGTTTTGATGCTACTCGTCGTCTTGTTTCCAACAAGCTTGAGTTTGCTCAATTCGGAGCTCATATGCAGAAGTTATAGCAGTTTTGGTTTTCCGTGAAGTTTACTTGCTTTCGTGGAAGTGGCATAAGAATGGCGCCAGCGGTAGTACCGCTGGGCCGGAGCGGCAGTACCGCTTATCGCCACAAGCGGTAGTACCGCTGTCCCACAGCGGTAGTACCGCCCATGGCCATAAGCGGTAGTACGGCTCCGGTTCCACGCTGGTACCGCCTCGACTCGAGACGTGGTTTTCTCGTGTCGGGTTCAGCGGCAGTAGGAGCGGCAGTACCGCTCATGTGCGGTAGTACCGCGGGTACCACCACCCCTAGCGCCGCTCAATGGCCCTTCTCTTTGTTCCTTCTCCCTGTGCTCGTGGTAGGCACTGTGTGCGGTCCCAGCGGTAGTACCGCCGGGCCGGAGCGGCAGTACCGCTTATCGCCACAAGCGGTAGTACCGTTGTCCCAAGCGGCAGTACCGCTGGCTCCAGCGGTAGTGCCGCTCATACGGCTCCGCCTCACACTATATTTCGCTTCGCTCTCTGTGTTCTACCGCCCGGGCGGTAGTACCGCTCCCCTGAGCGGTAGTACCGCTCGTGTGCGGGCTGAGCACATAACGGTTGGATTTTCCCCCTCCTATAAAAGGGGGTCTTCTTTCCCAATGAACCTTATCTCTTGAGCTCGTGTTCTTCCCCATTGTTGACCTTCTTTGAGCTTACTAACTCTCAATCCCTCCATGAATTTTTGCTAGTTTTTGAGGGAAAAGAGAGAGGAGATCTAGATACACATTTCCACCAATCACTTTCTCCTCTATTTGAGGGGAACCCATTAGATCTAGATCTTGAAGTTCTTGGTGTTCTCCTTCTTGTTCTTCCTCTCATTTTCCTCCCTAGCATTAGTTGTTTTGATGGGATTTGAGAGAAAAGGACTTGGGCACTCCGTGTGCCCTTGTCATTGCATTTGGTGCATCGGTTTAAGTTCTCCACGGTGATACGTGGAAGTTACAAGCTGAGAAGCTTATTACTCTTGGGTGCTTGGTACCCTTGAGCTTGTTCCTCTTGGGTGCTTGGACGCCCTAGACGGTTGGTGGTGTTCGGAGCTCAATCATTGTGGTGTAAAGCTCCGGGCGAGCGTCGGGGTTTCCAATTCGGCTGTGAAGATCGCCCCGAGCAATTTGACGGGTACCGGTGACCGCCCCAAGGGTTGGCAAAGTGTACGGGTTCGGTGACCGTCCCCAAGGGTTGCCATTTGTACGGGTTCGATGACCGCCCTCAAGGGTCCTTTAGTGGAATCACGGCATCTTGCATTATGCGAGGGCGTGAGAAGATTACGGTGGCCCTAGTGGCTTCTTGGGGAGCATCGTGCCTCCACACCGCTCCAAACAAAGATTTGCATTTGCAAGGGTGTGAACTTCGGGATACATTGTCGTCTCCGCGTGCCTCGGTTATCTCTTACCCGAGCCATTTACTTATGCACTTTACTTTGTGATAGCCATATTGTTCCTTGTCATATATCTTGCTATATCATAGTTGCTTATCTTGCTTAGCATAAGTTGTTAGTGTATATAGGTGAACCTAATTGTTTTAGGTTTTATGCTTGGCAAATTAATGGCTAGGTTTATTCCGCATTTGTTCAAGCCTAAACCGTAATTATTTTAAAGCGCCTATTCACCTCCCCCTCTAGGCGACATCCACGATCTTTCAACAGTCCTGGGTCTCGCATATCATGAAGATCGGATGTAGCAAGAATTCGACACACATGTAATAACAAAAAATCAAAACAGTTGTAGCAAAATCGTTCGCCGGTTTCAGCAAAAAACACCATGGGAGAAGATTTGGGGCGGGGGTAGGTGAAAGCAAAAACATAAGCCGGTTCCAACAAAATCAAAACAAGATTGTAGCTAGACAGGACGTTGGTGGTAGCAATTTTAATTGCCGGTTGTAGCATGTAACACAAAAATCCGCGCCGCTCGTCCTCGCCAAATGTTGCTTGGAGCAGCGCTGCCCGTCCTCGCCATCCATGGTGACCACGCTCATCTAGGCCCTCGTCTCCAGCAAACAAGGATGGTGGTAGCAAAAAAGTTGGCTGAATCCAGCAAAAAAAGAACACGGTAGTAGCAAATTAGGAAAAGATGAGCCCCGGTTCCAGCAAACAAAGGATGGTGATAGCAAAAACTTGAATCGACCTAGCAAAAACAAAATACGGTGGAAGCAAATTTTGGAGCCCTTTCCAACAAAAACAATGATTCCAACAAAAAAATCATCGTCTCCGTTTGCCGGCCACCGGGCGCAGTCGCCATGGTCGGCAGGCCACCCGGCGCAGGTCCTAGGACGACGGATGACTGGCTCCAGCATGGTTCGTCGCCGGTTCCGGCACGCGGCGCGGTCGTGCAGTAGGAGCCCGCCGTTGATAAAAAAAGCATCGGCGTCGGCCAGGTCGAGCATGCGACGATGTCCCCCCGTACAGCCTCGCCCAACCTCCCAAGCATGACGCCCTCGCATCTGGCTTGCTTCTCAGCTAGCGGCCATTGCTGGGATTAAAGGGGGAGTGTTGTTCGGCTCGACGGCGGCGAGAAGCTGGGCGCTGGGATATGGCAGCAGAGAAAGAGATGGGGAAAAAATGAGTGGTACGCGCGTGAGAGGATAAGGAAGGAAGATGCTTCAGCGGTGGGGTGGGGGTGGGCCTGGCAGAACACGTGGCTTGCGTACGATCGCTGGATCGCACAAGAATCCCACGACGCACGCGAAACCGGCGGAGCGTTCGGCCGGTGCGCTGGATATAAACACTTCCCTTTTTTGAACTTCATTTTCAAACATGTGAAACCTTTTCAAATCCATGAACATTCTCAAGTGTAGCATACATATTACAAATCCCCAAATTTTGTTTTTAGAAAAGTGAACGATCAATGGTCAACGATCAGTGGTCAACGGTCAAGGCGAGCTAATCAGCTGGCTGAAAGAAGAATGAAACAGGACGGGGCAACTAGCGGAACGAGGCGGGCGAGCAATGGAAGTGTTAATGGGCCTCAGCCTAGGACATCTTTTAGTGGGCGTTAGGGCCGAAAATTGGCGCTGAAGCGCCGATTAGGAGGACTCCACCATCTGGTCATCACTTTCTCATGTGGCGTGTACCGTGCCATGGACTACTGGGCTGGGCCGATACTTTCCTCAAAATTCGGGACGTGCTACCACTCTCCCATCCAATTGGCAGTCTGGCGAGCAAGAAGGAGAGCTATACATGAAGAGATATTTGATAGTCCTTTTACTACTAACTTTTTCATACTCTCCTTTTTGAGGGATTTGGAGATGATCGATAGAGGAGGGGGCAGTGTTACGAAGCGTGCTAGCTTGGGACAGCATACATGGATGCCTCCGCAAGAGGGTCATGCAAAGATGAATGTGGATGCGGCTGTATCCCAGCTAGGGGAGTTTGGTGCCATGGGAGCAGTGTGCCGAGACCACAGGGGAGTTTTCTTGGGTGCTTCGATCTTAAAACTCGAGTTTATCACGGATGTGAGCACACTAGAGGTAATAGCAGTAAGGGAAGGCCAATCTCTGGCTGAGGATCTATATGAGAACTCCATTCAAATCGCTACAGATTGCAAGAGGGTGGTTGAAGATGTGAAGAGGAACTCGGCGGCTGGCTATGGAGCTATAGTGCATGAAATAATACTTCGTGCAAACTCTTTCCATTCATGTAAAGTAGTTCATGAGTTTAGGAGCTCGAATTTCGAGGCTCACAATCTCGCTAGATATGCTTTGTCCTTAGACTTTGGTCGTCATGTATGGCTAGGACAATCAGGAGATCTTGATTTTCTTCATGTAAACATTATGGGCAATGAATAAAGCATGCGAGATTGTCTCAAAAAAATCCAATTGGATTTCTCAAAAAAAAAAACTCTCCATCCAATTGGAGGCTCCCACCTAGGCGACACGGAAATTTTGATTCCTAAATACTCCCTCCGTTCACTATTATATGATGTTCTATTTTTTAATTGAATATATATAGACAAGTTTTAGTGTGTTTGTACACTCATTTCAATCTACATGTAGTTTATATTAAAATATTCAAAATGTCTTATAATAGAGAGCGGATGGATCACTTGCTAACAGGTTGAAGATAATTTTGTCAGAAGTCATCTACCAGGAACAATGCGCCTTCATTCATGTTTGTCTAATTACCAAGAATATTATTTCAGCTTATGAGTATCTTACCTTCAAGAAAACAAAGAAAAGTAAGATCGATCTCCATTGTGCTCTAAAGTTAGATGTGATGAAGACATATGCCAGGGTGGAATAGAGATATTACGAAGCAATTATTAAGAAACTTGGTGTCGCTCCGAGGTTTGTGCAGATGATTATGAATGTGTCATCTCAGTAACCTTCTTAGTCATGTTTAATGGTGGGGTCTCTCGAGAATTTTGTCCATTCCATAAGATCTGACAAGAGGGGCCCATATCCCCTTATCTATTTTTATTGGTTGTGGAGGGTTTATCATGCTTACTAACAAGGGATGGTGCGGCTAATGCTGGTGTGAAAGTGGCGTCAACGAGTCATGCGGTGAATCACTTGTTATTTGCGAATGATAGTGTCCTATTTATGAAGGCCACCAATGAAGGGGCAACATGGACACGAGATCTTGTACAGCGGTATTGCAATGCTTCGGGATAACATGTTAATTTATCCAAATCATTTATTCTCATGACACAATGGTGAGAAAAATAAAAAAATATTTGGAAACTAAAATTAAATATGTGTTTCATATGTAGATATTCATTTCGGAGCCCAGGCTCATATGCACCTGAAATCTTTCCCGTCGGTTCAACATGTGGATCCGTGCCTTGCTGTGTATTCATTTATGTATTGGGCCCTAGAGTTGCTACTAAGGGCATCTCCAAGTCGGACCAGTAAACCGCCCATATCCATCTGGACCGTGCTGTTCGGACTGCGAAAGACATCCAACGCGGTCCTGTGTTGATCCGCGGGGCGGTCGGAACGCGTATTCTCTTGTATTTTGGAGACAAACGTGGGGAGCTTTGCCGGAGTCCAGACATGCAACTAACCAATCGTATAATTTTTGCTCCCGCCGCAATCGGTTTCGTTGGTTAAATTTATGGTCAGACTTAGATCTCGGGACACGTGAGCGCACTACGTTGTGAAACGGAGAAAATACTTTATAACTACCATTAAATTGCTCTCTGCCGTATCATGTCCGTGAATCACGTCCGGACATAAAACGGTTAAACGGACGTAGACGGGAGAAATTTACAAGAGGTACTCGCAGCAGGGAGTGAACAAGAGAACAGTGCAGAGGTAGATCGAGTCACAAAGTCCACGCGTGAACGTGACACCTACGTGTGCATCACCGGTCAACTCAACAGCTTGGACCGAAGCCAAACGCGAACATTTCATTACTCCTACGTACACTTTCTTCGACTTGGAAAAAGGGTAAACGTCAAAGAAAAGAAACGGAACCTTCAACACTGCACGATCACGCATCACCGTCCCCTCCGCAGATCCCTTTACCAAATTGAGCCTCCTTCCGTACCCCCCACCGCGGCACACCGCGCGCACTCACACAGATCCATGCCGCCGCCGAGCGCGTCACGCGCGGCCATGGCGTGCGTGGTGGCGTCGGAGGTCGCCGCGGTGCTCGCCATCATGCGCCGCAACGTCCGCTACGGCGGCGACGAGGAGCGCCTCGACCACCCCCTCCTCGCGGGCCTCAAGTCCCTCCGCCGCGCCGCGGCCACGTGGGGCCCGCGCCGGTGGCGGGACGTGGAGCCGCTCCTCTACCTCGGCCCCTTCCTCGACGTCGTCCGCTCCGACGAGGCCGGCGCGCCCGCCACGGGCGCCGCGCTCTCGTCGCTCTGCAAGGTGCTCTCCCTCGACCTCGTCGGCCCCGACGCGCCCGGCGCGGACCGGGCCATGGCCGCCGTCGTGGAGGCCGTCGCCGGGTGCCGCTTCGAGGTCACCGACGCGGCGTCCGAGGAGGCCGTCCTGGCCAGGGCGCTGCAGGTGCTGCTCGCCTGCGTGCGCGGCCGCGCCGCGCCGGCGCTCTCCAACCGCCACGTCTGCGACGTCGTCAACACCTGCTTCCGCGTCGTGCAGCAGGCCGGCGCCAAGGGGGAGCTGCTGCAGCGCGTGTCCCGGCAGACCATGCAGGAGGTTGTCCGGTGCGTCTTCGCCCGCCTGCCCGACATTGATGCCACCGCGGTTGCAGACCACAAGGTGTGACAGCCTCTATCTAACCATCCGAGTCTAGTCTCTAGTGTTGCTGTTTGCTTACTTGTGCGCACTGGGAACGTCGAAATCATTATTCGTCCACTTACACCATTATATAATTTAACTCACGACGCTCATATAGGATACTGTCAATGAATGAATGTATAAGTCCTACCAAAAAGAATGAACGCTTACACATAATCTAACCTTGTGATAATCTGAATTCAGTTTCCATTCCTGTGAACTAAAAATATTGAGTTCAGTTCTTACTGGCCTTCAGTCAAGATATTTAGCAAGTTAGTTTCAAAGAAGCATTATGGCATTAACTAAGAATATTCATATGTCCCAGTAGAAATCAACTAGAAAGTTAAAACGCATTACACTCATGATAGCAGTTTTTATGCAGATTGCTGGTACCAAGAACGAAGTTTCGAGTGCTAGCGAAATGGGGAACGGGAGCGATTCTGTGTGCTTGAGTAGCTCACAGGATGAGGTTGGAGGTGAATTTGGTGTTGTGCAAGACAAGGCTATGATGGAGCTGTTTGGGGTTCCTTGCATGGTAGAAATATTGCAATTTTTGTGCTCTCTGTTGAACATAGCAGAAGACAGTCAGGTGGACCCAAATATGAATCCAATTGACTTTGATGAGGATATACCACTCTTTGCTCTGGGGTTGATTAATTCTGCTATTGAGCTGTCAGCTTCGTCCATACAGAAACACCCAAAACTACTGGCTTTTGTACAAGATGAACTGTTCCGCAATCTAATGCAGTTTGGCTTGTCAGATAGCCCCTTGATTCTGTCGACCGTATGCAGTGTTATTTTTACACTCTTCTACCATTTACGTCGGGAACTGAAGCTGCAAATTGAGGCTTTCTTTGCGTGTGTGATCCTTAGGCTAACCCAGAGTAGATATGGAGCTAGTTACCAGCAGCAGGAAGTTGCCCTGGAGACTCTAGTGGTTTTTTGCCAGCAGAAAGATTTTATGGTTGAGATGTATACAAATATGGATTGTGATTTACAGTGCTCTAATGTTTTTGAAGACCTGGTTAATGTTCTGTACAAAAGTGCATTCCCTGAGGAGAGTACCTTGTCAACTTTAAATGTGCTTGCTTTGGATGGTTTGGTTGCTGTCATTCAGGCAATAGCAGAGAGGATTGGTAATTCACCTCAGCACTGCCAGCAGCCAGTGCAAGAATTAAGTGAATATTTTCCCTTTTGGCAATTAAAGTGTGAGAACATTAATGATCCTGATCAATGGGTTAGATTTGTTAACCAGCAGAAAAGCATCAAGAGAAAGCTAATGGTTGGCGTTGAACATTTTAATAGGGATAAAAGGAAGGGCTTTGAGTACCTGCAAGCTGCTCATCTCTTGCCTGAAAAACTTGATCCACAAAGTGTTGCCCTGTTTTTCCGCTACTCGCCTGGATTAGACAAGAATCTTCTTGGGGACTATCTGGGGAATCATGACGAGTTCTCCATTCAGGTCCTTCATGAATTTTCTAGAACCTTTGACTTCAAGGAGTTGAACTTGGATGCTGCCTTGAGGCTCTTCTTGGAAACCTTTCGGCTGCCTGGTGAATCACAGAAGATACAAAGGATTCTTGAGGCCTTTTCTGATAGGTACTATGAAGAGTCACCAGAATTGTTCGTAAACCGGGATGCTGCCCTGGTGCTGTCGTATTCAGTAATCTTGCTCAACACGGACCAACACAATGTACGGGTTAAGAATAAGATGTCAGAAGAAGATTTTATTAGGAACAATCGCCGCATCAATGGTGGGAATGATCTTCCAAGGGAATTCTTATCTGAGCTATATTATTCTATTTGTCGAAATGAAATCAAAACCATTCCCGAGCAAGGAGTTGGATGCTCAGAGATGTCTTTCAGCCGCTGGGCTGATCTGATGTTTAAGTCAAAGAGGGCATCAGCTTACATTGCTTGTCACTCCTATCCTTTTCTTGATCATGACATGTTCCTTATCATGGCCAAGCCAACAGTTGCTGCTATCTCAGTGATCTTTGATAATGTTGAGCAAGAAGAGATTCTTACAAGATGCATTGATGGGTTTCTGTCAGTGGCAAAGCTGGCTGCATCCTATCATCTTAATGATGTGCTGAATGATCTTGTTGTGGCACTTGGTAAGTTCACCATTTTGTCGATCGCTTCCTGTGATGATCCTGCAACAGCTTTTGGTGAGGACACCAAAGCTAGAATGGCAACAGAGGCTCTTTTCACTATAGCAGCGACTCATGGTGATCACATAAACAGAGGATGGAGGACAATTGTAGATTGCATTTTAAGATTTCATGAGATAGGTCTCCTTCCTGCTTGTCTCACCAACGGTGCAGCTGATGATGAGGAGTCCTTCTCTGCTTCATTGCCCACCAAAGTTTCTCAAGTTGAGCCAAAGAAAACATATGGGCTGATGGGGAGGTTCACCCAACTACTGTATTTAGATGCTGAAGAGCCAAGGTTCCAGCCAACAGAGGAGCAACTTGCTGCTCAGAGGAATGCTTCAGAGACCATAAAAAAGTGCCAAATAGGTACCATCTTCACCGAGAGCAAATTCCTACAGGCTGACTCGCTCTTGAATCTGGCAAGAGCCCTCATTCAGGCAGCAGGCCGACCTCAGAAGATCACCAGCTCAATAGATGTTGAAATCAATGCAGTCATCTGCTTAGAGCTTATCATTGCCGTCACATTAAACAACAGAGACAGGATTGTCCTCTTATGGCATGATGTTTATGAGCACATAACTCACATTGTTCAGTCCACAGTAATGCCCTGTAATCTGGTGGAGAAAGCTGTTTTTGGCCTCCTGGACATCTGCCAGCGTTTGCTTCCGTATAAGGAGAACCTCGTGGATGATCTACTGAGGTCGCTTCAGTTAATCTTGAAACTTGATGCTCGTGTGGCTGATGCGTATTGCGAGAGCATCACCCAGAAGGTCGCATGCCTTGTCAAGGATAATGCAACACATATCAAGTCTCAGCTGGGTTGGCAAACTATCATTTCCTTGCTCTGCGTCACTGCTCATCATCCAGATGCCTCCGATGCTGGTTTTGAAGCCCTGATTTACATCATGTTTGAGGGGGCACACCTCTCACCTGCCAACTTTGTGCTTTCGGTGGAGGCCTCAAGACAGTTTGCAGGGTCTCGGCTCGGGTCCGCTGAAAGATCTATCCATGCTTTGAACCTAATGGCTGAATCAGTGAATTGCCTTGCACGCTGGTCACATGAGGTTAAGGAAGCTGGTGGAGAGGCCGAAAGGATGCTGGAAGGAATCGCTGAGATGTGGCTGCGGCTAGTCCAGGCGCTACGAAAGGTGTGCACAGATCAGAGAGAACAAGTGAGGGATCATGCTCTGGTATTGTTGCACAGATGCTTAGTAGCTGATGGGATATCAGTTCCATCTTCGGCGTGGTTGATGTCATTCGACATTGTCTTCCAGTTGCTTGATGAATTGCTAGAGATTGCGGAGAATTTCTCGCCAAAGCATTATAGAAACATGGAGGCGTCCCTCTTGCATGCCGTAAAGCTGTTGTCCAAACTATCCTTGCAGTCACTCAATGATCTTTCGGCACACAGCGGTTTCAGTAAGCTGTGGTTGGAAGTACTGGACATGATAGAGAAGCTCATGAAAGCCAAAGTAAGAGGGAGCAGCAGGACTGAGAAGTTACAAGAGGCCGCCACAGAGCTACTCAAGAACATACTGCTGGCGATGAAAGCGAGCGGGATCTTATCGACGACAAGCAGCGTCGGGGAGAACAGTTTGTGGGAAGCAACATGGCTTCGGGTTAACAAGATTGCGCCTTCGCTTCAGTCAGTGGTTTTCCCTGATTATAATGATGCAGTACAAAGTGCACAAAGTAAGTTGGATATCCCAGCAGTTTCTGAGGGGAGGTTGGTCCCAGTTTAGATGAACAAACTGTACTACTGGGTATAATATGTAATTGTAGGTTATAGTTAGAAGCAGATGATTTCAGATTTACTCGTAGTATACTTTTTGTGATAAATAACTTGGATTTCATACTGGTCAGATTCATGGTCGAGTAAAATGTGAGGGGGCACTTGCAAACCAGAAGGAACGAAACTGATCCACCATCAATTTCATCATGTTATAAATGTTGAACTGGTGGTACTACGGTACTTAATCTCGAGCCGCTAACTACTAAGTAGAAAGCTAACTGAACGACTCTGTTAGGCTGGTCGTAATGGGAGTATGATAGCTAGTATCATGTATGCCAACTAGCCAGTTTTGACGAGATGGCATAGGATTAAATAAAGAAAGAGATGGTTGAGTATCATATTATGATACCGTATCATAATAAATGCTATATACTACTATGTATCATGCATGGCAATAAATAAAGGCATATATGATACTAATACATGATACTCTCTCTGGTTAATATGTAGTGCGCATGGTTTGCAGCTCCAAAACCAAAGCATGACCTGGAGTTGTACTTTTGGACCACAATAACCCTGCCTGCACACACTCTGTACACATGCATGTGGATGTGGTTGCATCTCCTGTGAACAGTATTTTTTTGCAGGAGCAGTGCCGCTCCCGTGCCGCTCCTAGCAGCGGCCCGGGAGAACCCTAGATCGCCGCCGCCACCACCCCCCTCTCCTCGCTCTCACCTCCTCGCCGCCGCCGGAGGGCGCCGTCGGGCAAAGCCCGCGCGACGTCGGCGGCGGCGGGGCTAGCTCCATCTTCGCAAGGGCCCCGAGCGGCGCGGGGGCGGCTCGCCTTAGGAGGTGCTGGCCTCGGCTTGGTGCGGTCGGGCCTGGGCGGCGGGTGGGCGACGCGGTCGTCGGGGGGGGGGGGGGGGGGGGCGCTGAGGCGGAGGAGGGAGGTGGCGTCGTCGGCGCGGTGCTGCGCGAGAGCTGGCGAGGCGCTGAGCTGCGCGTGCGCGAACGCGGTGCAGAGCAGCGCGGCGCGCGCGTGCGTGCGCTGGCGCGAGGCGGGCGAGAGGGAGTCAGGGGTCGGGGCCTGTTGCTAGGCTGCCGACTGGCTTGCTCCTCGGCGCGTTGGGGGCTTCCCAGGTACGGATCTACCGTGGAGGCTAGCCTGCGACCTTAGGGGCGCGGCTCAAGATGCCTCCAGATCTGTCGGGGTAGCTGGCCGGCGACCTCCTGGGCGCGGCCGAGATGTGAACTGTGCTTGTGCGCCTTGGATTTGGTATGCAGGAAGAGTTGGCTGGGCTACAGGTTGGGGTGGGTGTGGCTGCCGGTGAAAGCCGCGCTCCGGTTGTGGCCAGAGCAATCGATGGCGGCGCCTATGGGCGTCGTCCCTTTGTTGGAGGCATCGATTGTGCAGTCCCTCCCTTCCCTTGCCTGACATTCTTCGGGGGAAACTCTAGATCCGGTCTTCCGGATCGGACGATGACGATGCTATCGGCTTTGCTCGGTGTCGTGTCTCCTCTTGAGGACATCGTCTTGAAGATAGACTCAGCCAGAGGGATTCAGTGCTCGTGTAGGTGGTTGGCGATGGCTCGTGTAGCATCTCCGTGAGAGCAGCAGAAGCACCCTCCACATGCAGAGTACGTCAGGCGAGTTTGTCAGCCAAGTTCGCGGGATCGAAGCGGCATATGTTTGCTCTATCGGACATAGCGCTCCTCTTTGATGTCGTCGAGTTTCGCGGATATGCTAGTGGCAGCCCGGATTGATACAACGGTTTGAGATGTGCACTTTGGTAGCGGCGAGAGCGCTCGAGTGCCGGACCGGGTGTGTTGTGGGGTGTTGGCCTTCTGACGTGTTGTAGGTGTTGTGGTGCTTTAGGCCTAGTTTTATTAGGCGCTGTTTAGGTTTTTGCTCGGTTTTCCTTAATAAACTGAGCAACCCCTTTTCATTTCTTATTTTTCAGCACTTGTCTTATGCGATGCATTCCTCTTTGGGGTGTTACTTGTAATGCCTCTTTCTGATCAATGAATTTGGCAGCTCTCCTGCCAACATTCCAAAAAAAAAATCTCCTGTAAACAGTTGAGGGTAATTGCTGTCCAAAGAAGCTCACACGCACTACATTGTGGAATTCTAGCAAAAAGCTAATACGCACTAGATAAGGGAATGGAGAGAGTACTATGCATTAGAAAGATAGTATCATACATTAATATCATATGCATGATACTAACTTATGATACTACTTAGGTAGCTTAGCTAGGAGGACGAAACTAGTAGTGGGTACTTGATCTGCTTCAGCAGTTCTAGCAGGAAAATGCACGAGAAATCGCATACTTGCTGCTCGATCCTCACTTCACTCCAAGGAAATCCGGGAGAAGGGCCGCCCGAGGCTCGGCGTCCCGATGCGTCGGCGCACCCTGGCCATGGCCATCGCCACCGCCACGGAGCGGTCTGGCCCCGCCGGCGGAGGGAAGAAGCCGGTGTGCCGCTTGCACGCCAGGGCCCGGCGCTTGTGCCGGTACGCGCGGTCGAGGGCGCCCCGGCCGTGGGAGTGGGACGCGGCCTCGCCGTCGCCGTCCCCGGCCTGGTCGACGCCGGAGCTCCCCGCGCGCTTCCTCTTGGCGCCCGGCGCGGTGGCGACGGAGTAATTGCCTTGGTCCACGTAATGCGCGGCCGAGAAGGGGCCAGCCGGGGCCGGAACGGCGTCTTCGTCGACGTCCATGGCGACGTCGAGCTGGAGCACCTTCAGGAAGATGTCGAGGTCGGCGCCGGGGCCGGCGAGGCGCTCGAGCGCGTCGACGGCGTCGGTGAGGCGGTCGACCTCGGCGCTGCAGACGAAGAGGGACCTGAGTCCCGCGAGGAACTTCTTGGCGGAGCCGACGACGGCGGAGGGGTCGGTGGTGGCGTCGAGCACCTGCTGCCCGCGCAGCGCCTCCTTCCGCAGCAGCTGCAGCCAGCGGTGGAGGGAGCTGCCCCGCACCGCGGCCCGGGCCTCGGCGGCGTCCGCCACCCCGCGCACCATCGCCACCAGCTGCCGCAGCCGGCGCCGGCGCTGGCTCACCCGCGAGTTGCCGCCCCAGTTGGACTTGAGGTAGCCGATGAACTCGCCCATGAGGGGCGACTCGAGGATCTTCATCGCAGCTCCTGTCCGGCTGTCCCCTCGCGCGAACCCCCGTCCGGCTGTCCCCTCGCGCGAACCCCCGACCAGGATCAGCCGTCGGCGGCGAGGGCTGAGGGAGAGGAGTTGGAGGTGGTAGCAGCAGCAGCAGCAGCGGCAGAGAGTGGCATTGGACAACGGAGTGCGCGGGTTGCCGGGTTTGGTTGGCTGCTCCTCGGAGACCGTGCGTCGTGTCAGATAAAGCTATCCCAGTAGAGTGAGCTAGAGAGTGACCAGTGTGCCCATGGCCATGCATGCACTGGACCAAGACCAAAAGATTTGATCACGGGCGCGCCTGCCACGCGACGCGAGCCCCCCTCTGTCTCTCTAGGAGTACTGTACTAGTTTGTGTCAGCCGTTGGATTCGGGATCGAAGGGCAGACTCATGAGTGATCGGGGAGCGAGACGCAGCAACGTCGCAACGATAAATTAAAGAGAGGTAAATACGCCAGGAGTCATAGAACTTGCATCAGTTTGGTACACAAAGTTGTAAAATACATGTTTCTGGTCATCAAACTTGCACAAACGTTCATATACGGTCACATTCCATGTACGCAGACGTATCCGTGGCCTATGTGGCATGCCAGCATGGCCAGGGTCCACTGTAAGCCCACCACGCATGGTAGCTCTGTAGGCTTTTTCTTTATTTACGTATTATCCACCTATTTTTTAACTTATTAAGCCCCTAAAATAAAATGATTTTTTATTTACGTATAAAGCCCCTAAAATAAAATGGAAAAATAAGGGATGGTTCGGTTACAAACTAGGGACGTGCCCCTATTAGGCTTAGGTTAACAACCACCAAACCAATGACCATTCATGTCTTGATAGCACGAATAGTTTTTATATCATATAAACACGGCTGAAAAATCAATTTTGCAAGAAATGTAACCCCAAAAAAGGGAGCACCATGGCTCGACTATGTGACTTTGTGGTCAACGTTAACTAAGATTACCACCGGGCTTCGACAACACAACATATCAAGTGGGATAAATATTTTTCATGTTGTTATTCCTTCTTGTTCTATGTAAGAAAAAAATATTATATTATTGTGTTTGTGATATTTAATAAATGTTTATGTGTTAAAAAAAGGTGTGTGACATTTAAAAAAAATAAACATTGTAAACCACATTTGTGTAATTAAAAATGATACGTTGCATTTTAAAAATGTTCATGCATTCCAAAAAAACGGGTCATGACATTTTTTAAATGCCTATACAATGTATAAAACAGTTTGTGTAGCTTTAAAATGTTTCGTACCATCCGAAAATGTTAAAAACATAGTTGAAAAAAGTTTCAAAACTTTTCAAAACTTGTATTTGAAAAAAATGCCAATCATACACTTAAAAAGTATTAAGCATATATTTTTTAAATACTCCAAACATAGATGTATACTGGAGTATTTAAAATATATGTGTATCAAAACATAGATGTATACTGGAGTATTTAAAACATCAAAAGATATATGTATCACATGGAGTATATGTTTCAATACACATAAGTTTCAAAACTTGTATTTGAAAAAATGTTAATATGGACGTGTTGTGTTGATTAACAGTTTTCCAAATACAAGTTTTTGAAACTTTTTAAAATGCCGCGTACCTTTTTTGTAACACATAAATATTTTTTGAATGTCACAAACACAAGAATATAAATTGTTTTCTTATATCTGGACGTGTTGTGTTGTCGGTGGTAATGTTAGTTAACCTTGAGCACAAGGTCACATGGTCGACCCACGGTGCTCATTTTTTCCGTGTTACATTTCTTGTAAAAAATATTTTCAGTCAATGTTTATATGATATAGAAATTAGTCATGCTATATAGACATGAATTATCAGTAGTCTGGTGGTTGTCCACGTATGACTACTAGGGCACGTTGCAGCTTCAAGACCCCACATCGCTTGTTTTTTCATTTTATTTTTAGGGGCTTAATACAAAAATAAAAAAAGCCAAAGGGTTCTCTGCAAATCTACATGCTACAGCGGATGACAATGGGCCCTGGCCACACTGGAATGTCACATAGCCCATGGATCTATGTACATGAAATGTGATCGTATATGAACGCTTGTACAAGTTTGATGACCCGAAACATGTATTTTACAAGTTTGTGCACCAAACTGACCATCACTTGCAAGTTTTATGACTTCGGATGTATTTACCTCAATTAAAGAAGGAAGAGTTACTCTAGACTAGCACACTCGTGCTGTCTTGTCATCAATCAAAAGGCTTGACAAGGCAAGGTGAGATTTGAGATAACTTTCGCATCCACCGGTGCGCATCGGGTCGAGTTCACGTCACATCACATTCACGCCCCCGGTTTGGCATGCAGAGACCAGTTGAGCGAGCGAGTTGGGGCCTCGGGGCTCGCTTCCCGGTCGGCCGTGCCAAAAGTTGCCGTGGACGTGTGGTGGCGCACCCGCGTGCGGGCTGGCCCGGAGCTACCACCGCGCACAGTAACCGAGAGCGGCCTGGCCTCCGACCAAAGTCACGCGCCGGTGAACTCGTGCGTGCGTACGTGCCCGAGCGCCCCACATGCTCCGGCCCACCTGGTTGCAACTTGCAAGTTTGCAGCTGCACCGTCTGCTGGAACATGATAGGCGAATGCATGCAGGTAGCAGAAATGGGAGGAGACCGACAGACCAAAGAAGGCGAGGCCACGCCACATCGGCCGGGGCCCAAACCCTCGTCCTTTTCGTTTTTATAAGCAAGAATGCACGTGCAAGCACCCACTTGGCGGCCCATCATGGTCCTCGAGATAAATTCACCGGAGGTCGCTGGACTCGCTCCTAAATTTCACTTCGGTCACTGGTCATGAAAGCCACCTCACTGCGTACGCTTTGGTCCCGTATTCTGCCTGCGTGGCATAGCGTTTGACCGATGACTGTCCACGCATGTGCCAACAGGACAGCAGTACAGTGACCCGAATCGGCGCGCTCGTTTTCTTTCTTCCGCTGGAGAGCTTCCTTCCTGCTTGCCGGAGGGCAGGCGGCTCCCCTCCAGCGACGAACGAGGTCGTCTGTCGTGGGGAGGTCGCCGAATCCATGCGTGTGTATTGTTTTAGGCTTAAGTAGCTTAGGTTTTTTGTTTGTTCATCGTTTTGGCTTCGGCGGCGATGGCGATGCTAAATAAATATTATTCAGATCCTTCGCCGATGAGGCGATCCGCTCTATGGTTGGGGTTGGATTTGAAGATCAGCCTGTTCAAGTAAGGATGGCGCGGCCGCGACGACATCCTTGTGGTGGACTTATGCCCTCAGGCTTCGTCGTCGCGACAACGTTTGCTCCAGCGTCAGCGTAGAGTTTGGGAGGTAGTCTAGGAGTGGATGCAGATTATGGTCTGCATCGGCGGCATTTGGAAGATGATGGATCGTGTGTTGGGTTCGTTGATCATGGCATGCAGGTATTGTTTCGTCCTCCGACATCTTAAATGTGCAGGGGGCAGCGATGGCGTGTCTGGAGTGTTGCCCTGGTCTCATTCGTTCAACGGCAATGGCTAGCCACCTTGGAGGTCTGGAAAGCTGCATATCAGCGTCGAGCTTGAGATAGGAGGTGATCTGTCTTTTTTTTCCTTTGATGGCTGTTGTGGTGGTGCCGGAGGAAGCTGACGGGCGCTGGTGTCAAGTTCAGGGAATTCTTCGGTCTTGATTATTTTTCTCTTTCTTGGCTGATGTTTCTTTGGGTAAAGGCTAGTGTTCTACTATCTTTTTAGTTTTGTTAGGTCAATGTCTACATGACTTGTACAATAATCTTTATAATATAAATGAGATATGTATTACCATGCAAAAAATGCCAGCATTAGAGTAGAACTCATCGGGGGTCATTGAACTTGTCCTCAGAATTCACTTTGTTGTATTGAAGAATAAATCAAGGGCGCATGGCCCACTTGCATGCGGTTTTTTTTTGTTGCAAAAACGTCATGTAGTACATGATGCCATAAAAAATTCCCATCCGTCTAAATCGCTCGCAAATCGCCGCCCTTTTCCTAGCCTTCGCCTTGTCGCCTGAGGGAGTTGTAACCTACTAGGGCTCAAAGCGGGGCACGACACACGTCGCCATCAGTGGTCACCGAAGCCATTGGGTCTGAGGGAGGCAGTTGTCATTCTCGTAGCCCGTTAGGAGGAGGCACAAGAGTCTGGGCCGTGGCACCAAGTTTCTTCACATCACCAGTTTCTAAAACCACGAAATCAACAAGCTCGGGTATGAGGATCATGAGGCAATCCACGCGGTGATGCTACTGGTTGTCTCCATGCGCGAGCCCTCATGGAGGCCTTACCGCTGCATCCAGCACTGTCTAGGGCCTTCGGCGGTGCGTGTATGACGTGTTTCTCTTCGACGACCTTTTCCTTGTCGGTCAGAACTCATCATTAGAGCAGTGCCCTAACAACATCGATATTTTCAGTCCCGCCTCCGCCTTAAACCGGAACCGCCTTTGTCGCTCCTTGCCATCCTACTCACCACACCGCGATGCACCACAACACGTACTCGTCGTTCCAGTTGGCTGGGGAGAGATCGTACTCCATGGCCGCTTCAGGTTCAACTTCAAAGGAGTAGGTAAGACGAGGCAACACTCTCGCAGTCATGTGAAAGCGTGCTTGATGGTGACCATGGAACAGAGGTGTGATACGTCTCCAACGTATCTATAATTTTTGATTGCTCCATGCTATATTATCTACTGGTTTAGACATTATTGGACTTTATTATCCACTTTTATATTATTTTTGGGACTAACCTATTAACCAGAGGCCCAACCCAGAATTGTTGTTTTTTGTCTGTTTTAGGGTTTCGAAGAAAAGGAATATCAAACGGAATGAAACCTTCGGGAACGTGATTTTCTCAACGAACAAGACCCAGAAGACTTGGACCCTACGTAAAGACACAAAAGAGGAGGCCACGAGGTAGGGGACGCGCCTACCCCCCAGGCGTGCCCTCCACCCTTGTGGGCCCCCTGTTGCTCCACCGACGTACTCCTTCCTCCTATATATACCTACGTACCCCCAAACGATCAGATACAGAGCCAAAACCCTAATTCCATTGCCGCAACTTTATGTATCCACGAGATCCCATCTTGGGGCCTGTTCCGGAGCTCCGCCGGAGGGGGCATCGATCACGGAGGGCTTCTACATCAACACCATAGCCCCTCCGATGAAGTGTGAGTAGTTCACCTCAGACCTACGAGTCCATAGTTAGTAGCTAGATGGCTTCTTCTCTCTTTTTGGATCTCAATACAATGTTCTCCCCCTCTCTTGTGGAGATCTATTCGATGTAACTTCTTTTTGTGGTGTGTTTGTTGAGACCGATGAATTGTGGGTTTATGATCAAGTCTATCTATGAACAATATTTGAATCTTCTCTGAATTCTTTTATGTATGATTGGTTATCTTTGCAAGTCTCTTCGAATTATCAGTTTGGTTTGGCCTACTAGATTGATCTTTCTTGCAATGGGAGAAGTGCTTAGCTTTGGGTTCAATCTTGCGGCGTCCTTTCCCAGTGACAGTAGGGGTAGTAAGGAATGTATTGTATTGTTGCCATCGAGGATAACAAGATGGGGTTTTCATCATATTGCATGAGTTTATCCCTCTACATCATGTCATCTTGCTTAAGGCGTTACTCTGTTTTCATTAACTTATACTCTAGATGCATGCTGGATAGCGGTCGATGAGTGGAGTAATAGTAGTAGATGCAGGCAGGAGTCGGTCTACTTGTCTCGGACGTGATGCCTATATACATGATCATACATAGATATTCTCATAACTATGCTCAATTTTGTCAATTGCTCAACAGTAATCTGTTCACCCACCGTAGAATACTTATGCTCTCGAGAGAAGCCACTAGTGAAACCTATGGCCCCCGGGTCTATCTTCATCATATTAATCTCCCAATACTTAGTTATTTCCTTTGCTTTTTTACTTTGCTTTTTATTTTACTTTGCATCTTTATCACAAAAATACCAAAAATATTATCTTATCATATCTATCAGATCTCACTCTCGTAAGTGGCCGTGTAGGGATTGACAACCCCTTATCGCGTTGGTTGCGAGGATTTATTTGTTTTGTGCAGGTGTGAGGGACTCGCGCGTAGCCTCCTACTGGATTGATACCTTGGTTCTCAAAAACTGAGGAAAATACTTATGCTACTTTGCTGCATCATCCCTTCCTCTTCGGGGAAAACCAACGCAGTGCTCAAGAGGTAGCAAGAAGGATATCTGGCGCCGGTGCCGGGGAGGTCTACGCAAAAGTCAATATACCAAATACCCATCACATACCCTTATCTCCTGCATTGCATTATTTGCCATTTGCCTCTCGTTTTCCTCTCCCCCACTTCACCCTTGCCGTTTTATTCGCCTCTCTCTCTATCCTCCCTCTCTTTCTCTATTTGCCTCTTTTTGCCCGCTTCCTTTTTGTTTGCTTGTGTGTTAGTTTGCTTGTTTGTCACGATGGCTCAAGATAACACTAAATTGTGTGACTTCATCAATACCAACAACAATGATTTTATTAGCACTCTGATTTCTCCTCTTACCGATGCTGAATCTTGTGAAATTAATACTGCTTTGCTGAATCTTGTCATGAAAGATCCGTTTTCCGGCCTTCCTAGTGAAGATGCCGCTACCCATCTAAATAGCTTCGTTGATTTGTGTGATATGCAAAATAAGAAATATGTGGATAATGATATTGTTAAGTTGAAGCTATTTCCTTTTTCGCTTAGAGATCGTTCTAAAGCTTGGTTTTCGTCTTTGCCTAAAAATAGTATTGATTCATGGAACAAGTGCAAAGATGCTTTTATCTCTAAGTATTTTCCTCCCGCTAAGATCATCTCTCTTAGAAACGACATTATGAATTTTAAGCAACTTGATCATGAATATGTTGCACAAGCTTGGGAGAGAATGAAAGAAATGATACATAATTGCCCTACTCATGGTTTAAATTTGTGGAAGATTATACAAAAAATTTATGTCAGATTGAATTTTGCTTCTAGAAATCTTTTAGATTCGCCCGTGGGAGGCACTTTTATGGAAATCACTTTAGGAGAAGCTACTAAACTCCTAGATAATATTATGGTTAATTATTCTCAATGGCATACTGAAAGACCTACTAATAAAAAGGTGCATGCGATAGAAGAAATTAATGTTTTGAGTGGAAAGATGGATGAACTTATGAAATTATTTGCTAGTAAGAGTGTTTCTTCTGATCCTAATGATATGCCCTTGTCTACTTTGATTGAGAATAATAATGAATCTATGGATGTGAATTTTGTTGGTGGGAATAATTTTGGTAACAACGCATATAGAGGAAATTTCAATCCTAGGCCTTATCCTAGTAATCCCTCTAATAATTATGGTAATTCCTACAACAATTCTTATGGAAATTATAATAATATGCCCTCTGATTTTGAATCTAATATTAAAGAATTTATTACTTCACAAAAGAATTTTAATGCTTTGATTGAAGAAAAATTGCTTAAGATTGATGTGTTGGCTAGGAACGTTGATAGAATTTCTCTTGATGTTGATTCTTTGAAACTTAGATCTATTCCACCTAAGCATGATATCAATGAGTCTCTCAAAGCCATGAGAATTTCCATTGATGAGTGCAAAGAAAGAACCGCTAGGATGCGTGCTTCCAAAGATGCCTTTATTAAAGCGTGTTCTTCTAGTTCCTATGAAAATAAAGATGAAGATCTAAAAGTTATTGATGTGTCCCCTATTAAATCTTTGTTTTGCAATATGAATATTGATAATGATGGGACTGAATATGATCCACCTTTACCTAGAAGGCGTTCCAAGAATTCGGAATTTTTTGATCTTGATGCTAAAATTGATAAAAGTGGGATTGAAGAAATTAAAACCCTAGATGTTGCTAAACCCACTATTATGGATTTCAATGAATTTAACTATGAAAATTGCTCTTTGATTGATTGTATTTCCTTGTTGCAATCCGTGCTAAATTCTCCTCGCGCTTATAGTCAAAATAAAGCGTTTACTAAACATATCGTTGATGCCTTGATGCAATCTTATGAAGAAAAACTTGAATTGGAAGTTTCTATTCCTAGAAAACTTTATGATGAGTGGGAACCAACTATTAAAATTAAAATTAAAGATCATGAATGCTATGCTTTATGTGATTTGGGTGCTAGTGTTTCCACGATTCCAAAGACTTTGTGTGATTTATTAGGTTTCCGTGATTTTGATGATTGCTCTCTAAACTTGCACCTTGCGGATTCCACTATTAAGAAACCTATGGGAAGAATTAATGATGTTCTTATTGTTGCAAATAGGAATTATGTGCCCGTAGATTTTATTGTTCTTGACATAGATTGCAATCCTTCATGTCCTATTATTCTTGGTAGACCTTTCCTTAGAACGATTGGTGCAATTATTGATATGAAGGAAGGAAATATTAGATTCCAATTTCCATTAAGGAAAGGTATGGAACACTTTCCTAGAAAGAAAATTAAATTACCTTATGAATCTATTATGAGAGCCACTTATGGATTGCCTACCAAAGATGGCAATACCTAGATCTATCCTTGCTTGTTATGCCTAGCTAGGGGCGATAAACAATAGCGCTTGTTGGGAGGCAACCCAATTTTATTTTTATTCCTTGCTTTTTGCTCCTGTTTAGTAATAAATAATTTATCTAGCCTCTGTTTTTATTGTGTTTTTTTGTGTTTAATTAGTGTTTGTGCCAAGTAGAACCGTTGGGAAGACTTGGGGAAAGTCTTGTTACACTTGCTGTAAAAAACAGAAACTTTAGCGCTCACGAGAACTGCTGCCATTTTTAGTTGGAAAGTGTTATTTAGTTAATTCTTTTTGAAGATGATTAATAGATAAATTACTCACATACAGAAATTTATTTTAGAATATTTGGGGTTCCATATCTTTCGCTGGCTGCAGATTGCTACAGACTGTTCTGTTTTTGACAGATTATGTTTTTCGTGTGTTGTTTGCTTATTTTGATGAATCTATGACTAGTAAAATAGTTTATAAACCAAGAGAAGTTGGAATACAGTAGGTTTAACACCAATATAAATAAAGAATGAGTTCATTACAGTACCTTGAAGTGGTCTTTTGTTTTCTTTCGCTAACGGAGCTCACGAGATTTTCTACTTTGAGTTTTGTGTTGTGAAGTTTTCAAGTTTTGGGTAAAGATTTGATGGATTATGGAACAAGGAGTGGAAAGAGCCTAAGCTTGGGGATGCTCATGGCACCCCCAAGATAATCTAAGGACACCTAAAAGCGAAAGCTTGGGGATGCCCCGGAAGGCATCCCCTCTTTTGTCTACTTCTATCGGTAATTTTACTTGGAGCCATATTTTTATTCGCCACATGATATGTGTTTTGCTTGGAGCGTCTTGTATGATTTGAGTCTTTACCTTTTAGTTTACCACAATCATCCTTGATGTACACACCTTTTGAGAGAACCATACATGATTTGGAATTTGTTAGAATACTTTATGTGCTTCGCTTATATCTTTTGAGTTATATAGTTTTGCTCTAGTACTTCACTTATATCTTTTAGAGCACGGTGGTGGATTTGTTTTATAGAAAATATTGAACTCTCATGCTTCACTTAGATTATTTTGAGAGTCTTAAATATCATGGTAATTTACTTAAAATCCTAATATGCTAGGTATTCAAGATTAGTAAAATTTTCTTATGAGTGTTTTGAATACTAAGAGAAGTTTGATGCTTGATGATTGTTTTGAGATACGGAGGTAATAATATTAAAGTCATGCTAGTTGAGTAGTTGTGAAATTGAGAAATGCTTGTGTTGAAGTTTTCAAGTCTCGTAGCATGCACGTATGGTAAACGTTATGTAACAAATTTGAAACATGAGGTGTTATTTGATTGTCCTCCTTATGAGTGGCGGTCGGGGACGAGCGATGGTCTTTTCCTACCAATCTATCCTCCTAGGAGCATGCGCGTAGTGCCGAGGTTTTTGATGACTTGTAGATTTTTGCAATAAGTATGTGAGTTCTTTATGACTAATATTGAGTCCATGGATTATACGCACTCTCACCCTTCCATCCTTACTAGCCTCTTCGGTACCCTGCATTTCCCTTTCTCACATTGAGAGTTGGTGCAAACTTCGCCGGTGCATCCAAACCCCGTGATATGATACACTCTTTCACACATAAACCTCCTTATATATTCCTCAAAACAGCCACCACACCTACCTATTATGGCATTTCCATAGCCATTCCAAGATATATTGCCATG
The DNA here is from genome assembly GCA_034509565.1 of Triticum monococcum. NCBI lineage: Eukaryota > Viridiplantae > Streptophyta > Magnoliopsida > Poales > Poaceae > Triticum > Triticum monococcum. The sequence continues at coordinate 69,574,905 of CM067843.1, read as the reverse complement.
CAACTTTCCACCATTCCGTTTATCATGACACATTCACTATTGTCATATTGCTTAGCATGATCATGTAGTTGACATAGTATTTGTGGCAAAGCCACCGTTCATAATTCTTTCATACATGTCACTCTTGGTCTATTGCATATCCCGGTACACCGTCGGAGGCATTCATATAGAGTCATCTTTTGTTCTAGTACCGAGTTGTAAATAAATAGAAGTGTGATGATTATCATTTTCTAGAGCATTGTCCCAAGTGAGGAATTATAAAAAATGGAAAGGCCATATTAAAAAAGGGGGAGAAAGGACAAATAAAAAATGAGAGAAAAAGAGAGAAGGGACAATGTTACTATCCTTTGCCACACTTGTGCTTTAAAGTAGCACCGTAATCTTCATGATAGAGAGTCTCTTGTTTTGTCACTTTCATATATTAGTGAGAATTTTCATTATAGAACTTGGCTTGTATATTCCAACAATGGGCCTCCTCAAGTGCCCTAGGTCTTCGTGAGCAAGCAAGTTGGATGCACACCCACTTAGTTTCTTTTGTTGAGCTTTCATACATTTATAGCTCTAGTGCATCCGTTGCATGGCAATCCCTACTCCTTGCATTAACATCAATCGGTGGGCATCTCTATAGCCCATTGATTAGCCTCGTTGATGTGAGACTTTCTTCTTTTTGTCTTCTCCACATAACCCCCCTCATTATATTCTATTCCACCCATAGTGCTATGTCCATGGCTCGTCATCGGGGTTGGCTCGTCATCGGGGTTGTGCATCGGGGTTGGCTTGTCATCGAGAAAGTTTATAGGTTTGAGATTACGAAAGTATGAAACAATTGCTTGGCTTGTCATCAGGGTTGTGCATGATGAGAGCATTCTTGTGTGATGAAAATGGAGCATGACTAAACTATAAGATTTTGTAGGGATGAAATTTCTTTGGCCATGTTATTTTGAGAAGACATAATTGCTTTGTTAGTATGCTTGAAGTATTATTATTTCTATGTCAATATGAAATTTTGTCTTGAATCTTTCGGATCTGAATATTCATACCACAATTAAGAAGAATTACATTAAAATTATGCCAAGTAGCACTCCGCATCAAAAATTCTGTTTTTATCATTTACCTACTCGAGGACGAGCAAGAATTAAGCTTGGGGATGCTTGATACGTCTCCAACGTATCTATAATTTTTGATTGATCCATGCTATATTATCTACTGTTTTGGACATTATTGGGCTTTATTATCCACTTTTATATTATTTTTGGGACTAACCTATTAACCGGAGGCCCAACCCAGAATTGCTGTTTTTTTGCCTATTTTAGGGTTTCGAAGAAAAGGAATATCAAACGGAGTCCAAACGGAATGAAACCTTCGGAAACGTGATTTTCTCAACGAACAAGACCTAGGAGACTTGGACCCTATGTCAAGACACAAAAGAGGAGGCCACGAGGTAGGGGGCGCGCCTACCCCTCCCCCCCCCCGCGACGCGCCCTCCACTCTCGTGGGCCCCTGTTGCTCCACCGACATACTCCTTCCTCATATATATACCTACGTACCCCCAAACGATCAGATACAGAGCCAAAACCCTAATTCCACCGCCGCAACTTTATGTATCCACGAGGTCTCACTTGGGGCCTGTTCCGGAGCTCCGCCGGAGGGGGCATCGATCACGGAGGGCTTCTACATCAACACCATAGCCCCTCCGATGAAGTGTGAGTAGTTCACCTCAGACCTACGGGTCCATAGTTTGTAGCTAGATGGCTTCTTCTCTCTTTTTGGATCTCAACACAATGTTCTCCCCCTCTCTTGTGGAGATCTATTCGATGTAACTTCTTTTTGTGGTGTGTTTGTTGAGACCGATGAATTGTGGGTTTATGATCAAGTCTATCTATGAACAATATTTGAATCTTCTCTGAATTCTTTTATGTATGATTGGTTATCTTTGCAAGTCTCTTCGAATTATCAGTTTGGTTTGGCCTACTAGATTGATCTTTCTTGCAATGGGAGAAGTGCTTAGCTTTGGGTTCAATCTTGCGGTGTCCTTTCCGAGTGACAGTAGGGGCAACAAGGCATGTATTGTATTGTTGCCATCGATGATAACAAGATGGGGTTTTCATCATATTGCATGAGTTTATCCCTCTACATCATGTCATCTTGCTTAAGGCGTTACTCTGTTCTCATTAACTTAATACTCTAGATGCATGCTGGATAGCGGTTGATGAGTGGAGTAATAGTAGTAGATGCAGGCAGGAGACGGTCTACTTATCTCGGACGTGATGCCTATATACATGATCATACCTAGATATTCTCATAACTATGCTCAATTCTATCAATTGCTCAATAGTAATTTGTTCACCCACCGTAGAATACTTATGCTCTCGAGAGAAGCCACTAGTGAAACCTATGGCCCCCGGGTCTATCTTCATCATATTAATCTCCCAATACTTAGTTATTTCCTTTGCTTTTATTTTACTTTGCATCTTTATCACAAAAATACCAAAAATATTATCTTATCATATCTATCAGATCTCACTCTCGTAAGCGGCCGTGTAGGGATTGACAACCCCTTATCGCGTTGGTTGCGAGGATTTATTTGTTTTGTGCAGGTGCGAGGGACTCGCGCATAGCCTCCTACTGGATTGATACCTTGGTTGTCAAAAACTGAGGGAAATACTTACGCTACTTTACTGCATCATCCCTTCCTTTTCGGGGAAAACCAATGCAGTGCTCAAGAGGTAGCAAGGTGCACCGACGAGAGTGCACATGTGTGAAGGGGGCACATGGATTGCCTTTTGTTCCTCATACCTAAGGTTCACGATTTCGTCGGTTTAGGCACCGACCCTGTGGGAAAACATTGTGTCGCCGCGTGGACCCCTCACGCCTCCTCCTTCCAACAGGACACGACAACTGCCTTCTTAGACTCTATGGTTTTGATGACCAATGATCGCGAAAGATGACGTGCCCGCCTTGAGCCCCAACGGCTTGCGCCTCCCTCGAGTGACGACGACGAAGAATGGGGACATGGAGGCGATTTGGGCAAAGATCGATGAACGATGAGGACATGGGGCTAGGGATTTTGGGAAAAAAATATTCACATCATCATGTATTGCACAAAGTTTTTGCAACAAAATAACACGGGCAAGTGGCCCATGCGTCCTCGATTCATTCTTGAAAATGACAAAGTTGATTTTGAGGACAGGTCTAATGACCGCAGATGAATTTCACTCTGCCACTGACGTGCTAGACACATACATGGTCGTTCGCAGCAGTGTACTGCATGTTGGCTTCAGAACTTCACTGATGAGATAGTTAGCATAGTCAATTCTGAATGTAATCATCTTGCTTGATTAATGAAAGTTCCTTTCCCGCAAAAAAGAAAACAGCATGCCACGTAGGCAGAATATGGGGCCAGAGCGTATGAGGTGATCGTCGACGTTCATTGATGTGACTTTTGTGACCGTATATCGGGTATTTGTAAGCCTAGTTACCAATGTGAAATTTGAGAATGATTCTAATGACCGCGTATGAATTCATCTCCATCATCCTCGTCCATCTGCCAGATGGAGTTCAGCTCACACCGACCGACCTGCTTTCTACGTTTGGCATGCGGGGCCTGACGTAGTTGGCTGCCCTGTCCGGCCGCGCGCATCAAGGAAGGAGCGGGGGGCGATCTGGGCGTGGCCGGCCAGCATTTCCCGACGAAGCGTGGCAAGTTTTTGTGTTTTGATCCTTCTTTGAAACCTATTCAAGATTTGATCCTAGTTTGAAAAAATTCGAGATCTGGCCCTTTTGCTATCGCCAGAGTCCATGGCGGTAGGGTCTAACAGCCTACCGCCAGGGACTTTGGCGGTAGGAAACATCGCTACCGCTAATCAGGCTGGCGGTAGCCTGCACAACCCTATCGTCAAGATGCTTGGTGGTAGGCACGAGCACGCACTATGTTCAATATTTAGGAGGTTTTTGGCGGTAGAGCATTGTAACGCCCACGATGCGGCTATATCTCCCACGTGTCGAAGCACGACTTAGAGGCATAACTGCGTTGTAAGCAATGTCACAAGTGAGGTAATCTTCGCACAACCCATGTAATACATAAGGGAAAGAGATACATAGTTGGCTTACAATCGCCACTTCACACAATACATGAATAAAGCATTACATCATCCAGATACAATCAAGGTCCGACTACGGAACCAAAATAAAGACAACCCCAAATGCAACAAAGATCCCCGATCGCCGCGACTGGGCTCCACTACTGATCAACTGAAATGAAACAACACGATCTTCATCGAGCTCCTCCTTGAGCTCGGTTGCGTCACCTACACGGTATCATCGGCACCTCCAAGCTGGTTTTGGAAGTATCTGTGAGTCACGGGGACTCAGCAATCTCACACCCTCACGATCAAGACTATTTAAGCTTATAGGTAGGATAAAGGTATGAGATGGAGCTGCAGCAAGCGACTAGCATATATGGTGGCAAACTTACGCAAATGAGAGCAAGAAGAGAAGGCAAAGCATGATCGAGAATCTATGATCAAGAAGTGATCCTAGAACAACCTACGTTCAAACACAACTCCAACACCGTGTTCACTTCCCGGACTCCACCGGAAAGAGACCATCACGGCTACACACGCGGTTGATGCATTTTAATTAAGTTAAGTTTCAGGTTTTCTACAACCGGACATTAACAAATTCCCATCTGCCCAAAACCACGGGCACGGCTTTCGAAAGATCAATCCGTGCAGGGGTATCCCAACTTAGCCCATCACAACCTCTCACAGTCAATGAGGGATATTCCTTCTCTGAGGAAGACCCGGTCAGACTCGGAATCCCGGTTACAAGACATCTCGACAATGGTAAACCTAAACCAGCAAAGCCACCCGATGCGCCGACATCCTGATAGGAGCTGCACATATCTCATTCTCAGGGCAACACCGGATGAGACATCCTACAAGTAAAACCAACCCTCAAGTTTCCCCGAGGTGGCCCCACAGTCTACTCAGTTCGGACCAACACTTAGAGAAGCACTGGCCCAGGGGGGTTAAAATAAAGATGACCCTTGAGTCTGCGAAACCCAAGGGAAAAGGCTAGGTTGTTAGTGCAAATGGTAAAACCAAGGTTGGGCCTTGCTGGAGGAGTTTTATTCAAAGCGAACTGTCAAGGGGTTCCCATTATAACCCGACCGTGTAAGGAACGCAAAATCAAGGAACATAACACCGGTATGACGGAAACTAGGGGGGGCAAGACTGGAACAAAACACCTGGCATAAGGCCGAGCCTTCCACCCTTTACCAAGTATATATATGCATTAATTAAATAAGAGATATTGTGATATCCTAACAAAATATCCATGTTCCAACATGGAACAAACTCCAATCTTCACCTGCAAGTAGCAACCCTATAAGAGGGGCTGAGCAAAGCGGTAACGTAGCCAAGCAACAGTTTGCTAGGACAAGGTTGGTTAGAGGCTTGACATGGCAATATGGGAGGCATGATAAAGCATGTGGTAGGTATCGCATCATAGGCATAGCAAAAGAGCGAGCAACTAGCAAGCAAAGATAGAAGTGATTTCGAGGGTATGGTCATCTTGCCTGAGATCCCGCAAGGAAGAAGAACGAGTCCATGAAGAAGACAAACGGACGTAGCCAACGAATCCTCACAACACCGGAACGAAACCGAAGCTAACGCGAGAAGCAACCCGGAAAGAAGCAAACAACATAGCAAACAACCATCACATAATCATGGCATGATGCACAACCAAGTATGATGCATGTACGGTTTAATGAAGCATGGCATGGAAAAGTGCACAAACAATACTAGAAATTAAGTGGAGCTCAATATGCAATGAGTTGCATATTGACGGAACACCACAAGACTTATTTAGTTCTCTCTCGGTTATCTACCCAACAATATTAAATGTTGATAAACATGGCAAGAGATGAAGCAAAAGAAAACTACCTATCTAGGCAAGTTTAAATGAGGCCGGAACAACAAACAACAACTCCGGAAACTCCTCATGTGCATATATTATGTTTGGTCCTGTTCTACCCTAAACCATATTTTAGAGTTGTTAAACATGCAAAGAGATGCCACCATGTTAAACTATGCATGTTTCCACCCCATTTACATATAAGGTTTGTTAGGTTTGGAGCTACGGTTATTTAGTTATGAAATAAAACATTTTAGCATGGCATAGGAGCAAATTTAACCAAACAACATTTTAAACGTGGATGAAAGTTGCAAATTATTAAACCACACAAAATTCTAAGGAAGTTTCATATATAATTTATTTAGATCCGATGCACGGTTGTGAAGTTATTAAATGCATGAAGTGCAAGGGTCTTTTTGCAAAACGGGCGTCTCTGGAAATTAGACAAATTCACAGCAGGAAAAAAAAGACACCTCGGGCCGAACAGAGATGGGCTGGGCTGTGTTCACAATGGGCCAACAGTGTACAGTGGGGGTTCTCACCCAGTGGGCCTTGGCCCAAGGCGGTGGAAGCAGCAGACCGGTTGATCTGGGTGTGATCTGGCGATCGCCTGGACCCGGGTCAACGAAGACCAAAGGGAGCGGGGTCAGACGAGCTCCTCTGCTCGAACTAAGAAGAGGCGCGGTGTGGTTGCGGGCACAGGGAGACGCAGCTCCGGCGGGCAGGGGCCGGAGACGTGGCGGCGGAGCGACGCGAATCCATGGCGGCGCTGGACGCCGGTGATGGGGCGCAGGGGTCCAGGACCCGTGAGGAGGAGAGGGGTGGCCATGGCGCTCAAGGGACTTGGCCGATTCGATGAATACGAGCAGCAGCGGAAATGCGCGGCTCCTGCAAAGGGACGGTGTTGGGGCTCCGGCGACGACGGTGAGCGAGGCAAGGCGGGCACGGCGGGACTGATGGCGAGGCAGGAGACCGCATCTTGGCACGGCGGTGCTCGTGGCAGCAGAGGACGACTACAGCGAGGCAAAGGAGCGGACGAAGCTGTGGGTGTCCATGGCGTCCTGTGAAGGTTCAGAGAGAGGGAGAAAGTAGAGGGAGGAAGGAGGAATAAGGGGAGGCGGCGAGGGCCCTGGCCTGATGCAGCGGTGCTGCTCCGGCGAAGCCGTCGTCGGGTGGTGGTGCTCTGGCCGGGGCTTTCTGGAGGAGGAGGCCAGGGGCACAGGCACGGGACTGTGGGAGGAGGATGCGGCTTGCTGTGGTTGGGCGGCGGCGGAAATCAAGGGAGTTGGTCGGGGCCGCTGGTTGGATCTGGCAGGAGAGGAAAACGAGGAAGGGATTTTGGATCGGGGAGGATCCCGATGAGGAGGAGATAGGAAGAGTGGCGGCGGCAGCTAGGGGGATCCCTAGAAAGTAGGGATTTGGTCTCGGGTTAGACTAGTATATATAGCGGGTAGGTTATGCTAGGGGCTATCTCGTCCCTCCGATCGTAATCGGACGGACGGAAAAATATGTTAGGAAGTTCAATTAACAAAACGGAGACGTTTTGTAGATGTTTGAGGTTGATCCGGATCCAACGGTGACGACTCCCCGGGTCGGGTTCGGGACAACTTTCGGACGCGCGCGAGGGGTTCGATGCACTGCGCAAAGAGGGGTAGGCTGGGCCTAGGTGGACTGTGGAGAGCGGGTTGGTCTGAGAGAAGAGGGGAGAGATGCAGCCCGGCACGGTTTTTGGAGACCGAAAACGTCCGACGATTGACCAGCTATAATGCCGCTATAGTTTAATGGTTGGGCTATCAAACGAACTCCGAATGCGATGAAACTTGACAGGCGGTCTATCTACACTATAATAAGACCACACACCAACTTTCAACCCAATCCGAGAATATTTTCCGGCCACTTAAAAATAATATTTCGGACGTGCCGCGGGCGCGTGCGAGTGTGTCTGGGCTCAGAACGGACAACAGACGGAACTGGGGGAACCCGGACGGATGCAAGTTTTGAAAACATGATGATGCAATGCACATGATGACATGACATGATGCAACACGCAAGCGAATGACATGGCAACAACAACGAATAACTGGAAGACAGCTGGCGCATCGGTCTCGGGGCGTCACAACACTCCACCACTACGAGAGGATCTCGTCCCGAGATCTAGGATGGCACCGGAGGGAAAAGGAAGAGGAAGAGAAGAGGTAAAACAAATTGCTTCTTTGACAAATGAGTGAAACGACAGAACCTTAAGATGTTGAACATATTGAAAGAAAGAGTGCAACAGAGAAGAACGAAGTTGAAAGCACTCCGTTAGGAAAGAGGAACAAGGAAGAACAAATTCGGACCACACTCCGTTAGAAAAATGATATGAAACTTGATAAGATGAAAAGAACTTGAGCAGAGGGCACAACACTTCGGTTAAATGGATAAACCAAGAAAAGATCATGATCTTCACAAACTGAGATTTTGACTGAAAAGAGCAACATCACAATGCCTCCGGAAGAGAGAATAGAAGATGGATCATTGAAATAAAAGAATGGGGAAGAAAATACTAACTTCTACCACAAAAGAACTTGAAAAGGCATCCTTAGGAGAAGGGTCGAACGGAGTTGTTGAAAAACCAACAACGAAAAGAGTAAGCTTGTTGTGGGCTTATGGAAAACATCTCAAAATCTTGAGGTGAAATACTGCCACTGACGAAAACAATAGATTGGATTGATATGAACAAGAAGACGAGAAACTTATCTCACCGGGAGGATAGAAGAAGAACTTGGGTCGTTTATGAGCACCATAAATAGCAACAATCCTTAGGGAAGGCTTTATGTGAAACATGACACAAGATAACTCCAACGAAGAGGTTGATGGATTTAAAATACCTTATTCTTAACAACATGTGGATCATGAAACATGAACTCAAATTATCAAGAATGACATAATACCACCTCCGATGATACGGTAGAAAGAATTGCACTCCGGATTGCAAGATGAAGAATGCTTGAGCTCCTCTGAAAAGAATCTTGATGAACATTTCGAGAAAGAATTAAATCCTTTATGAACCAACATGTAGAGCCTCCATGAAGAACTCCGGTAATAAAGAAAGATCAAACGACAGGAAAGATAAGTTGAAAACACAAGGTGAATCCTTGTAACGATTTAGATGAAACTCCGTGGTGATATAATTGAAAGAGGTTGGAACTCCGGGAAAAAGAGAAGATGAACAACTGACAATGAGAATTAGTCATTGAGAACAAACTCCAGAGGAACGAATCCATCATTTGGATGAAGCAAGAATAAGAATTATGTTATGCGTATCGCTCACCAATTAAATTGATGACAAGCAACGGATTTGGCATACTACTTATTCTCGTAGAAAGATTAAGAAAGATATAGCACGATCTTGATAAGGTCTTCGACGAATCACCGGTAGGATTGGAACAACGAATAAATTGATATGATAACGAAGGAAAAGAAATCTTGAATGAACCACCGTAAGAATTGAAAATGGACGAAGAAAAGATAAAGAAACACCGGGAAGGATTATCAAATAAACGAAGATGCTTGAGAGAATTTAGGTGCAAGTGAACGAAGAGATCATGAACTGACTAGAGAAAACTTGAGCGATGCACCGGTAAGTTTTAGAGAATGAGAGCTGAAAGCTGGAATGAATAATTCTGAGATGATAGCCTCCGGAGAAACAAACTGAAAATACTCTTGAAATGCTCTAGATGGGTGAAAAGAATACTCAAAATAGGAAATAATTATGAGAGGATGACAATAAGCTAGAACCATGAATCTTGAAGAGAATGGAGCAAGATTTAAGAGAAAACTCTTCTTCGGTCTTCAGAATCCGAGAAAGACGATGAGCACCACAACCATGACTAGTTGAGATACTCTGGGATGACGAATTTAAAGGTTGAACCAACGGTGAAAAGAATTTGACAGATCTTGGAGAAAGGCATTTGACTGATGATAATTCATTCTTACGTCAAACTTGGAAAAGAACTTGAGAATAGCTCCGGGAAAAATAAGAAGAGTCAGGTAAGATCCTGGGAAAAGACCTGTGGGTTAGGGCCCACTCAAAAGATACACCGTTGAACGATTTAAAAGAAATATTGCACCGGTTGAATTAAATGGCTTGAATGAGATAACATCCTCGAAAGAGCTTGCACGGATTAAGAGTGGAGACACGAATCTTCTGAGATATCTTCGGCACTCCGGAACAATTAAATAGCGAGAAATGGATGATTATGAGGTGCACCGGCAAGAGAAAGTATTTGAAACAAGGAAAAGAATATGATCAACAAAGCTTGAATTAGATCCACCAGAGAAGAAAAGAATGAAGAATGACGAACTAGAAGCTCCGTTAGAATCTTCCTGAGAATCACCGGGTAAGAACATTGAAGGAAAAGAAAGAAGAGACTTCACATGAATAAAAGGATGCTTGATTAAGAAATCCGAGTTCTTGAAGGAAAATAAAGGGTGGGAGGGTGGGAAAACAAAGACTACTTGGGATGGATGAAACGAACACCGTTGAGAAAGCTGAGATTGAATCTTGCGGATGTTGAAAATGAACGGATCCGCTTGAAGAGAAAACACACTGGTTAAAAAATAGGTTGACATGACGATCTCGATTATCATGAAGGATTGGTATTCATATCGGAGTATGAGAACACCATTTAGGAAAGGTATGGAATCAACACTTGACTTCGAAGCAACTCAAATACCACAACTCAAAACAAAACAAAGATTGTCTTGCAGAATAAGCCGGAACAAACATATGATAGAGACTTCGTTCAAAGTTTTCGTGGTGGGGCCTACACGGGCTCGATCGTACAGCACCATCATGTACAAGGCAGTGCACATGACATACGAAGCGTCCCCGAGTCAGCATAGCCAAGTACTCTTTAAGACACAAAGAGACCACTGTAAAACCAACTGTGGATAGGCGGACCACTAGACGTTGAACCCCAATTTCATATCATACATCTTTCGGAAAGATATCCTAAGAGCTACTTGAATTCCCACTTATAAACTCCCGAAACTTTCCGGTTATGCAATCAGGTGTTGGGGATACATGGGAAGCATAATATCTCACCAAAAACTAACAAATCCTACATCCAGCTGTATCCATCCTGCAACACATAACCAAGAAACCTTCGGAAATCGTTTACCTCAACCTTCGAAAAGCATCTGTTATACGAGTTATGGCAATACTCCCGAACTCCCGCCCCACTACTGGGTGGCGTCGAGGTTATCTCACCAACAACTGCATAAAAGAGATTTTCGAGGTCGGCGAAACTCAGGTATTCCAGAACTGCAACGATAAAATTGTGACGACAACACCTCGCAGCTCAACTCCCCGGGACACTACCACAACCCCTAAATGTCACGAGGCACCAAGAACAATGTTCTCGTCACAAAACTATCGAAACGATTCCAAGATACCCGTGTGATCCTAATTTTTTTAGTAAAATTAGAGAAGAGAAGAGTCAAAACTCTACGTCAAGATGCCTCACCAGAGCGACGAAGGGACTGAGGAGTAAAAATAATCCTACTCCCCGATATATATAATCCTAAATGACTCAAAACAATTTTCTAAACTCAACAACGCCAGCGATTCGATCAAGCAGGGGGCTCCTAAGTCGGGGAGGCTCTGATACCAACTTGTAACGCCCATGATGCGGCTATATCTCCCACGTGTCGAAGCACGACTTAGAGGCATAACCGCGTTGTAAGCAATGTCGCAAGTGAGGTAATCTTCACACAACCCATGTAATACATAAGGGAAAGAGATACATAGTTGGCTTACAATCGCCACTTCACACAATACATGAATAAAGCATTACATCATCCAGATACAATCAAGGTCCGACTACGAAACCAAAATAAAGACAACCCCAAATGCAACAAAGATCCCCGATCGCCCCGACTGGGCTCCACTATTGATCAACCGAAACGAAACAACACGATCTTCATCGAGCTCCTCCTTGAGCTCGGTTGCGTCACCTACACAGTATCATCGGCACCTGCAAGCTGGTTTTGGAAGTATCTGTGAGTCACGGGGACTCAGCAATCTCACACCCTCGCGATCAAGACTATTTAAGCTTATAGGTAGGGTAAAGGTATGAGATGGAGCTGCAGCAAGCGACTAGCATATATGGTGACTAACTTACGCAAATGAGAGCGAGAAGAGATGGCAAAGCACGATCGAGAATCTATGATAAAGAAGTGATCCTAGAACAACCTACGTTCAAACACAACTCCAACACCGTGTTCACTTCCCGGACTCCACCGGAAAGAGACCATCACGACTACACACGCGGTTGATGCATTTTAATTAAGTTAAGTTTCAGGTTTTCTACAACCGGACATTAATAAATTCCCATCTGCCCATAACCGCGGGCACGGCTTTCGAAAGATCAATCCCTGCAGGGGTGTCCCAACTTAGCCCATAACAAGCTCTCACGGTCAACGAAGGATATTCCTTCTCCCAGGAAGACCCGATCAGACTCGGAATCCCGGTTACAAGACATCTCGACAATGGTAAACCTAAACCAGCAAAGCCACCCGATGCGCCGACATCCTGATAGGAGCTGCACATATCTCATTCTCAGGGCAACACCGGATGAGGCATCCTACAAGTAAAACCAACCCTCAAGTTTCCCCGAGGTGGCCCCACAGTCTACTTAGTTCGGACCAACACTTAGAGAAGCACTGGCCCAGGGGGGTTAAAATAAAGATGACCCTTGAGTCTGCGAAACCCAAGGGAAAAGGCTAGGTTGTTAGTGCAAATGGTAAAACCAAGGTTGGGCCTTGCTGGAGGAGTTTTATTCAAAGCGAACTGTCAAGGGGTTCCCATTATAACCCGACCGTGTAAGGAACGCAAAATCAAGGAACATAACACCGGTATGACGGAAACTAGGGGGGCAAGAGTGGAACAAAACACCAGGCATAAGGCTGAGCCTTCCACCCTTTACCAAGTATATAGATGCATTAATTAAATAAGAGATATTGTGATATCCCAACAAAATATCCATGTTCCAACATGGAACAAACTCCAATCTTCACCTGCAACTAGCAGCACTATAAGAGGGGCTGAGCAAAGCGGTAACATAGCCAAACACTGGTTTGCTAGGACAAGGTGGGTTAGAGGCTTGACATGGCAATATGGGAGGCATGATAAAGCATGTGGTAGGTATCACAGCATAGGCATAGCAAAAGAGCGAGCAACTAGCAAGCAAAGATAGAAGTGATTTCGAGGGTATGGTCATCTTGCCTGAGATCCCGCTGTTGGGGAACGTAGTAATTTCGAAAATTTTCCTACGCACACGCAAGATCATGGTGATGCACAGCAACGAGAGGGGAGAGTGTTGTCTACGTACCAACGCAGACCGACTGCGGAAGCGATCACACAACGTAGAGGAGGTAGTCGTACGTCTTCCCGATCCGACCGATCCAAGCACCGTTACTCCGGCACCTCCGAGTTCTTAGCACACGTTCAGCTCGATGACGATCCTCGGGCTCCGATCCAGCAAAGCATCGAGGAAGAGTTACGTCAGCACGACGGCGTGATGACGATCTTGATGTACTACCGACGCAGGGCTTCGCCTAAGCACTACAACGGTATGATCGAGGTGGAATATGGTGGCAGGGGGCACCGCACACGGCTAAGGAACGATCTCAAGGATCAACTTGTGTGTCTTGGGGTGTCCCCTGCCCCCGTATATAAAGGTTGGAGGGAGGGGGGCTGGCCGGCCAAAGGAGGGAGGCGCAGGAGGAGTCCTACTCCTACCGGGAGTAGGACTCCCCCCTCCAATCCTAGTCCAACTAGGAATCCTTAAAGGGGAGAGAGAGAGAGAGGTGGCCGGCTCCTCTCCTAGTCCTAATAGGACTAGGGAGAGGGGGGGAGGCGCAGCCCTATGTGGGCTGCCTTCTCACCTTTCCACTAAGGCCCATGTTGGCCCATTTGGCTCCCGGGGGGTTCCGGTAACCCTCCCGGTAATCCGGTAAAATCCCGATTTCACCCGGAACACTTCCGATGTCCAAACATAGGCTTCCAATATATCAATCTTTACGTCTCGACCATTTCGAGACTCCTCGTCATGTCCGTGATCACATCCGGGACTCCGAACAACCTTCGGTACATCAAAATGCATAAACTCATAATAACTGTCATCGTAACGTTAAGCGTGCGGACCCTACGGTTCGAGAACAATGTAGACATGACTGAGACACGTCTCCGGTCAATAACCAATAGCGGGACCTGGATGCCCATATTGGCTCCTACATATTCTACGAAGATCTTTATCGATCAGACCGCATAACAACATACGTTGTTCCCTTTGTCATCGGTATGTTACTTGCCCGAGATTCGATCGTCGGTATCCAATACCTAGTTCAATCTCGTTACCGGCAAGTCTCTTTACTCGTTCCGTAATACATCATCTCACAACTAACATATTAGTTGCAGTGCTTGCAAGGCTTATGTGATGTGCATTACCGAGAGGGCCCAGAGATACCTCTCCGACAATCGGAGTGACAAATCCTAATCTCGAAATACGCCAACCCAACATCCACCATTGGAGACACCTGTAGTACTCCTTTATAATCACCCAGTTACGTTGTGACGTTTGGTAGTACCCAAAGTGTTCCTCCGGTAAACGGGAGTTGCATAATCTCATAGTCATAGGAACATGTATAAGTCATGAAGAAAGCAATAGCAACATACTAAACGATCGGGTGCTAAGCTAATGGAATGGGTCATGTCAATCAGATCATTCAACTAATGATGTGACCTCGTTAATCAAATAACAACTCTTTGTTCATGGTTAGGAAACATAACCATCTTTGATTAACGAGCTAGTCAAGTAGAGGCATACTAGTGACACTCTGTTTGTCTATGTATTCACACATGTATTATGTTTCCGGTTAATACAATTCTAGCATGAATAATAAACATTTATCATGATATAAGGAAATAAATAATAACTTTATTATTGCCTCTAGGGCATATTTCCTTCAGTCTCCCACTTGCACTAGAGTCAATAATCTAGTTCACATCGCCATGTGATTTAACAGCAATAGTTTACATCACCATGTGATTAACACCCATAGTTCATATCGTCATGTGACCAACACTCAAAGGGTTTACTAGAGTCAGTAATCTAGTTCACATATCTATGTGATTAACACCCAAAGAGTACGAAGGTGTGATCATGTTTTGCTTGTGAGATAATTTTAGTCAACGGGTCTGTCACATTCAGATCCGTAAGTATTTTGCTATGTCTACAATGCTCTACACGGAGCTACTCTAGCTAATTGCTCCCACTTTCAATATGTATCCAGATTGAGACTTTAGATTCATCTAGATCAGTGTCAAAAACTTGCATCGACGTAACCCTTTACGACGAACCTTTTTGTCACGTCCATAATCGAGAAACATATCCTTATTTCACTAAGGATAATTCTGACCGTTGTCAAGTGATCTACTCCTAGATCACTATTGTACTCCCTTGCCAAATCAGTGCAGGGTATACAATAGATCTGGTATACAGCATGGCATACTTTATAGAACCTATGGCCAAGGCATAGGGAATGACGTTCATTCTCTTTCTATCTTCTGCCGTGGTCGGGCTTTTGAGTCTTACTCAACTTCACACCTTGTAATACAGGCAAGAACTCTTTCTCTGACTGCTCCATTTTGAACTACTTCAAAATCTTGTCAAGGTATGTATTTATTGAAAAAACTTATCAAGCATCTTGATCTATCTCTATAGATCTTGATGCTCAATATGTAAGCAGCTTTATCGAAGTCTTTCTTTGAAAAACTCCTTTCAAACACTCCTTTATGCTTTACAGAATAATTCTACATTATTTCCGATCAACAATATGTCATTCACATATACTTATCAGAAATGCTGTAGTGCTCCCACTCACTTTCTTGTAAATACAGGCTTCACCGCAAGTCTGTATAAAACTATATGCTTTGATCAACTCATCAAAGCGTATATTCCAACTCCGAGATGCTTGCACCAGTCCACAGATGGATCGCTGGAGCTTTCACATTTTGTTAGCACCTTTCGGGTTGACAAAACCTTCTGTTGCATCATATACAACTCTTCTTTAATAAATCCATTAAGGAATGCAGTTTTGTTTATCCGTTTGCCAGATTTCATAAAATGCGGCAATTACTAACATGATTCGGACAGACTCAAGCATAGATACGAGTGAGAAGCTCTCATCGTAGTCAACACCTTGAACTTGTCGAAAACCTTTTGCGACAATTCTAGCTTTGTAGATAGTAACACTACTACCAGCGTCCATCTTCCTCTTGAAGATCCATTTATTGTCAATCGCTTGCCGATCATCGGGCAAGTCAATCAAAGTCCAAACTTTGTTTTCATACATGGATCATATCTCAGATTTCATGGCCTCAAACCATTTCGCGGAATCCGGGCTCATCATCGCTTCCTCATAGTTCGTAGGTTCGTCATGGTCAAGTAACATGACCTCCAGAACAGGATTACCGTACCACTCTGGTGCGGATCTCACTCTGGTTTACCTACGAGATTCGGTAGTAACTTGATCTGAAGTTACATGATCATCATCATTAGCTTCCTCACTAATTGGTGTAGTAGTCACAAGAACAGATTTTTTTGTGATGAACTACTTTCCAATAAGGTAGAAGGTACAATTACCTTATCAAGTTTTCTACTTTCCTCCCACTCACTTCTTTCAAGAGAAACTCCTTCTCTAGAAAGGATCCATTATAAGCAACGAATGTCTTGCCTTAGGATCTGTGATAGAAGGTGTACCCAACAGTCTCCTTTGGGTATCCTATGAAGACATATTTCTCCGATTTGGGTTTGAGCTTATCAGGATGAAATTTTTTCACATAAGCATCACAACCCCAAACTTTAAGAAACGACTACTTTGATTTCTTGCTAAACCATAGTTCAGATTGTGTCGTCTCCACGGACTTAGATGGTGCCCCTTGTTTAACGTGAATGCAGCTGTCTCTAATGCATAACCCCAAAACGATAGTGGTAGATCGGTAAGATACATCATAGATTGTACTATATCCAATAAAGTACGGTTATGACGTTCGGACAAACCATTATGCTATGGTGTTCCAGGTGGCGTGCGTAGTGAAACTATTTCACATTGTTTTAACTGAAGACCAAACTCGTAACTCAAATATTTTACCTCTGCGATCATATCGTAGAAACTTTATTTTCTTGTTACGATGATTTTTCACTTCACTCTGAAATTCTTTGAACTTTTCAAATGTTTCAGACTTATGTTTCATCAAGTAGATATACTCATATCTGCTCAAATCATCTGTGAAGATCAGAAAATAATGATACCTGTCGCGAGCCTCAATATTCATCGGACCACATACATCAGTATGTATGATTTCCAACAAATCTGTTGCTCGCTCCATTGTTCCGAAGAACAGAGTCTTAGTCATCTTGCCCATGAGGCATGGTTCGCAAGCATCAACTGATTCATAATCAAGTGATTCCAAAAGCCCATCAGCATGGAGTTTCTTCATGCGCTTTACACCAATATGACCTAAACTGCAGTGCCACAAATAAGTTGCACTATCATTATTAACTTTGCATCTTTTGGTTTCAATATTATGAATATGTGTATCACTACGATCGAGATCCAACGAACTTGTTTCATTGGGTGTATGACCATCGAAGGTTTTATTCATGTAAACAGAACAACAATTATTCTCTGACTTTAATGAATAACCGTATTGCAATAAACATGATCAAATCATATTCATGCTCAACGCAAAAACCAAATAACACTTATTTAAGTTCAACACTAATCCCGAAAGTATAGGGGAGTGTGCGATGATGATCATATCAATCTTGGAACTACTTCCAACACCCATCGTCACTTCACCCTTAACTAGTCTCTGTTTATTCTGCAACTCCTGTTTCGAGTTACTACTCTTAGCAACTGAACCAATATCAAATACCGAAGGGTTGCTATAAATACTAGTAAAGCACACATCAATAACATGTATATCAAATATACTTTTGTTCACTTTGCCATCCTTCTTATCCGCCAAATACTTGGGGCAGTTCCGCTTCCAGTGACTAGTCCCTTTGCAGTAGAAGCACTTAGTCTCAGGCTTAGGATCAGACTTGGGCTTCTTCACTTGAGCAGCAACTTGCTTGCCGTTTCTTCTTGAAGTTCCCCTTCTTCCCTTTGCCCTTTTCTTGAAACTAGTGGTCTTGTCAACCATCAACACTTGATGTTTTTCTTGATTTCTACCTTCGTTGATTTCAGCATCACGAAGAGCTTGGGAGTTGTTTCTGTTATCCCTTGCATATTATAGCTCATCACGAAGTTCTACTAACTTGGTGATGGTGACTAGAGAATTCTGTCAATCACTATCTTATCTGGAAGATTAACTCCCACTTGATTCAAGCGATTGTAGTACCCAGACAATCTGAGCACATGCTCACTGGTTGAGCGATTCTCCTCCATCTTTTAGCTATAGAACTTGTTGGAGACTTCATATCTCTCAACTCGGGTATTTGCTTGAAATATTAACTTCAACTCCTGGAACATCTCATATGGTCCATGACGTTCAAAATGTCTTTGAAGTCCCGATTCTAAGCCATTAAGCATGGTGCACTAAACTATCAAGTAGTCATCATATTGAGCTAGCCAAACGTTCATAACGTCTGTATCTGCTCCTGTAATAGGTCTGTCACCTAGCGGTGCATCAAGGACATAATTCTTCTGTGCAGCAATGAGGATAAACCTCAGATCACGGATCCAATCCGCATCATTGCTACTAACATCTTTCAACACAATTTTCTCTAGGAACATATCAAAAATAAACACAGGGAAGCAACAACGCGAGCTATTGATCTACAACATAATTTGCAAAATACTACCAGGACTAAGTTCATGATAAATTTAAGTTCAATTTAATCATATTACTTAAGAACTCCCACTTAGATAGACATCCCTCTAATCCTCTAAGTGATCACGTGATCCAAATCAACTAAGCCATAACCGATCATCACATGAGATGGAGTAGTTTTCAATGGTGAACATCGTCATGTTGATCATATCTACTATATGATTCACGCTCGACCTTTCGGTCTCTGTGTTCCGAGGCCATATCTGCATATGCTAGGCTCGTCAAGTTTAACCTGAGTATTCTGCGTGTGCAAAACTGGCTTGCACCCGTTGTAGATGGACGTAGAGCTTATCACACCCGATCATCACGTGGTGTCTGGGCACGACGAACTTTGGCAACGGTGCATACTCAGGGAGAACACTTCTTGATAATTTAGTGAGAGATCATCTTATAATGCTACCGTCAATCAAAGCAAGATAAGATGCATAAAAGGATAAACATCACATGCAATCAATATAAGTGATATGATATGGCCATCATCATCTTGTGCTTGTGATCTCCATCTCCGAAGCACCGTCATGATCACCATCGTCACCGGCGCGACACCTTGATCTCCATCGTAGCATCGTTGTCGTCTCGCCAATCTTATGCTTCCACGACTATCACTACCGCTTAGTAATAAAGTAAAGCATTACATCGCGATTGCATTGCATACAATAAAGCGACAACCATATGGCTCCTGCCAGTTGCCGATAACTCGGTTACAAAACATGATCATCTCATACAATAAAATTAGCATCATGCCTTGACCATATCACATCACAACATGCCCTGCAAAAACAAGTTAGACGTCCTCTACTTTGTTGTTGCAAGTTTTACGTGGCTGCTAGGGCTTAAGTAAGAACTCATCTCACCTACGCATCAAAACCACAACGATAGTTCGTCAAATAGACTCCGTTTTAACCTTCTCAAGGACCGGGCGCAGTCACACTTGGTTCAACTAAAGTTGGAGAGACAGTCTTCCGCAAGCCATCTATGTGCAAAGCACGTCGAGGGAACCGGTCTCGCGTAAGAGTACGCGTAAGGTTGGTCCGGATCGTCTCGTCCAACAATACCGCCGAACCAAAGTATGACATGCTGGTAGGCAGTATGACTTGTATCGCCCACAACTCACTTGTGTTCTACTCGTGCAAATAACATCAAACCATAAAACCTAGGCTCGGATGCCACTGTTGGGGAACGTAGTAATTTCGAAAATTTTCCTACGCACACGCAAGATCATGGTGATGCACAGCAACGAGAGGGGAGAGTGTTGTCTACGTACCAACGCAGACCGACTGCGGAAGCGATCACACAACATAGAGGAAGTAGTCGTACGTCTTCCCGATCCGACCGATCCAAGCACCGTTACTCCGGCACCTCCGAGTTCTTAGCACACGTTCAGCTCGATGACGATCCTCGGGCTCCGATCCAGCAAAGCATCGAGGAAGAGTTATGTCAGCACGACGGCGTGATGACGATCTTGATGTACTACCGACGCAGGGCTTCGCCTAAGCACTACAACGGTATGATTGAGGTGGAATATGGTGGCAGGGGGCACCGCACACGGCTAAGGAACGATCTCAAGGATCAACTTGTGTGTCTTGGGGTGTCCCCTGCCCCCGTATATAAAGGTTGGAGGGAGGGGGGCTGGCCGGCCAAAGGAGGGAGGCGCAGGAGGAGTCCTACTCCTACCGGGAGTAGGACTCCCCCCTCCAATCCTAGTCCAACTAGGAATCCTTAAAGGGGAGAGAGAGAGAGGTGGCCGGCTCCTCTCCTAGTCCTAATAGGACTAGGGAGAGGGGGGGAGGCGCAGCCCTATGTGGGCTGCCTTCTCACCTTTCCACTAAGGCCCATGTTGGCCCATTTGGCTCCCGGGGGGTTCCGGTAACCCTCCCGGTAATCCGGTAAAATCCCGATTTCACCCGGAACACTTCCGATGTCCAAACATAGGCTTCCAATATATCAATCTTTACGTCTCGACCATTTCGAGACTCCTCGTCATGTCCGTGATCACATCCGGGACTCCGAACAACCTTCGGTACATCAAAATGCATAAACTCATAATAACTGTCATCGTAACGTTAAGCGTGCGGACCCTACGGTTCGAGAACAATGTAGACATGACTGAGACACGTCTCCGGTCAATAACCAATAGCGGGACCTGGATGCCCATATTGGCTCCTACATATTCTACGAAGATCTTTATCGGTCAGACCGCATAACAACATACGTTGTTCCCTTTGTCATCGGTATGTTACTTGCCCGAGATTCGATCGTCGGTATCCAATACCTAGTTCAATCTCGTTACCGGCAAGTCTCTTTACTCGTTCCGTAATACATCATCTCACAACTAACATATTAGTTGCAGTGCTTGCAAGGCTTATGTGATGTGCATTACCGAGAGGGCCCAGAGATACCTCTCCGACAATCGGAGTGACAAATCCTAATCTCGAAATACGCCAACCCAACATCCACCATTGGAGACACCTGTAGTACTCCTTTATAATCACCCAGTTACGTTGTGACGTTTGGTAGTACCCAAAGTGTTCCTCCGGTAAACGGGAGTTGCATAATCTCATAGTCATAGGAACATGTATAAGTCATGAAGAAAGCAATAGCAACATACTAAACGATCGGGTGCTAAGCTAATGGAATGGGTCATGTCAATCAGATCATTCAACTAATGATGTGACCTCGTTAATCAAATAACAACTCTTTGTTCATGGTTAGGAAACATAACCATCTTTGATTAACGAGCTAGTCAAGTAGAGGCATACTAGTGACACTCTGTTTGTCTATGTATTCACACATGTATTATGTTTCCGGTTAATACAATTCTAGCATGAATAATAAACATTTATCATGATATAAGGAAATAAATAATAACTTTATTATTGCCTCTAGGGCATATTTCCTTCAGTCTCCCACTTGCACTAGAGTCAATAATCTAGTTCACATCGCCATGTGATTTAACAGCAATAGTTCACATCACCATGTGATTAACACCCATAGTTCATATCGTCATGTGACCAACACTCAAAGGGTTTACTAGAGTCAGTAATCTAGTTCACATATCTATGTGATTAACACCCAAAGAATACTAAGGTGTGATCATGTTTTGCTTGTGAGATAATTTTAGTCAACGGGTCTGTCACATTCAGATCCGTAAGTATTTTGCTATGTCTACAATGCTCTACACGGAGCTACTCTAGCTAATTGCTCCCACTTTCAATATGTATCCAGATTGAGACTTTAGATTCATCTGGATCAGTGTCAAAAACTTGCATCGACGTAACCCTTTACGACGAACCTTTTTGTCACGTCCATAATCGAGAAACATATCCTTATTTCACTAAGGATAATTCTGACCGCTGTCCAGTGATCTACTCCTAGATCACTATTGTACTCCCTTGCCAAATCAGTGCAGGGTATACAATAGATCTGGTATACAGCATGGCATACTTTATAGAACCTATGGCCAAGGCATAGGGAATGACGTTCATTCTCTTTCTATCTTCTGCCGTGGTCGGGCTTTTGAGTCTTACTCAACTTCACACCTTGTAATACAGGCAAGAACTCTTTCTCTGACTGCTCCATTTTGAACTACTTCAAAATCTTGTCAAGGTATGTATTTATTGAAAAAACTTATCAAGCATCTTGATCTATCTCTATAGATCTTGATGCTCAATATGTAAGCAGCTTTATCGAAGTCTTTCTTTGAAAAACTCCTTTCAAACACTCCTTTATGCTTTACAGAATAATTCTACATTATTTCCGATCAACAATATGTCATTCACATATACTTATCAGAAATGCTGTAGTGCTCCCACTCACTTTCTTGTAAATACAGGCTTCACCGCAAGTCTGTATAAAACTATATGCTTTGATCAACTCATCAAAGCGTATATTCCAACTCCGAGATGCTTGCACCAGTCCACAGATGGATCGCTGGAGCTTTCACATTTTGTTAGCACCTTTCGGGTTGACAAAACCTTCTGTTGCATCATATACAACTCTTCTTTAATAAATCCATTAAGGAATGCAGTTTTGTTTATCCGTTTGCCAGATTTCATAAAATGCGGCAATTACTAACATGATTCGGACAGACTCAAGCATAGATACGAGTGAGAAGCTCTCATCGTAGTCAACACCTTGAACTTGTCGAAAACCTTTTGCGACAATTATAGCTTTGTAGATAGTAACACTACTACCAGCGTCCATCTTCCTCTTGAAGATCCATTTATTGTCAATCGCTTGCCGATCATCGGGCAAGTCAATCAAAGTCCAAACTTTGTTTTCATACATGGATCATATCTCAGATTTCATGGCCTCAAACCATTTCGCGGAATCCGGGCTCATCATCGCTTCCTCATAGTTCGTAGGTTCGTCATGGTCAAGTAACATGACCTCCAGAACAGGATTACCGTACCACTCTGGTGCGGATCTCACTCTGGTTTACCTACGAGATTCGGTAGTAACTTGATCTGAAGTTACATGGTCATCATCATTAGCTTCCTCACTAATTGGTGTAGTAGTCACAAGAACAGATTTTTTTGTGATGAACTACTTTCCAATAAGGTAGAAGGTACAATTACCTTATCAAGTTTTCTACTTTCCTCCCACTCACTTCTTTCAAGAGAAACTCCTTCTCTAGAAAGGATCCATTATAAGCAACGAATGTCTTGCCTTAGGATCTGTGATAGAAGGTGTACCCAACAGTCTCCTTTGGGTATCCTATGAAGACATATTTCTCCGATTTGGGTTTGAGCTTATCAGGATGAAATTTTTTCACATAAGCATCACAACCCCAAACTTTAAGAAACGACTACTTTGATTTCTTGCTAAACCATAGTTCAGATTGTGTCGTCTCCACGGACTTAGATGGTGCCCCTTGTTTAATGTGAATGCAGCTGTCTCTAATGCATAACCCCAAAACGATAGTGGTAGATCGGTAAGATACATCATAGATTGTACTATATCCAATAAAGTACGGTTATGACGTTCGGACAAACCATTATGCTATGGTGTTCCAGGTGGCGTGCGTAGTGAAACTATTTCACATTGTTTTAACTGAAGACCAAACTCGTAACTCAAATATTTTACCTCTGCGATCATATCGTAGAAACTTTATTTTCTTGTTACGATGATTTTTCACTTCACTCTGAAATTCTTTGAACTTTTCAAATGTTTCAGACTTATGTTTCATCAAGTAGATATACTCATATCTGCTCAAATCATCTGTGAAGATCAGAAAATAATGATACCTGTCGCGAGCCTCAATATTCATCGGACCACATACATCAGTATGTATGATTTCCAACAAATCTGTTGCTCGCTCCATTGTTCCGAAGAACAGAGTCTTAGTCATCTTGCCCATGAGGCATGGTTCGCAAGCATCAACTGATTCATAATCAAGTGATTCCAAAAGCCCATCAGCATGGAGTTTCTTCATGCGCTTTACACCAATATGACCTAAACTGCAGTGCCACAAATAAGTTGCACTATCATTATTAACTTTGCATCTTTTGGTTTCAATATTATGAATATGTGTATCACTACGATCGAGATCCAACGAACTTGTTTCATTGGGTGTATGACCATCGAAGGTTTTATTCATGTAAACAGAACAACAATTATTCTCTGACTTTAATGAATAACCGTATTGCAATAAACATGATCAAATCATATTCATGCTCAACGCAAAAACCAAATAACACTTATTTAAGTTCAACACTAATCCCGAAAGTATAGGGGAGTGTGCGATGATGATCATATCAATCTTGGAACTACTTCCAACACCCATCGTCACTTCACCCTTAACTAGTCTCTGTTTATTCTGCAACTCCTGTTTCGAGTTACTACTCTTAGCAACTGAACCAATATCAAATACCGAAGGGTTGCTATAAATACTAGTAAAGCACACATCAATAACATGTATATCAAATATACTTTTGTTCACTTTGCCATCCTTCTTATCCGCCAAATACTTGGGGCAGTTCCGCTTCCAGTGACTAGTCCCTTTGCAGTAGAAGCACTTAGTCTCAGGCTTAGGATCAGACTTGGGCTTCTTCACTTGAGCAGCAACTTGCTTGCCGTTTCTTCTTGAAGTTCCCCTTCTTCCCTTTGCCCTTTTCTTGAAACTAGTGGTCTTGTCAACCATCAACACTTGATGTTTTTCTTGATTTCTACCTTCGTTGATTTCAGCATCACGAAGAGCTTGGGAGTTGTTTCTGTTATCCCTTGCATATTATAGCTCATCACGAAGTTCTACTAACTTGGTGATGGTGACTAGAGAATTCTGTCAATCACTATCTTATCTGGAAGATTAACTCCCACTTGATTCAAGCGATTGTAGTACCCAGACAATCTGAGCACATGCTCACTGGTTGAGCGATTCTCCTCCATCTTTTAGCTATAGAACTTGTTGGAGACTTCATATCTCTCAACTCGGGTATTTGCTTGAAATATTAACTTCAACTCCTGGAACATCTCATATGGTCCATGACGTTCAAAATGTCTTTGAAGTCCCGATTCTAAGCCATTAAGCATGGTGCACTAAACTATCAAGTAGTCATCATATTGAGCTAGCCAAACGTTCATAACGTCTGTATCTGCTCCTGTAATAGGTCTGTCACCTAGCGGTGCATCAAGGACATAATTCTTCTGTGCAGCAATGAGGATAAACCTCAGATCACGGATCCAATCCGCATCATTGCTACTAACATCTTTCAACACAATTTTCTCTAGGAACATATCAAAAATAAACACAGGGAAGCAACAACGCGAGCTATTGATCTACAACATAATTTGCAAAATACTACCAGGACTAAGTTCATGATAAATTTAAGTTCAATTTAATCATATTACTTAAGAACTCCCACTTAGATAGACATCCCTCTAATCCTCTAAGTGATCACGTGATCCAAATCAACTAAGCCATAACCGATCATCACATGAGATGGAGTAGTTTTCAATGGTGAACATCGTCATGTTGATCATATCTACTATATGATTCACGCTCGACCTTTCGGTCTCTGTGTTCCGAGGCCATATCTGCATATGCTAGGCTCGTCAAGTTTAACCTGAGTATTCTGCGTGTGCAAAACTGGCTTGCACCCGTTGTAGATGGACGTAGAGCTTATCACACCCGATCATCACGTGGTGTCTGGGCACGACGAACTTTGGCAACGGTGCATACTCAGGGAGAACACTTCTTGATAATTTAGTGAGAGATCATCTTATAATGCTACCGTCAATCAAAGCAAGATAAGATGCATAAAAGGATAAACATCACATGCAATCAATATAAGTGATATGATATGGCCATCATCATCTTGTGCTTGTGATCTCCATCTCCGAAGCACCGTCATGATCACCATCGTCACCGGCGCGACACCTTGATCTCCATCGTAGCATCGTTGTCGTCTCGCCAATCTTATGCTTCCACGACTATCACTACCTCTTAGTAATAAAGTAAAGCATTACATCGCGATTGCATTGCATACAATAAAGCGACAACCATATGGCTCCTGCCAGTTGCCGATAACTCGGTTACAAAACATGATCATCTCATACAATAAAATTAGCATCATGCCTTGACCATATCACATCACAACATGCCCTGCAAAAACAAGTTAGACGTCCTCTACTTTGTTGTTGCAAGTTTTACGTGGCTGCTAGGGCTTAAGTAAGAACTCATCTCACCTACGCATCAAAACCACAACGATAGTTCGTCAAATAGACTCCGTTTTAACCTTCTCAAGGACCGGGCGCAGTCACACTTGGTTCAACTAAAGTTGGAGAGACAGTCTTCCGCAAGCCATCTATGTGCAAAGCACGTCGAGGGAACCGGTCTCGCGTAAGAGTACGCGTAAGGTTGGTCCGGATCGTCTCGTCCAACAATACCGCCGAACCAAAGTATGACATGCTGGTAGGCAGTATGACTTGTATCGCCCACAACTCACTTGTGTTCTACTCGTGCAAATAACATCAAACCATAAAACCTAGGCTCGGATGCCACTGTTGGGGAACGTAGTAATTTCGAAAATTTTCCTACGCACACGCAAGATCATGGTGATGCACAGCAACGAGAGGGGAGAGTGTTGTCTACGTACCAACACAGACCGACTGCGGAAGCGATCACACAACATAGAGGAAGTAGTCGTACGTCTTCCCGATCCGACCGATCCAAGCACCGTTACTCCGGCACCTCCGAGTTCTTAGCACACGTTCAGCTTGATGACGATCCTCGGGCTCCGATCCAGCAAAGCATCGAGGAAGAGTTACGTCAGCACGACGGCGTGATGACGATCTTGATGTACAACCGACGCAGGGCTTCGCCTAAGCACTACAACGGTATGATCGAGGTGGAATATGGTGGCAGGGGGCACCGCACACGGCTAAGGAACGATCTCAAGGATCAACTTGTGTGTCTTGGGGTGTCCCCTGCCCCCGTATATAAAGGTTGGAGGGAGGGGGGCTGGCCGGCCAAAGGAGGGAGGCGCAGGAGGAGTCCTACTCCTACCGGGAGTAGGACTCCCCCCTCCAATCCTAGTCCAACTAGGAATCCTTAAAGGGGAGAGAGAGAGAGGTGGCCGGCTCCTCTCCTAGTCCTAATAGGACTAGGGAGAGGGGGGGAGGCGCAGCCCTATGTGGGCTGCCTTCTCACCTTTCCACTAAGGCCCATGTTGGCCCATTTGGCTCCCGGGGGGTTCCGGTAACCCTCCCGGTAATCCGGTAAAATCCCGATTTCACCCGGAACACTTCCGATGTCCAAACATAGGCTTCCAATATATCAATCTTTACGTCTCGACCATTTCGAGACTCCTCGTCATGTCCGTGATCACATCCGGGACTCCGAACAACCTTCGGTACATCAAAATGCATAAACTCATAATAACTGTCATCGTAACGTTAAGCGTGCGGACCCTACGGTTCGAGAACAATGTAGACATGACTGAGACACGTCTCCGGTCAATAACCAATAGCGGGACCTGGATGCCCATATTGGCTCCTACATATTCTACGAAGATCTTTATCGGTCAGACCGCATAACAACATACGTTGTTCCCTTTGTCATCGGTATGTTACTTGCCCGAGATTCGATCGTCGGTATCCAATACCTAGTTCAATCTCGTTACCGGCAAGTCTCTTTACTCGTTCCGTAATACATCATCTCACAACTAACATATTAGTTGCAGTGCTTGCAAGGCTTATGTGATGTGCATTACCGAGAGGGCCCAGAGATACCTCTCCGACAATCGGAGTGACAAATCCTAATCTCGAAATACGCCAACCCAACATCCACCATTGGAGACACCTGTAGTACTCCTTTATAATCACCCAGTTACGTTGTGACGTTTGGTAGTACCCAAAGTGTTCCTCCGGTAAACGGGAGTTGCATAATCTCATAGTCATAGGAACATGTATAAGTCATGAAGAAAGCAATAGCAACATACTAAACGATCGGGTGCTAAGCTAATGGAATGGGTCATGTCAATCAGATCATTCAACTAATGATGTGACCTCGTTAATCAAATAACAACTCTTTGTTCATGGTTAGGAAACATAACCATCTTTGATTAACGAGCTAGTCAAGTAGAGGCATACTAGTGACACTCTGTTTGTCTATGTATTCACACATGTATTATGTTTCCGGTTAATACAATTCTAGCATGAATAATAAACATTTATCATGATATAAGGAAATAAATAATAACTTTATTATTGCCTCTAGGGCATATTTCCTTCACCCACAAGGAAGAAGAACGAGTCCATGAAGAAGACAAACGGACGTAGCCAACGAATCCTCACAACTTCGGAATGAAACCGAAGCTAACGCGAGAAGCAACCCGGAAAGAAGCAAACAACATAGTAAACAACCATCACATAATCATGGCATGATGCACAACCAAGTATGATGCATGTCCGGTTTAATGAAGCATGGCATGGCAAAGTGCACAAACAATACTACAAATTAAGTGGACCTCAATATGCAACGAGTTGCATATTGACGGAACACCACAAGACTTATTTAGTTCTGTCTCGGTTATCTACCCAACAATATTAAATGTTGATAAACATGGCAAGAGATGAAGCAAAAGAAAACTACCTATCTAGGCAAGTTTAAATGAGGTCGGTACAACAAACAACAACTACGGAAACTCCTCATGTGCATATATTATGTTTGGTCCTGTTCTACCCTAAACCATATTTTAGAGTTGTTAAACATGCAAAGAGATGCCACCATGTTAAACTATGCATTTTTCCACCCCATTTACATATAAGGTTTGTTAGGTTTGGAGCTACGGTTATTTAGTTATGAAATAAAACAGTTTAGCATGGCATGGGAGCAAATTTTACCAAACAGCATTTAAAAAAATTTAAACGTGTATGAAAGTTGCAAATTATTAAACCACACAAAATTCTAAGGAAGTTTCATATATAATTTATTTAGATCCGATGCACGGTTGTGAAGTTATTAAATGCATGAAGTGCAAGGGTCTTTCTGCAAAACGGGCGTCTCTGGACATTAGATTAATTCGCAGCAGGAAAAAAAAGACACCTCGGGCCGAACACAGATGGGTTGGGCTGTGCTCACAATGGGCCAACAGTGTACAGTGGGGGTTCTCACCCAATGGGCCTTGGCCCATGGCGGTGGAAGCAGCAGGCCGGTGGATTTGGGTTTGATCTGGCGATCGCCTGGACCCGGGTCAATGAAGACCAAAGGGAGCGTGGTCAGATGAGCTCCTCTGGTCGAACGTAGCAGAGGCGCGGCGCGGTTGCAGGCACAGGGAGACGTAGCTCCGGCGAGCAGGGGCCGGAGACGTGGCGGCGGGGCGGCGCGAATCCATGGTGGCGCTGGACGCCGGCGACGGGGCGCAGGGGTCTAGGACCCATGAGGATGAGAGGGGCGGCCATGGCGCTCCTGGGACTTGGCCAGTTCGATGAAGACGAGCAGCACCGGACAGGCGCGGCTCCTGCAGAGGGACTTGGCGCGAGGTCTTGGGGCTCCGGCGATGACGGTGAGCAAGGCAAGGCGGGCGCCGCGGGACTGATGGCGAGGCTGGAGACCGCATCTTGGCGCGGCGGTGCTCGTGGCAGCAGAGGACGACTACGGCGAGGCAAAGGAGCGGACGAAGCTGCGGGTGTCCATGGCGTCCTGTGAAGGTTCGGAGAGAGGGAGAGAATTGCGTGAGAGGGATAAAGTAGAGGGAGGAAGGAGGAATAAGGGGAGGCGGCAAGGGCCCTAGCCTGATGCAGCGGCGCTGCTCCGGCGAAGCCATCGTCGGGTGGTGGTGCTCTGGTCGGGGCTCTTGGAAGGAGGAGGCCAGGGGCACAGGCACGGGACTGCGGGAGGAGGATGCGGCTTGCTGTGGTTGGGCGGTGGCGGAAATCAAGGGAGTTGGTCGGGGCCGCTGGTTGGATCTAGTAGGAGAGGAAAACGAGGAGGGGATTTTGGATCGGGGAGGATCCCGATGAGGAGGAGACAGGAAGAGTGATGGCGGCAGCTAGGGGGATCCCTAGAAACTAGGGATTTGGTCTCGGGTCAGACTAGTATATATAGTGGGTAAGTTAGGCTAGGGGCTATCTCGTCCCTCCGATCGTAATCGGACGGACGGAAAAATATGTTACGAAGTCCAATTAACAAAATGGAGACGTTTTGTAGATGTTTGAGGTTGATCCGGATCCAACGGTGACGACTCCCCGGGTCGGGTTCGGGACAACTTTCGGACACGCGCGAGGGGTTCGATGCACTGCGCAACGAGGGGTAGGCTGGGCCTAGGTGGACTGTGGAGAGCGGGTTGGTCTGAGAGAAGAGGGGAGAGATGCAGCCCGGCACGGTTTTCGGAGACCGAAAACGTCCGACGATTGACCGGCTATAATGCCTCTATAGTTTAATGGTTGGGCTATCAAACGAACTCCGAATGCGATGAAACTTTGTGACACTCCAATTTTTTTTTGGTTTTTAGCAAAAACCTTGCTGGTTTTTCTTTTGTTAAATGAGGCCATTTAAAATTATTCAGAAAAACCATCCCCTTAAGATTTTTCTTTTTTTGGCAAGGATTGTATTTTCTGTTTCCTTCTTCAAACTTTGGTGTTTGATCATTTAAAACTTCTTCTCTATTGGTTCCCTTCTCAAATTATTTTGGGAGTTTAATCTTTTTTCTCTTAAAAAGAAAACTCTATGAGAATTGGGGATTTTCATATCTTGAAAACCACCCATGACTTTGTATTTTTGCCCATGTGGTAAAACCCCTCCAAAACCTCCCCTCCTCCTTGTAATCAACCTATGTTCTGTGTCCCAACTAATCCAAACAAGTTTTGGATTTTATTCTAATTATTTCATCTCTCAAATCTTTTCTGACTTTATTTTGAGCCTGAGTCATTTACAAAGCAAGTACCCTATAGCATTTGGATTTGGACATCAAACCAACTCTCCTGGATAGTCCTTTGTACCCACAACCCAGAACCATCTTGATCCACTCATATTCTTTACAAATATTTCAACTTCCACTCCCTGCAAGTTTGGACCAGATTTGCCAAATTTGGTGAAATTCATATCTACACTTCTCCAAAAATTTCACCAAAAATCAGGCAGCCTACTGGAGCAATGAGAAGCCACTCCACCAAAAACCAGCTCAAGGAAAAATCCCTACATGCCTAGATCATTCTGTCGAACACCTTGCATGCACTGTTTCTGTTCATCTTCAGTTAAGTTCAGAGTTTCAGTGTCGATCCTCGTCAGAAATTCAGTCACATGCTCACAGTGCCCTTGGCACGTTGCTCGCCGCCTGGCCTGCTTGTCCGGAGCTTCACACACGCACTTGGCGCCTTCCTGGCGTCGGTGGCGCCCTGGCCCGCCTGCGCCGGCATGTCTTGCGGCGGCCGAACCACCGTAGCGGCCGACAGGGAGCAGAACGGCGGCTCAACGCCGTTCGGCGCAGCCCAATCCTCCTGGTAGCTCCGCGTGGCCATCTCGTTGCCAGCGCACGCATGCAGCACCGCTGCCATGGCGCGGCACGCACAGAGCATGCTCTCTGCCGCCGACGGGCCCGCGCCGCCCCGTTCCGTCGAACCCCGCTAAGCAACCAAATCCCGACGTGGTTAGCACCTAAACGGAACCGGGGAACGCCCACGACGACGCTCAACCTCAAAACCCTCCCGTGCAACCACGGCACCGCCGTAATCACCTCGCCGGACTTATCCGTTCGCGGTAACTGACTCGGGCCGGCTATATATAGCACCCCCGAGCCTGCTCTCGCCCCCGCACAACTCCACCATCTCACTAGACCCTGCCTGGCCACTAGAGGAGCCTCGAGGGGCCCTTCTTGCCCGACTCCGGCCGCCCCGTTCCGCCTCGGCCTACACCTCGATTCGCTCCGGTGAGGCCGTCTCCGGCGCCCCAACTTCGTCAGCAACCCTCTCAAGAAAACAAGAGTCTAACCCCCACTCCAATTTGATCTTCACAACTCTCTCCGACGAGGTCCACAACCACCTGAATCACCGTCCGCCGGAGCCAGCGTCGCCGCCGACGTGGTACTCGCCGGCGACCACCACCACCTCCCACAGACGCGGAATGGCGCCCTGAACACGGAGGTACTCTCCGATCTCCCTGCCTCGCCGTGGATCGCCACCGGCGACCACCGCGGCTCTCGGGCGCCGACGAGCTTCGTCCCCCGTTTGAAAATTCAAACCTGACGGGTGGGACCCGTCCGTCAGCCTCTCAGTTCTTTTTAAACGAACCGTTTTCTGAAGGCGTCTTCTGCCAAAGTACGTCACCCCTCTGGGCCGGCGTATTTTCAATCGAAGCGTTTTCTGTTTTTATAAGCTAGCCCCTGGAAACTTTCTGTTTCATTACAGATGAGTCCCTGGACTAAAACCTTTATAACTTTTAAACAGAAAAGTATTTTTGATTGATTCCTTTTTTGTCCTCTTTAGAATTTTGTCTAGTTTTTTATCAGATTTATTTGAATAATATTTGGAATACTTTTGTGCACCTCTCGGTATTTACGTTAGCACGTGTGTTTTCTTTATACCGTAGATACCGAAGGAGGTGACGGAGCCGCGAACTTCACCGAGCTAGGCTCTGACTACTCTGAACCACGCAAGCATGTTTGAACTTTTGATATGATGATTGTTTTGGCATGTTTGCATTAAGTAGTTTCATGGCATGTTGACGAGCATACCGACGAATGTCATGTTACATGCAACGTTGAAGCAAGTGAGTATCGAGAATCCATAAGTGGATGGATGTGAGTATGAATAGCCATGTGTAGGCATGAGGATGGGTAAGATGGTAGTGTTGTAGCATGCCAGTCTTATGCCAGACTATATGACTTCAGTGTCAAACCGTATCGGTCCAGTTCCTCCCATTTCCTTCCCTGTACTACCACATGTTTTCCGCAAGGAATATGGCTTAGTAAGTTGCAAACCGCTTTCCTGGTACACACCAAAAGGAGAGGCCGTGATGATGGTTCCATGGCCCTGGATTAAAGCCAGTCATCCGGTCAGGGGGCATGGGTGTTTCTGGTTGGGACCGAGAGGGGGGCACCCCTTAGAGCGCGCGTATATAAATTTGATCCCATGCTATTCGAGATTGTGATCTCCCCGTCTCAAAAGTTTTTCTTGGATGATGTCTAGGGTGAGTCCTGGCATCGAGAGGTAGGATGGGTGTGTACTGGTTAGCCGTGTTTTCTTCCGAAATACCGTAAACGGAACTAGTCCTTCGTGACTACGGAAATCCGTTGGCTGTGGGAAAAATTTTGTACAAACTCTGCAGAGTCATACATTCCTTCAAATCATCTATTCCATGTCCAAATTCGTATTATCTTGTCCTGACAGTGTCAGTTTGATGACAGAGACTCCGGTGAATCACAAGAGTGCTAAGTCCGGTTAAATGTTTAATTCTATGGATGGACTAACCCGTTTATTATCATGAGTTGAGTATTTATTATGAGCATTAATTCCTTGTGAATGAAAGCCCTTTCTGCGATGTCGCTCAGACGTCCGACTGTGGCATTGTTTTTATTTACTTTCAATAAAAGCCTTTTCTGCGATGTCGCTCAGACGTCCGACTGCGGCATTGTTTTTATTTTACTTTCAATAAAAGCCCTTTCTGCGATGTCGCTCAGACGTCCGACTGTGGCATTGTTTTTATTTTACTTTCAATAAAAGCCCTTTCTGCGATGTCGCTCGGACGTCCGACTGCGGCATTTCTTTTTAAGCCCTTTATGTGGTGTCGCTAAGACACCCGACTACGGCATTTCTTTTTAAGCCCTTTATGTGGTGTCGCTAAGACGCCCGACTGCGGCATTTCTCTTTAAGCCCTTTATGTGGTGTCGCTAAGACGCCCGACTGCGGCATTTCTTTTTAAGCCCTTTATGTGGTGTCGCTAAGACGCCCGACTGCGGCATTTCTTTTTAGCCCTTTATGTGGTGTCGCTTAGACGCCCGACTGTGACATGATCTTTATTTATTTGTTCACCCTTCGAGGCGTCGCTTCAAACACCCGATCGGTTTTCCATTTATTATTGTTGGGATTTCAGGCGGACTACCGCCGATTCCCTTGTTACTTACCTTGCTTGCTAAATTTTGAATGTGCATTGGTAAATTAATCATGACGCATTCATGCATGCATTTGTTATATCTTACGTCCGAACTGTCTTGCGAGTACTTTTAAAGTACTCACTGGCTTGTTGATTTGGCCAGATGCTGACGAAGGTGATCTCATGGATGAAGAGTTCGATAGCGAGTCCGATGCCTAGAGGAATCCCAGTCAGTCTCGTGCGACCCTGGATTTGGTCACTGTATTATATCCGCTTCCGCCATCCGAATAGAATTCATCGAGCCTCACCTCGACGCTCGATGAGATGCCAGTTTGAGAGTCATGTTATCGCACTCCCCACTGTGTTATTCCACCATCACTTTATCCTCGAGTCAGTAGTATGCCACCCCACCATTGTGTTATATCCGCCATTATGTATAATTATTGGCGTGCTTGTAATAATTTGTTGAGCACCCTTAGCTCAACCCTGTAATATATTTATTTTTCTTTGCTACTGGCTTATTGTATCAAGAATTTGTCTACCAGTGAGGATGGAATTCTCTCATACTGGACTTAAGAGATTGGTTTCTCAATAAATATTTTTATTGGAAAACCGGTCGTGACAAGCTTGGTACCAGAGCCAGGCTGACTATAGGAAGCCACTAGGTGCGATCGCTAATCGGTTATTAGAATCATAGAGCTAATTTATATTTTTGCAATTGTAGTCATTTTCTTACTGTCAGCATAAATTTATGATCTGACCATTCAGAATTTTTACCTACTTTTGTAGATGGCCGACAACAGCTGCGAGTCTCAGACCTTCGCCAACGTGCCCAATGAGTTCGTCAAGCTTCTCTCCTTCATCGTTCAGGTCGTGATGGGGCCATCTATGCGCCCAGTCTTCACACTCTGTCAGCACAGAGTCAACAGCAGTCTGACCATGCACCAGGCCTCGGTGCAGTTCAAGGGAGGCCGTGGTGAGTTACGCCGCTTCCGGTTCTTGGGAAGAGCCATGCCTACAGAGAGGCATGCTATGCAGATGGCAGCCCGCGAGGCGATAGCTCGTCTCAGGGATGTTCTTCCCGTGATGAAGGCTCGTCGTTACCACTATCTTCCATGCCATGTGCCTTTCACCTGTCACTACGCACTCTCCTGCCCAGAGGAGAACGAGACGAGGCTTTTGAGATGCTTATTGAGTATCTCCGGCCCCTGGGGGCAGCCTTCGACAACCTGGTGGACGACTTCGTGGCCGCCCGCATGGACTCGGTCCATGGCTGTGCCGCCAACAGGAGGGAGCTCCTGCCCACCGCACCGCCACTGACTCTTGTCTCGTCATCAGCATCTTATGCACCTACTCGTCGCCTGCCTTCTATCGAAGAGTTCAACCAAGTCATTGCGCCCACTCCAGCGCACACTGCACCACCCTTCGCACCAACTCCTGTTCGTGTTGTTCCGCCACTGGCACCCGCTCCATCTACTCGGCGCAGCACTACTCGTATGGAGCCTATTGGTGAGGAGGAGGTCGAGTCCCCAGCGTCTCTGCGCCTCACCCTTGGCAGGGCCAAGGAGATCGTCAACATCTCCGACTGAGTACGCTTAGCCGTCTTGCGATGTACCGCTTTGTAAGATATGTTTATGTGTACATAGGCTGTGAGAAGTAGCTTGGTTGCGCATCATGTAGGAACTGGAGGAGTACACTAGCCTAAATAACATGTCAGGATTATGTACGCATATCCTGAGTGATGTATTGTATAATTATCTCCCGCGTGTAAGATACGTAATGAGCAGTCCTTCTCCGTGCGCAAATCGATTTGTTTTCCTTAAGTAATCTTGGCTATTTAATTTATTTGCCAGCCTTGTGTATTTATGGAAACATTTTTGCGACCATTTTTTTGCTTTTCTTATGAGTTTTACAAAATATATCCCCAGAGTGAAAAAAAATGTCTCGTCCTTGGACTCGCTCCATGCCTACTCCGCCAGAGGAAAATTATGACACTCAGCCAAGCAACAATTTCACACAAGGGCAGCCGAGTCAACAGGACAGTGGAACGGCACTTTCCCAAATGTGCCGCCTTTATGAACAGAGTCAGCAACAACACCGGGAAATGATGAACCAAGTCATCAACATGGGAAATCACCATGGGCAGTATCAGCAGCATTCTAAGTTATCTGAGCTACAGAAGACACGTCCCCAAACATTCTCTCACACTGACAAACCTCTTGAGGCCGAAGACTGGCTTCGAGATATGGAAAGGAAATTAATTATTGCGAGATGTTCAGACCCCAAAAAAGTATTGTATGCTCCGCACTATCTCACAGGAGCAGCCGCATCGTGATGGGAGAATTTCCTACACATGCACCCCAATGAAAATGATATAACCTGTGATGATTTCAAGGAAGGTTTCCGTGGTGCACACATTCCTAAGAGTATTATGAAAATCAAGAAGAGAGAGTTCGATGACCTCAAACAAAGGAACATGACAGTGTCAGATTATAACGGTCAGTTTACTCTATTGTCTCGCTACGCTAATGAGGAGCGTATGACTGAAAGTAAGAAGATGGAGAAATTCCTTGATGGTCTGGCGCCCGCGCTTAAATGCCAACTGGTCGTACACACTTTTCCAGATTTTAAAACGCTTGTGGACAAAGCGATTACTCTGGAAAATGAGAGACGCAGCCTGGAAGATATCCGCAAGCAAAAAAGGGACCAGACTAACCATGCTCGCAATCACCGAAGCAAGACAGATTTTCAAAAGGGTGGGACGCACAAATCCTCATCCAACGTCTCACGCCCAATCAAGAATTTTCATGCAAGGGACAAGGAGTTCACATATCGCCCCGGCGTTACTTGTTACGCCTGTGGAGAGGAAGGACACTATGCCAAGCAGTGTCCCAAGCCTAGAAACTCAACCCCAAAGCCGAACAACGGCGGCAATAATTCAGCGCCCAAGCGAAACAATTTCAATCCCAACAACAACCCCAGGAAGGGTCATCTGAACCACGTAACCAAAGAAGAGGCACAAAATGCTCCGGATATCGTACTCGGTACGTTTCCTGTCAACACAATACCTGCAATGGTTTTGTTTGATTCTGGAGCTTCTCACTCTTTCATTTCGAAAAGTTTTGCTTTGCAAAATAATTTTTCGATGCTTCCTTTGGAGAAATCCATGATCATCAAGTCCCCTGGGATTCAGCAAGTTACTCAGAATTACTGTCAGGATGTGGTTATTGAGTTCGAAGGATTGGAGTTTCATGCAAATCTTATAGTGTTGGAAAATAAAGGACTGGATGTCATCCTAGGGATGGACTGGCTAACCACCAACAAAGGTTTTATTGACTGTTTCAACCGGACCGTGATTCTCACACACCACCACGGGAAGACAATAAGAGTACCAGCCAAGGAACGGAAAATACCCCGGCAACCGAGATTGAATAAGGTGGACGTTTCTGAGCTAAACAAGGTTCCAGTAGTATGTGAATTTCCAGACGTATTCCCCGAAGAGCTACCAGGCATGCCACCAGACCGAGAGATAGAATTCAGCATTGAGCTAGCACCAGGAACCACCCCCATATACAAGAAACCATACAGAATGGCACCATCTGAGTTGGTTGAGTTGAAGAAACAAATAAAGGAATTGCTGGACAAAGGATACATTCGAGCCAGCTCCTCACCTTGGGGGTCACCAATTTTATTTGCCAAAAAGAAGGATGGAACACTGAGATTGTGCATAGACTACCGAGCACTTAACATGGTCACAGTCAAGAACAAATACCCAATGCCAAGGATAAACGATTTGTTTGATCAACTCGCTCAGGCCAAGGTATTCTCAAAAATTGACTTAAGGTCAGGATACCATCAATTAAAGATGCGAACAGAAGATATCCCCAAAACAGCTTTCACCTCTAGATATGGACTGTATGAGTTCACAGTAATGCCAGGATTAACGAACGCCCCCGCATATTTTGTTCACCTCATGAACAAAGTATTTATGAAGTTTATGGACAAGTTCGTTGTGATATTCATCGACGATATTCTGGTATACTCCAAGACACCAGAAGAGCACGCGAAACATCTCAGGATTGTGCTAGGAGAACTCAGGAAACACAAATTGTATGCCAAGATCAGCAAGTGCGAATTTTGGCTAAGACAAGTAGGCTTTCTAGGCCACGTACTGACCCAAGACGGTATCGCCGTGGACCCAGAGAAAGTCAAGGCCGTGCTTGACTGGAAGTCACCAGCCAGCGTAACACATATATGGAGTTTCTTGGGAATGGCAGGATATTACCGCAGATTTATTGAAGGATTCTCCACCATAGCGAAGCCCATGACGCAGTTACTCAAGAAAGACAAGAAGTTTGAATGGACAGAAGCCTGCGAGAAAAGTTTCCAAGAGCTAAAGCGGAAATTAACAACGGCACCAGTATTAATTGTGCCAGACATACACAAAATTTTTGAAGTATATTGTGACGCGTCCAGAAAGGGTCTCGGATGCATATTGATGCAAGAAGGCAAGGTTGTCGCATACGCTTCAAGGCAACTTCGCAAGCATGAGGAAAATTATCCCACTCATGACTTAGAAATGGCAGCAGTCATTCATGCACTCAAGGAATGGAGGCATTTCTTACTTGGGAATCGATGTGAAATATACACGGACCATAAAAGTCTCAAATATATTTTCACACAGCCATAACTAAATTTACGGCAACGACGCTGGTTGGAATTGGTAAAGGATTATGATGTTGGTATCCATTACCATCCAGGAAAAGCAAATGTGGTGGCCGATGCCCTTAGTCGGAACCCCAGCTCCGACGAAAACAGTCTGCAAAGCTTGAGACCCGAGTTCCAACTGGAGTTTGCCAAACTCAACTTGTTAATGGTAGCAGAAGGCACCATAACAAACTTGGAAATACAGCCCGACCTTATGGAGAAAATTAAAGGAGCTCCGCCTGGTCACCCCAGCATCGAAGGCATCAAAAGAAAGGTGAGTATGGGCAAGGCCTCAGAATTCGTCGTAGACGATGGAGGGATATTATGGTACGGAGAAAGACTCTGCGTGCCAAACATAAAAGACCTCAAACAGAAAATTTTAGCTGAAGCCCACACCACTCCATACTCGATCCACCCTGGAGGAACCAAAATGTATAAAGATATTCAGGAAAGATTTTGGTGGCACGGTATGAAGAGGGACATAGCCACTTTCATTGCATGTTGCGACTCTTGCCAACGCATAAAAGCTGAGCATCAGAGACCAGCCGGATTACTGCAACCAAACAAACTACCTGAGTGGAAATGGGATGAAATAGGGATGGATTTCATTGTCGGACTACCTCGGTCACGACACGGAAATGATGCCATATGGGTCATCACCGACAGATTAACCAAGGTGGCACACTTTATTCCAGTAAAGACAACCCACACCACTCAGAAGGTTGCCAGGATTTACCTCTCCCGCATAGTCTGTCTGCACGGTGTCCCGAAGACTATAATATCTGACAGAGGCACTCAGTTCGTCTCGAGATTTTGGGATCATTTACAACAGGCTCTGGGAACTCAACTAGCCTTCAGTACAGCATACCACCCCCAGACAGATGGACAAACAGAACGCGTAAACCAGATTTTAGAGGACATGCTGAGAGCATGTGTCCTCACATATGGAACCAGTTGGGAAGAAAGCCTGCCATATGCCGAGTTCGCGTACAACAACAGTTACCAGGCCAGCCTGCAAATGGCACCATTTGAGGCTTTGTATGGGCGAAGATGTCGTACCCCGTTAAATTGGTCAGAGACCGGAGACAGCCGCATCTTCGGCCCAGACATGCTCAGAGAAGCCGAGGAAAAAGTCAAGCTAATCAGAGACCGACTCAAGACCGCTCAAAGTCGACAGAAGAGTTACTACGATCAGAAACATCGTGGGGTCAGTTTCGAACCCGGCGAATTCGTGTACCTAAGAGTATCTCCTATGAGGGGATTACAACGATTCAAGATAAAAGGAAAGCTAGCGCCAAGATTCATCGGACCATTCTGTATAGTGGCACGAAAAGGCACGGAAGCATACTAGCTAGACTTACCTGAGGAACTGTCAGATATCCACAACATGTTCCACGTTTCCCAGTTAAGAAAGTGCGTAAGCAACCCAGAGAAACAAGTATCCCATGAAAACATTGACGTGCAGCAAGACCTCACTTATCGGGAACGTCCAGTAAAAATATTAGAGGAGTCTGAAAGGAGGACCCGACAGAAAACCATCAAGTTTTTCAGAGTTCAGTGGAGCAATCACACCGATGGTGAAGCAACATGGGAAAGAGAGGATTTTCTTCGAGCAGAGCATCCGCACTTATTTATGGAACAGCTGAAATCTCGGGGACGAGATTTTACCTAAGGGGGTAGGTGTTGTGACACTCCAATTTTTTTTTTGGTTTTTAGCAAAAACCTTGTTGGTTTTTCTTTTGTTAAATGAGGCCATTTAAAATTATTCAGAAAAACCATCCTCTTAAGATTTTTCTTTTTTTTGGCAAGGATTGTATTTTCTGTTTCCTTCTTCAAACTTTGGTGTTTGATCATTTAAAACTTCTTCTCTATTGGTTCCCTTCTCAAATTATTTTGGGAGTTTAATCTTTTTTCTTTTAAAAAGAAAACTCTATGAGAATTGGGGATTTTCATATCTTGAAAACCACCCATGACTTTGTATTTTTGCCCATGTGGTAAAAACCCCTCCAAAACCTCCCCTCCTCCTTGTAATCAACCTAAGTTCTCTGTCCCAACTAATCCAAACAAGTTTTGGATTTTATTCTAATTATTTCATCTCTCAAATCTTTTCTGACTTTATTTTGAGCCTGAGTCATTTACAAAGCAAGTACCCTATAGCATTTGGATTTGGACATCAAACCAACTCTCCTGGATAGTCCTTTGTACCCACAACCCAGAACCATCTTGATCCACTCATCTTCTTTACAAATATTTCAACTTCCACTCCCTGCAAGTTTGGACCAGATTTGCCAAATTTGGTGAAATTCATATCTACACTTCTCCAAAAATTTCACCAAAAATCAGGCAGCCTACTGGAGCAATGAGAAGCCACTCCACCAAAAACCAGCTCAAGGAAAAATCCCTACATGCCTAGATCATTCTGTCGAACACCTTGCATGCACTGTTTCTGTTCATCTTCAGTTAAGTTCAGAGTTTCAGTGTCGATCCTCGTCAGAAATTCAGTCACATGCTCACAGTGCCCTTGGCACGTTGCTCGCCGCCTGGCCTGCTTGTTCGGAGCTTCACATGCGCACTTGGCGCCTTCCTAGCGTCGGTGGCACCCTGGCCCG
Organism: Triticum monococcum; assembly: GCA_034509565.1. NCBI lineage: Eukaryota > Viridiplantae > Streptophyta > Magnoliopsida > Poales > Poaceae > Triticum > Triticum monococcum. The sequence continues at coordinate 69,533,198 of CM067843.1, read as the reverse complement.
CCTGCGCCGGCGTGTCTTGTGGCGGCCGAACCACCGTAGCGGCCGACAGGGAGCAGAACGGCGGCTCAACGCCGTTCGGCGCCGCCCAATCCTCCTGGTAGCTCCGCGTGGCCATCTCGTTGCCAGCGCACGCATGCAGCACCGCTGCCGTGGCGCGGCACGCACAGAGCGTGCTCTCTGCCGCCAACGGGCCCGCGTCGCCCCGTTCCGTCGAACCCCCCTAAGCAACCAAATCCCGACGCGGTTAGCAAATAAACGGAACCAGGGAACGCCCACGACGATGCTCAACCTCAAAACCCTCCCGTGCAACCACGGCACCGCCGTAATCACCTCGCCGGACTTATCCGTTCGCAGCAACCGACTCGGGCCGGCTATATATAGCACCCCCGAGCCTGCTCTCGCCCCCGCACAACTCCACCATCTCACTATACCCTGCCTGGCCACTGGAGGAGCCTCGAGGGGCCCTTCTTGCCTGACTCCGGCCGCCCCATTCCGCCTCGGCCTACACCTTGATTCGCTCCGGTGAGGCCGTCTCCGGCGCCCCAACTTCGTTAGCAACCCTCTCGAGCAAACAAGAGTCTAACCCCCACTCCAATTTGATCTTCACAGCTCTCTCCGACGAGGTCCACAACCACCCGAATCGCCTTCCGTCGGAGCCAGCGTCGCCGCCGACGTGGTACTCGCCGGCGACCACCACCACCTCCCACAGACGTGGAATGGCGCCCTGAACACGGAGGTACTCTCCGATCTCCCTGCCTCGCCGTGGATCACCGCCGGCGACTACCGCGGCTCTCGAGCGCCGACGAGCTTCGTCCCCCGTTTGAAAATTCAAACCTGACGGGTGGGACCCGCCCGGCAGCCTCTCAGTTCTTTTTAAACGAACCGTTTTCTGAAGGCGTCTTCTGCCAAAGTACGTCACCCCTCTGGGCCGGCGTATTTTCAATCGAAGCGTTTTTTGTTTTTATAAGCTAGCCCACGGAAACTTTCTGTTTCATTACAGATGAGTCCCTGGACTAAAACCTTTATAACTTTTAAACAAAAAAGTTTTTCTGATTGATTCCTTTTCTGTCCTCTTTAGAATTTTGTCTAGTTTTTTATCAGATTTATTTGAATAATATTTGGAATACTTTTGTGCACCTCTCGGTATTTAGTTAGCACGTGTGTTTTCTTTATACCGTAGATACCGAAGGAGGTGACGGAGCCGCGAACTTCACCGAGCTAGGCTCCGACTACTCTGAACCAGGCAAGCATGTTTGAACTTTTGATATGATGATTGTTTTGGCATGTTTGCATTAAGTAGTTTCATGGCATGTTGACGAGCATACCGACGAATGTCATGTTACATGCAACGTTGAAGCAAGTGAGTATCGAGAATCCATAAGTGGATGGATGTGAGTATGAATAGCCATGTGTAGGCATGAGGATGGGTAAGATGGTAGTGTTGTAGCATGCCAGTCTTATGCCAGACTATATGACTTCAGTGTCAAACCGTATCGGTCCAGTTCCTTCCAGTTCCTTCCCTGTACTACCACATGTTTTCCGCAAGGAATATGGCTTAGTAAGTTGCAAACCGCTTTCCTGGTACACACCAAAAGGAGAGGCCGTGATGATGGTTCCATGGCCCTGGATTAAAGCCAGTCATCCGGTCAGGGGCATGGGTGTTTCCGGTTGGGACCGAGAGGGGGCACCCCTTAGAGCGCGCGTATATAAATTTGATCCCATGCTATTCGAGATTGTGATCTCCCCGTCTCAAAAGTTTTTCTTGGACGATGTCTAGGGTGAGTCCTGGCATCGAGAGGTAGGATGGGTGTGTACTGGTTAGCCGTGTTTTCTTCCGAAATACCGTGAACGGAACTAGTCCTTCGTGACTACGGAAATCCGTTGGTTGTGGGAAAATTTTTGTACAAACTCTGCAGAGTCATACATTCCTTCAAATCATCTATTCCATGTCCAAATTCGTATTATCTTGTCCTGACAGTGTCAGTTTGATGACAGAGACTCCGGTGAATCACAAGAGTGCTAAGTCTGGTTAAATGTTTAATTCTATGGATGGACTAACCCGTTTATTATCATGAGTTGAGTATTTATTATGAGCATTAATTCCTTGTGAATGAAAGCCCTTTCTGCGATGTCGCTCAGACGTCCGACTGTGGCATTGTTTTTATTTACTTTCAATAAAAGCCCTTTCTGCGATGTCGCTCAGACGTCTGACTGTGGCATTGTTTTTATTTTACTTTCAATAAAAGCCCTTTCTGCGATGTCGCTCAGACGTCCGACTATGGCATTGTTTTTATTTTACTTTCAATAAAAGCCCTTTATGCGATGTCACTCAGACGTCCGACTGCGGCGCCCGACTGCGGTATTTCTTTTTAAGCCCTTTATGTGGTGTCGCTAAGACACCCGACTGTGGCATTTCTTTTTAAGCCCTTTATGTGGTGTCGCTAAGACGCCCGACTGCGGCATTTCTCTTTAAGCCTTTTATGTGGTGTCGCTAAGACGCCCGACTGCGGCATTTCTTTTTAAGCCCTTTATGTGGTGTCGCTAAGACGCCCGACTGCGGCATTTATTTTTAGCCCTTTATGTGGTCTCGCTTAGACGCCCGACTGTGGCATGATCTTTATTTATTTGTTCACCCTTCGAGGCGTCGCTTCAAACACCCGATCGGTTTTCCATTTATTATTGTTGGGATTTCAGGCGGACTACCGCCGATTCCCTTGTTACTTACCTTGCTTGCTAAATTTTGAATGTGCATTGGTAAATTAATCATGACGCATTCATGCATGCATTTGTTACATCTTACGTCCGAACTGTTTTGCGAGTACTTTCAAAGTACTCACTGGCTTGTTGATTTGGCCAGATGCTGACGAAGGTGATCTCATGGATGAAGAGTTCGATAGCGAGTCCGACGCCTAGAGGAATCCCAGTCAGTCTCGTGCGACCCTGGATTTGTTCACTGTATTATATCCGCTTCCGCCATCCGAATAAAATTCATCGAGCCTCACCTCGACGCTCGATGAGATGCCAGTTTGAGAGTCATGTTATCGCACTCCCCACTGTGTTATTCCACCATCACTTTATCCTCGAGTCAGTAGTATGCCACCCCACCATTGTGTTATATCCGCCATTATGTATAATTATTGGCGTGATTGTAATAATTTGTTGAGCACCCTTAGCTCAACCCTGTAATATATTTGTTTTTCTTTGCTACTGGCTTATTGTATCAAGAATTTGTCTACCAGTGAGGATGGATTTCTCTCATACTGGACTTAAGAGATTGGTTTCTCAATAAATATTTTTATTGGAAAACCGGTCATGACAAACTTGACAGGCTGTCTATCTACACTATGATAAGACCACACGCCAACTTTCAAACCAATCCGAGAACATTTTCTGGCCACTTAAAAATAATATTTCGGACGTGCCGCGGGCGTGTGCGAGTGTGTCTGGGCTCCAAACGAACAACATACGGAACTGGGGGAACCCGAACGGATGCAAGTTTTGAAAACTTGATGATGCAATGCACATGATGACATGACAAGATGCAACACGCAAGCGAATGACATGGCAACAATAGCGAATAACTGGAAGACAGCTGGCGCATCGGTCTCGGGGCGTCACAAGCATGCAACCTTACCGCCAGGGACCTTGGCGGTAGGCTGTTATACCCTCCGTCATGGTCCCTGGTGGTAGCAAAAGGGTCAGATCTCGAAAAAAATTCAAACTAGGGTCAAATCTCGAATAGGTTTCAGAAAAAGGGTCAAAACACGAAATTTAGCCATGAAGCGTGGGCACCATGAAGGGCAGCGCTGAACCAATGGAGCGTGGGAAGCGACGTGGCTGTGGGGACACCATCGTACATCGGGCCTGTAAAAGTAACAGTGTGATGAACAGTAATGATCGTTGTTGATTGATATCGATGATGTACATATTTATATCTTTAGAAGAGACACGTCGCACAGGCGCGACGTATACAAGAGATGGGATCGACGGGCGTGTCCGTTACAATAGGACGTGACCCATCGGGAGAGAAAACCGCATGCCGGTTTGCTAACAAAGATTTCCTTTAATTAAACTAATTAATTAATCCTAACACTCTCCCTAATCTCTGCTTCAATTATTCTTGTAAACATCATCATCAACATCTTGGTCATCATCATCATGATCAGTCTCCTCCAAAAACCCTGTAGGAAAAATATGAAGAGGTATATACAGTATGCCATCAAAAACTCCTTTCAAAAACCTAGTGGGAAAATAAGAAGAATCTGACATATCACAATGCCTGCATTACTATTGCCTCATTAAAAACCTTCCATAAAAACCATTTAGGAAAAACTTATAAAGGAAAAGAGGGCAATATCAAAGATCCGAGGATCACAAACAGATTATCATTCAGAGAGACACTCCCCCTGAACTTTTCAAGCCCCGAAGTCGTTTCATACCAATTCCATTGATGCACTTCTCAAATAAAGAACTTGGTAATGACTTTGTAAACAAATCGGCAAGATTGTCACATGACTTCGTTTGCAAAATATTTACCTCCCCAGTTTCCTGTAACTCATGGAGATAAAATAATTTAGGAGGATTATGCTTTCTAATATTATTTTTTATATAACCTATCTACATCTGTGTAATACATGCAGCATTATCTTCATAGATAATAGTGGGTGATTCCAATGATCCAATCCCACTTGAAATTTCAATGAAGTTAATCATTCTGTGAAGCCATGCACATTCACACGATGCCTCAAACAAAGCAATAATTTCAGAATAATTCATGGACGCAGCCACCAGAGTTTGTTTTGTCGACTTCCAAGAAAAGGTCGTACCTCCACTCAAGAAGACAAAACCAGTCTGTGATCTGGCATTATGGGGATCATATAGGTATCCAGCATCACAATATCCCACCATGGTCTTATCATGATTTTTCCGATAATAAACCATGATCTTTGGTGCCTTGAAGATATCTGAAAATGTTCTTCACACCAACCCAATGCCTCTTTGTTGGTGATGCACTAAATCTAGCCAATAAATTTACTGCAAATGATATATCATGCCTGGTGCAGTTTGCTAGATACATCAGTGCTTCAATAGCACTAAGGTAAGGAAACTCAGGTCCTAATACATCTTCATCATCACCCTTAGGTCTAAATGGGTCTTTATCTCTTTCAAGAGATCTAACAACCATTGGTGTTTTCGATGGATATGCTTTATCCATATTAAATTTCGCAAGAATCTTTTGGATATAAGCAGACTGATGAACAAGTATTCCTGAAGGAAGATGTTCAAGTTGTAAGCCCAAACATAATTTAGTCTTAGCCAGATCTTTCATCCCAAACTCCGTCTTAAGATGATTACTTGCCTCATGTATTTCTTGTGTAGTCCCAATGATATTCAGATCATCCACATACACAAAAATAATGCAAAATCCATTCTTAGATTTCTTAATAAACACACATGGGCAATCATTGTTGTTTGAGTAACCATTCCGAAGAAGGAATATACTCAGTCGGTTATAGCACATTCTTCCCAACTGCTTCAAGCCATACAATGACTTCTAAAGCTTTACGCGATACATGTTGCGATTAGACTTTGGATTCGGAATCTTCATTCCCTCGGGAACTTTCATATAAATATCTGAATCCAGTGACCCATATAAATATGCAGTCACAACATCCATTAGTTGGATATACAAATTCATTTTCATTGTTACTGATATTAAATATTGGAACGTTGTTCCACTCATAACAGGAGAATATGTTTCATCATAATCGATGCCGGGTCTCTGCGTGAACCCCTGTGCTACAAGCCTTGCCTTATATCTCACCACCTCGTTGTTCTCATTCCTCTTACGAACGAAAACCCATTTTTCTCCCATAGGGAACACATGTTGAGGAGTGGGTATTACTGCAATAAATACCCCTCTTTTTATGAGCGAGCGCAATTCATCCTCAATTGCTGCCTTCCATTTGGACCAGCCTGAGCGCTTCATGCAGTCTGCCATGGACTTAGGTTCTCGATCCAAATCAAGGCCTTCTGCAATTCTAGAGGCGAAATAAATGTCAACAACCGTAGTCTTTCTATTGTATGATTCTCCTGAATCAATATGATTAATGGATATCTCATCAATATCTTTTGATCCTTCGTGATTTCCCTCAACAATTGGATCAAGGTCTTCCGATGTCCCAACACCAAAATTGTGTGCACACTCATGCTGGGTTCTGGATGTCCAACATCCTTAAGGTGTTCTTCAACCCTAGGTTGAATATCAACATTTTGTTGACTTGCATTTACTATTTCACTACACCACAATACTACATTCCCTACAGTCAGGTTGGTCGGGAATACAAGTTCCACCGACAGACAGTCGGTCGGGAAAGACTATTGCCAACCGATAGCGTCTGTTGGGGAAAGTCCAGACTGGAAAGCCTTTTACCGACCGACATAGTTTTCCCGACCGACTGCTTGTCGGCTTCCTCATTCCCCTTTGACGCTTCTGCAAAGCCTTGTCCTTTGTGTCCAGATTCCTCCCCCTCTTGGGTGGTTGAGTAGATCTATGGGTCACATCTACTCTCTCTAGCACATTCATAGCGGGAAGATTTGATTTTCTGACACCTTTATAATCAGTAAATGCATCTGGCAAATTATTTGCAATATTTTGCAAATTTATAATCTCCCGAACCTCCAGTTCAGACTCATTCATACGTGGATCTAAGGACTGGATGCCTTGCACATCCCAATCTATTTCTTGGCATTCTTTGTGGTTATTCTCTCCCCCTAATGCCGAAAAATTGTCCTCATCAAGAATGCAATCAGCGTACCGGGTTGTAAACAAATCTCCTGCCAGGGGTTCCAGGTACTTAATGATTGACGAAGAATTGTACCCCACATAGATCCCCATTCGTCTATGAGGGCCCATTGATGTACGCTGCGGTGGTGAAATCGCTACATATACCGCGCAACCGAATTGCCGTAGATGGGAAATACTTGGCTGGTTTCCATGTACTAACTGCAACAGGGAGACCGTATGATATGCAGTTGGTCGAATTTGTATCAATTCTGCAGCATGTTGATACGTCCATTTTGCATCATGCTTTTATATCGATATTTATTGCATTATGGGCTGTTATTACATATTATGTCACAATACTTATGCATATTCTCTCTTATTTTACAAGGTTTACATGAAGAGGGGGAATGCCGGCAGCTCGAATTCTGGGCTGGAAAAGGAGCAAATACTAGAGACCTATTCTGCACATCCCCAAAAGTCCTGAAACTTCACAGGAGCACGTTTCAGAATATATAAAAAATATTGAGCGCAAGAAGTACCAGAGGGGGGCCACCCACCAGCAACGAGGGTGGGGGCGCGCCCTACCCCCTGGGCGCGCCCCCTGCCTCGTGGCCCCCCTAGTGGCCCTCTGATGCCCATCTTCTTCTATATGAGGTCTTTTGTCCGAGAAAAAAATCACAAGCAAGCTCACAGGACGAAACTCCGCCGCCACGAGGCGGAACCTTGGCAGAACCAATCTAGGGCTCCGGCAGAGCTGTTCTGCTGGGGAAACTTCCCTCCGAGAGGGGGAAATCATCACCATCGTCATCACCAACAATCCTCTCATCGGAAGGGGGTCAATCTCCATCAACATCTTCACCAGCACCATCTCATCTCAAACCCTAGTTCCTCTCTTGTATCCAATCTTTGTATCCAAACCTAAAATTGGTACCTGTGGGTTGCTAGTAGTGTTGATTACTCCTTGTAGTTGATGCTAGTTGGTTTACTTGGTGGAAGATCATATGTTCAGATCCATTATGCATATTAATACCCCTCTGATTATTAACATGAATATGCTTTGTGAGTAGTCACGTTTGTTCCTGAGGACAGGGGAGAAGTCTTGCTATTAGTAGTCATGTGAATTTGGTATTCGTTCGATTTTTTGATGAGATGTATGTTGTCATCCCTCTAGTGGTGTCATGTGAACGTCGACTACATGACACTTCACCATTGTTTGGGCCTATAGGGAGGCATTGGGAAGTAATAAGTAGATGATGGGTTGCTAGAGTGACAGAAGCTTAAACTCTAGTTTATGCGTTGCTTCGTAAGGGGCTGATTTAGATCCATATGTTTCATGCTATGGTTAGGTTTACCTTAATACTTCTGTTGTAGTTGCAGATGCTTGCAATGGGGGTTAATCATAAGTGGGATGCTTGTCCAAGTAAGGACAACACCCAAGAACCGGTCCACCCACATATCAAATTATCAAAGTACCGAACGCGAATCATATGAACGTGATGAAAACTAGCTTGACGATAATTCCCATGTGTCCTCGGGAGCGCTTTCCTTCATATAAGAGTTTGTCCAGGCTTGTCCTTTGCTACAAAAAGGATTGGCCATCTTTATGCACCTTATTTACTTTTAGTACTTGTTGCTCGTTACAAAATATCTTATCACAAAACTATCTGTTACCGATAACTTCAGTGCTTGCAGAGAATGCCTTACTGAAAACTGCTTATCATTTCCTTTTACTCCTCGTTGGGTTCGACACTCTTACTTATCGAAAAGGCTAAAATAGATCCCCTACACTTGTGGGTCATCAAGACTCTTTTCTGGTGTTGTTGCCGGGGAGTGAAGTGCCTTTGGTAGGTGGAATTTGGTAGGGAAAAATTTATATAGTGTGCTGAAATTTACTATCACTTGTTACCATGGAACATAATCCTTTGAGGGGCTTGTTCGGGGTATCTTCACCCCGACCAGTAGAGCCAAGATTTGCTCCTCAATCTACTGAACCTACTGAAAATGTTTACTTTGAAATTCCTTCGGGTATGATAGGCTAGCCAATCCTTTTGCAGGAGATGGAGCATTGCATCCCGATTTACACTTAACCTATGTGGATGAAGTTTGTGGATTATTTAAGCTTGGAGGTATGCCCGATGATGTTACCAAGAAGAAGGTCTTCCCTTTATCTTTGAAGGGAGATGCATTGACATGGTATAGGCTATGTGATGATATGGGATCATGGGACTATAATCGATTGAAATTGGAATTTCACCAAAAGTTTTATACTATGCATCTTGTTCATCGTGATCGTAATTATATATATAATTTTTGTCCTCGCGGAGGATAAAGCATCGCTCAAGCTTGGGGGAGGCTTAAGTCAATGTTATATTCATGCCCCAATCATGATCTCTCAAGAGAAATGATTATTCAAAATTTTATGCTCGGCTTTCTCTTAGTAATTGCTCCATGCTCGATATTCTTGTACTGGATCTTTTAGGATGAAGACTATTGAATTCAAATGGGATTTATTGGAAAGAATTAAACACAACTCTGAAGATTGGGATCTCGATGAAGGTAAGGAGTCAGGTATAACACCGAAGTTTGATTGTGTTAAATATTTTATGGATACCGATGCTTTCCATGAATTTAGCACTAAATATGGACTTGACTCTGAGATAGTAGCTTCTTTCTGTGAATCATTTGCTACTCATGTTGATCTCCCTAAGGAGAAGTGGTTTAAATATAATCCTCCTATTGAAGTAAAAGTAGTTGCACCTATTAAAGTTGAAGAAAAGACTATCACTTATAATGATCATGTTGTTCCTACTGCTTATGTTGAGAAACCACCTTTCCCTGTTAGAATAAAGGATCATGCTAAAGTTTCAACTATAGTCAACAAAAATAATATTAGGACACACAAACCCCCTGAGAAAGTTAAAGTTGAACCTAATATTGCTATGGTTAAAGATCTCTTGGCCGATAATATTGATGGGCATGTTATTTACTTCTGTGATGAGACTGCTAGAATTGTTAGACCTGATACTAAAAATAAACATATACCTGTTGTAGGCATGCCTGTCATTTCTGTTAAAATAGGAGATCGTTGCTATCATAGCTTATGTGATATGGGTGCTAGTGCAAGTGCAATACCTCATTCCTTATACAAAGAAAGTATGCATGATATTGCACCTGCTGAGATAGAAGATATCGATGTTACCATTAAGCTTGCCAATAGAGATACTATTTCACCCATTGGGAATTATAGAGATGTTGAAGTCTTGTGTGGGAAGGTTAAATACCCTGCTGATTTTCTTGTTCTTGGTTCCCCACAAGATAGCTTTTGACCCATTATATTTGGTAGACCCTTCTTGAATACTGTTAATGCTAAGATAAACTGTAATAATGATATTGTTTCTGTTGGTTTAGGGGATATTTCTCATGAGTTTAATTTTGCTAAATTTAGTAGACAACCCCGTGATGAGGAATTGCCTAGTAAAGATGAAATAATTGGTCTTGCTTCTATTGCTGTGCCCCCTACCGATCGTTTAGAACAATATTTGCTAGACCATGAAAATGATATGTTTATGAATGAAAGAAGGGAAATAGATGAAGTATTCTTTAAACATGGACCTATTCGAAAACACAACTCGCCTGTTGAAATCGTAGGGGATCCCCCTCCACCCAAGGGTGATCCCGTGTTTGAGCTTAAACCATTGCCTGATACTCTTAAATATGCTTATCTTGATGAAAAGAAGATATATTCTGTTATTATTAGTGCTAACCTTTCAGAGAAGGAGGAAGAGAAATTATTGAAAACTCTGAAGAAGCACCGTGCTGCTATTGTATATACTCTTGATGATCTTAAGGGCATTAGTCCCACTCTATGTCAACACAAAATAAATTTGGAGAAAGATGCCAAACCAGTTATTGATCACCAACGACGACTGAATCCTAAGATGAAAGAAGTGGTAAGAAAGGAAATATTAAAGCTCCTTGAGGCGGGTATAATTTATCCCGTTGTTGATACTCAGTGGGTAACTCCTGTCCATTGTGTCCCTAAGAAGGGAGGTATTACTGTTGTTCCTAATGATAAAAATGAATTGATCCCGCAAAGAATTATTATAGGTTACAGGATGGTAATTGATTTCCGCAAATTAAATAAAGCTACTAAAAAGATCATTACGCTTTGCCTTTTCTTGATCAAATGCTAGAAAGATTATCCAAACATACACATTTTTGCTTTCTAGATGGTTACTCTGGCTTCTCTCAAATACCTGTGTCAGCTGATGATCAAGCAAAGACCACTTTTACTTGCCCTTTCGGTACTTTTGCTTATGGACGTATGCCTTTTGGTTTATGTAATGCACCTACTACCTTTCAAAGATGCATGATGGCTATATTCTCTAACTTTTGTGAAAAGATTTGTGAGGTTTTCATGGACAATTTCTCCGTTTATGGATCCTATTTTGATGATTGCTTGAGCAACCTTGATCGAGTTTTGTAGAGATGTGAAGAAACTAACCTTGTCTTGAATTGGGAGAAGTGCCACTTTATGGTTAATGAAGGTATTGTCTTGGGGCATAAAATTTCTGAAAGAGGTATTGAAGTTGATAAAGCTAAAGTTGATGCTATTGAAAAGATGCCGTGTCCCAAGGACATCAAAGGTATAAGAAGTTTCCTTGGTCATGCCGGTTTTTATAGGAGGTTCATTAAGGACTTCTCAAAAATTTCTCGGCCTCTGACTAACCTATTGCAAAAATATATTCCTTTTGTCTTTGATGATGATTGTGTAGAAGCATTTGAAATACTTAAGAAAGCCTTGATTTCTACACCTATTGTTCAGCCACCTGACTGGAATTTACCCTTTGAAATTATGTGTGATGCTAGTGATTATGCTGTAGGGGCTGTTCTAGGACAAAGAGTTGGTAAAAAAAATTAAATGTTATTCAATATGCTAGTAAAACTCTAGACAATGCCCAAAGAAATTATGCTACTACTGAAAAAGAATTCTTAGCAGTTGTATTTGCATGTGATAAGTTCAGACCTTATATTGTTGATTCTAAAGTAATTATTCACACTGATCATGCTGCTATTAAATATCTTATAGAAAAGAAAGATGCTAAACCTAGACTTATTATATGGGTTCTCCTACTACAAGAATTTGATTTGCATATTATTGATAGAAAGGGAGCTGAGAACCCCATTGCAGACAACTTGTCTAGGTTAGAAAATGTTCTTGATGATCCACTACCGAATGATGATAGCTTTCCTGATGAACAATTAAATGTCATAAATGCTTCTCATACTGCTCCATGGTATGCTGATTATGCTAACTACATTGTTGCTAAATTTATACCACCTAGTTTCACATACCAGCAAAAGAAAAAAATCTATGATTTGAGACATTACTTCTGGGATGACCCACATCTTTATAAAGGAGTAGATGGTATTATTAGACGTTGTGTACCTGAGCATGAACAGGAACAGATCCTACGCAAGTGTCACTCCGAGGCTTATGGAGGACACCACGCTGGAGATAGAACTGCACACAAGGTATTGCAATCTGGTTTTATTGGCCTACTCTCTTCAAGGATGCCCGTAAGTTTGTCTTATCTTGTGATGAATGTCAAAGAATTGGTAATATTAGTAGACGCTAAGAAATGCCTATGAATTATTCACTTGTTATTGAACAATTTGATGTTTGGGCTTCGATTATATGGGACCATTTCCTTCCTCTAATGGGTATACACATATTTTAGTTGCTGTTGATTACGTTACTAAGTGGGTAGAAGCTATTCCAACTAGTAGTGCTGATCATAACACCTCTATTAAGATGCTTAAAGAAGTTATTTTTCCGAGATTTGGAGTCCCTAGATATTTAATGACTGATGGTGGTTCACATTTCATTCATGGTGCCTTTCATGAAATGCTTGCTAAGTATGATGTTAATCATAGAATTGCATCTCCTTATCACCCGCAGTCTAGAGGTCAAGTAGAATTGAGTAACAGAGAGCTAAAATTAATTTTGCAAAAGACTGTTAATAGATCTAGAAAGAATTGGTCCAAGAAACTTGATGATGCATTATGGGCATATAGAACTGCATATAAAAATCCTATGGGTATGTCTCCGTATAAAATGGTTTATGGTAAAGCATGTCACTTACCTCTCGAATTAGAACATAAGGCATATTGGTCTATTAAAGAGCTCAACTATGACTTCAAACTTGCCGGTGAGAAGAGGTTATTTGACATTAGCTCACTTGATGAATGGAGAACCCAGGCTTATGAGAATGCCAAACTGTTTAAAGAAAAAGTTAAAAGATGGCATGACAAAAGGATACAAAAACGTGAGTTTAATATAAGTGATTATGTGTTGCTATACAACCCCCCTTTAAGATTTTTTGTGGGAAAACTTCTCTCTAAATGGGAAGGTCCTTACGTTATCGAGGAGGCCTATCGCTCCGGTGCCATAAAAATCAATAACTTCGAAGGCACAAATCCGTAGGTGGTGAACGGTCAACGAATCAAACATTATATCTCAGGTAATCCCATAAATGTTGAAACTAATATGATTGAAATCGTAACCCCGGAGGAATACATGAGGGACATTTTCCAGAACGTTTCAGACTCCGAAAAGGAATAGGTACGTCGTACGGTAAGTAAACCGACTCCAAAACAGTTCTAATGGCAATTTTTCTCCATTTTGGAATATTTAAGAAAATAGGAAAATAAGAAGCAGACCGGAAAGGACACGAGGCTTCCACGAGGGTGGAGGGCGCGCCCTACCCCCTGGGCGCGCCCCCCTGCCTCGTGGGCACCTCGTGCGCTCTCCGGACTCCGTTTTCTTGCACGATACTTATTTTGGTCGGTAAAAATTCATTATATAATCTCCCGAAGGTTTTGACCACCATATCACGCAAATATCTCCTATTCTTGTTTCGAGCTGTTTCTGCTGCAGATTCGAAGCAAGATGTCTTCTCAAGAGCCAGTCGGGGAGAGTCGGGTGTCTCATCCGACACCGGGACCAAGAGCAAATAGTGATGCTGACCACTTTGGGCCATCAACGAAAGAAGAGATGGACGCCGACTTGAAAATGATAGATGCCATGGAAGAGGATCAAGAAGTTACTTCTCGTTTCCAATCTGGATTCGCGATGGGGGAACTACAGAGCTCAGCCATCCCAAACTCGGTCATCCCTTCCAATGTTAGATTTCTTTCTTATGAAAATATAATATGAAAAAGACTATTACTTGTTCTCCCGCAGCTATGCAACATCTATGGGTGAAAGGAGCTTTAGCCGTCACTGGCAAGCTCCGAAAAGAAATAATGGGCCTCAAGCAGCAAGTCAATAAGCTTGAAGAAGAGAATCGTATCTGGAGGGGCATCATCGTCAAGAATATCACATCACCACCCCCGAAGAAGGAGACATAAACACATGGGTATGGGCACTCCCCTTGGCAACTGCCAAGCTTGGGGAAGTGCCCCGGTATCGTATCACCATCACACCTTTTATCTTTACCGTTTTTCTTAGTTCGATCTTTTTGATAATATCCTAATCTAGTAGAATAAAGTTTTAATATGATCTAGTTGTGAGTTTTGCTTTATGATCTTTCTATGTAATCGAGCCCGTGAACTATATATAATAAATATTAGTGTTGAGTTAAGGGCTTGATTATCTCGCTATGATCTTAAGGGAATAAAATAAAAGAGAAAGAATAAAAAGAAATAAAGAGATCATATGGATCTTATGGAGAGTAATGAGCTCACATATATAGAGTATGATGAATAAAAGTTGTTGAGAGTTGACAAACATAGTTTTGGTCATCGTTGCAATTAATAGGAAGTAATAAAGAAAGAGAGCTTCACATATAAATATACTATCTTGGATATCTTTTATGATTGTGAGCACTCATTAAAGTATGACATGCTAAAGAGTTGACGTTGGACAAGGAAGCCAACATAATGGGTTATGTTTTCTTACATCTGAGATAAATTATATTGTCATGGATCATCCAACATGTTGACTTTGTATTTTCCTCTAATGCTAGCCAATTTCTTTGCACCAGGCAGAGATACTACTTGTGCTTTCAAATATCCCTAAACCCAGTTTTGCCATGAGAGTCCACCATATCTACCTATGGATTGAGTAAGATCCTTCAAGTAAGTTGTCATCGGTGCAAGCAATAAAAATTGCTCTCTAAATATGTATGACTTATTAGTGTGGAGAAAATAAGCTTTATACGATCTTGTGATGTGGAAAAAATAAAAACGACATACTGCATAATAAAGGTCCACATTAGAAGTCGCAATATGAAGTGACGTTCAACTCCATCACACATCATTAACAGATTTGCTTGAAAGTGAACTACTCACATATTGGTCGGCGCATATGAGAGTTACTCGGATTCAACATTCTCGCTCTTTCTTGGCTAATGTCTGAAATTTGAAGGAATTTCACTGTCGCTTTGTATCGCTAAGTCAAACTCACAATTGTCTCACCCTTTTTCTAGATACTTCCTCACGTCTCACAACTACAACACTTCGCCTTCTTATGTATTTTTCATTCGCATTTTACCATGTTCATTGAACGCCACCGAATATATGACTTTGTAATCTTCAAGCGTTTGACATTTTAAACTTTTCATCACTTTCTCAGACTCTCCATACTGATTCCTAATAGGAATCCCCTACGGGCGACACATTAGCTAGTTGGCCCATTTAGCGCGGTAGTCGCTGCTGCTCGTAATGATTGATGTATATTTGATTGGTCTGATTTTCTTCATTTTTCATTTTCTTGTTGTATTTTTGTTGGGTTTATTTGTTTTCCATGGTTTTTTTTGTATTTTTTCATTTTTAATTTGGTCTCCTCTATTTATTATTAGTTTTTCTTTCTTTCTTCATTACATTTTGTTTTCTTTTTTGTTTCTTTCTGGTTTTTATCCTTTTTAACTCATGTCTACTTTTTTTATGTATACGATGCACATTTTTAGGGCACACGTGAATAAATGGTGGACATTTTTCTAAAATACATGTTTTGAACACTTTTCCAAAAACAGAGTAACATTTTCCAAATACAATTTGTACATTTTTAATGGCACTAATTTTCTTAACTGCACGAACATATTTTTACATTGTATAGATATTTTAAAAAAATTACGGACATTTTTTGGAACCACCTGAATATTTATTCAAAATGTCACATACATTTTTCTAATCGAAATAAACATTTGTTTAACCTATGAGGAAATATTTTTATATTCTATAAACATTTTAGAAATGTCATGAACATTGTTGAATCACCGGAATTTTTCGTTATAATGTCACTTATATTTTTTAATGGTATGGAATGTTTTCACATTAGGCAAACATTTTCTTTTTTACAATGTATACGACTTTTTTGAATTACAAAAACATTTTTTGTACATTGTACGAATATTTTTTTTAAATGGCACGTGCACTTTTATTATACAGATGAATTTTTTTAATGTCACAAGCATTTTTCTTATTTATGATTAACATTTTTCTATACACATTTAACATTTTTATGTTTATGTAAAGTAGTTTTTGTAATATAAATAAACAGTATAAATTAAATGAAAAAAGGAGAAATGAAAATGTGAAGAAAAAAGGGGAAACGATGAATGATATCAGTGTGAAATATTTTTTCCCTGTAGATTAAAGAAATATAATTGGGCCGGCCAAGCAGCAGCTCAGCCCAAAAGGCCTGCAAGGGTTCGCGGTCGGCCTGAAATTGTTCGCGCTGGGGGTTGACCACATCGACCGAAATCGTTCGTTCGTTCCGGCCTTCAAGTGGAGTGATCCGTTCGACGTTGGATCGCTCCAAATCTGACGTTCGATCAGTATTGGGGTGAAATGGGATCCAAATCCGAATCAACTCTAGACGTGGAGATGAAATTATACGTTCGATCAGTATTCGACGCTGAAATCGCTGTGGTTTTATGTTTCTTTTCTCTAACACACTAGACGTAGCGATTATTACATGGTGATCATGATCAGTTAGCTAGCTACAAA
Organism: Triticum monococcum; assembly: GCA_034509565.1. Taxonomy (NCBI): domain Eukaryota; kingdom Viridiplantae; phylum Streptophyta; class Magnoliopsida; order Poales; family Poaceae; genus Triticum; species Triticum monococcum. The sequence continues at coordinate 69,516,397 of CM067843.1, read as the reverse complement.
GAGACTGCGGCGGGAGGAGCGGAGTAGGAGCTGGCGCAGTCGGCAGCGGCGAAGGTGATGGCGCGCTTGTCCAGGTTGAAGCCGACGTGGAAGCCCTGCTGCGCGATGCTCCCGATCGTCGCCACCGCCGGCCCATCATCCGTCACCGCCGACATCGCCAGGCACACGGTCCCCTTCCGCGCCTCCACGAACGCGTTCCGCGCCGGCAGGGTGATCGCGGCGCCGCCGCCAAACCCCAGCGTCACCTCCGGGAGAAGCTTCGCCCAGGCCTCGGGCGACTCACCGGCCACGTCGTAGCACAGATCCACCAGCTTCTCCGGCGACTGCTTCCGCGGGAGCCTGACGCTCCGGGCGACCTCCGCCACGACCTGCTCCAGCAGCCCCTTGTCGAGGTACGTCAGTACCGTGCCGGAGTCGACGATGACGGGGGACCGCCTCGGCGGCACGACGGTCGATTTCCCGATCCTGACGGACGCGAGGAGGACCGTGTAGAAGGCGTCCACCGCGGACGGGACCAGCGGCGTGGTCACCGCGCCCGGCTCCGTCACGGCGGCGCGGGCGCCGAAGCTGAGGATGGAGGACGCCTCGACGAAGAAGGGCGCCAGGCAGTACGAGAACCTCCGCCCGAGCGACGTCGCGGCGCCGATCTGGTTCACGAGGGAGCCGCTCCCGGCGCCGAGGCCCACGTTGCCGGTCAGGCGGAACGCCTTGCCGGTCACGCTCGTGGCGCAGCCGAAGCTGACTCCGGGCACCTGCAGCTGCGGGCGTTCCCGGCATCCCACGCAGCCGCCGGGAGCGTCGTCGAAGGTGAATGTCTCGGTGGAGAGGATGCCGGCCGTCGTGGACCCGTCCGAGTACGTGGAGCGGTACCGGCAGAAGGAGTCGGCGCCGCAGGAGGTGCCGTAGATGGCGCGGCACGGGTCGGACCGGCAGCCCACGAGGCCGTAGGACGACGAGGAGGACGGGTCGAAGATGGCGCTCAGCGGCGCAGGGCCGGCGGTCCCGTTGCTGCATTTGAACCACACGACGTCGCTGCCGGTGTCGACCAGGGCGAGCATCCGGGTGCGCGGCGTGCCCACGTTCACGTACATCAGGTACTCGAACGGAGCGGACACCACCTCGGACACGGCGCCGCCAGGAGAGCCGCCGCCTGCGTACGAGCGCGAGCGCGCCCTGGAGCGCCGCACGGCGGCGAGCACGCGGTCGTATGACGTCAGCGACGGGTCGTGGAACGGCGACTTGGGAGAGTCCCGGTGGATGAACTCCACGCTGAACCCGCCGCCGTCGCCGACGTACGCCGTGCACCCGCACAGCTGCGCTGTCAGGACGAGTGCAACGAGCAAAAGAGTGCGACCCGCCATCGTGCCAAACTCTTCTTGTCACTGCTGGCTAATGGTGTCCTCTGCCGGTGCGTATTAGTAGGGGGAGTAGGGAGGCGAATGCGGTATGCAAGGATTTGCCATGAAGTGCTGATTTCCCGCCATATGCGTAATGGTAATTTGGAGAGAGATTAGTGGTTTTGAAGGCGGTAATCAAGTCATTATTACTGGTTATTCGAGCGGCAAGACAGGCAGCTGATTGAATTTTTTTTCCTTCGCCAAAAAATGGCCTGACATTCAAATCTCTCGCAACCGTACGAAAAAAAATTCCGTTTCATTTTCTTTTGTCCCGCCACTTTCTCTTCCAATAGCATCTCAAGCAGATCCTGTAAAACATGATTTTTTTTTCATGCCTTGCTGAGAGATGCAGGGCACGAGGCCGAGGCCGAGACCGTCAGCTCAAGTTGCCCCCAAGGTCGAGCCATGGCGCCCGTAGCATGCCAGAGAGCGTGACACCCTCTCCCGTAGCAGCGGCCGGAAGACATGGAGCAAGTTCGACGAGATCGGGAGTCACTTTGGCCCACCACTAAGGGTCTCCGCGAGGCGGAGATCGAGGTACACGAGGGGAAGGAGGCGGTCGCGGCCGGAGAAGACGGCGCACGTGCTCTACCGGTCCGCTATCGAGTTCTACCTCAAGCCCTAGACTAATATTAGATTATCTAGTGTGTTTTCAAGTTTGTGTGTTTGAATGTACGGTGAACTCCGTGAACTATCATGGCGCGAAGTTTAAGTTTAAATTATGCAGTATCGTATACTAGATCAGTTGTGTCGTGCCTTCCGCAGTACCAGAAATTCGTTTTATAGGATCCCCTAAACGAAATTTGCGGTACCACGATTTTACAGGATTTGCTAGAGATGCTTTGACCTTATTTAACAATTCGAGCTTGCTATTAATTAGTCGCATTGAACATTTTACATGTTTAGCCGATTCACGCATCCAAGCAAGGTGATGCCCAGGCGGTGACACGAATGGTGGAAGCGAACAGGGTTCATCTGTTCAGGTGGAGGCCTTTTTGTATTGATTGCCACTCGGATTAGATAGTGGACGAGCTTGAGTCAGGTAAACCACAACCGGACACGACGTTGTCGGCGAGGGCTTGTGAAAATCTTGTTGGATGAAGGGACAATGCGGTTCGCCATGGTTAGTAGTCAGAGGAGAGAGGCAGGGAGGCTAGGGTGCTGGGAGTGGCCTTGAGGAATGTGTGGGACATTCCGGGAGAAAAGGTTTGCAGATTCATTGAGCCGGATTGGCTGCTAGTTTTGTTGGATCAACTCAGTTCCCCTCCGCGAGAGCAGATGTTGCTCTTGTTCTAGAGAGCTTGGCATTGGAGGAATGATGTAATTTTTGGGAATGGGAAGGAATTCGTCTCTGGATCCGTTAACTTTGTGGTTAACTTGTGGACATGATTCTCCTCATGACGTGTCACGAATGAGGTGGTTTCTATGAAAGGAAAAGAGACAGTTGAGGCCTCTTTTGGTTCATACGATAGAATTATCATAGGAATAGGAATCTTGTAGGAAATGAGATGACATGTATCTCAAATCCTATGAGTAGGAATAGGAAACAAGATGTCATTTGGTTAACACCAAAGGAATTTTTTCATTGAGTCTAGGCTTTTTTTTATTTTCCTATGAAATGTGGAGGATAGGAACCAATCCTATGTAGGAATAGGAATCCATTTCTATGAACCAAAGGACTCTAAAGGAAAAAATCCTATAAGAATCCTATCCTCTAGAATTCCTCTAAACCAAAGGAGGCCTGAAGAGTTGTGAATGATGCCCAAGGCCTCTATTGCAAATATGGGGTGGCGCCCCCTCCAGATGATTTTACTTAAATTAATGTTGATGCTAGTTATGTGAAGAGTTTGAAGGTTGCATGTGTGAAATTGGGGCTAGGAACTCTGCAGGGAATGTCATCGGAGCTTATGGCGTGCCTCACCGGTCTTTATATCAATATGACCCTTTGTTCATCTATTATCCTAGAGACTGACCGTGCGTTTATGGTTTCTTTCCTTGTAAATGAAAACCTTGACAGGTCCTAAAGTGAAGCGCTCAACGTCTCAAAACTGCTGCAGGGTGTCGAGCAAGCCAATGTGAAGCCTCATGACATTGCAACGTTAGTTTTCATAATAAAACATATTATATTTTGCTTAATAGTTTTTCGTCTTGTGTGCCGTGTGCTGTAATGAACTATTGTAAGAATAATTTAATTAATTAATATATTGGAGTGTTTTTCAAGAAAAAATATCACCATTTACAAAAAAAGATAATACTCTCTCGTTTCATAATGTAGTGCATATAGATTTTTAAATAGCGAAGCATCATAAATTTTGGTCAAATTTATGGTAAAAACATTTACACCTAGAATGCGGAACTTATATCATTAGAACTTTGATACTTTATATGCTTGAATTGTAGATATAAATAGTTATCACTAAATACTTGAGCAAAGTTTTCAAAATTTGACTTTTTCAAAAAAATTATACACATTATGGACTAGTAGTGCCTATCGACTCGACCGCCATGAGCGCAGTCATCCGAACGGTCAATCGCTGGTTGTTTTGTCACGACGGTCAGGCCAACTTTACCACGCGACTTCAAACGAATATTCATTTTGTCCGGATTTCCGTTTAGAATGATAATAGGTAGCAAAATGGACATTTGTGTCCGCTCGTTGATAGAGACGCCCACCGCGGCTGACCGAATCTAAAATGTCCGCTGCACCTCCGTCGCTCGCCAGCCTCACGTGCTTGCCACCGCGCGCTCGCCATGCCCGTGCGCCCGCACCCTGCATAGGCCCGCCACACCAGCCCGCCGCTGCCGCCGTCGCCGTCGCCGCTCGCCCGCAGCACCGGCCCGCACCGCTCGTCGCCGCACGTCACCGCCCACAGCAGCGCCCCGTCGCGCCCGCCGCTGCAGCAGTAGCAGTCGCCCACGCGCCTCCGCTGGCAGCCGCGCGCCCAGCCGGCCGCCGCACGCGCCCCGCCGCGCCCGCGCGTCTCCGCTTTGCCGCTTGCCGCCGTGCTCCCGCGCGCTCGCCCACGCGCCGGCGGCAGCCGTCGCCGCTCGCCCCGCACGCCCGTCGCGCCAGCCCGTCCCCGCCGGCCGCCGCGCGCGCCCCGCTGCGCCCGCGCGTCCCCTCTTGCCGCCTGCCGCCACGCTCCCGCGCGCGCTCGCGCACGCGCCGGCGGCAGCCGTCGCCGCTCGCCCCGCGCGCCCGTCGCGCCAGCCCGCCCCCGCTCGTCCTGGCCGCGTCCGGCCAGCCGCCGCCTGCGCACGCCCCGCCCCCGCCTACGCCTGCCCGCCGTGGTCTGCTCCGGGGCGCCCTGCTCCACCGACGCGCACGCGTGCGCGGCCGTAGCTGGCCAGGACGCCGCGCTCGCTCGTCCGCCGCCAGCTGCTGCTGCGCCCGCTGCTCGACAGGCCGCTCGCTCGCCGCCTGCTTCGCGCCCGCACCCTGCTCCGACCGCAGCCTGCGCCGCGCCGCATCCCGCTCCGACTGCCGCACCGCTCCGGTAGACATGCATGTGGCTGCATGTGTTGATGGGTGGGTGGACACAGTGGGCCTGGGGAGAGAAAAAAAGAGAGTGTGACATGTGGGGCACGCCCGAACACAGCGGATGAAGAGGACGCGGAGGCGTCCGTTTTCTGTCCGCTTTTGCCTCAAATCTAGATCAACTTTGGGCCAGAGATAGAATGAAATGGACACGATGCGGACAAAAAAAAATAAAATGGGGTCTGCCAATGGATCGTTGCATGTGTCCGTTTTTATTTAAATTGCGTCCGGCGAACAAGATAGGGGGTGAAGCTGGCCTCACACGCATCTGCCAACACAAATCGTTTGGCTCTCCGCACACGCCAATGACGTCATGCCCATGCACGTTCTCTCTCTCGCTCTCCCGTCCCGTCACCTCAATCTCATCTGCGGGCCGGCTCTTGCTATTCTTCTTCCCCTTTCAAATACTCTACTCCACAGCACACGCTCGGTGTCAAGCACTCAAGCCTATTCATTTCTCCTCTGTCCTCGCCACCACACAAGCGAGTGAGGGAAGAGCGAGGCACCGTCGCCGCCGCCCGCCCAGCTCCAGGATGGCGACCACCACGACCACCGCGCTGAGCATGAAGCTCCTGGTGGACACCCAGGCCCGGCGCGTGCTGTTCGCGGAGGCGAGCAAGGACGTGGTGGACTTCCTCTTCTCCCTCCTCGCGCTGCCCGTCGGCACCGCCGTCAAGCTGCTCGGGAAGGAGGCCATGGTCGGCTGCGTCGGCAGCCTCTACGGCAGCGTGGAGAAGCTCGACGGCACCTACGTCCAGCCCGGCGCCGCCAAGGACGCGCTGCTCCACCCCTCTGTCCTCTCGCCGGCGGTAAGTAGCAAAAGCTCCCTCCTAGGCTTGCTGCCGCCGCCACCGTCCCCGCAGGCCCCCCAGCCCAAGACATTCTACAAATGCAGCCAGTAGTACTTGCAACAGTTGCCGTGGCTACATCACCGATATTTACGACACGCCCTGTCCGTCGTGTGGCACCGAGATGTCGACGGAGGTGGAGCTCGTTCCGTCGGCAGTGCCCGTAGCCCAGGTGGCGGAGACGGCGGCCGGCATGAGCGGGAAGGGTTTCGTGCAGGGCATCGTGACGTACATGGTGATGGACGACCTCACCGTGACGCCCATGTCCTCCATCTCCAGCATCACCCTGCTCAACACCTTCGCCGTCAGGGACCTCACCGCGCTCCAGGAGAAGACCGTCCAACTCGGCTATGACCAGGTGACTGATTATGAATCTCATCAGTACATGTTTCTATATCTCTTCCATTCGATATGTGTTTCTTAACCATGTGCATCAATCAATCAACCGTCACGTTGCATTTCCTCTAAATTTTGCAGGGTCTGGAGATCCTCAGGGCGTCGCTGCAGTCCAAGACCGTCCTCACCGACGTTTTCCTCAAGCCCCCCAGCAGCGCTTGAGGGCACCGGTGCTGCGCCTGACAGGCACATCGACATGGAAAAGTAGCTCGATGCGTCGATCCATGTAGCTAAAGTAGGTTGGTTGGTCCTTTCGGATGAAACATGTGCGAAGGATGTCTAGTGGCTGTGGCTCCATCCATCCAAGCTAAATTAGGTTGATATTTTGTGTGAGCATCAGAACTATCTAAACGGTGGCATTTTGGTAATGTCAAGTGTCAGATGGTACTAGTTAGATGTTCGTAGTCCAGCTTAAGTTATCAGTTGCTCCAGGTTGTACTAGCACTTTGTGTAGATGCTTGATGTATGGGTTTGCATCGCAGTTAGGAGTATATATCTTCTGTTGGTTCTCAAAATGTTTTTTCATGCGTATGTGTGTTATATTTATGTCGAATATTATGTACGCAAGGGGTTACGTGGACTTGGAGTTGTAATTGGTGTGGTTAGGTACGAGTTGTGTAGGAGTCGGACACTTGTATCCTAGGCCTCTTATATACGGAGGGGCACCACACGTTGTAACCAATCATGACGACTTGATAGCAACAGGTACGCGGGGGGAGCCGACGGCTTGTGTCGGCGCCCGGGCGGCCGGTGTTGCGGTATCTTGGGAAGAAGCGCCCGTAGTCATGCCCCGGGGATGTAGCCATATCGGTGAACCTCGTTAACAAATATCGTGCCTCGGTGTGTCGTTTTATTCTAACAATGTGTCGATCTGTGTAGCAGCATGGTCCATTACTTCTTGTGCGCCTCCGCCTACTGGAACGAAGGCCTAAAATCATCCATGGCAGGTGGGTGGTGTTAGACGATAGACAATCGAGAGAGAATTGATACCAATGTAAAAGTGAATCAGTCATCTCTTTATTGATGAGTGCATCTATAGATAGAGTTACAAAGGACACCAAGTGAAAAGGTGTCTGTTCAAAAAAGCACCAGGAACCGACGTCGGTTTCCAAATGGCAACCGCCATCTATTTCTTAAGCATATATTAATAGGATTAATTAAATCCTAACAGATGGGAATGTGAGGTAATAGCACCTCAAGTACCCTAATTTGCATGAAATGTGATGATTTAGTCTCAAACTTGCAAAATGCAACTCCACCATACCCCAACTTGCACTAGACGTGATGATTTAGTCCCTAACCTATCACAGCTTGACAAGTGGCGGCCAGGTGGCTTGACCAGTCTTTGTCCGCACTTTTGCAGGAAACACCCTGTCGTCTTCTTTAATTAACCCGCGGTACTAAATGTTAAGGTGCAGCTAACTGCAGGAAACACCCTGCCGGGCCACAGCTGCCGCCGGCGCCCGCGCCGCAGCAGCACGAGGAGCAAGGTAATGATGGTCAGCCCCCTCCCGTTGCTTTCTGGCCCTGTCTTTCTCTATTGCACCAGCCCCCTCCCGTGACTTGGCCTAACAACCTGCGGCATTACGTACTAACAAACTCACCCAGCTAGTACTCGTACAAGACGAGTTGGCTTCAACCTTTCCATGCAGCGCCGTCTCATACGGCCTAGCCACTTCAGGGTTCAGGCAGCATCTGGCATCTCACCGTCTACGTCGCATCGCACGACCATCTCCGGCATCTCGCCTTGCATCCCTGTTGAACCAAAACTCCTACACCCGTACAGCCGCACGGCAAGCTGGTTGATCACCTAAACTACATGCATGATGAAAGCAAACTAAATATGCAGATACATACATCAAGATTAAAGCTAACAGAGCGCGCACTGGCCGCCAAGCCCCCGTCGCTGTGCCTCGCGACCGACGCCGCGTCCGCCCAGTTCTCGGCCCCCGCGGCTGACAGGCAGCAGCAGCTCCCGCCGCCGCCGCCGTCGCCGTCGGCGCCACATGTCCGCCACGGCGCTGCTTCAGAAGGCGGCGCAGATGGGCGCCACCTCGTCGAGCTCCTCGTTCCTGCGTGGACTGGGCCTGGACATCTCGTCGTCGTCGCCGGCGTCGACGTCGTCAGGTCAGCATCAACAGCAGCACCACCACCACCAGGAGCCCATGCAAATGGAGTTCCCGGAGGGGTCGCTGCAGCAATGGCCGCCGCGGTTGGAACCCGAGCCAGCTCCGATGATGTCGGCCGGGCTGGGCCTCGGGTTACCATACGACTCTACCGGCGGTCCGATGGGGTTGCCGGAGCTCATGATGGGCCAGTCATCGCTGTTCAGTGCCAAGTCGGCCACGCTGGACTTCCTGGGGCTCGGGATGAGCCCCGCCGGCGCAACGACGAGCAGGGGCCTCCTCGTGTTCATGCAGCCCATGGGCGGCGCGGTCGGCATGGCCCGGACCGGCAGCGGCGCGGCGGAGATGTTCGGCTCCGGCCGAGGTGCCCAGGCCAAGCCGTGGGAGAGGAACCCGAGCAGCTCGCCGATCCTGTGAAAGGACTGCTGGGCAGTAGTAACACGTAGCACAACAGCTGTAAAATGCTGCTTGTGTCTAATTAGCAGTAGCTAGTTGTCAGTCCTTCGCCGTTCTTTTGTTTCTTACTCCTAGGTTACAATCAAGTACGTAAGTTACTTTTGTTCCTTTAGGCTTCAGCTTAGTAGTACAAACGCCTGCCGTGCCCTGCCCTGAAGCAAAGTTTCTTTTCAAGCTCATTCACAGATCAGCCCAGTGAGTATGCCCCAAGCTTAGTATTCACAGATCAGTGTGAGCCATGATAAGCATTCAAAGTATGCCCCAAGTGATTTTGGGCCTGCATGCATCGTCACCGGATAGGCACAATATTCTCCCCCAGCTTGCGATGGCCGATGGTTATGAATGCTGCTAACTTATGTGGGCGCCAGGTGCATGCATGGGTTGGTGACTCATGCTTTAAGTAGGTTATCTCAGTCACCTTGGTCTGGTGTTGCATACTTTTGTGGAAGTAGTAGTAGTTGGGTGCATGACGAGCTCCGTCAATGGTTTACGGCCGGCCTCATCTTTTAATTGTGGCATTCTAAATTTTATAGTATTGTGGTGGAAATGCTGACTTAAAGAAGACGGCATCCTAAATTTCATAGTATTTCAGTTAACTGCACCTTAACATCTAGTACTGCGGGTTAATTAGAGAAGACGACAGGGTGTTTTCTGCGAAAGTGCGGATGAAGACTGGTCAAGCTACCTGGCTGCCACTTGTCGAGTTATGATAGGCTGGGGACTAAATCATCACATCTAGTGCAAGTTAGGGTATGGTGGAGTTGCATTTTGTAAGTTTGGGACTAAATTATCACATTCCATGCAAGTTAGGGTACTTGGGATGCTATTACCTCCTTATTCTTCCAGCTTGGTTCACCATACAAACATGTCATGCGCGAGGGTATCTTCGACAATGCCCATCCTAGCATAGCTCACCTTGTCAACACAACAAGGCCACAATAGGCGACGGCGAAATTACAAGCGTGGTGATATTTACCATCAGACGTGCAAATGCTTTTGGCGACACCCGCGTGGATTAGCCTTTCTTGCTGAACTGACAAAAGAATTTGTCCTATGGAAATTTACAGAGCGAAATAAATTGAACAAAGTTAGCAATAGTAACATTAAGGTCCATCAACCAAATCAGCAACTTGCAGAAGCGTGAACGATACCCATGCACTTACCCCTGCCTCAAAATTAAAAATCCATGCAATCACCCATCGGCCAGAAAACACCCGGCTGAAGCTTATTAAAACACAAAACAAACTCATATGACATGCTCGCAAAGTCGCAAGTGTAAGTGCTTCATTTCCACTCCAATCAAGTACCTCAAGATATTCTGGCAAAACAATGACGAGTTGGAATATAGTACTACTAACACAAACACACTGCGTGTCTAGATTGGGCACTGGCTACATATTGCGCCCAAACATTTTATTCTTCCGAGCCGACACACGCCCATACATCATTCAGAGACCATATGGAAGATATGGTAATGGCTCATGCAGATCCCAGGAAACGACCCATCCAAGTAGAGAAGCGGGACCATGCTAGGTCAATGGCTCCCTGATTCTCATCAGTCAAACCCATGCCCTTCCTCCTCTTGACGGCCTCAGGCGATGCGTTCATGAAGGCATGGGAGCATCCAGGGTATATGTGGACTTCATGTGCCACTCCAGAAGCCTTGAGCTTCTCCTCCAAAGACTTGGCCGCCTGAAACATCACACACATAGCAATGTCATGTATTTCTACTTCAAAATTAAGTACTATAATTATCCAATGATAATAAGTACTATATGCACATAAAGGTTAAATCAGCTGCTACAAACCCATTAGCCGGTCTGTCACATGTCACATATCAATAGATAGTGAGACAGCAGGACCATAGGTAGGTTAATTTATGCATCTTTTGAATTATAGTCACACCGATGTGTATGAAACACAATGGATAAAATAACTACCAAAAAGTAAAACTGATTCGCCATTTACCACATGGAAGGAATTAAGAGCCTGTTTTCCAGTTTATGATTTCGTACAGAAAACAAATAGACCTGGATACTGTTTCACAACAACGATACCGAAAAAGCAACATGAACCAATGGAAAGTAGCAATGAACAGAAACGGAAAGGTAAAGAAAGGCCTTACGGTAACATCTGCAAACCCAACAAAACTGTCAAGCTCCCCAAAATGAGCCTGGATTGGAGCCTGGGCCTTGGAAGCATCAGCAAGCTCTGAAGATGGCGTCCCGTAGAAAGCAACAACAGCATCAACCTCTGGGACCAAAACTCCACTTGCAATTGCCAAAGCACCTCCCATGCAATAACCAGTAACACCAACCTAACACAATAGAAGAAGAAAAAGGTAGGCAAATCATTACAATGTGTACTGTTTTCAACAGAACATAAAAATGACATATATATGTTGCTATTTGTCCATAACAAATTAACGACAGAATATATATGGTACACAAGCATATTTATTGTCCTACATTCGTACTAGTTGGTCAGAGTTTATTGGCACACATGGAATAAATTTATAAACTAGACAGTCCAACTCTTCATAAGGTACACATTAGCACAAATTAAATGGTCGAAGAAATCTATAATCCACACCAAGGAGACATTCAGCCTATGAAACATTTGACTAATGTGTAATACCACGATTTTGCCATTTTAGTCAACACAGCAATTACAACTAGGTTTAAAAAATAAAATCTTACTATTACCTCCATTTGATTTGTCATGTTAGAACTGATCAGATGAATGTATAATTGTATACGCAAATAAAAATTTATAACAAGATGTCAAGTGTGACAGAAATGCCCCAAGGTTCTAAGTTCTAACCGACTAATTGATTCTTTGATGCTTCCCAAAAATTCAAAGCTTACGACTGCCTCCATCCGATTGTCATGTTAGAACTGATCAGATCAAAGTACACGCTAATAAAAATTTATATAATTTCTCAAGTGTGAAAGTAGTGCCCCAAGGTTCTTCTCACCGATAATTGATTTTATGATGCTTCTTCGATGAAAATTGCCACTCATACACTCACATCTGACATAATCTGATTTTTTAACAGAAAATTACATCTTAGATAGCTAATAGGCATGTCTAACAAATTTAGTTAACTACCAAAATCATGCAACAAGACTTGTGCAACCAACAAACAAAATGTATACTCACATGTCACATGTCAGATATTGCTGCATGGAGGTAGCACAACAAATATACCGAAAGGATAAAGACAGCAGCACTTGCATTTTCACTGATCTTGTGTTACTGATCAATTGATTTAACACACTGGAGTTTACTACTGCAAGAGGCTCAATCAACATATTTATCCTTTCAAAAGAGTTCTACCTACTAATCATAATGATTATCGTGTTACCCACAATAGCACAATTTGAGTAAGAACATCATACAGAGAAAATCTTGAAATTTAAACAAAGTTAGATAAAAAAGAGTACCTTGGGTGATCCATTTTCCTTCAGCCATTTAACTGAAGCCTGAATATCCTTGATTGCACCCTGCCAGTCTAGTCCTTCCATCAGATGTTGTGCTTCAGCTACCTCCAAAGCAACCTTCCCACGGTACAAACTGAAAATAAATAAATAAATATGTAAACACAAAAAGCAGTTTACTGAGCCATAATATTCTGAGGAAGTAGTGACTAGTGACACTCTATGAAGCATCCGTTTCATAATACTTTATCTTGAACAGAACAAATGGTGCAAAGCAAGGAGCGCATGATATCATCATACTCTGGAATAAGTGCTCTGTATCCATCACCGATCTGGGAAATATGGATGGCATGATTCTTGACCTCATAATCAACACCCCACCACTCTTGCAACACTACAACTCCAGGAGCGTTTTCTTTGCCAACAACATAGACATCAAACGTCTGAAGAAACACAACATCACATCAGTTTATCAGTAAGATGTACCAAGATATAGAGCAAAAGCACCGACATTATGGGCATGCTTGATTTTCTACAGAAAAATTGGCTAGCCCGTGTGTTTGGCATGCCATCAAGTGGCAACTTTCTGAGAGGTGAAATTGGAGCGCACTGCATCCAGAAAATCTGTCTGGTTACGCAGAGGGTCAATTAGTGGCATAAATCTGGGTATCTACTCCAAGACAAGATGTTCCGTATGGTACTTACATTACATTTCCCGACATCTATAAGACTCTAAGTGGCCTAATAAATTACAATCCACCGAGAAGGTGCAAATAAGATGAAAAACGCTACTCGCCTAGAAGGGATAAGGCATCCTCGAACCCTCGATGCGCGCCCTCGCGCAACAACAGAGAGAAGGGAGGGGTCTCACCGTGTCCTCGCGCTGGATCTGGATCTTCTGGAACTGGCTGGCGGCATCGGAGGCCATGGCGGCTCGGGGCTGGAAGCGGGACGAGTGCAGGGGCGAGCGGCGGAGGGGGAGCAGGGAGGCGCTTCGGAGCAGTAGTCGCGCCGTGGCCATCGGCGCTCCGCTTTACCCTGCGTTTTCTAGAGTCTGCTGGTCTGTCGCCACCACTGCGGCGGTACTGGATGACGACATAGTGGGCTTGGTCCGACCAGATGATGAGGCCGATACGCTTATTTCCCAGGCCCAGTGAGGCGAGCAGAGCTAAAAAAAAAGTAAATATTAAGAGTTGTTGCCCGCCTCCTTTGGTAGGAATTTCATAGGAATTCTAGAGGATAGAATTTTTATAGAACTTTTTCCTTCAGAGCCTTTTGGTTAATAGGAATGGATTCCTATTCCTACATAGGATTGGTTCCTATCCTCCGCATTTCAAAGGAAAATAAAAAAGAGCCTAGACTCAATGGAAAAATTCCTTTAGTGTCAACCAAATGACATCTTGTTTCCTATTCCTACTCATAGGATTTGAGATACATGTCATCTTATTTCCTACAAGATTTCTATTCCTATGATAATCCTATCCAATGAACCAAAAGAGGTCTAAGTATTAAGAGTTCACACACAAGCAAAAGCACAAGAATTGAATTTTAGGTCGTTCTTTGGGTGACCAGCCCGCACTATTTTTTTAGTTGTAAACTTGTAATCTAGCTCGTTTTATTGACCAATAAACTTGGACACAATAGAAACAGCTCCGCGCATTCGATTTTTTTTCGAGCATGCGAATTCAAGGCTTGTCCTTCTTGGTTGAAACGAACTTCAGTGAAGTCCATCTTTCGTTGATTGATCTCTGAGGGAATGGTGCAATGGTGGGAGCGGCTAACATTGTTTCATGGCATTGACAACCTCCGAGCATGTTTCAGTTGTAATCTAGCTTGTTTCAGTTGTAATCTAGCTTGTTTTATTGAGCAATAAACTTGGACACAATAGAAATGTCTGGAGAGTTCAGGACCCATAACTGGCATCCTAACTTTAAATAAAAATAGCTCCGAGCATGCGAATTCGAGGCCTGTCCTTCGTGGTTGAAACGAACCTCAGTGAAGTCCATCTTTCGTTGATTGATCTCTGAGAGAATAGTGCAATAGTGGGAGCGGCTACCATTGTTCATGGCACTGGCTACTTCAACAGTCAGACGCAATAAAACAGCTACGCACTTGAAGATCAACTGCAAGAGCGAGATTTGTTGCAAAAGCGAGCTCCATGAGCATTTTTTTTCAAATTCATGAACATTTTCAAAAATTCAGAACATTTTTGAAACCCAGGAACATGTTTCAAATTCACTATATTTTTTGAAATTTCGGAACATTATTTTGAAATCCCCAAGGTCTCAATCGGATCGGGAATCATTAACATTTGTTCTTAAGTTTTTTTTGGACAATTTTTTTTGAAGTTAAGAATCAAAAACAAAACAAACAAAAAACAGGGGCGCCTCGCTCCGCACATGGCCCAGCTCAAAGCTCGAGCTGGGCACGTTTGCTCGTTGAGCGCCGAGTATTTAACAAAAAACTACCACATTTCGTGAAACCGTGTCTACAAACTATCACTTTACAAATTTGTGTCAAAAACTATCATTTTTTGTCTAATTTTTGACTAAAACCTACCATGTCGGGAAAGTGCCCGATTCGCCTCTTCTAAACACCTTTCTAACAGGATGTGCCCCCCTGTCAGCACTAATCTTCTTCCTCCTCTCTCTCTGGCATTTCGTCAAACACTTCATGTGCACTCCGCCGCTCTGCTCCGCCACTTGCGCCGCCCTCCTTCCTAGCCGAGCCATCTGCTCGCCTTGGCCATGGCGGCCGTCGTCGTGCCAAGGCCTCATCACCCGCCGCTCGGCCCTGCCGCCTAATGCCGTGGTCTCGGACCCAGGGCACTAGGTTCACGCCGGTGATGGGGTCGATGGGCCGGCGCCCGCTCGCCACCTCGAGAAGCAGGCCGCCGAAACCGAACGCGTCGCTGGCCGTGGTGGCCTTGCCAGTCACGGGTGAGCTCCAGCGCCATGTAGCCCAACGCCCCGACGACGCGGGTCGTGGCAGGTTTCCGCGCCGTGCTCGTAGAGGCGCGCGAGGCCGAAGTCGCCGAGCCGCGCTCTCATGTCCGCGCCCAGCAGCATGTTGCTGGCCTTGACGTCACGATGCACCACCACCTGCTTGTGACGCCCCCGATTTAATCGTACACTAATCATGCATGCAAACGTGTACGATCAAGATCAGGGACTCATGGGAAGATATCGCAACACAACTCTACAAATAAAATAAGTCATACAAGCATCATATTACAAGCCAGGGGCCTCGAGGGCTCGAATACAAGAGCTCGATCATAGACGAGTCAGTGGAAACAACAATATCTGAGTACAGACATAAGTTAAACAAGTTTGCCTTAAGAAGGCTAGCACAAACTGGGATACAGATCGAAAGAGGCGCAGGCCTCCTGCCTGGGATCCTCCTAAACTACTCCTGGTCGTCGTCAGCGGGCAGCACGTAGTAGTAGGCACCTCCGGTGTAGTAGGAGTCGTCGTCGACGGTGGCGTCCGGCTCCTGGGCTCCAACATCTGGTTGCGACAACCAGGTAGAAGGGATAGAGGGAAAAGAGGGAGAAAGCAACCGTGAGTACTCATCCAAAGTACTCGCAAGCAAGGAGCTATACTACATATGCATGGGTATCAAATGGAATAAGGGTATCATATGTGGACTGAACTGCAGAATGCCAGAATAAGAGGGGGATAACTAATCCTGTCGAAGACTACACTTCTGGCAGCCTCCGTCTTGCAGCATGTAGAAGAGAGTAGACTGAAGTCCTCCAAGTAGCATCGCATAGCATCATCCTAACCGACGATCCTCCCCTCGTCGCCCTGTGAGAGAGCGATCACCGGTTGTATCTGGCACTTGGAAGGGTGTGTTTTACTAAGTATCCGGTTCTAGTTGTCATAAGGTCAAAGTACAACTCTGGGTCGTCCTTTTACCGAGGGACACGGCTATTCGAATAGATTAACTTCCCTGCAGGGGTGCACCACATACCCCAACACGCTCGATCCCATTTGGCCGGACACACTTTCCTGGGTCATGCCCGGCCTCGGAAGATCAACACGTCGCAGCCCTACCTAGGCACAACAGAGAGGTCAGCACGCCGGTCTAAATCCTATGGCGCAGGGGTCTGGGCCCATCGCCCTTTGCACACCTGCACGTTGCGTATGCGGCCGGAAGCAGACCTAGCCTAGTGGCTTTCCAGTCCAATCCGGCGCGCGCCACTCAGTCGCTGACGTCACGAATGCTTCGGCTGATACCACGACGCCGGGATACCCATAACTACTCCCACGTAGATGGTTAGTGCGTATAGACCAAATGGCCAGACTCAGATCAAATACCCAGATCTCGTTAAGCGTGTTAAGTATCCGCGAACACCGACCAGGGCCAGGCCCACCTCTCTCCTAGGTGGTCGGAACCTGCCCTGTCGCTCCGCCTCAAAGATCCACTCGCGGGTGCTCCTACGAGCCTACCCGTCTTTAGTCACCACATGTATCATGTATAAAGTATATAGTTGTTGGGGAACGTAGTAATTTCGAAATTTTTCCTACGCACACGCAAGATCATGGTGATGCACAGCAACGAGAGGGGAGAGTGTTGTCTACGTACCAACGCAGACCGACTGCGGAAGCGATCACACAACGTAGAGGAAGTAGTCGTACGTCTTCTTCCCGATCCGACCGATCCAAGCACCGTTACTCCGGCACCTCCGAGTTCTTAGCACACGTTCAGCTCGATGACGATCCTCGGGCTCCGATCCAGCAAAGCGTCGAGGAAGAGTTCCGTCAGCACGACGGCGTGATGACGGTCTTGATGTACTACCGACGCAGGGCTTCGCCTAAGCACTACAACGGTATGATCGAGGTAGAATTTGGTGGCAGGGGGCACCGCACACGGCTAAGGAACGATCTCAAGGATCAACTTGTGTGTCTTGGGGTGTCCCCTGCCCCCGTATATAAAGGTTGGAGGAGGGGGGCCGGCCGGCCAGGGAGAGGGAGGCGCAGGGGGAGTCCTACTCCTACCGGGAGTAGGACTCCCCCCTCCAATCCTATTCCAATTAGGACTCTCGGGGAAAAGGAGAGAGAAGGGGGGGCCGGCCCCTTATCCTAGTCCTACTAGGACTTGGGGAAAGGGGGGGCGCCGGCCAGCCATGGGCTGCCCCTTTTCTCTTTTTCCACTAAGGCCCAATAGGCCCATTAGTCTCCCGGGGGGTTCCGGTAACCCTCCCGGTATTCCGGTAAAATCCCAATTTCACCCGGAACACTTCCTATGTCCAAACATAGGCTTCCAATATATCAATCTTTACGTCTCGACCATTTCGAGACTCCTCGTCATGTCCGTGATCTCATCCGGGACTCCGAACAACCTTCGGTACATCAAAATGCATAAACTCATAATAACTGTCATCGTAACGTTAAGCGTGCGGACCCTACGGTTCGAGAACAATGTAGACATGACCGAGACACGTCTCCGGTCAATAACCAATAGCGGGACCTGGATGCCCATATTGGCTCCTACATATTCTACGAAGATCTTTATCGGTCAGACCGCATAACAACATACGTTGTTCCCTTTGTCATTGGTATGTTACTTGCCCGAGATTCGATCGTCGGTATCCAATACCTAGTTCAATCTCGTTACTGGCAAGTCTCTTTACTCGTTCCGTAATACATCATCTGACAACTAACATATTAGTTGCAGTGCTTGCAAGGCTTATGTGATGTGCATTACCGAGAGGGCCCAGAGATACCTCTCCGACACTCGGAGTGACAAACCCTAATCTCGAAATACGCCAACCCAACATCTACCATTGGAGACACCTGTAGTACTCCTTTATAATCACCCAGTTACGTTGTGACGTTTGGTAGTACCCAAAGTGTTCCTCCGGTAAACGGGAGTTGCATAATCTCATAGTTATAGGAACATGTATAAGTTATGAAGAAAGCAATAGCAACATACTAAACGATCGGGTGCTAAGCTAATGGAATGGGTCATGTCAATCAGATCATTCAACTAATGATGTGACCTCGTTAATCAAATAACAACTCTTTGTTCATGGTTAGGAAACATAACCATATTTGATTAACGAGCTAGTCAAGTAAAGGCATACTAGTGACACTCTGTTGGTCTATATATTCACACATGTATTATGTTTCCGGTTAATACAATTCTAGCATGAATAATAAACATTTATCATGATATAAGGAAATAAATAATAACTTTATTATTGCCTCTAGGGCATATTTCCTTCAGTCTCCCACTTGCACTAGAGTCAATAATCTAGTTCACATCGCCATGTGATTTAGCAGCAATAGTTCACATCACCATGTGATTAACACCCATAGTTCACATCGCCATGTGACCAACACCCAAAGGGTTTACTAGATTCAGTAATCTAGTTCACATCGCTATGTGATTAACACCCAAAGAGTACTAAGGTGTGATCATGTTTTTGCTTGTGAGAGAATCTTAGTCAACGGGTCTGCCACATTCAGATCCGTAAGTATTTTGCAAAATTCTTTGTCTATAATGCTCTGCACGGAGCTACTCTAGCTAATTGCTCCCACTTTGAATATGTATCTAGACCGAGACTTAGAGTCATCTAGATTAGTGTCAAAACTTGAATCGGCGTAACCCTTTACGACGAACCTTTTTATCACGTCCATAATCGAGAAACATATCCTTATTTTACTAAGGATAATTCGGACCGCTGTCCAGTGATCTACTCCTAGATCACTATTGTACTCCCTTGCCAAATCAGTGCAGGGTATACAATAGATCTGGTATACAGCATGACATACTTTATAGAACCTATGGCCAAGGCATAGGGAATGACTTTCATTCTCTTTCGATCTTCTGCCGTGGTCGGGCTTTGAGTCTTACTCAACTTCACACCTTATAATACAGGCAAGAACTCTTTCTTCAACTGCTCCATTTTGAACTACTTCAAAATCTTTGTCAAGGTATGTACTCATTGAAAGAACTTATCAAGCGTCTTGATCTATCTCTATAGATCTTGAAGCTTAATATGTAAGCAGCTTCACCGAAGTCTTTCTTTGAAAAACTCCTTTCAAACACTCCTTTATGCTTTACAGAATAATTCTACATTATTTCCGATCAACAATATGTCAATCACATATACTTATCAGAAATGCTGTAGTGCTCCCACTCACTTTCTTGTAAATACAGGCTTCACCGCAAGTTTGTATAAAACTATATGCTTTGATCAACTTATCAAAGCGTATATTCCAACTCCGAGATGCTTGCACCAGTCCACAGATGGATCGCTGGTGCTTGCACATTTTGTTAGCACCTTTCGGATTGACAAAACCTTCTGTTGCATCATATACAACTCTTCTTTAATAAATCCATTAAGGAATGCAGTTTTGTTTATCCATTTGTCAGATTTCATAAAATGCGGCAATTGCTAACATGATTCAGACAGATTTAAGCATAGATACGAGTGAGAAAAACTCATCGTAGTCAACACTTTGAACTTGTCGAAAACCTTTTTCGACAATTCTAGCTTTGTAGATAGTAACACTACTATCAGCGTCCGTCTTCCTCTTGAAGATTCATTTATTCTCAATTGCTTGCCGATCATCGGGCAAGTCAACCAAAGTCCATACTTTGTTCTCATACATGGATCCCATCTCAGATTTCATGGCCTCAAGCCACTTTGCGGAATCTGGGCTCTCCATCGCTTCTTCATAGTTCGTAGGTTCATCATGATCTAGTAGCATGATTTCCAGAACTGGATTACCGTACCACTCTGGCGCGGATCTTGTTCTGGTTGATTTACGAGGTTCAGTAGTGTCTTGTTCTGAAGTTTCATGATCATCATCATTAGCTTCCTCACTAACTGGTGTAGGTGTCACAGAAACATTTTCTGTGATGTACTATTTTCCAATAAGGGAGCAGGTACAGTTACCTCGTCAAGTTCTACTTTCCTCCCACTCACTTCTTTCGAGAGAAACTCCTTCTCTAGAAATGATCCATTCTTAGCAATGAATGTCTTGCCTTCGGATCTGTGATAGAAGGTATATCCAATAGTTTCCTTTGGATATCTTATGAAGATGCACTTCTCCGATTTGAGTTTTGAGCTTATCAGGATGAAACTTTTTCATATAAGCATCGCAACCCCAAACTTTAAGAAACGACAACTTTGGTTTCTTGCCAAACCATAGTTCACACGGTGTCGTCTCAACGGATTTAGATGGTGCCCTGTTTAACATGAATGCGGCCGTCTCTAAAGCATAACCCCAAAACGATAGCGGTAAATCAGTAAGAGACATCATAGATCGCACCATATCTAGTAAAGTACGATTACGACGTTCGGACACACCATTACGTTGTGGTGTTCCGGGTGGCGTGAATTGCGAAACTATTCCACAATTTTTCAAATGTACACCAAACTCGTAACTCAAATATTCTCCTCCACGATCAGATCGTAGAAACTTTATTTTCTTGTTACGATGATTTTCAACCTCACTCTGAAATTCTTTGAACTTTTCAAATGTTTCAGACTTATGTTTCATTAAGTAGATATACCCATATCTGCTTAAATCATCTGTGAAGGTGAGAAAATAACGATATCCGCCACGAGCCTCAATATTCATCGGACCACATACATCGGTATGTATGATTTCTAATAAATCAGTTGCTCTCTCCATAGTACCGGAGAACGGTGTTTTAGTCATCTTGCCTATGAGGCACGGTTTGCAAGTACCAAGTGATTCATAATCAAGTGGTTCCAAAAGCCCATCAGTATGGAGTTTCTTCATGCGCTTTACACCGATATGACCTAAACGGCAGTGCCACAAATAAGTTGCACTATCATTATTAACTTTGCATCTTTTGGCTTCTACATTATGAATATGTGTATCACTATCTTCGAGATTCAACAAGAATAGACCACTCTTCAAAGGGGCATGACCATAAAAGATATTACTCATATAAATAGAACAACCATTATTCTCTGATTTAAATGAATAACCGTCTCGCATTAAACAAGATCCAGATATAATGTTCATGCTCAACGCTGGCACCAAATAACAATTATTTAGGTCTAATATTAATCCCGAAGGTAGATGTAGAGGTAGCGTGCCGACCGCGATCACATCGACTTTGGAACCGTTTCCCACGCGCATCGTCACCTCGTCCTTTGCTAGCGTCCGCTTATTCCGTAGTCCCTGTTTCGAGTTGCAAATATTAGCAACAGAACCAGTATCAAATACCCAGGTGCTACTGCGAGCTCTAGTAAGGTACACATCAATAACATGTATATCACATATACCTTTGCTCACTTTGCCATCCTTCTTATCCGCCAAATACTTGGGGCAGTTCCGCTTCCAGTGACCAGTCTGCTTGCAGTAGAAGCACTCAGTTTCAGGCTTAGGTCCAGACTTGGGTTTCTTCTCCTGAGCAGCAACTTGCTTGCTGTTCTTCTTGAAGTTTCCCTTCTTCTTCCCTTTGCCCTTTTTCTTGAAACTAGTGGTTTTGCTAACCATCAACACTTGATGCTCCTTCTTGATTTCTACCTCCGCAGCTTTCAGCATTGCGAAGAGCTCGGGAATAGTCTTGTTCATCCCTTGCATATTATAGTTCATCACGAAGCTCTTGTAGCTTGGTGGCAGTGATTGGAGAATTCTGTCAATGACGCAGTCATCTGGAAGATTAACTCCCATCTGAATCAAGTGATTATTATACCCAGACATTTTGAGTATATGCTCACTGACAGAACTGTTCTCCTCCATCTTGCAGCTATAGAACTTATTGGAGACTTCATATCTCTCAATTCGGGCATTTGCTTGAAATATTAACTTCAACTCCTGGAACATCTCATATGCTCCATGACGTTCAAAACGTCGTTGAAGTCCCGATTCTAAGCCGTAAAGCATGGCACACTGAACTATCGAGTAGTCATCAGCTTTGCTCTGCCAGACGTTCATAACATCTGGCGTTGCTCCAGCAGCAGGCCTGTCACCCAGCGGTGCTTCCAGGACGTAATTCTTCTGTGCAGCAATGAGGATGATCCTCAGGTTACGGACCCAGTCCGTGTAATTGCTACCATCATCTTTCAACTTTGCTTTCTCAAGGAACGCATTAAAATTCAACGGAACAATAGCACGAGCCATCTATCTACAATCAACATAAACAAGCAAGATACTATCAGGTACTAAGTTCATGATAATTTTAAGTTCAGTTAATCAAATTACTTAGGAACTCCCACTTAGATAGACATCCCTCTAATCTTCTAAGTGATCACGTGATCCAAATCAACTAAACCATAACCGATCATCACGTGAGATGGAGTAGTTTTCAATGGTGAACATCGTTATGTTGATCATATCTACTATATGATTCACGCTCGACCTTTCGGTCTCCGTGTTTCGAGGCCATATCTGTATATGCTTGGCTCGTCAAGTATAACCTGAGTATTCTGCGTGTGCAACTGTTTTGCACCCGTTGTATTTGGACGTAGAGCTTATCACACCCGATCATCACGTGGTGTCTGGGCACGACGAACTTTGGCAACGGTGCATACTCAGGGAGAACACTTCTTGATAATTTTTAGTGAGAGATCATCTTATAATGCTACCGTCAATCAAAGCAAGATAAGATGCATAAAAAAGGGATAAACATCACATGCAATCAATATAAGTGATATGATATGGCCATCATCATCTTGTGCTTGTGATCTCCATCTCCGAAGCACCGTCATGATCACCATCGTCACCGGCGCGACACCTTGATCTCCATCATAGCATCGTTGTCGTCTCGCCAATCTTATGCTTCCATGACTATCACTACCGTTTAGTAATAAAGTAAAGCATTACATCGCGATTGCATTGCATACAATAAAGCGACAACCATATGGCTCCTGCCAGTTGCCGATAACTCGGTTACAAAACATGATCATCTCATACAATAAAATCAGCACCATGCCTTGACCATATCACATCACAACATGCCCTGCAAAAACAAGTTAGACGTCCTCTACTTTGTTGTTGCAAGTTTTACTTGGCTGCTACGGGCTTAAGTAAGAACTCATCTCACCTACGCATCAAAACCACAACGATAGTTCGTCAAATAGACTCCGTTTTAACCTTCTCAAGGACCGGGCGTAGTCACACTTGGTTCAACTAAAGTTGGAGAGACAGTCTTCCGCAAGCCATCTATGTGCAAAGCACGTCGAGGGAACCGGTCTCGCGTAAGAGTACGCGTAAGGTTGGTCCGGATCGTCTCACCCAACAATACCGCCGAACCAAAGTATGACATGCTGGTAGGTAGTATGACTTGTATCGCCCACAACTCACTTGTGTTCTACTCGTGCAAATAACATCAAACCATAAAACCTAGGCTCGGATGCCACTGTTGGGGAACGTAGTAATTTCGAAAATTTTCCTACGCACACGCAAGATCATGGTGATGCACAGCAACGAGAGGGGAGAGTGTTGTCTACGTACCAACGCAGACCGACTGCGGAAGCGATCACACAACGTAGAGGAAGTAGTCGTACGTCTTCTTCCCGATCCGACCGATCCAAGCACCGTTACTCCGGCACCTCCGAGTTCTTAGCACACGTTCAGCTCGATGACGATCCTCGGGCTCCGATCCAGCAAAGCGTCGAGGAAGAGTTCCTTCAGCACGACGGCGTGATGACGGTCTTGATGTACTACCGACGCAGGGCTTCGCCTAAGCACTACAACGGTATGATCGAGGTAGAATTTGGTGGCAGGGGGCACCGCACACGGCTAAGGAACGATCTCAAGGATCAACTTGTGTGTCTTGGGGTGTCCCCTGCCCCCGTATATAAAGGTTGGAGGAGGGGGGCCGGCCGGCCAGGGAGAGGGAGGCGCAGGGGGAGTCCTACTCCTACCGGGAGTAGGACTCCCCCCACCAATCCTATTCCAATTAGGACTCTCGGGGAAAAGGAGAGAGAAGGGGGGGCGGCCCCTTATCCTAGTCCTACTAGGACTTGGGGAAAGGGGGGGGGGCGCCGGCCAGCCATGGGCTGCCCCTTTTCTCTTTTTCCACTAAGGCCCAATAGGCCCATTAGTCTCCCGGGGGGTTCCGGTAACCCTCCCGGTATTCCGGTAAAATCCCGATTTCACCCGGAACACTTCCTATGTCCAAACATAGGCTTCCAATATATCAATCTTTACGTCTCGACCATTTCGAGACTCCTCGTCATGTCCGTGATCTCATCCGGGACTCCGAACAACCTTCGGTACATCAAAATGCATAAACTCATAATAACTGTCATCGTAACGTTAAGCGTGCGGACCCTACGGTTCGAGAACAATGTAGACATGACCGAGACACGTCTCCGGTCAATAACCAATAGCGGGACCTGGATGCCCATATTGGCTCCTACATATTCTATGAAGATCTTTATCGGTCAGACCGCATAACAACATACGTTGTTCCCTTTGTCATCGGTATGTTACTTGCCCGAGATTCGATTGTCGATATCCAATACCTAGTTCAATCTCGTTACTGGCAAGTCTCTTTACTCGTTCCGTAATACATCATCTGACAACTAACATATTAGTTGCAGTGCTTGCAAGGCTTATGTGATGTGCATTACCGAGAGGGCCCAGAGATACCTCTCCGACACTCGGAGTGACAAACCCTAATCTCGAAATACGCCAACCCAACATCTACCATTGGAGACACCTGTAGTACTCCTTTATAATCACCCAGTTACGTTGTGACGTTTGGTAGTACCCAAAGTGTTCCTCCGGTAAACGGGAGTTGCATAATCTCATAGTTATAGGAACATGTATAAGTTATGAAGAAAGCAATAGCAACATACTAAACGATCGGGTGCTAAGCTAATGGAATGGGTCATGTCAATCAGATCATTCAACTAATGATGTGACCTCGTTAATCAAATAACAACTCTTTGTTCATGGTTAGGAAACATAACCATATTTGATTAACGAGCTAGTCAAGTAGAGGCATACTAGTGACACTCTGTTGGTCTATGTATTCACACATGTATTATGTTTCCGGTTAATACAATTCTAGCATGAATAATAAACATTTATCATGATATAAGGAAATAAATAATAACTTTATTATTGCCTCTAGGGCATATTTCCTTCAATAGTACATACCCGTGATCACCTCCCGAGTGATCACGGCCCGATAGTATAGCATGGCAGACAGACAAGAATGTAGGGCCACTGATGATAAACTAGCATCCTATACTAAGCATTAGGTTTGCAGGTAAAGGTAACAACAGCAGTAGCAAGGACAGGCTATGCATCAGGATAGGATGAACGGAAAATAGTAACATGCTACGCTACTCTAATGCAAGCAGTATAGAGGAGAGTAGGCGATATCTGGTGATCAAGGGGGGGGGGGCTTGCCTGGTTGCTCTGGCAAGAGAGAGGGGTCGTCAACTCCGTAGTCGTACTGGGTAGCAGCGGCGTCGGTCTCGGTGTCTATCGAGAGAAGAGGGGGAAGAAACAATAAATATTTAAGCAAGCATATGCATAGTGATGCATGACATGACAAGTAACGGCGTTAGAGGTGCCCTAACGCGGTAATAGGTGATACCGGTGAAGGGGGATGACATCCGGGAAAGTATACCCGGTGTTTTGCGTTTTCGAGCAGAGGAGCCGGAGGGGGAAAGTTGCGAGTTTGCTATGCTAGGGATGCGTGACGGACGAACGGGTTGCGTATCCGGAATCGTCTCGTCGTTCTGAGCAACTTTCATGTTGAAAATATTTTAATCCGAGTTACGCATTAAAAGATATGATTTTCTAAAGATTTTATTAATTTCTGGGATTTAATTAATTATTTAAATTAATTCGAAAAACAGATTAATGACATCAGCATGATGTCATGCTGACATCAGCAGTCAACAGGGTTGACTTGGTCAACCTGACCAGTGGGTCCAGTGGGACCCACCTGTCATACACTGTTTTAATTAACTAACAATTAATTAGGTTAATTAGTGATTAGGTTAATCTAGTTATAATTAATTAATTTAATTAATTCCTTAATTAATTAATTAATTAATTAATTTAATTATTATTGTTTATTTAATTATTTTAATTATTTTTTATTAATTATTTTTTTCCTTTTCTTTTTAATTAAAACGTTCTCTGGGGTGGGGCCCCCGTGTCATTGACCCAGGGGGGCCTTGCGGGCGTTGGGGGCAAGCCGCGGGCGCCACCCGTTAACGGCGAACCCGGGCGGCCGCCGCAGGCACGCGCGCCAGCGCCGGCGAGGCGGGCTGGGCGCCGGCTGCAGGCGAGGGGGAGGCGGGCCATGGCAGGGCGTGGCCGGCGGGCGCGGCAGCGTCCACAGCGCCGGACCGGGAAGGCGCGGGCGTCGGCGCCCGATGCGGCCAGCGAGAGGGGGGGAATAGGGGGGACGGCGCGTGGCTCGTGGCCGCGGCCGGAGCGGCGACGCGACGGCCGTGAGGAGGCCGGAGTGGCGCCGGGCAGGGGACGGCGACAAGCGCGGCGGAGGCGGCGAGGCAGGGAGGGGCGTGGGGCGAGGTCGGGCCGCGGCGACTGCGGGAATCCAGGGGCGCGGGCACCGGACACAGCTGCGGGGGCGACGACCACGACGCGAGCGGGCAGGGGAGGGGGCCCGACCTGGCGCATGCAAGCGGCCAGGTACGCGGGCGCCGGCAGGGGGGCGAGGCCGCGGGCGGCTGCGGGTGCTGGGCGCGTGTAGCGCGCGGCGTGCAAGCGCGGTGCGTGGCCGGGGCACGGGCGGCCGTGGGAGAGGCGGGGCGCGGTCTGGGCGCGTGTACGCGCGGTGAGCGAGCGAGGGGGAAGAAGAGGGGAAGGGGGGTCGCTCACGGCGGGGAGTAGGGAAAAGGGCAGCGGGGCGCGAGGTGGGGGTCGGAGACGTCGGCGGAGAGGGAGGCAGTCCGGCGGAGGAGCGCTCCGGCGAGGGGATGGACGGCGATCCGGGCGGCGACGAGCGGTTCCCCCCTCGGTCCCGATCCAATCGGGGGAGGGGCGGAGATATTTTCGTGGGGGGGGGGGAGTGGGGTGCCGGTGGAGTGGGTTACGTGGTGAGGGGGGGGTTATGGCGGCGGGGGTGGGCCTTGGCCCAGCTAGGCATGTGGCCTGCCGGGCCGAAGCCCGGGGGGCAGGGGGGTTCTCTTTCTATTTTTTTTGTTTTCTGTTTTTTTTCTTTTATTTATTTTCTCTTCTGTTTTAAAACATTTTAAACCACTTAGGCATTTTATAAAAATGTGTTTGCTTTATTATAATTACCCTGGCATTTAACTGCACACTCCGAACATTTTTGTTTTAAATTTTGAAAAGTTTTGATCCAACGCGATATTAACAACAGTAACCGGGGTGACGTGGCACCGTTAATGTGGGATTACTGTAGCTTAATTACCCGGGCGTTACAAAACTCCTCCACTACAAGAAATCTCGTCCCGAGATTTTAGGAGATAGAAGGAAATAGTGCGGGGTATTCATCACGCAGGCGGTCCTCGCGTTCCTAAGTGGCTTCGTCTTCAGAGTGATTCGACCACTGGACCTTGAGGAATTTGATCGCCTTCTGACGTGTGCGGCGTTCAGCTTGGTCAAGGATGCGGACCGGATGCTCTTTATAAGAGAGGTCCTATTGCAATTCGAGCACTTCATGATCCACCGCTCGGATTGGATCCTTGAAGCAACGGCGGAGTTGTGACACATGGAACACATCGTGAACCTGAGAAAGGTTCGGCGGAAGCTCCAGTTGATATGCCACCTTTCCACGCCTTTCGAGAATAGTAAAGGGACCGATATAGCGAGGAGCTAGCTTTCCCTTGATCCCGAAGCGGTGAGCACCCTTCATTGGTGTAACTCGAAGATAAGCCTTTTCGCCAGGTTGATAGACCATGTCTTGGTGATGACGGTCATACTGACTTTTCTGACGTGACTGAGCAGTCTTGAGATTCTCGCGAATAATGCGAACTTGTTCTTCGGCCTGTTGGATAATATCCGGACTGAAGAGTGGACGTTCCCCAGTTTCTGACCAGTTCAGAGGGGTTCGACACTTTCGTCCATATAGCACTTCGAAGGGGGACATCTTCAGACTAGCTTGATAGCTATTATTATAAGAGAACTCGGCATATGGAAGAGATTCCTCCCATTTCTTGCCGAATGAGATTACACAAGCTCGAAGCATGTCTTCGAGAACTTGGTTGACACGTTCAACCTGTCCTTGCGACTGAGGATGAAACGCAGTACTGAACGACAGATGAGTTCCCATAGCTTCTTGGAAACTCGCCCAAAACCTTGAAGTGAATAAGCTGCCACGGTCTGAACTGATAACCAATGGAATACCGTGAAGTGAAACAATTCTGGCTATGTAGAGAGTAGCCAGCTGACTAGCAGTGATTGTCTCTTTGACCGCCAGAAAATGGGCAACTTTGGAAAGCCGGTCAATGACGACGAGAATAGCATCATTACCTTTCTGCGATTTGGGAAATCCAGTAACGAAGTCCATTTCAACATGGTCCCATTTCCATTCAGGAATGGAGATAGGTTGCAGAGTTCCAACAGGCCTTTGATGCTTTGCTTTGATTCGGCGACAAACGTCACACTCAGCAACATAACGAGCAATGTCCTGCTTCATATTAGACCACCAGAATCTTTGACGAATATCCTGGTACATTTTTGTACTACCAGGATGGATGGACAGAGGCGTATCATGGGCTTCTTGCATAACCCTTTTAGTCTTATCCAGGTTTTTCTTCGAACATGGTACCACTAGGCGGCCTTTGAAATACAAGGCGTCATCGTCGGCGATCGTGAAGAATGAGGGCTTTCCTTTTTTTAGGTCTCGCTTAATCTTGAGGACTTCATCGTCACATTTCTGTATCCATTTGATGGCGTCCACAAGATCTGGTTTCGCAACCAGGGTATTGAGAGAACCCTTGGAAACAACATGGAGGTTCCATTTGGGGAAATCTTCGGGAGGGGGAGCGAGTGATCCCGGAGGAACAATATGGAGGTTCAGCCTTCTAAATTCTTCAACAAGCGATGGGTGAACTTTGTAACCTGGAGGTGGTTACAGTAAGACTTGCGGCTCAAGGCATCAGCCATTACATTAGCCTTGCCGGGGGTATAGGATATACCCACGTCAAAGTCTGCAACAGTCTCCATCCATCTTTGCTGACGTAGGTTTAAATCTGGCTGAGTAAACAGATACTTCAGGCTTTGATGGTCGGTGAAGATCTCGCAACGATTACCGAGAAGGTAATGTCGCCACTGCTTCAGTGCATGAATGACAGCAACAAGCTCGAGGTCGTGAACTGGGTAGTTTTCTTCGTGAGGGCGCAGTTGACGAGAGGCAGAAGCAATCACTCTGCGCTCTTGCATTAGGACACAGCCTAATCCTTGACAGGAAGCGTCACAGTAAATGACGAAGTCCTTCTTAGTATCAGGTGGAGCAAGTACGGGGGCAGAAGTCAACTTGTCTTTGAGCGCCTGGAAACTATCCTGACACTTGTCTGTCCAGTCAAATTTGACACCCTTATGCAACAGATTAGTCAGAGGCCTGGCAATCTTGGAGAAGTTCTCGACGAATCGACGACAATAGCTGGCGAGACCGAGAAAACTTCAGACTTGCTTGACGTTCTTCGGAGGAGTCCAATCAAGAATAGCCTGAACTCGTTCAGGGTTGACGGCAATGCCATCCTTGGAGATGACATGCCCAAGATAGGTTACTTCGGGGAGCCGGAATTCACACTTGGAATACTTAGCGTACAGTTGATGTTCTCGAAGCTTCTCCAGCACAAGTCGAAGATGTTCAGCATGCTCTTCTTCGTTCTTGGAAAATACCAGGATATCATCCAGATAAACCATGACGAACTTGTCGAGGTAATCCATGAATATATAATTCATCAGCCGAGAAAAGGTGGCGGGAGCATTCGTTAAGCCGAATGACATGACGGTGTACTCGTATGACCCATACCGAGTCACGAAGGCGGTTTTTGGGATGTCCTCTTCACGAACACGGATCTGGTGGTAACCCAACTGAAAGATCGTGGATGTCGCCTAGAGGGGGGGGGGGTGAATAGGCGATTTAAAATAATTACGGTTTAGGCTTGAACAAATGCGGAATAAACCTAGCGGTTAATTTGTCAAGCACAAAACCTAAAACAACTATGCTCACCTATGTGCACCAACGACTTATGCTAAGCAAGATAAGCAACTATGTGATAGCAAGATATATGACAAGAAACAATATGGCTATCACAAAGTAAAGTGCATAAGTAAAGGGGCTCGGGTAAGAGATACCGAGGCACGCGGAGACGATGATGTATCCCAAAGTTCACACCCTTGCGGATGCTAATCTCCGTTTGGAGCGGTGTGGAGGCACAATGCTCCCCAAGAAGCCACTAGGGCCACCGTAATCTCCTCACGCCCTCGCACAATGCAAGATGCCGTGATTCCACTAAGGGACCCTTGAGGGCGCTCACCGAACCCGTACAAATGGCAACCCTTGGGGGCGGTCACCGAACCCGTACACTTTGGCAACCCTTGGGGGCGGTCACCGGTACCCGTCAAATTGCTCGGGGCGATCTCCACAACCTAATTGGAGACCCCGACGCTTGCCCGGAGCTTTACACCACAATGATTGAGCTCCGAACACCAACAACCGTCTAGGGCGCCCAAGCACCCAAGAGGAACAAGCTCAAGGGTACCAAGCACCCAAGAGTAATAAGCTTCTCAACTTGTAACTTCCACGTATCACGTGGAGAACTCAAACCGATGCACCAAATGCAATGGCAAGGGCACACGGAGTGCCCAAGTCCTTCTCTCTCAAATCCCACCGAAGCAACTAATGCTAGGGTGGAAAATGAGAGGAAGAACAAGAAAGAGAACACCAAGAACTCCAAGATCTAGATCCAAGGGGTTCCCCTCACATAGAGGAGGAAGTGATTGGTGGAAATGTGGATCTAGATCTCCTCTCTCTTTTCCCTCAAAAACTAGCAAGAATCCATGGAGGGATTGAGAGTTAGCAAGCTCGAAGAAGGTCAACAAAGGGGGAAGAACACGAGCTCAAAAGGTTGAGGTTCAACGGGGAAGAAGACCCCCTTTTATAGGAGGGGGAAAATCCAACCGTTAACCCCCACTCAGCCCCGCAGAGAGCGGTACTACCGCGGAGGCAGGGCGGTACTACCGCTCGTAAGCGGTACTACCGCTCCCCCTCAGCGGTACTGCCGCGCCAGAAGAAAAGGGCTGGGGCTGGGACCCAGAGCGGTACTACCGCGGAGGTAGGGCGGTACTACCGCTCACAAGCAGCACTACCGCCACTACTACCGCAACTAGTACCGCAAAACCCGACACGAGAAAATGCGCGCAAGAATCGAAGCGGAAGGAGCACCATGCCACCACGGTACTGCGGCTGAGCCCAGCAAGCGGTACTACCGCTCCGAGGAGCGGTACTACCGCTACAGACGCAGTGACATGACGGTAGTAGCACGGAACCGCAGAGGTACTGCCGCTGAGGCCACCCAGCGGTACTACCGCTCCGGGGAGCGGTACTACCGCTTAGGGAGTCTCAGCCGCACTACCGCTGTGGACCGCGGTACTACCGCTGGGTCCAGGAGAAAAACCATACTCCAGAAAACCAGAACTGCCATAACTTCTGCATATGAGCTCCGAATTGAGCAAACTCAAGCTTGTTGAAAACAAGACGACGAGTAGCATCAAAACAGCGAGGAGTGAAGCCAACAAATAGAGGAGTGAAGCCTCCAACCGAGAAGAACCGGCAAAACCTCCAACATCGAAAACATCATAGAAGATGCATGCGAACTCCGTTTTCGATGAACTCAAGCTTGTCATCAAGATGACCATAAGCTCTTGACTCACAAAGAGAACCAAACAAGAACCAAGAAAGATGATGCAAGGATGCAAAGGTTTGAGCTCTCAACGAACGATACGATCAAGCTACTCATCGAGGGCCCCCCTTGATAGTACGGCAATCGATCCTATAACCCGGTCTCCCAACTACCATCATGAGACCGGTAAAATAGAAAACCTACCAAGGGCAAACCTTTGCCTTGCACATGGTCCACTTGAGCTAGATGATGACGATCTTGACTCCCTCAAGTTGGACCACCTTTCTTGATTGGGTTGACTCGATGAAGACTAGTTGATTGCTCCCCCATACTCCACTATGGGTGAGCCTTTCTTCCGCACATCTTCACGAGTCCATTGTCACCACAAAGGACGGCAAGCTTCAAGCATTTGATCTCTTCGTGATGCTCCACTTGCATTTGCACACCGCAACCTAACCCCACAAAGAACTCTCACGAAGACCATGGGTTAGTACACAAAGCGTAATTGACAATGCTTACCATACCATGAGATCACTTGATCCCTCTCGGTACATCTTCTACGCTTTGTGGGTTGATCAACTTGATTCACTCTTTAACTTAGTCTTGATCAACCTCTCACAAGACCAATCTTTAGGTAATTCCTTGAATAGCACCTTGGTCGACACAAACTCTCCTTGAAGCCAACACATGTACTCCAAGAAAAGCCTATGGACAAAACCTTCAAATATAACTCAAGGCAACCATTAGTCCATAGAGATTGTCATCAATTACCAAAACCAAACATGGGGCACCGCATGTTCTTTCACCAACCTCAAGTCGAGTTTAGAGAACACTGACGAGCCAGCCAGTTGATCATAAAGATCATTGATCTAAGGAAGCGGATATTTATTCTGAATGGTAGCTTGGTTTATAGGATGGTAGTCTTGGACTAATCGGTTTGTCCCATCCTTTTTCTTAACAAAGAGAGAAGGTGCTCCCCAAGGAGAGCAACTTGGGCGAATGAAACCTTTGACAAGAGATTTGTCGATTTCCTCCTTAAGCTCAATGAGTTCATGCGGCGGCATCTTATAGGGTCGTTTAGCTATAGGGGTGGTGCCGGGTTTCAAGTCGATGATGAATTCGACAGCTCTAGCAGGGGGAATCCCTGGAAGTTCTTCTGGGAAGACCTCTTGGAATTCACGAACGACGGGAATGTTTTCAATGCCCTCGAGTGGTGCAGTGTTCAACGCATTCAAGGCATAAAGTCGTGCCTCGGCGTTCTGAACTAGATGAGCTTGGTAAGCTATTATTTCGTCAAAAGGGTGTAGTAGATGGACGACCTTAGTGGCGCAAACTATAGAAGCAGTATGCGCTTTCAACCAATCCATTCCCAGAATGAGGTCGATGTTAGACGACTTCAGGATAATGGGAGAGGCATAGAATTCCAGCCCTTCGATTTCCACGGGGACATCGATGCCAACCAATGAGGTTTGACATTGTCCCACGGGGTTTTTTACCAATACCGAAGTGTTCATCTCCTCACATTTAACGTCATGCTTGTATGCAAAATCTTCTGACATGAATGAATGCGATGCTCCTGAATTGAATAAAACAGATGCATGTACTGAGTTTACGAGGAGTGTACCCATCACGGTAGCAGGCTGGTCTTGGGCTTCGTTCAGATCAACATGGTTGGCATGAACGCGACCATAAGACTTGGCATTGTTGTTGCGGGGCTGGTTGTTTCCACGGCCAGTTGCTGGAAGGGCCAGTTGATTCTGTTTCTGGTTGCATTCCCTAGCACGGTGCCCTGGTTGTCCACACCTGAAGCACAAACCATTCTCGGGAGTAGGAACAGGAGCTTGGGGTGGTGGAGCTGGAAGCCTTGGGTGCCTAGTTGGAGCAGTAGGCAGACGAGGTGCAGCATAGGACTGCCTTGGGGCAGGTGCATCCGGCTGGTACATGCTGTTGGGAATCCATATTTTGCGCTTCTGCGAGGATGGGCCCGAAGATGAGCCCGTGTCATGGCTGCGCCTGTGAGAGCTCTGGTATTCCTGCAGACCAGTTTCGACATTGATGGCTTTGTTCACCAAAGTGGCGAAATCAGCAAAGTCATGCACTAGAAGTGCGAGTTTGATGTCAGCTTGAAGGCCATCCCGGAACTTCTCCTGTCTGCGTGCATCAGTTGCAATGTCCTCTTCAGCATAGCGGGACAAGTCCAGAAACTCCCGCTGATAAGCTTCCACAATTTTGTTGCCTTGGGTGAGGTTGCGGAACTCACGCTTCTTCCGGTCCATGACTCCTTGAGGAATGAAGCGAGCACGAAAGGCAGCTTGGAAGTCTGGCCAGGTGATGATTGTCCCAGCTGGCAGAGTACGCCTGTGGCTGTCCCACCATTGAGCTGCGGGTCCTTTCAGGAAGAATGAAGCAAAGGTGACATAGCTGGCAGGGGCTACATCAGCAGACTCCATCTCATAGGTGATGTCACGGAGCCAGTCATCAGCATCCAGAGGCTGAGTTGAGCTGCGGTACACGGTTGGGTTGAGGCGCATGAAATCCTGCAGAGTCACTTGGGTTGGCTGCTGGTTCATATTGGGGCGAGGGAACTGAGCCATAATATTCTCCATGAACTGACGATTCAGCTCAAACTGTTGCATCATCCCAGCCATGTACTCAGGCGGTGGTGGGGGGTTGCCACCACGACCACGACCACCTGGTCTAACCATCCTGCTAATATTTAACAGGGGTAGTTCAGCATTTAGAAATTTGCAAAGACAAGAATCATTCATGAAGAAACATGCACAACGAAAGCAGCACGATAGATACTACATAGTAGTCGGCATATCTTACAAAGGAGATCATGCATATAGTTCGTTACACAGAGTTCGGTACAAAGGCTAAGACATCATAGGCGGCACACAGGCTCGCGGCGAATGCATCTAACACTAACAAGCAAGTCTACATCAGTCCCACGCGGTACTGTGGAGGTAGGTGTAGCCCGACAGCTGGTAGTGACGCGAAGGAAAGACCTCCACGTGAGTAGCCTGGGGTCCGCGGATACTCTGGTGCGGAACCCAATGCACAGGTGGCAGGAGAGGACCAAGTGCAGGAGAGTAGCCTCCCACATCTGGCCAGCCGACGCCCTGGGGCATCACGGTCCTGGCGGGGTAGATCGCAGAACGCGACAGATCACCAGATCGGACAGAGGGGTGTAACAGTGTCAGAGCACGATACAGGTGCTGACGGGTGGTGTACAACTCGTGTCGAAGAGCTCGGTTAGCTCTATCCAGCCCATCAGCATGCAGAACCAGGTTCTGATGGTAGAAGGGCTCTCGGGTGACAGTGGAGTAGGCCGCAGTGTAGTAACCCTCCGCACCAACATCGGATGCGATAGCAATGTGCCTGAAGGGGGAGGTGTCCAACTCCTGATACTCTCCACGAAGACGTGTCAGAGCAGCATAAGCAGCATCGTGGACCGCCATATCGATAGTCACTCCAACACCATGAGCAGTGTGCAGCACAGTAGTGGAGTCATACTCCCGAGAGTAGAGGTGGACGATGGCACGATACTGCTCCTGGTTGAAGTCCTGATACTCCTCATAGACGGTGTACTCAGGGCGCCAGCGATAACCCAGATAGGTCATCATCTCAACCAACACAGCAGGTGATCCTGAGGCACCAATGGCCGTCGTGTGGCGCACGACCTGCCTCGTGGGTTCCATCTGAAAACAAAGATGTTTTCACAGGAATCAAATGACAATGGGGATAATGTTCAAACACTACTCTAAAGAATAACTAGGGCTTATCCAACTTTGGGGTGAATGTCGTATCGGGATCCTAGTGTCAGAGTTAGTAAATTCGTTTTAACCCGAATAGAAGAGAGATCAGAGTCCCAGAGTAAAGGTCGAGGAGTAAAAGATCCTAGCATCACCCGATGGCGACGTGGGCCCGTAAGGCACACAGCCAAGTTAGTACAAGTTTTTGCAATGTCTAGACTCGACTTCGGCCAAGGAGTGTGGAAGGGGGATTCCTACAGGCAGTCGGCTCTGATACCAACTTGTGACGCCCCCGATTTAATCGTACACTAATCATGCACGCAAACGTGTATGATCAAGATCAGGGACTCACGGGAAGATATCGCAACACAACTCTACAAATAAAATAAGTCATACAAGCATCATATTACAAGCCAGGGGCCTTGAGGGCTCGAATACAAGAGCTCGATCATAGACGAGTCAGCGGAAACAACAATATCTGAGTACAGACATAAGTTAAACAAGTTTGCCTTAAGAAGGCTAGCACAAACTGGGATACAGATCGAAAGAGGCGCAGGCCTCCTGCCTGGGATCCTCCTAAACTACTCCTGGTCGTCGTCAGCGGGCAGTACGTAGTAGTAGGCACCTCCGGTGTAGTAGGAGTCGTCGTCGACGGTGGCGTCCGGCTCCTGGGCTCCAACATCTGGTTGCGACAGCCAGGTAGAAGGGATAGAGGGAAAAGAGGGAGAAAGCAACCGTGAGTACTCATCCAAAGTACTCGCAAGCAAGGAGCTATACTACATATGCATGGGTATCAAATGGAATAAGGGTATCATATGTGGACTGAACTGCAGAATGCCAGAATAAGAGGGGGATAACTAATCCTGTCGAAGACGACGCTTCTGGCAGCCTCCGTCTTGCAGCATGTAGAAGAGAGTAGACTGAAGTCCTCCAAGTAGCATCGCATAGCATAATCCTAACCGATGATCCTCCCCTCGTCGCCCTGTGAGAGAGCGATCACCGGTTGTATCTGGCACTTGGAAGGGTGTGTTTTATTAAGTATCCGGTTCTAGTTGTCATAAGGTCAAAGTACAACTCCGGGTCGTCCTTTTACCGAGGGACACGACTATTCGAATAGATTAACTTCCCTGCAGGGGTGCACCACATACCCCAACACGCTCGATCCCATTTGGCCGGACACACTTTCCTGGGTCATGCTCGGCCTCGGAATATCAACACGTCGCAGCCCTACCTAGGCACAACAGAGAGGTCAGCACGCCGGTCTAAATCCTATGGCGCAGGGGTCTGGGCCCATCGCCCTTTGCACACCTGCACGTTGCGTACGCGACCGGAAGCAGACCTAGCCTAGTGGCTTTCCAGTCCAATCCGGCGCGCGCCACTCAGTCGCTGACGTCACGAAGGCTTCGGCTGATACCACGACGCCGGGATACCCATAACTGCTCCCACGTAGATGGTTAGTGCGTATAGACCAAATGGCCAGACTCAGATCAAATACCCAGATCTCGTTAAGCGTGTTAAGTATTCGCGAACACCGACCAGGGCCAGGCCCACCTCTCTCCTAGGTGGTCGGAACCTGCCCTGTCGCTCCGCCTCAAAGATCCACTCGCGGGTGCTCCTACGAGCCTACCCGTCTTTAGTCACCACATGTATCATGTATAAAGTATATAGTACATACCCGTGATCACCTCCCGAGTGATCACGGCCCGATAGTATAGCATGGCAGACGGACAAGAATGTAGGGCCACTGATGATAAACTAGCATCCTATACTAAGCATTAGGTTTGCAGGTAAAGGTAACAACAACAGTAGCAAGGACAGGCTATGCATCAGGATAGGATGAACGGAAAACAGTAACATGCTACGCTACTCTAATGCAAGCAGTATAGAGGAGAGTAGGCGATATCTGGTGATCAAGGGGGGGGGGGCTTGCCTGGTTGCTCTGGCAAGAGAGAGGGGTCGTCAACTCCGTAGTCGTACTGGGTAGCAGCGGCGTCGGTCTCGGTGTCTATCGAGAGAAGAGGGGGAAGAAACAATAAATATTTAAGCAAGCATATGCATAGTGATGCATGACATGACAAGTAACGGCGTTAGAGGTGCCCTAACGCGGTAATAGGTAATACCGGTGAAGGGGGATGACATCCGGGAAAGTATCCCCGGTGTTTTGCGTTTTCGAGCAGACGAGCCAGAGGGGGAAAGTTGCGAGTTTGCTATGCTAGGGATGCGTGACGGACGAACGGGTTGTGTATCCGGAATCGTCTCGTCGTTCTGAGCAACTTTCATGTTGAAAATATTTTAATCCGAGTTACGGATTAAAAGATATGATTTTCTAAAAATTTTATTAATTTCTGGGATTTAATTAATTATTTAAATTAATTCGAAAAACAGATTAATGACATCAGCATGATGTCATGCTGACATCAGCAGTCAACAGGGTTGACTTGGTCAACCTGGCGAGTGGGTCCAGTGGGTCCCACCTGTCATACACTGTTTTAATTAACTAACAATTAATTAGGTTAATTAGTGATTAGGTTAATCTAGTTATAATTAATTAATTTAATTAATTCCTTAATTAATTAATTAATTTAATTATTATTGTTTATTTAATTATTTTAATTTTTTTATTAATTATTTTTTCCTTTTCTTTTTAATTAAAACGTTCTCTGGGGTGGGGCCCCCGTGTCATTGACCCAGGGGGGCCTTGCGGGCGCTGGGGGCAAGCCGCGGGCGCCACCCGTTAACGGCGAACCCGGGCGACCGCCGCAGGCACGCGCGCCAGCGCCGGCGAGGCGGGCTGGGCGCCGGCTGCAGGCGAGGGGGAGGCGGGCCACGGCAGGGCGTGGCCGGGGGGCGCGGCAGCGTCCACAGCGCCGGACCGGGAAGGCGCGGGCGTCGGCGCCCGATGCGGCCAGCGAGAGGGGGGGGGGAAATAGGGGGGCCGGCGCGTGGCTCGTGGCCGCGGCCGGAGCGGCGACGCGACGGCCGTGAGGAGGCCGGAGTGGCGCCGGGCAGGGGACGGCGACAAGCGCGGCGGAGGCGGCGAGGCAGGGAGGGGCGTGGGGCGAGGTCGGGGCGCGGCGACTGCGGGAATCCAGGGGCGCGGGCACCGGACACAGCCGCGGGGGCGACGACCACGGCGCGAGCGGGCAGGGGAGGGGGCCCGACCTGGCGCGCACGCAGGCGGCCAGGTACGCGGGCGCCGGCAGGGGGGCGAGGCCGCGGGCGGTTGCGGGTGCTGGGCGCGTGTAGCGCGCGGCGTGCAGGCGCGGTGCATGGCCGAGGCACGGGCGGCCGTGGGAGAGGCGGGGCGTGGTCTGGGCGCGTGTACGCGCGATGAGCGAGCGAGGGGGAAGAAGAGGGGAAGGGGGGTCGCTCACGGCGGGGAGTAGGGAAAAGGGCAGCGGGGCGCGAGGTGGGGGTCGGAGACGTCGGCGGAGAGGGAGGCAGTCCGGCGGAGGAGCGCTCCGGCGAGGGGATGGACGGCGATCCGGGCGGCGACGAGCGGTTCCCCCCTCGATCCCGATCCAATCGGGGGAGGGGAGGAGATATTTTCGTGGGGGGGGGGGGAAGTGGGGTGCCGGTGGAGTGGGTTACGGGGTGAGGGGGGGGGGGGGTTATGGCGGCGGGGGTGGGCCTTGGCCCAGCTAGGCATGTGGCCTGCCGGGCCGAAGCCCGGGGGGCAGGGGGGTTCTCTTTCTAATTTTTTTTGTTTTCTGTTTTTTTTCTTTTATTTATTTTCTCTTCTGTTTTAAAACATTTTAAATCACTTAGGCATTTTATAAAAATGTGTTTGCTTTATTATAATTACCCTGGCATTTAACTGCACACTCCGAACATTTTTGTTTTAAATTTTGAAAAGTTTTGATCCAACGCGATATTAACAACAGTAACCGGGGTGACGTGGCACCGTTAATGTGGGATTACTGTAGCTTAATTACCCCTCGTGCAGGTACACCAGCCTGGACGCGACGCCCTTGAGGATCCTCACACGCTGCCCCCACGTGAGCAATGCCGGCGACGGGGACACGCCGACGCCAGTGCCCGCACCGGCACGGGCACTGCCGAACAGGTGCGTGTCGAGGCTGCCTTTGGGCATGAAGTCGTAGACCAGAAGCAGGTCTTGCCCGCACTTGCACCACCCGCGCGGCTCGACTAGGTTCCGGTGCCGCATGCGCCCGAGGCTCGCCACCTTGGCGACGAACTCGCGCATCCCCTGCGACCCGTTGCTTGAGATCCTCTTGATGGCCACCGTGTCGCCGGAGCGCCCGAGCGGGGGTGGCGAGGCCTTGGCACGACGGCGGCCGCCATGGCCAAGGCGAGCAGGCGGCTCGGCTAGGAAGGAGGGCGGTGCAGGTGGCGGGGCAGAGCGGCGGAGTGCACACGAAGTGTTTGAGGAAATGCCAGAGAGAGAGGAGGAAGAAGATTAATGCTGACATGTGGGCCCATCCTGTCGGAAAGGCATTTAGAAGAGGCAAATTGGACACTTTCCCGACATGGTAGTTTTTAGTCAAAGATTAGACAAAAAATGATAGTTTTGGCACAAATTTGTAAAGTGGTAGTTTGTAGACACGGTTCCACGAAATGTGGTAGGTTTTTGTTACAGTTTTGCTAAAGCACATCTAGATGTGCCATAAGTATTGCACATCTAAATCATATGTCATTGATCTTACATTGAAATTCGTGTAAATATTTTTTTTCTTTTTTTTCTTTTTCTTTTTATACTTGATTTACTTAGATGTGCAATAACTAAAGCACATCTAGATATGCCTAGACACGTCCTTTTTGTTAAATACTCCTGAGCGCCGCATGCTGCGAGGTCCCAGCCTCGCGTATTGATTGGGTTTTGCCGTTCGGGCTCGTTTTCCTTTTCCTCCCATCCCGCAGTCCCGCTCGGTGGAGAGCAGCCGCCGCCGCCATCCACCAGA
The DNA here is from genome assembly GCA_034509565.1 of Triticum monococcum. Taxonomy (NCBI): domain Eukaryota; kingdom Viridiplantae; phylum Streptophyta; class Magnoliopsida; order Poales; family Poaceae; genus Triticum; species Triticum monococcum. The sequence continues at coordinate 69,475,718 of CM067843.1, read as the reverse complement.
TGGCAGATGCCGCCCTTCTTCCTGCTCGAGCTCGCCGCCCTCTCCCCCCACTCCTCCAGGATCAAGTTGACCAGACGCCGCCACCTCCCCGAGCAGCCGCCAAAATTCCTTTGTGTTTGGTTAATGACTTGTAATACAAAGCCAACGTTTAGTTTCTACTGATTCATGTGTTTGGTTAACGATTTGTGGAAATGGGGATGGTTCCTTATTTATCGGGGTACAAAATGAGAAGCCTGGCTTAGAATGTTGATTCTCATGTTATTCAAAAATGTTGGATCTTCCACCGAATTTTATAGCGTCAGCTTTGTGTGAAGTAAACATTGAGTAAAAACAACTAGAATAATTGAATGGATCTCCTGAATATAGGGGAGATGTGGCAAAAAATAATTTATGATCATTGGTTGTGAATATTGTATTTTCTTGACTGCTAAGCTTATGGTTCATTACCAGCGTGTCAAATATGACGTTGAGAGGAAACTTCTTTTCTGCCATTGAAACAACAACATGGCTGCTGTGTTGATATTAGAGTATGTCAATCTTTTTGTCTCTCAGATTCTGAATGCATTACTCCAATTCATAATAAGATCCAAAATAGCTCCCCGAGAATAATGTCAATTTAGGCAAGATATTTATGCAATTGAAAACTACTCCCTCCGTTCACAAAAATAAGATCTTAATTTTTCTGAATCAGATGTATACAGACACATTTGAATGTGTTTGTTCACTCATTTTGGTCCGTATGCAGTCCATATTAAAACATCCAACATCTTATATTTTTGAACGGAGGGTGTATTAGTTTGGACCTAGAGGAATCCTTCGACTTTCTCAAGGATGTCCGAATGCAATTGGGTCCATTTGACTTTTGGTTATGTTATGTTTCTGTTAGTAATTTAAGTATATTTCGTACCACGGGTATCTGCATTTTAGTTAGTGCTGAAATTACTTGTAAAAGCCAGCACTAAATTTAGATGCAAAACATTTTTTCCCGATAGTGCTGCTAGGGATTCATGTTTGTGAATAACAGTTATTGTAAAAGAACAGTTATTGTAAAAGAAACTAACTAGCTATGTCCTACTAAGTTTTGATGACCATTTGGCTTTGCTTGTGGACATCCCTATTCTTTTGGTCTGGGCATATCCTCTCCCCAAAATCATGGAAGCCAGAAACACGAAAGGCCATACACATACACATTCTCTTATTTCGGGCTCCCTATGTTTTAGGTGGACAAATTGGCGGCGGAAGACGACCTGGTTCCTTCTTTGATCAAGAAAGTGGAGTCGTTGAGCGAATCCTGCATGGCGGCCCAAAAGGAGCTGAAGGATGTTCGGGCTCAACTCAAAGATGCCAAGCTCCGTGTTCGAAGGACAAAGCGCAAGTTGAAACCGTGCAAGGAAAGGGTGTCTTCCAGCGAGAAGAAGGTTACTAAGCTGCGGGCGGAGCGCTCTGCCACGGGTCAATCTTTGTATGCACTGGGTGAGTCGGTCGAGAGAGTGCTGCACATTCTTAATACTCTTAGGGCATATCTAGAAGAACCCCTATCCTAAAACTGCCAAATCGTCGCTGGGTGTAGGTTGATCGGCTTGAAGGGTTGAAGTACGTGACAGCAATAGCTTTTTTGCTCGTAGATGAACTCAGTTGCTTTTACAACTTCGTCAGCGAAGGTTATCCGAAGCTTGCCCTCTTGCCTATGCGTGCAGCAACACTATTAGTTAATCGCTGTGATTGAAGAACAGAAAGGCATATTCCGCTGTTTTTTTATCAGGCAATAGAACTTACAATGCATGGCATTTGCTTGCCCCAAACCCAAATGGAAGCCCTAATTCTGATGTAAATACTCTGTAAGTTCCACTAATTGGAATTACCATCTTCCACGGGATTAGAGGTGTTGTGTCCTGGTTAATTAGCTACTCTGCAAGTTCCAATCGCTGCAACTAACACTAAGTACAAGAAAGCCAGGGCTGAGGCCGGCTACTAGTTTAACCACGAGCTAGCTACCAGTTGGCAGTGAAAAATATTAGCTACTGATTGAAATTCTGGGTTTGTACTAAGTCAAACTTGTTTAAGTTTGACCAGGTCTATTGAAAATATATTAAGTTCGATCAAGTCTATAGAAAATATATTTACGACTAGAACATCAAATTAGTCGCATGAAATTCTTTATGAACTATATTTCCTACTATCTGCATTTACCCCTCCTACGACTTTGCATGTGGCGCCCTCCATGAGGGCAAGTCCTGTAGGTGACCCAATTATGTCCCACATCGTTATTCTATGGGGAAATGCAAAAAAAACACGTTTCCAGCAGTGCCCCGGTCATCCTCCCCATTATCTCCGCGCCCCGGTTTCTCTCCCCCAACTCCCCCATCTATCATGAACCGGAGGGCACCCCGATCCATCCATGAGCAGCGCGTTGATGCCAACCTCCGCCCAGAAAAGTTCCTTCCCGCTGGCATGCTCTGTGTAGCCTAGAGATGAGCTAATTACACGATAGTACCATATTTAGGGCGGTGGTGATAAATTGGTATCACTTTTGAAAATTTTTACGTGTCAGTACCACGTTTGGGGCGAACCGTTGCAAATCACTCTAAACTTCGTATTTCTACGTATTGACGCTGGAACTGACCGCCTGGGCCCGCGCGTCAGCTGCCACGCTGGCGAAACGGCCCCCGACCGCTTGCTCGATACGTGCGGTCTGGCTCGAACCGGACCAGCCCGTGCTCTGTCTCTCCCTCTCCTTTCTTCTCTTCCTCTGTTCGTCGACGAACCCTAGCTCCGTCGCGCGGCTGTACGGCAATGGCGGCGGCGACCCCGGGCGGTGTTGGCGGCGGCGCAAACATTCCCCTCTTCGGCAGCGGCGCAGTAGAAGGAATCGAGGGGAGATTTCCAATCGAGGGCGGCGACGGCTACTCGAGCTCTGAGTATTCCAGCGACGGCGACGAGTTCATGGAGCCCGCACTGTCCATGGATCAGCGGGTACGGCTGTCACACCAATGGGTGGTGAACCCTAGCAGTAGCCACGGGCTGACCCACGGGCTCGCCGGCGTCCTATAAGTTTCTGTTTCTGTCTTTGTCTTTTTCTTGTTCTCATTTATTTGCTAATTAGGGTTATAGTGTACTGATTCGGCAAATTGCATGTGAATTGTAGTTTATATGAAGACATATGGAATATTAGGATCATTTTGACAATAATGATCTGTTAGAGAGGAAGTTAATCTGTTCAGATGTGACATATCTGAATATGATTGCATTGATGGAAACACAAGGCTATAGTATTGATAATTTTTTTGCGGGTGATATAGTATTGATAATTCACTGTTGTTTTACATGGAGACCCCAGGAGAGCAGGGTTTGGAATTGGTTGATAGTAATGTTAAACTACAGTTGATCAAGAGGCAGAATGAGGAGAGTTTGTTCTTAACTTGCTATTTAGGGCTTGTCCACCAGCTGTCAGTGTACCACAAAAGGGTTTTGTAGAGAAGCAAAAATTAGCTGCAGTTGTTTATTCTGAGCCTATGGTTTATGATCTGGCTGATCCTCCTGTGTATGCTGTTGATCAGCAATGTGTAGCTTATGAAGGTCAGAGTAGCTGCTCTATTGCAGTTGTAGGCCCTGCTGTTTTAACACAATAGAGCAGGAGTGTTTTAAATCCAAAGTTAAAAGAAGTTGTGGAAGAAGAACAAGATGGCTATGATGGCAGTTATGCATCTTCATCTGAAGGGCAATATGACAGTGACACTAAGCCTTATTATATTGGGGATTTAAGGCCTAACTATAATGAGGAAATGAATGATGCTGAAGACATGGAGATGGAAGAGGGAAACAGACAGAGAGAGGAAGAAGTACAAGAACAACATGAGGAAGAAACAGAGGATGAAGAATCAGAAGAAGAAATAGAGGAGGAAGAACAAGTGCATTATGAGGGTGACACAAAGGTAGAGGAATTATTTGATTTGGAGGATGATGACCCTGTTGTTCCAGAAGAGGAAGAAAAAATATCCGTGCCACCAAAGAAGAAGCAGAAGCTGCAAGTAAGGAGGGGACCAACTACAAGGTCACATTCCAGTGTTTTAGAAGAAGTGCAACCTGATTGGAAACCATCATTAGATGAAGAAGATAATAGTTTACTGAAGGACAATGAAGATGATGGGTTTCATCCACTAGCATTTGTGCTACCTGAAAGAAGGAAGAGCAGGGCAAAGAAGATGCCACCTAGAGTATGGTACAATGAGGATTTGGAGCAACCACACCAACAACTAAAACTGCAAATGTGTTTCAAAGATCAACATCAATTCAGAGATGCTTTGTTGAGCTTGCACATCACTCAGTGCAGAGACTTCAAGTATCACAGGAACTCAGATAAGAGGATCATTGTGCATTGCAAGAATTCATAATGCAAGTTCTGCATTGTGGCAGCTGTTATAAAAGGGGAAAACACATTTGCAATTAAGAAGATGAGATTACAACACACTTGCCCTAGTTCTACTGAAACAACCAGGGTAAGTGCCAAGTGGCTTGCAAAGTAATATGAGCCATTATTCATATCTGATGTCACTACTAGCATACATACACTTATTGATGCCTGCATGGAAAAGTATGGTGTGGATGTGCCCAAGGCTATGGCATATAGGGAAAAAAACCTAGCTGTTGAGGCTGTGTTGGGAGATCATAAGAAGCAATACCCAAGGCTGAGAGACTATGCTCAGACAATCATGGATACAAACCCTGGGAGTAGAGTTGTAGTCAGCACTGTAACTCCAAGAGCCACTGAAAAAATCCCACATCCAGGACCCAGATTCCATGCCATGTTTTACTGCATCAATGGAGCAAGGGAGAGATTTCTACAAGGGTGTAGACCATTCATTGGTTAGTTTATTTTAGCTTGTACACTACTTGGATGTTGTTAGTTTCAATAGCTTGCACATATAAATGCATTTAACATGTTATGTTTACTTCCTGTTTTAGTAATTGATGGATGTTTTATCAAGCTAACCACTGGTGCACAAATCCTTGCTGCCACTGGTAGAGATGGCAATAACAACATATACCCACTGGCATTTGGCATTATTGGACAAGAGGACAAAGCAAACTGGTGCTGGTTTCTACACCAACTGAAAATTTGTCTTGGAGGAGAAGTTGGACAGTATGGTCCATATACTATAATGTCAGACAGACAGAAGGTATGTCTATCCACCTTGCACTGCCTGCTAAATATGTGTTTACATGTGTATTAGACAGTAGCTTAGTTGTTTAAATTGTGTGCACCAGGGGCTACTGTTTGCAGTTGATAGAGTTTTTCCTAACAGTCATCAAAGATTCTGCTTAAGACACATATATGCAAACTTCCAAAATGCTGGCTTTAGGGGGGAAGACCTTAAGAAGTGCATGGATAATGCCAGTTATGCATATAATGAACACAAATTTAATATAGCAATGGATGATCTCAAAGCTGAGAGTGAGGAAGCTTGGAAGTGGCTTAGTGCAATACCCAAGAAAACCTGGGCTACGCATGCATTTGGCACAAATTCCAAGACTGACTTGGTTGTCAACAATTTGTCTGAGGTGTTTAACAAGTACATCCTAGATCATAGGAAAAAACCAATAAGAACTATGTGTGATGGCATAAAGGATAAGCAGATGGTTAGGTGACACATGAATAGAGAGAGTGGAAAGGAAGCTAGATGGGAGATCACACCACATTACAGTGAGAAGTTGAAGATTGAGAAGGAAAGGGCCAGGTACTGCAAACCCATTCAAGCAGGTGTTAACTTGTGGCAAGTAACTAGTGGGGAGCAAACACATGCTGTCAATTTGGAACTTGAAACCTGTGGTTGCAGAAAGTGGGACCTCAGTGGAGTCCCATGTAACCATGCCATCTCAACAATTAACAAGGCAAAAAGGTTTCTAGAGGACTTTGTAAGCAAATTTTCCAAGAAACCATATTACTTAGCTGCATATGAACCAATGATATATCTGAAGGAAATATGCCCTAGAGGCAATAATAATGTTATTATTTTATTTCCTTATATCATGATAAATGATTATTATTCATGCTAGAATTGTATTATCCGGAAACATAATACTTGTGTGAATACATAGACAAACCAAACGTCACTAGTATGCCTCTACTTGACTAGCTCGTTAATCGAAGATGGTTATGTTTCCTAACCATAGACATGTGTTGTCATTTGATTAATGAGATCACATCATTAGGAGAATAATGTGATTGACATGACCCATTCCATTAGCTTAGCACCTGATCGTTTAGTATGTTGCTATTGCTTTCTTCATGACTTATACATGTTCCTATGACTATGAGATTATGCAACTCCCGTTTACCGGAGGAACACTTTGTGTGCTACAAAACGTCACAACGTAACTGGGTGATTATAAAGGAGCTCTACAGGTGTCTCCAAAGGTGAATGTTGGGTTGGCGTATTTCGAGATTAGGATTTGTCACTCCGATTGTCGGAGAGGTATCTCTGGGCCCTCTCAGTAATGCACATCACACAAGCCTTGCAAGCATTACAACTAATGAGTTAGTTGCAGGATGATGTATTACGAAACGAGTAAAGAGACTTGCCGGTAATGAGATTGAACTAGGTATTGAGATACCGACGATCGAATCTCGGGCAAGTAACATACCGATGACAAAGGGAACAACGTATGTTGTTGTGCGGTCTGACCGATAAAGATCTTCGTAGAATATGTAGGAGCCAATATGAGCATCCAGGTTCCGCTATTGGTTATTGACCGGAGACGTGTCTCGGTCATGTCTACATTGTTCTCGAACCCGTAGGGTCCGCACGCTTAAGGTTTCGATGACAGTTATATTATGAGTTTATGAGTTTTGATGTACCGAAGTTAGTTCGGAGTCTCGGATGTGATCACGGACATGAGGAGGAGTCTCGAAATGGCCGAGACATAAAGATTGATATATTGGACGGCTATATTCGGACACCGGAAGCGTTCCGGGTGATTTCGGAGAAAACCGGAGAGCCGGAGGGTTACCGGAACCACCCGGGAGAAGTAATGGGCCATATGGGCCTTAGTGGAGAAAGAGAGGGGCAGCCAAAGGTGGGCTGCGCGCCTCCTCCCCCCTGGTCCGAATTGGACTAGGAGAGGGGGGGGGTGTTGGGGAACGTTGCAGAAAACAAAAATTTTCCTACGGTTTCACCAAGATCCATCTATGAGTTCATCTAGCAACGAATATTCAGATTGCATCTACATACCTTTGTAGATCACGAGCGGAAGCGTTCAAAGAACGGGGTTGATGTTGTCGAACACGACGTGATCCAAATCACCGATGACCAAGCGCCGAACGGACGGCACCTCCGCGTTCAACACACGCACGGGACGGGAGACGTCTCCTCCTTCTTGATCCAGCAAGGGGGAAGGAGAGGTTGATGAAGGTCCAGCAGCACGACGGCGTGGTGGTGGATGCAGGGCGTCACAGTAGCAGGGCTTCGCCTGTACTATGAGAGAGAGACGTAACGGGGAGAGAGGGAGGCGCCAGGGGCTGGTGTATGAAGTCCCTCCTCTCCCCCACTATATATAGGAGGGCCAAGGGGGGTGGTGCGCCAGCCTAGGAGATCCAATCTCCTAGGTGCGGCGGCCAAGGGGAGGCTTCCCTCCCCCCCAAGGCACCTAGAGGTGCCTTCTACCATTGGGACTCTTCCCTTATGTGGAACCCTAGGCGCATGGGCTTTTGGGGCTGGTGCCCTTGGCCCATCTAGGCCAAGGCGCACCCCCTACAGCCCATGTGGCCCCCCGATACAGGTGGCCCCACCCGGTGGGCCCCCGGGACCCCTCCGGTGGTCCCGGTACAATACCGATAACCCTGAAACTTGTCCCGATGGCTGAAACAGCACTTCCTATATATAATTCTTTACCTCCGGACCATTCCGGAACTCCTTGTGATGTCCGGGATCTCATCCGGGACTCCGAACAACATTCGCGTTACTGCATATACATATCTTCACAACCCTAGCGTCACCGAACCTTAAGTGTGTAGACCCTACGGGTTCGGGAGACAAGCAGACATGACCGAGACGACTCTCCGGTCAATAACCAACAGCGGGATCTGGATACCCATGTTGGCTCCCACATGCTCCATGATGATCTCATCGGATGAACCACGATGTCGAGGATTCAATCAACCCCGTATACAATTCCCTTTGTCTGTCGGTATGTTACTTGCCCGAGATTCGATCGTCGGTATCCCAATACCTCGTTCAATCTCGTTACCAGCAAGTCACTTTACTCGTACCGTAATGCATGATCCCGTGACCAGACACTTGGTCACTTTGAGCTCAATATGATGATGCATTACCGAGTGGGCCCAGTGATACCTCTCCGTCATACGGAGTGACAAATCCCAGTCTTGATCCGTGTCAACCCAACAGACACTTTCGGAGATACCCGTAGTATACCTTTATAGTCACCCAGTTACATTGTGACGTTTGGTATACCCAAAGCACTCCTACGGTATCCGGGAGTTACACGATCTCATGGTCTAAGGAAAAGATACTTGACATTGCAAAACTCTAGCAAACGAACTACACGATCTTTATGCTATGTTTAGGATTGGGTCTTGTCCATCACATCATTCTCCTAATGATGTGATCCCGTTATCAATGACATCCAATGTCTATAGTCAGGAAACCATGACTATCTGTTGATCAACGAGCTAGTCAACTAGAGGCTTACTAGGGACATGTTGGTGTCTGTTATTCACACTTGTATTACGATTTCCGGATAACACAATTATAGCATGAATAAAGACAATTATCACGAACAAGGAAATATAATAATAATGCTTTTATTATTGCCTCTAGGGCATATTTCCAACAGTCTCCCACTTGCACTAGAGTCAATAATCTAGTTACATTGTGATGAATCGAACACCCATGGAATTCTGGTGTTGATCATGTTTTGCCCTAGGGAGAGGTTTAGTCAACGGATCTGCTACGTTCAGGTCCGTATGTACTTTACAAATCTCTATGTCTCCATCTTGAACATTTTCACGAATGGAGTTGAAGCGACGCTTGATGTGCCTTGTCTTTTTGTGAAACCTGGGCTCCTTGGCAAGTGCAATAGCTCCAGTGTTGTCATAGAAGAGCTTGATCGGCCCCGACGCATTGGGTATGACTCCGAGGTCGGTGATGAACTCCTTCACCCAAATTGCTTCATGTGCTGCCTCCGAGGCTGCCATGTACTCCGCTTCACATGTAGATCCCGCCACGACGCTCTGCTTGCAACTGCACCAGCTTACTGCCCCACCATTCAAAATATACACGTATTCGGTTTGTGACTTTGAGTCATCCAGATCTGTGTCGAAGCTAGCGTCGACGTAACCCTTTACGACGAGCTCTTCGTCACCCCCATAAACGAGAAACATTTCCTTAGTCCTTTTTAGGTACTTCAGGATATTCTTGACCGCTGTCCAGTGTTCCTTGCCGGGATTACTTTGGTACCTTCCTACCAAACTTACAGCAAGGTTTACATCAGGTCTGGTACACAACATGGCATACATAATAGAACCTATGGCTGAGGCATAGGGGATGACACTCATCTCTTCTATATCTTCTGCCGTGGTCGGACTTTGAGCTGAGCTCAATTTCATACCCTGCAACACAGGCAAGAACCCCTTCTTAGACTGATCCATATTGAACTTCTTCAATATCTTCTCAAGGTATGTGCTTTGTGAAAGACCTATGAGGCGTCTCGATCTATCTCTATAGATATTGATGCCTAATATGTAAGCAGCTTCTCCAAGGTCCTTCATTGAAAAACTCTTATTTAAGTAGGCCTTGATGCTGTCCAAGAGTTCTATATCATTTCCCACCAAAAGTATGTCATCTACATATAATATGAGAAATGCTACAGAGCTCCCACTCACTTTCTTGTAAACGCAGGCTTCTCCATAAGTCTGCGTAAACCCAAACGCTTTGATCATCTCATCAAAGCGAATGTTCCAACTCCGAGATGCTTGCACCAGCCCATAAATCGAGCGTTGGAGCTTGCACACCTTGTTAGCATTCTTAGGATCGACAAAACCTTCTGGCTGCATCATATACAATTCTTCCTTAAGGAAACCATTAAGGAATGCCGTTTTGACGTCCATTTGCCATATCTCATAATCGTAGAATGCGGCAATTGCTAACATGATTCAGACGGACTTTAGCTTCGCTACCGGTGAGAAAGTCTCATCGTAGTCAACCCCTTGAACTTGTCGATAACCCTTAGCGACAAGCCGAGCTTTATAGATGGTCACATTACCATCCGCGTCCGTCTTCTTCTTAAAGATCCATTTATTTTCTATGGCTCGCCGTTCAACGGGCAAGTCAGTCAAAGTCCATACTTCATTTTCATACATGGATCCTATCTCGGATTTCATGGCTTCTAGCCATTTGTTGGAATCCGGGCCCGCCATCGCTTCTTCATAGTTCGAAGGTTCACCGTTGTCTAACAACATGATTTCCAAGACAGGGTTGCCGTACCATTCTGGTGCGGAACGTGTCCTTGTGGACCTTCGAATTTCAGTAGGAGCTTGATCAGAAGTATCTTGATCATTATCATTAACTTCCTCTCTAGTCGGTGCTGGCACCTCAGGAACATTTTCTTGAGTTGCGCCATTTTCCGGTTCAAGAGGTAATACTTCATCAAGTTCTACTTTCCTCCCACTTACTTCTTTCGAGAGAAACTCCTTCTCTAGAAAGGACCCATTCTTGGCAACAAAGATCTTGCCTTCGGATCTGAGGTAGAAGGTATACCCAATAGTTTCTTTTGGGTATCCTATGAAGATGCATTTTTCCGACTTGGGTTCGAGGTTTTCAGGTTGTAGTTTCTTGACATAAGCATCGCATCCCCAAACTTTTAAAAATGACAGCTTAGGTTTCTTTCCAAACCATAATTCATACGGTGTCGTCTCAACGGATTTCGACGGAGCTCTATTTAAAGTGAATGCGGCAGTCTCTAAAGCATAGCCCCAAAAGGATAGCGGTAAATCGGTAAGAGACATCATAGATCGCACCATATCTAATAGAGTGCGATTACGACGTTCGGATACACCGTTACACTGAGGTGTTCCAGGCGGCGTGAGTTGTGAAACTATTCCACATTTTCTTAAGTGTGTGCCAAATTCATGACTCAAGTATTTTCCTCCACGATCTGATCATAGAAACTTGATTTTCCTGTCACGTTGATTCTCAACCTCACTCTGAAATTCCTTGAACTTTTCAAAGGTTTCAGACTTGTGTTTCATTAAGTAAACATATCCATATCTACTCAAATCATCAGTGAGGGTGAGAACATAACGATAGCCACCGCGAGCCTCAACACTCATTGGACCGCACACTTCAGTATGTATGATTTCCAATAAGTTGGTTGCTCGCTCCATTGTTCCTGAGAACGGAGTCTTGGTCATTTTACCCATAAGGCATGGTTCGCACGTGTCAAATGATTCATAATCAAGAGACTCTAAAAGTCCATCTACATGGAGCTTCTTCATGCGTTTGACACCTATGTGACCAAGGCGGCAGTGCCACAAGTATGTGGGACTATCATTATCAACCTTGCATCTTTTGGTACTCACATTATGAACATGTGTAGCATTATGTTCGAGATTCATAAAGAATAAACCATTCACCATAGGAGCATGACCATAAAACATATCTCTCATATAAATAGAACAACCATTATTCTCGGATTTAAATGAGTAGCCATCTCGAATTAAACGAGATCCCGATACAATGTTCATGCTCAAAGCTGGCACTAAATAACAATTATTAAGGTTTAAAACTAATCCCGAAGGTAAATATAGAGGTAGCGTGCCGACGGCGATCACATTGACCTTGGAACCATTCCCGACGCGCATCGTCACCTCGTCCTTTGCCAGTTTCCGCTTATTCTGCAGCCCCTGCTTTGAGTTACAAATGTGAGCAACTGCACCGGTATCAAATACCCAGGAGCTACTACGGACACTAGTAAGGTACACATCAATTACATGTATATCACATATACCTTTTGTTTTGCCGGCCTTCTTGTCTGCTAAGTATTTGGGGCAGTTCCGCTTCCAGTGACCGCTTCCCTTGCAATAAAAGCACTCAGTCTCGGGCTTGGGTCCATTCTTTGGCTTCTTCCCGGCAGCTTGCTTGCCGGGCGCGGCAACTTCCTTGTCGTCCTTCTTGAAGTTCTTTTTACCCTTGAATTTCTTGAACTTAGTGGTTTTATTGACCATCAACACTTGATGTTCCTTCTTGACTTCTACCTCTGCTGATTTCAGCATTGCAAACAACTCAGGAATGGTCTTTTGCATCCCCTGCATGTTGAAGTTCATCACAAAGCTCTTGTAGCTTGGTGGAAGCGACTGGAGGATTCTGTCAATGACCGCATCATCCGGGAGATTAACTCCCAGCTGAGACAAGCGGTTATGTAACCCAGACATAGTGAGTATATGCTCACTGACAGAACTATTTTCCTCCATCTTACAGCTGAAGAATTTATCGGAGACTTCATATCTCTCGATCCGGGCATGAGCTTGAAAAACCATTTTCAGCTCTTCGAACATCTCATATGCTCCATGTCTCTCAAAATGCTTTTGGAGCCCTGGCTCTAAACTGTAAAGCATGCCGCACTGAACGAGGGAGTAGTCATCAACACGTGTCTGCCAAGCGTTCATAACGTCTTGGTTCTGTGGGACGGGAGCTTCACCTAGCGGTGGTTGTAGGACATAATCTTTCTTGGCAGCTATGAGGATGATCCTCAGGTTCCGGACCCAGTCCGTGTAGTTGCTGCCATCGTCTTTCAGCTTGGTTTTCTCTAGGAACGCGTTGAAGTTGAGGACTACGTTGGCCATTTGATCTACAAGACATATTGTAAAAAAAATTAGACTAAGTTCATGATAATTAAGTTCATCTAATCAAATTATTAATGAACTCCCACTTAGATGGGCATCCCTCCAGTCATCTAAGTATAACATGATCCGAGTCAACTAGGCCGTGTCCGATCATCACGTGAGACGGACTAGTCAATGTCGGTGAACATTTTCATGTTGATCGTATCTTCTATACGACTCATGCTCGACCTTTCGGTCTTCTGTGTTCCGAGGCCATGTCTGTACATGCTAGGCTCGTCAAGTCAACCTAGGTGTTTGCATGTGTAAATCTGTCTTACACCCGTTGTATGTGAACGTCTGAATAAAACACCCGATCATCACGTGGTGTTTTGAAACAGCGAACTGTCGCAACGGTGCACAGTTAGGGGGAACACTTCTTCAAATTAATATGAGGGATCATCTTATTTACTACCGTCGTTCTAAGTAAACAAGATGCAAAACATGATAAACATCACATGCAATCAAATAATAAACATGACATGATATGGCCAATATCACATAGCTCCTTTGATCTCCATCTTGGGGCTCCATGATCATCTTGTCACCGGCTTGACACCATGATCTCCATCATCGTGTCTCCATGAAGTTGCTCGCCAACTATTACTTCTACTACTATGGCTAACGCGTTTAGCAATAAAGTAAAGTAATTTACATGGCGTTTCTCAATGACACACAGGTCATACAAAAATAAAGACAACTCCTATGGCTCCTGCCGGTTGTCATACTCATCGACATGCAAGTCGTGATTCCTATTACAATAGCATGAACATCTCACACATCACATATAGATCATTCATCATTCATCACAACTTTGGCCATATCATATCACAAACCACTTGCTGCAAAAACAAGTTAGACGTCCTCTAATTATTGTTGCAAGTTTTACGTGGCTGAATTAGGGTTCTAGCAAGAACGTTTTCTTACCTACGTGAAAGCCACAACGTGATTTGTCAACTTCTATTTACCCTTCATAAGGACCCTGTTCATCGAATCCGCTCCAACTAAAGTGGGAGAGACAGACACCCGCCAGCCACCTTATGCAACTAGTGCATGTTAGTCGGTGGAACCGGTCTCACGTAAGCGTACGTGTAAGGTTGGTCCGGGCCGCTTCATCCCACAATACCGCTGAAGCAAGAAAAGACTAGTAGCGGCAAGAAAGTTGACAAATCTATGCCCACAACAAATTGTGTTCTACTCGCGCAAGAAGAACTACGCATAGACCTAGCTCATGATGCCACTGTTGGGGAACGTTGCAGAAAACAAAAATTTTCCTACGGTTTCACCAAGATCCATCTATGAGTTCATCTAGCAATGAGTATTCAGATTGCATCTACATACCTTTGTAGATCGCGAGCGGAAGCGTTCAAAGAACGGGGTTGATGTTGTCGAACACGACGTGATCCAAATCACCGATGACCAAGCGCCGAACGGACGGCACCTCCGCATTCAACACACGTACGGGACGGGAGACGTCTCCTCCTTCTTGATCCAGCAAGGGGGAAGGAGAGGTTGATGAAGATCCAGCAGCACGACGGCATGGTGGTGGATGCAGGGCGTCACAGTAGCAGGGCTTCGCCTGTACTATGAGAGAGAGACGTAACGGGGAGAGAGGGAGGCGCCAGGGGCTGGTGTATGAAGTCCCTCCTCTCCCCCACTATATATAGGAGGGCCAAGGGGGGTGGTGTGCCAGCCTAGGAGATCCAATCTCCTAGGTGCGGCGGCCAAGGGGAGGTTTCCCTCCCCCCAAGGCACCTAGAGGTGCCTTCCACCATTGGGACTCTTCCCTTATGTGGAACCCTAGGCGCATGGGATTTTGGGGCTGGTGCCCTTGGCCCATCTAGGCCAAGGCGCACCCCCTACAGCCCATGTGGCCCCCCGGGACAGGTGGCCCCACCTGGTGGGCCCCCGGGACCCCTCCGGTGGTCCCGGTACAATACCGATAACCCTGAAACTTGTCCCGATGGCCGAAACAGCACTTCCTATATATAATTCTTTACCTCCGGACCATTCCGGAACTCCTTGTGATGTCCGGGATCTCATCCGGGACTCCGAACAACATTCGGGTTACTGCATATACATATCTTCACAACCCTAGCGTCACCGAACCTTAAGTGTGTAGACCCTACGGGTTCGGGAGACAAGCAGACATGACCGAGACGACTCTCCGGTCAATAACCAACAGCGGGATCTGGATACCCATGTTGGCTCCCACATGCTCCACGATGATCTCATCGTATGAACCACGATGTCGAGGATTCAATCAACCCCGTATACAATTCCCTTTGTCTGTCGGTATGTTACTTGCCCGAGATTCGATCGTCGGTATCCCAATACCTCGTTCAATCTCGTTACCGGCAAGTCACTTTACTCATACCGTAATGCATGATCCCGTGACCAGACACTTGGTCACTTTGAGCTCAATATGATGATGCATTACCGAGTGGGCCCAGTGATACCTCTCCGTCATACGGAGTGACAAATCCCAGTCTTGATCCGTGTCAACCCAACAGACACTTTCGGAGATACCCGTAGTATACCTTTATAGTCACCCAGTTACTTTGTGACATTTGGTATACCCAAAGCAGTCCTACGGTATCCGGGAGTTACACGATCTCATGGTCTATGGAAAAGATACTTGACATTGCAAAACTCTAGCAAACGAACTACACGATCTTTATGCTATGTTTAGGATTGGGTCTTGTCCATCACATCATTCTCCTAATGATGTGATCCCGTTATCAATGACATCCAATGTCTATAGTCAGGAAACCATGACTATCTGTTGATCAACGAGCTAGTCAACTAGAGGCTTACTAGGGACATGTTGGTGTCTGTTATTCACACTTGTATTACGATTTCCGGATAACACAATTATAGCATGAATAAAGACAATTATCACAAACAAGGAAATATAATAATAATGCTTTTATTATTGCCTCTAGGGCATATTTCCAATAGGGGGCGGCGCCCCCCTTTCCTTCTCCTTCCCCACTTCCTTCCCCCTCCTAGTAGGAGTCCTACTCCTACTCGGAGGAGGACTCCTCCTTGGCGCGCCTATAGGTCCGGCCGGCCTCCTCCCCTTGCTCCTTTATATACAGGGGCAGGGGGCACCCCTAGAC
Organism: Triticum monococcum; assembly: GCA_034509565.1. NCBI lineage: Eukaryota > Viridiplantae > Streptophyta > Magnoliopsida > Poales > Poaceae > Triticum > Triticum monococcum. The sequence goes on along the minus strand of CM067843.1, from coordinate 69,459,704 downwards.
TCACAAGTTGATCCACGTGATCATATTCTTAGCCGTGTGCGGTGCCCCCTTCCACCATAATCCTCGATAATATTGTAGCGGTGCTTAGGCGAAGCCCTGCGACAGTAGTACCTCAAGATCGTCACCACGCCGTCGTGCTGATGGAACTCTTCCCCGACACTTTGCTGGATCGGAGTCCGGGGATCATCATCGAGCTGAACGTGTGCTAAAACTCGGAGGTGCCGTAGTTTCGGTGCTTGATCGGTCGGGCCGTGAAGACGTATGACTACGTCAACCGCGTTGTGCTAACGCTTCCGCTGTCGGTCTACAAGGGTACGTAGATCACACTCTCCCCTCTCGTTGCTATGCATCACCATGATCTTGCGTGTGCGTAGGATTTTTTTTTAAATTACTACGTTCCCCAACAGTGGCATCCGAGCGTGGTTTTATGTGTTGATGTTATATGCACGAGTAGAACACAAGTGAGTTGTGGGCGATATAAGTCATACTGCTTACCAGCATGTCATACTTTGGTTCGGCGGTATTGTTGGACGAAGCGGCCTGGACCGACATTACGCGTACGCTTACGCGAGACCGGTTCTCCCGACGTGCTTTGCACAAAGGTGGCTAGCGGGTGACAGTTTCTCCAACTTTAGTTGAACCAAGTGTGGCTACGCCCGATCCTTGCGAAGGTTAAAACAACACCAACTTGACAAACTATCGTTGTGGTTTTGATGCGTAGGTAAGATTGGTTCTTGCTTAAGCCCGTAGCAGCCACGTAAAACTTGCAACAACAAAGTAGAGGACGTCTAACTTGTTTTTGCAGGGCATGTTGTGATGTGATATGGTCAAGAAATGATGCTAAATTTTATTGTATGAGATGATCATGTTTTGTAACCAAGTTATCGGCAACTGGCAGGAGCCATATGGTTGTCGCTTTATTGTATGCAATGCAATTGCGCTGTAATGCTTTACTTTATCACTAAGCGGTAGCGATAGTCGTGTAAGCATAAGATTGGCGAGACGACAACGATGCTGCGATGGTGATCAAGGTGTCGCGCCGGTGACGATGGTGATCACGACGGTGCTTCGAAGATGGAGATCACAAGCACAAGATGATGATGGCCATATCATATCACTTATATTGATTACATGTGATGTTTATCTTTTATGCATCTTATCTTGCTTTGATTGACGGTAGCATTTTAAGATGATCTCTCACTAATTATCAAGAAGTGTTCTCCCTGAGTATGCACCGTTGCGAAAGTTCTTCGTGCTGAGACACCACGTGATGATCGGGGTGTGATAGGCTCTATGTTCAAATACAACGGGTGCAAAACAGTTGCACACGCGGAATACTCAGGTTATACTTGACGAGCCAAGCATATGCAGATATGGCCTCGGAACACGGAGACCGAAAGGTCGAGCGTGAATCATATAGTAGATATGATCAACATAGTGATGTTCACCAATGAAACTACTCCATCTCACGTGATGATCGGACATGGTTTAGTTGATTTGGATCACGTAATCACTTAGAGGATTAGAGGGATGTCTATCTAAGTGGGAGTTCTTTAGTAATATGATTAATTGAACCTAAATTTATCATGAACTTAGTACCTGATAGTATCTTGCTTGTCTATGTTTGTTTGTAGATAGATGGCCCGTGCTGTTGTTCCGTTGAATTTTAATGCGTTCCTTGAGAAAGCAAAGTTGAAAGATGATGGTAGCAATTACACGGACTGGGTCCGTAACTTGAGGATTATCCTCATTGCTGCACAGAAGAATTACGTCCTGGAAGCACCGCTGGGTGCCAGGCCTGCTGCTGGAGCAACACCAGATGTTATGAACGTCTGGCAGAGCAAAGCTGATGACTACTCGATAGTTCAGTGTGCCATGCTTTACGGCTTAGAATCGGGACTTCAACGACGTTTTGAACGTCATGGAACATATGAGATGTTCCAGGAGTTGAAATTAATATTTCAAGCAAATGCCCGGATTGAGAGATATGAAGTCTCCAATAAGTTCTATAGCTGCAAGACGGAGGAGAACAGTTCTGTCAGTGAGCATATACTCAAAATGTCTGGGTATAATAATCACTTGATTCAATTGGGAGTTAATCTTCCAGATGATTGCATCATTGACAGAATTCTCTAATCACTGCCACCAAGCTACAAGAGCTTCGTGATGAACTATAATATGCAAGGGATGAATAAGACTATTTCCGAGCTCTTTGCAATGCTGAAAGCTGCGGAGGTAAAAATCAAGAAGGAGCATCAAGTGTTGATGGTCAATAAGACCACTAGTTTCAAGAAAAAGGGCAAAGGGAAGAAGAAGAAGGGGAACTTCAAAAAGAACAGCAAGCAAGTTGCTACTCAAGAGAAGAAACCCAAACCTGGACCTAATCCTGAAACTGAGTGCTTCTACTGCAAGCAGACTGGTCACTGGAAGCGGAACTGCCCCAAGTATTTGGCGGATAAGAAGGATGGCAAGGTGAACAAAGGTATATGTGATATACATGTTATTGATGTGTACCTTACTAATGCTCGCAGTAGCACCCGGGTATTTGATACTGGTTCTGTTGCTAATATTTGCAACTCGAAACAGGGACTACGGATTAAGCGAAGATTGGCTAAGGACGAGGTGACGATGCGCGTGGGAAATGGTTCCAAAGTCGATGTGATCGCGGTCGGCACGCTACCTCTACATCTACCTTCGGGATTAGTATTAGACCTAAATAATTGTTATTTGGTGCCAGCGTTAAACATGAACATTATATCTGGATCTTGTTTGATGCGAGATGGTTATTCATTTAAATCAGAGAATAATGGTTGTTCTATTTATATGAGTAATATCTTTTATGGTCATGCACCCTTAAAGAGTGGTCTATTCTTATTAAATCTCGATAGTAGTGACACACATATTCATAATGCTGAAGCCAAAAGATGCAGAGTTGATAATGATAGTGCAACTTATTTGTGGCACTGCCGTTTGGGTCATATATCAGTGTAAAGCGCATGAAGAAACTCCATACTGATGGGCTTTTGGAACCACTTGATTATGAATCACTTGGTACTTGCGAACCATGCCTTATGGGTAAGATGACAAAAACACCATTGTCTGGTACTATGGAGAGAGCAACAGATTTGTTGGAAATCATACATACAGATGTATGTGGTCCAATGAATGTTGAGGCTCGTGGCGGATATCGTTATTTTCTCACCTTCACAGATGACTTAAGCAGATATGGGTATATCTACTTAATGAAACATAAGTCTGAAACATTTGAAAAGTTCAAAGAATTTCAGAGTGAAGTTGAAAATCATCGTAACAAGAAAATAAAATTCCTACGATCTGATCGTGGAGGAGAATATTTGAGTTACGAGTTTGGTGTACATTTGAACAATGTGGAATAGTTTCGCAACTCACGCCACCCGGAACACCACAGCATAATGGTGTGTCTGAATGTCGTAATCGTAGTTTACTAGATATGGTGCGATCTATGATGTCTCTTACTGATTTACCGCTATCGTTTTGGGGATATGCTCTAGAGACGGCCGCATTCACGTTAAATAGGGCACCATCAAAATCCGTTGAGACGACGCCTTATGAACTATGGTTTGGCAAGAAACCAAAGTTGTCGTTTCTGAAAGTTAAGGGTTGCGATGCTTATGTGAAAAAGCTTCAACCTGATAAGCTCGAACCCAAATCGGAGAAATGTGTCTTCATAAGATATCCAAAGGAAACTATTGGATACACCTTCTATCACAGATCCGAAGGCAAAACTTTTGTTGCTAAATTCGGAAACTTTCTAGAGAAGGAGTTTCTCTCGAAAGAAGTGAGTGGGAGGAAAGTAGAACTTGATGAGGTAACTGTACCTGCTCCATTATTGGAAAGTAGTACATCACAGAAACCAGTTTCTATGACACCTACACCAATTAGTGAGGAAGCTAATGATGATGATCATGAAGCTTCAGAACAAGATACTACTGAACCTCGTAGATCAATCAGAGTAAGATCCGCACCATAATGGTACGGCAATCCTGTTCTGGAAGTCATGCTACTAGATCATGATGAACCTACGAACTATGGAGAAGCGATGGTGAGCCCAGATTCCGCAAAATGGCTTGAAGCCATGAAATCTGAGATGGGATCCATGTATGAGAACAAAGTATGGACTTTGGTTGACTTGCCCAATGATCGGCAAGCAATTGAGAATAAATGGATCTTTAAGAAGAAGACTGACGCTGACGGTAATGTTACTGTCTACAAAGCTCGACTTGTCGCAAAAGGTTTTTGACAAGTTCAAGGGATTGACTATGATGAGACCTTCTCACCCGTAGCGATGCTTAAGTCTGTCCGAATCATGTTAGCAATTGCCGCATTTTATGATTATGAAATTTGGCAGATGGATGTCAAAACTGCATTCCTGAATGGATTTCTGCAAGAAGAGTTGTATATGATGCAACCGGAAGGTTTTGTCGATCCAGAGGGAGCTGACAAAGTGTGCAAGCTCCAACGATCCATTTATGGACTTGTGCAAGCCTCTCGGAGTTGGAATAAATGCTTTGATAGTGTGATCAAAGCATTTGGTTTTATACAGACTTTTGGAGAAGCCTGTATTTACAAGAAAGTGAGTGGGAGCTCTGTAGCATTTCTGATATTATATGTAGATGACATATTACTAATTGGAAATGATATAGAATTTCTGAATAGCATAAAAGGATACTTGAATAAAAGTTTTTCGATGAAAGACCTTGGTGAAGCTGCCTACATATTGGGCATCAAGATCTATAGAGACAGATCGAGACGCTTAATTGGACTTTCACAAAGCACATACCTTGACAAAGTTTTGAAAAAGTTCAAAATGGATCAAGCAAAGAAAGGATTCTTGCCTGTGTTACAAGGTGTGAAATTGAGTAAGACTCAAAGTCCGACCAATGCAGAAGATAGAGAGAAAATGAAAGATGTTCCCTATGCTTCAGCCATAGGCTCTATCATGTATGCAATGTTGTGTACCAGACCTGGTGTGTGTCTTGCTATAAGTCTAGCAGGGAGGTACCAAAGTAATCCAGGAGTGGATCACTGGACAACAGTCAAGAACATCCGGAAATACCTGAAAAGGACTAAGGATATGTTTCTCGTATATGGAGGTGACAAAGAGCTCACCGTAAGAGGTTACATTGATGCAAGCTTTGACACTGATCCGGACGATTCTAAATCGCAAACCGGATACGTGTTTACATTAAACGGTGGAGCTGTCAGTTGGGCATATTTCCAATAGGGGGCGGCGCCCCCCTTTCCTTCTCCTTCCCCACTTCCTTCCCCCTCCTAGTAGGAGTAGGACTCCTACTAGGAGGAGGACTCCTCCTTGGCGCGCCTATAGGGCCGGCCGGCCTCCTCCCCTTGCTCCTTTATATACAGGGGTAGGGGGCACCCCTAGACACACAAGTTGATCCACGTGATCATATTCTTAGCCGTGTGCGGTGCCCCCTTCCACCATAATCCTCGATAATATTGTAGCGGTGCTTAGGCGAAGCCCTGCAACGGCAGTACATCAATATCGTCACCACGCCGTCGTGCTGATGGAACTCTTCCCCGACACTTTGCTGGATCGGAGTCCGGGGATCATCATCGAGCTGAACGTGTGCTAAAACTCGGAGGTGTCGTAGTTTCGGTGCTTGATCGGTCGGGCCGTGAAGACGTACGACTACATCAACCGCGTTGTGCTAACGCTTCTGCTGTCGGTCTACAAGGGTACGTAGATCACACTTCCCCTCTCGTTGCTATGCATCACCATGATCTTGCGTGTGCGTAGGAATTTTTTTTAAATTACTACGTTCCCCAACAATATCCTGTACCTGGTGAGCATGACTAGACAAAGACCCCATGTCCAGACATAGAACCACCAACATTTAAAGTCAAGAAAGGGAGAAAGAAAGAGAAGAGGATAAAGGGAAAATGTGAAGTTCCAAAGCCAAAGTTGTTGGAGAACGTTGCAGAAAACAAAAATTTTCCTATGGTTTCACCAAGATCCATCTATGAGTTCATCTAGCAACGAGTGATCGGATGCATCTACATATCTTGTAGATCACGAGCGGAAGCGTTCAAATAACGGGGATGAGGGAGTCGTACTCGACGTGATCCAAATCACCGGAGATCCTAGCGCCGAACGGATGGCACCTCCGCGTTCAACACACGTACGGTCAGCGTGACGTCTCCTCCTTCTTGATCCAGCAAGGGGGAAGGAGAGGTTGAGGAAGATGGCTCCAGCAGCAGCACGACGGCGTGGTGGTGGTGGAGAAGCAGTACTCCGACAGGGCTTCGCCGAGCTTTACGGAGGAGGAGGAGGTGTTGGAGGGGAGAGAAGGCGCCAGGGGCATGGGTGCGGCTGCCCTCCCTCCCCCCTCTATATATAGGGTCCCCAAGGGGGGGGCCCTAGAGATCCAATCTCCCAAGGGGGCGGCGGCCAAGGGGGTGGAGTGCCCCCCAAGGCAAGTGGGGCGCCCCCCACCCTAGGGTTCCCAACCCTAGGCACAGGGGGAAGGCCCAAGGGGGGCGCACCAGCCCACTAGGGGCTGGTTCCCCTCCCACTTCAGCCCATGGGGCCCTCCGGGATAGGTGGCCCCACCCGGTGGATCCCCAGGACCCTTCCGGTGGTCCCGGTACAATACCGGTGACCCCGAAACTTGTCCCGATGGCCGAAATAGCACTTCCTGTATATAATTCTTTACCTCCGGACTATTCCGGAACTCCTCGTGACGTCCGGGATCTCATTCGGAACTCTGAACAACTTTTGGGTTACTGCATATTCATATCCCTACAACCCTAGCGTCACCGAACCTTAAGTGTGTAGACCCTATGGGTTCGGGAGACATGTAGACATGACCGAGATGGCTCTCCGGTCAATAACCAACAGCGGGATCTGGATACCCATGTTGGCTCCCACATGCTCCTCGATGATCTCATCGGATGAACCACGATGTCGAGGATTCAAGCAACCCCGTATACAATTCCCTTTGTCAATCGGTACGTTACTTGCCCGAGATTTGATCGTCGGTATCCCAATACCTCGTTCAATCTCGTTACCGGGAAGTCACTTTACTCGTACCGTAATGCATGATCCCGTGACTAGACACTTGGTCACTTTGAGCTCATTGTGATGATGCATTACCGAGTGGGCCCAGAGATACCTCTCCGTCATACGGAGTGACAAATCTGTTAGGGAACATTGCAGAAAACAAAAATTTTCCTACGATTTCACCAAGATCCATCTATGAGTTCATCTAGCAACGAGTGATCGGATGCATCTACATACCTTTGTAGATCGCAAGCGGAAGCGTTCAAAGAACGGGGATGAGGTAGTCGTACACGACGTGATCCAAATCACCGATGACCAAGCACCGAACGGACGGCACCTCCGCGTTCAACACACGTACGGAGCGGATGACGTCTCCTCCTTCTTGATCCAGCAATGGGAGAGGAGAGGTTCAGGGAGATGGCTCCAGCAGCAGCACGATGGCGTGGTGGTGATGGAGCTGCAGTACTCCGGCAGGGCTTCGCCAAGCTCTATGGAGGAGGAGGAGGTGTTAGAGAGGGAGAGGGAGGCACCAAAGGCGTGGTCTGAGAGGCCCTCCTTCCCTCACTATATATAGGGGGGCCTAGGGGGGGCGTCTGCCCTAGGAGATCCAATCTCCTAGGGGGGCGGCGGCCAAGGGAGGAGTCCCTCCCCCCCAAGGCACCTAGGGGGTGCCTTCCCCCTTTGGGACTCTTCCCATCTTAAACCCTAGGCGCATGGGCCTCTTGGGGCTGGTGCCCTTGGCCCATGTAGGCCAAGGCGCACCCCCTACAGCCCATGTGCCCCCCCGGGGTAGGTGGCCCCACCCGGTGGACCCCCGGGACCCTTCCGGTGGTCCCGGTACAATACCGGTGACCCCGAAACTTGCCCCGATGGCCGAAATAGCACTTCCTATATATGATTCTTTACCTCTGGACCCTTTCGGAACTCCTCGTGACGTCCGGGATCTCATCCAGGATTCCGAACAACATTCGGGTTACTGCATATACATATCCCTACAACCCTAGCGTCACCGAACCTTAAGTGTGTAGACCCTACGGGTTCGGGAGACATGCAGACATGACCGAGACGACTCTCTGGTCAATAACCAACAGCGGGATCTGGATACCCATGTTGTCTCCCACATGCTCTGCGATGATCTCATCAGATGAACCACGATGTCGAGGATTCAAGCAATCCTGTATACAATTCCCTTTGTCAATCGGTATGTTTCTTGCCCGAGATTCGATCGTCGGTATCCCAATACCTCGTTCAATCTCGTTACCGGCAAGTCACTTTACTCATACCGTAATGCATGATCCCGTGACCAGACACTTGGTCACTTTGAGCTCATAATGATGATGCATTACCGAGTGGGCCTAGTGATACCTCTCCGTCATACGGAGTGACAAATCCCAGTCTTGATCCGTGTCAACCCAACAGACACTTTCGGAGACACCCGTAGTATACCTTTATGGTCACCCAGTTACGTTGTGACGTTTGTTACACCCAAAGCACTCCTACGGTATCCGGGAGTTACACGATCTCATGGTCTAAGGAAAAGATACTTGACATTGGAAAACTCTAGCAAACGAACTATACGATCTTGTGCTATGTTTAGGATTGGGTCTTGTCCATCACATCATTCTCCTAATGATGTGATCTCGTTATCAATGACATCCAATGTCCATAGTCAGGAAACCATGACTATCTGTTGATCAACGAGCTAGTGAACTAGAGGCTTACTAGGGACATGTTGGTGTCTATTATTCACACATGTATTACGATTTCCGGATAACACAATTATAGCATGAATAAAGACAATTATCATGAACAAGGAAATATAATAATAATGCTTTTATTATTGCCTCTAGGGCATATTTCCAACAGTCTCCCACTTGCACTAGAGTCAATAATCTAGTTACATTGTGATGAATCGAACACCCATGGAATTCTGGTGTTGATCATGTTTTGCTCTAGGGAGAGGTTTAGTCAACGGATCTGCTACATTCAGGTCCGTATGCACTTTACAAATATCTATGTCTCCATCTTGAACATTTTCACGAATGGAGTTGAAGCGACGCTTGACGTGCCTAGTCTTCTTGTGAAACCTGGGCTCCTTAGCAAGTGCAATAGCTTCAGTGTTGTCAAAAGAGTTTGATTGGCCCCGATGCATTGGGTATGACTCTGAGGTCGGTGATGAACTCCTTCACCCAAATTGCTTCATGTGCTGCCTCCGAGGCTGCCATGTACTCCAGTTCACATGTAGATCCCGCCACGACGCTCTGCTTGCAACTGCACCAGCTTACTGCCCCACCATTCAAAATATACACGTATCCGGTTTGTGACTTAGAGTCATCCAGATCTGTGTCGAAGCTAGCGTCGACGTAACCCTTTACGACGAGCTCTTCATCACCTCCATAAACGAGAAACATTTCCTTAGTCCTTTTCAGGTACTTCAGGATATTCTTGACCGCTGTCCAGTGTTCCTCGCCGGGATTACTTTGGTACCTTCCTACCAAACTTACGGCAAGGTTTACATCAGGTCTGGTGCACAGCATGGCATACATAATAGAACCTATGGCTGAGGCATAGTGGATGACACTCATCTCTTCTATATCTTCTGCCGTGGTCGGACATTGAGCTGAGCTCAATTTCAGACCTTGTAGCACAGGCAAGAACCCCTTCTTAGACTGATCCATATTGAACTTCTTCAATATCTTATCAAGGTATGTGCTTTGTGAAAGACCTATGAGGCGTCTTGATCTATCTCTATAGATCTTGATGCCTAATATATAAGCAGCTTCTCCAAGGTCCTTCATTGAAAAACTCTTATTCAAGTAGGCCTTAATGCTGTCCAAGAGTTCTATATCATTTCCCATCAAAAGTATGTCATCTACATATAGTATGAGAAATGCTACAGAGCTCCCACTCACTTTCTTGTAAACGCAGGCTTCTCCATAAGTCTGCGTAAACCCAAATGCTTTGATCATCTCATCAAAGCGAATGTTCCAACTCTGAGATGCTTGCACCAGCCCATAAATCGAGCATTGGAGCTTGCACACCTTGTTAGCATTCTTAGGATCGACAAAACCTTCCGGCTGCATCATATACAATTCTTCCTTAAGGAAACCATTAAGGAATGCCGTTTTGACGTCCATTTGCCATATCTCATAATCATAGTATGCGGCAAGTGCTAACATGATTCGGACGGACTTCAGCTTTGCTACGGGTGAGAAAGTCTCATCGTAGTCAACCCCTTGAACTTGTCAATAACCCTCAGCGACAAGCCGAGCTTTACAGATGGTCACATTACCATCCGCGTCTGTCTTCTTCTTAAAGATCCATTTATTTTCTATGGCTCACCGATCATCGGGTAAGTCAGTCAAAGTCCATACTTTGTTTTCATACATGGATCCTATCTCGGATTTCATGGCTTCTAGCCATTTGTCAGAATCCGGCCCCGCCATCGCTTCTTCATAGTTCGAAGGTTCACCGTTGTCTAACAACATGATTTCCAGGACAGGGTTGCCGTACCACTCTGGTGCAGAACGTGTCCTTGTGGACCTACGAGGTTCAGTAGCAACTTGATCTGAAGTTTCATGATCATCATCATTAACTTCCTCTCTAGTCGGTGCAGGCACCTCAGGAACATTTTCTTGAGTTGCGCCATTTTCCGGTTCAAGAGGTAACACTTCATCAAGTTCTACTTTCCTCCCACTTACTTCTTTCGAGAGAAACTCCTTCTCTAGAAAGGATCCATTCTTGGCAACAAAGATCTTGCCTTCGGATCTGAGGTAGAAGGTATACCCAATAGTTTCTTTAGGGTATCCTATGAAGACACATTTTTTCGACTTGGGTTCGACCTTTTCAGGTTGAAGTTTCTTGACATAAGCATCGCATCCCCAAACTTTTAGAAACGACAGCTTAGGTTTCTTCCCAAACCATAATTCAAACGGTGTCGTCTCAACGGATTTTGACGGAGCCCTATTTAAAGTGAATGCGACAGTCTCTAAAGCATAGCCCCAAAATGATAGCGGTAAATCGGTAAGAGACATCATAGACCGCACCATATCTAATAGAGTGCGATTACGACGTTCGGACACACCATTACGCTGAGGTGTTCCAGGCGGCGTGAGTTGTGAAACTATTCCACATTTTCTTAAGTGTGTGCCAAATTCGTGACTCAAGTATTCTCCTCCACGATCTGATCGCAAAAACTTGATTTTTCTGTCACGCTGATTTTCAACCTCACTCTGAAATTCCTTGAACTTTTCAAAGGTCTCAGACTTGTGTTTCATTAAATAGACATACCCATATCTACTCAAGTCATCTGTGAGGGTGAGAACATAACAATAGCCACCGCGAGCCTCAACACTCATTGGACCGCACACATCAGTATGTATGATTTCCAACAAGTTGGTTGCTCGCTCCATTGTTCCTGAGAACGGAGTCTTGGTCATTTTACCCATGAGGCATGGTTCGCACGTGTCAAATGATTCGTAATCAAGAGACTCTAAAAGTCCATCCGTATGGAGCTTCTTCATGCGTTTGACACCTATGTGACCAAGGCGGCAGTGCCACAAGTATGTGGGACTATCATTATCAATCTTACATCTTTTGGTATTCACACTATGAATATGTGTAGCATTACGCTCGAGATTCATTAAGAATAAACCATTCACCATCGGAGCATGACCATAAAACATATCTCTCATATAAATAGAACAACCATTATTCTCGGATTTAAATGAGTAGCCATCTCGTATTAAACGAGATCCTGATACAATGTTCATGTCAAACTTGGCACTAAATAACAATTATTGAGGTTCAAAACTAATCCCATAGGTAAATGTAGAGGTAGCGTGCCGACGGCGATCACATCGACCTTGGAACCATTCCCGACGCGCATCGTCACCTCGTCCTTCGCGAGTCTCTGCTTATTCCGCAGATCCTACGTGGAGTTACAAATGTGAGCAACTGCACCGGTATCAAATACCCAAGAGCTACTACGAGTACTGGTAAGGTACACATCAATTACATGTATATCACATATACCTTTCGTGATGCCGGCCTTTTTGTTCGCTAAGTATTTGGGGCAGTTCCCCTTCCAGTGACCACTTCCCTTGCAATAAAAACACTCAGTCTCGGGCTTGGGTCCATGCTTTGGCTTCTTCCCGGCAGCTTGCTTGCCGGGCGCGGCAACTCCCTTGCCGTCCTTCTTGAAGTTTTTCTTACCCTTGCCTTTCTTGAACTTAGTGGTTTTATTCACCATCAACACTTGATCTTCCTTTTTGACTTCTACCTCTACTGATTTTAGAATTGCAAATACTTCAGGAATGGTCTTTTCCATCCCCTGCATATTGAAGTTCATCACAAAGCTCTTGTAGCTTGGTGGAAGCGACTGGAGGATTCTGTCAATGACCGCGTCATCCGGGAGATTAACTCCCAGCTGAGTCAAGCGGTTATGTAACCCAGACATAGTGAGTATGTGCTCACTGACAGAACTATTTTCCTCCATCTTACAGCTGAAGAACTTGTCGGAGACTTCATATCTCTCGACCCGGGCATGAGCTTGAAAACCATTTTCAGCTCTTCGAACATCTCATATGCTCCGAGTCTCTCAAAACGCTTTTGGAGCCCCGGCTCTAAGCTGTAAAGCATGCCGCATTGAACGAGGGAGTAATCATCGGAACGTGTCTGCCAAGCGTTCATAACATCTTGTTCTGCAGGGAGAACAGGTGCTTCACCTAGCGGTGCTTGTAGGACATAATCTTTCTTGGCAGCTATGAGGATGATCCTCAGGTTCCGGACCCAGTCCGTATAGTTGCTGCCATCGTCTTTCAGCTTGGTTTTCTCTAGGAACGCGTTGAAGTTGAGGACAACGTTGGCCATTTGATCTACAAGACATATTGTAAAAAATTTAGACTTAGTTCATGATAATTAAGTTCATCTAATCAAATTATTCAATGAACTCCCACTTAGATAGACATCCCTCCAGTCATCTAAGTATAACATGATCCGAGTTAACTAGGCCGTGTCCGATCATCACGTGAGACGGACTAGTCAACATCGGTGAACATCTTCATGTTGATCGTATCTTCTATACGACTCATGCTCGACCTTTCGGTCTTCTATGTTCCGAGGCCATGTCTGTACATGCTAGGCTCGTCAAGTCAACCTAAGTGTTTGCATGTGTAAATCTGTGTTACACCCGTTGTATGTGAATGTTGGAATCTATCACACCCGATCATCACGTGGTGCTTCGAAACAACGAACTGTCGCAACGGTGCACAGTTAGGGGGAACACTTTCTTGAAATTATTATTAGGGATCATCTTATTTACTATCGTCGTTCTAAGTAAACAAGATGCAAAAACATGATAAACATCACATGCAATCAAATAATAATAGTGACATGATATGGCCAATATCACATAGCTCCATTGATCTCCATCTTGGGGCTCCATGATCATCTTGTCACTGCCATGACACCATGATCTCCATCATCGTGTCTCCATGAAGTTTCTTGCCAACTATTACTTCTACTACTATGGCTAACACGTTTAGCAATAAAGTAAAGTAATTTGCATGGTGTTTCTCAATAACACGCAGGTCATACAAAAAATAAAGACAACTCCTATGGCTCCTGCCGGTTGTCATACTCATCGACATGCAAGTCGTGATTCCTATTACAATAGCATGAACATCTCATACATCACATATATATCATTCATCACAACTTTGGCCATATCACATCACAAAACACTTGCTGCAAAAACAAGTTAGACGTCCTCTAATTGTTGTTGCAAGTTTTACGTGGCTGCAATAGGGTTCTAGCAAGAACATTTTCTTACCTATGTGAAAGCCACAACGTGATTTGTCAACTTCTATTTACCCTTCATAAGCACCCTTTTCATCGAATCCGCTCCAACTAAAGTGGGAGAGGCAGACACCCGCCAGCCACCTTATGCAACTAGTGCATGTTAGTCGGTGGAACCGGTCTCACATAAGCGTACGTGTAAGGTTGGTCCAGGCCGCTTCATCCCACAATACCGCTGAAGCAAAATAAGACTAGTAGCAGCAAGAAAGTTGACAACATCTACGCCCACAACAAATTGTGTTCTACTCGTGCAAAGAGAACTACACATAGACCTAGCTCATGATGCCACTGTTGGGGAACGTTGCAGAAAACAAAAAATTTCCTACGGTTTCACCAAGATCCATCTATGAGTTCATCTAGCAACGAGTGATCGGATGCATCTACATACCTTGTAGATCACGAGCGGAAGCGTTCAAAGAACGGGGATGAGGGAGTCGTACTCGACGTGATCCAAATCATCGGAGATCCTAGCGCCGAACGGACGGCACCTCCGCGTTCAACACACGTACGGTCAGCATGACGTCTCCTCCTTCTTGATCCAGCAAGGGGGAAGGAGAGGTTGAGGAAGATGGCTCCAGCAGCAGCACGATGGCGTGGTGGTGGTGGAGAAGCAGTACTCTGACAGGGCTTCGCCGAGCTCTACGGAGGAGGAGGAGGTGTTGGAGGGGAGAGGGAGGCGCCAGGGGCATGGGTGCGGCTGCCCTCCCTCCCCCTCTATATATAGGGTCCCCAAGGGGGGGCGCCGGCCCTGGAGATCCAATCTCCCAAGGGGGCGGCGGCCAAGGGGGTGGAGTGCCCCCCAAGGCAAGTGGGGCGCCCCCCACCCTAGGGTTCCCAACCCTAGGCGCAGGGGGAAGGCCCAAGGGGGGCGCACCAGCCCACTAGGGGCTGGTTCCCCTCCCAATTCAGCCCATGGGGCCCTCCAGGATAGGTGGCCCCACCCGCTGGACCCCCGGGACCCTTCCGGTGGTCCCGGTACAATACCGGTGACCCCGAAACTTGTCCCGATGGACGAAATAGCACTTCCTATATATAATTATTTACCTCCGGACCATTCTGGAACTCCTTTTGACGTCCGGGATCTCATCCGGGACTCTGAACAACTTTCGGGTTACTGCATATTCATATCCCTACAACCCTAGCGTCACCGAACCTTAAGTGTGTAGACCCTACGGGTTCGGGAGACATGTAGACATGACCGAGATGGCTCTTCGGTCAATAACCAACAGCGGGATCTGGATACCCATGTTGGCTCCCACATGCTCCTCGATGATCTCATCGGATGTACCACGATGTCGAGGATTCAAGCAACCCCGTATACAATTCCCTTTGTCAATCGGTACGTTACTTGCCCGAGATTCGATCGTCGGTATCCCAATACCTCGTTCAATCTCGTTACCGGCAAGTCACTTTACTCGTACCGTAATGCATGATCCTGTGACCAGACACTTGGTCACTTTGAGCTCATTGTGATGATGCATTACCGAGTGGGCCCAGAGATACCTCTCCGTCATTCGGAGTGACAAATCCTAGTCTTGATCCGTGTCAACCCAACAGACACTTTCGGAGATACCCGTAGTATACCTTTATAGTCACCCAGTTACGTTGTGACATTTGGTACACCCAAAGCACTCCTACGGTATCCGGGAGTTACACGATCTCATGGTCTAAGGAAAAGATACTTGACATTGGAAAAACTCTAGCAAACGAACTATACGATCTCGTGCTATGTTTAGGATTGGGTCTTGTCCATCACATCATTCTCCTAATGATGTGATCTCATTGTCAATGACATCCAATGTCCATATTCAGGAAACCATGACTATCTGTTGATCAACGAGCTAGTCAACTAGAGGCTTACTAGGGACATGTTGGTGTCTATTTATTCACACATGTATTACGATTTCCGGATAACACAATTATAGGATGAATAAAAGACAATTATCATGAACAAGGAAATATAATAATAATGCTTTTATTATTGCCTCTAGGGCATATTTCCAACAAAAGTCCACCTCCAGAATGGGGACAATAACTTGTAGCAATTGTGGACTACAAGGGCATAAATACACAAGCTGCCTTAAACAGTTGAAACCTGAGTTGGCCTTAAGAAAGAACAAACATGTGGTAAGCCCCTTTGAACTAGTTTTTCACTTTGATGTTTCTATAAATTACCTTTGTCCCTTGTACATTTCTTACTTGTAGTATTATTAAGTGTGTTTCCTTTGAATTGTTTTCCAAGCCTGCTGCAAGGAATTCATAAGGAAGACGTGTTGCTCCTACAACTCCTGCAGCAAAACCTAGAGCTACTTCAGCAACACCTAGTGCTCCTCCTCCAACAACTAGAGCTCCTGCACCAACAACTAGAGCTCCTGCACCAACACCAAGAGCTGGAAGAACTGGAAGTGCTGCTGGTAGAGGTGGTGGAAGTGGTGCTGGTAGAGGTGCTGGAAGAAGGGCTGGTGGTGGAAGCGGATCTGGAAGAGCATCTTTTAGTGCTCAATCTTTTGCTGGGAGAGGTGCTCATTCTTCAAGGCCTTTCTCTGCCCCAAGGCAGTATGGTGCCTCAACTTCTAGTGCTCCTCCTCCACCAACTAATGGCACACACACTGGATGGATGGCCTGGTTCAATGCTAGTAGAGGTGGCAGAAGGTGATGCAAACTTTTGCTGATGCTACAATGTGCACCTACTACAATGTGGAATGTTATCTTCTGGTTTGATGTCACTCCAGTAACTACTGCTGATGCTTTATTTTGGTTTCATGCCACTGCAGAAACTTGTGCTGGTGATACATTGTGCTTTATTTTGCTTTGATGATACAGCAGCAACTTGTATTCATGGTACAATGTGTATTATTTAGAGTTTGATGCCACTACAATGTGTTTTCTTTTGGGTTTGATGCCACTAAAGCAACTTGTGCTGATGCTAATGGGTATCTTGATGGTTCTGTTGGGGATAACTTGATGGTTCATGGATTGATGCCACTTTGGTGGATAACTTGATGTTGAGCTTGCGGTGCCTCGGGGTCGACGGAGCCACCTAAAACTAACCTTTAGGGTTTACGGTGCCTCGGTGTCGACGGAACCACAAAAACCTAAGCATTAGGGTTTACGGTGCCTCGGGGTCGACGGAACCACCTAAACCTAACCTTTAGTGTTCACGGTGCCTCGGTGTCGACGGAGCCACCAAAACCTAACCATTAGGGTTTACGGTGCCTCGGTGTCGATGGAGCCAACAAAACCTAACCATTAGGGTTTTACGGTGCCTCGGTGTCGACGGAGCAACCTAAAACTAAGCATTAGGGTTTATGATGCCTCGGTGTCGACGGAGCCACCTAAACCTAACCATTAGGGTTTACGGTGCCTCGGTATCGACGGAGCCAACAAAACCTAACCATTAGGGTTTACGGTGCCTCGGTGTCGACGGAGGCACCTAAAACTAAGCATTAGGGTTTACGGTGCCTCGGTGTCGACGGAGCCACCAAAACCTAACCAGGGTTTACGGTGCCTCGGTGTCAACGGAGCCACCTAAACCTAACCATTAGGGTTTACGGTGCCTCGGTGTCAACGGAGCCACCTAAACCTAACCATTAGGGTTTACGGTGCCTCGGTGTCGACGGAGCCACCAAAACCTAACCATTAGGGTTTATGATGCCTCGGTATCGACGGAGCCACCTAAACCTATCCATTAGGGTTTACGGTGCCTCGGTGTCGACGGAGCCACCTAAAACTAAGTATTAGGGTTTACGGTGCCTCGGTGTCGACGGAGCCACCAAAACCTAACCATTAGGGTTTATGGTGCCTCGGTATCGACGGAGCCACCTAAACCTATCCATTAGGGTTTACGGTTCCTCGGTGTCGACGGAGCCACCTAAAACTAAGCATTAGGGTTTACGGTGCCTCGGTGTCGACGGAGCCACCAAAACCTAACCTTTAGGGTTACGGTTCCTCGGTGTCAACGGAACCACCTAAAACTAAGCATTAGGGTTTACGGTGCCTCGGTGTCGACGGAGCCACCTAAAACTAAGCATTAGGGTTTACGGTGCCTCGGTGTCGACGGAGCCACCAAAACCTAACCTTTAGGGTTTACGGTGCCTCGGTGTCGACGGAACCACCTAAAACTAAGCATTAGGGTTTACGGTGCCTCGGTGTTGACGGAGCCACCTAAACCTAACCATTAGGGTTTACGGTGCATCGGTTTCGACGGAGCCACCTAAAACTAACCATTAGGGTTTACGGTGCCTCGGTGTCGACGGAGCCACCTAAACCTAACATTTAGGGTTTACGGTGCCTCAATGTCGACGGAGCCACCTAAACCTAACATTTTGGGTTTACGGTGCCTCGGTGTCGACGGAGCCACCTAAACCTAACCATTAGGGTTTACGGTGCCTCAGTGTCGACGGAGCCACCTAAAACTAACCATTAGGGTTTATGATGCCTCGGTGTCGACGGAGCCACCTAAAACTAACCATTAGGGTTTACGGTGCCTCGGTGTCGACGGAGCCACCTAAACCTAACCTTTAGGCTTTACGTTGCCTCGGTGTCTTCCAATGCTAACATAATCATCTAATATAAAACCTAGTGCATTAGAAATCATAATATGAAGTCTAGCAAACATAACATAGAATATCTGATCCATCTTCCAATGCATGATATATCATCATTTCAAGTTTAGTAAACATAACACACAATAGTTACTGGAGTTCAACATATTATAGGGTACACAACCATTGTTCACAATACATAGTGGAGTTTAGATGCATAGTTCATCCTTTTCTCACAAAAGGATGAAACTCATATTTACTACATACATACACAGCCATAGTTCATCTTAGACAAGTTCACATTTAGTAGAGCCATACACTACACAACCATCATGCCCAAAAGGTCAGCATTGCCCACTAGTCTCATATTCATTTTCTTCACTTCTCTAAGATGGCCTGGATCCCCTTGATCTTCTCCTTCAGCTTCTCCTCTGCCTTCATCAGCTCAGCAAACTGAAACTCTAGCTGCCCCATCTCTTCACCATGCTTTTTCCTTTCCCTTAAGCAAATCAGCAACCTGAAACTTCAACTCTAGCTTATCTTGGGTGAGCTTCTCCTCAGACTTTCGGAGCTCTGCATTCTTCAACTCCAAGTTCATCTTAGCTTCAATAAGCAATTGCTTGTCTGTAATATGCTTCAACTTCAGGTTCTGGATGACTGTAGCTTGAGCTCTGGTCAGGTTCAGTAGCACTTCATAATTCTGCTTAAGCTTCTCAGACTCTGCATCTTTCTTTGCCATCTGTGCATTCATATCAGCCACCAGTTCACTTCTGCATTCATGCTGATATGTAATGGCAGACTGCAGATGTCTGAAATCCACCACCCTGTCCTCCTGGAAGGTCATAAGCTCATGAACATCTTGGACTAGTTTGTCATAGTTGGCCTCCAGCTTGTTCTTCTCTTCTGTCAGATGGTGGATAGTGAAAGAACTTTCAAGATTATCATTCACCCTAGCACTCTTGCTATCTTCAACCATTGCCCACAACTTCAACAATGCATTTTGCATTGTTGGGGGCCACTGCTGATCAACCCATTCAACAAACCCACAATTCTGCCCTTCCTGCAAAAACAGCAAAAAGATAAAAATTAAACAAGTTAGTTCATACCACAGGTAAATAACTAGTGCAAAGCAATAGCACTGTTTTTCCTTTTATACATTGGTAATAATAGCACCACTAAGCTACACTGGTAATTTAGATGTACCTACCCACTAAATAACAACATGACAAATTAAAGCACCACTCACCTACAGAATTGAACTAGAGTTTGCTAATCAGCTACAAAACAAGAGCAATCTCAAACTTCAAACTTGGTGAACTACCAAAGCATATGGAGTACATACTATCCATTCAACTAAATATTTGTAGCATTGACATACATAACAACAGGTGCATCCCAACATAAAAAATAACAATTCACTCAATATTTAGTTCCAAACAGGAGCAAAAATGTAACAGCAACATAATTAACAGTGCACTGTAATTGAACTACATAAAAATCCCACTAAAGCAACATAAAACCTATAGAAGTCCCAAACTGAATATTTAACATGATAGCAACAACAATGCCACTGCAAAATAGTGTTAACCATTGTCATTAAACTACACAAGCTACTGTTGTTGCAAAAGTTAATATGCCCTAATAATCAGGTATTGTAGTCATGTTCAATATGCCACTATCAACCTAAATAGAATATCCCACTATCAGCCAAAATTCATACCGGCTCTGCACATGCTAAGAACCTTCTCCCAGTGTCTGTTCCTTCAAATGCGACAAACCTCTCAGATGGCTTGCCGTGCTTCTCACATGGCGACATCGTGTCCATCTCAAGCCCCTGGTAATCTGGATCTTCAACGCTGAAAGGGACCTGCCGAACCTCATAGAAACAAAATGCCCAAATCAAAACCCAGCGAAATCAACCAAATCAAAAAGCCCCAAATCTGAAACCCTAACCCTAAACCTAGCTCAAAGAAAATCACCTGGTTAAGCCCGTCCATGGATGAGGTCGAGTGCATGTACGGCAGGCTGGACGTGTCGTCACTGCTTTCGTCTTCGAAAACCATGGCGGGTGGCGGTGGTCCGGTCCGGCAACGCTGCGGGCGGCAAAGGAGCGAGGAGGGGGGCACGAGCGAGGAGGAAGAGAAGAAAGGAGAGGGAGAGACAGAGCACGGGCCGGTCCGGTTCGAGCCGGACCGCACGTATCGAGCGAGCGGTCGGGGGCCGTTTCGCCAGCGTGGCAGCTGACGCGCGGGCCCGGGCGGTCAGTTCCAGCGTCAATACGTAGAAATACGAAGTTTAGAGTGATTTGCAACGGTTCGCCCCAAACGTGGTACTTACATGTAAATATTTTCAAAAGTTGTACCAATTCGTCACCACCGCCCTAAATGTGGTACTATCGTGTAATTAACTCCCTTAACTCCCTAGAGATTCAACCACCCCCCCCCCCCCCCCCCCCCCCCACACACACACACCCCCCATACTTCTCACAACGAAACGAACCAAACATATGAAGACTAGATTAGCTTAAGTTTATCCTTTTTTCCCTTTTATGTATATGCAGATTACATGATGTTCGGAAGAACAAGCCAGATACTCGGCCAAGTCTAGTGGATGAATTTATATCTCAGACTAAAAAATAGATATCCCATTCTAGCACAGTGGATCCGAGAGTGGGTATTCTACTCCTAGGCTCATTGCACCCACGATCCAAAACATAGCAAATAAAATAAAATAAAAACCTGAAACTTTGTGGTTTTGATTATGACCAAATATTTTGCGTGTCTACAAAATTTGATGGCCAAATGACATCTGAGGAGCTCTGTACAGAAAACAAACAAAACATCTGCTAAAGAATCGGTGCACCGATTGGGCAGAAATTGTATTTCGTTTGCATGGAGATCATCTGATGTTATTTGTCCACTAAACTTTGCAAGCATATAAAACATCTGTTCATAGTCAGTATCACAAAGTTTTATTTTACTGATCACTGTGGTTTACAAATTACTATAAACTTGGGTGTAGCCACTACTTTTCCATATATACTATTAGAACCTCTCACAACTTTCATTCCGATCACATGTGATGTTGGTCTAACTTCATCGTAATCTGTTGCAGTCTTCCATGAAAGGCTCAAATTTCGGGATCAATTAACTAATCAGCCCGTTGAATCTCTCGGATTATGATCTCGAGCGCTCGATCATCCACCAGAAGGGCATTATGGGACATGTTGGACACCTTGACCATCCTAAAATCCTCACCACCATGGCTCCACGACGTCTCCACCGCCACGGCGCTCACCAGGTTCACCACCCCGTCGCCGTCCCCGGCGACCACAAACGGCGTCACGTCGAAGTCATCCCCGGGGAACACTATCCTTTCCGGCGTCCCCACCCCGACCCCGACGACAGAGGTCACCGGCACCCCAGGATGCGGCAGTTCCCCGCCGAACAGCGGCAGCACGCGGGACTCGTACGGCCCGACGGCCTCGCCGAACCCAATGGCGACAAGGTAGTCCGCCATGTCGCCGGCCGAGTAGTTCCTGCTCTTGGTGGTCACCAATGGCGTCGCGGCCCCGAAGGCAGCCGGGCTGGGCAGTCTCCACAGGCTGCTCTGCTGGCTCCTGCCCTGCCGCAGCAGCGCGCGCGGGTCTATGAACGGCAGGCCCAGATTGTTCCCGGAGACCAGCGTCTGCATTCCCCTGACGAGGCCGCCCCACGGGGCGGCGATGGGCACGAAGCGCCCCACGAACCGTCGGCGCCAGGCCAGCGGCTGGCGGACGAGGAACTGGTGCGCCAGCAGGCCGCCGAAACTGTGGGTGACGATCACCACCGACCTGCCGCCATTGAGCCCGCTCGCCCTCTCGACTAGGCTCTTGAGCGCCCAGAAGAAGGCGTCGCCGACCCTGGACGAGCGCCCCACCGGTGCGGCGGCGTACCGGAAGTCGTAGGGCGCGCCGAACATGGTCTCGCCGTCGCGATACCCCGTCTTCTCCAACCGCTCGACGAACGTGCTCATGTAGGAGAAATTCCTAGGAAAATCGAGAAGTTCCAGCCGATTTTGATTCAGAGTTGGGAACACGACACGATTGAGCAATCCATAGCTACTTACTTGCGGTCAGGATCGGGGTAGCGGAAGGCTTGGGTGGAGCCGAAGAAGGGGACGCGCGTCTCCACGCCGGGGACGTTGGAGTAGTCGTCGGCGGCGGGGTCGTACACGGAGCTCATCTGCTCCGCGAAGCACGGCACGTTGCCGGGGTCCTGGAGGGCGGAATAGTTGAGGTAGAGGCGGAACCACCCCTCCCCCTTGCGCGCCCCGCAGCCCGGCGACGACGGCCGGTAGAGCTCGGTGAGCCGCGCGTCCAGCTCGTTGGTGGCGTAGCCCGGCACCAGGACGACGGGGTGCAAGCGCGGCGCCGCTTGCACCGCTGCTAGTGCCACTGCCAGTAGTAACTGCGCAAGAAGCAACGGGATCGCCATGGATGAACTGATCAAATGATCAAAATTCAGAGTCGTACTCCCTTTGTCCAATCTGCAGATGGTGGTAGGCGAAATGGGTGTTGATTGGGGGCTTGCGACCAAATTCACATTTTATACACGAAGCATCCCATGTCGCTCCTATCCACAATGCGCATCAGTTTGTCAATGCGGATTAAAGTACACTACTAGTTCTTGACATTTTGCTTGTGAGACCCAAGGGGCACTGGATGTGAACGCCTGCTTAGGAAAATCACTAGTAATTCTTTGATTCTCCTCTAAACAAGGAAGACTAGGCATGGTACCAAGGTCCTTTGGACACGTCCATATTTTTTATGTTTGAATAGAAGGCAGCGTTTGACACTTGAAATATTGACCACGCGGATGTGTGCACAGAATCATTTTCGAGGATTTCGTGAAGACTTCATTATGGAGTGACGGAGGGATCGCACCATTCGAGCCTTTTCTTTTTAACACGGATCAGTGGGTACTACCTTCGTCATGGTTTATTGGTCTCTTTTATATTTTGTGTCAAAGTCTGACCACATATTTGATCGATAAAATATAAATCGTATCCCATAAAAATCATATTGATGGGTTTGTATTTGAAAGAAGTTTGCAATGATATTATTTTTGTGGTATATAACATATATTTTGCTAGTTAAATCTAACATCAAAGTCCGACACAAAATAAAAAAAAAGGACAAATAAACCTGAACTGAGATAGTACTTTCTTTTAAAAAGGAGTATCCTAATTTATTTATTTTGAGATCAAGAGTATGATACATGCGTGTGAATATTTGCAGGACGGGCTTTATGGAGCCTTTTAAAAAAGATCAAAAATTATATTTAATAGTTATAAAAAATAAAAAATAAATCCATAGAAACTTATACTTCCTCAGTTCCTAAATATTTATCTTTTTAGAAACGGAGGGGAGTATGTGCTCCACACCAACATGTGAAAAATTGGATGAGGAAGTGTGTGCGCGCGCGCGCGTGTCTTCCTGAAAAAAAATCAATTCCTTTAGAAAATTATATTTGGAACCGCTCGGCCTCCATTGGCTGTTTTGGTCTTCTTACTACCATAGTTTGCAACACACGTAGCACACATTAGAAGACACTAGAGGGAATAACCGTTCCAACACAACAAAAAGCAGCCTCTGACGTGGAAATCCATAACTGGACACGAGCTCATATCATGCTGGGTGAACAATAAATTTGAAATATATATAAAAAACTGATTTTTTTACATCAAACATTAACTAGTTTTCTATGTGCGTGCAAACATTCATAACAATATGACATTGGGGGAGCTCGGGGTCGAAAAGATAAAATTAATGCTCAAAAAAAAGTTAAACCTTCTTCAAAAATTGGATTTTCCCCCTAGAGATCCTCTGATGTCATATCCCCAGGACGATGCCGCCCCACTGGGCGGCCGTGGGCACGAACCACTGGCGCCAGGCCGAAGCTGTGGGTGGCGAGCACCACCGGCCTGCCGCCGTTAAGCCCGCTCACCCTCTCGACGAGGCCCTTGAGCGCCTGAAAGAAGGTGTTGCAGACCCTGTACGGGCGCCCCACCGGCGTGACGACATACTGGAAGTCGTAGGGCGTCGAACATGGTCTCGCCATCGCGGTACCCCCATCCTTTCTAGCCTCTCCACCAACGTGCTCATGTAGGAGAAGTTCCTGAGCATTTTTTTGATTTGATATCACCAGCTCATGAGGAAAACTGAGAAATTTCAGCCGAGTTTATTCAGAAATAATTGATTGCTACTTACTTGCGATCTGGATCGGGATAGCGGAAGGCTTGGGTGGAGCCGAAGAAGGGGGCGCACGGCGGTGGGGTCATACACGGAGCTCATTTGTTCCACGAAGCACGACACGTTGCCAGGGTCCTGGAGGGCAGAGTAGTTGATGTAGAGGCGAAGCACGACACATTGCTAGTGTCCTGGAGGGCAGAGTAGTTGAGGTAACAGGATAACTTGGAGTTGTATCTCGACCTCTTACAACTAAAACCGGATACTTATTAAAACACACCCAGATAACAGACAAATACATCCGGTGATCGCTTTCTCCCAGGGGGGCGAGGAGACACTACTAGGAAAAGGGCTATAGATAGGATTGATACTAATGGCGCATCAGAGAAGCAGTGCGCCACTACTATATACTAATGGCGCATCTGTTGGTAATGCGCCATTAGTGTGGAAGACACTAATGGCGCACCAGAAATAGGGTGCGCCACTAGTATTAATTTTTTTTCCCATTTTTTCATACATACTAATGGCGCATCAGGTCGACAATGCGCCATTACTAGTTCTAACTAGTAATGGCGAACCAGGCAGAGAGTGCGCCATTACTGTAATTTTTTTCTTATTCTTTTTTTTTTGCAAAACTACTAATGGTGCACCGTTTCACAGTGCGCCATTACTAGTTTAAACTAGTAATTGCGCACTATTACACGGTGCGCCATTAGTATATATATTTATATTTTTTACTTTTTTGCAAAACTTCTAATGGCGCACCACCTGCAGGTGCGCCATTAGTAACCAGGGTTACTAATGGCGCATTTCCTTGTGGTGCGCCATTAGTAACCTGGGACCCCAACAAGATATTTTGGACAGCCCCATACCCACCCACTCACTTTCCCCACTTCATTCCCTCCACCTCCTTCTCCAAGTTTTCGGCTGCCTCCTCCTTCTCACCTCATTTCCACCATAGATTCATCAAAATTAAGTGGTGAAATTACCTTTTTTGATAGGTAAGTAAGGGGAAGGCTATCTTCATGATGTAGATCTACTTTTTTTTTCTCCCTAGCTCGCTCCAACAACGTGCACATGCACTTTTTGTGGCCTAGCTAGATCTATGTATGTTTGTGGTGTTGCATGTATTTGTGGTGTTGCATATATGTTTGTGTTTGAAGGTACCAGTATTTGAAATGCGATAGTTGCCAATATTTTGCCGGAATGTTTTGATTCATTTCTGTTTCGACGAGAATTTTGGCACTATGCATTCTTTTTTGTCCTATTTTTAGGGAAGGTCATGCCAAAAAATTTCTTGGTTCTAAAATATCGTTTTGCTCTACCCCGCAGGCGACCATGGTCCGCGCGATGACTGAAGGCATCGTGAATAGGTTTTTGAGCTCCGCGAAGGCCGAGATGCTTCAAAAGAACGAGACGGAGATAAGATGTCCGTGTCGAAGATGCAAGCTGAAGAGCCTTATTGCAGACCCCGATTCCGGGCAGGTGCGGGACCACCTGCTCTTGCGTGGTTTCATGGATGGCTATCGGTGGCAAGGTGATGAAGATGACTATGAAGTCGTCCATGGCCGGGGCCGGGCAAGAAATGAGGAAGGGCAACAAGACAAGTACCACCGCGGGGAGGGCGGGCGAGAAGACGAAGAATCTCCAGGATATGATCACGACGGTGATGCTGTACACAGTCATCATGTAGAAGATGTCGTACATGATGATGAGGAAGATCAAGACGAAGGGCATGATCATGAAGATGAAGATGCCGGAGTAGACGACGATGGAGGCTGGGTGCAGGACCCTCATATTCAAGAGCTGCTTCTCAAGCAGACGAATAACGCAAGAGCTGCCGCCCGAGAGAAAGCCAAGCTGGATCAACTGGAGATAGACGCGATTACTCCATTGTATGAAGGATGCAGGCCCGAGGATACCCGCCTGAAAGTAACGCTCATGGCTCTGGAGATGAAGGTAAAACACAAAATGACCGACGCATGCTTCGACGAGAACATGTCATTCTGGCACGAACGTCTTCCCAAGGGGAACAAGTGCCCGACCAGTTTCGAGGAGGCGAAGAAAATCGTGTGTCCTCTGGATTTACCGCACGTGAAATACCATGTGTGCATGAACAATTGTATCATTTATCGGGACGAGCACGCGGAGTCTACCATATGTCCGGTGTGCGGCGTCACTCAATACAAGAAGAGGAAGAAAGCTCCTCGAAAATCGGTGTGGTACTTTCCGATCACTCCTCGTCTGCAGCGGTATTTCGCGGACTCTAAGGTAGCAAAGCTCCTGCGTTGGCACGTGGATAGGGAGGAGAAGAAGCGGGAAGATGACGGAAATGATCCGGAGATAAATAAAAAAGACAAGATGCTGAGTCACCCTAAGGATGCGAGCCAGTGGCAAGCGTTGAACTTCGAATACCCAGAATGTGGGAAGGATCCAAGGAACATCGTGCTGGGCGCGAGCACAGATGGAGTCAATCCGTTTGGCAGCCAGAGAAGCACACATAGCACCTGGCCTGTGTTTGTGTGGATGTACAACCTTCCCCCCTGGTTGTGCATGAAGAGGAAGTACATTCACATGAGTATGCTAATTAAAGGGCCGAAACAACCAGGGAACGACATCAATCTGTATCTGGGGCTGCTGAAGGAGGAGCTATACACGCTGTGGAAAACTCCATCCAATACGTGGGACGCCGCAGAGAAAGAATATTTCCCTATGAGAGCCGCACTGCTCACGATGGTGCACGACTATCTCGGTTACGGATATCTCGCGGGGCAGGTAGTCCACGGATTTTCTGGATGCGTAAGGTGCATGGATGACACAACGTATCGCCAGCTAGATAGAGATCCCAGGTCTTCAAAAACCGTGTTCATGGGACATCGAAGGTGGCTTCGCGACGATGACCCATGGAGGAAATGCAAGGATCTGTTCGATGGTGAAACCGAACCCCGAAAACGCCCGTGTACGAGGAGCGGCGAGGAAATAGACGAGCTGTTGAAAAATTGGAAAGACTGCCCACTGCCAGGAAAGAAGCAAAAGGCGCCAGAGCCGGGAAAGAAGCGAAAGGCGCCAGAGCCGCTGCTGAAGGTATGGAAGACGAGGTCTGTTTTCTGGGACTTGCCGTACTGGAAGATCCACCGTGTGCCTCACAGCCTTGATGTCATGCATATCACGAAGAACATGTGCGAGAGTCTGCTTGGTACCCTGCTCAACATGCCAGAGAGGACCAAAGATGGGCCGAAAGCAAGGGCGGACTTAAAATCAATGGGCATCAGGCAGGAGCTTCACGCTAATGATGATGATGATGATGAGGCGAAGCAGGACACAGAAAGTCGTCGCAAAGACAAAAAGGCCAAGAAGACCGAAAATGACTACCCTCCCGCGTGCTTCACTCTAAGTCAGGAGGAGATCGAGCAGTTTTTCACCTGCCTCCTAGGAGTAAAACTTCCTTACGGTTACGCGGGGAAGATAATCAGATACCTAGACCCAGCGAAGCAGAAGTTCAGCGGGATGAAGTCTCACGACTGTCACGTGCTGATGACGCAGATACTTCCAGTTGCAATCCGTGGGATCATGGACGCGCACGTCCATGAAACGCTATTTGGCCTTTGCAACTTTTTCGACGTCATCTCTCGGAAGTCGATTGGCATGAGGCAACTCAGAAGGCTACAGGAAGAGATCGTGGTGATACTATGCGAGCTTGAGATGTACTTCCCGCCCGCATTCTTCGACGTTATGGTGCATCTGCTGGTCCATATCGTGGAGGATATCATCCAACTCGGGCCGACGTTCCTGCACAGCATGATGCCGTTCGAAAGGATGAATGGTGTCATCAAAGGATATGTTCGCAACATGTCACGTCCAGAGGGAAGTATAGCCAGGGGCTTTTCTGAGCGAAGAGTGCATCTCCTACTGCACGAATTATCTAGGCATCGAGAACCCCGTTGGTCTGCCCGTCAACAGGCACCTCGGCAGGCTCGCTGGATGGGGTCACCATGAGGGTCGCCGTGAAATGCATGTCGACTTCGAGGGTCGACTCGCCGACTTTGAAAGAGCAAACCTAGTCGCGCTACAACACATAGACGTGGTCGATCCTTGGGTGGTAGAGCACAAAACCTTTATTGAGAAGACGTACAATGACCGAGGCCAATACAGGACGGACGGAGATATACTCAAAGAGCACAACTCATGTTTCACGCATTGGTTCAAGTAGAAGCTTCTGTCGTACCCTTTACATGAGGATTCTTCCGCGGAAGAACAACTCATATTCGCCTTGTCACAGGGCGCAGAGCACAACCTGATGACCTATGAGGCGTACGATATCAACGGCTACACATTCTACACCGAGGACAAGGACATGAAGAGCGATGGTTATCAGAACTCCGGGGTAACGATGGAATCCTACACCGGTAACAACAAGGACAGATACTACGGAAGGATCGAGGAGATCTGGGAGCTGAGCTACGCTGGAGAGAAGGTCCCGATGTTCCGTGTCAGATGGGCCAAGAGCGTCCTAAAAAAAGACCGGTATTTCACCACCATGGTTATACCCGTAGCCAAATCCAAGACCGCGGGCGCAAATGTCACCGCGAAAAATGAGCCATGGGTACTGGCTTCACAAGTGGACCAATGCTTCTTCATTATCGATCCATCAAAGCCCAGTCGTGTTGTCGTGAGGAGAGGCAAAAGGAAGATCATCGGAATGGATGGAGTAGCCAATGAGCAAGACTTCGACAAGTACGACGACCCGAAGATCGAACATGACGACAACGATGAAGTAGCAGCATACACCACAAGAAGAAGCAGGACCACCCTACCTAAAGGACGTCCGTTCCACAGAAGAACTCCATTTGCGAAAAAGAAGGGCAAGAAGATTGTGAAAAGATAGCTAGCTAAGATCGATTGTATTTAAATTGTAGCCTTCATTTCTCGGGCACTTTTTGATATCATGAATATTTCATGGGAACTTTTTGAATTCATGAATATTTTTTCAAATTTGATGATATTTTTTCATATTCAATATTTTTCCCCCGCTCCACCGCCGCCGACGACCCCCCGCACCCTCCCCCACTCCACCGCCGCCGACGACCCACCGCACCCTTCCTCGCTCCACCGCCGCCGCTGACACCCCGCACCTTCCCCCGGCCCGCTCCACCGCCGCCGCCGACACCCGCACCCTCCCCCACTTTTTGAAGATATTTTCAAAAAAAATTGATGATATCTTTTGTTCTAGTCCTCATTAAAATAACAAATTTGATAAAAAACAAATTATTAGATGCAACAAGAAATAATGAAAAAAAAATATTACTAATGGCGCACCAGAGGAGGGTGCGCCATTGCTGTCAGAAAAAAAATTACTAATGGCGCACCAGAGGAGGGTGCGCCATTGCTATCAGAAAAAAAATACTAATGGCGCACCAGAGGGTGGTGCGCCATTGCTATAGTGTCTAGCTGGATACCCCTTCACCCGATCCCCCCTTCTCTCTCCCTCGCGAGATCCCCCTTCCCTCCCCTGCCGCCACACCCGCTCCGACGACCCCCGGCCCGCTCCAACGACCCCCGCGCCCGCTCCACACCCGCTCCGACGGCCCCCGCGCCCGCTCCACACCCGCTCCGGCTCCCCTCGTAGCCATCCCCAAGGTGAGCTATCTGGGCTAGCTAGGGTTCACCGCAAGCAAAGAAAGAGAGGAAGAAATCCCCCCGCCCACCCCCCCCCCCCCGCCCCTTTGCTGAATGTCGATGGAATCAAATTTGCCGCCCCGCAGGTGAAGGAGGACGGTGCTTTCCTGCTGTGGCTGTGGAGCAAGGCCGGGTCCGCCATCTCGTCGGCGTTGCGCATCGGGACCTCGCCGCTGGGAAGGTCTATTCTTGGCTACTGTCGATTTGCTACATAGAGCAGAGCAGAGCAGAGCAGTAACAGTGTCCTTGTTCGCGTCGCAGCCGATCCAGGAGGGGGACTGCACCGGATCCGCCATCGCCGAGGAGCCGCACAACACCGGATCCACCTCGTCCTCTTCCTCGGGTCGCCGTCATCTTCCTCAACTCCGGCCACCTCAACTCCGGTCTCCGCTCCACCTCTGCTCCGTGGTTCAGTACACTAATCCTATTATCTTTGACTACTTGATTTAACTTGCTGTACTTCCCACTACAAGTTGATTTACTGAATATGCTACTCTAGTTCCCGGAGCTGGGTTTCTATTTGTGTGTTTGGTGTACAGTTTCTAGTTTGTGCATCACTATAAGAGGAGTGCATTTTTCTAGGTTCTCTCACAATCTCCATATGTTAGTTTGTTATCTTTTATACTTACAGTACAACAGGTTAACAGTTTGAAAGCCAGACAGTGAGGCTTTCTAGTGTATGGTCCTAACACACAACAATTTTATTAGTTGAGGTTCACACTAGACAAACTTGTGCCAGCTAAGAAAAAAATAGAGTTCTACATTAACTTGTCTGCCAGCTGGAGCAAGAAGCCTGAACTAGTTTTCCTTAGCTATCGCCTCATTTAGAAAATATTGGACAAGATCCCAAGAGACTTGGAGATATGTACAAGATCAGTAAGATAATAGCTTGCTGTTTAAGCATCGTTGTAGTCAAACTCTGGAATATTTACAACGAAAATGACCAAAGGTATGGCCAGTGCCATCAGGAAATCATAGGTGAACCAATGCATCATAGTGGAACACTAAACTGACAATTCCATCATATGTATCACCAATCTTCTTGATTAGTGATTATCTGAATTAGTTTGTAAACTGTAGAGGTGGTTAGGCTCTGGTTAAAAATAAAAACAATAATAGAAGTTTTGTATTTTCTAAGTAAAAAACCCCACATATGCACCAGGATGTGATCTGTCAGAACCAAAGTAGACCTAGCTCTGCATTAGTTGTTTTGTGCTTCAAGTGTCCCGGTCAAGGACAAACTGAGTGGTTGCAAAATAATATTATGTGGTCAATGTGCATTAGTTCTGAACTGGTCAACCATGAATTGGGATGATAATGTTATTTTTCCTTCTTAACAGAATGGTGTCATAATCAGAACAAAGCTGCTGCAAATGCATACTTTTTTTACAAGTGCATCTGCACCTTCTGATCCATTTAGAGTTATCATAAATATATTTCCAAGGTTTTTTTCATTTCACTATAGAGTCTTTGCTTCTGGACTCAATGCACATTCATCAGTCATAAGAGATAAATACTAGTAAGTCAAGGGCACCAGAATTTGATCATGCCTCTTTTGAGAAGTATGTCTATTGATTCAAAATTGCCATGGCAAAAATATGTTTCAGAAAATGACATAGACTATAATTTCCTGGCATGATCCATAGAATAAAAATGTAGAATAAAAAAATGCCATGATCCATACACTATAATTTTTTGTTGGTGACATATTATATCTGGAATGGAAGCTCACATAAGTTGAGCTGATTTTTGTCCATATGAAAGCAGAGGACCATATGGTTTGTGGCTGGGTTTTGTCTCCGACCATTGTGTCGTGATGATTTTGCAGGTACCCCGAGAGGCCCTTGAGTTTGCCGGAATGTCGATTAACTTCCGTTCCGGCAAATTCGGGTACTCCATATGTCCTATTTTCAGCAAAGGTCATGCTGAAATTTTCCGTGAATTTTAGCATGACTTTGCTAAAAATTGGACATATGAGGTACTTGCTACTAATGCATGGGCCGGGGTATCTTAGTACTTAGTTAATTAGGATCAACTGCCCCTTTATTCTTGCTGCATTAAACCATATGTGGCAATAGAGCCAAGTGATTAGTGCCAAGTGATTAGGCCCAACCTAGGGTGCCTCGGCATCGATAAACCCTAAATGATGAAAACTTAACTTGGCTGCCCCGGATGCCTCGGTGTCGATGAGAACCTAAATGATGTATGCTTAGGCTTTTAGGGTGCCTCGGCGTCGACAAACCCTAAATGATGAAAGCTTAGGCTTTTAGGGTGCCTCGGTGTCGACAAACCCTAAATGATGAGACCATGATCTTGTTCCTTGACAATAACCAACTTCTTGACCAAACTTTTTTCCTATTTAGAGCGAAACATGGCCCACAATGATGAGGCCGGTGGTTCGGGCGGCAAGAAATTCTGGGAGCTGTCCCAGGAGATGGAGGAACAACCTCACCGCTATGAGGACGCTGCGGAAGACACCGATCCTGATTACACAACCCCTAGTGGCGTCGGGGATGACACCACTGATGGTGCCGCCGAGGATGCCACCACTGATGATGGCGGCGCACACACAGATGGCAGCCAACCAAAGAAGCAAAGGAAGGACCGGCGCCCGAATGCGCTCCGCACCCTCAAGGAGGAATTCACTCAAGTGGACTCCGACGGGAATCCAACGGAGCCCAAACATATAGTCAAGGGGTACTCGCTTCAGCTCGGGTGCATTCTCCGGAGCACCGTCTCGATCAACACCAAGAACCTTAGGCATAAGGACCGAGGGAATTTGCGCAACCTCCTCTTCACAAAGCTGCACGAACGATACAAGTTCCTCGCCGAATTTGAAAACACACGCCTCTCAGGGAATAAAGTGAACAGTGCTGCCCTCACGAAGATGAGCACGGCCCTGTCTACTTGGAAAAGCGCGGTGAAGAGAATGATTGATAAAGGTGATAGTTATGAGAAGATCAAGGCGAAATATCCTTTGATGAGCAAAGATGAGTACAAGGAGTTCAAGATCAAGTGCGAGAGCAGTGCAACCTCTGAATCAAGTTAGTGGGGGAAAGAAATGCGGGAGTTGAACTTAGGGGAACACAAATTTGGTCCCGGCGGTTACAGAGTGGCGGAGCCTATATGGGACAAGGAGGACGCAGAGCGTGCCGAGCAAGGCCTACCGCCCCGCTTCGAGAAATACAGCGGTGACAAGCAGACCAGGAACTATGTCAGGGCCCGGTACAAGGAGGACCCGATAACAAAGGAGCTTACCACGAATCCGAAGACCAGGGCGCTTGAGCTTCTTCTGGTAAGGAATACACCCCCGCGTAATTAGCTCCATATGGTTGCACTCTAATTAATCCCCAATATTTCTAAATGGTTCACGTTCCTTTCGCAGGACACTGAAAGCAGTAGCGCGGGGTCGTCTAAGAGCTCCCCTTTCGACACCCCTTTAAATAGGGCATGTAATGAAAAACAAGGATAAGCTCACTAAGCCGACATCAGCTGGTCGTGTGGCCGGTAAAGGCTTGTCCACAAAATGGGGGTCATACTATACCGCTGGTGTGCAGAAGGAGAAAAAGACCAGCTCGGAAAGCCAGACGCGCGAGGTTGAAGAACTCAAGGCACAAGTGGCGCGGATTCCGAAGCTTGTCTAAGAGCAAGTGCAACAACAACTTGGAACGACGCTCAACGCCATGGTGCCTACGTTGATTCATGGGCTGACGACGTGGATTGCGGGCGGCCAATAGGGGCCTCCCCCGATTCCCAGCTTTACGGCCAGCAACTCGCACAGCGCGCAGGCGGCGCCATTGGTGTCTCCGGCGGCGGCGCCATTGGTGTCTCCGGCGGAGGCGGTATTCGTGTCTCCGGCGCCGGCACGGGCATTGGAGCTTAATGCACCCGGGTGTACGCCGGCCGGCACCTCGCCAGCAAGCGCCCCCTCCGTCAGTTGCACGCCCGCCGTTGGCGGTGCCTCGACATTAGCCGAGCTCGACGGCATCACGGTAACCAAGCCTCTTGGCCGATGACTTCATCTCCTTGCCTTTGACTGGGCATCCCTGACGCCCTGTACATGTTTTCGCAGGGCACCGCCGATGTTCCTTGCACTCTTCTGCATTTCGTGGGCGCCGAGTTGGTCGATGTTGCCAAGGGCAGAATCGTTCAACCGGGCAACCCCATGTTCCACGGTAATCCGATGCCACCCACAATTTATAGGGTTGAAGTGGTTCGGGTGCTGCCAGGCTGCGACGAGCTGTTACCTCCGATTCGACCCGCTGGGGCCGACGAAGAAAATGAGATGACCCTCAGCACATGCGTAAACTGGCCCCTGCTTTGGCCGAAGAGCCAGATTCGTTTGGGGGCGGGGGACACCACCCCACAAACAAGACCGCCAGTCGTGCCGGCGCCAAGCCATGGCAAGAACGCAGCAACACTACCAGACCTGCCGGACATCCCTATGGCACAGGATCCGGACAGCCCTATGGCACAGGATCCGGACAGCGACGACAACGACGATGGTACATTTACCAAAGTTGATAAGTACTTTGCCGAACATGGGTACGCTGACGAGTTCTGCGGGCCTCTTTCTCAAGAACCCAACCAAGACGACCGCGATCTAGCTAGTACGGCGGAGAAATCCAATTGCAACAGGCGTCGTCTGGCGTTCAGTTCTCAGGACACGCCTCCAGCTCCCGCCTTCACCGAGTCTCAGATAGCTGAGGTGCGAAATATTATCAGCCCCAACACGCTCAAGAAGGCGGTCTGTGAGCAGAACTCGGTCCCATTACAGGAGATCAAGAAGAAGGGACGAAAACGAAAGACTAACAAGGGTTCCGGTGCGAGCCAGCCGGCACCGAGTTTGATCCGTGCTCAGGACGGGCCACCTTCACCTAAGGATATCTCGAGGAGGGTGCATGTGGCGGGTAGGGCGGTGCTACCGCCAAATATGCTGAATGCTGCAACCGGTGCTATGCGGAGTCTGCACGACAGTGTTCTTTCTTTGGAGAAGCGGCGTCTCAGAGAGAAGGATGTGGCATACCCGGTTTTCATGGCCAAGGTGCCAGAGGGCAAGGGCTTTGTGGATGGTGACATCGGGGGTACAATCGTCCTGCCGCTTGATGACATCTTTGCTATGTTTAACCTTCATCCGCTGCACTACACCTTCGTTCGGATGTTTTCGCTGAGTATGGAGATGCGGATCATTAGAGACAACACCCCGGACATCGTGATAGTCGACCCCTTCTACATGCGTGCCAAGCACTTGAGCAGCGCTGGGGACCGCCAAGTTGCGAGTTCACACCTCGAAGGCGTCATTCTGGCAAACCCAGATAAGGATAACTTCCTTGTGGCTTACTTTCCCGAGTAAGTCATCCCTTAACCGCCCCATAACATATGATTTCTTAGATTTCGATCGTTCTTTTTTTTTCTAACATTCCGTGTTCTGTGTAGTGACACACATTGCACACTCATTCTCTTAAGCCCGAAATATTCCATGGCCACGTATTTAGACCCGAACCGTAACTCCAAGATAGACTACACAAATGTCAAGCAAGTTCTTGATGATGTTCTCCCCGCCTACGCCAAATCTAGAGGCACCTTCACCAGGGCAGTTCGTAAGTACGGCAAGCACATGTTCTCACACAATACGAAGTTCTGCTGCGTCAAGCAGCCGCCTGGCGGTCAGAAGGATGCCTACTACGCCCTCCATCACATGCGGGCGATCGTAAGGGACCATCATCAACTTCTGCGACCAGATAATCTCAAAGATTGGGCCGCGAGCTTGTCGGCAGTCCAGGACGCGGACCTCAGACAAGAATTCTTTCGCATCCAGTCGGAGTTTGCGGACATCATCCATCAAGATGTCCTTCGTACCTCGGGACAGTTCTTCCTCAGATATCAACCGTCCAACAGTGAGATAGATGAAATGCTACAAATGCAGGGTGACAACGACCGCGATTTCATGACCATCACGACAGACGGCGGCTTCATCCATGTTCCTGTCCGATGAGTCGAGTTGAAAGTAGTGATGTGTAGTTCTGAAACATTAATTGGCTCATGTTGTAATTATACTTTAATGAATTCGTATGTCTCTTTGGTTTGGACAGTCGTTCAACTTAGATGTAATCGATGCTATTTATTAGTAGGACCATGAATCGTGCTATTAATGTCTTGCTTTTCTCTTCTGATCCTTTTGTTGCATACTTACATATTGCTTATGTATTGTCTGTTGTTTGGCTTGTGCATAGAGATGCCGTCGTATGTCGTGTACAAGGGTAAGGTTTCCGGAGTCTACGACGACTGGGAGGAGTGTCGGAGACAGGTTCACCGTTTCAGCGGTAATAGTTACAAAGGGTACACCACTAGGGCGGAGGCCGAATCTAGATACGCCCGCTATCTAGCGGGAGAGAGGAGGGAGCATTGGAGGAACCGGATGAAGACCAGTTTGATCGCGATGATGCTCATCGTGATGACCACAGCTCTCTTCTATGTGATGGTAGTTTAGATGATCGATATCGACTTATAATGTGAAGACAAACTCGATACTCGCGGTCTTGAGACTTGTAATGTTTTATCTTTGTTCGGTCTTTTGAATTTGGAGACTAATATGATGAATTGTATTCAGAGACTAATCTTCTATTGTATTCGATGAATCTGATGTTGCTGTGTGCTGCTGTCTATATTCTGTCTAATAATATATTTTGTAACCTGCGCAAAAATCAGAAAAGAAAAAAAAACAAATATTCATACTAATGGCGCATCACCACCAGGTGCGCCATTAGTATGCCAAAGGATACTAATGGCGCATCAACAGAGAATGCGCCATTAGTATGACAAAGCCATGCTTACGTATGGCCCCCCGGGAGGCACACTAATGACGCATGCTGTTACATACTAATGGCGCACCTGTGATGCGCCATTAGTAAGATATACTAGTGGCGTGCTACTAATGGCGCACTGGTAATGCGCCATTAGTAGGCAAAACCAGTACGCCATTAGTAGGCCTTTTCCTAATAGTGAGAGGTGTTGGAAATATGCCCTAGAGACAATAATAAAAGCATTATTATTATATTTCCTTGTTCATGGTAATTGTCTTTATTCATGTTATAATTGTGTTATCCGGAAATCGTAATACATGTGTGAATAACAGACACCAACATGTCCCTAGTAAGCCTCTAGTTGACTAGCTCGTTGATCAACAGATAGTCATGGTTTCCTGGATATGGACATTGAATGTCATTGATAACGAGATCACATCATTAAGAGAATGATGTGATGGACAAGACCCAATCCTAAACATAGCATAAAGATCGTATAGTTCGTTTGCTAGAGTTTTGCAATGTCAAGTATCTTTTCCTTAGACCATGAGATCGTGTAACTCCCGGATACCGTAGGAGTGCTTTGGGTGTACCAAACGTCACAACGTAACTGGGTGACTATAAAGGTAGACTACGGGTATCTCCAAAAGTGTCTGTTGGGTTGACACGGATCAAGACTGGGATTTGTCACTCCGTATGACGAAGAGGTATCACTGGGCCCACACGGTAATGCATCATCATAATGAGCTCAAAGTGACCAAGTGTCTGGTCACGGGATCATGCATTACGGTACGAGTAAAGTGACTTGCCAGTAACGAGATTGAACGAGGTATTGGGATACTAACGATCGAATCTCGGGCAAGTAATATATCGATTGACAAAGGGAATTGCATACGGGGTTGACTAACTCCTCGACATCGTGGTTCATCCGATGAGATCATCGTTGAGCATGTGGGAGCCAACATGGGTATCCAGATCCCGCTGTTGGTTATTGACCGGAGAGTCATCTCGGTCATGTCTACATGTCTCCCGAACCCGTAGGGTCTACACACTTAAGGTTCGGTGACGCTAGGGTTGTGAAGATATGTATATGCAGTAACCCGAATGTTGTTCGGGGTCCCAGATGAGATCCCGGACATCACGAGGAGTTCCGGAATGGTCCGTAGGTAAAGAATTATATATAGGAAGTGTTGTTTCGGCCATCGGGACAAGTTTCGGGGTCACCGGTATTGTACCGGGACCACCGGAGGGGTCCCGGGGGTCCACCGGGTGGGGCCACCTATCCCGGAGGGCCCCATGGGCTGAAGTGGGAAGGGACCCAGCCCTTAGTGGGCTGGGGCGCCACCCCTAAGGGGCCCATGCGCCTAGGGTTAGGGGAAACCCTAAAGGTGGGGCGCCCCTTGCCTTGGGGGGCAAGCCCCCCACCCTTGGCCGCCGCCCCCACCTAGGAGATCCATCTCCTAGGGCCGGCGCCCCCCCCCATTGGCACCCCTATACATAGTGGGGGAGAGGAGGGACTTGAGGCTACGCTTTTGGTGCTTCCCTCTCTCCCTGTTACATCTCTCTCTTGTGTAGTACAGGCGAAGCCCTGCTACTGTGACGCCCTCCATCCACCACCACGCCGTCGTGCTGCTGGATCATCATCAACCTCTCCTTCCCCCTTGCTGGATCAAGAAGGAGGAGACGTCTCCCGTCCCGTACGTGTGTTGAACGCGGAGGTGTCGTCCGTTCGGCACTCGGTCATTGGTGATTTGGATCACGTCGTGTTCGACTACATCATCCCTGTTCGTTGAACGCTTCCGCACGCGATCTACAAAGGTATGTAGATGCATCTCATGACTCGTTGCTAGATGAACTCCTAGATGGATCTTGGTGAAACGAGTAGGAAATTTTTTGTTTTCTGCAACGTTCCCCAACAGTGGTATCAGAGCTAGGTCTATGCGTAGTTCTTCTTGCGCGAGTAGAACACAATTTGTTGTGGGTGTGGATTTGTTAACTTTCTTGCCGCTACTAGTCTTTTCTTGCTTCAGCGGTATTGTGGGATGAAGCGGCCCGGACCAACCTTACACGTACGCCTACGTGAGACTGGTTCCACCGACTAACATGCACTAGTTGCATAAGGTGGCTGGCGGGTGTCTGTCTCTCCTACTTTAGTTGGAGCGGATTCGATGAACAGGGTCCTTATGAAGGGTAAATAGAAGTTGACAAATCACGTTGTGGCTTTCACGTAGGTAAGAATACGTTCTTGCTAGAACCCTAATTCAGCCACGTAAAACTTGCAACAACAATTAGAGGACGTCTAACTTGTTTTTGCAGCAACTGCTTTGTGATATGATATGGCCAAAGTTGTGACGAATGATGAATGATCTATATGTGATGTATGAGATGTTCATGCTATTGTAATAGGAATCATGACTTGCATGTCGATGAGTATGACAACCGGCAGGAGCCATAGGAGTTGTCTTTATTCTTTTATATGACCTGCGTGTCATTGAGAAACGCCATGTAAATTACTTTACTTTATTGCTAAACGCGTTAGCCATCGTAGTAGAAGTAATAGTTGGCGAGTAACTTCAGGGAGACACGATGATGGAGATCATGATGATGGAGATCATAGTGTCAAGCCGGTGACAAGATGATCATGGAGCCCCAAGATGGAGATCATGTTGGGGAACGTAGTAATTTCAAAAAAATTCCTACGCACACGCAAGATCATGGTGATGCATAGCAACGAGGGGGAGAGTGTTGTCTACGTACCAACGCAGACCGACTGCGGAAGCGATCACACAACGTAGAGGAAGTAGTCGTACGTCTTCTTCCCGATCCGACCGATCCAAGCACCGTTACTCCGGCACCTCCGAGTTCTTAGCACACATTCAGCTCGATGACGATCCTCGGGCTCCGATCCAGCAAAGCGTCGAGGAAGAGTTCCGTCAGCACGACGGCGTGGTGACGATCTTGATGTACTACCGATGCAGGGCTTCGCCTAAGCACTACAACGGTATGATCGAGGTGGAATTTGGTGGCAGGGGGCACCGCACACGGCTAAGGAACGATCTCAAGGATCAACTTGTGTGTCTTGGGGTGTCCCCTGCCCCCGTATATAAAGGATGGAGGAGGAGGAGCTGGCCGGCCAAGGTGGGAGGCGCAGGAGGAGTCCTACTCCTACCGGGAGTAGGACTCCCCCCTCCAATCCTAGTCCAACTAGGTTTCCTCAAGAGGGAAGTGAAAGAGAGAGGTGGCCGGCCCCTCTCCTAGGCCTAATAGGACTAGGGAGATGGGGGAGGCGCAGCCCTATGTGGGCTGCCCTCTCACCTTTCCACTAAGGCCCATGTTGGCCCATTTGGCTCCCGGGGGGTTCCGGTAACCCTCCCGGTAATCCGGTAAAATCCCGATTTCACCCGGAACACTTCCGGTGTCCAAACATAGGCTTCCAATATATCAATCTTTACGTCTCGACCATTTCGAGACTCCTCGTCATGTCCGTGATCACATCCGGGACTCCGAACAACCTTCGGTACATCAAAATGCATAAACTCATAATAACTGTCATCGTAACGTTAAGCGTGCGGACCCTACGGTTCGAGAACAATGTAGACATGACCGAGACACGTATCCGGTCAATAACCAATAGCGGGACCTGGATGCCCATATTGGCTCCTACATATTCTACGAAGATCTTTATCGGTCAGACCGCATAACAACATACGTTGTTCCCTTTGTCATCGGTATGTTACTTGCCCGAGATTCGATCATCGGTATCCAATATCTAGTTCAATCTCGTTACTAGCAAGTCTCTTTACTCGTTCCGTAATACATCATCTCATAACTAACATCTTAGTTATTATGCTTGCAAGGCTTATGTGATGTGTATTACCGAGAGGGCCCAGAGATACCTCTCCGACAATCGGAGTGACAAACCCTAATCTCGAAATACGCCAACCCAACATCTACCATTGGAGACACCTGTAGTACTCCTTTATAATCACCCAGTTACGTTGTGACGTTTGGTAGTACCCAAAGTGTTCCTCCGGTAAACGGGAGTTGCATAATCTCATAGTTATAGGAACATGTATAAGTCATGAAGAAAGCAATAGCAACATACTAAACGATCGGGTGCTAAGCTAATGGAATGGGTCATGTCAATCAGATCATTCAACTAATGATGTGACCTCGTTAATCAAATAACAACTCTTTGTTCATGGTTAGGAAACATAACCATCTTTGATTAACGAGCTAGTCAAGTAGAGGCATACTAGTGACACTCTGTTGGTTTATGTATTCACACATGTATTATGTTTCCGGTTAATACAATTCTAGCATGAATAATAAACATTTATCATGATATAAGGAAATAAATAATAACTTTATTATTGCCTCTAGGGCATATTTCCTTCAGTCTCCCACTTGCATTAGAGTCAATAATCTAGATTACACAGTAATGATTCTAACACCCATGGAGCCTTGGTGCTGATCATGTTTTGCTCGTGGAAGAGGCTTAGTCAACGGGTCTGCAACATTCAGATCTGTATGTATCTTGCAAATCTCTATGTCTCCCACCTGGACTAAATCCCGGATGGAGTTGAAGTGTCTCTTGATGTGTTTGGTTCTTTTGTGAAATCTGGATTCCTTTGCCAAGGCAATTGCACCAGTATTGTCACAGAAGATTTTCATTGGACCCGATGCACTAGGTATGACACCTAGATCGGATATGAACTCCTTCATCCAGACTCCTTCGTTCGCTGCTTCCGAAGCAGCTATGTACTCCGCTTCATATGTAGATCCCGCTACGACGCTTTGTTTAGAACTGCACCAACTGACAGCTCCACCGTTTAAAGTAAACACGTATCCGGTTTGCGATTTAGAATCGTCCGGATCAGTGTCAAAGCTTGCATCAACGTAACCTCTTACGGTGAGCTCTTTGTCACCTCCATATACGAGAAACATATCCCTAGTCCTTTTCAGGTATTTCAGGATGTTCTTGACCGCTGTCCAGTGATCCACTCCTGGATTACGTTGGTACCTCCCTGCTAAACTTATAGCAAGGCACACATCAGGTCTGGTACACAGCATTGCATACATGATAGAGCCTATGGCTGAAGCATAGGGAACATCTTTCATTTTCTCTCTATCTTCTGCATTGGTCGGGCATTGAGTCTGACTCAACTTCACACCTTGTAACACAGGCAAGAATCCTTTCTTTGCTTGATCCATTTTGAACTTCTTCAAAATCTTGTCAAGGTATGTGCTTTGTGAAAGTCCAATTAAGCGTTTTGATCTATCTCTATAGATTTTTATGCCTAATATGTAAGCAGCTTCCCCGAGGTCTTTCATCGAAAAACTTTTATTCAAGTATCCCTTTATGCTATCCAGAAATTCTATATCATTTCCAATCAGCAATATGTCATCCACATATAATATCAGAAATGCTACAGAGCTCCTACTCACTTTCTTGTAAATACAGGCTTCTCCAAAAGTCTGTATAAAGCCAAATGCTTTGATCACACTATCAAAGCGTTTATTCCAACTCCGAGATGCTTGCACCAGTCCATAAATGGATCGCTGGAGTTTGCACACTTTGTTAGCTCCCTTTGGATCGACAAAACCTTCCGGTTGCATCATATACAACTCTTCTTCCAGAAATCCATTCAGGAATGCAGTTTTGACATCCATTTGCCATATTTCATAATCATAAAACGCAGCAATTGCTAACATAATTCTGACGGACTTAAGCATCGCTATGGGTGAGAAGGTCTCATCGTAGTCAACCCCTTGAACTTGTCGAAAACCTTTTGCGACAAGTCGAGCTTTATAGACAGTAATATTACCGTCTGCGTCAGTCTTTTTCTTGAAGATCCATTTATTCTCAATTGCTTGCCGATCATCGGGCAAGTCAACCAAAGTCCATACTTTGTTCTCATACATGGATCCCATCTCAGATTTCATGGCCTCAAGCCACTTTGCGGAATCTGGGCTCACCATCGCTTCTTCATAGTTCGTAGGTTCATCATGATCTAGTAGCATGACTTCCAGAACTGGATTACCGTACCACTCTGGTGCGGATCTCACTCTGGTTGATCTACGTGGTTCAGTAGTATCTTGTCCTGAAGCTTCATGATCATCATCATTAGCTTCCTCACTAATTGGTATAGGTGTCGCAGAAACAGTTTTCTGTGATGTACTATTTTCCAATAAGGGAGCAGGTACAGTTACCTCGTCAAGTTCTACTTTCCTCCCACTCACTTCTTTCGAGAGAAACTCCTTCTCTAGAAATGATCCATTCTTAGCAACGAATGTCTTGCCTTCGGATCTGTGATAGAAGGTATACCCAACAGTTTCCTTTGGGTCTCCTATGAAGACACATTTCTCCGCTTTGGGTTCGAGCTTATCAGGTTGAAGCTTTTTCACATAAGCATCGCAGCCCCAAACTTTAAGAAACGACAACTTTGGTTTCTTGCCAAACCATAGCTCACAAGGCGTCGTCTCAACGGATTTTGATGGTGCCCTATTTAACGTGAATGCGGCCGTCTCTAAAGCATAACCCCAAAACAATAGCGGTAAATCAGTAAGAGACATCATAGATCGCACCATATCTAGTAAAATACGATTACGACGTTCGGACACACCATTACGCTGTGGTGTTCCGGGTGGCGTGAGTTGCGAAACTATTCCACAATTTTTCAAATGTATACCAAACTCGTAACTCAAATATTCTCCTCCACGATCAGATCGTAGAAACTTTATTTTCTTGTTACGATGATTTTCAACTTCACTCTGAAATTCCTTGAACTTTTCAAATGTTTCAGACTTATGTTTCATTAAGTAGATATACCCATATCTGCTTAAATCATCTGTGAAGGTGAGAAAATAACGATATCCGCCACGAGCCTCAATATTCATCGGACCACATACATCGGTATGTATGATTTCCAATAAGTCTGTTGCTCTCTCCATAGTACCGGAGAACGGTGTTTTAGTCATCTTGCCTATGAGGCACGGTTCGC
Source organism: Triticum monococcum (assembly GCA_034509565.1). Classification (NCBI taxonomy): domain Eukaryota; kingdom Viridiplantae; phylum Streptophyta; class Magnoliopsida; order Poales; family Poaceae; genus Triticum; species Triticum monococcum. The sequence continues at coordinate 69,415,530 of CM067843.1, read as the reverse complement.
AAGTACCAAGTGATTCATAATCAAGTGGTTCCAAAAGGCCATCAGTATGGAGTTTCTTCATGCGCTTTACACCGATATGACCTAAACGGCAGTGCCACAAATAAGTTGCACTATCATTATCAACTCTGCATCTTTTGGCTTCTACATTATGAATATGTGTATCACTACTATCGAGATTTAATAAGAATAGACCACTCTTCAAGGGTGCATGACCATAAAAGATATTACTCATATAAATAGAACAACCATTATTCTCTGATTTAAATGAATAACCGTCTCGCATCAAACAAGATCCAGATATAATGTTCATGCTCAACGCTGGCACCAAATAACAATTATTTAGGTCTAATATTAATCCCGAAGGTAGATGTAGAGGTAGCGTGCCGACCGCGATCACATCGACTTTGGAACCGTTTCCCACGCGCATCGTCACCTCGTCCTTTGCTAGCGTCCACTTATTCCGTAGTCCCTGTTTCGAGTTGCAAATATTAGCAACAGAACCAGTATCAAATACCCAGGTGCTACTGCGAGCTCTAGTAAGGTACACATCAATAACATGTATATCACATATACCTTTGTTCACCTTGCCATCCTTCTTATCCGCCAAATACTTGGGGCAGTTCCGCTTCCAGTGACCAGTCTGCTTGCAGTAGAAGCACTCAGTTTCAGGCTTAGGTCCAGACTTGGGTTTCTTCTCTTGAGCAGCAACTTGCTTGCTGTTCTTCTTGAAGTTCCCCTTCTTCTTCCCTTTGCCCTTTTTCTTGAAACTAGTGGTTTTGTTAACCATCAACACTAGATGCTCCTTGATTTCTACCTCCGCAGCTTTCAGCATTGCGAAGAGCTCGGGAATAGTCTTGTTCATCCCTTGCATATTATAGTTCATCACGAAGCTCTTGTAGCTTGGTGGCAGTGATTGGAGAATTCTGTCAATGACGCAATCATCTGGAAGATTAACTCCCATCTGAATCAAGTGATTATTATACCCAGACATTTTGAGTATATGCTCACTGACAGAACTGTTCTCCTCCATCTTGCAGCTATAGAACTTATTGGAGACTTCATATCTCTCAATTCGGGCATTTGCTTGAAATATTAACTTCAACTCCTGGAACATCTCATATGCTCCATGACGTTCAAAACGTCGTTGAAGTCCCGATTCTAAGCCGTAAAGCATGGCACACTGAACTGTCGAGTAGTCATCAGCTTTGCTCTGCCAGACGTTCATAACATCCGGCGTTGCTCCAGCAGCAGGCCTAGCACCCAGCGGTGCTTCCAGGACGTAATTCTTCTGTGCAGCAATGAGGATAATCCTCAAGTTACGGACCCAGTCCGTGTAATTGCTACCATCATCTTTCAACTTTGCTTTCTCAAGGAACGCATTAAAATTCAACGGAACAACAGCACGAGCCATCTATCTACAATCAACATAAACAAGCAAGATACTATCAGGTACTAAGTTCATGATAAGTTTAAGTTTAGTTAATCAAATTACTTAGGAACTCCCACTTAGACAGACATCCCTCTAATCCTCTAAGTGATCACGTGATCCAAATCAACTAAACCATAACCGATCATCACGTGAGATGGAGTAGTTTTCAATGGTGAACATCGTCATGTTGATCATATCTACTATATGATTCACGCTCGACCTTTCGGTCTCTGTGTTCCGAGGCCATATCTGCATATGCTAGGCTCGTCAAGTTTAACCTGAGTATTCTGCGTGTGCAAAACTGGCTTGCACCCGTTGTAGATGGACGTAGAGCTTATCACACCCGATCATCACGTGGTGTTTGGGCACGACGAACTTTGGCAACGGTGCATACTCAGGGAGAACACTTCTTGATAATTTAGTGAGAGATCATCTTATAATGCTACCGTCAATCAAAGCAAGATAAGATGCATAAAAGGATAAACATCACATGCAATCAATATAAGTGATATGATATGGCCATCATCATCTTGTGCTTGTGATCTCCATCTCTGAAGCACCGTCATGATCACCATCGTCACCGGCGCGACACCTTGATCTCCATCGTAGCATCGTTGTCGTCTCGCCAATCTTATGCTTCCACGACTATCACTACCGCTTAGTAATAAAGTAAAGCATTACATCGCGATTGCATTGCATACAATAAAGCGACAACCATATGGCTCCTGCCAGTTGCCGATAACTCGGTTACAAAATATGATCATCTCATACAATAAAATCAGCATCATGCCTTGACCATATCACATCACAACATGCCCTGCAAAAACAAGTTAGACTTCCTCTACTTTGTTGTTGCAAGTTTTACGTGGCTGCTACGGGCTTAAGTAAGAACTCATCTCACCTACGCATCAAAACCACAACGATAGTTCGTCAAATAGACTCTGTTTTAACCTTCTCAAGGACCGGGCGTAGTCACACTTGGTTCAACTAAAGTTGGAGAGACAGTCTTCCGCAAGCCATCTATGTGCAAAGCACGTCGAGGGAACCGGTCTCGCGTAAGAGTACGCGTAAGGTTGGTCCGGATCGTCTCGTCCAACAATACCGCCGAACCAAAGTATGACATGCTGGTAGGCAGTATGACTTGTATCGCCCACAACTCACTTGTGTTCTACTCGTGCATATAACATCAAACCATAAAAACCTAGGGTCTGATACAACTGTTGGGGAACGTAGTAATTTCGAAAATTTTCCTACGCACACGCAAGATCATGGTGATGCATAGAAACGAGGGGGAGAGTGTTGTCTACGTACCAACGCAGACCGACTGCGGAAGTGATCACACAACATAGAGGAAGTAGTCGTACGTCTTCTTCCCGATCCGACCGATCCAAGCACCGTTACTCCGGCACCTCCGAGTTCTTAGCACATGTTCAGCTCGATGATGATCCTCGGGCTCCGATCCAGCAAAGCGTCAAGGAAGAGTTCCGTCAGCACGACGGCGTGGTGACGATCTTGATGTACTACCGACGCAGGGCTTCGCCTAAGCACTACAACGGTATGATCGAGGTGGAATTTGGTGGCAGGGGGCACCGCACACGGCTAAGGAACGATCTCAAGGATCAACTTGTGTGTCTTGGGGTGTCCCCTGCCCCCGTATATAAAGGATGGAGGAGGAGGAGCTGGCCGGCCAAGGTGGGAGGCGCAGGAGGAGTCCTACTCCTACCGGGAGTAGGACTCCCCCCTCCAATCCTAGTCCAACTAGGTTTCCTCAAGAGGGAAGTGAAAGAGAGAGGTGGCCGGCCCCTCTCCTAGGCCTAATAGGACTAGGGAGAGGGGGGAGGCGCAGCCCTATGTGGGCTGCCCTCTCACCTTTCCACTAAGGCCCATGTTGGCCCATTTGGCTCCCGGGGGGTTCCGGTAACCCTCCCGGTAATCCGGTAAAATCCCGATTTCACCCGGAACACTTCCGGTGTCCAAACATAGGCTTCCAATATATCAATCTTTACGTCTCGACCATTTCGAGACTCCTCGTCATGTCCGTGATCACATCCGGGACTCCGAACAACCTTCGGTACATCAAAATGCATAAACTCATAATAACTGTCATCGTAACGTTAAGCGTGCGGACCCTACGGTTCGAGAACAATGTAGACATGACCGAGACACGTATCCGGTCAATAACCAATAGCGGGACCTGGATGCCCATATTGGCTCCTACATATTCTACGAAGATCTTTATCGGTCAGACCACATAACAACATACGTTGTTCCCTTTGTCATCGGTATGTTACTTGCCCGAGATTCGATCGTCGGTATCCAATACCTAGTTCAATCTCGTTACTAGCAAGTCTCTTTACTCGTTCCGTAATACATCATCTCATAACTAACATCTTAGTTATTATGCTTGCAAGGCTTATGTGATGTGTATTACCGAGAGGGCCCAGAGATACCTCTCCGACAATCGGAGTGACAAACCCTAATCTCGAAATACGCCAACCCAACATCTACCATTGGAGACACCTGTAGTACTCCTTTATAATCACCCAGTTATGTTGTGACGTTTGGTAGTACCCAAAGTGTTCCTCCGGTAAACGGGAGTTGCATAATCTCATAGTTATAGGAACATGTATAAGTCATGAAGAAAGCAATAGCAACATACTAAACGATCGGGTGCTAAGCTAATGGAATGGGTCATGTCAATCAGATCATTCAACTAATGATGTGACCTCGTTAATCAAATAACAACTCTTTGTTCATGGTTAGGAAACATAACCATCTTTGATTAACGAGCTAGTCAAGTAGAGGCATACTAGTGACACTCTGTTGGTTTATGTATTCACACATGTATTATGTTTCCGGTTAATACAATTCTAGCATGAATAATAAACATTTATCATGATATAAGGAAATAAATAATAACTTTATTATTGCCTCTAGGGCATATTTCCTTCAGATCAAAGGAGCTATGTGATATTGGCCATATCATGTCACGTTTATTATTTGATTGCATGTGATGTTTATCATGTTTTTGCATCTTGTTTACTTAGAACGACAGTAGTAAATAAGATGATCCCTCATAATAATTTCAAGAAGTGTTCCCCCTAACTGTGCACCGTTGCGACAGTTCGCTGTTTCGAAGCACCACGTGATGATCGGGTGTGATAGATTCTAACGTTCACATACAACGGGTGTAAGACAGATTTACACATGCAAACACTTAGGTTGACTTGACGAGCCTAGCATGTACAGACATGGCCTCGGAACACAGAAGACCGAAAGGTCGAGCATGAGTCGTATAGATGATACGATCAACATGAAGATGTTCACCGATGTTGACTAGTCCGTCTCACGTGATGATCGGACACGGCCTAGTTAACACGGATCATGTTATACTTAGATGACTAGAAGAGGGATGTCTATCTAAGTGGGAGTTCATAAATAATTTGATTTGATGAACTTAATTATCATGAACTTAGTCTAAAATATTTACAATATGTCTTGTAGATCAAATGGCCAACGTAGTCCTCAACTTCAACGCGTTCCTAGAGAAAACCAAGCTGAAAGACGATGGCAGCAACTACACGGACTGGGTCCGGAACCTGAGGATCATCCTCATAGCTGCCAAGAAAGATTATGTTCTACAAGCACCGCTGGGTGACGCACCTGTCCTCCCTGCTGAACAAGACGTTATGAACGCTTGGCAGGCATGTACCGATGACTACTCCCTCGTTCAATGCGGCATGCTTTACAGCTTAGAGCCGGGGCTCCAAAAACGTTTTGAGAGACACGGAGCATATGAGATGTTCGAAGAGCTGAAAATAGTTTTTCAAGCTCATGCCCGGGTCGAGAGATATCAAGTCTCCAACAAATTCTTCAGCTGTAAGATGGAGGAAAACAGTTCTGTCAGTGAGCACATACTCACTATGTCTGGGTTGCATAACCGCTTGACTCAGCTGGGAGTTAATCTCCCGGATGATGCGGTCATTGACAGAATCCTCCAGTCGCTTCCACCGAGCTACAAGAGCTTTGTGATGAACTTCAATATGCAGGGGATGGAAAAGACCATTCCTGAAGTATTTGCTATGCTGAAATCAGCAGAGGTGGAAGTCAAGAAGGAACATCAAGTGTTGATGGTGAATAAAACCACTAAGTTCAAGAAGGGTAAGGGTAAAAAGAACTTCAAGAAGGACGGCAAGGAAGTTGCCGCGCCCGGCAAGCAAGCTGCCGGGAAGAAGCCAAAGGATGGACCCAAGCCCGAGACTGAGTGTTTTTATTGCAAGGGAAGTGGTCACTGGAAGCGGAATTGCCCCAAATACTTAGCGGATAAGAAGGCCGGCAAAACAAAAGGTACATGTGATATACATGTAATTAATGTGTACCTAACCAGTACTCGTAGTAGCTCTTGGGTATTTGATACCGGTGCAGTTGCTCACATTTGTAACTCAAAGCAGGAGCTGCGGAATAAACGGAGACTGGCGAAGGACGAGGTGACGATGCGCGTCGGGAATGGTTCCAAGGTCGATGTGATCGCCGTTGGCACGCTGCCTCTTCATTTACCTACGGGATTAGTTTTAAACCTCAATAATTGTTATTTAGTGCCAGCTTTGAGCATGAACATTGTATCGGGATCTCGTTTAATTCGAGATGGCTACTCATTTAAATCCGAGAATAATGGTTGTTCTATTTATATGAGAGATATGTTTTATGGTCATGCTCCTATGGTGAATGGTTTATTCTTAATGAATCTCGAGCGTAATGCTACACATGTTCATAGTGTGAATACCAAAAGATGTAAGGTTGATAATGGTAGTCCCACATACTTGTGGCACTGCCGCCTTGGTCACATAGGTGTCAAACACATGAAGAAGCTCCATGCAGATGGACTTTTAGAGTCTGTTGATTATGAATCATTTGACACGTGCGAACCATGCCTCGTGGGTAAAATGACCAAGACTCCGTTCTCAGGAACAATAGAGCGAGCAACCAACTTATTGGAAATCATACATACTGATGTGTGCGGTCCAATGAGTGTTGAGGCTCGCGGTGGCTATCGTTATGTTCTCACTCTCACTGATGACTTGAGTAGATATGGGTATATCTACTTAATGAAACACAAGTCTGAAACCTTTGAAAAATTCAAGGAATTTCAGAGTGAGGTTGAGAATCAACGTGACAGGAAAATCAAGTTTCTACGATCAGATCGTGGAGGAGAATACTTGAGTCACGAATTTGGCACACACTTAAGAAAATGTGGAATAGTTTCACAACTAACGCCGCCTGGAACACCTCAGCGTAACGGTGTGTCCGAACATCGTAATCGCACTCTATTAGATATGGTGCGGTCTATGATGTCTCTTACCGATTTACCGCTATCTTTTTGGGGCTATGCTTTAGAGACTGCCGCATTCACTTTAAATAGGGCTCCGTCGAAATCCGTTGAGACGACACCATATGAATTATGGTTTGGGAAGAAACCTAAGCTGTCGTTTCTAAATGTTTGGGGATGCGCTGCTTATGTCAAGAAACTTCAACCTGAAAAGCTCGAACCCAAGTCGGAAAAATGCGTCTTCATAGGATACCCTAAAGAAACTATTGGGTATACCTTCTACCTCAGATCCGAAGGCAAGGTCTTTGTTGCCAAGAATGGATCCTTTCTAGAGAAGGAGTTTCTCTCGAAAGAAGTAAGTGGGAGGAAAGTAGAACTCGATGAAGTATTGCCTCTTGAACCGGAAAATGGCGCAACTCAAGAAAATGTTCCTGAGGTGCCAGCACCGACTAGAGAGGAAGTTAATGATAATGATCAAGATACTTCTGATCTAGCTCCTACTGAAATTCGAAGGTCCACAAGGACACGTTCCGCACCAGAGTGGTACGGCAACCCTGTCTTGGAAATCATGTTGTTAGACAACGGTGAACCTTCGAACTATGAAGAAGCGATGGCGGGCCCGGATTCCGACAAATGGCTAGAAGCCATGAAATCCGAGATAGGATCCATGTATGAAAACAAAGTATGGACTTTGACTGACTTGCCCGTTGAACGGCGAGCCATAGAAAATAAATGGATCTTTAAGAAGAAGACAGAAGCGGATGGTAATGTGACCATCTATAAAGCTCAGCTTGTCGCTAAGGGTTATCGACAAGTTCAAGGGGTTGACTACGATGAGACTTTCTCACCGGTAGCGAAGCTAAAGTCCGTCCGAATCATGTTAGCAATTGCCGCATTCTACGATTATGAAATATGGCAAATGGACGTCAAAATGGCATTCCTTAATGGTTACCTTAAGGAAGAATTGTATATGATGCAGCCGGAAGGTTTTGTCGATCCTAAGAATGCTGACAAAGTATGCAAGCTCCAACGCTCGATTTATGGGCTGGTGCAAGCATCTCGGAGTTGGAACATTCGCTTTGATGAGATGATCAAAGCGTTTGGGTTTACGCAGACTTATGGAGAAGCCTGTGTTTACAAGAAAGTGAGTGGGAGCTCTATAGCATTTCTCATACTATATGTAGATGACATACTTTTGATGGGAAATGATATAGAACTCTTGGACAGCATCAAGGCCTACTTGAATAAGAGTTTTTCAATGAAGGACCTTGGAGAAGCTGCTTATATATTAGGCATCAAGATCTATAGAGATAGATCGAGACGCCTCATAGGTCTTTCACAAAGCACATACCTTGATAAGATATTGGAGAAGTTCAATATGGATCAGTCTAAGAAGGGGTTCTTGCCTGTACTGCAAGGTATGAAATTGAGCTCGGCTCAAAGTCCGACCACGGCAGAAGAAATAGAAGAGATGAGCGTCATCCCCTATGCCTCAGCCATAGGTTCTATTATGTATGCCATGCTGTGTACCAGACCTGATGTAAACCTTGCCGTAAGTTTGGTAGGAAGGTACCAAAGTAATCCCGGCAAGGAACACTGGACAGTGGTCAAGAATATCCTGAAGTACCTGAAAAGGACTAAGGAGATGTTTCTCGTTTATGGAGGTGACGAAGAGCTCATCGTAAAGGGTTACGTCGACGCTAGCTTCGACACAGATCTGGATGACTCAAAGTCACAAACCGGATACGTGTATATTTTGAATGGTGGGGCAGTAAGCTGGTGCAGTTGCAAGCAGAGCGTCGTGGCGGGATCTACATGTGAAGTGGAGTACATGGCAGCCTCGGAGGCAGCACATGAATCAATTTGGGTGAAGGAGTTCATCACCGACCTCGGAGTCATACCCAATGCGTCGGGGCCGATCAAGCTCTTCTGTGACAACACTGGAGCTATTGCACTTGCCAAGGAGCCCAGGTTTCACAAGAAGACAAGGCACATCAAGCGTCGCTTCAACTCCATTCGTGAAAATGTTCAAGATGGAGACATAGATATTTGTAAAGTACATACGGACCTGAATGTAGCAGATCCGTTGACTAAACCTCTCCCTAGGGCAAAACATGATCAACACCAGAATTCCATGGGTGTTTGATTCATCACAATGTAACTAGATTATTGACTCTAGTGCAAGTGGGAGACTATTGGAAATATGCCCTAGAGACAATAATAAAAGCATTATTATTATATTTCCTTGTTCATGGTAATTGTCTTTATTCATGCTATAATTGTGTTATCCGGAAATCGTAATACATGTGTGAATAACAGACACCAACATGTCCCTAGTAAGCCTCTAGTTGACTAGCTCGTTGATCAACAGATAGTCATGGTTTCCTGGCTATGGACATTGAATGTCATTGATAACGAGATCACATCATTAAGAGAATGATGTGATGGACAAGACCCAATCCTAAACATAGCATAAAGATCGTATAGTTCGTTTGCTAGAGTTTTGCAATGTCAAGTATCTTTTCCTTAGACCATGAGATCGTGTAACTCCCGGATACCGTAGGAGTGCTTTGGGTGTACCAAACGTCACAACGTAACTGGGTGACTATAAAGGTAGACTACGGGTATCTCCAAAAGTGTCTGTTGGGTTGACACGGATCAAGACTGGGATTTGTCACTCCGTATGACGGAGAGGTATCACTGGGCCCACTCGGTAATGCATCATCATAATGAGCTCAAAGTGACCAAGTGTCTGGTCACGGGATCATGCATTACGGTACGAGTAAAGTGACTTGCCAGTAACGAGATTGAACGAGTTATTGGGATACCGACGATCGAATCTCGGGCAAGTAATATATCGATTGGCAAAGGGAATTGCATACGAGGTTGACTAAATCCTCGACATCGTGGTTCATCCGATGAGATCATCGCTGAGCATGTGGGAGCCAACATGGGTATCCAGATCCCGTTGTTGGCTATTGACCGGAGAGTCGTCTCGCTCATGTCTACATGTCTCCCGAACCCGTAGGGTCTACACACTTAAGGTTTGGTGACGCTAGGGTTGTGAAGATATGTATATGCAGTAACCCGAATGTTGTTCGGGGTCCCGGATGAGATCCCGGACGTCGCGAGGAGTTCCGGAATGGTCCGGAGGTAAAGAATTATATATAGGAAGTGCTGTTTCGGCCATCGGGACAAGTTTCGGGGTCACCGGTATTGTACCGGGACAACCAGCCCTTAGTGGGCTCGGGCGCCACCCCTAAGGGGCCCATGCGCCTAGGGTTAGGGGAAACCCTAAAGGTGGGGCGCCCCTTGCCTTGGGGGGCAAGCCCCCCACCCTTGGCCGCCCCCCCCCCCCTAGGAGATCCATCTCCTAGGGCCGGCGCCCCCCCCCCTTGGCACCCCTATATATAGTGGGGGAGAGGAGGGACTTGAGGCTACTCGTTTGGTGCTTCCCTCTCTCCCTGTTACATCTCTCTCTTGCGTAGTATAGGCGAAGCCCTGCTATTGTGACGCCCTGCATCCACCACCACGCCATCGTGCTGCTGGATCATCATCAACCTCTCCTTCCCCCTTGCTGGATCAAGAAGGAGGAGACGTCTCCCGTCCCGTACGTGTGTTGAACGCGGAGGTGCCGTCCGTTCGGCACTCGGTCATCGGTGATTTGGATCACGTCGTGTTCGACTACATCATCCCCGTTCGTTGAACGCTTCCGCACGCGATCTACAAAGGTATGTAGATGCATCTCATGACTCGTTGCTAGATGAACTCCTAGATGGATCTTGGTGAAACGAGTAGGAAAATTTTTGTTTTCTGCAACATTCCCCAACAAGAGGATCACCAAGCGGTATTATTGATGTATATATGCACAAGATGATACCATATAATACTCCGCTCTTCTACTGCTACAAAATGATGGCTGCAAGAAGATGTAGTCTTCGATAGCATAAATTTCTCTCCCTTGTTCTGGCATTTCTGTAGTATAGTCCACATATACTACCCCTTTTCCTTTGATACCGATGCATATTTATTGTGTAGATCTGATATAAGTCTTACGAGTATTTCGGATGAGTACCCATGATTGCTTTCCCATTTCGATTCCTTTACAATACTGGGCTGGCCCATTTCTAACGTTTCTTCACGCTTGCTCGCTCGTTGTTTGGTGTGCTCGCTACTACGGTTTTCTTTGTTTCATTTTTTCATTTTTTTTGTTCTTCCTTTCAGTTTTCTTTCTTTTCACCTTGTTTTCTTTGGTTTTTCCTGTTTTCTTCGTTTTTCATCAGTGTTCTCTGTCTCTTTCTCAATTTTCACTATTTTTTCTTTTCTTTCCCATTTTCTTTGTGTTTCTTAGATTTTCTTTGTTTTGTTGGGTTTTTTCTTTTTCTATTACGTTGCTTTTCTTCGTTTCTTTCTTGTTTTTTTTGTTTTTCTTTGTGTTTTTTTGGTTTTCATTGTTTTCATTCTTTTGCATTCATTTTCTTTGGTTTTTATTTTTCCTTTTTTTCCTTTTGGTTTTGTGTTGGTTTTTTCTTTCCCTTTTCATATAGGAAAGGAACATTATTTTATAGAGGATCAACATTTTTTGAACACATGAAACATTTTTCATATACATCTAAACATTTTTTGTGTACACGTTGAACATTTTCTAAATATCTTATTAACATTTTCCCAAACATATGTGTTGATGTGTATTTTATCGTTCATATACATTACACATTTTGGTATACATATAAACATTTTTTATATCCCTTTAACATTTTTCATATATAACATTTTTTCAAAAATATATTTTGAGGTAAACATTTTATCATACACGTTGTACATTTTTCTTATACATCAAGAAATTTTTAATATACATGTTCAACATTTTTCAAATGCATGATCAACGTTTTTTGAATTTTTTTATGTCTACTTGTTTTCATACACCTTGTACATTTTTTCATGCATTAGGAACATTTTTTATACTCCCTCTGTTTCTAAATATAAGTCTTTGGAGAGATTTCACTATGGACCACATACGGAGTAAAATAAGTGAATCTATACTATAAAATGCATCTATATACATCCGTGTGTGGTTCATAATGGAATCTCTACAAAGATTTACATTTAGAAACGGAGGGAGTACATGTTTAACATTTTTAAATACATGTTTTCAATGTCTATTTTTTCATACATGTTGTACCTTCTTTGTATACATCTGGAACATTTATTTATGCACATTTACGAAAATCGTGATTAACATTTCAAATGTATGTGTTTGAACTTTTATTTGTGGGTATGTGTTTGGTTTTTTTAATATCTCTACATTTTTTGAATTGATGCTAACAAATTTTTAACATTGCGTTAACATTTTCAAGAAAATTTCAATATGTTTAAGTTTTGGAATGCTTGTATTTAAAATATTTTTTGAAATATAAACAAATTTAAATGGAAAAGAAGAACGAAGGAACGGAAATTGGAAGAAGCGATCGACTCGCTTCTGGGCTGGCCCATTATATGCATCCTTGATGCGACTGCCTTCCAGCTCGCACTAAGAGCATTTCTAGCAGAGCGGAAGTGTAAAATAACCACCATTTTACAGGACTGCACGATAAAACGTATTCCCTTCATTTGGAATTACTTGTCGCAGAAACATACTCCCTCCTGTGATCTCGCAGAAACGACAAGTAATTTTGAACGGAGAGAGTACAAACTAGGTCCCGTAAAATGGTCTGTCCTCTTGCCACCATAATTTCAGTTTTCTCTCCTCATTTTATAGTTTCCTTTATCCATTGGATGACTTGGTGGGAGAAAATTTCGGCCCCAACCGCTCTCCTCGTAGCCGGCGTCACCGGCTATATGGGATCTATTTTATCGACACACACGTCAACCTATAAAAACATTGTAAATACATGTTAAGAGTATTCCGTAAAACTTTTTTTTGGAGGGAACTTATGAGAGCTTTATTCAACGAAAGCATTCGCCGAGCAGTCTGCCAACACGCTACATATCAGGAAGCTTGAAGTAGAGTCTAACCAGCTATCAGTCATCGTAAGCGTCAACTCACGCTTAGTACAGGCTCACTATTTTATAAGACGAACTTTTACGGGATGTGCCACAAATTCTAAGCGACGCATAGGCTCACTTGTATATTCCTGGTCAAGCACAGATGCAGCGGCAAGCTTTCTGTGCTCCCTATCCCCCAAACTTTCTGTGATCTTGACACTGCTATGAGCCAATCCTTTGCGTGGCGCGAGGGACGCTACTACGTTTGTAAGAGCGACGGCGGCGCATGGCGTCGCGGACGCTCGCTAGAGCCGCTAGGGGGCTTCCCCCTCCATCTCCTCCGGCCTTGAAGGGCCTCGTGCTCAACGATGCCGGCAAATCCGGTCAAGCAGAGAGGGCCCTCGACTTGTTCGACGCAATGCCTAGCAAGAACCAGGTGGCCTGGAACGCCGCGCTCGTCGACGCCGGCCGTACTTCTTCAGTGAGATAGATGCCCAAGAAGAACGCGGCCTCATACACCACCATGATCGGCGGCCTGTCCCATGCCAGGGCAATCACCACGGCGCGTGTCTCTTCGACCAGCTACCACTGGATGGGCATAATGTGTTCACGTGGACGGCCATGCTGTCGTGCCATGTCCACAATGGTGAGCCCGATAGAGCTGTTGAGCTTTTTGCAGTCCTCTACGGTGAGCTCTTTGCGCGCAAGGTTCTGCCCAACGCCCACTTCTTCAGCTCGTTGCTCAACGCCTGTGTTGCCCTCGGGTCGCTGACTCGCTGTCCATGGCGGCACAGCTCCATTCGCTCATCGTCAAGCTCTTGGACCAAGGGAGCAAAGATTGCATCTTTGCTTGGAATGCGTTGATCGATGGATGTGCATGCAAAACTGGGTGCACTGTCTGACGCCGAGAAGGTCTTCCATGGGATGCGGTACAAGGACATCTCTTCATGGAACACCATGATGAGTGGATACTCATGGCATAAGCTCGACAGCAAGGCTCTTGAGCTCTCCACATCTATGAGTAACAAGGATTCATTCTCATGGAACATCATAATGTCCTGCTTGTTGGAGAACCGCCGTGGAGAAGACGCACTCCGCATCTCCGTCCATTTGGTGGGACTGGAAGGCAATGTCAAGCCATGCGTTTCCACATACACAACTGCTCTGCAGGTCTGCTCGGTGCTGGCGTTGCTTGTTTTGGGGAGGCAAGTCCATGCACGCACGGTGAAGAACAGTCTTTGTCGCAGCAGCAGTGCCTTCCTCTGCAATTCTCTGATCAGCATGTACAGTAGCTGTGGCATGACTTGGGATCTGCAGCAGGTGTTTGATGAAACAAGAGTAAGAGACACCGTATCATGGAACTCAGTGATACAGGGACTTGGCCAGAATGGTCTCAAGCAAGCAAGCACTGGTGGTCGCAGAGCGTGCACTCGAAGGAGAAAGTTCCAGAGAAAAACATATTTTTTGTTGGAGAGTGGCCACTGGAACCCTGGCGACAAAAGAAGAGTAAATGGAACCAGACTTTGGAGATTGATAGTGTTTGCAATGTGTGTGGATGCGATGAAGAGGATGAATTTCATGCCATGATAGCTTGCACAAAATGTATAGCCTTAAGACATGATATCAGAAGTTCATGGTTGCTGCTGAGGGAAGGCAAATTTCGAAACATGGGGGTGGGTTGGCTTCAGAACTTATTGGATCCATGTAACTCTGTAACTCGGACGCGGATCCTTTCATCGCTGCTTTGGTGATGCTGTTTCTTAAGAGATGATTGTGTTCATAATCCTAGCAAAGAAACAATCAAGAGACCTGTGGCCTTTCTCACGCAGTTTGAGCTTGAGTTACATAACGGTGGCCCTGACAGAACAGTTGGGAAGATTGTTGTTGCACCGACTCCATCAGAGCCTGTATTGTCTGGGTTGCAGCGAGTGGAAGCTTGCCTGATGGAACTGAGATAAATCATTGGGTTGTGCCTCCTATCAGTCTGGTAAAACTGAGCTCCGATGCATCATCCATGGCGGAGACGGGACAGAGCTGGGTGGGACCAGCTACGGGAGACCACAGGGGCCAACCCTTCTTTTCTCTCCGCCGAAGCCTAAATTCGTGCAATGATGTTCGGGAGGCTGAAGATGTTGCTGCTCTAACGGGGCTGAATACGCTGTCGACCATGTACAGGGGGACCGTTATCCTGTAGATGGATTGTTCAGTACTGGCAAAGGATCTGGTTCTTGACGCACTGTCCAAGCCTGCCTGGTTAAACAATTATGAAGGTCTTCTCTTCATATCAAATTTCACCTTGCCAAGAAAGATCCGAACATGCTGCTCATGGGCGGCTCATGCCAGATTCCATGGCGATTAATCAATCGGGCTTGCCTATGTCTCAGTCGATACTATATTCGTGAGATCTTATGTGAATATTCATGCAAAAGTAATATCTTCCTTTTCCTTTTTATGTGTTATGTCACTTGCATGGGATTTTTCTTTTTTTGAGAAATCACTTGCACGAGACATGGTTAAGTCTTAGTCGATTGATATGTGACAACACATTAATCGATTAATGATTCTGAATGTTCCTCGAGGTCTTCGTGATGTTCTGATTTCTGACTGTAATTGGGCCTCAGACTAATCTAAAGAAAATATTGCAAAGAACAATAAGTTCGCGAAAAGCAACTGCATAGTCTGTATGTTTATGTACCCGTCAAAAAAACAAAAAGTCGTATGTGGTATTTTGCGAGAAAAACTTTCAATCTATTTATAATATGTCATGGTAGTACAAAGAACACTAGAAATACAAAAATAACACCTAAATTAATTTATAAACCACCTAGCAACGACTACAAACACTGGAGCAAGCTGAAAGCGCGTCACCATCATCGCCCCTCCTTCATCAAAGTTGGACAAAACTTATTGTAGTAGACAGTTGAGAGGGCGTTGTGTTAAGGTCATATGAGACCAGCCCACCAGAACAACAACCACCGCCGATGACGAGAAGCGTAGAACGGAAAGATCCAATGTGTAGACACACGAACGAAGACGGGATCCACGGAGATCTACCGAAGGTCAATACCGACTGAATCCCATGAGATCTGTTCTAAAGACATCTTCACACGCCCTCTAACGATGCTAGACACACCGTCAAGACGGGAGCAAGGTGGGAGGACTTTATTCCATCTTCAGAGAGCCGCCACCACGTCCTCTTCAACACGACACAAACTCTAATCGACCTAAAAAATACCTAAAAATAAAATGAAGCAGGAACCCTCCCGCCGGCAAGGTCGAGGTCCACAACACCTCCATGGCCCTAAAGCCACCGGAGAAGAGGCAGACTGGCAATGGTGCCGACAGGAGATTGAGGAATCCTCGTCGCGTGTGGACTCAAGGAGAAGAAGGGGTACGCATGCCAGCCAAAGGCATCAGTCGTATGTGTATGTGTGCATGTATTATCAGGCAAGTGTTAATTGTCTCACCAATTATCACTTGTAAAAATTTCATATCATATCTCTTAGACATCAACCTGGGAATAGGGCAGGTTCGTGTGGTTATTTTAGGGAGAAACGTATGTTTTTGTCCCTCAAGTTAACAAGAAGTCAACATCTGGTCACTCGTCTTTTTTGTCGACATTCAGTCCCTCATTTTTAAAAACATAGTAGTACTATAAATCAAGAAGGCGAGAGCACTGGTGGTGGCAACGACTGGACAGAGAGGGGAGGGGGGGCAATGAGTTGCGTCCGGGAAGAAGGCCAATTTTTTGGAGGACCGATGCCGGCGTCTCCGTGGCGACGCTTCAAGGAGGTTATAGGTAGCCTCGCCTCATTCTCTTTTTTTTGCATTCATCCCGCCTTTTCCTCTTCAATAGTCCCCCTCAAAGCTTTTAAACCACTTAGATTTGGGGAAATTTTGGGGAATGTGGGGGCTGGCCCTGGCAAACCCAGATTGCCAAACGAGATTAGGGGATTTCTATGGTTTTTGTCCCCTCCTATAGGATAATCCTCTATAAACCTCCATGAATCTTTCTACCAAACAAGGCCAAAAGAACCCGTTGTTTTATAGGTGAATTAAACATACTTGGTGCAGAAAAATCTTGTAGGCTTTTCTTTTTATCACGATTTGAATGGACATGCCATTGAAATACATTTTTTGGTCACTTCCTTGTAATAATAGAAGATAGACGTGTCACTAAAATTTCGTGTTTTTTCTTTCTATTTTGATGTTTTTATAGCCCTCGTATGTTTTAGTAGAACCCTTCTTGGAATTACCAACACCAATGTGTGTGTGTGGCTATGGTTGCGCTCATGCGGGTACGACCTGGCTCTCCAACAGGTCGAATCCTATTCGCTGCCCACAAGCGGCAAATAGGCACCATGATGAGCACTGGCAAGCCGAGTTAGCCTGGCCCAATTTGGGGCCTTTTATCGCCTATTCCTGTTCAATGCAACTTTTCTGTTGTGTTTCCTTTTTCTTTTCCTAACGCAAACAATTTTTTAGCGTATGGTGAAAACACTTTTAATATGTGATGAGTATTTGTAATACATACTAATTATGCATTGAACATTTTTAATATACAACGATTTTTTTAATAATAGGGTGACCATTGATCGAAGATTTTTTAAACATATGGTGAACCTTTTTTAATATACAATTTTTTTAACACACACCGAACAATTTTGTAAAATATATTATCATCTCTACTTCTAATGGACGAATTGGTTGAATAGTCCCCCACTTTCAACCGGTTTAGTTTCAACCGGTTTATTTTCAACCGGTTTTTCTTTGTCCCACCTCCCACCAGCCCCTCCCACCGGTTTTTCTCTTTTCTCGTCTGACCGGCAATACCCAACGTATTTATGATAATCGATCATAATTAATCCACGTATAGTAATAAATCAATCCAGGTATGGTAAGGTCATAATCTCTACTTTTAATGGACGAATTGGTTGAATAGTCCCCCCCACTTTCAATCGGTTTATTTTCAACCGGTTTATTTTCAACCGGTTTTTCTTTGTCCCACCTCCCACCAGCCCCTCCCACCGGTTTTTCTTTTTTCTCGTCTGACCGGCAATACCCAACGTATTTATGGTAATCAATCATAATTAATCCACGTATAGTAATAAATCAATCCAGGTATGGTAAGGTCATAACTCAGGAAATTTTGAATATGGTAATTATATTGTAATAAATTTAAATTACCCCAAAGGCTATCAATCCAGGTATGGTAAGGCCATAACTCGGGAAATATCGAATATGGTAATAAATTTAAATTACCACCAGGTATGGTAAGGCTATCGATCTAGGTATGGCACGCCCTCATCTGATCACCTATCACAATCTCCAGCCCCACGCACGCACCAACGTATTTATGGTAATCAATCATAATTAATCCACGTATAGTAATAAATCAATCCAG
The DNA here is from genome assembly GCA_034509565.1 of Triticum monococcum. Taxonomy (NCBI): domain Eukaryota; kingdom Viridiplantae; phylum Streptophyta; class Magnoliopsida; order Poales; family Poaceae; genus Triticum; species Triticum monococcum. The sequence goes on along the minus strand of CM067843.1, from coordinate 69,397,386 downwards.
GTATGGTAAGGTCATAACTCAGGAAATTTTGAATATGGTAATTATATGGTAATAAATTTAAATTACCCCAAAGGCTATCAATCCAGGTATGGTAAGGCCATAACTCGGAAATATCGAATATGGTAATAAATTTAAATTACCACCAGGTATGGTAAGGCTATCGATCCAGGTATGGCACGCCCTCAACTGATCACCTATCACAATCTCCAGCCCCACGCACGCACCAAAGAACCCACCCGGCACCAAACGCAGCTCCTCTCGATCCCCTCGAGTAAACGCCGCCACCGTTGTGCGATCTTCCTGACACAGACGCCGTCGCCGCCTCCTTCCCACCTACGGCGTCCCCCACGTCCATGGTGACGGCGCTCGCGTCCTACACTGACCCTCCGCCTCATATAGGTTCGTCGTTGATGGAGTGGGATGTGCCGCTGCGGTTTGGGGAGGCGCAATCACGATCTGGTTGGGATCTCAGTGTGGACTCGTTCTCTACGATGAAGGATGGCGCTGCCTCCCTGGCAAATGGGATCGGAGGAAGGGGCTCTACGTCGTGAATGTCGGCGAGGCGGCGGCCGAAGGCGAGCCCGACGGTGAGCACGGGTGTTCGTCCCATGAAATAGGCGGCCACGGAGGGCGGATCTGAGGCCACCCCAATCGCCGGTGGCCCTTCCTCCCATTGCTCATCGCCTCCATTCTCTCTCTCCTCTAAATCTTTGTCGCTCCTGTCTGATTCTGGCCGACGCCATCCGTCTCTCGCATCGACCACCACCAGCACGGCTGCGGACGAGGCGCAACCGCAGACGCCGCCGCCGCCATCCTCATCCACCTCCTCCACCATCCTTCCCAGCCGTCGTCGGGTACCCGCCATCTGCGCTCTAGCCCACCCGCTCCCTCCTATCCCCTCCCCCTGCCTGCCAGCCCCGTGATCCATCGCACAGATTGCAGGTACTACAGCGACCTCCTCCCCAGCGGATCCGGCCTCCTCCGATGGAGATCCATCCTGGGCACCGCCTTATTCTCATGCGTGCACGTCTATATCAACGTCTCATTCCACCTCACCTGAGCCTTTACCTTCCCACCTCTGCTTCAGATCCACATCACTTTGCAAGGTATGTGCTTGATTGTTCCGAACTGGATCGATGGATTGTGCAAGGTACTTTGGGTGTCGTCATTGACGGCAATTGTCACGCCATGCTACCATCGGAGGGGTCCCTCATCGATCATTAGGGTCTTCCGAACTGCACGAGCTCCATTGAGAAGGATGTTTTTAATTATGGTTTTGCCTACATGCTTTCTTTGCCTGTATCTACTTAGCTAATGTCTTCTTATAGATAGTAGCTGCTGAAGTGGTGATCAAAGTTGTTCACTATAAGGAAACAACCATGATAACAAAAGTGTATATTCCCTGACCTTTGACCTGAAGTACTTTTTCATTAGAAATTTGCAACAGCCAGGCATTGAAATTAGCAACAGCTTCGTACGTACTGAACTAATTTGCAGCAACACGTACTGAACTAAGTTAGGTTATGCTCATCGTTCCAACATGCTTAGTGATAACCACCTAGCAAGCTGATCAAACATGAAAAAATTGAAGTGCTACTGCTAATCGTACTATTCTGAATGTGAAAATCTATTTAATTGGCTCTTCTCTAATTGTACACTTGCATAAATCTCAGATCTTGCAAATTACATTATAACCATAAAAGTCATGCTTTGACTCCTATAGGGCCTTTTGCACTTTAATATGACTAATAATTTGCCTTAATATCACAGATTGTATTACTACCTTTCTAAGTGAATGACATTCAAGAAGGTCATTAAATAAAACCAAGAAATCCTTCTGGTATTGGAGTGTAGGAAAGTTGAGACTATAAAACCAAAAGGTTATATTTACGTTTATTAGAGAAGGTTCTTTACTTTTTATAGGAAAACACAAAATGTTGTGATGTAGAGTCTAGGTGGTGGGCCTCCTTGATCCACTTGGTGGATGAGGGCGACTCCGGTCCTGGCACCCATAGTGCCAGTGATCCAAAAATCATAGGGCCTGGATATAGCTCTAGCAGACGTATGCGGCTTGCGCATCGAGCTTGGTCGTCTCGAGCATGGAGATAGGCGAGTTGTAGACCAAGAGCTGGTACAGAGATAGGCGAGTTGTAGACAAGAGCTGGTGGGCAGCAAGAAACGCATGCACACCAAAAAACAAATCTGAGTCACATGCCTACTTCTATTGGTTTCTACAAAGAGCGGCTAGCTTAGATCTTAGACCAGTCGGTCACTGTCGAGGTCGCCAAGGTGATCTTACAGCACCGCCGTGGGGATTTCTCATGATTTTATGTAGGCAAGCCGCAAGCGGTGGTGGTGATTGGCTGGGTGGTGTCACTGTCTTGGGAAGAGACGAAGTGATGGTAAAAGTAAGCAGGATCCGATGATTCTTCCGTGGGGATAGCCAAAGTCAAGATGTCGACTACAGACTCGTCGCAGACTTGCAGTGAACCTGGATGCGGCGAGCCTGATTTGTGGATCGATGGCGGGTCTTGACTTTGTTAGGCTGGGATTGGATGGTTGCGGAGGATGGTGTGCTTGGTTGGGTTTCCATGGAAGAATGTGGCCTCCTCGTGGATCTGGTCATGCCCATCCTAAAGAACATTGTGTCCCTAGCTCCCTCGAGGAGCAAGGACAGTGCAAGCGGCAGCAGGGGGTAGGGGTAGATGTGGGGAGGGATGTCGGCGGCTGCTCGAGGTCATCATGATGAAACCCTTGACGTCCCATCTTCATCAATGGAAGTGGAAGAGCACGAAGTCGATATTGGATAGGAGTTTGAGTTCTTTTTGGCACCGATCGGTTCCCCACTTTAGAGATGTATTTTTTTGCGTGCGAGCAAACAGTGGGTTGATTCTAAAAGGGATAGGCACTTTTCAACAGAAGTGCATGACGGACCAAAAATATGACCTCATTTTATTCGTTTGATAGATATCGTATTATTCGTTGTTGTTCGTTCGGTGAAATTTCCTAATATTTGATTGTTGTGTTTCTAATTAGAGCACCCCATAATCACCCAATATGAGGGGATGATAAATGAAAGATACTGATTATAAATTTTGAAGAGCCCGTGGCAACGCACGGGCGTTATACTAGTTTTTAATAGGTTTCTGAAAGCCTGTTTGACATCACTCCGCTTCATACTCTCGCTCCTGGAGCTGGCGGAGTTGAAGTTAAAAATTATGGAGAGGGGGAACATGTGCTCCGCAGATCCTCGAATTGTAGGGAGCAGCTGGATTGCCGAACAGCTCTTAAATGTCTAGCGTTGACATCCCCTCCGTCACTAGGTCCACATGGAAACCAGCCCAAAATATCTTAGAGAGACAGGGAACCAATAACCACCAAGTGCACATGGTAAACAGCCCAAAAAGTGGCGACCTGCCCGGTCCCTCGGTCCCACCCAACAGCCCAGCGGAGTGAAGAAAGTGAGTAAAGGCAGATCGGATGTGCAGGCAGGGAATACTCAGTGCACGAACGACGCTTCCCTGCCTCTCAATCAACTACGTTTAAACAAAAGAAAAGAACGTATGCGCGCAGCAAGTGTTGACAATCATCCCCAATAATTCGATCGTTCTCTCCATCCATCCGGTGCAGCTAGAGCCTAGATGAGGTGAGGTGGCGCAAGGGCACCCACCCGAATTGGTATCGCCAACATCAGACCTCCACCTGCGCATGCCACGTAGCGGCGGATACGCTGCCATTATCTGCAAATGGCAAAACTAATCTCAATCGCCGAAAGCACCAACCAAAACCCTCAAAATCAGTCGGCAACAGCGACCTGCCGTGCCGACATGGATAAAGTCGCGACGACGTAACCACCTTCTCCAATTTTAGTATAAACCCAGCACACACCCCCTGCGCAGGAGCAAATCCTATGCGCAGCTCCGCCGCAGCCAATCCCGCGCCCCACCTCCACTTGGCAGAGCTCAACAGCTTTCCCCCTCCTCGCTCCTGCCTTCCCTTCCTCGTGAGGCGGGCCGAAACGGCTCTGAGGCGACGCGCACACTGTCATTCATCCCGCAGATCCACGCAGAACCAGCTCCATTCTTTACAGATCCCGGAGCGGATTTCGCACGGGAACCCACCGCCCACAAGCCGCCGCGTGATCCTGCTCCTGCTCCTCGTCGTCGTCCTAGGGGCCATGGGGAATAGCATATACAAGTTCCTGTGCGGGGTGTGCTCGGACCTCTCCGACGCCGCGTTCCAGCCCCACGGCGCGCACGCCGCCGTCGCCGCGCTCGGCCGCGACATCCTCGAGTTCCAGCGCACCAAGCAGGTCCCCGAGGGCCTCAGCCGCCACGTCGTCTCCTCCGCCGCCGCGCAGGCCAACTGGTACCCATAATTCCTCTTCCCCTCTCGGAGCTGACGACGAGCTCGTCGCCGGAGATCCAGAAACAGATAGCTGTCGAACCAACGTGGATGCGAAGGCTAGCTTCGAGGTGCCCAATTGCGAAAGCGACCTTCAAAGAAGAATTGGATAAAAGAAATTGGGTAGTTGTAGCATTTGTTAAAGGGTAGGACACAAGTAACCGGGATATTTGGTTGAGAAAATTAAGCATTAAGGATTTTTTTTTCTTTTTTTTCATGACAGAACCTCAGATGAGATAACTAATTAACTACCATAGTCACCGGTAAACCAGACAATTAACAACTCACTGCTACTTACTGAGACGTTTCCTAGCAGTTGCTAAGGCTTGCGGTAGAAGGTACTGAGATGTTTCCTTGAACTGACTGTGAACATTCGTAGAAGAAGCTTGTTAGTAGTATCAGTGAAAAAAAAAACGCTGCCGCGCACGATGATTATGTTTCTGAAAAATTGAAACCATTGGTGTTGCTGCTGATGTGAAGGTACAAGAAGCTGCAAGTGGCATGGAAGAAGGCGAGGCCAGCGCCGACCACGCCGGAGGAGGCCGGCCGCCTCGTGGTGCTGACGCTGAAGAACCACCAGAAGGCGGACGTGGACGGCCTCCTCGCCTTCTACGGCCTCCCGCACCCGAACGAGGCGGGATCGGCGCCAGCGCCGGCCGCCGGTCACCACGCCCCTCCGGCCCAGCACAGCGCCCCCGCGCACAAGCCGCAGGGCGTCAAGTTCGAGCTGCACACGCTCCCGGTGGACGCCAAGGCGGTGGCCGACGGCGACACGGTGACGGTGTACGTGGACACGAATGACGCCCCCAGCGAGATCAAGAAGGCCGCGGCGGAGCGCACCAAGGCGCGCGCCGCCAGGAACTACCCCACGGCCGACGCGCTCCAGAAGACCATCGCCGCCGCGGGATACAGAATGGTTCCCAACGCCAAGGGCGTTGAGGTGCTCGCCAAAAAGTACAGGATCAGGCTAAGGTAACAACTATGTACACTTGTACAGTACTATAATTGATTCAGTGATCAAGATCGGCTAGCTTGTGTGAATAAGTTCTTATGAAATGAGATGAAATGGGATGTGATGCAGTGGGATCGACGCGCCGGAGAGCGCGATGCCGTACGGAAAGGACGCCACGGAGGCGCTGCTGAAGCTGGTGGAGGGCAAGTGCCTGACGGTGCACGTCTACAACACCGACCGCTACGGCAGGTCCGTCGGGGATCTCCACGTCGGCGGGGTCTTCGTGCAGGTGAGAAACCAATCAAGAACCCATACCTTCAGCTTCAGTCTTCAGAACAGCTCGCCTCGTGGAAGCAACTTGGAAAGAACTGCAACATCAATTTCTTGCCATCTACGGCATGTCAGCTTGCATTCTTGTACTGTACTAGTTTAATAGTGCTGTGTCACACTAGTAGAGGCGAACTTAGACAAACTGTTGCTTCTGCATTCTGCTGGGAACACGTTCAGAAACAGCTATGCCTTTTCTGAGAGTCAACTGCTCTACAAAAAACTTCAGAAGATAACAAATCCCCTCTTGCTTTGTCCGCAGGAGCAAATGCTGAAGAAAGGCTTCGCGTGGCACTACACCGCCTACGACAAACGCCCGGAGCTTGCCAAGGTAAAATCATCACCAGTCCACATACAGATACACACACTACACACTACAAACTGATCACCTGACTGTAAAAAGAACCATGGAGAGATCGTGAGGTGGTATGGAATCAAACCATGAAGTTGCTGACAGAAACTAATCATCTCTTTGACCTACCTGCAGTGGCAGAGCCAGGCGCAGGCCGCCCGCAAGGGCCTGTGGGCGGCGTCCAAGCCGCAGGAGCCGTGGGAGTACAGGAAGGCCAAGCGCAACGGCAACGCGTGATCCCATCTCCATAGGCCGCACGCAGAGAGTTCAAGGAGATATATGTTGTAACTGTTGTGTGTATGTGCTGTGACCATGATGGACAGCTGATTGATTGATTCGTGGCCTGCTGCACTGCAGATCCGTAGCCCAGAGCAGCGCTCGCACCACTGTACTTACAACAAGTTAGGTGTAGTAGTGAAAAGACTAGCCAAAAGCTAGCGCGGGGTCGTGAAGCAGAGGAGGGCACACATTGAGATTGGTTGGTGTGATTGTGTTGTTGTTGTACCTGGTGATTAATTTGTGTGATTGTGTTGTACAATACTTTCTTGGGTTGGACTGTTGGTGTTGTTTTTTGAACAGAAAAATGCTGATTCATAGGCTGATGTTGAGTAGAATGCAGCTACCTATATATTCTGATGAACTTCTGTTTTTGCCACTACTCTTATTATAACTAAGTGAGCTCTTTTAACATTGCCCCTCTTACCTATACGAGGTAAGAGCATCTACAACCATGATGAATTAATTTGTTGCCCTATATGTCCGCGGACGTGTTCGGGGGGTATCTAGGCGTGTGTCCGCTTTGAGCCATTATTTGTCCGTGCACTGCACACGACCATGTCCCCAAAATTGTCCAGACATATGTGATTGGTAGGGATGGAGAGAGAAAGAGAAAAGAAAGAATTTAGAAAAAGAAAAAAAAGATGGTCCGATGTGACGGACTGCCCAGACACCCTCGTCTCCTCCTTAGTCCCTACTTATGGGTCGGATTTGGGGGTTTATGGACAACCCGGGTATATGAGAACGAAATAAGGGCACTGGTTGGGTGCCATATTTCTCTTCTTTTCCCCTATCCGAGGACAGTTTAAGGGGCCATGTTGTGGATGCTCCAAGAGTACCAAATAACATGTGGGACCAACCTGTTAGCACATTATTATATTAACCAGAATACTTCACACCTAAGGCACGCCTGAGTGGGAACCTTTCCGATGCATAGCTCGGCTCCAACACTTGTAAGAAGCGAGGTGTTCTCGGTCGCCTCAGATGCTGCCCGATGTCAAATAAAATCTAAAATATTTTATATATTTTTTAGGGGTTAAACTTAGTTTTAGATTTGTTAGGAGTACAAAATACAGAAGAATCTAGAAAATTAAAGAAATACAAAGAAATCTAAAATTAAGAAGAAGAAATACAGAAAATGTAAAAATATATAAAATTTAATAGTTTTTAGGGGATATAAAAGATTAATAAAAAAATACAGAAAATGTAAAAGGGATACGTGCCGGGTCGGCCTTAAGGCTTGACTTCAGGGGGGTGCTTGATCCATGGCGGGCCGAAGGCCACCTGGGCGTTTTATTTACGTGCCGGGCCGAAATCCATGCCCGCGGCCGGTCCTAATAGCACGGCCCGGCCAGGTTTGCGCTTAACCAATGATTTCAGGGAAGTAGCACGAGCATCCTCGGCCGAAGCAGCAATGGAGGAAAAGGCGACCCAGAAAGCGGCGGCGGAGGGGAACCCCTCGCCGGAGTTGTGCCTCAGGATCCCCGGGGACTACGCCGTCGGCTCCATCCCCACCGTCCTATACGTCCCCGACTTCATCTCCCAGACCGAGCAGGCCCAGCTCCTCCACCATGTACTGGACCAATCCTCTCCTTCCTTTCTACTACTCGCCCGATCCCCTACTTTGGTTTCGCTTCTTCCTCTCTTGCTCGTGTGGTTTGACGCTCTCTCTGGTGGCGGCCTCCGTTGCAGATATACCAGGCACCGGCGCCCAAGTGGAAGATTTTGAAAAACCGGCGGCTCCAGAACTGGGGTGCGTCTTGCCGGCTGCAGCCCCTGAACTGAATCCCTTCTTGGAAATCTGCGCTATCCTTTTGTTTTCTCGGCTCTGGGGAATTGTTGATTTGGTGGACATGTGCTGTGCAGGAGGAGTGGTGCACGAGAAGGGGCTACTGCCGCAGGCATGTGAGTATCCATCAGCATTGTAATGTTCAGCACAATTTTGTGGATTCCGTGTCATAATGCGGCGTGCTTTACATAACTGAAGTGCCCCCATGTCGTTTTACGGAGATACTTCAGGGATTCGTTGTTCCTCATAATTTGGCTGCTATAAGCTTGCTAACATAGTATGGATGTCCTCTGCCCTCTCTAGAATCCTTACAAATGACGAAATCTCCATCAGAGTTTGAGGAAGAGACATGAAAGAAGATCTCATGTTCTCAGTTTTGAGAGATAACAAGAACTATTCATATTATCATCTCCTCTCTCTCTCTCTTTCCATGAGTCAAATAAAATCTGTTAAAACGGTTTGCTCCTTTGTTTAATTTGTTTTGCTACTCCAGTTATAATGCCCCACAACAGATCACATGTTTTTGTTCAAATCACATTTCGTTTGGTCTATTACATAATTTAAGGTTTATTATTATTGCTCTATCATCCTTGCATCTTGCAGGCATCTTTTTGTTGTCGGGTAAACAGAAACTTATTTTAGATGCCCCTACCCACTCTGTAATCCAAACAGTGGCAGAATTGCTTTGAGTGTGTGTGGTAGAGATGTGTGAAAAGATCTTGTGTGCTCAGTTAAATAAATTGCAAAAGCAATATGCATTGTCTTATGTTCTCTCTTTCTAATAGTGAAACAAAAATGGTTATTTTTTATTTTTGACAAACAACTGCATCGGGCTATTTATTGTTAATGAGAGAGCTGGGAAGATCTCAACTCTGGGAGATTACAGAGATAGGAAACACAGAAAAGGAAGGCAAGAAAAGAGGGGAGGTACAGGAGGTCAAAGAGCAAAAAACAGTAGCTACCCAGGCTGAGATGTTCGATCAGCAACCACGCCGCCAGCTGTTACCAGATATCTTCGCATAGGGGCATTGGACAAGCATGTGATCCCCAACAACAGATTGCGTGCTGTTTTTGTGTGCATTATTGTTTTTGGCCTACTGCATCATAAGGATTAATCTCATGTGTTTCATGCAATTTGTTGGCTGGTATTTATGCATGCTTGGCATTGTACAAAAGACAAAAATAGTGTTTTCTCAAGAACTAGAAATATGGCGAGTGCTTAAAATTACAAACAGTGTACATTCTATTTTTTTTCTGTTAGGTAGTCATCAGTTTTTAGCATTGAAATTATGTTCATTTGTCTAATATTGCAGTGCCTCCATGGCTTACAAAGATAACTGACAGAATCTGCCAGTGGACTGGTTTATTTCCTTCAGCAATCAATCATGTTCTGATTAATGAGTATCATCCTAATCAAGGGATCATGGTTAGTAATCATCAGCTCCATATTTGTTCATTTCTCTGGTGCATCTTTTATAGTTTGCTCACTGAACTACAATAACACTGCACCTTTCAGCCACACCAAGATGGTCCTGCCTATTTTCCTGTTGTCGCTATCATATCCCTTGCTTCACCAGTTGTGCTTGATTTCACACCCCATGGAAAGCTCAGAGGGCTCGAACATACATATCCCCAAAATGCACAATCTGATGAGTTGCAGGAGAGTAATGGTTTCTATAAGGTTGAAGGCACAAAGGAAGCTGCTCCTGCGTCTTCGTCACTTCTACTAATGCCCTGCAGCCTGTTAATTTTCAAAGATCAGGCTTATACAGGTTAGCCCTATAGTTTCTTTGCTGAATTAGCTAGATAAAAAACCTCTTCAAATTATTATTTTTGGCAAAACTAGTCTTAGTTATTTATATTTTCATGACATCTGCAGATTTCCTACATGGTATACAAGACAATGAGCTGCATAATCTAGACAAGGTGAAACTTTTGCCAACTGCAAACCACTCTGAATACGAGCAAACTAACAATCTGCGTCATTTGCATTCTACAGGTTGCAAATATCTCGCAGTGTCCACAATTCAAGCATCTAAGCAATGATTACAGCCCAGGCAAAGCAGATAGCAGTGCTAGCTCTGAGCCAAGTGGCACCTTCCGCAGGACCACGACAAGAGTCTCGTTGACGTGCCGGCTAGTGTTGAATGTGCACAGTAAGCTGTTCAAATTCTAGTATCCGTATGGCCTGCTTACATCAGCATGGCCGGTGGGACAACGGTGAGAAAGATCTGTAGTAGATACAGAGAAGTATGCTAGCAAATCAGAGGATGAGAGGAACACACCATATTGCCCTTATCTGGCCGGTATGAACCATTCAAAATGTGAAATTCACGATGTATCCCCTCGGCGGACAGGGTTCACTTGTGCTGCAGTTTATCCATGATTGCATATGTTCGTTCTTGATGTGGTGAATCAGAGTGCTTATCCTTGGTTGATCATATCAATGTAGAAAATATGCATGAATTTTCTTGAATGTAACGGTAGAATGATCTTTTGGTCCTACTAGTAATTTCTGAATATACTGCATGGGATATAGCTGCACTGATGGTTAACATTATTTGAATTTGGCACAACCAGAATATATATATATATATATATATATATATATATATATATATATATATATATATATATATATATAGTAGAGGTCATTCCGGCCATGGTTTGTTTTGTGATGAAAATCGTTGGAGAAATATGTTCATGATCCTGTCCAAATAGTCTTATATTTGTTCTTCCATGAACGGGCAAATGACGGAACATTTGCATGTAAATTTTAATGAAATTCAGAAAAAAAATCATGAAATGACATTGTGCTTTCATTTAAGGAAAAAAAATAAGAACAAATGAAAACGGGGAACTAGAAGCCACTCTGCCTTATTCTTATAGGAGAAATTGCAGAGACTTTGAACCCGAGCCAGCGACAACAACCTTGTGCTGTCTACCTTTGTACCAAGGCCAACTTACTATTTCAGGAAATTTTCATGGTCTGTTTAAAAAGAATCATAAATTCCCCTGCTCATGTTGTTGTGATCAAGAGATACTGTGTACTATAAATATTATAGAAATGAGTCGTCATAATAGCTACATTTTTTTACTTTCTTTTTTTTCCGAGCTTAAGAGTTTTTTTTTACAAACTGCAATCTTCAAGACGGCGGCGAAGGTCTATTGTAATTCCATGGGCCTCGCGATGGAATTTTGATTACAAGTAATTAATCTAATGGGGATGGAGAGGATATGATAATGAAAATAGCGATGGAAATGATTCTAAAAAATGGCTATGGAAATGTGATTTCATTTTTTTACAGGGTATGAAGATGTGAAGTTTTTTTTAGGGGTATGAAGATTTTTTTTTTTGAGAATCCGTACCCAGTGGATTAACTCAGAATATTGTCAGGGATACAGATGAAGTTTGGCTTCACAGCCAGCCAAACATGTCTACCAAAAGGTAAAGAAAGAGCAGCTTTAGCTAAGGAATGTGCTTCTAAATTTGAGTCTCTCTTCTCGTGCAAAACATCGGCCGAAGCAAAATCCTTCAAACTCCTCCTCAGCTCAAAGATGATTGCTTTAGAAGCTCCCAAATAATCAGACTTGAGGTGGCTACTGATTGTCTGAATTTAGGGGTATGAAGATGTGAAGTTGATTTTTTTTTGAGTGGTAAACCAAAACTTTATTGCGAAGTAGCAGCTCGGTTTACAGGAATAACAAATTGGTCATGGGGTAAACCCAGCCACAAATGGCGACCAACATCTAATGAAGTAGAAAATTTACCTAAATTGTGTGCATCAACATTCATAGAACGACTTTCAAAAATGAAATCACAGCTTGTGAGTTCTCTTGCCCGAGCATTAATCTCCTTAATGATTGCACTATACCTTCCTTCAGTTTCATTCTTTATCTCCGCCACCACTGATTTATTATCACATGCAATAACAATTTTGTCGAGGGACAAGTCCAGCGCAAGCGCCAGAGCTTCACGGCAAGCGAGTGCCTCCAATGTTGCCGGGTCTGAAATGTCGGTAAATACCATAGCTGATGAACCCAAGAAGAGGCCTGTGTGATCACGGCAAACCGTAGCGGATGCGCCACTATTACCATTTCTTGCAAGACCTCCGTCAACTTGTATCTTCGCCACCCCGGGGCTCGGCGCTGTCCATTTCATTGTACTTCTCACCCGCATCCCATCCGTAACTGGATGCGTTGCTTTGCAAGACTCAGTTTTCAAGGACTCCAATTCGGATATGAAGCTAGTGACGAAGCCATGAGTGGCATGTGGACTCTGAAGGATTCCCTCATGGATCGCTTTTCTTCTTGCTGCCCAAATAGCCCATAGAGTAACAACTAACTTGATCATGCTAGCATGTGGTAAGTCGTCAATAGTTGAAAATAGCCAAAGCTTGGCATTTGGCTCAGTCGACGCTTGAACATAGTCAGCCACATCATCATCGACCAGAGCCCAAATGCAGCGGGCAATAGAGCACTCCAAGAGTGAATGGCGCCAACTATCCCGCATCCCGCAAAGCTGACATTTGTCATCGTTGGCCATATTCCTTCCATGCCGAACATCTTCAGTGGGGATGGAGTGCTTAGCTAATCGCCACAAAAAATTACGAATCTTTCCCGGGACTTGGACTGACCAGAGCGAGGTCCAAGATTTAGCTTCAACTTCATAATCAGAAGAACATGTATTCCCTTCGAGCCCGTCTTCTCTACGCCTTTTTGTATCTGCCAACATACGATAGGCCGATCGCACTATGAAGATTCCGTTTCTTTCAAAGTTCCAAGCCCAATAATCATCCATTCTCTGAGTACATAAAGGAATACTCAATATGGACTTGGTGTTGGAGAACGTTGCAGAAAACAAAAAATTTTCCTACTCGTTTCACCAAGATCATCTAGGAGTTCATCTAGCAACGAGTCACGAGATGCATCTACATACCTTTGTAGATCGCGTGCGGAAGCGTTCAACGAACGGGGATGATGTAGTCGTACACAACGTGATCCAAATCACCGATGACCAGCGCCGAACGGACGGCACCTCCGCGTTCAACACACGTACGGGACGGGAGACGTCACCTCCTTCTTGATCCAGCAAGGGGGAAGGAGAGGTTGACGAAGATCCAGCAGCAGGACGGCGTGGTGGTGGATGCAGGGCGTCGCAGTAGCAGGGCTTCGCCTATACTACGAGGAAGAGAGACGTAACGGGGAGAGAGGGAGGCGCCAGGGGCTGGTGTATCAAGTCCCTCCTCTCCCCCACTATATATAGGGGTGCCATGGGGGGGCGCCGGCCCTAGTAGATGGAATCTACTAGGGGGGCGGCGGCCTAGGGTGGGGCTTGCTCCCCAAGGCAAGGGGGGCGCCCCCTCTAGGGTTTCCCCTTAGCCCTAGCCGCATGGGCCCCCTAGGGGCTGGCGCCCCAGCCCACTATGGGCTGGGTTCCCTCCTATTTCAGCCCATGGGGCCCTCCGGGATAGGTGGCCCCACCCGGTGGACCCTCGGGACCCTTCCGGTGGTCCCGGTACAATACCGGGTACCCCGAAACTTGTCCCGATGGCCGAAACTGCACATCCTATATACAATTCTTTACCTCCGGACCATTTCGGAACTCCTCGTGACGTCCTGGATCTCATCCGGGACCCCGAACAACATTCGGGTTACTGCATATACTTATCTTCACAACCCTAGCGTCACCGAACCTTAAGTGTGTAGACCCTACGGGTTCGGGAGACAAGCAGACATGACCGAGATGACTCTCCGGTCAATAACCAACAGCGGGATCTGGATACCCATGTTGGCTCCCACATGCTCCACGATGATCTCATCGGATGAACCACGATGTCGAGGATTCAATCAACCCCGTGTGCAATTCCCTTTGTCAATCGATATATTACTTGCCCGAGATTCGATCGTCGGTATCCTAATACCTCGTTCAATCTCGTTACCGGCAAGTCACTTTACTCGTACCGTAATGCATGATCCCGTGACTAGACACTTGGTCACTTTGAGCTCATTATGATGATGCATTACCGAGTGGGCCCAGTGATACCTCTCCGTCATACGGAGTGACAAATCTCAGTCTTGATCCGTGTCAACCCAACAGACACTTTCGGAGATACCCGTAGTATACCTTTATAGTCACCCAGTTACGTTGTGACGTTTGGTACACCCAAAGCACTCCTACGATATCCGGGAGTTACACGATCTCATGGTCTAAGGAAAAGATACTTGACATTGCAAAACTCTAGCAAACGAACTATACGATCTTTATGCTATGTTTAGGATTGGGTCTTGTCCATCACATCATTCTCCTAATGATGTGATCTCGTTATCAATGACATCTTATGTCCATAGCCAGGAAACCATGACTATCTGTTGATTAACGAACTAGTTAACTAGAGGCTTACTAGGGACATGTTGGTGTCTGTTATTCACACATGTATTACGATTTTCGGATAACACAATTATAGCATGAATAAAGACAATTACCATGAACAAGGAAATATAATAATAATGCTTTTATTATTGCCTCTAGGGCATATTTCCAACAGTCTCCCACTTGCACTAGAGTCAATAATCTAGTTACATTGTGATGAATCGAACACCCATGGAATTCTGGTGTTGATCATGTTTTGCCCTAGGGAGAGGTTTAGTCAACGGATCTGCTACACTCAGGTCCGTATGTACTTTACAAATATCTATGTCTCCATCCTGAACATTTTCACGAATGGAGTTGAAGCGACGCTTGATATGCCTTGTCTTCTTGTGAAACCTGGGCTCCTTGGCAAGTGCAATAGCTCCAGTGTTGTCACAGAAGAGCTTGATCGGCCCCGACGCATTGGGTATGACTCCGAGGTCGGTGATGAACTCCTTCACCCAGATTGCTTCATGTGCTGCCTCCGAGGCTGCCATGTACTCCGCTTCACATGTAGATCCCGCCACGACGCTCTGCTTGCAACTGCATCAGCTTACTGCCCCACCATTCAAAATATACACGTATCCGGTTTGTGACTTTGAGTCATCCAGATCTGTGTCGAAGCTAGCGTCGACGTAACCCTTTACGACGAGCTCTTCGTCACCTCCATAAACGAGAAACATCTCCTTAGTCCTTTTCAGGTACTTCAGGATATTCTTGACCGCTGTCCAGTGTTCCTTGCCGGGATTACTTTGGTACCTTCCTACCAAACTTACGGCAAGGTTTACATCAGGTCTGGTACACAGCATGGCATACATAATAGAACCTATGGCTGAGGCATAGGGGATGACACTCATCTCTTCTATTTCTTCTGCCGTGGTCGGACTTTGAGCCGAGCTCAATTTCATACCTTGTAACACAGGCAAGAACCCCTTCTTAGATTGATCCATATTGAACTTCTTCAATATCTTATCAAGGTATGTGCTTTGTGAAAGACCTATGAGGCGTCTCGATCTATCTCTATAGATCTTGATGCCTAATATATAAGCAGCTTCTCCAAGGTCCTTCATTGAAAAACTCTTATTCAAGTAGGCCTTGATGCTGTCCAAAAGTTCTATATCATTTCCCATCAAAAGTATGTCATCTACATATAATATGAGAAATGCTACAGAGCTCCCACTCACTTTCTTGTAAACACAGGCTTCTCCATAAGTCTGCGTAAACCCAAACGCTTTGATCATCTCATCAAAGCGAATGTTCCAACTCCGAGATGCTTGCACCAGCCCATAAATCGAGCGTTGGAGCTTGCACACTTTGTCAGCATTCTTAGGATCGACAAAACCTTCCGGCTGCATCATATACAATTCTTCCTTAAGGAAACCATTAAGGAATGCCGTTTTGACGTCCATTTGCCATATTTCATAATCGTAAAACGCGGCAATTGCTAACATGATTCGGACGGACTTCAGCTTCGCTACCGGTGAGAAAGTCTCATCGTAGTCAACCCCTTGAACTTGTCGATAACCTTTAGCGACAAGCCGAGCTTTATAGATGGTCACATTACCATCTGCGTCTGTCTTCTTCTTAAAGATCCATTTATTCTCTATGGCTCGCCGTTCAATGGGCAAGTCAGTCAAAGTCCATACTTCGTTTTCATACATGGATCCTATCTCGGATTTCATGGCTTCTAGCCATTTGTCGGAATCCGGGCCCGCCATCGCTTCTTCATAGTTCGAAGGTTCACCGTTGTCTAACAACATGATTTCCAAGACAGGGTTGCCGTACCACTCTAGTGCGGAACGTGTCCTTGTGGACCTTCGAATTTCAGTAGTAACTTGATCAGAAGTTTCATGATCATCATCATTAACTTCCTCTCTAGTCGGTGTAGGCACCTCAGGAACATTTTCTTGAGTTGCGCCATTTTTCGGTTCAAGAGGTAATACTTCATCAAGTTCTATTTTCCTCCCACTTACTTCTTTCGAGAGAAACTCTTTCTCTAGAAAGGATCCATTCTTGGCAACAAAGATCTTGCCTTCGGATCTGAGGTAGAAGGTATACCCAATAGTTTCTTTTGGGTATCCTATGAAGACGCATTTTTCCGACTTGGATTCGAGCTTTTCAGGTTGAAGTTTCTTGACATAAGCATCGCATCCCCAAACTTTCAGAAACGACAACTTAGGTTTCTTTCCAAACCATAATTCAAACGGTGTCGTCTCAACGGATTTTGACGGAGCCCTATTTAAAGTGAATGCAGCAGTCTCTAAAGCATAGCCCAAAAGGATAGTGGTAAATCGGCAAGAGACATCATAGACCGCACCATATCTAATAGAGTGCGATTACGACGTTCGGACACACCGTTACGCTGAGGTGTTCCAGGCGGCATGAGCTGTGAAACTATTCCACATTTTCTTAAGTGTGTGCCAAATTCGTGACTCAAGTATTCTCCTCCACGATCAGATCGTAGAAACTTGATTTTCTTGTCACGTTGATTCTCAACCTCATTCTGAAATTCCTTGAACTTTTCAAAGGTTTCAGACTTGTGTTTCATTAAGTAAATATATCCATATCTACTCAAATCATCAGTGAGAGTAAGAACATAACGATAGCCGCCGCGAGCCTCAACACTCATTGGACCGCACACATCCGTATGTATGATTTCTAATAAGTTGGTTGCTCGCTCCATTGTTCCTGAGAACGGAGTCTTGGTCATTTTACCCATAAGGCATGGTTCGCACGTGTCAAATGATTCATAATCAAGAGACTCTAAAAGTCCATCTGCATGGAGCTTCTTCATGCGTTTGACACCTATGTGACCAAGGCGGCAGTGCCACAAGTATGTGGGACTATCATTATTAACCTTACATCTTTTGGTACTCACACTATGAACATGTGTAGCATTACGTTCGAGATTCATAAAGAATAAACCATTCACCATAGGAGCATGACCATAAAACATATCTCTCATATAAATAGAACAACCATTATTCTCGGATTTAAATGAGTAGCCATCTCGAATTAAACGAGATCCCGATACAATGTTCATGCTCAAAGCTGGTACTAAATAACAATTATTGAGGTTTAAAACTAATCCCGTAGGTAAATGAAGAGGCAGCGTGCCGACGGCGATCACATCGACTTTGGAACCATTCCCGACGCGCATTGTCACCTCGTCCTTTGCCAGTCTTCGCCTATTCCGTAGTTCCTGCTGTGAGTTACAAATGTGAGCAACTGCACCGGTATCAAATACCCAAGAGCTACTACGATTACTGGTAAGGTACACATCAATTACATGTATATCACATATACCTTTTGTTTTGCCGGCCTTCTTGTCTGCTAAGTACTTGGGGTAATTCCGCTTCCAGTGACCGCTTCCCTTGCAATAAAAACACTCAGTCTCGGGCTTGGGTCCATTCTTTGGCTTCTTCCCGGCAGCTTGCTTGCCGGGCGCGGCAACCTCCTTGCCGTCCTTCTTGAAGGCTTTCTTACCCTTGCCCTTCTTGAACTTAGTGGTTTTATTGACCATCAACACTTGATGTTCCTTCTTGACTTCTACCTCTGCTGATTTCAGCATAGCAAATACTTCAGGAATGGTCTTTTCCATCCCCTGCATATTGAAGTTCATCACAAAGCTCTTGTAGCTCGGTGGAAGCGACTGGAGGATTCTGTCAATGACCGCATCATCCGGGAGATTAACTCCCAGCTGAGTCAAGCGGTTATGTAATCCAGACATCGTGAGTATGTGCTCACTGACAGAACTGTTTTCCTCCATCTTACAGCTGAAGAACTTGTCGGAGACCTCATATCTCTCGACCCGGGCATGAGCTTGGAAAACCATTTTCAGCTCTTCGAACATCTCATATGCTCCATGTCTCTCAAAACGCTTTTGGAGCCCCGGTTCTAAACTGTAAAGCATGCCGCACTGAACGAGGGAGTAGTCATTGGTACGTGCCTGCCAAGCGTTCATAACGTCTTGTTCAGCAGGGAGGACAGGTGCGTCACCCAGCGGTGCTTGTAGGACATAATCTTTCTTGGCAGCTATGAGGATGATCCTCAGGTTCCGGACCCAGTCCGTATAGTTGCTGCCATCGTCTTTCAGCTTGGTATTCTCTAGGAACGCGTTGAAGTTGAGGACTACGTGGGCCATTTGATCTACAAGACATATTGTAAAATATTTTAGACTAATATTCATGATAATAAAGTTCATCCAATCAAATTATAATGAACTCCCACTTAGATAAGACATCCCTATAGTCATCTAAGTATTACATGATCCTAGTTAACTAGGCCGTGTCCGATCATCACGTGAGACGGACTAGTCAACGTCGGTGAACGTCTTCATGTTGATCGCATCTTCTATATGACTCATGCTCGACCTTTCGGTCTTCTGTGTTTTGAGGCCATGTCTATGCACATGCTAGGCTCATCAAGTTAACCCTAAGTGTTTTGCATGTGTAAAACTGTCTTACACCCGTTGTATGTGAACGTAAGAATCTATCACACCCGATCATCACGTGGTGCTTCGAAACGACGAACTTTAGCAACGGTGCACAGTTAGGGAAGAACACTGCTTGAAATTGTTATGAGGGATCATCTTATTTACTACCGCCATTCTAAGTAAACAAGATGCAAAACATGATAAACATCACATGCAATCAAATAATAAACGTGACATGATATGGCCATTATCACATAGCTCCTTTGATCTCCATCTTGGGGCTCCATGATCGTCTTGTCACCGGCTTGACACCATGATCTCCATCATCGTGTCTCCATGAAGTTGCTCGCCAATCATTACTTCTACTACTATGGCTAACGCGTTTAGCAATGAAGCAAAGTAATTTACATGGCGTTTCTCAATGACACGCAGGTCATATAAAAGAATAAAGACAACTCCTATGGCTCCTGCCGGTTGTCATACTCATCGACATGCAAGTCGTGATTCCTATTACAATAGCATGAACATCTCATACATCACATATAGATCATTCATCATTCATCACAACTTTGGCCATATCATATCACAAACCACTTGCTGCAAAAACAAGTTAGACGTCCTCTAATTGTTGTTGCAAGTTTTTACGTGGCTGAATTAGGGTTCTAGGAAGAACGTTTTCTTACCTATGTGAAAACCACAACGTGATTTGTCAACTTCTATTTACCCTTCATAAGGACCCTGTTCATCAAATCCGCTCCAACTAAAGTAGGAGAGACAGACACCCGCCAGCCACCTTATGCAACCAGTGCATGTTAGTCGGTGGAACCGGTCTCACGTAAGCGTACGTGTAAGGTTGGTCCGGGCCGCTTCATCCCACAATACCGCTGAAGCAAGAAAAGACTAGTAGCGGCAAGAAAGTTGACAAATCCACGCCCACAACAAATTGTGTTCTACTCGCGCAAGAAGAACTACGCATAGACCTAGCTCATGATGCCACTGTTGGAGAACGTTGCAGAAAACAAAAAAATTTCCTACTCGTTTCACCAAGATCATCTAGGAGTTCATCTAGCAACGAGTCACGAGATGCATCTACATACCTTTGTAGATCGCGTGCGGAAGCGTTCAACGAACGGGGATGATGTAGTCGTACACAACGTGATCCAAATCACCGATGACCAGCGCCGAATGGACGGCACCTCCGCGTTCAACACACGTACAGGACGGGAGACGTCTCCTCCTTCTTGATACAGCAAGGGGGAAGGAGAGGTTGACGAAGATCCAGCAGCACGACGGCGTGGTGGTGGATGCAGGGCGTCGCAGTAGCAGGGCTTCGCCTATACTACGAGGAAGAGAGACGTAACGGGGAGAGAGGGAGGCGCCAGGGGCTGGTGTATCAAGTCCCTCCTCTCCTCCACTATATATAGGGGTGCCATGGGGGGGGGGGCGCCGGCCCTAGTAGATGGAATCTACTAGGGGGGCGGCGGCCTAGGGTGGGGCTTGCTCCCCAAGGCAAGGGGGGCGCCCCCTCTAGGGTTTCCCCTTAGCCCTAGCCGCATGGGCCCCCTAGGGGCTGGCGCCCCAACCCACTATGGGCTGGGTTCCCTCCTATTTCAGCCCATGGGGCCCTCCGGGATAGGTGGCCCCACCCGGTGGACCCCCGGGACCCTTTCGGTGGTCCCGGTACAATACCGGGTACCCCGAAACTTGTCCCGATGGCCGAAACTGCACATCCTATATATAATTCTTTACCTACGGACCATTCCGGAACTCCTCGTGACGTCCTGGATCTCATCCGGGACCCCGAACAACATTCGGGTTACTGCATATACTTATCTTCACAACCCTAGCGTCACCGAACCTTAAGTGTGTAGACCCTACGTGTTCGGGAGACAAGCAGACATGACCGAGACGACTCTCCGGTCAATAACCAACAGCGGGATCTGGATACCCATGTTGGCTCCCACATGCTCCACGATGATCTCATCGGATGAACCACGATGTCGAGGATTCAATCAACCCCGTATGCAATTCCCTTTGTCAATCGATATATTACTTGCCCGAGATTCGATCGTCGGTATCCCAATACCTCGTTCAATCTCGTTACCGGCAAGTCACTTTACTCGTACCGTAATGCATGATCCCGTGACTAGACACTTGGTCACTTTGAGCTCATTATGATGATGCATTACCGAGTGGGCCCAGTGATACCTCTCCGTCATACGGAGTGACAAATCCCAGTCTTGATCCGTGTCAACCCAACAGACACTTTCGGAGATACCCGTAGTATACCTTTATAGTCACCCAGTTACGTTGTGACGTTTGGTACACCCAAAGCACTCCTACGGTATCCGGGAGTTACACGATCTCATGGTCTAAGGAAAAGATACTTGACATTGCAAAACTCTAGCAAACGAACTATACGATCTTTATGCTATGTTTAGGATTGGGTCTTGTCCATCACATCATTCTCCTAATGATGTGATCTCGTTATCAATGACATCTTATGTCCATAGCCAGGAAACCATGACTATCTGTTGATTAACGAACTAGTCAACTAGAGGCTTACTAGGGACATGTTGGTGTCTGTTATTCACACATGTATTACGATTTCCGGATAACACAATTATAGCATGAATAAAGACAATTACCATGAACAAGGAAATATAATAATAATGCTTTTATTATTGCCTCTAGGGCATATTTCCAACACTTGGTATCGAAAGCCAAAAATAACTCATCCAGTCTCCTTCTGTTCCAGGTGGCGGTAGTACTATCAATAAGATCATTCACCAGGTTTGGTGGGTTAGCCGAGAGACACACTATTGGCCTCATAGTTGCATGTCTAGGGATCCAATTATCTACCCAAATCCTGGTTGTAGCGCCATCACCGATTCGCCTAATAAGGCCTTGACACAGGACGCCGCGGCCTTCCAGAATGGCCCTCCACATCTGAGATGGATGATTCCCCAATTCTGCCGACAAAATTGTTCCAAGGGGGAAATAGACCGCCTTTAAAATCTTTGCACACAAAGAATTAGGATGCTGCAAAATTCTCCATGACTGTATAGCCAGTAGAGCTAAATTGAACAACTCAAAATCTCGAAAATCAAGACCTTCCATGAATTTAGGCTGAGTCATAACCTTTCATGAAACCCAAGCTGGCTTTCTTTTACCTTCTTTACTTCCCCACCAGAATTGCCGAATGAGTTTATTTAGATGCTCACATAGTTTTATGTAGATGTGAAGTTGATGACGGCTGCGACGGTCCACTCTGTTCGACTGATGATGATGCTTCTTGCACGGCCCGGTCCCAATATGGCTTTAGAAAGCGCGCAAGCCCACGTACACGAATATACGGCCCATGGGCTATGTCATACGTCCCACCACCCGCATCCGACACGCCATTTCGGCTACACTGAAAAAAAAAACACTTCGGCTCGAACGCCGCGTCGCCGCACCCGCACCCGCAAGCTGCTGACCGGTCTTTGCCCGGCGCCGGCGAGCCTCCCTTGCTGCCCCCCGCGCGGAGTGGGCAGCCTCGGCGTCCCCCAGGCCCGGCTCCACGCGGCGCGCCGCCCGAGGGTGTTCCGCCAGTCCAAGTGCCCGGTGGCATGTACGCCTCTCACACTCGCAGGCTTCTTCGCCGCGACAGGGGAGCCCGTGCCCATGGCGGCGGTGCCGCCAGGAGGCGCGCGTCGACGCCTCTGTTGTGCTTCGTCGGCGCCATCCTCCTCGTCGCGGTCTCTCGCCACACCCTGCTCCCCAAGGTAATGACATAATCTCAGAAGCTGAATGCCTGAATCCCATCCCCAGCGGCGCCAAAGATTTTTTTTTTCTGTATGCCTCGATTGGCTGTTGATCCTTCCCTAGGGTACCAGTAGCATTGCAGATCCAGTTGCCGAAGAACTGTGCTGCATTGACTGAATCATTAGCTAATTCCATGTCTTGATTTCCTTCTTGCGAGGGAAGGTGCCATTTCTGGGCTCCTTTTGGAGAGTTTCATTGGCATCTGGTGCTTACATTCCCATGCCCAAATTTTACGGTGTAAAGTATGAGCTGCACACGCTCCCTGTAAGGCCTCCCTGTCTTGGTGTCTCCTTCTGCATTGGCCCCGAAGGCATATTGCTCACAGATTTGTGTGGTAGCTTCTTAGGTGGATGCGAAGGCGGTGGCCGACGGTGACACAATCACAGTGTATGTTGACACGGCTGACCCTCGTGAGTCCGGCAACGTGCCCCGTGAAGTTCAGGAGGCCGCGGCAGAGCGAACCAAGGCGTGGACGGCCAATAACTATGAGAAGGCTGATATGCTACAGAAGATCATAGTGGATGCCGGATATAGGTAACTTCAAAAATTAACATCAGGCAACTGTCTATTTCTGTGCGGTCTCACCTGCTGACAGTTCTGAAGCTTCTTCTAAGTGCAGGCAAGTTCCTGACTTGACAGGGAAACATGTTCTCGCGAAGAAGTACCGGATCAGGCTAAGGTTTGTCCCACATCTTGGTCCCAATCGATGGTCAAGGGCTTTGTTTGTTCTTATTGGACTGGAGTTGAGATATTATAGAACGAAACGATGCAATGCAGAGGGATTGATGCACCAGAGAACTCGATGCCTTATGGTAAAGAGGCAAAAGAGGAGCTGGTGAGGCTGGTGCAGGGAAGAACCTTAAAGATTTCCATATATGATACTGACCGGTATGGTCGATTAGTTGGAGATGTTGACTGCAATGGTGTCTTTGTGCAGGTAATATGTCATACTGTATTGTCACGTCAGAGTCACCTTTTCGAGGTCTGTTATGCTGGAAATAACCTATGCAAGTACTGAAGTATCTAAGCTCCATGTGTTGTTTGGCTTTCTTAAAAGATCAATAATCATGAAACTGCACATTTACAGTACATGAAACTGTATGTATTTAAGATTTTGAAAATTCTCAGAACTTTCACCAGAACATAAATCGAATCAACAAGCCTCAAATATTACTATTAAATTCTGCACGAAACATGATGTATTTCCTCGTATGAAGATACATACATAAATGCATACTTATGGGCCTGTTAACCATTTTGCGACTTTTCAACTAAGAAACAATCAAGTTTTCATATCTTGCTTTTAAAACAGGAACACATGCTGAAGAAAGGCCTCACATGGCACTACTCTGCGTATGATCGACGGCCTGAGCTCGCAGAGGTAAGCAATGTGACTTGCTTGGCAGCTTCGGTTCACATGACTGAAGAGCAGTATAGCGCACTCTGAACATTTCTTCAACCTACCAACTACCATATATATACACTTGAAAAGACCTTGACAGACTGAAATTTGTTCAGTGGGAGAAGCAGGCGTGGGCGAGCGGGTTGGGCCTGTGGGCGCTGCCGAACTCTGAGAAGCCATGGGAATGGAGGAAGGAGAAGCGCGCGAGGAAATGGTGAATCATCCGTGACTCGTGCCCAAAGATCTCTAGACGACTAGACGAGAACAGTAGCTTCGAACACTGTATAATGTTTACTCTGTACCTCAACACTTGCATGCTGTAACAGCCTCTGTAGATTGCAGCAGGGAGCATCGATTTGTGTAAGCTCCAATTGGGGACGCATTCTCTTGTTTGCATTAGACTGTTTATAATGATTTCTGTAAACCACGATGTGATGATCAGTTGGTATTAATGGATTGATACTGCTATGTAGCCAAATGTTTCCAGTCTAAAAAAATAGTTACAGAAAGGCAATTCTACTCAAGAAACAAATGGTTAACAAAAAAGATACAATTTTCAGGATCCATGAAAGACCACTTGCCAAGACCATGACCCCAAATTTCAAGAGAGAACCAAAAAAAAAATATTGTGTTGAATGCGGTCAGGTCGTGCTGAACAATCAGCAAAATTCTATTCTGCGTCCTCTTCCGCGTCCATCGCCGGCGGCCAGGCGTGCTCAAGGCGCGGTGAGCAGATCACAGCAGAGTAGGGCCGCACAAACAAAGGCCAGTGCGAAATTCTATTTCCGTCAGGGGCCAGACCGACGGTTAGGGAGCATCAAACCCGAACCCGGCGAGAGACCGGCACGGCGGCACGAGCGCCGTCGAGCGGCTGCGGGAGCAAGCACCAAGGGAGGACACCGTGGTGGATCGTCCACTCCGCCGAAGACCTTCTTCCACTCCTACCGGCTAGGTACGCCCAACTCCCCAAGCCCTAAGTGCGTAGATAGATTGGTCAAGGATGTTTTTGTTCCACCGCCCCAAATCTTAATTTCGTCAACTATCTCGAAATGCATCTCTTCCTTTTCCCAGTGCTGATGCAGGTTATTACTAGTGTCTAGTGTTGTTGGCTGCGTACATTATTGCTCCTTCGACATTACCGTGTGTGTGTGCATGAATCTTTCACCCACGAGGAGCTAAGATGAATTACTTTTCTTCTGCTTTTTCGACCGGGAGACTCTGTTGTGTGCAATGATCTGGTTCCTTTTTCAAGATCATCTCGTATTGCGTCAGTGTGGCGCTTGCTATTCCTTTGGCCAGTTCAGAACGTAGCATGATTAACTTGCTGGCGCCTGATGCTGATGTGCTGTAGGTGTCGTGTGACTGTGACCTGTACAAGAAGCTGACTCGGGATCGTTTGATGCGCTGTGACCATGCAGCAGCAAGCGCAGGGGGTTTCCAGTGGCATGTACAGATACATGCACCGCTGCGAGAGTGGAGTTAATATTCATGATGTCTTTGTCGAGAGGAGTGCATTCCGGGTGCTGTTTTCATATGTCGGTGCGATATTTCTTCTTGCGAATGTTTGCCGTACCTTGTTGTCACAGGTAGTTTTCTCAGAATCATTCGCAAAAGTCAAAACCCAAGTATGGCTGATTGA
Source organism: Triticum monococcum (assembly GCA_034509565.1). Classification (NCBI taxonomy): domain Eukaryota; kingdom Viridiplantae; phylum Streptophyta; class Magnoliopsida; order Poales; family Poaceae; genus Triticum; species Triticum monococcum. Next base: position 69,371,591 of record CM067843.1, on the reverse strand, counting down.
TTTTTCACTATTCCGCTGCTCGAATCAGGTGTTCATATGTTTTCATGAGCTTTTGGGGCTCTTAGCAATAAAGACGCAGATGCAAAGAAATGTGTCAGGTTCCTAAAAAAGTCATATTAGAAATGCCGTACTGATGATGCTATCATCAAACTGTGGTTTACATTCAGGTGGTGTAGGTTAACGGAATTTTCATGCATTCGATTGTCCCACTCTAATGACTTGCAGTGCTTAAATGTTTCAGGAGAGTTTATGCCTTGGTTCCTTTTGGAGTGTTCCGTTTTCTGCTATCGCCGCTAAATGCTTGCAATACAAGCCTGTGAAGAAAGGTTGGGCGCTGATGCTGTTTCTTCTTTATCCCATTTTTGTGCTTTGCATGCGAACTTTCACCTTAAGGTTGCATAACAATGAGATACTCTTGTTTATCAACATCCGCGTTGAAAATGCTTATATTTGCAGAGTCGTTGATGATTATGCCAAATTTCGGGATTCAGCTAGAACAACACTTCTGGAGGTATGAAAGAACCATTCTGGAGTCATTCATGTGTGCATCGAGATTCCACTCTTGCTGTCAGCATTTGTCACTCTTCAAACATTTATAACATTGCAACAACACTTCAACAATTGCAAACAGATATATGGAATTAAAGGCTTTGGATACCTAATGAAATAAGTAGTAATTGGCACTTTAGCAGAAATAAAGTACTGCTGTCTTGTTTGTACTTATTCAGTGACAAGATTTGCAACAGATTAGTTGTTTTGCGTTAACTAGAAATTATCATTGCCTGATTGCTTATTGCCGTTTCCATTATTCTATTTCATAATATAATACAAAGTACAGAAAGCAGAGGACGAAGTACTGCTCTCTTGTCAGTACTTGTTAGTGATAAGATTTGCAATGGATGAAGTTGTTTTGCGTTAGCTAAAAATGATCACTGTCTGATTGGCTTCTTGCCATTTCCATTCTTTTATTATATTATTACAAGGTACAGAAAATAGAGGCTTCTTCATCCTTTTATCTCTTTTACATCTATGTTATCTTTTCGCAGTGGACTAGTACATCGCAAGTTTGTGCCCATCAGCAAGATCCTAAAGCCAGTGCTGAATGAGTGTGTGACCCCTGTTACATGCTACTGGAGCTTGGCATTGCTTTTACGCGATGAAGACGAGATCATGCTCGTTTTTCAGGTAACTCTTGCCTGCTTTCAATTGATTTTTAAATGCAATGTCAGGAACCTGTGGTCTGAAAGAGCCTAATGTGCAGAACCTGCGTCCACCCATCAAACTGTTGCTCCCAATCTGGAAAGCTCTGTGCGCATTCACAAACTCCAGCAGCATTAGCCCTTCCATGCTTCTTCGAGAAGATGATTGGCATAAGCATGTTGATCGAGATGGTGCTGTGGATTCCTGAATAGTTCCCTGAAGACCTCTCTCTCTGCCGAGTGACAACAGGATGTTCAGTTGTGTCACCACTAACTGAAGATAAATTGTCAAGTGGAGGATTTTGGTGATACCAACAGGGGTCTGAGCCTCTGATCCTTTCGGTCGGTCCGACCGAATTATTTCTCTTTACCTGCAGAAGAAACTGAATGCTCCACTTGTAACTTTGGCCTGGCCATGTGGTATTTCTGTCCACTGAAGGAGATTCACAACAGAATGTACCACAATGCTTTTTTCAGTTCCTAGTTGGGAATCCATGTTATGGGGTGCAGATGTAGTGACACTGTAAGGATGGTCCAACTGCTGATGATAAAATCTTGGACACTTGCATGCAGTCATATCCGTTGCAGTAAATTTCTTTTTTTTTTCTTTTTTTTCCTTGGAGAAGATGTGAAAATATAACAGATTGGATCATCAGGCTACAGCTTACCAAGATGAAACATTAAGCATCTACTGAGCGCTCTGGCTCGCTGCTGCACTGTGCCTGTACATCATTTTTTGTTGATCAGAGCAACAACCGCGCCCAGTGGATCTCAGGATCTGCAGGTGGAGATGTGTAGTGTAATTGACATTGACGGCGGCTGTTTCCAAAGAGCTCAGCAATCAGGTCATCATCATGCCAACCATGCCATCATAATCCTCATCATGAAGAACTCTTTGAGTTAGCATGAACCGTTCAATGCTCCTTCTTGCAAGTGTTTGTTGTGCCTTGTTGTCGAAGGTACTATGACCGAGCTTCTGTTATTTCGCTCATGCGCTCTGGTTGCTACATGGCCAATTTATCTCATGAGTTTCTTAGGCTCCTAGCAACACGGATTCAGATGTGTTTTAGTGACAAGATTGACAATGGATCAAGTTGTTTTGTGTTTTATTTTGAAGTAAAATCACGGCACGTATTTTGGAATCGGAGGGAGTAATTTTATCTCTTTTACATCTATGTTATCTTTCACAGTGGACGAGCGCATCGCAAGTCTGTGCCCATGGCAAGATCCTAAAGCGGGTGCTGAACGAGTGCGTGGCCCCTGTTACCTGCTACTGGAGCTTGGCATTGCTTCCACGCGACGAAGGCGAGATCACGACGCTCGTTTTTCAGGTAAATCCCGCCTTCTTTCACTGATTTTTGAAATGTGCTCTCAGGAACCCTGTGGTCTGAATGAGCAGAAACTGCGTCCGCCGGTCAAAATGTTGGTCCCAATCTGGAAAGCTTCGTGCGCATTCACAAACTCCGGCACCACTAGCCCTTCCGTGTGTTCTTCGAGAAGATGATTGGCATAAGCATGTTGATCGAGATGGTGCTGTGGACTCGTGAATAGTTCCCCAAAGACTTCTCTGCCGAGTGGCAACGGGATGTTCAGTGCTGTCGCCACTAACTGAAGATCAATTGTCAGGTGGAGGATTTTTCTGATGCCAGGGCTCTGAGCCTCTGACTCTTTCGTCTGACTGATGGATTTATTTCTCCTTGGCTGCTGAGAAACTGAGTGGCCCACTTGTAACTTTGGCCTGACAGTGTGGTATTTCTGTCCACTGAAGAAGATTCACAACAGAATCCATGTACCACAATGTTTCTTCAGACCCTACGTGGGAATCCATGTTCTGGGGCTGCAATGCAAATGCAGCAACCCTGTGAGGAGGGGTGCAACTGCTGATAATAAAACCTTACCCGTTTGCATGCAGTCATATCTGTTGTGCTGAATCATGAATGTCTTTCTCCTCTTTTTTTTTTCATTGGAGAAGATGTGAAAATCTGATGATCTGGATCATCATCTGCTTAGTCGTGCGTGCAGGGGCTGCCACCAATCGCTTTCGCTCGCCTCTACATCTGCGTGTATTGTATAACACCACTTTTGTCAAGCAGGCCAACAACCGCGCGCAGGGGATTTCAGGATGTACAGATGGAGATCTGTAGTATTGCATGGCAGTTTTTATCCTTTTCTTTTTGCGAGAATACCTGACAGTGGCCGTTTCAAAAGAGCTCACCAATCAGGTCATCGTCATGCCAACCATTTGCCATCATCATCATGATGAAGGAACTCTTCTGGCCCTGTTTGGATACTCTAATACAGTTAGAGTTAGAGTTATTTTCTAACCCAAATAAGCACCTTTTCACCGGGATAGTTCGGTTAGATGAAACTAACCCACTCTAACCCTTCCTGTTTGGTTACTTTTAAGTTATTTGAGCCTTCAACTAACCCAAACTAGCTCTAACACCATGATCCAAACAGGGCCTTTGAGTTAGAACGAACTGAACCAGACAAACCACGAGGTAATAATATCTCAAGCACCTGTGTTTAATCTGCACCCCACAGCTCCAGAAATATATATGGATCAAACAAGAGCCATCCATCGTACTGTATGTGATTATTCTTTTGGTGTCACCGACGGACAGAAGCGGATCCGACCGACACACACGCATACACGGGTCTGCGTCACTGTCGACGCGGGGCATGAGTATGCGAGCGCAATCATGGCTCTGTCTGTCTCTGCAATGCGATGTGCTTCTCCTAGTCTATATACTCTAGAGATGGAATTCGGTGTAGGATAAGGCACCCAGCGAGCTTGCATTATTGTTTTCTCCGGTTCTATGCTAGTGGCGGATCAGGGTCAAGTCGTCCCCCTCTTCTTCTTCTTCTTCTTCATCTTCCTCTTCTTCACATGATGACATGACATGCCTTGGAGTATGTCCCTTGGTCACTCATTTTGGATCCCGAGTCCATGGGCGTGGTCCACTCATTTTCTCGTGGCATTCGGCGGGTAGAGAGCCTATAGAGGGGGAAAGCCCAATCACACCACTGGATCAATCTTCAGTCGTTCCTCTCTCTGTTTTAAAAAACACAAGGCTAAGGGGCAAGTACCCTCCGTTAAGAGCATCTACGCCTCAAACCATCCCTCATACGTCCGTGAACGCGTCCTGTCAGAAGTGAGAAGGAAAAACATGACTCAATCGGATCTCTCATATCATCTCTGTATGTCCGATTGTCCAGAAACCCTTATATGGGGATGATATGAGGGCTCGCGAACATGCTCGGGCATTCCACCACGTAAGACGCGGCCCCACCTCAGACCACCTTTTCTCTTTCTTTATTCATTTTTTATTTCTCTTTCTTTATTCATTTTTTATTTCTCTTTCTTCATCTTCATCAATTATGTGCAGTGACCAGACATATCTCTCTACTCTTATAGAAAGCAGAGTTGGTGATGATGGTGTGCCTACCATCCTGCAATAGGCCATCCGATCTATATATAACGGATAGGAAGCAAACTATGACAATTTACCAGCACTCCTCTCCATATTTGCAAATATGGTCTTCCCTCATTTTTTCTTTTCTCTCTTAGAAGATAAACTATTCATACAAATGCATCTTGATGTTTCGTGCAACGCACGAGCATCTTGCTAGTTTAAGAGAATAAAAATGAATAGTGTGACTACGCGGACGGATAAACACGGACTCAAAATGGACACGCCCGGCCACCACGGAAGTTTAAGGGGTCAAATTTGCAATGTCCGACTATAGATGCTCTAACTTTGCGTTGTTACGTAGGCGGGGACATCCAAACCCAGATGGCCCTCACTGTTCGCCCCTCTCTTAATTTTGGCATGGTGGACGGTAGTGGCGTGCGCATCGATCGACGACCATGTAACACACACACCGCTCGATTGCAACACTTGAGAAGTGCCCCCGCGCGCACAAGCCGGACGACCGTTGTGTGTGCGGTAGCGTCACGTGGCAACACAGAGAGCACCAGATCGGCATTGTTCTGCTTGTTTCTGATATAGCCCACCATTCACGACAGACGGGATCAGATCGGCATGCTGGACGATCTGATCGGCGTTGCTATACAGACGACAAGATTACAGCCGACGGCTGCACGATCCTACGTGGAAGGCCAGCAGTGAGTGTGCACGCAGGAGGTTATTTGTTTTCTTTTTTTAGCTGATGCTAGTGCTGTTGGAGAGGAACATCGTTTGCAGATCGTGCGTAAAGTGCCGTCCCTGAAGCAATTTCCTTTCGCAAGTGTAGCATCGGATCGGAGAGACAGGCGGACGGGGACATGGCCGTCCGTTCCTCCTCCTCACAGGTCAAATGAGCGGCTAGCATCGCATCTTGGGTGCAAAGCGTCGGTCGGTCGCTCGTCGCGTCGCGTCGTGTGAATTGAAACCTAAACTGCACGTAATTAACTAAGCTGCCGTTTGGGAGTCTCGTAAATCTAGAGGCTAGACGTGCACGCATGGAGTTTAAGATCCTATTACCAGATGCTCCGCCCCTAATTCTTGGTACTCGGCAAATCAGTGACATAGCAATGCGGACGAGACTTGCCTGCTTTCCCGGCATGCGCTCATATGTGCTTCCGCATATATGATATGATTTGATTGAAATAAAATAAAACCCAGCCTCATCCTCTTAAATCAACGCGGTCGAGACTTGCCTAGCAACGCACATGTTTGAGCTGCATACGTGCATGACTGTTAGGACGGATCTAATTAAAAATTACTCCTTCCGTCTGTGAATAAGTGTACTTCTAGCTTTTGTTCTAAGTCAAAGTTTTAAAATTTTGACCAAATAAATACAAAAGAATAGTAACATATATGACATCAAATTGATATATTATGAAAGCACAATTCAAGACGAACCTAGTGATAGTAATTTAGTGTCATAAATGTTGCTATTTTTTCCTATCAAGTTGGTCAAAGTTTTAAAACTTTGACTTAAGACAAAAGCCAGAAGTACACTTATTCGTGGACGGAGGGAGTAAAACGGAACGGGGTCACGGGATTGCTTGATGGAGTGACCGATCGAGACAGTGCATGCCCGTTATATTAGGGTGTGTTTGGTAGGGTGCATGGAGGGTGCATGAGGGCAAAAGTTCCCAATCCGACCCACTTTTACTTGTTTGATAGGGTGCATGGGCTCCCCTGAGCTATGCTCATCTGATGCATAAAAGTGCCCTCAGCCATGCTCATCTCATGCACCTCAGACAGGATGCATGGAGGCAGCTATGCTGGCCCTGACACTCGTCCCCACCGACCAGACCATGTCCGGATATGTTTATTTTTTCAAAAAGAAACAAAATTTGTTTAAATTTTTGAAAAACTTTAGAATTTCAGAAAAAATGAAAAAATGAATTTCAAAATTGTTTAAATTTTTTTAAAAAAATCATAATTTCAAAATTTCTTTGGATTTTCAATAAATATTTTGAAATTTCAATTTTTCTAAAAAAATCATAAATGTTCGGAATTTCAAAAGGAAATCAAAATTTGTTTGAATTTTGAAAAAAATAGAATTTTATTTTTTTATAAAATATTCAAATTTTGTTTAAATTTTCAAAAGAAACTCGTAATTTCAAATATGTTCAAATAAAAAAACAGAATTTCAAAATTTATTTTAATTTCCCAAAAAAGTTTAGAATATCAAAATATGTTTAAATTTGTGTTGACATTTTTTCAATTTTGTTCATCATTCCAAAAAAATATTTAGAATTCGAAATTGTTTAGCATGTCTAAACACATGCAGGCTGCCAAACAAAATCTCAGCTCAGCATGTCTCAGCGCATACATCACTGCCAAACAACAGTAACTGCATGGACTTAGCATGTCTACACTCAGCATGCATGAGGTAAGAACAACTAGGCTAGGTCCATACATACTATCAAACACACCCTTAGTTGACGCATGCGCACACGCCACCTTAACCAGTGTATTAATCCATCATTAATCAGTAAACTAATGATGCAGGGTCCGTGCCCTTCGTCGATGGGTCGTCGACGTTTGGGATTAGAGCAATTGGGCGGGTCCAGCATGAGCTGGGGCTGGGAGTACTGAGCATACAGTAGGAGCCTTTATACGCTCAAAGCATTGCGGCATCCGACCTGTACAAGTGCAAGTCGAAGGTTAAGGACACGCATACTTACAACCGAACCTGTCGTTTCTTATATTTTGGTACTGTCTGGTAAAACTGGTTTCTTTCACCTTTCCTTTCGGAGGGAAAAACTCATGATCTATTCATCATCTATCAAGTTAATACAAAGAATACTAGAAGTAAAAATTACATCTAGGTCCATTGACCACCTGAAGACGACTACAAGCATTGAAGCGAGCCGAAGGCACATCGCCGTCATCACCCCTCCCTTATTGAAGCCAGACAAATCTTATTAGACAGTAGTGAAGTTGTTGGGCTAAGGCCCAATAGGACCAGCGCACCTGAACATTAACCGATGCCGATGAAGAGAAACGTAGATCATAATGATCCAACCTGAAGACACACAAGCACAGACGAACGAAGACCGGATCCACCAAAGACAAATGCCGACTGAATCCCGCGAGAACCGTTGGAGATACACCTCCGCACGCTCTCTGATGACGCTAGACGCACGACCATAATGGAGGCTAGACGGAGAGAATCTTATTCCAACTTCAGGCAGACACCCCCGTCTCGTCTTCCTGAACAAGACACAAACCCCAAATGAACACACAAAAAAAAAAAACAGAGCAGCAACCCTCCTGCTTGCAAGTGCCGAGATCCACCATGCCTCCATGACCCTAAGACCATGGAAGATGAAGCCTATCTGCGGTGGCGCTGACCCGGGGGGGGGGGGGGGGGGGGATTTCTCAAATACCTTGCACGAGAGAGGCAAAGGCATGAAGTGGAGGTTGAGACGTATCGCTTCTAAATACAAGTCTCTTTAGATATTTTAATATAATCTACGTACAAATGCATATATAGACGTGTTTTAGAATGTAGATTCACTTATTTTGTTTTGTACGTAGTTTATTGAAATGTTTCTTTCACCTTGTTGTAGTATGATCATGGTGAACAGCCAAATTTAATAATGATGCAACGCTAAATAGAAGGATCGATCGATACATATCAATTGTACATGTTTCTGATGTTTCTGATGATCGCGACGACATGGTTTTGTCTGTCGAAGCAGTCGCTCGACGCCGATGGGTTGGCAGCGCAGAAGAGACGCACCTCTCTTTGACGGTGACAGGATTGAATTCGGCGACCAATTGGTTGGAGTATATACTATTGTATGTTACATCACTTCTTGATACTACAAATCATGAAGATGCAAACACAGCGACACATGGCGTTGCCAAAGTCCAGGTCGGACGAACAAGCCACGATCGATCCTTCTGTCCGAGTCAACAGCTGTATTGTAGCAGTAGAAAAAACATCTCAGCAACGGACAAAACCATGTCGTCGCGACAGTACTCCGAGACGGATCTGAAGCGTACGGGGATTCACATTCACGTGACTGCGGCAGCGGGAAACCCGTTCGTTGCACACAAGTTTTCACTACAGTCAAACTAATCATGGTTCGTCTCGGATTCGGGTTACTTAGGGATGTTTGGTTTAAAAGTCCTAAGACTTTTTCTAGTCCCAGAGGCTAATCAAAAAAGACTCTCCAGTAAAAATTTTTTCTAGTCCCTGTAGAAAAAGTCCCTCCCGTTTGGTTCCTACGGACTTTTTCTAATCTCTGGGACTAAAGAGTCCCTAAACCAAACACCCCCTTAAGGTAACCTGTCCGGTTTAACATGATTCGCACTAGCATACAATACTACTACTATATTTACATTTGGCTAGTGAGCTAGTTGGGGTCACAAAGAGCCATCAAGGCATCTTCAACGGCAACCCGTAAATTTTCCCCCTCATCCGTTTCGTAGAGAGGGGACCAGTCCCTGGACAAAGTTGCCGAAGGACGCCATCCAACCGTAAAATGTATATGTCCGTCAAAAAAATCAATTCAAATCTACACTGATTCACACAACGCGCCAGATCACATCTATACCGGATCGCATCCTTGATCACAACCAAAAGGAGGCAAATATGCTTAGTTTTACATGCCCGAATCCAAAGGAATATCAGTCCGGTAGTACGTGTATCTCTGCCCTGCCGGACCGACCATTCTAGCAAGCTGCTCCCCGATCAAGGGGTGCCGTCGTCGCTGCGTAGGCAGCCTCCGCGTCGGCGTCCGCCTCCGCCTCCACCGCGTCCTCATCTTCCACCGTCGCCAACTCACCTTTCTGCCACTCCAACATCTAGTAGCGGACAGATTGCACGATAAGTCTAGCGTCAGCATCCAAAGAGTAGATATTCAAGGTTAACATCTTGGCGTCCTCTGCATTGGTGGCGATCTTCACCCTCTTTTCCTCGAGCGCGGCCTTCTTCTCCTTGAGCGCCGCCTTCCTCTCTTAGATCATGGTCCTCCTCTCTTCGAGCTTGATCTTCTTCTCTGTCACCTCCATCAACTGCTTGAGCCTCTCCGCCTTTCTCTCCTCCTTGATGTTCAAGCACCTCATGAAGGAAATATGCCCTAGAGGCAATAATAAAGTTATTATTTATTTTCTTATATCATGATAAACGTTTATTATTCATGTTAGAATTGTATTAACCAGAAACATAATACATGTGTGAATACATACAAACAGTATGTCACTAGTATGTCTCTACTTGACTAGCTCGTTGAATCAAAGATGGTTAAGTTTCCTAGCCATAGACATGAGTTGTCATTTGATTAACGGGGTCACATCATTAGAGAATGATGTGATTGACTTGACCCATTCCGTTAGCATAACACTTGATCGTTTAGTTTGTTGCTATTGCTTTCTTCATGACTTATACATGTTCCTATGATTATGAGATTATGCAACTCCCGTTTACCGTAGGAACACTTTGTGTGCTACCAAACGTCGCAACATAACTGGGTGAATATAAAGGTGCTCTATAGGTGTCTTCGAAGATACTTGTTGGGTTGGCCTATTTCGAGATTAGGATTTGTCACTCCGATTGTCGGAAAGGTATCTCTGGGCCCACTCAGTAATGCACGTCACTATAAGCCTTGCAAGCATTGCAACTAATGAGTTAGTTACGGGATGATGTGTTATGGAACGAGTAAAGAGACTTGCCGATAATGAGATTGAACTAGGTATTGCGATACCGACGATCGAATCTCGGACAAGTAACATACCGATGACAATGGGAAGAACGTATGTTGTTATGCGGTTCGACCGATAAAGATCTTCGTAGAATATGTAGGAGCCAATATGAGCATCCAGGTTCCGCTATTGGTTATTGACCGGAGACGTGTCTCGGTCATGTCTACATAGTTCTCGAACCCGTAGGGTCCGCACGCTTAAAGTTCGATGATGGTTATATTATGAGTTTATGTGTTTTGATGTACCGAAGGAGTTCGGCGACATGACGAGGAGTCTCGAAATGGTCGAGACGTAAAGATCGATATATTGGACGACTATATTCGGACATCGGAAAGGTTCCGAGTGATTCGGATATTTTTGAAAGTACCGGGGAGTTACGAGAATTCGTATTGGGCCTTAATGGGCCATACGGGAAAGGATAGAAATGCCTCAAAGGGTGGCCGCACCCCTCCACATAGGCTGGTCCGAATTGGACTAGGGAGGGGGGGCGTCCCCTTCCTTCCTTCTCCTTTTCCCTTCCCTTTTCTTCCCTCCTCCTACTACTTGGAAGGGCTCCTAGTTCTACTAGGAAAGGGGGAATCCTACTCCCGGTGGGAGTAGGACTCCCCTAGGGCGCGCCATAGATAGGGCCGGCCCCTCCCCTCCACTCCTTTATTTACGTGGCCAGGGGCACCCCATAGACACAACAATTGATCCCTTGGATCTCTTAGCCGTGTGCGGTGCCCCCCTCCACCATAATCCACCTCGGTCATACCATAGCGGTGTTTAGGCGAAGCACTGCGTCGGTAGAACATCATCATCGTCACCAGGCCATCGTGCTGACGGAACTCTCCCTCAAAGCTCGGCTGGATCAGAGTTCGAGGGACGTCATCGAGTTGAACGTGCGCAGAACTCGGAGGTGCCGTGTGTTCGGTATTTGATCGGTCGGATCGTGAAGACGTACGACTACATCAACCGCGTTGTGCTAACGCTTCCGCTTTCAGTCTACGAGGGTACGTGGACACACTCTCCCCTCTCGTTGCTATGCATCACCATGATCTTGCATATGCGTAGGAAATTTTTGAAATAACTACGTTCCCCAACAGTGGTATCCGAGCCAGGTTTTATGCGTTGATGTAATATGCACGAGTAGAACACAAGTGAGTTGTGGGCGATATAAGTCATACTGCTTACCGGCAAGTCACACTTTGGTTCGGCGGTAGTTAGATGAAGCGGCCCGGACCGACATTACGCGTACGCTTACGTGAGACTGGTTTTACCGTCGTGCTATGCACACAGGTGACTAGCGGGTGTCAGTTTCTCCAACTTTAGTTGAACCGAGTGTGGCTACGCCCGGTCCTTGAGAAGGTTAAAAAACACTAACTTGACAAACTACCGTTGTGGTTTTTGATGCGTAGGTAAGAACGGTTCTTGCTCAGCCCGTAGCAGCCATGTAAAACTTGCAACAACAAAGTAGAGGACGTCTAACTTGTTTTTGCAGGGCATGTTGTGATGTGATATGGTCAGGACGTGATGAGATATAAGTTGTTGTATAATATGATCATGTTTTGTTGAAGTTATCGGCAACTGGCAGAAGCCTTATGGTTGTCTCTTTATTGCATAAGATGCAAGCGCCAAATAATTGTTTTACTTTATCGCTATGTGATAGCAATAGTTGCAAGAGCAATAGTTGTCGAGACGACCATGTGACGACACATTGATATAGATCAAGATGATGGAGATCATGCTGTCATGCCGGTGACGATGGAAATCATGACGATGCTTTGGAGATGGAGATCAAAGGCACAAGATGATGATGTCCATATCATGTCACACATTTTGATTGCATGTGATGTTTATCTTTTATACATCTTATTTTGCTTAGTTATGACGGTAGCATTATAAAATGATCTCTCACCAAATTTCAAGATAAAAAGTGTTCTCCCTGAGTATGCACCATTGCCAAAGTTCGTCGTGCCCAGACACCACGTGATGATCGGGTGTGATAAGCTCTACGTCCATCTACAACGGGTGCAAGCCAGTTTTGCACACGCAGAAATACTCGGGTTAAACTTGGTGAGCCTAGCATATAATAGATATGGCCTCAAAACATTGAGACCGAAAGATCGAGCGTGAATCTTATAGTAGATATGATCAACATAGTGATGTTCACCATTGAAACTACTCCATCTCACGTGATGATCAGACATGGTTTAGTTGATATGGATCACGTGATCACTTAGAGGATTAGAGGGATGTCTATCTAAGTGGGAGTTCTTAAGTAATATGATTAATTGAACTTAAATTTATCATGAACTTAGTCCTGGTAGTATTAAGATATCTATGTTGTAGATCAATAGCTCGCGTTTAGCTCCCATGTTTTATTTTTGATATGTTCCTAGAGAAAACTAAGTTGAAAGATGTTAGTAGCAAGGATGCGGATTGGATCCGTGATCTGAGGTTTATCCTCATTAATGCACAGAAGAATTATGTCCTTGATGCACCGTGAAGGAAATATGCCCTAGAGGCAATAATAAAGTTATTATTTATTTCCTTATATCATGATAAATGTTTATTATTCATGCTAGAATTGTATTAACCGGAAACATAATACATGTGTGAATACATAGACAAACTTAGTGTCACTAGTATGCCTCTACTTGACTAGCTCGTTAATCAAAGATGGTTATGTTTCCTAACCATAAACAAAGTGTTGTTATTTGATTAACGAGGTCACATCATTAGTTGAATGATCTGATTGACATGACCCATTTCATTAGCTTAGCACCTGATCGTTTAGTATGTTGCTATTGCTTTCTTCATGACTTATACATGTTCCTATGACTATGAGATTATGCAACTCCCGTTTACCGGAGGAACACTTTGTGTGCTACCAAACGTCATAACGTAACTGGGTGATTATAAAGGAGCTCTACAGGTGTCTCCAAAGGTAGATGTTGGGTTGGCGTATTTTGAGATTAGGATTTGTCACTTCGATTGTCGGAGAGGTATCTTTGGGCCCTCTCGGTAATGCACATCACATAAGCCTTGCAAGCATTGCAACTAATGAGTTAGTTGCGGGATGATGTATTACAGAACAAGTAAAGAGACTTGCCGGTAACGAGATTGAACTAGGTATTGGATACCGACGATCGAATCTCGGGCAAGTAACATACCGATGACAAAGGGAACAACGTATGTTGTTATGCGGTCTGACCGATAAAGATCTTCATAGAATATGTAGGAGCCAATATGGGCATCCAGGTCCCGCTATTGGTTATTGACCGGAGATGTGTCTCGGTCATGTCTACATTGTTCTCGAACCGTACGGTCCGCACGCTTAACGTTACGATGACAGTTATTATGAGTTTATGCATTTTGATGTACCGAAGTTAGTTCGGAGTCCCGGATGAGATCACGGACATGACGAGGAGTCTCGGAATGGTCAAGACATAAAGATTGATATATTGGACGGCTATATTCGGACACCGGAAGTGTTCCGGGTGATTTCGGAGAAAACCGGAATACCGGAAGGGTTACCGGAACCCTCCGGGGAAGTAATGGGCCTTATTGGGCCTTTGAGGAGAGAGAGGGCTGCGGCCTAGGAGGTGGCGCCCCCCCCCCCCACATGGGGAGTCCGAATTGGACTAGGGAGGGGGGCGCGGCCCCTCTTTCCCTCTCCCTCTCCCCCTCTTTCCTTCCCCCTTAGGGTTTCCTAATTGGATTAGGAAAGGGGAGTCCTACTCCCACTAGGAGGACTCCCCCTCCCCTTGGCGCGCCCCATAGGGCTGGCCGGCCTCCCCCTTGATCCTTTATATACGGGGGCAGGGGGCACCCTAGGACACAGAAGTTGATCTTTGAGATCGTTCCTTAGCCGTGTGCGGTGCCCCCTGCCACCATATTCCACCTCGATCATATCGTTGTAGTGCTTAGGCGAAGCCCTGCGTCGGTAGAACATCAAGATCGTCACCACGCCGTCGTACTGACGGAACTCCTCCCCGAAGCTTTGCTGGATCGGAGCCCGGGGATCATCATCGAGCTGTACGTGTGCTAAGAACTCGGAGGTGCCGGAGTAACGGTGCTTGGATCGGTCGAATCGGGAAGAAGACGTACGACTACTTCCTCTATGTTGTGTCAACGCTTCCGTTGCGATCTACAAGGGTATGTAGATCATGCTCTCCCCTCGTTGCTATGCATCACCATGATCTTGCGTGTGCGTAGGAATTTTTTTGAAATTACTACGTTCCCCAACAGTGGCATCCGAGCCTAGGTTTTATGGTTTGATGTTATATGCACGAGTAGAACACAAGTGAGTTGTGGGCGATATAAATCATACTGCCTACCAGCATGTCATACTTTGGTTCGGCGGTATTGTTGGATGAAGCGGCCCGGACCGACATTACGCGTACGCTTACGCGAGACCGGTTCTCCCGACGTGCTTTGCACAAAGGTGGCTTGCGGGTGACTGTTTCTCCAACTTTAGTTGAACCAAGTGTGGCTACGCCCGGTCCTTACGAAGGTTAAAACGGAGTCTATTTGACAAACTATCGTTGTGGTTTTGATGCGTAGGTGAGATTGGTTCTTACTTAAGCCCGTAGCAGCCACGTAAAACATGCAACAACAAAGTAGAGGACGTCTAACTTGTTTTTGCAGGGCATGTTGTGATGTGATATGGCCAAGACATGATGCTAAATTTTATGTATGAGATGATCATGTTTTGTAACCGAGTTATCGGCAACTGGCAGGAGCCATATGGTTGTCGCTTTATTGTATGCAATGCAATCGTGATGTAATGCTTTACTTTATCACTAAGCGGTAGCGATAGTCGTGGAAGCATAAGATTGGCGAGACGACAATGATGCTACGATGGAGATCAAGGTGTCTCGCTGATGACGATGGTGATCATGACGGTGCTTCGGAGATGGAGATCACAAGCACAACATAATGATGGCCATATCATATCACTTATATTGATTGCATGTGATGTTTATATTTTTATGCATCTTATCCTCCTTTGATTGACGGTAGCATTATAAGATGATCTCTCACTAAATTATCAAGAAGTGTTCTCCCTTAGTATGCACCGTTGCCAAAGTTCGTCGTGCCCAGATACCACGTGATGATCGGGTGTGATAAGCTCTACGTCCATCTACAACGGGTGCAAGCCAGTTTTGCACACGCAGAATACTCAGGTTAAACTTGACGAGCCTAGCATATGCAGATATGGCCTCGGAACACGGAGACCGAAAGGTCGAGCGTGAATCATATAGTAGATATGATCAACATAGCGATGTTCACCATTGAAAACTACTCCATCTCACGTGATGATCGGTTATGGTTTAGTTGATTTGGATCACGTGATCACTTAGAGGATTAGAGGGATGTCTATCTAAGTGGGAGTTCTTAAGTAATTTGATTAATTGAACTTAAACTTATCATGAACTTAGTACCTGATAGTATCTTACTTGTTTATGTTGATTGTAGATAGATGGCTCGTGCTGTTGTTCCGTTGAATTTTAATGCGTTCCTTGAGAAAGCGAAGTTGAAAGATGATGGTAGCAATTACACGGACCGGGTCCGTAACTTGAGGATTATCCTCATTGCTGCTCAGAAGAATTACGTCCTGGAAGCACCGCTGGGTGCCAGGCCTGCTGCTGGAGCAACACCAGATGTTATGAACGTTTGGCAGAGCAAAGCTGATGACTACTCGATAGTTCAGTGTGCCATGCTTTACGGCTTAGAATCGGGACTTCAACGACGTTTTGAACGTCATGGAGCATATGAGATGTTCCAGGAGTTGAAGTTAATATTTCAAGCAAATGCCTAGATTGAGAGATATGAAGTCTCCAATAAGTTCTATAGCTGCAAGATGGAGGAGAACAGTTCTGTCAGTGAGCATATACTCAAAATGTCTGGGTATAATAATCACTTGATTCAGATGGGAGTTAATCTTCCAGATGATTGCGTCATTGACAGAATTCTCCAATCACTGCCACCAAGCTACAAGAGCTTCGTGATGAACTATAATATGCAAGGGATGAACAAGACTATTCCCGAGCTCTTCGCAATGCTGAAAGCTGCGGAGGTAGAAATCAAAAAGGAGCATCAAGTGTTGATGGTCAGCAAGACCACTAGTTTCAAGAAAAAGGGAAAAGGGAAGAAGAAGGGGAACTTCAAGAAGAACAACAAGCAAGTTGCTGCTCAAGAGAAGAAACCCAAGTCTGGACCTAAGCCTGAAACTGAGTGCTTCTACTGCAAGCAGATTGGTCACTGGAAGCGGAACTGCCCCAAGTATTTGGGTGATAAGAAGGATGGCAAGGTGAACAAAGGTATATGTGATATACATGTTATTGATGTGTACCTTACTAGAGCTCGCAGTAGCACCTGGGTATTTGATACTGGTTCTGTTGCTAATATTTGCAACTCGAAACAGGGACTACGGATTAAGCGAACACTGGCAAAGGACGAGGTGACGATGCGCGTGGGAAACGGTTCCAAAGTCGATGTGATCGCGGTCGGCACTCTACCTCTACATCTACCTTCGGGACTAATATTAGACCTAAATAATTGTTATTTGGTGCCAGCATTCAGCATGAACATTATATCTTGTTTGATGCGAGACGGTTATTCATTTAAATCAGAGAATAATGGTTGTTCTATTTATATGAGTAATATCTTTTATGGTCATGCACCTTTGAGAAGTGGTCTATTTTTGATGAATCTCGATAGTAGTAACTCACATATTCATAATGTTGAAACCAAAAGATGCAGAGTTGATAATGACAGTGCAACTTATTTGTGGCACTGCCGTTTAGGTCATATCGGTATAAAGCGCATGAAGAAACTCCATACTGATGGACTTTTGGAACCACTTGATTATGAATCACTTGGTACTTGCGAACTGTGCCTCATGGGCAAGATGACTAAAACACCGTTCTCCGGTACTATGGAGAGAGCAACAGATTTGTTGGAAATCATACATACCGATGTATGTGGTCCGATGAATATTGAAGCTCGTGGCGGATATCGTTATTTTCTCACCTTCACAGATGACTTAAGCAGATATGGGTATATCTACTTAATGAAACATAAGTCTGAAACATTTGAAAAGTTCAAAGAATTTCAGAGTGAAGTTGAAAATCATCGTAACAAGAAAATAAAGTTTCTACGATCTGATCGTGGAGAAGAATATTTGAGTTACGAGTTTGGTGTACATTTGAAAAATTGTGGAATAGTTTCGCAACTCACGCCACCCGGAACACCACAGCGTAATGGTGTGTCCGAACGTCGTAATCGTACTTTACTAGATATGGTGCGATCTATGATGTCTCTTACTGATTTACCGCTATCGTTTTGGGGTTATGCTTTAGAGACGGCCACATTCACGTTAAATAGGGCACCATCAAAATCCGTTGAGACGACGCCTTATGAACTATGGTTTGGCAAGAAACCAAAGTTGTCGTTTCTTAAAGTTTGGGGCTGCGATGCTTATGTGAAAAAGCTTCAACCTGATAAGCTCGAACCCAAATCGGAGAAATGTGTCTTCATAGGATACCCAAAGGAGACTGTTGGGTACACCTTTTATCACAGATCCGAAGGCAAGACATTCGTTGCTAAAAATGGATCCTTTCTAGAGAAGGAGTTTCTCTCGAAAGAACTGAGTGGGAGGAAAGTAGAACTTGACGAGGTAACTGTACCTGCTCCCTTATTGGAAAGTAGTACATCACAGAAAACTGTTTCTGCGACACCTATACCAATTAGTGAGGAAGCTAATGATGATGATCCTGAAACTTCAGGACAAGATACTACTGAACCTCGTAGATCAACCAGAGCGAGATCCACACTAGAGTGGTACGGTAATCCTGTCCTGGAAATCATGCTGCTAGATCATGATTAACCTACGAACTATGAAGAAGCGATGGTGAGCCCAGATTCCGCAAAATGGCTTGAAGCCATGAAATCTGAGATGGGATCCATGTATGAGAACAAAGTATGGACTTTGGTTGACTTTCCCGATGATCGGCAAGCAATTGAGAATAAATGGATCTTCAAGAAGAAGACAGACGCTGATGGTAATGTTACTATCTACAAAGCTCGACTTGTCGCAAAAGGTTTTCGACAAGTTCAAGGGGTTGACTACGATGAGACCTTCTCACCCGTAGCGATGCTTAAGTCTGTCCGAATCATGTTAGCAATTGCCGCATTTTATGATTATGAAATTTGGCAGATGGATGTCAAAACTGCATTCCTGAATGGATTTCTGGAAGAAGAGTTGTATATGATACAACCGGAAGGTTTTGTCGATCCAAAGGGAGCTAACAAAGTGTGCAAGCTCCAGCGATCCATTTATGGACTGGTGCAAGCCTCTCGGAGTTGGAATAAACGTTTTGATAGTGTGATCGAAGCATTTGGTTTTATACAGACTTTCGGAGAAGCCTGTATTTACAAGAAAGTGAGTGGGAGCTCTATAGCATTTCTGATATTATATGTGGATGACATATTGCTGATTGGAAATGATATAGAATTTCTGGATAGCATAAAGGGATACTTGAATAAGAGTTTTTCAATGAAAGACCTCGGTGAAGCTGCTTACATATTAGGTATAAAGATCTATAGAGATAGATCAAGACGCTTAATTGGACTTTCACAAAGCACATACCTTGACAAGATTTTGAAAAAGTTCAAAATGGATCAAGCAAAGAAAGGGTTCTTGCCTGTGTTACAAGGTGTGAAGTTGAGTCAGACTCAATGCCCGACCACTGCAGAAGATAGAGAGAAAATGAAAGATGTTCCCTATGCTTCAGCCATAGGCTCTATCATGTATGGAATGTTGTGTACTAGACCTGATGTGTGCCCTGCTATAAGTTTAGCAGGGAGGTACCAAAGTAATCCAGGAGTGGATCACTGGACAGCAGTCAAGAACATCCGGAAATACCTGAAAAGGACTAAGGATATGTTTCTCGTATATGGAGGTGACAAAGAGCTCACCGTAAGAGGTTACATTGATGCAAGCTTTGACACTGATCCGGACGATTCTAAATCGCAAACCGGATACGTGTTTACATTAAACGGTGGAGCTGTCAGTTGGTGCAGTTCTAAACAAAGCGTCGTAGCGGGATCTACATGTGAAGCGGAGTACATAGCTTCTTCGGAAGCAGCAAACGAAGGAGTCTGGATGAAGGAGTTCATATCCGATCTAGGTGTCATACCTAGTGCATCGGGTCCAATGAAAATCTTTTGTGACAATACTGGTGCAATTGCCTTGGCAAAGGAATCCAGATTTCACAAGAGGACCAAGCACATCAAGAGACGCTTCAATTCCATCCGGGATCTAGTCCAGGTGGGAGACACAGAGATTTGCAAGATACATACGGATCTGAATGTTGCAGACCCGTTGACTAAGCCTCTTCCACGAGCAAAACATGATCAGCACCAAGGCTCCATGGGTGTTAGAATCATTATTGTGTAATCTAGATTATTGACTCTAGTGCAAGTGGGAGACTGAAGGAAATATGCCCTAGAGGCAATAATAAAGTTATTATTTATTTCCTTATATCATGATAAATGTTTATTATTCATGCTAGAATTGTATTAACCGGAAACATAATACATGTGTGAATACATAGACAAACTTAGTGTCACTAGTATGCCTCTACTTGACTAGCTCGTTAATCAAAGATGGTTATGTTTCCTAACCATAAACAAAGTGTTGTTATTTGATTAACAAGGTCACATCATTAGTTGAATGATCTGATTGACATGACCCATTTCATTAGCTTAGCACCCGATCGTTTAGTACGTTGCTATTGCTTTCTTCATGACTTATACATGTTCCTATGACTATGAGATTATGCAACTCCCGTTTACCGGAGGGACACTTTGTGTGCTACCAAATGTCACAACATAACTGGGTGATTATAAAGGAGCTCTACAGGTGTCTCCAATGGTAGATGTTGGGTTGGCCTATTTCGAGATTAGGATTTGTCACTCCGATTGTCGGAGAGGTATCTCTGGGCCCTCTCGGTAATGCACATCACAAAAGCCTTGCAAGCATTGCAACTAATGAGTTAGTTGCGGGATGATGTATTACAGAACGAGTAAAGAGACTTGCCGGTAACGAGATTGAACTAGGTATTGGATACCGACGATCGAATCTCGGGCAAGTAACATACCGATGACAAAGGGAACAACGTATGTTGTTATGCGGTCTGACCGATAAAGATCTTCGTAGAATATGTAGGAGCCAATATGGGCATCCAGGTCCCGCTATTGGTTATTGACCGGAGACGTGTCTCGGTCATGTCTACATTGTTCTCGAACCGTAGGGTCCGCACGCTTAACATTACGATGACAGTTATTATGAGTTTATGCATTTTGATGTACCGAAGTTAGTTCGGAGTCCCGGATGAGATCACGGACATGACGAGGAGTCTCGGAATGGTCAAGACATAAAGATTGATATATTGGACGGCTATATTCGGACACCGGAAGTGTTCCGGGTGATTTCGGAGAAAACCGGAGTACTAGAAGGGTTACCGGAACCCTCCGGGGAAGTAATGGGCCTTATTGGGCCTTAGGGGAGAGAGAGGGCTGCGGCCTAGGAGGTGGCGCGCCCCCCCCCACATGGGGAGTCCGAATTGGACTAGGGAGGGGGGCGCGGCCCCTCTTTCCCTCTCCCTCTCCCCCTCTTTCCTTCCCCCTTAGGGTTTCCTAATTGGATTAGGAAAGGGGAGTCGTACTCCCACTAGGAGGAGGACTCCCCCTCCCCTTGGCGCGCCCCATAGGGACGGCCGGTCTCCCCCTTGCTCCTTTATATACGGGGGCAGGGGGGGCACCCTAGGACACATAAGTTGATCTTTGAGATCGTTCCTTAGCCGTGTGCGGTGCCCCCTGCCACCATATTCCACCTCGATCATATCGTTGTAGTGCTTAGGCGAAGCCCTGTGTCGGTAGAACATCAAGATCGTCACCACGCCGTCGTGCTAACGGAACTCCTCCCTGAAGCTTTGCTAGATCGGAGCCTGGGGATCGTCATCGAGCTGTACGTGTGCTAAGAACTCGGAGGTGCCGGAGTAACAGTGCTTGGATCGGTCAAATCGGGAAGAAGACGTACGACTACTTCCTCTGCGTTGTGTCAACGCTTCCGTTGCGATCTACAAGGGTACGTAGATCATGCTCTCCCCTCGTTGCTATGCATCACCATGATCTTGCGTGTGCGTAGGAATCTTTTTGAAATTACTACGTTCCCCAACACACCGCTAGGTGACAAACCTATTGCAAGAGCAGATGTAGATGTTATGAACGTTTGGCTAGCTCAATATGATGACTACTTGATAGTTTAGTGCACCATGCTTAAACGGCTTAGAATCGCGACTTCAAAGACGTTTTGAATGTCATGGACCATATGAGATGTTCCAGGAGTTGAAGTTAATATTTCAAGCAAATACCTGAGTTGAGAGATATGAAGTCTCCAACAAGTTCTATAGCTAAAAGATGGAGGAGAATAGCTCAAGCAGTGAGCCTGTGTTCAGATTGTCTGGGTACTACAATCGCTTAAATCAAGTGGGAGTTAATCTTCCAGATAAAATAGTGATTGACAGAATTCTCTAGTCATAGTCACCAAGTTAGTAGAACTTCATGATGAACTATAGTATGCAAGGGATGACGAAAATGATTCCCGAGCTTTTCATTATGATGAAATCGATGAAGGTAGAAATCAAGAAAGAGCATCAAGTGTTGATGATTAACAAGACCACTAGTTTCAAGAAAAGGGCAAAGGGAAAGAAAGGGAACTTCAAGAAGAACAACAAGCAAGTTGTTGCTCAAGTGAAGAAGTCCAAGTCTGGACCTAAGCATGAGACTAAGTGCTTCTACTACAAAGGGACTGGTCACTGGAAGCGGAACTGCCCCAAGTATTTGGCAGATAAGAAGGATGGCAAAGTGAACAAATGCTATATTTGATATAAATGTTATTGATGTGTACTTTACTAGTGTTTATAGCAACCCCTCGGTATTTGATACTGGTTCAGTTGCTAAGAGTAGTAACTCGAAATGGGAGTTGCAGAATGAACAAAGACTAGTTAAGGGTTAAGTGACGATGTGTGTTGGAAGTGGTTCCAAGATTGATATGATCTTGGAACCTAAATAAGTGTTATTTGGTGTTTGCGTTGAGCATGAATATGATTTGATCATGTTTATTGCAATATGGTTATTCAATTAAATTAGAGAATAATTGTTATTCTGTTTACATAAATAAAACCTTCTATGGTCATACACCCAATGAAAATGGTTTGTTGGATCTCGATCGTGGTGATACACATTTTTATAATATTGAAGCCAAAAGATGCAAAGTTAATAATGATAGTACAACTTATTTGTGGCACTACCGTTTAGGTCATATTGATGTAAAGCGCATGAAGAAAATCCATGCTGATGGGCTTTTGGAATCACTTGATTATGAATCAGTTGATGCTTGCGAGCCATGCCTCATGGGCAAGATGACTAAGACTTCGTTCTCCGGAACAATGGAGCGAGCAACTGACTTATTGGAAATAATACATACTGATGTATGAGGTCCGATGAATGTTAAGGCTCACGGCAAGTATCATTATTTTCTGACCTTCACAGATGATTTGAGCAGATATGGGTATATCTACTTGATGAAACACAAGTCTGAAACATTTGAAAAGTTCAAAGAATTTCAGAGTGAAGTGGAGAATCATCGTAACAAGAAAATAAAAGTTTCTATGATATGATCGCAGAGGTGAAATATTTGAGTTACGAGTTTGGCCTTCAGTTAAAACAATGTGAAATAGTTTCATTACTCACGCCACATGGAACACCACAGTGTAATGGTGTGTCCGAACGTCATAACCGTACTTTATTGGATATAGTGCAATCTATGATGTTTCTTACCGATTTACCACTATAGTGTTGGGGTTATGCATTAGAATCAACACCATGCTACATTCACATTAAATAGGGCACCATCTAAATCCGTTGAGACAACACCGTATGAACTATGGTTTGGCAAGAAACCTAAGATGTCGTTTCTTAAAGTTTGAGGTTGCAATGCTTATGTGAAAAAGTTTCAACCTGATAAGCTCAAACCCAAATGGAAGAAGTGCATCTTCATAGAATACCCAAAAGAAAATGTTGGGTACACCTTCTATCACAGATCCGAAGGCAAGATATTCATTGCTGAGAATGGATCCTTTCTAAAGAAGGAGTTTCTCTCGAAAGAAGTGAGTGAGAGGAAAGTAGAACTTAATGAGGTAACTGTACCCGCTCCCTTATTGGAAAGTAGTTCATCACAGAAATCTGTTCATGTGACTACTACAGCAATTAGTGAGGAAGCTAATGATGTTGATCATGTAACTTCAGATCAAGTTACTGCCAAACCTCGTAGGTAAACTAGAGTGAGATCCGCACCAGAGTGGTACGGTAATCCTGTTCTGGAGGTCATGTTACTTGACCATGACGAACCTACGAACTATGAGGAAGCGATGATGAGCCCAGATTCCGCGAAATGGCTTGAGGCCATGAAATCTGAGATGAGATCCATGTATAAGAACAAAGTATGGACTTTGATTGACTTGCCCAAAGATCGGCGAGCCATTGAGATTAAATGGATCTTCAAGAGGAAGACGGAGGCTGATAGTAGTGTTACTATCTACAAAGCTAGAATTGTCGAAAAAGGTTTTCGTCAAGTTCAAGGTGTTGACTACGATGAGAGTTTCTCACTCGTATCTACGCTTAAATCTGTCTGAATCATGTTAGAAATTGCCACATTTTGTGAAAACTGGCCAATGGATAAACAAAACTACATTTGAAAGTGCTAATGGCACTTAAGCTATATTTTGGTGTGATGACAATGTGGTTAGTTGAACTAATATCGGTTGCTAAAGTTTAACTCAGGTTATTAGTTCTAAGTGCCCGTGATGGAGATGTGCGACCCCCCATTTCAAAAAGGGCAAAGGCGTGGTCTTTCGACGCTTCGGAGGTTTAGTTTTGGTTTGCTTCGAGTCGTAGGAAAGACCGCACTATTAAGAGGGGTTTGTGTGGATAAATGTCGTGTGGGAATGCCTTTGCCGAGCCTTACTCTCTTAACCTTCCCACTTCGACCACCTAAAAAGGACCTAGTGTGTGTGCTGTGGTACTCAGAAAGTTGCAACAGAAAGTTACTGGGTACCCCATGCGCACGGGGTCTTTTGACCCCCGTGCGCACGGGGTACTGCGTAACTCTTTGGGTACCCCGTGCGCACGGGGTCTTTTGACCCCGTGCGCATGGGGTCCTATGTAAACTCTCTGGGTACCCCATGCGCACGGGGTCTTTTGACACCCGTGCGCACGGGGTGGTGTGTTTGTCTCTGTGTACCCCATGTGCACGGGGCTGACTTAGCCCGTGCGCACGGGGTCCAACGGGCAGAAATCCCCACCAGCCCATGAACACTATTTAAAGGCCCTTCTTCCACCTCCAACCCTTAACCCTAATGTCTTGTTGAGCTCCACCATTGCTACACCCCATTTTTCTCAATACTCTCAATCCCTCCACCCAAACTTGTTGAAACTTTGGGGATTGGGAGAGCAAGACCCGATCTACAACTTGACCAAACCAAATCGCGTTCCCCGCAACATTTCTTCCCCATTGACTTGTTACTCTTGGAGCTTGGGTTCCTAGGCGGTTAGAGGTTCCTCCGGAAGCTTTCTTGCTTGTGGTGTGCTCCAAAGAAGTTTGTAAAGGTGTGGTGGTCGCCTTCAAGACCAACCCCGAGTGTTTCGAGGCTCATCCGTTGGGGGTGACTCGAAGGAGAATACGGTGAGCCTTTGGTGGCATTCCGCAAGCTTTGGCTTCGGCACCGCTCCAAACAGAGATTAGCTCTTCCCCAAGGAAGAGTGAACTTCGGGTTAAAATCCGTGTCCTCGTCTCACTTGTGGTTAATCCTTTCCCACACCTTTCTTTGTTGTTGTATGCTTGTTGGCTTGCTAAGTAGTTTGTTGCCTAGCATTTCTCTCTTGGAGCTTGCTTGTCTAATAGGTTGCATTCACCTAGTTGCATATCTAATGAACTCTTTTATCCGCTAAGCCTTAAAATCTACAAGAAAAATTAAAATTTGTAGTCTCCTATTCACCCCCCTCTAGTCGACCGTATCGATCCTTTCAATTGGTATCAGAGCCTCGTGCTCTAATATAAGGTTTTACAACCTTAGAGGATATGGTCGATCTAGGGAATGAGGGAGGTGGCCTACCCGTTGCGGGGGATGGTCAAAACCAACCCCCCGCCGCGACCGAGACACTTGGTGCTCCTGTCGTTGCTCCCGCCGCTCCTACTAACCCGAATGTCCCCTTGACCGCGGCCGATCTTCTTTCAATGTTTGCGGACCTCAAAGTCTCTATGTTGAAAGAGGTTCGGGCCTCGGTCAAGGAGGAAATTGATGCTCGCTTAAAGACATCAATGTCTACATCAAACTCATTTAATCCAAATGAGGTTCATGATGCGGATGACTCGAGGGAACCTCTTGCTTCTCCGGCTCGTACTCAAGTTCCCCAGTACAATGCAGTGGAACCCTTTTACTCTCCTCAACCCTTGAAACATCCCCGCATTAATCCTGTTGGGCCTCCGCACCCTTTGAAAGCTAATGCATTTGCTAAGTGGAAGCTAGATATGGAGTCTCACATGCGCAGTGCTTCAACTCAATTGTGGTGGATTGTGGTCAATGGATTCAACCCCAAGGACCCAATGAATCTCACTCCAAGGGAAGCAGCTGACGATCAACTCAATGCTACCGCGCACAACATGCTTCGCAACGCTATGACTGAAGACTATAGTGATTCCATTGGTCTTCTCAAAACCGCAAAGGAAATTTGGGATTGCCTTGAGGAGGCTCTTGAAGGAGATGAAGCAATTCGAAGATCTCGGTTGGCCTTGCTCAAACAAGAAGTCAATCTCTTTGTGAGGAATGAGGGTGAGTCCCCAGAAGAGGTTTACCGAAGGTTGAAGTCCCTTGTGCTCAACTTGAGAACCTTTGGGTGCACTTGGGCAAATGATGAATTCATCAAGGACAAGTTCATAGATGCTATGGTTCTCACAGAACATACCATGGTCATGATGGTTCATCAACGTCCGGACTATCACAAGTTGACATCGGCTCAAGTTGTTTCCACCTTCTCTACCCATGTTCTTTTGGAAACCAAGTCCAAGAAAACATTTGCAATAGCTCAAGCAACCAAGAACTCCAATCTTGCCTTGAAGGCCAAGAAAGTGATGAGCCGATCCTCAAGGGAGGAAGAAGTGAGTGAAGAGATATGTGAGGAGGATAATGATACCTCATGCCCGGCAAATGATTTTGCAGAAGACTTGGATCTCTTAGTCAAGAAGTACTCTGGGACCATGGCAAACAAAGGAAGAAATCTTCAAGGAAGATCATTTGGACGAATGAAATGCTACAATTGTGATAGCCCAAGACACTTTGTTCATGATTGTCCATATGAGAGACGTGAAGACAAGTCCGAGAAGCTTGTGCTTAAGAAGAAGAAGTTCACCAAGTTTGCAAAGAGGAAGGATGACAAGGCTCTTGTTCATGAAGAATACATGTCTGGAGATGAAGATGATGGTGATGATGATCAAGTGGGCACGGCCGCCTTTGCCATGCATGCCACTACCTCCTCCTCCACCACCGGCCTCTTCGACTCTCCAAACGAGGACAAGCCATTCACTCATCGGTGCCTCATGGCCAAAGAGGTAAAAACAAAGTCCAAACCCAAGAAACCCGACACCTACACTCCCAATGTCTCTTGTGAGATAGTGGAGGATGAGTGTGAGGAGGGTGTGGATAATGATGAGGAATCCTTAATGGCTTTCATGAAAACTCTTCATGGTGAAGCTCGTGCTTGTTTTGGCGATCTCCTTAAGTCACTTGCCGAACGTGATGACTTTATTGAGAACGTTGAGAACCTCCTTATAGAGGAAAAAGAGAGAGTTGATCTCCTCGAGCACGAACTTAATGAAGAGAGTGTCATGAGAGCATCACTTGAGGAAGCCTTATCTTCTCATCAAATTGACTTTGTTAAAACCAATGATGCTTTGCAACTCAACAAACAATTCGAAATACCTCGACTTTTTCAGAACAGGTCCGAGTCAAATAGCAATGATTCGAAGCACTTCTTTTTCCATTACACTCATCATTAACTAAATTCTGAATAGAAAGATTAAGAAGAAACAAGATTCAAAATAAAGTAAAGGTAGGCGGGGAATAACCTTATTTATGACAAGTTTCAAACTAGTACAAAGAACAAAGTTTTTTGATCACTTACTTCGCTCGCCCTTTTTTGATCGGTTTTTTAATGCAAATAGATTCAATCTAGTAATTTCTTTTAGATTAAGTCTTATGTCTTGCTCTTGAGAATAAAGATGCTCTTAATGTTAGAGTTGAAAAGCTTCTAGTTGACCATACAAGACTTGTTTAGGAGCATGAGTTCCTTGTGATTAGTTCTAAGGTTGTCAAAGATGACCTCATTGCCCTCACCGAGTCTTATGCTCAACTAAAAGCTACAACCATTAAGGCTCTCACTTCCGTACCTCATATAGATTTAAATGATGATGCTTGTATGGATAACTTTGCTCATGATTGCACCTCCCTTCAAGAGGAAAATAAGAAGTTGAAAGCTCAAATTGAGAAAGGGCTTGTATCATGCATCCAAGGGGAGAAAAACCTAAACGATCTCTTGAGCAACCAAAAGGAGTGTGTTGCCAAGGAGGGAGTTGGGTTTAATCCCGCATCTAAGAGTGGTAAGAAAAATAAGAAGAAGAACAACAATAAGATCGGTCTGACTCCTTCCCCTCCCCAAAAGGTAGTGTTTGTGCAAGAAGGGCACAAGGAGAAGGATAAGGAAATGAAGGGTGTTGGGAATGGAAAGGTCATTAGGGACAAGGCCATTCCCAAGAATTTTGCCGGCAAGAACAATCCATCATATGTTCTCATGAGAGGAGATGATGGCTATACCTTTGCAAAATTTGTTGGAACTAACTATGATGATTATGCTTGGACTATTTGGGTTCCCAAGACCCTCGTTGCTAACTCACCAGGACCCATTGCAAAATGGGTACCTATAACCAAAGCTTGATTATTGTAGGACTATGTCTCCGGTGGAACTCAATGGGTGATCGACAGTGGATGCACCAATCATATGACCGGAGAAAGGGAGATGCTTGTGGAGTCCATTGATTCACTCAAGGCCTCTTCGAACATCTCCTTCGGTGACAATAGCAAGGGCAAGGTATTGGGTTTGGGCAAGGTGGTAATCTCTAATGATTCATCTCTTTCAAATGTCATGCTTGTCCAATCCCTTCACTACAACTTACTTTCTACTATTCAATTGGCTCGTGCCGGTTATGATTCACATTTTGGTGAATTCCATGTGACCGTCTTTAAGAGAAGCAATCTCAAAGTGGTCTTCTTTGGGCATGTTGAAGACAACCTTTACGTGGTTGATTTCTCGAAAGAGAAAACTCATCTTGCAACATGCCTAATGGCCAAGGCAGACGTGGGGTGGCTATGGCACCGTAGGCTAGCCCACGTGGGCATGAGAAATTTACAATCTCTCTTAAAGGGGGAGCACATTCTTGGACTAACCGATGTGTCTTTTGCTAAAGATCGTCCTTGTAGTGCTTGCATTGCTGGGAAGCTTCATGAAAAAGCTCATAAAGTAAAGACTATCATCGCCACCTTAAGGCCCCTCGAGCTCATCCATTTGGATCTATTTGGGCCTCCAACATATGATAGTTTGGGAGGAAGGAGATATTGCCTTGTCATTGTTGATGACTTCACAAGATATACTTGGGTGTTCTTTCTCAAGACTAAAGATGAAACTCAAGAAACCTTCATCAACTTTGCCAAAGAAGCTCAACGTCAACATAACTGTGAGATCAAGGCAATCCGAAGTGACAATGGCACCGAGTTCAAAAACTATACAATGGATGAATTCTTGAGTGAAGAGGGGATAAAGCACCAATATGCCGCACCATATACTCCCCAACAAAATGGTGTTGCGGAGAGGAAGAATCGGACTCTTATTGAGATGGCTAGGACCACGCTTGATGAGTACAAATCACCATACAAGCTTTGGGCAGAAGCCATCAACACCGCATGCCATGCTTCAAACCGACTTTATCTTCGCAAGCTCAAGAACAAGACCCCTTATGAGCTCCTAATAGGGAGAAAGCCCAACGTCAAATACTTCCGGGTATTCGTTTGTAAGTGTTTCATTTAAAACAAAAAATCCCGGTTAGCTAAATTTGAGTCTAGAACTTATGAGGGCATATTGCTACCTCTTGAGCTTGCGTTGGATTTCCCCGAAGAGGAAAGGATGATGTAGCAGAGTAGCGTAAGTATTTCCCTCAGTTTTTGAGAACCAAGGTATCAATCCAGTAGGAGGCCACGCTCAAGTCCCTCGTACCTGCACAAAACGATAGCTACTCGCAACCAACGCGATTAGGGGTTGTCAATCCCTTCACGGTCACTTACGAGAGTGAGATCTGATAGATATAATGTTTTTTGGTATTTTTGGTATAGAGATGCAAAGTGAAAAGTAAAAGGCAAAGTAAAAAAGCAAAGCAAGATTAAAGTGATGGAGATTGATATGATGAGAATAGACCCCGGGGCCATAGGTTTCACTAGTGGCTTCTCTCAAGAGCATAAGTATTCTACGGTGGGTGAACAAATTACTGTTGAGCAATTGACAGAATTGAGCATAGTTATGAGAATATCTAGGCATGATCATGTATATAGGCATCACGTCCGTGATAAGTAGACCGAAACGATTCTGCATCTACTACTATTACTCCACTCATCGACCGCTATCCAGCATGCATCTAGAGTATTAAGCTAAAAACAGAGTAACGCTTTAAGCAAGATGACATGATGTAGAGAGATAAATTCGTGCAATATGAAATAAACCCCTTCTTGTTATCCTCGATGGCAACGATACAATACGTGCCTTGATGCCCCTTCTGTCACTGGGAAAGGACACCGCAAGATCGAACCCAAAGCTAAGCACTTCTCCCATGGCAAGAACTACCAATCTAGTTGGCCAAACCAAACGGATAATTCGAAGAGACTTGCAAAGATAACCAATCATACATAAAAGAATTCAGAGAAGATTCAAATATTATTCATAGATAGACTTGATCATAAACCCACAATTCATCGGTCTCAACAAACACACCGCAAAAAGAAGAAGATTACATCGAATAGATCTCCACGAGAGAGGGGGAGAACTTTGTATTGAGATCCAAAAAGAGAGAAGAATCCATCTAGCTAATAACTATGGACCCAAAGGTCTAAGGTAAACTACTCACACTTCATCGGAGAGGCTATGATGATGTAGAAGCCCTCCGTGATGATGGTCCTCTCCGGTGGAGCTCCGAAACAGGCCCCAAGATGGGATCTCGTGGATACAGAAAGTTGCGGCGGTGGAATTAGGTTTTTGGCTCCGTCTCTGTTCGTTTGGGGGTACGTAGGTATATATAGGAGGAAGAAGTACGTCGGTGGAGCTTCGGTGGGCCCACGAGGGTGGGGGGCGCGCCTGGGGGTATAGGGCGCGCCCCCCTACCTCGTGCCCACCTTGAAGCTTCCTTGGTGTAGGGTCCAAGTCTCCTGGGTCATATTCAGGAAAAAAATCACGTTCCAGAAAGGTTTATTCCATTTGGACTCCGTTTGATATTCCGTTTCTTCGAAACACTGAAATAGGCAAAAAAACAGCAATTCTGGGCTGGGCCTCCGGTTAATAGGTTAGTCCCAAAAATAATATAAAAGTGGAAAATAAAGCCCAATATAGTCCAAAACAGTAGATAATATAGCATGGAGCAATCAAAAATTATAGATACGTTGGAGACGTATCACATATTTGTTGGATATGCATCAAACTCTCATGCTTAGCGAGTTCTCAATAAATCCACCGGATGCATTGAGGAAACGGTAAATGTGGAGTTTGATGAAGATAACGGCTCCCGTATGGAGAAAATTGTTCCTAGTATTGTAGGTGATGAGGCTCCTTCACAAGCTATGAGGACAATGGGGATAGGCCACATTCTTCCACAAGAAACACCCCATGTCCAAGTAGAAGAAGAAGGAGTAAGAGCCCCTCTTGAGAATTTTCCATAAGGGAAGTCATCACCGACACCACTTGTACAAGATGCTTCGGGAAATAATGAACCTATCCAAGAACAAATCAAGACCCTCATATTCCTGAGCAAGATCAAGAGCAAACTCTTCTGAATAATGAAGAACCAATCATTGAGGCTCAAGATCAAGCTCAAAGTCCTGATCAAGATCAAGATCAACCCCAACCACAAGTGTCTTCATCGTCATCACTTCCTACCGAGCAAGAACCTATGGTTGCAAAGAAAAGAGTGTCTCCAAGGCTAAAGCAATCTCAAGGGCAAGCTTCTTCATCAAGTCCAAAACCAAGTGAAGAAGAGCTTGACCGCAAAGAGCAAAAAGTGGTCGCCAAGGTGAAACATCTTCAACACCTCACCGAGAACATCTACGGAAGCATCAAAAAGGGGGTAACTACTCGTAGACGTTTGGCAAACTTTTGTGAACATCACTCGTTTGTCTCTTGTGTTGAACCCCTTAAGGTGGAAGATGCACTTGACGATCCGGATTGGATAGATGCCATGCATGAAGAACTCAACAACTTCACACGCAACAGAGTGTGGACCCTTGTAGAAAGACCCAAGGAATTTCATAATGTCATTGGAACAAAGTGGATTTTCAAGAACAAACAGGATGAATATGGACAAGTAATAAGGAACAAGGCAAGGTTAGTGGCACAAGGTTTCACCCAAGTTGAAGGTTTGGACTTTGGTGAAACTTTTGCCCCCGTTGCCCGTCTCGAATCCATTCGCATCTTGCTTGCTTATGCCTCTCATCATGATTTCAAATTATATCAAATGGATGTTAAGAGCGCATTTCTTAATGGTCCTCTTAAGGAGTTGGTGTATGTCAAGCAACCTCCCGGTTTTGAAGACCCCGATCATTCCTCTCATGTTTATGAACTCCATAAGGCACTCTATGGACTCAGACAAGCACCTCGTGCTTGGTATGATCACCTTACGACATTCCTAAGCGAGAAGGGGTTCCAGATTGGGGTAATAGATTCCACTCTCTTTACGAAGAGGGTAAAAGGAGAGTTGTTTGTCTGCCAAATATATGTTGATGATATTATCTTTAGGTCAACTAACCATGCTATTAACGTTGAGTTTGAGAATCTTATGACTAAGGAATTTGCGATGAGCATGATGGGAGAGTTGAACTTCTTTCTCGGTTTTCAAGTGAAGCAATTGAGAGGCGGAACCTTCATCAATCAATCTCATTATATCCAAGACATGCTCAAGAGATTCAAAATGCAAGATGTCAAGCCAATGAAGACACCCATGGCCACGAATGGTCAACTTCATCTTGATCCAAATGGTAAAGAAGTGGATCAAAAGGTATATCGCTCTATGATCGGTTCCTTGGTTTAGCTTTGTGCATCTAGGCCAGATATTATGTTGAGTGTGTGTATGTGTGCAAGATTTCAATCCGCTCCTAAGGAGAGCCACTATTCGGCAGTGAAAATGATCCTTCGATATTTGGTTCATACCCCAAACTTGGGCCTTTGGTATCCCAAGAGATCATCATTTGAGTTAATGGGTTACTCGGATTCGGATTGGGCAGGAGACAAGGTTGACCGCAAGTCCACATCCGGCTCATGTCAATTCCTAGGGAGATCGTTGGTAAGTTGGTCTTCAAAGAAGCAAAATTGTATATCTCTCTCCACAGCCGAAGCCGAGTATATTGTTGCCGGAAGTTGTTGTGCCCAATTATTATGGATGAGGCAAACTTTGATGGATTACGGTGTCAAATGTGACAAAGTGCCTCTTTGGTGTGACAATGAAAGTGCCATCAAGATCGCCAAGAATACGGTTCAACATAGCAAGACAAAGCATATTGAGATTCGTCATCATTTCATTAGAGATCATGTGGCCAAGGGAAACATTGAGTTACTCCATGTCAACACCGAGAATCAACTAGCAGACATCTTCACCAAGCCCCTTGACGAAGCAAGATTCCGCGAGTTAAGGCATGAGCTAAATGTCGTGGATATTAGTAACTTCGGATGAAACTCTTGCTCACACACACATACTCATATACTATCTTGCTTAGATGTAGGCACATGTCTAGGGGGAGCTAGCTCAACTCATGAGCTATCTTATCCTAGAAGTGCATAAAACAAACACAATCTTTCACATAAGCCACTTTAGGTGGTACTTGTGCTTCAAAGATGAGTATTGGTCTTGGGCCCAAGGTTCATATCTTCGGGGTGCCATACCAAGTAAACTCAAACATGGTGGCCTCGGCCACCGCCCTCGCTTGAGGGTTGTGTCCGTGTTTGTTTCGCTTGTGTGTTGTGTTGTTTCTTTTCCTTTTTGGTTGGTTCTCCTCGCTTCTCTTTTGGTACAAGTGCTCCACCTATACCCTTTCCATAGTGATAGGACTTTCCTCGCGGCGTGTTCAGAAATGTAGACTGTGTGCTTTGTGAAGTAGGGGTAAGAGTATACACTCAGCCCTGTGTTTAAAAATCCACTCATGTCAAAGTTCCTGAATACCCCGTGCGCACATGCCTGTACCATGCACACGGGGCCCCCGTGCGCACGAGGCTCACTTAGCCCATGCGCACGGGGTCTGCGGTTTCTGGTCCTGAAGAGGTGAGATGTGGGGGGGGGGGGGCGCTCGGGTTCATTTCCACCCATTCGCCCCCTCCACTCCCCAGGAAGCCTCCAGCGCCGCCGCCGTCGCCTCCACTCGCCGGAGCTCCTCCAGGCTTCGCCGGGGTTCCTCCTCCGTGGATCTGCATCTAGATGGGGTCCTCCTCCGGTTGGTCTTGTCCCCTTGATCTATCTCCTTGAGTTCCTTTCTTGTGTTCTAGCTTTAGGGTTTCTTTGCTCCCTAGATTTGTTTGGCCTCAACTAGCTTGTAGATAAGTCTAGTGCTTAGATCCGTTGGTCCCTCTGCTACACCCACTCCCGGAGTTCATTCTGGTAGTGGCTGTCGCTGGGAGACCCCAATGTCCACGGGGTGTTTGACCCCCATGCGCACGGGAACCCGTGCCCACGGGGTCTAAACCCCCGTGCACACGGGCTATCCAGGAACTTTTGCCTAGATTTTTGTCTATCTCCTTGCCATTCATCTTGCACTTGTACTCATTTGTGTCTCGTGCTTTGTGTTGTTGGGTGTTTGCGTGTGTTTCAGACTCCGCTGACAAGAGGTCTGAGCTTCGTTGAAAGCGTGCAAAAGGAGGATCAAAGGACTTCACCATTGCTCCTCGTCAACTGTCTGAAGGCATGGGTCAGGGGTCTGGGTCAGGTCAGGGCCGTGCTCACCGTGCAGCCTCAAAGCGGCCCGTTGTTGAGGCTTCCGATGATTCTGAGGAAGAATATGACTCACAAGATGATGAGATAGAAGAAGAAGATGATCGTGGTGAGGAAGATGAAGAAGAGGAAGAGGAGTCTAGTACGGAGCAAGCCATTCCGGGCAGGCGTGACCTCCGGAATATGCCTCTTGTCAAGTGGACCAAGCCAGAGATCTGGGCTGAGAGACCGAGCCATCCGTATGTTAAGGCCACGAGTATGGGAGTTGATCCCCGTTTCAAGAATGGGTTTCAGCAAAGGATCTATCATGAGCTTCTTATGACCAAGTCAAAGAAGTTTGCTCCTCACAAGCAAGTCAACACTGAGAGTTTGCGCGACAATGATCATTTGTATCCCAGTGTGTACTCCGCTCTTGGACGACTGGGTCTGATTCCGTTTGTTACCTTCAACCACCCCTACAATGAAGATCTAGTGATGCAGTTCTTTGCCACTCTGTACTTCTCCAATGATTCTGCTCGCACCCTCACATGGATGTCCAGAACGCATCAGTGCTCAGCTACTATGGCAAAGTTCTCCGAGTTCATTCCGTACCCGTTCATGGATGAAGAGACTGTTTCTGATGAGTTTGACATTGTTCGGGAAAGTGGGCAGCGCACTAAGGATGAGATTGCCTTTTCTTACAAACAAGAGAAGTCATTTGTCGCTGGGTCAATCAAAGACCTCTTGCCCCTCTATGACACCATGCGCCATATCCTGCGGTATACCCTCACTCCAAAGGCCGGGGATTCCCATAACATTCGAAGCTCCATGCTTGATGTCTTTGTGTATCTTCATCAGAAGAAGAAAGTGGATGTTCTGGATTTCATGTACTTTGAGCTGCGTCAGTGTGTACAAGAGAACAAGTCTTAGATCTATGCTCCATTCATACAGGCGTTGATTGAGACCGTCTGTCCAGCAAAGTACATTGCCAGCTTCAAGACTGTTGTTCCCAAGTGCAACTCCAACTGGACCCCAGCTGCTCCTACTCCCTATGTGCCCATCAAGAAGGGGCGCAACCCTAGGCCTGGGGATCGTGCTACTTACACTCCAGGCATGTCCTCTACTGCACGGATCCCTCGTGGTAAGACCAAGTCTGTTGGCTCTGAGGCCATCTTTGCCAAGGGAGAGAAGAAGTCGTTGTTCAAGACCTTGAGCAACATGTTCAAGATGTGTCAGTCGATTCAGCGTCGTCAGATCAAGGAAATCAACAAGGAGAAGTTTGTTCGGCATGAGCAGAAGGCAGCAAGGCCTGCTGCTGGTGAGGAGGTCGGTCCAGGTTTAGAGGACGTTGACAGTGAGGCCACTGCTCGGTCTTTCCCAATGGTCGGGTGGCATTTTGATGATGATGATGATGATGATGATGCCTCGAGTGCTCCTCCTCTTGTCTAGTGGGTCTCGTGTCGCCATTTGTCTCCTTTTTGTTGTCTTGATGACAAAGGGGGAGAAGTGGTGTGTGTGTTTGTGTGTTCATGGGTGTGTGGTGCGTTCGTGGGTGCGTTCGTGGGTGTGTTGAGATCTCAAGCCTCGTGTTTCTCGCTGTTGGTTGGTTTTAGTTGGCTTGAGATACTCTTATTTACCTTCCGTCTGTGTGGTTGTGTGTCTCTAGCTTTATTGTGAGACTCTAGCTTTATTAGTGAACCTTGTCATTATCCTCTTATGCTTATTAGGTCTCACATTATTTGCTCACCACACTGTGTCATGAGATCTAGGCACCGTTATAGGTTTATTTTGATGAATCTAATGACTTAACAATAATGATCTTGGTCGAACCTCCTATGGGTGTACTAAATGCATTCTTGTTTTCGGGCACACATATAGGGGGAGCTATCATGATCATTATTTGTTCCGTGGCTTTCTATCTGTTTATCCTCTTTGCCATGCTCTAACCACGTTGTCATCAATGCACCAAAAAGGGGGAGATTGAAAGTGCTAATGGCACTTAAGCTATATTTTGGTGTGATGACAATGTGGTTAGTTGAACTAATATCGGTTGCTAAAGTTTATCTCAGGTTATTGGTTCTAAGTGCCCGCGATGGAGATGTGCGCCCCCCCCCCCATTTCAAAAAGGGCAAAGGCGTGGTCTTTCGACGCTTCGGAGGTTTAGTTTTGGTTTGCTTCGAGTCATAGGAAAGACCGCACTATTAAGAGGGGTTTGTGTGGATAAATGTCGTGTGGGAATGCCTTTGCCGAGCCTTACTCTCTTAGCCTTCCCACTCCGACCACCTAAAAAGGACCTAGTGTGTGTGTTGTGGTACTCAGAAAGTTGCAATAGAAAGTTACTGGGTACCCCGTGCGCACGGGGTACTACGTAACTCTCTGGGTACCCCGTGCGCACGGGGTCTTTTGACCCCCGTGCGCACAGGGTGGTGTGTTTGTCTCTGTGTACCCCGTGCGCACGGGGCTAACTTAGCCCGTGCGCACGGGGTCCAACGGGCAGAAATCCCCACCAGCCCATGAACACTATTTAAAGGCCCTTCTTCCACCTCCAACCCTTAACCCTAATGTCTTGTTGAGCTCCACCATTTCTACACCCCATTTTGCTCAATACTCTCAATCCCTCCACCCAAACTTGTTGAAACTTTGGGGATTGGGAGAGAAAGACCCGATCTACAACTTGACCAGACCAAATCGCGTTCCCCGCAACATTTCTTCCCCATTGACTTGTTACTCTTGGAGCTTGGGCTCCTAGGTGTTGGGGAACGTTGCAGAAAACAAATATTTTCCTACTCGTTTCACCAAGATCATCTAGGAGTTCATCTAGCAACGAGTCAAGGGAGTGAGTTTGCATCTACATACCACTTGTAGATCACGAGCGGAAGCGTTCGTTAGAACGAGGTTGAAGTAGTCGTACTCGATGTGATTCCGATCACCGATGACCAAGCGCTGAAAGAACAACGCCTCCGCGTTCAACACACGTACGGGACGATGGCGTCTCCTCCGTCTTGATCCAGCAAGGATGAAGGAGAGGTTGAGGAAGACAACTCCAATGGCAGCACGACGGCGTGGTGCAATTGGTACAGCAGTTCTCCGGCAGGGCTTCGCCAAGCAAAGACAGAGAAAGAGAGGAGTTGGGGAGGGGAGGGGCTGCGCCTTCAATTGTGTGTTGCAGCCCTCCCCTCACCCCTCTATATATAGGAGGAGAGGGCAAGGGGGGCCGGCCATCTAGGGGAAACCCTAGATGGGGGCGGCGGCCAAAGGGGAGGAGGAAAGGGTGGCTTGCCCCCCAAGCTAGGGGGGCGCCCCCTTCCCCCTTTAGGGTTTCCCCTCCCCAAACCCTAGCCGCATGGGCCTAGGTGGGGAGGCGCGCACAGCCCACTAGGGGCTGGCTCCCTCTCCCACTTAGCCCATGTGGCCCCCCGGGAGGGGTGGCCCCTCCCGGTGGACCCCCGGAACCCTCCCGGTGGCCCCGGTACAATACCGGCATGCCCCCGAAACTTTCCGGAGTCCGTTTAACCACTTTCCATATATAAATCTTTACCTCCGGACCATTCCGGAACTCCTCGTGACGTCTGGGATCTCATCCGGGACTCCGAACAACATTCGGTAATCACATACTTGTCTTCCTAATAACCCTAGCGTCACCGAACCTTAAGTGTGTAGACCCTACGGGTTCGGGAGACATGTAGACATGACCGAGACGATCTCAGGTCAATAACCAACAGCGGGATCTGGATACCCATGTTGGCTCCCACATGCTCCACGATGTTCTCATCGGATGAACCACGATGTCGAGGATTCAATCAACCCCGTATGCAATTCCCTTTGTCAATCGATATATTACTTGCCCGAGATTCGATCGTCGGTATCCCAATACCTCGTTCAATCTCGTTACCGGCAAGTCACTTTACTCGTTCCGTAATGCATGATCCCGTGACCAGATACTTGGTCACTTTGAGCTCATTATGATGATGCATTACCGAGTGGGCCCAGTGATATCTCTCCGTCATACGGAGTGACAAATCCCAGTCTTGATCCGTGTCAACCCAACAGATACTTTCGGAGATACCCGTAGTCTACCTTTATAGTCACCCAGTTACGTTGTGACGTTTGGTATACCCAAAGCACTCCTACGGTATCCGGGAGTTACACGATCTCATGGTCTAAGGAAAAGATACTTGACATTGCAAAACTCTAGCAAAACGAACTACACGATCTTTATGCTATGTTTAGGATTGGGTCTTGTCCATCACATCATTCTCCTAATGATGTGATCTCGTTATCAATGACATCCAATGTCCATAGTCAGGAAACCATGACTATCTGTTGATCAACGGGCTAGTCAACTAGAGGCTTACTAGGGACATGTTGGTGTCTGTTATTCACACATGTATTACGATTTCCGGATAACACAATTATAGCATGAATAAAGACAATTATCATGAACAAGGAAATATAATAATAATGCTTTTATTATTGCCTCTAGGGCATATTTCCAACAGTCTCCCACTTGCACTAGAGTCAATAATCTAGTTACATTGTGATGAATCGAACACCCATGGAATTCTGGTGTTGATCATGTTTTGCCCTAGGGAGAGGTTTAGTCAACGGATCTGCTACATTCAGGTCCGTATGTACTTTACAAATTTCTATGTCTCCATCTTGAACATTTTCACGAATGGAGTTGAAGCGACGCTTGATGTGCCTTGTCTTCTTGTGAAACCTGGGCTCCTTGGCAAGTGCAATAGCTCCAGTGTTGTCACAGAAGAGCTTGATCGGCCCCGACGCATTGGGTATGACTCCGAGGTCGGTGATGAACTCCTTCATCCAAATTGCTTCATGTGCTGCCTCCGAGGCTGCCATGTACTCCGCTTCACATGTAGATCCCGCCACGACGCTTTGCTTGCAACTGCACCAGCTTACTGCCCCACCATTCAAAATATACACGTATCCGGTTTGTGACTTTGAGTCATCCAGATCTGTGTCGAAGCTAGCGTCGACGTAACCCTTTACGACGAGCTCTTCGTCACCTCCATAAATGAGAAACATCTCCTTAGTCCTTTTCAGGTACTTCAGGATATTCTTGACCGCTGTCCAGTGTTCCTTGCCGGGATTACTTTGGTACCTTCCTACCCAACTTACGGCAAGGTTTACATCAGGTCTGGTACACAGCATGGCATACATAATAGAACCTATGGCTGAGGCATAGGGGATGACACTCATCTCTTCTATTTCTTCTGCCGTGGTCGGACTTTGAGCCGAGCTCAATTTCATACCTTGTAGCACAGGCAAGAACCCCTTCTTAGACTGATCCATATTGAACTTCTTCAATATCTTATCAAGGTATGTGCTTTGTGAAAGACCTATGAGGCGTCTTGATCTATCTCTATAGATCTTGATGCCTAATATATAAGCAGCTTCTCCAAGGTCCTTCATTGAAAAACTCTTATTCAAGTAGGCCTTGATGCTGTCCAAGAGTTCTATATCATTTCCCATCAAAAGTATGTCATCTACATATAATATGAGAAATGCTACAGAGCTCCCACTCACTTTCTTGTAAACACAGGCTTCTCCATAAGTCTGTGTGAACCCAAACGCTTTGATCATCTCATCAAAGCGAATGTTCCAACTCCGAGATGCTTGCACCAGCCCATAAATCGAGCGTTGGAGCTTGCACACCTTGTCAGCATTCTTAGGATCGACAAAACCCTCCGGCTGCATCATATACAATTCTTCCTTAAGGAAACCATTAAGGAATGCCGTTTTGACGTCCATTTGCCATATTTCATAATCGTAGAATGCGGCAATTGCTAACATGATTCGGACGGACTTCAGCTTCGCTACCGGTGAGAAAGTCTCATCGTAGTCAACCCCTTGAACTTGTCGATAACCCTTAGCGACAAGCCGAGCTTTATAGATGGTCACATTACCATCCGCGTCTGTCTTCCTCTTAAAGATCCATTTATTTTCTATGGCTCGCCGTTCTACGGGCAAGTCAGTCAAAGTCCATACTTCGTTTTCATACATGGATCCTATCTCGGATTTCATGGCTTCTAGCCATTTGTCGGAATCCGGGCCCGCCATCGCTTCTTCATAGTTCGAAGGTTCACCGTTGTCTAACAACATGATTTCCAAGACAGGGTTGCCGTACCACTCTGGTGCGGAACGTGTCCTTGTGGACCTTCGAATTTCAGTAGGAGCTAGATCAGAAGTATCTTGATCATTATCATTAACTTCCTCTCTAGTCGGTGCTGGCACCTCAGGAACATTTTCTTGAGTTGCGCCATTTTCCGGTTCAAGAGGCAATACTTCATCTAGTTCTACTTTCCTCCCACTTACTTCTTTCGAGAGAAACTCCTTCTCTAGAAAGGATCCATTCTTGGCAACAAAGATCTTGCCTTCGGATCTGAGGTAGAAGGTATACCCAATAGTTTCTTTTGGGTATCCTATGAAGACGCATTTTTCCGACATGGGTTCGAGCTTTTCAGGTTGAAGTTTCTTGACATAAGCATCGCATCCCCAAACTTTTAGAAACGACAGCTTAGGTTTCTTTCCAAACCATAATTCAAACGGTGTCGTCTCAACGGATTTCGACGGAGCCCTATTTAAAGTGAATGCGGCAGTCTCTAAAGCATAGCCCCAAAAGGATAGCGGCAGATCGGTAAGAGACATCATAGACCGCACCATATCTAATAGAGTGCGATTACGACGTTCGGACACACCGTTTCGCTGAGGTGTTCCAGGCGGCGTGAGTTGTGAAACTATTCCACATTTTCTTAAGTGTGTGCCAAATTCGTGACTCAAGTATTCTCCTCCACGATCTGATCGTAGGAACTTGATTTTCCTGTCACGTTGATTCTCGACCTCACTCTGAAATTCCTTGAACTTTTCAAAGGTTTCAGACTTGTGCTTCATTAAGTAAATATATCCATATCTACTCAAATCATCAGTGAGGGTGAGAACATAACGATAGCCACCGCGAGCCTCAACACTCATTGGACCGCACACATCGGTATGTATAATTTCCAACAAGTTGGTTGCTCGCTCCATTGTTCCTGAGAACGGAGTCTTGGTCATTTTACCCATAAGGCATGGTTCGCACGTGTCAAATGATTCATAATCAAGAGACTCTAAAAGTCCATCAGCATGGAGCTTCTTCATGCGTTTGACACCTATGTGACCAAGGCGGCAGTGCCACAAGTATGTGGGACTATCATTATCAACCTTACATCTTTTGGTATTCACACTAAGAACATGTGTAGCATTACGCTCAAGATTCATTAAGAATAAACCATTCACCATAGGAGCATGACCATAAAACATATCTCTCATATAAATGGAACAACCATTATTCTCGGATTTAAATGAGTAGCCATCTCGAATTAAACGAGATCCAGATACAATGTTCATGCTCAAAGCTGGCACTAAATAACAATTATTGAGGTTTAAAACTAATCCCGTAGGTAAATGAAGAGGCAGCGTGCCGACGGCGATCACATCGACCTTGGAACCATTCCCGACTCGCATCGTCACCTCGTCCTTCGCCAGTCTCCGTTTATTCCGCAGCTCCTGCTTTGAGTTACAAATGTGAGCAACTGCACCGGTATCAAATACCCAAGAGCTACTACGAGTACTGGTTAGGTACACATCAATTACATGTATATCACATATACCTTTTGTTTTGCCGGCCTTCTTGTCTGCTAAGTACTTGGGGCAATTCCGCTTCCAGTGTCCGCTCCCCTTGCAATAAAAGCACTCAGTCTCGGGCTTGGGTCCATTCTTTGGCTTCTTCCCGGTAGCTTGCTTGCCGGGCGCGGCAACTTCCTTGCCGTCCTTCTTGAAGGCTTTCTTACCCTTGCCCTTCTTGAACTTAGTGGTTTTATTGACCATCAACACTTGATGTTCCTTCTTGACTTCTACCTCCGCTGATTTCAGCATTGAGAACAACTCAGGAATGGTCTTTTGCATCCCCTGCATGTTGAAGTTCATCACAAAGCTCTTGTAGCTTGGTGGAAGCGACTGGAGGATTCTGTCAATGACCGCATCATCCGGGAGATTAACTCCCAGCTGAGTCAAGCGGTTATGTAAACCAGACATAGTGAGTATGTGCTCACTGACAGAACTGTTTTCCTCCATCTTACAGCTGAAGAACTTGTCGGAGACCTCATATCTCTCGACCCGGGCATGAGCTTGGAAAACCATTTTCAGCTCTTCGAACATCTCATATGCTCCATGTTTCTCAAAACGCTTTTGGAGCCCCGGTTCTAAACTGTAAAGCATGCCGCACTAAACGAGGGAGTAGTCGTCAACACGTGTCTGCCAAGCGTTCATAACGTCTTGGTTCTGTGGGACGGGAGCTTCACCTAGCGGTGCTTGTAGGACGTAATCTTTCTTGGCAGCTATGAGGATGATCCTCAGGTTCCAGACCCAGTCCGTATAGTTGCTACCATCGTCTTTCAGCTTGGTTTTCTCTAGGAACGCGTTGAAGTTGAGGACTACGTGGGCCATTTGATCTACAAGACATATTGTAAAATATTTTTAGACTAATGTTCATGATAGTAAAGTTCATCTAATCAAATTATATAATGAACTCCCACTTAGATTGGACATCCCTCTAGTCATCTAAGTATTACATGATCCGAGTTAACTAGGCCGTGTCCGATCATCACGTGAGACGGACTAGTCAACGTCGGTGAACATCTTTATGTTGATCGCATCTTCTATACGACTCATGCTCGACCTTTCGGTCTTCTGTGTTCCGAGGCCATGTCTATGCACATGCTAGGCTCGTCAAGTTAACCCTAAGTGTTTTGCATGTGTAAAACTGTCTTACACCCGTTGTATGTGAACGTAAGAATCTATCACACCCGATCATCACGTGGTGCTTCGAAACTACGAGCTTTAGCAACGGTGCACAGTTAGGGGGAACACTTCTTGAAATTATTATGAGGGATCATCTTATTTACTACCGTCGTTCTAAGTAAACAAGATGCAAAAACATGATAAACATCACATGCAATCAAATATTAAACGTGACATGATATGGCCAATATCACGTAGCTCCTTTGATCTCCATCTTGGGGCTCCATGATCATCTTGTCCTCGGCTTGACACCATGATCTCCATCATCATGATCTCCATCATCGTGTCTCCATGAAGTTGCTCGCCAACTATTACTTCTACTACTATGGCTAACGCGTTTAGCAATAAAGTAAAGTAATTTACATGGCGTTTCTCAATGACACGCAGGTCATATTAAAAAAATAAAGACAACTCCTATGGCTCCTGCCGGTTGTCATACTCATCGACATGCAAGTCGTGATCCCTATTACAATAGCATGAACATCTCATACATCACATATAGATCATTCATCATTCATCACAACTTTGGCCATATCATATCACAAACCACTTGCTGCAAAAACAAGTTAGACGTCCTCTAATTGTTGTTGCAAGTTTTACGTGGCTGAATTGGGGTTCTAGCAAGAACGTTTTCTTACCTACGTGAAAGCCACAACGTGATTTGTCAACTTCTATTTACCCTTCATAAGGACCCTGTTCATCGAATCCGCTCCAGCTAAAGTGGGAGAGACAGACACCCGCCAGCCACCTTATGCAACTAGTGCATGTTAGTCGATGGAACCGGTCTCACGTAAGCGTACGTGTAAGGTTGGTCCGGGCCGCTTCATCCCACAATACCGCTGAAGCAAGAAAAGACTAGTAGCGGCAAGAAGGTTGACAAATCCACGCCCACAACGAATTGTGTTCTACTCGCGCAAGAAGAACTACGCATAGACCTAGCTCATGATGCCACTGTTGGGGAACGTTGCAGAAAACAAAAATTTTCCTACTCGTTTCACCAAGATCATCTAGGAGTTCATCTATCAATGAGTCAAGGGAGTGAGTTTGCATCTACATACCACTTGTAGATCACGAGCGGAAGCGTTCGTTAGAACGAGGTTGAAGTAGTCGTACTCGATGTGATTCCGATCACCGATGACCAAGCGCTGAAAGAACAG
The DNA here is from genome assembly GCA_034509565.1 of Triticum monococcum. Classification (NCBI taxonomy): domain Eukaryota; kingdom Viridiplantae; phylum Streptophyta; class Magnoliopsida; order Poales; family Poaceae; genus Triticum; species Triticum monococcum. The sequence goes on along the minus strand of CM067843.1, from coordinate 69,326,833 downwards.
CGCCTCCGCGTTCAACACACGTACGGGACGATGGCGTCTCCTCCGTCTTGATCCAGCAAGGATGAAGGAGAGGTTGAGGAAGACAACTCCAATGGCAGCACGACGGCGTGGTGCAATTGGTACAGCAGTTCTCCGGCAGGGCTTCGCCAAGCAAAGACAGAGAAAGAGAGGAGTTGGGGAGGGGAGGGGCTGCGCCTTCAATTGTGTGTTGCAGCCCTCCCCTCACCCCTCTATATATAGGAGGAGAGGGCAAGGGGGGCCGGCCATCTAGGGGAAACCCTAGATGGGGGCGGCGGCCAAAGGGGAGGAGGAAAGGGTGGCTTGCCCCCCAAGCTAGGGGGGCGCCCCCTTCCCCCTTTAGGGTTTCCCCTCCCCAAACCCTAGCCGCATGGGCCTAGGTGGGGAGGCGCGCCCAGCCCACTAGGGGCTGGCTCCCTCTCCCACTTAGCCCATGTGCCCCCCCGGGAGGGGTGGCCCCTCCCGGTGGACCCCCGAAACCCTCCCGGTGGCCCCGGTACAATACCGGCATGCCCCCGAAACTTTCCGGAGTCCGTTTAACCACTTTCCATATATAAATCTTTACCTCCGGACCATTCTGGAACTCCTCGTGACGTCTGGGATCTCATCCGGGACTCCGAACAACATTCGGTAATCACATACTTGTCTTCCTAATAACCCTAGCGTCACCGAACCTTAAGTGTGTAGACCCTACGGGTTCGGGAGACATGTAGACATGACCGAGACGATCTCAGGTCAATAACCAACAACGGGATCTGGATACCCATGTTGGCTCCCACATGCTCCACGATGTTCTCATCGGATGAACCACGATGTCGAGGATTCAATCAACCCCGTATGCAATTCCCTTTGTCAATCGATATATTACTTGCCCGAGATTCGATCGTCGGTATCCCAATACCTCGTTCAATCTCGTTACCGGCAAGTCACTTTACTCGTTCCGTAATGCATGATCCCGTGACCAGATACTTGGTCACTTTGAGCTCATTATGATGATGCATTACCGAGTGGGCCCAGTGATATCTCTCCGTCATACGGAGTGACAAATCCCAGTCTTGATCCGTGTCAACCCAACAGATACTTTCGGAGATACCCGTAGTCTACCTTTATAGTCACCCAGTTACGTTGTGACGTTTGGTATACCCAAAGCACTCCTACGGTATCCGGGAGTTACACGATCTCATGGTCTAAGGAAAAGATACTTGACATTGCAAAACTCTAGCAAAACGAACTACACGATCTTTATGCTATGTTTAGGATTGGGTCTTGTCCATCACATCATTCTCCTAATGATGTGATCTCGTTATCAATGACATCCAATGTCCATAGTCAGGAAACCATGACTATCTGTTGATCAACGGGCTAGTCAACTAGAGGCTTACTAGGGACATGTTGGTGTCTGTTATTCACACATGTATTACGATTTCCGGATAACACAATTATAGCATGAATAAAGACAATTATCATGAACAAGGAAATATAATAAATGCTTTTATTATTGCCTCTAGGGCATATTTCCAACACTAGGCGGTTAGAGGTTCCTCCGGAAGCTTCCTTGCTTGTGGTGTGCTCCGGATAAGTTTGTAAAGGTGTGGTGGTCGCCTTCAAGACCAACCCCGAGTGTTTCGAGGCTCATTCGTTGGGGGTGACTCGAAGGAGAATACGGTGAGCCTTTGGTGGCATTCCGCAAGCGTTGGCTCCAGCACCGCTCCAAACGGAGATTAGTTCTTCCCCAAGGAAGAGTGGACTCCGGGTTAAAATCCGCGTCCTCGTCTCACTTATGGTTAATCCTTTTCCGCACCTTTCTTTGTTGTTGTATGCTTGTTGGCTTGCTAAGTAGTTTGTTGCCTAGCATTTCTCTCTTGGAGCTTGCTTGTCATATAGGTTGCATTCACCTAGTTGCATATCTAGTGAACTCTTTTATCCGCTAAGCCTTAAAATCTACAAGAAAGATTAAAATGTGTAGTCTCCTATTCACCCCCCCTCTAGTAGACCATATCGATCCTTTCAACATTCCTTAATGGATTTATTAAAGAAGAGTTGTATATGATGCAACAAGAAGGTTTTGTCAATCCTAAAGGTACTAACAAAATATGCAAGCTCCGGCGATCCATCTATGGACTGGTGCAAGCATCTCGGAGTTGGAATATACGCTTTGATAAGTTGATCAAAGCATATAGTTTTATACAGACTTGTGGTGAAGCCTTTATTTACAAGAAAGTGAGTGGGAGCACTACAACATTTCTGATAAGTATATGTGAATGACATATTGTTGATCGGAGATAATGTAGAATTATTCTGCAAAGCATACAGGAATGTTTGAAAGGAGTTTTTCAAAGAAAGACCTCAATGAAGCTGCTTACATATTGAGCATCAAGATCTATAGAGATAGATCAAGACGCTTGATAAGTTTTTCAATGAGTACATACCTTGACAAGATTTTGAAGTAGTTCAAAATGGAACAGTCAAAGAAGGAGTTCTTGCATGTGTTACAAGGTGTGAAGTTGAGTAAGACTCAAAACCCGACAACGGCAGAAGATAGAGAGAGAATGAAAGTCATTCCCTATGCCTCAGCCATAGGTTCTATAAAGTATGCCATGCTGTGTACCAGACCTATTGTATACCCTGCCCTGAGTTTGGCAAGGGAGTACAATAGTGATCTAGGAGTAGATCACTGGACATTGGTCAAAATTATCCTTAGTGGAATGAGGATATGTTTCTCGGTTATGGAGGTGACAAAAGGTTCGTCGTAAAGGGTTACGTCGACGCAAGTTTTGACACTGATCCAGATGACTCAAAGTCTCAATCTGGATACATATTGAAAGTGGGAGCAATTAACTAGAGTAGCTCCGTGCAGAGCATTGTTGACATAGAAATTTGCAAAATACATACGGATCTGAATGTGGCAGACCCGTTGACTAAACTTCCCTCACAAGCAAAACATGATCACACCTTAGTACTCTTTGGGTATTAATCACATAGCGATGTGAACTAGATTATTGACTCTAGTAAACCCTTTGGGTGTTGGTCACATGACGATGTGAACTATGGATGTTAATCACATGGTAATGTGAACTATTGATGTTAAATCACATGGCCATGTGAACTATATTATTGACTCTAGTGCTAGTGGGAGACTAAAGGAAATATGCCCTAGAGGCAATAATAAAGTTATTATTTATTTTCTTATATCATGATAAATGTTTATTATTCATGCTAGAATTGTATTAACCGAAAACATAATACATGTGTGAATACATAGACAAACAGTATGTCACTAGTATGCCTCTACTTGACTAGCTCGTTGAATCAAAGATGGTTAAGTTTCCTAGCCATAGACATGAGTTGTCATTTGATTAACGGGGTCACATCATTAGAGAATGATGTGATTGACTTGACCCATTCCGTTAGCATAGCACTTGATCGTTTAGTTTGTTGCTATTGCTTTCTTCATGACTTATACATGTTCCTATGACTATGAGATTATGCAACTCCCGTTTACCGTAGGAACACTTTGTGTGCTACCAAACATCACAGCGTAACTAGGTGATTATAAAGGTGCTCTACAGGTGTAACGCCCCATATGTAACCTTCCCCAATTGTACTCCAACTCTTGCCGTTTCCGGCATTAAGTTATATTTAATTCTCGGGTTCGGGTCTTTGCCTCCGTGTGTTGTTTTGTTTTTCGTGCATCTCATATCATGTCATCACGTGCATTGCATTCGCATACATGTTCATCTCATGCATTCGAGCATTTTCCCCGTTGTCCGTTTTGCATTCCGGCGCTTCGTTCTCCTCCGGTGGCCATTTCTAGCTTTCTTTCGTGTGTGGGGATTAAACATTTCCGGATTGGACCGAGACTTGCCATGCGGCCTTGGTTTACTACCGGTAGACCGCCTGTCAAGTTTCGGGTCATTTGGACTTCGTTTGATACTCCAACGGTTAACCGAGGGACCGAAAAGGCCTCGTGTGTGTGCAGCCCAACACCCCTCCATGTTGGCCCAAAACCCACCAAACTCAGCTCCATCGTCTCGGTCGTTCGATCACGATCGTGTGGGCGAAAACCACACCTCATTTGGACTCTCCTAGCTCCCTCTATGCCTATATATACACCCCCCCCCCCCGTTTTCGGATCTCTCTTCCTCCCCGAAACCCTAAAATCGCCCCCGCACCCGGCCGGACACGTCCGAATCCGGCCAGACGCGTCCGCCGCCGCGCCTCAGCCAATCGGGACACGCCACATGGCCTCCCGGCCGCCGCCGCCGCCGCGGCCCGCCCGGCCCACGGGGAGCCCGCCTCCTCGCCCGTCTGGGCCATTCCCCGCCGCCCGCGCCGACTTCCTCCGCCCGCGCCCTTCCCCGACTCCGGCGACCGGACGCCGCCGGCCGCCGCACGCCATTGCCGGAAGCCGCGGGGCTTCCCGTCGCCTCCTCGCCGCCCGAGGCGGCCTCGCCCAGCGCCCTCCGCCGCCGCACGCCGCCCCGGGTCGCCGGATCCGGCCCCCGGCGACCACCTCCTCCACGCCGGCGAGCCACCCCGGCGTCCCTCCTCCTCTCTCCGGCCGCCGCGCCATCGCCGGCATCGCTACAGTGGCGCGAGATCCGGATCCGATCGGGTTGCTACAGTAACCCTAGCGCCCCCCGGTTGACTTTCTCCTCTTCTTTTACAGATTTTCGTGCTACTTTGACCTGCGATAACTTTGCATCCGTAGCTCCGATTTGGGCGTATGATATGTCAAAATCTTCGTCTCGACGAGTACATCATTTCATTCCATTGCATCATTTGCATTTGAGGTCATCTTGTTGCCCAAAATGCTGTTGGAAGGAGGCATGTTGAGTTAAATTGCAGATCCGTTAGTTCAACATGCACTTTTGTCATTTTTGCCATATTTAATCCGTGCATGATATGCCTGTGCCCCTTTGGGATGAATTGTTAAGCATGTTGTCTTCTTTCCAGAGGTGCCTTCCATGTATTTTTAGGATGTGTGTGTTGTCTTGTGCAAGCTTGCGAAGAGGGCTGCCTGAGATTATCGATTTCAGGGACTTAGTGAAAATCACTAAGTCTGAGCCGTTTTAGTTCACGATGCTATATGTCCGGCTTGTTTCCTAGTGATCCGTGCCTCTTTTGAGGATGATCAGTAAGAGTGATTTGTTATGCTTGTTGTGATTAATCCATCCATGTCTTTACTTGTTATGTTGGAGCACCCTAGGTTGACTCAATCGAGCTCAACTTTTGGATAGTTGCTGTTTTGGGCAGATCGTGAGCTCTTTTGCGATTTTGCCGGAGTGATTGCTAGTGATCCATGCATGCTATGCCATTGTTCTTGCCATGTCTAGCTAGCATTTTGTGCCTTCTTAATGGATATATGCTTGCCTTGCCATGACTTGCACCGTAGTGAGAGCATCGAGCTCGTTTACATGCCTCCGTGAGTTATTATTTCAGCATGTCCCAGTTTTCACTAAGTCTGAAAACTGATTGTGTTTCATCGATGTTCGTGTGCTCGGTAGAGTATTTTGTGAACCCTTTTGGCCCCAGGTCATTTTGGGTGTTTTGTTAAACTTGTTGAGTAGCTCCATGCCATGCTCTTACTTGCCATGTTCAGGTTTTCCTTCATGTTGTTTTGCTGCTCCGAAGAGAGCATCGTGGTCTGAAATTCCAGACTACCGTTAATTTCGCTAAGTCTGAAATCTGTTTTGCTTATTCAGTTTTGCCATGCTTGTTTGAAGCCCTTAATGGATGAATTTGCCTATGCCTCAGTCATGATGATTTGTTAAGCTTGATGAGTAAATCACTTCCATGTAATTTGTTTTCATGTTGGGTGGCTGTAGCATGTTCATTTTGTTGCATTTAGGAGCCTACTTGCTATAAATCGCAGATCGGTTCGTTTAGTAAAACGCTTGCCATTTCTTAACCGTAGCTCCGATTGCCATGATCTTTATATCGTTTTCAGGGGATTTCTTCCCCTCTATCCAGTGGCACACTTGGTTTTCCAAGTTGAGGCCAGGTTCATGCATTTCCTGTTACATCTTGCATTTTGCATCCCGCATCGCATCCCGCATAGCATATCATCTTTGCATCTTATTGGTTGCCTTTGCACGTGGTTGATTGTATCCTTGTTGCTTGTTTGTGTTGTTGGGTAGAGCCGGGAGACGAGTTCGCTAACGAGGAGCCCGTTGAGTTTGCTTTTGAGGATCCAGTCAATTCTGACAACTGTGCAGGCAAGATGATCACACCCTTAAAATCACTACTATCTTTGCTATGCTAGTTTGCTTGCTCTTTTGCTTTGCCAATGCTACGATGCCTACCACTTGCTTGTCAGCCTCCCAATTGCCATGATTGAGCCTCTAACCCACCTTTGTCCTAGCAAACCATTGATTGGCTATGTTACCGCTTTGCTCAGCCCTTCTTATAGCGTTGTTAGTTGCAGGTGAAGGTTGGAGCCGTTCCTTGTTGGAACACTTATTTACTTGTTGGGATATCATTATATTGTTATGTTATCTTTACTCATCTATATACTTGGTAAAGGGTGGAAGGCTCGGCCTCTCGCCTAGTGTTTTGTTCCACTCTTGCCGCCCTAGTTCCCGTCATATCGGTGTTATGTTCCCGGATTGTTGCGTCCCTTACGCGGTTGGGCTATAATGGGAACCCCTTGATAGTTCGCCTTGATTAAAGCTTTTCTAGCAATGCCCAACATTGGTTTTACCATTTTCCACCTACCCCTTTTTCCCTTGGGTTTCCGGAGCCCGGGGGTCATCTTTATTTTTAGCCCCCCACGGGCCAGTGCTCCTCTGAGTGTTGGTCCGGAACGTCAGCCGCCGGTGGCCACCAGGGGCAACTCTGGGCTGGCCTACCGGAAGTTTAGACAATCTGAGTGTGCCCTGAGAAAGAGATATGTGCAGCTCCTATCGGGATTTGTCGGCGCATTCGGGCGGTGTTGCTGGACTAGTTTTGACCTGTCGAATCATCTTGTTGTACCGGGATACCGAGTCTGATCGGTGGGTCCTGGGTGGAGGTCTATTCCTTCGTTGACCGTGAGAGCTTGTTATGGGCTAAGTTGGGACCCCCCCCCTGTAGGGATTGATCTTTCGAAAGCCGTGCCCGCGGTTATGGGCAGATGGGAATTTGTTAATGTCCGGTTGTAGATAACTTGAACTTAATTAATTAAAATGAATCAACTGCGTGTGTTGCCGTGATGGCCTCTTCTCGGCGGAGTCCAGGAAGTGGACACGGCGTTGGAGTTATGTTTGCGCAGTCTGCTCTATTTAGTTTCTGCTCGTGCTTTGCCTTCTCTTCTCGCTCTCCTTTGCGAATAAGTTAGCCACCATATATGCTAGTCACTTGCTGCAGCTCCACTCACATTACCCCTTTTCCCTACCTATTAAGCTTAAATAGTCTTGATCGCGAGGGTGCGAGATTGCTGAGTCCTTGTGGCTCACAGATTACTATTACACCAGATGCAGGGACCGATGATACTCCTCCGGATGGCGCGCTCGAGCTGAAGTGGGAGTACGACGAGGACTCTCAGCGATATTATGTTTCTTTTCCGGATGATCAGTAGTGGTGCCTATTCGGGGTTCGATTCAGGGTTTTAGTCGCATGTTGGGGGGTCTTTTCTATTTTGGCGCCGTAGTCGGTCCATGAGTGTTTGTATGATGAATGCTATTTATGTATCTTGATGTGACGTGGCGAGTGTAAGCCAACTATTATTATTCCCCCTTTATATTATATATGTACATGGGTTGTGTGAAGATTGCCTCACTTGCGACATATGCCTTCTATGCGATTATGCCTCTAAGTCGTGCCTCGACACGTGGGAGATATAGTCGCATCGAGGGTGTTACAACAGGTGTCTCCGAAGGTACTTGTTGGGTTGGCGTATTTCGAGATTAGGATTTGTCACTTCGATTGTGAGAGAGGTATCTCTGGGCCCACTCGGTAATGCACGTCACTATAAGCCTTGCAAGCATTGCAACTAATGAGTTAGTTGCGGGATGCTGTGTTACAAAACGAGTAAAGAGACTTGCCGGTAACGAGATTGAACTAGGTATTGAGATACCGACGATCGAATCTCGGACAAGTAACATACCGATGACAAAGGGAACAACGTATGTTGTTATGCGGTTCGACCGATAAAGATCTTCATAGAATATGTAGGAGCCAATATGAGCATCCAGGTTCCTCTATTGGTTATTGACCGGAGACATGTCTCGGTCATGTTTACATAGTTCTCAAACCCGTAGGGTCCGCACGCTTAAAGTTCGATGACGGTTATATTATGAGTTTATGTGTTTTGATGTACCGAAGGAGTTTGGAGTCCCGGATGAGACTGGGGACATGACGAGGAGTCTCGAAATGGTCGAGATGTAAAGATCGATATATTGGACGACTATATTCGGACATCAGAAAGGTTCCGAGTGATTCGGGTATTTTCGGGAGTACCGGGGAGTTATGGGAATTCATATTGGGCCTTAATGGGCCATACGGGAAAAGAGAGAAAGGCCTCAAAGGGTGGCCCCACCCCTCCCCATGGGCTGGTCCGAATTGGACTAGGGAGGGGGGCGCCCCCTTCCTTCCTTCTCTTTTTCCCATCCCTTTCCTTCCCTCCTACTCCCACTACTTGGAAGGGCTCCTAGTTCTACTAGGAAAGGGGGAATCCTACTCCCGGTGGGAGTAGGACTCCCCTAGGGCGCGCCATAGAGAGGGTTGGCCCCTCCCCTCCTCCACTTCTTTATATACGTGGCCAGGGGGCACCCCATAGACACAACAATTGATCCCTTGGATCTCTTAGCCGTGTGCGGTGCCCCCTCCACCATAATCCACCCCGGTCATATCGTAGCGGTGCTTAGGCGAAGCCCTGCGTCGGTAGAACATCATCATCGTCACCACGCCGTCGTGCTAACGGAACTCTCCCTCAAAGCTCGGCTAGATCGGAGTTCGAGGGACGTCATCGAGTTGAACATGTGTAGAACTCGGAGGTGTCGTGCGTTCAGTATTTGATCAGTCGGATCGTGAAGACGTATGACTACATCAACAGCGTTGTGCTAACGCTTCCGCTTTCGGTCTACGAGGGTACGTGGACACACTCTCCCCTCTCGTTGCTATGCATCACCATGATCTTGCATATGCGTAAGAAATTTTTGAAATTACTACGTTCCCCAACACCTCACGCATGCCTCTTCCTTCTTCGCCAAGATCTCCTCGAACCTCTCCATCAGCTAGGCTGCCGCACCTTCTTGATTTGCCCTCTCCTCCTCCCACTTTCTTGCCCCTCAGATTTCTTCTAACCTTCTTCGGCGGTTCTTGGGCTAGGTCGGTAGGGTCACCGGTTTCTTCCTCGTTGGCTTGGGCAGCGGTCTTGACAATGGAAAGGTTCCATGACGGTGAAGGACTTCTTCTCCAACTTCTTGTACACCACACAAGTATGAGTAAGCTACAAAGTGAAAATGCATATCCGCCTACTAAGTAATAAAAAAATACATATCCGTCTAGTGAGCAACAAAACTAATGCATGTCCGGCTAGTGATTAACAAAACTAAAGCATATCCGTCTAGTGAGCAACAAAACTAAAGTATGTTTAGCTAGTGATCAACAAAACTAAAGCATATCCGGATAGTGATCAACAAAACTAAAGTATATCCGACTAGTGATCAACTTACTTGCTCGGTGATTTATGCACCGCTAGGCCACCGTGCGATGAGATGCTTCAAGTGCCCGTAATACTTGGAGACGGCCTCTTGGATAGTGTACCATCGATGGTTGAGGGACTTCCACTCATGGTTGCGGATCAACGCGTCGGAGTAGGGCGCGAAATGCTTGTGCTCATGGAACCATATGTGAATGTTACTCTAAAAGGTTGTGCCCTTTTGCTCCGTGCCATGGGCATGATCGAGGCTAGTGGCCAACCATGCATCGCACAACAACTCGTCCTCCCACATGTTGAAGCTTTCTCCTCTACCCTTCTTCTTGGGATCGCCGGTTGTATCATCTGGATCGTCATCATCCTCGTCCTCCTCCCTCCTCCTGATGCTGCTCTCCGGTGGCCCAATGTTGTTGTTGTTGTGTGCCATCGCCGGTCTGGGTGTAGGACTGCTGCGTGGCCGTCTGGGTATAGGACAACTGCTGCTGGTAGTTGCCGGATTAGGTGGGATCCAAGTCTTCCACCTGCTCGTCCTAATAGCCCCCTCCTCCTCTCTCGCCCCCGTCGTGGATGATATCGAGCATCTCCCTATCCACGCCGTACGCCGGCACCCCGGCTCTCGTAATTGCAGCAAACAACGTGCAGGTCATCTGCTCTCTGCCCGCCGTCCTCGCCCGGATGAGCGGCGTCGAAGAATACTCGGAGAAGAGTGACGCGGCGTTAACGTCGGCGATGTAAGGAACCGTACCGGTAGGGGTTGCGAGCTGCTTGGCAGCGTAGTAGTATGGAGGCTTGTAAGGCTTCGACCACGGCCTCGCCGACCGCCTCGTCCGCCATGCCCACCACGCCCATCGCCACCACCAGGCCCACCGGGGGTCAGACGCTTCTTCAGCTTGTCCTCCTTTGCGGCCTTTGCTTTAACGTGGCGATTTTGCCGCGTCTCCGAGTTGATCTTCTGGGCGAGCGTGATGCTCGGATCCTGCGGCACCTCCGTCGGCTCCATCTCCGACAGGTTCTTCGACAGTTCCATGCGTTGGCGGCAGAGGGAAGGAGAGGGTGGGAGAAAAGAGCTGGAGTTGGGCGAAGAGCGGCGTGGAGTGAAAGAAGAGAGTGGAGGATTTTGGCGCGGAAACAATGTGGAATGCTACAAAAGTGCGGGCTCGACCTTCCTTTTGGGTGGGCTAGAAGGGCAGAAAGCGATGTTTCGTGGGTCCGGACTCCCGTAAATCTCTCCCATGTTTGTCTTCGGTTTGCGGGGGAAATAATGTCCGGACCTCTCTGTAGATCGATACGTTGGATGTCTTTCATGATCCGGACGATTGCGGGAGGTTTGGGGGGCGGCGTTAGAGATGCCCTAACCAGTGAACTGTTAACATATTTATTTTGTTGGGTCTCATCCGTGTCTCCTCATGGATGGGGCGACCTACGGCCGAATAGCCAAAAATGCACTTACTGCGAGCCCTCACTCATCAGCATATGCCACTGTATGTGTTGCGGTCATGTGCGATCACAGTGCCATTGCACTATACATAGTGAACGTTTTGGTTTCTACTCAAACATAAATACGTATTTGCATTCTTGTATTGCAGATTTGCAGCCATGTGCGTTCACTCCTCACGACCTCACTACTCGGGGCTCAGCGTGTCCCACCGAATTGCGGTCATGTGCATTCACAGGACCATCGCACTTGACACAGTCGCCATTTTTATTTCTTCTTCTTCTTCTGAAATATCTAAGCATGATTTTTCATTTATTTATTTTTTGCTTCGTTGTGCGCTTGAGAGAGCGTACAAATGGCAGCAACTGCGAGGATGCAGAAAACAATTCCTGTGTGTGCAGGGAAAATGACAGGGGACTGCAGCCTGCAGAAAACATCCCACAAAAGAGTGCAGAATAGTTCTGCGTGCGTTTCCCCCCTAAACAAGGCGTTTCTTTTTTCCTTTTCAGCTCAAACAGTTGTTCGATCAGCGCCAAAAATATGATTCAGTTAGAGAGGAAAAGCACAGATTTGGCGTGCAGGCTGCAAGGGTTTTTTGATCTTTTGTTGGCCTGATAGACATTCTTTATTCCACGAATTCTGGACATGTCAGTTTCCAACACTGCTGAGCATTCATTTCCCAACTAACACACCAATAGTATAGGAACAAATCAACTTTCCAGGATAACACTCGAGTTCAGTGGGTCTACTCAAGCTTGGATTAAAACTTTTTAAATAGAAAAGGAAAATAGGGAGAAGAAAAATGGATTAACACTTTTTCAACAGAAGAAAAAAACAACATATGCCTTTGACTCTGTCAAATGGGAATTCATCCTCGACCTCTTGCAACGAAAGAGCTTCCCTTGCAAATTCCATGATTAGATTGCCGCTCTGCTTTGTTCCTCATGTTTCCTGCTCAATGGCCTGCCTGGACCTCCCATCAAATATGGTCGCGGATTCCGGCAAGGGGACCTGGTCTCTTCATTGCTATTTCATCCTCGCAATTGATCCGCTTCACCAAATATTTGACCTGGCAACTAGGAAGGGCATCCTTCATAAGATTCAAGGACGAGGTGCTATGATGAGAACCTCCTTATACGCGGATGACGCGGCCATTTTCATGGCCCCTATCAAGAGACACATCGACAACCTCTCCGCCATTTTGAAGAGCTTCGGTGATGTCACGCGTGTATGCACCAACTTTCACAAGAGCTCGGTTGTGCCCATCCGGTGCTCCAACACTGACTTGGATCATGTCCTCGGTGGTGTTCCGGTGTCTAGAGCCACCTTCCCGATGAAATACCTGGGACTCCACTCTCGGTCTGGCAGCTCAAGACTGTAGGTTTCCAATACCTTGAAGACAAGGCGGCCGACAAACTTGTCACTTTACACTTGGGACGGACAAAACATCACCACCATTGGGTGCACGACACTTGTCAAACCAGTCATTGCCTCCTAGGCAGTGTATGCCATCACGCCCCTCATCATGCCACCGTGCTCTCTTCACAACATCAACAAATTGGAGAGGGCGTTTCTCTGGTCTGGTTCGGATAAGACGACCGGTGCCAAATGTAAAGTGAATTGGAAGGTGGTCCGTCGCCCCAAGGAGTACAGAGGTCTTGGGGTTGTAGACACTGACAAGTTTGCTCAGACCTTACGTCTTAGATGGCCTTGGTATGAATGAAAGGCGCCAAACAAGCTATGGGTGGGGCTTGGAAACCCATGCACGGAGGACGACATAGACTTCTTCTATGCCTCAACGACCATCATTTGGGGCAACGGAGCCAAAACACCTTTTTGGGATTCCCCGTGGTTTCTTGGGCGGAAACCGTAGGACATTGCTCCTTTAATATACGATGCCTCCACGCGTAAGAATTGGAAAGTGTGCGAGGCCCTCGATGGAAATGCTTGGATTCTTAAGATCAGTCGCAACACCGTCATTTTCGTTGCCCACATCCGCCAATTCTTCACGTTATGGATGTTGATGCATGATCTACACCTGGGTACACAAACTAACGATGACATTATCTGGAAATATGCCAATAACGGGATCTACTCGGCGGCCACTGCATACAAGGCATAGTTCCTCGGCTTGACACTTTCGCCTATGGACTTTATGATCTGGAAGGCTTGGGCCCCTCCCAAGATCAAATTCTTCGCTTGGTTGGCTATCCAAGACCGGATTTGGACTGCCGACAGATTAGAGCGGCGCGGGTGGGAAAACTCTGGGCTTTGCCCGCCCTGCAGGCGTGAAGGCGAGACGGGCTCACACCTCTTCTACAAATGCCGTTACACCATTCAGCTGTGGAACTCGGTCATCCTTGAATTCAGTCTTGCACACATGGACACCTTCTCCTGGCACTTGGATGGATCCGTTTTGAAATGGTGGGACAAACGAACCAGCTTGCAAAATCCAAATCGATGAGCCTTGGCCTCCCTTACAATGTTGGTTTCTTGGACAATCTGTAACGAGAGTAACGCCCGGTTCGATCTTCCGTTGCAAGAGTGCACTGCGTCCGGCCCTCCTTCGTGCTATCATCGATGACGTCAAGCTTTGGGTTCTCGCGGGTGCTAAAAAGCTGAGGTGTATTGTTGTGCATGAGTAGTTGCCATGTTTTGTGTGTGGTCACTTGTAACACCCTAAAACTCTTCTCTCTTGTTTAATGAATGAGGCAAATTTTTTGTGTCGGTTTCGAGAAAAAAAAAATGAGCAGCTAGCATCGCGTCAGGGTGCAAAGCGGTCGGTCGGTCGCTCGTTGTGTCGTGTCGTGTGAATTGTCGCTGCTAGGCTGTATCCTGCAACATAAACTGCACGTAATTAATTAGGCTGCCGTTTGGGAATCTAGTAAATCTAGAGGCTAGACGTGCACGCATGAAGTTTATAATATCCAATTAACAGAAGATGGTCCGCCCTAATTCTTGGTGCTCGGCCCACACACACACACACACAGCGGCAGATGCTTCATCAGGTTCCCCGCAAAAAAAAGGAAAAAAAGTGCTTAATCAATAGCATAGCAACGCGCATGTTTGAGCTGCATACGTGCATGGCTGTTAGGACGGATCTAACTAAAACGGAACGGGATCACGCCATTGTTCGGTGGAGTGGCCGATAGAGACAGTGCAAGTGCATGCCCGTTATATTACTACTGTATGTTACATCACTTGATGCAAACCGTGAAGATGCAAACACAGCGACACATGGCATTGCCAAAGTCGAAGTCAGACGAACAATCCACGATCGATCCTTCTGTCCGAGTCAACAGCTGTATTGTAGGAGTACAAAAAACATCTCAACAACGGACAAAACCAAGCAAGTCGTTGCTGAAGTATGAAACGGTATTTCAAAACGGATCTGAAGCGGACGTGAAAGGGGATTCACATTCACGTGACCGTGACAGCGGGAAACCCGTTCGTTGCACACAAGTTTTCACTACCGTCAAACTAATCATAGAAGGTTCGTCTCGGATTCAGGTTACTTAAGGTAAACCTGTCCGGTTTAACATGAACCGCACCAGCTTACGGTACCACCAGTCCACTAATATACTTGCATTTGGCGAGTGTGAGCTGGTTGGGGTCAGGAAGAACCACTGAATTGTTCAAGATTGTATTTATTTTGTTGGGTCTCCTCATAGACGGGGCAACTATGACCGGACGCAGCTCCTCTGACGCGCCGTCAGCCCACTAACACGTGGGCCCGGCCCCACGTGTCAGTGAGCCAACGGCAGGGTGCAGTATGGCAGAGGAGCCGACTCCATGGCCGATAGCCAAAAATGCACTTACTGCTGGCCCTTACTCCTCAGCATGTACCACTGTATGTGTTGCGGTCTTGTGCAGCCACAGTGCCATTGCACTAGACACAGCACCATTGTATGTGTTGCGGTCTTGTGCGGCTACAGTGCCATTGCACTAGACACAGCGAACATTTTCTGCTTCTGGAATTGATGTATCCCAACCAAAATATTTCCATGTATTGCAGCCATGTGCATTCACTCCTCACGATCTCACGCTACTCAGGGGCTCAGGGCGGGCTCACCATGTACCCACTGTACTGCGATCATGTGCATTCACAGGACCATCGCACTTGACACAGTCACACAGTGTCCATTTTTTTTTAAACAAGGCAAATGACTTGCCATTTTCCTTAATTAAGAAGAAGTGAGAATTGCCCGGTTAATTGACGAAAAACGTGGCTAAAACCGATACAACCCAACTCGTAAAGACATGGGCACCACCGGCCAACCTGGCCACCGACATGGAACATAAGCCACGACGGCACGTACCAACAGATGGCCACACGAACGAACAACTGTCAGCTCCGACTTTGACGACAGGCATCGCCAGGGAAATATGCAGGACTTGTGCCGACCGTGCCTCCTGACCACCGAGCGCCTGTCATCGTCACCACCTAGACTCGCTCCACCGTAGCTCCGACTTCAAAGCAACCAGGCAATCCACGGAGAAGCACCTCGGACACGCCGGGAAGATCCGAGTACCGAAGTCCGAGCCGCGACCCAAGATCCTCTCGACGCCATCATCGTTGCCAAAAAGAGATCCACGCCCCCGAAACGGCTGCCTCAGCAAACCATGCGGCAAAGATGCCGCCAACCACTAGCCTCTAGTTGTAGTCGGCTCCGAGACAATGCCTCAAGGAGGAAGAATACGTGAAGACGCCTTCATCGCCAAATCGCGTAGATATGAGGTTTTCCTCCGAAGCCAATGCCATGGGGAGAGGAGAGGAGCAGCACACAGCAGCAACGCTTCCAGTCTCCCGCAAAGGCCGGAGATAGGATTTCTCCCGGTGAAGCTCGACCACCAACTACCCGAACCGGCCGGCCACGAACCCCCGCCCATCAAACCTCGCAGAGCACCAAGGGGAGCACCTCCAACAAGTGCCGACCCCTCGCCGAGACCGCCTGCGCGACCACCAGGCCAGCAGCCGCAGCGCTGCCGGAACCTGGGCGTGCCCGCCGTTCAACTCCGATCTGGTCGCGGGATCCCTCGATCCGCCACGACCAGGCACTCACCGCCCCCTGGCCGAAGCTGCCACCACCAAATGCGGGGCCGCCGCCCCGGCAACCGCAGACCTCCACCGCGGGGTGGACGCACAACACCAAGCAGAGCCGGAGCACTGGCACCTCATCCCCAACCCGCCAGAACGAGCTCCGGGACAAATCCGCGAAAGCTGCCCCCCCCCCCCCCCCCACAAAAAAACAAGCACACACGGATCCACGCCGAAGACCAGTGTCCCCAGCCAGGGTAGCCTCCCGACTGGACCAGAACCAGTCGGAGTTGGCCAGATCCGGCAAGCTGCCACATCCGACGACGAGCACACGGACGAGCTTGGACAGGAGGAAAAGGGGGCCGCCACCCCGCCGAGACCTGCCAGAGGAGAGCCACCAAACGGCGCTATGGAGGCTCGTCGGCGCCGGCGACGCCACGCCGCACAGAGGCCGTGGAGGAGCAGAACCTTCCCTGCCGCGAGAGCGCAAAGCAGGGCGAGGAAATGCCCCGCCGCCGCCATCTGCTGGCCGGACTTAGCGTGCCGGCGTCCTCCAGCGACAGCGAGGGAGGAGGAAGTAGGGGAGGGGGCGGCGGCGGCTAGGGTTCCGCCTGAGCCGCCGCCAGGAGTGACGCAAGCATGGGGAAAAGAGGAGAGAGGACGACGTCTACACGCGACATGGTGGCGCGGCGGTGGCAGGGTGAGAAAGCCCAGCAGAGGAAGCGGCGGAGGCGGCGGGGAGAGCATGCGTGGCAGTCTAGGGGCCGCATGGCGAGCGCCCCAATTTATAGGCGCGCTAGAAACGGTGTGCCAAATCTAGCACTCGGCTGACCGCTTTCTCCCGCGCGCGTGCAATCGTTTCCCGCACGCTAGTTTTCCGCCTTCGCTGGAGCGCGCGAAAACGCACCGCACGCGCTAAAGCGATAGTTTACCCCGCACGTGTTTTTGACGAGGGATGCTTTTAGAGCATCAAATCAGTGGCCATTTCTTCTTCTTCTGAATTACGCAAACATGATTTTCTTCTACTTCTTCCTCGTGCGCTTGAGAGAGCGTACAAATGGCAGCAACTACGAGGATGCAGAAAACAATTCTCGTGTGTGCAGGGAAAATGACAGGGGATGCAGTCTGCAGCAAACATCCCACAAAAGTACAGAACAGTTCTGCGTGCGTTTTTTCCTTTTCGTTTTTTTAAGCAAGGAGTTTTTCCTTTTCAGCTCACACAGTTGTCCGATCAGCGCCAGAAAAAAAAATTCGTTAGAGAGGAAAAGCACAGATTTGGCATGCAGGCTGCAAGGGTTCTTTAATCTTTTGTTCGGCTGATAGATATTCTTTATTCCACGAATTCTGGACCTGTCAGTTTCCAACACTGCTGAGCATTCATGTCCCAACCAACACAGCAGCAGCATAAGAAGAAATCAACTTTCCAGGATAACACTCGAGTTCTTCAGTGGGTCTACTCAAAGATGGAGTAACACTATTCCTAACAGAAAAGAAAACCACAAATAAATGATGAAAAATGGTCAAATGGAGATGAGAGATCTGATCTGAAGTTCTGAACATGCAGAGCCATGCTCATTGATTATTTTCATATACACTGCTAGTAGCATTACAGAAGCTCAACCAAAACCAACACACGACTTAGGTAAACTCCACTCGACATTAATCAACAACGCACGTCCTTGCACACACCGCGAGTTCAGCCCGGTTAGACCCTCTGCACTGCGGCGCCACCGACGGACGCCAGCGCGCTCCTCACCGTCACGGCGACGCGGCAGCCCTTGAGCGCCCGGAAGCTCTCCTGCCGCACCCTGAAGCACGTCGCCATGGCCGTCTCCTCGTCGTCCGAGAACGACGACGACGACGAGTGCAGCCTGCTGCTGCCGCCCGCGCGGCGAAACGATGACGTCGAGGAGGACGAGGACGACCCGGAGGAGAAGGATGAGGTGGGCGATACCGACGAGGGCGCCGTCCGGCCCCGCCTCCGCGTCGCCATGAGGATGGAGCCCAGGATGCGGGACGGCCTGAACCTGTTGCCCCCGGCGGCGGCCTTGCGCGCCGCGTGCTTCTTCGCGGCGGCGGTGCTGCCGGCGGCGTAGTAGGACGGCGGGGGCGTGAGGGGCGGCATCGTAGTGTCGGAGACGGCGTTCTTGGGCGTGCCCGGCTGCGACTCCCACAGGAACGGCACCGCGCCGGCGGAGGCCACGCCGTAGTAGACCCGGAAGGACGGCGCGGCGGCCGAGCTGTCCCTGGTGAGCAGCCTGGAGAGCAGCTTGCCCCCCTGCCTCGCGTTCGGGTGGACCACGGCCTCCTCCCTCTCCTTGCCGACGGTGGCCGCCATGGACGGATGGATGCACCGACGTGTCTCTGCTCTGGCAGGGTCGCGTCCTTGCAAGTTGCTGGAGTCTTGCAGAGGAGGAGGAGGAAGTGATCACTGAGATGCGCGGCGAGTGTGGGGTTTTATGCTCGTCGGCAGCAGAGAGAGAGGGTGGATTAATAATGAGAAGTGTGCTGGCTGGCCGTTTGCACGTCTCCCGCTGCTGCTGTTAGTACGTATCTCATCTGATTACTTTTGTTACTGCTCGGCTGTCCGAGATTCCACGATGCAGAGACGACCTTTGACCTCGCACTGTTTGGATCCATGAGCTAAGCAGGATTAATTTATTTTCTACCCGTTGCAAAAATACGGCATCGCTTCATATACACACGAACACTCACCTTATGAACACACATGGTTATTCATCTGAGTATATTTAAGCGACTCAACCGGTAAATTGTAAAAATCATAAGGTCTCAACATAGGCGATTTGTAGTCGACGGAAGGGTCATCTCCCACAAATAAACATCACTGAAAAATCTTCAATAATTCCAAAATAATGAAAGCGCCCATGATATATCTACAACTTAAATCTAGATGGACTCGTCCTACTACAAAAAGCTTATAATTATCTGAAATATGCACAACTTGCATACGTTATAGTGATTAGCTAAGGCAAGCTTCTTACCAACAATTACTTCATTAATATGCAATCCATACTACGATGTACAAGCAACGTCAGGAAATTTCTAATTAAAATTTTGTTTACAATCTGTGCATCGTATAAACCACACAGAAAAGATCAAATATTAGTAACGGTTCTGCCTTATAGTTAACCAATGAAATACGCTTCCTGCAAAAAAATGAAATACGCTTGTAAAGGCGAAATATGATAACTTAAAATTGTAGATGCATCGTGCACCTTTTTATGGGAGAACGTGGTACATAAGACCTACGAAAACCTGGAATTTTGCACCCCGACAGTTTAATACTACCTATGAGTAATCTTAAGAAAAAGATCTCATCTAAAAGAAGATCTAAAAAAACTCATGCGGTAGATCTCTCAGCAGCTTGGTTTACACATGTCACGAAAATCCATCTGTAATAATTATGTGAAAAAGTCCAAAATAGCCTATCGGGGTTCAGTTGGCGAGGCTTCTTCCTACATCTGCGAGTAAGGGGCAACCTTTTTTTATTAATTCACAGGTACGGCAAAGTGCTTTCTTTTAGAGAAGCATCTAGTTCCTTCTTTCTTTCATTAGTTAAGCCACCTTTTTCTAAGAAGGATTTTTTAATTCTGGATTAATAGTACTTAGAATGGCTTTTTCATATTAAGAAATTCTGTCTAGTGGCATTCGATCACAGAGGCCGTTGACAGCAGCATAAATCACAATAGTTTGTTTTCTGACAAAAAGCCCTACAACATTGTATTTTGATTAGGCAAGAAAAACTCCGACCAACAATTATACTACAGTAATATGCAATTACAGTATAAAAATGATATCGCGACATTTATATTTATGATAATAGTAGCTGGCGAATGTTCACTGTAGGGGGGTTGGCAAGCGAACCATCTTTGCTGGCAGTTTTAGTTGTAAAACGAGATCAAATAACTGTAGTTTTAAATGAAAATTGTCTTCTGATAGAGAAACTGCCATGCCGCCTTAATAAACTGCCACCTCTCCCTTCTTCCTATCCACTGAAACTGCCAGGCGAACGTTCGCGTATGCAACCCTCTGTGGCGAATGTTCGTCAGTTTTTTTTTAAGGTCAATTTTTTTTTCTTTTTGAAGAGGGTCCTTATATCTAAACTTTTGATTGTGATTGTGGCTCATGATTTTTCTGGTGAGGTGCTTTTGTCGGCTTGGGATTTCCGTCCTGTTTGCTCGAGCACTACCATCATCACCCCTCATTCGTCGGAGCTCGGCAAATCTTGTTGCAGTAGAGTTATGTCTTGTGTGACAGGATAATGTCGAGAATGATTGTATTAATCTTACTTGATTAATATATGATGCTTTAAAAAAAGAAACATCGTAAGTTGATAGTTCCATAACAACGAGACGTTTGTGATGGTATCATCAATCTTCAGTATATTGTGCGTATGATGATAAGGTGGGTATGATATATCTAGGGAAACACTTGCCATCACCCGGTTGATCGCAGCGGCCGCATCTGCCACTTTTTTTTGCATGACACGCGTCCAAGTGCTCGCATACCATCCTTCGTCAAACATGCTTCCGCAACAGGGGTTATGCTTTTGAAGCATATGCGCTATTGCAATGGTCTACGACGGCTCTATATTTTACATCAAAACCTGTCTTTCGGATTTTTTCCAGAAAAAACCCTCAGTTGCATTTCTTTTACAATAAAAAAATTGTTGTAAAAATAATTATGCAAGAAGCAATGGTGGAGGCGCGCTCGGCCGTTCGATGCGGCGGATACTCGCGACTGGGCTGATGTTTAAAAAGGTAAGCCGACAGACGCGTAGCACACCAACGTCGGTACTCGTCTAAAACAGCTTAGCATTTGATTCTCAGAAAAAAGAAACAGTTTAGCATTTGGTAAACAAATACCGACAGACCTCGCCGCGTGAGGAGCCTACATGGAGCGTGAGCGAGCAATGCTACACACATGGACGGGGTATTACGGGATCAACGGAAAGGCTTGCATGGGATCTTCTGATTGGATCAAATCAGGTGAAGGGGCCCACCCCCACTTGAAAATCAGAGGGGACAGAGATTAGTTTTTTTTTACCCGGGGACAGAGATTAGTTAGAAGAGAGACCCCGTAATCGTCCGTGTGTTTAGAATTATCGAGCGTGAGCCCATCCCATGCATCGGCCATAATAAGTGCTCCGTATTTTGGCCCACGGAAGCTGGATTTAGACATGCATGGTCCATCATTGGTAGTACTGGAGCGTACTCGATCGCTTGCTCCAACTAAATTCTCTGATGGATAGACCTAGCCAACGACGTACGTAGATCTCTGTTTTGGATCCTCCCAGCTACTATGAAAAGCACAGCGATTAAATACGTAGTATTATGTACACCAATACCGTCGCGCTCTCTCGCCGGCCTCGTTGTAGCACGAGCGCGCGAGGCTACTCGCTTTCTATATAGCTCCAAACTAAGAAATCTACAACAGTACTGAATTCGTTGTCTCCTATAATCTTAGTGGTTGCGTAATTATGATAAGAGATGATAATATTTTCTCGGCAAGAAAATTAAAAAAGAATACTTTCCCAGCTAAAAAAAAAGATGATGATACTAGCCTAATCATTATTAAATCCGCTGCTGAAAAATGGCCATGAAGACATAGAAACAAGCTAGACGAAGACAGGTAAAATCGTAATTATGTGGCCCTTTTTAATAGGATCAAAATTATATGATAATTATCATAGTATTCACTAACAAAATCACAAATTCAGTAACAGAGACTATCTTACTAAGATAAAACATAGTTGCACGTCGCTAGGTGGTCTATGGACCTGGATGTAATTGTTGTTATTTTCAATGTTCATTAAACTGACTTGACAATGGATAAATAGATCGGAAGTTTTCCCGCAAAAAACAAACAAACATGATTGAGTCCTTCATTATATTCTCCTTTCTTTTCGAGATCACAACATGATTTTTTTAAAAGTAAAGATCACTACATAGTTGAGTCATGAGTACATTATACTACTTCCCTTTTGATTTATTTTCTCAGCAGGGGAACATACATCATTTGCACAACAACAAGAGCAACAAAAGACACATTTCAAAGGGCTACCTAGCTTACCTGCTGCACATACACTGCAGGGTCCTGCAGATCGATGCATGGAGTTGCTTTCGACCTCCTTTATCTGGGGGAAGCTAATCTAATGATCGCCATTAAAAAGCCTAATGGTGTAGTTAACTTGTTAATGGAAGTGGGGTTGGATTCGTACACTGCTTCACACAGGGGTGGACCGTGCATGGAGCATCAATGCAGTACTGTGGTCGATGAACTGTCATCGGATGGTCTTTAAAGAAGGCCATCAGCTCTTTTGTTTATGCGTGGATTAGCGGAGGGTAGCTGGACTTTTCACCTAACGGCACGCTGGGCCTTCAATGCTTGCAGGGTCAGGGCACGACACTGCCCACTTAAGAATGCTTGTAGGAACAACTGATTTAATCAATTGGGTCAAAATAGAGCAGTATCTAGCCCAGTTGCTCGCACGTAAGGTCGACATGGAAATTGAAGAGGGGTCTCATTTTGTAGTCAGTGCAGCTGCTGCTGTCCGAGGATTCAGGATGGGCTAGATGTGAAGAAACTTTTGCATGACAGCTCTTGGGGTGACTGCATCATAAGGTTGGAGCTACCAAGTTGTAAGACAGAATGCTCTTCAGGTGTGACTAAAATTTGATTGAAAATCTAGGGCATGGGGTAAAACCTCGTTTTTCTGGAGCATTAGGCTCAATGTTGTTTCTCTTAAATCATTTTATGTACCTGTGGAGGTGGCATTTCAGTCATGTGCTCTTTGAATTCCGGCATTTCTTTTAGTTCTTATTACAAATAAAATTAAGTTAAGGTGCCATGAAGGTTGGTCATCTTTTTTCTCTTGTGCAAATTTTTTTATTAGATTTTATTTAGATCTAAATCGATGTCAATCTTGATCTAACATCCAACGAGTATAACCATGTTTCTGGCAAATGTGCATGGATGCGTGTTATTTAAGCACCAAGTACAAATTAGAAACATGGCATCCTTACAGATAAGACCCGAAGGTCTACAACTTGCAGATAAAAGCCAAACAAGAAGAAAATATAACATCGAGGCTAGAAAAAGAAGTTCCAAGACGAACGAGGAACAGCGAATCTGAACCTAGGTCTGCCCCGCTTGCATTGATGTGCGCACGGTGCCATGCATAGTTCCGTGTTGCCTTGTTGTGGATAGATGATACTCCTACCACATCCATCGCGAAAAACGTGAATCTTTTTGGGTTCCCGATTCTTGATGCAAGTAAGATAGGGCCTAGGAGTAGCCCGACATGGGGATGACAAAATCTAGGTCGTCCGTTCATTAATGATCTTGCGCACATCCAAGCTAGGAGTAGATCATTAGACCAACGACATTCATTTCTTTACCTCCAGAGTGTGCCTGACGGTGCACTTGAAGGATTCACTCCTCTCTGGTAATCCACTGGAGCAGCAGGCCCTCTGTTCATTCTTCTCCCTGCCCATGCCATTGCCGCCCCACCGGCGCACCGCCCTGCGTTCGTTCTGCCGCCGTGAATCTGTAGCCATCGCCTCGGGAACAGCAGGGCCGGCCCGCCGGCCGGCAGGGGCAGGCGCCAGTTGGGCGGGCGGTTAAGCAGTTGGTTAGGGATTGAATGCTGCAGCAGTAGCATGAGCCAGTAGCGGCACGTAGCGTCCGGTGACACGAAGCGAAAGGCGACGGCCGATGGGGCCGGCGACGTGGAGGTAAAGAGGGATGGAGCCGGCGATTCGACATGGCTGCTGCGTGGAAGCAAAGCAAAGCGAAGCTAGCTAGCACGCCAGGAGAACGATCGATGGCGTCTGCAAACAATATACTCCTGCCATATCTATCTCCTCGGGAATGGCAGAAGCAGGAGAAGGAGATCGTGAGAGTAACTGTTGTCCACGAGTAGGCGAGCGATCTTCTGTTTCCTTTTAATTTTTTAGAGGAGCAGCAGGCGAGTAATCGTTCGCTGTAGAGGTTTATTCGGTTATCCTCTGTCTCAACGTACAGTTTATATTTCTGAACATGTAAGTTTGAGCAGAGATGAGTGTTCTTCGGTACCGCAGGTGCCTCTGGCAACCTACAGGTTTGCAAATGTGACCGACACAACGCACGCACGAGAAAGATAATCCTCGGCTAGATGGACTACGCTCCTCGATCGATTCAGTTTAGTCGTCGGTAAAAAAGTTGATTATCCGAAATTGCTTGCGCTCTTCCGTAAATGATGATGTGTTGTAATAGCTTCCTTGTATATGGTTCAGCTCCGGGTTGCAATGGGTCAATCGCTTTTTTTTTTGCAGGGATGGGTCAATCTCTTCGAAGTACTCTAAATAGACTAGTAGAGCGTACGATATCTTTTTGGAAACAGTAACGCCCACACGTGTGGGCATTTGCATCTCGTCCATATGCGTGGATCCGCGTCCGTTTGTAGGTGCATGAATCTTGACATGTTTGTGGTGTCACGTAGGACTTGGCTGGTGTGTGGGCATTTACCCGGTCACCCACACGTTTGTTTCACCACACGGAAGGGCTGGTGTGTGGGCGTTTAGCAGTTCGCCCACACACCAGTTTTCACTCACGCACAAGGGCTGGTGTGCGGACATTTGCCATCTCGCCCACACGTCCGTCTTCTCTCCCATACCCAAGTTGCCAGTTGACATGCGTTTTGCAGTGTACATGGCAACTGCCCTAGTGTGCTTGTAAGCAGATGGCAACTCCCTCTCTTTTTTTACCCGAACATGTCAGTTGCCATGTGTTTTGCAGGGTACACGGCAACTGCCCCAGTGTGCTTGTAAGCAGATGGCAACTCCCTCTCTTTTTTTACCCGAACATGTCAGTTGCCATGTGTTTTGCAGGGTACACGGCAACTGCCCCAGTGTGCTTGTAAGCAGATGGCAACTCTCTCTTTTACCCGAACATGTTGTTTTGTCATGTCTCTTTGTAGCGCTACACGGCAACTGCCTAGTGTTAGTAGGTGGCAACTCCCAAGATTTTCAAATCATGGCAACTGTAGTAAACCAGACCATACATGGCAACTGCTTAGTGTTAGTAGGTGGCAACCTCTAAAGTTTTTAAATCATGGCAACTATAGTAAACCAGACCATACATGGCAACAGCTGCAGTTGTCCAAAATGGCATCTATCACTTGACCTGAGATGGCAACTGCAGTTGAGCAACCATGGCAACTGCAGTTAAATAGACATTGAAGAGGGTCTAGACCATGGCAACTGCGGGGATGCGTGGTGACTGTCACGTGGGGCGTGCGGGACCTTGAGGTAGGTGGCTGAGAGAGGTCGTGTGGGTGTTATACATTTTGCCCACACATAGGCATGTGAGAGGGACCACAAGAAAAAAACGAGACGTGTGGGCGCTAGTTGTTTTGCCCACACGTAGGTGTGTGGGCTGGTCCTCTTAGACACCACACAAAATGTGTGGGCAGACCCCTTAATGCCCACACGTGTGGCAGCTATCGTCGTCCTATCTTTTTTTAGACAACTTCACAAAGCTTTATTACGTCGTCACAATGTTTACAGGGACGAATGAAATGCCTTCGCGCTGGCCTAACCAAACATGGCAGCCAACACTCAAAGTTAAAATATGTTTTGCTAAGTTGTGAGCATCAAAACTTGAGCTCCTAGACAAGTAAATTACGTTACAAGAAATAATCACTGGTCCGTATGCCGCAGTGCTCCTCTTGCCGATCTCATTTGCCACATCCTTGCAATCTGTAGCTGCGTGTAACCTTAATATATGTAAGTCTGCTGCAAGATCAAGGCCCTCTCTCATCGCCAAAGCTTCTAGCGTAGCAGGGTGTTTGATATGCTTGAAAATAAAAGCCAATGTCCCAAGAAAACTGTCTCCTTGGTCCCTGCATATCGCCGCCACAGCTCCATATCGGCTTCTGCAGCCCACAGCCGCATCTACGTCCGGCTTTGCGTAGCCTTCAGGAGGAGCGATCCAGGATGGATGTTGCATGGTTCCACCCCCTGATGCTTCTATCTTTGGGGCAATGATCTAAAAATCAGCTATATCGGAAGTGCTGTCATCCAGACATTTGAAGTTCATCTTCTCTCTTTCCCCTGCAACTCGGCCTTGAGGTACATTTGGCGCTTGGGCCGGCCTAGAGATGTATCGAAATTGCTTCACTTACGGATGAACGGAAACTGCCTTACGGACTGATGTGGCGGCCTCTAATCCATCCCTGCCCCTTGATTTCAGGGGTGTGGCCCTCCTTCCCCCGATCCAGTGAGGTCACGTTTGTCCGTAACCTCTATTTCCGTCAAAACCTGCGCGTAAGTGTAGCATCGCTCGAGATGTATTGTTTGTACACCTTTTAAAGCGTCAATGCGTCTCAAAACACGGCCGTCGATATGTCCGAGTGGTTAAGGAGACAGACTTGAAATCTGTTGGGCTACGCCCGCGCAGGTTCGATCCCTGCTGTCGACGCTTATCTTTTTTTTTTCCAACTTGTTTTTTCTTTTTTCGTTTGTACAATCTCCACTAGTAGCTTTTTCTACAGTATCAGCTAGCTATAGGTGCGTACGCACAGTACATCTGTGCTCTCACCATCCATATGCGCCCATGTCCAGGTCGGGAGATTAGATTCTGAACCGCTCCAGGGTTTTCTTCCCAGTTTCCGCAAGGCACCGGGCATGCGCAACAAAAGAACAATGGTGACATCTCCATCAACGTATGTGGAGGAATCGGTGCTGGCTGTTACGTGCTGGCCGCTTCAAAGCCGTTTCAAAAGCAATAAAGGTTGCCTTCTTCCTCAAAGACTCAAAGCTCGCATCTATCCTCTTCAAGACACTTGTCCTGACTCACTTCTTCCCGGGCTGCTCTCCTCTGTTCCAACTTACTCCCTTCGAAAGTGATCTAAACCCTTTTATATTTCTTTACAGCGAGAGATCTTCGAAGAGTAAATCAGACACAAAGGAAGTGGCGGCACAGCAACTCAACCAGTTTTTTTCCAGATAATCTCGCAAAGCTTTATTCTGGCGTCACAATAAAATTCATCGGGTTGGCCTAGGCAAGCATGACGACCACCCCCAAAGAAATTAAGGGTTGTAAATTCATGTCTAAAAATACTCCTACAAGATAAAAAAGCTGAAGATCGTCCTGTTATTTCGGCATCTATTGTTTTAGTAGTAAACATGATTTGTTTGGTTGTTTCGACGTGCTTTTAAATAGGTGTTGATGGAGAAATCGAGTGAGGAACATGAATTGGTTTCTTCTGAATGTAGATCGGGTCTTGCTCTCTCAAGTCCCAAAGTATCAACAAATTTGAGTGGAGGGATTGAAAGTATTGAGTAAGGGTCGAGCCCATGGGAGTGCGACCTATGTGGCCTTCAGTTTTCTAAATTGTAGTGCGGCCCATTGAGCTGGCCAGTCATTGGCATGCAACTTAATTGCCCTATGGGCAACACGCACAAATGTGTGATGAAGCAGCAGACCACCCGATTGCCTGATGTGCCAATCCCCCGTCCAGCCATTCATCTCGAGGAGATGTAAGTCTCCAGACTCCAAGGCTAGGTTCCAGTGAAAAATCAACATCTCTTTGTTTCCTTCTTTTCCTCTCTGGCATCGATCAATCTTTTGTTAAGTACAACAACACCATGAGCTTCCTCTTCTTCCCCAACCACCTAACGATGTCATGTCGAGATCATAGTTTTTTTTTATTCTAGCACTATTAAGGAACCCTAATAGTAGCGTGGGTTTAATGCCCACTACTAGCACGGGCAGCCGCGCTACCAATAAGGCGCTACAACTATTATTTTAGCAGTAGCGCGTGCGACAAGCGCTACTGCTAAGACACATAGCGGCAACGCTTGTTCTATTCCGCGCTGCTGCTAATCTAGATAGTTGTAGCGTGGTTACTATCCATCGCTACTAGTATTTTTTTATTTTTAATGTATTTATACGTTGTTATACAAATTTTGGTACAATACCAATTATGATGTTTATATCATTATGTACACAACAGTGTGTCAAATGAAGATTGATTAGGTTCAAGTGGAGGCAATATATGGTGCATGTCAAAAGTATACTACTAATCCAAACTTGATCTAGTTTGGACTAGTAGTATTTTTGATGTGCACCACATGTTGCTTCCACTTGAATCTAATCCGCCAGCACAAGCTATTTAATCATCATCATAGTCATTACCACCGACAGTATTTATTTAATCACCATAGTAATAGTGTAGCACATCATCATCTTCAAACTCATTCTAGCTAGCTAATCACCACCAACACTAGATGCGGTAGCTATCTAATCACCACCAACACTAGTTAATAATAATCATCATAGTCATTACCACCAACACTAACTATTTAATCATCATAGTCATAGTGTAGCATATCATCATCGTCAAACTCATTTCTAGCTAGCTAATCACTCATGCTGCTGCTCTCTCTCTCAGGTAAAATAACATAAAATATGTGTAGCTCTCCTCCTTCATCAAGTTGGAGCATGCAAATGAACCTGTCTCCTAATCGTGGGTTGCGCTTCTGATTGCTGTCCCCTAGTACTTCTCTGCGATCGTTCACAATTTTGCTCCAGTCTTTCACTATTAAGCATTCCTCGCTATTAGAAATCCTGAATGCACTAAAGTGCATTGTAGGATATCTTGGCCGTAAGCTAACAATATTCATGGTACCTTTAGTCTCGATCCAATCAGGCACAACATTCATCAGGAGTCCTTGTTGAAGAACATCGTATAGTAACATACTTAGCAATGAAGTTTAGCTTAAAAAATAATGTATGCAAAGGATGCACTGAGGACAAATAGTAAAAATCTTACCATCTTTCCTAAATACTCCCTCCGTCCGCGAATAAGTGTACATCTAGCTTTTGTTTTATGTCAAAGTTTTAAAATTTTGACCAACTTTATAGAAAATAGTAGTAATATATATGACATCAAATTGATATATTATCAAAGTACATTTCAAAATGAATCTATTGATACTAATTTGGTGCCATAAATGCTTTTACTTTTTCCTAGAAAGGTGGTCAAACTTCTAAAACTTTGACTTAAGACAAAAGCTAGATGTGCACTTATTCACGGACGGAGGAAGTAAATGTGATAGTAGTTCAGTACGAACACTATTGGTCGCACGTTTTGAGTACTAACATTTCTAAGTGCAGGAAGAAAATTTGTCTTGACAGTATGAAGATCCTCAAGCCATGAAACATAATGACTTATCTCCTTGCAGTTTAGTTCAGCCCCGGGACAGTAGTAGGTCCTGTCTACCAAGCGCTGGACATGTTTGCTTGAACGAAAATAAGCTGACAATAGAAATTTGTTGTCAACTATTTTTGAATAAACAATATTAAAGACATAAATATGGTTGAGAAACTCACATAATGGTATAACTGGAGGGGTCTGCACATCGACCCAGATGTCGTTATTACCTTCAATATCATCTTCCGGACGAATATCAAAGGTGATAACCATGTCAGGCTCAAATGCATAAGTCATGCATAGTACTTGCCAAGTTTTGCATCTAAAATAGGTGTAGTCGTCTGCGTTGTATAATTTTCCGTGGAAAATACGATCATGCTCGGTCTTCAAGTAAACTCTCTTTACCTCCATAGTACGACTGAAACTTATCTTATCCAAGACAAAAACTCTTGCATGGCAGGGGATACACTAGTAGAATAGTAAAAAAATTAAATTATAATTTGAAGCAAATGAAGGAGATGTCATGCTTAATTACGAAAAAAGACTTGCCATTGTGACTTATTGTATCCACTTCATAGTTCTCGTCCAGCTTGATGATGAAGCGCCTATCATCATCTAGGAAGATTCCGTCGCATAGGCCGCGCTCGTCTTCGCAGTATTTGCAAATACCGAAATCCTTTTCGTCGTCAGACATTTCCTATGTTCATAGTTGAAACATTAATTGAAAATTGATCAAAGACAACTACCAGGATACTCAACACACAAATCTGGGGCACTCGATATTTCCTACATATTCTGGCACAAGTCATGCCAAAATTCTCGGAAAAATCCGGCATGACCTTTGCTAAAATAGAACATATCGAGCGCCTGAAATTTGCCGGAACGGAAATGAATCAACACTCAGGAAAAACATAGGCCACTCAGAGGTGTAACCTGCAAACATGATCGGCCACTTGGGCAAGCACATATCCTATTTGAGCAACAGAAGATATACACTTCAAAATATCTTATAGGACTCATATTGTCATGAGCATTCAATAAGCAAAACCAAATCGTAAAATAAATAAGTATTCAAATTAGCATGTATTTAATAAGCAAAAGTAAATCATCTCATGTGTCCGTACATCGTCGAATATTATTACTAATACATCCCGAATAGTATCATACATATAACATCACTAATACAACTAAAACCCTAGCGCACGACGGGTATCGGCGCAGGCGGTGGACACCCACAGAGAAGGAACCATCACAGGATCATAGCTCCAGTGAGATCCCTGGAGAACCTACTAGGTATTGGAGAACTTGTGCTCCAACGCAAACAAGTAGCGACGGACGTGCACATCCTCCTCACTGACACGGTGACGCACCACCTCCGCAGGGTCCATGAGCCTCTGGACCGTCACTGGGCCACGCGACCGCCACCAAAGAAGGTTCGGGTCAACTACGGGCCGACTCCTCACCAACCTGCTCCCCACGGTAGGTAGCGCTTCCCAGTACCACCCTGGTGGAGCCCAGTCCCGAACATGGCCCATCTGGTGACGCAGGTGTCCTCCGCCGACTCGACGACGAGGATGCGGGATAGGCATCGTCGACGTCGATGCGGGAATAATTGCTTTAACTAAAAAAGTAAACTAGTTCTATTAATTTTCGTACTAAAAATAAAATAGTTGTATTAACTCAATTAGTTCAATTAAGCACTTACTATAAATAAAAATAAACTAGTTTTTACTAAAAATAAACTAGTTCAACTAGTTATATTAATTTTCTTACTAATTCTATTAAACACTTACTAAAAAACAGTAAAAAAACTAGTTAGATGAACTCTAAAATTTAACCCTAACTGATCAACTCTAAAATTTAATGAACCTTAACTAATTTGATGAACTCTAAAATTTAACCCTAACTAATTTGATGAACTCTAAAATTTAATGAACCCTAACTAATTTGATGAAATCTAAAATTTAACCCTAACTAATTTGATGAACTCTAAAATTTAACCCTAACTAATTCGATGAACTCTAAAACTAATTCTATTTAACAACTACCATAATTAGCATCTAATTTGATGAACCCTTACTAATTAGATGAACTTTGAAATTTAACCCTAAGAAACCTAGCTAGGCAGAGGTAGGGGAGGAGGAGGAGGAGGGTGTGCTCACCTCGGGCGCCGGCGGAGTTAGGGAGAGGGGCACACGGCGTCGAGGTTGGGGACGGGGTCGGGGTCGGGGCGGCGGGCACACGGTGGAGGGCGGCGATGTAGGTGGGCGTCGAGGTCGAGGTCAGGGGCGGCGTCAAGGTCGGGGTCGGGGGCGGCGTCGAGGGTGTGCGGAGAGCGAAGGGTCGCGTGCGGCGGCCAACGGCGATACAGGGCGGCGACAGCGGAGGAGTAGGGATTTGGGGGAAGTGGCTGTGGGGGAAGAACGAACCGAGCGGTTAAGTCAAAAGTAGCAGTAGCGCGTTCCAGGAAGTGCGTTGCTGCTACGATAGCTATAGCACGTTTTAAACAAGCGCTAATGCTATTCCTTTCTTTTTTTATTTGTTTTCCATTTAATTTAATTTTCGTTAGCAGTAGCGCCTTTGTTCGTAAACGCGCTGCTACAAAACAAGTATCGGTAGTGCGGTTCTACGTAAATCGTGATTACTATGTGTAGCCTATCGGCTAAGCCGTGGGAATTTTAGTAGTAGCGCTTTTATTTTCAGGCACGCTACTGCTACAATTGTATCTGTAGCGCCGTTTACACCAGCACGCTACTGCTACTTAGCACCAATGTGCTTTTTTAACACACGCTACAGCTAAAGTTCTGTGTATAAGGTTTTCCCTAGTAGTGTAGGTTTGTTTGTTTCTATCCCTACACTCCATCCATTCCGATTCCATCTAAGTCCCATATTTCTATGATTTCTGTTTCTAGTGGATTAAATCCTATTTTTAATTTGGCATATGAAGATGATTTTTATTTGAGAAAACATGCAGGAGCACTTGTATTTAAGAGCATCTCCAACCGCGCCTCCAGGAAGGCCTTCTCAGGCGATTTTTTCGCGCCAGCACTGAAAAAACGGCCCAGTCACGCCCCCAGGAGCCTGATTTTCGCCGGCCTGGGCCGAAATCAGCGCCGGCGGACCCAGACCGAACCCGACGCGCTGGGTGGCACCCGAGGGGCGCCGGGGCGAGTGGTTTTGGTGCGAAAAAGCCGTGGGCCAGCCGCGTCAACGACACCGTGCCTCGTCTTCCCCCAACGCCTCGGTTCCCGCGGGGAATCAATGGCAAGGCTGCCGCTGCCGGTCAGCCCTGCCATTGATTCCTCACGGGCGGCGCGTCACGGGACGGTGCCCCGACGCCTCCCCTCCCTCGCACGCGTACACACGGGTGCGGCGCGGCTATATAAGCCGGTGGCCTCGCTCGCCTGTGGCCACACCAGCCCAGCCCTCGCCGCCGAGCTATACCTCTCCCGAGCACCACCCCGAGCCTTCCCCTCTCCCGAGCACCGCCGCCCAGCCCCTCCCTTCTCCCTCCCCTCCCCAATGGCCGAGCGTTTCCACGGAGACGAGGCGGCGGCCAACGACTTCGGTCGCCGCATGCTCCGCGAACATGAGTCCTGGCTCCTATTCCAGGCGAACATCCCGGCGCCGCCGGACATGCGCATTGGGCCGACGGGCTGGAGGCTCAGCAACGGGGGAGTGCCCATTCCCATGTTGCCCGATGCCGTGGCCAAACCCGCCTACTTTGCCGAGGAGGTCGACGTCGTGCGCGCCTCCCTCACCGCCGCCCAACTCTCCCTCCCCCAGTACGGCGCCGACAACCATGTGGCTTGGTGGCGTACTTCGAGTGCCGTCAGCAGCAGCGGATGGCGTCCACCAACGGCGCGACGGTGTTCGGCGGCCTAAAGAACAGCGAGGGGTGCCACCTATGGTGGGGCGTCCCCGGCCGCACACTCGAGGGTGTGCTGATGCACCTCGAGGGCGGCAACGACCCGCCGTTGGCGTACCCCCCGGCGAGGGCGGCCGCCCAGGCGCATCACCGACGCGACGGGCCATGGGCACCAAGGAGGTTCGGCTCCTCCTCTTCTTCCTCCTCCTTGCGCTCTTTCTCGCACTCCTCCGGCACTCCGGCACTGCTCGGCGTCAAGGCCGAGCCTGCGGCGGAGTCGCCGCTCGGCCGGCGCACTCGCAACGCCAGCATCGTCTTCAATGAGGGTGGCCGGCGCGCCTCCTCGTCGGCTCCTCCTCCGCGCTTCGTCAAGCCAAAGACGGAGCCGGGGCTCGCGTCGGTGAAGGCAGAGCCGGGGCTCGCTGCCGTGAAGACGGAGCACGGCGAGGTCGAGCGCGACGACGACACGACCCTTGAATGGGCACGCCAGGACTCCCTCAAGATGGTGATGGAGCGGCAGTGTGCCGCCCTGCAGCGCTTCGCGGAGCGCCGCCGGGGCCGCGACGAAGGAGTCGTCGTCGTCATCGACGACAACGACGACAACGACGCGTCGCCGCCACCACCAGTCCGCCATGGCGACGCCGGGTCCAGCAGGGGCGCCCGTGTCAAGGAGGAGAAGGCCGACGACGAGGATGGCGGCAACGACGGCGACGACGGCGACTACTCGGTGTTCAACCAGTTTCTTTTAGATTAGTTTATTATATATTTGCTATGTAATGAAAATCGGCGAACTTTGTCCAAATATATGCCCAAGTTGGCCGAAATTTGTCGTGTTTAGCCGAACTTTGCCGAACTGTGCCGAAATTTGCTATACTTTTTTATTTTTTAAACGTGCCTGGGGCGGCCCTGGGGCCGGCGGCTGGGGACCAACTCGCCCCCAGGTCCATTTTTCGCGCCGGTTCACCCCCAGACGACGATTTTCGGCGCCCCCTGGAGGGCCAACGGCTGGAGATGGTCTAAGGTTTATTACTAAAAATTGATGCCATTCTAATACTCGGTTGAAGGTAATGTCCGGTAGATTAATGAACCAACTAAAACATGTAAAACACATTTGATCCCACCATTAAAGTAGCGTTCAAGCCATTAGATCAATTAGATGATATCTTCCTCATAAAAACTTTATATAATATAGTCTATTTGTTTCTAGCAAATCATACACTAGAAACCAGTAACAAGATATTTGGAGAATCATACGCTTGACATATATGTACCGAGATATTAAAGAATATCAATATATACTCAAACAGAGATACCCACACCTATATACACTATAACTGAAGCATGTGTCATAACTTAAACGGTGCATCTACAAAATTGTGTTACTTCTCACATGGCTAAGAGAATGTGTGCAAAATATTTGAAGGGATATATTCTCAAAATAGGAAAATAACTTCTACTAAAAGATATGATTTAAATTTATCATGGAGTGCATGTATTTTCAATACTAGACATTGGAAATGTATAACAAAAACACAATAATTAAATTTAGCAACATTATTATGTGTTAAGTTAAAATATAATGCTAAAATATGTACTTTTATAAAACAAATTATAGAGAAGTGTGAATGTTTAGTATAAATATGATTTATTTTTTGACCAAAACGGCAGGTGCTCTGCCTTTTCATTAAAGCAGAGGGAAAACTGTACAATCTGAGAAAGCCTCAGCAAGAAACTCAAAAGAAAAGGATCTGGTGCTGCACAAAACAGCCCGGCTGTACATGCCTCACAAGACTACTCCCTGGCCTCCACCAGGAGGCCTAAATCATCCCTAATGAGCAAGCAGACACCCTCAACCAACTTATGCTCGTTCCGGAAGATGGGTCTGTTCTTTCAGATGTCCTCAGGCCTGACGTTGCTACACTCAAAATGTTTCCAGATATCCATGAGCCAATCGTCAGCGTCTGTGGCCTCGACACAGTTACTAAAGGACTGCGGCTGGTTTGCGAGGAACTGGTTGAGGGTAGAAAACTGAGCTTGATTGTTGCCATGGCCTTGATTTCCTTGGTTGCGCTCTTGCAAGAGTTGCATAAGCATCTGCGTGTTGGCGTTGGTGGCAGCCATGACAGCTTGCCATGCCTCCGGAGGTGGAGGTGGTGGTGGAGGTTCCGGATTCTCACGCGTTGGAGGACCATCCTGAAGAGAGTGACATCCGTTAGCATTTTGAAAGACATATATTCAAGCTGAATCAATTGATCGAAATTGCAACATGTAGCCTTACCATTCGAACAATGATGAATGAATGAATTCCAAAGTAAATGATCACACTTCCATAAATTGAGAAGCCACTCAGATAGAGGTAGATGAATAAAACAACAAGGTACGGATATGAACAAATAATTGGTAAGGATTACCCAATCACAAACCAAATATCTGCGGGAAGAAATACTAGAGCTACATGAATTCCCACCTATGAAACTCCCGAAACTTTCTGGTTATGCAATCAGGTGTTGGGGATATAGGGGAAGCATAATATCTCACCCAAAACTAGCAAATCCTACATCCAGCTGTATCCATCCTTCAGCACATAACCAAGAAACCTTTGGAAATCATTTACCTCAACCTTCGAAAAACATCCGTTATATGAGTTATGGCAATACTCCCGAACTCCCGCCCCAGTACTGGTGGCGTCGAGGTTATCTCACCAACAACTGCATAAAAGAGATTTTCGATGTCGGCGAAACTCAGGTATTCTAGAACTGCAACGATAAAATTGTTACGACAACACCTCGGAGCTCAACTCCCCGGGACATTGCCACAACCCCTAAATGTCAGGAGGCACCAAGAACAATGTTCTCGTCACAGAACCATCGAAACGATTCCAAGATACCTGCGTGATCCTAAAAAAATTTAGTGAAATTTGAGGAGAGAAGAGTCAAAACTCTATGTCAGGAGGCCTCACCAGAGCGACGAAGGGACTGAGGAGTAAAAAGAATCCTACTCTCCGATATATATAATCCTATAAGACTCAAAACATTTTTCTAGACTCAACAACGCCAGCGATTCGATCAAGCAGGGGGCTCCTAAGTCGGGGAAGGCTCTAATTACCAACTTGTAACACCCACGATGCGGCTATATCTCCCACGTGTCGGAGCACGACTTAGAGGCATAACCGCATTGTAGGCATGTCGCAAGAGGGGTAATCTTTAGACATCCCATGTACTGAATAAGAAAGAGATAAAGAGTTGGCTTACAATCGCCACTTCACACAATACATAAATATAGCATTACATCATCCATAATACAATCAAGCTCCGACTACGGAACCAAAATAAAGACAACCCCAAATGCATAAGATCCCCGATCGCCCCAATTGGGCTCCACTACTGATCGTCTGGAAAGGAAACATAGTAACGTCCTGAATGCTCGTCGAACTCCCACTTGAGTTCGGTCGCATCCCCTGGACTGGCATCATCGACACCTGCATCTGGTTTTGGAAGTAATCTGTGAGT
The DNA here is from genome assembly GCA_034509565.1 of Triticum monococcum. Classification (NCBI taxonomy): domain Eukaryota; kingdom Viridiplantae; phylum Streptophyta; class Magnoliopsida; order Poales; family Poaceae; genus Triticum; species Triticum monococcum. The sequence continues at coordinate 69,290,106 of CM067843.1, read as the reverse complement.
CACGGGGGCTCAGCAATCTCACACCCTCGCGATCAAGACTATTTAAGCTTATGGGTAGGAGAAGGTAGTGAGGTGGAGCTGCAACAAGCACTAGCATATATGGTGGCTAACTTATGCAAATGAGAGCAAGAAGAGAAGCAAAGCACGGTGGATAAACTATCAGATCAAGAAGTGATCCTATAACTACTTACGTTCAAGCATAACACGAGACCGTGTTCTCTTCCCGGACTCCGCCGAAAAGAGACCATCACGGCTACACACGCTGTTGATTCATTTTAATTAAGTTAAGTGTCAAGTTTTCTACAACCAGATATTAACAAATTCCCATCTGCCCATAACCGCGGGTACGACTTTCGAAAGTTCAAAAACCCTGCAGGGGTGTCCCAACTTAGCCCATCACAAGCTCTCACGGTCAACGAAGGATATTCCTTCTCCCAGGACGACCCGATCAGACTCGGAATCCCGGTTACAAGACATCTCGACAATGGTAAAACAAGACCAGCAAGACCACCAGCTGTGCCGACAAATCCCGATAGGAGCTGCACATATCTCGTTCTCAGGGCACACCGGATAAGCTAAGCGTACAGGAGCCAATGTAACCCAAGTTGCCAAGGGACGGCCCTGCACGGTACTCTACTTTGGACCAACACTCAGAGGAGCACTGGCCCGGGGGATTTAGAATAAAGATGACCCTTGAGTCCGCAGAACTCAAGGGGAAAAGGCTTAGGTGGCAAATGGTAAAACCAAGGTTGGGCCTTGCTGGAGGAGTTTTATTCAAGGCGAACTATCAAGGGGTTCCCATTATAACCCAACCGCGTAAGGAACGCAAAATCAAGGAACATAACACCGGTATGACGGAAACTAGGGCGGCAAGAGTGTCACAAAACACCAGGCATAAGGCCGAGCCTTCCATCCTTTACCAAGTATATAGGTGCATTAAAGTAAACAAGATATAATAGTGATATCCCAACAATAATCATGTTCCAATAAGGAACAAACTCCATCTTCACCTGCAACTAGCAACGCTATAAGAGGGGCTGAGCAAAGCGGTAACATAGCCAAACAACGGTTTGCTAGGACATGGTGGGTTAGAGGCTTGACATGGCAATATGGGAGGCATGATATAGCAAGTGGTAGGTATCGCGGCATAGCAGTAGAGCGAGCAACTAGCAAGCAAATATAGAAGTGATTTCGAGGGTATGGTCATCTTGCCTGCAAAGTTCTCCGAGTTGATGTAAGCTTGATCCTCGTAAGCGTACTCAACGGGTTCCTTGATCACGTACTCGTCTCCCGGCTCTACCCAAAGCAAAAACACAAGCAAAGGAAACCACAATCAACCATGGTGCAATGCACAAGCAACATGATGCGAAACATGGCATGATATGCGGGATGTGATATGCAATGCATATGCATGCTCCGGAAGGAAAAGATTGAACCATGCCTCAACTTGGTAAACCAAGAGTGCCGCTGGAAAGATGAGTTGATTTCGGTCGAAATCGATATAAAGGTCACCGGAATCGGATGCACGATTTACAAATGGCAAGCAAAACAAGAATGTCACAATTCTACGATTAACAACAGGATGCCATCTAGAATGCAACAAGAAACTAAGCTACTTCACTCCAACATAGCAACAAAGCACATGGAAGTGATCTACTCAATATTCTTGACAAAAGATGAACACTGAGTTATGGCTAGATCACACAAGAGCAGGTTCAAACAAGCATGGCAAAAGTGCAAAAGGTAACAACATCACAGACTTAGTGAAAATACTAACATGTCAGGAATTAACGTCAGGAAGCAATGTTTAGAGCAAGATACCAACATGCTACATGATCAGATCATAGCAATACAAGGCATGGCATGAATCTACTCAAAGCATATCAAAAAAGTACCTTACGGAGAATAAGCTAAAAAGGATCATAAAATATGATGGCACCCATGTAAACATAGCAAGTTTCGTTAACAGATTCAGACTTAGCAGAAAACTAGACATGGCAAAAATAGAGTTATGAAGGGATGTTCGCGAGCTCGATTCACTCAACACAAGGGATGGCATGACAAACTAAGCATACTACCAGCAAGAAGGCATGATCAAGAAGCTAAACAAGGCAAGAACAATCTCATATCATGCATGGATCAACTACAACAACCTTGGCAAAATTGATTAACACGTAAACAATCTGCCAGGAACATTTTATAGCAAAAGTAGAGCAAGATTTAGTCATGCTAGGGTACTCCATAAATGCAAACAGGGACATGGATGGATAGAGCATAATCATATATCAAAATCATCCTTACTGAACATACTCAAAAGAGGCATGGATCTCTCTGTAGCAACATGAATACATGACATAAAAATAACATCAGGGAAATGACTTGGTGAAAATCTAAGTCCCTGAAATCAGCAACATCACGAGGGCTACTTTGCATGCTTGTGCTAGTCACCACATTGATCACAAAAATATATGGCATACACCCCTGTAAATCTGGCATGGCATAGCCCAAAACACATGTATAGCTCAAGTCCATAAGCAGCACACAATAATCATGGCAAAAATGACAAATGCTCAAGATCTGCTAAGTAACAGGAACTAACATTTTATAGCACTCTTGCATCAACAATTTGGGCATCAAGATGGACTCAAACAAGCATGGTGCAATGGAACAAAATGAATAGCACATCTAGATTAACATTTTGATATATTATGCGCACGAAATGGAGCTACGATGACAGAGTTATGACAAATAGAACAGGGCTAGAAAATATAACAGAAAAGGACTTGGGCAAAATTTCAACCTCCAGATCTAGGGTTGACTTTTGCACGCGAATCGAGGTGGCGCCAGAACTTTGCTAGATCTTCGCCGGAGTGGAGGGAGAGGCCAGAGTGGAGGGAGATGGGGTCGGGGCCGCCAGATCTGGGCGGGGACGGGCCAGATCCGGGCGGCGGTCTGCGGTGGCGCGCGTGGAGCTTCGGGAGCGGAGGCGGCGCGGCTCGCGGCGAGCTCGGGGAGGCGGGGCGACGCCGGCGAGGAGGGACGGCGGAGCTTGGCGGCCGGCGGGCGCGGAGCTTCAGGCGCGGGGTCGGCGACCGTGTGGCCCGGGAGGAGAGGCGGCGGCGGGGCGACCGGGCCTCGGGGGCTGGCCATGGGCCAGGCGGGCCGGCGGCGCGGGGGCGGTGGGCGCGCCACGTGGCGGCTCCGGAGTGGCTGGGGCGCGGCGGCGAACGCGTCTGGCACGGAGGTAGAGGTTAGGGTAGGGTTTTTGACCGCGAATTTTCGGGGGAGGTGCAAATATATAGGTAGAGGGAGCTAGGAGAGTCCAATTGGAGTGCGGTTTTCGGCCACGCAATCGTGATCGAACGGCCGAGAGGATGGAGGGGGTTTGGATGGGTTTTGGGCCACTTTGGAGGGGTGTTGGGCTGCAACACACATGAGACGTTTACGGTTCCCCGGTTAACCATTGGAGTATCAAACGGACTGCAAATGACACGAAACATGACAGGCGGTCTACCGGTGGTGTACCAAGGCCGCTTGGCAAATCTTGGTCCATTCCGAGAAAGTTTAACACCCGCTCACGAAAAAATACAAAAGGAGCGCCAGATTGCAAAACGGACAACGGGGAAAATGCTCGGATACATGAGACGAACACGTACGCAAATGCGATGCACATGATGACATGATATGACATGCATGACATGAACAAAATGCAAAACAAAGACAAAACCCAACAACAAGGGAATATCGTAACTTAGAGCCGAAAATGGCAAGAGTTGGAGTACAATTATGGTAAATTACATCCGGGGTGTTACAACACTCCACCACTACGAAAGGATCTCGTCACGAGATCTAGGACTGAAAGAACTCCGGATATTCGAAACGGAGGTGGTCCTTGCGTTCCCAGGTGGCTTCTCGGTCAGAATGATGTGACCACTTCACTTTCAGAAATTTGATAGACTTGTTGCGAGTCTTGCGCTCAGTTTCTTCAAGAATAGCAACGGGATGCTCATGATAAGACAAGTCTTCTTGGAGATCAATCTCTTCGAAGTTGATGGTGCGGTCAGGAGTCTTGAAACACTTGCGAAGCTGAGACACGTGAAACACGTCGTGCACATTTGCAAAGTTGGACGCAAGCTCAAGTTGATAGGCGAGATCGCCTCTTTTGCCAATGATTTTGAAAGGACCCACGTATCTAGGGGCAAGCTTCCCTTTGATACTGAAGCGACGAGTACCTTTCATTGGAGAGATGCGGAGGTAGACATGGTCTCCGATCTCGAAAGCCAAGTCATGATGCTTGCTATCATAGTAACTCTTATGGCCCGATTGCGCGGCTTTGAGATTTTCACGAATGACTTTGCACATTTCTTCAGCCTGTGTGATCAAGTCGTTGCCAAGAAGTTGGCGTTCACCAGTCTCTGACCAGTTAAGAGGAGTACGGCACTTTCTGCCATAGAGAATCTCGAATGGGGCCTTTCCCGAACTCGCTTGGAAGCTGTTGTTGTAGGAGAACTCGACATATGGAAGACAATCTTCCCACTTCATACCAAAATAAATGACACAACTCCTGAGCATATCTTCAAGAATTTGATTAACTCGCTCGACTTGTCCATGCCGAGAATTAGATCAATATCCGAGTCACCAAGGACCATTGGAGAAGACAGAAACTTATAGTCACCCATCTTGATAGAAACATTCGGGATCATCGTGGTAGCCCTCATAGACTTGGCCGGAGAAACCACTCTGTCGTGGAATTGTCACGGCAGATGTCCTAGTGGAAGGACTTAGTCGTAGGGCCATAGGAACTAGGAAGCTTAAAGGGGTTAATCGGGACAAAGGACACGAGAGGGTTTATACTAGTTCGGCCCCTTAGGATGAAGGTAAAAGCCTACGTCTAGTTGTGTTGGTATTGCTGGGGTTTCGATTACCAAGAGGCTAGTTCGCCGGCTTGGTTATCGATCTCTTGTCTCTTGCCCTAAGCCGCCACCGGGTCGTCCCCTTATATACACGGGTTGACGCCTGGTGGCCTACAGAGTCCCGGCCGGCTCATAAATCGTGTCCAGCTCGGTGACTTCTTTTACATTCCTTTCTTTACAAGTCTTTCCTTACATACGGTGGTTTACAATATTGGGCCTTAAGCTACCTGAAGGCTTTTTAGGCCTTCTATAAGATTTGATAAACTATCGTCTTGAATGTTTACTGGGCTTCCTTTGTAACCCGTCATCAGGGCTAACCCGGCCCCTCCTGGGCGGGTCATAACTGATAGCTATATCCCCAACACACTCCCATGGGTTTACCCAACATTTCTGAAACGAAGTCATGTTTTGAAACCAATGATCTTGACATGAAACAATGCGATGCACCAGTATCAAAAAGGACTTTTGTAGGAGTAGAGTTAACTGGAAAGTTACCCATGATCACTTCTGAAGAGTCCTTTGCCTGAGTTGTGTTCATCATGTTGACCTTTGCAAACTTGGGATTATGCTTGACCACTGCATTGCTGACAGATCTCACGGGAGGAGGAGGCGGAAGGCGCCTCTGGTTGAAGCATTTGTTCGCATAGTGCCCCTTCTGCTGACACTTGTTGCACGTAACCTCTGAGAGCGGCTGGTGATATGGAGCACTTGACCTTGGAGCATGATACAAAGCTTTGTTCTGATAGCCTGGCTTGGGTGGGTGGGAAGATCCATTGCCATCTTTGCTCTTCTGCTGGTAAGGCTGGCGGAACGGAGGAGGAGGCAACCAGAACTTTTGCTGCTTAGCTGCCACTTGAGTCGAAGAAGAAGAAGGAGTTGCATCCCTGACTCTCTTGTTAGATGCATCGCACTTGAGCTGAGCAGCCTCTTGCTTTAGTGCCATGTTGTAGAACTCATCATACTCGGTCGGCTCAAAAAGCACAAGAGCTAGTTGCAGATCTTCTCTGAGGCCACCTCTGAATTGATAAATCATGCTCTTCTCGTCAGGGGCGTCTTGTTTAGCGAAACGAGCGAGCCTCTGGAACAGGATGTTGTATTGGTAAACAGACAAGCTGCCTTGCTTCAGATTGCGGAACTCCTCACGCTTACTCTCAGCAACACTTTGAGGAATGTGGTGAGCTTTGAAGTCTCGGCGGAAATCATCCCAGGTAATCACACGACTTCCTCTGGAATCTTTGTATTGTTGATACCACTCAGCAGCTTGGTCTTTGAGCTGGAACAAATCAAACTTGACAAAGTCCTCAGGCCTGACGTTGCTACCAGAGCGACGAAGGGACTGAGGAGTAAAAAGAATCCTACTCTCCGATATATATAATCCTATAAGACTCAAAACATTTTTCTAGACTCAACAACGCCAGCGATTCGATCAAGCAGGGGGCTCCTAAGTCGGGGAAGGCTCTGATTACCAACTTGTAACACCCACGATGCGGCTATATCTCCCACGTGTCGAAGCACGACTTAGAGGCAAAACCGCATTGTAGGCATGTCGCAAGAGGGGTAATCTTTACACATCCCATGTACTGAATAAGAAAGAGATAAAGAGTTGGCTTACAATTGCCACTTCACACAATACATAAATATAGCATTACATCATCCAGAATACAATCAAGGTCCGACTACGGAACCAAAATAAAGACAACCCCAAATGCATAAGATCCCCGATTGCCCCAACTGGGCTCCACTACTGATCGTCTGGAAAGGAAACATAATAACGTCCTGAATCCTCGTCGAACTCCCACTTGAGTTTGGTCCCATCCCCTGGACTGGCATCATCGACACCTGCATCTAGTTTTGGAAGTAATCTGTGAGTCACTGGGACTCAGCAATCTCACACCCTCACGATCAAGACTATTTAAGCTTATGGGTAGGAAAAGGTAGTGAGGTGGAGCTGCAGCAAGCACTAGCATATATGGTGGCTAACTTATGCAAATGAGAGCGAGAAGAGAAGCAAAGCACGGTGGATAAACTATCAGATCAAGAAGTGATCCTAGAACTACTTACGTTCAAGCATAACACGAGACCGTGTTCTCTTCCCGGACTCCACCGAAAATAGACCATCATGGCTAGACACGTTGTTGATTCATTTTAATCAAGTTAAGTGTCAAGTTTTCTACAACCGGATATTAATAAATTGCCATCTGCCCATAACCATGGGCACGGCTTTCGAAAGTTCAAAAACCCTGCAGGGGTGTCCCAACTTAGCCCATCACAAGCTCTCACGGTCAACGAAGGATATTCCTTCTCTCAGAACGACCCGATCAGACTCGGAATCCCGGTTACAAAACATCTCGACAATGGTAAAACAAGACCAGCAAGACCACCCGCTGTGCCGACAAATCCCGATAGGAGCTGCACATATCTCGTTCTTAGGGCACACCGGATAAGCTAAGCGTACAGGAGCCAACGTAACCCAAGTTGCCAAGGGACGGCCCTGCACGGTCCTCTAGTTTGGACCAACACTCAAAGGAGTGATGACCCACAAGTAAAGGGGATCTATCGTAGTTCTTTCGATAAGTAAGAGTGTCGAAGCCAATGAGGAGCAGAAGGAAATGATAAGCGGTTTCTAGCAAGGTATTCTCTGCAAGTACCGAAATAAGTGGTAACAGATAGTTTTGTGATAGGATAATTTGTAACGAGCAACAAGTAACAAAAGTAAATAAAGTGCAGCAAGGTGGCCCTATCCTTTTTGTAGCAAAGGACAAGCCTGGACAAACTCTTATATAGAGAAAAGCGCTCCCGAAGACACATGGGAATATCGTCAAGCTAGTTTTCATCACGCTCATATGATTCGCGTTTGGTACTTTGATAATTTGGTATGTGGGTGGACCGGTGCTTGCGTACTGCCCTTACTTGTACAAGCATCCCACTTATGATTAACCTCTATTGCAAGCATCCGCAACTACAACAAAAGTATTAAGGTAAACCTAACCATAGCATGAAACATATGGATCCAAATCAGCCCCTTACGAAGCAACACATTGACTAGCGTTTAAGCTTCTGTAACTCTAGCAACCCATCATCTACTTATTACTCCCCAATGCCTTACTCTAGGCCCAAACAATGGTGAAGTGTCATGTAGTCAACGTTCACATAACACCACTAGAGGAGAGACAACATACATCTCATCAAAATATCGAACGAATACCAAATTCACATGACTACTAATAGCAAGACTTCTCCCATGTCCTCAGGAACAAAAGTAACTACTCACAAAGCATAAACATGTTCATAATCAGAGGGGTATTAATATGCATATAGGATCTGAACATATGATCTTCTACCAATTAAACCAACTAGCATCAACTACAAGGAGTAATTAACACTACTAGCAACCTACTAGTACCAATCCCGGACTTGGAGACAAGAATTGGATACAAGAGATGAACTAGGGTTTTGAGAGGAAATGGTGCTGATGAAGATGTTGATGGAGATTGCCCTCTCCCGATGAGAGGAGCGTTGGTGATGACGATGTCGATGATTTCCCCCTCTGGGAGGGAAGTTTCCCTGGCGAAACAGCTCCGCCAGAGCCCTAGATTTGTTCCGCCAAGGTTCCGCCTCGTGGCGGCGGAGTTTCATCCGAGAAGATTGCTTCTCATTTTTTCCCATCGAGAGACTTCATATAGCAGAAGATGGCCACCGGAGGGCCACCAGGGGGCCCACGAGGTAGGGGGCGTGCCCAGGGGGTAGGGCGCGCCCCCCACCCTCGTGGGCAGGGTGTGCCCCCCTGGTGAATTTCTTTCGCTGAGTATTTTTTTTATATTCTGAAAATGTCTTCCGTGAAGTTTCAGGACTTTTGGAGCTGTGCAGAATAGGTCTCTAATATTTGCTCCTTTTCCAGCCCAGAATCCCAGCTGCCGGCATTGTCCCTCTTCATGTAAACCTTGTAAAATAAGAGAGAATAGGCATAAGTATTGTGACATAGTGTGTAATAACAACCCATAATACAATAAATATCGATATAAAAGCATGATGCAAAATGGACGTATCAACTCCCCCAAGCTTAGATCTCGCTTGTCCTCAAGAGAAAAGCCGAAATCGAAAAATATGTCCACATGTTTAGAGATAGAGGTGTCGATAAAAAAATACGGACATGAGGGCATCATGATCATTCTTAGAACAACAACTTATATAATTCTTGTCATATGATTTCTTATGCTAGAGTAATAATTCAATCACAATTTCAAGTATGAATCGTAAACTTCATTGAAAACTAACAAACTATAGTCTCAGTCATTGGAGCAATTGCAATTTATCATAACATAGGAAAGAGTCAACATATAAGAGCTTTTCAGCAAGTCCACATACTCAACTATCATATAGTCTTTCACAATTGCTGACACTCAACCAATACTTATGGGTATGGAGTTTTAATCGAACACAGAGAAAGATAGGGGCTTATAGTTTTGCCTCCCAACGTTTTACCTCAAGGGTAATGTCAACAATAATAGTTCATGAAAACTCACATCCAATTAGCCATATATACCAGGATCTTTCCAACATACTTTGCTTGCCAAAGGAATAAAATGTAAAAAGAAAAGGTGAAGATCACCATGACTTTTATGCAGGGTAGGAGATAAAAGTAAAAGATAGGCCCTTCGCAGAGGGAAGCAGAGGTTGTCATGCGCTTTTATAGTTGGATGTACAAAATCTTAATGTGAAAGAACATCACTTTATATTGCCACTTGTAATATGGACCTTTATTATGCAGTCTGTCGCTTTTATTTCTTCCATATCACACGATCATATAAAGCTTATTTCTCCCGCACTAATAAGTCATACATATTTAGAGAGCAATTTTTATTGCTTGCACCGATGACAACTTACTTAGAGGATCTTACTCAATCCATAGGTAGGTATAGTGGACTCTCATGGCAAAACTGGTTTAAGGGTATTTGGAAGCACAAGTAGTATCTCTACTTGGTGCGATGAATTTGGCTAGCATGAGGGGGAAAGGCAAGCTCAACCATGTTGGATGATCCATGACAATATAATTTATCTCAGATGTAAGAAAACATAACCCATTACGTTGTCTTCCTTGTCCAACGTCAACTCTTTTAGCATGTCATATTTTAATGAGTGCTCACAATCATAAAAGATGTCCAAGATATTATATCTATATGTGAAGACCTCTCTTTCTTTATTACTTCCTATTAATTGCAACGATGACCAAAACTATGTTTGTCAACTCTCAACAACTTTTATTCATCATACTTTTTCTATGTGAGCTCATTACTCTCCATAAGATCCATATGATCTCTTTGTTTCTTTTTATTTATTTCTCTTTTCTTTTATTCCCTTAGGATCATGGCAAAATAATCAAGCCCTTGACTCAACACTGATCTTTATTATATAGCTCACGGACTCGATTACATAGAAAAATTATAAAGCAAAACTCGCGACTAGATCATACTAAGAACTTTTATTCTACTAGATCAAGATATTACCAAAAGGATCGAACTAAGAAAAATGGTAAAGATAAAAGTGTTGGTGATACGATACCGGGGCACTCCCCCAAGCTTGGCAGTTGCCAAGGGGAGTGCCCATACCCAAGTGATTATGTCTCTCTTTTTGTGGGTGGTGATGTGATGTTCTTGGCGATGATGCCCCTCGGGATACGATTCTCCTCCTCGAGCTTATTGACTTGCTGCTTGAGGTCCATTATTTCCTTTCGGAGTTTTCCTATAACATCCAAAGCTCCCTGCACCCAAGGGTGCTGCATAGCTGCGGGAGAACCAATGACACTCTTTTTCATATTCTCATAAGAAAGAAATCTAACATTGGAAGGGATAACCGAGTTTGGAATAGCCGAGCTCTGTAGTTCTCCCATTGTGAATCTAGCTCGGAAGCGGGAAGTGACTTCTTGATCCTCTTCCATGGCATCTACCTCTTCAATTCGGCCTCCATCTCTTCCTCCATTGCTGGCCCAAAGAGGTCAACATTGTTGTTTTTCATTGATCTCGGTGCCGGGTGAGACACCCGGCTTTCCCCGACTGACTCTTGCAAAGACATCTTGCTCTAATCTGCAGCAGCAACAGCTCGAAACACAAAACAAAGGATAATTGCGTGATACGGGAGTCAAAACCTCCGGGAGATTATATAATGAATTTTTACCGATCAAAATACGTAATGTGTACGAAAACGGAGTCCGGAAAGCGCACGAGGTGCCCACGAGGTAGGGGGCGCGCCCAGTAGGGTAGGGCGCACCCTCCACCCTCGTGGAGCCATCGTGTCCCTCCCGGAATGCTACTTATTTTTCTATTTTTCTAAATATTCCAAAACGGAGAAATATTGCCTTAAAACTGTTTTGGAGTCGGTTTACTTACCGTACTACATACCTATCCCTTTTCGGAGTCTGAAACGTACTGGAAAGTGTCCCTTATGTATTCCTCCGGGATTACGGTTTCAATAATATTGGTTTCAACATTTATGGAATTACCTGAGATATAATGTTGGATTCTTTCACCATTCACCACCTTCGGATTTGTGCCTTCGAAGTTGTGATTTTTATGGCACCGGAACGATAGACCTCCTCAATAACGTCAGGACCTTCCCATTTAGAGAGAAGTTTTCCTGCAAAAAATCTTAAACGAGAGTTGTATAGCAATACATAATCACCTACATTAAACTCACGCTTTTGTATTCTTTTGTCATGCCATCTTTTAACTTTTTCTTTAAACAACTTGGCATTTTCATAAGCTTGGGTTCTCCATTCATCAGAGCTAATATCAAATAACCTCTTCTCACCGGCAAGTTTGAAATCATAATTGAGTTCTTTAATAGCCCAATATGCCTTGTGTTCTAGTTCGAGAGGTAAGTGACATGCTTTTCCATAAACCATTTTATACGGAGACATACCCATAGGATTTTTATATGCAGTTCTATAGGCCCATAATGCATCATCAAGTTTCTTGGACCAATTTTTTCTAGATCTATTAACAGTCTTTTGCAAAAATAATTTGAGCTTTCTATTACTCAATTCTACTTGACCACTAGACTGAGGATGGTAAGGAGATGCAATTCTATGATTAACATCATATTTAGCTAGCATTTTACGGAAAGCACCATGAATGAAATGTGAACCACCATCAGTCATTAAATATCTAGGGACTCCAGATCTTGGAAAAATAACTTCTTTAAGCATTTTAATAGAAGTGTTATGATCAACATGAAGGAAATATGCCCTAGAGGCAATAATAAAGTTATTATTTATTTCCTTATTTCATGATAAATGTTTATTATTCATGCTAGAATTGTATTAACCGGAAACATAATACATGTGTGAATACATAGACAAACAGAGTATCACTAGTATGCCTCTACTTGACTAGCTCGTCAATCAAAGATGGTTATGTTTCCTAACCATGGACAAAGAGTTGTTATTTGATTAATGGGACCACATCATTAGGTGAATGATCTGATTGACATGACCCATTCCATTAGCTTAGCACCCGATCGTTTAGTATGTTGCTATTGCTTTCTTCATGACTTATACATGTTCCTATGACTATGAGATTATGCAACTCCCGTTTGCCGGGGGAACACTTTGTGTGTTACCAAACGTCACAATGTAACTGGGTGATTATAAAGGTGCTCTACAGGTGTCTCCAAAGGTACATGTTGGGTTGGCGTATTTCAAGATTAGGATTTGTCACTCCGATTGTCGGAGAGGTATCTCTGGGCCCTCTCGGTAATGCACATCACATAAAGCCTTGCAAGCATTGCAACTAATGAGTTAGTTGCGAGATGATGTATTACGGAATGAGTAAAGAGACTTGCCGGTAATGAGATTGAACTAGGTATTGAGATACCGACGATCGAATCTCGGGCAAGTAACATACCGATGACAAAGGGAACAACGTATGTTGTTATGCGGTCTGACCGATAAAGATCTTCGTAGAATATGTGAGAGCCAATATGAGCATCCAGGTTCCGCTATTGGTTATTGACCGAAGACGTGTCTCGGTCATGTCTACATTGTTCTCGAACCCGTAGGGTCCGCACGCTTAAGGTTTCGATGACAGTTATATTATGAGTTTATGAGTTTTGATGTACCGAAGGAGTTTGGAGTCCCGGATGAGATCGGGGACATGACAAGGAGTCTCGAAATGGTCGAGACGTAAAGATCGATATATTGGACGACTATATTCAGACATCGGAAAGGTTCCGAGTAGTTCGGGTATTTTCGGAGTACCGGGGAGTTACGGGAATACGGGAGATGAAGTATATGGGCCTTATTGGGCTTTAGGGGAGAGGGAGAGGCAGGCCGCGTGCCCCCCAAGGCCTAGTCCGAATTGGACTAGGGGGAGGGGCTGCGCCCCCTCCTTCCTTCTCTTCCCTCTTCCCCTTCCTTGTCTCCTACTCCTAATACTTGGAAGGACTCCTAGTTGGACTAGGAAAGGGGGAATCCTACTCCCGGTGGGAGTAGGACTCCCCTAGCAGGGCGCGCCATAGAGAGGGCTGGCCCTCCCCTCCTCCACTCCTTTATATACGGGGGCAGGGGGCACCCCATAGACACACAAGTTGATTTTCGTGATCGTTCTCTTAGCCGTGTGCGGTGCCCCCTTCCACCATAATCCTCGATAATATTGTAGCGGTGCTTAGGCGAAGCCCTGCGACGGTAGAACATCAAGATCGTCACCACGCCGTCGTGCTGACGGAACTCTTCCCCGACACTTTGCTGGATCAGAGTCCGGGGATCGTCATCGAGCTGAACGTGTGCTAGAACTCGGAGGTGCCGTAGTTTCGGCGCTTGGATCGGTTGGATCATGAAGACGTACGACTACATCAACCGCGTTGATATAACGCTTCCACTTTCGGTCTACGAGGGTACGTGGACAACACTCTCCCCTCTCGTTGCTATGCATCACCATGATCTTGCGTGTGCGTAGGAAAATTTTGAAAGTACTACGTTCCCCAACAGTGGCATCTGAGCCTAGGTTTTATGTGTTGATGTTATATGCACGAGTAGAACACAAGTGAGTTGTGGGTGATATAAGTCATACTGCTCACCAGCATGTCATACTTTGGTTCGGCGGTATTGTTGGATGAAGCGGCCCGGACCAACATTACGCGTACGCTTACGCGAGACTGGTTCTACCGCCGTGCTTTGCACACAGGTGGCTGGCGGGTGTCAGTTTCTCCAACTTTAGTTGAACCGAGTGTGGCTACGCCCGGTCCTTGCGAAGGTTAAAACAGCACCAACTTGACAAACTATCGTTGTGGTTTTGATGCGTAGGTGAGTTTGGTTCTTGCTTAAGCCCGTAGCAGCCACGTAAAACTTGCAACAAACGAAGTAGAGGACGTCTAACTTGTTTTTGCAGGGCATGTTGTGATGTGATATGGTCAAGACGTGATGAGATATAAGTTGTTGTATGAGATGATCATGTTTTGTGGAAGTTATCGGCAACTGGCAAACGCCTTATGGTCGTCTCTCTATTGCATAAGATGCAAGCGCCAAACAATTGCTTTACTTTATCTCTATGCGATAGCAATAGTTGCAAGAGCAATAGTTGGCGAGACGTCCACGTGACGACACATTGATATAGATCAAGATCATGGAGATCATGGTGTCATGCCGGTGACGATAGAGATCATGACAGTACTTTGGAGATGGAGATCAAAGGCACAAGATGATCATGGCCATATCATGTCACATATTTTGATTGCATGTGATGTTTATCTTGTATACATCTTATTGCTTATTTCGACGGTAGCTTTATAAGATGATCTCTCACTAAATTTCAAGATAAAAGTGTTCTCCCTGAGTATGCACCGTTGCCAAAGTTCGTCATGCCTAGACACCACGTGATGATCGAGTGTGATAAGCTCTACGTCCATCTACAACAGGTGCAAGACAGTTTTGCACACGCGGAATACTCAGGTTAAACTTGACGAGCCTAGCATATGCAGATATGGCCTCGGAACACTGGAGACCGAAAGGTCGAGCGTGAATCATATAGTAGATATGATCAACGTAGTGATGTTCACCATTGAAAACTACTCCATCTCACCTGATGATCGGACATGGTTTAGTTGATTTGGATCACGTGATCACTTAGATGATTAGAGGGATGTCTATCTAAGTGGGAGTTCTTATGTAATATGATTAATTGAACTTAAATTTATCATGAACTTAGTCCTGGTAGTATTAGCATATCTATGTTGTAGATCAATAGCTCGCGTTGTTGCTTCCCTATGTTTGTTTTGATATGTTCCTAGAGAAAAACTATGTTGAAAGATGTTAGTAGCAATGATGCGGATTGGATCCGTGATATGAGGTTTATCCTCATTGCTGCACAGAAAAATTATGTCCTTGATGCACCGCTAGGTGACAGACCTATTGCAGGAGCAGATGCAGACGTTATGAACGTTTGGCTAGCTCAATATGATGACTACTTGATAGTTTAGTGCACCATGCTTAACGGCTAAGAATCGGGACTTCAAAGACATTTTGAACGTCATGGACCATATGAGATGTTCCAGGAGTTGAAGTTAATATTTCAAGCAAATACCCGAGTTGAGAAATATGAAGTCTCCAACAAGTTCTATAGCTACAAGATGGAGGAGAATCGCTCAAGCAGTGAGCATGTACTCAGATTGTCTGGGTACTACAATCGCTTGAATCAAGTGGGAGTTAATCTTCCAGATAAGATAGTGATTGACAGAATTCTCTAGTCACCATCACCAAGTTAGTAGAACTTTGTGATGAACTATAGTATGCAAGGGATAACGGAAACGATTCCCAAGCTCTTCGTGATGCTAAAATCGACGGAGGTAGAAATCAAGAAAAACATCAAGTGTTGATGGTAGACAAGACCACTAGTTTCAAGAAAAGGGCAAAAGGAAGAAGGGGAACTTCAAGTAGAACGGCAAGCAAGTTGCTGCTCAAGTGAAGAAACCCAAGTCTGGTCCTAAGCCTGAGACAAAGTGCTTCTACTGCAAAGGGATTGGTCACTGGAAGCGTAACTACCCCAAGTATTTGGTGGATAAGAAAGGATGGCAAAGTAAACAAAGGTATATTTGATATACATGTTATTGATGTGTACTTTACTAGTGTTCATAGCAACCCCTCAGTATTTGGTACTAGTTTAGTTGCTAAGATTAGTAACTCGAAACGGGAGTTGCAGAATAAACAGGGACTAGTTAAGGGTGAAGTGACGATGTGTATTGGAAGTGGTTCCAAGATTGATATGATCATCATCACACACTCCCTATACTTTCGGGATTAATGTTGAACCTAAATAAGTGTTATTTGATGTTTGCGTTGAGCATAAATATGATTTGATCATGTTTATTAAAATACGGTTATTCATTTAAGTTAGAGAACAATTGTTGTTCTGTTTACAAGAATAAAACCTTCTATGGTCATACACACCAACAAAAATGGTTTGTTGGATCTCGATTGTAATGATACACATATTCATAATATTGAAGCCAAAAGATGCAAAGTTAATAATGATAGTGCAACTTGTTTGTGGCACTGCCGTTTAGGTCATATTGGTGTAAAGCGCATGAAGAAACTCCATGCTGATGGGATTTTGGAATCACTTAATTATGAATCACTTGATGCTTGCGAACCATGTCTCTTGGGCAAGATGACTAAAACGCCGTTCTCCGGAACAATGGAGCAAGCAACAGATTTGTTGGAAATCATACATACTGATGTATGTGGTCCGATGAATATCAAGGCTTGCAATCATTATTTTCTGACCTTCACAGATGATTTGAGCAGATATGGGTATATCTACTTGATGAAACATAAGTCTGAAACATTTGAAAAGTTCAAAGAATTTCAAAGTGAAGTGGAAAATCATCGTGACAAGAAAATAAGGTTCCTACGATCTGATCGCGGAGACAAATATTTGAGTTATGAGTTTGGTCTTCAATTAAAACAATGTGGAATAGTTTCACAAATTCGTGCCACCTGGAACACCACAGCATAATGGTGTGTCCGAACGTCATAGCCGTACTTTATTAGATATACTGCAAATCTATGATGTTTCTTACCGATTTACCACTATCATTTTTGAGGTTATGCATTAAAGACAGCTGCATTCACGTTAAAAAGGGGCACCATCTAAGTCCGTTGAGACGACACAATCTGAACTGTGGTTTGGCAAGAAACTCAAATGTCGTTTCTTAAAGTTTGGGGTTGTGATGCTTATATGAAAAGGTTTCATCCTGATAAGCTCAAACCCAAATCGGAGAAATATGTCTTCATAGGATACCCAAAGGAGACTATTGGGTACACCTTCTCTCACAGATCCAAAGGCAAGACATTCGTTGCTGAGAATGGATACTTTCTAGAGAAGGAGTTTCTCTCGAAAGAAGTGAGTGTGAGGAAAGTAGTAAACTTGATAAGTTAATTGTACCATCTCCCTTATTGGAAAGTAGTTCATCATAGAAATCTGTTCTTGTGACTACTACACCAATTAGTGAGGAAGCTAGTGATGATGATCATG
Organism: Triticum monococcum; assembly: GCA_034509565.1. Classification (NCBI taxonomy): domain Eukaryota; kingdom Viridiplantae; phylum Streptophyta; class Magnoliopsida; order Poales; family Poaceae; genus Triticum; species Triticum monococcum. Next base: position 69,272,672 of record CM067843.1, on the reverse strand, counting down.
TAACTTCAGATCAAGTTACTACCGAATCTCGTAGGTAAACCAGAGTGAGATCCGCACCAGAGTGGTACGGTAATCCTATTCTGGAAGTCATGTTACTAGACCATGACGAACTTGCGAACTATGAGGAAGCGATGATGAGCCCAGATTCTGCAAAATGGCTTGAGGCCATGAAATCTGAGATGGGATCCATGTATGTGAACAAAGTGTAGACTTTGGTTGACTTGCCCGATGATCGGCAAGCCATAGAAAATAAATGGATCTTCAAGAGGTAGACGGACGCTGATAGTAGTGTTACTATCTACAAAGCTAGAATTGTCGCAAAAAAAATTCAACAAGTTTAAAGGTGTTAACTACGATGAGAGTTTCTCACTCATATCTATGCTTAAGTCTGTCCGAATCATGTTAGCAATTGCCGCATTTTATGAAATCTGGCAAATGGATAAACAAAACTGCATTCCTTAATGGATTTATTAAAGAAGAGTTGTATATGATGCAACCAGAAGGTTTTGTCAATCCTAAAGGTGCTAACAAAATATGCAAGCTCCAGCGATTCATCTATGGACTGGTGCAAGCATCTCGGAGTTGGAATACATGCTTTGATAAGTTGATCAAAGCATATAGTTTTATACAGACTTGCGGTGAAGCCTGTATTTACAAGAAAGTGAGTGGGAGCACTACAGCATTTCTGATAAGTATATGTGAATGACATATTCTTGATCGGAAATAATGTAGAATTATTCTGCAAAGCATAAAGGAGTATTTGAAAGGAGTTTTTCAAAGAAAGACCTCGGTGAAGCTACTTAATATTGAGCATCAAGATCTATAGAGATAGATCAAAACGCTTGATAAGTTTTTTCAATGAGTACATACCTTGACAAGATTTTGAAGTAGTTCAAAATGGAACAGTCAAAGAAAGAGTTCTTGCCTGTGTTACAAGGTGTGAAATTGAGTAAGACTCAAAAGACGACCACGACAGAAGATAGAAAGAGAATGAAAGTCATTCCCTATGCCTTGGCCATAGGTTCTATAAAGTATGCCATGCTGTGTACCAGATCTATTGTATACCCTACACTGATTTTGGCAAGGGAGTACAATAGTGATCTAGGAGTAGATCACTGGATAACGGTCAAAATTATCCTTAGTGGAATAAGGATATGTTTCTCAATTATGGACATGACAAAAAAGGTTCGTCGTAAAGGGTTACGTCGATGCAAATTTTGACACTGATCTAGATGACTCTAAGTCTCAATCTGGATACATATTGAAAGTGGGAGCAATTAGCTAAGAGTAGCTCCGTGCAGAGCATTGTTGACATAGAAATTTGCAAAATACATACGGATCTGAATATGGCAGACCCGTTGACTAAACTTCTCTCACAAGCAAAACATGATCACACCTTAGTACTATTTGGGTGTTAATCACATATGCAATGTGAACTAGATTACTAAATCTAGTAAACCCTTTGGGTGTTGCTCACATGGTGATGTGAACTATGGGTGTTAATCACATGATGATGTGAACTATCGATGTTAATCACATGGTGATGTGATCTAGATTATTGACTCTAGTGCAAGTGGGAGACTGAAGGAAATATGCCCTAGAGGCAATAATAAAGTTATTATTTATTTCCTTATTTCATGATAAATGTTTATTATTCATGCTAGAATTGTATTAACCGGAAACATAATACATGTGTGAATACATAGACAAACAGAGTGTCACTAGTATGCCTGCTGGGGAACGTAGTAATTTCAAAAATTTCCTACGCACACGCAAGATCATGGTGATGCATAGCAACGATATGGGAGAGTGTTGTCTATGTACCCTCATAGACCGAAGCGGAAGCGTTGATGCAACGTAGAGGAAGTAGTCGTACGTCTTCCCGGTCCAACCGATCCAAGCACCGTTACTCCGGTACCTCCGAGTTCTTGGCACATGTTCAGCTCGATGACGCTCCCCGGGCTCCGATCCAGCAAAGCTTCGGGGAGGAGTTCCGTCAGCACGACAGCGTGGTGACGATCTTGATGTTCAACCGTCGCAGGGCTTCGCCTAAGCACTATGACCGAGGTGGAATATGGTGGAGGGGGGCACCGCACACGGCTAAGGAACGATCATGAAGATCAACTTGTGTGTCTATGGGGTGCCCCCTGCCCCCGTATATCAAGGAGTGGAGGAGGGGAGGGCCGGCCCTCTCTATGGCACGCCCTAAGGGAGTCCTACTCCCACCGGGAGTAGGATTCCCCTTTTCCTAGTCCAACTAGGAGTCCTTCCATGTAGTAGGAGTAGGAGACAAGGAAGGGGAAGGGAGAAGGGAAGGAAGGAGGGGGCGCAGCCCCTCCCCCTAGTCCAATTCGGACTAGGCCTTGGGGGGGGCGCGGCCTGCCCTAGGCAGCCCCTCTCTCTTTCCGGTATGGCCCAATAAGGCCCAATACTTCTCCCCCCGTATTCCCGTAACTCCCCGGTACTCCGAAAAATACTCGAACCACTCGGAACCTTTCCGATGTCCGAATATAGTCGTCCAATATATCGATCTTTACGTCTCGACCATTTCGAGACTCCTCGTCATGTCCCCGATCTCATCCGGTACTCCGAACTCCTTCGGTACATCAAAACTCATAAACTCATAATATAACTGTCATCGAAACCTTAAGCGTGCGGACCCTACGGGTTCGAGAACAATGTAGACATGACCGAGACACGTCTCTGGTCAATAACCAATAGCGGAACCTGGATGCTCATATTGGCTCCCACATATTCTACGAAGATTTTTATCGGTCAGACCGCATAACAACATATGTTGTTCCCTTTGTCATCGGTATGTTACTTGCCCGAGATTCGATCGTCGGTATCTCAATACCTAGTTCAATCTCGTTACCGGCAAGTCTCTTTACTCGTTCCGTAATACATCATCTCGCAACTAACTCATTAGTTGCAATGCTTGCAAGGCTTATGTGATGTGCATTACCGAGAGGGCTCAGAGATACCTCTCCGACATTCGGAGTGACAAATCCTAATCTTGAAATACGCCAACCCAACATGTACCTTTGGAGACACCTGTAGAGCTCCTTTATAATCACCCAGTTACGTTGTGACATTTGGTAGCACACAAAGTGTTCCTCCGGCAAACGGGAGTTGCATAATCTCATAGTCATAGGAACATGTATAAGTCATGAAGAAAGCAATAGCAACATACTAAACGATCGGGTGCTAAGCTAATGGAATGGGTCATGTCAATCAGATCATTCAACTAATGATGTGATCCCGTTAATCAAATAACAACTCTTTGTCCATGGTTAGGAAACATAACCATCTTTGATTAACGAGCTAGTCAAGTAGAGGCATACTAGTGACACTCTGTTTGTCTATGTATTCACACATGTATTATGTTTCTGGTTAATACAATTCTAGCATGAATAATAAATATTTATCATGATATAAGGAAATAAATAATAACTTTATTATTTCCTCTAGGGCATATTTCCTTCAGTCTCCCACTTGCACTAGAGTCAATAATCTAGATCACATTGCCATGTGATTTAACATCAATAGTTCACATCTTTATGTGATTGGTTCACATCTCCATGTGACTAACACCCAAAGGGTTTACTAGATTCAATAATCTAGTTCACATCGCTATGTGATTAAGACCCAAAAAGTGATCATGTTTTGATTGTGAGAGAAGTTTAGTCAACGGGTCTGCCACATTCAGATCCGCATGTATTTTGCAAATTTCTATGTCAACAATGCTCTGCATGGAGCTACTCTAGCTAATTGCTCCCACTTTCAATATGTATCCAGATTGAAACTTAGAGTCATCTGGATCAGTGTCAAAACTTGCATCGACGTAACCCTTTACGACGAACCTTTTGTCACCTCCGTAATCGAGAAACATATCCTTATTCCAGTAAGGATAATTTTGACCGCTGTCCATTGATCTACTCCTAGATCACTATTGTACTCCCTCTCTTAACATAGTGTATGGTATACAATAGATCTGGTACACAGCATGGCATACTTTATAGAACCTATGACTGAGGCATAGGGAATGACTTTCATTCTATTTCTATCTTCTGCCGTGGTCGGGCTTTGAGTCTTACTCAACTTCACACCTTGTAACACAGGCAAGAAACTTTTTCTTTGACTGTTCCATTTTGAACTACTTCAAAATCTTGTCAAGGTATGTACTCATTGAAAAAACTTATCAAGCGTCTTGATCTATCTCTATAGATCTTGATACTCAATATGTAAGCAGCTTCACCGAGGTATTTCTTTGAAAAACTCCTTTCAAATACTCCTTTATGCTTTGCAGAATAATTCTACATTATTTCCGATCAACAATATGTCATTCACATATACTTATCAGAAATGTTGTAGTGCTCCCACTCACTTTCTTGTAAATACAGGCTTCACCGCAAGTCTGTATAAAACTATATACAGGCTTCATCGCTGGAGCTTGCATATTTTGTTAGCACCTTTAGGATTGACAAAACCATCTTGTTGCATCACATACAACTCTTCTTTAATAAATCCATTAAGGAATGCAATTTTGTTTATCCATTTGCCAGATTTCATAAAATGCGGCAATTGCTAACATGATTCGGACAGACTTAAGCATAGATACGAGTGAGAAACTCTCATCGTAGTCAACACCTTGAACTTGTTGAAAACCTTTTGCGACAATTCTAGCTTTGTAGATAGTAACACTACTATCCGTGTTCGTCTTCCTCTTGAAGATCCATTTATTATCAATGGCTTGCCGATCCTCGGGCAAGTCCACCAAAGTCCATGCTTTGTTCTCATACATGGATCCTATCTCAGATTTCATGGCCTCAAGCCATTTATCGGAATCTGGGCTCATCATCGCTTCCTCATAGTTCGTAGGTTCGTCATGGTCAAGTAACATGACCTCCAGAATAGGATTACCGTACCACTCTGGTGCGGATCTCACTCGGGTTTACCTACGAGATTCGGTAGTAACTTGATCTGAAGTTACATGATCATCATCATTAGCTTCCTCACTAATTGGTGTAGTAGTCACAGGAACAGATTTCTGTGATGAACTATTTTCCAATAAGGGAGAAGGTACAATTACCTTATCAAGTTTTCTACTTTCCTCCCACTCACTTCTTTCGAGAGAAACTCCTTCTCTAGAAAGGATCCATTCTTAGCAACGAATGTCTTGCCTTCAGATCTGTGATAGAAGGTGTACCCAACTGTCTCCTTTGGGTATCCTATGAAGACATATTTCTCCTATTTGAGTTTGAGCTTATCAAGATGAAACTTTTTCACATAAGCATCGCAACTCCAAACTTTAAGAAACGACAGCTTAGGTTTCTTGCCAAACCATAGTTCACACGGTGTCGTCTCAACGGAAATAGATGGTGCCCTATTTAACGTGAATGCAGCTGTCTCTAATGCATAACCCCAAAATGATACTGGTAGATCAGTAAGAGACATCATAGATCGCACTATATCTAATAAAGTACGGTTATGACGTTCGGACACACCATTACACTATGGTGTTCTAGGTGGCGTGAGTAGTGAAACTATTTCACATTGTTTTAATTGAAGGCCAAACTCGTAACTCAAATATTTTACCTCCACGATCACATCGTAGAAACTTTTATTTTCTTGTCACGATGATTTTCCACTTCACTCTGAAATTCTTTAAACTGTTCAAATGTTTTAGACTTATGTTTCGTCAAGTAGATATCCCCATATCTGCTCAAATCATCTGTGAAGGTCAGAAAATAATGATACCTGCTGCAAGCCTTAATATTCATCGGACCACATACATCAGTATGTATGATTTCCAACAAATCTGTTGCTTGCTTCATTGTTCCGGAGAACAAAGTCTTAGTCATCTTGCCCATGAGGCATGGTTCGCAAGCATCAACTGATTCATAATCAAGTGATTCCAAAATCCCATCAGCATGGAGTTTCTTCATGCGCTTTACACCAATATGACCTAAACGGCAATGCCACAAATAAGTTGCACTATCATTATTAACTTTGCATCTTTTGGCTTCAATATCATGAATATGTGTATCACTACGATCGAGATCCAACAAACCATTTTCATTGGGTGTGTAACCATATAAGGTTTTATTCATGTAAACAGAACAACAATTTATTTTCTTACTTAAATGAATAACCATATTGCAATAAACATGATCAAATCATATTTATGCTCAACGCAAACACCAAATAACACTTATTTAGGTTCAACACTAATCCCGAAAGTATAGGGAGTGTGCGATGATGATCATATCAATCTTGGAACAACTTCCAACACACATCGTCACTTCACCCTTAACTAGTCTCTGTTCATTCTGCAACTCCCGTTTCGAGTTACTAATCTTAGCAACTGAACTAGTATCAAATACTGAGGGGTTGCTATAAACACTAGTAAAGTACACATCAATAACATGTATATCAAATATACTTATGTTTACTTTTCCATCCTTCTTTCCGCCAATCCTTTGGGGTAGTTCCGCTTCCAGTGACCAGTCCCTTTGCAGTAGAAGCACTTAGTCTTAGGCTTAGGACCAGACTTGGGCTTCTTCACTTGAGCAGCAACTTGCTTGCCGTTCTTCTTGAAGTTCCCCTTTTTCCCTTTGCCCTTTTCTTGAAACTAGTGATCTTGTCAACCATCAACACTTGATGCTCTTTCTTGATTTCTACCTTCATTGGTTTCATCATCATGAAAAGCTCGGGATTCGTTTTCGTCATCCCTTGCATACTATAGTTCATCACGAAGTTCTACTAACTTGGTGATGGTGACTAGAGAATTCTGTCAATCACTATCTTATCTGGAAGATTAAATCCCACTTGATTCAAGCGATTGTAGTACCCAGACAATTTGAGCACATGCTCACTAGTTGAGCGATTCTCCTCCATCTTTTAGCTATAGAACTTGTTGGAGACTTCATATCTCTCAACTCGGGTATTCGCTTGAAATATTAACTTCAACTCCTGGAACATCTCATATGGTCCATGACGTTCAAAACGTCTTTGAAGTCCCGATTCTAAGCCGTTAAGCATGGTGCACTAAACTATCAAGTAGTCATCATATTGAGCTAGCCAAATGTTCATAACGTCAGCATCTGCTCCTGAAATAGGTCTGTCACCTAGCGGTGCATCAAGGACATAATTCCTCTATGCAGCAATGAGGATAAACCTCAAATCACGGATCCAATCCGCATCTTTGCTACTAACATCTTTCAACACAATTTTCTCTAGGAACATATCAAAATAAACACAGGGAAGCAACAACGCGAGCTATTGATCTACAACATGATTTAAAAAATACAACCAGGACTAAGTTCATGATAAATTTAAGTTCAATTAATCATATTACTTAAGAACTCCCACTTAGACAGACATCCCTCTAATCCTCTAAGTGATCACGTGATCCAAATCAACTAAACCATGTCCGATCATCACGTGAAATGGATTAGTTTTCAATGGTGAACATCATTATGTTGATCATATCTACTATATGATTCACGCTCGACCTTTCGGTCTCCGTGTTCCGAGGCCATATCTGCATATGCTAGGCTCGTCAAGTCTAACCTGAGTATTCTGCGTGTGCAAAACTGGCTTGCACCCGTTGTAGATGGACGTAGAGCTTATCACACCTGATCATCACGTGGTGTCTGGGCACGACGAACTTTGGCAACGGTGCATACTCAGGGAGAACACTTCTTGATAATTTAGTGAGAGATCATCTTATAATGCTACCGTCAATCAAAGCAAGATAAGATGCATAAAAGATAAACATCACATGCAATCAATATAAGTGATATGATATGGCCATCATCATCTTGTGCTTGTGATCTCCATCTCCGAAGCACCGTCATGATCACCATCGTCATCGGCGCGACACCTTGATCTCCATCGTAGCATCGTTGTCGTCTCGCCAATCTTATGCTTCTACGACTATCACTACCGCTTAGTGATAAAGTAAAGCATTACAGGGCGATTGCATTGCATACAATAAAGCGACAACCATATGGCTCCTGCCAGTTGCCGATAACTCAGTTACAAAACATGATCATCTCATACAATAAAATTTAGCATCATGTCTTGACCATATCACATTACAACATGCCCTGCAAAAACAAGTTAGACGTCCTCTACTTTGTTTGTTGCAAGTTTTACATTGCTGCTACGGGCTTAAGCAAGAACCAATCTTACCTACGCATCAAAACCACAACGATAGTTTGTCAAGTTGATGCCGTTTTAACCTTCGCAAGGACCGGGCGTAGCCACACTCGGTTCAACTAAAGTTGGAGAAACTGACACCCGCCAGCCACCTGTGTGCAAAGCACGGTGGTAGAACCAGTCTCGCGTAAGCGTACGCGTAATGTCGGTCCAGGCCGCTTCATCAACAATACCGCCGAACCAAAGTATGACATGCTGGTAGGCAGTATGACTTATATCGCCCACAACTCACTTGTGTTCTACTCGTGCATATAACATCAAACCATAAAACCTAGGCTCGGATGCCACTGTTGGGGAACGTAGTAATTTCAAAAATTTCCTACGCACACGAAAGATCATGGTGATGCATAGCAACGAGATGGGAGAGTGTTGTCTACGTACCCTCGTAGACCGAAGCGGAAGCATTGACGCAACGTAGAGGAAGTAGTCGTACGTCTTCCCGGTCCAACCGATCCAAGCACCGTTACTCCGGTACCTCCGAGTTCTTGGCACACGTTCAGCTCGATGACGCTCCCCGGGCTCCGATCCAGCAAAGCTTCGGGGAGGAGTTTTGTCACCACGACGGCGTGGTGACGATCTTGATGTTCAACCGTCGCAGGGCTTCGCCTAAGCACTGCTACAATATGACCGAGGTGGAATATGGTGGGGGGGCACCGCACACGGCTAAGGAACGATCATGAAGATCAACTTGTGTGTCTATGGGGTGCCCCCCGCCCCCGTATATAAAGGAGTGGAGGAGGGGAGGGCCGGCCCTCTCTATGGCGCGCCCTAGGGGAGTCCTACTCCCACCGGGAGTAGGATTCCCCCTTTCCTAGTCCAACTAGGAGTCCTTCCTTGTAGTAGGAGTAAGAGACAAGGAAGGGGAAGGGAGAAGGGAAGGAAGGAGGGGGTGCAGCCCCTCCCCCTAGTCCAATTCGGACTAGGCCTTGGGGGGGGCCTGCCCTAGGCAGCCCCTCTCTCTTTCCCTTATGGCCCAATAAGGCCCAATACTACTCCCCCCCCCCCGTATTCCCATAACTCCCCGGTACTCCGAAAAATACCCGAACCACTCGGAACCTTTCCGATGTCCGAATATAGTCGTCCAATATATTGATCTTTACGTCTCGACCATTTCGAGACTCCTCGTCATGTCCCCGATCTCATCCGGGACTCCGAACTCCTTCGGTACATCAAAACTCATAAACTCATAATATAACTGTCATCGAAACCTTAAGCGTGCGGACCCTACGGGTTCGAGAACAATGTAGACATGACCGAGACACGTCTCCGGTCAATAACCAATAGCGGAACCTGGATGCTCATATTGGCTCCCACATATTCTACGAAGATTTTTATCGGTCAGACCGCATAACAACATACGTTGTTCCCTTTGTCATCGGTATGTTACTTGCCCGAGATTCGATCGTCGGTATCTCAATACCTAGTTCAATCTCGTTACTGGCAAGTCTCTTTACTCGTTCCGTAATACATCATCTCGCAACTAACTCATTAGTTGCAATGCTTGCAAGGCTTATGTGATGTGCATTACCGAGAGGGCCAAGAGATACCTCTCCGACATTCGGAGTGACAAATCCTAATCTCGAAATACGCCAACCCAACATGTACCTTTGGAGACACCTTAGAGCTCCTTTATAATCACCCAGTTACGTTGTGATGTTTGGTAGCACACAAAGTGTTCCTCCGGCAAACGGGAGTTGCATAATCTCATAGTCATAGGAACATGTATAAGTCATGAAGAAAGCAATAGCAACATACTAAACGATCGGGTGCTAAGCTAATGGAATGGGTCATGTCAATCAGATCATTCAACTAATGATGTGATCCCATTAATCAAATAACAACTCTTTGTCCATGGTTAGGAAACATAACCATCTTTGATTAACGAGCTAGTCAAGTAGAGGCATACTAGTGACACTCTGTTTGTCTATGTATTCACACATGTATTATGTTTCCGGTTAATACAATTCTAGCATGAATAATAAATATTTATCATGATATAAGGAAATAAATAATAACTTTATTATTGCCTCTAGGGCATATTTCCTTCAATGCCTCTACTTGACTAGCTCGTTAATCAAAGATGGTTATGTTTCCTAACCATGGACAAAGACTTGTTATTTGATTAACGGGATCACATCATTAGGTGAATGATCTGATTGACATGACCCATTCCATTAGCTTAGAACCCGATCGTTTAGTATGTTGCTATTGCTTTCTTCATGACTTATACATGTTCCTATGACTATGAGATTATGCAACTCCCGTTTGCCGGAGGAACACTTTGTGTGCTACCAAACGTCACAACGTAACTGGGCGATTATAAAGGTGCTCTACAGGTGTCTCCAAAGGTACATGTTGGGTTGGCGTATTTCGAGATTAGGATTTGTCACTCCGATTGTCGGAGAGGTATCTCTGGGCCCTCTCGGTAATGCACATCACATAAAGCCTTGCAAGCATTGCAACTAATGAGTTAGTTGCGAGATGATGTATTACGGAATGAGTAAAGAGACTTGCCGGTAACGAGATTGAACTAGGTATTGAGATACCGACGATCGAATCTCGGGCAAGTAACATACTGATGACAAAGGGAACAACGTATGTTGTTATGCGGTCTCACCGATAAAGATCTTCGTAGAATATGTAGGAGCCAATATGGGCATCCAGGTCCCGCTATTGGTTATTAACCGGAGACGTGTCTCGGTCATGTCTACATTGTTCTCGAACCCGTAGGGTCCGCATGCTTAAGGTTTCGATGACAGTTATATTATGAGTTTATGAGTTCTGATGTACCGAAGGAGTTTGAAGTCCCGGATGAGATCGGGGACATGACGAGGAGTCTCGAAATGGTCGAGACGTAAAAATCGTTATATTGTACGACTATATTCGTGTAGGGGAACGTAGTAATTTCAAAAAAAATCCTACGCACACGCAAGATCATGGTGATGCATAGCAACGAGGGGAGAGTCTGATCTACATACCCTTGTAGATCACAACGGAAGCGTTGACACAACGTAGAGGAAGTAGGCGTACGTCTTCTTCCCGATCCGACCGATCCAAGCACCGTTACTCCGGCACCTCCGAGTTCTTAGCACACGTTCAGCTCGATGACGATCCTCGGGCTCCGATCCAGCAAAGCGTCGAGGAAGAGTTCTGTCAGCACGACGGCGTGGTGACGATCTTGATGTTCTACCGACGCAGGGCTTCGCCTAAGCACTACAACGGTATGATCGAGGTGGAACTTGGTGGCAGGGGGCACCGCACACGGCTAAGGAACGATCTCAAGAATCAACTTGTGTGTCTAGAGGTGCCCCTGCCCCCGTATATAAAGGATTCAAGGGGAGGGGCTGGCCGGCCAAGGTGGGAGGCGCAGGAGGAGTCCTACTCCTACCGGGAGTAGGACTCCCCCCTCCAATCCTAGTCCAACTAGGTTTTCTCAAGTGGGAAAGAGAGAGGGGGTGGCCGGCCACCTTCCCTAGTCCTAATAGGACTAGGGAAAGGGGGAGGCGCGCAGCCCATGGGGCAGCCCTTTCACCTTTCTACCAAGGCCCATGTTGGCCCATTTGGCTCCCGGGGGGTTCCGGTAACCTTCCCGGTAATCCGGTAAAATCCCGATTTCACCCGGAACACTTCCGATGTCCAAACATAGGCTTCCAATATATCAATCTTTATGTCTCGACCATTTCGAGACTCCTCGTCATGTTTGTGATCACATCCGGGACTCCGAACAACCTTTGGTACATCAAAATGCATAAACTCATAATAACTGTCATCGTAACGTTAAGCGTGCGGACCCTACGGTTCGAGAACAATGTAGACATGACCGAGACACGTCTCCGGTCAATAACCAATAGCGGGACCTGGATGCCCATATTGGCTCCTACATATTCTATGAAGATCTTTATCGGTCAGACCGCATAACAACATACGTTGTTCCCTTTGTCATCGGTATGTTACTTGCCCGAGATTCGATCGTCGGTATCCAATACCTAGTTCAATCTCGTTACTGGCAAGTCTCTTTACTTGTTCCGTAATACATCATCTCACAACTAACATCTTAGTTATAATGCTTGCAAGGCTTATGTGATGTGTATTACCGAGAGGGCCCAGAGATACCTCTCCGACAATCGGAGTGACAAACCCTAATCTCGAAATACGCCAACCCAACATCTTCCATTGGAGACACCTGTAGTACTCCTTTATAATCACCCAGTTACGTTGTGACGTTTGGTAGTACCCAAAGTGTTCCTCCGGTAAACGGGAGTTGCATAATCTCATAGTCATAGGAACATGTATAAGTCATGAAGAAAGCAATAGCAACATACGAAACGATCGGGTGCTAAGCTAATGGAATGGGTCATGTCAATCAGATCATTCAACTAATGATGTGACCTTGTTAATCAAATAACAACTCTTTTGTCCATGGTTAGGAAACATAACCATCTTTGATTAATGAGCTAGTCAAGTAGAGGCATACTAGTGACACTCTGTTTGTCTATGTATTCACACATGTATTATGTTTCCAGTTAATACAATTCTAGCATGAATAATAAACATTTATCATGATATAAGGAAATAAATAATAACTTTATTATTGCCTCTAGGGCATATTTCCTTCAATTCGGACATCGGAAAGGTTCCGAGTGATTCGGGTATTTTTCGGTGTACCGGAGAGTTACGGGAATTCGCCGGGAGAAGTATTGGGCCTTATTGGGCCATACGGGAAAGAGAGAGGGGCTGCCTAGGGCAGGCCGCGCACCCCCCCCCCAAGGCCTAGTCCGAATTGGACTAGGGGGAGGGGCTGCACCCCCTCCTTCCTTCTCTTCCCTCTTCCCCTTCCTTGTCCCCTACTCCTAATACTTGGAAGGACTCCTAGTTGGACTAGGAAAGGGGGAATCCTACTCCCGGTGGGAGTAGGACTCCCCTAGGGCGCGCCATAGAGAGGGCCGGCCCTCCCCTCCTCCACTCCTTTATATACGGGGCAGGGGGCACCCCATAGACACACAAGTTGATCTTCGTGATCGTTCTCTTAGCCGTGTGCGGTGCCCCCTTCCACCATAATCCTCGATAATATTGTAGCGGTGCTTAGGCGAAGCCCTGTGACGGTAGAACATCAAGATCGTCACCACGCCGTCGTGCTGACGGAACTCTTCCTCGACACTTTGCTGGATCAGAGTCCGGGGATCGTCATCGAGCTGAACGTGTGCTAGAACTCGGAGGTGCCGTAGTTTCGGTGCTTGGATCGGTCGGATCATGAAGACGTACGACTACATCAACCGCGTTGATATAACGCTTCCGCTTTCGATCTATGAGGGTACATGGACAACACTCTCCCCTCTCGTTGCTATGCATCACCATGATCTTGCGTGTGCGTCGGAAATTTTTGAAATTACTACGTTCCCCAACACAGCACTACTAGTTGGAATAGCTTCTACCCACTTAGTAACATAATCAACAGCAACTAAGATATGTGTATATCCATTAGAGGAAGGAAAGGGTCCCATATAGTCAAAGCCCAAACATCAAATGGTTCAATAACGAGCGAATAGTTCATAGGCATTTCTTGACGTCTACTAATATTACCAATTCTTTGACATTCATCACAAGATAAGACAAACTTACGGGCATCCTTGAAGAGAGTAGGCCAATAAAAACCAGATTGCAATACCTTATGTGCAGTTCTATCTCCAGCATGGTGTCCTCCATAAGCTTCGGAGTGACACTTGCGTAGGATTTGTTCCTGTTCATGCTCAGGTACACAACGCCTAATAACACCATCTACTCCTTTTTTATAAAGATGTGGGACATCCCAAAAGTAATGCCTCAAATCATAGAAGAACTTTTTCTTTTGCTGGTATGTGAAACTAGGTGGTATAAACTTAGCAACAATATAATTAGCATAATCAGCATACCATGGAGCAGTATGAGAAGCATTTATGACATTTAATTGCTCATCAGGAAAGCTATCATCAATAGGTAGTGGGTCATCAAGCACATTTTCTAACCTAGACAAGTTGTCTGCCACGGGGTTCTCAGCTCCCTTTCTATCAACAATATGTAAGTCAAATTCTTGTAGCAAGAGAACCAATCTAATAAGTCTAGGTTTAGCATCTTTCTTTTCCATGAGATATTTAATAGCAGCATGATCATTGTGAATAGTTACTTTAGAATCAACAATATAAGGTCTGAACTTATCACAAGCAAATACAACTGCTAAGAATTCTTTTTCAGTAGTAGCATAATTTCTTTGAGCATTGTCTAGGGTTTTACTAGCATATTGAATAACATTTAATTTCTTATCAACTCTTTGTCCTAGAACAGCACCTACAGCATAATCACTAGCATCACACATAATTTCGAAGGGTAAATTCCAATCAGGTGGCTGAACAATAGGTGCAGAGATCAATGCTTTCTTAAGTATTTCAAATGCTTCTACACAATCATCATCAAAAACAAATGGTATATCTTTTTGTAATAAATTAGTCAGAGGCCGAGAAATTTTTGAGAAGTCCTTAATGAACCTCCTATAAAATCTGGCATGACCAAGGAAACTTCTTATACCTTTGATGTCCTTGGGACATGGCATCTTTTCAATAGCATCAACCTTGGCTTTATCAACTTCAATACCTCTTTCAGAAACTTCGTGCCCCAAGACAATACCTTCATTAACCATAAAGTGGCACTTTTCCCAATTCAAGACAAGATTAGTTTCTTCACATCTCTGCAACACTCCATCAAGGTTGCTCAAGCAATCATCAAAATAAGATCCATAGACGGGGAAATCGTCCATGAAAACCTCACAAATCTTTTCACAAAAGTCAGAGAATATAGCCATCATGCATCTTTGAAAGGTAGCAGGTGCATTACATAGACCAAACGGCATACGTCTATAAGCAAAAGTACCAAAAGGGCATGTAAAAGTAGTCTTTGATTGATCTTTGGCTGACACAGGTATTTGAGAGAAACCAGAATAACCATCTAGAAAGCAAAAATGTGTATGTTTGGATAATCTTTCTAGAATTTGATCGATAAAAGGTAAGGGGTAATGATCCTTTTTAGTTGCCTTATTTAATTTACGGAAATCAATTACCATCCTATAACCTGTAATAATTCTTTGAGGAATCAATTCATCTTTATCATTAGGAACAACAGTAATACCTCCCTTCTTAGGGACACAATGGACAAGACATACCCACTGACTATCAGCAACGGGATAGATTATACCTGCCTCAAGGAGCTTTAGTATTTCCTTTCTTACCACTTCTTTCATTTTAGGATTCGGCCGGTGTTGATGGTCACGAACTGGTTTAGCATCTTCTTCCAAATTAATTTTATGTTGACATAGAGTGGGACTAATGCCCTTAAGATCATTAAGAGTATACCCAATAGCAGCACGGTGCTACTTCAGAGGTTTCAATAATCTCTCTTCCTCATGCTCTGAAAGGTTAGCACTAATAATAACAGGATATATCTTTTTCTCATCAAGATAAGCATATTTCAGAGTATCAGGCAACGGTTTAAGATCAAACACGGGATCACCCTTAGGTGGAGGAGGATCCCCTAAGATTTCAACGGTAAATTGTTTTTCAGAATAGGTTCTTGTTTAAAGAATACTTCATCTATTTCCCTTCTTTCATTCATAAACATATCATTTTCATGGTCTAGCAAATAATGTTCTAAAGGATCACTAGGAGGTACGGCAATAGAAGCAAGACCAATAATTTCATCCTTACTAGGTAATTCTTCTTCACGGTGTTGTCTACTAAATTTAGAGAAATTAAATTCATGAGTCATATCATCTAAACCGATAGTAACAACATCCCTTTTGCAATCTATGGTAGCATTAATAGTGTTTAAGAAGGGTCTACCAAATATAATGGGACAAAAGCTATCTTGTGGGGAACCAAGAACAAGAAAATTAGCAGGATATTTAGTTTTTCCCACACAAGACTTCAACATCTCTAACAATTCCCATTGGTGAAATAGTATCTCTATTGGCAAGTTTAATTGTGACATCAATATCTTCTATTTCAGCAGGTGCAATATCATGCATAATTTCTTGGTATAAGGAATGAGGTATTGAGCTAGCACTAGCACCCATATCACATAAGCCATGATAACAATGATCTCCTATTTTAACACAAATAACAAGCATGACTACAACAGATCTAGGTTTATCTTTAGCACAGGGTTTAGCAATTCTAGCAGTTTCATCACAAAAATAAATAACATGCCCATCAATATTATCAAACAAGAGATCTTTAACAATAGCAATATTAGGTTCAACTTTAACTTGCTCAGGAGGTGTGTATGTTTTAATATTGCTTTTACGAACCATGGTTGAAGCTTTAGCATGATCCTTTATCCTAATAGGGAAAGGTGGTTTCTCAACATAAGTAGTAGGAACAATAGGATCATTATAAGTGACAGTCTTTTCTTCAACTTTAATAGGTGCAGCTACTTTTACTTCTATGGGAGGATGATATTTAAACCACTTCTCCTTGGAGAGATCAACATAAGTAGCAAAAGATTCACAGAAAGAAGCTACTATCTCAGAGTCAAGTCCATATTTAGTGCTAAATTTACGGAAAATATCGGTATCCATAAAAGATTTAACACAATCAAAACTAGGTGTCATACCTAACTCCTTACCTTTGTCAAGGTCCCAATCTTCAGAGTTGCGTTTAATTCTTTCCAATAAATCCCATTTGAATTCAATAGTATTCATCATAAAAGAGCCAGCACAAGAAGTATCAAGCATGGTGCGATTGCTATCAGAAAGCCGAGCATAAAAATTTTGAATAATCATTTCTCTTGAGAGCTCATGATTGGGGCATGAATATAACATTGATTTAAGCCTCCCCCAAGCTTGAGCGATGCTTTCTCCTTCGCGAGGCCAAAAATTATATATATATAATTGCGATCATGATGAACAAGATGCATAGGATAAAACTTCTGATGAAATTCCAATTTCAATCATTTGTAATTCCATGACCCCATATCATCACATAGCCTATACCATGTCGATGCATCTCCCTTCAAAGATAAAGGGAAGACATTCTTCTTAACAACATCTCCGGGTACACCTGCAAGCTTAAATAATCCACAAACTTCATCGACATATATTAGATGCTCATCAGGATGTTCTGTTCCATCTCCTAAAAAAGGATTAGCTAGCAGTTTTTCTATCATACCCGAAGGAATTTCAAAGGAGACATTTTCATTTTTAGTAGGTTCAGTAGGTTGAGGAGCAACTCTTTGCTCTACTGGTCGGGGTGAAGATACCCCGAACAAGGCCCTCGGAGGATTACTTTCCATAGTAACAAGTGACAGTAAATTTCAGCACACTATATAAATTTTTCCTTACCAAATTCCACCTACCAAAGGCGCTTCACTCCCCGACAACGGCGCCAGAAAAGAGTCTTGATGACCCACAAGTATAGGGTATCTATCGTAGTCCTTTCGATAAGTAAGAGTGTCGAACCCAACGAGGAGCAGAAGGAAATGATAAGCGGTTTCCAGCAAGGTATTCTCTGCAAGTACTGAAATAAGTGGTAACAGATAGTTTTATGATAGGATAATTTGTAACAAGCAACAAGTAACAAAAGTAAATAAAGTGCAGCAAGGTGGCCCAATCCTTTTTGTAGCAAAGGACAAGCCTGGACAAACTCTTATATAGAGAAAAGCGCTCCCGAGGACACATGGGAATATCGTCAAGCTAGTTTTCATCGCGTTCATATGATTCACGTTCGGTACTTTGATAATTTGGTATGTGGGTGGACCAATGCTTGGGTACTGCCCTTACTTGGACAAGGATCCCACTTATGATTAACCTCTATTGCAAGCATCCGCAATTACAACAAAAGTATTAAGGTAAACCTAACCATAGCATGAAATATATGGATCCAAATCAGCCCCTTACGAAGCAACACATAAACTAGGGTTTCAGCTTCTGTCACTCTAGCAACCCATCATCTACTTATTACTCCCCAGTGCCTTCCTCTAGGCCCAAACAATGGTGAAGTGTCATGTAGTGAACGTTCACATAACACCACTAGAGGAGAGACAACATACATCTCCTCAAAATATCGAACGAATACCAAATTCACATGACTACTAATAGCAAGACTTCTCCCATGTCCTCAGGAACAAAAGTAACTACTCACAAAGCATAAACATGTTCATAATCAGAGGGGTATTAATATGCATATAGGATTTGAACATATGATCTTCCACCAATTAAACCAACTAGCATCAACTACAAGGAGTAATTAACACTACTAGCAACCTACTAGCATCAATCCCGGACTTGGAGACAAGAATTGGATACAAGAGATGAACTAGGGTTTTGAGAGGAGATGGTGCTGATGAATATGTTGATGGAGATTTCCCTCTCCCGACGAGAGGAGCGTTGGTGATGACGATGGCGATGATTTCCCCCTCCGGGAGGGAAGTTTCCCCGGCGGAATAGCTCCGCCAGAGCCCTAGATTGGTTCCGCCAAGGTTCCGCCTCGTGGCGGCAGAGTTTCGTCCGAGAAGATTGCTTCTCATTTTTTCCCATCGAGAAACTTCATATAGCAGAAGATGGCAACCGGAGGGCCACCAGGGGGGCCCACGTGGTAGGGGGGCGCCCCCAGGGGTAGGGCGCGCCCCCCACCCTCATGGGCAGGGTGTGGCCCCCCTAGTGAATTTCTTTCACTGAATATTTTTTATATATTCTGAAAACGTCTTCCGTGAAGTTTCGGGACTTTTGGAGCTGTGCAGAATAGGTCTCTAATATTTGCTCCTTTTCCAGCCCAAAATCCCAGCTGCTGGCATTCTCCCTCTTCATGTAAACCTTGTAAAATAAGAGAGAATAGGCATAAGTATTGTGACATAATGTGTAATAACAACCCATAATGCAATAAATATCGATATAAAAGCATGATGCAAAATGGACGTATCAAGGAGCACTAGCCCGGGGGGTTTAAAATATAGATGACCCTTGAGTCTGTGGAACGCAAGGGAAAAAAGGCTTAGGTGACAAATGGTAAAACCAAGGTCGGGCCTTGCTGGAGGAGTTTTATTCAAGGCAAACTGTCAAGGGGTTCCCATTATAACCCAACCACGTAAGGAACGCAAAATCAAGGAACATAACACCGGTATGACGGAAACTAGGGCGGCAAGAGTGGAACAAAACACCAGGCATAAGGCCGAGCCTTCCACCCTTTACCAAGTATATAGGTGCATTAAAGTAAACAAGATATAATAGTGATATCCCAACAATAATCATGTTCCAACAAGGAACAAACTCCATCTTCACCTGCAACTAGCAACGCTATAAGAGGGGTTGAGTAAAGCGGTAACATAGCCAAACAATGGTTTGCTAGGACATGGTGGGTTAGAGGCTTGACATGGCAATATGGGAGGCATGATATAGCAAGTGGTAGGTATCGTGGCATAGCAGTAGAGCGAGCAACTAGCAAGCAAAGATAGAAGTGATTTCGAGGGTATGGTCATGTTGCCTACAAAGTTCTCTGAGTTGACATAAGCTTGATCCTCGTAAGCGTACTCAACGGGTTCCTCGATCACGTACTCGTCTCCCGGATCTACCCAAAGCAAGAACACAAACAAAGGAAACCACAATCAACCGCGGTGCAATGCGCAAGCAACATGATGCGAAACATGGCATGATATGCGGGATGTGATATGCAATGCATATGCATGCTCCGGAAGGAAAAGATTGAACCAGGCCTCAACTTGGTAAACCAAGAGTGCCACTGGAAAGATGAGTTGATTTCAGTCGAAATTGATATAAAGATCACCGGAATTGGATGGACGATTTACAAATGCCAAGCAAAACAAGAATGGCACAATTCTGCGATTAACAGCATGATGCCATCTATAATGCAACAAGAAACTAAGCTACTGCACTCCAACATAGCATCAAAGTACATGGAAGTGATCTACTCAAGATTCTTGATAAAAGATGAACACTGAGCTATGGCTAAATCGCACAAGAGCAGGTTCAAACAGGCATGGCAAAAGTGCAAAAGATAACAGCATCACCGACTTAGTGAAAATACAAACATGTCAGAGCATCTCCAGCCGTTGCGCCCCCAAGACGCGCCAAAAATCGCCTCTTGGGGGCGAGCCGGCGGTTTTTTCGGCGTGGGGGCGAGTACATCCCCAGCCATCGGGCCCCAGACGTCCCCACAGTTCGGCCAAATTTCAGCAAACACGACATATTTAGGCCAAATTTCAACAAACACGACATATTTCGGTGAAATTTAGACGTTTTTTACACGAATAAAATGCACGGAAAAACCCCTAAACTACGGGCCGAAGTAGGCGCTGAGCAGGGCGTAGTCGTCGCCGGCGTCGTCCTCCTGCTTCTCCTCCTTGACACGGCCGGCGCCGCTGTTCGACCCCTCGCCCCGGCACGCTGCTTCACGGCAGTGGCGTTCGGCGATCTCCTCCAGGGCGCGGCGCTGGCGGTCCAGCTCCATGCGCGCATAGTCCTCGCGCGCCCACTGCAAGGCGGCCTCTTCTTGGTCGTCCTCCTTGGCGAGAGGAGGCTCTAGCTTCACGGCGGCGAGCCCCGGCTCCGGCTTCACCGTCGCCAGCCCTGGATCCCTCTTCGGCTTGACCAGGCGAGGAGTGGCTGAGGAGGAGGAGCCACGGCCGCCGTCGTTGATGACAAGGCCGGCGCCGCGGGTGCGCCTACCGAGCGGCGTCTCGGACGGCTCTGGCTTGATGCTGACAAATGCCGGCGCGCCGGAGGAGTGAGAGGAGGATCGGGAGGAGGAGGAGGAGGAAGACGAGGATGACCATCCGATCATCCTCCTCGGCAGCCACGCGCTGCCGCTCTGAGTGGTCGGGTACTCGAACGGCGGGTCGTTGCTGCCCTCGAGGTGCGCGAGGACGCCGCTGAGTGTGCGGCCCGGGACGCCCCACCACAGGCGGCGGCCCTCGCTATTGTTGCGGCCGCGCGGTGCCGGCGCGTTGTTGGTGGAGGTGAGCCGCACCTCCTGCTGGCGTTCAAAGTACGCCGCCCAGGCCACGTGGTTGTCAGCGGCGTACTCCGAGAGCGCCCGCTCCGCGGCCATCAGGGACGCCCGCACACGCTCGATCTCGGCGTGGAAATAGGTGGGCGTCTCAGGGACGGGCAGAGGGGGGACAGGGACCCCGCCGGTGCTGAGCCTCCACCGCGACGGAGCGCGTACGTCGGGCAGTGCGGGGTAGTTGGCCTCGTTAGGAGGTGGGCCTCCCACTCATGCAGCGAGCGGCGGCCGGAACCATTGGCCGCCGCCGCGTCGCCGGGGTACCTCGCGCTCATGGTTGCCGAGGGGAGAGAGAGGGGCTCGAATGGTGGAGAGAGGGGAGGAAGTGCGGTGGTGAGGAGGGGGAGGATTGGTGCCTCACCGGCGCGGCCAGGGGCGGCTTTTATAGCGGCTCGGGGGCGGCCGCGTGTGAACGCATCGCAGAAGGCGGGGCAGCGTCGCCGCACTTCGCTGCCCGTGAATCAATGGCAGGCTGACCGACGGCAGCCTTGGCATTGATTCCCCGTGGGAAAACCGAGACGATGAGGACGACCAGCCATTGTCTCGCTGACGCGCCAGTCCTGCCACTCTTTCGCGCCAAAATGTTCGAGCCGGCGTCCCTGGGCGCCCCCCAGCGCGCTGATACGTCTCCGTCGTATCTACTTTTCCAAACACTTTTGCCCTTGTTTTGGACTCTGTCTTGTATGATTTGAATGGAACTAACCCGGACTAACGTTGTTTTCAGCAGATTTACCATGATGCTGTTTTATGTGCAGAAAACAAATATTCTCGGAATGACCTGAAACTCCACGGGAGGTCTTAGAAAAATGATAAAAAATCCTCGCCAAATATGAAGACCAGGGGGCCCATACCCTTCTCACAAGGGTGCCCCCCCTAGGGCGTGCGCCCCTACCTCGTGGGCCCCCTGGAGACCCTCCGACGCCAACTCCAACTCTATATATTTGCTTTAGGAGAGAAAAAAATCAGAGAGAAGAAATCATCGCGTTTTACGATACGGAGCCGCCGCCAAGCCCTAAAACCTCTCGGGAGGGCTGATCTGGAGTCCGTTCGGGGCTCCGAAGAGGGGGATTCGTCGTTATCGTCATCATCAACCATCCTCCATCACCAATTTCATGATGCTCACCGCCGTGCGTGAGTAATTGCATCGTAGGCTTGCTGGACGGTGATGGGTTGGATGAGATCTATCATGTAATCGTGTTAGTTTTGTTAGGGTTTGATCCCTAGTATCCATTATGTTCTGAGATTGATGTTGCTATGACTTTGCTATGCTTAATGCTTGTCACTAGGGCCCGAGTGCCATGAATTCAGATCTGAACCTATTATGTTTTCATGAATATATGTGAGTTCTTGATCCTATCTTGCAAGTCTATAGTCACCTACTATGTGTTGTGATCCGGCAACCCCAAAGTGACAATAATCGGGACCACTCCCGGTGATGACCATAGTTTGAGGAGTTCATGTATTCACTATGTGCTAATGCTTTGTTCTAGTTCTCTATTAAAAGGAGGCCTTAATATCCCTTAGTTTCCAATAGGACCCCGCTGCCATGGGAGGGTAGGACAAAATATGTCATGCAAGTTCTTTTCCATAAGCACGTATGACTATATACGGAATACATGCCTACATTACATTAACGAATTGGAGCTAGTTCTGTGTCACCCTATGTTATGACTGTTACATGAAGAACCGCATTCGGCATAATTATCCATCACTGATTCGGTGCCTACGAGTTTTCCATATACTGGTTCTTGCTTATTTACTTTTCCGTTGCTACTGTTACAATCACTACAAAATACCACGCGCCGGGTTCGGGTTGAGTGCGCCGGCGCCAATTTTGGCCCAATCCGGCGAAAAACGGGCTCGTGGGGGCGTGACTGGGCTGATTTTTCGGCGCCGACACTAAAAACGGCCTTGGGGGCCTGTTGGGAGCGCGGCCGGAGATGCTCTCAAGAATTAACGTCAGGAAGCAATGTTTAGAGCAAGATAACAACATGCTACATGATCAGATCATAGCAATACAAGGCATGGCATGAATCTACTCAAAGCATATAACAAAAATCCCTTACTAACCATAAGCCAAAAAGGATCAGAAAATATGATGGCATCCATGTAAACATAGCAAGTTTCGTTAACAGATTCAGACTTAGCAGAAAACTGGACATGGCAAAAACAAAGTTTATGAGGGCATGTTCGCGAGCTCGATTCACTCAACACAAGGCATGGCATGACAAACTAAGCATACTACCAGCAAGAAGGCATGATCAAGAAGCTAAACAAGGCAAGAACAATCTCATAGCATGCATGGATCAACTACAACAACCTTGGCAAAATTGATTAACACGTAAACAATCTGTCAGGAACATTTTATAGCAATAGTAGAGCAAGATTGAGTCATGCTAGGGTACTCCATAAATGCAAAAAGGGACATGGATGGATAGAGCATAACTATATGTCAAAATCATCCTTACTAAACATACTCAAAAGAGGCATGGATCTCTCTGTAGCAACATGAATACATGACATAAAAATAACATCAGGGAAATGACTTTGTGAAAATCTAAGTCCCTGAAATCAGCAACATCACGAGAGCTACTTTGCATGCTTGTGCTAGTCACCACATTGATCACAAAACTACATGGCATACACCCCTGTAAAGATAGCATGGCATAGCCCAAAACACATGTAGAGCTCAAGTCCATAAGCAGCACACAATAATCATGGCAAAAATGACAAATGCTCAAGATCTACTAAGTAACAGGCTAACATTTTCTAGCACTCTTGCATCAACAATTTGGGCATCAATATGGTCTCAAACAAGCATAGTGCAATGGAACAAAATGAAGAGCATATCCAGATGAACATTTTGATATATTATGCGCACGAAACGGAGCTATGATGACAGAGTTATGGCATGTAGAACAGGGCTAGAACATATAACCGAAAAGGACGGGCAAAATTTCAACCTCCAGATCTAGGGTTGACTTTTGCACGCGAACCGAGGTGGCGCCGGAACTTCTCCGGATCTTCGCCGGAGTGGAGGGAGAGGCTGGAATGGAGGGAGATGGGGTCGGGGCCGCCGGATCTGGGCGGGGACGGGCCGGATCCGGGCGGCGGTCTGTGGTGGCGCGCGCGGAGCTTCGGGAGCGGAGGTGGCGCGGCTCGCGGCGAGCTCAGGGAGGCGGGGCGACGCCGGCGAGGAGGGACGGCGGAGCTTGGCGGCCGGCGGGCGCGGAGCTTCGGGCGCGGGGTCGGCGACCGTGCGGCCCGGGAGGAGAGGCGGCGGCGGGGAGACCGGGCCTCGGGGGCCGGCCACGGGCCAGGCGGGCCGGCGGCGCGGGGGTGGCGGGCGCGCCATGTGGCGGCTCCGAAGTGGCTGGGGCGCGGTGGCAGACGTGTCCGGCGCCGTCCGGACGTGTCCGGCGCGGAGGGAGAGGATGGGGTAGGGTTTTTTACCGTGAATTTTCGGGGAGATGCAAATATATAGGTAGAGGGAGCTAGGAGAGTCCAATTGGAGTGCGGTTTTCGGCCACGCGATCGTGATCGAACGGATGAGAGGATGGAGGGGGTTTGGATGGGTTTTGGGCCACTTTGGAGGGGTGTTGGGCTGCAACACACACGAGGCCTTTACGGTTCCCCGGTTAACCATTGGAGTATCAAACGGATTCCAAATGACACGAAACTTGATAGGCGGTTTACCGGTGGTGTACCAAGGCCGCTTGGCAAATCTCGGTCCATTCCGAGAATTTTTAACACCCGCTCATGAAAAGAGACAAAATGGGGTGCCGGAGGACGTAGGAGCGCCGGATTGCAAAACGGACAATGGGGAAAATGCTCGGATAGATTAGACGAACACGTATGCAAATGCGATGCACATGATGACATGATATGAGATGCATGACATGAACAAAATGCAAAACGAAAACAAAACCCAACCACGAGGGAATATCATAACTTAGAGCCTAAAATGGCAAGAGTTGGAGTACAATTATGGTAAATTACATCCGGGGTGTTACAACACTCCACCACTATGAAAGGGTCTCGTCCCGAGATCTAGGACTGAAAGAACTCCGGATATTCGAAACGGAGGTGGTCCTCGTGTTCCGAGGTGGCTTCTCGGTCGGAATGATGTGACCACTTCACTTTTAGAAATTTGATAGACTTGTTGCGAGTCGTGCGCTCAGTTTCTTCAAGAATAGCAACGGGATGCTCATGATAAGACAGGTCTTCCTGGAGATCAATCTCTTCGAAGTTGATGGTGCAGTCAGGAGTCTTGAAACATTTGCGAAGCTGAGACACGTGAAACACGTCGTGCACATTTGCAAAGTTGGACGGAAGCTCAAGTTGATAGGCGAGATCGCCTCTTTTGCCAATGATCTTGAAAGGACCCATGTATCTAGGGGCAAGCTTCCCTTTGATACCGAAGCAACGAGTACCTTTCATTGGAGAGATGCGGAGGTAGACATGGTCTCCGATCTCGAAAGCCAAGTCATGATGCTTGCTATCATAGTAACTCTTCTGGCCCGATTGCGCGGCATTGAGATTTTCACGAATGACTTTGCACATTTCTTCAGCCTGTGTGATCAAGTCATTGCCAAGAAGTTGGCGTTCACCAGTCTCTGACTAGTTAAGAGGAGTACGACACTTTCTGCCATAGAGAATCTCGAATGGGGCCTTGCCCGAACTCGCTTGGAAGCTGTTGTTGTAGAAGAACTCGACATATGGAAGACAATCTTCCCACTTCATACCGAAAGAAATGACACAGGCCCTGAGCATATCTTCTAGAATTTGATTAACTCGCTTGACTTGTCCACTAGTTTGCGGATGGAAGGCTGTGCTGAAGCGAATGCTGGTGCCCATGGCCTTCTGAAAGGAGTCCCAGAACTTAGAGGTAAAGATGCTTCCACGATCTGAAGATATCAACTACGGAATGTCGTGCAAGGAGACAATCCTAGAGGTATATAGCTCTGCCAACTGAGTTGTTGTGATAGATTCTTTGATAGGAAGAAAATGAGCCACTTTTGTGAGCTTGTCGATGGCAACAAAGATAGCATCATTGCCATGCATGGACTTGGGAAATCCAGTCACGAAGTCCATCTCAATGTGGTCAAACTTCTATTCTAGAATGGCAAGAGGTTGGAGGAGACCAGCTGGCCATTGGTGTTCTGCTTTCACTCTTCTGTAGACATCACATTCATTCATGAACTGAGCAATCTCGTGCTTCATTCGAGTCCACCAATACGACTGCTTGAGGTCACGGTACATCTTTGTACTTCCAGGGTGAATAGATAGGAGTGAATTGTGAGCCTCGTTCGTAATGACTTTACAAAGGTCACCCATAGAAACAACAATTCGATCCTCGAAGAATAGAGTATCTTTGTCATCAAGGCGATAACACTTGTACTTGGGTTGGCTCTTGGCAATCCCAATCTTCACCTTCTTCACCATGGCATCAAGAAGTTGTGCCTCACGAATTTGATCTTCCAAAGTAGGAGAGACTTGGAGGTTGGCAAGAAATCCTTGAGCAACAACTTGGAGATTAAGTTTGCGGAAAGCTTCACAAAGATCCGGTTGGAAGGGCTTGAGAATCAAACTGTTGCAGTAAGCCTTCCTGCTCAAAGCATCAGGAATGACATTGGCCTTGCCTGGAGTATATTCAATACTCGGATTATACTCTTGGATCATCTCGACCCAACGAGTCTGCCTGAGGTTGAGGTTGGGCTGAGTGAAGATGTACTTGAGGCTCTTATGATCAGTGAAGATGTCCACTTTCCTTCCCAACAAGAGATGTCTCCATGTTAAAAGAGCATGGACAACTGCCGCCAACTCAAGGTCATGAGTGGGGTAGTTCTTTTTGTTGGGCTTCAACTGGTGGGAGGTATAGGCCACAACTTTCTTCTCTTGCATTAACACAGCACCGAGACCTTGCAGGGAAGCATCACAGAAAACCTCGAATGGTTTGGATTCATCAGGAGGAGTCAGAACTGGAGCTATGACTAACTTCTCTTTGAGGATGTTGAAAGCGATGTCACATTCAGGCGCCCAGACATACTTCAGATGCTTCTGGAGGAGGTTGGAAAGAGGCTTCGCGATCTTAGAGAAATTCTCAACAAATCTTCGACAATAGCTTGTGAGCCCAAGGAAACTGTGGAGCTCCTTCACATTCTGAGGCGGTTCCCAATTCGCAATTGCAGACAACTTCTCGGGATTAACAGCTATGCCCTTGGCGGAGATGATATGGCCAAGGTAGAGAACCTCATCGAGCCAAAACTCGCACTTTGAAAACTTCACATAGAATTGATGTTCTCTGAGTTTGTCCAACACCAATCTCAAGTGCTTGACATGATCCTCTTTGTTCTTGGAGAAGACCAAAATATCATCGAGATACACCAAGACGAAGTCATTTGTGTAAGGGTTGAAGATGAAGTTCATCATGCGAGAGAATGTTGGAGGAGCATTGACAAGGCCGAAAGACATGACAGTGTATTCATAAGAACCATAGCTTGTTCTGAATGCTGTCTTGGGATATCTTGTTCACGAATGCGTATTTGATGATAGCCCATACGAAGGTCAAGCTTGGAGAATACTTGAGCACCCTTGAGTTGTTCGAATAGCTCATTGATGTTGGGAAGTGGGTACTTGTTCTTTATGGTCTTCTTCTTCAATGGGCGGTAGTCGACACAAAGTTGGTTCGTGCCATCACTCTTCTTGACAAAAAGGACACCACAACCCCATGGAGAAGAACTTGGTCGGATCTGACCCATACGCTCTTGTATATCGAGTTGTTTCTTCGGCTCCTTCAACTCTTCTAGTCCAAGCTTGTAAGGACGTTTGCAAACAGGTTCCATGCCAGGCTCAAGATCAATGACGAATTCAACTGGCCAGTGAGGAGGCATTCCTGGAAGCTCTTCTGGAAAGACATCTTGATATTCACAAACGACTGGAATCTGGGAGATGGCATTCAACTCGCCCCTCTCATTGAGAGAAAACAGTCGAATGGTATCGTCACGAGCTGCATAGATGATCACATCCTCAGACGAGTGTGTCAATTGAATCTTCCTAGCAGCACAATCAAGCTGAGCCTTGTGCTTAGAAAGCCAGTCCATGCCGAGAATTAGATCAATATCTGAGTCACCAAGGACCATTGGAGAAGACAGAAACTTATAGTCACCCATCTTGATAGAAACATTCGGGATCATCGTGGTAGCCCTCATAGACTTGGCCGGAGAAACCACTCCCATGGGTTTATCCAACATTTCCGAAACGAAGTCATGTTTTGAAACAAATGATCTTGACATGAAACAATGCGATGCACCAGTATCAAAAAGGACTTTTGCAGGAGTAGAGTTAACTGGAAAGTTACCCATGATCACTTCTGAAGAGTCCTCTGCCTAAGTTGTGTTCATCATGTTGACCTTTGCAAACTTGGGATTATGCTTGACCACTGCATTGCTGGCAGATCTCACAAGAGGAGGAGGCGGAAGGCACCTCTGGTTGAAGCATTTGTTCGCATAGTGCCCCTTCTGCTGACACTTGTTGCACGTAACCTCTGAGAGCGGCGGTGATACGGAGCACTTGACCTTGGAGCATGAGACGAAGTTTTGTTCTGATAGCCTGGGTTGGGTGGGTGGGAAGATCCATTGCCACCTTTGCTCTTCTGTAGGTAAGGCTGGCGGAACGGAGGAGGAGGCAACCAGAACTTTTGCTGCTTAGCTGCCACTTGAGTCGAAGAAGAAGAAGAAGAAGAAGAAGAAGAAGAAGAAGAAGAAGAAGAAGAAGAAGAAGAAGAAGAAGAAGAAGAAGGAGTTGCATCCCTGACTCTCTTCTTAGATGCATCGCACTTGAGCTGAGTGGCCCCTTGCTTTAGTGCCATGTTGTAGAACTCATCATACTTGGTCGGCTCAAAAAGCACAAGAGCTAGTTGCAGATCTTCTCAGAGGCCACCTCTGAATTGATAAATCATGCTCTCCTCGTCAAGGACGTCTTGCTTAGCGAAACGAGCGAGCCTCTGGAACAGGATGTTGTATTGGTAAACAGACAAGCTGCCTTGCTTCAGATTGTGGAACTCCTCATGCTTACTCTCAGGAACACTTTGAGGAATGTGGTGAGATTTGAAGTCTTGGCGGAAATCATCCCAGGTAATCACACGACCTCCTCTGGAATCTTTGTATTGTTGATACCACTCAGCAGCTTGGTCTTTGAGTTGGAACGAAGCAAACTTGACAAAGTCCTCGGGCCTGACGTTGCTACACTCAAAATGTTTGTAGATATCCACGAGCCAATCATCGGTGTCTGTGGCCTCGACACAGTTACTGAAGGACTTCGGCTGGTTTGCGAGGAACTGGTTGAGGGTAGTAAACTGAGCTTGATTGTTGCCATGGCCTTGATTTCCTTGGTTGCGCTCTTTCAAGAGTTTCATAAGCATCTGCGTGTTGGCGTTGGTGGCAGCCATGGCAGCTTGCCATGCCTCCGGAGGTGGAGGTGGTGGTGGAGGTTCCGGATTCTGACGCGTTGGAGGAGCCATCCTGAAGAGGGTGACATCCGTTAGCATCTTGAAATACATATATTCAAGTTGAACCAATGGATCGAAATTGCAACATGTAGCCTTAACATTCGAACAATGATGAACGAATGAATTCCAAAGTAAATGATCACACTTCCATAAATTGAGAAGCCACTCAGATAGAGGTAGATGAATAAAACAACAAGGTACGGATATGAACAAATAATTGGTAAGGATTGCCCAATCACAAACCAAATATCTGTGGGAAGAAATACTAGAGCTACATGAATTCCCACCTATGAAACTCCCGAAACTTTCTGGTTATGCAATCAGGTGTTGAGGATACAGGGGAAGCATAATATCTTACCCAAAACTAGCAAATCCTACAGCTGTATCCATCCTTCAACACATAACCAAGAAACCTTCGGAAACCATTTACCTCAACCTTCGAAAAGCATCCGTTATACGAGTTATGGCAATACTCCCGAACTCCTGCCCCAGTACTGGGTGGCGTCGAGGTTATCTCACCAACAACTGCATAAAGGAGATTTTTGATGTCGGCGAAACTCAGGTATTCCAGAACTGCAATGATAAAATTGTGACGACAACACCTCAGAGCTCAACTCCCCGGGACACTGCCACAACCCCTAAATGTCAGGAGGCACCAAGAACAATGTTCTCGTCACAAAACCATCGAAACGATTTCAAGATACCCGCATGATCCTAAAAAACATTTAGTGAAATTTGAGGAGAGTAGAGTCAAAACTCTACGTCAGGAGGCCTCACCAGAGCGACGAAGGGACTGAGGAGTAAAAAGAATCCTACTCTCCGATATATATAATCCTATAAGACTCAAAACATTTTTCTAGACTCAACAATGCCAGCGATTCGATCAAGCAGGGGGCTCCTAAGTCGGGGAAGGCTCTGATTACCAACTTGTAACACCCACGATGCGGCTATATCTCCCACGTGTCGGAGCACGACTTAGAGGCATAACCGTATTGTAGGCATGTCGCAAGAGGGGTAATCTTTACACATCCCATGTACTGAATAAGAAAGAGATAAAGAGTTGGCTTACAATCGCCACTTCACACAATACATAAATATAGCATTACATCATCCAGAATACAATCAAGGTCTGACTACGGAACCAAAATAAAGACAACCCCAAATGCATAAGATCCCCGATCGCCCCAACTGGGCTCCACTACTGATCGTCTTGAAAGGAAACATAGCAATGTCCTGAATCCTCGTCGAACTCCCACTTGAGTTCGGTCGCATCCCCTGGACTCGCATCATCGACACCTGCATCTGGTTTTGGAAGTAATCTATGAGTCACGGGGACTCAGCAATCTCACACCCTCGCGATCAAGACTATTTAAGCTTATGGGTAGGAAAAGGTAGTGAGGTGGAGCTGCAGGAAGCACTAGCATATATGGTGGCTAACTTACGCAAATGAGAGCGAGAAAAGAAGCAAAGCACGGTCGATAAACTAACAGATCAAGAAGTGATCCTAGAACTACTTACGTTCAAGCATAACACGAGACCGTGTTCTCTTCCCGGACTCCGCCGAAAAGAGACTCCGCCGAAAAGAGACCATCACGGCTACACACGCTGTTGATTCATTTTAATTAAGTTAAGTGTCAAGTTTTCTACAACCAGATATTGACAAATTCCCATCTGCCCATAACCGCGGGCACGGCTTTCGAAAGTTCAAAAACCCTGCAGGGGTGTCCCAACTTAGCCCGTCACAAGCTCTCACGGTCAACGAAGGATATTCCTTCTCCCAAGACGACCCGATCAGACTCGGAATCCCGGTTACAAGACATCTCGACAATGGTAAAACAAGACCAGCAAGACCACCCGCTGTGCCGACAAATCCCGATAGGAGCTGCACATATCTCGTTCTCAGGGCACACCGGATAAGCTAAGCGTACAGGAGCCAATGTAACCCAAGTTGCCAAGGGACGGCCCTGCACGGTGCTCTAGTTTGGACCAACACTCAGAGGAGCACTGGCCCGGGGGATTTAAAATAAAGATGACCCTTGAGTCCGCAGAACTCAAGGGGAAAAGGCTTAGGTGGCAAATGGTAAAACCAAGGTCGGGCCTTTCTAGAGGAGTTTTATTCAAGGCGAACTATCAAGGGGTTCCCATTATAACCCAACCGCATAAGGAACGCAAAAACAAGGAACATAACACCGGTATGACGGAAACTAGGGCGGCAAGAGTGGAACAAAACACCAGGCATAAGGCCGAGCCTTCCACCCTTTACCAAGTATATAGGTGCATTAAAGTAAACAAGATATAATAGTGATATCCCAACAATAATCATGTTCCAACAAGGAACAAACTCCATCTTCACCTGCAACTAGCAACGCTATAAGAGGGGCTGAGCAAAGCGGTAACATCGCCAAACAACGGTTTGCTAGGACACGGTGGGTTAGAGGCTTGACATGGCAATATGGGAGGCATGATATAGCAAGTGGTAGGTATCACAGCATAGCAGTAGAGCGAGCAACTAGCAAGCAAAGATAGAAGTGATTTCGAGGGTATGGTCATTTTGCCTGCAAAGTTCTCCGAGTTGACGTAAGCTTGATCCTCGTAAGCGTACTCAAAGGGTTCCTCGATCACGTACTCGTCTCCTGGCTCTACCCAAAGCAAGAACACAAGCAAAGGAAACCACAATCAACCACGGTGCAATGCACAAGCAACATGATGCGAAACTGTTGGAGAACGTTGCAGAAAACAAAAAATTTCCTACTTGTTTCACCAAGATCATCTAGGAGTTCATCTAGCAACGAGTCACGAGATGCATCTACATACCTTTGTAGATCGCGTGCGGAAGCATTCAACGAACGGGGATGATGTAGTCGTACACAACGTGATCCAAATCACCGATGACCAGCGCCGAACGGACGGCACCTCCGCGTTCAACACACGTACGGGACAGGAGACGTCTCCTCCTTCTTGATCCAGCAAGGGGGAAGGAGAGGTTGACGAAGATCCAGCAGCACGACTGCGTGGTGGTGGATGCAGGGCGTCGCAGTAGCAGGGCTTCGCCTATACTACGAGGAAGAGAGATGTAACGGGGAGAGAGGGAGGCGCCAGGGGCTGGTGTGTCAAGTCCCTCCTCTCCCCCACTATATATAGGGGTGCCATGGGGGGGCGCCGGCCCTAGTAGATGGAATCTACTAGGGGGGCGGCGGCCTAGGGTGGGGCTTGCTCCCCAAGGCAAGGGGGGCGCCCCCTCTAGGGTTTCCCCTTAGCCCTAGCCGCATGGGCCCCCTAGGGGCTGGCACCCCAGCCCACTATGGGCTGGGTTCCCTCCTATTTCAGCCCATGGGGCCCTTTGGGATAGGTGGCCCCACCCGGTGGACCCCCGGGACCCTTCCGGTGGTCCCGGTACAATACCGGGTACCCCGAAACTTGTCCCGATGGCCGAAACTGCACATCCTATATATAATTCTTTACCTCCGGACCATTCTAGAACTCCTCGTGACGTCCTGGATCTCATCCGGGACCCCGAACAACATTCGGGTTACTGCATATACTTATCTTCACAACCCTAGCATCACTGAACCTTAAGTGTGTAGACCCTACGGGTTCGGGAGACAAGCAGACATGACCGAGACGACTCTCCGGTCAATAACCAACAGCGGGATCTGGATACCCATGTTGGCTCCCACATGCTCTACGATGATCTCATCGGATGAACCACGATGTCGAGGATTCAATCAACCCCGTATGCAATTCCCTTTGTCAATCGATATATTACTTGCCCGAGATTCGATCGTCGGTATCCCAATACTTCGTTCAATCTCGTTACCGGCAAGTCACTTTACTCGTACCGTAATGCATGATCCTGTGACCAGACACTTGGTCACTTTGAGCTCATTATGATGATGCATTACCGAGTGGGCCCAGTGATACCTCTCCGTCATACGGAGTGACAAATCCCAGTCTTGATCCGTGTCAACCCAACAGACACTTTCAGAGATACCCGTAGTATACCTTTATAGTCACCCAATTACGTTGTGACGTTTGGTACACCCAAAGCACTCCTATGGTATCCGGGAGTTACACGATCTCATGGTCTAAGGAAAAGATACTTGACATTGCAAAACTCTGGCAAACGAACTATACGATCTTTATGCTATGTTTAGGATTTGGTCTTGTCCATCACATCATTCTCCTAATGATGTGATCTCGTTATCAATGACATCTTATGTCCATAGCCAGGAAACCATGACTATCTGTTGATTAACGAGCTAGTCAACTAGAGGCTTACTAGGGACATGTTGGTGTCTGTTATTCACACATGTATTACGATTTCCGGATAACACAATTATAGCATGAATAAAGACAATTACCATGAACAAGGAAATATAATAATAATGCTTTTATTATTGCCTCTAGGGCATATTTCCAACAGTCTCCCACTTGCACTAGAGTCAATAATCTAGTTACATTGTGATGAATCGAACACCCATGGAATTCTGGTGTTGATCATGTTTTGCCCTAGGGAGAGGTTTAGTCAACGGATCTGCTACATTCAGGTCCGTATGTACTTTACAAATATCTATGTCTCCATCCTGAACATTTTCACGAATGGAGTTGAAGCGACGCTTGATATGCCTTGTCTTCTTGTGAAACCTGGGCTCCTTGGGAAGTGCAATAGCTCTAGTGTTGTCACCGAAGAGCTTGATCGGCCCCGACGCATTGGGTATGACTCCGAGGTCGGTGATGAACTCCTTCACCCAGATTGCTTCATGTGCTGCCTCCGAGGCTGCCATGTACTCTGCTTCACATGTAGATCCCGCCACGATGCTCTGCTTGCAACTGCACCAGCTTACTGCCCCACCATTCAAAATATACACGTATCCGGTTTGTGACTTTGAGTCATCCAGATCTGTGTCGAAGCTAGCGTCGACGTAACCCTTTACGACGAGCTCTTCATCACCTCCATAAACGAGAAACATCTCCTTAGTCCTTTTCAGGTACTTCAGGATATTCTTGACCGCTGTCCAGTGTTCCTTGCCGGGATTACTTTGGTACCTTCCTACCAAACTTACGGCAAGGTTTACATCAGGTCTGGTACACAGCATGGCATACATAATAGAACCTATGGCTGAGGCATAGGGGATGACACTCATCTCTTCTATTTCTTCTGCCGTGGTCGGACTTTGAGCCGAGCTCAATTTCATACCTTGTAACACAGGCAAGAACCCCTTCTTAGATTGATCCATATTGAACTTCTTCAATATCTTATCAAGGTATGTGCTTTGTGAAAGACCTATGAGGCGTCTCGATCTATCTCTATAGATCTTGATGCCTAATATATAAGCAGCTTCTCCAAGGTCCTTCATTGAAAAACTCTTATTCAAGTAGGCCTTGATGCTGTCCAAAAGTTCTATATCATTTCCCATCAAAAGTATGTCATCTACATATAATATGAGAAATGCTACAGAGCTCCCACTCACTTTCTTGTAAACACAGGCTTCTCCATAAGTCTGCGTAAACCCAAACGCTTTGATCATCTCATCAAAGCGAATGTTCCAACTCCGAGATGCTTGCACCAGCCCATAAATCGAGCGTTGGAGCTTGCACACTTTGTCAGCATTCTTAGGATCGACAAAACCTTCCGGTTGCATCATATACAATTCTTCCTTAAGGAAACCATTAAGGAATGCCGTTTTGACGTCCATTTGCCATATTTCATAATCATAAAACGCGGCAATTGCTAACATGATTTGGACGGACTTCAGCTTCGCTACCGGTGAGAAAGTCTCATCGTAGTCAACCACTTGAACTTGTCGATAACCTTTAGTGACAAGCCGAGCTTTATAGATGGTCACATTACCATCCGCGTCTGTCTTCTTCTTAAAGATCCATTTATTCTCTATGGCTCGCCGTTCAATGGGCAAGTCAGTCAAAGTCCATACTTCGTTTTCATACATGGATCCTATCTCGGATTTCATGGCTTCTAGCCATTTGTCGGAATCCGGGCCCGCCATCGCTTCTTCATAGTTCGAAGGTTCACCGTTGTCTAACAACATGATTTCCAAGACAGGGTTGCCGTACCACTCTGGTGCGGAACGTGTCCGTGTGGACCTTCGAATTTCAGTAGTAACTTGATCAGAAGTTTCATGATCATCATCATTAACTTCCTCTCCAGTCGGTGTAGGCACCTCAGGAACATTTTCTTGAGTTGCGCCATTTTCCGGTTCAAGAGGTAATACTTCATCAAGTTCTATTTTCCTCCCACTTACTTCTTTCGAGAGAAACTCTTTCTCTAGAAAGGATCCATTCTTGGCAACAAAGATCTTGCCTTCGGATCTGAGGTAGAAGGTATACCCAATAGTTTCTTTTGGGTATTCCTATGAAGACGCATTTTTCTGACTTGGGTTCGAGCTTTTCAGGTTGAAGTTTCTTGACATAAGCATCGCATCCCCAAACTTTCAGAAACGACAACTTAGGTTTCTTTCCAAACCATAATTCAAACGGTGTCGTCACAACGGATTTTGACGGAGCCCTATTTAAAGTGAATGCAGCAGTCTCTAAAGCATAGCCCCAAAAAGATAGTGGTAAATCGGCAAGAGACATCATAGACCGCACCATATCTAATAGAGTGCGATTACGACGTTCGGACACACCGTTACGCTGAGGTGTTCCAGGCGGCGTGAGCTGTGAAACTATTCCACATTTTCTTAAGTGTGTGCCAAATTCGTGACTCAAGTATTCTCCTCCATGATCTGATCATAGAAACTTGATTTTCCTGTCACGTTGATTCTCAACCTCACTCTGAAATTCCTTGAACTTTTCAAAGGTTTCAGACTTGTGTTTCATTAAGTAAATATATCCATATCTACTCAAATCATCAGTGAGAGTGAGAACATAACGATAGCCGCCGCGAGCCTCAACACTCATTGGACCGCACACATCAGTATGTATGATTTCCAATAAGTTGGTTGCTCGCTCCATTGTTCCTGAGAACGGAGTCTTGGTCATTTTACCCATAAGGCATGGTCCGCACGTGTCAAATGATTCATAATCAAGAGACTCTAAAAGTCCATCTGCATGGAGCTTCTTCATGCGTTTGACACCTATGTGACCAAGGCGGCAGTGCCACAAGTATGTGGGACTATCATTATCAACCTTACATCTTTTGGTACTCACACTATGAACATGTGTAGCATTACGTTCGAGATTCATAAAGAATAAACCATTCACCGTAGGAGCATGACCATAAAACATATCTCTCATATAAATAGAACAACCATTATTCTCGGATTTAAATGAGTAGCCATCTCGAATTAAACGAGATCCCGATACAATGTTCATGCTCAAAGCTGGTACTAAATAACAATTATTGAGGTTTAAAACTAATCCCGTAGGTAAATGAAGAGGCAGCGTGCCGACGGCGATCACATCCACTTTGGAACCATTCCCGACGCGCATCGTCACCTCGTCCTTTGCCAGTCTTCGCCTATTCCGTAGTTCCTGCTGTGAGTTACAAATGTGAGCAACTGCACCGGTATCAAATACCCAAGAGCTACTACGATTACTGGTAAGGTACACATCTATTACATGTATATCACATATACCTTTTGTTTTGCCGGCCTTCTTGTCTGCTAAGTACTTGGGGCAATTCCGCTTCCAGTGACCGCTTCCCTTGCAATAAAAACACTCAGTCTCGGGCTTGGGTCCATTCTTTGGCTTCTTCCCAGCAGCTTGCTTGCCGGGCGCGGCAACCTCCTTGCCGTCCTTCTTGAAGGCTTTCTTACCCTTGCCCTTCTTGAACTTAGTGGTTTTATTGACCATCAACACTTGATGTTCCTTCTTGACTTCTACCTCTGCTGATTTCAGCATAGCAAATACTTCAGGAATGGTCTTTTCCATCCCCTGCATATTGAAGTTCATCACAAAGCTCTTGTAGCTCGGCGGAAGCGACTGGAGGATTCTGTCAATGACCGCATCATCCGGGAGATTAACTCCCAGCTGAGTCAAGCTGTTATGTAATCCAGACATCGTGAGTATGTGCTCACTGACAGAACTGTTTTCCTCCATCTTACAGCTGAAGAACTTGTCGGAGACCTCATATCTCTCGACCCGGGCATGAGCTTGGAAAACCATTTTCAGCTCTTCGAACATCTCATATGCTCCATGTCTCTCAAAACGCTTTTGGAGCCCCGGTTCTAAACTGTAAAGCATGCCGCACTAAACGAGGGAGTAGTCATCGGTACGTGCCTGCCAAGCGTTCATAACGTCTTGTTCAGCAGGGAGGACAGGTGCGTCACCCAGCGGTGCTTGTAGGACATAATCTTTCTTGGCAGCTATGAGGATGATCCTCAGGTTCCGGACCCAGTCCGTATAGTTGCTGCCATCGTCTTTCAGCTTGGTTTTCTCTAGGAACGCGTTGAAGTTGAGGACTACGTGGGCCATTTGATCTACAAGACATATTGTAAAATATTTTAGACTAATGTTCATGATAATAAAGTTCATCCAATCAAATTATAATGAACTCCCACTTAGATTAGACATCCCTCTAGTCATCTAAGTATTACATGATCCTAGTTAACTAGGCCGTGTCCGATCATCACGTGAGACGGACTAGTCAACGTCGGTGAACTTCTTCATGTTGATCGCATCTTCTATACGACTCATGCTCGACCTTTCGGTCTTCTGTGTTCCGAGGCCATGTCTATGCACATGCTAGGCTCGTCAAGTTAACCCTAAGTGTTTTGCATGTGCAAAACTGTCTTACACCCGTTGTATGTGAACGTAAGAATCTATCACACCCGATCATCACGTGGTGCTTCGAAACGACGAACTTTAGCAACGGTGCACAGTTAGGGGAGAACACTTCTTGAAATTGTTATGAGGGATCATCTTATTTACTACCGCCGTTCTAAGTAAACAAGATGCAAAACATGATAAACATCACATGCAATCAAATAATAAACGTGACATGATATGGCCATTATCACATAGCTCCTTTGATCTCCATCTTGGGGCTCCATGATCGTCTTGTCACCGGCTTGACACCATGATCTCCATCATCATGATCTCCATCATCGTGTCTCCATGAAGTTGCTCGCCAATTATTACTTCTACTACTATGGCTAACGCGTTTAGCAAAGAAGCAAAGTAATTTACATGGCGTTTCTCAATGACACGCATGTCATATAAAAGAATAAAGACAACTCCTATGGCTCCTGCCGGTTGTCATACTCATCGACATGCAAGTCGTGATTCCTATTACAATAGCATGAACATCTCATACATCACATATAGATCATTCATCATTCATCACAACTTTGGCCATATTATATCACAAACCACTTGCTGCAAAAACAAGTTAGACGTCCTCTAATTGTTGTTGCAAGTTTTTACGTGGCTGAATTAGGGTTCTAACAAGAACGTTTTCTTACCTACGTGAAAACCACAACGTGATTTGTCAACTTCTATTTACCCTTCATAAGGACCCTGTTCATCGAATCCGCTCCAACTAAAGTAGGAGAGACAGACACCCGCCAGCCACCTTATGCAACTAGTGCATGTTAGTCGGTGGAACCGGTCTCACGTAAGCGTACGTGTAAGGTTGGTCCGGGCCGCTTCATCCCACAATACCGCTGAAGCAAGAAAAGACTAGTAGCGGCAAGAAAGTTGACAAATCCACGCCCACAACAAATTGTGTTCTACTCGCGCAAGAAGAACTACGCATAGACCTAGCTCATATGCCACTGTTGGAGAACGTTGCAGAAAACAAAAAATTTCCTACTCGTTTCACCAAGATCATCTAGGAGTTCATCTAGCAACGAGTCACGAGATGCATCTACATACCTTTGTAGATCGCGTGCGGAAGCGTTCAACGAACGGGGATGATGTAGTCGTACACAACGTGATCCAAATCACCGATGACCAGCGCCGAACGGACGGCACCTCCGCGTTCAACACACGTACAGGACGGGAGACGTCTCCTCCTTCTTGATCCAGCAAGGGGGAAGGAGAGGTTGACGAAGATCCAGCAGCACGACGGCGTGGTGGTGGATGCAGGGCGTCGCAGTAGCAGGGCTTCGCCTATACTACGAGGAAGAGAGACGTAACGGGGAGAGAGGGAGGCGCCAGGGGCTGGTGTGTCAAGTCCCTCCTCTCCCCCACTATATATAGGGGTGCCATGGGGGGGGGTCCGGCCCTAGTAGATGGAATCTACTAGGGGGGGCGGCGGCCTAGGGTGGGGCTTGCTCCCCAAGGCAAGGGGGGCGCCCCCTCTAGGGTTTCCCCTTAGCCCTAGCCGCATGGGCCCCCTAGGGGCTGGCGCCCCAGCCCACTATGGGCTGGGTTCCCTCCTATTTCAGCCCATGGGGCCCTCCGGGATAGGTGGCCCCACCCGGTGGACCCCCGGGACCCTTCCGGTGGTCCCGGTACAATACCGGGTACCCCGAAACTTGTCCCGATGGCCGAAACTGCACATCCTATATATAATTCTTTACCTCCGGACCATTCCGGAACTCCTCGTGACGTCCTGGATCTCATCCGGGACCCCGAACAACATTCGGGTTACTGCATATACTTATCTTCACAACCCTAGCGTCACCAAACCTTAAGTGTGTAGACCCTACGGGTTCGGGAGACAAGCAGACATGACCGAGACGACTCTCCGGTCAATAACCAACAGCGGGATCTGGATACCCATGTTGGCTCCCACATGCTCTACGATGATCTCATCGGATGAACCACGATGTCGAGGATTCAATCAACCCCGTATGCAATTCCCTTTGTCAATCGATATATTACTTGCCCGAGATTCGATCGTCGGTATCCCAATACTTCGTTCAATCTCGTTACCGGCAAGTCACTTTACTCGTACCGTAATGCATGATCCTGTGACCAGACACTTGGTCACTTTGAGCTCATTATGATGATGCATTACCGAGTGGGCCCGGTGATACCTCTCCGTCATACGGAGTGACAAATCCCAGTCTTGATCCGTGTCAACCCAACAGACACTTTCGGAGATACCCGTAGTATACCTTTATAGTCACCCAGTTACGTTGTGACGTTTGGTACACCCAAAGCACTCCTACGGTATCCGGGAGTTACACGATCTCATGGTCTAAGGAAAAGATACTTGACATTGCAAAACTCTAGCAAACGAACTATACGATCTTTATGCTATGTTTAGGATTGGGTCTTGTCCATCACATCATTCTCCTAATGATGTGATCTCGTTATCAATGACATCTTATGTCCATAGCCAGGAAACCATGACTATCTGTTGATTAACGAGCTAGTCAACTAGAGGCTTACTAGGGACATGTTGGTGTCTGTTATTCACACATGTATTATGATTTCCGGATAACACAATTATAGCATGAATAAAGACAATTACCATGAACAAGGAAATATAATAATAATGCTTTTATTATTGCCTCTAGGGCATATTTCCAACAGAAACATGGCATGATATGCGGGATGTGATATGCAATGCATATGCATGCTCCGGAAGGAAAAGAATGAATCAGGCCTCAACTTGGTAAACCAAGAGTGCCGCTGGAAAGATGAGTTGATTTTGGTCGAAATCGATATAAAGATCACCGGAATTGGATGCATGGTTTACAAATGGCAAGCAAAACAAGAATGGCACAATTCTGCAATTAACAGCACGATGCCATCTAGAATACAACAAGAAACTAAGCTACTGCACTCCAACATAGCAACAAAGCACATGGCAGTGATCTACTCAAGATTCTTGACAAAAGATGAACACTGAGCTATGGCTAAATCACACAAGAGAAGGTTCAAACAAGCATGGCAAAAGTGCAAAAGATAACATCATCACGGACTTAGTGAAAATACTAACATGTCAGGAATTAACGTCAGGAAGCAATATTTAGAGCAAGATAACAACATGCTACAGGATCAGATCATAGCAATACAAGGCATCGCATGAATCTACTCAAAGCATATAACAAAAGTCCCTTACTGACCATAAGCCAAAAAGGATCAGAAAATATGATGGCACCCATGTAAACATAGCAAGTTTCGTTAACAGATTCAGACTTAGCAGAAAACTGGACATGGCAAAAACAGAGTTATGAAGGCATGTTCGCGAGCTCGATTCACTCAACACAAGACATGGCATGACAAACTAAGCATACTGCCAGCAAGAAGGCATGATCAAGAAGCTAAAAAAGGCAAGAAAAATCTCATAGCATGCATGGATCAACTACAACAACCTTGGCAAAATTGATTAACACGTAAACAATCTGCCAGGAACATTTTATAGTAAAAGTAGAGCAAGATTTAGTCATTCTAGGGTACTCCATAAATGCAAACAGGGACATGGATGGATAGAGCATAACCATATGTAAAAATCATCCTTACTGAACATACTCAAAAGAGGCATGTATCTCTCTGTAGCAACATGAATACATGACATAAAAATAACATCTGGGAAATGACTAAGTGAAAATCCAAGTCCCTAAAATCAGCAACATCACAAGGGCTACTTTGCATGCTTGTGCTAGTCACCACATTGATCACAAAACTATATGGCATACACCCCTGTAAAGATGGCATGACATAGCCCAAAACACATGTAGAGCTCAAGTCCATAAGCAGCACACAATAATCATGGCAAAAATGGCAAATGCTCAAGATCTGCTAAGTAACAGGAACTAACATTTTATAGCACTCTTGCATCAACAATTTGGGCATCAAGATGGACTCAAACAAGCATGGTGAAATGGAACAAAATGAAGAGCACATCCATATGAAAATTTCAATATATTATGCGCACGAAACGGAGCTACGATGACAGAGTTATGACATGTAGAACAGGGCTAGAAAATATAACAGAAAAGGACTTTGGCAAAATTTCAACCTCCAGATCTAGGGTTGACTTTTGCATGCGAACCGAGGTGGCGCCGAAACTTCGCCGAAGTGGAGGGAGAGGCCGGAGTGGAGGGAGATGGGGTCGGGGCCACCGGATCTGGGCGGGGACGGGCCGGATCCGGGCGGCGGTCTGCGGTGGCGCGCGCGGAGCTTCGGGAGCGGAGGCAGCACGGCTCGCGGCGAGCTCGGGGAGGCGGGGTGACACCGACAAGGAGGGACGGCGGAGCTTGGGGGCCGGTGGGCGCGGAGCTTCGGGCGCGGGGTCGGCGACCGTGCGGCCCGGGAGGAGAGGCGGCGGCGGGGCGACCGGGCCTCGGGGGCCGGCCACGGGCCAGGCGGGCCGGCGGCTCGGGGGCGGCGGGCGCGCCACGTGGCGGCTCTGGAGTGGCTGGGGCGCGGCAGCGGACGCGTCCGGCGCCGTCCGGACGTGTCCGGCGCGGAGGGAGAGGTTAGGGTAGGGTTTTTGACCGCGAATTTTCCGGGAGGTGCAAATATATAGGTAGAGCGAGTTAGGAGAGTCCAATTGGAGTGCGGTTTTCGGCCACGCGATCGTGATCGAACAGCCGAGAGGATGGAGAGGGTTTGGATGGGTTTTGGGCCACTTTGGAGGGGTGTTGGGCTGCAACACACACGAGGCCTTTACGGTTCCTCGGTTAACCGTTGGAGTATCGAACGGACTCCAAATGACACGAAACTTGACAGGCGGTCTACCGGTGGTGTACCAAGGCCGCGTGGCAAATCTCAGTCCATTCCGAGAACGTTTAGCACCCGCTCACGGAAAGAGATAAAAGGGGGCGCCGGAGGACGTAGGAGCGCCGGATTGCAAAACGGACAACGGAGAAAATGCTCGGATACATGAGACGAACACGTATGCAAATGCGATGCACATGATGACATGATATGAGATACATGACATGAACAAAATGCAAAACGACGACAAAACCCAACCACAAAGGAATATCATAAGAGTTGGAGTACAATTATGGTGAATTACATCCGAGGTGTTTCAACCGTCTTGGCAAAGGAGCATCTCAAGATAAGATGACAAGCCGATTCAATGATCTGATCGCAAGCACAGCAAACATGTTGATGATCCCATCCTCTTCTAAGCAGCCTATCATCCGTCCAAAGTCTGTTTTGAAGCAAAGTCCAGATAAAGAATTTTATTGTTGATTCGCTTCGGGTCTTCCATATGCTTAACAGGCGAGGCATTGGGAGGCACGTGATGAAGTGCTGCTCATACACCGATTTGGCAGAGTACATCCCATTAGCAGTGAGGGTCCAACTAATCACATCGGTCCGCTGAGTTGAACTTGCTGGACCTTGTGCCAAAGAAGGGCAAAGGAGCGAACCTGGTCGGCTGAGTTCAGCCGCTGCAAGCCCACCATCCATTTCCCACAGTGGAGAGCATCCGCCACAGTGGTCCGTTTGTGACGAGCAAGGCGAAACAAGGGCGCCACCTCCATTGGAGCAGCTCCATCCATCCATCGATCAGTCCAAAAAAGGGCTCGTGAGCCGTCGCCATGGAGACTTTTGTGCGAGCTTTGAAGAGCTGCAAGTCAGGAATATCACACAGAGCTCAAGCCTTCACATTGTTTGGATCGCCACTGGTGCTCCCTCCTCATCGCCATTTTGCACCTACTTCACGTTTAAGAGAAAATGATGTCAAAAATTTGCACTAACATGTGAAATATGTGACTACAAGATGATGTCAAAATGTTGAACTTAAAAGAGTATGAACAACGACTGCGTAGGAAATGATGGTCAGGCGAATCGGTATTT
Organism: Triticum monococcum; assembly: GCA_034509565.1. Taxonomy (NCBI): domain Eukaryota; kingdom Viridiplantae; phylum Streptophyta; class Magnoliopsida; order Poales; family Poaceae; genus Triticum; species Triticum monococcum. The sequence continues at coordinate 69,228,227 of CM067843.1, read as the reverse complement.
AGAGTTTGTTTGGTTTGCGACCAAAACGAACCATGCCAAAATATTGGCTCGCCAGCGTGATTTGGCTACCGCTTGGAACGACGCCAAAATTTTGGTTCGCCCTGACCAGCCCTATCACGCCCATGTAATTTGCGCCAATTCGTTGGCAAGCCAAGGGCGTATAAAACATCCACCAAAATATTGGTGTCGTAACTTCCGCTTTGTTCTTTCGATGTTATGGAAAGTAATCGGCGTGGTCGTGTAATTAATCATATTAATCCTTTTCTAACACAACCTAATAGTAATAATTGTCTCGGCCCAGTTCCTTTGCTTGTCTCCACTTTGTTCGATTTTTTTACCGTGATGTTAGCTTTGTTAAACTGTATACTGTAGTTCAATTAGTTGGTCATATTTATTGATTACTACTATCACTGGAGATCTATATGACCGGAGACATACGTGCTGCACTAATTTGCTGGAAATATGCCCTAGAGGCAATAATAAAAGCATTATTATTATATTTCCTTGTTCATGGTAATTGTCTTTATTCATGCTATAATTGTGTTATCCGGAAATCGTAATACATGTGTGAATAACAGACACCAATATGTCCCTAGTAAGCCTCTAGTTGACTAGCTCGTTGATCAACAGATAGTCATGGTTTCCTGGCTATGGACATTGAATGTCATTGATAACGAGATCACATCATTAAGAGAATGATGTGATGGACAAGACCCAATCCTAAACATAGCATAAAGATCGTATAGTTCATTTGCTAGAGTTTTTCCAATGTCAAGTATCTTTTCCTTAGACCATGAGATCGTGTAACTCCCGGATACCGTAAGAGTGCTTTGGGTGTACCAAACGTCACAACGTAACTGGGTGACTATAAAGGTATACTATGGGTATCTCTGAAAGTGTCTGTTGGGTTGACACGGATCAAGACTGGGATTTGTCGCTCCGTATGACGGAGAGGTATCACTGGGCCCACTCGGTAATGCATCATCATAATGAGCTCAAAGTGACCAAGTGTCTGGTCACGGGATCATGCATTACGGTACGAGTAAAGTGACTTGCCGGTAACGAGATTGAACGAGGTATTGGGATACCGACGATCGAATCTCGGGCAAGTAATATATCGATTGACAAAGGGAATTGCATACGGGGTTGATTGAATCCTCGACATCGTGGTTCATCCGATGAGATCATCGTGGAGCATGTGGGAGCCAACATAGGTATCCAGATCCCGTTGTTGGTTATTGACCGGAGAGTCGTCTCGGTCATGTCTACATGTCTCCCGAACCCGTAGGGTCTACACACTTAAGGTTCGGTGACGCTAGGGTTGTGAAGATATGTATATGCAGTAACCCGAATGTTGTTCGGAGTCCCGGATGAGATCCCGGACGTCACGAGGAGTTCCAGAATGGTCCGGAGGTAAAGAATTATATATAGGAAGTGCTGTTTCGGCCATCGGGACAAGTTTCGGGGTCACCGGTATTGTACCGGGACCACCGGAAGGGTCCCGGGGGTCCACCGGGTGGGGCCACCTATCTCGGAGGGCCCCATGGGCTGAAGTGGGAAGGGACCCAGCCCTTAGTGGGCTGGGGCGCCACCCCTAAGGGCCCATGCGCCTAGGGTTTAGGGGAAACCCTAAAGGGGGGGCGCCCCCTTGCTTGGGGGGCAAGCCCCCCACCCCTTGGCCGCCGCCCCCCCCCCCCCCCTAGGAGATCCATCTCCTAGGGCCGGCGCCCCCCCTTGGCACCCCTATATATAGTGGGGGAGAGGAGGGACTTGAGGCTACGGCTTTTGGTGCATCCCTCTCTCCCTGTTCGTCTCTCTCTCGCGTAGTATAGGCGAAGCCCTGCTACTGTGACGCCCTGCATCCACCACCACGCCGTCGTGCTGCTGGATCATCATCAACCTCTCCTCCCCCCTTGCTGGATCAAGAAGGAGGAGATGTCTCCCGTCCCGTACGTGTGTTGAACGCGGAGGTGCCGTCCGTTCGGCACTTGGTCATCGGTGATTTGGATCACGTCGTGTTCGACTACATCATCCCCGTTCTTTGAACGCTTCCGCACGCGATCTACAAAGGTATGTAGATGCATCTGATGACTCGTTGCTAGATGAACTCCTAGATGGATCTTGGTGAAACGAGTAGGAAAATTTTTGTTTTCTGCAACGTTCTCCAAAAGTGGCATCATGAGCTAGGTCTATGCGTAGTTCTTCTTGCGCGAGTAGAACACAATTTGTTGTGGGCGTGGATTTGTCAACTTTCTTGCCGCTACTAGTCTTTTCTTGCTTCAGCGGTATTGTGGGATGAAGCGGCCCGGACCAACCTTACACGTACGCTTACGTGAGACCGGTTCCACCGACTAACATGCACTAGTTGCATAAGGTGGCTGGCGGGTGTCTGTCTCTCCTACTTTAGTTGGAGCGGATTCGATGAACAGGGTCCTTATGAAGGGTAAATAGAAGTTGACAAATCACGTTGTCGCTTTCACGTAGGTAAGAAAACGTTCTTGCTAGAACCCTAATTCAGCCACGTAAAACTTGCAACAACAATTAGAGGACGTCTAACTTGTTTTTGCAGCAAGTGCTTTGTGATATGATATGGCCAAAGTTGTGATGAATGATGAATGATCTATATGTGATGTATGAGATGTTCATGCTATTGTAATATGAATCACGACTTGCATGTCGATGAGTATGACAACCGGCAGGAGCCATAGGAGTTGTCTTTATTTTTTGTATGACCTGCGTGTCATTGAGAAACGCCATGTAAATTACTTTACTTCATTGCTAAACGCGTTAGCCATAGTAGTAGAAGTAATAGTTGGCGAGCAACTTCATGGAGACACGTTGATGGAGATCATGATGATGGAGATCATGGTGTCAAGCCGGTGACAAGACGATCATGGAGCCCCAAGATGGAGATCAAAGGAGCTATGTGATATTGGCCATATCATGTCACGTTTATTATTTGACTGCATGTGATGTTTATCATGTTTTTGCATCTTGTTTACTTAGAATGACGGTAGTAAATAAGATGATCCCTCATAATAATTTCAAGAAGTGTTCCCCCTAACTGTGCACCGTTGCGACAGTTCGTTGTTTCGAAGCACCATGTGATGATCGGGTGTGATAGATTCTAACGTTCACATACAACGGGTGTAAGACAGATTTACACATGCAAACACTTAGGTTGACTTGACGAGCCTAGCATGTACAGACATGGCCTCGGAACACAGAAGACCGAAAGGTCGAGCATGAGTCGTATAGAAGATACGATCAACATGAAGATGTTCACCGATGTTGACTAGTCCGTCTCACGTGATGATCGGACACGGCCTAGTTAACTCGGATCATGTTATACTTAGATGACTAGAAGAGGGATGTCTATCTAAGTGGGAGTTCATAAATAATTTGATTTGATGAACTTAATTATCATGAACTTAGTCTAAAATATTTACAATATGTCTTGTAGATCAAATGGCCAACGTAGTCCTCAACTTCAACGCGTTCCTAGAGAAAACCAAGCTGAAAGACGATGGCAGCAACTACACGGACTGGGTCCGGAACCTGAGGATCATCCTCATAGCTGCCAAGAAAGATTATGTCCTACAAGCACCGCTGGGTGACGCACCTGTCCTCCCTGCTGAACAAGACGTTATGAACGCTTGGCAGGCACGTACCGATGACTACTCCCTCGTTCAATGCGGCATGCTTTACAGCTTAGAGCCGGGGCTCCAAAAACGTTTTGAGAGACACGGAGCATATGAGATGTTCGAAGAGCTGAAAATGGTTTTTCAAGCTCATGCCCGGGTCGAGAGATATCAAGTCTCCGACAAATTCTTCAGCTGTAAGATGGAGGAAAATAGTTCTGTCAGTGAGCACATACTCACTATGTCTGGGTTGCATAACCGCTTGACTCAGCTAGGAGTTAATCTCCCGAATGATGCGGTCATTGACAGAATCCTCCAGTTGCTTCCACCGAGCTACAAGAGCTTTGTGATGAACTTCAATATGCAGGGGATGGAAAAGACCATTCCTGAAGTATTTGCTATGCTGAAATCAGCAGAGGTAGAAGTCAAGAAGGAACATCAAGTGTTGATGGTGAATAAAACCACTAAGTTCAAGAAGGGTAAGGGTAAAAAGAACTTCAAGAAGGAGGGCGAGGAAGTTGCCGCGCCCGGCAAGCAAGCTGCCGGGAAGAAGCCAAAGAATGGACCCAAGCCTGAGACTGAGTGTTTTTATTGCAAGGGAAGTGGTCACCGGAAGCGGAATTGCCCCAAATACTTAGCAGACAAGAAGGCCGGCAAAACAAAAGGTATATGTGATATACATGTAATTGATGTGTACCTAACCAGTACTCATAGTAGCTCTTGGGTATTTGATACTGGTGCAGTTGCTCACATTTGTAACTCAAAGCAGGAGCTGCGGAATAAGCGGAGACTGGCGAAGGACGAGGTGACGATGCGCGTCGGGAATGGTTCCAAGGTCGATGTGATCGCCGTCGGCACGCTGCCTCTTCATTTACCTACAGGATTAGTTTTAAACCTCAATAATTGTTATTTAGTGCCAGCTTTGAGCATGAACATTGTATCGGGATCTCGTTTAATTCGAGATGGCTATTCATTTAAATCCAAGAATAATGGTTGTTCTATTTATATGAGAGATATGTTTTATGGTCATGCTCCTATGGTGAATGGTTTATTCTTAATGAATCTCGAGCGTAATGCTACACATGTTCATAGTGTGAATACCAAAAGATGTAAGGTTGATAATGATAGTCCCACATACTTGTGGCACTGCCGCCTTGGTCACATAGGTGTCAAATGCATGAAGAAGCTCCATGCAGATGGACTTTTAGAGTCTCTTGATTATGAATCATTTGACACATGCGAACCATGCCTCATGGGTAAAATGACCAAGACTCCGTTCTCAGGAACAATGGAGCGAGCAACCAACTTATTGAAAATCATACATACTGATGTGTGCGGTCCAATGAGTGTTGAGGCTCGCGGTGGCTATCGTTATGTTCTCACTCTCACTGATGACTTGAGTAGATATGGGTATGACTACTTAATGACACACAAGTCTGAAACCTTTGAAAAGTTCAAGGAATTTCAGAGTGAGGTTGAGAATCAACGCGACAGGAAAATCAAGTTTCTACGATCAGATCATGGAGGAGAATACTTGAGTCACGAATTTGGCACACACTTAAGAAAATGTGGAATAGTTTCACAACTAACGCCGCCTGGAACACCTCAGCGTAACGGTGTGTCCGAACGTCGTAATCGCACTCTATTAGATATGGTGCGGTCTATGATGTCTCTTACCGATTTACCGCTATCTTTTTGGGGCTATGCTTTAGAGACTGCCGCATTCACTTTAAATAGGGCTCCGTCGAAATCCGTTGAGACGACACCGTATGAATTATGGTTTGGGAAGAAACCTAAGCTGTCGTTTCTAAAAGTTTGGGGATGCGATGCTTATGTCAAGAAACTTCAACCTGAAAAGCTCGAACCAAGTCGGAAAAATGCGTCTTCATAGGATACCCTAAAGAAACTATTGGGTATACCTTCTACCTCAGATCCGAAGGCAAGGTCTTTGTTGCCAAGAATGGATCCTTTCTAGAGAAGGAGTTTCTCTCGAAAGAAGTAAGTGGGAGGAAAGTAGAACTTGATGAAGTATTGCCTCTTGAACCGGAAAATGGCGCAACTCAAGAAAATGTTCCTGAGGTGCCAGCACCGACTAGAGAGGAAGTTAATGATAATGATCAAGATACTTCTGATCTAGCTCCTACTGAAATTCGAAGGTCCACAAGGACACGTTCTGCACCAGAGTGGTACGGCAACCCTGTCTTGGAAATCATGTTGTTAGACAACAGTGAACCTTCGAACTATGAAGAAGCGATGGCGGGCCCGGATTCCGACAAATGGCTAGAAGCCATGAAATCCGAGATAGGATCCATGTATGAAAATGAAGTATGGACTTTGACTGACTTGCCCATTGAACGGCGAGCCATAGAAAATAAATGGATCTTTAAGAAGGAGACAGACGCGGATGGTAATGTGACCATCTATAAAGCCCGGCTTGTCGCTAAGGGTTATCGACAAGTTCAAGGGGTTGACTACGATGAGACTTTCTCACCGGTAGCGAAGCTAAAGTCCGTCCGAATCATGTTAGCAATTGCCGCATTCTACGATTATGAGATATGGCAAATGGACGTCAAAACGGCATTCCTTAATGGTTACCTTAAGGAAGAATTGTATATGATGCAGCCGGAAGGTTTTGTCGATCCTAAGAATGCTGACAAAGTGTGCAAGCTCCAACGCTCGATTTATGGGCTGGTGCAAGCATCTCGGAGTTGGAACATTCGCTTTGATGAGATGATCAAAGCGTTTGGGTTTACGCAGACTTATGGAGAAGCCTGTGTTTACAAGAAAGTGAGTGGGAGCTCTGTAGCATTTCTCATACTATATGTAGATGACATACTTTTGATGGGAAATGATATAGAACTCTTGGACAGCATCAAGGCCTACTTGAATAAGAGTTTTTCAATGAAGGACCTTGGAGAAGCTGCTTATATATTAGGCATCAAAATCTATAGAGATTGATCGAGACGCCTCATAGGTCTTTCACAAAGCACATACCTTGATAAGATATTGAAGAAGTTCAATATGGATCAATCTAAGAAGGGGTTCTTGCCTGTGTTACAAGGTATGAAATTGAGCTCGGCTCAAAGTCCGACTACGGCAGAAGAAATAGAAGAGGTGAGTGTCATCCCCTATGCCTCAGCCATAGGTTCTATTATGTATGCCATGCTGTATACCAGACCTGATGTAAACCTTGCCGTACGTTTGGTAGGAAGGTACCAAAGTAATCCCGGCAAGGAACACTGGACAGCGGTCAAGAATATCCTGAAGTACCTGAAAAGGACTAAGGAAATGTTTCTCGTTTATGGAGGCGACGAAGAGCTCGTCGTAAAGGGTTACGTCGACGCTAGCTTCGACACAGATCTGGATGACTCAAAGTCACAAACCGGATACGTGTATATTTTGAATGGTGGGGCAGTAAGCTGGTGCAGTTGCAAGCAGAGCGTCGTGGCGGGATCTACATGTGAAGCGGAGTACATGGCAGCCTCGGAGGCAGCACATGAAGCAATTTGGGTGAAGGAGTTCATCACCGACCTCGGAGTCATACCCAATGCGTCCGGGCCGATCAAGCTCTTCTGTGACAACACTGGAGCTATTGCACTTGCCAAGGAGCCCAGGTTTCACAAGAAGACAAGGCACATCAAGCGTCGCTTCAACTCCATTCGTGAAAATGTTCAAGATGGAGACATAGAGATTTGTAAAGTACATACGGACCTGAATGTAGCAGATCCGTTGACTAAACCTCTCCCTAGGGCAAAACATGATCAACACCAGAATTCCATGGGTGATCGATTCATCACAATGTAACTAGATTATTGACTCTAGTGCAAGTGGGAGACTATTGGAAATATGCCCTAGAGGCAATAATAAAAGCATTATTATTATATTTCCTTGTTCATGGTAATTGTCTTTATTCATGCTATAATTGTGTTATCTAGAAATCGTAATACATGTGTGAATAACAGACACCAATATGTCCCTAGTAAGCCTCTAGTTGACTAGCTCGTTGATCAACAGATAGTCATGGTTTCCTAGCTATGGACATTGAATGTCATTGATAACGAGATCACATCATTAAGAGAATGATGTGATGGACAAGACCCAATCCTAAACATAGCATAAAGATCGTATAGTTCGTTTGCTAGAGTTTTTCCAATGTCAAGTATCTTTTCCTTAGACCATGAGATCGTGTAACTCCCGGATACCGTAAGAGTGCTTTGGGTGTACCAAACGTCACAACGTAACTGGGTGACTATAAAGGTATACTACGGGTATCTCTGAAAGTGTCTGTTGGGTTGACATGGATCAAGACTGGGATTTGTCGCTCCGTATGACGGAGAGGTATCACTGGGCCCACTCGGTAATGCATCATCATAATGAGCTCAAAGTGACCAAGTGTCTGGTCACGGGATCATGCATTACGGTACGAGTAAAGTGACTTGCCGGTAACGAGATTGAACGAGGTATTGGGATACCGACGATCGAATCTCGGGCAAGTAATATATCGATTGACAAAGGGAATTGCATACGGGGTTGATTGAATCCTCGACATCGTGGTTCATCCGATGAGATCATCGTGGAGCATGTGGGAGCCAACATGGGTATCCAGATCCCGCTGTTGGTTATTGACCGGAGAGTCGTCTCGGTCATGTCTACATGTCTCCCGAACCCATAGGGTCTACACACTTAAGGTTCGGTGACGCTAGGGTTGTGAAGATATGTATATGCAGTAACCCGGATGTTGTTCGGAGTCCCGGATGAGATCCCGGACGTCACGAGGAGTTCCGGAATGGTCCAGAGGTAAAGAATTATATATAGGAAGTGCTGTTTCGGCCATTGGGACAAGTTTCGGGGTCACCGGTATTGTACCGGGACCACCGGAAGGGTCCACCGGGTGGGGCCACCTATCCCGGAGGGCCCCATGGGCTGAAGTGGGAAGGGACCCAGCCCTTAGTGGGCTGGGGCGCCACCCCTAAGGGCCCATGCGCCTAGGGTTTAGGGGAAACCCTAAAGGGGGGGCGCCCCCTTGCTTGGGAGGCAAGCCCCCCACCCCTTGGCCGCCCCCCCCCCCCCCTAGGAGATCCATCTCCTAGGGCCGGCGCCCCCCCTTGGCACCCCTATATATAGTGGGGGAGAGGAGGGACTTGAGGCTACGGCTTTTGGTGCATCCCTCTCTCCCTGTTACGTCTCTCTCTCTCGCGTAGTATAGGCGAAGCCCTGCTACTATGACGCCCTGCATCCACCACCACGCCGTCGTGCTGCTGGATCATCATCAACCTCTCCTCCCCCCTTGCTGGATCAAGAAGGAGGAGACGTCTCCCGTCCCATACGTGTGTTGAACGCGGAGGTGCCGTCCGTTCGGCACTTGGTCATCGGTGATTTGGATCACGTCGTGTTCGACTACATCATCCCCGTTCTTTGAACGCTTCCGCACGCGATCTACAAAGGTATGTAGATGCATCTGATGACTCGTTGCTAGATGAACTCCTAGATGGATCTTGGTGAAACGAGTAGGAAAATTTTTGTTTTCTGCAACGTTCTCCAACATAATTAACTAAGTTCGGCCGTGAATTTCATGGTCTTGCTACTTGCTCTTGCATGCTCATTTTCATTTTTTATTATAGTTAATTAAGTTTTATTATTATTAAAATATAAGTGTTATGTGTCTTTTTTATCAGCCCAACGTTACAACTAAAATAGAATCTAACCAATCACTAGCAATCTAAGTTCCAAATGAATAGCAACTCAGTTCACAAACTAAATGGAGGCCTAATAGTTTTCACAAAAAAATGGCACATGCAAGGGCTATAATCCAAACAAACCCAACATACCAAAAGTTTGGTCATGCCCTCACTTTGGTCATAGCAAATTTTTGGTTGGGCTAGTTGCGGCACAAACCAAACACACCCTTAGTGCGAGAGAGAGAAAAATCAGCACAAAGGGAGGCAGAGGTGAGACGAAAAAACCCAGACGAAATAGATGATGGTGGGAGGTGAGGTAGAAAAAAATGTGAAACGAAAGCCTAAGAGCATCTCTAGCAGACACTGTATAAGTGTTCAAACCCTTATAATTTTTGTGTTCTACAGTTTTGGTCAAAAAAAGTGTCTGGAACACAAACCGTAAAAGTGGTCCAACCCGTAAATTTTTTAAGGGCCACCGAAAATGCACACCCGGAACCCTTATATTTGGAGGTTGGAAGGCCGAATCTAGGAGGCCCCGTATACCGGCCAAACCTCGTCGGAGCAAACACGCCGTCGCGGAGTTTGCCGAAATTCGCCCTAAACTTGACGGAATTTATCACCGTACACCGGAAAAGGTCGTTAGACGCCGCAATCAGTCGCCGCTGGTTCTAATTGGACGAGCTCGACATCGCCGCGGCCTCCCATGACCTCAGCCTGGCCGCCGGAATCCTCCCGGCGCGGCAGGCAAAGGGGCACGACTCGACTGGCGCGGCTGGCAATAGAGTAAGGCGAGGACGACGGAGGCGACGGGGCATGGCCGACGAGGCTGAGCGCGGCTGGCGTGGTGATGGGGCGCAACCGACAGGGACGGGGCGCGACCAACGGGCGACGGGTGACGGGGCGCGGTCGAAGGGCGACGGGGCACGGCCGGCGGGCGACGGGGCGCGGTTGGCGCGACAACGGCTGGACTGGAGGAAGGAGCTCTTTATCCCAGTTTTACAGTTTGTTTTACAGTATCTGTTCTGCCGTAGCTAAAATGAACCCTTAAAATGCATATTTTTTCGACCCATATCCTAGTTTTACAATTTGTGATTTTAAAGGGTTTGTCTACTACACAACCTTCTTCTTGTAGACGTTGTTGGGTCTCCAAGTGCAGAGGTTTGTAGGACAGTAGCAAATTTCCCTCAAGTGGATGACCTAAGGTTTATCAATCTGTGGGAGGCGTAGGATAAATATGGTCTCTCTCAAACAACCCTGCAACCAAATAGCAAAGAGTCTCTTGTGTCCCCTACACACCCAATACAATGGTAAATTATATAGGTACACTAATTCTGCGAAGAGATGGTGATACAAGTGCAATATGGATGGTAGATATAGGTTTTTGTAATCTGAAAATATAAAAACGGTAAGGTAACTAATGATAAGAGTGAGCGAAAACGGTATTGCAATGCGTTGAAATAAGGTCTAGGGTTCATACTTTCACTAGTGCAAGTTCTCTCAACAATAACAACATAATTGGATCATATAAATATTCCTCAACATGCAAAAAAATGTCACTCCAAAGTCACTAATAGCGGAGAAAAAATGAAGAGATTATTGTAAAGTACGAAACCATCTCAAAGTTATCATTTCTGATCGATCTATTCAAGAGTCCGTAATAAAATAACACGAAGCTATTCTTTCCGTTCAATCTATCCTAGAGTTCGTACTAGAATAACACCTTAAGACACAAATCAACCAAAACCCTAATGTCACCTAGATACTCCAATGTCACCTCAAGTATCCGTGGGTATGATTATACGATATGCATCACACAATTTCAGATTCATCTATTCAACCAACACAAAGAACTTCAAACAGTGCCCCAAAGTTTCTACCGAAGAGTCAAGACAAAAACGTGTGCCAACCCCTATGCATAAGTTCACAAGGTCACGGAACTCGCAAGTTGATCACCAAAACATATATCAAGTGGATCACGTGAATATCCTATTGTCACCACAGATAAGCACATGCAAAACATACATCAAGTGTTCTCAAATCCTTAAAGACTCAATCCGATAAGATAACTTCAAAGGGAAAACTCAATCCATTACAAGAGAGTAGAGGGGGAGAAGCATCATAAGATTCAACTATAATAGCAAAGCTCACGATACATCAAGATTGTGCCGAATTAAGAACATGAGAGAGAGAGAGAGATCAAACACATAGCTACTGGTACATACCCTCAGCCCCGAGGGTGAACTACTTCATCCTCATCATGGAGAGCGCCGGGATGATGAAGATGGCCACCGGAGAGAGATTCCCCCCCTCCGGCAAGGTGCCGGAACGGGTTTAGATTGGTTTTCGGTGGCTGCGGAGGCTTGCGGCGGCGTAACTCTCGATCTAGATTATTTTCTGGAGGTTTCTGTATTTATAGGAATTTTTTACGTCGGGAACAAGTCAGGGGGTCCTCGAGTCGTCCACGAGATAGGGGGCGCCCGGGGGGGTAGGGCGCGCCCCACCCTCGTGGACGGCCCGGAACTCTTCTGGCCCAACTCTTTTACTCCGTGGGCTTCTTTTGGTCCATAAAAATCATCAAAAATGGGCACGTCAATTGGACTCCGTTTGGTATTCCTTTTCTGTAAAACTCAAAAACAAGGAAAAAAACAGAAACTGACACTGGGCTCTAGGTTAATAGGTTAGTCCCAAAAATCATATAAAATACCATATAGATGCATATAAAACATTCTAGATGGGTAATATAATAAGAGCAACTCTAGCAGGCCCCGAAAAAAGCACGAAACTGTAAAATAACCGCCAGTTTACAGTTTTAGGCAAAAAAAACGATCAGAATAGAACCCGTAAACCATCCAACCCGTAAAAAAATTTAAGGGACACCGCAAACATCCTGGCCGAACCCGTGAAAATAAGGATTTCGGAGATGACCCGAGAACAACCTGTATACGTGAAAGACCGTTGGCGGAAGTCCAACTACCAACAGAAACTTCATGGCTCGCTCCCGTCCGCCCGTCCCGGCCGCCGGTGCACGCCCCGGCCGCAACGCCGGCCCTCACTCCCGCGCCCGCCCGCCGTCCGCCCCGTCCGCAGCGCCTGCCGGTAGTCCGCCGAGCCCGTCGGCCGTCTGCCACGCCGGCCTGCAGTTCTCTCAACGAGGAGCTAGCTAGGTAGCTAGCTAGCGAGCCGAATCGATTCGAATGGATCAGCTAGCTAGCAACTCAATGGATGCGCGTGTAGCTAGCGAACGGAGGAGTTCGGCCGCCGCCCGCGCTACCCCGGCGGCCTTGGCCTCCGCCCGCGTGTTGCGGCCGTCTGCTGCTGCAGTCGGCACTGCTGTTGGCCCCGGCCCGGTCATGCTCGCTGGCGAGCATGAGGAGACGGTCGCGGAGGCAGGACGGGCACAGGCCGAGAGGACGAATGTCGAGATGGGAAGGGCGTGAGGAAGAAGATGATATATTTAGATAATATTTTTTTTTTATGGGTTCTGTTCAGCCGCAACTAAAATCGACCCTTATAATCCGTTTTCCTCAGCCCGTAAAACACTTATGCTGGTCGTGGTTTTGGCGGGTTTGCTAGAGTTGCTCTAACATGGAACAATCAAGGGTCCGCTAGAGATGCTCTAAGTCCCCCTTTATGAGTAGAGACGAGCCAACATGTGGTTGAATGATTAGAGGGACTGTGGTATCCCCAGCCAATTAGGGTTCAAATCCAGGTGCTCGCATTTATTTCTGAATTTATTTCAGAGGTGCTCATAGGGATAAGGTGTGCGTGTATGCTTTCATAAAGGTGAGTGTATGCATATGTATATGAGCGCTTGTGTCTGTACTGATATTAAAAAAGACGAGAACATATCTGAAGATGGTGATTAATAAAAGTATTTAATTTCAGCTAATCACAGTGGGAACGAGATTGTAGTGTCCAAATTTCAAATTGGCCCAAAACGGCGTAAGATCTAGAAAATAATCTGCATGGTTCTTTTGATTAACTTAAAGATTTTCTCAATATCACGTACAAAAATTACATATCAAATTAATATCACATACAAATAATTGGCTGGCTTATGATTTGGACTTTAATCTCATACACATTTGGGCCTCTTTTGGTTTAGAGAAATTTTATAGGAATTCTAGAGGATAGGATTTTTATAGGATTTTTTCCTTTAGAGCCCTTTGGTTCATAGGATTGGTTCCTATCCTCCATATTTCATAGGAAAATAAAAAAAAAGCCTAGACTCAATGGAAAAATTCCTTTGTGTCAACCAAATGACATTTTATTTCCTATTCCTACTCATAGGATTTGAGATATATGTCATCTCATTTCCTACAAGATTCCTATTCCTATGATAATCCTATCTTATGAACCAAAAGAGGCCTTAAGTGCTCAGACAAAGGAATGGTTGACTCATACATCTCCATTCAAGATGTGGTGTACTAGATAGGATTTGTTAGGTGTGACAATTAAAAGCGAATGCGTACTATACATTTTCCTAATAATAAACTAAGATGTCGTAAATATCTTATCTTTATGAAAGACATATGTATATGTCATATTTATGAACCAAAACCAATCATTAGCATACATAATTTAATTTTAGAAATTTTAACTTTATTATTATTTTAAAAATACATAGAAAAGATGTTCCTGACAAAATAGTTGTTTTAAAGAAAGACAAACAGTAGAAGTCTAATTGAAAAAACAGAAAAAAAAACTGGTTAAGATAAAGTTAAATTAATATCAACCAAACTTTAAGATCCATTGATGAAACAGTTTGACGTGTATGTGAAGTACAAAGAAATCGAGCGAATTTACCCTGCTAAATGTCTTTTTCGACATTAAAGCGTATAACACCATTAAATTTTAACGAAATATTATTTTAATTAGGCTGCAACTGCTATATTTGCATTAATATTCATTCTTCGGGATAAGATTTTCTTTCACTAATAGTTATGTCATAAAAATAATAAATACATAATATGAATGTATTTCAAAATTTATGTAACCTCACTTTATATGCAAAGTTCCAAAAAAAGCTATGACAGATGATTAATGAACCGTGGGTGCACTTCACACGGGTCACACAGTTCAGTTCAGTTCAGTTCAGTCTTTTTACAGCTTACCTTGTAGGAAAAGGTTGTCTTCTTCTTCGCCGCTTCCATCCATCCATCCATCCTCAGGAGTCAGAGCCTCAGCTAACTTCTTGGAGCTTTCACTCCCCGAGCTGCCCTCCCCCGTTCCAAGAGCAAATCAGACGCCGAGGGGAGCGGCCGCAGAGCGAGTCAACCAGGTGAGCTGCTCCGCGATTCCCAATATTTACTAGTACTTGTCGATTTGCTCTGCCCTGCCCGGTTGGGTTAGAGTTGGACCCCCCATGTTCATCCTGCATCTACCGACCGATGCTCGATTCGAGCAGCATCCACTGCACGTTTTTGGATCTCGTCGGGCCTTGTTCTGGTGTGGGCACGGAATCTTGTTCCGGCGGTGCCACAAGAACAAGTCTTGCTGAATCTGGTGCTCATTGACTTTCTAGGAATTGGGGTTAGCAAGAGGGATTTTCCGTGCATTCTAGCCTTCTGAATTCTGATGCACACCTTCATAGCTGCTGGGACATCTCCCTGTTTTGTGCTCTGGGTCCCCAAATTAACTGTCCGGCAAACTTGTGAGCAGGCATGGCGGTGGCGAGCTCGACGAGGACGTCGAGGAGGCTTGCGTTTGTGCTACTCGTGCTGGCCTTTTCGGCCGCGCTAGCAGAGAGCAGAGATGCATATATGAGGAGCGCAGATCGATATGCCTGCATACTGAGTAAGTTGTGAATTCATTACAAGATTGAATGCTCGTATTGGTTGTTCTTGTTTGATATGCAGGAGTTTCTGTTCATGTCTCAATGGTATCCATGCTGATAATGCTAGGTAGGTCGACCAAATGCAGCAGTTGTGTGCCACCAATCCACTTTTCTGGAAAATACTTGCTAGAAAACCATCTGAAACATGTGATGCTTGCTACTGTATAATATACTCCCTCTGTCCCAAAATTCTTGTCTTAGATTTGTCTAGATACGGATGAATCTAATACTAAAACATGACTTGATACATCCATATTTAGACAAATCTAAGACAAGAATTTTGAGACAGAGGGAGTATGTATGAAGAACTGCCACTTAATTTTTGACCAAAATACTAATGGAGTACTATCTTTCAATTTGGTTTTGTGCTGATTCCAGAAATAATTCTGCATCTATTTTTCTACTTCATCTGGGTTGCACAGACACATACAAGTATGAATTGTGTTGTTGATGCCTGTGTTGTACAAACTATGAATTGTGTACTTGCTGCTTATTAGATATCTTTAGCTAGCAGTAGTCACAATTAGGGCATGTTATTCTGCTTCCTTTCACTGATTCTGAAAGTCTGAATTATCAATTATGGTTTCTCAAGAAGAAAACTCAGGTCCAGATGTGATAAGTTATGCTCACCACATCTTCAGCTGAACACCCCTCTCCTTGCAAAAATTGAAGTTCCACTATTTTTGGGTGTTCACCTTATGATAAGAACTGCAACTTATTTTTTACCAGAAGACTGTCTTCTTATTTTTTTTGCCAGAAGACTGTCCTTAAATAATCCTGCATCTACTTTCCAGAAGACTGTCCTTTTATTTTTGACCAGAAGACTGTCCTTAAATAATCCTGTATCTACTTACCAGAAGACTGTCCATGAATAATCCTGCATCTACCTACCAGAAGACTGTCTTTTTATTTTTGACCAGAAGACTGTCCTTAAATAATCCTGCATCTACTTACCAGAAGACTGTCCATAAATAATCCTGCATCTACTTTTCTGCTTTGATCTAAGTTGCAAAGACACATAATAGTATGAATCATGTTGCTGATGCCTGTATTGTAAGAAACTAAGAATTGCTTTACTTGCTGCCTGTTAGATATATTTAGCTGGAAGTAGTCACAATTAGGGCATGTAAATTCTGCTTCCATTTACTAATCCTGTAAGTCTGAACTCTCACTTATAGCTACTCATAAAGATAACTGTGATCCTGCTGTGACAAATTATGCTCACCACATCTTCAGCTAAACACCCCTCTCCTTGTAAAAACTCAAGTTCCACAGTGTTGAGTGCTGAGCTTATGAGTTATGATCAAACTGCTTTGCTGTATCCATTTCAGCCCAGGAAAACTTCCCTCCTGCAAGCAGAGGGTCAGGATTAACTTCGGCAAACGGAAAGCTGTGTGTACTATGTGAGCAATACTCAACCGAAGCTCTGGTCTACCTGCGACAAAACGAAACCCAAACCGAGATTCTCAGTGTCCTCCACCACACGTGTGCAAGCCTGGGTCCTCTAAGACAGCAGGTATGGCTAAATGGCAATGCCTGCCATGCATAGCATAATTGTAATCTCAGTAAACTGATTGGCTTTCATCTTCTCGCAGTGCATCACGCTGGTCGACTACTACATTCCCGCTTTCTTCTTGGAGGTTTCTGTGGTTAAACCTGAAGAGCTCTGTGAGTCGGCGCACCTGTGCCCAAAGGGGGCGGCGACTCTGTCGTCCACACGAGGGGATGCCTGTGGTCTATGCCATCATGTTCTTGTTGAAGTTCTTATGATGCTTAAGGATCCCAACACCAAGGTAACTGTCATGTTCTCAATCGCATTTACCGATCTTCTGTGCAATGGTTGGCTTGTACTTTGCACATGGCTAATGCTTTCTTGTGCATGTCGCGATTTTTTGCAGCTGGAGATAGTCGGGCTTCTTTTCAAAACATGCAGCAAGGCGAAGAACTATGAACCGCAGGTGAGTTAAGTTCGGAAACAGTCGTAGTTACCGGAACACAGACGAATCTGCCTGCAGTTAAATGATAGCATATCACAGGATCACCTAGTTCTCATGGTCTTTTGTACAACAGAAATAACTGGGAAACCCTGACCTGTTCTAATGCTTCTGAAAGTTAGCTGTTCAATACTACAGTGCTTTTCTCCAATACACCAGCTCCAGTAATATACAGTATATACCAGTTCAGGATCATTAGAACTTTAGATGTTGCTAACTATTTGTGTAATTGGCTAACTTTGTAACAACTGAATGGTACGCATAAACCTTTTGGCGTTTTTGACGCTTTGCAAGGTATCTAGTTTCTTGTTAAAAAACGGTATCTAGTTTTGTTCTGCTCACAAATCTGCTTTTCTTTTTATCTCTCAGTGCAAGAGGCTTGTCCTTGACTACATCCCACTGATTCTGCTGAAGACCCAGGAGTTCCTTGAGACGACAGACGTCTGCTTTGCGACACATGCCTGTAAAACAGGCATGCAAGCAACCATTCCTCTCTCCGCCGCTTTGTGAAGAACAAATATGTAGGAATCATACAGGGGCAAAGAAGCCTGTAAATGTTCCTCCTGTATTTTGCTCAAGCACTGCCAAGCTATGAAACTTGGTTGTGCGAGGGTTTGTCTGTACAATTTGAGCTCTGCTCTCTGAAGTTTATGCAGCAAGCCAGCAGCTGTACTATCATTCATTTGCTCAGCACATAATCGTCTCAGAGCAGCATACTGCGCAATTGTGAAAAGTTACATCACATTGTATCTACTGGCTATATATCCAGTCATGATGGTACTATTATTCAGTGTTCATGTCTTGCTTTGGCATTAGCAAGTGAAGCAATTTTTATTGGGAAGGTAATCCTGGATTTTGATATGAAAAGATTGATGAGATTGGGTTGTTAACATACTTGGTACCAGAAATACACATTTCAATTCACATTAAATTCTCCAGAGTTAGAAGTGAACTGAAGAAACTGAAAGTGTTAGATTTAGTAATCCATTCAAGGGCAGAATAGCACCAGATGCCCTTAATTCTCCAGAATTGGGAGTAACTACGAATGTTAGATTTAGTTGTCCATTCAAGGCCAGACAGAATGTAGCTACCAGAGCACATTTCACAAAAACACAGGCTTAACTTGATAATTGAGTTGTCAAATGACACCCACAGGAAGGATCACAAACAATGGTGCAGATTCAAGTCTTTGATGATTTAGACCCTAGTAGAAGGAAATATACACATCACAGCAGGCCATTACTACAATAGAGTTTCCACATCCATGTGCTGATGAGACGTGTCTTCTCATTGCATCCTCTCCTTTCTGAGCCTCTCAAGCTCCTTAACCATCTGCCAGTGCTCCAGGGAAAGGCTCTTCTCACCAAAGCTTGAGGCTGTTATCTGAGCCATTGTCAGCCATCTGCACATCAGCGCAAACAAAGTTAGTCAGATGGAGGTTCATAAACTCCCATGTTATCGCAAACGCAACATGTTAGACACCCAAGATTACCTGCTAAGTTCAGTGCAACCCAAGCTCCTGTCGTTGCGCATGGCACTGACCATTTCATCTTGGATCGTCTACAGTTAAGATGCAAACATTGAGCAAACTCAGTACATGCTAATCTGAAATTCTGAATCTGCTAAATAAGAAGTGGAATGGGGGATAGTTACCTGGTAAATCTCAGGTTCAGAAGACTGAGGAAGAGACCTCCCTGTGGCCAAGTACCACCTCCAGCTCTCAAGTTCCTCAGAAGTAGCATTCACTGCAGAAACAGTGGATGGACGAAACGGCACTACCAAGTCTGAAGGCAGGATGTTTGATTTTCCCTCAGAAAGAGTAAGTAGCTGCACATCGGTCGCCATCTCCAGCTTGTAGTACTCAAAATCATACTCAACCTGTAAGTACACCAGACAATTTATAAATGAAAATTACCCAGCAATGATAATTTGGAGGTTCATGCTTGAAGTATCATGCCATCACTAATTCAGTTTAGATGTGCGCAGTTGGTTACACCTAAGTGCTTGTCAATTTTGATTCAAATTTTCATTCACTGTTGGATCATGTGCCATTGACCTAAAATTGTTGATACCGATATGTATATGCAGACAAAAGACTTACGCACCACTAAAACAGGATGAGCATAGGATCTTATAGAAATATAATGCAATACATTCTTATATGTATCATGTCTTAAATACAAATTCAGGGAGAATTATTACCATCTGTGACTCCATCAAGTTCTTAAGCAGCATCGTATTCTCAACACCTTTAGATGCCAAAGATCCAGATTGCAAGAGAGTTTCATCAAATGTCAAGTGAGAGCCTTGAGGTAGCTGAAGAACTCCTGTAACCAACCTACACCAAATTTTATGAAGAGCACAGTTTATAGGTTAGCTCCCAATAAAGGCAAGGAGTTACATACTTATGGAATTTGACTGGACAAACAAAAAGAAACTGAACAGGACTTACCTTCCCGTCTTGTTGTCCTTTCTAGGTTGAAGTGTGGCTGTGTTGAGATACTCAATTGACAGAGGAACAGCTTGTGAATATGGCATTAGTCCCTGGATCAAAGTATTTAGCTGTTTTCCAAAAATGGAAACACTTTCTCTGTTAAATCCAGTGAAATTCAAGGAGAGCCTGCCAACAGTGACCACATCCACCCTAGTTCGTAGCTGTAGAGATATTGAAAAGGCAATGAAATCATTAAACCAACATACAAAATATCTGGCAAAAAGCATGAAAAGAAAGCACTGTGCAGTGATAAGACATACTCTGGATAGAAGATGCAGCAGTAAACAGTTAGCTGCCAGGTCATCTTTCCCTAATACCAGAGTGAGATGTGAGAGCAAAGATTGCCGGATGCCTTTTAGGAGACTTGGTGAAGGCTGCATAATCAAAACAAAAATATGTCAATAAAGCAATGGTCAAGAGATGTGTATATTAGCACGAGGAAATGAATTACATGGTAAAACCAGCAAGTCCATTTCTGAGTTCAAAGTTATAAATTCACCTCAACAGCAGGACACTTTGCTAGAAAATCAACAGATGATAATTTTCGCCACACCAAACAGTGAAGACGGGGCACCTATGCAAACAGTTTTAGAGGTCAGGGCAAATATTAAAATATGCATAGAAATTCAAGTTTCTGTGTCACGCATGAAATCAAGCACTATGCACCCTATAATAGGCATACCTTGCTGGGAGGCAACTGAGCTGTTACATCTTCTATGAGATCAAACATTATATCATCCGAATTATCATTGGGAGCAGCAAGTTCTGGGTCAAATGTGTATACCCCTATGAACTCAGCAACATCATTTAGTTTCACTTGACTTTCAGGCATATCATAGATCTGCAGTGCATGAAAGTCTGTAAGCAATAGGACTTGCGAGAACAGGAAGCACGGCAAATAAATTAGCTAATGTACATTTCACACAAAAAAGTTCAGGTGCCCCACCTTCACTAGACATGAAAAGGAGCTTCCAGGAATATGATGATCATTCCCATTCATCTGTGGCACGTTTTCACTTGCTGGCATTTCTGCTGAACTAGATGGGATCTGGACGTCATCTTCCTTCTGAGAAAAAGCAAATGCACTTTATATCAGATAACCAAACCCTTCATTCTATATGACTTCAGATTAGCATGAAACGGAGCATAATTAACTAAAACATGTTACTATTCAATTGATATGCTTCCTTATTCTATTTTATGATTATGCTAATCTATATCCAGACAAGTAATTTAGGCTATCAAATGCTAGATGAACTTCAAACCAGGAACAGATACACGGTAGATTATCATATGGGGAAATGACAATGCTCAAGCATGAAGTTGCTTGTAGAAAACTAAGTTCGGTTCTTACTGGTTTCTTGCTGCATGAAGAACTCTCGCCATTTCCATTTTCCGAAACCTGTAGCAAGCAATGCATTAGTGCCAATGGCAGTTACTGGACACAGAAATTGTTAATAGAATGCATTACTGTAACAACATGACAAGAGCTTACATCCATGGCATCATCATCTCCATCCCTCTTCCTTTTCTCCCTTTGTTCAGGTGACAAGCAGTTTGCCATTTGGCGCAAGTCAGGCCCAGGGGAAGAGTCCAGTGTCCACGAATTCTGCCCAGGCACCTGAAAGAAGCCAATCACACAATCAAGATGGATTCCACCAGCCAATCACACAATGAACTCTAAAATTGATAAAATGAAAACAAGTGCGCAGGGAAGTAGTAACATACAGGCACACAATGGAAGAGATGGCGCTCCCAGAGATGTGAGTCACACGGGTGCGGCATCGCGAATGGTGAGAAATCTGTGAACTTGTTCGTCCTCCAGGTAGACCCATCCTTCACAAACAGTGTTCATACAGGTAAGCAAAAGAAGCACTAGCCGAAGTTTGACGGCAGCATATGGGCAGAGTCATGTCGGTACCTTGAAAGCCCCGGCATAGAACTCGTTCCCAAGCATATCCTGAACCATTCCCCGGAACCGGACAAGGGTGTTGGGTTTGATCAATCCGAGATTTGATGCATCCAACAATGGAACCTGGAAAAGACAAACACAGTGTAAGAAATCTCGTTTCACCTGGTTAAAGACAATTTGCAATCTCCCAACAGTCCAGTAGGATCTAATACATACAGTAAAAAAATAAATCCCTTTTCCCCACCATAAATCCGTAAACACATTTGCTCTCAAGTCTCAAGCATTCTTCTACCTTCTATTCATTTTGATACTAACCATTTTTCCCCTTTTACAGTGCAGAGTGCGGACTGTGTACATAAGATTATCAAATTTTTATGATTTATTTATCTAGGATGAGGCCGATTAATCTGTAACATGATAGCCTGATACATGGGAAACTGGCAGACGCCAACCAGATCGCGAGTGGATAACCTAATCTCGTGCACACGACAGGGAAATAAAGCCAAGAACAGAGACGACGAGGGGTCGATACCTTGTCGAGGCCGCCCTGCTCGAAGAGGAAGGAGCGGAAGACCTCGCTGGCGCCCCAGTCCTTGGACCGGAACGCCGCCACCGGGTCGCGGCCCCCGGACTCCGCCGCCGCCGCCCTCTCGAAGGTGGCGCGCACCGCGCCCAGGGGGTTGCCGACGAGGTCGTACTGCGGCCCCACCATCCTCTCTGCCTTTCTCCGGCGGTGGATCTCGCTCTCTCTTCTTGGGGAGTTGGGAGACCGGGAGACTGGGAGCAATGGCGGGGAGGTGGTGCGGCGGGGAGGGAGGCGGGGAGGGGTTATAAGTTGTCAGGGTTTCGCGCCACTGGCGGCGGTGCTTCCCGCCGTTTCTCCCTCCGTTCCCGCCATTTTCTGTGGGCTGGGTGCGTGTACTGGGCCGACCCAGGCCCAATTTTGCCGTGGTACAAGTGATGGGCCTGCATCAGGACTGCGAGCGAAATGGAGGAAATGCAACATGCCAACAAGGCCCAGAGGCCCATCCGGTTCATGTACAAGTTCTTTTTACTACTAACATTTCTGTTACCCCCTAAAAAAACTAACATTTCGGTTACCCCCTCAAAAAAAACACTAACATTTTTGTTACCCCCAAAAAAAACTTACATTTAGATAAGAAACAAGATGTCAGTAGCATAGTTTAACATTTGTCTTGGATTCTCTTGAAAATAACATATTTGTTTGTTTTAGATATTGAGAAAGAAAGCTTTCCCACCATCTATTATCGTAGGATAAGAAGCATAATCATATTTATTATTTTATGTCAGGCATCATGATCGAACAAAATTGGCTCGCAAAGTTTGTGCGTATCATTTCGATATGATACAAAAAATGGCATAACGTTTCTTCAACAATGACTAGCCTAAACAAGTCTTGTCTTTAGCAACTGGCAATGGAACCCAAGAGAGAGAAAAATGCATCTTATATCACAAACTGAAAGCTCAAAGATCACCACAGACCATTCACTGAACACTTGTACAAAAAAAGAATGTAAACTACGTGTTGATATTTATGTCTTGCGACCAAAGTTACAACCGCGGATCCGAAGCTGAACATGCGAAAAATAATACTACAAGAGATCCCCTTCCCAGCAATTGAAATTTTGTATCTTAGCTTCAACAAAGGTAGATCTGCCATTTGGAGTCATTTGGGGTGAGATTCACTTTTACAACAGCACCACAGGCATGCATGGTAAGCCAAAACAGAAGTAAAAAAAGGGGGGGAAGAAAAAAGGCCCAAAAATGGAACAAGGAACGTTCATTACACTCAGGGCTGGCCTGGCTTCCTTCCAGCCCTACTATCTGCCTACTAAACTGAATAATTATGTATATAATACCATGAACCAAGGTCCGAAGCGGCGTTCATGCCCGCGAGCGCTTGGAGCTCCACATGGGCACCTTCAGAGGTCGGAGCAGCAGCGTTCATGCCCGCGCGTACTTGGAGCTCCACATGGGGACCTTCAGAGGCTCGTCGGTGGTTGCAGCAGCTCCATTCTCGGCGGCGTTCAAGGAGTCTGCGATCAAAGGGTCTGATTCGCCTTCCTTCACCTGCCATGCAGATGACATGCGAGGTAAATAACAAGAAAATTGTAGCAGTAACCGAGGTAAGAGGGGCTGAGAACCACCATCCAGCTACATATGAAGCACATCAAAAATAATTGATAGGGCTTATAAAGTGGACTACCCGGTGAAACTCATGCTAGGTGAATTATGCTTACTCCTTAATCACGTCGCTCAGCAGATCAGGATTCCAAAATACAGAAAATAGCAAGAGCTCAAAGCACAATGAAAATACCCAGGGAATGTACCTGAGTGACTTGTGGAGAGGCTTCAGTGGGCTTTGGAGCTTCACGGGTGCAGAAGTATGAATATAGTCCCATCCCAACCACTGCAATCAGGATTCCAAGTATATTTCTCCAGCTAAACGGATCGTGCAGCAAGACATAGCCGAAGGCAAGAACCAAGCATGTCTTTAGATGGCCAAGGACTTGGTAAGTTACGGGAGATGTCTTCCCAATCACAAGGAAAGTGCTGAAGTTCACCGAGACTGATATCAGACACGACAGCACGATGAAGAACTGCAGAAATGATAAGAACAAACTATGAATCACATGAAGCCGTGTCAAAAATCAAGGTAAGCTTTCACAGCCTAGTTCAATACTTACCAGAACTTGAGGTGTGTATGCAAAAGCAAAGACATTTTTGTTAGTCAGAAATCCATCGAGGAATGGACCAACAATGAACAGGGTCAATGCTTGGTATGGGCATGATTGGTACAGCAGCTGAGTTGAAGATACTTTGAACTTCTTTTGAATTGTATTGGTCATCTGATGGCTGGTTAAGGACTCAAATCGCACACCATAAAGCAAACATAATACTCAATCGTGAAGTTTTTTCAGCATTGTAACCAAGAGGTATATTCCGAGTAGGATAGAAAATCTACAGTACCTATTGTAAGTTCAGAAGGAAAGTAGAAACAAAGTGGCTGTCAAGAAAACAAAGTAGCTGTAGGGAGTCACTTCTATTCATTATTTCATTAGCTAATACTGACAAACTACATGATGTGCAGCTAGTTACATGCAACATTTAATATATGCAGATGATTTGGCAAGCACAGAAAGTTTTACGGTAGAAGAAAACAACTATTGTCGAAAGGATACAATTTGAGCAATACAGGTTGTGACGATGGCCAGTAGAGACAGCACAGATCCCATAGCATTGAGCTGCAGATCAGTCACAGTTGCAACTCCAACACCAAAAAGGAGCACACTAAGGGACAGCTGGATGTAACGACTGCACAGTAAAGATAGAAAATCAGTCGGATGATAATTAGTACTCCAATATAACAGTGGACATGATGTATCAAAATACCAACCTGAACTTCTTCCTGAAGAAAAGAGTCTCCAATATAACAGTGCAGGGAATAATGGCCAGCTTTGTCATCTGGACATAAAGAGCATTTTTAGCATGAGCTTGGTGTAGTGTAAGGTCGGACAACGCGCTCATGCAACATGTAATAACTTAACTGAAAACCCTTCTCCTAAGATGTCGTTTGCAATGAAATATAGTAGGGACACTACTGCATGCGTTAAAGTCACACTAATTTTATGCACACCCAACGTCCCATCCAAAGCAACTATTGCCATTCTAGATAAGGAACTGAATCGACTATGAAATCTTGAAAAGTTCTGGCACAGTGGAAGCAAGGAACACCGCTTACCTGATAGAAACCAACAGAGTTGAAACCCAGACTCAGATTGAGAAGCCCAATCGAGATGCCGTTGAGCACTCCGAACCCCATGACGGTCCTTGCGTCGAAAGGTTTGTGCTCAAAGAGCTTCATGCATAAGGCCACATGGAGCGAACAGAATGTCACCAGGAGATGCCAGCTTGTCAACGTGGTGGCTGCACAATAAAGAACAAAGCTGAGTAAAACTTCGGGGCAATCTACCTGCTTTTGTTTTACTAATATGTTTAGATGAACCACTACTCTTTTCTTCTCAACATATTGTTTGGCAGGGTGTAAGCTCACTCTAGCTCCCTTCTCCTAGACATATTCATTCCAGCAAGTCACCCTAAGCATCAGTAGCTGTAATTCATTCAAGCTGAGCACAGGACAAATTTATTTTGTTCTAGTCATGATGTGCCAACCCACGGATGCTCGAGGAACTCCACCGACGGCGATTCCCCTCATCGAGACAAAAAAAGGTAACTGATTTTGCGGTTCGCAGTAGACAAAATTCTCACAGGCCCCAGATTTCCACTAGCCACTGCCCACGACCTTAACCGAATCTGGACCTCGCGTGCCTACGAGCGCTACGCGGGCGAAGCATGGAGCGCAGGCATCCAGGGAGGCGAAGCGCCAGCGAGGACAGGGAGCGGAGCACTGCACATCTGGAGGGCGAGAGGCGAGATTGGATCTCATACCGAAGATGAAGCCGAGGGCGCTCATGAGCGCCTTGTTGCAGATGACAATGGAGACCGAGGAGACGACGGAGAGGCTGAGCGCCCCCACCGTCCCCAGCTGGAACTTCTCCCCCGCCAGCCCCATCTCCGCCGGCCGCCTGCCTTGGCTACAGAGCACCGGAAGCAAGAAGCAGCAGCCGACGAGCTTCCCACCGAACCACGCCGCCGGCAGGACCTGCGCAACAGGAAGAAGATCACATTCCAATCGAGCAGCCGCGGCAAGGGACGGGCTTCCCGCCGGCCGGTCAAAGCAACCGAGCGGCAGCACCACCAACCTCTTCGGAAGTCCAGGTGCTCGGAGCTGGATCTGGGAGGGGCGCGCGCGGGGAGATCTGAGGGGGCGAGCGGCGAGGGATCTGATCGGGTCGGGGGGTCAGCTCCGCCCGCGGTCGGTCGGCAGCTGGTGCTGTTCAGTCGTGCTGCGTTCTTGGCCTCCACCCGTCCTCTCCCTCTCTCTCTCTCTCCTGCTAACCGGAGACGGAGACAGGGGCTTTTATATAAAAACGAGACATTTCCGCCCGGTGGTTCCGGGTTTGGTGGTGGGCGCTGGCCAGGGACCTGACCGTGATTATCAATCGTAACAGGGGGTGGCTGGCGATTTGCTCCGGGGACATGTTTGATTAGAAGTAGTAGTAGGTGTTGGAGGCCACGTGTGTGAATGAGAGGGATTTTGTGATTGTTGGCGTTTGGTCGATCATCATTTGCCCCCTGCTGGACTCAACTCATTGAAATTGCTTTGGTGATTAGTTTATGTTTATGTTCTCTTTAGTAGTATTAGGTGGTGCAAAAGTGAGCTTTTTTTCCAATTCATTCAACTTTGAGCAGTCATGGTGTTTATATTTATAAATGTTTAAATGTTGGGCTTAGGGTGCGACATAAGCTGAAGGAGAAGAGGGGAAGGGGGCGGATTTGGTGGGGGTGGATGACGATGGCTGGGGTTAGCAACGATAAGAGGAGGCGAAGGCAATGAGGTTGCGACACCGCAACAGCGAGGGCATTTACAGTGAGGGGTAATGGTTTTATATGGGACTTGAAGATAGGTTGGTCGAGATGTGGGTGGTGCTCATGCCGCCCATGGCATCGACCAAAGTAGGGGGTGACAGAAAGAGAGAGACTGGGCAAGGAAAAGAGAGAAGGACAAAATTGTGGAGGTGGGCGTTGGCGTGGCGGCGGGAGGCACGAAGCGGCACGCCGTTGAAGACGGTACTAGCGGAGAAAGAATTCGCTATAATTTTGGTGTCCTTTTTGCAAAGTTACATGACCTTATCTGCAGAGGGAATACAGAAGCAATATATCACGTAACACAAACAAAAGTAGAAGCGGATGACGCCTTTCAATGGAGAAACCACGGAAAACAACAATTCTGCTTGGTTAATACGAAGCTTTCGGTGTTTATCATTGCTGCTGCATGGCATAGTCGAGCATGCAATGCAGCCCATGGTTTGGCCCAACAACCATAACGATAATACTTAACTGATCCCCTTTCATGCGTCACCGTTCCTAATTGAACAGCCAGGCACACAAGCACGTCGTCCTTTGACACGACACTAGCGTGCCATACACAATCGTCCAGTCCACACGCCACCGCCCATAAGGCCGCCCCACCCCTTCCTCATTGTAGTGGCCACACATCCCCACGTCAGTGTATCTCATTTAAGAGGTAGGTCACGGGCCTTGGAAAATCGTCGAAAGATGTAGTAGTCGTGTCAATTGAACAAGTTTGTTGGTTTATTCGTGTTTCTCCCTATATATGGGTTTATGAGGTCCTTTTAGTCCCGATGAATCCGCATCCACATTGTATTCACACTGCGTTTGTTTCTGGTAGTGCCGTTTGCTTTTGAAGTTTTTGTGTATGTGCCCGCTTCCACGAAAATGATAATGCGAAAACAAATTCAGCAGCAAGCAGTTCAATCTATTTTTATCCCGTTTCATTCATAGATAATACTCCGGTCGTTCCAGAATGCACTGCCTGTGTTTGTTTCCCAAAAGTCAAGCATGACTGTGTCTGGCAAAGTTCATAGAATAAAACTGTGGACATCTAAAATGCTAAATAAGTAAAACATAAAAAATGCACTTTCATAGTGAAATCCGGTGATGCTAAACATGCATGTGTTGTGGATGCTGATGTGTTTTTCATGTAAACTTGTCCAAGCATAAACATGCTTCCTTTTTCAGAAAACCTAACGTGCACCATGTTCTGAAACCTAAGGAATGGCACTACGTACTACTCCCTCCGCCCGGAAATATTTATCGAGAAAGTGGATGTATTTAGATGTATTTTAGCTCTAGATATATCCATTTTCACGACAAGTAATGCCGGACGAAGGGAGTACATGTTTCATTGTCCATTTTTAGTCGGTGCGGCGGCGTGCGCCATTATTCTGGCTGTTGGCTGTTTTGGCGGTCTCTCCCCGCGGTTCCACGTAAATGGCAGTCAGCCCCAGGAAGAGGGAGAGAAAGCTGCTGATGTGGCCGTGGCGCTGATTTCCATGGGAGTTTGGCAGTGGAGGACAGTGGTGCGCGGAAAGCCACAGCCAGTAGGGAACCCAGGCCGTTCATACGAACTGGAGCACACCCCTCCAAATGGCAGGCCGAGTATACGAAAGGAACATGAGCCACTTCTTCTGATAATTCATTTCTGGCGGTGCGCGTGTGGGAGATGCAGTGCTAAGAGAGCGGACGTCGTCTTCTGACGGCGTCTATATGCGCCGAGACCTCTCCCTGCTTGCCTGCCGTGGGTGTGCTCCTTGGAGGTACGTGCGCATGGATTTGTGGCGTTCCTCCGCTCGAATCTCCTGATCGTTCACCGTCGCTGGTCTAGAGCCAGATGCATACACAGCAGAAAATTCAGTATATAGTACAGTAGAAAATTCAGTAGTGGAAGGGAGCTCCGACTCCGACAGGTAGCTGATTGCACTGCACCGGGATCTCCTTCAGTGCTGGGCGGGAATCTTGCGGCAGCGATTCCTTGATGCGGTCAATGCTGCAGCGATGGCCCAAATCTACAGCCCGGAGCACTCCTTTTTTGTACTCGCTCTGCACTACTTGCTTATTAGAATCCGTGGACGTAAAAAAGAAAGAATCTATTTGCATTTCTCCCCTTGGCAACGAGAGATGGTCATCTTCTCGGTGTCTTCGTGAGGTGTGGACTCGCTTCCAAAACAATTCTTCTACTAGGTTTTTCTTCTTGGTTGGTTAGGCCGTGTGGATAAGGAGGAGGGAGGGGAGGAAAGCGAGAGGCGCATGGCTATGCTAGCTTTAGAGGGTTCGGTGGCGCGCCACTTTCCCCGCAATAAACATGGCGGAAATTCCCCATTGGCGTGGATATTAGTTGCTTACAGAGCGTAACGGCGAGTTGTTGCGCTGGTTGGTTGGCTGGGTTCGCTCCCATGGCCATGGCCTCCGCCACCTGATCCACACGACCACACATCCGGCGCTTCTACGGGCTCCATTCTTTTCGCGCAGGGCCTTCCCATGCACTGCCGTTGCATATTTGCATGCGCCACCGACACTCCTCCCGGCCTCTCTGCTCCAAAGTCTATAGCCTACTCAGCGCTGACTCGTTGTTCTGTTCAGGACCAGGGTCCCAAGACTGATCACTGCGCTGCTCCCTTCGCCCCATAATAGAAAAGCGTTTTTGACACTACACGAGTGTCAAACGCTCTTATGTTATCGAATGGATGTATTCATACAGTATAAAAACACTCTTATATTATCGAATGGATATATTCATGCAATATCAAAAACACTCTTATATTATGAGATGAAGGGAGTGGTTAACGATGTCATCCATGTCAGCCGGTTTGGATGGATCGTAGTACTCTCCTTGACTAGATTTTTTGCATCTACGTAGTACTTTTCTGAATTGAAGGTCATTCTCAGGATCAGTTCGGCCGTTTTTGGTTCAGAGTTGAATCAAGCACCGACGCTCTTGGAGAAACGCCCCTTGTGTAGACTGGTAATCCCGTTTGACGTTTCCTTTGTTCGATGCAGTCGTTTGATCTTTGATGTTGCAGTACTGCTGGTCTGCTACCAACGACTACAGTAGATGGATGGTGATTGTTGTATCAAGACTAAAAGTGTTTCGCTAGAAAAGTATGCATCGTATTTGATTTTCTTTCCTTTATTGATAAAGTACGACACCTTCTGGTGCCAACCTCTCTGGTGGTATACGTAGGATCTGTAGGGTTGGGTGCTTGATTAGGTGGAGCTAATTAAATTAGGAACAAATTTTTTTTAGAAAAGGTCATCATGGTTAGCTTTATTGATTGAAAATAGGGATTACATCGTCTACAAGGTTCGAAACGAGAAAGCCCGGAGGCTCATCGGTCCAACTAAGAGAAATCTTATTACAATAACTGTAGTTAGCTAGCACATGCGCTGCTTGGTTACAGGAACGTGGGCAGTATTGAAATTTGACCTTCCCAATCAATGAAGAGAGATCCACACACTCCGCAAAAATAGCTGCTGCTTCATCCCACCATCTAGCTTGGCCATCACATGATTCTATCACCGTTGTGGAGTCCGATTCTGCTTCAATTCAGGGGAAACCAAGTGAATTTGCAAAAGCCAATCCATCTCTCATCGCAAGGGCCTCGGTGGTAACTACATTAGCTGCATGGGGTATAAATTTACACCGCGCCGCTAGGAATGTTCCCTTCTCATCCCTAATCACAGCTGTTGTAGCACCCAAACCTTCATCAACAAAAAAGGCGACATCAACATTTAGTTTGACAAACCTGGGTTCTGGTATCCTCCATTTTTCTACGGTAGTATTCATCATCTTCTCATTAACCTGATGGTAATTATTTGCTATCGCCAATACAGACATCGGCCATTTAAAAGTAGGAGGAGGCATTCCATCATGAGTGAATTGCCGGCGGATCCACCATAGATACCAGCTCCCCACCACAATGACTTGCTTGACATCCAAATTAGGTTTCAAAGGAGCCGGGCTAGATCCACCAAGGAGTAAATGTTCCAGTATGATAGAACCCGAACGATTCACCGACCTGGCTTCGGCAATTGTTTCCGAGATGCCTAATCTGCTCCAGAGTTCCCTTGCGTGAATACAATCAAATAGCAAATGCTTAATATCCTCCGCACCATGATGACAGATTGGACATGCACCATTTGTATCTACATGTCTGTTAGTAAGGATGGATTTAAGCGGCAATATCCCGTGCAGCGCTCTCCAGCAAAAAATTTGGATTTTACGTGGGATGCAAAGCTTCCAGAGTACACTCCACACTGCCGGTGTATTCAATCTGTTAGGATGTGTCGGTGCAGTTGCATGAGCCCCAAAAGTTCGAATCCACTGAATACGGTACGCTGTATGAACAGAAAAATCCCCTTTCCGATCAGGGTGCCATGCTATAAAGTCATCAAAAGAATTGTAGTTTAACGGGATTTGTAAGATCATGTTAACATCTACCGGATTTAGGATCGACCGAAGCAAGTCTTCATCCCATGATCCGGTGTTGGGGTCGATGAGCTCTTGGACAATGGAAAGAATAGAATGGCCTCTCAACGATATCACCTTCCTGTCCGGGCTAGCTGGGATCCACGGGTCCCTCCAAATTAGGAACAAATCTTGACATGGATGCGTCCTTGTAAGGTTGTTGCTTGGGCTAAACAATGGGAGAAATGCGAACATATCTGGTCCCATCTTGCAGGTGTATGTTCATTCGCCTAAAAACGCTTATAAGAGCATCTACAAGCCAGGTTGCAAATTCAATCCCTCAAACGCCCGTCCGCGGATATTGACTGGGCACGCAACATTTGATGCCTTTCACACCCGCGTTCCTCGTATGTGAGCCCTCAAACCCATACAAATAGCTGGCAAAAAATACACAAAGCTGGACCCCGTGTAGCTCCCGCGAGCGGCCCGGGCGTAACCCTAGCCTCCCGCCGCCGCCAACCCACACCTCGCCTCTCCCCTCCCTCGCCACACCCCATGCAGCTCCCGCGAGCGAAGCCCGTGCGTGCGTCGGCGGTGGCGGGATTCTTCCCTCCCCACGAGGCATCCGGGCGGCGCGGGACGGCCAGCCATGTGGTGGCTCATCAGGCCGGCAGCGGCTTGGGGTGGCTCCGAGGGGCGGCGTCGGTGCTCTACTGCACCGGGTGGTGCGAGGCGACCTTGGCGCACGGCGAGGCCAGATGCGGGCCGGCGCGCGGATCTGGCGCGGCTGCGGTTGATCGGGCTCGAGCTGGCCGCGTCGGGCGGCTGAGGGTGTGGCGTCGGGGCGGTGGCCTCAGTCTGGGCTCCCGATGGCCTGGGCGTGGACGGCGTATGTGCGCGCGGCGGCTCTTAGCTCCGGATGTGCGCGCGGAGCGCGGATCGACAGCCGGGCGCGGCGGCGGCAGGCGTACGTCGGGCACGGGAACCAGCCGGGCGTGGCGGGTGCTGCTCCGGAGCGCGAGGTGTGCCGCGGGCGGCGGACCTGCTCGTCTGCTCTGCTGCTTCGCTTGCGGCTCCAATCTGGATCTGACGTGAGCTGTTTCTTCGATTTGGTGCTGCTCTTCGCGATGTGGTGTTGGTTGTTGTGGTGGTGGTGGTCGTGGTGGTGCTGCGGTGGTGGAAGGTGGCTTCGGCCAGGGGGCGTTGCGTTTCTGGTCGCGATGGTGAAGGAAATATGCCCTAGAGGCAAATTAATAAAGTTGTTATTTATATTTTTCTTATATCATGATAAATGTTTATTATTCATGCTAGAATTGTATTAACCAAAAACTTGATACATGTGTGAATACATAGACAAAACAAAGTGTCCCTAGTATGCCTCTACTAGACTAGCTCATTAATCAAAGAAGTTGACAGACGACTCTCCGCTCGGGGGCCCCGCGTCGCTCCGCTCGGGGCGACTCGGGTGGCGACGAAAACCCTAGCCGCCGCCCCCTCCCCCCTCCTCCCTCCCTCCCTCGCCGCCGCCCGAGGAGGCCTCCGGCGAAGCCCGCGTGGTCGCCCAGGACGGCGGCGGCGAGGATCTGGCTGTTTCGCTCCTCGCGGAGGGCTTCGGGCGCCGAGGCAACGGCCTCGGGTGGTGCGGCGACGCCGTTTCTGCAGCGAGCGGCATCGCAGGTGTTGCCCCCCGTCTCCTTAGTCGCGAGGGCGGCGAGTGACGGCGGGCACTGGCGCCGGTCGCAGCGGGGGCGCGGCCCCCCTATTCGCGCCTGGATCTGAAGGCGGCTCCCACTTCCCCTTAGAGCGCTCCTCCTCGACGGATCTGGTCGCCGGCGGCCTCAAGACGCCGGATCTGTGGCTGGTGGGGTTGCCTGGAGCTTCAGAACTGGACCGGGAGAAATCCTTGGCTGGGTCTCCAGCCACGGCATCGACGACACAGGCAGGTGCTGTTTTCCTCCTCGGAGGCTTCGTCGAGGTCCGTTTCCTCTCCCTCCTGCTCCATGACCCGGGTGAAAACCCTTGTCTTTCCAAGACTGGACGGCAACGGCGCAACGTGCGTCGCCACCTTCTTGAAGGTGTCGTCTTGGGCATGGTAGGAGTGTGCAGAGTGCTGTGAGGTGGGTGTCGGGTTGGCTGCGTCAGCAGCGAGGGAGATGAAGCTTGGTGCTCTGTTTATGTAGCAGTGTTGCTTTGCTTTGGCTTGCTCGCCGGATCCTTGCTTGCTTGCTCGCCGGTTGGCGCCATTCCTGGGCAGGGAGGGGAGAGGGCTCCCCTCTTTTGCTAGCAACAACTTGATGCGGTGGCGTGGGCATGGAGCCTAGCCATACAGGCTTGATCTGCTTCCTGTAAGGCTGCTTCATCTGGCTCGCTGTTCGTTTGTTCTGTGTCAGTGCCTTTGCGCAGTTTTTTCTCTCCTTGGTGGTGGTAGCGGTGACCTGCAGTGTGGCAATTCGTTTGGTTATCCTTGTGCAGCGCTGTGTCGGGTTGAGTACCTCCCATGGTGGCCGACATCGTGTCCAATCCTGGCTCTAGGGTGAGCTTCTCCATCTTCCAGCGGTCCGGCGCCTTTCGGGCCAAGGCGAGGGGCAGGGGTCCCTTCTGGATTTGGAGAGGAGCGGACCGAACAAGGTGTCACCTTCGGTGTAGATGAGGATGCGACCGTCGCTGGACTTTTTCTCCGTATGAAGAACCCCTCCATTTTGTTCAGCTTGATCTACTTCTCTTGGGGGACTCCATCGACTTCTAGATAGTGCTTATTTTGCTTATCCCTATAGGGCTTGTAGTCTTTGGTGTAAGCTG
Source organism: Triticum monococcum (assembly GCA_034509565.1). NCBI lineage: Eukaryota > Viridiplantae > Streptophyta > Magnoliopsida > Poales > Poaceae > Triticum > Triticum monococcum. The sequence goes on along the minus strand of CM067843.1, from coordinate 69,193,963 downwards.
CTTCGGTAACACTATGTACCCGCTGCTTTTTTCTTTTTCTTTTCCTTTTCGCAGCTATCTAGTGTTTGTAACGATGGCCTTGTGTAATGCCTGGCCGGTTGGTGGATTTGTTAATTCAAAGTCGGGCTCCCCTTGAGCCTTCGTTCTAAAAAAAAGATGGTTAAGTTTCCTAACCATAGACATGTGTTGTCATTAGATGAACGGGATCATATCATTAGGAGAATGATTGATGTGATGGACAAGACCCGTGCGTTAGCTTAGCATAATGATCATTAAGTTTTTATTACTATTGCTTTCTTCATGACTTATACATATTCCTTTGACTATGAGATTATGCAACACCCGAATGCCGGAGGAATACCTTGTGTGCTATCAAACGTCACAATGTAACTGTTGGAAATATGAGCAATTTACCAAATGATTTTATTAACAGAAATATTAGATAAAGCATGACTAATATAGCTGCGATAAAGCAAGTCATGCAATCTGATGGAGAGAAAGTAAATAGCATCTGCATATATGAACTTGAACTGAACACATCTAGGACAAACACTAGATCATGTTGCATATACGGAGTAGAACCTAACACATGTAGGGCAAGAACTAGTACGAGAAACTGTGGCAGGACATCTGACAGAAAGAAGAAGAACACATACGGGACAGCAGCAGCAGAAGCACTGGACTTGGGGTCGACATTCTCTCCAGCCATGTCGTTGCTGAGGTAGTCGACGTCGGGGAAGAAGTTGTCGTCGGAGAAGTAGTCGTCGGAGTCCGTGATGAAGAAGCCAGTAGTCGCGCAGAGCGCTCCCCAAAAACCTTATCACCCTTCTCCCATACAGGACTCAAAAGGTGTGGTCTCGGAGGCCTACTGTCCCGACGTGCGGTGCACGCCGCAAGCTGGGATGAGGAAGACAACAGCAGCTCAAAGATGGAATCGATGGCGAGGGAAGGAGTAGTTCTGGTGCGTCTCTCTGGGAGGAGCGACCTCCCTTTTATAGGCGCAAGAGAAGGAGGCGAGAGGGCAATGACGGGAGGCGAAACGAAGAGACAGAGACGAAGCGAACAGCCAGCAGCCGAAGGGCTGCACCGTTCGCATTCGAACTCCACTTTCGCAAAAATCTTTTCAGCTTCCGTGTGACCTTTCGTATACCCGTAGTGCGTGGCAAAAATTTAGATACGGCTCGGCTCATTCCCGCAACCCACGGCGCGTCGTGACGAGGCGTGGCGCGGCGGGCGGCGAAGGAGGAGCGCGCGTGGATATCCCTCTTGTTCTCATGCTCGTACAAGTGGGGAAAGAACCTCCCTTATAAGGAGGTCCAACTCCCACTAAACTAGCAATGTGGGACTAAACTTTAGTAGTATCCCTTGCCTTGCACAAATGGGCTAAGTGGGCCTCTAGGATTTATTAGGAATTTCTGAAATAGTTATTGGGCTGCCCAAAATAGACTAAATCCCAGCAATCCCCCACCAGATCCCAGAGGCACACAAAAATTTGCCTTTGGTTCCAAAACACTGTTTTATATACCGGTACTGTAGTGGAGACTGTTAAGTTGAACTTCCACCTAGAACTCTATGCTACACTAGCAAGCAACTTAAATAGTGGACTGGGCCTTGAACTGCAAGTTTTCTGCGAATCTAGCTTCACATAAAGCCTTGACCGATACGTGGCTACCGTGGGTCTTCCCCGCGGGTGGAGCTTATGCGTCATACTCCGTGACCTTTCATGAGTTTACTAGAGAGAACCCTACTATCATAGATTGCGACGTTTGACAATTAGACTCATATAGGTGTGTTCTTCAAAAGATATTCTGCATGATAACATCTCTGCTTAAATAAGCCATTTAGAACACATTAAGATATACATCAACCTGCCATGCAGATTAGGAGAGTATTGCATCTTCATGGAGTGGTATTGTGAATAGTAAGGATACTCTCCTCTCAGTTGACCAACAGCTTGTCTTCCACATCTAATTCACGGGATCTCCGATCACAAAGAATAGGTTACCACTATGAACAACTCATATTGTGGGTCTCATACCCATCTCCCTCGATGCATTATCTACCACATTACGTGATAGACCCTTGGTAAAAGGATCTGCCAGATTTTTAGACGTTTGGATATAATCCAACGCAATAACTCTGGAGTTTTTCATTTTCCTGACAGATTTTAACCTTCTCTGAACGTGTCTTGATGAATTCATGTTATCCTTTGAGCTACTCACTTTAATGATCACAGTTTGATTGTCGTAGTTCATAAGGACATTCGGTACAGGTTTCTCAACAACCGGCAAGTCATTCAAGAGCCGGCGAAGCCAATCTGCTTCAACCGTAGCTGTATCTAGTGCTGTGAGTTCTGCTTCCATTGTTGACCTCGTTAAGATGGTCTGCTTACAAGACTTCCAAGAAACAGCGCCACCTCCATGAGTGAATACATAACCGCTCGTGGCCTTTATCTCATCAGCAGCTGAGATCTAGTTTGAGTCACTATACCCTTCAAGCACCTTTGGATACATGGTGTAGTGAATTCCATAATTTGCAGTGCCTTTCAAATAACGCAAAACTCTCTCTAAAGCTTTCCAATGCACATCTCCTGGTTTTGAGACAAACCGACTCAGTTTGCTAATAGCAAAAGAGATGTCAGGTCTTGTAGCACTTGCTAAGTACATAAGCGAACCAATAATCTGAGAATATTTCGATTGATCTCTAGCAATTCTTCGATTCTTTCAAAGTAACACACTCGCATCATATGGTGTTGGAGATGACTTGCAGTCAATATACCCAAAGCGACTCAAGATCTTTTCCACATAGTGAGATTGAAGCAATGTAATCCCACCATCATCGTCTCTCAACAACTTGATGTTCAGAATGACATCAGCCACTCCTAAATCTTTCATCTCAAAACAACGAGATAGGAAATCCTTGACCTCCTTAATAACATTCAGATTTGTTCCGAAAATCAGTATGTCATCAACATACAAGCACAGGATAACTCCCTCGCCCCCACCATGGCGATAGTACACACATTTGGCAACTTCATTCACAACAAATCCTGCAGTTGTTAAAGTTCTTTCAAACTTCTCATGCCAGTGTTTGGGTGCTTGCTTAAGTCCGTACAAAGACTTCAGCAACTTGCACACTTTCCCTTCCTGATCATCTAGTACAAACCCATCTGGTTGTTCCATATAAATTTCCTCGTCCAACTCTCCATTTAGGAAAGTAGTCTTAACATCCATTTGATGAACGAGAAGACCATGCGAGGCAGCTAGTGAAAGTATAACTCGAATAGTGGTCAGTCGAGCCACAGGTGAGTAAGTATCAAAGAAGTCTTCACCTTCCTTTTGGGTATAACCCTTAGCCACGAGCCGAGCCTTGTACTTCTCAATAGTACCATCAAGCCTAAGCTTCTTCTTGAATACCCATTTGCATCCTATAGGTTTGCACCCATAAGGACGATCAGTTATCTCCTAGGTTTCATTCGCCAAGATGGAATCCATCTCGCTACGAACCGCTTCCTTCCAGTAGTCATCATCTTCAGATGCATAGGCCTCTGAAATAGAACTTGGAGTGTCATCTACGAGATACACAAGAAAATCATCACCAAAAGACTTTGCAGTCCTCTGTCTCTTGCTCCTAGTAGGAACTTCATAGTTCTCCTCCACAGGACTTTCAAAGTGTTCCATCGAAATGGTAGGTTCGGTAATTGTAACTGGTTCCTGATTCGATGAACTAGGCATCTCTTGATTAGATGAGGTAGCCATATCCTTCATGGGAAAGATATCTTCAAAGAAAGTCACATCATTCGACTCCATGATCGTACCGACATGTATGTCAGATACCTCAGATTTTACAACCAAGAATCTATAGCCAATGCTATGAAAAGCATATCCCAGGAAAACACAAACCACAGTCTTTGGTCCAAGCTTCCGCTTCTTTGGAATTGGAACATTGACTTTCGCCAAACAACCCCATGTTCGTAGATAAGAGAGTTTTAACCTTTTCTTCTCCCATTCCTCGAATGAAGTTATCTCTTTGTTCTTTGTGGGAACTCGGTTTAGGACATGACATGCAGTCAATATCGCCTCCCCCCACCATGCCTTCGAGAGACCCGAAGTGTCTAACATGGCGTTAATCAAATCTGTTAGAGTACGGTTCTTTCTTTCGGCCACCCCATTTGACTGAGGTGAATAGGAAGGCGTCCTCTCATGGATTATACCATGTTCCACACAAAAAGCATCAAAATCATTGGAAAAATACTCTCCACCACGGTCGGACCTAAGCCTCTTGATTTTCCGATCAAGTTGGTTTTCCACTTCAGCTTTATAGATCTTGAAAAAGTTCAAAGCCTCATCCTTAGATTTCAGAAGATACACACGGCAGTATCTAGTGGAGTCATCAATTAACGTCATGAAATATTTCTTTCCACCTTTTGTCAACACACCATTCATTTCACATAGATCTGAATGTATGAGCTCTAGTGGTGCAAGATTTCTTATTTCCGCAGTCGTGTGAGACTTACGAGGTTGCTTAGCTTGCACACACACTTGACACTTAGATCCCTTGACGGTGGTGAAACTAGGTATTAAGTTCAACTTCGCTAGTCGTGACTATTGGGGAACGTAGTAATTTCAAAAAAATTCCTACGCACACGCAAGATCATGGTGATGCATAGCAACGAGAGGGGAGAGTGTTGTCTACGTAGCCTCATAGACCGATAGCAGAAGCGTTATGACAACGCGGTTGATGTAGTCGTACGTCTTCACGGCCCGATCGATCAAGCACCGAAACTACGGCACCTCCGAGTTCTAGCACACGTTCAGCTCGATGACGATTCCCGGACTCCGATCCAGCAAAGTGTCGGGAAAGAGTTCCGTCAGCATGACGGCGTGGTGACGATCTTGATGTACTAATATCGCAGGGCTTCGCCTAAGCACTGCTACAATATTATCGAGGACTATGGTGGAAGGGGGCACCGCACACGGCTAAGAATATGATCACGTGGATCAACTTGTGTGTCTATGGGGTGCCCCCTGCCCCCGTATATAAAGGAGCAAGGGGGAGGCCGGCCGGCCCTTGTGGGGCGCCAAGGAGGAGTAGGATTCCTACTCCTAGTTGGAGTAGGTTTCCACCTTTCCTAGTCCAACTAGGAGAAGGGGGGAAAGGGGGGAAGAGGGGAAGGAAGGGAGAAAGGGGCCGCGCCCCAAACCCCTTGTCCAATTCGGACTGGGCTTGGGAGGGGCGCGCGCCACCTCCTGGTCCTTCCCACTAAGGCCCATTAAGGCCCATTGCTTCTTCCTCGTATTCCCGTAACTCCCAGGTACCTCCGAAAATACCCGAACCACTCGGAACCTTTCCGATGTCCGAATATAGTCGTCCAATATATCGATCTTTATGTCTCGACCATTTCGAGACTCCTCGTCATGTTCCCGATCTCATCCGGGACTCCGAACTCCTTTGGTACATCAAAACTCATAAACTCTTAATATAACTGTCATCGAAACCTTAAGCGTGCGGACCCTACGGGTTCGAGAACAATGTAGACATGACCGAGACACGTCTCCGGTCAATAACCAATAGCGGAACCTGGATGCTCATATTGGCTCCTACATATTCTACGAAGATCTTTATCGGTCAGACCGCATAACAACATACATTGTTCCCTTTGTCATCGGTATGTTACTTGCCCGAGATTCGATCGTCGGTATCTCAATACCTAGTTCAACCTCGTTACCGGCAAGTCTCTTTACTCGTTCCATAATACATCATCTCGCAACTAACTCATTAGTTGTAATGCTTGCAAGGCTTAAGTGATGTGCATTACCGAGAGGTCCCAGAGATACCTCTCCGACAATCGGAGTGACAAATCCTAATCTCGAAATACGGCAACCCAACATGTACCTTTGGAGACTCCTGTAGAGCTCCTTTATAATCACCTAGTTACGTTGTGATATTTGATAGCACACAAAGTGTTCCTCCGGCAAACGGGAGTTGGATAATCTCATAGTCATAGGAACATGTATAAGTCATGAAGAAAGCAATAGCAACATACTGAACGATCGGGTGCTAAGCTAATGGAATGGGTCATGTCAATCAGATCATTCACCTAATGATGTGATCCCGTTAATCAAATAACAACTCTTTGTCCATGGTTAGGAAACATAACCATCTTTGATTAACGAGCTAGTCAAGTAGAGGCATACTAGTGACACTCTGTTTGTCTATGTATTCACACATGTATTATGTTTCCGGTTAATACAATTCTAGCATGAATAATAAACATTTATCATGAAATAAGGAAATAAATAATAACTTTATTATTGCCTCTAGGGCATATTTCCTTTAGTCTCCCACTTGCACTAGAGGCAATAATCTAGATCACATCACCATGTGATTAACATCGATAGTTCACATCATCATGTGATTAACACCCATAGTTCACATCGCCATGTGACCAACACCCAAAGGGTTTACTAGATTCAGTAATCTAGTTCACATCGCTTATGTGATTAACACCCAAAGAGTACTAAGGTGTGATCATGTTTTGCTTGTGAGAGAAGTTTAGTCAACGGGTCTGCCATATTCAGATCCGTATGTATTTTGCAAATTTCTATGTCAACGATGCTCTGCATGGAGCTACTCTTAGCTAATTGCTCCCACTTTCAATACGTATCCAGATTGAGACTTGGAGTCATCTAGATCAGTGTCAAAATTTGCATCGACGTAACCCTTTACGACGAACCCTTTTTGTCACGTCCATAATTGAGAAACATATCCTTATTCCACTAAGGATAATTTTGACCGCTGTCCAGTGATCTACTCCTAGATCACTATTGTACTCCCTTGCCAAAATCAGTGTAGGGTATACAATAGATCTGGTACACAGCATGGCATACTTTATAGAACCTATGGCCAAGGCATAGGGAATGACTTTCATTCTCTTTCTATCTTCTGTCGTGGTCGTGTTTTGAGTCTTACTCAATTTCACACCTTGTAACACAGGCAAGAACTCTTTCTTTGGCTGTTCCATTTTGAACTACTTCAAAATCTTGTCAAGGTATGTACTCATTGAAAAAACTTATCAAGCGTTTTGATCTATCTCTATAGATCTTGATGCTCAATATGTAAGTAGCTTCACCGAGGTCTTTCTTTGAAAAACTCCTTTCAAATACTCCTTAATGCTTTGCAGAATAATTCTACATTATTTCCGATCAACAATATGTCATTCACATATACTTATCAGAAATGTTGTAATGCTCCCACTCACTTTCTTGTAAATACAGGCTTCGCCGCAAGTCTGTATAAAACTATATGCTTTGATCAACTTATCAAAGCGTGTATTCCAACTCCGAGATGCTTGCACCAGTCCATAGATGAATCGCTAGAGCTTGCATATTTTGTTAGCACCTTTAGGATTGACAAAACCTTCTGGTTGCATCATATACAACTCTTCTTTAATAAATCCATTAAGGAATGTAGTTTTGTTTATCCATTTGCCAGATTTCATAAAATGCGGCAATTGCTAACATGATTCGGACAGACTTAAGCATAGATACGAGTGAGAAACTCTCATCGTAGTCAACACCTTTAAACTTGTCGAATTTTTTTTGCGACAATTCTAGCTTTGTAGATAGTAACACTACTATCAACGTCCGTCTTCCTCTTGAAGATCCATTTATTTTCTATGGCTTGCCGATCATCGGGCAAGTCAACCAAAGTCTACACTTTGTTCTCATACATGGATCCCATCTCAGATTTCATGGCCTCAAGCCATTTTGCGGAATCTGGGCTCATCATCGCTTCCTCATAGTTCGCAAGTTCGTCATGGTCTAGTAACATGACTTCCAGAATAGGATTACCGTACCACTCTGGTGCGGATCTCACTCTAGTTTATTTACGAGATTCGGTAGTAACTTGATCTGAAGTTACATGATCATCATCATTAGCTTCCTCACTAATTGGTGTAGTAGTCACAAGAACAGATTTCTGTGATGAACTACTTTCCAATAAGGGAGATGATACAATTACCTTATCAAGTTTTCTACTTTCCTCCCACTCACTTCTTTCGAGAGAAACTCCTTCTCTAGAAAAACTCCGAATTCAGCAACAAAAGTCTTGCCTTCGGATTTGTGATAGAAGGTGTGCCCAAAAGTCTCCTTTGGGTATCCTATGAAGACATATTTCTCCAATTTGGGTTTGAGCTTATCAGGATGAAACTTTTTCATATAAGTATCACAACCCCAAACTTTAAGAAACGATAACTTTGGTTTCTTGCCAAACCATAGTTCAGATTGTGTCGTCTCAACGGACTTAGATGGTGCCCCTTTTTAATGTGAATGCAGTTGTCTCTAATGCATGATCCCAAAACTATATTGGTAAATCGGTAAGAAACATCATAGATTGCACTATATCCAATAAAGTACGGTTATGACGATCGGACACACCATTATGCTGTGGTGTTCTAGGTGGCATGAGTTTGTGAAACTATTCCACAATGTTTCAATTGAAGACCAAACTCGTAACTCAAATATTTGTCCCCGCGATCAGATCGTAGAAACCTTATTTTCTTGTCACGATGATTTTCCACTTCACCCTGAATTTATTTGAACTTTTCAAATGTTTCAGACTTATGTTTCATCAAGTAGATATACTCATATCTGCTCAAATCATCTATGAAGGTCAGAAAATAACGATACCCGCCGTGAGGCTCAACACTCATTGGACTGCATACATCAGTATGTATTATTTCCAATCAAGTTTGTTGCTCGCTCCATTGTTCCGGAGAACGGAGTCTTAGTCATCTTGCCCATGAGGCATGGTTCGCAAGTACCAAGTGATTCATAATCAAGTGGTTCCAAAAGTCCATCAGTATGGAGTTTCTTCATGCGCTTTACACCGATATGACCTAAACGGCAGTGCCACAAATAAGTTGCACTATCATTATTAACTTTGCATCTTTTGGCTTCAATATTATGAATATGTGTAACACTACGATCGAGATCCAACGAACTATTTTCATTGGGTGTATGACCATTGAAGGTTTTATTCATGTAAACAGAACAACAATTATTCCCTGACTTTAATGAATAACCGTATTGCAATAAACATGATCAAATCATATTCATGCTCAACGCAAACACCAAATAACACTTATTTAGTTTCAACACTAATCCCGAAAGTATAGGGAGTGTGCGATGATGATCATATCAATCTTGGAACTACTTCCAACACACATCGTTACTTCACCCTTAACTATTTTCTGTTCATTTTGCAACTCCCGTTTTGAGTTACTACTCTTATCAACTGAACCAGTATCAAATACCGAGGGGTTGCTATGAACACCAGTAAAATACACATCAATAATCTGTATATCAAATATACCTTTGTTCACTTTGCCATCCTTCTTATCCGCCAATCACTTGGGGTAGTTCCGCTTCTAGTGACTAGTCCCTTTGCAGTAGAAGCACTTAGTCTCAGGCTTAGGACCAAACTTGGGCTTCTTCACTTGAGCAGCAACTTGCTGTTGGGGAACGTAGCAGAAATTCAAAATTTTCCTACGTGTCATCAAGATCTATCTATGGAGAGACTAGCAACGAGGGGAAGGAGAGTGCATCTACATACCCTTGTAGATCGCTAAGCGGAAGCATTCAAGTGAACGAGGTTGATGGAGTCGTACTCGTCGTGATTCAAATCACCGATGATCCTAGTGCCGAACGGACGGCACCTCCGCGTTCAACACACGTACAGCCCGATGACGTCTCCCATGCCTTGATCCAGCAAGGAGAGAGGGAGAGGTTGAGGAAGACTCCATCCAGCAGCAGCACAACGGCATGGTGGTGATGGAGGAGCGTGGCTATCCTGCAGGGCTTCGCCAAGCACCACAGAAAAGGAGGAAGAAGAGATGCAGGGCTGCACCAACTAGAGATCGAATCACATGTGTTATGGGCAGCCCCCTAGGCCTCATATATATTGGGGAAGGGGAGGGGCTGCGCCCCCTCTAGGGTTCCCACCCCTAGGGGGGGCGGCAGCCCTAGATGGCCAAGGGGTGGCGGCCAAGAGGGGGGAGGAGAGGGAGGCGCAGGGTGTATGGGCCTTAGGGCCCATATGCCCTTAGGGTTTGCCCCCTCTCCCCTTCTAGGCGCATGGGCCTTAGTGGGGCTGGTGCCCTTGGCCCATGTAGGCCAAGGAGCACTCCCTACAGCCCATGTGGCCCCCCGGGACCCTCCCGGTGGTCCCGGTACATTACCGATAAACCCCGAAACTTTTCCGGTGACCAAAACAGGACTTCCCATATATAAATCTTTACCTCCGGACCATTCTGGAACTCCTCGTGATGTCCGGGATCTCATCCGGGACTCCAAACAACATTCGATAACCACATACAAACTTCCTTTATAACCCTAGCGTCATCGAACCTTAAGTGTGTAGACCCTACGGGTTCGGGAACCATGCAGACATGACCGAGACGTTCTCCGGTCAATAACCAACAGCGGGATCTGGATACCCATGTTGGCTCCCACATGTTCCACGATGATCTCATCGGATGAACCACGATGTCATGGACTTAATCAATCCCGTATACAATTCCCTTTGTCTAGCGGTACGATACTTGCCTGAGATTCGATCGTCGGTATCCCGATACCTTGTTCAATCTCGTTACCGGCAAGTCTCTTTACTCGTTCCGTAACACATCATCCCGTGATCAACTCCTTGATCATATTGTGCACATTATGATGATGTCCTACCGAGTGGGCCCAGAGATACCTCTCCGTCACACGGAGTGACAAATCCCAGTCTTGATTCGTGCCAACCCAACAGACACTTTCGGAGATACCTATAGTGTACCTTTATAGCCACCCAGTTACGTTGTGACGTTTGGCACACCCAAAGTATTCCTACGGTATCCGAGAGTTGCACAATCTCATGGTCTAAGGAAATGATACTTAACAATAGAAAAGCTTTAGCATACGAACTACACGATCTAGTGCTATGCTTAGGATTGGGTCTTGTCCATCACATCATTCTCCTAATGATGTGATCCCGTTATCAACGACATACAATGTCCATGGTCAGGAAACCGTAACCATCTGTTGATCAACGAGCTAGTCAACTAGAGGCTTACTAGGGACATGGTGTTGTCTATGTATCCACACATGTATCTGAGTTTCCTATCAATACAATTCCAGCATGGATAATAAACGATTATCATGAACAAGGAAATATAATAATAACTTATTTATTATTGCCTCTAGGGCATATTTCCAACAGTCTCCCACTTGCACTAGAGTCAATAATCTAGTTCACATTGCCATGTGATTAACACTCACAGGTCACATCGCCATGTGACTAACACCCAAGAGTTTACTAGAGTCAGTAGTCTAGTTCACATCACTATGTGATTAACACTCAATGAGTTCTAGGTTTGATCATGTTGCTTGTGAGAGAGGTTTTAGTCAACGGGTCTGAACCTTTCAGATCCGTGTGTGCTTTACAAATCTCTATGTCATCTCCTAGATGTAGCTAGCACGTTCTATTTGGAGCTATTCCAAATAACTGTTCTACTTGGAGCTATTCTAAGTTGTTGCTCCATTATACGTATCCGGTATCTCTACTCAGAGCTATCCGGATAGGTGTTAAGCTTGCATCGACGTAACCCTTTACGACGAACTCTTTTTCCACCTCCATAATCGAGAAAAATTCCTTAGTCCACTGGTTAATAAGGATAACTTTGACCGCTGTCCTGTGATCCATTCTTGGATCACTCTTGTACCCCTTGACTGACTTATGGCAAGGCACACTTCAGGTGCGGTACACAGCATAGCATACTGTAGAGAGCCTATGACAAAAGCATAGGGGACGACCTTCGTCCTTCCTCTTTCTTCTGCCGTGGTCGAGCTTTAAGTCTTAACTTCATACCTTACAACTCAGGCAAGAACTCCTTCTTTGACTGATCCATCTTGAACACCTTCAAGATCATGTCAAGGTATGTGCTCATTTGAAAGTACCATTAAGCGTTTTGATCTATCCTTATAGATCTTGATGCTCAATGTTCAAGTAGCTTAATCCAGGCTTTCCATTGAAAAACACTTTCCAAATAACCCTATATGCTTTCCAGAAATTCTACATCATTTCTGATCTATGATATGTCGACAACATATATTCATCAGAAATTCTATAGTGCTCCCACTCACTTCTTTGGAATTACAAGTTTCTCATAAACTTTGTATACACCAAAATCTTTGATTATCTCATCAAAGCATACATTCCAACTCCGAGATGCTTACTCCAGTCCTTAGAAGGATTGCTGGAGCTTTGCATACTTATTAGCATCTTTCAGGATTGACAAAACCTTCCGGTTGTATCACATACAACCTTTCCTCAAGAAAATCGTCGAGGAAACAATGTTTTGACATCCTATCTGCAAGATTTCATAAATAATGCAGTAATCGCTAATATAATTCCAACAGACTCTTAGCATCGCTACGAGTGAGAAAGTCTCATCATACTCAACTCCTTGAACTTGTCGGAAAACATCTTAACGACAAGTCGAGCTTTCTTAATGGTGATACTTACCATCATTGTCCGTCTTCCTTTTAAAATCCATATGTACCTAACAGCCTTACGACCATCAAGTAGTTCTTCCAAAGTCTACACTTTGTTTTCATATATGGATCCTCTCTCGGATTTTATGGCATCGAGCCATTTATCGGAATCCGGGCCCACCATCGCTTCTCCATAGCTCGTAGGTTCATTGTTGTCTAGCAACATGACTCCCAAGACAGGATTACGTACCATTCTGAAGTGGTATGCATCCTTGTCGTCCTACGAGGTTTGGGAGTGACTTGATCTGAAGTCTCATGATCACTATCATAAGCTTCCACTTCAATTGGTGTAGGTGCCACAGGAACAACTCTTTGTGCCCTGCTATACACTAGTTGTAGTGACGGTTCAATAACCTCATCAAGTCTCCACCATCCTCCCATTCAATTCTCGAGACAAACCTTTTCCTTGAGAAAGAACCCGATTTAAGAAACAATCTCTATTGCTTTCGGATCTGAATTAGGCGGTATACCCAACTGTTTTTGGGTGTCCTATGAAGATGCATTTATCCGCTTTGGGTTCGAGCTTATCATCCTGAAACTTTTTCACATAAGCGTCGCAGCCATAAACTTTTAAGAAATGACAGCTTAGGTTTCTCTAAACCATAGTACATACGGTGTCATCTCATCGGAATTACGTGGTGCCCTATTTAAAGTGAATGTGGTTGTCTCTAATGCCTAACCCATAAACTATCGTGGTAATTCGATAAGAGACATCATGGTATGCACCATATCCAATAGGGTGCAGTTATGATGTTCGGACACACCATCACACTATGGTGTTCCAGGCTGCATTAGTTGTGAAACAATTTTTCACAATGTATTAATTCTGTGCCAAACTTGTAATTCAGATATTCATCTCTATGATCATATCATAGATGCTTTATCCTCTTGTCATGACAATCTTTCAACTTCACCCTGAAATTACTTGAACCTTTCAATAATTCAGACTCGCGATTCATCAAGTAAATATACTCAACATCTACTCAAATCATCTGTGAAGTAAGAACATAACGATATCCACTACACGCCTCAGCACTCATTGGACTGCACACATCAAAATGTATTACTTCCAACAAGTTGCTTTCTATTTCCATTTTACTGAAAACGAGGCTTTCAGTCATCTTGCCCATGTGGTATGATTTGCATGTCTCAAGTGATTCAAAATCAAGTGAGTCCAAACGGTCCATTTGCATGGAGTTTCTTCATGCATATACACCAATAGACATGGTTCGCATGTCTCAAACTTTTCAAAACCGAGTGAGCCCAAAGATCCATCAACATGGAGCTTCTTCATGCGTTTTATACCGATATGACTTACGTGGCAGTGCCACAAGTAGGTGGTATTATCATTATCTTATATCTTTTGGCTTGAACATGTGTATCACTACGATCAAGATTCAATAAACCATTCATTTTAGGTGTAAGACCATTGAAGGTATTATTCAAATAAACAGAGTAACCATTATTCTCCTTAAATGAATAACCGTATCGCGATAGACATAATCCAATCATGTCTATGCTCAACGCAAACACCAAATAACAATTATTTAGGTTTAACACCAATCTTGATGGTAGAGGGAGCGTGCGATGCTTGATCATATCAACATTGGAAACACTTCCAACACATATCGTCAGCTCACCTTTAGCTAGTCTCCGTTTATTCCGTAGCTTTTATTTCGAGTTACTAACACTTAGCAACCAAACCGGTATCTAATACCCTGGTGCTACTAGGAGTACTAGTAAAGTACACATCAACACAATGTAAATCCAATATACTTCTATCGACCTTGCCAGCCTTCTCATCTACCAAGTATCTAGGGTAATCCTGCTCCAGTGGTTGTTCCCCTTATTACAGAAGCACTTAGTCTCGGGTTTGGGTTCAACCTTGGGTTTCTTCACTAGAGCAGCAGCTGAAATGCCGTTTCATGAAGTATCCCTTCTTGCCCTTGCCCTTCTTGATTTCTACTTTGGTGTCAAACATCGCGAATATCTCAAGGATCATCATATATGTCCCTGATATATTATAGTTCATCACGAAGCTCTAGCAGCTTGGTGGTAATGACTTTGGAGAAAACATCACTATCTCATCTGGAAGATCAACTCCCACTCGATTCAAATGATTGTTGTACTCAGACAATCTGAGCACAAGCTCAACAATTGAGCTTTTCTCCTTAGTTGGTAGGCTAAGAAAATCGTTGGAGGTCTTATACCTCTTCACGTGGGCACGAGCCTGAAACTCCAATTTCAGCCCTCGAAACATCTCATATGTTTCGTGACGTTTCAAAACCGTCTTCGGTGCCTCAACTCTAAACCGTTTAACTGAACTATTACGTAGTTATCAAAACGTGTATGTCAGATGTTCGCAACATCCACAGACCACGTTCGAGGTTCAGCACACTGAACGGTGCATTAAGGACATAAGCCTTCTATGAAGCAATGAGGACAATCCTCAGTTTACGGACCTAGTCCGCATAATTGCTACTATCAACTTTCAACTAAATTTTCTCTAGGAACATATCTAAACAGTAGAACTGAAGCGCGAGCTACGACATAATTTGCAAAATCCTTTTGACTATGTTCAGGATAATTAAGTTCATCTTATGAACTCCCACTCAGATAGACATCCCTCTAGTCATCTAAGTGATTACATGATCCGAGTCAACTAGGCCATGTCCGATCATCACGTGAGACGGACTAGTCAATGTCGGTGAACATCTTCATGTTGATCGTATCTTCTATACGACTCATGCTCGACCTTTCGGTCTTCTGTGTTCCGAAGCCATGTCTGTACATGCTAGGCTCGTCAAGTCAACCTAAGTGTTTCGCGTGTGTAAATCTGGCTTACACCCGTTGTATGTGAACGTAAGAATCTAACACCCGATCATCACGTGGTGCTTCGAAACACGAACTGTCGCAACGGTGCACAATTAGGGGGAACACTTTCTTGAAATTTTAACGAGGGATCATCTTATTTACTACCGTAGTTCTAAGCAAATAAGATGTATAAACATGATAAACATCACATGCAATCAAATAATAGTGACATGATATGGCCAATATCATATAGCTCCTTTGATCTCCATCTTGGGGCTCCATGATCATCTTGTCACCGGCATGACACCATGATCTCCATCATCATGATCTCCATCATCGTGTCTTCTTGAAGTTGTCACGTCATCTATTACTTCTACTACTACAGCTAACGGTTAGCAATAAAGTAAAGTAATTACATGACGTTTATGTTGACACGCAGGTCATAAATAAATTAAGACAACTCCTATGGCTCCTGCCGGTTGTCATACTCATCGACATGCAAGTCGTGATTCCTATTACAAGAACATGATCAATCTCATACATCACATATATCATTCATCACATCCTTTGGCCATATCACATCACATAGCATACCCTGCAAAAACAAGTTAGACGTCCTCTAATTGTTGTTTGCATGTTTTACGTGGCTGCTATGGGTTTCTAGCAAGAACGTTTCTTACCAACGCAAAGACCACAACGTGATATGCCAAATGCTATTTACCCTTCATAAGGACCCTTTTCATCGAATCCGATCCGACTAAAGTGGGAGAGACAGACACCCGCCAGCCACCTTATGCAACTAGTGCATGTTTGTCGGTGGAACCGGTCTCACGTAAGAGTACGTGTAAGGTTGGTCCGGGCCGCTTCATCCCACAATACCGTCGAAACAAGATTGGACTAGTAACGGCAAGCATATTGAACAAAATCAACGCCCACAACTACTTTGTGTTCTACTCGTGCATAGTAACTACGCATAGACCTAGCTCTGATACCACTGTTGGGGAACGTAGCAGAAATTCAAAATTTTCCTACGTGTCATCAAGATCTATCTACGGAGAGACTAGCAAAAAGGGGAAGGAGAGTGCATCTACATACCCTTGTAGATCGCTAAGCAGAAGCGTTCAAGTGAACGAGGTTGATGGAGTCGTACTCGTCGTGATTCAAATCACCGATGATCCTAGTGCCGAACGGACGGCACCTCCGCCTTCAACACATGTACAACCCGATGACATCTCCCATGCCTTGATCCAGCAAGGAGAGAGGGAGAGGTTGAGGAAGACTCCATCCAGCAGCAGCACAACGGCGTGGTGGTGATGGAGGAGCGTGGCTATCCTGCAGGGCTTCGCCAAGCACCACAGAAAAGGAGGAAGAAGAGATGCAGGGCTGCACCAACTAGAGATCGAATCACATGTGTTATGGGCAGCCCCCTAGGCCTCATATATATAGGGGAAGGGGAGGGGCTGCGCCCCCTCTAGGGTTCCCACCCCTAGGGGGGGCGGCAGCCCTAGATGGCCAAGGGGTGGCGGCCAAGAGGGGGGAGGAGAGGGAGGCGCAGGGTGTATGGGCCTTAGGGCCCATATGCCCTTAGGGTTTGCCCCCTCTCCCCTTCTAGGCGCATGGGCCTTAGTGGGGCTGGTGCCCTTGGCCCATGTAGGCCAAGGAGCACTCCCTACAGCCCATGTGCCCCCCCGGGGCAGGTGGCCCCACTTGGTGGAACCCCGGGACCCTCCCGGTGGTCCCGGTACGTTACCGATAAACCCCGAAACTTTTCCGGTGACCAAAATAGGACTTCCCATATATAAATCTTTACCTCCGGACCATTCTGGAACTCCTCGTGATGTCCGGGATCTCATCCGGGACTCCGAACAACATTCGGTAACCACATACAAACTTCCTTTATAACCCTAGCGTCATCGAACCTTAAGTGTGTAGACCCTACGGGTTCGTGAACCATGCAGACATGACCGAGACGTTCTCCGGTCAATAACCAACAGCGGGATCTGGATACCCATGTTGGATCCCACATGTTCCACGATGATCTCATCGGATGAACCACGATGTCATGGACTTAATCAATCCCGTATACAATTCCCTTTGTCTAGCGGTACGATACTTGCCCGAGATTCGATCGTCGGTATCCCGATACCTTGTTCAATCTCGTTACCGGCAAGTCTCTTTACTCGTTCCGTAACACATCATCCCGTGATCAACTCCTTGATCATATTGTGCACATTATGATGATGTCCTACCGAGTGGGCCCAGAGATACCTCTCCGTCACACGGAGTGACAAATCCCAGTCTTGATTCGTGCCAACCCAACAGACACTTTCGGACATACCTGTAGTGTACCTTTATAGCCACCCAGTTACGTTGTGACGTTTGGCACATCCAAAGTATTCCTACGGTATCCGGGAGTTGCACAATCTCATGGTCTAAGGAAATGATACTTAACAATAGAAAAGCTTTAGCATACGAACTACACGATCTAGTGCTATGCTTAGGATTGGGTCTTGTCCATCACATCATTCTCCCAATGATGTGATCCCGTTATCAACGACATACAATGTCCATGGTCAGGAAACCGTAACCATCTATTGATCAACGAGCTAGTCAACTAGAGGCTTACTAGGGACATGGTGTTGTCTATGTATCCACACATGTATCTGAGTTTCCTATCAATACAATTCCAGCATGGATAATAAACGATTATCATGAACAAGGAAATATAATAATAACTTATTTATTATTGCCTCTAGGGCATATTTCCAACACTTGCTTGCCGTTCTTCTTGAAGTTCTCCTTCTTCTTTTTGCCATTTTCTTGAAACTAGTGGTCTTGTCTACCATCAACACTTGATGTTTTTCTTGATTTCTACCTTCGTCGATTTTAGCATCACGAAGAGCTTGGGAATCGTTTCCGTTATCCCTTGCATATTATAGTTCATCACGAAGTTCTAATAACTTGGTGATGGTGACTAGCGAATTCTGTCAATCACTATCTTATCTGGAAGATTAACTCCCACTTGATTCAAGCGATTGTAGTACCCAGACAATCTGAGCACATGCTCACTAGTTGAGCGATTCTCCTCCATCTTTTTAGCTATAGAACTTGTTGGAGACTTCATATCTCTCTACTCGGGTATTTTCTTGAAACATTAAATTCAACTCCTGGAACATCTCATATGGTCCATGACGTTCAAAACGTCTTTGAAGTCCCGATTCTAAGCCGTTAAGCATGGTGCACTAAACTATCAAGTAGTCATCATATTGAGCTAGCCAAACGTTCATAACGTCTGCATCAGCTTCTGCAATAGGTCTGTCACCTAGCGGTGCATCAAGGACATAATTCTTCTGTGCAGCAATGAGGATAAACCTCAGATCACGGATCCAATCGGCATCTTTGCTACTAACATCTTTCAACACAATTTTCTCTAGGAACATATCAAAATAAACACTGGGAAGCAACAACGCGAGCTATTGATCTACAACATAATTTGCAAAATACTACCAGGACTAAGTTCATGATAAATTAAAGTTCAATTAATCATATTACTTAAGAACTCCCACTTAGATAGACATCCCTCTAATCCTCTAAGTGATTACGTGATCCAAATCAACTAAACCATGTCCGATCATCACGTGAGATGGAGTAGTTTCAATGGTGACCATCACTATGTTGATCATATCTACTATATGATTCATGCTCGACCTTTCGGTCTCCGTGTTCCGAGGCCATATCTGTATATGCTTGGCTCGTCAAGTATAACCTGAGTATTCCGCGTGTGCAACTGTTTTGCACCCGTTGTATTTGAACGTAGAGCCTATCACACCCGATCATCACGTGGTGTCTCAGCACGAAGAACTTTCACAACGGTGCATACTCAGGGAGAACACTTCTTGATAATTAGTGAGAGATCATCTTAAAATGCTACCGTTAATCAAAGCAAGATAAGATGCATAAAAGATAAACATCACATGCAATTAATATAAGTGATATGATATGGCCATCATCATCTTGTACTTGTGATCTCCATCTCCGAAGTACGGTCATGATCACCATCGTCACCGGTGCGACACCTTGATCTCCATCGTAGCATCGTTGTCGTCTCGCCAATCTTATGCTTCCACGACTATCGCTACCGCTTAGTGATAAAGTAAAGCATTACAACGCGATTGCATTGCATACAATAAAGCGGCAACCATATGGCTCCTGCCAGTTGCCGATAACTCGGTTACAAAACATGATCATCTCATACAATAAAATTTAGCATCATGTCTTGACCATATCACATCACAACATGCCCTGCAAAAACAAGTTAGACATCCTCTACTTTGTTGTTGCAATTTTACGTGGCTGCTACGGGCTTAAGCAAGAACCAATCTTACCTACGCATCAAAACCACAACGATAGTTTGTCAAGTTGGTGCAGTTTTAACCTTCGCAAGGACCGGGCGTAGCCACACTCGGTTCAACTAAAGTTGGAGAAACTGTCACCTGCAAGCCGCCTATGTGCAAAGCACGTCGGGAGAACCGGTCTCGCGTAAGCATACGCATAATGTCGGTCCGGGCCGCTTCGTCCAACAATACCGCCGAACCAAAGTATGACATGCTGGTAAGCAGTATGACTTATATCGCCCACAACTCACTTGTGTTCTACTCGTGCATATAACATCAACACATAAAACCTAGGCTCGGATGCCACTGTCGGGGAACGTAGTAATTTCAAAAAATTTCCTACGCACACGCAAGATCATGGTGATGCACAGCAACGAGAGGGGAGAGTGTTGTCTACGTACCCTCGTAGACCGATAGCGGAAGCGTTATGACAACGCGGTTGATGTAGTCGTACGTCTTCACGGCCCGACCGATCAAGCACCGAAACTACGACACCTCCGAGTTCTAGCACACGTTCAGCTCGATGACGATCCCCGGACTCCGATCCAGCAAAGTGTCAGGGAAGAGTTCCGTCAGCACGACGGCATGGTGACGATCCTGATCTACTAATGTCGCAGGGCTTCACCTAAGCACTGCTACAATATTATCGAGGACTATGGTGGAAGGGGGCACCGCACACGGTTAAGAATATGATCATGTGGATCAACTTGTGTGTCTTGTTGGGGAACGTAGTAATTTCAAAAAAATTCCTACGCACACGCAAGATCATGGTGATGCATAGCAACGAGAGGGGAGAGTGTGATCTACGTACCCTTGTAGATCGACAAGGGAAGCGTTTGGTTGATGTAGTCATACGTCTCCACGGCCCGACCGATCAAGCACCGAAACTACGGCACTTCCGAGTTCTAGCACACGTTCAGCTCGATGACGATCCCCGGACACCGATCCAGCAAAGTGTCGGGGAAGAGTTCCGTCAGCACAACGGCGTGGTGACGATCTTGATGCACTACTGTCGCAGGGCTTCGCCTAAGCACCGCTACAATATTATCGAGGACTATGGTGGCAGGGTGCGCCGCACACGGCTAAGAATATGATCACGTGGATCAACTTGTGTTCCTCTGGGGTGCCCCTGCCTCCGTATATAAAGGCTCAAGGGGGGGGGGGTGCGGCCGGCCTAGGAGAGGCGCGCCAGGAGGAGTCCTACTCCCTCCGGGAGTAGGATTCCCCCCCCCCCCAATCCTAGTTGGAATAGGATTCGCGGAGGGGGGAAAAGAGGAAGGGGGGCCGGCCCCCTCTCCTTGTCCTATTCGGACCAAGGGAGGGGAGGGCCGCGCGGCCCATCTCCGGCTGCCTCTTCTCTTTTCCACTAAGGCCCACTAAGGCCCATATACCTCCCGGGGGTTTCGGTAACCTCCCGGTACTCCGGTAAAATCCCGATTTCACTCGGAACACTTCCGATATCCAAACATAGGCTTCCAATATATCAATCTTTATGTCTCGACCGTTTCGAGACTCCTCGTCATGTCCGTGATCACATCCGGGCCTCCGAACAACCTTCGGTACATCAAAACGTATAAACTCATAATATAACTGTCATCGAAACCTTAAGCGTGCGGACCCTACGGGTTCGAGAACAATGTAGACATGACCGAGACACGTCTCCGGTCAATAACCAATAGCGGGGCCTGGATGCCCATATTGGCTTACATATTCTACGAATATCTTTATCGATCAGACCGTATAACAACATACGTTGTTCCCTTTGTCATCGGTATGTTACTTGCCCGAGATTCGATCGTCGGTATCCAATACCTAGTTCAATCTCGTTGCTGGCAAGTCTCTTTACTCGTTCCGTAATACATCATCTCGCAACTAACTCATTAGCTGCAACGCTTGCAAGGCTTAAGTGATGTGCATTACCGAGAGGGCCCAGAGATACCTCTCCGACGATCGGAGTGACAAATCCTAATCTCGAAATACGTCAACCCAACATGTACCTTTGGAGACACCTGTAGAGCACCTTTATAATCACCCAGTTACGTTGTGACGTTTGGTAGCACACAAAGTGTTCCTCCGGCACACGGGAGTTACATAATCTCATAGTCATAGGAACATGTATAAGTCATGAAGAAAGCAATAGCAACATACTAAACGATTGGGTGCTAAGCTAATGCAATGGGTCATGTCAATCAGATCATTCAACTAATGATGTGATCCCATTAATCAAATGACAACTCTTTGTCCATGGTTAGGAAACATAACCATCTTTGATTAACGAGCTAGTCAAGTAGAGGCATACTAGTGACACTTTGTTTGTCTATAGATTCACACATGTATTATGTTTCCGGTTAATACAATTCTAGCATGAATAATAAACCTTTATCATGATATAAGGAAATAAATAATAACTTTATTATTGGCTCTAGGGCATATTTCCTTCAGTCTCCCACTTGCACTAGAGTCAATAATCTAGATTACATAGTAATGATTCTAACACCCATGGAGCTTTGGTGCTGATCATGTTTTGCTCGTGGAAGAGGCTTAGTCAACGGGTCTGCTACATTCAGCTCCGTATGTATCTTGCAAATCTCTATGTCTCCCACCTGGACTAGATCCCGGATGGAATTGAAGCGTCTCTTGATGTGTTTGGTTCTCTTGTGAAATCTGGATTCCTTTGCCAAGGCAATTGCACCAGTATTGTCACAAAAGATTTTCATTGGACCCGATGCACTAGGTATGACACCTAGATCGGATATGAACTCCTTCATCCAGACTCCTTCGTTTGCTGCTTCCGAAGCAGCTATGTACTCCGCTTCACATGAAGATCCCACCACGACGCTTTGTTTAGAACTGCACCAACTGACAGCTCCACCGTTTAATGTAAACACGTATCCGGTTTGCGATTTAGAATCCTCCGGATCAGTGTCAAAGCTTGCATCAATGTAACCGTTTACAATGAGCTCTTTGTCACCTCCATATACGAGAAACATATCCTTAGTCCTTTTCAGGTATTTCAGGATGTTCTTGACCGCTGTCCAGTGATCCAATCTTGGATTACTTTGGTACCTCCCTGCTAAACTTATAGCAAGGCACACATCAGGTCTGGTACACAACATTGCATACATGATAGAGCCTATGGCTGAAGCATAGGGAACATCTTTCATTTTCTCTCTATCTTCTGCAGTGGTCGGGCATTGAGTCTGACTCAACTTCACACCTTGTAACACAGGCAAGAACCCTTTCTTTGCTTGATCCATTTTGAACTTCTTCAAAATCTTGTCAAGGTATGTGCTTTGTGAAAGTCCAATTAAGCGTCTTGATCTATCTCTATAGATCTTTATGCCTAATATGTAAGCAGCTTCACTGAGGTCTTTCATTGAAAAACTCTTATTCAAGTATCCCTTTATGCTATCCAGAAATTCTATATCATTTCCAATCAGTAATATGTCATCCACATATAATATCAGAAATGCTACACAGCTCCCACTCACTTTCTTGTAAATACAGGCTTCTCCGAAAGTCTGTATAAAACCAAATGCTTTGATCACACTATTAAAGCGTTTATTCCAACTCCGAGAGGCTTGCACCAGTCCATAAATGGATCGCTGGAGCTTGCACACTTTGTTAGCTCCCTTTGGATCGACAAAACCTTCCGGTTGCATCATATACAACTCTTCTTCCAGAAATCCATTCAGGAATGCAGTTTTGACATCCATCTGCCAAATTTCATAATCATAAAATGCGGCAATTGCTAACATGATTCGGACAGACTTAAGCATCGCTACGGGTGAGAAGGTCTCATCGTAGTCAACCCCTTGAACTTGTCGAAAACCTTTTGCGACAAGTCGAGCTTTGTAGACAGTAATATGACTGTCAGCGTTAGTCTTCTTCTTGAAGATCCATTTATTCTCAATTGCTTGCCGATGGGCAAGTCAACCAAAGTCCATACTTTGTTCTCATACATGGATCCCATCTCAGATTTCATGGCTTCAAGCCATTTTACGGAATCTGGGCTCACCATCGCTTCTTCATAGTTCGTAGGTTCATCATGATCTAGTAGCATGATTTCCAGAACAGGATTACCGTACCACACTGGCGCGGATCTTACTCTGGTTGATCTACGAGGTTCAGTAGTATCTTGTTCTGAAGTTTCATGATCATTATCATTAGCTTCCTCACTAATTGGTGTAGGTGTCGCAGAAACAGGTTTCTGTGATGTACTACTTTCCAATAAGGGAGCAGGTATAGTTACCTCGTCAAGTTCTACTTTCCTCCCACTCACTTCTTTCGAGAGAAACTCCTTCTCTATAAAGGATCCATTCTTAGCAACGAATGTCTTGCCTTCGGATCTGTGATAGAAGGTGTACCCAACAGTCTCCTTTGGGTATCCTATGAAGACACATTTCTCCGATTTGGGTTCGAGCTTATCAGGTTGAAGCTTTTTCACATAAGCATCGCAGCCCCAAACTTTAAGAAACGACAACTTTGGTTTTTGCCAAACCATAGTTCATAAGGCATCGTCTCAACGGATTTTGATGGTGCCCTATTTAACGTGAATGCGGCCATCTCTAAAGCATAACCCCAAAACAATAGCGGTAAATCAGTAAGGGACATCATAGATCGCACCATATCTAGTAAAGTACGATTACGACGTTCGGACACACCATTACGCTGTGGTGTTCTGGGTGGCGTGAGTTGCGAAACTATTCCGCATTGTTTCAAATGTACACCAATCTCGTAACTCAAATATTCTCCTCCATGATCAGATCGTAGAAACTTTATTTTCTTGTTACGATGATTTTCAACTTCACTCTGAAATTCTTTGAACTTTTCAAATGTTTCAGACTTATGTTTCATTAAGTAGATATACCCATATCAGCTTAAGTCATTAGTGAAGGTGAGAAAATAACGATATCCGCCACGAGCCTCAATATTCATCGGACCACATACATCTGTATGTATGATTTCTAACAAATCTGTTGCTCTCTCCATAGTACCGGAGAACGGTGTTTTAGTCATCTTGCCCATGAGGCACGGTTCGCAAGTACCAAGTGATTCATAATCAAGCGGTTCCAAAAGTCCATCAGTATGGAGTTTCTTCATGCGCTTTATACCGATATGACCTAAACGGCAGTGCCACAAATAAGTTGCACTATCATTATCAACTCTGCATCTTTTGGCTTCAACATTATGAATATGTGTGTTACTACTATCGAGATTCATCAAAAATAGACCACTCTTCAAAGGTGCATGACCATAAAAGATATTACTCATATAAATAGAACAACCATTATTCTCTGATTTAAATGAATAACTGTCTCGCATTAAACAAGATCCAGATATAATGTTCATGCTCAACGCTGGCACCAAATAACAATTATTTAGGTCTAATATTAATCCCGAAGATAGATGGAGAGGTAGCGTGCCGACCGCGATCACATCGACTTTGGAACCGTTTCCCACGCGCATCGTCACCTCGTCCTTTGCCAGTGTTCGCTTATTCCGTAGTCCCTGTTTCGAGTTGCAAATATTAGCAACAGAACCAATATCAAATACCCAAGTGCTACTGCGAGCTCTAGTAAGGTACACATCAATAACATGTATATCACATATACCTTTGTTCACCTTGCCATCCTTCTTATCCGCCAAATACTTGGGGCAGTTCCGCTTCCAGTGACCAGTCTGCTTGAAGTAGAAGCACTCAGTTTCAGGCTTAGGTCCAGACTTGGGTTTCTTCTCTTGAGCAGCAACTTGCTTGATGTTCTTCTTGAAGTTCCCCTTCTTCTTCCCTTTGCCCTTTTTCTTGAAACTAGTGGTCTTGTTGACCATCAGCACTTGATGCTCCTTTTTGATTTCTACCTCCGCAGCTTTCAGCATTGCGAAGAGCTCGGGAATAGTCTTATTCATCCCTTGCATATTATAGTTCATCATGAAGCTCTTGTAGCTTGGTGGCAATGATTGGAGAATTCTGTCAATGACGCAATCATCTGGAAGATTAACTCCCATCTGAATCAAGTGATTATTATACCCAGACATTTTGAGTATATGCTCACTGACGGAACTGTTCTCCTCCATCTTGCAGCTATAGAACTTATTGGAGACTTCATATCTCTCAATCCGGGAATTTGCTTGAAATATTAACTTCAACTCCTGGAACATCTCATATGCTCCATGACATTCAAAACATCGTTGAAGTCCCGATTCTAAGCCGTAAAGCATGGCACACTGAACTATCGAGTAGTCATCAGCTTTGCTCTGCTAGACGTTCATAACATCTGGTGTTGCTCCAGCAGCAGGGCTGGCACCCAGCGGTGCTTCCAGGACGTAATTCTTCTGTGCAGCAATGAGGATAATCCTCAAGTTACGGACCTAGTCCGTGTAATTGCTACCATCATCTTTCAACTTTGCTTTCTCAAGGAACGCATTAAAATTCAACGGAACAACAGCACGGGCCATCTATCTACAATCAAACATATATAAGCAAGATACTATCAGGTACTAAGTTCATGATAAATTTAAGTTCAATTAATCATATTACTTAAGAACTCCCACTTAGATAGACATCCCTCTAATCTTCTAAGTGATCACGTGATCCAAATCATCTAAACCATAACCGATCATCACGTGAAATGCAGTAGTTTTCAATGGTGAACATCACTATGTTGATCATATCTACTATATGACTCACGCTCGATCTTTCGATCTCAGTGTTCCGAGGCCATATCTGCATATGCTAGGCTCGTCAAGTTTAACCTGAGTATCTGCGTGTGCAAAACTGGCTTGCACCAGTTGTAGATGGACGTAGAGCTTATCACACCCGATCATCACGTGGTGTCTGGGCATGACGAACTTTGGCAACGGTGCATACTCAGGGAGAACACTTTTATCTTGATAATTTAGTGAGAGATCATCTTATAATGCTACCGTCAATCAAAGCAAGATAAGATGCATAAAAGATAAACATCACATGCAATCAATATAAGTGATATGATATGGCCATCATCATCTTGTGCTTGTGATCTCCATCTCCGAAGCACCGTCATGATCACCATCGTCACCGGCGCGACACCTTGATCTCCATCGTAGCATCGTTGTCGTCTCGCCAATCTTATGCTTCCATGACTATCGCTACCGCTTAGTGATAAAGTAAAGCATTACAGCGCGATTGCATTGCATACAATAAAGCAACAACCATAGGGCTCCTCCCAGTTGCCGATAACTCGGTTACAAAACATGATCATCTCATCCAATAAAATTCAGCATCATGTCTTGACCATATCACATCACAACATGCCCTGCAAAAACAAGTTAGACGTCCTCTACTTTGTTGTTGCAAGTTTTACGTGGCTGCTACGGGCTTAAGCAAGAACTAATCTTACCTACGCATCAAAACCACAACGATAGTTTGTCAAGTTGGTGCTGTTTTAACCTTTGCAAGGACCGGGCGTAGCCACACTTGGTTCAACTAAAGTTGGAGAAACTGTCACCCGCAAGCCACCTATGTGCAAAGCACGTCGGGAGAACCAGTCTCGCGTAAGCGTACGCGTAATGTCGGTCCGGGCCGCTTCATCCAACAATACCGCCGAACTAAAGTATGACATGCTGGTAAGCAGTATGACTTATATCGCCCACAACTCACTTGTGTTCTACTCGTGCATATAACATCAACACATAAAACCTAGGCTTGGATGCCACTGTTGGGGAACGTAGTAATTTCAAAAAATTTCCTACGCACACGCAAGATCATGGTGATGCATAGCAACGAGAGGGGAGAGTGTGATCTACGTACCCTTGTAGATCGACAACGGAAGCGTTTGGTTGATGTAGTCGTACGTCTCCACGGCCCGACCGATCAAGCACCGAAACTACGGCACCTCCGAGTTCTAGCACACGTTTAGCTCGATGACGATCCCCGGACTCCGATCCAGCAAAGTGTTGGGGAAGAGTTCCGTCAGCACAACGGCGTGGTGACGATCTTGATGCACTACTGTCGCAGGGCTTCGCCTAAGCACCGCTACAATATTATCGAGGACTATGGTGGCAGGGGGCGCCACACACGGCTAAGAATATGATCACGTGGATCAACTTATGTTCCTTTGGGGTGCCCCTGCCTCCGCATATAAAGGCTCAAGGGGGGGGGGGTGCGGCCGGCCTAGGAGAGGCGCGCCAGGAGGAGTCCTACTCCCTCCGGGAGTAGGATTCCCCCCAATCCTAGTTGGAATAGGATTCGCGGAGGGGGGAAAAGAGGAAGGGGGGCCGACCCCCTCTCCTTGTCCTATTCGGACCAAGGGAGGGGAGGGGCGCGCGGCCCATCTCCGGCTGCCTCTTATCTTTTCCACTAAGGCCCACTAAGGCCCATATACCTCCCAGGGGGTTTCGGTAACCTCCCGGTACTCCGGTAAAATCCCGATTTCACTCGGAACACTTCCGATATCCAAACATAGGCTTCCAATATATCAATCTTTATGTATCGACCATTCCGAGACTCCTCGTCATGTCCGTGATCCCATCCGGGACTCCGAACAACCTTCGGTACATCAAAATGTATAAACTCATAATATAACTGTCATCGAAACCTTAAGCGTGCGGACCCTACGGGTTCGAGAACAATGTAGACATGACCGAGACACGTCTCCGGTCAATAACCAATAGCGGGACCTGGATGCCCATATTGGCTCCTACATATTCTATGAAGATCTTTATCGGTCAGACCGCATAACAACATACGTTGTTCCCTTTGTCATCGGTATGTTACTTGCCCGAGATTCGATCGTCGGTATCCAATACCTAGTTCAATCTCGTTGCTGGCAAGTCTCTTTACTCGTTCCGTAATACATCATCTTGCAACTAACTCATTAGATGCAATGCTTGCAAGGCTTAAGTGATGTGCATTACCGAGAGGGCCCAGAGATACCTCTCCGACGATCGGAGTGACAAATCCTAATCTCGAAATACGTCAACCCAACATGTACCTTTGGAGACACCTGTAGAGCACCTTTATAATCACCCAGTTACGTTGTGACGTTTGGTAGCACACAAAGTGTTCCTCCGACACACGGGAGTTACATAATCTCATAGTCATAAGAACATGTATAAGTCATGAAGAAAGCAATAGCAACATACTAAACGATCGGGTGCTAAGCTAATGGAATGGGTCATGTCAATCAGATCATTCAACTAATGATGTGATCCCGTTAATCAAATGACAACTCTTTGTCGATGGTTAGGAAACATAACCATCTTTGATTAATGAGCTAGTCAAGTAGAGGCATACTAGTGACACTTTGTTTGTCTATATATTCACACATGTATTATGTTTTCGGTTAATACAATTCTAGCATGAATAATAAACCTTTATCATGATATAAGGAAATAAATAATAACTTTATTATTGCCTCTAGGGCATATTTCCTTCAGTCTCCCACTTGCACTAGAGTCAATAATCTAGATTACACAGTAATGAATCTAACACCCATGGAGCTTTGGTGCTGATCATGTTTTGCTCGTGGAAGAGGCTTAGTCAATGGGTCTGCTACATTCAGCTCCGTATGTATCTTGCAAATCTCTATGTATCCCACCTGGACTAGATCCCGGATGGAATTGAAGCATCTCTTGATGTGTTTGGTTCTTTTGTGAAATCTGGATTCCTTTGCCAAGGCAATTGCACCAGTATTGTCACAAAAGATTTTCATTGGACCCGATGCACTAGGTATGACACCTAGATCGGATATGAACTCCTTCATCCAGACTCCTTCGTTTGCTGCTTCCGAAGCAGCTATGTACTTCGCTTCACATGTAGATCCCGCCACGATGCTTTGTTTAGAACTGCACCAACTGACAGCTCCACCGTTTAATGTAAACACATATCCGTTTATAATCACCCAGTTACGTTGTGACGTTTGGTAGCACACAAAGTGTTCCTCCGGCAAACGGGAGTTGCATAATCTCATAGTCATAGGAACATGTATAAGTCATGAAGAAAGCAATAGCAACATACTAAACGATCGGGTGCTAAGCTAATGGAATGGGTCATGTCAATTAGATCATTCACCTAATGATGTGATCCCATTAATCAAATAACAACTCTTTGTCCATGGTTAGGAAACATAACCATCTTTGATTAACGAGCTAGTCAAGTAGAGGCATACTAGTGACACTCCGTTTGTCTATGTATTCACACATGTATTATGTTTCCGGTTAATACAATTCTAGCATGAATAATAAACATTTATCATGAAATAAGGAAATAAATAATAACTTTATTATTGCCTCTAGGGCATATTTCCTTCAGTGACATGCAACCAAAGTTAACATGACAAAGACGTGAATGCCACACATTGGATTCACTATTGTTGCAAATATGATTAACAACTTTATTGCAAACGTCCGATAAGGATAAACGAAACAAGCCTCCTGACTCATAACCTTTACCAACAAAGGTTCCATACTTGGATATTACAAATTTGTTCGACTCAAAGACAAGCTTGTAGCATCTCTACACAGAAGAGATCCGCTAACAAGATTTTTATTGATGGAGGGGACGTAATGCACGTTCTTCAGCCGCACGATCTTCCCCGAAGTAAACTTCAGATCGACTGTGCCAACACCACGAATAGAAGCACTTGAACCGTTGCCCATCAGCACGGTTGAAGTTCCTGTGGTCTGATAAGACGAAAACATGGAAATATCACCGCATACATGCACATTAGTACCCGTGAAAATCAACCAGTCATGAGAATGACATACTGAAAGAATAGTGGGAAATATACCATACCCAACATCCTTCATGTCAGTGTCTTCAATGACAACATTAGCGGTCTTGCCGACTTTCCCAGGATGACGCTTGTCATAGCGATTAGGGCAACTAGGAGCCCAATGATCAGGATCCCCACACACATGACAAGCACCTTTCTTCTTGCCATTCTTCTTCTTGAAGTTCGTGTGTTGCACAACCTTGTTCTTCCCATCAAACTTTGCTTTTCCATCAAACTTGCCCTTGTTCTTGAACTTGTGGGGCTGGAAGTTCTGCTTCTGTACCACATTGGCACTAGATCCTCCCTCAATACCTCGAGCACGTGTGTCCTTTGCTCTCGCCTTTTCTTCCACATCAAGAGTGCCAATGAGATCCGGGACGGAAAACTCCTGCCTCTTATGCTTCAGCAAGGTAGCAAAGTTCCTCCATGAAGGAGGAAGCTTAGTGATGATACCTCCGGCAGCAAACTTGTCCAGTAGCATACAACTGAAGTGCTCAAGTTCTCTAGCAAATGACTGTATCTCATGAGCTTGCTCAACCACGGAGCGCTCTTCAGTCATCCTGTAATCATAGAATTGCTCCATGATGTACAGCTCAGTGCCAGCATCCGAGACCCCAAACTTGGCCTCGAGTGCATCCCATATATCTTTTCCATTATCAATTGACGCATAAGCATCAACTATGTTCTCACCAAGAACACTCAAGAGAGCAGCCTTAAACAGAGTATCCATTTTCTGAAAATCTTGTGCCTGTTGAGCATCAAGCTCTCCTTCAGGTTTGCCGAGAGTGGCATCATAGCAACTCATGGTTTGAAACCATAAGACTGCTCTCACGCGCCACCTCTTATAGTGGATACCCTCAAACATAGGAGGTCTCATGGAAGCAGCAAAACCACTCGGTGTAAATTGCCTATAATAAGGTTTTTGGATTGTTGGAAATATGAGCAATTTACCAAATGATTTTATTAACAGAAATATTAGATAAAGCATGACTAATATAGCTGCGATAAAGCAAGTCATGCAATCTGACGGAGAGAAAGTAAATAGCATCTGCATATATGAACTTGAACTGAACACATCTAGGACAGACACTAGATCATGTTGCATATACGGAGTAGAACCTAACACATGTAGGGCAAGAACTAGTACGAGAAACTGTGGCAGGACATCTGACAGAAAGAAGAAGAACACATACGGGACAACAGCAGCAGAAGCACTGGACTTGGGGTCGACATCCTCTCCAGCCATGTCGTTGCTGAGGTAGTCGACGTCGGGGAAGAAGTTGTCGTCGGGGAAGTAGTCGTCGGAGTCCGTGATGAAGAAGCCAGTAGTCGCGCAGAGTGCTCCCCAAAAATCTTATCACCCTTCTCCCGTACAGGACTCAAAAGGTGCGGTCTCGAAGGCCTACTGTCCCGACGTGCGGTGCACGCCGCAAGCCGGGATGAGGAAGACAACAGCAGCTCAGAGATGGAACCGATGGCGAGGGAAGGAGTAGTTCTGGTGCGTCTCTCTGGGAGGAGTGACCTCCCTTTTATAGGCGCAAGAGAAGGAGGCGAGAGGGAAACGACGGGAGGCGAAACGAAGAGATAGAGACGAAGCGAACAGCCAGCAGCCGAAGGGCTGCACCGTTCGCATTCGAACTCCACTTTCGCAAAAATCTTTTCAGCTTCCGTGTGACCTTTTCGTATACCCGTAGTGCGAGGCAAAAATTTAGATATCGGCTCGGCTCATTTCCGCGGCGCGGCGCGGCGCGGCGGGCGGCGGAGGAGGAGCGCGCGTGGATATCCCTCTTGTTCTCATGCTCATACAAGTGGGGAAAGAACCTCCCTTGTAAGGAGGTCCAACTCCCACTAAACTAGCAATGTGGGACTAAACTTTAGTAGTATCCCTTGCCTTGCACAAATGGGCTAAGTGGGCCTCTAGGATTTACTAGGAATTTCTGAAATAGTTATTGGGCTGCCCAAAATAGACTAAATTCCAGCAGTAACTGGGTGATTATAAATATGCTCTACAGGTATCTCCGAAGATGTTTGTTGGGTTGGCATAGATCGAGATTAGGATTTGTCACTCCGAGTATTGAAGAGGTATACCTGAGCCCTCTCGGTAATGCACATCATGATAAGCAATGTGACTAATGAGTTAGTTACGGGATGATGCATTACAGAACGAGTAAAGATACTTGCCATTAACGAGATTGAACTAGGTATGAAGATACCAATGATAGAATCTCAGGCAAGTAACATACCGATGACAAAGGGATTGTCGTATGTTGTCATTGCGGTTTGACCGATAAAGATCTTCGTAGAATATGTAAGAACCAATATGAGCATCCAGGTTCCGCTATTGATTATTGACCGGAGATGTGTCTCGGTCATGTCTAGATAGTTCTCGAACCCGTAAGATCCGCACGCTTAACGTTCGATGACGATTTGTATTATAAGTTATGTGTTTTGATAGTGAATATTATTCAAAGTTTCCGATGAGATCACGTACATGACGAGGAGTCTCAAAATGATCGAGATTGATATATTATAGGACGGAGAGAGTAGTTAACAATGCCATCCATGTGTGTCAGAGCCGGTTTGGTTGGATTGTAGTATTCTCTTTGACTAAATTTTTTGCATCTAGTTCTTTTATGAATGAAAGGTCATTTTCAGGATGAGTTTGGCCATTTTTGGTTCAGAGTTGAATTAAGCACCGACGCTCTTGGAGAAAGCCCCTTGTGGAGACAGGCAATCCTGTTTGACCTTTCCTTTGTTCGATGCAGTCGTTTGATGTCGCGGTACTGCTGGGCTGCTACTAACGACTACAGTAGATGGATGCCGATTGTTGTATTAAGACTAAAAAGTGTTTTGCTAGAAAAGTATGCATCGTATTTGGTTCTTTTTCCTTTTTATTGATAAAGTACGACACCTTCTGGTGCCAACCTCTCTGGTGGTATACGTAGGATCTGTAAGGGTTGGGTGCTTGATTAGGTGGAGCTAATTAAATTAGGAACAAAATCTTCGACGTGGATACATCCGTGTATGGTTGTTGCCTAGGGCTAAACAGTGCGAGAATATCTCCGTCCCCATCCTGCATGTATACCCCTTCCCCAAAAACGTTAAACCCATCAAAAGAATCTTGTTTGGGGAGTTAACACCGTCTAGTCCTCATTTAAAAATACTTTATCTCCTCAAATTTGAGCAGTGACCCCTCAAAGTGAGCGCATCACGCCTTAGGCCCTTCCAAGTGCTCCACCGTAGACAGATGCTAAGCATGCCACATAAGCAAAAGCATGACATGGCACAACAAAGGAGGAGAGAGAGCACTTTGATGACCCCAGGAAGAACCAATGTCAAGCACATGAACCTAGGTAAACCACTTAAATAAGAGAAGTTGGCCAATGCATGAAAGAGTTTAGGTGCTAAATTTTGGAGTCACTTTCGCCGCCGCCCACCCCTCCCGAGTCGCCCCCGTGCGGCGGCTGGGAGGCCCCAGATCCCGTCGCCCCTGACTCCCCCTCTCGTCCTCCTCCCTCGCCGCCACCCGAGGGCGCGGGGCCGGAGCGTGGCGTGCGACCGGACGTCACGACGGGGGCTGGCGGCACTCCGGCGATCTCATTCCCCATGGCAGGCGGCTTCAAGATCTGGGGCGCCATGGTCGCCAGGGATGGCGGCTGCATGACCAGATCGGCGGCGGCGTGGCCGGATCTGGGCTCAGGCGTGAGCTTGGTCTTCGGGTCACGGTCGGTGCGATGGCGAGTGCGACACATCGGTAGCTGAACGGATCTACGGGATTCCATCTGTTCTGGTCCTTGACAACCCAGGCAACTCTAGGGGGAAACCCTAGATCTCCATGGGATCGAGCGATGGTGGTGCTCTTGTGCCGTAGTCCCTCTTCAGGGCATCGTTTTGGAGTTTGCTACGGTCGAAGGAACCAGCGAGGCCGGCGGCGTACGTCCGGTGACGCAACTGCCGATGAAAATCGTGCTAACTATGGTCATGGCGGACGATGGCAACGTCTTTGATGTCGTTTCCTTGTCGAGGCATCGTTGTTGCAGTCGGCGTCATCAGGCTCGGGATGCTCCAGGGGAAACCCTAGATCTGGGTCTCCCGGATCGGGCGATGATGGCGTTCTTAGTAGCGCTTTCCCTCATGGAGGCATCGTTTTGGAGCAAGTGATGGCTGGAGGAGACAAGAGGAGGAGCGGTGCTTCATCACACACATTGATGGTGTCGGATCTCGATGTCATGGCGTTCTGGAGATTAGGCGTCTGATGTGCGATGATGGACTCGCGCAGGAGGTCGACGCTGTCTGGCGTCGTGGTGGTGTCGGCGGCAGCTAGACCGGGCAACGTTCATGCAGCAGTACAACTCTGAAGATGGATTGGTGGCAGGTGGCTACGGCGGCCTCATACCCGGTAGGCGTCCTGGTTGAGGAGCACACCTGATTGGTGGGTGGCCATACCCGGCAGGCGTCCTGGTTGGGACCTCAGGTCTTAGATGTTAGGTTTGGCTGCGCGGTCTGTTTGGTATTAGGCCCAGATTATCAGCATCCCTTCATCAATTGGATAGGAGTAGCGACACTTTTGTTGCCTAGACAGTGGCTTCAGTCTTACTGTTGTATGACTTTGTAAGGTCTTGTGTGAATAATTAATAAAGTGGCTGCATGCATCGTCCAGATACAGAGGCCGGGGTCCTCCTCCATTAAAAAAAACAAGCTAAACATCTATGCATTAAGGAGTTGAGTTGCTAAGCCATTTAATGCCCTTAGCATCACATCTAAGCATCTTTGCATTGAAAGAGGCCTTAATTTGAGCAGCCGAATCAATGTTCTCTCATTTGCCCTCTCCTCCAACGACTCCCATTGCCGATGTTGGTGCTCGCCGATGCGCAGTTGTCGCCACTCCGATACTAGAGGCAGCTTCATCTTGTTGATAAAAGTCGGGAAGTCTTCGTGCACGTGTCCCTATGGATCAACACCCCGGAGCCGCAGTCGTTATCATTGACCCTTGAATCGATCCAAAGTGTATGACACCAAATTTAATCATTTGTACACATATGGTGAGAAACCCTAACATCGCCGCTCCAAGGAGACTATAGGAATATATGTCAGAGCTCCATCGACTACTCCTGACGGACGAATTCGATGAGGAACGAAGCACGGAAGACCAACTCGAAAATGAAGCATCGCCATCTACCCGAGCGACGCCCCTGCGAGGACAAAAAAACCTAACCCAAATTGCTAGCCTGATCCAAGGCACCGGGATACCCCCAGCCACTAGCCACCGAAACGATAGGCAGATGGGAGGAGAATTCACGGAATGGCCGATGAAGCTTGGACGGGAGGAGATCTTTGCCCTAGCGCCTAGGCTTGAGGGAAAGGTACGTTATGTTTGCTACCGATTTTCCTTCTCTCTTTAAGTAAAAATAAAAATATACCAGCAATATATATTAGCCAAGATTCAAGAGCGTTTGCATTCTGTGCAACAAATTGATCTTGCATAGACTAAGATGTGCGCCTCTCTCTTCCTTGATTTGATTAGGTTGGCGCATCAGCTTTTTTTTTCTTTTGACAAAAAGGTTGGCGCATCAACTAGCATGAGTAGCTGTGCAAGGAATTCAGCCGGGTACAAATGGAGCCAAATAATTGAGGAACGACCGGCACACAGGCCCCAGTGTCCCATCCTCGAGTCATCGAAGCAACGTACCAGCAGGCCGGTTGCCGTCCCGTCCAAACTCTGCCTACATTTTTTTCTTCCTTTTTTTTGAGACCGCAGTTAATATATATTTTATCTTCCAAATGTAGACGTAGTGAAGAGCACGTTGGATTGTTGGAAATGCAGAGAGACTAGCAAACACGTAGTGCGTACGGCGATACTCCTACCGATGGATTCCCGCGTTATAAACGAGACCTCCCCGGTGTTGAACTGAAGTCAGAGGGTGCACACGAACTCTTTCAACCTCGATCGGCCGTTAGGAGAGGAGGGACCCCGATGGATGGATGCATGGATCTCATGGTCCTAAACGCCACAAAGATTTCATACTTAAGAAGAGCCTTCCTTCACGTACAACTCCATGAATGCCTCGTTAAGGACCGGCGGTGCCCACAAGTCAATTAATCAAGCTTCTTATTAGTAGTAGTTTTCTTCTCCAAAAGTATAAGAAGTCAATCGCATATACTACTATTCCTATTTGCTGAGACATGCATATGTCAACATGTCATTCTGATTCTAACCGTGGAGAAAGAAGAAATATGAAGGCAAAGAGTGGGAACGAGCAAAGCTATAGGCGGGGGACATGAGTTGACTGCGGCCAACCGTGGAGGTACCATGCATGTCGGTGACTTCGGACACGGATCTCACTCATCCAACGTCGGAGTCAAGCGTCTTGCATTTCCTGCCGCCGACATTTTCCGTCCTTTTTTTTTTCTCGAGTGTTACATTTTCCGTCCTCGATGCATGTGATTTCTACGTTATCGGTGCTCGTCGTACTCGTACGTGCATGGCCTTTTTCATTTCTCCTGTTGAGCTGGATGTCAGGACAACCAGGAGTAAATCAGCTCCCGTCCCATCGCCATGAAGTTTCAGTGGCGCATTGTTTGGGCCGGCAAGTTATCATCAACTATAGTCATTTCATATACTACTAGCCGGTGTCCATGTTCTCCTACCGTCGTACTGGTCCAGCCAGGCAGCGTCAATAGGATCGGTGCATGGCGTGGCCGAATTCACGGTTTTGACCTTTTTTCTAAACTTTAGCGCGATCTGACCTCGATCTGAATTTTTTTCGTGATCTGATCCTTTTCCTACCGTTATCGTTCTTGGCAGTAGGATAACACAGCCTACCGCCGAGGGCTATGGCGGTAGGACTTGACTGCGCCGTCACGGTCGTTTGAGTCGAAAATACCCTATCGTCATAGTCTTTGACGGTAGGGTCTGGAATGTATATATTAGGCGTGGCGCCTATTAGAAGTGAAGCACTGTGGTGGTCAGTTGGCTAGCACGTGCAGGTTTACTATGCTGGTTTTGGGTTCGAGCCTTACTAAGGGCATTTTTTGTTTATTTTTATTTTGGCCAGTAAACAATAAACAATTTGTACAACTAATGTGGTTGTACTACTTCCTGCTAATTTTCTTAGTTGGTTTAAAGTTCGGAAGACCATTGCACACCACGATTTGTATCAGTGTTTGGATGATAATACTGAGAACGAACTTACATCGTATTTGATCTTACTGGAGAGCTCATCTTTGTATCGCAAAATTTATAACATAGTAGCAACTAAACTGGAGGACTTGGAGGTCCGTGTGTGTAGTGGTTTGAGCGCAGAGCTGGCCAATCTTAGTGCTGCTCAGAATAAACATTTACTTTTAATTAAACAGTTCAAAATCAAGCATAAAGTGCTTTTATTCCAAGTTAAAAAAAAGTGCTTTTATTCCGATAATTTGTTGCAAACAATTATTAATTACACACCATAATTAACATAGCTAGTCAGAGATAGACAACAATAGAGTTAAACAAAGTAAAGTATGATGAGCGTGTAATCTTCAAGATGAGCAAAGAGTAAAAATGCTCTCTCCCATGTATGTTTCAGATATAAGCCGCAAAAAGACTGCAGAAAAACAAATCTTTGCCGGAATTTCATAAAACAGTTACATATAAGTAAAAAAATATTTTTATAAATAATCCATACCTTAACATTAATTGGACAAATTTTTTATCACATCATATTCTTTTATATCTTTGCAGGGATTTTATAAAACATTTACAGATAAGTAAAACTGTATTTTTATCAATAATTCATATCCTAATATTAATTATACAAATTGTTTATAGTTTATTGGGCAAAAGAAAAATAAACAAAAAATAGCCTGAACAAGGCTCAAACTCAAGACCAACCGAAGTATACCTGCACGCACTAGCCAACTCACCACCAGAGTGCTTCAGATCTAATGGACGCCACGCCAAATATATATATTCCAGACCCTATCGCCAAGGACTATGGCGGTAGGGTATTTTCAACCTCAAACGGCCGTGACGGCGCAGTCAAGTCCTACCGCTATAGCCCTCGGCGGTAGGTTGTGTTACCCTACCGCCAAGGACAATGGCGGTAGGAAAAAGGTCAGATTACGAAAAAATTTCAGATCGGGGTCAGATCGTGCTAAAGTTTTTAAAAAGGTTCAAAACAGTGAATTTGGCCGCATGGCGTTCATCAATCGATGATCCTAGGCTAGTAGGCTCCTAGCTACGTTGGGGTCAAGCGTGTACCGTTGCATTTCCTGCTGCCGACATTTCTCGTCCTTGCCACATGCATGATCCATAGGTGACCCATCGGTTGGTCGTCTTCTCTTTTCTTTTCCGGTTGGATTGATGAACGTCAGGACAACCAGGAGGTTGATCGGCTTCAGTCGCATCGCCATCAAGTTTCAGTTGCTTGCTTGGTATTATTACAAAGCAAAACTAAAGAGGTGTTTGATTCAGAAGTCCTAGAATTTTTTCTAGTTTCAGGGACTAATAAAAAAAGACTCTTCAGTAGAGTTTTTTTTAGTCCCTGTAGAAAAAGTCCCTCCCGTTTGGTTCATAGAAACTTTTTAAGAACTTTTCTAGTTTCTGGGATTAAAAAGTCCCTGAACCAAACACCCCCTAAGCAGTATCATCGACTAGTCATTTCATATATACCCGACCGGTGATCATGTTCTCCTACCGTCGTCCTGGACCAGCTAGCGGGGACTCAGAGGTCGGTACTACTACATGGCTCCGTACTTTTTCTTGGGCAGTTAGGCCTCGCAAAAAGAAAAGAAAAAACACGGGCTACACACAACAGCGAACATTTCTTTTTTAAAAAAGACGTAAAAGATTTGCCTCATCCATTAAATAAAAGAAACATGAGTTTAACAGTTTACAAGTAACCCTACAAAAACGGTATGACAATTACTCTCGTACAACAATACATCCTAGTTTCTTAGCACCCGCCGTAACCCATAGGTTGGCCTCGAGTATGACATTTTGGTGAAGAATAGGCAGCGGCGCACTCTTGTGGCGAAACTGTTGGGGAACGTTGCAGAAAACAAAAATTTTCCTACGGTTTCACCAAGATTCATCTATGAGTTCATCTAGCAACGAGTGATCGGATGCATCTGCATACCTTGTAGATCGTGAGCGGAAGCGTTCAAAGAACGGGGATGAGGGAGTCGTACTCGACGTGATCCAAATCACCGGAGATCCTAGCGCCGAACGGACGGCACCTCCGCGTTCAACACATGTACGGTCAGCGTGACGTCTCCTTCTTCTTGATCCAGCAAGGGGAAAGGAGAGGTTGATGAAGATCCAGCAACACGACGACGTGGTGGTGGATGCAGCAGTACTCCGGCAGGGCTTCGCCAAGCTCTATGGAGGAGGAGGAGGTGTTGGAGAGGGAGAGGGAGGCACCAAAGGCATGGGTGTGAAGCCCTCCCTCCCCCCACTATATATAGGGGGCCTAGGGGTGGCACCGGCCCTAGTAGATGCAATCTCCTAGGGGGGGGGGGGGCAAGGGGGGTGGAGTGCCCCCCAAGGCAAGTGGGGAGCCCCCCCCCCCCACCCTAGGGTTTCAACCCTAGGCGCAAGGGGTGGGCCTTGGGGGGCGCACCAGCCCACTAAGGGCTGGCCCCCCCCCACTTCAGCCCATGGGGCCCTCCGGGATGGGTGGCCCCACCAGGTGGACCCTGGGGAACCTTCCGGTGGTCCCGGTACAATACCGGTGACCCCCGAAACTCCCCCGATGGCCGAAACTGCACTTTTTATATATAATTCTTCACCTCCGGATCATTTCGGAACTCCTC
The DNA here is from genome assembly GCA_034509565.1 of Triticum monococcum. Lineage (NCBI taxonomy): Eukaryota > Viridiplantae > Streptophyta > Magnoliopsida > Poales > Poaceae > Triticum > Triticum monococcum. Next base: position 69,153,610 of record CM067843.1, on the reverse strand, counting down.
GTGACGTCCGGGATCTCATCCGGGACTCCAAACAACTTTCGGGTTACTGCATATTCATATCCCTACAACCCTAGCGTCACCGAACCTTAAGTGTGTAGACCCCACGGGTTCAGGAGACATGTAGACATGACCGAGATGGCTCTCCGGTCAATAGCCAACAGCGGGATCTGGATAACCATGTTGGCTCCCACATGCTCCTCGATGATCTCATTGGATGAACCACGATGTCGAGGATTCAAGCAACCCCGTATACAATTCCCTTTGTCAATCGGTATGTTACTTGCCCGAGATTCGATCGTCAGTATCCCAATACCTCGTTCAATCTCGTTACCGGCAAGTCACTTTACTCGTACCGTAATGCATGATCCCGTGACCAGACACTTGGTCACTTTGAGCTCATTGTGATGATGCATTGCCGAGTGGGCCCAGAGATACCTCTTCGTCATACGAAGTGACAAATCCCAGTCTTGATCCGTGTCAACCCAACAGACACTTTCGGAGATACCCGTAGTATACCTTTATAGTCATCTAGTTACGTTGTGACGTTTGGTACACCCAAAGCACTCCTCCGGTATCCGGGAGTTACACGATCTCATGGTCTAAGGAAAAGATACTTGACATTGGAAAAACTCTAGCAAACGAACTATACAATCTTGTGCTATGTTTAGGATTGAGTCTTGTCCATTACATCATTCTTCTAATGATGTGATCTCGTTATCAATGACATCCAATGTCCATAGTCAGGAAACCATGACTATCTGTTGATCAACGAGCTAGTCAACTAGAGGCTTACTAGGGACATGTTGGTGTCTATTTATTCACACATGTATTACGATCTCCGGATAACACAATTATAGCATGAATAAAAGACAATTATCACGAACAAGGAAATATAATAATAATGCTTTTATTATTGCCTCTAGGGCATATTTCCAACAGAAACACCTGGGCGTTTCTCTCATTTCAAAGAGTCCTAGAGACGAGCATGGTGAGGGAGGCCATTGCTCGTCTATCGGGGTTTCGCATGTCGGTTCTTCTACCCCACCAATGCATAAGGGAGTCCTCAAGGTGCCAATCGGAGGTGCCAATGTGCGGAAGAGCAAACCTGTCAATGACCGATCGCTAGAGCCTAATGGCGACATCACTTGACGAAAAGGTGGATGCCTGTTTCTTGCCCCCTTTTGCAAAGAGGGTAAAGCCCACAATTTTCCCAACCACGCCGCTCCAACCGGTCTGCAATCCAAATCAGGTCTTGCAAGGCCAGCCAAGCGAAGAATTTTACCTTTTGGGGAGCCCAAGCTTTCCAAACCACGTAGTGAATGGGCGAGTGTGTCAGACCAAGGAATTGCGCCTTATATGCGGTGGCCGCCGAGTATATCCCATCTACAACATGTTTCCAAACAATGTCGTCATCAACCTGGTTGTCAAGATGGAAGTTGTGCAGAAGTGTCCAAAGCGAGAAAAGCTCCCGGACGTGGGCGTGGGGACGACAATGTCATGCTTGATGTGTGTCATCCAAGCATTCCCGCGTAGGGCTTCCCGAAGCTTCCACCTCTTCTTTTTCGACGCTTCGAAAATAAGTGGGGCAACATCCATGGGCTTGCGGCCAAGCAGCCACGAGGAGTCCTAAAAAGGCGTTTTAGCACCATTTCCCGACGATGATTGTGGTTTAGGCATAGAAGAAATCCAGGTCTTCCTTGCCCAGCCCAACCCATAATTTTGTTAGGCTCCTTCCATTTGTAGGCTTGACTACGGACATTTTTTTTAGATGTGACTACACAACGTTCTCATAAGGGAATCCGTGTGAACGAATCCTTCCCCCCACCCAGGGGAGCAACCAACTCCCAAGTGATATGTATCGCTTAGTGCAACCTTATCATAGCGCTCTCCTACGCCTACAACACCTCCCGAGCGGGAGCACGTGAGTTGGTCTATGAAACTTCTGGAACCTTCCACCCGGGTTTGGGAAGGTTCCAGAAGGTTTTTCATTCTTTTTTCTCCTTGGTTTTTTGTTTTATTTTTTGTTCTTTTTATTCATCTTTTGTATAGTTATTTTAAAAAAACTAAGATCAATGTGCTTTAAAAATAATATTCAGTGTGTGTTCATAAAATGTTCATCATATATGAAAAAACCCGCTGTATATGTGAAAAATGTTAAATGTATATTGAAAAATCATTCACTGTATATAAAAATGTTCATTTTATATTGAAAATTGTTCAATGTATTTTTGAAAAAATTCTATTAAAAAGTTTCAGTGTGTATTATAAAATGTTTATAGTAAAAAATATAGAATGAAAAGGTTTAAAAATGGAAGAAAATATAAGAAAACCGCATGTAGAATAGAAAAAGGAAAAAAATAAAAAGCGAAAAACCCATACGTGAATGAGAACCCGTAAGTGGGCAAGGTGAGTGATCGTTCGTTCATACGGCCTCGTCCTGGCCCATTGTCGGGATTGCTGTGAGCGATCGCTCATTACTACAACCTGGGCCTGGCCGATTATCAGGATCGTTGTAAGCGATCGAGAACGGAGAGCAACTAGTTAACGCGCGCTTCTTCGGAAGCCTCGTAACAATCAGCGTCATTTGACGAGTTTTCATCCATTCGTCAAGTGTCGTGCTCTGGACACTTTTTTCGGATTTGTTTTCTTTCTCACGCGTTCTCGGCTTTTTAAATGGTTTTTTTGGTTTTTTTTGACGTTTTGATTTTCCCAGTCTTCCTTAGTTTTTCGATCAAATTTTATTTAAAAAATTTGCGTTTTTTAGGAGAGTCACGGTTTTTCTTCCGCGAGAGGCATGGTTGTGCTTTAGCGAGAGTCACGGCCGTGCCTTTCGGAAACGGAAAAAAAGTTTTCTGTTTATTTTTTCTTTCGCGAAAGTCACAGTTTTGCTTCCGCGAGAGGCATAGTTGTGCTTTCGCGAGAGTCACGACCGTGCCTCATGGAAAGGGAAAAACAAAATGCGTTTTCTATTTTTTTTTCTTTCGCGAGAGTTACGGTTTTGCTTCCGCGAGAGACACAGTTGTGCTTTCGCGAGAGTCACGGCCATGCCTCTCGGAAAGGAAAAAAACACGCGTTTTTCTATTTTTTTTTCTTTTACGAGAGTCACGGTTTTGCTTCCGCGAGAGGCACGGTTGTGCTTTCACGAGAGTCACGGCCGTGCCTCTCGGAAAGGGAAAAAAACGGTTTTTTTTCTTCCATGAGAGTCACGGTTTTGCTTTCACGAGAGGCACGGTTGTGATTTCGCGAGAGGCACGGGCGTGTCTCTTTCGAAAAGGGAAAAAACCCGTGCTCCTAGTTCGGTTTTTTTGTCCGGTTCTTTTCGTCCAGTTTTTTTCGTGAAAAAAAAGTTCGTCAAATTCTATCAACATGGATTTAGTTTTGAAAATCTCGACGCGAGGAATCCAACGGTGAAAACGGTTCGAGATTTAGATGCACGGTTTGAGAGATAAAACGTTTTGAATAAACGGATCTATGAAAAAAAGGAAAAATTCCCAGATTACGACAAGTGGCATGACCTGAGAAAATGAAGTGTTCTTTGCAACGAGTACTTCTTAATTAGTGATTTCGTCGAGAAAGGGACCTCCTATTTAGCGCTGTACGCGCCAGCGAACGACGGAGCGCGCGCCCCCCGTTCCCCTGCGCGCCCTCATGGCCCGACCCATGTGTGGGGCGGGAAAGCGGGAAGTATCTTTTTTTTTTGTTTTTTTCTCTTTTAACTGTTTCCATTGTAAAACTAATTCGGGATTTCAATAAAGTTACAAATTGTGAAACGTTCATAAATTGGAAAGTTGTTCATGATTCGAAGAAATGTTTGGGAAATGATAAATGTTCACGGAATTAAAGAAATCTTCACCTAATTCGAAAACATTTCTTAAATTTAGAAAATGTTCGCGATTTCAACGGAATGTTTTTTTGAATTTGATGAACATATTTTGATAATTTATGAAGAAATTTGGAATTGGTTGAACAAAATTCCTATTCAAGAATTAAAAAATCAAGAACAAAATTTTGCATTTAATAAAAAGATTTCTGAAAAATAGTGAATTTTTTTCATTCAATGAACAAATTTAGAAATTGATAAACAGTTTTTGAAAAAATTGAACCAAAAAAAAAAGAATCCAATAAACATTTTTTTAGTTCGGTGAACAAATTATGGATTTTGATGAACATTTTTTCTATCGGATGAACAAAAAATTGAATTAGCTGAACATTTTTTGCATGGTCGAACATTTTTTGAATTTGATAAAAAAAGTGTTAACGAATTTGAAAATAAAAAATTCCAAAAAAGAGAAAAGGTAAATAAGAAGAAAATAAAAAATATCCCTTTTTTGTTCGTGAGTATAAAAAAACGTTCACCGTTTCAAAAAATGTTCATGATTTAAGATAATGCTCACGACTTTGTAAAAACGAAATCACAACTTTAAAAATGTTCATCATTTCACAAAAGGTTTGCGACTTTGAAAGTATTCACGAATTCAAAAGATTTTGCAAATTAAAAAAAGGGTAAAAAAGAAAACAGAAAAGGAACCAAAAACGAAAAAGGAAAAGAAAGAAAAAATCGAAAGAAAACCAGAAAAAACCCGGTTCAGGGAAGGTCCTAGAACCTTCCCAAAACCGGTTGGGGGTGAAACCCCGAAATGGGCCAGCCCATTGAAACATTAGTGCGCAACGGGGTATGCGCTATGTCGCTTCGCAGCGACCTACGCGCTATATAGGAGCTGCGATTGAGAACGTTATAGGCGAGGGAGCAACTATCGAACGGGTACTCCCTCGGGAGCCTCGTAAGGATCATACGGGATGGGCTAAGAGTGCCTCACTTGGCGCGCTCTCAGCCGTCGCCACGTGTCGCGCTTTGGGTGCTCTTTTCGATTTTTGTTTTCTTTTTAGTTTTTTGCACGCGTTTTTGGCTTTTTAGATGTTTTTTGTTTTTCACCGGTCTTTCTTAGATTTTTTTTAAAATGAGATTTTTTCCATGAAAAAACACATTTTTTCCATCCGCGTGAGACACGACAATGCTCTTGGAAACGGTGTTTTTTTAACTTCAGTGCCTCTCAGAAACGAAAAAAACCGCGTTTTTTGTTCTACTAGAGGTACGGATTGCTTCCGTGAGAGGCATGGCACGGTCGTGCCCGTCGGAAACGAAAAAAGTGCTTTTTTTTCTTTTCGCGAGAGGCATAGTTTACTTCTCGTAGAGGCACGGATTTGCTTCCACGAGAGGCACGGTCGTGCCTCTCGTAAAATGATTTTTTTTCTTTTTTTCCTTCCAAGAGAGGCACGGGTTTACTTCTTGTGGAGGCACGGATTTGCTTCCCCGGGAGGCACATGTCCCTTTCGGAAAGAAAAAAAACGTGCTCCGATTTCAATTTTTTCATCTGATTTTTCTCGTGAAAAAAATGTTTCTCAAAACATATCAACATGAGATCTAATTTTGAAGATCTCGACGCGAGAAATCCAACGATGAAAACAATTCAAGATATGGACGCATGATTTAAGAGATAAAATGTTTTGAATAAACAAATATATGAAAAAAAGAAAACTCTCAGGCGACAAGTGGCCTTTGAAAAGAGGGCTCCTTAAGTGATTTCGTATGAGTTGAATTATTTAGTAGCCACTCATCCACTAGGTGAATTAGCCTACCCTCCTGAACCGCTCCCATGATGCGCTCCACGCGTGCGTCACATGGGACCTCGATCCACCACCGACAAACTCTTTCCCTCCAGGCTCTCCTCTCGCTCGCTGCCACCGAAGGGCGTCCGCCGGGCGAAGCCCGTGCGACACGGGCCGTGGCGGGGCCTTTCCTTCCTTCTCCTGTTCAAGGTTGCGGCGGCGCGGGTCAGCCGCTCGTGGGGGCGCGGAGCTCGGCAGGGCTCTCTGTGGCGGGAACGTCGGGCTTCGACGACTGTTAGGCTGGGAGGGGGGGGGGTGCGTCGTTGCGTCGTTGGTGGCGGGGTGTTGGTCGGGCTCTCCCCCATCTAGATCTCAATTCGCGGCGGGCGGCACGGCTGGTGTTGGCGGTGGTGGCCCCGCCCGCCGGTAGGCGTGTCTTGTGGGGGCTGGTCGTGGCTATGCGTCGACGCCATCCCCCCTACTCGGCCCCATTTGGGTCAAGTCTGGGACTTTTGGCCGCGAGCTTGGTGGCGTGACGACTAGTCCGAGTCCCGGCGGCGCACTCGTGCGGTTGCGTAGCGATGGGGGTGGCTGGTGGTCGTACGGAGGCTGGTGGCGTGGGTGCATGCCCGGCGGCTACGATGCTTGGAGCTCGCCGGTCGACGCGGGTTGGGCAATGGCCCGGGGTGGTTGCTGCTCCGGCCGTGGGTGGCTCCATGGCGGCTTGGCAAGTCGGCTATGGCGACGGCTGGCATGTCCCAGCATCGGCTCGTCTGTAGGCCACTTGTGTCAGCCTTCGATTTGTCTCCTCGTCGTCCGACTGCTATTTCCGTTGAAGTGATGGCCCTCTTGTCGGTGTCAAAACCGGCGGATCTCGGGTAGGAGGTCCCGGACTGTGCGTCCAAGGCGGATGGCAATAGGAGGCGGGGGACACGATGTTTACCCAGGTTCGGGCCCTCTCGATGGAGGTAATACCCTACTTCCCGCTTGATTGATCTTGATGATATGAGTATTACAAGAGTTGATCTACCACGAGATCGTAGAGGCTAAACCCTAGAAGCTATCCTATGGTATGATTGTTGTTGTCCTACGGACTAAACCCTCCGGTTTATATAGACACCGGAGGGGGCTAGGGTTACACAGAGTCGGTTACAAGGGAGGAGATCTACATATCCGTATTGCCAAGCTTGCCTTCCACGCCAAGGAGAGTCCCATCCAGACACGGGATGAAGTCTTCAATCTTATATCTTCATAGTCCAACAGTCCGGCCAAAGTATATAGCCCGGCTGTCCGAGGACCCCCTAATCCAGGACTCCCTCAGTAGCCCCTGAACCAGGCTTCAATGACGAAGAGTCCGGCGTGCAGATTGTCTTTGACATTGCAAGGCGGGTTCTTCCTCCGAATACTCCATAGAAGATTTTGAACACAAGGATAGTGTCCGGCTCTGCAAAACAAATTCCACATACCACCATAGAGAGAATAATATTTCCACAAATCTAATCCACTGACAACTTTTCATAACGTGACGTCACACCACGGCCTGGTCATTATTCGAACAGTTTCTCCCAGCCTGCCACTGCACGTTTTGCGAGGCGGTTTTTATTGGCACGTCTTGTCGAAGCAGAGATCGTGTTCCCCTTATCACGGGATTCTCATCAATACAGGTGTGGGTAACCCAATCGTGCCTGTTGGTATGACTCATCGATTTTAGGCAAGTTCCAAACGGCCACACGGAGGACGCTTGAGGGAGTCCTGGATTAGGGGGTGTTCGGGTAGCCGGACTATACCTTCAGCCGGACTCCTGGACTATGAAGATACAAGATTGAAGACTTCGTCCCGTGTCCGGAAGGGACTTTCCTTGGCGTGGAAGGCAAGCTTGGCGATGCGGATATTCAAGATCTCCTATCATTGTAACCGACTTTGTGTAACCCTAACCCTCTCCGGTGTCTATATAAACCGGAGGGTTTTAGTCCGTAGGACGACAACTTCATCATACAACAATCATACCATAGGCTAGCTTCTAGGGTTTAGCCTCTCGGGTAATTTCAACTTGTAAGCCACTTCTCCCATACGTTCCAAAACTCTGTATGGTCCCACAAAACGTGGTGCTAACTTTCCCTTAACTCCAAAACGTTTCACTCCTCGAAGTGGTGATACTCGAAGATACACTCTGTCTCCGACTTCGTAGACTGTCTCCTTGCATTTAGAATCCGCATAACTCTTCTGCCTAGACTGGGCTACCTTGAGTCTATCGCGAATCAACTTAACCTTCTCCTCAGACTCTTTAATCAAATCTGGTCCAAATAATTGTCGGTCTCCAACTTCGTCCCACAACAATGGTGTTCTACATTTCCTTCCGTACAGTGCTTTGAAAAGGGCCATCTTCAAGCTGGCTTGATAACTGTTGTTATAAGAGAACTCTACATAAGGCAAATTATCGTCCCAACTAGATCCATAATCTAGTGCACAAGCTCTCAGCATGTCTTCTAGAATCTGATTGACTCTCTCAGTCTATCCATCTATCTGCGGGTGGAATGTTGTACTAAACTCTAGCCTGGTTCCCAAAGTTTCATGCAACTGATTCCAAAACTTTGAGGTAAACTGGGTTCCTCTACCTGATACTATGGTCCTCGGAACTCCATGTATACATACGATCCTGGTCATATATATCTTTGCCAACTTAGCACTGGTGTAAGTGGTCTTCACTGGGATGAAATGAGCTACTTTCGTCAGTCGATCGACTACAACCCATATCGAGTCATAGCCTGAACGAGTTCTAGGCAATCCCGTGATAACATCCATGCCTAGTTTATCCCACTTCCATTCGGGTATTGGCAATGGCTGTAGCAATCCTGCTGGCTTCTGATGTTCTGCCTTCACTCTCTGACATACATCACAAACTGCTACATACTCCGCATTGTCCTTCTTCATACCGGTCCACCAGAAACTGTCCTTCAAATCCAGATACATCTTGGTATTTCCTGGGTGAATCGAATATGGCGAATCATGGGCCTCTTGCAGAATCAACTTCCTGATCTCCTGATCATTGGGCACATATACGCGGTCTTCAAACCATAAAGTATCGTGCTCATCCTCACGAAATCCCTTGGCCTTTCCTTTACTCATCATTTCCTTTATATCGGCAATCTCCTTGTCCGTCTTCTGAGCTTCTCTGATCTTATCCATCAAGGTAGACTGAATTTCCAATGCTGCTACATAGCCTCTCGGAACTATCTCCAAACATAGCTCGCGAAGGTCTTCTGCTAACTCCTTGGGCAAATCTCCGGTCATGAGAGTATTTACATGACTTTTGCAGCTCAACGCATCGGCTAGTACGTTAGCCTTTCCGGGATGATAATGCAATCTCATATCATAATCCTTGATGAGCTCCAACCATCTCCTCTGTCTGAGATTCAACTCCTTTTGCGTGAAGATATACTTGAAACTTTTGTGATCCGTGTACACCTCACAATGGTTTCCGATGAGAAAATGTCTCCATGTCTTCAACGCATGCACTACGGCTGCTAACTCCAAATCATGTGTAGCGTAATTTAACTCATGGGGTTTAAGCTGTCGTGAGGCATATGAAACAACTCTTCCCTCCTGCATAAGCACGACTCCAAGTCCTCGACGAGAAGCGTCGCAATATACTTCATAATCCTTGCGTTGATCTGGAAGTATCAACACTGGCGATGTAACCAAGCGTCTCTTCAACTCCTGAAAACTGGCCTCACATTCCTCAGTCCAATTGAATTTGGTGTCCTTCTTCAACAACTCCATCATGGGTTTTGCAATCCTTGAGAAATTCTCAATGAACCTCCGGTAGTATCCTGCGAGTCCGAGAAAACTCCTGATCTCTCCAACAGTCGTGGGTGATTCCCAATTTGTCACAGTGACAACTTTGGTGGGGTCTACTGCTATTCCTTCTCCGGATATAACATGTCCAAGAAATCCAACTTCCTTTAGCCAAAACTCACACTTGCTGAATTTCGTGTATAACTGGTGTTCTCTGAGCTTCCCAAGTACCAAACGCAAATGTTCTTTATGTTCTTCCTCATTCTTCGAGTAAACTAGAATATCAGCAATGAACACTACGACGAACTTATCCAAAAACTCCATAAACACTTTGTTCATCATGTTCATAAAATAGGCAGGTGCGTTAGTCAGACCAAATGACATAACGGTATACTCATACAACCCATATCTTGTGGTAAAAGCTGTCTTAGGTATGTCCTGCTCTCTAATCTTCAACTGGTGATACCCTGATCGCAAATCGATCTTGGAAAACACCTTAGCTCCTTGCAATTGATCAATCAAATCATTGATCATCGGCAGTGGGTACTTATTCTTGATCGTCACCTCATTCAATCCTCGATAGTCAACAACCATCCTTAACGATACATCCTTCTTTTCCACTAGAAGTACTGGTGATCCCCAAGGTGACGAACTTGGGCGAATATATCCCTTATCCAATAACTCCTTAATCTGCTTCTTAATCTCTTCCAAATCCTTTGCAGGCATCCTGTACGGTCTCTTAGATATTGGCCCTGTGCCTGGCAAAAGCTCAGTCAAAAGCTCGATGTCTCTATCAGGTGGCATGCCGGGCAACTCTTGTGGAAATACATCCGGAAAATCCTTTACCACCGGTACTTCCTCCTGTACAACTCCTGATAAGGAATTTACTTGAGTCCTATTCGGCACATGCCGGGATACATACTTGATCCTTCTTCCCTCTGGGGTGGTGAGCAAAATCGACTTACTGGCGCAATCAATGTTCCCTTCATACTTTGATAGCCAATCCATGCCTAATATCACATCCAATCCTTGTGACTCCAATACTATTAGGTCTGAGGGGAACAAGTAGTTACCAATCCTTAATGGTAACCGATCACACCATAGGCTAGCCATATACTCTGCTCCTGGCGAGGTTACTAACATGGGTGACCTAAGGGCTTGGGTTGGTAGTTTAGACTTATCCACGAATCCCCTTGATATGTATGAATGTGATGCACCAGTATCGAAAAGTACAACTGCAGTAAATGACTTAACCAAAAACTTACATATTACTGCATCTGGTTGTGATTCAACCTCCTCCACGTTAATGTGGTTCACCTATCCCCTGTTGAAAGGGTTGGGCTACTTCCCAGAGCTTCCATTGCCATTTCCATTCTTAGCTTCAGGACATTCATTAGCGTAATGTCCGGTCTTCTGGCACTTGTAGCAAGTCACGCGGCTTAGATCCTTCTTGGCGGGTGTTGCCGGGTTGGAACGGTTCTGTCCGCTGCTTCCTCCATTACCATTTCCATTCTTGGGGCCACTATGGTTGTGCGAACTTCCTCCATTATGAGTGTGGCCTCCATGGTTATGAACAAGTCCTCCCGAGTTCGGGGTATAACGGGGTCTCTACTGGGCTCCAGAATTATACTTCCCCTGTCCATACTTCCTCTTGCGGTTGTCAATCTGCTGCTGCTTCCCTTCAAGCATGAGAGCTCTATCTACCAACTCCTGGTAGTTATTGAAATTTGCCACCATCAACTACATGCTCAGCTCATCATTCAGTCCCTCCAAAAATTTCTCCTTCTTAGCAGCATCTGTAGCAACATCATCTGGGGCATAACGTGCTAACTTACTAAACTCATCCACATATTGGCCAACAGTGCGCCCTCCTTGGCGTAAGTTGCGAAACTCACGCTTCTTCATGGCCATAGCTCCTACTGAAACATGGGCAGTGCAAAAAGCCCGCTGAAACTGGTCCCATGTCATAGTGTCAATAGTGTAAGTGACTATAAAATTCTCCCACCAAGATGATGCGGGTCCATCAAGCTGATGTGCGGCAAAACGCACTCTCCCCGCATCTGTGCATCCTGCAGTAGTCAACTCCCTCTCAATCTTGCGGAGCCAATCATCTGCAACAATCGGCTCGGTGCTACTGGAGAACACCGGCGGATTCAGCCTAAGAAAACGGGCTAAGTGGTCAACTGGTGGTGGTGGTGGGTTGTTGTTGTTGTTCCCTTGATTCTGATTTTGGACTAGTATCTGCATCAATGCATTCTACTGCTGGATCAACTGAGTGAGCTCCGGTGAAAAAGCAAATCCATTGTCGTGTCTCGGAGACATTTGCCGGGTCTTTAGAAAAGATGAGAAGACAGAATATAATGAGTTCTAGAGGGAAAACACTACCCATATGCACATGAGGCAAACACAAACATATCACTCAATTAATCAAACAAAGCATACAATCGGTCTAGAACTATCATCACAAAAGTGCTTGGACTATGCTATATACATGGTGGAATACTACTACTGATCTGGTGGTCTACTAGAAAAATTGCTCGGTCGAAGACTCCATGATATCTGCTACAGCTTCATCAACAAAATCATCATCGCTATCGTCAGGGTCCGAGTCGGTGTCGTCGATGATGATGTAGTTCTCCGGGCAAGTGGAACTGTCATCTTCTCCTCCTGACGCAGGGTCTCCAATGAAAACTCCTAGCTTCCTGGTCAGGTCGTCATTTTTCTCCACTAGTGCGACGATTTCCTCCATATAATCCTCGTGTGTAGCCTTGAGTTCTTCCTCCAGTTCTGAGATTCTTGTCATTGCTTTCTTCAAATCCATCATGCCTGCGCACATCTGGTTCTCCTGGCGACGAATATGCTAGTTTAACTCCTGGATGAAAGAGGCAATCGATCTATCCTTCCTGGTGCTGATCAACTCCCATTGCTCATATTGGCGCCCACAAATCTGGTAGATAGTGTCCTTGAGATCATTGTGGTAGACTTCACCAATGCGTCCATGGTGATGTGAGCTGCAATACTCTTTCCCAGACTCCAGGTGGGTGCATCAAAAGAAAACTCTATGGGTTCAGTGACTGGCGTGAATGTCCTTCCTGGAACTTGAACTTGAATCATCCAACGCTCCTCTTCTGGTAAGGTGGCATTGTAGGTCCCGGTGAAGCTTGGTATTCCAATGTTTAGGTACCTAGTAACTTCCTTCAAGTGGCGTCCAAAAGGGGCGTCTTCATCCGGTTGCATGAATTTGATCCTTGGATCCGCCATCCTAAAGGGTAGAAAATGGAGAGGAGTTAGAAATGAGAAGAGAGTAGTGGTCTAGGGCTTTAGCTTAGTGGTCATATCCTACAGTCAGCGTGTGCTCTGATACCATCTTTGTAGCGACCAGACCTCAAACCGTCTGATCTCTGTGCATAAGTATCATCCCTGGATCGGTAATGCTGACACACATAGTACTCGAAGGATTTATAACAGAGTAGCAATCACACACTTATTACATTGAATGTCTCAAAAGAGAACTTATTATAGTAAATATGGTTTAAGGCCATCTAATACGATAACAGCGGAAGGCTTGGAAGATAAAGTGAGTCCATCAACTCCAACAGCATCACTGAGTGAAAGACCACGACCTAAGGCTCCTTACTCGTCGTATGAAAAGTCTGCAACATGATACGTTGCAGCCCGAAAATGGGTCAGCACTGGAATATGCTGGCAATGTAACACAAAAGAGTAATGAACAGAATAATGCTATCACTACATGCATATATGGCTGGTGGAGGCTGTAGGGTTAATATGTTTTGCGAAAAGCCAATATTTTTCCTACTGCAAAGGAATATGTTTTATTTAACTATCATGGTGGTTGATAAGCATTGAGAAGGTAAACCCCCTCTCAATCCCAATTAAAAGTAATTAACAATAACCCATCCAATTAAATTAAGAGTGATGAGATCCACATGATAATCCAAAGACTAGATACTCAAGACGTCCATAACCGGGGACACGGCTAATCATGATTAGTTTGTACACTCTGTAGAGGTTTGTGCACTTTTCCCCACAAGACTCGATCTCCTCCGTTAGATTTCTTGCACTACATGGTGTTTGAGAAATGGATGACCGAGACACAGTCTTTCAGAAGCGTTAGCACCTTACGATGGGTAGACCAGTACACCTACATTCCCCTACATCTGCTAGTCTACCACTGTAAGAGTTCACACAACTTAATCAACTATGCTAGAGCCCATAATAGCTTGTGGCTGCACACGGAAGTTTCCAGTATGAATAATCTTATGATCCCTTTGAGCCTGGGTGGCGGTCCATAGGAGAATCACACGGTACCCCGGGATTTCCAAAAATACAGGCAATCACTGGAAAACCCAGGTGCCTCAATCCACCCAGATGTGTATTAAAGTTGCCACCTTAAGTTGAATCATTAATTAACAATCTCACATCTGTCATGAAATACACTCAAACCCAATCCACGTCCACGAGCATAGCATGGCAATATAAGCATAACGTAGAAGTAACTCCCAAGGTTTGGTAATAACAGGTGAATAGGTACTACCTCAACTACTTCCAACCCACAATTTATTTCAGATCCTAACCATGCAATTGTTTGAGGGTTGATCTAATGCAATTAAACTGGGTAGTAAGAGGTATGATCAAAGTGTTACTTGCCTTGCTGATGATCCGCTAAACCTAGAGACTCGTAGTAGCACGCTTCACACTCCGGGTACTCTATCGCAAACAAACAAGCATACAATAAGCAATCAAGCAAGGGCATGGATAAAAATCAAATAAGAGATCTAACCAGAACGTTCAACTTAAGAACTTCGGTTTGCAAAAAGAAGCAAATCAAACGAAGCTACAAAACTCAAATGGCGAAAGAAACAAGCTTCGTTTACTATTCTGGACTAAAGTCAAATTTTACAGTATCAAAAACTTTTTTAAGTTGGTTAAACGGAAAGAGGGTTTCGAGACGAAACTCTAGGCGCTTGAATCGCCTGATTCCGAAAAACGAGCAAAAAGCTATACTAAAACGAAAATCGGACCAGAAATCGCGATAAAAAATAATCACAGAAAATCCGAGAAAAAGAAAAACTGACGAACAGGCTAACGAACGAACGTTCGCTGTCTGTGGCTAAATGGTGAAAACCGTTCATAAAAACGAACGTACGGACGAATGTCCGCTAATTAACTAAACCGGAAAAAATAATCCAATTTACTAAAAAAAATAAAACCACGGGTTCTAAAGAAAAACCGATCGGTTTTTCCGCAGAAAACCGACGGCGGCGGCGGCGGTTACCGGCAGCGGCGACGGCAGTGCGCGGCTCGGGCGGCGGCGGCGTGCGGCGGCTAGGGTTTCGGGGTGGGCTGAGGGCGGCTCCCCCGACTTATAAGGCCGGCCGGGCCGAGAGTCCTAGACGGACACGACCCGGTTAGGTCGGTTCGCGTTTTTTTAAACAATTAGGACGTGCAGAAAAAGAAAGAAAAGAAATACTAAACAGACTCCAAAAATCCCGAAATAAATTTTCCCCGTCCTCTAAAAAGAAGCCGGACAAGATGAACATTTATTTGGGCCTAAAATAATTTTGAAAAACACATATTTTTCCTAATTCAAAATAAAATAGTGATAAAACTCTGAATAAAATATTATTTGATTTTAATATTAAATCTATGATATTTCTTTATTTTGAGGAAGTCATTTTATCCCCTCTCTTTTATTTTTAATAATAGAAATATTTCAGAGAAATAAAAATAAATCAAACGACCCTCTTTTCATAATTCGAGAAAAACTCAAATATGAAAATAACGAAATCCCCAACTCTCTCTGTGGGTCCTTGAGTTGCTTAGAATTTCTAGGATCAACCAAAATGCAATAAAATATGATATGCAATGATGATCTAATGCATAACATTCCAAATTGAAAATTTGGGATGTTACAGTGGCGCGGAAGCAGCCGGAAAAGAACTGAATCTCAAGGTACTCATAGGTACTGTCGTAGAAGGAGCCTCTCCATTTCCGGGCGTCTGAGGTTCAGCACTGGGCCATTGGGCAACTCATGCCCATCACCCCCCTGTCGAGCCTCCGAGTTACCCGAGCCATCGTTCTTATCATGCTTATCCACATCCATCCCAGCCAAAGCCTCAGCGAAGAACTCAGAATCCTCAAACTCAATATCAATGTTATACACGAGGCCCTTATGCGTCCACTTGACGACATCAGGAACGAACACTATATCCAACACACTCACCAACACCCTAGCCACCCCGTTGGCCCGAGTAAAGGGCATATCAACTCTCTTAGGTCTGCCAACCAGAATCCCCAAACTTGCAGCAACCCGAACATCCCGAATCAACTTAGATGGGACTCCCGAGGACCTCAACCAAACCTGAGTGAGTGGCATTCCCTGTGGCTCCACCTTCTTCCACTTAAGAAACTCAAGAATGCACTCAGTTCCGGGAACTCTGCATAGCCCAAAACTGAGAAGACGCTCCAAGTCCTCTGTAGTCGGAAACTCAACCTTATAGTTGTTGTCCTCAAGGCGAATAAGCTCCCACTGAAAGTCCCCCGGAGCCAACTCCCTGAGTCGCTTAATTATCTGAGCCTCAGAAACTTCACCTTTCGTGGCTTTGACCACACCCGTAGTCAAGCTCCGAGCCTCCTCAGGGACCTCCTCCGCATAGGGAGACTCAAAGAACATCAGCTCGGCACAACAGACACCATAAATCGTGATACTCAGCATCTGATCTCTCAGTATCGGGCACTCTCCCGTGCCGTGCGCTGGTCTGAGGCAGGTGTCACAAAGCTCAGTAACACACTCAGCAATAAAATGGCCTCGCTCACCACACCGATAACACATCATCTTTTCTTTTTTCCGAGCCCACTTACAAGCTCTCTCACCCTCAGACTGGTCAGCAGCATGAGAAGCAGTCGCCACTACTGGCTCAGACACCGGAATCTCAGCAGCAGCCAGCGCCGTCACCACCTCCATAGCCTGACCAGACAGAACAGCCGTCTCTCCAGTCGTAGTCATCTTAGAAGAGGCCGTGGGCTCTGCCATGACCGTCGATGGAGGAGGTTGTCGGAACCGGTTCCTCCCACTGCGACCACCGCGATGTCCTCGGAAACCACCTCTCGGCCGGCGATCCGGGCCAGAAGCACCCTCGACGAAGCCACCCGGAGGTCCAAGAAACGGTCTTTCAGCCATTCCATCACTCTGCCAGGCATAGCCTCGCCCACCGCCGGCCGAGGAAGAGCCGCGATGCTGACCCTCGCCATACGCGTCGATGCCATCATCGCCCCACTAACCCCGGGGCGCCGCAGTATGAGCACGGTTGAGTCCCGCGCCAACACCTCCCCCTTGCTGCGCCGTCGTGGTCTGCACCGGCCCGGAACATATCTGAGGTGGCCTAGCAGCCACATGAGGGGGCGGTGCCCTTGGCTGTTGCCCTTGCACCGGAGGCTGCTTGCGCTGCATGCCGACAGCAGCGCCGGGCGCAGGTGGCCGCTGCCCAACCGGTGCAGCTCCCCGACCCACCATAGCTGTCCCGAGGGGCGCCGCCGGTCGCGGTCCCGTCAAAGTAGACCCTCCCGACGCCGGGTGCGGCCCTATCCCAAACCCTGTCGGGCGCTGGCCTGGCGCGACCCCAGCACCCCGGCCGATCGATCCAGCCGGCACCGGAGGTCGCTGACCCGCAGGCGGGGCTGCACCTCGCCCCGCCTGCGCAGCCGCGGCAGCCCCCTCGGGCCAGGAAGGCCGACACCACGACCCCCCGCCATGCCAAGAGGAGGAACGCGTACCGCCCGGCCAATCCCACACGAAGGAAAACCAGGCTGGCAAAACGAAGAACCCTAGTCGGCGGCAGTGAAGAATCATGTAGACTCGTCGCTACGCACTCGACGGGATCAATAGTACCTGCATCGCTAATTGCCTGGGCCTCATACCCAGCAATTGCGGCTGCAGTCGGCCCAACTTGCGCATCCCCATGTTGGGCCACCCATCCAGAACCAGCCTGCTCCAACTCCGGCCCAAGCTGGCCCAGGATCACGTTCAAATGCGCTGCTCTCGCCGCCCGGATCTCAGCCACGGAGGTGGTCACCGGTGCCGGCGGCGGCACGTTGATCCTGCCCTTCCCCTTCTTCTTCTTACGTACTACGCGAGTCCCCGAATCCGAATCGAAAAAATCAGCTAATGTAATGGGTTTGAGACATACCTTCGAAAGGGGGCCTTTCCATGACTGACCCGCGGCCACCGCCGTCGTCCTCCGGTGGATGATCGGCCGTACCACCTCCACTCTCTCTTCAGAATGCAGTCCTTGTCGCGCCGAATCGTCCAACGGCACGACCCCGTCAACGATCATGGCCACCTCCTCCTCCGAATACCCTGGGTGAAATGCCTCGCATATCACATCTGATGGCATGGGAGAGTAATCCTCCGGTGCCTCACCGGCGTCGTCGTCCTCATCCGACCCCGCGAGGATCCAGAACCGGCCGCCGATCTACCTACCTCCGCTGTCCATGCACCCCGCTGGTCGGATCGCGGCGGACGCCGCGGGTGCCGCCTGGGACGCACCAGACATCGCCCTATCGCCCTGATCGTGGAGTTGTAGACATACCCCATAGAAATGTTGTCAAAAAGATTCAGAAATTTCGTGTTCTCCAAATGTGAAATTTGGGATTGATCCTAAGATCTCACCTAAAAGTCTCCCCCGATTTAAACCATACATAGAGGCAAAACAGCCTGCGCGAAACAAACAAGCACAAGTTCATGTTGCATTCGAAACACGCTTCCACATTTTCTGGCACCGGTACCTCACAGTGACCAGTCAAACAGTCCTGTGCAACTGCAGCGGTAAAAAGGCTAGTTCTAGCTGTTTTGCACTGCGACCCCTAGTCGTTCCACAATTTCCACCCTCGCCTGCTCGCCACCATTTTGCTTAAAGCCGGGCGAATTCCCCTCGCCTCCGCACCACACGCCGGCGAGGTCAGCGAGCGGAAGAGGCACCCCGCGTCCAATGGCTGGCGACGGCAAGGAGGAGAGGGAGGGGAAGAGGCGACGGGATATGATCGAGGAGGAGAGGGAGGGGAAGAGGCGAAGGGGGATGATCAGAGATGGTTCCCCTTCGCCCTCGCCCGACGCGAACCCTGAGCAAGCAGCGGAAGCGGTTGAAGCGAAGGGAAATCGAGGGTCGTTAGTTCTTCATCTCAGGTGAGAATCATTTTCTTCATATGCTGGATTTAGTGCCCTTTGATGGTGTTTTATTGGGGTTTTGTAGGGTTTAGGGGTTTAGGCGTGTCTTACGGTGTTTGGTTTGAGCATAATTTGGAGCATTAGGTGGTTAACATAGCAAAATTATCCTGGTCGTTAACATAATTTGCAGCATTATTAGGCCGTTCCTTCCTTAAAGCTGGCTTTGAGGGATTGGTGGATCTCTGCCAGAAATAGACTACAAGGCACAAAAGGGAGGCTTTGGATTCCATGATGATTATATCTGATCTGATCCACTTGGCAGGAAAGAAACAGAAGCGTTTTTCACAATGTCTTCAATCCTATCCAACAAGTCATTGAACAGACTAGAGTAGATGCTCGTCAATGGGCTATGGCGAGCAACTGTCATTTTATCTTACCTAGGGGTTTCTACGGTCGGTGTTTTGTTTGGTTTTCAGGGCCTATCTATACTTTGTACTGTGTCTCTTTTTAATATTTTGGTTACTTGTTGCTGTTTGGAAAATTTTCTACCAAACTCACCCATTTTTTCAATTTGTAACAAGCAGGTCTTCTTTTGCCCAATTACGAGTTCGGATGGCATATATGCTTGTTCGTAGGCAGCAACCACAATGTTAACATTATGGCCTCAGTTCGCTCTCAATATCGAAGAACATGTTCTCTCTGTGCCATTCTAAGTGCTGCTGAGCAAGACATCCTCAGAAACTTAGCTCTCGAAGAGCCCGACCGGCAGCCAGACATCTATTTTGATTGTGACACATATCAAGTTCAGTATGAGATCGATGTAGGTGCTGAATATGGTAGGGAAGCCTTCTCCAGCTTACAAGACAGGCCGGTATGGTTACTAAACATCTTCCAGAGAGATGGAGTGAGGGCATACTCCAGGTCAAGAGAATGGTCTGGTGGGAAGATGATTAAGATCTCAAATGTCAGGTGGTATACATATCTTACATTTCGTGACTTTGAGAATATTATAGCCAATGGCCGTCCAATTGTTGGTGGTTTCCCGATTGGTGATGAGTTCGAGAATCTAGGCCCGGAAGAAATCTATGAATTCAGCCCAGTCCATATAGTAAGACAGCCAGCTAGTTTTCACATGGCTTTATTTGTTGGTACCGGCAGCAAAGACGGAAGAGAGTTTGTAGCTTTCTTGAACTCCAAGGGAGACCGTTTTGGGAAGAAAGGTGTCGGTAAAGTGTATTTCGATCAACTTATCAGGTGTTTTTACACATTAGAGTGCCGTGCTCCGCCACCACCTCTTCCCTCTGGCAGTTCAGACCTTGTGGTCGCTGGCCCTGGTGATAATGATGATACCCTGGGTTCATCTGGTACTACCTCTGATGTCAACAACATGCCGAGCTTCTCCAATGCCCCTGATGGCGATAATGCCCAGAGCTCTACTTCTCCCACTCAAAGTTTGTCCCAGGTTGGTCTTTTAACAATGAAATGGTTGAGTGAATTTATCTGATGGAAATCAATTAGTTAAGATGCACTTGAATGGCTATGGCAGTAGTTTCTACTGCGGTTTTGCTGGGTTCTATTGATACTATTATCTTTTTGAGTTATTTTCTCAGTTACTAAAAATGCAATTTACAGGCTGGCAAAAGTAACAAATACAACGATGATCCAGTCTCTTCTTCTTGTGCCATTGAAACAGAGAGACAAGTCACTCATGTTGATGGTTGGGCTCCAACTGCACCAGCGGTACCAACCTAATCTTTCGTATGCAATTTTCCCTTTTTATGTTTGATGAACATGAGTTTAAAATTGCTCCGATTTGTCATTTCCAGGTATTGAATGAGGATGTCCAAACCGGCAGATGTGCACTTGTTGTAAAGGCTGAAAGGATGTTAAACGAACTCAAAGGTGCTCTCCCTGTATTTCTCTTTTGTGTTTTAACACAGAGGAGGAACTGTGATATTTATGGTAAAATATGTTACACAAGTATTGTCTTCTGCGCATCATAGATTCTTGACATAACCAACTTTGTTATCTGCATTGAAGGGCCATGGAGGAAGAAGAAACTTCATGAGATGGGTTTTGTTCCTAGTAATAAGATGTATGGTCTGTATTTTACCAATGTTCTTCTCAAGATCAGTGATAAGGTACATATAAATGTCTCCATCTAATTGTTCCACTTATAATTTGATCCAACTGTCTTATTCAGACACATGTTACTTTCTTTTATAATATGCTTATTTATGTTTATTATCTTGGTGGATTGAACTCTAAACTGGCACTGGAGCATCGCAAGATGATTCCAGTTGTCAATGAGATACACATATTTGATATTGGGAAAGGATTTATCACATGGCTCTCCAGGTTGAGCAGATATACCATCAAGTGTCGTGGTGTGTTTTGTTCTCTCTGCATTATTTGCATTAAGTTAAGATATAGTGTTTGATGTCCTTTGAGTACTCTTATAAGCAGTTGTGCAGTACATTTGAATAGCTAGCGCAAGTAGTCTGTGCACCACTCCTAAGGAACAAATACCAAATTCGATGAGTTCCAAGGTTCTATTTTTGGTATCTTATTTACTTAGGGTGTGTGATAGAAATTCTTTCATTTTGGCAAATATGAGATTTGTATTTTCCTTCAATGTGATACTGTTAATAAAATCTGCTTTTGGTATAGCATGTTAGGTCCAGATGTTGGCCAATGATACCAAGGTACATGGCATCTATCTCGACTCAGTTTCCAAAGGTAGAGAGGATCAATTCTGTTTTTAAGCAACTGGGTGATGGAAGTGATGATGCTATCATAAACAGAAGGTGTTCTAAACTAATCTTCTTCTCTGTATTATTTCTATTTTGCACCTGATGTTCCTTTAATCGTACTCCATGTTAGTTATTTATATCTCTTGGTGTTCTAAGCTTGTTGACCATTTTTAGTTACTTTGCATTACAAGGTTCTTCTAGATTTCGACTAAACTAGTCCGTAAAGAAAGCTGTCACAAATATTTATTTTTAGGTCTATTGTTGTCTACTTGCTAGTTTAGCAAATTATCTGTTTCATGGATGCTTTGGAATCTTTTCATACATTATGATAGTTATACCGATGCCTTCATGATCTGTTTAGTTTTCCCCAAGATATATTTCTGATTATTGGCAAAAGAAGATGTTGGGAGTTTCCTTTTGCCCTAATTCACTTCCTTAAATGGGGAAAAGAAACAATAGGGGGTAAAGTAGAGATGTATCATCTACAATGCTTCATCGGTCCTAAACCACATAGAAAATGCCAGCCCCCTTTAAATTAGCTAGGTACAGAAAAAGGGTTTCTCAAGATTATGTACTATATCTAGAGCTACTGGGCCATTTGCATTTTATTGAAGTTCTCCTATACTATTGTCTATATTTCTGCGACGACTCCTATGTTTATGTTAGATGATGAAGCTGTCAATTTGCATTGCAGGATTGACTATTGACTTTGCTCTAGAGGGGTTGCTTTTTGCCTTTAAGATTAAGTATTCCCTTTCATGTTTTTTTCTTGTATATGTATGCTCGTTCAAGATGACATAATCATATAGGTTTGTAAGTTCTGGATTTCATTAACTCGTGGGCATGGACAGGTAGAGTGACTCAGCTTCGTCAAACTAATTATTTCCTCAACATACCAAACTCCAAGATTAGCTTGCCATTTGCTCATTTATGTGTTAAAACATTCTAATGCGTTGATATCATCACTAAGAACGTTGTATTTGTTCTTTCATGTGTTTCAGCTGCATGTTTCTGTGTTAATGAGTAACCTAATAGTATGATGAATTCTCTTGTCATCTTTCTTTCTGAGGGAGTCCTGGATTAGGGGGTGTTCGGGTAGCCGGACTATACCTTCAGCCGGACTCCTGGACTATGAAGATACAAGATTGAAGACTTCGTCCCGTGTCCGGAAGGGACTTTCCTTGGCGTGGAACGCAAGCTTGGCGATGCAGATATTCAAGATCTCCTACCATTGTAACCGACTCTATGTAACCCTAACCCTATCCGGTGTCTATATAAACCGGAGGGTTGTAGTCCGTAGGCAATCAACTCCATATACAACAATCATACCATAGGCTAGCTTCTAGGGTTTAGCCTCCTTGATCTCGTGGTAGATCTACTCTTGTACTACCCATATCATCAATATTAATCAAGCAGGATGTAGGGTTTTACCTCCATCAAGAGGGCCCGAACCTGGGTAAAACATCGTGTTCCCTGCCTCCTGTTACCATCCGGCCTAGACGCACAGTTCGGGACCCACTACCCGAGATCCGCCGGTTTTGACACCGACATTGGTGCTTTCATTGAGAGTTCCTCTGTGTCGTCGCCTTTAGGCCCGATGGCTCCTTTGATCATCAACAACGATGCGGTCCAGGGTGAGACTTTTCTCCCCGGACAGATCTTTGTCTTCGGCGGCTTCACTCTGCGGGCCAATTCGCTCGGCCACCTGGAGCAGATCGAAAGCTACACCCCTGGCCATCAAGTCAGGTTTGGGAGCTTAAACTACACGGCTGACATCCGCGAAGACTCGATCTTCGACGGGTTCGAGCCACGGCCAAGCGCGCCGCACTACCTCGAGGGGCATGATCTAGCTCTGCCCCTGGACAGTGTCCTGGAGGCCGCACACGCATCGGTTCCGACCCCTAACTCGGAGTCTATTGCGCCAATCGAGGATGAGCGGTTGGACGTCACCTCGGGGGCTGTGATCCCGAAAGCGATCGAGCCAAACGCTAGCCCCGCACTCTGCACGACCCGTGACTCCGAGGATCCGGACTCCTCCCAGGACTCTGAACCCCCCGCACCCCTGCCAATCGAATCCGATTGGGCACCGATAATGGAGTTCACCGCCGCAGACATCTTTCAGCATTGCCTTTTGGCGACATCCTGAATTCTCTTAAGTCTCTCTCTTTATCAGGAGAGCCCTGGCCGGACTACGGTCAGCGAGGGTGGGATACGGACGATGAGGAAATTCAAAGCCCACCCACCACCCACTTTGTAGCCACTGTCGACGATCTAACCGACATGCTTGACTTCAGCTCCGAAGACATTGACGGCATGGACGACGATGTAGGAGACGAACAGGAACCAGCACCTGTAGGGCGCTGGAAGGCCACCTCGTCATATGACATATATATGGTGGATACTCCAAAAGATGGAGATGGCGATGGAACAGTGGGGGATGACGCCCCCAAGAAACTGTTGGAAATATGCTCTAGAGGCAATAATAAAAGCATTATTATTATATTTCCTTGTTCATGATAATTGTCTTTTATTCATGCTATAATTGTGTTATCCGGAAATAGTAATACATGTGTGAATAAATAGACACCAACACGTCCCTAGTGAGCATCTAGTTGACTAGCTCGTTGATCAACAGATAGTCATGGTTTCCTGACTATGGACATTGGATGTCATTGATAACGAGATCACATCATTAGGAGAACGATGTGATGGACAAGACCCAATCCTAAACATAGCACAAGATCGTATAGTTCGTTTGCTAGAGTTTTCCAATGTCAAGTATCTTTTCCTTAGACCATGAGATCATGTAACTCCCGGATACCGTAGGAGTGCTTTGGGTATACCAAACGTCACAACGTAACTGGGTGACTATAAAGGTATACTACAGGTATCTCCGAAAGTGTCTGTTGGGTTGACACGGATCAAGACCGGGATTTGTCACTCCGTATGACGGAGAGGTATCACTGGGCCCACTCGGTAATGCATCATCATTATGAGCTCAAAGTGACCAA
Source organism: Triticum monococcum (assembly GCA_034509565.1). Classification (NCBI taxonomy): domain Eukaryota; kingdom Viridiplantae; phylum Streptophyta; class Magnoliopsida; order Poales; family Poaceae; genus Triticum; species Triticum monococcum. Next base: position 69,129,260 of record CM067843.1, on the reverse strand, counting down.
GTGTCTGGTCACGGGATCATGCATTACGGTACGAGTAAAGTGACTTGCCGGTAACGAGATTGAACGAGGTATTGGGATACCGACGATCGAATCTCGGGCAAGTAACATACCGATTGACAAAGGGAATTGTATACGGGGTTACTTGAATCCTCGACATCGTGGTTCATCCGATGAGATCATCGAGGAGCATGTGGGAGCCAACATGGGTATCCATATCCCGCTGTGAGTTATTGACCGGAGAGCAATCTCGATCATGTCTACATGTCTCCCGAACCCGTAGGGTCTACACACTTAAGGTTCGGTGACGCTAGGGTTGTAGGGATATGTATATGCAGTAACCTGAATGTTGTTCGGAGTCCCGGATGAGATCTCGGACGTCACGAGGAGTTCCGGAATGGTCCGGAGGTAAAGAATTATATATAGGAAGTGCTATTTCGGCCATCGGGACAAGTTTCGGGGTCACCGGTATTGTACCGGGACCACCGGAAGGGTCCCGGGGGTCCACCGGGTGGGGCCACCTATCCCGGAGGGCCCCATGGGCTGAAGTGGGAAGGGATCCAGCCCAAAGTGGGCTGGGGCACCACTTCCCCTAGGGCCCATGCGCCTAGGGTGGGGAAACCCTAAAGGGGGGGCGCCCCCTTTGCTTGGGGGGCAAGCCCCCCACCCCTTGGCCGGCGCCCCCCTAGGAGATTGCATCTCCTAGGGCCGGCGCCCCCCTAGGCTCACTATATATAGTGGGGGGAGGGAGGGCCTCTCACCTACGCCTTTGGTGCCTCCCTCTCCCTCTCCAACACCTCCTCCTCCTCCATAGAGCTTGGCGAAGCCCTGCCGGAGTACTGCAGCTCCATCACCACCACGCCGTCGTGCTGCTGCTGGAGCCATCTTCCTCAACCTCTCCTTCCCCTTGCTGGATCAAGAAGGAGGAGACGTCACGCTGACCGTACGTGTGTTGAACGCAGAGGTGCCGTCCGTTCGGCGCTAGGATCTCCGGTGATTTGGATCACGTCGAGTACGACTCCCTCATCCCCGTTCTTTGAACGCTTCCGCTCGCGATCTACAAGGTATGTAGATGCATCCGATCACTCGTTGCTAGATGAACTTATAGATGGATCTTGGTGAAACCGTAGGAAATTTTTTGTTTTCTACAACGTTCCCCAACAGAAACAACCAAAGCGCCGGCGTCAGCGACGCCGCTCTAAATCCCGCCGAAGCAAAAATGGTGATTCCGGCACGGGAGATAATACTACCCCGGATAGCGCCGGAGAACACCCACCTCAGCAAGATTCGGCACAGGAAGATGGAGAAGCCAGCCCTCATGAGAGAGCGACAAACCGAGAGGTCAAGGATGATAACTATACGCCTCCCTCCGAAGACGAGGCAAGCCTCGATGACGACGAATTCGTCATACCATTAGACCCCGCCGAACAAGAGCGTTTTAAACGCAGGCTTTTAGCCACAGCAAGCAGCCTCAAGAAAAAGCAGCAACAGCTTAGAGCTGCCCAAGATTTGCTAGCTGACAGATGGACTGAAGTCCGTGCGGCCGAAGAGTATGAACTCGAACGCCCCTCCAAGAGTTACCCGAAGCGCAGGCCGCTACCCCGATCAGAGGAGGAAGCACCTACATCACCAGCGTGACATGGCAAACCGGCCACCTCGCGGCCGCGATAGAGAGGCCTCTCGGCCCTCCACCCAAGCCATGTCCCGACGCCGCTCAATAAGGCACGGGAAAATGCGCCCGACCTGTGAGACATACTGGAGGATAAGGCAAGACAAACAAGATCGATCTACGGATCGCGCAGGCGCCCTACGGCATGTGAGCTAGGTCTATGCGTAGTTCTCTTTGCACAAGTAGAACACAATTTGTTGTGGGCGTAGATGTTGTCAACTTTCTTGCCGCTACTAGTCTTATTTTGCTTCAGCGGTATTGTGGGATGAAGCGGCCCGGACCAACCTTACACGTACGCTTACGTGAGACCGGTTCCACCGACTAACATGCACTAGTTGCATAAGGTGGCTGGTGGGTGTCTGTCTCTCCCACTTTAATCGAAGCGGATTCGATGAAAAGGGTCCTTATGAAGGGTAAATAGAAGTTGACAAATCACGTTCTGGCTTTCACGTAGGTAAGAAAACATTCTTGCTAGAACCCTATTGCAGCCACGTAAAACTTGCAACAACAATTAGAGGACGTCTAACTTGTTTTTGCAGCAAGTGTCTTGTGATGTGATATGGCCAAAGTTGTGATGAATGATATATATGTGATGTATGAGATGTTCATGCTATTGTAATAGGAATCACGACTTGCATGTCGATGAGTATGACAACCGGCAGGAGCCATAGGAGTTGTCTTTATTTTTTTGTATGACCTGCGTGTCATAGAGAAACGCCATGTAAATTACTTTACTTTATTGCTAAATGCGTTAGCCATAGTAGTAGAAGTAATAGTTGGCGAGCAACTTCATGGAGACACGATGATGGAGATCATGGTGTCATGCCGGTGACAAGATGATCATGGAGCCCCAAGATGGAGATCAAAGGAGCTATGTGATATTGGCCATATCATGTCACTATTATTATTTGATTGCTTGTGATGTTTATCATGTTTTTGCATCTTGTTTACTTAGAATGACGGTAGTAAATAAGATGATCCCTCATAATAATTTCAAGAAAATGTTCCCCCTAACTGTGCACCGTTGCGACAGTTCGTTGTTTCGAAGCACCACGTGATGATCGGGTGTGATAGATTCCAACGTTCACATACAACGGGTGTAAGACAGATTTACACATGCAAACACTTAGGTTGACTTGACGAGCCTAGCATGTACAGACATGGCCTCGGAACATAGAAGACCGAAAGGTCGAGCATGAGTCGTATAGAAGATACGATCAACATGAAGATGTTCACCGATGTTGACTAGTCCGTCTCACGTGATGATCGGACACGGCCTAGTTAACTCGGATCATGTTATACTTAGATGACTGGAGGGATGTCTATCTAAGTGGGAGTTCATTGAATAATTTGATTAGATGAACTTAATTATCATGAACTTAGTCTAAAATATTTACAATATGTCTTGTAGATCAAATGACCAACGTAGTCCTCAACTTCAACGCGTTCCTAGAGAAAACCAAGCTGAAAGACGATGGCAGCAACTACACGGACTGGGTCCGGAACCTGAGGATCATCCTCATAGCTGCCAACAAAGATTATGTCCTACAAGCACCGCTAGGTGACGCACCTATTCTCCCTGCAGAACAAGACGTTATGAACGCTTGGCAGGCATGTACCAATGACTACTCCCTCGTTCAGTGCGGCATGCTTTACAGCTTAGAGCCGGGGCTCCAAAAACATTTTGAGAGACACGGAGCATATGAGATGTTCGAAGAGCTGAAAATGGTTTTCCAAGCTCATGCCCGGGTCGAGAGATATCAAGTCTCCGACAAGTTCTTCAGCTGTAAGATGGAGGAAAATAGTTCTGTCAGTGAGCACATACTCACTATGTCTGGGTTGCATAACCGCTTGACTCAGCTGGGTGTCACGACCGGTTTTCCAATAAAAACATTTATTGAGAAACCAATCTTTTGAGACCAGTATGAGAGAAATCCTCCTCACTGGTAGACAAATTCTTGATACAGTAAGCCAGTAGCAAAAAATATATTACAGGGTTGAGCTAAGGGTGCTCAACAAATTATTACAAGCGCGCCAATAATTATACATAATGGCGGATATAACACAATGGTGTGGTGGCATACTACTGACTTGAGGATAAAGTGATGGTGGAATAACACAGTGGGGAGTGTGATAACATGACTCTCAAACTGACATCTCATTGAGCGTCGAGGTGAGGCTCGATGAATTTATTCGGGTAGCGGAAGCGGATATAATATAGTGACCAAATCCAGGGTCGCACGAGACTGACTGGGATTCCTCTAGGCGTCGGACTCGCTATCGAACTCTTCATCCATGAGATCGCTTTCGTCAGCATCTAGCCAAATCAACAAGCCAGTGAGTACTTTGAAAGTACTCGCAAGACAGTTCGGACGTAAGATATAACAAATGCATGCATGAATGCGTCATGATTAATTTACCAATGCACATTCAAAATTTAGCAAGCAAGGTAAGTAACAAGGGAATCAGCGGTAGTCCGCCTGAAATCCCCAACAATAATAAATGGAAACCGATCGGGTGTCTGAAGTGACGCCTCAAAGGGTGAACAAATAAATAAAGATCATGCCACAGTCGGGCGTCTAAGCGACACCATGTAAAGGGCTTTAAAAGAAATGCCGCAGTCGGGCGTCTTAGCGACACCACATAAAGGGCTAAAAAGAAATGCCACAGTCGGGCGTCTTAGCGACACCACATAAAGGGCTTTAAAAGAAATGCCGCAGTCGGGCGTCTTAGCGACACCACATAAAGGGCTTTAAAAGAAATGCCGCAGTCGGGCGTCTTAGCGACACCACATAAAGGGCTTTAAAAGAAATGCCGCAGTCGGGCGTCTTAGCGACACCACATAAAGGGCTTTAAAAGAAATGCCGCAGTCGGACGTCTGAGCGACATCGCAGAAAGGGCTTTTATTGAAAGTAAATAATAACAATGCCACAGTTGGACGTCTGAGCGACATCGCAGAAAGGGCTTTTATTGAAAGTAAATAAAAACAACGCCAGAGTCGGACGTCTGAGCGACATCGCAGAAAGGGCTTTTATTCACAAGGAAATAATGCTCATAATAAATATTCAACTCAGGATAATAAACGGGTTAGTCCATCCACAGAATTAAACATTTAACCGGACTTAGCACTCATGTGATTCACCGGAGTCTCTATCATCAAACTGACACTGTCAGGACAAGATAATACGAATTTGGACATGGAAAAGATGATTCAAAGGAATGTATGACTCTGCAGAGTTTGTACAAAATTTTTCCCACAGCCAACGGATTTCCGTAGTCACGAAGGACTAGTTCCGTTTACGGTATTTCGGAAGAAAACACAGCTAACCAGTACACACCCATCCTACCTCTTGATGCCAGGAATCACCCTAGACATCGTCCAAGAAAAACTTTTGAGACGGGGAGATCACAATCTCGAATAGCATGGGATCAAATTTATATACGTGCGCTCTAAGGGGTGCCCCCCTCTCGGTCCCAACCGGAAACACCCATGCCCCCTGACCGGATGACTGGCTTTAATCCAGGGCCATGGAACCATCATCACGTCCTCTCCCTTTGGTGTGTACCAGGAAAGTGGTTTGCATCTTACTAAGCCATATTCCTTGTGGAAAACATGTGGTAGTACAGGGAAGAGAATGGGAGGAACTGGACCGATACGGTTTGACACTGAAGTCACATAGTCTGGCATAAGACTGGCATGCTACAACACTGCCATCTTACCCATCCTCATGCCAACACATGGCCATACATACTCACATCCATCCACTTATGGATTTTCAAAACTCCCTTGCCTCAACGTTGCATGTAACATGACATTCATCGGTATGCTCATCAACATGCCATGCAACTACTTAATGCAAACATGCCAAAACAATCATCATATCAAAAGTTCAAACATGCTTGCCTGGTTCAGAGTAGTCGGAGCCTAGCTCGGTGAAGTTTGCGGTCCCGTCACCTCCTTCGATATCTACGGTATAAAGAAAATATACACACTATCGTGAATACCGAGAGGTGCACAAAAATTATTCCAAATATTTTTCAAAGAAATCTGATAAAAAACTAGACAAAATTTCAAAGAGAACAAAAAAAGAATCAATCAAAAATATTCTTCTGTTTAAAAGTTATAAAGGTTTTTGTCCAGGGACCTTTCTGTAATGAAACAGAAACTTTCTAGGGGCTATCTTATAAAAACTGAAAACGCTTCGATTGAGAATACGCCGGCCCAGAGGGGAGACGCATTTTGGCAGAAGACGCTTTCATAAAACGGTTCGTTTAGAAAAGGACAGAGAGGCTGACGGGCAGGTCCCACCCGTCAGGTTTGAAAATTCAAAAAGGGCGGCAGAGAACGACGGTGCCCGAGAGCCAGGGTGGTCGCCGGCGGCGATCCACGGCGAGGCAGGGGGATTGGAAAGTACCTCCGTGCTCAGGGCGTCATTCCGCGTCTGTTGGTGGTGGTGGTCGTCGCCGGCGAGCACCACGTCGACGGTGGCTCCTGCTCCGGCGGACGGCGGTTCGGGTGGTCGTGGTCCTCGTCGGAGAGTGCTGCGGGGAGCAAATTGAGGTGGGGTTTAGCTTTCTGGAGGTGGTACGAGGTTACGGGCGAGAGTAGGGCGGCGGAGGAGTTCTCACCGGAGAGAACGTTGCCGGAGCCCGAGGCGGACGGAGGTGGCCGGAGTCGAGGAAGAAAGGCCCCTCGAGGCCCTTCCAGTGGCTAGGCGAGGTCTGGCGAGGTGGTGGAGTTGTCCAGGGGCAAGAGCAAGCTCGGGGAGGCTATATATAAACGGCCCGAGGTGGTTGCCATGAACGGATAAGTCCGGCGGGCGATTACGGCGGCGCTGTGGGTGGACGGTCGGCTTAGGGGCTTGAGCATCATCTAGGTGAAGCACTGGTGCCATTCCAGTGTCCAACTCAGCACGGGAGGGAGGATTACGGCCTGCTCTCGACGGAACGGCCGCACGGCACGCCGGCGGCAGAGAACGTGCTCTGCGCGTGCCAGGACACGGCGACGGTGCTGCACGCGTGCGCTGGCAAGGAGGTGGCCATGTGGAGCTCTCAGAGGGTTTGGGCGGTGCTGAACGGCGTTATGCCGCAGTGTTGCCCCCTGTCGGCCGCTACGGTGGTTCTGCCGCCGCGGGACACGCCGACGCAGGCGGGCAAGGGCGCCACCGACGCCAAGGAGGCGCCAAGCGCGCGTGTGGTGCTCCGGACAAGAAGAAGAGGCTACGAGTACGAGCCAAATGCACAGTTTCCTCGTGACTGAAACTCTGACGAAGAAACGACACTAAAACTCTGAATTTTTCTGAATATGAACAGTAACAGTGCATGCTAGGTGTTCGACAGAATGATTTTGGCATGTAGGGATTTTTCCTTGAGCTGGTTTTTGGTGGAGTGGTCTCTCATTGCACCAGTAGGCTGCCTGAATTTTGGTAGAATCTTTGGAGCAGAGAAGATATGAATTTCACCAAATTTGGCAAATCTGGTCCAAACTTGCAGAGACTGAAATTTGAAATATTTGAAAAGAAGAGGAGTGGGTCAAGATGGTTCTAGGTTGTGGATGCTAAGGACAATCCAGAGGAGTTGGTTTGAGGTCAAAACTCAAATGCAATGGGGTACTTGCTTTGAAAATCACTCAGGCTCAAAATAATTGACAGAAAAGATTTGAGAGATAAAATAAAAGAAAAATAATTAATTTCCAAAAATATGTTTTGAGCAGGGAGCCAACAGAGAAAAAGTTTTAAATGATCAAACACCATAGTTTGAAGAAGATACAAAATTAAAAATCCTTGCCAAAGAAAAGGAAGTTTTTAAGAGAAGGTTTTCTGGAAATTTTTTTTAAATGGCCTCTTTTTTTCAAAAACCAACAAAGTTTTTGCTGAAAACCAAATAAAATTTTTTGGAGTGTCACAACACCTACCCCCTTAGGAAAAATCTCGTCCCTGAGATTTCAGCTGATCCTTAAATAAGTGTGGATGCTCTGCCCGAAGCAAATCCTCTCTCTCCCAAGTTGCTTCACCATCGGTGTGATTGCTCCACTGAACTCTGAAAAACTTGATGGTTTTCTATCGGGTCCTCCTTTCAGACTCCTCTAATATTTTTACTGGACGTTCCCGATAGGTGAGGTCTGGCTGCATGTCAATGTTCTCATGGGATACTTGTTTCTCTGGATTGCTTACGCACTTTCTTAACCGTGACACGTGGAACACGTTGTGGACATCGGATAATTCCTCGGGTAAGTCTAGCTGGTAGGCTACCGTGCCTCTTCGTGCCACTATACAGAATGGTCCGATGAATCTTGGCGCTAGCTTTCCTTTAATCTTGAATCGTTGTAATCCCCTCATAGGAGATACTCTTAGGTACACGAATTCGCCGGGTTCGAAACTGACCCCACGATGTTTCTGATCGTAGTAACTCTTCTGTCGACTTTGAGCGGTCTTGAGTCGGTCTTTGATTAGCTTGACTTTTTCCTCGGCTTCTCTAAGCATGTTTGGGCCGAAGATGCGGCTGTCTTCAGTCTCTGACCAATTTAACGGGGTACGACATCTCCGTCCGTATAAAGCCTCAAACGGTGCCATCTGCAGGCTGGCCTGGTAACTGTTGTTGTACGCGAACTCGGCGTATGGCAGGCTTTCTTCCCAACTGGTTCCATATGTGAGGACACATGCTCTCAGCATGTCCTCTAAAATCTGGTTTACGCGTTCTGTTTGTCCATCTGTCTGGGGGTGGTAAGCCGTACTGAAGGCTAGTTGAGTTCCCAGAGCCTGTTGTAAATGATCCCAAAATCTCGAGACGAACTGAGTGCCTCTGTCGGATATTATAGTCTTCGGGACACCGTGCAGACAAACTATGCGGGAGAGATAAATCCTGGCAAGCTTCTAAGTGGTGTGGGTCGTCTTTACTGGAATAAAATGTGCCACCTTGGTTAACCTGTCGGTGATGACCCATATGGCATTATTCCCGTGTCGTGACCGAGGTAGTCCGACAATGAAATCCATCCCTATTTCATCCCATTTCCACTCAGGTATTTTGTTCGGTTGCAGTAGTCCGGCTGGTCTCTGATGCTCAGCTTTTATGCGTTGACATGAGTCGCAACATGCAATGAAGGTGGCTATGTCCCTCTTCATACCGTGCCACCAAAATCTTTCCTGAATATCTTTATACATTTTGGTTCCTCCAGGGTGGATCGAGTACGGGGCGGTGTGGGCTTCAGCTAAAATTTGCTGTTTAAGGTCTTCTATGTTTGGCACGCAGAGTCTTTCTCCGTACCATAATATCCCTCCATCGTCTACGACGAATTCTGAGGCCTTACCCATACTCACCTTTCTTTTGATGCCTGCGATGCTGGGGTGACCAGGCTGAGCTCCTTTAATTTTCTCCACAATGTCGGGTTGTATTTCCAAGTTTGATATGGTGCCTTTTGCTACCATTACCAAGTTGAGCTTGGCTATGGTGGAGAATCCTTCAATAAATATGCGGTAATATCCTGCCATTCCCAAGAAACTTCGTATGTCCGTTACGCTGGCTGGTGACTTCCAGCCAAGTACGGCCTTGACTTTCTCCGGGTCCACGGCGATACCGTCTTGGGTCAGTACGTGGCCTAGAAAGCCTACTTGTCTTAGCCAAAATTCGCACTTGCTCAACTTGGCATACAATTGGTGTTTCCTGAGTTCTCCTAGCACAATCCTGAGATGTTCCGCGTGCTCTTCTGGTGTCTTGGAGTATACCAGAATATCGTTGATGAATACCACAACGAACTTGTCCATAAACTTCATAAATACTTTGTTCATGAGGTGAACAAAATATGTGGGGGCGTTCGTTAATACAAATGGCATTACTGTGAACTCATACAGTCCATATCTGGAGGTGAAGGCTGTTTTGGGGATATCTTCTGTTCGCACCTTTAATTGATGGTATCCTGACCTTAAGTCAATTTTTGAGAATACCTTGGCCTGAGCAAGTTGATCAAACAAATCGTTTATCCGTGGCATCGGGTATTTGTTCTTGACTGTGACCATGTTAAGCGCTCGGTAGTCTATGCACAATCTCAGTGTTCCATCCTTCTTTTTGGCAAATAAAATTGGTGACCCCCAAGGTGAGGAGCTGGCTCGAATGTATCCTTTGTCCAGCAATTCCTTTATTTGTTTCTTCAACTCAACCAACTCGGATGGTGCCATTCTGTATGGTTTCTTGTATATGGGGGTGGTTCCTGGTGCTAGCTCAATGCTGAATTCTATCTCTCGGTCTGGTGGCATGCCTGGTAGCTCTTCGGGGAATACGTCTGGAAATTCACACACTACTGGAACCTTGTTTATCTCAGAAACGTCCACCTTATTCAATCTCGGTTGCCGGGGTATTTTCCTTTCCTTGGTTGATACTCTTATTGTCTTCCCGTGGTGGTGTGTGAGAATCATGGTCCGGTTGAAACAGTCAATAAAACCTTTGTTGGTGGTTAGCCAGTCCATCCCTAGGATGACATCCAGTCCTTTATTTTCCAACACAATAAGATTTGCGTGAAACTCCAATCCTTCGAACTCAATGACCACATCCTGACAGTAATTCTGAGTGACTTGCTGAATCCCAGGGGACTTGATGATCATGGATTTCTCCAAAGGAAGCATCGAAAAATTATTTTGCAAAGCAAAACTTTTCGAAATGAAAGAGTGAGAAGCTCCAGAATCAAACAAAACCATTGCAGGTATTGTGTTGACAGGAAACGTACCGAGTACGATATCTGGAGCATTTTGTGCCTCTTCTTTGGTTACGTGGTTCGGATGACCCTTCCTGTGGTTGTTGTTGGGATTGAAATTGTTTCGCTTGGGCGCTGAATTATTGCCGCCGTTGTTCGGCTTTGGGGCTGAGTTTCTAGGCTTGGGACACTGCTTGTCATAGTGTCCTTCCTCTCCACAGGCGTAACAAGTAACGCCGGGGCGATATGTGAACTCCTTGTCCCTTGCATGAAAATTCTTGATTGGGCGTGAGACGTTGGATGAGGATTTGTGCGTCCCACCTTTTTGAAAATCTGTCTTGCTTCGGTGATTGCGAGCATGGTTAGTCTGGTCCCCTTTTCGCTTGCGGATATCTTCTAGGCTGCGTCTCTCATTTTCTAGAGTAATCGCTTTGTCCACCAGCGTTTTAAAATCTGGAAAAGTGTGCACGACTAGTTGGCATTTAAGCGCGGGCGCCAGACCGTCAAGGAATTTCTCCATCTTCTTACTTTCAGTCATACGCTCCTCATTAGCATAGCGAGACAATAGAGTAAACTGACCGTTATAATCTGACACTGTCATGTTCCTTTGTTTGAGGTCATCGAACTCTCTCTTCTTGATTTTCATAATACTCTTAGCAATGTGTGCACCACGGAAACCTTCCTTGAAATCATCCCAGGTTATATCCTTTTCGTTGGGATGCATGTGTAGGAAATTCTCCCACCACGATGCGGCTGCTCCTGTGAGATAGTGCGGAGCATATAGTACCTTTTCGGGGTCCGAACATTTTGCAATGATTAACTTTCTCTCTATATCTCGAAGCCAGTCTTCGGCCTGAAGAGGTTTGTCAGTGTGAGAAAATGTTTGGGGACGTGTCTTCTGTAGCTCAGATAACTTAGAATGCTGCTGATACTGCCCATGGTGATTTCCCATGTTGATGACTTGGTTCATCATTTCCCGATGTTGTTGCTGACTCTATTCATAAAGGCGGCACATTTGGGAAAGTGCCGTTTCACTATTCTGTTGACTCGACTGCCCTTGTGTGAAATTGTTGCTTGGTTGAGTGTCATAATTTTCCTCTGGCGGAGTAGGCATGGAGCGAGTCCAAGGACGAGACATTTTTCACTCTGGGGATATATTTTGTAAAACTCATAAGAAAAGCAAAAATGGTCGCAAAAACAAATCCATAATTGCACAAGGCTGGCAAATAAATTAAATAGCCAAGATTACTTAAGGAAAAAAATCGATTTGCGCACGGAGAAGGACTGCTCATTACGTATCTTACACGCGGGAGATAATTATACAATACATCAGTCAAGATATGCGTATATAATCCTGACATGTTATTTAGGCTAGTGCACTTCTCCAGTTCCTACATGATGCGCAACCAAGCTACTTCTCACAACCTATGTACATATAAACATATCTTACAAAGCGGTACATCGCATGACGGCTAAGCGTACTCAGTCGGAGATGTTGACGATCTCCTTGGCCCTGCCAAGGGTGAGGCGCAGAGAGGCTGGGGACTCGACCTCCTCCTCACTAATAGGCTCCATATGAGTAGTGCTGCGCCGAGTAGATGGAGCGGGTGCCAGTGGCGGAACAACACGAACAGGAGTGGGCGCGAAGGGTGGTGCAGTGCGCGCTGGAGTGGGCGCAATGACTTGGTTGAACTCTTCGGTGGTAGGCAGGCGACGAGTAGGTGCATAAGATGCTGATGATGAGACAAAAGTCAGTGGCGGTGCGGTGGGCAGGAGCTCCCTCCTGTTGGCGGCACAGCCATGGACTGAGTCCATGCGGGCGGCCACGAAGTCGTCCACCAGGTTGTCGAAGGCTGCCTCCAGGGCCCGGAGATACTCAATAAGCATCTCAAAAGCCTCGTCTCGTTCTCCTCTGGGGCAGGAGAATGCGTAGTGACAGGTGTAAGGCACATGGCATGGAAGATAGCGGTAACGACGAGCCTTCATCACGGGAAGGACATCCCTGAGACGAGCTATCGCCTCGCGGGCTGCCATCTGCATAGCATGCCTCTCCGTAGGCATGGCTCTTCCCACGAACCGGAAGCGGCGTAACTCACCACGACCTCCCTTGAACTGCACCGAGGCCTGGTGCATGGTCAGACTGTCGTTGACTCTGTGCTGATAGAGTGTGAAGACTGGGCGCACAGATGGCCCCATCGCGACCTGAACGATGAAGGAAAGAAGTTTGACGAACCCATCGGGCACGTCGGCGAAGGTCTGAGACTCGCAGCTGTTGTTGGCCATCTACAAAAGTAGGCAAAAATCCTGAATGGTAAGATCATAAATGTATGCTGACTGTCAGAAAAATGACTACAATTGCAAAAATATAAAATTAGCTCTATCATGCTAATAACCGATTAGTGATCGCATCTAGTGGCTTCCTACAGTCAGCCTGGCTCTGATACCAAGCTTGTCACGACCGGTTTTCCAATAAAAAACATTTATTGAGAAACCAATCTTTTGAGTCCAGTATGAGAGAAATCCTCCTCACTGGTAGACAAATTCTTGATACAGTAAGCTAGTAGCAAAAAATATATTACAGGGTTGAGCTAAGGGTGCTCAACAAATTATTACAAGCGCGCCAATAATTATACATAATGGCGGATATAACACAATGGTGTGGTGGCATACTACTGACTTGAGGATAAAGTGATGGTGGAATAACACAGTGGGGAGTGTGATAACATGACTCTCAAACTGACATCTCATCGAGCGTCGAGATGAGGCTCGATGAATTTATTCAGGTAGCGGAAGCAGATATAATATAGTGACCAAATCCAGGGTCGCACGAGACTGACTGGGATTCCTCTAGGCGTCGGACTCGCTATCGAACTCTTCATCCATGAGATCGCCTTCGTCAGCATCTGGCCAAATCAACAAGCCAGTGAGTACTTTGAAAGTACTCGCAAGACAGTTCGGACGTAAGATATAACAAATGCATGCATGAATGCGTCATGATTAATTTACCAATGCACATTCAAAATTTAGCAAGCAAGGTAAGTAACAAGGGAATCGGCGGTAGTCCGCCTGAAATCCCCAACAATAATAAATGGAAAACCGATCGGGTGTCTGAAGCGACGCCTCAAAGGGTGAACAAATAAATAAAGATCATGCCACAGTCGGGCGTCTAAGCGACACCACATAAAGGGCTTTAAAAGAAATGCCGCAGTCGGGCGTCTTAGCGACACCACATAAAGGGCTAAAAAGAAATGCCGTAGCCGGGCGTCTTAGCGACACCACATAAAGGGCTTTAAAAGAAATGCCGCAGTCGGGCGTCTTAGCGACACCATATAAAGGGCTTTAAAAGAAATGCCGCAGTCGGGCGTCTTAGCGACACCACATAAAGGGCTTTAAAAGAAATGCCGCAGTCGGGCGTCTTAGCAACACCACATAAAGGGCTTTAAAAGAAATGCCGCAGTCGGACGTCTGAGCGACATCGCAGAAAGGGCTTTTATTGAAAGTAAATAATAACAATGCCACAGTCGGACGTCTGAGCGACATCGCAGAAAGGGCTTTTATTGAAAGTAAATAAAAACAATGCCACAGTCGGACGTCTGAGCGACATCGCAGAAAGGGCTTTTATTCACAAGGAAATAATGCTCATAATAAATATTCAACTCAGGATAATAAACGGGTTAGTCCATCCACAGAATTAAACATTTAACCGGACTTAGCACTCATGTGATTCACCGGAGTCTCTGTCATCAAACTGACACTGTCAGGACAAGATAATACGAATTTGGACATGGAAAAGATGATTCAAAGGAATGTATGACTCTGCAGAGTTTGTACAAATTTTTTCCCACAGCCAATGGATTTCCGTAGTCACGAAGGACTAGTTCCGTTTACGGTATTTCGGAAGAAAACACAGCTAACCAGTACACACCCATCCTACCTCTCAATGCCAGGAATCACCCTAGACATCGTCCAAGAAAAACTTTTGAGACGGGGAGATCACAATCTCGAATAGCATGGGATCAAATTTATATACGCGCGCTCTAAGGGGTGCCCCCCTCTCGGTCCCAACCGGAAACACCCATGCCCCCTGACCGGATGACTGGCTTTAATCCAGGGCCATGGAACCATCATCACGGCCTCTCCCTTTGGTGTGTACCAGGAAAGCGGTTTGCATCTTACTAAGCCATATTCCTTACGGAAAACATGTGGTAGTACAGGGAAGAGAATGGGAGGAACTTGACCGATACAGTTTGACACTGAAGTCACATAGTCTGGCATAAGACTGGCATGCTACAACACTGCCATCTTACCCATCCTCATGCCAACACATGGCCATACATACTCACATCCATCCACTTATGGATTTTCAAAACTCCCTTGCCTCAACGTTGCATGTAACATGACATTCATCGGTATGCTCATCAACATGCCATGCAACTACTTAATGCAAACATGCCAAAACAATCATCATATCAAAAGTTCAAACATGCTTGCCTGGTTCAGAGTAGTCGGAGCCTAGCTCGGTGAAGTTTGCGGTCCCGTCACCTCCTTCGGTATCTACGGTATAAAGAAAATATACGCGCTATTATGAATACCGAGAGGTGCACAAAAATTATTCCAAATATTTTTCAAATAAATCTGATAAAAAACTAGACAAAATTTCAAAGAGAACAGAAAAAGAATCAATCAAAAATATTCTTCTGTTTAAAAGTTATAAAGGTTTTTGTCCAGGGACCTTTCTGTAATGAAACAGAAACTTTCCAGGGGCTATCTTATAAAAACAAAAAACGCTTCGATTGAGAATACGCCGGCCCAGAGGGGAGACGCATTTTGGCAGAAGACGCTTTCAGAAAACGGTTCGTTTAGAAAAGGACAGAGAGGCTGACAGGCAGGTCCCACCCGTCAGGTTTGAAAATTCAAAAAGGGCGGCAGAGAACGACGGTGCCCGAGAGCCGCGGTGGTCGCCGGCGGCGATCCACGGCGAGGCAGGGGGATCAGAAAGTACCTCCATGCTCAGGGCGTCATTCCGCGTCTATTGGTGGTGGTGGTCGTCTCCGGTGAGCAACACGTCGACGGTGGCTCCTGCTCCGGCGGACGGCGGTTCGGGTGGTCATGGTCCTCGTCGGAGAGTGCTGCGGGGAGCAAATTGAGGTGGGGTTTAGCTTTCTGGAGGTGGTATGAGGTTACGGGCGAGAGTAGGGCGGCGGAGGAGTTCTCACCGGAGAGAACGTTGCCGGAGCCCGAGGCGGACGGAGGTGGCCGGAGTCGAGGAAGAAAGGCCCCTCGAGGCCCTTCCAGTGGCTAGGCGAGGTCTGGCGAGGTGGTGGAGTTGTCCGGGGGCAAGAGCAAGCTCGGGGAGGCTATATATAGACGACCCGAGGCGGTTGGTGTGAACGGATAAGTCCGGCGGGCGATTACGGTGGCGCTGTGGGTGGACGGTCGGCTTAGGGGCTTGAGCATCATCTAGGTGAAGCACTGGTGCCATCCCAGTGTCCAACTCAGCACGGGAGGGAGGATTATGGCCTGCCCTCGACGGAACGGCCGCACGGCACGCCGGCGGCAGAGAACGCGCTCTGCGCGTGCCAGGACACGGCGACGGTGCTGCATGCGTGTGCTGGGAAGGAGGTGGCCACGCGGAGCTCTCAGAGGGTTTGGGCGGTGCTGAACAGCGTTATGCCACAGTGTTGCCCCCTGTCGGCCGCTACGGTGGTTCTGCCGCCGCGGGACACGCCGACGCAGGCGAGCCAGGGCGCCACCGACGCCAAGGAGGCGCCAAGCGCGCGTGTGGTGCTCCGGACAAGAAGAAGAGGCTGCGAGTACGAGCCAAATGCACAGTTTCCTCGTGACTGAAACTGTGACGAAGAAACGACACTGAAACTCTGAATTTTTCTGAATATGAACAGTAACAGTGCATGCCAGGTGTTCGACAGAATGATTTTGGCATGTAGGGATTTTTCCTTGAGCTGGTTTTTGGTGGAGTGGTCTCTCATTGCACCAGTAGGCTGCCTGAATTTTGGTAGAATCTTTGGAGCAGAGAAGATATGAATTTCACCAAATTTGGCAAATCTGGTCCAAACTTGCAGAGACTGAAATTTGAAATATTTGAAAAGAAGAGGAGTGGGTCAAGATGGTTCTAGGTTGTGGATGCTAAGGACAATCTAGAGGAGTTGGTTTGAGGTCAAAACTCAAATGCAATGGGGTACTTGCTTTGAAAATCACTCAGGCTCAAAATAATTGACAGAAAAGATTTGAGAGATAAAATAAAAGAAAAATAATTAATTTCCAAAAATATGTTTTGAGCAGGGAGCCAACAGAGAAAAAGTTTTAAATGATCAAACACCATAGTTTGAAGAAGATACAAAATTAAAAATCCTTGCCAAAGAAAAGGAAGTTTTTAAGAGATGGTTTTCTGGAAAAAAAAATTTAAATGGCCTCTTTTTTTCAAAAACCAACAAAGTTTTTGCTGAAAACCAAATAAATTATTTTGGAGTGTCACACTGGGAGTTAATCTCCCGGATGACGCGGTCATTGACAGAATCCTTCAGTCGCTTCCACCGAGCTACAAGAGCTTTGTGATGAACTTCAATATGCAGGGGATGGAAAAGACCATTCCTGAAGTATTTGCAATGCTGAAATCAGCAGAGGTAGAAGTCAAAAAGGAACATCAAGTGTTGATGGTGAATAAAACCACTAAGTTCAAGAAAGGCAAGGGTAAGAAAACCTTCAAGAAGGACGGCAAGGGAGTTGCCGCGCCCGGCAAGCAAGCTGCCGGGAAGAAGCCAAAGAATGGACCCAAGCCCGAGACTGAGTGCTTTTATTGCAAGGGAAGTGGTCACTGGAAGCGGAACTGCCCCAAATACTTAGTGGACAAGAAGGCAGGCATCACGAAAGGTATATGTGATATACATGTAATTGATGTGTACCTTACCAGTACTCGTAGTAGCTCTTGGGTATTTGATACCGGTGCAGTTGCTCACATTTGTAACTCAAAGCAGGAGCTGCGGAATAAGCGGAGACTGGCGAAGGACGAGGTGATGATGCGCGTCGGGAATGGTTCCAAGGTCGATGTGATCACCGTCGGCACGCTACCTCTACATTTACCTACGGGATTAGTTTTGAACCTCAATAATTGTTATTTAGTGCCAAGTTTGAGCATGAACATTGTATCAGGATCTCGTTTAATACGAGATGGCTACTCATTTAAATCCGAGAATAATGGTTGTTCTATTTATATGAGAGATATGTTTTATGGTCATGCTCCGATGGTGAATGGTTTATTCTTAATGAATCTCGAGCATAATGCTACACATATTCATAGTGTGAATACCAAAAGATGTAAGATTGATAATGATAGTCCCACATACTTGTGGCACTGCCGCCTTGGTCACATAGGTGTCAAACGCATGAAGAAGCTCCATGCAGATGGACTTTTAGAGTCTCTTGATTATGAATCATTTGACACGTGCGAACCATGCCTCATGGGTAAAATGACCAAGACTCTGTTCTCAGGAACAATGGAGCGAGCAACCAACTTATTGGAAATCATACATACTGATGTGTGTGGTCCAATGAGTGTTGAGGCTCGCGGTGGCTATCGTTATGTTCTCACCCTCACTGATGACTTGAGTAGATATGGGCATATCTATTTAATGAAACACAAGTCTGAGACCTTTGAAAAGTTCAAGGAATATCAGAGTGAGGTTGAAAATCAACGTGACAGGAAAATCAAGTTCCTGCGATCAGATCGTGGAGGAGAATACTTGAGTCACGAATTTGGCACACACTTAAGAAAATGTGGAATAGTTTCACAACTCACGCCGCCTGGAACACCTCAGCGTAATGGTGTGTCCGAACGTCGTAATCGCACTCTATTAGATATGGTGCGATCTATGATGTCTCTTACCGATTTACCGCTATCTTTTTGGGACTATGCTTTAGAGACTGCCGCATTCACTTTAAATAGGGCTTCGTCGAAATCCGTTGAGACGACACCGTATGAATTATGGTTTGGGAATAAACCTAAGCTGTCATTTCTAAAAGTTTGGGGATGCGATGCTTATGTCAAGAAAGTTCAACCTAAAAAGCTCGAACCCAAGTCGGAAAAATGCGTCTTCATAGGATACCCTAAAGAAACTATTGGGTATACTTTCTACCTCAGATCCGAAGGCAAGATCTTTGTTGCCAAGAATGGATCCTTTCTAGAGAAAGAGTTTCTCTCGAAAGAAGTAAGTGGGAGGAAAGTAGAACTTGATGAAGTATTACCTCTTGAACCGGAAAAAGGCGCAAGTCAAGAAAATGTTCCTGAGGTGCCTGCATCGACTAGAGAGGAAGTTAATGATGATGATCAAGATACTTCTGATCAAGCTCCTACTGAAATTCGTAGGTCCACAAGGACACGTTCTGCACTAGAGTGGTATGGCAACCCTGTCTTGGAAATCATGTTGTTAGACAACGGTGAACCTTTGAACTATGAAGAAGCGATGGCGGGCCCGGATTCCGACAAATGGCTGGAAGCCATGAAATCCGAGATAGGATCCATGTATGAAAACGAAGTATGGACTTTGACTGACTTGCCCGTTGAGCGGCGAGCCATAGAAAATAAATGGATCTTTAAGAAGAAGACAGACGCGGATGGTAATGTGACCATCTATAAAGCTCGGCTTGTCGCTAAGGGTTATTGACAAGTTCAAGGGGTTGACTACGATGAGACTTTCTCACCGGTAGCGAAGCTAAAGTCCGTCCGAATCATGTTAGCAATTGCCGCATTCTATGATTATGAGATATGGCAAATGGACGTCAAAACAGCATTCCTTAATGGTTTCCTTAAGGAAGAATTGTATATGATGCAGCCGGAAGGTTTTGTCGATCCTAAGAATGCTGACAAGGTGTGCAAGCTCCAACGCTCGATTTATGGGCCGGTGCAAGCATCTCGGAGTTGGAACATTCGCTTTGATGAGATGATCAAAGCGTTTGGGTTCACGTAGACTTATGGAGAAGCCTGCGTTTACAAGAAAGTGAGTGGGAGCTCTGTAGCATTTCTCATATTATATGTAGATGACATACTTTTGATGGGAAATGATATAGAACTCTTGGACATCATTAAGGCCTACTTGAATAAGAGTTTTTCAATGAAGGACCTTGGAGAAGCTGCATATATATTAGGCATCAAGATCTATAGAGATAGATCAAGACGCCTCATAGGTCTTTCACAAAGCACATACCTTGATAAGATATTGAAGAAGTTCAATATGGATCAGTCTAAGAAGGGGTTCTTGCCTGTGATGCAAGGTGTGAAATTGAGCTCAGCTCAATGTCTGACCACGGCAGAAGATATAGAAGAGATGAGTGTCATCCCCTATGCCTCAGCCATAGGTTCTATTATGTATGCCATGCTGTGTACCAGACCTGATGTAAACCTTGCCGTAAGTTTGGTAGGTAGGTACCAAAGTAATCCCGGCAAGGAACACTGGACAGTGGTCAAGAATATCCTGAAGTACCTGAAAAGGACTAAGGAAATGTTTCTCGTTTATGGAGGTGACGAAGAGCTCGTCGTAAAGGGTTACGTCGACGCTAGCTTCGACACAGATCTGGATGAATCTAAGTCACAAACCGGATACGTGTATATATTGAATGGTGGGGCAGTAAGCTGGGGCAGTTGCAAGCAGAGCGTCGTGGCGGGATCTACATGTGAAGCGGAGTACATGGCAGCCTCGGAGGCAGCACATGAAGCAATTTGGGTGAAGGAGTTCATCACCGACCTAGGAGTCATACCCAATGCGTCGGGGCCAATCAAACTCTTCTGTGATAACACTGGAGCTATTGCACTTGCCAAGGAGCCCAGGTTTCACAAGAAGACCAGGCACATCAAGCGTCGCTTCAACTCCATTCGTGAAAATGTTCAAGATGGAGACATAGATATTTGTAAAGTACATACGGACCTGAATGTAGCAGATCCATTGACTAAACCTCTCCCTAGAGCAAAACATGATCAACACCAGAATTCCATGGGTGTTCGATTCATCACAATGTAACTAGATTATTGACTCTAGTGCAAGTGGGAGACTGTTGGAAATATTCCCTAGAGGCAATAATAAAAGCATTATTATTATATTTCCTTGTTCATGATAATTGTCTTTTATTCATGCTATAATTGTGTTATCCGGAAATCGTAATACATGTGTGAATAAATAGACACCAACATGTCCCTAGTGAGCCTCTAGTTGACTAGCTCATTGATCGACAGATAGTCATGGTTTCCTGACTATGGACATTGGATGTCATTGATAACGAGATCACATCATTAGGAGAATGATGTGATGGACAAGACCCAATCCTAAACATAGCACAAGATCGTATAGTTCGTTTGCTAGAGTTTTCCAATGTCAAGTCTCTTTTCCTTAGACCATGAGATCGTGTAACTCCCGAATACCGTAGGAGTGCTTTGGGTATACCAAACGTCACAACGTAACTGGGTGACTATAAAGGTATACTACGGGTATCTCTGAAAGTGTCTGTTGGGTTGACACGGATCAAGACTGGGATTTTTCACTCCGTATGACCGAGAGGTATCACTGGGCCCACTCGGTAATGCATCATCATTATGAGCTCAAAGTGACCAAGAGTCTGGTCATGGGATCATGCATTACGGTACGAGTAAAGTGACTTGCTGGTAACGAGATTGAATGAGGTATTGGGATACCGACAATCGAATCTCGGGCAAGTAACATACCGATTGACAAAGGGAATTGTACACGGGGTTACTTGAATCCTCGACATCATGGTTCATCCGATGAGATCATCGAGGAGCATGTGGGAGCCAACATGGGTATCCAGATCCCGCTGTTAGTTATTGACCTGAGACCAATCTCGGTCATGCCTACATGTCTCCCGAACCCGTAGGGTCTACACACTTAAGGTTCGGTGACGCTAGGGTTGTAGGGATATGTATATGCAGTAACCCGAATGTTGT
Source organism: Triticum monococcum (assembly GCA_034509565.1). Classification (NCBI taxonomy): domain Eukaryota; kingdom Viridiplantae; phylum Streptophyta; class Magnoliopsida; order Poales; family Poaceae; genus Triticum; species Triticum monococcum. The sequence continues at coordinate 69,107,945 of CM067843.1, read as the reverse complement.
TCGGAGTCCCGGATGAGATCCCGAACGTCACGAGGAGTTCCGGAATGGTCTGGAGGTAAAGAATTATATATAGGAAGTGCTATTTCGGCCATCGGGACAAGTTTCGGGGTCACCGGTATTGTACTGGGACCACCGGAAGGGTCCCGGGGGTCCACCGGGTGGGGCCACCTATCCCGGAGGGCCCCATGGGCTGAAGTGGGAAGGGATCCAGCCCAAAGTGGGCTGGGGTGCCACTTCCCCTAGGGCCCATGCGCCTAGGGTGGGGAAACCCTAAAGGGGGGGGGGGGGCGCCCCCTTTGCTTGGGGGGAAAGCCCCCCACCCCTTGGCCGCCGCCCCCCCTAGGCTCCCTATATATAGTGGGGGGAGGGAGGGCCTCTCACCTATGCCTTTGGTGCCTCCCTCTCCCTCTCCAACACCTCCTCCTCCTCCATAGAGCTTGGCGAAGCCCTGCCGGAGTAGTGCAGCTCCATCACCACCACGCCGTCATGCTGCTGCTGGAGCCATCTTCCTCAACCCCTCCTTCCCCTTGCTGGATCAAGAAGGAGGAGACGTCACGCTGACCGTACGTGTGTTGAACGCGGAGGTGCCGTCCATTCGGCGCTAGGATCTCCGGTGATTTGGATCACGTCGAGTACGACTCCCTCATCCCCGTTCTTTGAATGCTTCCGCTTGCGATCTACAAGGTATGTAGATGCATCCGATCACTCGTTGCTAGATGAACTCATAGATGGATCTTGGTGAAACCGTAGGAAATTTTTTGTTTTCTGCAACGTTCCCCAACAGAAACAGCCAAAGCGCCGGCGTCAGCGACGCCGCTCTAAATCCCATCGAAGCAAAAACGGTGATTCCGGCACGGGAGATAATACTACCCCGGATAGCGCCTAAGAACACCCACCTCAGCAAGATTCGGCACAGGAAGATGGAGAAGCCAGCTCTCATGAGAGAGCGGCAGACCGAGAGGTCAAGGATGATAACTATACGCCTCCCTCCGAAGATGAGGCAAGCCTCGATGATGACGAATTCGTCATACCATCAGACCCCGCCGAACAAGAGCGTTTTAAACGCAGGCTTTTAGCCACGGCAAGCAGCCTCAAGAAAAAGCAGCAACAGCTTAGAGCTGCCCAAGATTTACTAGCTGACAGATGGACTGAAGTCCGTGCGGCCGAAGAGTATGAACTCGAACGCCCCTCCAAGAGTTACCCGAAGCGCAGGCCGCTACCCCGATCAGAGGAGGAAGCACCTACATCACCAGCGCATGACATGGCAGACCGGCCACCTCGCGGCCGCGACAAAGAGGCCTCTCGGCCCTCCACCCAAGCCATGCCCCGACGCCGCTCAATAAGGCACGGGAAAATGCGCCCGACCTGCGAGACATACTGGAGGATAAGGCAAGACAAACAAGATCGATCTACGGATCACGCAGGCACCCTATGGCATGTGACAATGATCTTCACTCCGGATACAACAAATCCGGCCGGGCCGAACACAAGAGACATAGCTCTTCCGAGCTGCGTCGTGATATAGCCCAGTACAGAGGCGCCGCCCACCCGCTATGCTTCATGAATGAAGTAATGGATCATAAAATCCCAGAGGGTTTCAAACCCGTAAACATCGAATCATACGATGGCACAACAGATCCGGCGGTATGGATCGAGGATTATCTCCTTCACATCCACATGGCACGCGGCGATGATCTACACGCCATCAAATACCTCCCGCTCAAACTTAAAGGATCGGCCCGGCATTGGCTTAACAGCTTGCCAGCAGACTCAATCGGTTCTTGGGAGGACCTGGAAGCCGGATTCCTCGACAACTTCCAGGGCACTTACGTGCGACCACCGGATGCCGACGACTTAAGCCACATAATTCAGCAGCTAGAGGAATCGGCCAGACAATTCTGGACATGGTTTCTGACAAAGAAAAACCAGATAGTCGACTGTCCGGACGCAGAGGCCCTAGTAGCCTTCAAGCATAACATCCGCGACGAGTGGCTTGCCCGGCACCTGGGACAGGAAAAGCCGAAATCCATGGCAGCCCTCACTACACTCATGACCCGCTTTTGCGCGGGAGAAGACAGCTGGCTAGCTCGCAGTAACAACTTATCAAAGAACCCTGGTAATTCGGATACCAAGGACAAAAGTGGCAGGACACATCGGAATAAGCAAAAACGCCGCGTTAGCAGCGACAGCAATGAAGACACGGCAGTCAATGCCAGATTGAAAGGCTATAAATCCGGTCAGAGGAAAAAGCCATTCAAAAAGAATACTCAGGGCCCGTCCAGTTTGGACCGAATACTCGATCGCTTGTGCCAGATACATGGCACCCCCGAAAGGCCAGCCAATCACACTAACATGGATTGTTGGGTGTTCAAGCAGGCTGTAGGATCGGAAGTATGTCTAGAGGGGGGTGATTAGACTACTTGACCAAATAAAAACTTAACCTTTTCCCAATTTTAGTTCTTGGCAGATTTTAGCTATTTTAGGACAAGTCAAGCAATCATCACACAATTTAAGCAAGCATGCAAAGAGTATATTTGCAGTGGAAAGTAAAGCATGCAACTTGCAAGAATGTAAAGGGAAGGGTTTGGAGAATTCAAACGCAATTGGAGACACGGATGTTTTTCCCGTGGTTCGGATAGGTGCTGCTATCCTACATCCACGTTGATGGAGACTTCAACCCACGAAGGGTAACGGTTGCGCGAGTCCACGGAGGCTCCACCCACGAAGGGTCCACGAAGTAGCAACCTTGTCTATCCCACCATGGCCATCGCCCACGAAGGACTTGCCTCACTAGCGGTAGATCTTCACGAAGTAGGCGATCTCCTTGCCCTTACAAACTCCTTGGTTCAACTCCACAATCTTGTCGGAGGCTCCCAAGTGACACCTAGCCAATCTAGGAGACACCACTCTCCAAGAAGTAACAAATGGTGTGTTGATGATGAACTCCTTGCTCTTGTGCTTCAAATGATAGTCTCCCCAACACTCAACTCTCTCTCATAGGATTTGGATCTGGTGGAAAGAAGGTTTGAGTGGAAAGCAACTTGGGGAAGGCTAGAGATCAAGATTCATATGGTAGGAATGGAATATCTTGGTCTCAACACATGAGTAGGTGATTCTTTCTCAGAACATATGAGTTGGAAGTGTATATGTGTTCTGATGGCTCTCTTCACGAATGAAGAGGAGGTGGAGGGGTATATATAGCCTCCACACAAAATCCAACCGTTACACACAATTTACCAATCTCGCTGGGACCAAATCAACAAACTCGGTCGGACCGAAAAGGTAAACCTAGTGACCGTTAGAGATTTTTGGTGGGACTGGCATGCAACTCGGTAGGACCGATATGGTTAGGGTTTGGGCATAACGTAATCTCGGTGAGACCGATTACACAAACTCGGTGAGACCAATTTTGGTAATTAGCTAACCAGAGAGTTGGTCAGGCAAACTCGGTGGGACCGATTTGCTCTTTCGGTGAGACCGAAAAGTTACAAAAGGGAAACAGAGAGTTTACATTGCAATCTCGGTGGGACCGATCCGCTCTTTCGGTGAGACCAAAAAGTTACGAAAGGAAAACAAAGAGTTTGCAATCCCATCTCGGTGAGACCGAGATCCCTATCGGTAGAACCGAATTGCTAGGGTTTGGCAGTGGCTTATGACAAGTGAAACTCGGTGGCGCCGGATAGAAAGAATCGGTAGGACCGAGTTTGGCTTAGGGTTTAGGTCAAATGTGGATATGGGAAAGTAGTTGAGGGTTTTTGGAGCATATCACTAAGCACATGAAGCAAGAGGCTCATTAAGCAACACCTCATCCCTCCTTGATAGTATTGGCTTTTCCTAAAGACTCAATGTGATCTTGGATCACTAAAATATAAAATGAAGAGTCTTGAGCTTTTGAGCTTGAGCCAATCCTTTGTCCTTAGCATTTTGAGGGTTCCACTTTCACATCCATGCCATGCCAATCATTGAGCTTTCCTGAAATAATCATCTTGGAATAGCATTAGCTCAATGAGCTATATGTTGTTATGAATTACCAAAACCACCTAGGGATAGTTGCACTTTCAATCTCCCCCTTTTTGGTAATTGATGACAACATATAGATCAAAGCTTCGACAAATGATAATAGGCATGAAATATATCATCGCTTTGAGAAGTATGTGATAAGTAAGAGCTCCCCCTAAATTTGTGCATATTTAAGATTTGCTTTGGACTGCAAATGCACAAAGAGTTAGAGTCATGGGTTACTCTTCCATGTCACATACATCTTGGTGGAGCGCTGATAAGAATGAAATACATGCACCCATCACCAAGAATAGTGAATGATCACATAAGATAGATAGGATAATAGCATTAAGCAAGGATTAAGTGTAGCTTATGATCAAACACATGATCATCAATGTCTCACAGATAATGACATAGTAACATAGTACTCAAGCACTCAAAAGCAAACAAAGTTCGAAAGACCACCAAATAAAGCAAGAGAGAAAAGCAACACTCTCTCTCGAAGCCTATGATCTATACATTTTCTCCCCCTTTGGCAACAAGTTACCAAAAAAGTTCCTAGAAAATGCATAGTGCTAAATCGACACTCAGGCTTGATCTTCAGGTGGTGGTGGAGTCCGGATCACTCCAAGGACGAAGGCTTCCGTAGATGCTGAAGTAGACGCTGGAGTTGGAGCTGAAGTAGATGCTGGAGTTGGAGCTGATGCTACGGCTGGAGCTGAGGCGGTTGCCCTTGTGTCAAGAACTGGCACTGCAGACGACCTCGGAGCTCGGGGCACTCTGGCAAAGGCATCAGTTGTAGTCTTGCCTCTCCTCTCCTGCATGTCATCCTGGAGCTGCTCCACTTCAGACAGAATCTCTGTCACTTTGACATCCAAGTCATAGAACTTTTGTTCCATGATCCTTTCTAGGCTTGCCTGGTTTTGAGTTAGGGTGGCTAGTCCTTGCTCAATCCGCAGGGTGGATGCAATCAGGTAAACAAGCTGCTCTTGTTTGGTTTTTAGGAAATACTCAGATGCCTCCGCTTGAGTAGGCATCTTGGCAGCTTTCTCCTTCCTAGCCTTCTCCTTCTTGGCTTGTGCTTGGGCAGATGATGGATCATTCTCAGTCATGACCACTTGGTTATCTTCAAAGTCCGGATGGATAGGCAGGTGTTCCTTGTCCAAGAGGTATATGCCCGTGCCCATCTTGGAGTTGATGAGCTCCTGAATCTGTGGGGCATATCCACAGCTCCTCTTCTGGTCTGCTGCTGTCCTCTTAATGGTCTCTACCATTAGGCTCATCACCTTGAATTTCTGAGGCACGTCAAAGATATGAAGCAAGTTGATCGCGTGGCCTCTGATCATCTTGTGATCTCCAGACTTGGGCAATAAGGTGTGCCTTAGTATCCAGTTGATAGTGGGTAGCCCTGATAGAAGATAATGTACTGAGCCAAACTTGAAAGTGTCAAGTGCTTCATTTGGAATCTCCTTGTACATGTTGGACATAGAGTTGTGGTCCATCTTCTTCTTAGCATAAACGTCCAAGTCATCTGCTTGCTCCTCTGGGGCATTTATCAGCTGAGCCCATTCAGCAACTGTGGACCGGTACCTCGTACCCTATGACATCCAAATTATCCTACCATCTGGATAAAAATGGGCTGTGGAGTAGAACTGCATGATGAGTTCCTCGTTCCACTTTGTGAGCTTCTGCCCAACAAAGTCCTCTACTCCACACGCCTTGAAGCTGTCCTGCACTCCAGGGAAGTACTCTTCGTTATCCTTGATATATTGCCAATCGACCCATCTCATGTCACAGACAATGGGCTTCTTGTCTAACATCACTGTCTCATAGAAGTCTTGCTGCTCCTTGGTGTGAAACCTGTAGTCCACTGCAGTCCTTCTCCTTGAAGCATACGGGTCTGCTTCTCTCCACTTCCGGAGCCCTGAATCTCTCCTGAGTTTCATACCTCAGTCACAGGATGAGCATCGTTGTGGTCTGGGATCTTGGGCTTGAGCTTTCTGAGGACATTCTCTTCCTCTTCTTCTGCAGCTTTAGGCACTGGGGCCTTGTTCTTCTCAGTAGCTGGGATGCTTCTTGTATTCCTCTTTGGCTTGGGCTTTGGAGCAGGCTTGGCCTTGGAAGCAGCTCCCCCTGACCTTATCGCATCACCCATCAGCTTGGGTGCTTTTGGTGCTGGTGCAGCCACCTCTTCTTCTTCCTCCTCATCTTCCATGATGGAAGCTTTGCCAAGCACTCTGGCTACAGTTTTCTTCACCCTTTCTTTCCTCTTCTTGCCCTCAGCAGCAACTGGCTCAATGGGAGTGGGCTTCTCAATTGATGCTCTTGCCTTGGACATAGGCTGCCTGCCTGCTGGCCTTTTGAACTTCAACCCTGGCTTTGTACCCTGTGCTGGCTCAACTCTCTTGGAGGTTGCTTCCTCTTCTGCCACATAATCCTCATCTTCTGAGTCTGAGGTTCTCTTCTTTCTCTGTCGTGTGGCAGCCTTAGGCAGATTGCTAGGGGTGCTCCTGCTGCCATCATCTGAGGAACTTGAGGGACTAGTGCCCTCACTCAGCTGCACTTGCTGTTCTGACAGGTTCTGGCTATCACTTTGGTCTGACATGATGCAAACTCTGACTGCTGACCCTGTGAATAGGTTATAGATGAGATAGGGTAGATGAGCATCACAAAATGCAGAGATTTTTGCAAAAGAATAATCCAAAAACATAGTTTTAGTTTCCCACTGAAAGCATTTCGGATCTACCGATTTTTAAACTCGGTGATACCGAGAACTCGGTCAGACCGAGTCACAGTTCGGTGGCACCGAGACTGCTAGGGTTTCACAGAATTCCAAAATCGGTCACACCGATAAGTAATTCTTGGTCAGACCGAGTCTCACTTGTGCAATGGCATAAGCCAAATCGGTGGGACCGAGTTTTTCAACTCGGTGGGTCCGAGATGGTTTCGGCGGAAACCTAACCCTAAAATTTTCAAATTAAACCTAATCTACGAGTTCATTGACTGGATAGGAGTTTATCAAACGTGGCAAGAATCATGATGATCACAATGTGCTAGGAATCGGATTGGAGAATAGCACAAAGATCGAGTCCATACCCTAGTGCGGCGGAGACTCGCTACGGCGGCAACGTCGGGGTAGAATTCCCGTTGATGGCAACGGAGACCAGCGACAGGAGGCTGCTGGCGGCGAGGAGACGATCCGGAGACCAAGTTGGCAGAGCAGGCTATCGCGCGGGCAAAGGGGTTCGGAGAAATTTCCAAATTTTTGCCTGTGACTATATATAGCCCGACCCTGTCGGTGTGACCGAGTGGAACAACTCGGTGGCACCGAGATGCATAACTACGAGCAGTTACTGCAACTCGGTGTGACCAAAAGGTTCAAATCGGTTGCACCGAGATCGAAAACCTAGATCAACTTAATGATCTCGGTAGGACCGAAAGTGGGGAATCGGTCAGACCGAGAATCACAAAGAGGTTTTGGAAGTTTAAGTCTATGACGAATCAGGGACTCCGAGCGCTCCTCACACAGAGTGGTTCGAATCTGACTTGATCAAATTTTGTGATGTAGCATGAATAGAGTTTGAGACGAGAAAAGCATAGATATCTAGAGGAGGTTCTTAGGCATTCTTGTCCATCCACTTGGCAGAAAGAAATAAACCCAACCAATCAAAACAACAAGTGGATGTCCTCGAATGAGTAAAATATGCAACCAACATGCTCACACAATAAGATGGCAAGTGAAATATGTGACAAAGCATGCACAACCAATTCTAGCATCTATCAAGCAGCTTGCGATGACTAGGTCATCTATATATGAGTATATTGACTTAGGAGTCAAGTGAGAACACTTCATCATAGGTCATACTCATCGTTTAAGCTCAAGTGGGGTTACCACTTTTACATAAAGCATTGTTGTGTTCATATCTTTAGAGTTGCTCTAGCTCAAGTCTTAGAGTAAAGCTCCCCCTAGATGTGATATCCCCCCTAAGAGGGATGAACTAACCTTGGGTTTTTGTCGATGATGACTTCATGTAGATGTTGAAGATGTGGATGCTCAATGTTGATGTAGATCACTTGGAGCTATCCATTTGAGTGAATTGCACTTTCAATACCTACATGGGTTAGTTCCACAAGGAACAAACAAGGATATCCATAGACATAGAGTGATGCACACACAAGATGATGTCCATGAAAACTTTTAGGTTACCTTGTCCCTTGTCTTACCAACAAGAGGGTTTGTGACTCCTTGAACTAGTGCAAGATGTGGAAGTTGATTGCACTTGTTCTTGCCAAAATGATAAGAGTGAAGTATGTTGGCGGAGTCACCCTCAAGAACTCTCTAGTTCTTCTTCTTTTGGATCCACATCATCTTCATGGGAATCCTTGGAGTTGTAGTTGTACTTGACGAAGTGGAACTTGAAGTAGTCTTGGGAATCCACTTGACTAAGGTCTTAGGAGCATCTTCCAATGCATCAATTTCCTCTTGAAGCTTATCCTTGCCTTTTTGCTTGTAGTCTTGTGGTGGAAGATCATCTTGAGCTTGTGTCCCCTTGAAGGAAGTATCATACTTCTCTTGTTGAGGAACAAACTTTGTCTTGGGGTATTGATCTTCTTCCCACTCAACTCCATTGACATTGAACTTTCGTTCAAAACCAACACCTTGATTCTTCCGGTGCATTCCTTGCTTGCGCACAATTTCCTTGAATGGCTTACTCCCGGCAAGGCTTTTGTACACTCCTTTTTCTATAATTCCCTTCAATAAGCTATTTTCTTTCTCAAGTGTAACTTGGCTAAGAGAATCATTAGTGGAATCAAGAGAACTACTAGAAGCAACAATATTGGATTTAGCATGATCATTGTTACTACTAGAGGAAGAATCTTTCTTGTTCTTGTTACTGGACTTGACTTGAGGCATGTAAGTGGATAAGAGTAAACGCTTGGCAATATAAGAAGAAATTTTCTTGCGGAGATCATCATTGATTGCTTTTAAAAACTCATGCTCTTGCTCAAGATTGAGCTTTTCAAAGCGTAACTTCTCATGAGCTCTTAAAAGTTCTCGATGATCTTCGAAGATAGTTTCATGAGCTAACTTAAGAGTGTTTAGTTCTTTAGTTAGACCCTCAATCTTCTCCTTATCATTGTCATTCGTTTTATCTTGATTAGCATGGTTAATTGACGTTTCATCATAGTATTCATCACTAGAGTTGTCAACAAGCAAATCATCATCACCTAACAAGTCATCTTCATCACTATTAAAATCAACATACTCGGGGTGTATTACCTTAGGACCTTTGGCCATGAAGCACCTTCCAATTCCTTCATTTGGTGAATCAAATATGTCGTAGGAGTTGGATGACACAAGTGCTAGACCGGCAACACCTTCATCTTGAGTATCTTCGGAATCGGAGTGATAACTTCTCTCGGAGTGGCTGTCGAAGTCGGAGCCGGATACCCATTCACCAACATGAGCTTGATGTCTTTGTTTTGTGTAGCTCCTTGATGATTTTTCCTTCCTTTCCGAATCCTTGCTTCTCCGTGAGTACCTTCATTCATAACGATCATCTCTACTCCTTCTTTCTCTTGGTGGTGAATCTTTGTTTCTTCTTTTTGGAGAATCTTCTCTTCTCTTGTAGGGAGCCGTACACTCATTGGAATAGTGTCCGGGTCTTCCACAATTGTAGCAGTTTCGCTCTCGACTAGAAGATCTTTTGTCATTGTAGGACCTTGACTTGAAGCTTCTATCTTTGTTTCTACTCTTGTAGAACTTGTTGAAGTTCTTCATCATTAAGCTCAATTCTTCGTTGAAGTTTTGTCTCTCACTTGATGATGTAGGGGCTTCACATGAGGCTTTGTAGGCACCACTTGATTTGTTGTGAAGTTCCTCTTTATCCTTAAGTGACATCTCATGAGCAACAATTCTTCCAATCACTTCCGTTGGCTTGAGATCTTTGTAATTGGGCATCATTTGGATCAACGTGCACACGGTATCATACTTACCATCCAAGGCTCTTAGGATCTTCTTGATGATGAATCTATCAGTCATCTCTTCACTTCCTAAGCCGGCAATCTCATTTGTGATGAGAGCAAGCCTAGAGTACATTTCAGCGACACCTTCACCATCCTTCATTTTGAACTTGTCAAGTTGACTTTGAAGCACATCCAACTTGGATTCCTTGACGGAGTCGGTACCTTCGTGCATATCAATCAAAGTGTCCCAAATTTCCTTTGCATTCTCAAGACGGCTGATTTTGTTGAATTCTTCGGGGCATAATCCGTTGAAGAGAATATCACAAGCTTGAGCATTGTATTGCAACATCTTCAATTCATCCGCGGTAGCTTCACGGTTTGGTTCTCTCCCATCAAAGAAGTCACCTTGCAAACCAACACACACAATAGCCCAAACGGCGGGGTTATGTCCAAGAATATGCATTTTCATCTTATGCTTCCAACTAGCAAAATTAGTACCGTCAAAGTAAGGACCTCTACGGTGATAATTTCCCTCGCTAGACGCCATACTCTCCTAGGTTGTGAAACCAAGGCTATGACCACCAAAAGCTATGGAGATCAAAGCAAATGGAAACCTGGCTCTGATACCATTTGTAGGATCGAAAGTATGTCTAGAGGGGGGGGGGGGTGATTAGACTACTTGACCAAATAAAAACTTAACCTTTTCCCAATTTTAGTTCTTGGCAGATTTTAGGTATTTTAGGACAAGTCAAGCAATCATCACACAATTCAAGCAAGCATGCAAAGAGTATATTGGCAGCGGAAAGTAAAGCATGCAACTTGCAAGAATGTAAAGGGAAGGGTTTGGAAAATTCAAACGCAATTGGAGACACGGATGTTTTTACCGTGGTTCGGATAGGTGGTGCTATCCTACATCCATGTTGATGGAGACTTCAACCCACGAAGGGTAACGGTTGCGCGAGTCCACGGAGGGCTCCACCCATGAAGGGTCCCCGAAGTAGCAACCTTGTCTATCCCACCATGGCCATCGCCCACGAAGGACTTGCCTCACTAGCGGTAGATCTTCACGAAGTAGGCGATCTCCTTGCCCTTACAAACTCCTTGGTTCAACTCCACAATCTTGTCGGAGGCTCCCAAGTGACACCTAGCCAATCTAGGAGACACCACTCTCCAAGAAGTAACGAACGGTGTGTTGATGATGAACTCCTTGCTCTTGTGCTTCAAATGATAGTCTCCCCAACACTCAACTCTCCCTCATAGGATTTGGATCTGATGGAAAGAAGATTTGAGTGGAAAGCAACTTGGGGAAGGCTAGAGATCAAGATTCATATGGTAGGAATGGAATGTCTTGGTCTCAACACATGAGTAGGTGGTTCTCTCTCAGAACATATGAGTTGGAATGGTGTATGTGTTCTGATGGCTCTCTCCACGAATGAAGAGGAGGTGGAGGGGTATATATAGCCTCCACACAAAATCCAACCGTTACACACAATCTACCAATCTCGGTGGGACCGAATCAACAAACTCGGTCGGACCGAAAAGGTAAACCTAGTGACCGTTAGAGATTTTCGGTGGGACTGACATGCAACTCGGTAGGACCGATTCTGTTAGGGTTTGGGCATAACGTAATCTCGGTGAGACCGATTACACAAACTCGGTGAGACCGAGTTTGGTAATAAGCTAACCAGAGAGTTGGTCAGGTGAACTCGGTGGGACCGATTTGCTCTTCCGGTGAGACCGAAAAGTTACAAAAGGGAAACACAGAGTTTACATTGCAATCTCGGTGGGACCGATTCGCTCTTTCGGTGAGACCAAAAAGTTATGAAAGGGAAACAGAGAGTTTGCAACCCCATCTCGGTGAGACCGAGATCCCTATCGGTAGGACCGAATTGCTAGGGTTTGGCAGTGGCTTATGACATATGAAACTCGGTGGCGCCGGATAGATAGAATCGGTATGACCGAGTTTGGCTTAGGGTTTAGGTCATTTGTGGATATGGGAAAGTGGTTGAGGATTTTGGAGCATATCACTAAGCACATGAAGCAAGAGGCTCATTAAGCAACACCTCATCCCTCCTTGATAGTATTGGCTTTTCCTAAAGACTCAATGTGATCTTGGATCACTAAAATATAAAATGAAGAGTCTTGAGCTTTTGAGCTTGAGCCAATCCTTTGTCCTTAGCATTTTGAGGGTTCCACTTTCACATCCATGCCATGCCAATCATTGAGCTTTCCTGAAATAATCATCTTGGAATAGCATTAGCTCAATGAGCTATATGTTGTTATGAATTACCAAAACCACCTAGGGATAGTTGCACTTTCAGCTTCCAACTAGCAAAATTAGTACCATCAAAGTAAGGACCTCTACGGTGATAATTTCCTCGCTAGACGCCATACTCTCCTAGGTTGTGAAACCAAGGCTATGACCACCAAAAGCTATGGAGATCAAAGCAAATGGAAACCTGGCTCTGATACCATTTGTAGGATCGAAAGTATGTCTAGAGGGGGGGGGGTGATTAGACTACTTGACCAAATAAAAACTTAACCTTTTCCCAATTTTAGTTCTTGGCAGATTTTAGGTATTTTAGGACAAGTCAAGCAATCATCACACAATTCAAGCAAGCATGCAAAGAGTATATTGGCAGCGGAAAGTAAAGCATGCAACTTGCAAGAATGTAAAGGGAAGGGTTTGGAAAATTCAAACGCAATTGGAGACACGGATGTTTTTCCCATGGTTCGGATAGGTGGTGCTATCCTACATCCATGTTGATGGAGACTTCAACCCACGAAGGGTAACGGTTGCGCGAGTCCACGGAGGGCTCCACCCATGAAGGGTCCCCGAAGTAGCAACCTTGTCTATCCCACCATGGCCATCGCCCACGAAGGACTTGCCTCACTAGCGGTAGATCTTCACGAAGTAGGCGATCTCCTTGCCCTTACAAACTCCTTGGTTCAACTCCACAATCTTGTCGGAGGCTCCCAAGTGACACCTAGCCAATCTAGGAGACACCACTCTCCAAGAAGTAACGAACGGTGTGTTGATGATGAACTCCTTGCTCTTGTGCTTCAAATGATAGTCTCCCCAACACTCAACTCTCCCTCATAGGATTTGGATCTGATGGAAAGAAGATTTGAGTGGAAAGCAACTTGGGGAAGGCTAGAGATCAAGATTCATATGGTAGGAATGGAATGTCTTGGTCTCAACACATGAGTAGGTGGTTCTCTCTCAGAACATATGAGTTGGAATGGTGTATGTGTTCTGATGGCTCTCTCCACGAATGAAGAGGAGGTGGAGGGGTATATATAGCCTCCACACAAAATCCAACCGTTACACACAATCTACCAATCTCGGTGGGACCGAATCAACAAACTCGGTCGGACCGAAAAGGTAAACCTAGTGACCGTTAGAGATTTTCGGTGGGACTGACATGCAACTCGGTAGGACCGATTCTGTTAGGGTTTGGGCATAACGTAATCTCGGTGAGACCGATTACACAAACTCGGTGAGACCGAGTTTGGTAATAAGCTAACCAGAGAGTTGGTCAGGTGAACTCGGTGGGACCGATTTGCTCTTCCGGTGAGACCGAAAAGTTACAAAAGGGAAACACAAAGTTTACATTGCAATCTCGGTGGGACCGATTCGCTCTTTCGGTGAGACCAAAAAGTTATGAAAGGGAAACAGAGAGTTTGCAACCCCATCTCGGTGAGACCGAGATCCCTATCGGTAGGACCGAATTGCTAGGGTTTGGCAGTGGCTTATGACATATGAAACTCGGTGGCGCCGGATAGATAGAATCGGTATGACCGAGTTTGGCTTAGGGTTTAGGTCATTTGTGGATATGGGAAAGTGGTTGAGGATTTTGGAGCATATCACTAAGCACATGAAGCAAGAGGCTCATTAAGCAACACCTCATCCCTCCTTGATAGTATTGGCTTTTCCTAAAGACTCAATGTGATCTTGGATCACTAAAATATAAAATGAAGAGTCTTGAGCTTTTGAGCTTGAGCCAATCCTTTGTCCTTAGCATTTTGAGGGTTCCACTTTCACATCCATGCCATGCCAATCATTGAGCTTTCCTGAAATAATCATCTTGGAATAGCATTAGCTCAATGAGCTATATGTTGTTATGAATTACCAAAACCACCTAGGGATAGTTGCACTTTCAGCTTCCAACTAGCAAAATTAGTACCATCAAAGTAAGGACCTCTACGGTGATAATTTCCTCGCTAGACGCCATACTCTCCTAGGTTGTGAAACCAAGGCTATGACCACCAAAAGCTATGGAGATCAAAGCAAATGGAAACCTGGCTCTGATACCATTTGTAGGATCGAAAGTATGTCTAGAGGGGGGGGGGGTGATTAGACTACTTGACCAAATAAAAACTTAACCTTTTCCCAATTTTAGTTCTTGGCAGATTTTAGGTATTTTAGGACAAGTCAAGCAATCATCACACAATTCAAGCAAGCATGCAAAGAGTATATTGGCAGCGGAAAGTAAAGCATGCAACTTGCAAGAATGTAAAGGGAAGGGTTTGGAAAATTCAAACGCAATTGGAGACACGGATGTTTTTCCCGTGGTTCGGATAGGTGGTGCTATCCTACATCCATGTTGATGGAGACTTCAACCCACGAAGGGTAACGGTTGCGCGAGTCCACGGAGGGCTCCACCCATGAAGGGTCCCCGAAGTAGCAACCTTGTCTATCCCACCATGGCCATCGCCCACGAAGGACTTGCCTCACTAGCGGTAGATCTTCACGAAGTAGGCGATCTCCTTGCCCTTACAAACTCCTTGGTTCAACTCCACAATCTTGTCGGAGGCTCCCAAGTGACACCTAGCCAATCTAGGAGACACCACTCTCCAAGAAGTAACAAATGGTGTGTTGATGATGAACTCCTTGCTCTTGTGCTTCAAATGATAGTCTCCCCAACACTCAACTCTCTCTCATAGGATTTGGATCTGGTGGAAAGAAGGTTTGAGTGGAAAGCAACTTGGGGAAGGCTAGAGATCAAGATTCATATGGTAGGAATGGAATATCTTGGTCTCAACACATGAGTAGGTGATTCTTTCTCAGAACATATGAGTTGGAAGTGTATATGTGTTCTGATGGCTCTCTTCACGAATGAAGAGGAGGTGGAGGGGTATATATAGCCTCCACACAAAATCCAACCGTTACACACAATTTACCAATCTCGGTGGGACCGAATCAACAAACTCGGTCGGACCGAAAAGGTAAACCTAGTGACCGTTAGAGATTTTCGGTGGGACTGACATGCAACTCGGTAGGACCGATGTGGTTAGGGTTTGGGCATAATGTAATCTCGGTGAGACCGACTACACAAACTCGGTGAGACCGATTTTGGTAATTAGCTAACCAGAGAGTTGGTCAGGCAAACTCGGTGGGACCGATTTGCTCTTTCGGTGAGATCGAAAAGTTACAAAAGGGAAACAGAGAGTTTACATTGCAATCTCGGTGGGACCGATCCGCTCTTTCGGTGAGACCGAAAAGTTACGAAAGGGAAACAAAGAGTTTGCAATCCCATCTCGGTGAGACCGAGATCCCTATCGGTAGAACCGAATTGCTAGGGTTTGGCAGTGGCTTATGACAAGTGAAACTCGGTGGCGCCAGATAGAAAGAATCTGTAGGACCGAGTTTGGCTTAGGGTTTAGGTCAAATGTGGATATGGGAAAGTAGTTGAGGGTTTTTGGAGCATATCACTAAGCACATGAAGCAAGAGGCTCATTAAGCAACACCTCATCCCTCCTTGATAGTATTGGCTTTTCCTAAAGACTCAATGTGATCTTGGATCACTAAAATATAAAATGAAGAGTCTTGAGCTTTTGAGCTTGAGCCAATCCTTTGTCCTTAGCATTTTGAGGGTTCCACTTTCACATCCATGCCATGCCAATCATTGAGCTTTCCTGAAATAACCATCTTGGAATAGCATTAGCTCAATGAGCTATATGTTGTTATGAATTACCAAAACCACCTAGGGATAGTTGCACTTTCACAGGCAGGCAAGTTAAGGGTCGAAAACAGAGACAAGGGGCTGCACAGTGAAGACGAGGAGCCCAAGCCGCCGAACAACAATGGACAGAAGGGCTTTCCCCCACAAGTGCGGACGGTGAACATGATATACGCAACCCACATTCCCAAGCGGGAGCGGAAGCATGCGCTATGGGACGTATACGCGATGGAGCCAGTCGCCCCAAAGTTCAACCCATGGTCCTCCTGCCCGATCACTTTTGATCAAAGGGACCATCCCACTAGCATCCGTCATGGCGGCTTCGCCGCATTGGTTCTCGACCCAATCATCGACGGATTTCATCTCACAAGAGTCCTCATGGACGGCGGCGGTAGCCTGAACCTGCTTTATCAGGATACAGTGCGGAAAATGGGATAGATCCCTCAAGGATTAAGCCCACAAGAACGACCTTTAAAGGCGTTATACCAGGTGTAGAAGACAACTGTACAGGCTCAGTAACACTTGACGTGGTCTTCGGATCCCCGGACAATTTCCGAAGTGAAGAGTTAATCTTCGATATAGTCCCGTTTCGCAGTGGCTATCACGCCCTGCTCGGACGAACCGCATTCGCAAAGTTCAATGTAGTGCCGCACTATGCATATCTCAAGCTCAAGATGCCAGGCCCTCGAGGAGTAATTACGGTCAACGGAAACACCGAACGCTCCCTCCGTACGAAGGAGCATACGGCGGCTCTCGCAGCGGAGGTACAAAGTAGCTTCTCAGGCAATTCTCCAGTCCGGCCATTAAAAAGCCAGACACTGCCAAGTGCGCCCGGAGTAACCGACAGCAGGACCGCGTGGCACACTCTGAGCAAGCGTAGCAATGCGGCCCCAACCCCAGCTTTCGCGACATAGCGAAACCAGTACTTCGCGTACATAACTACGCCCTTGAAATACCATGGGCACAGGGGAAGGGGCACAATAACGGCACGCCCAAAATACGGCTTAAAACGTACTAGGGGCTGCCGGATTCTTTTTTTAATTTTTTATTACTTTCAGGACTCCATACTTCGGACGACCTGTTCGGCAATTCGACTGCCGCACAAACGATGCAAGATCCAGGGAGGCAGACAAGCCATGCCGCATTATGGAACTCCCAGGTGGTCTCTGTTACGAGCGGTATACCTGTTTTAAATACAATTCCGCGGCCTGCCCCTGGTCAGGACATACTGAATAGTCCAATATCTTTTGCTTACCGCACTATTTGTATCGTTCGGCTTTGATAAATAGCCTCTCTATAAACAATGCTTAGCTTCTTGTCTATTTTTTGCATTATCTTCTTTTCACATTTATGTTTATTAAATGACATGATTGCACCCGTACACCATGGTACGGCAAACACGCCAGGGGCTTCAGTACCCCTCATAATGGTGTGAGAAGTCCGTACACTTTCACAAGTGCGGCACCCTGAACTTATAGCACTATATGCATCGGCTCCGAATCATGATTTGGGTCAATAGTTGGGTTTGCCCGGCTCCTATGTTTTGTTGCCTTACGTTCCGCTCTATCGGCTAAGGTAGCACTAGGAGAACCACTTCAATTGTGCCCCGGTTCAGCTAGGTTAAGCACCTCAGTGGAGAAAGCTAAAACTGACTGTCATGATGTGGCGAGAGACTGGTCGCTGTTCCAGAGGTTTTTCGAGTCCCTAAAGGCTTATGCCGCTTCGAGCGAGGAGCTGGCTTTGTCAGGCCAAGGCGTGGATAGCGCCCCGAACTCGGTCTTCCGAACTAGGGGCTTCGCCGAAATTTAAAATTATAGAGTTCTATGGCTAAGTGAGAGTGTTCAAGCATTATAGTCCGATTGCCTGGTTCATTGTGCTGAGCGCCTCCCTCGAAGGACCCAACTATGGGAAAAAGAGCGCCCAGGTTTATCCCGAACACCCCAGCACTAGTGGCACGGGGGCAGAAGCCGACGACTGGCCATCTCTCAATTTTTGATAAACGGCTGCACAGAAAGTAATATTTTAAATTCAATAAGCATTGCTTAGCGCATATGAACAAGTTTTCAGCGCACAGGATAAACACGAGCGAGTTCATTCAAATATCACATCCTTGGTACATTCATCCGCCACAAGGCGGGCACCTGCAAGAACATCCTTGTAGTAGTTCTCGGGCTTGCGATGCTCCTTCCCCGGCGGCGGCCCGTCCTTCACAAGCTTCTCACCGTCCAGCTTACCCCAGTGCACCTTTGCACGGGCAAGGGCCCGATGGGCACCTTCGATGCAGACGGAGTGCTTGATGACCTCAAGCCTCGGACAGGCCTCCACCAGCCGCCGCACCAGCCCGAAATAGCTCCCAGGCAGGGCCTCTCCGGGCCACAGCCGAACTATGAAGCCCTTCATGGCCTGCTCGGCCGCCTTGTGGAGCTCGACCAGCTGTTTCACCTGGTCGCTCAAGGGCACAGGGTGTTCGGCCTCAGAATACTGAGACCAGAACACCTTCTCCGTCAAGCTACCCTCTTCAGCTCGGTAGAATGCGGCGGCGTTGGATACGCTACGGGGAAGATCTGTGAATGCCCTTGGAGAGCTCCGGATTCGGGTAAGTAACAGGTAGTTCACTTTTATATTTCTGCTTTGCATAAAGAATGCCTTACCCGCTGCTATCTTCCTCATCTCCTCCAACTCTTGGAGGTCCTTTTGGGCTTCGGCCTTGGCAGACTTGGCAGCCTCTAGGGCCGTTGCAAGCTTGGATGCTTGCGCCTTCGACTCCAGCTCCAAACTCTCATGTTTTTTCATGAGAGCCTGAAGCTCTTGCTGCACCTCGCCGACCTGAGCCCCAAGTCTGTCTCACTCGGTGCGCTCCGCGGCCGTTTTCTTTTCGGCCTCAGACAGCGCCTGCTTAAGGGTCGCCACCTCAGTCGTGGCCCCTACAATAAGCAGTACAATCATGTTACTCTTTTTGCAATCAAGCCTTTTTATAGGCACTTTTTCTGTAAGGTATTTCTTACCTTCTTTCTCCTCGAGCCGCCGCTTGGCAAGGCCGAGCTCTTGCTCGGTCTGCTCGAGGTCCTGCTTCAGGACACCCACCTCCGCAGTCAGTGCGGCGGTGGATAGCAGCGAAGCCTGCATACACATATTGACTCTTTTTTTAGACTCCTGTGAAATTTAATAGATCCTCTATTCGGCTTTTCTTTCCGAACGCTAAACAGAGCATCAGGGGCTACTGTCTATGCGGTAATATTTTTACATACCTCGAAGCCTGTTAGAAGGCTAGCGCAAGCTTCAGTCAGTCCGCTCTTGGCGGACTGAACCTTCTGGATCACCGTACTCATAATAGTACGGTGCCCCTCGTCGATGGAGGCATCGTCAAGCACCTCCAGCAGATTGTCCGGCACCTCCGGTTGGACGGAGGCCGCCAGCTCAGAAGGCTTGCTCCTCTTGGAAGGAGTTCGCCTACCGCGGTCCGGAACTGTGGAAGATTCCGACGCGGTGTCCGGCACAAAGCCGGACTGAGAGCCCTAGGGAGCCTTATCCCCTTCACTCCTGGAGTCCGGGAGGTTGCCTTGCGGCTCCTCCGGGACCACCTCCTCCTGCCCCGGAGCTTGTCGCGATGCCACTTCGGCGTCGTCTGCAGTGCGGGGGGAGACAGCGGGCGGAACTGAGTTCACGTCCGATGAGTCCAGGGAGCCGCCCGACGATTCGTCGAATTCGGCCCGGGGCGGACTGCATAATTACATTCGACATTAGGGAAAGCTGTGCAACAAAGGAACATCATGAGTTACTCGGATATCCGAACTTACGATTTCGCCGGACACTTGGCCCTGTTTGGCCACTCCTCTTTGCCCTCTTCGGCGTTGGGGGTGTAGTCCGGCGGAGGGGTCTTCCTTTTCCTAGACCCCTCGGCCTCCCCCGTTGGAGCGACCTTCCTCTTCTCTCCTCCCTCCGCTGGGGGGGGGAGTTTTCTTCTTCCTCCTCCTCGTTTTCGCAGGAGGAGGGCGTCTCGGACTCGTCAGATGACGAGTCCGACACCACCACGTTGCGGGCACTCTTTCGAGTCCCCGTGGTCTTCTTCTTCTTGGCCTTCTTCTCCGGCACCACATAAGGCGCCGGAACCAGCAGCTTCGCTAGTAGAGCTGGGGCTGGGTCTTCGGGCAGCGGAGCCGGACAGTTAATCGGTCCGGATATCGCCCGCCAAGCCTGTCAAAGGTAAGGGAGTTTAGATCCCGCATAGAGTCAAACTATGAAAAAAGCTTAACATCCTGTAAAAGGTGTAGATGGCATACCTCGCTAGCGTGACGCTGCGAGCTGTATCCGCGGTCCTCGGAAGCGGATGCGGGAGCCTTGGCGCCCTTGAATAGCATCTTCCAGGCATCTTCGTACGTCGTGTCGAAGAGCCTGCTGAGGGTTTGATGCTGCGCCGGGTCGAACTCCCACAGATTAAAATCTCGTTGTTGGCACAGGAGGATCCGACGGACGAGCATAACCTGGATTACATTAACAAGCCGGATTGGCTTGTTCACCAGGGACTGGATGCATGTTTGCAATCCGGTCACCTCTTTTTCGTCACCCCACGACAGGCCCGTCTCCTTTCAGGACATAAGCCGCGTGGGGGGTCCGGATCGGAACTCGGGGGTTGCGGTCCATTTCGGATCGCGCGGCTCGGTGATATAAAACCACCCGGATTGCCATCCCTTTAGGGTCTCCACGAAAGAGCCCTAGAACCATAGGACGTTGGCCATTTTGCCCGCCATGGCGCCTCCGCACTCCGCCTGGCTGCCGCGCACCACCTTGAGCTTGACGTTGAAGGTCTTGAGCCAGAGGCCGAAATGAGGGCGGACGCGGAGAAAAGCCTCGCACACGACGATAAACGCCGAGATGTTGAGGATGAAGTTCGGGGCCAGATCGTGGAAATCCAGGCCGTAGTAGAACATGAGCCCCCGGACAAATGGGTGGAGTGGAAAACCCAGTCCGCGGAGGAAGTGGGGGAGAAATACTACCCTCTCATGGGGCCTTGGGGTGGGGAGAAGCTGCCCCTTTTAGGGAAGCCGGTGCGCGATGTCCTTGGACAGGTATCCGGCCTTCCTTAGCTTCTTGACTTTGCCCTCCGTGGCGGAGGAGACCATCCACTTGCCTCCCGCTCCGGACATTGCTGGAGAAGGTTGAGGTGGGAAGTGCGGGCTTGGGCGTTGGAGCTCGGGTGCACAGGAGATGTATAGGCAAAGGAGGAAGAAGGCGTATGTAAAAAGGTGGATCCTTGTCCCCTTATATGGGCGGATGCGGTTGTGCGTCCCCACCTGCCTAGTAAAACTCGCTTGCCTCCCAAGCGCCGTGATAAGTGGCACGGTTGGGTTACCCACGTCCGTATTGATGAGAATCCCGTAAAAGGGGGGTACACGATCTCTGCTTTGACAAGACGTGCCAAGGAAACCGCCTCGCAAAACACGCTGAGGTGGAAAAGTGAAAACGATTCGAGTGAAGGACTTGGCTGTAGTGTGATGACGCACTGCGGAATACGTCAGCAGATTTGATTTGTGTTAATATTATTCTCTCTATGGCAATATGTGGAAGCTTATTTTGCAGAGCCGGACACTACTCTTGGTGTTTACAATCTTCTATGAAGGACTTGGAGGAGGAACCCGCATTGCAATGCCGAAGACAATTTGCGCGCCGGACTCGTCGTCATTGAAGCCTAGTTCAGGGGCTACTGAAGGAGTCCTGGATTAGAGGGTGTTCGGGTAGCCGAACTATACCTTCAGCCGGACTCCTGGACTATGAAGATACAAGATTGAAGACTTCGTCCTGTGTCCGGAAGGGACTTTCCTTGGCGTGGAAGGCAAGGTTGGCGATGCGGATATTCAAGATCTCCTACCATTGTAACCGACTCTATGTAACCCTAACCCTATCCGGTGTCTATATAAACCGGAGGGTTGTAGTCCGTAGGCAATCAACTCCATATACAACAATCATACCATAGGCTAGCTTCTAGGGTTTAGCCTACTTGATCTCGTGGTAGATCTACTCTTGTACTACCCATATCATCAATATTAATCAAGCATGACGTAGGGTTTTACCTCCATCAAGAGGGCCCGAACCTGGGTAAAACATCGTGTTCCCTGCCTCCTGTTACCATCCGGCCTAGATGCACAGTTCGGGACTCACTACCCGAGATCCGCCGGTTTTGACACCGACACTTTCCATGATATAAATATGCAGGGATGGAGTGAGCGGATCTCAATTTAGCCAAGTATTGAGTGCCAAGCTTAATCAAGTTATAAAGGTTGTGCTATATCACTTACTTGAAAACTCTTTCGTTTTGTGGAAGTCTAAACAGAATTTGACAATGCAGGCTTACCATAATATGGTTCAGCGGGAGCTTTCAACGATCATCATTGATCAAAGAAATCACCACATGGAAATCTTACAAGCTGATGCACCAGATAATGTTCCATCTGGTATGCGATTATTTTCTCTTCAATACAGCTGATGGTTCTTCTTACCCAAATAGCATAAAGAACTTGCACTCTGCCCTTGTGAACAGAGACCACTCTTCACTCTTGTGCTGTTCATCCAAGACAGTATGCTCTCTGCATATGTGATCCTACTGTACGAATAGTAAGTCTGTTGACCCAAGATTTTGGAAATGGCATAACAATTGTCTTGATTTCAACCACTTGTGCATGCTTCTACTATCTCATTTTGTCTGTCTTTTTGAAAAATCTTCCAGTTTTCATAAATTCGTAAACCCCAATTCCAATATGGTTTTGCAGGTCTCCAAGAGCCAAAAGGGACGAAAGCACAAACAGAAAATATCATCATCTGGTCCAGCTAATAGCTTTCATACTACGAATACTACTGGCCCCTTCCCCAGCTTGGCATCCTCAACCCCTTCCACAGATACTCCAGGAGACAACATATCAATGTCATCGATGCATCATAATGCCAGTATATCGTATCACTTAGCTGTTTCTGGTGCTGATGCCCTAGGGACTAGGGAATCGCCAACAAACTACATTGTAAGTTGTTGTTTACTAATTCAAAAGTATTTGGACGAACAGCTATTATTAGTCAACATTGATGTTCGTGAGATAGCTGGGAATATCGCCGTTAAATTGGTTGATCTAATTATGCCTTGACTTCTGTAGGTTGACATGGATAATTTTCTGGAGAATGACTGTTTGGAAGATAAGGTGGATTCGTTCTTGTCACGTGATGATGCTGAAGGTTCGAGAGATCCTCGAAGTCATTGTATGGCTCTACTAAAGGTTTGATACTTTGGTGCAGTGTATGGTATCATAATGCGTCAATGTTTATTAAACATGCCCCAATCGGATAAACTCAACTAGGTTGAAGTTTGCATGAAAACCAATTGTTGTGTGGACCTTCAGCCCTTTACAAACGGGAATTACCTAACATGTGTCGAGTTAAATTATGTTGGTTCAGTGTGTTATATTTACACCATTTACTAGAAAATTGTATCATAAGTTTGATCTGTATTTAATTTTGTGTGGTTTACTTAGGATTTGTCTTCCGAGAGATTTCTTCAGTTCGAGCAAGCGCAAACAAATTTGCATCCTTTTACTTCTCATCAGATGGAAAGCTACTTGCTACTGGGGGTCATGCTAAGAAGGTAAACATGCATGTTCATACTAATTACACTACTCAGCCTGATGTTTTTTTTTTGAGAGTACGCCAGTCAAATGGATATTGTATGAGTTGTGGAGTCCTGCATCTAAAGTTGGTGTTGATACTGAAGTGTATAAATCAGTTAAAAAGAAAAGGTGCATAACTATATTTCAATGCAGGCGGATTTGTGGCATGCTGAAACTTTAAGAGAGCGATCAATATTGGATAAGCATTCTCTTCTGATTACTGATGTATGGTTCAGTCCAAGCATTCTACATTTTGCTACGTTACCATTTGACAAAAATAAAATAGGGTTTGGGACGTCGATAATGTAAACCTGTTTGATTTGTCGACATTCCAGGTTTTCCTTACCATTTGTTCCTCTGTGATATTTCCGTCTGTCAGTTAAATTACTTTGGATATGATGCATGCATCGCATGACTCTGTCAAGTAAAATTTATTAATATATATCGTATTGCTAATTTTTACTTTTAACTCTGTAGTAGTGCCTTGTCAGTTACCTTTTGTGCTGAAACTGCATTGAATAGTAGTTAGTTAGGCTGTGAACTTAGGAAGAATGCAGTAAGCAATGTCCATGGCAAGACTATCTGTCATGAAAGGCCCATCATACAAAACGTCAGCTCTTAGATTTCTTCACATGGCATGAATTCTCTGTGTAGAAAGTGGGCCCTGTTTATTCTTTAGGTGATAATGCATGATAGTTCTAATTTTCTAAATATTTGGATGCTTGGGAGATGTTTATCCTTGTTTTCTCGCGGTTCTGGATGCAACAAAGTATGTCTGTGTTTGACTGTATTATCTGTTTTCAGTAGCATCGTTGTTAAGATTCTATCCCTGTAATGTTCTTTTTTTCAGCAAGGTTATTCAATTTGTACGATCGCCAGGCACTCAGCATATGTTATGTCATTGGATTTTTACGCTATCAAGGTTGACGTAATGTGTTCTTGTGATGGGTATAGTGAGATAATATTCTGGAGTATCAACAACGGAGGAATTGTCCAAAATTTCAAGGTTACTGAACTTTGCTTATTGAACATTCTGTCAATCTGTAATTGCCCTGCTTTGTTGTGAACACATATCCGTGCTGTAAAATATGTATATAAAAAAAATGTGCATGCTAAATGGCTGTCGGTTGAAGATATTATATACATCATATCGTCCCTGCTTGTTTAATTGATGCAATCAGTTCTTTACCCCAACCCACTAATGGTTGGTTTATTACAAAAATAGGGAGTTGTCACCAGCACAAGTAGTAGATGGATCAGAAGATAGTTTCAAATGAGATGATTACTCGTAGGATCATCTGTTTCTTAATTTACTTACTTCCAATGCCTGTGTAGGGAGGTTCGAGACATCTGAGATTTCAGCCACGTCCTGGTGGACATCTTGCAGCAGCTTCAGAGAATGATGTGAAACCGCAAGCTTGTGTGAGGAGATTTGAGGTTTGTACGGGACGGGTCTAGTATATGAGCTCCTAGTATATAGTGTCCTCTTGGTACTTGCCTATTTGTTTAACTGTTTACAGTCAATTTTGTGAGGCTCGTCTTTAGTTATGAAAAAATGCTGGTACCTAAATATTTTATAAACTTATCAGATGGCTGTTGTAATTAGGATTAAATTTTCTAAGCAGTCATTGAGAAAGTCCTAGGTTATGAGAAGATATTTTTTTTTGACCCGTATGAGAAGAGAATTTTAAACCATTGCTCTTTTCTTGGTAATTTTGCAGGGTCACACCAAGGGTTCACTGTGTTGGGACTCATCTGGGAATGTATTGTATCTACCATTGAGGAGGATGCAGTAAAGGTATGGTCTTTGAATTCTGAGAATAAAAACTGCGTGCATGAACTCAACCTGCAGCGGGAGCAAGTTTCATTCATGTGCTTGCCACCCGTCATATCCATCATTGCATATCATTGGTTGTACGAGTAAATGGCAAGTGTTTCTTACCATGTAGCGGTGGTTTACAATCACTGTTATGCCCAAAAGTAAATTGCGAAGATCTATAAATTTGGTTACGGTCATCACAACTCAAATTTTTTTAGCTCTGATTTCCAAGTTCACATATTTTAATACACGCGCCATTACATATTATACTTTGTGATAGGAAAATTATCTCAAAATATTGCTGCCGTTGATATTGATGATTAAAGTAGACAGGATAATTCATTTTTCCTCCTAGGTTGACGCTTGTAACATCCGTACACTTACAAGTGTTCTGTATTACATGCTGCAGTCTGTTGAGCTGTGTCGCTGTGCATGGCGCTAATCTCTGCCTTGGCCTCGGCACCCTGGTCTGGCTGCTTCTGTAAACCATGACAAGCATGTCAAGCTGTTGAAATGAACCGATTCGAAGTTGTGATCCACAAATGTAAATGGGCCCATTTTTGTCGCAGTCGTTGTGTGCCTACCGGTCTGCTGCGCTGGTGATGGACAATCTAGATACAGTATATTCCCCAACGCATGCAGCACATTGCTCAACTGTACATACGGAGTAGAATCTTTTGCTAACGGCTAACCCAGTGACTCCAGGAGGGTGGATTGCTAGTGGTACCATGCTACTAGCTTTTGAATATAGTAGGAATTAATACTGATGATATAGTATCAGTTTGACACCTGCATCCTGAAATCTGAAATATTTATGGTCTGAAAGACTTGCTTCCGATGTGCCTGTTACTACACTCTGAATGATTGATGCGGAACAAGTGACAGGCAGAAGTATGCGACGGAAACATGAGTTATGTGAACATTTGCTCACTAAACCCTATAGAATGTAGGGATTTGTATTTTTCCATCTCGGCAAGATCAAAGACAATCATATATAGACTCATTTTTTCCATGCCATGTTTTTTTTTGCGGGGAAAATGCCATGTTTTTCAACTGTCCTACCCACAGCTGGTGATTTGTTTGATAATGTTGTAAGACAAAAGTTTTTTCAACTGTCCTACCCATGTTTTTTTTTGCGGGAGCATGGAGAGAGGTTGTGTCGATCTTTTTTCTGAGGTAGACCTTTTTTTCCTTGGGGTGTGTAACAAGCCGTCAAACAAAAAGATCGAGTAGACTGAAAAACCTGCAGCAAGGCAGAATTGTGGCGAATACATGATCGACACGTTTGTCCGAGAGATCTCTTTGCGTGATCATTCCACCGGTGAATCACGGGATGTTTTGGCACAGCGCAGCTCTTTCCCATCTGTGCCTCCCGCCCCGAGGCCGACCTGCTCTGCTCTGCTCAAACTGCCACCGCAAAAAGATGGTAAAAGAACACCATCAAACACCTCAAGCCTCCTCAAACATCTTTGCTTTGGTGCAGCCACTAGGCACTAGCCGACGAACAGAAAAGGCCCCCTTTTAATTTTTGGTTGCAGTCCAAGGCTGCCTCGGATGTACCAGGCACAGCCAGCACCACAGCTTTGCTACTCCTGTGTTGAAGCGTTCCTGGCATTCGGTGCCACTCATCGGAACCAAGTGCGGTTTACAGTTTGCACGCTTCAAATACTGCCGCATAAAGCCCGACAAAATTTCTGGGACCCGACTAGCTGGCGCCCAAGCGCCCGTTCCCTCGTGCGAGCGCTCTCCCATATAAAAAAATGACCGCCCCGCGCACAAGAGGATATCAAAAAAAAAAAAATGCGCGCCCCACGCCTCGTCGCTCCACCTGATCGAGCTGATCACGCGTTCCTATCGTCGGTCTCCCCCCTCCCCCCACCCCGCCCACCCCCCTGCCTGTCCCCGCAGCTCGTCGCTCCTATCCCCAGTGCCCTCACGCACATCACGCGAACCCCTCCTCCCTTTTCCTTGAAAGAGAGGCCCACGCAGGGCCCTCCTTCCTCCTCCTTTCTTCCTCCAAATCAGATCTGGAGAACAAAGGACAACCTACCTCCCCCCAAAAAGGTAAGCATCACCTCCCCCGGCCCTCTCTCCCTCCTTGTTGTTCGATCAACTGCTCCCTACTCAACCACCCCAGCCTGCCTGTTTGAACATCAACTACTCCCTCCGTCCCATAATATAAGAACGTTAGTGTTAAAAACGTTCTTATATTTTGGGACAGAGGGAGTAGTTTTTAGTTCGTTCTTTGATTTGGTGAAAAACAAGAGCAACTTTGTCAACTTGAGCCAACCCTATACATGGTACCCATGGAGCAACTTGGTATAATGTACAGTTTAACTTCGTGTGCAACTCTAGTAAAACAAAAGCAACACGAGTACAAAAATAGGGCAACTCTAGTGCAAAAATAGGGCAACTCTAGGTTTTGGTCAACTCATGTGCTGTTTATCAGACAAAAAAGGCAACCCTATGGTATGCATGGTCGACTGCTTTGAGCCAACCCTATATATGGTATGCATGGAGCAACTGGGTACAATGCAAATGTTTACCTTGATGTGGAACTCTAGTAAAACAAAAAGCAACATCAGTGTAAAGACTAGGGCAACTCTAGTACCAAAATTGGGGAACTCACGTGCTGTTTAGCAAACAAAGGGTACAAAAACCAGGCAGTCCCCCAAAACCTAATTCTCTAAACAGCAGGCAACTATATTGTATGCATTGAAACAACTCTGTGTAGATAAAAAAGAGCTATACAATGTGCAGGACCATTCCACAACTTTGTGCATCGTGGCTGTGCAAAAAGTCTAGAGTTGCCTCTGTGCATGAAGCATATACTAGCAAAACATAAAACTCATTTTAGAAGCAAGTAGAAGTAGTAGTAACTCACGAGTGCTTAAAAACAACTTTTGTGTATCAGTATGGTTCTCGCTAAGACACAAACAACAAACGCGTAAAAGGACACATAAAAAATAGATTCGAACAAACCCACATTCATATACTTTGCTACACTGCAGATGGTCTTACTAAAAAAATAAGTATAAACTACACCAAAGATAGGCCTTCTGCTCCTGGTGAGCTCTTCGTCAGATATTCACGTTCTTTCCATCATCAAAAGTTGTGATTTCTGTTGCTGAAAAAAACACAAGTGAAAAGCGCATATCATGTAAATTGCATTTATTCTGCTGCTTAGGCTCTTCTTACTCCTTATTCCTTCATCCATCGTAACATCATCCAAAACTTGAAAACTTCAATCACACAAAACTCAACAAAACCTTCATGAGATCTGTTAGTATAAGAAAGCAAATCACTACTATAAGTACTGTTGCAAACTCATTCATATTTTATTCTTGTATTATATCTACTGTATTCCAACTTTCTATGGCAAAACTCTTCAAAGAAAACCATAGAATCATCAAAACAAGCACACAACGCAAAGAAAACAGAATCTGTCAAAAACAGAATAGTCTGTAGCAATCTGGATATTTCGAATACATCTGTAACTCCAAAATTCTGGAATATTAGGACCATGTGAGCAATTTGTATATTAATCTTCTGCAAAAAGAATTGGTATTCTATCATGCTCCTGTTAAAAATGATAATTATTTCCGTGAGCGCAAAAGTTTCTATTTTTCAGCAAGATCAAATCAACTATCACCCAACAAGATCCTAAAGGCTTTACCTGGCACAAACACTAATTAAAACACAATCATAACAGTAGCATAATTTGGCAACCACTCAAAAACAGAAAGCAAAAGACAAAATAAATTTTATTCATTGGGTTGCCTCCCAACAAGCACTATCGTTTTACGCCCCTAACTAGGCATAAAGCAAGGATCTACGTATTGTCATCTTTGTTTCTAGATCCATAAGATGCCCTCATGATTGATTCATATGGTGGCCTAATTCTTGTTCTAGGGAAGTGTTCCATACCCTTCCTTAGTGAAAATTGAAATTGAATATTGCCTTCTTTCATATCAATCACTCCACCAATAGTACGTAAAAATGGTCTACCAAGAATAATTGGACAAGACAGATTGCTATCAATATCAAAAACAATAAAATCTATGGGCACATAATTCCTATTTGTAAGAATAAGAACATCGTTAATTCTTCCCATAGGCTTTTTAATAGTAGAATCCGTTGAGGGAGTCCTGGATTAGGGGGTCCTCGGACAGCCGGACTATATACTTTGACCGGACTGTTGGACTATGAAGATACAAGATTGAAGACTTTGTCCCGTGTCCGGGTGGGACTCTGCTACCTCTTGAGCATTGCGTTGGATTTCCTTGAAGAGGAAAGGGTGATGCAGCAGAGTAGAGTAAGTATTTCCCTCAGTTTTTGAGAACCAAGGTATCAATCCAGTAGGAGGCTACGCGCGAGTCCCTTGTACCTACACAAAACAAATAGCTCCATGCAACCAACGCAATTAGGGGTTGTCAATCCCTTCACGGTCACTTACGAGAGTGAGATCTGATAGAGATGATAGATAATGTTTTTGGTATTTTTGGTATAGAGATGCAAAGTAAAATAAAAGGTAAAGTAAAAAGCAAAAGCAATAATAAAGTTTTGGGAGATTAATATGATAAAGATAGACCCGGGGGCCATAGATTTCACTAGTGGCTTCTCTCAAGAGCATAAGTATTTTACGGTGGGTGAACGAATTACTGTTGAGCAATTGACAGAATTGAGCATAGTTATGATAATATCTAGGTATGATCATGTATATAGGCATCACGTCCGAGACAAGTAGACCGACTCCTGCCGGCATCTACTACTATTACTCCACTCATCGACCGCTATCCAACATGCATCTAGAGTATTAAGTTCAAGAAAACAGAGTAACGCCTTAAGCAAGATGACATGATGTAGAGGGATAAATTCATGCAATATGATAAAAACCCCATCTTGTTATCCTTGATGGCAACAATACAATACGTGCCTTGCTGCCCCTACTGTCACTCGGAAAGGACACTGCAAGATTGAACCCAAAGCTAAGCACTTCTCCCATTGCAAGAAAAACCAATCTAGTAGGCCAAAACAAACTGATAATTCAAAAAGACTTGCAAAGATAACCAATCATACATAAAAGAATTCAGAGAAGATTCAAATATTGTTCATAGATAATCTTGATCATAAACCCACAATTCATCGGTCTCAACAAACACACCGCAAAAAGAAGATTACATTGAATAGATCTCCACGAGAGAGGGGGAGAACATTGTATTGAGATCCAAAAAGAGAGAAGAAGCCATCTAGCTACTAACTATGGACCCAAAGGTCTGAGGTAAACTACTCACACTTCATCGGAGGGGCTATGATGTTGATGTAGAAGCCCTCCATGGTGGATTCCCCTTCTGGCGGAGCTCCGGAACAGGCCCCAAGATGGGATCTCGTGGATACAAAAAGTTGCGGCGGTGGAATTAGGTTTTTGGCTCCGTATCTGATTGTTTGGGGGTACGTAGGTATATATAGGAGGAATGAGTACGTCGGTGGAGCAAAGGGGGGTCCACGAGGCAGGGGGCGCGCCCTCCACCCTCGTGGCCACCTCCCTTCTTTCTTGACGTGGGGTCCAAGTCTCCTAGATCATATTCGGTGAGAAAATCACGTTCCCGAAGGTTTCATTCCGTTTGGACTCCGTTTGATATTCCGTTTCTTCGAAACACTGAAATAGGCAAAAAAACAGCAATTCTGGGCTGGGCCTCCGGTTAATAGGTTAGTCCCAAAAATAATATAGAAGTGGAAAATAAAGCCCAATATAGTCCAAAACAGTAGATAATATAGCATGGAGCAATAAAAAATTATAGATACGTTGGAGATGTGTCAGACTCTCCTTTGCGTGGAAGGCAAGCTTGGCAATTCGGATATGTAGATCTCCTCCCTTGTAACCGACTCCGTGTAACCCTAGCCCCCTCCGGTGTCTATATAAACCGGGGGGTTTAGTCCGTAGGACAACAACAATCATAATCATAGGCTAGCTTCTAGGGTTTAGCCTCAACGATGTCGTGATAGATTAACTCTTGTAATACTCATATCATCAAGATCAATCAAGCAGGAAGTAGGGTATTACCTCCATCGAGAGGGCTCGAACCTGGGTAAACATTGTGTCCCCCGCCTTCTATTACCATCCGCCTTAGACGCACAGTTCGGGACCCCCTACCCGAGATCCGCCGGTTTTGACACCGACATTGGTGCTTTCATTGAGAGTTTCACTGTGCCGTCACGATAAGGCTTGATGGCTCGTCTTGTTGTCAAGGACAACATTACCTCTGGGGGAGCCCTGGCTGTAGGCCAAACTCTCCGACTAGGCGGCTTCATCATGACTGCCCGTTCGGCCGTCGCGCCGACGATGACTTCGCGGGTCATCAAAAACAACCTCCACGTCGGCTCGGGATTCGCCGAGCAGATGAATCCAATGGAGCTCTCTTCCTTGAACGAGCTCTTGGATCGCACCGCCACCCTGGGAGTCGCTACGGACTATGATCGGATCGGGCTTAAACCCGACCAAAGGGAGATTAACTCTCCGCCGGTCACCCATCAAATAGCGGTGGTGGAGGAGCAATGTAGCGATTCTTCCTCTATTTTGAGGACAAACTATGTCCGAATTCCCAAGCTCTCCGAGCCGGATACCTATCTACGGGAGGACATGGCCCAAGCTTCGAACCTAGAATCAGACAGCGGGCCAGAACTATTGGGCAACATCCCGGAGCCCGATTTGCCAAGCTCGGAAACTCCTCCGCCCCTAGGTCTCAGATCGGATCAGGGTTTGGACCTAAATCTACCCACTCACCCAGACATAAGTGATCTTTCCCACATTAGACAAGAGCCCCAAGAGACAGTACATCACTATTGGGCCAGATTCCTCCTTGTAATGAGCAAGGTCAAGGACTGTCGCGAGGAAGACGCAATTTCATTCTTTTGCAAAAATTGCACGGACAAGGGAATCCTCAATGCCATAAGTCGCTGTGACATAGCACACTTCACTGACTTGGCGGCCATAGTACAGAAGTATTGTGCGCTGGAAAGCGCCTGGAAAACCCAAACAAAATTTTGGGATCCTCCGGCTCTCACTAAACCCCCCATCCGAACTAAAAGGGTGTACTCTCGTAAGTCACCCGATCCAATTACAAAGAAACCAAAGCCCCTACAAGGCGTGGAAATGTGTTGGAGGGATGGCTCAGTGGGCCATGCAAAATTCACAGTACACCAGATACCATGCCAACACACAGCCTTAGAGCATGTTGGATACTCCGGCAGGTGGCCAAGAGCGGCGAGGATCTCCTCATCAACAATACCACAGAGCACCATCCCGTGGAAAATAACAATACAATATTGACATTCTTCGAGACCTTCGCCTCAAATAATAGGCGCAAGCGAGCACTCCGCAGCCTTGCCGAAGTCTGCCACGTTGGAGTAGTAAATCCATGGAACGATACGGCCATAACCTTAAATGCCAGTGACGAACCTCAATTCTAAACAGCCCAAGCACCAGCCGCTTTGGTCCTTAGTCCAATTGTGGACGGCTTCCGGCTTACTAAAGTGCTCATGGACGGTGGCAGCGGAATAAACCTCATCTACGAGGAGACTCTTAGCGAAATGGAAATAGACAAGAGCCGCATTGAGCAAAGCAGCACGACCTTCAGAGGAATCATCCCTAGTCGGGAGGCACGATGTCCGGGAAAAATCTCACTAGATGTGGTATTCGACACGCCGGAGAATTATAGGTCCGAAGAAATCACATTCCAAGTGGCCCCGTTCAGTAGCGGATACCACGCCCTTTTAGGGCGGGAGGCATTCACGATCTTCCAAGCTATACCCCATTACGGGTACATGAAGCTCGGAATGCCTGGGCCCAATGGAATCATCACTCTAGCTAGTGATCCGGACATAGCACTCCGCGCCGAAAATAAAACCGCCGCACTGGCCCTCGAGGCGTTATCTGAAGCCCTTGCGGCCTAAGAACTAACTGTGCTGCGCTCCACAGTGGACATGGACGACGTGATACTCGACAAAAGACCCAAGTCCACCTCTTTTAAACCAGCAGACGAAATAGTCAAATTCCAGGTCCACCCAACGGACCCTACAAAAACAGCATCCATCGGGGCACAGCTGAACCCCACAACAGACGCCGCACTGCGGGAGTTCTTGCGCGAGAATTATCTTCGCCTGGCATCCTTCAGACATGCCAGGAATCCCACACAGGCTGGCCGAGCATAGCCTAAACATTCTCAAGGGATACAAGCCGGTCAAGCAGACTCTTCGGTGTTTCTCAGAGCCTAAGCGACAAGCCATGGGAGAGGAGCTAGCCAAGTTACTCGAGGACGTATTCATTAGAGAAATAAAACATCCGGACTGGCTAGCAAACCTGGTAATGGTATCAAATAAGGACAAATCCCGGCGCCTATGTGTCGATTTCAAGGACCTTAACAAGGCTTGCCCCAAGGATCCCTTCCCCCTCCCCTGCATCGATCAAATTATCAACGCTACCGCAGGACACGACTCATTGTGTTTCCTCGACGCATACTTCGGATACCATCAAATTAAGATGGCGGAGTCCGATCAAGCCGCAACGGCATTCATCACTCCATACGACCCCTTCTGTTTTAACACCATGCCTTTCGGGATCAAAAACGCCGGTGCAACCTATCAACACATGATCCAGACATGCCTGGAAACACAAATCGGCAAAACAGTGGAGGCATACGTAGACCATGTGGTCATTAAAACCAGACACTTCGAAACCTTAATAGACGACTTGAGGCTCATGTTCGACAATCTCTTAACATATGACATCAAGCTCAATCCGGAAAATGCGTTTTCGGCATGCCCGCCGGAAAGCTCTTGGGCTTCATCGTTTCCAATAGAGGAATTGAAGCAAATCCGGCTAAAATCTGAGCTCTGTCACAGTTGGCTATCCCAACAGACCTCGAGCAAATCCAGAAATTAACTGGATGTGTGGCTGCCTTAAGCCGCTTTATCTCCCGATTGGGAGAAAAGGCACTACCTCTTTATCGCCTTCTTTGATGCACCGAACACTTCGAGTGGACGGATGCGGCCACGGCTGGATTGGAAGAAATGAAAGCCGTCTTGGCCAGCAACCCAATCTTGGCCACGCCAAATATCGGAGAACCAATGATGTTATATATAGCGGCAACACACCAAGTTGTAAGCGCAGTGCTCGTCGTTGAATGAGAGACGGACGGACATAAGTTCCCGCTTCAAAAGCCGGTATACTACGTATCCACTGTCCTCACTCCATGCAAATCACGGTACCCACATTATCAAAATATAGCATACGCGGTCTTCATGGCATCCCGGAAACTACGGCACTACTTTCAAGAGTGTTCAATTACGGTGGCCTCTGAAGTACCACTCAACGACATAATAAATAACCGCGATTCCACGGGCCGAATTGCTAAATGGGCTATTGAGCTCCTCCCGTTCGACATAACATGCAAACCACGGCGAGCCATTAAGTCACAAGTACTGGCTGATTTCGTCGCCGAATGGACAGAAGTCGAACTCCCTAAAGAGTACGGTGCGTACTCCAATTGGATCATGCACTTTGACGGCTCTAAGATGCTGGCTGGTATGGGGGCAGGCGTCGTCCTAACATCCCCCACCGGAGATACAGTCCAATACGTACTCCAAATATTATACACAGACTCCAACAATGCAGCAGAATATGAGGCCCTATTGCATGGTCTCCGGATGGCAGTCTCCATGGGCATTCAACGCCTAGAGGTGCGTGGGGATTCGAACCTCGCAATATCTCAAATAAATGGAGACTTTGACGCCAAGGACCCAAAAATGGCGGCTTACCGCAACGCCATCCTCAAAATGTCAGCTCGGTTCAAGGGGATCGAAATCCACCATGTGGTCCGAGAAAACAATCAAGCGGCGGATATCCTCACCCGCGTCGGCGCTAAGCGTGACCCTGTCCCACCTGATATCTTCTTGGAAAGGCTGTTTAAGCCATCCGTGGTGTGGAAAGGGGAGACCGGCAACAACAGTCCGGATCCGGCCACAACGCCAGATCCCGAACACTCTGGCGTAATCGGAGGCTCTGCCACCGAAGTAACACCTTCGGCCCACGTGATTATGGCTGTCATCGCCCCGTGGAGAGAACCCTTCTTGGCTTACCTAACTAGGCAAGAACTCCCTGAGGACCCAAACGAGGCACGTTGCATTGTGCGGCAGTCTAAAGCCTACAAGATCCACGATGGAGAGCTTTATAAGAAAAGCGCTACCGGAGTACTTCAAAGGTGCATCTCCGAAGAGGAAGGACGACAACTTTTGACAGAAATTCATGCTGGACTCGAGGCCACCACGCCGCAACTCGGGCTCTTGTAAGCAAGGCCTTCCGTACAGGTTTTTACTAGCCGACGGCCCGAGCAGACGCACAGGACCTCGTCCAACGTTGCGCCGGTTGCCAGCTTTTTGCAAACCAAAGCCATCTGCCACCTACCGCTCTCCAAACAATCCCCATTACTTGGCCCTTTGCGGTCTGGGGGCTTGATATGGTTGAACCCCTTAAAGGTGGAAGCCATAAGAAAAAGTACCTATTGGTCATGGTGGATAAATTCACCAAATGGATAGAAGCCAAACCAGTTAAAACGGCCGAGTCCAGACCAGTGATAGACTTCATATCCGAGGTTGTGCACCGTTACGGTGTCCCCCACAGCATCATCACCGATAACGGCTCGAACTTTATAGCCGACGAGGTAAAAACTTGGTGCGGCAACATGGGCATTAAGCTCGATTATGCCTCCGTCTATCACCCCAAACAAACGGTCAAGGCAAGAGAGCAAATGGTCTTATTATGAGCGGCATTAAACCCAGATTAGTGCGATCCTTGAAGGAATCAGATACGCACTGGGCTGAGGAGCTTGACTCCGTACTATGGGGGCTGCTGACCACGCCGAATCGCACTTCCGGATACACACCGTTTTTTATGGTGTACAGCGCAGAGGTGGTACTGCCCTGCGAAATTATTCATGACTCACCTCGATTGCGCATGTACAAAGAGAAAGAAGCCGAGCTTGATCGGTAGGACAGTTTGGACGCTCTGGAGGAGGAGCGTGATGTGGCAAAAGCCCGCTCCGCATTATATCAGCAACAGGCTCGACGGTATCAAAGCGGAGAAGTACGGGCCAAAATTTATAACGTTGGTGAACTCGTTCTACGCCTACCAGAGAAGAAAAAGGACAAGCTCAAGCCCAAATGGGAAGGTCCCTTTGTTATTGACAAAGTTCTAACCGGTGGAGCGTACCGTCTGCGGGATGCATCGGACAATCGACTCGATCCAAACCCATGGAACGCGGCCAGACTCCGAAGGTACTACGCCTAGTGCCGGACTCTGTGTTCGTCTCCTTACCTCCGTCCCTTATATATATATATGTATCCGCTATCTGTCTTTCTTTCTTTCTTCCCTTTTTCTTCATGGCCTTGAAAGGTTAAAATGTGTCTTGACTACACAATCTTGACGCGCCATGCATGCTCATTATACCTAGGGGCTTCTTATACAGAAGCTTAATATAATTATATTCCGGGCTTTTTGTCCCCTGCACATGTGTTACTTTTCCACATGTACCTTTTTCTTCGCCATTATATGCATCGATATGACTTAAGTTTTGGCCAAGCTGGATTGCCTGGCTCTTGTGTTTATGCCCTACGTTCCCGTTAATTCGGCTAGGGCATAAGGGGAGCACCTCTGCGATTGTTACTGGTGGGTCAGCCGGATGTGTACCTCAGACTGGGTGAAGCCGAAAGCAAGCGTTCTTAAGGGAATATTCAGTCGGTGAACAAAAGATGACTTTTACTTATAGCAATACATGCCCCCAGATGTTTATATCCTGCGTCTCTTTTCACAGTTCGGACATGCACATTAATGCATGCGTACCCAGAGAAAGGAACCCTTAACGAAACTATTCTCCCTGAAAGATGTTTCTTACTATCCATGTAATATAACATAGCTAGTTGGGTACTTGTCTGTTCAAGCACTTATGACCCCTACGCCTGGTTTCCATGCGTACCCCGGTTTTTACATAACTGAGCAGGTATTCGGATACACT
Source organism: Triticum monococcum (assembly GCA_034509565.1). Classification (NCBI taxonomy): domain Eukaryota; kingdom Viridiplantae; phylum Streptophyta; class Magnoliopsida; order Poales; family Poaceae; genus Triticum; species Triticum monococcum. Next base: position 69,070,483 of record CM067843.1, on the reverse strand, counting down.
CCGGACTATCAGGTCCGGAGGTTGAAGCGAAAAGGTCCGCCATGACAAATGATTCACAATCCGGCTAGGGACAAAATATGTCATTCGAAGTACACAGTCACTTAGACTGACTAAATTCTTCTTCGATACCATCCAACAGGCTGTCTAGCCTACAATCCTGTTGGGAATACTTTGCGGCTAATTTTACCTGGTCATATACCAGACTAACGGGAATCTCTTTCCCATCAGACCCTACAGGTCCGACCTCGGCCATGTGGTTTGGATCAGCCTTGGTATATCGCGTCTTCACCATGGCCCAGGCTTCCCTTGCACCTTGTCAGCAGGCCAATATATTCCATAATCGGAAGCGCCGCCGCGCTCCCTTGAGCATCTCTACGAGCTCCGCCATGCCTCCTGGCAGGGAGGCGGATGGCCACAAGGCCTAGGCAATGCCCTGCATCACCTGCCGAACTTGTTTGTGCAGTTGTGAGAGCTCTTGGAGAAGATCGCCTGCAGATCCGGGCATCTCCTCTGCAGGACGACCCGTTAGCATACCTACAGATATAACTCTGTTAGCCGGTTTCTTCGCCAAACTCTACAAAAGTTCGTTCAAGCACTTACTAAAAATGCTGCGTCAAAGCCTCTTATTCTCCTTCACGGAGTCAGCAAGCTGGGCCCGAACATCTTTCAGTTCAACGGCCAGCCGAGTATTGGCATCTTGGAGATCATTTTTCTCCCGCCTAACCTGCGTAAGCACGCTCTCGCCAGCCTCTAGCTGTCGTTGAGCATGTTGCTCATCCCCCCGTACGACCTTTGGATTCACTCCGGGATCATCTGCAGAATCTATTGTTAGATTTGCATGCATACCGAATACTAATTGGTATATGTCATTCTTTTCGATAGGAACAAGTATTACCAGATGGGGCCTTCTTGGACTCCTTCATTGCGGCAACTGCGGCCCGTAGCTGGGCTTTGCACTCCTCCAGCTCTTGAGACAATTGGGTATTCTTCTCCGTAAGAACCTACGCAAATAACGATCCTTAAATCAGTTGTGCCAACTATTTCAAGTCTCAGGGGCTACTGATATACATAATTATCATATTTTCTTACCCGTATATCCTTTACATACTGGTCCGTGGCTCTGGCAAGACCATTTTGAGCAGCTCGGATGTACGCGTCTCCTGAGTTGAAGGCATCGAACGCCTCTTCAGAAAAACCAGGGTCGCGGAGTACGGCCCGGCGATGCCTGTGATTCATGGCACTCTCCACTTTGGAATTTGTAGCGGACAACCTATCCGCATCCTCTATAGGAGGAACATCCGGTGTTGTCCCCACGTTAGCATCTGCCTCTAAGTCCGGCTCTGGAGCCCGGCTGGTGGAGGTGTGGCCGGCAGGCTCTCCGGATACGGTCCGGCGAGCGTTTTTCCTGCCAGGAACCATGGACGTTATTATATTTTAAAGACGACAACCTCGGAGCAGGGTTCTTTTTCATACCTCTGCGACGGCGTCTCAGTCCTGACCGCCTTCCTTTTAATCCTACCCGGCTTCGGTGCCCCTTGTTGGTGAGTCACCGCGGGTTCGGCATGGCGTCCCGAGGGCCTTCCCTATAAGACACCATATGTGTGCGGTGGATGAAGTGCAAAAAAGGGATCCTTCTCGGAAGTTGGGACTCCGGTTTTACTTACATGCGATGCAGGGAGCAGTCCAGGATAATCGGCTATGATGGCCACCAAGGCACCGTCGCAGCTTAACTGATAGAACATCCTGTCGATAAGCTCCACAAATATGTCTGGATCTTCTTCGAGTCCGGGGTCGAGGGCCTGGTCAGGGTCCTCTGGCTGTGGAGATTGGCTGTGGGCCTCCCTCATGGCTTTTCGCAGTTCGTGCTATGAAATAGCAAGGTAAATATTTATGACGAAGAATGTGGGAAGGTCTGGAGTAAAAAGTAGCAGCTCACCCAGTTTGGGGGGTTGTACACAGAGAATCCATCCCGTGGCTTAATGTAGATGAACTCCTCTTCCTCTCCTTTATATAAATCAGACGGTATTTTCGCTAGAGCAGCGGCGGGGTCCGGACCTTTACGGCCGTAGCGGGTGGCATCGTCTTCTCCATTGAAGTGCCACATGGGTTGTCCCCGATATTGAAGTAGTTGCACCCCCCGCATTGTACATATTGACATAACCTCGATTATTGTCAGTCCTGATTTGGCCAACACTTTTTATCCGACCCATCAGGTAAAGGACCTTTGTGTTATCTTCCTCCTGGGGGCTCCGAGGGCGCCAGCTGCGGCGTTTCTTCAAAGGGGCGTTATTAAACTCAGGAAGGCCCCTCCGAATAGGGTCCGGAAGGAGGACGTCCTCCATATAAAACCACTCCGAAGGCCAGTCTTTGGATGTCTTCTTCGGAGTATCGGACAGGTATCCGGTCCCGGTGATGCGCCATATTTCGGCTCCGCCCACTTGATATATTGACCCCTCCTGTGTACGGGGTACGAGGCAGAATAGCCTCTTCCATAGCTCGAAATGAGCTTCGCAGCCCAGAAACAGCTCGCAAAATGCGACATAGCCAGCGATGTGTAATATGGAGGCGGGAGTAAAGTTATGCAGCTGGAGACCGTAGAACTCCAGGAGCCCGCGGAGGAACGGATGGATGGGAAATCCGAGTCCCCTTAATAAGTAAGGGACAAGGCATACCCACTCCCCCATGGATGGGTTGGGAAAGCTCTCCGCTTGCTCTCCGCCATTATAAGTGGCTAGTCCGGCTCGGACGGGGACCATATACACAGGAGGGAGAAACCCCTGGGTCTGTAACTCTACTAATTGGCTGTGGGGGACGGAACACTTCTCCCAATTGCCTGGCTTAGTGATACGGGAGCAAGAGGAGGAACTATGATGGCCGGCCATCATGGGATGGGCTTTTCCGGGCGTGCTCCGACGGATACTCACTGTGGGAGGATGATGTGATCTGGATCTAAGGATCCCCGGCTCTTTAAATAGACGATTTACTCACATGGTTAGGGTGGCAAGTGTAAAAATGCCCCGACTTCTCGCATTCGCTCGGCACGTGGAAGATAGCCATTATTAGGCGCAGAAGCCGAGGAGTGCAACATTCATGGTAAGCCGGACACTACTCGACAGGTACTCGGAATTTGGAGAAGAACCCGCCTTGCAATGCCGAAGACAATCTGCGCGCCGGACTCATCATCATTGAAGCCTGGTTCAGGGGCTACTGAGGGAGTCCTGGATTAGGGGGTCCTCGAACAGCCGGACTGTTGGACTATGAAGATACAAGATTGAAGACTTTGTCCCGTGTCCGGGTGGGACTCTCCTTTGCGTGGAAGGCAAGCTTGGCAATTCGTATATGTAGATCTCCTCCCTTGTAACCGACTCTGTGTAACCCTAGCCCCTCCGGTGTCTATATAAGCCAGAGGGTTTAGTCCGTAGGACAACAACAATCATAATCATAGGCTAGCTTCTAGGCTTTAGCCTCAACGATCTCGTGGTAGATCAACTCTTGTAATACTCATATCATCAAGATCAATCAAGCAGGAAGTAGGGTATTACCTCCATCGAGAGGGCCCGAACCTGGGTAAACATTGTGTCCCCCGCCTCCTGTTACCATCCGCCTTAGACGCAGAGTTCGGGACCCCCTACCCGAGATCCGCCGGTTTCGACACCGACATCCGCCAAGTGCAAATTTAAAGAACACTCTTCAATATCGGTAAGACCAATCACATCACATAAAGATTTCGGAATTGTAGAAACACTAGCACCCAAGTCACATAGAGCAAAACACTCATAATTTTAATCTTTACTTTGATAGTAGGTTCCCATTCATCATGCGATTTTCTAGGAATTGAAACTTCTAATTCCAACTTTTCTTCCAAAGCTTTCATCAAAGCATCAACAATATTTTTAGTAAAAGATTTATTTTGTTCATAGGCATGGGGTGAATTTATCATGGATTGCAACAAATAAATACAATCAATCAAAGAGCAACTATCATAATTAAATTCTTTGTAATCCAAAAGAGTGGGCACATCACTAGTTAAAGTTTTGACCTCTTCAAACCCACTTTTATCAATTTTCTTATCAAGATTTTCACCCTCCGAATTATCGGGACGCCTTCTAGCTAAAGTTGACTCTTCTCCAGTCCCTTTATCATCAATTTTAACTTTACTAAACAAGGATCAATAGAAGAAGCACCAATCAGTTTAAGATCTTCATCATTTTTATGAAAGTAATCACTAGAAAATGCCTTTTCTAAAAATTCTCTTCTAGCTCTAAGCATAGCGGTTCTTTTCTTACTTTCATCCATAGAAACATAAAGAGCTTTAATTGATTGCTCAACTTTAGGCACACAAATTTTCATCTTGAGTTTTTCTACATCATGAGAAATTCTATCAACACTTCTAGACAAATCATCAATCTTATTCAGCTTTTCTTCCATTGTAGCATTGAAAACTTTCTGAGTATTGATGAATTCTTTAGGTGTTCCTATTATTATTATAAGAATGATTACCATAGGAATTACCATAATTATTAGAGAAATTACTAGGAAAAGGCCTAGGATTAAAATTACTTCTATAAGCATTGTTATTGAAATTGTTTTGTGAGATAAAATTCACATCTACGACATCACTATTTTGCTCAATCAAAGTAGACACAGGCACATCAATAGGAGCACTTTTATTAGCAACCAATTTCATAAGAGCATCAACTTTTTCATTCAAAGAAAAATTTCTTCAACCGAATTAACTTTTTTACTAGTAGGAGCTCTTTCGGTATGCCATTGTGAATAATTTGCCATGATATTATCAAGAAATTTGATGGCTTCACCCAAAGTAATTTCCATAAAAGTACCACCTGCGGCGGAATCTAAAAGATTACGAGAAACAAAATTCAACCCCACATAAAAATTATGTATGATCATCCAAAGATTTAACCCATGAGTTGGGCAATTCCTTAGCATCATTTTCATCCATTCCCAAGATTGTGCAACATGCTCGTGTTCAAGTTGCTTGAAATTCATGATCTGGGTTCTAAGGGAAATAATTTTCGTGGGCGGAAAATACTTAGTAATAAAAGCATCCTTGCACTTGTCCCAAGAATCGATACTATTGCGAGGCAAAGAAGAAAACCAATTTTTTGCACGATCTCGCAAAAAAAAGCGGAAATAATTTCATCTTCACAACATCATTGTCCACATCTTATTTTTGCATATCGCATAATTCCATAAATGTGTTAAGATGGGACGCGACATCCTCATTAGGAGTACCAGAAAATTGATCTTTCATAACAAGATTCAGCAAAGCGGTATTAACATCACAAAACTCCGCACTAGTGGCGAGAGGAGCAATCGGAGTGCAAATAAAATCATTGTTGTTGGTACTGGAGAAATCACACAATTTGTTGTTCTCTTGAGTCATTGTGACTACGCAACAAGATTGCACTCAAAAACAGATCTGACGAGCAAACAACGAACGAAAAAAAAGGGCGAATAAAATGGAAATTTTTTGTGGAGTGGGGGAGAGGGAAATGAGAGGCAAACGGCAAATAACGTAAATTGCAAGGATATGAGATTTGTGATTAGGAACCTGGTAGATGTTGATGATGTCTCCCCAGCAACGACACCAGAAATTCCTTTTAATGTCTGTTAGAACTACGTCGGTATTTCCCCAAAGAGGAAGGGATGATGCAGCACAGCGACGGTAGGTGTTTCCCTTAGTGATGAGACCAAGGTTATCGAACCAGTAGGAGAACCATGCAATACTAAATGAACAGCACCTGCACACAAATAACAAATACTCGCAACCTGACGTATTAAAGGGGTTGTCAATCCCTTTCGGGTAACGGCGCCAGAAATTGGCAAATGGACGTGAGAAAGTTGTAATAAATTGATAGATAGATCGCCAAATAAAATAAAGTGCAGCAAGGTATTTTGGTATTTTTGGTTTAGTAGATCTGAAAATAAAAGCAAATAAAAATAGATCGCAAAGGCAAATATAATAAAGAAGAGACCCGGGGGCCGTAGGTTTCACTAGTGGCTTCTCTCGAGAAAAATAGCAAACGGTGGGTAAACAAATTACTGTTGGGCAATTGATAAAACTTCAAATAATCATGACGATATCCAGGCAATGATCATTATATAGGCATCACATCCAAGATTAGTAGACCGACTCCTACCTGCATCTACTACTATTACTACACACATCGACCGCTATTCAGCATGCATCTAGTGTATTAAGTTCATGGAGAAACGGAGTAATGCAATAAAAACGATGACATGATGTAGACAAGATCTATTTATGTAGAAATAGACCCCATTTTGTTATCCTTAATGGTAACGATACATATGTGTCGGTTCCCCTTCTGTCACTGGGATCAAGCACCGTAAGACCGAACCCATCACAAAGCACCTCTTCCAATTGCAAGATAAATAGATCAAGTTGGCAAAAAAACCAAATATCAGAGAAGAAATACGAGGCTATAAGCAATCATGCATATAAGAGATCAAAGAAGACTCAAATAATTTTCATGGATAAAAAGATAGATTTGATCATAAGCTCAAAGTTCATCGGATCTCAACAAACACATCACAAAAAAGAGTTACATCATATGGATCTCCAAGAGACCATTGTATTGAGAATTAAGAGAGAGAGGGGAAGTCATCTAGCTTCTAACTACGGACCTGTAGGTGTAGAAAAGACTACTCACGCATCATTGGAGAGGCATCATTGGACATGATGAACCCCTCTATGATGGTGTCTAGATTGGATCTGGTGGTGCTGGAACTTGTGGTGGCTGGAATTGATTTTCGTCGACTCCCCTAGGGTTTCTGGAATATTGGGGTATTTATAGAGCAAAGAGGCGGTTCGGGAGGCCACTGAGGTGGGCACAACCCAGCAGGGCGCGCCTGGGCCTCCAGGTGTGCCCTGGTGTCTTTGTGCTCACCTTCGGCTCCCTCTCCGGTACTTCTTTGGCCCACCGGATGTCTTCTGGTCCATAAAAATCCACAAAATGTTTCGCTGCATTTGGACTCCGTTTGATATTGATTTCCTGCGATGTAAAAAACATGCAGAAAACGGTAACTGGCACTTGACACTATGTCAATAGGTTGGTACCAAAAAATGATATAAATGATTGTAAAACATCCAAGAATGATAATATAACAGCATGGAACAATAAAAAATTATAGATACGTTGGAGACGTGTCAGAGGGGGACGCGAACACTAAGCTCTTTCAAGCGGTGGCGAACGGACGTCGCTCTAAGAACTTCATCCCGCATATCAAGAGAGGAGACGAGATTATTACTGACCAGGAGCGGCTGGTGGAAACATTTTCGGAGGTGTACGAGCAAGTTGCTGGGCACGACACAAGCTAGAGAGCATACATTGTACCTAAACTATCTAGATATGGAGTCCAAAGATCTTTACATGCTTGAAGCGATCATCACAGAAGAGGAAGTGTGGCAGGTCATTAAGGAGATGCCCACCGATCGCGCGCCCGGGCCAAATGGCTTTATTGGTGCGTTCTACCAACGAGCTTGGCAGATCATCAAGAATGATATAATGGCCGTGATGATGAAGCTATTCGTGGGAGATGGGAGAGGGTTTGCAAATCTTAATAAGGCGCACATAATAGTTATCCCAAAGAAGCCGGACGCGTAGGAAATAGGAGATTATATGCCGATTAGCCTAATTCATAGCATTCCCAAGCTTTTTGCTAAGGTGCTTGCAAACCGCCTGTGTGGTCAAATGCATGAGATCGTGGCTGTGAACCAGTCCACATTTATTAAAGGCAGGCATCTACATGACAATTTCCTATTGGTTCGTCAAGTGGCAAGGAAGATTCATGCTAGAAAGGTGGCCGGTGTGTTCCTTAAGTTGGACATCTTTAGAGCATTTGACTCGCTCTCGTGGCTGTTTCTCTTCGAGGTCATGAGAGCAAAGGGTTTCGGTCGAAGATGGATGAACTAGATGATGACTTTCTTACACTCGGCTAGTACTAAGGTGGTGGTAAATGGAGAGCCCGGAAAAAGTTTCCCACATGCTTGTGGTTTGCAGCAAGGAGAACCGATCTCGCTGATGCTCTTTGTCATTGCCATGGACACTCTAACGACGCTGATCAATAAAGCTACGAAGCTGGGAGTGCTCAGCTCTTATGCAGGTATCTCGATGGTACAAAGGCTATCGATCTATGCCGATGATGTGGCGCTCTTCATCAAGCCCTCTATACAGGACCTGTCGGCGGTGCGTGACATGCTGGCTGTCTTTTGGGAAGCCTCGGGGCTAAGGATAAACTATCGTAAGTCATCTGTGATCCTGATTAGGGGAGATGGAGAAGACAAAGTTTGGGTGGCCGGAGTCCTACAATGTGGCCTTGTAGAATTTCCCTGCAAATACCTTGGGTTACAGCTCGCAATTAGGAGTCTGACACGGCCGAGTGGATGCCCATGTTGGACCAGGTCCGTAAAATCATGCCGGCCTGGCAGCGAGGCCTCATACAGAGACCAGGCCGGCTAATCCTGGTGCAGTCTGTCGTCGCGGCTAGGCCGGTGCACCACTTGATGATCGCGGACGCGCCGGACTGGGTATTTGAAGAGATGAACAAATGGATGAGATCTTTCTTTTGGGCAGGCAAAGAGGAAACTAATGGAGGGCAATGTCTAGTGGCATGGGAAAGAGTTTGTCGGCCTAAGAAACTTGGAGGGTTGGGAATCAGGAACTTGAAGACACATGCCCGGGCTCTCCGGGTGAGGTGGGAGTGGTTAAGGAGAACGAACCCACGACGGCCATGGCAGGGGCTTCCTATGATCGAGTATTCTAATGCATGGGCAGTTTTTTATATGATGGTCAGAATCACGGTGGGAAAAGGAGATGGGGTCCTGTTTTGGAGGAACAAATGGATACATGGGTTCGGCGTGCCAGATATTGCACAGATGTTGCTTGCTACGGTGCAGACCAGAGTCATCAACAGTCGCACCGTGCAGCAAGCGCTCATGGAGGAGGGATGGAAGGAGGACTGCAATATCACTGCTTCGTTCACAACCTAAATCCAGTGCATGCACCTCTGCCATGCAATCACCTCGGTGCAAAGAGACCAGACCGAGCTAGACAAGTTCTCGTGGCCTACGTCGGCTGCGGCGAGCTACTCTGCCAAGTCGGTCTACGACCACTTATGCTCAAACATCCCGAGATCCCCGACGGCAACTTGCACTTGGAGAAGCTACACACCGCTAAAGTGTAAATTGTTCATTTGGCTTGCTTTGCAGTGCAGGGTGTGGACCTCGGATAGACGGACACAACATGGGCTTTAGGAACATCCGTCACCCTGTTTCACGTGCTTGCAGACGGAGGACAATGTGGACCATATCCTGGCCAAGTGCACGTTCGCCCATGAAGTGTGGCATCGGGTGTTCGACCTTCTCAGAATCAATGTCCAAGGAACGACGCACAATGATACTTTCTCTGTTTGGTGGCTGAGGGAGAGGAAGAGGTTCAGGGGAGCGGATAGGAGAGGCTTTGATACGTTGGTAAGTGTGGTGGCTTGGACCCTCTGGAAGCAAAGAAACGCCAGGGTCTTCAACAGACAAGATCAACAGAGACCGGCGAATCTCATCCCTAACCTCGTTCTCGATGAGATCGCTGAGTGGCATTCGGCAGGGCTAGGAGTAGGAGGTCTTCAAAGATTTGTGAGAAGTTAGTCTAGTTAGTGTGGAGTTTGGTGGTGTTGTGTGCGCCCCGTCACTGACTGTTCGCATCAGGGACGGGATTCTTGTAAATAACGCTCTTTCTCCTATAAATATATGGTACGTCATTGGCGTACTCTTGAAAAAAAATGATGCCTTTCCATGCATATCCGTCGCAAAAATTCTTTCACCCATACTTCTACCTCTCACAAACTCCAGTAGCTGAACAGTGGATTATACCTTCCGTGACAGATTTGGCACCGTTTGGCCGTTCACATTTACTGGTCCATCTCCCCCTGCCCTTTTTAGAGCGCTTTTTAATTTTTACTTGTTTTATAGAGTAGTTAATTAACACTACGATCATGAGTATAATCCATATCCTCATACAAGTTTTTCGTTTGGGCACCAGGACCACCTCCTCTTCCCATTCCATTTCTACTTCTTCCCCTTCTACTCCCTTTCCTTCTTTATCTCTGCTGGCCGGCGAGCGAGTGAACTGAGCGACAAAGCTAGCGAGTGAGTGTATTGTGCTGCAACCCAAACACCATTTACAACGGACAATTAAACTACAAATGGGAGGGCGTGGCTATACCTCGCTTGCAGCGAGAGCGACTGCTCCCACGCCTTAGGGAGAGCGCGAAGCGGTCTGACCCAGTAGCAGTAGTTCGTTACCTTGTGTTCTTTCATTCATTTTTTACTTTTTTTTAAATTTTGAAATATTAATACATAGTATATTTCAAAAATTCATTTAGTTTAATTTTAAAAAATCACCGCGTGTGCGCGCAGTGTATACAAATATGTTCGCACAATCTTTAGAAATGTTGGTAGCATTCAGAAAAATGTTCCCGTGTTTCAAAAATATATCTTCATGATATTTTAGAAAATGTTCACGTAATTTTAGAAAATCTTCATGATATTTAAAATTGTTCATGTGTTTTGAAAAAATGTTCATGACATATTAAAAAGTGTTTATTCAATGGAAAATGCTATAGATCACTCGGCGGATCGCAGCACCGCGTCCACCGCCTTCTCTACACGCTACGTGCCTCATGGCCACAAGGACTACTTTTCGCAACTGCCCGTTGTTGCAATCTCTCTCATCGCAACAAGGGCTCTGTTGCAGGATCTGGATCCTTGATAGAAATCGCCTATCGTGCTCCTCCCAAGCTCTCGTCGAGTCATCGCCTTCCCACACTGCTCTGACTCCCCCGAGCTCTGTCGAGTCGTCACCTCCATGTGATGCATCGGCTGCAGCCACCGGCGCTCGTCGCCGGCTAGCACGCCGATGAGCTTCTCTGACGAGCTGCAATCAGAGAACCGAGCCACCCCATAGGGTTGTCACCTCCCCATGCTACTCTGACTGCCGCCACCGGCGCTTGGCACCAGCAAGCACGACGACGAGCTTCTCCGACGAGCTCCACACAACTACAACTAGAATGCTCTCTACATATGTCTGATGTTGCAAAAGGTTTTCTGTAACACGAGCTCTGTTGCAAAAATTACGGTACAAAATGGCCAAGAACGTTTTCTGCAACACATCCGTTGTCGCAATATTTCTACAACATTCCCTTTCTTGCAATTTTTAGAAGAAAAATGAACTCTTTGAGGTGATTGCAACAAGCATCCTATTACAGAAGGCCTTCCGCAACACCACTCTTGCTGCAAATAGGTGGCTACTTACATGAGTAGATCAAACAGTCACTAGCGTATCCATTCAATGATCAGCTAGGTGGCGGATATTTTCTCATTATCCACCAGCCAACGCATGGCGTCACCCCTTATTCAATGGGAAAATATCCGTGTAATTTTGTAAAAAATATTTTGTACCATAAAAAATGGGCAATATATATCTAAAATTTCATCGTATATTAAAAAAATGTTCAACATGTATAAAAAGTTCTAAAGAATTGTACAACATGTATTTTAGAAAATAGACATGTATTGAAAAAGATAAAAACTCCACAGAGAACAACTAAAAATCACAGGTAAAGCGTATAAAAAAGTTTGGAAACCGATCAATACCACTCTACGAAACCTTTTCAAAACCAGTTTAATGGGCCGGCCTACTAAGGCGAGGGCGCACCAGCGTAGAGACGTGGCTAGGTGTGAATCCTGGGAGCTGCTGTGTGCGAAATCACTAATTGAGGAGCGCTCCTCGCAATGATTAGTTGGGGAGCGCTCCCCGCGCGCCAAGTGTCACGCGCGGAGCGGTCGGGAGACTTTTCCGAGGCGCTCCGCGCGCGACACTTGTCGCGCGCACGGCGTCTCCCGTGTTTTCCGGTTTCTGGTTTCCCTTTCCGGTTTTTTCTTTTTTCACTTTAGTCCTTATACTTTTAATGTTTTATAAAACCTTTTGATCTGTTTTGAGATCTGTTTTCTCTCTGGTGTGGGCGAACCGTCGTGGAGCACTGTTCTTTCTTTGCCGTCGTCCTCGTCCGTCGCGGCCGCCGCTCTTGTCGCGTGGTTACGGCGGCCCCTGTCCCGGCCGCCGCGCTTGTTGCCTGGTTTTACATCGGTCCTTCTTTAGCGTCGACCGCGCTTCCCCGTTCGCGTGATCGCCGTTCCCTACCGGTTGCCTTCATGAGTTCCCTGTTTCCCTTTCACATTTCTCTTTTTGTTCCCATTATATTTTCGGGATATGGAGATTTATGGGGTAGTTACGGGTGGGGACTACCAACACTATCAGATGTCAAGTTTCAACTGGGTTTTGTGAGATTAGTTCTTGATAATCATTGTGTTCCTTGCAGTTATGGCTTGTCCTTTTTGCCGTATGCCTGGTGGCCCGTGTTCTTCTGTTGATTCTTCTGTAGATGGGTTCAGTGTGGTCCTGGATCGGCGTTGTTGGAGGCGTGTTGTAAGAATATCATTTTATAATTGTTCAATTTTTTGCACACACGTTTATTTCTTTTGGTGCTGCTCATGCTGTTTAGGTTTTGATTATGATCCTTGTTTTGATTTGTTCTGCAGTATGTTCCGTGCAGTGTTAGAGCTCATCTTGCTCGTTACATCGAGGAGTGTAGGGCTTTAGCCATAAGGAGGGGTGATGAAGATACTGATCTTGCTTTTCAGTGCAATGAGGGTTATTTGTATGGTGTTTTGTTTAGTCATGGTCAGTTGAGGAGTAAATTCCATGGTCCTTCCTGGGAACGATTGGTCAGTAATTATGGTGTTCGTCCTCGTGATATAATGACCATTAGGCTTGAACACTATGGAACATGGATTGGTATTGAATTTTATCGTGTTGGTCGTGGAGATGCATTGTCTCCTTTACCTTCTGTTGGTAAGGTTTATTTTTAAGGAAGTTTTTAGCTTGTTTTATTGCACATGATGATTTTTCTGTTCCCTTGAGCCTGTGTAATTATATTTTGTAGCTCTTGATGGTTTGAGCGACTCCGAGATGGAACTTGTTGGGAGTTGTTATTACACCCGTGGTGTTTTTCTTAATTATCAGCAGATGTATTTCATGAGGTGTCAACTCTTTGATAATGTCTACATACCGTGTTGTCCTTTTGTTCACAGGATTGATTCCATGAATGTTAATGGTTATCATATGGTCAAATTTTGTTCCACTGTTTTTTCTTTGTTTCTGTTTATTTATTTATTTTTATGATCTCTTCTATTTATAGTTTTTAATTTTTGTTCTATTTCTGATAGCTTGATGTTTTTGTCAGGTTATTCATGGTATTGTTGTGAGGAGTTTGAAGGAGTTTGTGACTTTTCCTAGGACTGGCGTTTTAACCCTTGAAGTTACTTTGGAATCTGGTGATGATGATATATATGTGAGCACTCCTTGCTCCTACTTCATTGGCTTGGGTAGTAGAATGGTGTTCAAACAGGAAGGTTTCAGTGATTTTCTCCAGGCATCGTCTATTGATGTAAACAGCTTGGTGCTGATAACTTTCAAAGAGCGTGATGGGAGGCTTGTTGATATCTTCAATCTTCTGCCACAGTGATGTTAGTTATAGTCTTTGAACATAAATGGATTTTGTTTAAAAATCTATGCTACGGGTTAATGTTGTCTTGATATATGAAACGATATGAACCTAAGAACCTAAGTGTTCATTGTTATTGTATGTTTGTAGAAGAGGTATGGCTGTGCATCTCTTTTAAAGATGTTCTTTTGGACGGATGTTATTTAATTGGGTTCATAGTTTTGAATACAGTAGAGGCACATGTGTTGTTTACTCTGAGGCACGTGTGTGTATCTCTTTTACGTGAGGCACGTGGATTAAGCAAATGAAGGCACGAAATTGAAATCAGTGCAGGCATGGTCGTGAGGAGGCACGGGTATACTGAGAGCTACGTGTGTGCAGCGCCAAAGTTGTACGGGCGAGATACTATGGGTTTCATGCGAGAGGCACGTGTGTGTAGGACGCAGAGTTACTGTTGGTTTTTTGTGAGGCATGTGGATTGAGCAAAACGGAGGCATGGAATTATAGTCAGTACAAGCACGATTGTGGAGGTACGGGTATACTGAGAGACGCGTCTGTGCAGCACCAAAGTTGCATTGGCGATCATGCGTGCGGAGCACGTAGAGTTACTGTGGGTTTCAAGTGAGGCACGTTGATCAAGCAAACAAAGGCATGGAAGTGCAGTCAGTACAAGCACGGTTGTCTGGAGGCAAGGTTTTGAACCCACTTGCTGGTGTCAAGATTCTAGAGGCACGGATGTACGACAGTAGAGGCATCGGTCCGAATATCTGGTTAGAGGGGCTCGGTTAATGATGCACAGCTGTGTAGTATCTAGGGTCACGGGTGCGTGGCACCACAGGCATGGATTGAGTAGACACTTAGTGAGTCACCCTTGTAAATAGGTCAGTTGCACATAGTAGTGTGGTTTTGTGGCATCGTGCAGAACTGGTGTACGAAGAGGAACCTATGTACAATAGCAAGGATGTTCTGAATGGACGGGGCGGTGTTCGATGTGAAATGGAGGCGAGGATTTTTTTCAATGTGGTTAAGGTAACAAAGTTCTCGTCGCTTGTGACTGTGTACCGAATGATCTTCTGCAATATGTATGAATTGCTCACGCCAATGTTTAATAAGCATTGTACTGAGAGTTTACAACGATATCATCACATATTCTTGTAAATGCACGATGCATCTTGTAAAGGTTGAGTATGAAAATTATAATACAATATCATGCGAGACATCTCTCGTTCTATAATCATGGATACAATATATGCTTGCTCAGTACTGGGACATAACTTACTAATTGCATTTAGACATAACTTACTAATTGCATTTAGACATGCAAAACGTAGTATGCATTTGTACATGAGCACACCACTGTGTTCAAAGTTCAAACGTAAAATAGTAATACAATACACACAGCATCTTTGAGCAACAACAAACATATTTACAACATAGGTTATACAATCCAAATTAGTAGATGAGTACACCACTGTGTTCAAAGTTCAAACGTAAAATAGTTATACAATACACACAACATCTTTGAGCAACAACAAACATATTTACAACATAGGTTCATACAATCCAATTAGTACATGAGCACACCACTGTGTTCAAAGTTCAAACTTAAAATAGTAATACAATACACACAACATCTTTGAGCAACAACAAACATATTTACAACATAGGTTCATACAATCCAAATTATGATAATAGTAGTTCCTACTAGTTTAATGTAGACATCCATTTTCTCGGAATTTACCAACCACTGTTTCCCTTCCGGCGCTTCCAGCCGCTGGAAGATCCCTCGTCATTACTCTTACGTGGGCGGAGTCTTTCTTTCATTGGTTGTTGGTGGAGGTGACGTAGCCCGTTCTTGATGATTAGGATTCTACGGTACAACTCGTAGCTAATATACCCGTCCTTTGCCGCGTACTCAAGGTGTATCGGGGAAAGTGACTTCCACTCCCAGAATTGGTGCTTCTCCTTTGGGAATGATTTCTTCATGTTCTTGTATGAGGGGTCGATGATGGCCGCTGCAAGGTCAGCCATGGAGTCCCTTTCTCCACCACCCTTGATGCAGAATAGCCTCTGGATGTCGACGTGGTGCTCGTCTGGAATTCTGATGCATGCACGGGCAAGCATGGTCTTGTCGTTCCTGGTGTCGACGCTAGTGAAAGTTACCGCTTTCCGTTGCAGGAAGTCAACTAACGCCTGGGAGCGCTCGGACCTGCAGTAGTGTTATACAAGGACATGCTCGCGCATGGAAAGTTGGACGATGGCGATCCCTTGTCGTATGTAACTGCTCTTACGTGTGTACTCGAGGTCGAGGCCGACGAACTTGTTCTTCTCCTCCTTTAGCCATTCTTCGTACTTGTTCATGATCCGCTCCACGGTCCTTGGGTCGTTGGTGTACACCACCTCGAGCACGGTTGTACCGTGGGTAGTGATGTGTTCGGTGAATGTTGTTAGTTTCCCGTCGTCCATGGCTGGAGGTGTGCGGTGGTGAACTGCGGCCGACGAGAAACTTTCGAGGAAGAGGATGAAATGGAGTCGGAAAAGTGAAAGGGTTGTTTTGTCGTGCAAAAAAGGAAACCGCCAAAGAGCAGTTGCTATTCATGCGGCGGTTCCAGGCATAGAATTTCGGAAACAGGGGTTTGTTTTATCTGTTTTTTAAGATTTTCACTTGTCTTTGGTCATTGAATTTTTTTTATTCGTTGCGTGTTGCCTGCATGATGCATCTTTGGCTGTGATAGTAGTCGTGTAAACATTAGAACATTCAGCATATGCATGGTCATGCCTTTGTTGTGAAGCGTTTTTTTTAATTAATAATCTTCCTTGGTTAGGGAGGCACGGTTTTTATGTTATTCGGTGTACAAGTGTGTGTTTAGGAAAAGTTGAACTAAATATAGTTTGGCCTTGAAAACAAAGTCCTGTTTGGTTTTTAATTGAGATATGTTTCGCTAGATGGTTTGAATAAGTTTGATAACATTGTATTTCCAGAGGTTTTGAATCACAAACTGATACTTGTTTTGTTTCATTTTTTAAAATGAATCTTTTTGTTTTTTGGGTTTTTGAATTGTGAACTTTTCAAAGGATAAGAACTACATTTTTTTCGAATGAATCATTTCGATGGTTCAAACAGCATTTGTTTTAAAGGATCATTCCGATGGTTGAAATAGCAAGTTGAGTGTCTGTAAGAGCTACATAAGTTGCAAAAGATTATTCCGATAGTTCAAGCAAGCACATGGTCCATAATAGTTAAATTACTCTACCATCCTATCTAGCAAACTTATAGTAATCAGTGTTTTGCTCCTGGAGGCATCATGATGAAACGAGCGTTGAACATTCTAGGAGATACACTGTTTGCTTCCATTTTAGGTGCTGGTTCCAACGGAATCTACATAATGCGCTGAATGATGATGGACACAGAATGGTCATTTCGCTCTTTGAAAGTGATTAGAACAACGTTCTTTTCAATGAAGGATGCAACTGATATGAAGTCTCTGAAAGAAGACTTTTGTATTACCATCTTGCCGTCGTTTTTGGAGACGTAGTACGATGAAGGAGTGATGACATGTGTATGTTCATCAGGAGCTTCAAGGGTTACCCTGCCATTAGTTGGCATGTCCACCCATCTCTTTAGCGTTGAGACAACGCTCCTCGGAATTTTCTAGAAGAAAATCGAAATTAAATAGAAATTAAAATTGTTGATTTGTCACTTGGACAATAAATAAAAGGATGTTTGAATATGGTGAGTGCACAAACATTAAGAAATTCCATATTCAAAGTAATATAGTTCGTGGCATGTTCAGGTTTGTGTGTAAACAGATAAAACAACATATTAAGAGAACAAGGGAGTTTTGTTGTTTTAGGTTTGAATAAATAGGTTCTTTATAATTTTACATATAAGCAATATTACGTCAGTATTGTTTATATTACATATGAGCAAAATACTTCTGGTATTTTAACAAGGACAGTTGTAACCAACCATGACGTAGTCTTTGGTGTTAGTGTGAGTCAGGACATGGACAAATGGACGGCAACGGATGAAAGTATCTTTGAAAAGGCGTTGTAGAAAGAATTGTGTCTGGTCGTAGGTGAGCTCAATATCCTTAGAGTAGACACAGCAGTGAACATGGTCGAAATCGTCAGAAGAAAGATCGTCGAGAGCTAGAAAAAGCTTTTAAAGTTAGATAAAGTTACATCCAACACGGGGTTAATATTATTCAGTTCGATTCATGCATATAAAATTACAGCGAAAGAAGATAAGTCCGTAATGTTTGTAATATTAAATACCTACCAACGTGGGGTAATGGAAGCAGCCTTTTGTTATCTCGATATGTTTGTATTTCGAGATTGAGACCCTCGTCTGGTAGTTCAAATTCTATGCGGTCTCCAGCACGAAGTTCATAATCAGCCGCAAAGATGTCCACTCACCACCGCAGAACTTTGTGTAGTTCGCCCTATGCTTAAACAAAGCATTGTAAGACCTTCCTTCATGTGTAAGAAGGGCTGGCTCTACCTGCTGTTTACGCAATTTTCTTGCTTCTTTCTTCTCCTCTTCAATGTATTCAGCGAGAAAAGCTCTGACATTACAAGGTACATCTGGAAAAAATAGTGCAAATAACAACCTGTAAGTATAAATTTGAACTTGTGTACTGTTAATGTTAAAAGTGTTATTAAATTTGATATGAATTTTTGATAAGAATTACAGATAACAACATAATTGTATTATAAATTAATGGACTATATTAATCAGGGCATAGGCAAGCAAACTAATGGAAAATGAAAACACAAGGCAGGTGCGAAGAAGTGGCAGTAGGGGGACCTAGTGTAGGTGCAAGGGGGTATGAGTGATAGTGATGATTTTTACTGTGTTGTAAGCAACTAATTTGTTAGTGATGCTTACTAACCATGCGGCTCCAGCAATTTTCATCAAGAATAACCTCAAACTCCTGGATAACTTCAAGGTGTGGTTCGCAAGGGCCGCCTGGTTGGCGGCAGGCAGGGTAAATCATACCTAAATATTTCAGAAAAACTATGTTAAGAAAACAAGAATATCATAACAATTTAAAAACAAGCTTCAACGTGGAAGGTAGACAATGGCTAGCTTCAAACATGGTAGCTATATTGAAGGCAGGCAACAACTACAAATTTACCATAAATCTTCTCATCTACTCCTTCGAGAAAAGCAGTATGACAGAGTTTATAACACTTGTTTAGATTTTCAAATGGTTTTATATTCCGTTAGAGAATGAAGTCGTTGTACCGGATCTGATGCTTCAATAACTATCAAATGAAAAACCTAAACGTAAAATGTAAATACGGATCGGAGCATGCTGCTTACGCATATGCTTTTTACCTGTGGCAGAAGAAGAACGAGGGGGGGGGAGCTTAGGGCAAGCGCACACGGCTAGCAAAATCTACGAGAGAAGCACGGCTTGGAAGTTAATCAAGAGACCCAATAAAAACTCTTCAATAACTTGTTTGAAATGAGACTGTGTGCGGGGAAGAAGCACGAACCTTAGAAGTAGGCGGACGGATAAGGCATATGGCTTGTGATGGGAAGCTTAGGGCAAGCACCCATGGCTAGCAATCTACGAGAGAAGTATGGCTTAGAAATTAATCGATTGTGTGCGAGTTAGAAGCACGAACCCTAGAAGCAGGAGACGGAGAAGAAGCACGAACCCTAGAAACAAGCGACGGAGAAGGCAAATGAGTTGTGTTGTGGTTGAGGGAGTCGGAGCTTATTGAAATATAAAGGAGATGGGAGAGAGCAAGAGTAGTAATGAGTGCTTCTTGTTTTATTTTTTATTCTGTGAAATGTAATGAATGCTGGTTGTAGATGGTGTGCGTGTATCCCGAGGTGTTATGGGGACACGAGATGTTTGACTCGTCCAACTGCCTCCCATTATAGTTGTCCAACTGTGTTGCGCCCGAGCGGAGTCTTTTACGTGCCTATGCTGCCTCACATACTTTTTGCGAGGCACCGTTATACATGCTAAAAAGCATACTCCTGCTTCTGTGTTTTAATTTTTTTAATCACATGTTTAATCAGATATGGTTGGGTGTGTCTTTAGGAGAGGAACGGTGATGATGTTATTAGATGCACGGTCGTTGTAGCAGGAGAGGCATGGTCGATACGTCGGGGGAGGCAAATTGAGGGGAGGCATGATGGTTCCTAATGAGAGGCACTTTTGTATCTGGAATGGAGTCACGGTTCATGACTCTGTTATTGCAAAAAAAATTAAGCAGTCATTGACCCAGGGAGCCACTGTTTTTATGTACGTTGGGTTCAGGCGGGAATATCTATGATAGCCCATAGTTATTTGTATGTGAGAAGCATGGAAAGACATAGAGATGCAGGTCCATTGATATCACTGAGGGTTATCTTTAAAGCAAAGTGGAGGCACGCATGTGGCTTTTGTGCTGGCGTAACTGTGCTTCTATTTTTGTTCAGTCCCCGTGTAGTATTTGTACGATAGGGTCATCTTGTTTGCTTCCTCTCATTGTTCTCTCGGTCAAAAGATGTGTTGGTGACCGATGGGATGGCTATTTATTGTTAGTATTCATTGTGCCAGATACCGTGCTAGAGTCAATCTAGGTGCTCCTCGATTACAGCATGGCAGTCGTGAATTTTGAAGTGCATGGTTTCACGAGCTGCAGAAGCACAATCGTCCATTCACCGTTTCCTTAGCAATTAAATGGGCGCATGGTAACTGAGTCGTCTCTCCCCAAAGGTTAAGTAGTGGTCTATTCCTGGAGGTTATCGCGTCTTATTCCCTCCAGAGAAGTGTAGGTAGCTCCCGTCATCCTCGACTCGTATGAGAAGCATAGTCAAACTCCATTGTCGTCTCAGCCTCGGTTCCATGGACGACTTCAGGAACACTACTGAGCGTCTCTCTATAGATGCTGATGGTAATACGAAGCTCGATGTGTTGTACACCAATGAGCCCCACAAGGTGGAGGAGATTCTTACTCTCTATGAGGAATGGCTGCGTGAGGACAGGTACAAGTTTGTTGGTCTTGATCTGCAGTACACACAAGAGGATTATTTTGATCGTAGTAGAAAAGTTGCCGTTATGCAACTGGCGATGCACAAGCATGTTCTTGTTTATCACTTGTGCAATGCTAGGACGGAGTGCGTTGCTCTGAAGGATCTCCTTCGGAACAAAGGTATAATTTTCGCTGGTGTCGACGTCAGGAACGATAGGGATGTTCTCGCAAACAATTACCTCAAAATCCCAAGAGAGTGTCACATCGACCTTCAAGAGGAGCTCATGATCAAAGGAGGCAACCTAAGGGATTCAATGGCAGATTTGGCAGGAGCCGTCATAAACAAATCTTACTTGAGTATGAAGTCGTCTTTTCCACAAGGTCTGCATGACTACTGGGAATGGAAGCCGCTTTCCCTTGAACACCTGAAATATGCGGAAATTGTAAGTGAAAATTTCGTCTTTATATATTTGTTTTATTGCAACAATAGTAATTTTTCCCCTTAACGTATATCTTCATTCTCATCCGCTTTTTATTTTAGGATGGGTATGTCAGCTACGAGCTCTACCGCCGAGTTCTGTCTATGAAGGACATGATGCATCCTCATTGTCTTCACGCCCCCGGACGCCGTTGATGCTTTTGAGCAGAACTCCAATTGAGTATAATCGTCCAGGTGGTGTGAGCAGAATGGATTCCTGGAAGACTTTCATTTCTTTTTTGTATAATTAATGAGTACTTTTAGTTCAATCCTATGGAGTACTGTCTCATGTTATGTGAATATAATTTCTTGTGTTTTTTTCATGTTACAAGTTCATTGTTGACGTTTGCGCGAGTTCATGTATATTTAGAGAACCTGTTGAAGTGGCGCATATGTATTGTCTGGGAGAAGCGCATTTTGTGTTTGGCTTTTATTCAGTGCCGTTTGATTGTGTTTGTATTGTTGTCTTTTACACGTTTGCACAAGAGAGGCACGTCTGCTAACGTACGAGGCAACATTTTAGTTTCATGTCTTTGTGTGCTTTAGGACCATGCCTTGAGAATCCATTCATCCGTGTATGTTCAGGCTTCACTTCCGTGGCTTCTTTCCGTCTATGCATGTACATCCGTGAGACACGCCATGTCTGTAACATGCTGGTTTCACACGGCAGTTCCTCTTGACACTACACATCCGTGCCTTTGCCACCACTCTTTTGTGCGTCCAGGTTGTTTGTACCCGTGCTTCGATAACTATGAGAAGCCGCAATTCCATGCCTATATACGCTGTAATTCAGTGTCTCCTGTACGTGCATTTGTGTGTCTCAGGCGTCATGCTGGCCATGACTCTACGTGCCTCTGGTGCCAGACGCCCGTCCGTGAGGGGACGCATATGTATTGTTTGGGAGAAGCGTATTTGTTTGTGTTTGTATTGTTGTGTTTTACACATTCGCACAATAGACGCACGTCTGGTAATGTATGAGGCAACATTTTTCAGTTTCCTGTCTTTGTGTTCTTCGGGACCGTACCTCACGTGACACACACGATGCCTCTATGTGGTGGTGTCACACGGCAGTTTCTCTTCAGACTACACAATCGTGCCTCTGCCATCACTCTTTTAAACACCTCGACTCTCGAACCGGTCACTCACAAAGTAAACATTTAGCGTTAACACCTAAACCCATTCCGCTTTGTTTCAACAATAAACTTACGGAACATGACTCTCCGACAGACCCAACCATGCCATGATGGCATTCATGTCCGTGCCTCTTCTACTAAACTAGTCAACGGAATCATTTCGAACACAAATACAGGCGAACGAGACTCTACATAAAACCACGCCATTTGGAACACCAAGACAAACTAACGTCACTCTACACAATAAAACGCCGTGCCTTCCTGGGACCCATGACCGTGCGAAGAATATACTACACCAGCGTCTCTCAAATAGGCCATTCCGTGCATCACAGAGTAAACAATGGGTGTTCACATCTGAACCAATTCCGGTGGGTCTCCCCAATTAAAGAAAGAACCTGACGGTGCCTTTGTGCGCTGAACGCCCGTGCCTCTTCGTCTGATCGAGTCGTCGGAATGATTCAGAACTCAAACACATGGGAAAGTGACTCTATATTATACGGTAGCATGCCTTTTAGCGCTTCACGCCCGTGCCTGTGACCCTTAACACTGCCACGAACATCCACGCCATCGACAGAAACGTGCTTCTAATAAACGAAGCGTGATGTCATCATCCGCGGCTATATTCACTTCACGTCCGTGCTTCTAATAAACAAAGCGCGACGTAACTCAGTACAGAACCGTGGCTTTTAAAAACAAGGAACTTACGCTTTTAAACAACTCGACTCTTGAATCTCACAAAGCAAACAGCTAGCGTTAACATCTAATCCCATTCTGCTTTCTTTCCATGATAAATGTACGAACATGACTATGCAAAAGACGAAACCATTCCCCTGTGGGATTCACCTGCGTACGTGCCTATTTTTCTCAACGAGTCGACGGAAACATTTCGAACACAAATACAGGCGAACGTGACTCTATATAAAACCACACCATGAATCTGTGGGATGCAAGCCCGTGTCTGTGACCCGAAACACTGTAACACAGAAAAGCCACGAACGTACACGCCTTCAACAGTACACAAGTCATTACAAATACTAGGTTCACAATCGTGGATGCAGAGACTTCACGTCCCGTGCATCATAAGTAATGGCGCCTAATTACAACGATATTCGAAACCAAAATACATTTTGTTTGCAAGGTAGTTGATAGCGAAATTTCACAAGACAAGGTAAGAAACTCCACTCCACTGCTTAAGAACACCAGACGCACACAACAGCCAGGGACGCCACTGTATACCTAGTCCCCACCAACCTTGTTGCTGGTTTGCTCCCGGTGCAGATCATCAATCTCCTTCTTCAGCGCCTTCATATTCTCGTCATGTCGCTTCACACCTGCGGCCGATTCCTGCAACGACCGGATGTGCTCTCTAAGGAGATTTCTCGTCTCCGCCGTAATTTCTACGATCCTGGCACTCGCCTTCTCCAAATCTTCATTTGTTTCCTCGCAAAGCTTCTTCCACGCGTAGGTGATCTCCAGCACCTGCTCATATGTTTTGTTAGCCTTTGGGATTGAAACCAAAGTATTCATCTCATCGACCAGGTTATTGAGAGCAACTAACAAGGACCTCACGACACTTGCCGCCGCCGCCCCGCTCACCATTCCCTTCTCTTTCGAGCCACAACTGCTCCCCAATTCTACAGCAGGGGACTTTTGTTCAAGACCATGACGCAGACTAACCCTACCTCCAACTGACTGTAAATCAGTATCAGCAAGACACACCCGCATCAAATTAGGAGTCAGCTGACCACAATAATTCATGTTTCACAAACTAAATCAAAGCAGCCGAAAGAAAGAAAAAACGAATGAAGGAGAAGCAGAAACAGGGTGAACTTACAGACGAGGAACCCTCGCGAGCCTGGATCTCCTCCCGCGACAGGGCATGGCGGTCCGGAGTAGTCTCCTTCTGCCCAGCCATGGCGGAGATGGTCAGTGAATAGTGATGAGCAACAGGAGTGGAAGGCCTGGCGGCAGACGAAGGGAGGAGTAGAATGTGGCTAGGGTTTCGACACTCCGTCCGTCCGCCTTAAATAGCTGGAGCCTGGCCTCGAGGGATGAGCCAGAGCGGTGTCACCAGAGGAGACGCCCGTCGGACCAGTAGGTTTCTGGAGCGGCGCCACGTGGCGTTCACTCCCGAATACGAAGGGACGCCCGTCGAACCATTGGGTTTCCGCGATAAACACACGAATGTGACTCTTGGTAAATCATAACCATGCCTCTTCGTGCTGCATGGATGTGCCAGCCATTGCGAACGGTTCAACAGAATCATTTGAAACACGAAAACAACATAACGTGACTCTTCACAATACCACGCCGTCACTTCCTGGGACCCACCACCGTGCAAAGAATGCACCACAGCGGCTTCTCTCGAACAAGCCATTCCTTGCCTCACCGAGTAAACAGTGAGTGTTCACACCTGAACCCTTTCCTCTGGGTTTCCGCAATTAAAGAAACGAACGTGACTGTGAGTAAGACCAAACGCTGCCTTTCCGCTGGGTTTCCATCTGATCGAGTCAACGGAATTATTCGGAACACAAACACAGACAAGCGTGACTCTATATAACACCACACCATACCCGTACCTCTCCCATCTAATCGAGTCCACGCCTCTATTGAGTAATATACGAAACATCAAGAAAGAAGCATGACTGTGCTTTTGGAAACAAGGAAACAAACTTTTAAAAACAGCATCTCTCACATAGGCCATTTAGTGCCTCACAGATTCAACAGTAAGTGTTAGCGTCTCAACCCATTCCGCTGGGTTGAAGGAACGAACATGACCGTGCGTAATGCAAAGCTATGCCTCTGTGGGATCACCGGCCGTGCATCTCCTTCTGATCGAGTCGACGGAAGCACTCGGAACAGAAACATAGGGGAACGTGACTCTATATCATACGGCACCATGCCTCTTAGAGATTCACGCCCGTGCCTGTGAGCCTTAACATTACCACGAACGTCCATGCCATTGTCAGTACACAACTCATGTCGCTAGCTGGTACAGAACTGCGTCTGTATTCACTTCACCCCCGTGCTTCTAATAAAAGAAGCACGACGCAACTCAGTACAGAACTGTGGCTTTTAAAAACAAGGAACTTACGCTTTTAAACAACTCGACTCTTGAATCGGCCACTCACAAAGTAAACAGCTAGCGTTAACATCTAAACCCATTCTACTTTCTTTCCATGATAAACGTACTATTTTTAAACGTGACTATGCGAAAGACAAAACCATGCCCCCATGGGATTCACCTGCGTATGTGCCTATTTTTCTGAACGAGTCAACGGAATCATTTCGAACAGAAATACAGGCGAACGTGACTCTGTATAAAACGACACCATGAATTTCTAGGGTGCAAGCCCGTGTCCATGACCCGAAACACTGCAACACACAAAAGCCACGAACGTACACGCCTACATCAGTACGCAAGTCATTACAATACTAGGTTCACAACCGTGGCTGCAGAGACTTCACGTCTCGTGCATCATAAGTAATGGCAGCTAATTACAATGATAGTCAAAACCAAAATACATTTTGTTAACAAAGTACGTAGCTGACACCATAATTTCACAAGACAAGGTAACAAACTCCACTCCACTGCTTAACAACAACAAATGCACACAACAGTGAGGGACACTGCTGTATATCTAGTCCCCACCGACCTTCTTGCTGGTTTGCTCCCGGTGTAGTTCATCAATCTCCTCCTTCAGCGCATTCATATTGTCGTCATGTCGCTTCACAGCTGCGGCCGATTCCTGCAATGACCGTGTGTGCTCTTCAAGGAGATTGCTCCTCACATCCGTAATTTCTATGATCGTGGCATTCGCCTTCTCCAAATCTTCTCTTGTTTCCTGGTAGAACTGATGCCACTCGTAGGTGACCTCCAACAACTCCTTGTACGTTTTGTCAACCTTTGCAAGTGAAACCAAGGCATTCATCCCATTGACCAGGTTAATGAGAGTAGCTCCAACTGACTGTAAATCAGTATCAGCAAGACACACCCACATCAAATTAGGAGTCAGCTGAACACAATAATTCATGTTTCACAAACTAAATCAAAGCAGCCGAAAAGAAACAAAAAACGAATGAAGGAGAAGCAGAAATAGGGTGAACTTACAGACGAGGAACCCTCATGAGCCGGGATCTCCTCCCGCGACAGGGTACGGCTGTCCGGAGTAGTCTCCTTCTGCCCAGCCATGGCGAAGATGGTCAGTGAATAGTGATGAGCAAGAGGAATGGAAGGCCTGGCGCGAACGAAGGGAGGAGTAGAATGTGGCTAGGGTTTCGCGACTCCGTCCATCCGCCTTAAATAGCCGGAGCCTAGCCTCGGGCGACGAGCCAGAACGGTGTCACCGGAGAAGACGCCCGTCGCACCGTTGGGTTTCTGGAGCAGCGCCGCATGGCGTTCACTCCCGAGGTAAGAAGAGACGGCCGTCGAACCGTTGGGTTTCCGCGATAAACGCATGAATGTGACTCTTGGTAAATCATAACCATGCCTCTTCGCGCTGCACGGATGTGCCTGCCGTTGCGAACGGTTCAACGGAATCATTTGGAACACGAAAACAACATAACATAACTCTTCATAATACCACGCCGTCACTTCCTGGGACCCACCACCGTGCAAAGAATACACCACAGCAGCTTCTCTCGAACAAGCCATTCCGTGCCTCATTGAGTAAACAGTGAGTGTTCACACCTAAACCCTTTCTGCTGGATTTCCACAATTAAAAAAACGAACGTGACTGTGAGTAAGACCAAACGATGCCTTTCCGCTGGGTTTACATCTGATCGAGTCAATGGAATTATTCGAAACGCAATCATAGACGAGCGTGACTCTATATAAGACCACACCATGCCCGTGCCTCTCCATCTAATCGAGTCCATTCCTTTATCGAGTAATATACGAACATCAAGAAAGAAGCATGACTGTGCTTTTGAAAACGAGCAAACAAACTTTTAACAACAAAGTCAATAGTAAGTGTTGGCATCTCAACCCATTCCGCTGGGTTAAAGAAACGAACGTGACTGTGCGTAATGCAAAGCTATGCCTCTGTGGGCTCACCGGCCGTGCATCTCCTTTTGATCAAGTCGACGGAAGCACTCGGAACAGAAACACAGGAGAACGTGACTCTATATAATACGGCACCATGCCTCTTTGAGCTTCACGCCCGTGCCTCTAACCCTTAACACTGCCACGAACGTCCACGCCATCGTCAGTGCACAGGTCATGTCGCTACCTGGAACAAAACCGTGGTTGTAGTCACTTCACGCTCGTGCTTCTAATAAAAGAAGCGCCACGCAACTCAGTACATAACCGTGGCTTTTAAAAACAAGGAACTTATGCTTTTAAACAACTAGACTCTCGAATCGGCCACTCACGAAGTAAACAGCTACCGTTAACATCTAAACCCATTCTGCTTTCTTTCCATGATAAACGTATGAACGTGACTATGCGAAAGACGAAACCATGCCCCCATGGGATTCACCTGCGTACGTGCCTATTCGAATAGGCCATTCCGTGCCTCACAGAGTAAACACTGAGTGTTCACATCTGAACCAATTCCGGTGGTTCCCCAGAATTAAAAATCCTTTGTGGGCTGAACGCCTGTGCCTCACTGTCTGATCAAGTCAACGGAACAATTCGGAACACAAACGCACGAGACCGTGACTCTATATTATAGGGCAGTATGCCTTTTAGCGCTTCACGCCTGTGCCTATGACCCTTAACACTGCCACGAACGTCCACGCCATCGACAGTGCACAAGTCATCATCCGCGGCTATATTCACTTCACGTTTGTGCTTCTAATAAATGAAGCGCGACGTAACTCAGTACAAAACCATGGCTTTTAAAAACAAGGAACTTACACTTTTAAACAACTCGACTCTCGAATCTCACAAAGCAAATAGCTAGCGTTAACATCTAAACCCATTCTGCTTTCTTTCCATGATAAATGTACGAACGTGACTATGCAAAAGACGAAACCATTCCCCTGTGGGATTCACCTGGGTACGTGCCTATTTTTCTCAACGAGTCGATGGAAACATTTCGAACACAAATACAGGCGAATGTGACTCTATATAAAACCACACCGTGAATCTATGGGATGCAAGCCCGTGTCTGTGACCCGAAACACTGCAACACAGAAAAGTCACGAACATGCACGCCTTCATCAGTACACAAGTCATTACAATACTAGGTTAACAACCGTGGATGCAGAGACTTCACGTCCCGTTCATCATAAGTAATGGCGCGTAATTACAATGATACTCGAAACCAAAATACATTTTTTGCAAGGTAGCTGACAACGAAATTTCACAAGTAAAGGTAAGAAACTCCACTCCACTGCTTAAGAACACCAGACGCACACAACAGCCAAGGACGCCGTTGTATACCTAGTCCCCAACGACCTTGTTGATGGTTTGCTCCCGTCGCAATTCATCAATCTCCTTCTTCAGCGCCTTCACATCCTCGTCATGTCGCTTCGCAGCTGCAACCGATTCCTGCAACGATCGGACGTGTTTTTCAAGGAGATTGTTCTTCTCAACCGTAATTTCTACGATCCTGGCATTCGCCTTCTTCAAATCTTCCCTTGCTTCCTGGAAGAGCTCCTGCCACCCGTGGATGATCTCCACCAGCTCCTCACACGTTTTGTTAGCCTCTGCAAGTGAAACAACGCGCACCAATCCCGTCTCCACCCCGCTCACCATTCCCATCTCTTTCGAGCCACAGTTGCTCCCCAATTTTACAGCAAGGGACTTCTGTTCAATACCATGACGCAGACTAACCCTACCTCCAACTAACTGTAAATCAGTATCAGCAAGACACACACACATCAAATTAGGAGTCAACTGACCACAATAATTCATGTTTCACAAACTAAATCAAAGCAGCCGAAAGAAACAAAAAATGAATGAAGGAGAATCAGAAACAGGGTGAACTTACAGACAAGGAACCCTTGCGAGCCTGGATCTCCTCCCGCGACAGGGCACGGCGGTCCGGAGTAGTCTCCTTCTGCCCAGCCATGGCGGAGATGGTCAGTGAATAGCGATGAGCAACAGGAGTGGAAGGCCTGGCGGCGAACGAAGCGAGGAGTAGAATGTGGCTACGGTTTCGACACTCTGTCTGTCCGCCTTAAATAGCCGGAGCCTAGCCTCGGGCGACGAGCCAGAACGGCGTCACCGGAGGAGACGCCCGTCGCACCGTTAGGTTTCTGGAGCGGCGCCACATGGCGTTCACTCCCGAGGTACGAAGAGACGGCCGTCGAACCATTGGGTTTCCGCCATAAACGCACGAATGTGACTATTGGTAAATCATGACCATGCCTCTTCGCGCTGCACGGATGTGCCTGCCGTTGCGAACGGTTCAACAGAATCATTTGGAACACGAAAACAACATAACATGACTCTTCACAATACCACGTCGTCACTTCCTGGGACCCACCACCGTGCAAAGAATACACCATAGCAGCTTCTCTCAAACAAGCCATTCCGTGCCACACTGAGTAATCAGTGAGTGTTCACACCTGAACCCTTTCCGATAGGTTTCCATCTGATTGAGTCAACGCAATCACAGACGAGCATGACTCTATATAACACCACACCATGCCCGTGGCTCTCCATCTAATCGAGTCCATGCCTTTATCGAGTAATATACGAAACATCAAGAAAGAAGCGTGATTGTGCTTTTGAAAACAAGGAAACAAGGTTTTAACAACAGAGTCAATAGTGAGTGTTGGCGCCTCAACCCATTCCGCTGGCTTAAAGAAACGAACGTGACTGTGCGTAATGCAAAGCTATGCCTCTGTGGGCTCACCTGCCGTGCGTCTCCTTCTGATTGAGTCGACGGAAGCACTCGAAACAGAAACACGGGGGAACATGACTCTATATCATACGACACCATGCCTCTTAGAGTTTCACGCCCGTGCCTGTAACCCTTAACACTGCCATGAACGTCCACGCAATCATTAGTGCACAGGTCATGTCGCTACCTGGAACAGAACCGTGGTGTAGTCACTTCACGCCCGTGCTTCTAATAAAAGAAGCGCGATGCAACTCAGTACAGAACCGTGGCTTTTAAAAACAAGGAACTTACGCTTTTAAACAACTCGACTCTCGAATCGGCCACTCACAAAGTAAATAGCTAGCGTTAACATCTAAACCCATTCTGCTTTCTTTCCATGATAAACGTCCAAACGTGACTATGCGAAAGACGAAACCATGCCCCCATGGGATTCACCTACGTACGTGCCTATTCGAATAGGCCATTTCGTGCTTCACAGAGTAAACAGTGGGTATTCACATCTGAACCAATTCCACTGGGTCTCCCCAATTAAAGAACCTTTGTGGGCTGAAAGCCCGTGCATCTCCGTCTGATCGAGTCGACGGAACAATTCGGAACACAAACACACGAGAGCGTGACTCTATATTGTAGGGCAGCATGCCTTTTAGCGCTTCACGCCCGTGCCTGTGACCCTTAATACTGCCACGAACATCCACACAATCGTCAGTGCACATGTCATGTTGCTACCTGGAACAGAACCGTGGCTGTAGTCACTTCACGCCCGTGCTTCTAATAAAAGAAGCGCCACACAAGTCAGCACAGAGCCGTGGCTTCTAAAAACAAGGAACTCTTACCCTTTTCCGGTGGGTTTCTGCAATTAAAGAAACGAACGTGACTGTGAGTAAGACCAAACGATGCCTTTTCGCTTGGTTTCCATCTGATCAAGTCAACGGAATTATTCAGAACACAAACACAGACGAGCGTGACTCTATATAACACCACACCATGCCCGTGCCTCTCCATCTAATCGACTCCACGCCTTTATCGAGTAATATACGAAACATCAAGAAAGAAGCGTGACTGTGAGTAAGGAAACAAGCTTTTAACAACAGAGTCAAATAGTATGTGTTGGCGTCTCAACCAATTCCGCTGGGTTAAAGAAACGAACATGACTGTGCGGAATGAAAAGCTATGCCTCACCGGCCATGCCTCTCCTTCTGATAGAGTCTGACGGAAGCAATTGGAACAAAAACACAGGGGAGCATGACTCCATATTATACGGCAACATGCCGCTTAGCACTGCACACCCGTGCCTGTGACCCTTAACAGTACCACGAACGTCCACGCCATTGTCAGTACACAACTCATGTCACTGCCTGGTATAGAACCGACGCTGTATTCACTTCACGACCGACGCTAACAAGCGACATCCATGCCCAGAGCCTACTCATCTACATGTACCAACGAACGAAACAACACGACGACAATGCAACGCATAAATGCTTTACAGGTTCATGTAAGTACAAAAGGCCACATGCCCCAACGCAACGAAAACACACACGCTTCAAGCTCTCCGCCTACACTCCAGCAACGTTCTTGATCGGCTGGTGGGCGAGCGCATCCTCAATCTGCTTCTTCGTCGCCTCATGACCGTCCTTCAAAGCAGCATACGAATCCTCAACCAGGCTCTTGTACTTGACGAGAACCTCAGCATTCTCATCCATAAGCTGCTCCACTTCGCCCGACAGATTCTGCACCAACGCATGGCTCTGCTCATACAGATTCTTCCAGCGGGCGGCCTCCTGATCCTTCTGGTGGAGCTCTTTGAGAAGCTTCTCATTCTCATACAGAGATCGAAATATGAGACCAGTGGACTTCTCCACAGAGGCATTGCTCTGCTGCACCAACTTCTCCAGCCGAGCGATGAACTGCTGCTGCTTAATTAGCTCATCGAGCACGTCGTCGCTGGCTAAGGAATTCGGTACTGCCATCTTGCCGAGATCGTCTCCACGACGAATACGCTTGTGGGAGGATTCGCCTCCACGCGAGAGATCGTTGGACACCTGGGCAACGGGGCAGGATATCCCTGCCGCCGCTACAGCGTAGTGGCGGGACCTCTCCCTTCTTTCCGCGGCTTTGGTCCTTGCTGTGTGGTTGCTTGAACACCCAGAACCCCTCTTACCTGCCATGGCGCAAGCAAGGAGCAATAAGCTAGAAAGAGGTGCCTGTCTCTGGAGAATTGTGGACGTGGAGTGTTCCATGAGTAGGTACCTTTTTATAACACATGCACACCGGTCAGACGGTCAAACAGAGTAACCGATGCCTCGAATTCTCACAATCTCTCTTAAATACCTCGAACTCTGGATGCCTGGGAAACACAAGTACTATCATTTCGTCTCCCCGTGCATTCATCCACACTACAACCACTCAACTACTTTCAAATGGTCCATACATATTCAATAAAAAACATCTCAAACACAGTTAACTTAATGTATACGTCTGACTGTATTCCAGAGAAATTACTGTCGAATTCATACTATTATACATTGCCATTTTTTTGAAATGATATTTATATCAAAATCTTACTATATCCGCGAATTAACTTGCATGCTTCTCGAGGTGACACCTTAGTGAAAACGTCCGTAACACACACAGGCACGAACGTGACGCTCTTTAATAACAAACAGTGCCTCCCGGCAACGCACAACCGCGACTCTCCACAAAAAAAGGAACGAGTCGACAAGGAAAACATTTCCATAGAAAGTGTCAGTAGTCTGCCTATTGCATTAGCAACACAGTGCCAACTCGGCTTCACTTCCACGCACCTCACAGTGACTCGCCAAAGAAAATGCATGTAACACACGCGTGGACAAACGTGACTCTGGCTAGTAACAATACTTGCCCCCGCCGTTTGCACATCCATTCCTCTCCAAGAGAACAAGCGATCGGAATCATTTGGAAATACCAAAAGCATACAACCGTGGTAACTTGACTCTGACCAATGCGTTAACATGCTTTGCATGAGTTCATGTCCATGCCTCTCCAAATGAACTGGCGAGCGGAATCGTTTGGAAAACAAAGAACCATGCAATGTGACTCTCTCTAATAACAAACAGTGCCTCCCTGGAACGCACCACCGCAACTCTCCACAAAAAAGGAAGGAAAACATTTCCATACAAAGCGCCAGTAGTGTGCCTGTTGCATTGGCAACACAGTGCCAACTCGGCTTCACTTCCACGCACCTCACAGTGACTCGCCAGAGAAAATGCATGTAACACACGCGTGGACAAACGTGACTCTGGCTAATAACAATACTTGCCCCCGCCATTTTCACATCCATTCCTCTCCAAGAGAACGAGCGGGCGGAATCATTCGGAAATACCAAAAGCATACAACCGTGGTAACTTGACTCTGACCAATGCATTAACATGCTTCCCATGAGTTCATGTCCATGCCTCTCCAAATGAACTGGCAAGCGGAATCGTTTGGAACACAAAGAACCATGCAACATGACTCTCTCTAATAACAAACAGTGCCTCCCTGGAACGCACCACCGCAACTCTCCACAAAAAAGGAAGGAAAACATTTCCATACACAGCGCCAGTAGTGTGCCTGTTGCATTGGCAACACAGTGCCAACTCGGCTTCACTTCCATGCACCTCACAGTGACTCGCCAGAGAAAATGCATGTAACACACACGTGGACAAACATGACTCTGGCTAATGACAATACTTACCCCCGCCGTTTTCACATCCATTCCTCTCCAAGAGAACGAGCGAGCGGAATCATTTGGAAATACCAAAAGCATACAACCGTGGTAACTTGACTCTGACCAATGCGTTAACATGCTTCCCATGAGTTCATGTCCATGCCTCTCCAAATGAACTGGCGAGCAGAATCGTTTGGAACACAAAAAACCATCAACATAACTCTGAGTAACGCCAAGCCATGCCCCTGTGGATCACACAAAAACACTAAAATCAAAAAAATGCGAACATCCCACCGACTAACAATTAAGATGGCAAGCAAAAAACAAGCTCATGGAAGTACACAGAAAGTTTCAGCAATCTTGATGTCCAAACAGACGGTCGAAGATTCGAGACGCTTCACCATTTCCATAGGAGGCTGAGCGCTGGTGGCCCCACTTCCATGCGCCTCATCGTGGAACGTCATAGAAAACATCTGCAACACGCGCAGGCACGAACGTGACTCTGGGTGACACAAAACCATGCCCACGTCGATGTCACCACACTAAAATAAAAAAACGCTCCCGCATCTAAGCCCATAGAAAGTTACACCAATCTTGATGTGAAACCGGACGGTCAAAGATTCGCGACGGTTGGACCATTTCCCTCTCTCCCTCCACTCCTTTCTTCCTTTTGCTTTCGCACCGAAAATCTCGAACACTTCACCAGTTCCCCTCTCTCGAACACCCTCCTCTCTCCTTCTGCCCGCATTGTCCAATCCAGCAGACCAACCAAAAATCCAAATCGCGTTCGCCTCACACACCAGCCGCCATCCACTTCGAGATACGGACAGTCGGTGGGTGCCCGCGAAAGCATCAAAAACCTCTCCCCGTGGCGGCGGCGGCTGACGGCGACGACCCCTGCTCGCGGCGGAGGTACCAACAGAGAGCAGGGAGAAAAAGCAGCCGATGGATGCGACGAATCCCTCACAAGCAATCGAAGGTAAAAAATATTAATCCATTACATTCCATTACCATAGTTTGATCAAAGCGTTTTTCCCCCTTTTTGACGGACATGAACCCTAACCGCCACACAAAACCGCGTTTCCAAAAAGTCTGTTTAGACTTTTCTAGAAAAATTGAAATAAGGTAGACACACGTGCAATATGATGCTACCACTATCCGTCACAGAAATCTGCTCGCAAGATATTTGCCTAAAACGTATTGTGCATGCCAGAACTATCTAGGACACCGCTCTAGATTCAAACCATGAGAGCATCCTTAAATTCAAAACCTGCTATTTACACGAGATTCTATATATCCGTTGATTGTATCTGTTTCAAATTATGTGCCTCTCTCATATCAACATCCGTGCTCCAATAATAGATCCAGATGTGTGCTTATAGTGTGAAACAATCTGTGCCTCTCCGACAGTGCCGTTTTTTGTGTCCATGGGATGCATCTCCTCTTTTTGCTGTGAAATTAAATTTTGCTTCTACTGCTGCTAACGCCTAGGCTTTTTTACGCAGCAAGGAATGGTAATAAGGAAAACAGGGTACCTGCAGAACATCCTGCCGTGCAGCAAGGTACTATAAAAGGCTCACACAAACCATATAACAAAAACTATGTAGCAGCAGCAGTAAGTTAACCACTTACGCCCACACAATCTTGGGAATTACACTTTGATGAAAATTTTCACACACTATGTGTATCATTATTCATTCAAGAACATTTTATCTTACCCTCTAAACCTTACAATTATATTTACAGAATATCATTTATAGTGTTTTTTTAATATATAAAAAGACCTCCCCTCATTGATATGGACTTGACAGCAGCCATACTGCTCACACCTGACCCTAATTTCCATCACTCATTGGCCAAACCAAGAGTTAGGAGGAAAACTTGATATAACAAGAAAACAATGGATTGATCGCCTTTTTGTTGGGGAACGTTACAGAAAACAAAAATTTTCCTATGGTTTCACCAAGATCCATCTATGAGTTCATCTAGCAACGAGTCATCGGATGCATCTACATACCTTTGCAGATCGCGGGCGGAAGCGTTCAAAGAACATGGATGAAGTAGTCGTACACGACGTGATCCAAATCACCGGAGATCCTAGCGCCGAACGGACGGCACCTCCACGTTCAACACACGTACGGTCAGCGTAACGTCTCCTTCTTCTTGATCCAGAAAGAGGGAAGAAAAGGTTGAGGAAAATGGCTCCAGCAGCAGCACAACGGCGTGGTGATGGTGGAGCTGCAGTACTCCGTCAGGGCTTCGCCAAGCACTATGGAGGAAGAGGAGGAGTTGGAGAGGGAGAGGGAGGCAACCAAAGGCGTGTCTCAAGAGCCCTCCTTCCCCCACTATATATAGGAGGGCCTAGGGGGGGGCGCTGGCCTAGGAGATCCAATCTCCTGGGGGGGCGGCCAAGGGAGGTTTCCCTCCCCCCAAGGCACCTAGGGGGTGCCTTCCACTAGTAGGACTCCTCCCCTATGGAAACCCTAGGCGCATGGGCCTCTAGGGGCTGGTGCCCTTGGCCCATGTAGGCCAAGGCGCACCCCCTACAGCCCATGTGCCCCCCCGGGTAGGTGGCCCCACCCGTTGGGCCCCCGGGACCCCTCCGGTGGTCCCGGTACAATACCGATAACCCCGAAACTTGTCCCGATGGCCGAAACAACACTTCCTATATATAATTCTTTACCTCCGAACCATTCTGGAACTCCTCGTGACGTACGGGATCTCATCCGGGACTCCGAACAACATTCGGGTTACTACATATACATATCCCTACAACCCTAGCGTCACCGAACCTTAAGTGTGTAGACCCTACGGGTTCGGGAGACATATAGACATGACCGAGACGACTCTCCGGTCAATAACCAACAGCGGGATCTGGATACCCACGTTGGCTCCCACATACTCCACGATGATCTCATCGGATGAACCACGATGTCGAGGATTCAAGCAACCCCGTATGCAATTCCCTTTGTCAATCGATATGTTACTTGCCCGAGATTCGATCGTCGGTATCCCAATACCTCATTCAATCTCGTTACCGGCAAGTCACTTTACTCGTACCGTAATGCATGATCCCGTGACCAGACACTTGGTCACTTTGAGCTCATTACGATGATGCATTATCGAGTGGGCCAAGTGATACCTCTCCGTCATACGGAGTGACAAATCCCAGTCTTGATCCGTGTCAACCCAACAAACACTTTCGGAGATACCCGTAGTATACCTTTATAGTCACCCAGTTACGTTGTGATGTTTGGTACACCCAAAGCACTCTTACGGTATCCGGGAGTTACACGATCTCATGGTCTAAGGAAAGGATACTTGACATTGGAAAAACTCTAGCAAACGAACTACACGATCTTTATGCTATGTTTAGGATTGGGTCTTGTCCATCACATCATTCTCCTAATGATGTGATCTCGTTATCAATGACATCCAATGTCCATAGTCAGGAAACCATGACTATCTGTTGATCAACGAGCTAGTCAACTAGAGGCTTACTAGGGACATGTTGGTGTCTGTTATTCACACATGTATTATGATTTCCGGATAACACAATTATAGCATGAATAAAGACAATTATCATGAACAAGGAAATATAATAATAATGCTTTTATTATTGCCTCTAGGGCATATTTCCAACAGTCTCCCACTTGCACTAGAGTCAATAATCTAGTTACATTGTGATGAATCGAACACCCATGGAATTCTGGTGTTGATCATGTTTTGCCCTAGGGAGAGGTTTAGTCAACGGATCTGCTACATTTAGGTCCGTATGTACTTTACAAATATCTATGTCTCCATCTTGAACATTTTCACGAATGGAGTTGAAGCGACGCTTGATGTGCCTTGTCTTCTTGTGAAACCTGGGCTCCTTGGCAAGTGCAATAGCTCCAGTGTTGTCACAGAAGAGCTTGATCGGCCCCGATGCATTGGGTATGACTCCTAGGTCGGTGATGAACTCCTTCACCCATATTACTTCATGTGCTGCCTCCGAGGCTGCCATGTACTCCGCTTCACATGTAGATCCCGCCACGATGCTCTGCTTGCAACTGCACCAGCTTACTGCCCCACCATTCAAAATATACACGTATCTGGTCTGTGACTTAGAGTCATCCAGATCTGTGTCGAAGCTAGCGTCGACGTAACCCTTTACGACGAGCTCTTCGTCACCTCCATAAATGAGAAACATTTCCTTAGTCCTTTTCAGGTACTTCTGGATATTTGTCGGAGTAATGGGACACGGATACCCCGAAGACAGCAAGAAGATATTTCAAGACATCGGGGCTAGCAAAGCCCCTCAGTCCGACTGCGCCAACCAGCCGGCTGCCGACTGCGCCGACCAGTCGGCTGCCGACTGCAGCCCGACCCGACACCGACAAGACACCGACGGGGCGACCGTACCGTGACGTCATCTACAGTGTACCGTGTCCCCTGGGTACTGATTTATAAAGTACCCCGGGGGACAAGCATGACATGTACCATGCCACTAGCCATGCCTACATGGCTTGGCATGTAAGCTACCCAAGGTAGCTTACAACCAAAGCCACTACCACCCATGCCACTAGCTAGCTAGCTACCATGCCTACATGGCTTACATCCTAAGCTAACTCCCACTATATATATGAGATCCATCCATCCATCCAGGGAGGATGGACTCACTCGGACACACACTCACGCATGCGTGCTCAGGCACATGCGGCCACACACACCTAAGCTCATACGCATATATACGAGGTCGGATGCACTTGGCACTGATCTCAGATACAGCTCCAGGAGCAACTCTGTACCAGATATACCAGATATACTCAGACATGCAGGAGTAGGGGTATTATCTCTCCGAAGAGCCCCGAACCTGGGTAAACTACCGCGTGCTACTCGCAAAGCCGCTCCCGGTCCTATCAGCAGCAGTCCTACCCACACACTAAACCCTTGTGGCATCTGTCGACTCGCAAGCCCCCCGTGAGAAATACCACGACAATATTCTTGACCGCTGTCCAGTGTTCCTTGCCAGGATTACTTTGGTACCTTCCTACCAAACGTACAACAAGGTTTACATCAGGTCTGGTACACAGCATGGCATACATAATAGAACGTATGGCTGAGGCATAGGGGATGACACTCATCTCTTCTATCTCTTATGCCGTGGTCGGACATTGAGCTGAGCTCAATTTCATACCTTGTAACACAGGCAAGAACCCCTTCTTAGATTGATCCATATTGAACTTCTTCAATATCTTATCAAGGTGTGTGCTTTGTGAAAGACCTATGAGGCGTCTTGATCTATCTCTATAGATCTTGATGCCTAATATATAAGCAGCTTCTCCAAGGTCCTTCATTGAAAAACTCTTATTCAAGTAGGCCTTGATGCTGTCCAAGAGTTCTATATCATTTCCCATCAAGCGTATGTCATCTACATATAATATGAGAAATGCTACAGAGCTCCCACTCACTTTCTTGTAAACGCGGGCTTCTCCATAAGTCTGCGTAAACCCAAACGGTTTGATCATCTCATCAAAGCGAATGTTCCAACTCCGAGATGCTTGCACCAGCCCATAAATCGAGCGTTGGAGCTTGCACACCTTGTCAGCATTCTTAGGATCGACAAAACCTTCCGGCTGCATCATATACAATTCTTCCTTAAGGAAACCATTAAGGAATGCCGTTTTGACGTCCATTTGCCATATCTCATAATCGTAGAATGCGGCAATTGCTAACATGATTCGGACGGACTTTAGCTTCGCTATCGGTGAGAAAGTCTCATCGTAGTCAACCCCTTGAACTTGTGGATAACCCTTAGCGACAAGCCGAGCTTTATAGATGGTCACATTACCATCCGTGTCTGTCTTCTTCTTAAAGATCCATTTATTTTCTATGGCTCGCCGTTCAACGGGCAAGTCAGTCAAAGTCCATACTTCATTTTCATACATGGATCCTATCTCGGATTTCATGGCTTCTAGCCATTTGTCGGAATCCGGGCCCGCCATCGCTTCTTCATAGTTCGAAGGTTCACCGTTGTCTAACAACATGATTTCCAAGACAGGGTTTCCGTACCACTCTGGTGCGGAACGTGTCCTTGTGGACCTTCGAATTTCAGTAGCAACTTGATCTGAAGTTTCGTGATCATCATCATTAACTTCCTCTCTAGTCGGTGCAGGCACCTCAGGAACATTTTCTTGAGTTGCGCCATTTTCTGGTTCAAGAGGTAATACTTCATCAAGTTCTACTTTCCTCCCACTTACTTCTTTCGAGAGAAACTCCTTCTCTAGAAAGGATCCATTCTTGGCAACAAAGACCTTGCCTTCGGATCTGAGGTAGAAGGTATGCCCAATAGTTTCTTTAGGGTATCCTATGAAGACGCATTTTTCTGACTTGGGTTCGAGATTTTCAGGTTGAAGTTTCTTGACATAAGCATCGCATCCCCAAACTTTTAGAAACGACAGCTTAGGTTTCTTCCCAAACCATAATTCATACGGTGTCGTCTCAACGGATTTCGACGGAGCCCTATTTAAAGTGAATGCGGCAGTCTCTAAAGCATAGCCCCAAAAAGATAGTGGTAAATCGGTAAGAGACATCATAGATCGCACCATATCTAATAGAGTGTGATTACGACGTTCGGACACACCATTACGCTGAGGTGTTCTAGGCGGCGTGAGTTGTGAAACTATTCCACATTTTCTTAAGTGTGTGCCAAATTCGTGACTCAAGTATTCTCCTCCACGATCTGATCGTAGAAACTTGATTTTCCTGTCACGTTGATTCTCAACCTCACTCTGAAATTCCTTGAATTTTTCAAAGGTTTCAGACTTGTGTTTCATTAAGTAGATATACCCATATCTACTCAAGTCATCAGTGAGGGTGAGAACATAACGATAGCCACCGCGAGCCTCAACGCTCATTGGACCGCACACATCAGTATGTATGATTTCCAATAAGTTGGTTGCTCGCTCCATTGTTCCTAAGAACGGAGTCTTGGTCATTTTACCCATGAGGCATGGTTCACACGTGTCAAATGATTCATAATCAAGAGACTCTAAAAGTCCATCTGCATGGAGCTTCTTCATGCGTTTGACACCTATGTGACCAAGGCGGCAGTGCCACAAGTATGCGGGACTATCATTATCAACCTTACATCTTTTGGTACTCACATTATGAACATGTGTAGCATTACGTTCGAGATTCATAAAGAATAAACCATTCACCATTGGAGCATGACCATAGAACATATCTCTCATATAAATAGAACAACCATTATTCTCGGATTTAAATAAGTAGCCATCTCGAATTAAACGAGATCCCGATACAATGTTCATGCTCAAAGCTGGCACTAAATAACAATTATTAAGGTTTAAAACTAATCCCAAAGGTAAATGTAGAGGTAGCGTGCCGACGGCGATCACATTGACCTTGGAACCATTCCCGACGCGCATCGTCACCTCGTCCTTCGCCAGTTTCCGCTTATTCCGCAGCTCCTGCTTTGAGTTACAAATGTGAGCAACTGCACCGGTATCAAATACCCAGGAGCTACTACGATTACTGGTAAGGTACACATCAATTACATGTATATCACATATACCTTTTGTTTTGCCGGCCTTCTTGTCCGCTAAGTATTTGGGGCAGTTCCGCTTCCAGTGACTGCTTCCCTTGCAATAAAAGCACTCAGTCTCGGGCTTGGGTCCATTCTTTGGCTTCTTCCCGGCAGCTTGCTTGCCAGGCGTGGCAACTCCCTTGCCGTCCTTCTTGAAGTTCTTTTTACCCTTGCCCTTCTTGAACTTAGTGGTTTTATTGACCATCAACACTTGATGTTCCTTCTTGACTTCTACCTCTGCTGATTTCAGCATTGCAAATACCTCAGGAATGGTCTTTTGCATCCCTTGCATATTGAAGTTCATCACAAAGCTCTTGTAGCTTGGTGGAAGCGACTGGAGGATTCTGTTAATGACCCCATCATCCGGGAGAT
The DNA here is from genome assembly GCA_034509565.1 of Triticum monococcum. NCBI lineage: Eukaryota > Viridiplantae > Streptophyta > Magnoliopsida > Poales > Poaceae > Triticum > Triticum monococcum. The sequence continues at coordinate 69,028,848 of CM067843.1, read as the reverse complement.
TAACTCCCAGCTGGGTCAAGCGGTTATGTAACCCAGACATAGTGAGTATGTGCTCACTGACAGAACTATTTTCCTCCATCTTACAGCTGAAGAATTTGTCGGAGACTTCATATCTCTCGATCAGGGCATGAGCTTGGAAAACCATTTTCAGCTCTTCGAACATCTCATATGCTCCATGTCTCTCAAAACGCTTTTGGAGCCCCGGCTCTAAGCTGTAAAGCATGCCGCACTGAACGAGGGAGTAGTCATCAACACGTGTCTGCTAAGCGTTCATAACGTCTTGGTTCTGTGGGACGGGAGCTTCACCTAGCGGTGCTTGTAGGACATAATCTTTCTTGGCAGCTATGAGGATGATCCTCAGGTTCCGGACCCAGTCCGTATAGTTGCTGCCATCATCTTTCAGCTTGGTTTTCTCTAGGAACGCATTGAAGTTGAGGACTACGTTGGCCATTTGATCTACAAGACATATTGTAAAGATTTTAGACTAAGTTCATGATAATTAAGTTCATCTAATCAAATTATTCAATGAACTCCCACTTAGATAGACATCCCTCTTCTAGTCATCTAAGTATAACATGATCCGAGTTAACTAGGCCGTGTCCGATCATCACGTGAGACGGACTAGTCAACTTCGGTGAACATCTTCATGTTGATCGTATCTTCTATACGACTCATGCTCGACCTTTCGGTCTTCTGTGTTCCGAGGCCATGTCTGTACATGCTAGGCTCGTCAAGTCAACCTAAGTGTTTGCATGTGTAAATCTGTCTTACACCCGTTGTATGTGAACGTTAGAATCTAACACCCGATCATCACGTGGTGCTTCGAAACAACGAACTGTCGCAATGGTGCACAGTTAGGGGGAACACTTCTTGAAATTATTATGAGGGATCATCTTATTTACTACCGTCGTTCTAAGTAAACAAGATGCAAAAACATGATAAACATCACATGCAATCAAGTAATAAACGTGACATGATATGGCCAATATCACATAGCTCCTTTGATCTCCATCTTGGGGCTCCATGATCATCTTGTCACCGGCTTGACACCATGATCTCCATCATCGTGTCTCCATGAAGTTGCTCGCCAACTATTACTTCTACTACTAAGGCTAACGCGTTTAGCAATAAAGTAAAGTAATTTACATGGCGTTTCTCAATGACACGCAGGTCATACAAAAAATAAAGACAACTCCTATGGCTCCTGCCGGTTGTCATACTCATCGACATGCAAGTCGTGATTCCTATTACAATAGCATGAACATCTCATACGTCACATATATATCATTCATCATTCATCACAACTTTGGCCATATCATATCACAAAGCACTTGCTGCAAAAACAAGTTAGACGTCCTCTAATTGTTGCTGCAAGTTTTACGTGGCTGAATTAGGGTTCTAGCAAGAATGTTTTCTTACCTACGTGAAAGCCACAACATCATTTGTCAACTTCTATTTACCCTTCATAAGGACCCTGTTCATCGAATCTGCTCCAACTAAAGTAGGAGAGACAGACACCCGCCAGCCACCTTATGCAACTAGTGCATGTTAGTCGGTGGAACCGGTCTCACGTAAGCGTACGTGTAAGGTTGGTCCGGGCCGCTTCATCCCACAATACCGTTGAAGCAACATAAGACTAGTAGCGGCAAGAAAGGTTGACAACATCTACGCCCACAACCAATTGTGTTCTACTCGCGCAAGAAGAACTACGCATAGACCTAGCTCATGATGCCACTGTTGGGGAACGTTGCAGAAAACAAAAAATTTCCTACGGTTTCACCAAGATCCATCTATGAGTTCATCTAGCAACGAGTCATCGGATGCATCTACATACCTTTGCAGATCGCGAGCGGAAGCGTTCAAAGAACGTGGATGAAGTAGTCGTACACGACGTGATCCAAATCACCGGAGATCCTAGTGCCCAACGGACGGCACCTCCGCGTTCAACAAACGTACGGTCAGCGTAACGTCTCCTTCTTCTTGATCCAGCAAGAGGGAAGAAGAGGTTGAGGAAGATGGCTCCAGCAGCAGCACAACGGCGTGGTGATGGTGGAGCTGCAGTACTCCGTCAGGGCTTCGCCAAGCACTATGGAGGAAGAGGAGGAGTTGGAGAGGGAGAGGGAGGCAACCAAAGGCGTGTCTCAAGAGCCCTCCTTCCCCCACTATATATAGGAGGGCCTAGGGGGGGCGCTGGCCTAGGAGATCCAATCTCCTGGGGGGGCGGCCAAGGGAGGTTTCCCTCCCCCCAAGGCACCTAGGGGGTGCCTTCCACTAGTAGGACTCCTCCCCTATGGAAACCCTAGGCGCATGGGCCTCTAGGGGCTGGTGCCCTTGGCCCATGTAGGCCAAGGCGCACCCCCTACAACCCATGTGGCCCCCCCGGGTAGGTGGCCCCACCCGGTGGGCCCCCGGGACCCCTCCGGTGGTCCCGGTACAATACCGATAACCCCGAAACTTGTCCCGATGGCCGAAACAGCACTTCCTATATATAATTCTTTACCTCCGGACCATTCCGGAACTCCTCGTGACGTCCGGGATCTCATCCGGAACTCCGAACAACATTCGGGTTACTGCATATACATATCCCTACAACCCTAGCGTCACCGAACCTTAAGTGTGTAGACCCTATGGGTTCGGGAGACATGTAGACATGACCGAGACGACTCTTTGGTCAATAACCAACAGCGGGATCTGGATACTGGCTCCCACATACTCCACGATGATCTCATCGGATGAACCACGATGTCGAGGATTCAAGCAACCCCGTATGCAATTCCCTTTGTCAATCGATATGTTACTTTCCCGAGATTCGATCGTCGGTATCCCAATACCTCGTTCAATCTCGTTATCGGCAAGTCACTTTACTCGTACCGTAATGCATGATCCCGTGACCAGACACTTGGTCACTTTGAGCTCATTACGATGATGCATTACCGAGTGGGCCCAGTGATACCTCTCCGTCATACGGAGTGACATATCCCAGTCTTGGTCCGTGTCAACCCAACAAACACTTTCGGAGATACCCGTAGTATACCTTTATAGTCACCCAGTTACGTTGTGACGTTTGGTACACCCAAAGCACTCTTACGGTATCCGGGAGTTACACGATCTCATGGTCTAAGGAAAGGATACTTGACATTGGAAAAACTCTAGCAAACGAACTACACGATCTTTATGCTATGTTTAGGATTGGGTCTTGTCCATCACATCATTCTCCTAATGATGTGATCTCGTTATCAATGACACCCAATGTCCATAGTCAGGAAACCATGACTATCTGTTGATCAATGAGCTAGTCAACTAGAGGCTTACTAGGGACATGTTGGTGTCTGTTATTCACACATGTATTACGATTTCCGGATAACACAATTATAGCATGAATAAAGACAATTATCATGAACAAGGAAATATAATAATAATGCTTTTATTATTGTCTCTAGGGCATATTTCCAACACTTTTTACCTCAGGAAATGAAAGAAAAGGGCTATCTTATGAATCTATGTAGATTAAGTTTCAGATTCTTTTTGTGCAGTCGTGGAAGACATGGTTTGAAAACTATATCCCATTTATTTCGATTTTGCTACGTAATCCTTTTGTTACATAATCATCGTGCAGGTGACGGATCTGCAGGAGGAGATATTGAAACGATTTTTTCTGAACTTAACAGTGCATATCCAGAAAAACCACTCATCTCTCCTGACCCGTCAGAAAAAAGAACGAAGCGGAACATGGACAACGAAGCACCCGAGCAAGTGCCAACACCAACTTTGAGCAGGGAGCTATAAAAAGAGAGGCCATCAGAAACCAAGACTGCCGTTCCTCCTAGAACAAAAATACAAAAGACAAAGGGCAAAACTCAACTCATCAGCGACAGTGCTACCTTGCAGCAGCAGCAGCCAAGACCTCTAATGGTGCTCCCGCCAGCAGTTACAGGGGTCAAGAATGAATTAACTAAAACCAAGAAGAAAAACAAAAGACAACGGTTGGAATAAGGCGAGGATGATGCCAGCAAAGAGTCAGAGCATGATGCTGCCGACGACGACGATGGCACAAAACATGATGATGACCTCATTCGTGCAGAGGGCGATGACACCGCATGGGACAACGGTGGCACCACAGAGGACAGCAACAATGATGTAAAACACATTTTCTCTACAGATTTTTCCTACCAATTTACACCCATGAAAACCAAACCATCCTCTAAAACAAAACACTCTTTTTCTACACAGGGAAAACCAAGACAGAAGCGTACAAAGAGGATGAAGACAAGTGGAAAAGAATTGGCAGCACCAACGGATAATGAACATGAGGCAACAACAAATAAGGACAAATGCGAAATCAAGGCGGGAGCAGCATTTGATTAGGTCAATAGAGCATGGAAATTACTAAAAGAACGTCACCGGCAAGATGTTAGGATGGCCGGGTTTGGAAGCATAGAGAAATGCCAAATAAAGCGCTCCATCTGCAAACCGCTTACAGCACACATCTACGACAACCTGGACACAGAAAGCATGACAATAACATTCGGTGACGCTGATCAGCTGAAAGTAATCAAGATTACCAGGGAAGCTATACACAAGGTGTTTGGATACCCAAACAGCACAGAAAAGTCAGCACCAAGGCCAGAGAAGATCCCAACTTCAATGAAAGAACTGATCACAGAACTTGGCCTCAAGAAAATGGATTTCCATCACGACGATCTGTTTAAAGAACTACAAAACTTGGTGAAAGTAGATGACGAACAATCAAATAGGAAATCAGTTAAAATATTTTTCCTTATTTTTTTCCACAACATTGTCTGTGGAACAACCTCCCCTACCTTCAGCAACACAAGCCATTATGGTCAAGGACTTGGACTATCCAGAAATGGCAAAGATGGATTTCTGCGAGGTAATCGTCGAAAGTATTAAGGAAGGAGCCAAGATATGGCAGAAGCGCAGGTTTTTGCCTCAAGAAGAAAAGAACAAAAAGCATCTCTATGGTTTGGCACAGGGACCAGTAATAATGTACCTCGACTCCCTGCTGCTGCCGACCGACACAATAGAAATGCGCAAGATTACAAAGACAATGGACAAGACATCATTACTGCGAGCAAACCACCTAAGAGAGAGTGACCTAAAGAAAATAGCTAGAGCAGACATGAAAAAGGACGGAAAAGCACGACCAGATGACTATGAATTTGGCAAGATAAAGGTATAGCCCTATTGAATATATATGCATTATACCTTATAAAAATGGTTTCCAGTCTAACCAATTCCATTCTGCCGAAACAATGCAGACATGGAAAGGAACAGAAGAGAGGATCTTCTATGCCAGCACAGCAACACCTTCGCATTCATTACAGATGATACCAGCACAACAACAGGAGCACCAGCAGACGACCAAGCTACTACCACCTCCAACCAAGCGCCAGGACAAAGCACATGTCAGCACGAGTGGAAGCAAGGAATCAGTCACAGGCACCAGCACAGGATCATATGAAATATTCGCAAGGATAGAAGAAACGTTGAAACAAGTACTCGACGAAACAAAACAGATACCGGGAATAAAGACCAGGACTGGACACCAATGCAGCGAACAAGAGGAGGAATTAGATGAAAACATGAAGAACTCAGTGGTGCAACAAACAACAACCCTGATTGATTCTCTCGAACAACTTAGAAAATTTCAGGACATTGTTTGCACAGTGAGCTTACAAGAAGAGCCGTCGCTGAAGTTGCAGGATGGAGCAGACGCAGGAGCCACAACTGCACTTGTACATGGCAACCACACGAAAGAAGTCGCAGCCACAGCAGAACCATGAGCGAGGATAAAAAGGAAGAAGGAAGAACAAGACCAACAAAACAAACATCAAAGGAAGAAAAGAATAACAAAATCAAGAACACAGGCCTCGAGAATTAGCCAGAGGGAGACAAAAGAACATAACAAGGTGCAAAAAGAGTAAAGCAAAGAGCATGTATCAACCAATACAGCAAGTGCCGAAGGACAGCAAGAACAAGGTAGAAAAGTAGCTGCAGAAGCAGAGAATCCAGATGAAAAACAGGTAAATGAGAACAAATACATCATCCATGTAACTAGAAAGCGATGCTTTCAAAGTTGAACTTAAAAAATTTGTCTTCAATTCTGTCAGGGACACGGCAAGAGAACGCCACCGAAACATAAAGGTCAACAGCAGCATGTCATCAAGAACACCGAGCAAGAGGATGGAAGCAATAGAACAAGCAACCCAACAACAGATGATGCTCCCTCAAAAGCATCAACAGGAGCAGTACAAGAGACGAACAGGGTCGGAGGCAGCAAAGAAGTGAGTACAAAAATCAGTCTCTTCTTTCTAAAAAGTCTCTTCTCTCTAAACTAGAAATGGTCTTGAGTTAGCTGACAAATCTGCAACAAAATATACACTTAGCCGGACAAGTATCATATCAACGCTCCCGCAAATGAGGCACGGGCTGATCTAGCATCGACCGTTAACAGCACGGCACAAAAACAAGAAGAAAACAACAAAGAAGAGGTAAAACTTCCAAACCCACCTCGCCCAAATACCGTCAACTCATATTGTTTCATCTATCAGCTATTACAAGCACAACAAAGAGAAGAGGATGCCCATGCAAAGCAGAAAGTTTATATAGAAGAGCTCTCGAGCACAAGAGCATTTCAGATGACCGATACAGGGGAGAAAGCCTCGGACACTGCACCCGGTAACACACACAAGGCTGGTATACAAAGCAAAGAAAAAGTGGATGCAGAAACTGATATCCCAGCCACCGGCGCAAAGGTAAAATTCAACTGCACCCGGTTACTGCCCAGCACAACCTGTCACAGCAACACAAGAATTACAAGCAATGAACCATGCTTTTCCTTTTTTTCATGAAACGCAGGAAACAAACGAGGACGGTCATCCCGAAGAACAGCAAGGGGTACAAACAGAACAAACCAAAAAACAAGGGCAAATGGTGACTAAAATGGTACCTAGTACGCCGACCAAACAACAGTCTTCATGTGACAAATACAACCGAGAAGACATGCCACCAACATCGAAGACCAACGAGGTAAAGCTACACGCACCTGCTCCTACGATGTTAAAAAAAAGTTATGCATGCATAGATGAAGTCCAAACTTTATTTACATTTTTTGACTAAACAGAAGAAAGAAACAAATGAAGCAGAAGATGTGCCTCAAGAAGCGATAGAAAGTGCTGCTACCGCTCGACAATGTACAAAAACTCCAGAAGACAGAAGAAGTGACAGGAATGGCAAAAGAGAGATTGAATGTAGAGGTCAAGCTACAAAACCTCTTTCTATAGCATATAAAAAATATACACATTTTAATTACTTTTTTGCGTTCCGACAGATGCAAGAAACGGAGGAGAGCACCAATATTCAAGACCAACAAACACAACAACACAAGGGAATGGAACAATCAGAAGATGTTCTTCCAACAATGGACAACGTAACCGCCGTAGACCAAGCCAGAAAACCTTCGCTGTCCAAGCAAGAAATAACAGGGATGCCAATGTCGACGCAAAAGACTGAAAAGGTGAAGTGATATAACCTGCTTTTAAGGAAATTAGATATTTGAGTGAACAAAGACACAAATGCAATCTCATTTACCTACCTCTATGTCTCAACGGCCACAAGACAAAAACGACGACACCACGGAAGAACAAAACGAAAAAGATCCAGAGGAGCTCCAAAAACCTCCACTCAAAGAAGAAAAGCTCGAAGAGGCAGCACTGGCGGAAACGGCTGAAAAGGTGAAGCTACAAAAAAACGTTCAAAGACACACTTAAACATTTGAGTATTTTTCTTAGGGAACTGACACTAAACTACAATGAAAATAATGAGCATATTTAATTATTTTTTAACCACGCTTTTACACGACAACGCAGAAACCTCAACAAGACACGCACGCAGACACAAGCAAAGAAGCGAAGGGCCACGGTGCATTGGAAGACCATGCAGCAAACATTCCAGAGAGAGTCAGACAACAACAAGAAAAAGGCCGCACCATCAGACAAGAAACATTGTTCTGTAAAAGATGTTGCCGCCACAAACACGACGGTAAGCCAGGACGGCACTCAAACAGAACATGAACCATTGATCATACAAAACCTGGCCATCGAAGAAGGCACAAAAGATGAAGGGATCGAACGCCTGTACAACAACGTCATGACAGCGAATGAGGACAAAGGGTAAGTTCATGTTACCACCAACGAATTATATTCCTCCAATGATTTTCTCCCTTAAATATTTTACATGTATACCTGTATATATATATATATATATATATGTGTGTGTGTGTGTGTGTGTGTGTGTGTGTGTGTGTTGTAGGCACAAGTTTTTATAAATACAGAGACGTCAACAGTAACGGTGAGCCTCATGGCGGAAAGCTTCAAGTCTGGAAAGGCAGTGCGCAGCGAAACCATGGCAGTCATGCTACAGATGTTGAAAAAGCAATTCAGGGGCACAAAGAGAAAGATTCTATCAACATACAACACCGTAAGTAAACCTCAAGTTTCAACAAATGAATATCACTATATCGATCAATCAACCTTTCTGTACAATTGAATTTACAAATCTCTTTTACGCACATGTGACAAAAAAGCAGGCATCAATACGCATGGCCAACCACGAAGATCCATTGGAGTTGAAAAATAAAGACGAAGCACGCGTCAGAGACAAGACAATGCCTAAAAGGCTTAAAAGATTCCTTGATCTAGAAGAAGGAGAGCAACTACAAGATTTCGACATAGTAAGCACATCTCATGTTACAGATAAGAAATACAATCTCGGCACTACAATTCCGTCTAACCATCAACAAATCATGACTAAATTCAAGAAGGATCCCTTATTTATTTATTTTCCATTTTGTAGTTCTTTCTACCAGTTTGCATAGGTGGGCCTGTTCAAGAAGGAGCTGTGGGCCACTACTTCGTTGTTACAATAAACATGAAGAAAGAGCGCTTCGAACTCCTTGAATCTTTAGCAGTTGAACATGAAGGAACAATGGATTACTTCTACACAGTAACAAACAGAGTAAAGAGGATATGGAAGCAAGTAAGCAAATTGCTCCAGCTATCTCCAAGTAGTATTGACCATTTCAAAAAGGTCAAAATGCAGGTGCCACTTCAGGGAGCAACGTAAGCACTACAAACCTTTCTCCTTTTCCTCACTCACTGTAACAATTAAACTATTAATTCAATCCATAAAAAACATAGGATGCTAGGACAACTTCACCTAAACTGCCCAACCATCTTTGGACAACGACAATAACCAATCATCCTTCTACCTGCAGACTCGACTGTGCGTTCTATATGTTCATGAACGCAAAGCACTACACCGACGGTGGAGAAACAGTGTACCTAACAAAAGAACAAGTCCCGGGGTTGAGGAAGAAAATTCTCTATCAAATAATCAGGCAATACAGAGATACAGCCGCACTGTCATTAATCAACTACACCAAAGGTTTCTCTTTCTCAAGACAACAAAGTAAAATTCTACTTATATAATTTTCAGAGACACACCAATAATTTTTTATTTTTTATTTTAACAGATATGCTGAACTCTGAGGTCGATATGGAAGACAGTGAAATGCAACGAATATATTGTGACATAATTCAAGAAGAGATACCTACAACTCCCGAGCACATTGGGACGAGCGCTCAAGAGATACAAGTTATTGACATTAATGACACAAGCAGCGATGAGGAGAAAGAAGATTATCATGTGAGCAGCAAGGATACCACCAAAGCGTCTGAAGAAGCACTCATGGAAGAACAAGCCCAGACAGATGCTGGTTTACAGAGGGAACAACAGCGCAGCCAGACACTGATTTACAAAAGGAAGACGAACAGAAAGATCCACCGATAGAACCAGGCAGACCACCCCTAGATAAAAAGGCAGAACACATAACAGGCTCTCCTTTAGAAGGTGATAATAGGACAAAGAGCGTACCAACTCGCCAACAAGAGCTTCCCAAACAGAACAAGAACCCTGTTGACGAAGATCGCAAACCAGGAACATCACCCGAGGTGAAACATGCATAAGAAGAAAAGAAGCAGAAAGAGAAGGATTTAACAGAAAAGATACTTGAACAGAGGAAACGTGATGCTGCAATCTCAGTAGAACCGAGCATAAAAAACAACAGCACACAAAAGGAATCACCAACACCTAGGTAGCCTAACGAGCAGGCGCAGTTAGGTCACGACAAGAAAAAGGCAAGGCATCTTCCAAGAGTACAAACAAGATCCCCAAAACCCTCAATGATTCAATCATCAGAGATCAGCTCAGCAAACATAATCTCAATTAAGAGACCATTCAAACGACCAAGCAAGGAACCTGGGAAAGTCAAGGTTGCATCACTTGTTCTAGGAGATTTCATTTATAGAGAAAAGGCCATACAACACTATAGATATCTGATGAGCCGACAAGGACAGAGAGAATGACAGGGTAAGCAGATTCTCCTAGTTCCATGGAAACAACTACAGAGAGCTACAGATTCTCTAACATCCAACTAACAATTCACTCACCTACTTCCAAACCCTCCTTGCAGACAAGTGCTATATAAATATAAAAGCTCAAACCGAGAAGACTGCATTTCAGCAAAATCCTTCATGGAACAAGCAGGAAAAGGAGAAACACAGATGGAGGGCTCCATGCTAAACGCATTACTGGAGGAATGGGCAGAACAAGAATAGTTCAACCCAGACGACACAATTGTACTCCCTGCAGGTTTCGCAAATGTATGCATACCTCACCCACAAAAACACCACCGCCATTACTACCATAGAATATTTAAGTAAAACCACACACTCTCTTTCTTGAAGCTGGTACTCGGTCAATTATGATAACGGAGAGCTATCAGAATTCAACGAGGATGAAGCACTAAAAGGATTTGAACTCCTCGTGGGAGGTAAAGACATCCTCCATTCAAAGATGGTAAGCTCAGTATTATTACTTAGCACATGACCTATTCTCTTTGATCTTTCAACGATAAAATGAAATTCAAATTTTACATCAACAATGATCTTCGCTCTCAACGTAGATCATGATACCTCACCACACAAACAACCACTACACGCTCTATGTTGTGAACAAGTTCAGAAATAGCATCGACAACCTTGACTCACTGAACTACGTAAACTACACCGATTTGTCTTGGAGTCAACACCACGTGCATCGAGAAGAACTGGTACGTACTTTGTGTACATTGATTTCCTCTTTTCCTCATGATAGTATGATACTCTTACTTTCCTCAATGCCGCACCCAAACAACAAAACCATAATGCAATAAAAGATGAGAAGGATGTCCGTGCTGATGAGCAAGCACCATGGACTAAAACACAAGAACGAACCAGACTGGGAAAGGATAGCAGAAAGGCCTCACAGGGTCTGCACACCAAAGCAAGAAGGAACACAATGCGGTCACTTCACGGCCCAATCTGCGAAATACTCTAATGGGAAAGAACTGGTCAAGGACAGAGAGGATTTTCATGTAAGCTACCACTACATACACGTCAAATAACTTGATTTCTTTATTACCGTAATTAGTTTATTAACAATTGTGATCAACACGTAACTATAAACCATACATTTTCACATGCCTGCAGCCCAGCAAGGTCAATGACGAATGGAAACCGGAGTACGTATACACACTCATATTTGGTAAAACCAACCAAATAAAGGACCATCAACTTCCTGGAAAACTCAAAGATTACAAACCAGAGACAACAAACCTTTTATCACCCATGAAAGGTAATATAACTATTTTCATTTTTACCATCAGTCAACATTACTAGAGCTTCAAATATTTCTTTTAGAAACAACAACCATAATTTTTTATCTGCTTTGACAAAGCGAGATGTAAAAAACCAGCATCAGTCAGAGAGCAGCAAGAAATACCCGCAACACCGGCATTCGTTTCTACACGTGGATAAGGCAAACGAGCTCTACAACATAGTCATGAGTGACACATGGCAGGATGAATTCAAAAGGTAACTTGGTTCCTTTTACACCTCAAATTACCTAAAGTTAGGCAGCAATCACACAAATCAGAAAGGAAACTGCAAAGAACCTTAAATTCCTGTTTATCAAAAGGAAGTACTTGGTTAATGACTTTCTCAACAAAAATTTCTTCTACTGCCCTGAATGTAAGCAGAAAAGTAGTATTCTTGAGAGATCAAGCAAAGACAACTTTTACTGGATCACATCTAAAGGAAATATTTGGGCCTGCAAACAAGAAAAATCTTCAAGGAATGGAAAATAAGGTGCTCGATGAGTTAGCAGAAGCATGGGAAAGCAGCAACCAAACTATACACAAAAGACATAGACTATTATTAGGCCCAAGCTTTGCGGAGGTAAATTTCAAAAAAAAATCACAGTGATCATATAAACTCATCTTTTTCGAACTATTGTTTAATCTCTTGGTACCAATCTATTTTTTCTAACTCATTTTTATCGTTTTTTATTTGTTGCCTGCATCATATTCTGGGTTTAAAGGATAAAAGAAAATCTATGAAGGACTTCAGAGTTGATTTCACATGAGAAAAGGATGTCTTGGTTCCTTTGTTCCTTAAGAAATGTCAATCAGAGAAGCTCAAAATAGCAAAAATGGTAATAGCGTTTTCCATACAACAAAATAAAAATAAGCGTTTCAAAACAGAATACTAAATTCTAAAATCTCCTCTAACAATAAAACTTTTGTACCACAGGTATTCATGCCATTTGAAAAGGAAGACCGATACACACTATTGGTGCTCGACAGATATAAAAGGAAGCTTCAAATCGTCGAACCTGAAGAAACCTCTCTTGAAGAATTAAGAAGGCAAGAATACCTGAAAAATCAACGTGATCGACACGTGCATGATGGCAAACTAATGAAGCAGATTGCTATCATGGAAAAAAACAAAGCCATCAAAGAAAAGGACCATCACAAATACCACGACCATAAAGACAAACTGGTAAGAATTGTAAATAACGCCATCTTTCAGTTTTACAAATTACACTACAGGTATCTCTAAAAACAAATGCAATTCCTAGGTTCCCAGGTTTAAAGAAGTATACGAAATATTACTGGGTGAAAAATTCGAAAAGGAAAATACCAGATGGGGTGTTGAATTTTTATAGGGCGTTCCAAAGGTGAACAAAGGTGAAACCCCGTTTGCTATTCTAAGGTTCGCGCATCTCTTTGATGGCAACCACTTCTTCGAAGACATTGATAATTTCGACGTAAGTTTTCGCTTAAAACTCGCAATAAATCTTCTAGGTATCATACAACTGCATGACCTAATACTGATGTGTTTTTCTCCTTTTTTTCACTGACCTTTTTATAGGATGGCACGGAACAATGGAAAGCACTACAACTGTGCAAGCTAGTATTTAGCGATCAGAATACAATCGAACCCAGCAAAATGGGCGATGAGATTAGAAAGATCTACGACGACATCACGGAATAAAAAGTTGTTGATAAGCGAACGAGCCTAGCTCCATCGAAACATCAGAAGACGGTTTAACCGCACATCATACTATAATAATGAAGCAACAGACTATTTTTATTGATGTAGTTCCTTGATTCTTCAGTAACCAAGCATTCAAACACAAGCCGGTGCCCATGCCCCAACTATCAATCCAGGCGGTTGATGACCATGCCCCATAAAGCACCAAACTCCGTCCCTAGACATACGTGCGTCACGTCGACACACCGTGACTCTACATACTACTCACCTGTGACCACCGGTGACTTTGATGTTTCACAAACATTCCCCCTTTCTAAAACCGTGTGCTGCCGAATGCCACCAACCTACAGAATGAGTCTGGCGTAAGTACAAACATGACTCTCTAAATGAGTATTCAAACAAATGCATGTGGTGCCACCCACTCGCCCCGTTAGAGACCTCACACCTGTGCATCCACAATGGTGCCTTCCTACCTCAGTATTAGCAAGCAAGCCTCTCCGACCACACCACCATGCATCCAGAGGGTTAAGGGCTAGTGATGCCTCTAAAAGCCCCACACCACTCCATGCCCGTGATGCCAGACACGCGTGACTCTCTAGAGGCTTCACAACCGTGACTCCCTAACTTCGTATTCGGAAGCATGCCTCTGGTATCACACTTTTGAATTTTCGCAACAACAAAAACCCCACTTCCATGCCTCTTGGGTCTTCACCTCCGTGCCTTCCGTAACTGCATCTACGTGCCTAACGTGTCACGCCCCGCGACTCTTACATGGTCACGGTACCACGCCCATGTCTCTTCACAAACGTCACAACAGTACATCTCTAACCGAGCATTCCAACACATGCCTCTGAGACCACACTATTGTGCACCAACAACGTTGATACCCGTGCATTGAGAAGTCGCAATCCCGTGCCTTGCGCACAACCTTGACTCTACACACTTCCAAACCGCGACCCTGTAACTATGTATTCGGAGCTCAACTCTGCTACTCCGTCCACGTGCCTCCGCCCTCCTCTAGTAACACACGCCGGTGACTCTAGAGACTCAAACCTGTGCCTCTCTAACTGCGTATTCCGACCCATACCACTCCTGCCACTCCTCAACAAGCCGCGCTTGTGTGAACAACTAAAGTGTACTCAGCGCAAAAATACTGCTTTGCATTTTGTTGTTTTTAGAGTAAAAAGCAACATTACTACTTCAAAATCACATGATTGCTGAATAAACATAGTACTTAGCAAGCTAAATAACTTGCTCAATCACATGAACAAACTACAACTTGACATAAGGAAACTTGTTTAACCTGATACAGATGACATTACAAACTCCTTCGTTTGAACAGAAGTAAACTACAAACCTGATACAATAGAAAGGACAAGCATAAACACAAGCAACTCCACAACCAGTTTTCTATGTATTCGTCGTCACTAGTATCCGTAGTAAGGATCGTCATAATTCTTCTCTGCCTCTTTTGCACTCTCCAGACCTTCTCTGATGTTTTCAATTCTCTTCCACGACTCGTGGGTTGCGTACGCATCTATCGTTGCATACTCAATGAGGTAATTTGGCAGTGGGCTGATCCCCCACAGTTTATGGTCTTCAACTCTATCAATCTTATTCTTCATCTGTTTGTAGAATGGGTGGATCACGCTCCCTGCAACATCAGCCAAAGAGTAGTACCTCTTTCTTCCCTTGAAAGGAACTCTCCATTTGCGCAGGATGTCGATGTACTTATCGGGGTTGATCTCCAAACCAGAACTTTGCAGCATCTCTTTGCACCTTCAATACTGAAGCCGGCAAAGGTGTAGAACCTGTCCTCCTTTAGGAACGGGCGCAGGCTCTTGGGCCTACAGGGGGATGGCACATTTAAGGTGGATTCATCAAGTATCCATCAAGTACATGCTTATATAGTACGTATAATTCATGGACGAAAACATTTCGTAAACTTCTATGCAGAGTTCAGAAATAAAATACAAGCACAACATGTTATTTTTATTTTTGGAATTTACACTTGAACCAATTACCTACCTACTTCTTAGCGACATTAACACATCAATTCAAGAAACTGAACTACACTAGAAAATGAAATATAGAAAATACACTAAAACATAAAGTATGCTAGAACATCAAGTTTAGAAAATAATCTCGTACATCAAACCCATAAATTAATCTAGTGCATCAAATACATAAATTGGTCTGGTGAGTCAAGTTCAAAATCTATTGTGCTGCATCTACTTCAGAAACTTCACTGATACATCAAGTCAATAAACCAATCTAATCAAATTTTTGGGTGAAAAGATAATTAAACGGAAGCATGGAGAGGTTGAAACTGTAGGATGGTTCACCATTTTGTTGCTGCGGTGATGTGATATACCAAACAGAGTTCCTCCACGCATAACTATAGAACCGCTGCCCTCTGTGGAGGTTGGTCCTCCCTGGTATACTCGACATCAACGCCGATGTACTGAGGGTACAAGCCACAGACCCTCTTCAGGATCCTGCTGATCATCTTGTCGGCTTCCTCAGGATTGCTGGTGCATACGACATCCAGCTTTTCCTTGCCGTGGATGTCAACCTCCATGAGGTACATGCTACCTCTTGAGCTTGCGTTGGTTTTCCCCAAAGAGGAGAGGATGATGCAGTAGAGTAGCATAAGTATTTCCCTCAGTTTTTGAGAACCAAGGTATCAGTCCAGTAGGAGGCCACGCTCAAGTCCCTCGTACATGCACAAATCGATAGCAACTCACAACCAACGCGATTAGGGGTTGTCAATCCCTTCACAATCTCTTACGAGAATGAGACCTAATAGAGATAATATTTTTGGTATTTTTGATATAAAGATGCAAAGTGAAAAGTAAAAGGCAAAGTAAACACAAAGCAAGATTAAAGTGATGGAGATTGATATCATGAGAATAGATCCGGGGGCCATAGGTTTCACTAGTGGCTTCTCTCAAGAGCATAAGTTTACTACGGTGGGTGAACAAATTACTGTTGAGCAATTGACAGAATTGAGCATAGTTATGAGAATATCTAGGCATGATCATGTATATAGGCATCACGTCCATGACAAGTAGATCGAAATGATTCTGCATCTACTACTATTACTCCACTCATCGACGGCTATCCAGCATGCATCTAGAGTATTAAGTTAAAAACAGAGTAACGCTTTAAGCAAGATGACATGATGTAGAGAGATAAATTCATGCAATATGAAATAAACCCCACCTTGTTATCCTCGATGGCAACGATACAATACGTGTCTTGCTGCCCCTTCTGTCACTGGGAAAGGACACCGCTAGATCGAACCCAAAACTAAGCACTTCTCCCATGGCAAGAACTACCAATCTAGTTGGCCAAACCAAACGGATAATTCGAAGAGACTGGCAAAGATAACCAATCATACATAAAAGAATTCAGAGAAGATTCAAATATTTTTCATAGATAGACTTGATCATAAACCCACAATTCACCAGTCTCAACAAACACACCGCAAAAGAAGAAGATTACATCAAATAGATCTCCACAAGAGAGGGGGAGAACATTGTATTGAGATCAAAAAAGAGAGAAGAAGCCATCTAGCTAATAACTATGGACCTGAAGGTCTGAGGTAAACTACTCACACTTCATCGAAGAGGCTATGATGATGTAGAAGCCCTTCGTGATGACGGCCCTCTCCGGCGGAGCTCCGAAACAAGCCCCAAGATGGGATCTCATGGATAGAGAAAGTTGCGGCGGTGGAATTAGGTTTTTGGCTCCTTTTCTGATCGTTTGGGGGTATGTGGGTATATATAGGAGGAAGAAGTACGTCGGTGGAGCTTCGGTGGGCCCACGAGGGTGGGGGCGCGCCTGGGGGTGTAGGGCACGCCCCCTACCTCGTGCCCTCCTCGGAGCTTCCTTGGCGTAGGATCCTAGTCTCCTGGATCTTATTCGGGAAGAAAATCACGTTCCAAAAAGGAATTTTCTGTTTGGACTCCGTTTGATATTCTGTTTCTTCGAAACACTGAAATAGGCAAAAAAACAGCAATTCTGGGCTGGGCCTCCGGTTAATAGGTTAGTCCCAAAAATAATATAAAAGTGGAAAATAAAGCCCATTATAGTCCAAAACAGTAGATAATATAGCATGGAGCAATCAAAAATTATAGATACGTTGGAGACGTATCAGGCATCCCCAAGCTTAATTCTTGCTCGTCCTCGAGTAGGTAAATGATAAAAGATAATTTTTGATGCGGAGTGCTACCTGGCATAATTTCAATGCAAAATTTCTTAATTGTGGTATGAATATTCAGATTCGAAAGATTCAAGACAAAAGTTCATATTGACATAAGAATAATAATACTTCAAGCATACTAATAAAGCAATTATGTCTTCTCAAAATAACATGGCCAAAGAAAGTTATCCCTACAAATTCATATAGTCTGGCTATGCTCCATCTTGACCACACAAAGTATTTAAATCATGCACAACCCCGATGACAAGCCAAGCAATTGTTTCATACTTTAACATTTTCAAAACTTTTTCAACCTTCACGCAATACATGAGCGTGAGCCATGGATATAGCACTATTTGTGGAATAGAACAGTGGTTGTGGAGAAGACAAAAAGAGGGGAAGATAGTCTCACATCAACTAGGCGTATCAACGGGCTATGGAGATGCCCCTTAATAGATATCAATGTGAGTGAGTAGGGATTGACGTGCAATGGATGCACTAGAGCTATAAGTATGTGAAAGCTCAACAAAAGAAACTAAGTGGGTGTGCATCCAACTCGCTTGCTCACGAAGACCTAGGGAATTTTGAGGAAGCCCATCATTGGAATATACAAGCCAAGTTCTATAATGAAAAATTCCCACTAGTAGATGAAAGTGACAACATAGGAGACTCTCTATCATGAAGATCTTGGTGCTACTTTGAAGCACAAGTGTGGTAAAAGGATAGTAACATTGTCCCTTCTCTCTTTTTCTCTCATTTTTTTTATTTTTTTATTTTTTTATTTGGGCCTTTTCTCTTTTTTATGGCCTTTTTTCCGTCCGGAGTCTCATCCCGACTTGTGGGGGAATCATGGTCTCCATCATTCTCTCCTCACTTGGGACAATGCTCTAAAAATGATGATCATCACACTTTTATTTTTCTTACAACTCAACAATTACAACTCGATACATAGAACAAGATATGACTCTATATGAATGCCTCCGGCGGGGTACCGGGATATGCAATGAATCAAGAGTGACACGTATGAAAGAATTATGAATGGTGGCTTTGCCACAAATACGATGTCAACTACATGATCATGCTAGCAATATGACAATGATGAAGCATGTCATAATAACGGAACGATGGAAAGTTGCATGCCAATATATCTCGGAATGGCTATGGAAATGCCATGATAGGTAGGTGAAGGAAATATGCCCTAGAGGCAATAATAAAGTTATTATTTATTTCCTTATATCATGATAAATGTTTATTATTCATGCTAGAATTGTATTAACCGGAAACATAATACATGTGTGAATACATAGACAAACAGAGTGTCACTAGTATGCCTCTACTTGACTAGCTCGTTAATCAAAGATGGTTATGTTTCCTAACCATGGACAAAAGAGTTGTTATTTGATTAACGAGGTCACATCATTAGTTGAATGATCTGATTGACATGACCCATTCTATTAGCTTAGCACACGATCGTTTAGTATGTTGCTATTGCTTTCTTCATTACTTATACATGTTCCTATGACTATGAGATTATGCAACTCCCGTTTGCCGGAGGAACACTTTGGGTGCTACCAAACGTCACAACGTAACTGGGTGATTATAAAGGAGTACTACAGGTGTCTCCAAAGGTAGATGTTGGGTTGGCGTATTTCGAGATTAGGATTTGTCACTCCGATTGTCGGAGAGGTATCTCTGGGCCCTCTCGGTAATGCACATCACTTAAGCCTTGCAAGCATTGCAACTAATGAGTTAGTTGCGGGATGATGTATTACGGAACGAGTAAAGAGACTTGCCAGTAACGAGATTGAACTAGGTATTGGATACCGACGATCGAATCTCGGACAAGTAACATACCGATGACAAAGGGAACAACGTATGTTGTTATGCGGTCTGACCGATAAAGATCTTCGTAGAATATGTAGGAGCCAATATGGGCATCTAGGTCCTGCTATTGGTTATTGACCGGAGACGTGTCTCGGTCATGTCTACATTGTTCTCGAACCGTAGGGTCCGCACGCTTAAGGTTTCGATGACAGTTGTATTATGAGTTTATGAGTTTTGATGTACCGAAGGAGTTCGGAGTCCCGGATGAGATCGGGGACATGACAAGGAGTCTCGAAATGGTCGAGACGTAAAGATCGATATATTGGACGACTATATTCGGACATCGGAAAGGTTCCGAGTGATTCGGGTATTTTTCGGAGTACCGGGTAGTTACGGGAGAAGTAATGGGCCTTGATGGGCTTTAGTGGGAAGAGGAAAAGGCTGCTGCGCCCCCCCTCCCCTTTGGTCCGAATTGGACTAGGGAAAAGGGGGCCGGCCACCTCTCCTTCTCCTCCTATTCCTTCTCCCTTCCTCCCCTCTTGATGGACTCCTACTAGGACTTGGAGTCCTAGTAGGACTCCCATCCTGGCCACACCTTATGCCTTGGCCGGCCTCCTCCTCCTTCATCCTTTATATACAGGGGCAGGGGGCACCCCATAGACACACAAGTTGATCATTGTTGATCGTTCCTTAGCCGTGTGCGGTGCCCCCTGCCACCAAATTCCACCTCGGTCATATCGTTGTAGAGCTTAGGCGAAGCCCTCCGTCGGTAGTACATCAAGATCGTCACCACGCCGTCGTGCTGACGGAACTCTTCCTCGACGCTTTGCTGGATCGGAGCTCGAGGATCGTCATCGAGCTGAACGTGTGCTAAGAACTCGGAGGTGCCGGAGTAACGGTGCTTGGATCGGTCAGATCGGGAAGAAGACGTACGACTACTTCCTCTATTTTATGTGATCGCTTCCGCAGTCGGTCTGTGTTGGTACGTAGACAACACTCTCCCCCTCGTTGCTATGCATCACCATGATCTTGCGTGTGCGTAGGAAATTTTTTGAAATTACTACGTTCCCCAACAGTGGCATCCGAGCCTAGGTTTTATGGTTTGATGTTATATACACGAGTAGAACACAAGTGAGTTGTGGGCGATATAAGTCATACTGCCTACCAGCATGTCATACTTTGGTTCGGCGGTATTGTTGGATGAAGTGGCCCGGACCGACATTACGCGTACGCTTACGCGAGACCGGTTTCCCCGACGTGCTTTGCACATAGGTGACTTGTGGGTGACTGTTTCTCCAACTTTAGTTGAACCGAGTGTGGCTACGCCCGGTCCTTGCGAAGGTTAAAACGGAGTCTATTTGAAAAACTATCGTTGTGGTTTTGATGCGTAGGTGAGATTGGTTCTTGCTTAAGCCCGTAGCAGCCACGTAAAACTTGCAACAACAAAGTAGAGGACGTCTAACTTGTTTTTGCAGGGCATGTTGTGATATGATATGGTCAAGACGTGATGAGATATAAGTTGTTGTATGAGATGATCATGTTTTGTTGAAGTTATCGGCAACTGGCAAAAGCCTTATGGTTGTCTCTTTATTGCATAAGATGCAAGCGCCAAATAATTGCTTTACTTTATCGGTATGCGATAGCAATAGTTGCAAGAGCAATAGTTGGCGAGACGACCGTGTGACGACACATTGATATAGATCAAGATGATGGAGATCATGGTGTCATGCCGGTGATGACAGAGATCATGACAGTACTTTGGAGATGGAGATCAAAGAAGCAAGATGATGATGGCCATATCATGTCACATATTTTGATTGCATATGATGTTTATCTTTTATACATCTTATTTTTGCTTTGATTGACGGTAGCATTATAAGATGATCTCTCACTAAATTATCAAGAAGTGTTCTCCCTGAGTATGCACCGTTGCGAAAGTTCTTCGTGCTAAGACACCACGTGATGATCGGGTGTGATAGGTTCTAAGTTCAAATACAACGGGTGCAAAACAGTTGCACACGCGGAATACTCAGGTTATACTTGACGAGCCAAGCATATACAGATATGGCCTCGGAACACAGAGACCGAAAGGTCGAGCGTGAATCATATAGTAGATATGATCAACATAACGATGTTCACCATTGAAAACTACTCCATCTCACGTGATGATCGGTTATGGTTTAGTTGATTTGGATCACGTGATCACTTAGAGGATTAGAGGGATATCTATCTAAGTGGGAGTTCTTAAGTAATATGATTAATTGAACTTAAATTTATCATGAACTTAGTCCTGGTAGTATTTTGCAAATTATGTTATAGATCAATAGCTCGCGTTGTTGCTTCCCTGTGTTTATTTTGATATGTTCCTAGAGAAAATTATGTTGAAAGATGTTAGTAGCAATGATGCGGATTGGATCCGTGATCTGAGGTTTATCCTCATTGCTGCACAGAAGAATTATGTCCTTGATGCACCGCTAGGTGACAGACCTATTGCAGGAGCAGATGCAGACGTTATGAACGTTTGGCTGGCTCAATATGATGACTACTTGATAGTTTAGTGCACCATGCTTAATGGCTTAGAATCGGGACTTCAAAGATGTTTTGAACGTCATGGACCATATGAGATGTTCCAGGAGTTGAAGTTAATATTTCAAGCAAATACCCGAGTTGAGAGATATGAAGTCTCCAACAAGTTCTATAGCTAAAAGATGGAGGAGAATCGCTCAACTAGTGAGCATGTGCTCAGATTGTCTGGGTACTACAATCGCTTGAATCAAGTGGGAGTTAATCTTCCAGATAAGATAGTGATTGACAGAATTCTCTAGTCACCATCACCAAGTTAGCAGAACTTCGTGATGAACTATAATATGCAAGGGATAACGGAAACAACTCCCAAGCTCTTCGTGATGCTGAAATCAACGAAGGTAGAAATCAAGAAAAACATCAAGTGTTGATGGTTGACAAGACCACTAGTTTCAAGAAAAGGGCAGAGGGAAGAAGGGGAACTTCAAGAAGAACGGCAAGCAAGTTGCTTCTCAAGTGAAGAAGCCCAAGTCTGATCCTAAGCCTGAGAATAAGTGCTTCTACTGCAAAGGGACTGGTCACTGGAAGCGGAACTACCCCAAGTGATTGGCGGATAAGAAGGATGGCAAAGTGAACATAAGTATATTTGATATACATGTTATTGATGTGTACTTTACTAGTGTTTATAGCAACCCCTTAGTATTTGATGCTAGTTCAGTTTCTAAGAGTAGTAACTCAAAACGGGAGTTGCAGAATGAACAGAGACTAGTTAAGGGTGAAGTGACGATGTGTGTTGGAAGTGGTTCCAAGATTGATATGATCATCATCGCACACTCCCTATACTTTCGGGATTAGTGTTGAACCTAAATAAGTGTTATTTGGTGTTTGCGTTGAGCATGAATATGATTTGATCATGTTTATTATAATACGGTTATTCATTTAAGTAAAAGAATAAATTGTTGTTCTGTTTACATGAATAAAACCTTATATGGTTACACACCCAATGAAAATAGTTCATTGGATCTCAATCTTAATAATACACATATTCATAATATTGAAACCAAAAGATGCGAAGTTAATAATGATAGTGCAACTTATTTGTGGCACTGCCGTTTAGGTCATATTGGTGTAAAGCGCATGAAGAAACTCCATGCTGATGGGATTTTGGAATCACTTGATTATGAATCACTTGATGCTTGCGAACCATTCCTTATGGGCAAGATGACTAAACGCCGTTCTCCGGAACAATGAAGCAAGCAACAGATTTGTTGAAAATCATACATACTGATGTATGTGGTCCGATGAATATTAAGGCTTGCAGCAGGTATCATTATTTTCTGACCTTCACAGATGATTTGAGCAGATATGGGGATATCTACTTGATGAAACATAAGTCTGAAACATTTGAACAGTTCAAAGAATTTCAGAGTGAAGTGGAAAAACCATCATGACAAGAAAATAAAAGTTTCTACGATATGATCGCAGAGGTAAAATGTTTGAGTTACGAGTTTGGTCTTCAGTTAAAACAATGTGAAATAGTTTCACTACTCACGCCACCTGGAACACCACAGCATAATGGTGTGTTCGAACGTCATAACCGTACTTTATTGGATATAGTGCAATCTATGATGTTTCTTACCGATTTACCACTATCGTTTTGGGGTTATGCATTAGAGACAGCTGCATTCACGTTAAATAGGGCACCATCTAAATCCGTTGAGACGACACCGTGTGAACTATGGTTTGGCAAGAAACCTAAGCTGTCGTTTCTTAAAGTTTGGGGTTGCGATGCTTATATGAAAAAGTTTCATCCTGATAAGCTCAAACTCAAATCGGAGAAGTGCGTCTTCATAGGATATCCAAAGGAAACTATTGGATACACCTTCTATCACAAATGCGAAGGCAAGACTTTTGTTGCTAAAATTCGGAAACTTTCTGGAGAAGGAGTTTCTCTTGAAAGAAGTGAGTGGGAGGAAAGTAGAACTTGACGAGGTAACTGTACCTGCTCCCTTATTGGAAAGTAGTACATCACAGAAAACTGTTTCTGTGACACCTACACCAGTTAGTGAGGAAGCTAATGATGATGATCATGAAACTTCAGAACAAGATACTACTGAACCTCGTAGATCAACCAGAGTAAGATCCGCGCCAGAGTGGTACGGTAATCCTTTTCTGGAAGTCATGCTACTAGATCATGATGAACCTACGAACTATGAGGAAGCGATGATGAGCCCAGATTCCGCGAAATGGTTTGAGGCCATGAAATCTGAGATATGATCCATGTATGAGAACAAAGTATGGACTTTGATGGATTTGCCCGATGATCGGCAAACCATAGAAAATAAATGGATCTTCAAGAGGAAGACGGACGCTGATAGTAGTGTTACTATCTACAAAGCTAGAATTGTCGAAAAAGGTTTTCGACAAGTTCAAGGTGTTGACTACGATGAGTTTTTCTCACTCGTATCTATGCTTAAGTCTGTCCGAATCATGTTAGCAATTGCCGCATTTTATGAAATCTGGCAAATGGATAAACAAAACTGCATTCCTTAATGGATTTATTAAAGAAGAGTTGTATGTGATGCAACTAGAAGGTTTTGTCAATCCGAAAGGTGCTAACAAAATGTGCAAGCTCCAGCGATCCATCTGTGGACTGGTGCAAGCATCTCGGAGTTGGAATATACGCTTTGATAAGTTGATCAAAGCATATAGTTTTATACAGACTTGCGGTGAAGCCTGTATTTACGAGAAAATGAGTGGGAGCACTACAGCATTTCTGATAAGTATATGTGAATGACATATTGTTGATCAGAAATAATGTAGAATTATTCTGTAAAGCATAAAAGGAGTGTTTGAACGGAGTTTTTCAAAGAAAGACTTCGGTAAAGCTGCTTACATATTGAGCTTCAAGATCTATAGAGATAGATCAAGACGCTTGATAAGTTTTTCAATAAGTACATACCTTGACAAGATTTTGAAGTAGTTCAAAACGGAACAGTCAAAGAAAAAGTTTCTTGCCTGTGTTACAAGGTGTGAAATTGAGTAAAGACTCAAAGCCCGACCACGGCAGAAGATAGAAAGAGAACGAAAGTCATTCCCTATGCCTCATTCATAGGTTCTATAAAGTATGCCATGCTGTGTACTAGATCTATTGTATACCCTGCACTGATTTGGCAAGGGAGTACAATAGTGATCTAGGAGTAGATCACTGGACAGCGGTCAGAATTATCCTTAGTGAAATAAGGATGTGTTTCTCGATTATGGACGTGACAAAAAGGTTCGTCGTAAAGGGTTACGTCGATGCAAGTTTTTGACACTGATCCAGATGAATCTAAAGTCACAATCTGGATACATATTGAAAGTGGGAGCAATTAGCTAGAGTAGCTCCGTGCAGAGCATTATAGACAAAGAATTTTGCAAAATACTTACGGATCTGAATGTGACAGACCCGTTGACTAAAATTATCTCACAAGCAAAAACATGATCACACCTTAGTACTCTTTGGGTGTTAATCACATAGAGATGTGAACTAGATTACTGACTCTAGTAAACCCTTTGAGTGTTGGTCACATGACGATGTGAACTATGGGTGTTAATCACATGGTGATGTGAACTATTGCTGCTAAATCACATGGCGATGTGAACTAGATTATTGACTCTAGTGCAAGTGGGAGACTGAAGGAAATATGCCCTAGAGGCAATAATAAAGTTATTATTTATTTCCTTATATCATGATAAATGTTTATTATTCATGCTAGAATTGTATTAACCGGAAACATAATACATGTGTGAATACATAGACAAACAGAGTGTCACTAGTATGCCTCTACTTGACTAGCTCGTTAATCAAAGATGGTTATGTTTCCTAACCATGGACAAAAGAGTTGTTATTTGATCAACGAGGTCACATCATTAGTTGAATGATCTGATTGACATGACCCATTCCATTAGCTTAGCACACGATCGTTTAGTATGTTGCTATTGCTTTCTTCATGACTTATACATGTTCCTATGACTATGAGATTATGCAACTCCCGTTTGCCGGAGGAACACTTTGGGTGCTACCAAACGTCACAACGTAACTGGGTGATTATAAAGGAGTACTACAGGTGTCTCCAAAGGTAGATGTTGGGTTGGCGTATTTCGAGATTAGGATTTGTCACTCCGATTGTCGGAGAGGTATCTCTGGGCCCTCTCGGTAATGCACATCACTTAAGCCTTGCAAGCATTGCAACTAATGAGTTAGTTGCGGGATGATGTATTATGGAACGAGTAAAGAGACTTGCTAGTAACGAGATTGAACTAGGTCTTGGATACCGACGATCGAATCTTGGACAAGTAGCATACCGATGACAAAGGGAACAACGTATGTTGTTATGCGGTCTGACCGATAAAGATCTTCGTAGAATATGTAGGAGCCAATATGGGCATCCAGGTCCCGCTATTTGTTATTGACCGGAGACGTGTCTCGGTCATGTCTACATTGTTCTCGAACCGTAGGGTCCGCACGCTTAAGGTTTCGATGACAGTTGTATTATGAGTTTATGAGTTTTGATGTACCGAAGGAGTTCGGAGTCCCGGATGAGATCGGGGACATGACGAGGAGTGTCGAAATGGTCGAGTCGTAAAGATTGATATATTGGACGACTATATTCGGACATCGGAAAGGTTCCGAGTGATTCGGGTATTTTTCGGAGTACCGGGTAGTTACGGGAGAAGTAATGGGCCTTGATGGGCTTTAGTGGGAAGAGGAAAAGGCTGCTGCGCCCCCCTCCCCTTTGGTCCAAATTGGACTAGGGAAAAGGGGGCCGGCCACCTCTCCTTCTCCTCCTATTCCTTCTCCCTTCCTCCCCTCTTGATGGACTCCTACTAGGACTTGGAGTCCTAGTAGGACTCCCATCCTGGCCGCACCTTATGCCTTGGCCGGCCTCCTCCTCCTTCATCCTTTATATACAGGGGCAGGGGGCACCCCATAGACACACAAGTTGATCATTACTAATCGTTCCTTAGCCGTGTGCGGTGCCCCCTGCCACCAAATTCCACCTCGGTCATATCGTTGTAGAGCTTAGGCGAAGCCCTGCGTCGGTAGTACATCAAGATCGTCACCACGCCGTCGTGCTGACGGAACTCTTCCTCGACGCTTTGCAGGATCGGAGCCCGAGGATCGTCATCGAGCTGAACGTGTGCTAAGAACTTGGAGGTGCCGGAGTAACGGTGCTTGGATCGGTCGGATCGGGAAGAAGACATACGACTACTTCCTCTACGTTATGTGATCGCTTCTGCAGTCGGTCTGCGTTGGTACGTAGACAACACTCTCCCCCTCGTTGCTATGCATCACCATGATCTTGCGTGTGCGTAGGAATTTTTTTGAAATTACTACATTCCCCAACAGTAGGTATGGTGGATGTTTTGAGGAAGATATATGGTGGGTGTATGATACCGGCGAAAAGTGCGCGGTATTGGAGAGGCTAGCAATGGTGGAAGGATGGGAAAAGTGCATATAATCCATGGACTCAACATTAGTCATAAAGAACTCATATACTTATTGCAAAAATTTAGAAGTTATCAAAGCAAAGTATTACGCACATGCTCCTAGGGGGATAGATTGGTAGGAAAAAACCATCCCTCGTCCCCGGCCGCCACTCATAAAGAGGACAATCAATAAAAACTTCATGCTCCGACTTCGTTACATAATAGTTCACCATACTGCATGCTATGGGAATCACAAACTTCAACGCAAGTATTCTTTAAATGCACAACTACTTCCACTAGCATGACCCTAATATTATCATCTCCATATCTCAAAACAATTATCATGCTTCAATCTTTTCTTAGTATTCAATGCACTCAAAAGAAAATTCCACAAATCATGAATACCAAGCATATTAATATTAAGTAATTTACCATGCTATTACGACTCAAAATAATTTAAGTGAAGCATGAGAGATCAATAGTTTCTTTAAAACAAACCACCAACGTGCTCTAAAAGGTCTAAGTGAAGCACATAGAGCAAAATTATAACGCTCAAAAGATATAAATGAAGCACATAGAGCAAAACTACATAGCTCAAAAGATATAAGTGAAGCTCAAAGAGTATTCTAACAAATTTTAATTCATAGATGACTCTCTCAAAAGGTGTGTACAGCAAGAATGATTGTGGCACACTAAGAAACAAAGACACAAATAATACAAGACGCTCCAAGCAAAACACATATCATGTTGGTGAATAAAAATATAGCTCCAAGTAAATTACCGATGGAAGTGGACGACAGAGGGGATGCCTTCCGGGGCATCCCCAAGCTTTGACTTTTTGGTGTCCTTGGATTATGTTGGGGGTGCCATGGGCATCCCCAAGCTTAGGTT
This sequence comes from Triticum monococcum, assembly GCA_034509565.1. NCBI lineage: Eukaryota > Viridiplantae > Streptophyta > Magnoliopsida > Poales > Poaceae > Triticum > Triticum monococcum. The sequence continues at coordinate 69,000,477 of CM067843.1, read as the reverse complement.
CTTGCCACTCCTTGTTCCATAATCCATCAAAAGAATTCACCCAAAACTTGAAAACTTCACAACACAAAACTCAATAGAAATCTCGTGAGCTCCGTTAGAGAAAAAAACAAAAGACCACTTCAAAGTACTGTAATGAACTCATTCTTTATTTATAATGATGTTAAACCTACTGTATTCAAACTTCTCTATGGATCATAAACTATTTTACTGACCATAGATTTATCAAAATAAGCAAACAACACACGAAAAACAGAATCTGTCAAAAACAGAGCAGTCTGTAGTAATCTGTAACTAACGCAAACTTCTAGAACTCCAACAAATCTACCAAAATTAGAAGACCTAGACAATTTGTTTATTGATCAGCAGCAATTGGAATCAGTATTTTATCACGTTCTGATAATTTTTAATAATTCAGGCACTGAACGCAAAGTTTCTGGAAATTACAGCAAGATCAAATAACTATCATCCAAGAAGATCCAATAGGTCTAGCTTGGCACAAACACTAATTAAAACACAAAACCACATCCAAATAGAGGGTAGATGGGTTATTTATTTCCTAAAAGAAGAAAAACACAAAAAACTAAAAATAAAATTGGGTTGCCTCCCAATAAGCGCTATCATTTAACGCCCCTAGCTAGGCATTGAGATTTCAATGATGCTCACATAAAAGATAAAAACTGAAGCGCAAAGAGATCATCATGAAACACATGACAAACACATCTAAGTCTAACATACTTCCTATGCATAGGCATATTATAGGAAAACAAATTAGCAAGACAAGCAAGATCGAGCATATGCAAGGAAGAAGGATGAAACAATAGCAATATCAACATGACGAGAGGTAATTTGCCAACATGAAAATTTCTATAACCATATTTTCCTCTCTCATAATAATTACATGTAGGATCATAAGAAAATTCAACAATATAGCTATCACATAACATATTCTCAACACGATCCACATGCATGCGAAGTTGACACTCTTCCAAAATAGTGGGGTTAACATTAACTAAAGTCATGACCTCTCCAAACCCACTTTTATCAAAAATTTCATAAGATTGGATATTGTCCAAATATATGGGATCTAAAGTCGACACTCTTCCAAATCCACTTTCAATATTATTGCAAACAAAATTATCAATCTCATATTCATCATGGGGATTAAATAAATTTTCAAGATCATAAGAAGAATCACCCCAATCATGATCATTGCAACAAGTAGTAGACATAGAAAAACTAGCATCCCCAAGCTTAGGGTTTTTCATATTATTAGCACAATTGACATCAAGAGAATTTATAGTAAAATCATTGAAATTATGCTTTTCATTGAGGGAACTATCAAGCATGGGTGCAATAGCAACGATCTCATTTTTAACATAAGGGACTATAGCAAATTCGTCTTCATAAATATTGGCATCATGGCCACAAGAATAGAAAGCATCATGTTCATCAAGGGACATTTAAACCAAATCATAGGAATCATCATTATCTATAGATTCATGCATATCATTATTTTCTTCCAAAACAATGGTCATTCTCTCAATAAATCTTGGACATAGACATTATGAGCAAGGTTTTCAGTGCAATATTTAAGTATGACGCAATTTTCAGATTTGTTGAGAGTAAAATCATACTTTTCAATCAAAGAAGCAACTTCATGAGCACCCTTAAAAACGACAAATTCTTCAATTTGTTCGATATCATAGTAACTATAAACACCCCTTGCATAAGAAGATAAGATTTCATTATCATTGAACTCACATAGGTAGGGAAGGTGTTTTTTAGGGTTCTTAGAGCAACAAGCAAAATCACACATTTCACAAAGATTCCAAGCATAGCATAGCAAACTATTTATATGATACCGTAAGAGTCTCCCTTTTTCAGACAACAGATGACGCATGAAATGAGCATGCTCATCTAAAGATTTCCCATCAACTAGGCTAGTTGGGGTTTCAACACGAGCGCATAAGGATCGAAGATGATCCAAGTAGAACACTTTAAGTGGATCCATATCAATAGATTTTTAGCAAGCAAAGATGCAAGCAAATAGAAGGCACGTGGAAACACAAACAAAGATACATATGGGAAGAAGGTGAACGAAAAAGAGAGGGCGAAGAAAATGGCAAGGGTGAAGTGGGGGAGAGGAAAACGAGAGGCAAATGGCAACTAATGTAATGCGAGAGATAGGGATTGTGATGGGTACTTGGTATGTTGACTTTTTGCGTAGACTCCCCGGCAACGGCGCCAGAAATTCTTCTTGCTACCTCTTGAGCTTGCGTTGGTTTTCCCCGAAGAGGAGAGGATGATGCAGCAGAGTAGCGTAAGTATTTCCCTCAGTTTTTGAGAACCAAGGTATCAATCCAGTAGGAGGCCACACTCAAGTCCCTCGTACCTGCACAAATCGATAGCAACTCGCAACCAACGCGATTAGGGGTTGTCAATCCCTTCACGGTCTCTTACGAGAGTGAGATCTAATAGAGATAATCTTTTTGGTATTTTTGATATAAAGATGCAAAGTGAAAAGTAAAAGGCAAAGTAAAAACAAAGCAATATTAAAGTGATGGAGATTGATATGATGAGAATAGATCCGGGGGCCATAGGTTTCACTAGTGGCTTCTCTCAAGAGCATAAGTTTTCTACGGTGGGTGAACAAATTACTGTTGAGCAATTGATAGAATTGAGAATAGTTATGAGAATATCTAGGCATGATCATGTATATAGGCATCACGTCCGTGACAAGTAGATCGAAACGATTCTGCATCTACTACTATTACTCCACTCATCGACGGCTATCCAGCATGCATCTAGAGTATTAAGTTAAGAACAGAGTAACGCTTTAAGCAAAATGACATGATGTAGAGAGATAAATTCATGCAATATGAAATAAACCCCATCTTGTTATCCTCGATGGCAATGATAGAATACGTGCCTTGCTGCCCCTTCTGTCACTGGGAAAGGACACCGCAAGATCGAACCCAAAGCTAAGCACTTCTCCCATGGCAAGAACTACCAGTCTAGTTGGCCAAACCAAATGGATAATTCGAAGAGACTTGCAAAGATAACCAATCATACATAAAAGAATTCAGAGAACATTCAAATATTATTCATAGATAGACTTGATCATAAACCCACAATTCATCAGTCTCAACAAACACACCGCAAAAGAAGAAGATTACATCAAATAGATCTCCACAAGAGAGGGGGTGAACATTGTATTGAGATCCAAAAAGATAGAAGAAGCCATCTAGCTAATAACTATGGACCCGAAGGTCTGAGGTAAACTACTCACACTTCATCGGAGAGGCTATGATGATGTAGAAGCCCTCCGTGATGATGGCCCTCTCCACCGGAGCTCCGGAACAGGCCCCAAGATGGGATCTCGTGGATACAGAAAGTTGCGGTGGTGGAATTAGGTTTTTGGCTCCTGTTCTGATCGTTTGGGGGTACGTGGGTATATATAGGAGGAAGAAGTACGTCAGTGGAGCTTCGGTGGGCCCACAAGGGTGGGGGGCGTGCCCCCCTACCTCGTTCCCTCCTCGGAGCTTCCTTGGCGTAGGGTCCAGGTCTCCTGGATCTTATTCGGGAAGAAAATCACGTTCCAAAAAGGGATTTTCTGTTTGGACTCTGTTTGATATTCTGTTTCTTCGAAACACTGAAATAGGCAAAAAAATAGCAATTCTGGGCTGCGCCTCCGGTTAATAGCTTAGTCCCAAAAATAATATAAAAGTGGAAAATAAAGCCCAATATAGTCCAAAACAGTAGATAATATAGCATGGAGCAATCAAAAATTATAGATACGTTGCAGACGTATCAGTGCACTTTGTAGTCGTGCTTCTGACCGGGGACCTGAACGTCGTCGACCTCCATGCTCTGGTTGAACGTCTCACCACGGGGACGCTTGGCCGATGGTTCCCCCGCCATTACGCTCCTCCAGCGATGGCCGCCTTCACACAGAGATTGTGAGGATATGCTAGTTGATATGGAACGGCAATAGTGTTTTCGGAATTGAGCAGCTATGGAAGCGCAGTTCACCTTTTCTACCAAGGTATGGGTCGTGGAGGAGGCGGTTGGATGCGGCCTCGTCGTGGTCGAGAGGGCCGAAGACATGCGCTCGTCGTTGATGTGCGTCGAGGCAACCGCCGAGTGGCAATGCTCGCGGTTGGCGGGAAAAAGCAACCGTCAAATCGTCCGATTAAGCACGTAACAAATGTTATTGCTCGCACCTTTCCCGGCGCACGCCGCTACTACCACACGACCAATGCTGCACAGACTTCACACATGTGGACCCACAACTGATACTCTCTAAGTACTATTCGCAACGATGCCTCTACTACCAAACTTCCCGACGCATCACTCTCACATGCCCGTGGCGACACACGCTCGTAACTCTAAAGACTTCACAACCGTGACTCTTTGAGTAAGTCTTCAGATGCATGCCCCTGCCACCACATATTTGTGCATCCACAGAGTTGATACCAGTGCCTCTAAAATTCCAACGTTGGTGCCTGTAGAGCCTGGTGTTCCGTGCCTCACATGTATACTAAGATGCTATAGTGAAAAAAAACCAGGTGACACGAATCTTGATACTAAAATCAGACCATCGAAGATTACAGACGGTTCCATCAGTTCCATTTCTCCCACCTCCACTACTCTCTTCCTTTCTCTCTCCCACGGCAAAATCTCGAAACATTCCACACTCACACAAGATCTCCTCATAGGTTCATTACACGGACCCAAATTCCAAGTAGAGTTCCCCTCGCAAAACAACCGCCACCACGCTTCGCCAACCACCCTCCCACTTCGAGATACACACCGTCAAACGGTGCGCCCAACACCACAAAGTACCGACCCGACGACGATGAAGCAAGGACTTCAACACCACCGGCAGAGATCACAACAAAAAAACGAACAGACAGAATCGACCGATGGAAGCGAGAAGCCAAACACAAGCAATCGAATCCTATATACCTAAGAAGTTCATCCCCACTAACTAATTTATCTTAACATGCAACTACTCCAACTCAGCAAGGTCGCCACACATACGTCCGTTTGTCTAACATGCAGCCATGTCATGCGTTTGTTTGCAGCTGTTGACAACTAGGCATTTTTTGTAATGGGCTGCCCGGTCCAATAAATTGGCCAGTAACTGCATTAGGGTCGATCGATCAGACTTCCATCTTTCCTTACTGCAAGTCCGCTCGCTGTCGCTCTCTCTTCCGTTTGTTGCCGCCATGATCAACAGGCTCTCCACTCACGACAATGAAACGGAAGCCACACATGCATATGAAACGACAGGATTAATCGACCCTAATTTTCTCCTGCCCCGCGTCTGATTCCATGTAAGAGATTCTAGCTCCTGCCCCGCATGTGATTTATTGATCACCTTACTTCTTCCTGGAGCCTGGAGCAAGGGGAGATTAACGGATGTGTTTTTTGGTTGAGGACTTAACAGAAACATTAAAAAATATGTTACCTAATCCTTGGGGGAGATCCTGGCTGTGATAAAGATGTCAGTCAGCAAGTGCTGGAAGGTGAAGGAAGAACCATGTAAACAGGACGATTGAGGAGGTACCAACTGAACATGTACCAGGAATTTACCATATAAGTTATATACTAGATACTAGATTAATTTGATGCTTCTTTTATCTGGAGCTTCATCATTTGGTTATCTTGCCGAACCCTTCTGTTTACAAGATTTGGCAAAATTGATGTCCGGAAAAGTACTTCATAGGGTTTCGCTGTTCAATGAGGTCATGGCATCCAACCCCACTGGCTGCTTCTGAAAACTGCTACAAGCGTATGCATCTTAATAGGTTAGTTGGGTTCATGAGGTCCCCTGAAATCTTCAATGATGTGGTATGATATCTATGTATTTCTGAACAACCATTTGATAATTCTTTTGAGACTTTTCCGTAGTTAGTAAGCAAGTCTTTTAGTTAATGTAGCAATTCATTATTTGCAATGTTGGAACTGAAGGAGTTCAATTTTTTTTTGATCTATATATTTATCTTATAGATTCTCATCTATCAATTTAATTAGAACCACATGAACAATTTCTGGTTTCTCTTTTCTTGATATGTCCTCTATCCATCTTGCAAGTATATACTTTCTTTTCCTTTGACATTTCTAAGTGTGATGCGTACATCCAAGAAGTGTGCAATTTCAAAAGTTTTCCTCGCGTCACTAAATCTGAACAGACACACTACCAAGTGTCTTATGCCTACAATATATGGTTATATTCGTCGTACAATCATGTATTAAGCTCATCTCTCTTTTCTATCAGCTAACCAATAGCTCATTAACAGTAACATAAATAGGTGTCAAACTGCCGCAAACAAAAATTGAAGCGGCATACAGACATGCGTATTTTTCGGTATGATGAACAGGTTGTCTTTCTGGCCAGTAAATTTATTTTACTGTACCAGTCGTTTATTCTAGAGGTACTTATATTCTGAGATCTGGAGTGATGTCTCTTTGCAACAAATTATGCATAGCAAAATAATTTGTATGTATGAAATTGAATTATTATTTTTTGAGGATGAAATTGAATTATTTTGTAGTACAATAAACTTCGGATCATCGCCAGACAAGTAAATTATTTTCTTATGGGTCAGCATCTATATATGAAAAAGAATCATTTGCAAAAAAACCTTCTCTTTATACATTTTACAATTGTAGATTGCGCAACCTCACAAAGATCCTACTACAGTGATAAAATCCATTTCCTTTTTCATATCTTATGTACACTCCAACAATGCACCTCATGAATCTTAACAATTTTGCATACTAATATCCCGCAGCAATGCGCGGGGTATCATCTAGTGTAAATAACAATCTATCCCATTACATTCCATTTTCCAGGGACAACAACCCTAGCCACCACAAAAGGCTGAGTTTTGCACTATCCAATATCAACTTGTCTAAAAAATTGAAGTACCGTACACACGACATTTAATAGAAACGCTACTGCTCCCCACTACGGAATTTTCACCACATGAAATGTGCTTAAAAGTACTACACCTGCCACATCACTAACTATAATAACTAAAACGATCCAAATACTTCGAGCATACTGAGAGCTCAAACTTGGTAATTACACCAGATTTTCTCTGCCCGTTGTCCCTTGATTGTAACTATTTTCAAGTTAAGTGCCTCGTGCCCGTCACAGCAGTGTTTTTACTTCAGTGTCCCCTGTACCAGAATCCGTGCCTCCTGTACATTCTAAGCCCTGCGTCATGTGCGTACAACCACGTGCCTCGCATGACACTTGCCGTGACTCCTACGGGGCCTGTCGTGCCACACCCATGTCACTTCACAACCTTGGTTCTCTAACCGATTAGTCGGACCCATGCCTCTGCCGACACACTTTTGTGCATCCATAGAGTCCACACCCGTGACTTGAGAAAACACACGTACGTGCCTGTTGTGGATTCACCTTTTCTGCCTTCCGTGACTAAAGCAACGTGCCTCACGTGCCTAAAGAAACATGCGTCGTGACTCTTACATGGTCCCACTGCCACGCCCGCGTCACTCCCGAGACTTCACAGCCATGCCTCTTTAACCGAGCATTCTAACACATGCCTCTCCCAACGAACTCTTGTACTACATCCACAGGGTTGATACCCGTGCCTCGAGAAGCAGCATGTCCGTGCCTGTGTTGGCTTCATTTCCGTGCCTCCTATGCTTACATCGACATGCCTGTAGAACCTGCACTTCCGTGCCTCATGTGACTGCATCCACATGCCTGAAGAGAGGCTCCACTTCAGCATAACCACGTGACTTCGCAAACGTGCTACCTTCATTTATGTGCCTACACGTACATGCACCCACATGCCTCACGTGTCACTCGCCCAGACTCTTACGTGCCCCGTAATGCCACACCCACTTGACTTCACGAACGTGGTTCTGTAACCAAGTAGTCGGACCCATGCCTCTGCCGCCACACGTTTGTGCATCCAGAGAGTGCACACCCGTGACTTAAGAAAACACACGTACGTGCCTGTTGTGGATTCACATTTTCTACCTTCCATGCCTGAACCAACACCAGCTCAACTCTGCTACCCCGTCCACATGCCTCCGGCCCCTATAGTAACACACGCCGGTGACTCTAGAGACTGCAAATCTGTGCCTCTCTAACTGCGTATTCCAACCCATACCACTCCTGCCACTCCTCTAGAAGACGCTCTTGTGTGAACAACTAAAGTGTACTCGGCGCAAAAGACTGCTTTGCATTTTGTTGTTTTTAGAGTAAAAAGCAACATTACTACTTCAAAATCACATGATTGCTGAATAAACATAGTACTTAGCAAGCTAAATAACTTGCTCAATCACATAAACAAACTACAACTTGACATAAGGAAACTTGTTTAACCTGATACAGATGACATTACAAACTCCTTCGTTTGAACAGAAGTAAACTACGAGCCTGATACAATAGAAAGGACAAGCATAAACACAAGCAACTCCACGACCAGTTTTCTATGTATTCGTCGTCACTAGTATCCGTAGTAAGGATCGTCATAATTCTTCTCTGCCTCTTTTGCACTCTCCAGACCTTCTCTGATGTTTTCAATTCTCTTCCACGACTCGTAGGTTGCGTACGCATCTATCGCTGCATACTCAATGAGGTAATTTGGCAGTGGGCTGATCCCCCACAGTTTATGGTCTTCAACTCTATCAATCTTATTCTTCATCTGTTTGTAGAATGGGTGGATCACGCTCCCTGCAACATCAGCCAAAGAGTGGTACCTCTTTCTTCCCTTGAAAGGAACTCTCCATTTGTGCTGGATGTCGATGTACTTGTCGGGGTTGATCTCCAAACCAGAACTTCGCAGCATCTCTTTGTCACCTTCAATACTGAAGCCGGCAAAGGTGTAGAACCTGTCCTCCTTCAGGAACGGGCGCAGGCTCTTGGGCCTGCAGGGGGATGGCACATTTAAGGTGGATTCATCAAGTATCCATCAAGTACATGCTTATATAGTACGTATAATTCATGGACGAAAACATTTCAGAAGCTGCTATGCAGAGTTCAGAAATAAAATACAAGCACAACATGTTATTTTTATTTTTGGAATTTACACTTGAACCAATTACCTATCTACTTCTTAGCCACGTTAACACATCAATTCAAGAAACTGAACTACACTAGAACACGAAATATAGAAAATACACTAGAATAGAAAGTATGCTAGAACATCAAGTTCAGAAAATAATCTCGTACATCAAACCCATAAATTAATCTAGTGCATCAAATACATAAACTGATCTGGTGAGTCAAGTTCAAAATCTATTGTGCTGCATCTACTTCAGAAACTTCACTGATACATCAAGTCAATAAACCAATCTAATCAAATTTCCGGGTGAAAAGATAATTAAACAGAAGCATGGAGAGGTTGAAACTATAGGATGGTTCACCATTTTGTTGCCGTGGTGATGTGATATACCAAACAGAGTTCCTCCACGCATAACTGTAGAACCGCTGCCCTCTGCGGAGGTTGGTCCTCCCTGGTATACTCGACATCAACGCTGATGTACTGAGGGTACAAGCCGTAGACCCTCTTTAGGATCCTGCTGATCATCTTGTCGGCTTCCTCAGGATTGCTGGTGCATACGACATCCAGCTTTTCCTTGCCGTGGATGTCAACCTCCTTGAGGTGCACTTTGTAGTCGTGCTTCTGACCAGGGACCTGAACATCATTGACCTCCGTGCTCTGGTCGGACGTCTCACCATGGGGACGCTTGGCAGATGGTTCCTCCGCCATTACGCTCCTCCAGCGATGGCCGCCTTCAGACAGAGATTGTGAGGAGATGCTAGTTGAGATGGAACGGTAATAGTGTTTTCGGAATTGAGCGGCTATGGAAGCGCAATTACCCTTTTCTACCAAGGTCTGGGTCGGCCTCGTCGTGGTAGAGAGGGTGGAATACATGCGCTCGTCGTTGCTGTGCGTCGAGGCAACCGCCGAGTGGCAATGCTCGCGGTTGGCGGGAAAAAGCAACCGTCAAATCGTCCGATTAAGCACGTAACAAATGTTATTGCTCGCACCTTTCCCGGCGCACGCCGCTACTACCACACGACCAATGCTGCACAGACTTCACACATGTGGACCCACAACCGATACTCTCTGAGTACTATTCGCACCGATGCCTCTACTACCAAACTTCCCGACGCATCACTCTCACGTGCCCGTGGCGACACACGCTCGTAACTCTAAAGACTTCACAACCGTGACTCTCTGAGTAAGTCTTCAGATGCATGCCCCTGCCACCACATATTTGTGCATCTACAGAGTTGATACCAGTGCCTCTAAAATCCCAACGTCGGTGCCTGTAGAGCCTGGTGTTCCGTGCCTCACACGTCTACTAAGATGCTATAGCGAAAAAAACCAGGCGACACGAATCTTGATACTAAAATCAGACCATCGAAGATTACAGACGGTTCCATCAGTTCCATTTCTCCCACCTCCACTACTCTCTCCCTTCCTCTCTTCCATAGCAAAATCTTGAAACATTCCACACTCACACAAGATCTCCTCATAGGTTCATTACACGGACCCAAATTCCAAGTAGAGTTCCCCTTGCAAAACAACCGCCGCCACGCTTTGCCAACCACCCTCCCACTTCGAGATACACACCATCAAACGGTGCGCCCAACAACACAAAGTACCCACCCGACGACGACGAAGCAAGGAATTCAACACCGCCGGCGAAGATCACATAAAAAACGAACAGACAGAATCGACCGATGGAAGCGAGAAATCAAACACAAGCAATCGAATGTAAATAACAAGCTATCCCATTACATTCCATTTTCCAGGGACAACAACCCTAGCCACCACAAAAAGCCGAGTTTTGCACTATCCAATATCAACTTGTCTAAAAAATTGAAGTACCGTACACACAACATTTAATAGAAATGCTACTGCTCCCCGCTATGGAATTTTCACCACACGAAATGTGCTTAAAAGTACTACACCTGCCACATCACTAATTATAATACCTCAAAGGATCCAAATACTTCGAGCATACTGAGAGCTCAAACTTGGTAATTACACCAAATTTTCTCAACCCGCTGTCCCTTGATTGTAACTATTTTCAAGTTAAATGCCTCGTGTCCGTCACAATAGTGTTTTTACTTCAGTGCCCCCTGTACCAAAATCCGTGCCTCCTGTACATTCTAAGCCCTCCCTCATGTGCGTACAACCACGTGCCTCGCATGACACTTGCCGTGACTCCTACGGGACCTGTCGTGCCACACCCACGTCACTTCACAACCTTGGTTCTCTAACCGATTAGTCGGACCCATGCCTCTGCCGACACACTTTTGTGCATCCATAGAGTCCACACCCGTGACTTGAGAAAACACACGTACGTGCCTGTTGTGGATTCACCTTTTCTGCCTTCCGTGACTGAAGCAACGTGCCTTTGTCGCTCCCGAGACTTCACAACCATGCCTCTTTAACCGAGCATTCTAACACATGCCTCTCCCAACGCACTCTTGTACTACATCCATAGGGTTGATACCCGTGCCTCGAGAAGCAGCATGTTCGTGCCTGTGTTGCTTCATTTCCGTGCCTCCACTACTTAAATCCACGCGCCTCACACAACACTGGCCTCCTGTGCCTGCGTCAACGTGCCTGTAGAACCTGCACTTCAGTGCCTCGTGTGCCTGCATCCACATGCCTGTAGAAAGGCTCCACTTCAGCACTACCACGTGACTTCACAAACGTGGTGCCTTCACTTCTTTGCCTACACGTACATGCACCCACGTGCCTCACGTGGCACTCGCCCAGACTCTTACGTGCCCCGTAATGCCACACCCATGTGACTTCACGAACGTTGTTCTGTAACCGAGTAGTCAGACCCATGCCTCTGCCGCCACACATTTGTGCATCCAGAGAGTACACACCCGTGACTTGAGAAAACACACGTACGTGTCTGTTGTCGATTCACCTTTTTTTGCCTTCCGTGCCTGAACCAACATGCCTCACATGCCTAACGAAACATACATCGTGACTCTTACATGGTCCCACTGCCACGCCCGCGTCACTCCCGAGACTTCACAACCATGCCTATTTAACCGAGCATTCTAACACATGCCTCTCCCAACGAACTCTTGTACTACATCCACAGGGGTGATACCCGTGCCTCGAGAAGCAGCATGTCCATGCCTGTGTTGGCTTCATTTCCGTGCCTCCTATGCTTACATCCACGTGCCTCACACGACACTGGCCTGTCCCGTGGTTCTCTAACTCCCTGTAGAACCCACACTTCCGTGCCTCCTGTGCTTCCATTTGGAAGTTCCTGTAGAACCCACACTTCCGTGCCTCCTGTGCCTACATCCACGTGCTTGTAGAACCTGCACTTATGTGCCTCGCCTGCATCATCCACATGACTGTAGAGAGGCTCCACTTCAGCACTAACAGTCTCAGCACTAAAAAAATATTGTAGCACAAAAAACCCAAGCCAAGCATAACGAATCTTGATGCCCAAGCAGACGGTTGAAGATTAGAGACGGTTCGATGGTTTCCATCTCTCCCTCCCTCTTCTACTGGCTTGCTTCCCCTTCCGCAAAGTAAATCTCGAAACCTTCATCACTCCTGCACGCTCTCCTCCTTCCTTCTGCACACTAACACAAACTCGAAATCGAGTTCGCGTCACCGGACAACCGCCACCGCGTTCGCCAACCACACTCAAATCCAACAAACAAACAGCCACACTCTGCCCGCGACAACACCAATAACCCCGCCGGCTGCAGCGACCGACGGCGAGGACTTCAACAGCGGCGGTGGAAATCGCAACAAAAAAGGAGCAACGACACAATAAGCGGATGTAAGCGAAGAACACAACACAAGCAACTGAAGGTAATTATCATTCTATCCCACTCCATTCCACTGGGTAGATCATAGTGATTTTTCCACTTCTAGGAACAACAACCCTAGCCACCGCTACCAAGGAGTTTTCTAATAACCTATATCAATTTGCCTAACAAATTGAACTAGCACAGAGATAAGATTTAATAGAAATGCTACTGCTCTCCGCCCTGGGACTTTCGCCATACGATTTGTGTTCAAAGGTAAAAAAACCTGAAACATCAGTAACTAGAATACGTCCATATTTCCAAACCCCGCAAGCATCCTGAGAGGCCTAAACTGATAACCGTACGAGATTTTCTACATCCCTTGTCCCGTCAATGTAACCGTTTTTCAAATTAAGTGCCTCTGCTGTGAAATACCGTGAACAAAAAATAGGTGTACCCTGTGCTTCTAGGGTAAAACAACCCGTGCCTCTCTATCCATGCAAATTTGTTTTCACACCACGCAGGGTTTTTTCCTGTGACACTTGACTCTACTTCTAACACCTGCCCATTTTTTATGCAGCAATGACAAATCCTCACGAAGAAGCTAAAACCCAGCAAAATACCGACGAAGACCCTGCTGAAGAGCATGCAAATCAGCAAGCTCCTGTCAAAGATTTGAGCAAAAAGTCTCCACTGTCCATCTACAAAAAACTATATTGAGAGTTATTAATAACTTAACTGCTATCCTTGACAACAATAACTTAAATATGTCTACAAATAAAACTACCTGCCACTTTTTACATATTTCTTGATAGAAAACATTAAAAATGTTCGCACACTATCTTATTTTTAATTCAAAAACAGTTTAACTTACCGGATAAATCTTGAACTATCATTAATGATATTCCTCCAATTATGAAATATCACCTGCAGAGTGCATTTTTTCTCTCAGAAAATGCTTCACCCTTACTTCACTACCCCAGCTGCACTCATAACCATAATCATGGAAGACATATATTTTAAATGTGTATCAACTATTTTCAGACAAAAAGAACATCATTTTTTGTTACCTGGTCATTATACAGGACACGAAGACGGTGATATTCACAGCGCAGAAGCAGGCAGCATGACTCCTCATTCATCAGAAAAGGACACGAAACAAAACATGAGGAACAAACCACCTTCAGAAGAAATGATAACTTACACCAGGCTCAACAAGAATAAACATCTAGCAACAAGCAAAAAAAGAGGAAATCAGATACAAGCAGTGTTTTTACTCCTGGAGCAAAATGGCAAAAGCAAAAGGACAATGCTGAAAACATCATCAACACTAGTACCTTGCAGCATCAGCCGTTACCTCTAATGGTACTCCCGCCAACAGCATCAACCGCCAAGAAGAAACAAGTTGAACGCAAGAAGAAAAACAAACGACGAAGGGTAGAAAAAGAACAAGATGATACCAACAGCAAAGGTTCAGATACCAATGATGACAATGATGACAGGGAACATGATGCAGATTTCATTCCTACAGACGGCGATGATGCCGACGAGCATGACACCGACGCAGAACATGACAATAATGTAAAAACACACTTATGTACTAATTTTGAATACCACTATTAAGGACTCAATATCTAACGTTCCTTTCTAATGAAACCCTTTCATTTTGTCTTCTGAAGCAGAACAAATCAGGACAGAAGGACAGAAAGAGAAGAAAGACAAGCGGAAAAGAATTGGCAGCACCAACAGTTGACGAAGAACAGCAAGAAACAGACGAAGAGAAATGCCAAATCAAGGCAGGGGCAGCATTCGCTCATGTCAAGAAAGCATGGAATTTACTTAAAGACCGTCACAGGCAAGATATTAGGACGGCAGGATTTGGCAGCATAGAGAACTGCAAATTAACGGGCTCCATCTGCAGACCACTTGCAGCACACATCTACGACAACCTGGACATAGAAAGCATGACAATAACCTTCAAACATACAGATTTCAGGCCAAAAGAACTGTTCACGGAGCTAAATGAATTGGTGGAACTAGATGACGAACAGTCAAACAGGAAATCAGTTAAAATATTTTTCCTTATTTTTTTCCACAACGTTATCTGCGGGTCAAGCGCCGCTTTCTTCGCCCAACAAGCTACAATGGTAGAGGACATGGACTATCCAGAGATGGCAAAGATGGATTTCTGCGAGGTAATCGTCGAAAGTATTAAGGAAGGAGCCAAGATATGGCAGAAACACAGAGATTTGCCTCAGGAAGAAAAGAACAAAAAGCATGTCAATGGTTTCTCACAGGGGCCAGTAATCATGTACCTCGACTCCCTGCTGCTGCCAACCGACACAAAAGAAATGCGAAAGATTGCAAAGACAATGGACAAGACCTCATTACCACGAGCAAACCATCTCAAAGAGAGTGACCTAGCGAAAATATCTAGAGCAGACATGAAAAGGGACGGAAAAGCACGACCAGATGACTATGAATTTGGCAAAATACAGGTATAGCTATATTGTACATAAATCAGTCCTTCCCTTTTTCAAAACGGTTTCCATTCTAATTAACTACATTCCACCAAAACGATGCAGACATGGAAAGGAACAACAGAGAGGATCTTCTATGCCAACACAACATCAACTTCATCTTCAATTCGGCAGATAGCAGGAGAACATCGCAAACAACAGCAACACCAGAACACAACCAAACTGCTACCACCTCCACCCAAACGCCGGCGCGAACCACGTGTCAACACCAGTGGAAGCAGGGAACCAAACAAAAGCATCAGAACAGGAGCAGAAGAAAGATTCCAAAGGATAAACAAATTGTTGGAAAAAGTACTCCATGAAGCAGAACAGATACCCGCAGTAACCACCAGGGCTGAAAACCAATGCAACGAAAAGGAAAAAATACTGGATGAAAAAACAAGAACCTAGTCGTGCAACAAACAATTTCCCTGATGGATTCATTGGAACAACTCAGACAATTTCAGGACATAGTTTGCACAAGGTACCTGACAGACAATGCGACCCTGCAGACACTAGAGCAAGCAGATCCAACAGCCTCAAGTAGACTAGCCGATGCCAACCGCATGAATGAAATCGTAGCCACAATAGAACCAAGAGAAAGGAGAAAAAAAGAAAGAAGAAGACAAAGAGAGGAAGAGAAGAGCAAAATCAAGGGACATAGGCATTGACAAGAACAAGATAAAGCGGCAAAAACAGGTAAGTAAATACTAATGCATGGTGCCATGCGCACACTAAAGCAAACCCCTGTTTTCATACCTACACTAAAAAGAACTGCCTCAATGCTTTCAGGAACGTACCAATAGCACACCAGGCCAAGATGAACTCCAACAGCAGGATGGTGTAAACAACCCCAAAAACACGAGTGAACACAACAAACAAAGCAACCTCACAGCAGACAATGCTACAACAACAACTACCCCCAACATAAGCACAAGATACGATCGACGTCAGAACCTGTATAGAGGTCAGTATGAACATCCATTTTTCCTTTCAAAACCGGATAGAGTTATAAGTGAACTGACAAACCTCCAACAAAATTTAGGCTCAGCTGAAGAAAAATCAAGTCAGCAGCCCAGCCAAACAAATGCAAGAGCCTAACCCACAATCAACCGTTAGCATAACAAACAACAAAGAAGAAGAAAACAACGAAGAGGAGGTAAACTTCCATACCCCACTATTACCCACACCAAAAACTCATAAATGGCAGGAAAGAAAGTGAACCGCAAACTCATATTGTTTGATCTCCAGGTATCACAAGCACTGCAAGACCAAGAGACAACCCGTGATGAAATTGAACCCCATAGTGAACCTCAAACAGACGAAGGGGTCACACAACAGGAACTTTGTGTACAAGAGATTTCCAGCACCACAACATTGCAGATCACCATCATGAGTACAAAGGAGAAAGCGCAAGACATCCCAGTAGATGAGAAACAAGAGACTGTTATACCTAACAAAGAAACAATAGATGCATGCACAAATAACCCAGTCATCAACACGGAGGTAAAAATTAAACAACAACAACCACTTTTCAAAATATTTTTATGATTTCTAAACTACCTAATACACCCCGCCATGTCAGTACAAAGATTATAAGGGATGTCTCACCATTTTCTTTGAACAAATGCAGGAAACAAACGAGTACGCTGATCTCGAAGATCAAGAACTTCAAACAACAACATATGAAGAGGTTGAAGAGGTGAGGTTACAAAGCTCAGACACAAATGAAGTTCAATCTATAATTTCAACTTTTATTAAACAGGAAGAAGAAGCAAGCAAAAGCACTGGCATAGACATTCAACAAGAAAAACTAGAGGACAACACGAGACAAGGAGAAGCCATAGTACAAGGAGTAGACAGTCCTGCAACTCCAGAGATAGAGGTCTTATAAAAGAAATTGTAACTGAAACAGTCAGAAATGCACCCATTTCTTAAAAAAAATTGTGATGGTGCAGACACAATAAGCTCAAGAAACCATCAACAATCAAGACCATCAAACACAACCAGAGGAGCCCAATGAAGAACCCAAACATGTTCTTCAAACGATAGACAATAATGCCACTGAAGACCAAGCTACAAAAAATTCACTGACCAAACAATAGGTACAAGAGACAGCAACAGCGTCAATGACTGAAAAGGTAAACTTACGAAACCTGAAACTATGAAATTATAAAATTGTTGCGTGCAGAATAAAATAAACTTCAACCTACCACATTTGTACTCACTCCAATGGACTCTCACTTTGCTGCCTCTATGTTTGAACAGCTGCAAGAAAAAAACAAGGTCAGTGACGATGAACAGCAAAATAAAGAGCAAGAGAAGGACCCAAAACCACCACTGAACGAAGAATCAGCAGTAACAACAACAAATACAGAGGTGAAAACACATAACACCTCTTCATGAACTTATAGTTGAAAAACATGCATTTGACATTTCACTACTTTCCTGCATAGCAGAGAGAGGAGACCAATGAGCAAAAGGAGGACATTGAAGAAGGGAAATATGTTCTTCAAAAGGCAGCCATCAACGTAACAGAAGACCAAGCCCAAAAATATTCAATCACCGAAAAACACGCAGCAGAGACGGCAGCAGCAACAACGACTGAAAGGTAAAGTTACATACGTTGGTCCTATCAAAGTATAAAATAGCTATGTGGAACCTCAAATGCACTGCCACTTAGCCACCTCTGTGTTTCAAAAGCTACAAGACAAAAACGACGACACCAGCGATGAACTACAAAAGAAAGAAAGAAGAAGATGCTCAAAAACCTCCACTCAACGAAGAACAAGCACAACATTCAGCAGCAACGATTGAGGAGGTAAAGTTACATAAGCTGATTCTACGAAAATATAAAGTAGTTCCATGAGAACTAAAATGCACTCAAACTTAGCAACCTTTATGATTGAACAGCTGCAAGACAAAAAACATGACAGTGACGATGAACACCAAAACAAAGAACAGGACGATACCCAAGAAACTACACTCGACGAAGAACGGGTGGAACAGTCAGCATCACCAACAACAGCTCAACAGGTGAAGTTGCACAAAAATATTTCCACAAAATTACACGACTTAATCACAATCAAAATAGCTCAAACAACGCACCAAACAATTCATTGTTTTCCCATAACATCTGCTATAATTGAAATAAAGTAGCAAGTTAAATTATTTCAATGCTTTTTCAATGATAACGCAGAAACACGAAGAAGGCGACCACGGAGATACAAGCAATGAAGCACACACACATTGTTCGAGAGAAAGAAGAAGAAACCATCGAAGAAAACCCTACACTGTTGTACGATGCCAATTCCCCTGGCAGAGAGGTCAGTGCCAACCAAGTCGAGACTAAAAAACAAGACGGAAAAGACCACCAGCAAGACACGACGGTTGACAAGGAAAAACATGATGCTAAGAAAGACACAGATGACTCATATGAAGATGCAGAAAAAATTGAACAAAAGGGTACAATGCAAAAAGAAGAACAAAATATGCCGTAACAAGTAGAAGGAGAACAAGAAAGAAACAACACTGGACATGACATATCTTCTAGCATCAAAGCAGGCAAGACAATATAAACTTAATTGCTATCTTGTGATCTTGTGACTTGGAGTTATTTATATTAAATTCAAAATCATCGCAGGCATAATGGAGAAAGGGGACAAAGATAGTGATTCCGTTAACAAAGCCATCGAAGACCTGTACAACGTTGTATGCAAGCCATGGACACAGAGAGAAATGTAAGTTCATGAAACTAACACAAAACACATTATTACACACGATCATTTTGACTGTATCATGTGTAAACTAAAACATTTTTATAAATATACTTTGCAGGGATGAGTTTTTCATTACAATGAACAAGTTTGATGTCAATCTAGGCCATGTCACCGAAAGTTTCAAGGTCGGTAATTCAGTATGCAGCGAAGCAATCAAGCCCATGCTAACAATCTTGAGAAAACAACTAAATGGCACAGGGAGAAAGATTCTGTCGTTAAGCAACACTGTAAGTAAAGATCACGGCAAAAGAATCACGTTTAAAACAATATATATGACTTTATAACTGAACTTACAAATTCCCTTTGTCTAACCGTGACAAAACAAGCAGCACTCGATAAAGGAAGCCGACGACGAAGATCCAATGTGCTACAGAAATAATGATCAAGAACATATTAGAAAAAAATTACTACCTGCCAGGCTTACATCATTTTTCAACACGCAAGAAGAAGAAAACTGCAAGATTATAACATGGTAAGCAGATCAGCTTGTGTATATGTTATGAAACGTTATCTTTTTATTTTATGTTTCTAAATATAAGAAGATTTCCAAATATTTTTTTATTTTTTGTTTTACAGTTCCTTCTACCATGTTCGTTGCGCAGGTTTGAGCAAGACGAAAATACAAGTCATTACTTCACCATTACAGTTAACATGCAAAAACAGCGCTTTGAACTCCTTGACTCTTCAACTGCATATCCAAGCACAATAGAATTCTTCAACAATGTAACCAACAACTTAATGAAAATATGGAAGCACGTAAGCACAGAGCTACAGCTTTCACAAAAAAGCATCGACCATTTCAAAAGGGTCAAACTACAAGTGCCACTTCAAGGAGAAGACACGTAAGCACTTCCAACATTTTACTTCTTTCTTTTTTTTCAATGCAAGATTCAATACTACAATTACTGAAATAAGGCTGTTCTTTCATGTTTTCAATGCAACAATTACCACTGCCATTGCTCCAACACTTCTCTTCTTTCCGTTTCTTGAATGCAACAATCTTACTAGTACCATTCCTCTACATGCAGAATGGACTGCGCATTCTATATGTACATGAACCTGAAGCACTACTCCAATGATGGAACAACAGCAAACTTAGAGCCAGAACAAGTACCAGAGTTGAGGAAAAAAATTCTATATCAACTAATCAGTCAACACAGAGGGAATACCAAACTGTCATTAATCAAGTGTACAACAGGTTAGTCTTTTCAGAAACTAATCCTTACAATTTTGTCACACTAGAAGAAGTAATATTCTTTATTATTATTATTATTATTATTATTATTATTATTATTATTTCTGATTCTAACAAATATGCTGAAGTATGAAGTTGATATGGGAGATAAGGAAATGCAACAGACAGAATGTTGCGTACTAGAAGAGTTTCCACCAAATCCCAAGCCAAAAGAACATATTATGCATGCGACAACCACAAAAGAGCATGAAGTTATTGATATATCCAGTAAACACAAAGAGGTTATGTAGCGACCCGACCCGAATAGATCAAGTCTCTGTGCTTAAGTGTCATCCCTGGATCGGTATGCTGACACACACAGTACTCAAGGATTTATAACAGAGGTAAATCACATGTATAAAATAACTTAAATACTATTACCTCAATCCAAATAGCGGAAGTAACAAGGTTGCGGATTTCCATCAACACCAACGGCAAAGTTGAGTGTAGAAATCGTAACCCTAACGTATAACTTACTCGTCGTAAGAAAACCTGCAACATGAGACGTTGCAGCCCGAAACGGGTCAGTACATTGAATGTACTAGCAAATTCACACCATAGAGAAAATGATGAACAATGGCTATCACTACATGCATATATGGCTGGTGGAAAAGCTCTATGGTTATAATGTTTTTGCGAAAAGACAATTTTTCCCTACTGCAAAGGAATAAAATTTATTTAACTATCATGGTGGTTGTTAAACATTGAGAATGGTTGACAGCATTCTCAATCGCAAATAAGCATCATCATTAAAACCCAACAAAATTAATTAAAGTAACGTGATGAGATCAACATGATAATCCAAGAACTATATGCTCAAGATATCCATAACCGGGGACACGGCTAATCCTGATTAGTTTGTACACTCTGCAGAGGTTTGCGCACTTTTCCCCACAAGACTCGATCGCCTCCGTTGGATTTCTTGCACTACATGATGTTTGAGAAACGGATGACCGAGACATAGTCTTTCAGAAGCGCTAGCACCTTACGATGGGTAGACCGGTACACCTACATCCCCTACATCTGCTAGTCTACCACTGTAAGAGTTCGCACGACTTAATTAACAATGCTAGAGCCCATAATAGCTTATGGCTGCACACGGAAGTTTCTAGTATGAATAATCTGGTGATCCCTTTGAGCCTGGGTGGCGGTCCATAAAAAAACAGGTAATCCTGGTCTACCCCGGTGCCTAGACAGGCAATCCGGGAATACCCAGGTGCCTCAATCCATCCAGATGTGTGTTTAAGTTGCCACCTTAAGTAAACCATTAATTAAAAATCTCACATCTGTCATGGATACTCTCAAAACCCAATCCACGTCTACAAGCATAGCATGGCAAAGTAAGCATAACGTACTAGTAACTCCCAAGGGTTTGAATGCAGGGCAATAGGTTCCTACCTCATCAACTACTTCCCGATACCCACATGTTATCAATCCTACTCATGCAATGTTTGAGGGTTGAAACTAATGCATAAAAACTGGGTATGAAAAGGGATATGATCAAAGTGTGAACTTGCCTGCAATGTTGATGAAGATGATTCGCACTCATAACTCTTGATAGATCTACTCGTCACACTCCGGTCAATCTATCGTAAGCAAGCAATAGTAACCACACATAAGCAATCACTCAAAAGATCAGAAATAACGAAGAAGACGATTCGGAAAACATCGAAACCAAGCAAATAACTCCTGCAACACAAAACAATTTCTAACAGTACCAAAATTATGTGAATTTGGCCTTATCAGAAAGTTTAGGTCAAGAGCTTCGATTTTCAAAAGGAATCAACTCAAACGGAGTTAAGAAACTCAAGTTATGATCAAACAAAGTTTGAATTCAAATCTGATCTAATTCAAATTTTAAAACTTTCAAAACATGTTTGAGTTGTATTACTGGATAGAGGGGATCATAACGAAGACGTGAGCGTTGGTTTCATCTAATTTGGATAAACGAGTGACAAGTTATAGTCGTTTGAAGTACAAGGACTAATCTGTGAAGAAATTTATCACGAATAGGTCCCTGGCCAAAAACTAAAAGAAAAAGAAAAAAACCTAGATAGCGAACGTTCGTTACAGAATGCTAACGAACGAATTCGTTTGTTGCGAAGGGATAAACAACGAATGTTCACCGAATAGGCCTAACTAAAAAACGATCAAAAGAAGAAAAAAACGGTTCGGGCTTTTGGGGTTTTACCGGTCGGGCGGCTCGTCGGTTTTAAAAAAACCCGGCGCTGGCGGCAGTTGGCAGATCGGCGGCAGCGGCGTGCATCCGGCGAGTCCGGTGAGCTCCGGCGTCTGCAGCGGGGTGCGGCGTTGGGCGGCAGCAGCGGCTCCGGCGGGCGAGCGGCGCGGTGGTGCGACGCGGGGCGAGGCGGCGACGGCAGCAGCAGCTAGCGGCGGCGGTGGCGATGTGCGTCGGCAGCGCGGGCAGCAAGCAGCGGTGAGATGCGGGTGGGGCGAGGAGAGAGAGAGGCGGCGGAGGCGGCGCTTATATGGGGGCGGGGTAGCTCCGTGGCGTGGGCGAGGGGCAGGAGGAGGCCGGGCGGCGTACGGCAGCGGCGATGCCGTGCGGGCGGCAGAGTCCGGTCGGGAGGAGGAAGGCGGTGCGGGCGCGGGCTGTTGGGCCGCGGCCTGGCTCGGGCGCTGGCTGGCCCAGCCGGCGACGGGGAGAGAGAGAGAGTAGTGTTGGGCTTCGGCCTGGCACTGTTCGAATGGTTTTTTTATTATTATTTATTTATTAAAAAAACATTTTCCCAGACAAGGAAAAGAAATAAACAAAAATATTATATAGGCATATAATATATCAAAATTTTCAGAAAAATATTGTCTACAACCTGAACATTTTTATAATGCCAAATAAAATCCACACAAATTTAGATAATTTAAAGAGTGCTTCGGGTCTAATAAAATCCAATAAAAATCATTTTAAAAATACCAAAGTGATTTCAAATTTATTTCTCCAATTTTCTGTTGTAGGGAATCATGTTACCCTAATTTCCATATATTTTATTTTTGGAGAAAAATAATTTGAATAAAACTCAAATAACTCCAAGCTGAAAATAAATTCAAAAGAACTTTGAATTTAATTCTTTGAAACTCCCAACTCATATTTCTTATGTTTTGAAGATGTCATTTTATCTTCTCTCGTGAAAATCATTGAGTTGCTTACAGTTTCAGAATTGGAAATATTTTTCCCAAATGAAATTCAAATATTTTCAACACCCCTTTTCATTTAAATAAATGGAAGAAGTCATGTCATCTTCTCTCCAGGGTTTTGTGGTGAAAATAATTTGAATTCATGGAAATTAGAAAGGAAAGATGAAAGTTTGGGCTTTTATTCCCTCTCATTTAACTTTCAAAAAGTTTCGAATTCACTCACTTTCACTCAATCAATCAAACAATCAATCAAATCTATCTATTTATCCAAAATTTAGAATTTTGGGATGTTACAGGTTATGGATGTCAGCAGACACGCTGTCGCCCAAGAATCTTGCACAGACCACGAAGAAAGGATCCACCAATAGAACCAGATCAACCACCACTAGACGACAAGATACCACACCATTCTGAAGAGCAAACAGACAAGCAAAATATCAACAGCAATACCCCGAGCACAGATCAACTTGAACAAACAGGCACTGATTTAAAAGAGGATGACACAAGCAACGACGCACCAAATACACAAGAACAGGTTTCCGAGCAGAAGAAACAACATGTTCTTCTTCAATAAGAAACATGCTCGACAAGCAATCAGCAAGGCATCTACAGCACCATCTCTCTAGATTTCCTAAAACCCAAAACAATGGAAAAGCACGATGAAGTTGCTGAATTTCTTTCAAGCCTTAACCCGCTCCAACTAGAGGTATACAACGAGCATGTAAAGACGGGCATTGAATTCGATGTAATCAAAACATGGATGAATGACCATGAAAGCTATGAATTCAACAAAAATCCCACGCCGTATCTGACAATCTTGCAGCAAAAATCAGGAGAACATTCAATGCCTCAATCATCTGAGAACAGCTCAGACAAGAAAATCTCGGTCAAGAAGAGACCGGTAAAGCCTTCAACAAGGCTGCATGGGAAAAATCCTACTTTTGTCCCAGGAGATTTCAAATTTATGGACAAAGCCATAGCACTTCATGAATACCTATTCGGCAAAGAAGGACATGACGAATGCGGAGAGTAAGTACTTTCTCTTATCACAACAAAAAAACAAAGAAATGTTGACCCTTTTTAAACCAACCTAACCAATGTATAAACTTTTTCTGTTTGCAGTCTAAACCTATATATTAGCTCGAAGCGACCCGATTGGACTACAGGAAAACAAATGATGGAACAGCTACGGAAAGGAGATCAAGGACAGATGGAGGGATCCATCGCAAACACATTGTTCGAAGAATGGACAGTGCAGCAACAATACAACACAACCAATAAAGTGATACTTCCCGTAGAATTTGCAAACGTATGAAGTCCAATTTGACAAAAACACTTGCATCATTTCAGTGATTACAAAGATTGTACTAAAAAGTAGAAATTTTTTTGGTCGCAGATCATGCTCGGTGTTAAAATTGGAGAAAAAGAAGAACTAGCAGAACTCAATGAGGACGAAGCATTGAAACAGTTTGCACCCCTTGTAACAGGGAAGGAACTTTTAAAGAAAAAGCTGGTAAGTTAATAGAAATATACAAACATAATTCATTTTTCCTACAGATTGCACATTTACATGTCATTTAATTCTCCTGACAAGAATGAACTTTAACTCACTCTGACTCCAAACACCGCAGATTATGATACCTCACAACACAGATAAACACTACACACTGTACGTGCTCAACAAGTACACGGACTCCATCGACATACTTGACTCACTGAATTACAGAGACGGAGACAGAAAAAAACATGGAAAACACACCATAAGGATCACCCAGAACTGGTACGTCAATTCAACCTTGTTTTCTAATTGGTTTTACAATTCCTGCATTCCCTTGTTTAATGCCAAAACCCAACAATAACACCAAACCGTAATCACAGATTAAAAGGATGCACGCACTCATGAAGAAGCATTACGGCGAAGCGGAGCTACGAGCCAACGGCGAACCGAACTGGTCAAGGATAGCAGAAACACCTAACAGAGTTTGCTTGCCAAAACAACAGGGTACCCAATGCGGACACTTCATGGTTCAATTTGCAAAATACTGGAATGGCATTGATCTCATAAAAGATGAGGAGGATTTTGATGTAAGTGAATAGTACGAGAGCATCAATTTTAATTTTTACAAGCAGCACTACTTGAATACTTCAGTTATCTCATAAAAGAAAAAGAAAAGAATATCCAATGACCTCCATGTAGCAAAGCAACGTTGATGCCGAGTGGAAACCAGAGTTCCTTTTTACAGCCATATTTGGTGAAACAAACCAAGTAAAGTGCGAGGAACTACCTGGAAGAATCAAAAAATTCAAACCAGAAACTTCAAAGTTCTTTTCCACCAACAAAGGTAAGAAAATCATTTCTACTTATCTTTTTTTTGTAATAACCAACCCATCCCACAGTTCACCAATGTCTTTCGTATCACAAGAGCTTACATATCACATATCTACTTCCGCTGACAGAAACAGATGAAACTAAAAGGGACAAAAGACAAAGCACCAGTCTATACCCAAAACATACTCATTGCTTCCAACACACAACGGAGGCGTCCAACCTCTTCCATCTAGTTATGAGCGACAGCTGGCAGGAGGAATACAAAAAGTGAATTGTTTTCTATTGCACCTCAAAATAGTTGCATAGAGGCCAAAAATGATGTAAAAATATGTTTCTCACTGACCGTGACCTCCAAAATTATTTAATCTCCCTGTCGCAGCAAAACTATATTTAGACGCATCCGCACGGACAGTGAAAGCACGCAACTTACTGGAGCCCAACTGAAGGCAGTATTTGGTCCAAGACCAGGACAGACGAACATACCACATCATATGGAAAAGAAGGTCCTCGATGACATAGCAGAAATCTGGGAAAGCAGACAAGATTCAAAACAGAGTGACAGAGTAATATTAGGCCCAAACTTTGCAGAGGTAAATTTTTAAAAGCAAAATCTTGTCTATATTGCAACAACTACTCTTTTTATATTGTTACACAGCTCTTTTTTCTAACAATTTTTTCATCGTAATTATTGTTTGCAACATATATTGGATTTAAAGCATCACAAAACTGGTATTAAAAAATTTAAGACCGAATTGCAAAAAAGAAAGAATCAGCTGGTTCCCATGTATCTCAAGGAAAATCAACGGAAAAAGCTCTCAATAGCAAACATGGTAACAACCCTTTCCTCCATGACAAAATCTCAAAATATGCGTTCTATTAAATTACTTTATATTAAACTGTCATCTAAGCAATAAGTATTTTGTACGCAGATATTCATTCCAATGGAGAAGGATGACCGCTATGTACTATACGTGCTAGACAAATACAAAAACAAAGTTCACATTATTGATCCTCGAGAAACGACTCTAGAGGAATTTGAGAAAGAAAAGATAGACATAGATAAATTGGATGAAAAAGAAGCAAGTCGAGTTCTTTAGGAAAATGAAGATGCTAAAAAAGAAAGAGAAAGACAGTTTCAGGAATGTCATGTTCATAAGTTGGCAATCGTAAGCATTTATACATAACAATTTTTTCAGTTTTACAAGTTGCAATATAAAAACAATTAATTAAAAATGCAATATTCCCAGGTACCTAGGTTTAAAGAAGTCTTCAACACCATACTAGGACAAACAATGACTCCCAAGGGTACAAGATGGCAGATTCATACCGTACAAGATGTTCTAGTGGTAGAAAAGGGAGAATCAACATTTGTTGTTTTAAAGCTTGCATTCATCTACATTGGTGAAAAGTTTGTCCAAGACCTGAAAGATTTGACAGTAAGTTTATATAGATTTACTTATAAACAACTTATATGCACAAACTCTAATAATATACTTCTCTTCTTGGAAAAATTTCACAGGATGAGGTCGAAGATTGGAGGGCAGAGGCAATGTACATTCTCTTAAGTAGCGAGATGAATCAAGTCAAAGCTAGTTAAATGGGTGACGAGATTAGCAAGATCTTGAGCAAAAATGAAGACTAAAACTTTTGATTTAGCCCGCGAGGCTAATTCTATCTAGATGTGACAAATTGTTTTATCAATAACTCACATTTCTATGTAATGTAGTTAGAAATTGCGTGTTCATGTTGAAAAGAGAACTATTTTGACAACAATGCCTCTTACATCATCAGAGAGTGCCAGTAAACTATAAACAACAACGCATCTTCTTATTTGTACGACAACACTGACTCCCAAAACGAACCCTTACGCATGACTCTGGAGACCACCCTCCCGTGCCTCCAGAGGTGACAAGGCCTTTGTGCCACCAAACACTGGGTTACCATGCCTCCGGGCAATATCCACACACACACATACCATTACGCGTGACTCTGGAAACCACCTTCCCATGCCTCCAGAGATGACATGGCCTTTGTGCCACCAAACACTGGGTCACCATGACTCCGGGTAATATTCACACACACACACACATAGCCTTACGCGTGACTCTGGAGACCACACTCCCGTGGCTCCAGAGGTGAAATGGCCTTTGTGCCACCAAACCCTGGGTCACCATGCCTCCGGGCAATATACACACACACATGTTGGAAATATGCCCTAGAGGCAATAATAAATTGATTATTATTATATTTCCTTGTTCATGATAATCGTTTATTATCCATGCTAGAATTGTATTGATAGGAAACTCAGATACATGTGTGGATACATAGACAACACCATGTCCCTAGTAAGCCTCTAGTTGACTAGCTCGTTGATCAATAGATGGTTACGGTTTCCTAACCATGGACATTGGATGTCATTGATAACGGGATCACATCATTAGGAGAATGATGTGATGGACAAGACCCAATCCTAAGCATAGCACTAGATCGTGTAGTTCGTATGCTAAAGCTTTGCTAATGTCAAGTATCATTTCCTTAGACCATGAGATTGTGAAACTCCCGGATACCGTAGGAGTGCTTTGGGTGTGCCAAACGTCACAACGTAACTGGGTGGCTATAAAGGTACATTACAGGTATCTCCGAAAGTGTCTGTTGGGTTGGCACGAATCGAGACTGGGATTTGTCACTCCGTGTAAACGGAGAGGTATCTCTGGGCCCACTCGGTAGGACATCATCATAATGTGCACAATGTGATCAAGGAGTTGATCACGGGATGATGTGCTGCGGAACGAGTAAAGAGACTTGCCGGTAACGAGATTGAACAAGGTATCGGGATACCGACGATCGAATCTCGGGCAAGTACAATACCGCTAGACAAAGGGAATTGTATACGGGATTGATTAAGTCCTTGACATCGTGGTTCATCCGATGAGATAATCGTGGAACATGTGGGAGCCAACATGGGTATCCAGATCCCGCTGTTGGTTATTGACCGGAGAACGTCTCGGTCATGTCTGCATGTCTCCCGAACCCGTAGGGTCTACACACTTAAGGTTCGATGACGCTAGGGTTATAAAGGAAGTTAGTATGTGGTTACCGAATGTTGTTCGGAGTCCCGGATGAGATCCCGGACGTCACGAGGAGTTCCGGAATGGTCCGGAGGTAAAGATTTATATATGGGAAGTCCTGTTTTGGTCACCGGAAGAGTTTCGGGGTTTATCGGTAACGTACCGGGACCACCGGGAGGGTCCCGGGGGTCCACCAAGTGGGGCCACCAACCCCAGAAGGCTGCGTGGGCCAAGTGTGGGAGGGGACCAGCCCCTAGGAGGGCTGGTGCGCCCCCCACAAGGGGCCCAAGGCGCAAGGATAAGTGGGAGGGGGCAAACCCTAGTCTAGTTGGGCCTTAAGGCCCACCTAGTGGGTTCCTTCCCCTCTCCCCCCCTTTGGCCGCCCCCCCTAGATGGATCTAGGGCTGGCCCCCTTCCCCCCTTCCCCCCTAAAGGGGGGCGCAGCCCCCTTCCCCCCTATATATACTTGAGGTTTTGGGGCTGCCAACAGATGAGTTTTCTCCCTCTCGTTGGTGCAGCCCTGCATCTCTCTCTCCCTCCTCTTCTGTGGTGCTTGGCGAAGCCCTGCAGGATTGCCACGCTCCTCCATCACCACCACGCCGTTGTGCTGCTGTTGGATGAAGTCTTCCTCAACCTCTCCCTCTCTCCTTGCTGGATCAAGGCGTGGGAGACGTCACCGGGCTGTACGTGTGTTGAACGCGGAGGTGCCGTCCGTTCGGCACTTGGTCATCGGTGATTTGAATCACGACGAGTACGACTCCATCAACCCCGTTCACATGAACGCTTCCGCTTAGCGATCTACAAGGGTATGTATATGAAACTCTCTTTCTACTCGTTGCTGGTCTCTCCATAGATAGATCTTGGTGATACGTAGGAAAAATTTTGAATTTCTGCTACGTTCCCCTACAGTGGCATCATGAGCTAGGTCTATTGCGTAGATTCTATGCACGAGTAGAACACAAAGTAGTTGTGGGCGTTGATTTTGTTCAATATGCTTGCCGTTACTAGTCTTATCTTGATTCGGCGGCATCGTGGGATGAAGCGGCCCGGACCGACCTTACACGTACTCTTACGTGAGACTGGTTCCACCGACTGACATGCACTAGTTGCATAAGGTGGCTAGCGGGTGTCTGTCTCTCCCACTTTAGTCGGATCGGATTCGATGAAAAGGGTCCTTATGAAGGGTAAATAGAAATTGGCATATCACGTTGTGGTCTTTGCGTAGGTAAGAAACGTTCTTGCTAGAAACCCATAGCAGCCACGTAAAAACATGCAAACAACAATTAGAGGACGTCTAACTTGTTTTTGCAGGGTATGCTATGTGATGTGATATGGCCAAAGGATGTGATGAATGATATATGTGATGTATGAGATTGATCATGTTCTTGTAATAGGAATCACGACTTGCATGTCGATGAGTATGACAACCGGCAGGAGCCATAGGAGTTGTCTTTATTCATTTATGACCTGCGTGTCAACTTAAACGTCATGTAATTACTTTACTTTATTGCTAACCGTTAGCCGTAGTAGTAGAAGTAATAGATGGCGAGGCAACTTCATGAAGACACGATGATGGAGATCATGATGATGGAGATCATGGTGTCATGCCGGTGACGATGATGATCATGGAGCCCCGAAGATGGAGATCAAAAGGAGCAAAGTGATGATGGTCATATCATGTCACTATTTGATTGCATGTGATGTTTATCATGTTTATACATCTTATTTGCTTAGAACGACGGTAGTAAATAAGATGATCCCTTATTAAAATTTCAAGAAGTGTTCCCCCCTAACTGTGCACCGTTGCGACAGTTCGTGTTTCGAAGCACCACGTGATGATCGGGTGTTAGATTCTAACGTTCACATACAACGGGTGTAAGACAGATTTACACACGCAAAACACTTAGGGTTAACTTGACGAGCCTAGCATGTACAGACATGGCCTCGGAACACAGAAGACCGAAAGGTTGAGCATGAGTCATATAGAAGATACGATCAACATGAAGATGTTCACCGATGTTGACTAGTCCGTCTCACGTGATGATCGGACATGGGCTAGTTGACTCGGATCATGTAATCACTTAGATAACTAGAGGGATGTCTATCTGAGTGGGATTTCATAAGATGAACTTAATTATCCTGAACATAGTCAAAAGGATTTTGCAAATTATGTCGTAGCTCACGCTATAGTTCTACTGTTTAGATATGTTCCTAGAGGAAAATTAGTTGAAAGTTGATAGTAGCAATTATGCGGACTAAGTCCGTAAACTGAGGATTGTCCTCATTGCTTCATAGAAGGCTTATGTCCTTAATGCACCGCTCAGTGTGCTGAACCTCGAACGTCGTCGGTAGATGTTGCGAACATCAGACATACACGTTTTGATAACTACATGATAGTTCAGTTAAACGGTTTAGAGTTGAGGCACCGAAGACGTTTTGAAACGTCGCGAAACATATGAGATGTTTTGAGGGCTGAAATTGGGATTTCAGGCTCGTGCCCATGTCAAGAGGTATAAGACCTCCGACAATTTTCTTAGCCTGCAAACTAAGGAGAAAAGCTCAATTGTTGAGCTTGTGCTCAGATTGTCTGAGTACAACAATCATGTGAATCAAGTGGGAGTTGATCTTCCAGATGAGATAATGATGTTTCTCCGAAGTCATTACCACGAAGCTGCTAGAGCTTCGTGATGAACTATAATATATCAGGGACATATATGATGATCCTTGAGATATTCGCGATGTTTGACACCACGAAAGTAGAAATCAAGAAGGAGCATCAATTGTTGATGGTTAGTGAAACCACTAGTTTCAAGAAGGGCAAGGGCAAGAAGGGATACTTCATGAAACGGCAATTCAGCTGCTGCTCTAGTGAAGAAACCCAAGGTTGAACCCAAACCCGAGACTAAGTGATTCTGTAATAAGAGGAACAACCACTGGAGCAGAATTACCCTAGATACTTGGTAGATAAGAAGGCTGGCAAGGTCGATAGAAGTATATTGGATATACATTAGGTTAATGTGTACTTTACTAGTACTCCTAGTAGCACCAGGGTATTAGATACCGGTTCGGTTGCTAAGTGTTAGTAACTCGAAATAAAAGCTACGGAATAAACGGAGACTAGCTAAAAGGTGAGATGACGATATGTGTTGGAAGTATTTCCAAGGTTGATCAAATGTCGTACGCTCCCTCTACCATCGAGATTGGTGTTTGCGTTGAGCATAGACATGATTGGATTATGTCTATCGCAATACGGTTATTCATTTAAGGAGAATAATGGTTACTCTGTTTATTTGAATAATACCTTCAATGGTCTTACACCTAAAATGAATGGATTATTGAATCTCGATCGTAGTGATACACATGTTCATGCCAAAAGATAGTAATGATAGTACCACCTACTTGTGGCACTGCCACGTAAGTCATATCGGTATAAAACGCATGAGGAAGCTCCATGTTGATGGATCTTTGGACTCACTCATTTTTGAAAAGTTTGAGACATGCGAACCATGTCTGTTGGTATATATGCATGAAGAAACTCCATGCAAATGGACCGTTTTGTACTCACTTGATTTTGAATCACTTGAGACATGCAAATCATACCACATGGGCAAGATGACTGAAAGCCTCGGTTTCAGTAAAATGGAACTAGAAAGCAACTTGCTGGAAGTAATACATTTTGATGTGTGCAATCCAATGAGTGCTGAGGCATGTAGTGGATATCGTTATGTTTTACTTCACAGATGATTTGAGTAGATGTTGAGTATATTTACTTGATGAATCACGAGTCTGAATTATTGAAAGGTTCAAGTAATTTCAGTGTGAAGTTGAAAGATCGTCGTGACAAGAGGATTAAAGATCTATGATATGATCATAGAGATGAATATCTGAATTACGAGTTTGGCACAGAATTAAGACATTGTGGAAATCATTTCACAACTAATACAGCCTGGAACACCATAGTGTGATGGTGTGTCCGAACATCATAACTGCACCCTATTGGATATGATGCATACCATGATGTCTCTTATCGAATTACCACGATAGTTTATGGGTTAGGCATTAGAGACAACCACATTCACTTTAAATAGGGCACCACGTAATTCCGATGAGATGACACCGTATGAACTATGGTTTAGAGAAACCTAAGCTGTCATTTCTTAAAAGTTTGGGGCTGCGACGCTTATGTGAAAAAGGTTTCAGGCTGATAAGCTCGAACCCAAAGCGGATAAATGCATCTTCATAGGACGCCCAAAACAATTGGGTATACCTCCTGTCTCAGATCCGAAAGCAATAAGAGATTGTTTCTAGAATCGGGTCCTTTCTCGAGGAAAAGTTTCTCTCGAAAGAATTGAGTGGGAGGATGGTGGAGACTTGATGAGGTTATTGAACCGTCTCTTCAACTAGTGTGTGGCAGGGCACAGGAAGTTGTTCCTGTGGCACCTACACCAATTGAAGTGGAAGCTTATGATATTGATCACGAGACTTCAGATCAAGTCACTCCCAAACCTCGTAGGATGACAAGGATATGTAATCCTGTCTTGGAAGTCATGTTGCGAGACAACAATGAACCTACGAGCTATGGAGAAGCGATGGTGGGCCCGGATTCCGATAAATGGCTCGAGGCCATATAATCCGAGAGAGGATCCATATATGAAAACAAAGTGTAGACTTTGGAAGAACTACTTGATGGTCGTAAGGCTGTTAGGTACATATGGATTTTAAAAGGAAGACAGACAATGATGGTAAGTGTCACCATTAAGAAAGCTCGACTTGTCATTAAGATGTTTTCGACAAGTTCAAGGAGTTGACTACGATGAGGCTTTCTCACCCGTAGCGGTGCTAAGAGTCTGTTGGAATTATATTAGCAATTACTACATTATTTATGAAATCTTGCAGATAGGATGTAAAAACATTGTTTCCTCGACGATTTTCTTGAGGAAAGGTTGTATGAGATACAACCAGAAGGTTTTGTCAATCCTGAAATGTGCTAATAAGTATGCAAAGCTCCAGCAATCCTTCTAAGGACTGGAGTAAGCATCTCGGAGTTGGAATGTATGCTTTGATGAGATGATCAAAGATTTGGGTGTATACAAAGTTTATGAGAAACTTGTATTTCCAAAGAAGTGAGTGGGAGCACTATAGAATTTCTGATAAGTATATGTTGTTGACATATTGTTGATCAGAAATGATGTAGAATTTCTAAGAAAGCATATAGGGTTATTTGAAAAGTGTTTTTCAATTGAAAGCCTGAATTAAGCTACTTGAACATTGAGCATCAAGATCTATAAGGATAGATCAAAACGCTTAATGGTACTTTCAAATGAGCACATACCTTGACATGATCTTGAAGGTGTTCAAGATGGATCAGTCAAAGAAAGAGTTCTTGCCTGAGTTGTAAGGTATGAAGTTAAGACTTAAAGCTCGACCACGGCAGAATAGAGAGAAAGGATGAAGGTCGTCCCCTATGCTTAAGACATAGGCTCTACAGTATGCTATGCTGTGTACCGCACCTGTAGTGTGCCTTGCCATGACTCAGTCAAGGGGTACAAGAGTGATCCAAGAATGGATCACAGGACAGCGGTCAAAGTTATCCTTAGTAACTAGTGGACTAAGGAATTTTCTCGATTATGGAGGTGGTAAAAGAGTTCGTCGTAAAGGGTTACGTCGATGCAAGCTTAACACCTATCCGGATAGCTCTGAGTAGGGATACCGGATACGTATAATGGAGCAACAATTTAGAATAGCTCCAAGTAGAACAGTTATTTGGAATAGCTCCAAATAGAACGTGGTAGCTGCATCTAGGAGATGACATAGAGATTTGTAATGCACACACGGATCTGAAAAGTTTAGACCCGTTGACTAAAACCTCTCTCACAAGCAACATGATCAAACCTGGAACTCATTGAGTGTTAATCACATAGTGATGTGAGCTAGACTACTGACTCTAGTAAACTCTTGGGTGTTAGTCACATGGCGATGTGACCTGTGAGTGTTAATCACATGGCGATGTGAACTAGATTATTGACTCTAGTGCAAGTGGGAGACTGTTGGAAATATGCCCTAGAGGCAATAATAAATTGATTATTATTATATTTCCTTGTTCATGATAATCGTTTATTATCCATGCTAGAATTGTATTGATAGGAAACTCAGATACATGTGTGGATACATAGACAACACCATGTCCCTAGTAAGCCTCTAGTTGACTAGCTCGTTGATCAATAGATGGTTACGGTTTCCTAACCATGGACATTGGATGTCATTGATAACGGGATCACATCATTAGGAGAATGATGTGATGGACAAGACCCAATCCTAAGCATAGCACTAGATCGTGTAGTTCGTATGCTAAAGCTTTGCTAATGTCAAGTATCATTTCCTTAGACCATGAGATTGTGAAACTCCCGGATACCGTAGGAGTGCTTTGGGTGTGCCAAACGTCACAACGTAACTGGGTGGCTATAAAGGTACATTACAGGTATCTCCGAAAGTGTGTGTTGGGTTGGCACGAATCGAGACTGGGATTTGTCACTCCGTGTAAACGGAGAGGTATCTCTGGGCCCACTCGGTAGGACATCATCATAATGTGCACAATGTGATCAAGGAGTTGATCACGGGATGATGTGCTGCGGAACGAGTAAAGAGACTTGCCGGTAACGAGATTGAACAAGGTATCGGGATACCGACGATCGAATCTCGGGCAAGTACAATACCGCTAGACAAAGGGAATTGTATACGGGATTGATTAAGTCCTTGACATCGTGGTTCATCCGATGAGATCATCGTGGAACATGTGGGAGCCAACATGGGTATCCAGATCCCGTTGTTGGTTATTGACCGGAGAACGTCTCGGTCATGTCTGCATGTCTCCCGAACCCGTAGGGTCTACACACTTAAGGTTCGATGACGCTAGGGTTATAAAGGAAGTTAGTATGTGGTTACCGAATGTTGTTCGGAGTCCCGGATGAGATCCCGGACGTCACGAGGAGTTCCGGAATGGTCCGGAGGTAAAGATTTATATATGGGAAGTCCTGTTTTGGTCACCGGAAGAGTTTCGGGGTTTATCGGTAATGTACCGGGACCACCGGGAGGGTCCCGGGGGTCCACCAAGTGGGGCCACCAACCCCAGAAGGCTGCGTGGGCCAAGTGTGGGAGGGGACCAGCCCCTAGGAGGGCTGGTGCGCCCCCCACAAGGGGCCCAAGGCGCAAGGATAAGTGGGAGGGGGCAAACCCTAGTCTAGTTGGGCCTTAAGGCCCACCTAGTGGGTTCCTTCCCCTCTCCCCCCCTTTGGCCGCCCCCCCTAGATGGATCTAGGGCTGGCCGCACCCCTTGGGGTGGGAAACCCTAAAGGGGGGCGCAGCCCCCTTCCCCCCTATATATACTTGAGGTTTTGGGGCTGCCAACAGATGAGTTTTCTCCCTCTCGTTGGTGCAGCCCTGCATCTCTCTCTCCCTCCTCTTCTGTGGTGCTTGGCGAAGCCCTGCAGGATTGCCACGCTCCTCCATCACCACCACGCCGTTGTGCTGCTGTTGGATGAAGTCTTCCTCAACCTCTCCCTCTCTCCTTGCTGGATCAAGGCGTGGGAGACGTCACCGGGCTGTACGTGTGTTGAACGCGGAGGTGCCGTCCGTTCGGCACTTGGTCATCGGTGATTTGAATCACGACGAGTACGACTCCATCAACCCCGTTCACATGAACGCTTCCGCTTAGCGATCTACAAGGGTATGTAGATGCAACTCTCTTTCTACTCGTTGCTGGTCTCTCCATAGATAGATCTTGGTGATACGTAGGAAAAATTTTGAATTTCTGCTACGTTCCCCTACAACACATACCAAGAACGCCTCGACCGTGGCTAGCTCCTACGCACACGTGATTTCACATGCTTCAAACCCGTGCCTCCGCACGCAATATACCAATGCCTTCGTAATATACACACATGTGAATGCACGCACAAACCTAACTCGTAAACAGACGTGACTGCAATTAGTTCAAACCCGTGCCTTCAGCACAACGTTCAGCACAAATTTCAGCACATGCTTCAAACACATGCTTCAAACCTGTGCCTTCAGCACAACCTGCTATATAAAAATTAAACAAGCAGGTTCCCTCGCGCCGGAGACGCCGTTCCATACCACGATGAACACACACTTCGACCTATGTCCCCCTTCAAGATGTTTATGAAAAATTGAACGAGCCGAAGGCGAGCCGAAGGTTCCCTCGCGCCGGAGGCGCCATGCCACATGAGGACGTACAACACGCCGCACGAACCAGCACGCCGCACGACCAACACACCGCACGACCAACACACATTTCGACCTATGCCCCCCTTCAAGATATTTATGAAAATTAAACGAGCCGAAGGCGAGCCGGAGGTTCCCTCGCGCCGGAGGCGCCGTGTCACACGACGACGTACAACGCGCCGCACGAACCAGTACGCCGCACGACCAACACACACTTCGACCTATGCCCCCCTTCAAGATATTTATGAAAATTAAACGAGCCGAAGGCGAGCTGGAGATTCCCTCGCGCCGGAGGCGCCGTGTCACACGACGACGTACAATGCGCCGCACGAACCAGCACGCCGCACGACCAACACACGCTTCGACCTATGCCCCCCCCCCTTCAAGATATTTATGAAAAATTAAATGAGCCGAAGGCGAGCCGGAGGTTCCCTCGTGTCGGAGGCGCCGTGCCGCACACCGCACGACCAACGCGCCACACGACCAACACACACTTCGACCTATGCCCCCCTTCAAGATTTTTATGAAAATTAAACGAACCGAAGGCGAGCCGGAAGTTCCCTCACGCCGGAGGCACCGTGTCACACGACGACGTACAACGCGCCGCACGATTGAATGATTCTGGAGACTGCTTTTTTACATTAAAAAGTTGCTTTTCTTCTTTACTTGAAAGTTGACATTTGATAGTGTTGGTAGTCCCCGCCCGTAACTACCCCATAAATCTCCATTACCCGGATATATAATGGGAACAAAAAGGGAAACGGGAAAGGGAAACAGGGAACCAACCGCGCGAGCCGGTATTTTTTTTGTTTTTTCGCGCGGAAAGGGAAACGGAAAATTCAGGTAGTTCAAGGATCAAACTGCAAAACGCACCAAACCACAAACCGGAAAGGGAAAACCGGAAACCAACCGTGCAACTGGTTTTCCCTTGTGGGAGCGCTCCGCGCGCGACACTTGTCACGCGTGGAGCGCTCACGAACCGCTCATTACGAGTGCTCCTTAGCGCTCGTTAACTAGTTGCTCCCTGCTGTGTGCCGCTCTCTGCGGCACATTGTCGCCCGCACCACAGGCGAATCCCCGACTGGACCAGCCCATGAAGCGCCGGTCTACTATAGAGCAAGCCTGTAGCATTGCAAAAAATAGTGACCTCACGAGGAATAAAACTCAGGATCTCCGGTACAAACGTTCCTGAGACTACCAGTTCAGCTAAGCCAGTGTTAATGCTACAAAGCAGTGCTAAAACTTTAAGAACCCGTTCTAGCACCAATCGGAATATTTTAGAAATTTCCAACGCAATTTTTTTAAAAAAAAGTGATTGTTTTATGAAACGGGATCATTTTTCAAATTTGTTACCAAATAAAAAACTCCAAAAATTCCAGCACGAACATTTTTTCAAAACAGGAACATTTTCTAAAATTTCAAAAAAAATTCAATACGAACATTTGTTTAAAATTGGCAAACCATTTCTCTATCTCCTAAATTTTTTTGAAAACACGAATATTTTTGAAATTTCTGAAAAAGTGGAACATTTTTCAAACTTGCAATAAAAATTGAAGACGCGAATATTTTTCTCAAATTTGGAGAAGATAAATTGAGAGGGAAACATTTTTCGAAATCTTGAATAAAATGATTGTGGACATCTTAAAGAAAAATATATGAACAATTTTCGAAAAACACTAATTTTTTAAAAGTTCTTGAACAATATTTGCAAAATATGATCATTTTTTGTATTTAGGCAAAAAATATGAGGAGTGTTTTGAAATTCAATGATTTTTAGAATTATAATTGTTTTTGGAAACTAGAACCTCTTTAGAAATTTCTGAACAATTTTTGAAACAGGGGAACATTTTTTCAAACTCCCAAAAAAATTAAAGACGCGAACACTTTTTCAAATTTGCAAACAATTTTTAGAAAGGAAATACGTTTCAAAATCTTGGAAAAAAAGATGTGAAATTTTATGTAAAAAATTATGAACAATTTCTCAAAAACATGAAGAAAATTTGAAATTCCTGAACACTATTTGAGAAATGCGAATATTTCTTGAATTTATGAACAAAATTTGAAAATTCGAACGTTTTTGGAAATTTGGAACAGTTTTTATATGAAAAATAAATTGGAAATAGAAAGTAACAAAAAAACAAAAAACAAACTGCAAAAGAAAATGAAAATAAGAAACAGAAACAGGAAAAAAGGAAACAAAACAGGAAAAGAAAAAACAAAAAATAAAAAACCAGAAACGGTTCAGACCGCTCGCCTCCCTTGACTGTGTTTTTTTAGTAACCCTCGACTGTGCGTTTGGTTGAGAGTTTGCCTGCGTCGCCCTGCACTAGGCCGGCTCATTACTGTGTACTTTAATTCCGCAGAAATCTCCGGCATAGAGCTCGATAGTATAACCACCCCACCACACAATAGGATCTGATAAGGGAAACGTTTAGGCACGCTGCGCCGGCCGAACGCTTCGGCCGGTCGCTCCACGCGCGAACGCTTCCAGCGAATAAAGATTCGACATGTGGGTGTGCGATTTGAAGGAAATATGCCCTAGAGGCAATAATAAAGTTATTTTTTATTTTCTTATATCATGATAAATTTTTATTATTCATGCTAGAATTGTATTAACCGGAAACATAATACATGTGTAAATACATAGACAAACAGAGTGTCACTATTATGCCTCTACTTGACTAGCTCATTAATCAAAGATGGTTATGTTTCCTAACCATAGACATGAGTTATCAATTGATTAACGGGATCACATCATTAGGAGAATAATGTGATTGACATGAGCCATTCCGTTAGCTTAGCACGCGATCATTTATTATGTTGCTATTGCTTTCTTCATGACTTATATATGTTCCTATGACTATGAGATTATGCAACTCCCGTTTACCGGAGGAACACTTTGTGTGCTACCAAACGTCACAACGTAACTGGGTGATTATAAAGGTGCTCTACAGGTGTTTCCGAAGGTACTTGTTGGGTTGGCGTATTTCGAGATTAGGATTTGTCACTCCGATTGTCGGAGAGGTATCTCTGGGCCCTCTCGGTAATGCACATCACTTAAGCCTTGCAAGCATTGCAACTAATGAGTTAGTTGCGGCATGATGTATTATGGAACGAGTAAAGAGACTTGCCGGTAACAAGATTGAACTAGGTATTGAGATACCGACGATCGAATCTCGGGCAAGTAACATACCGGTGACAAAGGGAACAACGTATGTTGTTATGCGGTTTGACCGATAAAGATCTTCGTACAATATGTGGGAGCCAATATGAGCATCCAGGTTCCTCTATTGGTTATTGACCGGAGACGTGTCTCGGTCATGTCTACATAGTTCTCGAACCCGTAGGGTCCGCATGCTTAACATTACGATGATAGTTATATTATGAGTTTATATGCTTTGATGTACCGAAGGTTGTTCGGAGTCCCGGATATGATCACGGACATGACGAGGAGTCTCGAAATGGTCGAGACATGAAGATTGATATATTGGAAGCCTATGTTTAGATATCGGAAGTGTTCCGGGTGAAATCGGGATTTTACCAAAGTACCCAAGGGGTTACCGGAACCCCCCGGAGGCTATTGGGCCTTATGGGCCCAAGTGGAGGAAGAGGAGAGGAGGCCAAGGGGCATCCGCGCGCCCCTCCCCCCAAGTTCGAATTGGACAAGGAGGGGGGCGGCGCCCCCCTTTCCTTTCCCATCTCTCCTCCTTCCCCCCAAGTCCTAATCCAACTAGGAAAAAGGAGGGGAGTCCTAAGTAGGACTCCTCCGGCGCGCCCTCTCCCCTGGCCGGCCGCACCCCCCTTGCTCCTTTATATACGGGGGCAGGGGGCACCCTAGAGACACAACAATTGATCTGTTTGATCTTTTAGCCATGTGCGGTGCCCCCCTCCACCATAGTCCACCTCGATAATACTGTAGTGGTGCTTAGGCGAAGCCCTACGTCGGTAGAACATCAACATCGTCACCACGCCGTCGTGCTGACAAAGTTCTCCCTCAACACTCGGCTGGATCGGAGTTCGAGGGATGTCATCGGGCTGAACGTGTGCTGAACTCGGAGGTGTCGTACATTCGGTACTTGATCGGTCGGATCGTGAAGACATACGACTACATCAACCGCGTTGTGCTAACACTTCCGCTTTCGGTCTACGAGGGTACATGGACAACACTCTCCCCTCTCGTTGCTATGCATCACCATGATCTTGCGTGTGCGTAGGAAAACTTTTGAAATTACTACGTTCCCCAACACGAGTGTCCCAGCTACGACGTGTTGACCCACGACGCTGGCCTGCGCGCGGTTGAACCCGTCGCTAACATATCCCCATCTTTCTCCGCTAACCCCGTGCCGCCCAAACCACAGCTGCTGCCGAGAATGCCATGGACGACCTCCGCACATCCTCCCTCCCCCCATCTGCCCACTTTCCCCCCTCTTTTGCAGATCTACGACGGCGGTGAGTTGCAACGGCGTGCGGCGATGGGGGCGAACCATGACCGGCTAGAGTTAGAACCATGGCGGCCAGATGTTGGAACCAATGCAAATTTTTGCTTCCACCGATGTTTTAGCTTGCTAGAACCGTCATTAGTTTTTGCATTTTTGCTACCACCGTTTTGTGATTTGCTGCAACCAGTGTCAATTTTTGCTACCATCAGCTTCTTGATTTTTCTGGAATCAGTGCTCAATTTTTCATTTTTGCTACCACTAGCGTTTCGATTTGCTGGAACAAGCTTCAATTTTTGCTACCATCAGGTTTTTGGTTTGTTGGAACGACGTCGATATTTTCCAATTTTGCTACCAATGTTTTATGGGTTTTTGCTGGAAGCGCCAAGAATTTTTGCTACGACCGGTGGAATTTTTTGCTGCGACCCGCAAATTAAGGACGAGGAACAACACCAGCTCTATGACGGGTGTTGCGGCTCTGCGAGCCGCGGGGGGCCTCGTCGGAGATGCGCCTCGGGGGCCTTGCTGGAGCTGCGCGGTGCTGCGAGCCGCGGGGGATCTCGCCGAGATGTGCTACGGGGGCCCGAGGAAGAAGAAGCTGGGGCGATATTTTTTTGCTCCAGATCCAACCGCCGCGCGGCTCGCATTGAGCGGCTATGGCTGGACCGGCCGCAATTTTCGGCCGGTGCGCCGGCGCCTAGCGGTGCCCCATCTGATAAGCTTCAACTCTTTCTTTCAGTTATTCTTTCCTTTTTCTATTCCTTTTTTCCCTTTTTTCGTTTTTTGTTTTTCTTTTTTCCATTTTTGGTTTTCTGTTTTTTCTTTTCTTCTTCTTCCTGGTTTCTTCCCTCATTGATTTTTGTGTTTTCTTTTCTCAAATACGTGAACTTTTTCAAAATCGATGATGTATTTTTTCAATTTTTATGAAATTTTCTTTTCAAATTCTATGAAGTTTTTTCTATTTTTCAAGAACTATTTTAAAAAGTAATTATTTTGTTTCTAATTTGATGAACTTTTTTTCAAAGTCTATGAACTGTTTTCAAATTCAATGAACATTCGTTTAATTTGGATGCACTTTTTTCAAAAATTGATGAATTTCTTTCAGCATTGTGAACATCTTTAAAATTTTTGTGAATTATTTTTTTAAATTGATGAACTTTTTCCAAAATCATTGAACTTTTCTTGAATAGGGCAACGTTTTTTTTTTGCATGTTCACGAACTTTTTCCGAAATTTGCGAAGTTTCATTTTTCTTAAAAGAAAATCATATATGAGCGGCTATGTATGTTTTTCAAGTGTTAGCACTGCATTTTGTCAGTTGCAAAGACACGCCCTAGTGGTTAGCTGAACGAATGTAGGTAGTGCAGGTCGCTAGTTTGAATTGTCGCTGGAACGTAATTTTTGGAAGAAAAAAATCGCGCATTTTTTATCACCATTTTATGCGGTGCCCCTTCGTGGGCCGACCCAGGCCGCGCTGTAGCTCCCTAGCCCCTCTCGC
Source organism: Triticum monococcum (assembly GCA_034509565.1). Classification (NCBI taxonomy): domain Eukaryota; kingdom Viridiplantae; phylum Streptophyta; class Magnoliopsida; order Poales; family Poaceae; genus Triticum; species Triticum monococcum. The sequence goes on along the minus strand of CM067843.1, from coordinate 68,957,425 downwards.
AAAAAGCGAGATACAGCCCTGACGACGAACGCGAGCGAGATAAGCTGTGGAGGGCCGAACAGGCCATATAACAATATAACATAGAGTCGAAGGCCTGGAAAAAGCCCACTGTAGACCGACCCTAGTCCTTGGTAGTCTATACAGGAACCTTGTCGGCGACGATTCGCTTGTTCTCCACCCCCTTCTGCCCTCACAACGTAACTGGGTGATTATAAATGTGCTCTATAGGTGTTTCTGAAGATACTTGTTGGGTTGGCGTATTTCGAGATTAGGATTTGTCACTCCGATTGTCGGAGAGGTATCTCTGGGCCCTCTCGGTAATGCACATCACTTAAGACTTGCAAGCATTGCAACTAATGAGTTAGTTACGGGATGATGTATTACGGAACGAGTAAAGAGACTTGCCGGTAACGAGATTGAACTAGGTATTGAGATACCGACGATCGAATCTCGGGCAAATAACATACCGATGACAAAGGGAATAACGTATGTTGTTATGCGGTTTGACCGATAAAGATCTTCATAGAATATGTGGGAGCCAATATGAGCATCCAGGTTCCGCTATTGGTTATTGACCGGAGACGTGTCTCGGTCATGTCTACATAGTTCTCGAACCCGTAGGGTCCGCACGCTTAACGTTACGATGGCAGTTATATTATGAGTTTATATGTTTTGTTGTACCGAAGGTTGTTCGAAGTCCCGGATGTGATCACGGACATGACGAGGAGTCTCGAAATGGTCGATACATGAAGATTGATATGTTGGAAGGCTATGTTTGGATATTGGAAGTGTTCCGGGTGAAATCGGGATTTTAACAGAGTACTAGAGGGGTTACCGGAACCCCCCGGAGGCTATTGGGCCTTATGGGCCCAAGTGGAGGAAGAGGAGAGGAGGCCTAGGGGCAGCCGCCCCCCCCCCCCAAGTCCGAATTGGACAAGGAGGGGGGCGCCGCCCCCCCCTTTACTTTCCCCTCTCTCCTCCTTCCCCCCAAGTCCTAATCCAACTAGGAAAAAGGAGGGGAGTCCTACTCCCGGTGGGAGTAGGACTCCTCCGGCACGCCCTCTCCCCTGGCTGGCCGCACCCCCCTTGCTCCTTTATATACAAGGGCAGGGGGCACCCTAGAGACACAACAATTGATCTGTTTGATCTTTTAGCCGTGTACGGTGCCCCCCCCTCCACCATAGTCCACCTCGATAATACTATAGCGGTGCTTAGGCGAAGCCCTGCGTCGGTAGAACATCAACATCGTCACCACGCCGTCGTGCTGACGAAACTCTCCCTCAACACTCGGCTGGATCGGAGTTCGAGGGACGTCATCGGGCTGAACGTGTGCTGAACTCGCAGGTGTCGTACGTTCGGTACTTGATCGGTCGGATCATGAAGACGTACGACTACATCAACCGCGTTGTGCTAACGCTTCCGCTTTCGTTCTACGAGGGTACATGGACAACACTCTCCCCTCTCGTTGCTATGCATCACCATGATCTTGCGTGTGCGTAGGAAAAGTTTTGAAATTACTACGTTCCCCAATAGTGGCATCCGAGCCTGGTTTATGCGTAGATGTCATATGCACGAGTAGAACACAAGTGAGTTGTGGGCGATATAAGTTATACTGCTTACCAGCATGTCATACTTTGGTTCGACGGTGTTATTGGATGAAGCGGCCCGGACCGACATTATGCGTACGCTTACGTGAGACTGGTTCTACCGACGTGCTTTGCACACAGGTGGCTGGCGGGTGTCAGTTTCTCCAACTTTAGTTGAACCGAGTGTGGCTACGCCCGGTCCTTGCGAAGGTTAAAACAGCACCAACTTGACAAACTATCATTGTGGTTTTGATGCGTAGGTAAGAACGGTTCTTGCTAAGCCCGTAGCAGCCACATAAAACTTGCAACAACAAAGTAGAGGACGTCTAACTTGTTTTTGCAGGGCATGTTGTGATGTGATATGGTCAAAGACATGATGCTAAATTTTATTGTATGAGATGATCATGTTTTTGTAACCGAGTTATCGGCAACTGGCAGGAGCCATATGGTTATCGCTTTATTGTATGCAATGCAATCGCCCTGTAATGCTTTACTTTATCACTAAGCGGTAGCAATAGTCATAGAAGCATAAGATTGGCGAGACGACAACGATACTACGATGGAGATCAAGGTGTCGCGTCGGTGACGATGGTGATCATGACGGTGCTTCGGAGATGGAGATCACAAGCACAAGATGATGATGCCCATATCATATCACTTATATTGATTGCATGTGATGTTTATCTTTTATGCATCTTATCTTGCTTTGATTGACGGTAGCATTATAAGATGATCCCTCACTAAATTATCAAAGTATAAGTGTTCTCCCTGAGTATGCACCATTGTGAAAGTTCTTCGTGCTGAGACACCACGTGATGATCGGGTGTGATAGGCTCTACGTTCAAATACAATGGGTGCAAACAGTTGCACACGCGGAATACTCGCGTTAAACTTGACGAGCCTAGCATATAACAGATATGGCCTCAGAACACGGAGACTGAAAGGTCGAGCGTGAATCATATAGTAGATATGATCAACATAGTGATGTTCACCATTGAAACTACTCCATCTCATGTGATGATCGGACATGGTTTAGTTGATTTGGATCACGTGATCACTTAGAGGATTAGAAGGATGTCTATCTAAGTGGGAGTTATTAAGTAATATGATTAATTGAACTTAAATTTATCATGAACTTAGTAGCTGATAGTATCTTGCTTGTCTATGTTGATTGTAGATAGATGGCCCGTGTTGTTGTTCCGTTGAATTTTAATGCGTTCCTTGAGAAAGCAAAGTTGAAAGATGATGGTAGCAATTACACGGACTGGGTCCGTAACTTGAGGATTATCCTCATTGCTGCACAAAAGAATTACGTCCTGGAAGCACCGCTGGGTGCCAGGCCTGCTGCTGGAGCAACACCAGATGTTATGAATGTCTAGCAGAGCAAAGCTGATGACTACTCAATAGTTCAGTGTGCCATGCTTTACGGCTTAGAACAGGGACTTCAACAACGTTTTGAACGTCATGGAGCATATGAGATGTTTCAGGAGTTGAAGTTAATATTTCAAGCAAATGCCTGGATTGAGAGATATGAAGGCTCTAATAAGTTCTATAGCTGCAAGACGGAGGAGAATAGTTCTGTCAGTGAGCATATACTCAAGATGTCTGGGTATAATAATCACTTGATTCAACTGGGAGTTAATCTTCTGGATGATTGCGTCATTGACAGAATTCTCCAATAACTGCCACCAAGCTACAAGAGCTTCGTGATGAACTATAACATGCAAGGGATGGATAAGACGATTCCCGAGCTCTTCGCAATGCTAAAGGCTGCGGAGGTAGAAATCAAGAAGGAGCATCAAGTGTTGATGGTCAACAAGACCACTAGTTTCAAGAAAAAGGGCAAAGGGAAGAAGGGGAACTTCAAGAAGAACAACAAGCAAGTTGCTGCTCAGGAGAAGAAACCCAAGTCTGGACCTAAGCCTGAAACTGAGTGCTTCTACTGCAAGTAGACTGGTCACTGGAAGCGGAACTTCCCCAAGTATTTGGCGGATAAGAAGGATGGCAAGGTGAACAAAGGTATATGTGATATACATGTTATTGATGTGTACCTTACTAATGCTCGTAGTAGCACCTGGGTATTTGATACTGGTTCTGTTGCTAATATTTGCAACTCAAAACAGGGGCTACGGATTAAGCGGAGATTGGCTAAGGACGAGGTGATGATGCACGTGGGAAATGGTTCCAAAGTCGATGTGATCGCGGTCGGCACGCTACCTCTATATCTACCTTCGGGATTAGTATTAGACCTAAATAATTGTTATTTGGTGCCAGCGTTGAGCATGAACATTATATCTGGATTTTGTTTGATGCGAGATAGTTATTCATTTAAATCAGAGAATAATGGTTGTTCTATTTATATGAGTAATATCTTCTATGGTCATGCACCCTTGAAGAGTGGTCTATTCTTATTGAATCTCGATAGTAGTGACACACATATTCATAATGTTGAAGCCAAAAGATGTAGAGTTGATAACGATAGTGCAACTTATTTGTGGCACTGCCGTTTAGGTCATATCGGTGTAAAGCGCATGAAGAAACTCCATACTGATGGACCTTTGGAACCACTTGATTATGAATCACTTGGTACTTGCGAACCGTGCCTCATGGGCAAGATGACTAAAACGCCGTTCTCCGGTACTATGGAGAGAGCAACAGATTTGTTGGAGATCATACATACAGATGTATGTGGTCCGATGAATGTTGAGGCTCGTGGCGGATATCGTTATTTTCTCACCTTCACAGATGATTTAAGCAGATATGGGTATATCTACTTAATGAAACATAAGTCTGAAACATTTGAAAAGTTCAAAGAATTTCATAGTGAAGTTGAAAATCATCGTAATAAGAAAATAAAGTTTCTACGATCGGATCGTGGAGGAGAATATTTGAGTTACGAGTTTGGTCTACATTTGAAACAATGCGGAATAGTTTGGCAACTCACTCCACCCGGAACACCACAACGTAATGGTGTGTCCGAACATCGTAATCGTACTTTACTAGATATGGTGCGATCTATGATGTCTCTTACTGATTTACTGCTATCGTTTTGGGGTTATGCTTTAGAGACGGCCGCATTCACGTTAAATAGGGCACCATCGAAATCCTTTGAGACGACACCTTATGAACAGTGGTTTGGCAAGAAACCAAAGTTGTCGTTTCTGAAAGTTTGGGGCTGCGATGCTTATGTGAAAAAGCTTCAACCTGATAAGCTCGAACCCAAATCGGAGAAATGTGTCTTCATAGGATACCCAAAGGAGACTATTGGGTACACCTTCTATCACAGATCCGAAGGCAAGACTTTTGTTGCTAAATTCAGAGTTTTTCTAGAGAAGGAGTTTCTCTCGAAAGAAGTGAGTGGGAGGAAAGTAGAACTTGATGAGGTAATTGTACCTGCTCCTCTATTGGAAAGTAGTTCATCGCAGAAATCGGTTTCTGTGACACCTACACCAATTAGTGAGGAAGTTAATGATGATGATCATGAAACTTCAGATCAAGTTGCTACTGAACCTCGTAGATCAACCAGAGTAAGATCCGCACTAGAGTGGTGCGGTAATCCTGTTCTGAAAGTCATGCTACTAGATCATGATGAACCTACGAACCATGAAGAAGCGATGGTGAGCCCAGATTCCACAAAATGGCTTGAGGCCATGAAATCTGAGATGGGATCCATGTATGAGAACAAAGTGTGGACTTTGGTTGACTTGCCCGATGATCGGCAAGCAATTGAGAATAAATGGATCTTTAAGAAAAATACTGACACTGACGGTAATGTTACTGTCTACAAAACTCGACTTGTTGCAAAAGGTTTTCGACAAATTCAAGGGATTGACTACGACGAGACCTTCTCACCCGTAGCGATGCTTAAGTTTGTCTGAATCATGTTAGAAATTGCCGCATTTTATGATTATAAAATTTGGCAAATGGATGTCAAAATTGCATTCCTGAATGCGTTTCTGGAGGAAGAGTTGTATATGATGCAACCGGAAGGTTTTGTCGATCCAAAGGGAGCTAACAAAGTGTGCAAGCTCTAGCGATCCATTTATGGATTCGTGCAAGCCTCTCGGAGTTGGAATAAACTATTGGGGAACATAGTAATTTCAAAAAAAATCCTACGCACACGCAAGATCATGGTGATGCATAGCAACGAGAGGGGAGAGTGTTGTCCACGTACCCTCGTAGACCGAAAGCGGGAGCGTTATAACAACGTGGTTGATGTAGTCGTACGTCTTCACGGCCCGACCGATCAAGCACCGAAATTACAACACCTCCGAGTTCTAGCACATGTTTAGCTCGATGACGATCCCCGGACTCCGATCCAGCAAAGTGTCAGGGATGAGTTCTGTCAGCACGACGGCGTGGTGACGATCTTGATGTTCTACCGTCGCAGGGCTTCGCCTAAGCACCGCTACAATATTATCGAGGATTATGGTGGAGGGGGGCACCGCACACGGCTAAGAGATCAATGATCAATTGTTGTCTTTATGGGGTGCCCCCCTCCTCCGTATATAAAGGGGGGAGGAGGAGAGGGCCGACCAAGGGGAGGAGGCGCGCCCAAGGGGGGCAATCCTACTCCAAGTAGGTTTGCCCCCCTTTCTTATTCCAACTAGGAGAAGGGGGAAGGAGGAGGTGGAGAGAAGGAAGGAGAAGGGGGGCCGCCGCCCCCTTCCCTTGTCCAATTCGGATTGGGGCAAGGGGGGCCGCGCGCCACCTCCTGGCCTCCCTCTCTCCTTTCCACTAAGGCCCAATAAGGCCCAATAGCTTCCCGGGGGGTTCCGATAACCCTCGGAACTCCGGTTTTATCTGAAACTTCTCCGGAACACTTCCGGTGTCCGAATATAGTCGTCCAATATATCAATCTTTAGGCCTCAACCATTTAGAGACTCCTCGTCATGTCCGTGATCACATCCGGGACTCCGAACAACCTTCGGTACATCAAAACATATAAACTCATAATGAAACTGTCATCATAACGTTAAGCATGCGGACCCTACGGGTTCGAGCACAATGTAGACATGACCAAGACACGTCTCCGGTCAATAACCAATAGTGGAACCTGGATGCTCATATTGGCTCCCACATATTCCACGAAGATCTTTATCGGTCAGACCGCATAACAACATACATTGTTCCCTTTGTCATCGGTATGTTACTTGCCCAAGATTCGATCGTCGGTATCTCAATACCTAGTTCAATCTCGTTATCGGCAAGTCTCTTTACTCATTCCATAATACATCATCTCACAACTAACTCATTAGTTGAAATGCTTGCAAGGCTTATGTGATGTGCATTACCGAGAGGGCCTAGAGATACCTCTCCGACAATCGGAGTGACAAATCCTAATCTCGAAATATGCCAACCCAACATGTACCTTCGGAGACACATGTAGAGCACCTTTATAATCACCCGGTTACGTTGTGACGTTTGGTAGCACACAAAGTGTTCCTCCGGTAAACGGGAGTTGCATAATCTCATAGTCATAGGAACATGTATAAGTCATGAAGAAAGCAATAGCAACATACTAAACGATCGGGTGCTAAGCTAATGGAATGGGTCATGTCAATCACATCATTCTCCTAATGATGTGATCCCGTTAATCAAATGGCAACTCATGTCTATGGTTAGGAAACATAACCATCTTTGATTAATGAGCTAGTCAAGTAGAGGCATACTAGTGACACTCTGTTTGTCTATGTATTCACACAAGTATTATGTTTCCGGTTAATACAAAGTGTCACTAGTATGCCTCTACTTGACTAGCTCGTTAATCGAAGATGGTTATGTTTCCTAACCATAGACATGAGTTATCATTTGATTAATGGGATCACATCATTAGGAGAATGATGTGATTGACATGACCCATTCCGTTAGCTTAGCATACGATCATTTAGTATGTTGCTATTGCTTTCTTCATGACTTATACATGTTCCTATGACTATGAGATTATGCAACTCCCGTTTACCGGAGGAACACTTTGTGTGCTACCAAACGTCACAACGTAACTGGGTGATTATAAAGGTGCTCTACAGGTGTTTCCGAAGGTACTTGTTGGGTTGGCGTATTTCGAGATTAGGATTTGTCACTCCGATTGTCGGAGAGGTATCTCTGGGCCCTCTCGGTAATGCACATCACTTAAGCCTTGCAAGCATTGCAACTAATGAGTTAGTTGCGGTATGATGTATTATGGAACGAGTAAAGAGACTTGCCGGTAACGAGATTGAACTAGGTATTGAGATACCGACGATCGAATCTCGGGCAAGTAACATACCGATGTTGGGGGACGTAGCAGAAATTCAAAATTTTCCTACGTGTCACCAAGATCTATCTATGGAGAGACTAGCAATGAGGGGAAGGAGAGTGCATCTACATACCCTTGTAGATCGCTAAGCGGAAGCCTTCAAGTGAACGGGGTTGATGGAGTCGTACTCGTCGTGATCCAAATCACCGATGATCCTAGTGCCGAACGGACGGCACCTCCGTGTTCAACACACGTACAGCCTGGTGACGTCTCCCACGCCTTGATCCAGCAAGGAGAGAGGGAGAGGTTGAGGAAGACTCCATCCAGCAGCAGCACAACGGCGTGGTGGTGGTGGAGGAGTGTGGCAATCCTGCAGAGCTTCGCCAAGCACCACGGGAGAGGAGAAGGACTAGGGAGAAGGGGAGGGCTGCACCAGAACATTGGTATGGCTGCCCTCCCACCCCCCACATATATATAGGGGCAAGGGAGAGGGGGGAGGCGCAGCCTTGGCCCTTCCTCCAAGGAAGGGTGCGGCTAGGAGGAGTCCCTCCTCCCCAAGGCACCTCGGAGGTGCCTTCCCCTTTTAGGACTCTTCCTTTCCTTATCTCTTGGCGCATGGGCCTCTTGGGGCTGGTACCCTTGGCCCATATAGGCCAAGGTGCACACCCCTACAGCCCATGTGGCCCCCCGGGGCAGGTGGCCCCACCCGGTGGACCCCCGGGACCCTTTCGGTGGTCCCGGTACAATACCGGTGACCCCGAAACTTGTCCGGTGACCAAAATAGGACTTCACATATATAAATCTTTACCTCCGGACCATTCCGGAACTCCTCGTGACGTCCGGGATCTCATCCGGGACTCCGAACAACATTCGGTAACCACATACAAACTTCCTTTATAACCCTAGCGTCATCGAACCTTAAGTGTGTAGACCCTACGGGTTCGGGAGGCATGCAGACATGACCGAGACGTTCTCCAGTCAATAACCAACAGCGGGATCTGGATACCCATGTTGGCCCCCACATGTTCCACGATGATCTCATCGGATGAACCACGATGTCAAGGACTTAATCAATCCCGTATACAATTCCCTTTGTCTATCGGTACGATACTTGCCCGTGATTCGATCGTCGGTATCCCGATACCTTGTTCAATCTCGTTACCGGCAAGTCTCTTTACTCATTCCGTAACACATCATCCCGTGATCAACTCCTTGGTCACATTGCGCATATGATGATGTCCTACCGAGTGGGCCCAGAGATACCTCTCCGTCACACGGAGTGACAAATCCCAGTCTCGATTCGTGCCAACCCAACAGACACTTTCGGAGATACCCGTAGTGTACCTTTATAGTCACCCAGTTACGTTGTGACGTTTGGCACACCCAAAGCACTCCTACAATATCCGGGAGTTTCACAATCTCATGGTCTAAGGAAATGATACTTGACATTAGAAAAGCTTTAGCATACAAACTACACGATCTTTGTGCTATGCTTACGATTGGGTCTTGTCCATCACATCATTCTCCTAATGATGTGATCCCGTTATCAACGACATCCAATGTCCATGGTCAGGAAACCGTAACCATCTATTGATCAACGAGCTAGTCAACTAGAGGCTTACTAGGGACATGGTGTTGTCTATGTATCCACACATGTATCTGAGTTTCCTACCAATACAATTCTAGCATGGATAATAAACGATTATCATGAACAAGGAAATATAATAATAATCAATTTATTATTGCCTCTAGGGCATATTTCCAACAGTCTCCCACTTGCACTAGAGTCAATAATCTAGTTCACATCGCCATGTGATTAACACTCACAGGTCACATCGCCATGTGACTAACACCCAAGAGTTTACTAGAGTCAGTAGTCTAGTTCACATCACTATGTGATTAACACTCAATGAGTTCTAGGTTTGATCATGTTGCTTGTGAGAGAGGTTTTAGTCAACGGGTCTGCAACATTCAGATCCGTATGTACTTCGCAAATTTCTATGTCATCTTGTAGATGCAACTACTACGCTACATTTGGAGCCATTTCAAATAACTGTTCTACTTGGAGCTATTCCAAATTGTTGCTCCATTATACGTATCTGGTATCTCTACTCAGAGCTATCCGGATAGGTGTTAAGCTTGCATCGACGTAACTCTTTACGTCGAACTCTTTATCACCTCCATAACCGAGAAACATATCCTTATTCCTCTAAGGATAATTTTGACCGCTATCTGGTGATCTACTCCTAGATCACCTTCGTACCCTCTAGCCAGACATGTGGCAAGGCACACATCAGGTGCGGTACACAGCATAGCATACTGTAGAGCCTACGTCTTAAGCATAGGGGACGACCTTCATCCTTTCTCTCTATTCTGCCGTGGTCGAGCTTTAAGTCTTAACTTCATACCTTACAACTCAGGCAAGAACTCCTTCTTTGACTGATCCATCTTGAACACCTTCAAGATCATGTCAAGGTATGTGCTCATTTGAAAGTACCATTAAGCGTTTTGATCTATCCTCATAGATCTTGATACTCAACGTTCAAGTAGCTTAATCCAGGTTTTCCATTGAAAAACACTTTCCAAATAACCCTATATGCTTTCCAGAAATTCTACGTCATTTCTGATCAACAATATGTCAACAACATATACTCATCAGAAATTCTATAGTGCTCCCACTCACTTCTTTGGAAATACAAGTTTCTCATAAACTTTGTATACACCCAAAATCTTTGATCATCTCATCAAAGCATACATTCCAACTCCGAGATGCTTACTCCAGTCCTCAGAAGGATTGCTGGAGCTTTGCATACTTATTAGCATCTTTCAGGATTGACAAAACCTTCCGGTTGTATCACATACAACCTTTCCTCAAGAAAATCGTCGAGGAAACAATGTTTTGACATCCTATCTGCAAGATTTCATAAATAATGCAGTAATCACTAATATAATTCCAACAGACTCTTAGCATCGCTACGAGTGAGAAAGTCTCATCGTAGTCAACTCCTTGAACTTGTCGGGAAACACCTTAACGACAAGTCGAGCTTTCTCAATGGTGACACTTACCATCATTGTCCGTCTTCCTTTTAAAATCCATCTATACTCAACAGCCTTACGACCATCAAGTAGTTCTTCCAAAGTCTACACTTTGTTTTCATACATGGATCCTACCTCGGATTTTATGGCCTCGAGCCATTTATCGGAATCCGGGCCCACCATCGCTTCTCCATAGCTCGTAGGTTCATTGTTGTCTAGCAACATGACTTCTAAGACAGGATCACGTACCACTCTGAAGTAGCACGCATCCTTGTCATCCCACGAGGTTTGGTAGTGACTTGATCTGAAGTTTCATGATCACTATCATAAGCTTCCACTTCAATTGGTGTAGGTGCCACAGGAACAACTCCCTGTGCCCTGCCACACACTAGTTGAAGAGACGGTTCAATAACCTCATCAAGTCTCCACCATCCTCCCACTCAATTCTTTCGAGAGAAACTTTTCCTCGAGAAAGGACCCGATTCTAAAAACAATCCCTTATTGCTTTCGGATCTGAGACAGGAGGTATACCCAACTGTTTTGGGTGTCCTATGAAGATGCATTTATCCGCTTTGGGTTCGATCTTATCAGCCTGAAACTTTTTCACATAAGCGTCACAGCCCCAAACTTTTAAGAAATGACAGCTTAGGTTTCTCTAAACCATAGTTCATACGGTGTCATCTCATCAGAATTACGTGGTTCCCTATTTAAAGTGAATGTGGTTGTCTCTAATGCCTACCCCATAAACTATCGTGGTAATTCGATAAGAGACATCATGGTATGCATCATATCCAATAGGATGCATTTATGATGTTCGGACACACCATCACACTATGGTGTTCCAGGCTGTATTAATTGTGAAACAATTTCCACAATGTCTTAATTCTGTGCCAAACTCATAATTTAGATATTCATCTCTATGATCATATCATAGATATTTTATCCTCTTGTCACGACGATCTTTCAACTTCACCCTAAAATTACTTGAACCTTTCAATAATTCAGACTCGTGATTTATCAAGTAAATATACTCAACATCTACTCAAATCATCTGTGAAGTAAGAACATAATGATATCCACTACACGCCTCAGCACTCATTGGACTGCACACATCAAAATGTATTACTTCCAACAAGTTGCTTTCTAGTTCCATTTTACTGAAAATGAGGCTTTCACTCATCTTGCCCATGTGGTATGATTTGCATGTCTCAAGTGATTCAAAACCAAGTGAGTCCAAATGGTCCATTTGCATGGAGTTTCTTCATGCATATACACCAATAGACATGGTTCGCATGTCTCAAACTTTTCAAAAATGAATGAGCCCAAAGATCCATCAACATGGAGTTTCTTCATGCATTTTATACCGATATGACTTAAGTGGCAGTGCCACAAGTAGGTGGTACTATCATTACTATGTTATATCTTTTGGCATGAACATGTGTATCACTACGATCGAGATTCAATAAACCATTCATTTTAGGTGTAAGGCCATTGAAGGTATTATTCAAATAAACAGAGTAACCATTATTCTCCTTAAATGAATAACCGTATTGCAATAGACGTAATCCAATCATGTCTATGCTCAATGCAAACACCAAATAACAATTATTTAGGTTTAACACCAATCTCGATGGTAGAGGGAGCGTGCGATGCTTGATCATATCAACATTGGAAACACTTTCAACACATATCGTTAGCTCACCTTTAGCTAGTCTCCGTTTATTCCGTAGCTTTTATTTCGAGTTACTAACACTTAGCAACCGAACCGGTGTCTAATACCCTGGTGCTACTAGGAGTACTAGTAAAGTACACATTAACACAATGTATATCCAATATACTTCTATCGACCTTGCCAGCCTTCTCATCTACCAAGTATCTAGGGTAATTCTGCTCCAGTGGCTGTTCCCCTTATTACAAAAGCACTTAGTCTCGGGTTTGGGTTCAACCTTGGGTTTCTTCAATAGAGCAGCAACTGAATTGCCGTTTCATGAAGTATCCCTTCTTGCCCTTGCCCATCTTGAAACTAGTGGTTTCACCAACCATTAACAATTGATGCTCCTTCTTGATTTCTACTTTTGTGGTGTCAAACATCGCGAATATCTCAAGGATCATCATATATGTCCCTGATATATTATAGTTCATCACGAAGCTCTAGCAGCTTGGTGGTAATGACTTCGGAGAAACATCACTATCTCATCTGGAAGATCAACTCCCACTTGATTCAAATGATTGTTGTACTCAGACAATCTGAACACAAGCTCAACAATTGAGCTTTTCTCGCTTAGTTTGCAGGCTAAGAAAATCGTCGGAGGTCTTATACCTCTTGACGTGGGCACGAGCCTGAAATCCCAATTTCAGCGCTCGAAACATCTCATATGTTCCGCGACGTTTCAAAACGTCTTCGGTGCCTCAACTCTAAACCGTTTAACTGAACTATCACGTAGTTATCAGAATGTGTATGTCAGATGTTCGCAACATCCACAGACAACGTTCGAGGTTCAGCACACTGAGCGGTGCATTAAGGACATAAGCCTTCTATGAAGCAATGAGGACAATCCTCAGTTTACGGACCTAGTCCGCATAATTGCTACTATCATCTTTCAACTAAATGTTTTCTAGGAACATAACTAAACAGTAGAACTGAAGCGCGAGCTACGACATAATTTGCGAAGACCTTTTGACTATGTTCAGGATAAACAAGTTCATCTTATGAACTCCCACTCAGATAGACATCCCTCTAGTCATCTAAGTGATTACATGATCCGAGTCAACTAGGCCGTGTCCGATCATCACGTGAGACGGACTAGTCAACATCGGTGAACATCTTCATGCTGATCGTATCTACCATACGACTCATGCTCGACCTTTCGGTCTTCTGTGTTCCGAGGCCATGTCTGTACACATGCTAGGCTCGTCAAGTCAACCTAAGTGTTTGCATGTGTAAATCTGCCTTACACCCGTTGTATGTGAACGTAAGAATCTAACACCCGATCATCACGTGGTGCTTCGAAACAACGAACTGTCGCAACGGTGCACAGTTAGGGGGAACACTTTCTTGAAATTTTAATGAGGGATCATCTTATTTACTACCGTCGTTCTAAGCAAATAAGATGTATAAACATGATAAACATCACATGCAATCAAATAATAGTGACATGATATGGCCAATATCATATAGCTCCTTTGATCTCCATCTTGGGGCTCCATGATCATCTTGTCACCGGCATGACACCATGATCTCCATCATCGTGTCTTCTTAAAGTTGTCTCGTCAACTATTACTTCTACTACTACAACTAACGGTTAGCAATAAAGTAAAGTAATTACATGACGTTTATGTTGACACGCAGGTCATAAATAAATTAAGATAACTCCTATGGCTCCTGCCGGTTGTCATACTCATCGACATGCAAGTCATGATTCCTATTACAAGAACATGATCAATCTCATACATCACATATCATTCATCACATTCTTCATGGCCATATCACATCACATAGCATACCCTGCAAAAACAAGTTAGACGTCCTCTAATTGTTGTTTGCATGTTTTATGTGGCTGCTATGGGTTTCTAGCAAGAACGTTTCTTACCTACGCAAAGACCACAACGTGATATGCCAATTGCTATTTACCCTTCATAAGGACCCTTTTCATCGAATCCGATCCGACTAAAGTGGGAGAGACAGACACCCGCCAGCCACCTTATGCAACTAGTGCATGTTTGTCGGTGGAACCGGTCTCACGTAAGCGTACGTGTAAGGTTGGTCCGGGCCGCTTCATCCCACAATACCGTCGAAACAAGATTGGACTAGTAACGGTAAGCATATTGAACAAAATCAACACCCACAACTACTTTGTGTTCTACTCGTGCATAGAATCTACCCAATAGACCTAGCTCTGATACCACTGTTGGGGGACGTAGCAGAAATTCAAAATTTTCCTACGTGTCACCAAGATCTATCTATGGAGAGACTAGCAATGAGGGGAAGGAGAGTGCATCTACATACCCTTGTAGATCGCTAAGTGGAAGCGTTCAAGTGAATGGGGTTGATGGAGTCGTACTCGTCGTGATCCAAATCACCGATGATCCTAGTGCCGAACGGACGGCACCTCCGCGTTCAACACACGTATAGCCCGGTGACGTCTCCCACACCTTGATCTAGCAAGGAAAGAGGGAGAGGTTGAGGAAGACTCCATCCAGCAGCAGCACAACGACGTGGTGGTGGTGGAGGAGCGTGGCAATCCTGCAGAGCACGCCAAGCACCACGGGAGAGGAGAAGGACTAGGGAGAAGGGGAGGGCTGCACCAGAACATTGGTATGGCTGCCCTCCCACCCCCCACATATATATAGGGGCAAGGGAGAGGGGGGAGGCGCAGCCTTGGCCCTTCCTCCAAGGAAGGGTGCGGCTAGGAGGAGTCCCTCCTCCCCAAGGCACCTCGGAGGTGCCTTCCCCTTTTAGGACTCTTCCTTTCCTTATCTCTTGGCACATGGGCCTCTTGGGGCTGGTACCCTTGGCCCATATAGGCCAAGGTGCACACCCCTACAGCCCATGTGGCCCCCCGGGGCAGGTGGCCCCACCCGGTGGACCCCCGGGACCCTTCCGGTGGTCCCGGTACAATACCGGTGACCCCGAAACTTGTCCGGTGACCAAAATAGGACTTCCCATATATAAATCTTTACCTCCGGACCATTCGGAACTCCTCGTGACATCCGGGATCTCATCCGGGACTCCGAACAACATTCGGTAACCACATACAAACTTCCTTTATAACCCTAGCGTCATCGAACCTTAAGTGTGTAGACCCTACGGGTTCGGGAGACATGCAGACATGACCGAGACGTTCTCCAGTCAATAACCAACAACGGGATCTGGATACCCATGTTGGCTCCCACATGTTCCACGATGATCTCATCGGATGAACCACGATGTCAAGGACTTAATCAATCCCGTATACAATTCCCTTTGTCTATCGGTACGATACTTGCCCGAGATTCGATCGTCGGTATCCTGATACCTTGTTCAATCTCGTTACTGGCAAGTCTCTTTACTCGTTCCGTAACACATCATCCCGTGATCAACTCCTTGGTCACATTGCGCATATGATGATGTCCTACCGAGTGGGCCCAGAGATACCTCTCCGTCACACGGAGTGACAAATCCCAGTCTCGATTCGTGCCAACCCAACAGACACTTTCGGAGATACCCGTAGTGTACCTTTATAGTCGCCCAGTTACGTTGTGACGTTTGGCACACCCAAAGCACTCCTACGGTATCCGGGAGTTTCACAATCTCATGGTCTAAGGAAATGATACTTGACATTAGAAAAGCTTTAGCATACGAACTACACGATCTTTGTGCTATGCTTAGGATTGGGTCTTGTCCATCACATCATTCTCCTAATGATGTGATCCCGTTATCAACGACATCCAATGTCCATGGTCAGGAAACCGTAACCATCTATTGATCAATGAGCTAGTCAACTAGAGGCTTACTAGGGACATGGTGTTGTCTATGTATCCACACATGTATCTGAGTTTCCTACCAATACAATTCTAGCATGGATAATAAACGATTATCATGAACAAGGAAATATAATAATAATCAATTTATTATTGCCTCTAGGGCATATTTCCAACAACCGATGACAAAGGGAACAACGTATGTTGTTATGCGGTTTGACCGATAAAGATCTTCGTACAATATGTGGGAGCCAATATGAGCATCCAGGTTCCGCTATTGGTTATTGACCGGAGACGTGTCTCGGTCATGTCTACATAGTTCTCGAACCCGTAGGGTCCGCATGCTTAACATTACGATGACAGTTATATTATGAGTTTATATGCTTTGATGTATCGAAGGTTGTTCGGAGTCCCGGATGTCATCACGGACATGACGAGGAGTCTCGAAATGGTCGAGACATGAAGATTGATATATTGGAAGCCTATGTTTAGATATCGGAAGTGTTCCGGGTGAAATCGGGATTTTACCAAAGTACCCGAGGGGTTACCGGAACCCCCCGGAGGCTATTGGGCCTTATGGGCCCAAGTGGAGGAAGAGGAGAGGAGGCCAAGGGGCAGCCGCGCGCCCCTCCCCCCCAAGTTCGAATTGGACAAGGAGGGGGGTGGCGCCCCCCTTTCCTTTCCCCTCTCTCCTCCTTCCCCCCATGTCCTAATCCAACTAGGAAAAAGGAGGGGAGTCCTAAGTAGGACTCCTCCAGCGCGCCCTCTCCCCTGGCCGGCCGCACCCCCCTTGCTCCTTGATATACGGGGGCAGGGGGCACCCTAGAGACACAACAATTGATCTGTTTGATCTTTTAGCCGTGTGCGGTGCCCCCCTCCACCATAGTCCACCTCGATAATACTGTAGCGGTGCTTAGGCGAAGCCCTGCGTCGGTAGAACATCAACATCGTCACCACGCCGTCGTGCTGACGAAGTTCTCCCTCAACACTCGGCTGGATCGGAGTTCGAGGGACGTCATCGGGCTGAACGTGTGCTGAACTCGGAGGTGTCGTACATTCGGTACTTGATCGGTCGGATCGTGAAGACGTACGACTACATCAACCACATTGTGCTAATGCTTCCGCTTTCGGTCTACGAGGGTACGTGGACAACACTCTCCCCTCTCGTTGCTATGCATCACCATGATCTTGCGTGTGCGTAGGAAAACTTTTGAAATTACTATGTTCCCCAACACGAGTGTCCCAGCTACGACACGTTGACCCACGACGCTGGCCTGCGCATGGTTGAACCCATCGCTAACATCTCCCCATCTTTCTCCGCTAACCCCGTGCCGTCCAAACCACGGCTGCTGCCAAGAATGCCATGGACGACCTCCGCACATCCTCCCTCCCCCCCCATCTGCCCACTTTCCCCCCTCTTTTGCAGATCTGCGGCGGCGGTGAGTTGCAACGGCGTGCGGCGACGGGGGCGAACCATGACCGGCTAGAGGTACAACCATGGCGGCCAGATGTTGGAACCACCGCAAATTTTTGCTTCCACCGATGTTTTAGCTTGCTAGAACCGTCATTAGTTTTTGCATTTTTGCTACCACCGTTTTGTGATTTGCTGCAACCAGTGTCAATTTTTGCTACCATCGGCTTCTTGATTTTTCTGGAATCAGTGCTCGATTTTTCATTTTTGCTACCACTAGCGTTTCGATTTGCTGGAACAAGCTTCAATTTTTGCTACCATCAGGTTTTGGTTTGTTGGAACGACGTCGATTTTTTCCAATTTTGCTACCAATGTTTTATGGGTTTTTGCTGGAACCGCCAAGAATTTTTGCTATGACCGGTGGAATTTTTTGCTGCGACCCGCAAATTAAGGACGAGGAACAACACCAGCTCTATGACGGGTGTTGCGGCTCTGCGAGCCGCGGGGGGCCTCGCCGGAGATGCGCCTCGGGGGCCTTGCTGGAGCTGCGTGGTGCTGCGAGCCGCGGGGGATCTCGCCGAGATGCGCTACGGGGGCCTGAGGAAGAAGAAGCTGGGGCGATATTTTTTTGCTCCAGATCCAACCGCCGCGCGGCTCGCATTGAGCGGCTATGGCTGGACCGGCCGCAATTTTCGGCCGGTGCGCCGGCGCCTAGCGGTGCCCCATCTGATAAGCTTCAACTCTTTCTTTCAGTTATTCTTTCCTTTTTCTATTTCTTTTTTCCCTTTTTTCGTTTTTTGTTTTTCTTTTTTCCATTTTTGGTTTTCTGTTTTTTCTTTTCTTCTTCTTCCTGGTTTCTTCCCTCATTGATTTTTGTGTTTTCTTTTCTCAAATACGTGAACTTTTTCAAAATCGATGATGTATTTTTTTTAATTTTTATGAAATTTTCTTTTCAAATTCTATGAAGTTTTTTCTATTTTTCAAGAACTATTTTAAAAAGTAATTATTTTGTTTCTAATTTGATGAACTTTTTTTTAAAGTCTATGAACTGTTTTCAAATTCAATGAACATTTGTTCAATTTGGATGCACTTTTTTCAAAAATTGATGAATTTCTTTCAGCATTGTGAACATTTTAAAAAAATTTGTGAATTATTTTTTTAAATTGATGAACTTTTTTCAAAATCATTGAACTTTTCTTGAATAGGGCAACGTTTTTTTGCATGTTCACGAACTTTTTCCGAAATTTGCGAAGTTTCATTTTTCTTAAAAGAAAATCATATATGAGCGGCTATGTATGTTTTTCAAGTGTTAGCACTGCATTTTGTCAGTTGCAAAGACACGCCCTAGTGGTTAGCTGAACGAATGTAGGTAGTGCAGGTCGCTAGTTTGAATTGTCGCTGGAACGTAATTTTTGGAAGAAAAAATTCGCGCATTTTTATCACCATTTTATGCGGTGCCCCTTCGTGGGCCGGCCCAGGCCGCGCTGTAGCTCCCTAGCCCCTCTCGCAATAAGCGAGATACAGCCCTGACAACGAACGCGAGCGAGATAAGCGGTGGAGGGCCGAACAGGCCATATAACAATATAACATAGAGTCGAAGCCTGGAAAAAGCCCACTGTAGACCGACCCTAGTCCTTGGTAGTCTATACAGGAACCTTGTCGGCGACGATTCGCTTGTTCTCTACCCCCTTCTACCCTCACAACGTAACTGGGTGATTATAAAGGTGCTCTACAGGTGTTTCTGAAGGTACTTGTTGGGTTGGCGTATTTCGAGATTAGGATTTGTCACTCCGATTGTCGGAGAGGTATCTTTGGGCCCTCTCGGTAATGCACATCACTTAAGCCTTGCAAGCATTGCAACTAATGAGTTAGTTACGGGATGATGTATTACGGAACGAGTAAAGAGACTTGCCGGTAACGAGATTGAACTAGGTATTGAGATACCGACGATCGAATCTCGGGCAAATAACATACCGATGACAAAGGGAACAACGTATGTTGTTATGCGGTTTGACCGATAAAGATCTTCGTAGAATATGTGGGAGCCAATATGAGCATCCAGGTTCCGCTATTGGTTATTGACCGAAGACGTGTCTCGGTCATGTCTACATAGTTCTCGAACCCGTAGGGTCCGCACGCTTAACGTTACGATGACAGTTATATTATGAGTTTATATATTTTGTTGTACCGAAGGTTGTTCGAAGTCCCGAATGTGATCACGGACATGACGATGAGTCTCGAAATGGTCGATACATGAAGATTGATATATTGGAAGCCTATGTTTAGATATTGGAAGTGTTCCGGGTGAAATCGGGATTTTAACAGAGTACTGGAGGGGTTACCAGAACCCCCCGGAGGCTATTGGGCCTTATGGGTCCAAGTGGAGGAAGACGAGAGGAGGCCAAGGCGCAGCCGCCTCCCCCCCCCCCCCCAAGTCCGAATTGGACAAGGAGGGGGCGGCGCCCCCCCCCCCCCCCCTTTACTTTCCCCTCTCTCCTCCTTCCCCCCAAGTCCTAATCCAACTAGGAAAAAGGAGGGGAGTCCTACTCCCGGTGGGAGTAGGACTCCTCCGGCGCGCCCTCTCCCCTGGCCGGCCGCACCCCCCTTGCTCCTTTATATATGAGGGCAGGGGGCACCCTGGAGACACAACAATTGATCTGTTTGATATTTTAGCCGTGTACGGTGCCCCCCTCCACCATAGTCCACCTCGATAATACTGTAGCGGTGCTTAGGCGAAGTCCTGCGTCGGTAGAACATCAACATCGTCACCATGTCGTCGTGCTGACGAAACTCTCCCTCAACACTCGGCTGGATCGGAGTTCGAGGGACGTCATCGGGCTGAACGTGTGCTGAACTCGCAGGTGTCGTACGTTCGGTACTTGATCGGTCGGATCGTGAAGACGTACGACTACATCAACCACGTTGTGCTAACGCTTCCGCTTTCGGTCTACGAGGGTACGTGGGCAACATTTTCCCCTCTCGTTGCTATGCATCACCATGATCTTGCGTGTGCGTAGGAAAACTTTTGAAATTACTACATTTTCCAATAGTGGCATCCGAGCCTGGTTTATGCGTAGAGTCGAAGGCCTGGAAAAAGCCCACTGCAGACCGACCCTAGTCCTTGGTAGTCTATACAGGAACCTTCAAAAAAAAATCCCAATCCCCTCCCACAAAGGACTGAAACCCTAATCCCCATGCCAATCACGCCCCCCTTCGGTCTCCTCGAGCCTCTGAAGCTCGTCATCGATGACGGCCGCTCCCCTTGGATACCGGAGAGCACGCCAGTGCACATCATGGTTCCCGTCGATGCCCGGATGGCGGTCCTTGTGTCCATCGACGGGAGCGGGAACGTCACGGTGAGCGCTCCGTCCTGGCGCATACCTATAATCAGGGCCGGAAAGTTCGAGGCCACTACCTCCTCAGGCGCGGGGCCACTGTCATTCGTTGACCTGCATACTGATGGGCGCTACTCCGGCATAGATTTCCCCGTTCCCGCTGGGGCGTACAGAAGCATCGGGGAAATCATCAAGGCAACCTGCTCCTGCTTAAGCCGCCCCTGCCCCTCTCACTATCGGTATGTTTGGATTCGATCCTTGTGTGTTTTGGTCGGATTTCTGGCTTCCATGGACGTTTAATTTTATATAGGAAGCAAAAATAAAAATAAAAATCATTTTTTAACTATCAATTGGCAGTAGCAGCAATTATTCATCTCGTTGGATCAGATAAATTGTTTCTTATACTTAACGAGTCCATGTGCTCGTTTCACTTCAGGCATGAGGATGGTCCCTCTGCGCTGCAACAGCCGAGTGACTCGTCCCCCACTACAACGTTTGAGGACTTGGAGGAGGCCATGTTCGAGGCAGCTCCAACATTTGAGGCCACTTCCTCTACCTGTCCGCAGGCACAGGCAGTAACTCCCGGGTCACCCATGTCACCCATTTTGAGCCATATACGACATGATTGGGGTCTGGAATATTACATCAGGGTTGATCACCAAGGATCATTCCACACATATCCTGACATTGGTGGCCCGTTTCAGAGCTTGCAACAAGCTAAAAATGCCATTGATCAACATCTTCATGGCCGTCGTCACACCTCAATGTAAAGTTTCTCGACTTTGCTCTAGATTTTCATCTCTTCGTATCTCCCTTCCTTGTTTATTCAACCAATGTGACATAGCAAGGTGCTTCTCTGATGTAGGCCAACAAAAGATGGCCACAAATTTTACAGCACGAATCAAGAAAAGAAATGCCACTAAGTTGGATTATAGAGAAGTAAACAATTTGATAAAGAAAATACTGGCCTACATTAAAATTTTATATTCGTGTTCAGAGGCCACTTATTGTTGGTGAAACATTTTCTTTGTCAGTATCTGTGAGTGTTATTGAAATGGTGCATAAATTATAAGGATTCTGAAATTAACAAAATACAGTTACGTTGCCATATTGGTTAGCTTTCTTACCAGGCATACCATCACAGCTCTGTTTCCCCATGTACAGTGCTGATAGCCAGAACAATTTGATCCATTAACTGGTCTAAATAGTGCAGTAAGAGAACACCTAACACCTAACTGGTCTAAATAGCACGAATCAAGAACATCTGGAAATTAAACAATGGCTGCATTCTTCTGTTACATTGTGTGCTTGTTGAGTTCACAAAGTACATAGTACACTTTCTGTTCTCTGCTTTTGACGAAGTACAATCTGTTAAATCTTATGGAAATGCTCTTATTAGGTGCATGGAGCAAGCTGGTGTTTCTCAAAATGAGATGGGTATACGGCAGTGTCTTTTTTGGCCCGATGGCACAAGGAAGAAGCGCACAAAATCATATATATTTAAGAAGGGCCATGAACATATATCCAGATTGGTGTGTGCTATAGTGGACCAGTATAATGAGGATCACAATCTTTTGGGGGTTTGCTCTCTGTCTTTCACCTGTCTTTATGCTGCTTCTAGGATAGCACTTCATCGTATTCATATAGCACTTGCTTATCTGACCTGTGCTTCTTATTTTAGGATCTTGCATACAAACTCAAAGACATGGTGAGACACAAATCATTTCGTGAGAAGGATGAATGGTACCGCCATCTGAATTTCACCGCAAAGATTAAAGGAGCTGATGGCTTGGACTGGTTTGAAAAACTGTTCTTTGTTGAACTAAGAAATACAAAACAAGAAGAGAGCTATGGAGAGTGGGTAGTCAGCTGTTTTTGCATGGTCGATCCTACTGATAATGGTCTTCTATATACTCTTGCCTTGAATTAAATAATTTTGAAATACAGTCTGTGGGTTGCATTAACTTGAGCATGCCTGTTAGATATAATTTTAGTTGTATTTCTGACTATTTGTTTGATCTTTGTGTTGCATTTCCTTTGATCTTCATGCACCATCTTTTGAGCTTTATATTTACAATACGATCAAGCTGGGTATGCACATCCATAGTGGTAATGGCTGCATGCACGCATGTTCTCTCTACCTTTAGTCATATAGCTTTGCGATGTGTGTGTCTGGTTGTCTATTTGACTATTTGGCAGTTTAGCTAACCGTCTTTTCCCTCTTGTTATTGAAGGTCATTGTGGTGGTTGTAAAAGTGGTGTGAGGCACCCCAACAAAGCTGATGCATACACTTGTGGTCATGTGGGTGCAGATGAGCTATGTGGATGCCCGGCAGAGTGGAGCGACTCCGATGAAGATGTATGTTTGATTTATTTCCTGTGGTGTACGTTTAGCATGCTTGTGGATTTAATCACGTCTCCCTCTTTTACAGGACAGGAGCAAGGAGCGTAGGATAAGACGTATGTACAAGGTAATGATGTATCTTGTGTGATATGGTACCATTTGTAGTAACATGATGATGTTTGCTTGTAGACTGATTGTAATCCATTGCTTGTGTACTATTATTTTTAGGGCCGGAAACCTTTCGTCCTCCCTGCGTCGGCTGTACCCAAGGAGACAGCATAAGGTGATGGACTGGGGACACTGGAGATGAGGGCGCTAAAGCGGAACGGCTCTGTTCCTTGCAATGGACTGTCTATGGACTGAATGAATATTTTGTCAGCACCAACCCAACTTGCCCAAGTTTTAGAACTAAATAGCTCTCCTAGTAGTTTCTTGGATGGACCTAAGCTGCACTGCAATAAGCACTTAATTTCTGGGATCCACAGTGGATGTGTTTATAAGTTATCTTTTGTGGCTTATCTGCTGGTTCTTTTTGCAAATCCTATTAGTGAAAGTTTTGAATGAACCGGAGAAGACCAGCTTGGTTGCTGTCTCCCTCCCCTTCTAAGTATCTTCTCCAAGTTTATGCCCGGCTTAAATCGAGAGCGCTGAGGCCATACGCGGATCGGCAGTAGCTGGCATTTGGGCCAAGCACACCTCAGCATCTAGCTGTCTTTTTACTGTTAAGTACTTCCTCCGTAAACTAATATAAAAACGTTTCTCTTATATTAGTTTACAGAGGAAGTAGCTCAAATAAAGTCGCTGGTTGTGGCCCTGTGGATTCCTGCAGCTGTTGGGTGTCAGGGATTTGGGCGAGCTCCATGTATATTTTGGTCCTTGGACATGCAGAGCAAAGTGTTGAGTCTTTGGGGTGCGTCCACGGCATGCTTTTGACCTTCCGGATAATTCCACGCATTATCTCCAAACTCCAACCTCCTTTTTTTTTCTTCAAGCACTCCCAAGCTCCTCTCACGCAGCCTCCTAAACCTGTTTCATCGGCCCAATCAAGTGATACGGGCCATCACATGATACCCTGCTACGGGACTCTGTGGTGCCTTGGATCAACATGCAAGGGACAGGATCAGCTCACTTATTATTTACACGTGCCCCCTTGGTACATTTGCATGTGCCCCCCTCGAAAACAGCCCATCTTTGTGAAACCACAACGGACCTATGCATCTGTCCCCAAGACCCCAACATCCACATCGTGAATTAATCAAACTTAAACCACATCATTTAGGCCTTGTTCTGTTACTTTACATGTGATCAATCAACACAAAAATGAATGTTGCCCAGCTGAACAAATAAAGCGTAGTACATGCTAAAATTCACTACATTTAAAGTAAGCTCTCATCAGTACAGCAAGCAACAACTTGAAACATTCGTATCTTGAGCCTTCAGATCGCCATCAATTTTATTTCATAATGAATATATTGGCATGTGATCAGCATGAACCCATTTTCCATTCCTGTATTCACATCTGAAATTTTCGAGCATCAAAATATTTAGCAGAAATCTTGACAAAAAATCCATCTCAACAAACAATAGTACAAACTAGCAAATTGTGAGGGGTGGCAAATTGCCAAAAATCATTCATAGCATCAAACGATAGCTGGATCAGAAGCATTTCAACAAATAAAGGTGCCATCTTGGTCTAGGAATTAACATGACCTTAATATACATATATTTACAAACGTATTACTTAGTTCACTAGTAATTTACATAACTAAACCAAACAGCTTCACTACAGATCACTTGGTGACTCCATATTCTCCTTGTACGCCATCCTATGCTGGGCAGAAATGCACACCTACATGATAACATCAAGAATTACAACAACCTAATAAACCCTCTCAAACGATCGTACAACATTAAATATGTGAAACCGTAAACACTTCTGTGACGCCAAATACCCTGCGTGTCTGTTGCACCATCTAATTCTCCTGATCAATTTCGTTGTTTCTTGACCTATAACAGCATGTAAAAAAATCGCTTGTTACACTAAGAGATCATGACATGCTCACAAGTCACAAACAGTAGAGTTATATTCACCTCTTTTTCTTCTTTCCACTTTTGCTATGTAGTTAATCAAGAAAGTAGCAATCGACAATCGCACATGTACTGAGTTCAGTGTGCCGAGTACGAAAGGTCTGTTACCCACCCTCCATGATTGTTCTCTTGTTAGAAAACTAAACAATGCTTACATCTTATTTTACCCATAATATTTGCAGATAGTCAAAGAAGACACTATTTTGATTAGCAGGCCAGTTTATTTGGCCAGCAAGTCAGCTTATTACACTGCGATAAAGTAATTTTGATCCATCAAACCTTCCTAATTCCAGCTGCTACAAAGTGAGAACAAGTACATAGATTTCCAATACTGGGAGGTCCCAGCCTGACCTAGAGTTCTACTGGGATTTTCTGTTAGTCAAGCATCATTGAGCCTCATTTGGCATGAATTTTAGTCAATTACTCTAAATGCTCACTTATGCTAGGCTGTACATGAGGTTTTCAACTACTGTATGTAAGAAACATTCTATGACACTTTATAAGAAAGATTACCTCTATATACAATTCAGATGGACATATTAGGACAAGAAGTGGTGATCAATATTATAACACTGCTAGATCTCAGGATTAGATGCCAGAACCAATGACTGAACAAGAACATCACTATGTTGCAGTAATCATTCTTCTAAATCTTCAAGATTAAAATACTGATGCATATCTCCACTAAGAATTAACTTTAACATCTGTTGTGACTGAAATGCGAGACACATAATTTTATACTAGAACTAATAGTACATGTAGCTGTATCTGCATGATTTCTCCACTTCGTTCATTTGTTGACATACAATTGAACAGTTGCCTAAGAGTTGTGACACTCTAGCCGTGTCTAGAAGTAACCCACGACTCACAAAAGGAAATGGCCAAACAAAGAGGCACCTTCTTGTGTGCCTATATGTTCTCAAAAATATTTCCTAGTGATAATGCTTTTGCACATCAATACTTACTCAGAGTCTTTCATGCAAGGTTTCCTATCATTAAGGGCTACATTGTGGAGAACAATTGAAAAGCAAATCTTATATTCTGAAAAAAAGATGTCCGGACGAACACTGAAGTTGCTGCTGCCACACCTCTTTACGTAGCTGCCGACTGCTACTGCCTACTGTTACATCTTCCTCACTACAGGCAACTATTGTTGCTTTATTTAGTTTAACTGTCCTAATGGGATGACATATTGGTTTAAATTCTACTCCCTCCGTCCTAAAATTCTTGTCTTATATTCGTCTAGATACGGATGTATCTAATGCTAAAGCGTGACTTGATACATCCGTATTTAGATAAATCTAAGACAAGAATTTTGTGACAGAGGAATATATGGATACCCACAAATAAATCCATTATTTAATGAGATTATAGGATGAACTTATCATATAGAGATTGGCTTTTCCAATATGTGTTGCACTTAGTGACGAACGAGCCGCGAGCAAGCATGGATTACAACTCTGGGTTGGTCCAGAACTTCCAATGTGCGCAACACTGCAGTTGGAAGACTAAGTCGACTGAGACTTAGCAAGACCGAAAGAAAAAAGGCAACACAAACTTACAAACTCTACACTACTAAAGTCTACTCAAAATTAATGCCGTTGGAATCGAATTCAAAATGTAGTGTTATGTAGTAGGAACTGCCATTATTAAATATTCCCTCCGTTTTAAAATAAGTGTCTTAACTTTGTATTAACTTTAATACAAAGTTGTACTAAAGTTGAGACACTTATTTTGGGACGGACGAATATATAGTTATGCTTCAACATATCAATGTCTTCTTTCTTTTTAGCATGTTTTTTTATCACCAACTATCTGCATGGCCCAAATCCACTTAAAATTGGACACGGAGAACGCGACTACAGCCTGGCGCGGCGGAGCGCACCGTTCCGTCTAGTACTCCCTCCGTCCGGAAATATTTATCGTAGAAATGGATATAAATGGATGTATCTAGAACTAAAATACATTTAGATACATTCATTTCTCGGACAAGTATTTCCGGACTAAGGGAGTACTTGATTAACTAGTTGGGAAAGTTGTCATGCCCGTAAAGCAGCCATATGTTACAAAGAAGAAACAGAGAATGAGAGGAAGAAATCGGTAGAGTGGTAACTTTTGTTTCTAGTCTTCGTGTAAATTTTTTAATCAGTATAAAGATGAGTATATCAGACATGGCTGGCACGTGTTTGCCATAGGAGAAATGGTCATCTACTCCTCCGTTTTTAAATATAAGTCTTTTTAGATATTTTAATATAAACTATATATGAAGCAAAATGAGTAAATATACACTCTAAAATATTTTTTATATATAAAAATACACTTTAAAATATGTCTATATATATATATATCTATTTTTAGTCCATATTAAAATCTCTACAAAGATTTATATTTAGAAACGGAGGGAGTATGTCACAATAGTGCACTGCCCAAGCTATTACACATTAGTTGATTTTTGCCCAAAAGGGAAAGGCACAACGCTTTGCTGGACCTATATAGAAATAACGAGATATGTAACGAGCGAACGTTCTGGAATTGACAAAAGGTGCGAACGATTTCACAGCCGTCCGATCTGCATCTATCGTCGCATGACAGCGTCTCTCGCGCAAGGGAGTTATCCCGCGCCCTCTCTCTCTCTCTGGCAAGTGGCCCCGCCCGCCGCGGCTTCCTCCAATCCGCACGTCCCTCGCCCACGATCCACTGTCTTCTTCTCCCGAACTGCAACGGCTCTCGCTCCACTCCGCCCACTCCTCCCACTTCGTCATTACTTCTCCTCTTCCTCTTCCTCCGAGCGATTCGACCCCAAATCGCTCGAGTTTCTGCAGATATCGCGCGGACGGGCGCTGGTTGCTTCCGCGGCCGTCGTCGGCGACTTGTTCCGGTGAGATTTTCCTCCGCCCCCCCCCCCCCCCCCCCCCGGTTGTGTTTCCGTTGTTGGGTAAAGCCTGGGGGTTCCGCGGATGAGAGCGCATAGTTGGTTTTGATGTTGTAGCGACCTGTTTTTCGTCGAGTTGTTTTGATCCAGTTGCGAGTGCATATGTGAGTTCACTCCATTCTAGGTCGTACGGGGGGGGGGGGGGGGGGTGGAGGGGATAAATTGTGGATTAGGCGTAGATGGCGATGAAATAGGTGGTTGAAGACCGTTTTTGACGGTGATTGGTTTGTATGAGTCTGATCCGCGCATGGTTCCTTCCATTTTTAACATTTTTTTGGAATGTGGATGTGAACTCTATACCCCCCCCTGATGTGTTTTCGGATGTAGATCTGGGATGTTGTATTGCGTGAGGTGCTGCTTGTTTTAGATTCACATTTGCAACTGTAAATTATGGTCGGTGCACAACTATCAGGACTCGTTCATTAAAGTTACCACCGGAATTGTTAAGTGTTACCACGAAATCCATACTAGCACATGCTTCAGATACAGCTTACTTGCGTAATGTTTTTTCCAAGTCCTTTTTTGCTCTGTCATTAGCATTGATTTTTGTTAGCGGTTACCCTGCAACATGTCTGTGGTCCACTTGTTTTATATCTATCATTCTGTTTGATTTTTGCCATGTCTTATTTACTTCAAACTAGCACTTGGATTGTTAAGTAGTTGCCATTTTAGTTACTATATCTGCATTTTCAAATCACCCATTTGTCTCAGTATCTATTTTCAATGGCTCTCAGTATCTATTTTTCAATGACATTTTAAGAAAGTTATCATGGCTGTTAAATTTTGGCTATCTTTTTGTTTTGTTATCTCATTGGTTGCTGTGTCTTCCAATTCACCTTTTGTAACTCCTTACTTGGCAGTCCTTTAATATTGTTTTGTTTCTCAGGGGCACGATGCCAAGGAAGCGCAAAGGTTCTGGTGATGGCCATGAGGGTGTTCCTTCCAAAAAGCCGAAGCGCCCTCCACCTCGGAACAGGGCTTCGCCAAACTCACTTCTGTCTGCATGTAAAGATCTGTCTGATGGTAGAAAAAATGCTATCGATGTAATGGACTTGAAAAGCCTTCGAGAGATCAAGTGCGACCACCTCTTCAATTTTCTTAGTGAGTGGCTTGTTGGGTTATACGAGCCAGACTCCCGTGAAGTGGTTGTTCCGGGGCGTGGGAGGATCCCTGTTAACGAAGAGTCGGTTCATCGTGTGATGGGTGTGCCCCGTGGTGGGAATGATGTCCCTTACAATCTGCCCACAGAAGCTGATATTGAGTTAGGGATTGAGATGTTTGGTGAGCTTGGTCACACACCGAAGACGACTGATGTCCTTGATCTCATAACAAGTTCTGCCAATTATGATGAGAAGTTCAAGCGGATGTGGCTTATGCTTGCCGGCAATACTGTCATTGCTCCTACTACATCCAACAAGATCAGCCCTAGATGGTATGGTGTGCTGGTAAGTACTGGTAACTTATGCTTTGGTTGCTGATAACTTGTATTATGTTCACATGGTAACTGTATTGCTTTATATCATGTAGATTTTTTGTTCATTTACTTCCTTGTTTTTTCAGCAAAACATTAATACAGTCAAGGACTTGAATTGGTGCAAGTTCATTGCTGATGAGCTCCATAAGGCACTTTTGAAGGGGAGGCCTACAAAGGGGTGTCTTCTTTTCTACAATGTAAGCGATGGTGCTTTTTTTTCCTGCTGTCTGGTTGTGTATTTCTAACAGCAATGACTCTTTTTTACCAGCTTCTGTACATTGATGCTATCGATCTTACTGGTCTTGGTATCTCATTGCCCGTTGGAGCGTTTGCTATCAATGTTTGGACAAAAGAGAAGATATCTGAATTGCTTAGTATGGATGTCCAAGCGGACGGAATTTCTTATGGCAAACTACCGGTAACTTTGTTTTTCTTTTCCCTCTAATCAGTTCATGTACTTACTGCAAATGCATTTGTTCTTCATACTTTTCTTTACTCGTTTTCATTCTCAACAAATCACCAGTTGAAACCCCAGTTTGGTGTCGATTTCTGCTTGTTTGGCGGTTTACAAGGTCTTGGGAAGTTCATGCGTGTGCATGTCCCACCAAACTGCAATGAAGAGGTATGCTTTTTCTTTGTTTATATCTATTTTGGTAATTTGTAGCCTTTTTCTTTGTTGTTGATACATTTTTTGATGGTAACTAATGACTATGCAACCTTATAAGTGTTTTTGTATTACACATCTGAATTTTTTCTTCATTAGCTATTTTTATGTTGTGTTTTTATGTGGTAACTTTTGTTGCATACACATGGTAATTTTTGTGTCTGTTTTACCTGATAAATCAAGTTTTACCAATCTAATTTTTATTTTTTAACAGTTGATAACTTGTGTTGTAATTGGTTGATACTTTCTGTTGCACTCACATGATAACTTTAGAATGAAAACCCTGTCTATTTTTTAGTTCTCTTATGATATCTTGTTTTGTATGTTTTATTAATGAGTAGAAACTTGCAAAGGCTTCTGAGCTCGTGGGTCGGTTTTCATCTGGCTTGGTTGGCCTGCTTGGCGATCTTGTGCAAGGGTTCGTCTCACTTGATGATGAAGGTTGTTCATATGTGTCTCGTCGACTAGACACTGATCTTAGGGCGATTTCTTCTGCTACCCGGAATATGGCAAAGCCCTCTCCTGCACGCCGTACCCGTCAATCGGAGAGTCCCGGCAAGAATATTATGGATGAGTCTGATACTGACCATGATACGAATGAAAACGACGGGGATGAATCTGATGACGATGATGATGATGATGATGATGACTTTACGGTTTTGTATCATGGTTCTTCTTCCCGCAGCGGGGCAGAGAATGTGGCCTCTGGCAGCAGGGCAGCGGATGTGGATACAACTCAATCAGGCAATGCAAACGTTGAATTGCGTGACAGTGTAACAGAAAATGTAGAAGGCATACGTGATAGCGTAGCAGGAAATGTGGACCCAACTCAATTAAGCGATGCAAACGCTGAAGCACGTGACAGTGTAGCGGGAAATGTCGAAGGCATATCAGACCGTGCGGGCGATGAACCTGTTATTGAGTCCCAGATATTGCTCACTGGTACTTCTAACACGGTGTCAAGCAGCTCAGGGGATGGCGTGCTCAGCCAGCGTGATATGACAGACACACAATTTGATTTGGCCACTGAGTCTTCTGTTAAAAGATGCGGTGCTCAGCTTGCCAAAAATTTGGCTTACATGCGGAGGCGCAAGAAGTTGAAGCTACCATCTCCACCCCGTTCTGTTCTGCCACCTGAGCCTGTCCAGCTGTCAGAAAGGAACATCCATTTATCTGTCATGAAAGTTGTTGTAGAAGAGCTTGGGATCCGTGTGGCTGACAAGGGCACCGGTGAGGTCATTCGACCCTCAACTGGTACTAAACAGGTCCCACGCAGGTGAAATATCCTTTTGTATTTTTCTACTTCTTGTATTTTATTCAGTTCTAACACTGCATGGTAGCTTCAACTCATTTTATGTGATAACTTCAGTAGGACCCTTCTGATAACTTCACCTTTTTTGTCTTATACACATCTTCTAAACTACTGGTCCAATCTCTTTGTTCACTACTTTATTTTATTTTTTCAGGGCACCCTGCAAACAAGTTGGTACACTTGAGGCGTCATCCAGTATCCCAAAGTCTAGGTAATCTGTTGGACCAATTGGTCTTCAATTGATTATCTTTTGTTAAAAAATATGTTGCAGATTTTTCATTATTATTTTTGCATGGTAGTTTTGAACTGTTTGTCTGGTAATTTTAGTAGTATTACAATGGTAACATGTAACTGTCTCCTTGTTTTTATGCATCTACGCTCTTTTTATATGGCAACTTTTTTTAGGATTCACACCTGCTACTTCTTATAAATAGCTATTTGTGTGTCTGTTCATTTTAACACTACATCTCACAACTTATCTTTTTTTTTGCAGGAAGTCAAGTGGAATTAATGCCGCTAAAAAGGTGCGGTTTACCAAGACTAGGTCTTCTCCTCGACTAAGAGCAGCATCTTCACAGCCGATAGAGGTTGTGGATCTTGAAGATCAGCCCACGTTGACGTCTCCTATTGTCGTTTCACAACCTATTGTGATGGGCTCTTCGCCACCGTCCGTCGAAGCAGCAGCTGCTCCCGAAGTTGCATCTGATGCTGTTGAATCTGTAGAACAACTGGCTACAGTGGCCACCGTCACTGCTGTTGTTGAAGAGCTTGCCACTGCAGCTGTTAATGATGAAATTGATGCTGATGAAACCCCTGTCGCGGACACTGGTATGCACTGATTGATAACTAATCTGATGTTAAACATACATATCTAGTTTGTTCAATGTGATAATTTTTTTGTCCTCCCATTTTATGCAGCTCAACATGTTACTGAACCCATCACCGAAGCTGCCCAAGTGTCCATGCCCCCTGAAGCCGGAGTGGCTGTTGTAGTGACTGGTGTTGATGCAGGAAAAACAGCTCCAGGTATGGACTGTTCTGATGGTAACTATAACATGTTGTGGTGGTAACTCTTACTTGTTTATGATGGTAACTATAGTGTTTTTTCTGATGGTAATTGTACTTGTATACTGCAGTCCCAGATGTCAATTCTGATGCTCAAGATGAAATTGCTGAACTTCAAGTTGCGGATGATTCCCAGAATGTCCAATTGCATCACCAAGTTCAAGCTGAAGACGTTGTTGTTACTCCAGAAGCTGCAAGTGATGATGCTGTATTTAGAGTTGATGGTGATTTCACCCCACCAAGATGCTCTCTCGGACTTGGCTCCATTTTTGGTGTGACGCCTGAAGCTCCAACAGCGGCAGCTACGGTTCATAGTATCCCTTCATCACCTCATGCACCACAAACAGTAGCAGGAGCACCACAAGCAACAGAAGTGCTAGAATCAGTAGCCGCACCGCAAGCAGCAGAAGTACTACATGCAGCAGCTACAACATTAGCTGATTCAGACGCGATCGTAGCGTCTGCCTCTACTGCCGCGGAGAAAGTTGAGGGCATAGACGTTGAACCGGTTGCTTGGGCTCTGCCTGCCAACTCCGGTAAGTGAAGACCTTTTTGTGTCTTCGCTTTCACAGCAACGATTGAATGATGGAGGCACTTGATCGAAGACCTTTTTAAATGTTTTTATGTGCTTTCTTCCGTATTTAAGTCAGTTTTTTTCCTTTTCCCCTATGTCTGTGTGAGTGTGTGGATGAATGTAATATGACTCTTTATGCTTTTGTGTTATGTGAAATGAACCATTTTGTGATTCTCGTTCACCATAATTTGTGTGTTGTGCTTTTGTATTTATTTATCTGTATGTGTGTACTCCTGATTGTGATTACTGATTACAATGTATTATTTTTACCTCCCATGACAACATTAATGTGTGTTGTTTTCATAATATAACCCCCCTTCTCCCACCTGGTAACTTACCTTCTCCCACCTGGTAACTCACAGTCTAACTACCTGGTAATTTAATATGCTACATGATGGTAACACATCTCATTACTCTAACAACATGCTCCACTAGCCTACCTTAGACCATATGTTCTATGGCGATCTAAGCTAACCAGTTTTTTGCATGACATCGTCTGCATTTTTTTTCTGGTCATGGTTAATAACAGTTTTTTGAACATTTTTTCATGTTTTTGCCTGAACAGTGATTTCCTGGTAAATGTAATTGTTTTGGCATGATAACTTTTGACTGTAACCACATATTATCTTACCCAATAAGTTTTTTTTCACAACACTTCTATTTTTTTGTTGTGTTGATAATTCACTCATTACTTTTAGCTGGTAACATCCATTGGATTATACTGGTAACTATCACTCTATCCCAACGTTACCTTGCCCAAGAAATATTTTTGGTGACAGCCCCTTGTTTTTTAGTGTGCTCACGGAGCTCATGAGTGTTATTTTCTGTATATGCATTTTTTTGGTTTGTTTATCGTTAATATCCTTTTCTCATGCCCCTAATCTTACCTATTTTTTTATGTTCATGAAAAGACCGTCGTGTTCGGGTGTACGATGTCGAACTTGACGATGATGAAGTACTTATGTGGTGGGAAGAATTTGAACATAACAACCCATCAGCCAAAGGAAAAGATGTTGTGCAAGGAGGTAATCATTTTTTGTTAGTTTGAGAATGCCAAAGTTGTGACGTACCATATCAATGCCTGCTGATAGCTTCTGTCCAAACTGCTGATAAGTTATACATAAACATTCTGATAACTTATGATCTACCACTTTTGGTTGAACCCATTTAGATTGTTTAACCTTTTTTATCATCACCAATCCTTTGCTACGCCTTTCATATTTGTGTTGCGGATAATTGTCAAAGTCCCACATTTGCTACACCACACTTACCCCAACCCAAAGAGTGTATGCAGCCCAGTGCCACACCTAGATCACTAATTCGGAAAGTTAGGGTTACCCGCCCATCACAATACCTGCTGCCGCCATTTTCGGACCTCATCCCCAGCGAAGACGATGAGGCTGTTTATGCTGAAGTTATCAAGCACACAACTGATTCAAACTCCAAGATTAAGGAGTAATATACGACTATTTTTCTTAGTTTTTCATGCATTTTTGTTGCCATTCCATTTTTTTAGACTCTTCCCCTCTGGTATTACAGCGTCAGGGTAATCAACATTGATGGGAGGTGGGTCACACTCGGCGAGCTTGCTAACTGTGTGAGAGAAACGGGGCAGGTTTCAACCAGTATTGCTGAGTTGCATGTTCGTGTTCTTCAATATTTGGAAATGCCAAACAAAATTATCTTCCCTTGGTTGTTGTCCGTTTATCTGCTTATTGGAGACTTCGACTGTAAATCTGTACTTCATCATTTCCGACGGGACCAACACTACATTCTGAGCCATCAAAATGAGGTACTTTTTTTTTTATTTTTACAGTGCATTTTTTCATGTTAACTTCATTTATACACAATCTGGTATGATAGTTCATTTACTTTTGCATGGTAACTCTAGCACTCATTTTCTGGTAACTTGTTTCCTCTGCCATGATAACTTATATTGTTTTGCATGGTAACTTTAGCACTCAGTTTATGGTAACTTGTTTTCTTCTGCCATGATAACTTTTTCTTGTGTTCCCTATATTTAAATATGGCTCCCTCTTTTTTGTTACTCCTATGATTATTGTAGCTTCTATTCCCTGCCTTGCAAAAGTTGGGACCGGGACCAGATGATGGTCATTGGTATGTACTGCCGCTAAATCTTAAGGCGAAACGATTTGAGGTGCTGGATTCGTTGCGTGAAGAAGATAGTCCATCTTTAATCGAGCACACAACAAGGTACATGAATGCTATAAAGAAGGCTTGGTTGATTTCATACAAGGAATCACACAAGCAAATTCAAGATTATGATCTCGTGTATATTGATGTTTTTAAACAAGAGAACGGGTTAGTTGTTTATCTGTGTTCTCTATTTTAGATGTAGCCCCATTTGTTTGATAACATGTTTTATGTACTCACACACATACTCTGTTTTTAGCATTGATTGTGGCTACTTCGCTTTCATGTCTTTGGAACTGTGGAATGGGAAAAATTTTCCTGCGTTCACCCATGAGCAAGTACCGGCACTCAGAAATTTTTTGACATCGAGGTGGCTAAATCACACTCAAAACAGATGCAAAGAGTGGCGCTACCATTTGTTTGGCAACAGTTCGTGAGGTATCAACTGTCATCATCTTCTTTTTTTCGTTGTGAAAGCATTTTTCAGTGCTGGTCTTAAATTGATGGTAACTAGTCGAAAGAAGCATTTTAGCATTTTCTTGGTTGGCACACTGGTTGTTTTTTAGTGTCTTGTAATCACACATATAAGAAATTCAGTACCAGATGGTAACATATAGCTTACGTGTGGCTGCTATTTTTCTTATATAAATAGGCTGATAACTAGTTTGTTCTCTCATTCTTTGTTGGTCATGAAATTTAATTGGTAACTTGCATTTAGTGTCACTGATAACTAGTATGAATAAAAGCTGATAGTTTTCCAAAAAAAATTATGTGGAATAACTTTTTTTCGATTGCAGATAGTGTTGAAAACTCATTGTAGTGTAATGACACATGTAAAACATATAGGAAATTAACGATAGCCCACAAATAACTTACCCAATATGTTTACGATAACTTTCACCACACAATTCTTAAAATTCCAACCCACAAATCTGCTGATAACTTACATAAATATAGTTGCTATAATTCGGATTACATTTTTTGCACTGATAACAATCAGCAAAACAAATGAAGATAAGTTTCTTGTCCATTCATTTGTAGCGACGATCTTGTTTTTCTCTTTCATTCATCTTGCTAGAGGTGATGTGCACTTCCGCTTGTCGTGGTGCACGCTGCCGCAAACACTGCACTTTCTTTGTTTTGCTGGTTTTGCAATGTCAAAGGGATGCTGATGCTTCTTTGTTTTCGGCCGTCCTTTCGTGACAGTCTTCGGAGGGTCTAGTATCGTTTTTGTGTTCGAGGAATGGGATGCAGCGGCTGGCATGTTGGCGCTAGCTTGTATTGTCACAGGGATGCTTGTTTCTCCCGTGTTTGGGTTCTCCATGTTAGGTATGTTTGTTTGCTGTTCGGCATGGACAGCTTCACTTGTTGCAACCACTGGAATAGAACATGGGTCTTGTTGTGATTGGAACGATTCTCTAGCTTCCTCCTTGTCCTTTCTGGCCTTCTTACGTTGGCTTTTTGTTAGCGCGTCCATTTCTTCCTTGAAAGCATATAGGTGATTCTTAGCCACCCTGGCCCCATCATCTGTGAGGCAAGCGTCCTTGGCTGTTGCCTTGAAGTCCCTTAGCATTGATGTATATCGCATGACGCTTTTTCCCTCCTCTGGCATGCTCTTACTAACTGTTGGTTGTTCAAAATCAGGTTTGATTAGATCTTCCTGTTGATCCCAAGTCCACCTCTTTAGAATATACTTCTCAGGTATCTCGTAGACCCCAATTTGGTCCATCACTCGTAACACATGTGCGCAGAGTATACCATCTCGCTCAAACTTGCAGCAAGTGCATGAATATGTCCCTTCATCCTTGTTTTCTTGCACATGGTAGTCCCTGTCCCCATATTTTGGTATGATTCCTCTGACTGAGCCAACCTTGAATGACCCGTCTTGCAATGTGTCACATCTGTAGCCAGTTTTCACCTTCATCTCCATCTGGAATTTGGTGAAAATATTATGCGTGTAGAGGCCCTGCACCTGTAACTCGAGCGGGTTGAAGGAGTATGTTTCCACCTCTTTATACACTGTTTCCAGGTGCTCTTTTGACACGCTCACCATCACCTTCTCCTGTATTGCAGTGTACTATTTTGCAAATTCCACTAGTGAGTTATTTGGGTTGACGTACTTCTTCAACACAGCGTTGAATCCTTCGCTCCTTGCCGTTGTCTGCAAGAATGGGAAGAAGTCGTGCATGTAGTACACAGGGACCCAGCATTCCCTGTTTTCCCACAGCTAGTGGAAATGCTCGTTGTCCGTTTGCCCATGATCGTCCAGCATCTTCCACCATTTTCCCTCAAACTCGTCAACTGCGTTCAAAAACCAAGTAGATGGTGATTTCAGTGCACACATCATGGTAATTCTAATACACTTAACATGATAACTTGCTTCAGGGGACAGTATGTGGTAATTTCAGTGCACACATCATGGTAATTCTAATACACTTATCATGATAACTTGCTTCAGGGGACAGTATGTGGTAATTTCAATGCACACCCCATGGTAATTCTAATACACTTAACATGATAACACCTCATGGTACTCATGTTCTCATATAACTCTTTTCACTGCATGCAATAGTGAAAAGGATGGTAAGTCAACTACACATATCATGATAAGTTTTGATGCACTTATCATGATAACTTCCTTCATGCAACACTAGGTGGTTGTAGTCGATGCAGATTTTGGGAACTATAACTACATGGCAAACATGCTAAAGTGGCCATGGTCACTTAAGAACATGAGTACTAGTAACTCTTTCACAACAGTACAGTTTTTCACACGAGTACCTTATTTTTTATCAATGTGGGAAAAATGTGTAATGCTGGTCATAATTTACTATAATTCAGCATGGTAACATTGGATATCGCGACACAGTTATGTAGTTTGTGGCAATATGAGTAGAGTGTGTTGTGTGAAAATACAATACCATTCAAGTTGTTGTCAACATAATCTTTGAACGCTTTGTTCAGTGGTTCATCATCGGCCATTAACCTCCCAAGCTTCTCTTGTGCTTTCTTCATAATGTGCCATCTGCAATTTCTGTGTACTATCCCGATGAACACCTCGTCAATAGCATTCCTCATGGCAAAGTCCTGATCTGTGATTATGTTCTTTGGTGCAACCCCACCCATCGCATGCAAGAATGTGTTAAACAGCCACACAAAGTTGTCAGTCAGTTCGTTTCGAACGAAACCACAACCGAATTGGATTGATTGCCCGTGGTTGTTAATGCCAATGAAGGGGGCACATGGCATCTTGTACATATTAGTCATGTATGTTGTGTCGAAAGACACAATGTCGTTGTATTTTGCGTATGCCCTACGTGATGCACCATCTATCCAGAACACGTTTTCCACCCTGTCTTCATCATCAAGTTTCATTCTCCAATAGAAATCTGGATCCTTTGCCCTGAGCTCCTCAAAGTATGCAATTGTGCTCCCCATGTCTGCATTACGGTACTCCTTGCGAAACTTGGCTCGCTGATTCGCCACGTCCTGTGTTGTGTATGGTACATTCTCAGCATCACCATAGAACCATGAAATTAGTTGCATTTGCCTTGCGGTTTCTATGTTGCATTCATGTAGGATCCGTAAGAAATCTTGCTCGTCTTTGGGAATGTTCCTATGTGAGGCTAGAAATTTTGTCAGAGATGGCTTTCTTATCAGTGGATGGTTGTGGTTATCATCAAAGCGTTCGACTCTCCACCACGCATCCTTGTGCGTAAGGTAAAGGTGGGCTGGACACTCAGACCTCTTAACCTTACGCCTTTTTTCTCTTCTTCATGATGCCATCTGGGTTCAGTACATCCTGCTCCTCCTCCTTCTTCCTCTTTGGCTTGCCGCCTTTCCCACACACCAGGAGTGCTCTGCTCACTGTGTTGTCCTTCAGTGTTCTTGTGTACGCTGTCCTTATCCCAAATCCATTTCTGAGTGCATATAGATTGTAGTGAGCAACAGCCTCCTCAAAACTTTCAAACTTCATTGTTGTATCAGGAGCCTTAGGTGTGGAGTATGCCTCAGCGTTAACCCCTCCTTGATCAGCGTTGAGCGCTCCTATTTCTGGACTTGCTGGCTCGCTGACCGACACATCGTAGAACCTTTCTTCCCCCCCAACACTAGAACTTGCTTCCTTGTTTGGCTCATGGATCCTCTGGTTAGATGTAGGTGGAGCACCTGCATGTTTTTTCACATGAAATGTTTTGTCATAACATGATTTATCATTGTTTGGTGGTAACTTGCATTGAACAAGTGTGGTAACTTGTAGTATGATGTGATGATAATATTATGCTTCCAACATAAACATATAGTGTGCCACTTTTTGTAAGTGAGTTGCCACTTACCTGAACCAAAGCCAGTTGTACGCGCATCACCATCATGTTGTTTCTCTTGTCCAGCACTATCTGTGGCATTTGTGTTATGTCCATGGTTTTCCGACATGTTATTGAAGCACCTGATTACACATGTTAATAGCATATGTGAGACAACTGAAAATAACACTACTGTTTACATACATCAATCACATTTTTGCACATTGTGCATGCTATCTTTTCTGTACTTTTTTTGTGATTCTTTTTTGAGTTGACATGGATATTATCATTTTGTATGCAGGTAACAATTTGTTACTCATTTGGGACTCTACTCTACTTGGCACAGCATTCCCTGCTTCAAAAATCAGTTCAATTTTTTTTCTTGATGGTAACCTTTTGCATAGATGCACCATGATGGCATGGTAAACAGATGACAATACTGATGATAACTTTTGTATGAAAAAATGTGGTAGCTTTCTCTACAACAATTATAGCCTAATTGTAACAAGAGTGGATCCTGTTATGGTGTTGTGGCTTCCCTTTTTACATACAACAAGAATTTTTTGTTGCCTAATTTCACTGTTTTTGTGCAACAAGTTCAAGAAAAAATCTTTTCTGTTTGCATATGCCCTGATAACTCATGTATTCTGTCATGATAGCTTATATGCACATAGTACAATAAATTAGAAAAAATGGCACTCTTTTCTTCCTTTTTTCATGGGGCTATTTTGGGTTGAACTGAAATGGAATTGAGATACAGTAGGGAGTGCTTAGAATGTACCTGATCCGCCTGGATTCTTGTTGGATTCTAGACGCCTGGTAGGTTCTGGTGTCCCTGGTGGTAGATCAAGCCGAGATCGGGTGGTAACTTGAGACCCCCAAGCGTTCCTGCATGATTTTGCGTAGGTTTTGCTGGATTCTGGACGCCTGGCGAGTTCTTGCGTCCCCGGTGGTAGATCAAGTCGAGATCCGGTGGTAACTTCAGTTTCCTCAAGTGTATTGCATCTTTTGTGAAGCAATTGTTGGGTGAAATCGGGGGGGGGGGGAGGGGTGGGTAGGGGACGGATGAGAGAGGATTAGGGTCGATGGAGAGTGTTTGTTGCGATTTCTTGCTGTGGAGGTAAGAAAGTTGGGCTCACGTGATGTTTGTGGGCCAGGGTCAAGTCATGGGCCAGGGTCACGTGAGGGGCGCTGAGATGGGCCTCGCGATTGCCTCCGCTCGACGGCTCGGCCTCGCGCGCTATGCGCACTCGGCCTCGTGAAGGTGGGATTGTTCGGACCTTTTCTATAGGTATGAACGTTTGATATATATCGCAGTCCAAGAAATAAATATCGGATTGTTTTGCTGACACATATAACATTGTTCACAATAGAGAACCGAAACCCTGCTGATCAAGTTGAGAACCTGAATCCTTCTGTGCAAGGGCAAGAACTGATGAACTACTGGACCATTTTAACCAGAGGTAGCTCAAAATGGAGCAGACTTTACTGAAGCTTTCAAAGTCTGGACTCCTTAACCGAAGCCGTGCTGATCAAAAGTCACAACCTGAATCCTCATGTGCAACAGCGATGAACTACTGGGCCATTCTAACCAGAAGTAGCTCAAAATGCCGGATGTTGGCCAACCCATACAGACCTCCGCTACACCTCAGAGAAAGAAGAGAAAAACAGAACACATCCCAGGTTCACCAATCCTGATGATCAAGAACAACCAGATCATCTTGATCCAAAATCCCTTGTACAACATCAGCATCCGTGTGCACACTGGCGACCGCACCCTCAAGGCCTTCCCAGC
The DNA here is from genome assembly GCA_034509565.1 of Triticum monococcum. NCBI lineage: Eukaryota > Viridiplantae > Streptophyta > Magnoliopsida > Poales > Poaceae > Triticum > Triticum monococcum. Next base: position 68,915,656 of record CM067843.1, on the reverse strand, counting down.
AATAATCGCACATTGACGTTGTCCTTCTCGGCTCGGATTATGCCCTTATGCTAGAGAACTTTGTACTCTGCCTCAATCCTGGCATTGTTCCAATGTTTGCAACGCATCTAAAAAAATTGTTCAAAAAGTTGGTTCCATATGATATGATACATACATGTACCTCTGGAGGCGTGGCTGGTAGAGGTTTTTCTGCATGATGCCACCCCCTAGTGTCATCCACTTATCAAGAGGACATTAACAAGATTGCAAGGTTGGCTCAAGACATGACTGAATGGATCAAGTGCATGGTGGATTCTAAATCACTGGATGCGCACATCATACCTAAACATGTGCAGCTGATGCCCTCGTGTCCTAAAAAATTCAGTGGGTGAAGATTTGCTGCAGCAAAAAGACACAAGAAAAATATTTCAACAAACAAGACTTCACTACAAATCTCACTCGGATTTTTGACCATGAAAAATCAAACGTTTTTAATGACAATTTGTTTTGCCGAGGATAATAAATATAGTAAAAAATTATTACACCAGTTTTTCCTAGGATAATTAATACACCACTCTTCCAAAAAATAAAATATAAGGAAAATAGCCTCGAGTTCTTTTCGAACTTTGGGGTCGTTTTCGTGTCCGGGCCAAACTATTCTTCATGCTCCATCTGAGCGAGTGAAGGCACCGGTCACAGAGGGAACTTCGAGCCACCCTGCAATGGCGTCGCCAATGTGGTCAGTCACCTCGTCGGTTTTCAGCCGGTTTCGCTCATTATATTTCAGCCTGTTTTTTGTCGGTTTCCCAATGAAAAATGACATGAATTTTATAAATGTTCATGAATTTTAAAATGTTGGAAATTTTAGAAATGTTCATGATGTTTAATAATAATAATTCCTGAATAAGAATAATACACCCGATTTTCTCTAAAATAATTAATATACAGCATTTTTCCACAAAAAAAATAAGTTAAATACGCCTCGGTTCTTTTCGAACTTTTGTTTTGAGAGAAATCAGTTCTTTTCGAACTTTTTTTTGAGAATCAGTTTGTTTCCCTAAAAAAAACTCTGGGGTCGTTTTCGTGTCCGGGCCCAACTACTCTTCACGCTCCATCTGAGCGAGCGAGCGAGGGCACCACCGGTCAGAGTCACACAGGGAGAGAGAGCGTTCGAACTTCGAACCACCCCGCAATGGCGTCGCCGCCGGCGACGTGGTCGGTCACCGCGTGCCTTACTTACCGCGGCGGGCTGGAGATCCGCGCCGCCGCAGAGAACATTCTCCCCGGCTGGGGCCACGGCGGCGAGCGCCTCTCCTTCCTCCTCCGCCTCCGCCGCCACCTCCGCCTCGCCGTCACCTCCCAGTGCGGCCGCGCGCCCGCGCCCGCGCCCGCAGATCCCGACAAGAAGCCGCGCGGCCTCAAGCTCCTCCGCTCCCTGCGGACCGGGCTCCCCTGCATTTGGCGCCGCAAGAAGCCGCCGCGCGCCGCCGCGGTGGCCAAGCCAGGTTCTCGCTCTCAGGCGATCCCCTCTCTGCTGGTTCGTCCAAGATAATGGCTCTAATTACTCGGTTAGTGTATCCAGTTGCTTAGTCTGACATTCTTGTTCCTCTTTGCGAGCAGAAGGATCGAGCTTTGATGCGGCCGGCGACGACGGTGGCGCTGTGCTCCGTCGCCGCGCTCGCCGTCGCCGCGGCTTCCGTCGCGGCGCTTCGCCTCGTGGTACGTCGCTACACCCCTGCACTCCTGGCTCGTGCTGCGATCTGTAAACGGCCATGCTCTTCTCCTGCATTGGTGACTGCAAGAACCAAGAACATCATCTGAATCTGGTTCAGAGTTCTGACCGAATCGTGCGTGCTCCTTCTTGCAGGCCGGGTTCTTGATACCGAGCGCGAGCTGCGGATCATGGAGATGCTTCTTGGCGAAGAAATTCGTCAGGTTCTTGGGGCCTCCTCTCTTCGAGTGGATCTCCAAGATTAGCCTGAAATTTGTGGATCCTCCAGCTCTCGGCGAGTGGCTCGGGCTCCCGAAGCTTGGACTCAAGTGGCTCTTCAACAAGTAGGAAATGTGTTTATTGAGATTGTTTAGCACAGAGCAAATGACAGCGGGTGAGCTAGGTCTAGTTTGATTTATGATTATGAATTACAGATGATTGCAGAGCTAGGTATAGTTCTGGCTGAAGAACAAAGCAAATAGAAGTATCCAGGAACAGGGTCGCATTAGACTCTCTTCAGTGTGATCTGAATGTGTGCATTGTAATGCTTATTCATTGGGAGAGCAAATATCCACAATGTCTTGCGCAAATGGGAATCATTGAGAATGTTGAACTTCAGACATGACAGACACGCGTGCTACATTTGGCATACCTATAAACAGACCACAGCCAAAATTCAGGAAACTACAACAGAAATTCATCAGTAACAAATCAACAGAGCAACTGATCCTCTTATCTTACATAGAACAGAAATGTTATCAAGATTCAGGTTCGCAGTTCGCTGCACGCGAGAAAAGCATCTTAGACACGTAGACATGGATAGGTCTTTCTTCCTCCGGTTTGAGGGGTGCCAACACACGATCTACCTTTGAAAGCGCGTCTTATACCCCTATTGGATTTGGTAATTAATGACAGGGCAATTAAAAGAACTAAGGACAGTCCAAAGGCTATATATCATATGCATTAAAAAAATTGAGACATAATCATATGCATTAAATATGAACTTAGCTACAGATTGTACAGATTGGGCTCTCCTAAGGCTGGTCGTAATGGCGAGTATCATATACTAGTATCATGCATATGATACTAGTGTATGATACTACATCCGTAGTGCATAGTATTATAAGTTAGTATCACACCTAACCTCATTTATTGTCATGCAAGACACATAGTAGCACATCATTTAATATGATACGATATCATGATATGATACTCAACCCTCTCTTGATTTTCATTTAATTCTATGCCATCTCATCAAATTTGCCTAGTTGACATGTATGATACTACCATTACGACCAGCCTAATGCATTGTACTATCTTTTTTAGCGGCCCAATGCATTGTATCTTAACCCACCATTCTAGGTAGAGAGAGAAAAAATCACCACAATGTATTGTATCTTTGGAGTCGTATCTAAGTGATATTGCATTTAATTAGTTTATTAAGGATCATTTCTTCATCTCAACATTGTGGTCTAGTTATGGAGAGAAGAAAGAAAGAGAAAAATAAGGAGATATGCCACAAAAGATCAGAGCATTAATTAAACTGCGCAGAAAAAATGAGCTAAGAGTCGTATCTTAGCTGAGATACAACTCCACTCTCTTTCTTCTTTAATTATAGTGCCACATCAGCATTTTGCTTATGATAACTTGTCAAGAGCCAAGCATTGGGAGTGCCCTTATCGTTGTTTCTACAATATCTCTCATTTAATGTGTTCTGCGAGAGAGAAATATAACTTGTCTTGGTTTTAGTGCTTTATACCGAGATAAGATATGGCAACACCCTCTTTCCTCATTAAATAAGAAGACACATCCAATTTTTGCTTATGTGCCATGATTAAGTGATGTCTACTACACAACCTTCTTATTGTAGACGTTGTTGGGCCTCCAAGTGCAGAGATTTGTAGGACAGTAGCAAATTTCCCTCAAGTGGATGACCTAAGGTTTATCAATCCGTAGGAGGCGTAGGATGAAGATGGTCTCTCTCAAGCAACCCTGCAACCAAATAACAAAGAGTCTCTTGTGTCCCCAACACACCCAATACAATGGTAAATTGTATAGGTGCACTAGTTCGGCGAAGAAATGGTGATACAAGTGGTATATGGATGGTAGATAAAGGTTTTTGTAATATGAAAATATAAAAACAGCAAGGTAACTAATGATAAAAGTGAGCACAAACGGTATTGCAATGCTAGGAAACAAGGCCTAGGGTTCATACTTTCACTAGTGCAAGTCCTCTCAACAATAATAACATAATTGGATCACATAACTATCCATCAACATGCAACAAAGAGTCACTCCAAAGTCACTAATAGCGGAGAACAAACGAAGAGATTATGGTAGGGTACGAAACCACCTCAAAGTTATTCTTTACAATTAATCCGTTGGGCTATTTCTATAAGTGTCACAAACAGCCCTAGAGTTTGTACTAGAATAACACCTTAAGACACAAATCAACCAAAACCCTAATGTCACCTAGATACTCCAATGTCACCTCAAGTATCCGGGGGTATGATTATACGATATGCATCACACAATCTCAGATTCATCTATTCAACCAACACATAGAACCTCAAAGAGTGCCCCAAAGTTTCTATCGGAGAATCACGACAAAAACGTGTGCCAACCCCTATGCATAGGTTCATGTGCGGAACCCGCAAGTTGATCACCAAAACATACATCAAGTGAATCACGTGATATCCCATTGTCACTACAGATACGCACGGCAAGACATACATCAAGTGTTCTCAAATCTTTAAAGACTCAATCCGATAAGATAACTTTAAAGGGAAAACTCAATCCATTACAAGAGAGTAGAGGGGGGAAGAAACATCATAGGATCCAAATATAATAGCAAAGCTCGCGATACATCAAGATCGTAACACCTCAAGAACACGAGAGAGAGAGAGAGAGAGATATCAAACACCTAGCTACTGGTACATACCCTCAGCCCCGAGGGAGAACTACTCCATCCTCGTCATGGAGAGCACCGGGATGATGAAGATGGCCACCGGAGAGGGATTCCCCCCTCCGGCAGGGTGCCAGAACGGGTCTAGATTGGTTTTCGATGGCTACGAAGGCTTCTGGCGGCAGAACTCCTGATCTATTATGCTCCCCGATAGTTTTAGGGTATATGGATATATATAGGCGGAAGAAATACATCAGGAGAGCCACGAGGGGCCCACGAGGGTGGAGGGCGCGCCCAGGGGTGGGCGCGCCCCCTGCCTCGTGGCTTCCTCGTTGATCCCCTGACATGCACTCCAAGTCTCTTGTATTGCTTTCTTTCCAAAAATAACTTTTCCAAAGGTTTCATTCCGTTTGGACTCCGTTTGATATTCCTTTTGTGCGAAACTCTAAAACAAGGAAAAAACAGAAACTGGCACTGGGCTCTGGGTTAATAGGTTAGTCCCAAAAATAATATAAAAATGCATAATAAAGCCCATAAACATCCAAAACAGATAATATAATAGCATGGAACAATCAAAAATTATAGATACGTTAGAGACGTATCAGCATCCCCAAGCTTAATTCATGCTCGTCCTCGAGTAGGTAAATAATAAAAACAGAATTTTTGATGTGGAATGCTACCTAACATATTTCTCTAAGTAATTCTCTTCATTTTGGCATGAATGTTCAGATCCATAAGATTCAAGACAAACGTTTAATATTGACATAAAATAATAATACTTCAAGCATACTATCTAAGCAATCATGTCTTCTCAAAATAACATGGCCTAAGAAAGTTCATCCCTACAAAATCATATAGTTTGGTCATGCTCCATTTTCGTCACACAAGAATGCTCTCATCATGCACAACCCCAATGACAAGCCAAGCAATTGTTTCATACTTTAGTAATCTCAAACTTTTTCAACTTTCACGCAATACATGAGCGTGAGCCATGGATATAGCACTATATGTGGAATAGAATGGTGGTTGTGGAGAAGACAAAAAGGAGAAGATAGTCTCACATCGACGCGGCTAATCAATGGGCTAGGGAGATGCCCATCAATTGATGTCAATGCAAGGAGTAGGGATTGCCATGCAACAGATGCACTAGAGCTATAAATGTATGAAAGCTCAACAAAAGAAACTAAGTGGGTGTGCATCCAACTTGCTTGCTCACGAAGACCTAGGGCACTTGAGGAGGCCCATTGTTGGAATATACAAGCCAAGTTCTATAATGAAAATTTCCCACTAGTAAATGAAAGTGACAAAATAAGAGACTCTCTATCATGAAGATTATGGTGCTACTTTGAAGCACAAGTGTGGCAAAGGATAGTAGCATTGTCCCTTCTCTCTTTTTCTCTCTCTCTTTTTTTGGGCATTCTCTTCTTTTTTATGGCCTTTCTCTCCTTTTTTCCTCACTTGGGACAATGCTCTATAAAATGATGATAATCACATTTCTATTTATTTACAACTCAATGATTACAACTCGATGCTAGAACAAAAGATGACTCTATATGAATGCCTCCGGCGGTGTACCGGGATATGCAATGAACCAAGAGTGACATGTATGAAAGAATTATGAACGGTGGCTTTGCACAAATACTATGTCAACTACATGATCATGCTAAGCAATATGACAATGATGAATGTGTCATGATAAACGGAATGGTGGAAAGTTGCATGGCAATATATCTCGGAATGGCTATGGAAATGCCATAATAGGTAGGTATGGTGGTTGTTTTGAGGAGGATATAAGGAGGTTTATGTGTGAAAGAGCATATCATATCACGGGGTTTGGATGCACCGGCGAAGTTTGCACCAACTCTCAATGTGAGAAAGGGAAATGCACGGTACCGAAGAGGCTAGCAATGATGGAAGGGTGAGAGTGCGTATAATCCATGGACTCAACATTAGTCATAAAGAACTCACATACTTATTGCAAAAATCTACAAGTCATCAAAAACCAAGCACTACGTGCATGCTCCTAGGGGGATAGATTGGTAGGAAAAGACCATCGCTCGTCCCCGACCGCCACTCATAAGGAGGACAATCAAAGAACACCTCATGTTTCGAATTTGTTACATAACGTTTACCATACGTGCATGCTACGGGACTTGCAAACTTCAACACAAGTATTTCTCAAATTCACAACTACTCAACTAGCACAACTTTAATATCACTATCTCCATATCTCAAAACAATCATCAAGCATCAAACTTCTCTTAGTATTCAAAACACTCATAAGAAAGTTTTTACTAATCTTGAATACCTAGCATATTAGGATTATTTAAGCAAATCACCATGTTATTTAAGACACTCAAAATAATATAAGTGAAGCATGAGAGTTCATCTATTTCTTCAAAATAAAACTACCACCATGCTCTAAAAGATATAAGTGAAGTACTAGAGCAAACAACAAACTACTCCGAAAGATATAAGGGAAGATCAATGAGTAGTTGAATAATTATGCAACTATGTGAAGACTCTCTAACATTTAAGAATTTTAGATCTTGGTATTGTATTCAAACAGCAAGCAAAACTAAATAAAATGACGCTCCAAGCAAAACACATATCATGTGGCGAATAAAAATATAGCTCCAAGTAAAGTTACTGATGAACGAAGACAAAAGAGAGGATGCCATCCGGGGCATCCCCAAGCTTAGGCTCTTGTGTAACGCCCCAAGACCGATGCTCGAGAAGACTTCCATAGGTTCCGGGTTTCTTCGTGTGTTTCATTTTTGCTTGCTCCTTTTATTTTTGCATTGCATCATGTCATCATGCCATCATATCATTAATTTTTGCAACTCAACTAAATAAACCGTATGGGTCTTCGATCCGTTTAAATTGAGGGAACTCACATGGTGATTTCTCTTTAAAACATACCCTCCTGATATTTAGGGAGATATTATAAAATATTCCATTTTCGGAATCACCCTTAAACACACTTGCATATTCCCCATGTCTTTTCTAGTTCAAGCTTGACTTCAAAACCTTGCCAAAAATTCTCTTCCCACTTGCCGAGGTTCCTCCAAAAATCCGAACTTTTTGGGCACTTCTAATTCCTAGTCCTTGTTCAAACCTTTTGAATTAAATTCAAATGACTTTGAATTTAATTCTTGCAACGCGTCCACTACTATTTTTCTTGGGCCGAGCCCATTTTTGTGAGTCTGAGAAAATACCCTTTGCCCAAGTCCCTTCTCTAACCTTTTTCTTTTATTCCCTTTCTCTCTTTCCTTTTTTTACTTTCTGTTATGAGAGAGAGAGAGTAGAGGCCCTAGTCCAGACCAGCTGGGCCTCCCAACGCCCCACTCCCACCAGGCCCATCCTTCCTCCAGCCAGCCCATCCATCTCTGCGGCCCAAGGCCCACCTAAGCCCGTTCTAACCCTAGCCGCCTCCTGCCCGATCCATCTCTCCCTCTCCCTCGTCTCCACCCCGCCGCCAGGAGAGCGTGCGCTACACCCCATCTCCCGATCGATCTCCCCTCCTCCTCGTTCCTCCTCCCCCTGCCTCACGCACCGCACAGGGAGAGCACCTCCCACTCCGCCGCCTTGCTCCCTTTCCCCGTGCCTCTCCCGTGCGCGCCACCTACCCCGCTGGTGATCAAAGCCCCCGCTCGCCTGCCCGCCCCTCTAGTTCCCTCGTCGCCCCGCCTCCGTTCGGCTCCCTCGCCGGAGGCCGCTACCGCGACCCTGACGGACACTAGTTCCTGAGCGCCGCGCCCTCAAGGTCTCTGCCTCCACGCCGCCGTCCAACATGCCCGCAGTCGGCCGAGCTCAAAGCTCCCACCGCTGCACCTCATCTCGTCTCTGCTACCGGCAACCTCGCCTGGACCTGTCAAGCTTCGCCGCCCTGCTTCCCCTGGATCCTCTGCTTCGAGCAGGAGGACGAGACGCACCCCAACCCCCTGCCTCACTGCGTTCTACGCCGGAGTTCCCCTTCCTAACGCCTTCGATCCATCACCTTGCAGAGGAGAGGACCAGCAGCACAAGCCACATCGAGCCACGGCCAAAAACCTGTCGCATTGACCAAGGCCCTGCTCAAGCCCTTGAAGTGTACGACTACACGACGGAAACATAATACTTGTGTGAATACATAGACAAACTAAATGTCACTAGTATGCCTCTACTTGACTAGCTCGTTGATCGAAGATGGTTATGTTTCCTAACCATAGACATGTGTTGTCATTTGATTAACGGGATCACATCATTAGGAGAATGATGTGATTGACATGACCCATTCCATTAGCTTAGCACCCGATCGTTTACTATGTTGCTATTGCTTTCTTCATGACTTATACATGTGTCGGAGGAACACTTTGTGTGCTACAAAATGTCACAACGTAACTGGGTGATTATAAAGGTGCTCTACAGGTGTCTCCAAAGGTACATGTTGGGTTGGCGTATTTCGAGATTAGGATTTGTCACTCCGATTGTCGAAGAGGTATCTCTGGGCACTCTCAGTAATGCACATCACTTAAGCCTTGCAAGCAATGCAACTAATGAGTTAGTTGCAAGATGATGTATTACGGAACGAGTAAAGAGACTTGCCGGTAACGAGATTGAACTAGGTATTGAGATACCGACGATCGAATCTCGGGCAAGTAACATACCGATGACAAAGGGAACAACGTATGTTGTTATGCGGTCTGACCGATAAAGATCTTCGTAGAATATGTAGGAGCCAATATGAGCATCCAGGTTCCGCTATTGGTTATTGACCAGAGACGTGTCTCGGTCATGTCTACATTGTTCTCGAACCCGTAGGGTCCGCACGCTTAACGTTACGATGACAGTTTCATTATGAGTTTATATATTTTGATGTACCAAAGGTTGTTCGGAGTCCCGGATGTGATCACGGACATGACAAGGAGTCTCGAAATGGTTGAGATATAAAGATCGATATATTGGATGGCTATATTCGGACACCGGAAGTGTTTCGGGTGATTTCGGAGAAAACCGGAGTGCCGGAAGGGTTACCGGAACCCCTCGGGGAAGTATTGGGCCTTAGTGGGCCTGAGGGGAGAGAGAGGGCAGCAGCCCAGGAGGTGGCGTGCCCCCTCCCATGAGGAGTCCGAATTGGACTTGGGGAGGGGGCGCGGCCCCTCTTTCCCTCTCCCTCTCCCTCTCTTTCCTTCCCCCTTCTCTCTTCCTAGTTGAACTAGGAAAGGGGGGTCCTACTCCTACTAGGAGGAGGACTCCCCCTCCTTGGGGCGCCCCAAGGGCCGGCCGGCCTCCCCCCTTGCTCCTTTATATACGGGGGCAGGGGGCACCTCTAGACACAGAAGTTGATCTTCGTGATCGTTCTATTAGCCGTGTGCGGTGCCCCCCTCCACCATAATCCTCGATAATATTGTAGCGGTGCTTAGGCGAAGCCCTGCGACGGTATAACATCAAGATCGTCACCACGCCATCGTGCTGACGGGACTCTTCCCCGACACTTTGCTGGATCGGAGTCCAGGGATCGTCATCGAGCTGAACGTGTTCTAGAACTCAGAGGTGTCGTAGTTTCGGTGCTTGATCGGTCGGGCCGTGAAGACGTACGACTACATCAACCGCATTGTCATAATGCTTCCGCTTTCGGTCTACGAGGATACGTGGACAACACTCTCCCCTCTCATTGCTATGCATCACCATGATCTTGCGTGTGCGTAGGAAAATTTTGAAATTACTACATAACCCAACAGGGACACCCCTGCAGGGATTTGAACTTTCAAAAGCCATGCCCGCGGTTATGGGCAGATGGGAATTTGTTAATGTCCGGTTGTAGAAAACCTGAAACTTAACTTAATTAAAATGCATCAACCGCGTGTGTAGCCGTGATGGTCTCTTCTCGGCGGGGTCCGGGAAGTGAACACGGCGTTGGAGTTATGTTTGACGTAGGTTGTTCTAGGATCACTTCTTGATCATAGATTCTCGAACGTGCTTTGCCTTCTCTTCTCGCTCTCATTTGCGTATGTTAGCCACCATATATGCTAGTCGCTTGCTGCAGCTCCACCTCATACCTTTTACCCTACCTATAAGCTTAAATAGTCTTGATCGCGAGGGTGTGAGATTGCTGAGTCCCCGTGACTCACAGATACTTCCAAAACCAGCTTGCAGGTGCCGACGAGACCGTACAGGTGACGCAACCGAGCTCGAGGAGGAGCTCGATGAAGTTCGTGTTCGTTTGTTGTTCTGTTTCCAGTTGATCAGTAATGGAGCCCAGTTGGGACGATCAGGGATCTGTGTAGCATTTGGGGTAGTCTTCTTTTATTTTGGTTCCGTAGTCGGACCTTGATTGTCTCTGGTTGATGTAATTCTTTATTCTTGTAATTGTGTGAAGTGGCGATTGTAAGCCAACTATGTATCTCTTTCCCTTATTTATTACATGGGTTGTTGTGAAGATTACCTCACTTGCGACATTGCTTTCAATGCGATTATGCCTCTAAGTCGTGCTTCAACACGTGGGAGATATAGCCGCATCGAGGGCGTTACAAGTTGGTAATCAGAGCCTTCCCCGACTTTAGGAGCCCCCCTGCTTGATCGAATTGCTGGCGTTGTTGAGTCTAGAAAAATGTTTTGAGTCATTTAGGATTATATATATCGGAGAGTAGGACTTCTTTTTACTCCTCAGTTCCTTCGTCGCTCTGGTGAGGCATCCTGACGTAGATTTTTGACTATTCTCTTCTCAAATTTCACTAAAAAAAGTTAGGATCACGCGGGTATCTTGGAATCGTTCTGATGGTTTTGTGACGAGAACATTGTTCTTGGTGCCTCCTGACATTTAGGGGTTGTGGTAGTGTCTCGGGGAGTTGAGCTCCGAGGTGTTGTCATCACAATTTTATCGTTGCAATTTTGGAATACCTGAGTTTCGCCGACATCAAAAATCTCTTTTATGCAGTTGTTGGTGAGATAACCTCGACGCCACCCAGTACTGGGGCGGGAGTTCGGGAGTATTGCCATAACTCGTATAACGGATGCTTTTCGAAGGTTGAGGTAAACAATTTCCGAAGGTTTCTTGGTTATGTGTTGAAGGATGGATACAGCTGGATGTAGGATTTGTTAGTTTTGGGTGAGATATTATGCTTCCCTTTATCCCCAACACTTGGTTGCATAACCGGGAGAGTTTCGGGAGTTTATAAGTGGGAATTCAAGTAGCTCTTAGGATATCTTTCTGACAAATGTATGATATGAAATTGGGGTTCGACGTCTAGTGGTCCGCCTATCAACGGTTGGTTTTATAGTGGTCTTGTTGTGTCTTAAAGAGTCCTTGGCTATGCTGACTCGGGGACGCTTTGTATGTCATGTGCACTGCCTTGTACATGATGGTGCTGTACGATCGAGCCCATGTAGGCCCCACCACGAAAACTTCGGACGAAATCTCTATCATATGTTTGTTCCGGCTTATTCTGCAAGCCAATCCTTTGTTTTTGTTTTTGTTTTGAGTTGTGGTATTCGAGTTGCTTCAATGTCAAATGTTGATTCCATACCCTCTCTAAACGGTGTTCTCATAATCCAATGTGAATACAAATCCTTCATGATAATCAAGATTGCCATGTCAATCCTTTTTCAACCAGTGTGCTCCTCTTCAAATGGATCCAACCTTTTCAACATCAGCAAGATCCAATCTCAGTTTCCTCAACGGTGTTCATTTCATCCATTCCAAATTGTCTTTGTTTTCCCGCCCACCCACCCTTTTCTTCAAGGACTAAGATTTCTTTATCAAGTATCTATCTTATGATTATGAAGTCTCTCCATTCTTTTTCGTCAATGTTCTTACCCAGTGATTTTCATGAAGATCCTAACGGAACCTCAAGTACATCTTTATCCATTCTCTTTCTTCTCCGGTGGAACCAATTCAAGCTTTCGGTGTTGATCATATTCTTTTCCGTATTTCAATGCTTTCTCATGCCGGTGCAATTCTTAATCGTTCACCTCTCGCTATTCTATTGTCCCGGAGTGCTCAAGATATCTCAGAAGATGCTAGTGCTTATTCTCATTCATTCAAGCTCTTTCTAGGATGTTATCTCATTCAAGTCATTTAATTCAACCGGTGCAACCTCTCTTTTAAATCATTTCAACGGTGTTTCTTTCGAGTGGGCCCTAACCCACAGGTCTTTTCCCAGGATCTTACCTGACTCTTCTAAATTTTCCCGGAGCTATTCTCAAATTATTTTCAAAGTCTGGCGTAAGAATGAGTTATCATCAGTCTAATGCCTTTCTCCAAGATCTGTCAAATTCTTATCATCGTTGGCTCAACCTTTAAATTCGTCATTCCGGAGTATCTCAACAATTCACGGTGGTGTTTCTCTTCATCATTCTCAGATTTTGAAGACCGAAGAAGAGTTTTTCCTCCATATCTTATCCGTTCTCTCAAAGATTCGTCATTATAGCTTGTTGCCATCCTCTCATAGTTGTTTTTGGATTGTGAGAATTCTTTTCACCCATCCGAAGCAATTCAAGAGTCTTCTCAGTTTGATTATCCGAAGGCCATCATTTCGATTTATTCATTCCCAGCTTTCAGTTATCGTTCTCCTAATCTTACCGGTGCATCATTCAAGTATTATCTAATCAGTTCACGATCTCTTCGTTCACTTGTATCTAAATCCCCTCAAGTATCGTCATTCGTTTTCCAATTCTTCCCGGTGTTTCGTTATCTTTTATTCGTTCATTTTCAATCCTTACGGTGGTTCGTTTAAGATTTCTCTCCCTTCTTTATCATATCAATTCATTTGTTGTTTCGATTCCACCGGTGGTTCGTTGAAGACCTTCTCAAGTTTGCGTCATATCTATCTTAACCCTTTCTACGAAAATAAGTAGTATGCCAAATCCGTTGATTGTCATCAATTTAATTGATGAAGGATAAGCATGACGTAATTCCTATTCTTATTTCATCGAGTAAATTCAATTCCTGCTTTTCGGAGTGGTTCATCATATCACATTCTCGGTTCGAGATGCTTTATCTTTTCTTTTTCGGAGTTCCAAGCCCTCTCAATTTTCTCATCATGAAGATCCATCTAATCATTGCAAGTCTTCACCTTGTGTTTTCAACTTCTCTTTCATTTTCGATTGACCATTTCTTTTGTTACCGGAGTTCTTCATGGAGATTCTACATGGTTGTTCTTCAAGGATTTAATTCCTTCTCGAAGTGTTCATCAACATTCTTTTCAGAGGAGCTCAAGCATTCTTCATCTTGCATCTCAAAGTCCAATTCGCTCTATCTTATCTTTTGATGTGGTATTATGTCATTCTTGACCATTTCTGTGTGTTTCATGATTCACATGTTGTCAAGAATGAGATATTTTAAATCCACCAATCTCTTCGTTGGAGTTATCTTATATCGCGTTTCTCCTAAAGCCTTCTCTAAGGATTGTTGCTAATTATGGTGCTTATAAGTGACCCAAGTTCTTCATTTATCCTCACGGCAAAATAGTCTCGTCTCTTTGTTTATATCAATCCAATCTATTGTTTCCAGTAGTGGCAGAATTTCACCTCATAATTTCGAGATGTTTTCCATAAGCCCACTACAAGATTATTCTTTTCATTGTTGGTTTTCCAACAACTCCGTTCTAGAATTTTTTGTAAGCGTACTCTCTCAAGATTTTGTTTCCCTTCGTTCATTCCATTCCATTCTTACTTTTGTTCCGGAGGCATTGTGTTGCTGCTCTCTTCAAACCTTATTCTTGTTCTTGTCAGGATCTTGTTCTTTTCATGCTTATCCATTTAACCGGAGTGTTGTGCCCTTTTGCTCAAGTTCTTTTCATTTTGTCAAGTTTTTGCCTTCCGTTTCAACCGGAGTGCTGTCCGAATTTGTTCTTCCTTGTTTCTCTTTTCTAACGGAGGTTTTTCAACTTTGTTCATCTTCGTTATATTCTTTCTTTCAATTTGTTCAACATGTCAAGGTTCTTTGGTTTCACTCGTTTGTCAAAGAAGCAACTTAGTTTTACCTCTCCTCTTCCTCTTCCTTTTCCCTCAGGTGCCATTCTAGATCTCGGGACGAGATCCTCTCGTAGTGGTGGAGTGTTGTAACGCCCCAAGACCGATGCTCGAGAAGACTTCCATAGGTTCCGGGTTTCTCCGTGTGTTTCATTTTTGCTTGCTCCTTTTATTTTTGGGTTGCATCATGTCATCATGCCATCATATCATTAATTTTTGGAACTCAACTAAATAAACCGTATGGATCTTCGATCCGTTTAAATTGAGGGAACTCACATGGTGGTTTCTCTTTAAAACATACCCTCCCGATATTTAGGGAGATATTATAAAATATTCCATTTTAGGAATCACCCTTAAACACACTTGCATATTCCCCATGTCTTTTCTAGTTCAAGCTTGACTTCAAAACCTTGCCAAAAATTCTCTTCCCACTTACCGAGGTTCCTCCAAAAATCCGAACATTTTTGGGCACTTCTAATTCCTAGTCCTTGTTCAAACCTTTTGAATTAAATTCAAATGACTTTGAATTTAATTCTTGCAACGCGTCCACTCCTATTTTTCTTGGGCCGAGCCCATTTTTGTGAGTCTGAGAAAATACCCTCTGCCCAAGTCCCTTCTCTAACCTTTTTCTTTTATTCCCTTTCTCTCTTTCCTTTTTTTTTACTTTCTGTTATGAGAGAGAGAGTAGAGGCCCCAGTCCAGACCAGCTGGGCCTCCCAACGCCCCACTCCCACCAGGCCCATCCTTCCTCCAGCCATCCCATCCATCTCTGCGGCCCAAGGCCCACCTAAGCCCATTCTAACCCTAGCCGCCTCCTGCCCGATCCATCTCTCCCTCTCCCTCGTCTCCACCCCGCCGCCAGGAGAGCGTGTGCTGCACCCCATCTCCCGATCGATCTCCCCTCCTCCTCGTTCCTCCTCCCGCCGCCTCACGCACCGCACAGGGAGAGCACCTCCCACTCCGCCGCCTCGCTCCCTTTCCCCGTGCCTATCCCGTGCGCGCCACCTACCCCGCCGGTGACCAAAGCCCCCGCTCGCCTGCCCGTCCCTCCAGTTCCCTCGTCGCCCCGCCTCCGTTCGGCTCCCTCGCCGGAGGCCACTACCGCGACCCTGACGGACACTGGTTCTCGAGCGCCGCGCCCTCAAGGTCTCTGCCTCCGCGCCGCCGTCCTCCATGGCCGCAACCGGCCGAGCTCGAAGCTCCCGCCGCTGCACCTCGTCTCGTCTCTGCTACCGGCAACCTCGCCTGGACCTGTCAAGCTTCACCGCCCTGCTTCCCCTGGATCCTCTGCTTCGAGCAGGAGGACGAGATGCACCCCAACCCCTGCCTTACTGCGTTCTGCGCCGGAGTTCCCCTTCCCGACGCCTTCGATCCATCACCTCGCAGAGGAGAGGACCAGCAGCACAAGCCACATCGAGCCACGGCCAAAAACCTGCCGCGTTGACCAAGGCCCTGCTCAAGCCCTTGAAGTGTACGACTACACGACGCCCGCCAAGTTCGACTACCGCCGACACGTACCTCACCGTCGTCGTGTGTTATCTTCTACCAAGAACAAGACGGCCCGAACATCTACGGACCCCATACCACTACCGTCACAAGAACGAGACCGACAAGTCCTCGACCTCTCCGTTAACCTTTGTCGCAAGTCCAACAAGCAGCGCCTTCAGGTTTTTTTGCCAAGTCCCTCTCCGATTAGTGTACCACTACCGTCGACGAAGACATGTGCATCGCAAGCGTCAAGTTCAACTACCGTCAACCGCGAAGGGCTCGGAGTCATCAAGCACCTCTCCGAACGAACGGGAACGACTATCGTCGCCAAGATCGAGAGTACCTCTACAAAAACGTCAAGTACCCCTTCATGTCGGCAAGACCCGCAAGTCGGACCCCGAACCTCTACGAAAACGTTGTACGACTACTTCCGTGGCCGAAGACCCGTGTACAACTACCGTCACCAAGTTCGACTACCGATGACATATACCACAACCTTCGCGAGAACGTCTTCTTCCATCTACACCGCTTTGAACTCGGTCCACTCCGAAGATGCACGCTTCGAAAGGTATAACCATCGAGACGACCGCCCGTGGACCGAATGCATGCATGTTGAATGAGATGAGCCCCGCGTTTGCACCGTGTCTGAAATTTTCGCTTGCATGGTCCTCCTCGTTGCCATGCCGTCCACCCGTGGGAACCCGGTATCCGGGATCACCCCACCATCCTCGCATGATCCGTTCATCCACATTTTCTCTTGCACCGATGTCTCAATGAGTTGTCGGATCACCGGAATGTTGTCGTGGCACCATTTCCGATGTAGTTGCCGTGGCACCCCTTTTGTTCCACCATGGCGACCAAATGCTTCATAATGCTCTTGTCAAACTTTCAATAAAAATTGCATAAACTTGCACATGTCATCCGCATCATGATAACAACATTTAAAATGTTTATAATTGTTGTTGCATTAAATTGCTAAATGCATATGAGGATTTACCAGAATTGTTGTTTGATGTTTCCGGCCTCATTTAAAATGCCTAACTGTGTATTTTACTCATGCTTCACCTCTTGCCATGTTAACCAACATTTAATATTGTTGAGTACTTAAACGGGAGAGAACTAAATAATTGTTGTGGTGTTTCATCATTATGCAACGGAGTTGCATATTTAGCTCCACTTAATTTGTAGTATTGCTTGCTGCACCTTGCCATGCCATGCATATTTAAACCGGACATGCATCATGCTTGGTTGTGCATCATGCCATGCTTATGTGTTGGTTGTTTACTATGTTGTGTGCTTCTTCGGGTTGGATCCGATAACGTCGTGTTGTGAGGATTCGTTTGACTACGTCCGTTTGTCTTCTTCATGGACTCGTTCTTCTTCCTTGCGGGATCTCAGGCAAGATGACCATACCCTCAAAATCACTTCCATCTTTGCTTGCTAGATGCTCGCTCTTTTGCTATGCATATGCCGCGATACCTACCACTTGCTTATCATGCCTCCCATATTGTTAAGCCAAGCCTCTAACCCACCTTGTCCTAGCAAACCTTTGTTTGGCTATGTTACCGCTTTGCTCAGCCCCTCTTATAGCGTTGCTAGTTGCAGGTGAAGATTGGAGTTTGTTCCTTGTTGGAACATGTTTATTGTTGGGATATCACAATATCTCTTATTTAATTAATGCATCTATATACTTGGTAAAGGGTGGAAGACTCGGCCTTATGCCTGGTGTTTTGTTCCACTCTTGCCGCCCTAGTTTCCGTCATATCGGTATTATGTTCCCGGATTTTGCGTTCCTTACACGGTTGGGTTATAATGGGAACCCCTTGACAGTTCGCTTTGAATAAAACTCCTCCAGCAAGGCCCAACCTTGGTTTTACCATTTGCCTCACCACCACCTACTTTTCCCTTGGGAGTCGCGCTCCCGAGGGTCATCTTATTTTAACCCCCCAGGCCAGTGCTCCTCTGAGTGTTGGTCCAAACTGAGCTGCCTGCGGGGCCACCTCGGGGAAACTTGAGGGTTGGTTTTACTCGTAGCTAGTCTCATCTAAGTGTGCCCTGAGAACGAGATATGTGCAGCTCCTCTCGGGATTTGTCGGCACATTCGGGCGGCTTTGCTGGACTTGTTTTACCATTGTCGAGGATGTCTTGTAACCGGGATGCCGAGTCTGATCGGATTGTCTTGGGAGAAGGAATATCCTTCATTGACCGTGAGAGCTTGTGATGGGCTAAGTTGGGACACCCCTGCAGGGATTTGAACTTTCGAAAGCCGTGCCCGCGGTTATGGGCAGATGGGAATTTGTTAATATCCGGTTGTAGAAAACCTGAAACTTAACTTAATTAAAATGCATCAACCGCGTGTGTAGCCGTGATGGTCTCTTCTCGGCGGGGTCCGGAAAGTGAACACGGCTTTGGAGTTATGTTTGACGTAGGTTGTTCTAGGATCACTTCTTGATCATAGATTCTCGAACGTGCTTTGCCTTCTCTTCTCGCTCTCATTTGCGTATGTTAGCCACCATATATGCTAGTCGCTTGCTGCAGATCCATCTCATACCTTTTACCCTATCTATAAGCTTAAATAGTCTTGATGGCGAGGGTGTGAGATTGCTGAGTCCCATGACTCACAGATACTTCCAAAACCAGCTTGCAGGTGCCGACGAGACCGTACAGGTGACGCAACCGAGCTCGAGGAGGATCTCGATGAAGTTCGTGTTCGTTTGTTGTTCCGTTTCCAGTTGATCAATAGTGGAGCCCAGTTAGGACGATCTGGGATCTGTGTAGCATTTGGCTAGTCTTCTTTTATTTTGGTTCCGTAGTCGGACCTTGATTGTATCTGGTTGATGTAATGCTTTATTCTTGTAATTGTGTGAAGTGGCGATTGTAAGACAACTATGTATCTCTTTCCCTTATTTATTACAAGGGTTGTTGTGAAGATTACCTCACTTGCGACATTGCTTTCAATGTGGTTATGCCTCTAAGTCGTGCTTCGACACATGGAAGATATAGCCGCATCAAGGGCGTTACATCTTGGTTGTCCTTGAATATTTCCCTCGGGTGCCTTGGGCATCCCCAAGCCTAGGCTCTTGCCACTCCTTGTTCCATAATCCATCAAATACCCAAAACTTGAAAACTTCACAACACAAAACTTAAAGTAGAAAATCTCGTGAGCTCCGTTAGCGAAAGAAAACAAAACACCACTTCAAGGTACTATAATGAACTCATTATTTATTTATATTGGTGTTAAAAATACTGTATTCCAACTTCTCTATGGTTTATAAACTATTTTACTAGCCATAGATTCATCAAAATAAGTAAACAACACATGAAAAACAGAATCTGTCAAAAACAGAACAGTCTGTAGTAATCTGTAACTAACGCAAACTTTTGGAACCCCAAATTTTCTAAAATAAATTGCTGGACGTGAGGAATTTGTCTATTAATCATCTGCAAAAATAATTAACTAAATAGCACTCTCCAATAAAAAATGGCAGCAATTCTCGTGAGCGCTAAAGTTTCTGTTTTTTACAGCAAGATCAACAAGACTTTGCCCAAGTCTTCCCAACAGTTCTACTTGGCACAAACACTAATTAAAACATAAAAACTCAATAATAGCATGGGCTAGATACATTATTTATTACTAAACAGGAACAAAAAGCAAGGAACAAAAATAAAATTGGGTTGCCTCCCAACAAGCGCTATCGTTTAACGCCCCTAGCTAGGCATGATGATTTCAATGATGCTCACATAAAAGATAAGAATTGTAACATAAAGAGAGCATCATGAAGAATATGACTAGAAAATTTAAGTCTAACCCACTTCCTATGCATAGGGATTTTGTGAGCAAACAACTTATAGGAACAATAATCAACTAGCATAGGAAGGCAAAACAAGCATAACTTCAACATTTTAAGCACATAGAGAGGAAACTTGATACTATTGCAATTCCTACAAGCATATGTTCCTCCCTCATAATAATTTTCAGTAGCATCATGAATGAATTCAACAATATAATTATCACATAAAGCATTCTTTTCATGATCTACAAGCATATAATTTTTATTACTCTCCACATAAGAAAATTTCTTCTCATGAATAGTAGTGGGAGCAAACTCAACAAAATAACTATCATGTGAGGCATAATCCAATTGAAAGTTAAAATCATGATGACAATTTTCATGGATATCATTATTCTTTATAGCATTCAAGTCATCACAATAATCATCATAGATAGCGGGCATGCTATCATCATAATAAATTTGCACATCAAAACTTGGGGGACTAAAAATATCATCTTCATCAAACGTAGCATCCCCAATCTTGTGGCTTTGCATATCATTAGCATCATGGATATTCAAGGAATTCATACTAACAACATTGCAATCATTCTCATCATTCAAATATTTAGTGCCAAACATTTTAATGCATTCTTCTTCTAACACTTTGGCACAATTTTCCTTCCCATCATACTCACGAAAGATATTGAAGCGTATGAGGCAAACTTAATTCCATTCCTTTTTTTGTAATTTTCTTTTATAAACTAAACTAGTGATAAAACAAGAAACTAAAAGACTTGATTGCAAGATCTAAAGATATACCTTCAAGCACTCACCTCCCCGGCAACGGCGCCAGAAAAGAGCTTGATGTCTACTACACAACCTTCTTCTTGTAGACGTTGTTGGGCCTCCAAGTGAAGAGGTTTGTAGGACAGTAGCAAATTTCCCTCAAGTGGATGAACTAAGGTTTATCAATCTGTAGGAGGCGTAGGATGAAGATGGTCTCTCTCAAGCAACCCTACAATCAAATAACAAAGAGTCTCTTGTGTCCCTAACACACCCAATACAATGGTAAATTGTATAGGTGCACTAGTTCGGCGAAGAGATGGTGATACAAGTGGTATATGGATGGTAGATAAAGATTTTTGTAATCTGAAAATATAAAAACAGCAAGGTAACTAATGATAAAAGTGAGCACAAACGGTATTGCAATGCTAGGAAACAAGGCCTAGGGTTCATACTTTCACTAGTGCAAGTCCTCTCAACAATAATAACATAATTGGATCACATAACTATCCCTCAACATGCAACAAAGAGTCACTCAAAAGTCACTAATAGCGGAGAACAAACGAAGAGATTATGGTAGGGTACGAAACCACCTCCAAAGTTATTCTTTCCAATCAATCCGTTGGGCTATTCCTATAAGTGTCACAAACAGCCCTAGAGTTCATACTAGAATAACACCTTAAGACACAAATCAACCAAAACCCTAATGTCATCTAGATACTCCAATGTCACCTCAAGTATCCGCGGGTATGATTATACGATATGCATCACACAATCTCAGATTCATCTATTCAACCAACACATAGAACCTCAAAGAGTGCCCCAAAGTTTCTACCGGAGAATCACGACGAAAATGTGTGCCAACCCTTATGCATAGGTTCATGGGCGGAACCCGCAAGTTGATCACCAAAACATACATCAAGTGAATCACGTGATATCCCATTGTCACTACAGACACACACGACAAGACATACATCAAGTGTTCTCAAATCTTTAAAGACTCAATCCGATAAAATAACTTTAAAGGGAAAACTCAATCCATTACAAGAGAGTAGAGGGGGAAGAAATATCATAGGATCCAAATATAATAGCAAAGCTCGTGATACATCAAGATCGTAACACCTCAAGAACACGAGAGAGAGAGAGATCAAACACATAGCTACTGGTACATACCCTCAGCCCCGAGGGAGAACTACTCCCTCCTCGTCATGGAGAGCACCAGGATGATGAAGATGGCCACCGAAGAGGGATTCCCCCCTCCGGCAGGGTGCCGGAACGGGTCTAGATTGGTTTTCGGTGGCTACGGAGGCTTCTGGCGGCGGAACTCCCGATCTATTGTGCTCCCCGATAGTTTTAGGGTATATGGATATATATATAGGCGGAAGAAATACATCAGGGGAGCCACAAGGGGCCCATGAGGGTGGAGGGCGCGCCCAGGGGGTGGGCGCGCCCCACTGCCTCGTGGCTTCCTCGTTGATCCCCTGACGTGCACTCCAAGTCTCCTGTATTGCTTTCTTTCCAAAAATAACTTTTCCAAATGTTTCATTCCGTTTGGACTCCGTTTGATATTCCTTTTCTGCGAAACTCTAAAACAAGGAAAAAACAGAAACTGGCACTGGGCTCTGGGTTAATAGGTTAGTCCCAAAAATAATATAAAAATGCATAATAAAGCCCATAAACATTCAAAACAGATAATATAATAGCATGGAACAATCAAAAATTATAGATACGTTGGAGACGTATCATTAAGATATAGTCCAAGGTGGAGCAATGAGGCTACCCTAACCAAGGTAGATGGTGAGTGATCGAATGATTTTTCTAGTTTGCAAAAGTACTCAATTAGTGTTATCGTTTTACTAAAAAAATCATGTTTGCCGATGCATTAATTGCAACGCATGCATGAGTGACGACCAAGATCTTTTAGGCCACTTCCAATGCATAGGTGCTTAGATAAGGTGTTAAGCGTATTAAAAAGTTTAGCAACTAATGTCCACAATGCATAGGTGCTTCACTTGTTGGTGCTAAGCTCCCCTCATTTAATGTATTAGCAACTAAACTATTCCATGTATTGGTGGATTTCTTTCATTTAATTGCTTTTGCCTAGGTTCGCGTGCTTGGCATTGGTTTTTTCTGGGGTCACCAAACTCACCTCTCTCATCTTTATTACCTTGCCACATCAGATTTTTTGCCTACATGGCAGCCTTAGCACATCTACAAGGTGGAACATTGGGGAGGACCTTACATGCACTAATGAGTTTTCTCTCCTTGCATGCAACGATTTAATGTGCCTCAAAATCTGAACATTTGATGGGGATCAATAAAATGAGGCTAACAAAAAAATTGAGATAGACCCTCTAAATCACAAGGGAGGGAGTACATTTTCAAAATTATCTCACATTGGGTTAAGGACAACCATACTATCAAGTGTGAGATATTATCAAATATTCAGGCTTGGTGCACACGAAAAAGCATCCAGGCATGTATACATGGATATGTCTTCCCTCCATCAGATTGAGGGGGGCCAACCTGCAATCTACCATATATTAACAATCACATGCGGAAACATGTGACATGGATGAAAGCTTGAAAGTGCGTCTTATATCCCTGTTGGATTTTCCAATTAATGACAAGGCAACTAAAAGGACTAAGGACACTACCAACACACTATATCTTCAGACTAGTATATGCCATGCATTAAATATTAACTTAGATAACAGGTTGTACTAGTGTCATATTGTTGTATCTACAAGAGTTTTTATTTAGTGTGTTCTGCGAGCAAAAAGTATAACTTGCCTTGGTTTTAGTGCTAAGAGTTATTCAAAATTAATACATGACAACACTCTCTTTTCTCATTAAATAAGATGACACATGGATATTTGCTTATATGTCATGATTAAGATATAATCCATGGTGGACCAGTGAGACTACCCTAATACAATTTCAAGTTTATCTCACATTGGGTTAAGGACAACCATACTATCAAGTGTGGCATACACAAATGTTCCTTTTATCTTATAGCAAAGATATTATCAAGATTCGGGCTCGGTGCACGCATAAAAGTATTTAGCCACGTAGACATGGATAGGTCTTTCCTCCTTCGGATTGAGTGGTGCCAGCCAACGATCTACCATATATTAACAATCACGGGTTGAAACATGTGACACGAATTGAGGGGTGCCAACCCACAATCTACCATATATTAATAGATTGTATTAGTATCTTATTGTTGTATCTACAAGGGCTCTCATTTAATGTGTTTTGTGTAAGAGAAAATATAACTTATCTTGGTTTTAGTGCTAAGAGTTATATCAAGATAAGATATGACAACCCTTCCTTTCCTCATTGAATAAGATGCCACATCAGATTTTTGCTTATGTATCATGATTAAGATATAGTCCAAAGGTGGAGTAGTGAGACTGCCCTAATACCTTTAAGTTTATTTTACATTGAGTTAACCATATATACTGTCAAGTTATCAAGTGGGGCACATGCAAATTAACTAGGGTTGAGCTCGTTCTTATATTATCCTAAATCAAATCCCCGAGACTTTCACTCCTTCCACTCAAATGTATTTTCCACTTCCTCGATACTTCTGAGTATTTCTACTCGGTACCATTGATCCTCCGAGGGATGAGTGTTCTTTGATGAACTCAGTCCTTTGCTTCAGAACCGCCAGGAACTTTTCTTCGGTACCACTGAGTTTTGTTTCCTTTCAAACCATTTTTATTAGCTCTAATACCTCTGAGTGCAACATTTTTGGCACTTCTGAGCACCTCTTGATTTGCTTCAGCTTTGCGTCTCAATATAGGTCTGGTACTCCCGAACGAAATCTATCTGGTATCTCTTCTTAGCCAGTTTCGTATCGATTCCCTCTGAGAACAGTTGTGTCGACCCCCTCCAGTACTTTCGAGCAAGTTCTATGTTTTGTTAGATGAGCTACCTTTGTCCAATTTTTTTTGGTTTAGATACCTCTGGGTATTTAGATCTTTGAGAGGCTCACTAGATAGCTAGTATCTCTGAGGGCAGCTTATGTGAAAACTTTCCTTGCACGACTACGGCAGGGTGGTACACTCTATACGGAAAAGTATCTAGAACCTCCCTCCCTCCCCCCTCCCCCCTAGCCCATGATGAATTTCTCTTACTACTTGGTTCCGCGTTCAATTTAGTTGCACACTTCTAAGCACTTGTATTGAGGGGTTTTTTTTGTGGCACTTCCGAGTTAGTTACTTTTGGAGAGTAACAATCCGATTTCTTATTTCCCTATAAATTAACCCCCACACCCCTTGGGTGGGTGAGATCAACTTCACCGAGCATTTCCCTGGGAATGTAATGAGGTTGCTCATGAACTTCCTAGGAACAATTTTTCTCTTTTCTTTTTTTGGCCCGAATTCTCCCCTTTGTTTCTACCCAAATATATGGGACGTGGATCCCCACAGTGCCATTCTTCCTACGATGATAAACTTTGTAACACTTCCTTCTTTTTTACGCATACGATCCACGACAAACAAAAACCCATCAACTTGAAATAGGCGGTACTGTAACCATTCTTGATAATGAACAAAGACAGCTGAATGTCATTCCCTAAAAAGAAGTGTATGCAGCGACCCTTCGTTCTTTGCCAAACTAGACTAGAGTGAGACCTGTGGATGAATAATTGCTTAAACTTTTGAACATGTTAAATGAAAGCTGAAGTCCGAGGTCTTATTTTTCTGAACAGGCATGGCTTGATGATTGTGCGTGATTGATCTATAAAAAAATTGCTGTGAGCAGGGAAGTTTAGTACTCCTATATGCTTGTTTATTTTTGGTACGTGAGGCAAACAATGTGTTTTTTGTTACATTCTTATTACTCAAAATGGAAATTAAGTTAATTTCTTCTTCATTTTTCGCTCTTCGAAAAATGCAAGCCTTGAATATATGCTGTTGCTGGCTTGCTACACTCTCGATATTCTTAAGAAGTCAAGGTAACAAAAGATCCCATTCCTGAAAAACAAAATCAACAGAGCAAATGATCCTTTGATCTAGTGAAACAGAGTATCCACAAGATTCAGGCCAGGTGCACGCAGAAAAAAAAATCTGGACATGTATGCACTAATTAGAGTGGATATGCATTTGTTCCTTCAGTTTAAGGGGAGTCGAACGACTATAGGTACACCCCACCCACCTGATTTGTCATCTCCTAATAATCACAGGTTGAGGCAAGCATCCCCTAACAATTACATGTTGAAACAGGCATCTCCTAATAATCACAGGTTGAAGCACGCAACATGGACGAATGTTGTGCATGCTTCACCGCATTGCGATGCTGATTTCGTGAACCCCGCCAGTGGCACTTACACAGGATCTTACAAGAGATTGTGTTACTAGATTATTTTTAGCTGTTTAGACACTCCTTCGCAGGACAGTTCCATCCTCCATCGTCCTGAAGTGCGTAACCTGAATCAAAAAGAACAAATTTCAGAAGCTAATCAACTGCTGACAGAGGGCGGACAATGGCATTTGCAAGAATTGTCACATGGTTCGAGCATCAAGTAAATTTGCATATCAAGTTTCACCCGGAACAGAAATGTCACATATAACCATTTGAGCGCATATATGTTTTTTGGAGGAAAAAGATGCGTCATATGCTTGAATACGACCGAGCTATTTATCCTTTACCTTATCTAGCTTGTCCTTCATTGGTGTTTCTACCACTATCTTCTGAACACAAAACCGTCGGAGAACACGATGTTCAAGCATAACCTCAAACTGAACATCACTGTTGCTCGGTGACACGCCTGATATTACCTTCTTCTCAATCCCCACCTTCTCTAGAGATCAGCAAATATAACGACACACCGATGAGAATACATATTTTTGTATTCTAATGGTTATTGTAGAGTTAAAGCAAGGGATATGGTGGAATGGACAACAGACCTGCCATGAAAGGAGACTGGAACATTGGATTGGCCTTGGTATGATCTCCAACATCATGAATAATGTTTCTAACATGCAATGGAGCTTCAAAGTCAACACAAGGACTTTCTCTTTTTTATGGAGAATGAAAAGAGCATCCATGTAAGTCTATGAAATGAGTAGAGAGTTAGAGACTGATATTTGAAGGGCACGCTACTTACATTGTTTTTACACAATCAACTTGAGCATGAATTTGGAACATTCCTCTTGAGGCTTCCTCAAGACACAAGTTTGCAGGGAGTTGCGTTGCTGCTGCTGATGTTCCATTCTGCACCCCAGGATAGTTGGTCACTTCCGAGCCATCAGAACATGTTTCAGCTTCACTCATCTCATTTCTGAAATCTCCAGAAGATTTAGATCTTTGTGTCGACGTCTTTGTTTCTGGCTTCTCGAGCCTCTCAGTCCCGCATTTATTCTTCTCATCATTTTTTCTTGCCAATAGACTACTCAGCTCAGTATCGCCCTGAAAAGTGTCATCACTAACATGGCCATCTTCCCAGAATGAATGTAGTCTGGACTCCTGAAAATCAATACCAGGATCAAACCCTTGCCTTCGTGAATCCTTGCCAGACTGCTGAGAACATGTAGTGTGTTGACCAACCACAGTTTCGTTTACAGAACTCACAGAATGAAATATGTCTGCATTTGATTTCTTGAGTGAGTCAAAATTATCTTCTTTCTTCTTGTCTGCCTTCTGTCCCAAGAAAGTACACATATCAATGTTGCTCGGAAGGTCCGTGGCACGGAATGGGTCTGAAAACTCCGTTTTATTGCCAAATATATCTGAAACAGGATTCTGCCAATGAATCTCGTCATACGCACTGCCAGGTCTGTGGAAAACAGGACGAACTTCTGATGTAGGTCTCCATTCAGTTGATCCCACAGTTTGAAATCCATCCATATCTGGAATAGAATCAAAAGGTGTATCCTCGCGCATTACAGTGCAACTCGGTGGGTTGTTTCGTCGAGTGCTACCCTTCAGATGGGAGGTACAAGAACCCCAGTCAGCAAATTTCTCCTGAAGTGATAAACGGCAGCTTGATTCTTGGGTTCTCTGTTGGTCCATTGCCTTGTCAGGCCAATAATCTGCTTCAAGATTCTTCCGGTCTATCGCTCTTTTGTGGTATTCTTCTTCATCCCTGAATACTGACATTTCATCTAGATGTGCATCGATATTTGGAATATCAAACTTATCCAAGCTTGTATGGAAGTCATCCTTCTCGTTCATATTTTTCTCTGTGCATTTTACAGACAGTGTTGGTTTGTTGCTCGATATGTCCTTCACTGCTATGGAAGTGAACCAAAAAGAGGAAGACAACTTAGTTTAAGTGCACATGCATAACATTATACTCTGTACAACTCATCAATCATCAATGTCAAGAGTCTTTGCTGGAGAAAGAACAGAATCAGATAGCAAATATCACTAACCTGCAGCACATGAGCTTGATTCTTCACTGCAGAGAATAATTTGAAAGGGTCAGCAAGGGCAATGCCCCATGATTTGCATGGTACAGGATACGAGCATTAAGAAAAACTGAACCCAGTCAAACATGACAGCCAAGGTTAATTTGCTAATTACCTCAATGGGCTCTTCCTTTTCTCTGAATCATCATCTACCATGTCAGAAGACCAAGCAGAAGGGCCAAAAGTGATGTTTGTGCTGTGTATTTTCTTAGACGATGGTTGCCTGGCCAGAATTTTAACAAGATCAATTGATGTGTAAATATAAATTCCAAGAGGATTTGTTGTTGTTACCTTTCCCAGTCAAACTGTAACATATCATTGTCATCATCCAGTAATGACTGATCAGAAAAGAGGTCATGCCCTGACGCAATTAAGAAACACAAAAGGCTCAGATTTTTTTTAAAAAAAGAATGCACTAATTAGTCACAGTGCTATGGAAACTGCAAGTGTCCTGCTAGGCAGGCCAATGGTAAAAAAAATAGGAGCTAGGAAAACAAAGCATATCCAGATTAGGCAGGCCAATGTTTCTCAACTGTACTTTAAACATGCTACTAGGTGGCTGCTGAATTAACAAAAGGTAAAGCAAGCTGTAATAAAACAACATTCAACAACTCGCCAAACTATAGAACAGCAGATTCAGATTTACAATGCTCGCTACCAGTACAGGAAAAATATGAAATAAAACCATGATACTTCAATATTATTGTATGAAATAATACACATTCACAATCCAGTAGTTAGAGATCAATTGGGGAAGTACAGGAACAGTAATATGGAACTCTGTCTGGTGCATTGAAATAAGGAAAACACTAACACAGATAATTCTGACCTGAAGTCTCAAATCGTATGCTAGTTCTTGTTGAATTTCTGCAACAATAAAATAAATTATTCATAGCCCCTTAGAAGTTATTAGTCGTATCTTGATATAAGTGGAGAAATAACCTTCGCTCTGGAGAGTATCTTTCTTTAAAACCATAGTCGACTGTATCAAAATGTTCCGCTCTTGGAGTAGGAAAATGATCGTCTGAATTGAATGATTCTATGTTCCACAGTTTATCAGAATTTACATCAGGTAGACTGTCATATCTTCTACTACAATTTGCTGTCCACAGTAGAAAAATAGAATGTGATATTTTCTTAGGCCACAACATTTGAGTGGCCATACTCGGTAATAAGATGACGCAGCAGAACTTACATTGCCAACCTTTTGGAGCTTGAGGATTGCAGAACATGTCCTCATCCCCACGATAAAGATTATCATTGGAGTTATAACAGTTTGCCCTCCTTACATAGCTTGACTCATCCACAAGACTACCCATTTTGTTTGAAGTGCTTCGCTCTCTCATCATGCTAATACCATACATTAGAGAATCCTGTTGAAATGATAGAAAAAAACATTTGAAAGCCATTACGAGCTAGGGAAGAATAAAAAAAATTACAGCTACTTCCTCAAGTAATTCAATCAAGAACATAAGCAACATCAGATGTATAATTGAATTCTTTAATACAGATCTAACAAAGTATGAATAAAATAGAGCAGCGGCTACAGGTGAGAGCAGCAACCCACCATAATTTTTGGAATCATGTTTCTACTTTTCTCTAGGCTTTATATCTGTTTTGATGTTCTTTTCTACTTATCTTACAAAACATTTGTACATGATCCCAAACAAAAGATGAGGGATCTGAGATTCTCACCAATCCTTTTGTGGTATCAAAAGGGATGGACCTTCTTGATTTATTTTGCGTGTACCGCGAGGCCTTTGGTGGCAAAGGTAAAGTCCTGCAAAAATAAAATAATCGTAAGATAGCTAGGGGCACAGCGTTGGGCTGTGAGAAAAGTTCAGACATTATTATTTTTATGTTAGGCAAGAAGCTTTATCCCTTAAGTAGCGACACGATGGGGAAACTAGACCATTTGGACCAAAGCCAACTAACCGGACCACTTCATTATTCTAGGTCTCAAGGGCAAGTTTATGTCGCACTTGGTGATGAATTTTAATTCCGGCAATACAAACTAGAAAGACAGTTTTTCATTGTAAGGAATGGATTTCCTTGAGGTAAAGAAATTCACAACAGTTGACTCATTTATTGCACTGAAAACTGCCTATCATTTGAACTTCTTTACATCGAATTAACTTCATAGATGAAACAGTCATTTAACTTAAAGCAACCTTTTGGTGAATCTTGGTGACTGGAGAGGAGTTTCCATCTTGACATGGCCAAGGCCTGAAACCAGAAGCATAGTTATGTCTATTAGATCACCTTCTTATGTTGTTAAAATAGGAAAACAACATGGACCCAGAATTCATCAAGGCTAGTAAGTCAAAAGCCACAGATGTAGTATCATGATGCTCATATGAGTTCCATAATGAAAATACATTAACAAACTTGGAAGTCTTAACAACTCTACTTGACATGAGAAAAACAGTCAATATGACCTTGTAAATCATAACAATTCCTTTTGTAGACGCTAAACCTAGAAACAAATGTAAACACATCAATATTCCTTTTTCTTTCAAAAAAACACAAGAATGTTCTCATGGAAACCCGGGAAAAGTACATATAACAATGCACACAACCATAACACAATAATCCAGATTAAAATGTTCGTAGATAAAACATAATTCTATGCATCAAATGTTTTGAAAATGCACCTTTAACAGAAAATGAAACATGAGATTCACGGGCAGGTTGAGCGGTAGATTTATCTTTTGATCCCTCGTATCTGACCAAATCAATAAGTGAAATTTCTGCAAGGACAAATCATAGTTAAATAATAGTTTCAACAATACACATCAAGTGAATTAATCTCAATTATGCAATTTACATTCATAAATCAATGCTGCATTCCGAAAGACTAAGAAATGCTGGTTGGATTAAATAATTGTTCACCTAACTAAGCACACCTATTAGGGCTTGTATTTTTCATTAAAGAATATCTTTCAGATACTTGCAACGTATAAACCTGAACCGTGACTCAGCCGGTAGGGCCACAAAAAATTGACTGGCAGCAGTGAAGGAAACATCACCACCACTGTTGAGATCCACATTTTGATTTCGCTTCTTGGCACCATAGTTATTGGATGGATGAGCAAGAGGATCTTCATGAGGGTTAACAGCAGCTGCAACATCTTGATGACCAACGGGTGATGACAATCTGGCAACATACAAGACTGGTATCTCACAACACTAGATCAATTAAGCACACTCTTATCATACTGCATTGAGATACTGACCTAGGCTGAGAACCTGCAAAATAGCAGCAAAAATTCACATTAAACTCAAATTTACCTAAAAAGCATATTGCACACTTCAGCAGTTAATAGCATGTCTCATTCTACTTTTGACAGCTGCCTATTCAAGAGAGAAACATATAAACCCAGTTCATATGATGTGAAATTTGTGGATGCCATTGATCTTGTTAATATATCTGTGCTAAGCATGCAATACAATATAGCAAGAAAAGCATAATGAATTCCCTCATCTGATGTACTTATAGCTGTACTCTTACTTGTTTCCTTCGGATCAATATTATATGAAGAAGTGATCTTCTTCAGCGCCTCTAGAGGGGAAGCACTAAAATTTGCGTTGTCCAAATTTGGAAGAACACTACCTGCATCTGAAATAAGAGTAAAAGGGTCATACTAAGAGATATCAAGAGGTTAAAAATACGGCAGGCATTCAGGTTCATGATGAAGTATGCATCATTAACAAAACACCATGCAGAACAAAATAAGACAGAAAGTGCATTGTAAAAGTGCGTCTGTTAAATAATACCATTGTTGAGTTTACATTTATGGTTTTGGCCAAGGAGCAGCTCACTAGTTCTAATGCATAGCTAGAAGAACATTGTTCTCAAGTTTCTTCTATTCCTGAAGGAAACCAGATCCATTGTTGTTGGGTTCATATACTTGAAATTTTCTATCTGACTAGAGTGACATTGGTCAGCCTACTCGACCAGATTCTCTGGCATTGTGCTAGAAGAGCAGCAGGATCAACCACAGAAAACATTATGTGTAGCAAGTTCACTTCAAAGACTGCAAAACATGTACAGAAAGTCAGAAACTCACTTTCAGGGCCATTGCGGTGATTGACTGGAGCTGCCAAATTGTTCAGGCTTAGGATGTCAAGCGATCGAGGCGCCTGATCACCAACAGCTTGGCCGCCTGCGCCATCTACGCCATCCTGGTTCTGCAGCCCTGCCGTCTGCTGCTGCCGCTTCTTCTGTTCGAAGTACTGCCTCTGCCTGCCCACCATATTTGTTCCGACAATCAGTCACAGCGACAATAAGAACACTAACCGTGCCGAAGCAACTTTTACAGCTTGAAATCGGTGAGCCTAACAAGGTTACCTGCTCTGTGTCGATTTCCTGGACTGCGCTCATTTCAGGGACGAACACGCCGAACGCAAAGCCGTCAGGTTCCCAAAAAATCAACCAAATGTTAGCACTTCGTTACGAAATACACTGCCGCATGCTACGATTATTAGGCCAGCCAGCAGCCGCCGTTGCAATGTTGCGGTGCAGAAACGACCCAAATGCAGATTTTCAAACAAAACAACCCAGTAATGCGAAATCCCCAAAATTAAGCGCGGCGTAAACGGGGGGCGGGGGATCCGAGAACTCACGGCGTACACCTGCCTCCTGGAGCCTCCCGTCCACTGCAGCATCGCGGGGAAGCGGCCGAGCTACCTCCCCGGGTGGCACGGGAGGGAGAGAGGGAGGGAGGCGCGCGTAGGGCGCGGAGGCGGAGGGAGGGGGAGGGGGCGCGCAGGCGGCCGGCGCGGAGGGAGAGTGGCGGCGCTGCGGCGGAGAGTAGTCGGTTGGGGATGCGGCGTCGAGGCCGCGGCGCCGCAGGCGAGCGGGGACGGGGAGGCGGCGTCGGGTTTTGGCCTTTGGGAGCAGGAGCAGCGCGAGCACGGCAAAGAGGAGGAGGCGCGGAAGAGAAATGGGAAGAGGGAGAGGGTGGCGCCTTGGCACTCCCGCTCGGCATCGGGGTGATTGGGTGGGAAAAGCATTCGGTGATCCCGATTGTTTTTTATGCCAAAAAAAGAGAGCAAAGATGAACTTCAAACTCAAAGTTCCAAATGGCGGCCTACTACTCATTTTCTGTTTGGTCAGCCTAATACTCAGAATGGGAACGCCAGTTTGGTTCAAAAATTATTAGTAGGGAGGGGACCTCAAATATTAATCCTGTTTGGTCGGCTGTGTGAAAGTTGGAAGTCCCTAGTAAGATAAAAATCCTGATGAGCTCTTAAAGGTGTTGTTCCTGGTATGGCAGTTCTAGCTTCTAGGCAGTCCTATTTGTCGTTTTGGTCCTGAAGATATTCGCCATTTGCTGTTTACTTGTACACGTGCTCGGCAAGTTTGGAAGGCACTTGGCCTTAATACAGTTATTGATCAAGCTTTGGCAGTGGATCTTTCAGGCTCTGTAGTTTTGAAAGAAATCCTACTATGGCCACACAGGAAGTCACCGGTGTTAGGACAACTAGGCTTGCAAGAAACAATGGTTGTGGCCTCATGGTACATATGATGGGAAAGGAGAGAAGCAAGGAAAGGCGAAAACGTCAAACGACCTCTTAGCTCAGTTTTCGCTATCCAAGCACTAACGGCGGACTATGCAGAGAAGTCTCCTCATGAGGAGGCCAGAAGAGTAGGCTGGGAGAAACCACTTATTGGTACTTACAAGTTAAATACCGATGCATCTTTCTTTGAAGATGGTACAGGATCAATGGCTGCTGTTGTGCGTAACAGTCGTGGGGAAGCAGTTGCCGGTGCTGCAGAGATTTTCAGTTATGCCTCAAGTGTTGCGTCTGCAGAAGCAATGGCACTTTACCTTGGTCTTCGACTAGTACGTGATATTAGATGCTCAAAAATCACCGTGGAGTCAGATTGTTTAGAGCTCGTTACTGCTTGCAATGGAGGTTCGGAGATACTAGCATCATATATTGCTATTTTATATGATGCTTTCCAACTTGCACATGAGATATCGTCAATTTAGTTCTGTCATTGCCCCAGGGAAGCAAATAAGTTGGCCCATGTTTTAGCGAGACATACTTATGACTCAAAAGAAATGATTTGGTGGAATGATGTTCCGCCTAATTTTCTATTACGTCATGTACTGAATGATGTAACACTCTCAAATTTGCAATAAAGTGCCAAGAGGCTTCCTTTCAAAAAAAAGTTCCAAATGGCGTCGGTGAACACAAAATCAAATCTGCATCACATCAACTATACATACATATGTGACAACTTCATCAATCTCAGGATGATGTGACTGCTCAGTCTCTCGAAGAAACTCACATGATATGGTAGGATGTGTATGCGTGCGTTCATACAGATGAGTATATATATGCGTATGTATGAGTGTCCGCATCTGTGTCTGTATTGTGTTAAAAAAATCAGCACGCCCCCAAACCTATCATTTGAGGGCGACATGCTCTAGCCACTAGGAGTAACAACACAGTGTATCCATATCTACCATAGTGACTTTTATAGATAACAGGCTCGGGCAACCCGGTCCAAAAGTGCACCCAGCGTGTGCTTCTCGGCAACATCAACCTCCTCTTCCTCCTCATTGCCCTCACCCTCTCCTTCCGCGCCCGTCCCTGCCTCTAACGTGACGCTTAGCACTAGGCGAAGGAGGAGCTGTTGCTCGTGAAGTCGGCACAGGCCCGGTCCCGCGGGAGGGGATTCCGCCACAAGGACGCGCTCGGGGGTGTCCTTGGCGCTTGCCGCCGCATTGCTTGTGCTTCTCGCGCTCCTGCCAGAGAAGGGGCATGGTGGCCGCAAGGCTCGTGGGCCGCGGTCCAGCGTGCCTTCCTCGCGGTGCAGCTCCTCGCACACCTCGTCGTCGCGTGGACCATTGTCGGTGCCAAAACCGGCCGATCTCGGGTAGGGGGTCCCGAACTGTGAGTCTGAGGATCGAAGGTAACAGGAGACAAAGGGGACAGGTTCGGGCCCTCTTAATTGAGGTAAAACGCTACGTCCCGCTTGATTGTATTTGATGAGTATAGGGGTTACAAGAATCGATCTACCTCGAGATCGTAATGGCTAAACCCTAGAAGTCTAGCCTATATGGATTCTGATGTCCTATGGACTAAACCCTCCGGTTTATATATACACCAGAGGGGTACAGAGGCGGTTTACAAGGGAAGGAAACAATACGTCCGGTCTCCAATCTTGCCCTCCACGCATCCTGGAATCATATCCGAACATGGGGAACGATCTTCCGGTCTATCTTCACGGCCCATCATCCCGGCCCATGCTCGAATAGGCCGAACACTTGAGGACCCCCGAATCCAGGTCTCCCTCAATAGCCCATGAACTTGCCTTCAATGCCGACGTGGTATCCGGCTTATGTCTTCGGCTTTGCAAGACGGGTTCTTCATTACACTTCGGACCAACAACAGTCCGGTTCTGACCTCTATGTTTCGTCTTTATGAGCTCTTCTTGTTGTCGCTTTAATTTCCGTGCGCAGAGTGAATACGAACGATCCATAATTTTTTGTAAATAAGCCCCTCATCGCGCTCGGACGACATCTATATAAGGAGATTTAGATCCCCAAATGCCATCTCACATCACACAAAAGGAAAATCGTCAAGATTAGCTACGAAAAAGCCATCCAACATGGCCAGTGCCCTAGGCTCCTCTTCACGCCCCCATGGCCCTCAAGAGGGTGATTGGCAGAGTTGCTCGATGCCTCGTCTTCAGCTGAGTCGACTTCAGATGCAAGGCTATCTCCCCCTCGCAGATCTAGTCCCAGTTCGAGCGGGATTGGCCTCAATCGGCAACTATGTGATGGATGAGAACTTCCCCAACCCCAATAAGGAGGAGAGGGTGTGCTTTGTTCCATTCCTGTTGCGGGGCCTAGGATTTCCAATCCATCCCTTTCTCAGGGGCCTATTGGAATTTTACGGCATCTAACTGCACAACCTCACCCTAGGTTCGATTCTGCACATCTCAGGTTTCGTTGCCCTCTGCGAAGTGTTCTTAGACATCGAGCTCCATTTTGAACTATGGAGGAAGTTCTTTTGCCTTGTTCCCCGCCATCAAGGAGGCTCTATTTTTGAAGTGGGCGGCACCGAAGTACCTCATAGGAACTCCCAAAGAAGTATACCCACAGTGGTCTTTGGAGTGGTTCTATATGGATGACGTCCCACTGTCGGACCCAGTTCGGCACGACCTTCCTGAGTTCTACAACGCCCCTTTAACGAAGCACTTCAATTGGCGTCCCCGAAGTCCCAAGGAGGAGGACAGTGCGGAAATTAAAAGGTTGGTCAGCAAGGTCAGATTACTTGCTCATACCGAGCTCACGATAATCGAGGTTATGGCTATCGCCATAAAAAGATGCGTCCAACCTCTCCAATCCAAAGTAACTCCCTTATGGTGCTACAACGAAGAAGACGACGCGTACCGCTACAGACGCAAGGGTCCCGACACCCCTGCCGAGCTAGCCATGATCTTGGCAGATTTGTATAAGGGCAAAAAGGAAGACTTCCTCCATTTGAACTACAGGGAAGGTTACTCCATGTACAACCCAATCGAATGGGTAAGATTTCGACTACCTGTGCCGCTTTATTGTTATCACAGGATGCTAACCAAGTTCTGTCTGTTGGCATTTATGCAACAGTCATGGAGGAAGATGATCAAGGACATTCGCTGCCCGTCCCACGACCAGAGGATCACGATCGCGACCAAGACCCTGGTTTTTGTGAAGATCCGGATATATACATAGAATTCGAGGACGGAGTATATTACCAAGCGAGCCTTGACAACTCGGAAGTAGCCATTACAGCTGACTACCCCCGCCCCTATCCCTTCTCCATCATAAGTATTCAGAGGGTTCTTTTAAAAGGAAGTCCCTACTTGCACCTTTATCCATTATACTGATCTGGATTTTAATAGGATCGACGCTCGGCAGACCGTGCCTCCTCAAGGGCAGCCCCTACGCAAGGCCATCGTTCAAAACAAAAGGAGATCGGGAGCGCTATAGAAACCTCACAGTCTTCCAAGTGGTATGTCTTTTTAATACATGCCTGTGCATGAGTACGGATTGTTTAAAGTTTCCTTTTTATCCTTGATGTCAGGAGAAACACGTGGCAGACGGTGGGAAAACGCCCTGCTAGCCAAATGTCTGCTAATCCAGTGTCGGGCTCATCAACTAGGATGAGAACCGATGCAATGCCAGGTCCGAATCCTCATGAGGACTCGGGCGATGTGTCAGTCATGAATTCCGAAGTGGAGAGCGTGATGAATCACCGTCGATTGAAGGAGACCATTGATAATCCCCAAGTGCAGGGAATCATCATAGCAATTCCCAAAGGTGGAAGTGATAAGTATGGAGTGTCGAACCCACAAGGAGCTAAAGGTAAGATCAATATTCTCTCAAGCCCTATCTGCCACTGATACGACTCTACGTACACCGAACGTTTGCTTCCAACTAGAAACGAGAAATAAAACTATGTTGTGGGTATGAAGAGGATAACTTTGCATGATATCGGAGAGCTAAAATATAAAAGTAGGTGCTGTTATCATAAAGTTAGAATATATTACTAAATATTATAAATACCGAGTGTGGAATAATGATGGGTCGGTGTGCGGAATTGTCCTAGGCAATTGTTAACAAGACCGATAGTCGTCATTGCAATTTCATATGAGGGAGAGGCATAAGCTAACATACTTTCTCTTCTTGGATCATATGCACTTATGATTGGAACTCTAGCAAGCATCCGCAACTACTAAAGATCATTAAGGTAAAACCCAACCATAGCATTAAAGCATCAAGTCCCCTTTATCCCATACGCAACAACCCTATTACTCGGGTTTATGCTTTTGTCACTCAAGCAACCCACTATAAGCGAATCATGAACGTATGGCAACACCCTACAGCGGGAATCCCTCACGCTTGCGCAACACGGAGGGCAGAATAGGACAACACCAAAATAAAACATACAACTCATGACAATTTAGATCATCAATCAACCCAAAGACAAAGGATATCTACTCAAAACATCATAGGATGGCAACACATCATTGGATCATAATATGTGGCATAAAGCACCATGTTCAAGTAGGGATTACAGCGGGGTGTGGGAGAGTGGACCGCGTAAAAGAGATGATGATGGTGATGTTGATGAAGACGATCACCGCTGCGATGATTCCCCTCCCGATGGCACTCCGACGCCACCGAGAGAAAGGAGGAGAGGTTCTCCCCCTTGTGCTTCCTCCTCCATGGCCTCCCCTGGATGGGGAGATGTTCCCCCTCTGGTCCTTGGTCTTCATAGTGATGATGGCCCCTCCAGGATCCTCCTCCATGCCCTCCAGTGATGATGGCCCCCTCCGGCAGGGTGCCAGAGAGGGCCTAGATTGATTTCTCGTGGCTACATAGGCTTCCAGCGGCGGAACTTCCGATCTAGGTTATTTTCTGGGGGTTTCTGTATTTATAGGAATTTTTTGGCATCGGTCTCACGTCAGGGGGTCTCCGAGTCATCCACGAGATAGGGGCCCACGCCCAGGGGGGTGGGGCGCGCCCCCACCCTCGTGGACGGCTCAGAACTCTTCTGGCCCAACTCTTTTACTCCGGGGCTTCTTTTGGTCCATAAAAAATCATCAAAAATTGGCACGTCAATTGGACTCCATTTGGTATTTCTTTTCTGCAATACTCAAAAACAAGGGGAAAACAGAAACTGGCACTGGGCTCTAGGTTAATAGGTTAGTCCCAAAAATCATATAAAATAGTATATAAATGCATATAAAACATCTAAGATGGATAATATAATAGCATGAATACTTCATAAATTATAGATACGTTGGAGACGTATCAACCATGCGCGCTCCGGCCTTTTTCGAGCAGGAGTTCACCGCACTCAGCTCGGTGGATGCATACATCCGAGCCGCTCGAGACAGACTTGTCGGAGTCACTTTGTTGTTCTCAAAGGATATACAGGTAAAAGTTTATGCAATTTTAATAGGCATATGCCAGTAGCCCCCGACACTTGAAGCGGTGAGGCAAACCGATTTAAGGATCAATACTACATGCAGGTTCTTAAAGAGAAGAACACTGCACTAGCCCAGGAGCTGAAAATAAACCAAACGCGGCTGAATGTTGTCACCGCCGAACTGGCAGAAATGAAAAAGGCCGCAATGAACACCTCCTAGGAGAAAAACACTGAAAGCGCATTTCCCTACTTTATGTTTTGGATGATGATGACAACCCTTTGTGGTCTAACCGTGTGCTATATGTTTCAGGTTCTCGATGCTTAGGCTTACATCGGATTGCTATTGCCTCTCATAGGAAAAGATCGAAGACGTGTCCTCTACGCTTTTATTATCTTTGGTCGTAGAGTACCCGTACTATCAAGAGGGAATCCTCATTAGGAAGCTCCGGGGGAATCAATTCACGTACACTTTCCTCACCCCCTCCTTTGTCTTCCTCAGTTGTGAGAGAGAGAGTTTCCCCTGTCTTTCCTTCGTGTTTCTGCTCTTCCCAACGGTTGTACCGCTCCCTGGAGCGGTTGTACCGCTGGACCTTGATGCTCTCCAGCTTTGACTGAGCGGTTGTACCGCTGCCTCCGGGCGGTGGTACCGCCACCTTGCTCAACAAAGGCTAGGGCGGTGGTTCCGGCCGTGCACCGCTCAAGTACCGTTCAAGGCTCTATTTTGATGCGGTTCTCGGGCGATGGTGGCCCGGTTGATCCGGTCGATCCTCGATGACCGGTACCACCGGTGGTCTGAGCGGTTCTTCCGCTCAGAACTTCACCGTCCAAGAGCTCAAGGCCATGCGATTGTTCTGGTCTTGCACCGCTCAAGTACCGGTCTCGTCTCTGTTTTGATGCGGTAGTTGTGCGGTGGCTAGGCGGTTGGTCCGGTCATTCTCTTAACCGGTACCACCGCCTAGTGGCCCGGTTGTACCGCCTGATAGGGTTCTGCAGCTACACCGTGAGTCCCGGTTGTACCGGGACAAGGACCGGTTGTACCGCTGCGGGGCTGAAAACGCTGCAACGACTGGATTTTTAGGGTTAGTATTTAAGAGAGCTTCTCCCACCTACCACTCTCACCTTTGACCTCTCTCACTTCACCATTAATGCACTTCAAGCTCTCTTGCCCGATCTCTCTCTCTAGCCACTCAAACTTGTTGATTTGCTAGGGATTGAAGGAGGAGACCTAGATTTACACTTCCACCAAAGGATATTTGCTTCCCCCATACTTTCTTGTGAGGATTTTGTTACTCTTGGGTGTTTGAGCACCCTAGATGGTTGAGGTCACCTCAGAGCCATATTCCATTGTGGTGAAGCTTCGTGGTTTCGTTGGGAGCCTCCAATTAAGTTGTGGAGAGAGCCCCAACCTTGTTTGTAAAGGTTCGGTCGCCGCCTTCAAGGGCACCAATAGTGGAATCACGGCATCTCGCATTGTGTGATGGCGTGAGGAGAATACGGTGGCCCTAGTGGCTTCTTGGGGAGCTTTGTGCCTCCACACCGCTCCAACGGAGACGTACTTCCTCTCAAAGGGAAGGAGCTTCGGCAACACATCCTCGTCTCCACCATCTCCACTCTTGGTTATCTCGTGCCTTTATTTGAGCAAGCTTATTTGTTTCATATCTCTTGCTTGCTTGTGTTCCTATCCTTGTTGCATCATATAGGTTGCTCACCTAGTTGCATATCTAGACAACCTACTTTGATGCAAAGTTTAAATTGTTAAAGAAAAGCTAAAAATTGTTAGTTGCCTATTCACCCCCCCTCTAGTCAACCATATCGATCCTTTCAATTGGTATCAGAGCCTTGTCTCTTTATTAAGGACTTTACCGTCCAAAGAGTATGGTTGATACCATAGACGGTGTGGAGGAACACTCCGGTGTGAATCCAACCTCGTCTACGGGCGATGGGGGAACCTCGGTCTCTCGTGAGGAGTTCAATGTGGCTTTGGAGACATTGAAAACCTCCATGACGACCGAAGTTGAAAGCATGTTTACTAAATTTCTTGAAGGGCTTAAACTATCCACCGCACCGTTGAAAGTGGGTGACCCCGCCGACAAGGTGACGGATGCTATCCCCGACAAGGGGGAAGCTAGTAGTGAAAAGGCTCCTTCTTCTAGTGGTAAGAATGGCACCGGCATCTTTGCCCATGTGGAACCACCACTTGTTTATGATGGACCGGTTCCTTCCACTCATTTGAATCATGCTGGTCCTCCCCCTAAGATTGTGAAAAATGAGGACTTTGATTCTTGGGTTTACCGCTTTAAATGTCATTTAAATCATGTGAACACTAACCTTTGGAGAATCATTGAAGAAGGTTTCTATCCGCATGATCCAAGCAACTTCACTCCTCGAGAAGCCGCGGATAATCAATTCAATGAGAATGCTCTCTTCATCATTCAAGATGCAATTCCACCCGAAGACCTACCTCATCTTCGTCCCTTCGCCTTGGCCAAAGATGCATGGCATTGTGTTGTCTCTCTCTACCGGGGAAGCGCAAGCATTCAACGCTCCAACTATGAAGTGGTACAAGATGAGGCCGATGAGTTTGCAATGAAAGAAGATGAAGAACCTCGTGAGCTTTATCGGAGAGTAACCAAACTCGCGGTCTCACTACGAGATCACGGGAGCAAGGACACGGATGACAATTGGATCAAGCGCAAATTCCTCAAGGCAATGATGCCCTATCACAAGGCCATGTCCTCCGTCATTCGTCAGAGACCGGACTTCCACACTTTGACCTCGAGCGAAGTGTTGGATGAGTTTGTGGCCATGAACATTTTGGACAAGACCGCCGACAATGCGGTGCTTCGTTCTCAAAGGGCAAAGAGGCCTAACCTTGCATTGAAGGCCAAGCTCACCGTTGAAGAAGAAGAAGAGGAAGAAGAGGAGAGCAACCCCGAAGATACGAAGTATGCATATCATGAACGCATGGCACTTGCTTCAAGGCAATTTTGGAGCAAGAAAAACTCGAGGCCAAACTTTAGCAAAAACAACTCAAGTGGCACGAAGGGCAAGCAACGTGTAAGGACTTGCTACAATTGCGGCAACGTGAGTCATTTTGTTGCGGAATGCCCGTATGAGAAGAGGGAAGACAATGGTGGCAAGCTCATCTGAAAGGACAAGGCCAAGTCGTTCCCCAACAAGAGCAACTTCACCAAGAAGATGCCTCCCAGGGCATTGGTGGTACAAGGAGAGTACAATGAGGATGATGACGATGATGAAAGTGACGAGTCGGTTGCCATGGCCTCTGTTGCCATTGCGACGACTCCACGGGTGTCTCTCTTCGACTCACCCAATGAGAGCATCACCGCCAAGTGCCTCATGGCTAAAGCCACCAACAAGGTAACCCCCAACATCAAAACTACCATCATTAATCATCCTTCTTTAACAGATTGCATTGGTGAACATGAGGGAACTAATGTGGAGGAGAATGAGTTTGAGACCTTTATGGGTAAACTCAAGGGCAAGTCCAAGAAGCACTTTGTTGCTCTCTTGGAACAACTTGGTGAAGCCAATGACATGATCGATGCTCACGAAGATACCATCTCTAAGATGGAAGGGCATAGTCGTGACTATGCCGATGAGATTTCGGATCTTTCCAATGCTCTCGAGGAAGAGCGTGGTCTACGTTTGGCTCTTGAGGAGTCACACAACAAAGATCATGCTAAATTAAAGAAAGATCATGATCATGCTCTTGTTGTTTCTCGTGTGCTAAATTTCGAGAAGGCCAAACTTGGGGTTGATCTTGCTAGACTCAAGGAGGAGTTTGATATACTTGACAAGGCCCACAAGACCTTGAAGGGTATTCACGCTAGTCTCAAGGAGTCTCATGATCAACTCCAAGTGAAGCTAACTAAGGAGAAAACCACATTTCCTCATATGGTTTTAATTGACAATGCAAATGCTACTAACCCGTGTTGTGAGCATATACATATTGTTGAGGAAAATGCTAAGTTGAAGGAGCAGCTTGAGAAAGGCCTTGTGTCATGCATACAAGGTGAAAAGAACCCCAACGACCTTTTGAGTAGTCAAAAGGAAGTCGTGGCCAAGGAAGGGGTTGGGTACATGCCCAACTCCAAGAACAAGAAGAAGAATGACAAGACCAAACGACCTCCTCCTCTCATGCAAACCTTTGTGAAGGAGGGAGAGAGTGTGCCCAAGGAGAAGAAGAAGAACATTGCAAAGGGCGGCAATGTTAAGAAGGGCAATGCCACCCCTCCCAACAAAGCCGGCAATTTTAATCCTTCTTTTGTGTTATGCCGTGCTAGTGATGGGCATGTTTATGCCAAATTTGTTGGTTCTCTTCATGAATACATTGAATGGTCTATTTGGGTTCCAAATACCCTTGTTACTAACATCAAAGGACCCATTACAAAATGGGTACCTAAAACCAAGCATTGATCTCTTGTAGGTGTTTTCTTCCGGTGGGGGATCATGGTTGCTCGATAGCGGAGCTACAAATCATATGACCGGAAGCAAGGACTTGGTGGTGGACGTGCACAAGGTTCCATCTATGCCCACCAATGTCGAGTAGGGTGATGCCTCATCTTCTAAGGTATTGGGACTTGGCAAGGTGGTCATCTCTCATGATCTCACGATCAAGAAGGTCATGCTTGTTGAGTTCCTTGCATACAATTTACTTTCGGTTCGTCAACTTGCAATCATGGGCTTTGCCACTTTCTTTGATATCGATACCGTGGCCCTCTTGTGGAGCAAGACTCTTAAAGTAGCCTTTGTTGGGCATGTCGAGAATGGTCTATATGTGATTAACTTTTTGGAGCGACCCACTAAGACCGCGACGTGCCTAATGGCTAAAGTTGATGTGGGATGGCTTTGGCATCGCCGTTTAGCCCATGTCAATATGAGATCTTTGCAAAGTCTCCTCAAGGGGGACCATGTCCGTGGACTAACGAATGTTAGTTTTGCTAAAGATCGTGCTTGCAGTGCCTGTATCGAAGGAAAGCTACATGAGAAGGCTCCCCCTCCCATGACTATCATTTATTCGAAGAGGCCTTTGGAGCTCCTTCACATGGATCTCTTTGGGCCTCCATCCTTTGATAGTCTTGGAGGTAGGAAGTATTGCTTGGTGATTGTGGATGACTACTCAAGGTACACGTGGGTGTATTTATTCAAGAGGAAGAGCGAGACCCAACAAACTGTCATTGACTTTGCAAATGAAGCACAACGTAAACACAATGCAAAGATCTTGACAATAAGAAGTGACAACAGCACCGAGTTCAAGAACTACACCTTGGATGAGTTTCTTAGTGATGAGGGAATCAAGCATCAATATTCCGCACCCTACACCCCTCAACAAAACGGTGTTGCGGAGAGGAAGAACCAGACATTGATGGATGCGGCAAGGACCATGATGGCGGAGTTCAAGTCTCCGTACAACTTTTGGGCC
Source organism: Triticum monococcum (assembly GCA_034509565.1). NCBI lineage: Eukaryota > Viridiplantae > Streptophyta > Magnoliopsida > Poales > Poaceae > Triticum > Triticum monococcum. Next base: position 68,871,264 of record CM067843.1, on the reverse strand, counting down.
GAAGCCATCAACACCGCGTGTCATGCATCCAATTGGCTCTACCTCTGCAAGGGCTTGAACAAGACTCCATATGAGATACTCACCGGTAACAAGCCCAACCTCAAGTACTTCCGGGTATTCGGGTGTAAGTGTTTCATTCTCAAGAAAGGTGTTCGGTTGTCTAAATTTGAGGCTAGAGCTTATGAGGGCATATTTGTTGGTTATGCTTCAAACTCTCATGCTTACCGTGTCCTCAATAAATCCACGGGACTTATTGAGGAGACGTGTAACGTGGAGTTTGATGAGAATAACGGCTCCCAAGTGGAGCAAAGTGGCACTTGTGATGTAGGTGATGAAATTCCTCCCCAAGCCATAAGAAGAATGGGTGTTGGCTTTATCCTACCCATTGAGGAACCCCTTGTGGCCGAAGGAGAAGGACAAAGCTCCACTCAAGTGGAGCCATCACCAACCCAAGGCCCACACGCTTCCGAAGAACAAAGTGAAGGCCCTCAACCTCATGAACAAGACCAAGGGCAAGATCATACTCAACACGGTGTTGACACACCAAGTGATGCCCAAGGTCAAGTTCTCTCCCCCGAGCAAGTTCAAGATCAAGAACAAGTTCATGACGGCGCTCAAGATGATCAAGTAACCGCTCCTCAACTCACCACTGAGGAGGAATTAGAGCGTTGTGCCGCCAAGATTGCATCCAAGCTCTCCACCAAGGATCATCTCATGACGAATGTGCTTGGAAGCTTAAGAAAGGGGGTAAGCACTCGTAAACAATTAGCAAACTATTGTGAGCATCATGCGTTTGTCTCTTGTGTGGAATCCCACGAGGTCTATGAGGCGCTAGAAGATCCGGATTGGCTGAATGCCATGCATGAAGAACTCAACAACTTCGAGCGCAACAAAGTGTGGAGATTGGTGCCAAGGCCAACGGAGAACCACAATGTCATTGGAACCAAGTGGATATTCAAGAACAAGCAAGATGCCCATGGGATTATCATTCACAACAAAGCTCGTTTGGTAGCACAAGGCTACTCCCAAGTCGAGGGTATCGACTACGGTGAAACCTTTGCTCCCGTTGCTCGTCTTGAATCCATTCGCATGTTGATTGCATATGCTTCTCATCATAACTTTAAGTTACAACAAATGGTTGTGAAGAGTGCTTTTCTTAATGGTCCTATTAATGAATTGGTTTACGTCAAGCAACCCCCCCCCGGATTCGAGGATCCCTACCTTCCCGATCATGTGTATCAACTTGATAAGGCACTCTATGGCCTTAAACAAGCCCCACGTGCGTGGTATGACCACCTTACCGAGTTGTTACAAGATCGTGGTTTTGAAGTTGGGCTAATCAACCCCACTCTTTTTACTAAGAAGGTCAAAGGGGAGTTGTTTGTGTGCCAATTATATGTTGATGACATTATCTTTGGTTCTCCTAACAAGGCTTTAAATGAGGAATTTGCCGCTCTCATGACCTCAAAGTTCGAGATGTCCTCCATGGGAGAGTTGAAGTTCTTTCTAGGGTTCGAAGTGAAGCAAAGAAGAGAAGGAACCTTCATCAATCAATCCAAATACACTCAAGACATGCTCAAGAGATTCAAACTAAGTGACGTAAAGCCGGCTTCCACTCCAATGCCCACCAAGTGCCAACTTGACTTAGATCCCAATGGTAAAGTGGTGGACCAAAAGGTATATCGCTCCATGATTGGTTCCTTGCTTTACCTTTGTGCATCTAGACCGGATATCATGTTGAGTGTGGGAATTTGTGCACGGTTTCAAGCCGCACCTAAGGAAAGTCACTATGTGGCGGTCAAAAAAATCTTTCGATATTTGGCTCATACCCCAAACTTTGGCTTATGGTATCCAAGAGGATCAAACTTCAAGCTTGTAAGGTACTCGGATTCCGATTGGGCAGGAGACAAAGTGGATAGGAAGTCCACTACCGGAGGGTGCCAATTCCTTGGTTGCTCTTTGGTAAGCTGGTGAAAGTGCAACTATCCCTAGGTGGTTTTGGTAATTCATAACAACATATAGCTCATTGAGCTAATGCTATTTCAAGATGATTATTTCAGGAAAGCTCAATGATTGGCATGGCATGGATGTGAAAGTGGAACCCTCAAAATGCTAAGGACAAAGAATTGGCTCAAGCTCAAAAGTTCAAGACTCTTCATTTTATATTTTAGTGATCCAAGATCACATTGAGTCTTTAGGAAAAGCCAATACTATCAAGGAGGGATGAGGTGTTGCTTAATGAGCCTCTTGCTTTATGTGCTTAATGATATGCTCCAAAATCCTCAGCTACTTTCCCATATCCACAAATGACCTAAACCCTAAGCCAAACTCGGTCATACCGATTCTTTTATTCCGGCGCCACCGAGTTTCACTTGTCATTTGCCACTGCCAAACCCTAGCAATTCGGTCCTACCGATAAGGATCTCGGTCTCACCGAGATGGGCTTGCAAACTCTCTGTTTCCCTTTTGTAACTTTTTGGTCTCACCGAAAGAGCGAATCGGTCCCACCGAGAATGCAAAGTAAACTCTATGTTTCCTTCTTGTAACTTTTCGGTCTCACCGAAAGAGCGAGTCGGTCCCACCGAGTTTGCTTGACCAACTCTCTGGTTAGCTTATTGCCAAACTCGGTCTCACCGAGTTTGTGCAATCGGTCTCACCGAGATTACGTTATGCCCAAACCCTAACCGAATCGGTCCTACCGAGTTGCATGTCAGTCCCACCGAAATTCCTAACGGTCACTAGGTTTACTATTTCGGTCCGACCGAGTTTTCTGATTCGGTCCCACCGAGATTGATAAATTGTGTGTAACGGTTGGATTTTGTGTGGAGGCTATAAATACGCCTCCACCTCCTCTTCACTCATGGAGAGAGCAATCAGAACACATACACCATTCCAACTCATATGTTCTGAGAGAGAACCACCTACTCATGTGTTGAGACCAAGATATTCCATTCAAACCATATGAATCTTGATCTCTAGCCTTCCCCAAGTTGCTTTCCACTCAAATCTTCTTTCCACCAGATCCAAATCCTATGAAAGAGAGTTGAGTGTTGGGGAGACTATCATTTGAAGCACAAGAGCAAGGAGTTCATCGTCAACACACCATTTGTTACTTCTTGGAGAGTGGTGTCTCCTAGATTGGCTAGGTGTCACTTGGGAGCCTCCGAAAAGATTGTGGAGTTGAACCAAGGAGTTTGTAAGGGCAAGGAGATCGCCTACTTCGTGAAGATCTACCGCTAGTGAGGCAAGTCCTTCGTGGGCGATGGCCATGGTGGGATAGACAAGGTTGCTTTTTCGTGGACCCTTCGTGGGTGGAGCCCTCCGTGGACTCGCGCAACCGTTACCCTTCGTGGGTTGAAGTCTCCATCAACGTGGATGTAGGATAGCACCACCTATCCGAACCACGGGAAAAACATCCGTGTCTCTAATAGCGTTTGAATTCTCCAAACCCTTCCCTTTATATTCTTGCAAGTTGCATGCTTTACTTTCCGCTGCCAATATACTCTTTGCATGCTTGCTTGAATTGTGTAATGATTGCTTAACTTGTCCTAAGATAGCTAAAAGCTGCCAAGAACTAAAATTGGGAAAAGGTTAAGTTTTTATTTGGTCAAGTAGTCTAATCACCCCCCCTCTAGACATACTTTCGATCCTACAAGTGGTATCAGAGCTTTGGTCTCCATTTGCCTTGATCTCCATAGCTTTTGGTGGTCATAGCCTTGGTTTCACAACCTAGTAGAGTATGGCGTCTAGCGAGGGAAATTATCACCGTAGAGGTCCTTACTTTGATGGTACTAATTTTGCTAGTTGGAAGCATAAAATGAAAATGCATATTCTTGGACATAACCCCGCCGTATGGGCTATTGTTTGTGCTGGCTTGCAGGGTGAGTTCTTTGATGGGAGGGAACCAAACCGTGAAGCTACCGCGGATGAGTTGAAGATGTTGCAATACAATGCTCAAGCTTGTGATATTCTCTTCAACGGATTGTGCCCCGAAGAATTCAACAAAATCAGCCGCCTTGAGAATGCAAAGGAAATTTGGGACACTTTGATTGATATGCACGAAGGTACCGACTCCGTCAAGGAATCCAAGTTGGATGTTCTCCAAAGTCAACTTGACAAGTTCAAGATGAAGGATGGTGAAGGTGTCGCCGAAATGTACTCTAGGCTTGCTCTCATCACAAATGAGATTGCCGGCTTAGGAAGTGAAGAGATGACCAATAGATTCATCATCAAGAAGATCCTAAGAGCCTTGGATATGGGAAATATGATACCGTGTGCACATTGATTCAAATGATGCCCAATTACAAAGATCTCAAGCCAACGGAAGTGATTGGAAGGATTGTTGCTCATGAGATGTCACTCAAGGATAAAGAGGAACTTCACAACAAATCAAGTGGTGCCTACAAAGCCTCATGTGAAGTCCCCACATCATCAAGTGAGAAACAAACCTTAAATGAAGAATTGAGCTTAATGGTGAAGAACTTCAACAAGTTCTACAAGAGTATAAGCAAAGATAGAAGCTTCAAGTCAAGGTCATACAATGACGAAAGATCTTCTAGTCGAGAGCGAAACTGCTATAATTGTGGAAGACCCGGACACTATTCCAATGAGTGTACGGCTCCCTACAAGAGAAGAGAAGATTCTCCAAAAAGAAGAAGCAAAGAATCACCACCAAGAGAGAGAAGGAGTAGAGATGATCGTTATGAACGGAGATACTCACGGAGAAGCAAGGATTCGGAAAGGAAGGAAAAATCATCAAGGAGCTATACAAAACGAAGACATCAAGCTCATGTTGGTGAATGGGTATCCGGCTCCGACTCCGACAGCCACTCCGAGAGAAGTTATCACTCCGACTCCGAAGATACTCGAGATGAAGGTGTTGCCGGTCTAGCACTTGTGTCAACCAACTCCTACGACATATTTGACTCACCAAATGAAGGAATTGGAAGATGCTTCATGGCCAAAGGTTCTAAGGTAACACACCCCGAGTATGTTGATTTTAATAGTGATGAAGATGACTTGTTAGGTGATGATGACTTGCTTGTTGACAACTCTAGTGATGAGTACTATGATGAAACATCAATTAATCATGCTAAAACGAATGACAATGATAAGGAGAAGATTGAGGCTCTAACTAAAGAACTAAACACTCTTAAGTTAGCTCATGAAACTATCTTCGAAGATCATTGAGAACTTTTAAGAGCTCATGAGAAATTACGCTTTGAAAAGCTCAATCTTGAGCAAGAGCATGAGTTCTTAAAAGCAATCAATGATGATCTCCGCAAGAAAAGTTCGTCTTACATTGCAAAGCGTTTACTATTATCCACTTACATGCCTCAAGTCAAGTCTAGTAACAAGAACAAGAAACATTCTTCCTCTAGTAGTAACAATGATCATGCTAAATCCAATATTGTTGCTTCTAGTAGTTCTCTTGATTCCACTAATGATTCTCTTAGCCAAGTTACACTTGAGCAAGAAAATAGCTTATTGAAGGGGATTATAGAGAAAGGAGTGTACAAAAGCCTTGCCGGGAGTAAGCAATTTGAGGAAATTGTGCGCAAGCAAGGAATGCACCGGAAGAATCAAGGTGTTGGTTTTGAACGAAAGTTCAATGCCAATGGAGTTGAATGGGAAGAAGATCAATACCCCAAGACAAAGTTTGTTCCTCAACAAGAGAAGTATGATACTTCTTTCAAGGGGACACAAGCTCAAGATGATCTTCCACCACAAGACTACAAGCAAAAAGGCAAGGACAAGCTTCAAGAGGAGATTGATGCATTTGAAGAAGCTCCTAAGACCTTAGTCAAGTGGATTCCCAAGACCACGTCAAGTTCCACTTCATCAAGTACGACTACAACTCCAAGGATTCCCATCAAGATGGTGTGGATCCAAAAGAAGAAGAACTAGAGAGTTCTTGAGGGTGACTCCGCCAACATATTTCACTCTCATCATTTTGGCAAGAACAAGTGCAATCAACTTCCACATCATGCACTAGTTCAAGGAGTCACAAACCCTCTTGTTGGTAAGACAAGGGACAACGTAACCTAAAGTTTTCATGGACATCATCTTGTGTATGCATCACTCTATGTCTATGGATATCCTTGTTTGTTCCTTGTGGGACTAACCCATGTAGGTATTGAAAGTGCAATTCATTCAAATGGATAGCTCCAAGTGGTCTACATCAACATTGAGCATCCACATCTTCAACATCTACATGAAGTCATCATCGACAAAACCCAAGGTTAGTTCATCCCTCTTAGGGGGGATATCACATCTAGGGGGAGCTTTACTCTAAGACTTGAGCTAAAGCAACTCTAAAGATGTGAATACAACAATGCTTTATGTAAAAGTGGTAACCCCACTTGAGCTTAAACAATGAGTATGACCTACGATCAAGTGCTCTCACTTGACTCCTAAGTCAATATACTCATATATAGATGACCTAGTCATCGCAAATTGCTTGATAGATGCTAGAATTGTTTGTGCATGCTTTGCCACATATTTCATTTGCCATCTTATTGTGTGAGCATGTTGGTTGCATATTTTACTCATTCGAGGACATCCACTTGTTGTTTTGATTGTTTGGCTTTATCTTCTTTTTGCCAAGTGGATGGACAAGAATGCCTAAGAACCTCCTCTAGCTATCTATGCTTTTCTCGTCTCAAACTCTATTCATGCTGCATCACAAAACTTGATCAAGTCAGATTCGAACCACTCTGTGTGAGGAGCGCTCGGAGTCCCCGATTCGTCATAGACTTAAACTTCCAAAACCTCTTTGTGATTCCCGGTCTGACCGATACCATACTTTCGGTCCTACCGAGATCATTAAGTTGATCTAGGTTTTCGATCTCGGTGCAACCGATTTGAACCACTCGGTCACACCTAGTTGCAATAACTATATACAGTTTTGCATCTCGGTGCCACCGAGTTGTTCCACTCGGTCACACCGATAGGGTCGGGCTATATATAGTGACGGGCAGAATTTTGGAAATTTCTCCGAAACCTCTTCGCCCGCGCATAGCTCGCTCTGCCTCCTGGGTCTCCGGATCGTCCTCCTCGCCGCCAGCAGCCTCCAGTCGCTGGTCTCCGTCGCCGTCAACGGGAATTCTGCCCCGCCGTTGCCGTCGTAGCGAGTCTCTGCCGAACTAGGGTATGGACTCGATCTTTGTGCTATTCTCCAATCCGATTCCTAGCACATTGTGATCATCATGATTCTTTCCACGTTTGATAAACTCCTATCTAGTCAATGAACTTGTAGATTAGGTTTAATTCGAAAATTTTAGGGTTAGGTTTCCGCCGAAACCATCTCGGACCCACCGAGTTGAAAAACTCGGTCCCACCGATTTGGCTTATGCCATTGCACAAGTAAAACTCGGTCTAACCGAGAATTACTTATCGGTGTGACCGATTTTGGAACTCTGTGAAACCCTAGCAGTCTCGGTGCCACCGAACTGTGACTCGGTCTGACCGAGTTCACTAGTTCTGGTGCCAAAAACTGCTTCGGTGTCACCGAATTATTCTTTTGCAAAAATCTCTGCATTTTGTGATGCTCATCCACTCTATCTCATCTATAATCTATTCACAGGGTCAGCAGTCAGTTTGCATCATGTCAGACCAAAGTGACAGCCAAAACCTCTCAGAGCAGCAAGTACAGTTGAGTGAGGGCACTAGCCCCTCAAGTTCCTCAGATGATGGCAGCAGGAGCACACCCAGCAACCTGCCTAAAGCTGCCACTAGACAAAGGAAGAAGAGAACTTCTGATTCTGAAGATGAAGACTATGTGGCAGAGGAAGAGGCCACATCAAAGAGAGTTGAGCCAGCTCAAGGCACAAAGCCAGGGCTGAAAATCAAAAGGCCAGCAGGCAGGCAGCCCATGTCAAAGGCTAGAGCTTCAACTGTGAAGCCTGCTCCCATTGAGCCTGTTGCTGCTGAGGGCAAAAAGAGGAAAGAAAGAGTGAAGAAGACTATAGCCAGAGTGCTTGGGAAGGCCTCCATCATGGTAGATGAGGAGGAAGAAGAAGAGGTTGCTGCACCAGCACCCAAGGCAGCCAAACTTATGGGAGATGCCATAAGGTCAGGGACAACTGCTTCCAAGGCCAAGTCAGCTCCAAAGCCAAAGCCAAAGAGAAACACAAGAAGCATCCCAGACACTGAAAAGAACAAGGCCCCAGTGCCTGAAGCTGCAGAGGAAGAGGAAGAGGAAGAGAATGTCCTTAGGAAGCTCAAGCCCAAGATCCCAGACCACAACGATGCTCATCCTGTGGCTGAGGATATGAAGCTCAGGAGAGATTCAGGGCTGAGGAAGTGGAGAGAAGCAGATCCGTATGCTTCTAGGAGAAGGACTGCAGTGGACTACAGATTTCATACCAAGGTGCAGCAGGATTTCTATGAGACAGTTTTGCTTGACAAGAAGCCAATTGTATGTGACATGAGATGGGTCGACTGGACCTACATGAAGGAAAATGAGGAACACTACCCTGGAGTATATGACAGCTTTAGTGCGTGTGGAGTGGCAGACTTTGTTGGGCAGAAGCTCACAAAGTGGAACGAGGAGCTTATCATGCAATTCTACGCCACAGCACACTTCTACCCGGATGGCAGGATCACTTGGATGTCAGAGGGTACAAGGTACCAATCAACTGTTGAGGAATGGGCGAAGTTGATCAATGCCCTAGAGGAGCAAGCAGATGACTTGGACATTTATGCCAAGAAGAAGATGGACCACAACACTATGTCCAACATGTACAAGGAGATTCCGAATGAAGCACTTGACACGTTCAAGTTTGGCTCAGTGCACTATCTTCTGTCAGGACTGCCCACTATCAACTGGATTCTAAGGCACACCCTGTTGCCCAAGTCTGGAGATCACAAGATGATCAGAGGTCACGCGATCAATTTGCTTCATGTATTTGACGTGCCTCAAAAATTCAAAGTCATGAGTCTCATAGTGGAAACAATCAAGAGGACAGCAGCAGACTAGAAGAGGAGCTGTGGATATGCCCCACAGATTCAGGAGATCATCAACTCCAAGATGGGCACGGGCATATACCTCTTGGATAAGGAACACCTGCCCATCCGTCCAGATTTTGAACATAACCAAGTGGTCATGACTGAGAATGAGCCATCATCTGCCCATGCACAAGCTCAGAAGGAGAAGGCGAAGAAGGAGAAAGCTGCCAGGATGCCTACTCAAGCGGAGGCATCTGATTACTTCCTGAAAACCAAACAAGAGCAGCTTGGTTACCTGATTGCGTCCACCCTGCGGATTGAGCAAGGACTTGCCACCCTGACTCAGAACCGGGCAAGCTTAGAGAGGATCATGGAACAGAGGTTCTATGACATGGACATCAAGGTGACAGAGATACAGACTGCCGTGGAGCAGCTCCAGGATGACATGAATGAGAGGAGAGGCAGGACCACGACTGATGCTTTTGCCAGGGTGCCACGAGGTCCGAGGTCGTCTGCACTGCCAGTTGTTGACACCAGAGCTACAACGTCCGCGCCAGCCACAGCCTCAGTTCCACCAGCTCCAGCATCCACTTCAGCCTCAACTCTGACCACGTCTACCGAAGGCTTCGTCCTTGGAGTGCTCCGGACTCCACCACCACCTGAAGATCAAGCCTGAGCGTCGACTTAGCACTATGCATTTTCTAGGAACTTTTTGGTAACTTGTTGTCAAAGGGGGAGAAAATGTATAGATCATAGGCTTCGAGAGAGAGTGTTGCTTTTATTCTCTCTTGTTTTATTTGGTGGTTTTTCGAACTTTGTTTGCTTGTGTGTGAGATACTACGTCCTTATGTTTGTGAGGCATCGATGATCATGTGTTTGATCATAAGCTACACTTAATGTTTGCTTAATGGTTGCTTAAATATTATCATTCTAGCTATCTTATGTGATCACTCACTATTCTTGGTGATGAGTGCATGTATTTCAATCTTATCATTTTTGAGCGCTCCACCAAGATGTATGTGACATGGAAGAGTAACCCATGATTCTAACTCCTTGTGCATTTGCAGTCCAAAGCAAATTTTAAATATGCACAAATTTAGGGGAGCTCTTATTTGTCACATACTTCTCAAAGCGACGATATATTTCATGCTTATTATCATTTGTCGAAGCTTTGATCTATATGTTGTCATCAATTACCAAAAAGGGGGAGATTGAAAGTGCAACTATCCCTAGGTGGTTTTGGTAATTCATAACAACATATAGCTCATTGAGCTAATGCTATTTCAAGATGATTATTTCAGGAAAGCTCAATGATTGGCATAGCATGGATGTGAAAGTGGAACCCTCAAAATGCTAAGGACAAAGAATTGGCTCAAGCTCAAAAGTTCAAGACTCTTTATTTTATATTTTAGTGATCCAAGATCACATTGAGTCTTTAGGAAAAGCCAATACTATCAAGGAGGGATGAGGTGTTGCTTAATGAGCCTCTTGCTTTATGTGCTTAATGATATGCTCCAAAATCCTCAGCTACTTTCCCATATCCACAAATGACCTAAACCCTAAGCCAAACTCGGTCATACCGATTCTTTTATTCCGGCGCCGCCGAGTTTCACTTGTCATTTGCCACTGGCAAACCCTAGCAATTCGGTCCTACCGATAAGGATCTCGGTCTCACCGAGATGGGCTTGCAAACTCTCTGTTTCCCTTTCGTAACTTTTCGGTCTCACCGAAAGAGCGAATCGGTCCCACCGAGAATGCAAAGTAAACTCTATGTTTCCTTCTTGTAACTTTTCGGTCTCACCGAAAGAGCGAGTCGGTCCCACCGAGTTTGCTTGACCAACTCTCTGGTTAGCTTATTGCCAAACTCAGTCTCACCGAGTTTGTGCAATCGGTCTCACCGAGATTACGTTATGCCCAAACCCTAACCGAATCGGTCCTACCGAGTTGCATGCCAGTCCCACCGAAATTCCTAATGGTCACTAGGTTTACTATTTCGGTCCGACCGAGTTTTCTGATTCGGTCCCACCGAGATTGATAAATTGTGTGTAACGGTTGGATTTTGTGTGGAGGCTATAAATACCCCTCCACCTCCTCTTCACTCGTGGAGAGAGCAATCAGAACACATACACCATTCCAACTCATATGTTCTGAGAGAGAACCACCTACTCATGTGTTGAGACTAAGATATTCCATTCAAACCATATGAATCTTGATCTCTAGCCTTCCCCAAGTTGCTTTCCACTCAAATCTTCTTTCCACCAGATCCAAATCCTATGAAAGAGAGTTGAGTGTTGGGGAGACTATCATTTGAAGCACAAGAGCAAGGAGTTCATCATCAACACACCATTTGTTACTTCTTGGAGAGTGGTGTCTCCTAGATTGGCTAGGTGTCACTTGGGAGCCTCCGACAAGATTGTGGAATTGAACCAAGGAGTTTGTAAGGGCAAGGAGATCGCCTACTTCGTGAAGATCTACCGCTAGTGAGGCAAGTCCTTCGTGGGCGATGGCCATGGTGGGATAGACAAGGTTGCTTCTTCGTGGACCCTTCGTGGGTGGAGCCCTCCGTGGACTCGCGCAACCGTTACCATTCGTGGGTTGAAGTCTCCATCAACGTGGATGCAGGATAGCACCACCTATCCGAACCACGGGAAAAACATCCGTGTCTCCAATAGCGTTTGAATTCTCCAAACCCTTCCCTTTATATTCTTGCAAGTTGCATGCTTTACTTTCCGCTGCCAATATACTCTTTGCATGCTTGCTTGAATTGTGTAATGATTGCTTGACTTGTCCTAAGATAGCTAAAAACTGCCAAGAACTAAAATTGGGAAAAGGTTAAGTTTTTATTTGGTCAAGTAGTCTAATCACCCCCCCTCTAGACATACTTTCGATCCTACAGCTGGTCTTCCAAAAAGCAAAGTTGTGTGTCTCTCTCGTCCACCGAGGCGGAGTATGTTGCAGCCGGGAGTTGTTGTGCACAACTCTTATGGATGAGGCAAACTTTAAAGGATTACAGTGTCATTTGTGACAAAGGGCCTCTTTGGTGTGATAATGAAAGTGCCATCAAGATCTCTCTCAACCCGGTGCAACACTTCAAGACGAAGCATATTGAGATCCGGTATCACTTCATCCGGGATCACATTAGGCGAGGAGAGATCAATCTCAACTATGTCAACACTCATGATAACCTTGCAGATATCTTCACGAAGCCCTTGGATGAAGCAAGATTTCGCGAGTTAAGGCATGAGCTAAATATCATTGATTCGAGCAATGTTGCTTGAACTCTTGCACACCCCATCGTACTCAACATGTTGTCTTGTTTAGATGTAGGCATGAACATAGGGGGAGTGATGTTCTCTCAATGAACTCTCCCTCCCCCCATTATGCATAAATTGATCGAGTCTTTCACATTAGCCATGTTTGATGGTACTTGGGCTTCAAAGACGAGTTTTGGTCATGGACCCAAGGATAATTCTTCGCGGTGCCATACCAATTGACTCAAACATAGGTGGCCTCGGTCACCGTCCTCTCTTCGGGAGGTTGGAGTTAGCCTTGTTGTTCTCGTGTTGTTTTCTCTCGTTCTTTCTTCGCTCTTTGTGTTGGGTTCTCCTAGGGTGTTGCTTCTCTCCTGTTTTGTGCTCTTTCTTCCTCCCTTCGGACTGCACTCATTTGATCTTGGCTTGGGCATAGGTGGTCGGGCGGTACAACCAGTATCACGGGCGGTTCTACCGCTGGTACTGGGTTGTGCCGTCCCAATGGGTCTCCGTTCGGTGCTTGGGCGGTTCCACCGCCCCAACCCACGGTAACCTACGTCCGGTACTACTGGTTGATGCTGAGCGGTACTACCCCTGCCTCCCAGGCACCGGAAGTATTGCCTCCAACCACCGATCGGTACCAGATGAGCGGTACAACCGCTCCCCTAAGTGGTACTACCGGGGCGTGTCTACGGGCCTATATATACTCGACGGGGCTGAAGGGTTGTCTTTTTTTCCCTTCGTCCTCGTTCCTCTTCTCTTTGCCCTAGCCGCCGGCCATCTCTACCCGTGCCCCAGAGTGCGTCTCGCGCTTCGGATCCTTGGCTCTCCGTGGATTCTCTCCGTGGAGGCCTCCCGATCTATTCCCATGGATGGTGGTAATGCCTCGTGTTCTTTGCTCCTAGATCTTTCTAGGGTTCTTCCTTTGTCTAGGGCATTACTTAACTTTCCGCGATTAGTGTTTGAACTATGGAGTAGAAGAGATCTTTGTTTGCCTCCTGTCTTGTTTGCAGCACTTAGAATTCGGAATATTACTTGTGTGATTTGTATGCCTCGGTTAGATCTATCTTCCCTGGTAGTGCCCCTGTCAGCGGTTCTACCGGCCCTACGGGCGGTACTACCGGAGCATATCAACCACAAAGCACTGTTCTATCTTCTCTGTTGTTGCAACTTGTTCCTTTTCTGCTAGTGGGTGCAATCCTCTCATCCTTGTTGGGTTTTTGTGTGTTCTTTTCACGTGTGTGTTCAGGTGGCTCTAGTTCTCGCTCTGCTCCTCGCAAGACCAAGAAGAGGGCACGAAGGACCCTGCGCCCGGTTGTGTCTGATGATGAAGAAGAAGTTGTGATTCCCACCAAGCCCACTCGCCGTGAAAAGTCTGCAGCTGCTAAGCAACGTGTGGTTATGCCGTTGCATCGTTGGAAAGCCAAGGATTAGGAAGCCTTCCGATCAAAGAATCCGTATGAGGTTCCCATTGCTCCCTGTTGGACCACCGTTCAGTTCCGGAATGAAATGCAAGTGCGGATTGTTCATGAACTCTTTGAGCACAACAAGAACAGGTATCCCAAGCAGTGGACAATTGATCTTGACCATTGGAGGAACAACTTGGAGTATTTTGGTGAGGCGCTGGCTCTCTGCGAGGAGTTTGATCTTGTCAAGCTCATGTCAGTCAACTGTGACTTTGATGTTCAACTCATCCATCAGTTCTATGCCACGGTTCATTTTGGGGAAGATGACGCATGCACTCTCACTTTCATGTGTCGTGATGAACTGTTTCAAGTTCCCTGGAGGGCATTCTGCAATGCTATTGGGTACGAGGATACCAGTCTGGAAGGAAGGGGTGGCATTCGTCCTCATGACCTTCCTGAATCCATGCCTAAGGAGAAGCTTGCCCCTCTGTACATTCGGGGCCATGGGATTATTGGAGAATCCAAGGATTTGGAGAAAGTGTATGACATCATGCACCGAGTGTTCCGCAATGTGCTCTTGCCCAAGGTGGGCAATCAAGATGAGATTCATGGTTATCTGGTTGATTTGATGGTGGCTATGAAGACCATGGTGGGGACAGGGGCAACGTTTGATGTGTCCAATTGGCTGTGGCATGAGATGTACAACATGGTCATCTACCGTAAAGTCCCAATCTATGCTCCGTTTGTCATGTGCTTTCTGAACTTTGTGTGGGCAGTTCGTCATCCTAGAGAGCTCCTCACTTCTCCAGACAACCTCACTGTTCATGAGGTCAAGCTCCTTAAGAAGAAGAAGCATGCCGAGCCTCGCTTCCCTGCAAATGCTCCTGAGGATGTCTATGCTACTTCTGACGATGAGGACTTTGAGATGGAGCCAGGGGCCAAGCCCTCATGGGTGGCCAAGCTCACTGCCAAGGTGAAGAAGACCTTTTGTCTCCAGACTGACATCCAGAAGAGGATGTATGAGGCACATGTCAATGAGAAGCTTGCACGGCATCGCCAAATTGCTATGATGAAGCACCTCAACATGCCGATTCAGAGTGGCTCTGAGAAGAGCATCACCCCGGAGGAGCGTTGGATTTCTACCCATAGCACCTGGACTGATGATGAAGCCCCTCCCCAGCCATCCTCCTCGTTTGCAGCAGCTGCCAATGCCATGGAAGAATCCGATCACGACGACGATGACGACTCTGATGATGAGGATCCAGATGCGACCGAGGAGTCAGAGGAGGACGCCTGAGCTTTGGGACGCTAGCTTCGCTCTTTTCCTTTTTGGTGTCTTGATGCCAAAGGGGGAGAGGGTTCTATAGGTCTCGGGTATTTGCATGATTTTTTTCTCGTGTTTAGTGTTGGTCTTTGTTCGTGGACTTGTTTCGTTCCTTGCTGTGTGTGAGACTTATGTTACTCCTTTTACCTTTCCGTTCATCGGTCATTATCGTTTTTATTGCACTCTAAGTATTATATTGTCTCTCCTCTTTGTGCTCAGAGTGGTGAGTCTATAAAATCTAGGGGGAGTCTAGTCCTGAAAGTGTGCCCATGCTTTCTAACAGCTAGTTCCTATTAGGGCACACATTCAGGGGGAGTTCCGTCTAGATTTCATTGACTTATCTCTTGCAAATCGTGTTGTTGTCATCATCCACCAAAAAGGGGGAGATTGAAAGGGCATTTCCCTACTTTATGTTTTGGATGATGATGACAACCCTTTGTGGTCTAATCGTGTGCTATATGTTTCAGATTCTCGATGCTTAGGCTTACATCGGATTGCTATTGCCTCTCGTAGGAAAAGATCGAAGATGTGTCCTCTACGCTTTTATTATCTTTGGTCGTAGAGTACCCGTACTATCAAGAGGGAATCCTCATTAGGAATCTCTAGGGGAATCAGTTCACGTACACTTTCCTCACCCCTCCTTTGTCTTCCTCAGTTGTGTGAGAGAGAGAGTTTCCCCTGTCTTTCCTTCATGTTTCTGCTCTTCCCAGCGGTTGTACCGCTCCCTAGAGCGGTTGTACCGCTGGACCTTGACGCTCTCCAGCTTTGACCGAGCGGTTGTACTGCTGCCTCCGGGCGGTGGTACCGCCACCTTGCTCAACAAAGGCTAGGGCGGTGGTTCCGGCCGTGCACCGCTCAAGTACCGCTCAAGGCTCTGTTTTGATGCGGTTCTCGGGCGGTGGTGGTCCGGTTGATCCGGTCGATCCTCGATGACCGGTACCACCGGTGGTCTGAGCGGTTCTTCCGCTCAGAACTTAGCCGTCCAAGAGCTCAAGGCCATGCGGTTGTTCCGGTCTTGCACCGCTCAAGTACCGGTCTCGTCTCTGTTTCGAGGCGGTAGTTGTGCGGTGGCTGGGCGGTTGGTCCGGTCATTCTCTTAACTAGTACCACCGCCTAGTGGCCCGGTTGTACCGCCTGGTAGGGTTCTGCAGCTACACCGTGAGTCCCGGTTGTACCGGGACAAGGACCGGTTGTACCGCTGCGGGGCTGAAAATGCAGCAACGGCTGGATTTTTAGGGTTGGTATTTAAGAGAGCTTCTCCCACCTACCACTCTCACCTTTGACCTCTCTCACTTCACCATTAATGCACTTCAAGCTCTCTTGCCCGATCTCTCTCTCTAGCCACTCAAACTTGTTGATTTGCTAGGGATTGAAGGAGGAGACCTAGACCTACACTTCCACCAAAGGATATTTTCTTCCCCCATACTTTCTTGTGAGGATTTTGTTACTCTTGGGTGTTTGAGCACCCTAGACGGTTGAGGTCACCTCGGAGCCATATTCCATTGTGGTGAAGCTTCGTGGTTTCGTTGGGAGCCTCCAATTAAGTTGTGGAGAGAGCCACAACCTTGTTTGTAAAGGTTCGGTCGCCGCCTTCAAGGGCACCAATAGTGGAATCACGGCATCTCGCATTGTGTGATGGCGTGAGGAGAATACGGTGGCCCTAGTGGCTTCTTGGGGAGCTTTGTGCCTCCACACCGCTCCAACGGAGACGTACTTCCTCTCAAAGGGAAGGAACTTCGGCAACACATCCTCGTCTCCACCGTCTCCACTCTTGGTTATCTCGTGCCTTTATTTGAGCAAGCTTATTTGTTTCATATCTCTTGCTTGCTTGTGTTCCTATCCTTGTTGCATCATATAGGTTGCTCACCTAGTTGCATATCTAGACAACCTACTTTGATGCAAAGTTTAAATTGTTAAAGAAAAGCTAAAAATTGTTAGTTGCCTATTCACCCCCCCTCTAGTCAACCATATCGATCCTTTCAAACACGAGGTGAAAGAAGAGAAACAATCCGAAGAGATAGAGAGCATAAGGGCTCAGTTATCGGCTGCGCAGAAAGAAAATGAGAGGCTAAAGGGCGTCATGTTCGGCATGTCTTCCTTTCTTATTGAAAACCACCCTAGGGGCTTTATCTTTAGTTCATAATTCGGTACATCGTGACTCTGTTACTGCAGGACTGTTAACTGGTCGACCGGAGGAAGAAGTATCTAGATTTCAAGGCGACGTGCTGAAGGAACTATCCGTGGTACATGCTCGGGCCCGGAAAGCCATGAGGAGTATGGTGAAGGCGTTATGGCCATCTGATACCTCTCCAGAAAGTATGGAGGGCCTGGCAAACTTGTTCAAGGGTGCCCAGCGCCGGTTTGAGCTATGAAAGACATCCGCCTGCCGTGAAGGCACACGAGAAGCCTGGGCCATGGTGAAAACGCGCTTCACCAAGCTGGATCCAAATCATATGGCCCGAGTAGGACCACGGGGACCAGACGGGAAAGAAATTCCCATGAATTTGGTGTATAACCAAGTAATGATAGTTGCGAAGTATTCGCAGAAAGACTGTAGGTTAGATAGTCTTATAGATGGAATAGATAAGGAATAGGCATTTGATTTGATGTATTAATGTACGTTATGATCGACCTGTACCTTTATCCGAACATGTGAAAAAATTGTCATTGCAGGCTTTCGGCTTTAACCTCCGAACCAAAATGTTAGAGTGTTTCCGGATACTGTTTGGAATGAAAAGAAGCATTCACTCCGTCCGGAAACTAGACAACCCAGTTATTGTGCTCGAACAGACAAAAAAATTTAGTTCGGGATGTATGTTATATTACACTAGCTGATGCCCCGCGCGTTGCTGCGGGATTTTTTCATGAATTTTGTGTGAAAGGTCATGAACCAAATTTAAGTAAGAAACTACACAACTAACTTCACATTCTGCAGAGATGGCAATCTACACTAAGGTAAGATAAAGAGGTGAACACATGAATCAAAGTGGAAGCTTGCAAAAATGTGCACATGATGTCTATACATGTAGCCCCACATCATAATATATTTGTAGTTTTGTATACAGTGGCCTATACAGTTTGTTAGTCAATGACCAGAACTGCAGATATGCCACGGTGATAAAGCTAATAATACGTTTTTTCTGAATGTACGTACTGATTTTGTATTTCTACGAATTTGTCAGTCAGTGACCAGAACTGCATGTATGCTGCAACAGCACACACACGTTTGAGATCATTGGCCATGTGCATCTGCATCTCTAAACCTGATATTATGGTTTAGTTTGAGGTCTCACCTACACATCTATAGTACACAATCAAGTGAGCTGGACATCTATTCATATAGCAACGCTACAACAGCTCTAAACTCCCAAGAGAAAGAGTCTAATATATTTTCAGAGTTATATAGTTCAGATTGTGCAGTCAGCAACCAAAAAATAGATTTGCCTGCGGCTATGTATATTTGCCAATGTTTTAAATAACGGTCTATGGAAAATAACGGCGGCCCTCAAAATCAGCTATAGCAGGCTAAAGCGGGCTATAGCGGGCTATTTGTGAAGACGACCATTTAGCGGCACCCTGCTAAAAAGGCTATAGTCGGAGTCATAGCCGGCCATTTAAAATTATGATATTTGCTAACCAATCATTTGTCCACTTTTCTCTGTTTTTAGTTTGGAACATGGCAGAACGATTAATTCCCTGTTTCAGTTTACACAGAAGTCTGAACTATTGCTACTAAAACAAATCGAGAGAGAGCAAGGAGAAGAGATGCTTAGGCATTTCTTCGGGTTGGGCTCGCGGACCTTGATGTTGACAGCTCCTCCAGCTGGAACCGGAACTACTCGTCGAGATCGAGGCCGCAACGGGGAGGCCGCTTGTGACTCGTCCGAGGCCGCCAGCGCCAGGAGAGCCCGAAGAAGAGCGACGGCGTGCGCATAGAATGATTCGGCTGCGCTGGTCAACGTTCTAGATGGGCGGCAAGGGAACCATGGCTCGGCCCACATCCCATCGCCCTGAGAGGCATCAAAGGGGAGTCATAGTGGGTGTTAGAATAATCCGAGGCACTCCGTCAATTATTTAAGGATCAAGCAATCACACGAGCACGACACCGAGATTTGTTAACGAGGTTCACCGATATGGCTACATCCCTGGGGCCTGACTATGGGCGCTCCTCCCCATGACACCGTTACAATACCGCACCCGGTCGCCCTGGACGCCGGCACATGCCGCCGGCTTCCCCTGCGTTCCGGTGCTATTATGTTGGCATAGATTACATCGTGTGTCTACCCCCGCTATATGTGAGAGGACTAGGATACAAGTGTCCTAATTGAACACGACTCCACATCCTATGTAAACACAATACAACTCATAGTCCAACTGTAACCTACCTTGTACACTATATTCGACACAACTCCAACAAACTCCACCTTGGCAAATATTCTCCACCACCTTGAATTCGTCAATGCGTCAAACTTCCATATACATTGGACTTGAGTTTATCCCATGAGTACCGCTGCTACTCCAAAGACTCCATATGACTCCACCTGCAACTTGTAGTCCCTTCTTTTCTTGACCACAGTCAACATTCGAGCAAAATTAAGTTCCTTCTTACTCTAGTTTGTGCTCCCAACTTTCAGAGTATCAATCCAACGTCATCACACATTGATCACTGATCTGCGTGAAAGTGAACAACTCATATATTGGGTGTCACACATAAGAGTTACCTGAACTCAACATCACCGCTTCTTTATTGACCGTCTGTCTGAAACTTGAAGGAATTTCACCGTTGCTTCTAGTCATCCCGAGTCAAATTCGCAGTTGTCTCACCACATGTATGACAACCAGAGCCCTGGCCCGTCTCCATGTCCCATGCATACCGCACGCCTCGCCGCTATTACCGCGTCGAGCCTCCGTTGTCCCAGTCGAGTCTCAAGGGTCGTGAACCCACACCACTCAACCCCCACTGCAGAGTACCACCGATCATCACCGACCGATGACGAGTTTCACGCTTCCATCAGACCACTGGGCTCCAGTCCGAATTACGTGTCACTCGCTCTTCCCCGCTTGCTGAATAGGCTTCGATTCTCTGGATCCTTACATCGTAGCCCCTCAATCCAGCTCCACCTTCAACATGACTCCATGGTAGATGATCAGTCCACCCCGCGCCTCGTCAACTTTAAGCTCCATGTGCACCGTCTTGAATCAACCCCGCGCCATAGTCTTGTCGAAGTCACACAAGCACTCAGGCCCGTGCCGCGTGTTTCCACGCCCCAGAAGTCGGTCACCATCATCACCACGCACCTATGTCGTCGTTGATCCCACCACCGTCTTTTGTATCAACCGACTTGCGTCGATCCGTTAGACTGTCCAAGTCTGACCCAACCGAACTTATTCGACTGTACGACACGCTCGAGGCTCGCAAATCATCTTCCGCAAATTTCCATCCATCACATGATAATTCTATCATAGCTGACATGACTTCCGGCAACGCCTTCAAGTATCCATGTTGTGCCAATAATTTTTTCACCCTTTTCTGCCATAACCCAAGGTTTTTAGTTCCGTCGAACTTTTCCACCTCAAACCTGATACCCGATGATGCCATGGTTCTTTGTATGGCTGACCCATGAAAAATATCCGAGCTATCAACGTGATGCCCAAGTACACGAACAGTCTCCGCGTACTAATAACAATTCCAACCAAAAAATCACTCTCGGCCTTCACATGGTGTGGCTCCCATGGCTCAACTCCAATGCTAAGCTAATTGCTTTAGCCCAGCCCTTGCCTTCCCGATGGATGCACCAAACCAATGATGAATTTTCTTTGCTCGAATTGATCTGCCTGCGCGTCTCTTCTACAGCTG
Organism: Triticum monococcum; assembly: GCA_034509565.1. Taxonomy (NCBI): domain Eukaryota; kingdom Viridiplantae; phylum Streptophyta; class Magnoliopsida; order Poales; family Poaceae; genus Triticum; species Triticum monococcum. Next base: position 68,850,477 of record CM067843.1, on the reverse strand, counting down.
CCTGCACCAGCCTTTAAAGCGAGCATGCAAGAATGCGTTCCTGAGACGACTTCCTTCCGGGACTCGGTCCCGTTTTGGTCTCCAAACAAATCTCGTATTAGCTTCTTTATCACGCGAGTGTCATGTATCCTGCGTCCGAGCCGAAACTGCGGCCTCTGCCTCACGCACCTCAAGTTTCCCAGCACATTTGTCCACGTCTGTTTGCAGGCCTAATTGGGCCTCGGGAGCAGCCACCAGCGCACCACGCGCCAGAGCCTGGCTTGGCCCTTAGACCTTCCTGCACGTGTCCTCCTTCGTGTGCGGTCACGACACAACGCAATCTCGCTGAGGTCGCCAACTCGACGCTTTCTTTGATACACCGCTTTCGATCAATCAGCCAACTCTTGCAATCGCTTCACGGAAGATTACAACCCGACCAACTCTACTTTAGGTCGCAACTCGCCGACGTCCTTCGTCCCGCATCACGACCGCATCATGCAGATTTCTGTTGATATTCTTCCTCCTCTAGATCAACTCTCGATCGCTTTCCGGACCTTTTCAACCTTTGCTCATGATACCACTTGTTAGAATAATCCGAGGCACTCCGTCAATCATCCAAGGACCAAGAAATCACACGAGCACGACACCGAGATTTGTTAACGAGGTTCACCGATATGGCTACATCCCCGGGGCCTGACTATGGGCGCTCCTCCCCATGACACCGCTACAATACCGCACCCGGTCACCCTGGACGCCGGCACATGCCGCCGGCTTCCCCTGCGTTCCGGTGCTATTATGTTGGCATAGATTACATCATGTGTCTACCCCCGCTATATGTGAGAGGCCTAGGATACAAGTGTCCTAATTGAACATGACTCCACATCCTATGTAAACACAATACAACTCATAGTCCAACTGTAACCTACCTTGTACACTATATTCGACACAACTCCAACAGTGGGAGTGGACTGGTGCTCATATCCGGAGGAGCGCCCTCACGCGGAGATTACCATCCGGCCGCCGCACACGCGAGGTTTGGAGAAAAATTTATCCTGTGGGGAAGAAACGGAGGTGGAGAGGGAAGCGGACGGACTCGTGCTTTGATGGGGAAATCAATCGGGAAGGAAACCGAAGTGCATAAGGAAGCGGTGCGGTCAGGCCTAGTGGGCCTTTGGCAGAAAAAAACATGGCGGCATGTGATTAAGAAATGAAAAAGTATTTCTCATCAGAAAAGCAATGCTTTGGAAAAATCAAAGATGATAATGCTTATGTGGCACATATGAGGTGGATAGACTGCATGTCAAGAGAAATATGATTGTGGGGATGAGCTATTTAGGTATTATAAATATGTAAGAAACATCTTCCAAGGAGAATAGTTTCATTAAGGGTTCCTTTCCTTGGGCTAGCGTGCTTAAATTATGCACGTTGTGGCTTTGGTCCGCAATACGAAAAAATGTCTGCTTGTTTAAAGAGTTACAAGAATGTAACAATCTGTCGTTTGATTGCCGACCAATTATTATCTTAAGAACGCAAACTTTCGGCTTCACCCGTCTGAGGTACATGTTCGGATGACCCGGTTGTAGCAATCGCAGAGGCGCTCCCTTTACGCTCTAGCCGAACAATCGGGAACATAGGGCATAAACACAGGAGCAAGGCAACCCATCTTGACAAAAACTTAAGTCATAGGGTGCATATAATGGCAAAAAAGTATATAAGAGCAAACAACACATATATTGTGAGCTCCATGCTCGGAATAATAATAAGCTTCAGTTAAATAAGCCCCCAGTCATGGTGGGGTGTGTACATTTTAGGACGTGTACCCCTCAAGTGTTTGGTTAATTTATCTGAACATATTTTGGGAATCGTATAAAAACGAAAAAATAAAGAACAAAATGAAGAGGAGAAAAAAAGAATGAAATAGAAGTATGACCGAACTTATGCGTAGAATCTTTGGAGCCGAACAGCGTTCCATGGATTCGGCTATAGGCGATTATCCGATGCATTACGAAAGTGATAGGCTCCTCCAGTGAGAACTTCATCTATAATGAAGGGGCCCTCCTATTTTGGTTTGAGATTGTCATTCTTCTTCTCTAGGAGGCGTTGCCACCTATTGAGCATGTGTTGATTTTCCCTTAAAGAGGAAAGGGTGATGCAGCAAAGTAACGTAAGTATTTCCCTCGGTTTTTTAGAACCAAGGTATCAATCCAGTAGAAGACTACATGCAAGTCGCCTAGTACCTGCACAACCAATTAAGAACCTTGCAACCAACACGATAAAGGGGTTGCCAGTCCCTTCACGGCCACTTGCAAAAGTGAGATATGATAAAGATAATAAGATAAATATTTTTGGTATTTTTGTTGTATAGATTGGAAAGTAAAGATTGCAAAATAAATGGCGATAGAAATTGGCAAGTTGATGGGAAACTAATATGATGTAAAATTGACCCGGGGGCCATAGGTTTCAGTAGTGGCTTCTCTCAAGATAGCAAATATCACGGTGGGTGAACAAATTACTACCGAGCAATTGATAGAAAAGCGCATAGTTATGAGAATATTTAGGCATGATCATAAACATAGTCATCACGTCCGTGTTAAGTAGACCGAAACGATTCTGCATATACTACTATTACTCCACACATCGACCGCTATCCAGCATGCATCTAGAGTATTAAGTTCATAAGAACAGAGTAACGCATTAGGCAAAATGACATGATGTAGAGAGATAAACTCAAGCAATATGATATAAACCCTATCTTTTTATCCTCGATGGCAACAATACAATATGTGTAGGTTCCCTTTCTGTCACTGGATCGAGCACTGCAAGATTGAACCCAAAGCTAAGCACTTCTCCCATTGCAAGAAGGATCAATCTAGTAGGCCAAACTAAACCAAAAATTCGAAGAGACTTGCAAAGATATCAAATCATGCATATAAGAATTTAGAAGAATCAAATATTGTTCATAGATAAACTTGATCATAAACCCACAATTCATCGGATCTCGGCAAACACACCGCAAAAAGTATTACATCGAATAGATCTCCAAGAACATCGAGGAGAACTTTGTATTGAGAACTAAAGAGAGAGAAGAAGCCATCTAGCTAATAACTATGGACCCGAAGGTCTGTGGTAAACTACTCACACATCATCGGAGAGGCTAAGGTGTTGATGTAGAAACCCTCCGTGATCGAATCCCCCTCCGGCAGATCGCCGGAAAAGGTCCCCAGATGGGATCTCACGGGTACAGAAGGTTGTGGCGGTGGAAAAGTGGTTTCGTGGCTCCCCTGGATGTTTTCAGGGTATAAGAGTATATATAGGCGAAATAAGTAGGTCGGTGGAGCTCCGTGGGGCCCACAAGGGGTGGGGGCGCGCCTACCCCCTGGGCGTGCCTCCCTACCCCGTGGCCACCTCGTTGCTTCCTTGACCTCCACTCCAAGTTTCTTGGATTGCATTTTTTCCAAAAAAGATCCTCGCGAAGGTTTTGTTCCGTTTGATATTCCTTTTCTACGAAACACTGAAATAGGCAAAAAAACAGCAATTTGCACTGGGCCTTCGGTTATTAGGTTAGTCCCAAAAATAATATAAAAGTGCACAATAAAGCCCATTAAACATCCAAAAGAAATAATATAATAGCATGGAACAATAAAAAATTATAGATACGTTGGAGTCGTATCAAGCATCCCCAAGCTTAATTCCTACTCGTCCTCGAGTAGGTAAATGATAAAAACAGAAATTTTGATGTGGAATGCTACCTAACATAATTTTCAATATAATTCTCTTTATTGTGGCATGAATGTTTAGATCCAAAAGATTCTAGACAGAAGTTTAATGTTGACATAAAAATAATAATACTTCAAGCATGCTAACCAAGCAATTATGTCTTATCAAAATAACATAGCCAAAGAAAGCTTATCCCTACAAAATCATATTGTTTGTCCATGCTTCATTTTCGTCACACAAAATGCTCCCATCATGCACAACCCCGATGACAAGCCAAGCAATTGTTTCATACTTAGCCTTTTCAAACTCTTTCAACTTTCACGCAATATATGAGTGCGAGACATGGACATATCACTATGGGTGGAATAGAATATGATGATGGAGGTTGTGTGAGAAGACAAAAAAGGAGAAAGTCTCACATTGACGCGGCTAATCAACAGTCTATGGAGATGCCCATCAATTGATGTCAATGCAAGGAGTAGGGATTGCCATGCAATGGATGCACTAGAGCTATAAATATATGAAACCTCAACAAAAGAAACTAAGTGGGTGTGCATCCAACTTCCTTGCTCACGAAGACCTAGGGCATTTTGAGGGAGCCCATCATTGGAATATACAAGCCAAGTTTTATAACGAAAAATTCCCACTAGTATATGAAAGTGACAATATAGGAGACTCTATCATGAAGATCATGGTGCTACTTTGAACCACAAGTGTGGAAAAAGGATAGTCACATTGCCCCTTCTATCTTTTTCTCTCATTTTTTTGTTTGGGCCTTTTTTCTCTTTTTTATGGCCTCCTTTTTTTCGTCCGGAATCTCATCCCGACTTGTGGGGGAATCATAGTCTCCACCATCCTTTCCTCACATGGGACAATGCTCTAATAATGAAAATCATCACACTTTTATTTACTTACAACTCAAGAATTACAACTCGATACTTAGAACAAAAATATGACTCTATGTGAATGCCTCCAGCGGTGTACCGGGATGTGCAATGAATCAAGAGTGACATGTATGAAAGAATTATGAAGGTGGCTTTGCCACAAATACGATGTCAACTACATGATCATGCAAAGCAATATGACAATGATGGAGCGTGTCATAATAAACAAAACGGTGGAAAGTTGCATGGCAATATATCTTAGAATGACTATGGAAATGCCATAATAGGTAGGTATGGTGGCTGTTTTGAGGAAGATATAAGGAGGCTTATGTGTGATAGAGCGTATCATATCACGGGGTTTGGATGCACCGGCGAATTTTGCACCAACTCTCGAGGTGAGAAAGGGCAATGCACGGTACCGAAGAGGGTAGCAATGATGGAAGGTGAGAGTACGTATAATCCATGGACTCAACATTAGTCATAAAGAACTCACATACTTATTGCAAAAATCTACAAGTCATCAAAACCAAGCACTACACGCATGCTCTTGGGGGGATAGATTGGTAGGAAAAGACCATCGCTCATCCCCAACCGCCACTCATAAGGAAAGCAATCAAAGAACACCTCATGCTTCAAATTTGTCACACAACGTTTACCATATGTGCATGCTACGGGAATTGCCAACTTCAACACAAGTTTTTCTCAATTTCACAATTACTCAACTAGCACAACTCTAATATTACCACCTTTATATCTCACAACAACTATCAAGCATCAAACTTCTCATAGTATTTAATGCACTCTATATGGAAGTTTTTATTATACCCATCCTGGATGCCTATTATATCAGGACTAATTTTATAGCCAAAGCAAAGTACCATGCTGTTCTAAAAGACTCTCAAAATAATATAAGTGAAGCATGAGAGATCAATAATTTCTGTAAAATAAAACCACCACCGTGCTCTAAAGAGGTATAAGTGAAACACTACAGCAAAATTATCTAGCTCAAAAGATATAAGTGAAGCACATAGAGTATTCTAATAAATTCCGATTCATGTGTGTCTCTCCAAAAGGTGTGTACATCAAGGATGATTGTGGAAAACCAAAAATCAAAGACTCAAATCATACAAGACGTCCGAAGCAAAACACATATCATGTGGTGAATAAAAATATAGCCTCAAGTAAAGTTACCGATAGACGAAGACGAAAGAGGGGATGTGTGGGAGTCCTGGATTAGGGGGTCTCCGGACAGCCAGACTATCTCCATTGGCCGGACTGTTAGACTATGAAGATACAAGATTGAAGACTTCGTCTTGTGTCCGGATGGGACTCTACTTGGTGTGGAAGGCAAGCTAGGCAATACGTATATGGATATCTCCTCTTTTGTAACCGACCTTGTGTAACCCTAACCCTCTCCGGTGTCTATAAAAACCGGAGGGTTTTAGTCTGTAGGACAACAATCACAACATACAATCATACCATAGGCTAGCTTCTAGGGTTTAGCCTCTTTGATCTCGTGGTAGATCTACTCTTGTAACACCCATATCATCAATATCAATCAAACAGGACGTAGGGTTTTACCTCCATCAAGAGGGCCCGAACTTGGGTAAAACTTCGTGTCCCTTGTCTCATGTTACCATCCGGCCTAGACGCACAGTTCGGGACCCCCTACCCGAGATCCGCCGGTTTTGACACCGACATTGGTGCTTTCATTGAGAGTTCCTTTGTGTCGTCACCATTAGGCTTGATGGGTCCTACTATCATCGATAGCGATGCCGTCCAGGGTGAGACCTTTCTCCCCGGACAAATCTTCGTATTCGGCGGCTTTGCACTGCGGGCTAATTCGCTTGGCCATCTGGAGCAGATTGAAAGCTACGCCCCTGTCCATCAGGTCAGATTTGGAAGTTTGAACTACACGGCCGACATCCGCGGGGGACTTGATCTTCGACGGATTCGAGCCACAGCTGGGCACGCCGCACTGTCTCGATGGGTATGACCTAGCTCTGCCACCGGACGGCACTCCAAAGGCCGCGCCCACACCAGCTCCAACCCTTAGCTCGGAGCCAACTGCGCCAATTGAGGACGGGTGGCTAGACACTACCTCAGGGGCTGCAGTCTCGACGGCGATCGAGCCGAACACCAGCATAATCCTCTGCGCAGCCCGTGACTCCAAGGTGCCGGACTCTCTTCCGTACCCCGAACCATCCGCGCCCCTGCCAATCGAATCCGAGTGGGTGCCAATCATGGAATTCACCTCTGCGGATATCTTTCAGCACTCGCCCTTCGACGACATTCTGAATTCACTAAGGTCTCTCTCTTTGTCAGGAGAGCCCTGGCCGGATTATGGCCAATAGGACTGGGATGCGGACGACGAAGAAATTCGATGCCCACCCACCACCCACTTTGTAGCCACTGTCGATGATTTAACTGACATGCTCGACTTCGACTCCGAAGACATCGACGGTATGGACGACGATGTAGGAGACGAACATGAACCAGCACCTATAGGGCACTGGAAAGCCACCTCATTGTATGACATATACATGGTGGATACAATCAATGAAGGCAATGGCGACGAGAGAACGGAGGATGACCCCTCCAAGAAGCAACCCAAGTGCCAACGTCAGTGGCGCCGCTCTAAGTCCCGCCAAAGCAAAAGTGGTGATACCGGCACAGGAGATAATAACACTCCGGATAGCGCCGAAGACAACAATAATCCCCTCTAGCAAGATTTAGAGCAGGAGGATGAAGGAGCCAGCTCTCCTGAGAGAGCGGCTGGCGGAGAGGAGGAGGATGACAATTACATGCCCCCCTCCGAAGACGAGGCAAGCCTTGGCGACGATGAATTTGCCGTACCAGAGGATCCCGTCGAACAAGAGCGCTTCAAGCGCAGGCTTATGGCCACAGGCAATAGCCTGAAGAAAAAGCAGCAGCAGCTTCAAGCTGATCAAGATCTGCTAGCTGCCAAATGGACTGAAGTCCTCGCGGCCGAGCAATATAAACTCGAGCGTCCCTCCAAGAGCTATCCAAGGCGCAGGTCACTTCCCCGACTGGAGGAAGAAGCATATGAAACAGCTGATCGGCCACCTCGCGGCCGGGATAGAGAGGCATTCCGGCCAAAAACTCAGCCTCCACCCCAACGCCATTCAAATAAAAAGGCATGGGGATATACACCGAACCTACAAGACATATTGGAGGACAAAGCAAAGCATTCAAGATCGATCTACAGATCACGAGGGCGCACCACTCTACGAGACGATACACGTCACGCCGGATACAGTAAAAGCAAATCCGTCCGGGCCGAACACAGCAGGCAGGACCCATCTGATCTGCGTCGCGATATAGCCCAATATAGAGGTGCCGCACACCCCTTATGCTTCACAAATGAAGTAATGGAACATCAATTCCCAGAAGGTTTCGAACCTGTAAACATTGAATTATACGACGGCACTACAGACCCCGCGGTATGTATTGAGGACTTCCTCCTCCATATCCACATGGCCCGCGGTGATGACTTATATGCCATCAAGTACCTCCCACTAAAACTCAAAGGACCAGCGCGACATTGGCTTAATAGCTTGCTAGCGGACACGATTAGCTGTTGGGAAGATCTGGAAGCCGCATTCCTCGACAACTTTCAGGGCACTTATGTGCGACCACCAGACGTCGATGACTTGAGCCACATAATTCAGCAGCCAAAAGAGTCGGCTAGGCAATTCTGGACTCGGTTCCTTACAAAGAAAAATCAAATCGTCGACTGTCCGGATGCGGAGGCCTTAGCGGCTTTCAAGCACAATATCCGAGACGAGTGGCTAGCCCGGCACCTTGGTCAAGAAAAGCCGAAATCTATGGCAGCCCTCACGACGCTCATGACCCACTTTTGTGCGGGAGAAGACAGCTGGTTGGCTCGCAGTAATAACATATCAAAGAACCATGGTACCCTAGATACCAAGGACGGCAATAGCAGGTCGCGTCGCAACAAGCATAAGCACCGCATTAACGGCGAAAGTACTGAGGATACGACAGTCAATGCCGGATTCAAAGGCTCTAAACCCGGTCAGCGGAAAAAGCCGTTCAAACAAAGTACGCCGGGTCCGTCCAGCTTGGACCGTATACTCGATCGCTCGTGTCAAATACACGGCACCCCAGACAAGCCAGCCAATCACACCAACAGGGATTGTTGGGTGTTCAAGCAGGCCGGCAAGTTAATTTCCAAAGACAAGGACAAGGGGCCGCATAGTGATGATGAGGAAGAACCTCGGCAGCCGCACACTGGAGGACAGAAGAGGTTTCCCCCGCAAGTGCGGACGGTGAACATGATATACGCAACCCACATCCCCAAGAGGGAGCGGAAGCGTGCGCTCAGGGACGTATATGTGTTGGAGCCAGGTGCCCCAAAGTTCAACCCTTGGTCCTCCTGTCCGATCACCTTCGATTGTAGGGACCAGCCCACTAGTATCCGTCATGGCGGATTCGCCGCACTGGTCCTAGACCCAATCATTGACGGATTTCACCTCACTCGAGTCCTTATGGATGGCGGCATTAGCCTGAACCTGCTTTATCAGGACACAGTGCGCAAAATGGGTATAGACCCCTCAAGGATAAAACCCACAAAAACGACCTTTAAAGGCGTCATTCCAGGCATAGAGGCCCACTGCACAGGCTCAATTACACTGGAAGTGGTCTTCGGATCCCCGGATAACTTCCGAAGCGAAGAGTTAATCTTCGATATAGTCCCGTTCCGTAGTGGTTATCACGTGCTGCTCGGACAAACCGCATTTGCTAGATTCAATGCGGTACCGCATTATGCATACCTCAAGCTCAAGATACCAGGACCTCACGGAGTTATTACAGTCAATGGAAACATAGAGCGCTCTCTTCGAACAGAGGACCACACTGCGGCCCTCGCAGCAGAAGCGCAAAGCAGCCTCTCAAGGCAATCTACCAGTTCGGCGTTTCAAAGCCCGGACACCTTCAAGCGCGCTCGGGGCAATCGGCAAACAGACCGCCTGGCACGATCTGAGCTCACCTAGCAATACGACGGCCACCCCAATCCCAGCCCAACGGCGTTGTTCGTGCCGCGCGTACATAATTACGCATTAAAAATACCATGGGTACAGATGGGGAGGGGGAGGCACAACTACGGCACGCCCCAAAACGCGGCCTAAACCGCACCAGGGGCTTCCCGTTTGGTTATTTTTCTTTTTCTTTCAGGACTTCAATCTCTGGAAACACCGCCCGACAGCTCTATTGCTGAACACATGATACAGCAACCAAGGAGGTCGACAACTACGGAATTCCAAGGTGGATATAATTCCTCAGCTTGCCCTTGGAAGGGACATAGTCCTACTCTTTTGCTTATTACACTATCTGTATCACTCTGCTTTAATGCAATTTTTTTCAATATACAATACATGACATTACGACTATTATCGCATTTTTGTTATATATATATATATATATACATATCTATGTGTTCATTAATAACGCCTAGCAACCGTACACTTTGGTACGGCCAATGCACCAGGGGCTTACATACCCACAATATGGTGTGAAAAGTCCGAACACTTCCACAAGTGCGGCACCCGAACTTATAGCATTATGTGCATCAGCTCCGAATCATGTCTTTGGTCAAATGTTGGGTTTGCCCGGCTCCTATGTTTTGGTACCTTACGTTCCGCTCTATCGGCTAAGGTAGTGCTAGGAGAACTACTGCGATTGTGCCTCGGTTCTGCCGGGTCGGGCACCTCAGTAGAGAAAGCTAAAACTGACTGTCATGATAAGGCGAGAGACTGGTCGCTGTTCGGCGAGGTTTTTCGAGTCCCTAAAGACTTATGCCGCTTAGGGCGAGGGGCCGGCTCCGTCCGGCTTATAGGCGTGTATCACGCCCCGAATTCGGTCTTCTGAATACCAGGGGCTTCTTCGAAATTTAAAATTATAGAATTCTATGGCTAAGTGTGAGTGATAAAGCATTATTAGTCCGGTTGCCTTGTTCGTTGTGCTGAACACCTCCCTCAAAGGACCCAATCATGGGAACAAGAGTGCTCAGGTTTATCCCGACATACCCCAGCACTCGTGGTATGGGGGCAGAAGCCGAGGACTAGCCATCTCTCAGATTGGATAAACAGCCAAACAGAAGGTAATATTTTAAATTCACACAAGCGTTGCATAGCGCATATGAAACAAGTTTTCATCACACAGGATACAAAACGAGCAAGTCTCATTCAAATATTACATTTTGCAAACACTCATCCGCGATAAGACGGGCGCCCAGCAGAACACCCTCATAGTACATCTCGGGGTGGCGGTGCTCCTTGCCCTCCAGCGGCCCCTCCTTGATAAGCTTCATGGCGTCTAGCTTCACCCACTGCATTTTCACACGGGCGAAGGCCCGGCGTGCACCTTCAATGCAGACGGATCGCTTGACGACCTCCAGCCGTGGGCAGACATCCACAAGCCGCCTCACCAGGCCGAAGAAGCTGTTCGGAAGGGCATCGCCAGGCCACAACCGGACTATGAACCCCTTCATGGCCTGATTGGCTGCCTTATGTAGCTCGGCCATCTGCTTCAGCTGGTCGCTCAATGGCACCGGATGTTCAGCCTCAGCATACTGAGACCAGAACAGCTTCTCCGTCAAGCTCCCGTCCCCGGCCCAGTAGAATTGTGCGGCATCGGACACACTGCGGGGCAAATCTGTGAATGCTCCTGAAGAGCTCCGGATTCGGGTAAGTAATCGGTAATTCACCGTTGCATGCTTGCTTTGCATATAGAAAGCCTTACCCACCGCTATCTCCTTCATCGCGTCGATCTCCTAAAGGGCCTTCTGGGCCTCGGCCTTGGCACTCTTCGCGCTCTCACGGGCCGCGACAAGCTCAGACTCTCTCGTCTTCAAGTCAAGCTCCAACGCCTCATGCTTTGTCATGAGAGCCTGGAGCTCTTGCTGCACCTCGCCCACCCGGGCCTCATGCCTCTCGCTCGGTGCGCTCCTGGGCCTCCTTTTCTTCGGCCTGGGACAGCGCTTGCTTCAGGGTCGCCACCTCGGTCGTGGCCCCTAGCAAACATACAATGATCTTATCATTTAGCAATCGCGTCCTTCTTCTCATCTACAGACGGGGTATTACTTACCCTTGTTCTCCTCGAGCTGCCTCTTAGCAAGGCCGAGCTCTTTCTGGGATCCCTCGAGGGCCTCCTTCAGTACGGCGACCTCCGTAGTCAGTGCGGCGGATGCCAGCAGCGAAGCCTGCATATGCATATTGACATACTTATATTAGACTCCTGCGATATTATTTGATCCTTTGTTCGGCTTTTCTTTGTGAACACCGAACAAAGCATCAGGGGCTACTATCTATGCGGTAATATTTCTACTACATTCTAAAACACTTACCTCGAAGCCTGTTAGAAGGCTAGTACAGGCTTCAGTCAATCCGCTCTTGGCGGACTAAACCTTCTGGATCACCGCACTCATGATAGTGCGGTGCTCCTCCTCGATGGAAGCGATGCGAAGTGCTTCCAACATAGTGTCCGGCGCCTCTGGGTGGACAGAGGTCACCGACACAAGCGTCTCACCCTCCTTAGAAGGGGACTGCCTGCCTGAGCTCGGATCAGTTGGAGGGTCCGGCGCGGTGTTCGACTGAGGGCCGAACTCGAAGCTTTCGGGGACCCCGTCCCCTCGGCTCCCGGAGTCCAGAAGGTCGCCTTGAGGCGCCTCCGGGACTGTCCCCCTCGATCCAGTGCCTCTTGAGATAGCACCTCGGTGTCGTCGGCCGGATGAGGGGAGCTGGCGGTCGGGACAGGATCGCTATCCATGTCTGACGAGCCCAGGGAGCCATCTAAGGATACCTCGATATTGGCTCGGGGCGGCCTGTACAATTGAGTTCGGCGTTAGGGAAAGCAATGCGACAAAGGAATCCTATGGGTTACTTCGGTATCCGAACACTTACGATCTCCCCTGGGGCTTGCCCCTGGGCAACCACTCGTCTTCACTTTCGACGGCAGCGGTGGAGCTGTCCAGAAGGAGCGTCCTTCCCTTCTTGGACCCTTCGGCCTCCCCAGTTGGGGCGGCCTTCCTTTTCTTGTCTCCCCCAGTCGGTGGGGGAGCCTCTTCGTCCTCTTCCTCGTCTTTGGGGGAAGAGTGCACCGCAGAGTCATCGGACGGTGAGTCCGACAATGCCTGGCGTCGGGAACTCTTTCGAGCTCCCTTGGCCTTCTTGGTCTTCTCCGGCACCTTATAAGGGGCCGGAGTCAGCATCTTCGTCAGAAGAGCGTCTGCGGGGCCTTCGGGCAAGGGAGCCGGACAGTCGATCTGTCCGGTCATCTTCTGTCAGACCTATCAAAGTTACGGGAGTTTAGATCCCGCATAGAGTCAATCTATATATATAAAACAAATATCCTGTAAGAGGTAAAACAACTTACCGCACTGGCGTGGCGCTTCGCGCTAAATCCACGATCCTTAGTAATGGGGAGAGGGACCACGACGCCCTTGAACAGCACCCTCCAGGCATCTTCATGAGTCGTGTCGAAGAGCCTGTTCAGAGTTCGGTGCTGCGCCGGATTAAACTCCCACAAGGTAAACTCCCGTTGTTGGCACGGGAGTATCCGGCGAATGAGCATAACCTGGACTATGTTGACAAGCTTGAGCTTCTTATCCACCATGTTCTGAATACATGACTGGAGTCCGGTCAGCTCTTTTGAATTACCCCAGGACAGGCCCTTCTCTTTCCAGGAGGTGAGCCGCATGGGGATGCCAGATCGGAACTCGGGGGCCGCTACCCAGGCGGGATCGCGCGGCTCGGTGATATAGAACCACCCCGATTGCCACCCCTTTATGGTGTCCATGAAGGTGCCCTCGAGCCATGTGATGTTGGGAATCTTGCCCACCATGGCGCCCCCGCACTCCGCCTGGCTGCCGCTCACTACCTTCGGCTTGACATTGAAGGTCTTCAGCCATAAGCCGAAGTGGGGCTTGATGCGGAGGAAGGCCTCGCACACAATGATAAACGCTGAGATGTTGAGGATGAAGTTTGGGGCCAGATCATGGAAATCTAGGCCATAGTAAAACATGAGCCCCCGGACGAAGGGATGGAGAGGGAATCCTAGTCCGTGGAGGAAATGGGTGAGGAATACCACCCTCTCATGGGGCTCGGGGGTGGGGATGAGCGGTCCCTCATCTGGGAGCCGGTGCGTGATGTCGTCGTGCAGGTATCCGGCTCTCCTCAGTTTCTTGACGTCTCCCTCCGTGACGGAGGAGACCATCCACTTGCCTCCTGCTCCGGACATGGTTGGAGAAGGTTGAGATAGAAGTGAGAGCTTGGGCGCTAGAGCTTGAGTGTGCGGGAGCGGATGAGCAAAGGAGGAAGAAGGCGTGGATAGAAAGGTGAATCCTTATCCCTTTATATGGGCAAACAAAATTGAGCGTCCCCACTTACCTGGTAAAACTCGCTTATCCCCCAAGCGCCGCAATTGATGGCGCGGTTGGGTTACCCATGCCCGTATTGATGAGAATCCCGTAATAAGGGGACACGATCTCTGCTTTGACAAGACGTGTCGAAAAACTGCCTCGCGTTATGTACGGGGCTGGTTAAATGAAACGGTTCGAATAATCACAGGGCTATGACATGATGTCATGTTACCAAAACCAGCTAGCAAGATTAGATCTGTGAAGACGTTATTCTCTCTACGGTGAAATGTGGAACTTATTTCGCAGGGTCGGACACTATCCTCGTATTCAAATTCTTCTGTGATGTATTCGGAGAAGGAACCCGCCTTGCAATGCCGAAGACAACTACGCACCGGACTCATCATCATTGAAGCCTGGTTCAGGGGCTACTGTGGGAGTCTTGGATTAGGGGGTCTCCGGATAGCCAGACTATCTCCATTGGCCGGACTGTTAGACTATGAAGATACAAGATTGAAGACTTCGTCTCGTGTCCGGATGGGACTCTACTTGGCGTGGAAGGCAAGCTAGGCAATACGTATATGGATATCTCCTCTTTTGTAACCGACCTTGTGTAACCCTAACCCTCTCCGGTGTCTATATAAACCGGAGGGTTTTAGTCCGTAGGACAACAATCACAACATATAATCATACCATAGGCTAGCTTCTAGGGTTTAGTCTCTCTGATCTCGTGGTAGATCTACTCTTGTAACACCCATATCATCAATATCAATCAAGCAGGACGTAGGGTTTTACCTCCATCAAGAGGGCCCGAACCTAGGTAAAACTTCGTGTCCCTTGTCTCCTGTTACCATCCGGCCTAGACGCACAGTTCGGGACCCCCTACCCGAGATCCGCCGGTTTTGACACTGACAGGATGCCTTCCGGGGCATCCCCAAGCTTAGGCTTTTGGCTGTCCTTGAATTTTACCTTGGGGTTCCTTGAGCATCCCCAAGCTTAGGCTCTTGCCACTCCTTGTTCCCAAATCCATCAAATCTTTACCCGAAAACTTGAAAACTTCACAACACAAAACTCAACAGAAAATCTCATGAGCTCCGTTAGTATAAGAAAACAAACCACCACTTTAAGGTACTGTAATGAAATCATTATTTATTTATATTGGTATTAAACCTACTGCATTCCAACTTCTCTATGGTTCATACCCCCGATACTAGCCATAGATTCATCAAAATAAGCAAACAACACACGAAAAATGGAATCTGTCAAAAACAGAACAGTCTGTAGTAATATGTAGGTTCCGAATACTTATGTAACTCCAAAAATTCTGAAAAATTAGGACGTCCTAAATAATTTGTATATTGATCTACTGCAGTTGGAATTGGTATTTTATCGCTCTCTGGTAAAAAAATGAAAATTATTCCGTGAGCGCATACTTTCTGTTTTTTCAGCAAGATCAAACAACAATCACCCAAGAAGATCCTAAAGGCTTTACTTGGCACAAACACTAATTAAAACATAAAAGACACAATCATAACAGAGGATAGATGATTTATTTATTACTAAATAGGAACAAAAGGCAAGGAACAAAAATAAAATTGGGTTGCCTCCCAACAAGCGCTATCGTTTAACGCCCCTAGCTAGGCATAAAAACAAGAATAGATCTAAGTATTGTCATCTTTGGTATGCAATCCATAAGTGGCTCTCATAATTGATTCATAAGGTAATTTAATTTTATTTCTAGGAAAGTGTTCCATGCCTTTTGTCGGTGTCAAAACCGGTGGATCTCGGGTAGGGGGTCCCGAACTGTGCATCTAGGTGGATGGTAACAGGAGGCAGGGGACACGAAGTTTTACCCAGGTTCGGGCCCTCTTCCGTCCTGCTTGATTAATATTGATGATATGGGTAGTACAATAGTAGATCTACCATGAGATCAGAGAGGCTAAACCCTAGAAGCTAGCCTATGGTATGATTGTATGTTATTGTTGTTGTCCTACGGACTAAAACCCTCCGGTTTATATAGACACCGGAGAGGGCTAGGGTTACACAAGGTCGGTTACAAAGGTGGAGATATACATATCCGTATTGCCTAACTTGCCTTCCACGCCAAGTAGAGTCCCATCCGGACACGAGATGAAGTCTTCAATCTTGTATCTTCATAGTCCAACAGTCCGGCCAAAGGATATAATCCGGCTGTCCGGAGACCCCCTAATCCAGGACTCCCTCAGTAGCCCCTGAACCAGGCTTTCAATGACGATGAGTCAGGCGCGCAGTATTGTCTTTGGCATTGCAAGGCGGGTTCCTCCTCCGAATACATCACAAAAGAATTTGAATACAAGGATAGTGTCCGACCCTGCAAAATAAGTTCCACATACCACTGTAGAGAGAATAATATTTCCGCAAATCTAATTTGCTGACTTGTTTTGGCAACACGACATTATGTCATGGCCCGGTGATTATCTGAACCGTTTCCTTTAACTAGCCCCGCACATAACGCGAGGCAGTTTTTTGACACGTCTTGTCAAAGCAGAGATCGTGTCCCCTTATCATGGGATTCTCATCAATACGGGCATGGGTAACCCAACCGCGCCATCGACTACGTCGCTTGGGGAATAAGCGAGTTTTACCAGGCTAGTGGGGACGCATAGTTTTGTCCGCCCATATAAAGGTATAAGGATTCACCTTTTCATCCACGCCTTCTTCCTCCTTTGCTCATCCATTTTCGCACACTCGAGCTCTAGCGCCCAAGTCCGCACTTCCCATCTCAACCTTCTCCAACCATGTCCGGAGCGGGAGGCAGGTGGATGGTCTCCTCCGTCACGGAGGGAAACATCAAGAAGCTGAGGAGAGCCGGATACCTGCCCGACGACATCGCGCACCGGCTCCCAGATGAGGGGCAGCTCACCCCCACCCCTAGGCCCCATGAGAGGGTAGTGTTCCTTACCCATTTCCTCCGTGGACTGGGATTCCCTCTCCACCCATTCGTCCGGGGGCTCATGTTCTACTACGGCCTGGATTTCCACGATCTGGCCCCGAACTTCATCCTCAACATCTCGGCATTTATCGTCGTGTGCGAGGCCTTCCTCCGCATCAAGCCCCACTTTGGCTTATGGCTGAAGACCTTCAATGTCAAGCCGAAGGTAGTGGGCGGCCGCCAGGCGGAGTGCGGAGGCGCCATGGTGGGCAAGATGCCCAATGTTACATGGCTCGAGGGCTCCTTTGTGGAGACCATAAATGGGTGGCAATCAGGGTGGTTCTACATCACCGAGCCGCGTGGCCCTGCTTGGGCAGCGGCCCCTGAGTTTCGATCTGGCATCCCCACGCGGCTCACCTCCTGGAAAGAGAAGGGCTTGTCCTGGGGTAGTTTGGGAGAGCTGACCGGACTCCAAACATGTATTCAGAAGATGGTGAACAAGAAGCTCAAACTCGTCAACGTAGTCCAGGTGTCGGTGTCAAAACCGCCGGATCTCGGGTAGGGGGTCCCGAACTATGCGTCAAGGCCGGATGGTAACAGGAGACAAGGGATACGATGTTTTTACCCAGGTTCGGGCCCTCTTGATGGAGGTAATACCCTACTCCTGCTTGATTAATATTGATGATATGGGTAGTACAAGAGTAGATCTACCACGAGATCAAGGAGGCTAAACCCTAGAAGCTAGCCTATGGTATGATTGTTGTATATGGAGTTGATGTCCTACGGACTACAACCCTTCGGTTTATATAGACACCAGATAGGGTTAGGGTTACACAGAGCCGGTTACAATGGTAGGAGATCTTGAATATCCGCATCGCCAAGCTTGCCTTCCACGCCAAGGAAAGTCCCATCCGGACACGGGACGAAGTCTTCAATCTTGTATCTTCATAGTCCAGGAGTCCGGCTGAAGGTATAGTCCGGCTGCCCGAACACCCCCTAATCCAGGACTCCCTCAGTAGCCCCCGAACCAGGCTTCAATGGCGACGAGTCCGGCGCGCAGATTGTTCGGCATTGCAAGGCGGGTTCTTCTCCAAATCCTGTGTACCTATAGGAATAATGTCCGATTTTTGTAATGTAGTGCTCCTCGGCTTCCACGCCCAATAATGGCCGTCTTCCACGTGTCAAACGAATGCGAAAAGCCGGGGCATTTTTACATCCACACCTCTAGCCGTATAAATGAGCTGCCTATTTAACGGGATGGGGATTTAGGTCCAAACCACATCTTCTCCTCTCCGTGAGTTATCATCAGAGCGCTTCCAGCAACGGTTCATTCCAACATGACCAGCTGTCACAGCTCCTCCCCTCGCCCCTCCGGTCCCAAACCCGGGGACTGGGAGAGTTGCACCATAGCGAGTTAGTGTCGCTTCAAGCCAAGGGATTTCTCCCTCAGGCATACATGGTCCCGGCCCGAGCCGGTCTCGCCACCTACAATGGCGGAAAACAAGCGGAGAGCACCCCCAATCCTTCTAAAGGAGAGCGGGTGTGCCTCGTCCCCTATCTAATAAGGGGACTGGGATTTCCAATTCATCCATTTCTCCGCGGGCTTCTGGAGTTCTACGGCCTCCAGCTGCACAATCTCACGCCCGCCTCCGTATTACATATTGCGGGTTTCGTCGCCCTTTGCGAGCTATTTTTAGGCGTTGAGGCTCATTTCGTGCTGTGGAAGAGGTTATTCTGCATGGTGCCCCGTTCTCAAGAGGGGTCTATATACCAAGTGGGCGGAGCCAAAGTATGGCACATCGCCGGGACTGGATACCTATCCGGAACCCCAAAGAAAGCGTCCGAGGACTGGCCTTCAGAATGGTTTTACATAGATGACGTCCCGCTACCGGACCCTATCCGGGTCGGTCTCCCTGAGTTCAACAGTGCTCCATTGAAGAAACGCTGAGCTGGCGTCCGCGGAGCTCTCAGAGAGAAAGCGACAGAGACGTCCTTTACCTGATGGGCCGGATAAGACTGTTGGCTCATTCCGGACTAACCATGATTGGAGTCATGGCCGCATGCATTATGCGAGGGGTGCAGCCGCTTCAATATAGAGGCCACCCCATGTGGGATTTCAACAGGGAGGATGACGCCACTCGTTACGGTCGTAAGGGGCCGGCCTCAGCCGCCTCCCTAGTAAAGATCTTATCCTCTTTGTACAAGGGAGAAAAGGAAGAATTCCTCCGCATCAACCCGTGGGCCGGATTTACTATGTACGATCCTCCGAGTTGGGTAAGTGAACAATTGCGCTTGCCCGTTGTTTTATACTCCCACGGTTAGATATGTAGTCTAACGACTTCAATGCAGGAACTGCGGCAGGAGGTAAAGGATATAAACAGCCGCCCTCCACAGCCCGAGGACCCAGAACGGTCCCTGGATCCGGACTCCGAAGAGGATCCGGACATATCGGTGGAGCTTATCGATGGGGTGTTCCATCATCTAAGCAAGGACAATACCTTGGTAGCCATTACGGCTGATTACTCAGGGTTAATCCCGGCCTCCCAGGTGACAGAAACCGGAGTCTCATTCCCTTGAGAGAGATTCCATTCTCACGTATTCCGGTGTTTCTAACGATAACCGTGTTTTGCAGGGGAGATTTCCGAGGCGGGAGGCCGAACCTGCGGCGGCTAGCCAACGAGGGGCCGCAGGGCCCCGTGGGGCAAAAAGGAATGTAGTCCGGACTGAGATGCTGGCGCAAAGGTATAGCGCACCCTCTGTTTCCCTGGTGTTATTCTGTCAGGGCATATTAATGTTCGTGCTATCTTCAGAATGAAGAGACCTCGCCAGACTACATACGGAGAGGTTTCCAATCGCGCCTCCACCAGCCAGGCTCCAACGTCTGGCCAGGAAGCGGAGGCGAGCACAAGGCGCGCACCAGATGCTCCTCCGACAGAGGATGCGGACAGGCTGTCTGCCACAAATTCTGAAGTGGAGAGTGCCATGAACCACAGGCGTCGCCGGACAATTCTACGCGACGCTTGTTTCTCCCAAGAGGCTTTAGATGCCTTTAATTCGGGAGATGCGTACCTCCGTGCCGCTCAAAATGGTTTAGCCAGAGCCACGGAGCAGTATGTAAAAGACATACGGGCAAGAAAATTTTGGTCAAATATATATATATATATATATATATATATATATATATATATATATATATATACCAGTAGCCCCCGAGACTTGAAACAGTTAGAGCAACTGATTTAAGGATCATTTAATATGCAGGTTCTTACAAAGAAGAATACCGTACTGTCCCAGGAGCTGGAAAAGTGCAAGGCCCAACTAGAGGCTGCACTAGCCGCAGCAGGGGAGCCCAAAGAGACCCCCTCAAGTAAGATACACTTTGAAAGATTAGTATTGTGCGGTGTGGGTGCAAATCTGACAAATCATATTGCAGATGGCGCCGGACTCGATCCGGAAAAGCAACAACTCTTACGCCGGCTAAAGGCCGGTGAGAGTACGTTGACAAAGGTGAGGCGAGAGAAGAATGATCTTAAGGATGCCAACACCAAGCTGGACGTCAAACTTAAAGATGTTCGTGGCCAGCTGTCGGACTCCACGAAGGAGAATCAGCGGCTTCGACGCGGCATATTTAGTAAGTGCTTGAACGAACTTTGAAAAAAGAGTTCGGCGAGGAAGTCGACTAACAGAGTAATGTCTGTAGGTATGCTCACAGGTCGTCCTGCAGAGGAGATGCCCGGTTCTACGGGTGACCTTCTTCCCGAACTCTTGCAACTGCACAAGTGAATTCGGCAGGCGATGCGAGGCGTTGCCCAAGCCTTATGGCCTACCCACTCCATGCCCGAGGGCCTTGGAGAGCTTGCGGAGAAGCTGAAGGGAGCTCGGTGGGGCTTCCAGTTGTGGAAGATATTGGCGTGCCGACAAGGCGCTAGGGAGGCCTGGGCCATGGTGAAGACCCGTTTTACGAAGTCTGACCCAAACCACATGGCCGAGGTCGGACCAGTGGGGCCTGACGGGAAGGAGATCCCTGTAAGCTTAGTATACGGCCAAGTAGAGTTGGCCGCGAAGTATTCCCAGCAGGACTGTAAATTAGACAGCCTGTTAGATGGTATAGAAGAGGAATACAATCAGTCAGAATGACTATGTAATTTTGAATTGACACGTGTAATGCCTTCTAGCCGGATTGTAGATCGTTTGTCGTTGCCGACCTTTTCGCTTCAACCTCGGGACCTGACGGTCCGGAGTGTGTCCGAATACCATAGCGGTTATATAAGAACCGGGGTATGCGTGGAGACCAGGCTAGGGGTCATTAGTGCTTTATCAGACAAGTGCCCAACTAGTTATGTTATATTACATGGTTAGTAAGAAACATCTTCCAGAGAGAATAGTTCCGTTAGGGGTTCCTTTAGCTGGGAGGCATGCCCTAAAGTGCATGTCCGGACTGCGTGAAAAGACGCAGAAAAAAGCATTTGGGGCGCATAAAATGAGTAAAAAGATCATCTTTTATTTCACCGACCGAATATTCCCTTAAGAACGCTAGCTTTCGGCTTCACCCAGTCTGAGGTACACATCCGGCTGACCCGGCAGTAACAATCGCAGAGGTGCTCCCTTTACCGCCTAGCCGAACAATCGGGAACGTAGGGGTAAGCACAGGAGCCAGGCAACCCAGCTTGGCCAAAACTTAAGTCATATCGATGCATATAATGGTGAAGAAAAGGTACATGCGGAAGTTTGACGCATGTGTTGGGCGTGAAGCCCGTATAAATAAGCTTCTGTTAAAGAAGCCCCCAGGTTTAATGAGCGCGAGTGGCGCGTCACTAGATGAGCCTTTAAGGGCTATAAAAAAGAGGGGAAGGAGAGAAATGTAAGACAGAAAAATGCAAAAAATGGACAGAGGAAGGAGACGAACACAGAGTCCAGCGCTAGGCATAGAATCTTCGGAGACGGGTGGCGTTCCACGGGTTCGGCTCGAGTCGGTTATCCGACGCATCTCGCAGGCGGTATGCCCCACCAGTCAGGACTTGGTCGATTATGAATGGACCTTCCCACTTGGGCTTGAGTTTGTCCTTTTTCTTATCCGGCAGGCGTAGAACTAGTTCGCCAACATTGTAATTTTTGGCCCGTACTTCCCTGCTTTGATATCTTTGGGCCTGCTGTTGATAAAATGCGGAACGGGCTTTTGCCACGTCACGCTCCTCCTCCAAGGCGTCCAAGTTGTCCTGCCGATCGAGCTCGGCTTCTCTTTCTTCGTACATGTGCACTCTAGGTGAGTCATGAATTATGTCGCAGGGCAGAACTGCCTCTGCGCCGTACACCATAAAAAATGGTGTGTATCCGGTGGTGCGATTTGGCGTGGTCTGCAGCCCCCATAGCACGGAGTCGAGCTCCTCTACCCAATGCGTGTTAGATTCCTTGAGGGACCGCACCAGTCTGGGTTTAATGCCGCTCATGATAAGACCATTTGCACATTCGACCTGGCCGTTGGTTTGTGGGTGATAGACGGAAGCATAATCGAGCTTGATGCCCATGTTTTTGCACCAGAGTTTTACCTCGTCGGCGGTAAAGTTTGTACCGTTATCGGTTATGATGCTGTGGGGGACGCCATAACGGTGTACAACCCCGGATATGAAGTCTATCACAGGTCCGGATTCGGCCGTTTTAACAGGCTTGGCTTCTATCCATTTGGTGAACTTATCCACCATGACCAGTAAGTATTTTTTCCTATGGGTCCCACCTTTAAGGGGTCCGACCATGTCAAGCCCCCAGACCGCAAAAGGCCAGGTGATGGGTATAGTTTGGAGTGCGGTGGGTGGCATATGGCTTTGGTTGGCAAAAAGTTGGCAACCAACACATCGTTGGACTAGGTCCTGAGCGTCTGCCCGGGCCGTCGGCCAATAAAAGCCTGTACGGAAAGCCTTGCTAACAAGGGACCGAGCAGTGGCGTGGTGACCACCGAGTCCGGCATGAATTTCAGCCAGAAGGTTCCGCCCTTCCTCTTCGGAGATGCACCTTTGAAGGACTCCGGTAGTGCTTTTCTTATAAAGCTCTCCCTCATGGACTCTATAGGCTTTAGATCGCCGCACTATGTAGCGGGCCTCGTTTTGGTCCGCCGAGAGTTCCTGCCTAGTAAGGTAGGCTAGGAATGGTTCTATCCACGGGGCGATAACCGCCATTATTACGTGGGCTGAAGGTGTAATTTCATTGGCAGAGCCTCCAATTATGTTAGATTGTTCGGCGTTGAGTGGTGCGGCTGGGTCCGGGCTGTTATTTGCGGGTTCCCCCTCCCATGCTATGGATGGCTTGAACAATCTTTCCAAAAAGATGTTGGGGGGAATGCATCGCGTTTTGCTCCGATGCGTGCTAGGACGTCCGCTGCTTGATTGTTTCCTCGGGCTATATGGTGAAACTCCAGCCCTTCGAACCGAGCTGACATTTTTAGGATGGCGTTGCGGTAAGCTGCCATTTTTGGGTCCTTGGCGTCGAAGTCTCCATTTATTTGGGATATCGCGAGGTTTGAACCCCCGCGTACCTGTAGGCACCGGATACCCATGGATACTGCTATCCGGAGACCATGTAGGAGGGCCTCATATTCGGCTGCATTGTTGGAATCCGGGTACATGATCTGGAGAACATATTGGACTGTGTCTCCTGTGGGGGACGTCAGGACGATGCCAACCCCCAGTCTGACCAACATTTTGGAGCCATCGAAATGCATAATCGAGTTTGAATATGTGCCGTACTCTTTAGGGAGCTCGGCCTCCGTCCATTCTGTGACGAAGTCGGCCAAAACTTGCGATTTAATAGCTCGCCGTAGCTTATAGGTTATATCGAATGGGAGAAGCTCGATGGCCCATTTTGCAATCTGGCCCATTGCATCGCGGTTGTTGATAATATCGTTGAGTGGTACTTCCAAGGCTACTGTTATGGAACACTCTTGAAAGTAGTGTCGTAGCTTCTGGGATGCCATGAATACCGCGTATGCAATCTTTTGATAATGCGGGTACCGTGATTTGCATGGAGTGAGGACAGTGGACACGTAGTAGACCAGCCTTTGAAGGGGGAATTTGTGTCCATCCGTTTCCCGCTCGACAACGAGCACTGCGCTGACAACTTGATGTGTTGCTGTAATGTACAATAACATTGGTTCGCCGGTGGTCGGCGCGGCCAGGACTGGGTTTGTTGCCAATATGGCTTTTATTTCATCAAGTCCGGCCATGGCGGCATACGTCCACTCGAAGTGTTCGGTGCGCTGTAGGAGGCGATAGAGGGGTAGTGCCTTTTCTCCCAAGCGGGAGATGAAGTGGCTTAAAGCCGCCACGCATCCGGTTAATTTTTGTATTTGTTTGAGGTCCTTTGGGATATCCAATTGTGACAAAGCTTGGATCTTGGCTGGATTTGCTTCAATTCCTCTACCAGATACAATGAAGCCCAAGAGCTTTCCGGCTGGAACGCCGAAGGCGCATTTTTCTGGGTTGAGCTTGATGTCATATTTTCGGAGGTTATCGAATGTAAGCCTCAGGTCGTCTACTAGAGATTCGACATGTCTTGATTTGACGACCACATCATCCACATACGCCTCCACTGTTTTGCCGATCTGGTTTGCCAGACATGTCTGGATCATGCGCTGATATGTTGCGCTGGCGTTTTTCAGCCCGAAGGGCATTGTGTTGAAGCAAAATGGGTCGTATGGTGTGATGAATGCTGTTGCGGCTTGGTCTGATTCTGCCATCTTGATTTGATGGTAACCGGAGTATGCGTCGAGGAAACACAACGAATCATGTCCTGCGGTGGCATCGATAATTTGATCGATACGGGGGAGGGGGAAGGGATCCTTTGGGCAAGCCTTGTTAAGGTCTTTAAAATCGACACATAGGCGCCAGGATTTGTCCTTCTTTGGTACCATCACCAGGTTTGCTAGCCAGTTCGGATGTTTTATGTCTCTAATGAATCTGGCCTCCAATAGCTTGGCTAGCTCCTCTCCCATAGCCTGTCTCTTGGGTTCGGAAAAACGCCGAAGGGCTTGTTTGACAAGTTTGAATCCTTTTAGGATATTTAAGCTGTGTTCGGCCAACCTGTGTGGGATCCCTGGCATGTCTGAAGGGTGCCAGGCGAAAATGTCCCAGTTCTCTCGTAGGAACTCTCGTAGTGCGGCGTCTACATCAGGGTTCAGTCGTGCCCCGATGGAAGATGTTTTATTGGGGTCCGTTGGATGGACTTGGAATTTGACTTTTTCGTCAGTTGGCTTGAAGGATGTGGATTTGGATCTCTTGTCGAGTATCACATCATCCCTGTTAACCGTGGAGCACAGCATAGTCAGTTCCTCGGCCGCTAAGGCTTCGGATAGTGCCTCAAGGGCTAATGCGGCCGTCTTGTTTTCGGCGCGGAGTGCTATGTCCGGATCACTAGCTAGAGTGATAATTCCGTTCGGTCCGGGTATCTTAAGCTTCATGTACCCGTAATGGGGTATTGCTTGGAAGATTGTGAATGCTTCCCGCCCTAGTAAAGCGTGATACCCGCTTTTGAACGGGGCCACCTGAAACGTGACTTCTTCGGACCTGTAATTATCCGGCATGCCGGACACCACATCTAGTGTGATTTTTCCTGTGCAGCGCGCTTCCCGACTGGGGATTATTCC
The DNA here is from genome assembly GCA_034509565.1 of Triticum monococcum. Classification (NCBI taxonomy): domain Eukaryota; kingdom Viridiplantae; phylum Streptophyta; class Magnoliopsida; order Poales; family Poaceae; genus Triticum; species Triticum monococcum. Next base: position 68,824,960 of record CM067843.1, on the reverse strand, counting down.
TCTAAAGGTTGTGCTGCTTCGCTCGATGCGGTTCCAGTCTATTTCCATTTTTTGAAGGGTTTCCTCATAAATGAGGTTCAGTCCGCTGCCTCCATCCATGAGCACCTTGGTGAGGCGAAAGCCGTCCACTATGGGACTGAGGACCAATGCGGCTGGTGCACGGGCTGTTCGGAATCTAGGTTCCTCACTTGCATTGAAGGTAATAGCAGTGTCGCTCCATGGATTTATTGTTGCAACTTGATAGACTTCGACGAGGCTACGGAGTGTTCTTTTTCGCATATTGTTTGATGCGAAAGTCTCGAAGACTGTGAGAATGGTACTGGTGTCCTCGGGCTGGCTTTCTGCGGCCTATAGAATTAAGAGGTCCTCGCCAATTTTGGCCACCTGCCGGAGTATCCAACATGCTCTAAGGCTGTGAGTTGGTGTGGCGTCCTCTATACTGTGAATTCTACAGGGTCCATCAAGCCACCTTTCCAGTACAGTTCCATGCCCTATAGAGGGTTTTGGCTTTTTGGTGTTTATCCCGGGTGTCCTATGATGATGCACCCTCTTAGTTCGGACGGGATTACTATTCAAGGCCGGATTATTCCAAAATTTTATTTCGGTTTCCCAGGCGCTTTCCATCGCACAGTATTTTTGTACTATGGACACCAAGTCAGCGAAGCGTGTAATATCATGACGACTTACGGCGTTAAGGATTCCATCGTCCGTGCAATTACTGCAGAAAATTGAGATTGCGTCTCCCTCGCAGCAATCCTTTATCCTGTTCATAACCAGGAGGAATCTGGCTCAGTAATGATGTACTGTTTCCTCGGGCCTCTACCTGATTTGGGAGAGATCGCTTATGTTCGGGTGGGCGGGTGTCGTTGAATCTGAAACCTCACCCAATCCAAGATTCAGAGGCCGAAGAGTTTCCGAACTCTGAAGTTCGGATTCTTGGATGTTGTCCAATGAATCTAGCCCGTTGCCTGATCCTAAGCTCAGGTCTTGAGTTACATCCTCCCCTCCATGGGTATCCGGCTTGGAGGGGTCGGGAATTTGGACGTAGCTAGTCCTTAAAATAGATGAAGGGTCGCCGCACTGCGCCTCTACCACGGCAACGTGGTGGGTGACTTGGGGAGAGTTAGTTTCTCTTAGATCGGGTTTAAGCCCAACCTAGTCGTAATCCGTAGCGACCCCCAGGGCAGCGATGCGATCCAGGAGCTCATTTACGGAAGAGAGCTCCATTGGATCTAGCTGCTCGACGAGCTCCGAGCTGACGTGTAGGTTGCTTTTGATGACCCGAGAGGTCACTGTTGGCGCAATAGCCGAACAGGCGGTCATGAGGAAACCACCTAGCCGGAGAGTTTGGCCGACAGCCAAGGCTCCCTTAGCAACGGCACCGTCTTTAAAGACGGGAGGAGGCATCCTTCCTGATTGCGACGGCACAAAGGAACTCTCAATGAAAGCACCAATGTCGGTGTCAAAACCGGCGGATCTCGGGTAGGGGGTCCCGAACTGTGCGTCAAGGCCGGATGGTAATAGGAGACAAGGGACACGATGTTTTTACCCAGGTTCGGGCCCTCTCGATGGAGGTAATAACCTACTCCTGCTTGATTAAAATTGATGATATGGGTAGTACAAGAGTAGATCTACCACGAGATCAAGGAGGCTAAACCCTAGAAGCTAGCCTATGGTATGATTGTTGTATATGGAGTTGACAGTCCCGGAGGTGCCTCAAGGCGACCTTCCGGACTCTGGGAGCCGAGGGGACAAGGCCCCTGAGGGCCCCGAGTTCGGCCCTCAGCCGAACACTGCGCCGAAACCTCCAGCGGTTTCGGACTCGGGCAGGTGGCCTCCTTCTAAGAGGGGCAAGACGCCTGTGCCGGTGACCTCTGCCCATCCAGAGGCGCCGGACAATCTGCTGGAAGCGCTTCACAGCGCTTCCATCAACGAGGAGCAACGTACTATTATGAGTGCGGTGGTCCAGAAGGTTCAGCCCGCCCAGAGCGGATTGACTGAAGCCTGTGCCAGCCTTCTAACAGGCTTTGAGGTAAGTGTTAAAATATAGGAAAAATATCACCGCATAGACAGTAGCCCCTGATGCTATGTTCGGTGTTCACAAAGAAAAGCCGAACAGAGGATCAAACAATATCGTAGAAGTCTAATATAAGTATGTTAATATGCGTATGCAGGCTTCGCTGCTGGCATCTGCCGCACTGACAGCGGAGGTCGCCGCACTGAAGCAGGACCTTAAAGGGTCCCAGGACGAGCTTGGCCTTGCCAAGAGGCAGCTCGAGGAGAACCAAGGTAAGTGATACCCTGTATATAGATATGTATATATAAAAGAAGACGCGATTGCAAAATGATAGGATCATCTTATATTTGCCAGGGGCCACGACCGAGGTGGCATCCCTGAAGCAAGCGCTATCCGAGGCCAAAGACAAAGCGGCCAAGGAGCGCGCTGAGTGGGAAAGGCAAGAGGCACGGGTGGGCGAGGTGCAGCAAGAGCTCCAGGCTCTCGTGACGAAGCACGAGGCATTGGAGCTTGACTCGAAGACACGAGAGTCCGGGCTTGCCGCGGCCCTCGAGAGCGCGAAGAGTGCCAAGGCTGAGGCCCAAAAGGCCCTCTAGGAGATTGATGTGATGAAGAAAATAGTGGCGGGTAAGGCATTCTATATGCAAAGCAAGCATGTGAAAGTAAATCACCTATTACTTACCCGGATCCGGAGCTCTCCAGGAGCATTCGCAGATTTGCCCCGCAGTGTGTCGGATGCCGCACAGTTTTACCAGGCCGAGGAGGGAAGCTCAACGGAGAAGCTATTCTGGTCTCAGTACACTGGGACCGAACACCCGATGCCTATGAGCGACCAGCTGAAGCAGCTGGTCGAGCTACACAAGGCGGCCAAACATGCCATGAAGGGCTTTATAGTATGGCTGTGACCTGGCGACGCCCTTCCGAACAGCTACTTCGGCCTGGTGAGGCGGCTAGTGGATGCCTGCCCGCAGCTAGAAGTCGTCAAGCGGTCCGTCTGTATTGAAGGTGCACGCCGGGCTTTCGCCCGTGTGAAGGTGCAATGGGCCAAGCTAGACGCCGTGAAGCTGATCAAGGAAGGACCGCCGCAGGGCAAGGAGCATCACACCCCCTGTAACATCCCAAAATTCTAATTTTGGAATGTTATAATAAATAGATAGATTGAGTGATTGTTTGTTTGTTGTGTGATTGATTGAGTGAAATTCGAAACTTTTTGAAAATTAAATGAGAGGGAATAAAAGGACTTTCCCAAACTTTCACCTTTTGCATTTTGATCTCCGTGAATTCAAATTGTTTTCAAACACAAAACCCTGGAGAAAAGATGACATGACTTCTTCCATTTATTTAAATGACAAGGGGTGTTGAAAATATTTGAATTTCATTTGCGAACATTTCCAATTCTGAAACTTTATGCAACTCAATGATTTTCACGAGAGAAGACAAAATGACTTCTTCAAATTATATGAAATATGAGTTGGGAGTTTCAAAGAAACTCAAATTAAAAAATCCATTTGAAATTATTTTTCAATTTGGGTTATTTGAGTTTTATTCAAAATTATTTTTCTCCAAAAATAAAATATATGGGAATTAGGGTAACATTATTCCCTGCAACAGAAAATTGGAGAAAAATTAATTTGAAGTCATATTGGTATTTTAAAATGATTTTATTGGATTTTATTTGACCAGCAGCACTCTTTGATTTATCTGAATTTGTATGAATTTTATTTGACTCTAGAAAAATGTTCATGTCATAGAAAATCTTTTTCTGAAAATTTTGATATATTATATGCCTATATAATATTTTCATTTATTTTTTGTTTTACTATTTTGGTTTGTTTGAAAAATGTTTTTTTAAACTCTCTCGCGCCGACCGACTGGGCCACGGCCCAGCCAGCCAGCCGGCCCAAAACGGGCGCCGCCTTCGCCCCGAGTTCGAGCGCTGCACGCACCGCCGCCGCGCGTGTCCGGCGCGGACACCGCCGCTGTTGCCCCTCCCGCAAGCTCCGCGCCGCCTCCTCCCGCATATAAACCCGGAGCCCCCGGCCCCTCTCTCTTCTCTCCCCTCGCCGCCTCACTTCTCGCCGCCGAGCCGCCGCCGCCGAGATCTACGCCGCCACCGCCCGCCGCTGCATGCCACCGCTCTCCGCCGCCACAGTCGCGCCTCGCTGCCGCCGCCGCTTGCGCCCACGCCCGTGCCGCCTACTGCCGTCGTCGGAGCTGCCTCGCTCGCCGGAGTCGCCGCCTCGCCTCATCGTTGACCTTGCCGTGGCAAACCTCGCCATCGCCGGACTCGCTAACTGCCGCTGGCGGTTTTCGATGGAAAACCGCCCGAACCAGTACAAACCAACCCGGTTTTCTTTTTAGGTTTTTCTTTAGTTCGGTTTTATTTTTATTAGATCAGTTTTTCTTTTTGCCTAGTTACTTCGAGAACGTTCACTAGTTAGGTCTTCACAGGGAACGGATTCGTTGGTTAGTGTTCGGCAGCGAACATTCGTTGTTTACAATTTTTCTTTTTCTTCTATTTTCGGCCAGGGATCTTTCTGCAAATACTTTCTTTACAGTTTAGTCCCTAAACTTCAAACGATCATTACTTTTACACCGTTTGTCCAAATCCAACGAAACCAACGCCCACATCTTAATTATGACCCCCTCTATCCAGTAAAACAACTTAAACATGTTTCTGAAAATTTTAAAAATTTGAATTAGATCAGATTTGAATTCAAACTTCGTTTGATCATAACTTGAGTTTCGTAGCTCCGTTTGAGTTGATTCTTTTTGCAAATCGAAGCTCTTGACCTAAAATTTCTGATAAGGCCAAATTCACATAATTTTTGTACTGTTAGAAATTGTTTTATGTTGCAAGAGTTATTTGCTTGGTTTTGAAGTTTTTCGAATCGTCTTCTTCGATCTGTCTGATATTTTGAGTGATTGCTTATGTGTGGTTACTATTGCTTGCTTATGATAGATTGACCGGAGTGTGATGAGTAGAACTATCAAGAGTTATGAGTGCGAATCATCTTCATCAACATTGCAGGCAAGTTCACACTTTGATCATATCCCTTTCATACCCAGTTTTTATGCATTAGTTTCACCTTCAAACATTGCATGAGTAGGATCGATAACATGTGGGTATTGGGAAGTAGTTGATGAGGTAGGAACCTATTGCCCTGCATTCAAACCTTGGGAGTTACTATTACGTTATGCTTATATTGCCATGCTATGCTCGTAGACGTGGATTGGGTTTGAGAGTATTTCATGACAGATGTGAGATTGTTAATTAATGGTTTACTTAAGGTGGCAACTTTAACACACATCTGGGTGGACTAAGGCACCTGGGTATTCCAGCGATTGCCTGTCTAGGCACCTGGGTATTCCAGGATTGCCTGTTTTTTTATGGACCGCCACCCAGGCTCAAAGGGATCATGAGATTATTCATGCTAGAAACTTCCGTGTGTAGCCACAAGCACTACAGGAATCAGCTACTTTGCCGTCCGCCACGGCGGACGGCAAAGCCATGAACGGCGGACGGCAAAGAGCTTTGCCGTCAGCCGCGGACGGCAAAATTCTCCGGCAACGTAGGCTCCGGCAAACAGTTTCTTTGCCGTCTGCTACTGATGGCAAAGTCTTTGCTGTCTGCGGCGGACGGCAAAGAGAGCGCGGCGGACGGCAAAGAGAGTGGACGGCAATAATTGTGCTGTCAGTCCGTTAAGTGGCTAACGGCAGGCCTTTGCCGTCCGCCGCCGACGGCAAAATTTCTAGTGTCTTTGCCGTCAGCCGTATGATGTCATCTACACGTCACTACATGGCAGGTTCTTTGCCGTCTGGCACTGATGGCAAAGTCTTTGCCGTCTGCCACTGTAGGCAAACTGACCAAATGGGTCAGCTCCTAGGAAGCACAGCTGGATGCCACGTGGCTTCTTTGCCGTCCGCGGCAGACGGCAAAGAGCAGGTTGCCGTCGGTGGCAGACGGCAAAGAGCCTGCATATTGGCTCTTTTATCTGTTTTTATTAAATCCAAAAATTTTCATCACAAATATATATGACATATATAGATATATTTCAAAAGGCCATTACAGAGCAAACATATAAGATATCCAACACATAACTTCATCATCCAACCATATATATTACATGCATAGTTCCATCATACATAACAAGTTCAACATAGAGGCATCCAACGATACATGCATAGTTCAACGATACAAAAGAAACAGAGAAAGGGATAAGGATCACTCCATCTATGCAAGCTTTCGTCAAGTGAATGAAATCTACAAAATGAAAAATAAGAAAGTTAGAACAAAAAGAGTAGAACAAGAAGAAGAGTAGAACAAGAAGAAGACTAGAACAAGAAGAGTATGTCATTTATGAGCTAACTTACGTGAAATGGATCATATATGAGTTAACTAAGTTGAAATGGGTCGTTTATGAGCTAGCTAAGGTGAAATGGATCATTTATGAGCTAACTTAGTTGAAATGGGTCGTTTATGAGCTAACTAAGGTCAAATGGATCGTTTTTGAGGTAACTAAGGTGAAATGGATCATTTTTTAGCTAACTTAGGTGAAGTGGATCATTTATGAGCTAACTTAGTTGAAATGGATCGTTTTTGAGCCAACTTAGGTGAAATGGATCATTTATGAGCTAATTTAGTTGAAATGGATCTTTTTGAGTTAACTTAGGTGAAATGGATCATTTAAGAGCTAATTTAGGTGAAATGGATCATTTTTTTAGCTAACTTGGTGAAATGGATCGTTTATGAGCTAAATTAGTTGAAATGGATCGTTTATGAGATAACCTAGGTAAGATGGGTCATTTTGGAGTTAACCTAGGTGAAATGGGTCATTTTAAAGCTAACGTAGGTAAAATGGATCATTTAGGAGCTAATCTAGGTAAAATGGGTCATTTTTGACCTAACTTGGATGAACTGGATCATTTATAAGCTAACCTAGGTAAAATGGGTCATTTTAGAGCTAGCTTAGGTAAAATGGATCGTCTATGAGCTAACTAAGCTAATTATGCAATTGTTGACATAAGTAAGCTAAGTACAGATTGTTTTAGAGCTAACTTAGGTAAAATGGATGGTTTTGGAGGTCAGTAAGCTTATTAAGTCATTTTGGAGGTGAAGAAGCTATAAGTCTAGGTCATTATGGTAAGCATTGGAGGAAATAAAGCTAAGTCTAGGTCTTTATGCATGTGTTAAGCAAAACAATAGATAAACTTACCAAGATCCAGGAGGTGTAGGAGCGGGGTGGCTCGTGTCGGTAGCTGGAGAAGGATCGTGCGATACTTGTCTGGAGTTACGCTGCACCAAAGATCATTTCCATTGTCTTGTTAGCATGATGACACTCAAATGTTAAGACTAGCAAGTAATGTCCATTCAAATAAAACTCACCGTGGTCCCAGGAGCAATCACTGGCATCGGTGGAGCGGTCTGACCTGTCTTCTCGCACACAGACTGCACATTTGGTTTTGACGACTCAGTCATACTAGTTAGTAATGAGACAAACACTACATGAATGTTTTGGCTAATCTGCAGAAGAAACTTACCACAAGGAACTCGTACATGGCCCTTGCCTGCATGTCATTCCGTGCCCTCTCCTCCTCCATCATCTTTGCCATCCTCTCCTCCAACTCCCGCTGCCTCTCCGCCGCCTCCGCCAGAAGTTTCTCCGTTCTATCTCTCTCACTCTGTATAGCAGCCTGCAACACCACTCACATGACCATTTGTAATCATTGATGGAAGCGCACACAATGTAATGGAGAAAGATAATTGAGTACGTATCACTAACCTTGATGGCGAGTTGCACTGGCCGTTCACGAGGCCTTATCTCAGGAGCAGAGCTCGACTGGCGCGCCTTGATCTCCGGGAGAGTGCTAGGACAACGGATAAGTCCATCTCCAATGGCTATGGAGCCATGGGACCTCCCGCCACCAGATATCATCAACAGCTCTGGATCAATGGGACCCTGGCTCAGGTAAAAGTCCTCCCCTTTCCTCGCCTTCCCCTCATCTCTATATCTCACGAGCTTGTTGTGGGAGGAGATGTTGGTGAAGTTGTTTGCATCATCGAGGTCAGACTGAGAGAAAGCCTTGACTTTCTTGAAAGAGGTAGTGTGGGCCATGGCATACAGGTCGTACACCTCTGACACCTTATCCGCCTTATTGTAGCGTGCCTGAAAGAGAGAAACAATGAAAATTAGTAATTAAAGGGCTCAAGCTAGCATGATGAATGAATTGCATGAATCATGAAGCAAACCACATACCCAGTTGCGCCCGAACTGATATAAGTTGGAGCTGCCTTGATGGTGTGGCACACCTTCCATTTGGGCACGTTTGTCCTTGGCCTCTTTGTGGAGGGCTAGCCATTGTTTTGAGCACCACTCATTGACCAACACCTCCCAACAATCCATCCGATCTGCACACCATCTCGGAGGCGCCTAAGTTAGCAAATAGAAACTTGAGCGCAACGGCTAAGAATTACTAAATGAAGGAACTCAAGTAGAGAAGGCCTTAAGAATTACCTTCATGTACTGCTCCTTACTCAAGAACTTATCGCGACACGCCAGCTTGGTCTTCTTTATACCACGCAAGGCGTAGTAGTCTCGAACAGCCTGCACTCGAGCCTCGTGCCGTAAGTTCTGGAGTAGGCGCTTGCAGACGTTCTCGATAACATGTGCCGCGTCCTCCTCGTATCCCTCCTCACACCTGTAGAATGTCTGCAATCAAATGAGACAATATTGATTAGTACAATTAATAACTAGCTAGTTGAAGATTTTTAAATGTGTAAAGGAGAAATTACCCAGAACTTTTTGATCACCATGTCTGCCCTCGTGTCGCACACGACACCGTCGATAATCTCATCTGGCGGGGCCGGGGCAGCCACGTAGTGCTCCCAGCTCAATCCAAGCTCTGGAAGCCGACCCTCACCAGGCAACGTGACAAACCCCGGGAAGTTTTGCCGGCAAAGAACTCCAAGGACGGAGTTGGGCCGGCGGACACTATGATGGTGATCCCAACCCCTGCAGCATGACAAGGCCAACGCATTAGTTATTTGAAAAAACGTGAATGCACAAGGTACAAAAATATTAAATGCACTTACGTACCTCTCCCCATCAGGGAAAATCAACCACCTCTGCTCGCGGGTCACCGGCACAGACGGGAGCCGTGTAGCACCACGCTGGTAGACGGTGCCCCCCTCCTCCTCAAGATCAGTCGGCTCCCCGCCATCATCAGCATGGCCACTCGGCTCCTCGGGCTGATCCGGCCAGGTACCCCATCTGGACGTGTGCTCCTCCGGGGTCACGTGGGCCGAACTCTCGTGGGCCGAAGGCCAGTCGACCCGAGGCTCGTGGGCCCAAGACCCGTGGACCCGAGGCTCGTGGACCGGAGTCCGTGTAGCCTCCTGCTCGGAGGAGTCCACCCTAGCAGTCACGTGCTCGGGTGAAACAGCTGGGGGTGGCGGCGAGGAAGGCGCCGTAGCAGTCACCCTACCTCCTCTCCCATGACCACGTGCCCCACCTCCTCTCTTCCTACCTCGTCCCCTGCTGGGCACCGCGGTCGATGAAGAAGGGCCCGACGGTGTGGCCATACTGTCCAGCAACGCTCGGCAGAGAGGTGCGTCTGGAATGGAAGACCTCAGAACACGCTCCCGACCAGCGCCCACCATCTTTCAACACCTGCCATGACAAACAGTAAACGAAATTAGTACAACATAAAAAAAGACCGACATGAATAATAATATGTGTATCACTTAAGTGTATCATCATCAAGTACAACATAAAAAAAATGTAATACCTGACACTACTAATAATCTCGATCAGTATCATCAATAAATGCATAATCATCATCATCACTATAATCAATGACGGGCTCATAGGGTTCATTGGCATCAACATGTGCAAGGCCACCTTGGCGTAATCGGTCAAGCATTGACAGGTCATCCGCAGCAGTAACCTCTTCTTGTTCCGGCTCTTCTTGTTCCTCCTCTGGGGTGATGTCGGATTCATTGTCGCTGTCTACTTCAATGTTTTGGGGTGAAGTATAGCGGTTCTTGAAACGCTTTTTGGAAAGACGTGTCTCTTGGAAGAATTCTCCTTCATATGTGTCTGGGTTAATGTGAGGTTCATAATCCTCTTCCTTTGGGGGAGAAAGTCTAGCACGTGGCGGCACTTCATAAACGACATCCCAACCTTTCAGATTTGGATTAGTTTGGCAGGCCCACGGTAGATAGAATACTTGGGTCGCCTGTTGAGCCATAATATAGACATCAGGAACATCTAAATGAGTGCTTTGGTTTATTTCAACTAGCCCTACATGTTCATGAGTCCTTCTAGTCTCCTTCGGCTGAAACCAATAACATTTGAAGACTACGACATTCGGTGGGTTTTCACCATAGAACAGAAGTTCATAAATTGCTTCAACTCTCCCATAATACTCGGTACCTCCTTCGCCAATAGCAGATACACAACAATTTGTTGACTTTTGGTCGGCCATAGATAGCTCTTTGCCATAGGTACGAAAGTGATACCCGTTGATGTCGTACTTGTCAAATGAACGGACCTTATAGTCAAAACCATTAGCGACTTGTCTCAATTCGGCGTCCATAGACTCTGAATTAGCCTACAAGTTTAATATGAAAGGATTGTTGCATTATGCACAAATTAGCGAATGAAATGAAATTGTCTAATAGAAATTACCGTTTGTTTGAACCAAGAGATGAAACCGGGATAGCCACCTCCTTGCTTTGCGATAAGCTCATACTCTTCGACGGAATCCTTTTGGATCTCCACTCCATACGAGAATATGGTGACGTATCGACTGTATGACATATCTAGGAATAAGAGTAGTTCAAAGGAAATATAAGTTGCGAAACAATGTACCGAGAACTTACTCGATGTACGGCCGCACTTCTATCAGGTTGTTGAAGATATACAATGAAATGGTCCGCCATTCTTCGTTATCCAAAGATACTGGATGTGAAACACTAGCTGGTGCGAGATTCCCTTTGAATAGGCTGAGGTTGGATCCACCCTTTTTAGGCTCGTCAGCATTGTACCGAGGCTTCGGATTATGCAAATGACGATTTTTGGCTTCGTAGTGCGCTGTTACGAAGTTTGCCGCCTCCTCTGTGATGAACGCCTCAGCCATCGATGCTTCAATTCTACATTTATTTTTACATTTTTCTCGAAGCGTCTTCTGCATCCTCTCAGTTGGGTAGCACCAACGATTTTGCACGGGCGCCCCCAATCTTACCTCGGTCGGGAGATGCAAAATCAAATGCTTCATTGGATTAAAGAAGCCCGGTGGAAAGATCTTCTCTAACTTGCAGATCAACTCCGGTGCCAACTCTTCCATTTCTTCTAGCACGCCAGGCGATAGTTCTTTCGCACAAAGAACACGGAAGAAATAGCTGAGTTCTGCCAGTACTAGCCATTCATCCTCAGGGATGAAGCCACGCAACATCACCGGCATTACCCGCTCAATCCATATGTGCCAATCATGACTCTTGAGACCAAATATCTTCAGTTTATCAAGATTTGCTCCCCTCTTTAGATTCGCTGCATACCCATCGGGGAACATCAACTGCTGTTGCACCCACAAGAGAATTTCCCTCATAGCTGGCCTTCCAAGATTGAACCATGCCTTTGGCTTCGTCCAGTTCTGCTTTCCTTTCGGTTCTTTCATGTTTTGTAACGGCCTATCACATAGCGCCTCCAGATCAACTCTAGCCTTAGTATTATCCTTTGACTTCCCATCTATGCCGAACAATGTACCAAAAAGTGCCTCGGTGATATTCTTCTCAGTGTGCATCATGTCGATGTTGTGTGGGCAAAGGAGGTCTTTGAAGTAAGGCAGATCCCATAAGCATGTTTTGTGAGTCCACGCGTGCTTAGTATTATACCCCTTGAAGTACCCTGGACGTTGTGGATCTGGCTTGAGAGCGTTTAACTGATCCAGGGTCTGTTGGCCTGTCAATGGAGGTGGTGCAGAGTTTTTGACAACTCTACCCCTGATGAAGTTCTTCTTGTCTTTCCTGAACTTATGGCGAGGATCCAGGAACTGTCTATGCATGTTGAAGCAAGAAAACTTGCGACCGGCCTGAAGCCAACGAAACTCAAGAGCTCCCTTGCATGTGGGGCACGGGAACCTTCCATGCACACACCAGCCAACGAATAGCGCATACGCCGGCAAGTCATGCGTCGAGTACATGTACCAGACACGCATTATGAAGTTCCGTTTGCTAAAGGCGTCGTATGTCTTGAACCCATTATCCCAAGCTTCTTGCAATTCGTCCTTAAGCGGCTGCATGTACACATTCATATTTTTGCCCGGATAGTTGGGTCCTGGAATTATCAACGTCAGGAAAATGTTCTTTCTTTGCATAATCTGTCCGGGGGGGGGGGGGGGGGGAGATTGAGTGGAAAGACAAATATGGGCCAACAACTATATTGGGCTGCCGTCATACCAAACACACTGAACCCATCTGTGCTGATGCCGACTCGAGGATGCCTCGGATCTGCCGCTTTGTTAGCATGTAATTCATCAAACTTTTTCCACGCAACACCATCCGATGTGTGTACCATCATCAGATTCCCATCTGCATCTAGTTCGGTTCTTTTGCCTGTTTTGTGCCATGTCATCTGTCTGGCCGTCTCTTCGACCATGAAAAGACGTTGAAGTCTTGGTACGATTGGCATATACCGAAGAACACTAACGGGGATTTTGGTCTGTGTCTTCTCACCCATACCGTTGTCTACCAGAATATACCTGGAAGACTTGCAAATGGGACAATAGTTCAAGTCCGCATAGTCAAGCCTAAATAAGGCACATCCTTTCTCACAGGCATGTATCTTCTCATAGGGCATCTTCAGTGCACGGAGGATTTTGTCCGACTGGTACAGGTTTGCAGGCATTACATGGCCTTTGGGTAGAAAGCGTCCAAATACTGTCATAATTGCGTCATAGCATTCTCTGCCCAACTTGAACTGAGCCTTCAGAGCCATTAATTGTGAGATGGCATCCAACTGACAAAGCTCAGTGTGCTCATGGAGCGGACGTTTCGAAGACTCCAACATTTCATTGAAGGCCTTTGCAGATTCCTCCATCTCCTCGTCCGAATCCCGAGCATTATCATAGCCTTGCACCATGTTTTCCATCCCGGTACCATGCTCGTCGGTGCGACGACGACCCACCTCAGCTTGGTCACGTTGGGCAGACTCATCATGAAATGTCCACACCGTATAATCGGGCGTAAAACCACTCTTCTGCAGGTGTTTGCCCATTTCAGCCTCTGTCTTCTTTTCCCAATTGCCGCACCGGAAACAGGGGCACCAGGTTTTCTTTTGGCCATTTGCAAATGCGGCTTGCACAAACCCCTTAGTTTTTGTGAACCATTCAGCGCTCTATTTGTTCTGACCAGTGTGACCGGTATACATCCAAGCACGGTCACTCATCTTGACTTTCAAAGCTACTGGACACACAACAATTATATATGTAATTCACCATGTATATATTCATCAGTTGATCTACTTTGTCAATTTTATTACGTCCATGCAACCTACACTCTAATAGGTAATGATAGGTCCTAATCCCACCCGTGTATGTGTAGATTGGGTTTATTTTCCCATGCTATGCTCCGGATCCGACGCAAAATTTCGGCAGCACCTCCCCGCTGTTCTCCTGATACACGTCTCTGCAATAAACAGAGAGGTTGTGTACCCGGAGAACAACAGGGGAGGCACTGACGAAATATATGCATCGGATCCGGAGCAAAGCATATGGGAAAACGAACCCAATCTACACATACTCGGGCTGTCCATGGATAGCATTGGACAATTCGAAAGAATCAAGGTTATAAATATGCAAATGCATGCATATTTATAACTATGACGCTTTCGAACGGGAGACACATATTGGTTACGCATACTGATGATTCAAGACACATATATAGCTAGCTATCAAGTTTCATCGGAATAGATCAAATAATTAATGGGGGAGGAGGACTTGTCATTTGTGCTCACCCACGAACGAAGGGGCAGAGCTCCTCAAACGCACGGCGAGGTCGTCGAACATCAAACCTCGCAGCGATGAAACAACTGCACATTTAAAACTACACGATCAACACAATTATATATGATGTTTTTCATAACAAAATCGAAAAATATATGACCTAACTAATAATTCACAAATATATGACCCCGTCGGCCTCTGGAAGGCCAAAGAACACCTTTTCGGGAGGTGTCGGTGGTCGGGGTGTCCTGTCGGTGTCGGGGTTGCAAATTTGTGTGTGTACGAGATTAGAATAACTTCAAAATAACTGACATAATTTTGTATTTTTCCTGATCAGAAAAATACATGAAAAAGAAAGGAGGTAGAAATTTTTTTGGATTTATGGTTAAAGAAGAAAAAGAAGAAAACAGGGGTTCTGTTGAATTTCAAGTATTCAGTTTCACCAATAAGATACGGAGACTTGCTTCACATTTGGAATTACACAAAAAAGATTTTTCATCGGAAAGAGGTCTCTCGGGGTCGGGGTCGGGGTGTCGGGGTGCCGTGTCGGTGTCGGGGTCGGGGTGTCGGGTCAGGCTCGGGGTCGGGGTGTCGGGGTCGGGGTCTCGGGGTCAGGGTGTCGGGTCGGGGTCGGGGTGCCGTGTCAGTGTCGGGGTCGGGGTGTCGGGTCAGGCCCGTGGTCGGGGTCTCGGGGTCGAGGTGTCGGGTTGGGTGCCGGGTCAGGGTCGAGGTCTCGGGGTCGGCGTGTCGGGTCAGGCTCGGGGTCGGGGTCTCGGGGTCGGGGTGTCTGGTCGGGGTGCCGGGTCGGGGTCGGGGTGCTGTGTCGGTGTCGGGGTAAGGGTGGGTGTGGTGTCAGGGTGTCGGTCTCGGGGTGTCGTGTCGGTGTCGGGGTCAGGGTCTCGGGGTCGGGGTGTCGTGTCGGGGTGCCGGGTCGGGGTCGGGGTGCCGTGTCGGGTCGGGGTTTTTTCCTCTTCTTTCCTTTTCTTCTTCTTCCTTTTCTTCCTTTCTTCCTTTTTTTCCTTCTTCTTCTTCTTCCTCCTTTCCCTTTTCCTCTTCTTCTTCTCCTCCTCTCCTCTTTTTTCTTCTTCTTCTTCCTCTTCTTCTTTTTTCTTCTCCTCCTCCTCTTCTTCTTCTTCCTTTCCTTTTTCCTCTTCTTCTTCTCCTCCTCTCCTCTTTTTCTCTTCTTCTTCTTCTTTCCTCAAACTAAACTAAACCTAAAACTAAAACTAAACTAAACATAAACATAAAACTAATAAAACAGAAAAAAGGAAAAAACTAAATCTAAACCTAAAACTAAACTAAAACTAAACCTAAAACTAAAACTAAATCTAAACTAAAACTAAAAAAGAAAAAACAGAAAAAAAACAGAAAAAAGGAGGGGGGCTCACCTGGGGTAGGGCCGGTGGAGGAGGGGGGCGGGGCGGTGGAGGAGCTGGCTGGGGCGGTGGAGGAGCTGGCTGGGGCGCCGGGGCGGCCTGGGGCGGCGAGGGGCCGGGCCCGGGGCGGCGTGGGGGGGGGGGGGCGACAGGGCGGCGGGGGGCCGGGGCGGGGGGGGGGGAGGGGGCGACGGGGCGGCGGCGGCGGGGGCGAGAGGCGGCGGCGCGCGGCGGTGGGGTGGGAAGTGGTGGCGGGGCGAGGAGAGAACAGAGAGGGGCGGGGGGCACGGGCCATTAGATACTGCCCTCTTTGCTGTCTGCCCCTCTTTGCCGTCCGCCCTTTTGCCTCTTTGCCGTCTGCTGGCAGACGGCAAAGAGGTGGGCCGTTAAGTTTTTCCCAAACGGAGGGGGGTGGGGGCCACCTCTCTCTTTGCCGTCCGCCAGCAGACGGCAAAGAATCTTTGCCGTCAGCTGGCGGACGGCAAAGATCTGGCGGACGGCAAAGAGCTTCTTTGCCGTCAGCCAAATGTTTGCCGTCTGCTTTTTGGTAGCTGATGGCAAAGAGCTTCTTTGCCGTCAGCTAGCTGACGGCAAAGAGCTGGCAGATGGCAAATTAGCTGATTCCAGTTGTGAAGCTACTATGGGCTCTAGCATAGTTGACTAAGTCATGCGAACTCTTACACTGGTAGACTAGCAGAAGTAGGGGATGTAGGTGGTACGGTCTACCCATAGTAAGGTGCTCTTGCTTCTGAAAGACTATGTCTCGGTCATCCGTTTCTCAAACACCATGTAGTGCGAGAAATCCAATGGAGGAGATCGAGTCTTGTGGGGAAAAGTGCGCAAACCTCTGCAGAGTGTATAAACTAATCATGGTTAGTCGTGTCCCCAGTTATGGACATCTTGAGTATCTAGTACCTGGATTATCATGTGAATCTCAACATGTTACTCTAAATTAATTTTTGATGGGTTTGTTTAATGATGATGCTTAATTGGGACTGAGAATGCCGTCAACCATTCTCAATGTTTAACAACCACCATGATAGTTAAATAAATTTATTCCTTTGCAGTAGGGAAAAATTGGCTTTTCGCAAAAACATTATAACCATAGAGCTTTTCCACCAACCATATATGCATGTAGTGATAGCCATTGTTCATCATTTCTCCCTCTGGTGTGAATTTGCCAGTACATTCAATGTACTGACCCTTTGTGGCTGCAACATCTCATGTTGTAGGAATCTTATGACAAGTAAGTGATACGTTAGGGTTACGATTTCGACACTCAACTTTGCCGTTGGTGTTGATGGGAATCCACAACCTTGTTACTTCCGCTATTTGGATTGAGGTAATAGTATTTACGTTACTTTTACATGTGATTTACCTCTGTTATAAATCCTCGAGTACTATGTGTGTCAGTGTACTGATCCAGGGATGACACTTAAGCACAGAGACTTGATCCATTCGGGTCGGGTCGCTACACCCCTGAAATTTATTATGAGGGTGTCCTGAAGGGTGCCCGTCTTGTAGCGAACGAATGTTCAAAGGATGTAATATTTGAGTAAACTTGCTTGTGTGATCCTGTATGATGAAAACTTGTTTCATATGCACTATGAAACGCTTGTTTGAATTTAAAATATTACCTTCCGTTTGGCTGTTTATCCAATATGAGAGATGGCTAGTCCTCGGCTTCTGCCCCCATGCCGCGAGTGCTGGGGTGTTCGGGATAAACCTGAGCACTCTTGTTCCCATGTTTGGGTCCTTCGAGGGAGGTGCTCAGCACAGCGAACAAGGCAACCGGACTAATAATGCTTTATCACTCTCACTGAGGCATAGAATTCTATAATTTTAAATTTCGGCGAAGCCCCTGGTATTCGGAAGGCCGAATTCGGGGCGCAATACACGCCTTTAAGCCGGGCAGGACCGACTCATCGCTCTAAGCGTCATAAGTCTTTAGGTACTCCAAACCTCGCCGAACAGCGACCAGTCTCTCGCCTTATCATGACAGTCAGTTTTAGCTTTCTCTACTGAGGTGCTTAGCTCAGCAGAACCAGGGCACAATCGCAGTAGTTCTCCTAGCGCTACCTTAGCCGCTAGAGCGGAACGTAAGGTACCAAAACATAGGAGCCGGGCAAACCCAACATTTGACCAAAGACATGATTCGGAGCTGATGCATATAATGCTATACGTTCGGGGTGCCGCACTTGTGAAAGTGTTCGGACTTCTCACACCGCATTGTGGGGTACTTAAGCCCCTGGTGTATTGGCCGTACCAAAGTGTACGGTTGCAAGGCGTCATTAAGGAACACATATATAAAAATGAAGAATGCAATAATAGTCTTAATGCTATGCATTGTTTATTCAAATAGATGCGTTAAAGCAGAATGATACAGATAGTGCGATAAGCAAAAAGTTGGACTGTGTTCCTTCCAAGGGCAAGCTGAGGAATAGTATTAAATCAAATATTTTCACTTGTTATCGTAATCCACCTGGTAGTTCCGTGGTGTGACATAGCTTTTTGCCTCCTTGGTTGCTGCATCTTGTGTTCGACAATCATGCTGCAGGACAGGGTTTCCAGAGATTAAAGTCCTGAAAGAGAAAAATAATAGAGCAGGAAGCCCCTAGTGCAGTTTAGGCCGCCTCTTGGGGCGTGCCGTAGTTGTGCCCCCCTCCCCACCTGTGCCCATGGTATTTTTAATGTGTAATTATGTACACGTGGCACAGATTTTGCCGCTTGGCTGGGACTGGGGTGGGGGCCGCATTGCTACGCGAGCTCAGATCGTGCCAGGCGGTCTAGTTGCTGATTACTCCGAGCACGCTTGAAGGTGTCCGGGTCTTGAAACGCCGAACTGGTGGATTGCCTTGAGAGGCTGCTTTGCACTTCTGCTGCGAGGTCCCCAGTGCGCTCCTCCGTACGGAGAGAGCGCTCTGTGTTTCCATTGACTGTGATGACCCCCCGGGGTCCTGGAATATTAAGCTTGAGGTATGCATAATGCGGTACCGCATTGAATCTCGCAAATGCGGTTCGCTCGAGCAGTGCATGATAGCCACTGCAGAACATGACTATATCAAAGATTAATTCTTCGCTTTGGAAGTTATCCAGGGATCCGAAGACCACTTCCAGTGTAATTGAGCCTGTGCAATGGGCCTCTACACCTGGAATGACGCCTTTAAAGGTCGTTTTTGTGGGTTTGATCCTTGAGGGGTATATACCCATTTTGCGCATTGTGTCCTGGTAAAGTAGGTTCAGGCTGCTGCCGCCGTCCATAAGGACTCGAGTGAGGTGAAATCCGTCAATGATTGGGTCTAAGACCAGTGCGTTGAATCCGCCGTGACGGATACTAGTGGGGTGGTCCCTGTGATCGAAGGTGATCGGGAAGGAGGACCATGGGTTGAACTTTGGGGCGACTGGCTCCAACGCATATACGTCCCTGAGCGCGCGCTTCCGCTCCCTCTTGGGGATGTGGGTTGCGTATATCATGTTTACCGTCCGCACTTGTGGGGGGAACCTCTTCTGTCCTCCGGTGTTCGGCTGCTGGGGCTCCTCTTCGTCATCGCTGTGTGACCCTTTATCTTTATCTTCGGCAATTAACTTGCCGGCCTGCTTGAACACCCAGCATTCCCTGTTGGTGTGGTTGGCTGGCTTGTCAGGGGTACCGTGTATTTGACACGAGCGATCGAGTATGCGGTCCAAATTGGACGGGCCTGGAGTGCTTCTTTTGAATGGCTTTTTCCGCTGACCGGGTCTAGAGCCTTTGAATCCAGCATTGACTGTCGTATCCTCAGTATTATCGCTGTTAATGCGGCGCTTATGTTTGTTGCGACATGACCTGCTATTGCCGTCCTTGGTATCTGAAGTACCATGGTTTTTTGATATGTTGTTACTGCGAGCCAGCCAACTGTTTTCTCCCGCACAGAAGCGGGTCATGAGTGTCGTGAGGGCTGCCATAGATTTCAGCTTTTCCTGTCCAAGGTGCCGGGCAAGCCACTCGTCGCGGATGTTATGCTTGAAGGCTGCTAGGGCCTCTGCATCCGGACAGTCAACGGTTTGATTTTTCTTTGTTAGGAACCGTGTCCAGAATTGCCTGGTCGATTCTTCTGGCTGCTGAATTATGTGGCTCAAGTCATCGGCGTCTGGTGGTCGCACGTAAGTGCCCTGAAAGTTGTCGAGGAATGGGGTTTCCAGATCTTCCCAATAGCTAATGGACTCTACTGGCAAGCTGTTAAGCCAATGTCGTGCTGGTCCTTTGAGCTTTAGTGGGAGGTATTTGATGGCGTGTAAGTCATCGCCGTGGGCCATGTGGATGTGGAGGAGGAAATCCTTGATCCATACCACAGAATCTGTTATGCCGTCGTATGATTCAATATTTACGGGTTTGAAACCCTCTGAGGTTTGATGATCCATTACTTCGTCTGTGAAGCATAGGGGGTGTGTGGCGCCTCTGTATTGGGCTATATCGCGACGCAGCTCGAATGGGTCTTGCCTGCTGTGTTTGGCCCGGCCGGATTGACTTTTACTGTATCCGGCGTGACGTATATCGTCTCGCATAGTGCCGCGCCCTCGTGATCCGTAGATCAATCTTGTATGTTTTGCTTTGTCCTCCAATACGTCTCGCAGGTCTGGCGTGTTTCCCCATGCCTTTTTATTTGAATGGCGTCAGGGTGCGGGCTGAGCTTTTGGCTAGAATGCCTCTCTATCACGGCCACGAGGTGGCCGATCAGCCGCGTCATACGCTTCTTCCTCCAGTCGAGGTAGCAACCTGCATTTTGGGTAACTCTTGGAGGGGCGCTCGAGTTTATATTCCTCGGCTGCGAGGACTTCAGTCCATCTGTCAGCTAGCAGATCTTGATCAGCTTGAAGCTGCTGCTGCTTTTTCTTAAGGCTATTTGCCGTGGCCATAAGCCGATGCTTGAAGCGCTCTTATTCAACGGGATCCTCTGGCACGACGAATTCGTCATCACCGAGGCTTGCCTCGTCTTTGGAGGGGGGCATGTAATTATCATCCTCCGCTTCTCCATCTGCCGCTCTCTCAAGAGGGCTGGCTCCTCCATCCTCCTACTCTAAATCTTGCTGGAGGGGATTGTTGTTATCTTTGGCACTATCCGGAGTGTTATTATCTCCTGTGCCGGTATCACCACTTTTGCTTTGGCGGGACTTAGAGCGGCGCCGCTGACGTCGGCGCTTGGGTTGCTTTTTGGAGGGGTCATCCTCTGCTGTCTCGTCGCCATTGCCTTCTTTGGGTGTGTCCACCAGGTCTATATCATATGATGAGGTGGCTGTCCAGTGCCCTGTGGGCAGTGGTTCATCTTCGCCTCCCGCATCGTCGTCCATGCCGTCGATGTCTTCGGAGTCGAAGTCGAGCATGTCGGTTAAGTCATCGACAGTGGCTACTAAGTGGGTGTGGGTGGGCCGTGAATTTCTTCGTCGTCCACGTCCCAGTCCTGCCAGACATAGTTCGGCCAGGATCCTCCTGACAAGGAGAGAGACCTTAATGAGTTTAGTATGTCGCCGAAGGGCGAGTGCTGAAAGATATCCGCGGAGGTAAACTCCATGATCGGCGCCCAATCGGATTCGATAGGAACGGGCGCAGGCGGTTCGGAGTCCGTGGCCGGAGAGAGATCCGGCAGTTTGTCAACACGACTCTCATGCAGAGTAAGGTCGATGTTTGGCTCGATCACCGATGAGGGTAAGGCCTCCGTGGCGAGGTCCATCCACCCATCTATGGACGGTGCAATTGGCTCCAAATTGAGGGTCGGAGCGGCTGCCGGTGCGATCTCCTGAACACCGTCGGATGGTAGAGCTTAATCGTACTCATCATGACCGCGTGACGCACAAGGTAGAGGCTCGAATCCGTCGAAGATCAAGTCTCCGCGGATATCGGCCGTGTAGTTCAAGCTTCCAAACCTGACTTGATGGCCAGGGGCGTAGTTTTCAATCTGCTCTAGATGGCCGAGCGAATTGGCCCGCAGTGCAAAGCCGCCGAATACAAAAATCTGTCCGGGGAGAAAAGTCTCACCCTGGACTGCATCGCTAATGAGGATAGAAGGAGCCATCGAGCCTAACGACGATGACACAGAGGAACTCTCAATGAAAGCACCAATGTCGGTATCAAAACGGGTGGATCTCGGGTAGGGGGTCCCGAACTGTGCTTCTAGGCGGATGGTAACAGGAGGCAGGGGACACGAAGTTTTACCCAGGTTTGGGCCCTCTTGATGGAGGTAAAACCCTACGTCCTGCTTGATTAATATTGATGATATGGGTAGTACAAGAGTAGATCTACCACGAGATCAGAGAGGCTAAACCCTAGAAGCTAGCCTATGGTATGATTGTATGTTATTGTTGTTGTCCTACGAACTAAAACCCTCCGGTTTATATAGACATCGGAGAGGGCTAGGGTTACACAAGGTCGGTTACAAAGGTGGAGATATACATATCCGTATTTCCTAGCTTGCCTTCCACGCCAAGTAGAGTCCCATCCAGACACGAGACAAAGTCTTCAATCTTGTATCTTCATAGTCCAATAGTCCGGCCAAAGGATATAATCCGGCTGTCCGGAGACCCCCTAATCCAGGACTCCCTCACCTTTCCTTAACGGAAATTGGAATCTAATATTTCCTTGGGAAACGTTTCTACCCGGCGCGCCGGCTGAAACATTATGCCGGACGCACGCGGGCGTAACACATGGTGGGGCCAGGGGCGGAACACATGGTGGGGCCAGACACCATTTATTCTTCTCCCGATCCCTTATCTCTTCTAGCTTTCATGATGCATGTTTGCTCTCCTCCACTCATTCCCCTTCCTTCCTCTATCTTCTTTTCCCTTCTACCTTCCATGCCGGAGCACAAGTCGGGGTTGTTGCCGCTTTTTTCTGCTGTGGGTAAAGGCTGTCATGGGCTGTGTCCGGCGAACTGGAGGGGTGGCGGCGCTGCAGACTGGAGTAGGAGAGCGGTGCTGTGGATAAAACTTTGAGATGTGATGCAAGGCTGGGGAGAGGAGTTGCAAGGTTCTGCAACCGATGGAGCTAGAAGCTCAACTAGCACGCGTGAGACCACGCCGGCGACTCCTCGATGTAAGCTGAAAGCTTCTACCGGCGTGCTAAAAAGCTACGACCGGAAATGGCGAAAGCTGCAATAGGGCATCCATGCCGACCCGCCGGCGACCACCAATGTTACAACTAGCAAAGCTGAAAGCTTCTACCAGTGAGCTAAAAAGCTACGACCGGCGACAACAAAAGCTGCAATCGAGCAGCCAGGCGAACCACGAGCAGTGATGCAGGGATGCTACAACCGGCACTAAGGATGCTACAACAGGCACCACTGAGAGCTGGAACCAGCCACCGGCGATGCTACGACCCACGCAATTCCAGCTTTTTTGATGTGGGAGGACGAATGCAGAGATGCTGCAACCAGCCACCGGAGTGCTACCAAGGGCATCACCAGAAGCTAGATCCGACATTTTTTTTGCTACCATCATCTTTTCTTACTAGAAACAGGTTCAGATTTTTGCTTCCACCATGTACTGATTTTGCTGGATCTAGTCATTGTTTTTGCTTCCACCATGTTCTGAGCTGCGACCATGGGGGAGTCACCGGGCTTCCGTCGATGAGTTGGCCGGTGCTGTATTAGAAGCATGTGAGGATATGGGGGAGGAGAAGGTGCGGGGGTGTAGGACATGGCCATGTGGGGAGACGATGGGGGAGTGGAAGTGGAGACTCGACTACGGCGAACTCCCACCCATGGCGGGGGCATCGACCCTGCATGATGGACGGGGCAGGTCGATTTGACAGGGCGAGGTTTTTTTTCCCTGCTCGCGGGGAACGATAGGTGGGGGAACGAAGCGGGGGAGAAAGACGATGGGTAACGATGCCCATCGACGGCTGTGCGGGGTTTAATCAGACGGCTAGGGCCCGACCGGCCCAAATTTGGGCCGGCGCACCGGAGCCTAGTGTTGGCCTATTTCCTTCTTTCATGTCAATAATTGCACCAATCTATCTAAGGAAAGGTCTACCAAGAATAATAGGACATGTAGGATTGCAATCTATATCAAGAACGATGAAATCTACGGGCACATAATTCCTATTTGCAACGATAAGAACATCATTAATCCTTCCCATAGGTTTCTTAATGGTGGAATCCGCAAGATGCAAATTTAAAGAACAATCATCAAATTCACGAAAACCTAACACATCACACAAAGTTTTTGGAATCGTGGAAACACTAGCACCCAAATCACATAAAGCATATCATTCATGATCTTTAATCTTAATTTTAATAGTAGGTTCCCACTCATCATAAAGTTTTCTAGGGATAGAAACTTCTAATTCAAGTTTTTCTTCATAAGATTGCATTAAAGCATCAACAATATGTTTAGTAAAAGCTTTGTTTTGATCATAAGCATGAGGAGAATTTAACATGGATTGCAACAAGGAGATACAATCTATCAAAGATAAATTATCATAATTAAATTCCTTGAAATCCAAAATAGTGGGTTCATTGATATGTAAAGTTTTGACCTCTTCAATCCCACTTTTACCAATTTTTGCATCAAGATCTAAAAACTCCGAATCATTGGGTCGCCTTTTAGCTAAAGTTGACTCATCTCCAGTCCCATCATTATCAAGATTCATATTGCAAAACAAAGATTTAATAGGAGACACATCAATCACTTTTAGATCTTCATCCTTATTATCGTGAAAACTAGAAGAACATGCTTTGATAAAGCAATCTTTTTAGCACGCATCCTAGTGGTTCTTTCTTTGCACTCATCAATGGAAATTATCATGGCTTTGAGAGACTCATTGATATCATGCTTAGGTGGAATAGATCTAAGTTTCAAAGAATCAACATCAAGAGAAATTCTATCCACGTTCCTAGCCAACTCATCAATCTTAGGCAATTTTTATTCAAGCAAAGCATTGAAATTCTTTTGCGAAATCATAAATTCTTTAACACTAGTCTCAAAATCAGAGGGCATCTTATTAAAATTTCCATAAGAGTTATTGTAGGAATTACCATAATTAGTAGAGGAATTACTAGGAAACGGCCTAGGATTATAGTTTCCTCTATAAGCGTTGTTACCAAAATTGTTCCTACCAACAAAATTCACATCCATAGATTCATTATTATTCTCAATCAAAGTAGACAAGGGCATATCATTAGGATCAGAAGAAACACTCTTACTAGCAAATAATTTCATAAGTTCATCCATCTTTCCACTCAAAACATTAATTTCTTCTATCGCATGCACCTTTTTATTAGTAGGTCTTTCAGTATGCCATTGAGAATAATTAACCATAATATTATCTAGGAGTTTAGTAGCTTCTCCTAAAGTGATTTCCATAAAAGTGCCTCCCGCGGCCGAATCTAAAAGATTTCTAGAAGCAAAATTCAATCCGGCATAAATTTTTTGTATAATCATCCACAAATTTAAACCATGAGTAGGGCAATTACATATCATTAGTTTCATTCTCTCCCAAGCTTGTGCAACATGTTCATGATCAAGTTGCTTAAAATTCATAATGTCATTTCTAAGAGAGATGATCTTAGTGGGAGGAAAATACTTAGAGATAAAAGCATCTTTGCACTTGTTCCATGAATCAATACTATTTTTAGGCAAAGACGAAAACCAAGCTTTAGCACGATCTCTAAGCAAAAAGGAAATAGCTTCAATTTAACAATATCATTATCGACATCTTTCTTCTTTTGCATGTCACACAAATCAACGAAGCTATTTAGATGGGTAGCGGCATTTTCACTAGGAAGGCCGGAAAACGGATCTTTCATGATAAGATTCAGCAAAGCAGTATTAATTTCACAAGATTCAGCATCGGTAAGAGAAGAAATCGGAGTGCTAATAAAATCATTGTTGTTGGTATTGGTGAAGTCACACAATTTAGTGTTATCTTGAGCCATCATGACAAACAAGCAAACTAACACACAAGCAAACAAAAAGGAAGCGGGCAAAAAGAGGCAAATAGAGAAAGAGAGGGAGGATAGAGAGAGAGGGCGAATAAAACGGCAAGGGTGAAGTGGGGGAGAGGAAAACGAGAGGCAAATGGCAAATAATGCAATGCAGGAGATAAGGGTATGTGATGGGTACTTGGTATATTGACTTTTGCGTAGACCTCCCCGGCAACGGCGCCAGATATCCTTCTTGCTACCTCTTGAGCACTGCTTTGGTTTTCCCCGAAGAGGAAGGGATGATGCAGCAAAGTAGCATAAGTATTTCCCTCAGTTTTTGAGAACCAAGGTATCAATCCAGTAGGAGGCTACGCGCGAGTCCCTCGCACCTGCACAAAACAAATAAATCCTCGCAACCAACGCGATAAGGGGTTGTCAATCCCTACATGGCCACTTACGAGAGTGAGATCTGATAGATATGATAAGATAATATTTTTGGTATTTTTGTGATAAAGATGCAAAGTAAAATAAAAGCAAAGTAAAAAGCAAAGGAAATAACTAAGTATTGGGAGATTAATATGATGAAGATAGACCCGGGGGCCATAGGTTTCACTAGTGGCTTCTCTCGAGAGCATAAGTATTCTACGGTGGGTGAACAAATTACTGTTGAGCAATTGACAGAATTGAGCATAGTTATGAGAATATCTACGTATGATCATGTATACAGGCATCACGTCCGAGACAAGTAGACCGACTCCTGCCTGCATCTACTACTATTACTCCACTCATCGACCGCTATTCAGCATGCATCTAGAGTATTAAGTTAATGAAAACAGAGTAACGCCTTAAGCAAGATGACATGATGTAGAGGGATAAACTCATGCAATATGATGAAAACCCCATCTTGTTATCCTCGATAGCAACAATACAATACGTGCCTTACTGCCCCTACTGTCACTGGGAAAGGACGCCGCAAGATTGAACCCAAAGCTAAGCACTTCTCCCGTTGCAAGAAAGATCAATATAGTAGGCCAAACCAAACTGATAATTAGAAGATACTTGCAAAGATAACCAATCATACATAAAAGAATTCAGAGAAGATTCAAATATTGTTCATAGATAGACTTGATCACAAACCCACAATTGATCGGTCTCAACAAGCACACCGCAAAAAGAAGATTACATCGAATAGATCTCCACAAGAGAGGGGGAGAACATTGTATTGAGATCCAAAAAGAGAGAAGAAGCCATCTAGCTACTAACTATGGACTCGTAGGTCTGAGGTGAACTACTCACACTTCATCGGAGGGGCTATGGTGTTGATGTAGAAGCCCTCCGTGATCGATGCCCCCTCCGGCGGAGCTTCGGAACAGGCCCCAAGATAGGATCTCGTGGATACATAAAGTTGTGGCGGTGGAATTAGGGTTTTGGCTCTGTATCTAATCGTTTGGGGGTACGTAGGTATATATAGGAGGAAGGAGTACGTCGGTGGAGCAACAAGGGGCCCACGAGGGTGGAGGGCGCGCCTGGGGGGTAGGCGCGCCCCCTACCTCGTGGCCTCCTCTTTTGTGTCTTGACGTAGGGTCCAAGTCTCCTGGGTCTTGTTCGTTGAGAAAATCACGTTCCCGAAGGTTTCATTCCATTTGATATTCCTTTTCTTCGAAATCCTAAAACAGAAAAAAACAACAATTCTGGGCTGGGCCTCCGGTTAATAGGTTAGTCCCAAAAATAATATAAAAGTGGATAATAAAGTCCAATAATGTCCAAAACAGTAGATAATATAGCATGGAGCAATCAAAAATTATAGATACGTTGGAGACATATCACACCTCTGTTCCATGGTCACCATCAAGCACGCTTTCACGTGACTGCGAGAGTGTTGCCTTGTCTTACCTACTCCTATGAAGTTGAACCTAAAGCGGCCATGGAGTACGATCTCTCCCCAGCCAACTTGAACGACGAGTACATGTTGTGGTGCATCGCGGTGTGGTGAGTAGGATGGCAAGGAGCGACAAAGGCGGTTCCGGTTTAAGGCAGAGGCGGGACTGAAAATATCGATGTTGTTAGGGCAATGCTCTAATGATCAGAAGAAACACTCTTATTAGCAAACAATTTCATAAGTTCATCCACCTTTCCACTCAAAACATTAATATCTTCTATAGCATGAACCTTTTTACTAGTAGATCTTTCGGTGTGCCATTGAGAATAATTAACCATAATATTATCTAGGAGTTTAGTAGCTTCTCCCAAAGTGATTTCCATAAAAGTGCCTCCCGCGGCCGAATCTAAAAGATTTCTAGAAGCAAAATTCAATCTAGCATAAAAAATTGTATAATCATCCATAAATTCAAACCATGTGTAGGGAAATTATGTATCATTAATTTCACCCTCTCCCAAGCTTGTGCAACATGCTCATGCTCAAGTTGCTTAAAATTCATAATATCGTTTCTAAGAGAGATGATCTTAGCGGGAAGAAAATACTTAGAGATAAAAGCATCTTTGCACTTATTCCATGAATCAATACTATTTTTAGGCAAAGAAGAGAACCAAGTTTTAGCACGATCTCTAAGCGAAACGGAAATAGCTTCAATTTAACAATATCATTATCCACATATTTCTTCCTTTGCATATCACACAAATCAACAAAGCTGTTTAGATGGGTAGCGACATCTTCACTAGGAAGGCTAGAAAATTGATCTTTCATAACAAGATTCAACAGGGCGATATTGATTTCACAAGATTCAGCATCGGTAGTAGGAGCAATCGGAGTGCTAATAAAATTATTATTGTTGGTATTGGAAAAATCACATAATTTAGTATTATCTTGAGCCATCGTGACAAATATCAATCTAACACACAAACAAACAAGAGGCAAGCGAAAAGAGACGAATGGAAAAAGGGCGAATAAAATGGCAAAGGTGAAGTGGGGGAGAGGAAAACGAGAGGCAAATGGCAAATAATGTAATGCAAGGGATAAGAGTTTGTGATGGGTACTTGGTATGTCTTGACTTGAGCGTAGATCTCTCCGGCAACGGTACCAGAAATCCTTCTTGATACCTCTTGAGCATGGGTTGGTTTTCCCTTGAAGAGGAAAGGGTGATGCAGCAAAGTAGCATAAGTATTTCCCTCAGTTTTTGAGAACCAATGTATCAATTCAGTAGGACACTACACACAAGTCGCCTAGTACCTGCACAAACAATTAGGAACCTTGCAACCAACGCAATAAAGGGGTTGTCAATCCCTTCATGGCCACTTGCAAAAGTGAGATCTGATAAAGATAATAAGATAAATATTTTTGGTATTTTTGTTGTATAGATTGAAAAGTAAAGATTGCAAAATAAACGGCGACATAAATTGGCAAGTTGACGGGAAACTAATATGATGTAAAATTGACCCGGGGGCCATAGGTTTCACTAGTGGCTTCTCTCAAGATAGGAAATATTATGGCGGGTGGACAAATTACTGCCGAGCAATTGATAGAAAAGTGCATAGTTATGAGAATATCTAGGCATGATCATAAACCTAGGCATCACGTCCGTGTCAAGTAGACCGAAACGATTCTGCATCTACTACTATTACTTCACACATCGACCGCTATCCAGCATGCATCTAGAGTATTAAGTTCATAAGAATAGAGTAACGCATTAGGCAAGATGACATGATGTAGAGGGATAAACTCAAGCAATATGATATAAACCCCATCTTTTTATCCTCGATGGCAAGAACACAATACGCGCCGGTTCCCTTTCTATCACTGGGATCGAGCACCGCAAGATTGAACCCAAAGCTAAGCACTTCTCCCATTGCAAGAAAGATCAATCTAGTAGGCCAAAGTAAACCAAAAATTCGAGGAGACTTGCAAAGATATAATATCATGCATATAAGAATTCAGAGAAGGATCAAATATTGTTCATAGATAAACTTGATCATAAACCCACAATTCATCGAATCTCGGCAAACACACCGCAAAAAGTATTACATCAAATAGATCTCCAAGAACATCGAGGAGAACTTTGTATTGAGAACCAAAGAGAGAGAAGAAGCCATCTAGCTAATAACTATGGACCCGAAGGTCCGTGGTAAACTACTCACACATCATCGGAGAGGCTAAGGTGTTGATGTAGAAGCCCTCTGTGATTGAATCCCCCTCCGGCATATCTCCGAAAAAGGTCCCCAGATGGGATCTCATGGGTATAGAAGGTTGCGGCGGTGGAAAAGTGGTTTCGTGGCTCCCCTGGATGTTTTCAGGGTATAAGAGTATATATAGGTGAAAGAAGTAGGCCGGTGGAGCTCCGTGGGGCCCACGAGGGTGGGGGGCACGCCTACCCCCTTGGGCGCGCCTCCCTACTGTAACGCCCCAGATATTACTTTCCCAATTTGTACTCCAACTCTTGCCGTTTCCGGCATTAAGTTATATTTATTTCTCGGGTTCGGGTCTTTGTCTCCGTGTGTTGTTTTAGTTTTCATGCATCTCATATCATGTCATCACGTGCATTGCATTTTCATACATGTTCATCGCATGCATTCGAGCATTTTTCCCGTTGTCCGTTTTGCATTCCGGCGCTTCGTTCTCCTCCGGTTGCCATTTCTAGCTTTCTTTCGTGTGTGGGGACTAAACATTTCCGGATTGGACCGAGACTTGCCATGCGGCCTTGGTTTACTACCTGTAGACCGCCTGTCAAGTTTCGAGTCTTTTGGACTTCGTTTGATACTCCAATGGTTAACCGAGGGACCGAAAAGGCCTCGTGTGTGTTGCAGCCCAACACCCCTCCATTTTGGCCCAAAACCCACCAAACTCTGCTCCATGTCCTAGAGCGTTCGATCACGATCGCGTGGCCGAAAACCGCACCTCATTTGGACTCACCTAGCTCCCTCTATGCCTATTTAAACCCCCTCCCGTTTTCGGATCTCCCCTCTCCTCCGAAACCCTAGATCCATTCGTCCTCGCGCGCGCCGGACACCTTCCCCGCCGACGGACATGTCTGGCCTCCCCGTCCACCGCCATGTGTCGGCCTCCTAGTGGTCGCCGCCCGGACCACTTCCCCGCCGCCGCCGAGGCCCGCCCGGCCCACGCGGGGCCCTCCCGGGCCCGGGCGCCGCCTCCCCGCGCCTCCTCCACCCGACGCCGGCTCTGCCGCCCCTTCCGGCTCCGGTGGCCGGATCCGCCTCACCGCCGCCGCGCCGGCCGGCCGCTCCACGCCGCGAGCTCGCCGGACCTCGTCCCCGACGCCGGCCAACCCCGCCGCCGTGCCGCGCCACCACGCCGCCGCTAGCCACTGTCGTGGGCTTCGCCGCCCCCTGCCGCAGCCTCCTCCGCCGGCCTCTATCGCCGGCGACCTCCTCGCCGTCGTTGTCGAACCTCGGGCTGAGCGCCCAGCTACAGTGCAGCCGCGCCAGATCCGATCTGGATTGAGGGGTTGACCTAATTTTCCCTCTCCCCCTAGTTTTTTTATGCTAGCTTCGTCTGATCATATCTCTGCACTCGTAACTCCGTCTTGGACATATGATGTATCAAAATCTTCGTCTCGACGAGTACATCATTTCATTCCATTGCATCATTTGCATTTGAGTTCATCTTGTTGCCCAAAATGCTGTTAGAAGGAGGCATCGTGAGTTAAATTGCAGATCCGTTAGCTCATCATAGACTTTTGTCATTTTTGCCATGATTATTGTGTGCATGATATGCCTGTGAGTCTTTGGGATGAATTGTTAAGCATTTTGTCTTCTTTCCAGAGGTGCCACCCATGCGTTTTTAGGATGTGTGTGGTGACTTGTGCAAGCTTGCAAAGAGGGGCACCTGAGATTTCTGTTTCCAGGGACTTGGTGATTTTCACTAAGTCTGAGATATTTTAGTTCATGATGCCATATGTTCGGCTTGTTTCCTAGTGATCCGTGCCTCTTTTGAGGATAATCAGTAAGGGTGTTTTGATATTTATGTTATGCTCTATCCATCCATGTCTTTACTTGCTATGTTGGAGCACCCTAGGTTGAGTCAATCGAGCTCAACTTTTGCATCGTTGTTAATTTGGGCAGATCGTGAACTCTTTTGCGATTTTGCCGGTGCTATTGTTAGTGATCCATGCATGCTATGCCATTGTTCTTGCCATGTATAGCTAGAATTTTGTGCCTTCTTTATGGATATATGCTTGCCTTGCCATGACTTGCACCGTAGTGAGTGCATCGAGCTCGTTTACATGCCTTCGTGAGTTATGATTTCAGCATGTCTCAGTTTTCACTAAGTCTGAAAACTGATTGTGTTTCATCTATGTTCGTGTGCTCGTTAGAGTATTTTGTGAACCCTTTTGGCCCTAGGTCACTTTGGGTGTTTTGTTAAGCTTGTTGAGTAGCTCCATGCCATGTTCTTACTTGTCATGTTCAGGTTATGTATCTTGTTGTTTTGCTGCTCCGAAAAGAGCATCGTGGTCTGAAATTTCAGGCTAGTGTTAATTTCACTAAGTCTGAAATCTGTTTTGCTTATTCATTTTTGCCATGCTTGTTTGAACCTCATAATGGATGAATTGGGCTATGGCTCAGTGCTAGTGTTTTGTTAAGCATCTTGTGTACATCCCTGCCATGCCTTTTTTTGTCATGTTTGGTGGCTGTAGCATGTTCATTTCGTTGCATTTAGGAGCCTACTTGCTGTAAATCGCAGATCGGTTCGTTTCGTAAAACGCTTGCCATATCCAAACCGTAGCTCCGATTCCTATGATCTTTATATCGTTTTCAGGTGATTTCATCCCCTCTATCCAGTGGCACACTTGGTTTTCCAAGTTGAGGCCAGGTTTGCATCTTATTGGTTGCCCTTGCACATGGTTGATTGTGTCCTTGTTGCTTGTTTGTGTTGTTGGGTAGAGCCGGGAGACGAGTTCGCTAACAAGGAGCCCGTTGAGTTTGCTTGTGAGGATCCAGTCAACTCTGACAACTGTGCAGGCAAGATGATCATACCCTCGAAATCACTACTATCTTTGCTATGCTAGTTTGCTCACTCTTTTGCTTTGCCAATGCTACGATGCCTACCACTTGCTTGTCAGCCTCCCAATTGCCATGCTTGAGCCTCTAACCCACCTTTCTCCTAGCAAACCGTTGGTTGGCTAAGTTACCGCTTTGCTCAGCCCCTTCTTATAGCGTTGCTAGTTGTAGGTGAAGATTGGAGCCGTTCCTTGTTGGAACCTTTATTTACTTGTTTGGTTATCATTCTATTGCTATGTTATCTTAATGCATCTATATACTTGGTAAAGGGTGGAAGGCTCGGCCTCTCGCCTAGTGTTTTGTTCCACTCTTGCCGCCCTAGTTTCCGTCATATCGGTGCTATGTTCCTGGATTTTGCGTCCCTTACGCGGTTGGGCTATAATGGGAACCCCTTGATAGTTTGCCTTGATTAAAGCTTTTCCAGCAATGCCCAACATTGGTTTTACCATTTGCCACATAGCCTCTTTTTCCCTTGGGTTTCCGGAGCCCGAGGGTCATCTTATTTTAACCCCCCCGGGCCAGTGCTCCTCTGAGTGTTGGTCCCACCGAGCGATGTCCGGGGCTACCAGGGGCAACTCTGGGCTGGCCTACCCGACGTCTTGCTCATCCGGTGTGCCCTGAGAACGAGATATGTGCAGCTCCTATCGGGATTTGTCGGCACATCTGGGTGGTGTTGCTGGACTTGTTTTAACCTGTCGAATCGTCTTGTTGTACCGAGATACCGAGTCTGATCGGTGTGTCTTGGGTGGAGGTCTATTCCTTCATTGACCGTGAGAGCTTGCTATGGGCTAAGTTGGGACCCCCCTGCAGGGATTGATCTTTCGAAAGCCGTGCCCGTGGTTATGGGCAGATGGGAATTTGTTAATGTCCGGTTGTAGATAACTTGAACCTTAATTAATTAAAATGAATCAACTGAGTGTGTTGCCGTGATGGCCTCTTCTCGGCGGAGTCCGGGAAGCGGACACGGTGTTGGGGTTATGTTTGCGCAGGTTGCTCTCTAGTTTCCCGCTCGTGCTTTGCCTCCTCTTCTTGCTCTCTTTTGTGAATAAGATAGCCACCATATATGCTAGTCGCTTGCTGCAGCTCCACTTATACATTACCCCTTTCCCACCTATTAAGCTTAAATAGTCTTGATCGCGAGGGTGTGAGATTGCTGAGTCCCTGTGGCTCATAGATTACTATTACACCAGATGCAGGGACAGATGATACAGCTCCAGATGGCACGCTCGAGCTCAAGTGGGAGTACGACGAGGACTCTCAGCGTTACTATGTGTCTTTTCCTGATGATCAGTAGTGGTGCTCAATCGGGGTTAGATTCAGGGCCTTGTCGCATGTTGGGGGTCTTTTCTATTTTGGCGCCGTAGTCGGGCCATGAGTGAATTGTATGATGGATGTTATTTATGTACTTTGATGTGACGTGGCGAGTGTAAGCCAACTATGTTCCTCCCCTTTATATTATTTATGTACATGGGATGTGTTCCTAACTTGTGACATTGCTTTCAATGCGGCTATGCCTCTAAGTCGTGCCTCGACACGTGGGAGATATAGCCGCATCGAGGGCGTTACAAGTTGGTAATCAGAGCCTTCCCTGACCTTAGGAGCCCCCATTGCTTGATTGTTTTAGCAGCCGAGTTGTGTCTAGAAAAATGTTTTGAGTCCTTTAGGAATTATATATCAGAGAGCTTAGGGATTCTTTTTACTTCCTAGTCTCCTCATCGCTCTGGTAAGGCATCCTGACGTAGAGTTTTGACTCTTCTCTTCTCAAATTTCACAAAAAAATTTTAGGATCACGCGAGTATCTTGGTTTTGTTCCGATGGCTTATGATGAGAATACTGTCTTGGTGCCTCCTGTCAGGGGTTTAGTGGAAGTGTCCCGGGGAGTTGAGCTCTGAGGTGTTGTCATCATAATTTTATCGTTGCAATTCTGGTATACTTGAGATATGTTCGCGACATCGAAAATCTCCTTTATGCAGTTCGTTGGTGAGATAACCTCGACGCCACCCAGTACTGGGGCGGGAGTTCGGGAGTATCGCCATAACTTGTATAACGGATGCTTTTCGAAGGTTGAGATAGATGGTTTCCGAAGGTTTCTTGGTTATGTGTTGAAGGATGGATACAGCTGGATGTAGGTATTGTTAGTTTGGGTGAGATATTATGCTTCCCCTGTATCCCCAGCACCTGATTGCATAACCGGAAAGTTTCGGGAGTTTCATAGGTGGGAATTCAAGTAGCTCTTAGGATATCTTTCCGACAGATGTATGATATGAAATTGGGGTTCGACGTCTAGTGGTTCGCCTATTCACGGTCGATTTTACAATGGTCTCATTGTGTCTTAAAGAGTCCTTGGCTATGCTGACTCGGGGACGCTTCGTATGTCATGTGCACTGCCTTGTACATGATGGTGTTGTACGATCAAGCCCGTGTAGGTCCCACCACGAAAACATCGAACGAAATCTCTATCATATATTTGTTCCGGCTTATTTCGCAAGCCAATCCTTGGTGTTATTTTGAGTTGTGGTATTTGAGTTGCTTCGACGTCATATGTTGATTCCATCCCTCGTTGATTTACCTCTTCTACCTAATTCTTCGTGGCTTCGCAATTTAGGAATATGTGACCACTTCAAGAGAAGTGCATTCGTTCAATTTGTTCGGATGTGAAGACTTTATGTTGCAATTTTCATTCCGTTGGATTCACCTTCAATATTTGTCTATTTGTGTGCTAATGGTGGTCAACCTCTTCAGGATGGCTCCCGCTAAGAGCACCAGTCAGAACCAGAATCAAGATCCGCCACCACCTCCGCCTCCTCCGGAAGCATGGCAAGCTGTGATGGCCACTACTAATGCAAATACACAGTTGATCATGCAAATCCTCCAAGAACGCAATCAAGAAAGTCAAGGGAATCAAGGCAACAATCAGAACCATTTTGCTACTCTGAACCAGTTCCTCGCTAATGGTCCAAAGACGTTCAGCAATTGTGTTGAGGCTACCGATGCTGACGATTGGCTAGTGGATCTGGGCAAGCATTTTGAATGCAGCAACGTCAGGCCTGAAGATTTCGTCAAGTTCGCTTCTTTCTAGCTCAAAGATCAGGCTGCAGAGTGGTTCCAGCAGTACAAGGATTCCAGAGGTGGACGTTTGATCACTTGGGATGATTTCCGCCATGATTTCCGAGCTCATCACATCCGTCAAAGTGTGACTAAAAGCAAACATGAGGAATTCCGCAATCTGAAGCAAGGCTCTTTGTCTATCTATGACTACAACAAGTTGTTCCAGAAGCTCGCCCGTTTTGCCAAGCAGGATGTTCCTGATGAGAAGAGCATGATCTATCAGTTCAGGGGTGGTCTCCGTGAAGAAATTCAGCTTGCTCTTGTCCTTTTCGAGCTGCTGAGATACGATGAGTTCTACAACATGGCACTGAAGCAAGAGGCTGCTCAGTTGAGGTCTGATGCTTCCAGGAAGCAAGTCAGAGACACTACGCCTTCTTCCTCTACTCAAGTGGCCAAGCAGCAGAAGTATTGGCTTCCTCCTCCTCCGCCCCGTCAGCCATATCAGCAGAAGAGCAAAGGTGGCAGTGGTTCTTCCCACCCACCCAACCCAGGCTTTCAGAACAAGACTTCGTCTCAAGCTCCAAGATCGAGTGCTCCGTACCACCGTCCGCTTTCAGAGGTCACGTGCAACAAGTGCCAACAGAAGGGTCACTACGCCAACAAGTGTTTCAACCAGAGGCGTCTTCCTCCTCCTCCTCCTGTCAGATCGGCAAGTACAGCTGTGGTCAAGCATAACCCCAAGTCCGCCAAGGTCAACTTGCTGAATGCAGCTCAGGCAGAGGACTCACCAGATGTGATCATGGGTAATCTTCCTGTTAATGACATTCCCGCAAGAGTACTTTTTGACACTGGTGCATCTTTATCTTTCTTATCGAAGCCTTTTGCATCCATGCATGAGGTGCATACTATTGATTTGCCTAAGCCGATAGCGGTCTCGTCTCCGGGTTTGTTCATGAACACCAAAATGATGGCTCCAGATGTTACTATCACGTTGGGCGACTACAAGTTCCTTTCTTCCCCAATGGTTCTTGGTAATTCTGATATCGATCTTATTCTTGGGATGGACTGGCTCTCTAAACACAAGGCTCACCTCGATTGTGCAGCCAGGCAGATTCTACTGACTCATTCGTCTGAGGATGTCATTGTCTTTGCCGCTCGTGATGATACAATCCGGTTGTTTTCTCTCAATGAGAAGGGTGAATTGGATGTTATTTCGCAGATTCCGGTTGTTTGTGAGTATGAAGACGTCTTCCCAGAAGAACTCCCAGGAATGCCTCCGCACCGGCCGGTTGAATTTGTTATTGAACTTGAGCCCGGTACGGAACCTGTGTGCAAACGTCCCTACAAGCTCGGCCCCGAAGAGTTGAAGGAGTTGAAGAAACAACTCGATGTTCAAGAAAGAATGGGTCTCATTCGGCCTAGTACTTCTCCGTGGGGTTGTGGTGTTCTTTTTGTGAAGAAGAAGGATGGAACGGACCGACTTTGTGTTGATTATCATCCATTGAACAAGAAGACCATCAAGAACAAATACCCACTTCCCAACATTAATGAGCTGTTCGAACAACTCAAGGGTGCCCAAGTATTCTCCAAGCTTGATCTTTGTATGGGTTATCATCAGATTCGCATTCGTGAGCAAGATATTCCCAAGACGGCGTTCAGGACAAGCTATGGGTCATATGAATACACTGTCATGTCTTTTGGCCTCGCCAACGCTCCTCCGACGTTCTCTCGCATGATAAACTTCATCTTCAACCCCTACACCAATGACTTCGTTTTGGTCTATCTCGACGACATTCTGGTTTTCTCGAAGAACAAGGAAGATCAAGCCAAGCACTTGCGTTTGGTTCTTGACAAGCTCAGGGAACATCAGTTCTACGCCAAGTTCTCCAAGTGTGAATTTTGGCTCGATGAGGTGCTTTATCTTGGTCATATCATCTCTGCCAAGGGCATTGCCGTGAATCCTGAGAAGGTGTCTGCAATAGTTAATTGGGAACCTCCTCAGAACGTGAAGCAACTCCGTAGCTTCCTCGGTCTCGCAAGCTACTGCCGAAGATTCGTTGAAAACTTTTCTAAGATCGCGAAGCCTCTCTCAAATCTTCTTCAGAAGCACGTCAAGTACGTTTGGTCTCCGGAGTGTGATATTGCTTTCAACACTTTGAAAAGAGAAATTGGTCACTGCTCCTGTTCTGACTCCGCCTGATGAAACCAAGCCGTACGAGGTCTTTTGTGATGCCTCTCTCCAAGGTCTAGGTGCTGTACTGATGCAAGAGAAGAAAGTTGTTGCTTATACCTCTCGCCAGTTGAAGCCTAATGAGAAGAACTACCCCACTCATGATCTCGAGTTGGCGGCAGTTGTGCACGCTTTGTTGACTTGGAGACATCTTCTATTGGGAAGAAAAGTGGACATTTTCACTGATCACAAGAGTCTCAAGTACATCTTCACTCAGCCTAATCTCAACCTCAGGCAGACTCGATGGGTCGAGATGATTCAAGAGTACAATCCGAGTATCGAGTATACTCCAGGCAAGGCCAATGTGATTGCTGACGCTTTGAGCAGAAAAGCATATTGCAACAGTCTGATTCTGAAACCTTATCAACCCGAGCTTTGTGAAGCTTTCCGCAAACTTAATCTGCAAATTGTTCCTCAAGGTTTTCTCGCCAAGCTTCAAGTCTCTCCTACCTTGGAAGACCAGATTCGCCAAGCCCAGCTTCTTGATGCTATGGTGAAAAAGGTGAAGATTGGTATCGCAAAGAGTCAGTCCAAGTACAAGTCCTACCGACTTGATGACAAGGACACTCTCTTCTTCGAGGATCAAATTGTTGTGCCCAAAGGTGACCTTCGTAAAGTGATCATGAACGAGGCTCACAACCCTCTCCTCTCCATCCACCCTAGGAGCACGAAGATGTATCAGGATCTCAAGCAAACTTATTGGTGGACTCGAATGAAGCGCGAGATCGCTCAATTCGTGAATGAATGTGATGTCTGCAGAAGAGTGAAGGCAGAACACCAAAGGCCAGCAGGTCTCCTCCAACCTCTTGCCATTCAAGAATGGAAGTTTGACCACATTGAAATGGACTTCGTGACTGGGTTTCCAAAGTCCAAGCATGGCAATGATGCTATATTCGTTGTCATCGACAAGCTCACCAAAGTGGCTCACTTTCTGCCTATCAAAGAGTCAATCACTGCAGCTCAATTGGCAGAACTCTATACCTCTCGAATTGTCTCTCTGCATGGTATTCCTCAAGTGATATCTTCAGACCGTGGTAGCATATTTACCTCCAAGTTTTGGGATTCTTTTCAGAAGGCCATGGGCACCAACATCCGCTTCAGCACTGCTTTCCATCCTCAAACAAGCGGTCAAGTCGAGCGTGTCAACCAAATTCTTGAAGATATGCTCAGGGCTTGTGTTATCTCCTTCGGCATGAAGTGGGAGGATTGTCTTCCTTATGCTGAATTCTCATACAACAACAGTTTTCAAGCAAGTTCGGGCAAGGCCCCATTTGAAATTCTGTATGGTAGGAAGTGCCGTACACCTCTCAACTGGTCTGAAACCGGTGAATGTCAGCTGCTGGGTAATGACCTAATCACAGAGGCAGAAGAAATGTGCAAGGTCATTCGTGATAACCTCAAAGTAGGCCAATCCCGCCAGAAGAGCTACTATGATAGTAAGCACCGTGATTTGGCTTTCGAGATCGGAGATCATGTTTACCTCCGCGTCTCTCCTATGAAAGGGACTCGTCGCTTCGGTATCAAAGGGAAGCTTGCCCCTAGATACGTCAGACCTTTCAAGATTGTCAGCAAGAGAGGCGACCTCGCCTATCAACTCGAGCTTCCGGCAAGCTTTGCAAATGTTCATGATGTGTTCCATGTCTCCCAACTCCGAAAGTTCTTCAAGACGCCTGAACGCACCGTCAACTTCGAGGACATTGAGCTCCAAGAAGATCTCTCCTATCGTGAGCACCCAGTTCCAATCCTTGAAGAGACTGAACGCAGAACTCGCAACAAGTCAATCAAATTTCTCAAAGTCAAGTGGTCACACCATTCCAACCGTGAAGCTACCTGGGAACGCGAGGATCACCTCCGTTCTGAGTACCCGGAGTTTTTTCAGTCCTTGATCTCGGGACGAGATCTTTTCGTAGTGGTGGAGTGTTGTAACGCCCCAGATATTACTTTCCCAATTTGTACTCCAACTCTTGCCGTTTCCGGCATTAAGTTATATTTATTTCTCGGGTTCAGGTCTTTGTCTCCGTGTGTTGTTTTCGTTTTCATGCATCTCATATCATGTCATCACGTGCATTGCATTTGCATACACGTTCATCGCATGCATTCGAGCATTTTTCCCGTTGTCCGGTTTGCATTCCGGTGCTTCGTTCTCCTCCGGTGGCCATTTCTAGCTTTCTTTCGTGTGTGGGGATTAAACATTTCTGGATTGGACCGAGACTTGCCATGCGGCCTTGGTTTACTACCAGTAGACCGCCTGTCAAGTTTCGGGTCTTTTGGACTTCGTTTGATACTCCAACGGTTAACCGAGGGACCGAAAAGGCCTCGTGTGTGTTGCAGCCCAACACCCCTCCATTTTGGCCCAAAACCCACCAAACTCTGCTCCATGTCCTAGAGCGTTCGATCACGATCGCGTGGCCGAAAACCGCACCTCATTTGGACTCTCCTAGCTCCCTCTATGTCTATTTAAACCCCCTCCCGTTTTCGGATCTCCCCTCTCCTCCGAAACCCTAGATCCATTCGTCCTCGCGCGCGCCGGACACCTGCCCCGCCGACGGACATGTCCGGCCTCCCCGTCCGCCACAACGTGTCGGCCTCCTAGTGGTCGCCGCCCGGACCACTTCCCCGCCACTGCCGAGGCCCGCCCGGCCCACGCGGGGCCCTCCCGGGCCCTGGCGCCGCCTCCCCGCGCCTCCTCCACCCGACGCCGGCTCCGCCGCCCCTTCCGGCTCCGGTGGCCGGATCCGCCTCACCGCCGCCACGCCGGCTAGCCGCTCCACGTCGTGAGTTCGCCGGACCTCTTCCCCGACGCCGGCCGACCCCGCCGCCGCCAGCCACCGCCGTGGGCTTCGCCGCCCCTGCCGCAGCCTCCTCCGCCGGCCTCTATCGCCGGTGACCTTCTCGCCGTCGTCGTCGAACCTCGGGCCGAGCGCCCAGCTACATTGCAGCCGTGCCAGATCCGATCTGGATTGAGGGGTTGACCTAATTTTCCCTCTCCCCCTAGTTTTTTAGGCTATCTTCGTCTGATCATATCTCTGCACTCGTAACTCCGTTTTGGACATATGATATATCAAAATCTTCGTCTCGACGAGTACATCATTTCATTCCATTGCATCAGTTGCATTTGAGTTCATCTTATTGCCCAAAATGCTGTTAGAAGGAGGCATCGTGAGTTAAATTGCAGATCCATTAGCTCATCATAGACTTGTCAATTTTGCCATGATTATTGTGTGCATGATATGCCTGTGAGTCTTTGGGATGAATTTTTAAGCATTTTGTCTTATTTCCATAGGTGCCACCCATGCATTTTTAGGATGTGTGTGGTGACTTGTGCAAGCTTGCAAAGAGGGGCACCTGAGATTTCTGTTTTCAGGGACTTAGTGATTTTCACTAAGTCTGAGATATTTTAGTTCATGATGCCATATGTTCGGCTTGTTTCCTAGTGATCCGTGCCTCTTTTGAGGATGATCAGTAAGGGTGTTTTGATACTTATTTTAGGCTCTATCCATCCATGTCTTTACTTGCTATGTTGGAGCACCCTAGGTTGAGTCAATCGAGCTCAACTTTTGCATCGTTGTTAATTTGGGCAGATCGTGAACTCTTTTGCGATTTTGCCGGTGCTATTGTTAGTGATCCATGCATGCTATGCCATTGTTCTTGCCATGTATAGCTAGCATTTTGTGTCTTCTTTATGGATATATTCTTGCCTTGCCATGACTTGCACCGTAGTGAGTGCATCGAGCTCGTTTACATGCCTTCGTGAGTTATGATTTCAGCATGTCTCAGTTTTCACTAAGTCTGAAAACTGATTGTGTTTCATCTATGTTCGTGTGCTCGTTAGAGTATTTTGTGAACCCTTTTGGCCCCAGGTCACTTTGGGTGTTTTGTTAAGCTTGTTGAGTAGATCCATGCCATGTTCTTACTTGTCATGTTCAGGTTATGTATCTTGTTGTTTTGCTGCTCCGAAGAGTGCATCGTGGTCTGAAATTTCAGGCTAGTGTTAATTTCACTAAGTCTGAAATCTGTTTTGCTTATTCATTTTTGCCATGCTTGTTTGAACCTCATAATGGATGAATTTGGTTATGGCTCAGTGCTAGTGTTTTGTTAAGCATCTTGTGTACATCCCTGCCATGCCTTTTGTTGTCATGTTTGGTGGCTGTAGCATGTTCATTTCGTTGCATTTAGGAGCCTACTTGCTGTAAATCGCAGATCGGTTTGTTTCGTAAAACGCTTGCCATTTCCAAACCGTAGCTCCGATTCCTACGATCTTTATATCGTTTTCAGGTGATTTCATCCCCTCTATCCAGTGGCACACTTGGTTTTACAAGTTGAGGCTAGGTTCATGCATTTCCTGTCACGTCTTGCATTTTGCATCCCGCATCGCATCCCGCATAGCATACCATCTTTCATCTTATTGGTTGCCCTTGCACGTGGTTGATTATGTCCTTGTTGCTTGTTTGTGTTGTTGGGTAGAGCCGGGAGACGAGTTCGCTCACGAGGAGCCCGTTGAGTTTGCTTGTGAGGATCCAGTCAACTCTGACAACTGTGCAGGCAAGATGATCATACCCTCGAAATCACTACTATCTTTGCTATGCTAGTTTGCTCGCTCTTTTGCTTTGCCAATGATACGATGCCTACCACTTGCTTGTCAGCCTCCCAATTGCCATGCTTGAGCCTCTAACCCACCTTTGTCCTAACAAACCGTTGGTTGGCTATGTTACCGCTTTGCTCAGCCCCTTCTTATAGCGTTGCTAGTTGTAGGTGAAGATTGGAGCCGTTCCTTGTTGGAACCTTTATTTACTTGTTGGGTTATCATTATATTGCTATGTTATCTTAATGCATCTATATACTTTGTAAAGGGTGGAAGGCTCGGCCTCTCGCCTAGTGTTTTGTTCCACTCTTGCCGCCCTAGTTTCCGTCATATCGGTGCTATGTTCCCGGATTTTGCGTCCCTTACGCGGTTGGGCTATAATGGGAACCCCTTGATAGTTCGCCTTGATTAAAGCTTTTCCAGCAATGCCCAACATTGGTTTTACCATTTGCCACCTAGCCTCTTTTCCCTTGGGTTTCCGGAGCCCGAGGGTCATCTTATTTTAACCCCCCCGGGCCAGTGCTCCTCTGAGTGTTGGTCCCACCGAGCGATGTCCGGGGCTACCAGGGGCAACTCTGGGCTGGCCTACCCGACGTCTTGCTCATCCGGTGTGCCCTAAGAACGAGATATGTGCAGCTCCTATCGGGATTTGTCGGCACATCTGGGTGGTGTTGCTGGACTTGTTTTAACCTGTCGAATCGTCTTGTTGTACCGAGATACCGAGTCTGATCGGTGTGTCTTGGGTGGAGGTCTATTCCTTCATTGACCGTGAGAGCTTGCTATGTGCTAAGTTGGGACCCCCTGCAGGGATTGATCTTTCGAAAGCCGTGCCCGTGGTTATGGGCAGATGGGAATTTGTTAATGTCCGGTTGTAGATAACTTGAACCTTAATTAATTAAAATGAATCAACTGAGTGTGTTGCCGTGATGGCCTCTTCTCGGCGGAGTCCAGGAAGCGGACACGGTGTTGGGGTTATGTTTGCGCAGGTTGCTCTCTAGTTTCCCGCTCGTGCTTTGCCTCCTCTTCTCGCTCTCTTTTGCGAATAAGATAGCCACCATATATGCTAGTCGCTTGCTGCAGCTCCACTTATACATTACCCCTTTCCTACCTATTAAGCTTAAATAGTCTTGATCGCGAGGGTGTGAGATTGCTGAGTCCCTGTGGCTCATAGATTACTATTACACCAGATGCAGGGACAGATGATACAGCTCCAGATGGCGCGCTCGAGCTCAAGTGGGAGTACGACGAGGACTCTCAGCGTTACTATGTGTCTTTTCCTGATGATCAGTAGTGGTGCTCAATCGGGGTTAGATTCAGGGCCTTGTCGCATGTTGGGGGTCTTTTCTATTTTGGCGCCGTAGTCGGGCCATGAGTGAATTGTATGATGGATGTTATTTATGTACTTTGATGTGACGTGGCGAGTGTAAGCCAACTATGTTCCTCCCCTTTATATTATTTATGTACATGGGATGTGTGATGATTTCCTGACTTGCGACATTGCTTTCAATGCGGCTATGCCTCTAAGTCGTGCCTCGACACGTGGGAGATATAGCCGCATCGAGGGCGTTACACCTACCTCGTGGCCGCCTCGTTGCTTCCTTGACCTCCACTCAAAGTCTCCTGGATTGCGTTTGTTCCGAAAAAGATCCTCGTGAAGGTTTCGTTCCGTTTGATATTCCTTTTCTGCGAACACTGAAATAGGCAAAAAAACAACAATTTGCACTGGGACTTCGGTTAATAGGTTAGTCCCAAAAATAATATAAAAGTGCATAATAAAGCCCATTAAATATCCAAAACAGATAATATAATAGCATGGAACTATCAAAAATTATAGATACGTTGGAAACGTATCAGGTGTAAAACGAGTTCACCGACATTATACGTCTTAGCCAACACTTCTCTGCTTTGGTATCTCCGAGATTGTTGTTGATAGAATGCGGAATAGGCTTTTGCATTATCACGCTCCTCCTCTAGGCCGTC
Source organism: Triticum monococcum (assembly GCA_034509565.1). Classification (NCBI taxonomy): domain Eukaryota; kingdom Viridiplantae; phylum Streptophyta; class Magnoliopsida; order Poales; family Poaceae; genus Triticum; species Triticum monococcum. Next base: position 68,780,862 of record CM067843.1, on the reverse strand, counting down.
TAGGTCGTCCTGCCGATCGAGCTTGGCTTTTATCTCTTCATACATGCACACTCGAGGTGAGTCATGAATAATGTCGCAGGTCAAGACAGCCTCTGCACCGTACAGCATGAAAAAGGGTGTGTATCCGGTCGTGCGATTGGGCGTGGTCCGCAGTCCCCAGAGTACGGAATCAAGTTCCTCGAGTCAGTGTTTATTTGACTCCCATAGGTATCGCACCAGTCTGGGTTTGATGCCGCTCATTATTAGGCCATTAGCCTATTCGACCTGACCGTTTGTTTGAGGGTGATATACAGAGGCATAGTCGAGCTTGATGCCCAGGTTAGCACACCCATTTTTCACCTCATCGGCTGTGAAGTTAGAGCCATTGTCAGTAATGATGCTGTGCAGGACACCATAACGGCCCAACTTCAGCTCTTTTTACTGGTTGGCCCTCTATCCACTTAGTGAATTTATCCACCATAACCAACAAATATTTCTTCTTGTGGCTTCCCCCTTTAAGGGGTCCGACCATATCTAGCCCCCAGACCACAAAAGGCCAAGTAATGGGGATTGTTTTTAGGGCAGTGGGTGGCATATGACTTTCATTGGTGAAAAGCTAGCATCCGACACGGCGCTGTACAATGGCCTGTGCGTCTGCTCGGGCCGTGGGCCAAAATAAACCTGTACGGAAGGCCTTACTTACGAGTGCCCGAGCTGCGGCGTGATGGCCACCGAGACCAGCATATATTTCGGCCAAGAGCTGTCGTCCCTCCTGTTCGAAGATACATCTTTGCAGAACTCCAGTAGTACTTTCCTTGTAGAGTTCTCCTTCATGAACTTTGTAGGCATTCGAGTGTCGAACTATGCGACGGGCCTCATTCTAGTCATCAGGGAGCTCCCGCCTATTAAGACAGGCCAGGAAGGGTTTGGTCCATGTGGCAATGACAACCATGATTACATGGGTTGAAGATGCCATTTCAATGCCCGAGCCCCCGATGATATCAGAGTTGTGTTCGGCGTCTGGGGGTATGATCGGCTCCGGACTAGTATTGCTGCTCTTGTCCTGCCATACCACGGGTGGCTTGAAGAGCCTTTCTACAAAGGTGTTAGGCGGCACAGGATCATGTTTAGCGCCCATTCGAGCAAGGATGTCTGCTGCCTGGTTACTGTCTCGAGCAACATGATGAAACTCGAGCCCCTCAAACCGAGCTGATATTTTGAGTACGGCGTTGCGGTATGCTATCATCTTTGGATCTTTTGCATCAAATTCTCCATTTATTTGGGATATTGTGAGGTTCGAATCCCCACGCACCTCAAGGTGTTGTATGCCCATAGAAACAACCATTCGGAGACCATGCAGTGGAAGGAAATATGCCCTAGAGGCAATAATAAAGTTATTATTTATTTCCTTATATCATGATAAATGTTTATTATTCATGCTAGAATTGTATTAACCGGAAACATAATACATGTGTGAATACATAGACAAACAGAGTGTCACTAGTATGCCTCTACTTACTAGCTCGTTAATCAAAGATGGCTATGTTTCCTAACCATGGACAAAGAGTTGTTATTTGATTAACGGGATCACATCATTAGTTGAATGATCTGATTGACATGACCCGTTCCATTAGCTTAGCACCCGATCGTTTAGTATGTTGCTATTGCTTTCTTCATAACTTATACATGTTCCTATGACTATGAGATTATGCAACTCCCGTTTGCCGGAGGAACACTTTGGGTACTACCAAACGTCACAACGTAACTGGGTGATTATAAAGGAGTACTACAGGTGTCTCCAAAGGTAGATGTTGGGTTGGCGTATTTCGAGATTAGGATTTGTCACTCCGATTGTCGAAGAGGTATCTCTGGGCCCTCTCGGTAATGCACATCACATAAGCCTTGCAAGCACTGCAACTAATATGTTAGTTGTGGGATGATGTATTACGGAATGAGTAAAGAGACTTTCCGGTAACGAGATTGAACTAGGTATTGGATACCGACGATCGAATCTCGGACAAGTAACATACCGATGACAAAGGGAACAACGTATGTTGTTATGCGGTCTGACCGATAAAGATCTTCGTAGAATATGTAGGAGCCAATATGGGCATCTAGGTCCCGCTATTGGTTATTGACCGGAGACGTGTCTCGGTCATGTCTACATTGTTCTCGAATCATAGGGTCCGCACGCTTAACGTTACGATGATAGTTATTATGAGTTTATGCATTTTGATGTACCGAAGGTTGTTCAGAGTCCCGGATGTGATCACGGACATGACGAGGAGTCTCGAAATGGTCGAGACATAAAGATTCATATATTGGAAGCCTATGTTTGGATATCGGAAGTGTTCCGGGTGAAATCGGGATTTTACCGGAGTACCGGGAGGTTACCGGAACCCCCCGGGAACCATATGGGCCTAAGTGGGCTTTAGTGGAAAGGTGAAAGGGGCAGCCCAAGGTGGGCTGCACGCCTCCCCCCTCCCCTAGTCCTATTAGGACTAGGAGAGGTGGCCGGCCCCTTCTCTCTCTCTCTCCCTCGAGGAATCCTATTAGGACTAGGATTGGGGGGGGGGAGTCCTACTCTCGGTAGGAGTAGGACTCCTCCTGCGCCCTCCTCTTGGCCGGCCAGCCCCTCCCCCTTGGATCCTTTATATACGGGGGTAGGGGCACCTCTAGACACACAAGTTGATCATTGAGATCGTTCCTTAGCCTTGTGCGGTGCCCCCTGCCACTATATTCCACCTCGATCATATCGTTGTAGTGCTTAGGCGAAGCCCTGCGTCAGTGGTACATCAAGATCGTCATCACACCGTCGTGCTGACGGAAATCCTCCCCGAAGCTTTGCTGGATCGGAGCCCGGGGATCGTCATCGAGCTGTACGTGTGCTAAGAACTCGGAGGTGCCAGAGTAACGGTGCTTGGATCGGTTGGATCGGGAAGAAGACGTACGACTACTTCCTCTACGTTGTGTCAATGCTTCCGTTACGATCTACAAGGGTACGTAGATCATACTCCCCCCCTCATTGCTATGCATCACCATGATCTTGCGTGTGCGTAGGAAATTTTTGAAATTACTGCGTTCCCCAACAGCAGTAGTGCCTCATATTCGGCAATGTTGTTGGAGTCCGTATACATGATTTGTAACACATAGCGGACTGCGTCCCTGATACGTCTCCAACGTATCTATAATTTTTGATTGTTCCATGCTATTATATTATATGTTTTGGATGTTTAATGGGCTTTAATATGCTCCTTTATATTATTTTTGGGACTAACCTATTAATCGGAGGCCCAGTGCCAGTTTTTGTTTTCTTGCCTATTTTAGTGTTTCACAGAAAAGGATTACCAAACGGAATCCAAACGGAATGAAACCTTTGCGATGATCTTTCTTGGACCGAAAGCAAACTAGGAGACTTGGAGTGGAAGTCTGGAACTCCGCGAGGTGGCCACGAGGCAGAAGGGCGCGCCCAAGGGGTAGGCGCGCCCCCACCCTTGTGGGCCCCACGAAGCTCCACCGACGTACTTCTATCGCCTATATATACTCTCATACCCTAGAAACATCAGGGGGAGCCATGAAACCACTTTTCCACCGCCGCAACCTTCTGTACCCGTGAGATCCCATCTTGGGGCCTTTTCCGGCGATCTGCCGGAGGGGGAATCGATCACGGAGGGCTTCTACATCAACACCATAGCCTCTCCGGTGAAGCATGAGTAGTTTACCATAGACCTTTGGGTCCATAGTTATTAGCTAGATGGCTTCTTCTCTCTCTTTGATCTTCAATACAAAGTTCTCCTCGATATTCTTGGAGATCTATTCGATGTAATACTCTTTTGCGGTGTGTTTGCCGAGATCCGATGAATTGTGGATTTATGAACTTGATTATCTATGAATATTATTTGGTTCTTCTTTGAATTCTTATATGCATGATTTGATATCTTTGCAAGTCTCTTTGAATTATCGGTTTAGTTTGGCCTACTAGATTTATCTTTCTTGAAAGGGAAAAGTGCTTAGCTTTGGGTTCAATCTTGCGGTGTCCTTTCCCAGTGACAATAGGGGCAGCAAGGCACGTATTGTATTGTTGCCATCGAGGATAAAAAGATGGGGTTTATATCATATTGCTTGAGTTAATCCTTCTACATCATGTCATCTTGCTTAATGCGTTACTCTGTTCTTATGAACTTAATACTCTAGATGCATGCTGGATAGCGGTCGATGTGTGGAGTAATGGTAGTAGATGCAGAATTGTTTCGGTCTACTAGACACGGACGTGATGCCTATATTAATAATCATTGCCTTAGATATCTTCATAACTATGCGCTTTTCTATCAATTGCTCGGCAGTAATTTGTTCACCCACCGTAATACATGCTATCTTGAGAGAGGCCACTAGTGAAACCTATAGCCCCCGGGTCTCTTTCTTATTATATTGCATCTCTTTTATTTACATCGCATCTCGTTTACTATTTTGCAATCTTTACTTTCCAATCTATACAACAAAAATACCAAAAATATTTATCTTACTATCTTTATCAGATCTCACTTTTGTGAGTGACCGTGAAGGGATTGACAACCCCTTTATTGCGTTGGTTGCAAGGTTCTTGATTGTTTGTGCAGGTACTAGGTGACTTGTGCGTTGTCTCCTACTGGATTGATACCTTGGTTCTCAAAAACTGAGGGAAATACTTATGCTTTTTTGTTGCATCACCCTTTCCTCTTCAAGGGAAAACCAACGCATGCTCAAGAGGTAGCAAGAAGGATTTCTGGCGCCGTTGCCGGGGAGATCTACGCCAAGTCAAGACATACCAAGTACCCATCATAAACTCTTCTCCCTCGCGTTATATTATTTGCCATTCGCCTATCGTTTTCCTCTCCCCCACTTCTAAAACGATTTTTGAAAAGGTTCCCCTTTGCTTCGCCCCTCTTCCGTTCGATCTTGTGTTACCATGTGCCTTTTTTTTGCTTGCATCTTCGCTTGCTAAAAGTTTATGGATCCTCATCCACTTGCTAATCTTTTTAAGAGATCCAATTATGATGAGCCAATTGCTAGTGAGTTATGTGCAGTAGATTATCTTTATGAGGTTTTGCTTGAAATCCATGAATCTGAAAATTGTGATGACGTACTTTATGAAGTGATTCACGGTAGATCTTTGAATGAAAAACATGATTTCAAAAATTGTATTAATGTCAATTGTGCTAATAATATGCAAAACCCTAAGCTTGGGGATGGTAGTTTTGCTATGTCCACTACTTGTTGCAATGATCATGATTGGGGTGATTCTTGTTATAATCTTGAAAATTTATTTAAGCCCCATGATGAATATGAGATTGATAATAATGTTTGCAATTATATTGAAAGTGGGGTTGGAAGAGTGTCGACTTTAGATCCCACATATTTGGAGAATATTCAATCCTGTGAATTTTTTGATTAAAGTGGTTTCAGAGAGGTCATGACTTTTTTTTATGATAATCCCACTATTTTGGAAGAGTTTCAACTTTGCATGCATGTGGATCATGAAGATAAAATTTTATGTGATAGTTATATTGTTGAATTTGATTATGATCCTACATGTAATTATTTTGAGAGAGGAAAATATGGTTGTAGAAATTTTCATGTTACAAAATTACCTCTCGTTATGTTGAGATTGCTTTTGTTTCTTTCTTCTTCCTTGCATATGCTAGTTTTTGTTTTCCTTGATAATTTGTTTGCTTATAAGATTCCTATGCATAGGAAGTATGTTAGAATTAGATGTGTTTTTCACATGCTACATGATGCTCTCTTTGTGTTTCAATTACTATCTTTCATGTGAGCATCATTAAAATTATCGATGCCTAGCTTAATGGCTTAAAACAAAAGCACTTGTTGGGAGGCAACCCAATTTTATTTTTGTTCTTTGATTTTTGCTCCTGTTTACTAATAAATAATTCATCTAGATTCTATTATGATTGTGTTTTTTATGTTTTAATTAGTGTTTGTACCAAGTAAAGCCTTTACGATCTTCTTGGGTGATTATTGTTTGATCTTGCTGATAAAAACAGAAAGTATGCGCTCATGAAAATAATTTTGATTTTTTACCAGAGAGTGATAAAATACCAATTCCAACTGCAGTAGATCAATATACAAATTTTCCTGGTCTTCCTAATTTTTAAGAATTTTTGGAGTTACAAAAGTATTCAAAACATCCCGATTGCTACAGACTGTTTTGTTTTTGACAGATTCTGTTTTTCGCGTGTTTTTCGCTTCTTTTGATGCATCTATGGCTAGCATCAGGGGGTATGAACCATAGAGAAGTTGGAATACAGTAGGTTTAACACCAATATAAATAAATAATGAGTTCATTACAGTACCTTAAAGTGGTGGTTTATTTTCTTAAACTAACGGAGCTCATGAGATTTCCTGTTGAGTTTTGTGTTGTGAAGTTTTCAAGTTTTTGTTGGGGAACGCAGTAATTTCAAAAAAAAAAAATCCTACGCACACGCGAGATCATGGTGATGCATAGCAACGAGAGGGTAAGAGTGTTGTCCATGTACCCTCATAGACCGTAAGCGGAAGCCTTATGACAACGCGGTTGATGTAGTCGTACATCTTCATGATCCGACCGATCCTAGTACCGATAGTACGGCACCTCCGCGACCTGCACACGTTCAGCTTGGTGATGTCCCACGAACTCTCGATCCAGCTGATTTTCGAGGGACAGCTTCGTCAGCACGACGGCGTGATGACGGTGATGATGATGCTACCGGAACAGGGCTTCGCCTAAGCACCGCTATGATATGACCGAGGTGGATTATGGTGGAGGGGGGCACCGCACATGGCTAAGGTATCAATGATCAACTTGTGTGTCTATGGGGTGCCCCATGGCCACGTATATAAAGGATGGAGGGAGGAGGAGGTCAGCCCTCATAGGGCGCGCCCAAAGTGTGGAGTCCTACTAGGACTCCCTAGTCCAAGTAGGATTCCACCTCCCACATGGAATAGGAAAATGGGAAGGGAGAAGGAGAAGGAAGGAAGGGGGCGCCCCCTTTCCCTAGTACAATTCGGACTAGTCCATGGGGAAGGGGTGCGGCCAACCTTGAGGCCTTTCTCTCCTTTCCCGTATGGCCCATTAAGGCCCAATACGAATTCCCGTAACTCTCTGGTACTCCGGAAAATACCCGAATCACTCGGAACCTTTCCGATGTCCGAATATAGTCTTCCAATATATCGATCTTTACGTCTCGGACATTTCGAGACTCCTCGTCATGTCCCCGATCTCATTCGGGTCTCCGAACAAATTTCGGTCATCAAATCACATAACTCATAATACAAATCATCACAGAACGTTAAGCGTGCGGACCCTACAGGTTCGAGAACTATGTAGACATGACCGAGACTTATCTTCGGTCAATAACCAATAGCGGAACCTGCATGCTCATATTGGTTCCTACATATTCTACGAAGATCTTTATCGGTCAAACCACATAGCAACATACTCATTAGTCACATTGCTTGCAAGGCTTATAGTGATGTGCATTACAGAGAGGGCCCAGAGATACCTCTCCGATAGACGGAGTGACAAATCCTAATCTCGATCTATGCCAACTCAACAAACACCATTAGAGACACATGTAGAGCATCTTTATAATCACCCAGTTACGTTGTGACGTTTGATAGCACACAAGGTGTTCCTCTAGTATTCGGGAGTTGGATAATCTCATAGTCAAAGGAACATGTATAAGTCATGAAGAAAGCAGTAGCAATAAAACTGAATGATCATTATGCTAAGCTAATGGATGGGTCTTGTCCATCACATCATTCTCTAATGATGTGATCCCGTTCATCAAATGACGACACATGTCCATGGCTAGGAAACTGAACCATCTTTGATTAACGAGCTAGTCAAGTAGAGGCATACTAGGGACACTCTGTTTGTCTATGTATTCACACATGTGCTAAGTTTCCGGCTAATACAATTCTAGCATGAATAATAAACATTTATCATGATATAAGGAAATATAAATAACAACTTCATTATTTCATCTAGGGCATATTTCCTTCAGTCTCCCACTTGCACTAGAGTCAATAATCTAGTTCACATCATCATGTGATTTAACACCAATAGTTCACATCTTTATGTGATTAGTTCACATCTCCATGTGACTAACACCCAAAGGGTTTTACTAGAGTCAATAATCTAGTTCACATCGCTATGTGATTAACACCTAAAGAGTGATCATGTTTTGCTTGTGAGAGAAATTTAGTCAACGAGTCTGCCACATTCAGAGCCGTATGTATTTTGCAAATTTTCTATGTCTACAATGCTTTGCACGGAGCTACTCTAGCTAATTGCTCCCACTTTCAATATGTATCTAGATCGAGACTTAGAGTCATCCAGATCGGTGTCAAAGCTTGCATCGACGTAACTCTTTACGACTAACTCTTTGTCACCTCCATAACCGAGAAACATTTCCTTATTGCACTAAGGATATTTTTGACCGATGTCTAGTGATCCACTCCTGGATCACTATTGTACCCTCTTGCCAAACTTATGGTGAGGTACACAATTGGTCTGGTACACAACATAGCATACTTTGTAGAACCTATGACTGAGGCATAGGGAATGACTTTTCATTCTCATTCTATTTTCTGCCGTGGTCTGGTTTTGAGTCTTTACTCAACTTCACACCTTGCAACACAGGCAAGAACTCCTTCTTTGACTGTTCCATTTTGAACTACTTCAAAATCTTTTCAAGGTATGTACTCATTAAAAATATATCAAGCGTCCTGATCTATCTCTATAGATCTTGATGCTCAATATGTAAGTAGCTTCACCAAGGTCTTTCTTTGAAAAACTCCTTTCAAACATTCCTTTATGCTTTCCAGAAAATTCTACATTATTTAAGATCAACAATATGTCATTCCCATATACTTATCAGAAATGTTGTAGTGCTCCCACTCACTTTCTTGTAAATACAGGCTTCACCGCAAGTCTGTATAAAACCATATGCTTTGATCACTTTATCAAAGCATATATTCCAACTCCAAGATGCTTGCACCAGTCCATAGATGGATCGCTGGAGCTTGCTCACTTTGTTAGCACCTTTAGGATCGACAAAACCTTCTGGTTGCATCATATACAACTCTTCTTTAAGAAATCCATTAGGAATGCAGTTTTGAAATCCATTTGCCAGATTTCATAAAATGCGGCAACTGCTAACATGATTCGGAAAGACTTTTAAGCATAGATACGAGTGAGAAAATCTCATCGTAGTCAACACCTTGATCTTGTCGAAAACATTTTGCGACAATTCGAGCTTTGTAGATAGTAACACTACTATCAACATCTGTCTTCCTCTTGAAGATCCATTTATTCTCAATGACTCACCAATCATCGGGCAAGTCAATCAAAGTTGATACTTTGTTCTCATACATGGATCCCATCTCAGATTTCATGGCCTCAAGCCATTTTGCAGAATCTAGGCTCATCATCGCTTCCTTATAGTTCGTAGGTTCGTCATGGTCTAGTAACATGACTTCCAGAACAGGATTACCGTACCACTCTGGTGCGGACCGCACTCTGGTTGACCTACGAGGTTCGGTAGTAAATTGATCTGAAGTTTCATGATCATCATCATTAGCTTCCTCACTAATTGGTGTAGGAATCACTGGAACTGATTTCTGTGATGAACTACTTTCCAATTCGGGAGAAGGTACAATTACCTCATCAAGTTCTACATTCCTCCCACTCACTTCTTTCGAGAGAAACTTCTTCTCTAGAAAGGATCCATTCTTAGCAACGAATATCTTGCCTTCGGATCTGTGATAGAAGGTGTACCCAACAGTTTCCTTTGGGTATCCTATGAAGACGCATTTCTCCGATTTGGGTTCGAGCTTATCAGGTTGAAACTTTTTCACATAAGCATCATAGCCCCAAACTTTAAGAAACGACAGCTTAGGTTTCTTGCTAAACCACAGTTCATATGGTGTCGTCTCAACGGATTTAGATGGTGCCCTATTTAACGTGAATGCAGCTGTATCTAATGCATAACCCCAAACTGATAGTGATAAATCAGTAAGAGACATCATAGATCTCACCATATCTAATAAAGTACAGTTATGACGTTCGGACACACCATTACACTATGGTGTTCTAGGTGGCGTGAGTTGCGAAACTATTCCGCATTGTTTCAAATGAAGACCAAGCTCGTAACTCAAATATTCTCCTCCACGATCAGATCGCAGAAACTTTATTTTCTTGTTACGATGATGTCATGGAATTGTCACGACAGATGTCCTAGTGAAAGGACTTAGTCGTGGAGCCATCGCAACTAGGAAGCTTAAAGGGGTTAATCGGGACAAAGGACACGAGAGGTTTATATTGGTTCGGCCCCTTGCGGTGAAGGTGAAGCCTAGTCCAGTTGATGTGGTATTGCAAGGTTTCGATGACCAAGGAGCGAATACGCTAGCTTGGCTCTCGATCTGTTGATTCTTGCCCTAAGCCACCGCCGGGTCGTCCCCTTATATACACGGGTTGACGCCCTGCATCCTACAGAGTCCCGGCCGGCTCATACAACATGTCCGGCTCGGTGACATCTCTTACATGCCTTACTTTACAAGTCTTATTCATACATAGCGGTTTATACTTACGAGCCTTAAGCCGCCTCTGGGCTTGGGCCTATTATAAGCCTTACGTAAACCGTCACCCTGTATACTCTTCGGGCTTCACTTAAGTAACCCGCCATTGTGGTTGACCCGGCCTCTCCTGGGCGGGTCATATCTGGTAGTCATATCCCCAACATTAGGCCCTAGGTTGATTTGAATTTTGTTCATGTCAATCTTCAACACTTAGAAGAAATCCATCTTCCACTGCTTGTAAAAGCTTTATAAACCGCCATGACGTCACCTTCAGAAAATTTGGAAACCCGCCACGACATCATCTTACCAGATCCTTATCTTAAATGCCTTTCGAAAATCGAGGCGTCTAATTAGCTGGATAATCATCATTTTAGCCTTCCTCGTTTTTCTCACACGCCTGTTCACCTATATCCTTATAAATAGGCACGGCTGGTCTTCCTCATTCTTTTTCTTCCTTCTCTCGCAACCCCTCTATTGCTCGAGCTCCGCCGCCGCCGCAACGCTCACCGTCGTCCTCAACCTTGGCCGCCGCATCAACCTGAGCTTGTCCCGAGAATGGCGGCGACCCTCTGTAGTAGAACTGCATCCGTAAGTTTTTGCCTTTCCGCACCTTAGATCCGCATTAGGGTCTGCAAGTTCTTCTGTGTTCTTCGCTGTTCATCACGGATTCTTCATAGTTTCTCTACCGCAACCCCTTTTGATCTGAAAGAAGTATGGAACTCGTGCGGTAGCTATTTTGCATCCATTTCAGATGCTAGTAGATCCCCTTTTCTTGTACAAAGGCCTCCTTAGAACTGATGAACTCCTCTGTACTGGTTTTTAGGTCTAGATTTATTTTCCTTTTTTGAACAATCTTGATCTAAAATAGTAGCAACAGCTTGTGAAACTTGTTTATCTCAGTACTAAGCCAATTTTTTGTCGCTGGCAACCTTTGAATACCTTTAGTCATGGCGGCTTATCATGCTGACTCATTTTTCCTTCATATATCATTAGCCCTCTCTTAAGCCGCCATCACGCCATCTGTATTGCAGACATTAACCTGTGATTCCACCATTTAACTTAAACCGGGAAATTACTTCCTTTTTAGCTTGTCCTCTCACCATGCCACCAAAGACAACGACAGTTTGCAACTGGGTCCCTTCCACAGTCACTGACGCCACTCTGAAGGATTTTGTTACCATTGGGTATTTGCCAGAGAAGAGCACTATGTATTATCGCGCCCCTGACCTGGCCGAAGAAAAACCTCAGCCCAAGGATGGTGAAGTAATCATCTTTACTGATCATAAAACTAGGGTTTTTCACCACCCGGCTCAAAATTCTTCAGAGATGTTCTGCATTTTTTCAAGATTCATCCACAAGATCTTGGACCCAACTCCATATCAAACATCTGCAATTTTCAAGTTCTCTACGAGGTTTATCTTCAAGAAGAACCTACTGTTGAACTCTTTAGAGAGTATTTCTATCTGAACCGCCAGAATGAATACACCAATGGCCCCAGCTTGGAACTTGGTGGAATTTCGATTCAGCGCAGACGGGATGCTGTCTTTCCCTTAGTAGTCTTACCAAGCCATCCCAAGGATTGGAACCAAACTTGGTTTTATTGCAAAGACACGTCGCCAGCTGATGAGAAACCAATGCCGGGTTATCGCGTGGAGCGTCTTGACACTAAGTTTTCACTCCCTGACAAGCTTACTGCCGCTGAACGTAAGAAGCTCACCCCAACCATCAAAAGGGTTCAAGCCTTGTTGGGAAACGGCTTAACTGGAGTTGACTTAATCCACTGTTGGATCGCATGGCGGGTCATCCCTCTGAGCCACCACTCTGACTTGATGTATAACTATGCCGGAGGACCAGATGACCCTCTGCGTCATATTTCTCTACAACTGACTGAAGAGGCCATTGTTGAAATGTCAACCACCCTTGTAAATAGTAAATACGAGGACTGCAGTAAAGTTTGATTGAATCCTTTCTGCAAACTTAACCCGGCACCAGAGGTAAATTCCCTTGACCCCCCCTTTTCCTTCAGTAGTTAAGTACTTGCATGACTTTTAACCTGTTATTTTCCTACAGGCCACATCTGACTTTTGGAAGGCCAAATATGATCATGAAGCTGCCAAGAAGGCTAGAGCCGCTGCCATAGCCGCCAAGAAGACAACCCAAAAATCTAAGAAGAAAAGAACTGCTTCTGATATGTTCAAGTTGGATGATGTTTCGGAGTCGGAGGTAGCCCTTGACTCTCTTGGCTTGCTTTTTAACAACCTTATTGACACTGACTATTGCCAGGATGACACGGGGGCCAACCAGGTAGTAGAAGAAGAGGTAACTATTTCCTCTGACTCAGAACCTTTGCCAAGATAGAAACCTCAACCGGTAACCCAGAAAGTAAGGTTTTCACACCCTTTGGCTTATTTGGATCCTCATTTTCTTTTGAAAAAATAGCAACATGAGAGCCGCCGTCAGACCTGGACTAGTGACGACAATGAACTGCCCTCCGGCTTACCGAAAACTCCTCGGAAACGCCAGAATGAGGTTTCTTTCACCTTTGACTTTTGCTTTTGTCAATGAATCTACTTCCTTGCTCTTTTAAATTGTGATTTCACTTTTGCAGGAGGTCTCTCATTCTTCTGGTGATTCCTCACAAACCCAATTTCCGGCTTTCAAGACTGCCCCTGGGTAAAGATAATTATCCTTCTTCTGTATCTTTATGTCCGTATCATTATACCGACTCATCAAATTACTCTTAGTGGTCAAGCAAAACCCAAGAAAGCCAGGGTGATTAAGCCGACTGAAAACCCGGACGCCGCTGAACCGGCACTGCCAACTCCTGCCCCGGGACAACCTGAAGCACCAGAAGACCCTGCTGTCAACGTTCGAATAGATCCTCCTGAGCCGTCCGTTGACGAAACTGTTCTCAACCCATGTACTGTTGAACCGTCAGGCATAGCTAACCCGCCGGCGACTTACGATAGTGACGTTTTAATCACTGGTAGTAGATTTGTTGAACCAGGCAATCCAACGGTACTGGCCAGACACTCCGCCAAGCAAGAGGCTTTGGAAAAGCAGAAAGTTTGCTTTGACATCTCTCACTATGCTCACCTGAGCATTAGTGATGTGCTATCTGGCTACCTTAGTCACGTGCATTCTAGCCGCGACTCTGAAATTGACGAGGAGGGAGTAGTTCTCCCTCGGGGCTGAGGGTATGTACCAGTAGCTATGTGTTTGATCTCTCTCTCTCTCTCATGTTCTTGAGGTGATACGATCTTGATGTATCTCGAGCTTTGCTATTTTAGTTGGATCCTATGATGTTTCTTCCCCCCTCTACTCTCTTGTAATGGATTGAGTTTCCCCTTTGAAGTTATCTTATCGGATTGAGTCTTTAAAGATTTGAGAACACTTGATGTATGTCTTGCCATGCGTATCTGTGGTGACAATGGGATATCATGTGATTCACTTGATGTATGTTTTGGTGATCAACTTGCGGGTTCCGCCCATGAACCTATGCATAGGGGTTGGCACACGTTTTCGTCGTGATTCTCCGGTAGAAACTTTGGGGCACTCTTTGAGGTTCTATGTGTTGGTTGAATAGATGAATCTGAGATTGTGTGATGCATATCGTATAATCATACCCACGGATACTTGAGGTGACATTGGAGTATCTAGGTGACATTAGGGTTTTGGTTGATTTGTGTCTTAAGGTGTTATTCTAGTACGAACTCTAGGGCTGTTTGTGACACTTATAGGAATAGCCCAACGGATTGATTGGAAAGAATAGCTTTGAGGTGGTTTCGTACCCTACCATAATCTCTTTGTTCATTCTCTGCTATTAGTGACTTTGGAGTGACTCTTTGTTGCATGTTGAGGGATAGTTATGTGATCCAATTATGCTATTATGGTTGAGGGAACTTGCACTAGCAAAAGTATGAACCCTAGGCCTTGTTTCAACGCATTGCAATACCGTTTACGCTCACTTTTATCACTTGCTACCTTGCTGTTTTTATAATTTCAGATTACAAATACCTTTATCTACCATCCATATATCACTTGTATCACCATCTCTTCGCCGAACTAGTGCACCTATACAATTTACCATTGTATTGGGTGTGTTGGGGACACAAGAGACTCTTTGTTATTTGGTTGCAGGTTTGCTTGAGAGAGACCATCTTCATCCTACGCCTCCTACGGATTGATAAACCTTAGGTCATCCACTTGAGGGAAATTTTCTACTGTCCTACAAACCTCTGCACTTGGAGGCCCAACAACGTCTACAAGAAGAAGGTTGTGTAGTAGACATCAGGCCTCATACTCAACTGCGTTGTTAGTACAAGGAAACATCAACCACAACACATAACAAAATTTGTCACCTCGAGGAGAAGTTAAAACATCTCCAGCCCCCGAGCCTTCCAATTGTCTGGACCCATCAAAATGAATCGTCCAATATGCGTTGTCTGGATTCTCTTCAGGTATCTGCAACTCTGTCCAATCATTAATGAAGTCCACCAGTGCTTGAGATTTGATGGCAATACGTGGCACATACTTGAAACCATGAGACCCAAGTTCAATGGCCCACTTGGCGACTCGTCTCGTGGCTTCTCTATTTTGAATAATGTCTCCTAAAGGAGCAAAGCTAACCATAGTGATAGGATGACCCTGAAAGTAACGCTTAAGCTTCCGGCTCGCCATGAACACCCCATAAACAAGTTTCTGCCAATGTGGATATCTCTGTTTGGACTCAATGAGCACCTCACTGACGTAGTAAACCGACCGTTGAACCGGATATTCCTTGCCAGCCTCTTTGCACTCTACAACAATAGCCACATTGACAGTACGTGTGTTAGCAACCACATATAACAACAGTGGCTCCTTATCAACGGGAGCAACAAGAACAGACGGCTCAGCGAGCTGTCTTTTCAGATCTTCAAAGGCAGAGTTAGCAGCATCACTCCAGACAAGATCATCCGTCTTCTTCATCATTTGATATAGCGGCATAGCCTTCTCACCTAACCGGCTTATGAACCGGCTTAAAGTTGCGACACGACCCGCCAGCCGCTGAACGTCATTGATGCATGCCGGCTTAGCCAAAGACGTAATCACCTTGATTTTCTCTGGGTTAGCCTCAATGCCTCTGTTAGACAAGAAAAACACCAAAAGCTTGCCCGCCGGTACTCCAAAAACACACTTGGCCGGGTTAAGCATCATCTTCTAGACTGATAACCCACAAGTATAGGGGATCACAACAGTTTTCGAGGGTAAAGTATTCAACCCAAATTTATTGATTCGACACAAGGGGAGCCAAAGAATACTCTCAAGTATTAGCAGCTGAGTTGTCAATTCAACCACACCTAGAAACATAATATCTGCAGCAAAGTATTTAGTAGCAAAGTAATATGATAGTAGTGGTAACGGTAGCAAAAGGTAACAGTAGTAAAAGTAGTGTTTTTGGTATTTTGTAGTGATGATAGCAATAGCAACGGAAAAGTAAATAAGAGAAGAACAATATATGGAAAGCTCGTAGGCAATGGATCGGTGATAGAGAATTATGCCGGATGCGGTTCATCATGTAACAGTCATAACCTAGGGTGACACAGAACTAGCTCCAGTTCATTGATATAATGTAGGCATGTATTCTGAACATAGTCATACGTGCTTATGGAAAAGAACTTGCATGACATCTTTTGTCCTACCCTCCTGTGGCAGCGGGGTCCTTACGGAAACTAAGGGATATTAAGGCCTCCTTTTAATAGAGAACCGGAACAAAGCATTAACACATAGTGAATACATGAACTCCTCAAACTACGGTCATCACCGGTAAGTATCCCGATTATTGTCACTTCAGGGTTAACGGATCATAACACATAATAGGTGACTATAGACTTGCAAGATAGGATCAATAACACTCATATATTGATGAAAACATAATAGGTTGACATATGAAATCTTGGCACTCGGGCCCTAGTGACAAGCATTAAGCATAGCAAAGTCATAGCAACATCAATCTCAGAACATAGTGGACACTAGGGATCAAACCCTAACAAAACTAACGTGATTACATGATAGATCCCATCCAACCCATCACCGTCCAGCAAGCCTACGATGGAATTACTCACGCACGGCGGTGAGCATCATGAAATTGGTGATGGAGGATGGTTGATGATGACGATGGCGACGGATTCCCCTCTCCGGAGCCCCGAACGGACTCCAGATCAGCCCTCCCGAGAGGTTTTAGGGCTTGGTGGCGGCTCCGTATCGTAAAACGCGATGATTTATTCTCCCTGATTTCTCTTTCCCCGAAACTCAATATATGGAGGTGGAGTTGGAAGCGGAGAGGCAACAGGGGGCCCACGAGGTAGGGGGCGCGCCCTAGGGGGGCATGCACGCCCCCCACCCTCGTGACAGGGTGGTGGCCCCCTCGCCTTCATCTTTGGTAGGTATTTTTCTTATTTTCTGAAAAGTGTCTCCGTGAAGTTTCAGGTCATTCCGAGAACGTTTGCTCCTGCACATAAATAACACATGGTAATTCTGCTGAAAACAGTGTCAGTCCGGGTTAGTTCCATTCAAATCATGCAAATTAGAGTCCAAAACAAGGGCAAAAGTGTTTGGAAAAGTAGATATGTTGGAGATGTATCAACTCCCCCAAGTTTAAACCTTTGCTTGTCCTCAAGCAATTCAGTTGACAAACTGAAAGTGATAGAGAAAAACTTTTACAAACTCTGTTTGCTCTTGTTGTTGTAAATATGTAAAGCCAGCATTCAAGTTTTTAGCAAAGATTATAACTAACCACATTTGCAATAACGCATAGGTCTCAAGTTTACTCATATCAATAGCATAATCAACTAGCGAGCCATAATAATAAAACTCGGATGACAACACTTTCTCAAAACAATCATAATATGATATAACAGGATGGTATCTCGCTAGCCCTTTCTAAGACCGCAAAACATAAATGCAGAGCACCTTTAAAGACCAAGGACTGACTAGACATTGTAATTCATGGTAAAAGAGATCCAGTCAAGTCATACTCAATGTAAACTAATAGTAATGAATGCAAATGACAGCGGTGCTCTCCAACTGGTGCTTTTTAATAAGAGGATGATGACTCGGCATAAAAGTAATATGTAGGCCCTTCGCAGAGGGAAGCAGGGATTTGTAGAGGTGCCAAAGCTTGGTTTTCAAATAGAGGTGAATAATATTTTGAGCGGTATACTTTCATTGTCAACATAACAACCAAGAGATGGCGATATCTTCCATGCTACACACATTATAGGCGGTTCCCAAACAGAATGGTAAAGTTTATACTCCCCTTCCACCACAAGCATCAATCCGTGGCTTGCTCGAAACAACGAGTGCCTCCAACAAACAAGAGTCCCAGGGGGACTTTTGTTTGCAATTACTTTGATTTAGTTTGCATAAAGCATGGGACTGGGCATCCCGGTGACCAGCCATTTATCTCGTGAGTGAGAAGCGGAGTCCACTCCTCTTGAGAATAACCCGCCTAACATGGAAGATACAGACATCCCTAGTTGATACATGAGCTATTCGAGCATACAAAACATGATATTTATTTGAAGGTTTAGAGTTCGGCACATACAAATTTACTTGGAACGGCAGGTAGATACCGTATATAGGTTGGTATAGTGGACTCATGTGGAATAACTTTGGGGTTTTAGGGATTGGATGCACAAGCAGTATTCCCGCTTAGTACAGGTGAAGGCTAGCAAAAGACTGGGAAGCGACCAGCTAGAGAGCGACAACTGTCATGAACATGCATTAAAATTAATCAACACCGAGTGCAAGCATGAGTAGGATATAATCCACCACGAACATAAATATCATGAAGGCTATGTTGATTTTGTTTCAACTACATGCGTGAACATGTGCCAAGTCAAGTCACTTAAATCATTCAGAGGAGGATACCACCCTATCATACCACATCATAACCATTTTAATAGCATGTTGGCACGCAAGGTAAACCATTATAACTCATAGCTAATCAAGCATGGCACAAGAAACTATGATCTCTAGTTGTCATTGCAAACATGTTTATTCATAATAGGCTGAATCATGAATGATGAACTAATCATATTTACAAAAACAAAAGAGGTCGAGTTCATACCAGCTTTTCTCATCTCAGCTAGTCCATCATATATCATCATAATTGCCTTTCACTTGCACGACCGAACAGTGTGAATAATAATAATAATAATAATAGTGCACATGCATTGGACTAAGCTGAAATCTGCAAGCATTCAATAAACAGGAGAAGACAAGGCAATATGGGCTCTTTTGTCCGATCAAAAATAATGCATATAAGAGCCACTTCAACAATTTAATTATGGTCTTCTCCTATCGACCCCCAAAGAAAAGAAAAGAAAAGAAATAAAACTATTTACATGGGAAAGCTCCCAACAAGCAAAAGAAGAAAAGGAAATATTTTTGGGTTTTCTTTTTAATTACTACTACAAGCATGGAAATTAAAGCTAGCTAAAAGCTACAACTAACTTTTTTGGTTTTTTCTTAAGGTTTATTGAACACACAAGAAGAAAGCATAAAAAGGAAGTTAAACTAGCATGGATAATACGATGAAAAAGTATGAGCACTGACATCTAGCAATGAGTGTGTGAACATAAATGTAATGTCAGTGAGAAATACGTACTCCCCCAAGCTTAGGCTTTTGGCCTAAGTTGGTCTATGGCCACGGCTGGCCTGGCGGATATCCATAATAATAGTTGTTGGGGTCGTACTGTGCTAAGGAAGAAGAGGGCTCAGATTGCCACTAGCTGACAATCATCTCCGGATCCCACTGGTAATTAGACTATCGTGAAGAATCAAATTGTGGTTCCGGCTCTGGCTCCTCGGCTGGTGCAGGGTTCCGGTAGGCATGGATAGCCGTTAATGGAACAAGGTACGTGCCTACAGTCAAATCAAACAAAGAAGGAGCATGCAAGGTAATAGTCTCAGGATGATGTTTATTAAAGAACAATGGATATTTAAGCTCTCCTTCCCTATTCTTAACAATAAAATCATGTGCCACCATACTTTTATAATCTAGATAAACACGGGGCAGCACTTTCTCTTCCTTCTCACCATGCCTAATAGGTATGTTAAAATGTGCAGCTAGGCGTGTAGCATAGATGCCTCCAAAGATGGGGCCTTGGTACAGTTCAGACTTAACCGTTTGGCAATAATGCTGCCCATACTAAAAGAGTTATCACCGTATAAACCGTGGTGCAAAATAATAATATCAGGGATACTCAGGTTTCCATAGTTTCCGCGACCAATTAAGCAACGACTAGCAAATAATGCAAAGTAGCGTAAAACAGGAAAATGTATGCTAGTGATTCGTGCATCGGAAACCTTCCTTGTTTCCCCTACAGTGATAGTGTCAATAAATCCCTCCACATCATCACGATGTGTATCTTCTGTCTTGCCCCTAAAAGGGACTAAACAAATCCGACAGAAATCATAAAGTGACATCTCCTTATGCTCATCATATAAATGAAATTGCACCGTAGGTGGTGAGTTCCTAGAATGAAAATGAAAGTTTTGCACAAAGGTATTTGTGAGCAAGAGATACTGATCGCATTGGTTGTGGAGGAAAGCGGTAAGGCCTGCAGTCTGAGCCAACTCATGAAAATCTTCATAAATCCGGGCTGCTCTTAAGAAATCCTCGGAAGGCCATTCACACGCCCGAACCTCCGTGGTGCGAGGCAAATTATACTTAGACTTCGGTGCCTTCTCCTTCAAGCTTTGGCTCGATGAGCCCCTCAAAAGTCTCCTCATCATTTTCTGAAAAATTCTGAATTTTTTAGTAACTTCAAAATAAAAGTAAACCAAACTCAATAATATTGATAGCAACTACTCCTACAAGTGCCTAGGGCCTATATCATGCATCAAAACTACTTTTGACCATATAAATTTGACATGCAAGCTCAAGAACAAGGTCACCTAAGCAGCAAAAATTTGCAATGAATAAAGCACTAGAACAAAAACTAATTGGACCAATGGAGGAGTCACATACCAAGGAACAATCTCCCCATGCAGTTTTGTGAGAGGTGCTTTGAGCAAGGAGATCGAAAATGGCAGCAAAACAGGCTTGGACTCGAGTTTGAGCTGGTTTTTCGTGTTTGGGGGAGGAAGAAGGAACATGTGGGTGCAGGAATAAGTGGAGGAGGGCCACCGTGGGCCCACGAGGCAGGGGGGCGCGCCCTAGAGGTGTAGGCGCGCCCTCCACCCTCGTGGCAAGGTGGCTGGCTCCCCTGGTGTGTTCTTTGTTCCATAAATCCTCAAATATTCTAGAAAAATAATATTTAATTTTCAGGGCATTTGGAGAACTTTTATTTTCGAGGTATTTTTATATTGCATGAATAATCAGATAACAGACAGAAAAATATTCATTTTATTTTATTTAATATAAATAACAGAAAGTAAAAGTGGGGTACACAAGGTTGTGCCTTCTAGTTTCATCCATCTCATGATCATCAAAAGGAATCCACTAACAAGGTTGATCAAGTCTTGTTAACGAACTCATTCCGAATAACATGGAACCGGAGGAATTTTGAATAACACTATGTTACCTCAACGGGGATATGCACATCCCCTAAGAATATCATATTTCTTCTTGACAGTAGGAAGAGGAAATTCAAAACCTCCAAATATAATCGATGGAATTTTTCCAATTGAGTTGATACTATGAACTTGAGGTTGTTTCCTCGGAATGTGTACCGTATGCTCATTACCATTAACATGAAAAGTGACATTGCCTTTAGTGCAATCAATAACAGCACCTCCAGTATTCAAAAAGGGTCTTCCAAAAATAATAGACATACTATCATCCTCGGGAATATCAAGAATAACAAAGTCCATTAAAATAGTAACGTTTGCAACTACAACAGGCACATCCTCACAAATACCGACAGGTATAGCAGTTGATTTATCAGCCATTTGTAAAGATATTTCAGTAGGTGTCAACTTATTCAAATCAAGTCTACGATATAAAGAGAGAGGCATAACACTAACACCGGCTCCAAGATCACATAAAGCAGTTTTAACATAGTTTCTTTTAATAGAGCATGGTATAGTTGGTACACCGGGATCTCCAAGTTTCTTTGGTATTCCACCCTTAAAAGTATAATTAGCAAGCATGGTGGAAATTTCAGCTTCCGGTATCTTTCTCTTATTTGTAATAATATCTTTCATATACTTAGCATAAGGATTGGTTTTGAGCATATCAGTTAATCACATATGCAAAAAGATAGGTCTAATTATTTCAGCAAAGCGCTCAAAATCCTCATCATCCTTTTTCTTGGATGGTTTGGGAGGAAAAGGCATGGGTTTTTGAACCCATGGTTCTCTTTATTTACCATGTTTCCTAGCAACAAAGTCTTTTTTATCATAACATTGATTCTTTGATTGTGGGTTATCAAGATCAACAGCAGGTTCAATTTCTATATCATTATCATTACTAGGTTGAGCATCATTATGAACATTATTATTAGCATTATCACTAGTTTCAGGTTCATTACCAAATTGTGTTTCAGCATCAGAAATAGAAATATCATTTGGATTCTCAGGTGTTTCAACAATAGGATCACTAGAAGCATGCAAAGTCTTATCATTTTTCCTTTTCTTCTTTTTAGAAGAACTAGGTACATCTATATTATTTCTCTGAGAATCTTGCTCAATTCTCTTAGGATGGCCTTCAGGATACAAAGGTTCCTGAGTCATTCTACCAGTTCTAGTAGCCACTAACAACATTATCATTATCTTTACTATTCAATTCATTGAGCAAATCATTCTGAGCTTTAAGTACTAGTTCTACTTGAGTGGTAACCATAGAAGCATGTTTACTAATAAGTTTAAGTTCACCTTTGACATTAGCCATATAATCACCCAAGTGTCCAAGCATATTTGAGTTGTATTTTAATTGTCTACCAAAATAGGCATTAAAATCTTCTTGCTTAGCCATAAATCTATCAAACTCATCTAAGCATGGGCTAGCAATTTTAGTAAATGGGATTACAGCTTTATCATATCTATAGAGAGAATTTACCTTTACTACCTGTGTCGGGTTATCAAGACCATGAGTTTATTCAATAGGAGAAGGATTTGGATTATATGTTTCTTCAACATGCGGTAAATTAAGACCATGTACTTCTTCAATAGGAGGTAAATTCTTAACATCTTCAGCTTTAATACCTTTTCTTTCATAGATTTCTTTGCCTCTTGGATATCTTCAGGACTGAGAAATAGAATACCCTCTTCTTCGGAGTTGGTTTAGGAATAGGCTCAGGAATTGGTTTGAGAGGTGTCCAATTATTTTCATTTGCCTACATATTATTCAATAGAATTTCAGCTTCATCCGGTGTTCTTTCCCTGAAAACAAAACCAGCACAACTATCCAGGTAATCTCTGGAGGCATCGATTAGTCCATTATAAAAGATATCAAGTATTTCATTTTTCTTAAGAGGGTGATCAGGCAAAGCATTAAGTAATTGGAGAAGCCTCCCCCAAACTTGTGCGAGACTCTCTTCTTCAATTTGCACAAAATTATATATATCCCTTAAAGCAACTTGTTTCTTATGAGCAGGGAAATATTTTAACAGAGAAGTAATAAATCGTATCCTGGGGACTACGCACACAACCAGGATCAAGAGAATTAAACCATATCTTAGCATCACCATTTAATGAGAACGGAAATATTTTAAGGATATAGAAGTAGCAAGTTCTCTCATCTTTAGTGAATAGGGTAGCTATATCATTCAATTTAGTAAGATGTGCCACTACAGTTTCAGATTCATAACCATGAAAAGGATCAGATTCAACCAAAGTAATTATATCAGGATCAACAGAGAATTCATAATCCTTGTCAGTAACAAAGATAGGTGAAGTAGCAAAAGCAGGGTCAGGTTTCATTCTTGCATTTAGAGATTGCTTGCTCCATTTAGCTAATAACTTTTTAAGCTAAAATAGCTAAAGAAGCATCTTGATCAAAAACATAACCCTTAGGAATGGCAAGTGGTTCTTCATCATCACTTTCATCAGTATCATCAGATTCAATATTTTCAATTTCTCTAGCCCTAGCAAGTTGTTCATCAATAAAAGCACTAAGTGGCATAGTAGTATCAGGCATAGATGTAGTTTCATCATAAGTATCATGCATAGCAGAAGTGGCATCATCAATAACATGCGACATATCAGAACGAATAGCAGAAGCAGGTGTAGGTGTCGCAAGCTTACTCAAAAGAGAAGGTGAATCAAGTGAAGAGCTAGATGGCAGTTCCTTACCTCCCCTCCTAGTTGAGGGATAGATCTTGGTTTTTGGATCTCTCAAGTTCTTCATAGTGTCCAGCAGATATAAATCCCAAGTGACTCAAAGAATAGAGCTATGCTCCCCGGCAACGGCGCCAGAAAAAGGTCTTGATAACCCACAAGTATAGGGGATCGCAACAGTTTTCGAGGGTAAAGTATTCAACCCAAATTTATTGATTCGACACAAGGGGAGCCAAAGAATACTCTCAAGTATTAGCAGCTGAGTTGTCAATTCAACCACACCTGGAAACTTAATATCTGCAGCAAAGTATTTAGTAGCAAAGTAATATGATAGTAGTGGTAATGGTAGCAAAAGGTAATAGTAGTAAAAGTAGTGTTTTTGGTATTTTGTAGTGATGATAGCAATAGCAACGAAAAAGTAAATAAGCGAAGAACAATATATGGAAAGCTCATAGGCAATGGATCGGTGATAGAGAATTATGCCAGATGCGGTTTATCATGTAACAGTCATAACCTAGGGTGACACAGAACTAGCTCCAGTTCGTTGATATAATGTAGGCATGTATTCCGAACGTAGTCATACGTGCTTATGGAACTTGCGTGACATCTTTTGTCCTACCCTCCCGTGGCAGCGGGGTCCTTACGGAAACTAAGGGATATTATGGCCTCCATTTAATAGAGAACCGGAACAAATCATTAACACATAGTGAATACATGAACTCCTCAAACTACGGTCATCACCGGTAAGTATCCCGATTATTGTCACTTCGGGGTTAACGGATCATAACACATAATAGGTGACTATAGACTTGCAAGATAGGATCAAGAACACTCATATATTGATGAAAACATAATAGGTTAATATCTGAAATCATGGCACTCGGGCCCTAGTGACAAGCATTAAGCATAGCAAAGTCATAGCAACATCAATCTCAGAACATAGTGGACACTAGTGATCAAACCCTAACAAAACTAACTCAATTACATGATAGATCCCATCCAACCCATCACTGTCCAGCAAGCCTATGATGGAATTACTCACGCACGGCGGTGAGCATCATGAAATTGGTGATGGAGGATGGTTGATGATGACGATGGTGACGGATTCCCCTCCCCGGAGCCCCGAACGGACTCCAGATCAGCCCTGCTGAGAGGTTTTTGGGCTTGGCAGCAGCTCCGTATCGTAAAACGCAATGATTTCTGCTTCCTGATTTTTTACTCCCCGAAACTCAATATATGGAGGTGGAGTTGGAGTCAGAGAGGCAACAGGGGGCCCACGAGGTAGGGGGCGTGCCCTGGGGGGGCAGGCGCGCCCCCACCCTCGTGGCAAGGTGGTGGGCCCCCTGGCCTTCATCTTTGGCAGGTATTTTTCTTATTTTCTGAAAAGTGTCTCCGTGAAGTTTCAGGTCATTCTGAGAACGTTTGCTCCTGCACATAAAAAACACCATGGTAATTCTGCTGAAGACAACGTCAGTCCGGGTTAGTTCCATTCAAATCATGCAAATTAGAGTCCAAAACAAGGGCAAAAGTGTTTGGAAAAGTAGATACGTTGGAGACATATCATAGACCCGGAGGTTATCAAAGGTTTCCTTCAGATCATCTCCCAAGGTTTCCTTCTCTCTGGATTTCACCACTATATGATCCACATAAGCATGAACATTATGCCCAATCTGATTATGAAGACAGTTCTGCACACACCGCTAATAAGTCGCCTGGGCACTCTTAAGCCCAAAGGGCATGGACACATAGCAAAAGGATCCAAATGGAGAAATGAAAGCTGTCTTCTCCTGGTCCTTAACCGCCATCTTGATCTGATGGTAACCAGAATAAGCATCCAAAAAGCTCAAACACTCACAACCTGCCATAGCATCAATGATTTGATCAATACGAGGGAGAGCAAAAGGATCAGCCGGACAAGCTTTGTTTAAGTCCATGTAATCCACACACATACGCCAGGTGCCGTTCTTTTTAAGCACGACCACCGGGTTAGCCAACCACTCTGGATGAATGATAAGCCACAAGTATAGGGGATCGCAACAGTTTTCGAGGGTAAAGTATTCAACCCAAATTTATTGATTCGACACAAGGGGAGCCAAAGAATACTCTCAAGTATGAGCAGCTGAGTTTTCAATTCAACCACACCTAGAAACTTAGTATCTGCAGCAAAGTATTTAGTAGCAAAGTAATATGATAGTAGTGGTAACGGTAACAAAAGGTAACAGTAGTGAAAGTAATGTTTTTGGTATTTTTAGTGATGATAGCAATAGCAACGGGAAAGTAAATAAGCGAAGAACAATGTATGGAAAGCTCGTAGGCAATGGATCAGTGATGGAGAATTATGCCGGATGCGGTTCATCATGTAACAGTCATAACCTAGGGTGACACAGAACTAGCTCCAGTTCATTGATATAATGTAGGCATGTATTCCGAACATAGTCATACGTGCTTATGGAAAAGAACTTGCATGACATCTTTTGTCCTACCCTCCCGTGGCAGCGGGGTCCTTACGGAAACTAAGGGATATTAAGGCCTCCTTTTAATAGAGAACCGGAACAAAGCATTAACACATAGTGAATACATGAACTCCTCAAACTACGGTCATCACCGGTAAGTATCCCGATTATTGTCACTTCGGGGTTAACAGATCAAAACACATAATACGTGACTATAGACTTGCAAGATAGGATCAAGAACACTCATATATTGATGAAAACATAATAGGTTCAGATCTGAAATCATGGCACTCGGGCCCTAGTGACAAGCATTAAGCATAGCAAAGTCATTGCAACATCAATCTCAGAACATACTGGATACTAGGGATCAAACCCTAACAACACTAACGCAATTACATGATAGATGCCATCCAACCCATCACCGTCCAGCAAGCCTACGATGGAATTACTCACGCACGGCGGTGAGCATCATGAAATTGGTGATGGAGGATGGTTGATGATGACGATGGCGACGAATTCCCCTCTCCGGAGCCCCGAACGGACTCCAGATCAGCCCTCCTGAGAGGTTTTAGGGCTTGGCGGCGGCTTCGTATCGTAAAACGCGCTGATTTCTTCTCCCTGATTTTTTTCTCCCCGAAACTCAATATATGGAGGTGGAGTTCGAGTCAGAGAGGCAACAGGGGCCCACGAGGTAGGGGGCGTGCCCTTGGGGGGCAGGCGCGCCCCACCCTCATGGCAAGGTGGTGGGCCCCCTGGCCTTCATCTTTGGCAGGTATTTTTCTTATTTCTGAAAAGTGTCTCCGTGAAGTTTCAGGTCATTCCGAGAACGTTTGCTCCTGCACATAAACAACACCATGGTAATTCTGCTGAAAACAGCGTCAGTCTGGGTTAGTTCCATTCAAATCATGCAAATTAGAGTCCAAAACAAGGGCTAAATTTTTTGGAAAAGTAGATACGTTGGAGACATATCATAGACCCGAAGGTTATCAAAGGTTTCCTTCAGATCATCTACCAAGGTTTCCTTCTCTCTGGATTTTACCACTATATCGTCCACATAAGCATGAACATTACGCCCAATCTGATTATGAAGACAGTTCTGCACACACCGCTGATAAGTCGCTTGGGCACTCTTAAGCCCAAAGGGCATGGACACATAGCAAAAGGATCCAAATGGAGTAATGAAAGTTGTCTTCTCCTGGTCCTTAACCGCCATCTTGATCTGATGGTAACCAGAATAAGCATCCAAAAAGCTCAAATGCTCACAACCTGCCGTAGCATCAATGATTTGATCAATATGAGGGAGAGCAAAAGGATCAGCCGGACAAGCTTTGTTTAAGTCCGTGTAAACCACACACATACGCCAGGTGCCGTTCTTTTTAAGCATGAGCACCGGGTTAGCCAACCACTTTGGATGAATGATAACCCACAAGTATAGGGGATTGCAACAGTTTTCGAGGGTAAAGTATTCAACCCAAATTTATTGATTCGACACAAGGGGAGCCAAAGAATACTCTCAAGTATTAGCAGTTGAGTTGTCAATTTAACCACACCTGGAAACTTAGTATCTGCAGCAAAGTATTTAGTAGCAAAGTAATATGATAGTAGTGGTAACGGTAACAAAAGGTAATAGTAGTGAAAGTAATGTTTTTGGTATTTTTAGTGATTATAGCAATAGCAAAGGGAAAGTAAATAAGCGAAGAACAATATATGGAAAGCTCGTAGGCAATGGATCAGTGATGGAGAATTATGCCGGATGCGGTTCATCATGTAACAGTCATAACCTAGGGTGACACAGAACTAGCTCCAGTTCATTGATATAATGTAGGCATGTATTCCGAACATAGTCATACGTGCTTATGGAAAATAACTTGCATGACATCTTTTGTCCTACCCTCCCGTGGCAGCGGGGTCCTTACGGAAACTAAGGGATATTAAGGCCTCCTTTTAATAGAGAACCGGAACAAAGCATTAACACATAGTGAATACATGAACTCATAAAACTACGGTCATCATCGGTAAGTCTCCCTATTATTGTCACTTCCGGGTTAATGGATCATAACATATAATAGGTGGCTATAGACTTGCAAGATAGGATCAAGAACACTCATATATTTATGAAAACATAATTGGTTCAGATCTGAAATCATGGCACTCGGGCCCTAGTGACAAGCACTAAGCATAGCAAAGTCATAGCAACATCAATCTCAGAACATAGTGGATACTAGGGATCAAACCCTAACAAACTAACGCGATTACATGATAGATCCCATCCAACCCATCACCGTCCAACAAGCCTATGATGGAATTACTCACACACAGCGGTGAGCATCATGAAATTGGTGATGGAGGATGGTTGATGATGATGATGGCGACGAATTCCCCTCTCCGGAGCCCTGAACGGACTCCAGATCAGCCCTCCCGAGAGGTTTTAGGGCTTGGCGGCGGCTCCGTATCGTAAAACACGATGAATTCTTCTCTCTGATTTTTTCTCCCCGAAACACAATATATAGAGTTGGAGTTGGAGTCGGAGAGGCACCAGGGGGCCCACGAGGTAGGGGGGTGCGTCCTAGGGGGGCAGGCGCGCCCCCCACCCTCGTGGACAGGTGGTGGGCCCCCTGGCCTTCATATTTTGCAGGTATTTTTTATATTTTCCAAAAAGTTGCTCCGTGAAGTTTCAGGTCATTCCGAGAACGTTTGCTTCTACACATAAATAACACCATGGTAATTCTGCTGAAAACAGCGTCAGTCCGGGTTAGATCCATTCAAATCATGCAAGTTAGAGTCCAAAACAAGGGCAAAAGTGTTTGGAAAAGAAGATACGACAGAGACGTATGAACTCCCCCAAGCTTAAACCTTTGCTTGTCCTCAAGCAATTCAGTTGACAAACTGAAAGTGATAAAGAAAAACTATTACAAACTCTGTTTGCTCTTGTTGTTGTAAATATGTAAAGCCAACATTCAAGTTTTCAGCAAATATTATAACTAACCACATTCGCAATAACGTTTAGGTCTCAAGTTTACTGATACGTCTCCGTCGTATCTACTTTTCCAAACACTTTTGCCCTTGTTTTGGACTCTAACTTGTATGATTTGAATGGAACTAACCCAGACTGATGCTGTTTTCAGCAGAATTGCCATGATGTTGTTTTATGCAGAAAACAAATATTCTTGGAATGACCTGAAACTCCACGGAACATCTTAGAAAAAATAATAAAAAATCCTCGCCAAAGATGAAGTCTAGGGGGCCCACACCCTTCTCACGAGGGTGGGGGGCGCCCCCCCTAGGGCGCCCCCCTACCTCGTGGGCCCCCTGGTGCCCTCCGACGCCAACTCCAACTCTATATATTTTCTTTCGGAGAGGAAAAAAGCAGAGAGAAGAAATCATCGCATTTTACGATACGGAGCCGCCGCCAAGCCCTAAAACCTCTCGGGAGGGCTGATCTGGAGTCCGTTCGGGGCTCCGGAGAGGGGGATTCGTCGCCGTCGTCATCATCAACCATCCTCCATCACAAATTTCATGATGCTCACCGCCGTGCATGAGTAATTTCATCGTAGGCTTGCTGGACGATGATGGGTTGGATGAGATTTATCATGTAATCAAGTTAGTTTTGTTAGGGTTTGATCCCTAGTATCCATTATATTTTGAGATTGATGTTGCTATGACTTTGCTATGCTTAGTGCTTGTCACTAGGGCCCGAGTGCCATGATTTCAGATCTGAACCTATTATGTTTTCACGAATATATGTGAGTTCTTGATCCTATCTTGCAAGTCTATAGTCACCTACTATGTGTTATGATCCGGCAACCCCGAAGTAACAATAATCGGGACCACTCCCGGTGATGACCATAGTTTGAGGAGTTCATGTATTCACTATATGCTAATGCTTTGTTCTGGTTCTCTAGTAAAAGGAGGCCTTAATATCCCTTAGTTTCCAATAGGACCCCGCTGCCACAGGAGGGTAGGACAAAAGATGTCATGCAAGTTCTTTCCATAAGCACGTATGACTATATACGGAATACATGCCTACATTACATTGATGAATTGGAGCTAGTTCTGTGTCACCCTATGTTATGACTGTTACATGATGAACCGCATCCGGCATAATTATCCATCACTGATCCAGTGCCTACGAGTTTTCCATATACTGGTTCTCGCTTATTTACTTTCCGCTGCTATTGTTACAATCACTACAAAACACCAAAAACATTACTTTTGCTGTCTTTACTTTTGTTGCCGCTACCGCCACTATCATATTACTTTGCTACTAAACACTTTGCTGCAGATACTAAGTTTCCAGGTGTGGTTGAATTGACAACTCAGCTGCTAATACTTGAGAATATTCTTTGGCTCCCCTTGTGTCGAATCAATAAATTTTGGTTGAATACTCTACCCTCGAAAGCTGTTGCGATCCCCTATACTTGTGGGTTATCAAGACTAATTTCTGGCGCCGTTGCCGGGGAGCATAGCTCTATTATTTGAGTCACTTGGGATTTATATCTGCTGGACACTATGAAGAACTTGAGAGATCCAAAAACCAAGATCTATCCCTCAATTACGAGGGGAGGTAAGGAACTGCCATCTAGCTCTGCACTTGATTCACTTTCTGTTATGAGTAAGTTTGCGACACCTACATCTGCTTCTGCTATTCCTTCTGATATGTCGCATGTTATTGATGATGCCACTTCTGCTATGCATGATACTTATGATGAAACTGCTTCTATGCCTGATACTACTGTGCCCCTTGGTGAATTTCTTGATGAACAAATTGCTAGGGCTAGAGAAAAAGAATTTATTGAATCTGAATACGATGATGATAGTGATGATGAAAATATGCCTGTTATTCCTGAGGGTTATCTTTTTGATATGGAATCTTCTGCCGCTATTTTAGCTTGCAAAGATAGATATGAGCTTAAGAGGTTATTAATTAAATGGAACAAAGAATCACTTAGAGATAAAATGAAACCCGACCCTGCTTTTGCTACTTCACCTATTTGTGTTCCTGATAAGGATTATGAATTCTCTGTTGATCCTGATATAATTACTTTGGTTGAATCTGATCCGTTTTATGGCTATGAATCTGAAACTGTTGTGGCACATCTTACTAAATTAAATGATATAGCTGCCCTGTTTACTAATGATGAGAGACCGTGTTACTTTTATATACTCAAAATATTTCCATTCTCATTAAAGGGTGATGCTAAGATATGGTTTAATTCTCTTGATCCTGGTTGTGTGCGTAATCCCAGGATATGATTTATTACTTCTCTGCTAAATATTTCCCTGCTCATAAGAAACAAGCTGCTTTGAGGGAAATATACAACTTTGTGCAAATTAAAGAAGAGAGTCTCCCACAAGCTTGGGGGAGGCTTCTCAAGTTATTTAATGCTTTGCCTGATCATCCTCTTAAGAAACCTGAAATACTTGATATCTTTTATAATGGACTAACCGATGCTTCCATAGATTACCTGGATAGTTGTGCTGGTTCACTTTTTAGGGAAAGAACACCGGATGAAACTGAAATTCTATTGAATAATATGTTGACAAATGAAAATAATTGGGCACCTCCTGAGCCAGCTCCTGAGCCAACTCCTACTCCAATTACTGAGCCTATTCCTAAACCAACTTTGAAGAAGAGAGGTGTTCTATTTCTCAGTCCTGAAGATATGCAAGAGGCAAAGAAATGTATGAAAGAAAAAGGATTAAAGCTGAAGACGTTAAGAATTTACCTCCTATTGAAGAAATACATGGTCTTAATTCACCGCCTGTTGAAGAAACATATGATCTTAATTCTTTATTTACTGAAGAACCTCCTGATCCCGATATCCCGACACATGTAGTAAAGGTAAATTCTCTCTATAGATATGATAAAGCTGAAGTCCCTCCTACTAAAATTGCTAGTCAGTGCTTGGATGAGTTTGATAACTTTATGTTTAAGCAAGACGACTTCAATGCTTATTTTGGTAGACAATTAAAAGAAAATGCTTATATGATTAGACGCTTGGGTGATTATATGGCTAATATTAAAGGTGAACTTAAACTTGTTAGCAAACATGCTTCTATGGTTACCACTCAAGTAGAACAAGTACTTAAGGCTCAAAAAGAAGTGCTTAATGAAATGAATAGTAAGAGAAATGATTATGCTGTTAGAGTGGCTACTAGAACTGGTAGAATGACTCAGGAACCTTTGTATCCTGAAGGCCACCCTAAGAGAATGGAGCAAGATTCTCAAAGAAATAATATTGATGTTCCTAATTCTTCTAAAAAGAAGAAGAAGAAAAATGATAGAACTGTGCAAACCTCTAGTGAACCTATTGCTGAACCACCTGATAATCCAAATGATATTTCTATGTTTGATGCTGAAACACAATCTGGTAATGAACATGAACCAAGTAAAAATATTAATGATGATGTTCATGATGATGCTCAACCTAGTAATAATAATGATGTAGAAATTGAACCTGTTGTTGATCTTGATAACCCACAATCAAAGAATCAACGTTATGATAAAAGAGACTTTGTTGCTAGGAAACATGGTAAAGAAAGGGAACCTTGGGTTCAGAAACCCATGCCTTTTCCTCCGAAACCATCCCAGAAAAAGGATGATGAGGATTTTGAGCGCTTTGCTGAAATGATTAGGCCTATCTTTTTGCGTATGAGATTAACTGATGAGCTCAAAAAAAATCCTTATGCTAAATATATGAAGGATATCATTACTAATAAAAGAAAGATACCGGAAGCTGAAATTTCCACCATGCTTGCTAATTATACTTTTAAGGGTGGAATACCAAAGAAACTTGGAGACCCCGGAGTACCTACTATACCTTGCTCCACTAAAAGAAATTATATTAAAACTGCTTTATGTGATCTTGGAGCCGGTGTTAGTGTTATGACTCTCTCTTTATATCATAGACTTGACTTGAATAAGTTGACACCTACTGAAATATCTTTGCAAATGGCTGATAAATCAACTGCTATACCTATCGGTATTTGTGAGGATGTGCCTGTTGTGGTTGCAAACGTTACTATTTTAACGGACTTTGTTATTCTTGATATTCCCGAGGATGATAGTATGTCTATTATTCTTGGAAGACCTTTTCTTAATACTGGAGGGGCTGTTATTGATTGCAACAAAGGCAATGTCACTTTTCATGTTAATGGTAATGAGCATACGGTACACTTTCCGAGGAAACAACCTCAAGTTCATAGTATCAACTCTATTGGAAAAATTCCATCGATTATAATTGGAGGTTTTGAATTTCCTCTTCCTACTGTCAAAAAGAAATATGATATACTTATTATAGGGGATGTGCATATCCCCGTTGAGGTAACTTAGTGTTATTCAAAATTTCTCCGGTTTTATGATTATCGGAATGAGTTTGTTAACAAGACTTGATCAACCTTGTTAGTGGATTCTTTTTGATGAGCATGAGATGGATGAAACTAGAAGCACAACCTTTTGTACCCCACTTTTACTTTATGTTAATTAGTAGAAATAAAGTAAAAATAGTATTTTTCTGTCTGTTTCCTGACTTATCCGTGCAATATAAAAATATCCCGAAAATTAAAGTCCTCAGAATGCCATGCCAATTTAATATGAATTTTTCGGGAATATTTGAGGATTTACTGTGCAAAAATTACCGCGTGAGGAGCTGCCACCTGGCCACGAGGGTGGTGGGCGCGCCCCCTGTCGGTGTCAAAACCGGCGGATCTCGGGTAGAGGGTCCCGAACTGTGCGTCTAGGCGGATGGTAACAGGAGACCGGAGACACGATGTTTTTACCCAGGTTCGGGCCCTCTCGATGGAGGTAAAACCCTACGTACTGCTTGATTAATATTGATGATATGGGTAGTACAAGAGTAGATCTACCACGAGATCAGAGAGGCTAAACCCTAGAAGCTAGCCTATGGTATGATTGTATGTTCCTACGGACTAAAACCCTCCGGTTTATATAGACACCCGAGAGGGCTAGGGTTACACAGAGTTGGTTACAATGGTGGGAGATCTACATATCCGTACCGCCAAGCTTGCCTTCCACGCCAAGGAAAGTCCCTTCCGGACACGGGACGAAGTCTTCAATCTTGTATCTTCATAGTCCAGGAGTCCGGCCGAAGGTATAGTCTGGCTATCCGGACACCCCCTAATCCAGGACTCCCTCAGTAGCCCCCGAACTAGGCTTCAATGACGACGAGTCCGGCGCGCAAATTGTCTTCGGCATTGCAAGGCGGGTTCTCCTCCGAATTCCGTGTACCTGTTGAATAATGTCCAGTTTCTTGTAAATGTAGCGCTCCTTGGCTTCTACGCCCAATAATGGCCGTCTTCCACGTGTCAAACGAATACGAAAAGTCAGGGTGTTTTTACATTTACACCCCTAGCCGCGTGAATGAGCCGCCTATTTAAGGGGACGAGGATTTAGATCCAAACCACACCTTCTCCCCTCCGCGAGTATTCATCAGAGCGTATCCGACAGAGGTCCATTCTATCATGGCCGGCCGCCGTAGCTCCTCCTCTCGTCCTTCCAGCCCTCAGCCTTGAGATTGGGAGAGATGCTCCATCTTGCACAGCGAGCTAGTGACGCTCCAGACCAAGGGATTTCTCCCCCCGGCCTATATGGTCCCGGTTCGAGCCGGACTTGCCACCTATAATGGCGGAGATCAAGCGGAGAGCGCCCCCAATCCCTCCAAAGGAGAGCGGGTATGCCTTGTCCCTTACTTAATAAGAGGGCTCGGATTTCCAATTCATCCGTTTCTCCGGGGGCTCCTGGAGTTCTATGGCCTCCAGCTGCACAACCTCACGCCTGTCTCCATATTGCATATCGCGGGCTTCGTAGCCCTTTGCGAGTTGTTTTTGGGCTGCGAGGCTCATTTCATGCTGTGGAAAAGGCTATTCTGCCTTGTGCCCCGTTCTCAGAAGGGGTCAATATATCAAGTGGGCAGAGCCGAAGTGTGGCGCATCGCTGGGACCGGATATCTATTCAGAACCACAAAGAAGGCGTCTGAGGACTGGCCTTCGGAATGGTTTTATATAGAGGACGTCCTGCTACCGGATCCTGTCCGGATCGGCCTCCCTGAGTTCGACAGTGCTCCCCTAAAGAAGCGCCTAAACTGGCGTCCACGGAGCCCTCAGAGGGAAAGCGACAAGGACGTTCTTTACCTGATGGGCCGGATAAGATTGTTAGCTCATTCCGGACTGACCATGATCGGGGTCATGGCCGCATGCATCATGCGAGGGGTGCAGCCGCTTTAGTATAGAGGCCACCCCATGTGGTACTTCAACGGGGAGGATGACGCCACCCGCCATGGTCGTAAGGGGCCGGATTCGGCTGCCGCTCTAATAAAGATCTCGTCCGCTTTGTACAAGGGAGAAGAGGAGGAATTTCTCCGCGTCAACCCACAGGGTGGATTTTCTATGTATAATCCCCCAAGTTGGGTAAGTGGACACTTTTACTTGCCCATCCGTTTTATATTCCCATCGTTAAATATCCAGTTTAACGACTTCGACGCAGGAACTGCGCCAGGCTATTAAAGAAATAAACAGCCCTCCTCCACAACCCGAGGATCCGGGACGGTCCCTCGACCTGGCCTCTCAAGAGGATCCGGACTTATTTGTGGAGCTGATTGATGGGGTGTTTCATCAATTGAGCAAGGAAAATGCCTTAGTGGCCATTACGGCCGATTACCCAGGGCTACTCCCAGCCTCACAGGTAACTAATACCGAAGTCCCAACACTTTGAAAAGGGATCTATCCTCGCGTGTTTTCGATTGCCGTATGACAATCGTGTTTTGCAGGGGAGGTCCTTGAGACGGGAGGCCGAGCCTGCGGCGACTAGCCAATGAGGGGCGGCAAGGCCCCGCAGGCTGAAAAGAAGTGCGGTCCGGACTGAGACGCCGGCGCAAAGGTATAGCGCGCCATTTTATTCCCAGGTGTTATTCCTTCAAGGCATATTTACGCTCGTGCTTTTTCAGGATGAAGAGACCTCGCCGGACTATATCCGGAGAGGTTGCCAATCGCGCCTCCACCAGCCATGCTCCAAAGCCTAGTCCGGAAGCGGAGGCGAACACAAGGCGCGCACCGGACGCTCCTCCGACAAAGGATGCGGATAGGCTGTCTGCCACCAATTCCGAGGTGGAGAGTGCCATGAACCACAGGCCTCGCCGGACAGTTCTTCGCGATGCTTGTTTCTCCCAAGAGGCATTGGATGCCTTAAATTCGGGAGATGCGTACCTCCGTGCCGCTCAAAATGGTCTAGCCAGAGCCACGGAGCAATATGTAAAAGACATACAGGTAAGAAAATTTTGGCAATTATATATATATACCAGTAGCCCCCGAGACTTGAAATAGTTAGAATGACTGATTTAAGGATCATTCGTTATGTAGGTTCTTATAGAAAAGAATACCCTACTGTCCCAGGAGCTAGAAGAGTGCAAAGCCCAAGTTGAGGCCGCACTAGCCGCGCCAGGGGAGCCCAAGGAGACCCCCTCTGGTAATATACGCTTCGAAAGATAAGTATTTTGCAAAGTGCGGCGTGGGTGCAAATCTGACAAATGAAATTGCAGATGGCGCCGGATTAAATCCGGAAAAGCAACAACTCCTACGCCAGCTGAAGGCTGGTGAGAGTGTGCTGACAAAGGTGAGGCGGGAGAAGAACGATCTCCAAGATGCCAACACCAAGCTGGGCGTTGAACTGAAGGATGTTTGTGCCCAGCTGTTGAACTCCGTTAAGGAGAATCAGCGGCTTCGACGCGGCATATTTAGTAAGTGGTTAAACGAATTTTGAAAAAAGAGTTCGGCGAGGAAGTCGACTAACAGAGTAATCTCTGTAGGTATGCTACCATGTTGTCCTGCAGAGGAAATGCCTGGTTCTACGGGTGACCTTCTTCCCGAGCTCTCACAACTGCACGAGCGAGTTCAGCAGGTGATGCAAGGCGTCGCCCAGGCCTTGTGGCCATCCGTGTCCATGCCCGAAGGCCTTGGAGAGCTTGTAGAGAAGCTGAAGGGATCGCGGCGGCGCTTCCGATTGTGGAAGATGTCGGTCTGCCGTCAATGCGCCAGGGAGGCCTGGGCCATGGTGAAGACGCGGTACACGAAGGCTGACCCAAACCACATGGCCGAGGTCGGACCCGTGGGGCCTGACGGGAAGGAGATCACCGTGAGCTTAGTATACGGCCAAGTAGAATTGGCCGCAAAGTATTCCCAACAGGACTGTAAGCTAGACAGCCTGTTAGATGGTATTGAAGAGGAATACAATCAGTCAGATTGACTATGTAATTTTAATTGACATGTGTAATGCCTTCTAGCTGGATTTTAGATCATTTGTCATGGCCGACCTTTTCGCTTCAACCTCGGGACCTGACGGTCCGGAGTGTGTCTGAATACCCTCGCGGTTATATAAGAACCGGGGTATGCATGGAGACCAGGCGTAGGGGTCATTAGTGCTTGAATAGACAAGTGCCCAACTAGTTATGTTATATTACATGGTTAGTGTCGGTGTCAAAACCGGCGGATCTCGGGTAGGGGGTCCTGAACTGTGCGTCTAGGCCGGATGGTAACATGAGGCAGGGAACACGATGTTTTACCCAGGTTCGGGCCCTCTCGATGCAGGTAAAACCCTACGTCCTGCTTGATTAATATTGATGATATGGGTAGTACAACAGTAGATCTACCACGAGATCAAGGAGGCTAAACCCTAGAAGCTAGCCTATGGTATGATTGTTGTCTATGGAGTTGATTCTAATGATGTCCTACGGACTACAACCCTTCGGTTTATATAGACACCGGATAGGGTTAGGGTTACATAGAGTCGGTTACAATGGTAGGAGATCTTGAACATCCGCATCGCCAAGCTTGCCTTCCACGCCAAGAAAAGTTCCATCCGGACACGGGATGAAGTCTTCAATCTTGTATCTTCATAGTCCTGGAGTCCGGCTGAAGGTATAGTCCGGCTACCCGAACACCCCCTAATCCAGGACTCCCTCAGTAGCCCCTGAACCAGGCTTCAATAAGGACGAGTCCGGCGCGCAAATTGTCTTCGGCATTGCAAGACGGGTTCCTCCTCCAAGTCCTTCATAGAAGATTGTAAACACCAAGAGTAGTGTCCGGCTCTGCAAAATAAGCTTCCACATATTGCCATAGAGAAAATAATATTAACACAAATCAAATCTGCTAACGTATTCCGCAGTGCGTCATCACACTACGGCCAAGTCCTTTACTCGAATCGTTTTCACTTTTCCACCTCAGCGTGTTTTGTGAGGCGGTTTCCTTGGCACATCTTGTCAAAGCAGAGATCGTGTACCCCCCCTTTTACGGGATTCTCATCAATACGGATGTGGGTAACCCAACCGTGCCACTTATCACGGCGCTTGGGAGGCAAGCGAGTTTTACTAGGCAGGTGGGGACGCACAACCGCATCCACCCATATAAGGGGATAAGGATCCACCTTTTTACCTACGCCTTCTTCCTCTTTGCCTATCCATCTCCTGCGCACCCGAGCTCCAGCGCCAAAGCCCGCACTTCCCACCTCAACCTTCTCCAGCAATGTCCAGAGCGGGAGGCAAGTGGATGGTCTCCTCCGTCACGGAGGGCCATGTCAAAAGGTTAAGGAAGGTCGGGTACTTGTCCAAAGACATCGCGCACCGGCTTCCTGAGGAGGGGCAGGTTCTCCCCACCCCAAGGCCCCATGAGAGGGTAGTATTTCTCCCCCACTTCCTCCGCGGACTGGGTTTTCCACTCCACCCATTTGTCTGGGGGCTCATGTTCTACTACGGCCTGGATTTCCACGATCTAGCCC
Source organism: Triticum monococcum (assembly GCA_034509565.1). Classification (NCBI taxonomy): domain Eukaryota; kingdom Viridiplantae; phylum Streptophyta; class Magnoliopsida; order Poales; family Poaceae; genus Triticum; species Triticum monococcum. The sequence goes on along the minus strand of CM067843.1, from coordinate 68,741,766 downwards.
CGAACTTCATCCTCAACATCTCGGCGTTTATCATCGTGTGCGAGGCTTTTCTCCGCGTCTGCCCCCATTTCGGCCTCTGGCTCAAGACCTTCAACGTCAAGCGCAAGGTGGTGCGCGGCAGCCAGGCGGAGTGCGGAGGTGCCATGGCGGGCAAGATGGCCAACGTCCTATGGTTCGAGGGATCTTTTGTGGAGACCCTAAAGGGATGGCAATCCGGGTGGTTTTACATCACCGAGCCGCGCGATCCGAAATGGACCGCAGCCCCCGAGTTCTGATCCGGACCCCCCACGCGGCTTGTGTCCTGGAAAGAGACGGGCCTGTCGTGGGGTGACGAAAAAGAGGTGACCGGATTGCAAACATGCATCCAGTACCTGGTGAACAAGCCAATCCGGCTTGTTAATGTAATCCAGGTTATGCTCGTCCGCCGGATCCTCCCGTGCCAACAACGGGATTTTAATATGTGGGAGTTCGACCCAGCACAACATCAAACCCTCAGCAGGCTCTTCGACACGACGTACGAAAATGCCTGGAAGATGCTATTCAAGGGCGCCGAGGCTCCCGCATCCGCTTCCGAGGACCACGGATACAGCTCGCAGCGTCGCGCTAGCGAGGTAAGCCATCTACACCTTTTACAGGATGTTAAGCTTTTTTCATAGTTTGACTCTATGCGGGATCTAAACTCCCTTTCCTTTGACAGGCTTGGCGGGTGATGTCCGGACCGATTAACTGTCTGGCTCTGCTGCCCGAAGACCCAGCTCCAGCTCTACTAGTGAAGCTGCTGGCTCCGGCGCCTTATGTCGTGCCGAAGAAGAAGGCCAAGAAGAAGAAGACAACGGGGACTCGAAAGAGTGCCCGCAACGTGGTAGTGTCGGACTCGTCATCTAATGAGTCCGAGATGCCCTCCTCCCGTGAAAACGAGGAGGAGGAAGAAGAAAACTCTCCCCCCCAGCGGAGGGAGGAGAGAAGAGGAAGGCCGCCCCAACGGGGGAGGCCGAGGGGTCTAGGAAAAGGAAGACCCCTCCGCCGGACTACGCCCCTGACGCCGAAGAGGGCGAAGAGGAGTGGCCAGACAGGGCCAAGCGTCCGGCGAAATCGTAAGTTCGGATATCAGAGTAACTCATGATGTTCCTTTGTTGCACAGCTTTCCCTAATGTCGAATGTAATTATGCAGTCCGCCCCGGGCCAGACTCGACGAATCGTCGGGCGGCTCCCTGGAGTCATCGGACGTGAACTCAGTTCCGCCCGCTGTCTCCCCCCGCACTGCAGACGACGCCGAAGCGGCATCGCGTCAAGCTCTGGGGTAGGAGGAGGTGGTCCCGGAGGAGCCGCAAGGCAACCTCCCAGAGTCCAGGAGTGAAGGGGATAAGGCCCCCCAGGGCTCCCAGTCCGACTTTGTGCCAGACACCATGCCGGAATCTTCCACAGTTCTGGACCGCGGTAGGAGAACTCCTTCCAAGAGGAGTAAGCCTTCTGAGCCGGCAGCCTCCATCCAACCGGAGGTGCTGGACAATCTGCTGGAGGTGCTTGACGGCGCCTCCATCGACGAGGAGCACCGTTCTATTATGAGTACGGTGATCCGAAAGGTTCAGTCCGCCAAGAGTGGATTGAGTGAAGCTTGCGCTAGCCTTCTAACAGGCTTCAAGGTAAGTAAAAAATATGTAAAAATATAACCGCATAGACAGTAGCCCCTGATACTCTGTTTGGCGTTCGAAAAGAAAAGCCTAATAGAGGATCTATTAAATTTCGTAGGAGTCTAACAACAAATAGTTAATATGCGTATGCAGGCTTCGCTGCTAGCCACCGCCGCACTGACTGCGGAGGTGGGTGCCCTGAAACAGGGCCTTGGGCGGACCGAGCAAGAACTCGGCCTTGCCAAACGGCAGCTCGAGGAGAAAGAAGGTAAGAAATACCTTACAAAAAAAGTGCCTATAAAAAGACGTGATTGCAAAAAATAACAGGATTGTACTGATTATTGTAGGGGCCACGACTGAGGTGGCGACCCTCAAGCAGGCGTTGTCCGAGGCCGAAAAGAAAACGGCCGCGGAGTGGACCGAGCGAGAGAAACTTGAGGCCCAGGTCGGCGAGGTGCAGCAGGAGCTTCAGGTTCTCATGAAAAAACATGAGAGTTTGGAGCTTGAGTCCAAGACGCAAGCGTCCGAGCTCGCGGTGGCCCTTGAGACTGCCAAGTCTGCCAAGGCCGAAGCCCAAAAGGCCCTCCAAGAGTTGGAGGAGATGAAAAAGATAACAACGGGTAAGGCATTCTTTATGCAAAGCAGAAGTATAAAAGCAAAGTACTTGTTACTTACCCAAATCCGGAGCTCTCCAGGGGCATTCACAGATCTTCCCCATAGCGTATCCTCCGCCGCCGCATTCTACCGAGCCGAAGAGGGCAGCTCGACGGAGAAGGTGTTCTGGTCTCAGTATGCTGAGGCCGGACACCCTGTGCCCTTGAGCGACCAGCTGAAACAGCCGGTCGAGCTCCACAAGGCGACCGAACATGCCATGAAGGGCTTCATAGTTCGGCTGTGGCCCGGAGAGGCCCTGCCTGGGAGCTACTTCGGGCTGGTGCGACAACTGGTGGAGGCCCGTCCAAGGCTCGAGGTCATCAAGCCCTCTGTCTGCATCAAAGGCGCCCGTAGGGCCCTTGCCCGTGCAAAGGTGCACTGGGGTAAGCTGGATGGTGAGAAGCTTGTGAGGGACGGGCCGCCGCCGGGGAAGGAGCATCGCATGCCCGAGAACTACTATAAGGATGTTCTTGCGGGTGCCCGCCTTGTGGCGGATGAATGTACCAAGGATGTAATTTTTGAATGAACTCGCTCGTGTTTATCCTGTGCGCTGAAAACTTGTTCATATGCGCTAAGCAATGCTTGTTGAATTTAAAATATTACTTTCTGTGCGGCCGTTTATCAAAAAATTTAGAGATGGCCAGTCGTCGACTTCTGCCCCCATGCCACTAGTGCCGGGGTGTCCGGGATAAACCTGAGCGCTCTTTTTCCCATAGTTGGGTCCTTCGAGGGAGGCGCTCAGCACAACGAACCAGGCAATCGGACTATAATGCTTGAACACTCTCACTTAGCCATAGAACTCTATAATTTTAAATTTCGGCGAAGCCCCTAGTTCGGAAGACCGAGTTCGGGGCGCTATCCACGCCTTGGCCGGACAAAGCCAGCTCCTCGCTTGAAGCGGCATAAGCCTTTAGGGACTCAAAAAACCTCTCGAACAGCGACCGGTCTCTCGCCACATCATGACAGTCAGTTTTAGCTTTCTCCACTGAGGTGGTTAACCCAGCTCAACCGGGGCACAATCGCAGTGGTTCTCCTAGTGCTACCTTAGCCGATATAGCGGAACATAAGGCACCAAAACATAGGAGCCGGGCAAACCCAACTATTGACCCAAATCATGATTCGGAGCCGATGCATATAGTGTTATAAGTTCGGGGTGCCGCACTTGTGAAAGTGTACGGACTTCTCACGCCATATTTATGGGTACTAAAGCCCCTGTCATATTTTGCCGTACCACAGTGTACGGGTGCAACATGTCATAAACATATATATGAAAAGATGATAATGCAAAAATAGACAAAAAGCTATACATTGTTTATAGAGAGGCTATTTATCAAAGCCGAACGATACAAGTAGTGTAGTAAGCAAAAGATATTGGACTATTTAGTATGTCCTGACCAGGGGCAGGCCGCAGAATTGTATTTAAAACAGGTATACCGCTCGTAACAGAGACCACCTGGTAGTTCCATAATGCACCATGGCTTGTCTGCCTCCCTGGATCTTGCATCGTTTGTGCGGCAGTCGAATTGCCGAACAGGTCATCCGAAGTATGGAGTCCTGAAAGTAAGAGAAAATTAAAAAAAGTATCCAGCAGCCCCTAGTACGTTTTAAGCCGTATTTTGGGCGTGCCGTTATTGTGCCCCTTCCCCTGTGCCCATGGTATTTCCAGGGCGTAGTTATGTACGCGAGGTACTGGTTTCGCTATGTCGCTAGAGCTGGGGTTGGGGCCGCATTGCTACGCTTGCTCAGAGTTTGCCAGGCGGTCCTACTGTGGGTTACTCCGGGCGCGCTTGGCAGTGTCTAGCTTTTTAGTGGCCGGACTGGAGAAATGCCTGAGAAGGCTACTTTGTACCTCTGCTGCGAGAGCCGCCGTATGCTCCTCCGTACGGAGGGAGCGTTCGGTGTTTCCGTTGACCGTAATTACTCCTTGAGGGCCTGGCATCTTGAGCTTGAGATATGCGTAGTGCGGCACCACATTGAACTTTGCGAATGCGGTTCGTCCGAGCAGGGCGTGATAGCCACTGCGAAACGGGACTATATCGAAGATTAACTCTTCGCTTCGGAAATTGTCCGGGGATCCAAAGACCACGTCAAGTGTTACTGAGCCTGTACAGTTGGCTTCTACACCTGGTATAACGCCTTTAAAGGTCATTCTTGTGGGCTTAATCCTTAGGGATCTATGCCCATTTTCCGCACTGTATCCTGATAAAGCAGGTTCAGGCTACTGCCGCCGTCCATGAGGACTTTTGTGAGATGAAATCCGTCGATGATTGGGTCGAGAACCAATGCGGCGAAGCCGCCATGACGGATGCTAGTGGGATGGTCCCTTCGATCAAAAGTGATCGGGCAGGAGGACCATGGGTTGAACTTTGGGGCGACTGGCTCCATCGCGTATACCTCCCGTAGCGCACGCTTCCGCTCCCGCTTGGGAATGTGGGTTGCGTATATCATGTTCACCATCCGCACTTGTGGGGGAAAGCCCTTCTGTCCATTGTTGTTCGGCGGCTTGGGCTCCTCATCGTCGCTGTGCAGCCCCTTGTCTCTGTGTTCGGCCCTCAAATTGCCTGCCTGCTTGAACACCCAACAATCCCTGTTAGTGTGATTGGCTGGCCTTTCGGGGGTGCCATGTATCTGGCACAAGCGATCGAGTATTCGGTCCAATCTAGACGGGCCCTGAGTATTCTTTTTGAATGACTTTTTCCGCTGACCGGATTTATAGCCTTTGAATCCGGCATTGACTGCCGTGTCTTCATTGCTGTCACTGCTAACGCGGCGTTTTTGCTTATTCCAACGTGTCCTGCCACTTTTGTCCTTGGTATCCGAATTACCAGGGTTCTTTGATAAGTTGTTACTACGAGCTAGCTAGCTGTCTTCTCCCGCGCAAAAGCGGGTCATGAGTGTCGTGAGGGCTGCCATAGATTTTGGCTTTTCCTGTCCCAGGTGCCGGGCAAGCCATTCGTCGTGGATGTTATGCTTGAAGGCTGCTAGGGCCTCTACATCCGGACAGTCGACTATCTGGTTTTTCTTTGTTAGGAACCGTGTCCAGAATTGTCTGGCCGATTCCTCTGGCTGCTAAATTATGTGGCTTAAGTCGTTGGCATCCGGTGGTCGCACGTAAGTGCCCTGGAAGTTGTCGAGGAATTGTAGCGACCTGACCTGAATGGGTCAAGTCTCTGTGCTTAAGTGTCATCCCTGGATCGGTATGCTGACACACACAGTACTCGAGGATTTATAACAGAGGTAAATCACATGTAAAAGTAACGTAAATGCTATTACCTCATTCCAAATAGCGGAAGTAACAAGGTTGTGGATTCCCATCAACACCAACGGCAAAGTTGAGTGTAGAAATCGTAACCCTAACGTATCACTTACTCGTCGTAAGAAATCCTGCAACATGAGACGTTGCAGCCATAGAGGGTCAGTACATTGAATGTACTGGCAAATTCACACCATAGAAAGAAATGGTGAACAATGGCTATCACTACATGCATATATGGCTGGCGGAAAAGCTCTATGGTTATAAGGTTTTTGTGAAAAGCCAATTTTTCCCTACTGCAAAGGAATAAATTTTTATTTAACTATCATGGTGCTTGTTGAACATTGAGAATGGTTGACAGCATTCTCAATCCCAATTAAGTGACATCATTAAAACCCAACAATATTCATTTAAAGTAACGTGATGAGATTCACATGATATCCAAGTACTAGATACTCAAAACGTCCATAACCGGGGACACGACTAATCATAATTAGTTTATACACTCTACAGAGGTTTGCGCACTTTTCCCCACAAGACTCGATCGCCTTCGTTGGATTTCTCGCACTACATGGTGTTTGAGAAACGGATGACTGAGACACAGTCTTTCAGAAGCACTAGCACCTTACGATGGATAGACCGGTACACCTACTTTCCCCTACATCTGCTAGTCTACCCTGTAAGAGTTTGCACGACTTAATCAACTATGCCAGAGCCCATAATGGCCTGTGGCTGCACATGGAAGTTTCTAGTATGAAAAATCTCATGATCCCTTTGAGCCTGGGTGGCGGTCCAAAAGAAAACAGGCAAGTCCTGGATTACCCAGGTGCCTAGACAGGCAATCCTAGAATAACCAGGTGCCTCAATCCACCCAGATGTGTGTTTAAGTTGCCACCTTAAGTAAACCATTAATTAACAATCTCACATCTGTCATGGATACTCTCAAAACCCAATCCACGTCTACGAGCATAACATGGCACTGTAAGCATAACATAATAGTAACTCCCAAGGGTTTGATAATAAACAGGTAATAGGTACTACCTCAACTACTTCCCATCCCACAATTTAATTAGATCCTAATCATGCAATGTTTGGGGTTTCATCTAATGCAAATGAAATTGGGTAGTAAGAGGTATGATCAAAGTGTGAACTTGCCTGCAATGTTGATGAAGATGATTCGCACCCAAAAATCTTGATAGCTCTACTTGTCACACTCCGGTCAATCTATCGTAATCAAGCAATAGTAACCACACATAAGCAATCACTCAAAAGACCAGAAAGATCGAAGAAGTCGATTCGGAAAACATCAAAACCCAGCAAATAGCTCTTGCAACATAAAACAATTTCTAACAGTACCAAAATTATGTGAATTTGGCCTTATCAGAAAATTTAGGTCAAGAGCTTCGGTTTTGCAAAAAGAATCAACTCAAACGGAGTTACGGATAAAAAGATATGATCAAAAGAAGTTTGAATTCAAATCTGATCTAATTCAAATTTAAAAATTTTCAAAAACATGTTTGAGTTAGATTACTGGATAGAGGAGATCATAACGAAGAAGTGGGCGTTGGTTTCGTTGGATTTGGGCAAACGAGTAAAAAGTTATGGCTATTTGAAAAATCAGGGCCAAGCTGTTTTACGGAAGAAAAAAATAGCTACGGGCTAGGGTCTAATGTATAAATACGTAGACTAATTGATAATCTAATTATTTTATCATATTAGTCTAAAAATAATAAACTACGGAGATATAAGAAGAAGAAAAACAAAGAAAGACACCTTTATAAGGCAGAGAAAAGACGACTTTGGAGAGAAGAGATAGTTTTCAGAAGTCGCGCCGGAGAGGAGAAATATATTTTTCTTAAATGAATCTAGTCAAACCAAAATATTGATTTAACCCGAATCGGATGATTTTTGGAGGCTCTATGGGTCTATATTTATTGGTGGAAAAGAGGCTTAGGGGTCAAAGGCTAGGCAATGTGGGACTAAACGTAGACGAAAATATACGAAACAGGGAAGAAAAAGGCTAACGCCTCGCATGGCGGCACGGGCCTAAAGGCCTTAGGCGGTTCGGCCGGCCGCGCACAATGCAGGTTTTTTGTTTTTTTTGAGCAATTGAAAAGAAAGAAGAGAAAGAAAAAAAACTATGAGGAGGAATAGGGTTGAGTGGGCCTGGCCCATATAGTAAAAGAAAAAAAATGATGGGGCGCCTGCTGGTATTATCTAGCGCACGTGAGCGACAAATAATTACGGGCCGCATGTATAGTTTTTTTAAAATAAAAACAGAAAGGAAAACTGAATAAATAAAAATAATGTAAATTTTTATATAGGCATATTATATATCAAAATTTTCAAAAAATGATTTTCTACAAGATGAACATTTTCCTAGCATTAAATAAAATTCACACAAATTCAGATAATTCAAAGAGTGCTACTGGTCTAATAAAATCCAATAAAAATCATTTTAAAAATATCAAAATGATTTCAAATTTATTTCTCTCCAATTTTCTGTTATAGGGAATCATGTTACCCTAATTTCCATATATTTTATTTTTGGAGAAAAATAATTTGAATAAAACTCAAATAACTCCAAATTGAAAATAAATTCAAAAGGGCTTTGAATTTGATTCTTCGAAACTCCCAACTCATATTTCATATGTTTTGAAGAAGTCATTTTATCTTCTCTCATGAAAATCAATGAGTTGCATAAAGTTTCAGAAGTGGAAATATTTTCCAAATGAAATTCAAATATTTTCAACACCCCCTTGTCATTTAAATAAATGGAAGTAGTCATGTCATCTTTGCTCAAGGGTTTTGTATTTGAAAATAATTTGAATTCACGAAGATCATAAATGCAAAATGAAAGTTTGGGAAAGTCCTTTTATTCCCTCTCATTTAACTTTCAAAAAAGTTTCGAATTTCACTCAATTTCACGCAATCAATCAAACAATCAATCAAATCTATCTATTTATTATAACAATCCAAAATTTAGAATTTTGGGATGTTACAAACCTACCACCCTTAAAATGAATCTCGTCCTCGAGATTCGGAGAGGCTAGGAAGAAATAGGTTAGGTTCGGGATCTCTTCAAAATTTCATCAATCATCTCCGGGGTCTGGGGTGCTACCACCCTTAGAAGCATTGTTACGGTTCCATCAAAACTCATATACTCCATCCCTATTCTTGACAGTGTCGGTCTTCTCAGATCCTCGAGAAAATTCGTCCTGCGAGCTCTTCCGGTAGTTGCATAACCTTTTCCTCAATTCTTCTGTCTTTCATCTAGGTAAGGTTCTTCCGAGACTGGGTCTTCTTAGCTGACGGGTCTGGCGCCAAAACTAAACAACTATCGATATCTCATGGTGGTCAACAATTTATGGTTTCTCCTGCAGGAAATGGGTCTGGGTTGATCCTCACCGTATAACCTACGGTTGGCAACAACTGCCGTGTACAAGGAAAAATACTTACACCATTCTAAGTTTAAACAGGGTTTTGATCGTCGTCTCTTTACTATAGGTAAGTCACTCAGATTTACCATCCCACATAGCAAGGTGAATAATAACAGTAAGTCGGTATGGTGATCAATCCACCCCGCACCTAAATCATTACCTTGTATACAGTTTAGTGAATCTCGCATTCTAACACTCGGTCATCCTCACTAGCATTGCAGAATTTCTCTTGTCGACGAACCAAGTTCGGATATATCCATAGATTCTGCAAGCTAGACAAACATCTATCGTTCCTTCCCAACTCTCAGGTTTTGCGTAAACTCCTATAAAATCGTCTGTCGACAAAGGTATATCCTCTTCCAGGGTTCTTCCTTCAGCAAGAATGTGCTTGCCTCTTGGCAGGTCCTGGGGCCTGTGGGTTATGGCCCATCTCATCACTTGTAGTCCTTGAACTTATCATTGGGCAACTTATCATTATTCCAACTTCCAACTTCCTAGTATTCTTAAATCCATCCAATTGTATTGTCTTCCTTCCTTCTATTGGCACCAAAACTAGGACATGATTACTCAGACTCATCATGGAATTTTCATTGATCCATATTTCCAACATCATACCTCCTTTATATCCAATAGTAATTCATCTCTTCATCCTCGTGGGATATCCCACATATCGAGATAAAATTTATACTCATGAAGTCCATATTCCACTTCGTGGAACCTCATTATCCTTTCCAGGGTCAAGCGTTCTTACAGGGGAATATTGGCCATCTCTGCATGGCACTTCTTCAACTGGGAAACGTGAAACACATCATGAACTCCGGACAGTCCTTCGGGTGACTCCAACTTGTTGGCCACTTCTCCCATACGCTCCAAAACTCGGTATGGTCCTACAAATCTCGGGGCTAACTTTAGCTTAACTCCAAATCGTTTAACTCCTCGCAGAGGGGACACATGAAGACATGCTCTGTCTCCAATTTCATAGACTACCTCCTTGCGTTTTTGAGTCTGCATAACTCTTCTGCCTGGGCTGAGCTACCTTCAGTCTATCTCGAATCAACTTAACATTCTCTTCTGACTCCTTGATCACACTTGGTCCAACAACTGATAGTATCCAACTTCATCCCACACACCCTTGGGGTTTCACACATATCGAGACAAAACTTGTATTCATTTTGTCTGAAATCCACTCAGTGGAGTATCCTTATCTTTTCTAGGGGTCAACGGTTCTTACAGGGTACTACCACCCTTAAAATCCACAAATCTTCCATAGATCATATTTCTCATATCCTTAGAATGGCCAAAATCCTTCTTCATAGAGTAACAACTCATAAAATCCATATCAGTACCAACGATGCTAACTTTATTCATTCTCAAATGATTATCTCTCGCTCCTCCATTACATGTCTCAACTCAACACCTCAATATGAAAGAAAATGTTCTCACTTCTACTACTCCATTTCTTTTGTTGCAAACTCAACTATCTAGCACAAGTTTCCTTCTCCTTGGGGCATTCTCTGGCAAAGTGCCCTGCTCCATTACAACTAAAACATATTACTTCTGGCAAGTATCCAGGTTTCCTTTTTGGGCAACTGTTGAGGTAGTGCCCTGACTCCTTGCACCTGTAACATGTAATATGACTCAGGTCCTTCCTGGAATCCAATCTACTTCTCTTCCTGGACCTTTCCATGCCAATCATGGCTTCTATTTCCTGTGGGTCATATTCTACTTCCTCTGTCGGGAATTCTACTGGATCCCCATTCAAACAATTTTGGGAGATGTGTCCTCCTTCTCCACATGAATAGCAAGACTTAGTGCAGGGTTTACCCGGGTATTCTTTAGGTGTGTCATCCATCTCTTCCTTCATCACGGTTTCTTCTAAAATTTCCATAAGGTCTCCTTTCATTACTTCTTTCTTCTGCTGGATGGTTCGCTGTACCATGGGGTAAATGTGACACTGAGCAGGATAGTGGGTAGTCCCTTCACACAAGAAACAAGTAACCTGCCTAATTGGGCATTCTTCAACTGGGTGACTTCCTTCACAATTAGGACATTCATCCTTCTGTTCTTTATGGGTGTGTCCTATTTCTCCACAAATCTTGCATGCACAAGGTTTCTTCATATCCTTTCCATAAGGCTTCAACTTCTGGGACACAAGCCGAGACTTTGGCAAAGTCAACTTTAATTCTTCCCAAGTGGTTACTCCTTTCCATCCATTCATGGTTTGGTATATCCTCCACCAAGTAGCATCACCTCTTTCAAAGCACTGAAGAGCATGCTGGGTCATATCATTTCCAACTATAGAGTTATTCTCCATGTGATCCTCCATGTTCTGAATCCATTGGTCCGTCTCCAATTGACTCATCGGTCCAGAAAATACAAGCTCCTCTTTATTCATTCTCTATTGGGTCCATGGGTTTGAGGTGAGATAAGATAGATAGAGAGGGATGCACACAATACAAACAAAAAGTTTTGAAAAGGCAGATTTTATTTGTGGCTGTCGGGAAAACATCAAACAAATGACAGCTCACAAACGTCGCATGTAACGTAGGTATATAACAGGGGTTTGGTCTTCTAAAGGTCAATAAATCATCAACTCTTAAAACTCTTCAAGCCTTGTTCATGCCTCCAATGGCTTCTTCCGATCATGCTTGTCTTTCTTAAGTTCTTTTGACAGATCAACTCTGTTGATGCGAAGTCTCTCGTGACATCCTTTAATATTCTGGAGTTGCATTCCAAACTTCTGGGTTTCATCAAACTCGACCTGAACCATGATCCTGCTGTCCTTCAGTTCTTAACGAATCTCCGGTATCTCGAGGTTGTAGCTCCTCCAGCTTGGCTACTTTCAGCCTTTGGTTCCTGAGTTCTTCACGAAATGCTTCCTTGTCTAATACGGCTTCATGGAGCTCCACCTTAAACTTCTTGATGTAACACTCCAGATCCTGGTGATACACTAGCTAAGGTTAAAACTTCATCTTACTAATAGGTGCTCCATCAGCCTTCTTCCATCAAATCCATTCTGAAGAAATGCATCCTTAACTCAGCACGGTGACAATAGCATCAGCGGGCGATGACATCACGGATAACCATGTTTCTGCTCTTGTCATTCCCATGAGCTATCATTCCATAGTTGATATCTCTTGCCTTAGGGTTTTCCTTGACAAAACTTCAAGTTTTTAACTCTCCATGCTCCGGTCTTTCTCCAATACACCATGATCTCGGGCATTGACAACTTCCATAGTCTGCCAAGTTCCATAAGGGTAGCCTTCCTAGGTCATACAAATCTGGGAATTCTTCAAAGCCTTCAAATTCTACTTGTCTTCGGTCTTCAACCGTTGTAGATTCCATTATTCAAATGCACGGAAAATACTCTTCATTCTGAAGTGGTCTTAGTTGTCTGATATCTTGTACTTCTTGGAGTGGTCTCTTCAGTCGAATCTTCATATGGTCAAAAGGGGAAAGGGGTATGGTCTCACTAAAGGGAATTTTTGAATAAGTTCAGAAGAGAAGAGAGGTAAAAATCTTTTTGAAAGGGAAAGTTGTAGAGAAAAATCTTTCCTATGGGCTTGCCAGTTTTTAGGGTCACGTCCTACAGTCAACATGTGCTCTGATACCATCTTGTAGCGACCCAACCCGAATGGGTCAAGTCTCTGTGCTTAAGTGTCATCCCTGGATCGGTATGCTGACACACACAGTACTCGAGGATTTATAACAGAGGTAAATCACATGTAAAAGTAACGTAAATACTATTACCTCAATCCAAATAGCGGAAGTAGCAAGGTTGTGGATTCCCATCAACACCAACGGCAAAGTTGAGTGTAGAAATCGTAACCCTACCGTATCACTTACTCGTCGTAGGAAATCCTGCAACATGAGATGTTGCAGCCACAGAGGGTCAGTACATTGAATGTACTGGCAAATTCACACCATAGAGAGAAATGATGAACAGTGGCTATCACTACATGCATATATGGCTGGTGGAAAAGCTCTATGGTTATAAGGTTTTTGCGAAAAGCCAATTTTTCCCTATTGCAAAGGAATAAATTTTTATTTAACTATCATGGTGCTTGTTGAACATTGAGAATGGTTGACAGCATTCTCAATCCCAATTAAGTGACATCATTAAAACCCAACAATATTCATTTAAAGTAACGTGATGAGATTCACATGATATCCAAGTATTAGATACTCAAAACGTCCATAACCGGGGACATGGCTAATCATGATTAGTTTATACACTCTGCAGAGGTTTGTGCACTTTTCCCCACAAGACTCGATCGCCTCTGTTGGATTTCTCGCACTACATGGTGTTTGAGAAACGGATGACCGAGACACAGTCTTTCAGAAGCACTAGCACCTTACGATGGATAGACCGGTACACCTACTTTCCCCTACATCTGCTAGTCTACCCTGTAAGAGTTTGCACGACTTAATCAACTATGCCAGAGCCCATAATGGCTTGTGGCTGCACACGGAAGTTTCTAGTATGAAAAATCTCATGATCCCTTTGAGTCTGGGTGGCGGTCCAAAAGAAAACAGGCAAGTCCTGGATTACCCAGGTGCCTAGACAGGCAATCCTAGAATAACCAGGTGCCTCAATCCACCCAGATGTGTGTTTAAGTTGCCACCTTAAGTAAACCATTAATTAACAATCTCACATCTGTCATGGATACTCTCAAAACCCAATCCACGTCTATGAGCATAGCATGGCACTGTAAGCATAACATAATAGTAACTCCCAAGGGTTTGATAATAAACAGGTAATAGGTACTACCTCAACTACTTCCCATCCCACAATTTAATTAGATCCTAATCATGCAATGTTTGGGGTTTGATCTAATGCAAATAAAACTGGGTAGTAAGAGGTATGATCAAAGTGTGAACTTGCCTGCAATGTTGATGAAGATGATTCGCACTCAAAAATCTTGATAGCTCTACTCATCACACTCCGGTCAATCTATCATAATCAAGCAATAGTAACCACACATAAGCAATCACTCAAAAGACCAGAAAGATCGAAGAAGTCGATTCGGAAAACATCAAAACCAAGCAAATAGCTCTTGCAACATAAAACAATTTCTAACAGTACCAAAATTATGTGAATTTGGCCTTATCAGAAAATTTAGGTCAAGAGCTTCGATTTTGCAAAAAGAATCAACTCAAACGGAGTTACGGATAAAAAAATATGATCAAAAGAAGTTTGAATTCAAATCTGATCTAATTCAAATTTTAAAATTTTCAAAGACATGTTTGAGTTGGATTACTGGATAGAGAAGATCATAACGAAGAAGTGGGCGTTGGTTTCGTTGGATTTGGGCAAACGAGTAAAAAGTTATGGCTATTTGAAAAATCAGGGCCAAGCTGTTTTACGGAAGAAAAAAATAGCTACGGGCTAGGGTCTAGTGTATAAATACGTAGACTAATTGATAATCTAATTATTTTATCATATTAGTCTAAAAATAATAAACTACGGAGGTATAAGAAGAAAAAAACAAAGAAAGATACCTTTATAAGGTAGACAAAAGACGACTTTGGAGAGAAGAGATAATTTCCAGAAGTCGCGCCGGAGAGGAGAAATATATTTTTCTTAAATGAATCTAGTCAAACCAAAATATTGATTTAACCCGAATCAAATGATTTTTGAAGGCTCTATGGGTCTATATTTATTGGTGGAAAAGAGGCTTAGGGGTCAAAGGCTAGGCAATGTGGGACTAAACGTAGACAAAAATATACGAAACAGGGAAGAAAAAGGCTAACGCCTCGCACAGCGGCACGGGCCTAAAGGCCTTAGGCGGTTCGGCCGGCCGCGCACAATGCAAGTTTTTTGTTTTTGTTTTTTTTTGAGGAATTGAAAAGAAAGAAGAAAAAGAAAAAAAACTATGAGGAGGAATATGGTCGGCAGGGCCTGGCCCATATAGTAAAAGAAAAAAATTGATGGGGCGCCCGCTGGTATTATGCAGCACACGTGAGCGACAAATAATTACGGGCCGCATGTATAGTTTTTTTAAATAAAAACAGAAAGGAAAACTGAATAAATAAAAATAATATAAATTTTTATATAGGCATATTATATATCAAAATTTTCAGAAAAAGATTTTCTACATATTAACATTTTCCTAGCATTAAATAAAATTCACACAAATTCAGATAATTCAAAGAGTGCTACTGGTCTAATAAAATCCAATAAAAATCATTTTAAAAATATCAAAATGATTTCAAATTTATTTCTCTCCAATTTTATGTTGTAGGGAATCATGTTACCCTAATTTCCATATATTTTATTTTTGGAGAAAAATAATTTGAATAAAACTAAATAACTCCAAATTGAAAATAAATTCAAAAGGGCTTTGAATTTGATTCTTCGAAACTCTCAACTCATATTTCATATGTTTTGAAGAAGTCATTTCGGAAGAGCTATGTCACGACACAGCTCGGAAGAGCTATGTCTGTTGTGTTCAGCCCGGCCGGATTTGTTGTATCCGGAGTGAAGGTCATCGTCACGTGCCGTAGGGCGCCTGCACGATCCGTAGATCGATGTTGTTTGTCTTGCCTTATCCTCCAGTACGTCTCGTAGGTCTGGCGCATTTTCCCGTGCCTTAGTTGAGCAGCGTCGGGGCATGGCTTGGGTGGAGGGCCGAGAGGCCTATCTGTCGTGGCCGCGAGGTGGCCGGTCTGCCATGTCATGCGCTGGTGATGTAGGTGCTTCCTCCTCTGATCGGGGTAGCGGCCTCCGCTTTGGGTAACTCTTGGAAGGATGTTCGAGTTCATACTCTTCGGCCGCAAGGACTTCAGTCCATCTGTCAGCTAGCAAATCTTGGGCAGCTCTAAGCTGTTGCTGCTTTTTCTTGAGGCTGCTTGCCGTGGCTAAAAGCCTGCGTTTGAAATGCTCTTGTTCGGCGGGGTCTGATGGTATGACGAATTCATCATCGTCGTCGAGGCTTGCCTCGTCTTCGGAGGGAGGCATATAGTTATCATCCTCGACCTCTTGTTCTGCCGCTCTCTCATGAGGGCTGGCTTCTCCATCTCCCTGTGCCGAATCTTGCTAAGGTGGGTGTTCTTCGGCGCTATCCGGGGTAGTATTATCTCCCGTGCCGGAATCATCGTTTTTTATTTGGCGGGATTTAGAGCGGCGCCGCTGACGCCGGTGCTTTGGCTATTTCTTGGGGGTGTCATCCCCCACTATTCCATCGCCATCTCCATCTTTTGGAGTATCCACCATATATATGTCATATGACGAGGTGGCCTTCCAGCGCCCTATAGGTGCTGGTTCCTGTTTGTCTCCTACATCGTCGTCCATACCGTCGATGTCTTCGGATCTGAAGTCAAGCATGTCGGTTAAATCGTCGACAGTGGCTACAAAGTGGGTGGTGGGTGGGCTTTGAATTTCTTCATCGTCCGCATCCCCTCCTTGCTGACCGTAATCCGGCCAGGGCTCTCCTGATAAAGAGAGAGACTTAAGAGAATTCAGGACGATGCCAAAAGGCGAGTGCTGAAAGATGTCTGCGGCGGTGAACTCCATTATCGGTGCCCAATCGGATTTGATTGGCAGGGGCGCGGGGGGTTTAGAGTCCGGGGTGGAGTCCGGAACCTCGGAGTCACGGGTCGTGCAGAGTGCGGGGCTAGCGTTCGGCTTGATCGCCTTTGAGATCGCAGCCCCCGAGGTGACGTCCAACCGCTCATCCTCGATTGACGCAATAGGCTCCGAGTTAGGGGTCGGAACCGATGCGTGTGCGGCCTCCAGGACACTGTCCGAAGGCAAAGCTATATCATGCCCCTCGAGATAGTGCGGCACGCTTGGCCGTGGCTCGAATCCGTCGAAGATAAAGTCTCCGCGGATGTCAGCCGTGTAGTTTAAGCTTCCAAACCTGACTTGATGGCTAGGGGCGTAGCTTTCGATCTGCTCCAAGTGGCCAAGCGAATTGGCCAGCAGAGCGAAGCCACCGAAGACGAAGATCTGTCCGGGGAGAAAAGTCTCACCCTGGACCGCATCGTTGTTGATGATCAGAGGAGCCATCGGGCCTAAAGGCGACGACACAGAGGAACTCTCAATGAAAGCACCAATGTCGGTGTCAAAACCGGCGGATCTCGGGTAGGGGGTCCCGAACTATGCGGCTAGGCCGGATGGTAACAGGAGGCAGGGAACACGATGTTTTACGCAGGTTCGGGCCCTCTCGATGGAGGTAAAACCCTACGTCCTGCTTGATTAATATTGATGATATGGGTAGTACAAGAGTAGATCTACCACGAGATCAAGGAGGTTAAACCCTAGAAGCTAGCCTATGGTATGATTGTTGTCTATGGAGTTGATTCTAATGATGTCCTACGGACTACAACCCTCCGGTTTATATAGACACCGGATAGGGTTAGGGTTACATAGAGTCTGTTACAATGGTAGGAGATCTTGAACATCCGCATCGCCAAGCTTGCCTTCCACGCCAAGAAAAGTTCCATCCGGACACGGGACGAAGTCTTCAATCTTGTATCTTCATAGTCGTGGAGTCCGGCTGAAGGAATAGTCTGGCTACCCGAACACCCCCTAATCCAGGACTCACTCAGTTAGTAAGAAACATCTTTCAGGGAGAATAGTTCCGTTAGGGGTTCCTTTCCCTGGGAGGCATGCCCTAAAGTGCATGTCCATTCTGCGAAAAGAGAAGCAGGAAAAACATCTGGGGGCGTATAGATAAATAAGTGAAGAAAAGATCATCTTTAGTTCATCGACCTAATATTCCCTTAAGAACGCTAGCTTTCGGCTTCACCCAGTCTGAGGTACACATCCGGCTGACCTGGAAGTAAAAATCGCAGAGGTGCTCCCTTTACCACCTAGCCGAACAATCGGGAATGTAGGGATATGCACAGGAGCCAGGCAACCCAGCTTGGCCAAAACTTAAGTCATATCGATGCATATAATGGTGAATAAAAGGTACATGCGGAAGTGTGACACATGTGTTGGGCATGAAGCCCATATAAATAAGCTTCTGTTTAAAGAAGCCCCCAGGTTTAATGAGCGCGGATAGCGCCTCACTTTATGAGCCTTTAAAGGCTATAAGAGAGAGGGGAGAAGGAGAGAAATGTAAGACAGAAAGTATATAAAAAATGGACAGAGGAAGGAGACGAACACAGAGTCCGGCGCTAGGCATAGAATCTTCGGAGACGGGCCGTGTTCCATGGGTTCGGCTCGAGTCGGTTATCCGATGCAACTCGCAGGCGGTACGCTCCACCAGTCAGGACTTGGTCAATTATAAAGGGACCTTCCCACTTGGGCTTGAGTTTGTCCTTTTTCTTATCCGGCAGGCGTAGAACTAATTCGCCAATGTTGTAATTTTGGCCCGTACTTCTCTGCTTTGGTATCTTCGAGCCTGTTGTTGATAGAATGCGGAACGGGCTTTTGCCACATCACGCTCTTCCTCCAAGGCGTCCAAACTGTCCTGCCGATCGAGCTCGGCTTCTCTTTCTTCGTACATGCACACTCAAGGTGAGTCATGAATTATGTCACAGGGAAAAACCGCCTCTGCGCCATACACCATGAAGAATGGTGTGTATCCGGTGGTGCGATTCGGCGTGGTCCGCGGCCCCCAGAGTACGGAGTCGAGCTCCTCTACCCAGTGCGTATTAGATTCCTTAAGGGACCGCACTATTCTGGGTTTGATGCTGCTCATGATAAGACCATTTGCACGTTCGACCTGGGCATTAGTTTGTGGGTGATAGACGGAAGCATAATCGAGCTTGATGCCCATGTTTTTGCACCAGAGTTTTACCTCATCGGCCGTAAAGTTCGTGCCGTTATCAGTGATGATGCTGTGGGGGACGCCATAACGGTGTACAACCCCGGATATAAAGTCTATCACTGGTCCGGATTCGGCCGTCTTAACAGGCTTGGATTCTATCCATTTGGTGAACTTATCCACCATGACCAATAAGTATTTTTTCTTGTGGGTTCCACCTTTAAGGGGTCCAACCATGTCAAGCCCCCAGACCGCGAAGGGCCAAGTGATGGGGATAGTTTGGAGGGCGGTGGGTGGCATATGTCTTTGGTTTGCAAAAAGCTGGCAACCGACGCATCGTTGGACTAAGTCCTGGGCGTTTGCGCGGGCTGTCGGCCAATAAAAGCTTGTACGGAAGGCCTTGCTTACAAGGGACCGAGCTGCAGCGTGATGACCGCGAGTCCGGCATGAATTTCAGCCAAGAGGTTCTGCCCTTCCTCTTCGGAGATGCACCTTTGAAGGACTCCGGTAGTGCTTTTATTATAAAGCTCTCCCTCATGGACTTTATAGGCTTTAGATCGCCGCACTATGCAGCGTGCCTCATTTTGGTCCTCGGGGAGTTCCTGCTTAGTAAGGTAGGTGAGGAATGGTTCTGTCCATGGGGCGATGACGGCCATTATTACGTGGGCTTAAGGTGTTATTTCATTGGCAGAGCCTCCAATTATGTCATAGTGTTCGGTGTCGGGCAGTGCGGTTGGGTCCGGGCTGTTATTGCCGGGTTCCCCTTCCCATACTACGGATGGCTTGAACAGCCTTTCCAAGAAGATGTGTGGGGGGGACTACATCGTGTTTTGCGCCGATGCGTGCCAGGACATCTGCTGCCTGATTATTTTCCCGGGCTATATGGTGAAATTCGAGCCCTTCGAACCGAGCTGACATTTTTAGGACGGCGTTGTGATAAGCTGCCATTTTTGGATCCTTGTCATCAAAGTCTCCATTTATTTGGGATATTGCGAGGTTCGAGTCCCCGCTCACCTCTAGGCGTTGAATGCCCATGGATACTGCCATACGGAGACCATGTAAAAGGGCCTCATATTCGGCTGCATTGTTGGAGTCTGTGTACATTATCTGGAGTACGTATTGAACTGTGTCTCCTGTGGGGGACGTCAAAACGACGCCAGCCCCTAGACCGGCCAACATTTTGGAGCCGTCGAAGTGCATGACCCAGTTTGAATATGTGTCGTACTCTTTAGGGAGTTCGGCCTCCGTCCATTCTACGACGAAGTGAGCCAAAACTTGCGACTTCACCGTAGATTGTAAGTTATGTCGAACGGGAGGAGCTCAATGGCCCATTTTGCAATCCGGCCCGTCACGTGGTGGTTGTTTATAATATCGTTAAGTGGCACTTCCAAGGCTATTGTTATTGAACACTCTTGAAAGTAGTGTCGCAGCTTCCGGGATGCCATAAATATCGCGTACGCAATCTTTTGATAATGCGGGTACCGTGACTTGCACGGAGTAAGGACAGTGGACACATAGTAGACCGGCTTTTGAAGGGGGAATTTGTGTCCGTCCGTTTCTCGTTCGACGATGAGCACTGCGCTTACGACCTGATGGGTTGCTGCAATGTATAATAGCATTGGTTTGACAATGTTTGGCGCGGCCAGGACTGGGTTTGCTGCCAAGATGACTTTTATTTCGTCGAGTCTGGCCGTGGCAGCACCTGTCCACTCGAAGAGTTCATTATTTCGAATGGCCAAATCATCATTAAGCTTAGAAATTCTATCAACTAAAACATTGGTAGGAACCCTTTTCTAAGATTCTCATTACAAGCAACATAGTCTAGAGACTGAAAACACATTATTTCTTCTTGATCAAAAAGGACAACCTCTATGGGAGGACGGCAAGCGTCCACCCTATAATGCGCAAAGATTTCTTTAGCCTCTTTTATTATGAATCTAAACTCGTGAGCCAAAAAGATAGTAGCGGCATGCTTAACAGAAGAATGCTCCATATTAGAAAACTCTAGGAAAATCCTTTGTATGCAAGGATGCATGTGCATGAATTGTCTTTCAAGTTCAACTACAAGCATGGCAATAGAGTCCGCAAGACTACTAGTTCTATGAAGGATAGAACTACCCATGGAAGGTAAAGCACCAGCACAAGTAAAGAAAATCTTGAATAACTCCTTTTCCAATAATATTACCACTACCAACACGGAATATTTTTGCATGTAAGATGGGTGGTTCTTTAGCAGGAGCACCAGAATTCTTCATGATATTATTATTGTCCATATCGACAATAATTTCCTCAATTTCAGACATAACGGCAGAAAGTGCAAGGGGCAAAAAGAGGCAAACGGAGAAGGAGAGGGAGGATAGAGAGAGAGAGGGCGAATAAAACGGCAAGGGTGAAGTGGGGGAGAGGAAAACGAGAGGCAAATGGCAAATAATGTAATGCAGGAGATACGGATCATGATGGGTACTTGGTATATTGACTTTTGCGTAGACTCCCCGGCAACGGCGCCAAAAATGGCTCATTGTCGGGAGTCAAATCTTGACTTGCGCGAACCTCCCTGGCAACGGCGCCAGAAATCCTTCTTGCTACCTCTTGAGCACTGCGCTGGTTTTCCCCGAAGAGGAAGGGATGATGCAGCAAAGTAGCGTAAGTATTTCCCTCAGTTTTTGAGAACCAATGTATCAATCCAGTAGGAGGCTACGCGCGAGTCCCTTGTACCTGCACAAAACAAATAAATCCTCGCAACCAATGCGATAAGGGGTTGTCAATCCCTAGACAGCCACTTACGAGAGTGAGATCTGATAGATATGATAAGATGATATTTTTGGTATTTTTATGATAAAGATGCAAAGTAAAATAAAAGCAAACTAAAAAGAAAATAAAACAACTAAGTATTGGAAGATTAATATGATGAAGATAGACCCGGGGGCAATAGGTTTCACTAGTGGCTTCTCTCAAGAGCATAGGTATTTTACGGTGGGTGAACGAATTACTGTTGAGCAATTGACAGAATTGAGCATAGTTATGAGAATAGCTAGGTATGACCATGTATATAGGCATCACGTCTGAGACAAGTAGACCGACTCCTGCCTGCATCTACTACTATTACTCCACTCATCGACCGCTATCCAGCATGCATCTAGAGTATTAAGTTCATGAAAACAGAGTAACGCCTTAAGCAAGATGAGATGATGTAGAGGGAAAAACTCATGCAATATGATGAAAACCCCATCTTGTTATCCTTGATGGCAACAATACAATACGTGCCTTGCTGCCCCTACTATCACTGGGAAAGGACACCGCAAGATTGAACCCAAAGCTAAGCACTTCTCCCATTGCAAGAAAGATCAATCTAGTAGGCCAAACCAAACTGATAATTCGAAGAGACTTGCAAAGATAATCAATCATACATAAAATAATTCAGAGAAGATTCAAATATTGTTCATAGATAGACTTGATCATAAACCCACAATTCATCGGTCTCAACAAACACACCGCAAAAAGAAGATTACACCAAATAGATCACCACAAGAGAGGGGGCGAACATTGTATTGAGATACAAAAAGAGAGAAGAAGCCATCTAGATAATAACTATGGACCCGTAGGTCTAAGGTGAACTACTCACACTTCATCGGAGGGGCTATGGTGATGATGTAGAAGCCCTCCGTGATCGATGCCCCCTCCGGCGGAGCTCCGGAACAGGCCCAAAGATGGGATCTCGTGGATACAGAAAGTTGAGGCGGTGGAATTAGGGGTTTGGCTCCGTATCTGATCGTTTGGGGTACATAGGTATATATAGGAGGAAGGAGTACGTCGGTGGAGCAACAGGGGGCCCACGAGGGTGGAGGGCGCGCCTAGGGGGGGGGGGGGGTAGGTGCGCCCCCCTACCTCGTGGCCGCCTCTTTTGTTTCTTGACATAGGGTCCAAGTCTCCTGGGTCTTGTTCGTTGAGAAACTCACGTTCCTGAAGGTATCATTCCATTTGGACTCTGTTTGATATTCCTTTTCTTCGAAACCCTAAAATAGGCAAAAAACATCAATTCTGGGATGGGCCTCCAGTTAGTAGGTTAGTCCCAAAAATAATATAAAAGTGGATAATAAAGACCAATAATGTCCAAAACAGTAGATAATATAGCATGGAGCAATAAAAAATTATAGATACGTTGGAGATGTATCACGCCTTTCCTCATTGAACCGCCGAAGAAACTGCCTGACTGGCTTAAACTTTGGATCAATATTGAGAGTGTGCCCAGCGAGTTCTTTCGATACACCCGGCATGTCAGAAGGCTTCCATGCAAAGTTGTCCCGGCTCTCACGGATGAACTTGATGAGCGCGCCTTCCTATTTGGGATCCAAATTAGCACTGATAATAAATTGTTTGGATGAGTCGCGAGGCACAAAATCAATCATCTTGGTATTGTCAGCTGACTTAAACTTCAGCGCCAGCTCATGCTCCATAGTTGGCTTCTTCAAAGATGTCATGTCTGCCGGGTCAACGTTGTCTTTGTAGAACTTTAACTCGTCCGTCGCGCAAACAGATTCTGCGTAAGCAACATTGCCTTCCTCACACTCTAAGGCTATCTTCTGACTTCCATGTACTATGATAGTACCTGTATAACCCGGCATCTTGAGCTGCAGATAAACATAACACGGCCGTGCCATGAATTTTGCATAAGCCAGTCGTCCAAACAGGGCGTGATACGGGCTCTTGATTTTGACCACCTCAAAGGTTAATTTCTCAGCCCTGGAATCATGCTCATCTCCAAAAGCTACCTCCAGCTCATTCTTACCCACTGGATATGCCGAGTTACCAGGCGCCACTCCATGAAAAGCAGTGTTGGATGCCTTAAGAATTTTGTCAGTCAACCCCATGCGACAGAATGTCTCATAATAGAGGATGTTGATGCTACTGCCTCCGTCCATGAGTAATTTAGTGAATTTATATCCACCAACCTGAGGCGCCACCACCAAAGCCGGATGGCCCGGATTGTCAACCCGGGGCGGGTGATCCTCCCTACTCCACATAATAGGCTGCTCAGACCATCTCAAATAACGAGGTACCGCCGTCTCAACAGCACTGACCGCTCTCTTATGAAGTTTCTGGTCCCTTTTCCATAAACTGGTGGTGAACACATGATACTGCCCACTACTTAGCTGCTTTGGGTTACTCTGAAACCCGGATTGCTGCTACTGACCTCCTTGGCCAGATTGCTGATGATAACCACCCTGATTACCTTGAGGGCCGTGGCCATGAAAACCACCACCACCTGAATTGCCGCCCGGGCCATGAAAACCGCCACCGCCTATGCCGCCGCCAGGCCCATGATTACCGTCGAACATGTTAGAATTCTTGAAAGTCTTCATGATCGTACAGTCTTTCCATAGATGGGTGGCCGGCTTCTCCGGGTGCCGTGTCTTGGACAGGGTTCATTTAGCAACTGCTCGAGGGTGGGACCTGACCCGCCTGACTGAGGAGGTGGCCTCCCCTTACGCCGTTGATTGTTGCCTTGCGCATTCGCCACAAACTCCGAGCTGCCGTCAGCCTTACGTTTGTTATTACCTCCTTGATTTGTCGGGTTATGCTGAAGGCCCTTAGCGTTGCTGTTCTTCTTTCCCTTCCCTGTCTTCTCTTCATCAGACGCAGGATCTTTGTTACTATCTGAACCGGCACGAGAGCCGCCATCAGCTGGCCCATGTCATTACAATCGCGCTTGAGCCGCCCTAGCTTCTGTTTTAGAGGTTCAAAATGGCAATTTTTCTCCAACATTAAGACCGTAGAGTTGGCATCCATCTTATCAGATGAATGTATTATTTCCATTACCCGGCGCACCCAATGGGTCGTGGACTCACCTTCCTCTTGCTTGCAATTAGTCAAGTCCACAATCGACATGGGCTGCTTGCATGTATCTTTAAAGTTCTAAATAAACCGTGCCTTTAACTCGGCCCAGGAACCAATGGAATTAGGTGACAGTCCCTTTAACCAAGTGTGGGCCGTTCCATCCAGCATCATAGTGAAGTATTTAGCCTTTGCTGCGTCACTGACCTCCAGCAATTCCATGGCCATCTCATAACTTTCAATCCATGCCCCGTGCTGTAAGTCGGCTGGGTAATTAGGCACCTTTCGTGGACCCTTGAAATCCTTTGGCAAACGCTCATTACGTAGAGCCGACACCAAGCAAGGGACACCTCCTGTCCTTGTGGCCACACCCGCTTCAACAGAGGTCGTCAGATAAATCGGAAAAGCTTGGTGAGCCGCCTGCTCAGCTGCCTGTTGAACCGCCCACTCAGCCTCTTGGCGGATCCTATCCTGGTCAACCAAGTTAAGAGCTCCATCATGCGCTGGGTCATGCCTGTGCGGCTGGTTTCGGCGTTGGGCGTTGCTTGACACGGCTGCTGAATCCATATGCCTGCTATAGCTCAGGCTCCGGCTTGGGCGAGGGGTTGAATGAATCCTGTCTCGACTATAAGAGTATGCCTCCTGCTGTGCCAGAGCCGTCTGAAGAAGTTCTCTGACCCTTCGCGTTTCAATCGCCGTCGGAGAGTCGCCCTCCATTGGGAGAGCTGCCAAACGCGCTGATGCAGCGATCAGATTCTCCAAAGGGTTAGAAAAATGACCCGGTGGTGTCGGTGTATAATGAGGCGGAGCAGTATTCACACGAGGTGGTTCCATAGTCTGTGGCTGAACCGGTGCCCCAGCCCCGGGTGTTGCAATCCGGTTCACCTCTGGCGGGTTGCTAGGACCTGCCCCGGGTGTGTGGAAGAGGTTCCTAGGATCGTAAGTCAGAGGCAGACGTGATTGAGTCTTCTGATGCCTTCTCCTCATGACCTCATTTTTTGCGTTCAGATCCATCGTGAGCCGAAAAGGCCTCTGATTGAAGCTGCTGAGCCCGAAAAACATGTTTGAGTTGGATTACTGGATAGAGGAGATCAAATCTGATCTAATTCAAATTTTAAAATTTTCAAAAACATGTTTGAGTTGGATTACTGGATAGAGGAGATCATAACGAAGAAGTGGGCTTTGGTTTCGTTGGATTTGGGCAAACGAGTAAAAAGTTATGGCTATTTGAAAAATCAGGGCCAAGCTGTTTTACGGAAGAAAAAAATAGCTACGGGCTAGGGTCTAATGTATAAATACGTAGACTAATTGATAATCTAATTATTTTATCATATTAGTCTAAAAATAATAAACTACGGAGGTATAAGAAGAAAAAAAAACAAAGAAAGATACCTTTATAAGACAGAGAAAAGACGACTTTGGAGAGAAGAGATAATTTCCAGAAGTCGCGCCGGAGAGGAGAAATATATTTTTCTTAAATGAATCTAGTCAAACCAAAATATTGATTTAACCCGAATCGGATGATTTTTGGAGGCTCTATGAGTCTATATTTATTGGTGGAAAAGAGGCTTAGGGGTCAAAGGCTAGGCAATGTGGGACTAAACGTAGACAAAAATATACGAAACAGGGAAGAAAAAGGCTAACGCCTCGCACGGCGGCACAGGCCTAAAGGCCTTAGGCGGTTCGGCCGGCTGCGCGCAATGCAGGTTTTTTGTTTTTGTTTTTTTTGAGCAATTGAAAAGAAAGAAGAAAAAGAAAAAAAATATGATGAGGAATAGGGTCCGCTGGGCCTGGCCCATATAGTAAAAGAAAAAAAATGATGGGGCGCCCGCTGGTATTATGCAGCGCACGTGAGCGACAAATAATTACGGGCCACATGTATAGTTTTTTTAAATAAAAATAGAAAGGAAAACTGAATAAATAAAAATAATATAAATTTTTATATAGGCATATTATATATCAAAATTTTCAAAAAAAGATTTTCTACAAGATGAACATTTTCCTAGCGTTAATTAAAATTCACACAAATTCAGATAATTCAAAGAGTGCTACTGGTCTAATAAAATCCAATAAAAATCATTTTAAAAATATCAAAATGATTTCAAATTTATTTCTCTCCAATTTTCTGTTGTAGGGAATCAGGTTACCCTAATTTGTATATATTTTATTTTTGGAGAAAAATAATTTGAATAAAACTCAAATAACTCCAAATTGAAAATAAATTCAAAAGGGCTTTGAATTTGATTCTTCGAAACTCCCAACTCATATTTCATATGTTTTGAAGAAGTCATTTTATCTTCTCTCATGAAAATCATTGAGTAGCATAAAGTTTCAGAAGTGGAAATATTTTCCAAATGAAATTCAAATATTTTCAACACCCCCTTGTCATTTAAATAAATGGAAGAAGTCATGTCATCTTTGCTCAAGGGTTTTGTATTTGAAAATAATTTGAATTCACGAAGATCATAAATGCAAAATGAAAGTTTGGGAAAGTCCTTTTATTCCCTCTCATTTAACTTTCAAAAAAGTTTCGAATTTCACTCAATTTCACGCAATCAATCAAACAATCAATCAAATCTATCTATTTATTATAACATTCCAAAATTTAGAATTTTGGGATGTTACAGGAATGCGGCTTCCAGGTCCTCCCAAGAACCGATTGAGTCTGCTGGCAAGCTGTTAAGCCAATGCTGGGCCGGTCCTTTAAGTTTGAGCGGGAGGTATTTGATGGCGTGTAGATCATCGCCGCGTGCCATGTGGATGTGAAGGAGATAATCCTCGATCCATACCGCCGGATCTGTTGTGCCATCGTATGATTCGATGTTTACGGGTTTGAAACCCTTTGGGATTTTATGATCCATTACTTCATTCGTGAAGCATAGCGGGTGTGCGGCGCCTCTGTACTAGGCTATATCACGACGCAGCTCGGAAGAGCTATGTCTGTTGTGTTCGGCCCGGCCGGATTTGTTGTATCCGGAGTGAAGGTCATCGTCACGTGCCGTAGGGCGCCTGCGCGATCCGTAGATCGATCTTGTTTGTCTTGCCTTATCCTCCAGTACGTCTCGTAGGTCTGGCGCATTTTCCCATGCCTTAGTTGAGCGGCGTCGGGGCATGGCTTGGGTGGAGGGCCGAGAGGCCTCTCTGTCGTGGCCGCGAGGTGGCCGGTCTGCCATGTAATGCGCTGGTGATGTAGGTGCTTCCTCCTCTGATCGGGGTAGCGGCCTGCGCTTTGGGTAACTCTTGGAAGGACGTTTGAGTTCATACTCTTCGCCCGCAAGGACTTCAGTCCATCTATCAGCTAGCAAATCTTGGGCAGCTCTAAGCTGTTGCTGCTTTTTCTTGAGGCTGCTTGCCGTGGCTAAAAGCCTGTGTTTGAAACGCTCTTGTTCGACGGGGTCTGATGGTATGATGAATTCATCGTCGTCGTCGAGGCTTGCCTCATCTTCGGAGGGAGGCATATAGTTATCATCCTCGACCTTTTGTTCTGCCGCTCTCTCATGAGGGTTGGCTTCTCCATCTCCCTGTGCCGAATCTTGCTGAGGTGGGTGTTCTTCGGCGCTATCCGGGGTAGTATTATCTCCCGTGCCGGAATCACCATTTCTTGGGGGTGTCATTCCCCACTGTTCCATCGCCATCTCCATCTTTTGGAGTATCCACCATATATATGTCATATGACGAGGTGGCCTTCCAGCACCCTACAGGTGCTGGTTCCTGTTCGACTCCTACATCGTCGTCCATACCGTCGATGTCTTAGGATCCGAAGTCAAGCATGTCGGTTAAATCGTCGACAGTGGCTACAAAGTGGGTGGTGGGTGGGCTTTGAATTTCTTCATCGTCCGCATCCCCTCCTCGCTGACCGTAATCCGGCCAGGGCTCTCCTGATAAATAGAGAGACTTAAGAGAATTCAGGATGACGCCAAAAGGCGAGTGTTGAAAGATGTCTGCGATGGTGAACTTCATTATCGGTGCCCAATCGGATTCGATTGGCAGGGGAGCGGGGGGTTCGGAGTCCGGGGAGGAGTCCGGATCCTCGGAGTCACGGGTCGTGCAAAGTGCGGGGCTAGCGTTCGGCTTGATCACCTTTGAGATCGCAACCCCCGAGGTGACGTCCAACCGCTCATCCTCGATTGGCGCAATAGGCTCCGAGTTAGGGGTCGGAACCGATGCGTCTGCGGCCTCTAGGACACTGTCCGAAGGCAAAGCTATATCATGCCCCTCGAGATAGTGCGGCACGCTTGGCCGTGGCTCGAATCCGTCGAAGATCAAGTCTCCGCGGATGTCAGCCGTGTAGTTTAAGCTTCCAAACCTGACTTGATGGCCAGGGGCGTAGCTTTCGATCTGCTCCAAGTGGCCAAGCGAATTGGCCCACAGAGCGAAGCCACCGAAGACGAAGATCTGTTCGGGGAGAAAAGTCTCACCCTGGACCGCATCGTTGTTGATGATCAAAGGAGCCGTCGGGCCTAAAGGCGACGACACAGCGGAACTCTCAATGAAAGCACCAATGTCGGTGTCAAAACCGGCGGATCTCGGGTAGGGGGTCCCGAACTGTGCGGCTAGGCCGGATGGTAACAGGAGGCAGGGAACACGATGTTTTACGCAGGTTCGGGCCCTCTCGATGGAGGTAAAACCCTACGTCCTGCTTGATTAATATTGATGATATGGGTAGTACAAGAGTAGATCTACCACGAGATCAAGGAGGCTAAACCCTAGAAGCTAGCCTATGGTATGATTGTTGTCTATGGAGTTGCTTCTAATGATGTCCTACGGACTAGAACCCTCCGGTTTATATAGACACCGGATAGGGTTAGGGTTACATAGAGTCTGTTACAATGGTAGGAGATCTTGAACATCCGCATCGCCAAGCTTGCCTTCCACGCCAAGAAAAGTTCCATCCGGACACGTGACGAAGTCTTCAATCTTGTATCTTCATAGTCATGGAGTCCGGCTGAAGGTATAGTCCGGCTACCCGAACACTCCCTAATCCAGGACTCCCTCAGTTAGTAAGAAACATCTTCCAGGGAGAATAGTTCCGTTAGGGGTTCCTTTCCCTGGGAGGCATGCCCTAAAGTGCATGTCCATTCTGTGACAAGAGACGTAGGAAAAACATCTGGGGGCGTATAGATAAATAAGTGAAAAAAGATCATCTTTAGTTCATCGACCGAATATTCCCTTAAGAACGCTAGCTTTCGGCTTCACCCAGTCTGAGGTACACATCCGGCTGAACCGGCAGTAACAATCGCAAAGGTGCTCCCTTTACCACCTAGCCGAACAATCGGGAATGTAGGGATAAGCACAGGAGCCAGACAACCCAGCTTGGCCAAAACTTAAGTCATATCGATGCATATAATGGTGAATAAAAGGTACATGCGGAAGTGTGACACATGTGTTGGGCATGAAGCCCGTATAAATAAGCTTCTGTTTAAAGAAGCCCCCAGGTTTAATGAGCGCGGATAGCGCGTCACTTTATGAGCCTTTAAAGGCTATAAGAGAGAGAGAGGGGAGAAGGAGAGAAATGTAAGACAGAAAGTATATAAAAAATGGACAAAGGAAGGAGACGAACACAGAATCCGGCGCTAGGCATAGAATCTTCGGAGACGGGCCGCGTTCCATGGGTTCGGCTCGAGTCGGTTATCCGATGCATCTCGCAGGCGGTACGCTCCACCAGTCAGGACTTGGTCAATTATAAAGGGACCTTCCCACTTGGGCTTGAGTTTGTCCTTTTTCTTATCCGGCAGGCGTAGAACTAATTTGCCAATGTTGTAATTTTTGGCCCGTACTTCTCTGCTTTGGTATCTTCGAGCCTGCTGTTGATAGAATGCGGAACGGGCTTTTGCCACGTCACCCTCTTCCTCCAAGGCGTCCAAACTGTCCTGCCGATCGAGCTCGGCTTCTCTTTCTTCGTACATGCACACTCAAGGTGAGTCATGAATTATGTCGCAGGGCAAAACTGCCTCTGCGCCGTACACCATGAAGAATGGTGTGTATCCGGTGGTGCGATTCGGCGTGGTCCGCGGCCCCCAGAGTACGGAGTCGAGCTCCTCTACCCAGTGCGTATTAGATTCCTTAAGGGACCGCACTTATTTGGGTTTGATGCTGCTCGTGATAAGACCATTTGCACGTTCGACCTGGCCGTTAGTTTGTGGGTGATAGATGGAAGCATAATCGAGCTTGATGCCCATGTTTTTGCACCAGAGTTTTACCTCATCGGCCGTAAAGTTCGTGCCGTTATCAGTGATGATGCTGTGGGGGATGCCGTAACGGTGTACAACCCCGGATATAAAGTCTATCACCGGTCCGGATTCGGCCGTCTTAACAGGCTTGGATTATATCCATTTGGTGAACTTATCCACCATGACCAGTAAGTATTTTTTCTTGTGGGTTCCGCCTTTAAGGGGTGCAACCATGTCAAGCCCCCAGACCGCGAAGGGCCAAGTGATGGGGATAGTTTGGAGGGCGGTGGGTGGCATATGTCTTTGGTTTGCAAAAGCTGGCAACCGACGCATCGTTGGACTAAGTCCTGGGCGTCTGCGCGGGCCGTCGGCCAATAAAAGCCTGTACGGGAGGCCTTGCTTACAAGGGACCGAGCTGCAGCGTGATGACCGCCGAGTCCGGCATGAATTTCAGCAAGGAGGTTCCGCCCTTCCTCTTCGGAGATGCACCTTTGAAGGACTCCGGTAGTGCTTTTCTTATAAAGCTCTCCCTCATGGACTTTATAGGCTTTAGATCGCCACACTATGCAGCGTGCCTCATTTTGGTCCTCGGGGAGTTCCTGCCTAGTAAGGTAGGTGAGGAATGGTTCTGTCCACGGGGCGATGACGGCCATTTTTACGTGGGCTGAAGGTGTTATTTCATTGGCAGAGCCTCCAATTATGTCATAGTGTTCGGTGTTGGGCAGTGCGGTTGGGTCCAGGCTGTTATTGCCGGGTTCCCCTTCCCATACTACGGATGGCTTGAACAGCCTTTCCAAGAAGATGTGGGGGGGCGGGACTACATCATGTTTTGCGCCGATGCGTGCCAGGACATCTGCTGCCTGATTATTTTCCCGGGCTATATGGTGAAATTCGAGCCTTCGAACCGAGCTGACATTTTTAGGACGGCGTTGCGATAAGCTGCCATTTTTGGATCCTTGTCATCAAAGTCTCCATTTATTTGGGATATTGCGAGGTTTGAGTCCCCGCGGACCTCTAGGCGTTGAATGCCCATGGATACTGCCATCCGGAGACCATGTAAAAGGGCCTCATATTTGGCTGCATTGTTGGAGTCTGTGTACATTATCTGGAGTACGTATTGAACTGTGTCTCATATGGGGGACGTCAAAACGACGCCAGCCCCTAGACCGGCCAACATTTTGGAGCCGTCGAAGTGCATGACCCAGTTTGAATATGTGCCGTACTCTTTAGGGAGTTTGGCCTCCGTCCATTCTACGACGAAGTGAGCCAAAACTTGTGACTTGATAGCTCGCCGTGGCTTGTAAGTTATGTCGAACGGGAGGAGCTCAATGGCCCATTTTGTAATCCGGCCCGTCGCTTCGTGGTTGTTTATAATATCGTTAAGTGGCACTTCCGAGGCTATTGTTATTGAACACTCTTGAAAGTAGTGTCGCAGCTTCCGGGATGCCATAAATATCGCGTACGCAATCTTTTGATAATGCGGGTACCGTGACTTGCACGGAGTAAGGAAAGTGGACACATAGTAGACCGGCTTTTGAAGGGGGAATTTGTGTCCGTCCGTTTCTCGTTCGACGACGAGCATTGCGCTTACGACCTGATGGGTTGCTGCAATGTATAATAGCATTGGTTCGCCAATGTTTGGCGCGGCCAGGACTGGGTTTGTTGCGAAGATGGATTTTATTTCGTCGAGTCCGGCCGTGGCAGCACCCGTCCACTCAAAGTGTTCGATGCGCCGAAGGAGGCGGTAAAGGGGCAGGGCCTTTTCTCCCAAGAGGGAGACGCGGCTTAGAGCCGCCATGCATCCGGTTAATTTTTGTATTTGTTTGAGGTCCTTTGCGATATCCAACTGTGACAGAGCTCGGATCTTGGCTGGATTTGCTTCAATTCCTCTACCGGATACAATGAAGCCCAAGAGCTTTCCGGATGGAACGCCGAAAATGCATTTTTCCGGGTTGAGCTTGATGTCGTATGTTCGGAGGTTATAGAATGTTAGCCTCAAGTCGTCTACTAGAGATTCGACATGTCTTGTTTTAACGACCACATCATCTACGTATGCCTCCACTATTTTGCCGATCTGGTTTGCCAAACATGTCTGAATCATGCGCTGATATGTTGCGCCAGCGTTTTTGAGCCCGAAGGGCATTGTGTTGAAGCAGAATGGGCCGTATGGTGTGATGAATGCCGTTACGGCTTGGTCTGACTCTGCCATCTTTATTTGATGGTAGCTGGAGTATGCATAGAGGAAACACAATGAATCGTGTCCTGCGGTAGCATCGATAATTTGATCGATGCGGGGGAGAGGGAATGGATCCTTTGGGCAAGCCTTGTTCAGGTCTTTAAAATCAACGCACATGTGCCAGGATTTGTCATTCTTTGGTACCATCACCAGGTTTGCTAGCCAGTCCGGGTGTTTTATATCTTTGATGAATCTGGCCTCCAATAGCTTGGCTGGTTCCTCTCCCATGGCATGTCTCTTAGGTTTGGAAAAACACCAAAGAGCCTGTTTGACTGGCTTGAATCCTTTTAGGATATTTAAGCTGTGTTCGGCCAGCCTGCGTGGGATTCCTGGCATGTTTGAAGGGTGCTAGGCGAAAATGTCCCAGTTCTCTCGTAGGAACTCTCGAAGTGCAGCGTCTACATCAGGGTTTAACTGTGCCCCGATGGAAGCTGTTTTATTGGGGTCCGTTGGATGGACCTGGAATTTGACTATTTCGTCCGCTGGTTTAAAGGAGGTGGACTTGGATCTTTTGTCGAGTATCACATCATCCCTATTCACCGTGGAGCGCAGCGCAGTCAGTTCCTCAGCCGCTAGGGCTTCGGATAGCGCCTCGAGGGCCAGTGCGGCTGTCTTGTTTTCGGCGCGGAGTTCTATGTCCGGATCACTAGCGAGAGTGATGATTCCGTTAGGTCCGGGCATCTTGAGCTTCATGTACCCGTAATGGGGTATTGCTTGGAAGATTGTAAATGCTTCCCGCCCTAGCAGAGCGTGATATCCACTACTGAACGGGGCCACTTGGAACGTGACCTCTTCGGACCTGTAATTATCTGGCGTGCCGAACACCACATCTAGTGTGATTTTTCCTGTACAGTGCGCTTCCCGACTGGGGATTATTCCTCTAAAGGTTGTTCTGCTTCGCTCAATGCGGTTCCAGTCTATTTCCATTTTTGAAGGGTTTCCTCATAAATGAGGTTCAATCCGCTGCCACCATCCATGAGTACCTTGGTAAGACGAAAGCCGTCCACCATTGGACTGAGGACCAATGCGGCTGGTGCTCGGGCTGTTCGGAATTTAGGTTCATCTCCGGCGTTATAAGTAATAGCCATGTCACTCCATGGGTTTATTATTGCTACTTGGTAGACTTCGGCAAGGCTGCGGAGTGTTCTTTTTCGCATATTATTTGATGCGAAAGTCTCGAAGACTGTTAATATCGTACTGGTGTCTCTGGGGTGGCTTTGTGTGGCTTCTGGAATTAGAAGATCTTCGCCAATTTTTGCCACCTGCCGGAGTATCCAACATGCTCTAAGGCTGTGAGTTGGTGTGGCGCCCTCTGCACTGTGAATTTTATAGGGTCCATTAAGCCATCCTTCCAGTACGGTTCTGTGCCCTGTAGAGGGCTTTTGCTTTTTGGTATTGAACCCGGGTGTCTGGCGATGATGCACCCTTTTATTTCGGACTGGGTTTGTATTCAGGGCCGGATTGTCCCAAAATTTTATTTCGGTTTTCCAGGCGCTTTCCATCGCATAGTACTTTCGTACTATGGACACCAAGTCAGCGAAGGTGTAATATCACGGCGACTTATGGCGTTGAGGATTCCCTTGTCCATGCAATTATTGCAGAAGAATGAAATTGCTTCTTCCTCGCGGCAGTCCTTTATCTTGTTCATAACCAGGAGGAATCTGGCCCAATAATGATGTACTATTTCTTCGGGATCTTGCCTAATTTGGGATAGATCGCTTATGTACGGGTGGGTGGGTGGAATCAAATCCGAAACCTCACCCAATCTGAGACCCAGGGGCAAGGAGTTTCCGAACTCGGAAGTTTGGATTCTTGGATGCTGTCCAATGAATCTAGCCCGTCGCCTGACTTTAAGTTCAGGTCTTGAGTGATGTCCTCCCTCCGCGGGTATCCGTCTTGGAGGGATCGGGAATCCGGACATAGCTAGTCCTTAAGATAGATGAAGGGTCGCCGCATTGTCCCTCTACCACGGCAACGTGATGGGTGACCTGGGGAGAGTTAATCTCTCTCAGATCGGGTTTAGGCCCAATCTGGTCGTAATCCGTAGCGACTCCCAGGGTGGCGATGCGATCCAAGAGCTCGTTTAGGGAAGAGAGCTCCATTGGATCTAGCTGCTCGGCGAATTCCGAGCTGACGTGAAGATTGCTTTCGATGACTCGAGAGGTCATCGTCGGCGCAGCAGCCGAACAGGCGGTCATAAGGTAACCACCTAGCCGGAGAGTTTGGCCGACAGCCAAAGCTCCCTTAGCAACGGTGCCGTCTTTAAAGACGGGATGAGGCATCCTTCCTGATGGCGACGGCACAGAGGAACTCTCAATGAAAGCACCAATGTCGGTGTCAAAATCGGCGGATCTCGGGTAGGGGGTCCCGAACTGTGCGTCTAGGTGGATGGTAACAGGAGACCGGGGACACGATGTTTTTACCCAGGTTCGGGCCCTCTCGATGGAGGTAAAACCCTACGTCCTGCTTGATTAATATTGATGATATGGGTAGTACAAGAGTATATCTACCATGAGATCAGAGAGGCTAAACCCTAGAAGCTAGCCTATGGTATGATTGTATGTTCCTACGGACTAAAACCCTCCGGTTTATATAGACACCGGAGAGGGCTAGGGTTACACAGAGTCGGTTACAATGGTAGGAGATCTACATATCCGTACCGCCAAGCTTGCCTTCCACGCCAAGGAAAGTCCCTTCCGGACACGGGACAAAGTCTTCAATCTTGTATCTTCATAGTCCAGGAGTCCGGCCGAAGGTATAGTCCGGCTATCCGGACACCCCCTAATCCAGGACTCCCTCACCCCCTGCCTCATGGGCCCACGGTGGCCTTCCTCCACTTATCCCAGCACCCATCTTCTTCCTCTATCTCACACAAACCCGAAAAACCAACTCAAGCACAAGTTCCAGCCACTTTTGCTATGATTTTCGATCTCCTTGCTCAAAGCACCTCTCGCAAAACTGCTTTGGGAGATTGTTCCTTGGTATGTGACTCCTCCATTGGTCCAATTAGTTTTTGTTCTAGTGCTCTATTCTTTGCAAATTTGTGTTGCATAGGTGACCATGTTCTTGAGCTTGCATGTCAAATTTATATGGTTCCAAGTAGTTCTAATGCTTGATATAGGCTCTAGGCACTTGTAGGAGTAGTTTCTATCAATATTATTTAAGTTGGTTCACTTTTATTTTGAAGTTACTAAAAATTTCAGAATTTTTTAGAGAAAAACAATATGCTTAGGAAGATGTTCCAAGGTGGTTCTTCTAAGAAGCAAGGACCCATGATTGCTATGCGTGATGCTGATGAGGATCCACCAAGAGACGTTCCAGTACGGCCTGGCGAATGGCCGTCGGAAAATTTTATGGACCATGCGGGAATTAAAGAAGAATTCAAAGCATATTTGTGCAATGCCGGTCTTGAGGATTTTGAGGCTAACAAATGCCCCCAGTATCATGATCTTACAAGTTCATTTGTGAGGAGGTTTGAGTATTCATCTTCGCGTAATTCTCCTTCAGTCATGTTTGATCTTTATGACAAATCTTATACCATGGACCTAGAGGATTTCACTCTTGCATGCAAACTTCCATCATGGGGCAGTATTAGGGATCCCCCTAAATCTGAATTTAGAAACTTTCTTGCTAGTATAACTGTAGGGGAATCTAGAGACATAACGCAGGCTACCATAGGGAGCATTCACTTTCCTGCTATACACTATTTTGCTCTCTTCATCGGTAGATGCATAAATGCTAAGGATGAAGCATGTCACATGTGTGTCCCTGATCTTAGCATTCTTAGGAGTGCTATGTCAGGAGACCAATCTTATCATATGGGAGCCATTGTAGCTCGTAGGTTGCATCATAATAGACATAATGGAGATTTCTTTGGAGGAATTTATGCAAACCGCTTAGCCCATTTTCTTGAGATAGACATTCGTGAGAGTGATACGGAGTTGCCTCCTGCATATTTATATTATGACTCTATGGCTTTGCACCAGTTTGTTGAGAGGCCTGAATCACCTCTCTTATATCGTTTAATTTTTTGATAAACGACGTGTTTTTCGTATTACTCTCCCTGCTCCTGCCTTCTTTGATTCACAGACAAAAAGAAGATATGTTATTACCAGAGAGGAGGCAGAAGAATACGAGAGGAGAGCGGAGGCAGCTCGACTCCATGCTGCGGCACATCAGGCGATAACCGCTGCACATCAGTATGATCCCAACTATTCTTCGTCGCAGTATGACCCCAGCTACACTTACGGGTATCCGCCAGGCTATCCCTGGCTAGACCAACTTAGGCCAAAAGCCTAAGCTTGGGGGAGTACGTATTTCTCACCGACATTACATTTATGTTCACACACACTCATTGCTAGATGTCGGTGCTCATACTCTTTCACTGTAATATCCATGCTAGTTTATTTTCTTTTTCCTGCTTTCTTCTTGTGTGTCTGTTAAACCTTAAGAAAAACCAAAAAAAATTAGTAGTAGTTTATTTTTCTGCTGTAGTAGTAATAATTAAAAAGAAAACCCAAAAATATTTCCCGTTCTTCTTTTGCTTGTTGGGAGCTTTCCCGTGTAAATAATTTTATTTCTTTTCTCTCTTTGGGGGTCAGTAGGAGAAGACCATAATTAAATTGTTGAAGTGGCTCTTCTATGCATTATTGTTGATTTAACCCAGAGCCCATATTGCCTTGTCTTCTCCTGTTTATTGAATGCTCGCAGATTCCAGCTTAGTCCAATGCACGTGCACTCTTATTATTATTCACACCGTTCGGTCGTGCAAGTGAAAGGCAATTATGATGATATATGATGGACTGACTGAGATGAGTAAAGCTGGTATGAACTTGACCTCTTTTATCTTTGTAAATATGATGAGTCCCTCGTTCTTGATTCAGCTTATTATGAATAAATATGTTTGCAATGACAATTAGAGATCATAGTTGCTTGTGCCATGCTTGATTAGCTATGAGTTATAATGATTTACCTTTTATGCCAACATGCTATTTATATGATTATGATGTGGTATGATGGGGTGGTATCCTCTTTTGAATGATTTAAGTGACTTGACTTGGCACATGTTCACGCATGTAGTTGAAACAAAATCAACATAGCCTTCACGATATTTATGTTCATGGTGGATTATATCCTACTCATGCTTGCATCCAATGTTTATTAATTTTAATGCATGTACATGGCTGTTGTCGCTCTCTAGTTGGTCGCTTCCCAGTCTTTTGCTAGCCTTCACTTGTACTAAGCGGGAATACTGCTTGTGCATCCAATCCCTTAAACCCCAAAGTTATTCCAGATGAGTCCACTATACCTTCCTATATGCGGTATCTGCCTGCCATTCCAAGTAAATTTGTATGTGCCAAACTCTAAACCTTCAAATAAACATTCTGTTTTGTATGCTCGAATAGCTCATGTATCAACCAAGGCTGTCCTTATCTTCCGTGTTAGGTGGGTTATTCTCAAGAGGAGTGGACTCCGCTCCTCACTCACGAGAACATGGCTGGTCACTTGGATGCCCAGTCCCATGCTTTATGCAAACTAAATAAAAATTAATTGCAAACAAAACTCCCCCTGGGACCTGATGTATGTTGGAGGCACTCGTTGTTTCGAGCAAGCCATGGATTGATGCTTGTTGGTGGAGGGGGAGTATAAACTTTACCATTCTGTTTGGGAACCGCCTATAATGTGTTTAGCATGGAAGATATCGCCATCTCTTAGTTGTTATGTTGACAATGAAAGTATATCGCTCAAAATACAATTTATCTCTATTTCAAAACCGAGCTCTGGCACCTCTACAAATCCCTGCTTCCCTCTATGAAGGGCCTATCCATTTACTTTTCTGTTGAGTCATCACCCTCTTATAGCTGGAGAGCACAGCCGTCATTTGCATTCATCACTGTTAATTTATATTGGGTATGACTATGATTGGATCTCTTTTACCATGAATTACAATGTCTAGTCAGTCCTTGATCTTTAAAGGTGCTCTGCATTTATGTTTTGCGGTCTCAGAAAGGGCTAGAGAGATACCATCTTGTTATATCATATTATGATTGTTTCAAGAAAGTGCTGTCATCCGAGATTTATTATTATGACTTGCTAGTTGATTATGCTATTGATATGAGTAATTGTGAGACCTGAGAATTATTGCAAATGTGGTTAGTTATGATCTATGCTGAAAACTTGAATGCTGGCTTGACATAGTTACAACAACAAGAGCAAATAGAGTTTATAAAAGTTTTTCTTTCTTTCAGTTTGTCAACTGAATTGCTTGAGGACAAGCAAGGGTTTAAGCTTGGGGGAGTTGATACGTCTCCGTCGTATCTACTTTTCCAAACACTTTTGCCCTTGTTTTGGACTCTAACTTGTATGATTTGAATGGAACTAACCCGGACTGACACTGTTTTCTGTAGAATTGCCATGATGTTTTTTTATGTGCAGAAAACAAATATTCTCGGAATGACCTAAAACTCCATGGAACATCTTAGAAAAAATAAAAAAATCCTTGCCAAAGATGAAGACCAGGGGGCCCACACCCTTCTCACGAGGGTGGGGGGCGCGCCCCCCCTAGGTCGCGCCCCCCTACCTCAAGGGCCCCCTGGATGCCCTCCGACGCTAACTCCAACTCTATATATTTGCTTTCGGAGAGAAAAAATCAGAGAGAAGAAATCATCGCGTTTTACGATACGGAGCCGCCGCCAAGCCCTAAAACCTCTCGGGAGGGTTGATCTGGAGTCCGTTCGGGGCTCCGGAGAGGGGGATTCGTCGCCGTCGTCATCATCAACCATCCTCCATCACCAATTTCATGATGCTCACCGCCGTGCGTGAGTAATTTCATCATAGGCTTGCTGGACGGTGATGGGTTGGATGAGATTTATCATGTAATCGAGTTAGTTTTGTTAGGGTTTGATCCCTAGTATACATTATGTTCTGAGATTGATGTTGCTATGACTTTGCTATGCTTAATGCTTGTCACTAGGTCCCTAGTGCCATGATTTCAGATCTGAACCTATTATGTTTTCATGAATATATGTGAGTTCTTGATCCTATCTTGCAAGTCTATAGTCACCTACTATGTGTTATGATCCGGCAACCCCGAAGTGAAAATAATCGGGACCAGTCCCGGTGATGACCATAGTTTGAGGAGTTCATGTATTCACTATGTGCTAATGCTTTGTTCCGGTTCTCTATTAAAAGGATGCCTTAATATCCCTTAGTTTCCAATAGGACCCCGCTGCCACGGGAGGGTAGGACAAAAGATGTCATGCAAGTTCTTTTCCATAAGCACGTATGACTATATATGGAATACATGCCTACATTACATTGATGAATTGGAGCTAGTTCTGTGTCACCCTATGTTATGACTGTTACATGATGAACCGCATCCGGCATAATTATCCATCACTGATCCGGTGCCTATGACTTTTCCATATACTGGTTCTCACTTATTTACTTTCCGTTGCTACTGTTACAATCACTACAAAATACCAAAAACATTACTTTTGCTGTCTTTACTTTTGTTGCCGCTACCGCCACTATCATATTACTTTGCTACTAAACACTTTGCTGCAGATACTAAGTTTCCAGGTGTGGTTGAATTGACAACTCAGCTTCTAATACTTGAGAATATTCTTTGGCTCCCCTTGTGTCGAATCAATAATTTTGGGTTGAATACTCTACCCTCGAAAGCTGTTGCGATCCCCTATACTTATGGGTTATCATTTACTCATATCAATAGCATAATCAACTAGCAAGCAATAATAATAAGTCTCGGATGACAACACTTCCTCAAAACAATCATAATATGATATAACAAGATGGTATCTTGCTAGCCCTTTCTGAGACCGCAAAACACAAATGCAGAGCACCTTTAAAGACCAAGGACTGACTAGACATTGTAATTCGTGGTAAAAGAGATCCAGTCAAGTCATACTGAATGTAAACTAACATTAATGAATGCAAATGACAGTGGTGCTCTCCAACTGGTGCTTTTTAATAAGAGGATGACGACTCAACATGAAAGTAAATAGATAGGCCCTTCACAGAGGGAAGCAGGGATTTGCAGAGGTGCCACAGCTCGGTTTTAAAATAGAGGTGAATAATATTTTGAGCGGTATACTTTCATTGTCAACATAACTGGCGATATCTTCCATGCTACACACATTATAGGCGGTTCCCAAACAGAATGGTAAAGTTTATACTCCCCCTTCCACCAACAAGCATCAATCCATGGCTTGCTCAAAACAATGAGTGCCTCCAACTAACAAGAGTCCGAGGGGGAGTTTTTTTGCAATTATTTTGATTTAGTTTGCATAAAGCGTGGGACTGGGCATCCTGGTGACTAGCCATTTATCTCGTGAGTGAGGAGCGGAGTCCACTCCTCTTGAGAATAACCCGCCTAACATGGAAGATACAGACAACCCTAGTTGATACATGAGCTATTCAAGCATACAAAACAGGATATTTATTTGAAGGTTTAGAGTTTGGCACATACAAATTTACTTGGAACGGTAGGTAGATACAGTATATAGGTAGGGTATATTGTACTCTTGTGGAATAACTTTGGGGTTTAAGGGATTGGGTGCACAAGCAGTATTCCCTCTTAGTACAGGTGAAGGCTAGCAAAAGACTGGGAAGCGACCAACTAGAGAGCGACAACAGTCATGAACATGCATTAAAATTAATCAACACCGAATGCAAGCATGAGTAGGATATAATCCACCATGAACATAAATATCGTGAAGGCTATGTTGATTTTGTTTCAACTACATGCGTGAACATGCGCCAAGTCAAGTCACTTAAATCATTCAGAGGAGGATACCACCCTATCATACCACGTCATAACCATTTCAATAGCATGTTGGCACTCAAGGTAAACCATTATAACTCATAGCTAATCAAGCATGGCACAAGGAACTATGATCTCTAGTTGTCATTGAAAACATGTTTATTCATAATAGGCCGAATCAGGAACGATGAACTAATCATATTTACAAAAACAAAAGAGGTCAAGTAAATACCATCTTTTCTCATCTCAGTTAGTCCATCATATATCGTCATAATTGCCTTTCACTTGCACGACCGAACGATGTGAATAATAATAATAGTGTGCGTGCATTGGACTAAGCTAGAATCTGCAAGCATTCAATAAACAGGAGAAGACAAGGCAATATGGGCTCTTTTGTCAGATCAACAAGTATGCATACAAGAACCACTTCAACAATTTAATTATGGTCTTCTCCTATCGACCCCCAAAGAAAAGGAAAGGAATAAAACTATTTACACGGGAGAGCTCCCAACAAGTAAAAGAAGAATATGAAATCTTTTTGGGTTTTCTTTTTAATTACTACTACAAGCATGGAAAGTAAACTAATTAAAAGCTACAACTAATTTTTTTTCTTAAGGTTTATTAAACATACAAGAAGAAAACATAAAAAGGAAAATAAACTAGCATGGATGATACAATGAAAAAGTATGAGCACCGACATCTAGCAATGAGTATGTGAACATAAATGTAATGTTGGTGGGAAATACGTACTCCCCCAAGCTTAGGCTTTTGGCCTAAGTTGGTTTATGGCCATGGATGGCCTGGCGGATATCCATAATAATAGTTGGGGTCGTACTGAGAGGAAGAAGAAGACTCTGATTGCCTCTGGCTG
Source organism: Triticum monococcum (assembly GCA_034509565.1). Taxonomy (NCBI): domain Eukaryota; kingdom Viridiplantae; phylum Streptophyta; class Magnoliopsida; order Poales; family Poaceae; genus Triticum; species Triticum monococcum. The sequence continues at coordinate 68,699,178 of CM067843.1, read as the reverse complement.
GCAATCATCTCCAGATCCCACTTGTAATTAGACTGTTGTGAAGGATCAACTTGTGGTTCCGGCTCTGGCTCCATGGCTGGTGCAGGCTTCTGGTAGGCATGAATAGCCTTGAACGGAACAAGGTACTGGCCTGCAGATAAATCAAACAAAGAAGGAGCAAGCATGGTAATAGTCTCAGGATGATGTTTATCAAAGAATAATTTATATTTAAGTTCTCCTTCCCTATTCTTAACAATAAAATCATGTGCCACCATACTTTTATAATCTAAATAAACACGAGGCAATACTTTTTCTTCCTTCTCATAATGCCTAATAGGTATGTTAAAATGTGCAGCTAGGCGTGAAGCATAGATGCCTCCAAAGATGGGGCCCTTGGTACGGTTCATACTTAACCGTTTATCAATAATGCCACCCATGCTAACAGAGTTATCACCGTATAAACCGTGGAGCAAAATAATAATATCAGGGATACTAAGGTTTCCACAGTTTCCGCGACCAATTAAATAACGACTAGCAAATAATGCAAAATAGCGTAAAACAGGGAAATGTATGCTAGTGATTCGTGCATCGGAAACCTTCCTTGTTTCCCCTACAGTGATAGTATCAATAAACCCGTCCACATCCTCGCGATATGGTTCTTCTGTCTTGCCCTCGAAAGGGACCAAACAAACCCGACAAAAATCATAAAGTGAAATCTCCTTATGCTCATCATATAAATAAAACTCCACCGTAGGTGGTGAGCTCCTAGAATGGAAATGAAAGTTTTGCACAAAGATATTTGTGAGTAAGAGATACTGATCGCATTGGTCATGGAGGAAAGCGGTGAGGCCTGCATTCTTAGCCAATTCATGAAAATCTTCATAAATCCTGGCTGCTCTCAAGAAATCATTAGAAGGCCATTCACACGATCGAACCTCTGCGGTACGAGGCAGATTATACTTAGGCTTCGGTGCCTTTTCCTTCGAGCTTCGGCTCGATGAGCCCCTCAAAAGTCTCTTCATCATTTTTTGAAAAATTCTGAAATTTTTAGTAACTTCAAAATAAAAGTAAACCAAACTCAATAATATTGATAGCAACTACTCCTACAAGTGCCTAGAGCCTATATCATGCATCAAAACTACTTTTGACCATATAAATTTGACATGCAAGCTAAAGAACAAGTTCACCTAAGCAGCAAAAATTTGCAATGAATAAAGCACTAGAACAAAAACTAATTGGACCAACAGAGGAGTCACATACCAAGGAACAATCTCCCCATGCAGTTTTGCGAGAAGTGCTTTGAGCAAGGAGATCGAAAATGGCAGAAAAATGAGCTTGGACTCAGGTTTGAGCTGGTTATTCGTGTTTGTGGGAGGAAGAAGAAGTGTGTGGGTGCAGGAATAAGTGGAGGAGGGCCACCGTGGGCCCACGAGGCAGGGGGACGCACCCAGGGGGTAGGGCGCGCCCTCCACCCTCGTGGGCAGGTGGTTGACCCCCCTGCTGTGTTCTCAGTGCCAAATATTCTCAAATATTATAGAAAAAAATCATATTTAAATTTCAGGGCATTTGGAGAACTTTTATTTTTGGGGTATTTTTATATTGCACGGATAATCAGATAACAGACAAAAAAATATTTGTTTTTATTTTATTTAATATAAATATCAGAAAGTAAAAGTGGGGTAGAGAAGGTTGTGCCTTCTAGTTTCATCCATCTCATGATCTTCAAAAGGAATCCACTAACAAGGTTGATCAAGTCTTGTTAATGAACTCATTCCGAATAACATGGAACCGGAGAAATTTCGAATAACACTATGTTACCTCAACGGGGATATGCACATCCCCAATAATAAGAATATCATATTTCTTCTTGATAGTAGGAAGAGGGAATTCAAAACCTCCAAATATAATCGATGGAATTTTTCCAATAGAGTTGATACTATGAACTTGAGGTTGTTTCCTCGGAAAGTGTACCGTGTGCTCATTACCATTAACATGAAAAGTGACATTGCCTTTAGTGCAATCAATAACAACCCCTGCAGTATTCAAAAAGGGTCTCCCAAGAATAATAGACATATTATCGTCCTCGGGAATATCAAGAATAACAAAATCCGTTAAAATAGTAACATTTGCAACTACAACAGGCACATCCTCACAAATACCGACAGGTATAGCAGTTGATTTATCAGCCATTTGCAAAGATATTTCAGTAGGTGTCAACTTATTCAAATCAAGTCTACAATATAAAGAGAGAGGCATAACACTAACACCGGCTCCAAGATCTCATAAAGCAGTTTTAACATAGTTTCTTTTAATAGAGCATAGTATAGTGGGTACTCCTAGATCTCCAAGTTTCTTTGGTATTCCACCCTTAAAAGTATAATTAGCAAGCATGGTGGAAATTTCAGCTTCCGTTATCTTTCTTTTATCTGTAACAATTTCTTTCATATATTTAGCATAAGGATTCATTTTGAGCATATCACTTAATCACATACGCAAAAGATAGGTCTAATCATTTCAGCAAAGCGCTCAAAATCCTCATCATCCTTTTTCTTGGATGGTTTGGGAGGAAAAGGCATGGGTTTTTGAACCCCTGGTTCTCTTTCTTTACCATGTTTCCTAGCAACAAAGTCTTTCTTATCATAACGTTGATTCTTTGATTGTGGGTTATCAAGATCAACAACAGGTTCAATTTCTATATCATTATCATTACTAGGTTGAGCATCATCATGAATATTATTATTAGCATTATCACTAGTTTCAGGTTCATCACTAGCTTGAGTTTCAGCATCAAAAATAGAAATATCATTTGGATTCTCAGGTGGTTCAATAATAGGTTCACTAGAAGCATGCAAAGTCCTATCATTTTTATTTTTCTTCCTTTTAGAAGGACTAGGTGCATCTATATTATTTCTCTGAGAATCTTGCTCAATTCTCTTAGGGTGGCCTTCAGGATACAAAGGTTCTTGAGTCAGTTCTAGTAGCCACTCTAACAGCATTATCATTATCTTTACTATTCAATTCATTGAGCAAATCATTTTGAGCTTTAAGTACTTGTTGTACTTGAGTGGTAACCATAGAAGCATGTTTACTAATAAGTTTAAGTTCACCTTTGACATTAGCCATATAATCACCCAAGTGTTCAAGCATATTTGAATTGTATTTCAATTGTCTACCAAAATAGGCATTAAAGTCTTCTTGCTTAGCCATAAATTTATCAAACTCATCTAAGCATGGGCTAGCAAACTTAGTAAATGGGATTTCAGCATTATCATATCTATAGAGAGAATTTACCTTTACTACCTGTGTCGGGTTATCAAGACCTTGAGTTTCTTCAATAGGTAAAGGATTAAGATCATATGTTTCTTCAACAGGCTGTAAATTAAGACCGTGTATTTCTTCAATAGGAGGTAAATTCTTAACATCTTCAGCTTTAATACCTTTTTCTTTCATAGATTTCTTTGCCTCTTGCATATCTTCAGGACTGAGAAATAGAATACCCCTCTTCTTCGGAGTTGGTTTAAGAATAGGCTCAGGAATTAGCTCTGGAGGTGTCCAATTATTTTCATTTGTCAACATATTATTCAATAGAATTTCAGCTTCATCCGGTGTTCTTTCCCTGAAAACAGAACCAGCACAACTATCCAGGTAATCTCTGGAAGCATTGGTTAGTCCATTATAAAAGATATCAAGTATTTCATTTTTCTTAAGAGGATGATCAGGCAAAGCATTAAGTAATTGGAGAAGCCTCCCCCAAGCTTGTGGGAGACTCTCTTCTTCAATTTGCACAAAAATATATATATCCCTTAAAGCAGCTTGTTTCTTATGAGCAGGGAAATATTTAGCAGAGAAGTAATAAATCATATCCTGGGGACTACGCACACAACCAGGATCAAGAGAATTAAACCATATCTTAGCATCGCCCTTTAATGAGAACGGAAATATTTTAAGGATATAAAAGTGACGGGTTCTCTCATCAGTAGTGAACAGGGTGGCTATATCATTTAATTTAGTAAGATGTGCCACAACAGTTTCAGATTCATAGCCATGAAAAGGATCAGATTCAACCAAAGTAATTATATCATGATTAACAGAGAATTCATAATCCTTATCGGTGACACAGATAGGTGAAGTAGCAAAAGGAGGGTCAGGTTTCATTCTAGCATTTAGAGATTGCTTATTCCATTTAGCTAATAACCTGTTAAGTTCGTATCTATCTTTGCAAGTTAAAATAGCTAAAGAGGGTTCTTGATCAAAAACATAACCCTCAGGAATAACAAGTGATTCTTCATCATCACTTTCATCAGTATTATCAGATTCAATATTTTCAATCTCTCTAGCTCTAGCAAGTTGTTCATCAAGAAATTCACCAAGTGGCATAGTAGTATCAAGCATAGAAGTAGTTTCATCATAAGTATCATGCATAGCAGAATTAGCATCATCAATAACATGCGACATATCAAGCAGATTAGCAGAAGCAGTTTTAGGTGTCGCAAGCTTACTCAAAACAGAAGGTGAATCAAGCGCAGAGCTAGATGGCAGTTCCTTACCTCCCCTCGTAGTTGAGGGATAAATCTTGGTTCTTGGATCTTTCAAGTTCTTCATAATGATAAGCAGATATAAATCCCAAGTGACTCAAAGAATAGAGCTATGCTCCCCGGCAATCGCGCCAGAAAATAGTCTTGATAACCCACAAGTATAGGGGATCGCAACAGTTTTCGAGGGTAAAGTATTCAGCCCAAATTTGTTTATTCGACACAAGGGGAGCCAAAGAATACTCTCAAGTATTAGCAGGTGAGTTGTCAATTCAACCACACCTGGAAACTTAGTATATGTAGCAAAGTATTTAGTAGCAAAGTAATATGATAGTAGTGGTAACGGTAACAAAAGGTAACAGTAGTAAAAGTAATGTTTTTGGTATTTTGTAGTGATGATAGCAATAGCAAAGGGAAAGTAAATAAGCGAAGAACAATATATGGAAAGCTCGTAGGCAATGGATCAATGATGGAGAATTATGCCGGATGCGGTTCATCATGTAACAGTCATAACCTAGGGTGACGCAGAACTAGCTCCAGTTCATTGATATAATGTAGGCATGTATTCCGAACATAGTCATACATGCTTATGGAAAAGAACTTGCATGACATCTTTTGTCCTACCCTCCCATGGCAGCGGGGTCCTTACGGAAACTAAGGGATATTAAGGCCTCCTCTTAATAGAGAATTGAAACAAAGCATTTACACATAGTGAATACATGAACTCCTCAAACTACGGTCATCACCGGTAAGTATCCCGATCATTGTCACTTCGGGGTTAACGGATCATAATACATAATAGGTGACTATTGACTTGCAAGATAGGATCAAGAACACTCATATATTGATGAAAACATAATAGGTTCAGATCTAAAATCATGGCACTCGGGCCCTAGTGACAAGCATTAAGCATAGCAAAGTCATAGCAACATCAATCTCAGAACATAGTGGATACTAGGGATCAAACCCTAACAAAACTAACTCGATTACATGATAGATCCCATCCAACCCATCACTGTCCAGCAAGCCTACGATGGAATTACTCACGCACGGCGGTGAGCATCATGAAATTGGTGATGGAGGATGGTTGATGATGACGACGGCGATGGATTCCCCTCTCCGGAGCCCCGAACAGACTCCAGATCAGCCCTCCCGAGAGGTTTTAGGGCTTGGCGGCGGCTCCATATCATAAAACATGATGAATTCTTCTCTCTGATTTTTTCTCCCCGAAACAAAATATATAGAGTTAGAGTTGGAGTTGGAGAGGCACCAGGGGGCCCACGAGGCAGGGGGCGCGCCCCCACCCTCGTGGATAGGTGGTGGGCCCCTGGCCTTCATCTTTTGCAGGTATTTTTTATATTTTCCAAAAAGTTGTTCCGTGAAGTTTCAGGTCATTCCGAGAATGTCTGTTTCTGCACATAAATAACACCATGGTAAATCATGCAAGTTAGAGTCCAAAACAAGGACAAAAGTGATTGGAAAAGTAGATACGACGGAGACGTATCAATGAAAGACTTCAATTATGAACCCGGCTGCCAAAAGCCGTGCCACCTCTTCTCCAATAGCCTTGCGCCTTGCTACCTCTTGAGCACTATGTTGGTTTTCCCCGAAGAGGAAGGGATGATGCAGCAAAGTAGCATAAGTATTTCCCTCAGTTTTTGCGAACCAATGTATCAATCCAGTAGGAGGCTACGTGCGAGTCCCTCATACCTGCACAAAACAAATAAATCCTCGCAACCAACGCGATAAGGGGTTGTCAATCCCTACACAACCACTTACAAGAGTGAGATCAGATAGATATGATAAGATAATATTTTTGGTATTTTTATGATAAAGATGCAAAGTAAAATAAAAGGAAAGTAAAAAGCAAAGAAATAACTAAGTACTGGAAGATTAATATGATGAAGATAGACTCGGGGGCCATAGGTTTCACTAGTGGCTTCTCTCAAGAGCATATGTATTTTATGGTGGGTGAACGAATTACTGTTGAGCAATTGACAGAATTGAGCATAGTTATGAGAATATCTAGGTATGATCATGTATATAGGCATCACGTCCGAGACAGGTAGACCAACTCCTGCCTGCATCTACTACTATTACTCCACTCATCGACCGCTCTCCAACATGCATCTAGAGTATTAAGTTCATGAAAACAGAGTAACGCCTTAAGCAAGATGACATTATGTAGAGGGATAAACTCATGCAATATGATGAAAACCCCATCTTGTTATCCTCGATGGCAACAATACAATACGTGCCTTGCTGCCCCTACTGTCACTGGGAAAGGACACCACAAGATTGAACCCAAAGATAAGCACTTCTCCCATTGCAAGAAAGGTCAATCTAGTAGGCCAAACCAAACTGATAATTCGAAGAGACTTGCAAAGATAACCAATCATACATAAAATAATTCAGAGAAGATTCGTATATTGTTCATATTTAGACTTGATCATAAACCCACAATTCATCGATCTCAACAAACACACCGCAAAAAGAAGATTACATCGAATAGATCTCCACAAGAGAGGGGGAGAACATTGTATTGAGATCCAAAAAGAGAGAAGAAGCCATATAGCTAATAACTATGGACCCGTAGGTCTGAGGTGAACTACTCACACTTTATCGGAGGGGCTATGGTGATGATGTAGAAGCCCTCCATGATTGATGCCCCCTCCGGCGGAGCTCCGGAACAGGCCCCAAGATGGGATCTCATGGATACAGAAAGTTGCGGCGGTGGAATTAGGGTTTTGGCTCCATATGTAACCGTTTGGGTGTACGTAGGTATATATAGGACGAAGGAGTACATCGGTGGAGCAAAAGGGGGCCCACAAGGGTGCAGGGCGCGCCTGGGGGGGGGGGGGGGGTAGGCGCGGCCCCCTGCCTCGTGGCCTCCTCTTTGTTTCTTGACGTAGGTTCCAAGTCTCCTGGGTCTTGTTCGTTGAGAAAATTGCATTCCCGAAGGTTTCATTCCGTTTGGACTCCATTTGACATTCCTTTTCTTCGAAACCCTAAAATAGGCAAAAAAACATCAATTCTGGGCTGGGCCTCCGGTTAGTAGGTTAGTCCCTAAAATAATATAAAAGTGGATAATAAAGCCCAATAATGTCCAAAACAGTAGATAATATAGCATGGAGCAATAAAAAAATTATAGATACGTTGGAGACGTATCAAGCATCCCCAAGCTTAATTCCTGCTCGTCCTCGAGTAGGTAAATGATAAAAACAGAATTTCTGATGCGGAGTGCTACTTGTCATAATTTTAATGTAATTCTTCTTAATTGTGGTATGAATATTCAGATCCGAAAGATTCAAGACAAAAGTTCATATTGACATATAAATAATAATACTTCAATCATACTAACTAAGCAATTATGTCTTCTCAAAATAACATGGCCAAAGAAAGTTCATCCCTACAAAATCATATAGTTTAGTCATGCTCCATTTTCGTCACACAAGAATGCTCTCATCATGCACAACCCCAATGACAAGCCAAACAATTGTTTCATACCTTAGCAATCTCAAACCTATAAACTTCACGCAATATATGAGCGCGAGCCATGGACATAGCACTATGGGTGGAATAGAATATGATGAGGGGGTTATGTGGAGAAGACAAAAAAGGAGAAAGTCTCACATCAACAAGGCTAATCAATGGGCTATGGAGATGCCCACCGATTGATGTTAATGCAAGGAGTAGGGATTGCCATGCAACGGATGCACTAGAGCTATAAATGTATGAAAGCTCAACAAAAGAAACTAAGTGGGTGTGCATCCAACTTGCTTGCTCATGAAGACCTAGGGCACTTGAGGAGGCCCATTGTTGGAATATACAAGCCAAGTTCTATAATGAAAATTTCCCACTAGTATATGAAAGTGAAAAAACAAAAAGACTCTCTATCATGAAGATTATGGTGCTACTTTGAAGCACAAGTGTGGCAAAGGATAGTAACATTGTCCCTTCTCTCTTTTCATCTCATTTTTATTTGGGCCTTTCTCTTCTTTTTTTATATTTATTTCCTCACTTGGGACAATGCTCTAGAAAATGATGATCATCACACTTCTGTTTATTTACAACTCAATGATTACAACTCAATGCTAGAACAAAAGATGACTCTATATGAATGCCTCGGGCGGTGTACCAGGATATGCAATGAACCAAGAGTGACATGTATGAAAGAATTATGAATGGTGGCTTTGCCACAAATACTATGTCAACTACATGATCATGCTAAGCAATATGACAATGATGAATGTGTCATGATAAACGGAATGGTTGAAAGTTGCATGGCAATATATCTCGGAATGGCTATGGAAATGCCATAATAGGTAGGTATGGTGGCTGTTTTGAGGAAGATATAAGGAGGTTTATGTGTGAAAGAGCGTATCATATCACGGAGTTTGGATGCACCGGCAAAGTTTGCACCAACTCTTAATGTGAGAAAGGGCAATGCACGGTACCGAAGAGGCTAGCAATGATGGAAGGGCGAGAGAGCGTATAATCCATGGACTCAACATTAGTCATAAAGAACTCACATACTTATTGCAAAAATCTACAAGTCATGAAAAACCTCGGCACTACGCGCATGCTCCTAGAGGGATAGATTGGTAGGAAAAGACCATCACTCATCCCCGACCGCCACTCATAAGGAAGACAATCAAAGAACACCCCATGTTTCAAATTTGTTACATAAAGTTTACCATACGTGCATGCTACGGGACTTTCAAACTTCAACACAAGCACTTCTTAAATTCACAACTACTCAACTAGCACGACTTTGATATTATTACCTCCATATCTCAAAACTATCATCAAGCATCAAACTTCTCTTAGTATTCAAAACACTCCTAGGATTTTTTACTGATCTTGAATACCTAGCATATTAGGATTATTTAAGAAAATTACCATGCTATTTAAGACTCTCAAAATAATATAAGTGAATCATGAGAGATCAATAGTTTCTATAAAGCAAATCCACCACCGTGCTCTAAAAGATATAAGTGAAGTACTAGAGCAAAACTATATAACTTAAAAGATATAAGTGAAGCACATAGAGTATTCTAACAAATTCCAAATCATGTATGGCTCTCTCAGAAGGTGTGTACAGAAAGGATGATTGTGGTAAACTAAAAAGCAAAGACTCAAATCATAAAATACGCTCCAAGCAAAACACATATCATGTGGTGAATAAAAATATAGCTCCAAGTAAAGTTACCGATAGAAGTAGACGAAAAGAGGGGATGCCTTCCGGGGCATCCCCAAGATTTGGCTTTTAGGTGTCCTTAGATTATCTTGGGGGTACCATGTGCATCCCCAAGCTTAGGCTCTTGCCACTCCTTGTTCCATAATCCATCAAATCTTTACCCAAAACTTGAAAACTTCACAACACAAAACTTAAAGTAGAAAATCTCGTGAGCTCCGTTAGCGAAAGAAAACAAAAGACCACTTAAAGGTACTGTAATGAACTCATTATTTATTTATATTGGTGTTAAATCTACTTTATTCCAACTTCTCTATGGTTTATAAACTATTTTACTAGCCATAGATTCATCAAAATAAGCAAACAACACACGAAAACAGAATGTGTCAAAAACAGAACAGTCTGTAGTAATCTGTAGCTAGAGCAAGATCGGGAACCCCAAAAATTCTAAAATAAATTTCTGGACGTGAGGAATTTATCTATTAATCATCTTCAAAAATAATTAACTAAATAGCACTTTCCAAATAAAAATGGAAGCAGTTCTTGTGAGCGCTAAAGTTTCTGTTTTTTACAGCAAGATTAACAAGACTTTCCCCAAGTCTTCCCAACGGTTATACTTGGCACAAACACTAATTAAACACAAAAAACACAACCTAAACAGAGGCTAGATAAATTATTTATTACTAAACAGGAGCAAAAATCAAGGAATAAAAATAAAAGTGGGTTGCCTCCCAACAAGCGCTATCGTTTAACGCCCCTAGCTTGGCATAAAAAGCAAGGATAGATCTAGGTATTGCCATAATAGTAAGATAGATCATTAAAACTCATTTCATATTCTCTACGTTTGGCAGTAAGTTTTCTTTGAGGTAAGCAAAAGTAATCAAAAGGGCTAAATTTAATGGGGCAAAAGTCCCCAAGATCAACCTTGGGAGGTATAGGTTCCTCCTTTGGTCCTTCGTATTGTACAACCAATTCATCATTATAAGCATTCTTTTGACAGAACTTAGTGAGCCTATATTCAAGATAATATCCTAGTTCATTATTTCGAATGGCCAAATCATCATTAAGCTTAGAAATTCTATCAACTAAAACATTGGTAGGAACCCTTTTTCTAAGATTCTCATTAAAAGCAACATAGTCTAGAGATTGAAAACGCATTATTTCTTCTTGATCAAAAAGGATAGCCTCTATGGGAGGACGGCAAGCGTCCACCCTATAATGCGCAAAGATTTCTTTAGCCTCTTTTATTATGAATCTGAACTCATGAGCCAAAAAGATAGTAGTGGCACGCTTAACAGAAGAATGCTCCATATTAGAAAACTCTAGGAAAATCCTTTGTATGCAAGGATGCATGTGCATGAATTGTCTTTCAAGTTCAACTACAAGCATGACAGTAGCGTCCGCAAGACTACTAGTTCTATGAAGGATAGAACTACCCATGGAAGGTAAAGCACCAGCACAAGTAAAGAAAATCTTGAATAACTCCTTTTCCAATAATATTACCACTACCAACACGGAATATTTTTGTATGTAAGATGGGTGGTTCTTTAGCAGGAGCACCAGAATTCTTCATGATATTATTATTGTCCATATCGACAATAATTTCCTCAATTTCAGACATAACGGCAGAAAGTGCAAGGGGCAAAAAGAGGCAAACGGAGAAGGAGAGGGAGGATAGAGAGAGAGAGAGGGCGAATAAAACGGCAAGGGTGAAGTGGGGGAGAGGAAAACGAGAGGCAAATGGCAAATAATATAATGCTGGAGATAAGGATCGTGATGGGTACTTGGTATATTGACTTTTGCGTAGACTCCCCGGCAACGGCGCCAGAAATGGCTCATTGTCGGGAGTCAAATCTTGACTTGCGTGAACCTCCCTGGCAACGACGCCAGAAATCCTTCTTGCTACCTCTTGAGCACTGCGCTGGTTTTCCCCGAAGAGGAAGGGATGATGCAGCAAAGTAGCGTAAGTATTTCCCTCAGTTTTTGAGAACCAACGTATCAATCCAGTAGGAGGCTACGCGCGAGTCCCTTGTACCTGCACAAAACAAATAAATCCTTGCAACCAATGCGATAAGGGGTTGTCAATCCCTAAACAGCCACTTACGAGAGTGAGATCTGATAGATATGATAGGATAATATTTTTGGTATTTTTATGATAAAGATGCAAAGTAAAATAAAAGCAAACTAAAAAGCAAAGAAAATAACTAAGTATTGGAAGATTAATATGATGAAGATAGACCCGGGGGCAATAGGTTTCACTAGTGGCTTCTCTCAAGAGCATAGGTATTTTACGGTGGGTGAACGAATTACTGTTGAGCAATTGACAGAATTGAGCATAGTTATGAGAATAGCTAGGTATGATCATGTATATAGGCATCACGTCTGAGACAAGTAGACTGACTCCTGCCTGCATCTACTACTATTACTCCACTCATCGACCGTTATCCAGCATGCATCTAGAGTATTAAGTTCATGAAAACAGAGTAACACCTTAGGCAAGATGACATGATGTAGAGGGACAAACTCATGCAATATGATGAAAACCCCATCTTGTTATCCTCGATGGCAACAATACAATACGTGCCTTGCTACCCCTACTGTCACTGGGAAAGGACACCGCAAGATTGAACCCAAAGCTAAGCACTTCTCCCATTGCAAGAAAGATCAATCTAGTAGGCCAAACCAAACTGATAATTCGAAGAGACTTGCAAAGATAATCAATGATACATAAAAGAATTCAGAGAAGATTCAAATATTGTTCATAGATAGACTTGATCATAAACCCACAATTCATTGGTCTCAACAAACACACCGCAAAAAGAAGATTACACCAAATAGATCACCAGAAGAGAGGGGGCGAACATTGTATTGAGATACAAAAAGAGAGAAGAAGCCATCTAGCTAATAACTATGGACCCGTAGGTCTGAGGTGAACTACTCACACTTCATCGGAGGGGCTATGGTGATGATGTAGAAGCCCTCCGTGATCGATGCCCCCTCCGGCGGAGCTCCGGAACAGGCCCAAAGATGGGATCTCATGGATACAGAAAGTTGAGGCGGTGGAATTAGGGGTTTGGCTCCGTATCTGATCGTTTGGGGGTATATAGGTATATATAGGAGGAAGGAGTACGTCAGTGGAGCAACAGGGGGCCCATGAGGGTGGAGGGCGCGCCTGGGGGGGGGGGTAGGCACGCCCCCCTACCTCATGGCGTCCTCTTTTGTTTCTTGACGTAGGGTCCAAGTCTCCTGGGTCTTGTTCGTTGAGAAACTCACGTTCCTGAATTTTTCATTCCGTTTGGACTCCGTTTGATATTCCTTTTCTTCGAAACCCTAAAATAGGAAAAAAACAGCAATTCTGGGATGGGCCTCCGGTTAGTAGGTTACTCCCAAAAATAATATAAAAGTGGATAATAAAGCCCAACAATGTCCAAAACAGTAGATAATATAGCATGGAGCAATCAAAAATTATAGATACGTTGGAGATGTATCACGCCTTTCCTCATTGAACCACCAAAGAAACTGCCTGACCGGCTTAAACTTTGGATCAATATTGAGAGTGTGCCCAGCGAGTTCTTTCGATACACCCGGCATGTTAGAAGGCTTCCATGCAAAGATGTCCCGGTTCTCACGGATGAACTCGATGAGCGCGCCTTCCTATTTGGGATCCAAATTAGCACTGATAATAAATTGTTTGGATGAGTCGCGAGGCACAAAATCAATCATCTTGGTATTGTCAACTGACTTAAACTTCAGCGCCGGCTCATGCTCCGTAGTTGGCTTCTTCAAAGATGTCATGTCTGCCGGGTCAACGTTGTCTTTGTAGAACTTTAACTCCTCCGTCGCGCAAACAGATTCTGCGTAAGCAACATTGCCTTCCTCACACTCTAAGGCTATCTTCCGACTTCCATGTACTGTGATAGTACCTGTATAACCCGGCATCTTGAGCTACAGATAAACATAACACGGCCGTGCCATGAATTTTGCATAAGCCAGTCGTCCAAACAGGGTGTGATACGGGCTCTTGATTTTGACCACCTCAAAGGTTAATTTCTCAGCCCTGGAATCATGCTCATCTCCAAAAGCTACCTCTAGCTCATTCTTACCCACTGGATATGCCGACTTACCAGGCACCACTCCATGAAAAACAGTGTTGGATGGCTTAAGACTTTTGTTAGTCAACCCCATGCGACAGAATGTCTCATAATAGAGGATGTTGATGCTACTGCCTCCGTCCATGAGTAATTTAGTGAATTTATATCCACCAACCTGAGGCGCCACCACCAAAGCCGGATGACCCGGATTGTCAACCTGGGGCGGGAGATCCTCCCTACTCCACATAATAGGCTGCTGAGACCACCTCAAATAACGAGGAACCGCCGTCTCAACAGCACTGACCGCTCTCTTATGAAGTTTCTGGTCCCTTTTCCATAAACTGGTGGTGAACACATGATACTGCCCACTACTTAGCTGCTTTGGGTTACTCTGAAACCCGGATTGCTGCTACTGACCTCCTTGGCCAGATTGCTGATTATAACCACCCTGATTACCTTGAGGGTCGTGGCCATGAAAACCACCACCGCCTGAATTGCCGCCCGGGCCATGAAAACCGCCACCGCCTATGCCGCCGCCAGGCCCATGATTACCGTCGAACATGTTAGAATTCTTGAAAGTCTTCATGATCGTACAGTCTTTCCATAGATGGGTGGCCGGCTTCTCCGGGTGCCGTGTCTTGGACAGGGTTCATTTAGCAACTGCTCGAGGGTGGGACCTGACCCGCCTGACCTAGGAGGTGGCCTCCCCTTATGCCGTTTATTGTTGCCTTGCGCATTCGCCACAAACTCCGAGCTGCCGTCAGCCTTACATTTGTTATTACCTCCTTGATTTGCCAGGTTATGCTAAAGGCCCTTAGCGTTGCCGTTCTTCTTTCCCTTCCCTGTCTTCTCTTCATCAGACGCAGGATCTTTGTTACTATCTAAATCGGCACGAGAGCCGCCATCAGCTGGCCCATGTCATTACAATCGCGCTTGAGCCGCCCTAGATTCTGTTTTAGAGGTTCAAAATGGCAATTTTTCTCCAACATTAAGACCGTAGAGTTGGCATCCATCTTATCAGATGAATGTATTATTTCCATTACCCAGCGCACCCAATGGGTCGTGGACTCACCTTCCTCTTGCTTGCAATTAGTTAAGTCCACAATCGACATGGGCTGCTTGCATGTATCTTTAAAGTTCTGAATAAACCGTGCCTTTAACTCGGCCCAGGAACCAATGGAATTAGGTGACAGTCCCTTTAACCAAGTGCGGGCCGTTCCATCCAGCATCATAGTGAAGTATTTAGCCATTGATGTGTCACTGACCTCCAGCAATTCCATGCCCATCTCATAACTTTCAATCCATGCCCCGGGCTGTAAGTCGGCTGGGTAATTAGGCACCTTTCGTGGACCCTTGAAATCCTTTGGCAAACGCTCATTACGTAGAGCCGGCACCAAGCAAGGGACACCTCCTGTCCTTGTGGCACACCCGCTTCAACAAAGGTCGTCGTATAAATCGGAAAAGCTTAGTGAGCCGCCTGCTCAGCTGCCTGTTGAACCGCCCACTCAGCCTCTTGGCGGATCCTATCCTGGTCAACCAAGTTAAGAGCTCCATCATGCGCTGGGTCATGCCTGTGTGGCTGGTTTCGGCGTTGGGCATTGCTTGACATGGCTGCTGAATCCATATGCCTGCTATAGCTCGGGCTCCGGCTTGGGCGAGGGGTTGAATGAATCCTGTCTCGACTATAAGAGTATGCCTCCTGCTGTGCCAGAGCCGTCTGAAGAAGTTCTTTGACCCTTCGCGTTTCAATCACCGTCGGAGAGTCGCCCTCCATTGGGAGAGCCGCCAAACGCGCCGATGCAGCGATCAGATTCTCCAAAGGGTTAGAAAAATGACCCGGTGGTGTCGGTGTATAACGAGGCGGAGCAGTATTCACACGAGGTGGTTCCATAGTCTGTGGCTGAACCGGTGCCCCAGCCCCGGGTGTTGCAATCCGGTTCACCTCTGGCGGGTTGCTAGGACCTGCCCCGGGTGTGTGGAAGAGGTTCCTAGGATCGTAAGTCAGAGGCAGACGTGATTGAGTCTTCTGATGCCTTCTCCTCATGACCTCATTTGTTGCGTTCAGATCCATCGTGAGCCGAAAGGCCTCTGATTGAAGCTGCTGAGCCCGAGCATCCAAAGCCGCCCGCTCTGTAGCCATCCTGACGTCCTCCGCCGCCAAGTTTTCCTTGGCCTACGCTACCTCCTCACATAACCGTGCCACCTCTGCATCATACTGAGCCTGATCCGCCGGTTCAACCACGACAGTCAAAAGGGCCATCATCCTATCCATGAGATCCATCAGTACCTGGGCTGGTACGCGCGCGGGGCCTCGTGACCCGGCCGCTCCTGACCCGGTGGTTATTGCTGCCGCAGCCGTAGAGTTTTGAGCGGCCTACATGCGAGTCATGAAGATCCCCGCTCTGCTCGGTGGCTCGAAGGGGTCCGGAATACTGATGCCATCGGAACAGCCCCTTAGCCCACCATCTTGCAGTTGATACAATGAATCTGTCTCACCCGTGGATGACTCACCATCAGATTGGACGACCGTCTCGCCACCAGACATAGATCCTTCAGAAAATTCCCCTCCATGGATGCATCCCATGAAGGCACGCTTCATAGCCGGCTGAGTTCAGGCGGGTCTCGTGCGCTGAGCCGTCTCAATGATGTCGGTGCAGATGTCCGGCTCAGGACCCGGCTCGCCGATCCGGCCGATGAAGACGTGGATCCCGCCGAAGGGGACCCGGTACCTGTACTCAATTGAGCCGGCGTCGGGGCCCCAGCCTGCGTCGTCGATGTATAGCTTGCCACGACGACTCTTGGTCATCCGACCGACAGCGTATCCCTTGAGCCCTTTGAAGCTGCCCTTCAAGAACTCAAATCCACCGTGCGCTGGCTCCACGATGGGCGCCAACTGTCGTGGAATTGTCATGACAGATGTCCTAGTGAAAGGACTTAGTCGTGGAGCCATCGCATCTAGGAAGCTTAAAGGGGTTAATCGGGGCAAAGGACACGAGTGGTTTATACTGGTTCGGCCCCTAGCGGTGAAGGTAAAGCCTAGTCCGGTTGATGTGGTATTGCTAGGTTTCGATGACCAAGGAGCGAATACGCTAGCTTGGCTCTCGATCTGTTGATTCTTTCCCTAAGCCGCCGCCGGGTCGTCCCCTTATACACACGGGTTGACGCCCTGCATCCTACGGAGTCCCGGCCGGCTCATACAACGTGTCCGGCTCGGTGACATCTCTTACATGCCTTACTTTACAAGTCTTATTCATACATCGCAGTTTATACTTACGGTACTTAAGCCTCCTATGGGCTTGGGCCTATTATAAGCCTTATCGTAAACCGTCACCCTGTATACTCTTTGGGCTTCACTTAAGTAACCCGCCATTGTGGTTGACCCGACCTCTCTTGGGCGGGTCATATCTGGTAGTCATATCCCCAACAGATGATTTTCTACTTCACTCTGAAATTCTTTGAACTTTTCAAATGTTTCAGACTTATGTTTCATCAAGTAGATATACCCATATCTGCTCAAATCATCTATGAAGGTAAGAAAATAACGATACCCGCCATGAGCCTCAACACTCATCAGATTGCATACATCAGTATGTATTATTTCCAATAAGTCAGTTGCTTGCTCCATTGTTCTAGAGAATGGAGTTTTAGTCATCTTGCCCATGAGGCATGGTTCGCAAGCATCAAATGATTCATAATCAAGTGATTCCAAAAGCCCATTAACATGGAGTTTCTTCATGCACTTTACACCAATATGGCCTAAACGATAGTGCCACATATAAGTTGCACTATCATTATTAACTTTGCATCTTTTGGCTTCAATATTATGAATATGTGTATCACTATGATCGATATTCATTAAACCATTCACCTTGGGTGTATGACCTCAGAAGTTTTTATTCATGTAAATAGAATAACAATTATTCTTTGTCTTAAATGAATAATCGTATTGCAATAAACATGATCCAATCATATTATGCTCAATGCAAACACCAAATAACATTTATTTTAGGTTCAACACTAATCCTGAAGGTAAAGGGAGTGTTCGATGGTGATCTTATCAACCTTGGAATCACTTCCAACTCACATCATCACTTCGCCCTTAACTAGTCTCTATTTATTTTGCAACTCCCGTTTCGAGTTACTACTCTTAGCAACTGAACCAGCATCAAATACCGAGGGGTTTGCTATCAACACTAGTAAAGTACACATCAGTAACATGTATATCAAATATACCTTTTTTCACTTTGCCATCCTTCTTATCCACCAAGTATTTAGGCCAGTTCCACTTCTAGTGACCATTTCCTTTGCAGTAGAAGCACTCAGTTTCAGGCTTGGGTCTAGCTTTGGGCTTCTTCATTGGAGTGGCAACTTGCTTGCCATTCTTCTTGAAGTTCCCTTTCTGTCCCTTGCCCTTTTACTTGAAACCAGTGGTCTTGTCAACCATCGACACTTGATGCTTTTTCTTGATTTCTACCTTCGCCGATTTCAGCATCGCGAAGAGCTTTGTGAATCATTTCCGTTATCCCTTGCATATTATAGTTCACCACGAAGTTCTAGTAACTTGGTGATAGTGACTAGAGAACTCTGTCAATCACTATCTTATCGGGAAGATTAACTCCAACTTGATTCAAGTGATTGTAGTACTCAGACATTATGACCACATGCTCACTCATTGCACTATTCTCCTCCATCTTGTAGGCAAAGTACTGTCAGAGGTCTCATACCTCTTGACACGGGCATGAGTATGAGATACCAATTTCAACTCTTGGAACATCTTATATGCTCCGTGGCATTCAAAACATTTTTGAATTCCCGGTTCTAAGCCGTAAAGCATGGTGCACTAAACTATTAAGTAGTCATCATACCGAGCTTGTCAAACGTTCATAACGTCTGCATCTGCTTCTGCAATAGGTCTGTCACCTAGCGGTGCATCAAGGACATAATTCTTCTGTGCAACAATGAGGATAATCCTCAGATCATGGACCTAGTCTGCATCATTGCTACTATCATCTTTCAACATAGTTTTTCTCTAGGAACATATCAAAAATAAATGGGGAGATACATCGCGAGCTATTGATCTACAACGTAGTTATCCAAATACTATCAGGACTAAGTTCATGATAAATTATATTTCAATTAATCATATTACTTAAGAACTCACACTTAGATATACATCCCTCTAGTCATCTAAATGATCACGTGATCCAAATCAACTAAACTATGTCCGATCATCACGTGAGATGGAGTAGTTTTCAATGGTGAACATCACTATGTGGACCATATCTACTATATGATTCACACTCGACCTTTCGGTCTCCAGTGTTCCGAGGCCATATCTGCATATGCTAGGC
Organism: Triticum monococcum; assembly: GCA_034509565.1. NCBI lineage: Eukaryota > Viridiplantae > Streptophyta > Magnoliopsida > Poales > Poaceae > Triticum > Triticum monococcum. The sequence goes on along the minus strand of CM067843.1, from coordinate 68,680,028 downwards.
TCATAAAGTTTAAACCGAGTATTCCGCGTGTGCAAAAATGGCTTGCACCCGTTGTATGTGAACGTAGAGCTTATCACGCCCGATCATCACGTGCTGTCTCGGCACGACGAACTGTCGCAACGGTGCATACTCAGGGAGAACACTTATACCTTGAAATTTAGTGAGAGATCATCTTATAATGCTACTGCCAAACTAAGCAAAATAAGATGCATAAAGGATAAACATCACATGCAATCAAAATATGTGACATGATATGGCCATGATCATCTTCGCCTTTGATCTCCATCTCCAAAGTACCGTCATGATCTCTATCATCACCGGCATGACACCATGATCTCCATCATCTTGATCTCTATCAACGTGTCGTCACATGGTCGTCTCGCCAACTATTGCTCTTGCAACTATTGCTATCGCATAGCAATAAAGTAAATCAATTATTTGGCACTTGCATCTTATGCAATAAAGAGACAACCATAAGGTTTCTGCCAGTTGCCGATAACTTCAACAAAACATGATCATCTCATACAACAACTTATATCTCATCACGTCTTGACCATATCACATCACAACAAGCCTTGCAAAAACAAGTTAGACGTCATCTACTTTGTTGTTGCAAGTTTTACGTGGCTACTACGGGCTGAGCAAGAACCGTTCTTACCTACGCATCAAAAACCACAACGCGATATAGTGATTGCTTTTTGATCTTCAGAAAGAACCTTGTTCATTGAATCCAATTCAACTAAAGTTGGAGAAACTGACACCCACCAGCCACCTGTGTGTGAAGCATGTCGGCAGAACCAGTCTCGCGTAAGAGTACTCGTAATGTCGGTCTGGGCCGCTTCATCCAACAATACCGTTGAATCAAGAATCAACTAGTGATGGCAAGCAATATGTATATACCCACGCCCACAACTCCTTTGTGTTCTACTCGTGCATATAACATCTATGCATAAACTTGGCTCGGATGCCACTGTTGGGGAATGCAATAATTTCAAAAAATTTCCTACGCACACGCAAGATCATGGTGATGCATCACAACAAGAGGGGAAGAGTGTTGTCCACGTACCCTCATAGACCGTAAGCGAAAGCGTTATGACAACGCGGTTGATGTAGTCATACATCTTCATGATCTGACTGATCCTAGTGCCGAAAGTACGGCACCTCTGCGTTCTACACACGTTCAGCTCGGTGACGTCCCACGAACTCTCGATCCAGCTAAGTGTCGAGGGAGAGCTTCATCAGCACGACGGCGTGATGACAGTGATGATGATGCTACCAGAACAGGGCTTCGCCTAAGCAACGCTATGATATGACCGAGGTGGATTCTGGTGGAGGGGGGCACCGCACACGGCTAAGGGATGAATGATCAACTTGTGTGTCTATGGGTTGCCCCCTGGTCACGTATATAAATGATGGAGGGAGGAGAAGGCCGGCCCTCATAGGGCACGCCGAAAGTGTGGAGTCCTACTAGGACTCCCTAGTCCAAGTAGGATTCCACCTCCCACATGGAATAGATAAAGGAAGGGAGAAGGAGAAGGAAGGAAGGGGGCGCCCCCTTTCCCTAGTCCAATTCGGACCAGTCCATGGGGAAGGGGTGCGGCCACCCTTGAGGCCTTTCTCTCCTTTCCCGTATGGCCCACTAAGGCCCAATATGAATTCCGTGACTCTCCGGTACTCCGAAAAATACCCGAATCACTCGGAACATTTCCGATGTCCGAATATAGCCTTCCAATATATCGATCTTTACGTCTCGACCAATTTATGACTCCTCGTTGATGACCCACAAGTATAGGGGGTCTATCGTAGTCCTTTCGATAAGTAAGAGTGTCGAACCCAACGAGGAGCAGAAGGAAATGATAAGCGGTTTCCAGCAAGGTATTCTCTGCAAGTACTAAAATAAGTGGTAACAAATAGTTTTGTGATAGGATAATTTGTAATGAGCAACAAGTAACAAAAGTAAATAAAGTGCAGCAAGGTGGCCCAATCCTTTTTGTAGCAAAGGACAAGCCTAGACAAACTCTTATATAGAGAAAAGCGCTCCCGAGGACACATGGGAATATCATCAAGCTAGTTTTCATCACGTTCGTATGATTTGCGTTCGGTACTTTGATAATTTGGTATGTGGGTGGACCGGTGCTTGGGTACTGTCCTTACTTGGACAAGCATCCCACTTATGATTAACCTCTATTGCAACCATCTGCAACTACAACAAAAGTATTAAGGTAAACCTAACCATAGCATGAAACATATGGATCCAAATCAGCCCCTTACAAAGCAACGCATAAACTAGGGTTTAAGCTTCTGTCACTCTAGCAACACATCATCTACTTATTACTTCCCAGTGCCTTCCTCTAGGCCCAAATAATGGTGAAGTGTCATGTAGTCGACGTTCACATAACACCACTAGAGGAGAGACAACATACATCTCATCAAAATATCAAACAAATACCAAATTCACATGACTACTAATAGCAAGACTTCTCCCATGTCCTCAGGAACAAACGTAACTACTCACAAATCATAATCATGTTCATAATCAGAGGGGTATTAATATGCATATAGGATCTGAACATATGATCTTCCACCAAATAAATCAACTAGCATCAACTACAAGGAGTAATTAACACTACTAGCAACCTACTAGCACCAATCCCGAACTTGGAGACAAGAAGTGGATACAAGAGATGAACTAGGGTTTTGAGAGGAGATGGTGCTGATGAAGATGTTGATGGAGATTGCCCTCTCCCGATGAGAGGAGCATTTCTGATGGCGATGGCGATGATTTCCCCCTCCCGGAGAGAACTTTCCCCGGCAGAACAGCTCCGCCAGAGCCCTAGATTGGTTCCGCCAAGGTTCCGCCTCGTGCCAGCGGAGTTTCATCCGAGAAGATGGCTTATGATTTTTTTCTCATCGAAAGACTTCATATAGAAGAAGATGGGCACCGGAGGGCCACCAGGGGGCCCACGAGGTAGGGGGGCGCGCCTAGGGGGGTAGGGCGCGCCCCCACCCTCGTGGGCAGGGTGTGGCCCCCCTAGTGAGCTTCTTCCACTAAGTATTTTTTATTTATTCTGAAAACGTCTTCCGTGAAGTTTCAGGACTTTTGGAGCTATGCAGAATAGGTCTCTAATATTTGCTCCTTTTCCAGCCCAGAATCCCAGCTGCCGGCATTCTCCCTCTTTATGTAAACCTTGTAAAATAAGAGAGAATAGGCATAAGTATTGTGACATAATGTGTAATAACAGCCCATAATGCAATAAATATCGATATAAAAGCATGCTGCAAAATGGACGTATATAAATATGTCCACATGTTTAGAGATAGAGGTGTCGATAAAATGGACGTATATAACTCCCCCAAGCTTAGACCTCGCTTGTCCTCAAGCGAAAGCCGAAATCGAAAAATATGTCCACATGTTTAGAGATAGAGGTGTCGATAAAAATAAAATACGAACATGAGGGCATCATGATCATTCTTAGAACAACAACTTATATAAATCTTGTCATATGATTTCTTATGCTAGAGTAATAATTCAATCACAATTTCAAGTATGAATCATAAACTTCATTGAAAACTAACAAACTAAAATCTCAGTCATTGGAGCAACTACAATTTATCATAACATAGGAAAGAGTCAATGTATAAGAGCTTTTCAGCAAGTCCACATACTCAACTATCATATAGTCTTTCACAATTGCTGACACTCCTGCAATACTTATGGGTATGGAGTTTTAATCGGACATAGAGAAAGATAGGGTCTCATAGTTTTGCCTCCCAACGTTTTTCAAGGGTAATGTCTACAATAATAGTTCATGAAAACTCACATCCAATTAGCCATATATACCAGGATCTTTCCAACATACTGTGCTTGCCAAAGGATAAAATGTAAAAAGGAAGGGTGAAGATCACCATGACTCTTATGTAAGGTAGGGGATAAAAGTGAAAGATAGGCCCTTCGCAGAGGGAAGCAGAGGTTGTCATGCGCTTTTATAGTTGGATGCACAAAATCTTAATGCGAAAGAACGTCACTTTATATTGCCACTTGTGATATGGACCGTTATTATGCAGTCTGTCGCTTTTATTTCTTCCATATCACACGATCGTATAAAGCTTATTTTCTCCCACACTAATAAGTCATACATATTTAGAGAGCAATTTTTATTACTTGCACCAATGACAACTTAATTGGAGGATCTTACTCAATCCATAGGTAGGTATGGTGGACTCTCATGGCAAGACTGGTTTAAGGGTATTTGGAAGCACAAGTAGTATCTCTACTTAGCGCGATGAATTTGGCTAGCATGAGGGGAAAGGCAAGCTCAACCATGTTGGATGATCCAAGACAATATAATTTATCTTAGATGTAAGAAAACATAACCCATTACGTTGTCTTCCTTGTCCAACGTCAACTCTTTAGCATGTCATATTTTAGTGAGTGCTCACAATCATAAAATATGTCCAAGATAGTATATTTATATGTGAAGACCTCTCTTTCTTTATTACTTCCTATTAATTGCAACGATGACCAAAACTATGCTTGTCAACTCTCAACAACTTTTATTCATCATACGTTTTCTATGTGAGCTCATTACTCTCCATAAGATTCACATGATCTCTTTGTTTCTTTTTATTTCTTTCTCTTTTCTTTTATTCCATTAGGATCATGGAAAAATAATCAAGCCCTTGACTCAACACTAATCTTTATTATATAGCGCACAGGCTCGATTACATAGAGGAATTATAAAGCAAAACTCAAAACTAGATCATGCCATAAACTTTATTCTACTAGATCAAGATAATACCAAAAGGATCGAACTAAGAAAAACGGTAAAGATAAATTTGATGGTGATACGATACCGGGGCACTCCCCCAATCTTGGCAGTTGCCAAGGGGAGTGCCCATACCCATGTGATTATGTCTCCTTTGTTGGTGAAGAAGGTGGAGTTGTTGATGATGGGTAGTCGCACATCGAGCGTAGGAGGTCTTCTAACTTGCGGATAATGCCTTTGAGTGCGATGATATGCTCCTTCAACAAAATATTTTCACGTGTGAGATACTTATTTTGTATACGAGCTAACTCGATCATCTTGAAAGCTTTGATCTCAGTTGGGGTAAGAAGATTGTGATCAAGTTGAAGGATGTCTTCTGTTGCCGGAGCTTGGTCCTCCGTGGCCTTCTCGATCCCTTCATCCTTGTTGGTCTCCATGGGTTCTTCTCTCTTCAGCTCTATCTTCATTAGCCAAGCATCGTTTCCCTCATTGTTGGAGGAGGAGGGAGACAACATGGTGCTTAGCTTTGACAACCCTGACAGAAAACAGCTCGAAACAAGAACAAGAGATTTTTGCGTGATACGGGAGTCAAAACCACCGGGAGATTATATAATGAATTTTTACCGACCAAAATATGTGATGTGTACGAAAACAGAGTCCGGAGAGCACACGAGGTGCCCATGAGGTAGGGGGCGCGCCCAGTAGGGTAGGGCGCACCCTCCACCCTCGTGGAGCCCTCGTGTCCTTCCCGGACTGCTTCTTATTTTTCTATTTTTCTAAATATTCCAAAACGGAGAAATATTGCCTTAAAAACTATTTTGGAGTCGGTTTACTTACCATACCACATACCTATTCCTTTTCGGAGTCTGAAACGTTTCGGAAAGTGTCCCTTATGTATTCCCCCTAGGGTTACGGTTTCAATAACATTGGTTTCAACGTTTATGGGTTTACCTGAGATATAATGTTTGATTCTTTGACTGTTCACCACCTTCGGATTTGTGCCTTCGAAGTTGTTGATTTTATGGCACCGGAGCGATAGACCTCCTCGATAACGTAAGGACCTTCCCATTTAGAGAGAAGTTTTCCTGCAAAAAATCTTAAACGAGAGTTGTATAGCAATACATAATCACCTACATTAAACTCACGCTTTTGTATCCTTTTATCATGCCATCTTTTAACTTTTTCTTTAAACAACTTGGCATTATCGTAGGCTTGGGTTTTCCATTCATCGAGTGAGCTAATATCAAATAACCTCTTCTCACTGGCAAGTTTAAAATCATAATTGAGCTCTTTAATAGCCCAATATGCCTTGTGTTCTAGTTCGAGAGGTAAGTGACATGCTTTTCCATAAACCATTTTATAGGGAGACATACCCATATGATTTTTATACGCAATTCTATAGGCCCATAATGCACCATCAAGTTTCTTGGACCAATTCTTTCTAGACCTATCAATAGTCTTTTGCAAAATTAATTTGAGCTCTCTATTACTCAATTCTACTTGACCACTAGACTAAGGGTGATAAGGAGATACAATTCTATGATTAACATCATATTTAGCAAGCATTTTACGAAAAGGACCATGAATAAAATGTGAACCACCATCAGTCATTAAATATCTAGGGACTCCAATTCTTGGAAAAATAACTTCTTTAAGCATTTTAATAGAAGTGTTATGATCAGCACTACTAGTTGGAATAGCTTGTACCCACTTAGTAACGTAATCAACAACAACTAAAATATGTGTATATCCATTAGAGGAAGGAAAGGGTCCCATATAGTCAAAGCCCCAAACATCAAATGGTTCAATAACGAGTGAATAGTTCATAGGCATTTCTTGACGTCTACTAATATTACCAATTCTTTGACATTCATCACATGATAAGACAAACTTATGGGCATCCTTGAAGAGAGTAGGCCAATAAAAACCAGATTGCAATACCTTATGTGCAGTTCTATCTCCAGCATGGTGTCCTCCATAAGCTTCGGAGTGACACTTGCGTAGGATCTGTTCCTGTTCATGCTCAGGTACACAATGTCTAATAACACCATCTACTCCTTCTTTATAAAGATGTGGGTCATCCCAAAAGTAATGCCTCAAATCATAGAAGAACTTTTTCTTTTGCTGGTATGTGAAACTAGGTGGTATAAACTTAGCAACAATGTAATTAGCATAATCAGCATACCATGGAGCAGTATGAGAAGCATTTATGACATTTAATTGCTCATCACGAAAGCTATCATCAATAGCTAGTGGGTCATCAAGCACATTTTCTAACCTAGACAAGTTGTCTGCAACGGGGTTCTCAGCTCCCTTTCTATCAACAATATGTAAGTCAAATTCTTGTAGCAAGAGAAACCAACTAATAAGTCTAGGTTTAGCATCTTTCTTTTCCATGAGATATTTAATAGCAGCATGATTAGTGTGAATAGTTACTTTAGAATCAACAATATAAGGTCTGAACTTACCACAAGCAAATACAACTGCTAAGAATTCTTTTTCAGTAGTAGCATAATTTCTTTGAGCATTGTCTAGGGTTCTACTAGCATATTGAATAACATTTAATTTCTTATCAGTTCTTTGCCCTAGAACAGCACCTATAGCATAATCACTAGCATCACACATAATTTCAAAGGGTAAATTCCAATCAGGTGGCTGAACAATAGGTGCAGAGATCAATGCTTTCTTAAGTATTCCAAATGCTTCTACACAATCATCATCAAAGACAAATGGTATATCTTTTTGTAATAAATTAGTCAGAGGCCGAGAAATTTTTGAGAAGTCCTTAATGAACCTCCTATAAAATCCGGCATGACCAAGGAAACTTCTTATACCTTTGATGTCCTTCGGACATGGCATCTTCTCAATAGCATCAACCTTGGCTTTATCAACCTCAATACCTCTTTCGGAAACTTTGTGCCCCAAGACAATACCTTCATTAACCATAAAGTGGCACCTTTCCCAATTCAAGACAAGATTATTTTCTTTACATCTCTGCAAAACTCGATCAAGGTTTCTCAAACAGTCATCAAAAGAAGATCCATAGACGAAGAAATCGTCCATGAAAACCTCTCAAATCTTTTCACAGAAGTCAGAGAATATAGCCATCATGCATCTTTGAAAGGTAGCAGGTGCATTACATAAACCAAAAGGCATACGTCTATAAGCAATGGTACCAAAAGGGCGAGTAAAAGTAGTCTTTGATTGATCTTTGGCTGACACAGGTATTTGAGAGAAACCAGAGTAACCATCTAGAAAGCAAAAATGTGTATGTTTGGATAATCTTTCTAGCATTTGATCGATAAAAGGTAAGGGGTAATGATCCTTTTTAGTGGCCTTATTTAATTTGCGGAAATCAATTACCATCCTATAACCTGTAATAATTCTTCGAGGAATCAATTCATCTTTATCATTAGGAATGACAGTAATACCTCCCTTTTGAGGGACACAATGGACAAGACTTACCCACTGACTATCAGCAATGGGATAGATTATACCTGCCTCAAGGAGCTTTAGTATTTCCTTTCTTACCACTTCTTTCATTTTAGGATTCAGCCGTCGTTGATGATCACGAACTGGTTTAGCATCTTCTTCCAAATTTATTTTATGTTGACATAGAGTGGGACTAATGCCCTTAAGATCATCAAGAGTATACCCAATAGCAGCACGATGCTTCTTCAGAGTTTTCAATAATCTCGCTTCCTCATGCTCTGAAAGGTTAGCACTAATAATAATAGGATATATCTTTTTCTCATCAAGATAAGCATATTTAAGAGTATCAGGCAACGGTTTAAGCTCAAACACAGGATCACCCTTGGGTGGAGGAGGATCCCCTAGGATTTCAACAGGCAAATATTGTTTCAGAATAGGTTCCTGTTTAAAGAATACTTCATCTATTTCCCTTCTTTCATTCATAAACATATCATTTTCATGGTCTAGCAAATATTTTTCTAAAGGATCACTAGGTGGTACGGCAATAGAAGCAAGACCAATAATTTCATCCTTACTAGGTAATTCTTCTTCACGGTGTTGTCTACTAAATTTAGAGAAATTAAATTCATGAGACATATCATCTAAACCGATAGTAACAACATCCCTCTTGCAATCTATGGTAGCATTAACAGTGTTCAAGAAGGGTCTACCAAATATAATGGGACAAAAGCTATCTTGTGGGGAACCAAGAACAAGAAAATAGGCAGGATATTTAGTTTTCCCACACAAGACTTCAACATCTCTAACAATTCCCATTGGTGCAATAGTATCTCTATTGGCAAGTTTAATTGTGACATCAATATCTTCTAACTCAACAGGTGCAATATCATATTTCTCTATATAGGCTAATAGGTATTGCACTAGCACTGGCACCCATATCACATAAGCCATGATAACAATGATCTCCTATTTTAACAGAAATAACAAGCATGCCTACCACAGGTCTAGGTTTACCTTTAGCACAAGGTTTAGCAATTCTAGTAGTTTCATCATAGAAATAAATAACACGCCCATCAATATTATCAGACAAGAGATCTTTAACAATAGCAGTATTAGGTTCAACTTTAATTTGCTCAGGAGGTGCATAAGTTTTAATATTGCTTTTATGAACCACAGTTGAAGCTTTAGCATGATCCTTTATCCTGACAGGGAAATGTGGTTTCTCAACATAAGAAGTAGGAACAATTGGATCATTATAAGTGACAATCTTTTCTTCAACTTTAATAGGTGCAGCTACTTTTAATTCTATGGGAGGATCATATTTAAACCACTTCTCCTTGGGGAGATCAACATAAGTAGAAAAAGATTCACAGAAAGAAGCTACTATCTCAGAGTCAAGTCCATATTTAGTGCTAAATTTACAAAAAACATCGGTATCCATAAAAGATTGAACACAATCAAACCTAGGTGTCATACCTGACTCCTTACCTTTGTCGAGGTCCCAATCTTCAGAGTTGCGTTTAATTCTTTTCAATAAATCCCATTTGAATTCAATAGTCTTCATCATAAAAGAGCCAGCACAAGAATTATCAAGCATGGTGCGATTGCTATAAGATAGCTGAGCATAAAAATTTTGAATAATCATTTCTCTTGAGAGCTAATGATTGGGGCATGAATATAACATTGATTTAAGCCTCCCCCAAGCTTGAGCGATGCTTTCTCCTTCGCGAGGCCAAAAATTATATATATAATTGCGATCACAATGAACAAGATGCATAGGATAAAACTTCTGATGAAATTCCAATTTCAATCGTTTGTAGTTCCATGACCCCATATCATCACATAGCTATACCATGTCGATGCATCTCCCTTCAAAGATAAAGGGAAGACCTTCTTCTTAACAACATATCCGGGCACACCTGCAAGCTTAAATAATCCACAAACTTCATCCAGATATATTAGATGCTCATCAGGATGCTTTGTTCCATCTCCTACAAAAGGATTAGCTAGCAGTTTTTCTATCATACCCGAAGGAATTTCAAAGCAGACATTTTCATTTTCAGTAGGTTCAGTAGGTTGAGGATAAACTCTTTGCTCTACAGGCCAGGGTGAAGATACCCCGAACAAGCCCCTCAGAGGATTACTTTCCATAGTAACAAGTGACAGTAAATTTCAGCACACTATATAAATCTTTCCTTACCAAATTCCACCTACCAGAGGCGCTTCACTCCCCGGCAACGGCGCCAGAAAAGAGTCTTGATGACCCACAAGTATAGGGGATATATCATAGTCCCTTCGATAAGTAAGAGTGTCAAACCCAACGAGGAGCAGAAGGAAATGATAAGCGGTTTCCAGCAAGGTATTCGCTGCAAGTACTGAAATAAGTGGTAACAGATAGTTTTGTGATAGGATAATTTGTAACGAGCAACAAGTAACAAAAGTAAATAAAGTGCAGCAAGGTGGCCCAATCCTTTTTGTAGCAAAGGACAAGCCTGGACAAACTCTTATATAGAGAGAAGCGTTCCCGAGGACACATGGGAATATCATCAAGCTAGTTTTCATCACGTGTGTATGATTCGCGTTCGGTACTTTGATAATTTGGTATGTGGGTGGACCGGTGCTTGGGTACTGTCCTTACTTGGACAAGCATCCCACTTATGATTAACCTCTATTGCAAGCATCCGCAACTACAACAAAAGTATTAAGGTAAACCTAACCATAGCATGAAACATATGGATCCAAATCAGCCCCTTACGAAGCAACACATAAACTAGGGTTTAAGCTTCTGTCAGTCTAGCAACCCATCATCTACTTATTACTTCCCAATGCCTTCCTCTAGGCCCAAATAATGGTGAAGTGTCATGTAGTCTACGTTCACATAACACCACTAGAGGAGAGACAACATACATCTCATCAAAATGTCGAACGAATACCAAATTCACATGACTACTAATAGCAAGACTTCTCCCATGTCCTCAGGAACAAACGTAACTACTCACAAAGCATAATCATGTTCATAACCAGAGGGGTATTAATATGCATATAGGATCTGAACATATGATCTTCCACCAAATAAACCAACTAGCATCAACTACAAGGAGTAATTAACACTACTAGCAACCTACTAGCACCAATCCTGAACTTGGAGACAAGAATTGGATACAAGAGATGAACTAGGGTTTTGAGAGGAGATGGTGTTGATGAAGATGTTGATGGAGATTGCCCTCTCCCGATCAAAGGAGCGTTGGTGATGGCGATGGCGATGATTTCCCCCTCCCGGAGAGAAGTTTCCCCGGCAGAACAGCTCCGCCAGAGCCCTAGATTGGTTCCGCCTCGTGGCGGCGGAGTTTCGTCCGAGAAGATGGCTTATGATTTTTTTCTCATCAAAAGACTTTATACAGCAGAAGATGGCCACCGGGGGGCCACCAGGGGGCCCACGAGGTAGGGGGGCGCGCCCCCACCCTCGTGGGGCAGGGTGTGGCCCCCCTGGTGAACTTCTTCCACTGTTTATTTTTTATATATTCTGAAAACGTCTTCCGTGAAGTTTCAGGACTTTTGGAGCTATGAAGAATAGGTCTCTAATATTTGCTCCTTTTCCAGCCCAGAATCCCAACTGCCGGCATTCTCCCTCTTTATGTAAACCTTGTAAAATAAGAGAGAATAGGCATAAGTATTGTGACATAATGTGTAATAACAGCCCATAATGCAATAAATATCGATATAAAAGCTTGATGCAAAATGGACGTATCACTCGTTATGTCTCCGATCTCATACGAGACTCCAAACAAACTTCGGTCATCAAATCACATAACTCATAATACTAATCATCACAGAACGTTAAGCGTGCGGACCCTATGGGTTCGAGAACTATGTAGACATCACCGAGACTCATCTCCGGTCAATAACCAATAGCGGAACCTGGATGCTCATATTGGTTCCTACATATTCTATGAAGATCTTTATTGGCCAAACCACATAACAACATATGTTGTTCCCTTTGTCATCGGTATGTTACTTGCCCGATGTTCGATCGTCGGTATCTCAATACCTAGTTCAATCTCATTACCGGCAAGTCTCTTTACTCATTCCATAATGCATCATCCTGCAACTAACTCATTAGTCACATTGCTTGCAAGGCTTATAGTGATGTGCATTACCGAGAGGGCCTAGAGATACCTCTCCGATAGATGGAGTGACAAATCCTAATCTCGATCTATGCCAACTCAACAAACACCATTGGAGACACCTGTAGAGCATGTTTATAATCACCCAGTTACGTTGTGACATTTGATGGCACACAAGGTGTTCCTCTGGTATTCGGGAGTTGCATAATCTCATAGTCAGAGGAACATGTATAAGTCATGAAGAAAGCAGTAGCAATAAAACTGAACGATCATTATGCTAAGCTAGCGGATGGGTCTTGTCCATCACATCATTCTCTAATGATGTGATCCCCTTCATCAAATGACGACACATGTCCATGGCTAGGAAACTTAACCATCTTTGATCAACAAGCTAGTCAAGTAGAGGCATACTAGGGACACTCTGTTTGTCTATATATTCACACATGTACTAAGTTTCCGGTTAATACAATTCTAGCATGAATAATAAACATTTATCATGATATAAGGAAATATAAATGACAACTTTATTATTGCCTCTAGGGCATATTTCCTTCAGTCTTTGGGTAAAGATTTGATGGATTTTTGAATAAGGAGTGACAAGAGCCTAAGCTTGGGGATGCCCAAGGCACCCCAAGGTAAAATTCAAGGACAACCAAAAGCCTAAGCTTGGGGATGCCCCGGAAGGCATCCCCTCTTTTGTCTTTGTCTATCGGTAACTTTACTTGAGGCAATATTTTTATTCACCACATGATATGTGTTTTGCTTGGAGCGTCTTGTATGATTTGAGTCTTTGCTTTCTAGTTTACCACAATCACCCTTGATGTACACACCTTTTGGGAGAGACACACATGAAACGGAATTTATTAGAATACTCTATGTGCTTCACTTATATCTTTTGAGCTAGATAATTTTTCTCTAGTGCTTCACTTATATCTTTTTAGAGCACGGTGGTGGTTTTATTTTATAGAAATTATTGATCTCTCATGCTTCACTTATATTATTTCGAGAGTCTTTTAGAACAGCATGGTAATTTGCTTTGGCTATAAAACTAGTCCTAATACGATGGGCATCCAAGATGGGTATAATAAAAACTTCCATATAAAGTGTGTTGAATACGATGAGAAGTTTGATGCTTGATGATTGTTTTGAGACATGAGGATGGTGATATTAGAGTCATGCTAGTAAATTAATTGTGAATTTGAGAAATACTTGTGTTGTGGTTTGCAAGTCCCGTAGCATGCACGTATGGTAACCGTTTTGTAACAAATTTGAAGCATGAGGTATTTCTTTGATTGTATTCCTTATGAGTGGCGGTCGGGGACGAGCGATGGTCTTTTCCTACCAATCTATCCCCCTAGGAGCATGCGCGTAGTGCTTGGTTTTTGATGACTTGTAGATTTTTGCAATAAGTATGTGAGTTCTTTATGACTAATGTTGAGTCCATGGATTATACGCACTCTCACCCTTCCACCATTGCTAGCCTCTCTAGTACCGCACAACTTTCGCCGGTACCATAAACCCACCATTTACCTTCCTCAAAACAGCCACCATACCTACCTATTACGGCATTTCCATAGCCATTCTGAGATATATTGCCATGCAACCTTCCACCATTCAGTTTATTATGACACGCTCCATCATTGTAATATTGCCTTGCATGATCATGTAGTTGACATCGTATTTGTGGCAAAGTCACCATTCATGATTTTTTTCATACATGTCACTCTTGATTCATTGCACATCCCGGTACACTGCCGGAGGCACACATATAGAGTCATATTTTTGTTCTAAGTATCGAGTTCTAATCTTTGAGTTGTAAATAAATAGAAGTGTGATGATCATCATTATTAGAGCATTGTCCCATGTGAGAAAACAAAAAAAGAAAGAGAAAAAGAAGCCAAAGAAGCCAAAAAGAGAAAAAAGAGAAAGGACAATGCTACTATCCTTTTTCCACACTTGTGCTTCAAAGTAGCACCATGTTCTCCATGATAGAGAGTCTCTTATTTTGTCACTTTCATATACTAGTGGGAAATTTTCATTATAGAACTTGGCTTGTATATTCCAACGATGGGCTTCCTCAAATGCCCTAGGTCTTCGCGAGCAAGCAAGTTGGATGAACACCCACTTAGTTTCTTTTGTTGAGCTTTCATACATTTATAGGTCTAATGCATCCGTTGCATGGCAATCCCTATTCACTCACATTGATATCTATTGATGGGCATCTCCATAGCCCATTGATACGCCTAGTTGATGTGAGACCATCTTCCTCCTTTTGGTCTTCTCCACAACCACCACTCTATTCCACCTATAGTGCTATGTCCATGGCTCACGCTCATGTATTGCATGAAAGTTGAAAAAGTTTGAGAATACTAAAGTATGAAACAATTGCTTGGCTTGTCATCGGGATTGTGCATGATTTGAATATTTTGTGTGGCGAAGATGGAGCATAACCAAACTATATGATTTTATAGGGATGAACTTTCGTTGGCCATGTTATTTTGAGAAGACATAATTACTTTGTTAGTATGCTTGAAGTATTGTTATTTTTATGTCAATATTAAACTTTTGTCTTGAATCTTTCGGATCTGAACATTCATGCCACAATAAAGAAAATTACATTGATAAATATGTTAGGTAGCATTCCACATCAAAAATTCTGTTTTTTATCATTTACCTACTCGAGGACGAGCAGGAATTAAGCTTGGTGTCGGTGTCAAAACCGGCGGATCTCAGGTAGGGGGTCCCGAACTGTGCGTCTAGGATCGATGGTAACAAAAGACGGGGGACATGATGTTTACCCAGGTTCGGGCCCTCTCTATGGAGGTTATACCCTACTTCCTGCTTGATTGATCTTGATGAATATGAGTATTACAAGAGTTGATCTACCACGAGATCGTAATGACTAAACCCTAGAAGTCTAGCCTATGTGGATATGGTAATGAGTATATGTGGTGTCCTTTCTGGACTATCCCCTTCGGTTTATATAGACACCGAGGAGATCTAGGATTTACATGGAGTCGGTTACATAAGAAGGAATCTTCGGTCTCCAAGCTTACCCTCCACGCAAAGTAGCGTCCAATCCGGACATGAGTATGGCCTTTGGTCTTCGTGTCTTCACAGCCCATCAGTCCGGCCCATGGATAACTGGCCGGATGCCCAAGGACCCCTTAGTCCAGGACTGCCTCAGTAGCCCCTGAACCTGGCTTCAATGACGAGGAGTCCGTCACGCGGATTTTGTCTTCTGCATTGCAAGGCGGGTTCCCTCCTTCCAAACTCCAGAGTAGTCTTCGGATGAAGTAAGTATATCCGGACCTGTGTATATATTTGCAGGGAATACAATGCCCCACGAGCCCAACTTGTTGATAACTATTCATGACATCGTATTATGCCTGCCCGGTTTGCTATTTCCAACCGTCGGCTAGCGAGCCGCCCCACGTCTCGGGGCGCGGTTTTATCGGCATGTCTTGTCAAGGCAGAGATCGTCTTCCCTTTTTTACGAGATTTTCATCAATGCTGGCGTGGGTAACCCAACCGTTCCCTGGGTACAACTCCTTGGAGATAGGTAAGTATAGAGACCCAGTTTGGTCTTCTTCCCTTGAGCTTGCTCCTTCCTCAACCCCAGCCACCCCAAGTTCCAACCCTCGGGTTCCAATCGCCACCAGCCCTAGTCATGTCCGGATCCAACCGTCAGGGCCGGTGGGTGGCTTCTTCTGTCATAGAGGAGGATATTGCGAAGCTCCGCGTAGCGGGGTATCTGACCCCGGAAATCTTTCATCGGCTTCCGGCACATTGGCGAGAGGGTAGTATTTGTATCCCACTTCCTTCACGGGCTAGGGTTCGCGCTTAACCCCTTCGTCCGGGGGCTTATGTTCTACTATGGGCTAGATTTTCACGATCTGGCCCCGGACTCTGTTCTCCTTATCTCGACATTCATCGTCACGTGTGAGGCCTTACTTCGGACTCCTCCGCACTTTGTTTTGTGGCTCAAGACCTTTGGTGTGAGGCCGCAGGTGGCAGAGGAGGAGCAGGCAGGGTGCGGCAGCGTCATAATAAGTAAGATGGCAGGCGCAGTTTGGCCCGAAGGATCTTTCGCCAAATCTCCCGACCTATGGCAGCAAGGGTGGTTTTATATCAATGAGCTGCGGGGACCCAAGTGGGCAGCTATACCCGCGTTCCGACCTGGCCCTCCAATTCAGCTCGCTTCATGGATCAATAAGGGATTGGACTGGGGATCCGTCAATGAAGTGCAGACTCTGCAAAGTCGCATCCGAAGCCTTGCCGAGAAGGTCATCGATCTTGTGAACGTTGTTCAAGTAATGCTAGTCCGTTGGATCCTGCCATGTCAGCGGCGGCCTCTTCGTATGTGGGAGTTTACCCCAGAAGGGCGGCGAACTATACATCACTTCTTCGGCACTATGCATGAAGGAATGTGTAAATTATATTTCGGGGAACGAGAGCAATGGCCGGACACCACCGAAGATGTTGGCCTTGACTGCAATCATCCGGACACTTCGGTAAGTACTCGATATCCGAACACCTTCCATTCAGGCATCTCTTAACAAGATACCAAACAATCCGTCCCTGTACAGGACTGGATAAAGAAAGCGGTGTTAATCTGGTGTCCGGTGCCTCTTCCCGAAGGCCTTGCGACCGATCTGCTAACGAGAATGCTCATTCCAACACCGTACCAGGTGGCTGCGTTCGGGGAAACCGAAATCCTTTTGCCCAAGGGCAAGAGTGCAGAGGGAGCCCTCCAGGGCAATAAGAGGGTCACCTCCGAAGATCAGGAGGGGAAACCTTCCAAGAAAGGAAAAACACCGTCGTCGAGCTGCTTGGGCCGGGCAAGCAAGGCTGCCGTAGAGTTTGATGATGAGGACGAAACTCAAGGCAGACCGTAAGCGAGGCTGGGGTACTTTAAACACACCTCATTCTTTTCCTATTAGTGAAGTAATCATACGATATATGTTAGTCCACGCAGGTTAACGCCTGGTGCTTCTCAATCGTCCTCCTCCTCGGGAGATCTTCTTCTGGAGATGATGGAGAGAGTGACACGCCTCCTCCGGCCACGTCGCCCAATAGGGGAGATGATACCGAGGTATCGTCCCGAAGGGCTCCACCTGAACACCAAGTAGTACAAGAAGCGAAGAAGGTGTTACCCAAAGGCGGTGCCTTTGTCACTCGGGGTTCCGGGATCGAGACTAGCGTCCCCGAACCATCCGGTTTATAGCCGGAGACGGTTCTGGAGGCAAGCAAGCAGGTTCCTTCAAAGGAATGTCGTACTCCGACGCCGGTTTCCGAAGACCCAGCAGTGCCGGAAATGCTGACGGACATGTTACGATGAGCGTCCATTTCAGAAGAGCACCGTTCCTTGATGGTTATGGTGGTCGAAAGGGTTCTATCCGCGAAGAGTGGATTGAACGAGGCCTTCACGAGCCTCCTAAGAGGTTTTGAGGTTTGTGATGTAGTTTTGTCAATTGAATTTTGTTGACAGAATGCACCTGTTGTATATATGCAATAGCCCTTGAGACTTGGATTGCCTTCCGAAGGAAGTGATCGGAGGATCAAAGAGATATGCTAAGGTATTGACCTTGATGTAATTTGAAATACAGGCTGCTTCCCCTCCTGTGGCTGCCTGGAATATAGAAGTGGTTGACCTGCAGTGAAAGCTGGATATTGCGGAGGATGACGTTGCATTGATCAACAGGCGTCTTGACGACTTGAAAGGTATTTACTTCGAGCATTCTTTACACCAGTGTGCTTGACGCGGGAAAGAGCTTTATATGAAATGTGCATGAAATGAAGATGGTGCTGCCGCTGTGGAGGCTCTTCGGGCGGAGCTAATCCGGGCCAAGGAGCGGGCCTGGTTTAGTGATGCTGCTGCTGAAGGAGCATCGGTTGAACTAAAGGCTGAACAAGCTGCGTGATGCCAGGGTGAGGAGAAGGTATCCACGATGACACTCGCTTTGGAGAATGCTACTGGCCGCTGCGAATTTCTTGAGAAGGAAAATGAAGCCTTAACAGCTGAAGTGGACAAGGCCTGGCAGGAGGCAAGAGACGCGCGATCAGAGTCCAGAGAACTCCGTGAGGATGTTCGGCAGGTGAAAGAGATAGTGGATGGAAAGCCTTTTCTGTTGCAGACTAAGTTCGGCGACCCGGACTATGCTCAGCTGAACCAAGTGTGGAGTTCTCCGGATGAGTATTTGGACTTGCCGAAGAGTTCTTCCGATGCAACGCGATATTACCAAACGGGGGCTGAATATGCAATGGGGAAGCTTTTTTGGTCACAGTTCGGTGCATCGAAGCGCCCGCGGCTGCTCAATGAACAGATGTCCCAATGGGCCGAACTTCATAGGGTGTCTGGCGCTGCCATGAAGGATGTTATAATCCGGCTGTGGCCAACCAAGCCTGTGCCGAATAGCTATTTCGGTTTGGTGCAGAAGCTTGTCAATGCGGTGCCGCGAATCAATGCTGTGAAGCGATCGACATGCATTGAAGGTGCACGGATGGCCTTTTCCCGAGTCAAGACATTCTGGGGGAAGATGAAGGCCATCGATGTCGCGATGAAGGGTCTTCCCAAAGGCGAGGACCGTCCGAAACTAGAGCATTATTTTCAAGACGTCATGGAGGCCGCCCGCTTGATTGAGGGTCAATGCTCGAAAAACATAATGTTCAAGTGAGGTGTATAATGATTGTAAAAGACAATTTTATAGTTAATCTATTTATGTTTTGCTTGAAAAGCTTGAATTCCTCCTATGCGGTCATTTTAATATAATCTGAAAGTCTTCCAGTCATCGGCTTCAGCCCCCTCATAGGAAGTACGAGGGTGTTCGGAAAAGCATTTAATCACTCTTTAACCAACGTCTTGGTCCATGAAGGAGGTGATAATGCGGCGAACCAGGCAATCATACTATAAGGCATTAACACTTTCACTTAGCCATAGGAGTTTTATGGTGGGGTTACGACATAGCCCCTGGTATGTATGCGGCGTGTCATGCCTTGCATATCTGATCTGAAAAAGATCCTTCGTGTTACACAGAGAATCGCTAAGGATTCCAATGAATTGTCAAGTGGTTGACCAGCTCTCGCCGCATCATGACAACCAGTTTTCGGCTTTCTCTCCTGAGGTGCTCATTTGGTTTAGGCCAGGGCACAATCATAGTAGTTCTCCCTTTACTACCCTAGCCGATAGAGCGGAACATAGGGTAGCAAGCACAGGAGCCGGGCAACCCAACTATTGACCCAAGACAATGATTTGGAGCTGATGCATATAAGGCCAAACTTGCGATGCCGAAGTACGCTTAAGAGTTGTTCGGACTTTTACTGGCAACTCATTTGTTCCCATGCCGAGCCCCTATCAGGGTGTGTCGAGGTGCATCTGCAAAGCAGCCGTTGTGTAACACCCCGGATGTAACTTACCCAATTTGTACTCCAACTCTTGCCGTTTCCGGCGCTAAGTTATTTTATTTTCTCGGGTTCGGGTCTTTGTCTCCGTGTGTTGTTATCGTTGTCATGCATCTCATATCATGTCATCATGTGCATTGCATTTGCATACGTGTTCGTCTCATGCATTCGAGCATTTTCCCCGTTGTCCGTTTTGCATTCCGGCGCTTTGTTCTCCTCTAGTGGTCATTTCTACCTTTCTTTCGTGTGTGGGGATTAAACATTTCCGGATTGGACTGAGACTTGCCAAGCAGCCTTGGTTTACTACCGATAGACCGCCTGTCAAGTTTCGTATCAGTTGGACTTCGTTTGATACTCCAACGGTTAACCGAGGGATCGAGAAGGCCTCGTGTGTGTTGCAGCCCAACACCCCTCTAATTTGGCCCAAAACCTACCTAAACCCTCTCCATCGTCTAGAGCGTTCGATCACAATCGCGTGGCCAAAAACCGCACTCAATTTGGAGCTCCCTAGCTCCCTCTATGCCTATATATACCTCCCCCATTTCCAAATTCCGGATCCTCTCCCCCCTAACCCTAAGTTTCAGATCTCCGCCGCCGCCGGACAAAAACCGCGCAATCAGACATTGTCCATTTCCCTGCCAGCCATCCATGGACCGCCACATGGCAGGTCGCCGCCGCCACCGCCCGCGGCCTGCCGGGCCTGAGGAGAGCCCCCGTGGCCCGGGTCATCTTCACCGCCGCCCGATCTGAGATCTGTTTACCATATGCATTTTTGCCATGCTTGTTTGAACCTGTTATTGGATGAATTGGCCGTAGCTCAGTGCTAGACTTTTGTTAAGCATCTTGTATGCATCCCTGCCATGTATTTTGTTGCCATGTTTGGGTGCTGTAGCATGTTCATCTCATTGCATTTAGATGGCTACTTGCTGTAAATCGCAGACCGGTGTCATTTTTGAATCGCTTGCCATTTCCAAACCGTAACTCCGATTCCGGCGTTCTTTCTATTGTTTTCAAGCGATTTCATCTCATCTTTCCAGTGGCACACTTGGATTTACATGTTTAGGCCAGGTTCATGCATTTCCTTTCACATCTTGCATATGCATCCCGCATCGCATCCCGCATAGCATATCATCACTGCATCATATTGTTTGATCCTTGCACGTGGTTGATTGTGTCCTTGTTGCTTCTTTGTCTTGTTTGGGTAGAGCCGGGAGACGAGTTCGCTAACAAGGAGCCCATTGAGTTTGCTTTTGAGGATCCAGTCAACTCTGACAACTTTGCAGGCAAGATGATCATACCCTCGAAATCACTACTACCTTTGCTATGCTAGTTTGCTCGCTCTTTTGCTATGCCAATGCTACGATGCCTACCATTTTCTTTCAAGCCTCCCAAATTGCCATGTCAAACATCTAACCCACCATGTCCTAGCAAACCGTTGATTGGCTATGTTACCGCTTTGCTCAGCCCTTCTTATAGCGTTGCTAGTTGCAGGTGAAGATTGGAGACCGTTCCTTGTTGGAACATTTATTTACTTGTTGGGATATCATTATATTGCCATGTTATCTTAATGCATCTATATACTTGGTAAAGGGTGGCAGGCTCGGCCTCTCGCCTAGTGTTTTGTTCCACTCTTGCCGCCCTAGTTTCTGTTATATCGGTGTTATGTTCCCGGATTTTGCGTTCCTTACGCGGTTGGGTTATAATGGGAACCCGTTGATAGTTCGCCTTGATTAAAGATTTTCCAGCAATGCCCAACCTTGGTTTTACCATTTGCCACCTAGCCTATTTCCCCCCCCCCCCGCGGGCCAGTGCTCCTCTGAGTGTTGGTCCAACCTAGAGCCCCTTGCAGCGCCACCTCGGGGAAACTCGAGGGCTGGTTTTAGTTGTACGGATTGCTTATCTGAGTGTGCTATGAGAAAGAGATATATGCATCTCCTATCGGGATTTGTCGGCACATTCGGGCGGTGTTGCTGGCCTTGTTTTAACCTGTCGAAGTGTCTTGAAGAACCGAGGTACCGAGTCTGATCGGAACGTCTCGGGAGAAGGTCTATTCCTTCGTTGACCGTGAGAGATTGTCATGGGCTAAGTGGGGACTCCCCTGCAGGGATTTGAACTTTCGAAAGCCGTGCCCGCGGTTATGGGCAGATGGGAATTTGTTAATGTCCGGTTGTAGATAACTTGAACCTTAACTTAATTAAAATGAATCAACCGAGTGTGTTACCGTGATGGCCTCTTTTCGGCGGAGTCCGGGAAGTGGACACGGTGTTGGAGTAATGTTTGCGCAGGTTGTCCTCTAGTTTCTCGCTCGCGCTTTGCCTCCTCTTCTCTCTCTCTTTTGCGAATAGGTTAGCCACCTCATATGCTAGTCGCTTGCTGCAGCCCCAAATATATTTTTTGCCTTGCCATACCTATAAGCTTAAATAGTCTTGATCACGAGGGTGCGAGATTGCTGAGTCCCTGTGGCTCACAGATTACTATTACACCAGATGCAGGTCCTGATGATTCCGCTCCAGGTGACGCGCTTGAGCTCAAGTGGGAGTTCAACGAGGACTCTCAGTGATACTATGTTTCTTTTCCTAATGATCAGTAGTGGTGCCCAGTTGGGGGTGATCGGGACCATGTCGCTTGTTGGGTTGTCTTTTATTTTGGCGCCGTAGTCGGGCCATGAGTGTTTGGTTGATGTATGTTATTTATGTACTTGATTGACGTGGTGAGTGTAAGCCAACTATGTTATCCCTTTTATTATCTTTATTACATGGGATGTTTGTGATGATTGCTTGACTTGCGACATATGCCTTCAATGTGATTATGTCTCTAAGTCGTGCCTCGACACGTGGGAGCTATAGTCGCATCGAGGGTGTTACAAGTTGGTAATCAGAGCCTTCCCCGACCTTAGGAGCCCCATTGCTTGATCTTTTTTAGTGGCCGAGTTGTGTCTAGAAAAATGTTTGAGTCATTTAGGAATTATATATCGCAGAGTTTAGGAATTCTTTTTACTTCCCAGTCTCCTCATCGCTCTGGTAAGGCATCCTGACGTAGAGTTTTGACTCTTCTCTTCTCAAATTTCACAAAAAGAAATTTAGGATCACGCGGGTATCTTGGAATCGTTTCGATGGTTTTATGATGAGAACAGTGTCTTGGTGCCTTCTGTCAGGGGTTTAGTGGAAGTGTCCCGGGGAGTTGAGCTCTGAGGTGTTGGCGTCATAATTTTATCGTTGCAATTCTGGAATACCTGAGTTTAGTACGCCGACATCGAAAATAACTTTTATGCAGTTCGTTGGTGAGATAACCTCGACGCCACCCAGTACTGGGGCGGGAGTTCGGGAGTATCGCCATAACTTGTATAACGGATGTTTTTCGAAGGTTGAGGTAGATGGTTTCCGAAGTTTTTCTTGGTTATGTGTTGAAGGATGGATACAGCTGGATGTAGGATTTGCTAGATTTGGGTGAGATATTATGCTTCCCCTGTATCCCCAACACCTGATTGCATAATCGGAAAGGTTCGGGAGTTTCATAGGTAGGAATTCTCGTAGCTCTAGTTCTTCTTCCACGGATATTGGTTTGAGATTGGGATTTTTTACCGATTATTCGTTCTTGATCTGTACCTTGTTGATTTATTTCTCTACCTTAATTCTACGTGGCTTCTAAATTTATGGATATGTGACCATTTCAAGAGGAATGCATTTGTTCATTTTGTTCGAATGTGAAGACTATATGTTGCAATTTTCATTCCGTTGGTTTCAACTTCATTTATCTGTCTATGTGCTAACGGTGGTCAACCTCTTCAGGATGGCTCCCGCTAAGAGCACCACTCAGAATCAGAATCAAGATCCTCCACCACCTCCACCTCCTCCGGAGGCATGGCAAGCTGTGATGGCCGCAACCAATGTAAACACACAGTTGATCATGCAAATTCTCCAAGAGCGCAATCAAGGCAACCAAGGGAATCAAGGCAACAATCAGAATCACTTTGCTACACTCAACCAGTTCCTTGCTAACGGGCCAAAGACTTTCAGCAATTGTGTTGAGGCATCCGATGCTGACGATTGGCTTGCGGATCTGTGTAAGCATTTTGAGTGCAGTAACGTCGGGCCTGAAGATTTCGTCAAGTTCGCTTCCTTCCAAATCAAAGATCAAGCTACAGAATGGTTCCAGCAGTACAAGGATTCCAGAGGTGGACGTGTGATCACTTGGGATGAATTCCGTCAAGATTTCCGAGCTCATCACATCCCTTAGAGCATGGTTGAAAGTAAGCGTGAGGAATTCCGCAACCTGAAACAAGGCTCTTTGTCTGTCTATGACTACAATAAGTTGTTCCAGAAGCTCGCCCGCTTTGCCAAGCAGGACGTTCCTGATGAGAAGAGCAAGATATACCAGTTCAGGGGTGGTCTTAGAGAAGAAATTCAGCTAGGTCTTGTTCTCTTTGAGCCCTTGAGGTACGATGAGTTCTACAACATGGCACTGAAGCAAGAGGCCGCTCAATTGAGGTGTGATGCTTCCAAGAAGCGAGTCAGAGATGCTACTCCTTCTTCCTCTAATCAAGTGGCCAAGTAGCAGAAGTATTGGCTTCCTCCTCCTCCGTTTCATCAGCCGTATCAGCAGAAGAACAAAAGTGGCAGTGGTTCTTCCCACCCACCCAACCCTGGCTTTCAGAACAAGACTTCGTCTCAACCTCCAAGATCGAGTGCTCCGTACCACCGTCCGCTTTCAGAGGTCACGTGCAACAAGTGCCAACAGAAGGGGCACTATGCCAACAAGTGTCTCAACCAGAGGCGTCTTCCTCCTCCTCCTCCTCCTCCTCCTGTGAGATCGGCAAGTACAGCTGTGGTCAAGCATAACCCTAGGTACGCCAAGGTCAATATGGTGAATGCAGCTTAGGCAGAGGATTCATCAGATGTCATCATGGGTAACCTTCCTGTTAACGATATTCCTGCAAGAGTTCTTTTTGACACGGGTGCATCACATTGTTTCATGTCAAGACCTTTTGCATCCAAGCATGATTTTGTTACTCAAGTGTTGTCGAAACCGTTGGCTATTGTTTCTCCGGCACGTCAAATGACATCTCGAGTATGTGTTCCGGATGTTACAATCACTTTGGGTGACTATAAGTTCTTGTCCTCTCCAAATGTTCTTGGTGATTCGGATATTGATCTTATTCTCGGAATGGATTGGCTTTCTAAGCACAAGGCTCATCTTGACTGTGCAGCCAGGCAGATCCAATTGACTCATTCGTTTAAGGATGTAATTGTCTTTGCCGCTCGTGATGATACCATCCGTCTGTTTTCTCTCAATGAGAAGGATGAACTGGATGCTATCTCGCCAATTCCAGTCGTTTGCGAATATCAAGACGTCTTTCCAGAAGAGCTTCCAGGAAAGCCTCCGCACCGGCCAGTTGAATTCGTCATTGATCTTGAGCCCAGTACGGAACCTATGTGCAAGCGTCCTTACAAGCTCGGACCTGAAGAGTTGAAGGAGCTGAAGAAGCAACTCGATATTCAAGAAAGAATGGGTCTCATCCGGCCTAGTTCTTCTCCGTGGGGTTGTGGTATTCTTTTTGTGAAGAAGAAGGATGGAACGGACCGACTTTGTGTTGATTACCGTCCGTTGAACAAGAAGACCATCAAGAACAAATACCCACTTCCCAACTTCAATGAGCTATTCGAACAACTCAAAGGTGCCCAAGTATTCTCCAAGCTTGATCTTAGTATGGGTTATCATCAGATTCGAATCCGTGAGCAAGATATTCCCAAGACGGCTTTCAGGACAAGCTATGGTTCATATGAATACACTATCATGTCTTTTGGCCTCGTCAACGCTCCTCCGACGTTCTCTCGCATGATGAACTTCATCTTCAACGCCTACACCAATGACTTCGTGTTGGTCTATCTCGACGACATTCTGGTTTTCTCGAAGAACAAGGAAGATCATGCCAAGCATTTGCGTTTGGTGCTCGATAAGCTCAGAGAACATCAGTTCTATGCCAAGTTCTCCAAGTGCGAATTTTGGCTCGATGAGGTTCTTTATCTTGGTCATATCATCTCCGCTAAGGGCATTGCCATGAATCCTGAGAAGGTGTCCGCAATTGTGAATTGGGAACCTCCTCAGAACTTGAAGCAACTCTATAGCTTCCTCGGTCTCGCAAGCTATTGCCGAAGATTCATTGAAAACTTTTCTAAGATCGCGAAGCCTCTCTCTAATCTTCTCCAGAAGCACGTCAAGTACGTTTGGTCTCCGGAGTGTGACATTGCGTTCAACACTTTGGTCTCCGGAGTGTGACATTGCTTTCAACACTTTGAAAGAGAAATTGATCACTGCTCTAGTTCTGACTCCGCCTGATGAATCCAAACCGTACGAGGTCTTTTGTGATGCCTCTCTCCATGGTCTTGGCGCAGTGTTGATGCAAGAGAAGAAAGTTGTTGCTTATACCTCTCGCCAGTTGAAGCCCAATGAGAAGAACTACCCCACTCATGATATCGAGTTGGCGGCAGTAGTGCATGCTCTTTTGACTTGGAGACATCTCTTATTGGGAAGAAAAGTGGACATCTTCACTGATCACAAGAGTCTCAAGTACATCTTCACTCAGCCTAATCTCAACCTCAGGCAAACTCGATGGGTCGAAATGATTCAGGAGTATAATCCGAGTATCGAGTATACTCCAGGCAAGGCCAATGTGATTGCTGACGCTTTGAGCAGAAAGGCTTATTGTAACAGTCTGATTGTTAAGCCATATCAACCTGAGCTTTGTGAAGCTTTCCGCAAACTTAATCTGCAAATTGTTCCTCAAGCTTTCCTCGCCAACCTTCAAGTCTCTCCTACCTTGGAAGACCAGATTCGCCAAGCTCAGCTTCTTGATGCGATGGTGAAAAAGGTGAAGATTGGGATTGCCAAGAGTCAACCCAAGTACAAGTGCTACCGCCTTGATGACAAAGATACTCTCTTCTTTGAGGATCGTATTGTTGTGCCCAAAGGTGAACTTCGTAAAGTGATCATGAACGAGGCTCACAATTCTCTCCTCTCCATCCACCCTGGGAGTACGAAGATGTATCAGGACCTCAAGCAGGCTTATTGGTGGACTCGAATGAAGCGCGAGATTGCTCAATTCGTGAATGAATGTGATGTCTGCAGAAGAGTGAAGGCAGAACACCAAAGGCCAGCAGGTCTCCTCCAACCTCTTGCCATTCCAGAATGGAAGTTTGACCACATTGAGATGGACTTCGGGACTGGGTTTCCAAAGTCCAAACGCGGCAATGATGCTATATTCGTTGTCATCGACAAACTCACCAAAGTGGCTCACTTTCTGCCTATCAAAGAGTCGATCACTGCAGCTCAATTGGCGGAACTCTATACCTCTCGAATTGTCTCTTTTCACGGTATTCCACAAGTGATCTCTTCAGACCGTGGCAGCATCTTTACATCCAAGTTTTGGGATTCTTTTCAGAAGGCCATGGGCACCAACATCCGCTTCAGCACAGCCTTCCATCCTCAAACTAGCGGTCAAGTCGAGTGTGCCAACCAGATTCTTGAAGATATGCTCAGGGCTTGTGTGATCTCCTTCGGCATGAAATGGGAGGATTGTCTTCCTTATGCTGAATTCTACTACAACAACAGTTTTCAAGCAAGTTCGGGCAAGGCCCCATTTGAAATTCTGTATGGCACGAAGTGCCGTACCCCTCTCAACTGGTCTGAAACCGGTGAACGCCAGCTGCTTGGAAATGACTTAATCACAGAGGCAGAGGAAATGTGCAAAGTCATTCGTGATAATCTCAAAGCAGCCCAATCCCACCAGAAGAGCTACTATGATAGTAAGCACCGTGATTTGGCTTTCGAGATCAGAGATCATGTTTACCTCCGCATCTCTCCTATGAAAGGTACTCGTCGCTTCGGTACCAAAGGGAAGCTTGCCCCTAGATACGTGGGACCTTTTAAGATTGTCAGCAAGAGAGGCGACCTCGCCTATCAACTCGAGCTTCCTTCAAACTTTGCAAATGTTCATGATGTGTTCCATGTCTCTCAGCTCCGAAAATGCTTCAAGACTCCTGACCGCACCGTCAACTTCGAGGACATTGAGCTCCAAGAAGATCTCTCTTATCGTGAGCACCCAGTTGCTATTCTTGAAGAGACTGAACGCAAGACTCGCAACAAGTCAATCAAATTTCTCAAAGTCAAGTGGTCACACCATTCCGACCGTGAAGCTACCTGGGAACGCGAGGATCACCTCCGTTCTGAGTACCCGGCGTTCTTTCAGTCCTAGATCTCGGGACGAGATCCTTTCGTAGTGGTGGAGTGTTGTAACACCCCGGATGTAACTTACCCAATTTGTACTCCAACTCTTGCTGTTTCCGGTGCTAAGTTATTTTATTTTCTCGGGTTCGGGTCTTTGTCTCCGTGTGTTGTTATCGTTGTCATGCATCTCATATCATGTCATCATGTGCATTGCATTTGCATACGTGTTCGTCTCATGCATTTGAGCATTTTCCCCGTTGTCCGTTTTGCATTCCGGCGCTTCGTTCTCCTCCGGTGGTCATTTGTACCTTTCTTTCGTGTGTGGGGATTAAACATTTCCGGATTGGACCAAGACTTGCCAAGCGGCCTTGGTTTACTACCGGTAGACCGCCTGTCAAGTTTCGTATCATTTGGACTTCGTTTGATACTCCAACGGTTAACCGAGGGATCGAGAAGGCCTCGTGTGTGTTGCAGCCCAACACCCCTCCAATTTGGCCCAAAACCTACCTAAACCCTCTCCGTCGTTTAGAGCGTTCGATCACGATTGCGTGGCCGAAAACCGCACTCCATTTGGAGCTCCCTAGCTCCCTCTATGCCTATATATACCTCCCCCATTTCCAAATTCCAGATCCTCTCCCCCCTAACCCTAAATTTCGGATCTCCGCCGCCGCTGGACAAAAACCGCGCCACCGGACATTGTCCGTTTCCCTGCTAGCCATCCATGGACCGCCATATGGAAGGTCACCGCCGCCACCGCCCGCGGGCCGCCGGGCCCGAGGAGAGCCCCCGTGGCCCGGGTCGTCTTTGCCGCCGCCCGACCCTTCTCCTTCCTACCGCGTCGCTCGCCGGCTCCCCGCCGCCACCGCGCCGCCGCCGCACGTCCGCAGCTCCGCCTCGCCGCCCGTCATCGCCGCCGTCTACGCCAACCCGCCGGACCGCGCCGCCGCGCCTCCTCGTCCCCGGTCGAGCCGCGCCGCTCGCCGCCCGGCCCCAACCTCGCCGGCCGACGTCCGGATCCGCCTCCCCGACCTCTCCCCGGCGAGCCCTCCTTCCTCCGGTGAGCTCTCGCCGCCGGCGAGCTCCGGATCCGTCGCCGGTGAATAGTGTTTTCGCGAGATCCGGATATGATGAACTATAAACCCTAGGTTGAATTTCCTCTAAGTCCTCGGATTTTCATATCCAAGTTCTCATATTAATCATGTCATAACTCCGCATCCATAGCTCCGATTTGGGCATATAGCATATCAAAATGTCCGTCTCAGAGAGTACATCATTTCATTCCATTGCATCATTTTCTTTTCAGTTCATCTTGATGCCCGAAATGCTGTTAGAAGAGGGCTACTTGAGATAATTGTTAGATCTGCTACTCCATTTAGCCTTTTGTCATTTTTGCCATGATTATTGTGTGCATGATATGCCCTGATGCTCTACATATGTTTTGTTAAGGGTTTTGCCATCTCTCCAGAGGTGCAACCCATGTATTTTTGTGATGTGTGTGGTGACTAGTGCAAGCTTGCAAAGTGAGGCACTCGGTAATTCTGTTTTCAGGGACTTAGCATTTCCACTAAGTCCTTGATCTGTTTATCTCATGTTGACATATGTTCATGTTGTTTCCGAATGATCCGTGCCTCTTTTGAGGATGATCAGTAAGGATGCTTTATTAATCTTGTGGTGATCTATCCATCCATGCCTTTGTTTGCAATTATGGAGCAACCTAGCTTGAGTCAATCGAGCTCTACTTTTGCTACTTTGTGAATCTGGGCAGATTGTCAACTTGTTTGCAATTTTGCCGATGTTGTTGTAGTTGATCCGTGCATGCTATGCTATTGTTCTTGCCATGTCTAGCTTGCATTTTGTGTGTTCTTGATAGATGTATGCTTATCTTGTCATGACTTGCAACGTAGTGAGTGCATCGAGCTCGTTAACATGCCTACTTGAGCTATGTTTCAGCATGTGCCAGTTTTCACTAAGTCTGAAAACTGATTATGATTTTGCTATGTTCACATGCTTGTTAGTATATTTTCTGATCCCTTTTGGCTCAAGGTCACTAAGGGACTTTTGTTAATCTATTGGAATAGCTCCATGCCATGTTTTACTTTGCCATGTTCAGGTCCTATAACATGTAGTTTCGTTGCTCCGAAGTGGGCTACCTGATCTGAAATTTCAGACAAGTGTTAATTTCACCAAGTCTGAGATCTGTTTACCATATGCATTTTTGCCATGCTTGTTTGAACCTGTTATTGGATGAATTGGCCGTAGCTCAGTGCTAGACTTTTGTTAAGCATCTTGTATGCATCCCTGCCATGTATTTTGTTGCCATGTCTGGGTGCTGTAGCATGTTCATCTCATTGCATTTAGATAGCTACTTGCTGTAAATCGCAGACCGGTGTCATTTTTGAATCGCTTGCCATTTCCAAACCGTAACTCCGATTCCAGCGTTCTTTATATCGTTTTCAAGCGATTTCATCTCATCTTTCTAGTGCACACTTGGATTTCAAAGTTGAGGCCAGGTTCATGCATTTCCTGTCACATCTTGCATATGCATCCCGCATAGCATATCATCACTTCATCATATTGTTTGATCCTTGTACGTGGTTGATTATGTCCTTATTGCTTGTTTGTCTTGTTCGGGTAGATCCGGGAGACGAGTTCGCTAACGAGGAGCCCATTGAGTTTGCTTTCGCGGATCCAGTCAACTCTGACAACTTTGCAGGAAAGATGATCATACCCTCGAAATCACTACTATCTTTGCTATGCTAGTTTGCTCGCTCTTTTGCTATGCCAATGCTAAGATGCCTACCATTTGCTTTCAAGCCTCCCAAATTGCCATGTCAAACCTCTAACCCACCATGTCCTAGCAAACTGTTGATTGGCTATGTTACCACTTTGCTCAGCCCTTCTTATAGCGTTGCTAGTTGCAGGTGAAGATTGGAGACCGTTCCTTGTTGGAACATTTATTTACTTGTTGGGATATCATTATATTGCCATGTTATCTTAATGCATCTATATACTTGGTAAAGGGTGGAAGGCTCGGCCTCTCGCCTAGTGTTTTGTTCCACTCTTGCCGCCCTAGTTTCCGTCATATCGGTGTTATGTTCCTGGATTTTGCGTTCCATACGCGGTTGGGTTATAATGGGAACCCCTTGATAGTTTGCCCTGATTAAAGCTTTTCCAGCAATGCCCAACCTTGGTTTTACCATTTGCCACCTAGCCTCTTTTCCCTTGGGTTTCCGGAGCCCGAGGGTCATCTTATTTAAACCCCCCAGGCCAGTGCTCCTCTGAGTGTTGGTCCAACCTAGAGCCCCTTGCAGCGCCACCTCGAGGAAACTCGAGGGCTGGTATTAGTTGTACGGATTGCTTATCTGAGTGTGCCCTGAGAAAGAGATATGTGCAGCTCCTATCGGGATTTGTTGGCACATTCGGGCGGTGTTGCTGGTCTTGTTTTAACCTGTCGAAGTGTCTTGAAGAACTGAGGTACCGAGTCTGATCGGAACGTCTCGGGAGGAGGTCTATTCCTTCGTTGACCGTGAGAGCTTGTCATAGGCTAAGTTGGGACTCCCCTGCAAGGATTTGAACTTCCAAAAGCCGTGCCCGTGATTATGGGCAGATGGGAATTTGTTAATGTCCGGTTGTAGACAACTTGAACCTTAACTTAATTAAAATGAATCAACCGAGTGTGTTACCGTGATGGCCTCTTCTCGGCGGAGTCCGGGAAGTGGGCACGGTGTTGGAGTAATGTTTGCGCAGGTTGTCCTCTAGTTTCTCGCTCGCGCTTTGCCTCCTCTTCTCTCTCTCTTTTGCGAATAGCTTAGCCACCTCATATGCCAGTCGCTTGCTGCAGCTCCACATATATTTTTGCCTTGCCATACCTATAAGCTTAAATAGTCTTGATCGCGAGGGTGCGAGATTGCTGAGTCCCTATGGCTCACAAATTACTATTACACCAGATGCAAGTCCTGATGATTCCGCTCCAGGTGACGCGCTCGAGCTCAAGTGGGAGTTTGACGAGGACTCTCAGTGATACTATGTTTCTTTTCCTGATGATCAGTAGTGGTGCCCAGTTGGGGGTGATTGGGACCATGTCGCTTGTTGGGTTGTCTTTTATTTTGGCGCCGTAGTCGGGCCATGAGTGTTTGGTTGAGGTATGTTATTTATGTACTTGATTGACGTGGCGAGTGTAAGCCAACTATGTTATCCTTTTTATTATCTTTATTACATGGGATGTTTGTGATGATTGCCTGACTTGCGACATATGCCTTCAATGCGATTATGTCTCTAAGTCGTGCCTCGACACATGGGAGCTATAGTCGCATCGAGGGTGTTACACGTTGAGGCCGTTCTTTTTTGTTGAAAGAGTATGAGAGATCGGTTCGGGTGAGGCTTACTGAGAACGGAGCGATGTGCCAATGATAAATTGATGTATTTATATAAAGAGAAACCACAGACCCGGCTATTTGACATGCTCGTGGTCGGGATCAGAAAAAGGGCATAGTAGAGGCTCGGAATAAAGAGTGCGGTCTACAAAAAGTAATTTTGGACCTCCTGTCGCACGTTTGCATCGCCCATCCTCGGGGAGTGGGATCCTTAACGGAAGTAACCCCTTAGGTGAGTGGATGGATCCAAACACCGATAGAGTCCGTTGTAGATATTGTCCAGTTGGTCACCTGTTCTTTATGGATGATACCGAAAAATGAAAAAAAACATATGAAAAACGTTACGGGAATGCTTGTAGGGTTGTCCGTATTGTGCTTCCGCCGATGCCCATGGTATCTTGAGTGCGTAGTGATGTGCGCGTGGTGTGAATTTCGCCGGTACAGTAGGTGGGTGGCGGTAGCCAGATTGCTATTTGCATTCCAGGAGTGGTCGGACATCGGAAGGGAACTATTTCTGGCCCCTGGTGTTCTGCTGGCGAGCCAATCCGTCCTCTTTGTCCCTCAGTGGCCTCCTCCCTTTCTGATCAGCGTTAAGCTTGTCAGCCTGCTTGAAGACCCAATAGTTACGGTTGGTATGATTAGCTGGCCTATCAGGGTGACCGTGAATCTGACAAGGTCGATCCAATATCCTATCAAGGGTGGAAGGTCCATCCTGGTTTGCCTTTAGTGGCTTCTTCTGTTAACCGGGATTTTGGATTGTGAAATCCAGCGTTCACCATTGTGTCCCGTATATTACTACGACTGTTGTATTTGTTTCGTCGTGGCTTGCCATTGCCATCGCGAATTTCAGAGTTGCCCGGGCCGCTGGTGTCGTTGCTTTTACGAGCAATCCAGTTGTCTTCTCCCACGCAGAAGCGGTTCATTAGGGCGGTAAGGGCTGCCATGGATTTAGGTCCTTCTTGGCCGACGTGACGAGCGAGCCATTCATCCTGGGCGCTATGGTTGAAGGCCACGAGGGCTTCTACGTCCTGACAGTCGACAATTTGGTTCTTTTTGACTAAGAACCTGGTCCAGAGCTTCCTAGCTGACTCGCCGGGCTCCTGGACAATGTGACTTAAGTCATCGGCGCATAATGGCCAGACATATGTTCCCTGGAAGTTTTCTCGAAAGGCGTCTTCCAAATCTTCCCAGTTGCCAATAGAATTTTCTGGCAAACTGTTTAGCCAGTACCGAGCTGGTCCTTTAAGCTTGAGGGGTAGGTATTTAATGGTGTGGACATCATCTCCGTGGACCATGTGAATGTGGAGGAGGTAATCCTTGATCCATACTGCGGGGTCTGTTGTCCCATCGTATGATTCGATGTTAATTGGTTTAAACCCGTCTAGGAATTCATGTTCCATTACTTCGTCAGTGAAGCAGAGGGGGTGTGCGGCTCCTCTATGTTGGGCCACATTATGAAGCACCTCTAGCGGGCTCCGTTTACGGTGCTCGGACCGGGCGTGGTCAGCTCTGTAGTGTCCGATTATGCGAGTGTTCCCCCGAGCTATTTTGTTATGACGACCGAATGGGTTGGTATGGTGCTCTGCTTGGGCTGCTGCTTTGTCTTTACCGAATTTTGGTCGGCCCGCCGCATTGTTCGATGGTGGTGTGGGCTCCATTGCCCTGCCATCGTATTAAGGAAGCCACCTACTCTTGGGTTGGCTTTTGTTTGGGCTGCTAAGGCCGTATTCTTCGGCGACCAAGACCTCGGTCCATCTATCATTGAGAAAGTCTTGGTTTGCTTGAAGCTACAGTAGCTTCTTTCTTAAGCTCCTTGTAGTGGCTATAAGCCGGCGTTTAGAGCGCTCCTGCTCGAGAGGTTCCTTTGGCACGATAAAATCTTCGTTGCCGAGGATCTCCTCCTCCTCGGAGAGGGGGAGATAATTGCTGTCCTCCGAGTCCCCACATGTGGCCTGTTCATCAGGGTTGTCTTTCCCTCCTTCCTGTTCCTCATGCTCGGGTTCTACCTCAACAGGGTCTTTGTTGTCCGAAGTATCATCTTCTCTGGTGCTGGCAGTGTTTTCTCTTGGGCGATGAGGCCTAGAGTGCCGGTGTCCGGGCTGTGTACCAGGCAGTTTATCCTTGACCGGATCCTCCTTCTCATCGCCAAGAGTGTCGTATGGTGTGTCTATCATACAGACGTAATACCAGGAAGTGCTTATCCCGTGTCTAGCGGGTTGTAAGCTTTGGCCTTGCCCCTCATCTTTGTCCACACCGTCGATGTCTTCGGAGCGGGGATCGGGCGTGTTGGTTACATTTTCAATAGTGGCTATGAAGTAGGTGGTGGGTGGGAAGCAAAATTCTCCGTCATCCGCCGTAAGTTCGAACCGAACATAGTTCGGAGACGGGTCGTCCGCCAGGGATAGGTTTTTTAGCGAGTTTGGTATGTCGCCCATGGGAGAGTGTTGGAAGACATCTGCGGCACTGAACTTGAAGATCGATAATCGATCGAGTTCGGTGTACGCGGGCTCGCAGGGTTCGGAGCTCAACATCGGAGGCGAGTCCGGGGTTCCGTTGATGCAGATACTGTACGAAGTGGAATCTTCGTGTGGCTCCAGCGCCGCGGAATCGGTAGTCCCCGTGTTGAGGTTGAGCTTCCCATCTTTGGGCGATTTGAACTGCTCCAGATTTGAGGCCGGAGCTGCTACGGGAGCTATCTCCTGGATGTGGCCTAATGACAGGTTTAAGCCATGTTCATCGGGGCGATGGGGAGCGGTTGCCGCGGCCTCAAATCCGTTGAAGATCAAGTCTCCACGAATGTCCGCAACGTAATTCCAGCTCCCGAATCTGACCTGATGGCCAGGGGCGTAGCTGTCAATCTGCTCCAGATGGCCAAGCGAGTTGGCACGCAGTATGATGCCACCAAATACGAAGATCTGTTCGGGGAGGAAAGTTTCTCGCTGGACAGTGTCATTACTAACGATCGAAGGGGCCATCGAGCCCTTTGATGACGGCACAGTGGAACTCTTGATGAAAGCACCAATGTCGGCGTCAAAACCGGCGGATCACGGGTAGGGGGTCCCGAACTGTGCGTCTAGGATCGATGGTAACAGGATACGGGGGACACGATGTTTACCTAGGTTCGGGCCCTCTCTATGGAGGTTATACACTACTTCCTGCTTGATTGATCTTGATGAATATGAGTATTACAAGAGTTGATCTACCACAAGATCATAATGACTAAACCCTAGAAGTCTAGCCTATGTGGATATGGTAATGAGTATATGTGGTGTCCTTTCTGGACTATCCCCTTCGGTTTATGTAGACACCGAGGAGATCTAGGGTTTACATGCAGTCGGTTACATAAGAAGGAATCTTCGGTCGCCAAGCTTTCCCTCCACGCCAAGTAGAGTCCAATCCGGACATGAGTACGGCCTTTGGTCTTTGTGTCTTCACACCCCATCAGTCCGGCCCATGGATAACTGGCCGGACGCCCGAGGTCCACTTAGTCCAGGACTCCCTCAGTTGGGGATGCTTGATACGCCTCCAACGTATCTATAATTTTTGATTGTTCCATGCTATTATATTATCTGTTTTGGATGTTTAATGGGCTTTAATATGCTCTTTTATACTATTTTTGGGACTAACCTATTAACCGGAGGCCCAGTGCCAATTTCTGTTTTTTTGCCTATTTTAGTGTTTCGCAGAAAAGGAATACCAAACGGAATGAAACCTTCGCGATGATTGTCGGGGATATACCCCGCGGTATGACCCGGCCGGAGATATGACCCGACCGGGACTTGATGTTTCATTGGTAACCCGACAGATGTTAAGTCAGATCATAAACCGGAGATGTTAAGTCAGATTGTAAGCAGGCAGATGTTAAATCAGATGGTAAGCCGACAGACACTTATAAGCTGGCAGATTGTAAGCTGGCGGATAGTTATAACCTGACAGATAGTTATAACCCGACACACAGTTATAACCCGGTAGACAGTTATAACCCGGCAGGCAGTTATGATCCAGCAGACAGATCATAACCCGACAAGTACTTAGACATGAAAATAAGTCGCCCATGGAGGAGAAGCCCGTGATGAGAAGTCCATGGTATGTTAAGTCCCAATCCGAGTTGGACTCTACATGTAACCCGCCCCTTCAATTTATATAAGGAGGGGCAAGGGCACCCCAAGGGAGGGGATAATCTTAAGGCGAGACATAACTAGGAGAGCTCGTTTACGGCGACTCCCTCGTGATGATAATGAGACCTAGCCACAAACAGCATATAGGGTTGTTACCGAATGATGTTTCTTGGGGCCCGAAGGTGTCTAAACCCTTGTCTTGTGTTGCATCTCTCGATTCCGCTCAACCCCTCTCAAGATACCATATAGAAGCGTCGGCCTCATGACTAAGTCCTCACACTAGGACATCTGCCGTGACAATTCCACGACAGTTGGCACCCACCGTGGGGCTTGCGCATGGTGGTGTTGAGTTCTTGGAGGGATCTTTCTAGGGTTTCAAGAAATTTGCAAATATTTCGGATGAAGAAAAGCCGGTTGTGGAAGAATCTACAACAACGTCAAGTTCACTAATCAAAATCAGACGATGTGATCGGCGCTATTCAGTGTTGGATTCGCCGGGTCTGATGGATGCAGATTACCGAAAAACGTACAAGGCCAACTCCCAATCGTGGTATCAAGTCAGGTTATGGGCCAGCCTAACCCCAACCCGGATTCAGCCGCCGGCCGCCTCTGATTCACAATACGTTGAGTGGCCTCGACAGAGTCGCCAGCCTATAGCAGTTGAAAGAGAAGACCATGATCCAGAATCTTGAGCGCCTGACGTTTCGACCTCATCTCGACCTCGCCATGCCTCACCTCGCGCTTGACCCGCTTTAATCTATCGCTTTACCTCTAAACCGCCGCGCTAAACCGCCGTTGCTCTTTGCCGGGTTGTCCGTGGGCCTCTTTGCCACGGCCGCGTTTCCGCTCGGCCTCCGTCGCCAACTCTCTGCTTGGCCTCCGTCACCAAGTTATCCCCGCCTTGAGCTGCAGTTGCTAAATCGCCAACGAGAGGGGAGAGTGTTGTCTACGTACCCTCGTAGACCGGAAGCGGAAGCCTTAGCACAACGTGGTCGATGTAGTCGTACATCTTCACGATCCGACCGATCAAGTACCGAACGTATGACACCTCCGACTTCAGCACACATTCAGCAAGATGACATCCCTCGAACTCTGATCCAGCCGAGTGTTGAGGGAGAGTTTTGTCAGCACGACGGCGTGGTGACGATGATGATGTTCTACCGACGCAGGGCTTTGCCTAAGCACCGCTACAGTATTATCGAGGTGGACTATGATGAAGGGGGGCACCGCACACGGCTAAAAGATCAAACGATCAATTGTTGTGTCTTTGGGGTGCCCACTGCCCCCGTATATAAAGGAGTGGAGAAGGGGGAGGGCCGGTCCTCTCTATGGCACGCCCTAGGGGAGTCCTACTCTCACCGGGAGTAGGATTCCCCCTTTCCTGGTAGAACTAGGAGCCCTTCCAAGTAGTAGAAGTAGGAGGGAAGGAAAGGGAAGGGAAAAGGAGAAGGAAGGAAGGGGGCGCCCCCCTTCCGTAGTCCAATTCGGACCAGCCCATGGGGAGGGGTGCGTCCACCCTTTGAGGCCTTTCTCTCCTTTTCCGTATGGCCCATTAAGGCCCAATACGAATTCCCGTAACTCCCCAGTACTCCCGAAAATACCCGAATCACTCGGAACCTCTCCAATGTCCGAATATAGTCGTCCAATATATCGATCTTTACGTCTCGACCACTTCGATACTCCTCGTCATGTCCCCGATCTCATCCAGGATTCCAACCTCCTTCGGTACATCAAAACACATAAACTCATAATATAACCGTCATCGAACTTGAAGTGTGCGGACCCTATGGGTTCGAGAACTATGTAGACATGACCGAGACACGTCTCCGGTCAATAACCAATAGAGGAACCTGGATGCTCATATTGGCTCCTACACATTCTACGAAAATCTTTATCGGTCAAACCGCATAACAACGTACGTTGTTCCCTTTGTCATCGGTATGTTACTTGCCCGAGATTCGATCGTCGGTATCTCAATACCTAGTTCAATCTCGTTACCAGCAAGTATCTTTAATCATTCCGTAATGCATCATCCCGCAACTAACTCATTAGTTGCAATGCTTGCAAGGCTTATAGTGATGTGCATTACCGAGTGGGCCTAGAGATACCTCTCCGACAATCAGAGTGACAAATCCTAATCTCGAAATACGCCAACCAAACAAGTAGCTTCGGAGACACCCGTAGAGCACCTTTATAATCACCCAGTTATGTTGTGACATTTGCTGGCACACAAAGTGTTCCTCCGGT
This sequence comes from Triticum monococcum, assembly GCA_034509565.1. NCBI lineage: Eukaryota > Viridiplantae > Streptophyta > Magnoliopsida > Poales > Poaceae > Triticum > Triticum monococcum. The sequence continues at coordinate 68,641,344 of CM067843.1, read as the reverse complement.
AAATGGGAGTTGTATAATCTCATAGTCATAGGAAAATGTATAAGTCATGAAGAAAGCAATAGCAACAAACTAAAGGATGAAGTGCTAAGCTAACAGAATGGGTCAAGTCAATCACATTATTCTCCTAATGATGTGATCTCGTTAATCGAATGACAACTCATGTCTATGGTTAGGAAACATAACCATCTTTGATCAACGAGCTAGTCAAGTAGAGGCATACTAGTGACTCTCTGTTTGTCTATGTATTCACACATGTATTATGTTTCCGGTTAATACAATTCTAGCATGAATAATAAACATTTATCATGATATAAGGAAATAAATAATGACTTTATTATTGCCTCTAGGGCATATTTCCTTCAGTCTCCCACTTACACTAGAGTCAATAATCTAGTTCACATCACCATGTGATTTAATACCAATAGTTCACATCACTATGTGATTAACACCCATAGTTCACATCGACATGTGACCAACACCCAAATGGTTTACTAGAGTCAATAATCTAGTTCACATCACTATGTGATTAACACCCAAAGAGTACTATGGTGTGATCATGTTTTGCTTGTGAGAGAAGTTTAGTCAACGGGTCTGCCACATTCAGATCCGTAAGTATTTTGCAAATTTCTATGTCAACAATGCTCTACACGGAGGTACTCTAGCTAACTTTCAATATGTATCCAGATTGAGATTTAGAGTCATCTGGATCAGCGTCAAAATTTGCATCGACGTAACCCTTTACGACGAACCTTTTTTTTCACTTCCATAATCGAGAAACATATCCTTATTCCACTAAGGATAATTTTGACCGCTGTCTAGTGATCTACTCCTAGACCACTATTGTACTCCCTTGCCAAAAAAATAGTGTAGGGTATACAATAGATCTGGTACACAGTATGGCATACTTTATAGAACCTGCGGCTGACGCATAGGGAATGACTTTCATTCTCTTTCTATCTTCTGTCGTGGTCGGGCTTTGAGTCTTACTCAATTTCACACCTTGTAACACATGCAAGAACTCTTTCTTTGACTGTTCCATTTTGAACTACTTCAAAATCTTGTCAAGGTATGTACTCATTGACAAAACTTATCAAGCGTCTTGATCTATCTCTATAGATCTTGATGCTCAATATGTAAGCAGCTTCACCGAGGTCTTTCTTTGAAAAACTCCTTTCGAACACTCCTTTATGCTTTGCAGAATAATTCTACATTATCTCCGATCAACAATATGTCATTTACATATACTTATCAGAAATGTTGTAGTGCCCCCACTCACTTTCTTGTAAATACAGGCTTCACCGCAAGTCTGTATACAACTATATGCTTTGATCAACTTATCAAAGCGTATATTCCAACTCTGAGATGCTTGCACCAGTCCATAGATGGATCGCTCGAGCTTGCATATTTTGTTAGCACCTTTAGGATTGACAAAACCTTCTGGTTGCATCATATACAACTCTTTCTTTAATAAATCCTTTAAGGAATGCAGTTTTGTTTATCCATTTGCCAGATTTCATATAATGTGGCAATTTGCTAACATGATTCGGACAGACTTAAGCATCGCTACGAGTGAGAAAATCTCATCATAGTCAACACCTTGAACTTAATCAAAAACCTTTTTCGACAAGTCTAGCTTTGTAGATAGTAACACTACTATCAGCGTCCGTCTTCCTCTTCAAGATCCATTTATTTTCTATGGCTTGCCGATCATTGGGCAAGTCAACTAGAGTACACACTTTGTTCTCATACATGGATCCTTTCTCAGATTTCATGGCCTCAAGCCATTTCATGGAATCTGGGCTCATCATCGCTTCCTCATAGTTCGTAGGTTCGTCATGGTCAATTAACATGACCTCCAGAACAGGATTACCGTACCACTCTGGTGCGGATATCACTCTGGTTTACCTACGAGGTTTCGGTAGTAACTTGATCTGAAGTTACATGATCATCATCATTAGCTTCCTCACTAATTGGTGTAGTAGTCACAGGAACAGATTTCTGTGATGAACTACTTTCCAATAAGGGAGCAGGTACAGTTACCTCATCAAGTTCTACTTTACTCCCACTCACTTCTTTCGAGAGAAATTCCTTCTCTAGAAAGGATCCATTCTCAGCAAGGAATATCTTGCCTTCGGATCTGTGATAGAAGGTGTACCCAACATTTTCTTTTGGGTATCCTATGAAGACGCACTTCTCCGATTTGGGTTTGAGCTTATCAGGTTGAAACTTTTTCACATAAGCATTGCAACCTCAAACTTTAAGAAACGACAGCTTAGGTTTCTTGCCAAACCATAGTTCTTATGGTGTCGTCTCAACGGATTTAGATGGTGCCCTATTTAACGTGAATGTAGCTGTCTCTAATGCATAACCCCAAAACGATAGTGGTAAATCGGTAAGAGACATCATAGATCGCACCATATCTAATAAAGTACGATTACGATGTTCGGACACAACATTACACTTTGGTGTTCCAGGTGGCGTGAGTAGTGAAACTATTTCACATTGTTTTAACTGAAGGCCAAACTTGTAACTCAAATATTTTACTTCTGCGATCATATCGTAGAAACTTTTGTTTTTGTTACGATGATTCTCCACTTCACTCTGAAATTCTTTGAACTTTTCAAATGTTTCAGACTTGTGTTTCATCAAGTAGATATACTCATATCTGCTCAAATCATCTGTGAAGATCAGAAAATAATGACACCTGCCGTGAGCCTCAATATTCATCGGACCACATACATCAGTATGTATGATTTTCAACAAATTTGTTTCTCGCTCCATTGTTCCGGAGAACGGAGTCTTAGTCATCTTGCCCATGAGGCATGGTTCGCAAGCATCAACTGATTCATAATCAAGTGATTCCAAAAGCCCATCAGCATGGATTTTCTTCATGCGCTTTACACCAATATGACCTAAACGGAAGTGCCACAAATAAGTTGCACTATCATTATTAACTTTGCATCTTTTGGCTTCAATATTATGAAAATGTGTATCACCATGATCGAGATCGAACAAACCATTTTCATTGGGTGTATGACCATAGAAGGTTTTATTCATGTAAACAAAACAACAATTATTCTCTAACTTACATGAATAACCGTATTGCAATAAACATGATCCAATCATATTTATGCTCAACACAAACACTAAATAACATTTATTTTAGGTTTAACACTAATCCCGAAAGTATAGGGAGTGTGCTGATGATGATATCAATCTTGGAACCATTTCCATTACACATCGTCACTTCACCCTTAACTAGTCTCTATTCATTCTGCAACCCCCGTTTCGAGTTACTATTCTTAGCGACTGAACTAGTATCAAATACTGAGGGGTTGCTATAAACATTAGTAAAGTACAGATCAATAACATGTATATCAAATATACCTATGTTCACTTTGCCATCCTTCTTATCCGCCAATTACTCGGGGTAGTTCCGCTTCCAATGACCAGTCCCTTTGCAGTAGAAGCACTCAGTTTCAGGCTTAGGTCCAGACTTGGGTATTTTCACTTGAGCATCAACTTGTTTGCCGTTCTTCTTGAAGTTCCCCTTTATTCCCTTTGTCCCTTTATTTGAAACTAGTGGTTTTGTTTACCATCAAAACTTGATGCTTTTCTTGATTTCTACCTTCGTCGATTTCAGCATCACGAAGAGCTTGGGAATCGTTTCCGTTATCCCTTGCATATTATAGTTCATCACGAAGTTCTACTATCTTGGTGATGGTGACTAGAGAATTTTGTCAATCACTATTTTATCTGGAAGATTAACTCCCACTTGATTCAAGCGATTGGAGTACCCAGACAATCTGAGCACATGCTCACTTCTTGAGCTATTCTCCACCATATTTTAGCTATAGAACTTGTTAGAGACTTCATATCTCTCAACTCGGGTATTTACTACAAATATTGACTTTAACTCCTGGAAAATCTCATATGGTCCATGATGTTCAAAACGTCTTTGAAGCCCCGATTCTAACCGTTTAAGCATGGTGCACTAAACTATCAAGTAGTCATCATATTGAGCTAGCCAAACGTACATAACATCTGAATCTGCTCCTGCAATAGGTTTGTCTCCTAGCGGTGCATCAAGGACATAATTCTTCTGTGCAACAATGAGGTTAAACCTCAAATCAAGGATCCAATCCGCATCCTTGCTACTAACATCTTTCAACTATGTTTTCTCTAGGAACATATCAAAAATAAAACACGGGAGCTAAACGCGAGCTTTTGATCTACAACATAGATATCCTAATACTACCAGGACTAAGTTCATGATGAATTAAAGTTCAATTAATCATATTACTTAAGAACTCCCACTTAGATAGACATCCCTCTAATACTCTAAGTGATCACGTGATCCATATCAACTAAAACATGTCCAATCATCACGTGAGATGGAGTAGTTTCAACGGTGAAGAGCACTATGTTGATCATATCTACTATATGATTCACGCTCGACCTTTCGGTCTTCGTGTTCCGAGGCCATATCTTGTTGGAAATATGCCCTAGAGGCAATAATAAAATGATTATTATTATATTTCCTTGTTCATGATAATTGTCTATTATTCATGCTATAATTGTGTTATCCGGAAATCATAATACATGTGTGAATACATAGACCACAACATGTCCCTAGTGAGCCTCTAGTTAACTAGCTCGTTGATCAATAGATAGTCATGGTTTCCTGACTATGGACATTGGATTTCATTGATAACGGGATCACATCATTAGGAGAATGATATGATGGACAAGACCCAATCCTAAGCATAGCACAAGATCGTGTAGTTCGTTTGCTAGAGCTTTTCCAATGTCAAGTATCATTTCCTTAGACCATGAGATCGTGTAACTCCCGGATGTCGTAGGAGTGCTTTGGGTGTACCAAACGTCACAACATAACTGGATGACTATAAAGGTATACTACATGTATCCCCGAAAGTATCTGTTGGGTTGACATGGATCGAGACTGGAATTTGTCACTTCGTATGACGGAGAGGTATCTCTGGGCCACTCAGTAATGCATCATCATAATGAGCTCAATGTGACCAAGTGTTTGTTCATGGGATCATGCATTATGGTACGAGTAAAGTGACTTGCCGGTAACAAGATTGAACAAGGTATTGGGATTCCGACGATCGAATCTCGGGCAAGTAACGTACCGATTGACAAAGGGAATTGTATACGGGATTACTTGAATCCTCAAAATCGTGGTTCATCCGATGAGATCATCGAGGAGCATGTGGGAGCCAACATGGGTATCCAGATCCTGTTGTTGGATATTGACCGGAGAGTCGTCTCGGTCATGTCTGCGTGTCTCCCGAACCCGTAGGGTCTACACACTTAAGGTTCGGTGACGCTAGGGTTGTAGAGATATTAGTATGCGGTAACCCGAAAGTTGTACGGAGTACCGGATGAGATCCCAGACGTCACGAGGAGTTCCGGAATGGTCCGGAGGTGAAAAATTGTATATAGGAAGTCCAGTTTCGGCCACCGGGAAAGTTTCGGGGGTCACCGGTATTGTACCGGGACCACCGGAAGGGTCCCGGGGGTCCACTGGGTGGGGCCACCTATCTCGGAGGGCCCCATGGGCTGAAGTGGGAGGGGAACCAGCCCCTGGTGGGCTGGTGCGCCCCCCATGGGCCTCCCCCTGCGCCTAGGGTTGGAAACCCTAGGGGTGGGGGCGCCCCACCTGACTTGGGGGGCAAGTCCCCCCTTGGCCGCCCCCCCTTTGGAGATGGGATCTCCTAGGGCCGGCGCCCCCCTAGGGGCCCTATATATAGTGGAGGGGAGGGAGGGCAGCCGCACCTAAGTCCCTGGCGCCTCCCTCTCCCCTCGTAACACCTCTCCTTCTCGTTGCAGATGGCGAAGCCCTGCCGAGATCACCGCTGCTTCCACCACCACGCCGTCGTGCTGCTGGATCTCCATCAACCTCTCCTTCCCCTAGCTAGATCAAGAATGAGGAGATGTCTTCCCCAACCGTACGTGTGTTGAACGCGGAGGTGCCGTCCGTTCAACGTTCGGTCATCGGTGATTTGGATCACGACGAGTACGACTCCATGAACCCCGTTCTCTTGAACGCTTCCGCTCGCGATCTACAAGGGTATGTAGATGCACTCCCCTCTCCCTCGTTGCTAGATGACTCCATAGATTGATCTTGGTGATGTGTAGAAAATTTGAAAATTCGGCTACGTTCCCCAACAGTGGTATCAGAGCCAGCTTTATGTGTAGTTTCTATGCACGAGTAGAACACAAGTTGTTGTGGGTGTTGATTTTGTCAATTTACTTCCTGTTACTAGTCTTATCTTGATTCGGCGGCATCGTGGGATGAAGCGGCCAGACTGACCTTACACGTACGCTTACGTGAGACTGGTTCCACCGACTGACATGCACTAGTTGCATAAGGTGGCTAGCAGGTGTCTGTCTCTCCCACTTTAGTTAGATCGGATTCGATGAAAAGGGTCCTTATGAAGGGTAAATAGAAATTGGCATATCACGTTGTGGTTTTGGCGTAGGTAAGAAACGTTCTTGCTAGAAACCTATAGCAGCCATGTAAAAACTTGCAACAACAATTAGAGGACGTCTAACTTGTTTTTGCAGCATGTGCCATGTCATGTGATATGGCCAAAAGGATGTGATGAATGATATATGTGATGTATGAGATTGATCATGTTCTTGTAATAGGAATCACGACTTGCATGTCGATGAGTATGACAACCGGCAGGAGCCATAGGAGTTGTCTTAATTTATTTATGACCTGCCTGTCAACATAAACGTCATGTAATTACTTTGCTTTATCACTAACCGTTAGCCATAGTAGTAGAAGTAATAGTTGACGAGACAACTTCATGAAGACACGATGATGGAGATCACGATGATGGAGATCATGGTGTCATGCCGGTGATGACGATGATCGTGGCACCCCGAAGATGGAGATCAAAAGGAGCAACATTATATTTGCCATATCATGTCACTATTTGATTGCATGTGATGTTTATCATGTTTTACATCTTATTTGCTTAGAACAACGATAGCTTAAATAAGATGATCCCTCACAATAATTTCAAGAAAGTGTTCCCCTAACTGTGCACCGTTGCGAAGGTTCGTTGTTTCGAAGCACCACGTGATGATCGGGTGTGATAGATTCTAACATTCGAATACAGCGGGTGTAAGACAGATTTACACACGCAATACACTTAGGTTGACTTGACGAGCCTAGCATGTACAGACATGGCCTCGGAACACGGAAGACCGAAAGGTCGAACATGAGTCGTATAGAAGATACGATCAACATGAAGATGTTCACCGATGATGACTAGTCCGTCTCACGTGATGATCGGACACTGCCTAGTTGACTCGGATCATGTATCACTTAGATGACTAGAGGGATGTCTATCTGAGTGGGAGTTCATTAAATAATTTGATTAGATGAACTTAATTATCATGAACTTAGTCTAAAAACCTTTGCGAAATGTCTTGTAGATCAAATGGCCAACGCTCATGTCAACCTCAACTTCAACGCGTTCCTAGAGAAAACCAAGCTGAAAGATGATGGCAGCAACTATACGGACTGGGTCCGAAACCTGAGGATCATCCTCATAGCTGCCAAGAAAGCATATGTCCTAGAAGCACCGCTAGGTGAAGCACCCATCCCAGAGAACCAATACGTTATGAACGCTTGGCAGTCGCATGCTGATGATTACTCCCTCGTTCAGTGCGGCATGCTTTACAGCTTAGAACCAGGGATCCAAAAGCATTTTGAGCAACACGGAGCATATGAGATGTTCGAAGAGCTGAAAATGGTTTTCCAAGCTCATGCCTGGGTCGAGAGATATGAAGTCTCCGACAAGTTCTACAGTTGTAAGATGGAGGAATATAGTTCTGTCAGTGAGCTCATACTCAAAATGTCTGGGTTGCACAACCGCTTGTCCCAGCTGGACATTAACCTCCAGGACGAGGCGGTCTTTGTCAGAATCCTTCAGTCGCTCCCACCTTGCTACAAGAGCTTTGTGATGAACTACAATATGCAGGGGATGGTGAAAACTATTCCTGAAGTATTTTCAATGCTGAAATCAGCAGAGGTGGAAATCAAAAAGGAACATCAAGTGTTGATGGTCAATAAAACCACTAGTTTCAAGAAAGGCAAGGGTAAGAAGAACTTCAAGAAGGACGGCAAGGGAGTTGCCGCGGCCGGTAAATCAGTTGCCGGGAAGAAGCCAAAGAATGGACCCAAACCTGAGACTGAGTGCTTTTATTGCAAGGGAAAGGGACACTGGAAGCGGAACTACCCCAAATACTTAGCGGACAAGAAGGCCGGCAACACGAAAGGTATATGTGATATACATGTAATTGATGTGTACCTTACCAGTACTCGCAGTAGCTCCTGGGTATTTGATACCGGTGCGGTTGCTCATATTTGTAACTCAAAATAGGAGCTGCGGAATAAGCGGAGACTAGCGAAGGACGAGGTGACGATGCGCGTCGGGAATGGTTCCAAGGTCGATGTGATCACCGTCGGCATGGTACCTCTACATTTACCTACGGGATTAGTTTTTAAACCTCAATAATTGTTATTTAGTGCCAGCTCTGAGCATGAACATTGTATCTGCATCTCGTTTAATACGAGATGGCTACTCATTTAAATCCAAGAATAATGGTTGTTCTATTTATATGTGAGATATGTTTTATGGTCATGCCCCGCTGGTCAATGGTTTATTCTTAATGAATCTCGAACGTGATGTTACACATATTCATAGTGTGAATACCAAAAGATGTAAGATTGATAATGATAGTCCCACATATCTGTGGCACTGCCGCCTTGGTCACATCGGTGTCAAACGCATGAAGAAGCTCCATACAGATGGACTTTTGGAGTCTCTTGATTTCGAATCATTTGACACGTGCGAACCATGCCTCATGGGTAAAATGACCAAGACTCCGTTCTCCGGAACAATGGATCGAGCAACCAACTTATTGGAAATTATACATACTGATGTGTGCGGTCCAATGAGCGTTGAGGCTCGCGGTGGCTATCGTTATGTTCTCACTCTCACTGATGGCTTAAGTAGATATGGGTATGCCTATTTGATGAAACACAAGTCTGAGACATTTGAAAAGTTCAAGGAATTCCAGAATGAGGTAGAGAATCAACATGACCGAAAGATAAAATTCTTACGATCAGATCGTGGGGGAGAATATTTAAGTCACGAATTTGGTACGCACTTAAGGAAATGCGGAATCGTTTCACAACTCATGCCGCCTAGAGCATCTCAGCGTAACGGTGTGTCCGAACGTCGTAATCGAACTCTATTGGATATGATGCGATCTATGATGTCACTCACTGATTTACCGCTATCATTTTGGGGATACGCTCTAGATACAGCTACATTCACTTTAAATAGGGCACCGTCTAAATCCGTTGAGATGACACCGTATGAATTATGGTTTGGGAAGAAACCTAAGCTGTTGCTTCTAAAAGTTTGGGGATGCGATGCTTATGTCAAGAAACTTCAACCTGAAAAGCTCGAACCCAAGTCGGAAAAATGCATCTTCATAGGATACCCTAAGGAAACCATTGGGTATACCTTCCACCTCAGATCCGAAGGCAAGATCAAGAATGGGTCCTTTCTGGAGAAAGAGTTTCTCTCGAGGGAAGTAAGTGGGAGGAAAGTAGAACTCGATGAAGTACTGCCTCTTGAACCGTAAAGTAGCGCAGCTCAGGAAGATGTTCCTATGGTGCCTGCACCGACTAGAGAGGAAGTTAATGATGATGATCAAGGTACTTCGGATCAAGTTGCTACTGAACTTCGAAGGTCCACAAGGACACGTTCCACACCAGAATGATATGGCAACCCTGTCTTGGAAATCACGTTGTTAGACAACGGTTAACCTTCGAGCTACGAAGAAGCAATGGCGGGCCCAGATTCCAACAAATGGCTTGAAGCCATGCAATCCGAGATAGGATCCCTGTATGAAAACAAAGTATGGACTTTGACAGACTTGCCCGATGATCGGCGAGCGATAGAGAATAAATGGATCTTTAAGAAGAACATGGACGCGGATGGTAATGTTACCATCTATAAGGCTCGACTTGTCACTAAGGGTTATCGACAAGTTCAAGGGGTTGACTACGATGAGAACTTCTCACCCGTAGCGAAGCTGAAGTCTGTCCGAATCATGTTAGCAATTGCCGCATACTATGATTATGAGATATGGAAAATGGACGTCAAAACGGCATTCCTTAACGGCTTTCTGAAGGAAGAATTGTATATGATGCAGCCGGAAGGTTTTGTCGATCCTAAGAATGCTAACAAGGTATGCAAGCTCCAACGATCCATCTATGGGCTGGTGCAAGCATCTCGGAGTTGGAACATTCATTTTAATGAAATGATCAAAGTGTTTGGGTTTATGCAGACTTATGGAGAAGCCTGCGTTTACAAGAAAGTGAGTGGGAGCTCTGTAGCATTTCTCATATTATATGTGGATGACATACTTTTGATGGGAAATGATATAGAACTTTTGGACAGTATTAAGGCCTACTTGAATAAGTGTTTTTCAATGAAGGACCTTGGAGAAGCTGCTTACATATTAGGTATCAAGATCTATAGAGATAGATCGAGACGCCTCATAGGTCTTTCACAAAGCACATACCTTGATAAGATATTGAAGAAGTTCAATATGGATCAGTCCAAGAAGGGGTTCTTGCCTGTGTTGCAAGGTGTGAAATTGAGCTCAGCTCAATGTCCACCACGGCAGAAGATAGAGAAAAGATGAGTGTCGTCCCCTATGCCTCAGCCATAGGGTCTATCATGTATGCCATGTTGTGTACCAGACCTGATGTAAACCTTGCTATAAGTTTGGTAGGAAGGTACCAAAGTAATCCCGGCATGGAACGCTGGACAGCGGTCAAGAACATCCTGAAGTACCTAAAAAGGACTAAGGATATGTTTCTCGTATATGGAGGTGATGAGGAGCTCGTCGTAAATGGTTACGTCGACGCTAGCTTCGACACAGACCTGGATGACTCTAAGTCACAAACCGGATACGTGTATATTTTGAATGGTGGGGCAGTAAGCTGGTGCAGTTGCAAGCAAAGCATCGTGGCGGGATCTACATGTGAAGCGGAGCACATGGCAGCCTCGGAGGCAGCGCATGAAGCAATCTGGATGAAGGAGTTCATCCCCGACCTAGGAGTCATACCCAATGCGTCAGGGCCGATCACTCTCTTCTGTGACAACACTGGAGCTATTGCCCTTGCCAAGGAGCCCAGGTTTCACAAGAAGACTAGGCACATCAAGCGTCGCTTCAACTCCATTCGTGAAAATGTTCAAGATGGAGACATAGATATTTGCAAAGTACATACGGATCTGAATGTCGCAGATCCATTGACTAAACCACTTCCGCGAGCAAAACATGATCAACACCAGAACTCTATGGGTGTTCGATTCATCACAATGTAACTAGATTATTGACCCTAGTGCAAGTGGGAGACTGTTGGAAATATGCCCTAGAGGCAATAATAAAATGATTATTATTATATTTCCTTGTTCATGATAATTGTCTATTATTCATGCTATAATTGTGTTATCCGGAAATCATAATACATATGTGAATACATAGACCATAACATGTCCCTAGTGAGCCTCTAGTTAACTAGCTCATTGATCAACAGATAGTCATGGTTTCCTGACTATGGACATTGGATGTCATTGATAACGGGATCACATCATTAGGAGAATGATATGATGGACAAGACCCAATCCTAAGCATAGCACAAGATCGTGTAGTTCGTTTGCTAGAGCTTTTCCAATGTCAAGTATCGATTCCATATACCATGAGATCGTGTAACTCCCGGATGCCGTAGGAGTGCTTTGGGTGTACCAAACGTCACAATGTAACTGGGTGACTATAAAGGTATACTATAGGTATCCCCGAAAGTATCTGTTGGGTTGAAACGAATCGACACTGAATTTGTCACTCCGTATGACGGAGAGGTATCACTGGGCCCGCTCAGTAATGCATCATAATAATGAGCTCAATGTGACCAAGTGTTTGGTCACGGGATCATGCATTATGGTATGAGTAAAGTGACTTGCCAGTAACGAGATTGAACGAGGTATTGGGATACCGACGATCGAATCTTGGGCAAGTAACGTACCGAATGACAAAGGGAATTGTATACGGGATTACTTGAATCCTCGACATCGTGGTTCATTCGATGAGATCATCGAGGAGCATGTGGGAGCCAACATGGGTATCCAGATCCCGCTATTGGTTATCGACCGGAGAGTCGTCTCGGTCATGTCTGCGTGTCTCCTGAACCCGTAGGGTCTACACACTTAAGGTTCGGTGACGCTAGGGTTGTAGAGATATTAGTATGCGGTAACCCGAAAGTTGTTCGGAGTCTCGGATGAGATCCCGGACGTCACGAGGAGTTCCGGAATGGTCCGGAGGTCAAGAATTGTATATAGGAAGTCCAATTTCGGCCACCGGGAAAGTTTCGGGGGTCACCAGTATTGTACCAGGACCACCGGAAGGGTCCCGGGGGTCCACCGGGTGGGGCCACCTATCTCGAAGGGCCCCATGGGCTGAAGTGGGAGGGGAACCAGCCCCTGGTGGGCTGGTGCGCCCCCCATGGGCCTCCCCCTGCGCCTAGGGTTGGAAACCCTAGGGGTGGGGGGTGCCCCACCTAACTTCGGGGGTAAGTCCCCCCTTTGGAGATGGGATCTCCTAGGGTCGGCGCCCCCCTAGGGGCCCTATATATAGGGGAGGGAAGGGAGGGCAGCCGCACCCAAGTCCCTGGCGCCTCCCTCTCCCCTCGTAACACCTCTCCCTCTCATTGGAGTTTGGCGAAGCCCTGCCGAGATCACCGCTGCTTCCATCACCATGCCGTCGTGCTGCTGGATCTCCATCAACCTCTCCTTCCCCTTGCTAGATCAAGAAGGAGGAGACATCTTCCCCAACCGTACGGGTGTTGAACGCGGAGGTGCCGTCCGTTCGGCGCTCGGTCATCGGTGATTTGGATCACGATGAGTACGACTCCATCAACCCCGTTCTCTTGAATGCTTCCGCTCACGATCTACAAGCGTATGTAGATGCACTCCCCTCTCCCTCGTTGCTAGATGACTCCATAGATTGATCTTGGTGATGCGTAGAAAATTTCAAAATTTTGCTACGTTCCCCAACATATCTGTTATATGCTAGGCTCGTCAAGTTTAACCTGACTATTCCGCGTGTGCAACTGTTTTGCACCCGTTGTATTTGAACGTAGAGCCCATCACACCCGATCATCACGTGGTGTCTCAGCACGAAGAACTTACGCAATGGTGCATACTCAGGGAGAACACTTATACTTTGATAATTTAGTGAGGGATCATCTTATAATGCTACCGTCGAAATAAGCAAAATAAGATGTATAAAAGATAAACATCACATGCAATCAAAATGTGTGACGTGATATGGCCATCATCACCATCTCCAAGGCATCGTCATTATTTCCATCGTCACCGGCATGACACCATGATCTCCATCATCTTGATCTATATCAATGCGTCATCACATGGTCGTCTCACCAACTATTGCTCTTGCAACTATTGCTATCGCATAGCGATAAAGTAAAGCAATTATTTGGCGCTTACATCTTATGCAATAAAGAGACAACCATAACTCTTCTGCCAGTTGCCGATAACTTCAACAAAACATGATCATCTTATACAACAACTTATATCTCATCACGTCTTGACGATATCACATCACAACATGCCCTGCAAAAACAAGTTAGACGTCCTCTACTTTGTTGTTGCAAGTTTTATGTGGCTGCTATGGGCTGAGCAACAACCGTTCTTACCTACGCATCAAAACCAAAATGATAGTTTGTCAAGTTGGTATTGTTTAAAGCTTTGCAAGGACTGGGCGTAGCCACACTCGGTTCAACTAAAGTTGGAGAAATTGACACCCGCCAGCCACCTGTGTGCAAAGCACGTCGGCAGAACCAGTCTCGCGTAAGCGTACGCGTAATGTTGGTCCGGGCCGCTTCATCCAACAATACCGCCGAACCAAAGTATGACATGCTGGTAAGCAGTATGACTTATATCACCCACAACTCACTTGTGTTCTACTCGTGCATATGACATCTACGCATAAAACCAGGCTCTGATACCACTGTTGGGAAACGTAGTAATTTCAAAAATTTCCTACGCACACGCAAGATCATGGTGATGCATAGCAATGAGAGGGGAGAGTGTTATCTACGTACCCTCGTAGACCGGAAGCGGAAGCGTTAGCACAACGCGGTTGATGTAGTCGTACGTCTTCACAATCCGACCGATCAAGTACCGAACGTATGACACCTCCGAGTTCAGCACACATTCAGCCCGATGACGTCCCTCGAACTCCGATCCAACCGAGTGTTAAGTGAGAGTTTCGCCAGCATGACGGCGTGGTGATGATGATGATGTTCTACCGATGCAGGGCTTCGCCTAAGCACCGCTACAGTATTATCGAGGTGGACTATGGTGGAGGGGCCCATCGCACACGGCTAAAAGATCAAACGATCAATTGTAGTGTCTTTGGGGTGCCCCTGGCCCCCGTATATAAAGGAGTGGAGGAGGGGGAGGGCCGGCCCTCTCTATGGCGCGCCCTAGGGGAGTCCTACTCCCACCGAGAGTAGGATTCCCCCTTTCCTAGTAGAACTAGGAGCCCTTCCAAGTAGTAGGAGTAGGAGAGAAGGAAAGGGATGGGAAAAGGAGACGGAAGGAAGGGGGCGCCCCCCTTCCCTAGTCCAATTCGGACCAGCCCATGGGGAGGGGTGCGGCCACTGAGGGAGTCCTGGATTAGGGGGTCTCCGGACAGCCGGACTATATCGTTTGGCCGGACTGTTGGACTATGAAGATACAAGATTGAAGACTTCGACCCGTGTCCGGATGGCACTCTACTTGGCATGGAAGGCAAGCTAGGCAGTACAGATATGGATATCTCCTCCTTTGTAACCGACCTTGTGTAACCCTAACCCCCTCCGGTGTCTATATAAACCGGAGGGTTTTAGTCCGTAGGACAACATACAATCATACCATAGGCTAGCTTCTAGGGTTTAGCCTCTCCGATCTCGTGGTTGATCAACTCTTGTAATACTCATATCATCAAGAATAAATCAAGTAGGACGTAGGGTTTTAACTCCATCAAGAGGGCCCGAACCTGGGTAAAACATCATGTCCCCTGCCTCCTGTTACCATTCGCCTTAGACACACAGTTCGGGACCCCCTACTCGAGATCCGCCGGTTTTGACACCGACATTGGTGCGTTCATTGAGAGTTCCTTTGTGTCGTCGCCGTTAGGCTTGATGGCTCCTACTATCATGGATAGCGATGCAGTCCAGGGTGAGACTTTTTTCCCCGGACAGATCTTTGTGTTCGGCGGCTTCACACTGCGGGCCAACTCGCTTGGCCATCTGGAGCAGATTGAAAGTTACGCCCCTGGCCACCACGTCAGGTTTGGAAGCTTAAATTACACGGCCGATATCCGCGGAGACTTGATCTTCGACGGAGTCGAGCCCCTGCCTTGCGCGCCACGCGATCACGATGAGTACGATTTAGCTCTACCATCGGACCGCATTCAGGAGATCGCACCGGCAGCCGCTCCGAGCCTCAATTCGGCGCCAGTTGCGCCATCCATGGACAGGTGGACAGACCCCGTCACGGAGGTCGTATCCTCAGCGGCGATCGAGCCGAATATCGACCTTACCCTTCACGAGAGCCGTGTTGCCAAACTGCCGGATCCTTCTCCGGCCACGGACTCCGAACCGCCTGCGCCTGTTCCTGTCGAATCCTATTAGGCGCCGATCATGAAGTTTACCCTCATGGATATTTTTCAGCACTCACCCTTGGGCGACATACTGAACTCATTAAGGTCTCTCTCCTTGTCAGGAGAGTCCTGGCCGAACTACATCCGTCAGGTTTGGGATGCGGATGACGAAGAAATTCGCCGCCCACCCACCACCCACTTAGTAGCCACTGTCAATGACTTAACCGACATGCTCGACTTCGACTCCGAAGACATCGATGGTATGGACAACGATGTGGGAGGCGAAGAGGAATCACTGCCCACAGGGCACTCGACAGCCACCTCATCATATGACATATACATGGCGGACACACCCAAAGAAGGCAATGGCGACGAGACAACGGAGGATGGCCCCTCCAAGAAGCAACCCAAGCGCCGGCGTCAGCGGCGCCGCTCTATGTCCCACCAAGGCAAAAGTGGTGATACCTGCACCGGAGATAATAGCTCTCCAGATAGTGCCGAAGACAACAACAATCCCCTCCAGCAAGATTTAGAGCAGGAGGATGGAGGAGCCAGCCCTCCTGAGAGAGCGGCAGATGGAGAGGCGGAGGATGATAATTACATGCCTCCCTCCGAAGACGGGGCAAGCCTCGATGATGACGAATTCATCGTGCCAGAGGATCTCTTCGAACAAGAGCGCTTCAAGCGCCGGCTTATAGCCACGGCAAATAGCCTTAAGAAAAAGCAGCAACAGCTTCAAGCTGATCAAGATTTGCTAGCTGATAGATGGACTGAATTCCTGGCGGCCGAGGAATATAAACTCGAACGCCCCTCCAAGAGTTACCCAAAGTGCAGGTTGCTACCCCGACTAGAGGAGGAAGCACCGAAACCTACATCCCCGGCGTATGACGCGGCTGATCGGCCACCTCGTGGCCACGACAGAGAGACATTCCAGCCAAAAGCTTAGCCCGCACCCTGACGCCATTCAAATAAAAAGGCATGGGGAAATACGCCAGACCTGCGAGATGTAATGGAGGACAAAGAAAAACATGCAAGATCGATCTACGGATCACGAGGGCGCGCCACTATGCGAGACGATAATCGTCACGCCGGATATAGTAAAAGTAAGTTCGGCCGGGCCAAACACAGCGGGCAAGACTCATTCGAGCTGCTTCACGAGATAGCCCAGTACAAAGGCACCGCACACCCCCTATGCTTCACAGACGAAGTAATGGATCGTCAAATCCCAGAGGGTTTCAAACCCGTAAACATAGAATCATACGACGGCACAACAGATCCTGCGGTATGGATCGAGGATTTCCTCCTGCATATCCACATGGCCCGCGGTGATGATCTACACGCCATTAAATACCTCCTACTCAAGCTCAAAGGACCAGCTTGGCATTGGCTCAATAGCTTGCCAGCAGAGTCCATAGGCCGTTGGGAGGATCTGGAAGCCGCATTCCTCGACAACTTCCAGGGCACTTACGTGCGAACACCAGATGTCGATGACTTGAGCCACATAATTCAGCAGCCAGAGGAATCGGCCAGGCAATTCTGGACACGGTTCCTAACAAAGAAAAATCAAATCATCGACTGTCCGAATGCAGAGGCCCTAGCAGCTTTTAAGCACAACATCCGCGACGAGTGGCTCGCCCGACACCTTGGTCAGAAAAGCCAAAATCTATGGCAGCCCTCACGACACTCATGACCCACTTTTGTGCGGGAGAAGACAGCTGGCTGGCTAGCAGCAATAACATATCAAAGAACCATGGTACTTCGGATACCAAGGATCGCAATGGCAGGTCACGTCGCAACAAACATAAGCGCCGCATTAACAGCGACAATACCGAGGATACGACAGTCAATGCCGGATTCAAAGGCTCCAAACCTGGTTAGCGGAAAAAGCCATTCAAAAAAAGCACTCCGGGCCCGTCCAGTACACGGAACCCCTGACAAGCCTGCCAACCACACCAACAGGGATTGTTGGGTGTTCAAGCAGGCCGGCAAGATAAATGCCAAAAACAAAGATAAGGGGTCACATAGCGATGACGAGGAGGAGCCCCGGCAGCCGAACACCGGAGGACAGAAGAGGTCCCCCCCACAAGTGCGGACGTTGAACATGATATACGCAACCCACATCCCCTAGAGGGAGCGGAAGCGTGCGCTCAGGGACGTATATGCGTTGGAGCCAGTCGCACCAAAGTTCAACCCATGGTCTTCCTGCCCAATCACCTTCGACCGTAGGGACCACCCCACTAGTATCTGTCATGGCGGATTCGCCGCATTGTTCTTAGACCCAATCATTGACGGATTTCACCTCACTCGAGTCCTTATGGATGGCGGCAGCAACCTGAACCTGCTTTATCAGGACACAGTGCGCAAAATGGGTATAGACCCCTCAAGGATCAAACCCACTACAACGACCCTTAAAGGCATCATACCAGGTGTAGAGGCCCATTGCACAGGCTCAGTAACACTGGAAGTGGTCTTCGGATCTCCGGATAACTTCTAAAGCAAAGAGTTAATCTTCGACATAGCCCCGTTCCGCAGTGGCTACCATGCACTACTCGGGCGAACTGCATTTGCGAGATTCAATGCAGTATCGCATTACGCATATCTCAAGCTCAAGATGCCAGGACCTTGGGGGGTCATCACAGTCAATGGAAACACAGAGCGCTCTCTCCGCACGGAGGAGCACACTGCGGCCCTCGCAGCAAAAGCGCAAGGCAGCCTCTTAAGGCAATCCACTAGTTCGGTGATTAAGGACCCGGACACCTTCAAGCGCGCCCGGAGTAATTGGCAACAGGACCGCCTGGCATGTTCCGAGCTTGCATAGCAATGCGGCCCCCACGCCAGTCCGAGGCAAACGGCGAAATCCGTGCCACGCATACATAATTATGCATTAAAAATACCATGGGCACAGGCGGGGAGGGGGGCACGACCGCGGCACGCTCCAAGTCGCGGCTTAAACCGCACTAGGGGCTTCCCGCTTTGTTATTTTTCTCTTTCAGGACTTTAATCTCTAGAAACCTTGTCCGGCAGCATGATTGCCGAACACATGATGCAGCAACCAAGGAGGCAGAAAGCTATGTCACACCACGGAACTCCCAGGTGGATTACGATAATGAGTGAACTATTTTCTTTAATACTATTCCTCAGCTTGCCCTTGGAAGGGACATGTCAAACAGTCCTACTTTTTTCTTATTGCACTACTTGTATCATCCTGCTTTAACGCACCTTTTTGAATAAACAATGCATAGCATAAAGACTATTATTGCATTCTTCCTTTATATATATATATATATATATATATATATATATATATATATGTTCATTCACGACATCTAGCACCCGTACACTCTGGTATGGCCAATACACTAGGGGCTTAAGCATACCCCATAATATGGCATGAGAAGTCCGAACACTTTCGACAGTGCGGCACCACGAACTTATTGCATTATATGCATCAGCTCCGAATCATGTCTTGGGTCAATAGTTGGGTTTACCCGGCTCCCATGTTTTAGTACCTTACGTTCCGCTATATCGGCTAAGGTAGCACTGGGAGAACTACTGCGATTGTGCCCCGGTTCTGCTGGGCTAAGCACCTTAGTAGAGAAAGGTAAAACTGATTGTCATGATAAGGCGAGAGACTGGTCACTGTTCGAGAGGTTTCGAGTCGCTAAATACTTATGCCGCTTAGAGCAAGGAGTCGGCCCTGTCCATCTTAAGGCATGTATAGCGCCCCGAATTCGGCCTTCCGGATACTAAGGGCTTCGTCGAAATTTAAAATTATAGAATTCTATGGCTAAGTGAGAGTGATAACGCATTATAGTACAATTGCCTTGTTCGTTGTGCTGAGCACCTCCCTCGAAGGACCCAAAAATGGGAACAAGAGTGCTCAGGTTTATCGCGAACACCCCAGCACTCGTGGCGTGGGGGCAGAAGCCGATGACTAGCCATCTCTCAGATTTGATAAACAGCCGAACAGAAGGTAATATTTTAAATTCAAACAAGCGTTGCATAACGCATATGAACAAGTTTTCATAATACAGGATTACACGAGCAAGTTTACTCAAATATTACATCTTTCGTACACTCGTCCGCTACAAGACGGGCACCCTTCAGGACACCCTCATAGTACATCTCGGGGTGGGGATGCTCCTTGCCCTGGGTCGGCCCTTCCTTCACTAGCTTCACGGCGTCCATCTTGGCCCAGTGCACCTTCGCACAGGCGAAAGCCCGGCGTGCACCTTCGATGCAGACGGACCGCTTGATGACTTCCAGCTGTGGGCAGGCATCCACAAGCCGCCTCACCAGGCCAAAGTAGCTGTTGGGAAGGGCGTCACTAGGCCACATCCGGATTATAAAGCCCTTCATGGCCTGTTCGGCCGCCTTGTGCAGCTCGACCAGTTCCTTCAGCTGGTCGCTGAGAGGCATCGGGTGTTCGGTCTCAGTATACTGAGACCAGAACAGCTTCTCCGTTGAGCTTCCCTCCTCGGTCTGGTAAAACTATGCGGCATCCGACATGCTGCGGGGCAAATCTGCGAATGCTCCTAGAGAGCTATGGATTCGGGTAAGTAACAAGTAATTTACTTTCACATGCTTGCTTTGCATATAGAATGCCTTACCCGCCGCTATCGTCTTCATCGCATCAATCTCCTGGAGAGCCTTCTGGGATTCAGACTTGGCACACTTTGCACTCTCAAGGGCTGCGGCAAGCTCGGACTCTCGCGTCTTCAAGTCAAGCTCCAACACGTCGTGCTTCGTCACGAGAGCGTGGAGCTCTTGCTGCACCTCGCCCACCCGTGCCTCTTGTTTTTCCCGCTTGGTGCTCTCCTGGGCCACTTTGTTTTCGGCCTCGGATAGCACTTGCTTCAGGGTTGCCACTCCAGTCATGGCCCCTGGCAGATTAAAGATGATCCTGTCATTTTGCAATCGCATCACTTATATATATATACATATCTACAGACTAGGTATTACTTACCTTTGTTTTCCTCGAGCTGCCTCTTGGCAAGGCCGAGCTCTTTCTTGGACCCTTCGAGGTCCTGCTTCAATGCAGCGACCTCCGCAGTCAGTGCGGCAGAGGCCAGCAGCGAAGCCTGCATACGCATATAGACATACTTATATTAGATTCCTACGATATTGTTTGATCCTATCTTCGGCTTTTCTTTGTGAACACCGAACAGAGCATCAGGGGCTACTGTCTATGCGGTAATATTTTTCCTATATTTCAAATACTTACCTCAAAGCCTGTTAGAAGGCTGGCACAGGCTTCAGTCAGTCCGCTCTTGGCGGACTGAACCTTCTGGATCATCGCACTCATAATAGTGCGGTGCTCTTCGTCGATGGAAGCGTTGTGAAGCGCTCCCAATAGATTGTCCGGTGCCCCTGGATGGGCAGAGGTCACCGGCACATGCGTCTTGCCCCTTTTGGAAGGAGGCCCCCTACCCGAGTCCGGAACCGCTGGAGGTTCCGGCGCAGTGTTCGGCTGAAGGCCAAACTCGGAGCCCTCGGGAGCCTTACCCTCTCTGCTCCTGGAGTCCGGAAGGTTGCCTTGAGGCGCCTCCGGGATTGTCTCCCCTTGACCCGGTGCCTCTTGAGACAATACCTTGGCATTGTCCGTAGGGCAAGGGGAGGTGGCGGTCGGAAGTGGATCACTATCCATATCCGACGAGTCCAAGGAGTCGCCCGATGAAGATACGTCGATACGGGCTTGGGCGTTCTGCATAGTCACATTCGGCGTTAGGGGAAGCAGTGCGACAAAGGTATGCTATGAGTTACTCTGGTATCCGAATACTTACGACTTCGCCAGGGGCTTGGCCCTGAGCAGCCACTCGTCTTCATCTTCGACGGCGGTGGTGGAGCAGTCCGGAAGGAGAGTCCTTCCCTTCTTGGACGCTTCGGCCCCCTCGATGGGGGCGGCCTTCCTTTTCTTGTCTCCCCCGACTGAAGGGGGAGCATGTTCATCCTCCTCCTCGTCTTCGGGGGAGGAGTGCGTCGTGGAGTCATCGGACGATGAGCCCGATATCACCTGGCACAGGGAACTCTTTCGGGTTCCCTTGGCCTTCTTCTTGGTCTTCTCCGGCACCTTGTATGGAGCCGGAGTCAGCATCTTCGTCAGGAGAGCGTCCGCGGTGTCTTCGGGCAGAGGGGCCGGTCAGTCAATCTTCTCCGATGACCCCACCTAGTCTTGTCAAAGGCATGGGAGCTCAGAACCCGTGTGTGGTTAAGCTATTGGAAGTAAAAACCCTGCCAGATGTACAAAACTTACCGGATTCGTAGGGCGCTTCGCGCTTAGCCCGCGGTCCTCAGTGAGAGAGGGAGGGACCTCGGCACCCTTGAACAGCACCGTCCAGACGTCCTTGTGCATCGTGTCGAAGAGCTCGCTTAAAGTCTGGTGCTAGGCCGGGACGAACTCCCACAAGTTGAAATCCCGTTGTTGACACGGGAGGATCTGGCGGAAGAACCAGGACTATGTTGACAAACTTGAGCTTCTTGCTTGTCATATTCCGGATACATTTCTAGAGTCCGTCCAGCTCCACCAATGAACCCCAGGATAGGCCCTTCTCTTTCCAGGAGGTAAGCCGTGTGGGAATTCCGGATCGAAACTCGGGGGCCGCCACCCAGTTGGTGTTGCGCGGCTCGGTGATGTAGAACCACGCCGATTGCCACCCCTTTATGGTGTCCATGAAGGAGCCTTCAAGCCATATACCATTGGGCATCTTGCCCACCATGGCTCCGCCGCATTCTGCTTGTTGGCCTCCCACCACCTTCGGCTTGATATTGAAGGTCTTTAACCACAGGCCAAAGTGGGGCCGGATGCAGAGGAAAACCTCACACACGACGATGAACGCCAAAATGTTGAGGATGAAGTTTGGGGCCAGATCATGGAAGTCCAGCCCGTAGTAGAACATGAGACCACAAACGAATGGATGGAGGGGAAACCCCAGTGCGCGGAGGAAGTGGTGGAGGAAAACTACCCTCTCATGAGGTTCCGGGGTAGGAACGATCTGCCCCGCAGCGGGCAGCCAATGTGCAATATTCGCGGCTAAGTATCCGGCTCCACGCAGCTTTTTGATGTGACCCTCCGTGACGGAGGAAGCCATCCACTTGCCTCCCGCTCCGTACATGTTTGGAGAAGGTTGAGGAGAAGGATGTGGACTTGGGCGTTAGAGCTCGAGTGCGCAAGAATGGATGAGTAAGGAGGAAGAAGGTGTGGGTAGAAGAAGGTTAAACCTTATCCCCTTATAAGGGCGGCCAAAACTATGCGCCCCCACTAGCATGGTAAAACTCGCTTATCCCCCAACCGTCGTAATTGATGGCACGGTTGGGTTACCCACACCCGTGTTGATGGGAATCCCGTAATAAGGGGGACACGATCTCTGCTTTGACAAGATGTGTCAAGAAACTGCCTCGCGTTATGTGCGGGGCTAGTTAAAGGAAACAGTTCGAATAATCACCGGGCCATGGCATAATGTCATGTTGCCAAAACGTGTCAGCAGATTAGACTTGTGGACATATTATTCTCTCTACGGTGGTATGTGGAACTTATTTTGCAGGGTTGGACACTATCCTTGTATTCAAATTTTTCCGTGACGTATTCGGAGGAGGAACCCGCCTTGCAATGCCGAAGACAACACTGAGCGCCGGACTCATCGTCATTGAAGCCGGGTTCAGGGGCTACTGAGGGAGTCCTGGATTAGGGGGTCTCCGGACAGCTAGACTATATCCTTTGGTCGGACTGTTGGACTATGAAGATACAAGATTGAAGATTTCGTCCCGGGTCCGGATGGGACTCTACTTGGCGTGGAAGGAAAGCTAGGCAGTACGGATATCGATATCTCCTCCTTTGTATCCGACCTTGTGTAACCCTAACCCCATCCGGTGTCTATATAAACCAGAGGGTTTTAGTCCGTAGGACAACATACAATCATACCATAGGCTAGCTTCTAGGGTTTAGCCTCTCCGATCTCGTGGTAGATCAACTCTTGTAATACTCATATCATCAAGAATAAATTAAGCAGGACGTAGGGTTTTACCTCCATCAAGAGGGCCCGAACCTGGGTAAAACATCGTGTCCCCTGCATCCTGTTACCATCCGCCTTAGACGCACAATTCAGGACCCCTACCCGAGATCTGCCGGTTTTGACACCGACAGCCACCCTTTGAGGCCTTTCTCTCCTTTCCCGTATGGCCCATTAAGGCCCAATACGAATTCCCGTAACTCCCCAGTACTCCCGAAAATACCCGAATCACTCAGAACCTTTCCGATGTCCGAATATAGTTGTCCAATATATCGAACTTTACATCGACCATTTCGAGACTCCTCGTCATGTCCCTGATCTCATACGGGACTCCGAACTCCTTCGGTACATCAAAACACATAAACTCATAATATAACCGTCATCGAACTTTAAGCGTGCGGACCCTACGGGTTTGAGAACTATGTAGACATGACCGAGACACATCTCCGGTCAATAACCAATAGCAGAACCTGGATGCTCATATTGGCTCCTACATATTCTACGAAGATCTTTATCGGTCAAACCGCATAACAACATATGTTGTTCCCTTTCTCATCGGTATGTTACTTGCCCGAGATTCGATCGTGGGTATCTCAATACCTAGTTCAATATCGTTACCGGCAAGTATGTTTACTCCTTCCGTAATGCATCATCCCGCAACTAACTCATTAGTTGCAATGCTTGCAAGGCTTATAGTGATATGCATTACCGAGTGGGCCTAGAGATACCTCTCCGACAATCGGAGTGACAAATCCTAATCTCGAAATACGCCAACCCAACAAGTACCAGCGGAGACACCTGTAGAGCACCTTTATAGTCACCCAGTTACATTGTGACGTTTGGTGGCACACAAAGTGTTCCTCCGGTAAACGGGAGTTGCATAATCTCATAGTCATAGGAACATGTATAAGTCATGAAGAAAGCAATAGCAACAAACTAAACGATCAAGTGCTAAGCTAACGGAATGGGTCAAGTCAATCACATCATTCTCCTAATGATGTGATCCCGTTAATCAAATGACAACTCATGTCTATGGTTAGGAAACATAACCATCTTTGATCAACGAGCTAGTCAAGTAGAGGCATACTAGTGACACTCTGTTTGTCTATGTATTCACACAGGTATTATGTTTCCGGTTAATACAATTCTAGCATGAATAATAAACATTTATCATGATATAAGGAAATACATAATAACTTTATTATTGCCTCTAGGGCATATTTCCTTTAGTTCGGACTCGCCTCCGCCCTGGCCTGCCGGCTCGCCCTTGCCACCTTGGATGTGAGCTCCCGGTGCATCTCATGCTTCACCGGTCTGTGTCAACTGCCGCCCTTGTTGCTGATCCGCAACTGGCTCTCCACCCACGCCGAGTCACCATGACCCGCCGCGACCCTCTCCTCCGTTGCGAGTCGTTTTCGACTCCGAACTGCCAGCTTCTCATCCTTGCGGTGAGCCGCCATGCCACCGCGACCTTGAAGCCGCCACTGCAAATCGCCTCCATCGAGAGCCGCCCATGCGGCCATCCGAGTCGCCTCCTCTTCTGCCATAGCCTTTAAGCCACCATCAGCCGTTTCAGAGGCATTCTTGTCGCTGCTAGTTTCGTAGCTGTCTTGCATCCACCACCGTGGCTCTGTCTTCAAGCCGCCGTGGACGAGCTGGCCCCGCTACTGGGTTAGGCCGGCCCAATTGCCACGAGCCACTGCCGTTCTCAGGCCGCCCCTCGCGTATCTTCACCAGCAGAACACCAGCATTCAATCCACAGTCGCGGCCTCCTCAAAGCCACTGCCAGGCGATAAACCGCCCCTATTGCGTCTGTCGGTGCACACTAAGCCGGCATGTTGGTTCGCTCCTCCATGACCGTTCGAGTTACTACGGCAGAGACTCGCCTCGGTTCGTCAAGCCACCCTGTCGCCGCGGATTCGCTCCGCCTCCCGCGTCTTATCGACCCGCCACGGTCCTCCGCCGCTTCAAAGCTGTTGCGGTCTGGGCCATGAACCGCCCGTGTATTGATGACCTTGACTCGCCGGTGATACGTCTCCAACGTATCTGTAATTTTTGATTGCTCCATGCTATGTTATCTACTGTTTTGGGCAATACTGGGCTTTATTATCCACTTTTATATTATTTTTGGGACTAACCTATTAACTGGAGGCCCAGCCCAAAATTGATGTTTTTTGCCTATTTCAGTGTTTCGAAGAAAAGGAGTATCAAACGGAGTCGAAACGGAACGAAATCAACTGGAGAAGTTATTTTTGGAAGGAAAGCTACCGGATGGACTTGGACCCCACGTCAGGAGCCAAGGGAGGTGCTCACGAGGGTGGGCGGCGCACCCCTCTTTCTCATGGGGCCCCCGAAGCTCCACCGACGTACTTCCTGCACCCATATATACTCACGTACCCTAAAACTTCCAGAAGACACAATAGATCGGGAGTTCCATCGCCGGAAGCCTCCGTAGCCACCAAAACCCAATCTAGACCCGTTCCGGCACCCTGCCGGAGGGGGCAATCCTTCCCCGGTGGCCATCTTCATCATCCCGGTAATCTCCATGACGGGGAGGGAGTAGTTCTCCCTCAGGGCTGAGGGTATGTACTAGTAGCTATGTGTTTGATCTCTCTCTCTCGTGTTCTTGAGGTGATACGATCTTGATGTATCACGAGCTTTGCTATTATATTTGGATCCTATGATGTTTCTCCCCCCCCCCTCTACTCTCTTGTAATGAATTGAGTTTCCCCTTTGAAGTTATCTTATCGGATTGAGTCTTTAAAGATTTGAGAACACTTGATGTATGTCTTGCGGTGCATATCTGTGGTGACAATGGGATACCACGTGATTCACTTGATGTATGTTTTGGTGATCAACTTTCAGGTTCCGCCCATGAACCTATGCATAGGGGTTGGCACATGTTTTCGGCGTGATTCTCCGGTAGAAACTTTGGGGCACTGTCGGTGTCAAAACCGGCGGATCTCGGGTAGGGGGTCCCGAACTGTGCGTCTAGGCCGGATGGTAACAGGAGGCAAGGGACACGAAGTTTTACCCAGGTTCGGGCCCTCTCGATGGAGGTAAAACCCTATGTCCTACTTGATTAATATTGATGATATGGGTAGTACAAGAGTATATCTACCACGAGATCGGAGAGGCTAAACCCTAGAAGCTAGCCTATGGTATGATCGTTGTTCTGTATATTGTCCTACGGACTAAAACCCTCCAGTTTATATAGACACCGGAGAGGGTTAGGGTTACACAAAGTCGGTTACAATGGTAGGAGATCTACATATCTGTATCGCCAAGCTTGCCTTCCACGGCAAGGAAAGTCCCTTCCGGACATGGGACGAAGTCTTCAATCTTGTATCTTCATAGTCTAGGAGTCCGGCTGAAGGTATAGTCCGGCCATCCGGACACCCCCTAATCGAGGACTCCCTCAGTAGCCCCTGAACCAGGCTTCAATGACGACGAGTCCGGCGCGCAGATTGTCTTCGGCATTGCAAGGCGGGTTCCTCCTCCAAGTACTTCATAGAAGACTTTGAACACAAACATAGTGTCCGGCTCTGCAAAATAAGTTTCCACATATTGCCATAGAGAGAATAATATTTACACAAATCTAATCTGTTGACATATTCCGTAGTGTGACACACCACAGCCAAGCCTTTATCCGAGTCGTTTCATTATCCCACCTAAGCGCGTCATGCGAGGCAGTTTCCTTGGCACGTCTTGTTAAAGCAGAGATCGTGTCCCCTTATTCCGGGATTCTCATCAATACGGGCGTGGGTAACCCAACCGCTTCTAGGACTCCTAGATTATAGGCAAGTCCAAACGGACACGGAGAGGACGTTTGATGTTCACCCTCTTTATAAAGGGACAAGGCTTTTATTTTTCCCTCCCGTGCTCAATCGAATCCTTCCCCCGCCTCAAGCTCAAACGCCCAAAGTTCAGGTCAGGTGCTCCGAACCTTCGGTCATGTCCGGATCTAGCCTTCAAGGCCAATAGGTGCCTTCCTCCGTCACGGAAGAAGACATCCAAAAGTTGAGGGAGGCCAGATATCTGACCGCCGAGATTTTGCATCGGCTGCCTCCCCGGGGGCAGGCCTTCCCCACCCCCGAACCCAACGAGAGCGTCGTATTCGTCTCCCACTTCCTCCGAGGTCTAGGCCTTGCTCTGGATCCTTTCGTCAGGGGCTTGATGTTTTATTACGGGCTAGATTTCCATGATCTAGCTCCGGACTCCTTTCTTCATATCACGACATTTATTGTCGTGTGCGAGGCCTTCCTCTGGGTTACCCCTCACTTTGGCCTATGGCTCAAGACCTTTGAAGTAAAGCCGAAGATGAAGAAGGGGCAACATGCAGCGTGTGGAGGTGCCTCAATACGCAAGATGACGGGAGCTTCATGGCCCAAAGGTTCTATTCCAGAGGTGTCTGAATTGTGGCAACAGGAGTGGTTCTATGTCACGGCTCCTAGAAGTGCCAAGTGGGCGGCCGCCCCCATTTTCCACTCGGGCCCTCCACCACAACTGATGTCATGGATTAGCAGAGGACTGAGCTAGGGTTCAGCCAAGGACGTGCCTATACTGCAAAGCCGCATTCGAGATCTCTTTAATGGAGATTTTAGTTTGGTTGCGGTAATACAAGTTATGCTGGTCCGTCAAGTCTAGCCTTGCAAACGCCGGCCCCTTTGCTTGTGGGAGTTCAATCACGAGGGACCGCGTGTCATTCAAAATTTCCTCGGCCTGACGCACGAAGAGATGTACAAGTCATTCTTCGGACCTCAGGTGGAGTGTCCGGAAATCACCGAGGACGTGGGCCTGAGTAGTAACCGCGCCGCTGAACAGGTAAGGCATCTTCCGGCCGAACATACTATCTCTCCTTTGTTACGAAGTTATTTCTGAGAGTTTCGCTTTTTGACCAGGACTGGGTGAAGTTGATTCGGTGTTCGGCCCCCCTCCCTGAGGGTTTGGAAAATCCGGTATTGGAAAAGATACTCCAGATCGCACCTTGCCCGGAGCCCTTGAAAGAAGATACTGTGGAGGATAATACGGGCAGACACGGCCCCCCAACGCTGCCCATTCTAACCGAGGGAGCGAGCGTCTCCATGAAGGAAGACGACCAGAAGAGGAAAAGGACTGCGCCCGAGGATTCGGAAGCCAAAGCTTCCAAACGGGAGAAGAAGTCTCCCACAGAGGGTCCTACCTTGGGGGTGCTGTTGCCGCACAAAGTCCGCGAGGGGATCAATTCTCCCACGAGTCGTAAGTGACCCGAAATACTTTAATAGTACATATATGCCATCTTTTTCTTCCGAGAAAATAACCACCGCATATATTTTTGCAGTTTGGGCCTTAGCCCCTCTCGAATGAGCTCGTCTTCGGGGGATCTTCTTCCAGAGATGATGGAGAGCGAAACGCCTCCTCCAGACTCCTCCACTCCGGAAGTGGGCAACCCTAAAGTGTCGTCGCGGAGGGCCTCTTCGAGTCCAGTAAGACCAGAAGATAATCCCGTTAACCCCCGAAGCTCCGGGTGTCCGGCTCCCGAAGAGAGCCGACAAAAGAGTCGAGCACCGTCTAGTGTGCGATCGGATGTTCTGAGGGAGTTGGTGGGGCGAGCGGCCATCTCAGATGAACACCGTGTGTTGATGAATACGGTGATGAAGAGAATCTCGTCCGCCGAAAGCGGATTGCGTGAAGCTTTTATGAGTCTACTAGGTGTGCCCTGTGTAGATAGTAGCCCCTGAGACTCTGGTTGTCATCGGAAATGACGACGAACAGAGGATCATATTCCCAGGTAATAACCATACTGCCTCTATGTGCAGGTGATGGAAGCTCCGGTGGCTAGCCAGACTAGCGAGTTTGCCCATTTAGAATGGCAGTTGGATGCGGCAGACGCCGACATCGAGCTTGTTAACAAAAGGCTTGATGAGGCACAGGGTAAGTGTCATTATCTGGTAAACGCCACATAGGAAGAGCAGCATGATGCCAGTATCTTTAATATGTTGTGACTGCAGATGGAGCAGCCACTGTTGAGGCCTTGCGGGCAGAACTTGCCTGAGCCAAGGAACAAGCGAGGTTGGGTAATGTGGTTGCTTTGAAGGCGGCCGAAGAGTTGCAAGCCGAGAAGGCCGCGCATGGCCAGAGCCGAGACAAGATGGCCAAGATGGCCATAGAATTAAAAACCGTCGCCGACCGTTGCCGGGTTCTTGAAAAGGAAAACCAAACGAAGGCATCGGACCTTGAGAAGGCTGCTGCGACGAGAAAAAGACCTCTGCTCTGCTATGAGGGCAAAGAAGGAGGAGCTGCGGGAAGCCGGGGATATTGTGGCTGGGAAATCCTTTATGTTGCAGAGGAAATTCGGAGATCCATGGTATGCCCCTCTGGATCGGCTGTGGAGTTCGGAGGATGTGTATATGGATTTGGTGGCGAGCGCTGCCGATGCGGCCAAGTACTTCCAGGGTCAGACGGACCGTGAAGTAGACCAGCTGTTTTGGAGACAATTCCATTCTCCCGAGCGTCCGCTTTCATTAACTGACCAATTAGCCGAATGGGCCGAACTAAATAGGTTGTCCGGACTCTCCATGAGGTTTGTTGTGGATCAGCTATGGCCGGAAAGGTCAAAACTGAACAGCTATTTCAGCTTGGTGCAGCAGTTCCTTGACGTGGTGCCACGCATTAATGCGATGAAGAGGTCAGCGTGCATAGAGGGCGCCCGGATGGCCTTTGCCTGTGTTAAAGCATACTGGGCGGAGATGGATGCTACCACTATTGTAGCGCGGGATTCGGCCATAGGTCGAAGGGCTGCTGAGCACTACATTGAAGAAGTTCTTGAGGGTGCTCGTTTGATAGAGACCCAGTGCTCAAAAAATATTATGTTTGAGTGATATGTAATCTCATTGTAAGTGAAATGCTTTTATAAATTTTCATAAGGCTATTTTTATACTTTTGCCTGAAAGTAATATGATGCCTCCTGGGCGGCCGTTTATGTATACATGTGTATAACCTGAAAGATTGCAGTCGTCGGCTTCAACCCCCACGCATATAATGCGGAGGTGCTCACAAAAACACGCGTTCACACTTAACCTAACGTCTTGGTCCTATTAAGGAGGTGATAGCGGAGCGAGCGAGGTGACCGGACTATAATGCTTTAGCACTTTCACTTAGCCATATGAGTTTGACAGTGGGGCTACTAGATAGCCCCTGGTGGCTCCGCACTCTCCCGATCTCGGGGTGCGTACATGCCTGGCCGGAAAATGGCCCTTCATTAAGGCGGAGGAATTCTAACATTCCCACAGGTCATCGAGTGGTTGACCAGTCTCACGCTATATCATGACAGTCAGTTTTCGGCTTTCTCTACTGAGGTGCTCATCCGGATGAACCAGAGCACAATCGCAGTAGTTCTCCTGGTGCTACCTTAGCCGGTAAAGCGGAATATAAGGCACCAAAACATAGGAGCCAGGCAAACCCAACATTTGACCAAAGACAATGATTCGGAGTTGATGCATATAGGGCCAAACTCGCGACGCCGAACACTCCCTAAGGTATTCGGTCTTTGTGGTATAAACCGGGCCTAAATAATGGCCTTTGTAAGAAGCCCCTTGTGTCCAGGTACGTGCATTATTCTGGCGTGGCCACATGCCAAGACGTCAGCATCCTTCTCAACTTTGGATATGTATCAACAAGAGATAGTAAAAAAGGTTTACGCAGGGTCTTAATCTAAAAAGAATCCTTGGAGCGGGTCCCTGCTGCACGTCTACGCCTATGTCTCCGTTGTGCCGTATCCTGGGCGGGTGTAGCATGATGATCGTCTGTAAAAGAGAGGAATTTAGGTGAAAAAGTTGTCGTGCAAAAAGATAGTTTTTTTAAAGAAACCATGTATAATTCAAGATGAGAAGAAATTGCCACTTGTCTGCGCGTGTTGAGCCCCTTGTATTGACAAATAGGGGTGTGACCATTTATTCGGTATAAGTAGCGGCGCCGGACTCGATTAGTTGTGTCTGAGGTCTTGACGACCTATTGGATGATTTCGCTGGTCCGGGCGCCTTTAGTGTGCGGCTGCCAAGGCAGCCTCACTCTCTTCGGCGCGCAGAGCTTGATATTTCCATGCACTGTAATGTTGCCACGTGGACCGGGCATCTTGAGTGTGAGGGAGGCGTAGTGTGGTATTGCATTAAAGCGAGCGAAAGCTTCACGTCCCAGCAGTGCTTGATAGCCACTTTGAAATGGAGCGATGTGGAAAGTTAAATGCTCGCGACGGAAGTTATTGGGGGAGCCCAATATAACTTGTAGTAGGAGGGAGCCCGTACAACGAGCCCCTGGGCCTGGCGTTACTCCTTTAAAGGTAGTATTGCTATGGCGAATTTGTGTTGGGTCTAACCCCATCCCGCGGATTGTATCCTGATATATTAGGTTTAGGCTACTGTCTCCATCCATCAAGACTCGTGTGAAGTGATATCCGCCAATTACTGGGTCTAATACCAGGGCAGCCCATCCTGCGTGTCGGATACTTGCTGAGTAATCACGATGGTCGAAAGTGATCGGTTGAGACGACCAGTGGCAGGACTTCGCGGTGACAGGCACTTGGGTATATTTTTCTGGGAGTGCCGCGTTGTTTTTTCCCTTGATCATGTGTAACACGTTTACTGTTTTGACTTCTGGTGGAAATTTCTTTTGTTCCCCCATGTCTTGCTTGGGGGGCTCGTCCTCGTCTTCACTTGGTGTATCCTCCCCCTTGTGTACGGCGTTGAGCTTGCCGGACTGCTAGAAGACCCAACATTCTCTGTGGGTATGATTAGCATGTTTACCAGGGGTATTATGGATCTGACATACTTGGTCCAGAATTTTGTTGAGGCTGGACAGTTCATCCCTGGTGCCTTTAGGGGGCAGCTTTTGACCTGGCCGAGAGCTTTTGAATCCGGCATTTACTGTCGTGCCCTTCGTGTTATCTTCTTTATTCCGGCGTTTGTTATTGCTGTTGCGCTGTGATTTCCCATTTCCATCTCTAACTTTAGATGTACTGGGGTCGCTGGTGCTGCATCTGGCTAGCCAGCTGTCCTCACCCGCGCAAAAGCGGGTCATGAGGTTTGTTAATGCGGCCATCGTTCTCGGCTTATTTTGGCCGAGGTGTCTGGCGAGCCATTCATCACGGACGCTATGCTTGAAAGCTGCCAAGGCTTCGGCATCTGGACAGTCGACAATCTGGTTCTTTTTAGTAAGAAACCCGTTCCAAAGCTTTCGGGCCGACTCTCCGGGCTGTTGAGTTATATGACTCAAATCGTCCGCATCCGGAGGTCGGACATAAGTCCCTTGAAAATTTGCCCGAAAGGCGTCTTCGAGCTCTTCCCAACTTCCAATGGAGCTTTCGGGGAGGCCTTTGAGCCAGTGACGAGCTGGCCCTTTGAGCTTGAGGGGTAAGGACTTGATGGCGTGGAGATCATCTCCTCGAGCCATATGGATATGAAGGATGTAGTCCTCAATCCAGACCCCAAGGTCTGTTGTTCCGCCGTATGCCTCTATGTTTACGGGCTTGAATCCCTCTGGAAATTCATGGTCCAGCACCTCATCAGTGAAACATAGGGGGTGTGCGGCACCCCTGCAGCTGGGTGTACCGCATTGTTCGGATGTTTGTTGTGTTGCATTGTATGCTGGGGGGCGCTTGCGTGGTCCATAGATGGATCTTGTTGCGCTGTCCTTTGGGTGCGAGCCCTCGCATGGGTCGCGTGTTGTATTGTGAACGGCGTTGTATGCCGCTCTGTGTTGGTAGAGGGGTCGTCTATCCGACCAGGTGGCTGCTTTGGTATTTGGTTGTGGGGGGTCTGAGGCCTCCTCATCGAATTCGGGTAGCAGCTTCCGCTTTGGGTAGCTCTTGGAGGGGCGATTGTCGCCGTACTTTGCTGCAGTGTTGAGTATTTTACTCCATCTAATTTGGAGTGTGTCTTGCGCGGCCTTGAGCCTTTGCTTCTACTTTTTAAGACTCCTCGCGGTGGCAACAAGCCTTTTACGGGCATTCTGCTGCTCCGGGTGCCTGTCCGGCGTTATGTCGTCCGGACCATTATCCTTGATAGAATTTGTTTGTTCGGTTTGATTATCCGGATTGCCGTTGTCCGGTAGCGGTTCGCCCTGCTCCAGCGCTAGGTCTGTGTGATCGCTATTTCTGTCGAGGCGGGATTTGGGGTGGCGCTTGCATCGCCGCTTTGACTGCTTTTCGAGGGAACAAGCTTTTGGTGCGTCCTTCCGCTCCTCATTGTCATCTTTTGGTGCGTCCACCATGTATACGTCATATGACGAGGTGGCATTCCAGGGCCCAATAGGCGCTGGTTCTTCATCGTCTCCTTCATCGGCGTCCATATCATCGATGTCTTCGGAGTCGAAGTCGAGCATGTTGGTTAAATCGTCGATAGTGGCTACACAGTGGGTGGTGGGTGGGCTTTGAATTTCTTCATCGTCCGTATCCCAATCTTGCTGACCGTAGTCCGGCCAGGGCTCTCCTGATAAAGAGAGAGACTTTAGTGATTTTGCAATATAGCCGGTCAAACGTCGGGTGTTTTCGTTCTCCGGAGACAGACGCCGGGTCTCTCTCTCTCTTCTCTCTCTCAGCCCGAGGCCTTCTGCACAGCCCACAAGCTCCAACCTACCCCTCTTCGTGTCCGGAGCCGTCCAATGCGATCGCATGGTCCGAAAACCCCTCTCTGCTCAGTTCTTAGACCCCCTCGCGTGTCCGAAAAGCTTCCCCGAACCCGAACCAGACTTTCGTCACCGTTGGATCCGGAACATCCCCAAACATCTACAAAATATCTCCATTTTCTTAATTGGGCCCCCTAACCTATTTATCCGAGACCGTCTGATTTTAATCGAGGGCCCGGATGCACCCCAAATCCAGTTACTATATATACTTGAGGTCCAACCCTAAAAATTAGGAGGCTTGTCCCATCAGTGCAATCCCGCCGCCGCCACCCAGTCTGGATCCATCTCGGGATCCATCCACTCCTCCTCGATTTCAGCCACCAGCCACCCATCGCTCTCCACTTCTTCATCCACCGATCCAATCCATCCACCACACCCGGACGGACCAGCCACCTCCTCATTTTGCATCCCCATCCAACCAAGCAGCACAGCCCATCATGCGCCGCCTTCCTCGAGCAGGAGCTCCACCTGCTGCCGGCGATCACCCCCGACATCAAATAACAAGACCGCTACCCCGTTCCCCTTCCCCTTCTTTTCCCTCTCTGGTTTCCTCTCCCGCTGCTCATCCCTCTGCTCGTTTCCTTTGGACAGGGGACCTCCATGGACGAACGCCAAGGCTGCTAAGAGGATCCGAATGCCGCCGGCTTGCCTCTGCTCTGCCTCCCCTCTCCAAATCTGCTCCATTCTCGGCGCCCTCCGTCTTGCTTGCCGCGGGAGCTCCAAGCAGATGTCGTCCGTAGCCTGACTGCCGCACCTGGATCCGCTCATCTCCGTCACCAGCGCCAAGTCCCTCGCCTCGCCGTCCTGCGCCTGGAGCCGCAACCCTCCGCCGTCTCTTCCTCTAGCATCCGGCCATGCCGCCGGCAAGCCCTGCCTCCTCGCCTGCGCCTCAAGTCCGCCCCCGCATCGTCCCGGTCCTCCCTCGCTTCGCCTTGGTCTGTCGCTGCCCTCGTTATTCACCAGGGTGGGACCCTGATCTGGATCTCTCTCCTGCCGGGTCCAAGTCGCCGCCGTCCCAGGCTTCGATAGCCGCGCCACCCCACCGGAGTCCTCTGTCGCCGGCCTCCGCTTGCTCTGCTTCGAGCAGAGATGAACCTCTGCAGCCGCCGCGCCCCTGCTTCTCTGTGCTGAAGATGAGCAAGTGGTGCCCGCGTTGACTCCCTCCGTTTCGACCGAGCCGGCCCACTGTTTCTTTCCCAGCAAGGCCCGACTCCAGCGTCGTCGTGGGCCGTGTGAGCCAAGGTCTAGCCCAGCCGCTGCTAGATCCAAGCCCAGCACCACCAAAACCGGCCTACCTCTCCAGATCTGAGACCCCCATTGCCTCTGCTCCGGTTGGCCCAGCCAGATTCGGCCCATATCATGTTTTGTTGTTCTGCGTTTTTAGTATTTAATTTTCAGAGACGCCAGTTTTGCAGTTTTACCCCTAAATATCATGAATATTTTAACTCACAAACCGTGCATCATATATAAAAACTTTATATATGAAACTTGCTTAAAATTGTGTCTAATTTCATAATATGTCACTTTCATCCATGTTCAAAATGTTTAAAATGTCGTTTGTTTTAATTTGCGTAAATAACATGCTAAAATGCTTTAATTCATAACTAAATAACCATAGCTCAGATTGTAATAAACTTTATATGTAAATGGGGTAGAAAATGCCTAGTTTAACATGGTGGCTTCACTTTGCATGTTTAAAAATTATAAAATATGGTTTAGGGCAGAACAGTTCCAAACCTAAAATATGCATATGGGGATTTACCGGAAATGTTGTTCGTTGCTTCCGGGCTCATTTAAACTTGACTAGATAGGTAGTTTTACTTTGCTTCACCCTCTTGCCATGTTTAACAACATTTAATATTGTTGGGTACATAAACAAGATCGAACTAAATAAGTCACGTGGTGTTTCATCAATATGCAACGGAGCTCCACTTAGTTTGTAGGGTTGTTTGTGCACTTTGCCATGCCATGTATCCTTAAACCGGACGTGCATCATACTTGGTTGTGCATCATGCCATGATTATGTGATGGTTGTTTACTATGTTGTTTGCTTCTTTCCGGTGTTGCTTCTTCAGGTTGGTTCCGATAACGTCGTGTGTGTGAGGATCCGCTCGACTACGTCCGTTTATCTTCTTCATGGACTCGTTCTTCTTCCTTGCGGGATTTCAGGCAAGATGACCATACCCTCGAAATCACTTCTATCTTTGCTTGCTAGATGCTCGCTCTTTTGCTATGCCTATGCTGCGATACCTACCATTTGCTTATCATGCCTCCCATGTTGTTAAACCAAGCCTCTAACCCACCTTGTCCTAGCAAACTGTTGTTTGGCTATGTTACCGCTTTGCTCAGCGCCTCTTATAGCGGTGTTAGTTGCAGGTGAAGATTGAAGTTTGTTCCTTGTTGGAACATGGACATGTTCTTCCTTGTGGGAACATGTTTACTTGTTGGGATATCACTATATATCTTATTTAATTAATGCATCTATATACTTGGTAAAGGGTGGAAGGCTCGGCCTTATGCCTGGCATTTTGTTCCACTCTTGCCGCCCTAGTTTCCGTCATATCGGTGTTATGTTCCCGGATTTTGCGTTCCTTACGCGGTTGGGTAATAATGGGAACCCCTTGATAGTTCGCCTTGAATAAAACTCCTCCAGCAATGCCCAACCTTGGTTTTACCATTTGCCTCACCACCACCTACTTTTCCCTTGGGAGTTACTCTCTCGAGGGTCATCATTATTTTAACCCCCCCCCCCCGGGTCCAGTGCTCCTCTGACTGTTGGTCCAACTTGTCAGCCGCCGGTGGCCACCAGGGGCAACTCTGGGTTGGCCTACCGGAAGTTTGGACAATCCGGTGTGCCCTTAGAAAGAGATATGTGCAGCTCCTATCGGGATTTGTCGGCACATTCAGGCGGTATTGCTGGTTTAGTTTTACCTTGTCGAAATGTCTTGTAACCGGGATTCCGAGTCTGATCGGGTCTTCCCGCTAGAAGGAATATCCTTCGTTGACCGTGAGAGCTTGTGATGGGCTAAGTTGGGACACCCCTGCAGGGATTTGAACTTTCGAAAGCCGTGCCCGCGGTTATGGGCAGATGGGAATTTGTTAACGTCCGGTTGTAGAAAACCTGAAGTTGACCTTAATTAAAAATGCATCAACCGCGTGTGTAACCGTGATGGTCTCTTTCCGGCGGAGTCCGGGAAGTGAACACGGTGTTGGAGTAATGCTTGACGTAGGTTGTTCTAGGATCACTTCTTGATCATACTTTTATCGACCGTGCTTTGCCTTCTCTTCTCGCTCTTATTTGCGTATGTTAGCCACCATATATGCTAGTCGCTTTCTGCAGCTCCACCTCATACCTTTTACCTTACCCATAAGCTTAAATAGTCTTGATCGCGAGGGTGTGAGATTGCTGAGTCCCCGTGACTCATAGATACTTCCAAAACCAGCTTGCAGGTGTCGATGAGTCCGTGCAGATGACGCAACCAAGCTCAGGAGGAGCTCGATGAAGATCTTGTCCTTTGTGTTGTTTCATTCTAGTTGATCCGTAGTGGAGCCTAGTTGGGGTCGATCGGGGACCTTGTCACATTTGGGGTTCTTCTTTTATTTTGGTTCCATAGTCGGACCTTGATTGTATTTGATTGTTGTAATGTTGTATTCATGTATTGTGTGAAGTGGCGAGTGTAAGAAAACTATGTATCTCTTTTCCCTTATTGTATTACATGGGTTGTTTGCGAAGATTACCTCACTTGCGACATTGCTTTCAATGCGGTTATGCCTCTAAGTCATGCTTCGACACGTGGGAGATATAGCCGCATCAAGGGCGTTACAAGTTGGTGGCTCTCCCCGACCTTAGGAGCCCCCACTGCTTGATCGAATTAGCAGACGAGTTGAGTCTAGAAAAATGTTTTGAGTCATTTAGGAATTATATATCAGAGAGTTTAGGAATTCTTTTTACTCCTCGGTCCCTTCATCGCTCTGGTAAGGCATCCTGACGTAGAGTTTTGACTCTTCTCTTCTCAAATTTCACTAAAAAGAATTTTAGGATCACACGGGAATCTTGGAATTGTTCTGATGGTTTTGTGACGAGAACATTGTTCTTGGTGCCTCCTGACATTTAGGGGTTGTGGCAGTGTCCCAGGGAGTTGAGCTCCGAGGTGTTGTCGTCACAATTTTATCATTGCAGTTCTAGAATACCTGAGTTTAGTTTCGCCGACATCAAAAATCTCTTTTATGCAGTTGTTGGTGAGATAACCTCGACGCCACCCAGTACTGGGGCGGGAGTTCGGGAGTATTGCCATAACTTGTATAACGGATGCTTTTCGAAGGTTGAGGTAGCCGATTTCCGAAGGTTTCTTGGTTATGTGTTGAAGGATGGATACATCTGGATGTAGGATTTGCTAGTTTTGGGTGAGATATTGTGCTTCCCCTGTATCCCCAACACCTGATTGCATAACCGGAAAGGTTCGGGAGTTTCATAGGTGGGAATTCAAGTAGCTCTTAGGTTATCTTTCCGACAGATGTATGATATGAAATTGGGGTTCGGCGTCTAGTGGTCCGCCTATTCACGGTTGGTTTTACAGTGGTCTCATTGTGTCTTAAAGAGTCCTTGGCTATGCTGACTCAGGGACGCTTCATATGTCATGTGCACTGCCTTGTACATGATGGTGCTGTACGATCGAGCCCGTGTAGGCCCCACCACGAAAACTTTGGACGAAATTTCTATCATATGTTTGTTCCGGCTTATTCTGCAAGCCAATCTTTTGTTTTTTGTTTTGAGTTGTGGTATTCGAGTTGCTTCGAAGTCAAATGTTGATTCCATACCTTTCCTAAGTGGTGTTCTCATACTCCTATGTGAATAATAATCCTCCTTGATAATCGAGATTGTTATGCCAATCTTGTTCAACTGGTGTGCTTCTCTTCAAGTGGATCCGATCATTTCAACATCCGCAAGATCAATTCTAAGTTTCTCAATGGTGTTCGTTTCATCCATTCCAAATTGTCTTTGTTTTTCCCACCCTCCCTCCCTTTGTTTTTCTTCAAGGACCCAGATTTCTTATTCAAGTATCCTTTTATTGCGGTGAAGTCTTTCCATTCTTTTCCGTCAATGTTCTTATCTGGTGATTCTCATGAAGATGCTCCACAAGTTCACCATTCTTTATTCTTTTCATCTCCGATGGATTCAAGTCAAGATTTGTCGATTATATCCTTTTATCGTTTATAATACCTTCTCTTGCCGGTGCACCTCTAAATCATTAACTTTTCGTTATTCATTTGTTCCGGAGTGCTGAAGATATATCAAAGATTCGTGTTTCCACTTTTCTTTCATTCAAGCTGTTTCGAGGATGTTATATCATTCAAGCCATTCAATTAAAATTGGCACAATCTATTTTTTTTTAATCATTTCAACGGTGTTTCTTTTGAGTGGGCCCTAACCCACAGGTCTTTTCCCAGGATCTTACCTGACTCTTCTTATTTTCCCGGAGGTATTCTCAAATTCTTTTCGAAGTTTGACGTAAGAATGATTTATCATCAGTCAAATGTCTTCTCCAAGATCTGTCAAAATCTTTTCATTGTTGGCTCAACCTCTTCGTTTTGATTATTCTAGAGTGTCTTAATAATTTGGTGGTGTTCCTCATCGACATTCTCAGATTTTGAAGACTGAATAAGAGTTTCTCTTTAATCTTGCTCCATTATCTTCAAGATTCATGGTGCTAGCTTCATGTCATCCTCTCATAATTGTTTTCGATTGTGAAAATTCTTTCCACCCATCCGGAGCATTTCATGAGTTGTTTTTCCATTTCTTTCCTCCGAAGGCCATCTTTTCAAATTTTATTCATTTCAGCTTCCAGCTCTCGCTCTCCAAAACCTACCGGTGCTTCTTTCAAATATCCTCTTATCAGTTCGCGATCTCTTCGTTCTCATGTATCTTAACTCTCTAATGTATGTTCGTTCATTTGTTAATTCTTCCCGGTACTTCGATATCTTCCTTTGATCGTTTTCAATTCTTACGGTGGTTCGTTCAAGAGTTCTTTTCCTTGGTTATCATATAAATTCATTCATTGTTTCGATTCCTACCGGTGGTTCATTGAAGACCTTCTTAAGTTTGCGCTATATCCCTCTTAACCTTTTCTACGTGAATAATTAGTATGTCAAATCCGTTGTTTGTCATTAATTTAAATTGGTGAAGGATATGCATAACGTAATCCTTATTCTTGTTCATCCAAGTGTTAAACTCCTTATTCCAGAGGCTCATCAAATTCTCGGTTTCACTTGTTTCATCTTTTCTTTCCCGGAGTTCCAAGCTCTAATTATCACGGAGATCCATCTAAATCATTGCAAGGGTTCACCTTGTGTTTTCAATTTCTCTTTCTTTTCATTCCTTTGTTTACCGGAGTTCTTCATGGAGGTTCTACATGATGGTTCATCAAAGATTTAATTCCTTCTCGAAGTTTTTCATTGAGATTCTTTTCAGAGGAGCTCAAGAATTCTTCATCTTGCAATCTGGAGTGCAATTCTTCCTTCCGTATCATTGGAGGTGGTATTATGTCATTCTTGATAGTTTGAGTCATGCTTCATGATTCACTTGTTGTTAAGAATGAGGTATATTAAATCCATCACCCTCTTTGTTGGAGTTATCTTGTGTCTTGTTTATGGTGCTCATAAATGACCCAAGTTCTTCTTTTACCCTCCCGATGCAATAACTTTCTCGTCTCCTTGTTCATATCAATCCAATTCTTCTTCCCGTGAGTGGCAGGTTGTCACCTCATAATTTGAGATGTATTCCATAAGACCATATCAAGATTATTCTTTTCGTTGTTGGTTTTCCAACAACTCCGTTCTAGCATTTGTTGTAAGTGTGCTATCTCAAGATCTTGTTTCCCTTCATTCATTTCATTCCATTATTTCATTTCTTCCGAAGGCATTGTGATGTTGCACTCTTCGACCCATCACCCCTTTTGTTGTCAAAGATCATGTTCTCTCCTTTTGCTTCCATTCAACCGGAGTGTCGTGTTTTCATTCGAGCTCTCTCATCTTATCAAGTTTTACCTCCATTCTCAACCGGAGTGCTGTCTAAAATCGTTCTTACCCATGGTGCCATTCTTTCAATAGTTCCGGAGGCAGTGTGCTGTTGATTTCATCAAGGATCCTCATCTTGTCAAGATCATGTTCGATTCCTTCCATTTACAGTCGGAGTGCCATCCAAATTGCATCATTCTTATTCCTTCTCTATCTTGTTTTAACCGGAGTGTTGTCGTAATTGATCCTTATCGTTCCTTGTGCATCTTGTTCTACCGGAGTGTTTGCATGTACTTATTGTCCATTGCAATCCTTTTCTTTTGTCTTTCAACCTACAAGGTTCTCATAATGTTCCTTGTTCCTCTTTTGCTAATGGAGTGCTTTCAACTTCGTTTATCTCCGTTGTACTCTTTTCTCGAAATGGCTTAACCTTTTCAAGGTTCTTTGGTTTCACTCGTTTGTCAAAGGAGCAACTTAGTTTTACCTCTTCTTTTTCTTTTCCGTTGTCCCTCCAGTGCCATTCTAGATCTCGGGACGAGATCCTCTCGTAGTGGTGGAGTGTTGTGACGCCCCGAGACCGACGCGCCAGGTGTCTTCCAGTTATTCGCCGGCGTTGCCATGTCATTTGCTTGCGTGTTGCATTTCATCATGTCATCATGTGCATTGCATCATCATGTTTTCAAAACCTGCATCCGTCCGGGTTCCCTAGTGCCATCCATTGTCCGTTCTGAGCCCAGACACACTTGCACGCGCCCGTGGCATGTCCAAAATAGTATTTTATAACTGGCCGGAAAATGTTCTCGGAATGGGACGAGAGTTGACGTGCGGTCTTATTATAGTGTAGATAGACCGCCTGTCAAGTTTTATCGCATTCGGAGTTCGTTTGATAGCCCAACCATTAAACTATACCGGCAATATAGCCGGTCAAACGTCGGGCGTTTTCGTTCTCCGGAGACAGACGCCGGGTCTGTCTCTCTTCTCTCCTCTCAGCCCGAGGCCTTCTGCACAGCCCACAAGCTCCAACCTACCCCTCTTTGCGTCCGGAGCCGTCCGATGCGATCGCACGGTCCGAAAACCCCTCTCTGCTCAGTTATTAGACCCCCTCGCGCGTCCGAAAAGCTTCCCGAACCCGAACTGGACTTTCGTCACCGTTGGATCCGGAACATCCCCAAACATCTACAAAATATCTCCATTTTCTTAATTGGGCCCCCTAACCTATTTATCCGAGACCGTCCGATTTTAATCGAGGGCCCAGATGCACCCCAAATCCACTTGCTATATATACTTGAGGTCCAACCCTAAAAATTAGGAGGCTTGTCCCATCAGTGCAATCCCGCCGCCGCCACCCAGTCTGGATCCATCTCGGGATCCATCCCCTCCTCCTCGATTTCAGCCACCAGCCACCCATCGCTCTCCACTGCTTCATCCACCGATCCAATCCATCCACCCCACCCGGACGGACCAGCCACCTCCTCGTTTTGCATCCTCGTCCAACCAAGCAGCACAGCCCATCGTGTGCCGCCTTCCTCGAGGAGGAGCTCGACCTGCTGCCGGCGATCACCCCCGGCATCAAGTAACAAGACCGCTACCCCGTTCCCCTTCCCCTTCTTTTCCCTCTCTGGTTTCCTCTCCCGCTGCTCATCCCTCTGCTCATTTCCTTTGGATAGGGGACCTCCATGGACGAACGCTAAGGCTGCTAAGAGGATCCATATGTCGCCGACTTGCCTCTGCTCCGCCTCCCTCTCCAAATCTGCTCCATTCCCGGCGCCCTCCGTCTTGCTTGCCGCCGGAGCTCCAAGCAGATGCCGTCCGGAGCATGAAATGCCGCGCCCGGATCCGCTCGTCTCCGTCGCCAGCGCCAAGTCCCTCGCCTCGCCGTCCTGCGCCTGGAGCCGCGCCCCTCCGTCGTCTCTTCCTCTAGCCACCGCAGCAGGCGGGCCTCCGCATCCGGCCATGCCGCCGGCAAGCCCTGCCTCCTCGCCTGCGCCTCAAGTCCGCCCCCGCATCGTCCCGGGCCTCCCTCGCTTCGCCTTGGTCTGCCGCTGCCCTCGTTGTTCACCAGGGTGGGACCCCGATCTGGATCTCTCTCCTGCCGGGTCCAAGCCGCCGCCGTCCCAGGCTTCGACAGCCGCGCCACCCCACCGGAGTCCTCTGTCGCCGGCCTCCGCTCGCTCTGCTTCGAGCAGAGATGAACCTCTGCAGCCGCCACGCCCCTGCTTCTCTGCGCTGAAGATGAGCTAGCGGTGCCCGCGTTGACTCCCTCCGTTTCGACCGAGCCGGCCCACTGTTTCTTTCCTAGCAAGGCCCGACTCTAGCGTCGTCGTGGGCCGTGTGAGCCAAGGTCTAGCCCAGCCGCTGCTAGATCCAAGCCCAGCACCACCAAAACCTACCTACCTCGCTAGATCTGGGCTATGGCCTATGGTGAGACCCCCATCGCCTCTACTCCGGTTGGCCCAGCCAGATTCGGCCCATATCATGTTTTTTTTGTTCTGCGTTTTTAGTATTTAATTTTCAGAGACGCCAGTTTTGCAGTTTAGCCCCTAAAAATCATGCATATTTTAACTCACAAACCGTGCATCATATATAAAAACTTTATATATGAAACTTGCTTAAAATTGTGTCTAGTTTCATAATATGTCACTTTCATCCATGTTCAAAATGTTTAAAATGTCATTTGTTTTAATTTGCTTAAATAACATGCTAAAATGCTTTAATTCATAACTAAATAACCGTAGCTCGGATTCTAATAAACTTTATATGTAAATGGGGTAGAAAAATGCCTAGTTTAACATGGTGGCTTCACTTTGCATGTTTAACAAATATAAAATATGGTTTAGGGCAGAACAGTACCAAACCTAAAA
Source organism: Triticum monococcum (assembly GCA_034509565.1). Taxonomy (NCBI): domain Eukaryota; kingdom Viridiplantae; phylum Streptophyta; class Magnoliopsida; order Poales; family Poaceae; genus Triticum; species Triticum monococcum. The sequence continues at coordinate 68,597,012 of CM067843.1, read as the reverse complement.
TATGCATATGGGGATTTACCGGAAATGTTGTTCATTGCTTCCGGCCTCATTTAAACTTGACTAGATACGTAGTTTTACTTTGCTTCACCCTCTTGCCATGTTTAACAACATTTAATATTGTTGGGTACATAAACAAGATCGAACTAAATAAGTCACGTGGTGTTTCGTCAATATGCAACGGAGTTGCATATTGAGCTCCACTTAATTTGTAGGGTTGTTTGTGCACTTTGCCATGCCATGTATCTTTAAACCGGACATGCATCATACTTGGTTGTGCATCATGCCATGATTATGTGATGGTTGTTTACTATGTTGTTTGCTTCTTTCCAGTGTTGCTTCTTCGGCTTGGTTCCGATAACGTCGTGTGTGTGAGGATCCGCTCGACTACGTCCGTTTATCTTCTTCATGGACTCGTTCTTATTCCTTGCGGGGTCAGGTAAGATGACCATACCCTCGAAATCACTTCTATCTTTGCTTGCGAGATGCTCACTCTTTTGCTATGCCTATGCTGCGATACCTACCATTTGCTTATCATGCCTCCCATGTTGTTAAACCAAGCCTCTAACCCACCTTGTCCTAGAAAACCGTTGTTTGGCTATGTTACCGCTTTGCTCAGCCCCTCTTATAGCGGTGTTAGTTGCAGTAAAGATTGAAGTTTGTTCCTTGTTGGAACATGGAGATGTTGTTCCTTGTGGGAACATGTTTACTTGTTGGGATATCACTATATATCTTATTTAATTAATGCATCTATATACTTGGTAAAGGGTGGAAGGCTCGGCCTTATGCCTGGCGTTTTGTTCCACTCTTGCCGCCCTAGTTTCCGTCATATCGGTGTTACGTTCCCGGATTTTGCGTTCCTTACGTGGTTGGGTAATAACGGGAACCCCTTGACAGTTCGCCTTGAATAAAACTCCTCCAGCAATGCCCAACCTTGGTTTTACCATTTGCCTCACCACCACCTACTTTTCCCTTGGGAGTCGCTCTCTCGAGGGTCATCATTATTTTAACCCCCCTCCCCTGGGCCAGTGCTCCTCTGAGTGTTGGTCCAACTTGTCAGTCGCTGGTGGCCACCAGGGGCAACTCTGGGCTGGCCTACCGGAAGTTTGGACAATCCGGTGTGCCCTGAGAAAGAGATATGTGCAGCTCCTATCGGGATTTGTCGGCACATTCGGGCGGTGTTGCTGGTTTAGTTTTACCTTGTCGAAATGTCTTGTAACCGGGATTTCGAGTCTGATTGGGTCTTCCCGCTAGAAGGAATATCCTTCGTTGACCGTGAGAGCTTGTGATGGGCTAAGTTGGGACACCCCTGCAGGGATTTGAACTTTCGAAAGCCGTGCCCGCGGTTATGGGCAGATGGGAATTTGTTAACATCCGGTTGTAGAAAACCTGAAGTTGACCTTAATTAAAAATGCATCAACCGCGTGTGTAACCGTGATGGTCTCTTTCCGGCGGAGTCCGGGAAGTGAACACGGTGTTGGAGTAATGCTTGACGTAGGTTGTTCTAGGATCACTTCTTGATCATACTTTTATCGACCATGCTTTGCCTTCTCTTCTCTCTCTTATTTGCGTATGTTAGCCATCATATATGCTAGTCGCTTGCTGCAGCTCCACCTCATACCTTTTACCTTGCCCATAAGATTAAATAGTCTTGATTGCGAGGGTGTGAGATTGCTGAGTCCCCGTGACTCACAGATACTTCCAAAACCAGCTTGCAGGTGCCGACGAGTCCGTGCAGATGACGCAACAAAGCTCAAGAGGAGCTCGATGAAGATCTTTTCCTTTGTGTTGTTTCGTTCTAGTTGATCCGTAGTGGAGCCCAGTTGGGGTCGATCGGGGACCTTGTCGCATTTGGGGTTCTTCTCTTATTTTGGTTCCATAGTCGGACCTTGATTGTATTTGATTGTTGTAATGTTGTATTCATGTATTGTGTGAAGTGGCGAGTGTAAGCCAACTATGTATCTCTTTTCCCTTATTGTATTACATGGGTTGTTTGCGAAGATTACCTCACTTGCGACATTGCTTTCAATGCGGTTATGCCTCTAAGTCGTGCTTCGACACGTGGGAGATATAGCCTCATCAAGGGCGTTACAGATAGTTATATTTTTGAATTCATTCACGATGCTACTGAAAATTATTATGAGGGAGGAACATATGCTTGTAGGAATTGCAATAATATCAAGTTTCCTCTCTATGTGCTTAAAGTTTTGAAGTTTTGCTTGCATTACCTTCCTGTGCAAGTTGATTCTTGTTCCCATAAGTTGTTTGCTCAAAAAATCCCTATGCATAGGAAGTGGGTTATACTTAAATGTGCTAGTCATATTCTTCATGATGCTCTCTCTATATTTCAATTCTTATCTTTTATGTGAGCATCATTGAAATCATCATGCCTAGCTAGGGGCGTTAAATGATAGCGCTTGTTGGGAGGCAACCCAACTTTAATTTTGTTCCTTGCCTTTTGTTCCTATTTAGTAATAAATAATTTATCTACCCTCTGTTTAGATGTGGTTTTATGCTTTTAATTAGTTTTTGTGCCAAGTAGAACCATTGGGAAGACTTGGGGAAAGTCTTGTTGATCATGCTGTAAAAAAACAGAAACTTTAGCGCTCGCGAGAATTGCTGCCATCTTTATTTGGAAAGTGCTATTTCACTAATTATTTTTGCAGATGATTAATATATAAATTCCTCAGGTCCAGAAATTTATTTGAGAATTTGATGAGTTCCATAAGTATACGTTTGATTTAGATTACTACAGACTGTTCTGTTTTTGACAGATTCTGTTTTTCAACTTTTTGTTTACTTATTTTGATGAATCTATGGCTAGTAAAATAGTTTATAAACCATAGAGAAGTTGGAACACAGTAGGTTTAACACCAATATAAATAAATAATGAGTTCATTACAGTACCTTGAAGTGGTGTTTTGTTTTCTTTCGCTAACGGAGCTTATGAGTTTTCTGTTAAGTTTTGTGTTGTGAAGTTTTCAAGTTTTGGGTAAGGATTCGATGGACTATGGAATAAGGAGTGGCAAGAGCCTAAGCTTGGGGATTCCCGAGGCACACCAAGGTAATATTCAAGGATAGCCAAGAGCCTAAGCTTGGGGATGCCCTGGAAGGCATCCCCTCTTTCGTCTTCGTTCATCCGTAACTTTACTTGGAGCTATATTTTTATTTGCCACATGATATGTGTTTTGCTTGGAGCGTCAATTTATTTTTTTATGATTTGCTTTCTGTTTTTTAGAACAATTTTTTGCATCTTTTATTTCAATAAAAGTGGCATTGATAGCCTTTACTATGCCTATTTTAGAAGTCCACATGATGCTGTTTGAAAACAGAAAGTTTACCGCTGTTGCAATAATTCCCTAGAAAATTTAGAATGTGATAAAATGTTGAAACCTTTTGCATATTAGGCTCTGATAAATTTACTACAGTGGGAATTTTCTTTCATAATTTTTGGAGCTAGGGAAGTATGGATGTTGCTGCATTCTTTACAGACTGTCTTGTTTAGGCAGATTGCTGTTATGTTTGCATTGTTTACATATGTTTGCTTCTTTAATGATTCTATTTGAGGATAGGACGATTAAATATGCAGAGGCATTTAGTAAGCAATTTTGAATAATAATTTTAGGGATTTGCTACAGTAGAGTATGATAAGGTTTTGGCAATGGTTTATACTAACTTATCTCACGAGTCCTTGCTGAGTTTTGTGTGGATGAAGCTTTTGAGATTTAGGGAGACCTTGATATGAGAGGAATTAAGTAGACACAAAAGATCAAGCTTGGGGATGCCCAAGGCACCCCAAGATAATATTTCGAGAAGTATCAAGCATCTAAGCTTGGGGATGCCCTGGTTGGCATCCCACCTTTCTTCTTCAACAACTATCGGTTAGTTTCGGTTGATCCTAAGTTTTTGCTTCTTCACATGATGTTTGCCATTCTTAGAATGTCATTTTATTTTAGTATGCTTGCTGTTTGAATAGAATACCAAGATATGACATTATTAAATGTTAGATAGTCTTCACATAGTTGCATAATTATTTGACTACTCATTGATCTTCACTTATATCTTTCGGAGTAGTTTGTCATCTGCTCTAGTGCTTCACTTTTATCTTTTAGAGCATGGTGGTAGTTTTATTTTGAAGAAATAGATGAACTCTCATGCTTCACTTATATTATTTTGAGAGTCTTTAGAACAGCATGGCAATTTGATTAAAATCCTAATATGCTAGGTATACAAGATTAGTAAAAACTTTCATATAGAGTATTGAATACTAAGAGAAGTTTGATGCTTGATGATTGTTTTAAGATATGGAGGTAATAATATCAAAGTCGTGCTAGTTGAGTAGTTGTGAAATTGAGAAATGCTTGTGTTGAAGTTTGCAAGTCCCGTAGCATGCACCTATGGTAAACGTTATGCAAGAAATTTGAAACATGAGGTGTTATTTGATTGTCTTCCTTATGAGTGGCGGTCGGGGACGAGCGATGGTCTTTTCCTACCAATCTATTGCCCTAGGAGCATGCGCGTAGTGCCGAGGTTTTTGATGACTTGTAGATTTTTGCAATAAGTATGTGAGTTCTTTATGACTAATGTTGAGTCCATGGATTATACACACTCTCACCCTTCCATCCTTGCTAGCCACTTCGGTACCGTGCATTGCCCTTTCTCACATTGAGAGTTGGCGCAAACTTCGCCGGTGCATCCAAATCCCGTGATATGATACGCTCTTTCACACATAAACCTCCTTATATCTTCCTCAAAACAGCCACCATACCTACCTATTATGGCATTTCCATAGCCATTCCGAGATATATTGCCATGCAACTTTCCATCATTCCGTTCATCATGACATATTCATCATTGTCATATAGCTTAGCATGATCATGTAGTTGACATAGTATTTGTGGCAAAGCCACCGTTCATAATTCTTTAAGACATGTCACTCTTGGTTCATTGCATATCTTGGTACAACGCCGAAGGCATTCATATAGAGTCATCTTTGTTCTAGTATGGAGTTGTAATCATTGAGTTGTAAATAAATAGAAGTGTGATGATCGTCATTATTAGAGCATTGTCCCGAGTGAGGAGTAAAAAAGGAAAAAAAGAAAGGCCATAAAAAAGAGAAGGCCCCAAAAAAGAGAAAGGCCATAAAAAAGAAAAGGCCCAAAAAAATGAGAGAAAAATAGAGAAGGGACAATGTTACTATTCTTTTACCACACTTGTGCTTCAAAGTAGCACCATGATCTTCATAGTAGAGAGTCTCTCATGTTATCACTTTCATATACTAGTGCGAAATTTTCATTATAGAACTTGGCTTGTATATTCCAACAATGGGCCTCCTCAAGTGCCCTGGGTCTTCGTGAGCAAGCAAGTTGGATGCACACCCACTAGTTTCTTTTGTTGAGCTTTCATACATTTATAGCTCTAGTGCATCCGGTGCATGACAATCCCTACTCCTTGCATTAGCATCAGTCGGTGGGCATCTCCATAGCCCATTGATTAGCCTCGTTGATGTGAGACTTTCTCTTTTTTGTCTTCTCCACATAACCCCCTCATTATATTCTATTCCACCCATAGTGCTATGTCCATGGCTCGCGCTCATATATTGCGTGAAAGTTTATAGGTTTGAGATTACTAATGTATGAAACAATTGCTTGGCTTGTCATCGGGGTTGTGCGTGATGAGAGCATTCTTGTGTGAAGAAAATGAAACATGACTAAGCTATATGATTTTGTAGGGATGAACTTTCTTTGGCCATGTTATTTTGAGAAGACATGATTGTTTTGTTAGTATGCTTGAAGTATTATTATTTCTATGTCAATATGAACTTTTGTCTTGAATCTTTCGGATCTGAATATTCATAACACAATTAAGAAGAATCACATTGAAATTATGCCAAGTAGCACTCCGCATCAAAAATTCTGTTTTTATCATTTACCTACTCGAGGACGAGCAGGAATTAAGCTTGGGGATGCTTGATACGTCTCCAACGTATCTATAATTTTTGATTGCTCCATTCTATGTTATCTACTGTTTTGGGAAATATTGGGCTTTATTATCCACTTTTATATTATTTTTGGGACTAACCTATTAACCGGAGGCCTAGACCAGAATTGTTGTTTTTCTGCCTATTTCAGTGTTTCGAAGAAAAGGAATATCAAAAGGAGTCGAAACGGAACGAAATCAACGGGAGGAGTTATTTTTGGAAGGAAATCTACCAAATGGACTTGGACCCCACGTCAGGAGCCAAGGGAGGTGCTCATGAGGGTGGGGGCGCCCCCCTAGGGCGCGCCCCCTGCCTCGTGGGGCCCCCGAAGCTCCGCCGACGTACTTCCTGCACCCATATATACTCACGTACCCTAAAACTTCCATAAGACACAATAGATCGGGAGTTCCGCCGCAAGAAGCCTCCGTAGCCACCGAAAACCAATCTAGACCCGTTCCGGCACCCTGCCGGAGGGGGCAATCCTTCCCCGGTGGGCATCTTCATCATCCCAGTGCTCTCCATGACAAGGAGGGAGTAGTTCTCCCTCGGGGCTGAGGGTATGTACCAGTAGCTATGTGTTTGATCTCTCTCTCTCTCTCTCTCTCTCGTGTTCTTGAGGTGATACGATCTTGATGTATCGCGAGCTTTGCTATTATATTTGGTTCCTATGATGTTTCTTCCCCCCTCTACTATCTTGTAATGAATTGAGTTTCCCCTTTGAAGTTATATTATCGGATTGAGTCTTTAAAGCTTTGAGAACACTTGATGTATGTCTTGCCGTGCGTATCTGTGGTGACAATGGGATACCACGTGATTCACTTGATGTATGTTTTGGTGATCAACTTGTGGGTTCCGCCCATGAACCTATGCATAGGGGTTGGCACATGTTTTCGTCGTGATTCTCCGGTAGAAACTTTGGGGCACTCTTTGAGGTCCTTTGTGTTGGTTGAATGGATGAATCTGAGATTGTGTGACACATTATCGTATAATCATACCCACGGATACTTGAGGTGACATTGGAGTATCTAGGAGACATTAGGGTTTTGATTAATTTGTGTCTTAAGGTGTTATTCTAGTACGAACTCTAGGGCTGTTTGTGACACTTATAGGAATAGCCCAACAGATTGATTGGAAAGAATAACTTTGAGGTGGTTTCGTACCCTACCATAATCTCTTCGTTCGTTCTCCACTATTAGTGACTTCAGAGTGACTCTTTGTTGCATGTTGAGGGATAGTTATGTGATCTAATTGTGTTAGTATTGTTGAGGGAACTTACACTAGCGAAAGTATGAACCCTAGGCCTTATTGATGACCCACAAGTATAGGGGATCTATCGTAGTCCTTTCGATAAGTAGGAGTGTTGAACCCAACGAGGAGCAGAAGGAAATGATAAGCGGTTTTCAGCAAGGTATTCTCTGCAAGTACTGAAATAAGTGGTAACAGATAGTTTTGTGATAGGATAAATTGTAAAGAGCAACAAGTAACAAAAGTAAACAAAGTGCAGCAAGGTGGCCCAATCCTTTTGTAGCAAAGGACAAGCCGGAACAAACTCTTATAATAGGGAAAGCGCTCCCGAGGACACATGGGAATATCGTCAAACTAATTTTCATCACGTTCATATGATTCGCGTTCGATACTTTGATAATTTGATATGTGGGTGGACCGGTGCTTGGGTGATGTTCTTACTTGAACAAGCATCCCACTTATGATTAACCTCTATTGCAAGCATACGCAACTACAACAAAAGTATTAAGGTAAACCTAACCATAGCATGAAACATATGGATCCAAATCAGCCCTTTACGAAGCAACGCATAAACTAGGGTTTAAGCTTCTGTCACTCTAGCAACCCATCATCTACTTATTACTTCCCAATGCCTTCCTCTAGGCCCAAATAATGGTGAAGTGTTATGTAGTCGACGTTCACATAACACCACTAGAGGCTAGACAACATACATCTTATCAAAATATCAAACGAATATCAAATTCACATGACTACTCATAGCAAGACTTCTCCCTTGTCCTCAGGAACGAACGTAATTACTCACAAAGCATATTCATGTTCATAACCAGAGGGGTAATAATATGCATATATGATCTCAACATATGATCTTCCACCAAATAAACCAACTAGCATCAACTACAAGGAGTAATCAACACTACTAGCAACCTACTAGCACCAATTCCGGACTTTGAGACAAGAATTGGATACAAGAGATGAACTAGGGTTTGGAGATGAGATGGTTGAGGGAGTCCTTGATTAGGGGGTGTTCGGATAGCCGAACTATACCTTCAAGCCGGACTCCTGGACTATGAAGATACAAGATTGAAGACTCCGTCCCGTGTCCGGAAGGGACTTTCCTTGGCGTGGAAGGCAAGCTTGGCGATACAGATGTTCAGATCTCCTACCATTGTAACCGACTCTATGTAACCCTAACCCTATCCGGTGTCTATATAAACCGGAGGGTTTTAGTCCGTAGAACAACATACACATCAACAATCATACCATAGCTTCTAGGGTTTAGCCTCTCTGATCTCGTGGTAGATCAACTCTTGTAATACCCATACCATCAATATTAATCAAGCAGGACGTAGGGTTTTACCTCCATTGAGAGGGCCCGAACCTGGGTAAAACTTCGTGTCCCCTGCCTCCTGTTACCATCTGGCCCAGACGCACAGTTCGGGACCCCCTACCCGAGATCCGTCGGTTTTGACACTGACATTGGTGCTTTCATTGAGAGTTCCTCTGTGCCGTCGACGTCAGGCCCGATGGCTCCTACGATCATCAATGGCGATGCAGTCCACGGTGAGACCTTCCTCCCCGGACAGATCTTCATCTTCGGTGGCTTCGCACTGCGGGCCGATTCACTTGGCCATCTAGAGCAGATCGGAAGCTATGCCCCTGGCCGTCAAGTCAGATTCGGAAGTTTAAACTACACGGCTGACATCCACGGGGACTTAATCTTCGACGGATTCGAACCACTGCCGAGCGCGCCGCACTGTCACGACGAGCATGATCTAGCTCTGCCGCCGAGCAGTGCCCTGGAGGCCGCACCCGCGTCGGCTCCAACCCCTAGTTCGGAGTCGGCCGCGCCGATCGAGGACGAGCGGTTGGACACCGCCTCGGGGGCTGAGATCCCAACGGCAGTTGAGCCGAACACCAGCCCCATACCCTGCAAGACTCGTGACTCCATGGAGCCGGATTCTTCTCCGGACTCCGAACTCTCCGCGCCCCTGCCGAGCGAATCCGATTGGACGCGGATCATGGAGTTCACGGCCGCGGACGTCTTTCAGCACTCGCCTTTCAACGATATCCTGAAGTCACTGAAGTCTCTCTCTTTATTAGGAGAGCCCTGGCCGGACTACGGTCAGCAAGGTTGGGATTCGGACGATGAAGAAATTCAAAGCCCACCCACCACCCACTTTGTTGCCACTGTTGACAACTTAACCGACATGCTCGACTTTGACTCCGAAGACATCGACGGTATGGACGCCGATGAAGGAGATGATGAAGAACCAGCACCTACTAGGCCCTGGAAAGCCACCTCATCATATGACATATACATGGTGGACACCCCAAAAGAGGGAGAGGGCGATGGAACAGCGGAGGATGACCCCTCCAAGAAATAGCAAAAGCGCCGGCGTCAGCGGCGCCGCTCAAAATCCCGCCAACACAAAAACGGCGATTCCAGCACGAGAGATAATAATACCCCGGAAAGCGCCGAAGAACATCCCCCCGAGCAAGATTTAGCACAGGAGGATGGAGAAACTAGCCCTCATGAAAGAGCGGCTGACAGAGAGGTCGAGGACAATAATTGTATGCCTCCCTCCGAAGACGAGGCAAGCCTTGACGACGACGAATTCGCTGTGCCAGAGGATCCCGTCAAACAAGAGCGTTTTCAACGCAGGCTTATGGCCACGACAAGAAGCCTCAAGAAAAAACAGCAACAGCTTAAAGCTGATCAAGATCGGCTAGTCGATAGATGGATTGAAGTCCTTGCGGTCGAAGAGCATAAACCCGAACGCCCCTCCAAGTGCTACCCGAAGCGCGGGTTGCTACCCCGATTAGAGGAGGAAGCACTCGACACGGCCAATAGGCCACCTCGTGACCGCGACAGAGAGGCCTCATGGCCCTCCACCCAAGCCGCACCCCATACCAAGGCACGGGAATACACGCCGGACTTACGCGACATGTTGGAGGACAAGACAAGACAAACAAGATCGATCTACGGATCGCGTAGGCACCCCACGGCTCGAAACGACAACCGTCACGCCGGCCACAAATTCGGCAGGGCCGAACACAGTAGACAAAGCTCATTGGAGCTACGTCATGATATCGCCCAATACAGAGGCGCCGCACACCCATTGTGCTTCACAGACGAAATCATGGATCATCAAATCCCCAAGAGTTTCAAACTCGTAAACATCGAATCATATGATGGCTCAACAGACCCCGCGGTATGGATCGAGGATTATCTCCTTCATATCCACATGGCCCGCGGCGATGATTTCCACGCCATCAAATACCTGCCACTCAAGCTTAAAGGACCAGCCCGGCAGTGGCTTAACAGCCTGCCAACAGGGTCAATCAGCTGTTGGGAGGACCTAGAAGCCGCATTCCTCGACAATTTCCAGGGCACTTATGTGCGACCCCCAGACGCTGACGACCTAAGCCACGTAATTTAGCAGCCAGATGAATCGGCCAGGCAATTCTGGACACGGTTCCTAACAAAGAAAAATCAAATACTCGACTGTCCAGGCGCAGAGGCCTTAGCAGCCTTCAAGCATAATATCCGCGACGAGTGGCTTGCCCGGCACCTAGGACAGGAGAAGCCGAAATCTATGGCAGCACTCACGGCACTCATGACCCGCTTTTGCACAGGAGAAGACAGCTGGCTTGCTCGTAGCAACAACATGACCAAGAACCCTGGTCGTTCGGACACCAGGGACATTAGTGGCAGGTCGCGTCGCAACCAGCAGAAGCGCCGCATCAACGGCGACAATGCTAAGGATACAGCAGTTCATGCCGGATTCAGAGGCTCTAAATCCGGTCAACGGAAAAAGTCATTCAAAAGGAATCCTGGGGGCCCGTCCAGCTTGGACCGAATAGTCGACCGCTTGTGCCAAATACATGGCACCCCCGAAAAGCCGGCCAATCACACCAACAGGGACTATTGGGTGTTCAAGCAGGCAGGCAGATTAAGCGGCGACAATGAAGACAAGGGGTTGCATAGCGATGACGATGAGGAGCCCCAGCCGCCGAACAACAATGGACAGAAGGGTTTTCCCCCACAAGTGCGGACGGTGAACATGATATATGCCACCCACGTCCCCAAGAGGGAGCGGAAGCGCGCATTAAGGGACGTATACGCGGTAGAGCCAGTCGCCCGATTACCTTTGATCGAAGAGACCATCCCACTAGCATCCGTCATGGCGGATTCGCCGCATTGGTTCTCGACCCAATTATTGACGGATTTCATCTCACTAGAGTCCTTATGGACGGCGGCAGTAGCCTGAACTTGCTTTACCAGGATACAGTGCGGAAAATGGGCATAGATCCCTCGAGGATTAAGCCCGCCAAAACGACCTTTAAAGGCGTAATACCAGGTGTAGAGGCTAGCTGCACAGGCTCAGTCACACTTGGAGTGGTCTTCGGATCTCCAGATAATTTCCGAAGCGAGGAGTTAATCTTCGACATAGTCCCGTTCCGCAGTGATTATCATGCACTGCTCGGGTGAATCGCATTTGCCAAGTTCAATGCGGTCCCGCACTATGCATACCTTAAGCTCAAGATGCCAGGCCCTCGAGGAGTAATTACGGTCAATGGAAACACCGAATGCTCCCTCCGTACGGAGGAGCACACTGCGGCCCTCGCAGCGGAAGTACAAAGCAGCCTTTCCAGGAAGTTCTCCAGTCCGGCCATTCAACGACCGGACACCGTCAAGCGCGGCCGGAGTAACCTACAACAAGACCGCCTGGCATGTTCCGAGCAGGCATAGCAATTCGGCCCCGACCCCAACCCTCGCAAAAAGGCGACGCCAGTACTTCGCGTCCATAACTACGCTCTGGAGATACTCTGGGCATAGGGGGAGGGGCACCATCACGGCACGCCCAAAACACAGCTTAAACCGCACCAGGGGCTACCGATTTTTTACTTTTCTCTTACTTTCAGGACTCTACTCTCCGGAAGGACTGTTCGGCAGTTCAACTACCGCACAAACGATGCAAGAACCAGGAAGCAGACAAGCCATGCCGCATTACGGAAATCACAGGTGGTCTCTATCACGAGCAGTATACCTGTTTCGCATACTATTCCGCAGCTTGCCCCTGGAGCAGACATGTTAAATAGTCCAACTTTTCGTTTATCACATTGCTTGTATCGTTCTGCTTTGATCGCATCCATTTTAATGAACAATGCATAGCTTTTGTCTATTTTTTGCATTACCTTTTTCTCCTTAATGACATGTTGCACCCGTACACCTTGGTATGGCCAAAATACGCCAGGGGCTTCAATACCCCTCAACATGGTGTAAGAAGTCCGAACACTTTCACAAGTGCGACACCCCGAACTTATAGCATTATATGCATTGGCTCCGAATCATGTCTTGGGTCAATAGTTGGGTTTGCCCGGCTCCTATGTTTTGGTGCCTTACGTTCCACTATATCGGCTAAGGTAGCACTAGGAGAACCACTGTGATTGTGCCCCAGTTGAGCTGGTCCGAGCACCTCAGTGGAGAAAGCTAAAACTGACCGTCATGATGAGGCGAGAGTTGGTCGCTGTTCGAGAGGTCTTTTCGAGTCCTTAAAGACTTATGCCGCTTAGGGCGAGGAGTCGGCTCTGTCCGGCCAAGGCGTGGATAGCGCCCCGAACTCGGTCTTCCGAATACTAGGGGCTTCGCCAAAATTTAAAATTATAGAATTCTATGGCTAAGTGAGAGTGTTCACGCATTATAGTCCGATTGCCTCGTTCGTTGGGCTGAGCGCCTCCCTCGAAGGACCCAAATATGGGAAAAAGAGCGCCCAGGTTTATCCCCGAACACCCCAGCACTAGCGGCAAGGGGGCAGAAGCCAACGACTCACCATCTCTTAGTATTGATAAACAGCCGCACAGAAGGTAATATTTTAAATTCAAGCAGCATTGCTTAGCGCATATGAACAAGTTTTCAGCGCACAGGATAACACGAGCGGGTTTTATTCAAAAAATACATCATTGGTACATTCATCCGCAACAAGGCAGGCACCCCTCAGAACATCCTTATAATAATTCTCGGGCTTGCGATGCTCTTTCCACGGTGGTGGCCCGTCCTTCACAAGCTTCTCTGCATCTAGCTTGCCCCAGTGCACCTTAGCACGGGCAAGGGCCCTACGGACACCTTCGATGGAGACGGAGCGCTTGATGTCTTCAAGCCTCAGACAGGCCTCCACCAGCCGCCGCACCAGCCCGAAATAGCTCCCAGGCAGGGCCTCTCCAGGCCACAGCCGAACTAGGAGGCCCTTCATGGCCTGTTCGGCCGCCTTGTGGAGCTCGACCATTGCTTCAACTGGTCGCTCAGGGGCATGGGGTGTCCGGCCTCAGCGTACTGCGACCAAAACACCTTCTCCGTCGAGCTGCCCTCCTCGGCTTGATAGAATGCGACGGCATCAGATACACTCCGGGGAAGATCTACGAACACTCCTGGAGAGCTCCGGATTCGGGTAAGTAACAGGTAACTCACGTTTATGTGTTTGCTTTGCATAAAGAATGCCTTACCCGCCGCAATCTTCTTCACCTCATCCAACTCCTTGAGGGTCCTCTGGGACTCGGCCTTGGCAGACTTGGCATTCTCTATAGCTGCAGCGAGCTCGGATGCTCGCGTCTTCGAGTCAAGCTCCAAACTCTCATGTTTCTTCATGAGAACCTGGAGCTCTTGCCGCACCTTGCCAACCTCAGCCTCGTACCTCTCCCGCTCGATGCGCTCCACGGCCGCACTCTTCTCGGCCTCAAGCAGCGCTTGCTTAAGGGTTGCCACCTCAGACGTGGCCCCTACAATAGCCATGTCAATCCTGTCATTTTTTGCAATTGCACCTTTTTTATATACATATTCAAAGAGGGTATTTCTTTCCTTCCTTATCCTCGAGCTGCTTCTTGGCACGCCCGAGCTCTTGTTCGGACTTCTCGAGACTCTGCTTCAGCACGTCAACTTCCGCAGTCAGTGCGGCGGACGCTAGCAAAGAAGCCTGCATACGCATATCGACTCCTTTTGTTAGACTCCTGCGAATTCTTTGATCCTCTATTCGGCTTTTCTTCCCGAACGCCCAACAGAGCATCAGGGGCTACTGTCTATGCGGTAACATTATTTGAACATTCTTTACTTACCTCAAAGCCTGTTAAAAGGCTTGTACAAGCTTCAGTCAGTCCACTTTTGGCGGACTGAACCTTCTGGATCACCGCACTCATAATAGTGCGGTGCCCCTCGTCGATGGAGGCACCTTGGAGCGCCTCCAACATATTGTCTGGCGCCTCTGGTTGGACGGAGGTCACCGGCACGGCAGGCTTGCTCCTCTTGGAAGGAGGTCGCCCGCCGGACTCTGGAACCCTTGAAGATTCCGGAGCTGTGTCCGGCATTAAGCCGGACTTGGAGCCCTGGGGGGTTTCATCCCCTTTACTCCTAGAGTCCGGGAGGTCGCATTGCTTGGAACCTGTTGGGACAACACTTCGGTGTCGTCCACAGGGCGGGGGGATGAAGCCATCGGAAGCGAGTTTACCTCCGACGGATCCAGTGAGCCGCTCGACGATGTGTCGAGCCGGTCTTTAGGTGGGCTGCATAAACACATTCGACGTAAGGGAAAGCTGTGCAATAAACAAATACTATGAGTCGCTTCGGTATCCGGATACTTACGATTTCGCCAGGGGCTTGGCCCTGGGCTGCCACTCCTCTTCGTCGTCGTCGACGTCGGTGGAGCAGTCCGGAGGAAGCGTTTCCCCTTCTTGGACCCTCCGGCCTCCTCAGAGAGGGCGGCCTTCCTTTTCTTCTCTCCTCCCGCTGGAGGGGGAGAGGTCCCTTCTTCTTCCTCCTCGTCTTCATGAGAGGAAGGCGCTTCGGGGCCATCGGATGACGAGTCCGACACCTCCTGGCGCCGGGCACTCTTTCAAGTCCCCGTGGCCCTTTTCGTGGCCTTCTTCTCTAGCACCACATAGGGCGTCGGAACCAGCAGCTTCACCAAGCGAGCGTCCGCTGGGCCTTCGGGCAAAGGAGCCGGATAGTTGATCTGTCCAGATGTCACCTCCCAATCCTGTCAAAGATAAGGGAGCTTAGATCCCGCATAGAGTCAAACTGTGAAAAACTAATACCTTGTAAAAAGACGAAAACAGCTTACCGCCAGAGCGCGGTGCTGAGCACTGAATCCACGATCCTCGGCAGCGGATGCAAGAGCCTCGGCGCCCTTGAAAATCATCCTCCAGGCATCTTCATACGTCGTGTCGAAGAGCCTGTTAAGAGTTTGATGCTGCGCCGGGTCGAACTCCCAAAGGTTGAAGGCCCGTCGTTGACACGGGAGGATCAGGCGGACGAGCATAACCTGGACTACGTTGACAAGCTTGAGCTTCTTGTCCACCAGGGTTTGGATGCATGTTTGGAGTCTGGTCGGCTCTCCTTTTTTACCCCACGACAGGCCGATCTCCTTCCAGGAGGTGAGCCGCGTAGGGGGTCCGGACCGAAACTCGGGGGCTGCGACCCATTCGGGGTCACACGGCTCGGTGATGTAGAACCACCCCGACTGCCACCCCTTCAGGGTCTCCACAAAGGAGCCCTCGAGCCACAGGACGTTGGCCGTCTTGCCAACCATGGCGTCGCCGCACTCCGCCTGGCTGCTACGCACCACCTTCGGCTTGATATTGGAGGTCTTTAGCCATAAGCCAAAATGGGGGCGGATGCGGAGGAAAGCCTAGCACACGACGATAAATGCCGAGATGTTGAGGACGAAGTTTGGGGCCAGATCGTGCAAATCCAGGCCGTAGTAGAACATGAGCCCCCGGACAAATGGATGCAGAGGGAAGCCCAGTCCACGGAGGAAATGGGGGAGAAATACCACCTTCTCATGAGGCCTAGGAGTGGGGATGAGCTGCCCCTTTTCGGGGAGTCGGTGCGCGATGTCGCTGGCCAGATATCCGGCGTTCCTCAGCTTTTTTATGTGTCCCTCCATGACGGAGGAGACCATCCACTTGCCTCCCACTCCGGACATGACTGGAGAAGGTCGAGGTGGTAGTGCGGACTTGGGCACTGGAGCTTGAGTGCGCAAGAATGGATAGGAAGAGGAGGAAGAAGGCGTGGGTGAAAAGGTGGGTCCTTATCCCCTTATATGGGCGTACGCGGTTATGTGTCCCCACCAGCCTGATAAAACTTGCTTATCTCCAAGCGCCATAATCAAAGGCGCGGTTGGGTTACCCATGCCTGTATTTGTCGGTGTTCTAGGAACGGGGGTCCCCAGACTTGCCTGCTTGCGGCCTGCGGCGTGGCTCGAGTGGGGGCCCAGCGCGGCCCATCTTCATCAACACGAGGCTCAAGACCCTCGCGAGGGGCCAAGCCTCGCGAGGCGGATGACACGGCGCATTCTCAGGCACGGCCTCGTCAGGCTGGCTCGCGAGGAGGCGGGGAGTTCAAGGCGGGGTACCTCGCGAGGTGCCTATGACGCAAGCCATGACGACACGGGACACCAGGCGGGTGCCAGCGCGCGCAGCGTCCCTCTTTCCTCTTTGGTGCAAAGGGGGCAAGCGTATCACCGGAGTACCGATGCATCAGGCAAAGGTTGCCACTTCGGTGCAACGAGACCAGGACCAGGAGGACTGCGAGACGGAGGTCACCATGGAGCCCAGCGCGGCGTCATCACCAGAGCCTTTGGCAGGCGAAGACTGCTTTTGTCAGGATAGATGTACTCGTTGTCCTCCTTCAAATTAGCCCGCCATTGTTGGATCCCTTCCCGTTCAATATTTGGGGAGAGGACCAGGGCCTCTATAAAGAGGACTAGCCACCCACATAGTAAGGGGTTCGATTCCTGGTCGTTCGGTCCGGGATCTGAGAGAGAGAGAGAGGGTGACTAAACTCTTCATAGCAGCTCATCACCACAGCCAAGAACAGACCCTCGCGAGGCTGTTCTTCCTTGTATTGTTCATCCAC
Source organism: Triticum monococcum (assembly GCA_034509565.1). Classification (NCBI taxonomy): domain Eukaryota; kingdom Viridiplantae; phylum Streptophyta; class Magnoliopsida; order Poales; family Poaceae; genus Triticum; species Triticum monococcum. Next base: position 68,579,883 of record CM067843.1, on the reverse strand, counting down.
ACCAGCCCCAGGAGGCAATCCATCCACCACACACTGTAGTAGGGTATTACACCACATCGGTGGCCCGAACCAGTATAAATCTTGTGTCTTTCGTGCAGTTCTTTTAGTAGTTTAGGTCCCCTAGAGACGGAGAGGTTGAAGGCGAGATTTCCGCGCGCACCCCAGTGTTCGAACCTTAAGGGTCTGCCGGAACCCGAAATCCGACATTTGGCGCGCCAGGTAGGGGTGCGCCGGGACCCGTCTTCCACCACTCCGCCCTCCTTCGGCCGCTGCAACCATGCGCGGCGCTAGCCGGGCTCGCGCCGCCCCGGCGGCCCTCGCCGGTGGGCGCTCTCGTTGTCCCCCGCTGCCCGCCGTCAACACCGCCACCGGCTCAGCAGGTAACGAGCTACAAGCACCACCCCAGCGTCCGCCTACGCGACAGAGCAACTGCACCGCGGCACCGGCGCCTCCGGTCGTTGCGGCCCTCCTGGGCGGCTCGCAGGCGCCGCCCACAAGTTGCCACATCAAGCCTTTTGCCCGCCGGGTTAGCACTGCTGCCGCGCGGTAGGGGGCTCCCCCGGACCGGGCGGCGAGCGAGGTCGATCTGACCTTCAGCTCAGAAGACCACCCCACCAACCCGGTCAGCTCAGGCGCGCTCCCCTTGTTGTGCACCCCCACCATCTGCCAGGTGGCCGTCACCCGGACCCTCGTCGACGGCGGCGCGGGCCTCAGCTTGCTTTCGGTTGAGACTTTCGACCTCTTCCGCATACCCCGGGAGCGGCTGCGACCCAGCCGATCCTTCTCGGGCGTCGGGGGCGGATCATCCGACTCCCTGGGCCAGATCCGGTTCCCGGTGACCTTCGGCACCTACGACAACTTCCGCATGGAGACGGTCGACTTCGACATCGCCCCCATCGGCCTTCCTTACAACGCCATCCTCGGCTACCCGGCACTGGCCCAGTTCATGGCCGCCACGCATCCGGCGTACAACCTCATGAAGATGCCCGGGAGCAATGGTACCCTCACTGTGCGCGGGGACACCAGGGACGCATTGCGAGTACTCGAGCTCGCCTTCAAGACAGCAGCGTCGGCACGGCCCGCCAACGCGGAGGCCCCAGAGCCCAAGGGGGCTGCGCCCGCCAAGAAGAAGCAGCTGTTCACCCAGGACAAAGCAGAAACCAAGCAGATCCCCGTCGACGAGGACGGGTCCTCCGGCGCCACTTTCACCATAGACGCCAACCTAGAGCCCGAGCAGGAGGAGCCCTTGGTCAAGTTCCTGCGCTTGAATAAGAAGGTATTTGCTTGGGAGCTGGATCAGCTGGCAGGGATCCCCAGAAGTGTCATCGAGCACCACCTCAACGTATGCCCAAATGTACGCCCCGTGAAGCAGAAGGCCAGGCGGCAGCCCATGGAGAAGCAGGCTTTCATCACCCAAGAGACCCGCAAGCTAGAGGCTGCAGGGGTCATTCGCGAGGTCCGATACCCGGACTGGTTGGCCAACCCTGTCGTTGTGCCCAAGAAGGGGGGGGAGAACGCATGTGTGTCTACTTCACCAACCTCAACAAGGCATGCCCGCAAGATCCGTTCCCGCTCCCCCGTATCGACCAGATTGTCGATTCCACTGCGGAGTGCGACCTGCTATGCTTCCTGGATGCCTTCTCCGGGTATCACCAGATCAAGATGGCCGTGGAAGATGTCGAGAAGACTGCTTTCTTGACCCCGTGCGGGGTATACTGCTATACGTGCATGCCATTCGGGCTACGTAACGCGGGGGCAACCTTTCAGCGACTGATGCACATCACCCTGGGTCAGCAGCTCGGAAGGAATGTCGAGGCCTACGTCGATGACATAGTGGTAAAGTCTCGGGAGGCCAAGACCCTGATACAAGACCTGGAGGAGACCTTCGCGAGCCTCCATGCAGTAAACCTGCGGCTCAACCCGGAGAAATGTGTGTTTGGCGTCCCCTCGGGCAAGCTCTTGGGGTTCGTCGTGTCCCATCGTGGCATCGAGGCCAACCCCGAGAAGGTCAAAGTGGTCGAAGACATGAGCCCGCCAAAGACCCTCAGAGAAATGCAGAAGCTCACGGGGCGCGTGACCGCGCTAGGGCGCTTCATCTCCAAACTAGGGGAGCAAGCGCTGCCTTTCTTCCAGCTGATGAAGAAGAAAGGGACCTTCGAGTGGACTGAAGAAGTAGATAAGGCGTTTCAAGATCTCAAGAGATACATGACCAGTCCCCCAGTCATGGTGGCTCCGCGCCCTTAGGAGCCCATGCTGCTGTACCTCGCCGCCACACCCTACTCCGCCAGCGCAGCCCTGGTGGCAGTTAGGGAGGAGCGCCAAGTCAAGGCCGCAGCGGCAGCCCGAGGCAGGACAAAACAGGAACAAGGAAAGACCACAGAAGCCGCAACCGCAGCTGAGAAGGGTCAGCTGCCGGGGAATGCACCGGGGGTAGGAGAGGCCGCCCGACCAGATGGTCCACCTCCCGAGGCCACGACGCCCTGTGAGGCGCCCTTACCTCCCGAGGGCGCAGCAACCCCAGATGCTCCCAGCCTTGTCGAGCACCCAGTTTACTTTGTTAGCATGGTGCTACGGGACGCGAGGGCCCGGTACCCAATGCCTCAGAAGCTCCTCCTCGCGCTACTGGTAGCCTCGCGCAAGCTGCGTCACTACTTCCAGGCTCACCCCATCAAAGTCGTCTCGTCATACCCCCTGGAGAGGGTGCTCAGGAGCCCTAACTCAGCCGGAAGGGTCGCTGAGTGGAACATAGAGCTGCAGGCGTTTCAGCTCGAATTCAGCACAACCAGGGTCATCAAAGGAGCAGCATTGGCGGATTTTGTGGCAGAATGGACAGAGGCACCAGGCCTCAAGGCCGACGAGGATCGGTCCCTCTTCCCAGGGAGCGAGGCGCCAGAAGGCTGGGTCATGCACTTTGACGGGGCGTTCTCCAGACATGGTGCTGGGGCTGGAGCGGTGCTTATATTGCCCACTCAGGACAAGCTCTACTATGCCGTACAGCTCTGCTTCCAACAAGGTGAAAAGGTCTCCAACAACATAGCGGAATATGAGGGTCTAATAGCGGGCCTGAAGGCCGTGGCAACCCTAGGGGTGAAGCGCCTTACCATTAAGGGCGATTCACAGCTCCTCGTGAACTTCTCCAACAAGGTGTACGAGCCGAAAGACGAGCACATGGAAGCTTACCTTGCGGAGGTCCGCAGGATGGAGAAGCAGTTCCGGGGGTTGGAGTTGCAGCATGTGCCCCGTGGCACCAATCAGGAGGCCGACGACATCACCAAGCGGGCATCCAGGCGGCTACCTCAGGAGCCTGGCGTCTTCGAGGAGAGGCTCTTCAAGCCCTCAGCCTTGCCGTTACTGTCAAACACGGCTCAGCCTCGGGAGGAGCTCCCCCAGCCACCTACCTTAGGAGCCCCGGTCTGTGGCCCGGCCTCAGGAGCACGCCTGCTCCTGACGATGGGACCTCAGGAGGAGTGCTGGATCACCGAGCTCCGGAGTTACTTGACGCAAGGGACCATGCCGGAGAAGGAGGAGGAAGCGGAGCGAGTGGCGCGGCAGGCCACTGCGTACTGCATCAGAGACGGAGAACTCTACCGAAAGCGGCCAAACGATGTACTCCTGCGTTGCATTTCCAGGGAGCAAGGAAAGGAACTACTGGAGGACATACACGGTGGAGACTGCGGGCACCACTCATCATCGCGGACCCTCATCGGCAAGGCGTTCCGCAGTGGGTTTTATTGGCCTACCGCACTCAATGACGCCATAGAGCTGGTGAAAGCTTGTGAGGCCTGCCAGTTCCACGCCAAGCAAATCCATCAGCCGGTCGGAGGCCTGCAGACTATACCCCTTTCATGGCCGTTCGCAGTCTGGGGGCTGGACATCCTGGGCCCGTTTCCTCGGGCGCCAGGGGGCTACCGCTACCTCTCCGTCGCCGTGGACAAGTTCACCAAGTGGGCTGAAGTGGAGGCCGTCCGCACCATCCCCGCGGGCTCCGCGGTCAAGTTCATCAGGGGCATCGTGAGCCGGTTCGGGGTGCCGAACCACATCATCACAGACAACGGTTCGCAGTTCACCAGTAACCTCTTCAAAACATCCTGTGCTAACCTTGGAACGCAGATATGCTACGCTTCCATGGCGCACCCTCGAAGCAACGGCCAGGCCGAACGAGCCAACGCAGAGGTCCTGAGAGGCCTCAAGACCAGGATGTTCAAGAAGAAGTTGGAGGCCTGTGGCCGAGGTTGGTACGACGAGATTCAATCCGTGCTGTGGTCCATCTGCACCACCACGACCAAGCCGACTGGAGAGACCCCATTCTTCCTGGTCTATGGAGCAGAGGCAGTCCTCCCTCACGAGGTCAGACGTCGCTCCGCGCGGGTCCTGGCGTTCGACGAGGCGCAGTAGGACGCCATGCGGGGGACAGACCTCGTGTTGGGGGAGGAACGACGACGGGAAGCCGTGCTGCGAGCGGCGAGGTATCAGTAGGCCCTGCGGCGATATCACTGCCGCAACATCCGCCCAGGACTCTCGAGGTAGGAGACCTCATGCTCAGGCGAGTTCTCTCTAGGGAGGGGTTGCACAAGCTCTCTCCTATGTGGGAGGGCCCGTTCAAGGTTGTTCATGTTTCCAGGCCCGGCTCCGCGCACTTGGAGACTCAGGAGGGAGTGCCAATCCAGAATGCGTGGAACATCCAGCACCTCCGGAGGTTCTACCCCTGAAAAGGCCCAGAGCCTGTGAAGCAAGGCGAGTGCCTGTGAAGCTATCGTGTTTTGGAAAGGCCCGGAGCCTGTGAAGCAAGGCGAGTGCCTGTGAAGCTATCGCGTTTTGGAAAGGCCCAGAGCCTGTGAAGCAAGGCGAGTGCCTGTGAAGCTATCGCGTTTTGGAAAGGCCCGGGGCCTGTGAAGCAAGGCGAGTGCCTGTGAAGCTATCGCGTTTTGGAAAGGCCCGGAGCCTGTGAAGCAAGGCGAGTGCCTGTGAAGCTATCGCGTTTTGGAAAGGCCCAGAGCCTGTGAAGCAAGGCGAGTGCCTGTGAAGATCATCTCTTTTTGGAAAGGCCCGGATCCTGTGAAGCAAGGCGAGTGCCTGTGAAGATCATCGCTTTGGAAAAAGGCCCAGAGCCTGTGAAGCAAGGCCAATGCGTGTGAAGCTCGCCGCCCCGTGACACTCTCACGTAATAATGAGTGGGGCTGTACACGCCCCGGAGTCTCAGGAGCGCCGGCCTCAGGCCCTGGGGCTCCCTCCCACGCCCAGTGGCAGCACTTAGCTCCGCGCTGGTGAGAAGACGTCGAAGACTAGATTAGGTGCCGGACGCGGCTTTCCCATTTGCTTTCCGCAGTTGACATGTTCGTTTGCATTTGGAGTCTTATTGGAGTTATCGTTGTTGCTGATTTATGGTTCGTCGATTTTCGCCCCTCGCTTTGGTTTCTCTCGTGAACAACCTCGCGAGGGATGGTGCTCAGGCGCCCTCGCAAGGATTTCTGCCCTAGCCACGAGAGGGTCTCACGGCCCTGGCGCATTACAGGAGCACCCCTCCTAGTCCGTGCCCCTCGGGTACCACGACGCGCACACAGGGCCTGGGTCGGTCGGCCCACTCCCCGGCAGGGGTCGAAAGCTATCTACGCACAGGCGGTAAATCAGGAAACACAAAAATAAGATCAAGGTAATCGCTGAAGCGGCAACATTTCCCAACACGCCCCAAGGGGGCTCCATGCATCTGTTCTGTTTTACACAGGGAACAAAAGAGAAATGAAAAAGACGAGCCTAGCGCCGCCCCTCCCGCATCGGCCCACGGCGGTGACGTAGGCTGCCCCAGGGCCTTAGGCAGACTCCCTCTCGCGCTGCACCGGGGCACGACGGCGGGCGGACGAACCACCACCTCCTAAGCAAACCCGACGGCGCGGGGGAGGACTGCTGCCACCACTGGAGGAGTCGCTTGAGGAAGAGCTAACGAGGGTGGGGGAGTCGCTGATGCCGCCGCCTGCTCGGGCGCTATCTCCCCCATCACCATCGAAGCGGGGCCCGCGGACGCGGTCATCGTCCTTAGGGCAGCACCCCGCGCGGCGACCATCTTCCCCAAACACCCTCACGTAAAGGGTGGCGTCGCCATCGAACCTAAAGTGCAGGGTGCACCGACGCTCCAGGCCGCGAGCGCGGGCGAACGCCTGCCAGCCGCGGGTGAAGGCCAAGCCCCCGCTGGCGGAGACCTCCAGCGCGACCCACGAGGACCTGCTGCAGCGGCCCTCCGCCTGGAGCCAGAGGCCGCCAGGAGCGCCGGCCGGGAGTTTGCCAAGGAGGAAGCGAGGGAGCGGGAGCCGGGCGCAAGCCGGCTCCGCCGACCAAACGATGAATTCCGGCGGCGCCTGCCCGGCGCGAAAGCACGGCCTGGGGGAGCGGGCAACCCAGGCGCACCCTCCGGCTGTGGCGGCTTGCCCGCCGCCGCGCTGGGAGCCCCCCCCCCCCCATGGCCACTGCCGCCGGGTGCTTCCGAGGGTGCCCGCGACCACGCTTGGATGGGGAGAGGCAGGACCGATCTGGAGGGCCTTCCCCTTCTCTGCAGCCGAGTACCTCCTCGATGGAGCCATCACACAAAGATGGAGCAAGAACTGAGGCGAAGGAGAGAGCAAGAGGAGATGGGCTGGACGGGCACGAGCGGTGCCGTACTTATAGCCGGCGAAGGCCAACCGCCGGTCTCCACGATCACAGGTAACCATGACACATTCTGCATGCAGGGACTTGTCCAACTCGCACGATCGCCAAGGCGTCATGGGGAAGCGGAGGTGCCGCGTCCAATCAACCGCCACGCGGCGTCCGAGGCCGCAGGCTGTTAGGGCCCGCGGCGCTTCGCCCTTGCCCTTTCGCCTCTCGGCACGGCCAAGTCCACGCGCGCCTTGGGCCCGGGGGCTACTGGCGGCGTTCTGGGAACGGGGGTCCCCAGACTTGCCTGCCTGCGGCGTGGCTCGAGTGGGGGCCCAGCGCGGCCCATCTTCATCAACACGAGGCTCAAGACCCTCGCGAGGGGCCAAGCCTCGCGAGGCGGATGACACGGTGCATCCTCAGGCACGGCCTCGTCAGGCTGGCTCGCGAGGAGGCGAGGAGTTCAAGGCGGGATACCTCGCGAGGTGCCTATGACGCAAGCCATGACGACACGGGGCACCAGGCAGGTGCCAACGCGCGCAGCGTCCCTCTTTCCTCTTTGGTGCAAAGGGGGCAAGCGTATCAGCGGAGTACCGAGGCATCAGGCAAAGGTTGCCACTTCGGTGCAACGAGACCAGGACCAGGAGGACTGCGAGACGGAGGTCACCATGGAGCCCAGCGCGGTGTCATCACCAGAGCCTTTGGCAGGCGAAGACTGCTTTTGTCAGGATAGATGTACTCGTTATCCCCCTTCAAATTAGCCCGCCATTGTTGGATCCCTTCCCGCTCAATATTTGGGGAGAGGACCAGTGCCTCTATAAAGAGGGCTAGCCACCCACATAGTAAGGGGTTCGATTCCTGGTCGTTCGGTCCGGGATCTGAGAGAGAGAGAGAGAGGGTGACTGAACTCTTCATAGCAGCTCATCACCACAGGCAAGAACAGACCCTCGCGAGGCTGTTCTTCCTTGTATTGTTCATCCACACCAGCCCCAGGAGGCAATCCATCCACCACACACTGGAGTAGGGTATTACACCACATCGGTGGCCCAAACCAGTATAAATCTTGTGTCTTTCGTGCAGTTCTTTTAGTAGTTTAGGTCCCCTCGAGACGGAGAGGTTGAAGGAGAGATTTCCGCGCGCACCCCAGTGTTCGAACCTTAAGGGTCTGCCGGAACCCGAAATCCAACAGTATTGATGAGAATCCCGAAATGAGGGGGCACGATCTCTACTTCAACAAGACGTGCCAAGGAAACCGCCTCGCACAACGCGCTGAGGTGGGATAATTAAATGGATAAAGGCTTGGCCGTGGTGTGTCGCACCACGGAATACGTCAGCAGATTAGATTTGTGTCAATATTATTATCCTCTCTATGGCAATATGTGGAAACTTATTTTGCAGAGCCGGACACTATCTTTGTGTTCAAGATCTTCTATGAAGTATTTGGAGGAGGAACCCGCCTTGCAATGCCGAAGACAATTTGCGTGTCGGACTCGTCGTCATTGAAGCCTGGTTCAGGGGCTACTGAGGGAGTCCTGGATTAGGGGGTGTTCGGATAGCCGAACTATACCTTCAAGCCGGACTCCTAGACTATGAAGATACAAGATTGAAGACTCCGTCCCGTGTCCGGAAGGGACTTTCCTTGGCGTGGAAGGCAAGCTTGGTGATACGGATGTTTAGATCTCCTACCATTGTAACCGACTCTATGCAACCCTAACCCTATCCGGTGTCTATATAAACCGGAGGGTTTTAGTCCGTAGAACAACATACACATCAACAATCATACCATAGGCTAGCTTCTAGGGTTTAGCCTCTCTGATATCGTGGTAGATAAACTCTTGTAATACCCACACCATCAATATTAATCAAGCAGGAAGTAGGGTTTTACCTCCATCGCGAGGGCCCGAACCTGGGTAAAACTTCGTGTCCCCTGCCTCCTATTACCATCCGGCCTAGACGCACAGTTCGGGACCCCCTACCCGAGATCCGCCGGTTTTGACACCGACAATGGTGCTGGTGAAGATGTTGATGGAGATTGCCCTCTCCCGATGAGAGGAGCGTTGGTGATGACGATGGTGATGATTTCCCCCTCCCGGAGGGATGTTTCCCCAGCAGAACAGCTCTGCTGAAGCTCTAGGTTGTATCCGCCAAGGTTCCGCCTCGTGGCGGCGGAGTCTCGTCCCGAAAACTTCCTTGCTATTTTTTTCTCATCGAAAGACCTCATATAGGAGAAGATGGGCGTCGGAGAGCCACCAGGGGGCCCACGAGGTAGGGGGCGCGCCCCCTACCCTCATGAGCAGGGTGTGGCCCCCCTAGCCTTCATCTTTGGCGAGGATTTTTCTTTATTTATTTTAAGACGTTTCGTGGAGTTTCAGGACTTTTGGAGTTGCGCAGAATAGGTCTCTAATAATTGCTCCTTTTCCAGCCTAGAATTCCAGCTACCGGCATTCTCCCTCCTTATGTAAACCTTGTAAAATAAGAGAGAATAGCCATAAGTATTGTGACATAAAGTGAAATACAACCCATAATGCAATAAATATTGATGTAAAAGCATGATGCAAAATGGACGTATCAACTCCCCCAAGCTTAGACCTCGCTTGTCCACAAGCGAAAAGCCGATAACAATAAATATGTCCTCATGTTTAGAGGTAGAGGCGTCGATAAAATTAAATATGGACATGAAGGCATCATGATTATTCTCATAACAGAAACATATATAGATTTTGTCATATGATTCCTTATGTTCAAGTCATGATCTATTCACAATGCAAAAGTATAAATCATAAACCTTATTAGGCTCCAACAAACTATAATCTCAGTCATTGAAGCAATTGCAATTTATCGTAACATCGGAAAGAGTCTATGTCAGAGCTAAAAAGCATGTGCACATACTCAACTATCATTTAGTCCTCCATAATTGCTAACACTTACGTGATACTTGTGGTTACGGAGTTTTAATCAGACACAGAGAAATATAGGGGCATATAGTTTTGCCCCACAACCTTTACCTCAAGGGTAATGTCAACAATAATGGTTCATGCTCCCCTACATCCAATTAGATATATATATATATATATATATATATATATATATATATATATATATATATATATATATATATATATATATATATATATATATATATATCATGTTCTTTCCAACATGCTGAGCTTGCCAAAAGATAAAATGAAAAAGAAAAGGCGAAGATCACCATGACTCTTGCATAAGGTAGAAGATAATAATAAAGGATAGGCCCTTCGCAGAGGGAAGCAGAGGTTGCCATGCGCTTTTATGGTTGGATATATAAAATCTCAATGCGAAAGAACGTCACTTTATATTGCCCCTTATGATATGAACCTTTATTATGCAGTCCGTCGCTTTTATTACTTCCACATCACAAGATCGTATAAAGCTTATTTCTCCCACACCAATCAATCATACATATTTAGAGCAATTTTTATTGCTTTGCACCAATGACAACTTACTTGAAGGATCTTACTCAATCCATAGGTAGATATGGTGGACTCTCACGGCAAAACTGGTTTAGGGATTTTGGAAGCACAAGTAGTATTTCTACTTAGTGCTGAGAATTTGGCTAGCATGAGGGGGAAAGCAAGCTCAACAAGTTAGATGATCCATGACAACATACTTTATCTCAGATATAAGGAATACATAACTCATTATGTTGTCTTCCTTGTCCAACATCAACTCTTTAGCATGTCATATTTTAATGAGTGCTCCCAATCATAAAAGATGTCAATGATAATATATCTATATGTGAAAAACCTCTCTTTGCTTATTACTTCCTATTAATTGCAACAATGACCAAAGCTATGTCTGCCAACTCCCAACAACTTTTAATCATCATACTCTTTCTATGTGAAGTCATAACTCTTAATAAGATCAATATGAACTTTTTGTTACTTTTTATTCTTTTTCTTCTTCTTTTATTCACCCAAGATCATGGCAAAATAATCAAGCCCTTGACTCAACACTAATCTTTATTATATATAGCTCACAGACTCGATTACATAGAGAGATCATAAAGCAAAACTCAAAACTAGATCATGACATAAACTTTATTCTACTAGATCAAGATATTACTAATAGGATCGAACTAAGAAAAACGGTAAAGATAAGAGTTGTGATTGTGATACGATACCGGGGCACCTCCCCCAAGCTTGGCAGTTGCCAAGGGGAGTGCCCATACCCATGTGATTATATCTCCTTGGTTGGTGAGGAAGGTGGAGGTGTTGTTGATGATGCAGGCTTGTCATCCATCTTCCAAGGCATAGATTCACCATCATAGAAGGATGATCGAGTCTCCGGAATCCTCGAATCTGCAGCCAAACTCATTCTTTCGAATCTATATTCATACTCACAGTTTTGGTTTTGCAGGTCATACATTTGGGCTTGGAGGTGCTCGATCTTCTCATATAGCTTGAAGATGGCCTCCTCGGTGTTCTTGGCATCCGGCTTGTAGTTGTTAGTGAACTCCGCGAGCATCGTGTGGCTAGCGTTGATTCCATGCTCCACCATCCCCTGGCACTTGAAATTTTTTTGCTCCATTGCTTCGAGCCTCGTCTCCATGCTTTTGGTTCCCTTTGGTCCCTCAACATCGCGGATGTGCAACAACCCATCAAACATCTCAATGGTTTGAGAGTGTCGCAGCACCTCCGCGAGATAAGGGTTGATAACCTTCTCGAAGAACTTGTCCTTGGAATCACTTGGGGACGTCATGATGATCTAGATCTGTCAGAAAAACAACTCGAAACAAAGACAGGAGATTTTTGCGTGATACGGGAGTCAAAACCTTCGGGAGAATATATAATGAATTTTTACCGACCAAAATACATATCATGCAAGAAAACGGAGTCCGAAAGGCACACGAGGTGCTCACGAGGTAGGGGCGCGCCCAGGGGGGTAGGGCGCGCCCACCACCCTCGTAGGGCCCTCGTGTCCTTCCCGGACTGCTACTTATTTTTCTATTTTTCTAAATATTCCAAAAAGGAGAAATATTGCCTTAAAATTGTTTTGGAGTTGGTTTACTTACCGCACCACATACCTATTCCTTTTCGGAGTTTGAAACGTTCCGGAAAGTGTCCGTGATGTATTCCTCCGGGGTTACGGTTTCAATAATATTGGTTTCAACATTTATGGGATAACCTGAGATATAATGTTTGATTCTTTGACCGGTTACCACCTTCGGATTTGTGCCTTCGAAGTTGTTGATCTTTATGGCACCGGAACGATAGACCTCTTCGATAACATAGGGGCCTTCCCATTTAGAGAGAAGCTTTCCTGCAAAAAATCTTAAACGAGAGTTGTATAGCAATACATAATCACCTACATTAAACTCACGCTTTTGTATCCTTTTGTCATGCCATCTTTTAACTTTTTCTTTAAACAACTTGGCATTTTCATAAGCTTGGGTTCTCCATTCATCAAGTGAGCTAATATCAAATAACCTTTTTTCACCGGCAAGTTTAAAATCATAGTTGAGCTCTTTAATAGCCCAATATGCCTTATGTTCTATTTCGAGAGGTAAGTGACATGCTTTTCCATAAACCATTTTATACGGAGACATACCCATAGGATTTTTCTATGCAGTTCTATAAGCCCATAATGCATCATCAAGTTTCTTAGACCAATTCTTTCTAGACCTATTAACAATCTTTTGCAAAATTAATTTGAGCTCTCTATTGCTCAACTCTACTTGACCACTAGACTGTGGGTGATAAGGAGATGCAATTCTATGATTAACATCATATTTAGCAAGCATTTTACGGAAAGAACCATGAATAAAGTGTGAACCACCATCAGTCATTAAATATCTAGGGACTCCAAACCTCGGGAAAATAACTTCTTTAAGCATTTCAATAGAAGTGTTATGATCAACACTACTAGTTGGAATAGCTTCTACCCACTTAGTAACGTAATCAACAGCAACTAGAATATGTGTGTATCCATTAGAGGCAGGAAAAGGTCCCATATAATCAAAGCCCCAAACATCAAACGGTTCAATAACAAGTGAATAATTCATAGGCATTTCTTGACGTCTACTAATATTACCAATTCTTTGACATTCATCACAAGACAAGACAAACTTACGGGCATCCTTGAAGAGAATAGGCCAATAAAAACCAGATTGCAATACCTTATGTGCAGTTCTATCTCGAGCGTGGTGTCCTCCATAAGCCTCGGAATGACACTTGCGTAGGATCTGTTCCTGTTCATGCTCAGGTACACAATGTCTAATAACACCATCTACTCCTTCCTTATAAAGGTGTGGGTCATCCCAAAAGTAATGTCTTAAATCATAGAAAAACTTTTTCTTTTGCTGGTATGTGAAGCTAGGTGGTATAAACTTAGCAACAATATAATTAGCATAATCAGCATACCATGGAGTACTACGAGAAGTACTTATAACATTTAATTGTTCATCAGGAAAGCTATCATTAATAGGTAGTGGGTCATCAAGAATATTTTCTAACCTAGATAAGTTGTCTGCAATGGGGTTCTCAGCTCCCTTTCTATCAACAATATGCAAATCAAATTCTTGTAGCAAGAGAACCCATCTAATAAGTCTAGGTTTAGCATCTTTCTTTTCCATAAGATATTTAATAGCAGCATGATCAGTTTGAATAGTTACTTTAGAATCAACAATATAAGATCTGAACTTATCACAAGCAAATACAACTGCTAAAAGCTCTTTTTCAGTAGTAGCATAATTTCTTTGAGCATTTCTAAAGTCTTACTAGCATAATGAATAACATTTAATTTCGTATCAACTCTTTGCCCTAGAACAGCAGCTACAACATAATCACTAGCATCACACATAATTTCAAAGGGTAAATTCCAATCAGGTGGATGAACAACAGGTGCAGAGACTAATTCTTTCTTAAGTATCTCAAATGCTTCTACACAATCATCATCGAAGACAAATGGTATATCTTTTTGCAATAAATTAGTCAGAGGCCGAGAAATTTTTGAGAAGTCCTTAATGAACCTCCTATAAAATCCAGCGTGACCAAGGAAACTTCTTATACCTTTGATGTCCTTGGGACATGCCATCTTTTCAATAGCATCAACCTTGGCTTTATCAACTTCAATACCTCTTTTAGAAACTTTGTGCCCCAAGACAATACCTTCATTAACCATAAAGTGGCACTTTTCCCAATTCAAGACAAGATTAGTTTCTTCACATCTCTGCAAAACTCGATCAAAATTGCTCAAGCAATCATCAAAAGAGGAACCATAGACGGAAAAGTCGTCCATGAAAACCTCACAAATCTTTTCAAAAAAGTTAGAGAATATAGCCATCATGCATCTTTGAAAGGTAGCAGGTGCATTACATAAACCAAAGGGCATACGTCTATAAGCAAAAGTACCAAAAGGGCATGTAAAAGTAGTCTTTGATTGATCTCTAGCTGACACAGGTATTTGAGAGAAACCAGAATAACCATCTAGAAAGCAATAGTGTGTATGTTTGCATAATCTTTCTAGCATTTGATCAATAAAAGGTAAGGGGTAATGATCTTTCTTAGTAGCTTTATTCAATTTACAAAAATCAATTACCATCCTATAACCTGTGATAATTCTTTGTGGAATCAATTCATCTTTATCATTAGGAACAACAGTAATACCTCCCTTCTTAGGGACACAATGGATAGGACTTACCCACTCACTATCAGCAATGGGATAGATTATACCTGCCTCCAGAAGCTTTAGTATTTCTTTTCTTACCAGTTCTTTCATTTCAGGATTCAGACGTCGTTGAGGATCACGAACTGGTTTGGCATCTACTTCCAAATTTATTTTATGTTGACATAGAGTGGGACTAATGCCCTTAAGATCATCAAGAGTATATCCAATAGCAGCATGATGCTTCTTCAGAGTTTTCAATAATCTTTCTTCTTCATGCTCTGAAGCACTAATAATAACAGGATATATCTTCTTTTCATCAAGATAAGCATATTTAAGATTATCAGGCAAAGGTTTAAGCTCAAACACGGGATCACCCTTGGGTGGAGGTGGATCCCCTAAAATTTCAACAGGCAAATTGTGATGCAGAATAGGTTCCTGTTTAAAGAATACTTCATCTATTTCCCTTCTTTCATTCATGAACATATCATTTTCATGGTCTAGCAAATAGTGTTCTAAAGGATCACTAGGAGGTACGGCAATAGAAGCAAGACCAATAATTCATCCTTACTAGGTAATTCTTCCTCACGATGTTGTTTACTAAATTTAGAGAAATTAAACTCATGAACCATATCATCCAATCCAACAGTAACAACATTCTTTGTGCAATCTATGGTAGCATTGACAGTGTTCAAGAAGTGTCTACCAAATATAATGGGACAAAAGCTATCTTGTGGGGAACCAAGAACAAGAAAATCAGCAGGATATTTAGTTTTCCCACACAAGATTTCAACATCTCTAACAATTCCAATTGGTGCAATAATATCTCTATTAGCAAGTTTAATTGTGACATCAATATCTTCTAACTCAACAGGTGCAATATCATGCATAATTTCTTTGTATAAGTCATGAGGTATAAAACTAGCACTAGCACCCATATCACATAAGCCATGGTAACAATAATCTCCTATTCTAACAGAAATAACAGGAATGCCTATCACAGGTCTATGTTTATCCTTATCACAAGGTTTAGCAATTCTAGCAGTTTCACCTTCGAACTGGATAACATGCCCATCAATATTATCAGACAAGAGATCTTTAACAATAGCAATATTAGGTTCTACTTTAACTTGCTCAGGAGGTGTATAAGTTCTAATATTGCTTTTACGAACAACAGTTGAAGCTTTAGCATGATCCTTTATTCTAACAGGGAAAGGTGGTTTCTCAATATAAGAAGTAGGAACAATAGGATCATTATAAGTGACAGTCTTTTCTTCAACTTTAATAGGTGCAACTACTTTTACTTCTATGGGAGGATGATATTTAAACCACTTCTCCTTAGGGAGATCAACATAAGTAGCAAAAGATTCATAGAAAGAAGCTACTATCTCAGAGTCAAGTCCATATTTAATGCTAAACTTACAGAAAATATCAGTATCCATAAAAGATTTAACACAATCAAACTTAGGTGTCATACCTGACTCCTTACCTTCGTCGAGGTCCCAATCTTCAGAGTTGCGTTTAATTCTATCCAATAAATTCCATCTGAATTCAATAGTCTTCATCATAAAAGAGACAGCACAAGAAGTATCGAGCATGGTTTGATTATTATGAGAAAGTCAAGCATAAAAACTTTGCACAATTATTTCTCTCGAGAGCTCATGATTGGGGCATGAATATAACATTGATTTAAGTCTCCCCCAAGCTTGAGCGATGCTTTCTCCTTCACGAGGCCAGAAATTATATATATAATTGCGATCATGATGAACAAGATGCATAGGGTAATACTTCTGATGAAATTCCAACTTCAATCTTTTATAGTCCCATGATCTCATATCATCACATAGCCTATACCATATCAATGCGTCTCCCTTCAAAGATAAAGGGAAGACCTTCTTCTTAGCAACATCATCAGGTACACCTGCAAGCTTAAACAATCCACAAACTTCATCCACATATATTAAGTGCTCATCAGGATGCTTTGTTCCATCTCCTGTAAAAGGGTTAGCTAGTAGTCTTTCCATGATACCCGAAGGAAATTCAAAAGGAGTTTCATTTTCAATAGGTTCAGTAGGTTGAGGAGCAACTCTTTGCTCTACTGGACGGGGTGAAGATACCCCGAACAAGCCCCACAGAGAATTACTTTCCATAGTAACAAGTAACAGTAAATTTCAGCACACTATATAAATTTTTCCTTACCAAATTCCACCTACCAAAGGCGATACACTCCCCGGCAACGGCGCTAGAAAAGAGTCTTGATGACCCACAAGTATAGGGGATCTATCGTAGTCCTTTTGATAAGTAAGAGTGTTGAACCCAACGAGGAGCAGAAGGAAATGATAAGCAGTTTTCAGCAAGGTATTCTCTGCAAGTACTGAAATAAGTGGTAACAGATAGTTTTGTGATAGGATAAATTGTAACGAGCAACAAGTAACAAAAGTAAACAAAGTGCAGCAAGGTGGCCCAATCCTTTCATAGCAAAGGACAAGCCGGAACAAACTCTTATAATAGGAAAAGCGCTCCCGAGGACACATGGGAATATCGTCAAGCTAATTTTAATCACGTTCATATGATTCGTGTTCGATACTTTGATAATTTGATATGTGGGTGGACCGGTGCTTGGGTGCTGTTCTTACTTGAACAAGCATCTCACTTATGATTAACCTCTATTGCAAGCATCCGCAACTACAACAAAAGTATTAAGGTAAACCTAACCATACCATGAAAAATATGGACCAAATCATCCCCTTACGAAGCAACACATAAACTAGGGTTTAAGCTTCTGTCACTCTAGCAACCCATCATCTACTTATTACTTCCCAATGCCTTCCTCTAGGCCGAAATAATGGTGAATCGTTATGTAGTCGATGTTCACATAACACCACTAGAGGCTAGACAACATACATCTTATCAAAATATCAAACGAATACCAAATTCACATGACTACTCATAGCAAGACTTCTCCCTTGTCCTCAGGAACGAACGTAATTACTCACAAAGCATATTCATGTTCATAATCAGAGGGGTAATAATATGCATATAGGATCTGAACATATGATCTTCCACCAAATACACCAACTAGCATCAACTACAGGGAGTAATCAACACTACTAGCAACCTACTAGCACCAATCCCGCACTTTGAGACAAGAATTGGATACAAGAGATGAACTAGGGTTTGGAGATGAGATGGTGCTGGTGAACATGTTGATGGAGGGTATAAACGAGGCAGGTATGTTTCCACCCCCACCCCGGCGATCTCCACCCCCCTCCGGTGATCTCCACCTCTAGCCATTGTTTCCTAGTTCCCCTCCAGTAGATCTCTTCGGTGCCTCGAGATCTCCACCTCTAGCCATTGTTTCCTAGTTCCCCTCCAGTAGATCTCTTCGGCGCCTCGAGATCTACACGTTCATACCCATCTTCTATGGGTTCCATGGAGGGTTCCACCCTTGGTTTGGACTTCTCCAAGGGTTTGCCTTTTGCGGATAAGGTTTTCCAATCTACGGGCTTTTCGGTGCATCCGATGGAGGACTCATACATCTTCACCATGGTGGTCTCGTTTGGACGTCACAATTTTTGTTTAAATGAAGATTCAGTGGCCGCGGCTCTGGAGGCAGCCATTGGTGGTTCATGCATTGATCTCATGGTTTTTCTGATTAAAGATAAGGTATTTGGTTTTCAAGTCTCTTGCAAGGTTGTTGCCATGATCATTCTTAGTCTTCAGTCTTTTACTTGCGATCAATTCAAATGTTACTTTCATCTTTGGAGTAACGGTGGTCCTAATTGGAGTCGTGAGTTTAAGATCTGGAATTTGGAATGCGATGCTGAGTGGATCCTTGTGAGTCCCTTTAAAAGGCATGCTGCTCTTGTGGTTTTAGCTTTGCATTCTAGGCCATCTAAGTCCTCGTTCAAATCCACTCGTTTAGCTGGCAAACGCTATCGTTTGCAGTCTTTCAGAATTATGGTGCATGCCATGGTTATTGTTATCCAGCTATGGAAAATTGCATTCGAACTGTTGAAGATGCGGGTTATTCGATTCCTCCTCATGAGCGGGTTATAATCTGTCCTTCATTATCGGCGAATCTCCGGTGGACGTCAGCAAGGCCATCTATCTCATTTGGTACGGTTCATGATCTTCTGCCACCTGCTGATCACACGCCACCAATCTCGGGCGGGAATTTAGATTCTTTGAATGAGGACGTACCGTGCCATAATGGGCCAACCTCTGCGACTGCTTTGGGCCTTGATCAGCCCACACCTTCTGCTGAGTCAGACCGGGCTTGGCCGGTTTCCTCTGGGGAGCAGCTGGATATCCCCTCGTCTCATCAAGCCAGGGAGGATTTTGATAATCTAATTTCTGATATGGTTGACGAAATTTCTACGTCTCAGAAGTGTTTAAAAAAAGGGGTCATTTTGCCTCTGCATGCACGTCTAAGCTTTGGTGTATCTCTTGCCTCCGGTCTGGCCATGTCAAGAAAGATTGTAACAGGTTTGCTAGAATATTGGGGCTCGTTTGGCAAGCCAAACCCGTTAACGCTCCATCTTCTGAGGCGCACTGCGGGAATATCTCTCTGACAACACTTTTACCAAACTTGGACCTCCCTTGCACTTCCGCATTTACGCCGTCGTCTAGTTCCATCAGCCCCGGCCCCAAGACACCATCGGCCTCGCCGCCTGCAACCCCTCCTCCACCTCTCCATTCACCGTCCTTGGAGGCGGAGCTCTCGGCTCCGATGGCGAACTTTCACTTGGATCCTCTGTTGTATGTCCCTGCTGGCCACCACATCGTGGATGGTGGGGAAGATTGACTCCTGCGTACTTTTGTGACGCCACATACCCCAATTGTGTGCCGTCATGAGGAGTTCATGCTTGCGGAGGTAACACCTATCCCCCAACCTGATGAGATTGGTGCTGCTAGAGAAGAAGTAGTGCAGTGGCTGCAAGCGCATGGTGTTCTTGTTAGGTCAGCGCAGCCTTGGATCCGTTCGGTTGGGCTTTTTGAGCTTCAGGATGCCGTTGTCAGGTTTTCTTTGCTGCAACTTCCGCCACAGCCGCTGGGTAATGACCGTTTTGTGTGATTTATGAAGCACGACGAGAGCAAATCTTTCCGTGGTGTCCAGGGTTTTCGTCAGGGGCTGCTTATGTTTCTTGGTATTCCGTTGGATCTTCGTAATACTGAATGCATCAGGGCAGCTGTGAAAACTTTCGGCAAGTTCCACCATTGGGTCAGTGAGGACCCATATCCGGTTCGATCTCTAGTGTTTGCTTCGTTCCATAGGATATTCTTGTGCCACGTGATACGGTATTCATGGATTATGCGGTTTATGGAGGTGCTAGAGTTTCATGGACTGCGCCACTGCATATTTTGGGTGCGAACTTCGCTGAGAAGATGCCCCAGGATGAGGATTGGATGCCCATCAATGGCAATCCGCATCCAGTTCCTGGTGTTCCATTCCCTGAGCTGCCTCCGTTCAATCTTCCTGCTTATCCTGCCTTGGGGTGGAATGCAGTCCCACCTCCACCGCCTGAGCCTGTGATCAATGAGGTGGCTGACAACAATTGGGGTAATTGGGATGACAATGTGGAACCTGAGCCTGCACAAGACCAAGAATAAATGGTGGTGGATCTCTCAGCCCAGCCCAGCTATGCTGCTAACCAGGATCCGCCCGTTGTTGTGGTGGATGATGATTAGTCTGAAGCACCTGCTATGCCTTTGGTTGATGAAGATGCAGTTAACAACTGGGCCGTTGTTGTCTATCAGCCTCTTGCTGTCAGGGAGGAGATTGCCTTGCCTGCGGTACCATTTGGGCCTCCTCTGCCCCCTAATATGGTTTGGAGGAGATCTTTTGAGAGCCTTCTGCAAGCTCCGGTAGTTTTCACTGTTCCCAGGCCAGTCCTGCTGCAGCCTCTGTCGCCCGTTGTTCTGTCTAAGAGAAGTTGGGATCTTGCATCCAGTGACTCAGACCTTCCACGCCTTACTTGGAGAGAACAGGAGCTAGCTAGGCCTGTTGCGAGGGTGCTCTTTTCTGACCATGTTGATGTACAACCTGTGCAGATGTCCTCCCCTGCAGCTGTGGTGGCTAAAGCTCGCAGGCCACGAAAAACCTTGGCTCCAACTCCAATTGTGTACACCTCAGTTAGGTGTTGCACCAGAAGCTCTGCTCAGCGTGATGGGTTCAAGCCCACCTTCCAGGAGCTCACTCTTCAGCCCAAGAGAAAGAAGCCCAAAGCTAAGCCTTTCACGGCCCAGATGCATGATGAGCCTGCTCCTGAAGGAATACCTCCTGCAACTCCTGTCAGCCGACTTCAAGAAGTTGGGCGAGAGCTGGAAATTGACGCTGCCCTTCTATCTGTAGATGCACTTATGGTGGACCCACCAGCTACTGTTTCGTCTAAGAATGATGATTAGTGTGTCCTTGGCATGTTGGGTTTGGCAAGCCCTTAACTTTGCTTTATCTTTATTTTTAGGCAGTGTTCTACCTCATGAACTTTTGTGTGTTTTAATGTTGGGTCAGACTATGCTGTGCTCCCCTGGACATGTGGTATTATGTACCATGTGGTTCGTGGACTTTATCTTATGCTATAATGAGTAATATTTGTAGAAACTGGAATATTCTATGCTGGAATGTAAGAGGTCTGAATTCTGAAGCTAGACAGAGGGCTGTTAGGCAGAAAATTGAGGAAAGCCAATGTTCAATAGCTTGTCTGCAAGAAACTAAATGCTCTTCTTTTGACTCTAGGTCAATTAAATCCTTCTGCCCCAAAGATTGGAGGAATTTGGAGTCTGCATGACTCATCTAGAGCGCAAGATAGTCAACCACATGCTCATATGAGCTGCCATCGTCGCCTCCTGGTCAACTATTTCACCCTCGTGTACTCAGATCGGGGATCAGATGCCCATAGCCTCCAAAATTGCATCCAGAACACATAACCCTAGCCTCCAAAGGGCATCTGAGGGGGAATCGATCCAAGGACATCACCGACGCAACGCTACATCAAGGGGGCTTCAGCATCACCATCGCCATCTCATCCCAATCCATTTTTAATACAGTAGTTGGAGTGGATTCAACCGTGTATTACTTTTCTGAACACATCATGATCATCATAATCCATCTCGTATCATTCATGTCCTCGATGCATGAGTAGTTTACCTAGTTATGTGGGATATGAAGGAACCACAATATGTAATAGATCATTTGGTATTAGGATTTAAGGTCCTCTTTATATGTTTATGTTAATAGTTATCTTGATGTTGGGTGAATTCGACCATCCAATGTATGACAATCTT
The DNA here is from genome assembly GCA_034509565.1 of Triticum monococcum. Lineage (NCBI taxonomy): Eukaryota > Viridiplantae > Streptophyta > Magnoliopsida > Poales > Poaceae > Triticum > Triticum monococcum. The sequence goes on along the minus strand of CM067843.1, from coordinate 68,558,331 downwards.
GGACAAAAGGTTATTATTGTTGGCGTGACAGATGGTTGCATAAGGAGATTACTGATAGGGCCTATCTTCCTCCGGCCTTGATCGTTGCAGCAAGGGCTAAACGGAGACCACTTTTAGCTGCGTCCACGGGGAAGACCCTTTAGTTATCGTTCAGTAACTGGCATGGGGATCAATCGTAGTGGCTTATGTGACATGGGGTTTTCTCGTGTGTGCACCTATCTATACTTAGCTCTGCCCACAAATAAAAACATATAAAGTGTCTTAGGAATCCGACGTAACATGCTTAGGCATCGGGAGTGTAGACACATACTAGTGGGGAATTCGGACTCCCTGGTAAAACTTTAGTTCTATCAATTTCAACAACCTTCACTCACGTCATGCGTTACTTATTTTACTTTTGCAAGTTACTTATCTCTTCGCAACAATCACTCGATACTTTTATTCTGTTTCACTTTGCTTTGGACCGCAGCTAATTTGCAGGCATTACTATTTAAATCCTTAAAGAGACATAACCTGGTTACTGTGCTCCCTATGGGATCGATACTCTTACTTTGGAAAAGCAGCAACTAAGTCATGTGCACTTGCTGGACATCAATGACCAACACCTAGAGCATATCCGGTCAAATAATCAACACATATAGAGCAAAAAAACTTACGAGCTCTTGGAGTGTCATGCCACTTGGCCATCGGATTCACAGTTATTTGTAATGGCCGCAATACTTGTCTATGGCCTCTTGAATGGTGTACCATTGATTAGTGAGCGACTTTGAATTGCATATAGGATTCACTTCCTTGAGATAGGGATCAAAGTGCTTTTGCTCGTGGAACTAATCATGCATACTTTTCCAAAAGGTTCCGCCCCTTTGCTCTGTGCCATGAATCAGATCAATGCTTGTGGCCAACCACGCATCAACAACAATTCATCCTCCTTCTGGTTGAAATATTCTTCCCACTTCTTCTTTAGGTCCTCACCCTGGTGCCCATATGTCGTCTGAATCACCGTTCGGCTGGTCTCCTTCCAGCTGCTAGTGTGCCTTAGCTAGATATGAAGGAAATATGCCCTAGAGGCAATAATAAAGTTGTTATTTATATTTCCTTATATCATGATAAATGTTTATTATTCATGCTAGAATTGTATTAACCGGAAACTTGATACATGTGTGGATACATAGACAAAACACAGTGTCCCTAATAAATCTCTACTAGACTAGCTCGTTAATCAAAGATGGTTAAGTTTCCTAACCATAGACATGTGTTGTCATTTGATGAATGGGATCACATCATTAGGAGAACGATGTGATAGACAAGACCCATCCATTAGCTTAGCATAATGATCGTTAAGTTTTATTGCTATAGCTTGTTGGAAATATGCCCTAGAGGCAATAATAAATTGATTATTATTATATTTCCTTGTTCATGATAATCGTTTATTATCCATGCTAGAATTGTATTGATAGGAAACTCAGATACATGTGTGGATACATAGACAACACCATGTCCCTAGTAAGCCTCTAGTTGACTAGCTCGTTGATCAATAGATGGTTACGGTTTCCTAACCATGGACATTGGATGTCATTGATAACGGGATCACATCATTAGGAGAATGATGTGATGGACAAGACCCAATCCTAAGCATAGCACTAGATCGTGTAGTTCGTATGCTAAAGCTTTGCTAATGTCAAGTATCATTTCCTTAGACCATGAGATTGTGAAACTCCCGGATACCGTAGGAGTGCTTTGGGTGTGCCAAACGTCACAACGTAACTGGGTGGCTATAAAGGTACATTACAGGTATCTCCGAAAGTGTCTGTTGGGTTGGCACGAATCGAGACTGGGATTTGTCACTCCGTGTAAACGGAGAGGTATCTCTGGGCCCACTCGGTAGGACATCATCATAATGTGCACAATGTGATCAAGGAGTTGATCACGGGATGATGTGCTGCGGAACGAGTAAAGAGACTTGCCGGTAACGAGATTGAACAAGGTATCGGGATACCGACGATCGAATCTCGGGCAAGTACAATACCGCTAGACAAAGGGAATTGTATACGGGATTGATTAAGTCCTTGACATCGTGGTTCATCCGATGAGATCATCGTGGAACATGTGGGAGCCAACATGGGTATCCAGATCCCGCTGTTGGTTATTGACCGGAGAACGTCTCGGTCATGTCTGCATGTCTCCCGAACCCGTAGGGTCTACACACTTAAGGTTCGATGACGCTAGGGTTATAAAGGAAGTTAGTATGTGGTTACCGAATGTTGTTCGGAGTCCCGGATGAGATCCCGGACGTCACGAGGAGTTCCGGAATGGTCCGGAGGTAAAGATTTATATATGGGAAGTCCTGTTTTGGTCACCGGAAGAGTTTCGGGGTTTATCGGTAACGTACCGGGACCACCGGGAGGGTCCCGGGGGTCCACCAAGTGGGGCCACCAACCCCAGAAGGCTGCGTGGGCCAAGTGTGGGAGGGGACCAGCCCCTAGGAGGGCTGGTGCGCCCCCCACAAGGGGCCCAAGGCGCAAGGATAAGTGGGAGGGGGCAAACCCTAGTCTAGTTGGGCCTTAAGGCCCACCTAGTGGGTTCCTTCCCCTCTCCCCCCCTTTGGCCGCCCCCCCTAGATGGATCTAGGGCTGGCCGCACCCCTTGGGGTGGGAAACCCTAAAGGGGGGCGCAGCCCCCTTCCCCCCTATATATACTTGAGGTTTTGGGGCTGCCAACAGATGAGTTTTCTCCCTCTCGTTGGTGCAGCCCTGCATCTCTCTCTCCCTCCTCTTCTGTGGTGCTTGGCGAAGCCCTGCAGGATTGCCACGCTCCTCCATCACCACCACGCCGTTGTGCTGCTGTTGGATGAAGTCTTCCTCAACCTCTCCCTCTCTCCTTGCTGGATCAAGGCGTGGGAGACGTCACCGGGCTGTACGTGTGTTGAACGCGGAGGTGCCGTCCGTTCGGCACTTGGTCATCGGTGATTTGAATCACGACGAGTACGACTCCATCAACCCCGTTCACATGAACGCTTCCGCTTAGCGATCTACAAGGGTATGTAGATGCAACTCTCTTTCTACTTGTTGCTGGTCTCTCCATAGATAGATCTTGGTGATACGTAGGAAAAATTTTGAATTTCTGCTACGTTCCCCTACAGTGGCATCATGAGCTAGGTCTATTGCGTAGATTCTATGCACGAGTAGAACACAAAGTAGTTGTGGGCGTTGATTTTGTTCAATATGCTTGCCGTTACTAGTCTTATCTTGATTCGGCGGCATCGTGGGATGAAGCGGCCCGGACCGACCTTACACGAACTCTTACGTGAGACTGGTTCCACCGACTGACATGCACTAGTTGCATAAGGTGGCTAGCGGGTGTCTGTCTCTCCCACTTTAGTCGGATCGGATTCGATGAAAAGGGTCCTTATGAAGGGTAAATAGAAATTGGCATATCACGTTGTGGTCTTTGCGTAGGTAAGAAACGTTCTTGCTAGAAACCCATAGCAGCCACGTAAAAACATGCAAACAACAATTAGAGGACGTCTAACTTGTTTTTGCAGGGTATGCTATGTGATGTGATATGGCCAAAGGATGTGATGAATGATATATGTGATGTATGAGATTGATCATGTTCTTGTAATAGGAATCACGACTTGCATGTCGATGAGTATGACAACCGGCAGGAGCCATAGGAGTTGTCTTTATTCATTTATGACCTGCGTGTCAACTTAAACATCATGTAATTACTTTACTTTATTGCTAACCGTTAGCCGTAGTAGTAGAAGTAATAGATGGCGAGGCAACTTCATGAAGACACGATGATGGAGATCATGATGATGGAGATCATGGTGTCATGCCGGTGACGATGATGATCATGGAGCCCCGAAGATGGAGATCAAAAGGAGCAAAGTGATGATGGCCATATCATGTCACTATTTGATTGCATGTGATGTTTATCATGTTTATACATCTTATTTGCTTAGAACGACGGTAGTAAATAAGATGATCCCTTATTAAAATTTCAAGAAGTGTTCCCCCCTAACTGTGCACCGTTGCGACAGTTCGTGTTTCGAAGCACCACGTGATGATCGGGTGTTAGATTCTAACGTTCACATACAACGGGTGTAAGACAGATTTACACACGCAAAACACTTAGGGTTAACTTGACGAGCCTAGCATGTACAGACATGGCCTCGGAACACAGAAGACCGAAAGGTTGAGCATGAGTCGTATAGAAGATACGATCAACATGAAGATGTTCACCGATGTTGACTAGTCCGTCTCACGTGATGATCGGACATGGGCTAGTTGACTCGGATCATGTAATCACTTAGATAACTAGAGGGATGTCTATCTGAGTGGGATTTCATAAGATGAACTTAATTATCCTGAACATAGTCAAAAGGATTTTGCAAATTATGTCGTAGCTCACGCTATAGTTCTACTGTTTAGATATGTTCCTAGAGGAAAATTAGTTGAAAGTTGATAGTAGCAATTATGCGGACTAAGTCCGTAAACTGAGGATTGTCCTCATTGCTTCATAGAAGGCTTATGTCCTTAATGCACCGCTCAGTGTGCTGAACCTCGAACGTCGTCTGTAGATGTTGCGAACATCAGACATACACGTTTTGATAACTACATGATAGTTCAGTTAAACGGTTTAGAGTTGAGGCACCGAAGACGTTTTGAAACGTCGCGAAACATATGAGATGTTTTGAGGGCTGAAATTGGGATTTCAGGCTCGTGCCCATGTCAAGAGGTATAAGACCTCCGACAATTTTCTTAGCCTGCAAACTAAGGAGAAAAGCTCAATTGTTGAGCTTGTGCTCAGATTGTCTGAGTACAACAATCATGTGAATCAAGTGGGAGTTGATCTTCCAGATGAGATAATGATGTTTCTCCGAAGTCATTACCACGAAGCTGCTAGAGCTTCGTGATGAACTATAATATATCAGGGACATATATGATGATCCTTGAGATATTCGCGATGTTTGACACCACGAAAGTAGAAATCAAGAAGGAGCATCAATTGTTGATGGTTAGTGAAACCACTAGTTTCAAGAAGGGCAAGGGCAAGAAGGGATACTTCATGAAACGGCAATTCAGCTGCTGCTCTAGTGAAGAAACCCAAGGTTGAACCCAAACCCGAGACTAAGTGATTCTGTAATAAGAGGAACAACCACTGGAGCAGAATTACCCTAGATACTTGGTAGATAAGAAGGCTGGCAAGGTCGATAGAAGTATATTGGATATACATTAGGTTAATGTGTACTTTACTAGTACTCCTAGTAGCACCAGGGTATTAGATACCGGTTCGGTTGCTAAGTGTTAGTAACTCGAAATAAAAGCTACGGAATAAACGGAGACTAGCTAAAAGGTGAGATGACGATATGTGTTGGAAGTATTTCCAAGGTTGATCAAATGTCGTACGCTCCCTCTACCATCGAGATTGGTGTTTGCGTTGAGCATAGACATGATTGGATTATGTCTATCGCAATACGGTTATTCATTTAAGGAGAATAATGGTTACTCTGTTTATTTGAATAATACCTTCAATGGTCTTACACCTAAAATGAATGGATTATTGAATCTCGATCGTAGTGATACACATGTTCATGCCAAAAGATAGTAATGATAGTACCACCTACTTGTGGCACTGCCACGTAAGTCATATCGGTATAAAACGCATGAGGAAGCTCCATGTTGATGGATCTTTGGACTCACTCATTTTTGAAAAGTTTGAGACATGCGAACCATGTCTGTTGGTATATATGCATGAAGAAACTCCATGCAAATGGACCGTTTTGTACTCACTTGATTTTGAATCACTTGAGACATGCAAATCATACCACATGGGCAAGATGACTGAAAGCCTCGGTTTCAGTAAAATGGAACTAGAAAGCAACTTGCTGGAAGTAATACATTTTGATGTGTGCAATCCAATGAGTGCTGAGGCATGTAGTGGATATCGTTATGTTTTACTTCACAGATGATTTGAGTAGATGTTGAGTATATTTACTTGATGAATCACGAGTCTGAATTATTGAAAGGTTCAAGTAATTTCAGTGTGAAGTTGAAAGATCGTCGTGACAAGAGGATTAAAGATCTATGATATGATCATAGAGATGAATATCTGAATTACGAGTTTGGCACAGAATTAAGACATTGTGGAAATCATTTCACAACTAATACAGCCTGGAACACCATAGTGTGATGGTGTGTCCGAACATCATAACTGCACCCTATTGGATATGATGCATACCATGATGTCTCTTATCGAATTACCACGATAGATTATGGGTTAGGCATTAGAGACAACCACATTCACTTTAAATAGGGCACCACGTAATTCCGATGAGATGACACCGTATGAACTATGGTTTAGAGAAACCTAAGCTGTCATTTCTTAAAAGTTTGGGGCTGCGACGCTTATGTGAAAAAAGGTTTCAGGCTGATAAGCTCGAACCCAAAGCGGATAAATGCATCTTCATAGGACGCCCAAAACAATTGGGTATACCTCCTGTCTCAGATCCGAAAGCAATAAGAGATTGTTTCTAGAATCGGGTCCTTTCTCGAGGAAAAGTTTCTCTCGAAAGAATTGAGTGGGAGGATGGTGGAGACTTGATGAGGTTATTGAACCGTCTCTTCAACTAGTGTGTGGCAGGGCACAGGAAGTTGTTCCTGTGGCACCTACACCAATTGAAGTGGAAGCTTATGATATTGATCACGAGACTTCAGATCAAGTCACTCCCAAACCTCGTAGGATGACAAGGATATGTAATCCTGTCTTGGAAGTCATGTTGCGAGACAACAATGAACCTACGAGCTATGGAGAAGCGATGGTGGGCCCGGATTCCGATAAATGGCTCGAGGCCATATAATCCGAGAGAGGATCCATATATGAAAACAAAGTGTAGACTTTGGAAGAACTACTTGATGGTCGTAAGGCTGTTAGGTACATATGGATTTTAAAAGGAAGACAGACAATGATGGTAAGTGTCACCATTAAGAAAGCTCGACTTGTCATTAAGATGTTTTCGACAAGTTCAAGGAGTTGACTACGATGAGACTTTCTCACCCGTAGCGATGCTAAGAGTCTGTTGGAATTATATTAGCAATTACTACATTATTTATGAAATCTTGCAGATAGGATGTAAAAACATTGTTTCCTCGACGATTTTCTTGAGGAAAGGTTGTATGAGATACAACCAGAAGGTTTTGTCAATCCTGAAATATGCTAATAAGTATGCAAAGCTCCAGCAATCCTTCTAAGGACTGGAGTAAGCATCTCGGAGTTGGAATGTATGCTTTGATGAGATGATCAAAGATTTGGGTGTATACAAAGTTTATGAGAAACTTGTATTTCCAAAGAAGTGAGTGGGAGCACTATAGAATTTCTGATAAGTATATGTTGTTGACATATTGTTGATCAGAAATGATGTAGAATTTCTAAGAAAGCATATAGGGTTATTTGAAAAGTGTTTTTCAATTGAAAGCCTGAATTAAGCTACTTGAACATTGAGCATCAAGATCTATAAGGATAGATCAAAACGCTTAATGGTACTTTCAAATGAGCACATACCTTGACATGATCTTGAAGGTGTTCAAGATGGATCAGTCAAAGAAAGAGTTCTTGCCTGAGTTGTAAGGTATGAAGTTAAGACTTAAAGCTCGACCACGGCAGAATAGAGAGAAAGGATGAAGGTCGTCCCCTATGCTTAAGACATAGGCTCTACAGTATGCTATGCTGTGTACCGCACCTGTAGTGTGCCTTGCCATGAGTCAGTCAAGGGGTACAAGAGTGATCCAAGAATGGATCACAGGACAGCGGTCAAAGTTATCCTTAGTAACTAGTGGACTAAGGAATTTTCTCGATTATGGAGGTGGTAAAAGAGTTCGTCGTAAAGGGTTACGTCGATGCAAGCTTAACACCTATCCGGATAGCTCTGAGTAGGGATACCGGATACGTATAATGGAGCAACAATTTAGAATAGCTCCAAGTAGAACAGTTATTTGGAATAGCTCCAAATAGAACGTGGTAGCTGCATCTAGGAGATGACATAGAGATTTGTAATGCACACACGGATCTGAAAAGTTTAGACCCGTTGACTAAAACCTCTCTCACAAGCAACATGATCAAACCTGGAACTCATTGAGTGTTAATCACATAGTGATGTGAGCTAGACTACTGACTCTAGTAAACTCTTGGGTGTTAGTCACATGGCGATGTGACCTGTGAGTGTTAATCACATGGCGATGTGAACTAGATTATTGACTCTAGTGCAAGTGGGAGACTGTTGGAAATATGCCCTAGAGGCAATAATAAATTGATTATTATTATATTTCCTTGTTCATGATAATCGTTTATTATCCATGCTAGAATTGTATTGATAGGAAACTCAGATACATGTGTGGATACATAGACAACACCATGTCCCTAGTAAGCCTCTAGTTGACTAGCTCGTTGATCAATAGATGGTTACGGTTTCCTAACCATGGACATTGGATGTCATTGATAACGGGATCACATCATTAGGAGAATGATGTGATGGACAAGACCCAATCCTAAGCATAGCACTAGATCGTGTAGTTCGTATGCTAAAGCTTTGCTAATGTCAAGTATCATTTCCTTAGACCATGAGATTGTGAAACTCCCGGATACCGTAGGAGTGCTTTGGGTGTGCCAAACGTCACAACGTAACTGGGTGGCTATAAAGGTACATTACAGGTATCTCCGAAAGTGTCTGTTGGGTTGGCACGAATCGAGACTGGGATTTGTCACTCCGTGTAAACGGAGAGGTATCTCTGGGCCCACTCGGTAGGACATCATCATAATGTGCACAATGTGATCAAGGAGTTGATCACGGGATGATGTGCTGCGGAACGAGTAAAGAGACTTGCCGGTAACGAGATTGAACAAGGTATCGGGATACCGACGATCGAATCTCGGGCAAGTACAATACCGCTAGACAAAGGGAATTGTATACGGGATTGATTAAGTCCTTGACATCGTGGTTCATCCGATGAGATCATCGTGGAACATGTGGGAGCCAACATGGGTATCCAGATCCCGCTGTTGGTTATTGACCGGAGAACGTCTCGGTCATGTCTGCATGTCTCCCGAACCCGTAGGGTCTACACACTTAAGGTTCGATGACGCTAGGGTTATAAAGGAAGTTAGTATGTGGTTACCGAATGTTGTTCGGAGTCCCGGATGAGATCCCGGACGTCACGAGGAGTTCCGGAATGGTCCGGAGGTAAAGATTTATATATGGGAAGTCCTGTTTTGGTCACCGGAAGAGTTTCGGGGTTTATCGGTAACGTACCGGGACCACCGGGAGGGTCCCGGGGGTCCACCAAGTGGGGCCACCAACCCCAGAAGGCTGCGTGGGCCAAGTGTGGGAGGGGACCAGCCCCTAGGAGGGCTGGTGCGCCCCCCACAAGGGGCCCAAGGCGCAAGGATAAGTGGGAGGGGGCAAACCCTAGTCTAGTTGGGCCTTAAGGCCCACCTAGTGGGTTCCTTCCCCTCTCCCCCCCTTTGGCCGCCCCCCCTAGATGGATCTAGGGCTGGCCGCACCCCTTGGGGTGGGAAACCCTAAAGGGGGGCGCAGCCCCCTTCCCCCCTATATATACTTGAGGTTTTGGGGCTGCCAACAGATGAGTTTTCTCCCTCTCGTTGGTGCAGCCCTGCATCTCTCTCTCCCTCCTCTTCTGTGGTGCTTGGCGAAGCCCTGCAGGATTGCCACGCTCCTCCATCACCACCACGCCGCTGTGCTGCTGTTGGATGAAGTCTTCCTCAACCTCTCCCTCTCTCCTTGCTGGATCAAGGCGTGGGAGACGTCACCGGGCTGTACGTGTGTTGAACGCGGAGGTGCCGTCCGTTCGGCACTTGGTCATCGGTGATTTGAATCACGACGAGTACGACTCCATCAACCCCGTTCACATGAACGCTTCCGCTTAGCGATCTACAAGGGTATGTAGATGCAACTCTCTTTCTACTCGTTGCTGGTCTCTCCATAGATAGATCTTGGTGATACGTAGGAAAAATTTTGAATTTCTGCTACGTTCCCCTACATAGCTTTCTTCATGACTTATACATATTCCTTTGACTATGAGATTATGCAAATCCCGAATACCAGAGGAATACCTTGTGTGCTATAAAACGTCACAACGTAACTGGGTGATTATAAAGATGCTCTACAGGTATCTCCAAAGATGTTTGTTGGGTTGGCATAGATTGAGATTAGGATTTGTCACTCCGAGTATCGGAGAGGTATCTCTGGGCCCTCTTGGTAATGCATATCATAATAAGCCTTGCAAGCAATGTGACTAATGAGTTAGTTGCGGGATGATGCATTATGAAATGGGTAAAGATACTTGCCGGTAACGAGATTAAACTAGGTATGAGATACCGACGATCGAATCTCGGGCAAGTAACATACCGATGACAAAGGGAATAATGTATGTTGTCATTACGGTACGACCGATAAAGATCTTTGTAGAATATGTGGGAACCAATATGAGCATCCAGGTTCCCTTGCTGGTTATTGACCGGAGAGGTGTCTCGGTCATGTCTACATAGTTCTCGAACCCGTAGGGTCCGCATGCTTAATGTTCAATGACGATTTTGTATTATATGAGTTATGTGATTTGGTCACCGAATGTTGTTCGGAGTCCCGGATGAGATCACAGACATGGCGAGGAGTCTCTAAATGGTCGAGAGATAAAGATTCATATATAGGATAATAGTATTCAGACACCAGAAGTGTTCTGGGGGTACCGGGTACGTATCGGGTCACCGGAAGGGATTCCGGGCAACCCCCGGCATGCTATATGGGCCTAATGGGCCAAAAGTTGGACAGACCAGCCCCAAAAGGGGCTGGTGCGCCCCCTATAGGCTGAATAGGAGGAGAAGGAAAGGAAATGAAGGGAAGGGAGATGGAAAGGGGAGGATTCGGCCTCCCCCTTTCCTCCCCCTCCCCCTCCGATGGATATGGAAGGGGTGGAGGCCGACTTGGAGGAGGCGCCTATATATATATGGGGGGGCATCGTTAGGACACACAACATTGATTCCTAGCCATGTGCGGCGCCCTCCTCCACAATTTACGCCTCCGGTCATATTGTCGTACTGCTTAGGCGAAACCCTGCGCGGTTCACTTCACCATCACTGTCACCACGTCGTCGTGCTGACGGAACTCTCCCTCGACACTTTGCTGGATCAAGAGTTTGAGGGACGTCATCGAGCTGAACGTGTGCAGAACTCAGAGGTGTCGTACGCTCGGTGCTTGATCGGTCGGGTCGAGAAGAAGTTCGACTACATCAACCGCGTTAACAAACGCTTCCACTTTCGGTCTACGAGGGTACGTGGACACACTCTACCCCTCTCGTTGTTATGCATCTCCTAGATAGATCTTGCATGAGCATAGGAATTTTTTGAATTGCTTGCTACGTTCCCCAACAAGATATGCATTTGTTGGGTGTCTGGTACATGGGTGTGTGTCTTCTGGGTGTCCGGATTTCACTAGGAGTCCTCCACTTGTCCGTCTTGGTGGACGTCACTATTATGGATCATGTTCATCAGTGCCTCCTCATCCACCCTCGCGGCTGGTGAGACATTCCGACGAACAGAGACCAGGCACAGAAGGGCGAGGAGCCGGCATCCGTGAACGGACAAGCGGCGACAACTGAGATTGAGGCTCTGTGAAGGTGTAGTCCCCGTTGAGGTCGACGTTCAACGTCACTTAATGGCCAACAATGATGGTGGACGCGGATTGCTGCCGCGGATGGCATAGTAGTATGAAGGATACAATTACGCTGTCTAGGGCACTGGCGATACTGGCACCAGCCAGTTCACACGCTTTGGTGGAGGAGGTAATGGGTGACCGGTCACTGCCAAAGCATCATCTGTTTACGGTGATGGACGAGTCCTCCATCTCTGGCGTGATGTCGACCATCTCAATCGAATCCATTGTGGTGGTGGACGGCGTGACAAGCGGGAACTAGGGGGTGGGGTAGCGGTGATCGAGGCGGAGAGGCTGGGAAAGGGCGGGCTTTCGTGTAGAAAAGTGGTGGAAATGTCCAAATGCACGAGATCTACCTCCGTTTTGGCTGGACCTGTAGTGTCGGACACCTACGTGATAATTGTCCAAACGCTCACAAACCTTCCCCAACTTTGCTTCGAGTCTATGAAATTTTAGACATCCGCACTAGTCCATGAACATTTGATGCACGACATTGGATGGCAATATATATATATATCTGAACCGTGCTATCTGTATGTTTACACACGTTTTGATGCATAGAATCCGAAAAATGGACAAAAACACACGTCCAAAAGAATATGGTGTCAAAAGTCCAAAGATATACACTTACAAAAACCGTTCTTATGGAAATTGAAAAATACGTCCAACCCTGAATTCAAGTATGGTAGTGTGTCAAACACCTCGCTCTGTAAATAAATACAAGACTCAAATGACCTAAAACGTCTTATATGTCTAAAAAAACATTTTACTCCACATTTGTTTGTTTAATTAGGTAGTACTAAGTAATAGGAGTAGTGCGAATCAACCCAGTCTTTCGGAGGTGCTCATAGAGATAGGGTGTGCGTGTGTGCGTTTATAGGGGTGAGTGTATGCGCGTGTATATGAGCGCTTGTGTCTGTACTGATGCTCAAAAAAAAAGTAATAGGAGTAGTAATTGATTGTCTCTCCGCCAAAGAAAAAAAGAAGTGAAAAGATATAATCAGATTACATCTTGCTTTTGCTGCGTTCCGCCTGACGCTCGTCGCACCAGTCGTCCATCTCCTTGGCGATGCGCTGGCTCTGATTGATGAGAGCGGCGGCGGTGGCTTTACGTCCCCCGTGGAGCTGCAGGATGAGCGCGTGAGCAGGGTCCTCCCAGTAGTTGCACTTGTACCTTTTATCTATCGTCAGGTCAAACTCATACTCGGATCGCTCGTAGGTTCGCTTCGTCCCCGCCACCGGCCCATACGCCGCGAAGGCTGTCCAAATACTGTCCCCGCACTTGTGCCGCTTCTCCGTCAACGCTGCGTCCAGCTTGCCCTCCGACCGCTCATGGCTTCTCTTCGCCCCAACCCATGCTTGCTCGTTTTCATCTCGATAATCATAGTATTCCATCGCTTCTCCGATCCAAGCTAACGACGGTGCGCGTGCGTGCTAATTGCGATGGCTTTTAGCTAGGTTTTAGCTTCTGATGAGGTCGCCCCGGTCCTTCCTTGGAGGATAAATAGAAACCAGGTCCGATTATTAGAACCCGCCACGCGCTTAATCGCCGGTCCGATTCGACTAGGCTGGCTTGGGCCTTGCAGTCTGTCTCGGACTACCTACCAAACACAGACCACCCCTCGTAAAAAAATACAGACACCAGGTTTTGCTTCTCTTCTCACAAGAGAAAAACGTTTCAGCGTTTTCCCTGAAAAAGAAAAAACAGGTCGGGCGAGCGATCCGCGTGCATGTTTTCTTCTGGTAGTTGCATGTCTATTGATATGATATGTCTGGTTTTGATTCTGAAAGTTAACTCACCGGAGTTACTTGTCCAATTTTGTCCGATAAGTTTATGTAATGTACTGTACAAGATAGCAGTAAAGGTGTTAGCTAGCAGGCTAAAGGGGATTCGTCCTATTTTGATCTGTGAGGAGCAGAGCGCATTTGTTCCGGGAAGGCTTATTACGGATAATGTGATTGTTGCTTATAAGTGTGTACATGCCATCAGACATAGAAAGAGAAAGAACCCTTTGTGTGATGTCAAATTGAATATGATGAAGGCGTATGATAGGGTGGAGTGGATTTTCCTCGAACAAGTGATGCAAAAATTTGGATTCGCAAAGGAATGGATCGATATGATCATGAGGTGTGTGAGAACGGCCGGGTTCTCGGTGGAACTTAACGGTGGCTTCTCTAACATGTTTGATCCATCTCGTGGCCTTCGTCAAGGAGATCCCTTGTCATCATATTTATTTCTCTTTTGTATGGAGGGGTTCCCAGCTCTGCTTAAAAAGCTCAACAAGACAAAAACATTTGTGGGGTGTCGTTTGGGAGCACTGGCCCCCATGTGACACACCTTTTGTTCGGAGATGATAGTATTGTTTTTTTGGAGGGGTCACAAAGCAACTTGGAGTCACTACGAGACATTCTCCAAGTGTATGAGCAAGCGTCTGGCCAGAGAGTTAATCTTCAAAAGTCATCAGTTTTCTTCGGGAAAGGAAGCGATGAAAATAACAAGGAGATGCTAAAAGGAATCGTTGGGATCCAGTCAGAGGCACTTAGTGAGAAATATTTGGGGCTGCCAACAGTTGTAGGTAAATCAAAGGAAGGTACCTTCAAGCATGTGAGGGAAAGCTCGAAGGGGAAGGTACTGGGCTGGAAGGGCCGAGGCCTCTCGAAGGCGGCAAAGGAAGTGCTTGTCAAATCCGGGCTACAAGCAACACCAACTTTCACCATGAGTTGTTTTCAACTCTCAAAGAAAATGTGATGGAACCTGTCTACCATCTCGTCAAACTTCTGGTGGGGTTCAGCAAATGGTGAGAAGAAGGTGCACTGGGTGGCTTGGGATAAGATGTGCATGTCCAAGATGGAACGAGGAATGAGTTTTAGAAACTATGAGGCCAGGCGCTTCTAGCAAAACAAGCATGGAGGATTCTTCAAACACCGCAGTCCCTCTGTACAAGAGTGTTGCAAGCATGGGACCATTATGAATGCAACCTGCCCGGCTAGTGGCTCTTTCACATTCAGAAGTATTCTGTTTGCACAAGACCTACTCAGATAAGGGGAGGTTTGGCGAATTGGCAATGGATCTAAGGTTCTGATCCACCATGACAATTGGATTCCAAGAAAGGGCAGCCCTCGACCACTGGGTCAGATGTACGTGCACAGCACCACATGGGTGAGTGACCTGCTTACTACAGAGGGGGATGCCTGGGACAATGCTAAGATTGATGGAATGTTCACTCCAGATGATGCTCAAGATATCAAGCAGATCCCGATAGGTGGAGCAGAGGTAGAAGACTATATGGCGTGGAACTACACGAAAGCCAGGGTGTACACCGTTCGGTCAGGCTATCATCTCTTAATGGACATGAGGAGGGCGACCACAGGACGGCCAGAAGCCTCGTCGACGGTGCATACCCACGGGAGCTGGTTAGCTCTTTGGGGTACCCACGCGCCAAACAAAGTAAAGGTCCACATGTGGAGGCTTATGCGCAGTGGGCTCGCTGTTGGGTCTGAACTTCACAGGAGGAGAATCAAACCTGGCATTTTCTGTGTAGCATGTGGGAGGGAAGAAACTCTGATGCGTAGATTCTGGACATGTCCCCATTCTAGACTGTTTTGGCAACAGCTATCTGAGACAAGAGCGCTCCCAGCCATGGCCCCGCCTGAGAATCTGGAGTCTAACCATGTTGTGGGGCGGTGGCTGCTCAATTGGGTGAGCTCGGCTCGGGACGAAGAGAAAGAAATGGCGCTGCAAGGGATATATGGGCTATGGCTCGCAAGAAATGAAGCAAGGGAGGGCAAGAGGATAGATGATGCACACAATGTAGCGAGCTCAGTCTCAAGGTTCTTGAACGCAAATGGAGAAATGGATCCCCCCAGAGCAGGGTTGGATTCTGGCCAACGCGGGGGCAGTTGCAAAGAGTGCGGACAAAGGAGGGGGTGGGGTAGTTTTGCGTGATCATGATGGAGCCTTTCGTGGTCACCTGATTGTATCTTGGCTGTAATAGCTGATGAGATTCCAAACTTTGTTTAAATAAAGAACTAGTTTCACTAAAAAAAAAGATATGATATGTATGCCCATCACGTGTGTATGCATATATATAAGACAAAAAAATATGACGTAAGCAAATATTCCAATTAGATTTGAGATCTAAAATGTTTTTCTGCTTAAATTGTCAATCCAATTCAAAATCCGATTTCCCATTGAATCCGTCGCAACGAGATCTTAGATCTCAGTTGATATGTTTTGACGATTTTTTTTCAGGTCAAAAGTTACTATCTCTCGGATATGTAAGTCCTCGTGTGATGCATAAGTTAGCTTGCTATTTTCATCAAAACCCCATGCACTAGAAGACAAAAAAACTGACGTCATCTTAAATTCTCTCCAAGAAAATGTTTTATAACTCAAAAAACGATCTGATTCAAAATCTGCTGCTATGCATGGGAAGCGCCAAGGCTCAGGTGAGGGTTGCGGCGACCGGCATCCTTTCGTCCGGCACATGTGGCCGGCAAGCCGCATAGAGGAAGCTCCACCGACAAAGTGACCAGCCTCTCCTCCTCCCCGCTCCTTCGTTCCACCGTTCGAGACGTCAGATCCCCTAGCGGATCACATCGTAGCATGACGAGGAGCTTTGGGAAGCGACACGTGTACAACCATCCGGCGAGTCCTCTCCTCCGTCAACTGATTTTGGGGGCGGCAAAGAAGGAAGCCATGGTGGACGGCAAGGGAGGAATCTTTTGGCTGCGTTGAACCTCGCGTCGGGTCGGGCTTGCGCACAATAGTGGTAGTTTTCTTTCCTTTACAAGGGTGGGAGGTGTGGGTGTGACGAAGCGTTAACGTCTGTTTGTCTTGTGCCGTCGTGATTTTTGCCACGTGGGCAATTTGCCACATCAAAATGAGGTTAAAGACTTATCAGTATTTTTTGCCATTGTCAAGAGTTAGGGCTGTGAGCACTGTCGTGATTTGTAAAGTGATGATTTTTTGTTAACTAGAACATTATTGTAGTGGTTTTATGCATTTTACACAACGTGCAGCAGCAGCGTCGGGCACGGTTGGCGGGGTTAGGTGGTTCGGTCGGCGGTATGAAGCCAAATAAATGGAAAAGAACTCTATACAATAAGGGAAACATTTAGCTTGAGCCGACCGATCCTGTGCGAACGTCCGCTGCCTCCCTGTCCGTCCGATGCACGTTAATCAAACGATGGAGAGCCACCCCTTTCGTCTCCATGTTCTGCAACTGGTGCTTTGTTTCGGGAATGGGGTTTGTAACTAGCCTTTTGTTGCAAACCGAACATGACTAGATCCCGCAGCACACGGACTAGGGAGGATCTCCGCCTCCAAACGCCTCCCCACTGACGAGATCCGCCAAGATCCGCCACGCCGGCGAGATCCACCATGTCGGTCGTGGAGCACCATGAACTTTGCCGCCCTCCTGTCACCACCGGCGCTGGCAGCAACGACATCACTGTGCACGTACGTCCACGTCCACTACGCGCTCGGCCCTGTGTCGCTGTTTGTAACAAGACCTTCAATACATGTTTTCTGCAACAAGGGCGTTGTTGCGGAACGGTGACAGCGAACGACGACTATGCAAGTGGGTGACGTGGCCGGAGATGTTGTTACAATTTTTGTAATAAGGGTCTTGTTGCAGAAAATTAGACGCGGTGATGGGAGATGTTGCAATTTTTGCAACAAAGATCTTGTTGCAAGACATTAGAAAAGTGGTTTTGCAACATGTGTCCTGTTACGGAAAATCAGAGAAGAAGACATTTTGCAACAAGGGTCTTGTTGTGTGTTTAGAGATGGAATTTCGTGAGTTAACTTCATACACAAACTCGTTCTAAAAAATCCTTACTCTCTCTGTACACTAATTTAAGATGTTTTTACAATTTAATTTAAACTGAAACACACTAATGTAAGATATTTTTGCTGTAGCGCAAAAACATCTTTGTCGCACTTGTAGTACGTAAAATCCATATACAAATTCCTTGGACTCATGAAACTCGTTCTAAAATTCCGCATCCTCTCCCCCTCACCACCGCTGGCTGGGGCCCCTAGGGCAAAAGCCCCTCGCGGTGGTCGGCGGCGGTGGGAGCTCTCCAACACATGCGTCTCGTCCTCAAAAGCCCTAGCTCGATTGGATCTTGCCGCTCATGCATGGCTCGGGCCGTCGCCACCGTCCTGGCTGGGCGTCCTTCCGCAACTCTTCCCTGGCCTTAGCGGATTCCGGCCTCAACGTCCAGCCGCGTGGACATGGTCCCTGTCGTCATCGGGTTTCAGATCTGGACTGGCATGACAGTGATGACCAGGGGCCTCGGCTGCCGCCGGCGTACAACGGTGTGGTGGAGCTCGATTGCTCCATGGTTGTGCTGGGGTAGTTGCATCCTCGCAGATGCTGGCTAGACCGGTTATTTTTGCGGATTCGGCTTCCTCATATCCGGCGGTTGTGACGGCAACAGATGGCCACTCCGACCTGCGGCCGCGACATCACTGCTGATTTTGGTGACCATCGAAAGGTCTTTGTGAGGGATCATCTTCCTAGATCCGATGGTTTGCCTTCAGCGGTGATAGGCAATCTACAGACGACGACTTGACGCAGAGGGTATAGTTGTGCAGCAGCGGCGGACGGTTTCTTAACCCGGCTGCATGTAGCTCCTGGGATTGTGAAAAGTGGTGGCAACAATACATGATTGACTTCGACGAGCTTCGAGGTGAAAACCTAGGTCTGACCCGAGTTGGTTATATCTGGCAATGGTGATGTCTTTGTTGAAGACATTGCTCGGAAATGTTCGGATTGGTTCTTCAAGGTGAAAGCCTAGACACTGACCTATGGCGGTTGGATCCGGTGACGGCGGCGCTTGAGCATCGCTCCCTTCTTGAAGGCGTTGTTATTGAAGAATCTCGATGTCCTTGTGGTGTTATGAGATGGTTGGTACGGATATGGTCTTGGTTATAGTTTGTCGATCGCGGATTTGATCTCTTCGGGTTTTTTTCCTCGCTCGGGCATAGCAATGGTCTTATATGACTTTGCTATTTGCTAGCGTGTTTTGTGTGTGTTAGTGTCGGTTGTGTGCATCCTAACTATGCAGAGGCCGGGTGTGTCCTCACTATGTTTATATCGGCTTAATGCTTCATTTTAAGATAATAAAATCCATCCTTTATCGAAAAAATAAAGCAGTAAAAGAATACTCCCCGTAATTGTTTGTCTCTCTGCCAAGGCAAAAAAGAGGAGAAAAGATAGAATCTAATTACATCATGTATTCATGTTCTTGCGCGCCGCCTGACGCTCGTCGCACCAGTCGTTCAGCTCCTTGACGGTGCGCCAAATCATATTGCTGACAGCGGCGCCGCTGGCTTTCCTCCCCCCGCGGAGCTCCAGGATCAGCGCGCGAGCAGGGTCCTTCCAGTAGTTGCACTTGTACCTTTTATCTATCGACAAGTCAAATGATTCCTCGGATCGCTCGTAGGCTCGCTTCGTCCCCGCCGCCGGTGCATATGCGGCGACGGCCTTCCAGCTACCGTCGTCGCACTTGTGCCGCTTCTCCGTCACCGCCGCGTCGACCTTGCCGTCCGGCCGCCCGTGGCCTCTCTTCATCCCAACCCACGGTGGCTCGTTTTCATCCGCGTAATCGTAGTATTCCATCGCTTCTCCGACCCAAGCAAACAAGGGCGTGCGTACGTGCTAGGTTGCGATGGTTTTAAACTTTGAGGCCGCCCAGGTTCGTTGGAGCATAAACAGAAGACTCCGATTATTAGAACCCGCCACGCGACTAGTCGCCGGTCCGACTCGACTAGGCTTGCTTGGGCCTTGTAGTCTGTGTCCGACTACCCACCGAACAGCAGACACCAGGATTTCCTTTCGTCACGTTTCAGCGTTTTCCCTGAGAAAAAAAGGCCGGGCATTAACTACTCGTTTTTCCTTCTAGTAAAAGTGAAAGAAGAAAAATCTGGCTAGCCGAACTAGATTTCCTTTTTGAGTTTCCTTCGTGGGTGACGCTACACGTCGGCCGTGGATTGAACAAAAACATCCGCCCGCCTTCGAGGCTATCCGATTGACTCAAAAATAACTGTCAGATCTCCTCAAACGTGTCTCAAATTGCAACAAGCTTATCGGCTTGGTTGCAAAACAACCCAAAGCGTATTTTTAGCTTGACGTGTTATTTCCTTAAGCGTTATTTTTTCAACAAATACCATGTTGCAGAAATTTTATTTGCAAGGTTGTGTTCCAGGAAAAAAAATCGTCTGTCACCATGTTCATCTTTTGCAACATAGATGATGTTGCGAAATGAGTTTTGCAACCGAGGTTATGTTGCATATATTTTTCCGTCTTCACATTTCTGCAACATCGGCGATGTTGCGGAACAACTTTCGCAACATAGGTAATGCTACAGAAATTTTGCAATGAAATGATGTGGAGAAAACGCCGTTATTGCTGATGCATATCACAGGAGCACAACCATTGTTCCTCACCATCCGCAACAACACTAATGCTGCAAAAATTCACAGTAAAAGACCTTGTTAAAAGAAACATCAGCACGTCCAAGTTCGGCCGCCATGGCCATGGCTATGGAGAAGCCCAAGCTCGGGCCGGGCCCTTCCCGCCTCACTCGGCGCCACACATCTCACCCCAGCCATCCTAACCATGGCCGCGCGGCCAAACTGCAGAGCGTGTGAGCTTCACTCTGCCATGGCCGGCCATGACAAGAAGAAAATAGAGAATGCGTTATGACCGAGAAATAAGAGAAGATAAGGTTGATGAGGCTCACAGGGACACGTGTAGCATAGAAAAGGCGGTGGACGTGCGATGAGTTTTCAGCCGGCTGATTGATAATGTGTTCCTTCATTTATTAGCGATTGCTACGAATCAGGTGTATGATTTTTCTAATCATCCGACTACGCAGCCGTCCGATCAGCATGTTGATGGCTGGTGGATCACA
Source organism: Triticum monococcum (assembly GCA_034509565.1). NCBI lineage: Eukaryota > Viridiplantae > Streptophyta > Magnoliopsida > Poales > Poaceae > Triticum > Triticum monococcum. The sequence goes on along the minus strand of CM067843.1, from coordinate 68,537,684 downwards.
ACAACACCATGGTAGTAGTAGGCGCATGACTGCTTCAACACAGCATTTCTGAACCCTAGCAAAACCACCATTGCAGATTTCATGATGCACTGCTGGCGTGCAGCTTTCACGCGCACCGCCGGTGTCCGGCGAAGCTCCAACACAACACTGATAGCGTCCGGCAAAGCTCCATTGGAGCCCTGAAGGAGCTCCAACACATCACCGATGCGTCCGGTGAAGCTACACTTCAACTCCGACGAGGCTTCATTAAAGCGCCGACTATGTTTCCAGCGCCCCAACGTTGCTCCATTGCAACACCGGCAGTGCTCCCCAACAGCTTCAAGGCAGCATCGTCGGAGTTGCAGTGGCTCTGCTGGCCAATCTCCGTGGTCACCATCCCAGCGCCACATGGTCCATTGCATCTCCGGGCGCTGCTCACCGCATCGAGCCCGCCTTGCAGCACGGGTGTCCACCCCTTGCAGCGACCGGAGAGCGGCTGCCCATCTGCAACCCGGCGCCCCAGACGCCGGGGCCGAGTTTCTCTCACATCAACAGCAGTAGCGGCAGAGAAAAGGAGTTAGCAATTGTCAAGGAGTTAGCGAGGAGCAGTGTTAAAGAGGAGCGATCGAGACGAAGGGGATATGAGAAAAGAGATAAGGAATCGATGGTTTCGCGTGCCACTCGACATAAGGATGGGGTGGTCCGCGGGGGGTGGGTGGGCTCAATGAACACGTGGCGAGCATAGTGAGCGGCTTAGCGAGCTGTGAAATCAGCCGGATGAAACAAACACTTTTCCTTCACTTATGGATGCAATTTTTGTTTGTTTGTAGCCATCACATAAGTCATGCATATACACAACCAAGACGTCTATTTCTATGATGGACTGTACTATGCTCTCTTCGTTCCTGATATTAGAATATGGACTACATACGGATGAATATAGACGTATTTTAGAGTGCAGATTCACTCATGTTGCACCGTATGTAGTCCATATTAGAATATCTAAAAAGACTTATATTTAGGAACGGAGGGAGTAAGTAATAACGAACAATTGTCATGTATTTAAGTTATCATGCTATTTTTGTAAAAAATAGCATGGCATAAAAATGGTTCCGCTAACCTTCTTCCCACATGCACTAGAAGGAAAAAGGCTCATGTCATCCTATATTCCCTCCAATTTAAAAATAAAAAAACTATTTGTAGCTCAAAAAATCCATCGGATCCAAAATCTGCGGGTATGCATGGGTGGCGCCAAGGCTCAGGTGAGGGTTGTGGCGACTGACATCCTTTCATCCTGCACATGTGGCTGGCAACTCGCATAGAGGCAGCTCCACCAGTAAAGGGACCAGCCTTTCCTCCACCCCGCTCCTACGTTCCACCACTCCAGACGTCAGATCTCCTAGCGGAGCACATCGTAGTGGGACGAGGAGTTTTGGAAAGCGACACATGTACAGCCGCGCGACGAGTTCCCTTCTCCGTCGGCTGGTTTTGGGGGCGGTGAAGGAGGAAGCCTGGGTGGACGACGAGGGAGGAAGCCTTTGGTTGCATTGACCCTCGCGTTGGGTCGGGCTTGTGCACGGGGGTGTGAGGTTTTTTTCCTTGATAGCGGGTGGGGGCTGGGGGGGGGGGGGGGGTTGACAAAGCGTTAACGTCCATTTGTCTCACGCTGCCACGGGAGCAATTTGCCACGTCAAAATGAGATTAAAAATGGCCAGTGTCATGGTTTGTAAAGTGATGGTTTTTCGTTGATCATAACACTATTATGGTAGTTTTATGCATTTCACTCGTAAGGTAGGATGCACCACCAGCGCGTCCGTCAAGCACCGTTGGTAGCTCGATATGAAGCCAAAATGGAAAAGAACTCCATACGATAAACTGGAGTAGTAGTATTTGTGTGTTTAGAGATGACATTTTCATGAGTTAACTCCCATACATAAACTCGTTCAAAAGAAAAGAAAATCCCATACTCCCTCTATACACTAACTAATGTAAGACGATTTTGCAGTTTAATTTGAACTACAAAAACACACTAATGTAAGATGTTTTTGCTGTTTAACTTAAACCGCAAAAACATCTACATTGTACTAGTACATAAACTTGGGCGTAATGAAAACTAAAAAGTACTCCGTGTAAATTGTCCGTCTCTCCGCCAAAGAAAAAAAAAAAGAAGAGAACACATACTAGAATCGAATTACATCTTGCTTTTGCGCGCCGCCTGAAGCTCGTCGCACCAGTCCTCGAGCTCCTTGACGGTGCGCTGGCTCTGATTGATGAGAGCGGCGGTCATGGCTTTACTTCCCCCGCTTAGCTCCACGATGAGCGCGTAAGAAAGGTCCTCCCAGTAGTTGCACTTTCGCGCTTGGACGCGGTTGTTCTGCTCGCGAGCACAGGTGAGCCCTTTATCCCCACGGTTCGACAGTGCTTGGGGATGCGTAGCGTGGAATAAGTGAGCCAGCTGATCGATCTTTTTTAATTCAGGATAGCAAGGGATACGGTATGGAGGTTCGCCGTACGCCGCACCGGTGACGGAGGCCGCAGCTGGCGCCGTGACGGCAGATTCCCGGAGCCGTGGCCCGGGACGCTGTTGTACTCCTGATCCGTAGCTCAGGAACTGAGCACTCCGGTAAGCCGAGCGGTGGACCGTAGTAAATGAGGAAGCAGGCCAGGGCGGTGTTGTCTCCCACCTCTCTCCACGTTTTGTTGGATCGCCATTGACGCACCGCGGAGGTCGGCGGTGCAGGGAAAACAGGGCGGCGACTGTCGGGCTGGAGTTCCTGATGCAAACTATTAGGAGGTAACACAAATCCCCCGCTCTCCCAACCCCATCTTCCCTTCCCTCTTTCTGCTTGTGGTTTCTGCATTGGATCTCTGTCTCTGAACCAAATTCAAAGAATTTGTTTGGTCGCAGCGCCGCAGTGATGGAAGAGGTCAACGACAACGAGCTACCAATGGAGCCGCTGCACTACCCCGCGGTGGCGGCAGGAGCCGAGGAGCTACGGCCAATGGGCACAGGTCGCGTTGACGACGAGATCTGTGTAGCTCGTGGAGCAGTTGCATCCGAGCAGGATAAGGAACCACAAGCATCTGAGCAATCAATTGGGCAGATGATCCAAAAACTCCGGCTGGACTCGCAGGTAATATACTGGTTAATTGTGTATGCATTGCAGATTGTTTGTCCCGATTTTAGTTGTACTTTGAATCCCATCAGCTGACGTGCGCGTAGGCTGGTCAGTTATGCAGTAACCTGTAGACACATAATTTCAGAACATTGGAATGATTGTGTACAAATTTCTTTGCAACGATTGTGTGCTTTATTCGTGGCAAGTGATTTACGTAGTAGCATCAAGCCATCAACGCATGATTAAGAGAAAGCAGTTCAGTCCATTAGATAGCGAAATTGAGCTGAAATCTTCAAATCATGGGACACCGAGATGCATAGTGTACTGAAAATCGAGCTTGGTCAATATGGTGAAAATAGGGTGAAAAGTCATGCAAAGAAATTTAATTTACACATATTGGGGAATATGAAAGTCAAGAAATAATTGAATTTGTAAGACATTAGGTTAGACATAATTAAACATGAGGGTATGTGACTAGGGTAGTGGATAACTAACATGCACAATAATGGATAAAACCATAATTCAGTTGGTATGCTTGTGAGAAGCATTTGTACTTCGGTACAAAATCCTATAGATTGTGGCTGGTGAAAATGAGGAACTAGATTACATCTTAATGTATGCATAGGGATCTTGTTCATGACACTAGAATGGATATGGCATAACATATTGATTTATTGAAATACAGAGTTAGAATTGGAGCTGCTGCTCCAGGAAGGGTGCCTTGCCCTAGCTGACCAGCGCCCTTGAGAAGGCAATACGGGGGTTCGGTGACAAACCATGCAACATTGTAATCGTGCCAGAACTGGGTACAAGCTTCGACAAGCTCGGGGAGGCCTATGATTTTTATTTGCAGGGTAAAGCAGGGGTGGAAACACACTAGATCATGCAGATGTGTGTACCCTGCATTAATAAGACTGCTTCGATCGAAGGACAATGATTGGTACATAGCTGAGCATCGAGAACATCACAACCATTCACTGTCTCCAACATATGGGCAGACAATACACTGGCCTTCCCAAAAGCACATTGATACATACAATGGAGATTTGGGGAGCAGCTGCGTCAGAACAATGTCAATCTAGCCAAAGTGCATAGCATAATAGGAAGCTTTTTGGTTCAATGGAAAAGGTGCCATTCACGAAAAGAGCTCTGAAATTTTTGTGTGAAAAAATCAGCAGAGAGCAAGCAGAGAATGATGTGAGGAAAACTATGGAGGTTTTTGCAGGTCTGGGTTCAACGGACCCACACTTCACTTATCGTGTGCAGGCAGACAAGGATGGTCGGATAACAACTCTGATGTGGGCAAATGGGAGCATTAGATTGCAGTACACCTTCTTTGGAGATGTTTTTACCTTCGATACAACATACAGAACAAATCTGTACAACATGCCGTTTGGTCTGTTTGTAGGAGTGAATAATCATTTCCAGAGCATCATCTTGGCTGGGATTTTGGTCCGTGATGAAAAAGTGGAGACTTTTGAGTGGGTTTCCACAGAATGCGTTAGGATGATGGCTGGAAGTGCACCAAAGACAATTCTAACAGGTCAGAACCCATATTTTAGAAAATGTCTGTGTGACAACTGTGTAAAAATGATGTTGTTTTGGCTAATATCATATTTGGTGTTGTGCAGATCAAAACCGTGCCATGGAGGTTGCCATAAAAAATGTCATGCCTCAAACAGCACACCGATGGTGTAAGTGGCACGTGCTGAAAAAGGCGAAGGAATCACTCGGTTCATTGTACACCAAGAAGAGCGAGTTCACGGCACAGTTCCACAAGGTAGTAAATCACATGCTTACGATCGATGAATTCGAGGAAGCATGGAAGATACTGGTTGAGAAATATAATTTAAAGACGCATGACTACATGACTCGAACTGTATGAAATAAGACACAAGTGGGCGAAGCCATATTTCAAAGGTGTTTTCTGTGCTAAGATGACAAGCACCCAATGCAGTGAAAGTGCAAACCACATGCTGAAGAGCTATGTCCCACCTGGTTGTCTGATGCATATGTTTGTCAAAAAATACATGAGACTGCAGTTTGACAGGGAAGCTGAGGAGAACTATGAGGAGAAACGGACACGAATAGTAAGTCAACGTTTGGTAATTGCCACTAGTTTTGTAGTGCTGACCTCTACGTTTCAGGGTAGAACACTATACAAAGCAAACTTAGCTATTGAAAGACATGCTGGTAAGATATAGACACGTGCTTGTTCGAGCAGTTTGGACATATAAGGTAAATGTTGAGTGCGGTGCATACCAAGTTGAGGAGCTTGAGAAAGGGAAACTGTATCTTGCGATTCATACAGAAGCTGCAAGGAGAGAAAAGTGGTGTAGGGTGTCATATAAGGTAAATGTTCTTGAAGGAGGTGAGGAATTCGATTGCGAGTGTGGGCAATTTGCACACATGGGACTCCTTTGTAGCCATGTTTTGAAGGTATTGTTAGTACACAAATCAAGCATGCGTTGCCAGATACATATATATTCTGTGAAGTATGTGGTAAACTAACTAACCAAATTGAACTGTGCAGGTGATGGATTTCATTCGTATTACAGAGATACCGCCGAAACACATTGTGAAGCGATGGACGAGGGACGCGTGTGATGTGCTGCCAGCCCATCTTACTCAATACCAGAGAGATCATGCACACAAAAATACAAGCACCAACAGCAGCTGCTGTGAGTGGGGGTGCAGGCATCGAGGCAATGAATGATGATGCTACTTCTGGAAATGAGACTGGGAACAGACACACTGGTTTATTGGCGCCGAAGAAATGGAAAGAAATGGGGCGCCCAACAACCAGCCGGGAGAAGGCACCGTACGAGGGACTCAGCAAGCGGACAATGTTCTGCAGCATATGTCGGCAGCAGGGGCACAAGAGGACTACATGCCTGGACCGGGGAGATGCCCCGAAGCCTGTTTGTAAACCAGCAAGGTGCAAGAATTGTGGGATTGAAGGTCACAGACGGAACAACTGCCAGAAAATTGGGTGATTTACGGATGATTGGCTTGTGAGGAGGTGCAGCAGACTATGTACTTAAGACAATAATTCTGTAGAGCTTAATGTGTGCAACTGTAGTTCCATGCTATAGAATTATAGGTACCACCATTTCTGAGCACTATGGTGGTGTGTATGCTTCTGAATTTTTGGGCAATAAGTTGGAGTTCATAATTGGAAAATATAATAAAAATGTACTGAGGTGAAGCATACTGAATTTTGAAGAACTACGGTAGTGTCTACATTTCTGAATTTTTGGGCAATAAGTTGGAGTCCATAATTGGAAAATATAATAAAAATGTTCTGAGGTGAAGCATACTGAATTTTGAAGCACTACAGTAGTGTCTACATTTCTGAATTTTTGGGCAATTTGTTGATGTCCAGAATTTGAAAATTTTATAATTAAAGTTCTGATTTTCTGAATTTGTATGCAATATGGTGATGCATACTGAATTTCTTAGCACGATGGTGGTGCCTATAATTCTATAGCATGGTGCACAGGCAGAGTCCTCTCTCAGAGTCTGACCATTTTTTTTGAAATGGGAGTCTGACCATTAGAAACACACTGTTCTTGCTGGATTGCAAAATCAGATCCATCTCAGAAGCTGGATGGAGTATCCGCAGAGGTTAGTCTCTTATGGATCTAATCTCGGTTTAACAAGCGTTGGAAGGAACTTCTTGCTTAAATCTATAGAATAGGTGCAGGTATCTGATGCATCTGAAAAGTTCACTCAACCAGCCTGACGGAGGAGAACTAGCTGCTAGTTCATCAAGGAGTGTCTGCAGTGGTTGGGCAGGTAAGACTGCGGGAGACGTAGGTTGCTAAGAATCCATAACCTGGTTTTACTACCAAATTGGTTGTGCTGATGACTTGCCTTCAGCGGACGGCGCGTGCAAACGAGGAATTGCAAGCGGAGAAGATAGGGGATGGATGTATATCGCGAGGAAGAAGATGGGTAGACTGGTGGTGGGTGCTGGTCCGCAATAAATGGTTATCAGACGGCGTCGGCTCAGGATCCGCGCTATACCGGCCTAGTTCGCTAGTGCATGTCTGAGCCAAAGCCCACTTAGCTGACGGCGTATCAAGCCCGTTACGAGAGGCATGGGCCCTCATAACTGTTCACCTGGTGATATACGGGAATAATGCCTGGGCTTATACCGGATGGATTGGGGATCACGAGGATTGTAGGCGGGTAGGATACCAAGAGCGCCTGTGCTCGGGCACAGAAGATCACTTTCGCACTTGTACCTCTTATCTATGGACAAGTCAAATGAATCCTCGGATCGCTCGTAGGCTCGCTTCGTCCCCGCCACCGGTCCATGTGCGGCGACGGCCTTCCAGCTACTGTCGTCGCACTTGTGCCGCTTCTCCGTCACCGCGGCGTCGAGCTTGCCGTCCGACCGCCCGTGGTCTCTCTTCATCCCGGCCCCTGCTGGCCCGCTTTCATCTGCGTAATCGTAGTATTCCATCGCTTCTCCGATCCAAGCTAACGACGGTGCGCGTACGTGCGAAGGTTGCGATGGTTTTTAGCTAGGTTTTAGCTAATTAGCTTTTGATTTGAGGTCGCCCCGGTCCTTCGTTGGAGTATATATAACCCACAGGCCACAACCAGCCACGTACGCGCTTGATTCTGGCAGTGGCAGTCTTTCCGACTACCTACCAAACAGCAACCAGGTTTCCGTCTCTCACAAGAAAGGAAAACGAGTTCTTCAGCTTTTCGAACTTTAAAAAAAGGATGGACAAAAATTAGGTTGTGGGCCTTTGCTAAGAAGGAAAAATCTTGCTCACGATGGTGGGAGTTTTTTTTTTCCTTTACATGGGATGAGAGGTTTGGGTGTGACAAAGTGTTAACGTCCATTTGTCTCGCGTCATCGTGATTTTTGCCACGTGGGCAATCTGCCACGTCAAAATGAGGTTAAAAATGGTTAGTGTTGTTTGTCATTGTCAAGAGTTACGCGCGGTAAACACTGTCGCGATTTGTAAAGTGATGACTTTTCGTTGCTCAGAACATTATTATGGTGTGGTTTTATGCATTTCACTTGTAAGGCAGCGTGCAACAGCAGCAATGCTCGTCAGGCACGGTTGACGGCGCTAGGTGGTTCGGTCCGCGGTATGAAGCCAAATAAATGGAAAATAACTCCATATGATAAACCGGAGTAGTAGTAATTGTTCTGAGTCTCCATACATAAACTTGTTCTAAAAAAATCGATACTCTCTCTATACACTAATATAAGATGTTTTTGTTGTTTAATTTAAACTGCATAAAGTTCTTCAGGTTTTCTCACGCAACCGTCTTGTATCACAAAAATTAGGGTTCCTCTGTCTCTCACTGGCATGGCCTCATGGCCATGAGGGTGTGGTGGATCACAGCCCTTGCATGTGGGAGGGCTCCGTTTTTTATGTGTCTTCAAGATTTGTTAGGGTTTGTGTCCTACTCAGGAAGGCAAGACGATGGCGGTTTCCTGAAGATGGAATAAGGTTCTCCGTGGCTAGCCCCGTTTCGCTAGTGCGTCTAGCATCATCAGTGGGCATGTGGAGGTGTGTCCTCGGCGGATCTATCTTTGGTGGATTTGCTCAGAGCTGTTCGTCATTCGTCGACGTCCATGTGTCTTTCGGTTGGATCCTTTCGATCTATTCTACTCTTTATCGGTGGCGGTTGTTGTGACAACTTCCCGATTGTCTACTACAACAAGTTTTGCTCGGCTCGAACTTCAGCTTGTTTCGGTGCTTGTAGTCGTCGCTAGGTGGTCTACGGATTTGTATGTAAATTTTTTTTCTGGTGTTTGTTGTATTGCCATGATTAAAAATAAATAGATAGGATATTTTCCGAGAAAATAAACTGCAAAAATGTCTCGTTGTACTCCCTCCGTTTCTAAATATAAGTCTTTTAAAAGATTTCAATATAGACTACATATAGAGCAAAATGAGTGAATCTATACTCTAAAATATGTCTAAATACATCCATATGTAATTCTTATTGAAATATCTAAAAATAATTATATTTAGGAATGAAGGGAGTAGTACGTAAACTCCATGCACAAACAAAAAGAAAACACCTCCATACATAAACCCCTTGGACTCATGGGAGTAAAAAGTAGTCCCTGTAATTGTTTGTCTCTCCGCCAAAGCAAAGAAAAGAAGGGAAAAGATAGAATCTATCATGTATTCATGTTTTTGCGCGCCGCCTGATGCTCGTCGCACCAGTTGTCCATTTCCTTGGCGATGCGCTGGCTCTGATTGATGAGAGCTGGAGCTGCAGGATGAGCGCGTGAGCAGGGTCCTCCCAGTAGTTGCACTTGTACCTTTTATCTATCGTCAGGTCAAACTCATACTCGGATCGCTCGTAGGCTCGCTTCGCCCCCGCCACCGGCCCATAGGCGGCGACGGCCGTCCAGCTATTGTCGCCGCACTTGTGCCGCTTCTCCGTCAACGCTGCGTCGAGCTTGCCCTCCGACCGCTCATGGCTTCTCTTCGCCCCAACCCATGCTGGCTCGTTTTCATCTCCATAATCGTAGTATTCCATCGTTTCTCTGATCCAAGCTAAGGACGGTGTGCGTGCTAGGTTGCGATGGCTTTTTGGTAGCTAGGTTTTAGATTTTGAGGTTGCCCCGGCCTGTCTTTCGTTGGAGTATATATAAGGAAAAAGTTCAAAACAAACCTTGAACTTGTAGACCAAAGCTAAATTAAACCCTGAACTTCAAATTCCTAAAATTAGCACACCGAACTATCTAATCTTAGTCTATTTAAATCTTAAGTGCATTCCCAAACAGGGATCGTCGACGTTGCAGATGGAACCCGGGATGGTGGCTGCGGCCAGACTGGGCCGGCCCATCAGGCTGGGCGAAGCGTGTTTTTTTTCAATATTTTTTCCACAACCGCGCCACATAAAAACGTTGAAAAAAAAGAGACTTGTGAATCGAACTTCGAACCTAACGCTAGTACAGACGACCTGCTAGCCACTCTTACTGATTGCCGTTGCTGAAATAAGGAAAGCGCGAAAATATTTAAACCAACACAGCGTCGAGATTTGAAAACATTCTCTACAATTGTTTGAAACATTTTCTTGAAAATTGTCAACAATTTCAAAATCCGAATATTCTCGAAGAAACAGCCAATTTTTAAAATTCCAAACGTTTTTTAAAATTTGAACATTTTTTTGTTTTACGAACAGTTTTTGAGAAACATGATTTTTTTAAACATGAACCATTTTTTAAAGCCCCGAACATTCTTTAAAGTGTGAACCCTTTTTGGCAAAAAAGACAAATTGTTGAAAACACAAACAATTTTGAAACCTGGAAAAATAATTAAAGTACGATTCTTTCCCCATTATTAAGTTTTTTAGAAAATGTTCACATTCTGAAATATTGTTCACGATTCAAAATTTGTTCCTATTTTTCAAAATATGATTATGCTTAAAAATGTTCATCTTTTCGAAAATTGTTCTCAATTCAAAATTTTGTTCAGGTTTAAAATTGTTACTGAAAAATCACGTTTAAAATGGTTCATATATAAAATATATTCAGGGATTTCAAAATGGTCACGTTTCAAATTTTGTTTGTGTTTTTAAAAACCGTATTTCCAAAATTTCTTTACACATTTGCAAACAGGTTCGCAATTTTTAAAAACTGTTTTTGATTTTAAGGATATCCGGATTTTAAAATCGTTGATTCTTTTCAAGAAAATGTTTTAAAAAATCTAAAAAAAATCGAATCTGGATGCTATTTAGTCTGGTTAAATATTTTAGCTCCTTTTATTTACCACTAACAGTTATTAGGTGGAGTGGCTACACGATGAGTTTAGCAGCGACAGATCTTAAGGTCGATTCCCCACCAGTATTATTCTTTTTGGTAATTTTATAAGTCAAAAGAAAAACATGTTTTGCGCTTGGTGGGCCGGCCCAGTTGCCAGCGATCCCGACCAGCTGCCACGTCTGACAATCCCTTCGAAAAAGCGCCCAAGGTTTAATATAGACCAGGATTAGATAGTTCGGTGTGCTGATTTCAGGAATTTGAAGTTCGGGGGTTCGATTTAGCTTTGGTCTACAAGTTCAAAGTTTGTTTTGGACTTTTTCCTATATATAACCCACAGCACAGCCACGTACGCGCTTAATCACCGGTCCGACTCGCTGGGCCACCTTGAGCCTGGCAGTCCGTTTCCGTCTACGTACCAAACAGCGACAAGGTTTTCCTTCTCCGACAAGAAACGAAAACGATCCTTCAGCTCTTCTCTTAGAAAAAAAAAACAGAACAGGCAAAACTACCTCGGACCTTTGCCAGGAAGAAAAATCTTGCTCGTTGAGACTTGATGAGAGGTTGAGCCAAGACGTGTTTTTTTTCCAGATGAAATTTGTATTACTCAAGTGGTAGCAAAGCTACCGTGTGAAGTACAAAAATCAATACAAGCCAGAGTTCAACCAAACGACAATTCGTCCTTCACTTCTAGCATACTTAGCTAAAAAATCACTAACATTGTTTTGAGTATGATTAATATGCGTGACGCCATTCTTCCGAAAACTCCTCAAATGCTTGGTCTCCAGTACAAAAGAGGCAAAAATTGATCTATCTGTTGCTTCATCATTTATCAGGTCGTCAGCTGCTAAGGAGTCCATCTCCACAAGAATGGGAAGCTTCGTTCTTTGGATAGCAATTGACAGCCCTTTCATGCAAGCACTAAGCTCCGATTCCAAAGCATTTCTGCATGAGAAGAGTTTCCTGTGTGATGAGAAAATAATGTTGCCCTCATTGTCACGGAGTATCATGCCTGCAGCTGCTCGACCATCTGCTGACCATGACACGTCAATATTCAATTTAGTCCATCACTTCGGTGGAAAAACCCAAAAAACGCTTGGGCCAAGGGCCACAATCGTACGTGTGGTGCCAATGTTTTCATAGGATATAACTTGCTTCCCTTTCCTGTGGTCAAAATTTGAATTCCGGGGTATGAAGAGTGGCTCCAAGTAGCTTGACAAGTATCCCTTGGACACCTCCATGGGCGCAGTCCTTCTCCCTCCTCCTCTCTAGAAGCCCCTCCTCCTCCCTCCTCCTTCCTAGCCGCCCCTCCTCCTCTTCCCTTCCTCGCTACCACCCGAGGCAGCCGCTGGACAAGCCCGGGGCGCCAAGGATGGTGGCGGCGGGGCCTCGGTTGCCCTGCCTTTGCGTGGGGAACCCCGGATCTAGAGCAGCGGCTCCGTTGGCAAGGCACGGCCGGCTAGCAGACATGCGGGCGATGGATCTGGCGTCCCGGCCGCGCGGGCGGCGGGATCCGGTGGTCGTTGGCGGCCGGCGGCAGTTTCTGCGGTGGCCGGTGCGCGCGATCTGGCGCCTCCCCTCCTCCCCTATTCAGCGTGAGGGCCAACCTCGTCGGGCCGCACTTCCTTGGGTCGCCGGTTCTATACAGGAGGTGCTGCTGGTGGCGGGGATCTAGTTCGGGAGAAATCCCTGGTCGGCCATGGCCGGCCGCGTCGACAGCGATGCCTGAGAGCGCCGTTCCCCTCCTTGGAGGCGTCAGCACCACTTTGGGAACCTTGGGGCTGGGTGGCGCTTGTGGGTGGTGGGTGACGACGGTGGTGCGGCCCTGTCCTAGCATGGATCTGCGTCCGTTGCTTGGAGATGGATTCGCGTAGGTGAAGGTCATCGTTTGGCGTCATGGTGGCGTCGATGGCGGAGGCACCTGCCAAGGTTGGCACCTCAATCTGCTCTGAAGATGGACCAGTGGAAGATGACGGCGACGACACATGTGACTGTGTCGGACCGGTTTGTGCCCCGGACCCGGTATGTGGCTCGGGCGGGGCCTCTGGCTTTAGATGTTAGGCTTAGGTGAGAGGTCTGGATATTTGGCCCAGCTTGCACCTCTTCATCGTATGGACTGGAGTAGCGGCAGATGTTGCCAAGATGGCAGATTCAGGCATATTGTTGTACTACTTTGTAAGGTCCTTAAGAATAATCAATAAAATGGCCGCACGCATCTTTCAGATGCAGAGGCTGAGGATCATCCTCCTTTTTTAAAAAGAACCTTCATGGGCGGCATAAGCTTTCCATGTGTAACTTCATTCCGATTGTGCCAAATCCGCCATATTGTCATCAATAGCATACATCTGTCAATCTTAGGTAGAGGGTATACGGTCTGAAGAAGCCATTCAGTACCTGAGTTTTGAACCTCTAATAACTTCGCAACCGCCATATCGATGCCATACTATTCCAGAATTGTGCTGCCAGGGAACATCGACAGAGAGCATGGAACATATCTTCTACTTCTTGTCCACATACTGGGTAAGTTCCTGATATCTCAAGTCCTCTTTTATGCTTATTTTGCCATGTGGGCAGTGAATTCACCGATGTGCGCGAAGCAAAGTTTTTAATAGTAGGGGGGCATGGATTTTGCAAATAATTTGCCAGCATGTGTGGCGATCATCAGGAGCAGTGCTCGAGGATTCTGCAGTCAGTCGGCATGATTCATCAAACGCCAAATCGTGACCCGACTTAACTAAGAAGACACCACTTTTTGCAGGGCCCCAAGCAAGCACATCATCACCAGTTCTTGGGCATGTTCGAATTTTCAGAATTCCCACTACGTCGCATGGTAAGAAGGAATCCTGTAGCAAGTTTAGGTTCCAGGAACCATTATTTTTTAGTAGTTGACTAACAAACCGAAATCTGCATAATCCTGTTGACGTCAGATTTTGGCATGGTCAAGAACTTATTTAAGATGGTCTTAAATGGAGAAGTGATCTATATGAAAGAGTTCCGTATTGTCGATATGAACATCTTTGAAGTTTGGGCCATCACCGTCCGATTTCATCTCAAGGGCCGAAACTATGCTCAAAATACGAAGATTTTGTGTTCAAAGTATTGTTTGGCCAATTACGCCCCAAAGATGGCCTCAAATGAGAAAACATTCTACACGAACTGTCTTCGTCTCGTCGATACGGTCGATTTTTCTATAAAATTCATCTCAATCGGAGATCGTATGTAAAAGTTAGAGCCACCTGAGTGCGGCCCTGTCACGAGCCAAAAGTGGCGCCCCATCAGATACGGTGTTTGATGGATAGCGCGAGTAATAATCTGTCTTGTGCGAGCGATTCGGCCCTGAAGATTGCCTCGAATCGAAAAACGTTCAACATAAAAGTTGTTCGTCTCATCTACACAGTTAAATATGCTTTTGGGCGCATCTTCATCCGAGGTCGTTTTTGGTCTGTGAGAGTAAAAAAACAAATTGATGTCTCAGACTTGCCTAAATCCGAGTTTGGTTAATTTTGAAAAGATTTGGAAGGGATCTCAAGTATTTTTCTTGTGCGGGAAGTCCAGCCGCCTCATAAATAGATGAGAGGTGACGAACGATTAAACAATACACAATCGATCAAATCATCTACCACTTTCTATCTTTTATCTTTTCTCCTTAACCCTAGTTCTTCTTCTCGTTCTTCGTTCGTTCTTCTTGTTGCAGGGCGGCCAGGCTGACCTAGGGCAGCCCATAGCAGCCACGCGCCCTGACGGGGTCCCTCCCGGGCATGTGGGATTTCGGGTCCTGAAAAGCACCCGCCAGATTGCTTGTGTGCCGCGCTTCCGGACGAGTCTCCTTCGACGTGAGCTGCGGTGCATCACTCTCGACGCTGGAGGTACACGGTGACGTGTTCGTGTGCGAACACACTTTTGACGACTCCACTGGGGAAGAAGCTTTGAAAGGTCTTCCAACCCATTCTTGCTACGAAGAGATCGTCATTTTGTGTTTGCAATCTGCAAAGGTAATATGAATACCCAATTCACTTATGTAGATGCAAATAATGCATATGTTGTTGCTAGATCGTTGAATGAGCATAATGTGTCAGCTAGTCCCAGTTTTATCAATTATGCATCTAATTATGTGCAACAGCCGATTCATAATAATCTTCATGATTCAACTTCATATAATTTTAGCAACATGCAACATATGTATCCCAACTCTCATGCATCGGCAACCCCATAAATCTCTACGCCGATGAACAACATGATGAATTCGGTTAATCAAGTTGAGACACCCCATGTAGGAACTTCTGATAGTATGCAACGAAGTGTTTCAACATTTTATTGATCGGCAAATAATTTGCAGTATGTTAATCCAAACGTGCCGATGGATAGGGGAATTGGCAATGCTACTACTAGTTATTCGGCTAATTACCCTCAAACATCATATGCTACACCTCATGCTACTAATGTTTTGGCACCATACACAACTGTTGATGTCCATAATTCAGCTCCGCACCTTCATAGTCATGGCCGAATAAGTGAAACTTCTATAGGAGCATAAATGCCTTCACCTACTATCATGGCATATCATGTTCCCCCTACACAATTACAGAATTTCGGCAACATCTCATTGCCGAAAGAGTCTAAAAGCATTGGGGTGCAGCTGTATCCAGACTGGGTAATTGAGAACAAGCTTATATTCTCTTGGGATTTTTGAAACTCCATTTGACGAGAACTAATAGAAGGTGGGAAGCCTCATGATTTCGCTATTGTAAAAGCTAGAGTTGTGCAAATGATGCATTCGCCAAGTGTTGTACCATCCAGTGTACCCCCTAAACAATTCCAAAGTTTCAGCACCCCATTACCAGAAGAGTCTCAAAGTATTGGGGGGCAATCTCATGAGGAGTGGATGGAAATTGAGATGAAAAAGTTTAAAGCTCGCCAAGATGAGATGTGGGCTAAAATTAGACAAGTGCGAGAAGCCTTGGAAATTCAAAAAGATAAAAGTACTGATTTGGGTAACAAAGAAAATTTGATTATTAAAAAAGCCGAATCAAATAGTATGTGTACCGAATCTATTGAAAAAAGAGAGGATGCCAAGGCATTGGAGAGTCCTTCAAAAGTGGAGCAAAGTATTATTCAAGTGATACAACCATCTTACTCTCTTAGCGGGTATGAAGAGTTATGTCTAGAAAGTGATTTACCCATTTTCAGATTTGGTCACAACTTTATTGTTGATGCATCTATTAGCAAAGATCTTATAAGTAATTTTGTAAGACCGATGAATTTACTTGTTAGCAATAAAATTGTTACTAAGTATATCGGTCAATATATTGTACCATTCAAGGAGACCGATAGTGACTTATTACTGCAGTCAAAGCTTTTCCCATTGCTTTATTTAAAGTTCATATCTAATTGGGTAGCTTTGCTTGCTTCATACATGGCTTACGCATGGTCTCAATTGAGACATGTATGTTCTAACTATTTTGATTTCAGAAATTTAAAGCCAAGGTTATACTCTGTTGAGAAAAATGATGATAGTATAATTTGTTTTTCAAAGACATCGAAAATAGAGTGCAAAAACACAATGTATAGTCGAATGGGGCGATGTAAAATCTGAACCATTCGTTTGCTTAACTCCAAAGCTGTTCTCACAACAAGATCGACTAGAAAATAAAAGGTTTACCTTCAATTCAAGCATGTGTGATCGAATATTTGATTTGTTGCTGAAAAGTAATTACATAAGAATTCTTGATCACCATGTCAAGCCATCAATTTAAGGACAAATGTATTGTAAGTTGCATGATTCGTTCAAGCATAGTTTTGAGGATTGCAATATGTTTTGCCAAATAGTTAAATCGGCCATCGAAAAAGGACGATTGAAATTTGTTGAAACACTAAGGGATGACCAGTCTATTCCGATTGGTCCTGATGGCAAAAAGTTTTTGAATTGGCTGCTTC
This sequence comes from Triticum monococcum, assembly GCA_034509565.1. NCBI lineage: Eukaryota > Viridiplantae > Streptophyta > Magnoliopsida > Poales > Poaceae > Triticum > Triticum monococcum. The sequence goes on along the minus strand of CM067843.1, from coordinate 68,520,902 downwards.
AAGATGATTCCTTTAAGGATGAGAAGGTAAAAACTACAGGTAATGAGATCAATCTTTCAAGTAAAGAAGTTGTTCAAGAGCACAATGAAAATATTCTTGAAGGCATGAGTTCTATCGAAGTTATAGTGAAGACGCCAAGGACTGAGGGGCAGCAAGCAAATCCTATGATCAATGAAAGCAAACAAAAAGAAAACAAAGGCCGAAATAAGCATAAGGGTAAGAGATCGAAATCACCTTCGCTGAATTATTAGAGACGACGCCGCATGAACTATGGTTTGGTAAGAAACCTAAGTTGTCGTTTCTTGAAGTTTGGCGTTCCGACACTTATGTCAAAAGGCTTCATCCTGATAAGCTCGAAACCGAATCGAAGAAGTGTGTCTTCGTACGATACCCTAAGGAAACAATTGGGTACATTTTCTACCACATATCCGAAGGCAAAATCTTTGTTGCCAAGAATGGATCCTTTATAGTGAAGGAGTTTATCTCGAAAGAAGTGAGTGTGAGGAAAGTAGTGTTGGGGAACATAGTAATTTCAAAAAATTTCCTATGCACATGCAAGATCATGGTGATGCATAGCAACGAGAGGGGAGAGTGTTGTCTACGTACCAACGCAGACCGACTGCGGAAGCGATCACACAACGTAGAGGAAGTAGTCGTACGTCTTCCCGATCCGACCGATCCAAGCACCGTTAGTCCGGCACCTCCGAGTTCTTAGCACACGTTCAGCTCGATGACGATCCTCGGGCTCCGATCCAGCAAAGCGTCGAGGAAGAGTTCCGTCAGCACGACGGCGTGGTGACGATCTTGATGTACTACCGATGCAGGGCTTCGCCTAAGCACTACAACAGTATGATCGAGGTGGAATTTGGTGGCAGGGGGCACCGCACACGGCTAAGGAACGATCAACAATGATCAATTGTGTGTCTTGGGGTGTCCCCTGCCCCCGTATATAAAGGATGAAAGGGGGGAGGCTGGCCGGCCAAAGGAGGGAGGCGCAGGAGGAGTCCTACTCCTACCGGGAGTAGGACTCCCCCCCAATCCTATTCCTAATAGGATTCCCCAAAGGGGAAGAGAAGAGAGAGGTGGTCGGCCCCTCTCCTAGTCCTAATAGGACTAGTGAGAGGGGGGAGGTGCAGCCCTATGTGGGCTGCCCTCTCACCTTTCCACTAAGGCCCATGTTGGCCCATTTGGCTCCTGGGGGGTTCCGGTAACCATCCCGGTAATCCGGTAAAATCCCGATTTTACCCGGAACACTTCCGATGTCCAAACATAGGCTTCCAATATATCAATCTTTACGCCTCGACCATTTAGAGACTCCTCGTCATGTCCGTGATCACATGCGGGACTCTGAACAACCTTCGGTACATCAAAATGCATAAACTCATAATAACTGTCATCGTAACGTTAAGCGTGCAGACCCTATGGTTCGAGAACAATGTAGACATGACCGAGACACGTCTCCGGTCAATAACCAATAGCGGGACCTGGATGCCCATATTGGCTCCTACATATTCTACGAAGATCTTTATCGGTCAGACCGCATAACAACATACGTAGTTCCCTTTGTCATCGGTATGTTACTTGCCCGAGATTCGATCGTCGGTATCCAATACCTAGTTCAATCTCGTTACTGGCAAGTCTCTTTACTCGTTCCGTAATACATCATCTCACAACTAACATCTTAGTTATAATGCTTGCAAGGCTTATGTGATGTCTATTACCGAGAGGGCCCAGAGATACCTCTCCGACAATCGGAGTGACAAACCCTAATCTCGAAATACGCCAACCCAACATCTACCATTGGAGATACCTGTAGTACTCCTTTATAATCACCCAGTTACGTTGTGACGTTTGGTAGTACCCAAAGTGTTCCTCCGGTAAACGGGAGTTGCATAATCTCATAGTCATAGGAACATGTATAAGTCATGAAGAAAGCAATAGCAACATACTAAACGATCGGGTGCTAAGCTAATGGAATGGGTCATGTCAATCAGATCATTCAACTAATGATGTGATCTCGTTAATCAAATAACAACTCTTTGTTGATGGTTAGGAAACATAACCATCTTTGATTAACGAGCTAGTCAAGTAGAGGCATACTAGTGACACTCTGTTTGTCTATGTATTCACACATGTATTATGTTTCCGGTTAATACAATTCTAGCATGAATAATAAACATTTATCATGATATAAGGAAATAAATAATAACTTTATTATTGCCTCTAGGGCATATTTCCTTCAGTCTCCCACTTGCACTAGAGTCAATAATCTAGTTCACATCGCCATGTGATTTAACAACAATAGTTCACATCACCATGTGATTAACACCCATAGTTCACATCGTCATGTGACCAACACTCAAAGGGTTTACTAGAGTCAGTAATCTAGTTCACATATCTATGTGATTAACACCCAAAGAGTACTAAGGTGTGATCATGTTTTGCTTGTGAGATAATTTTAGTCAACGGGTCTGTCACATTCAGATCCGTAAGTATTTTGCAAGTTCTATGTCTACAATGCTCTACACAGAGCTACTCTAGCTAATTGCTCCCACTTTCAATATGTATCCAGATTGAGACTTTAGATTCATCTGGATCAGTGTCAAAAACTTGCATCGACGTAACCCTTTACGACGAACCTTTTTGTCACGTCCATAATCGAGAAACATATCCTTATTTCACTAAGGATAATTCTGACCGCTGTCCAGTGATCTATTCCTAGATCACTATTGTACTCCCTTGCCAAATCAATGCAGGGTATACAATAGATCTGGTATACAGCATGACATACTTTATAGAACCTATGGCCAAGGCATAGGGAATGACTTTCATTTTCTTTCTATCTTTTGCCGTGGTCGGGCTTTGAGTCTTACTCAACTTCACACCTTGTAATACAGGCAAGAACTCTTTCTTTGACTGCTCCATTTTGAACTACTTCAAAATCTTGTCAAGGTATGTACTCATTGAAAAACCTTATCAAGCGTCTTGATCTATCTCTATAGATCTTGAAGCTCAATATGTAAGCAGCTTCACCGAAGTCTTTCTTTGAAAAAACTCCTTTCAAGCACTCCTTTATGCTTTACAGAATAATTCTACATCATTTCCGATCAACAATATGTCATTCACATATACTTATTAGAAATGCTGTAGTGCTCCCACTCACTTTCTTGTAAATACAGGCTTCACCGCAAGTCTGTATAAAACTATATGCTTTGATCAACTCATCAAAGCGTATATTCCAACTCCGAGATGCTTGCACCAGTCCATAAATGGATCGCTGGAGCTTGCACACTTTGTTAGCTCCCTTTGGATCGACAAAACCTTCTGTTGCATCACATACAACTCTTCTTTAATAAATCCATTAAGGAATGCAGTTTTGTTTATCCATTTGCCAGATTTCATAAAATGCGGCAATTACTAACATGATTTGGACAGACTCAAGCATAGATACGAATGAGAAGCTCTCATCGTAGTCAACACCTTGAACTTGTCGAAAACCTTTTGCGACAATTCTAGCTTTGTAGATAGTAACACTACTATCAGTGTCCGTCTTCCTCTTGAAGATCCATTTATTCTCAATTGCTTGCCGATCATCGGGCAAGTCAACCAAAGTCCAAACTTTGTTCTCATACATGGATCATATCTCAGATTTCATGGCTTCAAGCCACTTTGCGGAATCTGGGCTCACCATCCCTTCTTCATAGTTCGTAGGTTTATCATGATCTAGCAGCATGACTTTCAGAACTGGATTACCGTACCACTCTGGTGCGGATCTCACTCTGGTTTACCTACGAGATTCGGTAGTAACTTGATCTGAAGTTACATGATCATCATCATTAGCTTCCTCACTAATTGGTGTAGTAGTCACAGGAACAGATTTCTGTGATGAACTATTTTCCAATAAGGGAGAAGGTACAATTACCTTATCAAGTTTTCTACTTTCCTCCCACTCACTTCTTTCGAGAGAAACTCCTTCTCTAGAAAGGATCCATTATAAGCAACGAATGTCTTGCCTTAGGATCTATGATAGAAGGTGTACCCAACAGTCTCCTTTTGGGTATCCTATGAAGACACATTTCTCCGCTTTGGGTTCGAGCTTATTAGGTTGAAGCTTTTTCACATAAGCATCGCAGCCTCAAACTTTAAGAAACGACAACTTTGGTTTCTTGCCAAACCACAGTTCATAAGGCGTCGTCTCAACGGATTTTGATGGTGCCCTATTTAACGTGAATGCAGCTGTCTCTAATGCATAACCCCAAACCGATAGTGGTAAATCGGTAAGAAACATCATAGATTGCACTATATCCAATAAAGTACGGTTATGATGTTCGGACACACCATTATGCTGTGGTGTTCCAGGTGGCGTGAGTAGTGAAACTATTTCACATTGTTTTAACTGAAGACCAAACTCGTAACTCAAATATTTGTCTCCGCGATCAGATCGTAGAATCTTTATTTTTTTTGTCACGATGATTTTCCACTTCACTCTGAAATTCTTTGAACTTTTCAAATGTTTCAGACTTATGTATCATCAAGTAGATATACCCATATCTGCTCAAATCATCTGTGAAGTTTAGAAAATAACGATACTTGCTGTGAGCCTAAACACTCATGGGACCGCATACATCAGTATGTATTATTTCCAATAAGTCATTTGCTCGCTCCGGAGAACGGAGTCTTAGTCATCTTGCCCATAAGGCATGGTTCGCAAGCATCAAGTGATTCATAATCAAGTGATTCCAAAATCCCATCAGCATGGAGTTTCTTCATGTGCTTTACACCAATATGACCTAAACGGCAGTGCCACAAATAAGTTGCACTATCATTATTAACTTTGCATCTTTTGGTTTCAATATTATGAATATGTGTATTATTAAGATCGAGATCCAATGAACTATTTTCATTGGGTGTGTAACCATATTAGGTTTTATTCATGTAAACAGAACAACAATTTATTCTTTTACTTAAATGAATAACCTATTACAATAAACATGATCAAATCATATTCATGCTCAACGCAAACACCAAATAACACTTATTTAGGTTCAACACTAATCCCGAAAGTATAGGGAGTGTGCGATGATGATCATATCAATCCTGGAACCATTTCCAACACACATCGTCACTTCACCCTTAACTAGCCTCCGTTCATTCTGCAACTCCCGTTTCGAGTTACTACTCTTAGCAACTGAACTAGCATCAAATACTGAGGGGTTGCTATAAACACTAGTAAAGTACACATCAATAACATGTATATCAAATATACTTATGTTCACTTTGCCATCCTTCTTATCCGCCAATCACTTGGGGTAGTTCTGCTTCCAGTGACCAGTCCCTTTGAAGTAGAAGCACTTAGTCTCAGGCTTAGGACCAGACTTGGGCTTCTTCACTTGAGCAGCAACTTGCTTGCCGTTCTTCTTGAAGTTCCCCTTCTTCCCTTTGCCTTTTTCTTGAAACTAGTGGTCTTGTCAACCATCAACACTTGATGTTTTTCTTGATTTCTACCTTCGTTGATTTCAGCATCACGAAGAGCTTGGGAGTTGTTTCCGTTATCCCTTGCCTATTATAGTTTATCACGAAGTTCTGCTAACTTGGTGATGGTGACTAGAGAATTCTGTCAATCACTATCTTATCTGGAAGATTAACTCCCACTTGATTCAAGCGATTGTAGTACCCAGACAATCTGAGCACATGCTCACTAGTTGAGCGATTCTCCTCCATCTTTTAGCTATAGAACTTGTTGGAGACTTCATATCTCTCAACTCGGGTATTTGCTTGAAATATTAACTTCAACTCCTAGAACATCTCATATGGTCCATGACGTTCAAAACGTCTTTGAAGTCCCGATTCTAAGCCATTAAGCATGGTGCACTAAACTATCAAGTAGTCATCATATTGAGCCAGTCAAACATTTATAACGTCTGCATCTGCTCTTGCAATAGGTCTGTCACCTAGCGGTGCATCAAGGACATAATTCTTCTGTGCAGAAATGAGGATAAACCTCGGATCCAATCCGCATCATTGCTACAAACATCTTTCAACATAATTTTCTCTAGGAACATATCAAAATAAACACAGGGAAGCAACAACGCGAGCTATTGATCTATAACATAATTTGCAAAATACTACCAGGACTAATGTTCATGATAAATTTAAGTTCAGTTAATCAAATTACTTAGGAACTCCCACTTAGATAGACATCCCTCTAATCCTCTAAGTGATCACGTGATCCAAATCAACTAAACCATAACCGATCATCACGTGAGATGGAGTAGTTTTCAATGGTGAACATCGTCATGTTGATCATATCTACTATATGATTCACGCTCGACCTTTCGGTCTCTGTGTTCCGAGGCCATATCTGCATATGCTAGGCTCGTCAAGTTTAACCTGAGTATTCTGCGTGTGCAAAACTGGCTTGCACCCGTTGTAGATGGACGTAGAGCTTATCACACCCGATCATCACGTGGTGTCTGGGCACGACGAACTTTGGCAACGGTGCATACTCAGGGAGAACACTTCTTGATAATTTAGTGAGAGATCATCTTATAATGCTACCGTCAATCAAAGCAAGATAAGATGCATAAAAGGATAAACATCACATGCAATCAATATAAGTGATATGATATGGCCATCATCATCTTGTGCTTGTGATCTCCATCTCCGAAGCACCGTCATGATCACCATCGTCACCGGCGCGACACCTTGATCTCCATCGTAGCATCGTTGTCGTCTCGCCAATCTTATGCCTCCATGACTATCACAACCGCTTAGTAATAAAGTAAAGCATTACATCGCGATTGCATTGCATACAATAATGCGACAACCATATGGCTCCTGCCAGTTGCCCATAACTTGGTTACAAAACATGATCATCTCATACAATAAAATCAGTATCATGCCTTGACCATATCACATCACAACATGCCCTGCAAAAACAAGTTAGACGTCCTCTACTTTGTTGTTGCAAGTTTTACGTGGCTGCTACGGGCTTAAGTAAGAACTCATCTCACCTACGCATCAAAACCACAACGATAGTTTGTCAAATAGACTCCGTTTTAACCTTCTCAAGGACCGGGCGTAGCCACACTTGGTTCAACTAAAGTTGGAGAGACAGTCTTCCGCAAGCCATCTATGTGCAAAGCACGTCGAGGGAACCGGTCTCGCGTAAGAGTACGCGTAAGGTTGGTCCGGATCGTCTCGTCCAACAATACCACCGAACCAAAGTATGACATGCTGGTAGGCAGTATGACTTGTATCGCCCACAACTCACTTGTGTTCTACTCGTGCAAATAACATCAAACCATAAAACCTAGGCTCGGATGCCACTGTTGGGGAACGTAGTAATTTCAAAAATTTTCCTACGCACACGCAAGATCATGGTGATGCATAGCAACGAGAGGGGAGAGTGTTGTCTACGTACCAACGTAGACCGACTGTGGAAGCGATCACACAACGTAGAGGAAGTAGTCGTACGTCTTCCCGATCCGACCGATCCAAGCACCGTTAGTCCGGCACCTCCGAGTTCTTAGCACACGTTCAGCTCGATGACGATCCTCGGGCTCCGATCCAGCAAAGCGTCGAGGAAGAGTTCCGTCAGCACGACGGCGTGGTGACGATCTTGATGTACTACCGATGCAGGGCTTCGCCTAAGCACTACAACAGTATGATCGAGGTGGAATTTGGTGGCAGGGGGCACCGCACACGGCTAAGGAACGATCAACAATGATCAATTGTGTGTCTTGGGGTGTCCCCTGCCCCCGTATATAAAGGATGAAAGGGGGGAGGCTGGCCGGCCAAAGGAGGGAGGCGCAGGAGGAGTCCTACTCCTACCGGGAGTAGGACTCCCCCCCAATCCTATTCCTAATAGGATTCCCCAAAGGGGAAGAGAAGAGAGAGGTGGTCGGCCCCTCTCCTAGTCCTAATAGGACTAGTGAGAGGGGGGAGGTGCAGCCCTATGTGGGCTGCCCTCTCACCTTTCCACTAAGGCCCATGTTGGCCCATTTGGCTCCTGGGGGGTTCCGGTAACCATCCCGGTAATCCGGTAAAATCCCGATTTTACCCGGAACACTTCCGATGTCCAAACATAGGCTTCCAATATATCAATCTTTACGCCTCGACCATTTAGAGACTCCTCGTCATGTCCGTGATCACATGCGGGACTCTGAACAACCTTCGGTACATCAAAATGCATAAACTCATAATAACTGTCATCGTAACGTTAAGCGTGCAGACCCTATGGTTCGAGAACAATGTAGACATGACCGAGACACGTCTCCGGTCAATAACCAATAGCGGGACCTGGATGCCCATATTGGCTCCTACATATTCTACGAAGATCTTTATCGGTCAGACCGCATAACAACATACGTAGTTCCCTTTGTCATCGGTATGTTACTTGCCCGAGATTCGATCGTCGGTATCCAATACCTAGTTCAATCTCGTTACTGGCAAGTCTCTTTACTCGTTCCGTAATACATCATCTCACAACTAACATCTTAGTTATAATGCTTGCAAGGCTTATGTGATGTCTATTACCGAGAGGGCCCAGAGATACCTCTCCGACAATCGGAGTGACAAACCCTAATCTCGAAATACGCCAACCCAACATCTACCATTGGAGATACCTGTAGTACTCCTTTATAATCACCCAGTTACGTTGTGACGTTTGGTAGTACCCAAAGTGTTCCTCCGGTAAACGGGAGTTGCATAATCTCATAGTCATAGGAACATGTATAAGTCATGAAGAAAGCAATAGCAACATACTAAACGATCGGGTGCTAAGCTAATGGAATGGGTCATGTCAATCAGATCATTCAACTAATGATGTGATCTCGTTAATCAAATAACAACTCTTTGTTGATGGTTAGGAAACATAACCATCTTTGATTAACGAGCTAGTCAAGTAGAGGCATACTAGTGACACTCTGTTTGTCTATGTATTCACACATGTATTATGTTTCCGGTTAATACAATTCTAGCATGAATAATAAACATTTATCATGATATAAGGAAATAAATAATAACTTTATTATTGCCTCTAGGGCATATTTCCTTCAGTCTCCCACTTGCACTAGAGTCAATAATCTAGTTCACATCGCCATGTGATTTAACAACAATAGTTCACATCACCATGTGATTAACACCCATAGTTCACATCGTCATGTGACCAACACTCAAAGGGTTTACTAGAGTCAGTAATCTAGTTCACATATCTATGTGATTAACACCCAAAGAGTACTAAGGTGTGATCATGTTTTGCTTGTGAGATAATTTTAGTCAACGGGTCTGTCACATTCAGATCCGTAAGTATTTTGCAAGTTCTATGTCTACAATGCTCTACACAGAGCTACTCTAGCTAATTGCTCCCACTTTCAATATGTATCCAGATTGAGACTTTAGATTCATCTGGATCAGTGTCAAAAACTTGCATCGACGTAACCCTTTACGACGAACCTTTTTGTCACGTCCATAATCGAGAAACATATCCTTATTTCACTAAGGATAATTCTGACCGCTGTCCAGTGATCTATTCCTAGATCACTATTGTACTCCCTTGCCAAATCAATGCAGGGTATACAATAGATCTGGTATACAGCATGACATACTTTATAGAACCTATGGCCAAGGCATAGGGAATGACTTTCATTTTCTTTCTATCTTTTGCCGTGGTCGGGCTTTGAGTCTTACTCAACTTCACACCTTGTAATACAGGCAAGAACTCTTTCTTTGACTGCTCCATTTTGAACTACTTCAAAATCTTGTCAAGGTATGTACTCATTGAAAAACCTTATCAAGCGTCTTGATCTATCTCTATAGATCTTGAAGCTCAATATGTAAGCAGCTTCACCGAAGTCTTTCTTTGAAAAAACTCCTTTCAAGCACTCCTTTATGCTTTACAGAATAATTCTACATCATTTCCGATCAACAATATGTCATTCACATATACTTATTAGAAATGCTGTAGTGCTCCCACTCACTTTCTTGTAAATACAGGCTTCACCGCAAGTCTGTATAAAACTATATGCTTTGATCAACTCATCAAAGCGTATATTCCAACTCCGAGATGCTTGCACCAGTCCATAAATGGATCGCTGGAGCTTGCACACTTTGTTAGCTCCCTTTGGATCGACAAAACCTTCTGTTGCATCACATACAACTCTTCTTTAATAAATCCATTAAGGAATGCAGTTTTGTTTATCCATTTGCCAGATTTCATAAAATGCGGCAATTACTAACATGATTTGGACAGACTCAAGCATAGATACGAATGAGAAGCTCTCATCGTAGTCAACACCTTGAACTTGTCGAAAACCTTTTGCGACAATTCTAGCTTTGTAGATAGTAACACTACTATCAGTGTCCGTCTTCCTCTTGAAGATCCATTTATTCTCAATTGCTTGCCGATCATCGGGCAAGTCAACCAAAGTCCAAACTTTGTTCTCATACATGGATCATATCTCAGATTTCATGGCTTCAAGCCACTTTGCGGAATCTGGGCTCACCATCCCTTCTTCATAGTTCGTAGGTTTATCATGATCTAGCAGCATGACTTTCAGAACTGGATTACCGTACCACTCTGGTGCGGATCTCACTCTGGTTTACCTACGAGATTCGGTAGTAACTTGATCTGAAGTTACATGATCATCATCATTAGCTTCCTCACTAATTGGTGTAGTAGTCACAGGAACAGATTTCTGTGATGAACTATTTTCCAATAAGGGAGAAGGTACAATTACCTTATCAAGTTTTCTACTTTCCTCCCACTCACTTCTTTCGAGAGAAACTCCTTCTCTAGAAAGGATCCATTATAAGCAACGAATGTCTTGCCTTAGGATCTATGATAGAAGGTGTACCCAACAGTCTCCTTTTGGGTATCCTATGAAGACACATTTCTCCGCTTTGGGTTCGAGCTTATTAGGTTGAAGCTTTTTCACATAAGCATCGCAGCCTCAAACTTTAAGAAACGACAACTTTGGTTTCTTGCCAAACCACAGTTCATAAGGCGTCGTCTCAACGGATTTTGATGGTGCCCTATTTAACGTGAATGCAGCTGTCTCTAATGCATAACCCCAAACCGATAGTGGTAAATCGGTAAGAAACATCATAGATTGCACTATATCCAATAAAGTACGGTTATGATGTTCGGACACACCATTATGCTGTGGTGTTCCAGGTGGCGTGAGTAGTGAAACTATTTCACATTGTTTTAACTGAAGACCAAACTCGTAACTCAAATATTTGTCTCCGCGATCAGATCGTAGAATCTTTATTTTTTTTGTCACGATGATTTTCCACTTCACTCTGAAATTCTTTGAACTTTTCAAATGTTTCAGACTTATGTATCATCAAGTAGATATACCCATATCTGCTCAAATCATCTGTGAAGTTTAGAAAATAACGATACTTGCTGTGAGCCTAAACACTCATGGGACCGCATACATCAGTATGTATTATTTCCAATAAGTCATTTGCTCGCTCCGGAGAACGGAGTCTTAGTCATCTTGCCCATAAGGCATGGTTCGCAAGCATCAAGTGATTCATAATCAAGTGATTCCAAAATCCCATCAGCATGGAGTTTCTTCATGTGCTTTACACCAATATGACCTAAACGGCAGTGCCACAAATAAGTTGCACTATCATTATTAACTTTGCATCTTTTGGTTTCAATATTATGAATATGTGTATTATTAAGATCGAGATCCAATGAACTATTTTCATTGGGTGTGTAACCATATTAGGTTTTATTCATGTAAACAGAACAACAATTTATTCTTTTACTTAAATGAATAACCTATTACAATAAACATGATCAAATCATATTCATGCTCAACGCAAACACCAAATAACACTTATTTAGGTTCAACACTAATCCCGAAAGTATAGGGAGTGTGCGATGATGATCATATCAATCCTGGAACCATTTCCAACACACATCGTCACTTCACCCTTAACTAGCCTCCGTTCATTCTGCAACTCCCGTTTCGAGTTACTACTCTTAGCAACTGAACTAGCATCAAATACTGAGGGGTTGCTATAAACACTAGTAAAGTACACATCAATAACATGTATATCAAATATACTTATGTTCACTTTGCCATCCTTCTTATCCGCCAATCACTTGGGGTAGTTCTGCTTCCAGTGACCAGTCCCTTTGAAGTAGAAGCACTTAGTCTCAGGCTTAGGACCAGACTTGGGCTTCTTCACTTGAGCAGCAACTTGCTTGCCGTTCTTCTTGAAGTTCCCCTTCTTCCCTTTGCCTTTTTCTTGAAACTAGTGGTCTTGTCAACCATCAACACTTGATGTTTTTCTTGATTTCTACCTTCGTTGATTTCAGCATCACGAAGAGCTTGGGAGTTGTTTCCGTTATCCCTTGCCTATTATAGTTTATCACGAAGTTCTGCTAACTTGGTGATGGTGACTAGAGAATTCTGTCAATCACTATCTTATCTGGAAGATTAACTCCCACTTGATTCAAGCGATTGTAGTACCCAGACAATCTGAGCACATGCTCACTAGTTGAGCGATTCTCCTCCATCTTTTAGCTATAGAACTTGTTGGAGACTTCATATCTCTCAACTCGGGTATTTGCTTGAAATATTAACTTCAACTCCTAGAACATCTCATATGGTCCATGACGTTCAAAACGTCTTTGAAGTCCCGATTCTAAGCCATTAAGCATGGTGCACTAAACTATCAAGTAGTCATCATATTGAGCCAGTCAAACATTTATAACGTCTGCATCTGCTCTTGCAATAGGTCTGTCACCTAGCGGTGCATCAAGGACATAATTCTTCTGTGCAGAAATGAGGATAAACCTCGGATCCAATCCGCATCATTGCTACAAACATCTTTCAACATAATTTTCTCTAGGAACATATCAAAATAAACACAGGGAAGCAACAACGCGAGCTATTGATCTATAACATAATTTGCAAAATACTACCAGGACTAATGTTCATGATAAATTTAAGTTCAGTTAATCAAATTACTTAGGAACTCCCACTTAGATAGACATCCCTCTAATCCTCTAAGTGATCACGTGATCCAAATCAACTAAACCATAACCGATCATCACGTGAGATGGAGTAGTTTTCAATGGTGAACATCGTCATGTTGATCATATCTACTATATGATTCACGCTCGACCTTTCGGTCTCTGTGTTCCGAGGCCATATCTGCATATGCTAGGCTCGTCAAGTTTAACCTGAGTATTCTGCGTGTGCAAAACTGGCTTGCACCCGTTGTAGATGGACGTAGAGCTTATCACACCCGATCATCACGTGGTGTCTGGGCACGACGAACTTTGGCAACGGTGCATACTCAGGGAGAACACTTCTTGATAATTTAGTGAGAGATCATCTTATAATGCTACCGTCAATCAAAGCAAGATAAGATGCATAAAAGGATAAACATCACATGCAATCAATATAAGTGATATGATATGGCCATCATCATCTTGTGCTTGTGATCTCCATCTCCGAAGCACCGTCATGATCACCATCGTCACCGGCGCGACACCTTGATCTCCATCGTAGCATCGTTGTCGTCTCGCCAATCTTATGCCTCCATGACTATCACAACCGCTTAGTAATAAAGTAAAGCATTACATCGCGATTGCATTGCATACAATAATGCGACAACCATATGGCTCCTGCCAGTTGCCCATAACTTGGTTACAAAACATGATCATCTCATACAATAAAATCAGTATCATGCCTTGACCATATCACATCACAACATGCCCTGCAAAAACAAGTTAGACGTCCTCTACTTTGTTGTTGCAAGTTTTACGTGGCTGCTACGGGCTTAAGTAAGAACTCATCTCACCTACGCATCAAAACCACAACGATAGTTTGTCAAATAGACTCCGTTTTAACCTTCTCAAGGACCGGGCGTAGCCACACTTGGTTCAACTAAAGTTGGAGAGACAGTCTTCCGCAAGCCATCTATGTGCAAAGCACGTCGAGGGAACCGGTCTCGCGTAAGAGTACGCGTAAGGTTGGTCCGGATCGTCTCGTCCAACAATACCACCGAACCAAAGTATGACATGCTGGTAGGCAGTATGACTTGTATCGCCCACAACTCACTTGTGTTCTACTCGTGCAAATAACATCAAACCATAAAACCTAGGCTCGGATGCCACTGTTGGGGAACGTAGTAATTTCAAAAATTTTCCTACGCACACGCAAGATCATGGTGATGCATAGCAACGAGAGGGGAGAGTGTTGTCTACGTACCAACGTAGACCGACTGTGGAAGCGATCACACAACGTAGAGGAAGTAGTCGTACGTCTTCCCGATCCGACCGATCCAAGCACCGTTACTCCGGCACCTCCGAGTTCTTAGCACACGTTCAGCTCGATGACGATCCTCGGGCTCTGATCCAGCAAAGCGTCGAGGAAGAGTTCCGTCAGCACAACGGCGTGGTGACGATCTTGATGTACTACCGACGCAGGGCTTCGCCTAAGCACTACAACGGTATGATCGAGGTGGAATTTGGTGGCAGGGGGCACCGCACACGGCTAAGGAACGATCAACAATGATCAATTGTGTGTCTTGGGGTGTCCCCTGCCCCCGTATATAAAGGATGAAAGGGGGGAGGCTGGCCGGCCAAAGGAGGGAGGCGCAGGAGGAGTCCTACTCCTACCGGGAGTAGGACTCCCCCCCCCCAATCCTATTCCTAATAGGATTCCCCAAAGGGGAAGAGAAGAGAGAGGTGGTCGGCCCCTCTCCTAGTCCTAATAGGACTAGGGAGAGGGGGGGAGGCGCAGCCCTATGTGGGCTGCCCTCTCACCTTTCCACTAAGGCCCATGTTGGCCCATTTGGCTCCTGGGGGGTTCCGGTAACCCTCCCGGTAATCCGGTAAAATCCCGATTCTACCCGGAACACTTCCGATGTCCAAACATAGGCTTCCAATATATCAATCTTTACGTCTCGACCATTTAGAGACTCCTCGTCATGTCCGTGATCACATCCGGGACTCCGAACAACCTTCGGTACATCAAAATGCATAAACTCATAATAACTATCATCGTAACGTTAAGCGTGCGGACCCTACGGTTCGAGAACAATGTAGACATGACCGAGACACGTCTCCGGTCAATAACCAATAGCGGGACCTGGATGCCCATATTGGCTCCTACATATTCTACGAAGATCTTTATCGGTCGGACCGCATAACAACATACGTAGTTCCCTTTGTCATCGGTATGTTACTTGCCCGAGATTCGATCGTCGGTATCCAATACCTAGTTCAATCTCGTTACTGGCAAGTCTCTTTACTCGTTCCGTAATACATCATCTCACAACTAACATCTTAGTTATAATGCTTGCAAGGCTTATGTGATGTGTATTACCGAGAGGGCCCAGAGATACCTCTCCGACAATCGGAGTGACAAACCCTAATCTCGAAATACGCCAACCCAACATCTACCATTGGAGATACCTGTAGTACTCCTTTATAATCACCCAGTTACGTTGTGATGTTTGGTAGTACCCAAAGTGTTCCTCCGGTAAACGGGAGTTGCATAATCTCATAGTCATAGGAACATGTATAAGTCATGAAGAAAGCAATAGCAACATACTAAACGATCGGGTGCTAAGCTAATGGAATGGGTCATGTCAATCAGATCATTCAACTAATGATGTGATCTCGTTAATCAAATAACAACTCTTTGTTGATGGTTAGGAAACATAACCATCTTTGATTAACGAGCTAGTCAAGTAGAGGCATACTAGTGACACTCTGTTTGTCTATGTATTCACACATGTATTATGTTTCCGGTTAATACAATTCTAGCATGAATAATAAACATTTATCATGATATAAGGAAATAAATAATAACTTTATTATTGCCTCTAGGGCATATTTCCTTCAAGTAGAACTTGATGAGGTAATTGTACCTTCTCTTGAATTGGAAAGTAGCACATCGGAGAAATTTCTTCCTGTGATGCCTACACCAATTAGAGAGGAAGCTAATGATAATGATCATGAAACTTCGGATCAAGTTACTACTGGACCTTGTAGGTCGAATAGAGCATGTTCCGCACCAGAGTGGTACAGTAATCCTGTTCTGGAAGTCATGTTATTAGACTAAGGCGAACCTACTAACTATGAAGAAGCTCTGATGAGCCCATATTCTGATAAGTGGCTTGAGTCCATGAAATCTAAGATTGGATTCATCTACGAGAAAAAAGTATGGACTTTGGTAGACTTGCCCAATGATCGACAAGCCATAGAAAGTAAATGGATCTTCAAGAAGAAGACTGACGCTGATGGTAATGTTACTGTCTACAAAGCTCGACTTGTTCCGAAAGGTTTTCGACAAGTTCAAGGAGTTGAATACGATGAGACTTTCTCACCCATAGCGATGCTTAAGTCTGTCCGAATCATGTTAGCAATTGCCGCATTTTTATGATTATGAAATCTGGCAAATGGACGTCAAAACTGCATTCCTTAAAGAAGAGTTGTGTATGGTGCAACCAGAAGGTTTTGTCGTTCCTAAAGGTGCTGACAAAGTGTGCAAGCTCCAGCGATCCATCTATGTGAAGGACATATGCCCTAGAGGCAATAATAAAGTTATTATTTATTTCCTTATATCATGATAAATGTTTATTATTCGTGCTAGAATTGTATTAACCGGAAACATGATACATGTGTGAATACATAGACAAACAGAGTGTCACTAGTATGCCTCTACTTGACTAGCTCGTTGATCAAAGATGGTTATGTTTCCTAGCCATAGACAAAGAGTTGTCATTTGATTAATGGGATCACATCATTAGGAGAATGATGTGATTGACTTGACCCATTCTGTTAGCTTAGAACTTGATCGTTTAGTTTGTTGCTATTGCTTTCTTCATGACTTATACATGTTCCTATGACTATGAGATTATGCAACTCCCGTTTACCGGAGGAACACTTTGTGTGCCACCAAACATCACAACGTAACTGGGTGATTATAAAGGTGCTCTACATGTGTCTCCAAAGGTACTTGTTGGGTTGGCGTATTTCGAGATTAGCATTTGTCACTCCAATTATCGGAGAGGTATCTCTGGACCCACTCGGTAATGCACATCACTATAAGCCTTGCAAGCATTGCAACTAATGAGTTAGTTGCGAGATGATGTATTACGGAACAAGTAAAGAGACTTGCCGGTAATGAGATTGAACTAGGTATTGAGATACCAACGATCGAATCTCGGGCAAGTAACATACCGATGACAAAGGGAACAACGTATGTTGTTATGCGGTCTGACCGATAAAGATCTTCGTAGAATATGTAGGAGCCAATATGGGCATCCAGGTCCCGCTATTGGTTATTGACCAGAGAGGTGTCTCGATCATGTCTACATATTTCTCGAACCCGTAGGGTCAACATGCTTAATGTTCGTTGACGATATAGTACTATATGAGTTATGTATGTTGGTGACCGAATATTGTTCGGAGTCCGGGATGAGATCTCGAACATGACGAGGAACTTCAGAATGGTCTGGAGATAAAGTTTGAGATATGGGAAAATAGTGTTTGGTCACCGGAAGGGGTTCCGGATGTTTCCCGAAATGTTTGGGTACGAGAACACTTTATTTAGGCTAAAGGGGAAAGCCCACAAGGTTTTTGGAAAGCGCAAAAGGAAGTTTTGCAAAGTCCAGGGGCCAAACGCTAGGGTCCCTGGCGTCTGGGTCCAGACGCCGGGAACCCTGGCGTCTGGCCCTGGAGTCCGAGAAGGACTCTTGCGTTCGGGTGAAACCGATTTTATGGAGGCTTTTACTCCAAGTTTCGACCCCAAGGCTCAACATATAAATAGAGGGGTAGGGCTAGCACCCAACACACATCAAGAAACACCAAGCCATGTGTCGGCAACCCCGTCCCCTCTAGTTTATCCTCCGTCCTAGTTTTCGTAGTGCTTAGGCAAAGCCTTGCAGAGATTGTTCTTCACCAACACCGTCACCACGTCGTCGTGCTGCCGGAACTCATCTACTACTTCGCCCCTCTTGCTGGATCGAGAAAGCGAGGACGTCACCGAGCCGAACGTGTGCAGAACTCGGAGGTGCCATGCTTTCGGTACTTGGATCGATCGGATCGTGAAGACGTATGGCTACATCAACCGCGTTGATATAACGCTTCCGCAAACAGTCTACAAGGGTATGTAGACAACACTCTCCCCTCTCGTTGCTATGCATCACCATGATCTTGCGTGTGCGTAGGAAAATTTTGAAATTACTATGTTCCCCAACACTATGGACCAATGCAAGCATCTCGGAGTTGGAATATACGCTTTGCTGAGGTGATCAAAGCATATGGTTTTATACAGACGTACACTGAAGCCTGTATTTACAAGAAAGTGAGTGGGAGCTTTATAGCATTTCTGATATTATATGTGGATGACATATTGTTGATTGGAAATGATATAGAATTTCTAAATAGCATAAAAGGATACTTGAATAAGAATTTTTCAATGAAAGACCTCGGTGAATCTTCTTATATATTGGAAATCAAGATCTATATATAGAGATAGACCGAGACGCTTAATAGGACTTTCACAAAGCACATACAATGATAAAGTTTTGTAGAAGTTCAAAATGGATAAGTCAAAGAAAGGGTTCTTGCATGTGTTACAAGGTGTGAAATTGAGTCGGACTCAAAGCCCGACCAATGCAGAAGATAGAGAGAAAATGAAAGTCATTCCCTATGTCTCAACCATAGGTTCTATCATGTATGCTATGTTGTGTACCATACCGTGTGCCTTGCCATAAGTTTGGCAGGGAGGTACCAAAGTAATCTAGGAATGGATCATTAGACAACGGTCAAGAACATCCTGAAGTACCTGAAAAGGACCAATGATATGTTTCTCGTTTATGGAGGTGACGATGAGCTCGTTGTAAATGGTTACATCAATGCTAGCTTCAGCACTGATCCGGATGACTCTAAGTCACAAATCGATACGTATTTATATTGAATGGTGGAGCTGCCAGTTGGTGCAGTTCCAAGGAGAGCGTCGTGGCGGGATCTACGTGTGAAGCAGAGTACATAGCCACTTCGGAAGCAGCATATGAAGGATTCTGGATGAAGGAGTTCATATCCGATCTGGGTGTAATACCCAGTGCATTGGGTCCAATAAAAATCTTTTTTGACAACACTGAAGCAATTGCCTTGGCGAAGGAATCCACGTTTCACAAGAGAACCAAGCACATCAAGAGACACTTCAACTCCATTCATGAAAAGGTCAAGGATGGAGACATAGAGATTTGCAAAATACATACGGATCAGAATGTGGTAGACCCATTGACTAAGCCTCTTCCGCGAGCAAAACATGATCAACACAAAGACTCCATGGGTGTTAAAATCATTATAATGTAATCTAGATTATTGACTCTAGTGCAAGTGGGAGACTGAAGGAAATATGCCCTAGAGGCAATAATAAAGTTATTATTTTATATTTCCTTATTCATGATAAAGGTTTATTATTCATGCTAGAATTGTATTGATCGAAAACTTAAATACATGTGTGAATACATAAAAAAATATTGTGTCCCTAGTAAGCCTCTACTATACTAGCTCGTTGATTAAAGATGGTTAAGGTTTTCTAACCATAGACATATGTTGTCATTTGATAGCGGGGTCACATCATTAGGAGAATGATGTGATGGACAAGACTCATCCGTTAGCTTAGCATATTTATCATTCAGTTTATTGCTGTTACTTTCTTAATGTCAAATATATATTCCTTCGACCATGAGATTATGCAACTCCCGGATACCGGAGGAATACCTTGTGTGCTATCAAATGTCACAACATAACTGGATGATCATAAAGATGGTCTACAGGTATCTCCGAAGGTGTTTGTTGAGTTGGCATAGATCAAGATTAGGATTTGTCACTCCGAGTATCGGAGAGGTATCTCTGGGCCCTCTCGGTAATACACATCATAAGAAGCCTTGCAAGCAAAGTGACTAAGGAGTTACTTGCAAGATGATGTATTACGAAACGAGTAAAGAGACTTGCCGGTAACGAGATTGAACTAGGTATGAAGATGCCGATGATCGAATCTCGGGCAAGTAACATACTGATGGACAAAGGGAATTACGTATGTTGTCATAAGGTTCGACCGATAAAGATCTTCATAGAATATGTAGGAGCCAATACGGTCATCCAGGTTCCACTATTGGTTATTCACCGGAGAGGTGTCCCAGTCATGTTTACATAGTTCTCGAACCCGTAGGGTCCTCACGCTTAACGTTCGTTGATGATATAGTGTTATATGAGTTATATGATTTGGTGACCGAATGTTGTTCGGAGTCCTGGATGAGATCACGGACATGACGAGGAGCTCCGAAATGGTCCGAAGGTAAAGATTGATATACGACGATGATATTTGGACACCGGAAGAGTTTCGGGATGTACCGGGTAGAAATCGGGTCACCAGAAGGGTTTCTGGACACCTCCGGGAGGTTAATGGGCCATAAGGGCCAAAGGGGGGGGGGACAGACCAGCCCACAAGCGGCTGGTGCGCCCCTCCTAGGCCGCAGCCCTTCAGGAGAGAAGGAAAGGGGGGAGTCGGGTTCCCCCTTTCTTTCCTCTCCCCCTCCCCCCTCCAGCAAATATGGTAGGGGGCGGCTAGGAAAAGACCCCAAGTAGGATTCGACCCTACTTGGGGCGCTGCTTGGCCTCTCCCCTCTCCCCCACCTATATATATGTGGGAGGGGCGCCACACATAACGACGACAATCTCTTAGCCCTGTGCGGCGCCCCCCTCCACTGTTTAAAACGCCGGTCATTTTTTCGTAGTGCTTAGGCGAAGCCCTGCGGAGATAGCCTCACCATAACTGTCACCACGTTGTCGTGCTGTCGGAACTCATCCACTCATGTGCCGTCTTGCTGGATCAAAAAGGTGAGGATGTCACCGAGTTGAATGTGTGCTAAACACAGAGGTGTCGTACGCTCGATACTCGATCGGTTGGAGCGCGAAGAATTTCGACTACATCAACCGCGTTAACGAACACTTGCGCTTACGGTCTACGAGGATACGTAGACACACTCTCCCCTCTCGTTTCTATGCATCTCCTTGATAGATCTTGCGTGTGCGTAGAATTTTTTTTTGTTTTCCATGCAACATTTCCCAACAGAAACAACGGTACCGCCGCTGTCGAAGATGAGCCAGCCATTCCGAGGGCCGCGGCCATTGTCCTCGTCACGCTCCCCATCCCTTGCACCAGGCGCATGGGAGAAAACCCTCGAATGGGGGGTAAAGATACCCCTATATGTCGGGCCGACCAAAGCCGCAGGCGGTGGGTTTTGTAACCCACCACCGAGCCCATGATGAGGAGGTCCGGCTCAGGTGGCGGTGAGGGTGCATTGGCCCGTGGCGGCGACATCGTGTAGAACGGGGACGACGCCCGGAGCGCTGCTGCGAGATCCCGACTGCAAGAGCGGAGACTGGCAATCCACCGTTCCTCGATGAGATTGCTACCGGCGATGGTGGGAGTGTTGCGGGGCAGGGCGACGGTGGCTCTGCCATTTGAGACACCGAAGAGACAGTGAGGGGAGAGAGAGAGTGGAGAGTTATGAGACGTACCGTCATCTCCCGTGCTTCCTCACGCGTGCAGGCGCCCGCCACGCGTGGCTCGAGCAAACATGGCTCTCAAAAAACGGTCGATCTGGTCATTCGTCGAGATGCGGGCACAAAGCTGCTTTAAGGTTTGTGCGTGTCAAGAAACATATGGAGGCGAGGCAACGAAACAAACCGATTTCATCCCGCGAGGGCCTGGCTGAGGGGAATGCAGCCTACTAAACTCGGCTTTAAACACTTACTAGTAGAACGGCCGTGCGTTGCCACGGGCTTTTGACAAAATTTAAGATGTCATTCATGGAACTAAAATAGCTAAGAACAATGTCGTCTCAGCTAACACACTTTTTTTATAATCAGCTAACACCCATATACTATCAAACACAATAATATTATCTAGATTGTATTTGTGACGTTTTGGACTCAGATAGATGAATAAATGAAACAAAACCCATTCCAACTAAAGTTTTTCTTAGTTGAAAGAAATGGGTTGTGTTGTATTCACTCATCTCAGCATGTTCCGAGTCCAAAACATCACGAATGCAATACAACGATTCGCACAAGCCTCCTTCGCAATTCAATGAGCAGCTCTATTAGCCGAGCGTCTCACCCATGCCACCCTGAACTCTTCCCTTGATCGCATGCACTCTTTTACCTCCTCAACAATAGGGCCATAGATTGATCTATCAATTTTTAGCTTCTTAATAACTTAGAGCATCTACAACCAAACCCCCTAATTTCTCCCTAAACGTCTAAAACGTCTGCCCGGCCAGTGCCCGGTCAAAAAAGTAACCCAACCGGACCCCTCAATTTATCCCCAAATGTTTGTACTGACCAACATACCTCTGGGGGCATGAGGCCACTCAGTCCCACTTGCAGCCACCCAATCTTTCTTTCTCTCTCACGTGGAGCACGGAATGATGCCGACATAGGGAAGGAGGTGCCTCGCGACGATGACGAGGTGAGCTGAGGAGGCTACTGACAACATGGACGACGAAGGGGGAGGCGTCCGACGATCTCCCGCAGCCACCGCGTGCGCCTGCTGGCTGCAACCGCATGCAGCCGCGGGTGCACTAAAGGGCTACAATGCATATAACTTATTCAAATAAATGATTAAGGTTGTCTTCAAGATCGAAGCTCATTTCTTCCTCATTCATCCAGGTGTGTTTTTTTAAACTTCGATCACTTTATTTGATCAAATAACTGTTACATCGTCCACCAAGCCTTTTACAATAAAATCAGGCGGTTCCTCGACCCATAGTGAAAGTGACGGCCCTGCCATCCTAGCTAGGTCGTGAGATACAAAATTTGCCTCTCTAGGGCAGTGGACAAATGTGATCGAAGTATAACCTATAAGAAGGACCAAACAATCCGAATAAATCGCCGCTGCACCTGAAGCCGTGAAGCCTCCATTCTGCATGGTATTGATCACCTCGAGACAGTCGGACTCAACCACAAGCTTACATATCCCCAGTTGTTGCGCCAATAGCAATCCATGTCGAAGTGCATAGGCTTCCGCCGTCCCTGCATCTGCAATATGCTCCAGTTGTTCATTAGACGCCGCAACGAATCCTCCCTTGTGATCCCGTAGAACAGCACCAACAGCTCCCTGGAGGGAGTGTGCCCTGAATGATGCATCTACATTTAGCTTCACGAAGCCTTCAAGCGGCTTTGTCCAACCACTCTTCCTTGGTTCAACAATTTTCTTCATGGCCTTAAGGTAGTTAGCAGTTAGCGCCGCAATCGCCAACGCTGACCGCGTCGACAGTTTTCCTCATTCATCCAGGTGTGTTAGGGGTGCCTAGTAGGCTTCCCAAATTTTGGTGCTTCCCTAATCCAAAACATATTTGGGGGAGAAATGTGGTTGTCCGGATTATCCATCATGTTATCTCCAACACGAGGGCCCAACACTAAAACCCCATCCCTCGACACACCTTTCCCTTTTTTTCTGCCGGACCCTCCCTTCGGTTTCAAAAACCCCACATCGCAACAGAAAATACATGCAAAGGGAGATCAACTTTTTTACTTAATTGAGCTACACAGAGACGATGGCAAGAACAAGTTCAGAAGTGCTACTACATCCAAAGAAGATCATATCTCAGAGTGAGAAACACTACAACAAAATTGCCCCGTTTTGGTTAATTCTCATGGAAAGGACGAGAAACTATGATGTTAGCTTTCATCCAAGAGTCGGCATTATTCATTTCCTACAAACATATTATGCACATCAGAACTTAATATGAACACGAATGATTTTTTTAACAGACATTGAAGTGTGTGTTTGATCGCTTTTTAGCATGGGAATATAATATTGCCCATGTATTTGCTAAGGGCAACAAAAACCAAGGCAACTTTCTTTTGTTAATACAAACTAACCAGATTTCTTAACACGAGAATTCTGCCTTATTTTAATTCTGCAAAATACAACCCATACTTTTCGACAAATATAAAATTATGGTTGGTACACTTAATGTGGATTGACAATCCGGACAAGCTGCAGCATGACAAAAAGGAACACTATTACATCATACATGAGGATGGGGTTTAGTTTACAAATTCCAAATCATACAGGTCACACTAATAAATTGAATTTTTATACAAGAGAAATGGTAGAGCATCTCACACCTTGTTTTCTTCTAAAGAACGCCGAGGTCCACTGAATACTAATTATCAGTAACAGACAATAAGTTTATTGTACTTAACTTGAAAGACTTGTGTTGTTCGTAAAATGCATTAAGATGAAGAATGTGTTGGACCAGTCATAAGGTGAACACAATAGGAAGAGAAAGCAACACAAAAATCTCTTTACCCGCCATCAGAAGAGATCTCAAAACGAGTCGTCCTGCTGTAGCTTGATGGTTAAAATACAATACATCAGTCGAGTATTTGAACCCAAACGAGCTGACAGCCTAAACCTGTTGGGGAACGTAGTAATTTCAAAAAATTTCCTACGCACACGCAAGATCATGGTGATGCATAGCAACGAGAGGGGAGAGTGTTGTCTACGTACCAACGCAGTTCGACTGCGGAAGCGATCACACAACATAGAGGAAGTAGTCGTACGTCTTCCCGATCCGACCGATCCAAGCACCGTTACTCCGGCACCTCCGAGTTCTTAGCACACGTTCAGCTCGATGACGATCCTCGGGCTCCGATCCAGCAAAGCGTCGAGGAAGAGTTCCGTCAGCACGACGGCATGGTGACGATCTTGATGTACTACCGACGCAGGGCTTCGCCTAAGCACTACAACGGTATGATCGAGGTGGAATTTGGCGGCAGGGGGCACCGCACACGGCTAAGGAACGATCAACAATGATCAACTTGTGTGTCTATGGGGTGCCCCCTGCCCCTGTATATAAAGGATGAAGGAGGAGGAGGCCGGCCAAGGCATAAGGTGCGGCCAGGATGGGAGTCCTACTAGGACTCCAAGTCCTAGTAGGAGTCCATCAAGAGGGGAGGAAGGGAGAAGGAATAGGAGGAGAAGGAGAGGTGGCCGGCCCCCTTTTCCCTAGTCCAATTCGGACCAAAGGGGAGGGGGGGCGCAGCAGCCTTTTCCTCTTCCCACTAAAGCCCATCAAGGCCCATTACTTCTCCCGTAACTACCCGGTACTCCGAAAAATACCCGAATCACTCGGAACCTTTCTGATGTCCGAATATAGTCGTCCAATATATCGATCTTTACGTCTCGACCATTTCGAGACTCCTCGTCATGTCCCCGATCTCATCCGGGACTCCGAACTCCTTCGGTACATCAAAACTCATAAACTCATAATACAACTGTCATCGAAACCTTAAGCGTGCGGACCCTACGGTTCGAGAACAATGTAGACATGACCAAGACACGTCTCTGGTCAATAACCAATAGCGGGACCTGGATGCCCATATTGGCTCCTACATATTCTACGAAGATCTTTATCGGTTAGACCGCATAACAACATACGTTGTTCCCTTTGTCATCGGTATGTTACTTGCCCGAGATTCGATCGTCGGTATCCAATACCTAGTTCAATCTCGTTACCGGCAAGTCTCTTTACTCGTTCCGTAATACATCATCTCACAACTAACATATTAGTTGCAGTGCTTGCAAGGCTTATGTGATGTGCATTGCCGAGAGGGCCCAGAGATACCTCTCCGACATTCGGAGTGACAAATCCTAATCTCGAAATACGCCAACCCAACATCTACCTTTGGAGACACCTGTAGTACTCCTTTATAATCACCCAGTTACGTTGTGACGTTTGGTAGCACCCAAAGTGTTCCTCCGGTAAACGGGAGTTGCATAATCTCATAGTCATAGGAACATGTATAAGTCATGAAGAATAGCAACAGCAACATACTAAACGATCGTGTGCTAAGCTAATGAAATGGGTCATGTCAATCAGATCATTCAACTAATGATGTGACCTCGTTAATCAAATAACAACTCTTTTGTCCATGGTTAGGAAACATAACCATCTTTGATTAACGAGCTAGTCAAGTAGAGGCATACTAGTGACACTCTGTTTGTCTATGTATTCACACTTGTATTATGTTTCCGGTTAATACAATTCTAGCATGAATAATAAACATTTATCATGATATAAGGAAATAAATAATAACTTTATTATTGCCTCTAGGGCATATTTCCTTCAGTCTCCCACTTGCACTAGAGTCAATAATCTAGTTCACATCGCCATGTGATTTAGCAGCAATAGTTCACATCACCATGTGATTAACACCCATAGTTCACATCGTCATGTGACCAACACTCAAAGGGTTTACTAGAGTCAGTAATCTAGTTCACATCTCTATGTGATTAACACCCAAAGAGTACTAAGGTGTGATCATGTTTTTGCTTGTGAGATAATTTTAGTCAACGGGTCTGTCACATTCAGATCCGTAAGTATTTTGCAAAATTCTTTGTCTATAATGCTCTGCACGGTGCTACTCTAGCTAATTGCTCCCACTTTCAATATGTATCCAGATTGTGACTTTAGATTCATCTGGATCAGTGTCAAAAACTTGCATCGACGTAACCCTTTACGACGAACCTTTTTGTCACGTCCATAATCGAGAAACACATCCTTATTTCACTAAGGATAATTCTGACCGCTGTCCAGTGATCTACACCTAGATCACTATTGTACTCCCTTGCCAAATCAGTGCAGGGTATACAATAGATCTGGTACACAGCATGGCATACTTTATAGAACCTATGAATGAGGCATAGGGAATGACTTTCATTCTCTTTCTATCTTCTGCCGTGGTCGGGCTTTGAGTCTTTACTCAACTTCACACCTTGTAACACAGGCAAGAAACTTTTTCTTTGACTGTTCCGTTTTGAACTACTTCAAAATCTTGTCAAGGTATGTACTTATTGAAAAACTTATCAAGCGTCTTGATCTATCTCTATAGATCTTGAAGCTCAATATGTAAGCAGCTTTACCGAAGTCTTTCTTTGAAAAACTCCTTTCAAACACTCCTTTTATGCTTTACAGAATAATTCTACATTATTTCCGATCAACAATATGTCAGTCACATATACTTATCAGAAATGCTGTAGTGCTCCCACTCACTTTCTTGTAAATACAGGCTTCACCGCAAGTCTGTATAAAACTATATGCTTTGATCAACTCATCAAAGCGTATATTCCAACTCCGAGATGCTTGCACCAGTCCATAAATGGATCGCTGGAGCTTGCACACTTTGTTAGCTCCCTTTGGATCGACAAAACCTTCCGGTTGCATCATATACAACTCTTCTTTAATAAATCTATTAAGGAATGCTGTTTTGTTTATCCATTTGCCAGATTTCATAAAATGCGGCAATTACTAACATGATTCGGACAGACTTAAGCATAGATACGAGTGAGAGAATCTCATCGTAGTCAACACCTTGAACTTGTCGAAAACCTTTTGCGACAATTCTAGCTTTGTAGATAATAACATTACTATCAGCGTCCGTCTTCCTCTTGAAGATCCATTTATTCTCAATTGCTTGCCGATCATCGGGCAAGTCAACCAAAGTCCAAACTTTGTTCTCATACATGGATCATATCTCAGATTTCATGGCCTCAAACCATTTCGCGGAATCTGGGCTCATCATCGCTTCCTCATAGTTCGTAGGTTCGTCATGGTCAAGTAACATGACCTCCAGAACAGGATTACCGTACCACTCTGGTGCGGATCTCACTCTGGTTTACCTACGAGATTCGGTAGTAACTTGATCTGAAGTTTCATGATCATTATCATTAGCTTCCTCACTAATTGGTGTAGGAGTCACAAGAACAGATTTCTGTGATGAACTACTTTCCAATAAAGGAGAAGGTACAATTACCTTATCAAGTTCTACTTTCCTCCCACTCACTTCTTTCGAGAGAAACTCCTTCTCTAGAAAGTATCCATTATAAGCAATGAATGTCTTGCCTTAGGATCTGTGATAGAAGGTGTACCCAACAGTCTCCTTTTGGGTATCCTATGAAGACATATTTCTCCGATTTGGTTTTGAGCTTATCAGGATGAAACTTTTTCACATAAGCATCACGACCCCAAACTTTAAGAAACGACTACTTTGGTTTCTTGCTAAACCACAGTCCAGATTGTGTCGTCTCAACGGACTTAGATGGTGCCCCTTTTTAACGTGAATGCAGCTGTCTCTAATGCATAACCCCAAAATGATAGTGGTAGATAGGTAAGAGACATCATAGATCGCACTATATCTAATAAATTACGGTTATGACGTTCGGACACACCATTACACTATGGTGTTCCTTGTGGCGTGAGTAATTAAACTATTTCACATTGTTTTTAACTGAAGGCCAAACTCGTAACTCAAATACTCTTCTCTATGATCAGATCATAGAAACTTTATTTTCTTGTTACGATGATTTTTCACTTCACTCTGAAATTCTTTGAACTTTTCAAATGTTTCAGACTTATGTTTCATCAAGTAGATATACTCATATCTGCTCAAATCATCTGTGAAGATCAGAAAATAATGATACATGTCGCGAGCCTCAATATTCATCGGACCACATACATCAGTATGTATGATTTCCAACAAATCTGTTGCTCGCTCCATTGTTCCGAAGAACAGAGTCTTAGTCATCTTGCCCATGAGGCATGGTTCGCAAGCATCAACTGATTCATAATCAAGTGATTCTAAAAGCCCATCATCATGGAGTTTCTTCATGCGCTTTACACCAATATGACCTAAACGGCAGTGCTACAAATAAGTTGCACTATCATTATTAACTTTGCATCTTTTGGTTTCAATATTATGATTATGTGTATCACTACGATCGAGATCCAACGAACTATTTTCATTGGGTGTGTAACCATATAAGGTTTTATTCATGTAAACAGAACAACAATTTATTCTCTTACTTAAATGAATAACCGTATTACAATAAACATGATCAAATCATATTCATGCTCAACGCAAACACCAAATAACACTTATTTAGGTTCAACACTAATCCCGAAATTATAGGGAGTGTGCGATGATGATCATATCAATCTTGGAACCACTTCCAACACACATCGTCACTTCACCCTTAACTAGTCTCTGTTTATTCTGCAACTCCCGTTTCGAGTTACTAATCTTAGCAACTGAACTAGCATCAAATACTGAGGGGTTTGCTATAAACACTAGTAAAGTACACATCGATAACATGTATATCAAATATACTTATGTTCACTCTGCCATCCTTCTTATCCGCCAATCACTTGGGGTAATTCCACTTCCAGTGACCAGTCCCTTTGCAGTAGAAGCACTTAGTCTCAGGCTTAGGATCAGACTTGGGCTTCTTCACTTGAGCAGCAACTTGCTTGCCGTTCTTCTTGAAGTTCCCCTTCTTTCCTTTGCCCTTTTTCCTTAAAACTAGTGGTCTTGTCAACCATCAACACTTGATGTTTTTCTTTGATTTCTACCTTCGTTGATTTCAGCATCACGAAGAGCTTGGGAGTTGTCTCCGTTATCCCTTGCATATTATAGTTCATCACGAAGTTCTACTAACTTAGTGATGGTGACTAGAGAATTCTGTCAATCACTATCTTATCTGGAAGATTAACTCCCACTTGATTCAAGCGATTGTAGTACCCAGACAATCTGAGCACATGCTCACTAGTTGAGCGATTCTCCTCCATCTTTTAGCTATAGAACTTGTTGGAGACTTCATATCTCTCAACTCGGGTATTTGCTTGAAATATTAACTTCAACTCCTGGAACATCTCATATGCTCCATGACGTTCAAAACGTCTTTGAAGTCCCGATTCTAAGCCATTAATCATGGTGCACTTAAACTATCAAGTAGTCATCATATTGAGCTAGACAAACGTTCATAACGTCTGCATCTGCTCCTGCAATAGGTCTGTCACCTAGCGGTGCATCAATGACATAATTCTTCTGTGCAGCAATGAGGATAAACCTCAGATCACGGATCCAATCCGCATCATTGCTACTAACATCTTTCAACACAATTTTCTCTAGGAACATATCAAAAATAAACACAGGGAAGCAACAACGCGAGCTATTGATCTACAACATAATTTGCAAAATACTACTAGGACTAAGTTCATGATAAATTTAAGTTCAATTAATCATATTACTTAAGAACTCCCACTTAGATAGATATCCCTCTAATCCTCTAAGTGATCACGTGATCCAAATCAACTAAACCATAACCGATCATCACGTGAGATGGAGTAGTTTTCAATGGTGAACATCATTATGTTGATCATATCTACTATATGATTCATGCTCGACCTTTCGGTCTCCGTGTTCCGAGGCCATATCTGTATATGCTTGGCTCGTCAAGTATAACCTGAGTATTCCGCGTGTGCAACTGTTTTGCACCCGTTGTATTTGAACGTAGAGCCTATCACACCCGATCATCACGTGGTGTCTCAACACGAAGAACTTTTGCAACGGTGCATACTCAGGGAGAACACTTCTTGATAATTTAGTGAGAGATCATCTTATAATGCTACCGTCAATCCAAGCAAGATAAGATGCATAAAAAGATAAACATCACATGCAATCAATATAAGTGATATGATATGGCCATCATCATCTTGCGCTTGTGATCTCCATCTCCGAAGCACCGTCATGATCACCATCGTCACCGGCGCGACACCTTGATCTCCATCGTAGCATCGTTGTCGTCTCGCCAATCTTATGCTTCCACGACTATCACTACCGCTTAGTAATAAAGTAAAGCATTACATCGCGATTGCATTGCATACAATAAAGCGACAACCATATGGCTCCTGCCAGTTGCCGATAACTCGGTGACAAAACATGATCATCTCATACAATAAAATCAGCATCATGCCTTGACCATATCACATCACAACATGCCCTGCAAAAACAAGTTAGACGTCCTCTACTTTGTTGTTGCAAGTTTTACGTGGCTGCTACGGGCTTAAGTAAGAACTCATCTCACCTACGCATCAAAACCACAACGATAGTTCGTCAAATAGACTCCGTTTTAACCTTCTCAAGGACCGGGCGTAGCCACACTTGGTTCAACTAAAGTTGGAGAGACAGTCTTCCGCAAGCCATCTATGTGCAAAGCACGTCGAGGGAACCGGTCTCGCGTAAGAGTACGCATAAGGTTGGTCCGGATCGTCTCGTCCAACAATACCGCCGAACCAAAGTATGACATGCTGGTAGGCAGTATGACTTGTATCGCCCACAACTCACTTGTGTTCTACTCGTGCATATAACATCAAACCATAAAACCTAGGCTCGGATGCCACTGTTGGGGAACGTAGTAATTTCAAAAAATTTCCTACGCACACGCAAGATCATGGTGATGCATAGCAACGAGAGGGGAGAGTGTTGTCTACGTACCAACGCAGACCGACTGCGGAAGCGATCACACAACGTAGAGGAAGTAGTCGTACGTCTTCCCGATCCGACCGATCCAAGCACCGTTACTCCGGCACCTCCGAGTTCTTAGCACACGTTCAGCTCGATGACGATCCTCGGGCTCCGATCCAGCAAAGCGTCGAGGAAGAGTTCCGTCAGCACGACGGCGTGGTGACGATCTTGATGTACTACCGACGCAGGGCTTCGCCTAAGCACTACAACGGTATGATCGAGGTGGAATTTGGCGGCAGGGGGCACCGCACACGGCTAAGGAACGATCAACAATGATCAACTTGTGTGTCTATGGGGTGCCCCCTGCCCCTGTATATAAAGGATGAAGGAGGAGGAGGCCGGCCAAGGCATAAGGTGCGGCCAGGATGGGAGTCCTACTAGGACTCCAAGTCCTAGTAGGAGTCCATCAAGAGGGGAGGAAGGGAGAAGGAATAGGAGGAGAAGGAGAGGTGGCCGGCCCCCTTTTCCCTAGTCCAATTCGGACCAAAGGGGAGGGGGGCGCAGCAGCCTTTTCCTCTTCCCACTAAAGCCCATCAAGGCCCATTACTTCTCCCGTAACTACCCGGTACTCCGAAAAATACCCGAATCACTCGGAACCTTTCCGATGTCCGAATATAGTCGTCCAATATATCGATCTTTACGTCTCGACCATTTCGAGACTCCTCGTCATGTCCCCGATCTCATCCGGGACTCCAAACTCCTTCGGTACATCAAAACTCATAAACTCATAATACAACTGTCATCGAAACCTTAAGCGTGCGGACCCTACGGTTCGAGAACAATGTAGACATGACCGAGACACGTCTCTGGTCAATAACCAATAGCGGGACCTGGATGCCCATATTGGCTCCTACATATTCTACGAAGATCTTTATCGGTCAGACCGCATAACAACATACGTTGTTCCCTTTGTCATCGGTATGTTACTTGCCCGAGATTCGATCGTCGGTATCCAATACCTAGTTCAATCTCGTTACCGGCAAGTCTCTTTACTCGTTCCGTAATACATCATCTCACAACTAACATATTAGTTGCAGTGCTTGCAAGGCTTATGTGATGTGCATTGCCGAGAGGGCCCAGAGATACCTCTCCGACATTCGGAGTGACAAATCCTAATCTCGAAATACGCCAACCCAACATCTACCTTTGGAGACACCTGTAGTACTCCTTTATAATCACCCAGTTACGTTGTGACGTTTGGTAGCACCCAAAGTGTTCCTCCGGTAAACGGGAGTTGCATAATCTCATAGTCATAGGAACATGTATAAGTCATGAAGAATAGCAACAGCAACATACTAAACGATCGTGTGCTAAGCTAATGGAATGGGTCATGTCAATCAGATCATTCAACTAATGATGTGACCTCGTTAATCAAATAACAACTCTTTTGTCCATGGTTAGGAAACATAACCATCTTTGATTAACGAGCTAGTCAAGTAGAGGCATACTAGTGACACTCTGTTTGTCTATGTATTCACACATGTATTATGTTTCCGGTTAATACAATTCTAGCATGAATAATAAACATTTATCATGATATAAGGAAATAAATAATAACTTTATTATTGCCTCTAGGGCATATTTCCTTCAAAACCTTCACCCTCAGTTATGTTTGCAACATAGTCAACTCCTATTCACACCCTTCATTTGGCTTCACAGATTCTTCCTTTCCGACCTTGATACTGTAACCACTCATGGGAAGCAGACAATCCTCTACCAGTACATGCATCGTCAACTTGGCCGTGCGCAGTGAGGCCCATGAAGGCAATGTCTTTCTCCACAAGGAAGATGAAAAAAGTGCCGCTCTCGCTTGGCTGAACCCTTTCTTCCTGCAGACTAGTTTGGACGTCATCCATACGATGATCCATTACGCAATGATCGAACAAAACACACATGCATACCTCAAAGTAATAAATCTCCAACCAACTTTTGTGTACTCACACTCGATCACCATTACCAAAGATTAATATCAGAAAAGGGCAATGATACTTCAGAGAGGAAGGCGCAACTTCCCTAAGAAATGAAGATAATGTATGCATGACAAGCATAAATGCAGGTCACTACTGGTGAAAATGAACTTAGACAGTATTACAAATCTGACGACAAATAGGAGCAATGTCAGTTGATGCACTTTACACATTTTATACTCTCATACACGGCAAAAACTATGGTAACATCACATTTGTAGACAAATGCCAGTAGTAAAGTAACATCCAATTATGCTTAGCCAGAGCTAAGAACTGAGGTGTTTCAGAGTAATATACCTCCACGAGTACGTAACGTAGAAGTAGATCTCCAATCATTGAATTGCTTGACCAGTGATAGGAGCCAAAAAAGTATATTAAAGTATAATGATTAGCTAGTGTTACAGACTAAAAGTACTATTGTATTCTCCCCCTACTATCTTTCAAATAATTACTTAATCAAATTGGAGAAGGTTAAGAACTTGCAGATTTTTCCATTACTGAATTTTGCTTGATGCTCGCAATGTGGTAACAACCTACATTATTTACTTTTTAGCCTACATTAAATTTGGATCATTTCATAAATCTCACAGCAAAGTCAGCATTCAACAATGGCACCCACAACACAAAAGTCAAAATTTGTACCCCTAATATACATCTGGAACTCAATTAAAAAGTATGTGATTCACGATGTTGCCGTCATCGAGGTGAAAAACATGTCCATGTTCCTCTCTGCCTTGCTGCTCACCATCTTGTCGAACCTAACATGCAGACCACCCAACCATCATGTAAGAAGCCAAATTTATAACCTTCCATTTTTGTTTACATCAGTTGAATAATATTCGTGGTTCAAACAAACCTACTCGTAACTGGCACATTGTGCTTCTTTACATTGTAGCCTTGGTTAAGTGTACCTTCATGGTGCAGGAAAAATACAATTCAGGTTAAAAAAGGGTCTCGAAACACTATAGGATATGTTATTTCAATTTGGAATAAATTCCATGGCAGCTGAGTAATAAGCATGTAGATTATTTATCAACTCGTCGCCAAAAAAGTTAGAGCAAGCAGGGTTTCGATGTCATGTTCCATCAGCCAAGCCCCCTCCATGGCATACCGATTATTCTTCTTAGGCAATAAAATGGTTACATGCATTTATAATTGAAAATATACCATCATACAAATGCATTTAGCTAACCAAATAATCGATCCACGAATCTTGGGAAAGACCAGTGGGTCTTTCTCTGTTTTGATAAATCAGCGGTCCGGTAGGTGGTAAATTTTGACTATTTCATTCGTTAATCAGAACTAAGCGTTGAAACATGTGGGATCAATATGCATGAATATATGCCCATTCCTGGAGTATGTTGCGGCGCATAGAGCCATAAATGGCAGATAATTTCTTGATCAATATACCAAACCATGAGTACACGCAAATAATTATCTATGATTGCACCAGGAGCTTGGACTGAATGAATGAATTGTTGCATACCTTCTTGACAAGACGATTGTCAGTGTATCTCCTTCCCTTCAGGAGCTCCTTTCCATCAATTATCTGCACACAATGCTCTGGTCTCTGGTCTCGGTTACAGTTCAGAACAACTGCCGTGCTAAACGAAACAACATGTCATTTCTACCCACACATGATCCTCAGTTATTAGGCTGGAGCTGTTCAGCAAACTGGACCTCGTTGTTCCTAATTCACAAGCACAGGGAACTAAAGATACTGCACTTGGATGTGCAGAAATACCCCATAAATTATTGAAGAATATTGCATTAGCTTCATTACAATGCGGACATTCAAAAGCCATTAGAACAACCTGCAGATTTACAAACGCAGATTTACCACCATTCTAAAATCAAAACAAAGACCTGAGCGTGCAGAAACAAACCTCCTGGAAGTTGGGAATCGTAGTGAGCAGCAACCTCGTGGTGCCCTAACCAGAAGATATCTCGTGGACTCCGCAGCGGAGCGAAGGTCATCACATTGCACCCTTTTCTCACTCAGTTGTGCGCCGGCAGTTTGGTATTGTAGACTGCCAAACATATATGATTAGATTTATTTTCATATTACATATTTTGGGTATTGTAGACAAATAGTTTTCTCTATAAACTTGATCAAAGTTTGACTTTTCGAAAAATCTATACGCACTGCACTATGAAACGGAGGGAGTAGTCTTACTCCAGCCGAAAGTTTAGTAGTCAAACAACACCGACCAATTGATTGATTCAAGCTGAGCATGGCCACCACCACCCACGTCTTGCTATTCCCGTTCCCCGTGCAGGGCCACTTCCCACGCATGCTCACCATCACACCCATCTTTATCACACTCAGACGTATTGATAAGAAAACGTTATAGTTGATAAAGAAATTGTTATGTAATAACCAAAAAAGGTTGCCTCTACACCCAAAGCAACATGACCATGATACCTGCACACATGGAGCGATCAGGCTCAAGAGCATCTCATACCTGCCATCAGCGGACCAAACCCGCTTGAAACCAGGCATCAGACAACACCGTACAGTTCCAGCCGAAGCCACAACTGAATCCAAGGCAATACAACGACGGTGGAACTGATGCGACGACCATTGGGGTGATGAGTCAGCAGTCGGCAACGAGGGATCGACTGCTTCGCGCGTGTCCACAGACACACACAAATAGAGAGAGAGAGAAAGGGGGGGGGGGGGGGGGGGGGGGAGAGAGATGGGGATAGTACCAAATCTGAAGCAAACTGCAGCCAAGCTACCAAAAAAAATCCATCGACGGCAGTTCAGTTCCCATGCCAGCCCGACCAATCTCTCAACCAGAACGCGTGACGTGCCCCGCCGCTCGGTCCTGAGTCCGCACCATCGCGGACGCCTCCAGCACCGGCAGGATCCCCTCATCCCCAAGGGATCACAAACCCTGCAGCAGCGAGGGGAACTGGCCTCGAGGAGCGGCGACCCGGCACGCCCATGGGAGGGGAGCCTGGCCAGCGCCGGCGGCGGCGACGTGGAGGCGGCCGCTCCACTCGGTCCTCGGCGGTGGCGGATCATCTCGGATCTCGGCGGTGGCAGAGGCGGCGGCGGTGTCTCCCCCTCGGACGGCGGCGGCGGCGTCTCCCCCTTGGACGGCGGCGGCAACAATAGATGGGTTCGATGGGATCGAGAGACGCGGCAGCGACGTCTCCCCTCTGACGGCGGCAGCAACGAACGATGGGATCGAGAGGAGTTGGCAACGAAGGATGGGGTCGATGAAGTTTTTTTTTGCTGGGTGTGGGTTTTTTGGGTGGCTGCGTGGGATTAGGTGGGGTGGGAAGGGGACGAAAAAAACCGGAGATGGGAGGATGACGAAAAAAACCAGCGAAAATAAACCGCGGAGACTATTCATCAAGTCGTCCATTAAGAGTAGAGATATAAACACTTATTGGTAGATAACCCGTTTGTATATTTTTTAGAACTTCTTTTTTAAATGGCAAAGTTTCCATTTCGATTTTAGATAACCCCTTCTCTTTATTCTCTCCATCTGGAACCCTCACATTTCGTGATCCTTGGATCTGCTAACGCGCACCAAATCTCCCCACCGCCGCATCTGCTCCGCCATGCGATGGCAGCGCTCCACCATCGTACGATTGCTAACGAGGCGCTGCCCCCATGCAACATCAGCCCGGCGGCCGCGCTGCTCCGATGTGACGACGATCCGTCAGCCTCGACTTTGCCCAACGCAACGCTGCCCCACATGGCGGTGACTCGGTGGCCGCGAAGCTGCCGCACTTGACAGCGCCAAGACCCTACGGCCTTGGCGCTGCTCGACGAGATGGCGACCTAGCAGCCTAGGCGACGCTTGCCCGTGGAAGCTGACTGAATGGCAAGGTTGCTGTGGCTGACTAAAATTGAATGTGGCAAATTGGCAATGTTGTTCTAACTGAAGCAGAGTAGCAGACAATATTGTTGATGCACTAACGCCAGTGGCACTGTGATGTACGCATGCACCTGATTATGTAAACTCTCTTGTGGCTAGCGATTTAGTGCTTTGGAGCATTGTCTTCAGTTCCTTCTCGTGCCCAAGCCTTGTTGCTTGGGTCATTGGCCTATGCACAGAGTTTTCCCTCTACTCTCTGCTGTAGTAAATTCACATACTACTCTTCTAAATTTCCAATACAATCCATGGATGTATGATACTGAGATTGGGTCCTTTTCTATTTTGTGGTCGTGAATTGGTTGAGAAATTTCCCAATTAGTTAAATCTTGTCATGCATCAGGTATAAATCCTGTAGATGTTCATACAAGCCAAATTCTCATGATAGTCCCAATATATTTATACCTGATCCATGATAGTTAAACATTCTAAATGTGTACTTTTGTTGTAATGTTTGTACAAACCAAATTCCCATCAGAGTCAAACATTACACGATTTAGAACAAGAAGAAGATGATATGCTTGTGTGCTAGACTAGAACAACAACAGGATAATAAGTACTCCCTCCGTCCCATAATATAAGAGCGTTTTTGACATTAGTGTAGTGTCGAAAATGCCCTTATATTATGGGACGGAGGGAGTATCATTTTTGACTTGTACACATTGACAGTGCACATTCACAATGCATTCACTGGAGTACACATTTAGAACATTTGACTAGTTTCTGTGCAATTGCATATCAAAACGGCAGATTCACATACAACAAACATTCGGGTTCAGAGAAAGTGGCTTCACTACAAGTGCGTGAGCAGAAACATCACAACATTCAGATTCAGGGGAAGAATCGAAGATAAATTGGTCACTGCGCGTTCTATATGCTGAGTGTCATCTTCTTAACATGATACATTTGCAGCGCAAACAATCAAAGAATGCAACAACAATTAATTGTTCAAACGCATCCAAGATTCAGCCTAAGACTACAAGAACATCTTGTGCGCCAGATTGCTGTTAAAAAAGACGAACCAAATTAGTTAAATCTTGTCATGGATCAGGTATAAATCCTGTAGATGTTTATACAAACCAAATTCTAATGATAGTACAGAGTGTGAAGAAACAAAAATCCGAGCATATTCCTTACAGCAGTTAAAATGTTAAATCTTATCAGTATCCAACTCTTCAACTGACAGCGCACATTCACAATGAATCAGTGGAATACAAATTCAGAACATTTGACTAGTTTATGTGCAACTGCATATCAAAACAGCAGATTCACATACAGCAAACATTCTAGTTCAGAGAAGGTCTTTCACTACAACTACAAGTGCGTCTGCAGAAACATGACAACATTCAGATTCAGAGGAAGAATCGAAGATAAATTGGCCACTGCGTGTTCTGTATGCTGAGAGTCATCTTCTTAACATGATAAATTGGCAGCGCAAGCAATCAAAGAATCAAAGAATGCAACAACAATTAATTGTTCAAAAGCATCCCAGATTCAGCCTAAGACTACAAGAACATCTTGTGCGACAGATTGCTGTTTAACAACACGAACCAAATTAGTTAAATCTTGTCATGGATCAGGTATAAATCCTGTAGATGCTTATACAAACCAAATTCTAATGATAGTACAGAGTGTGAAGAAACAAAAATCCCAGCATGCATATTCCTTACCGCAGTTAAAATGTTAAATCTTGCCAGTATCCAACTCTTCAACTGACAGCGCAGTCACAATGAATCGGTGGAGTACAAATTTAGAACATTTGACTAGTTTATGTGCAGCTGCATATCAAAACAGCAGATTCACATACAACAAACATTCTAGTTCAGAGAAGGTCTTTCACTACAACTACAAGTGTGTCTGCAGAAACATGACAACATTCAGATTCAGAGGAAGAATCGAAGATAAATTGGCCACTGCGTGTTCTGTATGCTGAGAGTCATCTTCTTAACATGATAAATTGGCAGCGCAAGCAATCAAAGAATCAAAGAATGCAACAACGGTTCATGTTCAAAAGCATCCAAGATTCAGCCTAAGACTAGAAGTACGTCTTGTGCGACAGACTGCTGTTTAACACGACGAACGGATCATATACGCCACTGACGCGGATGTACGAGAAGCTCTCGCGGAGCGACGGGCTGCGCTGCCCCGGCAATGGTAAGCTTCAGCCGCAGCCCACGGGCGCGCTCCTCCAACACTCCGAAGTCAACCAGTAGCTTCTGCTGATATGGCTTCAGCTGCCTGTGCTTCTTCTTCTCTGCAACCCAGCTGCCCTTGGCTCGCGCCTGTGTGCGCACCGCCTCCATACGATCGAATAGAATCCGTACCTGACGACGGACATTGACCATTTGCGCGTAGGTGTCGACCAGCTCTGCTAGGATCTCGGCGGGCAGGATGAGGTCGGCCTCCGCCGCGACAGGAAGCTGCCCGCCCTCGGCGACGGCGGGGGCGGGTAGGAGGGCGCCACCCTCGTGCTCGGCCTCCGCTGGGCCAAGGATTGCGCCGCCCTCGGCGACGGCGGGCAGGAGGAGGGCGGCCTCCGCCGCAGCAGGAACCTCGCCGCCCTCGGCGACGACTGGTGGTAGGGCGCCGCCCTCGTGCTGGTTCTCCGGTCTGGCGGATGGCAGCTCGGCCTCCACCGGTTCCTCGGCGCCGCCGGGCTTGGCGCCTGCGGCAGCCCCGCCACGCTGCCCCTTCGCTCCTCCTCTCCGTGCCCGTCGGCGTCGCAGAACCACGAGGGCACGGACAACGTCCCCCGCCGCGCCATGGCGCTCCGCCTCGGCAGGTGAGAGGCGGATGTGGAGCCGAATCAGCCCGCGGCGCTCCTCCACGGGCTGCGACAGAAGAGGCCCTATAGCCTGAAGGGCGGCGACGCTGATGTGGCCCACATCGGAGCCATCGGCCCCGACGACGGGTGCCCAGGCTGTCGCCAGCAGTCTCTTCCCGCGCAAGACCGGGACCCAGAGCTTGCGGGGGTCGACGCCAAGCGGGGCGTGGTGGAGGTGTCGATCGGGCCGCCGCGCTCCGGCACGGAGCTCTGCGCCGCGGTGCTCGCCGCGGAGGAGGGGCTGAGGCGCGGCGGCGAGGGGTGGTGGCGAAGGTGAGTGCGTGTGGCGAGGAGGAGCTCGCGCTTGCACGGTGCCGAGCGGCAGTGGGTGCGGGCGGGGCGGGGCGGGGGAAGCATGGCGGCGAGGGAGAGCACGCGGCAGAGCAGGCGCGGCCGCGGCGGCGCGGCGGCCTGGATGGGCATGGCGGCAGGCGGTTGGCATTGCTGTTATGTTTGCTACAGGAAAAGGCAGCGCTGCCGCCGAGCTTTATACTAGGTGGCGGTGAGGCAAGGCGCCGTTGGTTGGCGGTTGGCGTAGGCGGAAAGGCGGGAGGGGCGCCGATGCTCAGTCTTGTTCCTCTTGTTTCCCTCATGGAAGCAAACGCCGTTTTTTCTTTCCTGAAATCTTAAACGCGCAGCTGCGCTCGTTCGTTGTGTCGAGCGCACGCACGTCAACCATTCGATGCGGTCGATCTATCCCACGCGTGCGATCCGCTTTCGACCAGGTGGCGTTATGGGATTACGCGGGGCGTGCGGCGCGTGGTGCGCATGACACCTTTATTTCACGCGAAACCGCCCGCCCGCACCCCCGCAGCAATTTCATTCGAATTCCTCGCCGTCTCCCTTCCTCTCCTCTAGCAACGACGCGACGGGGCGAGGTGCTGCGGTGGTGGATCCCGCGCCGATGCTCATTCTTGTTCTTGTTTCCCGCACGTGTGCACGGAGGCAGACGCCATTTTTCTTTCAGGCCAAACTCGCTCACTTCATTGGTTGCTGCATCAAGATCGTCTAGTGTGCAACGACATGCTTCAATGAAGAGGGTGGCCCAGCGGCTACTTCTGCACCAACTGCATGCGAATCTTGAATCTTCACTACACCTCTTCTGGCCCTGCAACATGGCCATAGCAGTTTGGAAACATGCAGCGCAATGGAGTGTGGCTGCAACGCGCTTCATCCAGGGTTATAGAGTGGCAGAAGAACGACGGTTGAGATCGTGTCCACCATCATCGACTTGTCGGCACCGCCAGAAAGAAAGGGCATCCGAGCCATCATCATGCTCATCTATTGGGAGATATGGCAGCACGGAAACTGGCGCACTTTCAAAAATAAGATCCATGTTGAACGGGAGATCATCGATGCAATCCAAAGAACTACGGAGCAATGGAGAATGGTGGGTGCAGCTTGCCTACTGAGCCCCTTCAGGGACAATGCTGCGAGATAAACAACATATTACCAGAAGGGATTTTTATACCCCTCTTGTGTTCTTCTTTTTGTTAACTCTCTTTGCCTATGGCATCACCGAGTCGCCGGCTACAGGAGGAGGTAAACCCGGCACGTATTCCCCCTATTCTCGCTCTGCTTTCCCGTTGCGGTCCATGGCGTCCATGGCGTCTAGGGTTTCAGTGACGGGGCGGGCATGAGGTTGTACATGGCGTCCTCGGGCTACACATCGTCAATGTCGGGGAAGGGCGTGGCGTTGTTATGGCGAGGGGGTGGGGTGGTGCTAGGGGGAGGTGGAATTGAGTCGCTGTAAGGGGATACATGCGACCGAAGCCTGGTGACTGGGGCATAGGATTCGTTTTTTGATGTTGCTTGCTTCTCAGGACGCAGTTGCTCATAAATTTGATGGCAGTTGCTTAGATTTTTCCTGTAGTTTGCGAGATGGAGGGGCAGGGTAAGGGGATACATCTGACTTGGGCAGTTGTTCATAAATTTGATGCTAGTTGCATAGATTTTTTCTGCAAATTTGTGAGATGGGGGGGGGGGGTAGGGTCAGGAGATGCATCCGACTTGGGCAATTGTATAGAATTTTGATGGTAGTTTCTTAGTTTTTTTGTGAGGGGAGGGTCAGGGTAAGGGGATGCATTTTACAGGGGCACATGTTTCGTTTTGTTTGCTGATGTTGCTTGAATTCCTGGGTTGAGTTGTATAGAGATATGATTGTAGTTGCTTAGTTTCCCCCCACATTTTTTCTATGATGGAGGGGCGATCGAAGTTCATAGTATCAGCCCGCGGCGCTCCTCCACGGTCTGCGACGGAAGAGCCCCCATGGCCCGAAGGGCGCCGACGCTGATGTGCCCCACATCGGAGCCATCGGCCCCGACGACGGGTGCCCAGGCTGTCGCCAGCAGTCTCTTCCGGCGCAAGACCGGGACCCAGAGCTTGCGGGGGTCGACGCCAAGCGGGGCGTGGTGGCGGCGTCGATCGGGCCGCCGCACTCCTGCACGAAGCTCCGCGCTGCGGTGCCCGCCGCGGAGGAGGGGCTGAGGCGCGGCGGCGAGGGGTGGTGGCGAAGGTGAGTGCGTGCGGTGAGGAGGAGCTCGCGCTTGCACGGCGTCGAGCGGCAGTTGGTGTGGGCGGGGCAGGGCGGGGGAAACATGGCGGCGAGGGAGAGCACGCGGCAGAGCGGGCGCGGGCGCGACGGCACGGCGGCCTGGATGGGCATGGCGGAGGCGGTGGCGGTGGGGTTCCATGGCGGCAGGCGGTTGGGGTTGCTGTTATGTTTGCTACAGGAGAAGGCAGCGCGTGCCGCCGAGCTTTATACTAGGTGGCGGTGAGGCAAGGCGCCGTTGGTTGGCGGTTGGCGTAGGCGGGAAGGCGGGAGGGGCGCCGATGCTCAGTCTTGTTCCTCTTGTTTCCCGCATGCCAGCACGGGAGCAAACGCCGTTTTTCTTAGGTCAAATTCACTCACTTTATTGATATATTAAAGTGAAAAAATCAGATGGAAATTCACTGCCACGGTCTACTACAAAGCAAGTTCTACATACAAGCATTACAACTGCAAGATTCAATCCACGGCCAGAACCAAAATTACAAAAAAAACTGTTCTGGAAGGCATGGGCACCCGAGCCATCATCTTGCTCATCTATTGGGAGATATGGTAGCACGGAAACTGCCACACTTTCAAAAAAAAGATCCATGTTGAACGGGAGATCATTGATGCAATCCGAATAACTATGGAGCAATGGAGAATGGCAGGTGCAGCTTGCCTACCGAGCCCCTTCAGGGACAATGCTGCTCAGATAAACAACATATTGCCAGCACTTTTGTTCTTCTTTTTGTTAACTCTCTTTGCCTATGGCATCACCGATCATCTGATCACCCCATGTTTTTCATCT
Source organism: Triticum monococcum (assembly GCA_034509565.1). Lineage (NCBI taxonomy): Eukaryota > Viridiplantae > Streptophyta > Magnoliopsida > Poales > Poaceae > Triticum > Triticum monococcum. The sequence goes on along the minus strand of CM067843.1, from coordinate 68,477,448 downwards.
TCTCTCTGATAAATCAATGAAAATCCAACAAGTGTTGGATCTTAAAAAAATCCGCTGCTAATGCCAAAGCTTTGAGAGTGACAGGTTCAATCACACCCTAACAATGTGGCTGACACCCCAAGATATTTACCGTCTGAGTCCCTGCAAACAGCGCCAAACGAGCTAGTTTTTGAGGGGGTTAGGATCCTCGATAGTAGCGCACCATGCAGTACAACAGGATAAGGAGACTAGTGTGTTATCGGTTAGATGTTTTCCCTTCGCTGGTCCCTAGTTTCTTTGGTTTTGCAACTTCCAATTCTTGTAGATATTGCGTGATGAATTTGTATGTCGCATAAGGGCTTTGAAATACTTGTTCATGTGTGGCCTTCCATTGCGCATGCCATACCGCTCATACGGTTACAAGAATTGTCACAAAATCCTTGTGAGGCATTTACTCCACCAACGTGAATATCCAACGTTTTACCTCCGGTTCAGCAATGTTGTTCCTAGCTTCTACCATGTCCTGATCATGTAAGGTCCAAATTCATCGGGCCATGTTGCAGTGTAGCAAATAATGCATCCACAAGTCCTCCATGCTGCAAATCAAGCAATTGCTCACAGGCGACATGTTGCGGTTATGTACTAGATCGGCTCTGGGCAAGGATTGCATAGCCATCCATCATAAGATTTTTTTACCTTAGACGGGACTTGAACTTTCCACATGCTAGCCCACGCCTTCTCCTTTTATTTTCTATTTGAGGTCTCCGATCTCCCATCAAGCCAGGCCTTGTGACGCAACTAATGAGCATCTTGTATGCAGATCATGCCCTAAAGATGTCATTCTTTTCATGGTTCCATGACTGGACCTGTATTTTTTTGTTGTCCTAATTGCAAATCCCCCCTCAACATGCAACCTTTTTTCGGTGGAGGGGGACAACATTTTTGTCCCAGCTACAACTCCGCCCCGAACATGCAACCGAGTTTGCTTGTTTTTGGTTGCAAGTCCAGCCTCAATATGCAACTGGGGGTCAACCAATTTTTCCCCAGTTGAAATTCCACCCCCAACATGCAATTTGGAGGTTTCAGTTGCAAGACCATCCTCGATATGCAACCGAGGCCCGGCCCAGTTTTTGTCCCAGTTGCGAGCCCACCATGGACACGCAACTCGGGGTCCGAACCTTTTTCTCCCAGTTGCAACTCTACTTGAGGCATGCAATTGCACCGTGTAACACCCCAAGTGTCATGCTATAGTGACCTCACACTAATTGTGCCATGTCATCAAGTTCAACTAAGCCAAATTTCCATTTGATAAAAATCAAAGCCTTTTTCAAATTTAAAATGAAAGTCAAATAAATTATTTCTTCAAATATGAAAACCAAAATGTTCATTATGTGGAAAATAATTCATAGATAGTTATGGTTGAGAAACCAACATTTTATAAAGTGCTTAAGTGCCCTAATACATTTAAAGGAGAGGCCAAAACAATAATTTAAATGCTTTTTAAATTATGAAAATTCTAAACTAAATTTTCTTTGCAGGGAATTCTAAACTAATTTAAATAAGTGCCAAACTTTTTGTGGCAGTGTCCTAATTTGCTATACTAATTAAGGTACAAGTGTAATATTTTTATAAAACTAAATTACTACTGAATGTAAAACAAAACAGAAGCTAAGTAAAAGAAAACAGTAAAGAATTAAATAAAAAACAAAAGAATAGGAAAAGGGGTAAGTGACGTTTACCAGCCTGGCCAGCACAGTGCGACCCAGCCCACGTCGCTCGGCCTTTTCTTCAATCTCCTGCTCCTTCCCATCGCGCTGGAGCTCGCTCACCCGTTCCCGCGCCGATCTCCACACGCCGGCCATCCACCGGCCCGGTGCACGGATAAGGAGGCCACCCGGCGCCGTAGGCTAACCCTAGCACCATTCCCCTCTCTCTTCCTTCCTCCTCGTGCCGCCACTCTCTCCCGAGCGCACACCCATTGTTGTCGTCGCTGCGTCTAGGATCACGTGGATGGCACCGTTGACTCCCGCGTCATGATGGATGACGCTGAGTGGACCGCGATCGACGCCACCATTATCCGGTGGTTCTTCACCACCATCTTCAAGGACCTTTTCCACACGGTCATGAGCGCCGGCGACGACGCCCATGCCTTGTGGGTCAAGCTGAATGGCATCTTCACCGACAGCAAGCTTCAACGGCGCGTTTTTAGCAGCAGAATTTTTTTAACTGTCACCAGGATGAACAGTCCATTGATTACTACTGTTGCCGCCGGAAGACATTGGCGGATGAGCTCCGTGACATTGGCGCCAAGGTTGATGACGACCTCCTCCTCAGCACGCTCACCGCCGGCCTCAACGAGAACTTCAGCAACGCTGCCTCCAACCTCACCTTGATGTTGGAGCCCTCCTTCCCCAAGTTTGTGGCGTACTTGCGGTTGGAGGAGCGCCGGATGAAGGGGGTAAAGAAGTGCGTGCAGCATCAAGCCCTCGTCGTTAGCACCTCTCGTGGCGCCCCACCACCGACCGCCCCACCAGCATCGTCCCCCGCCTCCGGGGTACTTCCCCCTGCTGCCCGCCCCTCCCGCTGCCCCCAGCAGCCCGGTGGCGGGCGCCGCGGCAACCGCCGCGGGGGCTGCCGCAAGCAGCAACAGGCGCCGGGGGAGGGGGGCCTCACCAGCAACAGCAGCAAGTCAACCCTCCATGGACGTACGACACCAACCCGTGGACCGGCGTTGTCCATGCGTACTCGATGCCGGTCCCTCGGGCTGCCGCTCCGGGCATCCTTGGGCCTCGTCCAGCGAGCCATCAGGCCCTCTTTGTCGTGCAGAATGCCGCTCCCTACAGCAGCTATGGTGCCGCGCCTCAACCCGCGCCCGCCTACGGGGCCGCGCCTGCCTACGGCGCCGCTGTCGCGCCGGCCTTCGGCGCCACCGCCGCACCAGCCTTCGGCGCCGCCCCCGCGCCGGCTTACGGCGCTGCCCCCGCGCCGGCCTATGGAGGGTTTTACCCTCCTCGGATGCCGCCGCCATGGGACCCGGCCCTTCTCGTCGCCCTGCACTCCGCCCCGTCACCGAGTTCCTATGGTGGCGGTGGTGACTGGTACATGGACTCGGGCGCCAACGCTCACATGACTGCTCATCCCGGTAACCTCACGTCTGCCACTAATGTTCATACTCCCACTCGCATCACCATTGGTAACGGTTCCTCTCTACCCATTACACATGTCGGTCATATGTCGTTTCCTTCTATTTCTACTCCTGTTAACATGTCTAATGTTCTTGTGTCTCCCAACTTAGTCACTAATCTAGTTTCTGATCGTCGTCTTGCTCGTGAGAATCCTATAACTGTTGAATTTGACGATATCGGCTTTTCTGTGAAGGACGCCCGTACACGGATGGTACTCCACCGATGTGACAGCCCGGACGAGCTTTACCCGGTGCATCCCTCCAGCGCCACCACCACCCGTTGTCCCGCCGCCTTCGCCGCTAGTGTCGATCTCTGGCACGCCCGCCTCGGTCACCCCAACTCCATCGTTATGCGTCAGATTCTTCAGAGTTTTTCTTTCTCATGTAATAAGGTTGACGACCACACTAGTGAGGCTTGCTGTCTTGGCAAGCACGTTTGTCTCCCCTTTAGCGAGTCTACAAACATTTCCATCTTTCCGTTTCAGTTATTGCATAGTGATGTTTGGACGTTCCCGGTTGCGAGCAACACGGGCTATCTATACTATTTGGTGATATTGGATGATTTTACCCATTATGTGTGGACATTTCCTCTTCGTCGCAAGTCCGACGCTCTTGCCACACTCACCGCTTTTTATTCATATGTCACCACATAGTTCGGTCGTCCCATTCTCGCCTTGCAAACTGACAACGGCAAGGAGTTTGACAAAACGTCGCCGTCCGCAATCTTCTTGCGTCGCACATCACCATTTTTCGCCTCACTTGTCCCTACACGTCACAACAGAATGGTTGCGCCGAGCGCGTCATTCGCACCCTTAATGACTGTGTCCGCACATTGCTCTTCCACTCCTACGTGCCTCCTCGATTCTGTCCGGACGCACTCATGACCGCCAACCTTCTTATTAACATCCGCCCGTGTCGTTCACGCTGGAACTACACTCCTCACCAGCTCCTCTTCGGTGTGGTTCCATCTTATGATGGTCTTCGCATTTTTGGGTGTCTCTGTTATCCTAGCACTGTGTCCACTACTCCTCACAAGTTCGCTCCCCGGTCGCTTCCATGCATCTTCCTTGGTTATCCTTCCAACACCAAAGGTTACCGGTGCTATGATCCAGTGTCCCACCACGTTTTCACTTCGCGGCATGTGTACTTTGATGAGCTGGTGTTCCCGTTTCAGCAGGTACTGTCACCCTCGGCATCTCCCGCGGCGCGTTTCGCCCCTGCCTCCTCCTCTAGCGAACCGACTGATAACCCACAAATATAGGGGATCACAACAGTTTTTGAGGGTAGAGTATTCAACCCAAATTTATTGATTTGACACAAGGGGAGCCAAAGAATATTCTCAAGTATTAGCAGCTGAGTTGTCAATTCAACCACACCTGGAAACTTAATATCTGCAGCAAAGTGTTTAGTAGCAAAGTAATATGATAGTAGTGGTAACGGTAGCAAAAGGTAACAGTAATAAAAGCAATGCTTTTGGTATTTTGTAGTGATGATAGCAATATCAATGGGAAAGTAAATAAGCGAAGAACAATATATGGAAAGCTCATAGGCAATGGATCAGTGATAGAGAATTATGCCGGATGCGGTTCATCATGTAAAAGTCATAACCTAGGGTGACACAGAACTAGCTCCAGTTCATTGATATAATGTAGGCATGTATTCCAAACATAGTCATATGTGCTTATGGAAAAGAACTTGCATGACATCTTTTGTCCTACCCTCCCGTGGCAGCAGGGTCCTTACGGAAACTAAGGGATATTAAGGCCTCCTTTTAATAGAGAACCAGAACAAAGCATTAACACATAGTGAATACATGAACTCCTCAAACTACGGTCATCACTGGTAAGTATCCCGATTATTGTCACTTCGGGGTTAACGGATCATAACACATAATAGGTGACTATAGACTTGCAAGATAGGATCAGGAACACTCATATATTGATGAAAACATAATAGGTTCAGATCTGAAATCATGGCACTCGGGCCCTTGTGACAAGCATTAAGCATAGCAAAGTCATAGCAACATCAATCTCAGAACATAGTGGACACTAGGGATCAATCCCTAACAAAACTAACTCGATTACATGATAGATCCCATCCAACCCATCACCGTCCAGCAAGCCTACGATGGAATTACTCACGCATGGCGGTGAGCATCATGAAATTGGTGATGGAGGATGGTTGATGATGACGATGGCAACGGATTCCCCTCTCTGGAGCCCCGAACGGACTCCAGATCAGCCCCCCCAAGAAGTTTTAGGCTTGGTGGCGGCTCCGTATCATAAAACGCGATGATTTCTTCTCTCTGATTTTTTTCTCATCGAAACTCAATATATGGAGGTGGAGTTGGAGTCGGAGAGGCAACAGGGGGCCCACGAGGTAGGGGGCGCGCCCTAGGGGGGCAGGCGCGCCCCCCACCCTCGTGGCAAGATGGTGGCCCCCCTGGCCTCCATCTTTTGCAGGTATTTTTCTTATTTTCTGAAAAGTAGCTCCGTGAAGTTTCAGGTCATTCCGAGAACGTTTGCTCATGCACATAAATAACACCATGGCAATTTCTGCTGAAAACAGCGTCAGTCCGGGTTAGTTCCATTCAAATCATGCAAGTTAGAGTCCAAGACAAGGGCAAAAGTGTTTGGAAAAGTAGATACGTTGGAGACGTATCAACTCCCCCAAGCTTAAACCTTTGCTTGTCCCCAAGCAATTCAGTTGACAAACTAAAAGTGATAAAGAAAAATTTTTACAAACTCTGTTTGCTCTTGTTGTTGTAAATATGTAAAGCCAGCATTCAAGTTTTCAGCAAAGATTATAACTAACCACATTCACAAATAACGCATAGGTCTCAAGTTTACTCATATCAATAGCATAATCAACTAGCGAGCAATAATAATAAATCTCGGATGACAACACTTTCTCAAAACAATCATAATATGATATAACATGATGGTATCTCACTAGCCCTTTCTGAGACCACAAAACATAAATGCAGAGCACCTTTAAAGACCAAGGACTAACTAGACATTGTAACTCATGGTAAAAGAGATCCAGTCAAGTCATACTCAATGTAAACTAACAATAATGAATGCAAATGACAGTGGTGCTCTCCAACCGGTGCTTTTTAATAAGAGGATGATGACTCGGCACAAAAGTAAATAGATAGGCCCTTCGCAGAGGGAAGCAGAGATTTGTAGACGTGCTAGAGCTCTGTTTTTGAAACAGAGGTGAATTATATTTTGAGCGGTATACTTTCATTGTCAACATAACAACCAAGAGATGGTGATATCTTCCATGCTACACACATTATAGTCGGTTCCCAAACAGAATGGTAAAGTTTATACTCCCCCTTCCACCAACAAGCATCAATCCATGGCTTGCTCGAAACAACGAGTACCTCCAACTAACAAGAGTCCCAGGGGGAGTTCTGTTTGCAATTATTTTGATTTAGTTTGCATAAAGCATGGGATTGGGCATCCCGGTGACCAGCCATTTATCTCGTGAGTGAGGAGCGGAGTCCACTCCTCTTGAGAATAACCCGCCTAACATGGAAGATACAGAAAACCCTAGTTGATACATGAGCTATTCGAGCATACAAAACAGGATATTTATTCGAAGGTTTAGAGGTTGGCACATACAAATTTACTTGGAACGGCAGGTAGATACAGTATATAGGTAGGTATAGTGGACTCATGTGGAATAATTTTGGGGTTTAAGGGATTGGATGCACAAGTAGTATTCCCTCTTAGTACAAGTGAAGGCTAGCAAAAGACTGGGAAGTGACCAGCTAGAGAGTGACAACAGTCATGAACATGCATTAAAATTAATCAACACCGAATGCAAGCATGAGTAGGATATAATCCACCATGAACATAAATATCGTGAAGGCTATGTTGATTTTGTTTCAACTACATGCGTGAACATGTGCCAAGTCAAGTCACTTAAATCATTCAGAGGAGGATACCACCCTATCATACCACATCATAACCATTTCAATAGCATGTTGGCACGCAAGGTAAACCATTATAACTCATAGCTAATCAAGCATGGCACAAGAAACTATAATCTCTAGTTGTCATTGCAAACATGTTTATTCATAATAGGCCGAATCAAGAACGATGAACTAATCATATTTACAAAAACAAAAGAGGTCGAGTTCATACCAGCTTTTCTCATCTCAGCCAGTCCATCATAAATCATCATAATTGTCTTTCACTTACACGACCGAATAGTGTGAATAATAATAATAGTGCACGTGCACTTGACTAAGCTGGAATCTGCAAGCATTCAATAAACAGGAGAAGACAAGGCAAAAGAAGAAAAGAAATAAAATTATTTACACGGGAAAGCTCCCAACAAGCAAAAGAAGAACATGAAATATTTTTGGGTTTTCTTTTTAATTACTACTACAAGCATGGAAATTAAAACTAGCTAAAAGCTACAACTAATTTTTTGGTTTTTCTTAAGGTTTATTAAACACACAAGAAGAAAGCATAAAAAGGAAAATAAACTAGCATGGATGATACAATGAAAAAGTATGAGCACCGACATCTAGCAATGAGTATGTGAACATAAATATAATGTCGGTAGGAAATACGTACTCCCCCAAGCTTAGGCTTTTGGCCTAAGTTGGTCTATGGCCACGGCTGGCCTGGAGGATATCCGTAATAGTAGCTGGGGTCGTACTGCGATGCAACAGCTATTTCCTGCTGAGCTGCGGCGTGGCGACGAGCGGCCTCCTCTCTCCTCTCGTACTCATCTGCCTCCTCTCTGGTAATAGTATATCTTCCTCTTGCCTGATAATCAAAGAAGGCAGGAGCAGGGAGTGTAATACGGACAACACGGCGTCTGTCAAAGATTAGTCGATACTGGAGAGGTGATTCGTTCCTCTCAACAAACTGGTGGTGAACTATAGCATTAAAATATAAATAAGCAGGTGGTAATTCAATATCATCTTTGCGTATGTCTATACCAAGAAAATTAGCTATGCGGGTTGCATAAATTCCTCCAAAGAAATCTCCATTATATCTATTAAGATGCAACCTACGTGCAACAACGGCTCCCAAATTATATGATTGGTCTCCTAACACAGCACTCCTAAGAATACTGAGGTCAGGGACACACATATGACATGCCTCATCTTTACCATTGATGCATCTACCTATGAATAGAGCAAAATAATGTATAGCAAGAAAGTGAATGCTCCCGATGGTGGCTTGTGTAATATCTCTAGATTCTCCCACAGTTATGCTAGCAAGAAAATCTCTAAATTCAGATTTGCGAGGATCCCTTATACTACCCCATTGTCGAAGTTTGCATGGAGTGGTAAAATCCTCTAAGTCCATAGTGTAAGATTTATCATAAAGATCAAACTGGACAGTTGGAGAATTACGTGAAGTTGAAAATTCAAACCTCCTCACAAAGGAACTAGTGAGATTGTGATACTGGCTGCTGAAGGAAATATGCCCTAGAGGCAATAATAAAGTTATTATTTATTTCCTTATATCATGATAAATGTTTATTATTCATGCTAGAATTGTATTAACCGGAAACATAATACTTGTGTGAATACATAGACAAACTAAACGTCACTAGTATGCCTCTACTTGACTAGCTCGTTAATCGAAGACGGTTATGTTTCCTAACCATAGACATGTGTTGTCATTTGATTAACAGGATCACATCATTAGGAGAATGATGTGATTGACATGACCCATTCCATTAGTTTAGCACCCGATCGTTTAGTATGTTGCTATTGCTTTCTTCATGACTTATACATATTCCTATGACTATGAGATTATGCAACTCCCGTTTGCCGGAGGAACACTTTGTGTGCTACCAAATGTCACAACATAACTGGGTGATTATAAAGGAGCTCTACAGGTGTCTCCAAAGGTACATGTTGGATGGCGTATTTCGACATTAGGATTTGTCACTCCGATTGTCGGAGAGGTATCTCTGGGCCCTCTCGGTAATGCACATCACATAAGCCTTGCAAGCATTGCAACTAATGAGTTATTTGTGAGATGATGTATTATGGAACGAGTAAAGAGACTTGCCGATAACGAGATTGAACTGGGTATTAAGATACCGACGATCGAATCTCGGGCAAGTAACATACCGATGACAAAGGGAACAACGTATGTTGTTATGCAGTCTGACCGATAAAAGATCTTCGTAGAATATGTAGGAGCCAATATGAGCATCCAGGTTCCGCTATTGGTTATTGACCGGAGACGTGTCTCGATCATGTCTACATTGTTCTCGAACCTGTAGGGTCCGCATGCTTAACGTTACGATGACAGTTTCATTATGAGTTTATATATTTTGATGTACCGAAGTTTGTTCGGAGTCCGGGATATGATCACGGACATGACGAGGAGTCTCAAAATGGTCGAAATGGACATCAGAAGTGTTCCTAGTGAAATCGGCATTTTACCGGAGTACTGGGAGGTTACCGGAACCCCCCGGTAACCTAATGGGCCTTAATGGGCCTAGTGGAGAAAGAGGAGAGGAGGACTACGGGCTGCCGCGCACCCCTCCCCCCAAGTCCGAATTGGACAAGGAGGGGGGGGGGGGCGGCGCCCCCCTTTCCTTTTCCCCCTCTCGTCCTTCCCTCCAAGTCCTAATCCAACTAGGGAAAGGGGGGAGTCCTACTCCCAGTAGGAGTAGGACTCCTCCTGCGCCTCCTCCAAGGGCCGGCCGCACCCCCCTTGCTCCTTTATATATGGGGGCAAGGGGGCACCTCTAGACACACAAGTTGATCCATGCGATCGTTCGTGTGCGGTGCCCCCTTCCACCATATTCCTCGATAATATTGTAGCGGTGCTTAGGCGAAGCCCTGCAACGGCAGAACATCAAGATCGTCACCACGCCGTCGTGCTGACGGAACTCTTCCCCGACACTTTGCTGGATCGGAGTCCGAGGATCGTCATCGAGCTGAACGTGAGCTAGAACTCAGAGGTGTCGTAGTTTCGGTGCTTGATCAGTTGGGCCGTGAAGACTGTAACGCCCGGATAATATTGCTACAGTAATTCCACGCTAATCATGCCACGTCACCTCGATTACTGTTGCTAAACTTACGTTAGTTAAGACCGCGTCAAATTCAAATTTAAATTAATGTAAACAACAAAAGTTTTCAAAAGCTATAACAAAAATGTTTAGGCGGTGTTGAATATTACAAGGGTAATTATAGTAAAGAAAACACAATTTTATAAAATCCTTGAATGCTCTAAAATTAATTAAAACAGAAAAGGAAAAGAAATAAAAGAAAAAGAAAATACAAAAGAGAAAACAAAACAAAACAAGAAAAAAGAATAAAAGTCCCCCTTGGCCCACCTGGGCCTCGGCCCAACTGGCCGGCCCACTCGGACCGTGCCACCCCACTACCTAACCCCCCTCCCGCCCCGTGACCTAGCCCACTCCCCACTCGCCCCCTCTCACTCCCGCACGTCTCTCCTCCACCCCCCATCGATCCCGATCTGGATCGGGAAAAGGGAGGGCTCGGACACCGCCGCCTCCCTGGCGACGCCCGCCGCCGCCGGACCTTCACCTTCATCCTCGCGCCCCCGCCACCTCTCCCTCAGCGGCGCCCCTCGCCGCGCCTGCCGCGTCGCCCCCGACGTCATGCGCTCGGCCTCCATCGTCCGCTGCTGCCTGGAACGCCGCCCGTTGCCGAATCTCCCTCGTCGGACCTCCCCGACCTCCGTCGAGCCGCTGCCATAGCCCCTACGTCCGCGCGGTGAGGGCCACGCCCCTCCTCCCTCTCCCTCGCCCCGTGCTCCCCTCCTCCCGTGTGCCACTGCCCGCCACTCCCTCGTGTCGCGCATGCATGCGTCAGCGCGCACCACGGCGCCCCGCGCGCCTCCCACGCTCTGGCCGTCGAGGCCGGCGCCCATTGTGGCCTCACGCTGGCCGCCCTTTGTCCTGCACCCCCTGCTGCTGGTCCGCAGGCGCCGCCCCGCCTCTGGCTGCGCCCCCGCCGGCCCCCGCGACCCCCTGCCTTGCTCGCGCGCCTGCGCACACAGTCGCGCACACACGCGCATGCCACGCCGGCCCGGACCTCCCTTGCTCCGGCTACTGCTGCTGCCTCCGGTGCCGACGCCTCTCGCCTTCGTCGTCCCGGCCGCCTCCGCTCACCCCGTCCTGCACCTCCCGCGCCAGCCCTATGCTCGCATCGCCCGTGCACCGACCCCGTCGTCGAGCCCCTGCCTGTCACCGCCTCCCATCGTCCCTGCTCCGCCGCGGCTCTGCTTCGCCTACGCCACCACCGCCGCTCGTGACTACCGTCGCCGTCCACCGCTGCTGGCCGGCGCCCGGGTCCAGTCGCGTGCGCCCCGCCGTCGATGCCGGTGTGCGTCGTGCGTGCTCCGCCCGCTCCTGGGCGTGCGCCCGCTCAGGCTGCGCCCCACGCCCGAACCCATTAGGCCTTGGGCCTATGACAAGTGGGCCACTGCCCAGAGAACGTTTAAAAAAGGATTAAAAATAATAATAAATAAAATTAATTATCAATCAATCAATTAATTAATTAACTTAATTAATCTTGATTAATTAAACTAATTAATCATAATTAGATTAACCTAATTAACTTAACCTAATTAATCTGCTAATTAAACCAATTAATTAGGTTAATTAGTTATCAGTCAATGACAGGTGGGCCCTCTTTGACCCTGTTGACCAGTCAACAGTTGACTGGTCAAATGCTGACTGGACCACCCTTGACCCCACCTGCCAGCCACACTTGCATTCTGTTGGGTACAATTCTGTGTACCCATAGCAATTTAAGATTTAATTTTCGAATTAAAATAATTTAGAAAATGATTTAAAGCTTTTAAAAATTAATATAAAATAATCCGTAGCTCGGATGAAAATACTTTGTACATGAAAGTTGCTCAGAACGACGAGACGAATCCGGATATGCAGCCCGTTCATCCGCCACGCATCCCTAGGATAGTGAACACGCAACTTTCCCCCTCCAATTCATCTGTCCGAAAACGCAAAACCCCGGGGATATTTTCCCGGAGGTTTTCCCCCTTCGCCGATACCACCTCATACCGCGTTAGGGTACCCCTAGCACCGTGTATTGTCATGTTATGCCTTGTGATGCTTTGATTGCACTGTTATTTATTGTGTTCCCCCTCCGTTACTTCTTTCCGGTAGACCCCGAGACTGTCGGCGACCCCCAGTACAACTACGGAGTTGACGACCCCTCTCTCTTGCCAGAGCAACCAGGCAAGCCCCCCCCTTTAATCACCAGATATCGCCTACTCTTCTCTATACTGCTTGCATTAGAGTAGTGTAGCATGTTACTGCTTCCCGTTAATCCTATATTGATGCATAGCCTGTCCTTGCTACTACAGTTGTTCTCTACCTGCAAACCTAATGCTTAGTATAGGATGCTAGTTTATCATCAGTGGCCCTACATTCTTGTCCGTCTGCCATGCTATACTATCGGGCCGTGATCACTCGGGAGGTGATCACGGGCATATGTTATATACTTTACACTGTTACATTACCTGTGTTACTGTTTGGAGATGGGGGCTGAAGGGGCAGGTGGTTCCACCCAGGTAGTGGTGGGCCTGGGTTCCCGACGGCCTTCGACTGTTACTTTGTGGCGGAGCGACAGGGCAGGTTGAGACCACCTAGGAGAGAGGTGGCCTGGCCCTGTTCGGCGTTCGCGGATACTTAACACGCTTAACGAGATCTGGGTATTTGATCTGAGTCTGACCATTTGGTCTATACACACTAACCATCTACGCGGGAGTAGTTATGGGTATCCCGACGTCGTGGTATCAGCCGAAGCCTTCGTGACGTCAGCGACTGAGTGGCGCGCGCCGGATTGGACCGTAAGCCTGCTCTTGTATTAAGGGGGCTAGTTCTGCTTCCGGCCGCGTTCGCAACGTGCAGGTGTGCAAAGGGCGATGGGCCCAGACCCCTGCGCCATAGGGTTTAGACCGGCGTGCTGACCTCTCTGTTGTGCCTAGGTAGGGCTGCGACGTGTTGATCTTCCGAGGCCGGTCATGACCCAGGAAAGTGTGTCCGGCCAAATGGGATCGAGCGTGTTAGGGAATGTGGTGCACCCCTGCAGGGAAGTTTATCTATTCGAATAGCCGTGTCCCTCGGTAAAAGGACGACCCGGAGTTGTACCTTGACCTTATGACAACTAGAACCGGATACTTAATAAAACACACCCTTCCAAGTGCCAGATACAATCGGTGATCGTTCTCTCACAGGGCGACGAGGGGAGGATCATCGGTTAGGATTATGCTATACGATGCTACTTGGAGGATTTCAGTCTACTCTCTTCTACATGCTGCAAGACGGAGGCTGCCAGAAGCGTAGTCTTCGATAGGATTAGTTATCCCCCTCTTGTTCTGGCATTCTGCAGTTCAGTCCACATATGATACCCTTTTACCATTTGATACCCATGCATATGTAGTGTAGCTCCTTGCTTGCGAGTACTTTGGATGAGTACTCACGGTTGCTTTCTCCCCCTTTTCCCCCTTTCCCTTCTTTCTGGTTGTCGCAACCAGATGCTGGAGTCCAGGAGCCAGACGCCACCGACGACGACGACTCCTACTACATCGGAGGTGCCTACTACTACGTGCTGCCCGCTGACGATGACCAGGAGTAGTTAGGAGGATCCCAGGCAGGAGGCCCACGCCTCTTTCGATCTGTATCCCAGTTTGTGCTAGCCTTCTTAAGGCAAACTTGTTTAACTTATGTCTGTACTCAGATACTGTTGCTTCCGCTGACTCGTCTATGATCGAGCTCTTGTATTCGAGCCTTCGAGGCCCCTGGCTTGTAATATGATGCTTGTATGACTTATTTTATTTGTAGAGTTGTGTTGTGATATCTACCCGTGAGTCCTTGATCTTGATCGTACACATTTGCGTGCATGATTAGTGTACGGTCAAATCGGGGGCGTCACAAGTTGGTATCAGAGCCGACTGCCTGTAGGAATCCCCCTTCCACACTCCTTGGCCGAAGTCGAGTCTAGACGTTGCAAAACTTTTACTAACATGGCTGTGCGGCCCATGGGCCCACGTCGCCATTTGGTGGTATTAGGATCTTTTACTCCTCAATCATTACTCTTGGGGGGCTCTGATCTCTCTTCTATTCAGGTTAAAATGAATTTACTAACTCTGACTCTAGGATCTCGTAAATACTTTCTCCCGGAGAGCCCCGTCATTCCAGATGATGGCCTGCTTCACCAGAAGATTCCGAAGATACTCTTTGTTATTCCTCTCGAGACTTGGTGCCCATCACTTTTGCTATTCCCGACCACCGATAAATCCTTTTGGATAACTACTTACACTTGCCATTCATACAATCATCCCCCATCGATCTTGTTATTAGAAGATACCCCGGAGTCTTCTCTATTGTTCCGAGAATACTTTGTGCCTACTGCCTAGCAGTTCCTTGCCACATGAATACCCCTTCAATTAAATCCTCGCACTTGTCGAGTATCCACTCATCCCCAGTTGTTCATGTGTTTCACAATGGTCTTTGAAATACTATTCGATCCTCCAGAAGTCCTTAGTAGCCTATTGCTCTGCAATACTTGCCTGCTTGCATTATGGATGCTTTCCATATGTCTGGCGATATTCGTTAGTATCCTTAGGCATCGTCTTTTGATCCTATTGATTCAACTTGAGTGTGAATGCACGCAATCATCAGTTGATCCTTTTAAATTATCTTTCCGGCTCAGACGTTATTTTAAAACATGAGCTGGATCTCGACCAATCAAATTGCTGTCGATTGTACCCTTAAGGCTATTCAACTTATCCATCCCTGATCAGAGCATTGCTTCTGATCCCTTGTCTTGGAATTGATAATTCCTTTGCATTTGAGCCTTGAATTAGTCAGTTGTTTCTAAAGTCTGATCTCCTTGCATTGTTTCTCCCTCTGGTTGAGTACCGATGCTCACACCTGATCCCTTGAGGACCACCAGATCATTGCTGGATTTTATCCGAGAGCGTCCTTCATATTCAATAAGTCTGTGAGCCTTTCCTCGGATACATAATACCTTTGGTAAATTGTATCCTCTGCTTTCTCAAACATGCTCTACTATCGAGCTGGTGTTATTTATTCTTGAAACTTGTGGTATATGTTTCTAAGAAGCCCCTATGGGTTGAACATATGCCTTCTCTAAACTGTGTGAACTCAAAAGCTTTCACGAGTCATACACCTCTGGTATTTTGCCAGATAAAATTTCAAACACTACAACTTCTTCGAAAGTGAGAAGTGAATGAAAGGTTATGCATTGGAGAAGTGGGAGTCGACCTTGAACTTTGTGTTCATGCCCATGGACACGATGTAGATCTTATCATTAAAGCTTCTCTCAAATTAATTATTCCTTGGTATAAGTTCATCTTATATCTCGGATCTGGGCTTTTGCAATCATGGTTCCAACCATGTTCTCTTTTAAATACCATTTCGCGTGCAAGTTTAAGCGCTTGACTTCTGTAGAGCAATACCCCAGTCCAACCTCTACTTTGATCCGTCGTCGAGTATTACGCCCTCTCGTATCTTGAGTTTATCACGGAACTGCATAACTTCTTATGAGTTCTTCTTCAAGTATTATTTGACTTTCGCTGCGTCATCATTTGACTTGATGTCATCGCCAACCGATTACATCTTCATGAAATTTCTCGACAAATGTGTCGTGGTCATCATCAACATCCTGAGCTCTTCCAAGATATATATCGAATTCTTGATGAGAAATACCATCATCGCCCCTCAATAGTTTGTGTTATCACCGACCACTTTATTGCCTTCCGTTCAACACAAACTTATTCGTGTTTTGTGTTATACCTTGAGATCCTTGCTACCTTGCATTTGTTCTTCTTTACCTTGGAAGTATTACCATCTTTTATGTCAAGAATGTCGTGAGAGTTTCACCACCTCTTATGAAATTCTTGATACGGTGATGCTTCTCGCCGTCACCATTCTAACATTGAACGTGCACCCAGCCCATATTTCGGGTGCACCTTTCAACCAATGTTTAATTAAGTATTTTTCTCCTCCAGCATACATCGTTATATTGTTTGATATGACAACTGTTACCTCCTTGATCACATGATTGTGGAAATCCATCTCTTTGGAAATCTCGATGATTTGTTGCTGAGCCTATCAGCCACCTCCTCATCCTCTCCTTGGTTTACTGATGACCTCTTGTTTCAGAGCTCACTTACATAGATCACTTCTGAGAATCTCACAATGTCATCTCGTCAAATTGTGTTGCACCTTTTCTTCTCAGGCATCCCGAGTCTGAGGTATCCTGACACCAATCAAATCTGAATCTCGGTCAGATATGATGGTTGGAACATATTTCCAAGAGTTATAACGTTGGTCTTTAGATGACCCGGTAAGGTGGTATCATACCTAGCCCACCTGGCCGGAGGCCCTATTGTTATAGTTCCCTTTTAGCAATGTTATCCATTCTTCCATGAGGAAACTGTAAGACTTATTCTACAAGTTATTCCTAATGGATCCTTTTTGTTTCCAAAGTCTGATTTTCACCTGTAGACCATGTCAATGCTATCTCGAAGCATGTCTGTGGTACTTCGATTTTCAATAAGAACTTTTGAAGCCCAATGCTAAATGTTTCCTGCTCAATTATCCAAACACCGCTGTATGGGTAATATCATGAAATTTCTCTCACCTTACCTAAAGAGTTTTCTACATTATATCAGGTCATGGATATCATGCTCTGCTTGTCCTTGGGAAGGATATACCCTTGAAATATGTGTTTAAACACATTTTCCTTTCCATTGTTCTGTTTAAATATGATAATCATATTTTCCTTTACATTGTTTGGTTTAACCTTTCTTGTGATCTATATGATCTAAGCAGTAATATTCTTCTCCTTATGTAAAGACCTTGGTGTACGATCGTGTTAGTAAGACCCTATTGCTTTTGTTGATGACATTCTGGTAACCACCGATGGACGAGAACTTTGCCTATTGGTCCGCCTCGTTTAACGAGCAGGAAGATAGTTCTCTTCGCCCCTCGCCCTTGGTACCGACGTTGTTGCCGACATAATTGACAGGCTACCCTTTTGACATGCCTTGCTGTCATGACCGAGTAAGATGTCACTGCTCCTTCTACTTTTAACCCACATGGTGGGCCCATAACCCACGGTTTCACAGGATCAAAACCTGACTCTCCTGTACATCCCTGTTTCGAAGTTATCCCTTGCGCTTCGTTTCATATGTAATTTGCGAGCCACCTTCCTAGTGATCAATTCTGGTATCGGACACAATACTTATTCCCGTTGCTCTGAATCCCTTTTACACTCTGTTTCAGGCAATGAACGATTTCCTATCCGCTTGAAACTTCTTATTGCACCGTCTTACTTTGCTCTCGATGTGTTTCATTTGTTCAACTCGAGAGATACTCATATGTTCATTCTTGGGATACCCCCAGATGATTTTCCCTTACAACATCCTGTCGTTGTAGAGCCGCCCCTTACCTATTCGTAAGTACGATGGAGTTCCCCGAAGAAAGGATGATGACTTCATCACGATGATATGAAGTAGAGAAATGAAAAAGACACCAATGAAAGAGATCACCTTCTTCGAGAAGAGTAGCCAGGAATGAGAAGACTAGTTAAAATATCGTAACCAACTATTTCCCCCTTACCCCACCTCTTAAATCTCGGGACGAGATTTCTTGTAGTGGAGGAGATTTGTAACGCCCGGATAATATTGCTACAGTAATTACACGCTAATCATGCCACGTCACCTCGATTACTGTTGCTAAACTTACGTTAGTTAAAACCGCGTCAAATTCAAATTTAAATTAATGTAAACAACAAAAGTTTTCAAAAGCTATAACAAAAATGTTTAGGCGGTGTTGAATATTACAAGGGTAATTATAGTAAAGAAAACACAATTTTATAAAATCCTTGAATGCGCTAAAATTAATTAAAACAGAAAGGAAAAGAAATAAAAGAAAAAGAAAATACAAAAGAGAAAACAAAACAAAACAAGAAAAAAGAATAAAAGTCCCCCTTGGCCCACCTGGGCCTCGGCCCAACTGGCCGGCCCACTCGGACCGTGCCACCCCACTACCTAACCCCCCTCTCCCCCCGTGACCTAGCCCACTCCCCACTCGCCCCCTCTCACTCCCGCACGTCTCTCCTCCACCCCCCCATCGATCCCGATCTGGATCGGGAAAAGGGAGGGCTCGGACACCGCCGCCTCCCTGGCGACGCCTGCCGCCGCTGGACCTTCACCTTCATCCTCGCGCCCCCGCCACCTCTCCCTCAGCGGCGCCCCTCGCCGCGCCTGCCGCATCGCCCCCGACGTCCTGCGCTCGGCCTCCATCGTCCGCTGCTGCCCGGAACGCCGCCCGTTGCCGGATCTCCCTCGTCGGACCTCCCCGACCTCCGTCGAGCCGCTGCCATAGCCCCTACGTCCGCGCGGTGAGGGCCACGCCCCTCCTCCCTCTCCCTCGCCCCGTGCTCCCCTCCTCTCGTGTGCCACTGCCCGCCACTCCCTCGTGTCGTGCGTGCATGCGCCGGCGCGCACCACGGCGCCCCGCGCGCCTCCCACGCTCTGGGCGTTGAGGCCGGCGCCCATTGTGGCCTCACCCTGGCCGCCCTTTGTCCTGCACCCCCTGCTGCTGGTCCGCTGGCGCCGCCCCGCCTCTGGCTGCGCCCCCGCCGGCCCCCGCGACCCCCTGCCTTGCTCGCGCGCCTGCGCAAACGGTCGCGCACACACGCGCATGCCACGCCGGCCCGGAATTCCCTTGCTCCGGCTACTGCTGCTGCCTCCGGTGCCGACGCCTCTCGCCTTCGTCGTCCCGGCCGCCTCCGCTCACCCCGTCCTGCACCGCCCATGCCGGCCCTGTGCTTGCATCGCCCGTGCACCGATCCCGTCGTCGAGCCCCTGCCTGTCACCGCCTCCCATCGTCCCTGCTTCGTCGCGGCTCTGCTTCGCCTACGCCACCACCGCCGCTCGTGACTGCCGTCGCCGTCCACCGCTGCTGGCCGGCACCCGGGTCCAGTCGCGCGCGCCCCGCCGTCGATGCCGGCGTGCGTCGTGCGTGCTCCGCCTGCTCCTGGGCGTGCGCCCGCTCAGGCTGCGCCCCACGCCCGAACCCATTAGGCCTTGGGCCTATGACAAGTGGGCCACTACCCAGAGAACGTTTAAAAAAAGGATTAAAAATAATAATAAATAAAATTAATTATCAATCAATCAATTAATTAATTAACTTAATTAATCATAATTAACTTAATTAATCTTGATTAATTAAACTAATTAATCATAATTAGATTAACCTAATTAACTTAACCTAATTAATCTGCTAATTAAACCAATTAATTAGGTTAATTAGTTATCAGTCAATGACAGGTGGGCCCTCTTTGACGCTATTGACCAGTCAACAGTTGACTGGTCAAATGCTGACTGGACCACCCTTGACCCCACCTGCCAGCCACACTTGCATTCTGTTGGGTACAATTCTGTGTACCCATAGCAATTTAAGATTTAATTTTCGAATTAAAACAATTTAGAAAATGATTTAAAGCTTTTAAAAATTAATAGAAAATAATCCGTAGCTCGGATGAAAATACTTTGTACATGAAAGTTGCTCAGAACGACGAGACGAATCCGGATATGCAGCCCGTTCATCCGCCACGCATCCCTAGGATAGTGAACACGCAACTTTCCCCTCTAATTCATCTGTCCGAAAACGCAAAACCCCAGGGATATTTTCCCGGAGGTTTTCCCCCTTCGCCGATACCACCTCATACCGTGTTAGGGCACCCCTAGCACCGTGTATTGTCATGTTATGCCTTGTGATGCTTTGATTGCACTGTTATTTATTGTGTTCCCCCTCCGTTACTTCTTTCCGGTATACCCCGAGACTGCCGGCGACCCCCAGTATAACTACGGAGTTGACGACCCCTCTCTCTTGCCAGAGCAACCAGGCAAGCCCCCCCCCTTTGATCACCAGATATCGCCTACTCTTCTCTATATTGGTTGCATTAGAGTAGTGTAGCATGTTACTGCTTCCCGTTAATCCTATACTGATGCATAGCCTGTCCTTGCTACTACAGTTGTTACCTTTACCTGCAAACCTAATGCTTAGTATAGGATGCTAGTTTATCATCAGTGGCCCTACATTCTTGTCCGTCTGCCATGCTATACTATCGGGCCGTGATCACTCGGGAGGTGATCACGAGCATATGTTATATACTTTACACTGTTACATTACCTGTGTTACTGTTCGGAGATGGGGGCTGAAGGGGCAGGTGGTTCCACCCAGGTAGTAGTGGGCCTGGGTTCCCGACGGCCCCCGACTGTTACTTTGTGGCGGAGCGACAGGGCAGGTTGAGACCACCTAGGAAAGAGGTGGCCTGGCCCAGTTCGGCGTTTGCGGATACTTAACACGCTTAACGAGATTTGGGTATTTGATCTGAGTCTGACCATTTGGTCTATACGCACTAACCATCTACGCGGGAGTAGTTATGGGTATCCCGACGTCGTGGTATTAGCCGAAGCCTTCGTGACGTCAGCGACTGAGTGGCGCGCACCGGATTGGACCGTAAGCCTGCTCTTGTATTAAGGGGGCTAGTTCTGCTTCCGGCCGCGTTCGCAACGTGCAGGTGTGCAAAGGGCGATGGGCCCAGACCCCTGCGCCATAGGGTTTAGACCGGCGTGCTGACCTCTCTGTTGTGCCTAGGTAGGGCTGCGACGTGTTGATCTTCCGAGGCCGGTCATGACCCAGGAAAGTGTGTCCGGCCAAATGGGATCGAGCGTGTTGGGGAATGTGGTGCACCCCTGCAGGGAAGTTTATCTATTCGAATAGCCGTGTCCCTCGGTAAAAGGACGACCCGGAGTTGTACCTTGACCTTATGACAACTAGAACCAGATACTTAATAAAACACACCCTTCCAAGTGCCAGATACAACCGGTGATCGCTCTCTCACAGGGCAACGAGGGGAGGATCATCGGTTAGGATTATGCTATACGATGCTACTTGGAGGATTTCAGTCTACTCTCTTCTACATGCTGCAAGACGGAGGCTGCCAGAAGCGTAGTCTTCGACAGGATTAGTTATCCCCCTCTTGTTCTGGCATTCTGCAGTTCAGTCCACATATGATACCCTTTTACCATTTGATACCCATGCATATGTAGTGTAGCTCCTTGCTTGCGAGTACTTTGGATGAGTACTCACGGTTGCTTTCTCCCTCTTTTCCCCCTTTCCCTTCTTTCTGGTTGTCGCAACCAGATGCTGGAGTCCAGGAGCCAGACGCCACCGACGATGACGACTCCTACTACATCGGAGGTGCCTACTACTACGTGCTGCCCGCTGACAACGACCAGGAGTAGTTAGTAGGATCCCAGGCAGGAGGCCTGCGCCTCTTTCGATCTGTATCCCAGTTTGTGCTAGCCTTCTTAAGGCAAACTTGTTTAACTTATGTCTGTACTCAGATACTGTTGCTTCCGCTGACTCGTCTATGATCGAGCTCTTGTATTCGAGCC
This sequence comes from Triticum monococcum, assembly GCA_034509565.1. Lineage (NCBI taxonomy): Eukaryota > Viridiplantae > Streptophyta > Magnoliopsida > Poales > Poaceae > Triticum > Triticum monococcum. The sequence continues at coordinate 68,455,797 of CM067843.1, read as the reverse complement.
TTCGAGGCCCCTGGCTTGTAATATGATGCTTGTATGACTTATTTTATTTGTAGAGTTGTGTTGTGATATCTACCCGTGAGTCCTTGATCTTGATCGTACACATTTGCGTGCATGATTAGTGTACAGTCAAATCGGGGGCGTCACAAAGACGTACGACTACATCAACTGCGTTGTCATAACGCTTCCGCTTCCGGTCTATGAGGGTACGTAGACAACACTCTCCCCTCTCGTTGCTATGCATCACCATGATCTTGCGTGTGCGTAGGAATTTTTTTGAAATTGCTATGTTCCCCAACAGTGGTATCCGAACCAGGTTTTATGTGTTGATGTTATATGCATGAGTAGAACACAAGTGAGTTGTGGGCGATATAAGTCATACTGCTTACCAGCATGTCATACTTTGGTTCGGCGGTATTGTTGGATGAAGCGGCCCGGACCGACATTACACGTACGCTTACGCGAGACTGGTTCTACCGACGTGCTTTGCACACAGGTGGCTGGCGGGTGTCAGTTTCTCCAACTTTAGTTGAACCAAGTGTGGCTACGCCCGGTCCTTGCTAAGGTTAAAACAGCACCAACTTGACAAACTATTGTTGTGGTTTTGATGCGTAGGCAAGATTGGTTCTTGCTTAAGCCCGTAGCAGCCACGTAAAACTTGCAACAACAAAGTAGAGGACATGTAACTTGTTTTTGCAGGGCATGTTGTGATGTGATATGGTCAAGACATGATGCTAAATTTTATTGTATGAGATGATCATGTTTTGTAATCGAGTTATCGGCAACTGGCAGGAGCCATATGGTTGTCGCTTTATTGTATGCAATGCAATCACGCTGTAATGCTTTACTTTATCACTAAGCGGCAACGATAGTCGTGGAAGCATAAGATTGGCGAGACAACAACGATGCTACGATGGAGATCAAGGTGTCGTGCCAATGACGATGGTGATCATTGACGGTACTTCGGAGATGGAGATCATAAATACAAGATGATGATGGCCATATCATATCACTTATATTGATTGCATGTGATGTTTATCTTTTATGCATCTTATCTTGCTTTGATTGACGGTAGCATTTTAAGATGATCTCTCACCAATTATCAAGAAGTGTTCTCCCTGAGTATGCACCGTTACAAAAGTTCTTCGTGCTGAGACACCATGTGATGATCAGGTGTGATAGGCTCTACGTTCAAATACAACGGGTCCAAAACAGTTGCCCACGCAGAATACTCAAGTTATACTTGGCGAGCCAAGCATATACAGATATGGCCTCGGAACACGGAGACCGAAAGGTCGAGCGTGAATGATATAGTAGATATGATAAACATAATGATGTTCACCAATGAAACTACTCCATCTCACGTGATGATCGGACATGATTTAGTTGATTTGGATCACGTGATCACTTAGAGGACTAGAGGGATGTCTATCTAAGTGGGAGTTCTTTAGTAATATGATTAATTGAACGTAAATTTATCATGAACTTAGTACCTGATAGTATCTTGCTTGTTTATGTTTGATTGTAGATAGAAGGCCCGTGCTGTTGTTCCGTTGAATTTTAATGCGTTCCTTGAGAAAGCAAAGTTGAAAGATGATGGTAGCAATTACACGAACTGAGTCCATAACTTGAGGATTATCCTCATTGCTGCACAGAAGAATTACGTCCTGGAAGCACCGCTGGGTGCCAGTCCTGCTGCTGGAGCAACACCAGATGTTATGAACGTCTGGCAGAGCAAAGATGATGACTACTCGATAGTTCAGTGTGCCATGCTTTACGGCTTAGAATCGGGACTTCAACGACGTTTTGAACGTCATGGAGCATATGAGATGTTCCAGGAGTTGAAGTTAATATTTCAAGCAAATGCCCGGATTGAGAGATATGAAGTCTCCAATAAGTTCTATAGCTGCAAGATGGAGGAGAATAGTTCTGTCAGTGAGCATATACTCAAAATGTCTGGGCATAATAATTACTTGATTCAATTGGGAGTTAATCTTCCAGATGATTGCGTCATTGACAGAATTCTCCAATCACTTCCACCTAGCTACAAGAGCTTCGTGATGAACTATAATATGCAAGGGATGAATAAGAAAATTCCCGAGCTCTTCGCAATGCTGAAAGCTGTGGAGGTAGAAATCAAGAAGGAGCATCAAGTGTTGATGGTCAACAAGACCACTAGTTTCAAGAAAAAGGGAAAAGGGAAGAAGAAGGGGAACTTCAAAAAGAACAGCAAGCAAGTTGCTGCTCAGGAGAAGAAACCCAAATCTGGACCTAAGCCTGAAACTGAGTGCTTCTACTGCAAGCAGACTGGTCACTAGAAGCGGAACTGCCCCAAGTATTTGGCGGATAAGAAGGATGGCAAGGTGAACAAAGGTATATATGATATACATGTTATTGATGTGTACCTTACTAATGCTCGCAGTAGCACCTGGGTATTTGATACTGGTTCTATTGCTAATATTTGCAACTCGAAAGAGGGACTACGGATTAAGCGAAGATTGGCTAAGGACGAGGTGACTATGCGCGTGGGAAATGGTTCCAAAGTCGATGTGATCGCGGCCGGCACGCTACCTCTACATCTACCTTCGGGATTAGTATTAGACCTAAATAATTGTTATTTGGTGCCAGCATTGAGCATGAACATTACATATGGATCTTGTTTGATGCGAGATGGTTATTCATTTAAATCAGAGAATAATGGTTGTTCTATTTATATGAGTAATATCTTTTATGGTCATGCACCCTTGAAGAGTGGTCTGTTCTTATTAAATCTCGATAGTAGTGAGACACATATTCATAATGTTGAAGCCAAAAGATGCAGAGTTGATAATGATAGTGCAACTTATTTGTGGCACTGCCGTTTAGGTCATATCGGTGTAAAGCGCATGAAGAAACTCCATACTGATGGACTTTTGGAACCTCTTGATTATGAATCACTTGGTACTTGCGAACCGTGCCTTATGGGCAAGATGACCAAAACACCGTTCTCCGGTACTATGGAGAGAGCAACAGATTTGTTGGAAATCATACAAACAGATGTATGTGGTCCGATGAATATTGAGGCTCGTGGTGGATATCGTTATTTTCTCACCTTCATAGATGACTTAAGTAGATATGGGTATATCTACTTAATGAAACATAAGTCTGGAACATTTGAAAAGTTCAAAGAATTTCAGAGTGAAGTTGAAAATCATCGTAACAAGAAAATAAAATTCCTATGATCTGATCGTGGAGGAGAATATTTGAGTTACGAGTTTGGTGTACATTTGAAACAAGGCAGAATAGTTTCGCAACTCACGCCACCCGGAACACCACAGCGTAATGATGTATCCGAACGTCGTAATCATACTTTACTAGATATGGTGCGATCTATGATGTCTCTTACTAATGTACCGCTATAGTTTTGGGGTTATGCTTTAGAGACGGCCGCATTGACGTTAAATAAGGCACCAACAAAATCTGTTCAGACGACGCCTTATGAACTGTGGTTTAGCAAGAAACCAAAGTTGTCGTTTCTGAAAGTTTGGGGCTGCGATGCTTATGTGAAAAAACTTCAACCTGATAAGCTCGAATCCAAATCGGAGAAATGTGTCTTCATAGGATATCCAAAGGAAACTATTGGATACACCTTCTATCACAGATCCGAAGGCAAGACTTTTGTTGCTAAATTCGGAAACTTTCTAGAGAAGGAGTTTCTCTCGAAACAAGTGAGTGGGAGGAAAGTAGAACTTGATGAGGTAACTGTACCTGCTCCCTTATTGGAAAGTAGTACATCACAGAAACCGGTTTCTATGACACCTACACCAATTAGTGAGGAAGCTAATGATGGTGATCATGAAACTTCAGAACAAGATACTACTGAACCTCGTAGATCAACCAGAGTAAAATCCGCACCAGAGTGGTACGGTAATCCTGTTCTGGAAGTCATGCTACTAGATCATGATGAACCTACGAACTATGGAGAAGCGATGGTGAGCCCAGATTCCGCAAAATGGCTTGAAGCCATGAAATCTGAGATGGGATCCATGTATGAGAATAAAGTGTGGACTTTGGTTGACTTGCCCAAAGATCGGCAAGCAATTGAGAATAAATGGATCTTCAAGAAGAAGACTGACATTGACGGTAATGTTACTATCTACAAAGCTCGACTTGTCGCAAAAGGTTTCCGACAAGTTCAAGGGATTGACTACGATGAGACCTTCTCACCCGTAGCGATGCTTAAGTCTGTCCGAATCATGTTAGCAATTGCCGCATTTTATGATTATGAAATTTGGCTGATGGATGTCAAAACTGCATTCCTGAATGGATTTCTGGAAGAAGAGTTGTATATGATGCAGCCGGAAGGTTTTCTCAATCCAAAGGGAGCTAACAAAGTGTGCAAGCTCCAGCGATCCATTTATGGACTGGTGCAAGCCTCTCGGAGTTGGAATAAACGCTTTGATAATGTGATCAAAGCATTTGGTTTTGTACAGACTTTTGGAGAAGCCTGTATTTACAAGAAAGTGAGTGGGAGCTCTGTAGCATTTCTGATATTATATGTAGATGACATATTACTAATCGGAAATGATATAGAATTTCTGGATAGCATAAAGGGATACTTGAATAAGAGTTTTTCAATGAAAGACCTCGGTGAAGCTGCTTACATATTGGGCATTAAGATCTATAGAGATAGATCAAGACGCTTAATTGGACTTTCACAAAACACATACCTTGACAAAATTTTGAAGAAGTTCAAAATGGATCAAGCAAAGAAAGGATTCTTGCCTGTGTTACAAGGTATGAAATTGAGTAAGACTCAATGCCCGACCACTTCAGAAGATAGAGAGAAAATGAAAGATGTTCCCTATGCTTCAGCCATAGGCTCTATCATGTATGTAATGCTGTGTACCAGACCTGATGTATGTCTTGCTATAAGTCTAGCAGGGAGGTACCAAAGTAATCCAGGAGTGGATCACTGGACAGCGGTCAAGAACATCTTGAAATACCTGAAAAGTACTAAGGATATGTTTCTCGTATATGGAGGTGACAAAGAGCTCATCGTAAATGGTTACGTTGATGCAAGCTTTGACACTGATCCGGACGATTCTAAATCGCAAACCGGATACGTGTTTACATTAAATGATGGGGCTGTCAGTTGGTGCAGTTCTAAACAAAGTGTTGTGGCGGGATCTACATGTGAAGCAGAGTACATAGTTGCTTCGGAAGCAGCAAACGAAGGAGTCTGGATGAAGGAGTTCATATCCGATCTAGGTGTCATACCTAGTGCATCGGGTCCAATGAAAATCTTTTGTGACAATACTGGTGCAATTGCCTTGGCAAAGGAATCCAGATTTCAAAAGAGAACCTAACACATCAAGAGACGCTTCAATTCCATCCGGGATCTAGTCCAGGTGGGAGACATAGAGATTTGCAAGATACATACGGATCTGAATGTAGCAGACCCGTTGACTAAGCCTCTTCCGCGAGCAAAACATGATCAACACCAAAGCTCCATGGGTGTTAGAATCATTACTGTGTAATCTAGATTATTGACTCTAGTGCAAGTGGGAGACTGAAGGAAATATGCCCTAGAGGCAATAATAAAGTTATTATTTATTTCCTTATAGCATGATAAATGTTTATTATTCATGCTAGAATTGTATTAACCGGAAACATAATACTTGTGTGAATACATAGTCAAACTAAACGTCACTAGTATGCCTCTACTTGACTAGCTCGTTAATCAAAGATGGTTATGTTTCCTAACCATAAACATGTGTTGTCATTTGATTAACGGGATCACATCATTAGGAGAATGATGTGATTGACATGACAAATTCCATTAGTTTAGCACCCGATCGTTTAGTATGTTGCTATTGCTTTCTTCATGACTTATACATGTTCCTATGACTATGAGATTATGCAACTCCCGTTTGCCGGAGGAACACTTTGTGTGCTACCAAACGTCACAACGTAACTGGGTGATTATAAAGGAGCTCTAGAGGTGTCTCCAAAGGTACATGTTGGGTTGGCGTATTTCGAGATTAGGATTTGTCACTCCGATTGTCGGAGAGGTATCTCTGGGCCCTCTCGGTAATGCACATCACATAAGCCTTGCAAGCATTGCAACAAATGAGTTAGTTGTGAGATGATGTATTATGGAACGAGTAAAGAGACTTGCCGGTAATGAGATTGAACTAGGTATTAAGATACCGACGATCGAATCTCGGGCAAGTAACATACCGATGACAAAGGGAAGAACGTATGTTGTTATGCGGTCTGACCGATAAAAGATCTTCGTAGAATATGTAGGAGCCAATATGAGCATCTAGGTTCCGCTATTGGTTATTGACCGGAGACGTGTCTCGGTCATGTCTACATTGTTCTGGAACCCGTAGGGTCCTCACGCTTAACGTTACGATGACAGTTTCATTATGAGTTTATATATTTTGATGTACCGAAGTTTGTTCGGATTCCCGGAAGTCTGAGAAGGACTCTTCCTTCCGGGCAAAACCGACTTTGAGGAGGCTTTTACTCCAAGTTTCGACCCCAGGGCTCAACATATAAATAGAGGGGCAGGGCTATCACCTGGAACACATCAAGAATCACCAAGCCGTGTGCCGGAAACCCCATCCCCTCTAGTTTATCCTCCGTCATAGTTTTCGTAGTGCTTGCCGAAGCCCTGCGGAGATTGTTCTTCACCAACAATGTCACCACGTCGTCGTGCTACCGGAACTCATCTACTACTTCGCCCGTCTTGCTGGATCAAGAAGGCGAGGACATCATCGAGTTCAATGTGTGCTGAACACAGAGGTGCCGTATGTTCGGTACTTGATCGGGACGGATCGTGAAGGTGTACGACTACATCAACAATGTTGATAATCGCTTCCGCTTTGCGATCTTCAAGGGTATGAAGATGCTCTCCCCCTCTCGTTGCTACGCATCTCCTAGATAGATCTTCGTGATCGTAGGAATTTTTTTGAATTACTACGTTCCCCAGCAGAATCATGTTAGCAATTGCCACATTTTATGAAATCTGACAAATGGATGTCAAAACTGCATTCCTTAATGGATTTATTAAATAAGAGTTGTATATGATACAATGAGAAGGTTTTGTCAATCCTAAAGGTGCTAACAAAATGTGCAAGCTCCAGCAATCCATCTATGGACTGGTGCAAGCATCTCGGAGTTGGAATATACGCTTTGATGAGTTGATCAAAGCATATAGTTTTATACATACTTGCGGTGAAGCCTATATTTACAAGAAAGTGAGTGGGAGCACTACAGCCTTTCTGGTAAGTATATGTGAAAGACATATTGTTGATCAGAAATGATGTAGATTTTTCTGGAAAGCATAAAGGAGTGTTTGAAATGTGTTTGTTAAAGAAAGACCTCGGTGAAGCTACTTACTTATTTGGCATCAAGATCTATAAAGACAAATCAAGACACTTGATAAGACTTTCGATGAGTACATACCTAAGATTTTGAAGGAGTTCCAAATGGATCAGTCAACGAAGGAGTTCTTGCCTCAGTTGTAAGGTATGAAGTTGAGTAAGACTCAAAACCCGACCACGACAGAAGATAGAGAGAGAGAATGAAAGTCATTCCCTATGCCTTAGCCATAGGTTCTATAAAGTATGCCATGCTATATACCAGACCTATTGTGTACCTTGCCATGTGTTTCCCAATGGGTACAATAGTGATCCAGGAGTAGATCACTAGACAGCGGTCAAAATTATCCTTAGAGTACTAAGGAAATATTTCTCGGTTATGGAGGTGATAAAGAGTTCATCGTAAAGAGTTACGTCGATGCAAGCTTTAACACTGATGTGGATGACTCTGAGTCTCAATCTGGATACATATTAAAAAGTGGGAGCAATTAGCTAGAGTAGCTCCATGCAGAGCATTGTAGACATAGAAATTTGCGAAATACATATGGATCTTAATGTGGCAGACCCATTGACTAAACTTCTCTCACAAGCAAAACATTTATCCTGATATAAGGAAATACAAATAACAACTTTATTATTGCCTCTAGAGCATATTTCCTTTAGTCTCCTACTTGCACTAGAGTCAATAATCTAGTTCACATCGCCATGTGATTTAACACCAATAGTTCACATCACAATGTGACCAACATTCAAAGGGTTTACTAGAGTCAATAATCTAGTTCACATCACCATATGATTAATACCCAAAGAGTACTAAGGTGTGATAATGTTTTGCTTGTGAGAGAAGTTTAGTCAACGGGTCTGCCACAGTCAGATCCATATGTATTTTGCAAATTTCTATGTCTACAATGCTCTGCATGGAGCTACTCTAGCTAATTGCTCCCACTTTTTAATATGTATCCAGATTGAGACTCAGAGTCATCCAGATCAGTGTTAAAGCTTGCATCGACGTAACTCTTTATGATGAACTCTTTATCACCTCCATAACCGAGAAATATTTCCTTAGTACTCTAAGGATAATTTTGACCGCTGTCTAGTGATCTACTCCTGGATCACTATTGTACCCATTGGGAAACACATGGCAAGGTACACAATAGGTCTGGTATATAGCATGGCATACTTTATAGAACCTATGGCTAAGGCATAGGGAATGACTTTCATTCTCTCTCTCTATCTTCTGCCGTGGTCGGGTTTTGAGTCTTACTCAACTTCATACCTTACAACTCAGGCAAGAACTCCTTCGTTGACTGATCCAGTTTGAACTCCTTCAAAATCTTAGGTATGTACTCGTCGAAAGTCTTATCAAGCGTCTTGATTTGTATTTATAGATCTTGATGGCAAATAAGTAAGTAGCTTCACCGAGGTCTTTCTTTAACAAACACCTTTCAAACACTCCTTTATGCTTTCCAGAAAATCTACATCATTTCTGATCAACAATATGTCTTTCACATATACTTACCAGAAAGGCTGTAGTGCTCCCACTCACTTTCTTGTAAATACAGGCTTCACCGCAAGTATGTATAAAACTATATGCTTTGATCAACTCATCAAAGCGTATATTCCAACTCCGAGATGCTTGCACCAGTCCATAGATGGATTGCTGGAGCTTGCACATTTTGTTAGCACCTTTAGGATTGACAAAACCTTCTCGTTGTATCATATACAACTCTTATTTAATAAATCCATTAAGGAATGCAGTTTTGACATCCATTTGTCAGATTTCATAAAATGTGGCAATTGCTAACATGATTCTGTTGGGGAACGTAGTAATTCAAAAAAATTCCTACGATCATGAAGATCTATCTAGGAGATGCATAACAACGAGAGGGGGAGAGCATCTTCATACCCTTGAAGATCGCAAAGCGGAAGCAATTATCAACATTATTGATGTAGTCGTACAACTTCACGACCCGTCCCGATCAAGTACCGAACGTACGGCACCTCCGTGTTCAGCACACATTCAACTCGATGATGTCCTCGCCTTCTTGATCCAGCAAGACGGGCGAAGTAGTAGATGAGTTCCGGTAGCACGACGACGTGGTGACAGTGTTGGTGAAGAACAATCTCCGCAGGGCTTCGACAAGCACTACGAAAACTATGACGGAGGATAAACTAGAGGGGACGGGGTTTCCGGCACACGGCTTGGTGATTCTTGATGTGTTCCAGGTGCTAGCCCTGCCCCTCTATTTATATGTTGAGCCCTGGGGTCGAAACTTGGAGTAAACGCCTCCTCAAAGTCGGTTTTGCCCGCAAGGAAGAGTCCTTCTCAGACTTCCAGGACCAGACACCACGGTCCTTGGTGTCTAGCCCAGACGCCGTTGGCCTCGGGCCAGACGCCAGGATCTCCGGTGTTTGGCCCCCTGGCCTCCGCAAAACTCCTTTTGCACCGACCTAAAGCCCCGTGGGCTTCACCCCTTGGCCGAACCATATCATCCTATATATCAAACTTTACCTCTAGACCATTCCGTAGCTCCTCGTCATGTCTGCGATCTCATCCGGAACTCCGAACAACATTCAGTCACCAACATACATAACTCATATAGTACTATATCGTCAACGAATGTTAAGCATGCGGACCCTATGGGTTCGAGAACTATGTAGACATGACCGAGATACCTCTCTGGCCAATAACCAATAGTGGAACCTGGATGCCCATACTGGCACCTACATATTCTATGAAGATCTTTATCGGTCAAACCTAATGACAACATACGTAATTCCCTTTGTCATCGGTATGTTACCTGCTCGAGATTCGATCGTCGGTATCTCCATACCTAGTTCAATCTCATTACCGGCAAGTCTCTTTACTCGTTCTGTAATGTATCATCCCGCAACGAACTCATTAGTCATATTGCTTGCAAGGCTTATTATGATGTGCATTACCGAGAGGGCCCAGAGATACCTCTCCGATGCTCGGAGTGACAAATCCTAATCTCGATCTATGCCAACCCAACAAACACCTTCAGAGATACCTATAGAGCATTTTTATAATCACCCAGTGACGTTTTATAGCACACAAGGTATTCCTCCGGTATCTGGGAGTTGCATAATCTCATAGTCAAAGTAATATGTATAAGTCATGAAGAAAGCAATAGCAACAAAACTTAACGATCATAATGCTAAGCTAACGGATCGGTCTTGTCCATCACATCATTCTATAATGATGTGATCCCGTTCATCAAATGACAACACATGTCTATGGTCAGGAAACTTAACCATCTTTGATTAACGAGCCAGTCAAGTAGAGGCATACTGGGGAAACTCTATTTGTCTATGTATTCACACATGTACTAAGTTTCCGGTTAATAAAATTCTAGCATGAATACTAAACATTTATCATGATTTAAGGAAATATAAATAACATCTTTATTATTGCCTCTAGGGCATATTTCCTTAAGATTCGGATAGACTTTAAGCATCGATACGAGTGAGAAAATCTCATCGTAGTCAACACCTTGAACTTGTCAAAAACCCTTTTCGACAAGTCGAGCTTTGTAGATAGTAACACTACTATTAGCGTCCGTCTTCCTCTTGAAGATCCATTTATTCTCAATGGATTTCCGATCATCGGGCAAGTCCACCAAAGTCCACACTTTGTTCTCATACATGGATTCTATCTCAGATTTCATGGCCTCAAGCCATCTGTCCGAATTTGGGCTCATCATCGCTTCGTCATAGTTCGTAGGTTCATCCTGGTCTAGTAACATGACTTCAAGAATAGGATTATCATACCACTCTGGTGCGGATCATACTCTGGTTGACCTACGCGGTTCGGTAGTAACTTGATCTGAAGTTTCATGATCATCATTATTAACTTCCTCACTAATTGGTGCAGGCATCACTGGAACTGATTTCTGTGATGAACCATTTTCCAATTCGAGAGAAGGTACAACTACCTCATCAAGTTCTACTTTCCTCCCACTCACTTCTTTCAAGAGAAACTCCTTCTCTAGAAAGGATCCATTTTTAGCAACGAAAATCTTGCCTTCGGATTTGTGATAGAAGGTGTACCCAACTGTTTCCTTTGTGTATCCTATGAAGACACATTTCTCCGATTTGGGTTCGATCTTATCAGGTTGAAGCTTTTTAACATAAGCATCGCAGCCCCAAACTTTAAGAAATGACAACTTGGGTTTCTTGCCAAACCACAGTTCATATGGTGTCGTCTCAATGGATTTAGATGGTGCCCTATTTAACGTGAATGCAGCCGTCTCTAAAGCATAACCCCAAAACGATAGCGGTAAATCAGTAAGAGACATCATAGATTGCACCATATCTAATAAAGTGCGGTTACGACGTTCGGACACACAATCATACCATAGGCTAGCTTCTAGGGTTTAGCCTCTTTGATCTCGTGGTAGATCAACTCTTATAATACTCATATCATCAAGAACAATCAAGCATGACGTAGGGTATTACCTCCATCAAGAGGGCCCGAACCTGGGTAAACATCGTGTCCCCTGCCTCCTGTTACCATCCGCCTTAGACGCATAGTTCGGGACCCCCTACCCGAGATCCGCCAGTTTTGACACCGACACCCGTGATATGATACGCTCTTTCACACATAAACCTCCTTATATCTTCCTCAAAACAGCCACCATACCTACCTATTATGGCATTTCCATAGCCACTCCGAGATATATTGCCATGCAACTTTCCACCATTCCATTTATCATGACACATTCATCATTGTCATATTGCTTAGCATGATCATGTAGTTGACATAGTATTTGTGGAAAATCCACCGTTCATAATTTTTCATACATGTCGCTCCTGATTCATCGCAATCTCGGTACACCGCCGAAGGCATTCATATAGAGTCATATCTTGTTCTAGTATCGAGTTGTAATTCTTGAGTTGTAAGTAAATAGAAGTGTGATGATCATCATTCATAGAGCATTGTCCCAAAAAAGAAAAAAAGAAAGGCCAAATAAAAAAAGGGGGAAAGGCCAAATAAAAAAGAAAATAAAAAGGGGCAATGCTACTACCTTTTTTCCACAGTTGTGCTTCAAAGTAGCACCATAATCTTGATGATAGAGAGTCTTTTGTTTTGTCACTTTCATATACTAGTGGGAATTTTCATTATAGAACTTGTCTTGTATATTCCAACAATGGGCCTCGTCAAGTGCCCTAGGTCTCTGTGAGCAAGCAAGTTGGATGCACACCCACTTAGTTTCTTTTGTTGAGCTTTCATACATTTATAGCTCTAGTGCATCCGTTGCATGGCAATCCCTACTCCGTGCATTAACATCAATCGATGGGCATCTCCATAGCTTATTGATTAGCCTCGTTGATGTGAGACTTTCTCCTTTTTGTCTTCTCCACATAACCCCCATCATCATATTCTATTCCACCGATAGTGCTATATCCATGGCTCGCGCTCATGTATTGCGTGAAGGTTTATAAAGTTTGAGATTACTAAAGTATGAAACAATTGCTTGGCTTGTCATCGGGGTCGTGCATGATGAGAGCATTCTTGTGTGACGAAAATGGAGCATGACTAAACTATATGATTTTGTAGGGATGAACTTTCTTTGGCCATGTTATTTTGAGAAGACATGATTGCTTAGTTAGTATGCTTGAAGTATTATTATTTTTATGTCAATATTAAACTTTTGTCTTGAATCTTATGGATCTGAATATTCTTGCCACAATAAAGAAAACTACATGGATAAATATGTTAGGTAGCATTCCACATCAAAAAATTTGTTTTTATCATTTACCTACTCTAGGACGAGCATGAATTAAGCTTGGGGATGCTGATACGTCTCCAACGTATCTATAATTTTTGATTGTTCCGTGCTATTATATTATCAACCTTGGATGTTTTATATGCCTTTATATGCTATTTTATATGATTTTTGGTACTAACCTATTAACCTAGAGCCCAACGCCAGTTTCTGTTTTTTCCTTGTTCTAGAGTATCGCAGAAAAGGAAAATCAAACGGAGTCCAATTGACCTGAAACTTCACGGAACTTATTTTTGGAAGGAAAGCAACCCGGGAGACTTGGAGTCCACGTAAGGGAAGAAACAAGGAAGCCACGAGGCAGCGGGCGCGCCCACCCCCTGGGCGCGCCCTCCACCCTCGTGGGCCCCTCGTGGCTCCCCTGATGTATTTCTTCTGCCTATATATATCCATATACTCTAGAATGATCGGGGAGCACAATAGATCAGGAGTTCCTCCGCCAGAAGCCTTCGTAGCCACTGAAAGCCAATCTAGACCCATTTCGGCACGCTTCCGGAGGGGGAATCCCTCTCCGGTGGCCATCTTCATCATCTCGGTGCTCTGCATGACGAGGAGGGAGTAGTTCTCCCTCCGGGCTGAGGGTATGTACTAGTAGCTATGTGTTTGATCTCTCTCTCTCTCTCTCGTGTTCTTGAGGTGATACGATCTTGATGTATCGCGAGCTTTGCTATTATATTTGGATCCTATGATGTTTCTTCCCCCCTCTACTCTCTTGTAATGGATCGAGTTTCCCCTTTGAATTTATCTTATCGGATTGAGTCTTTAAAGATTTGAGAACACTTGATGTATGTATTGTCATGCGTATTTGTGGTGACAATGGGATATCACGTGATTCACTTGATGTATGTTTTGGTGATCAACTTGAGTGTTCCGCCCATGAACCTATGCATAGGGGTTGGCACACGTTTTCGTCGTGATTCTCTGGGAGAAACTTTGGGGCACTCTTTGAGGTTCTATGTCTTGGTTGAATAGATGAATTTGAGATTGTGTGATGCATATCGTATAATCATACCCACGGATACTTGAGGTGACATTGGAGTATCTAGGTGACATTAGGGTTTTGGTTGATTTGTGTCTTAAGGTATGAATTCTAGGGCTGTTTGTGACACTTATAGGAATAGCCCAATGGATTGATTGTAAAGAATAACTTTGAGGTGGTTTCATACCCTACCATAATCTCTTCGTTCGTTCTCCGCTATTAGTGACTTTGGAGTGACTCTTTGTTGCATGTTGAGGGATAGTTATGTGATCCAATTATGTTATTATTGTTGAGGGAACTTGCACTAGTGAAAGTATGAACCCTAGGCCTTATTTCCTAGCATTGCAATACCGTTTGTGCTCACTTTTATCATTAGTTACCTTGTTGTTTTTATATTTTCAGATTACAAATACCTTTATCTACTATCCATATTGCACTTGTATCACCATCTCTTCGCCAAACTAGTGCACCTATACAATCTACCATTGTATTGGGTGTGTTGGGGACACAAGAGACTCTTTGTTATTTGGTTGCAGGGTTGCTTGAGAGAGACCATCTTCATCCTACGCCTCCTACGGATTGATAAACCTTAGGTCATCCACTTGAGGGAAATTTGCTACTATCCTACAAACCTCTGCACTTGGAGGCCCAACAACGTCTACAAGAAGAAGGTTGTGTAGTAGACATCACCCTTACTTGGTCAAGCATCCCACTTATGATTAGCCCCTATTGCAAGCATCCGCAACTACAAAAAAAGTATTAAGGTAAACCTAACCATTCCATGAAACATATGGATCCAAATCAGCCCCTTATGAAGCAACACATAAACTAGGGTTTAAGCTTCTGTCACTCTAGCAACCCATTACCTGCTTATTACTTCCCAATGCCTTCCTCTAGGCCCAAACAATGGTGAAGTGTCATGTAGTCGATGATCACAAGACACCACTAGAGGAAAGACAACATACATCTCATGAAAATATCGAACGAATACCAAATTCACATGACTACTTATAGCAAGACTTGTCCCATGTCCTCAGGAACAAATGTAACTACTCACAAAGCATATTCATGTTCATAATCAGAGGGGTCTTAATATGCATAATGGATCTGAATATATGATTTTCCACCAAGTAAACCAACTAGCATCGACTACAAGGAGTAATCAACACTACTAGCAACCCACAGGTACCAATCTAAGGTTTGGATACAAAGATTGGATACAAGAGATGAACTAGGGTTTGAGATGAGATGGTGCTGGTGAAGATGTTGATGGAGATTGACCCCCTCCCGATGAGAGGATCGTTGGTGATGATGATGGTGATGATTTCCCCCTCCCAGAGGGATGTTTCCCTGGTAGGACAGCTTCGCCGGAGCCCTAGATTGGTTCCGCCAAGGTTCCGCCTCGTGGCGGTGGATTTTCGTCCCGTGAGCTTGCTTATGATTTTTTCCTTGACGAAAGACTCCATATAGCCAAAGATGGGCATCAGAGGGCCACCAGGGGGCCCACGAGGTAGGGGGCGTGCCAGGGGGTAGGGCGCGCCCCCACCCTCGTGGACGGTGGGTGGCCCCCTCTGGTACTTCTTTCACCCAATATTTTTTATATATTCTGAAAATAATTCCCGTGGAGTTTCAGAACTTTTGGAGATGTGCAGAATAGGTCTCTAATATTTGCTCCTTTTCCAGCCCAGAATTCCAGCTGCCGGCATTCCTCCTCTTCATGTAAACCTTGTAAAATATGAGAGAATAGGCATAAGTATTGTGACATAATGTGTAATAACAGCCCATAATTGTAACAGCCTGGATTTTGGCCCTTTTCTTTTTTATTTTTGATTTATTTGGTTCTTGCTCTGTTTTTCTTTTTGGAGTGGTTCTGTGGCCTTGTCACATGGGAAATCAGCTTCATTTCCTCTCCCAAGTGGCTCATCATTCTCAAAACCTTTCCAAGACCATGTCACTCCACTACTTGCCCAAACCCTAATTCCTTTGTCTAGGGAAAATTCATTTTTCTATTAAAGGAATAACCCTAATGGTCATAGGTTGTGAAGCAACCTATATTTCTGTCCATCCAATAATTCCCAAATAATTCTCATAATTCCTTTGGGTCATATGTCGCTCACATATGCCCAAACTTTATTGTCCTAGCCCAATAATAATTCTCCAAAATTCATTCTTCCATTCTGTCCAGAGTGGCACTTTGTGAAGGAAGTGCCACCTACCCAATCTTTTTTGCTCCCAAACTTGTTGTTTATGTCCAAATAATTGCCTCATGCCAAAATTCAACTTTATTTGCCTAGCCAATCTTCCTCGGAAATTTTTCAAAGTTTCTGTCAAACAGAAGGCTTTGTAAAGGAAGTACTAGCTAGGTTTATCCAAATGATATTAAATTTAGCACACTCCTTAATGTGCTCGTATTAACCCCCTCCTCCAAGTTTCAGCTCCATGAAATCATCTATGTGAGCACATGACCAAATCTTTTATTCTGGCAATATTTTCAGGTTGTGAAGCAAGTATAATGTTTATTGGTTCAAAAATCATGATAAATTACCAGATTGTTCTCCCACCCAAATAACTTCTCTCCACCAAATTTGGCACCTTTTCACTTAGCCAATATTTCTCTAAAATTATTGCAAGTTTCTGGTCCGCAAGGATGTTTGTGAAGCAAGTACCATTTTGGTGAATCCAATTGGTATGAAACTTATACAACATCTTTATATGATCAAATAATCAAGCCTTGCCAAATTGGAGCTCAAGTGGCTACACCATTTGAGTGCATCATCTTGATCCATTTTCTGGACCATTTGGAGCAGTTGCAAAACAACTATGTTAAACCTTGATCCTAATCTTCTCAAAATTACCAGGATGAAAGTCTTTCTTTACCTCAACCTCTCAGACAAACTCAATGGCTCCAAACCCTTTCCTGTTGATCACTAGTGCTCAATCAAATTTATTGCAATAAACTTCAGAGACTTCTTACCGTTTAACCAGATCACTTTTAATCGATCTACCACCACGGTTGCAACCTCTCCTGGATGGACTACGCCCTAGACAATGTTTGCCAACCCTTGGCATCTTCTCCTCGCCAGTCTGCGCAGTGACCACCGACTTGGCATGCAGTGCGCGCATCCAGAATGGCTTCTTGCTCGGGCCCCTCCTCTGCTCGGCGTCTCAGCAAGCTCGAGCATGTCTAGCAGTTTTACCGCGTCGCCGCCGTCCTCCTGGACCTCTCTCCCTCTCCGTAAAACCCCTCACCGACGCTCCATTTGGCTCTGCTCGTCGCCATCATCATCCTCCCCGTGCTCCCTTGGCCGCCTCTATCCCGTGAGAGACTCCACTGTGCCTCCCTCGTCGCCTGCCTCCAAGTTCATGCGCGCGGGCACGCGTCCGTGGCACCGGCCGCGTGTCCACGGTGGTCTCCAGCGTGGCTCTCCCTCCCCTCGCCCATTTAAGCAGCCCCGGGAGCACTCGACCACACCAAAAGCTTCACCTCATCTCCAGCTCCCACCCCACCCTCTCGCCGGAGTGCCCCAGACTGCGTGCCCCAACCTTTGCCGCCCCATTGCTCTCTGCCACTGCGGCTATCTCGTGCTCCACCCCTCCCCGGCACCCGTGACCCAGCCATATGGATGCGGCGCCCTTCCTCGATCCCGCCGGCGGTCTTTCCCCGGCCAGAGGTGGCCGGAGCTGCCCGGCCTGTCGCCGGCGCAAGCGGCTGTCCTCTGCATCGCGGGCGAGTGCGGGGTTGAAGGCGCTGACCAGGCCTGGCGGGCCCCACGTCGCCTCGACCCCACCGGTTAGCCGCACAGCGTTGTCCCCGCCCGGGCCAGTGTGGATAAGTGATGGGCCCCACCCCGTGGGACCCGCATGTCTACGACCCCAGCCCTAGACCCGCGCGCGTTTAAGTGGAAGCGTACTTCAAAAAGTACATTTTCGCATAAAGTAAGCGTATTCTGCCTCTGCTTTATCTAAAAATGTGCTTTCTCCGTTTTGAAGATGTATTTCCTAAAATGCGTTTTCTGTTTTTCAGCTCAGGGGCCTGTTTGTAGAGTTATTTTTACAGATTGGTCCCTAAACTTCGTCGAGCTATAACTTTTTGCTCACAACTCTGTTTGAGGCGAATCCAAAGCCCACTTCTTCGTTTCGTCGAGCCCGTTCTGATGGAACCATTTTCACCACGTTTTGAAATTCTAAAAATGTCCATTTTGCCCCTTCCCTTATTCACCCCCTCCGAGAGAGAACGCTTTCCGGTGATTCGTTCCGCGAGTTTCTCGCACTTTCTCCCGGTGTATTCTTCCACCCCAGGCAAGCCAGACCCTCCATTTGCATGATTGCAATGCAGTGGCATGGTTTATTCATTTGAACTTGTTTAAAACACTGCATTAGCTATGTATGATTTGTTCATGGCATTTCCCGAAGTATTGTTTACAGCTTGATATTGCCATGATATTTCTTGGAGTTCTAGGATTAATATTTTGATGATTATGTGGATGACATGTGCCTTTGGATTCTTAGTGGCCATTATGATTTTTTTTCATGATGGTATCTGGTATTATTTTGAAGTAGTACTTTGGATATCATGCTGCCTTTGGATTATTAGTGGTTATTATGATTATTTTTCATGATGCTAGTTGATGTTCTGTTGCTTGGAGTATTATTTTTGGAAATGATGTTTACATGTGGATCTTAGCCGAATAGCTTTATTCTTGTTATTGGAGTAATAGGATTATGATTTTCGGATTCATCATGACAGTAGTGTAGTGCTACCCTTGGAGTATTTTGAGATGATGATATTATGCTTGGATTATTTGTTGGTTATTACTATGACTTGGATTATAGTTTGATAGTTGATATTGGAGTATCAGTTATCATAGTTATATTTTTGGGGATAAATTAT
Organism: Triticum monococcum; assembly: GCA_034509565.1. Taxonomy (NCBI): domain Eukaryota; kingdom Viridiplantae; phylum Streptophyta; class Magnoliopsida; order Poales; family Poaceae; genus Triticum; species Triticum monococcum. Next base: position 68,436,753 of record CM067843.1, on the reverse strand, counting down.
GTCATTAAGTTGATCAGGTGCCACCAAACCGGGCTCTTCCAGTGCAACCACATTTGCCTTATGGGAAGGCCCTAATGTGGTCTATTGTCATGTCTCTCGCTGGTGCCTCCAATGAGGGAAGGTTATGGGCGTGCATACCCTGGCCCTGTAAGCATACATAACCTTGTGTGCCCGTAGTTGTTAGGTGCCTTTTTGTCCCTGTTGGGACGTTTATGTTTTGGCCACGATGGTGGTCGTTGTGTCTTTGGTAGACACGGGGCCACCCAGGACTAAACCCAGAAGGGATGTTGGTCAGAGTGGCCGGGAGAGAGTCATGGCAGTAGATCGGTTTTGTCGGAACGTCGTTGGTCCACCCGAATGGGAGTACGAGGCCATGGGTTCTGTGGTGTGGGTAATGTGCGCTACCTCTACAGAGTGTATTTGTTTAAAATATCGATAGCCGCGTCCTCGGTCATGGGCATGGGTTCGTACTAGGTCCCACCGTTCGATCAACACTCACATAACGGAATGACTTATAGGTGATATATATATATATATATATGTTGATATTTGAGCAATACAGATTGGCAGGATGTTGATGATGATGTTGGAGACCAAGTGTTGGTCGTGGTAGTGATCGCCGGAAAGATCACCGTTTGAGACCAAGTGTTGGTCGTGGTAGTGATCGCCGGAAAGATCACCGTTTGAGACCAAGTGTTGGTCATGGTAGTGATCGCCGGAAAGATCACCGTTTGAGACCATGTGTTGGTCATGGTAGTGATCGCCGGAAAGATCACTATTTGGATTTGATCACGAGGTGATCGAGGTGGTATATTGCTTGGCCGGTTAGCCAAGAGTGATATGGTTATGGAGATCTGAGATGGTGATTTATTAGTATTGTATCAATTTCATACCATGCTTAGTAGTTGTTTCATCATAATAGTTGTTAATTTAATTAACTTGTTAAATGCTATGTTATTGTCTTGCCTTGATGTTTATGGTTGTTGTGAGCTTGCAAGTACATTCAATGTACTAACCTGGCGTGTCATGCGAGATTGCAGGTGATGCCATGATTGCTTGCTTGCTTGTCGAGGTTGCCGTGCGTGCGAGCTAGAGCGTGTCCCAGCCAGCGGAGTGGAGTTCACCATGTTCGTCGTTGTTCCGCTGCTAGAAGTATTCCGCTGCTACGAGTTGTTCCGCTGCTAGCATAGAGCAAGTGTAGTATCGCAGGCATAGTGTCGCCATGCTGATGTGCTTCGTTGTAACATCAGACCCTTGTATTATTATTCTTGTAATAAGAGTTGATTTGTTCTATGTCAAGTAGTGTTGTATTCGAGAGACTTTTCCTCGATCTCTGGGCTGGAATACAGGGCGTTCCGGTTTCTCTGAGCCGGGGTGCCAAAATAATGCAATAAATATCGATATAAAAGCATGACGCAAAATGGACGTATCAACTCCCCCAAGCTTAGACCTCACTTGTCCTCAAGCGAAAGCCAAAATCGAAAAATATGTCCACATGTTTAGAGATAGAGGTGTCGGTAAAATAAAATACGGACATGAGGGCATCATGATCATTCTTATAACAGCAACATATATAAATATTGTCATATGATCTCTTATGCTAAAGTAATAATTCAATCACAATTTCAAGTATGAATCAGAAACTTCATTGAGAACCAACAAACTATAATCCCAGTCATTGAGGCAATTGCAATTTATCATAACATCAAAAAGAGTCAATAAGAGCTTTTCAGCAAGTCCACATACTCAACTATCATTTAGTATTTCACAATTGCTAACACTCATGCAATATTTATGGGTATGAAGTTTTAACCGGACACAGAGAAAGATAGGGGCTTGTAGTTTTGCCTCGCAACCTTTTACCTCAAGGGTAATGTCAACAATAATAGTTCATGAAAACTCACATCCAATTATATATATATATACATATATATATATATCAGTATCTTTCCAACACATTGTGCTTGCCAAAGGATAAAATGTAAAAAGGAAAGGTGAAGATCACCGTGACTCTTACATGAAGTATAAGACAAGAATAAAAGATAGGCCCTTCGCAGAGGGAAGTAGAGGTTGTCATGTGCTTTTATGGTTGGATGCACGAAATCTTAATTCAAAAGAATGTCACTTTATATTGACACATGTGATATGGACCTTTATTATGCAGTTCGTTGCTTTTATTTCTTCCACATCACAAGATCGTATAAAGCTTATTTTCTCCACACTAATAAATCATACATATTTAGAGAGCACTTTTTATTGCTTGCAACGATGACAACTTACTTGAAGGATCTTACTCAATCCATAGGTAGATATGGTGGACTCTCATGGCAAAACTAGGTTAAGGATATTTGGAAGCACAAGTAGTATCTCTACTTGGTGCAAATAATTTGGCTAGCATGAGAGGGAAAGGCAAGCTCAACATGTTGAATGATCCATGACAATATAATTTATCTTAGATGTAAGAAAACATAACCCATTACGTTGTATTCCTTGTCCAACGTCAACTCTTTAGCATATCATACTTTAATGAGTGCTCGCAATCATAAAAGATGTCCAAGATAGTATATTTATATGTGAAAACCTCTCTTTCTTTATTACTTCCTATTAATTGCAACGATGACCAAAACTATGTTTGTCAACTCTCAACAATTTTTATTCATCATACTCTTTATATGTGAAGTCTTTACTCTCCATAAGATCCATATGATCTCTTTATTTCTTTTATTTCTTCTCTTTTATTTTTCCCCTTAAGATCATAGCAAAATAATCAAGCCCTTGACTCAACACTAATCTTTATTATATATAGCTCACGGACTCGATTACATAGAAGGATCATAAAGCAAAACTCACAACTCGACCATACTAAAACTTCATTCTACTAGATCAAGATATTACCAAAAGGATCGAATTAAGAAAAATGGTAAAGATAAAAGTGATGGCGATACGATACCGGGGCACTCCCCCAAGCTTGGCAGTTGCCAAGGGGAGTGCCCATACCCATGTGTTTATGTCTCTTTCTTCGGGGTTGGTGATGACGGAGTTGTTGATGGCGTGTGCTTCTTCCTTAATTTGTGCTTAAGGATAGAATTTTGCTCCCTTAAGTCCTCGATCTCCCGCTCAAGGCTTAATACCTTTTTGCATAGTTCTTGTTTGTTCTCCTGCAAGAGAAGAAAGGGGATAAACTCGATCTTAGGTTTCTTTGCTCTATTGGGGAGGCTTGACTTTTTGAACTCCACATGCATGTCCCCAGGTTGAGGTAATGGGACTTCATCTTCATTTGAGCTCGTCTCCTCCTTTCCCTTAGGCTCATAGTCTTCTTCTTCCTCCGTGGTCCAACCACAATGCTCCAAGTCCCCGTAGACCTTATGATCTGGAAAGTAATCAGCCACATAGGTTTCTCCCTCCGAATCTTGGGATGCCATATTGCTCTAATCTGCAACAAAAACAACTCGGAACAAAGACAGAGGATATTTGCGTGATACGGTGGTCAAAACCTTTGGAAGATTATATAGTAAATTTTTACCGACCAAAATAAGTATTGTGCAAGAATACGGAGTCCAGAGGGCACACGAGGTGCCCATGATGCAGGTTGGTGCGCCCAGGGGGGGTAGGGCGCGCCCTCCACCCTCGTGGAAGCCCCGTGTCCTTCTCGGACTGCTTCTTATTTTCCTATTTTCTTAAATATTTCAAAACGGAAAAAATTGCCATTAGAACTATTTTGGAGTCGGTTTACTTACCATACCACATACCTATTCCTTTTCAGAGTCTGAAACATTCTGGAAAGTGTCCCTTATGTATTCCTCCGGGGTTACAGTTTCAATAACATTAGTTTCAACATTTATAGGATTACCTGAGATATAATGTTTGATTCTTTGACCGTTCACCACCCTCGGATTTGTTCCTTCGAAGTTGTTGATTTTTATGGCACCGGAACGATATACCTCCTCGATGATGTAAGGACCTTCCCATTTAGAGGGGAGTTTTCCTGTAAAAAATCTTAGAAGAGAGTTGTATAGCAATACATAATCACCTACATTAAGCTAACGCTTTTGTATCCTTGTATCATGCCATCTTTTAACATTTTCTTTAAATAGTTTGGCATTCTCATAAGCCTGTGTTCTCCATTCATCAAGTGAGCTAATGTCAAAAAGCCTCTTCTCACCGGCAAGTTTGAAGTCATAATTGAGCTCTTTAATGGCCCAATATGCCTTATGTTCTAGTTCAAGAGGTAAGTGACATGCTTTACCATAAACCATTTTATACGGAGACATAGCCATAGGATTTTTGTATGCAGTTCTGTAAGCCCATAATGCATCATCAAGTTTCTTGGACCAATTCTTTCTAGATCTATTAACAGTCTTTTGCAAAATTAATTTAAGCTCTCTATTACTCAATTCTACTTGACCACTAAACTGTGGATGATACAGAGATGCAATTCTATGATTAACATCGTACTTAGCAAGAATTTTACGGAAAGCACCGTGAATAAAATGTGAACCACCATTAGTCATTAAATATCTAGGGACTCCAAACCTCGGAAAAATAACTTCTTTAAGCATCTTAATAGAGGTGTTATGATCAGCACTACTAGTTGGAATAGCTTCTACCCACTTAGTAACGTAATCAACAACAACTAAAATATGTGTGTACCCATTCGAGGAAGGAAACGGCCCCATATAATCAAAGCCCCAAACATCAAATGGTTCAATAACAAGTGAATAATTCATAGGCATTTCCTGATGTCTACTAATGTTACCAATTCTTTGAAATTCATCACAAGACAAGACAAACTTATGGGCGTCCTTGAAGAGAGTAGGCCAATAAAAAACCGGATAGCAATACCTTGTGTGCAGTTCTATCTCCAGCGTGGTGTCCTCCATAAGCCTCGGAGTGACACTTGCGTAGGATATGTTCATGTTCATGCTCAGGTACACAATGTCTAATAACACCGTCTACTCCTTCTTTATAGAGGTGTGGGTTATCCCAAAATTAATGTCTTAAATCATAGAAGAACTTTTTCTTTTGTTGGTATGTGAAACTAGGTGGTATAAACTTAGCAACAATGTAATTAGCATAATTAGCATACCATGGAGCGGTACGAGAAGCATTTATGACAGCTAATTGTTCATCAGGAAAGCTATCATCAATAGGTACTGGGTCATCAAGAACATTTTCTAACCTAGGCAAGTTGTCTGCAACGGGGTTCTCAGCTCCCTTTCTATCAATAATATGAAAATCAAATTCTTGTAGCAAGAGAACCCATCTAATAAGTCTAGGCTTAGCATCTTTCTTTTCCATAAGATATTTAATAGCAACATGATCAGTGTGAATAGTTACTTTAGATTCAACAATGTAAGGTCTGAAATTATCACAAGCAAACACAACTGCTAAAAATTCTTTTTCAGTAGTAGCATAATTTCTTTGAGCATTGTCTAGAGTTTTACTACCATATTGGGTAACATTTAATTTCTTATCAACTCTTTGTCCTAGAACATCCCCTACAGCATAATCACTAGCATCACACATAATTTCAAATGGTAAATTCCAATCAGGTGGCTGAACAATAGGTGCAGAAACCAAAGATTTCTTAAGTATTTCAAATGCTTCTACACAATCATCATTGTCGGTGTCAAAACCGGCGGATCTCGGGTAGGGGGTCCCGAACTGTGCGTCTAGGCCGGATGGTAACAGGAGGCAGGGGACACGATGTTTTACCCAGGTTCGGGCCCTCTTGATGGAGGTAAAACCCTACGTCCTGCTTGATTAATATTGATGATATGGGTAGTACAAGAGTAGATCTACCACGAGATCAGAGAGGCTAAACCCTAGAAGCTAGCCTATGGTATGATTGTATGTTATGGTTGTCGTGCTACGGACCTAAAACCCTTCGGTTTATATAGACACTGGAGAGGGTTAGGGTTACACAAGGTCGGTTACAAAGGAGGCGATATCCATATCCGTATTGCCTAGCTTGCCTTCCACGCCAAGTAGAGTCCCATCCGAACACGAGACGAAGTCTTCAATCTTGTATCTTCATAGTCTAATAGTCCGGCCAATGGAGATAGGCCGGCTGTCCGGAGACCCCCTAATCCTGGACTCCCTCAGTAGCCCCTGAACCAGGCTTCAATGACGATGAGTCCGGCGCGCAGTATTGTCTTCGGCATTGCAAGGCGGGTTCCTTCTCCGAATACACCGCAGAAGAATTTGAATACGAGGATAGTGTCCGACCCTGCAAAATAAGTTCCACGTTCCACCGTAGAGAGAATAATATTTCCAAAGATCTAATTTGTTGGCTTGTTTTGGAAGCATGACGTTACGTCATGGCCCGGTGATTATTCAAACCGTTTCTTTTAACCAGCCCCGCACATAACGCGAGGCAGTTTTTCGACACGTCTTGTCAAAGCAGAGATCGTGTCCCCTTATTATGGGATTCTCATCAATACGGGTGTGGGTAACCGAACGGCGCCATTAATTGCGGCGCTTGGGGGATAAGCCAGTTTTACCAGGCAAGTGGGGACGCTTAGTTTTGTCCGCCCATATAAAGGGATAAGGATTCACCTTTCTATCCACACCTTCTTCCTCCCTTACCCATCCGTTTTCGCACACTCGAGCTCTAGCGCCCAAGTCCGCACTTCCCACCTCGACCTTCTCCAATCATGTCCGGAGCGGGAGGCAAGTGGATGGTCTCCTCCGTCATGGAGGGAGACATCAAGAAACTGAGGAGAGCCGGATACCTGCCCGACGACATCGCGCACCGGCTCCCAGATGAGGGGCAGCTCATCCCCACCCCCAGGCCCCATGAGAGGGTAGTATTCCTCACCCATTTCCTCCGCGGACTGGGATTCCCTCTCCATCCCTTCGTCCGGGGGCTCATGTTTTATTACGGCCTGGATTTCCACGATCTGGCCCCGAACTTCATCCTCAACATCTCGGCGTTTATCGTCGTGTGCGAGGCCTTCCTCCGCATCAAGCCCCACTTCGGCTTATGGCTGAAGACCTTCAATGTGAAGCCGAAGGTGGTGGGCGGGCGCCAGGCGGAGTGTGGAGGCTCCATGGTGGGCAAGATGCCCAATATAACATGGCTCGAGGGCTCCTTTGTGGAAACCATAAAGGGGTGGCAATCGGGGTGGTTCTATATCACCGAGCCGCGCGACCCTGCATGGGCAGCGGCCCCCGAGTTCTGATCTGGCATCCCCACGCGGCTCACCTCCTGGAAAGAGAAGGGCCTATCCTGGGGTAGTTCGAAAGAGCTGACCGGACTCCAAACATGTATTCAAAACATGGTGGACAAGAAGCTCAAGCTTGTCAACATAGTCCAAGTTATGCTCATCCGCTGGATACTCCCGTGCCAACAATGGGAGTTCAACTTGTTGGAGTTCAATCTGGCGCAGCACCGAACTCTGAACAGGATCTTCGACACGACTCATGAAGACGCCTGGAGGGTGCTGTTCAAAAGCGCCGAGGTCCCCCCCCCTCTATTACTGAGGATCACGGATTCAGCGCGAAGTGCCAAGCCAATGCGGTAAGCTACTTTACCTTTCACAAGATACTTATTTTTTATATAGATTGACTCTATGCGGGATCTAAACTCCCGTACCTTTGATAGGACTGGCAGAAGATGGCTGGACAGATCGACTGTCTGGCTCCTTTGCCCGGAGGCCCCGCAGACACTCTTCTGGCGAAGATGCTCACTCTGGCCCCTTATAAGGTGCCGGAGAAGACCAAGAAGGCCAAGGGAACCCGAAAGAGTTCCCGACACTATGCGTCGTCGGACTCACCGTCCGATGACTCTGCGGCGCTCTCTTCCCCCGAAGACGAGGAGGAAGAAGAAGATGCTCCCCCACCGACTGGGGGAGACAAGAAAAGGAAGGCTGCCCCAACTGGGGAGGCTGGAGGGTCCAAGAAGGGAAGGACTCTCCTTCCGGACAGTTCCACCGCCGCTGACGAAGGCGAAGACGAGTGGTTGCCCAGGGTCAAGCCCCCGGGGAGATCGTAAGTATTCGGATACCAGAGTAACTCCTAGGATTCCTTTGTCACACTGCTTTCCCTAACGCCGAACGCAATTATGAAGGCCGCCACAAGCCAGTATCGATGTATCATCGGACGGTTCCTTGGGCTTGTCGGACATGGATACCGATCCAGTCCCGACCGCCACCTCCCCTCATCCTGCCGACGATGCCGAGGTGTTGTCTCAAGAGGCACCGGATCAAGGGGAGACAGTCCCGGAGGCGCCTCAAGGCGACCTTCCGGACTCCAGGAGCCGAGGGGACGGGGCCCCTGAGAGCTCCGAGTTCGGCTCTCAGCCGAACACCGCGCTGGAACCTCCAGCGGTTCCAGGCTCGGGCAGGCGGTCTCCTTCTAAGAGGGGCAAGACGCCTGTGCCGGTGACCTCTGTCCATCCAGAGGCGCCGGACAATCTGCTGGAAGCGCTTCGCAGCGCTTCCATCGACGAGGAGCACCGCACTATCATGAGTGCGGTGATCCAGAAGGTTCAGTCCGCCAAGAGCGGATTGATTGAAGCTTGTGCCAGCCTTCTAACAGGCTTCGAGGTAAGTGTTTTAAAACGTAGTAGAAATATTACCGCATAGACAGTAGCCCCTGATGCTTTGTTCGGTGTTCACAAAGAAAAGCCGAACAGAGGATCAAATAATATCGCAGGAGTCTAATATAAGTATGTCAATATGCATATGTAGGCTTCGCTGCTGGCGTCCGCCGCACTAACTGCGGAGGTTGCCGTACTGAAGCAGGACCTTGAGGGGTCCAGGAAAGAGCTCGGCCTTGCCAAGAGGCAGCTCGAGGAGAGCAGGGGTAAGTAATACCCCGTCTATGGATATTTATATATAAAAAAGGACGCGATTGCCAAATGACAGGATCATTGTATGTTTGCCAGGGGCCACGACCAAGGTGGCGACCCTGAAGCAAGCGCTAACCAAGGCCGAAGATAAACCAGCCAAGGAGCGCAGCGAGCGAGAGAGGCACGAGGCTCGGGTGGGCAATGTGCAGCAAGAGTTCTAGGCTCTCGTGACAAAGCACGAGGCGTTGGAGCTTGACTCGAAGACATGAGAGTCTGAGCTTGCCGCAGCCCTTGAGAGCGCAAAGAGTGCCAAGGCCGAGGCCCATAAGGCCCTCTATGCAAAGCAAGCATGTAAAAGTAAATTACCGATTACTTATCCGGATGTTCGACGCGATGAAGAAGATAGCGGCGGGTAAGGCTTTCTATATGCAAAGCAAGCATGTAAAAGTAAATTACCGATTACTTATCCGGATCCGGAGCTCTTTAGGAGCATTCGCAGATTTGCCCCGCAGTGTGTCCGATGTCGCACAATATTACCAGGCCGAGGACGGAAGCTCGAAGGAGAAGCTGTTCTGGTCTCAGTATGCTGAGGCCGAACATCCAGTGCCAATAAGCGACCAGCTGAAGAAGATGGTCGAGCTGCACAAGGCGGCCGAACAGGCCATGAAGAGCTTTATAGTATGGTTGTGGCCGGGCGACGCCCTTCTGAACCGCTTCTTCGGCCTGGTGAGGCGGCTTGTGGATGCCTGCCCGCGGCTGGAGGTCGTCAAGCGGTCCATCTGCATCGAAGGTGCATGTCCGGCTTTCGCCCGTGTGAAGGTGCAGTGGGCCAAGCTAGACGCTGTGAAGCTGATCAAGGAAGGGCCGCCGCAGGGCAAGGAGCATCGCACCCCCGAAATTTATTATGAGGGTGTCCTGAAGGGTGCCCGTCTTGTAGCGGACGAATGTTCAAAGGATGTAATATTTGAGTGAACTTGCTCGTGTGATCCTGTATGATGAAAACTTGTTTCATATGCGCTATGCAACGCTTGTGTGAATTTTAAATATTACCTTCTATTTGGCCATTTATCCAATCTAAGAGATGGCTAGTCCTCGGCTTCTGCCCCCATGCCACGAGTGCTGGGGTGTTCGGGATAAACCTGAGCACTCTTGTTCCCATATTTGGGTCCTTCGAGGGAGGTGCTCAGCACAACGAACAAGGCAACCAGACTAATAATGCTTTATCACTCTCACTTAGCCATAGAATTCTATAATCTTAAATTTCGGCGAAGCCCCTGGTATTTGGAAGGCCGAATTCGGGGCGCGATACACGCCTGTAAGCCGGACAGGGCTGGCCCCTCGACCTAAGCGGCATAAGTCTTTAGGGACTCGAAAAACCTTGCCGAACAGGGACCAGTCTCTTGCCTTATCATGACAGTCAGTTTTAGCTTTCTCTACTTAGGTGCTAAGCCCGGAAGAACCGGGGCACAATCGCAGTAGTTCTCCTAGCGCTACCTTAACCGATAGAGTGGAACGTAAGGTACCAAAACATAGGAGCCGGGCAAACCCAACATTTGACCAAAGACATGATTCGGAGCTGATGCATATAATGTTATAAGTTCGGGGTGCCGCACTTGTGAAAGTGTTCAGACTTTTCACACCGTATTGTGGGGTATGTAAGCCCCTGGTGTATTGGCCGTACCAGAGTGTACGGTTGCAAGGCGTCATTAATGAACACACACACACACACACATATACACACACACACATATATATATATATATATATATATAACAAGAATGCAATAATAGTCGTAATGTCATGCATTGTTTATTAAAAAATTGCGTTAAAGCAGAGTGATACAGATAGTGCGATAAGCAAAGAGTAGGACAATGTCCCTTCCAAGGGCAAGCTGAGGAATGATATTAAATTGAATATTTCACTCGTTACTGTAATCAACCTAGGAATTCCGTGGTATAACGTAGCTCTCTGCCTCCTTGGTTGCTGCATCATGTGTTCGGCAATAGTGCTGTCGGACAGTGTTTCTAGAGATTAAGGTCCTGAAAGAAAAATAAAAATAACCAAACGGGAATCCCCTAGTGCGGTTTAGGCCACGTTTTGGGGCGTGCCGCAGTTGTGCCCCCCTCCCCACCTGTGCCCATGGTATTTTTAATGCGTAATTATGTACGCGCGGCACGAATATCACCGTTGGGCTGGGATTGGGGTGGCCGCTGTATTGCTACGCGAGCTCAGATCGTGCCAGGCGGTCTACTTGCCGATTGCCTCGAGCGCGCTTGAAGGTGTCCAGGCTTTGAAGCGCCGAACTAGTTGATTGCCTTGAGAGGCTGCTTTGCGCTTCTGCTGCGAGGGCCGCGGTGTGCTCCTCTCTTTGGAGAGGGTGCTCTGTGTTTCCATTGACTGTAACAACTCCACGAGGTCCTGGCATCTTGAGCTTGAGGTATGCATAATGCGGTACTGCATTGAATCTAGGAAATGCGGTTTGCCCGAGCAGCGCGTGATAGCCACTGCGGAACGGGACTATATCGAAGATTAACTCTTTGCTTCGGAAGTTATCCAGGGATCTGAAGAGCACTTCCAGTGTAATTGAGCCTGTGCAGTGGGCCTCTACACCTGGAATGATGCCCTTAAAGGTCGTTTTTGTGGGTTTGATCCTTGAGGGGTCTATACCCATTTTGTGCACTGTCTCCTGATAAAGCAGGTTCAGGCTACTGCCGCCATCCATAAGGACTCGAGTGAGGTGAAATCTGTCAATGATTGGGTCTAGGACCAGTGTGGCGAATCCGCCATGACGGATACTAGTGGGATGGTCCCTGCGATCGAAGGTGATCGGACAGGAGGACCAAGGGTTGAATTTTGGGGCGACTGGCTCCAGCGCATATACGTCCCTGAGCGCACGCTTCCGCTCCCTCTTGGGGATGTGGGTTCCGTATATCATATTCACCATCCGCACTTGCGGGGGAAACCTCTTCTGTCCTCCGGTGTGCGGTTGCCGGGGCTCCTCCTCGTCATCGCTATGCGGCCCCTTGTCCTTGTTTTCGGCAATTAACTTGTCGGCCTGCTTGAACACCCAACAATCCCTATTGGTGTGATTGGCTGGCTTGTCTGGGGTGCTGTGTATTTGACACGAGCGATCAAGTATACGGTCCAAGCTGGACGGACCCGGCGTACTTTGTTTGAATGGCTTTTTCCGCTGACTGGGTTTAGAGCCTTTGAATCCGGCATTGACTACCGTATCCTCAGTATTTTTGTTGTTAATGCGACGCTTATGCTTGTTGCAATGTGACCTGCTATTGCCGTCCTTGGTATCTGAGGTACCATGGTTCTTTGATATGTTATTACTACGAGCCAGCCAGCTGTCTTCTCCCGCACAAAAGCAGGTCATGAGCGTCGTGAGAGCTGCCATAGATTTCGGCTTTTCCTGACCAAGGTGCCGGGCTAGCCACTCATCTCGGGTGTTGTGCTTGAAAGCCGCTAAGGCCTCCGCATCCGGACAGTCGACGATTTGATTTTTCTTTGTAAGGAACCGAGTCCAGAATTGCCTGGCTGACTCTTCTGGCTGCTGAATTATGTGGCTCAAATCATCGGCGTCTGGTAGTCGCACATAAGTGCCCTGAAAGTTGTCGAGGAATGCGGCTTCCAGATCTTCCCAACAGCTAATGTCCGCCGGCAAGCTGTTAAGCCAAAGCCTCGCTGGTCCTTTTAGCTTTAGTGGGAGGTATTTGATGGCGTGTAAGTCATCGCCGCGGGCCATGTGGATGTGGAGGAGGAAGTCCTCAATCCATACGGCGGGATCTGTTGTGCCGTCGTATGATTCAATATTTACAGGTTTCAAACCTTCTAGGAATTGATGTTCCATTACTTCGTCTGTGAAGCATAAGGGGTGTGCGGCGCCTCTGTATTGGGCTATATCGCGACTCAGCTCGAATGGGTCTTGCCCGCTGTGTTCGGCCCGGCCGGATTTGCTTTTACTGTATCCGGCGTGACGTTTGTCGTCTCGCAAAGTGGTGCGCCCTCGTGATCCATAGATCGATCTTGAATGCTTTGCCTTGTCCTCCAATATGTCTCGCAGGTCTGGCGTATCTCCCCATGCCTTTTTGTTTGAATGGCGTTGGGGTGGAGGCTGAGCTTTTGGCTGAAATGCCTCTCTATCGCGGCCATGAGGCGGCCGATCAGCTGTATCATACGCTTCTTCCTCCAATCGGGGTAGTAACCTGCGCCTTGGGTAACTCTTGGAGGGGCGCTTGAGTTTATATTCCTCGACCGCGAGGACTTCAGTCCATTTGTCAGCTAGCAGATCTTGATCAGCTTGAAGCTGCTGCTGCTTTTTCTTCAGGCTATTTGCCGTGGCCAAAAGCCGGCGCTTGGAGCGCTCTTGTTCGACAGGATCCTCTGGTACGGCGAATTCATCGTCGCCGAGGCTTGCCTCGTCTTCGGAGGGGGGCATGCGATTGTCATCCTCCGTCCGCCGCTCTCTCAGGAGAGCTGGCTCCTCCATCCTCCTGCTCTAAATCTTGCTAGAGGGGTTTGTTGTTTTCTTCGGCACTGTCCGGAGTGTTATTATCTCCTGTGCCGGTATCACCACTTTTGCTTTGGCGGGACTTAGAGCGGCGCCGCTGATGTCGGCGTTTGGGTTGCTTCTTGGAGGGGTCATCCTCCGCTATCCCGTCGCCATTGCCTTCTTTGGGTGTATCCACCATGTATATGTCATATGATGACATGGCTTTCTAGTGCCCTATAGGTGCTGGTTCATGTTCGTCTCCTACATCGTCGTCCATACTGTCGATGTCTTCGGAGTCGAAGTCGAGCATGTCGGTTAAATCATCGACAGTGGCTATGAAGTGGGTGGTGGGTGGGCGTCGAATTTCTTCGTCGTCCGCATCCCAATCCTGTTGGCCATAATCTGGCCAGGGCTCTCCTGACAAAGAGAGAGACCTTAGTGAATTCAGAATTTCGCCGAAGGGCGAGTGCTGAAAGATATCCGCAGCGGTGAATTCCATGATCGGCGCCCAATTGGATTCGATTGGCAGGGGCGTGGATGGTTCGGAGTCAGGAAAAGAGTCCGGCACCTTGGGGTCACAGGCTACGCAGAGGATTATGTTGGTGTTTGGCTCGATCACCGTCGAGACTGGAGCCCCTGAGGCGGTGTCTAGCCACCCGTCCTCGATTAGCGCAGTTGGCTCCGAGCTAAGGGTCGGAGCTGATGCGGGCGCAGCCTCTGGGATACTGTTCGGCGGCAGAGCTAGGTCATACCTATCGCGACAGTGCGGCGCGCCCGGTTGTGCCGTTGAAGATCAAGTCTCCGCGGATGTCGGCCGTGTAGTTCGAACTTCCAAATCTGACCTGATGGCCAGGGGCGTAGCTTTCAATCTGCTCCAGATGGCCAAGCGAATTAGCCCGCAGTGCAAAGCCGCCGAATACGAAGATCTGTCCAGGGAGAAAAGTCTCACCCTGGACCGCATCGCTATCGATGATAGTAGGAGCCATCAAGCCTAACGGCGACGAGACAGAGGAACTCTCAATGAAAGCACCAATGTCGGTGTCAAAACCGGCGGATCTCGGGTAGGGGGTCCCGAACTGTGCATCTAGGCCGGATGGTAACAGGAGGCAGGGGACACGATGTTTTACCCAGGTTCGGGCCCTCTTGATGGAGGTAAAACCCTATGTCCTGCTTGATTAATATTGATGATATGGGTAGTACAAGAGTAGATCTACCACGAGATCAGAGAGGCTAAACCCTAGAAGCTAGCCTATGGTATAATTGTATGTTATGGTTGTCGTGCTACAGACCTAAAACCCTTCGGTTTATATAGACACCGGAGAGGGTTAGGGTTACACAAGGTCCGTTACAAAGGAGGATATATCCATATCCGTATTGCCTAGCTTGCCTTCCACGCCAAGTAGAGTCCCATCCGGACACGAGACGAAGTCTTCAATCTTGTATCTTCATAGTCTAACAGTCCGGCTGTCCAGAGACCCTCTAATCATGGACTCCCTCAATCTTCAAAGACAAAAGGAACATCTTTTTGTAAGAGATTAGTCAGAGGCCGAGAAATTTTAGAGAAGTCCTTAATGAACCTCCTATAAAAACCGGCATGACCAAGGAAACTTCTTATACCTTTAATGTCCTTAGGACACGGCATCTTTTCAATAGCGTCAACTTTAGCTTTATCAACTTCAATACCTCTTTCAGAAATTTTATGCCCCAAGACAATACCTTCATTAACCATAAAGTGGCACTTCTCCCAATTCAAGACAAGATTAGTTTCTTCACATCTCTGCAAAACTCGATCCTGGTTGCTTAAGCAATCATCAAAAGAAGTTCCGTAAATGGAGAAATCATCCATGAAAACCTCAACAATCTTTTCGCAAAAGTCAGAGAATATAGCATCCATACATCTTTGAAAGGTAGCAGGTGCATTGCATAAACCAAAAGGCATACGTCTATAAGCAAAGGTACCGAAAGGGCAAGTAAAAGTTGTCTTTTCTTGATCCTGTTTTGGCACATGTATTTGAGAGAAACCAGAATAACCATCTAGAAAGCAAAAATGTGTATTCTTGGATAATCTTTATAGCATTTGATCAATAAAAGGTAAAGGGTAATGGTCCTTTTTTGTAGCTTTATTTAGTTTACGGAAATCAATTACCATTCTATAACCTGTAACAATTCTTTGTGGGATCAATTCATCTTTATCATTAGGAACAATTGTAATACCTCCCTTCTTAGGGACACAATGGACAGGACTTACCCACTGACTATCAGCAACGGGATAAATTATACCTGCCTCTAGAAGCTTTAGTATTTCTTTTCTTACCACTTCTTTCATCTTAGGATTTAACCTTCGTTGGTGACCAACAACTGATTTAGCGTCTTTCTCCAATTTTATTTTGTGCTGGCAGAGAGTGGGACTAATTCCCTTAAGATCATCAAGAGTATATCCAATAGCAGCATGGTGCTTCTTCAGAGTTTTCAATAATTTCTTTTCTTCATGCTCTGAAAGGTTAGCAGTAATAATAACATGATATATCTCTTTCTCATCAAGATAAGCATATTTAAGAGTATCAGGTAAAGGTTTAAGCTCAAACACGAGATCACCCTTGGGTGGAGGAGGATCCCCTAGAATTTCAACAGGCAAGTTGTGTTACAAAATAGGTCCCTGTTTAAAGAATACTTCATCTATTTCCCTTCTTTCATTCATAAACATATCATTTTCATGATCTAGCAAATATTGTTCTAAAGGATCACTAGGAGGCACGGCAATAGAAGCAAGACCAATAATTTCATCTTTACTAGACAATTCTTTATCACGGGGTTGTCTATGAAATTTGGCAAAATTAAACTCATGAGACATATCCCCTAAACCAACAGAAACAATATCCTTATTGCAGTCTATCTTAGCATTAACAGTATTCAAGAAGGGTCTACCAAATATAATGGGACAAAAGTCATCTTGTGGGGAACCAAGAACAAGAAAATCAGCAGGATATTTAACTTTCCCACACAAGACTTCAACATATCTAACAATCCCAACTGGTGAAATAGTATCTCTATTGGCAAGCTTAATTGTAACATCTATCTCTTCTATCTCAGTAGGTGCAATATCATGCATAATTTCTTTGTATAAGGAATGAGGTATTGCACTTGCACTAGCACCCATATCACATAAGCCATGATAGCAATGATCTCCTATTTTAACAAAAATAACAGGCACGCCTACAACAGGTCTATGTTTATTTTTAGTATCAGGTCTAGCAATTCTAGCAGATTCATTGCAGAAGTAAATAACATGCCCATCAATATTATCGTCCAAGAGATCTTTAACCATAGCAAAACTAGGTTCAACTTTAATTTGCTCAGGGGGATTAGGTGTTCTAGTATTACTCTTACGAACCACAGTTGAAGCTTTAGCATGATCCTTTATTCTAACAGGGAAAGGTGGTTTCTCAATATAAGAAGTGGGAACAACATGATCATTATAAGTGATAGTCTTTTCTTCAACATTAATAGGTGAAAATACTTTTACTTCAATGGGAGGATTATATTTAAACGACTTCTCCTTAGGGAGATCAACATGAGTAGCAAAGGATTCACATAAATAAGCTACTATCTCAGAGTCAAGTCCATATTTAGTGCTAAATTCACAGAAAGCATCGGTATCCATAAAAGATTTAACACAATCAAACTTAGGTGTTATACCTGACTCCTTACCTTCGTCGAGGTCACAATCTTCAGAGTTGCGTTTAATTATTTCCAATAAATCCCATTTGAATACAATAGTTTTCATCATCAAAGATCCAGTACAAGAAGTATCAAGCATGGAGTGATTACTGAGAGAAAGTTGAGCATAATTTTTTTGAATAATCATTTCTTTTGAGAGCTCATGATTGGGGCATGAATATAACATTGACTTAAGCCTCCCCCAAGCTTGAGCGATGCTCTCTCCTTCGCGAGGCCAAAAATTATATATATAATTACGATCACGATGAGCCAGATGCATAGGATAAAACTTCTGATGAAATTCCAATTTCAATCGTTGGTAGTTCCATGATCCAATATCATCACATAGCCTAAACCATGTCAATGCATCTCCCTTCAAAGATAAAGGGAAGACCTTCTCCTTGATAACATCCTCGGGCATACCTGCAAGCTTAAATAATCCACAAACTTCATCCACATAGATTAGGTGCAAATTGGGATGTAATGTTCCATCACCTGTGAAAGGATTAGCTAGCAGTTTCTCTATCATAACCGAAGGGATTTCAAAGTAAATATTTTCAGTAGGTTCAGTAGGTTGAGGAGCAACTCTTTGCTCTACTGGTCAGGGTGAAGATACTCCGAACAAGCCCCTCAAAGGATTATGTTCCATAGTAACAAGTGACGGTATATTTCAGCACACTATATAAAATTTTCCTTACCAAATTCCACCTACCAAAGGCGCTTCACTCCCCGGCAATGGCGCCAAAAAACAGTCTTGATGACCCACAAGTGTAGGGGATCTATCATAGCATTTTCGATAAGTAAGAGTGTCGAACCCAACGAGGAGCAGAAGGAAATGATAAGCGGTTTTCAGCAAGGTATTTTCTGCAAGCACTGAAATTATCGGTAACAGATAGTTTTGTGATAAGGTAATTGGTAGCGGGTAACAAATAGTAAAAGTAAATAAGGTGCAGCAATATGGCCCAATCCTTTTTGTAGCAAAGGACAAGCCTGGACAAACTCTTATATAAAGGAAAGCACTCCCGAGGATACAAGGGAATTATCGTCAAGCTAGTTTTCATCACGTTCATATGATTCGCGTTCGGTACTTTGATAATTTGATATGTGGGTGGACCGGTGCTTGGGTACTGCCCTTACTTGGAAAAGCATCCCACTTATTATTAACCCCTATTGCAAGCATCCGCAACTACAACAGAAGTATTAAGGTAAACCTAACCATAGCATGAAACATATGGATCCAAATCAGCCCCTTACGAAGCAACACATAAACTAGGGTTTAAGCTTCTGTCACTCTAGCAACCCATCATCTACTTATTATTTCCCAATGCCTTCCTCTAGGCCCAAACAATGGTGAAGTATCATTTAGTCAACATTCACATGACACCACTAGAGGAAAGACAACATACATCTCATCAAAATATCGAACGAATACCAAATTCACATGACTACTTATAGCAAGACTTCTCCCATGTCCTCAGGAACAAACATAACTACTCACAAAGCATATTCATGTTCATAATCAGAGGGGTATTAATATGCATAATGGATCTGAACATATGATCTTCCACCAAGTAAACCAACTAGCATCAACTACAAGGAGTAATCAACACTACTAGCAACCCACAGGTACCAATCTGAGGTTTGGATACAAATATTGGATACAAGAGATGAACTAGGGTTTGAGATGAGATGGTGCTGGTGAAGATGCTGATGGAGATTGACCCCCTCCTGATGAGAGGATCGTTGGTGATGACGATGGTGATGATTTCCCCCCCCCCCTGGAGGGAAGTTTCCCTGGCAGGACAGCTCCGCCGAAGCCCTAGATTAGTTCCGCCAAGGTTCCTCCTCGTGGCGGCGGAGTTTCGCCCCGTGAGCTTGCTTATGATTTTTTTTCCTCGACGAAAGGCTCCATATAGCCAAAGATGGGCATCAGAGGGCCACCAGGGGGCCCACGAGGCCATGGCGTGCCCAGGCGGGTAGGGCGCGCCCCCCACCCTCATGGATGGTAGGTGGTCCCCCTCTAGTACTTCTTTCGCCTAATATTTTTATATATTCTGAAAATAATTCCTGTGGAGTTTCAGGACTTTTGGAGATGTGCAGAATAGGTCTCTAATATTTGCTCCTTTTCCAGCCCCGAATTCTAGCTACCGGCATTCCCCCTCTTCATGTAAACCTTGTAAAATAAGAGAGAATAGGCATAAGTATTGTGACATAATGAGGTGTAATAACAGCCCATAATGCAATAAATATCGATATAAATGCATGATGCAAAATGGACGTATCAGAACCATTTCCCACGCGCATCATCACCTCGTCCTTAGCCAATCTTCGTTTAATCCGTAGCCCCTATTTGGAGTTGCAAATATGAGTAACAGAACCAGTATCAAATACCCAGGCGCTACTACGAGCATTAGTAAGGTACATATCAATAACATGTATATCAAATATACCTTTTACTTTGCCATCCTTCTTATCCGCCAAATACTTGGGGTAGTTCCGCTTCCAATGACCATTCCCTTTGAAGTAGAAGCACTCAGTCTCAGGCTTAGGTCCAGACTTGGGCTTCTTCACTTGAGCAACAACTTGCTTTCCGTTCTTCTTGAAGTTCCCTTTCTTCCTTTGCCCTTTTTCTTGAAACTAGTGGTCTTGTTAACGATCAACACTTGATACTCCTTGATTTCTACCTCCGCAGCCTTTCGCATTAGGAAGAGCTCCGGAATTGTCTTATCCATCCCTTGCATATTGTAGTTCATCATGAAGCTTTTGTAGCTTGGTGGCAGTGATTGAAGAACTCTGTCAATGACACTATCATCAGGAAGATTAACTCCCTGTTGAGTCAAGTGGTTGTGGTACCCAGACATTCTGAGTATATGTTCACTGACAGAACTATTCTCCTCCATTCTGCAGCTATAGAATTTATTGGAGACTTCATATCTCTCAATTGGGGCATTTTCTTGAAATGTTAACTTCAATTCTTGGAACATCTCATATGCTCCATGACATTCAAAACGTCGTTGAAGTCCCGATTCTAAGTCGTACAACATGGCACCCTAAACTATCGAGTAGTCATCAGCTTTGTTCTGCCAGACATTCACAACGTCCGGAGTTGCTCCTGCAATGGGTCTTGCACCTAGTGGTGCTTCCAGGATGTAATTCTTTTGTGCAGCAATGAGGATAATCCTCAAGTTATGGACCCAGTCCATGTAGTTGTGACCATCATCTTTCAACTTAGCTTTCTCTAGGAACGCATTAAAATTCAAGGGAACGGTAGCACGGGTCATTGATCTACAACAACATAGACATGCAAATACTATCAGGTACTAAGTTCATGATAAATTAAAGTTCAATTAATCATATTACTTAAGAACTTCCACTTAGATAGACATCCCACTAGTCATCTAAGTGATCACGTGATCCATATCAACTAAACCATGTCCGATCATCACATGAGATGGAGTAGTTTTCAATGGTGAACATCACTATGTTGATCATATCTACTATATGATTCACGTTCGACCTTTCGGTCTCGGTGTTCTGAGTCCATATCTGCATATGCTAGGCTCGTCAAGTTTAACCCGAGTATTCTGCACGTGCAAAACTGGCTTGCACCCGTTGTATGTGGACGTAGAGCTTATCACACCTGATCATCATGTGGTGTCTCGGCACGATGAACTGTAGCAACGGTGCAATATCTGGGAGAACACTTGTACCTTGAAATTTAGTCAAGGATCATCTTACAGTGCTACCGCCGTACTAAGAAAAATAAGATGCACAAAAGATAAACATCACATGCAAACAAAATAAGTGATATGATATGGCCATCATCATCTTGTGCCTTTGATCTCCATCTCCAAAGCACCGTCATGATCACCATCGTCACTGGCTTGACACCTTGATCTCCATCGTAGCATCGTTGTCGTCTCGCCAACTATTGCTTCTACGACTATCTCTGTCGCTTAGTGATAAAGTAAAGCAATTACATGGCAATTGCATTTCATACAATAAAGCGACAACCATAAGGCTCCTGCCAGTTGCCGATAAATTTTACAAAACATGATCATCTCATACAACAATTTATATCTCATCACATCTTGACCATATCACATCACAACATTGTAGCAACCCGACCTCAGACGGTCAAGTCTCTGTGTATCTGTGCTATCCCCGGATCAGTATGCTTGCACACACAGTACATCAATGTATATATCAAAGTGCAATCACATGTATAAGTAATGAAAAACTAATATATACCTTAAGAATCTCAGCGGAAACAGGCAAACGGGTGTGGAGTCCCATCAACGCCATCGACAAGTTGAGTGCGGACCGTAACTCTATCGTATCACTTACTCATTGGATAATACCTGCAACATAATATGTTGCAGCCATGTAGGTCAGTACATTGAATGTACTGGCAAGTCACACCACAAGAGATGAATAAATGTCCTATTTATACATGCAATATGTCTGGTGGATGGTTCTAAATTTAATTTGTATAAATCTGATTTTTCCCTATCATCAAAAGAATATCTTATTGTTACTACATAATTCATCATAATATGATTGAGATGGTTGCTCCATTCAATCTATACCCAAATTCATTAAAACCCATTAGATTATTTAGAGTGATGAGATTGCTCAATTCCCACTTTCCAGATGCTCAAATTGTCTATAACCGGGGACACGGATAATCGATTAGTTTTACACTCTGCAGAGTTTTGCACACTTTTCCCCACAAGACTCGATCACCTCCTTTGTAGTCCTCGCACTGCCTGGTGTTTGAGAGCCGGAAGATCGAGACATAGTCCTTCTGAAGTGTTCCCTCTTAACCCTGGGTAGACCGGTACACCTACATATATAACTACATCTGCAAGTCTACCACTGTAAGAGGTCACACAACGTACTCAACTAAGCCAGAGCCCATAATAGCTTGTGGCTGTGAAGGTAAGATTCTAGTCATGAAAAGTCGATGAATCCCTTTGAGCTTGGGTGGCAGTCCATAGGGTGATCACACGGGTACTCCGGGATCCCCTGGGCAAGTCCACTGGTTTCTCCAGGGTGCCCCTTACCAATCCACCTAGATGTGTGTTAATGTTGCCACATTAAGGTTACCCTTAATTATTATATCACTCGCAACTTTCACGATCTCACATACCAATCCCCGTCTACAATGGCATAGCAAAAATCCCTACAACGTTGGCGACAAAGAAGTAAAGGCTCAGCCCTACCTCATTGCACTACTAGGTTTATAATATAGCCAACTAACATATTCATGCAAACCCTACATCAAAGGACTAAATGCATATATAAAACATACATATAAAAAAAATATGATCAAGATGTAACTTGCCTTGTACTGTTGATGAAGATGAAATATTCTATTGAGTCGTCTCTCCTTCTCGTTACGATATATCTAACGATATAAGAAAGTACTTTAACACACAACAACATCCAAATAAGGATCCAAATAAAATATTCAAATTACAATACAAAATAAAATACATTCCTACATAAGTTTTTAGGACTTGGTTACGGGTTGAGATAAGATCAAGAATGAAAATATGATATAGGTTTTGTTCTAGGGTTGGGTCAAAGTGAAGATCACGGGCTGAAGAGTTGTGAGGCAAGGTTCTACGACAAAGTCTATAATGAAAATGGTAGATGGAGTTTGTGGCACAAAGATTTATGTTACAAAATGTATGTAACATCTCGTGAAGTTTAAATTTGTATAATGATAGCATATGACCAGAGAGGTTCCTCGTGATCTTCTCAAGAAAGTTGAATCAAGAATCAAATTAAACTAATGATGAAATTGAATTACGATAAAAGAAAAACTATATGAAGTGTTATGGTTGAAACAGTGGCTAGACATAGGTGAATAATTAGGAAAAAAATCTAACAACAAGATATGGACCGAAGGATCAATTTTGCTGAAGGAAACATTTTCAACAGAATTACAGATTAATATATATAGAAAAAAATACTCAAATACAAATTTTAAATTTTTGTCAAATTTAATTTACCAAAAGTGAAATATTTTCGTCTCATGATAAACTTCGTGTTTCAACGAATCCGTGGATATAAAATTTGTCGAATTCAGACTTATGGTCTAGGAGATATGAATTTCCGAAGTTTGGGTATTTCTCTGAAAAACAATTATGGGATTTACACAGTGCTCACCGGAGTTAGTCGCCGGAGTTGGGGAAAAAGGTCACCGGAGTTGAGGAAGAAGACCCCCAACATCAAATAGTAGCACAATGGTGAAGAGGTCGACAAGGGGAGTCCTTCGGATAAGATCACAGGCTCGGACTTGTCCCGTGGCGGCGTGGAGCGGGCGCCGGAGTTGCCGAACTCCGACGAGCAATTGCTCGCAAAGGAGGAGGTTCAGAGAGGGATGTTCAGATGGGCTAGTGAGTGGCCTCGAGGCTCTCATCTGGGTACCTTTTATAGGAGCAGGAGAGATTATAATTCAAGTAAGGGCGTTCGTCCACATTATGGCGTTAATGGCGAACGTTACTGCGCTCTAGGTGGCCATTAGGGCGCGGTTTAGTGTGGGTAACGGAAGGGAAGGAGTTAGGGCGGAGTGGGGGATCCATTCGAGAAAATTGGCTATTTGCCACTTTCGTTATTGGGCTTCACAAAACTGCCACTCTCAACATTGGCTTCGCAAAAATGCCATCCAGCCCGTGTGCACTTTGATTATCATGCCATTTCCTCTTTTCCATTGCTTTCCTTTTTCTTTTCCCATTTTCTACCACCTGACGAGACCAAAATACCCCTAGGCTGTTTCAACCTTATCTGATGCATGTGTGGTTGGGTCGGATTGCTCTGACCTCTTAGGCGCTCGTCCTTGTCTCCGCCATAGCCTGCCGTCGTAGCTTACTGATGCCAGTGCGAGCCATAGTAGCTCACCGGCCTGGCTCCCCCACGCCTACGCCAACAACCATAGCTCGCGGCCGCCCGCTGTTGCTAGCCCAAGCCTGTGCGCGCCGGTGGAGCTCGCCGTCGCCTTGCTTATGCCTGCTCGAGCTCTCGTAGCTCGTCGCCGGTGCTCGTCCAAGTCTGGACGAGCGGGAATAGCTCGCCCTCGCCTCTCTGATGCCTGCACAAGCCGCCGCAGGTCGCCGCCTAGGCCCTACGCGAGCAATCATAGCTCGCCCTCGCCTGCGTGTTGGCGGAGCTCGCCACACGGCATGCTAGAGAGGTGCGCCAGCGACTTCGTGTCCCTGAACACCAGCACCATGGCGACATCAACTGGAGGCCCTTTTGATGGTCCGTGAGGAGGATACGAACGCGTGTGCAGGTGCTGAAAATGTAGAATGCAAGCAACATGTACATCATGTTTGATGTAAGCATTCACTTGTTCTGCAATTTCGAAATTACATTAAGAATAGCATGTCACGTTTTGTTTCATGGCCTCGATCAACTAAGCAACAATACAGGAAAGAAATGCCACAAATTTCAGTCTATAAGCTACTTGCTGCAACCTGTTCTGTTGCACTTGTTGTAGCTTGTTCAAGGACAGGAAATGGAACTGTAGCGTGTGGTGGCAAAAACATGTAGACCTCAAATTCTAGTATATTGGCAAAGGAGATACATGTAAATACTACAACCATGATTCAGAGATTAATGCACGGGAGAAGTTAGTAGATCATACAATCAAGAGGCACACGAACAAATCATAAGGAGAAGCTAGCTGGTGCTAGTAGTTATTCTAGTGTCTCATAGTACAAGGGGAAAAGCAGTGCGTCCTCGCTCCTCTATTCTAGAGAGGAAGCCAGATAAGTATGCCACACAGATCCACTAGATGTTTCAGAGGGTAAGTGAGTGAGTGCACACGGTTGAAAAAACAAGAAAAGAAGAAATAAAACAAAAGCTCACTGACTTTGACCATCCTTGGCAATGTATCAGTTTATTAACTTACAGATGGCCTTTGCCTACATCATAGATTAATCTGAAGAGGGTTCACATCTCACAAAATAAAACGACTGTTCATAGATAAAACTGAAACGAGTTCACAGCTCAAAAAATATAGCTCACGACTCACGGAAATTGGAGAAACTGAGTTCACATAGAAGAAAACTACTTGTGAGTTCACATCTCAAATAACTGTAACATCAATTGCATAGAAATCATTCATCCAATCTGTAGCTTCCTCTTTGGAGTCAACTTCTTTGATGGAGCTGCAGTGGGCATCCTCTCTGGAGTAGTTGTTGTGCCTTGTGAAGAAGTACCCTCTCCCAGCAAGAAAGCAAGGCGGATGCACATATATGTGTTATCACCATGAGATGAATAGTTTGCTTCTCATTTTTATATTATTCAACATAGAGATTTTTGTCGTTGTTGATTACCTTCTAGTGACCATGCCTGGGTTGTTTTGTAGTATTTGTTCTCTAGTTCGCCTTTGCGGAGTGCTAGGTTCGGCTGGCCTAGCTTTTGTAACATTCTTTCTAGGCTTCCTCTTCCTGCAAATTAGACAAAAAATATTTTACCATGAGGTGATAATTTAAGCTTTGATATATAGAAAGAAAAAACACTTGCCTCTTTTTGGTTCCATTCAGTGGGCACTTGTAACTAGCTTGGCTATGACCCTTTTCACCACATTTCTTGCAAGTCACTGGGCCTCCAATCATTTTCTTCCCCTTAGAATTCATTGGAGCAGTGCTACCATCATTGGAGCCATCATTGACACCATCATTGGCGCCTTTCTTCTGGTGGCCACCTTCAAGACACCCTTTGATCCTCAATTTTCTGTTCCTTCCTTTATTTCTTTTTGCAAGTGGTGCCCCCACGGAAAATGGCAGCTCCACCCATGGCCACTGTGATTTATTTGTCATTGGCTGAATCTCTCTCCTGTAAGCCGCCTTGAATCTGTCCACAGAGTAGTACTTGTGCACAAACTTCTCAAGGTCTACTCTCTTTTGTGAGGTCACAAATGCCAAGACATGTTGACAAGGCTTACCAGTGTGCTGCCATTCAAGACAAGTACATGTTTGCTGATTTAGCTTCACAATATGCCTTTCACAATTCTTGCTATTGTCCCACACCTCTGCACTCCAATTGGCAGATTCCACAACTTTCAAATGCCCCAAACATCTTGTATTTGCCCTCAGCTGAACCATAATTGCAGGCAGTATCCGTCCAGATAGAAGTCTTTCTCCAATCCTTCTACTCTTCCTCCACAAAAGCATGATCATCTCTCTAATATTGTCAGCTAGTTCAGCAACATGTAAGTCCTTAATGTCCCGGATCCAATTGTTAAAAACTTCCGCTACGTTATTAGTGATGTAGTCACACTTGATATCTGGATTGAAGACACACCTCATCCACTTGAGAGTATGGTATTGACTTAGCCAGTTCCATACCTCATTTGATTCTTTAATAATTTTTTCCATATGTTCTGTGAACACCTCTTCCCTATAAGCCCTTGCTATCGAATACATCCTTCCAAACCCATGGAACCTTTTCACAAAATTCTTCATAAGATGGTAAAAACATTCCCTTTGTTCAACATTCGAGAACACATTCTTCACCGCATTCTCCAAGCCTTTGCATGCATCTATGCACACTGATTCATAAACCAAGTCCAATTGTTTTCTGTCTCAGATGCTATGAACCCAAAAGCAAGTGGATACATCCAATTGAGACCATCAACTGATGTAGCCGAGGCTAAATGGCCATTCCACCTTCCATTCAATGCAGTAGAATCTATACTTAGATGTGGCCTACATCCTTCCAGAAAACCATCAATGCATGGTTTAAGTGCACAAAAACCGATGAAAGTACACATTACCATCTATTTCTAGTACTTCAATATCCACAACACTTCCAGGTGACCTCATGAGTACCTGAGCCTTCCATCTGTATAGCATCTCAAAACTCTCTTCCCATTTACCATTAACCTCAGCGAGAGCTTTTTCTTTTCCCCTCCAAACCGTGTCATATGAAATTGTGACAAGAGTGTTCTTCATGCAATTTTTTCTGTAATTCTTTAGCACCCATACTGGGTGAATCTCTAAGGATACTCACAGCCTTGCTAGCAACCCAGTTCTGAGATGGTGTTATGGTCTTCACCCTGCTGCTTGAAATATAATCATGTTGATAAACTAAGACCGTGACCTGCACATATACAGTTTTAGAAGGAATGGATGTTAGATAGTAAAATAGGACAGACATACCCACATATGTAATTTATAATTAATAAATGGAGGTTAGACAATTATCCATATTTCACCTTTATAGTACATTTGTCATCCTGTAGGCTACCAACAATTCTCCAAGGGCAATCTTCACTTGACTTGCAGAACCCTCTAAATCTCTTTTTATCTGACTTCTCCGTGCCTAGATCAAACTCTTCATTGATGGCAAATTGTCTTATAGCTAACCTGAATTCCTTCATTGATGGATACATAGTGCCAAGGTCCATTTTTGGCTGGTCCTTATCATATGTAATCACTACTTCATTTGGTATTGCATCACTAACAGGAATGGAAGCACCTTCATTATCGGTCCCCTGCTCAAGCATTCTACGATGCTTTGGTTTAGTCTTACTTTTTTCTCTCTTCCTCGTCATCCTTCAAGCCCAAAATCTCACATAGTTGATCCTCACTCACTAGTTCAATTCTACCTTCATCATCATGTGTCTCTACTATTTGTAAGTTATCCCAATCAACTTCTATGATAGGTGGTGTTGGTTGTACAGTTGAAGAAGCCTCAACCAATAAATATGGATTATCAGTACTAGTACTGCTACCAAGCGCGACCTCCGAATCATGCCTATTCTAGACAATTAGGAAAATATGAACACAAGACTGAGTTAGTGATCAGATTTCCACAATGCATGTATCTAGCTCAACTTTGATTATGACAATGCGAAAAATATGTGTAATCATCCTCTAGTTCCTCAAACATAATTTACTACTCCCTCTGTAATTAAGTTTACATTATGAACACTACTTCTATTGTAAATTGACAGCCTATCACTGCCACCAGGATAACAATGAATAAACTACCTCTGTTTAATTAATGCTTACATTATGAGCGCTACTTCTGTTGTAAATTCTTCTCAATAAGATGGTATATCATCATTCATATTTATACATCAATGGTTATCAATAGGGAGTAGATCATGGATGATGAATGTGCTGCCCACAGATTCCATACGTCACATGAGGAGCTTTGTTGAACTGGAGTCAAACGAACAAACCAAGGGAAAGGTAAAACGTAATACCGTCCAGAAAGATTGGGTTCCATGTCGCCACTACGGTACTGGGTGACGGGCAGCACACGACGCCGAGGAGATCGGCGGCACGTGACACCGGGGAGATTGGCGGCACACGGTGTTGAGGCAAATAGCAGCGTCACAATGTCTAGGAGATGGGAGCAGCGTCCAGCGATTGACCCAAGAAGTCTTGGCGACCAGGGATGCGGCAAGCACGGTATTCACGGTGGGCAGCACGCACTTGTCCTCTTCAAGTGTTGATCTGATGCCAAAGGACGTGAAGATAGCTACAGCGGTACTTCGGTCCTTTCAGGTGCCAGAAAATGGAAAAGAAAAATCAAGCAATGAAAAAATAAAAAATGGCATGGTAATCAAAGTGCATACGAACTGGGTGGCATTTTTGCGAAGCCAATGTTGAGAGTGGCAGTTTGGCGAAGCCCGATATTGAAAGTGGCAAATTGCCAATTTTCTTGGATCCGTTCAGAGGGGTTTTGAGCGAGGGAGAGGAAGAGGAGGGGAGGAAGAGGTGGAGGCATCCATGGTTGTTCTTTGTATGTAACATCCCAAATTTTCAATTTGGCATGTTATACATTAGATCATCCTGCATATCATATTTTCTTGCATTTTGGTCGATCCTAGAAATTTCACGCAACTCAAGGACCCTCGGAGAGAGTTGGAGATTTCGTCATTTTCATATTTGAGTTTTCTCAACTTTTGAAAAGAGGATCATTTGATTTATTTATTTCATTTTCAATTATTTTTCTAACATCAAATATGAGAGAGGGGAATAATATGACTTTCCCAAATTCTGGAAAAAAATGAAGAGGTAATAATAAATCAAATCTTCGATTTGTCGGAGTTTTTGCAATTTATTTGGATTAGGGAAAAATGCGTGTTTTCAAAATTTGCACCTAGGCCCCGAGAAAAGTTCATTTTGTTCGACTCATTTTTAGGAGTCGGGAAAAATTTACTTTGGGAGTTTTGGAGTTCGTTTAGATTTTCTTTTCTTTGTTTTTCTGCGCGCGAAACCTTTAAAAAAATATTCCGTGTTGCGCCACCTGGGCCAAGGCCCAGCCGGCCAGGCCAGGCCGGCCTCTCGCGCCCGCGCGTAGCCAGCCGTCGCCGCTGCCCGAAGCTGAGTCCGATTCGGACCCTAGCTTTTCTTGCCCCCTCCCCCAAGTTTTCTCCCCCTCCCCCCTTTAAATACCTAGCTACCCCCCCTCTTCCCACACCACCCCGCGCCGCCTCCCACCCCGCGCAGCCCCGCCGCCCGCGCCTTGCGCCGCCGCCGCCCAACGCCGCCGCCGCTCTCCAGCGCCGCCGCCGCCCAACGCCACCGCCGCCGGAGCCCCCTCGCCGGAGCCTCGCCGGAGGTAGCCGCGCCACGCCACTTTTTCCCCTCGGTTCGGTTTTTCTTATAAACCGTTCCGATTTTCTTTTCGTTCGTTGTTCCGGTTTTTTTCGAAAGCCTAGATCGGTTTTTCGTTTTGTTTTTGGTTAGTGTTTAGCGACCGTTCGCCGGACCGTTCGTCCTAACGAACGTGATCACCGGTTATTCTCGGTTAACGAACATCCGTTCATTTAACCGTTCATCGTTTCCTTTTCGTCGGATTTATTCCGCGATCGCGATCTCAGATCCGATCTTCATTCTAGTCTATCTTCTCGCTCGTTTATCGGAATCAGGTGATTCAAGCGCCTGGAGTTTCGTTTTGAAACCGCCGTTCCGACTAATCAACTTAAACAAGTTTTGCTATGGTAAAATTTTGACCTAGTTTCAAATTTCTAGAACCGAGTTGTTTTCTTCCGCTGTTTGTTTTCCGTTGCTTTGTTCGGTTCGTTCTTTCTTTGCAACCGGAGTTCTTAAGTTGAACTATCTGGTTCGATCTCTTGTTCGAGTTTTACCTGTGCATTAGATGAGTACTTATTGTATGCTTGTTGTTTGTCTGTGATAGATTACCCGGATTGCGCCGCCTGTTACTTCGAATCTCTAGGACTCGTGGATCATCAGCAAGGCAAGTAACAATTTGATCATACCTTTTCTACAACCCAGTTTTATTGCATTAGATCAATCCTCACACATTGCATGATTAGGATCTAATTAAATTGTGGGATGGGAAGTAGATGAGGTAGTACCTATTACTTGTTTATTATGAAACCTTTGGGAGTTACTTCTACGTTTGCTTATTATGCCATGTTATGCTAGTAGACGTGGATTGGGTGAGTGATATCCATGACAGATGTGAGTTTGATAATTTTAATGGTTTATCTAAGGTGGCAACTTAAACACACATCTGGGTGGATTGAGGCACCCGATGTCTATCAGGACTTGCCTGTTTTTCTTTTGGACCGCTACCCAGGCTCAAAGGGATCATAAGATCTTTCATGCTAGAAACTTTCGTGTGCAGCCACAAGACATTATGGGCTCTGGCATAGTTGACTAAGTCATGCAAACTCTTACAGGGTAGACTAGCAGATGTAGGGGAAAGTAGGTGTACCGGTCTATCCATCGTAAGGTGCTAGCGCTTCTGAAAGACTGTGTCTCGGTCATCCGTTTCTCAAACACTGTGTAGTGCGAGAAACCCAACGGAGGCGATCGAGTCTTGTGGGGAAAAGTGCGCAAACCTCTGCAGAGTGTAATAAACTAATCATGATTAGCCGTGTCCCTGGTTATGGACATTTTGAGTATCTAGTACTTGAATATCGTGTGAATCTCATCATGTTACTTATAATTAATATTGTTGGGTTTTAATTGTTCACTTAATTGGGATCGGAATGCTGTCAACCATTCTCGATGTTCAACTACCATGATAGTTAAATAAATTCATTCCTTTGTAGTAGGGAAAAACTGGCTTTACGCAAAACAGTAACCATAGAGCTTTCCACCAGCCAAATATGCATATAGTATAGCTGTTACATTCCATTACTCTCTGTGTGTTACATTGCTAGCATATTCCATGTGCTGACCCGTTTCGGGCTGCAACTTTCATGTTGCAGACTTTTCAGACGATGAGTAAGGTTCTTTTAGGTCATGGTTCTATACTCAGTGATGCCGTTGGAGTTGATGGCCCATTTATCTTCCAAGTCTTCCGCTGTTATCGATATTAGATGGCCTTAAGCCATATTTATTATAATAAGTTCTCTTTTGAGACACCGATGTAATAAGTGTGTGATTGCTACTCTGCTATAAATCCTTCGAAGTACTGTGTGGTGTCAGCATTACTGATCCAGGGATGACACCGGAGCACAGAGACTTGATCCATTCGGGTCGGGTCACCACAGAGATGGTATCAGAGCACACGCTGACTATAGGACACGACCACTAAGTTAAAGCCATAGATCACTACTCTCTCCTCATTTTCTAACTCCTCATCTTTTCTACTCTTTAGGATGAAGGACCCGAAGATCAAGTACGCTCAACCGGATGAAGGCACACCTTTTGGATTTCACTTGAAGGAAGTCACCAAATACCTGAACATTGGATTACCAAGTTTCACGGGAACCTTCAACGCCACTCTGCCTGAAGAGGAGCGCTGGAAGATTCAAGCCCACGTTCCGGGAAGGACATTCGCGCCAATCACGAAGCCCATAGACAGTGTTTTCAATGCACCAACCCGGAGTCTGGGAAAGAGCATGGCAGCCCATATCACCATAGGACGCATTGGAGAAGTTTATCAAGAAGACCTCATGGACACTATCTACCAGATTTGCGGACGCCGAGATGAACAATGGGAGTTAGTCAGCACCAAGAAGGATAGATCCATTGCAGCATTCATCCAGGAGTTAAACCAGCACATTCGACGTCACGAGAACCAGATGTGCAACGATATGATAGAGTTGAAGAATGCGAAGGCAAGGATCATCGAGCTAGAAGGAGAACTGAAGGCTACACGCAAGGACTACATGGACGAGATCGTAGCTCTAGCAAGACACAACGGCGATCTTAAGCAAGAGATTGAAGAACTCAAGAGGGAGTTAGCATCCAGGAAGGAAGACATGTACGTCGCATGTCCGGACAACTACATCATTCTCGACGATACCGATTCGGATCCAAGTGAACCCGATTATGAAGACGAAGCTGGAGCGGACATCATGGAGTCTTCCACCGGTTCAAATTTCTAGATGACCACCAAATATTAGTAGTATTTTCCCCATGTATACACTATAGTTCGAGCACTTTTTCGATAGTTCTAGATCGATTGTAAGCCCTTGTTTGAATTGAATGAAGTGATTTTGTGTGCTTTTGCTCATGTGCATTGGGGTAGTGTTTCCTCTTTAGACCTCACTCTATTCTTAATTCTCATCTTTTCTAAACCCTCAGATGCCTCCGAGACGTGACAGTGGATTTCCACCGGAGCTCACTCAGTTGATCCAGCAACAGAATCAATTGATGTAGATGTTAGTTCAGAACCAGCAAAACAACAACAACAACCCACCTCCACCACCGCCACCTGTTGACCACTTAGCCTGTTTCCTTAGGCTGAATCCGTCGGTGTTTTCTAGTAGCACCGAGCCAATAGTAGCAGACGATTGGCTCCGCAAGATATGAAGGGAGTTGACCACTGCAGGATGCACAGATGGTGAGAAAGTGAAGTTTGCTGCACACCAGCTTGACGGACCCGCGGCAGCATGGTGGGAGAATTTCACAGCCACCTTCCCAGTTGACACTGTCACATGGGATCAGTTCCAGCAAGCTTTCCGCACTACACATGTTTCAGCAGGAGCTATGGCCATGAAGAAGCATGAGTTTCGCAACTTACGCCAAGGAGTAAGGACAGTTGGCCAGTACGTTGATGATTTCAGCAAGTTAGCACGTTATGCCCCAGATGACGTTGCTACGGATGCAACCAAGCAGGAGAAGTTTCTGGAAGGATTGAATGATGAGTTAAGCATGCAGTTGATGGTAGCAAGTTTCAACAACTACTAGGAGTTGGTAGATCGTGCCATCATGATTGAAGGGAAGCATCAGCTAATTGAGAACTGAAGAGGAAGTATGGACAGGGGAAGTATAACTCTGGAGCCCAGCAGAAGCCCCATTTTACCCCTAAATCGGGATTTCAGTTTCAGCATACCCATGGAGGAGGTAGTTCGCACAACCATAATGGCCACAAAAATGGTAATGGGAATGGAGGAAGCAACGGCTAGAACCGGACCACCCCAACAACCCCAGCCAAGAGAGATCTGAGTCAAGTCACCTGTTTCAAGTGTTCCAAGACCGGACATTATGCTAATGAATGTCCTGAAGGCCAGAATGGAAATGGCAATGGAAGCTCAGGGAAGAAGCCGAACCCTTTCAATAGGGGACAGGTGAACCACGTTAATGTGGAGGAGGTTGAAGATCAGCCTGATGTAGTAATCGGTAAGTTTTTGGTTAAGTCATTTACCGCACTCGTTCTTTTCGATACTGGTGCATCACATTCATACATATCAAGGGGATTTGTGGAAAAATATAGCCTGCCCACTAGGATTCTTAAAACTCCTATGCTAGTAAGCTCGCCAGGAGCAGAGTACATGGCCAGACAAGGATGTTTTCAAGTGCCATTAAGCATAGGAAGGCATGTTTTCCCAACAGATTTAATTATTCTGGAATCCCAGGGTCTGGATGTAATTCTCGGTATGGATTGGCTGTCGATGTATGGAGGAAACATCGATTGTGCTAGTAAGTCAATTTTGCTTACAACGCCAGAAGGAAGAAGGATCAAGTATGTATCCCGGCATGTGCCAAATAGGACACAAGTAAATTGCCTAACAGGAGTTGTGCAGGAGGAAGTACCAGTGGTAAAGGATTTTCCTGATGTATTTCCAGAAGAGTTGCCAGGCATGCCACCGGATAGAGACATTGAGTTTTTGATTGAGTTATTGCCAGGTACAGGCCCAATATCAAAGAGACCATACCGGATGCCAGCAAAGGATTTGGTAGAAATTAAGAATCAGATTGAGGAGTTACTGGAGAAAGGTTACATACGCCCAAGTTCTTCGCCTTGGGGATCACCCGTACTTCTAGTGGAGAAGAAGGATGGATCATTACAGATGGTTGTTGATTATCGTGGATTGAACGAAGTAACAATCAAAAACAAGTACCCACTGCCAATGATAAATGATCTGTTTGATCGTTTGCAAGGAGCTAAAGTGTTTTCCAAGATCGATTTGCGATCAGGGTACCACCAGTTGAAGATTCGAGAGCAGGACATACCTAAGACAGCATTCATCACAAGATATGGACTGTATGAGTATACCGTTATGTCATTTGGATTGACTAACGCACCTGCCTATTTTATGAACCTAATGAACAAGGTGTTTATGGAGTTTTTGGATAAGTTCGTCATAGTGTTCATTGATGATATCCTGGTTTATTCAAGGAATGAAGAAGAGCATAAGGAACATTTGCGTTTGGCTTTGGAGAAACTAAGGGAACATCAGTTATATGCCAAATTTAGCAAATGTGAGTTTTGGTTGAAGGAAGTAGGATTCCTTGGACACGTTATATCTGGAGAAGGGATAGCAGTTGACCCCGCAAAGGTTGAGACCGTAACCGAATGGGAAGCACCAACGACAGTTGGAGAGATCCGGAGTTTTCTTGGACTCGCAGGATACTATCGGAGATTTATTGAGAACTTTTCAAAGATTGCAAAGCCTATGACGGAGTTGTTGAAGAAGGATACCAAGTTCAAATGGACTGAGGAGTGTGAGGCTAGTTTTCAGGAGTTGAAGAAATGATTGGTCACCTCACCAGTGTTGATTTTGCCAGATCAGACCAAGGATTATGAGGTGTATTGCGACGCTTCACGTCGAGGACTTGGAGCAGTGCTTATGCAGGAAGGGAGAGTTGTTTCGTATGCTTCACGACAACTGAAGCCTCATGAGTTGAATTACGCCACACATGATTTGGAGTTAGCAGCCGTAGTGCATGCATTGAAGACATGGAGACATTTTCTCATTGGAAATCATTGTGAGGTGTACACGGATCACAAGAGTTTGAAGTACATTTTCACGCAGAAGGAGTTGAATCTCAGACAAAGGAGATGGTTGGAGCTCATCAAGGATTATGATATGAGATTGCATTACCATCCCGGTAAAGCTAATGTAGTAGCTGACACATTGAGTCGCAAGAGCCACGTCAATATGTTAATAACGGAGGGAATACCCAAGGAGTTATTAGAAAACCTTCGTGAACTAAGTTTAGAGATAGTTCCAAAAGGCTATGTAGCAGAATTGGAGATTCAATCAACATTGATGGCTAAAATCAGAGAGGTCAGAAATCTGACAAGGAAATTGCTGCTATAAAGGAGAAACTAAGCAAAGGAAAAGCAAAGGGATTTCGTGAGGATGAGCACGATACCCTATGGTTTGAGGACCGTGTTTATGTGCCCAATGACCCGGAGATCAGGAAGTTGATTCTGCAAGAGGCACATGATTCACCCTATTCGATTCACCCAGGAAATACCAAGATGTATTTGGATTTAAAGGAGACATTCTGGTGGACCGGAATGAAGAAGGATATTGCAGCATTTGTAGTAGTTTGTGACGTATGTCATAGAGTAAAGGCACAACATCAGAAGCCAGCCGGATTGTTGCAACCATTGCCGGTACCCGAATGGAAGTGGGATAAGATAGGCATGTATTTTATCACAGGACTACCCAGAACGAAGGCAGGTTATGACTCGATATGGGTAGTAGTTGATCGTTTGACGAAGGTAGCACATTTCATCCCAGTTAAGTGTTGGGGAACGCAGTAATTTCGAAAATTTTCCTACGCACACGCATGATCATGGTGATGCACAGCAACGAGAGGGGAGAGTGTTGTCTACGTACCAACGCAGACCGACTGCGGAAGCGATCACACAACGTAGAGGAAGTAGTCGTACGTCTTCTTCCCGATCCGACCGATCCAAGCACCATTACTCCGGCACCTCTGAGTTCTTAGCACACGTTCAGCTCGATGACGTTCCTCGGGCTCCGATCCAGCAAAGCGTCGAGGAAGGGTTCCGTCAGCACGACGGCGTGGTGACGATCTTGATGTACTACCGACGCAGGGCTTCGCCTAAGCACTACAACGGTATGATCGAGGTGGAATATGGTGGCAGGGGGCACCGCACACGGCTAAGGAACGATCTCAAGGATCAACTTGTGTGTCTTGGGGTGTCCCCTGCCCCCGTATATAAAGGTTGGAGGAAGGGGGGCCGGCCGGCCAGGGAGAGGGAGGCGCAGGGGAGTCCTACTCCCACTGGGAGTAGGACTCCTCCCTCCAATCCTAATCCAATTAGGACTCTCGGGGGGAAAGGAGAAAGAGGGGGGGCGGCCCCTTCTCCTAGTCCTACTAGGACTTGGGGAAAGGGGGGGGGGCGCCGGCCAGCTTATGGGCTGCCCCTTTTCTCTTTTTCCACTAAGGCCCAATAGGCCCATTAGTCTCCCGGGGGGTTCTGGTAACCCTCCCGGTATTCCGGTAAAATCCCGATTTCACCCGGAACACTTCCTATGTCCAAACATAGGCTTCCAATATATCAATCTTTACGTCTCGACCATTTCGAGACTCCTCGTCATGTCCGTGATCTCATCCGGGACTCCGAACAACCTTCGGTACATCAAAATGCATAAACTCATAATAACTGTCATCATAACGTTAAGCGTGCGGACCCTACGGTTCGAGAACAATGTAGACATGACCGAGACACGTCTCCGGTCAATAACCAATAGCGGGACCTGGATGCCCATATTGGCTCCTACATATTCTACGAAGATCTTTATCGGTCAGACCGCATAACAACATACGTTGTTCCCTTTGTCATCGGTATGTTACTTGCCCGAGATTTGATCGTCGGTATCCAATACCTAGTTCAATCTCATTACCAGCAAGTCTCTTTACTCGTTCCGTAATACATCATCTCACAACTAACATATTAGTTGTAGTGCTTGCAAGGCTTATGTGATGTGCATTACCGAGAGGGCCCAGAGATACCTCTCCGACAATCGGAGTGACAAACCCTAATCTCGAAATACGCCAACCCAACATCTGCCATTGGAGACACCTGTAGTACTCCTTTATAATCACCCAGTTACGTTGTGACGTTTGGTAGTACCCAAAGTGTTCCTCCGGTAAACGGGAGTTGCATAATCTCATAGTTATAGGAACATGTATAAGTCATGAAGAAAGCAATAGCAACATACTAAACGATCGGGTGCTAAGCTAATGGAATGGGTCATGTCAATCAGATCATTCTACTAATGATGTGACCTCGTTAATCAAATAACAACTCTTTGTTCATGGTTAGGAAACGTAACCATCTTTGATTAATGAGCTAGTCAAGTAGAGGCATACTAGTGACACTCTGTTGGTCTATGTATTCACACATGTATTATGTTTCCGGTTAATACAATTCTAGCATGAATAATAAACATTTATCATGATATAAGGAAATAAATAATAACTTTATTATTGCCTCTAGGGCATATTTCCTTCAGTCTCCCACTTGCACTAGAGTCAATAATCTAGATTACACAGTAATGATTCTAACACCCATGGAGCCTTGGTGCTGATCATGTTTTGCTCGTGGAAGAGGCTTAGTCAACGGGTCTGCAACATTCAGATCCGTATGTATCTTGCAAATCTCTATGTCTCCCACCTGGACTAAATCCCGGATGGAGTTGAAGCGTCTCTTGATGTGTTTGGTTCTTTTGTGAAATCTGGATTCCTTTGCCAAGGCAATTGCACCAGTATTGTCACAGAAGATTTTCATGGGACCCGATGCACTAGGTATGACACCTAGATCGGATATGAACTCCTTCATCCAGACTCCTTCGTTCGCTGCTTCCGAAGCAGCTATGTACTCTGCTTCACATGTAGATCCCGCTACGACGCTTTGTTTAGAACTGCACCAACTGACAGCTCCACCGTTTAAAGTAAACACGTATCCGGTTTGCGATTTAGAATCGTCCGGATCAGTGTCAAAGCTTGCATCAACGTAACCTCTTACAGTGAGCTCTTTGTCACCTCCATATACGAGAAACATATCCTTAGTCCTTTTCAGGTATTTCAGGATGTTCTTGACCGCTGTCCAGTGATCCATTCCTGGATTACTTTGGTACCTCCCTGCTAAACTTATAGCAAGGCACACATCAGGTCTGGTACACAGCATTGCATACATGATAGAGCCTATGGCTGAAGCATAGGGAACATCTTTCATTTTCTCTATCTTCTGCAGTGGTCGGGCATTGAGTCTGACTCAACTTCATACCTTGTAACACAGGCAAGAACCCTTTCTTTGCTTGATCCATTTTGAACTTCTTCAAAATCTTGTCAAGGTATGTGCTTTGTGAAAGTCCAATTAAGCGTTTTGATCTATCTCTATAGATCTTTATGCCTAATATGTAAGCAGCTTCCCCGAGGTCTTTCATCGAAAAACTTTTATTCAAGTATCCCTTTATGCTATCCAGAAATTCTATATCATTTCCAATCAGCAATATGTCATCCACATATAATATTAGAAATGCTACAGAGCTCCCACTCACTTTCTTGTAAATACAGGCTTCTCCAAAAGTCTGTATAAAGCCAAATGCTTTGATCACACTATCAAAGCGTTTATTCCAACTCCGAGATGCTTGCACCAGTCCATAAATGGATCGCTGGAGTTTGCATACTTTGTTAGCTCCCTTTGGATCGACAAAACCTTCTGGTTGTATCATATACAACTCTTCTTCCAGAAATCCATTCAGGAATGCAGTTTTGACATCCATCTGCCATATTTCATAATCATAAAATGCGGCAATTGCTAACATAATTCTGACGGACTTAAGCATCGCTACGGGTGAGAAGGTCTCATCGTAGTCAACTCCTTGAACTTGTCGAAAACCTTTCGCGACAAGTCGAGCTTTATAGACAGTAATGTTACCGTCAGCGTCAGTCTTTTTCTTGAAGATCCATTTATTCTCAATTGCTTGCCGATCATCGGGCAAGTCAACCAAAGTCCATACTTTGTTTTCATACATGGATCCCATCTCAGATTTCATGGCCTCAAGCCACTTTGCGGAATCTGGGCTCACCATCGCTTCTTCATAGTTCGTAGGTTCATCATGATCTAGCATCATGACTTCCAGAACTGGATTACCGTACCACTCTGGTGCGGATCTCACTCTGGTTGATCTACGTGGTTCAGTAGTATCTTGTTCTGAAGCTTCATGATCATCATCATTAGCTTCCTCACTGATTGGTATAGGTGTCGCAGAAACAGTTTTCTGTGATGTACTATTTTCCAATAAGGGAGCAGGTACAGTTACCTCGTCAAGTTCTACTTTCCTCCCACTCACTTCTTTCCAGAGAAACTCCTTCTCTAGAAAGTTTCCGAATTTAGCAACAAAAGTCTTGCCTTCGGATCTGTGATAGAAGGTGTATCCAATAGTTTCCTTTGGATATCCTATGAAGACACATTTCTCCGATTTGGGTTCGAGCTTATCAGGTTGAAGCTTTTTCACATAAGCATCGCAGCCCCAAACTTTAAGAAACGACAAATTTGGTTTCTTGCCAAACCATAGTTCATAAGGTGTCGTCTCAACGGATTTTGATGGTGCCCTATTTAACGTGAATGCGGCCGTCTCTAAAGCATAACCCCAAAACGATAGCGGTAAATCAGTAAGAGACATCATAGATCGCACCATATCTAGTAAAGTACGATTACGACGTTCGGACACACCATTACGTTGTGGTGTTCCGGGTGGCGTGAGTTGCGAAACTATTCCACAATTTTTCAAATGTACACCAAACTCGTAACTCAAATATTCTCCTCCACGATCAGATCGTAGAAACTTTATTTTCTTGTTACGATGATTTTCAACCTCACTCTGAAATTCTTTGAACTTTTCAAATATTTCAGACTTATGTTTCATTAAGTAGATATACCCATATCTGCTTAAATCATCTGTGAAGGTGAGAAAATAACGATATCCGCCACGAGCCTCAATATTCATCGGACCACATACATCGGTATGTATGATTTCCAATAAATCTGTTGCTCTCTCCATAGTACCGGAGAACGGTGTTTTAGTCATCTTGCCTATGAGGCACGGTTCGCAAGTACCAAGTGATTCATAATCAAGTGGTTCCAAAAGCCCATCAGTATGGAGTTTCTTCATGCGCTTTACACCGATATGACCCAAACGGCAGTGCCACAAATAAGTTGCACTATCATTATTAACTTTGCATCTTTTGGCTTCTACATTATGAATATGTGTATCACTATCATCGAGATTCAATAAGAATAGACCACTCTTCAAAGGTGCATGACCATAAAAGATATTATTCATATAAATAGAACAACCATTATTCTCTGATTTAAATGAATAACCGTCTCGCATTAAACAAGATCCAGATATAATGTTCATGCTCAACGCTGGCACCAAATAACAATTATTTAGGTCTAATATTAATCCCGAAGGTAGATGTAGAGGTAGCGTGCCGACCGCGATCACATCGACTTTGGAACCGTTTCCCACGCGCATCGTCACCTCGTCCTTTGCTAGCGTCCGCTTATTCCGTAGTCCCTGTTTCGAGTTGCAAATATTAGCAACAGAACCAGTATCAAATACCCAGGTGCTACTGCGAGCTCTAGTAAGGTACACATCAATGACATGTATATCACATATACCTTTGCTCACTTTGCCATCCTTCTTATCCGCCAAATACTTGGGGCAGTTCCGCTTCCAGTGACCAGTCTGCTTGCAGTAGAAGCACTCAGTTTCAGGCTTAGGTCCAGACTTGGGTTTCTTCTCCTGAGCAGCAACTTGCTTGCTGTTCTTCTTGAAGTTTCCCTTCTTCTTCCCTTTGCCCTTTTTCTTGAAACTAGTGGTTTTGCTAACCATCAACACTTGATGCTCCTTCTTGATTTCTACCTCCGCAGCTTTCAGCATTGCGAAGAACTCGGGAATAGTCTTGTTCATCCCTTGCATATTATAGTTCATCACGAAGCTCTTGTAGCTTGGTGGCAGTGATTGGAGAATTCTGTCAATGACGCAATCATCTGGAAGATTAACTCCCATCTGAATCAAGTGATTATTATACCCAGACATTTTGAGTATATGCTCACTGACAGAACTGTTCTCCTCCATCTTGCAGCTATAGAACTTATTGGAGACTTCATGTCTCTCAATTCGGGCATTTGCTTGAAATATTAAATTCAACTCCTGGAACATCTCATATGCTCCATGACGTTCAAAACGTCGTTGAAGTCCCGAGTCTAAGCCGTAAATCATGGCACACTGAACTATCGAGTAGTCATCAGCTTTGCTCTGCCAGACGTTCACAACATCTGGCGTTGCTCCAGCAACAGGCCTGTCACCCAGCGGTGCTTCCAGGACGTAATTCTTCTGTGCAGCAGTGAGGATAATCCTCAGGTTATGGACCCAGTCCGTGTAATTGCTACCATCATCTTTCAACTTTGCTTTCTCAAGGAACGCATTAAAATTCAACGGAACAATAGCACGAGCCATCTATCTACAATTAACATAAACAAGCAAGATACTATCAGGTACTAAGTTCATGATAAGTTTAAGTTCAGTTAATCAAATTACTTAGGAACTCCCACTTAGATAGACATCCCTCTAATCTTCTAAGTGATCACGTGATCCAAATCAACTAAACCATAACCGATCATCACGTGAGATGGAGTAGTTTTCAATGGTGAACATCGTTATGTTGATCATATCTACTATATGATTCACGCTTGACCTTTCGGTCTCCGTGTTCCGAGGCCATATCTGTATATGCTTGGCTCGTCAAGTATAACCTGAGTATTCTGCGTGTGCAACTGTTTTGCACCCGTTGTATTTGGACGTAGAGCTTATCACACCCGATCATCACGTGGTGTCTGGGCACGACGAACTTTGGCAACGGTGCATACTCAGGGAGAACACTTCTTGATAATTTTAGTGAGAGATCATCTTATAATGCTACCGTCAATCAAAGCAAGATAAGATGCATAAAAGGGATAAACATCACATGGAATCAATATAAGTGATATGATATGGCCATCATCATCTTGTGCTTGTGATCTCCATCTCCGAAGCACCGTCATGATCACCATCGTCACCGGCGCGACACCTTGATCTCCATCGTAGCATCGTTGTCGTCTCGCCAATCTTATGCTTACACGACTATCACTACCGTTTAGTAATAAAGTAAAGCATTACATCGCGATTGCATTGCATACAATAAAGCGACAACCATATGGCTCCTGCCAGTTGCCGATAACTCGGTTACAAAACATGATCATCTCATACAATAAAATCAGCATCATGCCTTGACCATATCACATCACAACATACCCTGCAAAAACAAGTTAGACGTCCTCTACTTTGTTGTTGCAAGTTTTACGTGGCTGCTACGGGCTTAAGTAAGAACTCATCTCACCTACGCATCAAAACCACAACGATAGTTCGTCAAATAGACTCCGTTTTAACCTTCTCAAGGACCGGGCGTAGTCACACTTGGTTCAACTAAAGTTGGAGAGACAGTCTTCCGCAAGCCATCTGTGTGCAAAGCACGTCGAGGGAACCGGTCTCGCGTAAGAGTACGCGTAAGGTTGGTCCGGATCGTCTCACCCAACAATACCGCCGAACCAAAGTATGACATGCTGGTAGGCAGTATGACTTGTATCGCCCACAACTCACTTGTGTTCTACTCGTGCAAATAACATCAAACCATAAAACCAGGCTCGGATGCCACTGTTGGGGAACGCAGTAATTTCGAAAAATTTCCTACGCACACGCAAGATCATGGTGATGCACAGCAACGAGAGGGGAGAGTGTTGTCTACGTACCAACGCAGACCGACTGCGGAAGCGATCACACAACATAGAGGAAGTAGTCGTACGTCTTCTTCCCGATCCGACCGATCCAAGCACCGTTACTCCGGCACCTCCGAGTTCTTAGCACACGTTCAGCTCGATGACGTTCCTCGGGCTCCGATCCAGC
This sequence comes from Triticum monococcum, assembly GCA_034509565.1. NCBI lineage: Eukaryota > Viridiplantae > Streptophyta > Magnoliopsida > Poales > Poaceae > Triticum > Triticum monococcum. The sequence continues at coordinate 68,393,571 of CM067843.1, read as the reverse complement.
AAAGCGTCGAGGAAGGGTTCCGTCAGCACGACGGCGTGGTGACGATCTTGATGTACTACCGATGCAGGGCTTCGCCTAAGCACTACAACTGTATGATCGAGGTGGAATATGGTGGCAGGGGGCACCGCACACGGCTAAGGAACGATCTCAAGGATCAACTTGTGTGTCTTGGGGTGTCCCCTGCCCCCGTATATAAAGGTTGGAGGAAGGGGGCCGGCCGGCCAGGGAGAGGGAGGCGCAGGGGAGTCCTACTCCCACCGGGAGTAGGACTCCTCCCTCCAATCCTAATCCAATTAGGACTCTCGGGGGGAAAGGAGAAAGAGGGGGGGCCGGCCCCTTCTCCTAGTCCTACTAGGACTTCGGGAAAGGGGGGGGGGCGCCGGCCAGCTTATGGGCTGCCCCTTTTCTCTTTTTCCACTAAGGACCAATAGGCCCATTAGTCTCCCGAGGGGTTCCGGTAACCCTCCCGGTATTCCGGTAAAATCCCGATTTCACCCGGAACACTTCCTATGTCCAAACATAGGCTTCCAATATATCAATCTTTACGTCTCGACCATTTCGAGACTCCTCGTCATGTCCGTGATCTCATCCGGGACTCCGAACAACCTTCGGTACATCAAAATGCATAAACTCATAATAACTATCATCGTAACGTTAAGCGTGCGGACCCTACGGTTCGAGAACAATGTAGACATGACCGAGACACGTCTCCAGTCAATAACCAATAGCGGGACCTGGATGCCCATATTGGCTCCTACATATTCTACGAAGATCTTTATCGGTCAGACCGCATAACAACATACGTTGTTCCCTTTGTCATCGGTATGTTACTTGCCCGAGATTCGATCGTCGGTATCCAATACCTAGTTCAATCTTGTTACCGGCAAGTCTCTTTACTCGTTCTGTAATACATCATCTCACAACTAGCATATTAGTTGTAGTGCTTGCAAGGCTTATGTGATGTGCATTACCGAGAGGGCCCAGAGATACCTCTCCGACAATCGGAGTGACAAACCCTAATCTCGAAATTCGCCAACCCAACATCTGCCATTGGAGACACCTGTAGTACTCCTTTATAATCACCCAGTTACGTTGTGATGTTTGGTAGTACCCAAAGTGTTCCTCCGGTAAACGGGAGTTGCATAATCTCATAGTTATAGGAACATGTATAAGTCATGAAGAAAGCAATAGCAACATACTAAACGATCGGGTGCTAAGCTAATGGAATGGGTCATGTCAATCAGATCATTCTACTAATGATGTGACCTCGTTAATCAAATAACAACTCTTTGTTCATGGTTAGGAAACGTAACCATCTTTGATTAACGAGCTAGTCAAGTAGAGGCATACTAGTGACACCCTGTTGGTCTATGTATTCACACATGTATTATGTTTCCGGTTAATACAATTCTAGCATGAATAATAAACATTTATCATGATATAAGGAAATAAATAATAACTTTATTATTGCCTCTAGGGCATATTTCCTTCATTAAGACCACTTACACCAGTGCTAAGTTGGCAAAGATATACATGACTAGAATCATTTGTTTGCATGGAGTTCCAAGGAGTATTATATCAGACAGAGGAACCCAATTTACCTCAAAGTTTTGGAATCAGTTGCATGAAACCTTGGGAACCCGGCTAGAGTTCAACACCGCTTTTCATCCGCAGACAGATGGACAAACGGAGAGAGTCAATCAGATTTTGGAAGATATGCTGAGAGCTTATGCACTAGATTATGGATCTAGTTGGGACGATAACTTGCCGTATGCGGAGTTTTCTTATAACAACAGTTACCAAACCAGTTTGAAGATGGCACCTTTCGAAGCTTTGTACGGAAGGAGGTGCAGGACACCGTTGTCATGGGACGAAGTTGGAGATCGTCAGCTCTTTGGACCGGATTTGATTAAGGAGTCTGAACGGAAAGTTAAGTTGATACGCGATAGGCTCGAGGTAGCCCAATCCAGGCAGAAGAGCTACGCAGATTCTAAATGCAAGGAGACAGTTTCCGAAACCGGAGACAGAGTGTATCTCCGAGTATCCCCACTACGAGGAGTTAAGCGCTTTGGAGTTAAGGGAAAATTTGCACCGCGATTCGTTGGACCATATAAGATCTTGCAGCGTATGGGAGAAGTCGCGTATAAGTTGGAATTACTAGAGGGACTGTCAGGAGTTCATGACGTATTCCATGTTTCACAGCTGAAGAAATGTCACGCCGAGATGGCGGAGGTACCGTTAAGAGATACCGTGCCGCTTGAAGCAATTCAGTTAAAGGACGACTTAACGTATGAGGAGAAACCAGTCAAGATTCTCGAGTTTGCCAGTAGAGTTACCCGCAGCAAGGTTATCAAGTTTTGTAAAGTTCAGTGGAACCACCACTCAGAGGATGAAGCCACCTGGGAGAGAGAAGAAGATTTGCTCAAGGACCACCCTCACCTATTTTCTAGCCAACCCGAATCTTGAGGGCGAGATTCATCTTAAGGGGGGTAGGTCTATAACATCCCAAATTTTCAATTTGGCATGTTATACATTAGATCATCCTGCATATCATATTTTCTTGCATTTTGGTCGATCCTAGAAATTTCACGCAACTCAAGGACCCTCGGAGAGAGTTGGAGATTTCGTCATTTTCATATTTGAGTTTTCTCAAATTTTGAAAAGAGGATCATTTGATTTATTTATTTCATTTTCAATTATTTTTCCAACATCAAATATGAGAGAGGGGAATAATATGAATTCCCCAAATTCTGGAAAAAAATGAAGAGGTAATAATAAATCAAATCTTGGATTTGTCGGAGTTTTTGCAATTTATTTGGATTAGGGAAAAATGCGTGTTTTCAAAATTTGCACCTAGGCCCCGAGAAAAGTTCATTTTGTTCGACTCATTTTTAGGAGTCGGGAAAAATTTACTTTGGGAGTTTTGGAGTTCGTTTAGATTTTCTTTTCTTTGTTTTCTGCGTGCGAAACCTTTAAAAAAAATATTCCGCGTCGCGCCACCTGGGCCAAGGCCCAGCCGGCCAGGCCAGGCCGGCCTCTCGCGCCTGCGCGTAGCCAGCCGTCGCCGCCGCCCGAAGCTGAGTCCGATTCGGACTCTAGCTTTTCTTGCCCCCTCCCCCAAGTTTTCTCCCCCCTCCCCCCTTTAAATACCTAGCTACCCCCCCTCTTCCCACATCACCCCGCGCCGCCTCCCACCCCGCGCAGCCCCGCCGCCCGCGCCTTGCGCCGCCGCCGCCGCCCCCTAGCGCCGCCGCCGCCCAACGCCACCGCCGCCGGAGCCCCCTCGCCGGAGCCTCACCGGAGGTAGCCGCGCCACTTTTTCCCCTCGGTTCGGTTTTTCCTATAAACCGTTCCGGTTTTCTTTTCGTTCGTTGTTTCGGTTTTTTTCTAAACCCTAGATCGGTTTTCCGTTTTGTTTTCGGTTAGTGTTTAGCGACCGTTCGCCAGACCGTTCGTCCTAACAAACGTGATCACCGGTTATTCTCGGTTAATGAACGTCTGTTCGTTTAACCGTTCGTCGTTTCCTTTTCGTCGGATTTATTCTGCGATCGCGATCTCAGATCCGATCTTCGTTCTAGTCTATCTTCTCGCTCGTTTATCGGAATCAGGTGATTCAAGCGCCTGGAGTTTCGTTTCGAAACCGCCGTTCCGACTAATCAACTTAAACAAGTTTTGCTATGGTAAAATTTTGACCTAGTTTCAAATTGCTAGAACCGAGTTGTTTTCTTCCGCCGTTTGTTTTCCGTTGCTTTGGTCGGTTCGTTCTTTCTTTGCAACCGGAATTCTTAAGTTGAACTATCTGGTTCGATCTCTTGTTTGAGTTTTACCTGTGCATTAGATGAGTACTTATTGTATGCTTGTTGTTTGTCTGCGATAGATTACCCGGATTGCGCCGCCTATTACTTTGAATCTCTAGGACTCGCGGATCATCGGCAAGGCAAGTAACACTTTGATCATACCTTTTCTACAACCCAGTTTTATTGCATTAGATCAATCCTCACACATTGCATGATTAGGATCTAATTAAATTTTGGGATGGGAAGTAGATGAGGTAGTACCTATTACCTGTTTATTATGAAACCTTTGGGAGTTACTTCTACGTTTGCTTATTATGCCATGTTATGCTAGTAGACGTGGATTGGGTGAGTGATATCCATGACAGATGTGAGTTTGATAATTTTAATGGTTTATCTAAGGTGGCAACTTAAACACACATCTGGGTGGATTGAGGCACCTGATGTCTATCAGGACTTGCCTGTTTTTCTTTTGGACTGCCACCCAGGCTCAAAGGGATCATAAGATCTTTCATGCTAGAAACTTCTGTGTGCAGCCACAAGCCATTATGGGCTCTGGCATAGTTGACTAAGTCGTGCGAACTGTTACAGGGTAGACTAGCAGATGTAGGGGAAAGTAGGTGTACCGGTCTATCCATCGTAAGGTGCTAGCGCTTCTGAAAGACTGTGTCTCGGTCATCCGTTTCTCAAACACCGTGTAGTGCGAGAAACCCAACGAAGGCGATCGAGTCTTGTGGGGAAAAGTGCGCAAACCTCTGCAGAGTGTAATAAACTAATCATGATTAGCCGTGTCCCCGGTTATGGACATTTTGAGTATCTAGTACTTGAATATCATGTGAATCTCATCATGTTACTTATAATTAATATTGTTGGGTTTTAATTGTTCACTTAATTGGGATCGGAATGCTGTCAACCATTCTCGATGTTCAACTACCATGATAGTTAAATAAATTCATTCCTTTGTAGTAGGGAAAAACTGGCTTTACGCAAAACAATAACCATAGAGCTTTCCACCAGCCAAATATGCATATAGTATAGCTGTTACATTCCATTACTCTCTGTGTGTTACATTGCCAGCATATTCCATGCGCTGACCCGTTTCGGGCTGCAACTTTCACGTTGCAGACTTTTCAGACGACGAGTAAGGTGCTTTTAGGTCGTGGTTCTATACTCAGTGATGCCGTTGGAGTTGATGGACCCATTTATCTTCCAAGTCTTCCGCTGTTATCGATATTAGATGGCCTTAAGCCATATTTATTGTAATAAGTTCTCTTTTGAGACACCGATGTAATAAGTGTGTGATTGCTACTCTGCTATAAATCCTTCAAAGTACTGTGTGGTGTCAGCCTTACTGATCCAGGGATGACACCGAAGCACAGAGACTTGATCCATTCGGGTCGGGTCGCTACACTGTACGTTCTAGGTTCTGTAGATGCACATGGGCAAGAAGAAGATGAGGTGGGCTGGGCAAGAGAGGGAATAAGTGGGCCAAGCCCAATTTGGTTTGGAGGGAGCAAATAACCTGTGGGTTTCAAAAAAAAAATTACAAATGAACAAGAGGAAGATGGACTTGGTCCAGTACGTGTACAAAAGTTTACTTACAACAGAAAAATAAAATGTTTACATTATTCTCAATATTATTTAGAGTTCTGCAAATTCAAAAAATTATAATTGTGCCATATTAAATATTTTCAAATATATTTTTGGAGAATTCACATTATCTCCTCTCATTAAATTTTATTTTAATAATTTGGAAATATTTAAACGACAGTAAAACTCCAAATAATATCATATTTCAATTGGAACTTCAAAATCCAAACAAACTCCATATGAAATATTCATCCACCACATTTGAGAAAGTCGTCTTATTCTCACTCCAAAATTGTGATTGTGGCTTCCAATATTTCAAAAAGAGTCAAACAAAAAATAAAGCTCTTTGATTCTCTTGAATAAACTTCCCCAACCATAGTTTTCTTTATTGGACAAAATGTTACCCAACTTTTATAACATGATTAGAAAAAGTTTTAAACAAGAACTCAAAAGGTTTGAATTCTCCTGAAAATAAAATAATTGCACACAATCCATCATGCAACAATCAAACAAACAATCCTATTTATTTATTTAATATAACATTCCAAAATATAGAATTTTGGGATGTTACAAATCAACCACACTTAAAATGAATCTCATCCTCGAGATTCGGAAAGGCTAGAAAGAAAAGGTTAGGGTTGTTGTCTCCTTGCAATTCCATTGATCATCATGAAGGTCTCGGGTGCTACCACACTTAAAATAAACTCATGCACCACCTCTATAGTGTTGACAACACATTTCTCCTCAAATTTCTTATAATAACTCCTTCATTTATGCTCTCCTGTTAGAGGCATAACATTTCCTTCAATATCCTAGGTCTTTGCATCAAAATGAAATTCTTCCGAGACTGGATCTTCTCATCTGACAGGTCTAGCGCCAATGCTAAACAACTATCGAAAAATCTCATGGAGGTCTGCCATTACTGGTTCCCTGCAAGAAATGGGTCTTGGCTTCATTCTCACCATGTAACCTACTATTGGCAATAGCCACCATGTACATGTGTTTATCATCATGCCATTCTAAGGCTTAATCAAGGCTTCAATGGGCATCGACACTTTACTGTGGGCAAGTCACTCAGATTTACCATTCCAAATAACAAGAGCGAATGATAAGAGTAAGTCATCATGGTGGCCAAGCCATGTCGCACCCAAATCATTACCCTGTATAAGGTTTAGTGAATCTTGCATCCTAACACTCGGGCATCCTCAGAGGCATTGCAGATTTCTCTTGTCCATGAACTGGGTTAGGATAAATCCATCGATTCTCCAAGTCAAACAGAAACAGCTATCGTTTCACCAAAACCCTCTGGTTTTACGTATCCTCCTATGAAATAGCTATAACTTGATTGGTAGACGTTTCATGGATACTTCATAATTCTTCCTTCAACAAGACTATGCTTATTCCTCGGTAAATCCTGGGCTTGTGGGTTATGGCCCACTTCAACACTTGTATAGCTTTTACTCATCCTTGGAGTTACAACTGATCCATATTCTCCGGTAATTCTCATACCACTTCATTTCCTTCATCTCCTTGTGGTAACCAACATAACGAAATCAAACTGCAACTTATTTTTGTCCAGCTCCTTTCTACGGATCGGCATGAACAACACGTTTATTTCTCCTTTAACCCTGTGGTTTTACGAAATACTACCACACTTAAAATGAATTGTACTAATTCATCCATAGACCATATTTCTCATATCCTCGAAAATGGTCAAAATCTAAGAGAGTGGCAACTCTTATAATTCAACATGGCACTGATGATTCAACTTTATTGATCCATGAAATATTAGATTCTCCAAGACTTCCATTACATAGGTCAACTCAATCTACTCATGAAAATAAAATTGCTTCCTACTACTTATTACTAATATCATAATCTCGACCACTTAGTTTTAGATTTCTTTTGATCCGAACATTCCCTAGCATAATGTCCCACTTCCTTACAACAAAAGCAAATGGCTTCCGACTTGTCTCGAGGCTTCCTTGTGATTTTCTAGACTCCTTGGGTTCTTGGCTTCTTGTCCGAACATTCATGGTAGTAGTGCCATGAGTTCTTGCACCTGAAACATGTGATATGACTCAGGTCCTTCTTTGCAGAAATTGGGTTACTCTTGGGAGGTATTCGTTTCCTCTTCGGGGACTTCTTCGTACCGATCAGGGCTTCTATTTCATGTGGATCAAATTCCACTTCTTCTATCGGGAAGTATTCTGGATTCTCTTTTCTTTCCTTGGTGCAGTACTGTGAAAAATGTCCTTTTTCCCCACATGAATAGCAGGCTTTGGAATAAAATTTGGTTAGGCCTTCTCCATCAGGGTCTTTAACATCGTCCTTCGTCACAGGTTCTTTCATACCTTCTCGGAGGGCTTCCTTCATTCCTTCCTTCTGCTTCCGGGTAGTTTGTTGTACCACGGGATAAATGTGACACTGAGCAGCGTAGTGATCCGTTCCTTCACATAAGAAACATGTAACCTGCCAGGTTGGGCATTCTGCGGCTGGGTGATTTTCTTCACAATGTGGGCATCCGTCCTTGTGTTCTTTATGGGTGTGTCCAATTTCTCCGCAAATCTTACATGCACAAGGTTTTCTTCATCATCTTACTATCATAGGGCTTCTGGGTAAGATGAGACCTTAGCTGAGTCGTCTTGAATTCTTCCCAAGTCTTTGCTCCATTTCATCCTTGTATGGCTTGATGCATTTTCCACCATGTTGTGGCACTTCCTTCAAAGTACTGAAGAGCGTATGGTACTTCATCCTTTCTTTCAACAAGGTTGATCCCCAAGTGATTCTCCATGTTACGAATCCATTGCTCGGTCTCCAACTGAGTCTTGGGTCCCGAGAATTTGAGTCCATCTTCATTCATCATCTATTGGATCCAAGGGTTTTGAGATGAGATAGAGTTGGAGGAATAGAGAGATACACACATCGCACATGTCAATCATGATTCAGACATTCATTCAATCAAACATTAATATAGTACTACCGCCCACATAAGTTGGTATGGTCAGATACTCAAATCGTAAACGTTTAAACTTATTTTCTCATGGTGGTCTACTACTAAACTAACTTCTCCAGATCTTGGTTCTGGTCTCCACGGGGCTTCTTCTGCTTGTGTTGGATATTCTCCAGTTCTTCAGCCAGATAATCTCTGTCAAGATGGAGTTTCGTGTGGCGTCCTAGTATGTCTTGGAGTTGATTCTTGAGCTTCTGGATCTCAACATCTTTGGCATGAGCTATGGTCCTGATGTTCTCCAGTTCCTGACGAAGTTTCCGAAACTCTCCATCGGCCTCAGCTGGATCAAGAGTACGCGGGACGTCACCAACATGAACGTGTGCAGATCACAGAGGTGCCGTGCGTTCGGTACTTGATCGGTTGGATCACGAAGACGTTCGACTACATCAACCGCGTTTCATAATGCTTCCGCTTTCGGTGTACGATGGTACATAGACATACTCTTCCCCTCTTGTTGATGTGCATCTCCTAGATAGATCTTGCGTGATCGTAGGAATTTTTTTGAAATACTGCGTTCCCCAATAGTGGCATCCAAGCCAGGTCTATGCGTAGATGTTATATGCATGATTAGAACACAAAGGAGTTGTGGGCATGGGTATATACATATTGCTTGCCGTCACTAGTTGATTCTTGATTCAGCAGTATTGTTGGATGAAGCGGCTCAGAGCCACATTACGCATACGCTTACGCGAGACTGGTTGTACCAACGTGCTTCGGACACAGGTGGCTAGTGGGTGTCTGTTTCTCCAACTTTAGTTGAATCGATTTCAATGAACAGGGTTCTTTCTGAAGATCAAAAAGAAATCACTATACTACATTATGGTTTTTGATGCGTAGGTAAGAACGATTCTTGCTAAGCCTGTAGCAGCCACGTAAAACTTGCAACAACAAAGTAGAGGACATCTAACTTGTTTTTGCAGGGCATGTTGTGATGTGATATGGTCAAGACGTGATTATATAAATTGTTGTATGAGATGATCATGTTTTTTAACAAAGTTATCCGCAACGGGCAGGAGCCATATGGTTGTCGCTTTATTGTATGTAATGCAATTGCCATGTAATTGCTTCACTTTATCACTAAGCGGTAGAGATAGTCGTAGAAGCAATAGTTGGCGAGACGACAACGATGCTATGATGGAGATCAAGGTGTCAAGCCGGTGACGATGGTGATCATAGCGGTGCTTTGGAGATGGAGATCAAAGGCACAAGATGATGATGGCCATATCATATCACTTATATTGATTGCATGTGATGTTTATCCTTTATGCATCTTATTTTGCTTAGTACAGCAGTAGCATTATAAGATGATCTCTCACTAAATATCAAGGTATAAGTATTCTCCCTGAGTATGCACCATTTCTATAGTTGGTCGTGCCGAGACACCACATGATGATCGGGTGTGATAAGCTCTACGTTCACATACAACGGGTGCAAGACAGTTTTGCACAAGCAGAATACTCGGGTTAAACTTGACGAGCCTAGCGTATGCAGATATGGCCTCGGAACACTGAGACCGAAAGGTCGAGCATGAATCATATAGTAGATATGATCAACATAGTGATGTTCACCATTGAAAACTACTCCATCTCACGTGATGATCGGACATGGTTTAGTTGATATGGATCACGTGATCATTTGGATGATTAGAGGGATATCTATGTAAGCAGGAGTTCTTAAGTAATATGATTAATTGAACTTTAATTTGTCATGAACTTAGTACCTGATAGTATTTTCCATGTCTATGTTGTTGTAGATATATGGCCCGTGTTGTTGTTCCATTGAATTTTAATGCGTTCCTAGAGAAAGCTAAGTTGAAAGATGATGGTAGCAATTACACGGACTGGGTCCGTAACTTGAGGATTATCCTCATTGCTGCATAGAAGAATTTCGTCCTGGAAGCACCGCTGGGTGACAAGCCTGCTGCAGATGCTGCTGAAAACGTTAAGAACGTCTGGCAGAGCAAAGCTGATGACTACTCGATAGTTCGGTATGCCATGCTTTACGGCTTAGAACCGGGACTTCAACGATGTTTTGAACGTCACGGAGTATATGAGATGTTCCGGGAGTTGAATTTAATATTTCAAGAAAATGCCCGGATTGAGAGATATGAAGTTTCCAATAAGTTCTAGAGCTGCAAAATGGAGGAGAATAGTTCTGTCAGTGAACATATACTTAGAATGTCTGGGTACCACAACCACTTGACTCAGCTGGGAGTTAATCTTCCTGATGATAGTGTCGTTGACAGAGTTCTTCAATCACTGCCACCAAGCTACAATAGCTTCATGATGAACTATAATATGCAAGGGATGGATAAGACAATTCCTAAGCTCTTCGCAATGCTTAAGGATGCGGAGGTAGAAATCAAGAAGGAGCATCAAGTGTTGATGGTCAACAAGACCACCAGTTTTAAGAAGGGCAAAGGGAAGAAGGGGAACTTCAAGAAGAACGGCAAGCAAGTTGCTGCTCAAGTGAAGAAGCCCAAGTCGGGACCTAAGCCCGAGACTAAGTGCTTCTACTGCAAAGGGAGTGGTCACAGGAAGCGGAACTACCCCAAGTATTTGGTGGATAAGAAGGACGACAAAGTGAAAAGTATATTTGATATACATGTTATTGATGTGTACCTTACTAATGCTCGCAGTAGCGCCTGGGTATTTGATACTGGTTCTGTTGCTAATATTTGCAACTCGAAACAGGGGCTACGGATTAAGCAAAGATTGGTTAAGGACAAGGTGACGATGCGCGTGGGAAATGGTTCCAAAGTCGATGTGATCGCCGTCGGCACGCTACCTGTACATCTACCTTCGGGAATAGTTTTAGACCTGAGTAATTGTTATTTGGTGCCAGCGTTAAGCATGAACATTATATCTGGATCTTGTTTGATGCAAGACACTTACTCATTTAAATCAAAGAATAATGGTTGTTCTATTTACATGATTAATATCTTTTATGGTCATGCACCCTTGATGAGTGGTCTATTTTTACTTAATCTTGATAGTAGTGATACACATATTCATAGTATTGAAGCCAAAAGATATAAGTTTAATAATGATAGTGCAACTTATTTGTGGTACTGCCATTTAGGTCATATTGGTGTAAAGCGCATGAAGAAACTTCATGATGTTGGGCTTTTGGAACCACTTGATTATGAATCACTTGATGCTTGCAAACCATGCCTCATCGGCAAGATGACTAAGACTCCATTCTCCGGAACAATGGAACGAGCAACAGACTTATTGGAAATTATACATACTGATGTATGCGGTCCGATAAGTGTTGATGCTCATGGCGGGTATCTTTTTTTTTCTAGCCTTCACAAATGATTTGAGAAGATATGGGTATATCTACTTGATGAAACATAAGTCTGAAACATTTGAAAAGTTCAAAGAATTTTAGAGTAAAGTGGAAAATCATCGTAACAAGAAAATAAAGTTTTTACGATCTGATCATGGAGGTGAATATTTGAGTTATGAGTTTGGTCTTCATTTGAAACAATGTGGAATAGTTTCGCAACTCACGCCACCTGGAACACCACAACGTAATTGTGTGTCCAAACATCGTAACCACACTTTATTAGATATGGTGCGATCTATGATTTCTCTTACTGATTTACCGCTATCATGTTGGGGTTATACTTTAGAGATGGCTACATTCACGTTAAATAGGGCACCATCGAAATCCGTTGAGACGACACCTTATGAACTGTGGTTTGGCAAGAAACCCAAGTTGTCGTTTCTTAAAGTTTGGGGCTGTGATGCTTTTGTGAAAAAGCTTCAACCTGATAAGCTCGAACTCAAATCGAAGAAATGTGTCTTCATAGGATACCCAAAAGAGACTGTTGGCTACACCTTCTATCACAGATCCGAAGGCAAGATTTTCGGTGCTCGGAATGGATCCTTTCTAGAGAAGGAGTTTCTCTCGAAAAAAGTGAGTGGGAGGAAAGTAGAAATTGATGAGGTAATTGTACCTGCTCCATTATCGGAAAGTAGTTTATCACAGAAATCAGTTCCAGTGATTCCTACACTAGTAAGTGAGTGCTACCTCTTGAGCACTGCGTTGGTTTTACCCGAAGAGGAAGGGATGATGCAGCAAAGTAGCGTAAGTATTTCCCTCAGTTTTTGAGAACCAAGGTATCAATCCAGTAGGAGGCTACGCGCGAGTCCCTCGTACCTGCACAAAACAAATAAATCCTTGCAACCAACGCGAATAGGGGTTGTCAATACCTAAACGGCCACTTACGAGAGTGAGATATGATAGATATGATAAGATAATATTTTTTGTATTTTTGTGATAAAGATGCAAATTACAATAAAGGCAAAGTAAAAAAGCAAAGGAAATAACTAAGTAGTAGGAGATTAATATGATGAAGATAGACCCGGGGGCGATAGTTTCACTAGTGGCTTCTCTCGAGAGCATAAGTATTCTAAGGTGGGTGAACAAATTTGTAACACCCCGAGAATCACCCTACAGTTATCTCCTGCCTAATGATGCCTTGTCATCATAATCAAGTTGCTAAACCTCACTTTGATCCAAACCGAGTTCAAATTCAAAGTTTAAATAAATTCAAAATAATATTTCATCAAACAGAAAAAGAAAATGTTCGCAATGTTGAAAATAATCACTTAGTAATTTTCAGGGAGAAATGAGCATTTAATGAAATTTGAAGTGCCCTAGATCAATTGAAAACAAGGACCAAATCAATATTTTAAGTGCCTTTTAAATTATAAAAATTTCCAAACTTTTCCAAATAGCTCCCAAACGTTTGCGGAAGTGTCTAAATTTGCAAAGTAAATTATGGGCCAAGATTCATATATTGATAAAACTAGTTTACTATCAAATTTAAGTCCAAACAAAAATAAATAAAATGAAAGAAAATGAAACAAAAATAGAAGGGAAAGGAAGCAACAGACCTAATCTACAAGGCCACTTGGCCCATCTAACAGAAACCGGCCCAGCCACCCCCTTGTCCCCTTCCTCTGGCTACAGGAGACAGGGGAGGGGGCGTGGCGGCCATCCGCCGGCCATGGTTGTGCGTGGCGGCCATCCCGCGTCCCCCATCGCCTACAAGTCGCCGGGCGCCCCTCTCTCCCTCCCAGGAACCCTAGCCCCCAAATCCCCATTGTTTCCTTTACCCTCTAGTTCGATTTGAACTCATCAGATCGCGCGGTGGCCGCTGCCCCCTCGTCGTTGCCGCGACCACCATCATCGGCGTCGCGCGGGAAGACGTCCAGGAGGATCGCCGTGTTTGACTTCTTCCGTTCAGGGAACCGGCTCGAGCCAAGGTGTCGCGTAGCCGCCGCCGTCGCCGCCTTCTTCGTTCGGCTGCCCACATCTCGTCACCCCAACCGCTGCTCTGGCCCGTCCCCGACCTCCCTAGCCTCATCATCGCGCTCAGGGTAAGTCCCTCCTCCGGTCCCCCTTTCTTCCCGCTCCGTTCCGTTGTCGTAACATCGCATCCGCGCTTCGGTCGCCATGGAAGGGCGCTTGGCTCCTCGCGCACACGCACTGCCTAGCCTGGTCGCGCCTCACGCCGTCCGTGCGCGCGCTCGCCTTCCCCTGGCCGCGGCCCGCACGCCTAGCCCCGCCCCCCTACAGCTGCTCCGCATCGTGTCGTGCCCCTGCTGTGTTGCTCATGTTGCCGCTCGTAGCCGCGCACGTACTGCATGCTGCTTGCTGCTCCGCTGCACGTTGCCGCTACCACCGTACTGCTGTTGTGCTGCCGCTGCTGCTCCCGCTTGATGCTGCGCTCCGTCCTGCTGCTGCTTAGGCCGATGCGCTGCTGCTTTTTGCTTGCTATTGCCGCTGCTTAGCCACAGCTGTTGTTGCTTGCGGGTGGCCATGGCCGGGTGTGCCTGCGTGAGTGTACGGTGTGTGTTCTGTTTGTATGGCCGGCCCAAATCCTAGTTAGGGACTAATTTAGTTAGTTAGTCTAATTAGTAGTACTAGTTAATTAGTCCAATAGTAGATGACATGTGGACTCACTCTTAGTTTAAAGAAAAACAAATTTGTAGAAAAGTCTAAGTCAATGACATGTGGCCCCTACACTGTTCATATGTTGACTAGTCAACTATTGACTTTGACCCTGACCCTCACCTGTGATAAACTATGGCTAGAATAGCGCTAGGTAAAAAAATCCGTTTTATTTTCGAATTAAAAGAATTCCAAACTACTATTAAAACTTCAGAAAATCATAGTAAAATAACTGTAACTCGGATGAAAAACTTTGTACATGAAAGTTGCTCAGAACGACGAGACGAATCCGGATACGCAACCCGTTCGTCCGCCACGCATCCCTAGCATACCTAACACGCAACTTTCCCCCTCCGGTTCATCTGTTCAAAAATGCGAAACACCGGAAATACGTTCCCGGATGTTTTCCCCCTTCACCGGTACCACATCGTACCGCGTTAGGGAACACCTAGTATCACGCTTTGTCATGTCATGCCTCTTCATGCATTTGTTTGCATTATATTTATTGTTTCTTCCCCCTCTTCTCTCGCTAGACACCGAGACCGACGCCGCTGCTACCCAATACGACTACGGTGTTGACGACCACTCTCTCTTGCCAGAGCAACCAGGCAAGCCCCCCTTTGATCACCAGATATTGCCTATTCTTTTCTCTACTGCTTGCATTAGAGTAGTGTAGCATGTTACTGCTTTCCGATTAATCCTATCCTGATGCATAGCCTGTCCTTGCTACTACTGCTGTTACCTTTACCTGCAATCCTAATGCTTAGTATAGGATGCTAGTTTATCATCAGCGGCCCTACATTCTTGTCCATCTGCCATGCTATACTATCGGGTCGTGATCACTCGGGAGGTGATCACGGGTATATACTATATACTTTATACATGATACATATGATGACTAAAGTCGGGTTGGCTCGAGGATAACCCGCGAGTGATTCATGGATTGGGGGCTGAAAGGACCTTTGTTCCGACGGCCCTTTGGGTGGATCTTTGTGGCGAAGCGACAGGGCAGGTTGAGACCATCTAGGAGAGAGGTGGGCCTGGCCCTGGTCGGCGTTCACGGTGTCTTCAAGATAACAAGTTTAACGGGATCTTGGTATTTGATCTAAGTCTGGCTACTGGCCTATACGCACTAACCATCTACGCGGGGACAGTTATGGGCACTCGACGTCGTGGTATCAGCCGAAGCCTTCGTTACGTCAGCGACTGAGTGGCGCACGCCGGGTTGGACCGCGTATAGCAACTTCCTTTGTAATGGAGGTTGCTAGGTCTGCTCACCAGCCGCGTTCGCAATGTGCAGGTGTGCAAAGGGCGATGGGCCCAGACCTCTGGGCCATAGGATTTAGACCGGCGTGCTGACCTCTTTGTTGTGCCTAGGTAGGGCTGCGACGTGTTGATCTTCCGAGGCCGGGCATGACCCAGGAAAGTGTGTCCGGCCAAATGGGATCGAGCGTGTTGGGTTATGTGGTGCACCCCTACAGGGAATTTAATCTATTCGAATAGCCATGATCTTCGGTAACAGGACGACTTGGAGTTGTACCTTGACCTTATGACAACTAGACCGGATACTTAATAAAACACACCCTTCCAAGTGCCAGATACAACCGGTGATCGCTCTCTCACAGGGCGACGAGGGGAGGATCATCGGTTAGGATTATGCTATGTGATGATACTTGGAGGACTTCAGTCTACTCTCTTCTACATGCTGCAAGACGGATGCTGCCAGAAGCGTAGTCTTCGAAAGGACTAGCTATCCCCCTCTTATTCCGGCTTTCTGCAGTCCAGTCCACATATAATAGCCTTATTCCAGTTGATACCAATGCATACATATGTAGTGTAGCTCCTTGCTTGCGAGTACTTTGGATGAGTACTCACGGTTGCTTTCTCCTTCTTTTCCCTCTATCCCTTCTACCTGGTTGTCGCAACCAGATGTTGGAGCCCAGGAGCCAGACGCCACCGTCGACGACGACTCCTACTACACCGGAGGTGCCTGCTACTACGTGCTGCCCGCTGACGACGACCAAGAGTAGTTAGGAGGATCCCAGGTAGGAGGCCTGCGCCTCTTTCGATCTGTATCCCAGTTTGTGTTAGCCATCTTATGGCAACTTGTTTAACTTATGTCTGTACTCAGATATTGTTGCTTCCGTTGACTCGTCTATGATCGAGCTCTTGTATTCGAGCCCTCGAGGCCCCTGGCTTGTAATATGATGCTTGTATGACTTATTTTATTTGTAGAGTTGTGTTGTGATATCTTCCCGTGAGTCCCTGATCTTGATCGTACACGTTTGCGTGTATGATTAGTGTACGATTAAATCGGGGGCGTCACAAGTTGGTATTAGAGCCGACTGCCTGTAGGAATCCCCCTTCCACACTCCTTGGCCGAAGTCGAGTCTAGACATTGCAGAACTTTTTACTAACATGGTTGTGTGTCTTACGGGCACACGTCCCCATTGGGTGGTAGTAGGATCTTTTATTCCTCAAACTATACTCTGGGACTCTAACATCTCTTCTATTCGGGTTAAACGATTTTACTAACTCTGACTCTAGGTTCTCGATAATACTTTCTCCCGGAGAGCCCCTTATTACAGATGATCGTCTGCTGCAGCAGAAGAATCTGAAGATACTCTCTGATGTTCTCTTGAGACTTTATGGCGTCGCTTTTGCAATTCCCTTCCATCGATAAACCCCTGTGGATAACCACGTATACTCACCTTTCATACGATGCTTCCCAGCTGATCTTGTTATTACGAGATACCTCGAAATTCTCTCTGTTGTTCCGAGAATCCTTTGAGCTTACTGCCTTGCTGTTCTCTGTCACCTGAATACCCCTACGGATAATTCTCGCACTTATCGAGTATCCGCTCATTCCCAGTTATTCATGTGTTTCGCCAAAGACTTCAAAATATCATTCGATCTTCCGAAAATCCCGAGCAGCCTATTGCTCTTGAAATTCTCGCTTGCTTGAATTATGGTTAATCCCATAAGTTTCATAATCTTATTGGCCTCCCTTGTCTTTATCATTTTAAGTCTGTTGATTCAATATGTTGAGGATGCCCGCATTCCTCAGTCGAATCCTAGGATTCATCCGTCCGGCTCAGACGTCATTTGGATATGAGCTGGTTCTGGACCAATCAATGCCTTGATCGTTTGTGCTTCTAAGTCTATTGAACTTATTCATTTTCGATCAGAACGATTGCTTCTGATCCCTTTATTTGGAAATCATAAAATTTCCTTGCATTGAGCTTTGAGTTAGTTAGTTGTTTCTATCAGCTGATCCCCTTGCATTCTTTCTTCTTCTGGTAGAGTACCGATACTCACATCAGCTCCGTTGTGGATCGTCAGATCCATTGTTGGATTTCATCCGACATCGTCCTTAATATTCAATAACCTTGTGAGCCTTTTCACTGGTATATAATGCCTTTGGTAAATTGTATCCTCTGCCTTGTCAACCATGCTCTACTTTCGAGCTTGTGTTATTTACTCCTGAAGTTTGTGATATATGTTCCTAAGATACACGATGGTTTGAACTAATGCCTTCCCTAATCTGTGCAAACCCGGAAGATTTCACGGGTCATACTTATCTGGTATTGCACCAGGTAAAACTTTCAATAACTAATGTCATTTTCAAAATACGAGAGGTGAATGAAAGGTTATGCATTGAAGAAGTGGGAGTCGACCATGAACTTTGTGTTCATGCCCATGAACATGATGTAGATCTTATCATTAAAGCTTCTCTTAAATTAATTTTTCCCTTGGTATAAGTTCTTATATCTGGGATTCGGCCTTTTGCAATCGTGGTTTCGACCATATGTTCTTCTTTGACCCCATTTCATGGGCAAGTTTAAGCACTTGTCTTTTGTGGATCAATACACCAGTCCAACCTTTACTTTGATCTTCCGTCGAGTATTACACCATGGTACCTCGATAATATCAAGTACTACATAACCTCTTATGAGTTCCTCATCAAGTACTACATTCTCACTGATTCCAAATTTTTCACGGGCTCTGAGTTATTAAACACTCAAAAACCGATAACTGAACCGAGTCCGCACTATGGTTCAACAACTTTTTGTAATCTTCTTTACTTACGAGTTTGTACCCGATCACGTCCTTCCTACCCTATTTGGCTATAACATTACTGGGATGATTTTAACTGTGCTACCTATTCCTTATTCCCGGAGCACAACTTTCGGCGATGAGCTAAGCTTACGTCGATCTTCCTCATCATACTATTTTGCCTTAAACAACGAGCTTGGTTTCGAGTTTGTGTCATACCCTTGGGTTCAATAACCTTTCGCTTCATCATTCCTTTGGCTTGATGTCATCGCCGACCGATTACATCTTCATGAAATCTCTCAATAATTGTGTTGTGATCATCATCGGCATTTCGAGCTCTTCCAGGATGTCAATTGAGTTCATTATGAAAAATACCATCCTTGCCCTTGCTGATTTGTGTTATCATCGACCACCTTATTGACTTCCCTCCAACACAAACTTATTCGTGTTTTGTGTTATACCTTGAGATCCTTGCTATCCAGCAATTATTCTTCTTTACCTTGGAGTAATACTATCTTATATGTCAAGAATGTCGTGAGAATTTCACCACCTCTTTAAGAATTCTTGATACAAGTGATACTTCTTGCCATCTCCATTCATTCCTTGGTCCTTGTGTTGTTTCTAACCGGAAAACCGACAATTGAACTATGATGTGTGAATCCAAAACTTCTAGCAACCTTATTGCTTTGGAGTTAATGGTCAACATTTCATTCTTAGAGCACTAGTTTTCGAATCACCATTCTAACATTGATCGTGCTACTTAATCCAGATTTCCGGGTGCACCATTCTATCATTGTTCAATTGAGTATGTTTTCATCAAACATACATCAATATATCATTTGATATGACTAATGTTATCTCCTTGTTCACATAATTGTGGAAATCATCTTTTGTTAATCTCGATGAATTGTCGCTGACTCCATCAGCCACCCCCTCGTCATTTCCTTGGTTTAATGATGAACACTTGTTTTGGAACTCACTTCCATAGTTCATTTCCAGAGAATCTTACAATGTCATCTCGTAAATTGTGTTGCACCTTTTCTTCTCAGGCATCCTAAGTCTGAGGTATCCTGACACCAATCAGATCTGAATCTCGGTCAGATATGATGGTTGGAACATATTTTCAAGGGTTATAGCATCAGTCATTATATGACCCGGTAAGGTGATGTCATGCCTAGCACACCTGGCCGGAGGACCTATTGTTATAGTTTCCTTTTCTGCAAGATTATCCATTCTTCCATGAGGAAATTGTAAGACTTACTCTACAAGATGTTCCTGATGGATCCTTCGTGTATCCAGAGTCTGACCTTTGCCTGAAGACCATGTCAATGCTATCTCGAAGCATACCTATGGTACTCCAATTTTCAACAAGAACATTTAAAGCCTAATGTTAAATGTTTCCTGCTCAATTATCCAAACACCGTTGTATGGGTAATGTCCTGAAATTTCTCTCCCCCTACTAAAGAGTTGTCTACATTATATCCTGTCATGGATATCATGCTCTACTTGATCTTGGGAAGGATATACCCCCGAAATATCTGATAATCATATTTTCCTTTCCATTATTTTGGTTTAACCTTTCTGGTGATCATTATGGTCTAAGCAGTATTAATTCCCTGCTTATGTAAACCCCTCGGTGTACAATTCTGTCAGTAAGACCCTGTTACTTTTGTTGATGACACTCCAGTAACCACCGATGGATGAGAACTTTGCCTATTGGTCCGCCTCGTTGCAACGAGCAGGAAAATGGTTCTCTTCGTCCCTCTCCCTTGGTATCAACGTTGTTGCCGACATAAATGACATGGTACTCTCTGACATGCCTTGCTATCATGACCGTGCAAGATGTCACTGCTCGTATTAAAAAAAACCACATGGTGGGCCCATAACCCACAGTTCCACAAGATCAAAACCTGACTCTCATGTACACCCATGTTCCCAAAGTCAATACTCACGCTTGGCTTCGTGTGTAATTCACGAGCCACCTTCCTAGTGATATATTCTGGTATCAGACGCAATACTTATTCTCGTTGTTCTGAACCCCTTTCACGCTCTGTTTTAGGCATGAAACGTTTACCTACCCGCTTGAAGATCCTCATGCCTAGTTTTATTTCTCTAGATGTATTTCCCGAGTTCCAACAAGAGAGGTACTAATATCCTAATTCATGGGTTAACCCAAGATTATTACCCTTTTAGCATTCTGTCGTTGCCAAGTTGCCCCTTACCTCTTCGTAAGTACGATGAAGAAAGTAAAACGACTTCATCATGATGACCTGAAGCAGAGATATGAAGACATCAATGTGATGGATCGACCTCTTCGAGAAGAGCAACCAAGACCGAGAAGACCCATTAGAATGTCGTAACCAGAATTTTCCCCTTACTCGACCTCTTAAATCTCGGGACAAGATTTCTTGTAGTGGAGGAGATTTGTAACACCCCGAGAATCACCCTACAGTTATCTCCTGCCTAATGATGCCATGTCATCATAATCAAGTTGCTAAACCTCACTTTGATCGAAATCGAGTTCAAATTCAAAGTTTAAAATAAATTCAAAATAATATTTCGTCAAACAGAAAAAGAAAATGTTCGCAATGTTGAAAATAATCACTTAGTAATTTTCAGGGAGAAATGAGCATTTAATGGAATTTTAAGTGCCCTAGAACAATTGAAAACAGGGACCAAATCAATATTTTAAGTGCCTTTTAAATTATAAAAATTTCCGAACTTTTCCAAATAGCTCCCAAACGTTTGCGGAAGTGTCTAAATTTGCAAAGTAAATTATGGGCCAAGATTCATATATTGATAAAACAAGTTTACTATTAAACTTAAGTCAAAACAAAAATAAATAAAATGAAACAAAAATAGAAGGGAAAGGAAGCAACATACCTAATCTACTAGGCCACTTGGCCCATCTAACAGAAACCGGCCCAGCCACCCCCTTGTCCCCTTCCTCTGGCTACAGGAGACAGGGGAGGGGGCGTGGCGGCCATCCGCCGGCCATGGTTGTGCGTGGCGGCCATCCCGCGTCCCCCATCGCCTACAAGTCGCCGGGCGCCCCTCTCTCCCTCCCAGGAACCCTAGCCCCCAAATCCCCATTGTTTCCTTTACCCTCTAGTTCGATTTGAACTCATCAGATCGCGCGGTGACCGCTGCCCCCTCGTCGTTGCCGCGACCACCATCATCGGCGTCGCGCGGGAAGACGTCCAGGAGGATCGCCGTGTTTGACTTCTTCCGTTCAGGGAACCGGCTCGAGCCAAGGTGTCGCGTAGCCGCCGCCGTCGCCGCCTTCTTCGTTCGGCTGCCCACATCTCGTCACCCCAACCGCTGCTCTGGCCCGTCCCCGACCTCCCTAGCCTCATCATCGCGCTCAGGGTAAGTCCCTCCTCCGGTCCCCCTTTCTTCCCGCTCCGTTCCATTGTCGTAACATCACATCCGCGCTTCGGTCGCCATGGAAGGGCGCTTGGCTCCTCGCGCACACGCACTGCCTAGCCTGGTCGCGCCTCACGCCGTCCGTGCGCGCGCTCGCCTTCCCCTGGCCGCGGCCCGCACGCCTAGCCCCGCCCCCCTACAGCTGCTCCGCATCTTGTCGTGCCCCTGCTGTGTTGCTCATGTTGCCGCTCGTAGCCGCGCATGTACTGCATGCTGCTTGCTGCTCCGCTGCACGTTGCCGCTACCACCGTACTGCTGTTGTGCTGCCGCTGCTGCTCCCGCTTGATGCTGCGCTCCGTCCTGCTGCTGCTTAGGCCGATGCGCTGCTGCTTTTTGCTTGCTGTTGCCGCTGCTTAGCCACAGCTATTGTTGCTTGCGGGTGGCCATGGCCGGGTGTGCCTGCGTGAGTGTACGGTGTGTGTTTTGTTTGTATGGCCGGCCCAAATCCTAGTTAGGGACTAATTTAGTTAGTTAGTCTAATTAGTAGTACTAGTTAATTAGTCCAATAGTAGATGGCATGTGGACTCACTCTTAGTTTAAAGTAAAACAAATTTGTAGAAAAGTCTAAGTCAATGACATGTGGCCCCTACACTGTTCATATGTTGACTAGTCAACTATTGACTTTGACCCTGACCCTCACCTGTGATAAACTATGGCTAGAATAGCGCTAGGTAAAAAAATCCGTTTTATTTTCGAATTAAAAGAATTCCAAACTACATTAAAACTTCAGAAAATCATAGTAAAATAACTGTAACTCGGATGAAAAACTTTGTACATGAAAGTTGCTCAGAACGACGAGACGAATCCGGATACGCAACCCGTTCGTCCGCCACGCATCCCTAGCATACCTAACACGCAACTTTCCCCCTCCGGTTCATCTGTTCGAAAACGCGAAACACCGGAAATACGTTCCCGGATGTTTTTCCCCTTCACCGGTACCACATCGTACCGCGTTAGGGAACACCTAGTATCACGCTTTGTCATGTCATGCCTCTTCATGCATTTGTTTGCATTATATTTATTGTTTCTTCCCCCTCTTCTCTCGCTAGACACCGAGACCGACGCTGCTGCTACCCAGTACGACTACGGTGTTGACGACCACTCTCTCTTGCCAGAGCAACCAGGCAAGCCCCCCTTTGATCACCAGATATTGCCTATTCTTTTCTCTACTGCTTGCATTAGAGTAGTGTAGCATGTTACTGCTTTCCGATTAATCCTATCCTGATGCATAGCCTGTCCTTGCTACTACTGCTGTTACCTTTACCTGCAATCCTAATGCTTAGTATAGGATGCTAGTTTATCATCAGCGGCCCTACATTCTTGTCCATCTGCCATGCTATACTATCGCGTCGTGATCACTCGGGAGGTGATCACGGGTATATACTATATACTTTATACATGATACATGTGATGACTAAAGTCGGGTTGGCTCGAGGAGTACCCGCGAGTGATTCACGGATTGGGGGCTGAAAGGACCTTTGTTCCGACGGCCCTTTGGTGGATCTTTGTGGCGAAGCGACAGGGCAGGTTGAGACCACCTAGGAGAGAGGTGGGCCTGGCCCTGGTCGGTGTTCATGATGTCTTCAAGATAACATGTTTAACGAGATCTTGGTATTTGATCTGAGTCTAGCTACTAGCCTATACACGCTAACCATCTACGCGGGGACAGTTATGGGCACTCGACGTCGTGGTATCAGCCGAAGCCTTCATGACGTCAGCGACTGAGCGGCACGCGCCGAGTTGGACCTCGTAAAGCAACTTCCTTTGTAATGGAGGTTGCTAGGTCTGCTCACCGGCCGCGTTCGCAACGTGCAGGTGTGCAAAGGGCGATGGTCCCAGACCCCTGCGCCATAGGACTTAGACCGGCGTGCTGACCTCTCTGTTGTGCCTAGGTAGGGCTGCGACGTGTTGATCTTCCGAGGCCGGGCATGACCCAGGAAAGTGTGTCCGGCCAAATGGGATCGAGCGTGTTGGGTTATGTGGTGCACCCCTGCAGGGAAGTTAATCTATTTGAATAGCCGTGATCTTCGGTAACAGGACAACTTGGAGTTGTACCTTGACCTTATGACAACTAGAACCGGATACTTAATAAAACACACCCTTCCAAGTGCCAGATACAACCGGTGATCGCTCTCTCACATGGCGACGAGGGGAGGATCATCGGTTAGGATTATGCTATGCGATGATACTTGGAGGACTTCAGTCTACTCTCTTCTACATGCTGCAAGACGGAGGCTGCGAGAAGCGTAGTCTTCGAAAGGACTGGCTATCCCCCTCTTATTCTGGCTTTCTGCAGTCCAGTCCACATATAATAGCCTTATTCCAGTTGATACCAATGCATACATATGTAGTGTAGCTCCTTGCTTGCGAGTACTTTGGATGAGTACTCACGGTTGCTTTCTCCTTCTTTTCCCTCTATCCCTTCTACCTGGTTGTCGCAACCAGATGTTGGAGCCCAGGAGCCAGACGCCACCGTCGACGACGACTCCTACTACACCGGAGGTGCCTACTACTACGTGTTGCCCGCTGACGACGACCAGGAGTAGTTAGGAGGAACCCAGGCAGGAGGCCTGCGCCTGTTTCGATCTGTATCCCAGTTTGTGCTAGCCATCTTATGGCAACTTGTTTAACTTATGTCTGTACTCAGATATTGTTGCTTCCGTTGACTCGTCTATGATCGAGCTCTTGTATTCAAGCCCTCGAGGCCCCTGGCTTGTAATATGATGCTTGTATGACTTATTTTATTTGTAGAGTTGTGTAGTGATATCTTCCCGTGAGTCCCTGATCTTGATTGTACACGTTTGCGTGTATGATTAGTGTACGATTAAATCGGGGGCATCACATTACTGTTGAGCGATTGACAGAATTGAGCATGTTTATGAGAATATCTAGGTATGATCATGTATATAGGCATCACGTCCGAGACAAGTAGACCGACTCCTGCCTGCATCTACTACTATTACTCCACTCGTCGACCGCTATCCAGCATGCATCTAGAATATTAAGTTAAAAACAGAGTAACGCCTTAAGTAAGATGACATGATGTAGAGGGATAAACTCAAGCAATATGATGAAAACCCCATCTTGTTATCCTCAATGGCAACAATACAATACGTGCCTTGCTGCCCCTACTGTCACTGGGAAAGGACACCGCAAGATTGAACCCAAAGCTAAGCACTTCTCCCATGGCAAGAAAGATCAATCTAGTAGGCCAAACCAACCGATAAGTTGAAGAGACTTGCAAAGATAACCAATCATACATAAAAGAATTCAGAGAAGATTCAAATATTGTTCATAGATAGACTTGATCATAAACCCACAATTCATCGGTCTCAACAAACACACCGCAAAAAGAAGATTACATCAAATAGTTCTCCACAAGAGAGGGGGAGAACATTGTATTGAGATCCAAAAAGAGAGCAGAATCCATCTAGCTAATAACTATGGACCCGTAGGTCTAAGGTAAACTACTCACACTTCATCGGAGGGGCTATGGTGTTGATGTAGAAGCCCTCCATGATCGATGCCCCCTCCGGCGGAGCTTCGTAACAGGCCCCAAGATGGGATCTCGTGGATACAGAAAGTTGCGGTGGTGGAATTAGGTTTTGGGCTCCGTATCTGATCGTTTGGGGGTACGTAGGTATATATAGGAGGAATGAGTACGTCGGTGGAGCAACAGGGGGCCCACGAGGGTGGAGGGCGTGCCTAGGGGGGGGGGGGGGGTAGGCGCGCCCCTTACCTCGTGGCCTCCTCTTTTTTGTCTTAACGTAGGGTCCAAGTCTCCTGGGCCTTGTTCGTTGAGAAAATCACATTCCCGAAGGTTTCATTCCGTTTGGACTCCGTTTGATATTCCTTTTCTTCGAAACCCTAAAACAGGCAAAAAACAGCAATTATGGGCTGGGCCTCCGGTTAATAGGTTAGTCCCAAAAATAATATAAAAGTGGAAAATAAAGCCCAATAATGTCCAAAACAGTAGATAATATATCATGGAGCAATCAAAAATTATAGATACGTTGGAGACGTATCAAGCATCCCCAAGCTTAATTCCTGCTCGTCCTCGAGTAGGTAAATGATAAAAACAGATTTTTTTATGCGGAGTGCTACTTGGCATAATTTTAATGTAATTCTTCTTAATTGTGGTATGAATATTCAAATCCGAAAGATTCAAGACAAAAGTTTAATATTGAAATAAAAATAATAATACTTCAAGTATATGTTGGAGAATGTTGCAGAAAACAAAAATTTTCCTACGGTTTCACCAAGATCCATCTTTGAGTTCATCTAGCAACGAGTGATCGGATGCATCTACATACCTTCGTAGATCGCGAGCGGAAGCGTTCAAAGAACAGGGATGAGGGAGTCGTACTCGACGTGATCCAAATCACCGGAGATCCTAGCTCCGAACGGACGGCACCTCCGCGTTCAACACACGTACGGTCAGCGTGTCGTCTCCGCCTTCTTGATCTAGCAAGGGGGAAGGAGAGGTTGAGGAAGATGGCTCCAGCAGCAGCACGACGGCGTGGTGGTGGTGGAGAAGCAGTACTCCGACAAGGCTTCGCCGAGCTCTATGGAGGAGGAGGAGGTGTTGGAGGGGAGAGGGAGGCGCCAGGGGCATGGGTGCGGCTGCCCTCCCTCCCCCCTCCATATATAGGGTCCCCAAAGGGGGCGCCGGCCCTGGAGATCCAATCTCCCAAGGGGGCGGCGGCCAAGGGGGGTGGAGTGCCCCCCAAGGCAAGTGGGGCGCCCCCCACCCTAGGGTTCCCAACCCTAGGCGCAGGGGGAAGGCCCAAGGGGGGCGCACCAGCCCACTAGGGGCTGGTTCCCCTCCCACTTCAGCCCATGGGGCCCTTCGGGATAGGTGGCCCCACCCGGTGGACCCCCGGGACCCTTCCGGTGGTCCCGGTACAATACCGGTGATCCCGAAACTTGTCCCGATGGCCGAAATAGCACTTCCTATATATAATTCTTTACCTCCAGACCATTCCGGAACTCCTCGTGACGTCCGGGATCTCATCCGGGACTCCGAACAACTTTCGGGTTACTGCATATTCATATCCCTACAACCCTAGCATCACCGAACCTTAAGTGTGTAGACCCTACGGGTTCGGGAGACATGTAGACATGACCGAGACAGCTCTCCGGTCAATAACCAACAGCGGGATCTGGATACCCATGTTGGCTCCCACATGCTCCTCGATGATCTCATCGGATGAACCACGATGTCGAGGATTCAAGCAACCCCGTATACAATTCCCTTTGTCAATCGGTACGTTACTTACCCGAGATTCGATCGTCGGTATCCCAATACCTCGTTCAATCTCGTTACCGGCAAGTCACTTTACTCGTACCGTAATGCATGATCCCGTGACCAGACACTTGGTCACTTTGAGCTCATTATGATGATGCATTACCGAGTGGGCCCAGAGATACCTCTCCGTCATACGGAGTGACAAATCCCAGTCTTGATCCGTGTCAACCCAACAAACACTTTCGGAGATAACCATAGTATACCTTTATAGTCACCCTGTTACGTTGTGACGTTTGGTACACCCAAAGCACTCCTACGGTATCCGGGAGTTACACGATCTCATGGTCTAAGGAAAAGATACTTGACATTGGAAAAACTCTAGCAAACGAACTATACGATCTTGTGCTATGTTTAGGATTGGATCTTGTCCATCACATCATTCTCCTAATGATGTGATCTCGTTATCAATGACATCCAATGTCCATAGTCAGGAAACCATGACTATCTGTTGATCAACGAGCTAGTCAACTAAAGGCTTACTAGGGACATGTTGGTGTCTATGTATTCACACATGTATTACGATTTCCGGATAACACAATTATAGCATGAATAAAAGACAATTATCATGAACAAGGAAATATAATAATAATCCTTTTATTATTGCCTCTAGGGCATATTTCCAACAGTATACTCACAAAGCAATTATGTCTTCTCAAAATATCATGGCCAAAGAAAGTTATCCCTACAAAATCATATAGTCTAGCTATGCTCCATCTTCACCACACAAAATATTTAAATCATGCACAACCCCGATGACAAGCCAAGCAATTGTTTCATACTTTTGACATTCTCAAAACTTTTTCAATTTTCACGCAATACATGAGCGTGAGCCATGGACATAGCACTATAGGTGGAATAGAATGGTGGTTTTGGAGAAGACAAAAAGGGAGAAGATGGTCTCACATCAACTAGGCGTATCAACGGGCTATGGAGATGCCCATCAATAGATATCAATGTGAGTGAGTAGGGATTTCCATGCAACGGATGCACTAGGGCTATAAGTATATGAAAGCTCAAAAAGAAACTAAGTGGGTGTGCATCCAACTTGCTTGCTCATGAAGACCTACGGCAATTTGAGGAAGACCATCATTGGAATATACAAGCCAAGTTCTATAATGAAAAATTCCCACTAGTATATGAAAGTGATAACATGAGAGACTCTCTACTATGAATATCATGGTGCTACTTTGAAGCACAAGTGTGGTAAAAGGATAGTAACATTGTCCCTTCTCTCTTTTTCTCTCACTTTTGTTTTACTTGGGCCTTTTTATGGCCTCTTTTCTTTCTTTCTTTTTTATTTTTCGTCCGGAGTCTCATCCCGACTTGTGGGGGAATCATAGTCTCCATCATCCTTTCCTCACTGGGACAATGCTCTAATAATGATGATCATCACACTTTTATTTTTCTTACAACTCAACAATTACAACTTGATACTTAGAACAAAATATGACTCTATATGAATGCCTCCGGCGGTGTACCGGGATATGCAATGACTCAAGAGTGACACATATGAAAGAATTATGAATGGTGGCTTTGCCACAAATACGATGTCAACTACATGATCATGCTAAGCAATATGACAATGATGGAGTGTGTCATAATAAACGGAATGGTGGAAAGTTGCATGGCAATATATCTCGGAATGGCTATGGAAATGCCATAATAGGTAGGTATGGTGGCTGTTTTGAGGAAGGTATATGGTGGGTGTATGATACCGACGAAAGGTGCGCGATATTAGAGAGGCTAGCAATGGGGGAAGGAAGAAGAGTGCGTACAATCCATGGACTCGACATTAGTCATAAAGAACTCATATACTTATTGCAAAAATCGTTAAGTTATCAAAGCAAAGTATTACGCTCATGCTCCTAGGGGGATAGATTGGTAGGAAAAGACCATCGCTCGTCCCCGACCGCCACTCATAAGGAAGACAATCAAAAAATAAATCATGCTCCGACTTCATCACATAACGGTTCACCATACGTGCATGCTACAGGAATCACAAACTTTAACACAAGTATTTCTCAAATTCACAACTACTCAACTAGCACAACTTTAATATCACCATCTTTATATCTCAAAACAATTATCAAGCATCAAACTTCTCATAGTATTCAACACACTCATAAGAAAGTTTTATTATTAATCTTGTATACCAAGCATATTAGGATTTTAAGAAACATACCATGATATTTAAGACTCTCAAAATAATCTAAGTGAAGCATGAGAGATCAATAGTTTCTATAAAACAATTCCACCACCATGCTCTAAAAGATATAAGTGAAGTACTAGAGCAAAACTATATAACTCAAAAGATATAAGCGAAGCACATAGAGTATTCTAACAAATTCCAAATCATGTATGGCTCTCTAAAAAGGTGTGTACAGCAAGGATGATTGTGGTAAACTAAAAAGCAAAGACTCAAATCATACAAGACTCTCCAAGAAAAGCTCATATCATGTGGCGAATAAAAATATAGCTCCAAGTAAAGTTACCGATAGAAGTAGACGAAAGAGGGGATGCCTTCCGGGGCATCCCCAAGCTTTGGATTTTAGGTGTCCTTACATTATCTTGGGGGTGCCATGGGCATCCCAAGCTTAGGCTCTTGCCACTCCTTGTTCCATAATCCATCAAATCTTTACCCAAAACTTGAAAACTTCACAACACAAAACCTAAAGTAGAAAAATCTCGTGAGCTCCGTTAGCGAAAGAAAATAAAAGACCACTTCAAGGTACTGTAATTAACTCATTATTTATTTATATTGGTGTTATACCTACTGTATTCCAACTTCTCTAAGGTTTATAAACTATTTTACTAGCCATAGATTCATCAAAATAAGCAAACAACACACGAAAAACAGAATCTGTCAAAAACATAACAGTCTGTAGTAATCTGTATCTAGCGCAAGATCTGGAACCCCAAAAATTCTAAAATAAATTGCTGGACGTGAGGAATTTATCTGTTAATCATCTTCAAAAAGAATTAACTAAATAGCACTTTCCAAATAAAAATGGCAGCAGTTCTCGTGAGCGCTAAAGTTTCTGTTTTTTACAGCAAGTGTAACAAGACTTTCCCCAAGTCTTCCCAACGGTTCTACTTGGCACAAACACTAATTAAAAACAAAAAACACAACCAAAACAGAGGCTAGATAAATTATTTATTACTAAACAGGAGCAAAAAGCAAGGAATAAAAATAAAATTGGGTTGCCTCCCAACAAGCGCTATCGTTTAACGCCCCTAGCTAGGCATAACAGGCAAGGATAGATCTAGGTATTGCCATCTTTGGTAGGAAATTCTTCAATGAGGCATCTACAATCTTTAGGAATTTATTCCTTTTTATTGATTATCAAATTTTTAGGATGATAGCAAAAGGATTGGGATGAACACGTATAGATTTAAGATCTGCAGTTTCCTTACGAGAGGATTCACCCTTATTCTTAGGAACATACATAAGCTTGGCAATTTTAGCGGGAGGACTTGGAGTGTTCTTTTTGGAAGAAAAAGCGGTTCCCAAGTTGGTAATAATATCCTCAAGTTTATCAATTCTAGTGGAATCGTGATTTATTTTCTCATTAACTATGGGTTCCTTCTCTTTAATATTTTTCAAAGTGACTCTTACTTTAGATCCATATTGAGAGATTCGGTTGTGAATCTTTTTATCCAAATTTTCAATTAACTCTACTGTGTCAACCTTATTTTCAATAATTTTAAGCCTTTGCATTACATGCTCCAAAGTTAATACAGTTCCATTAACCAAAAGAGGGGGTGAGCCAAACAAATCTATCATAGCATTATAAGAATCAAAAGTATGGCTACCCAAGAAGTTCCCTTTGGCAATAGTATCAAGGATATATCTGTGCCAGGGAGTTATGCCTACATAAAAATTGCGAAGAATGGAAGTAGATTGCTTCTGGTTAGATCTATTTTGAGCATTGCAAATTCTATACCAAGCATCTTTTAGATTTTCTCCATCCCTTTGCTTAAAATTTAGAATTTCACTCTCGGGAGATAACGGAGAAGATAAGGGACTAGCCATAACGACAAGCAAGCAAACTAACACAAGCAAACAAAAAGCAAATGGGAAAAAAGAGGCACATAGAGAAAGAGAGGGGGGATAGAGAGAGAGGGCGAATAAAACGGCAAGGGTGAAGTGGGGGAGAGGAAAACGAGAGGCAAATGGAAAATAATGTAATGCGGGAGATAAGGGTATGTGATGGGTACTTGGTATGTTGACTTTTGCATAGACCTCCCCGGCAACGGCGCCAGAAATCCTTCTTGCTACCTCTTGAGCACTATGTTGGTTTTCCCTGAAGAGGAAGGGATGATGCAGCAAAGTAGCGTAAATATTTCCCTCAGTTTTTGAGAACCAAGGTATCAATCCAGTAGGAGGCTACGCACGAGTCCCTCGTACCTGCACAAAACAAATAAATCCTCGCAACCAACGCGAATAGGGGTTGTCAATCCCTAAACGGCCACTTACGAGAGTGAGATATGATAGATATGATAAGATAATATTTTTGGTATTTTTGTGATAAAGATGCAAACTAAAATAAAGGCAAAGTAATAAAGCAAAGGAAATAACTAAGTAGTAGGAGATTAATATGATGAAGATAGACTCGGGGGCCATAGGTTTCACTAGTGGCTTCTCTCGAGAGCATAAGTATTCTACGGTGGCTGAACAAATTACTGTTGGGCAATTGACAGAACTGAGCATAGTTATGAGAATATCTAGGTATGATCATGTATATAGGCATCATGCCCGAGACTAGTAGGCCGACTCCTACCTGCATCTACTACTATTACTCCACCCGTCGACCGCTATCCAGCATGCATCTAGAGTATTAAGTTAAAAACAGAGTAACGCCTTAAGCAAGATGACATGATGTAGAGGGATAAACTCATGCAATATGATGAAAACCCCATCTTGTTATCCTCGATGGCAACAATACAATACGTGCCTTGTTGCCCCTACTGTCACTGGGAAAGGACACCGCAAGATTGAACCCAAAGCTAAGAACTTCTCCCATTGCAAGAAAGATTAATCTAGTAGGCCAAACCAAACTGATAATTCGAAGAGACTTGCAAAGATAACTAATCATACATAAGAGAATTCAGAGAAGATTCAAATATTGTTCATAGATAGACTTGATCATAAACCCACAATTCATTGGTCTCAACAAACACACCGCAAAAAGAAGATTACATCGAATAGTTCTCCACAAGAGAGGGGGAGAACATTGTATTGAGATCCAAAAAGAGAGAAGAAGCCATATAGCTAATAACTATGGACCCGTAGGTCTAAGGTAAACTACTCACACTTCATCGGAGGGGCTATGGTGATGATGTAGAAGCCCTCCGTGATCAATGCCCCCTCCGGCGGAGCTCCGGAATAGGCCCCAAGATGGGATCTCGTGGATACAGAAAGTTGCGATGGGGGAATTAGGGTTTTTGCTCCGTATCTGATCGTTTGGGGGTATGTAGGTATATATAGGAGGAAGGAGTATGTCGGTGGAGCAACAGGGGGCCCATGAGGGTGGAGGGCGCGCCTGGGGGGTAGGCGCGCCCCCCGACCTCGTGGCCTCCTCTTTTGTGTCTTGACATAGGGTCCAAGTCTCCTGGGTCTTGTTCGTTGAGAAAATCACGTTCCCGAAGGTTTCCGTCCATTTGGACTCCGTTTGATATTCCTTTTCTTCGAAACCCTAAAACAGGCAAAAGCAGCAATTCTGGGTTGGGCCTCCGGTTAATAGGTTAGTCCCAAAAATAATATAAAAGTGGAAAATAAAGCCCAATAATGTTTATAAAAGTGGAAAATAAAGCCCAATAATGTTCAAAATAGTAGATAATATAGCATGGAGCAATCAAAATTATAGATACGTTGGAGACGTATCAGTGAGGAAGCTAATGATGATGATCATGAAACTTCTGATCAAGTTACGACCAAACCTCGTAGGTCTACTAGAGTAAGATCCACACCAGAGTGGTACGGTAATCCAGTTCTGGAAGTCATGTTACTTGACCATGACGAACCTACGGACTATGAGGAAGCGATGATGAGCCCAGAATTCCGCAAAATGGCTTGAGGCCATGAAATATGAGATGGGATCCATATATGAGAACAAAGTGTGGACTTTGGTTGGCTTGTCCGATGATCGGCAAGCCATAGAGAATAAACGGATCTTCAAGAAGAAGACTGACGCTGACAGTAATATTATTGTCTACAAAGCTTGACTTGTTGCAATAGGTTTTTGACAAGTTCAAGGAGTTGACTACGATGAGACCTTCTCACCCGTAGCGATGCTTAAGTCTGTCCGAATCATGTTAGCAATTGCCGCATTTTATGATTATGAAATTTGGCAAATGGATGCCAAAATTGCATTCCTTAATGGATATCTTAAGGAAGAGTTGTATATGATGCAACGGAAGGTTTTGTCGATCAAAAAGGTGCTAACATAGTATGGAAGCTCCAGCGATCCATTTATGGACCGGTGCAGGCCTCTCGGAGTTGGAATATACGCTTTGATAGTGTGATCAAAGCATATGGTTTTATACAAACTTTTGGAGAAGCCTGTATTTACAAGAAAGTGAGTGGGAGCTCTGTAGCATTTCTGATATTATATGTGGATGACATATTGCTGATCGGAAATGATACTGAATTTCTGAATAGCATAAAAGGATACTTGAATAAGAATTTTTCAATGAAAGACCTCGGTGAAGCTGCTTATATATTGGGCATCAAGATCTATAGAGAAAGATCAAGACGCTTAATTGGACTTTCACAAAGCACATACCTTGATAAAGTTTTGAAGAAGTTCAAAATGGATCAAGCAAAGAAAGGGTTCTTTCTTGTGTTACAAGGTGTGAAGTTTAGTTAGACTCAATGCCCGACCACTGCAGAAGATAGAGAGAAAATGAAAATCATTCCCTATGCTTCAGCGATAGGTTCTATCATGTGTGCAATGCTGTGTACCAGACCTGATGTGTGCCTTGCTATTAGTTTAGCAGGGAGGTACCAAAGTAATCTAGGAGTGGATCATTGGACAGCGGTCAAGAACATCCTGAAATACCTGAAAAGGACTAAGGATATGTTTCTCGTTTATGGAGGTGACAAAGAGCTCGTCGTAAACTGTTACGTCGATGCAAGCTTTGACATTGATTCGGATGACTCTAAGTCACAAACCGGATACGTATTTTTATTGAATGGTGGAGCTGTCAGTTGGTGTAGTTCCACGCAGAGCGTCATGGCAGGATCTACGTGTGAAGCGGATTACATAGATGCTTCGGAAGCAGCAAATGAAGGAGTCTGGATGAAGGAGTTCATATCCGATCCAGGTGTCATACCTAGTTCATCGGGTCCAATGAAAATCTTTTGTGACAATACTGGTGCAATTGCCTTGGCAAAGGAATCTAAATTTCACAAGAGAACCAAGCACATCAAGAGACGCTTCAATTCCATCCACGATCAAGTCAAGGAGGGAGACATAGAGATTTCCAACATACATACGGATCTGAATGTTGCAGACCCGTTGACTAAGCCTCTCTCATGAGAAAAACATGATCAGCACCAAGACTCCATGGGTGTTAGAATCATTACAATGTAATCTAGATTATTGACTCTAGTGCAAGTGGGAGACTGAAGGAAATATGTCCTAGAGGCAATAATAAAGTTGTTATTTATATTTCCTTATATAATGATAAATGTTTATTATCCATGCTATAATTGTATTAACCAGAAACTTGGTACATGTGTGAATACATAGACAAACAGAATGTCACTAGTATGCCTCTACTTGACTAGCTCATTAATCAAAGATGGTTAAGTTTCCTAACAACAGACATGAGTTGTCATTTGATGAACGGGATCACATCATTAGAGAATGATGTGATTGACTTGACCCATCCGTTAGCTTAGCACTATGATCGTTTAGTTTATTGCTATTGCTTTCTCCATAACTTATACATGTTCCTATGACTATGAGATTATGCAACTTCTGAATACCGGAGGAACACTTAGTGTGTTATCAAACGTCACAACGTAACTGGGTGACTATAAATATGCTCTACATGTGTCTCCGATGGTGTTTGTTGAGTTGACATAGATCAAGATTAGGATTTGTCACTCCGTGTATCGGAGAGGTATCTCTTGGCCCTCTTGGTAATGCACATCACTATAAGCCTTGCAAGCAATGTGACTAATGAGTTAGTTGCAGGATGATGCATTACGGAATGAGTAAATAGACTTGCCAGTAATGAGATTTAACTAGGTATTGAGATACCGACGATCGAATCTTGGGCAAGTAACATACCGATGACAAAGGGAACAACGTATGTCCTTATGCGGTTTGATCGATAAAGATCTTCGTACAATATGTAGGAACCAATATGTGCATCCAGGTTCCGCAATTGGTTATTGACCGAAGATGAGTCTCGGTCATGTCTACATAGTTCTCGAACCCGTAGGGTCCGCACGCTTAACGTTCGATGATGATTGGTATAATGAGTTTATGTGTTTTGATGTATGCTACCTCTTGAGCATTGCGTTGGTTTTCCCCGAAGAGGAAGGGATGCTGCAGCAAAGTAGCATAAGTATTTCCCTCAGTTTTTGAGAACCAAGATATCAATCCAGTAGGAGGCTACGCGCGAGTCCCTCGTACCTGCATGTCGGTGTAATGGGACACGGATACCCCGAAGACGGCGAGATGATATTTCAAGACATCGGGGCTAGCAAAGCCCCTCAGTCCGACTGCCCGGCCGCTCCTGCCGGCTCCCCGTCCGACTGCACTACCCGGCCGGCTGCCGACTGCCGGCCGCCGACTACGCCAACCGATCGGATGCCGACTGCAGCCCGACCCGACATCGACGAGACAAACGTACCGCGGCGCCATCATCTACAGTGTACCTTGTCCCCTGGGTACTGATTTATAAAGTACCCCCGGGGACAAGCATGCCATGTGCCATGCCACTATACCATGCCTACATGGCTTGGCATGTAAGCTACCCAAGGTAGCTTACATCCAACGCCACCACCACATAGCTTACATAGTAAGCTAGCCCACACTATAAAAGGGCCACACATCCATCCATCCAGGGAGGATGGACTCACTCTCACCCACACTCACGCATGCATGCCCAGGCACATGCGGCCACCCACACCTATGCTCGTACGCATATATACGAGATCAGATGCACTTGGCACTGATCTCAGATACAGCTCCAGGAGCGCTTTGTACTGCCCGATGTACACCTGAGATATATATACTCAGACATGCAGGAGTAGGGGTATTATCTCTCCGGAGAGCCCCGAACCTGGGTAAACCACCGCGTGCTACTCGCATACCCGCTCCCGGTCCTATCAGCAGCAGTCCTACCCACACACTAAGCCCTTGTGGCATCTGTCGACTCGCAAGCACCCCGTGAGAAATACCACGACAGTTGGCGCCCATCGTGGGAGGGTACTATGCTACCGCGCTGCTGCTGGTTTCGCTGTCCGGGCGGGACTACTTTCGTCATCGCCGCGGCGTCGCCGTCGTCTCTCCGGTAGCGCTCGGTGGGCCCGACGTCAACATGCCCTCAGAGCAGCCGCGAGGGGCGGCGCGTCCTCGCCATCGGCATCTTCGTCTTCATCATCGCGGCATCGCGCCGCCTCTCCGATAGCGGTCGGGGGCTCGACATCGACATGCCCCCGGAATGGCCGTGAGGGGCGGCGCGTCCTCGCCGTCGGCCTTGCCTTCATCGCCCCCAACGCAACGCCGGCTGTCCGTCCGCGCGCGCGCCACGCGCGGGGCCTCGCTTCGGTCGGACGTGTCCGTCCACGCGCCGCTTGCATCTGCTTCCCTCCATGTTGCGCCTTGCTCCGGCCGAAACGTGCTTTCGCTCGTCCATATTTCACCTATACAAGGTAGCCAGATGCTAGTCAACTGTGGTCATACTCAGCCCATACACGTCTTAGACATAGTCTGCACACTTCCTAGATAATGGCCGGATATGGACCATACTTTGGGTGCTCGTCTTCTGCTCATCTCCGTTCGCACTGACCACCAAAGCAAATCAAGCGAGCTGCTCCGCCAGGCTTCGGCCCTCTCCGCCTCCGTCCACACCTAGTGGACGCTGCCGGGCTCCCGCCGCTCCGCCTGCTCGGTCCGGCTCCACCTCCTCCCCCGCAGCGGTGTCTCCCTCCGCTCCCCTGCAGCCGCGTCCGCCCGAGTGCAGCTCCGCGTCCTTGCTCGCGCGCGGGGTCCCGCCTCGGTCGGCCGCGCCCCCGCGCCGGCTTACCGCGGCCGGCTGCGCCTCCTGCCCCCCGTCTCCGGGTGGCCGCCCCGCGCAGGTCGGCTCCGTCGCCTGGCTTCGCCTCACCTCACACCGGCCGGATCTCCTCCCGACCGTTTGGACGCGCCCGGCCGACTTCACGCCATCCGGACGCGCCCGGCCTCCCCTTCGCGCGCCCGCGGCGTACTGGCTCCCGTACGGGTTCCCGCACTCGACCCCCGACTCCCCTGACCGCCCCGCGCAGCATCTGGCCGGCTGGGCTCCTCCGTCCAGCTCCGCGCATGCCGGCTGCGACCGCCCCGCCTCCCCGCGCTGGCCGGCTCTGCTGCAGCCGGCTGCAACTGCGTCCATGCAGTCCGCCCCATCATCTCGCCCGCACGCTGCTATGCTGCTCCGCCGGCCTCGCTCCTGCAGCGCCGCGGCTCCCCGGCCGACTCCAGCGCCCCGCCTCGCCTCCGCCGAGTCCGCGCCGGCTCCACCCCTTCCGGCCGCCTGCAGGCTGTTGCAGGTCGGCTCCCAGCGACCCGGCCACCGTGCTCGGCCACCTCGCACCGCAAATTCACCACCCCGAGCGCCGGCTCCGCCCGGCCGGCTTCGCCCGAGCCCTCATGCTCTGCGTCGGCCTTGCCCGCGCCGGCTGCCCCGCGCCGGCCTCCCCGCCACCGGCGTCTGCTTCCCTCCGCCCGGCACGCGTTTCGGCCGTCTTCGCGCCTACCCGGCCTCCCTCGCCCACTCGCCGGCTCCTCGCCTCGCCGGCTCCTCGCTACCAGGCACCGCGCCGGCTCCGCCCCGCCCTCCCCCCGTGGTCGGCCCGGCTTCGGCCGCCTGCGGCCCGTCCCCAATGCCGCCCCTGGCCGGCTCCCGCGCGCCCGTTGGCCGGGCCGCCTCCTGCCCCCGCGCGCCTGCCGCCTGGGCCGCCTTCGGCTCCCACGCGCCCATCGCCTGCGCCGCCTCCGGCCCCCTGCCCGCTCCGGCCGGCTCCGGCGTTCGCCCGGCCGCCCGTTGGCCGGGCCGTCTGCTGCTCGCCTGCCAGCCGTGGGTATGCCGGCTCCTCCCGCGCCTGCCGGCTTCCCCTGCTGCCTCAGGCCGCCCCGGGCCCCGCCCGTGGCACGCGCGGCCGGCTCCTCCCGCGCCATGGCTGGCTGTGCCCTGCCGGGCCCCGTCGCGGCCGCCTGCTGAGAAAGAAGAAAAGTCAGTGAGTAGCTGCCGCCTGCGTGCCGGCTAGAAGAGAAAAAAGTCAGCCGGCTTGAAAAAAAAGAAAAAAGAAAAAAAGAAAAAAAGTGGGGGGCCGGGTGTGAGAGAAGTCAAGGGCCGGTTGCCCAAGCCGGCTGAGAAAGAAGTAGCCGCATGCCCTTGAAAAAAAAAGAAGAGAGCCTGCATTGACTACAGTCCAGCCGGCTGCTCTGATCAACAGCCCGCATCGCCGCTCGGCCGGCTGTTTCGTCTGCCCGCTTTGCTGCCCAGCCGCCCGACGAGCTGGTCCGGCTGCGCATGGCCGCCTGACGAGAAAAAGAGATAAAGACAAGGTAGTCGCCAGAAGATCCGGCCTGACTGCTCAGCAGTCGGCCCAAATCTCGGGGGCTACACCCAGCGGGTGCGCTGATGCGCCCCCGCGAGAGAAGAAGAACGCAAGGTAGTTGCCGGAAGATCCGGCCCGACTGCTCAGCAGTCGGCCCGAATCTCGGGGGCTACACCCAGCGGGTGCGCTGGCGCGCCCCCGCGAGAAAGAGACAAAATAGCTGCCGGAAGATCCGGCCCGACTGCTCAGCAGTCGGCCCTACACCCAGCGGGTGCGCCGGCGCACTCCGCGAGCGCCGAGTCGCGCCGGCTATCTTCGACGACCGCGACTACACGAAAATCAATGTGAGCTCCTCACCCGCATATTTTTGCACTACGCAAGCACGGATAACCCCGAGCGTTGCTCGGGGGCTGCCTCCGCATTTTATTAAAGTAGCATCACTGTTTGCCCCGGTGCCAGCCAGAGTTGGCCCGGGGGCTGGCCGCTTGGCCTGAGACGTTAGTTCCCGCAGACGGCTTAGTACCGTGCATGGTACCAAAGGCCCACTCTTAGTCACAGACCGCAGAGCGGCTGCCGACTAGCAAGAGTGAACGTTGGAGGCCACCCACGCGAAAAACGTCCGGGAAGAAAAACGTTCGGGCGACCAGACCGTTTTCCTTTTACAAGTATCTACTCGGTTGAATCTGCTCCCAGACTCTGAGTACTGTACACTCCACTTCGCGGCCCACTCTCAGCCACAGACCGCAGAGCGGCTGTCCGGCAAGCAAGAGCACAAGCCAAAAAGCGGAGGGAACACGAAAAAGATTAAGGGGGCTCGGACGAAACCGAGTCGGCACCCTCCGCATAAAACTTGCAATGATAAAAGCAAGCATTCGATATATCTGCATGGACTAACTCTGTCCTTATTTATGATTATTTTCATGAACATTTCCCAAAAAACCTCCGCCCAACTTTGCCAAGTTGCCCGGAGGCTCGGGGGCTACTATCGGTGTAATGGGACACGGATACCCCGAAGATGGCGAGATGATATTTCAAGACATCGGGGCTAGCAAAGCCCCTCAGTCCGACTGCCCGGCCCCTCCTGCCGGCTCCCCGTCTGACTGCACTACCCGGCCGGCTGCCGACTGCCGGCCGCCGACTACGCCAACCGATCGGATGCCGACTGCAGCCCGACCCGACATCGACGAGACAAACGTACCGCGGCGCCATCATCTACAGTGTACCTTGTCCCCTGGGTACTGATTTATAAAGTACCCCCGGGGACAAGCATGACATGTGCCATGCCACTATACCATGCCTACATGGCTTGGCATGTAAGCTACCCAAGGTAGCTTACATCCAACGCCACCACCACATAGCTTACATAGTAAGCTAGCCCACACTATAAAAGGGCCACACATCCATCCATCCAGGGAGGATGGACTCACTCTCACCCACACTCACGCATGCATGCCCAGGCACATGCGGCCACCCACACCTATGCTCGTACGCATATATACGAGATCAGATGCACTTGGCACTGATCTCAGATACAGCTCCAGGAGCGCTTTGTACTGCCCGATGTACACCTCAGATATATATACTCAGACATGCAGGAGTAGGGGTATTATCTCTCCGGAGAGCCCCGGACCTGGGTAAACCACCGCGTGCTACTCGCATACCCGCTCCTGGTCCTATCAGCAGCAGTCCTACCCACACACTAAGCCCTTGTGGCATCTGTCGACTCACAAGCACCCCGTGAGAAATACCACGACACTGCACAAAACAAATAAATCCTCGCAACCAACGCGATAAGGGGTTGTCAATCCCTACATGGCCACTTACGAGAGTGAGATCTGATAGATATGATAAGATAACATTTTTGGTATTTTTATGATAAAGATGCAAAGTAAAATAAAAGCAATGTAAAAAGCAAAGGAAATTACTAAGTATTGGAAGATTAATATGATGAAGATAGACCCGGGGGCCATAGGTTTCACTAGTGGCTTCTCTCAAGAGCATAGGTATTCTACGGTGGGTGAACGAATTACTATTGAGTAATTGACAGAATTGAGCATAGTTATGAGAATATCTAGGTATGATCATGTATATAGGCATCACGTCCAAGACAAGTAAACCGACTCCTGCCTGCATCTACTACTATTACGCCACTCATCGACTGCTATCCAGCATGCATCTAGAGTATTAAGTTCATGAAAACAGAGTAACGCCTTAAGCAAGATGACATGATGTAGAGGGATAAACTCATGCAATATGATGAAAACCCCATCTTGTTATCCTCGATGGCAAAAATACAATACGTGCCTTGCTGCCCCTACTGTCACTGGGAAAGTGTTGGGGAACGTAGCAGAAATTCAAAAATTTTCCTACGTATCACCAAGATCTATCTATGGAGAGACCAGCAACGAGTAGAAAGAGAGTTCATCTACATACCCTTGTAGATCGCTAAGCGGAAGCGTTCATGTGAACGGGGTTGATGGAGTCGTACTCGTCGTGATTCAAATCACCGATGACCAAGTGCCGAACGGACGGCACCTCCGCGTTCAACACACGTACAGCCCGGGGACGTCTCCCACGCCTTGATCCAGCAAGGAGAGAGGGAGAGGATGAGGAAGACTCCTTCCAGCAGCAGCACAACGGCATGGTGATGATGGAGGAGCGTGGCTATCCTGCAGGGCTTCGCCAAGCACCACAGAAGAGGAGGGAGAGAGAGACGCAGGGCTGCACCAAGAGAGATCTAATCGCGTGTTGTGGGCAGCCCCTAGGCCTCATATATATAGGGGAAGGGGAGGGCTGCGCCCCCTCTAGGGTTTCCCACCTCTAGGGGGGGCGGCAGCCCTAGATGGGATCCAAAGGTGGCGGCCAAGGAGGGGGAGAAGGGGGAGGCGCCCCAATATGGGCCCTAA
Source organism: Triticum monococcum (assembly GCA_034509565.1). Classification (NCBI taxonomy): domain Eukaryota; kingdom Viridiplantae; phylum Streptophyta; class Magnoliopsida; order Poales; family Poaceae; genus Triticum; species Triticum monococcum. Next base: position 68,351,732 of record CM067843.1, on the reverse strand, counting down.
GGCCCATATCCCATTAGGGTTTGCCCCCTTTCCACCTCTTGGGCACCTTGGGCCCTTGTGGAGGCGCACCAGCCCACTAAGGGGCTGGTCCCTCACCACTCTTAGCCCACGCAAGCCTCCGGGGCAGGTGGCCCCACTTGGTGGACCCCCGGGACCCTCCCGGTGGTCCCGGTACGTTACCGATAAACCCCGAAACTCTTCCGGTGTCCAAAACAGGACTTCCCATATATAAATCTTTACCTCCGGACCATTCCGGAACTCCTCGTGACGTCCGGGATCTCATCCGGGACTCCGAACAACATTCGGTAACCACATACTAACTTCCTTTATAACCCTAGCGTCATCGAACCTTAAGTGTGTAGACCCTACGGGTTCGGGAGACATGCAGACATGACCGAGACGTTCTCCGGTCAATAACCAACAGCGGGATCTGGATACCCATGTTGGCTCCCACATGTTCCACGATGATCTCATCGGATGAACCACGATGTCAAGGACTTAATCAATCCCGTATACAATTCCCTTTGTCTATCGGTACGATACTTGCCCGAGATTCGATCGTCGGTATCCCGATACCTTGTTCAATCTCGTTACCGGCAAGTCTCTTTACTCGTTCCGTAACACATCATCCCGTGATCAACTCCTTGATCACATTGTGCACATTATGATGATGTCTTACCGAGTGGGCCCAGAGATACCTCTCCGTTTACACGGAGTGACAAATCCCAGTCTCGATTCGTGCCAACCCAACAGACACTTTCGGAGATACCTGTAATGTACCTTTATAGCCACCCAGTTACGTTGTGACGTTTGGCACACCCAAAGCACTCCTACGGTATCCGGGAGTTGCACAATCTCATGGTCTAAGGAAATGATACTTGACATTAGCAAAGCTTTAGCATACGAACTACACGATCTAGTACTATGCTTAGGATTGGGTCTTGTCCATCACATCATTCTCCTAATGATGTGATCCCGCTATCAACGACATCTAATGTCCATGGTTAGGAAACCGTAACCATCTATTGATCAACGAGCTAGTCAACTAGAGGCTTACTAGGGACATGGTGTTGTCTATGTATCCACACATGCATCTGAGTTTCCTATCAATACAATTATAGCATGGATAATAAACGATTATCATGAACAAGGAAATATAATAATAACTTATTATTATTGCCTCTAGGGCATATTTCCAACAGTCTCCCACTTGCACTAGAGTCAATAATCTAGTTCACATCGCCATGTGATTAACACTCACAGGTCACATCGCCATGTGACTAACACCCAAGAGTTTACTAGAGTCAGTAGTCTAGTTCACATCACTATGTGATTAACACTCAATGAGTTCTAGGTTTGATCATGTTGCTTGTGAGAGAGGTTTTAGTCAACGGGTCTGAACCTTTCAGATCCGTGTGTGCTTTACAAATCTCTATGTCATCTCCTAGATGTAGCTACCATGTTTTATTTGGAGCTATTCCAAATAACTGTTCTACTTGGAGCTATTCTAAATTGTTGCTCCATTATACGTATCCGGTATCTCTACTCAGAGCTATCCGGATAGGTGTTAAGCTTGCATCGACGTAACCCTTTACGACAAACTCTTTTACCACCTCCATAATCGAGAAAATTCCTTAGTCCACTAGTTACTAAGGATAACTTTGACCGCGGTCCTGTGATCCATTCTTGGTTCACTCTTGTACCCCTTGACTGACTCATGGCAAGGCACACTTCAGGTGCGGTACACAGCATAGCATACTATAGAGTCTATGTCTTAAGCATAGGGGACGACCTTCGTCCTTTCTCTCTATTCTGCCGTGGTCGAGCTTTAAGTCTTAACTTCATACCTTACAACTCAGGCAAGAACTCCTTCTTTGACTGATCCATCTTGAACACCTTCAAGATCATGTCAAGGTATGTGCTCATTTGAAAGTACCATTAAGCGTTTTTTTTGATCTATCCTTATGGATCTTGATGCTCAATGTTCAAGTAGCTTGATCCAGGCTTTCAATTGAAAAACACTTTTCAAATAACCCTATATGCTTTCTTAGAAATTCTACATCATTTCTGATCAACAATATGTCAACAACATATACTCATCAGAAATTCTATAGTGCTCCCACTCACTTCTTTGGAAATACAAGTTTCTCATAAACTTTGTATAAACCAAAATCTTTGATCATCTCATCAAAGCATATATTCCAACTCCGAGATGCTTACTCCAGTCCTTAGAAGGATGGCTGGAGCTTTGCATACTTATTAGCATCTTTCAGGATTGACAAAACCTTCTGGTTGTATCACATACAACCTTTCCTCAGAAAATAGTCGAGGAAACTATGTTTTGACATCCTATCTGCAAGATTTCATAAATAATGCAGTAATCACTAATATAATTCCAACAGACTCTTAGCATCGCTACGAGTGAGAAAGTCTCATCGTAGTCAACTCCTTGAACTTGTCGGAAAACATCTTAACGACAAGTCGAGCTTTCTTAATGGTGACATTTACCATCATTGTCCGTCTTTCTTGTAAAATCCATCTGTACTCAACAGCCTTACGACCATCAAGTAGTTCTTCCAAAGTCTACACTTTGTTTTCATATATGGATCCTCTCTCGGATTGTATGGCCTCGAGCCATTTATCGGAATCCGGGCCCACCATCGCTTCTCCATAGCTTGTAGGTTCATTGTTGTCTCGCAACATGACTTCCAAGACAGGATTACGTATCCTTGTCATCCTACGAGGTTTGGGAGTGACTTGATCCGAAGTCTCGTGATCAATATCATAAGCTTCCACTTCAATTGGTGTAGGTGCCACAGGAACAACTTCCTGTGCCGCGTCACACACTAGTTGAAGAGACAGTTCAATAACCTCATCAAGTTTCCACCATCCTCCCACTCAATTCTTTCGAGAGAAACTTTTCCTCGAGAAAGGACCCGATTCTAGAAACAATCCCTTATTGCTTTCAGATCTGAGACAGGAGGTATACCCAACTGTTTTGGGTGTCCTATGAAGATGCATTTATCCGCTTTGGGTTCGAGCTTATCAACTTTTCACATAAGCGTCGCAGCCCCAAACTTTTAAGAAATGACAGCTTAGGTTTCTCTAAACCATAGTTCATACGGTGTCACCTCATCGGAATTACGTGGTGCCCCTTTTAAAGTGAATGTGGTTGTCTCTAATGCCTAACCCATAAATTATTGTGGTAATTCGATAAGAGACATCATGGTATGCATCATATCCAATAGGGTACAGTTATGATGTTCGGACACACCATCACACTATGGTGTTCCAGGCTGTATCAGTTGTGAAACAATTTCCACAATGTCTTAATTCTATGCCAAACTCGTAATTCAGATATTCATCTCTATGATCATATCATAGATATTTTATCCTCTTGTCACGACGATCTTTCAACTTCACCCTGAAATTACTTGAACCTTTCAATAATTCAGACTCGTGATTCATCAAGTAAATATACTCAACATTTACTCAAATCATCTGTGAAGTTAAAACATAACGATGTCCACTACTCGCCTCAGCACTCATTGGACTGCACACATCAAAAATGTATTACTTCCAACAAGTTGCTTTCTAGTTCCATTTTACTGAAAACGAGGCTTTCAGTCATCTTGCCCATGTGGTATGATTTGCATGTCTCAACTGATTCAAAATCAAGTGAGTCCAAACAGTCCATTTGCATGGAGTTTCTTCATGCATATACACCAATAGACATGGTTCGCATGTCTCAAACTTTTCAAAAAATGAGTGAGCCCAAAGATCCATCAACATGGAGCTTCCTCATGCGTTTTATACTGATATGACTTACGTGGCAGTGCCACAAGTAGGTGGTACTATCATTACTATCTTTTGGCATGAACATGTGTATCACTATGATCGAGATTCAATAAACTATTCATTTTGGGTGTAAGACCATTGAAGGTATTATTCAAATAAACAGAGTAACCATTATTCTCCTTAAATGAATAACCGTATTGCGATAGACATAATCCAATCATGTCTATGCTCAACGTAAACACCAAAATCTCGATGATAGAGGGAGCGTGCGATGCTTGATCATATCAACATTGGAAACACTTCCAACACATATCATCAGCTCACCTTTAGCTAGTCTCCGTTTATTCCGTAGCTTTTATTTCGAGTTACTAACACTTAGCAACCGAACCGGTATCTAATACCCTGGTGCTACTAGGAGTACTAGTAAAGTACACATCAACATAATGTATATCCAATATACTTCTATCGACCTTGCCAGCCTTCTCATCTACCAAGTATCTAGGGTAATTCTGCTCCAGTGGTTGTTCCCCTTATTACAGAAGCACTTAGTCTCGGGTTTGGGTTCAACCTTGGGTTTCTTCATTGGAGCAGCAGCTGAATTGCTGTTTCATGAAGTATCCCTTTGTGCCCTTGCCCTTCTTGAAACTAGTGGTTTTACCAACCATCAACAATTGATGCTCCTTCTTGATTTCTACTTTCGTGGTGTCAAACATCGCGAATAACTCAAGGATCATCATATATGTCCCTGATATATTATAGTTCATCACGAAGCTCTAGCAGCTTGGTGGTAATGACTTCGGAGAAACATCATTATCTCATCTGGAAGATCAACTCCCACTCGATTCAAATGATTGTTGTACTCAGACAATCTGAGCACAAGCTCAACAATTGAGCTTTTCTCCTTAGTTTGTAGGCTAAGAAAATCGTCGGAGGTCTTATACCTCTTGACGTGGGCACGAGCTTGAAATCCCAATTTTAGCCCTCAAAACATCTCATATGTTTCGCGACGTTTCAAAACGTCTTTGGTGCCTCAACTCTAAACCGTTTAACTGAACTATCACGTAGTTATCAAAATGTGTATGTCAGATGTTCGCAACATCCACAGACAACGTTCGAGGTTCAGCACACTGAGCGGTGCATTAAGGACGTAAGCCTTCTAAGAAGCAATGAGGACAATCCTCAGTCTACGGACCTCGTCCGCATAATTGCTACTATCAACTTTCAACTAATTTTCTCTAGGATCATATCTAAACAGTAGAACTATAGCGTGAGCTACGACATAATTTGCAAAATCCTTTTGACTATGTTCAGGATAATTAAGTTCATCTTATGAACTCCCACTTAGATAGACATCCCTCTAGTCATCTAAGTGATTACATGATCCGAGTCAACTAGGCCGTGTCCGATCATCACGTGAGACGGACTAGTCAACGTCGGTGAACATCTTCATGTTGATCGTATCTACCATACGACTCATGCTCGACCTTTCGGTCTTCTGTGTTCCGAGGCCATGTCTATACACATGCTAGGCTCGTCAAGTTAACCCTAAGTGTTTTGCATGTGTAAAACTGTCTTACACCCGTTGTGTGTGAACGTAAGGATCTATCACACCCGATCATCACGTGGTGCTTCGAAACGACGAACTTTAGCAACGATGCACAGTTAGGGGAGAACACTTCTTGAAATTTTTATGAGGGATCATCTTATTTACTACCGTCGTTCTAAGCAAATAAGATGTATAAACATGATAAACATCACATGCAATCAAATAGTGACATGATATGGCCAATATCACATAGCTCCTTTTGATCTCCATCTTCGGGGCTCCATGATCATCATCGTCACCGGCATGACACCATGATCTCCATCATCATGATCTCCATCATCGTGTCTTCATGAAGTTGCCTCGCCATCTATTACTTCTACTACTATGGCTAACGGTTAGCAATAAAGTAAAGTAATTACATGACGTTTAAGTTGACACGCAGGTCATAAATAAATAAAGACAACTCCTATGGCTCCTGCCGGTTGTCATACTCATCGACATGCAAGTCGTGATTCCTATTACAAGAACATGATCAATCTCATACATCACATATATCATTCATCACATCCTTTGGCCATATCACATCACATAGCATACCCTGCAAAAACAAGTTAGACGTCCTCTAATTGTTGTTTGCATGTTTTACGTGGCTGCTATGGGTTTCTAGCAAGAACGGTTCTTACCTACGCAAAGACCACAACGTGATATGCCAATTGCTATTTACCCTTCATAAGGACCCTTTTCATCAAATCCGATCCGACTAAAGTGGGAGAGACAGACACCCGCTAGCCACCTTATGCAACTAGTGCATGTCAGTCGGTGGAACCAGTCTCACGTAAGAGTACGTGTAAGGTCGGTCCGGGCCGCTTCATCCCACGATGCCGCCGAATCAAGATAAGACTAGTAACGGCAAGCATATTGAACAAAATCAACGCCCACAACTACTTTGTGTTCTACTCGTGCATAGAATCTATGCAATAGACCTAGCTCATGATGCCACTGTTGGGGAACGTAGCAGAAATTCAAAAAATTTCCTACGTATCACCAAGATCTATCTATGGAGAGACCAGCAACGAGTAGAAAGAGAGTTCATCTACATACCCTTGTAGATCGCTAAGCGGAAGCGTTCATGTGAACGGGGTTGATGGAGTCGTACTCGTCGTGATTCAAATCACCGATGACCAAGTGCCGAACGGACGGCACCTCCGCGTTCAACACACGTACAGCCCGGGGACGTCTCCCACGCCTTGATCCAGCAAGGAGAGAGGGAGAGGATGAGGAAGACTCCTTCCAGCAGCAGCACAACGGCATGGTGATGATGGAGGAGCGTGGCTATCCTGCAGGGCTTCGCCAAGCACCACAGAAGAGGAGGGAGAGAGAGACGCAGGGCTGCACCAAGAGAGATCTAATCGCGTGTTGTGGGCAGCCCCTAGGCCTCATATATATAGGGGAAGGGGAGGGCTGCGCCCCCTCTAGGGTTTCCCACCTCTAGGGGGGGCGGCAGCCCTAGATGGGATCCAAAGGTGGCGGCCAAGGAGGGGGAGAAGGGGGAGGCGCCCCAATATGGGCCCTAAGGCCCATATCCCATTAGGGTTTGCCCCCTTTCCACCTCTTGGGCACCTTGGGCCCTTGTGGAGGCGCACCAGCCCACTAAGGGGCTGGTCCCTCACCACTCTTAGCCCACGCAAGCCTCCGGGGCAGGTGGCCCCACTTGGTGGACCCCCGGGACCCTCCCGGTGGTCCCGGTACGTTACCGATAAACCCCGAAACTCTTCCGGTGTCCAAAACAGGACTTCCCATATATAAATCTTTACCTCCGGACCATTCCGGAACTCCTCGTGACGTCCGGGATCTCATCCGGGACTCCGAACAACATTCGGTAACCACATACTAACTTCCTTTATAACCCTAGCGTCATCGAACCTTAAGTGTGTAGACCCTACGGGTTCGGGAGACATGCAGACATGACCGAGACGTTCTCCGGTCAATAACCAACAGCGGGATCTGGATACCCATGTTGGCTCCCACATGTTCCACGATGATCTCATCGGATGAACCACGATGTCAAGGACTTAATCAATCCCGTATACAATTCCCTTTGTCTATCGGTACGATACTTGCCCGAGATTCGATCGTCGGTATCCCGATACCTTGTTCAATCTCGTTACCGGCAAGTCTCTTTACTCGTTCCGTAACACATCATCCCGTGATCAACTCCTTGATCACATTGTGCACATTATGATGATGTCTTACCGAGTGGGCCCAGAGATACCTCTCCGTTTACACGGAGTGACAAATCCCAGTCTCGATTCGTGCCAACCCAACAGACACTTTCGGAGATACCTGTAATGTACCTTTATAGCCACCCAGTTACGTTGTGACGTTTGGCACACCCAAAGCACTCCTACGGTATCCGGGAGTTGCACAATCTCATGGTCTAAGGAAATGATACTTGACATTAGCAAAGCTTTAGCATACGAACTACACGATCTAGTGCTATGCTTAGGATTGGGTCTTGTCCATCACATCATTCTCCTAATGATGTGATCCCGCTATCAACGACATCTAATGTCCATGGTTAGGAAACCGTAACCATCTATTGATCAACGAGCTAGTCAACTAGAGGCTTACTAGGGACATGGTGTTGTCTATGTATCCACACATGCATCTGAGTTTCCTATCAATACAATTATAGCATGGATAATAAACGATTATCATGAACAAGGAAATATAATAATAACTTATTATTATTGCCTCTAGGGCATATTTCCAACAGAAAGGACACCGCAAGATTGAACCCAAAGCTAAGAACTTCTCCCATTGCAAGAAAGATCAATCTAGTAGGCCAAACCAAACTGATAATTCGAAGAGACTTGCAAAGATAACCAATCATACATAAAAGAATTCAGAGAAGATTCAAATATTGTTCATAGATAGACTTGATCATAAACCCACAATTCATCGATCTCAACAAACACACCGCAAAAAGAAGATTACATCGAATATATCTCCACAAGAGAGGGGGAGAACATTGTATTGAGATCCAAAAAGAGAGAAGAATCCATATAGCTAATAACTATGGACACGTAGGTCTGAGGTAAACTACTCACACTTCATCGGAGGGGTTATGGTGATGATGTAGAAGCCCACCGTGACCGATGCCCCCTCCGGCGGAGCTCCGGAATAGGCCCCAAGATGGGATCTCATGGATACAGAAAGTTGTGGCGGTGGAATTAGGGTTTTGGCTTCGTATCTGATCGTTTGGGGGTACGTAGGTATATATAGGAGGAAGGAGTACGTCGGTGGAGCAACAGGGGGGCCATGAGGGTTGAGGGCGCGCCTGGGGGGTAGGCGCACCCCCTACCTCGTGGCCTTCTCTTTTGTTTCTTGACGTAGGGTCCAAGTCTCATGGGTCTTGTTCTTTGAGAAAATCACGTTCCTGAAGGTTTCATTCCGTTTGGACTCCGTTTGATATTCCTTTTCTTCGAAACCCTAAAATAGGCAAAAAACATCAATTCTGGGCTGGGCCTCCGGTTAATAGGTTAGTCCCAAAAATAATATAAAAGTGGATAGTAAAGCCCAATAATTTCCAGAACAGTAGATAATATAGCATGGAGCAATCAAAAATTATAGATACGTTGGAGACGTATCAAGCATTCCCAAGCTTAATTCCTGCTCGTCCTTGAGTAGGTAAATGATAAAAACAGAATTTTTGATGCGGAATGCTACTTGGCATAATTTTAATGTGATTCTTCTTAATAGTGGTATGAATATTCAGATCCGAAAGATTCAAAATAAAAGTTTAATGTTGACATAAAAATAATAATACTTCAAGCATACTAACAAAGCAATCATGTCTTCTCAAAATAACATGGCCAAAGAAAGTTATCCCTGCAAAATCATATAGTCTGGCTATGCTCTATCTTCATCACACAAAGTATTTAAATCATGCACAACCCCGATGACAAGCCAAGCAATTGTTTCATACTTTTGACATTCTCAAACTTTTTCAATCTTCACGCAATACATGAGCGTGAGCCATGGATATAGCACTATAAGTGGTATAGAATGGTGGTTGTGGAGAAGACAAAAAGGGAGAAGATAGTCTCACATCAACTAGGCGTATCAACGGGCTATGGAGATGCCCATAAATAGATATCAATGTGAGTGAGTAGGGATTGCCATGCAACGGATGCGACAGAGCTATAAGTATATGAAAGCTCAACAAAAGAAACTAAGTAGGTGTGCATCCAACTTGCTTGCTCATGAAGACCTAGGGCATTTTGAGGAAGCCCATCATTGGAATATACAAGCCAAGTTCTATAATGAAAAATTCCCACTAGTATATGAAGTGATAACATAGGAGACTCTCTATCATGAATATCATGGTGCTACTTTGAAGCACAAGTGTGGTAGAAGGATAGTAACATTGTCCCTTCTCTCTTTTTCTCTCATTTTTTTATTAGGGCCTTTTCTCTTTTTTATGGGCTCTTTTCTTTTTTTCTTTTTTTCTTTTTCGTCTGGAGTCTCATCCCGACTTGTGGGGGAATCATAGTCTCCATCATCCTTTCCTCACTGGGACAATGTTCTAATAATGATGATCATCACACTTTTATTTTCTTACAACTCAACAATTACAACTCGATACTTGGAACAAAATATGACTCTATATGAATACCTCCGGCGGTGTACCGGGATATGCAATGAATCAAGAGCGACATGTATGAAAGAATTAGGAATGGTGGCTTTGCCATAAATACGAAGTCAACTACATGATCATGCTAAGCAATATGAAAATGATGGAGTGTGTCATAATAAACGGAACGGTGGAAATTTGCATGGCAATATATCTCGGAATGGCTATGGAAATGCCATAATAGGTAGGTATGGTGGCTATTTTGAGGAAGGTATATGGTGGGTCTATGATACCGGTGAAAGGTGCGCGGTATTAGAGAGGCTAGCAATGGTGGAAGGAAGAAAAGTGTGTATAATCCATGGATTCAACATTAGTCATAAAGAACTCATATAATTATTGCAAAACTCGATAAGTTATCAAAGCAAAGTATTACGTGCATGCTCCTAGGGGGATATATTGGTAGGAAAAGACCATCGCTCGTCCCCGACCGCCACTCATAAGGAAGACAATCAAAAAATAAATCATGCTCCGACTTCATCACATAACGGTTCACCATACGTGCATGCTACGGGAATTAACACAAGTATTTCTCAAATTCACAACTACTCAACTAGCGTTACTTAAATATCACCATCTTCATGTCTCAAAACAATTATCAAGCATCAAACTTCTCATAGCATTCAACACACTCATAAGAAAGTTTTTACTATTCTTGAATACCAAGCATATTGGAATTATTTAAGGAAATTACCATGCTATTTAAGACTCTCAAAGTAATCTAAGTGAAGCATGAGAGATCAATAGTTTCTATAAAACAAATCCACCACCATGCTCTAAAAGATATAAGTGAAGTACTAGAGCAAAACTATATAACTCAAAAGATATAAGTGAAGCATATAGAGTATTCTAACAAATTCCAAATCATGTATGGCTCTCTCAAAAGGTGTGTACAGCAAGGATGATTGTGGTAAACTAAAAATCAAAGACTCAAATCATACAAGACGCTCCAAGCAAAACACATATCATGTGGTGAATAAAAATATAGCTCCAAGTGAAGTTACCGATAGAAGTAGACAAAAAGAGGGGATGCCTTCCGGGCATCCCCAAGCTTTGGCTTTTAGGTGTCCTTAGATTATCTTGGGGGTGCCATGGGCATCCCCAAGCTTAGGCTCTTGCCACTCCTTGTTCCATAATCCATCAAATCTTTACCCAAAACTTGAAAACTTCACCACACAAAACTTAAAGTAGAAAATCTCGTGAGCTCCGTTAGCGAAAGAAAACAAAAGACCACTCCAAGGTACTGTAATGAACTAATTATTTATTTATTTTTGTGTTAAACCTACTGTATTCCAACTTATCTATGGTTTATAAACTATTTTACTAGCCATAGATTCATCAAAATAAGCAAACAACATACGAAAAACAGAATCTGTCAAAAACAGAACAGTCTGTAGTAATCTGTAGCTAGCGCAAGATCTGGAACCCCAAAAATTCTAAAATAAATTTCTGGACGTTAGGAATTTATCTATTAATCATCTGAAAAAATAATTAACTAAATATAACTTTCCAAATAAAAATGGCAGCAGTTGTCGTGAGCGCTAAAGTTTCTATTTTTTACAGCAAGATATCAAGACTTTCCCCAAGTCTTCCCAACGGTTCTACTTGGCACAAACACTAATTAAACACAAAAAACACAACCTAAACTGAGGCTAGATAAATTATTTATTACTAAACAGGAGCAAAAAGCAAGGAATAAAAATAAAATTGGGTTGCCTCCCAACAAGCGATATCGTTTAACGCCCCTAGCTAGGCATAAAAAGCAAGGATAGATCTAGGTATTGCCATCTTTGGTAGGCAATCCATAAGTGTCTCTCATAATAGATTCATAAGGTAATTTAATTTTGTTTCTAGGAAAGTGTTCCATGCCTTTCCTTAATGGAAATTGGAATCTAATATTTCCTTCCTTCATATCAATAATTGCACCAATCGTTCTAAGGAAAGGTCTACCAAGAATAATAGGACATGAAGGATTGCAATCTATGTCAAGAACAATAAAATCTACGGGCACATAATTCCTATTTGCAACAATAAGAACATCATTAATTATTCCCATAGGTTTCTTAATAGTGGAATCCGCAAGGTGCAAGTTTAGAGGGCAATCATCAAAATCACGGAAACCTAACAAATCACACAAAGTCTTTGGAATCATGGAAACACTAGCACCCAAATCACACAAAGCATAGCATTCATGATCTTTAATTTTAATTTTAATAGTAGGTTCCCACTCATCATAAATTTTTATAGGGATAGAAACTTCCAATTCAAGTTTTTCTTCATAAGATTGCATCAAGGCATCAACAATATGTTTAGTGAACGCTTTATTTTGACTATAACCATGAGGAGAATTTAGCACGGATTGCAACAAGGAAATACAATCAATCAAAGAGCAATTTTCATAATTAAATTCCTTGAAATCCAAAATAGTGGGTTTAGCAACATCTAGGGTTTTAATCTCTTCGATCCCACTTTTATCAATTTTAGCATCAAGATCTAAAAACTCTGAATTCTTGGAATTTCTTCTAGGTAAAGGTGGATCATATTCAGTCCCATTGTTATTAAGATTCATATTGCAAACCAAAGATTTAATATGGGACACATCAATAAGTTTTAGATCTTCATCTTTATTTTCATAGGAACTAGAAGAACACGCTCTTATAAAGGCATCTTTCTTAGCACGCATCCTAGCGGTTCTTTCTTTGCACTCATCAATGGAAATTCTAATGGCTTTGAGAGACTCATTGATATCATGGTTAGGTGGAATAGCTCTAAGTTTCAAAGAATCAACATCAAGAGAAATTCTATCAACGTTCCTAGCCAATTCATCAATCTTAAGCAATTTTTCTTCAATCAAAGCATTGAAATTCTTTTGCAAAGTAATAAATTCTTTAATATTAGATTCAAAATCAGAGGGCATCTTATTATAATTTCCATAAGACTTGTTGTAGGAATTACCATAATTATTAGAGGGATTACTAGGATAAGGCCTAGGATTAAAATTTCCTCTATACGCGTTGTTACCAAAAAATTTCCTACCAACAAAATTCACATCCATAGATTCATTATTATTATCAATCAAAGTAGACATGGGCATATCATTAGGATCAGAAGAAACACTTTTACTAGCAAATAATTTCATAAATTCATCCATCTTTCCACTCAAAACATTAATTTCTTCTATCGGATGCACCTTTTTATTAGTAGATCTTTCAGTATGCCAGTGAGAATAATTAACCATAATATTATCTAGGAGTTTAGTAGCTTATCCTAAAGTGATTTCCATAAAAGTGCCTCCCGCGGCCGAATCTAAAAGATTTCTAGAAGCAAAATTCAATCCGGCATAAAAAAATTGTATAATCATCCACAAATTCAAACCATGAGTAGGGCAATTATGTATCATTAATTTCATCCTCTCCCAAGATTGTGCAACATGTTCATGATCAAGTTGCTTAAAATTCATAATATCATTTCTAAGGGAGATGATCTTAGCGGGAGGAAAATACTTAGAGATAAAAGCATCTTTGCACTTATTCCATGAATCAATACTATTTTTAGGCAAAGACGAAAACCAAGCTTTAGCACGATCTCTAAGTGAAAAAGGAAATAGCTTCAATTTAACAATATCGTTATCCACATCTTTCTTCTTTTGCATATCACACAAATCAACGAAGCTATTTAGATGGGTAGCGGCATCTTCACTAGGAAGGCCGGAAAACGGATCTTTCATGACAAGATTCAGCAAAGCAGTATTAATTTCACAAGATTCAGCATCGGTAAGAGGACCAATCGGAGTGCTAATAAAATCATTGTTGTTGGTATTGGTAAATTCACACAATTTAGTGTTATGTTGAGCCATCGTGACAAGCAAGCAATCCAACACACAAGCAAACAAAAAGCAAGCGGGCAAAAAGAGGCAAATAGAGAAAGAGAGGGAGGATAGGGAGAGGGCAAATAAAATGGCAAGGGTGAAGTGGGGGAGAGGAAAACGAGAGGCAAATGGCAAATAATGTAATGCGGGAGATAAGGATTGTGATGGGTACTTGGTATATTGACTTTTGCATGGACTCCCCGGCAATGGCGCCAGAAATCCTTCTTGCTACCTCTTGAGCACTGCGTTGGTTTTCCCCGAAGAGGAAGGGATGATGCAGCAAAGTAGCGTAAGTATTTCCCTCAGTTTTTGAGAACCAAGGAATCAATCCAGTAGGAGGCTATGCGCGAGTCCCTCGTACCTACACAAAAAAAATAAATCCTCGCAACCAACGCGATAAGGGGTTGTCAATCCCTGCACGGCCACTTACGAGAGTGAGATCTGATAGATATGATAAGATAATATTTTTGGTATTTTTATGATAAAGATGCAAAGTAAAATAAAAGCAAAGTAAAAAAGCAAAGGAAATTACTAAGTATTGGAATATTAATATGATGAAGATAGACCCGGGGGCCATAGGTTTCACTAGTGGCTTCTCTCAAGAGCATAGGTATTCTACGGTGGGTGAACGAATTACTGTTGAGCAATTGACAAAATTGAGCATAGTTATGAGAATATCTAGGTATGATCATGTATATAGGCATCTCTTCCGAGACAAGTAGACCGACTCCTGCCTACATCTACTACTATTACTCCACTCATCGACCGCTATCCAGCATGCATCTAGAGTATTAAGTTCATGAAAACAGAGTAACGCCTTAAGAAAGATGACATGATGTAGAGGGACAAACTCATGCAATATGATGAAAACCCCATATTGTTATCCTCGATGGAAACAATACAATACGTGCCTTGCTGCCCCTACTGTCACTGGGAAAGGACACCGCAAGATTGAACCCAAAGCGAAGCACTTCTCCCATTGCAAGAAAGATCAATCTAGTAGGCCAAACCAAACTGATAATTCGAAGAGACTTGCAAAGATAACCAATCATACATAAAAGAATTTAGAGAAGATTCCAATATTGTTCATAGATAGACTTGATCGTAAACCCACAATTCATCGGTCTCAACAAACACACCGCAAAAAGAAGATTACATCGACTAGATCTCTACAAGAGAGGGGGAGAACATTGTATTGAGATCCAAAAAGAGAGAAGAAAGCCCTCTAGCTAATAAATATGGACCCGTAGGTCTGAGGTAAACTACTCACACTTCATCGGAGGGGCTACGGTGATGATGTAGAAGCCCTCCGTGATCGATGCCCCCTCCGGCGGAGCTCCAGAACAGGCCCCAAGATGGGATCTCATGGATACAGAAAGTTGCGGTGGTGGAATTAGGGTTTTTGCTCTGTATCTGATCGTTTGGGGGTATGTAGGTATATATAGGAGGAAGGAGTACGTCAGTGGAGCAACAGGGGGGCCAGGAGGGTGGAGGGCGCGCCTGGGGGGTGTAGGCGCGCCCCCCTACATCGTGGCCTCCTCTTTTGTTTCTTGACATAGGGTCCAAGTCTCGTGGGTCTTGTTCGTTGAGAAAATCACGTTCCCGAAGGTGTCATTCAATTTGGACTCCGTTTGATATTCCTTTTCTTCGAAACCCTAAAATAGGTTAAAAACAACAATTCTGGGTTGGGCCTCCGGTTAATAGGTTAGTCCCAAAAATAATATAAAAGTGGATAATAAAGCCCAATAATGTCCAAAACAGTAGATAATATAGCATGGAGCGATCAAAATTTATAGATACGTTGGAGATATATCAATGTAGCGAAGGTTGTTCGGAGTCCCGGATGTGATCACGGACATGACGAGGAGTCTCGAAATGTTCGATACATAAAGATCGATATATTGGAAGGCTATGTTTGGACATCGGAATGGTTCTGGATGAGTTCGGGCATTTGCCGTAGTACCGGGGTGTTACCGGAACCCCCCGGGGAGTCAATGGGCCTTATTGGGCCTTAGTGGAAGAGTGGAGAAGGCGTCCAGGTGGAGCCCCCCCCCCCCAAGCCCAACCCGAATTGGATGGGGGGCGGCCCCCCTTTCCTTCCCTCTCTCTCCCTCTTCCTTCTTCTCCTACTCCTACTAGGAAAGGGGCAAACCTACTCCTACTGGGAGTAGGACTCCCCCCTTTGGGCACGGCCTATGAGGGCCGGCCCTACCCTCCTCCACTCCTTTATATACGGAGGATGGGGCATCCCATAGACACACAAGCTGATTGTTTAGCCGTGTGCGCTGCCCCCCTCCACAGAATTCCACCCCGGTCATATTGTTGTAGTGCTTAGGTGAAGCCGTGCGTCGGTAAGTTCATCATCACCGTCATCACGTTGTTGTGCTGATGAAACTCTCCCTCGGCCTCAGCTGGATCAAGAGTACGAGGGACGTCACCGAGTTGAACGTGTGCAGATCGCGGAGGTGCCGTGCGTTCGGTACTTGATCGGTTGGATCGCGAAGACGTTCGACTACATCAACCGCGTTTCATAACGCTTCCGCTTTCGGTCGATGAGGGTACGTAGACATACTCTTCCCCTCTCATTGTTGTGCATCTCCTAGATAGATCTTGCATGATCGTAGGAAATTTTTTAAAATACTGCATTCCCCAACAGTGTTGTCCATCACATCATTCTCCTAATGATGTGATCCCGTTCATCAAATGACAACACATGTCTATGGTTAGGAAAACTTAACCATCTTTGATTAACAAGCTAGTCTAGTAGAGGCTTACAAGGGACAATGTGTTTTGCCTATGTATCCATACATGTATCAAGTTTCCGGTTAATACAATTCTAGCATGAATAATAAACATGTATCATGATATAAGGAAATATAAATAACAACTTTATTATTGCCTCTAGGGCATATTTCCTTCAGATGGTGCTTTAGAGATGGAGATCAAAGGCACAAGATGATGATAGCCATATCATGTCACATATTTTGATTGTATGTGATGTTTATCTTTCATGCATCTTATTTTGCTTAGTACGCCGGTAGCATTATAAGATGACCTCTCACTAAATTTCAAGGTATAAGTGTTCTCCCTGAGTATGCACCGTTGCTACAGTTCGTCGTGCTGAGACACCATGGGATGATCGGGTGTGATAACCTCTACGTTCACATACAACGGGTGTAGGCCAGTTTTGCACATGCAGAATACTCGGGTTAAACTTGACGAGCCTAGCATATGCAGATATGGCTTCGGAACACTAAGACCAAAAGGTCGAACGTGAATCATGTAGTAGATATGATCAACATAGAGATGTTCACCATTGAAAACTACTCCATCTCACGTGATGATCGGACATGGTTTAGTAGATATGGATCACGTGATCATTTAGATGACTAGACAGATGTCTATCTAAGTGGGAGTTCTTAAGTAATATGATTAATTGAACTTTAATTTATCATGAACTTAGTACCTGATAGTTTTTGCATATCTATGTTGTTGTAGATCAATGGCCCGTGCTACCGTTCCCCTGAATTTTAAAGCGTTCCTAGAGAAAGCTAAGTTGAAAGATGATGGTAGCAACTACACGGACTGGGTCCGTCACTTGATGATTATCCTCATTGTTGCACAGAAGAATTGCGTCCGGGAAGTGCCGCTAGGTGCAAGACCCGCTGCAGGAGCAACTCCGGACGTTATGAACGTCTGGCAGAGCAAAGATGATGACTACTCAATAGTTCAGTGTGCCATGCTTTACAGCTTAGAATCGGGACTTCAAAGACGTTTTGAACGTCATGGAGCATATGAGATGTTCCAGGAGTTGAAGTTAATATTTCAAGCAAATGCCCGAGTTGAGAGATATGAAGTCTCCAACAAGTTCTATAACTGCAAAATGGAGGAGAATAGTTCTATCAGTGAACACATACTCAAAATGTCCGGGTACCACAACCACTTGACTCAGCTGGGAGTTAATCTTCCTGATGATAGTGTCATTGACAGAGTTCTTCAATCACTGCCACCAAGCTATAAAGGCTTCGGGATGAAATATAATATGCAAGGGATGGAAAAGAAAACTCCCGAGCTCTTCGCGATGCTAAAGGCTGCAGAGGTAGAAATCAAGAAGGAGCATCAAGTGTTGATGGTTAACAAGACAACTAGTTTCAAGAAAAAGGGCGAACGGAAGAAGGGGAACTTCAAGAAGAACAACAAGCCAGTTGCTGCTAAAGGGAAGAAGCCCAAGTCTGGACCTAAACTGAGTGCTTCTACTGCAAAGGGACTGGTCATTGGAAGTGGAACTTCCCCAAGTATTTGGCGGATAAGAAGGATGGCAAAGTGAAAGGTATATTTGATATAGATGTTATTGATGTGTACCTTACTAATGCTCGTAGTAGTGCCTGGCTATTTGATACTAGTTCTGTTGCTTGATGTCGCTTGAAGCTACGTAGGTTTTTCCCCAAAGAGGAAGGGATGATGCAGCACAACGGCGGTAGGTATTTCCCTCAGAAATGAAACCAAGGTAATCGAACTAGTAGGAGAACCTAGCAACACAACGTAAACAGCCCCTGCACACAAATAACAACACCTTGCAACCCGACATGTTAAAGGGGTTGTCAATCCCTTTCGGGTAACGGCACCAGAAATGGCGTGTGGACGGGAGAAAGTTGTAAATATTGATAGATCGAATGCCAAATAAGATAAATTGCAGCAAGGTATTTTTGTATTTTTGGTTTAATACATCTGAAAATAAAAGGCAAATAAAATAGATTGTGAAGGCAAATATATGAGAAAGAAGACTCGGAGGACCGTAGGTTTCACTAGTGGCTTCTCTCAAGAAAAATAGCAAAGTGGTGGGTGAACAAATTACTGTTGGGAAATTGATAGAACCTCAAATAATTATGATGATATCCAGGCAATGATCATTACATAGGCATCACGTCCAAGATTAGTAGACCGACTCCTGCCTGCATCTACTACTATTACTTCACACATCGACCGCTATCCAGCATGCATCTAGTGTATTAAGTTCATGGAAAAACGTAGTAATGCAATAAGAACAATGACATGATGTAGACGAGATACGTTTATCTATGGTGGTAGATATAGATCTCATCTTTTTATCCTTAGTAGCAACGATACATACGTGTCGGTTCCCTTCCTGTCACTGGAATCAAGCACCATAAGATCGAACCCCCTACTGAGCACCTCTTCCCATTGCAAGATAAATAGATCAAGTTGGCCAAACAAAACCCAAATATCGGGGAAGAAATACGAGGCTATAAGAGATCATGCATAAAAGAGATCAAAGAAACTCAAATACTTTCACGGATATAAAAAGATAGATCTGATCATAAACTCAAAGTTCATCGATCCCAACAAACACACCGCAAAAGAGTTACATCATATGGATCTCCAAGAGACCATTGTATTGAGAATCAAGAAAGAGAGAGAGAGAGAGAGAGAGAGAGAGAGAGAGAGAGAGAGAGAGAGAGATGAAGCCATCTAGCTACTAACTACAGACCCGAAGGTCTATAAAGTGTTGGAGAATGTTGCAGAAAACAAAAAATTTCCTAAGGTTTCACCAAGATCCATCTATGAGTTCATCTAGCAACGAGTGATCGGATGCATCTACATACCTTCGTAGATCGCGAGCGGAAGCGTTCAAAGAACGGGATGAGGGAGTCGTACTCGACGTGATCCAAATCATCGGAGATCCTAGCGCCGAACGGACGGCACCTCCGCGTTCAACACACGTACGGTCAGCGTGTCGTCTCCTCCTTCTTGATCCAGCAAGGGGGAAGGAGAGGTTGAGGAAGATGGCTCCAGCAGCAGCACGACGGCGTGGTGGTGGTGGAGAAGCAGTACTCCGACAGGGCTTCGCCGAGCTCTACGGAGGAGGAGGAGGTGTTGGAGGGGAGAGGGAGGCGCCAGGGGCATGGGTGCGGCTGCCCTCCCTCCCCCCTCTATATATAGGGTCCCCAAAGCGGGGGGGGGCGCCGGCCCTAGAGATCCAATCTCCCAAGGGGCGGCGGCCAAGGGGGTGAAGTGCCCCCCAAGGCAAGTGGGGCGCCCCCACCCTAGGGTTCCCAACCCTAGGCGCAGGGGAAGGCCCAAGGGGGGCGCACCAGCCCACTAGGGGCTGGTTCCCCTCCCACTTCAGCCCATGGGGCCCTCCGGGATAGGTGGCCCCACCCGGTGGACCCCCGGGACCCTTCCGGTGGTCCCGGTACAATTCCGAGACTCCTCGTGGAATAGCACTTCCTATATATAATTCTTTACCTCCGGACCATTCCGGAACTCCTTGTGACGTCCGGGATCTCATCCGGGACTCCAAACAACTTTCATGTTACTGCATATTCATATCCCTACAACCCTAGCATCACCGAACCTTAAGTGTGTAGACCCTACGGGTTCGGGAGACATGTAGACATGACCGAGATGGATCTCCAGTCAATAACCAACAGCGGGATCTGGATACCCATGTTGGCTACCACATGCTCCTTGATGATCTCATTGGATGAACCACGATGTCGAGGATTCAAGCAACCCCGTATACAATTCCCTTTGTCAATCGGTACGTTACTTGCCCGAGATTCGATCGTCGGTATCCCAATACCTCGTTCAATCTCGTTACCAGCAAGTCACTTTACTCTACCATAATGCATGATCCCATGACCAGACACTTGGTCACTTTGAGCTCACTATGATGATGCATTACCGAGTGGGCCCAGAGATACCTCTCCGTCATACGGAGTGACAAATCCCAGTCTTGATCCGTGACAACCCAACAGACACTTTCGGAGATACCCGTAGTATACCTTTATAGTCACCCGGTTATTTTGTGACGTTTGGTACACCCAAAGCACTCCTACGGTATCCAGGAGTTACACGATCTCATGGTCTAAGGAAAAGATACTTGACATTGGAAAAACTCTAGCAAACGAACTATACGATCTTGTGCTATGTATAGGATTGGGTCTTGTCCATCACATCATTCTCCTAATGATGTGATCTCGTTATCAATGACATCCAATGTCCATAGTCAGGAAACCATGACTATCTGTTGATCAACGAGCTAGTCAACTAGAGGCTTACTAGGGACATGTTGGTGTCTATGTATTCACACATGTATTACGATTTCCGGATAACACAATTATAGCATGAATAAAAGACAATTATCATGAACAAGGAAATATAATAATAATCCTTTTATTATTGCCTCTAGGGCATATTTCCAACAGTATCCCACTTGCACTAGAGTCAATAATCTAGTTACATTGTGATGAATCGAACACCCATGGAATTCTGGTGTTGATCATGTTTTGCTCTAGGGAGAGGTTTAGTCAACGGATCTGCTACATTCAGGTCCGTATGTACTTTACAAATATCTGTGTCTCCATCTTGAACATTTTCACGAATGGAGTTGAAGCGACGCTTGATGTGCCTGGTCTTCTTGTGAAACCTGGGCTCCTTGGCAAGTGCAATAGCTCCAGTGTTGTCACAGAAGAGTTTGATCGGCCCCGACACATTGGGTATGACTCCTAGGTCGGTGATGAACTCCTTCACCCAAATTGCTTCATGCGCTGCCTCCGAGGCTGCCATGTACTCCGCTTCACATGTAGATCCCGCCACGACGCTCTGCTTGCAACTGCACCAGCTTACTGCCCTACCATTCAAAATATACACGTATCTGGTTTGTGACTTAGAGTCATCCAGATCTGTGTCGAAGCTAGCATCGACGTAACCCTTTACGACGAGCTCTTCGTCACCTCCATAAATGAGAAACATTTCCTTAGTCCTTTTCAGGTACTTCAGGATATTCTTCACCGTTGTCCAGTGTTCCTTGCCGGGATTACTTTGGTACCTACCTACCAAACTTACGGCAAGGTTTACATCAGGTCTGGTACACAGCATGGCATACATAATAGAACCTATGGCTGAGGCATAGGGGATGACACTCATCTCTTCTATATCTTCTGTCGTGGTCGGACATTGAGCTGAGCTCAATTTCACACCTTGCAACACAGGCAAGAACCCCTTCTTAGACTGATCCATATTGAACTTCTTCAATATCTTATCAAGGTATGTGCTTTGTGAAAGACCTATGAGGCGTCTTGATCTATCTCTATAGATCTTGATGCCTAATATATAAGCAGCTTCTCCAAGGTCCTTCATTGAAAAACTCCTATTCAAGTAGGCCTTGATGCTATCCAAGAGTTCTATATCATTTCCCATCAAAAGTATGTCATCTACATATAATATGCGAAATGTTACAGAGCTCCCACTCACTTTCTTGTAATCGCAGGCTTCTCCATAAGTCTGCGTAAACCCAAACGCTTTGATCATCTCATCAAAGTGAATGTTCCAACTCCGAGATGCTTGCACCAGCCCATAAATCGAGCGTTGGAGCTTGCACACCTTGTCAGCATTATTAGGATCGACAAAACCTTCCGGCTGCATCATATACAATTCTTCCTTAAGGAAACCATTAAGGAATGCCGTTTTGACGTCCATTTGCCATATCTCATAATCATAGAATGCGGCAATTGCTAACATGATTCGGACGGACTTCAGCTTCGCTACTGGTGAGAAAGTCTCATCATAGTCAACCCCTTGAACTTGTCGATAACCCTTAGCGACAAGCCGAGCTTCATAGATGGTCACATTACCATCCGCGTCTATCTTCTTCTTAAAGATCCATTTATTTTCTATGGCTTGCCGCTCAACTGGCAAGTCAGTCAAAGTCCATACTTCGTTTTCATACATGGATCCTATCTCGGATTTCATGGCTTCTAGCCATTTGTTGGAATCCGGGCCCGCCATCGCTTCTTCATAGTTCGAAGGTTCACCGTTGTCTAACAACATGATTTCCAAGACAGGGTTGCCGTACCACTCTGGTGCGGAACGTGTCCTTGTGGACCTATGAAGTTCAGTAGCAACTTGATCTGAAGTTTCATGATCATCATCATTAACTTCCTCTCTAGTCGGTGCAAGCACCTCAGGAACATTTTGTTGAGTTGCACCACTTTCCGGTTCAAGAGGTAATACTTCATCAAGTTCTACTTTCCTCCCACTTACTTCTTTCGAGAGAAACTCCTTCTCTAGAAAGGATCCATTCTTGGCAACAAAGATCTTGCCTTCGGATCTGAGGTAGAAGGTATACCCAATAGTTTCTTTAGGGTATCCTATGAAGACGCATTTTTCCGACTTGGGTTCGAGCTTTTCAGGTTGAAATTTCTTCACATAAGCATCGCATCCCCAAACTTTTAGAAATGACAGCTTAGGTTTCTTCCCAAACCATAATTCATACAGTGTCGTCTCAACGGATTTCGACGGAGCCCTATTTAAAGTGAATGCGGCAGTCTCTAAAGCATAGCCCCAAAAAGATAGCGGTAAATCGGTAAGAGACATCATAGATCGCACCATATCTAATAGAGTGCGATTACGACGTTCGGACACACCATTATGCTGAGGTGTTCCAGGCGGCGTGAGTTGTGAAACTATTCCACATTTTCTTAAGTGTGCGCCAAATTCGTGACTCAAGTATTCTCCTCCACGATCTGATCGCAGGAACTTGATTTTCCTGTCACGTTGATTCTCTACCTCACTCTAAAATTCCTTGAACTTTTCAAAGGTCTCAGACTTGTGTTTCATTAAATAGATATACCCATATATACTCAAGTCATGAGTGAGGGTGAGAACATAACGATAGCCACCGCGAGCCTCAACACTCATTGGACCGCACACATCAATATGTATGATTTCCAATAAGTTGGTTGCTCGCTCCATTGTTCCTGAGAACGGAGTCTTGGTCATTTTACCCATGAGGCATGGTTCGCACGTGTCAAATGATTCGTAATCAAGAGACTCTAAAAGTCCATCTGCGTGGAGCTTCTTCATGCGTTTGACACCTATGTGACCAAGGCGGCAGTGCCACAAGTATGTGGGACTATCATTATCAATCTTACAAATATGTGTAGCATTACGCTCGAGATTCATTAAGAATAAACCATTCACCATCAGAGCATGACCATAAAACATATCTCTCATATAAATAGAACAACCATTATTCTCGGATTTAAATGAGTAGCCATCTCGAATTAAACGAGATCCTGATACAATGTTCATGCTCCAACTTGGCACTAAATAACAATTATTGAGGTTCAAAACTAATCCCGTAGGTAAATGTAGAGGTAGCGTGCCGACGGTGATCATATCAACCTTGGAACCATTCCCGACGCGCATCGTCACCTCGTCCTTCGCCAGTCTCCGCTTATTCCGCAGCTCCTGCTTTGAGTTACAAATGTGAGCAACTGCACCGGTATCAAATACCCAGGAGCTACTACGAGTACTGGTAAGGTACACATCAATTACATGTATATCACATATACCTTTCGTTTTGCCGGCCTTCTTGTCCGCTAAGTATTTGGGGCAGTTCCGCTTCCAGTGACCACTTTCCTTGCAATAAAAACACTCAGTCTCGGGCTTGGGTCCATTCTTTGGCTTCTTCCTGGCAGCTTGCTTGCCGGGCGCGGCAACTCCCTTGCCGTCCTTTTTGAAGTTTTTCTTACCCTTGCCTTTCTTGAACTTAGTGGTTTTATTCACCATCAACACTTGATGTTCCTTTTTGACTTCTACCTTTGCTGATTCCAGCATAGCAAATACTTCAGGAATGGTCTTTTCCATCCCCTGCATATTGAAGTTCATCACAAAGCTCTTGTTGCTCGGTGGAAGCGACTGAAGGATTCTGTCAATGACCGCGTCATCCGAGAGATTAACTCCCAGCTGAGTCAAGTGGTTATGTAACCCAGACATAGTGAGTATGTGCTCACTGACAGAACTATCTTCCTCCATCTTACAGCTGAAGAACTTGTCGGAGACATCATATCTCTCGACCCGGGCATGAGCTTGAAAAACCATTTTCAGCTCTTCGAACATCTCATATGCCCGGTGTCTCTCAAAACGCTTTTGGAGCCCCGACTCTAAGCTGTAAAGCATGCCGCACTGAACAAGGGAGTAATCATTGGTACGTGTCTACCAAGCGTTCATAACATCTTGTTCTGCAGGGAGAACAGGTGCGTCACCTAGCGGTGCTTGTAGGACATAATCTTTCTTGGCAACTATGAGGATGATCCTCAGGTTCCGGACCCAGTCCATATAGTTGCTGCCATCGTCTTTCAGCTTGGTTTTCTCTAGGAATGCCTTGAAGTTGAGGACAACGTTGGCCATTTGATCTACAAGACATATTGTAAATATTTTAGACTAAGTTCATGATAATAAAGTTCATCTAATCAAATTATTCAATGAACTCCCACTTAGATAGACATCCCTTAAGTCATCTAAGTATAACATGATCCGAGTTAAGTAGTCCGTGTCCGATCATCACGTGAGACGGACTAGTCAACATCGGTGAACATCTTCATGTTGATCGTATCTTCTATACGACTCATGCTCGACCTTTCGGTCTTCTGTGTTCCGAGGCCATGTCTGTACATGCTAGGCTCGTCAAGTCAACCTAAGTGTTTGCATGTGTAAATCTATCTTACACCCGTTGTATGTGAACGTTGGAATCTATCACACCCGATCATCACGTGGTGCTTCGAAACAACGAACTGTCGCAACGGTGCACAGTTAGGGGGAACACTTTCTTGAAATTATTATGAGGGATCATCTTATTTACTACCATCGTTCTAAGTACACAAGATGCAAAAACATGATAAACATCACATGCAATCAAATAATAATAGTGACATGATATGGCCAATATCACATAGCTCCTTTGATCTCCATCTTGGGGCTCCATGATCATCTTCTCACCGGCATGACACCATGACCTTCATCATCATGATCTCCATCATCGTGTCTCCATGAAGTTGCTCGCCAACTATTACTTCTACTACTATGGCTAACACGTTTAGCAATAAAGTAAAGTAATTTACATGGCGTTTCTCAATGACACGCAGGTCATACAAAAAATAAAGACAACTCCTATGGCTCCTGCCGGTTGTCATACTCATCAACATGCAAGTCTTGATTGCTATTACAATGGCATGAACATCTCATACATCACATATATATCATTCATCATTCATCACAACTTTGGCCATATCACATCACAAAACACTTGCTGCAAAAACAAGTTAGACGTCCTCTAATTGTTGTTGCAAGTTTTACGTGGCTGCAATAGGGTTCTAGCAAGAAAGTTTTCTTACCTACGTGAAAGCCACAATGTGATTTGTCAACTTCTATTTAACCTTCATAAGGACCCTTTTCATCGAATCCGCTCCAACTAAAGTGGGAGAGACAGACACCCGCCAGCCACCTTATGCAACTAGTGCATGTTAGTCGGTGGAACTGGTCTCACGTAAGCGTACGTGTAAGGTTGGTCCGGGCCGCTTCATCCCACAATACCACTGAAGCAAAATAAGACTAGTAGCAGCAAGAAAGTTGACAACATCTACGCCCACAACAAATTGTGTTCTACTCGTGCAAAGAGAACTACGCATAGACCTAGCTCATGATGCCACTGTTGGAGAACATTGCAGAAAACAAAAAATTTCCTACGGTTTCACCAAGATCCATCTATGAGTTCATCTAGCAACGAGTGATCGGATGCATCTGCATACCTTCGTAGATCACGAGCGGAAGCGTTCAAAGAACGGGGATGAGGGAGTCGTACTCGACGTGATCCAAATCACCGGATATCCTCGCACTGAACGGACGGCACCTCCGCGTTCAACACACGTACGGTCAGCGTGTCGTCTCCTCCTTCTTGATCCAGCAAGGGGGAAGGAGAGGTTGAGGAAGATGGCTCTAGCAGCAGCACGATGGAGTGGTGGTGGTGGAGAAGCAGTACTCCGACAGGGCTTCGCCGAGCTCTACGGAGGAGGAGGAGGTGTTGGAGGGGAGAGGGAGGCGCCAGGGGCATGGGTGCGGCTGCCCTCCCTCCCCCCTCTATATATAGGGTCCCCAAAGGGGGGGCGCCGGCCCTGGAGATCCAATCTCCCAAGGGGGCGGCGGCCAAGGGGGGTGGAGTGCCCCCCAAGGCAAGTGGGGCGCCCCCCACCCTAGGGTTCCCAACCCTAGGCGCAGGGGGAAGGCCCAAGGGGGGCGCACCAGCCCACTAGGGGATGGTTCCCCTCCCACTTCATCCCATGGGGCCCTCCGGGATAGGTGGCCCCACCCGGTGGACCCCCGGGACCCTTCCGGTGGTCCCGGTACAATACCGGTGACCCCGAAACTTGTCCCGATGGCCGAAATAGCACTTCCTATATATAATTCTTTACCTCCGGACCATTCCGGAACTCCTCGTGACGTCCGGGATCTCATCCGGGACTCCGAACAACTTTCGGGTTACTGCATATTCATATCCCTACAACCCTAGCATCACCGAACCTTAAGTGTGTAGACCCTACGGGTTCGGGAGACATGTAGACATGACCGAGACGGCTCTCCGGTCAATAACCAACAGCGGGATCTGGATACCCGTGTTGGCTCCCACATGCTCCTCGATGATCTCATTGGATGAACCACGATGTCGAGGATTCAAGCAACCCCGTATACAATTCCCTTTGTCAATTGGTACGTTACTTGCCCGAGATTCGATCGTCGGTATCCCAATACCTCGTTCAATCTCGTTACCGGCAAGTCACTTTACTCGTACCGTAATGCATGATCCCGTGACCAGACACTTGGTCACTTTGAGCTCATTATGATGATCCATTACCGAGTGGGCCCAGAGATACCTCTCCGTCATACGGAGTGACAAATCCCAGTCTTGATCCGTGTCAACCCAACAGACACTTTCGGAGATACCCGTAGTATAGCTTTATAGTCACCCAGTTATGTTGTGACGTTTGGTACACCCAAAGCACTCCTACGGTATCTGGGAGTTACACGATCTCATGGTCTAAGGAAAAGATACTTGACATTGGAAAAACTCTAGAAAACGAACTCTACGATGTTGTGCTATGTTTAGGATTGGGTCTTGTCCATCACATCATTCTCCTAATGATGTGATCTTGTTATCAATGACATCCAATGTCCATAGTCAGGAAACCATGACTATCTGTTGATCAACGAGCTAGTCAACTAGAGGCTTACTAGGGACATGTTGGTGTCTATGTATTCACACACGTATTACGATTTCCGGATAACACAATTATAGCATGAATAAAAGACAATTATCATGAACAAGGAAATATAATAATAATCCTTCTATTATTGCCTCTAGGGCATATTTCCAACATAAAGAACTACTCACGCATCATCAGAGAGGCACCAATGGAAATGGCGAACCCCTCTGTGATGGTGTCTGCTACCTCTTGAGCATGTGTTGGTTTTCCCTTGAAGAGGAAAGGGTGATGCAGCAAAGTAGCGTAAGTATTTCCCTCAGTTTTTGAGAACCAAGGTATCAATCCAGCAGGAGGTAACACGCAAGTCTCCTTGTACCTGCACAAACAAACAAGAACCTCGCAACCAATGTGTTAAAGGGGTTGTCAATCCCTTCACGGTCACTTACGAGAGTGAGATCTGATAGAGATATTAAGATAAATATTTTTGGTATTTTTATGGTATAGATTGGAAAATAAAGATTGCAAAATAAACAACGATAGAAATAGCAAGTAGATATGAAAATAATATGATGGAAGATAGACCCAAGGGCCATGGGTTTCACTAGTGGCTTCTCTCAAGATAGCAAATTCTATGGTGGGTGAACAAATTACTATCGAGAAATTGATAGAAAAGTGCATAGTTATGAGAATATCTAGGCATGATCATGTATATAGGCATAACGTTCACGACAAGTAGACCAAAATGATTATGCATCTACTACTATTATTCCACACATCGACCGCTATCCACCATGCATCTAGAGTATTAAGTTCATAAGAACAGAGTAACGCATTAGGCAAGATGACATGATGTAGAGGGATAAACTTAAGCAATATGATATAAACCCCATCTTTTTATCCTCGGTGACAACAATACAATATGTGCCTTGCTGCCCCTGCTGTCACTGGGAAAGGACACCGCAAGATTGAACCCAAAGCTAAGCATGTCTCCCATTGCAAGAAAGATCAATCTAGTAGGCCAAACCAAACTGATAATTCAAAGAGACTTGCAAACATATTAAATCATGCATAAAAGAATTCAGAGAAGAATCAAATATTGTTCATAGATAATCTTGATCATAAACCCACAATTCATCGGATCTCGACAAACACACCACAAAAAAATTACATCGAATAGATCTCCAAGAGAATCGAGGAGAACTTTGTATTGAGATCCAAAGAGAGAGAAGAAGCCATCTAGATAATAACTATGGACCCGAAGGTCTGTGGTAAACTACTCATACATCATCGGAGAGGCTATGGTGTTGATGTAGAAGCCCTCCGTGATTAATTGCCCCTCCGGCGGAGCACCGGAAAAGGCCCCCAGATGGGATCCCACGGGTACAAAAAGTTGCGGCGGTGGAAATAGGGCTTCTTGGTGTTCCTAGATGTTTTCAGGTTATATGGATATATATAGGAGGAAGAAGTAGATCGGTGGAGCTGCGAGGGGCCCACGAGGGTGGGGGCGCGCCCTCCTACCTCATGGCCTCCTCGCTTCTTTCTTGACATCCACTCCAAGTCTCCTGGATCATGTTTGTTCCAAAAATAACTCTCCCGAAGGTTTCATTCCGTTTGATATTCCTTTTCTGTGAAACACTAAAATAGGAAAAAAAAAACAACAATTTGCACTGGGCCTTCAGTTAATAGGTTAGTCCCAAAAATAATATAAAAAGGTATATTAAAGCCCATCAAACATCCAAAACAGATAATATAACAGCATGGAACAATCTAAAATTATAGATACGTTGGAGTGATACGTCTCCAATGTATCTATAATTTTTTATTGTTCCTTGCTATATTATATTCTGTTTTGGACATTATTGGGCTTTATTATACACTTTTATATTATTTTTGGGACTAACCTATTAACTGGAGGCCCAGCCCAGAATTGTTGTTTTTGCCTATTTTAGGGTTTTGCAGAAAAAGAATATCAAACGGAGTCCAAACGGAATGAAACCTTCGGGAACGTGATTTTCGGAACGAACATGATCCAGAGGACTTGGACCCTACGTCAAGACATCAACCAGGAGGCCACGAGGTAGGGGGCGCGCCTATCCCCCCCTCCCCTAGGCGCGCACTCCACCCTCGTGGGCCCCCTGTTGCTCCACCGACGTACTCCTTCCTCCTATATATACCTATGTACCCCCAAACTACTAGATACGGAGCAAAAACCCTAATTTCACCGTCGTAACTTTATGTATCCATGAGATCCCATCTTGGGGCCTGTTCCGGAGCTCCATCGGAGGGGGCATCAATCACGGAGGGCTTATACATCAACACCATAGCCCCTCCGATGAAGTGTGAGTAGTTTACTTCAGACCTACGGGTCCATAGTTATTAGCTAGATGGCTTCTTCTCTCTTTTTGGATCTCAATACAAAGTTCTCCCCCTCTCTTGTGGAGATCTATTCGATGTAATCTTCTTTTGCGGTGTATTTGTTGAGACCGATGAATTGTGGGTCTATGATCAAGTTTATCTATGAACAATATTTGAATCTTCTCTGAATTCTTTTATGTATGATTGGTTATCTTTGCAAGTCTCTTCAAATTATTTGTTTGGTTTGGCCTACTAGATTGATCTTTCTTGCAATGGGGGAAGTGCTTAGCTTTGGGTTCAATCTTGCGGTGTCCTTTCCAACTGACAGTAGGGGCAACAAGGCACGTATTGTATTGTTGCCATCGAGGATAACAAGATGGGGTTTATATCATATTGCATGAGTTTATCCCTCTACATCATGTCATCTTGCTTAAAGCGTTACTCTGTTCTCTTGAACTTAATACTCTAGATGCATGCTGGATAGCGGTCGATGTGTGGAGTAATAGTAGTAGATGCAGGCAGGAGTCGGTCAACTTGTCTCGGACGTGATGCCTATATACATGATCATACCTAGACATTCTCATAACTATGCTCAATTCTGCCAATTGCTCAACAGTAACCACCGTGAATACTTCTGCTCTTGAGAGAAGCCACTAGTGAAACCTATGGCCCCGGGGTCTATCTTCCATCATATTAATCTTCCAATACTTAGTTCTTTCCTTTGCCTTTTATTTTACTTTGCATCTTTTATTTCTCTTCATCATAAAAATACCAAAAATATTATCTTATCATATCTATCAGATCTCACTCTCGTAAGTGATCGGGTAGGGATTGACAACCCCTTATCGCGTTGGTTGAGAGGATTTATTTGTTTGTGTATGTGCGAGGGACTCATGCGTGGCCTCCTACTGGATTGATACCTTGGTTCTCAAAAACTGAGGGAAATACTTATGCTAC
Source organism: Triticum monococcum (assembly GCA_034509565.1). Classification (NCBI taxonomy): domain Eukaryota; kingdom Viridiplantae; phylum Streptophyta; class Magnoliopsida; order Poales; family Poaceae; genus Triticum; species Triticum monococcum. The sequence continues at coordinate 68,320,452 of CM067843.1, read as the reverse complement.
TTTGCTGCATCACCCCTTCCTCTTCAAGGGAAAACCAACACAAGTGCTCAAGAGGTAGCATGGAGATGTATCAAGCATCCCCAAGCTTAATTCCTTCTCGTCCTCGAGTAGGTAAATGATAAAAACAGAATTTTTTGATGTGGAATGCTACCTAGCATAATTCTCAATGTAATTTTCTTTATTGTGGCAAGAATGTTCAGATCCGAAAGATTCAAGACCAAAGTTTAATATTGACACAAAAATAATAATACTTCTGTAACATCCCAAATTTTCACTTTCGAATGTTATACATAGATCATTCATTGCATATCATATTTTGTTGCATCCCGTTCCGCGATCCTCGAAATCCTAAGCAACTCAAGGACCCTCAAAGTGACTTGGGGATTTCCCTGTTTTCATATTTGAGTTTTATCAAATATTGAAACGAGGATTTTTGGTTTTAATTATTTTTCTCTCTGAAAATATTTCATATTAAAATATATGAGAGGAGATAATATGACTTCTCCAAAATAAATGAAATTTTGGAGGAAAAAGATTAAAATCAAATATTTGATTTTGTCTAGAGTTTATTGCTATTTTATTTAAATTAGAAAAATTGCACGTTTTTCAAAGTTGCATTTTAGGGCCAAGAAAATGTTCATCTTGTTCTAAATTTTTTATTTAGACGGTGAAAATTTGTTGTGGCATTTTTAGATTTTTATTTTATTTTCTAGGATTTATTTGGTTTCGGCGAAATTATTTTAAAAAAGTTTCAGCGCCCGACAGGGCCGAAGCCCAGCCGAGCTGGCCCGCTCCCCGCGCCGCCGTCTCCGACCTCGAGACTGCGCGCCGCCACCGCCCGACCCGGAGTCCGGCCGGGACTCCGCCTCCCCGCCGCCTTGCCCCCTCCTCCAAGTAGACCCCCCTCCTCTTAAATACACCGCCCCCGACCCCCCCCTCCACCACCCAACCCCGCCGCCAGCCCCAACCGCAGCGCCGCGCCGCAGCCTCTGCAGTGCCGCCGTCACCGCCCGTTGCCGCACCGCAGCCGCCCTCGCACCCCGCCGCCGCAGCCCACCTCGCCGGAGCATCGCCGGAGAAAACGTCGCCGTTGCCGCCGCCGTTTTTTTTTGAAAGAAAATCGATTCGGGTTTTTTTAGAAACCCTAGTTCGTTTTTTATAGATCGGTTCACCGGTTTTTCCCAGTTCGGTTACTTTGCGGACGTTCGTCTGTACGTTCATTCTAACGAACGTGTTCACTCGTTAGCCACAGACAACGAACGCTCATTCGTTAGCCTGTTCGTCAGTTTTCTTTTTCTTGGATTTTTCGCGATTATTTTCAATCGTGATTTCTGATCCGATTTTCATTTTAGTTTATCTTTTTCCTCGTTTGTCAGAATCAGGCGATTCAAGCGCCTAGATCTTCGTCTCGAAACCCACTTTCCGTTTAACCAACTTGAACAAGCTTTTGCTACTGTAAAAATTTGACCATAGTCCAGATTAATAAATGGATCTTGTTTCTTTCGTAGTTTGAGTTTCGTTGCTTCGTTTGATTTGATTCTTTTCGCAAACCGGAGTTCTTAAGTTGAACTTTCTAGTTAGATCTTCTTGTTTGAGATTTACCCATGTTTCTTTTCTTGATTCCTTATGTATGCTATTGTTTGTTTGCGAAGAACACCCGGAGTGCGAAGCGTGCTGCTACGAGTCCCTAGGTTTTGCGGATCATCAGCAAGGCAAGTAACACTTTGATCATACCCCTTTATCACCCAGTTTTTATGCGTTCGTTCGAATCCTCAAATATTGCATGGTTAGGATGTGATTAACATGTGGGTTGGGAAGTAGTTGATGAGATAGAACCTATTGCCCTGTTATATTCAAACCCTTGGGAGTTACTTCTACGTATTGCTTTTATTGCTATGCTATGCTCGTAGACGTGGTTTGGGTGAGTGAAATCCATGACAGATGTGACATTGTTAATTAATGGTTCAACTTAAGGTGGCACCTTGAATACACATCTGGGTGGATTGTTTGTTGGGCACCTGGGGAATCCAGTGTTGTCCTAGGATATCCCGGAGTACCTGTGTGATAATCCTATGGTCCGCCACCCATGCTCAAAGGGAACTGAGATATTTTCATGCTAGAAACTTCCATGTGCAGCCACAAGCTATTATGGGCTCTAGCATAGTTGAGTAAGTTGCGTGAAGCTCCTGAAGAGGTGGATCAGCAGGTAGCGGGATGTAGGTTGGTATGATCTGCCCGGAGTAAGGGGTTAATGCTTCTGAAAGACTGTGTCTTGGTCATCCATTTCTCAAACACCATGTAGTGCGAGAAATCCAACGGAGGAGATTGGGTCTTGTGGGGAAAAGTGCGCAAACCTATGCAGAGTGTATAAACTAATCATGGTTAGCCGTGTCCCCGGTTATGGACATCTTTAGTATCTAGTACTTGGAGTATCATAAGTATCTCATCACTCAAAAATAATATTGTTGGGTTGTTAATTACTTTAATTGGGATTGAGTTGGAGGAACCTTCTCAATTATGTTTCAACTACCTTGATAGTTAAATAAAAACCTATTCCTTTGTTGTAGGGAAAAATTGGCGTTTCACAAAAACCATAACCATAGAGCTTTTCACCAGCCAAATATGCATGTAGTGATATCATTATTCTGTTCTTGCTCTACTGTGTTACTTTGCCAGCATATTCCATGTGATGGCCCATTTTCGGGCTTCAACGTATTATGTTGCAGACTTTTCAAACGAGGAGTAAGGTTCGTTAGGTCGTTGTCGTGCAGCTCAGCTATGTCATTGGAGTTGATGGATTCACTTTATCTTCCAAGCCTTCCGATGTTATCGTATTAGATGGCCTTAAGCCATATTTATTGTAATAAGTTCTCTTTTGAGACATTCGATGTAATAAGTGTGTGATTTCTACTCTGTTATAAATCCTCGAGTACTATGTGTGTCAGCATTACCGATCCAGGGATGACACTGAAGCACAGAGACTTGACTGTTTGAGGTCGGGTCACTACAAGATGGTATTAGAGCACACACTGACTGTAGGGCACAACCACTAAGCTAAAGCCCTAGATCACTATTCTCTTCTCATTTCTGACTCCTCTCCATTTTCTACTCTTTAGGATGGCAGACGCAAGGAACAAGTTTGCACAACCGGATGAAGAAGCACCTTTTGGACGACACTTGAAGGAAGTCACTAGGTACCTTAACATTGGAATACCAGGCTTCACCGGGACTTACAACGCCACTTTACCAGAAGAGGAGCGATGGATGATTCAAGTTCAAGTTCCAAGAAGGACATTCCCGCCAGTCACTAAGCCCATAGAGTTTTCCTTCGATGCACCAACCTGGAGTCTAGGAAAGAGTATGGCAACTCACATCACCATGGGATGCATTGGAGAAGTTTATCACAAGGATCTTAAGGATACTATCTATCAGATTTGTGGGCGCCGAGACGAGCAATGGGAAATGATCAGTACCAGGAAGGAAAGATCAATTGCAGCTTTCATCCAGGAGTTAAACCAACACATTCGTCGCCAGGAGAACCAGATGTGCACAGGAATGATAGACCTGAAGAAGGCGATGACAAGGATCACAGAACTAGAGGAAGAACTCAAGGCTACTCGTGAAGATTATGAGGAGGAAATCTTCGTACTAGTGGATAAGAATGCCGACCTGACAATGAAGCTAGGAGTATTCATGGGAGACCCCGCACCGGGAGAAGATGAAGAACCCAAGGAGATTCACCCGGAGGACTACATTATCATCGACGACACCGACTCAGACCCCGACAATAGTGATGATGACTATGAAGACAAAGCTGGAGCAGACATCATGGAGTCTTCAACCAAAGAATATTTTTAGTAGACCACCACATCAGTAGTAGTATTCCACCATTTAAATAGTATAGTCCGAGCACTTTTGTAACGATAGTTAGATCGATTGTATGCCCTTTCTTGATTGATTGAGTGAAATGTTTGTGTTTGTCTCATGTGCATATGGGTAGTGTTTTCTCATTAGACCTCATTCTATTCTAATCTCTCCCCTCTAAACCCATCAGATGCGTCCGAGACGTGAGCCCAGATTTACCTTCCCACTGGAGCTCACTCAGTTGATCCAGCAGCAGAATACCCTGATACAGTTGTTAGTTCAGAACCAAGGCAACAATAATAACAACAACAACAACAACAACAATCCACCGCCACCACCACCAGTTGATAACTTAGCCCATTTTCTGAGGTTGCAGCTGCCGGTGTTTTCCAGTAGCACCGAGCCCATAGTAGCAGATGGCTCCGCAGGACTGGAAGGGAGTTAACCACTGCAGGATGTACTGATGCTGAGAAGGTGCGTTTTGCCGCACATCAGTTGGATGGACCAGCAGCCTCATGGTGGGAGAACTGCACTGTCACCTACCCTATAGCCACTGTTACATGGGATCAGTTTCAGCAAGCTTTCCGTACAGCCCATGTCTCAACTAGAGCTATGAGTATGAAGAAGCGTGAGTTTCGCAACTTACTCCAGGGGAGCCGTACTGTGGCTCAGTACGCGGATGAGTTTAGCAAGTTATCTCGTTATGCCCCTGATGATGTGGTCACAGATGCCGCAAAGCAGGAGAAGTTTATGGAAGGGCTGAATGATGAGATGGGCATGCAGTTGATGGTGGCAACATTCAACAACTACCAGGAGTTGGTAGATAAGGCTCTTATGATTGAAGGGAAGCACCAGCAGATCGAGAGCCGTAAGAGGAAGTATGGACAAGGGAGGTATAATTCAGGAGCTCAGCAGAAGCCTCGCCTAACCCCGAACTTGGGAGGACTTGTTCATAACCATGGAGGCCACACCCATAATGGAGGAAGTAACCATAATCATACTGGCCCAAGGAATGGGAATGGGAATGGAGCAAGCAACAATCAGAACCGCTCCAATCCAGGCACACCCGCGAAGAGAGACCTAAGCCACGTTACTTGTTTCAAGTGCGGGAAGACTGGACACTATGCCACGGAGTGCCCTGAAGCAAAGAATGGAAACGGCAATGGGAGCGCTGGAAATAAGCCCGATCCATTCAACAAAGGACAAGTGAACCACGTCAACGTGGAGGAGGTTGAAGAGCAGCCAGACGCGGTTATTGGTAAGTTTTTGGTTAAGTCTTTTACCGTCCTTGTTCTTTTTGATACTGGTGCATCGCATTCATACATATCAAGGGAATTCGTGGATAAGTTTAAACTACCAACCCAAACTCTTAGGACCCATTTGTTAGTAAGTTCAGCTGGAGCAGAGTATATGGCTAGTCGATGGTGCGACCAGATACCCTTAACCATTGGTAGCCATGTTTTTCCGTCCGACCTAATAATCTTGGAGTCACAAGGATTGGATGTGATATTAGGCATGGACTGGATGTCAAAGTATGGAGGAAGCATTGACTGTGTTAGTAAGTCAATTTGTCTCACCACCCTTGAGGGAAAAAGGATCAAGTATGTATCTAGGCATGCGCCAAGGAGTAGCCAATTAAATACCCTCAGGGGAGTTGTTCAGGAGGAAGTGCCTATAGTGAAGGATTACCCAGATGTTTTTCCAGAAGAGTTACCAGGCATGCCATCGGACCGAGTTATCGAGTTTTTGATAGAGTTATTGCCAGGCACCGGGCCTATATCGAAGAGACCAAATAGGATGCCCGCAAATGATCTGGAGGAGATTAAGAAACAGATCAAGGAGTTATTGGAGAAAGGTTACATTCGACAGAGCTCATCACCATGGGGAGCCCCAGTGCTTTTGGTCGAGAAGAAGGATAAGTCTCTAAGAATGGTTGTTGATTATCGAGCGTTAAATGAGGTGACGATCAAGAACAAATACTCACTGTCGATGATCAGTGATTTGTTCGACCAGCTACAAGGAGCTAAGGTGTTTTCAAAGATCGATCTATGATCTGGATATCACCAGCTGAAGATACGAGAGAAGGACATACCAAAGACAGCATTCACCACACATTACGGGTTGTATGAATATACGGTCATGTCGTTTGGACTGACTAATGCCCCTGCCTACTTCATGAGCCTGATGAACAAAGTGTTCATGGAATATTTGGATAAGTTCGTTGTGGTGTTCATTGATGATATAATGGTATATTCGAAGAACGAGGAGGAGCACGAAGAGCATTTGCGTTTAGTTCTCGAGAAACTCAGGGAACATCAGTTGTATGCCAAGTTCAGCAAATGTGAGTTTTGGCTGAAGGAAGTTGGATTCCTTGGACATGTTATATCAGGAGAAGGTGTAGCAGTACATCCTACCAAGGTTCAGTCAGTCACTGAATGGTTGGCACCTACTTTAGTTAGCGAGATCCGCAGTTTTCTTGGACTCGCAGGATACTATCATTCATTGAGAATTTTTCCAAAATTGCGAAGCCAATGATGGCGTTATTGAAGAAGGATACCAAATTTAAATGGACAGAAGAATGTGAAGCGAGTTTTCAGGAGTTAAAGAAAAGTTTGACTACAGGCCAGTGCTGATTCTGCCGGATATACGTAAGGAGTTTCAAGTGTATTGTGATGCCTCTCGCCTAGGACTTGGAAGTGTGCTTATGCAGGACGGAAGAGTTGTTTCGTATGACTTGCAACAACTGAAATCGCGAGTTAAATTATGCCACTCATGATTTGGAGTTGGTTGTCGTAGTGCATGCGTTGAAGACCTGGAGACATTACCTTATTGGAAATCGTTGTGATGTGTACACGAATCATAAGAGTTTGAAGTACATTTTCACACAGAAGGAGCAGAACCTTAGGCGGAGGAGATGGTTGGAGCTTATAAAGGATTATGACATGAAGCTTTACTATCATCAAGGCAAGGCCAATGTCGTAGCAGATGCCTTGAGCCGGAAGGGTTATGCTAATACCCTAGTGAGCACGAGATTGCCGAAGGAGTTAGCAGAGGGTCTCAAGGAACTTCGATTGGAGATTGTTCCTAGAGGTTTTGTTGAAACAATGGAGGTTCAGTCTACATTGTTAGGAAAGATTCAAGAAGCTCAGAAGGATGACAAAGAGGTTGCCGAGATAAAAGAGAGAATGAGTGAAGGAAAGGCCAAAGGTTTTCGTGAGGATGAGCACGACACCTTATGGTTCGAGGACCGTGTTTATGTGCCCAATAACACAGAGATCAGGAAGTTAATACTTCAGGAGGCTCATGACTCACCATACTCGATACACCCCGGAAACACCAAGATGTATTTGGATTTGAAGGAACGTTTCTGGTGGACTGGTATGAAGAAGGATATTGCCGAGTATGTAGCCGCATGTGATGTATGTCAGAGAGTGAAGGCTGATCATCAAAAGCCAGCAGGATTGTTACAGCCTATGCCGATACCCGAATGGAATTGGGATAAACTTGGCATGGATTTTATCATTGGATTACCCAGAACCAAATCAGGATATGATTCTATGTGGGTAGTAGTTGATTACTTGACCAAAGTAGCTCACTTTGTCCCAGTGAAAACCACCTATACAAGCGCAAAGTTGGCTAAGATATATATGACCAGGATCATATGTCTGCATGGAGTTATGAGGACCATCGTATCAGATAGAGGGACACAATTTACTTCAAAGTTTTGGCATCAGCTGTACCAAACTTTGGGGACAAGGTTGGAGTTCAGTACAGCATTCCACCCCCAGATAGATGGACAGACCGAGAGAGTCAACCAGATTCTGGAGGATATGTTGAGGCCCTGTGCGCTAGATTATGGATCTAGTTGGGATGACAATTTGCCCTACGCAGAGTTCTCATACAACAATAGCTACCAAGCCAGTTTAAAGATGGCACCGTTCGAAGCCCTGTACGGATGAAGGTGCAGAACACCGTTGATGTGGGATGAAGTTGGAGACCGATAGTTGTTTGGACCAGATTTGATCAAAGAGTCTCGAGAGAAAGTTAAGTTCATCCGAGATAGACTGAAGATAGCTCAGTCCAGACAGAAGAGTTATACAGATTCGAAACGCAAGGAAATAACCTATGAAATTGGAGATAGAGCATATCTGCGAGTGTCACCCCTGCGAGGAGTGAAACGTTTTGGAGTTAAGGGAAAGTTAGCCCCGAGATTTGTAGGACCGTATCGAATTTTGGAATGTATGGGAGAAGTTGCCTACAAGTTGGAGTTACCTGAAGGACTGTCGGGAGTTCATGATGTATTTCATGTTTCACAGCTGAAGAAGTGTCATGCTGAGATGGCCGATATACCGTTAAGAGATACAGTACCCTTGGAGGCGATTCAGTTGGACAGTGATTTGACCTATGAGGAAAAAGCCAGTCAAGATTCTTGAATTTGCCAGCCGAGTCACCCGCAGCAAGGTTATCAAGTTTTGCAAAGTTCAGTGGAGCCACCATACCGAGGATGAAGTCACCTGGGGACGAGAGGATGATCTTCGCAAAGACCACCCACACCTATTCTCTAGCCAACCCGAATCTCGAGGGCGAGATTCATCTAAAGGGGGGTAGGTTTGTAACATCCCAAATTTTCAATTTGGAATGTTATAGATAGATCATTCATTGCATATCATATTTTGTTGCATCTCGTTCCGCAATTCTCGAAATCCTAAGCAACTCAAGGACCCTCGGAGAGAGTTGGGAATTTCCCTGTTTTCATATTTGAGTTTTATCAAATAATGAAACGAGGATTTTTGGTTTTAATTATTTTTCTCTCCGAAAATATTTCATATTAAAATATATGAGAGGAGATAATATGACTTCTCCAAAATAAATGAAATATTGGAGGAAAAAGATTAAAATCAAATATTTGATTTTATCCGGAGTTTATTGCTATTTTATTTGAATTAGAAAAATTGCATGTTTTTCAAAGTTGCATTTTAGGGCCAAGAAAATGTTCATCTTGTTCTAAATATTTCATTTAGACGGTGAAAATTTGTGTTGGCATTTTTAGATTTTTATTTTATTTCCTAATATTTATTTGGTTCCAGCGAAATTATTTTTAAAAAAAAGTTTCAACGCCCGACTAGGCCGAAGCTCAGCCGAGCCGGCCCGCTCCCCGCGCCGCCGCCGTTCGACCCGGAGTCCGGCCGGGACTCCGCCTCCCCGCCGCCTTGCCCCCTCCTCTAAGCAGACCCCCTCCTCTTAAATACACCGCCCCCGACCCCCCTCCACCACCCAACCCCGCTGCCAGCCCCGACCGCAGCGCCACCGCCTTTGCCTCGCCGCGCCGCCGGAGCATCACCGGAGGTAACGCCGCCGTTGCCGCTGCTGGTTTTTTTGAAAGAAAACCGATTCATTGTTTTTAGAAACCCTAGTTCGTTTTTTTTATAGATCGGTTCGCCAGTTTTCCCGGTTCGGTTACTTTGCGGACGTTCGTACGTATGTTCGTTCTAACGAACGTGTTCACTCATTAGCCGCAGACAACGAACGCTCGTTCGTTAGCCTGTTCGTCGGTTTTCTTTTTCTCGAATTTTTCGCGATTATTTTCAATCGCCATCTCTGATTCGATTTTCGTTTTAGTTTATCTTTTCGCTCATTTGTCGGAATCAGGCGATTCAAGCGCCTAGATCTTCGTCTCGAAACCCTCTTTCCATTTAACCAACTTGAACAAGCTTTTGCTACTGTAAAAATTTGACCATAGTCCAGATTAGTAAACAAATCTTGTTTCTTTCGCATTTTGAGTTTCGTTGCTCCGTTTGATTTGATTCTTTTCGCAAACCGGAGTTCTTAAGTTGAACTTTCTGGTTAGATCTTCTTGTTTGAGATTTACCCGTGTTTCTTTGCTTGATTGCTTATGTATGCTACTATTTGTTTGCGATAGAACACCCAGACTATGAGTCCCTAGGTTTTGCGGATCATCAGCAATGCAAGTAACACTTTGATCATACCCCTTTATCACCCAGTTTTTATGCATTAGTTCCAATCCTCAAACATTGCATGGTTAGGATGTGATTAACATGTGGGTTGGGAAGTAGTTGATGAGGTAGAACCTATTGCCCTGTTATATTCAAACCCTTGGGAGTTACTTCTACGTATTGCTTTTATTGCTATGCTATGCTCGTAGACATGGTTTGGGTGAGTGAAATTCATGACAGATGTGAGATTGTTAATTAATGGTTCAACTTAAGGTGGCAACTTGAATACACATCTGGGTGGATTGTTTGTTGGGCACCTGGGGAATCCAGTGTTGTCCTAGGATATCCCGGAGTACCGTTTGATAATCCTATTGTAACGCCCCAAGACCGTTGCGCCAGGTGTCGTCCAGTTATTAACTGTTGTTATCTTGTCTTTTGCTTCCGTGTCATGCATTTCATATCATGTCATCATGTGCATCGCATTTGCATAAATGTTCGTCTCATGCATCTGAGCTTTTTCCCCGTTGTCCGTTTTGCATTCCGGCACTCCTATGTCCTCCGGCGCCCTCCGTTTGCCTCTTTTCGTGTGCGGGTGTTAAACGTTCTCGGATTGTAACCGAGATTTGCCAAGCGGCCTTGGTTCACTACCGGTGGACCGCCTGTCAAGTTTCGTGCCATTTGGAGTTCGTTTGATACTCCAATGGTTAACCGAGGAACCGTAAAGGCCTCGTGTGTGTTGCAGCCCAACACCCATCCAAAGTGGCCCAAAATCCACCTAAACCCCCTCCATCCTCTCGGTCGTTCAATCACGATCGTGTGGCCGAAAACCGTGCTCAATTTGGAGTCTCCTAGCTCCCTCTACCTATATATATGTGTGCCTCCTGGATTTTTCGCGAAGATGAAACCCTAACCTCCTCCTCCGTGCGCCACCGGACATGTCCACTCCGCCGCCCGACGCGTCCGCCGCCCAGCAGCCACCTCACTCCGGCCAATCAAAGGCCGCCACATCAGCTCTGCCGCCTCTCCCCTCCACTCGCACGCCGCCACCTGTCCTCGCCGGCTTCCCCGCAGCCGCGCGGGCCCGCGAGCCCGCGGCAGGCCCGCCCGGGCCCGAGCACCCGCGCCGCCGCCCCGAGCACTCGCCTCGCTCCGCCGTCGTGCCACTGCGCACGCCGCCGCCCTTCGCCGGCACCGGCCACCACCCCTCGCCCGCACCGGCCACCGCCACCTCGTCGGCTCCACCACGCACCGGCCGCAGAGTGCCTCCGCCGGCGTCGCCGAGCTCCTCCGCCGCCCGCGCCTCCTCGAGCTCCGGCGCCCTCTCCCTCACCTCCGGCCGCTGTCCTCTTCTTCCTCGTCAAGTCCAGTGACGAGCTTCGGCGAACTTCGTACCGCGTGCACGAACCCTAGATCTGAGATTCGGATGGTATATTTTCATTCAAGTCCTTTTCCCCTAATATTGTGTGCCCATGTTCATCATGCCATAACTTTGCATACGTAGCTCCGTTTTGGGCGTGTAGCATATCAAATTGTTCGTCTGCTTGTCCTCTTCATTTCTTTCCATTGCACCATGTTCATTTGAGTTCATTTTGATGCCCTAAATGCTGTTGCAAGAGTGCTATGTAATGTTAGTTCCTGATTCTTATTAGTTTATGAGCATTTGTCATTTTTTTCCATGATTATTGTGTACTATATATGGCTATGAGCTCTACATGTGTTTTGTTATATGTCATGCCATCTTTACAGGGGTGTATGCCATGTACTTTTGTGATCTTTGTGGTGACTAGTACAAGTATGCAAAGTAGCTCTCATGATGTTGCTGATTTCAGGGACTTAGAATTCTTCTAAGTCATTTCCCTGATGTTATTTTTATGCCATGTATTCATGTTGCTACAGAGTGATCCATGCCTTTTTGAGCATGTTCAGTAAGGATGATTTTGAGATATTGTTGTGCTCTATCCATCCATGTCTTTGTTTGCAATTATGGAGAACCCTAGCATGACTCAATCTTGCTCTACTTTTGCTATAAAATGTTCCTAGCAGATTGTTTACGTGTTAATCAATTTTGCTGAGGTTGTTGTAGTTTACCCTTGCATGCTATGAGTTGGTTCTTGCCATGGTTAGCTTATTGGTCATGTCTTCTTGCTGGTTGTATGCTTAGTTTGTCATGCAATGCTTTGTGGTGAGTGCATCGAGCTCATAAACATGCCTATGTAACTCTGTTTTGCCATGTTCCAGTTTTTCTGCCAAGTCTGAATCTGTTAACGGAACTTGCTATGTTTACATGGGTTCCATTCTATCTTGTGATCCTTTTTGGCTTATGGTCAGTAAGGGACTTTTGTTATATGCTTTGAGTAGTTTCATGCCATTCCTTGATTTGCCATGATATGTTCCTGTAGCATGTTGTTATCTTGCTCTAAACATTGCTTCCTGATATTAAATCCTGACATCATGTTATTTCCACTAAGTCTGTGATGTTGATATCTTTTGCACTTTTGCCATGCTTGTTTGAACCTGCTCCTGCGTGATTTAGCCGTAGCTCAGTGTTCATCTTTTGTAAAGCATCTTGAGTAGATCACTGCCATGTGCTTTGTTGCTATGTTGGAGTGCAGTAGCTTAGTTTCTTGTTGCATTCTAGATGGCATCGTGCTGTTATTCGCAGTTTAGTGTCATTATTGTTTTTCTTGCCATTTGCAAACCGTGCATCCGTTGCCGGTGGTCTTTATATCGATTTCGACCGAAATCAACTCATCTTTCCAGCGGCACTCTTGGTTTGCCAAGTGGAGGCCTGGTTCAATCTTTTCCTTCCGGAGCTCGCATATGCATTGCATATCACATCCCGCATATCATGCCATATTTTGCATGTTGCTTGCGCATTGCACCATGGTTGATTGTGGTTTCCTTTGCTTGTGTTCTTGCTTTGGGTAGAGCCGGGAGACGAGTACGTGATCGAGGAACCCGTTGAGTACGCTTACGAGGATCAAGTTTTCGTCTTCTCGGAGAACTTTGCAAGCAAGATGACCATACCCTCGAAATAACTTCTATCTTTGCTTGCTAGTTGCTCACTCTATTGCTATGCCTATGTTGTGATACCTACCACTTGCTATATCATGCCTCCCATATTTCCATGTCAAACCTCTAACCCACCTTGTCCTAGCAAACTGTTGTTTGGCTATGTTACCGCTTTGCTCAGCCCCTCTTATAACGTTGCTAGTTTCAGGTGAAGATGGAGTTTGTTCCATGTTGGAACATGGATATTTGTTGGGATATCACAATATATCTTATTCTAATTAATGCATCTATACACTTGGTAAAGGGTGGAAGGCTCGGCCTTATGCCTGGTGTTTTGTTCCACTCTTGCCGCCCTAGTTTCCGTCATACCGGCGTTCTGTTCCTTGATTTTGTGTTCCTTGCGTGGTTGGGTTATAATGGGAACCCCTTGACAGTTCACCTTGAACAAAACTCCTCCAGCAAGGCCCAACCTTGGTTTTACCATTTGCCACCTAGCCTTTTTTCCCTTGGGTCGGCCAACCCAAGGGTCATCTTTATTTTAACCCCCCCCCCCCCCAGGCCAGTGCTTCTCTAAGTGTTGGTCCAACCTGAGCGATGTCCGGCACCCCTGGGCAACCAGGGTCTATGCCAACCCGACGTCTGGCTCATACGGTGTGCCCTGAGAACGAGATATGTGCAGCTCCTATCGAGATTTGTCGGCACATCTGGGTGGCTTTGCTAGTCTTGTTTTACCATTGATGAAATGTCTTTTAACCGGGATTCCGAGCCTGATCGGGTCTTTCTGGGAGAAGGAATATCCTGTGTTGACTGTGAGAGCTTGTGATGGGCTAAGTTGGGACACCCCTGCATGGTTTTGAACTTTCGAAAGCCGTGCCCGCAGTTATGGGCAGATGGGAATTTGTTAATGTCCGGTTGTAGAGAACTTGACACTTAACTTAATTAAAATGCATCAACCGCGTGTGTAGCCGTGATGGTCTCTTTTCGGCGGAGTCCGGTAAGTGAACACGATGTTGGAGTTATGCTTGAACGTAAGTAGTTTCAGGATCACTTCTAGTTCACGATCGTGCTTTGCCTTCTCTTCTCGCTCCCATTTGCGTAAGTTAGCCACCATATATTCTAGTGCTTGCTGCAGCTCCACCTCATGCCTTTTCCCTACCTATAAGCTTAAATAGTCTTGATCGCGAGGGTGTGAGATTGCTGAGTCCCCGTGACTCACAGATTACTTCAAAAACCAGTTTGCAGGTGCCGATGAATCCGTACAGGTGACGCAACCGAGCTCAAGGAGGAGCTCGATGAAGATCTTGTTCTTTCTGTTGGTTCGTTTCCAGTCGATCAGTAGTGGAGCCCAATTGGGGCGATCGGGGATCTGTAGCATTAGGGGTGGTCTTCTTTCATTTTGGTTCCGTAGTCGGACCTTGATTGTATCTGGATGATGTTGCTTTATTCATGTATTGTGTGAAGTGGCGATTGTAAGCCAACTCTGTACCTCTTTCTTATTCAGTAAATGGGTTGTGTAAAGATTACCCCTCTTGCAACATTGCCTACAATGCGGTTATGCCTCTAAGTCATGCTCCGACACGTGGGAGATATAGCCGCATTGTGGGTGTTACACCTATGGTCCGCCGCCCAGGCTCAAAGGGAACTGAGATATTTTCATGCTAGAAACTTCCGTGTGCAGCCACAAGCTATTATGGGCTCTAGCATAGTTGAGTAAGTTGCGTGAAGCTCCCGAAGAGGTGGATCAACAGGTAGAGGGATGTAGGTTGGTATGGTCTGCCCGGGGTAAGGGGTTAATGCTTCTGAAAGACTGTGTCTCGGTCATCCGTTTCTCAAACACCATGTAGTGCAAGAAATCCAACGGAGGAGATCGGGTCTTCTGGGGTAAAGTGTGCAAACCTCTGCAGAGTGTATAAACTAATCATGGTTAGCCGTGTCCCCGGTTATGGACATCTTGAGTATCTAGTACTTGGAGTATCATAAGTATCTCAACACTCAAAAATAATATTGTTGGGTTGTTAATTACTTTAATTGGGATTGAGTTGGAGGAACCTTCTCAATGATGTTTCAACTACCATGATAGTTAAATAAAAATGTATTCCTTTGTTGTAGGGAAAAATTGGCTTTTCGCAAAAACCATAACCATAGAGCTTTCCACCAGCCAAATATGCATGTAGTGATAGCATTATTCTATTCTTGCTCTACTGTGTTACTTTGCCAGCATATTCCATGTGCTGACCCATTTTCGGGCTGCAACGTATTATGTTGCAGACTTTTCTGACGAGGAGTAAGGTTCGTTAGGTCGTTGTCGTGCAGCTCATCTATGCCATTGGAGTTGATGGACTCACTTTATCTTCCAAGCCTTCCGTTGTTATCATATTAGATGGCCTTAAGCCATACTTATTGTAATAAGTTCTCTTTTGAGACATTCGATGTAATAAGTGTGTGATTGCTACTCTGTTATAAATCCTCGAGTATTGTGTGTGTCAGCATTACCGATCCAGGGATGACACTGAAGCACAGAGACTTGACCGTTTGAGGTCGGGTCGCTACAACTTCAAGCATACTAACAAAGCAATCGTGTCTTCTCAAAATAACATGGCCAAAGAAAGTTATCCCTACAAAATCATATAGTCTGGCTATGCTCTATCTTCATCACACAAAGTATTTAATCATGCACAACCCCGATGACAAGCCAAGCAATTGTTTCATACTTTTGATGTTCTCAAAATTTTTCAATCTTCACGCAATATATGAGCGTGAGCAATGGACATAGCACTATAGGTGGAATAGAATGGTGGTTGTGGAGAAGACAAAAAGGAGAAGATAGTCTCACATCAACTAGGCATATCAACGAGCTATGGAGATACCCATCAATAGATATCAATGTGAGTGAGTAGGGATTGCCATGCAACGGATGCACTAGAGCTATAAGTGTATGAAAGCTCAACAAAAGAACTAAGTGGGTGTGCATCCAACTCGCTTGCTCATGAAGACGTACGACATTTTGAGGAAGCCCGTCATTGGAATATACAAGCCAAGTTCTATAATGTAAAATTCCCACTAGTATATAAAAGTGGAAACATAGGAGACTCTCTATCATGAAGATCATGGTGCTACTTTGAAGCACAAGTGTGGTAAAAGGATAGTAACATTGTCCCTTCTCTCTTTTTCTCTCATTTTTTCTTTCTCTTTTTTTATTTTTCTCTTTTTTATAAAATTCGTCCGAAGTCTCATCCCGACTTGTGGGGGAATCATAGTCTCCATCATCCTTTCCTCACATGGGACAATGCTCTAATAATGATTCTCATCACACTTTTATTTACTTACAACTCAAAAATTACAACTCGATACTAGAAAAAAATATGACTCGATGTGAATGCCTCTGGCAGTGTACCGGGATATGCAATGAATCAAGAGTGACATGTATGAAAGAATTATAAAGGTGGCTTTGCCACAAATACGATGTCAACTACATGATCATGCAAAGCAATATGACAATGATGAAACGTGTCATAACAGATGTCAACTACATGATCATGCAAAGCAATATGACAATGATGAAACGTGTCATAACAAACGGAACGGTGGTAAGTTGCATGGCAATATATCTCGGAATGGCTATGGAAATGCCATAATAGGTAGGTATGGTGGCTGTTTTGAGGAAGGTATATGGTGGGTGTATGGTACCGGCGAAAGGTGTGTGGTATTAGAGAGGCTAGCAATGGTGGAAGGGTGAGAGTGTGTATAATCTATGGACTCAACATTAGTCATAAGAACTCACATACTTATTGCAAAAATCTATTAGTTATTGAAACAAAGTACTACGCGCATGCTCCTAGGGGGATAGATTGGTAGGAAAATACCATCGCTCGTCCCCGACCGCCACTCATAAGGAAGACGATCAATAAATAAATCATGCTCCGACTTCATCACGTAACGGTTCACCATACGTGCATGCTATGGGAATCACAAGCTTTAGAGCAAGTATTTATGAAATTCACAACTACTCAACTAGCATGACTCTAATATCACCATCTTCATATCTCAAAACAATCATCAAGTATCAAACTTCTCATAGTATTCAATGCACTTTTTATGGTAGTTTTTGTTATACCCATCTTGGATGCCTATCATATTAGGACTAATTTTATAGCCAAAGCAAATTACCATGCTGTTATAAAAGAATCTCAAAATAATATAAGTGAAGCATGAGAGATCAATAATTTCTATAAAATAAATCCACCACTGTGCTCTTAAAAAGGTATAAGTGAAGCACTAGAGCAAAATTATTTAGCTCAAAAGATATAAGTGAAGCACATAGAGTATTCTAATAAATTTCGGTTCATGTGAGTCTCTCCAAAAGGTGTGTACAGCAAGGATGATTGTGTTATACTAACAATCAAAGACTCAAATCATACAAGACGCTCCAAGCAAAACACATATCATGTGGTGAATAAAAATATAGCCTCAAGTAAAGTTACCGATAGACGAAGACGAAAGAGGGGATGCCTTCCAGGGCATCCCCAAGCTTAGGCTTTTGGTTGTCCTTGAATTTTACCTTGGGGTGCCTTGGGCATCCCCAAGCTTAGGCTCTTGCCACCCCTTATTCCAAAATCCATCAAATCTTTACCCAAAACTTGAGAACTTCACAACACAAAACTCAACAGAAAATCTCATGAGCTCCGTCAGTATAAAAAAACAAACCACCACTTCAAGGTACTGTAATGAACTCATTATTTATTTATATTGGTGTTAAACCTACTATATTCCAACTTCTCTATGGTTCATACCCCCGATACTAGCCATAGATTCATCAAAATAAGCAAACAACACACGAAAAACAGAATCTGTCAAAAACAGAACAGTCTGTAGTAATCTGTAGGTTTCGAATACTTCTGTAACCCCAAAAATTCTGAAATAAATTGGTGGACGTGAGGAATTTGTCTATTAATGATCTTCAAAAAGAACCAACCTAATCACACACTCCAGTAAAAAATGTCAGAAAATCTCGTGAGCACTAAAGTTTCTGTTTTTTACAGCAAGATCGCAAAGACTTCCCCCAAGTCTTCCCAAAGGTTCTACTTGGCACAAACACTAATTAAAATCATAAAACTACATCTAAACAGAAGCTAGATGTATTATTTATTACTAAACAGGAACAAAAAACAATAAACAAAATAAAATTGGGTTGCCTCCAAACAAGCGTTGTCGTTTAACGCCCCTAGCTAGGCATAAAAACAAGAATAGATCTAGGTATTGCCATCTTTGGTAGGAAATTCTTCAATAGGACACTTATAACCCTTAGTAGTTTCCTTCTTTTTATTAATGATCAAACTCCTAGGCAAGAAATCAAGAAAATCGTTTGTAGCAAAAGGTTCCTTAATGATAGTGAAAAAGTTGGGGTGAACACTTATTGCTTTGAGATCCGCATTTTCCTTACTAGAAGATTCACCTTTTTTATTTTTAGGCACATGCATAAACTTGTCAACTCTAGTAGTAGGAGAATTTGGAGTATTTTTCACAGGAGAAAAGTCTGACCCTAAGTTGATAATAATATCCTCAACTTTATCAATTCTTGTGGAATCTTGATCTATCTTTTCCTTGACTATGGGTTCTTTTTCTTTAAAAAAAATCAGAGTAACTTCTACCTTAGATCCATATTGGGTAATTTGGTTGTGGATCTTTTTATCCAAATTCTCAATCAACTCTACAGTGGCAACTTTATTTTCAATAATTTCAAACCTTTGCATCACATGTTCCAAAGTTAAAATAGTTCCATTAACCAAGCGAGGTGGTGACCCAAACAAATCTATCATAGCATTATAAGAATCAAAAGTATGGCTACCCAAGAAATTCCCTCCGGTAATGGTATCAAGAATATATCTATTCCAAGGGGTGATGCCTACATAAAATTTGTGAAGAAGAACGGAAGTGGATTGCTTCCTAGTAGATCTATTCTGAGCATTGCAAATTCTATACCAAGAATCTTTTGAATTTTCTCCCTCCCTTTGTTTAAAATTAAGAACTTCATGATCGGGAGTACTAACGATGATAGAAGGGCTAGCCATAATAGCAAAACCAACGATCTAACACACGGACACACAAGAAGCAAGAAAAAGGGCGAATGAAACGGAAAGGGTGAAATGGGGGAGAGGAAAACGAGAGGCAAATGGCAAATAATGTAATGCGAGGGATAAGAGTTTGTGATGGGTACTTGGTATGTATTGACTTGACTTGGTGCAACCTCCCCGGCAATGGCACCAGAAATCCTTCTTGCTACCTCTTGAGCATGCGTTGGTTTTCCCTTGAAGAGGAAAGGGTGATGTAGCAAAGTAGCGTAAGTATTTCCCTCGGTTTTTGAGAACCAAGGTATAAATCTAGTAGGAGGTAACACGCAAGTCGCCTAGTACATGCACAAACAAATAAGAACCTCGCAACCAATGTGATAAAGGGGTTGTTAATCCCTTCACGGTCACTTACGAGAGTGAGATCTGATAGAGATAAGAAGATAAATATTTTTGGTATTTTTATGGTATAGATTGGAAAATAAAGATTGCAAAATAAACAACGATAGAAATAGCAAGTAGATATGAAAATAATATGATGGAAGATAGACCCGGGGGCCATAAGTTTCACTAGTGGCTTCTCTCAAGATAGCAAATTCTACGGTGGGTGAACAAATTACTGTCGAGCAATTGATAGAAAAGCGCATAGTTATGAGAATATCTAGGCATGATCATGTATATAGGCATCACATCCGCGACAAGTAGACTGAAACGATTCTGCATCTACTACAATTACTCCACACATCGACCGCTATCCAGAATGCATCTAGAGTATTAAGTTCATAAGAACAGAGTAACTCATTAGGCAAGATGACATGATGTAGAGGGATAATCTCAAGCAATATGATATAAACCCCATCTTTTTATCCTCGATGGCAACAATACAATACATGCCTTGCTGCCCCTGCTACCACTGGGAAAGGACATCGCAAGATTGAACCCAAAGCTAAGCACTTCTACCATTGAAAGAAAGATCAATCTAGTAGGCCAAACTAAACTGATAATTCGAAGAGACTTGCAAAGATATTAAATCATGCATAAAAGAATTCAGAGAAGAATCAAATATTTTTCATAGATAATCTTGATCATAGACCCACAATTCATCGGATCTCGACAAACACACCGCAAAAAGAATTACATCGAATAGATCTGCAAGAGAATCGAGGAGAAATTTGTATTGAGGTCCAAAGAGAGAGAAGAAGCCATCTAGCTAATAACTATGGACCCGAAGGTCTGTGGTAAACTACTCCCACATCATCGGAGAGGCTATGGTGTTGATGTAGAAGCCCTCCGTGATCGATTCCCCCTCCGATGGAGCGCCGGAAAAGGCCCCAAGATGGGATCTCACGGGTACAGAAGGTTGCGGCGGTGGAAATAGGGTTTCGTGGTGCTCCTGGATGTTTTCAAGGTATATGGATATATATATAGGGGGAAGAAGTAGGTCGGTGGAGCTGCGAGGGGCCCATGAGGGTGGGGGCGCACCCTCCTGCCTCGTGGCCTCCTCGCTTCTTTCTTGACGTCCACTCCAAGTCTCCTGGATCACGTTTGTTCCAAAAATAACTCTCCCAAAGGTTTCATTCCGTTTGGATTCCGTTTGATATTCCTTTTTTGCGAAACACTGAAATAGGCAAAAAAACAGCAATTTGCACTGGGCCTTCGGTTAATAGGTTAGTCCCAAAAATAATATAAAAAGGTGTATTAAAGCCCATTAAACATCCAAAACAGATAATATAACATCATGGAACAATCTAAAATTATAGATACATTGGAGACGTATCAGTGTCTAGATTGGATCTGGTGGTTCTGGACTCTGCGGCGGCTGGATTAATATTCTGTCAACTACCCAAAGGTTTCTGTATTATTGGGGTATTTATAGAGCAAAGAGGCGGTCCTGGGGGCACCCGAGGTGGGCACAACCCACCAGGGCGTGCGTGGGCCTCCTAGCGTGTCCTGGTCAGTTGTCCCCTCCTCAGGACTCCCCCTAGGTGCAACCCGGGCCCAATATCTTCCATCTGGTCCATAAAAAATCTTCGTAAAGTTTCGTGGCATTTGGACTCCGTTTGATATTGATTTTTTGCGATGTGAAAAACATGGAAAAACAGCAACTGGCACTTGGCACTATGTCAATAACTTAGTACCAAAAAATGACTATAAAATGATTATAAAACATCCAAGATTGATAATAAGACAATATGGAACAATCAAAAATTATAGATACGTTGGAGACGTATCAGCATCCCCAAGCTTAACTCCTACTCGTCCTCGAGTTGGTATGTGATAAAAACAGAATTTTTTATGTGGAGTACTATTATATTATTTTCTTTATAGCATGGACATTTGGACTTTTATGTGATTCAAAGCAATAGCCTAGTTTTGACATAATAATTTAGATACTCAAGCATATCAAGAAGCAACGATGTCTTTCGAAATATCAATGCTAAAATAAGCTATCCCTAGCCCATCATGCTCAAACATTGATCCATTCATTAAACACACTCGAATAACTACACCCAATACTTAAGCATGATCATATTGCCTCCTAGTTGGTGCTTATATAACAGAATATGGAGACTCAAAATAAAAATTGCAGAAAGTAAAAGATAGGCCCTTTGCAGAGGGAAGTAGGGATTTGTAGAGGTGCCAGAGCTCAAAGCGGAAATATTGAGATAAAAACATTTTGGGAGGTGTATCCATCCCACCAACGAAAACAACTTAGAGTTCCCAACACTTTCCATGCATAGATATATCATAGGCGGTTCCCAAACATAAAATAAAGTTTATTCCTTTTCCACCATAACTTTCACTTTCCATGTCTAACCGTATCCACAGGTGCCCTCCGTACCAACACTTTCCAAGGAATTTATTATTTGATAACATAAAGTAAATTCATTTGTTTTTGCATTTCAGGAGTGGGCATCCCTAATACCTTTCCTTACTCTCGTGCAATGACAAGTGAATAAACACTCATCTTGAGAATAACACATCTAGCATGGAAAATATTAGCCACCCCTCACCGCTCCGCGAGCGAAACAAACACACAAAAGAGAAGTTTATTTTGAAAATTAGAGATGGCACATGTAAATTTTCTTAGAATGGCAAAAGAATACTACATATAGGTAGATATAGTAGACTCATGTGTCAAAACTGGTTTAAAGGATTTTTTTTATGCACAAGTAGAGGTCATACTTAGTGCAAAATGAAGGCTAGCAAAAAATTGGGAAGCGACCAACCAAGAAACGAATAATCTCATAAGCAAGCATTAAGCATAATTAACACCGAATAATGCACCACAAGTAGGATATAATTTCATTGCATGATTATTGACTTTCATGCATGCATAGGGAATCACAAACCTTAACACCAATATTCTTACTAAAGCATAATTACTCATCAAGATGACTCACATATCACATCATCATATCTCAAAACTATTACTAAGAATCAAGTTTATTTTGTCCAATGATCTTCATGACATTTTTCTTTTCTTTATCCTTCTCTCATATCTATCACTTTGGGACTAATTTTCATGTGTTGCTTTTCATAAGCTCAAGCAAATATAAGTGAAGATCATGAGCATAACAAATTTTCTTTCTCTCAAAGTAATTTGAGTGAAGCAAGAGAGAATTTCTTCAAAAAATTTACTAACTCTCAAATAAATCTAAGTGAAGCAAGAGAGCATTTCTTCAAAAATAACAAAGCACACCGTGCTCAAAAAGATATAAGTGAAGCACTAGAGCAAGTCCTAGCTCATAAAAGATTTAAGTGAAGCATAGAGAGCAATTCTAAACAAGTCATGACATAATTTTGGCTCTCTCAAATAGGTGTGTCCAGCAAAATACATATATCATACAAGACGCTCCAAGCAAAACACATATCATGTGACGAATAAAAATATAGTCTCGAGTAAAATACCGATAGTTGTTTGAAGAAAGCGGGGATGCCACTCGGGGGCATCCCCAAGCTTAGTTGGTTTCTCATTCTTGGATAATAGCTTGGGATGCCGGGGCATCCCCAAGCTTAGGCTCTTACATCCTTCCTTCATCCATCATAAGATAACCCAAAACTTGAAAACTTCAATCCCACAAAACTCAACAAAACCAGCGTGAGATTCGTTAGTATAAGAATCATAAACCACTACTATAAGTGTTGTATCAAACCAATTCATATTTTGTTTTTGTATTATATCTACTATATTCCAACTTTTCTATGGCAAAACCTTATCAAAGAAAACCATAGAGCCGTCAAAATAAGCACCCAACACAAAGAAAACAAAATCTGTCAAAACAAAACAGTCTGTAGCAATCTGACTATTTCGAATACTTCCGTAAGTCCAAAAATTCTGAAAAATTAGGAAGACCTGAGAAATTTGTATATTTATCTACTGCAATTGGAATGGGTATTTTATCTCTCTCTGGTAAAAAACGAAAATTAATTTTGTGAGCATAAAACTTTCTGTTTTTTCAGCAAGGTCAAACAACTATTGCCCAAGAAGATCCTAAAGGCTTTACTTGGCACAAACATTAATTAAACATAAAAAACACAATCATAACAATAGCATAATTGTGTTAACACTCAATAACAGAAAGCAAAAATAAATTTATTCATTGGGTTGCCTCCCAACAAGCGCTATAGTTTTACGCCCTTAGGAAGGCATAAAGCAAGGATCTAAGTTTTGTCATCCTTGTTCTTGACTTTCTTAGTGGTATTTTCATCATGAGGCTTTGTAAACACAACATAAAACATGTTATACATAGAGGCCTTAGCAATCCTAAGTTGGTTTTCATCATACCCCCTTTGATTTCCCGCAACAATCCAAGGGTAATGTTGATTAACATTATTGAAAACTTGTTGGATTATATCTAGAACTGGGACTTCCTTTTTAAGATTCTCATCAAAGCTCTTATTGTCCCCAAGCAAATTCCTTAGTGCATAGTCACTATTGTAAATAATTTCATCTATCACGGGTTTTTCATGATTCCTACCATAAAAATCAAAGATTTCCCAAGCTTTTCGTATTATGTAGTCAAACTCATTCATAAGAACGAGAGTGGCCAACTTTTTAGCTCTATGATTCTTTATAACGGGGAGCTCAAAAAACAATATTTGCAAGGTAGGATGGGTACGAATAAATTTACTTTCAAGTTTCAGAACTAGTGCTGAAATAGCATCCGCATAAGATCTAGTAGTTTTAAGTATAGGAGCATCATCAAGACTAAGCTTCCCAACACAATTGAAAAATTCTTGGATACGTTCTTTTCCCATAATGTTCCCTTGCCCCAAGATAAAAGTTTTAGCATCCAGATTTCCCGTACGTCCTATCTTAGGAGTTAGGCCATCATCTGTTGGTGCCATAACGAAATCACTCATGATTGCAAGCAAAGGATAGATCTAACAAGAAAAAGGCGAACGGAAAAGGGAGGCAAATAAAATGGCAACTTTTTGTGAAGTTGGGGAGAGGAAAATGAGAGGCAAATGGAAAATAATATAAATTGCAAGGAGATGAGATTTGTGATTAGGAACCTGGTTATGATGAAGATCCTCCCCGACAATGGCGCCAGAAATTCCTTTTGATGTCGCTTGAAGCTACGTCGGTTTTTCCCCAAAGAGGAAGGGATGATGCAGCACAACGGCGGTGCGTATTTCCCTCAGAAACGAAACCAAGGTTATTGAACCAGTAGGAGAACCAAGCAACACAACGTAGATAGCCCCTACACACAAATAACAACACCTCGCAACCCGACGTGTTAAAGGGGTTGTCAATCCCTTTCGGGTAACGGCGCCAGAAATGGCGTGTGGACGGGAGAAAGTTGTAAATATTGATAGATCGAATGCCAAATAAGATAAATTGCAGCAAGGTATTTTTGTATTTTTGCTTTAATACATCTGAAAATAAAAGGTAAACAAAAATAGATCACTAAGGCAAATATATGAGAAAGAAGACCCGGGGGCCGTAGGTTTCACTAGTAGCTTCTCTCAAGAAAAATAGCAAAGCGGTGGGTGAACAAATTACTGTTGGGCAATTGATAGAACCTCAAAAAATTATGACAATATCCAAGCAATGGTCATTACATAGGCATCACGTCCAAGATTAGTAGATCGACTCATGCCTGCATCTACTACTATTACTCCACACATTGACTGCTATCCAGCATGCATCTAGTGTATTTAGTTCATGGAAAAACGGAGTAATGCAATAAGAATGATGACATGATGTAGACAAGATCTGTTTATCTATGGCGGTAGATATAGATCTCATCTTTTTATCCTTAGTAGCAATGATACATACGTGTCGGTTCCCTTTCTGTCACTGGGATCAAGCACCGTAAGATCAAACCCACTACCGGGCACCTCTTATCATTGCAAGATAAATATATCAAGTTGGCCAAACAAAACCCAAATATCGAAGAAGAAATACGAGGCTATAAGACATCATGCATAAAAGAGATCAAAGAAACTCGATACTTTCATGGATATAAAAAGATAGATCTGATCATAAACTAAAAGTTCATCGATCCCAACAAACACACCACAAAAGAGTTACATCATATGGATCTCCAAGAGCCCATTGTATTGAGAATCAAGAGAGAGAGAGAGAGAGATGAAGCCATCTAGCTACTAACTACGGACCCAAAGGTCTACAAAGAACTACTCATGCAACATCGGAGAGGCACCAATGGAAGTGGTGAACCCCTCTGTGATGGTGTCTAGATTGGATCTGGTGGTTCTGGACTCTACGGCGGTTGGATGAATATTTTGTCGACTGCCCTATGGTTTCTGGAATATTGGGGTATTTATAGAGCAAAGAGGCGGTCCAGGGGGCACCCGAGGTGGGCACAACCCACCAGGGCGCGCCTGGGCCTCCTGGCGCGCCCTCATGGGTTGTCCCCTCCTCGGGACTCCCCCAGGTGCAACTAGGGCCCAATATCTTCCATCTGGTCCATGAAAAATCTCTGTAAATTTTCATGGCATTTGGACTCCGTTTGATATTGATTTTCTGCGATGTAAAGAACATGGAAAAAACAGCAACTAGCACTTGGCACTATGTCAATAGGTTAGTACCAAAAAATGACTATAAAATGATTATGTAACATCCAAGATTGATAATAAAACAGCATGGAACAATAAAAAATTATAGATGCGTTGGAGACGTATCATTGCTCATATTTGCAACTCGAAACAGGGGCTACGGATTAAATGAAGATTGGCTAAGGACGAGGTGATGATGCGCGTGGGAAATGGTTCCAAAGTCGATATGATCGTCGTCGACACGCTACTTCTACATCTACCATCGGGTAGTTTTAGACCTAAATAATTGTTTTTTGGTGCGAGCGTTGAGCATGAACATTATATCTAGATCTTGTTTGATGCGAGACGGTTATTCATTTAAATCAGAGAATAATGGTTGTTCTATTTATATGAGTAATATCTTTTATGGTCATGCACCCTTGATGAGTGGTCTATTTTTGTTGAGTCTCGATTGTAGTGATACACATATTCATAATATTGAAGCCAAAAGATGCAAAGTTAATAATTATAGTGCAACTTATTTGTGGCACTGACGTTTAGGTCATATTGGTGTAAAGCGCATGAAGAAACTCCATGCTGATGGGCTTTTGGAATCACTTGATGCTTGCAAGCCATGCCTCATGGGCAAGATGACTAAGACTCCGTTCTCCGGAACAATGGAGCGACCAACTGACTTATTGGAAATAATACATACTGATGTATGTGGCCCGATGAGTGTTGAGGCTCGCGGCGGGTATCGTTATTTTCTAACCTTCACAGATGATTTGAGCAGATATGGGTATATCTACTTAATGAAACATAAGTCTGAAACATTTGAAAAGTTCAAAGAATTTCAGAGTAAAGTGGAAAATCATCATAACAAGAAAATAAAGTTTCTGTGATTTGATCGTGGAGGTGAATATTTGAGTTATGAGTTTGGTCTTCATTTGAAACAATGTGGAATAGTGTCGCAACTCACATCATCTAGAACACCACAGTGTAATGGTGTGTCCGAACGTCGTAACCGTACTTTATTAGATACGGTGCGATCTATGATGTCTCTTACCGATTTACCGCTATCATTTTGGGGTTATGCTTTAGAGACGGCTGCATTCACGTTAAATAGGGCACCATCTAAATCCATTGAGACGACACCATATGAACTGTGGTTTGGAAAGAAACCTAAGCTGTCATTTCTTAAAGTTTGGGGCTGCGATGCTTATGTGAAAAAACTTTAACCTGATAAGCTCGAACCCAAATCGGAGAAATGTGTCTTCATAGGATACCCAAAGGAGACTGTTGGGTACACCTTTTATCACAGATCCAAAGGCAAGATATTCGTCGCTAAGAATGGATCCTTTCTAGAGAAGGAGTTTCTCTCGAAAGAAGTGAGTGGGAGGGAAGTAGAACTTGATGAGGTAATTGTACCTTCTCCCGAATTGGAAAGTAGTTCATCACATAAATCAGTTCCAGTGATTCCTACACCAATTAGTGAGGAAGCTAATTATTATGATCATGAAACTTCAGATCAAGTTACTACCGAACCTCGTAGGTCAACCAGAGTACGATCCGCACCAGAGTGGTACGGTAATCCTGTTCTGGAGGTCATGTTATTTGACCATGACAAACCTACGAACTATGAGGAAGCGATGATGAGCCCAGATTCTGCAAAATGGCTTGAGGCCATGAAATCTGAGATGGGATCCATGTATGAGAACAAAGTGTGGACTTTGGTTGACTTGCCCAATGATCGGCAAGCCATGGAGAATAAATGGATCTTCAAGAAGAAGACTGACGCTGGCGGTAATGTTACTGTCTACAAAGCTCAACTTGTTGCGAATGGTTTTCGACAAGTTCAAGGAGTTGAATACGATGAGACCTTCTCACCCGTAGCGATGCTTAAGTCTATCCGAATCATGTTAGCAATTGCCGCATTTTATGATTATGAAATTTGGCAAATGGATGTAAAAACTGCATTCCTTAATGAATATCTTAAAGAAGATTTGGATATGATGCAACCAGAAGGTTTTGTCGATCCTAAAGGTGCTAACACAGTGTGCAAGCTCCAGTGATCCATTTATGGATTGGTGCAAGCCTATTTGAGTTCGAAGCATATGGTTTTATATAGACTTTTGGAGAAGCCTGTATCTACAACAAAGTGAGTGGGATCTCTATAGAATTTCTAATATTATATGTGGATGACATATTGTTGATTGAAAATAATACAGAATTTCTGGATAGCATAAAAGGATACTTGAATAAGAATTTTTCAATGAAAGACCTCGGTGAAGCTGGTTATATATTGGGCATCAAGATCAATAGAGCTAGATTAAGACACTTAATTGGACTTTCACACAACACATACCTTGATAAAGTTTTGAAGAAGTTCAAAATGGGTCAGTCAAAGAAAGGGTTCTTGCCTGTGTTACAAGGTGTGAAGTTGAGTCAGACTCAATGCCCGACCACTACAGAAGATAGAGAGAAAATGAAAGTCATTCCCTATGCCTCAGCTATAGGTTCTATCATGTATGCAATGTTGTGTACCATACCTGATGTGTGCCTTGCTATAAGTTTAGCAGGGAGGCACCAAAGTAATCCAAGAGTGGATCACTGGACAGCATTCAAGAACATCCTGAAATACCTGAAAAGGACTAAGGATATGTTTCTCGTTTATGGAGGTGACAAAGAGCTTGTCGTAAATGGTTACGTCGATGCAAGCTTTGACACTGATTTGGATGACTCTAAGTCACAAACCGGATACGTATTTATATTGAATGGTGGAGTTGTCAGTTGGTGCTGTTCCAAGTAGGGCGTTGTTGCAGGATCTACGTGTGAAGCGGAGTACATACCTGCTTCGGAAGTAGCAAATGAAGGAGTCTGGATGAAGGAGTTCATATCCGATCTAGGTATAATACCTAGTGCATCGGGTCCAATGAAAATCTTTTGTGTCAATACTGGAGCAATTACCTTGGCGAAGGAATCCAGATTTCACAAGAGAACCAAACACATCAAGAGACGCTTCAATTCCATCCACGATCAAATCAAGGAGGGAGACATAGAGATTTGCAAAATACATTTGGATCTGAATGTTGCAGACCCGTTGACTAAGCCTCTATCACGAGCAAAACATGATCAGCACCAAGTCTCCATGGGTGTTAGAATCATTACTATGTAATCTAGATTGTTGACTCTAGTGCAAGTGGGAGACTGAAGGAAATATGCCCTAGAGGCAATAATAAAGTTTTTATTTATATTTCCTTATATCATGATAAATGTTTATTATTCATGCTAGAATTGTATTAACCAGAAACTTAGTACATGTGTGAATACATAGACAAACAGAGTGTCCCTAGTATGCCTCTACTTGACTAGCTTGTTAATCAAAGATGGTTAATTTTCCTGACCATAGACATTTGTTGTCATTTGATGAACGGGGTCACATCATTAGAGAATGATGTGATGGACAAGACCCATCCATTAGCTTAGCATTATGATCATTTAGTTTTATTGCTATTGCTTTCTTCAAGACTTATACATATTCCTCTGACAATGAGATTATGCAACTCCCTACCGGAGGAACACCTTGTGTGCTATCATACGTCACAACGTAACTAGGTGATTATAAAGATGCTCTACAGGTGTCTCCGAAGGTGTTTGTTGAGTTGGCATAGATCGAGATTAGGATTTGTCACTTCGTGTATCGGAGAGGTATTGATACATCCATTTTTCATCATGTTTTCTTACTGTTATTTACAATGTTTTTATCCATAATAATGCGTTTTGGAGTAATTTTAATGCCTTTTCTCTCATAATTTGCAAGATACACACCAAGAGGGAGAATTCTGGCAGCTGGAAATCTGGACATGGAAAAGCTACGCCAGGCCACCTATTCTGCACAACTCCAAACAAGCTGAAACTTCACGGAGATTTTTTATGGATTATTTAAGAATTATTGGAGCAAATAACTACTAGAGGGGGCCCACTAGGTGGGCACAACCCACCTGGGCGCGCAAGGGAGCCCAGGCTCACCCTGGTGGGTTGTGCCCTCCTCGGCCCACCTCTGGTGCCCATATTTTGGTATATAAGTCCTTTTGACCTAGAAAAAATAAGGGGAGGACTTTCAGGATGAAGCGTCGCCGCCTCGAGGCAGAACTTGGGCAGGAGCACTTTTGCCCTTCGGCGGAGCGATTCGCCGGGGGAACTTCCCTCCCGGAGGGGGAAATCATCGTCATCATCATCACCAACAACTCTCCCATCTTGGGGAGGGTAATCTCCATCTACATCTTCAACAGCACCATCTCCTCTCAAACCCTAGTTCATCTCTTATGTTCAATCTTGTTACCGGAACTATAGATTGGTACTTGTGGGTGACTAGTAGTGTTGATTACATCTTGTAGTTGATTACTATATGGTTTATTTGGTGGAAGATTATATGTTCAGATCCAATATGCTATTTAATACCCCTCTGATCATGAGCATGTTTATCATTTGTGAGTAGTTATTGATGGTAGCTGGAACTAAGTCGGTATTTCCCTGGAGAGGGAGGGATTTGGCTTGCAGAATAAGCTGGAAACAAACATATGATAGACCCCATATCGTATCATGTGTCTGTTGGAAAGAATTCCTACGTGATACTAGAATTCCCACTTATAAACTCCCGAAACTTTCTGGTTATGCAATCAGGTGTTGGGGATACACGGGAAGCATAATATCTCACCCAAACTAACAATCCCTACATCCAGCTGTATCCATCCTTCAACACATAACCGAGAAACCTTCGGAAATCATGTACCTCAACCTTCGAAAAGCATCCATTATACGAGTTATGGCAATACTCCCGAACTCCCGCCCCAGTACTAGGTTGCGTCGAGGTTATCTCACCAACAACTGCATAAAAGAGATTTTCGATGTCGGTGAACTCAGGTATTCCAGAACTGCAACGATAAAATTGTGACGAAAACACCTCGGAGCTCAACTCCCCGGGACACTTCCACAACCCCTAAATGTCAGGAGGCACCAAGAACAATGTTCTCGTCACAAGACTATCGGAATGATTCCAAGATCCCCGCGTGATCCTAAAAAAATTGTGAAATTTGAGGAGAGGAGAGTCAAAACCTCTACATCAGGAGGCCTCACCAGAGCGACGAAGGGACTGAGGAGTAAAAAGAATCCTACTCTCTAATATATATAATTCTAAGACTCAAAACATTTTGTTCTAGACTCAACAACGTCAGCGATTCGATCAAGCAGGGGGGCTCCTAAGTCGGGGATGGCTCTGATTACCAACTTGTAACACCCATAATGCGGCTATATCTCCCACGTGTCGAGGCACGACTTAGAGGCACAACCGCATGGTGGTTTAGTCGCAAGAGGGGTAATCTTCACACAATCCCATGTACTGAATAAGAAAGGGATAAAGAGTTGGCTTACAATCGCCACTTCACACAATTAACAAGTTAAACATACATCATCCAAAGTACAATCAAGGTCCGACTACGGAACCAAAATAAAGGAAGACAACCCCAAATGCTAGATCCCCGATCGTCCCAACTGGGCTCCACTACTGATCAACCGGAAAAGACACAAAACAACGACCAAGATCTTCATCGAGCTTCCATTTGAGCTCGGTTGTGTCACCTGCACTGGTATCATCAGCACCTGCAACTGTTTGGAAGTATCTGTGAGTCACGAGGACTCAGCAATCTCACACCCGTGAGATCAAGACTATTTAAGCTTATGGGTAGGATAAGGTAATGAGGTGGAGCTACAACAATCACTAAGCATATATGGTGGCTAACATACGCAAATAAGAGCGAGAAGAGAAGCAACGCAACAGTCGTGAAACTAGAAGTGATCCTGAAACTACTTACTTTCAAGCATAACACAAGGCTGTGTTCATTTCCCAGACTCCGCCGAAAAGAGACCATCACGGCTACACACACAGTTGATTCCTTTTAATTAAGTCAAGTGTCAAGTTATCTACAACCGAATATTAACAAATTCCCATCTGCCACATAACCACGGGCACAACTCTTGAAAGTTTATACCCTGCAGGGGTGTCCCAACTTAGCCCATCACAAGCTCTCACGGTCAACGAAAGATATTCCTTCTCCCGGAAAGACCCGATCAGTCTCGGAATCCCAGTTACACGACATTTCGACAATGGTAAAACAATACCAGCAAAGCCGCCCGATGTGCCGACAAATCCCGATAGGAGTCGCACGTATCTCGTTCTCAGGGCACACCGGATGGGCAAGACGTTGGGTTGGCATATACCCTGGTTGCCCAGGGGGCACCGGACATCGCCCAGTTTGGACCAACACTCAGAGGAGCACTGGCCCGGGGGTTTAAAATAAAGATAACCCTTGAGTCTGCAGAACCCAAGGGAAAAAGGCTTAGGTGGCAAATGTTAAAACCAAGGTTGGGCCTTGCTGGAGGAGTTTTATTCAAAGCGAACTGTCAAGGGGTTCCCATAACACCCAACCGCATAAGGAACGCAAAATCAAGAAACATAACACCGGTATGTCGGAAACTAGGGCGGCAAGAGTGGAACAAAACACCAGGCATAAGGCCGAGCCTTCCACCCTTACCAAGTATATAGATGCATTAATTAAATATGAGATATTGTGATATTCCAACATATCCATGTTCCAACATGGAACAAACTTCAACTTCACCTGCAACTAGCAACGCGATAAGAGGGGCTGAGCAAAAGCGGTAACATAGCCAAACAACGGTTTGCTAGGAAGGTGGGTTAGGGGCTTGACATGGCAATATGGGAGGCATGATATAACAAGTGGTAGGTAACGCGACATAGCGTTAGAACGAACAACTAGCAAGCAAATATAGAAGTGATTTTGAGGATATGGTCATCTTGCCTGAGATCCCGCAAGGAAGAAGGAGTCCAAGAAGTAGACGACCCAACGTAGTCGAACGAATCCTCACAACTCTGGAACGAAACCGAAGCTAACGAGAGGAGCAACCCGGAAAGAAGCAAACAACATAGTAAACCAACAAGCATAAACATGGCATGATGCGCAACCAAGTATGATGCATGTCCAGTTTAATGATGCATGACATGGCAAAGTGCACAAACAATACTACAAGTTAAGTGGAGCTCAATATGCAACGAGTTGCATATTGACGAAACACCACATTCGATTATTTAGTTCACTCATGATTATGTACCCAACAATATTAAATATTATTAAACATGGCAAGAGGTGAAACGTGAGTAAAATACACAGTTAGGCATTTTAAATGAGGCCGGAAACATCAAACAACAATTCCGGTAAATCCTCATGTGCATTAGCAATTTAATGCAACAACTATTTTAAACATTTAAATGTTGTTAACATGATGCGGATGCCATATGCAAGTTTTATGCAATTCTTGTTAAAAGTTGACATGAGCATATTATGAAGCATTTGTCGCTATGGCAGAACAAAAGGGTGCCACGGCGACGAAACGGGAATGGTGCCATGGCAACAAACCTGAAAATGATGCCACGGCAACATGTCGGTACCGGTAACTCGATTGAGATACCGATGCAAAAAAGAAGTGTGCGGATGTGTGAAACACGCAAGAGATGGTGGGGTGCTCTCGATTACCGGGCTCCCACGGGTCGACGGCGGTGTCAAACAAGGGAACAACTAACGCTCACGGGCGGATGCAACATCCAAACATGCATCTCATACAATACATATGCATTCGGTCCACGGGCGATCGTCTCGATGGTTATACCTTCGAAGCGTGCATTATTGGAACGGATCAAGTTCATAGAGGGAAGTAGGTAATCTCGCGACGGCGATAGTGGAAGTAGTTGTTCACGGCGACGGTAGATGTACACAACGACGTAGTGGAAGTAGTGGTACACGTATCATAGTCGTACACATTCCGTAGATGTTCGGGGTCACAACGAGGACCTTGACGTCCACGGGGTTTTCGAGGGTCGACGGTAGTCGTTCACGTTGTAGTCGGACTTGAGGAATGCACCGGTAGTAGTACGTTGATCGAAGAGGAACTTGGCGCAACTAGGGTCTTTGCTGATCATCGTTGTACTTGACGTCCGGTGTGGTACTTGGTGAAATCCTCGAAGATGGATAGTGGTACTTGGCGTTTCGGTCAGCATTCATTCGGGCATCCAAGGTCTTGACGGCGGTGTACTTGACGAATCTAGAGGTGAGTCATCGGTAGTCGAACTTGGCGAATCTCAGGGACGCTCAGGTCTGTGCGGGACTTGGTCTTGTTGTCCTGGTCGTCTCACCGAAACGCAGTTAGAGCTGGTGGATGCATGGGCAAGGCAGCAGCAACCTTGCATGAACAAGGCCATGGCGGTGATGAAGACCAGTACAGAGAGTTGCAGGTCTTGGCGTCCATGCGACCGACAGCGGGGCCGCGCGAGGAAGAGGCCAGGAGGGCGAACTAAGGCAGCGTTGTGCGGGAGGTAGCGGCGTCAGGGAACGGTCGGCGGACGGAGCAGCTCCGGCGAGCAGGGGACGGTCGGCGGTCGGCACTGCGTTGCAGCTCGGCGGCGGCAAGGCAGCAGCGGGATGCGGGCAGGAGGAGAAGAATACGGCGCGGCGCTCGCTGATGACGAGGAGGAAGCAGGGGCGCCAGACTACGGCAACAGCTACCGGAGGCTGGGAGCTCCGCGGCGGCGGTCATGGCAAGCGGCGAGACAGCGAAGGAGGTCGAGGCGCGCAGGAACTGAGCGGACGAGGACTTGGCGAGGGCGAGGTCCGCGTAGGAAGCAGAGGGGGTCGGCGGGCGGCTGGCTTTGTCTGCGGGATCCATGGCAGCTGCGGGCATGCCGGCTCGGGGATGAGCGTAGCTTCTCGGGGAAGGCGAGGGGCACAGGAGGAGAAGACGAGGGAGAGGAAAGGAGATCGAGCCGCGGCTCTCCCTGGCGGCGCAAGCGAGGGGAATCAGGAGAGAGCGGAGGGATCGCTAGGGTTGCGGGGGTGCGACTGGACCTTGGGCCACTGGAGGCTGGGCCTGGGAGGTCCAAGAGGCCGGACTGGCTGCTGCTGGGCCTGAGGTTAGATGGGCTAGTTATAGCTACGGAGCAAAAGGCCAACCTTCTCGCTATTTCCCATCTACAAAAAAATAGACAGAAGGAAAAGGGAAGGAAAGAAATAGCTAGGGGTTTTGGAAAAAGCTGAAACTTCTCCTACAGTCTAAGAATTATACTTAGCCCAAGAAAAGGATTTTCACACGATATGGAAGAGTTTAATTCAAACTCATTTGAATTTAATTTAAATGGTTTGAACTAGGACGAGGTTTTAGGAGTGTCAAAAAATGTTGAGAATTCAGGAGGAGCCTCAATAAATGGAGAAAGAATTATGGAGAAAGTTTGGAGAACAAACTTGAAGCAAAAAGGCATCAGCATTAAATTGCAAGTGGGTTAGAATATTTATTATAGCTCCCTAATATGTTGGGAGGATATGTTTTAAAGATAATTTCACCATGTGAATTCCCTCGATTTAAATGGATCGAAGATCCATACCGTTTATTTGGTTGAGTTTTTAAAACGGGTTACATGATGGCATGATGCAATGGGAATGATGACATGATGCAATGCACATGATGCAAAGATGAATGCAACAGATAAAACAAATCACCCGACGAAACTCAAAAAACATGAAAGGCATCTGAAGCGTCGGTCTTGGGGCATCACACAACATCTCCAAGCTTAACTCCTACTCGTCCTCGAGTAGGTAAGTGATAAAAACAGAATTTTTGATGTGGAGTGATGTTCATCAAGTCATATCATATTATTTTTTTATAGCATGGTCATTTGGACTTTTATGTGATTCAAAACAATAGTCTAGTTTTGACATAATAATTTAGATACTCAAGCATATCAACAAGCAACCATGTCTTTCAAAATATCAATGCTAAAATAAGTTATCCCTAGCCCATCATGCTCAAACATTAATCCATTCATTAAACACACTCGAATATTAACTACACTCAATAGAGCACGATCGTATTGCCTCCTAGTTGGTGCTTTTATGAGAGAAGATGGAGACTCAAATTTCAAAAAATAAAAATTGCATAAAGTAAAAGAAAGTCCCTTCGCAGAGGGAAGTAGGGATTTGTAGAGGTGCCAGAGCTCAAAGCGAAAAAATAGAGATAAAAACATTTTGGGAGGTGTATCCATCCCACCAATGAAAACGACTTAGAGTTCCCAACACTTTCCATGCTAGATATGCCATAGGCGGTTCCCAAACAGAAAATAAAGTTTATTCCTTTTCCACCATTACTTTCACTTTCCATGGCTAACCGTATCCACGGGTGCCCTCCATACCAACACTTTCCAAGGAATTTACTATTTGACAACATAAAGTAAATTCTTTTTTTTCATTTCGGAACTGGGCATCCCTAATCCTATTGCCTTACTCTCGTGCAATGACAAGTGAATAAACACCCGTCTTGAGAATAACACATCTAGCATGGAAAATAGTGTCCACCCCTCACCGCTCCGCGAGCAAATCAAACACACAAACGAGAAGTTTATTTTCAAAATTAGAGACGACATATGCAAATTTGCTTAGAACGGGAAAAGAATACCGCATATAGGTAGATATAGTGGACTCATGTGGCAAAAACGGTTTAAAGGCTTTTGGATGCACAAGTAGAGGTCATACTTAGTGCAAAATGTAGGCTAGCAAAAAGATTGAGAAGCGACCAACCAAGAAACGAATAATCTCATAAGCAAGCATTAAGCATAATTAACACCGAATAATGCACCACAAGTAGGATATAATTTTCATTGCATGATTATTGACTTTCGTGCATGCATAGGGAATCACAAACCTTAACACCAATATTCCTACTAGAGCACAATTACTCATCAACATAACTCACATATCACATCATCATATCTCAAAACTATTACTAAGAATCTAGTTTATTTTGTCCAATGGTCTTCATGGCATGTTATTTTTCTTTACCCTTCTTGGATATCTATCACTTTGGCACTAATTTTCATGTGTTGCTTTTCATAAGCTCGAACAAATATAAGTGAAGATCATGAGCATAACAAATTTTCTTTCTCTCAAAATAATTTAAGTGAAGCAAGAGAGAATTTCTTGAAAATTTTACTAACTCTCAAACAAATCTAAGTGAAGCAAGAGAGCATTTCTTCAAAAATAACAAAGCACTCCGTGCTCAAAAAGATATAAGTGAAGCACTAGAGCAAGTCCTAGCTCATAAAAGATTTAAGTGAAGCATAGAGAGCAATTCTAACAAGTCATGATATAATTTTGGCTCTCTCAAATAGGTATGTCTAGCAAGGATTGATGACTTAAAACACAAAATAAAACAAGCAAAGACACATATCATACAATACGCTCCAAGCAAAACACATATCATGTGACGAATAAAAACATAGTCTCGAGTAAAATACCGATAGTTGTTGGGAGAAAGTGGGGATGCCACTCGGGGGCATCCCCAAGCTTAGTTGGTTGCTCATTCTTGGATAATATCTTGGGATACCGGGGCATCCCCAAGCTTAGGATCTTACATCCTTCCTTCATCCATCATAAAATAACTCAAAACTTGAAAAGTTCAATCACACAAAACTCAACAAAAATCTTCGTGAGATCCGTTAGTATAAGAAAGCAAACCACTAGTATATGTACTGTATCAAACCGATTCATATTTTGTTTTTGTATTATATCTACTCTATTCCAACTTTTGTATGTCAAAAACTCATGAAAGAAAACCATAGAGCCATCAAAATAAGCACACAACACAAAGAAAACAAAATCTGTCAAACAGAACAGTCTGTAGCAATCTGACTATTTCGAATACTTATGTAACTCCAAAAATTCTGAAAAATTAGGACGACCTGAGAAATTTGTAAATTGATCTAGTGCAATTGGAATGGGTATTTTATCGCTCTCTGGTAAAAATGATAATTGTTTTCGTGAGTGCAAAACTTTCTGTTTTTTCATCAAGATCAAACAACTATTGCCCAAGAAGATCCTAAAGGCTTACTTGGCACAAACACTAATTAAAACATAAAAACACAATCATAACATTAGCATAATTGTGCTAACACTCAAAAATAGGAAGCAAAAACTAAAAATAAATTTTATTCATTGGGTTGCCTCCCAACAAGCGCTATAGTTTTATGCGTCTAGCTAGGCATAAGATTTTATTGATGCTCACATGAAAGATAATAATTGAAACACAAAGAGAGCCTCATGAAACATGTTACAAACACATTTAAGTCTAACATACTTCCTATGCATAGGAGTTTTATAGGAAAACAATTGTCAAGATAAGAAATATCTAGCATACGCAAAGGAGAGGAATAAAACATTGACAATCTCAACATAACGAGAGGTAATTTAGTAACATGAAAATTTATATAACCATATTTTCCCCTCTCATAATAATTATATGTAGGATCATAATCAAAGTCAACAATATAACTATCACATAAAATATTCTCTTCATGATCCACATGCATGCAAAGTTGACACTCTTCCAAAATAGTGGGATTATCATCAAATAGAGTCATGACCACTCCAAGCCCACTTTTATCAAACATTTCATAACATTCAACACTCTCCAAATATGAGGGATTATTTTTAGCTAAAGTTGACACTCTTCCAAACCTACTTTCAATATTATTTCAAACATATTCGTCATGAGGCTTAAATAAATTTTCAAGATCATAAGAAGAATCACCACAATCATGATCATTGCAAAAAGTAGTAGACATAGAAAAATTAGCATCCCCAACCTTGGGGTTTTTCATATTATTAGCAAAATTGATATGAATAGAATTTATAGTAAAATCATTGCAATCATGCTTTTCATTCAAGGAGATATCATAAATCACTTCATAAATTTCTTCAACACAATTTCCAGATTCACGAATCTCAAGCAAAACTTCATAAAGAAAATCTAGTGCACTTAACTCACTAGCAATTGGTTCATCATGATTGGATATTTTAAAAAGATTAGCAAGTGGATGGGGATACATATCAATAAATTTTTAGCAAGTGAAGATGCAAGCATATAGAAGGCACATGGCAACACAAGCAAACAAAAGATCTGATGAGAAAAAAAGGCAAACGAAAAAGAGGGCAAATAAGACAACAAATTTTTGTGAAATGGTGGAGAGGAAAACAAGAGGCAAATGGAAAATAATGTAAATTGCAAGGAGATGAGATTCGTGCTTAGGAACCTGGTTATGATGAAGATCCTCCCCGACAACGGCGCCAGAAATTGTGCGTGGCTGAGAGACTATCTTGACTTGATCCTCCCTGGCAACGGTGCGAGAAATTATCCTTGATGGTAGCTGGAACTACGTCGATATTTCCCTGGAGAGGGAGGGATGATGTAGCACAGCAAAGGTAGGTATTTTCCTCAGTTATGAAACCAATGCGTCGAACTAGTAGGAGAACCAAGCAACACAACGTAAGTAGCACCAGCACACAAATAACAAAACCTCACAATCCGACGTGTTAAAGGGGTTGTCAATCCCTACCGAGGTACGACGCCTCAAGATAGGCAAACAGACGTGAGGTAAATTGTAGTAGATTGATAGATCGAACGCCAAATAAAATTAATAAAGATAAAACACAACAAGGTATTTTTGTATTTTTTGGTTTAATAGATCTGAATAAAAATGCAAAGGAAAAGTAGATCACAAGGCAAATATATGAGAAAGAAGACTCGGGGGCCGTAGGTTTCACTAGTGGCTTCTCTCGAAAAAAATAGCAAACAATGGGTAAACAAATTACTGTTGAGTAATTGATAGAACTTCAAATAATCATGATGATATCCAGGCAATGATCATTACATAGGCATCACGTCCAAGATTAGTAGACTGACTCCTGCCTGCATCTACTACTATTACTCCACACATCGACCGCTATCCAGCATGCATCTAGTGTATTAAGTTCATGGAAAAATGGAGTAATGCAATAAGAACGATGACATGATGTAGACAAGATCCGTTTATCTATATGGTGGTAGATATAGATCTTGTCTTTATATCCTTAGTAGCAACGATACATACGTGTTGGTTCCCTTTGTGTCACTGGGATCAAGCACCGTAAGATCGAACCCACTACCAGGCACCTCTTCGCATTGCAAGATAAATAGATCAAGTTGGCCAAACAAAACCCAAATATCGGAGAAAAAATACAAGGCTATAAGAGATCATGCATATAAGAGACCAAAGAAACTCAAATAACTTTCATGGATATAAAAAGATATGACTGATCATAAACTCGAAGTTCATCAGATCCCAACAAACACACCGCAAAAGAGTTACATCATATGGATCTTCAAGAGACCATTGTATTGAGAATTCAGCGAGAGAGAGAAAGCCATCTAGCTACTAACTATGGACCCGAAGGTCTACAAAGAACTACTCACGCATCATCGGAGAGGCACCAATGGAGGTGGTGAACCCCATCCCAGATGGTGTCTAGATTGGATTTGGTGGTTCTGGACTCTGCGGCGGCTGGATGAATATTTCGTCAATGCCTTTAGGGTTTCCGGAATATTGTGGTGTTTATAGAGCATAGAGGCGGTCAAGGGGCACCCGAGGTGGGCACAACCCACCAGGGCGCGCTTGGGCCTCCTGGTGCACCCTGGTGGGTTGTGCCCCCCTCGGGGCACCCCCTAGGTGCAACTACGGACCATTGCCTTCCTTCTGGCCATAAAAAATCTCCATAAAGTTTCGTGGCATTTGGACTCCGTTTGATATTGATTTTCTGCGATGTAAAAAACATAGAAAAAATAGCAACTGACACTTGGCACTATGTCAATAGGTTAGTACCAAAAAATGATATAAAATGATTATAAAACATCCAAGATTGATAATAAAATAGCATGGAACAATCAAAAATTATAGATACATTGGAGACGTATTAGTTACCTTTGTTCTTGAGGTCACGGGAGAAATCATGTTGCAAGTAATCATGTGAATTTGATATGTGTTCAATATTTTGATAATATGTATGTTGTGATTCCCTTAGTGGTGTCATGTGAATGTCGACTACATGACACTTCACCATATTTGGGCCTAAGGGAATGCATTGTGGAGTAGCAATTAGATGATGGGTTGCGGGAGTGACAGAAACTTAAACCCCAGTTTATGCACTATTCCGTAAGGGACCGATTGGATCCAAATGTTTAGTGCTATGGTTAGAATTTATTCTTAATACTTTTCTCATAGTTGCCGATGCTTCGGGAGGGTTAATCATAAGTAGGAGGATTGTTCAAGTAAGAACAGCACCTAAGCACTGGTCCACCCACATATCAAATTATCAAAGTACCGAACAGGAATTAAACCAACATGATGAAAGTGACTAGATGAAATTCCTATGTACCCTCAAGAACGATTTTCTTATCATAAGAGACCGTTTTGGCCTGTCCTTTGCCTCAAAAGGATTGGGCTACCTTGCTGCACTTTTGTTATTATTATCGTTACTTGCTCATTACAAATTTTTATCTTGCTATCAAACTACTCTGTTACTTACAATTTCAGCACTTGTGGACATTACCTTACTAAAAACTACTTGTCATTTCCTTCTGCTCCTCGTTGGGTTCGACACTCTTACTTATCGAAAAGAGATACAATTGATCCCCTATACTTGTGGGTCATCAGGTATCTCTGGGCCCTCTCAGTAATGCACATCACTATAAGCCTTGCAAGCAATGTAACTAATGAGTTAGTTACGAGATGATGCATTACGAAACGAGTAAAGAGACTTGCTGAAAGTGCAACTATCCCTAGGTGGTTTTGGTAATTCATAACAACATATAGCTCATTGAGCTAATGCTATTTCAAGATGATTATTTCAGGAAAGCTCAATGATTGGCATGGCATGGATGTGAAAGTGGAACCCTCAAAATGCTAAGGACAAAGAATTGGCTCAAGCTCAAAAGTTCAAGACTCTTCATTTTATGTTTTAGTGATCCAAGATCACATTGAGTCTTTAGGAAAAGCCAATACTATCAAGGAGGGATGAGGTGTTGCTTAATGAGCCTCTTGCTTTATGTGCTTAATGATATGCTCCAAAATCCTCAGCTACTTTCCCATATCCACAAATGACCTAAACCCTAAGCCAAACTCGGTCATACCGATTCTTTCAATCCGGCGCCACCGAGTTTCACTTGTAATTTGCCACTGCCAAACCCTAGCAATTCGGTCCTACCGATAAGGATGTCGGTCTCACCGAGATGGGCTTGCAAACTCTCTGTTTCCCTTTCGTAACTTTTCGGTCTCACCGAAAGAGCGAATCGGTCCCACCGAGAATGCAAGGTAAACTCTATGTTTCCTTCTTGTAACTTTTCGGTCTCACCGAAAGAGCAAGTCGGTCCCACCGAGTTTGCCTGACCAACACTCTGGTTAGCTTATTGCCAAACTCGGTCTCACCGAGTTTGTGCAATCGGTCTCACCGAGATTACGTTATGCCCAAACCCTAACCGAATCGGTCCTACCGAGTTGCATGCCAGTCCCACCGAAATTCCTAATGGTCACTAGGTTTACTATTTCGGTCCAACCGAGTTTTCTGATTCGTTCCCACCGAGATTGGTAAATTGTGTGTAACGGTTGGATTTTGTGTGGAGGCTATAAATACCCCTCCACCTCCTCTTCACTCGTGGAGAGAGGCATCAGAACACATACACCATTCCAACTCGTATGTTCTGAGAGAGAACCACCTACTCATGTGTTGAGACCAAGATATTCCATTCAAACCATATGAATCTTGATCTCTAGCCTTCCCCAAGTTGCTTGCCACTCAAATCTTCTTTCCACCAGATCCAAATCATATGACAGAGAGTTGAGTGTTGGGGAGACTATCATTTGAAGCACAAGAGCAAGGAGTTCATCATCAACACACCATTTGTTACTTCTTGGAGAGTGGTGTCTCCTAGATTGGCTAGGTGTCACTTGGGAGCCTCCGACAAGATTGTGGACTTGAACCAAGGAGTTTGTAAGGGCAAGGAGATCGCCTACTTCGTGAAGATCTATCGCTAGTGAGGCAAGTCCTTCGTGGGCGATGGCCATGGTGGGATAGACAAGGTTGCTTCTTCGTGGACCCTTCGTGGGTGGAGCCCTCCGTGGACTCGCGCAACCGTTACCCTTCGTGGGTTGAAGTCTCCATCAACGTGGATGTAGGATAGCACCACCTATCCGAACCACGGGAAAAACATCTGTGTCTCCAATAGCATTTGAATTCTCCAAACCCTTCCCTTTATATTCTTGCAAGTTGCATGCTTTACTTTCCGCTGCCAATACACTCTTTGCATGCTTGCTTGAATTGTGTAATGATTGCTTGACTTGTCCTAAGATAGCTAAAAACTGCCAAGAACTAAAATTGGGAAAAGGTTAAGTTTTTATTTGGTCAAGTAGTCTAATCACCCCCCCTCTAGACATACTTTCGATCCTACACTTGCCGGTAACGAGATTGAACTAGGTATGATGATACCGATGATCAAATCTCGGTCAAGTAACATATCGATGACAAAGGGAATAACGTATGTTGTTATGCAGTTTGACCGATAAAGATCTTCATAGAATATGTGGGAGCCAATATGAGCATCCAGGTTCCGCTATTGGTTATTGACCAAAGATGTGCCTCGGTCATGTCTACATAGTTCTCGAACCCGTAGGGTCAGCATGCTTAACGTTCGATGACAATTTGTATTATGAGTTATGTGTTTTGGTGAACGAAGTTTATTCGGAGTCCCGGATGAAATCACGAACATGACGAGGAGTCTCGAAATGGTCGAGAGGCAACACTACAAAAAAATACACTTCCGTGATGATACGTGTTTGTCACAATAGGTCGCTTTTTTTGTCATGCATGTACATCCATGACAAATTTATGACAGAATCAAGATAGTCGTACCCGTGCTATCGTAGAAGTGTTCCATGACATTACCAAAATTATCATCACGCAAGTGTCCACTTCCATGATGATAAATCGCTCGTCGCAGAAGTGCTTTCGTCAAGGGTGACCAACACGTGGCATCCACCGTAACGGAACGCCGTTAAGCTATCGGGTCAGGTTTTGGATCCGATAACCTGTTAACAGCCCTGACCAATGGGGATTTTCCACGTGTAAAATCATCATTGGCTGGAGGAAACACGTGTCGGCTCATCGTTGGGACAGATGTCAATCACTCATTGGACGGAAGGAGCCTATGATACATCGACACGTGGCACGGCCCAACAGAGGCCCATTCCCGTGAAAAGGCCGGCCTGTTTGACTTGGTTAAAAGGTGGCGGGCCGGCCCATGGAAAGCCTGTTAACGGCATGT
The DNA here is from genome assembly GCA_034509565.1 of Triticum monococcum. NCBI lineage: Eukaryota > Viridiplantae > Streptophyta > Magnoliopsida > Poales > Poaceae > Triticum > Triticum monococcum. The sequence continues at coordinate 68,276,246 of CM067843.1, read as the reverse complement.
TCGCATATAGCCCATTTACAACCCGCTAACCCAAGGCCCATTACGCCCTATCCGAATTAGGCCTAGTAGCGTCATCTGGGCCATCCAATATGATTCCAGCCTATTTTCACTTCTGGCCCATGTATGGCCCATGACATCTTTTGGCCCATATGAGGCCCTATGTAACTCTTGGCCTATTAACGGCCCGTGGTGAAACTGGCCCGTAATGAACAATGTATCACTTTACACCCACTAACGGCTCGTGGTGAAACTGGCCCGTAATGAACAGTGTATCACTTTATACCCATTAACGGCCCATTATTCCGTTGGGCCGTTTCCAGCCCATGTTATCTTTCGGCCTTCTCAGATCCCATTTATTCTTGGGCTCATTTCCAGCATTCGTTTACTTACGGCCCGTTACTGTCATTTTCTGCTTGTGGCCAAATTCAGCCCGTGGTTACAGTCGGCCCGTTTGTGGTCCGTTAATACGTTGGGCCGTTTTCATAGCGTCATCAAATACGGCCTATTAACGATGGCCCGTTACGGTCGGCCCATGAACGGATGATTCCAACTCTAGCCCGTTTACGGCCATAATGCGGCCTGTTATTGGCCCATGTTTGGCCAATCGATCATACGGCCCGTATAAGGCCCGTTGATGATACGACCCGTAGAAGGCCCATTGTTTCTACGGCCCGTAGAAGGCCTACTGTTTCTACAGCCCGTAGAAGGCCCACTATTTCTACGGCCCGTAGGAGGCCTAGTGTCACTACAGTAAATATTAGCCCATGGTTGGCCTAGTTTTAAAAAATAGGTTATTGCAGCCGCTAGTTAACCGCGGAAAAAGAACTGCAATGACTACAAGCAAACAAGGAAATAAATAAGCAAGCAACTAACGCTAGGCTATCACGGCTATTACACATATTACATCCACTGGGCATCAAAGTTCGCCACCAGTGCAAATATAGGGAACAAAGCAGCATATCATATACACTGGCCGTCAAAATTGGTGTGACGCCCCGAGACCGATGCTCGAGAAGACTTCCATATGTTCCGGGTTTCGCCGTGTGTTTCATTTGTGCATGCCCTTTTATTTTTGCATTGCATCATGTCATCATGCCATCTTCTCATAAATCTTTTGCAACTCAACTAAATAAATTGCATGGATCTTCGGTCCATTTAAACCGAGGGAATTCACATGGTGAGTTCTCTTTATAACATACCCTCCCAATATTAGGTAGCTATGTTAAATAATCCATTCTTATGGAATCACCTAAAACACACTTGCAAAATTTCCCCATGCCTTTGTTATCTCGCTTCTTGACCTCGAACTTTGTCCGTAAATTCTTTCATCATTTTTCGGAGCTCCACCAAAAATCCGAACATTTTTGGACACTTCTCAAACCCGTCCTAGTTGAAACCATTTGAATTAAATTCAAAGGAATTTGAATTTAATCTTTCTTTCATGCCCACTCCTATTTTCTTGGCTCAAGCTCCTTTTTATGAGTCCAAGAAAATTGGTGTCCTGCTCAAATTCTTCTCCTTTTTCTCTCTACATTTCTTAACCCTCTGTTTTTTTGTTAAGCAAGGAAATTAGTCTAGGGGGAGAGAGAGAGGTGGCCTGCTCCGCTGGCCACTTGGGCCTCCCCCAGGCCGGCCCAACCATCTCCCTTTCCCTCAGCCCACCAAATCCCTAGACCTAACCTAGAGCCCGATTCCTCCCTCGACACCTCTCCCTTTCCTTCGTTCCTATCCCCTCGCGCCGCCAGGGAGCCCGACTCCCCCATCTCCCTCGCAGCCTCGCTCTCTCCCTCGATGCCCATTCAGCACCGCAGCTCCGCCCTGACCTCCGCGACCAGCGCCTCCACTACCTCCCCGTTGTTGTGCCTGCCTCCCCATCGTCGCGTTGCTGCTGCCGGACCCCAAGTTCTCCTTCCACCCCAATGGTGCCCAAGGTCCCATGTCGCCATGGCCTCTGTTGATGTTGTGTTGTTGCTCCACACACGCCCCTGTTTGCTGCTTCGACTCCCTGCCCAAGCTCCGTTTTTCATCATGGACGTGGGGTAGCTGCTGAACCTCGCCATGGTTTTGTCCAACACCGCAAGTCCGACGCCAGGAGCACCTCAAGTTCGACTACATGTAACAGCAAGTACCACTACGGCCGGAGACCTCGGACCTGTCAAGTACCCCTACACTCGGATACTCCAAGGTGGACTACGCTCGATGATGTGACAAGTTCCTCCACTGATGACTCGAACGGCTACAAAACGTGAACCACTACCGTCGACCCGCAAAGACCCCGTGGACGTCAAGTTCCGTGCCGTTGACCCCGAACCTCTACAAAAACGTGTACGACTACTTCCGTGGCCGAAGACCCGTGTACAACTACCGTCGCCGAAGGCCGTCGAGTGAACGTCTACCCACATCGTGTATTTGACCAAGTTCGATAATGACCTCCGAAAAAACTCGGATTCGCCAAGTTCTACTACCGTCGCCCTCGGAAACCTTGGATTCATCAAGTACCTCTCCGAAAACGAACGTGAACCACTACTTCCCTCGAAGACCCGTGAACGACTACTTCCACTACGAACTCGGTCCGTCCCGAAAATGCACGCTTCAAAGGTATAACCGCCGAGACGATGACCCGTGGAACGAATGCATGTTGGTGATGTATGAGATGCTCGTGCTTGCTCCATGCTCGAATTGTTGGTGCATGTTGCCCCTCTTTTGCCTTGTCACCATCGTTGAACCATGGGAACCCAGTAACCGGGATCACCCCACCATATTTTGACACGCACCCATCACTTTTCCTTTTGCACCGGCATCTCAATCGAGTTACCAGATCCGGAATGTTGCCGTGGCACCATTTCCGTTGTCGTTGCCGTGGCACCCCTTTCGTTTCCACCACGATGACAAATGCCTCATAGCTTATCATGTCAACGTTTTCATAAATACTGCATAAAACTTGCACATGTCATTCGCATCATGATAATAACATTTAAATGTTTAAAATTGTTGTTACACCAAATTGATAATTGTATATGGGGATTTACCGGATTTGTTGTTTGTTATATCGGGCCCCATTTAAATTGTTTAGATAGTATAGTTTTGTTATGCTCCACCTCTTGCTATGTTAACCAACATTTAATATTGTTGAGTACATAAACGAGAGAGAACTAAATAATTGATGTGGTGTTCCGTCAATATGCAACTCGTTGCATATTGAGCTCCACTAACTTGTAGTTTTGTTTGTGCCCTTTGCCATGCCATGCATTTTTAAACTGGACATGCATCATATTTGTTTGCGCATCATGCCATGTTTATGTGATGGTTGTTTACTATGTTGTTTGCTTCTTTCCGGATTTGCTTCTCGCGTTAGCTTCGGTTTCATTCCGGAGTTGTGAGGATCCGTTCATCTACGACCGTTTGTCTTCTTCATGGACTCATTCTTCTTCCTTGCGGGATCTCAGGCAAGATGACCATACCCTCGAAATCACTTCTATCTTTGCTTGCTTAGTTGCTCGCTCTTTTGCTATGCCTATGCTGTGATACCTACCACTTGCTTATCATGCCTCCCATATTGTGAACCAAGCCTCTAACCCACCTTGTCCTAGCAAACCGTTGTTTGGCTATGTTACCGCTTTGCTCAGCCCCTCTTATAGCGTTGTTAGTTGCAGGTGAAGATTGAAGTTTGTTCCTTGTTGGAACATGGAGATGTTGTTCCTTGTTGGAACATGTTTACTTGTTGGGATATCACATTATATCTTATTTAGTTAATGCATCTATATACTTGGTAAAGGGTGGAAGGCTCGGCCTTATGCCTGGTGTTTTGTTCCACTCTTGCCGCCCTAGTTTCTGTCATATCGGTGTTATGTTCCCGGATTTTGCGTTCCTTACGCGGTTGGGCTATAATGGGAACCCCTTGATAGTTCGCCTTGAATAAAACTCTTCCAGTAATGCCCAACATTGGTTTTACCATTCGCCACCTAGCCTTTTCTTTCCCTTGGGTTCTGCAGACCCAAGGGTCATCATTATTTTAACCCCCCCGGGCCAGTGCTCCTCTGAGTGTTGGTCCAACCTGTCAGCTGCCGGTGGCCACCAGGGGCAACTCTGGGCTGGCCTACCCGTACCTAGGACAATCTGAGTGTGCCTTGAGAAAGAGATATGTGCAGCTCCTATCGGGATTTGTCGGCACATTCGGGCGGTGTTGCTGGATTGGTTTTAACTCGTCGAAATGTCTTGAAGAACCGGGATGCCGAGTCTGATCGGAATGTCTCGGGAGAAGGTCTATTCCTTCGTTGACCGTGAGAGCTTGTCATGGGCTAAGTTGGGACTCCCCTGCAGGGATTTGAACTTTCGAAAGCCGTGCCCGTGGTTATGGGCAGATGGGAATTTGTTAATGTCCGATTGTAGATAACTTGAACCTTAACTTAATTAAAATGAATCAACTGTGTGTGTTACCGTGATGGTCTCTTTCCGGCGGAGTCCAGGAAGTGAACACGGTGTTGGAGTTATGCTTGACGTAGGTTGTTCTAGGATCACTTCTTGATCATACTTTTATCGACCGTGCTTTGCCTTCTCTTCTCGCTCTCATTTGCGTATGTTAGCCACCATATATGCTAGTCGCTTGCTGCAGTTCCATCTCATACCTTTACCTTATCCATAAGCTTAAATAGTCTTGATCGCGAGGGTGCGAGATTGCTGAGTCCCCGTGGCTCACAGATACTTCCAAAACCAGTTTGCAGGTGCTGATGTTACCGAGCAGGTGACGCTACCAAGCTCGAGGAGGAGCTCGATGAAGATCTTGTCCTTTATGTTGTTTCGTTCTAGTTGATCAGTAGTGGAGTCCAGTTGGGGTCGATCGGGGGCCTTGTCGCATTTGGGGTTCTTCTTTTATTTTGGCTCCGTAGTCGGGCCCTGATTGTACTTGTATGATGTACTACTTTATTCATGTAATTGTGTGAAGTGGCGATTGTAAGCCAACTATGTATCTCTTTCCCTTATGTATTACATGGGTTGTGTGAAGATTACCTCACTTGCGACATTGCTTTCAATGTGGTTATGCCTCTAAGTCGTGCTTCGACACGTGGGAGATATAGCCGCATCGAGGGCATTACAATTGGCCACCAGTGCAAATAAACGCGGCAGCAAAACAAGAGCATAACTGAAACAACTTCAGAAGATCTCAAAAAATGTTATACTGGGTATCCACCATGTTGGCAATAAGCTTAGCAAGCTGATTAGCTTTGTCCTGTTTGGCGCTAAAATCCTCCAACGCTTGCTGTTGCACTAGAAAGTATGCATCTGAATGCTCTAGGGACTTCCGCAGTCCTTCTGTTTCTTGTCGCAGCACAGCTGATCGATGTCTTTCAGCTTGTAGTTGAGACTTAAGAAACCGAACTGATTCAGACATTGAGTTTGAATAGCTTGTGCAAGCGTTAGTGGCCAGTAACTCCAACACTAAACCAAGACAGGATGTGTCACTATCCTGAACCTTATCTGCATTACTTCCTTTACCGTTGCTTAATAAGGCACTCTTCCCCAATATTGTGTCAGCATTCTAAAAGAAGAAACAAGCAGACACATAACAAGTTTAGCATGTACTAGTATATGAAACTCATTTCGGTGAACCAGTTCATTGCTAAGGTGGACAGGATTAAACTACCAAGTCTTCTATTGCCAAGTACTAGTACATAATAAAAGCATCAAACAAACATATATCTATGTCCTATGGTAGTAATGGAATCTTAAATTAGAACAGTTGTTCTTCAGGTTTAGGCACTTGTTCTACATGAACGGAGTACAGTAAGACGCAAGAATATAATACTTAAAAATAGAAAATGAGCCCATAGACCTTACCACATTCTTGGTTCGGGACCAGTACAGAACAAGGCGTTCCCAGTCATCATCTAGTAAATGTGTCTCAGGAGAACGTAAGGGAATTTGATGAGTTTCTTTGCCGGTGAAGTACGTTTTCTTCGGGTAATTCCGATACTGCCACCAAGCATTCTTGAAGATAACAGAGGTATTAGCACAGGTTACCTCATCCCGAGTTTCCAAATCGGTCCTTCTCTATAGAGAAAAATGGGAAAATTTGCTGTATTATAACCATCATGGAGGTAGGATGTATGGGACGAAGCAAAGTAATTGCCATGAATAACATTACTTACACATAACTCCTGGACAAACACCTGTAACTAGCATTTTCCTTCATCTTCAGTATAATATTTCCAAGATGGGAAGATACGCACATACTATTTAACAACATCAAATGCGATAGATGCTAAACTACAACTAGCTGGTTGTGCTTCCTCCATAGGAATAGGCGTACTAACTGGTGGAGTTGGGGTTCGTCGTGATAGTACTGGCCCTATGGGCACTGGAGCTGCCTTACTAACTGCTCTTGTTTGGGAGCTCTGTGGTGGAGACGGTGTTGTGTCAATAGGAACTGGGTTACTATCGGTTGGGGTTAGATTGGGTGAAGCTGGTTCTCTGTCCATCGTAGTAGGGGTACAATCTGCGAGAGTTTGGATTATGTATGGTAGGGCTGGTTCTTGTGCATGTACAACCGGGGTGCTATCTCCACCAAGAGGTAGCACTATTTTATTTGAAGACCGTGTTTTTAGTCCGCTAGATACTGGCATCACCCGCTCCAATTCAAATGGCTGATAAATAGGAAACATAGTTGAATGTACAGACATTGTATGAGAGACAGATGCAATAGATAGTGTGGAAAAAAGAGGGCATGAAATAGTTGGCATGTATATTGTTTAACTAAAATGGATAGCATGACATAATTTCACATATATGATGTCTATCTAAACTGGATAGCATAGCATAACATAATTCAAAGATATGATGAATAACTAAATAGGATCGCATGACATAATTCACCTACATGTTATCTAAGTAATTAGGATCGCATCATTCAATTCACATATGTGATTTATATGCTAAACAGAGGGCATTCGATATGATGTCTGAACTAAGAAGATGGTGTTGAATATTGTGTATATGATGTCTAAACTATGCAATGCAAGACACCGTATGCATGATATGAGCAGTATGACCGTGCCAAGTTAGAGCATACACCTCAGTGGGGGAATAGGACTGGTCATCTGTCTCTGAATCCATCTCTGAGGAGCTATCGAGACCCAACAAGACATCTGCTTTGACAGGTAGCACTGTCTACTCTGAAGGCCTTGTTTTCACTCCAGATTTTTCCATCTCCCACCCAAATGGCTGATTCATAGGAAGAGTAGTTTAATGTACAAACATTGTCGACAAATGGAAATGTAATGAAGAAAAGGATGGGCAAGATATCATTCAAATATATGATGCCTGGTTAAACAGGATGGCATTGCACATTTCACATATATTATGGCTGGCTAAAAGACATGAGACTGCATAATTCCCATATATGATATAGAAACTAAACAGGTGGCATTACAGAACATGTCTAAACTAAGCAGATGCCATATATGATGTTAAAAGTAGGCACTGCAAGGCAGCATATGCATGATATGACTAACATCATCATGCCAAGGTAGAGCAAACACCTTGGGGGGTAAATAGTAGTGGTCAGCGGCGTCCGAATCCGCCTCAGAACAGATATCTTCCTCTGGATTACAATCTGGAGAGGGGTGGGGAGGTTTTTCTATTGAACCAAAATAGCCCTAATGGATCGACGTGAATGTATAGTAATAAGTGATGCAACAAGTGTACAACCTCTTTGCCGTAGCCGTGTCGACCTCAGCATCATTGGGTTGGTCGCTGAAGCAGTTGAGGCAGAGGTGGCCGTCGGAGGTGTGGAGGAAGATCTGAGGAATCTGTAGACGGTGTCCAGGGCACTGCTCTGTTGTGACGGATCGTTCTGTCATTGGAGCAGCTCCGGTGAGCCGTAAGACGTCAAGGCTGAAGCAGCACAAGACAAACATCGTCAATCTCAAGTGGGATTCTAATAGCATCTCCAATAGATGATGTAAAATGGATGTAAAATTAACATCACCAAAAACCACCTGACTACAACAGATGAGGTAAAAACTGTTGACTCTGAACTTAACTGTCAAAACTGAAATTTACTGTGGAATCTGAATGCTACTGTCGAAACTGAACGCAATGGTAGCAGAGAGGCACTTGACATGTAGTTTAGGGAGGGCCGGCAGTTCATCTTCAACCTGCACCCCCCTGAGCCGCCAGCCACCACCGGCCGAACTGCCGGCCCCAGCGCCGCCTCGCCGCCCCGAAACAACTCGCCACCGCCGCCCCAGCCAGCCCTCTAGGCCCCCGGCCCCCCACCCTGAACCCTAAGATAGATAGTGGGGTACCTCTCCGGCGAGCCCCCGTCCCCACTGCGGGTGGTTCTTCCTTAACTCCGGCGAGCCCCCCCAACCCCTGAAAATCGACTGACCCAAAAGTCGATTCAGTCGACTGAAGTGTAGCTTAATTGGAGCAGAGCAGCAGCACGAGCAAGGGGGAGAGCAGCAGCAGCAGCTAGGCGAGCGAGTGATCGAACGAGAGCCGGAGCAGCAGCAGCAGATCCAGTTGGTATGGATGCCACCGCCGAAGGGGCCTCGCACTGGGGGAGAGCCGCTGTGGAGATGTCGCCCGCGGCACCGACTTCAAGGTAGACGCTCCATGGGGGTGCGGGATGGAGCACCGTCGGCGCCGGGAGGTCGAGTTAAGGAGAAGGTGCGATGCGATGAGTGTACAACCTCTTTGGTGGCACCGAGTAGGCCTCGGCTTCGTCCAAGGAGTCGGTGAGGATGCCGCGGTTCTGGTGGAGCAGGTTAAGGCGGCACTGTGGGTATGGAGCAGCTGCGATAGACGAGGCGATCGTCGGAGCAGCTCCTTGGAGGTGGAGGACGGGATGGCTGAACCGGCGAGATGGACGACGGATCCTCATCCGGGGAGGTGGACGAGGGACGTCGAGCTGTTGCGCTGGATGACATTGTCGGGGAAGAGGCTCCAGCTGGGCAGCAGTGACATGGCGGACGGAGGAGGGTGGGGTTTCGCGGCTGGAGCGAAGAGGTTATGGCGGCCTGGGATTTCGAATGGCGAAAAGGGGGCGATGGGAGGGGGTGAAGCATGACTTAGGAACGCGCTTGTCCAAAATGTAGGGTGTGTTACAAAAGTACTCCCCACCAGTTTGAACTAGCGACCCTTTCGGCTCAGGGTTATAAGGGGGATTTCGCGTGTCGGGATTTGGCAGCTGGAGGGAGTTTTCGCGCGCGTTGTAATTTCGGGATAGCAAGGCGCGGGTTGTGAAGGCGCCAGTTTGGGGAGCACGATATCTGAATTTTCGGGATATAACAGGACGCGGGTTGAATTTTAGGGACAAGCCTAACATGTAGTAATATTGTACTTGCACGTACCAAATCAATTCGCACTTCCCTCAACCAAAAAGAAAACGAAAAAAATAAAACTATTCACACCACACAAAGAGAGAGTCCTGCCCCGTTTTACTATACAAATGCTATTCAAAGCTACTCCCTCCTTCCATCTATATAGGGCCTAATGCGTTTTTCGATGCCATCTTTGACCAAATATTAGAGCAATGATATACGACATGCAACTTACACAAAGCACACCGTTAAATTCATCTATGAAAGGTTCTTTCAATGATATAATTTTCACATTGTGCATGTCATGTACTATTAATCTTGTCAATAGTCAAAGGCGGTCTTAAAAATCTCATTACGCCCTATATAGATGGAAGGAGGGAGTATGAATCCATGCTATGTCCAATTAAATTTTTTTCTCTTGCTGTATAATGCATGTAACCTACTCATACCAACATTTTAGTGCATTCCAAATGTCTATACTACCGCTGCAATTCGAACTAAATTTGAATTTGTTTCTCTATTTCAATAAGAATCTACAATCATGATTGTTGCCAACTTCAACCATCATAGTTTCCTTGCTATCCGCCAGATATAAATCAGGCGGCCTATAATGCAGGATGGCAGGCACACCATCTGTAACGCCCTCGATGCGGCTATGTCTCCCACGTGTCGAGGCACGACTTAGAGACATAGGCGCATTGAAAGCAATGTCGCAAGTCGGGAATCATTACACAACCCATGTACATATATAATATAAAGGGGGAAATAAATATCATAGTTGGCTTACACTCGCCACGTCACATCAAAATACATAAATAACATCCATCATACAAACACTCATGGCCCGACTACGGCGCCAAAATAGAAAAGACCCCCAACAAGCGACTAAAACCCTGAATCGAACCCCGAATAGGCACCACTACTGAACATCAGGAAAAGACACATAGTATCACTGAGAGTCCTCGTCGTACTCCCACTTCAGCTCGAGCGCGCCATCCGGAGAAGTATCATCGGTCCCTGCATCTGGTGTAATAGTAATCTGTGAGCCACAAAGGACTCAGCAATCTCGCACCCTCGCGATCAAGACTATTTAAGCTTAATAGGTAGGAAAGGGGTAATGTGAGTGGAGCTGCAGCAAGTGACTAGCATATATGGTGGCTAACTTATTCGCAAAGGAGAGCGAGAAGAGAAGGCAAAGCATGAGCGGAAACTAAATAGAGCAGCCTACGCAAACATAACTCCAACGCCGTGTCCACTTCCCGGACTCCGCCGAGAAGAGGCCATCACGGCAACACACTCAGTTGATTCATTTTAATTATTTAAGGTTCAAGTTATCTACAACCGGACATTAACAAATTCCCATCTGCCCATAACCGCGGGCACGGCTTTCGAAAGATCAATCCCTGCAGGGGGGTCCCAACTTAGCCCATAACAAGCTCTCACGGTCAACGAAGGAATAGACCTCCACCCAGGACCCACCGATCAGACTCGGTATCCCGGTACAACAAGATGATTCGACAGGTCAAAACTAGTCCAGCAACACTGCCCGAATGTGCCGACAAATCCCGATAGGAGCTGCACATATCTCGTTCTCAGGGCACACTCAGATGAGCTCTCCATACAACTAAAACCAAACCTCGAGTTTCCCCGAGGGGGCGCTGCACAGGACTCTAGTTCGGACCAACACTCAGAGGAGCACTGGCCCGTGGGGGGCTAAAATAAAGATGACCCTCGGGCTCCGGAAACCCAAGGGAAAAAGGCGTAGGTGGCAAATGGTAAAAACCAATGTTGGGCATTGCTGGAAAAGCTTTAATCAAGGCGAACTATCAAGGGGTTCCCATTATAGCCCAACCGCGTAAGGGACACAACAATCCGGGAACATAACACCGATATGACGGAAACTAGGGCGGCAAGAGTGGAACAAAACACTGGGCGAGAGGCCGAGCCTTCCACCCTTTACCAAGTATATAGATGAATAAAGATAACATAGCAATATAATGATATCCCAACAAATAAATAAATGTTCCAACAAGGAACGGATCCAATCTTCACCTGCAACTAGCAACGCTATAAGAAGGGGCTTGAGCAAAGCGGTAACATAGCCAATCAATGGTTTGCTAGGACAAAGGTGGGTTAGAGGCTCAATCATGGCAATTGGGAGGCTGACAAGCAAGTGGTAGGCATCGTAGCATTGGCAAAGCAAAAGAGCGAGCAAACTAGCATAGCAAAGATAGTAGTGATTTCAAGGGTGTGATCATCTTGCCTGCACAGTTGTCAGAATTGACTGGATCCTCAAAAGCAAACTCAACGGGCTCCTCGTTAGCGAACTCGTCTCCCGGCTCTACCCAACAACACAAACAAGCAACAAGGATACAATCAACCACGTGCAAGGGCAACCAATAATATGCAAAGATGATATGCTATGCGGGATGCAAAATGCAAGATGTAACAGGAAATGCATGAACCTGGCCTCAACTTGGAAAACCAAGTGTGCCACTAGATAGAGGGGAAGAAATCCCCTGAAAACGATATAAAGATCATGGCAATCGGAGCTACGGTTTAGAAATGGCAAGCGATTTACTAAACGAACCGATCTGCGATTTACAGCAAGTAGGCTCCTAAATGCAACAAAATGAACATGCTACAGCCACCCAACATGAAAACAAATTGCATGGAAGTGATTTACTCAAGAATCTTAACAAATCACCAGGACTAAGGCATAGGAAAATTCATCCATTAAGGGCTTCAAACAGGCATGGCAAAACTGAATAAGCAAAACAGATTTCAGACTTAGCGAAATTAACGCTAGTCTAGAATTTCAGACCACGATGCTCTCTTCGGAGCAGCAAAACAACATGATGCAAAACCTGAACATGGCAAGTAAGAGCATGGCATGGAGCTACTCAACAAGCTTAACAAAACACCCAAAATGACCTGGGGCCAAAAGGGTTCACAAAATACTCTACCGAGCACACGAACATCGATGAAACACAATCAGTTTTCAGACTTAGTGAAAACTGGGACATGCTGAAATAATAACTCACGGAGGCATGTAAACGAGCTCGATGCTCTCACTACGGTGCAAGTCATGGCAAAGCAAGCATATATCCATAAAGAAGGCACAAAATGCTAGCTCGACATGGCAAGAACAATGGCATAGCATGCATGGATCACTAGCAATAACTCCGGCAAAATCGCAAAAGAGTTCACGATCTGCCCAAAACAACAACTATCCAAAAGTTGAGCTCGATTGAGACATAACAAGTAAAGACATGGATGGATTAAGCACAACAAGCATAACAAACCACTCTTACTGATCATCCTCAAAAGAGGCACGGATCACTAGGAAACAAGCCGGACATATAGCATCGTGAACTAAAACATCCCAGACTTAGTGATTTTCACTAAGTCCCTGAAATCAGTAAACTCAGGTAGCCCTCTTCGCAAGCTTGCACAAGACAACACACACATCCTAAAAATACAAGGGAGGCACCTCTGGAAAGAAGACAACATGCTTAACAATTCATCCCAAAGGGGCACAGGCATATCATGCACGGATTAAACATGGCAAAAATGACAAAAGTGCATGATGAACTAACGGATCTGCAATTTAACTCATGATGCCTCCTTCCAACAGCATTTTGGGCACCAATATGACCTCAAATGCAAATGATGCAATGGAATGAAATGATGTACTCGTCGAGACGAAGATTTTGACATATCATAAGCCCAAATCGGAGCTACGGATGCGGAGATATCACTGGTCAAACATGGCATAAAAGATTAAGAGGGAGAGGGAAAAGTCAACCGTCAAAATCCCAGATCTAGGGTTACTATTCACCGGGCGCGCGGGCACTGTAGCATCCGAGGTCACGGCGGCGGGATCCGGCTCCGGCGAGTCGCCGGCGAGGGCGCGGGGCGCCGGGCGACGAGGGGAGGCCGGAGGGCGGCGGCGGCGCGCGGCGAGGCCGGGTGCGGACGCCGAGGCGAGGGCGGAGACGGGCGGAGCCTGGGGCGGCCGGCGGCGAGGTTCGGCGGCCGGAGCAGTTGCCGGATGCGGCGGCCAGCGACGAGGTGGCGGGAGGCGGCGGTGGCCGGTCACGGGGAAGACGAAGGCGGCGCGGGCGGCGGGGAGTGGCCCGGTCGGGCGAGGAAGCGGGCTCCCCGCGGGCTCGGGGGGGCCGGCGCGGCGGCGGTGATGTGGGCGCCCGCCCGGGACACGTGGCGCGGCGTGGTTGGCTGGGGCGGACCGGCGGACGTGCCCGGCGCGTCCGGACGTTGTCCGGCGCGCGAAGAGGAAGGGGATCTAGGGTTTTCGGGGGAGGAGAACGAGAATTTCGGAGGGGGGCTATTTATAGGCATATAGGGAGCTAGGAGTGTCCAAATGAGGTGTGGTTTTCGCCCACACGATCGTGATCGAACGACCGAGACGATGGAGCTAAGTTTGGTGGGTTTTGGGCCAAAATGGAGGGGTGTTGGGCTGCACACACACGAGGCCTTTACGGTCCCTCGGTTAACCGTTGGAGTATCAAACGAAGTCCAAATGACCCGAAACTTGATAGGCGGTCTACCGGTAGTAAACCAAGGCCGCATGGCAAGTCTCGGCCCAATCTGGAAATGTTTAATCCCCACACACGAAAGAAAGCTAGAAATGGCCACCGGAGGAGAACGAAGTGCCGGAATGCAAAACGGACAACGGGGAAAATGCTCGAATGCATGAGATGAACATGTATGCAAATGCAATGCACGTGATGACATGATATGGGATGCACGAAAACAAAAACAACACACGGAGACAAAGACCCGAACCCGAGAATTAAATATAACTTAATGCCGGAAACGGCAAGAGTTGGAGTACAATTCGGGAAGGTTACATATGGGGCGTTACACCATCATCAACAACTCCATTTTTTTATAAGAGTAGAGATAAAACATATTAAATGTAGTATACCATGTTCATAACCACACCATGTGTATCACCGTTATATATATTCACACATCCGTCGGTTTGAAACACTATGATAAATTCTTCAAATATTCGAATTCGCTTTTTATAATGAAGTATATATGATCTATATTCGTCTTTTACACCCACACAACCCTCTTATCTTTGTAGCTAGCGCTAACTTTCTCTTGTGCATGCACACGCCCACATCCCTCTCACCCTCCCTCAGCATTCTCTAGCTCCATCACGCAAATTCGTCTTTTCACTTTAGGTCGTTCACCCACGGTGTGTGTAGGCCCCCAGCTCCTTCTTTACGGCACACATCGATTGATATGCCTCTCTAGCCAGGTGTGCCTAGCACAAACACAAGCTTCCCCTCTTCTCTTGTCACCGTCCATGCCTCACTCCCACCACTCTTTTCATCGTTCTCGTACTCGCACACTCCTCCCCCTTGATATAGTATGCCTCTCGTACCACCTCCTACATGCATCCCTCTCTCTCTCTATCCTTCTCCTCGTGCCTCATTTGCTTCTAACACACATGCATGTATACTGATCGATCTCCCAACATATACCTAGATCGACTTTAACTACCCCCCATCGATCGACGTACCTCACAAGTTATGTCTCTCCTTTCTCTTACAAAGGGCGATTGATCTTCCTATGTAGTTACGTCTGCTTACCACAGCCACATCGTCCCCCCTCATCATTCGTGCATGCCTCCTGACCCGTCTCTCGCACGCACGTGCACAGACAACAAGCAGCCATCTCCTCTCTTATTGATATTGCGGGCATGCCCTCCATTTGTCTAGCAAGCCTATCCCACCATTTGTTAGAAGCAACTCCACTACCACCCCCTCCAACACTCTAGCTCTGTCTCTTTCCCAACCTTATTCATCTCCTGCACATATGCATGGATGTCGATCGATCTCCCTTAATACATGAGGCAGATCGATCTCCTTAATACATGAGGTAGGCCTCTCTTCTCCTCCACACATATACCAGCCATTGTACCTCTATAGTTAATTGGGCCTCCCTCTTCCCCCACCACACACCGATAGTCGAGCGCTGCAGGTAGGTATCCATGCCACAGAGACAAACTGCACATGTCCCATCTCATGTTCCAGTAGGCCAGCCACTCTATATCTTTGACGTGGGCACACACAAATTCGATGGCACTCTTTATCGATCGCGCGCGCACACACACACACATCATCCCTCTCTTCGATTCTATGGACACCTCAAGCCGATGATACCTCCATTCTCTTCTCGTGGATCGCCCCCTCTATATATATGTTATATCCAGGACTCTATTTCACACACATTGCATATGTTAAATTTTTTGATTAACCCCCCCCCCCCCCCCAAAAACTCTCAAGAACCCACACACTATATCTCTCTAGGTTTGTATCTCTCTCACACAACCCCACGCAGGTGGTGTACGTATACAAGAAGAGAATAGGTGCACCGTGCACGTACTCACGCTTCGTGCCCAGCCACACCCGCGCGGGTACACGGTGGAGCTCATTTCTTTACGAAATGGCAGCCCACGTGCTAATTTGAACGCCTGTAGCGGTTGTTTACCTAGGGAGGTCGTGTACCACGCGTGCACGAAACAAAGTTCGACTTGACGCGTTGCCGCGTTATTTTTAAATAAAGTTATAGCGCTCAATGGCACGTACACAGAATATAAAACGATTTTTATGGAGGAAATGGTAGTTCGCTCTTCAAAGTATCTCACACAAGGCTCCTATAACGCCCCAGATATTACTTTTCCAATTTGTACTCCAACTCTTGCCGTTTCCGGCATTAAGGTATATTTATTTCTCAGGTTCGGGTCTTTGTCTCCGTGTGTTGTTTTCGTTTTCGTGCATATCATATCATGTCATCACGTGCATTGCATTTGCATACATGTTCATCTCATGCATTCGAGCATTTTCCCCGTTGTCCGTTTTGCATTCCGGCGCTTCGTTCTCCTCCGGTGGCCATTTCTAGCTTTCTTTCGTGTGTGGGGATTAAACATTTCCGGATTGGACCGAGACTTGCCATGCGGCCTTGGTTTACTACCGGTAGACCGCCTGTCAAGTTTCGTGTCATTTGGACTTCATTTGATACTCCAACGCTTAACCGAGGGACCGAAAAGGCCTCGTGTGTGTTGCAGCCCAACACCCCTCCAATTTGGCCCAAAACCCACCAAACTCTGCTCCATCGTCTCGGCCGTTCGATCACGATCGTGTGGCCGAAAACCGCACCTCATTTGGACTCTCCTAGCTCCCTCTATGCCTATATATACCCCCCTCCATTTTCGGATCTCTCCCTCTCCCCGAAACCCTAGCTCCAAAAAACAACAGATCCCCGCCGCACCGGACGTGTCCGGCCCGGGCCGGACAACGTCCGCCGGCGTGCCCCAGCCAACCAGCGCCCGCCAAGTGTCCCCGCCGGCTCTCTCTCTCCTCCGGCCCGGAGAGCCCGGATCGGGCCCTCCCGGCCCGCGCGCCTCGCCGCCAGGCGGCTGCCTCCCCGCCGCCCGCGCCTCCTCGCCCCGCCGCCTTCGTCCGCCAGGCCGCCGCTTGCCTCCTTCACCGGTGGGCGTCGCCACCTCGCCACTGCTCCGTCGCTTGCCTCCTTCACCGGTGGCCGAGCGCCGCCGCCCGTCGCCTCCGCGTCGCGCCGGCCGAGCGCCGCCTCGCCGACCTCACCGGAGCCCAAGTCCGGCCGGCCTCGCCCCGGCCCTCTCCTTCCTCTCCGGCAAACACTGTTCCAGCGAAGCCTCCGGCATGCCTCGTTTTCCGTGTGCCAGATCTGGATCTGAGAGATCCATCTCGGTTGACTTCTCGTCCCTAACCCTAGTTTTTTATGCATTCTTTGACTGATGATATCTCCGCATCCGTAGCTCCGTTTTAGACATATGATACATCAGAATCTTCATCTCGACGAGTACATCATTTCTTTCCATTGCATCATTTTCATTTGAGGTCGTCTTGATGCCCTAAATGCTGTTAGAAGGAGGCATCGTGAGTTAAATTGCAGATCCGTTAGCTCATCATTGACTTTTGTCATTTTTGCCATGATTATTGTGTGCACGATATGCCTGTGACTCTTTGGGATCAATTGTTAAGCATTTTGTCTTCTTTCCAGAGGTGCCAACCATGCATTTTTAGGATGTGTGTGGTGACTTGTGCAAGCTTGCAAAGAGGGGTGCCTGAGATTTCAGTTTTCAGGGACTTAGTGATTTTCACTAAGTCTGGGATGTTTTAGTTCATGATGCCATATGTCCAGCTTGTTTCCTAGTGATCCGTGCCTCTTTTGAGGATGATCAGTAAGGGAGTTTTGATATTTATGTTATTCTCTATCCATACATGTATTTACTTGCTATGTTGGAGCACCCTAGGTTGAGTTAATCGAGCTCAACTTTTGCATCGTTATTAATTTGGGCAGATCGTGAACTCTTTTGTGATTTTGCCGGTGCTATCGTTAGTGATCCATGCATGCTATGCCATTGTTCTTGCCATGTATAGCTAGAATTTTGTGCCTTCTTTATGGATATATGCTTGCCTTGCCATGACATGCACCGTAGTGAGTGCATCGAGCTCGTTTACATACCTCCGTGAGTTATAATTTCAGCATGTCTCAGTTTTCACTAAGTCTGAAAACTGATTGTGTTTCATCTATGTTCGTGTGCTCGGTAGAGTATTTTGTGAACCCTTTTGACCCCAGGTCACTTTGGGTGTTTTGTTAAGCTTGTTGAGTAGCTCCATGCCATGCTCTTACTTTTCATGTTCAGGTTATGTTTCATGTTGTTTTGCTGCTCCGAAGAGAGCATCGTGGTCTGAAATTTCAGACTAGCGTTAATTTCGCTGTCTGAAATCTGTTTTGCATATTCATTTTTGCCATGCTTGTTTGAACCCCTTAATGGATGAATTTGCCTATGGCTCAGTCCTAGTGATTTGTTAAGCATATTGTGTACATCCCTGCCATGTATTTTGTTTTCATGTTTGGTGGTTGTAGCATGTTCATTTCATTGCATTTAGGTGCCTACTTGCTGTAAATCGCAGATCGGTTCGTTTCGTAAAACGCTTGCCATTTCCAAACCGTAGCTCCGATTCCTATGA
Organism: Triticum monococcum; assembly: GCA_034509565.1. Classification (NCBI taxonomy): domain Eukaryota; kingdom Viridiplantae; phylum Streptophyta; class Magnoliopsida; order Poales; family Poaceae; genus Triticum; species Triticum monococcum. The sequence goes on along the minus strand of CM067843.1, from coordinate 68,257,870 downwards.
TCTTTATATCGTTTTCAGGTGATTTCATCCCCTCTATCTAGTGGCACACTTGGTCTTCCAAGTTGAGGCCAGGTTCATGCATTTTCTATCACGTCTTGCATTTTGCATCCTGCATCGCATCCCGCATAGCATACCATCTTTGCATATTATCGGTTGCCCTTGCACGTGGTTCATTGTATCCTTGTTGCTTGTTTGTGTTGTTGGGTAGAGCCGGGAGACGAGTTCGCTAACGAGGAGCCCGTTGAGTTTGCTTTTGAGGATCCAATCAACTCTGACAACTGTGCAGGCAAGATGATCATACCCTCGAAATCACTACTATCTTTGATATGCTTGTTTGCTCGCTCTTTTGCTATGCCAATGCTACGATGCCTACCACTTGCTTGTCAGCCTCCCAGTTGCCATGATTGAGCCTCTAACCCACCATCGTCCTAGCAAACCGTTGATTGGCTATGTTACCGGTTTGCTCAGCCCCTTCTTATAGCGTTGCTAGTTGTAGGTGAAGATTGGAGCCGTTCCTTGTTGGAACATTTATTTACTTGTTGGGATATCATTATATTGCTATGCTATCTTAATGCATCTATATACTTGGTAAAGGGTGGAAGGCTCGGCCTCTCACCTATTGTTTTGTTCCACTCTTGCCGCCCTAGTTTCCGTCATATCGGTGTTATGTTCCCGGATTGTTGCGTCCCTTACGCGGTTGGGCTATAATGGGAACCCCTTGATAGTTCGCCTTGATTAAAGCTTTTCCAGCAATGCCCAACATTGGTTTTACCATTTGCCACCTACCCCTTTTCCCTTGGGTTTCCGGAGCCCGAGGGTCATCTTTATTTTAGCCCCCCATGGGCCAGTGCTCCTCTGAGTGTTGGTCCGAAAGAGCTGCCTGCGGGGCCACCTCGGGGAAACTTGAGGGTTGGTTTTACTCGTAGCTAGTCTCATCTGAGTGTGCCCTGAGAATGAGATATGTGCAGCTCCTATCGGGATTTGTCGGCACATTCGGACGGTGTTGCTGGTCTTGTTTTAACCTGTCGAATCATCTTGTTGTACCGAGATACCGAGTCTGATCGGTGTGTCTTGGGTGGAGGTCTATTCCTTCGTTGACCGTGAGAGCTTGTTATGGGCTAAGTTGGGACCCCCCTACAGGGATTGATCTTTCGAAAGCCGTGCCCGCGGTTATGGGCAGATGGGAATTTGTTAATGTCCGGTTGTAGATAACTTGAACCCTAATTAATTAAAATGAATCAACTGAGTGTGTTGCCGTGATGGCCTCTTCTCGGCGGGGTCCGGGAAGTGGACACGGTGTTGGAGTTATGTTTGCGCAGGTTGCTCTCTAGTTTCTCGCTCGTGCTTTGCCTCCTCTTCTCGCTCTCTTTTTCGAATAAGTTAGCCACCATATATGCTAGTCGCTTGCTGCAGCTCCACTTATACATTACCCCTTTCGTACCTATTAAGCTTAAATAGTCTTGATCGCGAGGGTGCGAGATTGCTGAGTCCCTGTGGCTCACAGATTACTATTACACCAGATGCAGGGACAGATGATATAGCTCCAGATGGCGCGCTCGAGCTCAAGTGGGAGTACGACGAGGACTGTCAGCGTTACTATGTGTCTTTTCCTGATGATCGGTAGTGGTGCCCAATCGGGGTTAGATTCAGGGCCTTGTCGCATGTTGGGGGTCTTTTCTATTTTGGCGCCGTAGTCGGGCCATGAGTGAATTGTATGATGGATGTTATTTATGTACTTTGATGTGACGTGGCGAGTGTAAGCCAACTATGTTCCTCCCCTTTATATTATTTATGTACATGGGATGTGTGATGATTTCCCGACTTGCGACATTGCTTTCAATGCGGCTATGCCTCTAAGTCGTGCCTCGACACGTGGGAGATATAGCCGCATCGAGGGCGTTACAAGTTGGTATCAGAGCCTTCCCTGACCTTAGGAGCCCCCATTGCTTGATCGTTTTTAGCAGCCGAGTTGTGTCTAGAAAAAAAATGTTTTGAGTCCTTAGGAATTATATATCGGAGAGCTTAGGAATTATTTTTACTTCCCAGTCTCCTCATCGCTCTGGTAAGGCATCCTGACATAGAGTTTTGACTCTTCTCTTCTCAAATTTCACTAAATTTTTTTTAGGATCACGCAAGTATCTTGGTTTTGTTCCGATGACTTATGATGAGAACACTGTCTTGGTGCCTCCTGTCAGGGGTTTAGTGGAAGTGTCCCGGGGAGTTGAGCTCTGAGGTGTTGTCATCATAATTTTATCGTTGCAATTCTGGTATACTTGAGATATGTTCGCGACATCGAAAATCTCCTTTATGCAGTTCATTGGTGAGATAACCTCGACGCCACCCAGTACTGGGGCGGGAGTTCGGGAGTATCGCCATAACTTGTATAACGGATGCTTTTCGAAGGTTGAGGTAGATGATTTCCGAAGGTTTCTTGGTTATGTGTTGAAGGATGGATACAGCTGGATGTAGGATTTGCTAGCTTGGGTGAGATATTATGCTTCCCCTGTATCCCCAACACCTGATTGCATAACCGGAAAGTTTCGGGAGTTTCATAGGTGGGAATTCTAGTAGCTCTTAGGATATCTTTCCAACAGATGTATGATATGAAATTGGGGTTCGACGTCTAGTGGTTCGCCTATTCACGGTCGATTTTACAGTGGTCTCATTGTGTCTTAAAGAGTCCTTGGCTATGCTGACTCGGGGACACTTCGTATGTCATGTGCACTGCCTTGTACATGATGGTGTTGTACGATCGAGCCCGTGTAGGTCCCACCACGAAAACTTCGGACGAAATTTCTATCATATGTTTGTTCCGGCTTATTCCGCAAGCCAATCCTTGGGTTTATTTTCAGTTGTGGTATTCGAGTTGCTCCGAAGTCATATATTGATTCCATCCCTCGTTGATGTACCCCTTCTACCTAATTCTTCGTGGCTTCGCAATTTAGGAATATGTGACCACTTCAAGAGAAGTGCATTCGTTCATTTTGTTCGGATGTGAAGACTTTATGTTGCAATTTTCATTCCGTTGGTTTCAGCTCCATTTATCTGCCTATGTGCTAACGGCGGTCAACCTCTTCAGGATGGCTCCCGCTAAGAGCACCAGCCAGAACCAGAATTAAGATCCGCCACCACCTCCACCTCCTTCGGAAGCATGGCAAGCTGTGATGGCCGCTACTAATGCAAATACACAGTTGATCATGCAAATCCTCCAAGAGCGGAATCAAGGCAGTCAAGGGAATCAAGGCAACAATCAGAACCATTTTGCTACTCTGAACCAGTTCCTCGCTAATGGTCCAAAGACGTTCAGCAATTGTGTTGAGGCTACCAATGCTGACGATTGGCTAGTGGATCTGGGCAAGCATTTTGAATGCAGCAACGTCAGGCCTGAAGATTTCGTCAAGTTCGCTTCTTTCCAGCTCAAAGATCAGGCTGCAAAGTGGTTCCAGCAGTACAAGGATTCCAGAGGTGGACGTTTGGTCACTTGGGATGATTTCCGTCGTGATTTCCGAGCTCATCACATCCCTCAAAGTGTGACTGAAAGCAAACGTGAGGAATTCTGCAATCTGAAGCAAGGCTCTTTGTCTGTCTATGACTACAACAAGTTGTTCCAGAAGCTCGCCCGTTTTGCCAAGCAGGACGTTCCTGATGAGAAGAGCATGATCTATCAGTTCAGGGGTGGTCTCCGTGAAGAAATTCAGCTCGCTCTTGTCCTCTTTGAGCCGCTGAGATACGATGAGTTCTACAACATGGCACTGAAGCAAGAGGCTGCTTAGTTAAGGTGTGATGCTTCCAGGAAGCGAGTCAGAGACACTACGCCTTCTTCCTCTACTCAAGTGGCCAAGCAGCAGAAGTATTGGCTTCCTCCTCCTCAGTTCCGTCAGCCGTATCAGCAGAAGAGAAAAGGTGGCAGTGGTTCTTCCCACCCACCCAACCCAGGCTTTCAGAACAAGACTTCGTCTCAAGCTCCAAGATCAAGTGCTCCGTACCACCGTCCGCTCTCAGAGGTCACGTGCAACAAGTGTCAACAGAAGGGTCACTACGCCAACAAGTGTTTCAACCAGAGGCGTCTTCCTCCTCCTCCTGTCAGATCGGCAAGTACAGCTGTGGTCAAGCATAACCCCAAGTCCGCCAAGGTCAACTTGATGAACGCAGCTCAGGCAGAGGATTCGTCAGATGTGATCATGGGTAACCTTCCTGTTAATGATATTCCTGCAAAAGTCCTTTTTGACTCTGGTGCATCGCATTCCTTCATGTCATTTCCATTTGCATCGGAGAACAATTTTAGCACTAAGGCATTACCTAGAGCTATGCAAGTCGTCTCTCCGGCTAAGCGTCTGAGTTCTAGTATGATGATTCCGGATATTTCTATCATGATGGGTGATTTCAAGTTCCTCGCTTCTCTAATGGTTCTTGGTAATTCTGATATCGATCTTATTCTCGGGATGGACTGGCTCTCTAAACACAAGGCTCAGCTTGATTGTGCAGCCAAGCAGATTCAACTAACTCATTCGTCTGAGGATGTAATTGTCTTTGCTGCTCGGGATAATACAATCCGGTTGTTTTCTCTCAATGACAAGGGTGAATTGGATGCTATTTCGCAGATTCCGGTTGTTTGTGAGTATCAAGACGTCTTCCCAGAAGAACTCCCAGGAATGCCTCCGCACCGGCCGGTTGAATTTGTTATTGAACTTGAGCCCGGTACGGAACCTGTGTGCAAACGTCCCTACAAGCTCGGCCCCGAAGAGTTGAAGGAGTTGAAGAAACAACTCGATGTTCAAGAAAGAATGGGTCTCATTCGGCCTAGTACTTCTCCATGGCGTTGTGGTGTTCTTTTTGTGAAGAAGAAGGATGGAACAGACCGACTTTGTGTTGATTATCGTCCATTGAACAAGAAGACCATCAAGAACAAATACCCACTTCCCAACATTAATGAGCTGTTCGAACAACTCAAGGGTGCCCAAGTATTCTCCAAGCTTGATCTTCGTATGGGTTATCATCAGATTCGCATTCGTGAGCAAGATATTCCCAAGACGGCCTTCAGAAAAAGCTATGGGTCATATGAATACACTGCCATGTGTTTTGGCCTCGCCAACGCTCCTCCGACGTTCTCTCGCATGATGAACTTCATCTTCAACCCCTACACCAATGACTTCGTTTTGGTCTATCTCGACGACATTCTGGTTTTCTCGAAGAACAAGGAAGATCATGCCAAGCACTTGCGTTTGGTTCTTGACAAGCTCAGGGAACATCAGTTCTATGCCAAGTTCTCCAAGTGTGAATTTTGGCTCGATGAGGTTCTTTATCTTGGTCATATCATCTCTGCCAAGGGCATTTCCGTGGATCCTGAGAAGGTGTCTGCAATTGTTAATTGGGAACCTCCTCAGAATGTGAAGCAACTCCGTAGCTTCCTCGGTCTCGCAAGCTACTGCCGAAGATTCATTGAAAACTTTTCCAAGATCGCGAAGCCTCTCTCAAATCTTCTTCAGAAGCAAGTCAAGTACGTTTGGTCTCCGGAGTGTGATATTGCTTTCAACACTTTGAAAGAGAAATTGATCACTGCTCCAGTTCTGACTCCGCCTGATGAAACCAAGCCGTACGAGGTCTTTTGTGATGCCTCTCTCCAAGGTCTCGGTGTTGTACTGATGCAAGAGAAGAAAGTTGTTGCTTATACCTCTTGCCAGTTGAAGCCTAATGAGAAGAACTACCCCACTCATGATCTCGAGTTGGCGGCAGTTGTGCACGCTTTGTTGACTTGGAGACATCTTCTATTGGGAAGAAAAGTGGATATTTTCACTGATCACAAGAGTCTCAAGTACATCTTCACCCAGCCTAATCTCAACCTCAGGCAGACTCGGTGGGTCGAAATGATTCAAGAGTACAATCCGAGTATTGAGTATACTCCAGGCAAGGCCAATGTGATTGCTGACGCTTTGAGCAAAAAAGCATATTGCAACAGTCTGATTCTCAAGCCTTATCAACCCGAGCTTTGTGAAGCTTTCCGCAAACTTAATCTGCAAATTGTTCCTCAAGGTTTCCTCGCCAACCTTCAAGTCTCTCCTACCTTGGAAGACCAGATTCGCCAAGCCCAGCTTCTTGATGCTATGGTGAAAAAGGTGAAGATTGGTATTGCAAAGAGTCAGTCCAAGTACAAGTGCTACCGACTTGATGACAAGGACACTCTCTTCTTCGAGGATCGAATTGTTGTGCCCAAAGGTGAACTTCGTAAAGTGATCATGAACGAGGCTCACAATTCTCTCCTCTCCATCCACCCTGGGAGCATGAAGATGTATCAGGATCTGAAGCAAACTTATTGGTGGACTCGAATGAAGCGCGAGATCGCTCAATTCGTGAATGAATGTGATGTCTGCAGAAGAGTGAAGGCAGAACACCAAAGGCCAGCAGGTCTCCTCCAACCTCTTGCCATTCTAGAATGGAAGTTTGACCACATTGAAATGGACTTCGTGACTGGGTTTCCAAAGTCCAAGCGTGGCAATGATGCTATATTCGTTGTCATCGACAAGCTCACCAAAGTGGCTCACTTTTTGCCTATCAAAGAGTCGATCACTGCAGCTCAATTGGCGGAACTCTATACCTCTCTAATTGTCTCTCTGCACGGTATTCCTCAAGTGATATCTTCATACCGTGGCAGCATCTTTACCTCCAAGTTTTCGGATTCTTTTCAGAAGGCCATGGGCACCAACATTCGCTTCAGCACTGCTTTCCATCCTCAAACAAGCGGTCAAGTCGAGCGTGTCAACCAGATTCTTGAAGATATGCTCAGAGCTTGTGTTATCTCCTTCGACATGAAGTGGGAGGATTGTCTTCCTTATGCTGAATTCTCATACAACAACAGTTTTCAATCAAGTTCAGGCAAGGCCCCATTTGAAATTCTGTATGGTAGGAAATGCTGTACACCTCTCAACTGGTCTGAAACCGGTGAACGTCAGCTGCTGGGTAATGACTTAATCACAGAGGCAGAAGAAATGTGCAAGGTCATTCGGGATAACCTCAAAGCAGCCCAATCCTGCCAGAAGAGCTACTATGATAGTAAGCACCGTGATCTGGCTTTCGAGATCGGAGATCATGTTTACCTCCGCGTCTCTCCTATGAAAGGGACTCGTCGCTTCGGTATCAAACGGAAGCTTGCCCCTAGATACGGCGGACCTTTCAAGATTGTCAGCAAGAGAGGCGACCTCGCCTATCAACTCGAGCTTCCTTCAAACTTTGCTAATGTTCATGGTGTGTTCCATGTCTCCCAACTCCGAAAGTGCTTCAAGACGCCTGAGCGCATCGTCAACTTCGAGGACATTGAGCTCCAAGAAGATCTCTCCTATCGTGAGCACCCAGTTGCAATCCTTGAACAGACTGAACGCAGAACTCGCAACAAGTCAATCAAATTTCTCAAAGTCAAGTGGTCACACCATTCCAACTGTGAAGCTACCTGGGAACGTGAGGATCACCTCCGTTCTGAGTACTCGGAGTTCTTTCAGTCCTAGATCTCGGGACGAGATCTTTTCGTAGTGGTGGAGTGTTGTAACGCCCCAGATATTACTTTCCCAATTTGTACTCCAACTCTTGCCGTTTCCGGCATTAAGTTATATTTATTTCTCGGGTTCGGGTCTTTGTCTCTGTGTGTTGTTTTCATTTTCGTGCATCTCATATCATGTCATCACGTGCATTGCATTTGCATACATGTTCATCTCATGCATTCGAGCATTTTCCCCGTTGTCCGTTTTGCATTCCGGTGCTTCGTTCTCCTCCGGTGGCCATTTCTAGCTTTCTTTCGTGTGTGGGGATTAAACATTTCCGGATTGGACCGAGACTTGCCATGCGGCCTTGGTTTACTACCGGTAGACCGCCTGTCAATTTTCCTGCCATTTGGACTTTGTTTGATACTCCAACGGTTAACCGAGGGACCAAAAAGGCCTCGTGTGTGTTGCAGCCCAACACCCCTCCAATTTGGCCCAAAACCCACCAAACTCTGCTCCATCGTCTCAGTCGTTCGATCACGATCGTGTGGCCGAAAACCGCACCTCATTTGGACTCTCCTAGCTCCCTCTATGCCTATATATACCCCCTCCATTTTCGGATCTCTCCCTCTCCCCGAAACCCTAGCTCCAAAAAAAACAGACCCCCGCCGCACCGGACGTGTCTGGCCCGCGCCGGACAAAGTCCGCCGCCGCGCCCCAGCCAACCAGCGCCCGCCAAGTGTCCCCGCCGGCTCTCTCTCTCCTCCGGCCCGGAGAGCCCGGATCGGGCCCTCCCGGCCCGCACGCCTCGCCGCCAGGCGGCTGCCTCCCCGCCACCCGCGCCTCCTCGCCCCGCCGCCTTCGTCCGCCGCGCCGCTGCTTGCCTCCTTCACCGGCGGGCGCCGCCACCTCGCCGCCGCTCCACCGCGCCGGCCGAGCGCCGCCGCCCGTCGCCTCCGCGCCGCGCCGGCCGAGCCCAAGTCCGGCCGGCCTCACCCCGGCCCTCTCCTTCCTCTCCGGCAAACACTGTTCCGGCGAAGCGTCCGGCATGCCTCGTTTTCCGTGCGCCAGATCTGGATCTGAGAGATCCATCTCGGTTGACTTCTCGTCTCTAACCCTAGTTTTTTATGCATTCTTTGACTGATGATATCTCCGCATCTGTAGCTCCGTTTTGGACATATGATATATCAAAATCTTCGTCTCGACGAGTACATCATTTCGTTCCATTGCATCATTTTCATTTGAGGTCGTCTTGATGCCCTAAATGCTGTTAGAAGGAGGCATCGTGAGTTAAATTGCAGATCCGTTAGCTCATCATTGACTTTTGTCATTTTAGCCATGATTATTGTGTGCATGATATGCCTGTGACTCTTTGGGATGAATTGTTAAGCATTTTGTCTTCTTTCCAAAGGTGCCAACCATATATTTTTAGGATGTCTGTGGTGACTTGTGCAAGCTTGCAAAGAGGGGTGCCTGAGATTTCTGTTTTCAGGGACTTAGTGATTTTTACGAAGTCTGGGATATTTTAGTTCATGATGCCATATGTTCAGCTTGTTTCCTAGTGATCCGTGCCTCTTTTGAGGATGATCAGTAAGGGAGTTTTGATATTCATGTTATGCTCTATCCATCCATGTCTTTGTTTGCATATGCGGAGTGCTCTAGCTTGAGTCAATCGAGCTCTACTTTTGCTTCGTGGTAAATCTGGGCAGATCGTCAACTTGTTTGCGATTTTGCCGATGCTACTGTTAGTGATCCGTGCATGCTATGACATTGTTCTTGCCATGTCTAGCTAGAATTTTGTGCCTTATTTATGGATATATGCTTGCCTTGCCATGACTTGCACCGTAGTGAGTGCATCGAGCTCGTTTACATGCCATCGTGAGTTATAATTTCAGCATGTCTCAGTTTTCACTAAGTCTGAAAACTGATTGTGTTTCATCTATGTTCGTGTGCTCGTTAGAGTATTTTGTGAACCCTTTTGGCCCAGGTCACTTTGGGTGTTTTGTTAAGATTGTTGAGTAGCTCCATGCTATGTTCTTACTTGTCATGTTCAGGTTATGTATCATGTTGTTTTGCTGCTCCGAAGAGAGCATCGTGGTCTGAAATTTCAGACTAGTGTTAATTTCACTAAGTCTGAAATCTGTTTTGCTTATTCATTTTTGCCATGCTTGTTTGAACCCCTTAATGGATGAATTTGCCTATGGCTCAGTCCTAGTGATTTGTTAAGCATCTTGTGTACATCCCTGCCATGTATTTTGTTTTCATGTTTGGTGGCTGTAGCATGTTCATTTCGTTGCATTTAGGTGCCTACTTGTTGTAAATCGCAGATCGGTTCGTTTCGTAAAACGCTTGCCATTTCCAAACCGTAGCTCCGATTCCTATGATCTTTATATCGTTTTCAGGTGATTTCATCCCCTCTATCCAGTGGCACACTTGGTATTCCAAGTTGAGGCCAGGTTCATGCATTTTCTGTCACGTCTTGCATTTTGCATCCCGCATCGCATCCCGCATAGTATACCATCTTTGCATATTATCGATTGCCCTTGCACGTGGTTGATTGTATCCTTGTTGCTTTTTTGTGTTGTTGGGTAGAGCCGGGAGATGAGTTCACTAATGAGGAGCCTGTTGAGTTTGCTTTTGAGGATCCAGTCAACTCTGACAACTGTGCAGGCAAGATGATCATACCCTCGAAATCACTACTATCTTTGCTATGCTAGTTTGCTCGCTCTTTTGCTATGCCAATGCTACGATGCCTACCACTTGCTTGTCAGCCTCCCAATTGCCATGATTGAGCCTCTAACCCACCATCGTCCTAGCAAACCGTTGATTGGCTATGTTACCGCTTTGCTCAGCCCCTTCTTATAGCGTTGCTAGTTGCAGGTGAAGATTGGAGCCGTTCCTTGTTGGAACATTTATTTACTTGTTGGGATATCATTGTATTTCTATTCTATCTTAATGCATCTATATACTTGGTAAAGGGTGGAAGGCTCGGCCTCTCGCCTAGTGTTTTGTTCCACTCTTGCCGCCCTAGTTTCCGTCATATCGGTGTTATGTTCCCGGATTGTTGCGTCCCTTACGCGGTTGGGCTATAATGGGAACCCCTTGATAGTTCACCTTGATTAAAGCTTTTCCAGCAATGCCCAACATTGGTTTTACCATTTGCCACCTACCCCTTTTCCCTTGGGTTTCCGGAGCCCGAGGGTCATCTTTATTTTAGCCCCCCACGGGCCAGTGCTCCTCTGAGTGTTGGTCCGAAAGAGCTGCCTGCAGGGCCACCTCGGGGAAACTTGAGGGTTGGTTTTACTCGTAGCTAGTCTCATCTGAGTGTGCCCTGAGAACGAGATATGTGCAACTCCTATCGGGATTTGTCGGCACATTCGGACGGTGTTGCTGGTCTTGTTTTAACCTGTCGAATCATCTTGTTGTACCGAGATACCGAGTCTGATCGGTGTGTCTTGGGTGGAGGTCTATTCCTTCGTTGACCGTGAGAGCTTGTTATGGGCTAAGTTGGGACCCCCCTGCAGGGATTGATCTTTCGAAAGCCGTGCCCGCGGTTATGGGCAGATGGGAATTTGTTAATGTCCGGTTGTAGATAACTTGAACCCTAATTAATTAAAATGAATCAACTGAGTGTGTTGCCGTGATGGCCTCTTCTCGGCGGGGTCCGGGAAGTGGACACGGTGTTGGAGTTATGTTTGCACAGGTTGCTCTCTAGTTTCTCGCTCGTGCTTTGCCTCCTCTTCTCGCTCTCTTTTTCGAATAAGTTAGCCACCATATATGCTAGTCGCTTGCTGCAGCTCCACTTATACATTACCCCTTTCCTACCTATTAAGCTTAAATAGTCTTGATCGCGAGGGTGCGAGATTGCTGAGTCCCTGTGGCTCACAGATTACTATTACACCAGATGCAGGGACAGATGATATAGCTCCAGATGGCGCGCTCGAGCTCAAGTGGGAGTACGACGAGGACTGTCAGCGTTACTATGTGTCTTTTCCTGATGATCAGTAGTGGTGCCCAATCGGGGTTAGATTCAGGGCCTTGTCGCATGTTGGGGGTCTTTTCTATTTTGGCGCCGTAGTCGGGCCAGGAGTGAATTGTATGATGGATGTTATTTATGTACTTTGATGTGACGTGGCGAGTGTAAGCCAACTATGTTCCTCCCCTTTATATTATTTATGTACATGGGATGTGTGATGATTTCCTGACTTGCGACATTGCTTTCAATGCGGCTATGCCTCTAAGTCGTGCCTCGACATGTGGGAGATATAGCCGCATCGAGGGCGTTACAGCTCCGGTGGCCTCTCTCTCTCTCAACGTTGGTCACTAATCCGGCTGCATCCCGTCCGCTGGGGGAAAGGGAGTGCGGTGGCCTCTCTCTCTCTCACCGTTGGTCACTGATCCGGCCGCATCTCGTCCGTCGGGGGAAAGGGAGTGCGGTGGCCTCTCTCTCTCTCACCGTTGGTCACTGATCCGTCCGCATCCTGTCCGCCGGGGGAAAGGGAGGAAGTGCATCGTTTCTCCGCTCAACGGCGCCGAGGCAGCACGTCCCGATCTGCGGTACACACCGTTCTCTCTGACCAAGCTCCGGCGCGGCAGGGCCTACGCCACCTGCTCACAGATTCCGCCCGCCGCCGCTCACCTAGTTACATCCCGACGACCTCCAGGTATCCCCTCCGGCCTTGCTCCACTACCCGTTTTCCCACGTCGCTGCATGTGGATCTTCCATAGTTCTTTGCCCAAAACATCGCTCGTCCGGTGTACTTTCCATATTGCATTCTCGTCCTCACACCTTTTTAGACAAACACAACCGTGTTGTTATCTTCCCTTAGGACAAGGAATATGCTTCTTTTTTGTCGTCGCATGTGTCATCAACTGTTATTGGCCAGTAATTGTTTCCTTTCTACCTCTTTTTTGCAAACAGGGCTATCCATTTCACGTCGTTGCTATTGCGACCTTTTGGTGAACTGCACAAATCACTTTTTTCTTAAGAGTATTTTGTGCAGTTGTACTAAAATGTCACACGGGCAACGTCTCTACATTTCAGTGCGACTGCACAAAGGGAGATTCGTTTTGCTCTATCCTCCTCATCCAACTCCGAGCCTAATCTTCTCCAACTAGTTAGTCTTAAGAGAGACCGCAAAGGTGACCGACTTCTATTTGTGTGTTTATTGTTTCATCAGCAGTCCTCTATTATCGTAATCACACTTGATATATTTGGAACAGGGACGCTCAACTCTATTTTAGTGGAACTGCACAAAATGATTGGAATGTTGCATGCTCCAGACAGCTACTTTTTTCCCCAACATGCCTTGTTGATTTAAACAGAGCCGGGGGGACGTTGCTGCCAATGAAAGCATGGATCAATTTTAATTTAACACCTTCTCACAACTTTGTCTTCAGTTGTGATGTAATTATTAGCTCTGATCTGCTAATAATTGACATGCATTAGCAAGGAAGTTAGTTTTTTATTGTTTCCGAAAGAGCATCGATGGCACGACACACGAAACAAAAGCTGAAAGCTCACACCATTGTACAATTTCATGTCGCTGGAAAATTATTTGTATAGTGCGTCAATTATGTAAACAAATGATGGAAGCTTGATAGCATTGCCAGAAGCCTCTTCATCATCCGGGTCCATGTGCCATGCACAAAATTATACTCCTTCGTTCCTAAATATTTGTCTTTTTACAAATTTCAAACAGGCATATTTTAGAGTGTAGATTCACTCATTTTGCTTCGTATGTGTACTCCCTCCGTTCCTAAATATTCTATTCGTCTTAACAGAGATTTCAACAAGTGACTACGTACGGAGCAAAATGAGTGAATCTACACTCTAAAATATGTCTATATACATCCATATGTGCCAGTCCATTTGAAAACTCTAAAAAGACACATATTTGAGAGAGAGAGAGAGAGTAGTCACTCGTTGAAATCTCTAGAAAGACAAATACTCCAGAGTATATTTAAGAACCGAGGGGGTAGTGCACAACCGCATGGGAGACTCAGCCCGGTCGTTGCGCCGCATTAATAGTGAGTAATGAGCAGTAAAATCATCAGCCCCACCTTTCCCACTATAAGTTGCTCTGAAGAAGCAACCATCAATACGCTCTTCTTTGGATCCACTCATACTACTCCATCCGTCACTGTTTATACAACGCGCTTTAGAAAAAAGAAAAAAATCTGTGGGACCAAGGCGACCAGCGATCGGCCTGAAAAATAGCATTGGTAGTTATAGCACGGCGTCTATTACTGTGCGTACACACATGCATTCTGTGCTTCCACCCCGTGTACACACATGCATGCACTCCGTAGTAGTACAGTACATCGAGAGAAAATTGTGGACTTGATTGCGGTTACCACGCCCTAATTAATTGAGCATTATACCAAACGCGTCTAAAGTCTCTCTGGTGGTGGAAATGCATTGAGAGAAATGCATCATAATGAAGGCGCCCTGTAAATTGTGACGGAGGGTGGAGTAGTATGAAGGTGCAAAACCAAGTACGCGTACTACTGCGCTTGGCTCTTCGCTCCTTCGCGAAGTCGAACAATGATGGTACTCCGCATGTTGGGTACTACAGTGTATGCCTCTGACAATCTGACACCAAATGGATTGATGCATGTCCACCGAGGGTAGGTTGCATTAGTCAAAAGGCGTAAGCGAGCTTCACCTTGTCCTGCAAGCTTCTCCTTGTTCTGCGAGTTGACGGGACACACCAAAAAGTAGTGCTACTCCATACTCCCTCCTTTCCGGTTAATATGTCTTAATCTTTTTGCGGGTAAATGAGAGAGCTTTATTCATATATAAGCATTCTTAGGACGATCAGCCAAGACACTAGTCACTAGGAAGCGAGGTACCCCGCAAAAAAAGAAGTAGGAAGTGAGGTGTTTCATCAAGCCAGCTCTCGGTCACATTCAAAGTGCAGCAAGCACGATTCGCACGAAGATGCGCCGCAAGGTTTGTTGACCTGTTTACATGCTGAATAACAAAAAAGAGGAAATATTACTAAGCGCTACTATTTGTAACAGGATATGAGCCAGAATTAAGCAAGAAATGTGGCGAGTGTTCCATGCAATCAACTTCCATTATCACATGCAAGAACCCTCGAAGAGAACCAAATGTGCTGAAGATTGCTTTATCACATTTTAAAATTATAATAAGAGTGCAGACGCTCCTCCATCTGGTTCCTAGTACTAGTATAGTATGTACCTTTATGGACTATAGTAGTAGTACTAGTAAACTTTGCGCTTGGCTGTTCGGGAAGTCGAACAATAATAGCACTAGTAGTATAGTGTATGCTTCTGGCAATCTGACACCGAATTAACTGTTGCACGTCCACCGCCTGAGCGAGGGAGAGCTTGCATTAGTCAAAAGTTTCTCCTTGTCCTGCGAGCCACCGCGCGCAAGCTTCTCCCGCCCTGCAACCTTCTCCTCGTTCGGCAAGTTGACGGGACACAGCAAAGTAATGCTAGTCCATGCTGCCTCCTCTCCGGTTAATATGGCTTAATTTCAAACGAGATAAATACACTGTCTGTCACTGTATATTTGTAAAAATATGGTCAGTGGACTTCATAATACGCTCATTGCGCTCAATATATATATTTTCTGGTGTTCATACGGTCACTAGCTCACCCTGACTGAGTATGTGTGTGCATGCACGTGTAGGTTGAGCACTTGAGCATGACCGTGTGTGTTCCGCCATGTGCTCGTACATGCATGCATTAGGGCGTCGCGCACGTTTTTGCGTCCATGTGTACGTGTGACTGTTGCATACACGTAGGGGGAGTACGTGTAGGGGCCACTAAGGAGCAGTCAAATCACACAGTAAGTTAGTCGGAAGAAGCAACCATCATTTCACTCTTGAATGACACGTACGCAATATAAAATGGTTGATATGGAGAGAAAAAGAAGACCACTATATATACACTAGCAGGACCTAAGCTACAAGCCTGCTTGCTTAGGTTGCTCCCTTCACAAGCATAGAACGACGGGCCTGATCCCGCAGCTGGGGGAAGGGAAGAATGTTCTACATAGAAGCGGTCGACATCGGCGAGGGAGCAAACCCACAGTCGGTGCGTCCCAATCAGGGGTCACCGCGGTATGGGTCGATGCCGCGTCCCAACCGCCCTTCTAGCTACAGCCCGACATCCCAGGTAGTCCATCTTCCTTTTGGAGCCGGCTTGCTCCACTGCCATAGCTCCATCTCCATGTCGATCTTTCTCTACTTCTACCGGCTTCTACTTGTGATGAGTTTATGTCTCATGAACTAGTGCCAGTACTATTATTCTAATGACACTTCTTCAATATCTTTGCCATCAGGGATGCTCAGGTCGATTTTAGTGGAACTGCACAAAAGCATCGTATGATCCAAGGGTGCCAGTCGTCTTTCCTTCGACAGGTTCTACCTGGCCAAGAAATTAAATCATGTTCAGGGTTTAAGTCGTAGTGACCCCATCAGTAGTTTTTCTATCGTACACGCTCTCACAACTTTTTTCTATAGTTGTGAAGTAAATATTGGCTATGATCTGTGAATCATTGAGATGCATCAGCATGCATGTTAGTTTTCCTTTGTATTTGATGGAATGTTGTAACGGGGCAACCTTGGAAAAGGAATGAAAATGGAGTGGAAAAGTTTCATTTTTTCCGGAGAAAAAATGGAAATGGAGAGAAACCAATGTTTCGTTTCGTTGGATCGCGCCGTCGAGCAAAACCAACATTTAAATCACGTCTGTCGTGTTCATGTCTCACCCTCCTCCGCGGCTCGACCCCACATGGTCGCTCGGCATGCCACTCACCGCAAACTGAGTAGTATACCATAACTTTCCTGCCTGCTTGTCGATGGATCGCGCCATGGAGTACTAGCACTACTGGAAGAGATTGACGATTTGGGGGAGGACAGCTAGCTGTAGCACAGACTCCCAAGAACTTACTACTGGAAGAGATCGCGCATGTTGTAGCCGGCTATTGCAACCTTTGAACGCGGAGCAGCCGCGTGCACCCGGAAGCGACACAGGCGACGCTCTCTCGGCCGGCGCGCCGCAATCAATGCCGGTGCCAGTGAGAGGTCGCGTCCGCTCTGGCCGGGCATGAATGCGGCACTGACCGTTTCGGGTGGGAAGCACGCGCGGGTGATGAAGAGGGTTCGGGTTGGTCAGGACCGGCCGTGGCAGCGGTCCGGACGTGCACAAACAAGAGATGTTGTACGTTAATATTGCTGCGTATATAATAAACAACGTAAATAATGTGCTAGTTGGACAAATATGATTGGAGATGGAGATGGAAATGGAATTTTACGTAAACACGGATATGCATGTCTATGTCTATGTGTGTGTGCGCAACGCCTCTCGCGACCTGGAAGCGGGGGCGTGTTTTTGATCGAGTTTTCTTTCTTGGTACGTTAGAAAATCAGTTTGTCTAATTCACATCTAGATGTTATTTAAGGATATCACATCTAAGCTCCCACAAGTATATAATGTAGCAACAAGAAACAAAAAAAACTGACATCAACTTATATGTGACATAACTATGTCACATCTAGATGTGTCCTAGACAGACCCTTAAAAAATTGTCCGCCAGTTTTCGTTTCTTTTTTCCGGGAATGCGCGTATTCTATTTAAAACCACTACTATGGAGATTTTTTTTACTCCATTATAGCCTCTTGTTTGATAGAGTTTCTCGCGTCTCGCTCTCTCGCCTTCTCCATATCAAAACAAGATGACAGTGTCCACTCTATCTCCTTCCTCACCGGTGGTCATAGATCCGGCCGAAACCCGTCCGCTGCGGGAGGTGAGGAGGTGCAGCGTTGACGTAGTCGCCGTCGGCAACGGAGGAAGCCGATACGCACCGTCCTCTTGGAGCCGGCTCTGGCGCGGACGAAGATCCTCCGCGCCCTTGTTCGCTGCCGTCGTGTGGGCAGATCCCGCCCGCCCGCCTAAACGACATCTCGCCCACCTGAGGTATAACTTCTTGTACTGGTCCAGCTCCCCAGGTCGCTGCGTTCGGATTTTCTTCTATGCGACTACTCCCCAGCTCCCCATGCATAGTAGCTAGGGTTCGTCGGCTGGTCCAACATCACCTACTAGTACTATTATAGAGGAAATGCCACTCAAAAAGTTGTCCTGATTTATGCCTCGGTGGAGGTATACATATTGTTTCGACAAAAAGTACATGGTGGTTGTGCGGTCATTGTCCATATGGTGGTAGTACTATCACTGGTTAAATGAAGAAATGTTTTTTTCTCAGGTATCCTGGTTTAGTTCCCATCAAGATAATTATGATGCTTCTGTTTGTTGGTGTACTTTTCATTAATTCTTATTGACAATTGAGATGTCGTTGCTAACCCTTTTTTATACTTTTGGAAACAGCGATGCATGTCTCCATACCCGGGCATGTCTTCCTCAATTTTAGTGGAACTGCACAAAATTGGATGGCCATTGTTGTTCCGCCTCACTGTCCTCTACCACGTGGTTCTTCCTTCCTCGAGCTTGATTACTGAGAAGAAACACACCACAGTGAGGATTTGTCAAACTTCTTAGGTGCCTCACCCAAACTTGATGCCAAATGGATGATGCATCACCATGATGACCTATCGATGCTCATGGTTGCGCCTCATGGTTGCGTCGGCTGGTGAAGCTGATCGATTTTCGACGAAAAACAAGCTGTCTTCCATCAGTGCTCTTTGCTTGTTACGCACAAAGATGATATCCTTCGTCAGTTCACCTTGGTTGCGTTGGAGACGCAGTCGTCTTTCACATTGCTGCAATTTTCGCTAGGGTTTTACAACATGTGGGCCCAAAATGTGGCTGGCTCACCTGTCATACAGCCAGAAGCAGGTGCAGTGAAGGCACCGGAGCTCAGTCCGTACTACAGTAGTATATATATATATATATATATATAAGCGGGAGCCTCAGCGCTTGTTCGCTAGGGTTTGTACTCTCCACACGCTCGCCGCACTACATATATGTTACTCCCTTTGTTCCGAATTACTTGTCTTAGATTTGTCTAGATACGGAGGTATCTAGCACTAAAATGAGTCTAGATACATTTGCTAGGGTTTGCTATATTCACAGTCTCTCACCCTCTCTTCACCAGATCTAAACAAGATTGTGTTGGCCTCTTGTCTCTCTCCCCCCTCACAGCTGGTGAAGGAGGCGTCCGTATCCCGTCGCACCGAGAAGGGGAGGAGGTGCAGCGTTCACTCTATCGCCTTCGGCGAGGGAGGCAATCCACTGTCGGCTATGCTGTTCTCTTTCACCCAGCACCTATGCGGGAGGGCCACCGACCCCTTCTTCCTCGCTGCCGTACTTAGTGTGGGCAGATCAGGCCTCCCGCCGCACGTCTTGCCACATCCCGGCGACCCTAAGGTATAAGTTTCTTTGAAACCGTCGTTGCTCTAGCTGCATGTGGATCTTTTTCGATCTGTAGTCGAATCTATGTCTTGGTTCAAAGAGGAATGAAGGGTGCGGTGGGCTGGAGCAAGAATCTAGGACGTGGTTCAATGAGGAAAGGAGGGGCGGAAAGTAGTATAGACTGGCTATCCAGCCGCTTTATAGGTCGAAAAGGGAAAAGGGGGGTAACCCAGTACACACATATGTAAGGAACCGATCTCTTTGTTGAAAAGGGAAAGAAACTGGGGGTCGGATAGTTTGTGCACGACTAGATTTGCTGCCCTCACATAGGAAGAAGGTTCAAAGAGAACAAATATGGGACCAGCGCATATATGCTGCTTGGTTACATACTCTGCATCACCCATTTATACGTGTGGACGCACATGGTGCTGGCATGTCCCATGGAGCTATTTTGCTATTGTTAATCTCTGAATTAACTACTGATCTGTTTTAAAAGAATTTCTCTGTTAATATGAATCAATGGAACTGTTTTAGAAATGCCACTGTCCTATACTTTGTTTTCCGTCAAGATAAGGTAGATACTTCTTTTTGTGGCCGCATGTTTCATCCTCCTTTATTGGCCAATAATTGTTTTCTTTTTTGCCTCTTAAAACAGGGATATCTACTCAACTTGTTGCTATAGAAAACTTAAATGTCACATCGGCAACTTTGCTTGATTTCAGTGCAACTACACAAAACTTGATTGGATTTCCTATTCGTGTTGGTAGATTCGTATTTTATGTTGGTCGTCTCATGAAAGGTCAGTACAGGCCTTCATCCACATGATTGTGCAGTGTGCTTTGAGATGTTGTGCTACTTGTATTGGTACTGTTTTAAATAAATGATGAATTGAAGCTATTGTATTGCTGTCTTTTCCCATTAAGTAGTGAACAAAAATGGGACCAACCCAGACATGATGCTTGTTGATTTGTTACAACAAATTCAGCATCACCCCCTTTATAAGCGAGTAATTGATGCCACTCTCAGAATTAACTACTGAATCTTATTTCAAAACTGCAACACTTGTTAGGGATTGGCGGGATTACCATCTTTGTGGCCGCAGGTTTCATCCTCCTTTATTAGCCAGTAATTGATTCCTTTTTTGCCTTTGTTTATACAGGGATATCTATTCAACTTGTTGCTATTGTGACATTTTGCTTCGCTATGCGAAACACTTTGCTTGATTTCAGTGCAACTGCACAAAATGAGATTGGATTTCCTATTCGTGTTGGCAGATTCATACGTGATCTTGTGTGCGTCATGACAGGTTGGTACTTGCCTTCATCCACATGATCGTGCAGTGTGTTTTGAGATGCTATGCTACTTGTATTGGTACTGTTTTAAATAAATGATGAATTGAAGCTATTGTATTGCTATCTTTTCCCATTAAGTAGTGAACAAAAATGGGACCAACCCAGACATGATGCTTGTTGCTTTGTTATAACAAATTCAGCATCACCCCCTTTATAAGCTTTGTCGTTCTTTATACATGTTGAAACAAGGCATTGTTAAGATAATGTCTCAGTCAATATGAATGAATCACACTGATGGAGAATTGCTACTCTCCTGCTTTGTTTCCCATTAAGATAAAGTAGATCAATAGATGCTTTTCTTCTGGGAGTACAGGTCATCAATCGTTATTTCTTAGTAATTGTTTCCCTTATACCTATTGTTGCTTACAGGGATATCAAAATTAAAGCTCGGTTTTATTCCGACTTCGATTTTAGTTGAACTGCACAAAAGGAGCCAATGTGTAAGGCAAACTGCTGCATTACTGGGTCTAGTTGGTCATTCCACTTTGCAGAAAGAAGCAGTCACTGTTTGCGCTACATTATAGAAGGAATGACCGGGAAGCTTTACAGAGTATTATTAGACACCGGTGACATGACTAGTCTGCAGAGACCATTGGCAATTTAACAATACATAGAGTGCCCTGGGCAAAAAGTGCCCAAACAAGTATAAAAGCTACGACGGGACTCCACGATCATAGGCATTACATATTTTGAATGGGAAAAGCTTGTCAAAGTTTAATCATTGATGTTAGCAAGAAGACGTTAGTTTAATATATTGGAATTGGAAAACCTTGTCAAAATTTTCTCATTGATGTTAGCCAGAAGACATGCATTTGATATTTTTGAGTGGGACGCCCTTGTTGTGAGCAGCGTCGAGTGTTTTTTCCTATTCCTGTGTTCAGTTTAGAAGTAAATAGTTACTCTGCTGAGATATTCCTGTGTTAAGAGTTTGTTCTGAATATTGTCTATGTAATGCCAGGCCTTGTGTTTGATTGCAAAGTTGAGCTTGGAATGTTGTGGCATGCGGCATCACGAGCTGTTCACCGTGCCTCCTGAGAATAATGCTTCGTATTGTTTTGCATGTCGATCTAATGCTAGTGATTTGCTTGTTAAGAAGATCATCCTCTTCTGTTGTTTCCGTGCTTAAGAAGTTCATCGCCTGATGTTTCATTCATAGCCTATACGACAAGTCGGGTAGGTTACACGTGAAACCATATGATCTTCCGACCAACTCATGATATTAGGTCGTGATTGGATCGTCGTTTTCCAACCAAACCGCTTGTAAAACTGACGCTTGTAAATTAAAGCAGATGGTCTCAGGCGAAGGCGCTTGGTTCGTCGATTTAGAATAGTAAAATATCGGAAGTACTTGACACACGATAAAAACGTTGAACGACACTCGGACGATTGCTAATCCAGCCGTTAGCTGCTGTTTCAGCCTTGCCCATGGATGGCATGATACGCACGTCGTGCATGTATCGTCTGGTAATGTCGTCCATATAGCAGTGCTCGTAAAATATACACTAGTCTCTCAAATTACAAGCGTAACCCGCCGGTTTTACTTATAGACCTCGGGCCCTTGATTTCATTACGCCTGTATTTTACACGTTGTTTTTTATGACGAGTAAATTACACTTGTATGTTAATACAGGTTTGAAATAAACTAGAGCTCCCAAGCGCGGCCTTACCGTTTCATGCCGTCTTAGTTTCTCGAAGGTGCTCATAGGTGTCCGATGATCCTGGCTTCCTGAATGAGTAGCGGGCGTTGTATCAGACCATCCGTAGGGCCCGCGAGGCCCTCTCCGTTGTCCTTTGAGTTGTTGCGCTCGCCGTGGCGCCGAGCATTGTTAACATCGTCAACGAACATGAGGATTCAGGAGATGACTTTATTTTGACTGGATGACACTAGGGACCCACTAGGGCCATAGCCTGAAGGAAATATGCCCTAGAGGCAATAATAAAGTTATTATTTATTTCCTTATATCATGATAAATGTTTATTATTCATGCTAGAATTGTATTAACCGGAAACATAATACATGTGTGAATACATAGACAAACTTAGTGTCACTAGTATGCCTCTACTTGACTAGCTCGTTAATCAAAGATGGTTATGTTTCCTAACCATGAACAAGGTGTTGTTATTTGATTAACGAGGTCACATCATTAGTTGAATGATCTGATTGACATGACCCATTTCATTAGCTTAGCACCCGATCGTTTAGTATGTTGCTATTGCTTTCTTCATGACTTATACATGTTCCTATGACTATGAGATTATGCAACTCCCGTTTACCGGAGGAACACTTTGTGTGCTACCAAACGTCACAACGTAACTGGGTGATTATAAAGGAGCTCTACAGGTGTCTCCAAAGGTAGATGTTGGGTTGGCGTATTTCGAGATTAGGATTTGTCACTCCGATTGTCGGAGAGGTATCTCTGGGCCCTCTCGGTAATGCACATCACATAAGCCTTGCAAGCATTGCAACTAATGAGTTAGTTGCGAGATGATGTATTACGGAACGAGTAAAGAGACTTGCCGGTAACGAGATTGAACTAGGTATTGGATACCGACGATCAAATCTCGGGTAAGTAACATACCGATGACAAAGGGAACAACGTATGTTGTTATGCGGTCTGACCGATAAAGATCTTCGTAGAATATGTAGGAGCCAATATGGGCATCCAGGTCCCGCTATTGGTTATTGACCGGAGATGTGTCTCAGTCATGTCTGCATTGTTCTCGAACCGTAGGGTCCGCACGCTTAACGTTACGATGATAGTTATTATGAGGTTATGCATTTTGATGTACCGAAGTTAGTTCGGAGTCCCGGATGTGATCACGAACATGACGAGGAGTCTCGAAATGGTCGATTCATAAAGATTGATATATTGGACGGCTATATTCGGACACCGGAAAGGTTCCGGGTGATTTCGGAGAAAACCGGAGTGCCGGAGGGGTTACCGGAATCCCCCGGGGAAGTAATGGGCCTTATTGGGCCTTAGGGGAGAGAGAGGGCTGCGGCCTAGGAGGTGGCGCCCCCCCCCCCCCACATGGGGAGTCCGAATTGGACTAGGGAGGGGGGCGCGGCCCCTCTTTCCCTCTCCCTCTCCTTCTCTTTCCTTCCCCCTTAGGTTTCCTAATTGGATTAGGAAAGGGGAGTCCTACTCCCACTAGGAGGAGGACTCGCCCTCCCCTTGGCGCGCCCCATAGGGCCGGCCGGCCTCCCCCTTGCTCCTTTATATACGGGGGCAGGGGGCACCCTAGGACACACAAGTTGATCCACGTGATCGTTCCTTAGCCGTGTGCGGTGCCCCCTGCCACCATATTCCACCCCGATCATATCGTTGTAGTGCTTAGGCGAAGCCCTGCGTCGGTAGAACATCATTATCGTCACCACGCTGTTGTGCTGACGGAACTCATCCCCGAAGCTTTGCTGGATCGGAGCCCGGGGAGCGTCATCGAGCTGTACGTGTGCTAAGAACTCGGAGGTGCCGGAGTAACGGTGCTTGGATCGGTCGGATCGGGAAGACGTACGACTACTTCCTCTACGTTGTGTCAACGCTTCCGCAGTCGGTCTGCGTGGGTACGTAGACAACACTCTCCCCTCTCGTTTCTGTGCATCACCATGATCTTGCGTGTGCGTAGGAATTTTTTTGAAATTACTACGTTCCCCAACATAGCCGTACATACGCAAGTGCCTCCTTATTATGTACAACTATTTTTTTGCTTTCTCTTGGTTTCGTGACATCACGGTCCCACACCATTGTCAACCTATGTTGTCAATATAAACGAGAGAATTGCACAAGGTGCGGCCGACAGCTGGGACCAAGCAGCTCGAGCAGTATTTGTGTTTTTGAGGCGTGAGCACTGCAGAGTTTTTCTTGGCGATGATTTCGTTGTTGTTTAGAGGAGAGCAGTGTGTTAACTAGGCGGGCTGTGGCCCGTCTAGCCCAGGCCAGATATCCAGCCCAGATACTAATTTTTTCAAGATGAAAATGGCTAGCCCAGCTATATGTCTTTTTGAGGAATACCCAGGCAAGGTCAACTTGTTATTCTCCGCCCCGCTAGGCTGCAAATATTTCCTAGGAGGGATGCATTAGGCTTAACAGGAAAATGGGCTTTAAAAAATAATAAATGGGATGTAATTATAAAAACTGGGCAGTAACTATAAAAAATGCACCAAACACGAAATTAGTTTATAAAATATTATTTATGGATTATAAAATATTATTTATGGATTTTGAAAATCTTAAATTTTCATTGTTGCGCGGGCAATGTTTCGTTGGATTTTTACGTAATACAAATTTATATTTAATCTGACTAGAAATTTCGGGATAAAAATATTTCGGAGCCCATCAAAATGTGGGAAATTTTATTGAATTTTATCTTCAACAGTTGGTTGAAATTATTAATCATTGTCCTAGCTAGAAAATGGGTTGTACTTTTAACAAACTGTAAATGGGTTGTTGTAAATTCCATTAGAATTCCAAAATGGGTTGTACATTCTTTCAAAATGCAAATGGGCTATAAGTTCTCTGCCACACACTTGTGGGCCTACTAAGTGACGCGTCCCCTAAAAAAATAAGTTGACGTGTATGCAAGGCTTTGCCAACTTATTATAGTCAACACACGGTTCTAGCAGCAGTGGCACTTGGATGTCTATCCAACGGATGTCGTGCTTCTTCTTCAATCTCGGATATTCTTAGCTTCGGCCGCCCAAAAAATGATTCCTCCCCCTGACATCTGGGGCGCACCGTTTCGGAGGCTGACCTGTGGGCCTACTAAGTTGGAGCGTACCAAGGGCTTTGTCAACTTAGTCAATAATAAACGTTTCTAGCTTCAGTGACCGTACGATGTCCATCCAACGGCCGTAGTGCTTCTTCAACCTCTGGTCTTCTTGGTCCAGCCGCCCAAAGCAGCGCCGGTCGTGCCACCTGCTCCTGCCTCCCGTGGCCGGCTGTGCTGCCGCGGAGGCCTCACCGCCCCCATACTACTCTCACCGCTGGCCAGGCCATCCCTCCACTCACCCACACCCCCTGTTATTCTACGGCGACGGCAGCCTCACACCGCAGCCGAACCAGTGAACCCTCGTACTCCTCTCCGCGCGGGCTTCCACTGCTGCGTCTTCCCCGGCTGCGCATCGTCCCCTTTCTAGGCCTCGCCGTTGTCCAGACCACCGCCCTGGTGCTCTCGGCGCGGCGTGGTCAACGTGGTCAACGACCGACTTCCATCGAAAGAGTACTATACGTGGAGAGGCTAACAGCTGGGTCTAGGCAGCCGCAAGGTAGTGCCTCCTTATTACGCGCAAAATAATTATTCCTCCACCTTACAGCAGGGACCCACCGGACGGGCAACCTTATTTAATGAAAAAAAAACGTTTCCCCCCTGACTGCTCGGACCCACCGGACGGGCCAACGTATTTCGCGAAAAAAAACGTTCCCCCGCTGTCAGCTCGGACCCACCGGAAGTGCCTCCTTATTACGCACAAAAAAATGAATACTCCCCCTGCTAGCTGGGACCCACCATGGTGGGAGGCTGACTTGTGGGCCTACTAAGTTGACTAGGACGGGGGCCTTTGTCAACTTTAGTCAATATGAACGATTCTAGCTCCAGTGACCATACGATGTCCATCCAACGGTCGTAGTGCTTCTTCAACCTCTGGTCTTCTTACTCCAGCCCCAAAGCAGTCCCGGTCATGCCGCATGCTCCTACCTCCTGTGGCCGGCTATGCTGCCGCGGAGGCCTCACCGCCCCCTACTATTCCCACCGCTGGCCAGGCCCTGCGGCGACGGCAGCCTCACACCGCAGCCGAAGCAGTGAACCCTCGTACTCCTCTCCGCGCGGGCTTCCACTGCCGCGTCTTCCCCGGCTCCATGTCGTCCCCTTCCTAGGCCTCGCCGTCGTCCACCGCCCTGGTGCTCTCGGCGCGGCGTGGTCAACGTGGTCAAGGAACGACTTCCATCGGACGTGGATTGTACGTGGAGAGTCTCACAGCTGGGTCCACGGCCGCAGCAAGGAAGTGCCTCCTTATTACGTGCAAAATAATTATTCCTCCACCTGACAGCGGGGACCCACTGGACGGACCACCGTATTTTGCGAAAAAAACATTTCCCCCTGACTGCTGGGACCCATCAGCTACACCTTCGCACGCAAGGAAGTGCGTCCGGGCAAAAAAAATGATTCGCCCCCCCTGACTGCTGGGACCCACCAGCTACATCTTCGCACGCAAGGGAGTGCCTAACGGTCGGGACCCACCTGGTCGAAGCGTACGTAGCATTATCATTCTGGTCGTGAACGTGCACGTACATATATACTGGTCGATGTAGAGGCGCGCACGTGTCGTAGTAGAGGCGTGCACATAGCATGTACATGTACGTACAGCGGCCAGGGTGCAAGAAAGAAAATACGGCCACGTATGTCTACATACGGGCGGGGTCTCGAACGCCTACTCGCGCATACGTACGGCCAGGGCTCGTGTACATGGCTGGGTCGGAACGGAGAAACAGCGTCGTCGTCATGTTCATGGGGAGGCAACGGAATGCGTTGTGTTCATTAAGAGGGCTTGGACGGAACAGGCGATGGAAACGAGGCCTGGCGTACCGCAGAATGGAGGAAACGGCCTTGTGTTCAACCGGCCACGTTCGAAACGGGATCCTGTTCATCGGGAGGGGTCTGGCGTACCGCAAAACGGAGGAAACAGACCTCCTACGGTCGAAACGGGGGGTCCTGTTGATCGGGAGGGGTGTGGCGTACCGCAAAACGGACGAAACAGACTTGTGTTGGAGCGCTACGGTCGAAACGGGGGTCCTGTTCATCGGGAGGGGTGTGGCTTACCGCAAAACGTGACTCCACGGGATACTGTTCATCTCCACCGTCGACCCCCTCCAGCCTCCACGAGCTACTGTTCATCCACCGTCGACCTCCTCCAGCCTCCACCTGCGAGTGTTCATCCACGGGCTCCTGTTCATCTAGCCTACACCGCGCGCTACTCCACCAGCTACTGTTCAACCAGCCCTCTCCACGGGCTCCTGTTCAACCACCCCTCCACGGGCTACTATCCATCCTGCCCTCCACCGTCTATTGTTCATCCTGCCCTCCATGGGGTGGTCCTATTCATCCAGCCCTCCAAGGGGTCCTGTTCATCCAACCCCAACCGTCTCGATCGATCGGGGTCCTGTTCATCCAGAGGCAACACCACGGGGTCCTGTTCATCCACCCCCACCGGGAACTGTTCATCCAACCCCCCCCCCCCAACGCTCACTGTTCATCCAGAGGCAGCATCGATCGGCTTCAGTTAGCAGCAGTAACGAAGGAATCGCTCAATCGGGTTCAGTTAACAACCATCGATCGATCGCTCGGGTTCAGTAACGCGTAGCCTGTAGTGCAATCGCTCGGGTTCAGTTAGAGCCCAACGCCTCGCTCGGGTTCAGTTAGAGCCACCGCCTCGCACACACGCGCGTACGTGTACAAGAGAAACGCACATCGCTCGGCCCCCGACCTCCCACCATAACCGGGAACTCCCCGAAATTTTCCTCCCCCTCGCTTCTACCACGGTTTTTTCCGTCATGGATGGCCCAAAGAATGTCATGCAGCTGCGTCTCCGGCCCGCCCAGGACGAAAAGCCCATTTTGTGTCATGATTTTTTGTCATAGAAGTAGGAGCCCACCACATCTATGATGATACCAGGTTTTGTCACAATTATCATCATAGAAGTGTCATATGTATGACAGAAAAAAATTTCATTTGGCCCAAAATGTCACGGATGTGTCTTTTTTTTGTAGTGTAAAGATTGATATATTGGACGAAGGTATTCAGACACCGGAAAGGTTTTGGGACGTTTCGGATATTTATTGGGGAACCGAGGGGTTACCGGACCCCCCACCCCGGGAAGTTATGGGCCCTAATGGGCCATAAGGGAGTAGGAGAGGGCAGCCCACAGGGTGGTGCCTCCCCCCCCCCCCCAAGGGCAGTCCGAATTGGACTAGGGGGAGGGGGCGCGGCCCCCCTCTTTCCTTTCCCTCTCCCTCTCCTTCCCTCCTTTCCCCTCTTGGAATAGGAAAGGGAATCCAACTAGGATTGGGAATCCTAGTTGGACTCCCCCCTTGGCCCACCCTTCTTGGCCGCCGGCCTCCTCCTCCCCCTCCTTTATTTACGTGGCCAAGGGCCGCCCCAAAGGCAGATCAATTGTTCTTTAGCCGTGTGCGGTGCCCCCCTCCACAGTTTACCACCTCAGTCATATTGTCGTAGTGCTTAGGCGAAGCCCTACGCGGATCACATCACCAACACCGTCACCACGCCGTCGTGCTGACGAAACTCTCCCTCGACCCTCTACTGGATCAAGAGCCCTAGGGACATCATCATGCTAAACGTGTGCTAAACATGGAGGTGCCGTACGTTCGGTACTTGGATCGGTTGGATCGGGAAGACGTTCGACTACATAAACCGCGTTACTAAACGCTTCCGCTTTCGGTCTACCAGGGTATGTGGACACACTCTCCTGTCTCGTTGCTATGCATCTCCTAGATAGATCTTGCGTGATCGTAGGAATTTTTTTGAATTACTATGTTCCCCAATAGGTATCAATTCAGTAGGAGGTACAAGCAAGTCTCCAATCTATGCACTTGCACAAACAATCAAACACTCACACCCAATGCGACAAAGGGGTTGTCAATCCCTTCACGGTCACTTGCAAGGATGAGATCTAATAGAGATGGATATAAAATATTACTAAAACTTAAAATAAAATAAAAGTAAATAAATTGCAACAAGGTATTTTTGGGTTTTTGGTTTTATAGATCTGAAAATATATGATGAAAAATAGACACGGTGGCCATAGGTTTCACTGGAGGCTTCTCTCTTGAAGAAAGCATACTGTGGGTAAACAAATTACTGTTGAGCAACTGATAGAAAAGCGAATAATTATGATGATATCCAAGGCAATGATCATGAATATAGGCATCGCGTCCGTGACAAGTAGACCGACTCCTGCCTGCATCTACTACTATTACTCCACACATCGACCACTATCCAGCATGCATCTAGAGTATTAAGTTCATAAGAATGGAGTAACTCCTTAAGAAAGATGACATGATGTAGAGAGATAAACTCAAGCAATATGATATAAACCCCATATTTTTATCCTTGATGACAACAATACAATACTTGCCCCGCTAACCCTTCTATCGCTAGGTGAGGACAACGCAAGATTGAACCCAAAACTAAGCACCTCTCCCATTGCAAGAAAAACCAATCTAGTTGGCCAAACCAAATCGATAGTTTGAAGAGAAATACAAAGATATCTTAATCATGAATAAAAGAGTTCAGAGAAGACTCAAATAATATTCATAGATAATCTGATCATAAACTCACAATTCATCGGATCTCAACAAACACACCGCAAAAGGTATGCATCAAATAGATCTCCAAGAACATTGAGGAGAACATTGTATTGAAGACCAAAGAGAGATAAGAAGCCATCTAGCTAGTTGCTATGGACCCATAGGTCTGTGGTAAACTACTCACACATCATCGGTAGGGCAATAGGGTTTATATAGAAGCCCTCTATGATCGAATCCCCCTCTAGCAGATCGCCGGAAAGGTCCCAAGATGGGATCTCGTGAGAACAGAAGCTTGTAGTAGCGGAAAAGTATTTTGGTGGATGCTTCTAGCGGTTTGGGAATTTGGGAATTTATAGTGCAAGAATTAGGGTTAGGGGACCTCCGAGGGGCCCACAAGCCCTCAAGGCGCGCCCCCAGGGGCGTACCTAGGAGGCTTGTGGTCTCCTCGGGGATCTTCTGGCCTCCTCTCCAAGCTTTGTGGATGTTTTCTGGTCCAAGAAAAATCATCGCGAAAGTTTTATTCCGTTTGGACTCCGTTTGATATTCCTTTTCTGTTAAACTAAAAAACAAGGAAATAATAGAAACTGGCACTGGGCTCTAGGTTAATAGGTTAGTCCCAAAAATAATATAAAATAACATATAAATGCATATAAAACATCCAAGATAGATAATATAATAGCATGGAACAATCAAAAATTATAGATACTTTGGAGACGTATCAAGCATCCCCAAGCTTAATTCATGCTCGTCCTCGAGTAGGTAAATGATAAAAACAGAATTTTTATGTGAAATGCTACCTAACATATTTTTCAACGTAATCTTCTTTATTGTTGCATGAATGTTTAAATCCATAAGATTCAAAACAAAAGTTTTATATTGACATAAAAACAATAATACTCAAGCATACTAATAAAGGAATCATGTCTTCTCAAAATAACATGGCCAAAGAAAGTTATCCCTACAAAATCATATGGTCTGGCTATGCTCCATCTTCATCACACAAAATATTTCATCACAACCCCGGTATTAGCCAAGCAATTGTTTCATACTTTAGTGTTCTCAAACTTTTTCAATTTTCACGCAATACATGAGTGTGGGCCATGGATATAGCACTATAGGTGGAATAAAATATGGTGGATTTGGAGAAGGCAAAAAGAAGAAGATAGTCTCACATCAAATAGGAAAATTAATGAGCTGTGGAGATGCCCATCAATCGATATCGATGCAAGTGAGTAGGGATTGCCATGCAACAGATGCACTAGAGCTATAAGTGTATGAAAGCTCAAAAAGAAACTAAGTGGATGTGCATACAACTTGCTTTCTCACGAAGACCTAGGGCACTTCGAGGAAGCCCATCATTGGAATATACAAGCTAAGTTCTATAATGAAAAATTCCCACTAGCATATGAAAGTGACAAAATAGGATACTCTCTATCATGAAGATCATAGTGCTACTTTGAAGCACAAGTGTGGCAAAAGGATAGTAGCATTGTCCCTTCTCTCTTTTCTCTCATTTTTTTGGTTGGGCTTCTTTGGCCTCTTTTATTTTTTTGTAAAGTCCAGAGACTCATCCCAACTTGTGAGGGAATCATAGCTTCCATCATCCTTTCCTCACTTGGGACAATGCTCTAATAATGAAGATCATCACACTTTTATTTACTTACAACTAAAGAATTACAACTCGATACTTGAACAAGATATGACTCTATATGAATGCCTCTGGCGGTGTACCGGGATGTGCTATGATCAAGAGTGACATGTATAAAACAATATGAACGGTGGCTTTGCCACAAATACTATGCCAACTACATGATCATGCAAAGCAATATGACAATGATGGTGCGTGTTATAATAAACAGAACGGTGAAAGTTGCATCGCAATATGTCTCGGAATGGCTATGGAAATACCATAATAGGTAGGTATGGTGGCTGTTTTAAGGAAGGGTACATGGTGGGTTTAATGCACCGGCGAGGAGGAGCTCGCGCTCACACGACATTGAGTAGGGGTGGGTGGGCGCAAGGCACCACGACAAGCTCCACGGGAGAAGCATGGCGGCGAGGAGGAGGATTACGGGGAGGAGCGTGCGCAGCGATGTGGCGCCCTGGATGTGCATGGCGGAGATGGTGGTGGTGGGGTTCCATGGCAGCAGGCGGTTTGGTTGCTATTATGTTCGCTACAGGAGGAGAAGGCAGCGCATGCTGAGCTTTTATAGGTGGTGGTGAGGCAATCCGTTGGTTGGTGTAGGCGGCGAAGGAAGGATGGGCGTCAGTGATGTTGCATTCTTGTTGTCTTGTTTCCCGCACGCAAGTACAAAGGCAAATGCTGAGTTTTTTTAGGGGTAAAGTAAAGTTTATTCATCGAAAACCTAGAGCCGGTCCAAACAATTTAGGGGCCTGGGGCGATGTAAAATTATTATTTTTCATACTAAACTTTTATACTTATTTTAAACTAAGTGTACCATATTATAATTTTAATTAATACTATAATTTTCTATTGTTCAATCACATAAGAATGTTTTCAAATACTAGTTACATTATTCATTGTTACACAACTGTAATGTATATTATTGAAAATTTTGATTCTACAAAATTTAAATTATATGATTTACTAAAATAATATCTTTCTTGTTAAAAACTCCTTCAAATAAATTTTCCAGGATTGCATAAACCATACAATGTATACACATAAATTTGCATATATATATATATGTGTGCATTCATATATCCTTTAATATTATTCAGTAACATGGTAGATATTTCTAAATCAGACTATATATCAAATATTTTAATAGAGGTTTCTAATATATATATATATAAGGCAATTATATTCATAGAAACTTCTAGGATAGAGCAAATGTGACTTGCAAGTTGGGATCAGTAATAGAATCATCGAAAAACCAAAAAAATTGTTGATTGTACTTTGCCACCTGGTTTGATTTGGTGCAAATTAATGAGATCTCCAACCCGTTTCTCAAATGAAAATGTGTGCATTGGTTTAAATATTAAAATCTTGTTATGACAAATTTTATTATGATACTAATTAAGATGTCCATCATAAAGGGAGACTAACATAATTAAACTCAACTTCGCTAGTCGGATTGGTTTGCATGCGTGTTGTATAAACTACTAGTATGTGGTGTGTATTTGTGCTCCTTCAAATTAAGGCTCTATTTTATGCATTTAATAATATTTCACATGTAATGTATATATGTATAGTGTTTACTAGTATAATTTGTAGTGTGAGCCCTCCCCTCTTGGGGCCCGGGGCGGTTGCCCCTTCTGCCCGGTCTATGGGCCAGCCCCGCGAAAACCATAGAGAGTGGGATAAAAAATGTGTCACGGGGTTGGCGCAACAAGACGTGGCGCTCCGGACCTAGATTCAACGAAAACTTGGCTAGACTATGTGCTTCAGTATTGATAGCACGACCTTCGAAAATAAAATTACAAAAAAATTGAGATGCTTTTAGTTTGATCTTGCTAGCTATAACTCCATAGCTATCTGCAACTACTTGATTTGAAGCAATGACAAAGCTCTGTAAATGAAGATCCGCGGCTAGGGCGGATGCCTCCCGACATGCAATAGCCTCGATCCAGGGTCGCTGGATCATCAACACCATCAATAACCAAAGCACAACTTCCTGCCCTATCTCTACACACTGCCGCAACTGAACCACCGCTTCCTGCCCTAGCACATGCGTCCACATAAATTTTGGCGTAACCCGTAGGGGGGAGGGGCATAGGGCGACTAGGAACAACCGGCTGCACTCAAGACCGAATGTTGGGCTTCTCATCTCTTTTAATACATCCAGGTTGGCAACAAAGCAATTGGCAATTGAGTGGACCATTTGATGGGTTTGAAAAATGCCTTTATGAATTGCCTTGCATCTAGAGGTCCATATCACCCAAAGAGTAACCGATAAACGCACAAAATGATCATGCGACAACAAACCCCGTAGAGAGAAAAACATCCACTGCTTAGCATTGGGCTCCGTCATCACTATGACCTGCTCAACAAGCTCCTCATCAGCAAGGTCCCAAGTGCATCTCGAAGCGGTGCAACTAACCAGTGAGTACCTCCATGACTCCGGTGCTCCACACAAACCACATAAAATGTTTTCCGCGATGTGTCTACGGGCTATAACATCTTCAGTAGGCAATGAATGTTTTGAGAGCCTCCATAGGAACAAATGTCAGGTGCTCGTGTCAGCGAGCCATGCTGCATGGAGCCAAGGAGGCCAAGAAGAAAGAAGAGGCCCAACCATAAGTTTACCGTGCCGCAGTGGACATCCTATATGTCTGGGCCTATGATTATTTGTAGTTTTGCCTTATAAGAGAGTGTAGTAGATGCTCAAAAGGACACCATTTGGTTTCTGAGCAGTCATCCTCATGTTAGTGCTTTGTTTCCTCATGGCGGTGACTCTCGTGAGAGGTTCGAGACTACCTCCCGGCGACTATGTTTCATTGAGAAAAGTGGCAAAGATGAGTGAGGAGGCTTCAGGGTCTGGCTCGGTGACGAGCAACGTTTAGACGATGATGCAGGAACTTGGACTCAAGGAAGAAGATCTCGTGGATGTGGTGGTGGAGGACGAACAACTGCCACCAGAAGCAACCCGCTAGATGGTGATGGCACGGGTGCACGGGGAGAAACCTTACAACTAGTTCTTGAGAAACATGAGTTGCATGGGATCTTACAAAGAAGGTAAAAATTCGGCCTCTCAATACCAATATGTACACGTTACAATTATCATGCCTATGAGACTTTGAACGGGTTATGGAGGAAGGACCGTGAACGTTCTGTGGCAATGTTTGTCGTTCTTGCACCCTATGATGGTTTCACGAAGCCGTCATTAATCCCCCTAGACCCAATTGAGATATGGATTCAAATTCATGATTTACCTGATGGTTACTATCCAATGTTCAAATCACTAGAGGGAACTGTGGGCGGATACATCTATTCTAAACAAAATTCTCAGGACTTTGAGGGCAATTTTTTCAGGGTGGGGATCAGGATTAAAGTGCATGGACCTTTGAAGAATGTTATCTCTAGCCAAGTAGAAGGAGAGGCAAAATTTTAGGGTGAAGTATGAGATGCTGCCAGATTTGTGTGTGGTCATGTCTATAAGGAATGTGGAGATGGAGTTCATCCCCATGCTGCTCCAGTCTTTATGGGGATGAACTCCCCCTTTTCGGTTTAGGGCTTATTTAGAAATTTGAGGTTTCTCGTTTTATAAGTCTTAATTTGATTGTTTTTCATCACATTTTCAGATTTCGAGATGCATTAAATCATTGCATGTAAAGATTAAGAGAAAATTGATCATGCATGTACTTTATGCATGCATGCATTGCACTTAATGCATTGGTAAACATATTTTTTAAGAAAAAAGAGCATTGATTGCTTTTGCAAACCACAAAAAATATTTCACCACTAACTATCTATCTTCTTTGGTGAGATTTTTAAATTGAGCTCTATAGACCAAAAAGGAGATAATATGATAGTCTCACTACATGCAGCCTTATGAAATCTATTATTCTGCCTTCCCCCATTTTTTGTTGATAGCATTTTTTAGAAGTAAAGTACGCCGTAGGGTTTAGCGGGCATCTCCTCTAATGACTCTATTCTTCCTCCTCGATGTTGCCATGCTTCTTCTTTAGCTGCAATGCCACTGAAAATGTTGTGCTCTTGTATCTAAACTCTGAAATGGAGCAGCATCAATCAGTGCCTCCATCAGCCGCCAACTGCTCTGCATCAGGCTCCCTGAAGCACCCGGAGTAGATGCCATACACCTTGTTCAAGTCGGCGGCGCTCGCCGTCCATACATGCCCCGGCGCCGCCCCAGGAAGGCCGCCGTCTGCCGCGATCATCTCCTCGCACCTCTCCTCGACCAGCGCCGCCTCCCGGAGTTTCCCCTCCCGCCACAGGCTCTTCACAAGCAGCGCCTTGGTGGGCGCGTCCGGCGCCACCCCGGCGCCGCGCATTTCGTCGAACAGCTTCACCGCGAGCGCCGCGCGCTCCCGCTTGCAGTAGGCCCTGATCAGCACGGCGTACATGTGCCCGTCGGGCCGCAGCTCGCACTGCCGCACCATCCCGAACAGCCTGTGCACGCCCTGGAGGTCGCCGGCGCCGGCCAGGTGCTCCATCAGCCCCGAGAATGTCTGCAGGTCCGGGAGCACGCCGCGCGTCGCCATCATCTCCTCCAGGAGCTCCGTGGCGTCGCGCCCCCGCCGGCACTTGGCCATCGTCCTCAGCAGCGACGAGCAGAGCAGCGCGAGGTTGGGCCGCGACACGGGGCCGCAGATGGAGTCGGCTTCCCGGAACACCCTCACCGCCGCGTCGGCATTCTTGGAGAGCCCGTAGAAGTCGACGATTAGTCGCACGGTGGCGAACGGGAGGAGGATGCCGTCGTCCCGCACCTTGGCCAGCAGGCGCTCCACCAGGTCGTCGCGGCCGGCGCGGGCGAGGATGGCGGCCATCCTCGCCACGGTGTCGCGGTCGTGCGCGAAGCCGCCGGGGCGGCACGCCACCCAGCAGAAGAACTCCCACGCCGTCCCCGGCTTCCTGAACGCGCGCAGGAGCTTGCACACGAGCCGTGGCGTCCAGACGATCCCGGCGGCCTCCAGCTCCACCACCTCCTTGGGGTCCCAGCCTTCCAGCGCCCTGGCGAGCTCCCGCGGATCCAGCCATGGCTTGAGCGGCGTCTCCTTAGCTCTGGGCGTGTCCTTGCCACCATCCTCTTCCTCCTCGCTGTCTCCCTCGCCGTCCGCGTCGTCCACGGCGTACGGAATCCTAGCATCCGGCGAAAGCTCCTCCACGAAGTCCTGGGTGCCCTCCGTGTGGCCGGCTTCCCTCATGGCGGCGATGGCGGCCCGCGTCTGCGGCCCGGGCATGACGCCGTCGACGGCCGCCATCTCGCGGACCAGCCACCGGAGCTGGTCGAACCTGCCGGCCTCCGCGAGCGCCTCGGCGAGCACGTTGTACTGCCGGGTGGTCCGGCGCGTGCGCAGCGACGGCAGGAGCCGGAACACCTCGAGCGCCTGGTCGACGAACCCCGCGGAGGCGAGGTGGGCGACGACGACGGTGTAGGTGCGCGCGTTGGGGAGCGCGCCCTCGCGGACCATGGCGCCGAACGCGTCCACGGCGGCGGCGTGGTCGCCCGCGCCGGCGTGGAGGCTGATGACGAGGGTGTGCGCCTCGGCGGGGCGGTGCGGGGCGGTCGGGATGGAGGCGAAGGCGGCGAGGGCGGCAGGGCGGTCCCCCGCGGCGGCGAGGAGGCGGAGGCGCGCGAGCGGGGGAGGGGGCAGGGGGAAGGAGGCGAGCAGGGAGCGGAGGTCGGGGAGCGACGCGGGGTTGGCGAGGCGGGAGGCGAGCGCGTGGAAGAGCGGGAGCGGGGCCGGCGAGGGGAGGGCGCGGAAGAAGGAGAGCGCCGCCGCCGGGGTGGGCGCGGCGCGGATGCCGTGGAGCGCGACCACGGGGTCGTCGGGTGGGGGCGGCGGCGGGGAGGAGGAAGGGGAGCGGAGGCGCAGGCGCAGGGAGTCGATGAGGCGCGCGCGGCGGAGGTAGGCGGCGACGCGGCTGCCGGGCGGGGGCATCGCGTGGCGGCGGCGGCGAGACGAGGGACGCCCGAGCTCGTCGTCCCCCCAGCTCAAGATACAGATTTTAGTAAAACTCAAATCATCTGCACCCAACAGTACAGCCACATCACAGGTTAACAGCATTCCATTTCTTCAGTGTTTCATACACTAGATGATTTAAAGCAGACACCATAATTTCTCATGACTTTTCTTCAATTCAGTTTAGTTCATCGTGACTACGTGATTCAATTCTACCATGTTTTCCCTGTACATGTGAATTCAAGAACAGTAGCACATTACACATCATTTAGCACAATACAATTTCAGTCTAAGATACTAGCAGGAGCAGCCAGTTTGAGCAGCAGATCAGTATTGGTTTTGCAAATTGCAACTATGGCCAAGGAGATGCATAGGTCAGCATGCCCAATTCAGTACACCAAATGGTTCCATGGAACAACATTAAAGCCTCATCCCCTGAAGCAGTCATCGCCGCCAATGATGAAGAAACCAGAAAAGCGGGGAACATCGGACCAGTCGGATCCGGTTACAACCTAGGGAATGCCTAGAACTCATTTAGATGAGATATAATTTAGTCTCATTCACCTTGAAAACAATAACAGATACAACCCACATCAGCACACACGCATCTTATAGCATCACATTCAATGGCTATAAAAGATGAATGAGACCAAATTATATCTCATCTAAATGAGTTCTAGCAAAGCTGTACAGCCTATCTGTTTTTCCCTGGTCGAAGCGAAGCTGATCATACATCACATTTGCTGGAGAATCAGATGTGGAGGAAACTCCTTGAAGGTGTGCCGAGGAAACCTCATATGTCGTCTGAGACGATTGCTCTGTCAATCTCTGCAACATGCGCTCCCGGGCGCATCAGGGACAGTAAAGCCTGGGAGTAACCACCAGTCGGGTAGAGAGTTCACTTCAAGTTTCAGTCCCACAAATGGGATGAATGAGCAATAGTTCACCATATGGCTGTGCCAACGGAGTTCATTGTAGACCATGGACATATAAACACGGGATCCATCATCCATGCTACGACTGCCT
The DNA here is from genome assembly GCA_034509565.1 of Triticum monococcum. Taxonomy (NCBI): domain Eukaryota; kingdom Viridiplantae; phylum Streptophyta; class Magnoliopsida; order Poales; family Poaceae; genus Triticum; species Triticum monococcum. The sequence goes on along the minus strand of CM067843.1, from coordinate 68,219,749 downwards.
ACAAGAAAAAATAGAAAACGAGAACCATACTCCTCTGACTGCAGATTTGTGATCTCCATCGCTTCTATAGCAGCCAATGTTAAACTTGTCAGAGGCATGAACTTCTGGAGTCGCTAACCATCACACCCTTTCTTCAGACCACGACCTTATATGACTGAAACACACAAGCCCTGTAATTTTCAAACAAAAGAAGTAAGCAGAGAAATAATGGTCCAAGAATCATTTGTGCAATTGTTCAACTACAGCAGAGGCAGACTGAAGAAAACATGATGAATAGAAGGAACTATGTTACGACTGTCCAACAAGAGGGGCAAAACTGTTTCTGAATCACTCACCAAGCAGGTTTCATCTTGGAGCTGGTCCACCCCTCCTCCTCTTGCTTGGTGACCTTGAATGGACTCTGCTGTTCACTTGTGTATGATCAACCTGGAATCGAGTCCGCTTCTCGCGAACAGGGCCCGACTCATTCTCCTGATCAGGAACCATGGAGTTATTTAACTCATCCTCTGTGTCCCTCTGGCCCTCAGACCCCTGTTCAGCTGCAATAGTTGTTGAATCCGGAACCGCAGCAGCAATGTCGCAAAGTGATGACCCGCCAAGTTCCCCAACAAGTTCTACACACGTTCTAGTGACTCGCTCAATGAAAGCGCTACATTCGCCTCTGGAGCAGCCCTTTTGTGAAGCTGCCTCCTTCGCCAGAATAGTGAGTTTGTCAGTCTGGGATGAAACAAGGAGGTGTCAGAAATATTCATGTGTATGCAGAAGAAGATGATCTGAATCTCTGCGCTTGATAATAGTGTGTGTCGTCATGAGAAAATTAAATACATCTTACAACGAGAATATCTTACCACTGAGTGGATCAGATGAGCTCTGGGGGTGTACCGAAGCTTTGAAGCACGCAAAGAATCTTCATCATCAGCTGTTGCAGTTCGCACGGATGCCCCATCCTGGTGGCCATTACTTATTCTCGGTGTGCAGAGGCGGATACGTGTCGACCGTCTGTACCACCGCAAATAATCCATGTAGTTGGCATGATCGTATGGTCGTTCTTCCATGATAACATGCTGCTCCTTTACTTCCCACATATCCACAAAAGACTTGTGCTTATCTGCCCAATCACTACGGACCTTTCCACGACAACACCTGCAAAATCATCAGAAAACCTTATGGGTGGCTACTGGTACATAATTTCCAACTTCCTCGAATCGAAAACAATCATGCACAGACAACAGAAATATCTTTGGACGTACCAATGGAGTTCCACGCTGGTGTCCCGAAATGGTGGCGGGCATTCCTGATGGAGACCAAATTGACGCATCACTCTCTCCGGTGTGTAAACCTCCACCATAAAGAAAAAAACTAGAGGTGCTTGAGTTAGCCACAAATGAGAATCCTGGGTACATATAGGTGCAAGATGTAGTGTCTTCACGCGGTCCTCCCTATATGGGCTCCAAACAACCTGGTCATCTGTTAATAGGTCGAACTCATTTGTAAAGTGCTCATAGCAACGTGCTGGAGCTGACCGATACGTGCACGCCCCCACAACCCATCTGAGACCAACCGTGGGTCTATCCCTGTCATCCTCTAGCTCATCGACGTTTGGGAATTTCGGCTTTAGCATATCTGGCCTGCCGATTGGGAAGCGCTCCCATGACCAGAACTGAAGGAGCAGAAGGCAACCAGTCAGATTACTTTGATCTGATTGCCTCCTGCAAGCATCACACATTGCCCTGTAGAGATATGCCAGAGTGGCAGAACCCCAACTGTATGAACCAATGTTCTCAAGATCAGCTATCAGCGGAAAGGGATAGACGGTGTACCTATCACCAGAGGCATCAGGAAACAATAGACCACCAACCAGGCTAAGGATGTATGCCCTTGCATGCTGCTTTACGGTCTCCTCGTCGGCATCTTCAGGGCACTTATTAAACTCAGCTCTGACCCATGCAACCCTCAACCCAGGACGGGACTTATCTGAAGGAGGTGCCTTCCCAAGGTAACGCTGGTACAATTCAATGTAGGACTCTGTTTTGTTTACAATGACAGCATGGCCAGAGATAGGTAGCCCAAGAATCATCGCAACATCCTGTAGTGTGATTGTAATCTCACCACAAGGCATGTGAAAAGTGTGTGTCTCAGGTCTCCACCGATCAACTAGTGCAGAGACGAGTGCACGATCAATGGAGGGCAGTCCAGCCCTGCAAATATTCGCCAACCCCATCAACCCAGCTGGCCTAAGGTAACGTTCGTACCGCTTGTCAAACCGAAGAGGCTCACGGTTACGAGGATTGAGCTCACTTAGATGCTGTGCCAAATCAAGGAAACAGAAATCAGTGGACTACCACTATAACACATTTATTTGCATATAAATGATACAGGTTGTCATTGATCTACCTGGCCTGATGCTAAAGCACAGCCACGATGAACCTCGTCATACAGCCCAATTAAAAGAGAGCTAGTTGTATCAACTGTCCCTGAAGCTCCACACTGGTTCTGACCAGACTGAACCTCTTCACCTGCAAACCGCCCACGAATGCCAGCACGGGCCCTGGTGCTCCTTATTCTTCGTAGTCGAGCATGTTGAGAATGAACGGTTGGTGCATTGACGGTCACCATCGAAGGAACAAAAAGAGAAGCACCCTGTTCTGGATCTCGCGGTGGGGTATTCTGATGCTGCGCATCCAGTGGTTCACTGTCCAGCAATGCAGGCTCCGGGGAAACCGGCTCTGGAGATGGACGCTTCTCTGCCTGAACATAAACCTCCAGGCAATTCCAGTCGGTACCATTGAAAACTGCTTTGACATAGTTACTCCAGGACATATCGTCGTCGATAGGCACCATGATGAAGTGCCGATGAGCGCCACCGCCAACATTCGTCCTCCCCTGTGCATGAAGGTCGTGCGTCGTAGGTTCCAGCCCGAGCTTCTTGTACACGGCGTCGATCAGCTCACTGCATGTGGGTGCTGCCTTGAACCATATACCCTGCTCGGAGAGGTCCCCGAATTCCACCCCATTTGGACCCTTCACCAGCTCCCCACCGCTGTAAATTCGCACAAATTTGTCCATTGCCCCTGCCAAACATGAATGCACCCGTTTCAAAGAGTGCCCAAATTTGCAATACAAACGTTATAAACCAAGAAATGCGATTCATGAGCATGTCAGTACTCATTCCGGCAAATCATGGAGCACCAAATTGGACAGCACCAAAAGGAAGTTCGTTCCCCCAATCGAGGCGCCAAGCTCGCTAGAGGAGTCACCATTGCCTAGAACCACTCCAAGGGCGAGAAAGGAAAGAACTAGGATTCGTATTTTAGAATCCAAAGAACTAGGATTCTTGGTCCCAATCACCATAGGCGCCGTTCGTCTCAAGTTCCCCGCTGCTGCAAACCCTAGCTAACCTTTCCCCCAACTTCACTCCCACTGCTAAGCTAAACCAAGGGTGCCCAACGCAACAGCCTAGCTTTGTCCTCGCCGCTCACAGAGGCCGCACCAGCATCCAAAGTGAAATCGGAAGAACTCGTAATTGAAAATCGCCCCCCAAATCTCCGGCGAGTACAGCTCGCGCGAGAGGGCTATGGTGGCTCCGGGGCGAGCGACGGACGAGCGCACCTGTCCGGGAGGGAGGGGCGGAGCTTACCGAAAAAAGGCGCGGAAGGGTTCCGCGGCGGCGCCGACGTCGCCGGGGACGGTGGCGGCGAGTAGGTGGAACTCGCGTCAAGCGTTTGTCACTGCTGCGTTTTTTGGTCTCCGACGCTGGAGTGTTCAGCGTCTACAAAGGAAATGACTAAATGACACATAACTCTCCCGTACATTAAAAAAATCGAGAAAATTCAGAAGTTGTGTCTAGATGAATAAATAAATAGAAATAATAGAGTTAGGACATCTCCTACGCAATCCCTCAAAATGGACAGCTCAGATGTCCGTGGTTATGTTCACAAACACGAATACGAAAGCTGGTCATCCAACTTTATACCTTAAATGTTCATCTTATCAACTTTAAAATAGCATGTGAGCTGCAGTCCTCCAGTCAAATAACCGATCAATTGTGTGTGGTGGCATTTAATTGGTGAAGTGGACGTCCAGACTACCGCAAACATTCCTTAACTTTACTTCCGGTTTATGGACGTGTCCGCAGACAAATACAAGTCCGTGTTGGATACAAACTACGTCCAGACAGTCATATCCGGGCGTATGTAGGTGTGTGAAGATGCCTTTATAAATTAAGCTTATAAACTTGTAAGACATAGTCGGGACAACCAAACACTCAAGACAAGACCACAACCGACTCGGATGCAGCTATGTCAATACAAGTCATTGCTCTAAATCCTCCATAACACTAAGCTTCCTAGTTTTTAAGGCCTCGCAATCAATTGAGGTCTCCGATTGTAATTGGGTCACCTGATTTTGACCGAATCAATAAAAGCTTTCTCATTTAATTATTTTATATTATACACTATGTTTCTTATTTTTTAAGGTTTCACTATTAATTAAGGTCTTTAATTTAGAACTAGGTCATCCAATTTTTACCGGGTCAACAATTTCTCAATGGGCTCTCCTATTTAATTATTTTAATTCACCATGTTTCCTAATTTTAAAGCTCTTTCGTACGTTTGAGGTATTCAATTTTGGATTTGGTTTATGATTTTGATCGGGGCAACGATTTTACAAATCAATCAGCAGCAACCGTCCTATAAAAACATATGAACTCCGTGCATCCTTCTACCACCTAAAAAAAGAAGGGCCACAATGTGATATTATAGCACCAATATAGTACATGCAGTCACATACGCAAAAAATTCACATATGATATATGAGTTGATTTGCGGATGACATATAGTCACACCGAAAGGGCCACCAAATGACTGCATTATAAACAAACATAAAACACATTGCATCAACTCCCCCGTACGCCAAACTAAATATTCCATCAGTTTCAATATATAAGGGGTATTGGTTTTTTGAAATATCAAATTTCTTTAACTTTGACCAAGTTTAGAGCCAAAAATATCGACATCCACGATATTAAACAAAAAAAGGAAATTTATTTCATGACGAATCTAATGACACCGATTTGATATTATATATGTTCATATATTTCTCTATAAATTTGATCAAACTTAAAAAGGTTTGAGTTTTCAAAAAAAGTAATATATCATATTTTTTGAAACAGAGTGAGTAATCTATACCAATATAAAAAGACCCAAAGGGGCAGATCTAAACCATCTTAACCGTCAAATCATGTTATCTAACGGTTCAAATCCCTCCAATGGTGAGCATCAAACACGTTTAACGCTCTAATTACCCACCACTGCCATTGTTTATAAACACGTTTTGACTCAACGTTATCCCATGAAATCTGCCATGTAATTAATATCCTACCATTCCCGCAAAAAAGTAATTGATATACTACTAAATACCAGCATGCAACAGATATATTTTACCTAATATAACATGCAACTAATATACTACCTAATATAAACGTGCATTGCACGTACATTATTACTAATTTTTTTAAGAATCCTAACAATAATAACGGCGCAGCAAAGCGCGCCCAACCCTTCTAGTTTTATTAGATGCCTGAAGAAGATATATGAACCAAAAACATCGGTAAAGGCCACAAGGGGGGTTTGTCACTGCCAGGCCTAATTTGGTTGCAAGGCGGGAAGTATCCAAGGGCTCTAATCCCCTTCGGGGGTATTTCCATGGCCACAAGGATCCTCTCCCACCATGGGGAGATCACCATGCCAATTTGGATGACAGGGGAGAGGAGATGATATCACGTCCAGAAAAATGATAGGGCAGTGTGAAAATTCTTAGAAAAAATATAATATTCAAAAATAATGAAAATTGACTCTAGTTTCTTTTCAGAAACATCATATCAATTCAGAAGTAACTAAAAATTTGTATATTTCCTTCAAAAATCTAGGAAATTCAGGAAGGTACAAGATACTCAGGAAGGTAGAGAATAACTCTGGAATTTTAAGGGGAAAACAGGAAATACACACAAATCAGCAAAAAAGAAAAACACTTCAACCCAATCACAGACATTAACCATGAGTTACACATGTCAATTCGCACAAATAATATAACACTACTGAGGTGTGCTAATCATAGTTTTAACATCGAAAATGCAAACTACGGCTAGAAATCCAGCAAGAATAGCATTTTGTTCCATCAAGCTCATGTGTGACTGATCCATAGCAAAATGTCTTCTTCTTGAAATAGTTACTCTACTAAAACTTCCACCATCAACTTCTTTGAACATTTTTATCGGCTAACTTTAGCAAACCTACAAAGCAAAAAAAACAACATTATTGTTACTACACAATATCAGATTTTTCATTTATATGCATTTTTTTGCAAAGAAACAGATGCAAAGATCATAAAATGCTATTTTCACTGAGAATAATCTGTAGGAAAACTTAAAAACCTAACAATATATGGATTCGTGTTTTATGTGCTTGTATGGTCGTTAGTATGTGTTCTCTGTGGATACATATGTAATGGAATGACATCTGAAAAAGTGTCATAGTTTTTGCCAGAATTTTAGTTTGCCTTGTGATTTTTTTTTCTGCTGAGATGCCACCTTTTGACGGGCCATGTTGAATTTCAATGTTTGGTTCGGGCCCATTCTTGAGTTGTAAATAAGCTCTCTATCATTTCATTACGGGTATCAATCCAGTGGGCGGTCGAACAAGGATGATATGAATTACCGAAGAAATAGAATTATAGAAATGTAGTATGCAATATCAAAATGTATCCCCTTATGTAAAATGAATTAACTTTTTCATACCATAAAGCTTTCCTTCATGAAACTCTCCATTGTCCGTACCAGCTTGATATTTATATACATACACTATAATATAGAAAAACATCAAACAAGCAAATAACAACCGAGCAATTAGTTAAAAAATTAGCGGTTAAAATTTTAACATCATCGCATACAGGATTTCCTACAAAATCTCTCAGAAGGCGTGGCTAGTACCTTATTTCTAAAGTTAGTCCAACCGGATGCCGTTGGTGTCACTGGGAGGCACGTCATCCTCTGCAAGCTTGTCGATGAGCATCTCCATCGTCTCAATGTACCTAGGCATGTAATGGTCCCTTATCATCGATCTGTCGAGTCGGATCTTGTTGTACATGTCGCGAGGGGTCTCGTAGAGGGCAACACCCTCACTCTGGCTGCCTTGCTCTTCTGATTTTGGCAATGCAACCATGTGCATGATTCTTCCTGGGGGGTACAACTGGCAATGCCGAGGTGCTTGAGAGGCACTCGACGGTGATCGCAGGGCTTCCAGGAGCTGCTCCATGTGTTCTCCATCTGTTCCTTTCCCAGCTTCATCAAAAGCTTGACTCTTTGTAGCAACATATGGCCAGCAGGATAGGGCAGAATGTTTCTTCACTACTTCATGCACGCCCTCTGAATGCTTCATCTCACCCTGGATTTGTAAGCCAAATTAACTCGGCACATGATAAAATACAAAATGAACCTCTGATGTTGCATCACCAGTTCTTTTTATGTTTGAAAAAGAAATCTAGTACCTCAGCAGTCCAAGATTGCAGCATATCGACATTTGCAACCTTAGAACTTGGACTGGATACAAAAGGAATGTAGGATCGCATGAGGTCTACAGAGTGATTCATAAAACTCAGGAGTCTTTTCTGCTGAATACGTTCCTGGAGACTATGTGCCCAGGATGATGCCATAACCTGCAGAGATTCCATAACAAATGCAAACGTATGATCTATGATGCTTCTGCGCTAATAAATTGTGTTTACGGCATATACATTTTTTGCTTTTATTTTAACCACTAATTGTTGTTCACCATGAAATGAAATGAAAAATTCTAAGAGAGACAACCAACTCATTGTATTTTAGATATGGATGGTACCTTTGTACGGAGTTCAGCGGCTGAGACCTTGCCAAAAGATGGGACCAGATCATTTCTATTGACAACAGTGGTGACGAAGTCTTTGCTGGACTCAGCCAAGTCCCAGCTCATGCAAGCAGCTGGACAGTAGTATTTTAGATATTAGCTGCTTCGTTTCAGGCTAGTGATTCTTTAGCACATCAACTGAGTAGCAGGTCTGTTGCTTCGGGTGACAATGTCAATGCCGGTGTTCAGCATACTTAAGCTTTTAGTATTCACTAGCAAGATGCCCATGCGTTGCACGGAACATCAAGATGCATTTATATGAGTAGTTTATCTTGTGAGAGAAAAGGATAAACGAGAGAAAGCCTTATTTGCAAATGTGAAGAGGGGTGTGGGTATCTTTTTGCAAAATTGTCATAGTTTCCTTCCTATTCGTCAGATAGAAATCGGACGGCCTATATTGCAGGATGGCAGGCACACCATCATCACCAACTCTGTTTTTTATAAGAGTAGAGATTTTGTATTTGTGCGAGTAATGATTCCACGCAGACCTTTCTTGAAATGAACGATTGTTTCTTAACAGTGCAAGTGGTGCATCATTGTTACGTACACCCTCTCTATTCCTAAATGTAAGATGTTTTTGCAGTTAAAAGTGTCTTACATTTAGGAACAGGTAGTACTCCCTCCGTCCCAAAATAAGTGTAGCTGATTTAGTACAAAGTTAGTACAAACTTGTATTAAATCAATGACACTTATTTTGGGATGGAGGGAATATTAGATTGACATGCTGTGTTTTTCTCTATATCCATTTGTTTAAAGGTCGATTTTCAATCTGGAATTGACTACAGTACAATACCTGGTCCAAAGGCAATACATGAAGCTGATGATAACTTCTTGTTCTCACGTAGTATGTATGTTAAAATAGCTGCAATAGCAGCACCCATTGAATGTCCAATGATCTAAAATGAAAGAACGATGATATTATTTTAGTTAGCAAAAATCTTGATGCAGCTTATGTCATCTGCCTTACCTTACAGTGTCAAATATGTGCCACTTTACTGTGAAAGTTGACTCATACTACCAAGAGAAATACTCCGTCCGATCCAAATTACTTAGTCGCTCAAATGGATGTGTATCAAAAATAACATTCAGACTAGGCTAACTCAGTAAGGTCTTCTACAGCTCTAGTTTTGTAAAGCATTTGAATGGAAATCACATTTTCGGAGGTTCAGGAAATATATTTTTTTGAGCCAAAAATATTTAGTTACTTACCTTAATTTTGTAGTCTGGAAATCGCTCGACTGCTCTGCTGAGGCAGGGAATGGCCTGATCCGCAACCCAGCGAGCTGCTGCAACCATTCCACAATGTGCATGCCCAACAACTATACAGGATCCACGGCCTTCTTGTGACACAGCATGATGAAACGGAACCTCTGCAGCAGTTGCCGCCGTCAGGCGATCCTTAACACTGATAGCTCCCCGGATAAAAAGGAGGAAGCATCTGGTACTTTCGTCACGAACAACCGTGAACGCGGGCTTCATAAGCTGCATAGCCGCACAAGATTTACTCTATAAGACATTTCCAGTTCACAATCTGTGCTAAGATGATCAGAAATTTGGCTCAGTGTGATACATACATACCTTTGCCTTGGACTTCCTTATGAGAATATCATTCTGCTCATATCCACCAAACTCTAGGAACACTTCATAATGCTCCTTTGAGAAGAACATGCAGAGTCTCAGGTACCTGAGAAGTACAATCAGCTCCTGCCTTACTGCATGACCTTCCAAGGGCACACAATTGCCACTTCTATACTCATGCTGCAGATTTCCCTGGAGAAATGAATAGTTAATCAGAGAAAAAGCAATACATTTTCTTCAACCAAATCATGTCAATGAAATTGGTTTGGTAAAGGTCATGGGTTCACCATAAGTAACAAACCAATCAGAACCATGCTGCTGAGCTGAATGCCTCGACTTCCTATCCCCTGACGACTGGTGGTTGTGGCGAGACGGCGTCTGAGGGAAAGAAACCTCGCCGTGGAAGGCTCGAGGGCATGAAGATCTGCAGATCTAGTATCTACATCCACACTCTCTTGGGCATACAAGAATCCTTTTTTGGAATATGCGTGGTTTCGGTGCTAGGGGGCGTGCAACCACCTGCATGACTACATTAGAAATGAGAACACTGACCTTCTATATCGAAAAAAGCTCGTGTCGCGCTTTATATACAACTCAACACAGGCAACTCCACACCACCACACACACTCAAGGCAAGATATACACAAGGGTAATTAAGAGCAACAACATGACCCCCTACTACCCCAAGCAATATAATCTACATGTAGGTAGATAGGGCACTGCTTGAGAACTCTGGGGTCCTCCATGGTGAACAAGCCACCGCGAAGATACAAAGTTGTGCATGACGAGCTGAGTGCTCTAAGACGGCGCCTTCAGAAAGGATATGACACCGGAGTGTTGCCACTGCCTGATCTAGGGATCAAGGTTTCCCCGGGAGCAACAAAGGGGGTGAAGAGGAACCACGACGACGCCTTCAAGAAGGATACGACACCCACAAGCGCCGCCTCCGTCGACCTATCAAGGCTAAAGAAGGTTTTCACCCCGGCAAGCCCCCTTCATCACCAAGACAGAGTACACCAAGCCACGCTCGCTGCACCACCGCCACCCGTCGCACACATGACACCACGCCTCCCACACGACCATGACAACCAGCCAATACCCGAGCCATGAGCTCCGCCCACGAGCACCATGACTCCAATCACCAACGCACTGCCCTGGCATCCATTACCCCTACACCACCTCACCGTAGACTTGACGCCACGATGACCAAAGAGACGAGCGGAAAGGCCCCTCCTTCCCCATCCGTGGACAGCCCCAGCTCCAAGACCCTCCTGGGCTGGCTAGATCTAGCCCCCACCGCTCCACCCCGCCCTGCCCGGGCAAAGGGCGAGCTCCCTAGTGGGTTATCCCAAAGGAACAATCCCAAACAAGTCTTATTTGATAAGGTCAAAAAGCTTCGAAGTGTGGCTGATTTCTCTGGGTTAGATGCCACCAGCACTAGTAGAAAAAGGCCCATTAGTCCCGGTTCTGGAACCGGGATTAAAGGGTCGGTAGTAAAGCCTCCTCCCCTAGTCCCGGTTCTGTTACGAACCGGGACTAAAGGCCCTCCACGTGGCCGCTGTCTGGAGGTCCACCTTTAGTCCCGGACCAACCGAGACTAAAGGAAATTTTACAAATTTTTTATTTTTTTATATTTTTTGATTTTCAAATTTTTAAATTATTTTACAATTTAATCTCTAATCACCCCTCATCACTGCTCAATTTAACCTCTAATCTCTAATCACCCCTCATCATTCCAAATTATCTAACTTCTAGGCCGGTAACCCATCCTCTCCGGGTTCTATTCCCCCTCGTTTCCAAGTCTGCACTTGTTGTTTTCCTGACAATAGTAAGATGTCCATCCTATTAACCCTCGGGAGTTTAGCTTGAGCATGAAGTCACACGTTTCACTGTTTGAGTTTGAAACTATTATTCTAAAAAACAATAATTATTTAGTAACACTAATATTTCTTGAGTAAGTAGTTTGACCATTGTTTGACGACCACAGTTTGGCCAGATTTGACCAAAATTCAAAAAAATGAAATAATTATTTAGTAACACTAATACTTCTTGAATAAGTAGTTTGACCTGATTTAACCAAAATTCAAAAAAACTGAAATTTGGGCATATCTTTTTTCCTTTAAGAATTTGAGGATTCTAAAAATTTGCAAACAGGTCGTAGGCCGTCAAAATCGGATGCGGATTTTCGTGCTGAACATTTTGATATATTATACGTTCTTTTCCGACATCGTATGCAAAAGTTATAGCCGTTTTACTTTTTCGTAACACTTTTTCGCAAAACATGTCCAAATTTAAGGTTTTTTAATTTTCCTAACTAGTAGATGTAGTTACTACGTCTCAAAGGATTTTTTTTAAGTTTTTATCATTTTCTTTTGTTTTTTTCAAAACTGAAATGGTGATACACGCGAGGGGGGTAGAGTTTGAGAAATAGATCCTTTAGTCCCGGTTTGAAACACGAACCGGGGCTAAAGGGCCCATTTGAACCGGGATTAATGCCTCTCGAACCAGGACTAATGCACATTAGTCCTGGTTCGTAATGCAATCGGGACTAATATGTATATTGCGCTGTGACCAAAACCCTGTTTTCTACTAGTGCAGATGGCAACAACGATATGATCTGGAAGCGGACTTGGTGTCCATTCATCATCAAAAGGAAAACTACTGGAAACAAAGGGGCCGCCTTAATTGGATCTTCAAGGGCGACACTAAAACGGCTTACTTCCATGGACTTTCCAACGGTTGCAGACGTCGCTGCTACATTGATCTGCTGATCATTAATGATGTCATGGTCACCGACCCCCATGTAGTTACTGCTCACATCTACAAATTTTACTCCTCTTTGCTTAGCTTTCAGCATCCTTCCAACTTCCTGTCTGACCCTCAAGCTTGGGGTCCTGATCGTTGTACTTTTTACGTTGATAACGATGTCTTGATGATTCCTCTCTTGTGGATAAGGCTATTTCTTCCTCCAATTTCTCTTGGGCTCCTGTCCTGACGCCAGCGTTTTGGGTACCGAGCGAAATTTCACGATCTCGCGCGGTTACTGTCGCCCCTCGAGGAACACTCATACCGAGCAAAAAATCTCGAATATTTTGAAATTTTTGAATTCAAACGCTCACTGACCAATTAAATAAGCCGCATCTCTTCTATACAAACAGAACTGGTAGTGGCTTAGTTGCGAAGGCGTACTTTCCTTAGCACCTAGTCGCAGGTTCGAGTCTGGCCTCGCGCAGGTTTACTTCTTTTAGAAAAAAAGCAAAAGTTCAAAAATGCTGCAATGACCCGCGTTCGAACTCGCGACGTACGAGAAAGCTGTAGCTGCGGTCCACTAACCAATACGCCAGAAAATGGTTGGTGATACTTATGAGTAAAATGCTTAGTATATCGACATAAAAAATATTTGAATTCAAATTTCGATAAATTTCACCCGAGTTTTTTTTCAGAATTTGGCGGTTACCGTGGTAACCGCAAATTCTGGTGACCCTCGAGAAAAAAAGACCGGTTAGGATCCAAAACCTTGCCTGACGCTTCTTGATTCCGTTCTTTAAGAAGTTTTGGGGTTGCTTAAGACCCTCCTATATAAAATTGTGGAGGGTTTCTATTTGGGAACGATGGATATTAAAGGCCTAAATTATGCGATACTTATGCTCATTTCAAAAGTTAAGGGTGTTGATAACATCCACCTTTTCAGACCCATCATTCTTGTTAACAGTATCCTTTGAACTACATGGAACTGGTCCATGACATCCACACCCGGGGCACGAGGTGGTCATCCTCAAGCTTGATTTCGAAAAAGCCTATGATTGTATTCATTGGTCTTTCCTTCGTGATATTCTCTTCACTAGAGGTTTCGATCCTGGCTATGCTCACCGCGTAATGCAACTAATTTGTGATGCACACTGCCATCTTCATCAACAGAGTTATGGGCCCCTATTTCAAGAATGGTTGTGGCTTGAGACAAGGCGATCCCATAACATAAGTAGATCTGTTCAGTTCTAAAGTACTTCGAAATGGACACCAATTTTTCAGGGGTTCTTTCATGAGTAAATAAAATGAGCAAAGTAAGGTTATGTCCTTGATCACCATGCATGTATCTACCATGTTAGTCAGTTCTACATTATGCAACTCGTATATAAATTCATCATGCATTGATCTGTCAGAAAAACACCGAGGAGACAACATTTTTAAGGGTCAAAATCACCCGTGGCCAATCATAACAAACAAAAGCATGTGTCTCATGATTAGCCAATCATACAGTAACAATTAACAAACAAAATCATGATCTAAGCAAAATCAAGCGAGGCGTGTCCTTTCCTCAATTCGCGATGAGCAAGCAGAAACGGCTGGCACTGCGACTGTTCCAGCAGATGGAAACATTTGATTTGATTTCGTGGCGTGGTGATCAGATCACTCACCTGGAGGCGCATGTAGTGGCTGATCCCGAAGGCGATGTCCCCGAACGGCCACTTCCCCAGCGTCTCGCCGTACGCGAACCTCACCGTCCTCGCCGCCACGGCCGCGGCTTCCCTCCAGCTCGCCGGCGCGCTCTCCGGCCACCTCGCCTCGCTCTCGCCGTCGACGCCCCTCCGCCCGTGCCGCCTCCTTGGCGCCTCCTCCGCGCCGTCGGGGGACAGCCGTCCGGAGAGCACGACGTAGACCAGCGCCGCCGTCCCCGCCGCTGACGATGCCATTGCCACCCCCTTGGCCCCCATTCTGGGCGTGCGGCGGCGGGAGGAATTAAGCAACGTTCATCAAAATACCATTTCCCTCTTCATGCATGTGTATGGGCAGGCTGGGAAATCCGAACACCATGGCAGGAGCATATCCGGGGTGCTGATGCTGATGCTGTGAAGAACAGTTTTTGGATATTCTGCGTGTCGGGCTCCGTTACCAGTTCGGTCACGTTTAGCTATTGGGACTTGGGAACCAGAATTGAGACCCAAGTGCCAAGGGCACATACAACCAGTAGCCAATCTCGCGTGACAATGGTGAGCAGGCTTAAAACATCAAATTTCTAAGCCCAATTGCAAGTGCATGGGATGTCGCTTGTAAAGCACCTCGGTATAATTATCAAGGGAAAAAGTCTAAAACAAACCTTGAACTTGTAGACGAAGGCTAAGTCAAACCTTTCACTTGTAATCCCTGAAATCACCTCACCGAACTCTTCAATCTCGGTCTATTTTAAACCTTGAGCGCTTTGCCAAACAGGTCTAGGATTTGGTTGCCACCGCACGCGACTGGGCCGGCCCACAATGCATGAAGCATGGACCTGGCAGGGATTTCGCTGCGACTGGACGCGTACAGTGAGTTGAACTTGCGACCTGGCGGTGCAAAACTCGTGTTGCTTGCCACTTCCCCTGAAAGCTACTTATGATGATAGAGAAGAGCGACTGTACTTAACATATCGGAACGTCGAGATTTGGAAGCATCTTGGAAATTTTACGAAACATTTCTTGAAAATTGTCAACAATTTTTTGAAATCCGATGTTTTCGGGATTATGACCCTTTTTTTCAAAACACAAAAAAAATTGAAAACATGAACCCTTTTTAAATCAACGAAAAATTTGAAAGTGCAAGAAAAATTTGAAAAAAACTGATTTTTTTAAGCCTGAACAAAATTTTAAAGTGAGGACAAGTTTGAAACATGAACAAATATTTGAAAATCTGTTCCCATTTTTAACAAAATAGAAAGTTCTCGCACTTTATTTTTTTGAGGTTTCAAAATCTGTTCCCATTTTTATATAAAAAGATGTACGTTTCAAAACAATTCTTGTTTGAAAAAAAAATCATACTTTAATATTTTCCCAGGTTTCAAAAATTCTTGGAGCTTTCAAAAATATGTTGGTTTTTTTCAAAAAGTGTTCACACTTTAGAAATGTTCAGGTTTCAAAAATAGTTCTGGTTTTCAAAATTTCTTTGTCTTTTCCAAAAAAATATGTTCATTCCGTTTTTTTTGAAAATTTTCAAGAAAAAGTCTCGAAAGAAAATTAAAAAAAAATTCACTCGATGTCGATGTTGTGGTATGAGATTAAATAATTCCATGCTTCTCATTTGTCACTAAATGGCATTGGTTAGGTTGGCTAGCGGGATAAAAAATTTAAATTGCCTTTTACGAAAAGGAAAATCACGAGAGCAACTAGTTAACGAGTGCTCCTTCGGGAGCCTCACAACGATCAGCGCCACTTGGCGCGCTCTTAGCCGCCCGTCACGTGTCGCGCTCTGGGCGTTTCCTCCAAACTTTTTTTTCATGCACGCTTTTTTTGGCTTTTTAAGGGTTTTTCCTGTTTTTTACGATGTTTCGATTTTCCACCGGTCTTTCTTAACTTTTGGACCCAAAAAAATTCAAAAAAAATTGCGTGAAAAAACGTGTTTCCTTTTTTTTCTTTCGGGCCGTGCCTCTCGGAAACAAAAAAAAACCGTGTTTTCCCTACCGCAAGAAAAAAAAGAGGAAAAACACACTTCCTAGTCGTGTGGACTGTAGCCAGACCTGCCGACAATCCCATTGAAAACAAAGTAAGGCTCAAAATGGACCGGGATCAGAGAGTTAGGTGTGCTGATTTCTGAAAGAAATATGCCCTAGAGGCAATAATAAAGTTATTATTTATTTCCTTATATCATGATAAATGTTTATTATTCATGCTAGAATTGTATTAACCGGAAACATAATACATGTGTGAATACATAGACAAACAGAGTGTCACTAGTATGCCTCTACTTGACTAGCTCGTTAATCAAAGATGGTTATGTTTCCTAACCATGAACAAAGAGTTGTTATTTGATTAACGAGGTCACATCATTAGTTGAATGATCTGATTGACATGACCCATTCCATTAGCTTAGCACCCGATCGTTTAGTATGTTGCTATTGCTTTCTTCATGACTTATACAAGTTCCTATGACTATGAGATTATGCAACTCCCGTTTGCCGGAGGAACACTTTGGGTGCTACCAAACGTCACAACGTAACTGGGTGATTATAAAGGAGTACTACAGGTGTTTCCAATGGTAGATGTTGGGTTGGCGTATTTCGAGAATAGAATTTGTCACTCCGATTGTCGGAGAGGTATCTCTGGGCCCTCTCGGTAATACACATCACATAAGCCTTGCAAGCATTATAACTAAGATGTTAGTTGTGAGATGATGTATTACAGAACAAGTAAAGAGACTTGCCGGTAACGAGATTGAACTAGGTATTGGATACCGACGATCGAATCTCGGGCAAGTAACATACCGATGACAAAGGGAACAACGTATGTTGTTATGCGGTCTGACCGATAAAGATCTTCGTAGAATATGTACGAGCCAATATGGGCATCCAGGTCCCGCTATTGGTTATTGACCGGAGACGTGTCTCGGTCATGTCTACATTGTTCTCGAACCGTAGGGTCCGCACGCTTAACGTTACGATGACAGTTATTATGAGTTTATGCATTTTGATATACCGAAGGTTGTTCGGAGTCCCGGATGTGATCACGGACATGACGAGGAGTCTCGAAATGGTCGAGACATAAAGATTGATATATTGGAAGCCTATATTTGGATATCGGAAGTGTTCCGGGTGAAATCGGGATTTTACCGGATTACCGGAAGGTTACCGGAACCCCCCGGGAGCCATATGGGCCTTCATGGGCCTTAGTGGAAAGGAGAAAAGGGGCAGCCCATAGGTGGCCGCGCGCCCCCCTTCCCTTAGTCCTATTAGGACTAGGAGAAGGGGCCGGCCCCCCCTCTCTCTCTTTCCCCCCTTGGGAATCCTAGTTGGAATAGGATTGAGGGGGGGAGTCCTACTCCCGGTAGGAGTGGGACTCCTCCTACGCCCTCTCCCTGGCCGGCGCACCCCTCCCCCTTGGATCCTTTATATACGGGGGCAGGGGGCACCTCTAGACACACAAGTTGATCCTTGGTGATCGTTCCTTAGCCGTGTGCGGTGCCCCCTACCACCAAATTCCACCTCGATCATATTGTTGCAGTGCTTAGGCGAAGCCCTGCGTCGGTAATACATCAAGATCGTCACCACGCCGTCGTGCTGACGGAACTCTTTCTCGACGCTTTGCTGGATCGGAGCCCGAGGACCGTCATCGAGATGAACGTGTGCTAAGAACTCGGAGGTGCCGGAGTAACGGTGCTTGGATCGGTCGGATCGGGAAGACGTACGACTACTTCCTCTACATTGTGTGATCGCTTCCGCAGTCGGTCTGCGTTGGTACGTAGACAACACTCTCCCCTCTCGTTGCTATACATCACCATGATCTTGCGTGTGCGTAGGAATTTTTTTGAAATTACTACGTTCCCCAACAGTGGCATCCGAGCCTAGGTTTTATGGTTTGATGTTATTTGCATGAGTAGAACACAAGTGAGTTGTGGGCGATACAAGTCATACTGCCTACCAGCATGTCATACTTTGGTTCGGCGGTATTGTTGGACGAGACGGCCCGGACCAACATTACGCGTACGCTTACGCGAGACCGGTTCCCTCGACGTGCTTTGCACATAGATGGCTTGCGGGCGACTGTCTCTCCAACTTTAGTTGAACCAAGTGTGGCTACGCCCGGTCCTTGAGAAGGTTAAAACGGAGTCTATTTGACAAACTATCGTTGTGGTTTTGATGTGTAGGTGAGATGAGTTCTTGCTTAAGCCCGTAGCAGCCACGTAAAACTTGCAACAACAAAGTAGAGGACGTCTAACTTGTTTTTGCAGGGCATGTTGTGATGTGATATGGTCAAGGCATGATGCTAAATTTTATTGTATGAGATGATCATGTTTTGTAACCAAGTTATCGGCAACTGGCAGGAGCCATATGGTTGTCACTTTATTGTATGCAATGCAATCGCGATGTAATGCTTTACTTTATTACTAAGCGGTAGTGATAGTCGTGGAAGCATAAGATTGGCAAGACGACAATGATGCTACGATGGAGATCAAGGTGTCGCGCCGGTGACGATGGTGATCATGACGGTGCTTCGGAGATGGAGATCACAAGCACAAGATGATGATGGCCATATCATATCACTTATATTGATTGCATGTGATGTTTATCCTTTTATGCATCTTATCTTGCTTTGATTGACGGTAGCATTATAAGATGATCTCTCACTAAATTATCAAGAAGTGTTCTCCCTAAGTATGCACCGTTGCCAAAGTTCGTCGTGCCCAGACACCACGTGATGATCGGGTGTGATAAGCTCTACGTCCATCTACAACGGGTGCAAGCCAGTTTTGCACACGCAGAATACTCAGGTTAAACTTGACGAGCCTAGCATATGCAGATATGGCCTCGGAACACAGAGACCGAAAGGTCGAGCGTGAATCATATAGTAGATATGATCAACATAACGATGTTCACCATTGAAAACTACTCCATCTCACGTGATGATCGGTTATGGTTTAGTTGATTTGGATCACGTGATCACTTAGAGGATTAGAGGGATGTCTATCTAAGTGAGAGTTCTTAAGTAATTTGATTAACTGAACTTAAACTTATCATGAACTTAGTACCTGATAGTATCTTGCTTGTTTATGTTGATTGTAGATAGATGGCTCGTGCTGTTGTTCCGTTGAATTTTAATGCGTTCCTTGAGAAAGCAAAGTTGAAAGATGATGGTAGCAATTACACGGACTGGGTCCGTAACTTGAGGATTATCCTCATTGCTGCATAGAAGAATTACGTCCTGGAAGCACCGCTGGGTGCCAGGCCTGGTGCTGGAGCAACACCAGATGTTATGAACGTCTGGCAGAGCAAAGCTGATGACTACTCGATAGTTCAGTGTGCCATGCTTTACGGCTTAGAATCGGGACTTCAACGACGTTTTGAACGTCATGGAGCATATGAGATGTTCCAGGAGTTGAAGTTAATATATCAAGCAAATGCCCGGATTGAGAGATATGAAGTCTCCAATAAGTTCTATAGCTGCAAGATGGAGGAGAACAGTTCTGTCAGTGAGCATATACTTAAGATGTCTGGGTATAATAATCACTTGATTCAATTGGGAGTTAATCTTCCGGATGATTGCGTCATTGACAGAATTCTCCAATCACTGCCACCAAGCTACAAGAGCTTCGTGATGAACTATAATATGCAAGGGATGAACAAGACTATTCCCGAGCTCTTCGCAATGCTGAAAGGTGCGGAGGTAGAAATCAAGAAGGAGCATCAAGTGTTGATGGTCAACAAGACCACTAGTTTCAAGAAAAAGGGCAAAGGGAAGAAGAAGGGGAACTTCAAGAAGAACAGCAAGCAAGTTGCTGCTCAGGAGAAGAAACCCAAGTCTGGACCTAAGCCTGAAACTGAGTGCTTCTACTGCAAGCAGACTGGTCACTGGAAGCGGAACTGTCCCAAGTATTTGGCGGATAAGAAGGATGGCAAGGTGAACAAAGGTATATGTGATATACATGTTATTGATGTGTACCTTACTAGAGCTCGCAGTAGCACCTGGGTATTTGATACTGGTTCTGTTGCTAATATTTGCAACTCGAAACAGGGACTACGGAATAAGCGAACACTAGCAAAGGACGAGGTGACGATGCGCGTGGGAAACGGTTCCAAAGTCGATGTGATCGCGGTCGGCACGCTACCTCTACATCTACCTTCGGGATTAATATTAGACCTAAATAATTGTTATTTGGTGCCAGCGTTGAGCATGAACATTATATCTGGATCTTGTTTAATGCGAGACGGTTATTCATTTAAATCAGAGAATAATGGTTGTTCTATTTATATGAGTAATATCTTTTATGGTCATGCACCTTTGAAGAATGGTCTATTTTTGATGAATCTGGATAGTAGTGATACACATATTCATAATGTTGAAACCAAAAGATGCAGAGTTGATAATGATAGTGCAACTTATTTGTGGCACTACCGTTTAGGTCATATCGGTGTAAAGCGCATGAAGAAACTCCATACCGATGGGCTTTTGGAACCACTTGATTATGAATCACTTGGTACTTGCGAACCGTGCCTCATGGGCAAGATGACTAAAACACCGTTCTCCGGTACTATGGAGAGAGCAACAGATTTGTTGGAAATCATACATACCGATGTATGTGGTCCGATGAATATTGAGGCTCGTGGCGGATATCGTTATTTTCTCACTTTCACAGATGATTTAAGCAGATATGGGTATATCTACTTAATGAAACATAAGTCTGAAACATTTGAAAAGTTCAAAGAATTTCAGAGTGAAGTTGAAAATCATCGTAACAAGAAAATAAAATTTCTACGATCTGATCGTGGAGGAGAATATTTGAGTTACGAGTTTGGTGTACATTTGAAGAATTGTGGAATAGTTTCGCAACTCACGCTACCCGGAACACCACAGCGTAATGGTGTGTCCGAACGTCGTAATCGTACTTTACTAGATATGGTACAATCTATGATGTCTCTTACTGATTTACCGCTATCGTTTTGGGGATACGCTTTAGAGACGGCCGCATTCACGTTAAATAGGGCATCATCAAAATCCATTGAGACGACGCCTTATGAACTGTGGTTTGGCAAGAAACCAAAGTTGTCGTTTCTTAAAGTTTGGGGCTGCGATGCTTATGTGAAAAAGCTTCAACCTGATAAGCTCGAACCCAAATCGGAGAAATGTGTCTTCATAGGATACCCAAAGGAGACTGTTGGGTACACCTTCTATCACAGATCCGAAGGCAAGACATTCGTTGTTAAGAATGGATCCTTTCTAGAGAAGGAGTTTCTCTCGAAAGAAGTGAGTGGGAGGAAAGTAGAACTTGACGAGGTAACTGTACCTGCTCCCTTATTGGAAAGTAGTACATCACAGAAAACCGTTTCTGCGACACCTACACCAATAAGTGAGGAAGCTAATGATGATGATCATGAAACTTCAGGACAAGATACTACTGAACCTCGTAGATCAACCAGAGCAAGATCCGCGCCAGAGTGGTACGGTAATCCTGTTTTGGAAATCATGCTACTAGATCATGATGAACCTACGAAGTATGAAGAAGCGATGGTGAGCCCAGATTCCGCAAAGTGGCTTGAAGCCATGAAATCTGAGATGGGATCCATGTATGAGAACAAAGTATGGACTTTGGTTGACTTGCCCGATGATCGGCAAGCAATTGAGAATAAATGGATCTTCAAGAAAAAGACTAGCGCCGACGGTAATATTACTGTCTATAAAGCTCGACTTGTCGCAAAAGGTTTTCGACAAATTCAAGGGGTTGACTACGATGAGACCTTCTCACTCGTAGCGATGCTTAAGTCTGTCAGAATCATGTTAGCAATTGTCGCATTTTATGATTATGAAATTTGGCAGCTGGATGTCAAAACTGCATTCCTGAATGGATTTCTGGAAGAAGAGTTGTATATGATGCAACCAGAAGGTTTTGTCGATCCAAAGGGAGCTAACAAAGTGTGCAAGCTCCAGCGATCCATTTATGGACTGGTGCAAGCCTCTCGGAGTTGGAATAAACACTTTGATAGTGTGATCAAAGCATTTGGTTTTATACAGACTTTTGGAGAAGCTTGTATTTACAAGAAAGTGAGTGGGAGCTCTGTAGCATTTCTGATATTATATGTGGATGACATATTGCTGATTGGAAATGATATAGAATTTCTGGATAGCATAAAGGGATACTTGAATAAAAGTTTTTCGATGAAAGACCTCGGGGAAGCTGCTTACATATTAGGCATAAAGATCTATAGAGATAGATCAAGACGCTTGATTGGACTTTCACAAAGCACATACCTTGACAAGATTTTGAAGAAGTTCAAAATGGATCAAGCAAAGAAAGGGTTCTTGCCTGTGTTACAAGATGTGAAGTTGAGTCAGACTCAATGCCTAACCACTGCAGAAGATAGAGAAAAAATGAAAGATGTTCCCTATGCTTCAGCCATAGGCTCTATCATGTATGCAATGCTGTGTACCAGACCTGATATGTGCCTTGCTATAAGTTTAGCAGGGAGGTACCAAAGTAATCCAGGAATGGATCACTGGACAGCGGTCAAGAACATCCTGAAATACCTGAAAAGGACTAAGGATATGTTTCTCGTATATGGAGGTGACAAAGAGCTCACCGTAAGAGGTTAAGTTGATGCAAGTTTTGACACTGATCCGGACGATTCTAAATCGCAAACCGGATACGTGTTTACCTTAAACGGTGGAGCTGTCAGTTGGTGCAGTTCTAAACAAAGTGTCGTAGCGGGATCTACATGTGAAGCGGAGTACATAGCTGCTTCGGAAGCAGCGAACGAAGAAGTCTGGATGAAGGAGTTCATATCCGATCTAGGTGTCATACCTAGTGCATCGGGTCCAATGAAAATCTTTTGTGACAATACTGGTGCAATTGCCTTAGCAAAGGAATCCAGATTTCACAAAAGGACCAAACACATCAAGAGACGCTTCAACTCCATCCGGGATCTAGTCCAGGTGGGAGACATAGAGATTTGCAAGATACATACGGATCTGAATGTTGCAAACCCATTGACTAAGCCTCTTCCACGAGCAAAACATGATCAGCACCAAGGCTCCATGGGTGTTAGAATCATTACTGTGTAATCTAGATTATTGACTCTAGTGCAAGTGGGAGACTGAAGGAAATATGCCCTAGAGGCAATAATAAAGTTATTATTTATTTCCTTATATCATGATAAATATTTATTATTCATGCTAGAATTGTATTAACCGGAAACATAATACATGTGTGAATACATAGACAAACAGAGTGTCACTAGTATGCCTCTACTTGACTAGCTCGTTAATCAAAGACGGTTATGTTTCCTAACCATGAACAAAGAGTTGTTATTTGATTAACGAGGTCACATCATTAGTTGAATGATCTGATTGACATGACTCATTCCATTAGCTTAGCACCCGATCGTTTAGTATGTTGCTATTGCTTTCTTCATGACTTATACATGTTCCTATGATTATGAGATTATGCAACTCCCGTTTGCCGGAGGAACACTTTGGGTGCTACCAAACGTCACAACGTAACTGGGTGATTATAAAGGAGTACTACAGGTGTTTCCAATGATAGATGTTGGGTTGGCGTATTTCGAGAATAGGATTTGTCACTCCGATTGTCGGAGAGGTATCTCTGGGCCCTCTCGGTAATACACATCACATAAGCCTTGCAAGCATTATAACTAAGATGTTAGTTGTGAGATGATGTATTACAGAACGAGTAAAGAGACTTGCCGGTAACGAGATTGAACTAGGTATTGGATACCGACGATCGAATCTCGGGCAAGTAACATACCGATGACAAAGGGAACAACGTATGTTGTTATGCGGTCTGACCGATAAAGATCTTCGTAGAATATGTAGGAGCCAATATGGGCATCCAGGTCCCGCTATTGGTTATTGACCGGAGACGTGTCTCGGTCATGTCTACATTGTTCTCGAACCGTACGGTCCGCACGCTTAACGTTACGATGACAGTTATTATGAGTTTATGCATTTTGATGTACCGAAGGTTGTTCGGAGTCCCGGATGTGATCACGGACATGACGAGGAGTCTCGAAATGGTCGAGACATAAAGATTGATATATTGGAAGCCTATATTTGGATATCGGAAGTGTTCCGGGTGAAATCAGGATTTTACCGGATTACCGGGAGGTTACCGGAACCCCCCGGGAGCCATATGGGCCTTCATGGGCCTTAGTGGAAAGGAGAAAAGGGGCAGCCCATAGGTGGCCATGCGCCCCCCTTCCCTTAGTCCTATTAGGACCAGGAGAAGGGGCTGGCCCCCCTCTTTCTCTTTCCCCCCTTGGGAATCCTAGTTGGAATAGGATTGAGGGGGGGAGTCCTACTCCCGGTAGGAGTGGGACTCCTCCTGCGCCCTCTCCCTGGCCGGCGCACCCCTCCCCCTTGGATCCTTTATATACGGGGGCAGGGGGCACCTCTAGACACACAAGTTGATCCTTGGTGATCGTTCCTTAGCCGTGTGCGGTGCCCCCTACCACCAAATTCCACCTCGATCATATTGTTGCAGTGCTTAGGTGAAGCCCTGTGTCGGTAATACATCAAGATCGTCACCACGCCGTCGTGCTGACGGAACTCTTCCTCGACGCTTTGCTGGATCAGAGCCCGAGGATCGTCATCGAGCTGAACGTGTGCTAAGAACTCGGAGGTGCTGGAGTAACGGTGCTTGGATCGGTCGGATCGGGAAGACGTACGACTACTTCCTCTATGTTATGTGATCGCTTCCGCAGTCGGTCGACGTTGGTACGTAGACAACACTCTCCCCTCTCGTTGCTATACATCACCATGATCTTGCGTGTGCGTAGGAATTTTTTTGAAATTACTACGTTCCCAACAATTTCAGGGATTAGAAGTTCAGGATTTGATTTAGCTTTCGACTACAAATTCAAGGTTTTTCTTAGACCTTTTGCATTGTCAAGCGATATGTTTTGCTCAGTAAATATAATACTCCCTCCGTTTAAACTAAAGTCACGACACTCATTTTGGGTAAAGGGAGTACATTTTTTTAGGGCAGGCTTAAACTTGTGTATGCAGTTGGAACGGATGGTCAGATAGGTTTTTATCCAACATGAGTGGTAGCATAATCTTTGAATCTGTCCACCACCTTCTTCGATATAGACATAGTGTCAGTCCAGCATGACTCTACTGCTGCCGATATGTCGATTTTCTATATTATTATGTTGGCGCAACGGCGGCGGCCCCGTCTTCAAGCGAAGGGCGACCTCCTCCACGTCGTCTGGCTCCATGTCATGCAGTAGCAACTCACAATCATCGTCGCTGTCGTACGCTGTGTTGCCGTCGTTGCTTGCCATTGATCGAAAGGGGAGGAGACGGTGAAAGGAGAAGACGAAGAGAAGTGGAGTGGAGTGAGCTTTGATTGCAGTGTAGAGTTCGTATGGAGTGGGGATGTATGTGGAGGCGAGGTGGGCCAGGGTAGGCCGGTCCGACGTGATGGACGGGGATGCGCGCGTCCGGGCCCCCAATACCTAGATTTAGGCTAGGCTTGAAGGGTACCAGTCCGTACGTCCATGGCTGGTTTGTAGAGGCGGTTGGTTTGTAAAGACTGGGTTACGGTTTTGTGACCGGACACTGACCGAGTCGTCCGTCCAATCATTTTGAAGAGTATGGCCGTAGAGTCGGTGAATTACGTAAGATGGTTGACGTAGAGGTGGAGGTCTTTTTCCTCTTTTTTATATTACAACAAAAATAAAATGTGGGTGGATTAAGGGCTCATTTATTGGTACGGCACGCAAGGGTGATGATCCGGCTTTCGTTCTGGTCGGCAGGGCGCGAAAGCACGTACGCGCGCCGGACTTTCTTGCCCGCCTCCTCCAACAGCGACCGCCCGCGCCGCCGCAGCAGAGCACTCCACCACATTCCGAGCCACGCCTTGTGTTGCACTTGCACCCGACGTGTCCCGGCCGGTCTTGCCCGGTGTCCAAATCCAGCAGCCCAACCAACTTCCCGTTCCATTCGCCCCGGTCGCCATCGTCGGGCCAGCCGCCTCCTCCACCTTTTCGGCAAATTTACATTAGACCCGTCGTCTCCGTCCGGCCCGGCGGCCACCGGATTGCCCAGCCCAAACCCACCCACCTCCTACCTAGCCGTAAGTTCCCACCGCAACACGCCCCCCACGCAGCCCACCATGGCAGCGCCCACGCACCGGCTGCGCCCAGGCGTGGCCGCGCTCCTCCTCGCGCTGGCGTGCGCGCTCTGCGGCGCGGCGGCGGGGGACCCGCGCACGGCCGTGGCGGGCCAGTCCTGCGCGCCGGGGTCGGCCGTCTCCGGCTCCGTGCTAGCGGACAACTTCGTGCCGGCCATGGACGACCTCAACAGCAACGTCAGCGCCAACGGCTTCGGCACCTCGGCCGTGGGCGCCAGGGGCCCCAACACGGTCTTCGGCCTGGGCCAGTGCCACCGCGACCTCTCCCCGCTCGACTGCAAGCTCTGCTTCGCCGAGGTCCGGTCGCTGCTCCCCAAGTGCTACCCGCGGGTCGGGGGCCGCCTCTTCCTCGACGGCTGCTTCGGCCGCTACGGCAACTACTCCTTCCTCGGCGAGGCGCTCGGGCCGGCCGACGCCAGGGTCTGCGCCCCCGGGAACGCCAGCAACCCGCGGGGGTTCGCGGACGCGGCCAGGGCCGCGGTGGCCAACGTGACCGAGGCGGCGGCGCGCGGCGACGCCGACGGGTACGCGGTCGCGTCGGCGAGCGCGGGGGGCGCCACGGCCTTCGCCCTCGCGCAGTGCTGGGGGAGCCTCAACGCCACCGCGTGCGGCCAGTGCCTCCGCGCCGCGGCGCGCGCGGCGGCCGGGTGCGCGCCGGCGACGGAGGGCCGGGCGCTCTTCACCGGCTGCTACCTCCGCTACTCCACGCGCCTCTTCTGGAATGTGAACGCCACGGCGGGGTCGGGATCATCAGGTACTGCTGTAACTGTAACTTGAAAATGCATTTTTTTACTAATCATTCATTCGTCTGAGATGCTAATCCATTAGGCCGGGGTAGGGGAATTTGACTATTTTCACCTAACAGCTAGCTCTGTTCTGCCAAATTCAGTGGCAGTGCCACACAATTTTGACTATTTTCAGCTCCTGGTCACGTTTATGACCTTACTTTGTTGACTGAAATGCCCAAACCCAAAGAGTTGTACTTTATCGTTTGGATTGTCAAAAACTGGTTACAAATTCACCAGTTTCGGAATACTTTTGACCCAGCATTGGTGACTTCTTCTCTAGCTATTTCACTTTTTGAAAATGGTGGCTATGAAATAACTTTCACTTAAAACTTTTGTTTAGGCTATGCAGAGCAGGAAATAAACCCTACAAAGTTACCATGTGTGAGTGCATATGCATGACTAATCTACACCTACATCTCACCACCAGTATGGTAGCTTCATTTGACTGACTAAACACACATTATCGCGTTAACGGTTCTCTGAATCCTCCTGATACATCCATTTGTTTATGTTTTTGCACTGATGATCAAATCTCTACAATGCGCAGGAAAGAATGGTGTCGTTTGGATATTGGTGGGTTCCTTTCTAGGTGCTTTTATAGTTGTCCTCATTATTGCTTTTCTGGCTTGGAAGAAGGGAATTCTGAGGAGAAAGAAACAGTCAAAATCATTCATAGGTCAGTGTATAAGAATAAAAACGTTTAATCATTCATCAACCATCTTCTTCTTTTCTTCACATTCTGTTAAATGTGTTTATGTTGAAATACAGATATGTATGGAGATGGAGTCTCTGTCAGAATTGCACAGTCTAGTTTAAATTTCAAATATGAAGAGTTAAAGAAAGCAACAAATTATTTCGATCCAGCAAACAAACTTGGTCAAGGGAGCAACGGAGCTGTTTACAAGGTAAACATGTATAGTTAGTAAATTTATCTAGGAATTTTTTATAGAGGTAGTGTGAGAAAGAAAATATGTTGACCCTGATATGCGATGAGCTCCGTAGGCTGTTATGCCAGATGGAAAAGAAGTTGCTGTCAAGAGGCTTTTCCTAAATACAAGGGAGTGGGTCGAGCAGTTTTTCAATGAAGTCGAACTCATAAGTCAGGTTCGCCATAAGAATCTAGTGAAGTTGCTTGGCTGCAGCGTGAATGGCCCAGAGAGCTTGCTTGTTTATGAATACTACTTCAACAAGAGCCTTGAACTATTCTTGTTTGGTAAGCCTCTTGCTTGATGCCACACGTTAAATGTTCACTTCAACTGTATTTTCGGTTATTTTCCTTGATATTTTTTGGCATTATCAATGGAAAACTCTAGCTTTTGTTGGTACAAGGGTATAGTTGTCTGGTTGAGTCTTGTTGAATTTGCATGACCGTATTATCCTATCCCTTTTTATTCTCTTAATATTAAAGCTCTAGAATGGCCCGCCCTTCTCCATCTCATTCTAAAAATGTAATGATTAGGAATGCAGTGTACTTGAACTCTTCTATCAGTGCAACTTTCTGACAGAAATTTAAATTTGTATGTTGTAAACCGTATAACTTATTTCCTGTAGTATCCTCCCAGATGCAAGTCGTAGCAGAAAATTAACCTGGGATCTGAGGGTTGGTATCATTCAAGGCATTGCAGAGGGGCTTTCTTATCTCCATGAGGAGTCAGAAACACGGATTATCCACCGAGACATCAAAGCTAGTAATATTTTGTTGGATGATAAGTATAAGCCCAAAATAACAGATTTTGGTCTTGCAAGAGCATTTGCAGCAGACGTAACTCATCTTACAACTGGTGTCGCTGGAACATTGTAAGCTCCATTTTTCATATTCTTAACCATTGGTACGGTATTGCCACACGATTCTTAACCAGCGGCGTTGCAGTTGCCACATGATCTATTTCACTGTCATGTCGAATGGACACAGCGGGATCTGTTGATCTTGAGCTCACTGAATAAGTTTGTTGCAGAGGCTACATGGCTCCTGAGTATATCGTGCATGGCCATCTTACGGAGAAGGCCGATGTTTTCAGCTATGGTGTTCTTGTTCTCGAGATCATAACAGGGAAAAGATGTAGTGGCTCAATTGGCTCACACGGAGGGCAGGCGTTGTTAACAAAGGTACTGCTCAGGTCCTAAAAAAAGGGTTCCTCTGTGAAAGTAAATTCATGGTTATGTTCCATCGGACACCATTCCTGTGTTTGCATGGCTAAAACAGAATAGGTGAAAGCATAGCTTTATTGTTCAAAAGTTTCTTTCTTATTTGACTTGCATCATAACATTGTGTCTCAAACAGGCACCATGTTGCCGTCTCACAATCTGTTTAATGCAAGTGACTTGTTTGCATTGAAGGTATGGAAGCACTACAAGGACAACACAGTAGAGACGATTATCGACCCGATCATCTACAAAGATACAATCCGGCATAAGGTCTTGCATATAGTGCAGATCGGGCTGCTATGCACCCAAGCGAACCCTGGTGACAGGCCTACGATGACCAAGGTCGTCGAGCTGCTGAGAAGCCACAAGCATGATGTCGAGATTGTCCTGAGTGATCCTCCATTTCTGAATGTTGAGGGCGTTGAGGATATGAAACAAGGGGAGCAGTCGCGGTTGTTGTCCGCACACTCTGGTCCTTCAGTGTCAGGGTCGTCTCGGTCTTACTTGAACGGAAGATAACCCTAAACATCTGTTTTCTATCTCCCCTTTTTTTATTCGTGCGAAGAATCTGTGTTTTTCCTCCCAATTGTCTTTTATAACCATACTTGATACTTGTACATAGATAGAAACCAACTCAACTCTGTATTTTTCACTTGCAATATTTGTACATATGACATGAATAAATTTAGCCGAGAGCTCACCGATGAAGGTGGCAGTGTTTCTGTTCTGTCGATGTTGTAAGTTGTGGTACCGTGTTCATGACATGAATCATGTCAGCATCAGGATTCGGAGCATGGGATGCCTACAAAAATGGTTTAATTCTTGCTAAGATACCGAAAAGGCTCCCGCATTTAAAACAGTCTTACGGCTGAAAACCAACAGTTGGGCAAAGAGGAAGGAAATGACACAGAAAAAAAGAGAGGGCAGAGAAGCAGGGTTCCGATAGGAAACTAATTAGCCGCAACCAAGCAAAAAATCCACCAGCACAAGAAACACACACGCAGGGTCGACCAGAAGACGCTACACGAAGCCCGGCACAAAGGTGAGAAACAGGTTAACGAGATCGAACAGCGGTGAAGCCGCCAGGCAGGCACAGGGCCGCACTGGGAATTGATTGAACAGTGCAGGGGCCATTGGAGCCGTGAATGGCCTGAGAAGGCGGGTATTGCATCATCCTTTATAGGAGTATAATAAATACAAAATCATTAGGAAAATACCTTAAACTTGGCCACAATTAGGAAATCCATGACCACCATAGTTCCATTCAAGAGAAATTCTCCTAGTTGAAAGGCATTGGAGCAGCAAAACAGGTAAATGTTAGCCGGCTGATCATTAACAGAAACATTGGATTTGAATTACATTGCTTTTGACTAGTAGCTTAATTTGGGGAGACACACTAATTGAATTGATAATATTTCCTGTTGATCATAGCCCTTTTTCTTTCTTTCTGAAATTAGCTAGTTAGTATCTCATAGTTCTTTGAGAAAAGCTTACAGCATGTGGATGCGCTCCTCCATGCAGCATTGTCTTCTTACGATAGTGATGACGACAATACATGAGGACTACGGTTTGGTGGTGCTCTTCTGAGTGCCGGGTCTTTCGGGCGAAAACCTTAGGTTTGGCTTTTGTTGGTTGCACCTAACAATGATTGTGCTTACACATCATGCCCTTTTTGAAGGCTCTCACATGTGCTCTTTGGGGTGAAAACTCAAGATCTGACCTTCAATGGTAGGATTCAACGATGGTGGCGTTTGTGCATCGTTCCCTTTTTGATAGTGTTGCTTTCGGAGAACCTTTCTCGTGGTCCCCGCATTGTCAAGGACGGTTGATAGTGTTCCCTGTATGTTGCGTGTCTTTGTCGTGTCACGCTCTGACGGTACTGAAAATTGTTAGTGGCCTTGGTAGGATGGATAGCATGACCGGAAGTGCCAGAGGCGATCACACACACGGAGTTTACCCAGGTTCTTGTCCTCATGGTTGAGGTAATACCTTACTCCTGCTTTGATTTTACTGATGGTGGAGAACACATCGCATGAGGGGGTTACAAGTATGAGGTGATTGTTTCTACCGAGACGGTGAATATGAACTTGATGCCCTGAGCTATCCCCTGGCCTCGTCTATAAAGGGGGGGCGAGGCTTAGTGTTACAAGAATCCTAACTGACGTAAAGCCCTGCTCAAAAGAGGAGTCCTTGGAATGCCCTCCAAGTTAGTAGACTTTCTTAGAGAGGGCTCCCTTCATTAGCCAGAGACATTTAGAATTGTCACAACCCACTGGCCCTAGGTCCGGCCCACCATCTAGCTTGCCATCCAATGGGCCACCCTCGATGTAGTACGCCGTCAGTAGCCCCTGAGCTTGTTTGGAATGCCCTCATCTCCGCTTCTACAGGCAGCATGTGTGTACGAGGAGGCCGGGGTGATCTTGACTGGCCGCGTCTGCACCACAACTGCAAGGTGTTCAACACTTTGCTCGCGAGGTACCATGGATAGTGGGGATGGGTATTTTTTTCAACAACTTCATTTGTTCATCAGAATTCGTCATCAGACGATGAGGAGCTTGTGGTTGTTGCATTGGTCGTCAGTGACCACATTGCTAGGTAGCGGCTGAGGTTTAGGGGATCAATCCCGGGCCATGCTCCGGCGTTGAACCGCAATAGAGAGGGTGACCATTGCCTCCTCTTCGCCGATTACTTTGAGAGCAACCACCTCTTCAAACTCCATCTTTTTCGGCGTCGCTTCCGGATGGCGAGGCATGTGTTCAATCATATTCGGGAGTGAGTGGTAGCATATGATGATTACTTTGAGTGCAAGGAGGATGCCCTTGGTAAGGTTGGCTTCTCCTGTTATCATAAATTCATTGTGGCTATTCATATGCTTGCATACGAAATTTCCGGTAATCTTGTGGATGAGTACGTCCGCATGAGTGAGTCAACATGTCTCCCATGCAAGACGATGGTGGCAGTGGTTGGCCATGAGTACCAGAGAGAACCAATTGCCGCAGATACAGCCCGGTTGTTGGCGATCAATGTAGATAGAGGCTTTCTGGGAATGTTTGGTAGCATTATGCACTAAAAGTGAAAAAACTGTCCATTTGCTTGTTGGGGGCAGTACAAGGGGCATGTGAAAAGGTTACACTGTCATACTAGAAGTTGTGGCTTCACCTGATCTTTGAATTTGTCTCTTTTTTCGGCATGGTTGGTTCTCACAATGACATCAATGTGCTTCGGCGTTCTTCAATGTTCGCAAGGCTTGTAGAAGGCCACTGTCGAGATGTCAACTTTGAGATCAATGGCCACAAGTACAACAAGGGATACTACCTAGCTGATGATATTTATCTACAGTGGTCAACTCTTGTGAAGACAATATCCAATCCGAAAGAAAAGAGGAGACAGAGATTTGCCCAAGCACAAGAGAATGCTAGGGAGGATCTGGAGCGTGCTTTTAGTGTGCTTCAACCTCGATGTACCATCGTTCGACACCCTACACATACATGGAGCACCGAGAAGTTTTCAAGGTGATGATTGCTTGTGTGATCATGTAGAATATAGATGACAACATCCACGACCAAGGGTTCCAAGTTTATAGTGAAAATGTTGTGCCTGAGCAACAAGAACCTGCAAAGTTTGAACAGTTCATCCAATTTCATCATGAAATACGTGATTGGCAAACTTATGCAACTCCAAACTGACTTTATTGAGCACATGTGGATTCACCTTGGCAACCAGTAGATGTATCGGTTTATTTTTCTTCCAGTGTATTCGTGACAATTTAAATTTGGCAGTAAACTTTGTTATCTTTATTCGTTTGTGAAACTATTTATTATTATGATACTATATGAGTTATTTGGTTGTAGTAAACTATATGCAATGTTTCTTTTTAGTTCAAAAAATTGTTTACATTTGGTCGTCGGCAGGCCGAGCGGATCAAATGCATCGGTCACGTTGGATGCAATGTCAACACAACCACAAAAGAGGTCGGACATCGCCTCTCTACCCGACTCAAACGAACAAAATCTAAATAAAATGGACGTTTTTTGGGTCGTCTGTCCCGCCGGCGCTGTGGTTGGCTATTTATTTATTTTTTTCTGATTGAGGGACATTTTTTTTTGCGGATGATTGAGGGACATTTGGCTGGTCATTTGTTGGACTGACTATTCAAAATCGAAAAAGAAAATGCGGTGCAAACCGGTGCCTGTGCAACCCGACGCGGATGCACGCCACGTGGCCGCCCAGGCCATCCGACGCCCATGTCGTCTCCACTTCGTAGTGTGTTGGGAGGGATATTTGTGCAAAACACCACACGCTTCTCTGTAATAACACTGTATTAAACAGGGACAGTTCTGGAAAAACAACCAAACCCCTCCGAAACCCTCGCCGGCTCGCCGCCTCCACCTCTTCTCCGGGC
The DNA here is from genome assembly GCA_034509565.1 of Triticum monococcum. Taxonomy (NCBI): domain Eukaryota; kingdom Viridiplantae; phylum Streptophyta; class Magnoliopsida; order Poales; family Poaceae; genus Triticum; species Triticum monococcum. Next base: position 68,186,291 of record CM067843.1, on the reverse strand, counting down.
GATCGGCCACCGGCGTCGGCGCGGCAGCCCCCCTGCTTCCGCGTGACCTCCCCGCGCCTTCATATGGAGTTTGTAAGGAAAGGGTGTCGCAGTCTTCTTAACCTAGGCCGCGCCGGCGCCAATGCCCGCCCGCCGCCCCGATCGGGCGGCGACAGGCGACACCTGGTGTCCCAGCCGCATGGTGAACAGCTCTGGCTCGCCGATCAAACCCATTAACAGTCACACAAAGGGCGTTCTCTGGCCACGTCCACGTAGGCAAGAGGCACTGTGCTGTAGATGATTTTATAGCGAGAGGAAGAAAACGCAGCGACTTGTCCATTGAATTTCCTGGCAACTTCATTTCCTTTTCTACGAAGACAAATCCGCATCTCACGACAACGCCCTCTGTCTCGGAAAAAAATCTTATGCGACCCGGGTCGCACGTTCTGCGTCGTGAGACCCTCTCGTGATGATAACACTTGGAAAAACGAATCTCAACGCACATCTTCTTTCTTCCACCTCTGACCTCTCTCTCCACTCTCTCTCTCTTTCGTCCGGCAACGCTAGCACAAGCGCCGAAGCGCGAACAGCAGGCAGATCATGTCCAACCGCCGGCACCATCCCCATCAACTCCTCCATCCCTGCCATTCTCCGTCCCAGCGTCTCCTTCTGCGTCGCACCCATCGAGAAGTAGCCGCAGACTCACGACGTTTTCCATGGCAACCATCAGCCCTAGAGCTCCGCCGCCACCGCCGCCGGAGATGGCTCCCCGTGATCCGGCCGCTGGTTCGACGGAGTAGCTTCTCTGCTGGCTCCTGCTTCTCGTCTTCTCCTCGCCGTACCAGGGATGTGAGGGTCGTTCAACTGCGAGCTCGCCGGTCATGGGCGGCATGAGATGGAGCAGCCGAGGCGACTAAGCCAACACCAGCGGCGGGCTGCCAATATAACATGGAAGGGGATCAATTTCTGTTGGAAAGTAATTACACTAATGGTAAGGATGAATTACCAGATACACTAGCCGCTTGAAGATTCACGAATACACGTGTCATACGATAGACAGGGTCGTTCGCTCCGAAGCATGCGACCCGGTCGTATAAGATTTTCTTCCCTCTGTCTCCACGCCTCCCCTCACATCTCATCAGTAATCACCTCCACCAACACGCAGCTCCTCCTCTCCCCTTCTCTCACAGCCTTCTCTTACCCATTTGTTTCTGAATCACAAATCAGGATGATGGAGGTGGCCGGTAGGGGCGTCATCGACCAGAGCGCTGGCGATCATCCCAGAGATAGCCAGCTGGCGTCGCTCGAGAGAGACGGGTCTGGATGGCTTTGCGGCATCCTCGCTGTGGCACTCCAACGAGTAGAATAGGACTTTCGGTTCAGAGATTGTTGATCTTTGTAAAATTCAGTACCATGGACCAATACCAACCATGGAACCACAGGTACGGTGCTTTGTTTACTAGGTATTATTCTTTTCAAATCCATCCCAACCTATAATGCTGAGAGAGATAAGTCCAGTTCAGACAGTACCACAGGGGATCAAGAGACATACCCGATCCGCCCGACCCCAACGACTCGCCTCCTTCCTGCCACCACTAGGTACTCCCCTCTGCTTGATGCTGCTACTGATGTTCTCGGCATTTCTTGTTATATTGTGCCCTCTTTCTTTTGTTTTTTCATGCTGCCAATCAGGTGAGTGGTCCGGGGATGTTTTTCTGCAGCCTCTATCAAGTGTCTCCTTTAGACCATATATGTTTACTGTCGTTGTATCTCTAACAACCGTATTGTCGTACTTACGTCCTGATTTAATCATGTTAACCTGAGAATTATTGATCACCAGCTCATAATTGTGAATAAAATTTGCCTTTTTTTCACTGTCTATTGATATGCATACACCCTCTGTTGCATTTAACTTGCTCATATAGCAGCACCTAAATTAGAAACTCTTCTTTTGTCTCTTTCCATTCTAGCTTATTTCTAATTACACTTCCGCTTCGGTAGACCCCCGAGATTGCTCGATACCCCTTTCGTAACAAGGGGCATGATGGGCATATTTTTTAGAAGTGCCCACCCGCCCGCCCGCCCGGCCGCGGCGTATACGTATACAAATACAGCGGGTTATTTTTTCCGGGATTGACATAGCGTCAATTACGCCGCGTTATCATGCCGCTTCCATTGCGCTGCGGGCGTGCATGCATGCACGGCGCTGTTATCGTGCCGCTTCCCCCGCTGAGGCGCTGCCGCCTGCCCCGCTGCCCCGCTGCCGTGCCGCCGGCTGCCGCCTCGCCTGCCCCGCTACCGCGCTGCCGGCTGCCGCCTCGCCTGCCCCGCTGCCGCGCTGCCGGCTACCGCCTCGCTTGCCCCGCTGCCGCGCTCTCGGCTGCCGCCTCGCCTGCCTCACCTCGTTCGCCGCGCCCGTCCAACGCCCCCGACGCGTCTCTCCCTCCCCATAAAGTGCCTCGCTCCTGACCCGCGCTCGCCTCACAGAAACCACCCCGACCCCGCCTCTCCTCTTAGAAACCGCCCTCACCCCGCGCTGTCCGATCGATCTCCGGCGGCGCAACTCCCTCCGGCGTGATGCCTCGTGGGCGTGGATGTTTCGGCCGGCGTTGGTTCGATTGGGGAGGCGGCATTGGAGGCGCAGGGAGCAGTCGCCGGGCGGGAGGCGACGGCAGCGGCGGTGGACGCGTCGGCAGCGGTGGTGGACGCGGCGCCGCGCCCGGCAGTCTGTGGCCCTCTAGCCTCACCGGGCCGCAGACCGTGGATATCTACCGGCACGGCATCCCCGTGCCGCCGTCGTGTCGCCTAGCACACGGCTGGCACGTGACGAGCACCGGCTATGCCACGCCTGGGCCGGCACAACCCGGTCCATGGAATCCCGAAGGTCGCCTGAACTTTTGGCAAGGTCGCGACTTCGACACCGTGGTCAGCTTCTACAAGTCTCGGGGCATCCGCGCGGACGCTCCAAACGCGCCCCTCGCGCCCCCCGCCGTCCCGGTCGTGCAGGCCCATGCCGGTCGGCGCGCTCGCGCAGGCGCCCTGGCTAGTCCCGCCGCCGCGCCCGCTGCTCCATCAGGCGCCCCTGAGTTTCAGATCCCGCCGAAACTGGCGGCGATGCAAGAGGAGGGCGACCCGTTGGAGTCGCCGGGTTTGATCCGCGCGATCCGGAACTCCACGTCGGAGACCGGTTGGATGCCGCCGGCGGATATTGTTGACCCGAGGGACCCGGCAGACGAGCCGGGATACTGGCAGGCGATTAGGGACTCAACCGATACACTAGCGCAGGAGTCGGCTACCTTGGAGGAATTTTTCGGATACTTGGGCAGTTCCGATGACTCAGACGGCAGCGAAGACGGCGGTGAAGACGGCGGCGAGACCGTAGTGGTTGATCTTGTGAGTAGCGAGGAGGAGTAGTTAGATTAGTTTTAGTGTTAATCTTTTTTCATGTAAAATTTCGTTCGAATGTAAAATATCCTAAATATGAATGAAATTATGTTGCTTGAATGAGTAATGGAATGGTTGTATAATAAACAGGTCTTCGAATAGTAGACGCCCGGTGATAAGTTGAGCCCTCACGGAATCAATAAAAAGCCCCACAGCACTGACATTTATCGAAAGCACACACCACCGACGACAGCGCACACATATGCATGTGCCATGCACGCAAACGCACGCATACACCACGGGGTGCACCTAACAGCACCAATCGCACGTGCATGCGCCATGCACGCAAACACGAGGGTACGCCACAGGGTGCACCTAATACGAACACTGCACTGCACGCAACCTCAGCAGGAAAAGATGAAGTAAACACATGAAAATTATTATTAATGGGATATTTTGATTTTGTAAAAATATGAAGTGAACACATGAAAGTAAAAATATGAGGCAAACACATGAAATACCAGCAAAAAATGTTATTAATGGGATATTATGATTTTGTAAAAATATGAAGTAAACACATGAAAGTTAAAAGATGAGGTAAACACATGAAATAGCGGCAAAAAATTTAAGTTATTTAAAAAAAAAGCCCAACCACCGATGCTGAGCCATAGTAGCTTACAGAATATACCCATATCAAGCACGAAGGCGACTCGGGCGGCTGATTGAGCCCACTAAAGGGCCCAGCATCGGGGTGCAACGGGGCAGTGGTGAGTAATAGCAGATGAGTTCGAAAGAGGGGGCGGAGGCAGCTATTTAAGTCGCTCCTCGCGCCCCTCCGCTTCCGAGGTGGGACTAAAATCGCGCTGTGCACGCGTCCCTCAGTGCACGCGGCCGCCGCAGGGGTCATGAGGCCGTTTTCTGCGCTGTCACCGGCGGCCCAGTTCGGCCCATAGAGGCAGGACGCCACTCGCCCCCTCCCACGGCCCACGGCCGACGCCCCTCTCCCCTCGCCCGTGCGGGGCAACACTACACGTTGTGGGAGACGTGTTGGAGGCGTGCATGGGGGCGGGGAGATCAAGGAGGATGCGGTCGGGCGGCTCAGAGTCGCTGGGCGCGAGGAGCGAGGCTGATTCGGTGGGTGCGATCTTCTGTGCATGCGCGGGTTTGTGGCGACGTGTATGTGGTCGACGGAATTTTGAAACTTCAGACTATTTCACATAGGACAATACAAAATACAAATTTATTACATAAATATTTTGAGAAAACGTAAAGAAATCACTTATCAAGTTTTGTGGCACGCACTTATGAATAAAAAACAGCACAGGTTATTCAGACAAGACTCGGGCAAGCACTTTCATTCTATGTGAAAAAAGTTTGGAATAATTAATGTGGAACAAACACATGAAATACCGACACATGCAAGATATGGACGGTGCTGGTTGCACTAGGGGTGCGTGATCGCATGCATGAAATGAAATAATTTTTTGCGAGGGTGTGTGCATGCCCAATGTAGGCCCTCACGCAAGATATGAACGACATTGGACACCCTAACGCATGTCGCGTCATGTTCGGGCAGTGTTTTAGGGTATTTTCACCGCAAAAACCGTAGAAAATGCATCAGACATCAGAAAATAATGAAAATTGTCGTTAATGCTCCCGATGGTGCCTGGAGTACGTGGAAAAAGTTGGGGGTCATTCCGTGTAGGCGAAAATAAAATGGCTTTGAGAGTAGCCAGACTGGCACACCCAAACAGAGCTCGTTGCACAATGTGTACGTGATCGCATGCATGCAATTGCACCAAAGTGGGCAGCCATGCGGGCACGGCCTACGTACGGCCCCACGCAAGGTTGGAACGCAAACGGACACAAAACGAACGTTGCGTCACGTTCGGCCAGTGTTTCTGGCCATTTTCACCGGGAAAATCTTAGGAAATGCATCGAGCGCCGAAAAAATATGAAAATTGGGGTGGGTGCTATCGAGGGTGATGGAAACGTGTGGAAAAAGTTTCGTGCCATTCGGCAAAGTCAAAAAGAAACGTAGTTGGGAACCCCCCCCCCCTCCGGCAGAACGAACCGGAGCTGGTTGCACTATGTCTACGTGATCGCATGCATGCAATTGCACCAAAGTGGGCGGACATGCGGGCACGGCCTACGTACGGCCCCACGCAAGGTTGGAACGCAAACGGACACAAAACGAACGTTGCGTCACGTCCGGCCAGTGTTTCTGGCCATTTTCACCGGGAAAATCCTAGGAAATGCATCGAGCGCCGAAAAAATATGAAAATTGGCATGGGTGCTGTCGAGGGTGATGGAAACGTGTGGAAAAAGTTTCGTGCCATTCGGCAAAGTCAAAAAGAAACGTAGTTGGGAACCCCCACTCCGGCAGAACGAACCGGAGCTGGTTGCACTATGTCTACGTGATCGCATGCATGCAATTGCACCAAAGTGGGCGGACATGCGGGCACGGCCTACGTACGGCCCCACGCAAGGTTGGAACGCAAATGGACACAAAACGAACGTTGCTTCACGTCCGGCCAGTGTTTCTGGCCATTTTCACCGGGAAAATCCTAGGAAATGCATCGAGCGCCGGAAAAATATGAAAATTGGCATGGGTGCTGTCGAGGGTGATGGAAACGTGTGCAAAAAGTTTCGTGCCATTTGGCGGAGTCAAAAAAAATTATCTATCAATCAATGTATTTTCGATAATGATTGTTTTAAAAAACAGACGCAACTAAATGTTTGGGAAAAAAACTAATGAACGGGTTCTTAGAAAAAAAATTAGCCCGCGTACATGCATATCCATCGGGGGTCAAAGCCGCCTCCACGATCTGCAGTCCACGCCGCCTCCACGCCTCGACGCCGCCTCCACGATCGCCTCTCCTGACGCCATCTAGGGCAAACGCCGCCCCCCGACGCCAACAAACACCGCCTCCACGATCGCCTCCCCCGACGTCATCTGCGGCCGACGCCACCCCCGACGCCGCCTCACGCCGCCTCCACGATCGCCTCCCCCGACGCCATCTGCGGCCGCCACCGCCCCGACGCCAAGTCACGTCGACGCCGCCCCAACGCCCGTGACGGCCCTGACGCCATCTGCCACCGACGCCAGCTCACGCCGACGCCATCTGCCCCAACACGATCTGCCCCGACGCCATCTGCGGCCGACGCCGTCGGCCCCGTTGCCACGTAACGCCGACGCCCCCAAGTTCTGCTACAGTGTAGTTTTTCTTAGTTTTTCTGATAGTTTAGCTATAGTGTAGTTTTGCTATAGTTTTGTTCATAATTATGCATGCATGACAGCTGATTCTAATTCAGTTTTTCTAGGTATATACAGCAGAAAAACCATGGTATAAAAAATAGTATGGCATCTTAACCACACGTACCTGTTCTAGTCCAAACACCTCAAAGTATTACATACCAAAGCTTTTTTCAGAAATCATAGTGTTTCTAAAGAAACTTTAAAATTATTTACAGGTTGCGACCGACGCCATCTGCCACCAACGCCACCGCGCCGTCGTCCCCCAGGGCCGGCCCTGATCCCATGGCACGAGGTACTATGCATTCATCATGTTTATCATGTGCCCATATAAAGTAGCTAACATTATTTTTGCTCCTATTCGTAGCGACGGTGGACTACGGAGAGATTTTTTGTTCGGTTGAGAAGTGGTGTCTGTTGGTCAACAAACTAAACTCTAGGCAGAAAAAGCGTTTTGCAAGCACTAGTCTTGGAAAAATGCTAATGATACCTAGTGTGCTCATGCGCAAATGTTTGCTCAAGTTCATTATTAAATCATATTCGCTGGACAGAAAAAGGTTCATCATGCCATCAAAAAATGGTGCGATATCATTGCGCACCGAAGATGTGTTTGACATTTTCGGGCTACAGAACAAGGGCAAAGATGCCATGAAAGCGCTAGGAAAAGGGGGGTTAAAGGCGAAGGTGAAGGTGCCTAGTCGCTTTTTAGATTCCAATACGGGGGAAATGATGATAGACGACCTGATTGAGAACATCGTTGCCAGTGGCACATACGATGATGATTTCCTCCGTAGAATTGTTCTGGTTCTTCTAGGCACGGTTCTTGCACCGCAGTCCACGATAGAAGTTCCTAATGCTTATTACAAGTTAGTGCACGATGTGGAGGCCATCAAAGCATATAATTGGAATGCGTTTACGTTACGCGTTTGCGTGGAAGGCATCACAAAGACCTTATCAGATCTTACAAAATTTACTTGGCCGATCGGAAACCTTGCGCTCCTACAGGTAAATCTTATGTTATATTTGTTTCTTTCGAACTATAGTTTGTGAATTGTTTTTGCTAATATACTTCATGTTCATGCAGTACATGTTTTGGGAGAAAGTGCAGCCACTGGATGATGAGGCATTTGATCCATTAGCTAATGAGTATCCATTGATGCTTAATTGGTCAGAAGATGAGGCTAAGAAGCGTGACGCGTACGACACGGCATACGGCCGTGGTAATGGGACAGTAAGTTACTATTTATGTGTTACTATTTCGTACTACATGCACTTAAGTTACTATTTATATGTTGAGAAATTTTAATTGACTTTACCTGTTACAGATTGATGACGTGATAAGTGAGAAGTATAGGCAGACATTAATTGCTCAACAAGGAAGAAAGGCGGAGGAAGAATTACAGCAAGAATTAGAGCAGGAAGATCGTGCCCAAAAAAAGAAAGATAATAGAGATGAGGCTTCATCGAGCAGTGATAGTACATTAGATCAGGTGATGAAATGCATCAAAGATATGCAAAAAGAAATTAGACTTCTCCCTCAAAAATGTGCTGAGGTAATATGAGTGATGTGTACTTCAGTTTACATTGGATTATTCATAATTTATGCATGTAGTTAATGCAATTAATGTGTCATTGCAGATAGTAGTGGAGAAGCTGGGGAAGAAAGGTCTTCTCTTCAAGCCAAACAAGGGGTCTGATGATGACATTGAGTATGTGGAGCATAGTGAAGACTGGGTGGGGAAGTATGGTCCATCAAAATATTGGCCAGATGTAGAATCAACTCCTGCAAAAGAAGATATGGACAACAGGGCGGACGCATCCTTCACCACTGGGAACGGGAATAAATTGGCGCGTGAGAAAGGTGCGCATCACAACACACCTGGTACAGGAGATGAAGGCGACCCCTTCGTTATTGAGGATAATGGTAATTCTCCCAACCCATCTCTTGCGACGGTAGACACGAATGACTTTCCAGCTATTACTTCAACCCCCAAGAATATGAATGAAGTGTCAGACGGGTCTAGTGCCGATAAATCTGAGGAATTTAGTATGGATAGTCTGAACACCCGTATTAAAAATGCGAAAGAAAATGGCACTAAGGAGAATGATGGGAAGGAGAATGATGAAAAGGAGAATGATGAAAAGGAGAATGATGGGAAGGAGAATAATAGGAAACGCAAGAGGAAACGGTCAAAATATTGTCTTTCACCTTTTCTTCAGAACGGTGGACGTAAACGTGCAAAGAAAAGTAAGTGCTAGGTAATTTATTCTTGCAACATACTTCTGTCTTTGCATGCACACTTTATTAACTCATTGTTTCTTACTATTTTAGGTCTATTTGGTATAAGAGCTGCTATGATTAGTACTGATTACATTAATGAGGATCATATAGAGGCTGCGAAGGTTTATATCCGGACACTGGCAGAGTCAGAGAAGCTCTGCGGAAAAACTGTTGTGCACATGACAGGAATTGGTGGGGAAACATGTACACCTGATATGCTCGAAGCCATCATTTCAAAAAAGTGGTTGCATGGCGGTGTAAGTATTAGCACTAAGTTATTAAGTTGTACATGTCATTTACATAAATTATCTAATAGGTGTATTGCTGTTATGTTATTTTGTAGGTTATCAATAGTTATTGCAACCATATGCAGACCCATAATCCTCGTGCTGACCGTCACATATTATCATCTTGGGTGTCCCACTGGCTTATTCTTCGTGGTGATGGAAAGGTTAACAACTCTAAAAGGCATTTTATGGATCATTTCACAAACCAAACTAAAATGGTGTCTAGAGTTACTGAAGAGTATTTCATCAAAGATAAGGTACTTCTGTTTAGTATGATCATTCGTAGTACATCTGTGTGTACACCAACATGAATAAACTTTGTTGTAGGCATACTTTCCTTTTCATGTGAACGAAAGTCATTGGATAACAGTTCTTATGCACAACAAGAAAAAAGAGTTTCAAGTTTTAAACTCTACTGGTAAATGCAACAAAAGAGTTCTTGCAAAGATTGCTAAGCTGGTAAGCTTACAACAATACATAAAACAATATATAGTTATTCGAAACGTACTTCATATGGATTTTTCATTTTTATTTCAGAGGGCAGAAATAGCTAATGATATAAACGAGGTGAATGCTCTTATTGGAACGAAACATCCTGACGTATCTTCCTGGCCAATAAGGGAGTACGATATGCCGTCACAAACAGACGGGTATGTTGCAAATGTTGAATTAGTATGTACTTGTATGATCCATCAATAATTGACTTGTGGTTTCTTGCAGAGTCTCTTGTGGTCTTTTCGTGGTGAAATGCGTTCAAAGCTGGGACGGAGATGATTGGACATTTGAGTTCGATCAAGATGAGGTTAATGCTTCAAGGGGACGCATTCTAGCTGAAATACTTTTTTCAGAATGCAACACGAAGGAAGTAGTGAAAGAGAAGATCCTCAAGATCATGGAGAAGAAATGAGTCGGAGGATGGGGTGTTGGCTATTATCTCCACTAAATAAACGTGCCGTTGTCAGTACTTGATACAATTTTCATATTAAGACATCATCTCTATATTGTAATGTGGCATGGTTTAGCATGTTCCGCAACTAAATAAATGTGCCATGGTCGGTATTTGCTACAATATCTATTTTTCAATGTCACTTTTATTTGCATCATTGTCGGTGACACTCTTATTTGCATCATTGTGGGTGATGATATTTTTTTAAATGAGTATATTTGTTCTGCACTTTCGTAAAAGTAAAATAATATTTTTTAAAAATATTTAGAAAAAATGCCCAACCACCGCAGCCGGGCCCATAGTGGGGAACAGATCATACCCAAATCAAGCCCAAAGGGGGCGACTCGGGCGGCTGATAGAGCCCACTAATCGGCCCGGCAACGGGGTCCAACAGGGCTGCGGGCATGTATAAGAGAGGAGCTCGGTGGAGGGGGTGGAGGCAGCTATTTAAGCCGCTCCTCGCGCCCCCCGGCTTCCGAGGTGGGACTAAAAATGGCGTCCCCATCGCGCCCCACACTGCACGTGGTCGCCGCAAGGCTCAGGAGGGCTATTTTGCACTGTCTCGGGCCGGCCCAGTTCAGCCCAATGAAGGCACGCCGCCAGTCGGCCCCTCCCCCGGCCCACGCCCACTCCCCTCCCTCAGTGCACGCGGCCGCCGCAGGGCTCATGAGGCCGTTTTCGGCGCTATCACCGGCCGGCCCATAGAGGCAGGGCGCCACTCGCCCCCTCCCACGGCCCACGCCCACTCCCCTCCCCGCGCGCTGCCGAACTCACGCCAGTTTAGTCCCACCTCGGAAGCGGAGGGGCGCGAGGAGCGACTTAAATAGCTGCCTCCGCCCCCTCTTTCGAACTCCTCTCTTATCACACTGCCCGCAGCCCCGTTGGACCCCGTTGCCGGGCCCATTAGTGGGCTCTATCAGCCGCCCGAGTCGCCCCTTTCGGGCTTGATTTGGGTGTATGATTTGTTCCCCACTATGGGCCCGGCTGCGGTGGTTGGGCATATTTTTTTTCTGAATATTTCCAAACAGTACAAATAAACAGAATTTGCAAACAGTACAAATAAACAGAATTTCGAAACAGTACAAATAAACAGAATTTCGAAACTTCATATAGAAACAATACAAATTATCACGTAACAGTACAAATCAAGTTTTCTGGCACACATGTGCGAATAAAAATAGCATAGGTTATTCAGACATAACAGTACAAATCATCACGTAACAGTACAAATCAAGTTTTCTGGCACACATGTGCGAATAAAAATAGCATAGGTTATTCAGACATAACAATACAAATCATCACGTAACAGTACAAATCAAGTTTTCTGGCACACATGTGCGAATAAAAATAGTATAGGTTATTCAGACATGACTCGTGCGATCAAGTTTATTCTTCCTACAAACCAAGCTGCGTCTCTACGCCCAGTTCCTGAACAAAACATAAAGAAATGGGTGAGCAAATATAGTTGGTAAAATCAAAGTAGCAACATAACAAAAATAAAAAGGTTGCAACTCACTTCTCGTTCTTACTGCATGTAGCCTTGTTATGACCTGGGAGACCACACAGACTGCACAAAGGACCACATTTCTTCTCTGTAAAATCTTTTGGCCTACCATTCTTTGTAACGCCGGGCCCCCCTTCGATCGCCCCTTCTTAGATGCACCCTTCGTCGAAACTTTCTGAGGATCACCAATACCAGGCTCAACTTGTTGCGCCTGACTTGCCTCCTTCTTCAGCATAGCATACCTTCTACTTCCTATAAGTTCCTCCTCTGAAATCTTTTTCTGCGCTATTATGTTGTCCAGACACTTCATCAACTCGTCGTACAAGAAGGGATCATTTACTGCAACATGAGCAGCTTCTGCGGTTTTAATGGTTATTGCACTATACCGTTCTCTCTCCAATGGCCCTGACCAACCCCATCCAAACATATCACTCTTCCGCTGCACAGGCAACCCATCTCTCGCATGTTTGGACAACCGATGCATGACACAACACTTTGGTATTTCAGTTAAGTTTAGATGATGGAGAACAAACAGAATGTGTTTGCATGGCAGCCCTTTCCGAACCATCCTAAGACAACTGCATGTAATAGTTTGTTCTGAGTTACCTGGTTCATAAACAACATTGTACCTGAACTTGTGGTTATCCTTCCATGTCACCATGAATGTTTGACGCCCAATTCCCACGAGCGTCTCAAATATCTCCAGCTGACCCATCTTATGCAAATCATCTTGCAGGATGTAGAAATTAGCAGGTGTGAATACTTTGGCGGCATGCTCCTCAAGGGCCTTATATTCAGTAACCGACGGTGGTTCCTTCTGGAATGCCTCGCAGTCATCGTACGCCTCGTTCTCATGCAGGCGAACTATACAGTTCTCATAATGCATCACCAAATCAACAATTGTCATACCGTAGTCCAGGTGAAGGTGAAGGCAGGAGTTGAGGCTTTCACTCCTCTGGTTACTTCGCATACCAAGGAAAAAACCATCGGAAAGATATGAAGCTGCCCAAAGTCTCCTCTTCCTGTACATCCTGTCAAGCCACTCTTCGGTTCTATCCGTCTTCCACTTATCATAGAAAGTTTTCCATCTCTTCTCAAAGTTCGCTTGAGAGGTGGCATAGTACAGGAGCGATCTGAACTCATCCAGTGACTTGTAATGCAGGTGCCTTTGCATATTTTTCTCGATATGCCAGGAGCAAAGACGATGGAAAACATCTGAAAGGACAGTCCGAATAGCCCGGATCATTGCAGCGTCACCGTCTGTGATTATTGACTTTGGCTTCACCTGACAGTTTGCCTTCATAAATGTCTGCAGCAGCCACACGTATGTCCCTTCCGTCTCGTCAGCAATGATGGCACAACCAAACACTGTGGTGCAACGGTGGTTGCTAACTCCGACAAAGGGGACGAATGGCATACCGTATCTGTTCATCTTATACGTGCTATCAAACACGACCACATCTCCGTAGTCCTGATAGTCCCTCCGCGACTGTGCATCGCACCAGAACATACTCTTCAATCGCCCTTCCTTGTCACGCACATACTCAAAAAAAACTCAGGGTCCTTCTCCTTCCTGCTCCTCATAATGCCAACTGCCGTCTCTGCATCTCCCTTTGCAATGAGCTTCGTTTTTTCTCTGCAACAAAGATTGTAAATGTCCATCCTGATAAGCCCGCACTTATCGTACGAACCGTATCTGCTGATGAAGTTGTCCATTATAATATGCTTTCTTATCCCGGCCGCTTCCATCGCCAATATCTCCGCCCTCTGGCCATCTCCAATCCATCTGTGTGACCACAAAAAACAAACCTCGTCGGGCCGAGCCATCGCGTGGTTGTGATCATCCACGAATGATGCGACGAACCAAACGCCACGTTCTCTGTCCAGCTTCACCACCATATGTGCACCGCAGTCGCAACGAGTCTCCGGTCTAAGCCTGCGCTTGCGGCCCTCCATGGTTATGAACTTGCTCTGCCTTCTCCCTGCCCTGGAGCAAAGAAACCGCCGGTACCGTATCATTCCTGAAGCACCTCATTTCACCTTCTGTTTCCTGATACTAAACCCGTGCTCTCTGGCGTGATTGTTGTAGAATATGTATGCATCCCCTTGCGACCGAAAGGTCATAGCCATGACCTTCCAATGTGTCTCAAGCATCTTCTACTCCCTTTGAGCCTCCTCAATATCAATCTCTCCCTCATCGTGATCAAGTACAAGACCATCTGACTCCTCCTACAACATTCATTTGAATATATATATATATATATATGTCAATTACTATCATTTAAATCATACTATTGATCGACGTACAACATCTAACAACTAACCTGGCTCAAGTTATCTGCAAATGATTCCTGCCAACTATGTTGCACATTGTCAACATCCACATCTTCCTGTAAATTTGTACACAAAGATATATAGTTAGCCATGCCATACTTTGCAAATTCAAAAATAAAAACAAAATATACGCCACTTACGTTGTCGCTATTTGCGCCATGTTCATTATTATCAAAATCCTCCGGAGGTAAGATATCATATGACGATTCGGAATCGTTGTCGCTGCTGTCATCATCTTCGTTCAAATTATCGTTATCGGTCTTAGTCACCTTATCAGTACCATTCTCGTCCCTCCCGAATGCGGATTCTTCGTCCATGTCAACACGCCAAACTCACAGAACTGCAAACCATTTGAAGTGTTGATTACAACAAGGACAAAAACTCATGTTGGTTTGCAAAAAAATAGAAAGACATGTAATCCATGAACCCAGCAGCTACCATGATTTTTTTCTTAATGCAATGGTTCAAACAACACTTTTTTGTCTTGTGTGAAACAAATAGTTGACATGGACGAAGATTCATCGGTGTGTGCATATTGTGTGATGTCGTCATGACATAAATAAGCGTTCCTTAAATTAAGCCCGGCCTCCATTTACATTCTAGATTCATCACTTAACTAGCCCTAACTTATATCCATCATGCCCGCTAGGTTTAGATGACAAACCTTGCCCCGCGGTGTAGGCGTCGCCGGCGTTCGACGACGGCAGCTGTCCCCGCCTTGAATCTAGCAGCCGGCGACGTGCACGACGAGCCACCGGCCGGATGTTTGGCAGGATCCGCGACGGGGGGTGGGGAGAGTGGTGCGGAGGCGGCGTGGCACGTCGGGCCCTTCACGTCCGGGGGGTGGATGATGACAGTGAGATGCGGCGACGCACGCCGTTGGGACGGCGGCGGCGGTGTCTGACGGGGTTGGACGGCGGCGTCGGACGGGGTCGGAGGGCGGCGATCCGCGGCGCCGGCGATCGGATGTGGCGGGTGAGTACACGAGGTGGGCGGGCGAGTAGACGGGGTGCTTGGACGCACGCCGTTGGGACGGCCACGGCGGCGTCAGACGGGCTCGGACGGCGGCGGCGGACGGGGTCGGAGGGCGGCGATCCGCGGCGGCGGCGATCGTATGGGGCGGCCGAGTAGACGGGGTGGACAGGCGAGTAGATGGGGTGGGCGGGTAGATCGTGCGGGCAGTTTTTTTATTTTTTATTTTTGCATGCGCGCGGTCTATGTACGCCAGCTACATCCGTATAATACGAGGTGGGCATACCTTTCTTTCGTATGACCAATCTGTCCTTCTACATTTTGTTGGGGGGGTCTACCGAAGCAAGCCCCTTCTAATTATTCAAATTTCATACTTACATGCACAACACCTCGCTCGAACATGAGCCCTGGAACTACATCATTCGTGGTAAGCACGCATAGAGTCCTTTCAAAACAATATATTGCTTCTGTTGGCGGCGCGCCTGACATAAAACACAAAACAAATGCAGGAACACCTGGCGGTGTCAAGTACTTTGGCGAGCTAGAGGACCATTGCTTCTAGGGCAATGAAGTGAAGCTCTATGAACATCATGTGGATAAGCTCTTCACAATGTTTTGGCACAAGAAGCCAAAGATCGACTACTACGTCTGCACCATTAACAAGACATTTGCCAAACCAGGGCAGCGCATGGTATCCTCAAACATGCAGCCTACTATTCATAAAAAAATCTTAGTAACTTCTGTTGAAATATATTGCCCACCTCTTTCCATCAGTTCGGACTTTTGAAACAACTGATTGGAGCATGAATTCAATATGGTATCCGAGCCAAGAAGTCTTGAGTTCAAGACCCTGCCAATGCAGTATTATAAAATCAATTCTGCGGCCTACATCGACTCCACGCCTAAGGACTAACATAGCCTAGACGTGAGGGGGAGTGTTGAAATATATTGCCCATCTCTCTTCATCAGTTCGGACTTTTGGAGCAACTGGCTGGAGCATGAATTCAATAACTTCATGATGTAGAAACTTATAACTTCATACGATGGAGTGCTACTTTTTATTGTTTTTTCATACAGAAAACATGTTGCTTAAGTACCACTATGTGATTGTGCTTATCACTTTATTATTTCGGCATCACTACTCATGCTTTACTACCATGCCTACTATGTATGTGACAAATACAACTTTGATTTGCTCTGTTTATCTCTAAGGCCAATTTTCTTTCACCGGCAATCTTTCTCACTATGATACTCTATTATACTCAATGACATTAATTCAACTATATTTTGCATAATAGTTTTTATTGCATTTGTTCTAACTGACCAAATATTACGTAGTTCTTATATCTTCCTGTTAGTACAAGTATAATGTTTGACAAGCAGTCCTATCATGAACTAACTGTTTTTCTTTCTCTTGACAGTACTTTCAGGTGGAGTACACAAAGGACAAGCTACAGGAGTACATTCAGGAAGACAATGACACCCTCCCACTCAAGAATGCAGATGGCACCGTAAGCCGCGACGCCCGATTCATGTTCGGAACCAACAAGAGGGCCACCATCACGATGAACTGGTCGTGGTTTCGCCATGACGCCAACATCCAAAAGGGTGACATCTGCGCCAATGTTGGGGATATCGCTTATCGGGAACTTATCGGTCGAGCCATGATAAGGGGTAAATCGGCCAGTTTATCGGCATATCGGCCGATTTATCGCCATATCGGCTGATTTATCGGCCAATTTATCTTATCGGTCAGACAATGGTAAGCGATAAATCGGCCGATTTATCGGAATATCGGAAGATATCTTGAACAGTGATCTGCGCTTTCCACTTCAAGCGTGAGGACCGGCGCCACCTTTCTCTCACCATCCACCGTCTATAGATGCAATGCCATCAGCCCCTTCCATTGCCTATGAATATCATCCATCTAGCATTTTTAGCTTATCTCTAAGACATGATATCCCTTTGTTGTGATGATTGGACGAACTATGCCTCTCTTTTGGACATCGACCGTCTTTTGGAGTATCTTAGGCTTCAATTTCAATAGATGACTGTGCCCTGGCATCCACTCTGTAAGACCATGATCTACCTGCTAATATAGATCTCCTGCCTTGTGAATGCACATTATAATGATATGTTTCTCTTAAGTGCACTTTTTCCTTCAAAAAACACATATGTAGCTTATCTATGCTGGTTGTCGAAAAATCTATGTTGGTTGTGCTTATCTAGATCGAATAACCACATTCATAGGTTCGCAAGCTAGACTTGCACGCACAGGTTGGCCCAGGAGGCGCGCCCCATCCTCTAGTTAGAATACTACATCGGCGTCCTACTTAGCTTAGCATAATTACCATATGCTCATGTCCATTCAGGGATACACGACAGCAGATACACACGTTGACTGGTTCTCCGGGCTGCCAATTCCCGACATGAGTGTTTGATGAATTTTTGTACCAAATATGGATCATCCCAGCTCCTGTCTATGATGTGTGGGTTCCACGACATACAATTTTTTTAATGAAATAATGATATTGGGCTCTTTTCATAGAATTTGTCATGCACATCACGATGGTGCAAACGGATTAAAATTTTGATTCACCGTTTGAGAAATATTATCTTCAGAAGTTTTGAATTATACAGGTACAGAGCTAGCAAGTTTCTAGTCGATTGGCTCGCTGTGCTATGCACATATGCTTGTGTCACACAAATCGGCGTTTCATAGGCGGACAGACCCTAATCGGCCTCTTACAAGCCGACAGGTAGGGCCTCTTACAAGCCGACAGGGCCTAATCGACTTAGCCAAAACAGAGGCCGTATTATCTATATATATACTACTATTAAACAAGCGAACTTTATCTTTCTTAAGGCCACCCTGTCTAATGCACACAAAACAACAAAGAGTAATTACAGCCTCACGATCAGACCCATATATTTCTCAAACGGTGACACACACTGCATCCTATTATTTCATCCCTGTACGCATACTGCACATCTCCCTTTAATACTGATTCTCTCTTTTTTTGTGTTGTGCATCTAGCTTCGGCAGGTTTGTTAGGCTAATATAAAGTAGGGAGCTTTCCTACATAGTAATACAAAGATGGTATTGAAGGATGTTTTGCAACTAGCAAGATACTTTGTTTAGAAGCTGACTGTCAACTTTCTTAAGAAGATACATGGTTGTTGTGTCCTATCACACAATATAAAACATTTGCCATGATATTTCCTTATATGCAGTTTCAAGGTCACATGGATGCTGATAGCTCTCAGGTGTATGGCGTATTTGTTGCTGGCTATTGTTCTGTTTCTTCCTGGTATGCCAATGTATATTGCCTCAGTTTTCATATTGACATTGATGAAGAATCTAGGCTACGAAGTGCAGCTTGAGAAGATGTATGATTACGGTTGCCTTTCTTCCTGATACCAGGTTTATACAATGAAGGATTCTGAATTGATGCATATATTGTCTTGAAAAGTAACTAGGCTCCAAAGTGGAGACTGAGAAGAGGTATGCTTACTGTTGTCTATGTTGCTCTATCTACTCAATCACCTCCATATGAACAAGTACATCGGAATTGTTTATCTCAGTGCATTAGAATTTAGAATTGTTCCTTCGGTGCTATTGATGCCACATCCAGATTACTTATCTTCTCTTTTTCTTTTCTTGGGAGTAGAGGTAACAACAAAGGTTTCACTCAAGGAACAAGCAAATGCAGTTCTAATGCTTGTGTCTTCTAATTCTAAGCATGAGGACATCAACTGTCCATGATATATTTCTCCTCTTAAATAAAATAAGCTATATATGGAAGCACGAAAATTAGATTTACTGGATTTATTGGATTCTATTTGGTGCATAATTTATTGCATATTAGACGCAACGATGCCGATCTATTATATTTAGGTGGGTGTACCATGTACCATGTATACTATCTTTCAACTAGGTTAGAAGTTGTCATTTCTGTCATGCGAGCTTCAGAGAAGGATTGATCTTATCGTCCTTTGATGTTCTAGAGTTTAGTTTGTTGATTGCTTCAGTTATGGTGCTGTTATTTGGAATAAGAATGACTCCAGCTGCTTGTAACATTGGTAGAATGGTGGAATTCTAGGAGCAGTCATTAGTTTCAGTTTAGTTTCTGTGTAACAAATACAATCAGTCCATTATTAGTCAGCTTGTATTGTTTTTATTGAATGCATATCAATCATGAGGCATACATTGTACACGCAAGATTACTAAAATTGTGAATTTTATATGAAAGACACGCATTGCAATATTTTTGTGGGCACACCAGTTGATTAACCATGCTTAACCTTTGGTTTAGTATGACACATAACTACCCTCATGTGGTAACATCCTTTCGTGTCACACAGAATTGAGTTATACTACTTCAGGTTAAGCCAGATGATGGTTTGGTCAGCCAGATCGGCATGTGAAATGCAAGTACATAACTAATTACTTTCTTGGGAGATGTTATATGTAAGTATTTGAAAAGGATCAATTTTTCATGGCTATCACACCGGCAAAACCAATGAAGTTTGTCATGGTGGCATGATTGCCCCAACTAACTAGATGTTACTGTTGTTTTTAAATTGTGTTCCTCGGATTATCGAGTCATGCCAGTGCTTATGGTATTCGATACCAAGACACCGCTATACAAATTTTAATCCATTTAATCATAGAAAGATGCGTTTTGTGTTACCATGTTCCCTTTTAAAAGTTGTTACATGAGAAAACAATCAGTTGCATTAGTTCACATGTCCATTGTTTGCAAGGTTTCTTCTATGCTTGCCAGGGAGTTAACAAGTGCATTGCATGTACACTATCACTATTACAATTTAATGGTACACGCGTATGTAGGATGTAATTTGCTGTTGGGGAATCTCCAAATCATATAACCAGCTAAATTGTATCCTTGTAGATTTTTCTAACCCGCGGGAACATGGTAAATGATAAGGCCAAAGAAATAGCTTTGATGAAAATGATTCACATCAGTTATGAATTTTTTCAGCACGTGCCTTTCTAAACTCACATCAGTTATGGATTATATGTTGAGATACTGGCTAATTATAGAGATGTCTTTTATTATATGTTGATGTTTATATACTGTAAATGGTGGTTGTGGGCATCCCAAAGAAGCTTGTTCTGACCATTGGCATTTTCATGGACCACCGCCGCAAGAACATGCCCCTAGAGGTTATGCAGTCTAATGTCCAGAAGGCTCAAGATACAAGGCCAAGTTGTAAGCTGCATCTTCCCAAGGTGTGCTTGCAAGTATGCGTCTGTTTCTTTTACTCCGTCTTTACACCTCTCTTGCTCCAAGGCTGGTGATTCGATTGTAATAGAGGAGCCTGCTACAGTCATCCAGGTTCCAGGGCGATTACATGCCCATCACCCGCAGCGGCAAGAAGCACATGCATACGACGAGCTCCGTGTCAACATGATGAACCAGCACGAGTTGGGATCCTGGGTAAAGAGGTAGTCGACGCGGAGAAAGAGGAGAAGTGATCACATGTTTATGGTAGCTAATGGATGATGTTATCTTAGTTTGTGAATTTTTGTTTTGGTCTGACTCAGAAACCTTGTTTGATGTCCGAAGATCCCTTTTTGCCCACTATTCAAAGCATCTCTTCATGTTTGTGTAATGATCAAACAATACACTTCAAATAATTAAGTTGACATCCCAAGAATATTTTGAAAAAGGATGTACTTATCGCCTCAGATAATCCTTATTCATCACACTAGATAGTATTTTCATTTAAATTATTTTTAAGAATAGATTTGATAGTTTTTTTATAACTACAGATATTTGATATATTGTATGTTAATTTAGACGTGCATTGCACGCGCAAGCTTACTAGTTTGTGAAAATTCTCAAATCTATGTATAGAATTTATGAAAAAAATGTATTATTTAAAAAATATTGGCCTGAAAACGACCAAGTCTTTTTCTGTAAACTATATCATGTTGCATTTTGTGAGGCTTGTAGCTTTGTGCATGTTTATGGAGATGATTTATATATGTAAAATGATCTAATCTTCGTGCATCCTGATGTTAATTTGGCAATCATCATCTTTTGCCATGAGTAACAACATTTAACCTTGCCATCAGTGGCGGAGCTACGTTGGTTCCTGCAGGTGCCGTGGCCCCCCAGCCTTGGTAAAACTACATGGGGAATTTTTTAGGGAAGATTAGATTAAGAAAAATATTGTCTTCTGCCCCTGTAAACACCCTTATTTCCTGTTTGCCCCCCCCCACAAACGCATCTTGCCTAGCTCCGCCAGTGCTTGCCATGCATCATACTTGGTTCGGGTTGTGATTAATTTGGTTTGGGTTTACTTGCAAGGGAGCGCGATGAGGCGAACCACGCTGTGGGGAGCATTCACAATACCACCCTCAAGCATGTCTCTGTTCAACCTCCTCACCGTGGCAGCCATGATAGCCGTGTTCGATTGGGTCATCTGCCGGCTCCTCGCACGGATCACCGGACGCCTGGACGGACCTACCGACCTGCAGAGAATGGGAGCTGGCCATGTTCTCAGCGCACTGGCCATGGCCATCACGGGCGCAGTCGAGATCTTCAGGAAGAAGGCCAGCACGACAAAGGCAAACAACAACGAACTGCACATCTTGTGGCAAGTGCCGCAGTACGCAGTAATGGGAATCTTTGAGGTGTTGATGTACGTGCCCCTGATGGACTTCTTCCACGTGGAGATGCCCGACGGATTCAAGAGCTTCGGGTGCGCCTTTGCTTGACGTCCGAGGCGATCGGCAATTACATGAACAATGTCATCATCACCATCATCAACAAGGACACCTCCGTTGACGGTCGTCCGGGCTGGATCCCCCCTCCCCACTGACTTGAACAAGGGACAGGTGGACAAGTTTTTGTTCATGCTGGGCGTCCTATGCATGGATGTAGCTATGTGTATTGCTGAGGGGGCTATTGCCCCCTCCTTCCCCCCCCCCCCCCCCCCCCCCCCCCCCCGCGACGGCTAGGGTTGGAGCCCCTCGGTTGCCCGCGTGGGGGCGACGAAGGGGAGGGGACATACTAAGAAACTTGAGAGCACAGTTCTCTCGAAACCAACGAAACGTATCTACTTTATTATTACACACCCAGAAGTCTAAGAAACACCACAAGAGACTAACACTCCTGCCCCTTCTCGACGACTGCTACCTTGGCCGTTACATGACGTGCATCATTTTCCAAGCAATCTTCGCCTTGGTAAGTCCTATACTACTCGAGATCCATCACCCTCCACCGCCGCCGTGCGAACAGGCCCTCACACTGCAGGGGGTCGAGCTTTTCACGCTCTTGTCGCGCCTGTACCTGGTCTATCCGGTCAGCTGCGGCACAACGCATATGCGATGCGCGTCGCACTCCAATATGGTGATAGGTGTGTTCTACTTCATGATCTACCTGATCGCCTTCGGCTACGGTGGATATGACAAAAACATACCAACTTTCGGCGCCGATCAGTTTGACGACAAGTAGTCCAGGACAATATTTTTTCACTACTTCTACCTGGCACATACTGTGGCCTCCCTCTTCTCCGACACCCTACTAACCTACTTAGAAGAGAACAGCCAATGGGCGGTAGCCTTCATGACCTCCGGCACCGTCACGACCATGGCGTTACTGATGTTTACCGCCACACAGAGCGGTGCGACAACCTGATCGGCAGCTTCTGCCAAGTCGTCTTCGCTGCCTGCCGGAACCGGAAGTCCGGCGTGTCGTCGGACTTGCAGATCCTGTGCAAGGGCGACGGTGCAAAGAAGCTAGCGCACACTTCAGGCCTCAGGTCAGCCTGCCCTCTAGCGAATCAACCGATACGTAACTAGCAAATCAAGGTAGTTTGGGTTAGTTGGAGGGGAACTTTTGGTCTATGGGGACATATGCACTCTATATGGAAAAAAAATTAGTAATTCAACAAAAAGTCGAAAATTCCTGAAAATATTTTTGAAATAAACTTGACCTTCTATTGTACTCGTGAGAAAAAAATTCCACGAAAAAATATTCCTTTGACTTCTTTTCAAAAAATACAAATTTTTGGCTAAAATAGTGTGAATAGTGACCTATAATAGCAAATAATTTTGTCTTTTTTGCTGTGAGGTCAACTTTTGTTTTTTTCGTCAAGATTTATATACTAGTGCAAAAGTAAGTCAAGTATTTTGTTAAAATAGTTCTTACCTTTTTTTACTTTTTATTAAAATATTAAAAAATAAATCCCCATATAGGGTGCATATACAACCAGGAACACAAGTGTATTTCCCGGGTTAGTTTGGTTTTACTAACTTGCGACAGCCGGTTAAAAGGGAGCTCTATTCGGCGCGTGAGGCGCCCCGCCCCCGGGCGGACTCTCCAGCCCTACAGGTGCCCTATTGGGCCGGCCATGTGTGGGGCGGCGCATGCCCTATATTTTTTCGTTTTTGGGTTTTACTTTTTTTCTATTTTTTTATTCTATGGTAAAATAGTTTGGCATAAAAAATTAAAATTTAAAATGACTGCAAATTTTTAAAACAGTTCCTCAATTCAAAACAAGTTCACGATTTAGAAAAATGAATATTTTTTAATTTGAATGAACATTTTTTTAATTTGAATGAACATTTATATGAGCATTTTTAATACTGACGAACAACTTTTTGTATTTGATGAACATTTTTTGACCTTGATGAACAAAATTTATATTCAGGAACATTTTTATAAAAATGATGAACACATTTTTTATTGAATGAATAAATGTTGAATTTGATGAACAAAATTTGTATTCCAGAACACTTTTGTGAAAAAGATGAACATTTTTTATTCAATGAACAAATTTTTAATTTGATGAACACTTTTTTGAAAACAGTGAACAAAAACAGAATTTGATGAACATATTTTTAGTTCGATGTACAAATTTTGAATTTTGATGAACATTTCTTAAATCCGATTAACACTGTTGAATTCTTGATCATTTTTTAACACGGCTGAAGAAAAAAAAATTATGAACAAAAAATTGTTCACGAATTTTCCACTGGAGATGAAGAAGAAAAAACGGAGATGAAGAAACATTAAATAAAAAAGAAAAAACTGGGGGACCTCACGCCCGACATGGGCTAGCCCAGTAGGCGCACAATCGAGCAGCTTCCGGTTCGCAGCATTGAGATCTTCCTCAAGCTCGAGAACCCTCTGGTGCAATGTGTAGGCAAAGCCATCACCCTCGCCATCTTCAGACTTCATGTCGGATTCTGACTCTGAAGCCGACTCAGGCTCCTTCCTTGAGGATGGTGAATCATTTCTCTTGTTGCTCAGAAAGAAGTCGAAACCGCCAGCTCTAGGGCTCTGCTCCCTTGTCCAGGACCTCCGTGGCTCCGAAGAAACCGGCTCCATAAATGGACGCTTCTCTGCCTGAACATAAACCTCCAGGCAATTCCAGTCGGTGCCATTGAAAACTGCTTTGACATAGTTACTCCAGGACATATCGTCGTCGATAGGCACCATGATGAAGTGCCGATGAGCGCCACCGCCGACATTTGTCCTTCCCTGTGCACGAACAATGTGTGCCGTAGGTTCCAGCCCGAGCTTCTTGTACACGGCGTCAATCAGCTCACCGTATGTGGGTGATTCCTTGAATCATATACCCTGCTCGGAGAGGTCCCCGAATTTGACCCCATTTGGACCCTTCACCAGCTCCCCGCCGCTGTAAACTCGCACGAATTTGTCCATTGCCCCTGCCAAACACAAATGCACCCATTTCAAAGTATGACCGAACTTACAATGCAAAAGTTACTAACCAAGAATTATGATGCATGAGCATGTCATTGCTCGTTTCCGGTAAATCATGGAGCACCAAAATGGATAACAAAAGAAAGTTCCTTCGCCGAATCAGGCGCCGTGATAACTAGAGGAGTCACCATTGCCTAGAACCACTCCAAGGACAAGAAAGAAAAGAACAAGGATTCCTTTTTTTAAAACAAAAAGAACAAGGATTCCTTTTTTTAAAACAAAAAGAACTACTCCCTTCGATCCATATTAATTGACGCTCGCTTAGTACAACTTTGTGCATAGACGGCGTTTTGTCTTAGGTTCTCCGCTGCTGAAAACCCTAGCTTAGCCCCCCCCCCCCCCCCCCTGCTAAGCCATACCACGGGTGCCCGACACAAAAGCCTAATAGCTTTGCTCTCTCACTGCTCACAGACGTCGCACCAGCATCCAAAGTAGTAAAATCGGAAGAACCCGTAACCGGAAATCGCCCCCCAAATCTCCGGCGCGTGCAGCTCGAGCGAGAGGACAAGGATGACTCCAGTGCGAGCGACGGAAGGGAGCAAATTTCCGGGAGGGGCGGAGCTTACGGAAGGCACAGGAGGGTTGCACGGCGGGCAGCAACGTCGCCGCGGACGATGGCGGCGAGTTGGTGGGGGTCCACTGTTTCTTTGTTTTTCTTGCGGCCGCGTGCAGGAGAGCTCGCGTCTAGCGTTGGTCTCTGTTGCGTTTTTGGTACCCGACGCTGGACACTTCAGCGTCTACAAGGAAATGGCACATACACCCCTAGAATGACATTAATCACTGAATATTACTTCCTCCGTTCCATAATGCAGTAATCATTTTTTTAAACATACTTTGACCAAATTTATAAAGAAAATTATTTATATCTACAATATCAAACATATAAAATATGAAACTACATCTTATGATGAATCTAATGGCATATGTTTGACATTCTAAATATAAATATTCTTCTCCACAAATTTGATCAAAAATTATGTGTTTTGACTTTTCAAAAAATTTATATGCACTACACATTATGGAATGGAGAGAGCATCTTTTTCAAGAAAATTCAAAGCTTGTGTCCTGATGCATAAATAGAAATTGGGTGTAGCTAGGTCTAAGTCAAGTAACATACTCCCTCCATTCCACCGTGTAGTGCATATAGTGTTACTGAAAGTTCTTTGCCAACTTTGACCAAGTACATAGAGAAAAATATCTACATCTACAATGCCAAATATATACATTATGTAAATATAACTCATGATGTATCCAATGATGTGCATTAGGTATTCTAGATGTATTTATGTATCCCTATATATATGATCAAAGTTTGTAATGTTTGACTTTAAAAAAAATCTATAGACACTGCATTATGGAACGGAGGGAGTAGTATATAAGAAGAAAACGGCAAAAAGAAAAGAAATTTTTTGTACAAATCTCCAAGCAAGATCAAAGGGATATAGCATCGACTGGGACATAACAAAGTCTCAGTTGACTGAGACTTAGCAAAACTGATAAAAATTTTATAAAAAAAATGTGCATAAATAGAAAGAATAGAGTTATAAATTAAACTCGGGAAATCTAACTGATAATTGAATCCGGAATCCGAGCTCAGATGCACTTGGTGAACAGTAAAATGAAAAAAAATCAAGAATTAAAAAATCAATCTTTTTGGTGCTATATTCTTTTGAGAGAAAGAAGATCCCAAATAAACCGGAGTACGTCAAGGAGGCTTGGGTTTAAAAGGGGTAAACCTAGAGCCCAGCCCAAGTCTTCCCGAAAGATCACCACGGCTCATTTCCTCGTTCCTCCAGACCGGCGGCGACCATGGGGAAGGCCGCAAGGGCAGCAGGAGCGACGCCTCTACCCCGCGGCCTCCCAGTCGCTCGTGCTGCTCCTTCTTGGTCGATATGTGATCCACGTTAACAGCGATGGCAAATTGCTTGAGAATTTCATTCTTGGTCGTCGGGAAAACCTCTCTATGACCAAATGGCGGCTCAAGCAAAGCCTTGTTCGGTGCAAAAAACTTCCGGCTCTAGAAGATTATGCTGTGAATGCTTCGCCTTGGTTGCCGGAACCTCCGTATCTCTAAATGTCTGCTCAAGCAAAGTCTTGTCCAGCATACTTTTTTCCCCCGGTTTTAGAAGGTTATGCTTTGAATGCTCAAGTATGGGAGCCTGATGGCCTCTTCTTTTTGAATTGGTGATACAAGTTATGACTAGAAGCTCTTATGTGGTTGCACTTGTCTAGGTACCTTTTCGGGCTTAATGTGTGTGTTGATGATAAAATCAGCAAGTCATTTTGCTGTGCTTTTGAAATATTTGCCAATAATCTGCATCATGTGTCTATTTTATTGGGCTGAGGAATTGACTTGTGCTTTATTTTGTTTATCTAGTGGTCTTCTTGGTACTCAATTGTTAGCAATTTATATGCCTTATGCCCGTCTTCCTTGAACTGAAGAATTGACTTTACCTTTTTATCTAGTGGTCTTCTTAATAGTCAGTATTTAGGACCCTCTGTTGTAGCTGACGATGAAAGGCAGATTCTCCTCCTTGCTGACTTGCAAACTGCATCTGATCCTTAGAGCACCTTGGCGCACTACTCATTAACATAAATGGTTGCAGTCAACTTCTCAATGAAATGCTCTGTTATAAATCATTTTGAATCATGAATCAACTGCATCTGGTTATGTAGTTCTTATGGAAACCAAGACACTTGCCATTACAGTGAGAATCCGACATGGTTATATTTGTCTCCTTCCGAGGAGTTGTAGTGTTCCTGTAGTTGGAGTTGTAGTGCTTCCCCATGGGTATCTGGTAACCACGTATGTAGGGGTATAATTGGCAATTTGACAGCATAAGCAATAAGGAAGCCAAAATATAAAAGTATTTCCAAGGTTGCAGGGTATGACTGGCACTGCAACCTGAAAAAGCTAGGAATACATTTTGGTGCTTCCATCCTCATACCGGCTTTCCGAACATTAGTTGGAGAAACTAAACTTGTGCTGTAAACACAAGTAAGATGAGCCGCTGTTTGGCTCAGATCCCACACTGTGTTCATGTCTCGAGCAGGACAGCACCAGGCCTCTTGTGTGACTGTACAGTTGTAGGAGTAACTTGGTTGAAAGTCACTCTGCAATGCCTGGATCCAATCCTCATTTATTGGAACTTGTAAAAGGGATTTGAAATTCCTCTTGATACTTATAAATTGATAGTGTGCTGAATGTCTTTAATATGATCAATTCATGTCAGTTTTCCAAGTAAAATTTCCATTGTGTTATGTCAACGAGCAATTAGTTTTATGGCGGTGTTTTCTTTATACTTGTGCATACTGCATGGATAGAAACCAACTCATTTTCACTTGCAATGTTTGTACATATGACAAAGCTGGGAGATCACTGATGAATGTGGCAGTGTTCTGTTCTGTGGAGGTAAGTTGGGGCGCGGTGTCGATGACATGACTCATGTCAGCATCAGGATTCAGAGCATGGGATGATCCCTCCAGGAATGTTTTAATTCTGGCTAAAATATCGAGCCACTTGGCTAGATATCAACAACTGCAGCATCAGGAGTTCAGAACTTAGCCTCCAAATGCACTCATAAGAGACATTTGATTGCCAAAGGAAATGCATTCAGTGCATATGTTTCATACACCACCACCACCCATCACCTCACAGTGCAACAAATAATCCAAGAAAAAGGCAATTTCACAGTTCCGCATGATGTTATATCTCAGGCCAAAAAAACAAAGAGATAGCACTGCTGGTTTGCTAAGTTCTAGCTACTGAATTTTCCCGATAAAACCGGGTTATTCTGGGGGAATGACGACGCTCCTTCCTCGCTCCACGACGCGCTCCAGATCAGCGAACCAGAGTTTCAGCAGTGATTTCTCTTTTGCGATGCTTTCGAACCTCGGCTTCAGGTCCTCGATGCTCTGCTGCATCGTCAGGATCTCAGCTTCATGTCTGAACTTGTCCTCCGACAGCATTTCGGCAGCATGGACGAGCTCCTGCCTGTGCTTTTCGGCTTTGGCGTTTGCTTCCTCCAGCTCCTTCACCTGGTCCTCCACCAGGGACTTCTCTTTGGAAACTTTCTCCAGCTCACGACTGGCGATCCGGATTGTCTCTTGCAGCTTACCTACCTCTGCACTGTTGGTGGACTTCTCCTGCAGCAGCTTCTCAGACGTGGCGGTAAGCTCTTGCTTGTACTTGCTGATCTCGGCATCGCTCTTGGAAATTTTATCGTCGAAACGCCGTCTGGCTGAAGCCATTTCTTCCTTCAGACTGACAATTTCAGCTTCCAGTCCCTTGTTCTGTTCCAGCAGCCTAGAGTGCTCTTCAGACAAAATTGCGGCATCTTCGAGCCTCCTTTGGAGACTGTTGATCTCCACTTCTGAAGATTGTAGCTTCTCCTTAGTTGACGCGAACTCTCCATCAATGTCTGTAATTTTGGCAGCATAATCGGCGCCATTTCCATTTTCCATATAATCGCAATGGCACCTCAGGCTCTTTTCCTCGAAAACCTCGAGCTTTTCGTTTGCATCAAGCAGCTTCCGGTTCGCGGCATTGAGATCGTCCTCGAGCTCGAGAACCCTCTGGTGCAATGTGTAGGCAATGCCATCATCCTCGCCATCCTCAGACTTCATGTCGGATTCTGACTGTGAAGCCGACTCGGGCTCCTTCCTTGAGGACGGTGAGTCATTGCTCTTATTGCTCAGAAAGAAGTCGAAACCGGCGGCTCTAGGGCTCTGCTCCCTTGTCCAGGACTTCTGTGGCTCAGGAGATGGTGTGGGCGACCTTTGCAGCTCTGAACCGAACTCAGAACCGGATAAAGATCCTTGAGACTGCATCCTTGAAGGGATGTTCTTGCGCAGTTCACCGGTAACATTGTCGTAGCGCTCAGCTAAAGCACGGTACATCCGGTAGAAGTTCTCGACATGGGTGATGAGCACTGGGCGCCTCTGATAATACATTTGAGCTTTCTTTGCAAAGGAGTCGCCATCTTCCTCAATAAGCTGCACCATTTCCTTCACTTGCTTATCCATTTCTGCATATTTCAGTTCAGGGAAAGGTTGGATAAGGCTACTTTGAACAAGAACAACAGTGATAACATACAGAACAGATAACAGCAGCGAGGACAACACATCAAATAACTCAATTACAATCTATCTCCCCAATCCAGTAAAATGAGTAATAAAAGAAGAGCTTGAAGCAAGATCAACAAAATAAAAATAAATAAATAAATAAGCAGTAATTGTCAAGGAAAGTATCAACATTTTTTCTGTTTTTCTCACTGCCAATTTCTGCTAAAATAAAATATGTATAGAATTTCTCTCACTTGACTATGGAAGCATCAACAATAGTATTTATCATTTGTCTTAGTTTTTGGAGCAAATGCACAATGAACAGTCACATAAGGCTACCACACCTAAACCTAGAGTGACAGTAATAACCATCAAAACTTCTGCAGCTCCGTGAAGAATCAGATGGGGATACTGTACCATAGGCAACATATGTACATCAAAAGCATCTGAGGGCTAATAAAGTAGTGTATTGTAGACTTGTACTTTTTCTTTATTATTATTCATTTATTTATGTCATCTCAGTGCAACATACAATCAGAAATTGTACTGTACCTATGCATGCATTGACGGTGTATGTTTACTAGCAAGTACTAAGAAAAAAATCATATAGGAAATTGTCCAGGTACAGTCTCAGCTTACCTTCGAGGTTTTCTGCAAGCCATTTTGAGTTCTTGGGGCTAATGTGACTATCCCACCACCATGAATGGCGCTTCCTGGATGGGTTCCTTTCCAAAGGCGGCTTCATGTTTCACAAATCTTCAAGGAGAGCTAGAAGTTTAGCAGATTCAAGCACTAAATGGAAAGGGGAAATGTGAATGGTTAGGAACAAAAACTACATCTTTCTTCAGTCAAAGAGAAGAAAAATAAGTAATGATATGTTTAACTTTCCAAATCATAAGCATCAGGGTGAACTATAGCGCTGCGAAATGAATACACTATACCGCAACATAAATCAACCAATCTAAAATAGGTGTGGATAAGCATGTAAATTGCAACAATGCCAGCAGCCACTCATTCTAGTCCTTGTTAGTTGGATAATAAGTTATTTCCCATTTTTACTAACAGCATCCCATTATCATCTAGTAGTACCAGCGGTAGTACATTCGTGTAATGAAATCTGTGTCCTCGGGAAATAAATGCTTAAATCGCATCTGTGATGAACTAGAAGAAATGAACAAGAAATTGCATATCTGGACAGATCATCAGGTCAATGGATCAGATTGAGTTATATGTACAACAACAAGACATGAGCAGCATATCTTCTTACTGTAGTATCAAGGATGATCCTTTTTTACCAAACAGAAAAGCAATGATTCAGCAGGCAGCTTTTACTGTTCCATCCATGAGAAATAAGCGTGTGGATATAGAAAACAGGGGTGGCCATATAACCAAGACCAGATCAAAAGATAGCATCATCCCTGGAGAAACGCTGCAAGATCTTGGGAGCAACCATCTATCAAGAACAGCAACTAAACATGGCTTGAAGAAACTGAAACATACGGCCGAGAAGAACTGGTACAGATTCAGATGAGCGGGAAGCGTCAAGAGCACAATCTCACCTGAGAAAAGAAGCTTCCTCCTCGCCTTCAGAGACGCAAGTCGTCAGGATCCTGCACCAGAGGCGCCAGCTCTGTTCATGCCTTCATGCTGACCAAATCTGAGCACTACACGGAGAGGCAGGGGATAGAAAGAAATCAAGAAGGGGCCAGGAACAAGTAGCTGGAAGATTTATGCCTGGGTCAATGCTTGAAGCAAACGCGTGAGGGTCTCCAGCCCAGAGCGAGCTTGGAAGATGCAAAGGGGCACGAGACGGTGGCACATGACCAAGTACCACCGCCCACCTACTCCTACTCGTATGCGTATTACTGCTACCTGAAGGATCCAAGATCCACCGCTGCGCCCAGAGAGAGAAAGTCTCAACCTTTTTGTTCACACTCGTGGTGTAGGTACAGTGTTCTCAATCTCACAGGATCAGAAGTGATTTGAAAAATCTCTTGAGAAAAGCAAAAAAATAATGGGAGGTGGAAGCTAGCTAGCACAGGGATGGGACAAAATAGGCAAGAAATAAATATATGTCACGTGGTGTCACCGGCCATGTGCTGCGTGCGGTCAAGATTGCACGGCTGCAGGAGATGGGGATGTATGCAGTTGAATTCTTGCCGTAGAAATGAATAATGTGCACGAGCAGAAGAAGCGAAGAGAGGAGTAAAAAAAGAGAAACAAAATCGTAGCAAGCACGAGAGGTTTGCTGCTCCTTGTTACCTTCCAAAACTTGGCCTTTGCTCAAAGCTTTCTTGACAGGTAAACAGAAGGAAAAGGATTTGCAGGAAGTAAATAGTAGTACTATTTCTGAACAGAGAAGTGTCAAGAAACCAGTTGCAATGTTTTTTGGCCTTGTATACCAATGGGTATGAACTATGAAGAGATGAACAAGTCAAGGAAAAGGAACTTGATTCGCAAAAAAGAAAAAAGAAAAAGGAAAGAGAAGGAAAAGAGATTTACCGTTGGATCACAGGATCGGACAGCTGACGGGTGCGGCTTCAAGAAAAGAATTAACTGACTGCAAGGAATCGTAGGCTAAGCAGGCTTAAACAGGCATCAATGAGGGAGGTTGGCCAATTAAATGGGCAAGAAACTGAAGTCTGAAAGCCTGAAACTTGCAGGTGAGTAAAGTGCAGGCCGTGAAAACTGACGCTTAGCCATGTGAAGCTTCTGAATTCCTGATCTCCAGGGCATTAAAAGAATCAGTTAAAACTAATGGTCCAATCCCTGCACACATCTCCTTGTATTTTAGTGGGTGTGCTGTCTCCCATTTTAGTGGGATTAAAAAGTACAGTATGCTATGCTGTGATAATTATGCCGTGTTTCTGCCACAGAGTAAACTTTTCTTGCAGCTTCCAAGAATGCAGTCATCTCCAAAAACTTTCAAGAATGCACTATGTAAGCTTTTCTAGAGCAAATCATGGAGAAAGGTAAGGTCAGCAGCTCAAGGCATGGACTGGTCACAGAGGCAGAGACAGAGACAGCAGACAGGTGGTCATGGCTGCCACCTCCATCATTTCTGCCATAATCTCTGGACTGGTCTTGCTTCTCAGCAGTCTTGCTTCCCTTTTGAATACAATTTCAGACTTCTGGGATAATAGAAATAGAAGGGCCAGTTCACAGCAGCACAAGGAGATCCAAAAGGCAAATTACTCGATAGATATGTGAATTCAAACTAGATAATATGAGGCTCATTAAATGGCAAAAAAGAAAAACAATGAGCCATGTCACAGGTTTGCAGCAATCAAGTTCGTCAGGATTTGAGAGAACAAACACAGCGATCATCTTCAGACTCGCGGCAACAGGCAGATTGATTGAAAAAGGAATGCCACAATGATCCATAATATATTACACCACACACATCATAGGGTACCAGTAGCTGAAGCAACTACAGAGCACAAGCTTTTACCAGGACTACTAAGGAGTAGACCGAAGCTACATGAAGAAAGGGGAAAGGGAAAGGGATGTTTACATTACATGGACATACTGATTTTAGGCATCCAGAGAGAAGGATCCAGCAAGCTGCTGGTTGGCTGATCACGTCGCCATCACCATCGGCCTCTTGTGGCCCTGCAGAACTTGCCGGAGCTGCTGATACCCGTCACGGTAGTGCTCGAGCGAGAAGCACAGCTGCCTGATTGCCTCCCGCTTCCCCTCTGC
Source organism: Triticum monococcum (assembly GCA_034509565.1). Lineage (NCBI taxonomy): Eukaryota > Viridiplantae > Streptophyta > Magnoliopsida > Poales > Poaceae > Triticum > Triticum monococcum. The sequence goes on along the minus strand of CM067843.1, from coordinate 68,152,821 downwards.
GCTGTCGAACGCCATGAGCTTCTGCCTCTCAACCTCTTCCTCGAGCTCACGCACCCGTGCACGCAGTTCTGCCACGGACTTCCGTGTGGCATCTGCCTCTGCTATCACTTGCACATGCTCCAGGTGTAGCTGATGCAAGTGGCTATCCATCTCCTTCATCTTTTCATCACAAGTTGCGAGATCACTCAGCAAACCAGACACCTTATTATCAACTGCAGCTTTCTGTGAGGACAGTAACTCGAGCTCTGTCTTAAGATTGGCAATATCTTGCTTCAATCCAGAGATCAGTTTCTCACTCTCAACAGATGCTTCTGCCTTTTCGGCATGAAGTTGCTTAAGCTGCGCCTCTGTGGATGACAACTTGTCTTCAAGAGAAGCATTAGCTTCTGACAGTTGTAGGATCTCAGCATCGAGAGAGGACTTCTCAAGAGAGAATTTCTCCAACTTACTAGCAATGGCATGTTCCAGATCCTTGACAGAGCCCTCCAACATCGATTTCTCTTGAAGTGCTCCTTCCAGATCAGCTTTGAGTTTCTCAATTCTAGTTTGTAGCTCCACTGTTTCAGCCCTCGAATCCTCTAACTCCCTATGAACTTGCTCAAACTCGATAGCACGTTCCTCGAGCACTCTCTTCTCATTTGAATCATTTTCCAGTCTTGCTTGCAGATCCTTGATTACCTTTTGTAGCTTCTTAATTTCAGCAGATGAATCATCTAGGCTGTGAGATGTTTGTTCAAGCTCCATAACCTGTGCCTCAAGCTGCAACTTCTCTTCCGACAGTTTTGCCAAGTTCCCTTCCAAGTTCTTGACCACTTCTTGGAGATCTCCGATTTCAGTCTCAAGAATAGACTTATCATAGGTATGCCTCTCAGATACTTCCTCAAGCTCCCGCTTGCATTTCTCAATTTCAAGGTCACGATATGAAAGTTGGGCCTCATGATGCTTGGCTGCTAAGGCCATTTCCCCTTTTAATTCCTCGAACTTGTTCTTGTTTTCCAGAACTGCAGCTTCCAAATCCTCCTTTTCACTGCTAATTTCTTTGATACTCTCCAATGAACGGACCTTTTCTTCAAGATCCTTCTGAAGGCTGTTGATTTCTGATTGCGAAGCTAGCAACTTCTCTTCAAGGTTTTCACATTGGCACCGCATATTCTTTTCCTCGAGTGCCTCAAGTTTCTCCATTGCTTCCTTGAGCTCATCTTCTAGCTCAATAACTCGTTCATTCAGTGCATGAGTAATCCCATTGCCATTCTCTTGGTTCGCTTCATCAACCTCGGAATCAGAATCAGAAGAAGAAGATGATGACGATCCATCACTTCCCTTTTTACCCTTCTCTTTTGAGGTCTTCTTTTCAGACTCAGGAGATGCGGGAGTAGACTGTGCCTCGGAGTCAGATTCAGATATACCTGAGCCCTGTGATTTGAGAGATGATGGCATGTTTTTTCGTAGTTCCCCAGTCACATTGTCATAACGCTCAGCAAGAGCACGATACATGCGGTAGAAATTTTCAACATGGGTGACAAGCAAAGGACGCCTTTGGTAATACATCTCAGCCTTCTTTGCAAAAGAATCTCCTTCATCCTCAATGAGCTTCAGCATCTCTTTAACTTGCTTATCCATCTCTGTTTGTTCAGAAAAGGTTGCAAGTGTAAATAGATTGCAGGATGAAATATCAGAGAAGGAAATTGCCATGGTGCTAAAGATAGCTACTCCTAGCAAGTGACAGAAGTATCTGGTACATAAGCAATTGAAGAAACAAGAATAGAGTCATTACCTTCTAGATTATCAGCTAGCCATTTGTTGTTTTTGGGACTAATATGACTGTCCCACCACCATGAATGGGCCTTCCTTGTGGGCATTCTACTCATGCGCTTCATTCTCACGATAAATAGGGAATCTTGTAAAAGGTAGACCTAATCATGAGATGGAGGCAAAAATGAGAATGTGAAACATACAAGTTGATGACTCTTGTGCTAAAGGGTGATCTGCAAGACTGCAATTAAAAAAACACTTTCCTCATAATATGTAGTGAAATTAGGGGGGAACAAAAAAGAAGCTTGCAAGGTTAGCTTATGGCTAGATTACCAGAATACCATTGCAAGTATTTGTGACAACAGAAAACAAGAAGGCACGGCCTGAGTACACCCATAAGAATAATAGGTGGAAAGAAAATATCCAAAATGTATAAAATTTAAAACCATGAATGGTATGAAGTATGAAGGTTTGCACCGCCTATGTACAGAAAAGTACTGGTTCACTCTATTCAAGAGGAAGAGGGAGAGGACTATGCAAGGCAACCTCCATAATGCAGGGACCAGAAAACTGATTAACTACCAAGAAGATGCGGCTATCATTATTCATGCGTAAATCATGATCTTATCAGCAAATCATGAAAAACTATTACAGCGAAATTGATCGAATATTGTGGGTACCAATGTTAGTTGGGGAACTAATTCATCATATAAGCATGGCTGGACTTGGTTATCGCACACCACAGCGCAAAAGATGTGGCAACTACCTGTCCCTTGTTAGGTCAGAGCAGAAGCATAATTCAGTGAACTCAGAATAAATTCAATCACAGGCAAGGACGTCACATTTGTCCTGACCCCACACGGATCAAAAGGCCAGGGTTCAAGATGAAATTTGCAATTGCAGATGAGCTGTAGTCAACTTCTATCCAACCAATAATTGAGGCCGGCAAAGTTTAGTAGTACAAAATAATATTTGTCTGTCAACCACAAAACATGGCCTGGCTTACACCTAGGTGGACACATGCAGCCATGGGATGAGGAGAGGAATCAACATACGACAACTCAACTAGTAAATTGTATTGTCAACTCGTACATTTTCAAGTCATGGAAGGACAGATACACCCATCTTGGATCTCAGTAAATTGTATAATACTTCCATTTCTTGCTGGCAATAATTTTGTCATGCATGTGAAGATGGCAATAAGTAACCATGACCACAGCTAGGCATGCAAATAAGCGTTATTACAAATAATTTGCCAGGCCCGCTCATGGTGGACCCAGACAAACACAGTAAGAAATCCAATCATGTTCAGCTATTTCTAATTTTAGAGCAAAATTTCATTCACACAAACAACTGACCAGAACCAATAGCCATAAAAAAGAGAGAATGTGTGTAAAGATCGTGAATCCAAAAATGTGCGGAATTAATTTCAGCATCACGGATTGACTGGTGCATGTCTGTTCTTCTTTACCATAATTGCCACCAGGTACTAGAGCCCGGTTGGTCGATTTTTTTTTAATGAATCCAAAACTATTGCGGGTCAATGGGCACATGCACCGGCTAATGGCCGCCCAATTGAATTTTATTTTTATTTTTGGTTCACAGCTAAGGTGGTGACAACTATATGCATGTTCCAGAACCAACCTAGCAAGCCGGGCTGATCTCTGATACGTAGTAGGAAGGAAATATTCCGTAAGCATGCCACGGTTGGTCCTGCCTGCTTCGGGAGGGAAACTCTGTAATGGCGACATCTGAGCAACCTGAAGCGAATCCTGTATGGAGGGATAACGAAAAGCTGGAGCAGAACGTACTACTTTGGGATGGTCAGACCAAAGGGAAGGGGGCTTAAATGGCGAGCGAGCCTACGCTGAGACATCTCCCTCTTTAAGCGAGAGTGTATGCGCACACTGCGCAGCGTGTGTGGCGAAAAGAAAAGGTGAAAATCAAGAGAAACGCGTCGCCACCACCCATCGCCATCTGGAGCGGCCCCGCCCCGAGGGACGGAGGAGGGGGAGGAAATCGCGGATCAGACGAGCGGTTAACGAGTGATCCTCGAGAGCCCGGCAACGGATTCGGCCACGGAATCCACCGGAACCACCAGCACGTCCATCCAGCGGCAGGAAACACGGCTGGATGGGTAGCTAGCACGCAGATCGCGAACCAACAGAGCAGAGCAGGGCGAGGAGGCAGGGCGTGGAGCGGAGGAGGTTACCTGAGATCTCCGGGGATCCGCGCGGCCGGCGAGCGGCCTCCTTCCTTTCCCGGCTGGAGGGGAGGGGAGGGGAGAGGAGAGGGGGGTGGATGGGGAGTGAGTGCCTGCCGTCCACGGACCACGGCCCCGATGGTGCTCGAGCGAAGTGGACTGGCTTTAACGCGACAGGGTGGAGGGGGGCTGTGCTGCTGGGGAAGGAAAAAAGGTGGGGCCCCGGCCCCGCGCGGGAAATGACCGCGCTGCCCCCCGCCCGTGTTTTACGTGGGTGGGTGGGTGGAAGCGCGACGACGACGACGCCGATGGGCTTGGGCGCGTCGGGGGTGGCCAACTGGCCACCTGGAGCGGGGCCGCGGCCGCGCGAGTTCCTCCACGGGAAGGCGAGAGCGAGAACAGGGAGGGGGCCACCCGGTGGTCTCGTTTGAGCTTCGAAATTTGAATCGGGTGACGCGCCGGAGGCTCGGCCGGCTCCCGCTCCTCCCCTCCCCTCTCCTCTCCTACGCATTGGATTCTTTTGCTTCTTTAGCTTAAGCAAGCATGCGTCAATGTACTGGCTTGTCTCCACTCTTCGAGTGCCCCGGTAGCACCTGGTTTTGGGGCCCGGTTCCGGCCACGTGCCGTTGAGAGTTCTCAATTTGGATGTGGCTAGGTCTCGGTCGACTGAGATTTAATCAAGTCCTGGTCAAGTGACATGTAACATGCAAGAGAGAAACTGGAAAACTGGAAATAAAATTTTGCACGGATCTCTAACATTTTATGGATATAGCATCGACTGAGACTTCGTTAAGTCTTTGTCGACTGAGACTTAGCAAGACTATTTCATTTTCGTCGTTAATTTTTTTAGGGGTATTTTCATTGTTAATTTGATGTTGTCACCACTACATTTGTGTGTGTGTCGCCACTCGCCACCCCCGGTTCACTAGCATTGTTTTTGTTTAGGGGAGACCGGCTCTAATTGTCAAAGAACCATTTCCGCGTTCGATGCTAAACGTCTTAATATGTGTTCGGGTGAGCTCGCGTCCTAGGTCTTTCAAAAAAATTACTGAAAATGCGGTTCTATTCAGAATATTGTTTAATTTGTCGGGAAGAGAATTCTCACCTTACACGCTCCATACCATGAGGTCACGCAGCGGCGCCAAGGGGGTTGCTACTACTCGCTCAGCGTGGCAGCCCGAGGTGGAGGGGCTCGTGGTGCTGGAGCAGGAGCGCACTTGCCGCGGCTGGATCTTCCGCGTCCTCTGACGGGCACGCGTGGTGCGCATGCACGTGAGAGCTTAGTCACGGCTGGGGACCGAGGTGGTTCATGGCCTCGAGCAACATTTCTTTGATCCTTGTCAGCGTGGTGCTCGGCATGGATTAGCGGTTCATGCTGCGTCTGGTGGCCGGGCCCTCGGTTGACGGATCTAGCGGCTAGTGTTGGTCGACGGCCTCCGCAAGATGCGGTTGGTTGCTCGGATGATGGGCTTCTTCGACTACGAGCTGGCTCGGTGGTGGTGCTAGGTGGTCGCCGTTGTGAGATGATGTGCGGATGAGGTGGTCTCAGGAGCTTGGCTGAAAACCATGTCTCGTTTGTGCCGGTGACCAACGATGGCGGTGGCCGTGGCTGTCGCTTATCTTCTTGGAGACATCGTTGTATTGTTGTTTCACCTTTCCCGTGCGGATCGATGCAGCTCCGGGAGGAAACCCTTGATCTGGTTTGATCGAACGATGACGTCGCCTTTGTGTCGTATTCCCTCCTGGGGGATTTGTCTTTGGAGCTGGATGTTGTCGAGCCAGACCAGTGAAAGACGATGGTGTTGGCACGAGGCTTCTGTGGCAACGATGATGGGGTGCGGAGTGTCGGAGACGTGGCTATGGTAGCGGTAGTCACCTCTTCTCCGGAGTGTCCGCGGGATCGTCTCGGCTAGTTTGTTGTTGTGTAGTCGAAGTTGCAGTCGCGGGGCCTCGGTGTTATACGATGACTGGCAGCATGTGGTTTGTTCGATGATCTTCTGCGCGCCAGCCATCACTAGTGCAGAACCGGGCAATAGCACCGGTTCGTAAGGCCCTTTAGTGCCGGTTTGGTAACCGGCGCTAAAGTGTAGGCACTAAAGCCCCCCCCCCCCCTTTAGTACCGGTTCAGCACGAACCGGTGCTAAAGGGCAACCACGTGGCACGGGCCAGCATCGGGGGCAGGGAGCCCTTTAGTACCGGTTGATGTCACCAACCGGTACTAAAAGGTTGGGGGGTTTGGGGTTTATGATTTCTTTTTCATTTAATTTTGTGTTTTCCATTTAATTCTTTTTCGTTTGCTGGTATTTTACGATACTACATATTGTACACGTTATGCATATATATAAATAGAATTTCTAGTAGAACCGGTCATAATATATATATATATCATCGAATGTCTCACAACCATCATTAATTAATTCACACATATTTACACACATGTGTATATATATATATATACAATTTCTTCTAATTGGTGCCTCCGGAGCCAGTGACATTAGCCTAATTGATGCCTTCGGAGAACGATAACAATTGGAAGTGGTTCATGGGGCGGTAATGGGTAATAGTATTCTCCTTTGGGATCTATGACCTGGTCGAGCAAAAATCCCGCTATTTCCTCTTGAATTGCTTCTATGCGGTCCTCTGTTAGGAGCTTCTCCCGCACCTCTTTGAACTGTTAAGAAGGAGATCAATATGCATTTGTATTAGTTGTGTGACTAGATATCGATAATGGCGTAAAAATTGTGAATAGTGTTCTGACAAACGTACCCACTCCTGTCTTTGAGATTTGCTCTTTTCGGACACCATCATGCGAATGTTCTCGCAAACGTAGTATGCACACAGATTATTCTCCGGCGCATGCTTCAGGGCCTTTACGAGAATGAAATTTGATCAGATAATAATTAATCAATCATGATAATTAAAGAGATGCCAGCTAGCTAGTACTACTTAATTATTTACCTGGGGTCAATACCATTTCAGATCTTGTTTCCATGGGCCTGGAGTGGCCCTGATGAACTTTGCCCAAGCCCTTCCCGCTGACAAAAAAATGAATAAATGAGTTATTAAATAGTTGTTATCAGGAAATGACGAACTAATTAAATAGGCCGAGATATAGTTAATAATGATTGAAATTACCTGTTGACTATCCCCTTCACGATGGTGTAGTCACTTGCTTTCTTAAGTAGTGAGTCTAGTACTTCAACTGTTCCTTCATCAACTTTAATGATTAACAAGATCCAGTGAAATCTGCATGTACACACGTTTGCATGTCTTAATTAAGCGGGCATATGTAAGCAAAAACATGTAGCTAGCTAGTAGGCAAAAACAGAATTTGTAGTACAAGACAGTGTGACTCACTCAAAGTTGTAAGGAAGTAGTATATCTTCATTGTATTTGAGGCGCTTGAAGAACTCTAGCATGCTTTCCTCTACACTTTTTCGTAATATGGGTCTATTTTCCATGTGTATTCATTAATAATATTTGGGTCAACGAACCCAATGCCATAGCGTCCACCTTTTTTCATTTCATAAATCTTCATCCTGCATAATACCACAGAAAGAATATAGTGAGGATAATTACAGGTAATGATTGATCAAAATGATCACTACAGTTAGCTTGAGACTTAAATTACAGAAAGAAATCACTTACAGACAATAGCAACTGACGATAGATTTGTCGAGTGCGTCTTGATTGTATAACTGAAACAGTTATGAATACTCAACGGTCAGAGCTTTCTCATGGTAGTAATGCTCCTCCTTGACATTCACCATGAGGGACTCTCGATTGGAAATCTTGGTAATGTCCATGTACCATCAATGCAATTCATATATTCTCGTTGGGAGGTTCTTGACCTCGTCTGGCTCGACCAAAGGTTGGCCCCGGACATATTTCCGTTTAATTTCCTCCTCTCTAGTCGGAGACATGGGCTCGATGTCGAGGAGTTGTCCAACAGTGATCCCGATCGTTTCAGCCTGCGCAATATGCTCCTCGGTTATTACCACATCCCCCACCCCGGGAACGTTAACGGTTTGCCCACAATAATATTGGGCGTGCCTACTCTCATGTGTTGTTGGCACAACAAGCGGGGGGATTGATTGCGCCGCCTGTTCTCCTAGCTGGGGAACGGTTTTATCGCTCCTTTTGCCAGCTGATTTGCTCGAGCTCAAGCTCGCCTCTTTCTGTAGACATGCTCGATTTAACTTCTTGATGTGGCGCTCATAGTCTGTGTCAACAGGCTTGGGAGTTGGTGCTCTAGCCATACGAATGAAGTGGTCAATCTTTTCCACAGGCACTTTCTCCCTTGGCGGCGATGGCGGTTTCTGAAGGAAATATGCCCTAGAGGCAATAATAAAGTTATTATTTATTTCCTTATATCATAATAAAAGTTTATTATTCATGCTAGAATAGTATTAACCGGAAACATAATACATGTGTGAATACATAGACAAACAGAGTGTCACTAGTATGCCTCTACTTGACTAGCTCGTTAATCAAAGATGGTTATGTTTCCTAACCATGGACAAAGAGTTGTCATTTGATTAACGGGATCACATCATTAGTTGAATGATCTGATTGACATGACCCATTCCATTAGCTTAGCACCCGATCGTTTAGTATGTTGCTATTGCTTTCTTCATGACTTATACATGTTCCTATGATTATGAGATTATGTAACTCCCGTTTGCCGGAGGAACACTTTGTGTGCTACCAAACGTCACAACGTAACTGGGTGATTATAAAGGTGCTCTATAGGTGTCTCCAAAGGTACATGTTGGGTTGACGTATTTTGAGATTAGGATTTGTCACTCCGATCGTCGGAGAGGTATCTCTGGGCCCTCTCGGTAATGCACATCACTAAAGCCTTGCAAGCATTGCAACTAATGAGTTAGTTGCGGTATGATGTATTACGGAACGAGTAAAGAGACTTGCCGGTAACAAGATTGAACTAGGTATTGGATACCGACGATCGAATCTCGGGCAAGTAACATACCGATGACAAAGGGAACAACGTATGTTGTTATGCGGTCTGACTGATAAAAGATCTTCGTAGAATATGTAGGAACCAATATGAGCATCCAGGTTCCGCTATTGGTTATTGACCGGAGACGTGTCTCGGTCATGTCTACATTGATCTCGAACCCGTAGGGTCCGCACACTTAAGGTTACAATGACAGTTATATTATGAGTTTATGCATTTTGATATACCGAAGTTTGTTCGGAGTTCCGGATGTGATCACGGACATGACGAGGAGTCTCGAAATGGTTGAGACATAAAGATTGATATATTGGAAGCTTATATTTGGATATCGGAAGTGTTCTCGGAAGTGTGCGTAGGAAATTTTTTCAAATTACTACGTTCCCCAACAGTTTCAGTGCAAAATGGGCTTCCACATCGGCCTTCGATATGGCTACGTTTTCCTCCTCGGACTTGTCGTATGGCCTCTGCGGAAGAGGCGCGAGGCTTGGACCATATTGAAATCGCTTGCCTCCGCCTGTACCTCCAGTACTACCTCGACTTGTACCGCTACGCACCATAGCTGAGGCGGCTCTCTTCCGTGATTGCTGAGGCGGCAAAGACGGCTGATGTGGCTGAGTTGGAGGAGGAGGAGTGGCCTGAAGCTGTGCCGGACTTGGAGGAGGAGTGGCCTGACGCTTTGCTGGACTTGGAGGAGGAGGAGTGGCCTGAAGCTGTGCCGGACTTGGAGGAGGAGTGGCCTGACGCGTTGGTGGACTTGGAGGAGCGGGAGTCTGCTGACTTGATGGCGGACTTCGATGAGGAGTCGGATGACGCGGTGTCGGTGGCCTTCGAAAGATGATGCAATCCTTTCTCCATAGGATGATACGATGGTTGGCCTCTCCCAGTGTGTGCTTATCGTCACCTCCAGGAATGTCAAGCTCTAGCCCCGAATATTGGTCCACCACCTCATCAACCAAGACACGAGCATAGCCCGCTGGAATCGGGTTGCAATGGAAGGTTTCCTCGGGAGATTTGTAAAAGCAAGGGCGTCCGCCACCTTCATGGATATGTTCTTCATTTTGAAGTGTAGCTCGCAGTTAGTGTTCTCCATGATGTCATCCACTACGTAGCTATCCAGCAATGCGTCGCCTGGGGCGGAACTCACACTGCTTCTCGGCATGGATGGGACGGTGCTATCCAATGGTGGATCATCCGCTAGCTGCTGAGACCCCTTTGCTGGCTAAGTGAGTCGATCTGCTCCTGCTGCCGCTGGAATTTAACTGCCAAGTCCACGTGCGCTGATTCTAGGCCTTGAAGGCGTTCATAGTCTAGCTTCCTCTGCTCCTCCTCCATCTTCCTCTTCTTCTCCTCCGCAATCTTCTTTCTCGCACGGGTTCTGTAGTCGGCGTTCCAGTCCGAAAACCCCTCATACCACGGCATAGCGCCCATGCCTCGTGTTCTTCCCGGGTGTTCGGGATTTCCCAGGGCACGCGTAAGCTCGTCGTTCTCTCTGTTGGGCTCAAACACCCCCGATCGAGCCTCTTCTATTGCAACAAGTAGCTTATCTTCGGCTCCGTCCAGACATGCCTTCTTTGAAACTTTGCCTGTCTTCGGGTCCAACTCCCCCCATGCGCATAGAACCAAGTCCTGCACCTGGGGGGCCAGCTCAATGTTTCTGGAGTGACACCTACATCCAGCATCTCTTTCTCAGACTTATCCCACTTAGGCATTCCCACCGCATAGCCACCTGGCCCCAGCTTATGGAACTTATCCTTTTTTGCGGCATTGGCCTTGTTTATTCTCGACCGTTCCTTAGATAATTCCGAATCCTTGAATTTCACGAAATCGTCCCAATGAGCACTTTGCTTCTCTAGTGTTCCCTCGAATACTGGAGTCTTCCTTCCTCCCTTGACGTACTTGGCCCATTCACGAATCTTGTGGTTCTTGAATGCAACCGCCAACTTCCTAAGAGCAGCGTCCTTGACTTTCTCCACATCTGCATCTGTGAAATGATCTAGTAGGGTGAAATGTTCCACGAGCGTTTCCCAAAGCAGAAGTTTTTGTCTGTCGTCGACAAAAGTAACTCCTGGACGTGGCTTTGCTGGCTCTCTCCATTCTTGAAGGGAGATCGGGAGTTGGTCCTTCACAAGAACTCCGCACTGACGAATGAACTTGTCCGCAATCTTCTTAGGCGCTAATGGTTCGCCATTAGGTTTGATGGCCTCGATATTGTACTTTACGCCCTCCTTCAACTTTTTGTTCGGGCCTTGTTTCCTGTTGCCTGAAGATTTGCTCGATCCGGATGGCTGAAAGAAGAAAGATCAATTCGTTAATATATCTTCAAGTCATTTAAAACATGTGATGATCACCAGATGCCTGCTTATATAAATATATATACCTCGCCGGTCTTTGTTGTTTCAAGATCGACATTTTCTTCGTCATGTTCATAGTTCATGACTTCATCAATCCGGTCGTCGCGATCGAATATCATATCACCCTCCCCGGTGTTGTTTAGATATTCTGAGCCGACATAATCTTCTTCATTATGATCATCATCTGGCCCGCGAGGATTGCGTATGATATAGAACAGGGCCTCTTCTCCCTCTCTGCCGGTATTGTTCGCCGTAGGTTTTGTTTAACTAATCCAAAAGAAATATATTCAAATTAAAATGCATGGATGCAATCAATTAATAAGGAAAAACTGAATCAATCATAGTACATAATAAGCATCGAATATAATCTCGAATACGTCGTCTCGAATAATAGATATAATCTCGAATGCGTCGTCTCGAATAATAGATATAATCTCGAATACATCATCTCGAATAATAGATATAATCTCGAATACATCGTCTCGAATAATAGATATAATATCGAATACATCACTAGCTAGCTAGCTAGCAAGCTAATAAAGATCGAATACTACAGAGTAATCTAGGCCACTCACGGTTCCTGAGGTGCGGGCGGTGGACACCCAAAGAGAAGGAACCATCACTGGATCATAGCTCGGGTGATCTCCCAAAAGAACCTGCCAGGTATTGGAGAACCTGACGTCCATAGCAGCCATGTAGCGATGGACGTGCTCGTCCTCCTCCCTGACACAGCGACGTACCACCTCCGGCGGGGCCGGCTCCCTCCGCACCGAAAGTGGCCCACGCGAACGCCACCAAAGGAGATGAGGGTCGACGATGGGACCCGGGGCCGGGTTCCTCACCAAGCGTCGCACCCCTGAAGGTAGCACCTCCCAGTGCCAGCCCGGCGGAGCCCAGTCCCGGACATGGGTCCTCTGAAGCAGGACGTCATCGCGAACGGGTCGACGGCAAGGATGCGGGCCGGGCATGGTCGACAACAAATACTATATGCCACAAAAGTAAAGTAACATTTTTTAAATGACAGATTGTGATTTCATATATGAAAATTCTAAATTTTATAACTAAAACTAACATTTCTAATATTTCTATAACTAAAACTAACATTTCTAATATTTTTATAACTAAAAAACATTTCTATATAACTAACATTTCCAATATTTCTATATAACTAACATTTCTATATAACTAACATTTCTATAACTAAAACTAACATTTCTAATAATTATATAACTAAAAACAGAAAGATTGCTACAATTCTATAACAATGTGTGTGTGTGTGTGTGCGTGTGTGTGGTTGGCGGCCGGGGCAGGAGCTCACCGGCGAGGCGCGACGACGGTGGGCGGGGACTGAAGGAAATATGCCCTAGAGGCAATAATAAAGTTATTATTTATTTCCTTATTTCATGATAAATATTTATTATTCATGCTAAAATTGTATTAACCGGAAACATAATACATGTGTGAATACATAGACAAACAGAGTGTCACTAGTATGCCTCTACTTGACTAGCTCGTTAATCAAAGATGGTTATGTTTCCTAACCATAGACAAAGAGTTTTTATTTGATTAACGGGATCCCATCATTAGGAGAATGATGTGATTGACTTGACCCATTCCGTTAGCTTAGCACTCGATCGTTTAGTATGTTGCTATTGCTTTCTTCATGACTTATACATGTTCCTATGACTATGATATTATGCAACTCCCGTTTACCGGAGGAACACTTTGTGTGCTACCAAACATCACAACGTAACTGGGAGATTATAAAGGAGCTCTACAGGTGTCTCCAAAGGTACATGTTGGATTGGCGTATTTCGAGATTAGGATTTATCACTCCGATTGTCGGAGAGGTATCTTTGGGCCCTCTCGGTAATGCACATCACATAAGCCTTGCAAGCATTGCAACTAATGAGTTAGTTGCGAGATGATGTATTACGAAACGAGTAAAGAGACTTGCCGGTAACGAGATTGAACTAGGTATTGAGACACCGACGATCGAATCTCGGGCAAGTAACATACCGATGACAAAGGGAACAACGTATGTTGTTATGCGGTCTGACCGATAAAGATCTTCGTAGAATATGTGGGAGCCAATATGAGCATCCAGGTTCCGCTATTGGTTATTGATCGGAGATGTGTCTTGGTCATTTCTACATTGTTCTCGAACCCGTAGGGTCCGCACGCTTAAGGTTTCGATGACAGTTATATTATGAGTTTATGAGTTTTGATGTACCGAAGGAGTTCGGAGTCCCGGATGAGATCGGGGACATGACGAGGAGTCTCGAAATGGTCGAGACGTAAAGATCGATATATTGGATAACTATATTCGGACATCGGAAAGGTTCCGAGTGGTTCGGGTATTTTTCGGAGTACCGGGGAGTTACGGGAATACGGGGGAAGAAGTATATGGGCCTTATTGGGCTTTAGGGGAGAGGGAGAGGCAGGCCGCGCGCCCCCCATTGACTAGTCCAAATTGGACTAGGGGGAGGGGTGGCGCCCCCTCCTTCCTTCTCTTCCCTCTTCCCCTTCCTTGTCTCCTACTCCTACTACATGGAAGGACTCCTAATTGGACTAGGAAAGGGGGAATCCTACTCCCGGTGGGAGTAGGACTCCCCTAGGGCACGCCATAGAGAGGGCCGGCCCTCCCCTCCTCCACTCCTTTATATACGGGGGCAGGGGGCACCCCATAGACACACAAGTTGATCCTCCTGATCATTTTCTTAGCCGTGTGCGGTGCCCCCTTCCACCATACTCCTCGATAATATTGTAGCGGTGCTTAGGCGAAGCCCTGCGGCGGTAGAACATCAAGATCGTCACCACGCCGTCGTGCTGACGGAACTCTTCCCCGACACTTTGCTGGATCGGAGTCCGGGGATCGTCATCGAGCTGAACGTGTGCTAAAACTCGGTGGTGCCATAGTTTCGGTGCTTGATCGGTCGGGACGTGAAGACGTACGACTACATCAACCGCGTTGTCATAACGCTTCCGCTGTCGGTCTACGAGGGTACGTAGACAACACTCTCCCCTCTCGTTGTTATGCATCACCATGATCTTGCCTGTGCGTAGGAATTTTTTTGAAATTACTACGTTACCCAACAGTGGCATCCGAGCCTAGGTTTTATGCGTTGATGTTGTGCACGAGTAGAACACAAGTGAGTTGTGGGCGATATAAGTCATACTGCTTACCAGCATGTCATACCTTGGTTCGTCGGTATTGTTGGATGAAGCGGCCCGGACCGACATTACGCGTACGCTTACGCGAGACTGGTTCTACCGATGTGCTTTGCACACAGGTGGCTGGCGGGTGTCAGTTTCTCCAACTTTAGTTGAACCGAGTGTGGTTACGCCCGGTCCTTGCGAAGGTTAAAACAGCACCAACTTGACAAACTATCGTTGTGGTTTTGATGCGTAGGTAAGATTGGTTCTTGCTAAGCCCGTAGCAGCCACGTAAAACTTGCAACAACAAAGTAGAGGACGTCTAACTTGTTTTTGCAGGGCATGTTGTGATGTGATATGGTCAAGACGTGATGAGATGTAAGTTGTTGTATGAGATGATCATGTTTTGTTGAAGTTATCGGCAACTGGCAAAATCCTTATGATTGTCTCTCTATTGCATAAGATGCAAGCGCCCAATAATTACTTTACTTTATCGCTATGCGATAGCAATAGTTGCAAGAGCAATTGTTGGCGAGACGACCATGTAACGACACATTGATATAGATCAAGATGATGGAGATCATGGTGTCATGCCGGTGATGATAGAGATCATGACCGTACTTTGGAGATGGAGATCAAAGGCGCAAGATGATCATGGCCATATCATGTCACATATTTTGATTGCATATGATGTTTATCTTTTATACATCTTATTTTGCTTAGTTCGACAGTAGCTTTATAAGATGATCTCTCACTAAATTTCAAGGTATAAGTGTTCTCCCTGAGTATGCACCATTGCGAAAGTTCTTCGTCCTGAGACACCACGTGATGATCGGGTGTGATAGGCTCTACGTTCAAATACAACGGGTGCAAAACAGTTGCACACGCGGAATACTCAGGTTAAACTTGATGAGCCTAGCATATACAGATATGGCCTCGGAACACGGAGACCGAAAGGTCGAACGTGAATCATATAGTAGATATGATCAACATAGTGATGTTCACCATTGAAAACTACTCCATCTCACGTGATGATCGGACAAGGTTTAGTTGATTTGGATCACGTGATCACTTAGATGACTAGAGAGATGCCTGTCTAAGTGGGAGTTCTTAAGTAATATGATTAATTGAACTTAAATTTATTATGAACTTAGTCCTGGTAGTATTTTGCAAATTATGTTGTAGATCAATAGCTCGAGTTGTTGCTTTCATATGTTTATTTTGATATGTTCCTAGAGAAAATTGTGTTGAAAGATATTAGTAGCAATGATGCGGATTGGATCCGTGATCTGAGGTTTATCCTCATTGCTGCATAGAAGAATTATGTCCTTGATGCACCGCTAGGTGACAAACCTATTGCAGGAGCAGATGCAGACGTTATGAACGTTTGGCTAGCTAAATATGATGACTACTTGATAGTTTAGTGCACCATGCTTAACGGCTTAGAATCGGGACTTCAAAGACGTTTTGAACGTCATGGACCATATGAGATGTTTCAGGAATTGAAGTTAATATTTCAAGCAAATACCTGAGTTGAGAGATATGAAGTCTCCAACAAGTTCTATAGCTAAAAGATGGAGGAGAATCGCTCAACTAGTGAGCATGTGCTCATATTGTCTAGGTAATACAATTGCTTGAATCAAGTGGGAGTTAATCTTCCAGATAAGATAGTGATTGACAGAATTCTCTAGTCACCATCACCAAGTTAGTAGAACTTCGTGATGAACTATAGTATGCAAGGGACGACGAAAACGACTCCCGAGCTTTTCATGATGATGAAATCGATGAAGGTAGAAATCAAGAAAGAGCATCAAGTGTTGATGGTTGACAAGATCACTAGTTTCAAGAAAAGGGCAAGGGAAAAAGGGCAACTTCAAGAAAAATAGCAAGCAAGTTGCTGCTCAAGTGAAGAAGCCCAAGTCTGGTCCTAAGCCTGAGACTAGGTGCTTCTACTGCAAAGGGACTGGTCACTCGAAGCGGAACTACCCCAAGTGATTGGCGGATAAGAATGATGGCAAAGTGAACATAAGTATATTTGATATACATGTTATTGATGTGTACTTTACTAGTGTTTATAGCAACCCCTCAGTATTAGATACTAGTTCAGTTGCTAAGATTAGTAACTCGAAACGGGAGTTGCAGAATAAACAGAGACTAGTTAAGGGTAAAGTGACGATGTGTGTTGGAAGTGGTTCCAAGATTGATATGATCATCATCGCACACTCCCTATACTTTCGGGATTAGTGTTGAACCTAAATAAGTGTTATTTGGTGTTTGCGTTGAGCATGAATATGATTTGATCATATTTATTGTAATACGGTTATTCATTTAAGTAAGAGAATAAATTGTTGTTTTGTTTACATGAATAAAAGCTTATATGGTTACACACCCAATGAAAATGGTTCATTGGATCTCGATTGTAGTGATACACATATTCATAATATTGAAACCAAAAGATGCAAAGTTAATAATGATAGTGCAACTTATTTGTGGCACTGCCGTTTAGGTCATATTGGTGTAAAGCGCATGAAGAAACTCCATGCTGGTGGGATTTTGGAATCACTTGATTATGAATCACTTGGTGCTTGCGAACCATGCCTTATGGGCAGGATGACTAAAGACTCCATTCTCCGAAACAATGGAGCGAGCAACTGATTTGTTGGAAATCATACATACTGATGTATATGGTCCGATGAATATTAAAGCTCGCGACAAGTATCATTATTTTCTGACCTTCACAGATGATTTAAGCAGATATGAGTATATCTACTTGATGAAACATAAGTCTGAAAAGTTCAAAGTATTTCAGAGTGAAGTGGAAAATTATCGTGACAAGAAATTTAAGTTTCTACGATCTGATCGCAAAGACGAATATTTGAGTTACGAGTTTGGTCTTCAATTAAAACAATGTGGAATAGTTTCACAAACTCATGCCACCTGGAACACCACAGCATAATGGTGTGTCCGAACGTCATAACCGTACTTTATTGGATATAGTACAATCTATGATGTTTCTTACCGATTTACCAATATCGTTTTGGGATCATGCATTAGAGACAGTTGCATTCATGTTAAAAAGGGGCACCATCTAAGTCCGTTGAGATGACACAATCTGAACTGTGGTTTGGCAAGAAACCAAAGTTGTCGTTTCTTAAAGTTTGGGATTGTGATGCTTATATGAAAAGGTTTCATCCTGATAAGCTCAAACCCAAATCGGAGAAATATGTCTTCATAGGATACCCAAAGGAGACTGTTGGGTACACCTTCTATCACAGATCCAAAGGCAAGACATTTGTTGCTAAGAATGGATCCTTTCTAGAGAAGGAGTTTCTCTTGAAAGAATTGAGTGGGAGGAAAGTAGAACTTGATAAGGTAATTGTACCTTCTCCCTTATTGGAAAGTAGTTCATCACAGAAATCTGTTCCTGTGACTACTACACAATTAGTGAGGAAGCTAATGATGATGATCATGTAACTTCAGATCAAGTTACTACCGAATCTCGTAGGTTAACCAGAGTGAGATCCGCACCAGAGTGGTACGGTAATCTTGTTCTGGAGGTCATTCTACTTGACCATGACGAACCTACGAACTATGAGGAAGCGATGATGAGCCCAGATTCCGCGAAATGGCTTGAGGCCATGAAATCTCAGATGAGATCCATGTATGAGAACAAAGTATGGACTTTGATTGACTTGCCCAATGATCGGTGAGCCATTGAGACTAAATGGATCTTCAAGAGGAAGACGGACGCTGATAATAGTGTTACTATCTACAAAGCTAGAATTGTCGCAAAAGGTTTTCAACAAGTTCAAGGTGTTGACTACGATGAGAGTTTCTCACTCGTATCTATGCTTAAGTCTGTCCGAATCATGTTAGCAATTGCCGCATTTTATGAAATCTGGCAAATGGATAAACAAAACTGCATTCCTTAATGGATTTATTAAAGAAGAGTTGTATATGATGCAACCAAAAGGTTTTTTCAATCCTAAAGGTACTAACAAAATATGCAAGCTCCAGCGATCCATCTATGGACTGGTGCAAGCATCTCAGAGTTGGAATATACGCTTTGATAAGTTGATCAAGCATATAGTTTTATACAAACTTGCAGTGAAGCCTGTATTTACCAGAAAGTGAGTGGGAGCACTACAACATTTCTGATAAGTATATGTGAAAGACATATTGTTGATCGGAGATAATGTAGAATTATTCTACAAAGCATAAAGGAATATTTGAAAGGAGTTTTTCAAAGAAATACCTCGGTGAAGCTGCTTACATATTGAGCATCAAGATCTATAGAGATAGATCAAGATGCTTGATAAGTTTTTTTCAATGAGTACATACCTTGACAAGATTTTGAAGTAGTTCAAAATAGAACAGTTAAAGAAGAAGTTCTTGCGTGTGTTACAAGGTGTGAAGTTGAGTAAGACTCAAAACCCGACCACGGCAGAAGATAGAGAGAGAATGAAAGTCATTCCCTATGCCTCAGCCATAGGTTCTATATGGTATGCCATGCTGTGTACCAGATCTATTGTATACCCTACACTCATGTTGGCAAGGGAGTACAATAGTGATCTAGGAGTAGATCACTGGACAACGGTCAAAATTATCCTTAGTGGAATAAGCATATGTTTCTCGATTATGAAGGTGATAAAAGGTTCGTCGTAAAGGGTTACGTCGATGCAAACTTTGACACTGATCCAGATGATTCTAAGTCTCAATCTGGATGCATATTGAAAGTGGGAGCAATTAGCTAGAGTAGCTCCGTGCAGAGCATTGTTGACATAGAAATTTGCAAAATACATACTGATCTGAATATGGCAGACCCGTTGACTAAACTTCTCTCACAGGCAAAACATGATCACACCTTAGTACTCTTTGGGTGTTAATCACATAGCGATGTGAACTAGATTGTTGACTCTAGTAAACCCTTTAAGTGTTGGTCACATAATGATGTGAACTATTGGTGTTAAATCACATGGCAATGTGAACTAGATTATTGACTCTAGTGCAAGTGGGAGACTGAAGGAAATATGCCCTAGAGGCAATAATAAAGTTATTATTTATTTCCTTATTTCATGATAAATGTTTATTATTCATGCTAGAATTGTATTAACCGGAAACATAATACATGTGTGAATACATAGACAAACAGAGTGTCACTAGTATGCCTCTACTTGACTAGCTCGTTAATCAAAGATGATTATGTTTCCTAACCATAGACAAAGAGTTGTTATTTGATTAACGGGATCACATCATTAGGAGAATGATGTGATTGACTTGACCCATTCCGTTAGCTTAGCACTCGATCGTTTAGTATGTTGCTATTGCTTTCTTCATGACTTATACATGTTCCTATGACTATGAGATTATGCAACTCCCGTTTACCGGAGGAACACTTTGTGTGCTACCAAACATCACAACATAACTGGGTGATTATAAAGGAGCTCTATAGGTGTCTCCAAAGGTACATGTTGGGTTGGCGTATTTAGAGATTAGGATTTGTCACTCCGATTCTCGGAGAGGTATCTCTGGGCCCTCTCGGTAATGCACATCACATAAGCCTTGCAAGCATTGCAACTAATGAGTTAGTTGCGAGATGATGTATTACGGAACGAGTAAAGAGACTTGCCGGTAACGAGATTGAACTAGGTATTGAGATACCGACGATCGAATCTCGGGCAAGTAACATACCGATGACAAAGGGAACAATGTATGTTGTTATGCGGTCTGACCGATAAAGATCTTCGTAGAATATGTGGGAGCCAATATGAGCATCCAGGTTCCGCTATTGATTATTGATCGGAGACATGTCTCGGTCATGTCTACATTGTTCTCGAACCCGTAGGGTCCGCATGCTTAAGGTTTCGATGACAGTTATATTATGAGTTTATGAGTTTTGATGTACCGAAGGAGTTCGGAGTCCCGGATAAGACCGGGGACATGACGAGGAGTCTCAAAAATGGTCGAGACGTAAAGATCGATATATTGGACGACTATATTCGGACATCGGAAAGGTTCCGAGTGGTTCGGGTATTTTTCGAAGTACCGGGAAGTTACGGGAATACGGGGGAAGAAGTATATGGGCCTTATTGGGCTTTAGGGGAGAGGGAGAGGTAGGCCGCGCGCCCCCATTGACTAGTCCGAATTGGACTAGGGGGGAGGGGCGGCGCCCCCTCCTTCCTTCTCTTCCCTCTTCCCTTTCCTTGTCTCCTACTCCTACTACATGGAAGGACTCCTAGTTGGACTAGGAAAGGGGGAATCCTACTCCCGGTGGGAGTAGGACTCCCCTAGGGCGCGCCATTGAGAGGGCCGGCCCTCCCCTCCTCCACTCCTTTATATACGGGGGCAGGGGGCACCCCATAGACACACAAGTTGATCCTCGTGATCGTTTTCTTAGCCGTGTGCGGTGCCCCCTTCCACCATACTCCTCGATAATATTGTAGCGGTGCTTAGGCGAAGCCCTGCGACGGTAGAACATCAAGATCGTCACCACGCGGTCGTGCTGACGGAACTCTTCCCCGACACTTTGCTGGATCGGAGTCCGGGGATCGTCATCGAGCTGAACGTGTGCTAAAACTCGGAGGTGCCGTAGTTTCGGTGCTTGATCGGTCGGGCCGTGAAGACGTACGACTGCATCAACCGCGTTGTCATAATGCTTCCGCTGTCGGTCTACGAGGGTACGTAGACAACACTCCCCCCTCTCGTTGCTATGCATCACCATGATCTTGCGTGTGCGTAGGAATTTTTTTGAAATTACTACGTTACCCAACAGGGACGGGGACGGAGACGGAGACGGGGCGGCGGCGATGAGGACGGGGCGGCGACGACGGGGATGGGGACGGGCCGGGCGGGGACGACGTACGGGAGGACGGGCCGGGCGAGGGACGGGAGTACGGGGCGCGGCGACGGGGACGACAGGGACGGGGACGGCGACGGGGGCGGCGATGAGGGGTGGCGGCGACGGGGCAGAGGAGAAAGAAGCAGGGAGAGATGAGAAACTGACAATTTTTTTGAAGTGTTTTCTTATATATAACCCACCTTTAGTACCGGTTGGAGCCACCAACCGGTACTAAAGGTCTGTTTTGGCCAGGCGAAGCGGCGGGAACCGCACCCCCTTTAGTACCAGGTCGTGGTACCAACCGGTACTAAAGCCCCCCCCCCCTTTAGTACCGGTTGGAGCCACGACCCGGTACTAAAGGGTGTGCGCTGCCAGACGAGGGGCGCAAAAGTTTAGTCCCACCTCGCTAGCCGAGGGGCACTCGCACCTGCTTATAAGCCCCGCCGTCACTGCTGTCTCGAGCTCCTCTCTTAAGCAGGCCTTCTGGGCCTACCTCTTCTGCGATGCCCTGTTGGGCCTACTGGGCTAGCGGGCCTGCATCCTGGACCAACTAGAATTTCGGTTTCTAGTCGTATGCAGGCCGCTGCGGCCCAGTATGTGGGCTTTTTTTCTTATTTTTTTGCTTTATTTATTTTTATTTTATTTATTTTAGAGTTGTTTTTTGCTGTATTTAGAGTTTCTTTGTGAATATTTTTGCTTTAGGTACAAAAAATTACAAACTTTCTGTTAGTACCGGTAGTTCCCAAATTTGAATAGTTTAAATTTTGAATTATTTGAAATTTGTGAGAATCACTAGTTTGTGAATAACTTAACTTCGAAAATAGATTTTTCAGTGATTCTTTTTTCTTATGTTTAATATTAGTGTATTTTATCATTATATTAAATTTGGTAATGCTTAGGTTATTTAAAAAATGAAATGCCTTTGTAACGGATGAGTTTTCGTCCGAAACTCTGATACTTCGAAAGAGATTGTCCATTTTGTACACAAAGTGCATCCAGTTTTTGTGGTAACCCTCTCTACTTTTTTGCACATGCTATGTGGGTGAAATTATGATACCATGCCAACTTTCAACCTTTTCTGAGTTCATTTGAAATGCTTTTCAATTTCAGGGTCATTTAGCTGAAAAAATCAGTAAATGCATGAAAGAATTTGCTTGCACATAAAATTTCTTCGCGTTTCAAATGCCAAAACACATAACTAGCTACCCTAACTATTACAAAGATTCCCTCCTGGGTGTGAAACACAGAAGAAAGTGATGATAGTGAAGCCGATCACATCCCAGATCTTTGGGTGTGAAACTTTTTCTTCGCGTGTGTCCCTTTGCGCCGTAGCCATGGAAAATCTTCATCATTTAACTGAATGCTCGGGTCAATATTCACTGTGAATGGAGCAATTTCATCAAACTTTTCATAATCTCCTGACATGTCTTTCTTGTCATCCACTCCCACGATGTTTTTCTTCCCAGAAAGAACTATGTGCCGATTTGGCTCATCGTACGATGCATTCGCTTCCTTATCTTTTCTTTTTCTCGGCTTGGTAGACATGTCCTTCACATAGAAAACCTGTGCCACATCATTGGCTAGGACGAATGGTTCATCTGCATACGCAAGATTGTTGAGATCCACTGTTGTCATTCCGTACTGCGGGCCTTCCGTTACCCCGCCTCGTGTCATATTGACCCATTTTCACCGAAACAAAGGGACCTTCGACCACGTCGATAGTCAATTTCCCAGATGTCCTGTATATAACCATAATATGTTTCCTTTCCCATCTTGGTTTCTGCATCAAAGCGGACACCACTGTTTTGGTTGGTGCTCTTCTTATCTTGGGCGATCATGTAAAATGTATTACCATTTATCTTGTACCCTTTGAAAGTCATTATATTCCAAGATGGTAACTGGGACAGCAAGTACAGGTCATCTTCAATAGAGGCGTCATGCATGGTACATGTCTGCAACCAACTGGCGAAACTCCTGGTTTGTTCACGTGTAATCCAGTCATCAGACCGCTCCGGGTGTTTGGAGCGTAGCAAATTCTTGTGTTCATCCATATATGGAGCCACCAAGGCGGAATTCTGTAGAACTGTGTAGTGTGCTTCAATGAGAGAATGTCCGTCCATACATATTATTTGTTCCCCTCCTAGCGTGCCTTTTCCATTCAGTCTGCCCTTATGCCGCGATTCAGGAACACCAATCGGCTTAAGGTCAGGAATAAAGTCAATACAAAACTCAATGACCTCCTCATTTTCATG
The DNA here is from genome assembly GCA_034509565.1 of Triticum monococcum. Classification (NCBI taxonomy): domain Eukaryota; kingdom Viridiplantae; phylum Streptophyta; class Magnoliopsida; order Poales; family Poaceae; genus Triticum; species Triticum monococcum. The sequence goes on along the minus strand of CM067843.1, from coordinate 68,129,291 downwards.
GGCCTTGGAGATGCTTCCTTCTGGCCTAGCACGGTTATGAACATATTTCTTTAAGACTCCCATGAACCTCTCAAAGGGGAATATATTGTGTAGAAATACAGGACCCAAAACGTTAATCTCTTCACATAGGTGAACTAGGACGTGCGTCATGATGTTGAAGAAGGATGGTGCGAACACCAACTCGAAACTGACAAGACATTGCACCAAATCATTCTCTAACCTTGGTATGATTTCTGGATCGATTACCTTCTGAGAGATTGCATTGAGGAATGCACATAGCTTCACAATGGCTAATCGAACGTTTTCCGATAGAAGCCCCCTCAATGCAACCGGAAGCAGTTGCGTCATAATCACGTGGCAGTCACAAGACTTTAGGTTCTAGAACTTTTCTCTGCCATGTTTATTATTCTCTTTATATTCGACGAGAAGCCAGACGGTACCTTAATACTGAGCAGGCATTCAAAAAAGATTTCCTTCTCTTCTTTGGTAAGAGCGTAGCTTGCATGACCCTGATGTATGTCGTCTTTTCCGTGCATACGTTGCTGGTCCTCCCGTGCCTCAGGTGTATCTTTTGTCTTCCCATACACGCCCAAGAAGCCAAGCAGGGTCACACAAAGATTCTTCGTCACATGCATCACGTCGATTGCGAAGCGGACCTCTAGGTCTTTCCAATAGGGCAGGTCCCAAAATATAGATTTCTTCTTCCACATGGGTGCGTGTCCGTCAGCGTCATTCAGAACAGGTTGTCCACCAGGACCCTTTTCAAAGACCACCTTCAAATCCTTGACCATATCATGTACATCAGCACCAGTACGGTGGCGAGGCTTCGTCCGGTGATCCGCCTCACCTTTGAAATGCTTGCCTTTCTTTCTTACGGGATGCCTGCTCGGAAGAAATCGACGATGTCCCAGGTACACATTCTTCTTACAATTAGCCAAATATATACTGTCGGTATCGTCCAAACAGTGCGTGCATGCGCGGTATCCCTTGTTTGTCTGTCCTGAAAGGTTACTGAGAGCAGGCCAATCATTGATGGTCACGAACAGCAACGCCTTTAGGTCAAATTCTTCCCCCATGTGCTCATCCCACGCACGTACACCTGTTCCATTCCATAGTTGTAAGAGTTCTTCAACTAATGGCCTTAGGTACACATCAATGTCGTTGCCGGGTTGCTTAGGGCCTTGGATGAGCACTGGCATCATAATGAACTTCCGCTTCATGCACAACCAAGGAGGAAGGTTATACAAACATAGAGTCACAGGCCAGGTGCTATGGTTGCTGCTCTGCTCCCCAAAAGGATTAATGCCATCTGCGCTTAGACCAAACCATACGTTCCTTGCGTCATCTGCAAACTCCTTCCCGTACTTTCTTTCGATTTTTATCCACTGCGACCCGTCAGCGGGTACTCTCAACTTTCCGTCTTTCTTACGGTCTTCTCTGTGCCATCGCATTGCCTTGGCATTCTCTTTGTTTTGGAACAAACGTTTCAACTGTGGTATTGTAGGAGCATACCACATCATCTTGGCAGGAATCTTCTTCCTGGGGCGCTCGCCCTCGACATCACCAGGGTCATCGCGGCTGATCTTATAGCGCAATGCACCGCATACTGGGCAAGCGTTCAAATCCTCGTACTCACCGCGGTAGAGGATGCAATCATTAGGGCATGCATGTATCTTCTGCACCTCTAACCCTAGAGGGCAGCCAGCCTTCTTTGCTTCGTACGTACTCTCGGGCAATTCGTTGTCATTTGGAAGCATATTCTTTATCATTACCAGCAACTTTCCAAATCCCTTGTCAGATACACCATTCTCTGCCTTCCATTGTAGCAATTCCAGTGTGGTGCCCAGCTTTTTCTTGTCCCCTACACAATTCGGGTACAATATTTTTTTGTGATCCTTTAACATGCGCTGCAACTTCTTCTTCTCCAAATCACTTGCACAGTTTCTCTTTGCATTGGCAATGGCCCGACCTAGATCATCAACGGGCTCATCCGATGCCTCTTCTTCAGCTTCTTCCCGCATTGCCGGCTCAGCTTCTTCCCGCATTACCGACTCAGCTTCTTCCCTCATTGTTGTATCATCGTATTTAGGGAACCCATGGCCAGGATAGTTGTCGCCGTCCTCTTCTTCTTCATTGTCTTCCATCATAACCCCTCTTTCTCCATGCTTGGTCCAAACATTATAGTGGGGCATGAAACCGGACTCAAACAAGTGGACGTGAATGGTTCTTGACGTAGAGTAATTGTGACCATTCTTACAGCCAGCACATGGATAAGGCATAAAACCATCCGCCCGCTTGTTTGCCTCAGCCGCAAGCAGAAAAGTACGCACGCCATTAATGAACTCGGGTGAGCATCGGTCATCGTACATCCATTGCCGGCTCATCTTTAATACACAGCACTGAAAACACCAAATTAATACAATACATAAAGTTCATACATAAAGATCATACAACACTTAAATGCAACAAACAAATAACTCTCTAGCTAAAGAATTTAAATGCAACAACAAATGCGATCAGGATCGCAACTAAGGTAACAATTGATCCAACAACATAATGATACCAAGCCTCACTATGAATGGCATATTTTTTAATCTTTCTAATCTTCAAGCGCATTTTCTCCATCTTAATCTTGTGATCATCGACGACATCGGCAACATGCAACTCCAATTCCATCTTCTCCCCCTCAATTCTTTTCAATTTTTCCTTCAAATCCTCGTTTTCTCTTTCAACTAAATTTAACTTCTCGACAATAGGGTCGGTTGGAATTTCTGGTTCAACTACCTCCTACATACAAATATCTATGTCAACTTGGTGGGCATAATTTGTCATAAACACAAAATGCAATGAATAGTTTTAAAAGAGAATATACCACATCCGAATCATAACCCGGACGAGGGCCGACGGGGACGGATATCGAAACCATGACACTATGTATAACAAACAACGTATGTGTAAGATAATTATACGAGTAACTATATATCCAAATCACACAAACATCAATTTTTTATATAAAACTTCATGAACAAGAGGCTCGCCATAAGGTGGTGCCGGCGACGGGACGTTGCGAGCGATCGACGGTGGTTACGACGAAGATTTAGAAGGTACTAAGTAAACCACACCTACATATGCAAACTAAGTGTTATTTTTGACCTCAAATTGCATATAAATCAAATACTAGCACATATATATAATTCCTCCCAAATTACTAAACTCAAAAATCAATCACTATATAAAGCATTGCACGAGCTAATCTAGCAATGAGAGATGAAAGGACAAAGTTGCTAACCTTTGTGATCATTTGAATGGATGGGGGCCTTCAAATCTTGACAAATTTGGGGCAAAATGTGTGATGAGCTTGAGAGGAAGAGGGAAAAGAACAGAGAGGAGAGGGGAAAGGGGAAGAACAAAGCGATCTCGGGTGGACGAAGGGTCTATGTAGGACGACCTTTAGTACCGGTTCGTGATACGACCCGGTACTAAAGGTGCTGGAGGGGCCCCGGACTGACAACATACTGCCACCACTCACTTTAGTACCGGTTCGTGGCACAAACCGGTGCTAAAGGTTCGCCACAAATAGGTACTAATGAGAGTGGCCGGCTAGCCGTTGGAACCGGCACTAATGCACACATTAGTGCCAGCTCAAATTCAAACCAGCACTAATGTGCTTCACGTTTGACCCTTTTTCTACTAGTGCATGCCTAGTTTTTCTTTGTGGTTCTTCGTCGGAGTCTGAGCTACGTTGTTTGGTCACCGATGGTTGGCTCTGGCACGGGTTAGTTGTCATTTCGAAAAAAGCATTCGCTCGATAAAGCTTTTTTTCTAAATCGATGTATGAACAACTACCAGTTTATCATGAGTTTTTGTCATGCTTCATGCGTTTATCTATTTATTACATTTTGACAATATTTTGCTATGATTTTCCCTTGCTTCAACTTACAGGAGTACTCTCTTCCTTTTTTGCAAAAATACCGAACTACTTTCTTGTGATCATCTTAGAGCAAATCCAACGCGTCGACTCAAATGGAAGCATGTTTTGTCCGTTTTTCGTCCGTTTGGATCGACTCGTCTGTTTTCTTTGCGTTTGGATCGACCGGGCGTCCAATGAGCGAATGCATTTTCGTCCTTGCGGCTGGTCTGTGTCCATTTTGTAGTTCTTTTCGCAAACATAATATAGACGATACATCTATTGGTTGTCAACGTGAGCCCACATATGCTCAACCAAATCATCTTGCAACTAAATGTGATCTTACCAATTGATACGTCTCCAACGTATCTATAATTTTTGATTGCTCCATGCTAGACATTATTGGGCTTTATTATCCACTTTTATATTATTTTTGGGACTAACCTATTAACTGGAGGCCCAGCCCAGAATTGCTGTTTTTTACCTATTTTAGGGTTTCGAAGAAAAGGAATATCAAATGGATTATAAACGGAATGAAACCTTCGGGAACGTGATTTTCTCAACGAACAAGACCTGGGAGACTTGGACCCTACGTCAAGACACAAAAGAGGAGGCCACGAGGTAGGGGGCGCGCCTACCCCCCAGGCGCGCCCTTCACCCTCGTGGGCCCCTTGTTGCTCCACCGACGTACTCCTTCATCCTATATATACCTACGTACCCCAAACGATCAGATACGGAGCCAAAATCCTAATTCCACCACCGCAACTTTCTGTATCCACGAGATCCCATCTTGGGGCCTGTTCCGGAGCTCCGCCGGAGGGGGCATCGATCACGGAGGGCTTCTACATCATCACCATAGCCCCTCCGATGAAGTGTGAGTAGTTCACCTCAGACCTACGGGTCCATAGTTATTAGCTAGATGGCTTCTTCTCTCTTTTTGGATCTCAATACAATGTTCTCCCCCTCTCTTGTGGAGATCTATTCGATGTAATCTTCTTTTTGCGTTGTGTTTATTGAGACCGATGAATTGTGGGTTTATGATCATGTCTATCTATGAACAATATTTGAATCTTCTCTGAATTCTTTTATGTATGATTGGTTTTCTTTGCAAGTCTCTTCGAATTATCAGTTTGGTTTGGCCTACTAGATTGATCTTTCTTGCAATGGGAAAAGTGCTTAGCTTTGGGTTCAATCTTGCAGTGTACTTTCCCAGTGACAGTAGGGGCAGAAAGGCACGTATTGTATTGTTGCCATCGAGGATAACAAGATGGTTTTTTTTATCATATTGCATGAGTTTATCCCTCTACATCATGTCATCTTGCTTAAGGCGTTACTCTGTTTTCATTAACTTAATACTCTAGATGCATGCTGGATAGCGGTCGATGAGTGGAGTAATAGTAGTAGATGCAGGCAAGAATCGGTCTACTTGTCTCGGACGTGATGCCTATATACATGATCATACCTAGATATTCTCATAACTATGCTCAATTTTGTCAATTGCTCAACAGTAATTCGTTCACCCACCGTAGAATACCTATGCTCTTGAGAGAAGCCACTAGTGAAACCTATGGCCCCCGGGTCTATCTTCATCATATTGATCTTACAATACTTAGTTATTTCCTTTGCTTTTATTTTACTTTGCATCTTTATCATAAAAATACCAAAAATATTATCTTATCATATCTGTCAGATCTCACTCTCGTAAGTGGCCGTGTAGGGATTGGCAATTCCTTATCGCGTTGGTTGTGAGGACTTATTTGTTTTGTGCAGGTACGAGGGATTCGCGCGTAGCCTCTTACTGGCTTGATACCTTGGTTCTCAAAAGCTGAGGGAAATACTTACGCTACTTTGCTGCATCATCCCTTCCTCTTCAGGGAAAACCAACACAGTGCTCAAGAGGTAGCACCAATCATGCATTTGATGATGACATTCGGTGAAACGTTGCCGCTCCTCCATGCTCAGGCACACCATTTTTACCCTGGAACTGAAACCCTCGGTCATAGATACGTTATGGGCACTCATCCTCTACGATCATATTGTGCATGATCACGCAAGCAGTCATCACCTCCCACAACTTTTTGGTACTCCAAGTTCTAGCAACATACCGAACGATGCCCATCGAGATTGAAGACACCAAAGGAACGCTCCACATCCTTCCTAGCACTCTCTTGCTCTTGGGAAAATCTCTTCCTCTTCTCTCCTGTAGGGTTGAGGATTGTCTTCACAAGAATAGTCCACTGATGAGTGATGATAGATATCGTCGGGTAGGTAGTATCATTTGTTGTAATGATGGCCACTGATCTCAACATTGACCTTCAGGCAGTTGCCTTCTGCAAGCCTAGCAAACATCGGAGAGCGTTGAAGCACGTTGATATCGTTGCGAGATCTAGCCATGCCGAAGAAAGGGTGCCAAATCCAGAGATCTTGTGAAGCCACGGCCTCGAGTATGACAATGCAAGCTTTGACCTGGCCCCTATATTGCCCCTGCCAAGTAGAAGGGCGGTTCTTCCATTCTCAGTGCATACAATCTTTGCTACCAAGCATCCCTTGGAAGCCCCTGTTGGCATTCATCGCCAACAACCGGGTTGTATCTGCATCATTTGGCTCTCTCAAGTACTCCGGGCCAAACACTACTATCACAACCCTCCAAAACTTACACATGGACTCTAGGCACATCGACTCGCTCATTCAGACATACTCATCAATGAAATCACCGGGGAACTCCGTATGCAAGCATCTGAATTGTTGCAGTGCATTTCAGATAAGAGAAGAAGCCAATCTTTCTCAGGGCATCCTCCTTGCACTCGAAATACTTATTGTATGCCACCACCCCCTCTCGGATATGGCTGAACAAATATCTAGCCATAAGGAAACAACGCCAAAAATTGAGGTTTTTGAAGAGCGGGCTGGGGGTTTCAAAGTAATCCTTCTAGAGAAGGAAATGACCGCTCTCTCGGTTGCGATTCAACGCTGGAGTGTGCCCCGAGATCGAGGCCCTGAACATCGGCCGCTGCCTACTATGGTCATGACGAGCAACACAGCTGGCACGAGCTCCTCATCGTCGGATGAAGAATCATCCGAGTCTCAAAGAAAATTGTGGAAAAAGAACTCGTCGGCGGAGTCCATTTGTACCTTGCAGGCAAACCGTCGAACACCTTGCGGGCGTCGTGGAAGAAGCTGGCCGGTGAAGAGCCTCGTGCCTCCCCTAGACCTAGTAGCAGGCCCGTCGACGTCCAGCTAGCGTGGCGGCGTCTGGCAAGTGAGGTCACGACGCTTGGGTGCTGCAGGCAGGGGGAAGCACGCGGCGAGGGGGCGGTGGCGGTAAGGTTGAGGGCGTTGGAAGGTGGTGTGCTGCGGGGGGAGGGTACGTGGGTGTGGACGGCTGGCCACCGGAACCGGGCGGCGGCGACGACGGGTGGGGCGGCCAAGTGTGCTGGCTGTTGTTGGGAGGAAGACGGAATAGCCAATGTGCCACCGACTGACGGGTTAGTGAAGGACAAAGGCCGTTTCGTATCCGTGCCAATGCAAACACGGCCCAAATTTAAACCGAAAATAGGTCGTACGGTGGACAAAAAACGGAAGCACATTCGTTTGAATCGGATCGTTGGGCTGCCTTCTGTGTTTATTTCAATTCAAATGGATTGGCGCGTTGAGTTGCTGTTAAGAACTTCTGTGTCGTGGTACAACAGCTGGCCGGATACTACAAGGTCGCCAGAATGCATAAATTCCACAGGAGATAAACGGTAATATTTTGTTGGACGGGTCAGCAAATGCAGCTTCGTTTTTTTAACTCGCGGGAGGCAGGCAGGGGCAGGCTCGGGACGCCAGTCGACAGGCAAGGCCCCAAAAGCTGTGCGTACGCACAGTACGTCCTGGTCCGGCCTCCACATGGCTACATTCATCGACTTGATGAGTGCGTCGCGGGGCCCGCCCGGTCCCTCAGGCCGCGTCGCGTGCGCACGGCGGCGCGCGCGGGACGCCTCCGATTCGAACGAAACTCGCGCCGGTGGCGGGAGAGCCCCGGCGTTTCGGCCCGCTCCGCTCCGCTGCTCCTCGTCCTCCTCCCCAGAGTGGCGCGACCAGCTCAGGTGATGGGGCAAACCAAAAACGTTTTAAAATATAGCACCCGTGTGCGTTCGCCGACACGTTGCCCGCCCTCCGCGTGACGCGTCTCGGACGAAGGTCGCGCTGGCGCGACCGGAGCGGGCACGTCTGCCGGGACGCTTCGCGGTGCGTGGAGAACGCGGTGAGCGAGCGACCGTACGTATGTGTGAAGCTGAATGAGTGGACGGCCGGTAGAAGAGATGGATCGATTGATTGATGGTGAAGCGTCAGCGTGTGGTACTTTCCTTACCGTCGTTGAACTCGTGTGGCCGTGCGCTGGCACGCGCGTCGCCGTAGTTCACAGGAGTCGCGGCCCTCGTGGATAAGGCCGGTTGGCAGCCACCGCCACGGGGACATCGTCGCCGTTCGTGTCGCCGTCGCCGTGATCGGCATGCTGCTGTTGCTCCCGGCCGCCTCGACGCTTGTGTGGTGAGCCCGTCGATCGATCGTGTCCCCTCTCGTCCTCGTTTTTTCCTTTTTGAAACATCTCGTTGTCAGGCTAGTCCCTTGCTATGCCTCGCTGTTTTCTTTTAAGTGGTAAACCAAAATTTTATTGCGAAGTAACAGCTCGGTTTACAGGAATAACAAATTGATCATGGGGTAAACCCAGCCACAAATGGCGACCAATATCTAACGAAGTAGAAAATTTAGCTAAATTGTGTGCATCAACATTCATAGTATGACTTTCAAAAATGAAATCACAGCTTGTGAGTTCTCTCGCCCGAGCATTAATCTCCTTAATGATTGCACCATACCTTCCTTCAGTTCTATTCTTTATCTTCGCCACCACTGATTTATTATCACATGCAATAACAACTTTGTCGAGGGACAAGTCCAACGCAAGAGATAGAGCTTCACGGCAAGCGAGTGCCTCCAATGTTGCCGGGTCTGAAATGTCGGTGAATACCATAGCTGATGAACCAAAGAAGAGGTCTGTGTGATCACGGCAAGCCGTAGCGGATGCGCCACTATTACCATTTCTTGCAAGACCTCCGTCAACTTGTATCTTTGCCACCCCGAGGCTCGACGCTGTCCATTTCATTGTAATTCTCACCCGCATCCCACCCGTAACTGGATGCGTTGCTTTGCAAGACTCAGTTTTCAAGGACTCCAATTCGGATATGAAGCTAGTGACGAAGCCATAAGTGGCATGTGGACTCTGAAGGATTCCTTCATGGATCACTTTTCTTCTTGCTGCCCAAATAGCCCATAGAGTAACAACTAACTTGATCATGCTAGCATGTGGTAAGTCGTCGATAGATGAAAATAGCCAAAGCTTGGCATTTGGCTCAGTCGACGCTTGAACATAGTCAGCCACATCATCATCGACTAGAGCCCAAACGCAACGGGCAATAGAGCACTCCAAGAGTGAATGGCGCCAACTATCCCGCATCCCGCAAAGCTGGCATTTGTCATCGTTGGCCATATTCCTTCCATGCCGAACATCTTCAGTGGGGATGGTGTGCTTAGCTAATCGCCACAAAAAATTACGAATCTTTCCCGGGACTTGGACTGACGAGAGCGAGGTCCAAGATTTAGCTTCAACTTCATAATCAGAAGAACCTGTATTCCCTTCGAGGCAGTCTTCTCCATGCCTTTTTGTATCTGCCAACATACGATAGGCCGATCGCACTGTGAAGAGGCCTCGCTGTTGTAAAACGATTCTCTTTCTTTAGCAAAAGTTTTTCTATAGAAAGAGTATAAAATAAATAGAATCAATATTTTTTTAATAAGACCGAGGCTCCACAAACGCGACGTTTCTCACCCTCAAGGCCCACGAAAGGCAAAGCTGCCACGGCTCTTAAGGCCCACGTATGTTGATGTGCCCAGACACGAGCAAACACGAGCCCAGCTAACCTCCTGAGAGAGCCCAGTCCCACCTCGCCTAGCCGAGAGCATCGAGCGGGAGAGCTCGCTATAAAAGGAGAGCCGGGTGCACCCTTGTTCCATACTTACCTGGACGGGGTCGACGGACGATCAATAAGGCCCATGGCCTAGGTTGTGAAGGAAATATGCCCTAAAGGCAATAATAAAGTTATTATTTATTTCCTTATATCATGATAAATGTTTATTATTCATTCTAGAATTGTATTAACCGGAAACATAATACATGTGTGAATACATAGACAAACAGAGTGTCACTAGTATGCCTCTACTTGACTAGCTCGTTGATCAAAGATGGTTATGTTTCTAACCATAGACATGAGTTGTCATTTGATTAACGGGATCACATCATTAGGAGAATGATGTGATTGACTTGACCCATTTCGTTAGCTTAGCACTTGATCGTTTAATTTGTTGCTATTGCTTTCTTCATGATTTATACATGTTCCTATGACTATGAGATTATGCAACTCCCGTTTATCGGAGGAACACTTTGTGTGCTACCAAACGTCACAACGTAACTGGGTGATTATAAAGGTGCTCTACAGGTGTCTCCAAAGGTACTTGTTGGGTTGGCGTACTTCGAGATTAGGATTTGTCACTCCGATTGTTGGAGAGGTATCTCTGGGCCCTCTCGGTAATACACATCACATAAGCCTTGCAAGCATTTCAACTAATAAGTTAGTTGCGGGATGATGTATTACGGAACGAGTAAAGAGACTTGCCGGTAACGAGATTGAACTAGGTATTGAGATACCGACGATCAAATCTCGGGCAAGTAACATACCGATAACAAAGGGAACAACGTATGTTGTTATGCGGTCTGACCGATAAAGATCTTCGTAGAATATGTGGGAGCCAATATGAGCATCCAGATTCCGCTATTGGTTATTGACCGGAGACGTGTCTCGGTCATGTCTACATTGTTCTCGAACCCGTACGGTCCGCACGCTTAAGGTTTCGATGACAGTTATATTATGAGTTTATGAGTTTTGATGTACCGAAGGAGTTCGGAGTCCCGGATGAGATCGGAGACATGACGAGGAGTCTCGAAATGGTCGAGACGTAAAGATCGATATATTGGACGACTATATTCGGACATCGGAAAGGTTCCGAATGATTCGGGTATTTTCCGGAGTACCGGAGAGTTACGGGAATTCACCGGGGAGTATATGGGCCTTATTGGGATTTAGGGGAAAGAGAGAGGAGAGGTTGGGCGCCCCCCAAGGCCTAGTCCGAATTGGACTAGGGGGAGGGGCTGCGCCCCCTCCTTCTTTCTCTTCTCTCTTCCCTTGCCTTGACTCCTACTCCTACTACTTGGAAAGGGGGGGAATCCTGCTCCCGGTGGGAGCAGGACTCCTCCAGGGCGCGTCATAGGGGCCGGCACTCTCCCCCTCCTCCACTCCTTTATATATGTGGCCAGGGGGCACCCCAAAGACACAACAATTGATCATTGATCTCTCAGCCGTGTGCGGTGCCCCCTTCCACCATAATCCTCGATAATATTGTAGCGGTGCTTAGACGAAGCCCTGCGACGGTAGAACATCAAGATCGTCACCACGCCGTCATGCTGACGGAACTCTTCCCCAACACTTTGCTGGATCGGAGTCCGCGGATCGTCATCGAGCTGAACGTGTGCTAGAACTCGGAGGTGCCGTAGTTTCGGTGCTTGATCGGTCGGGCCGTGAAGACGTACGACTACATCAACCGCGTTGTGCTAATGCTTCCGCTTCCGGTCTATGAGGGTACGTAGACAACACTCTCCCCTCTCGTTACTATGCATCACCATGATCTTGCGTGTGCGTAGGAAATTTTTGAAATTACTATGTTCCCCAAAAGTGGCATCCGAGCTAGGTTTTATGCGTTGATGTAATATGCACGAGTAGAACACAAGTGAGTTGTGGGCGATATAAGTCATACTGCTTACCAGCATGTCACACTTTGGTTCGGCGGTATTGTTGGATGAAGCGGCCCGGACCGACATTACGCGTACGCTTACGCGAGATTGGTTTTACCGTCGTGCTATGCACACAGGTGACTAGCGGGTGACAGTTTCTCCAACTTTGGTTGAACCGAGTGTGGCTACGCCCGCTCCTTGAGAAGGTTAAAACAACACTAACTTGACAAACTATCATTGTGGTTTTCGATGCGTAGGTAAGAACGGTTCTTGCTAAGCCCGTAACAGCCACGTAAAATTTGCAACAACAAAGTAGAGGACGTCTAACTTGTCTTTGCAGGGCATGTTGTGATGTGATATGGTCAAGACGTGATGAGATATAAGTTGTTGTATAAGATGATCATGTTTTGTTGAAGTTATCGGCAATTGGCAGAAGCCTTGTGGTTGTCTCTTTATTGCATACGATGCAAGCGCCAAATAATTGCTTTACTTTATCGTTATGCGATAGCAATAGTTGCATGAGCAGTAGTTGGCAAGACGACCATGTGACGACACATTGATATAGATCAAGATGATGGAGATCATGGTGTCATGCTGGTGACGATGGAAATCATGGCGATACTTTGGAGATGGAGATCAAAGGCACAAGATGATGATGGCCATATCCTGTCACATATTTTGATTGCATGCGATGTTTATCTTTTATACATCTTATTTTGCTTAGTTCGACGGTAGCTTTATAAGATGATCTTTCACTAATTATCAAGGTACAAGTGTTCTCCCTGAGTATGCACCGTTGCGAAAGTTCTTCGTGCTGAAACACCACATGATGATCGGGTGTGATAGGCTCTACGTTCAAATACAACGGGTGCAAAACAGTTGCACACGCGGAATACTCAGGTTTAGCTTGACGAGCCTAGCATATAACAGATATGGCCTCAGAACACGGAGACCGAAAGGTCGAGCGTGAATCATATAGTAGATATGATCAACATAGTGATGTTCACCATTAAAACTACTCCATCTCACGTGATGATCGGACATGGCTTAGTTGATTTGGATCACGTGATCACTTAGAGGATTAGAGGGATGTCTATCTAAGTGGGAGTTCTTAAGTAATATGATTAATTGAACTTTAATTTATCATGAACTTAGTCCTGGTAGTATTAGCATATCTATGTTATAGATCAATAGCTCGCGTTTAGCTCCCCTGTTTTATTTTTGATATGTTCCTAGAGAAAACTAAGTTGAAAGATGTTAGTAGCAATGATGCGGATTGGATCCGTGATCTGAGGTTTATCCTCATTGCTGCCCAGAAAAATTATGTTTTTGATGCACCGCTAGGTGACAAACCTATTGCAGGAGCAGATGCAGATGTTATGAACATTTGGCTAGCTCAATATGATGATTACTTGATAGTTTAGTGCACCATGCTTAAACGACTTAGAATCGGGACTTCAAAGACATTTTGAACGTCATGGACCATATGAGATGTTCCAGGAGTTGAAGTTAATATTTCAAGCAAATACCCGAGTTGAGAGATATGAAGTCTCCAACAAGTTCTATAGCTAAAAGATGGATGAGAATAGCTCAAGCAGTGAGCATGTGCTCAGATTGTCTGGGTACTACAATCGCTTGAATCAAGTGGGAGTTAATCTTCCAGATAAAATAGTGATTGACAGAATTCTCTAGTCACCATCACCAAGTTATTAGAACTTCGTGATGAACTATAGTATGCAAGGGATGACGAAAACGATTCCCGAGCTCTTCGTGATGTTGAAATCGACGAAGGTAGAAATCAAGAAAGAGCATCAAGTGTTGATGATTGACAAGAACACTAGTTTCAGGAAAAGGGCAAAGGGAAAGAAAGGGAACTTTAAGTAGAATGACATGCAAGTTGTCACTCCCGTGAAGAAGCCCAAAGCTGGACCAAAGCCTGAAACTGAGTGCTTCTACTGCAAAGGAAATGATCACTGGAAGCGGAAATTCCCTGAATATTTGGTGGATAAGAAAGATGGCAAAGTGAACAAAGGGTATATTTGATATACATGTTATTGATGTGTGCCCTGCTAGTGTTTAGAGTAGCCCCTGAGTATTTGATACTTGTTCAGTTGCTAAAATTAGCAACTCGAAACAGGAGTTACAGAATGAACAGAGACTAGTTAAGGGTGAAGTGACGATGTGTGTTGGAATTGGTTCCAAGATTGATATGATCATCATCGCACACTCCCTATACTTTCGGGATTAGTTTTGAACCTAAATAAGTGTTATTTGGTGTTTACGTTGAGCATAAATATGATTTGATCATGTTTATTGCAATACGGTTATTCATTTAAGTTAGAGAACAATTGTTATTCTGTTTACATGAATAGAACCTTTGATGTTCATACACACCAACAAAAATGGTTTGTTGGATCTCGATCGTAGTGATACACATATTCATAATATTCAAGCCAAAAAGATGCAAAGTTAATGATGATAGTGCAACTTATTTGTGGCACTGCCGTTTAGGTCATCTTGGTGTAAAGCGCATGAAGAAAATCCATGCTGATGGGCTTTTGGAATCACTTGATTATGAATCAGTTGATGCTTGCGAACCATACCTCATGGGCAAGATGACTAAGACTCCGTTCTCTGGAACAATGGAGCGAGCAACAGATTTGTTGCAAATCATACATACTGATGTATGTGGTCCGATAAATATTGAAGCTCACGGTAGATATCATTATTTTCTGATCTTCACAGATGATTTGAGCAGATATGAGTATATCTACTTGATGAAACAAAAGTCTGAAATATTTGAAAAGTTCATATAATTTTAGAGTGAAGTGGAAAATCATCGTAACAAGAAAATAAAGTTTCTACGATCTGATCGTGGAGGAGAATATTTGAGTTACGAGTTTGGCCTTCAATTAAAACAATGTGAAATAGTTTGACTACTCACGCCACCTGGAACACCACAGTGTAATGGTGTATCCGAACGTTGTAACCGTACTTTATTAGATATGGTGCGATCTATGATGTCTCTTACCGATTTACCACTATCGTTTTGGGGTTATGCATTAGAGACAGCTGCATTCACGTTAAATAGGGCACCATCTAAATCCGTTGAGATGACACAGTATGAACTATGGTTTGGCAAGAAACCAAAGTTGTCGTTTCTTAAAGTTTGGAGTTGCGATGCTTATGTGAAAAAGTTTCATCTTGATAAGCTCAAACTCAAGTCGGAGAAGTGCGTCTTCGTAGGATACACAAAATTAAACTGTTGGGTACACCTTCTATCACAGATCCAAAGGCAAGACATTTGTTGCTGAGAATGGATCCTTTCTAGAGAAGGAGTTTCTCTCGAAAGAAGTGAGTGGGAGGAAAGTAGAACTTGATGAGGTAACTGTACCTGCTCCCTTATTGAAAAGTAGTTTATCACAGAAATTTGTTCATGTGACTCCTACACCAATTAGTGAGGAAGCTAATGATGATGATCATGTAACTTCAGATCAAGTTACTACCGAACCTCGTAGGTAAACTAGAGTGAGATCCGCACCAGAGTGGCACGGTAATCTTATTCTGGAGGTCATGTTACTTGATCATGACGAACCTACGAACTATGAGGAAGCGATGATGAGCCCAGATTCCGTGAAATGGCTTGAGGCCATGAAATCTGAGATGGGATCCATGTATGAGAACAAAGTGTGGACTTTGGTTGACTTGCCCGATGATCGGCAAGCAATTGAGATTAAATGGATCTTCGAGAGGAAGACGGACGCTGATAGTAGTGTTACTATCTACAAAGTTAGAATTGTTGCAAAAGGTTTTCGACAAGTTCAAGGTATTGACTACGATGAGAGTTTCTCACTCGTATCTATGCTTAAGTCCATCCAAATTATGTTAGCAATTGCCACATTTTATGAAATCTGGCAAATGGATAAACAAAACTACATTCCTTAATGGATTTATTAAAGAAAAGTTGTATATGATGCAACAAGAAAGTTTTGTCAATCCTAAAGGTGCTAACAAAATATGCAAGCTCCAGCGATCCATCTATGGACTGGTGCAAGCATCTCGGAGTTGGAATATACGCTTTGATAAGTTGATCAAAGCATATAGTTATACAGACTTGTGGTGAAGCCTGTATTTACAAGAAAGTGAGTGGGAGCACTACAACATTTCTGATAAGTATATGTGAATGACATATTGTTGATCAGAGATAATGTAGAATTATTCTGCAAAGCATAACGGAGTGTTTGAAATGAGTTTTTCAAATAAAGACCTTGGTGAAGCTGCTTACATATTGAGCATCAAGATCTATAGAGATAGATCAAGACGCTTGATAAGATTTTTCAATGAGTACATACCTTGACAAGATTTTAAAGTAGTTCAAAATAGAACAGTCAAAGAAGGAGTTCTTGCCTGTGTTACAAGGTGTGAAGTTGAGTAAGACTCAAAACCCGACCACGGCAGAAGATAGAGAGAGAGAATGAAAGTCATTCCCTATGCCTCAGCCATAGGTTCTATAATGTATGCCATGCGGTGTACCAGACCTATTGTATACTCTACCCTGAGTTTGACAAGAGAGTACAATAGTGATCTAGGAGTAGATCACTGGACATTGGTCAAAATTATCCTTAGTGGAATAAGGATATGTTTCTCGATTATGGAGGTGACAAAAGATTCGTCGTAAAGGGTTACGTCGATGCAAGTTTTGACACTGATCCAGATGACTCAAAGTCTCAATCTGGATAAATATTAAAAGTGGGAGCAATTAGCTAGAGTAGCTCCGTGCAGAGCATTGTTGACATAGAAATTTGCAAAATACTTACGGATCTGAATGTGGCAGACCCGTTGACTAAACTTCTCTCACAAGCAAAACATGATCACACCTTAGTACTCTTTGGGTATTAATCACATAGCGATGTGAACTAGATTATTGACTCTAGTGAACCCTTTGGGTATTGGTCACATGTCGATGTGAACTATGGGTGTTAATCACATGATGATGTGAACTATTCGTATTAAATCACATGACGATGTGAACTAGATTATTGACTCTAGTGCAAGTGGGAGACTAAAGGAAATATGCCCTAGAGGCAATAATAAAGTTATTATTTATTTCCTTATATCATGATAAATGTTTATTATTCATGCTAGAATTGTATTAACCGGAAATATAATACATGTGTGAATACATAGACAAACAAAGTGTCACTAGTATGCCTCTACTTGACTAGCTCGTTGATCAAAGATGGTTATGTTTCCTAACCATAGACATGAGTTGTCATTTGATTAATGGGATCACATCATTAGGAGAATGATGTGATTGACTTGACCCATTTCGTTAGCTTAGCACTTGATCGTTTAGTTTGTTGCTATTGGTTTCTTCATGACTTATACATGTTCCTATGACTATGAGATTATGCTACTCCCGTTTACCGGAGAAACACTTTGTGTGCTACCAAACGTCACAACGTAACTGGGTGATTATAAAGGTGCTCTACAGGTGTCTCCAAAGGTACTTGTTGGGTTGGCGTATTTCGAGATTAGGATTTGTCACTCCGATTGTCGGAGAGGTATCTCTGGGCCCTCTTGGTAATGCACATCACTTAAGGCTTGCAAGCATTGCAACTAATAAGTTAGTTGCGGGATGATGTATTAAGGAACGAGTAAAAAGACTTGCCGGTAACGAGATTGAACTAGGTATTGAGATACCGACGATCAAATCTCGGGCAAGTAACATACCGATGACAAAGGGAACAACGTATGTTGTTACGCGGTCTGACCGATAAAGATCTTCGTAGAATATGTGGGAGCCAATATGAGCATCCAGGTTCCGCTATTGGTTATTGACCGGAGACGTGTCTCGGTCATGTCTACATTGTTCTTGAACCCGTAGGGTCCGCACGCTTAAGGTTTCGATGACAGTTATATTATGAGTTTATGAGTTTTGATGTACCGAAGGAGTTTGGAGTCCCGGATGAGTTCGGAGACATGACGAGGAGTCTCGAAATGGTCGAGACGTAAAGATCGATATATTGGACGACTATATTCAGACATCGGAAAGGTTTCGAGTGATTCGGGTATTTTTCGGAGTATCGGAGAGTTACGGGAATTCGCCTGGGAGTATATGGGCCTTATTGGGCTTTAGGGGAAAGAGAGAGGAGAGGTTGGGCGCCCCCCAAGGCCTAGCCCGAATTGGACTAGGGGGAGGGGCTGCGCCCCCTCCTTCCTTCTCTTCTCTCTTCCCTTGCCTTGACTCCTACTCCTACTACTTGGAAAAGGGGGAATCCTACTCCCGGTGGGAGTAGGACTCCTCCAGGGCGCGCCATAGGGGCCGGCCCTCTCCCCCCTCCTCCACTCCTTTATATACGTGGCCAGGGGGCACCCCAAAGACGCAACAATTGATCATTGATCTCTTAGCCGTGTGCGGTGCCCCCTTCCACCAAAATCCTCGATAATATTGTAGCGGTGCTTAGGCGAAGCCCTGCGACGGTAGAACATCAAGATCGTCACCACGCCGTTGTGCTGACGGAACTCTTCCCCGACACTTTGTTGGATCGGAGTCCGGGGATCGTCATCGAGCTGAATGTGTGCTAGAACTCGGAGGTGCCGTAGTTTCGGTGCTTGATCGGCCGGGTCGTGAAGACGTACGACTACATCAACCGCGTTGTACTAACGCTTCCGCTTCCGGTCTACGAGGGTACGTAGACAACACTCTCCCCTCTCGTTGCTATGCATCACCATGATCTTGCGTGTGCGTAGGAAATTTTTGAAATTACTACGTTCCCCAACAGGTTAGTGGCTTACATTGCACTTGGTGGGTGCGCCGGCCTATCATCTCCTCACGTGGGAGAGTGAATGTCGTAATTTGTGATAGAGGGGTACGCGTTCGCGCGGCTCCTGCCAATTCTGTGAAATTAAATTTTGACCCCTGGTTTCGGAGCTGGCTTAAGATTTTGCTTTGCTGCCTTTTACATCCATGTCCCTGAAGTATTGGCCCTTAACATTTCAGTCCTCACTTTGAGGTTCGCATTGAATTAAATTTCTTATTGAAGCATGGTCTATATATAAGCTTGTTAACGTAAGCATGGTCTGAGCTTCAAAGGACCACCCCCAACTCTGCAGTGCACGTGTCTTGCTAAAAGTCTCAATGACAAACCACAAGCGCAACATCAACCTTTTTTCCCATCAATGTGGTTATCTTGATTGTCGTCTGTTTCAAAACATGTATTGAGTCGAAGAAAGAGTCTGAAACACACTAGTAAAAAATGGGACGCGCTATGATTTCAGGATGATGTTAGGATCAATGCGGCGATGCTCGGTCAACGGGAGAAAGATGCGTCGCAGAAGGTGACATTTGTGGCGAATCGTTTGTGTCGTATAATTCGATCAACCAAATAGGAAGTTGGTCGGTCGAGCACTTGCCCTCACGCATGAAACAATGAGACACACAAAAACCGTTTGAATGTCCTAGCTTAACCCAACCCAAGTTAGGCGCCCTCCTCTCACCAACGCCTCCTACCCCCCTGCCTCCTCTTAATCATTTGTGTCATATAGTACACCTCGTTCCTTTTGTTTCTGGGGTACAAGCTTGCTTGTTTCCATCCAACGATTAGTCAATTTCTTTTTAATGGCGGCGCTTAGTTAGATCCCATCGATCGACCTTATCAATACCTGGGTGAGCATCTGTTTGCCCCTGCCTGTGGTCATAGGGATTAGTTGTTCGTTTCGGAAACGCGTGCGAGCAAGCAACAATTTGCTTAGATTGTGAGGATTAGTGATCATTGGACTTTTTATGAAGATGGTGATTCATGTTCACTATGATTGTCCACTTGGTTTTTTGTTCTGGTACTATCTAGGATTTATGGTTTTCATAGATATTGTTTTGTCCCGCCTTGTGATTTGTTTTTTCTTCGAACTAGGATAATCCATTTTTCGGTAGTTACATGATGTAAACCCAT
Source organism: Triticum monococcum (assembly GCA_034509565.1). Classification (NCBI taxonomy): domain Eukaryota; kingdom Viridiplantae; phylum Streptophyta; class Magnoliopsida; order Poales; family Poaceae; genus Triticum; species Triticum monococcum. The sequence continues at coordinate 68,109,547 of CM067843.1, read as the reverse complement.
TAAGCCACACTTTATGGGCGCCCTATGGGGCTGTCATGTCATCATCAACACAGCGTCGGCTTATTGGACCAGGTGGGACACGCTCGTTGGTTGATGGTGGGAAGGAAATTCGAAGGAAGCTATGTAGTTACCTCACCCCGCTCAAACACACTCGGTTTCCTCCCGTCATTCCGACAATGACGCGTAGTAGCTAGCGTGTCATGGTACATAGGTTTATTTTGCATGGTTTTGTATGGTTATATGGGATGAAATATGAGAGACTCGAATGTACAACACCAAGTATAAGGCGTGACATGTCACTGTTTGCGGACACACCCAGTCAGCACTAGAGCAGAACTGGGCAATATCACCGGTTCGTAAGGCCCTTTAGTGCCGGTTTCGTAACCGGCGTTAAAGTGTAGGCACTAAAGACCCCCCCCCTTTAGTACCGGTTCAGCACGAACCGGTGCTAAAGGGCAACCACGTGGCACGAACCAGCTTCGGGGGCAGGGAGCCCTTTAGCACCGGTTGGTGTCACCAACCGGTATTAAAAGGTTGGGGGGGGGGGGGGGAGGGGTTGGGTTTATGATTTCTTTTTTATTTAATTTTGTGTTTTCCATTTAATTCTTTTTTGTTTGCTGGTATTTTATGATACTACATATTGTACACGTTATGCATATATATAAATAGAATTTCTAGTAGATCATTATATATATATACACACACACACATACACACACACAATTTCTCCTAATTGGTGCCTTCGGAGCCAGTGGCATTAGCCTAATTGGTGCCTTCGGAGCACGATAACAATTGGAAGTGGTTCATGGGGCAGTAGCGGGTAATAGTATTCTCCTTTGTGATCTATGACCTGTTCGAGCAAAAATTCTGTTATTTCCTCTTGAATTGCTTGTATGCGCTCCGTTGGTAGGAGCTGCTCCCGCACCTCTTTGAACTGTTAAGAAAAAGATCAATATGCATGTGTATTAGTTGTGTGACTAGATATCAATAATGGTGTAAAAATTGTGAATAGTATTTTGACAAATGTACCCACTCCTGTCTTTGAGATTTCCTCCTTTCGGACGCCATCATGCGAATGTTCTCGCAAACGTAGTATGCACACAGATTATTCCCCGGCGTCTGCTTCAGGGCCTTTACGAGAATGGAATTTGATCAGATAATAATTAATCAAGCATGATAATTAAAGAGATGGCAGCTAGCTAGTACTACTTAATTACTTACCTGGGGTCGATACCATTTCAGATTTTGGTTCCATGGGCCTGGAGTGGCCCTGATGAACTTTGCCCAAGCCCTGCCCGCCGACAAAGAAAATGAATAAATGGGTTATTAAATAGTTGTTATCAGGAAATGACGAAATAGTTAAATAGGCCGAGATATAGTTAATAATGATTAAAATTACCTGTTGACTATCCCCTTCACGATGGTGTAGTCACTTGCTTTCTTAAGTAGTGAGTCTAGTACTTCAACTGTTCCTTCATCAACTTTAATGATTAACAAGATCCAGGAAAATCTGCATGCACACACGTTTGCATGTCTTAATTAAGCGGGCATATGTAGGCAAAAACATGTAGCTAGCTAGTAGGCAAAAACAGAATTTGTAGTACAAGACGGTGTGACTCACTCGAAGTTGTAAGAAAGTAGTATATCTTCATTGTATTTGAGGCGCTTGAAGAACTCTAGCATGCTTTCCTCTACACTTTTTTTGTAATATGAATCTAATTTTCATGTGTATTCATTAATGGTATTTGGATCAACGAACACAATGTCATAGCGTCCACCTTTTTTTATTTCATAAATCTTCATCCTCATAATACCACAAAAAAGAATATAGTGGGGATCATTACAGGTAATGATTAATCAAAATGATCACTACAGCTAGCTTGAGAGTTAAATTACAGAAAGAAATCACTTACAGACAATAGCAACTGACGATAGATTTGTCGAGTGCGTCTTGATTGTATAGCTGAAACAGTTCTGAATACTCAACGGCCAGAGCTTTCTCATGGTAGTAATGCTCCTCCTTGACATTCACCATGAGGGACTCTCGATTGAAAATCTTGGTAATGTCCATGTACCATCGATGCAATTCATACATTCTCGTTGGGAGGTTCTTGACCTCGTCTGGCTCGACCAAAGGTTGGCCCTGGACATATTTCCGTTTTATTTCCTCCTCTCTAGTCGGAGACATGGGCTCGATATCGAGGAGTTGTCCAACAGATATAATATCGAATACATCACTAGCTAGCTAGCTAGCAAGCTAATAAAGATCGAATACTATAGAGTAATCTAGGCCACTCGCGGTTCCTAAGGTGCGGGCGGTGGACACCCAAAGAGAAGGAACCATCACTGGATCATAGCTCGGGTGATCTCCCAAAAGAACCTGCCAGGTATTGGAGAACCTGACGTCCATAGCAGCCATGTAGCGATGGACGTGCTCGTCCTCCTCCGTGACACGGCGACGTACCACCTCCGGCGGGGCCGGCTCCCTCCGCACCGAAAGTGGCCCATGCGAACGCCACCAAAGGAGATGAGGGTCGATGACGGGACCCGGGGCCGGGTTCCTCACCAAGCGTCACGCCCTTGAAGGTAGCACCTCCCAGTGCCAGCCCGGCGAAGCCCAGTCCCGGACATGGGTCCTCTGAAGCAGGACGTCGTCGTGAACGGGTCGACGGCGAGGATGCGGGCCGGGCATCGTCGACAACAAATACAATATGCCGCAAAAGTAAAGTAACATTTTTTAAATGATGGATTGTGATTTCATATATGCAAATTCTAAATTTTATAACTAAAACTAACATTTCTAATATTTCTAGAACTAAAACTAAGATTTCTAATATTTCTATAACTAAAAAACATTTCTATATAACTAACATCTCTAATATTTCTATATAACTAACATTTTTATAACTAAAACTAACATTTCTAATAATTCTATAACTAAAAAACAGAAAGATTGCTAACAATTCTATAACAATGTGTGTGTGTGTGTGGTTGGCGGCCGGGGCAGCAGCTCACCGGCGAGGCGCGACGATGGTGGGTGGCGACGGGGACAGGGACGGAGACGAGGACGGGGCGGCGACGACGGAGACAGGGACGGGTCGGGCGGGGACGACGTACGGGAGGACGGGCCGAGCGGGGATGACGGGAGGACGGGGCGGGGCGCGGCAACGGGGACGGGAACGGCGACGGCGACGGACGGCGACAGGGACGGCGACGAGGGGCGGCGGCGACGGGGCAGAAGAGAAAGAAGAAGGGAGAGATGTGAAACTGACAATTTTTTTGAAGTGTTTTCTTATATAGAACCCACCTTTAGTACCGGTTGGAGTCACCAGCCGGTACTAAAGGTCTGTTTTGGTCAGGCGAAGCGGCGGGAACCGTACCCCCTTTAGTACCGGGTCGTGGCACCAACCGGTACTAAAGGCCCCCCCTTTAGTACCGGTTGGAGCCACGACCCGGTACTAAAGGGTGTGCGCTGCCAGACGAGGGGCGCAAAAGTTTAGTCCCACCTCGCTAGCCGAGGGGCACTCGCACCTGCTTATAAGCCCCGCCGTCGCTGCTGTCTCGAGCTCCTCTCTTAAGCAGGCCTTCTGGGCCTACCTCTTCTGCGATGCCCTGTTGGGCCTACTGGGCTAGCGGGCCTGCATCCTGGCCCAACTAGAATTTGGGTTTCTAGTCGTATGCAGGCCGCTGTGGCCCAGTAGGTGGGCTTTTTTCTTCTTTTTTGCTTTATTTATTTTTGTTTTATTTATTTTAGAGTTGTTTTTTGCTGTATTTAGAGTTTGTTTCTGAATATTTTTGCTTTAGGTACAAAAAATTACAAACTTTCTGTTAGTACCGGTAGTTTACAAATTTGAATAGTTTAAATTTTGAATTATTTGAAATTTGTGTGAATCACTAGTTTGTGAATAACTTAACTTTGAAAATAGATTTTTCAGTGATTCTTTTTTTATGTTTAATATTAGTGTGTTTTATCATTATATTCAATTTGGTAATGCTTAGGTTATTTAAAAAATGAAATGCCTTTGTAACGGATGAGTTTTCGTCCGAAACCCTGATACTTCGAAAGAGATTGTCCATTTTGTACACGAAGTGCATCCAGTTTTTGCGGTAACCCTCTCTAATTTTTTGCACATGCTATGTGGGTGAAATTATGATATCATGCCAACTTTCAACCTTTTCTGAGTTCATTTGAAATGCTTTTCAATTTCAGGGTCATTTAGCTAAAAAATCAGTAAATGCATGAAAGAATTTGCTTGCACATAAAATTTCTTCGCGTTTCAAATGCCAAAACACATAACTAGCTACCCTGACTATTATAGAGATTCCCTCCTGGGTGTGAAACACAGAAGAAAGTGATGATAGTGAAGCCGATCACATCCCAGATCTTTGGGTGTGAAACTTTTTCTTCGTGTGTGTCCCTTTGCGCCGTAGCCATGGAAAATCTTCATCATTTAACTGGATGCTCGGGTCAATATTCACTGTGAATGGAGCAATTTCATCAAACTTTTCATAATCTCCTGACATGTCTGTCTTGTCATCCACTCCCACGATGTTTCTCTTCCCAGAAAGAACTATGTGCCGCTTTGGCTCCTCGTACGATGCATTCGCTTCCTTATCTTTTCTTTTTCTCGGCTTGGTATACATGTCCTTCACATAGAAAACCTGTGCCACATCATTGGCTAGGACGAATGGTTCGTCTGCATACGCAAGATTGTTGAGATCCACTGTTGTCATTCCGTACTGCGGGTCTTCCGTTACCCTGCCTCGTGTCATATTGACCCATTTGCACCGAAACAAAGGGACCTTAAAACCACGTCGATAGTCAAGTTCCCATATGTCCTGTATATAACCATAATATGTTTCCTTTCCCGTCTTGGTTTCTGCATCAAAGTGGACACCACTGTTTTGGTTGGTGCTCTTCTTATCTTGGGCGATCGTGTAAAATGTATTACCATTTATCTCGTACCCTTTGAAAGTCATTATATTCGAAGATGGTAACTGGGACAGCAAGTACAGGTCATCTTCAATAGAGGCATCATGCATGGTACGTGTCTGTAACCAGCTGGCGAAACTCTTGGTGTCGGTGTCAAAATCGGCGGATCTCGGGTAGGGGGTCCTGAACTGTGCGTCTAGGCCAGATGGTAATAGGAGGCAAGGGACACGAAGTTTTACCCAGGATCGGGCCCTCTCGATGGAGGTAAAACCCTACGTCCTGCATGATTAATATTGATGATATGGGTAGTACAAGAGTAGATCTACCACGAGATCAGAGAGGCTAAACCCTAGAAGCTAGCCTATGGTATGATTGTTGTTGTGTATGTTGTCCTACAGACTAAAACCCTCTGGTTTATATGGACACCAGATAGGGTTAGAGTTACATAGAGTCGGTTACAATGGTAGGAGATCTACATATCCGTATCGCCAAGCTTGCCTTCCACGCCAAGGAAAGTCCCTTCCGGACACGGGACGAAGTCTTCAATCTTGTATCTTCATAGTCCAGGAGTCCGGCTGAAGGTATAGTCCGGCCATCCGGACACCCCCTAATCCAGGACTCCCTCAGTAGCCCCTGAACCAGGCTTCAATGACGACGAGTCCGGCGCGCAGATTGTCTTCGGCATTGCAAGGCGGGTTCCTTCTCCAAGTACTTCATAGAAGATTTTGAACACAAAGATAGTGTCCGGCTCTGCAAAATAAGTTTCCACATATTGCCATAGAGAGAATAATATTTACACAAATCTAATCTGCTGACGTATTCCATAGCGTGACACACCACAGCCAAGCCTTTGTCCGAGTCGTTTCATTATCCCACCACAGCGCGTCATGCGAGGCGGTTTCCTTGGCACGTCTTGTTAAAGCAGAGATCGTGTCCCCTTATTCCGGGATTCTCATCAATACGGGTGTGGGTAACCCAACCGCGCCATTGATTACGGCGCTTGGGGATAAGCGAGTTTTACCAGGCTGGTGGGGACACATAATTGTGTCCACCCATATAAGGGGATAAGGATCCACCTTTTCGCCTACGCCTTCTTCCTCCTTTGCCTATCCATTCTTGCGCACCCGAGCTCCAGCGCCCAAGTTCGCACTCCCCACCTCAACCTTCTCCAGCCATGTCCGAAGCGGGAGGCAAGTGGATGGTCTCCTCCGTTACGGAGGGACACATCAAAAGACTAAGGAAGGCCGGATACTTGTCTAAAGACATTGCGCACCGGCTTCCTGAAGAGGGGCAGCTCATCCCCACCCCTAGGCCCCATGAGAGGGTGGTGTTCCTCCCTCATTTCCTCCACGGACTAGGCTTCCCTCTCCACCCATTTGTCCGGGGGCTCATGTTCTACTATGTCCTGGATTTCCACGATCTGGCCCCGACATCTACCTTTGGAGACACCTGTAGAGCTCCTTTATAATCACCCAGTTACGTTGTGACGTTTGGTAGCACACAAAGTGTTCCTCCGGTAAACGGGAGTTGCATAATCTCATAGTCATAGGAACATGTATAAGTCATGAAGAAAGCAATAGCAACATACTAAACGATCGGGTGCTAAGCTAATGAAATGGGTCATGTCAATCAGATCATTCAACTAATGATGTGACCTCGTTAATCAAATAACAACACATTGTTCATGGTTAGGAAACATAACCATCTTTGATTAACGAGCTAGTCTAGTAGAGGCATACTAGTGACACTAAGTTTGTCTATGTATTCACACATGTATTATGTTTCCAGTTAATACAATTCTAGCATGAATAATAAACATTTATCATGATATAAGGAAATAAATAATAACTTTATTATTGCCTCTAGGGCATATTTCCTTCAGTCTCCCACTTGCACTAGAGTCAATAATCTAGATTACATAGTAATGATTCTAACACCCATGGAGCCTTGGTGCTGATCATGTTTTGCTCGTGGAAGAGGCTTAGTCAACGGGTCTGCAACATTTAGATCCGTATGTATCTTGCAAATCTCTATGTCTCCCACCTGGACTAGATCCCTGATGGAATTGAAGCGTCTCTTGATGTGCTTGATCCTCTTGTGAAATCTGGATTCCTTTGCCAAGGCAATTGTACCAGTATTGTCACAAAAGATTTTCATTGGACCCGATGCACTAGGTATGACACCTAGATCGGATATGAACTCCTTCATCCAGACTCCTTCGTTCGCTGCTTCCGAAGCAGCTATGTACTCCGCTTCACATGTAGATCCTGCTACGACGCTCTGTTTAGAACTGCACCGACTGACAGCTCCACCGTTTAATGTAAACACGTATCCGGTTTGCGATTTAGAATCGTCCGGATCAGTGTCAAAGCTTGCATCAACGTAACCTCTTACAGTGAGCTCTTTGTCACCTCCATATACGAGAAACATATCCTTAGTCCTTTTCAGGTATTTCAGGATGTTCTTGACCGCTGTCCAGTGATCCATTCCTGGATTACTTTGGTACCTCCCCGCTAAACTTATAGCAAGGCACACATCAGGTCTGGTACACAGCATTGCATTCATGATAGAGCCTATGGTTGAAGCATAGGGAACATCTTTCATTTTCTCTCTATCTTCTGCAGTGGTCGGGCATTGAGTCTGACTCAACTTCACACCTTGTAACATAGGCAAGAACCCTTTCTTTGCTTGATCCATTTTGAACTTTTTCAAAATTTTGTCAAGGTATGTGCTTTGTGAAAGTCCAATTAAGCGTCTCGATCTATCTCTATAGATCGTAATGCCCAATATGTAAGCAGCTTCACCGAGGTCTTTCATTGAAAAGCTCTTATTCAAGTATCCCTTTATGCTATCCAGAAATTCTATATCATTTCCAATCAGCAATATGTCATCCACATATAATATCAGAAATGCTACAGAGCTCCCACTCACTTTCTTGTAAATACAGGCTTCTCCAAAAGTCTGTATAAAACCAAATGCTTCGATCACACTATCAAAGCATTTATTCCAACTCCGAGATGCTTGCACCAGTCCATAAATGGATCGCTGGAGCTTGCACACTTTGTTAGCTCCCTTTGGATCGACAAAACCTTCCGGTTGCATCATATACAACTCTTCTTCCAGAAATCCATTCAGGAATGCAGTTTTGACATCCATCTGCCATATTTCATAATCATAAAACACGGCAATTGCTAACATGATTCGGACAGACTTAAGCATCGCTACGGGTGAGAAGGTGTCATCGTAGTCAACCCCTTGAACTTGTCGAAAACCTTTTGCGACAAGTCGAGCTTTATAGACAGTAACATTACCATCAGCGTCAGTCTTTTTCTTGAAGATCCATTTATTCTCAATTGCTTGCCGATCATCGGGCAAGTCAACCAAAGTCCATACTTTGTTCTCATACATGGATCACATCTCAGATTTCATGGCTTCAAGCCACTTTGCGGAATCTGGGCTCACCATCGCTTCTTCATAGTTCGTAGGTTCATCATGATCTAGCAGCATGACTTCCAGAACTAGATTACCGTACCACTCGGGCGCGGATCTTGCTCTGGTTGATCTACGAGGTTCAGTAGTATCTTGTTCTGAAGTTTCATGATCATTATCATTAGCTTCCTCACTTATTGGTGTAGGTGTTGCAGAAACAGTTTTCTGTAATGTACTACTTTCCAATAAGGGAGCGGGTACAGTTACCTCGTCAAGTTCTACTTTCCTCCCACTCACTTCTTTCGAGAGAAACTCCTTCTCAAGAAAGTTTCCGAATTTAGCAACAAAAGTTTTGCCTTCGGATCTGTGAAAGAAGGTGTATCCAATAGTTTCCTTTGGATATCCTATGAAGACACATTTCTCCGATTTGGGTTCGAGCTTATCAGGTTGAAGCTTTTTCACATAAGCATCGCAGACCCAAACTTTCAGAAACGACAACTTTGGTTTCTTGCCAAACCATAGTTCATAAGGCGTCATCTCAACGGATTTTGATGGTGCCCTATTTAACGTGAATGCGGCCGTCTCTAGAGCGTATCCCCAAAACGATAGCGGTAAATCAGTAAGAGACATCATAGATTGCACCATATCTAGTAAAGTACGATTACGACGTTCGGACACACCATTACGCTGTGGTGTTCCGGGTGGCGTGAGTTGCGAAACTATTCCACAATTTTTCAAATGTACACCAAACTCGTAACTCAAATATTCTCCTCCACGATCAGATCGTAGAAACTTTATTTTCTTGTTACGATGATTTTCCACTTCACTCTAAAATTCTTTGAACTTTTCAAATGTTTCAGACTTATGTTTCATTAAGTAGATATACCCATATCTGCTTAAATCATCTGTGAAGGTGGGAAAATAACGATATCCGCCACGAGCCTCAATATTCATCGGACCGCATACATCTGTATGTATGATTTCCAACAAATCTGTTACTCTCTCCATAGTACCGGAGAACGGTGTTTTAGTCGTCTTGCCCATGAGGCACGGTTCGCAAGTACCAAGTGATTCATAATCAAGTGGTTCCAAAAGTCCATCAGTATGGAGTTTCTTCATGCGCTTTACACCGATATGACCTTAGCGGCAGTGCCACAAATAAGTTACACTATCATTATCAACTCTGCATCTTTTGGCTTCTACATTATGAATATGTGTATCACTACTATCGAGATTTAACAAGAATAGACCACTCTTCAAGGGTGCATGACCATAAAAGATATTACTCATATAAATAGAACAACCATTATTCTCTGATTTAAATGAATAACCGTCTCGCATTAAACAAGATCCAGATATAATGTTCATGCTCAACGCTGGCACCAAATAACAATTATTTAGGTCTAATATTAATCTTGAAGGTAGATGTAGAGGTAGCGTGCCGACCGCGATCACATCGACTTTGGAACCGTTTCCCACGCGCATCGTCACCTCGTCCTTAGCCAATCTTCGCTTAATCCGTAGTCCCTGTTTCGAGTTACAAATATTAGCAACAGAACCAGTATCAAATACCCAGGTGCTACTGCGAGCATTAGTAAGGTACACATCAATAACATGTATATCACATATACCTTTGTTCACCTTGCCATCCTTCTTATCCGCCAAATACTTGGGGCAGTTCCGCTTCCAGTGACCAGTCTGCTTGAAGTAGAAGCACTCAGTTTCAAGCTTAGGTCCAGACTTGGGTTTCTTCTCTTGAGCAGCAACTTTTGCTTGCCGTTCTTCTTGAAGTTCCCTTTCTTCTTCCCTTTGCCCTTTTTCTTGAAACTAGTGGTTTTGTTAACCATCAACACTTGATGCTCCTTTTTGATTTCTACCTTCGCAGCTTTCAGCATTGCGAAGAGCTCGGGAATAGTCTTGTTCATCCCTTGCATATTATAGTTCATCACGAAGCTCTTGTAGCTTGGTGGCAGTGATTGGAGAATTCTGTCAATGACGCAATCATCTGGAAGATTAACTCCCAATTGAATCAAGTGATTATTATACCAAGACATTTTGAGTATATGCTCACTGACAGAACTGTTCTCTTCCATCTTGCAGCTATAGAACTTATTGGAGACTTCATATCTCTCAATTCGGGGATTTGCTTGAAATATTAACTTCAACTCCTGAAACATCTCATATGCTCCATGACGTTCAAAACGTCGTTGAAGTCCCGATTCTAAGCCGTAAAGCATGGCACACTGAACTATCGAGTAGTCATCAGCTTTGCTCTGCCAGACGTTCATAACATCTGGTGTTGCTCCAGCAGCAGGCCTGGCACCCAGCGATGCTTCCAGGACGTAATTCTTCTATGCAGCAATGAGGATAATCCTCAAGTTACGGACCCAGTCCGTGTAATTGCTACCATCATCTTTCAACTTTGCTTTCTCAAGGAACACATTAAAATTCAACGGAACAACAGCACGAGCCATCTATCTACAATCAACATAAACACGCAAGATACTATCAGGTACTAAGTTCATGATAAATTTAAGTTCAATTAATCATATTACTTAAGAACTCCCACTTAGATAGACATCCCTATAATCTTCTAAGTGATCACGTGATCCAAATCAACTAAACCATGTCCGATCATCACGTGAGATGGAGTAGTTTCATCGGTGAACATCATTATGTTGATCATATCTACTATATGATTCACGCTCGACCTTTCGGTCTCCGTGTTCCGAGGCCATATCTGTATATGCTTGGCTCGTCAAGTATAACCTGAGTATTCCGCGTGTGCAACTGTTTTGGACCCGTTGTATTTGAACGTAGAGCCTATCACACCCGATCATCACGTGGTGTCTCAGCACGAAGAACTTTCGCAACGGTGCATACACAGGGAGAACACTTCTTGATAATTTAGTGAGAGATCATCTTATAATGCTACCGTCAATCAAAGCAAGATAAGATGCATAAAAAGATAAACATCACATGCAATCAATATAAGTGATATGATATGGCCATCATCATCTTGTGCTTGTGATCTCCATCTCCGAAGCACCGTCATGATCACCATCGTCACCGGCACGACACCTTGATCTCCATCGTAGCATCGTTGTCGTCTCGCCAATCTTATGCTTCCACGACTATCACTACCGCTTAGTAATAAAGTAAAGCATTACATCGCGATTGCATTGCATACAATAAAGCGACAACCATATGGCTCCTGCCAGTTGCCGATAACTCGGTTACAAAACATGATCATCTCATACAATAAAATCAGCATCATGCCTTGACCATATCACATCACAACATGCCCTACAAAAACATGTTAGACGTCCTCTACTTTGTTGTTGCAAGTTTTACGTGGCTGCTACGGGCTTAAGCAAGAACCAATCTCACCTACGCATCAAAACGACAACGATAGTTTGTCAAATAGACTCCGTTTTAACCTTCTCAAGGACCGGGCGTAGCCATACTCGGTTCAACTAAAGTTGGAGAGACAGTCGCCCGCAAGTCATCTATGTGCAAAGCACGTCGAGGGAACCAGTCTCGCGTAAGCATACGCGTAAGGTTAGTCCGGGTCGTCTCGTCCAACAATATCGCTGAACCAAAGTATGACATGCTGGTAGGCAGTATGACTTGTATCGCCCACAACTCACTTGTGTTCTACTCGTGCATATAACATCAAACCATAAAACCTGGCTCTGATACCACTGTTGGGAACGTAGTAATTTCAAAAAATTTCCTATGCACACGCAAGATCATGGTGATGCATAGCAACGAGGGGGAGAGTCTGATCTACGTACCCTTGTAGATCGCAATGGAAGCGTTGACACAACGTAGAGGAAGTAGTCGTACGTTTTCTTCCCGATCCGACCGATCCAAGCACCGTTACTCTGGCACCTCCGAGTTCTTAGCACACGTACATCTCGATGACGATCCCCGGGCTCCGATCCAGCAAAGCTTCGGGGAGGAGTTCTGTCAGCACGATGGCGTGATGACGATCTTGATGTTCTACCGACGCAGGGCTTTGCCTAAGCACTACAACGATATGATCGAGGTGGAATATGGTGGCAGGGGGCACTGCACACGGCTAAGGAACGATCACGTGGATCAACTTGTGTGTCTTGGGGTGCCCCCTGCCCCCGTATATAAAGGAGCAAGGGGAGGAGGCCGGCCGGCCAGGTGTGGCGCGCCAAGGAGGAGTCCTCCTCCTAGTAGGAGTAGGACTCCTACTAGGAGGGGGAAAGAGGTGGAGTGGGAGAAGGAAAGGGGGGGCGCCGCCCCCCTCCCCTAGTCCAATTCGGACCAGGGAGGAGGTGGCGCGCGGCCCACCTCTGGCAGCCCTTCTCTCTCTCCAGTAAAGCCCATAAGGCCCATTACTTCTCCCGGTAGGGTTTCGGTAACCCTCCGGCTCTCCGGTTTTCTCCGAAATCACCCGGAACACTTCCGGTGTCCGAATATAGTCATCCGATATATCAATCTTTATGTCTCGACCATTCCGAGACTCCTCGTCATGTCCGTGATCATATCCGGGTCTCCGAACTAACTTCGGTACATCAAAATGCATAAACTCACAATAACTGTCATCGTAACGTTAAGCGTGCGGACCCTACGGTTCGAGAACAATGTAGACATGACTAAGACATATCTCCGGTCAATAACCAATAGCGGGACCTGGATGCCCATATTGGCTCCTACATATTCTACGAAGATCTTTATCGGCCAGACCGCATAACAACATACGTTGTTCCCTTTGTCATCGGTATGTTACTTGCCCGAGATTCGATCGTCGGTATCCAATACCTAGTTCAATCTCGTTACCGGCAAGTCTCTTTACTCGTTCCGTAATACATCATCTCGCAACTAACTCATTAGTCACAATGCTTGCAAGGCTTATGTGATGTGTATTACCGAGAGGGCCCAGAGATACCTCTCCGACAATCGGAGTGACAAATCCTAATCTCGAAATACGCCAACCCAACATCTACCTTTGGAGACACCTGTAGATCTCCTTTATAATCACCCAGTTACGTTGTGACGTTTGGTAGCACACAAAGTGTTCCTCCGGTAAACAGGAGTTGCATAATCTCATAGTCATAGGAACATGTATAAGTCATGAAGAAAGCAATAGCAACATACTAAACGACCGGGTGCTAAGCTAATGAAATGGGTCATGTCAATCACATCATTAAACTAAGGATGTGACCTCGTTAATCAAATAACAACACATTGTTCATGGTTAGGAAACATAACCATCTTTGATTAACGAGCTAGTCTAGTAGAGGCATACTTGTGACACTAAGTTTGTCTATGTATTCACACATGTATTATGTTTCCGGTTAATACAATTCTAGCATGAATAATAAACATTTATCATGATATAAGGAAATAAATAATAACTTTATTATTGCCTCTAGGGCATATTTCCTTCATCCGAACCTTCAGTCATGTCTGGATCTAGCCTTCAAGGCCGATGGGTGCCTTCCTCCGTCACGGAAGAAGACATCAAAAAGTTGAGGGAGGCCAGATATCTGACCGCCGAGATTTTGCATCGGGTGCCTCCCCGAGGGCAGGCCGTCCCTACCCCCGAACCCAACGAGAACGTCGTGTTTGTCTCCCACTTCCTCCGAGGTCTAGGCCTTGCTCTGGATCCTTTCGTCAGGGGTTTGATGTTTTATTACGGGCTAGACTTCCCTGATCTAGCTCCGGACTCCTTTCTTCATATCACAACATTTATTGTCGTGTGCGAGGCCTTCCTCCGGGTTACCCCTCACTTTGGCCTATGGCTCAAGACCTTTGAAGTGAAGCCGAAGATGATCGAGGGGCAACATGCAGCGTGTGGAGGTGCCTCAATACGCAAGATGACAGGAGCTCCGTGGCCCAAAGGTTCCATCCCAGAGGTGTCTGAATTGTGGCAACAGGAGTGGTTCTACATCACAGCTCCTAGAAGTGCCCAGTGGGCGGCCGCCCCTGTTTTCCGCTCGGGCCCTCCACCACAACTGATGTCATGGATCAATAGAGGTCTGAGCAGGGGTCCAGCCAAGGACGTGCCTATACTGCAAAGCCGCATTCGAGATCTCTTCAATGGAGATTTTAGTTTGGTTGCGGTAATACAAGTTATGCTGGTTTGTCAAGTCCAGCCTTGCAACTGCCGGCCTCTTCACCTATGGGAGTTCAATCCCGAGGGACCGCGTGTCATTCAAAATTTTCTCGGCCTAACGCACGAGGAGATGTACAAGTCATTCTTCGGACCTCAGGTGGAGTGACCGGAAATCACCGAGGACGTGGGCCTGACTAGTAACCGCGCCGCCGAATAGGTAAGGCATCTTCCGGCCGAACATACTATCTCTCCTTTGTTACGAAGTTATTTCTGAGAGTCCGCTTTTTGACCAGGACTGGCTAACAAAGGTGAAGTTGATTCGGTGTTCGCCCCCCCTCCCTGAGGGTTTGGAAAATCCGGTATTGGAAAAGATGCTCCAGGCCGCACCTTGCCTGGAGCCCTTGAAGGAAGATATTGTGGAGGATAATGCGGGCGGATGCGGGCCCCCAACGCTGCCCATTCTAGCCGAGGGAGCAAGCGTCTACGTGAAGGAAGACGACCATAAGAGGAAAAGGACTGCGCCCGGGGATTCGGAAGCCGAAGCTTCCAAACGGGAGAAGAAGTCTCCCACAGAGGGTCCTACTTTGGGGGGCGTCGTTGCCGCACAAAGTCCGCGGGGGGATCAATTCTCCCGCGAGTCGTAAGTGACCCGAAATACTTTAATAGTACATATATGCCATCTTTTTCTTCTGAGAAGATAACCACCGCATATATTTTTGCAGTTCGGGCCTTAGTCCCTCTCAAATGAGCTCGTCTTCGAGGGATCTTCTTCCAGAGATGATGGAGAGAGAAACGCCTCCTCCGGACTCCTCCGCTCCGGAAGCGGGCGACCCTGAAGTGTCGTCGCGGAGGACCTCTCCGAGTCCGGTGAGGTCAGAAGATAACCCCATTGACCCCCGAAGTGTTGGAAATATGCCCTAGAGGCAATAATAAATTGGTTATTATTATATTTCCTTGTTCATGATAATCGTTTATTATCCATGCTAGAATTGTATTGATAGGAAACTCAGATACATGTGTGGATACATAGACAACACCATGTCCCTAGTAAGCCTCTAGTTGACTAGCTCGTTGATCAATAGATGGTTACGGTTTCCTGACCATGGACATTGGATGTCGTTAATAACGGGATCACATCATTAGGAGAATGATGTGATGGACAAGACCCAATCCTAAGCCTAGCACAAGATCGTGTAGTTTGTTTGCTAAAGCTTTTCTAATGTCAAGTATCATTTCCTTAGACCATGAGATTGTGCAACTCCCGGATACCGTAGGAGTGCTTTGGGTGTGCCAAACGTCACAACGTAACTGGGTGGCTATAAAGGTACACTACAGGTATCTTCGAAAGTGTCTGTTGGGTTGGCACGAATCGAGACTGGGATTTGTCACTCAGTGTAAACGGAGAGGTATCTCTAGGCCCACTCGGTAGGACATCATCATAATGTGCACAATATGACCAAGGAGTTGATCATGGGATGATGTGTTACGGAACGAGTAAAGAGACTTGCCGGTAACGAGATTGAACAAGGTATCGGGATACCGACGATCGAATCTCGGGCAAGTATCGTACCGCCAGACAAAGGGAATTGTATACGGGATTAATTGAATCCTTGACATCGTGGTTCATCTAATGAGATCATCGTGGTACATGTAGGAGACAACATGGGTATCCAGATACCGCTGTTGGTTATTGACCGGAGAGTTGTCTCGGCCATGTCTGCACGAATCCCGAACCCGTAGGGTCTACACACTTAAGGTTCGATGACGCTAGGGTTATAGGGAAAGTATGTACGTGGTTACCGAATGTTGTTCGGAGTCCTGGATGAGATCCCAGACGTCACGAGGAGTTCTGGAATGGTCCGGAGGTAAAGATTGATATATAGGAAGTATGGTTTTGGCCACCGGAAGTGTTCCGGGCATCACCGGTAGTGTACGGGGACCACCGGAGGGGTCCGGGGGTCCACCAAGTGGGCCCACCAGCCCCAGAGGCATACATGGGCCAATAGTGGGAAGGGACCAGCCCCTAGGTGGGCTGGGGCGCCTCCCACCAAGGCCCAAGGCCCCTCCAAGAGGGGAGGGGGGCAAACCCTAGGGCATATGGGCCCTAAGGCCCACCCCAGGTGCGCCTCCCCCTCTCCCCCTTGTGGCCGCCACCCTAGATGGGATCTAGGGCTGCCGCACCCCTTGGGGTGGGAACCTAGGTGGGGGCGCAGCCCTCCCTCTCCCCCTATATATAGTGGAGGCAAAGGGTGTGACGCCCCCGATTTGACCGTACACTAATCATACACGCAAACGTGTACGATCAAGATCAGGGACTCACAGGAAGATATCACAACACAACTCTACAAATAAAATAAGTCATACAAGCATCATATTACAAGCCAGGGGCCTCGAAGGCTCGAATACAAGAGCTCGATCATAGACGAGTCAGTGGAAGCAACAATATCTGAGTACAGACATAAGTTAAACAAGTTTGCCTTAAGAAGGCTAGCACAAACTGGGATACAGATCGAAAGAGGCGCAGGCCTCCAGCCTGGGATCCTCCTAACTACTCCTGGTCATCGTCAGCGGGCAACACGTAGTATTAGGCACCTCCGGTGTAGTAGGAGTCGTCGTCGACGATGGCGTCTGGATCCTGGGCTCCAACATCTGGTTGCGACAACCAGGTAGAAGGGATAGGGGGAAAAGAGGGAGAAAGCAACCGTGAGTACTCATCCAAAGTACTCGCAAGCAAGGAGCTACACTACATATGCATGGGTAAATGTGTAAAGGGCCATATCGGTGGACTGAACTGCAAAAAGCCAGAATAAGAGGGGGATAGCTAATCCTTTCGAAGACTACGCTTCTGGCAGCCTCCGTCTTGCAGCATGTAGGAGAGAGTAGACTGAAGACCTCCAAGTAGCATCGTATAGCATAATCCTAACCGATGATCCTCCCCTCGTCGCCCTGTGAGAGAGCGATCACCGGTTGTATCTGGCACTTGGAAGGGTGTGTTTTATTAAGTATCCGGTTCTAGTTGACATAAGGTCAAGGTACAACTCCAAGTCGTCCTTTTACCGAAGATCACGGCTATTCGAATAGATTAACTTCCCTGCAGGGGTGCACCACATAACCCAACACGCTCGATCCCATTTGGCCGGACACACTTTCCTGGGTCATGCCCGGCCTTGGAAGATCAACACGTCACAGCCCTACCTAGGCACATCAGAGAGGTCAGCACGCCGGTCTAAATCCTATGGCACAGGGGTCTGGGCCCATCGCCCTTTGCACACCTGCACGTTGCGAACGCGGCCGGTGAGCAGACCTAGCAACCTCCATTACAAAGGAAGTTGCGTTACGCGGTCAACCCGGCGCGCGCCGCTCAGTCACTGACGTCACGATGGCTTCGGCTGATACCACGACGTCGAGTGCCCATAACTGTCCCCGCGTAGATGGTTAGTGCGTATAGGCCAGTAGCCAGACTTAGATCAAATACCAAGATCTCGTTAAACATGTTATCTTGAATACACCGCGAACACCGACCAGGGCCAGGCCCACCTCTCTCCTAGGTGGTCTCAACCTGCCCTGTCGCTCCGCCACAAAGATCCACCCAGAGGGCCGTCGGGACAAAGGTCCTTTCAGGCCCCAATCCGTGGATCACTCGCGGGTACTCCTCGAGCCAACCCGACTTTAGTCATCACATGTATCATGTATAAGGTATATAGTATATACCCGTGATCACCTCCTGAGTGATCACGGCCCGATAGTATAGCATGGCAGACGGACAAGAATGTAGGGCCACTGATGATAAACTAGCATCCTATACTAAGCAGTAGGATAGCAGGTAAAGGTAACAACAGTAGTAGCAAGAACAGGCTATGCAATAGTATAGGATTAACTGAAAGCAGTAACATGCTACACTACTCTAATGCAAGCAGTATAGAGAAGAGTAGGCGATATCTGGTGATCAAATGGGGGCTTGCCTGGTTGCTCTGGCAAGAGAGAGGGGTCGTCAGCACCGCAGTCGTACTGGGTAGCAGCGGCGTCGGTCTCGGTGGCTAGCGAGAGAAGAGGGGGAAGAAACAATAAATATCAAACAAACAGATGCATAGTGATGCATGACATGACAAGTAGCGGTGCTAGGGGTGCCCTAACGCGGTAAGAGGTGGTACCGGTGAAGGTGGGAAACATCCAGGAAAATATCCTCGGTGTTTCACGTTTCGGACAAATGATCCGGAGGGGAAAGTTGCGTGTTCGCTATGCTAGGGATGTGTGGCGGACGAACGGGCTGCGTATCCGGATTCGTCTCATCGTTCTGAGCAACTTTCATGTACAAAGTTTTTTCATCCAAGGTACAATTTATTTTAAATTAATTTTTTAAAGCTTTAAATAATTTTTAAATTCTGAATCTATTATAATTCGAAAATAAAAACAGGATATACTTTCTGTACCCATCGTGGGCTAGCCACAGTGGATGACAGGTGGGACCATGGGGTCCAGTTGACTCAGTCAACAGTCCAATCAATAGTCAATTGTTTGACTGTTGACTGGTCAAAACTGCAGAT
The DNA here is from genome assembly GCA_034509565.1 of Triticum monococcum. Lineage (NCBI taxonomy): Eukaryota > Viridiplantae > Streptophyta > Magnoliopsida > Poales > Poaceae > Triticum > Triticum monococcum. Next base: position 68,090,547 of record CM067843.1, on the reverse strand, counting down.
CGGGCCCAGGCGTCATTGACACATATTCAATTTTTTTTAAGTGGATAATAATTAGAGGGGGTCCACCTGTCATTGACTAGTATTTTAATAGGTTTATTTAACTAGTTGATTTAGAAGTGGGGATCCACATGTCATCTACTATTAGACTAATTAACTACTACTCCTAACTAGCATGACCGGCCACACACGGCTGTGGCATAGCTGGCCACACACCACACACACTCACGCGCACGCGCACACCACACAAAGTCACGCACTCATTAACTACACAGGGCCGGCCAGGGCAGAGCCGGCCACTGTGGCTGGGCACGCACGCATACTTGTGCGGCGGCCATGCCCAAGCCCAGGGGCGAGCGCGGCAACGACCGGGCAAGCGGGGGCCATGGGCGGCTGTTGGCAAGAACAAGGCGCGCGCGGCAGCGATGCCGAACAGGAGCAACAGTGAGCAGCAACAGCGGCATCGGCGACAGCCAGCGGACAGCAGCGATAACAGGCAGCAGAAGCAACGCACGCACAGTGAGAAGAACACGACGCGGCAGTGGCAACGAGGCCACGTGCGCAGGGCGCGCGGGGTGCAGGAGAGTGTGGCGGGGTGAGCAGCAGCCGGCAGTGCGCTGGCGGCGTGTGGGCGAGGCGGCCGCGGGCGTGCGTGATGCAGCGGCCAAGGGAGCGGGAGCGGAGCTCCGGCCACGGTGACGACGAGTGAGCGTGGGACGGCAGCGACGAGCACGGATGGATGCGCACGAGCACGTATAGGACTGCGGGGCACGTGCAGGCGCGAGCTTGTCCAGAGAAGCTCATGGGGAAGGCGGACAAGTCCCAGCCGAGCTCGCGGCCATGGCGGACGGTGGATACGGTAGCGGCGCAAGATAGCAGCAGCGGCAGAATGAGCCTGCAAATAGAGGGTAAATGAGGTGTGGCTCACCTAGGAGGCACAAGGAGGCCCGGCGATAGCTTTGAAGCGCAGGAGATGGCCGGTTTTGGCGACGAACGCCGGTGACAGTAGGGGAAGGAGCCGTTCGATCCCGACGATGGAGTGGCGCCTAGCTCAAGGCCGTGGTCGTGGGCGATGCATCAGAGGCGGGCGGAGCTCCTAGACTAGCTCCTAGCCCACGGGTAAGACGGTGGCCGTGTGGATGGGGCCGGCCATGGCGCTGGCAGTGCGGTTGCACGAGAAAGAAGAAAGCGGCGCACGAGGGAAGGGGGAGAAATTGGCTAGGGTCTGTCTAGGTTGTTGGGGAGGGTTCTTATGTACCGAGAGGAACCGTGGGATGGCCGACACGGCGGCAAGGGCGGCCATGGCGGCGTGGATGTGCGCCACGCACATCCCCTATTTCCTGTAGATGAGATTGAAGGAGACTCTAGGTGGGCTGGGTTGGAATGTAGTAATAGGCTCAAGTGCATGGTACTTTTCTCTTTTCTTTTACTGTTAAATATTATAACTCCTATTTTATATCTATTTTGAGCACCAAATGAATTTAGTTCGACATGAAACTTCACACATAATTCAAATACATTATTTTGGTGCAGCACACAAAGTTTCAGGTTGCTAGGAAAAGTTCAAATTTATGTTTCAATTTAAATGTTTATAGATAAATGTTGCGCGTCCACCTATTGGTTGCTAGGGTCTTCTTAGTAACTCAAATAAAGTTTGTTTCACTTTTTCAATTGTTTGGGGAATTTATGCAAAGGTGTGTACATTTTAAAATGACCGTTTGATAAAACATTTTTTTTGATGTTTCTATTTTTATCTTTTTAATTGAATTTGAACCAATATTGATAGTGGGATTATTTTCTAAATGTAATTTAATTATGATAATCAGGGTGACATGGCCTATCAATCAGGATAATGACAAGACTAATATCTGGGGGTGTCACAACTCTCCTCCGCTAAAAGAAATCTCGCCCCGAGATTTAAGAGGTCGAGTAAGAGGGAAAGATTTGGTTATAAAATTCTAACGAATCTTCTTGTTCTTGTTGCTCTCATCGAAGAGGTTGATCCATTATGTTCATATCTTCATTTCGTTGCATCAGGGCATCATGATGAAGTGGTCATCCTTCCTTCCCAGTCTTCATCGTACTTACGAAAAGTATAAGGGTAACTTCGAAAGAAATGGACCTCTACAAGGTTACTTATCTGGTAGATAACATCAGAGAAGGTGGCGGAAAGTAACTCTCGAATTTGAAATTTAAGAAATTATTGAGAGCAAAGTAAGGAGGTATCATGGGAAGTTTCAAGCGGGTAGGCAATCGTTCGGTGCCTGTTACAGGACGTGGAAGGGGTCCAAAGCAACGGGAATAAGCATTGTGTCTGATACCAGAATTGATGATCTCTCGAAAGGTGGCTCGTGAATTACCTACGAAACCAAGAGCAAGGGATAACTGTGTCAACAAGGTGTACAGGAGAGTCAGGTTTCGATCCTGTGGAACTATGGGTTATGGGCCCACCATGTGGGTTAAAAGTAGGAAGGGCGGTGACGCCTTGCACGATCATGTAAGTAAGGCATGTCAGAGAGTAGCCTGCCAGTTATGTTGGCAACAACGTCGGTACCAAAGGCGAGGGACGAAGAGAACCATTTTCCTGCTCGTTGAAACGAGGCGGACCAGTAGGCAGAGTTCTCGTCCATCGGTGGTTACCAGAATGTCATCAACAAAAGTAACAGGGTCTTTCTGATAGAATTGTACACCGAGATGTTTACAAAAGCAGGAGAATATTACTGCTTAGATCATATAGATCACAAGAAAGGTTAAACCAAACAATGGAAAGGAAAATATGATTATCAGGTTTAAGCAGAACAATGGAAATGGAAATGTGTTTAAACACATATTTGAGGGGTATATCTTTCCCAAGGACAAGCAGAGCATGATATCCATGACATGATAGAAAGCAGAAAACCCTTTAAGTAAGGGGAGAGAAATTTCATGACATTACACAAACAGCGGTGTTTGGATAACTGAGCAGGAAACATTTAGCATTGGGCTTCAAATGTTCTTGTTGAGAATTGGAGTCTCATAGACATGCTACGAGATAACATTGACATGGTCATCAGGTGAAGATTAGACTTTGGAAACACAATGGATCCATCAGGAACAACTTATAGAATAAGTCTTATGATTTCCTCACGGAAGAATGACTAACCTTGCCAAAAAGGAAATTATAACAATAGGGCCTCGGGGCAGGTGTGCTAGGCACGACATCACCTTACTAGGTCACATAAAGACCAATGTTATAACTCTTGGAAATATGTTCCAACCATCATATCTGACTGAGATTCAGATCTGAATGGTGTTAGGATAACTCAGATTTCAGGATACCTGAGAAGAAAGTGCAACACAAATTGTCAAGATGACATTTTAAGATTCTCGGGAATTGAACTATGGAAGCGAGTTCCGCAACAAGAGTTCATCATTAAACCAAGGAGAGGATGAGGTGGCTGATAGGCTCAGCAACAAATCATCGAGATTTCCAAAGGATTGATTTCCACAATTATGTGAACAAGGAAATATCATTTGTCGGATCAAATGATATAATGATGTATGCTCGAGGGAAACATACACAACTTAACAATGATAGAAGGGTGCACCCAGGAATCTGGAATAGGTAGCACGATCAATGTTCGAATGATGATTCAATAAGCAATAGAATTCTAATGAAACTGTAGACCAATAACTTCAAAGCAATAGGGTTGCTAGAAGTTTAGAATTTACACATCACAGACCATTTGTCGGTATTCCGGTTAGAAACAACACGGAGACCAAGAAATGAACGCAAATGGCGAGAGATATTACTATATCAAGAATTCTCAAGAGGTGGTAAAATTACCACGACATTCTTGACACAAAAGGTGGTAATATTCCAAGGTAAAGAAGGACAAATGCTGGATAGCAAGGAACTCAAGGTATAACACAAAACATGAACAAGTTTGTGTTGGAGGGAAGGCAATAAAGTGGCCGATGATAACACAAATCATCGGGGGCAAGGATGGTATTTCTCATCATGAATTCAGTTGATACCCTTGAAGAGCTCAGAATGCTGATGATTAAAATTAGCACGATAATGATGTATCCGTTCAGGCTAGGGCAGACATGGAGTATTAAACTTGTAAGCGATGAATGATCTCTAATCCTCGTTGAATCGCAGTGCAGACTCGATTCCGTTATCGATGTCTTTGAGTGTTTAATAACTCAGATCTCATGAAAAATTGTAATCAGTGAGAATGTAGTACTTGATGAATAACTCATAGGAAGTTATGCAGTTCCAAAATAATCTCGAGATACTAAGGGGGGGGGGGGTAATACTCGATGACAAATCAAAGTAGAGGTTGGACTGGGGTATTGCTCTACAAAAGACAAGCGCTTCAACTTGCACGCGAAATGGTATTTAAAGGAGAACATGGTCGGAACCACGATTGCAAAAGGCCAGATCCCGGATATAAGATGAACCTATACCAAAGGAATAATTTAATTTAAGAGAAGCTTTAATGATAAGATCTACATTGTGTCCATGGGCATGAACACAAAGTTCAAGGGCGACTCCCACTTCTCCCATGCATAACCTTTCATTCACTTCTCACTTTCGAAGAAGTTGTAGTGTTGAAATTTTATCTGGAAAATTACCAGAAGTGTATGACTCGTGAAAACTTTCGAGTTCACACAGTTTAGAGAAGGCATATGTTCAACCCATAGGGGCTTCTTAGAAACATATACCACAAGTTTCAAGAGTAAATATCACAAGCTCGAAAGTAGGGCAAGGTTGAGAAAGTAGATGATACAATTTACCAAAGGCATTATGTATCCGAGGGAAGGCTCACAAGGTTATTGAATATGAAGGACGTTGTCGGATAAAATCCATTAAAGGATCTGCCGGTCCATAACAGAGCTGACGTGAGCATCGGCACACAACCAGAGGAAGTAACAATGCAAAGGCATTGGATTATGGAAACAACTGACTAATCCAGAGCTCAAATGCAAATGAATTATGATTTTCAAATCAAGGGATCAGAAGCAATGTTCTGATTAGGGATGGATAAGTTGAATAGCCTTAGGGGCACAATCGACGGCAATTGGATTTGTTGAGAACCAGCTCATGTTTAAAATGACGTTTGAGCCGGAAAGATAATTTAAAAGGATCAACTGATGATTGCGTGCATTTGCACTCATGTTGAATCAAAGGGATCAAAATGACGGTGCCTAAGGATACTAACGAATATTGCCAGTCATAAGGAAAGCATCCATCATGCAAGCAGACAAGTATTGTAGAGCAATAAACTACTAAGGATTTTTGGAGGATCGAATAGTATTTCGATGACCATTGTGAAACACATGAACAACTAGGGGATGAGCGGATACTCGATAAGTGCGAGAATTATCTGTAGGGGTATTCAGGTGACAAAGAACATCAAGGCAGTAAGCTCAAAGGATTATCGAAACAACGACGAGTATTTCGGGGTATCTTGTAATAACAGGACCAACTGGGAATAAAAGTAAGAACGGCATGTGTAAGTATTTATCCATAGGGATTTTTCGGTGGTATGGAATTGCAAAAGCAACAGGCACAAGGTATCGAGAAAATATCGGAGAGTATTGTCAGAATCTTCTGTTGAAGCAGTCGATCATCCGTAATGAAAGGGTTCTCCGGCAGGAAGTGGTAACGAGAACCTAGAGTTAGATTTTAGCAAAATCATTTAACCCGAATAGAAGAGAGATCAGAGTCCCAGAGTATAGATCGAGGAATAAAAGATCCTAATAACACCCGATGGCGACGTAGGCCCAAGGGCCGCACAGCCAAGTTAGTAAAACAATTTTCATCGACTAGACTCAACTTCGGCCAAGGAGTGTGGAAGGGGGATTCCTACAGGCAGTCGGCTCTGATACCAACTTGTGACGCCCCCGATTTGACCGTACACTAATCATACATGCAAACGTGTACGATCAAGATCAAGGACTCACGGGAAGATATCACAACACAAGTCTACAAATAAAATAAGTCATACAAGCATCATATTACAAGCCAGGGGCCTCGAAGGCTCAAATACAAGAGCTCGATCATAGACAAGTCAGCGGAAGCAACAATATCTGAGTACAGACATAAGTTAAACAAGTTTGCCTTAAAAGGCTAGCAAAAACTGGGATACAGATCGAAAGAGGCGCAGGCCTCCTGCCTGGGATCCTCCTAACTACTCTTGGTCGTCGTCAGCGGGCAGCACGTAGTAGTAGGCACCTCCGGTGTAGTAGGAGTCGTCGTCGACGATGGCGTCTGGATCCTGGGCTCCAACATCTGATTGCGACAACCAGGTAGAAGGGATAGGGGGAAAAGAGGGAGAAAGCAACCGTGAGTACTCATCCAAAGTACTCGCAAGCAAGGAGCTACACTACATATGCATGGGTAAATGTGTAAAGGGCCATATCGGTGGACTGAACTGCAAAAAGCCAGAATAAGAGGGGGGTAGCTAATCCTTTCGAAGACTACGCTTCTGGCAGCCTCCGTCTTGCAGCATGTAGGAGAGAGTAGACTGAAGACCTCCAAGTAGCATCGTATAGCATAATCCTAACCGATGATCCTCCCCTCGTCGCCCTGTGAGAGAGCGATCACCGGTTGTATCTGGCACTTGGAAGGGTGTGTTTTATTAAGTATCCGGTTCTAGTTGTCATAAGGTCAAGGTACAACTCCAAGTCGTCCTTTTACCGAGGGACACGGCTATTCGGATAGATAAACTTCCCTGCAGGGGTGCACCACATAACCCAACACGCTCGATCCCATTTGGCCGGACACACTTTTCTGGGTCATGCCCGGCCTCGGAAGATCAACACGTCGCAACCCTACCTAGGCACATCAGAGAGGTCAGCACGCCGGTCTAAATCCTATGGCGCAGGGGTCTGGACCCATCGCCCTTTGCACACATGCACGTTGCAAACGCGGCTGGTGAGCAGACCTAGCAACCTCCATTACAAAGGAAGTTGCGTTACGCGGTCCAACCCGGCGGGCGCCGCTCAGTCGCTGACGTCACGAAGGCTTCGGCTGATACCACGACGTCGAGTGCCCATAACTGTCCCCGCGTAGATGGTTAGTGCGTATAGGCCAGTAGCCAGACTCAGATCAAATACCAAGATCTCGTTAAACGTGTTATCTTGAATACACCACGAACGCCGACCAGGGCCAGGCCCACCTCTCTCCTAGGTGGTCTCAACCTGCCCTGTCGCTCCGCCACAAAGATCCACCCAGAGGGCCGTCGGGACAAAGGTCCTTTCAGCCCCCAATCCGTGGATCACTCGCGGGTACTCCTTGAGCCAACCCGACTTTAGTCATCACATGTATCATGTATAAGGTATATAGTATATACCCGTGATCACCTCCCGAGTGATCACGGCCCGATAGTATAACATGGCAGACGGACAAGAATGTAGGGCCACTGATGATAAACTAGCATCCTATACTAAGCAGTAGGATAGCAGGTAAAGGTAATAACAGTAGTAGCAAGAACAGGCTATGCAATAGTATAGGATTAACTGAAAGCAGTAACATGCTACACTACTCTAATGCAAGCAGTATAGAGAAGAGTAGGCGATATCTGGTGATCAAATGGGGGCTTGCCTGGTTGCTCTGGCAAGAGAAAGGGGTCGTCAACACCGCAGTCGTACTGGGTAGCAGCGGCGTCAGTCTCGGTGTCTAGCGAGAGAAGAGGGGGAAGAAACAATAAATATTAAGCAAACAGATGCATAGTGATGCATGACATGACAAGTAGCGGTGCTAGGGGTGCCCTAACGCGGTAAGAGGTGGTACCGGTGAAGGTGGGAAACATCCAGGAAAATATCCTTGGTGTTTCACGTTTTCGGACAGATGAACCGGAGGGGAAAGTTGCGTATTCGCTATGCTAGGGATGTGTGGCGGACGAACGGGCTGCGTATCCGGATTCGTCTCATCATTCTGAGCAATTTTCATGTACAAAGTTTTTTCATCCGAGGTACAATTTATTTTATATTAATTTTTTAAAGCTTTAAATAATTTTTAAATTCTGAATCTATTATAATTCGAAAATAAAAACAGGATATACTTTCTGTACCCATCGTGGGCTAGCCACAGTGGATGACAGGTGGGACCATGGGGTCCAGTTGACTCAGTCAACAGTCCAATCAATAGTCAATTGTTTGACTGTTGACTGGTCAAAACTGCAGATCGGGCCCAGGCGTCATTGACACATATTCAACTTTTTTTTAAGTGGATAATAATTAGAGGGGTCCACCTGTTATTGACTAGTATTTTAATAGGTTTATTTAACTAGTTGATTTAGAAGTGGGGATCTACATGTCATCTACTATTAGACTAATTAACTACTACTCCTAACTAGCATGACCGGCCACACACGGCTGTGGCATAGCTGGCCACACACACCACACACACTCACGCGCACGCGCACACCACACACAGTCACGCACTCATTAACTACACAGGGCCGGCCAGGGCAGAGCCGGCCACTGTGGCTGGGCACGCACGCGTACTTGTGCGGCGGCCATGCCCAAGCCCAGGGGCGAGCGCGGCAACGACCGGGCAAGCGGGGGCCATGGGCGGCTGTTGGCAAGAACAAGGCGCGCGCGGCAGCGATGCCGAACAGGAGCAACAGTGAGCAGCAACAGCGGCATCGGCGACAGCCAGCGGACAGCAGCAATAACAGGCAGCAGAAGCAACGCACGCACAGTGAGAAGAACACGACACGGCAGTGGCAACGAGGCCACGTGCGCAGGGCGCGCGGGGTGCAGGAGAGTGTGGCGGGGTGAGCAGCAGCCGGCAGTGCGCTGGCGGCGTGTGGGCGAGGCGGCCGCGGGCGTGCGTGATGCAGTGGCCAAGGGAGTGGGAGCGGAGCTCCGGCCACGGTGACGACGAGTGAGCGTGGGACGGCAGCGACGAGCACGGATGGATGCGCACGAGCACGTACAGGACTGCGGGGCACGTGCAGGCGCGACCTTGTCCAGAGAAGCTCATGGGGAAGGCGGACAAGTCCCAGCCGAGCTCGCGGCCATGGCGGACGGTGGATACGGTAGCGGCGCAAGATAGCAGCAGCGGCAGAATGAGGCTGCAAACAGAGGGTGAATGAGGTGTGGCTCACCTAGGAGGCACAAGGAGGCCCGGTGATAGCTTTGAAGCGCAGGAGATGGCCGGTTTTGGCGACGAACGCCGGTGACAGTAGGGGAAGGAGCCGTTCGATCCCGACGATGGAGTGGCGCCTAGCTCAAGGCCGTGGTCGTGGGCGATGCATCAGAGGCGGGCGGAGCTCCTAGACTAGCTCCTAGCCCACGGGTAAGACAGTGGCCGTGTGGATGGGACCGGCCATGGCGCTGGCAGTGCGGTTGCACGAGAAAGAAGAAAGCGGCGCATGAGGGAAGGGGGAGAAAGTGGCTAGGGTTTGTCTAGGTTGCTGGGGAGGGTTCTTATGTACCGAGAGGAACCGTGGGATGGCCGACACGGCGGCAAGGGCGGCCATGGCGGCGTGGATGTGCGCCACGCACATCCCCTGTTTCCTGTAGATGAGATTGAAGGAGACTCTAGGTGGGCTGGGTTGGAATGTAGTAATAGGCTCAAGTGCATGGTACTTTTCTCTTTTCTTTTACTGTTAAATATTATAACTCCTATTTTATATCTATTTTGAGCACCAAATGAATTTAGTTCGACATGAAACTTCACACATAATTCAAATACATTATTTTGGTGCAGCACACAAAGTTTCAGGTTGCTAGGAAAAGTTCAAATTTATGTTTCAATTTAAATGTTTATAGATAAATGTTGCGCGTCCACCTATTGGTTGCTAGGGTCTTCTTAGTAACTCAAATAAAGTTTGTTTCACTTTTTCAATTGTTTGGGGAATTTATGCAAAGGTGTGTACATTTTAAAATGACCGTTTGATAAAACATTTTTTTGATGTTTCTAATTTTATTTTTTAATTGAATTTGAACCAATATTGATAGTGGGATTATTTTCTAAATGTAATTTAATTATGATAATCAGGGTGACATGGCCTATCAATCAGGATAATGACAAGACTAATATCTGGGGGTGTCACAAAGGGGTAGCCCAACACACGATTCGATCTCCCTGTTGGCGCAGCCCTACCCCTCTCCCTCCTCGTCTCTCGTAGTGCTTGGCGAAGCCCTGCTGGAGTCCCGCGCTCCTCCACCACCAACACGCCGTCGTGCTGCTACTGTACGGAGTCTTCCCCAACCTCTCCTTCTTCCCTTGCTGGATCAAGGCGTAGGAGACGTCACCGGGCTGCACGTGTGTTGAACGCGGAGGCACCGTTGTTCGGCGCTTAGATCAAAATCAACCACGATCTGAATCACTATGAGTACAACTCCTTCATCCACGTTCTTGCAATGCTTCCGCTTAGCGATCTACAAGGGTATGTAGATGCACTCTCCTTCCCCTCGTTGCTAGATTACTCCATAGATTGATCTTGGTGATGCGTAGAAAATTTTAAATTTTAGCTACGATCCCCAACACGAAGTGTTGGGGAACGTAGTAATTTCAAAAAAAAATTCCTACGCACACGCAAGATCATGGTGATGCATAGCAACGAGGGGGAGAGTCTGATCTACATACCCTTGTAGATTGCAACGGAAGCGTTGACACAACGTAGAGGAAGTAGTCGTACGTCTTCTTTCCGATCCGACCGATCCAAGCACCGTTACTCCGGCACCTCCGAGTTCTTAGCACACGTACAGCTCGATGACGATCCCCGGGCTCCGATCCAGCAAAGCTTCGGAGAGGAGTTCCGCTAGCACGACGGCGTGGTGACGATCTTGATGTTCTACTGTCGCAGGGCTTCGCCTAAGCACCGCTACAATACGACCGAGGTGGAATATGGTGGCAGGAGGCACCGCACACGGCTAAGGAACGATCATGTTGATCAACTTGTGTGTCTATGGGGTGCCCCCTGACCTTGTATATAAAGGATGGAGGAGGAGGAGGCCGGCCAAGGCTAGGCGCGCCAGGTGTGGAGTCCTACTAGGACTCCAAGTCCTAGTAGGAGTCCACCAAGAGGGGAGGAAGGGAGAAGGAAGTGGAGGAGTAGGAAAGGTGGCCGGCCCCCCTTTCCCTAGTCCAATTCGGACTACAGGGGAGGGGGGGCGCAGCAGCTTTTTTCCTCTTCCCACTAAAGCCCATCAAGGCCCATTACTTCTCCCGTAACTACCCGGTACTCCGAAAAATACCCGAATCACTCGGAACCTTTCCGATGTCCGAATATAGTCGTCTAATATATCGATCTTTATGTCTCGACCATTTCGAGACTCCTCGTCATGTCCCCGATCTCATCCGGAACTCCGAACTCCTTCGGTACATCAAAACTCATAAACTCATAATATAACTGTCATCGAAACTTTAAGCGTCCGGACCCTACGGTTCGAGAACAATGTAGACATGACCGAGACACGTCTCCGGTCAATAACCAATAGCGGGACCTGGATGCCCATATTGGCTCCTACATATTCTACGAAGATCTTTATCGGTCAGACCGCATAACAACATACGTTGTTCCCTTTGTCATCGGTATGTTACTTGCCCGAGATTCGATCGTCGGTATCCAATACCTAGTTCAATCTCGTTACTGGCAAGTCTCTTTACTCGTTCCGTAATACAACATCCCGCAACTAACTCATTAGTTGCAATGCTTGCTAGGCTTTAAGTGATGTGCATTACCGAGAGGGCCCAGAGATACCTCTCCGACAATCGGAGTGACAAATCCTAATCTCGAAATACGCCAACCCAACATCTACCTTTGGAGACACCTGTAGTACTCCTTTATAATCACCCAGTTACGTTGTGACGTTTGGTAGTACCCAAAGTGTTCCTCCGATAAACGGGGGTTGCATAATCTCATAGTCATAGGAACATGTATAAGTCATGAAGAAAGCAATAGCAACATACTAAACGATCGGGTGCTAAGCTAATGGAATGGGTCATGTCAATCAGATCATTCATCTAATGATGTGATCCCATTAATCAAATAACAACTCTTTGTCCATGGTTAGGAAACATAACCATCTTTGATTAACGAGCTAGTCAAGTAGAGGCATACTAGTGACACTCTATTTGTCTATGTATTCACACATGTATTATGTTTCCGGTTAATACAATTCTAGCATGAATAATAAATATTTATCATGATATAAGGAAATAAATAATAACTTTATTATTGCCTCTAGGGCATATTTCCTTCAGTCTCCCACTTGCACTAGAGTCAATAATCTAGATCACATCACCATGTGATTAACATCGATAGTTCACATCATCATGTGATTAACACCCATAGTTCACATCGCCATGTGGCCAACACCCAAAGGGTTTACTAGATTCAGTAATCTAGTTCACATCGCTATGTGATTAACACCCAAAGAGTACTAAGGTGTGATCATGTTTTGCTTGTGAGAGAATCTTAGTCAACGGGTCTGCCACATTCAGATCCACATGTATTTTGCAAATTTCTATGTCAACAATGCTCTGCATGGAGCTACTCTAGCTAATTGCTCCCACTTTCAATATGTATCTAGACCGCGACTTAGAGTCATCTAGATTAGTGTCAAAACTTGCATCGGCGTAACCCTTTATGACGAACCTTTTTATCACGTCCATAATCGAGAAACATATCCTTATTTCACTAAGGATAATTCTGACCGATGTCCAGTGATCTACTCCTAGATCACTATTGTACTCCCTTGCCAAACCAGTGCAGGGTATACAATAGATCTGGTATACAGCATGACATACTTTATAGAACCTATGGCCAAGGCATAGGGAATGACTTTCATTCTCTTTCTATCTTCTGCCGTGGTCGGGCTTTGAGTCTTACTCAACTTCACACCTTATAATACAGGCAAGAACTCTTTCTTTGACTGCTCCATTTTGAACTACTTCAAAATCTTGTCAAGGTATGTACTCATTGAAAAAACTTATCAAGCGTCTTCATCTATCTCTATAGATCTTGAAGCTCAATATGTAAGCAGCTTCACCGAAGTCTTTCTTTGAAAAACTCCTTTCAAACACTCCTTTATGCTTTACAGAATAATTCCACATTATTTCCGATCAACAATATGTCATTCACATATACTTATCAGAAATGTTGTAGTGCTCCCACTCACTTTCTTGTAAATACAGGCTTCACCGCAAGTCTGTATAAAACTATATGCTTTGATCAACTCATCAAAGCGTATATTCCAACTCTGAGATGCTTGCACCAGTCCATAGATGGATCGCTGGAGCTTGCACATTTTGTTAGCACCTTTCGGATTGACAAAACCTTCTGTTTCATCATATACAACTCTTCTTTAATAAATCCATTAAGGAATGCAGTTTTGTTTATCCATTTGCCAGATTTCATAAAATGCGGCAATTACTAACATGATTCGGATAGACTCAAGCATAGATACGAGTGAGAAGCTCTCATCGTAGTCAACACCTTGAACTTGTCGAAAACCTTTTGCGACAATTCTAGCTTTGTAGATAGTAACACTACCATCAACGTCCGTCTTCCTCTTGAAGATCCATTTATTCTCAATTGCTTGCCGATCATCGGGCAAGTCAACCAAAGTCCAAACTTTGTTCTCATACATGGATCATATCTCAGATTTCATGGTCTCAAACCATTTCGCGGAATCTGGGCTCATCATCGCTTCCTCATAGTTCGCAGGTTCGTCATGGTCAAGTAACATGACCTCCAGAACAGGATTACCGTACCACTCTGGTGCGGATCTCACTCTGGTTTACCTACGAGATTCGGTAGTAACTTGATCTGAAGTTACATGATCATCATCATTAGCTTCCTCACTAATTGGTGTAGTAGTCATAAGAACAGATTTTTGTGATGAACTACTTTCCAATAAGGTAGAAGGTACAATTACCTTATCAAGTTTTCTACTTTCCTCCCACTTACTTCTTTCAAGAGAAACTCCTTCTCTAGAAAGGATCCATTATAAGCAACGAATGTCTTGCCTTAGGATCTGTGATAGAAGGTGTACCCAACAGTCTTCTTTGGGTATCCTATGAAGACATATTTCTCCGATTTGGGTTTGAGCTTATCAGGATGAAACTTTTTCTCATAAGCATCGCAACCCCAAACTTCAAGAAACGACAACTTTGGTTTCTTGCCAAACCATAGTTCATAAGGCGTCGTCTCGACGGATATAGATGGTGCCCCTTTTTAACGTGAATGCAGCTGTCTCTAATGCATGACCCCAAAAACGATAGTGGTAAATCGATAAGAAACATCATAGATTGCACTATATCCAATAAAGTACGGTTATGACGTTCGGACACACTATTATGCTGTGGTGTTCCAGGTGGCGTGAGTAGTGAAACTATTTCACATTGTTTTAACTGAAGACCAAACTCGTAACTCAAATACTCTTTTCCATGATTAGATCGTAGAAACTTTATTTTCTTGTTACGATGATTTTCCACTTCACTCTGAAATTATATGAACTTTTCAAATGTATCAGACTTCTATTTCATTAAGTAGATATACCCATATCTGCTCAAATCATCTGTGAAGGTCAGAAAATAATGATACCCACTGCAAGCCTTAAATATTCATCGAACCACATACATCAATATGTATGATTTCCAACAAATCTGTTGCTTGCTCCATTGTTCCGGAGAACGGCGTTTTAGTCATCTTGCCCAAAAGGCATGGTTCGCAAGCATCAAGTGATTCATAATCAAGTGATTCCGAAAGCCCATCAGCATGGAGTTTCTTCATGCGCATTATACCAATATGACCTAAACGGCAGTGCCACAAATAAGTTGCACTATCATTATTAACTTTGCATCTTTTGGTTTCAATATTATGAATATGTGTATCACTACGATCGAGATCCAACGAACTTGTTTCATTGGGTGTATGACCATCGAAGGTTTTATTCATGTAAACAGAACAACAATTATTCTCTGACTTTAATGAATAACCGTATTGCAATAAACATGATCAAATCATATTCATGCTCAACGCAAAAACCAAATAACACTTATTTAAGTTCAACACTAATCCCGAAAGTATAGGGGAGTGTGCGATGATGATCATATCAATCTTGGAATTACTTCCAACACACATCGTCACTTCACCCTTAACTAGTCTCTGTTTATTCTGCAACTCCTGTTTCGAGTTACTACTCTTAGCAACTGAACCAATATCAAATACTGAGGGGTTGCTATAAACACTAGTAAAGCACACATCAATAATATGTATATCAAATATACTTTTGTTCACTTTGCCATCCTTCTTATCCGCCAAATACTTGGGCAGTTCCACTTCTAGTGACCAGTCCCTTTGCAGTAGAAGCACTTAGTCTCAGGCTTAGGACCAGACTTGGGCTTCTTCACTTGAGCAGCAACTTGCTTGCCGTTCTTCTTCAAGTTCCCCTTCTTCCCTTTTGCCCTTTTCTTCAAACTAGTGGTCTTGTCAACCATCAACACTTGATGTTTTTCTTGATTTCTACCTTCATCGATTTCAGCATCACGAAGAGCTTGGGAATCGTTTCCGTTATCCCTTGCATATCATAGTTCATCACGAAGTTCTACTAACTTGGTGATGGTGATTAGAGAATTTTGTCAATCACTATCTTATCTGGAAGATTAACTCCCATTTGATTCAAGTGATTGTAGTACCCAGACAATCTGAGCATATGCTCACTAGTTGAGCGATTCTCCTCCATCTTTTAGCTATAGAACTTGTTGGAGACTTCATATCTCTCAACTCGGGTATTTGCTTGAAATATTAACTTCAACTCCTGGAACATCTCATATGGTCCATGATGTTCAAAACGTCTTTGAAGTCCCGATTCTAAGCCATTAAGCATGGTGCACTAAATTATCAAGTAGTCATCATATTGAGCTAGCCAAACGTTCATAATGTCTGCATCTGCTCCTACAATAGGTCTGTCACCTAGCGGTGCATCAAGGACATAATTTTTCTGTGCAGCAATGAGGATAAACCTCAGATCACGGATCCAATCCGTATCATTGCTACTAACATCTTTCAACAGAATTTTTTCTAGGAACATATCAAAATAAACATATGAAAGCAACAACGCGAGCTATTGATCTTCAACATAGATATGCAAATACTACCAGGACTATGTTCATGATAAATTAAAGTTCAATTAATCATATTACTTAAGAAATCCCACTTAGATAGACATCCCTCTAATCCTCTAAGTGATCACGTGATCCAAATCAACTAAACCATAACCGATCATCACGTGAGATGGAGTAGTTTTCAATGGTGAACATTGTTATGTTGATCATATCTACTATATGATTCACGCTCGACCTTTCGGTCTCCGTGTTCCGAGGCCATATCTGCATATGCTAGGCTCGTCAAGTTTAACCTGAGTATTCTGCGTGTGCAAAACTGGCTTGCACCCGTTGTAGATGGACGTAGAGCTTATCACACCCGATCATCACGTGGTGTCTGGGCACGACGAACTTTGGCAACGGTGCATACTCAGGGAGAACACTTCTTGATAATTTAGTGAGAGATCATCTTATAATGCTACCGTCAATCAAAGCAAGATAAGATGCATAAAAAGATAAACATCACATGCAATCAAAATATGTGACATGATATGGCCATCATCATCTTGTGCCTTTGATCTCCATCTTCAAAGCATCGTCATGATTTCCATCGTCACCGGCATGACATCATGATCTCCATCATCTTGATCTATATCAATATGTCGTCACATGGTCGTCTCACCAACTATTGCTCTTGCAACTATTGTTATCGCATAGCAATAAAGTAAAGCAATTATTGGGCGCTTGCATCTTATGCAATAGACAGACAACCATAAGGCTTTTGCCAGTTGCCAATAACTTCAACAAAACATGATCATCTTATACAACAACTTATAACTCATCACGTTTTGACCATATCACATCACAACATGCCCTGCAAAACAAGTTAGACGTCCTCTACTTTGTTGTTGCAAATTTTACGTGGCTGCTACGGGCTTAGCAAGAACCAATCTTACCTACGCATCAAAACCACAACGATAGTTTGTCAAATAGACTCCGTTTTAACCTTCGCAAGGACCGGGCGTAGCCACACTCGGTTCAACTAAAGTTGGAGAAACAGTCACCCGCAAGTCACCTATGTGCAAAGCACGTCGGGGAAACCGGTCTCGCGTAAGCGTACGCGTAATGTCGGCCCGGGCCGCTTCATCCAACAATACCGCCGAACCAAAGTATGACATGCTGGTAGGCAGTATGACTTATATCGCCCACAACTCACTTGTGTTCTACTCATGCATATAACATCAAACCATAAAACCTAGGCTCGGATGCCACTGTTGGGGAACGTAGTAATTTCAAAAAAAATTCCTACGCACACGCAAGATCATGGTGATGCATAGCAACGAGGGGGAGAGTCTGATCTACGTACCCTTGTAGATCGCAACGGAAGCGTTGACACAACATAGAGGAAGTAGTCGTACGTCTTCTTCCCGATCCGACCGATCCAAGCACCGTTACTCCGGCACCTCCGAGTTCTTAGCACATGTACAGCTCGATGACGATCCCCGGGCTCCGATCCAGCAAAGCTTCGGGGAGGAGTTCCGCCAGCATGACGGCGTGGTGACGATCTTGATGTTCTACTGTCACAGGGCTTTGCCTAAGCACCGCTACAATACGACCGAGGTGGAATATGGTGGCAGGAGGCACCGCACACGGCTAAGGAACGATCACGTTGATCAACTTGTGTGTCTATGGGGTGCCCCCTGACCCTGTATATAAAGGATGGAGGAGGAGGAGGCCGGCCAAGGCTAGGCGCGCCAGGTGTGGAGTCCTACTAGGACTCCAAGTCCTAGTAGGAGTCCACCAAGAGGGGAGGAAGGGAGAAGGAAGTGGAGGAGTAGGAAAGGTGGCCGGCCCCCTTTTTCCTAGTCCAATTCGGACTAGAGGGGAGGGGGGGCGCAGCAGCCTTTTTCCTCTTCCCACTAAAGCCCATCAAGGCCCATTACTTCTCCCGTAACTACCCAGTACTCCGAAAAATACCCGAATCACTCGGAACCATTTCAAGACTCCTCGTCATGTCCCCGATCTCATCCGGGACTCCGAACTCCTTCGGTACATCAAAACTCATAAACTCATAATATAACTGTCATCGAAACTTTAAGTGTGCGGACCCTACGGTTCGAGAACAATGTAGACATGAACGAGGCACGTCTCCGGTCAATAACCAATAGCGGGACCTGGATGCCCATATTGGCTCCTACATATTCTACAAAGATCTTTATCGGTCAGACCGCATAACAACATACGTTGTTCCCTTTGTCATCGGTATGTTACTTGCCCGAGATTCGATCGTCGGTATCCAATACCTAGTTCAATCTCGTTACCGGCAAGTCTCTTTACTCGTTCCGTAATACAACATCCCGCAACTAACTCATTAGTTGCAATGCTTGCAAGGCTTTAAGTGATGTGCATTACTGAGAGGGCCCAGAGATACCTCTCCGACAATCGGAGTGACAAATCCTAATCTCGAAATACGCCAACCCAACATCTACCTTTGGAGACACTTGTAGTACTCCTTTATAATCACCCAGTTACGTTGTGACGTTTGGTAGTACCCAAAGTGTTCCTCCGGTAAATGGGAGTTGCATAATCTCATAGTCATAGGAACATGTATAAGTCATGAAGAAAGCAATAGCAACATACTAAACGATCGGGTGCTAAGCTAATGGAATGGGTCATGTCAATCAGATCATTCATCTAATGATGTGATCCCATTAATCAAATAACAACTCTTTGTCCATGGTTAGGAAACATAACCATCTTTGATTAACGAGCTAGTCAAGTAGAGGCATACTAGTGACACTCTGTTTGTCTATGTATTCACACATGTATTATGTTTCCGGTTAATACAATTCTAGCATGAATAATAAATATTTATCATGATATAAGGAAATAAATAATAACTTTATTATTGCCTCTAGGGCATATTTCCTTCACGAAGCTCCCAGTGTCCGGCTCCTGAAGAGAGCAGATAAAAGAGTCCGGCACCGTCTTGTGTGCGATCGGATGTTTTGAGGGAGTTGGTGGGGCGAGCGTGTTGGGGAACGTTGCAGAAAACAAAAAATTTCCTACGGTTTCACCAAGATCCATCTATGAGTTCATCTAGCAACGAGTGATCGGATGCATCTACATACCTTTGTAGATCGCGAGCGGAAGCGTTCACTAGAACGTGGATGACGGAGTCGTACTCGCCGTGATTCAAATCACCGATGACCAGGCGCCGAACGGACGACACCTCCGCGTTCAACACACGTACGGAGCAGATGACGTATCCTCCTTCTTGATCCAGCAAGGGGGAAGGAGAGGTTGATGAAGATCCAGCACGACGGCGTGGTGGTGGATGCAGGGCGTCACAGCAGCAGGGCTTCGCCGTGTACTACGAGAGAGAGAGGTGTAGCAGGGGAGAGGGAGGCGCCAAGGATGCAGGGTCCGGCTGCCCCCTCCCTCCCCTTCATATATATATAGGCTCCCCTAGGGGGGGCGCCGGCCCTAGGAGATGAGATCTCCTAGGGGGGCGGCGACCAGGGCTGGAGTGGCCCCCAAGGCAAGGTGGGGCGCCCCCCCACCCCTAGGGTTTCAACCCTAGGCGCATGGGGTGGGCCTAGGGGGGCGCACCAGCCCACTATGGGCTGGTTCCGCTCCCCACTTTAGCCCATGGGGCCCTCCAGGATGGGTGGCCCCACCCGGTGGACCCCCGGGACCCTTCCGGTGGTCCCGGTACAATACCGGTGACCCCGAAACTTTCCCGTTGGCCAAAACAGCACTTCCTATATATTATTCTTTACCTCCGGACCATTCCGGAACTCCTCGTGACGTCCGGGATCTCATCCGAGACTCCGAACAACATTCGGGTTACTGCATATACATATCTTTTCAACCCTAGCGTCACCGAACCTTAAGTGTGTAGACCCTACGGGTTCGGGAGACATGTAGACATGACCGAGATCGCTCTCCGGTCAATAACCAACAGCGGGATCTGGATACCCATGTTGGCTCCCACATGCTCCTCGATGATCTCATCGGATGAACCACGATGTCGAGGATTCAAACAACCCCGTATACAATTCCCTTCGTCAATCGGTATGTTACTTGCCCGAGATTCGATCATCGGTATCCCAATACCTCGTTCAATCTCGTTACCGGCAAGTCACTTTACTCGTACCGTAATGCATGATCCCGTGACCAGACACTTGGTCACTTTGAGCTCATAATGATGATGCATTACCGAGTGGGCCCAGTGATACCTCTCCGTCATACGGAGTGACAAATCCCAGTCTTGATCCGTGTCAGCCCAACAGACACTTTCGGAGATACCCGTAGTATACCTTTATAGTCACCGAGTTACGTTGTGACGTTTGGTACACCCAAAGCACTCCTACGGTATCCGGGAGTTACACGATCTCGTGGTCTAAGGAAAGGATACTTGACATTGGAAAACTCTAGCAAACGAACTACACGATCTTGTGCTATGTTTAGGATTGGGTCTTGTCCATCACATCATTCTCCTAATGATGTGATCTCGTTATCAATGACATCCAATGTCCATAGTCAGGAAACCATGACTATCTGTTGATTAATGAGCTAGTCAACTAGAGGCTTACTAGGGACATGTTGGTGTCTATTATTCACACATGTATTACGATTTCCGGATAACACAATTATAGCATGAATAAAAGACAATTATCATGAACAAGGAAATATAATAATAATGCTTTTATTATTGCCTCTAGGGCATATTTCCAACAGTCTCCCACTTGCACTAGAGTCAATAATCTAGTTACATTGTGATGAATCGAACACCCATGGAATTCTGGTGTTGATCATGTTTTGCTCTAGGGAGAGGTTTAGTCAACGGATCTGCTACATTCAGGTCCATATGCACTTTACAAATATCTATGTCTCCATCTTGAACATTTTCACGAATGGAGTTGAAGCGACGCTTGATGTGCCTGGTCTTCTTGTGAAACCTGGGCTCCTTGGCAAGTGCAATAGCTCCAGTGTTGTTACAGAAGAGTTTGATTGGCCCCGACGCATTGGGTATGACTCCGAGGTCGGTGATGAACTCCTTCACCCAAATTGCTTCAAGTGCTACCTCCGAGGCTGCCATGTACTCCGCTTCACATGTAGATCCCGCCATGATGCTCTGCTTGCAACTACACCAGCTTACTGCCCCACCATTCAAAATATACACGTATCCGGTTTGTGACTTAGAGTCATCCAGATCTGTGTCGAAGCTAGCATCGACGTAACCCTTTACGACGAGCTCTTCGTCACCTCCATAAACGAGAAACATTTCCTTAGTCCTTTTCAGGTACTTCAGGATATTCTTGACCACTGTCCAGTGTTCCTTGCCGGGATTACTTTGGTACCTTCCTACCAAACTTACGGCAAGGTTTACATCAGGTCTGGTACACAGCATGGCATACATAATAGAACCTATGGCTGAGGCATAGGGGATGACACCCATCTCTTCTATATCTTCTGCCGTGGTCGGACATTGAGCTGAGCTCAATTTCACACCTTGCAGCACAGGCAAGAACCCCTTCTTAGACTGATCCATATTGAACTTCTTCAATATCTTATCAAGGTATGTGCTTTGTGAAAGACCTATGCGGCGTCTTGATCTATCTCTATAGATCTTGATGCCTAATATATAAGCAGCTTCTCCAAGGTCCTTCATTGAAAAACTCTTATTCAAGTAGGCCTTAATGTTGTCATAGAGTTCTATATCATTTCCCATCAAAAGTATGCCATCTACATATAATATGAGAAATGCTACAGAGCTCCCACTCACTTTCTTGTAAACGCAGGCTTCTCCATAAGTCTGTGTAAACCCAAACGCTTTGATCATCTCATCAAAGCGAATGTTCCAACTCCGAGATGCTTGCACCAGCCCATAAATCGAGTGTTGGAGCTTGCACACCTTGTTAGCATTCTTAGGATCGACAAAACCTTCCGGCTGCATCATATACAATTCTTCCTTAAGGAAACCATTAAGGAATGCCGTTTTGACGTCCATTTGCCATATCTCATAATCATAGAATGCGGCAATTGCTAACATGATTCGGACGGACTTTAGCTTCGCTACCGGTGAGAAAGTCTCATCGTAGTCAACCCCTTGAACTTGTCGATAACCCTTAGCGACAAGCCAAGCTTTATAGATGGTCACACTACCATCCGCGTCTGTCTTCTTCTTAAAGATCCATTTATTTTCTATGGCTCGCCGCTCAACGGGCAAGTCAGTCAAAGTCCATACTTCGTTTTCCTACATGGATCCTATCTCGGATTTCATGGCTTCCAGCCATTTGTCGGAATCCGGGCCCGCCATCACTTCTTCATAGTTCGAAGGTTCACCGTTGTCTAACAACATGATTTCCAAGACAGGGTTGCCGTACCACTCTGGTGCGGAACGTGTCCTTGTGGACCTACGAATTTCAGTAGGAGCTTGATCAGAAGTATCTTGATCATCATCATTAACTTCCTCTCTAGTCGGTGCAGGCACCTCAGGAACATTTTCTTGAGTTGCGCCCTTTTCCGGTTCAAGAGGTAATACTTCATCAAGTTCTACTTTCCTCCCACTTACTTCTTTCGAGAGAAACTCTTTCTCTAGAAAGGATCCATTCTTGGCAACAAAGATCTTGCCTTCGGATCTGAGGTAGAAGGTATACCCAATAGTTTCTTTAGGGTATCCTATGAAGACGCATTTTTCCGACTTGGGTTCGAGCTTTTCAGGTTGAAGTTTCTTGACATAAGCATCGCATCCCCAAACTTTTAGAAACGACAGCTTAGGTTTCTTCCCAAACCATAATTCATACGGTGTCGTCTCAACGGATTTCGACGGAGCCCTATTTAAAGTGAATGCGGCAGTCTCTAAAGCATAGTCCCAAAAAGATAGCGGTAAATCGGTAAGAGACATCATAGATCACACCATATCCAATAGAGTGCGATTACGACGTTCGGACACACCATTACGCTGAGGTGTTCCAGGCGGCATGAGTTGTGAAACTATTCCACATTTTCTTAAGTGTGCGCCAAATTCGTGACTCAAGTATTCTCCTCCACGATCTGATCATAGGAACTTGATTTTCCTATCACGTTGATTTTCAACCTCACTCTGAAACTCCTTGAACTTTTCAAAGGTCTCAGACTTGTGTTTCATTAAATAGATATACCCATATCTACTCAAGTCATCAGTGAGGGTGAGAACATAACGATAGCCACCGCGAGCCTCAACACTCATTGGACCACACACATCAGTATGTATGATTTCTAATAAGTTGGTTGCTCGCTCCATTGTTCCTGAGAACGGAGTCTTGGTCATTTTACCCATGAGGCATGGTTCGCACGTGTCAAATGATTCATAATCAAGAGACTCTAAAAGTCCATCTGCATGGAGCTTCTTCATGCGTTTGACACCTATGTGACCAAGGCGGCAGTGCCACAAGTATGTGGGACTATCATTATCAACCTTACATCTTTTGGTACTCACACTATGAATATGTGTAGCATTACGCTCGAGATTCATTAAGAATAAACCATTCACCATTGGAGCATGACCATAAAACATATCTCTCATATAAATAGAACAACCATTATTCTCGGATTTAAATGAGTAGCCATATCGTATCAAATGAGATCCTGATACAATGTTCATGCTCAAACTTGGCACTAAATAACAATTATTAAGGTTCAAAACTAACCCCGTAGGTAAATGAAGAGGCAGCGTGCCGACGGCGATCACATCGACCTTGGAACCATTCCGACGCGCATCGTCACCTTGTCCTTCGCCAGTCTCCGCTTATTCCGCAGCTCCTGCTTTGAGTTACAAATGTGAGCAACTGCACCGGTATCAAATACCCAAGAGCTACTACGAGTACTGGTAAGGTACACATCAATTACATGTATATCACATATACCTTTTGTGATGCCGGCCTCTTCTTGTCCGCTAAGTATTTGGGGCAGTTCCGCTTCTAGTGACCACTTCCCTTGCAATAAAAACACTCAGTCTCGGGCTTGGGTCCATTCTTTGGCTTCTTCCCGGCAGCTTGCTTGCCAGGCGCGGCAACTCCCTTGCCGTCCTTCTTGAAGCTCTTCTTGAAGGAAATATGCCCTAGAGGCAATAATAAAGTTATTATTTATTTCCTTATATCATGATAAATGTTTATTATTCATGCTAGAATTGTATTAACCGGAAACATAATACATGTGTGAATACATAGACCAACACAGTGTCACTAGTATGCCTCTACTTGACTAGCTCGTTAATCAAATATGGTTATGTTTCCTAACCATGAACAAAGAGTTGTTATTTGATTAACGAGGTCACATCATTAGTTGAATGATCTGATTGACATGACCCATTCCATTAGCTTAGCACCCGATCGTTTAGTATGTTGCTATTGCTTTTCTTCATGACTTATACATGTTCCTATGACTATGAGATTATGCAACTCCCATTTGCCGGAGGAACACTTTGGGTACTACCAAACGTCACAACGTAACTGGGTGATTATAAAGGAGTACTACAGGTGGCTCCAAAGGTAGATGTTGGGTTGGCGTATTTCAAGATTAGGATTTGTCACTCCGATTGTCGAAGAGGTATCTCTGGGCCCTCTCGGTAATGCACATCACTTAAGCCTTGCAAGCATTGCAACTAATGAGTTAGTTGCGGAATGATGTATTACGGAACGAGTAAAGAGACTTGCCGGTAACGAGATTGAACTAGGTATTGGATACCGACGATCGAGTCTCGGGCAAGTAACATACCGATGACAAAGGGAACAACGTATGTTGTTATGCGGTCTGACCGATAAAGATCTTCGTAGAATATGTAGGAGCCAATATGGGCATCCAGGTCCCGCTATTGGTTATTGACCGGAGATGTGTCTCGGTCATGTCTACATTGTTCTCGAACCATAGGGTCCGCACGCTTAATGTTACGATGACAGTTATTATTAGTTTATGCATTTTGATGTACCGAAGGTTGTTCGAAGTCCCGGATGTGATCACGGACATGACGAGGAGTCTCTAAATGGTCGAGACATAAAGATTGATATATTGGAAGCCTATGTTTGGACATCGGAAGTGTTCCGGGTGAAATCGGGATTTTACCGGAATACCGGGAGGGTTACCGGAACCCCCCGGGAGGCAAATGGGCCTATTGGGCCTTAGTGGAAAAGTGAAAGGGGCTGCCATAGAGGGCTGCGCACCTCCCCCTTTCCCTAGTCCTATTAGGACTAGGGAAGGTGGCCGGCCACCCCTTCTCTCTTTCCCCCTTGAGGATTCCTATTAGGAATAGGATTGGGGGGGGGAGTCCTACTCCCGGTGGGAGTAGGACTCCTCCTGCGCCCCTCTCCCTTGGCCGGCCAAACCCCTCCCCCTTGCTCCTTTATATACGGGGGCAGGGGGCACCTCTTGAGACACACAATTGATCATTGTTGATCGTCCCTTAGCCGTGTGCGGTGCCCCCTGCCACTAAATTCCACCTCGGTCATATCGTTGTAGAGCTTAGGCGAAGCCCTGTGTCGGTGAAACATCAAGATCGTCACCACGCCGTCGTGCTAACGGAACTCTTCCTCGACGCTTTGCTGGATCGGAGCCCGAGGAACGTCATCGAACTGAACGTGTGCTAAGAACTCGGAGGTGCCGGAGTAACGGTGCTTGGATCGGTCAGATCGGGAAGAAGACATACGACTACTTCCTCTACGTTGTGTCAACGCTTCCGTTGCGATCTACAAGGGTATGTAGATCAGACTCTCCCCCTCATTGCTATGCATCACCATGATCTTGCGTGTGCGTAGGAAATTTTTTGAAATTACTATGTTCCCCAACAGTGGCATCCGAGCCAGGTTTTTTATGGTTTGATGTTATTTGCACGAGTAGAACACAAGTGAGTTGTGGGCGATACAAGTCATACTACCTACGAGCATGTCATACTTTGGTTTGGCGGTATTGTTGGACGAGACGATCCGGACCAACCTTACACGTACTCTTACGCGAGACCGGTTCCCTCGACGTGCTTTGCACATAGATGGCTTGCGGAAGACTGTCTCTCCAACTTTAGTTGAACCAAGTGTGGCTATGCCCGGTCCTTGAGAAGGTTAAAACGGAGTCTATTTGACGAACTATCGTTGTGGTTTTGATGCGTAGGTGAGATAAGTTCTTACTTAAGCCCGTAGCAGCCACGTAAAACTTGCAACAACAAAGTAGAGGACGTCTAACTTGTTTTTGCAGGGCATGTTGTGATGTGATATGGTCAAGGCATGATGCTGATTTTATTGTATGAGATGATCATGTTTTGTAACCGAGTTATCGGCAACTGGCAGGAGCCATATGGTTGTCGCTTTATTGTATGCAATGCAATCGCGATGTAATGCTTTACTTTATTACTAAGCGGTAGTGATAGTCGTGGAAGCATAAGATTGGCGAGACGACAACGATGCTACGATGGAGATCAAGGTGTCGCGCCGGTGACGATGGTGATCATGACGGTGCTTCGGAGATGGAGATCACAAAGCACAAGATGATGATGGCCATATCATATCACTTATATGGATTGCATGTGATGTTTATCTTTTTATGCATCTTATCTTGCTTTGATTGACGGTAGCATTATAAGATGATCTCTCACTAAATTATCAAGAAGTGTTCTCCCTGAGTATGCACCGTTGCAAAAGTTCTTCGTGCTGAGACACCACGTGATGATCGGGTGTGATAGGCTCTACGTTCAAATACAACGGGTGCAAAACAGTTGCACACGCGGAATACTCAGGTTATACTTGACGAGCCAAGCATATACAGATATGGCCTCGGAACACGGAGACCGAAAGGTCGAGCGTGAATCATATAGTAGATATGATCAACATAGTGATGTTCACCATTGAAAACTACTCCATCTCACGTGATGATCGGTTATGGTTTAGTTGATTTGGATCACGTGATCACTTAGAGGATTAGAGGGATGTCTATCTAAGTGGGAGTTCTTAAGTAAATTTGATTAACTGAACTTAAATTTATCATGAACTTAGTACCTGATAGTATCTTGCTTGTTTATGTTGATTGTAGATAGATGGCTCGTGCTGTTGTTCCGTTGAATTTTAATGCGTTCCTTGAGAAAGCAAAGTTGAAAGATGATGGTAGCAATTACACAGACTGGGTCCGTAACTTGAGGATTATCCTCATTGCTGCACAGAAGAATTACGTCCTGGAAGCACCACTAAGTGCCAGGCCTGCTGCTAGAGCAACACCAGAAGTTATGAACGTCTGGCAGAGCAAAGCTGATGACTACTCAATAGTTCAGTGTGCCATGCTTTACGGCTTAGAACCGGGACTTCAACGACGTTTTGAACGTCATGGAGCATATGAGATGTTCCAGGAGTTGAAGTTAATATTTCAAGCAAATGCCCGGATTGAGAGATATGAAGTCTCCAATAAGTTCTATAGCTGCAAGATGGAGGAGAACAGTTCTGTCAGTGAGCATATACTCAAAATGTCTGGGTATAATAATCACTTGATTCAATTGGGAGTTACACTTCCGGATGATTGCATCATTGACAGAATTCTCCAATCACTGCCACCAAGCTACAAGAGCTTTGTGATGAACTATAATATGCAAGGGATGAACAAGACTATTCCCGAGCTCTTCGCAATGCTGAAAGCTGCGGAGGTAGAAATCAAGAAGGAGCATCAAGTGTTGATGGTTAACAAAACCACTAGTTTCAAGAAAAAGGGCAAAGGGAAGAAGAAGGGAAACTTCAAGAAGAACGGCAAGCAAGTTGCTGCTCAAGAGAAGAAACCCAAGTCTGGACCTAAGCCTGAAACTGAGTGCTTCTACTGCAAGCAGACTGGTCACTGGAAGCGGAACTGCCCCAAGTATTTGGCGGATAAGAAGGATGGCAAGGTGAACAAAGGTATATGTGATGTACATGTTATTGATGTGTACCTTACTAATGCTCGCAGTAGCACCTGGGTATTTGATACTGGTTCTGTTGCTAATATTTGCAACTCGAAGCAGGGACTATAGAATAAGCGGACACTAGCAAAGGACGAGGTGACGATGCGCGTGGGAAACGGTTCCAAAGTCGATGTGATCGCGGTCGGCACGCTACCTCTACATCTACCTTCGGGATTAATATTAGACCTAAATAATTGTTATTTGGTGCCAGCGTTGAGCATGAACATTATATCTGGATCTTGTTTGATGCGAGACGGTTATTCATTTAAATCAGAGAATAATGGTTGTTCTATTTATATGAGTAATATCTTTTATGGTCATGCACCTTTGAAAAGTGGTCTATTTTTGATGAATCTCGATAGTAGTGATACACATATTCATAATGTTGAAGCCAAAATATGCAGAGTTGATAATGATAGTGCAACTTATTTGTGGCACTGCCGTTTAGGTCATATCGGTGTAAAGCGCATGAAGAAACTCCATACTGATGGGCTTTTGGAACCACTTGATTATGAATCACTTGGTACTTGCGAACCGTGCCTCATGGGCAAGATGACTAAAACACCGTTCTCCGGTACTATGGAGAGAGCAACAGATTTGTTGGAAATCATACATACCGATGTATGTGGTCCGATGAATATTGAAGCTCGTGGCGGATATCGTTATTTTCTCACTTTCACAGATGATTTAAGTAGATATGGGTATATCTACTTAATGAAACTCAAATCTGAAACGTTTGAAAAGTTCAAAGAATTTCAGAGTGAAGTTGAAAATCATCGTAACAAGAAAATAAGGTTTCTACGATCTGATCGTGGAGGAGAATATTTGAGTTACGAGTTTGGTGTACATTTGAAAAATTGTGGAATAGTTTCGCAACTCACGCCACCCGGAACACCACAGCGTAATGGTGTGTCCGAACATCGTAATCGTACTTTACTAGATATGGTGCGATCTATGATGTCTCTTACTGATTTACTGCTATCGTTTTGGGGTTATGCTTTAGAGACGGCCGCATTCACGTTAAATAGGGCACCATCAAAATCCGTTGAGACGACGCCTTATGAACTGTGGTTTGGCAAGAAACCAAAGTTGTCGTTTCTTAAAGTTTGGGGCTGCGATGCTTATGTGAAAAAACTTCAACCTGATAAGCTCGAACCCAAATCGGAGAAATGTGTCTTCATAGGATATCCAAAGGAAACTATTGGATACACCTTCTATCACAGATCCGAAGGCAAGACTTTTGTTGCTAAATTCGGAAACTTTCTTGAGAAGGAGTTTCTCTCGAAAGAAGTGAGTGGGAGGAAAGTAGAACTTGACGTGGTAACTGTACCTACTCCTTTATTGGGAAATAGTACATCACAAAAAACTGTTTCTACGAGACCTACACCAATAAGAGAGGAAGCTAATGATGATGATCATGAAACTTTAGATCAAGATACTACTGAACCTCGTAGATCAACCAGAGTAAGATCTGCACCAGAGTGGTACGGTAATCCTGTTCTGGAGGTCATGCTACTAGATCATGATGAACCTACGAACTATGAAGAAGCGATGGTGAGCCCAGATTCCGCAAAGTGGCTTGAAGCCATGAAATCTGAGATGGGATCCTTGTACGAGAACAAAGTATGGACTTTGGTTGACTTGCCCGATGATCGGCAAGCAATTGAGAATAAATGGGTCTTTAAGAAGAAGACTGACGCTGATGGTAATGTTACTGTCTACAAAGCTCGACTTGTCGCAAAAGGTTTTCGACAAGTTCAAGGAGTTGACTATGATGAGACTTTCTCACCCGTAGCGATGCTTAAGTCTGTCAGAATCATGTTAGCAATTGCCGCATTTTATGATTATGAAATTTGGCAAATGGATGTCAAAACTGGATTCCTGAATGGATTTCTGGAAGAAGAGTTGTATATGATGCAACCGGAAGGTTTTGTCGATCCAAAGGGAGCTAACAAAGTGTGCAAACTCCAGCGATCCATTTATGGACTGGTGCAAGCATCTCGGAGTTGGAATAAACGCTTTGATAGTGTGATCAAAGCATTTGGTTTTATACAGACTTTTGGAGAAGCCTGTATTTACAAGAAAGTGAGTGGGAGCTCTGTAGCATTTCTGATATTATATGTGGATGACATATTGCTGATTGGAAATGATATAGAATTTCTGGATAGCATAAAGGGATACTTGAATAAAAGTTTTTCAATGAAAGACCTCGGTGAAGCTGCTTACATATTAGGCATAAAGATCTATAGAGATAGATCAAGACGCTTAATTGGACTTTCACAAAGCACATACCTTGACAAGATTTTGAAGAAGTTCAAAATGGATCAAGCAAAGAAAGGGTTCTTGCCTGTGTTACAAGGTGTAAAGTTGAGTCAGACTCAATGCCCGACCACTGCAGAAGATAGAGAGAAAATGAAAGATGTTCCCTATGCTTCAGCCATAGGCTCTATCATGTATGCAATGCTGTGTACCAGACCTGATGTGTGCCTTGCTATAAGTATAGCAGGGAGGTACCAAAGTAATCCAGGAGTGGATCACTGGACAGCGGTCAAGAACATCCTGAAATACCTGAAAAGGACTAAGGATATGTTTCTCGTATATGGAGGTGACAAAGAGCTCACCGTAAAAGGTTACGTTGATGCAAGCTTTGACACTGATCCGGACGATTCTAAATCGCAAACCGGATACGTGTTTACTTTAAACGGTGGAGCTGTCAGCTAGTGCAGTTCTAAACAAAGCGTCGTAGCGGGATCTACATGTGAAGCGGAGTACATAGCTACTTCGGAAGCAGCGAACGAAGGAGTCTGGATGAAGGAGTTCATATCCGATCTAGGTGTCATACCTAGTGCATCGGGTCCAATGTAAATCTTTTGTGACAATACTGGTGCAATTGCTTTGGCAAAGGAATCCAGATTTCACAAAAGGACCAAACACATCAAGAGACACTTCAATTCCATCCGGGATTTAGTCCAGGTGGGAGACATAGAGATTTGCAAGATACATACGGATCTGAATGTTGCAGACCCGTTGACTAAGCCTCTTCCACGAGCAAAACATGATCAGCACCAAGGCTCCATGGGTGTTAGAATCATTACTGTATAATCTAGATTATTGACTCTAGTGCAAGTGGGAGACTGAAGGAAATATGCCCTAGAGGCAATAATAAAGTTATTATTTATTTCCTTATATCATGATAAATGTTTATTATTCATGCTAGAATTGTATTAACCGGAAACATAATACATGTGTGAATACATAGACAAACAGAGTGTCACTAGTATGCCTCTACTTGACTAGCTCGTTAATCAAAGATGGTTATGTTTCCTAACCATGAAAAAAGAGTTGTTATTTGATTAACGAGGTCACATCATTAGTTGAATGATCTGATTGACATGACCCATTCCATTAGCTTAGCACCCGATCGTTTAGTATGTTGCTATTGCTTTTCTTCATGACTTATACATGTTCCTATGACTATGAGATTATGCAACTCCCGTTTGCCGGAGGAACACTTTGGGTACTACCAAACGTCACAACGTAACTGGGTGATTATAAAGGAGTACTACAGGTGGCTCCAAAGGTAGATGTTGGGTTGGCGTATTTCGAGATTAGGATTTGTCACTCCGATTGTCGGAGAGGTATCTCTGGGCCCTCTCGGTAATGCACATCACTTAAGCCTTGCAAGCATTGCAACTAATGAGTTAGTTGCGGAATGATGTATTACGGAACGAGTAAAGAGACTTGCCGGTAACGAGATTGAACTAGGTATTGGATACCGACGATCGAGTCTCGGGCAAGTAACATACCGATGACAAAGGGAACAACGTATGTTGTTATGCGGTCTGACCGATAAAGATCTTCGTAGAATATGTAGGAGCCAATATGGGCATCCAGGTCCCGCTATTGGTTATTGACCGGAGATGTGTCTCGGTCATGTCTACATTGTTCTCGAACCGTAGGGTCCGCACGCTTAACGTTACGATGACAGTTATTATGAGTTTATGCATTTTGATGTACCGAAGGTTGTTCGGAGTCCCGGATGTGATCACGGACATGACGAGGAGTCTCGAAATGGTCGAGACGTAAAGATTGATATATTGGAAGCCTATGTTTGGACATCGGAAGTGTTCCGGGTGAAATCGGGATTTTACCGAAATACCGGGAGGGTTACCGGAACCCCCCGGGAGGCAAATGGGCCTATTGGGCCTTAGTGGAAAAGTGAAAGGGGCTGCCATAGAGGGCTGCGCACCTCCCCCCTTTCCCTAGTCCTATTAGGACTAGGGAAGGTGGCCGGCCACCCCTTCTCTCTTTCCCCCTTGAGGATTCCTATTAGGAATAGGATTGGGGGGGGGGGAGTCCTACTCCCGGTGGGAGTAGGACTCCTCCTGCGCCCCTCTCCCTTGGCCGGCCGAACCCCTCCCCCTTGCTCCTTTATATACGGGGGCAGGGGGCACCTCTTGAGACACACAATTGATCATTGTTGATCGTCCCTTAGCCGTGTGCGGTGCCCCCTGCCACTAAATTCCACCTCGGTCATATCGTTGTAGAGCTTAGGCGAAGCCCTGCGTCGGTGAAACATCAAGATCGTCACCATGCCGTCGTGCTGACGGAACTCTTCCTCGACGCTTTGCTGGATTGGAGCCCGAGGAACGTCATCGAACTGAACGTGTGCTAAGAACTCAGAGGTGCCGGAGTAACGGTGCTTGGATCGGTCGGATCGGGAAGAAGACGTACGACTACTTCCTCTACGTTGTGTCAACGCTTCCGTTGCGATCTACAAGGGTATGTAGATCAGACTCTCCCCTCCGTTGCTATGCATCACCATGATCTTGCGTGTGTGTAGGAATTTTTTTGAAATTACTACGTTCCCCAACACTTCTTACCCTTGCCTTTCTTGAACTTAGTGGTTTTATTCACCAGCAACACTTGATGTTCCTTTTTGACTTCTACCTCTGCTGATTTCAGCATAGCAAATACTTCAGGAATGGTCTTTTCCATCCCCTGCATATTGAAGTTCATCACAAAGCTCTTGTAGCTCGGTGGAAGCGACTGAAGGATTCTGTCAATGACCGCGTCATCCGGGAGATTAACTCCCAGCTGAGTCAAGCGGTTATGCAACCCAGACATAGTGAGTATGTGCTCACTGACAGAACTGTTTTCCTCCATCTTACAGCTCAAGAATTTGTCGGAGAATTGATATCTCTCGACCCGAGCATGAGCTTGGAAAACCATTTTCAGCTCTTCGAACATCTCATATGCTCCGTGTCTCTCAAAACGTTTTTGGAGCCCCGGCTCGAAGCTGTAAAGCATGCCGCACTGAACGGGGGAGTAGTCATCGGTACGTGCCTGCCAAGCGTTCATAACGTCTTGTTCAGCAGGGAGAACAGGTGCGTCACCCAGTGGTGCTTGTAGGACATAATCTTTCTTGGCAGCTATGAGGATGATCCTCAGGTTCCGGACCCAGTCCGTGTAATTGCTGCCATCGTCTTTCAGCTTGGTTTTCTCTAGGAACGCGTTGAAGTTGAGGACTACGTTGGCCATTTGATCTACAAGACATATTGTAAATATTTTAGACTAAGTTCATGATAATTAAGTTCATCTAATCAAATTACTCAATGAACTCCCACTTAGATAAACATCCCTCCAGTCATCTAAGTATAACATGATCCGAGTTAACTAGGCCGTGTCCGATCATCACGTGAGACGGACTAGTCAACATCGGTGAACATCTTCATGTTGATCGTATCTTCTATATGACTCATGCTCGACCTTTCGGTCTTCTGTGTTCCGAGGCCATGCCGTACATGCTAGGCTCGTCAAGTCAACCTAAGTGTTTTGCATGTGTAAATCTGTCTTACACCCGTTGTATGTGAATGTTAGAATCTATCACACCCGATCATCACGTGGTGCTTCGAAACAACGAACTATCGCAACGGTGCACAGTTAGGGGGAACACTTTCTTGAAATTATTATGAGGGATCATCTTATTTACTACCGTCGTTCTAAGTAAACAAGATGCAAAAACATGATAAACATCACATGCAATCAAATAATAAAAGTGACATGATATTGCCAATATCACATAGCTCCTTCGATCTCCATCTTGGGGCTCCATGATCATCTTGTCACCGGCATGACACCATGATCTCCATCATCGTGTCTCCATGAAGTTGCTCGCCAACTATTACTTCTACTACTATGGCTAACACATTTAGCAATAAAGTAAAGTAATTTACATGGCGTTTCTTAATGACACGCAGGTCATACAAAAATAAAGACAACTCCTATGGCTCCTGCCGGTTGTCATACTCATCGACATGCAAGTCGTGATTCCTATTACAATAGTATGAACATCTCATACATCACATATAGATCATTCATCATTCATCACAACTTTGGCCATATCACATCACAAAACACTTGCTGCAAAACAAGTTAGACGTCCTCTAATTGTTGTTGCAAGTTTTACGTGGCTGCAATAGGGTTCTAGCAAGAACGTTTTCTTACCTACGTGAAAGCCACAACGTGACTTGTCAACTTCTATTTACCCTTCATAAGGACCCTTTTCATCGAATCCGCTCCAACTAAAGTGGGAGAGACAGACACCCGCCAGCCACCTTATGCAACTAGTGCATGTTAGTCGGTGGAACCGGTCTCACATAAGCGTATGTGTAAGGTTGGTCCGGGCCGCTTCATCCCACAATACCGCTGAAGCAAAATAAGACTAGTAGCGGCAAGAAAGTTGACAACATCAACGCCCACAACAAATTGTGTTCTACTCGTGCAAGAAGAACTACGCATAAACCTGGCTCTGATACCACTGTTGGGGAACGTTGCAAAAAACAAAAATTTTACTACGGTTTCACCAAGATCCATCTATGAGTTCATCTAGCAACGAGTGATCGGATGCATCTACATACCTTTGTAGATCGCGAGCGGAAGCGTTCACTAGAACGTGGATGACGGAGTCGTACTCGCCGTGATTCAAATCACCGATGACCAAGCGCCGAACGGACGTCACCTCCGCGTTCAACACACGTACGGAGCGGATGACGTCTCCTCCTTCTTGATCCAGCAAGGGGGAAGGAGAGGTTGATGAAGATCCAGCACGACGGCGTGGTGGTGGATGCAGGGCGTCACAGCAGAAGGGCTTCGCCGTGTACTACGAGAGAGAGAGGTGTAGCAGGGGAGAGGGAGGCGCCAAGGATGAAGGGTCCGGCTGCCCCCTCCCTCCCCTTCATATATATAGGCTCCCCTAGGGGGGGCGCCTGTAACACCCTCGATGCGACTATATCTCCCACGTGTCGAGGCACGACTTGGAGGCATAATTGCATTGAAGGCATATGTCGCAAGTGAGGTAATCTTCACACAACCCATGTAATATAATAAGGGAAAGAGATACATAGTTGGCTTACAATCGCCACTTCACACAATTACATGAATAAACATTACATCAATCAAATACACTCAGGGTCCGACTACGGAACCAAAATAAAAGAAGAACCCCAAATGCGACAAAGGTCCCCGATCGACCCCAACTGGGCTCCACTACTGGTCAAGTAGAACGAAACAACATAAAGGACAAGATCTTCATCGAGCTCCTCCTGAGCTTGGTTGCGTCATCTGCACGGACTCATCGGCACCTGCAAACTGGTTTTGGAAGTATCTGTGAGCCACAGGGACTCAGCAATCTCGCACCCTCGCGATCAAGACTATTTAAGCTTATGGGTAAGGTAAAGGTATGAGGTGGAGCTGCAGCAAGCGTCTAGCATATATGGTGGCTAACCTATTCGCAAAAGAGAGCGAGAAGAGAAGGCGAAGCACGGTTGATAAAAGTATGATCAAGAAGTGATCCTGGACTACCTACGTCAAGCATAACTCCAACAACCGTGTTCACTTCCCGGACTCCGCCGGAAAGAGACCATCACGGTTACACACGCTGTTGATTCATTTTAATTAAGGTCAAGTTCAGGTTTTCTACAACCGGACGTTAACAAATTCCCATCTGCCCATAACCGCGGGCACGGCTTTCGAAAGTTCAAATCCCTGCAGGGTGTCCCAACTTAGCCCATGACAAGCTCTCACGGTCAACGAAGGAATAGACCTCCACCCGAGACGTTCCGATCAGACTCGGTATCCCGGTACAACAAGACATTTCGACAGGGTAAAACTAAACCAGCAACACCGCCCGATGCGTCGACATCCTGATGGGAGCTGCACATATCTCGTTCTCAGGGCAACACCGGATAAGCAATCCGTACAACTAAAACCAGCCCTCAAGTTTCCCCGAGGTGGCGCTGCAAGGGGCTCTAGTTTGGACCAACGCTTAGACAAGCACTGGCCCGGGGGGGGGGTTAAAATAAAGATGACCCTCGGGATGCGCGGCTCCCAAGGGAAAAAGGCTAGGTGGCAAATGGTAAAACCAATGTTGGGCATTGCTGGCAAAGCTTTACTTAAGGCGAACTGTCAAGGGGTTCCCATTATAGCCCAACCGCGTAAGGGACGCAAAATCCGGGAACATAACACCGATATGACGGAAACTAGGGCGGCAAGAGTGGAACAAAACACCAGGCATAAGACCGAGCCTTCCACCCTTTACCAAGTATATAGATGCATTAATTAAATAAGATATACAGTGATATCCCAACAAGTAAATAAATGTTCCAACAAGGAACGGTCTCCACGTTCCAACAAGGGACAAACTTCGATCTTCACCTGCAACTAACAACGCTATAAGAGGGGCTGAGCAAAGTGGTAACATAGCCAATCAACGGTTTGCTAGGACAATAGTGGGTTAGAGGCTGAACATGGCAATTTGGGAGGCTGACAAGCAAGTGGTAGGCATCGTAGCAATGGCAAAGCAAAAGAGCGAGCAAACTAGCATAGCAAAGATAGAAGTGATTTCGAGGGTATGATCATCTTGCCTGAAATCCCGCAAGGAAGAAGAACGAATCCATGAAGAAGACAAACGGGCGTAGACGAACGGACCCTCACAACACGACGTTACCGGAACCAACCCGAAGAAGCAATCACCGGAAAAGAAGCACACAACATAGTAAACAACCAACACATCAACATGGCATGATGCATAATCGAGTATGATGCATGTCCGGTTTAAAGAGGCATGGCATGGCAAAGTGCACAAGCAATCCTACAATTTAAGTGGAGCTCAATATGCAACGAGATGCATATTGACAAAACACCACATCAATTATTTAGTTCCCTCTCGTTTATGTACCCAACAATATTAAATGTTGATTAACATGGCAAGAGGTGAAGAAAATGAAAACTACCTAGCTAGTCAAGTTTAAATGAGGCCGGAACAACAAAACAACAAGTCCGGAAAATCCCCATGTGCAAATATTAGGTTTGGTCCTGATCTGTCCTAAACACAATTTTAGAGTTGTTTAACATGCAAAGTGATGCCACCATGATAAACTAGGCAAAAATCTACCCCATTTACACATAAAGTTTATTAAAATCGGAGTTACGGTTATTTAGTTATGAATTAAATCATTTTAGCATGGCATAGAGCAAATTTAATCAAACAACATTTTAAACATTTTAATTGTTGTTATCATGATGCGGATGACATATGCAAGTTTTAAGCGATTTTATGAAAATGTTGATAAGAGCAATATTATGAAGCATTTGACATCGTGGTGGAAAGGAAAAGGGTGCCACGACGATGAATCCGAAAATGATGCCGTGACAACATATCGGTTATCCGGTAGCCCACGGGGGTACCGGTGCAAAAGGAAGTGACGTGAGCGTGACACGCGATAGGAGGTGGGGTGATCCCCGATACCGGGTTCCCACAAGGTTGTGGCAAGGCAAAAGAGGGGCAACGTGCACCGAACAACTCCGACACGGAGCAAACACGAGCATTCCATACATCACACATCATACGTTCTCGGAAGGTCGTCTCGGGGTTATACCTTCGAGGCGTGTCAACGGGACGGTTCGGGTTCGTCGAGGGGAGTAGAGGAAGTAGTCGTTCTCGGGCATCGAGGGAAGTAGTGGTTCACGCGACGATAGTGGTACACGGACGTCGCGGAAGTAGTTGTTCACGGGGTCGTCGGTAGAGGTTCTCGCGACGGTAGTCGTTCCCGTTCGTTCGGAGAGGTACTTGATGACTCCAACGTCTTCGGGGCGACGGTAGTTGTACACGGTCCACGAGACATCGATCGTTCGGGATCCGATTTGCGGTTCTTTTGCGGTTCTTGACGACACGAGCGGTACTTGGCGTTTTTGTGTAGACGAACTTGGCGCATCCGAAGGGGTACTTGGCGTACAACGGTCGTCGTGGTACTCGTCGTCCTGGTACTTGGCGTTCGTTGCGGTACTTGTGAATCCCGAAACGGTCTTAGGCGTCTTCGCGCGTAGGGGTACTTGGCGTTTTCCGAGATGATCTTGGCGTAACCGTGCGTAGAGGTACTTTGCAAATCCGTGGGACTTGCGGGCTTGGTCTCACCGAAAAGGGCTCTTGTCGGTTCCATTCAGGAAGGATGCAACGGATCGAAGCTAGCAACTGGTGGCACTTGACTCTGGCAGGGGCACCGCTGGGGAGGAAGCAGGAGCATGGTGAGGTGGAGCTTCTGCGGATGCTCGCCGGAGGCGAACGGCGGCGAGGCAGGGCATCGTCCTGCTGGTACGAGGGGCACAAGACCATGGCAAGGTGCGCGAGGAAGACGCCCAAGGCGCGGAGCTTCGAGGCGAGGAGGAGGCCATGGCAGGAGGCAGTGGAAGCGGCAGAGGGGAGGCACGTCCTCGCCGGAGTCAGCAGGGCGGCGAGGCGCGCCGGGCGGCAACGGGACGCCGGCGGCGGGGCTCCATGGCCGCCTGAAGAGGAAAAGGGGCGACGCAGGTCGACGACGAGGGCGACGGGGAGGTCTGGTGGCGCGGCACCAAGGACAGCAAGGAGGAGGTCGGGCCGAAGCTCGCCGGCGGAGGGAGAGATGGGGATCGGCGCTATGCAGGGGAGATGGAGTCGGGCCCCTGGTGCGATGCGTGTGGGAGCGAGAGGGAGAGGGAGAGAAAAGGGATCGAGGGGAGAGGGGCGATCCGGATGCGTGCGAGGGCAGCGCTCTCCTGGCGGCGCTAGGTGGAGACGAGGGAGACAGGGAGCGACCGGGATGGGGTTAGGTTAGGTTAGGGAGTGGGCTGGGCTGGATGGTGGGAGGCCTTGGTGGGCCGGCGCGTGAGGAAGGGAGAGGCCCAGGTGGCCGGCGGGGATAGCGAGCTGGGCAGGTTGCAGCTGGGCTGGGAGGCCCAGCCGGCTCTTCTCTCTCTCCCATCTCCTTCTCTTTAACAGAGAAGAAAAAAAATAAAAAAGAGAGTTAAAGAATTAGAAGAAGAGGCCATGATCAAGAATAAAAATGGTGGGACATATTTGTAAGGCTTTATGGAATATTTCCAACCCAACAAAAATGGTTCCAACAAAATAGTGGAAGTTAAATCCAAAATTATTTAACTTGCCCCGAAGGAGTTTGAATGGAGTCTAAACTTTAGGTGTGTCCAAAAATGTTAAGAATTTAGGTGGAGCTCCGGAAAATGGCGAAAAGATATATGGCAAAGTTAGAGGCCAAGAATTGAAATAATAAAAGGCATTGGGATTTTGCAAGTGTGTTATGGGGATTCCAAATTTTATAATAGCTCCACTAATATCGGGAGGATATATTATAAAGAGAAGTCATCCTTCCCTCGATTTAAATGGATCGAAGATCCATACAATTTATTTAGTTGAGTTGCAAAAAATTAATGATATGATGACATGATGCAATGCACATGATGACGCAACAACATCGAATAACTGCACAACACCTGGCACATCGGTCTCGGGGCGTTACAACACTCCACCACTATGAGAGGATCTCGTCCCGAGATCTAGAATGGCACCGGAGGGAAAA
Source organism: Triticum monococcum (assembly GCA_034509565.1). NCBI lineage: Eukaryota > Viridiplantae > Streptophyta > Magnoliopsida > Poales > Poaceae > Triticum > Triticum monococcum. Next base: position 68,050,634 of record CM067843.1, on the reverse strand, counting down.
CGGAAGAGGAAGAGGATAGGTAAAGCTAAGTTGCTTCTTTGACAAACGAGTGAAACCAAAGAACCCTGAAAAGGTTAAGCCATCTCGAGGAAAGAATACAACGGAGATGAACAAAGTTGAAAACACTCCGGTTAAAGAAGGGGATCGAGGAAGACCAAATTCGGGCAGCACTCCGGTTGAAAAGAAAAGGAATTGAATAATAACTTGATAAGATGAGAAGATACTTGATGAAATCACAATACACTGCCTCCGTAACTATTAAATGAATTGAAACAAGGGGTAAGAAAGATCTCAGAAAGCACTCCAGTTTTGAAGGGAGTCAAAATTTGATAAGATGAGAGAGTTCAAATGAAAACACGACACTCCGATTGAGAAAGGTATGCAAGACTTGATAAGGCGAAAAGAAGTTTAACAAAGGGGCACAATACTCCGGTTAAGCAAGATAGGGAAGGAATAAGAGTGATATAATTTGGACAGCACTTTGACTGTAAATGGAAGAAATTGAACTTGACAAGATGAGAGGATACTTGAAAAGAGGACACAACACTCCAATTAAAAGGATAGGCACGACAAGAACACGATCCTTGTAAAACAAGAAGATGGGTTGAAGAGAGCAACATCACCATGCCTCCGGAACAAAAGAATAGAAGATAGATAACTGAAATAGGAGAAATGAGGAGAAAATGCCAACTTCTGCCACAAAAGAGTTTGGAAAGGCATCTTTAGGGGAAGGGTTGAACGGAGTTGTTGGAAAAAAACACCAACGAAAAGAATAGGTTGATATGGTCTTATGGAATACATCTCAAATTATGAGGTGAGAACCTGCCACTTACGGAAAAGAATTGGATTGATAAGAACAAGGAGACGAGAACTATTTCACCGGGAGGATAAATGGAAAACTTGGATCATATATAAGCACCATAATAAAAACCATCCTTAGGGAAGGCTTTAGGTGAAATATAACCCAAGACAATACCAACGAATAGGTTGATGGATTTAAAAATATCCCAATCTTGACAGCTTGTGAATCATGAAAACATGAACTCAAATTATCAAGAATGACACAATACCACCTCCGGTAATATGGTAGAAAGAATTGCACTCCGGATTGCAATATGAAGAAAGCTTGAGTTTCTGTGAAAAGAAACTTGATGAACATTTAGAGAATGAATTAAATCCTTGATGAACCATCATGTAGAACCTTCATGAAGAAACTCCGGTAAACAAAAGAAAGATCCAAAATAATTGAATGATGTAAAGAATAAGATTGAAGGCTCGCAATGATTTAAACGAATCTCCGTGATAATTAGATCTTGGAACTCCGGGAAAGAAAAGATGAACAATTGAGATCAAGAATTTTGATGAGCCTCCGGAATAAGAATTAATCATTTGGATGAAACAAGAATAAGAATTGCATTATGCTTATCCTTCACCAATTTAAATTGATGACAATCAACGGATTTGGCACACTACTCATTCTCGTAGAAAGGATTAAGAGAGATATAGCGCAAACTTGAGAAGGTCTTCAACAAACCACCGGAAGGATTGAAAGCAACAAATAAAATTGATATGATAAGAAAGGAAGAGAAATCTTGAACGAACCACCGGAAGAATTGATTATGAACAAAGTAAAGATAAGGAAACACCGTGAAGAATTAGCAAATGGACGAAGATCCTTGAGAGAATTTAGATACAAGTGAATATAATAGATCATGGACCGATTAGAGATCACTTGAACGCTGCATCGGTAAAATTGAAGACCGAGAGCTGAAAGCTGAGGATGAATAAATTCTGAGATGATGGACTCCGGATGAACAAACTGAAAAAGGCTCCTGAATTGCTCCGGATGGTTGGAAAGAATATCTCACAATCGCAAATAATTATGAGAGGATGGCAACGAGACTGAATCGCGAAACTTGAAGAGAATGGAGCAAGATTGAGAGAAAAATCTTCTTCGGTCTTCAAATCTTGAGAATGACGACGAGAAACACTAACAAAAGTTATTGAGACACTCCGGAATAAAGAAGAATAGAAAAGTTGTACCAATGATGAAAAGAAATGAAAGATCTTGGAGAAAGACATTTAACTGATGATAATTCATTCTTACGTCAAACTTCAAAAGAATTTAGACTAGCTCCGGGAGAATAAGACGACTCAGGTAAGATCCTGGAAAAAGACCTGTGGGTTAGGGCCCACTCAAAAGAAAACACCATTGAAATGATTTAGGAGAGAGGGGTTGCACTGGTTGAATTAAATGACTTGAATGAGATACCAATCTCGAAAGAGCTTGAACGAATGTAGAGTGGAAACAGGAATCTTCGAGATATCTTGAGCACTCCGGAACAATAGAATGGCGAGAGGTGAAATGATAACGAGGTGCACCGGCATGAGAAAGCATTGAAACGAGGAAAAAGGTATGATCAACAAAACTTGACTTGAAACCACCGGAGAAGAAAAAGAACGAAGAACGATGAACTAGAAGCTCCGTTAGAATCTTCATAAGAAACACCGGATAAGAATGGAGAGACTTCCATCGATAAAATGGATAGTTGAATAAGAAATCTGAGTCCTTGAAGAAAACAAGGGTGGGTGGGCGGGAAAAACAAAGGCAACTTGGAGACGGGTGAAACAAACACCTTTGAGAAGAACTGATACTTGATCTTGCGGAAATTGAAATAATCGGATCCACTTGAAGAGAAACACTCCGGTTGAAAAAAAAAGGATTGACATGACAATCTCGATTATCATGAAGGATTGGTATTCACATCGGAGTATGAGAACACCATTTATGAAAGGCATGGAACCAACACTTGACATTGAAGCAACTCGAATACCACAACTCAAAACAAAAACAAAGGATTGGCTTGCAGAATAAGCCGGAACAAACATATGATAGAGATTTCGTCCGAAGTTTTCGTGGTGGGACCTACACGGGCTCGATCGTACAGCACCATCATGTACAAGGCAGTGCACATGACATACGAAGCGTCCCCGAGTCAGCATAGCCAAGGACTCTTTAAGACACAACGAGGCCACTGTAAAATCGACCGTGAATAGGCGAACCACTAGGCGTCGAACCCCAATGTCATATCATACATCTGTCGGAAAGAAATCCTAAGAGCTACTTGAATTCCTACCTATGAAACTCCCGAAACTTTCCGGTTATGCAATCAGGTGTTGGGGATACAGGGGAAGCATAATATCTCACCCAAACTAGCAATTCCTACATCCAGCTGTATCCATCCTTCAACACATAACCAAGAAACCTTCGGAAACCATCTACTTCAACCTTCGAAAAGCATCCGTTATACAAGTTATGGCGATACTCCCGAACTCCCGCCCCAGTACTGGGTGGCGTCGAGGTTATCTCACCAACGAACTGCATAAAAGAGATTTTCGATGTCGCGAACATATCTCAAGTATACCAGAATTGCAACGATAAAATTATGATGACAACACCTCAGAGCTCAACTCCCCGGGACACTTCCACTAAACCCATGACAGGAGGCACCAAGACAGTGTTCTCATCATAAGCCATCAGAACAAATCCAAGATACTCGCGTGATCCTAAATTTTTTTTTAGTGAAATTTGAGAAGAGAAGAGTCAAAACTCTACGTCAGGATGCCTTACCAGAGCGATGAGGAGACTGGGGAGTAAAAAGAATTCCTAAACTCTCCGATATATAATTCCTAAAGGACTCAAAACATTTTTCTAGACACAACTCGGCAGGTAAAAACGATCAAGCAGTGGGGGCTCCTAAGGTCGGGGAAGGCTCTGATTACCAACTTGTAACACCCTCGATGCGACTATATCTCCCACGTGTTGAGGCACGACTTGGAGGCATAATCGCATTGAAGGCATATGTCGCAAGTGAGGTAATCTTCACACAACCCATGTAATATAATAAGGGAAAGAGATACATAGTTGGCTTACAATCGCCACTTCACACAATTACATGAATAAACATTACATCAATCAAATACACTCAGGGTCCGACTATGGAACCAAAATAAAAGAAGAACCCCAAATGCGACAAAGGTCCCCGATCGACCCCAACAGGGCTCCACTACTGATCAACTAGAACGAAACAACATAAAGGACAAGATCTTCATCGAGCTCCTCCTGAGCTTGGTTGCGTCATCTGCACGGACTCGTCGGCACCTGCAAACTGGTTTTGGAAGTATCTGTGAGCCACAGGGACTCAGCAATCTCGCACCCTCGTGATCAAGACTATTTAAGCTTATGGGTAAGGTAAAGGTATGAGGTGGAGCTGCAGCAAGCGTCTAGCATATATGGTGGCTAACCTATTCGCAAAAGAGAGCGAGAAGAGAAGACAAAGCACGGTCGATAAAAGTATGATCAAGAAGTGATCCTGGACAACCTACGTCAAGCATAACTCCAACAACCGTGTTCACTTCCCGGACTCCGCCGGAAAGAGACCATCACGGTTACACACGCTGTTGATTCATTTTAATTAAGGTCAAGTTCAGGTTTTCTACAACCGGACGTTAACAAATTCCCATCTGCCCATAACCGCGGGCACGGCTTTCGAAAGTTCAAATCCCTGCAGGGTGTCCCAACTTAGCCCACGACAAGCTCTCACGGTCAACGAAGGAATAGACCTCCACCCGAGACTTTCCGATCAGACTCGGTATCCCGGTACAACAAGACATTTCGACAGGGTAAAACTAAACCAGCAACACCGCCCGATGCGCCGACATCCTGATGGGAGCTGCACATATCTCGTTCTCAGGGCAACACCAGATAAGCAATCCGTACAACTAAAACCAGCCCTCAAGTTTCCCCGAGGTGGCGCTGCAAGGGGCTCTAGTTTGGACCAACGCTTAGACAAGCACTGGCCCGGGGGGGTTAAAATAAAGATGACCCTCGGGATGCGCGGCTCCCAAGGGAAAAAGGCTAGGTGGCAACTGGTAAAACCAATGTTGGGCATTGCTGGCAAAGCTTTACTTAAGGCGAACTGTCAAGGGGGTTCCCATTATAGCCCAACCGCGTAAGGGACGCAAAATCCGGGAACATGACACCGATATGACGGAAACTAGGGCGGCAAGAGTGGAACAAAACACCAGGCATAAGACCGAGCCTTCCACCCTTTACCAAGTATATAGATGCATTAATTAAATAAGATATACAGTGATATCCCAACAAGTAAATAAATGTTCCAACAAGGAACGGTCTCCACGTTCCAACAAGGGACAAACTTCGATCTTCACCTGCAACTAACAACGCTATAAGAGGGGCCGAGCAAAGTGGTAACATAGCCAATCAATGGTTTGCTAGGACAATGGTGGGTTAGAGGCTGAACATGGCAATTTGGGAGGCTGACAAGCAAGTGGTAGGCATCGTAGCAATGGCAAAGCAAAAGAGCGAGCAAACTAGCATAGCAAAGATAGAAGTGATTTCGAGGGTATGATCATCTTGCCTGAAATCCCGCAAGGAAGAAGAACGAATCCATGAAGAAGACAAACGGGCGTAGACGAACGGACCCTCACAACACGACGTTACCGGAACCAACCCGAAGAAGCAATCACCGGAAAAGAAGCACACAACATAGTAAACAACCAACACATCAACATGGCATGATGCACAATCGAGTATGATGCATGTCCGGTTTAAAGAGGCATGGCATGGCAAAGTGCACAAGCAATCCTACAATTTAAGTGGAGCTCAATATGCAACGAGATGCATATTGACAAAACACCACATCAATTATTTAGTTCCCTCTCGTTTATGTACCCAACAATATTAAATGTTGATTAACATGGCAAGAGGTGAAGCAAATGAAAACTACCTAGCTAGTCAAGTTTAAATGAGGCCGGAACAACAAAACAACAAGTCCGGAAAATCCCCATGTGCAAATATTAGGTTTGGTCCTGATCTGTCCTAAACACAATTTTAGAGTTGTTTAACATGCAAAGTGATGCCACCATGATAAACTAGGCAAAAATCTACCCCATTTACATATAAAGTTTATTAAAATCGGAGTTACGGTTATTTAGTTATGAATTAAATCATTTTAGCATGGCATAGAGCAAATTTAATCAAACAGCATTTTAAACATTTTAATTGTTATTATCATGATGCGGATGACATATGCAAGTTTTAAGCGATTTTATGAAAATGTTGATAAGAGCAATATTATGAAGCATTTGACATCGTGGTGGAAAGGAAAAGGGTGCCACGGCGATGAATCCGAAAATGATGCCGTGACAACATATCGGTTATCCGGTAGCCCACGGGGGTACCGGGGCAAAAGGAAGTGACGGGAGCGTGACACGCGATAGGAGGTGGGGTGATCCCGGATACCGGGTTCCCATAAGGTGGTGGCAAGGCAACAGAGGGGCAACGTGCACCGAACAACTCCGACACGGAGCAAACACGAGCATTCCATACATCACACATCATACGTTCTCGGAAGGTCGTCTCGGGGTTATACCTTCGAAGCGTTTCAACGAGACGGTTCGGGTTCGTCGAGGGGAGTAGAGGAAGTAGTCGTTCTCGGGCATCGAGGGAAGTAGTGGTTCACGCGACGATAGTGGTACACGGACGTCGTGGAAGTAGTTGTTCACGGGTTCGTCGGTAGAGGTTCTCGCGACGGTAGTCGTTCCCGTTCGTTCGGAGAGGTACTTGATGACTCCAACGTCTTCGGGGCGACGGTAGTTGTACACGGTCCACGAGACATTGATCGTTCGGGATCCGATTTGCGGTTCTTGACGACACGAGCGGTACTTGGCGTTTTTGTGTAGAAGAACTTGGCGCATCCGAAGGGGTACTTGGCGTACAACGGTCGTCGTGGTACTCGTCGTCCTGGTACTTGGCGTTCGTTGTGGCACTTGTGAATCCCGAAACGGTCTTAGGCATCTTCGCGCGTAGGGGTACTTGGCGTTTTCCGAGATGATCTTGGCGTAACTGTGCGTAGAGGTACTTTGCAAATCCGTGGGACTTGCGGGCTTGGTCTCGCCGAAAAGGGCTCTTGTCGGTTCCATTCAGGAAGGATGCAACGGATCGAAGCTAGCAACTGGTGGCACTTGACTCGGGCAGGGGCAGCGCTGGGGAGGAAGCAGGAGCATGGCGAGGTGGAGCTTCTGCGGATGCTCGCCGGAGGCGAACGGCGGCGAGGCAGGGCATCGTCCTGCTGGTACGACGGGCACAAGACCATGGCAAGGTGCGCGAGGAAGACGCCCAAGGCGCGGAGCTTCGAGGCGAGGAGGAGTCCATGGCAGGAGGCAGTGGAAGCGGCAGAGTGGAGGCACGTCCTCGCCGGCGTCAGCAGGGCGGCGAGGCGCGCCGGGCGGCAACGGGACGCCGGCGGCGGGGCTCCATGGCCGCCTGAAGAGGAAAAGGGGCGACGCAGGTCGACGAACAGGGCGACGGGGAGGTCTGGTGGCGCGGCACCAAGGGCAGCAAGGAGGAGGTCGGGCCGAAGCTCGCCGGCGGAGGGAGAGATGGAGATCGGCGCTGTGCAGGGGAGATGGAGTCGGGCCCCTGGTGCGATGCGTGTGGGAGCGAGAGGGAGAGGGAGAGAAAAGGGATCGAGGGGAGAGGGGCGATCCGGATGCGTGCGAGGGCAACGCTCTCCTGGCGGCGCTAGGTGGAGACGAGGGAGACAGGGAGCGACCGGGATGGGGTTAGGTTAGGTTAGGGAGTGGGCTGGGCTGGATGGTGGGAGGCCTTGGTGGGCCGGCGCGTGAGGAAGGGAGAGGCCCAGGTGGCCGGCGGGGATAGCGAGCTGGGCAGGTTGCAGCTGGGCTGGGAGGCCCAGCCGGCTCTTCTCTCTCTCCCATCTCCTTCTCTTTAACAGAGAAGAAAAAAAATAAAAAAGAGAGTTAAAGAATTAGAAGAAGAGGCCATGATCAAGAATAAAAATGGTGGGACATATTTGTAAGGCTTTATGGAATATTTCCAACCCAACAAAAATGGTTCCAACAAAATAGTGGAAGTTAAATCCAAAATTATTTAACTTGCCCCGAAGGAGTTTGAATGGAGTCTAAACTTTAGGTGTGTCCAAAAATGTTAAGAATTTAGGTGGAGCTCCGGAAAATGGCGAAAAGATATATGGCAAAGTTAGAGGCCAAGAATTGAAATAATAAAAGGCATTGGGATTTTGCAAGTGTGTTATGGTGATTCCAAAGAATGGATTATTTTATAATAGCTCCACTAATATCGGGAGGATATATTATAAAGAGAAGTCATCCTTCCCTCGATTTAAATGGATCGAAGATCCATACAATTTATTTAGTTGAGTTGCAAAAAATTAATGATATGATGACATGATGCAATGCACATGATGACGCAACAACATCGAATAACTGCACGACACCTGGCACATCGGTCTCGGGGCGTTACAGCGCCGGCCCTAGGAGATGAGATCTCCTAGGGGGGCGGCGGCCAGGGCTGGAGTGGCCCCCAAGGCAAGGTGGGGCGCCCCCCCACCCCTAGGGTTTCAACCCTAGGCGCATGGGGTGGGCCTAGGGGGGGCGCACCAGCCCACTATGGGCTGGTTCCCCTCCCCACTTTGGCCCATGGGGCCCTCCGGGATGGGTGGCCCCACCTGATGGACCCCCGGGACCCTTCCGGTGGTCCCGGTACAATACCAGTGACCCTGAAACTTTCCCGTTGGCCAAAACAACACTTCCTATATATTATTCTTTACCTCCGGACCATTCCGGAACTCCTCGTGACGTCCGGGATCTCATCCGGGACTCTGAACAACATTTGGGTTACTGCATATACATATCTTTTCAACCCTAGCGTCACCGAACCTTAAGTGTGTAGACCCTACGGGTTCGGGAGACATGTAGACATGACCGAGATCGCTCTCCGGTCAATAACCAATAGCGGGATCTGGATACCCATGTTGGCTCCCACATGCTCCTCGATGATCTCATCGGATGAACCACGATGTCGAGGATTCAAACAACCCCGTATACAATTCCCTTCGTCAATCGGTATGTTACTTGCCCGAGATTCGATCATCGGTATCCCAATACCTCGTTCAATCTCGTTACTGGCAAGTCACTTTACTCGTACCATAATGCATGATCCAACGACCAGACACTTGGTCACTTTGAGCTCATAATGATGGTGCATTACCGAGTGGGCCCAGTGATACCTCTCCGTCATACGGAGTGACAAATCCCTGTCTTGATCCGTGTCAACCCAACAGACACTTTCGGAGATACCTGTAGTATACCTTTATAGTCATCCAGTTACGTTGTGACGTTTGGTACACCCAAAGCACTCCTACGGTATCCGGGAGTTACACGATCTCATGGTCTAAGGAAAGGATACTTGACATTGGAAAACTCTAGCAAACGAACTACATGATCTTGTGCTATGTTTAGGATTGGGTCTTGTCCATCACATCATTCTCCTAATGATGTGATCTCGTTATCAATGACATCCAGTGTCCATAGTCAGGAAACCATGACTATCTGTTGATTAACGAGCTAGTCAACTAGAGGCTTACTAGGGACATGTTGGTGTCTATTATTCACACATGTATTACGATTTCCGGATAACACAATTATAGCATGAATAAAAGACAATTATCATGAACAAGGAAATATAATAATAATGCTTTTATTATTGCCTCTAGGGCATATTTCCAACAGAGCGGCCATCTCAGATGAACACCGTGTGCTGATGAATACGGTGATGAAGAGAATATCGTCCGCCGAAAGCGGATTGCATGAAGCTTTTATGAGTCTACTGACTGGATTTGAGGTACTTAAAAGAATGTATGATAGTCCTGCACATGCTAGGTGTGCCCTGTGTAGGCAGTAGCCCCTGAGACTCTGGTTGTCGTCGGAAACGACGACGAACAGAGGATCATATTCCCAGGTAATAACCATACTGCCTCTATGTGCAGGTGATGGAAGCTCCGGTGGCTAGCCGGACTAGCGAAATTGCCCATTTAGAACGACAGTTGGATGCGGCAGACACCGACATCGAGCTTGTTAACAAAAGGCTTGATGAGGCACAGGGTAAGTGTCATTATCTGGTAAACGTCACATAAGAGCAGCATGATGCCAGTATCTTTAATATGTCGTGACAGCAGATGGAGCTTCCACTATTGAAGCCTTGCGGGCAGAACTTGCCCGAGCCAAGGAACAAGCAAGGTTGGGTAATGCGGCTGCTTTGAAGGCATTCGAAGAGTTGCAAGCCGAGAAGGCCGCACATGGCGAGAGCCGAGACAAGATGACCAAGATGGCCATAGAATTAAAAGCCGCCGCCGACCGTTGTCGGGCTCTTGAAAAGGAAAACCAGGCGAAGGCATCGGATCTTGAGAAGGCTGCTGCGATGAGAAAAGACCTCTGCTCTGCTATGAGGGCAAAGAAGGAGGAGCTGCGGGAAGCCGGGGATATTGTAGCTGGGAAATCCTTTATGTTGCGGAGGAAGTTCGGAGATCCACGGTATGCCCCTCTGGATCGGCTGTGGAGTTCGGAGGATGTGTATATGGATTTGGCGGCGAGCGCTGCCGATGCGGCCAAGTACTTCCAGGGTCAGATGGACCGTGAAGTAGACCAGCTATTTTGGAGACAATTCCATTCTCCCGAGCATCCACTTTCATTGATTGACCAATTAGCCGAATGGGCCGAACTAAATAGGTTGTCCGGACTCTCCATGAAGTCTGTTGTGGATCAGCTATGGCCGGAAGGGTCAAAACCGAACAGCTATTTTAGCTTGGTGCAGCAGTTCCTTGACGTGGTGTCGCGCATTGATGCGATGAAGAGGTCGGCGTGCATAGAGGGCGCATAGATGGCCTTTGCCCGTGTTAAGGCATACTGGGCGGAGATGGATGCTACCAATGTTGCAGCGCGGGATTCGGCCATAGGTCGAAAGGCTACTGAGCACTACTTTGAAGAAGTTCTTGAGGGTGCCCGTTTGATAGAGACCCAGTGCTAAAAAATATTATGTTTGAGTGATATGTAATCTCATTGTAAGCGAAATGCTTTTATAAATTTTTATAAGGCTATTTTTATACTTTTCCCTGAAAGTAATATGATGCCTCCTGGGCGGCCGTTTGTGTATACATGTGTATAACCTGAAAGATTGCAGTCGTCGGCTTCAACCCTCACGCATATAATGCGGAGGTGCTCGCAAAAACACGCGTTCACACTTAATCCAATGTCTTGGTCCTATTAAGGAGGTGATAGCGGAGTGAGCGAGGGACCCGGACTATAATGCTTTAACACTTTCACTTAGCCATAGGAGTTTGACAGTGGGGCTACTAGATAGCCCCTGGTGGCTCCGCACTCTCCCGATCCCGGGGTGCGTTCATGTCTGGCTGGAAAACGGCCCTTCGTTAAGGCGAAGGAATTCTAACATTCCCACATGTCATCGAGTGGTTGACCAGTCTCACGCTATATCATGACAGTCAGTTTTCGGCTTTCTCTACTGAGGTGCTCGTCCGGATGAACCAGGGCACAATCGCAGTAGTTCTCCTGGTGCTACCTTAGCCGGTAAAGCGGAACGTAAGGCAGCAAAACACAGGAGCCGGGCAAACCCAACATTTGACCAAAGACAATGATTCGGAGCTGATGCATATAGGGCCAAACTCGCGACGCCGAACACTCCCTAAGGTATTCGGTCTTTATGGTATAAACCGGGCCTAAATAATGGCCTTTGTAAGAGGCCCCTTGTGTCCAGGTACATGCATTGTTCTGGCGTGGCCACATGCCAAGACGTTAGCATCCTTCTCAACGGTGCATATGTATCAACAAGAGACAGTAAAAAAGGTTTACGCAGGGTCTTAATCTAAAAAGAATCCTTGGAGCGGGTCCCTGCTGCACGTCTGCGCCTGTGTCTCCGTTGTGCCGTATCCTGGACGGGTGTAGCACGATGATCGTCTGTAAAAGAGAGGAAGTTAGGTGAAAAAGTTGTCGTGCAGAAAGATAGTTTTTAAAGAAACCATGTCTAATTGAAGATGATAAGAAATTGCCACTTGTCTGCACGTGTTGAGCCCCTTGTATTGACAAATAGGGGTGTGACCATTTATTCGGTATAAGTAGCGGCGCCGGACTCAATTAGTTGTGTCTGAGGTCTTGACGACCTATTGGATGCTTTCGCTGGTCCAGGCGCTTTTAATGTGCGGCTGCCAAGGCAGCCTCACTCTCTTCGGCGCGCAGAGATCGCTTGATATTTCCGTGCACTGTAATGATGCCACGTGGACCGAGCATCTTGAGTGTGAGGGAGGCGTAGTGTGGTATTGCATTAAAGCGAGCGAAAGCTTCGCGTCCGAGCAGTGCTTGATAGCCACTTTGAAACGGAGCAATGTGGAAAGTTAAATGCTCACGACGGAAGTCATCGGGGGAGCCGAATATAACTTGTAGAAAGAGGGAACCCGTACAACGAGCCCCTGGGCCTGGCGTTACTCCTTTAAAGGTAGTATTGCTATGGCGAATTTGTGTTGGGTCTAACCCCATCCCGCGGATTGTATCCTGATATATTAGGTTTAGGCTACTGCCGCCGTCCATCAAGACTCGTGTGAAGTGATATCCGCCAATTGTTGGGTCTAATACCAGGGCAGCCCATCCTGCGTGTCGGATACTTGCTGAGTAATCGCGATGGTCGAAAGTGATCGGTTGAGACGACCAGTGGCAGGACTTCACGGTGATAGGCACTTGGGTATATTTTCCTGGGAGTGCCGCGTTGTTTTTTCCCTTGATCACGTGTAACACGTTTACTGTTTTGACTTCTGGTGGAAATTTCTTTTGTTCCCCTGTGTCTTGCTTGGGGGGCTCATCCTCGTCTTCACTTGGTGTATCCTCCCCCTTATGTACGGCGTTGAGCTTGCCGGACTGCTTGAAGACCCAACATTCTCTATGGTACGATTAGCGAGTTTACCAGGGGTACTATGAATCTGGCATATTTGGTCCAGAATTTTGTTGAGACTGGACAGTTCATCCCTGGTGCCTTTACGGGGCGGCTTTTGACCTGACCGAGAGCTTTTGAATCCGGCATTTACTATCGTGCCCTTCGTGCTGTCTTCTTTAATCCAGCATTTTTTATTGCTGTTGCGCCGTGATTTCCCGTTTCCATCTCTAACTTCAGATGTACTAGGGTTGCTGGTGCTGCATCTAGCTAGCCAGCTGTCCTCACCCGCGAAAAAGCGGGTCATGAGGTTTGTTAATGCAGCCATCGTTCTTGGCTTATTTTGGCCGAGGTGTCTGGCGAGCCATTCGTCACGGACGCTATGCTTAAAAGCTGCCAAGGCTTCGGCGTCCGGACAGTCGACAATCTGGTTCTTTTTAGTAAGAAACCTGTTCCAAAGCTTTCGGGCTGACTCTCCGGGCTGTTGAGTTATATGACTCAAATCGTCCGCATCCGGAGGTCGGACATAAGTAGCTTGAAAATTTGCCCGAAAGGCGTCTTCGAGCTCTTCCCAACTTCCAATGGAGCTTTCAGGGAGGCCTTTGAGTCAGTGACGAGCTGGCCCTTTGAGCTTGAGGGGTAAGTACTTGATGGCGTGGAGATCATCTCCTCGAGCCATATGGACGTGAAGGATGTAGTCCTCAATCCAGACCCCAGGGTCTGTTGTTCCGTCGTATGCCTCTATGTTTATGGGCTTGAATCCCTCTAGAAATTCATGGTCCAGCACCTCATCGGTGAAACATAGGGGGTGTGCGGCACCCCTATAGCTGGGTGTACCGCGTTGTTCGGATGTTTGTTGTGTTGCATTGTATGCTGGGGCACGCTTGCGTGGTCCATAGATGGATCTTGTTGCGCCGTCCTTTGGGTGCGAGCCCTTGCATGGGTCGCGTATTGTATTGTGAGTGGCGTTGTATGCTGCTCTGTGTTGGTAGAGGGGTCGTCTATCCGACCAAGTGGCTGCTTTGATATTTGGTTGTGGGGGGTCTGAGGCCTCCTCATCGAATTCGGGTAGCAGCTTCCGCTTTTGGGTAGCTCTTGGAGGGGCGATTGTCGCCGTACCTCGCTGCTGTGTTGAGTATTTTGCTCCATCTGAAGTGGAGTGTGTCTTGCGCAGCCTTGAGCCTTTGCTTCTGCTTTTTCAGACTCCTTGCGGTGACAACAAGCCTTTTACGGGCAGTCTGCTGCTCCAGGTGCCTGTCCGGCGTTATGTCGTCCGGACCATTATCCTTGATAGAATTTGTTTGTTCGGTTTGTTTATCCGGATTGCCGTTGTCCGGTAGCGGTTCGCCCTGCTCCAGCGCTGGGTCGGTGTGGTCGCTATTTCTATCGAGGCGGGATTTGGGGCGACGCTTGCGTCGCTGCTTTGACTGCCTTTCGAGGGAACAAGCCTTTGGTGCGTCCTTCCGCTCCTCGTCGTCATCTTTTGGTGCGTCCACAATGTATACGTCATGTGACGAGGTGGTGTTCCAGGGCCCAATAGGTGCTGGTTCTTCATTGTCTCCTTCATCGGCGTCCATACCGTCGATGTCTTCGGAGTCGAAGTCGAGCATGTCGGTTAAATCGTCGACCGTGGCTACAAAGTGGGTGGTGGGCGGGCTTTGAATTTCTTCATCGTCCGTATCCCATCCTTGTTGACCACAGTCCGGCCAGGGCTCTCCAAATAAAGAGAGAGACTTTAGTGTCTTCAGAATATCGTCGAAAGGCGAGTGCTGAAGGGTGTCCGCGGCAGTAAACTCCATGATCGGCGCCCAATCAGATTCGATCGGCAGGGGCGCGGAGGGTTTGGAGTCCGGAGAGGAGTCCGGCTCCTTGGAGTCACGGGTCTCGCAGAGTGTGGGGCTGGTGTTTGGCTCGATCGCCGTTGGGATCGCAGCCCTCGAGGCGGCATCCAACCACCCATCCTCGATTGGCGCAGTTGGCTCTGAATTAAGGGTCGAAGCCGATGCGGGTCCGGCCTCCAGGTCACTGTTCGGCGGCAGAGCCAGATCATGCTCGTCGTGACAGTACGGCGCACTCAGCAGTGGCTCGAATCCATCGAAGATCAAGTCCCCGCGGATGTCAGCCGTGTAGTTTAAGCTTCCAAATCTGACCTGACGACCAGGGGCATAGCTTTTGATCTGCTCCAGATGGCCAAGTGAATTGGCCCGCAGTGCAAAGCCGCCGAAGACGAAGATCTGTCCGGGGAGGAAGGTCTCACCCTGGACTGCATCGCCATTGATGATCGTAGGAGCCATCAAGCCTGACGGCGACGACATAGAGGAACTCTCAATGAAAGCACCAATGTCGGTGTCAAAACCGGCGGATCTCGGGTAGGGGGTCCCGAACTGTGCGTCTAGGCCGGATGGTAATAGGAGGCAAGGGACACGAAGTTTTACCCAAGTTCGGGCCCTCTCGATGGAGGTAAAACCCTACATCCTGGTTGATTAATATTGATGATATGGGTAGTACAAGAGTAGATCTACCACGAGATCAGAGAGGCTAAACCCTAGAAGCTAGCCCATGGTATGATTGTTGTTGTGTATGTTGTCCTATGGACTAAAACCCTCCGGTTTATATAGACACCTGATAGGGTTAGGGTTACATAGAGTCGGTTACAATGGTAGGAGATCTACATATCCGTATCGCCAAGCTTGCCTTCCATGCCAAGGAAAGTCCCTTCCGGACACGGGACGAAGTCTTAAATCTTGTATCTTCATAGTCTAGGAGTCCGGCTGAAGGTATAGTCCGGCCATCCGGACACCCCCTAATCCAGGACTCTCTCACCTGGTTTGTTCACGTGTAATTCAGTCATCAGACCGCCCCGGGTGTTTGGAGCGTAGCAAATTCTTGTGTTCATCCATATACGGAGCCACCAAGGCGGAATTTTGTAGAACTGTGTAGTGTGCTTCAGTGAGAGAATGTCCGTCCATACATATTATTTGTTCCCCTCCTAGCATGCTTTTTCCATCCAGTCTGCCCTTATGCCGCGATTCAGGAACACCAATCGGCCTAAGGCCAGGAATAAAGTCAATACAAAACTCAATGACCTCCTCATTTTCATGGCCCTTGGAGATGCTTCCTTCTGGCCTAGCACGGTTATGAACATATTTCTTTAAGACTCCCATGAACCTCTCAAAGGGGAACATATTGTGTAGAAATACAGGACCCAAAATGTTAATCTCTTCACATAGGTGAACTAGGATGTGCGTCATGATGTTGAAGAAGGATGGTGGGAACACCAACTCGAAACTGACAAGACATTGCACCAAATCATTCTCTAACCTTGGTATGATTTCTGGATCGATTACCTTCTGAGAGATTGCATTGAGGAATGCACATAGCTTCACAATGGCTAATCGAACGTTTTCCGGTAGAAACCCCCTCAATGCAACCGAAAG
Source organism: Triticum monococcum (assembly GCA_034509565.1). Lineage (NCBI taxonomy): Eukaryota > Viridiplantae > Streptophyta > Magnoliopsida > Poales > Poaceae > Triticum > Triticum monococcum. The sequence continues at coordinate 68,034,362 of CM067843.1, read as the reverse complement.
CAGTTGCGTCATAATCACGTGGCAGTCATGAGACTTTAGGTTCTGGAACTTTTTCTCTGCCATGCTTATTATTCCCTTTATATTCGACGAGAAGCCAGATGGTACCTTAATACTGAGCAGGCATTCAAAGAAGATTTCCTTCTCTTCTTTGGTAAGAGCATAGCTTACATGACCCTGATGTATGCCGTCTTTTTCGTGCATACATTGCTAGTCCTCCCATGCCTCAGGTGTATCTTTTGTCTTCCCATACACGCCCAAGAAGCCAAGCAGGGTCACACAAAGATTCTTCATCACGTGCATCACGTCGATTGCGGAGCGGACCTCTAGGTCTTTCCAATAGGGCAGGTCCCAAAATATAGATTTCTTCTTCCACATGAGTGCACGTCCGTCAGCGCCATTCGAAACAGGTTGTTCACCAGGACCCTTTCTAAAGACCACCTTCAAATCCTTGACCATATCATGTACATCAGCACTAGTACAGTGGCGAGGCTTCGTCCGGTGATCTGCCTCATGTTTGAAATGCTTGCCTTTCTTTCTTACGGGATGCCTGCTCGGAAGAAATCGACGATCTCCCAGGTACACATTCTTCTTACAATTAGCCAAATATATACTGTCGGTATCGTCCAAACAGTGCGTGCATGCGCGGTATCCCTTCTTTGTCTGTCCTGAAAGGTTACTGAGAGCAGGTCAATCATTGATGGTCACGAACAGCAACTCCTTTAGGTCAAATTCTTCCCCCATGTGCTCATCCCACACACGTACACCTGTTCCATTCCACAGTTGTAAGAGTTCTTCAACTAATGGCCTTAGGTACACATCAATATCGTTGCCGGGTTGCTTAGGGACTTGGATGAGCACTGGCATCATAATGAACTTCCGCTTCATGCACAACCAAGGAGGAAGGTTATACAAACATAGAGTCACAGGCCAGGTGCTATGGTTGCTGCTCTGCTCCCCAAAAGGATTAATGCCATCTGCGCTTAGACCAAACCATACGTTCCTTGCGTCATCTGCAAACTCCTTCCCGTACTTTCTTTCGATTTTTCTCCACTGCGACCCGTCAGCGGGCACTCTCAACTTTCTGTCTTTCTTACGGTCTTCTCTGTGCCATCGCATCGCCTTGGCATGCTCTTTGTTTTGGAACAAACGTTTCAACCGTGGTATTATAGGAGCATACCACATCATCTTGGCAGGAATCTTCTTCCTGGGGCGCTCGCCCTCGACATCACCAGGGTCATCGCGGCTGATCTTATAGCGCAATGCACCGCATACTAGGCAAGCGTTCAAATCCTCGTACTCACCGTGGTAGAGGATGCAATCATTAGGGCATGCATGTATCTTCTGCACCTCTAACCCTAGAGGGCAGACGACCTTCTTTGCTTCGTACGTACTCTCGGGCAATTCGTTGTCATTTGGGAGCATATTCTTTATCATTACCAGCAACTTTCCAAATCCCTTGTCAGATACACCATTGTCTGCCTTCCATTGTAGCAATTCCAGTGTGGTGCCCAGCTTTTTCTTGTCACCTACGCAATTCGGGTACAACAATTTTTTGTGATCCTCTAACATGCGCTGCAACTTCTTCTCCAAATCACTTGCGCGGTTTCTCTTTGCATCGGCAATGGCCCGACCTAGATCATCAACGGGCTCATCCGATGCCTCTTCTTCAGCTTCTTCCCGCATTGTCGGCTCAGCTTCTTTTCGCATTACCGGCTCAGCTTCTTCCCTCATTGTTGTATCATCGTATTCAGGGAACCCATGGCCAGGATAGTTGTCGTCGTCCTCTTCTTCTTCGCTGTCTTCCATCATAACCCCTCTTTCTCTATGCTTGGTCCAAACATTATAGTGGGGCATGAAACCGGACTCAAATAGGTGGACGTGAATGGTTCTTGACGTAGAGTAATTGTGACCATTCTTACAGCCAGCACATGGACAAGGCATAAAACCATCCGCCCGCTTGTTTGCCTCAGCCGCAAGCAGAAAAATACGCACGCCAGTAATGAACTCGGGAGAGCATCGATCATCGTACATCCATTGTCGGCTCATCTTCAATACACAGCACCGAAAACACCAAATTAATACAATACATAAAGTTCATACATAAAGATCATACAACACTTAAATGCAACAAACAAATAACTCTCTAGCTAAAGAATTTAAATGCAACAACAAATGCGATCAAGATCGCAACTAAGGTAACAATTGATCCAACAGCATAATGATACCAAGCCTCACTATGAATGGCATATTTTCTAATCTTTCTAATCTTCAAGCGCATTTTCTCCATCTTAATCTTCTGATCATCAACGACATCGGCAACATGCAACTCCAATTCCATCTTCTCCCCCTCAATTCTTTTCAATTTTTCCTTCAAATCCTCGTTTTCTCTTTCAACTAAATTTAACCTCTCGACAATAGGGTCGGTTGGAATTTCCGGTTCAACTACCTCCTACATACAAATATCTATGTCAACTTGATGGGCATAATTTGTCATGAACATGAAATGCAATGAATAGTTTTAAAAGAGAATATACCACATCCGAATCATAACCCGGACGAGGGCCGACGGGGACGGATATCAAAACCATGGCACTATGTATAACAAACAACGTATGGGTAAGATAATTATACGAGTAACTATATATCCAAATCACACAAACATCAATTTTTTATATAAAACTTCATGAACAAGAGGCTCACCACAAGGTGGTGCCGGCGACGGGATGTTGCGAGCGATCGACGGTGGTTACGACGGAGATTTAGAAGGTACTAAGTAAACCACACCTACATATGCAAACTAAGTGTTATTTTTGACCTCAAATTGCATATAAATCAAATACTATCACATATATATAATTTCTCCCAAATTACTAAACTCAAAAATCAATCACTATGTAAAGCATTGCACGAGCTAATTTAGCAATAAGAGATGAAAGGACAAAGTTGCTAACCTTTGTGATCATTTGCATGGATGGGGGCCTTCAAATCTTGACAAATCTTGGGCAAAATGTGTGATGAGCTTGAGAGGAAGAGGGAAAAGAACAGAGAGGAGAGGGGAAAGGGGAAGAACAGAGCGAGCTCGGGTGGACGAAGGGTCTATGTAGGACGACCTTTAGTACGGGTTCGTGATACGACCCGGTACTAAAGGTGCTGGAGGGGCCCTGAACTGACAACATCCTGCCACCACTCACTTTAGTACCGGTTCGTGGCACGAACCGGTGCTAAAGGTTCGCCACGAACCGGTACTAATGAGAGCGGCCGGCTAGCCATTGGAACCAGCACTAATGCATACATTAGTGCCGGCTCAAATTCAAACCGGCACTAATGTGCTGCACGTTTGACCCTTTTTCTACTAGTGCACATCCGCGGGCGTTTGAGTGGTCCGATTTGCCTAGTCCGGCCGTAGATGCTCTAACTTAGCCCATATTGAAGGTATTGCCTTTGGATAAACTTTATTCCTAGATTTTAGAGGTTTGTATATACAATGACTGTATAATCATGTCTTGACCAACATAGCTCTTTGAATCGTAAAAAAAGAAAAAAAATACTTATCCTTTTTAGTGACCGTCAAATACATTTTTTCTACCACTAGCAAAAGGACCCATGCATTGTAACGGGATTTTTTTTATAATCTCCAATAGTCATGATCATGTTTTGCTCAATCTCGTGAAAAAAATGTTTTTTTAACTCATGAACATATTTGCAATCTTGAACATTTTCAAATTCATAAGCACTTTTACAATTTTTTGAACATTTTCAGGAGCCAAAAATATTTTTTGAATTTCATGAACATTTTATACTATTCGCAAACATTTTTTTAACAATTTTCTTGAATCAGCGCACATTTCTAGAATGGACGAACATTGTTTTGGAAATTGGTGGAACAATTTTTGAAATACACGAAGATTTTTTTGATTTAACGTACATTCTGGAATCAACGAACATTTTAACAATAAATAAACTATTTTGTAAGTCACGAGTCGTTTTTCAAATTTTAGTATATTTTTCCATTCACGAACATTTGTTGAATTGGTGAAATTTTGTTTAATTTCATGAATCTATTTTAATACACGAACTTAAAAAAATCATGAATATTTTTTGATTTTCTGAACATTTGTTTTCAAAACCTTGCACATTTTTTGAATAAGAAAATATTTTTTATATTTTTAGGAACATATTTTCAACCCACAAACATTTTATGATCTATTACATATTTTATTTGAAAATCCTCATTTTTTTAAATTTTCAGAACTTTTCAAAGTCCCAAATCATTTAAAGTAGAAAAAACAGAGTGACCATGAAATATTTATCTGCCTTGCCGGGCCGAAGTGCGTCAATTAATTCTTATGCAACTTCTACTGGGCCATGCCCAGGCTACACCAATTCTGATGGGCTAGAGTGTTCAGCCTCTCCCATTCTCTCTCTCAGTCCCAGGCTACAACCCCAACCTCCAAACACCTACCTCTGGAACCCTGACCTCGCTGCCGCCCGTCCGCTCGCACCACCGACGCCGGCGATCCCTACACCGCCCTGGTTCTCACTCTTGCTCCGCCCGCGCGGCTTCATTTGAGCTCACCATTTCGTGGTCACATTACTCAGATAAGCTCTCGTGGCACTGTTTGCAGATCTAGCATTGGCGACCTCAGCGATGGCGTCGCCGTCATCGAACAAGCGGGGCGAGCTGCCGCCGCCCTCGGAACACATCGCCGGCGAGCTACCCCTCGACGCGCTCTACGACATCCTGCTGCGTCTCCCGGCGAAGGATGTGTGCCGCCTCCGCGCCGTCAGCCCCTCGTGGCGCTCCCTCACCCTGGACCCGCTCTTCGTCAAGGCCCACGCGGCCCGCCACCCGGGCCCGCTCCTCGCCACCACCTTCGCCGACGGCGAGTCCCGCGGCGTCAGCATCGTGGACCTGCTCTCCGGCGACGCCATCAAGCGGATACGCACCTCCGACCCCGACCTGAGAGTGCAGCGCAGGCGCCTCGACCGTGTCTGCCTCATCGGAGGGCGCCACCCTCTGGGCGTGCCTGTCACCCTGCTCGACCCGGCCACGGGTGCTGTCATCAGCTCGTCGCAAGTCATCTCCATGAAGTATGCGGGTTTGCTCCACAAGACAAGAAAGGCATACATGGACTCATGCATTTTTGGGAAAGTCCCCTCCACAGGAGTGTACAAGGCGTTCCGCTTCCTTGAAGTCCGCCCTCTGGTTAGTCCGCAGCAGCTATGCGAGGTCATGACTCTCAACGGCCGCAGCGCTGGACGGTGGAGGGCAAGACCAGGACCTCCGGGCCGTGTCTTTTCCGATCACACGATGAAAAGCGCGGTCATCGATGGGATCGTGTATTTCTTGATGGATTTTTCTAACATGTATCAGTCGAAGGTGACCATCAAACCAGCCAGCATAGCTGCATTCAACCTGGAGACAGAAGTATGGATGCCGCCGATTGATGGTCCGGAACAAGTCAGCAGCTTATATGATGAAGAAGATGTGCTTCCTGTCTTCGAGGACCCCAGAGCTGTGGGGATTCTCTCGATAACCAATTTGAATGGGTCCTTACTCCTTAGTGGTGGCGCAGGTTCATCATAGTTTACCTCAATCGATGGACCTATGGTTTCTGATGGATCTTGAGAAAGGTGTCTGGGTTAAAAAGTACAGCATAGGTTATTACCGACGTGAGGATCATTTTAGTTATCCTTTGCTGGTGTTAGATGACGAGAGGATTGTCTTTGTGATGCAATTAACGGGTCCGCTACAGGTTTATGATCCAAAAACAGAAACTTACACAGATTTGTGGCAGCTGGAAGATTTCAAGTCTATGTGTATTTACACAGGAAATCTGCTGAGTCAAGAGGCTGGTTCTCACTGCTGAGGTGAGTACCGTATCTGTATGCACATATTTTACCAGGGGTGAGACCATAGAAACGAGCTAAGCCTGTTCTAAGCGTCAATCTCAATACCCAATCACCTTTTCTGATTTAGTTAAAGTTGACTTGGTAATACCGTTTGCAGTTATGTAGCTAGTGGCTCTCGCAGCAATAAGGATCAATTAGTATACCATGTAAATAATAGGTCCTCCTAACTGGAGTTTTGTGAAGAACCATTAAAAAAGGATATACTGCCATCTTAGGAAGAAACTGGCAAATACTCTCTCTGTAACAAAATGTAAGATGTTTTTTATGCCCTATGCAAAACCAAAAAACGTGTTACATTTTGGTGCAGAGGGAGTATGTATTTGTAGGTTTATATTAATGTGATTTTACTAGATTAATGTAAACCGAAAGGGCTATTTCGTTATTTTGACTCTTAAGGCCTTTTTGGTTATTCTTATACGCCAAATTGGATTGCAGATTTACTGGGGCCTAGTTTGTATTAATCTTTATATGTACATCAAGCAGGATCTTCTAAGTCATATCTCACGAACTCAACTTTTTTTCATTCCCCCAATGATTAGCATGGCCGTTAATGTATTATGTATACGCTAAAATAGTCTATCAACAACAATGCATGCATAGATTTTTACCATTTGGATGTTAGTGTGGGTTTTGGTAGTATTTTTTTCCCAATCAACCTAAGTAGCATGGAGAATGTTTCTTCAGCCATTCTTTTGTATTGCTGTATTGTCAACTTATTGTATGCTCTTGTTTACTGACACAAGCTGGCTAACAGGCAAGCTGGTCAACAATGAGCGTTTCAATTTCCTTTTCCTTTTTGCTCATTTAAGCTTGAGGGGCAACATAGTTATTATGATAATTTTGAAGAATATTTTTGTAGGCTAACAGAATGCGACATACTAATAAAGAGTGCAGCAGTTTCACCAGGTGCTAAGGATGGTGTGTTTTAGACCCGACGAATGGTATTCTATTGAAACGAGCAAATTTTGCCTTGAATTATCCTTTTTCGGTTAATAATAGTAATAACATAACACTGTCTTATTAGTTGATACACTGGGTGCTTTGATCAAGGCCGTGTTTGGCATTGCGGTGGATTATGATATCCTATTTGGTTGAACCGATTTTACATGTCTTGTCATTTTTGTGTCAGCTTTGGGTGTCATCTTCAGAAAAGGAGCTGGAAATTGCGTTTGGAATTTTTATGTCTAGTCAATGATCCTTTTTATGCTGCTGAATTCTTATCCCCACCATGGCGTGGCACACAAGTATATCGCTGGCTTCACTCTCTGTTTGCTTGATCTCTAATAATGTATATGCTCTTTGCGTTTACAGGCCAAGCATTCTACAATGTGCATCATCCAAAGAGGCGCCACTCTTTTTCCTGATGATGATGTCGCGTGCTGCTAATTTGTCGATGAGGCCAGTTTGCTGAGTTGTGTTGTGTGAGCCTTCTCGCGAATCCTTTTACTGTCTGTAGAATCTACTTTGCTAGTATGTTTCGCTTGCATGTGTGGATGGACCATGTGTGACAATGTCCTGGAGGACTCTTAATCATGTATGCATCGGATTGTCATCTATCCTTTGTCTTTTTGTGAAAGCAGGACTGACAGTTCGGCTTTGTGACTGTAATTTCAAAATACATTGTCTGCGAGTCTCTCTTAGGAGAGGCCATGAATTTGGAAAAGAATAATTGTTATCTTGGGAGCTGGGGAAAAAAATAATCTTAAAACCATGAAAATTCGAGACCGGTTCCTATTTTTTTTCTTTCTGTTGTAACCCTGTTGGAATGTGGTAGAAACTTTACACTGTCATGGTTTTCTGCATTACTGAAACGTGTCAGTTTTGTGTTAACTTGAACGAGCCTTCTTGTATTCCAGTAGCACGGACGCTTGATGGTCGACCTGCATGCTTGCTAGCTAGTCAGGCTGTAGAACCATGTTGGCAAAAATCTCTTGGATCGTGTGAAGATGCGTGGGCTAATGAAATGAGCACGAGGGACAGGAGGAGATCGTCGCCCAACGCACGCGATCGCCATTTCACATGGCCGGATGGATTCTCCACGGAATCTGAAGCAGACAGGCAGGCCCTACCTTAGCGCACGCACTCTCCGTCCCTCTCTATAAGCTCGTGTCATGGGCCATCAGGATGGATAGCATCTGGATCTCGGACTGGTAGTTGGTAGTCTCCAGGCCACAGAAAGAGAGTGATCATGGCGGAGCAGGGCAGCTACAGCCGGCTCGCCGCCGACGAGGCCGCCGCCGTGATATCCGCCGACGACTACGACTCCAAAAAGCTCCGGCTGCTTGGCTACGAGCCGCAGCTCAAGCGCAATCTCTCGTACGTACTACTCCACATCAACTTTTCACCATCTCCATTTGTTTTGATTCAGAAACCGCACTTGCTGAACCGTGCTGCGAATGCATGCAGGCTGCTGTCCAACTTCTCGGTGACCTTCTCGATCGTGTCGGTGCTGACGGGCATCACGACGCTGTACGGGACGGGGCTCGAGTTCGGCGGGCCGGTCACCATGGTCTACGGCTGGCCCATCGCCGGCGCCTTCACCGTCGTCGTCGGGCTGGCCATGGCCGAGATCTGCTCCGCCTACCCGACCTCCGGCGGCCTCTACTTCTGGAGCGCCAGGCTCTGCACCGAGCGCCGATGGGGCCCCTTCGCCTCCTGGCTCACCGGATGGTAAGCTAGCACGATCACTTCACTTTCATTTGCTGTGTGCGTGATAGTCGACCGTGCAATTCGTAGCTCGCCATGAATGAATGAATTAAATTGGAGTACTACGTGGTTAAGTCCTGCCCGTGAAATACCGGAATATCCATTTCTCAAGATAAAAAACCCTGGAATTTGTGGGAGGGAGGGGGCGTAAAAGTCTGACATGACGAATTTTGAGGCGACTGCACGTGCTTCTCTCCTTGAAAATAGAGTGCGAAAAATTAGCGGTTGAATTGAATGGGCGTAGTAATCTTGACTCAAGCTGCAAAGAGACGCGCGAATATCTTTTGATTCATTTCTTTGCATGAACTGGACCGGTTGAACACGAGTAGTACATCTAGTCCATGCTGCACTGCACGTGCGCTGCCCAAATGATCCCATTCTTTATTTCTTTTTCAAACGACATTTCCACAGCAGTCTTTTTTTTCTTTCCGAAAAGGATCAAACCTACTCCCTCCGTCCCATAATATAAGTGTCAAAAACGTTCTTATATTATGGGACGGAGGGAGTATATTATAAGGATTTATCAAAAATATAAAACACCTCAAACATAATAAAAAATACATCGAGGTTCATGTACCATCAAACAAGACTACTGCCACCGCCAGAATGAAGCCAGTCTGATCTTGTCGATGACAACGGGGATATCTTCATGCACATATCCATAAGGATCAGCACCTCGGAGGAGCTCGTCTAATATGGTCTGACAAATGAACTTGAGAAGGACCGAAGCTCAAAAAATTGACTTGAAAAAGAAGCGTCCACATCCGCCCAAGCGCCCCCTCCCCCTACGAGGACTAACCCTATTTATCTACTAGCGGAAGCCGAGGCATCAAGATTTTTCTTCGTGCCACCAACCGTCGGAGCGGCTGGCAGTTCCACAACCGTCTTAGCTAGCAGATTCTGTGACAATCAGAATCGGGATAGAAATTGGAATAATCTTTTTCTTTGCTCCATCCAATCAGATGGAATCAAAGTTGCCAGTCTGTGCTAGTGCAAATGGATCTGCATTTGACGTTGTTTAACGGGGTGACGTGGATCTTTGGCTTGTGTTCATGTGCTCGCTCCACTTGCGTGCTTTGACATGTGCGGCCGGCCACTAGACTCCTGATTCACGTCATAGAATCTGATCTTGATTTTTTTTTTGCTGGGAAAAATCTGATTTTGATTTGATGGTGACGGGTGTTTGGATAGTAGTATATGCTACTATTAGTATGGGGAGAACATTCAGTGATATCATTGAATAGTACTCCATCTGTAAAGAAATATAAGAGCATTTAGATCAAGTGATCTAAACGCTCTTATATTTTTACACGGAGGGAGTAGTATATGCTACTATTAGTATGGGGAGAATATACAGTGATATCAACTCCCAGATCCACATGCTCTCATTGTTTAAAAAAATCAATTCTAAATATTTTAGTTTTTCAAAAAAATGTGACTGTTCACAAGGAATGTGTTACAACCCATAAAAAATCAGCTTCAAATTCAAAATGCACATTGAGAAAAAAAAAGATCTAGACGTGAATAGTGTTAATTTTGCTCTTGCCTTTTTGTGACGAGTAAAGTGCATTGTAGGTCCTTGAATTATTTCTGGGAGGGTCACGTAGGTCCTCAAAATATGAAAATCGTTATCCGGGTCCTTGAAGTGCAGTAAGCGTGGCATACAGGTCCAACGTCTGCTTGACCCCATCTGACTGGCAGCTGGTGCCGTTGACCGTGACAAGTCGGATAGGGGGACCCACAGGTAACGGACATTGGTCAACAGTGCACCGGCGAATAGTTTTTCATACGCGATAAACAGTGCGCCAACATTTTCAACTTATCGAATAGTTTTTCAATGTTCATGAGTTTAAAACAATGTTCGCAAATCAAAAATATTTTTAAAATTAATCGTTCATGAACATTTTCAAATTTATCGTCCGCGAACATTTTCAACTTTATCATTCGCAAACATTTTCAAGATTTTCGTTCGCGAACATTTATTCGAAAGTCATGAGTCAAAAATATCTTTAATAAACATTTTTTACATTATCGTTCTCGAACATTGTTTTAAAGTCACAAGTCACAAATATTTCTTTTAAATGTTCACAGCTTACAAAAATGTTCTCAAATCACACATGATTTTAAATTTATCGTTCGTGAACATTTTAATAAATTTGTGAACAAATATTTTTCAAATTTATTGTTCATGAACTTTTTTTATGTCGCAAACCACATATATTTTTAAAGTCATGAACAAATATGTTTTTAAAATATTTTCCAAATTTATCGTTTGCAAACATCTTCAAATTTATTGTTCGCGAACATTTTTTCAAAGTCATGAACAAATATTTTTCGAATTTATCGTTTGTGAATATTTTCAAATTTATCGTTCTTGAGCGGTATGGTAGTGCGTTATAGGATTTTTGACTGTTTTTTGCTATCTTTTTAATTTACTCTTCACCCGTGCATTGTTCATCGCGTATGAAAACTGTTTGCCGATGCACTGTCCACCAACATCCGTTATCCTGCGGGGCCCCCTGTCTGGCGTGTCACGGTTAACGGTGCTAGCTGGCCAGTCAGATGGGGTTAGGCAGATTTTGGACCTGAATGACACACTTATTGCACTTCGAGGATCTGGATGACGATTTTCATAGTTCGAGGACCTATAGTGCACTTCACTCTTTTGTGACACTGTTCATGCTAAATTTGTCATTTTTGGTTTCTCAATGTGTATTTCGAATTTGAACCTGATTCTTTTAGGTGCCGTAGACACATGCCTTTGTGAACACGAAACATTTAAAATTGCTGTTTGAAAGTTGGTATCATGTTAGTATTTAAGGGATGGTATCACATGATACTTTCCCTATCAGTATGTACTATGGTTCTTCAATTTTTTAGAACCAGTATGTGATTCTTCTAGTTGGGCCAAGACAAGAACCACTGCGGTCAATTATTTGTTTCGAGACAGCCTCTAATGATGTGATGTTTGTTGTCTACTCCCTCGGCTGCGTTGGCGTTGCATGCATGCAGGTTTAACATCGTTGGACAGGTAAAAACTCTCTAAACCTTCGTCTGTCTGAATGTGTTCTCTCATTCACTCTGAACTCTGAAGTGACAGGAGATTTTTTCTGTTGTTGCAGTGGGCAGTGACGACGAGCGTGGACTACTCGCTGGCGCAGCTGATCCAGGTGATCATCCTGCTGAGCACCGGCGGCAACAACGGCGGAGGGTACCTGGCGTCCAAGTACGAGGTCATCGCCATCCACGCCGCCATCCTGCTCAGCCACGCCCTCATCAACAGCCTCCCCATTGCATGGCTCTCCTTCTTCGGCCAGTTTGCGGCGGCTTGGAACATGCTAGGTGTGTTCGTCCTGATGATCGCCGTGCCGGCTGTTGCCACCGAGAGAGCCAGTGCCAAGTTCGTCTTCACCAGTTTCAACACCGACAACAGCGCTGGAATTCACAGCCATCTCTACATCTTCCTCCTGGGGCTGCTCATGAGCCAGTACACGCTCTTAGGTTACGACGCGTCAGCTCATATGGTAATTTTGCATCTCTACATCTTTGTTAAAAATTATGACAGGTTAGTCAGTAACGCAATTTTGCTCATGCACGCAGACGGAGGAGACCAAGAACGCAGACAAGAACGGCCCGATCGGGATCATCAGCGCCATCGGCATATCGATAGTGGTGGGCTGGGGGTACATACTCGGCGTCACCTTCGCCGTCAAGGACATACCATCCCTGCTGAGCCCCGACAATGAAGCTGGAGGCTACGCCATTGCCCAGGTCTTCTACCAGGCCTTCAAAAGCCGGTATGGTAGTGGCGTCGGCGGGATCGTCTGCCTGGGGATCGTCGCCGTCGCCATTTACTTCTGCGGCATGAGCTCCGTCACAAGTAACTCGAGGTGATCATCGTCGTCTTCTTGGGTTATCTGCATGCACTTGGCTTGGTACATAGCTTGAGTAGATCTGAAATCTCGCTATTTCCATGTGTTTGATGGCTAGGATGGCGTATGCTTTCTCGAGAGACGGCGCCATGCCGCTGTCATCCGTGTGGCACAAAGTGAACGAGCACGAGGTGCCCATCAACGCCGTCTGGCTCTCGGCTTTCGTCTCCCTCTGCATGGCGTTGCCGGTAAACACACACGAGCCTCTTGATTTTCTATTGACTCCCAGCCCATTGTAGTACTACAACTACATACTCCTGCAAGTAGTCCTGCTCTGATAAACCCCGGCTGGTCTCCGGTTGAAAATTGCAGTCGCTGGGTAGCTTGGTGGCGTTCCAGGCCATGGTGTCGATCGCCACGATCGGGCTCTACATCGCGTACGCGCTGCCCATCTTCTTCCGGGTGACGCTGGCGCGGAAGCACTTTGTGCCGGGACCCTTCAACCTCGGGCGCTACGGCGTGCTGGTGGGGTGGGTGGCCGTGCTCTGGGTGGTGACCATCACCGTGCTCTTCTCGCTGCCGGTGATGTACCCGGTGACCAGGGACACGCTCAACTACACGCCGGTCGCCGTCGGCGGGCTCTTCATCCTCGTCTTGACGTCTTGGGTCGTCAGTGCCAGGCACTGGTTCAAGGGACCCGTCACCAATTTGAGCGGCTAGTTTCAAAGTGTGCGAAATTGTTGTGGCGGAACGCCATGTGACGGGAATTTTGCTGGGAGGATTAGTTGTCCACTGCAGCTACTGTAGGCTGGTTGTGTCCGAGATTCTTAATAAAATCTCATAGAATACAAAGGCCTTCCACAGGAGAGATGTTGTAATTAATTTCTTCAACATGACTGGAAGGCGTTCGATTGGCTAAATCTTACCCTGTTTTTTCTTTAATTTGCGGGTAAATCATATCGTGTTTGTTTCGCGAGAGATTTGGATTTTGGATTTTTTAAATGACTCCACATCATTTTTCATTAAAGAAACCGCTAAAATTTAAAGAAAATTTAAAAATAAAGCATCAAATCAACGGAACAAACCGAAGTATGAGGCAAAGAGAACACTACATGCTCTCTCCCTAAGCTCACCAGCCATTCAAGCAACCAGACAATTTTTTGTGACTTAAATTATTAACACAAGGAAAGCATCTACGCAGCAACATAATCTGATACTCCCTCCTTGCATATAAGATTTAGTCAAAATCAAACTTTATCAACTTTGACTAAGTTTATAGATTTTTTTTTCAAGATTCACAATATGAAATCAATATTTTTAGATTCATCATGAAATTAATTTTCACACCACATAGTTTTAGTATTGTAGATGTTGATATATTTTCAAACAAAGTTGGTCAAACTTTATAAACTTTGACTTTGACCAAATCTTATATGCAGACTAAAAAAACGGAGGGAGTAGAAAACAAAGTTTTTCAGGCACATAATTGAAGAACGATATCACAACACACAGAAAACTCAGCGCGGCAACAGAATCTGCTAAGAAACAAACTTTTTCAGAAGAACAAGAATGGCCGAAGAGCCACCATGGGCAAATAGACGTCGTCACAACGCTTCAACACCATGGGGTTCCATCCATGACTTATTGCAAACACCTCATAGAGCGCCTTCTTAATCATTTCCACTCCTTCGATTCTTTCTCGCTCGATGTTTGTATGCAAGCACGAGTGTCAACAAAATGGGAATTGATATGTGACAATTTCTTTTTTAAAATCTGGTGATTTGCAACAAAGGACGGTGTTGCAAACAACAGCGAGGTGCTGGTGCCTTTGCAACGTTGTTTGTGTTGTGAAGGGGCTTTGCAACATCGTCTATGTTTCAAAGGGGCTTCAGAACATGTGGCAGTTGAGCATTGCAAAGGGGTTTGCTGTGGACACAACATAGGCCACACTGTGAAGGTACAAAACGCTTCGACGGGTGCGCAACATAAGCCATGTTGCAAGTGGTTGGAAGTAGCAGAGACCGAACGGCGACCGGGCTTGTGGGCTTCGAGTTTTGGCCAGGTACTACGAGAACTCAGATCATATATGTTTCTCCGCTTCATGATCCCCATTGCCAGCCAATCCGAGTTACTCCTTCCTAACTTGTTTTCTTGTGTTCGTATGGTTTCAGCGTCGTACTTAAATTCATCGGTACCACCTTATGGCCGGCAAGAAACCCCAAGACAGAGACAGACGGACAACCATGTCTAACCTGATGGCCGCCGGCTTTTTGGTGGTTGTAGGAGCAGCGGCTATCCTCGGGAATCACAGGTCGCCGACAAGACGTCAGTAGGAATGGCTTCTAAACGCGGAACTAGAATCAAAGAAGAAGGAACTGTATGAACTATTTCGTGGGCCAAGGACAGACATGGTGAGACAGTTTTTCACCGTGATACAATACTCCTACTTGTTGTCATGCATTCTACAATATTTATTTATGAGAAAATTTTGTTTCTGCCACTCTAGATTTTACCAATTTTCCTTATGCCACTTTAGATTTTGACATTTCACTTTTGGCACTCCTAGTTTTTAACAATTATCACAATTGCCATTCCTGTGGCAAAAGCAAAATTTTCAGAGTGGCAATTGTGATACATTTCAAAAGCTAAGAGTGGCAAAAATAAAATAAAATTATTTTACTTTTGCCATGGGATGGCAATTGTGATAATTGTCAAAAGCTAAGAGTGTCAAAAGTAAAATATCAAAATTTAAAATGTCATAAAGAAAATTGGCAAAATTTAGAGTGGCAAAAACAAAATTTTCCCTTACTGGCTCGACGACCTCTGCTTCTCGAGGATCGTCCCTGCCCCTGCAGCCACTTCAAAGCCAACGGATTAAGCTGAAGGCAGATTTGAAGATGGAACAATTATTTGAACAACTTCGCCAAGCAGGGGCCAACCCGATGCTCAAGGACCCGACAACTCACCGGTCGTTCGATTAATTTTCTTTTGGGAGAAGTCGCTCGATTAATTGAGCGTACACACGGCTGGAGATTAATTACTTCCTTTGCCTCTAAAAGAGTGTACTTTCAACTTTGTTGAAGGGTTAAACTATCTCAAAGTTTGACCGAGGTTGTGCAAAAATATATCAATGCTTGTGAAACCAAATAGGCATATGATGAAAATATATTTTATCATGAATCTAATGCTACTAACTTGATGGCATAAATGTTGTTATATTGTTGTATAAATACGACCAATCATAAAAGTTTAATTTTCCAATAAAATTGAAAGTACACTAATTCAAAAACGGAGGGAGTAGCTTGTTAGGATGAACAACTTCCTGTGATGCGTGGTGTTCCGTCCATATTGTTTTCTACCAATAGAACGGGGAAAGTATACCGAAAAGAGTATATATATATATGCATGATATGTTATCCCTTGCTTTACTTTATGCACAAATAAATCCTGTTGCGTGTTGGCTTCCTTTCTTTTTTTATCAAATGGGCTTTCCCTGGCAAAGTCCCTCGTGGTCGTCGATGGCGGAGTCTTCTTCCTCCGCCATTGGGTGGTATAGCGGGGTGGGGTTGCCCGATGGGGATGTGGTGCTGTTGTGGGGCGCCGCGGCGGCATAGCGCGCGGACGGGTTGGCGGCGCAGTCTGGGGACAAGGATGTGGCGGTTGGGAGGTTGTTTTGAGGCTGGGTGGTGGCCCGCCCGTTGGACCTAACGCGACGATGATTTCGGCACGTCCTGGCTCTGGCGGCTACGGACCCGCGGGTGATGCCCTGGAGGGAGGGGGCAGCCCGACGTGTGCCGTCGGTCTGGGCGGCGCTCGCTATCCCACCGGAGTTCCATGTGAAGCATTGTCTCTGACTCGATCTACTCCGGTTCATGCTGGTTCCGGTCCTTGACGACTGCGGTCGTCGTCTCCCAGTTCTAACTGGATGGATCTGGCAGGTGGGCATAGATCCGAGGGAAACTGCAAGCCGATGTCGTGGCCTCACCAAAGTTGACGCCCTGTGGCGCCGATCCTGTTCCATGAGGTTTCGGTGTGGATCCTGTTCCATGAGGTTTCGGTGTGGATCCTGTCCTTCTCACCTCCTCCATGAGTGCAGGCTAAAGTCTTGTTGCTCTGCTTTGTGCGACGACGACATTTGCATGTTGTGTTACTTCTTCAAAGGGAAAACTTTGTTTTTACCACTCTAGATTTTATCAATTTTCTTTATGCCACTTTAGATTTTGACATTTCACTTTTGCCACACTTAGTTTTTGACAATTATCACAATTGCCGTTCCCGTGGCAAAAGCAAAATTTTCAGAGTGGCAATTGTAATACATTTCAAAAGCTAAGAGTGGCAAAATTGAAATAAAATTATTTTGCTTTCGCCACTGAATGGCAATTGTGATAATTGTCAAAAGCTAAGAGTGTCAAAAGTGAAATGTCAAAATTTAGAATGGCATAAGAAAAATTGGCAAAAACAAAATTTTCCCTTCTTCAAGGCGTCAACCGGGGACTGCTTATGGTGGTAGAGTTGCTGGTGGTTCAGAGTCGGCATGAAATGGCTTCTGCTATCCCCATCTACTAGTTCCCGAGCAATCTTCTGCACAACTCTAGTATATTATTTCAGTGCTCACTACCAGTTCATATTTTCTGCCGTTTTTGAATTTTAGGAAAAATATATTGGATTAGGATCCTTTTTTCCTCTATGTGTATTTTACATGCCACAACAATTTGCTATAGAGCGAATCAACCTGTGGTTGAGATGGTTATGTGGACAGTGGTATTCCCAACCCACCAGGGTTCAAATCCCGGTACTCGCATTATTCCTGGATTTATTTCAGGATTTCCGGTGATGCGCTTTCAGTGGGAGGAGACGTTCCCGTCGACGACGAGGCGCCTACGGTGACTTCGTAAATCTCAAGATGATGTGCCGGCTCAGTCTTTCGGAGGTGCTCATAGGGGTAGGGTGTGCGTGTGTGCGTTCATAGGGATAAGTGTATGCGCGTGTATATGAGCGCTTGTGTCTGTACTGATACTAAAAAAAACAATTTGCTATAGAGAATTTCTAATTTCTATTAAATCAAAATAAGATAATATAAGATATTATATTATTGCTGGAAAAAATTATTATTTGATTTGATACATATTATGGGGCCTCAAAAGATTCCGAAAAAACCCAGAGCTTAGGATGCCTGAAGAGACATTGGAGCCAAGGCCCAACACGTGGGTGGCCTAGGGTGCCTATGTGCCCCTGCAGGCCCAAAGGCGTCTACGCACCCTAGGGCTCCCCTCTGCCCTCTTGTGTCCGATGGTTTTATATACCCTCAAAACATTCCTTAGAATTATCGACCAATTACAGTGAGCCCCCCTTTTCTTTCTCGGTCTGTCACAAAGACATTAATTCAAAAAATTCTCGATAAATTTCCAACAACAGATAGATTCAATTTTTGTATTGATAGGACAAATTCATAGGGCAGCAGATTCAACTTCTTTATTTATTGAGAGCAAGATAGACATACACTTGAAAACAACATACAATGGGTACAACATCAACCCAACAATAAACTGGCATATGCACATCGCATATGCATCCCCACACGGACCTACCTAGTACTTCAAGACAACTATATGTCTTGAAGCTCACATATTTGTTCTTTATCGAGACACACCGCAGGACATGCGACCACATACAATACACACAAAAGATATAGGCACGGATGGAACTAAAAGAAAATGATGCTTGAAGTTCAGGCCATACGTACGTCTTAATGATTCATCTCTTACCATCTGCCCCCTTCATGAAGATTTTAGTTCAATTTTTGAAGGGTTTTGCGACTCCACTTGCTTCAGGGCAACAAAACCATGTAGCAGGGCTGCAGAGGCAATCCTCAGAGGGTTCTGCGACTCCGCTTGCTGGAGGGCAACACCACCATGTAGCAGGGCTGCAGAGGCAATCCTCGGAGGGTTCTGCGACTCCGCTTGCTGGAGGGCAACACCACCATGTAGCAGGGCTGCAGAGGCAATCCTCGGAGGGTTCTGCGACTCCGCTTGCTGGAGGGCAACACCACCATGTAGCAGGGCTGCAGAGGCAATCCTCGGAGGGTTCTGCGACTCCGCTTGCTGGAGGGCAACACCACCATGTAGCAGGGCTGCAGAGGCAATCCTCGGAGGGTTTTGCGACTCCGCTTGCTGGAGGGCAACACCACCATGTAGCAGGGCTGCAGAGGCAATCCTCGGAGGGTTTTGCGACTCCGCTTGCTGGAGGGCAACACCACCATGTAGCAGGGCTGCAGAGGCAATCCTCGGAGGGTTTTGCGACTCCGCTTGCTGGAGGGCAACACCACCATGTAGCAGGGCTGCAGAGACAATTTTCAGAGGTTGAGCGCTCCTGCTTTGCGAACTGCAAAAGCCGAGCCGACGCATCAGTAACTGCCATCATCTGGCCCATGGTCAGGACCAGCACACAGAGGGCAGCTAACTTGAGACCATTAGCGAAAGCCATGACGGCCATAGCTAAAAAGCTCGATAAGACTGTATATATTGTATCGTTCTCGAAGATTGGCGAGATGTGTGAGTGAGGTGTGAGATGTTACTAAAACTTCACTCCCTTTTATAGACATCTCCTGAACGTGCACGACCCCAGCTTACATGTTAGTTAATGATATAAATCAGTTGGCGAAGCGTAGCGAACTGTTCGGTTTGGCCCTGTACGTGCCAAAGGTCGTTAAGCCATCTCTGGCTACTTTGATCTCTTGTCCAATCACCATTTGACTAAGACATCTTGTCCTAGTGCATGCACGTGGGTTAGATGAAGAGATCCATCACGTTCGTGCACGCAACGCAAGTGCCTCATTTTACAGATTATAAATATCCCTTTCAGAGTCTTCATATTGACTCAGACGCTTGAAAATATCATAAATTATCTTGATAAAAAGGTTTTGTGCACTATAACCATCATTAATAACAACAATCATTAGATCACACATATTTCACTTTAGGTGATACACATATTTCTAACTTATATGCAATTTTCGTTAAGAAAATATGACCTAAAGAACCCCTGATCCTAAAAAATTACCAATCTCTGCCATTGTAAAAAAGAAACCAAAGTACCCAAACACCTACTTCTATCCTTAAAAGAACATCTATTTCTCTATTAGCCACTTAGGGCATCTCCAAGGCTGGCCTGCAAACCTCCTGCAATCGTCCGGATCACGCTGTCTAGACCGCGGAAGTCATCCAACGCCGGTCCGTATCGGTCAGAAGAGCGGTCCGAATTTTTTTCCATAAATCAGAGACAAAAGTGGGGGAGGTTTGTGGCAGTCCGGACCACTCCCAAGCCCGCTTCTGACCGCCCTGGTCCATCAAAAACCCTTTCCCCCTCCTGCATGCGCTCCCCACGGCGCCACCTGCTCGCATTCATGCCGCTATAGAGCGTGCCGCTCCGCATTGAAGATGACTCAGGACGGACGCGACCTCTCACTGCCTCCGCCATTGAAGCGGCGCGCCGTCCGAGGGCGCCGCCTGTTGCACGCCCGGCTGAACACGCCTCCTCGCCGTATTCATACACCCTATTAACCTCGTGTGGAAGCCGAGAAACCTACTCTGGCCATGCGTCCGTTCATGAGCGGCCCGGCATTTAACGCAACGCCGGCCGAGCTTCTACAATCCGCCCTCTATTTAAACGACGGCAGACGTCGGGCAAGAATCACACCCCTTCGTCGCTTCCCCATTCTGGTCCTCCACCACTCTTCTGATGGCTTTCGAAGAGCAGTTCTCCGGCATACAAGCTTGCTGGGTGGCCCACCGAGCCGGCCGGATACGAGCGAGGCAGCTCGCTGCTCCACCTCCCGAGCCTCGCCAGACGGAGCAAGTTGCCTCCCCAAGCTGTCGCGTGGTTCAGCAACTCGCCGCTCCAGGCCCACTTGATGAGGAGTGGCCAGTTGCTCAATGCCGGCACGGTGGCACGGGTGTCATCGCTGTTGTACCACGCCTCCCGTGCCTGCGATCGCGCCATGCAGGAAGATGCCGAAGCCGAGTGCGCGGAGAGCGACGAGTCGGTGACCGGCACCTCTGCGTCCGCCGCCATTATCGAGGAGAAGTAGGACACGGGAGCCCGCCAACGCTTGGGTCCCATGATGGCCACCGCTGAGGCGACACTGGCTTACACAACCGGTGTCTTGCCCGGTTCTTCTCTTGCGAGGACATTGGTTGCTCCCACACGAGCTTCATGGAAGCGGAGGCCCCCCTTCCCCTACTGGTGAAGCATCAGCCGACGGTTCCACTTCGATGAGCGGTGGGGAAGCGAGCCGTCCTTTGCGCTGAAGCATATACCTCCGGGGGGTCCCGGTAGTCTGGTGATCGGGCTACCGGACATGAGGAAGACAAAGGTATCCGTGGACGGTGATTTAGATTAGGTATTAATTATACCTTCAGCGCCGGACTACCACCGTTGATGTAAATATACTGCAATCCGTCATGTTTATATGAAAATCTGCCTTTTTTATATGGAAACCGTCATGTTTGCATGAAATCCGGGCACGAATTTTGTCGGTATGCAGCTAGCGTTGGATGGTTGTCTCCCGTATTCGTGTCTGTGGACTGATCCCACCTGTCCACGAACGGATTCGGGAGGTTTTTTATGATTTGCCGTTGAAGATGCCTTATGCCATTATATAAAAGCCAAGCAAAATAATTACTCACATATACAATTATAACAAATTAAGCACAAACAATTGTTGTCTTGGACGATTACACATGCTTAAGAAAATCTATATACACCAGTCACATATGAATAGTCACTGTCCTGAGGACGTGGGCTGCAAGCCTGCAAGGCTATACCTCGCTAAAAGAAAAATTACTAGTGGTTGGGGTGCCACCCTGTGATGTTATTTGAAAGAAAGCTATGCGCATGTTTTTATTTTAAAAAATACATAGAGTCCTCGTCTCTGTCTAAAAAACATTAAAAAAAAATCCTCACCTTCATCTAAAAAATAAGTAAAAACGAAAAAAATACCACAACAGCCTACAAGCTAGTGTCACTTTGCATAACCCTTCATTTACAAAATACCAAATCCTCATTTCATCTAAAAAGAAAAAAATACATTTAAAAAATAATCCACACCTTCATCTAAAAAAAATTCAAAAGATTTCATACCACGGCCAACCAACTTACGTCACATGACATAGTTGGTTGACTGCCCTTCACGCGTAGCTTAATGGATTTAATGTCTCGGTGTTGTTCTTGTGTGTGGTTCCTTGTTCTGTGGCATCTGTGATCTTGTGCACTTCCATGTGTCATCTACCAGTGTACCAGTACTTTCGATGGTTTCTATTAACATGAATGCTTAATCGAGTAGCTCAACGAGAGCTGTGAGGATAAGAACGACAACGGACCATGCATGCAAGTTGCATGCTTTGGTGATGTGTACCCACCTCTTCTTCTTCTTCTTCTTCTTCTTCTTCTTGTCCTAATTGCAGGAGAAGAAACCACAGGTTGCTGTCGTCGGCCTTGCAATTTCTTCGTCCGCATTCAAGGAGCTATCTCGATTCATGCATGCTCGAGTACTTCTTTTCGGGAAAGAAAATGCTCGAGTACTTGGACGTAGGAGTACGAAAGAGTGGTGATCCTTTACATCGCCGGCATGGATTAGAGACGGGGGAGGCCACGCTGCTAGTTCATTTCACGTGTCCCCGTTCTTATCCTAAGAGCATGTCCCGTTGCCATCCACAGTGGCCGCTTTATTAATTTATTTACTCCCTATTGCATGCATATGGGCGTGGAATTATCACCACACGCAACATTATTATCTGACATTTTATCCCTCGTGCATGCTTATGGACATGTATAGAAGGCAGGGAATTATCAACACATGTTACCTTGGGGAGCCGTATTTATGACTAGTAGTGTGAGAGCAACTCTAGCAGACCCCGCATCCCGCCGCCCCGTAAAATGCGTTTGCAGTTCGCGCAAAACTGCTTTTACGGGCCGGCGCGGGCTGGCACAGATGCACACCCCGTATGATGGATCCGTAAAAAAACATACTCGCGGAATATGCTTTTTTACGGATCGGCTTCCGCGGGTTCTGATTTGACGCAGCTCCTCCCGGCCCGCAAAACTTAGATTTGCAACTTAAATTGATCTAGCATAATACTTTTCTTTACCTTTGCAACAACATTAGATACAAAAGATATCATGAAATCTTGGCTAGAATAGCAAAATCAAAGAAAACAAGAACCACAAGCATGCATTTTAGAAGATTTCCAACTTCCATAACTGCTCCCACTAGTTGAAGCAATATCTTCTCCATGCACTCATTGTTGATCTGCGGATTCTTGATCTTGCTTTCTTCATTCTTCATCTTTGGTTTCAAAGAAGTAGACGTTGCTTCCCCTCCAGTTGCACATGCAGCCGCATCATTGCCTTCGATTGTATCAAGGAGTGCACTAACATCTATTAAATTTCTTTCTATCAACAAATCAATGTATTGGCCTTCCCAAAACCAAAATGAGCATCCTCCGTCCTACACAAAAGAAGCTCAAAGTGAGCTACCGCAATCGAACTAAAGAATGAGCTATGAAACAAGCTACCGCAAGTGCATGTACCCCGTCGTTTTCGCATTTGAAGAACACCCATCCGGGGTGCTTCGGCGTGCTCGAAGTGAGCCGCAACACTTTCCGCATGCAGTCGTCGCACTCTATGAGCGGCATCAGCAAGCCACAAAGACGATGCACGAGCGCCGAGCCCGGTGGACTGCCGGACGAGTCCATGCCCGCAAACCTTCGGCGACGGCGGGCGGACGAACTCGCACCTGCATGCGACGATGCGCCCTTGCCTAGGCTGCGGGAGAGGCTCCCCGACCACTCCATAGCTTGGGGCAGCAACCGGCGGCTGGAAAAAGCCAAATCCGGCGGCCCACGATGAACTGCCGCAGATCTGCAAATCCGGCGGCCCGCCGACACGGGGGGGGGGGGGGGAGGCCTCGTGCGCGTGGCGGCCTTCTGGCATGCTCCTGCCGTCTGCAGTCGCTGGAATCTTGGGCGGCGGCCGGCGGCGGCGCGAGAGGGGAGAGGAGAGGTGGTTGGTGGGAGAAAGCGCGGGATGAAATGTCCCCCCACCAACCGCTTCCGTTTATATGCAGGGCACCGCAACCGCGAGGGGGAAACCCGCATTTTCCCGGGTTGGGCTCGGGATTTTGCCGCGCCCCTTAAAATTTTTTGCGGGCCGGGGCAGGATGCGGGGTCTGATCGGGCGGGTTTTTCTGCCCTGGCCCGCATTTTGGCGATTATTTTATGGGTCGGGGCAGGATGCGAGGTCTGCTAGAGTTGCTCTAAGGGCATCTCCAACAGCAACCCGCAAACCTCCCGCATCCATTCAGACCGCCTTTGCTATCTTTACCAATAAATGATGAGCTACAAAAGAATTCATTTTTTTAAAACATTCAACATGGTCTTGTATCGGTCCGTGACGTGGTCCGGACACGTTTTCTCCCGCAAACTGGAAACAAACGTGAGGGATGTTTGCGGGAGTCCGGACCTCTGTCACGTGCTCTGACCGCCTTGCCCCCTCCCCCCGCGCATACTTCCCGCCCATTGCTAGCTGCCTGCATTCATGCCGCCATTGAGCACGTCGCTCCGTATTGAAGGCGGCTCAGGGCGGCCGCGACCTCTCACTACCTCCGCCATTGAAGTGGCGCGCGCTCGCTGCACGCTCGGCTGAACACGCCTCCTAGCCGCATTCAAACGCTTTCATTAAACCCGGATGGAAGCCAAGAAATCTACTCCGGTGACACGTCCGTCCAGGAACGGGCCGACATTAAACGCAACGTCGAGTAAGCTCCTCCGCCCGCCCTCTATTTAAACGAGGCCATACGCCGAACAAGAATCGCAGCACTCTGCCGCTTCCCATCTCCTTCCATCATTTTCTCCACTCTTTCAATGGCATCCAACGAGTAGGAAGAGCGGTTCTCCGACATAAAAAGCCGCTTGGATGGCCCTCCGAGCCCTGCGGATACGAGCGAGGTAGCTCGCTGCTCCACCTCCCTCGACTAGCCCGACGAAGCAAGTTGTCGCCCCAAGCCGGCGCGTGGTTCAGCAACTCGCCGCTCCAAGCCAGCTCACGGAGGAGTGGTGTTTTGCTCCAGGCCGGCACGGGTTTCATCCCTGCCTCCAATGACACCGCGTCGTACCATGCCTTCAGTGCCCGCGACTGCGCCGTTCGCCGTTGACGCACGCGTAGCCGCACCATGCAAGCAGAGAAAGAAGCCAGTTGCACGGATGTTGACGATGTGGCAGCCAACACGTGCGCGCCCGCCGCCATCATCGGGGAGACGTAGAACACAGGAGGCCATCGCCGCTTAGGTCCCATAAAGGCCATCGCCGAGGCGACGCCGATGTACACAACCAGTTCTTGTCCGGTTCTTCTTCAGCATAGACCATCATCGAGCCACGCCTGAGCTCCATGGAAGCGGAGGTGCCCCCCTCTCCTCCGGCTAAAGCATCAGTCCACGATTCTGTTGGGGAACGTAGTAATTTCAAAAAAATTCCTACGCACACGAAAGATCATGGTGATGCATAGCAACAAGAGCGGAGAGTATCGTCTACGTACCCTCGTAGACCGTAAGCGGAAGCGTTATGAGAACGCGGTTGATGTAGTCGTATGTCTTCACGATCCGACCGATCCAAGTGAAGGAAATATGCCCTAGAGGCAATAATAAAGTTATTATTTATTTCCTTATATCATGATAAATGTTTATTATTCATGCTAGAATTGTATTAACCGGAAACATAATACATGTGTGAATACATAGACAAACAGAGTGTCACTAGTATGCCTCTACTAGACTAGCTCGTTAATCAAAGATGGTTATGTTTCCTAACCATGAACAAAGAGTTGTTATTTGATTAACGAGGTCACATCATTAGTTGAATGATCTGATTGACATGACCCATTCCATTAGCTTAGCACCCGATCGTTTAGTATGTTGCTATTGCTTTTCTTCATGACTTATACATGTTCCTATGACTATGAGATTATGCAACTCCCGTTTACCGGAGGAACACTTTGGGTGCTACCAAACGTCACAACGTAACTGGGTGATTATAAAGGAGCATTACAGGTGTCTCCAAAGGTACACGTTGGGTTGGCGTATTTCGAGATTAGGATTTGTCACTCCGATTGTCGGAGAGGTATCTCTGGGCCCTCTCGGTAATACACACCACATAAGCCTTGCAAGCATTATAACTAAGATGTTAGTTGTGAGATGATGTATTACGGAACGAGTAAAGAGACTTGCCAGTAACGAGATTGAACTAGGTATTGGATACCGACGATCGAATCTCGGGCAAGTAACATACCGATGACAAAGGGAACAACGTATGTTGTTATGCGGTCTGACCGATAAAGATCTTCGTAGAATATGTAGGAGCCAATATGGGCATCCAGGTCCCGCTATTGGTTATTGACCGGAGACGTGTCTCGGTCATGTCTACATTGTTCTCGAACCATAGGGTCCGCATGCTTAAGGTTTCGATGACAGTTATATTATGAGTTTATGAGTTTTGATGTACCGAAGGAGTTCGGAGTCCCGGATGATATCGGGGACATGACGAGGAGTCTCGAAATGGTCGAGACGTAAAGATTGATATATTGGAAGCCTATGTTTGTGTTGGGGAACGCAGTAATTTCAAAAAATTTCCTACGCACACGCAAGATCATGGTGATGCACAGCAACGAGAGGGAAGAGTGTTGTCTACGTACCAACGCAGACCGACTGCGGAAGCGATCACACAACGTAGAGGAAGTAGTCGTACGTCTTCTTCCCGATCCGACCGATCCAAGCACCGTTACTCCGGCACCTCCGAGTTCTTAGCACACGTTCAGCTCGATGACGTTCCTCGGGCTCCGATCCAGCAAAGCGTCGAGGAAGAGTTCCGTCAGCACGACGGCGTGATGACGATCTTGATGTACTACCGACGCAGGGCTTCGCCTAAGCACTACAACGGTACGATCGAGGTGGAATTTGGTGGCAGGGGGCACCGCACACGGCTAAGGAACGATCTCAAGGATCAAGTTGTGTGTCTATGGGGTGCCCCCTGCCCCCGTATATAAAGGCCAGGGGCAAGGGGGTCGGCCGGCTAGGAGGGAGGCGCAGGGAGGAGTCCCACTCCTACCGGGAGTAGGACTCCTTCCCCCAAATCCTATTCCTAGTAGGACTCTTCGGGAGAAAGAGAAGAGAGGGGGGCCGGCCCCTTCTCCTAGTCCTAATAGGACTAGGGAAGGGGGGTTCGGCCGGCTAGCTTGTGGGCTGCCCCTTCTCTCTTTTCCACTAAGGCCCAATAGGCCCATTTGCCTCCCGGGGGGTTCCGGTAACCCTCCCGGTAATCCGGTAAAATCCCGATTTCACCCGGAACACTTCCGGTGCCCAAACATAGGCTTCCAATATATCAATCTTTACGTCTCGACCATTTCGAGACTCCTCGTCATGTCCGTGATCTCATCCGGGACTCCGAACAACCTTCGGTACATCAAAATGCATAAACTCATAATAACTGTCATCGTAACGTTAAGCGTGCGGACCCTACGGTTCGAGAACAATGTAGACATGACCGAGACACGTCTCCGGTCAATAACCAATAGCGGGACCTGGATGCCCATATTGGCTCCTACATATTCTACGAAGATCTTTATCGGTCAGACCGCATAACAACATACGTTGTTCCCTTTGTCATCGGTATGTTACTTGCCCGAGATTCGATCGTCGGTATCCACTACCTAGTTCAATCTCGTTACCGGCAAGTCTCTTTACTCGTTCCGTAATACATCATCTCACAACTAACTTATTAGTTGCAGTGCTTGCAAGGCTTATGTGATGTGCATTACCGAGAGGGCCCAGAGATACCTCTCCGACAATCGGAGTGACAAACCCTAATCTCGAAATACGCCAACCCAACATCTACCATTGGAGACACCTGTAGTACTCCTTTATAATCACCCAGTTACGTTGTGACGTTTGGTAGTACCCAAAGTGTTCCTCCGGTAAACGGGAGTTGCATAATCTCATAGTTATAGGAACATGTATAAGTCATGAAGAAAGCAATAGCAACATACTAAACGATCGGGTGCTAAGCTAATGGAATGGGTCATGTCAATCAGATCATTCTACTAATGATGTGACCTCGTTAATCAAATAACAACCCCTTGTTCATGGTTAGGAAACATAACCATCTTTGATTAACGAGCTAGTCAAGTAGAGGCATACTAGTGACACTCTGTTGGTCTATGTATTCACACATGTATTATGTTTCCGGTTAATACAATTCTAGCATGAATAATAAACATTTATCATGATGTAAGGAAATAAATAATAACTTTATTATTGCCTCTAGGGCATATTTCCTTCAGTCTCCCACTTGCACTAGAGTCAATAATCTAGATTACACTGTAATGATTCTAACACCTATGGAGCCTTGGTGCTGATCATGTTTTGCTCGTGGAAGAGGCTTAGTCAACGGGTCTGCAACATTCAGATCCGTATGTATCTTGCAAATCTCTATGTCTCCCACCTGGACTAAATCCCGGATGGAGTTGAAGCGTCTCTTGATGTGTTTGGTTCTTTTGTGAAATCTGGATTCCTTTGCCAAGGCAATTGCACCAGTATTGTCACAGAAGATTTTCATTGGACCCGATGCACTAGGTATGACACCTAGATCGGATATGAACTCCTTCATCCAGACTCTTTCGTTTGCTGCTTCCGAAGCAGCTATGTACTCCGCTTCACATGTAGATCCCGCTACGACGCTTTGTTTAGAACTGCACCAACTGACAGCTCCACCGTTTAAAGTAAACACGTATCCGGTTTGTGATTTAGAATCGTCCGGATCAGTGTCAAAGCTTGCATCAACGTAACCTCTTACGGTGAGCTCTTTGTCACCTCCATATACGAGAAACATATCCTTAGTCCTTTTCAGGTATTTCAGGATGTTCTTGACCGCTGTCCAGTGATCCATTCCAGGATTACTTTGGTACCTCCCTGCTAAATTTATAGCAAGGCACACATCAGGTCTGGTACACAGCATTGCATACATGATAGAGCCTATGGCTGAAGCATAGGGAACATCTTTCATTTTCTCTCTATCTTCTGCAGTGGTCGGGCATTGAGTCTTACTCAACTTCACACCATGTAGCACAGGCAAGAACCCTTTCTTTGCTTGATCCATCTTGAACTTCTTCAAAATTTTGTCAAGGTATGTGCATTGTGAAAGTCCAATTAAGCGTTTTGATCTATCTCTATAGATCTTTATGCCTAATATGTATGCAGCTTCCCCGAGGTCTTTCATCGAAAAACTTTTATTCAAGTATCCCTTTATGCTATCCAGAAATTCTATATCATTTCCAATTAGCAATATGTCATCCACATATAATATCAGAAATGCTACAGAGCTCCCACTCACTTTCTTGTAAATACAGGCTTCTCCAAAAGTCTGTATAAAGCCAAATGCTTTGATCACACTATCAAGGCGTTTATTCCAACTCCGAGATGCTTGCACCAGTCCATAAATGGATCGCTGGAGTTTGCATACTTTGTTAGCTCCTTTTGGATCGACAAAACCATCTGGTTGTACCATATACAACTCTTCTTCCAGAAATCCATTCAGGAATGCAGTTTTGACATCCATTTGCCATATTTCATAATCATAAAATGCGGCAATTGCTAACATAATTCTGACGGACTTAAGCATCGCTACGGGTGAGAAGGTCTCATCGTAGTCAACCCCTTGAACTTGCCGAAAAACCTTTCGCGACAAGTCGAGCTTTATAGACAGTAACATTACCGTCAGCGTCAGTCTTTTTCTTGAAGATCCATTTATTCTCAATTGCTTGCCGATCATCGGGCAAGTCAACCAAAGTCCATACTTTGTTCTCATACATGGATCCCATCTCAGATTTCATGGCCTCAAGCCACTTTGCAGAATCTGGGCTCACCATCGCTTCTTCATAGTTCGTAGGTTCATCATGATCTAGCATCATGACTTCCAGAACTGGATTACCGTACCACTCTGGTGCGGATCTCACTCTGGTTGATCTACGTGGTTCAGTAGTATCTTGATCTGAAGCTTCGTGATCATCATCATTAGCTTCCTCACTGATTGGCATAGGTGTCGCAGAAACAGTTTTCTGTGATGTACTATTTTCCAATAAGGGAGCAGGTACAGTTACCTCGTCAAGTTCTACTTTCCTCCCACTCACTTCTTTCGAGAGAAACTCCTTCTCTAGAAATGATCCATTCTTAGCAACGAATGTCTTGCCTTCGGATCTGTGATAGAAGGTATACCCAACAGTTTCCTTTGGGTGTCCTATGAAGACACATTTCTCCGCTTTGGGTTCGAGCTTATCAGGTTGAAGCTTTTTCATATAAGCATCGCAGCCCCAAACTTTAAGAAACGACAACTTTGGTTTCTTGCCAAACCATAGTTCATGAGGCGTCGTCTCAACGGATTTTGATGGTGCCCTATTTAACGTGAATGCGGCCGTCTCTAAAGCATAACCCCAAAACGATAGCGGTAAATCAGTAAGAGACATCATAGATCGCACCATATCTAGTAAAGTACGATTACGACGTTCGGACACACCATTATGCTGTGGTGTTCCGGGTGGTGTGAGTTGCGAAACTATTCCACAATTTTTCAAATGTATACCAAACTCGTAACTCAAATATTCTCCTCCACGATCAGATCGTAGAAATTTTATTTTCTTGTTACGATGATTTTCAACTTCACTCTGAAATTCCTTGAACTTTTCAAATGTTTCAGACTTATGTTTCATTAAGTAGATATACCCATATCTGCTTAAATCATCTGTGAAGGTGAGAAAATAACGATATCCGCCGCGAGCCTCAATATTCATCGGACCACATACATCGGTATGTATGATTTCCAACAAATTTGTTGCTCTCTCCATAGTACCGGAGAACGGTGTTTTAGTCATCTTGCCTATGAGGCACGGTTCGCAAGTACCAAGTGATTCATAATCAAGTGATTCCAAAAGCCCATCAGTATGGAGTTTCTTCATGCGCTTTACACCGATATGACCTAAACGGCAGTGCCACAAATAAGTTGCACTATCATTATTAACTTTGCATCTTTTGGCTTCTACATTATGAATATGTGTATCACTATCTTCGAGATTCAACAAGAATAGACCACTCTTCAAAGGTGCATGACCATAAAAGATATTATTCATATAAGTAGAACAACCATTATTCTCTGATTTAAATGAATAACCGTCTCGCATTAAACAAGATCCAGATATAATGTTCATGCTCAACGCTGGCACCAAATAACAATTATTTAGGTCTAATATTAATCCCGAAGGCAGATGTAGAGGTAGCGTGCCGACCGCGATCACATCGACTTTGGAACCGTTTCCCACGCGCATCGTCACCTCGTCCTTTGCTAGTGTCCGCTTATTCCGTAGTCCCTGTTTCGAGTTGCAAATATTAGCAACAGAACCAGTATCAAATACCCAGGTGCTACTGCGAGCTCTAGTAAGGTACACATCAATAACATGTATATCACATATACCTCTGCTCACTTTGCCATCCTTCTTATCCGCCAAATACTTGGGGCAGTTCCGCTTCCAGTGACCAGTCTGCTTGCAGTAGAAGCACTCAGTTTCAGGCTTAGGTCCAGACTTGGGTTTCTTCTCCTGAGCAGCAACTTGCTTGCTGTTCTTCTTGAAGTTTCCCTTCTTCTTCCCTTTGCCCTTTTTCTTGAAACTAGTGGTTTTGTTAACCATCAATACTTGATGCTCCTTCTTGATTTCTACCTCCGCAGCTTTCAGCATTGCGAAGAGCTCGGGAATAGTCTTGTTCATCCCTTGCATATTATAGTTCATCACGAAGCTCTTGTAGCTTGGTGGCAGTGATTGGAGAATTCTGTCAATGACGCAGTCATCTGGAAGATTAACTCCCATCTGAATCAAGTGATTATTATACCCAGACATCTTGAGTATATGCTCACTGACAGAACTGTTCTCCTCCATCTTACAGCTATAGAACTTATTGGAGACTTCATATCTCTCAATTCGGGCATTTGCTTGAAATATTAACTTCAACTCCTGGAACATCTCATATGCTCCATGACGTTCAAAACGTCGTTGAAGTCCCGATTCTAAGCCGTAAAGCATGGCACACTGAACTATCGAGTAGTCATCAGCTTTGCTCTGCCAGACGTTCATAACATCTGGCGTTGCTCCAGCAGCAGGCCTGTCACCCAGCGGTGCTTCCAGGACGTAATTCTTCTGTGCAGCAATGAGGATAATCCTCAGGTTACGGACCCAGTCCGTGTAATTGCTACCATCATCTTTCAACTTTGCTTTCTCAAGGAACGCATTAAAATTCAACGGAACAATAGCACGAGCCATCTATCTACAAGCAACATAAACAAGCAAGATACTATCAGGTACTAAGTTCATGATAAGTTTAAGTTCAGTTAATCAAATTACTTAGGAACTCCCACTTAGATAGACATCCCTCTAATCCTCTAAGTGATCACGTGATCCAAATCAACTAAACCATAACCGATCATCACGTGAGATGGAGTAGTTTTCAATGGTGAACATCGTCATGTTGATCATATCTACTATATGATTCACGCTCGACCTTTCGGTCTCTGTGTTCCGAGGCCATATCTGCATATGCTAGGCTCGTCAAGTATAACCTGAGTATTCTGCGTGTGCAAAACTAGCTTGCACCCGTTGTAGATGGACGTAGAGCTTATCACACCCGATCATCACGTGGTGTCTGGGCACGACGAACTTTGGCAATGGTGCATACTCAGGGAGAACACTTCTTGATAATTTAGTGAGAGATCATCTTATAATGCTACCGTCAATCAAAGCAAGATAAGATGCATAAAAGGATAAACATCACATGCAATCAATATAAGTGATATGATATGGCCATCATCATCTTGTGCTTGTGATCTCCATCTCCGAAGCACCGTCATGATCACCATCGTCACCGGCGCGACACCTTGATCTCCATCGTAGCATCGTTGTCGTCTCGCCAATCTTATGCTTCCACGACTATTACTACCGTTTAGTAATCTAGTAAAGCATTACATCGCGATTGCATTGCATACAATAAAGCGACAACCATATGGCTCCTGCCAGTTGCCGATAACTTAGTTACAAAACATGATCATCTCATACAATAAAATCAGTATCATGCCTTGACCATATCACATCACAACATACCCTGCAAAAACAAGTTAGACGTCCTCTACTTTGTTGTTGCAAGTTTTACGTGGCTGCTACGGGCTTAAGTAAGAACTCATCTCACCTACGCATCAAAACCACAACGATAGTTCGTCAAATAGACTCCGTTTTAACCTTCTCAAGGACCGGGCGTAGTCACACTTGGTTCAACTAAAGTTGGAGAGACAGTCTTCTGCAAGCCATCTATGTGCAAAGCACGTCGAGGGAACCGGTCTCGCGTAAGAGTACGCGTAAGGTTGGTCCGGATCGTCTCAACCAACAATACCGCCGAACCAAAGTATGACATGCTGGTAGGCAGTATGACTTGTATCGCCCACAACTCACTTGTGTTCTACTCGTGCATATAACATCAAACCATAAAACCTAGGATCGGATGCCACTGTTGGGGAACGCAGTAATTTCAAAAAAAATCCTACGCACACGCAAGATCATGGTGATGCACAGCAACGAGAGGGGAGAGTGTTGTCTACGTACCAACGCAGACCGACTGCGGAAGCGATCACACAATGTAGAGGAAGTAGTCGTACGTCTTCTTCCCGATCCGACCGATCCAAGCACCGTTACTCCGGCACCTCCGAGTTCTTAGCACACGTTCAGCTCGATGACGTTCCTCGGGCTCCGATCCAGCAAAGCGTCGAGGAAGAGTTCCGTCAGCACGACGGCGTGATGACGATCTTGATGTACTACCGACGCAGGGCTTCGCCTAAGCACTACAACGGTACGATCGAGGTGGAATTTGGTGGCAGGGGGCACCGCACACGGCTAAGGAACGATCTCAAGGATCAAGTTGTGTGTCTATGGGGTGCCCCCTGCCCCCGTATATAAAGGCCAGGGGCAAGGGGGTCGGCCGGCTAGGAGGGAGGCGCAGGGAGGAGTCCCACTCCTACCGGGAGTAGGACTCCTTCCCCCAAATCCTATTCCTAGTAGGACTCTTCGGGAGAAAGAGAAGAGAGGGGGGCCGACCCCTTCTCCTAGTCCTAATAGGACTATGGAAGGGGGGTTCGGCCGGCTAGCTTGTGGGCTGCCCCTTCTCTCTTTTCCACTAAGGCCCAATAGGCCCATTTGCCTCCCGGGGGGTTCCGGTAACCCTCCCGGTAATCCGGTAAAATCCCGATTTCACCCGGAACACTTCCGGTGCCCAAACATAGGCTTCCAATATATCAATCTTTACGTCTCGACCATTTCGAGACTCCTCGTCATGTCCATGATCTCATCCGGGACTCCGAACAACCTTTGGTACATCAAAATGCATAAACTCATAATAACTGTCATCGTAACGTTAAGCGTGCGGACCCTACGGTTCGAGAACAATGTAGACATGACCGAGACACGTCTCCGGTCAATAACCAATAGCGGGACCTGGATGCCCATATTGGCTCCTACATATTCTACGAAGATCTTTATCGGTCAGACCGCATAACAACATACGTTGTTCCCTTTGTCATCGGTATGTTACTTGCCCGAGATTCGATCGTCGGTATCCAATACCTAGTTCAATCTCGTTACCGGCAAGTCTCTTTACTCGTTCCGTAATACATCATCTCACAACTAACTTATTAGTTGCAGTGCTTGCAAGGCTTATGTGATGTGCATTACCGAGAGGGCCCAGAGATACCTCTCCGACAATCGGAGTGACAAACCCTAATCTCGAAATACGCCAACCCAACATCTACCATTGGAGACACCTGTAGTACTCCTTTATAATCACCCAGTTACGTTGTGACGTTTGGTAGTACCCAAAGTGTTCCTCCGGTAAACGGGAGTTGCATAATCTCATAGTTATAGGAACATGTATAAGTCATGAAGAAAGCAATAGCAACATACTAAACGATCGGGTGCTAAGCTAATGGAATGGGTCATGTCAATCAGATCATTCTACTAATGATGTGACCTCGTTAATCAAATAACAACCCCTTGTTCATGGTTAGGAAACATAACCATCTTTGATTAACGAGCTAGTCAAGTAGAGGCATACTAGTGACACTCTGTTGGTCTATGTATTCACACATGTATTATGTTTCCGGTTAATACAATTCTAGCATGAATAATAAACATTTATCATGATGTAAGGAAATAAATAATAACTTTATTATTGCCTCTAGGGCATATTTCCTTCAGTTTGGACATCGGAAGTGTTCCGGGTGAAATCGGGATTTTACCGGATTACCGGGAGGGTTACCGGAACCCCCCGGGAGCCAAATGGGCCAACATGGGCCTTAGTGGAAAGGTGAGAGGGCAGCCCACATAGGGCTGCGCCTCCCCCCTCTCCCTAGTCCTATTAGGACTAGGAGAGGGGCCGGCCACCTCTCTCTTTCACTTCCCCTTTAAGGAATCCTAGTTGGACTAGGATTGGAGGGGGGAGTCCTACTCCCGGTAGGAGTAGGACTCCTCCTGCGCCTCCCTCCTTTGGCCGGCCAGCCTCCCCCCTCCATCCTTTATATACGGGGGCAGGGGACACCCCAAGACACACAAGTTGATCCTTGAGATCGTTCCTTAGCCGTGTGCGGTGCCCCCTGCCACCAAATTCCACCTCGATCATACCGTTGTAGTGCTTAGGCGAAGCCCTGCGTCGGTAGTACATCAAGATCGTCACCACGCCGTCGTGCTGACGGAACTCCTCCCCGAAGCTTTGCTGGATCGGAGCCCGGGGATCATCATCGAGCTGTACGTGTGCTAAGAACTCGGAGGTGCCGGAGTAACGGTGCTTGGATCGGTCGGATCGGGAAGAAGACGTACGACTACTTCCTCTATGTTGTGTGATCGCTTCCGCAGTCGGTCTGCGTTGGAACGTACACAACACTCTCCCCTCTCGTTGCTATGCATCACCATGATCTTGCGTGTGCGTAGGAAATTTTTTGAAATTACTACGTTCCCCAACAGTGGCATCCGAGCCTAGGTTTTATGGTTTGATGTTATTTGCATGAGTAGAACACAAGTGAGTTGTGGGCGATACAAGTCATACTGCCTACCAGCATGTCATACTTTGGTTCGGCGGTATTGTTGGACGAGACGATCCGGACCAACATTACGCGTACTCTTACGCGAGACCGGTTCCCTCGACGTGCTTTGCACATAGATGGCTTGCGGAAGACTGTCTCTCCAACTTTAGTTGAACCAAGTGTGACTACGCCCGGTCCTTGAGAAGGTTAAAACGGAGTCTATTTGACGAACTATCGTTGTGGTTTTGATGCGTAGGTGAGATGAGTTCTTACTTAAGCCCGTAGCAGCCACGTAAAACTTGCAACAACAAAGTAGAGGACGTCTAACTTGTTTTTGCAGGGCATGTTGTGATGTGATATGGTCAAGGCATGATGCTGATTTTATTGTATGAGATGATCATGTTTTGTAACCGAGTTATCGGCAACTGGCAGGAGCCATATGGTTGTCGCCTTATTGTATGCAATGCAATCGCGATGTAATGCTTTACTTTATTACTAAGCAGTAGTGATAGTCTTGGAAGCATAAGATTGGCGAGA
Organism: Triticum monococcum; assembly: GCA_034509565.1. Lineage (NCBI taxonomy): Eukaryota > Viridiplantae > Streptophyta > Magnoliopsida > Poales > Poaceae > Triticum > Triticum monococcum. The sequence continues at coordinate 67,998,136 of CM067843.1, read as the reverse complement.
CGACAACGATGCTACGATGGAGATCAAGGTGTCGCGCCGGTGACGATGGTGATCATGACGGTGCTTCGGAGATGGAGATCACAAGCACACGATGATGATGGCCATATCATATCACTTATATTGATTGCATGTGATGTTTATCCTTTTATGCATCTTATCTTGCTTTGATTGACGGTAGCATTATAAGATGATCTCTCACTAAATTATCAAGAAGTGTTCTCCCTGAGTATGCACCGTTGCCAAAGTTCGTCGTGCCCAGACACCACGTGATGATCGGGTGTGATAAGCTCTACGTCCATCTACAACGGGTGCAAGCCAGTTTTGCACACGCAGAATACTCAGGTTAAACTTGACGAGCCTAGCATATGCAGATATGGCCTCGGAACACAGAGACCGAAAGGTCGAGCGTGAATCATATAGTAGATATGATCAACATGACGATGTTCACCATTGAAAACTACTCCATCTCACGTGATGATCGGTTATGGTTTAGTTGATTTGGATCACGTGATCACTTAGAGGATTAGAGGGATATCTATCTAAGTGGGAGTTCTTAAGTAATATGATTAATTGAACTTTAATTTATCATGAACTTAGTCCTGGTAGTATTTTGCAAATTATGTTGTAGATCAATAGCTCGCGTTGTTGCTTCCCTGTGTTTATTTTTGATATGTTCCTAGAGAAAATTGTGTTGAAATATGTTAGTAGCAATGATGCGGATTGGATCCGTGATCTGAGGTTTATCCTCATTGCTGCACAGAAGAATTATGTCCTTGATGCACCGCTAGGTGACAGACCTATTGCAGGAGCAGATGCAGACGTTATGAACGTTTGGCTAGCTCAATATGATGACTACTTGATAGTTTAGTGCACCATGCTTAACAGCTTAGAATCGGGACTTCAAAGACGTTTGGAACGTCATGGAGCATATGAGATGTTCCAGGAGTTGAAGTTAATATTTCAAGCAAATGCCCGAATTGAGAGATATGAAGTCTCCAACAAGTTCTATAGCTAAAAGATGGAGGAGAATCGCTCAACTAGTGAGCATGTGCTCAGATTGTCTGGGTACTACAATCACTTGAATCAAGTGGGAGTTAATCTTCCAGATAAGATAGTGATTGACAGAATTCTCTAGTCACCATCACCAAGTTAGTAGAACTTCGTGATGAACTATAATATGCAAGGGATAACGGAAACAACTCCCAAGCTCTCCGTGATGCTGAAATCAACGAAGGTAGAAATCAAGAAAAACATCAAGTGTTGATGGTTGACAAGACCACTAGTTTCAAGAAAAGGGCAAAGGGAAGAAGGGGAACTTCAAGAAGAATGGCAAGCAAGTTGCTGCTCAAGTGAAGAAGCCCAAGTCTGATCCTAAGCCTGAGACTAAGTGCTTCTACTGCAAAGGGACTGGTCACTAGAAGCGGAACTACCCCAAGTGATTGGCGGATAAGAAGGATGGCAAAGTGAACATAAGTATATTTGATATACATGTTATTGATGTGTACTTTACTAGTGTTTATAGCAAACCCTCAGTATTTGATACTAGTTCAGTTGCTAAGATTAGTAACTCGAAACGGGAGTTGCAGAATAAACAGAGACTAGTTAAGGGTGAAGTGACGATGTGTGTTGGAAGTGGTTCCAAGATTGATATGATCATCATCGCACACTCCCCATAACTTCGGGATTAGTGTTGAACCTAAATAAGTGTTATTTGGTGTTTGCATTGAGCATGAATATGATTTGATCATGTTTATTGCAATATGGTTATTCATTAAAGTCAGAGAATAATTGTTGTTCTGTTTACATGAATAAAACCTTCGATGGTCATACACCCAATGAAACAAGTTCGTTGGATCTCGATCGTAGTGATACACATATTGAAACCAAAAGATGCAAAGTTAATAATGATAGTGCAACTTATTTGTGGCACTGCCGTTTAGGTCATATTGGTATAAAGCGCATGAAGAAACTCCATGCTGATGGGCTTTCGGAATCACTTGATTATGAATCACTTGATGCTTGTGAACCATGCCTTTTGGGCAAGATGACTAAAACGCCGTTCTTCGGAACAATGGAGCGAGCAACAGATTTGTTGGAAATCATACATACTGATGTATGTGGTCCGATGAATATTGAGGCTCGCAACAGGTATCATTATTTTCTGATCTTCACAGATGATTTAAGCAGATATGAGTATATCTACTTGATGAAACATAAGTCTGAAACATTTGAAAAGTTCAAAGAATTTCAGAGTGAAGTGAAAAATCATCGTGACAAGAAAATAAAGTTTCTACGATCTGATCGCGGAGACAAATATTTGAGTTACGAGTTTGGTCTTCAGTTAAAAACAATGTGAAATAGTTTCACTACGCACGCCACCTGGAACACCACAACATAATGGTGTGTCCAAACGTCATAACCGTACTTTATTGGATATAGTGCAATCTAGGATGTATCTTACCGATCTACCACTATCGTTTTGGGGTTATGCATTAGAGACAGCTGCATTCACGTTAAATAGGGCACCATCTAAATCCGTTGAGACGACGCCTTATGAACTATGGTTTGGCAAGAAACCAAAGTTGTCGTTTCTTAAAGTTTGGGGCTGCGATGCTTATGTGAAAAAGCTTCAACCTGATAAGCTCGAACCCAAAGCGGAGAAATGTGTCTTCATAGGATACCCAAAGGAAACTGTTGGGTATACCTTCTATCACAGATCCGAAGGCAAGACATTCGTTGCTAAGAATGGATCATTTCTAGAGAAGGAGTTTCTCTCGAAAGAAGTGAGTGGGAGGAAAGTAGAACTTGACGAGGTAACTGTACCTGCTCCCTTATTGGAAAATAGTACATCACAGAAAACTGTTTCTGCGACACCTATACCAATTAGTGAGGAAGCTAATGATGATGATCATGAAACTTCAGGGCAAGATACTACTGAACCACGTAGATCAACCAGAGTGAGATCCGCACCAGAGTGGTACGGTAATCCAGTTCTGGAAGTCATGCTGCTAGATCATGATGAACCTACAAACTATGAAGAAGCGATGGTGAGCCCAGATTCCACAAAGTGGCTTGAGGCCATGAAATCTGAGATGGGATTCATGTATGAAAACAAAGTATGGACTTTGGTTGACTTGCCCGATGATCGGCAAGCCATAGAAAATAAATGGATCTTCAAGAGGAAGACGGACGTTGATAGTAGTGTTACTATCTACAAAGCTAGAATTGTCGCAAAAGGTTTTCGACAAGTTCAAAGTGTTGACTACGATGAGAGTTTCTCACTCGTATCTATGCTTAAGTCTGTCCGAATCATGTTAGTAATTGCCGCATTTTATGAAATCTGGCAAATGGATAAACAAAACTGCATTCCTTAATGGATTTATTAAAGAAGAGTTGTATATGATGCAACAGAAGGTTTTGTCAATCCGAAAGGTGCTAACAAAATGTGCAAGCTCCAGCGATCCATCTGTGGACTGGTGCAAGCATCTCGGAGTTGGAATATACGCTTTGATGAGTTGATCAAAGCATATAGTTTTATGCAGACTTGCAATGAAGCATGTATTTACAAGAAAGTGAGTGGGAGCACTACAACATTTCTGATAAGTATATGTGAATGACATATTGTTGATCGGAAATAATGTAGAATTATTCTGTAAAGCATAAAGGAGTTTTTCAAAGAAAGACTTCGATGAAGCTGCTTACATATTGAGCTTCAAGATCTATAGAGATAGATCAAGACGCTTGAGAAGTTTTTTCAATGAGTACATACCTTAAACAAGATTTTGAAGTAGTTCAAAATGGAACAGTCAAAGAAAGAGTTCTTGCCTGTGTTACAAGGTGTGAAATTGAGTAAGACTCAAAACCCGACCACGGCAGAAGATAGAAAGAGAATGAAAGTCATTCCCTATGCCTTGGCCATAGGTTCTATAAAGTATGCCATGCTGTGTACCAGATCTATTGTATACCCTACACTGATTCTGGTAAGGGAGTACAATAGTGATCTAGGAGTAGATCACTGGACAGCGGTCAGAATTATCCTTAGTGAAATAAGGATATGTTTCTCGATTATGGACGTGACAAAAAGGTTCGTCGTAAAGGGTTACGTCGATGCAAGTTTTTGACATTGATCTAGATGAATCTAAAGTCTCAATCTGGATACATATTGAAAGTGGGAGCAATTAGCTAGAGTAGCTCCGTGTAGAGCATTGTAGACATAGAACTTGCAAAATACTTACGGATCTGAATGTGACAGACCCGTTGACTAAGATTTTCTCACAAGCAAAACATGATCACACCTTAGTACTCTTTGGGGTTAATCACATAGCGATGTGAACTAGATTACTAAATCCAGTAAACCCTTTGGGTGTTGGTCACATGGCGATGTGAACTATGGGTGTTAATCACATGGTGATGTGAACTGTTGCTGTTAAATCACATGACGATGTGAACTAGATTATTAACTCTAGTGCAAGTGGGAGACTGAAGGAAATATGCCCTGGAGGCAATAATAAAGTTATTATTTATTTCCTTATATCATGATAAATGTTTATTATTCATGCTAGAATTGTATTAACCGGAAACATAATACATGTGTGAATACATAGACAAACAGAGTGTCACTAGTATGCCTCTACTAGACTAGCTCGTTAATCAAAGATGGTTATGTTTCCTAACCATGAACAAAGAGTTGTTATTTGATTAACGAGGTCACATCATTAGTTGAATGATCTGATTGACATGATCCATTCCATTAGCTTAGCACCCGATCGTTTAGTATGTTGCTATTGCTTTTCTTCATGACTTATACATGTTCCTATGACTATGAGATTATGCAACTCCCGTTTACCGGAGGAACACTTTGGGTGCTACCAAACGTCACAACGTAAATGGGTGATTATAAAGGAGCATTACAGGTGTCTCCAAAGGTACACGTTGGGTTGGCGTATTTCGAGATTAGGATTTGTCACTCCGATTGTCGGAGAGGTATCTCTGGGCCCTCTCGGTAATACACATCACATAAGCCTTGCAAGCATTATAACTAAGATGTTAGTTGTGAGATGATGTATTACGGAACGAGTAAAGAGACTTGCCAGTAACGAGATTGAACTAGGTATTGGATACCGACGATCGAATCTCGGGCAAGTAACATACTGATGACAAAGGGAACAACGTATGTTGTTATGCGGTCTGACCGATAAAGATCTTCGTAGAATATGTAGGAGCCAATATGGGCATCCAGGTCCCGCTATTGGTTATTAACCGGAGACGTGTCTCGGTCATGTCTACATTGTTCTCGAACCGTAGGGTCCGCACGCTTAAGGTTTCGATGATAGTTATATTATGAGTTTATGAGTTTTGATGTACCTAAGGAGTTCGGAGTCCCGGATGAGATCGGGGACATGACGAGGAGTCTCGAAATGGTCGAGACGTAAAGATTGATATATTGGAAGCCTATGTTTGGACATCGGAAGTGTTCCGGGTGAAATCGGGATTTTACCGGATTACCGGGAGGGTTACTGGAACCCCCCGGGAGCCAAATGAGCCAACATGGGCCTTAGTGGAAAGGTGAGAGGGCAGCCCACATAGGGCTGCGCCTCCCCCCCCCCTCTCCCTAGTCCTATTAGGACTAGGAGAGGGGCCGGCCACCTCTCTCTTTCACTTCCCCTTTAAGGAATCCTAGTTGGACTAGGATTGGAGGGGGGAGTCCTACTCCCGGTAGGAGTAGGACTCCTCCTGCGCCTCCCTCCTTTGGCCGGCCAGCCTCCCCCCTCCATCCTTTATATACGGGGGCAGGGGACACCCCAAGACACACAAGTTGATCCTTGAGATCGTTCCTTAGCGGTGTGCGGTGCCCCCTGCCACCAAATTCCACCTCGATCATACCGTTGTAGTGCTTAGGCGAAGCCCTGCGTTGGTAGTACATCAAGATCGTCACCATGCCGTCGTGCTGACGGAACTCCTCCCCGAAGCTTTGCTGGATCGGAGCCCGGGGATCGTCATCGAGCTGTACGTGTGCTAAGAACTCAGAGGTGCCGGAGTAACGGTGCTTGGATCGGTCGGATCGGGAAGAAGACGTACGACTACTTCCTCTACGTTGTGTGATCGCTTCCGCAGTCGGTCTGCGTTGGTACATAGACAACACTCTCCCCTCTCGTTGCTATGCATCACCATGATCTTGCGTGTGCGTAGGAATTTTTTTGAAATTACTACGTTCCCCAACACCAAGTACCGAACGCACGGCACCTCCGAGTTCAGCACATGCTCAGATCGATGACGTCCCACGAACACCGATCCAGCAAAGCTTCACGGAAGAGTTCCGTCAGCACGATGGCGTGATGCCGATGATGATGTTGCTACCGATGCAGGGCTTCACCTAAGCACCGCTACGATATGACCGAGGTGGATTATGGTGGAGGGGGCACCGCACACGGCTTGGAACAATCAACTTGTGTGTCTATGGGGTGCCCCCTGGCCGCGTATATAAAGGAGCAAGGGAAGGAGGCCGGCGGCCTCATAGGGTGCGCCCCAAGGGGGAATCCTACTCCTACTAGGAGTAGGTTCCCCCTTTCCTAGTCCAACAAGGAGGGGAAGGAAAGAGGAGGAGAGGAGAAGGAAAGAGGGGGCCGGCCCCCAAAGCCCTAAACCAATTCGGTTTGGGCCTAGGGGGTGCACTCCACACTTCCTTGTTGCCCTCTATTTCCACTAAAGCCCACGAAGGCCCATTGACCCTCCCGGTGAATTCCCGTAACTCTCCGGTACTCCGAAAAACACCCGAATCACTCGGAACCTTTCCGATGTCTGAATATAGTCGTCCAACATATTGATCTTTACGTCTCAACCATTTCGAGAATCCTCGTCATGTCCCCGGTCTCATCCGAGACTCCGAACTACCTTCGGTACATCAAAACACATAAACTCATAATACTGATCGTCACCGAACGTTAAGCGTGCGGACCCTATGGGTTCGAGAACTATGTAGACATGACCGAGACTCATCTCTAGTCAGTAACCAATAGCGGAACCTGGATACTCATATTGGCTCCTACATATTCTACGAAGATCTTTATCGGTAGTATTCGAGAGTTGCATAATCTCATAGTCAGAGAAACATGTATAAGTCATGAAGAAAGCAGTAGCAACAAACTAAATGATCATCGTGCTAAGCTAATGAAATGGGTCAAGTCAATCACATTATTCTCCTAATTATGTGATCCCGTTTATCAAATGACAACTCATGTTTATGGTTAGAAAACATAACCATCTTTAACCAACGAGCTAGTCAAGTAGAGGCATACTAGTGACACTCTGTTTGTCTATGTATTTACACACGTAGTTTCCGGTTAATATAATTCTAGCATGAATAATAAACATTTATCATGATATAAGGAAATAAATAATAACTTTATTATTGCCTTTAGGAGATATTTCCTTCAGATTCCACCCTGATGAGTGGTGGGGAAGCGAGCTGCCCTTTGTGCTGAAGCATATACCTCCGAGGCTTCCGGCAGTCCGGTGGTCGGGTTGCCACAGCCGACCATAGATTAGTGTAGTGTATCGGTGTCGTGGAGTGTAGCTCCGCGCGACCGTACATGCACAAAGTTATACCTTTTAGTTAAAATATTTACCTAATATTAACGGAAGGAACGTTTCTCCACTTTTGTTCGTCTCATAAGTGTTTCGTACGTTGTCATCTTAGAAGTTTGTATGTCATCTGTTTTTTTTTCAAAAAGAAAAAAATATGTACAAAGACAGACTCAAACCATGGTCATGAAGAAAGCAGTAGCAACGATCATCGTGCTAAGCTAACGAAATGGGTCAAGTCAATCACATTATTCTCCTAATTATGTGATTCCGTTTATCAAATGACAACTCATGTTTATGGTTAGAAAACATAACCATCTTTAACCAACGAGCTACTCAAGTAGAGGCATACTAGTAACACTCTGTTTGTCTATGTATTTACACACGTATTATGTTTCCGGTTAATATAATTCTAGCATGAATAATAAACATTTATCATGATATAAGGAAATAAATAATAACTTTATTATTGCCTTTAGGAGATATTTCCTTCAGATTCCACCCTGATAAGTGGTGGGGAAGCGGGCTGCCCTTTGTGCTGAAGCATATACCTCCGAGGCTCCCGGCAGTCCGGTGATCGGGTTGCCACAGCCGACCATAGATTAGTGTAGTGTATCCGTGTCGTGGAGTGTAGCTCCGCGCGACCGTACATGCACAAAGTTATACCTTTTAGTTAAAATATTTACCTAATATTAACGGAAGGAACGTTTCTCCACTTTTGTTCGTCTCATAAGTGTTTCGTACGTTGTCATCTCAGAAGTTTGTATGTCATCTGTTTTTTTTTTCAAAAAGAAAAAAAATATGTACAAAAACGGACTCAAACCATGGTCATGTGGAAAGAGGCACGCATGCATAATCATCTAGCCAACCCAACATCTATGAACGAGAAGCGGAAGTTCCCCTATTACTGAACCGATGGTAGCTCGCCTCGCTGCAGGCAGCAGTTTCGTCGGCCGGCCCATTTGAAAGGATGACGTCCCACCTAATTTTATTCTTTTGTTTGTAGTTTTTTGTTTCTATTTTTTCTCTTATGTTTTTTTTCATTTTCCTTTTTTCCTATTTAGGTTTTTATAGTATTCATCGCAATTTAAAAAAGTTTAATCATGTATTTGGAAAATGTTAAACATGTACAGAAATGTTTTTGATGTACAAGAAAAAACATACAATGTGTATTAAAAAAATTAGTGATCAAAAAATATATTTGAAGAAAATGTTAATCATGTATTTGAATTATATTAAACATACATAAAAAATGATTCCAGTGTATGTGAAATTTTACAATATGTATGAAAAAAGTGGACATCAATACATATATTTCATGAAATTTTAATCATGTATTTTTTTTTAAAAATAACCCGTATAATCTAATATTTCACATGTACACAAAAGATGTAGAATATGTAGAAAAAACTAGACATCATAACGTATATCTGAAAAGATGTTAATCATATATTATAAAAATGTTAAACATATATGAAAGTATGTACAATGTGTATTACAAAATGTAGACATGTGTTGAAAAAAAGTAGACATCAAACATTTATTTAAAAATGTAATTATATATTTGAAAAATGTTAAACATGTATAAAGAAATATTCCTGATATATACAAACAAATGCAAAATGTGTAAGAGAAAACATAAACAGTAAAACCTATATTAAAATGATGTTAACCAGGTATTTAAAAAATGGTAAGCATATGTAATAAAATTGTTCCTTATGTATAGTCAAAATGTACATTATGCATGAAAAAAGTAGACAAGTGTTGAAAAAATAAAAATGGAAAAATGATTAAAACATGAAAGGAAAAAAGTGAAGGAAATCATAAGTAAACAAAGGAAAAGATACTGAAATTGGAAGAATAAAATACGAAAAAGGAAAGCCGAAAAACTGAATAAAAACCAGGTTGCATGCAATGGGAAAAAACCAAAAAAATAAAAAATGTACAATGTTGGGCCAGCCCACTATTTCCTACGCGTAGGGGACTCCTTAGGAATCAGTAGGAGAGAGAAATAACCATCGCGGTCTTATTCTGGAAGAGAGTTTTCTTTCAGAAAAGAAAAAAAAATGTTCGCTCCACAAGCCCACTGAGTTTGTTTTGCCATTCCGTCATGCATTACTTGCCTTTTCTTCATCGGGCCGCACGTCCCTATTCTGGATGCGTTTTGACTTTTGACGATCAAAGCGTTCAACATCCAAACTGTTCTTGCTCTCACGTACAGAAATATATACTCCCGCACCGATGTGCTTCTATCTTGGGCGCCATCGGGGAGGAGCTCACCTCATTTGCCCCACTACCATCACTGGGTGGCATCATCCAGAGGCTGGTGTGCCGCGCTGGTGAATGTTCTGATGAACATGGTAATTTTCTTCTCCGTTGCAACGCACGGACATATGTGCTAGTATATTCAAAATATAGACATTTTCGTCTAGTTTATATGAAATCCAGCCATGTTTGCATGGATTTCGTTTGATTGGTTCGAACTGTTGTCAAAATGTATGCGTCTACGTTCGATGGTGCCTCCTGCATCTGTGACCGCGGGCTGGTCCCTCCTGTCTGCGGATGGATGCGGGAGGAAATTTACGATTCGGTGTTAGAGATGACCTAAGGGCGTCTCCACGCAAGCGTTCATAACAGACATCGTAAATGTCCACAGACATATAGGAGAGGGAGCCATGCAATGGTATCCTGCGCATTTTTCATAGTTGTCTGGTCCCATCCAATGGCATTCCCTGGTTTTTGAAGAGAGAAAGAGGGAAGAGAGGAGAGGACTTAGTGTGTGGGGCACATGGTGACTTTTGGTTCATCATCTGGATGTCCAGACTCCTTCATTGCTCTAGGAGATTTTCTTTCAATATAGTGAATTTCGGACTTGTAGTATGATACATGGACTTTTTTTGACAATGTGAATATATTAATATCGCGGAGATACCAATTACACCCAACATCTGCAACAACGGAATGCCATAAAGACATTACGGATGCACACAGCCAAATGACAAAAAAAGAAGAAAAAAAACCCCGCTACAGTGATGGTACATGGACATTTAAAAGACCATGTTGGATGATAAAAGCAGTCCGGACACTGTGATCCAAAAATATGCATAGATGCACTTTTAGGGTCTACTTTGAAGATGCCCTAAACCCACATAATGGCACGTCTAGAGTTTCTAAGGAGCACACCTTCCGGTTTGTAAAGACCACGCGTGTTCCTAGATTAACAGTTCAACTAATGTAATACGAGTTGTTTATCATTAGAAAGTAGGCCATTATAACTTTTTAATGGTACAATTTTTGTGATATATAAGCTATATTACATTGGTCAAATTCTCAATCAGGGACACAGATGAGTCTTCCAAACCAGGAGAGAGGGAGTATAACGAAGCGGTATTAGCAGATCTTCGCTTAGCACATGGGTGAATGGATCACCCAATTTTGCAAATGAACCCTCACTAACAAGTGCAAAATTGCCCCGAGTGACGAGTTTTACAACCAAATTCTATTTGACAAGTTTGTCAAAATAGGGGCACAATCATGCATGTCGCTAGTAGCTAAAGTCAGCCCAATTCGATGCTTCCCGTTATTCATTCATTGCGCCCCTGCAAAGACTTTTTTTAATTTCTGGTCTTATGTTTTTTTTCTCTGGGTTTGCCTTTCCAGTTTTAATGTCAGATGCCTAAAAATGTCGGTAGACCAGCGGCTAACAATATATTACACTCGTTGGTCAGCAAAAAAAGCAAGCCGTTAGGATTAAAAGAAATCAAACTACTGAAAATGCATGGAAATGAGACCCATCGGCCGTAAACACTAGTAGCCTGATATGTCCAGAAAAATGTTCAGTTTTAATGTCTTTGAAAGCAAAAGAAGCCAGCCGAGGCAGGGATTAAAAGAAACCAAACGGCAAAAAATGCACAGAATTGAAAATCCAACGGCCGCAAACACTAATAGCATTAGATGGTTTGGATGATGCACAATTTTAATATCTCTAGATATGATACGTATGGTAAAAAGCCCTAGAGATATACAAAGAAGTAAGAAAAAAAACTACTATTTGCTTTTTCATAGGAGAAATCTACATTTTGGCCACTAGAAAGAAGAAAAGTACAACTCTAGTAAGTCCCGGAGGGACAAAACATCGAGTCCGTCGTGGATCAGCTAAAGGCTAGCCCATAAAGGGAGGAGCTCGGTCGATTTGAACAAGGAGAGTAGACCGTTACGAACTCAGATTGATATAGTTAATTGTCTATATGTGGGCCCGACACTCGTTTTGTCCAACCGCCACAATTACATTGATCAAGATTTGTTTCCGATTGACATTGCAACTTACTAGACCAACGAGTAAGTTTGTACCCTTCTAGTTTCAAGTACTACAAAAGCTCGGCGCTATCCTATTGCCGACCGGTCGAGTTAACTAGTTCATACTTTCGTCCATTGTTGTATGACAAACTCATCAGCCGCGCTTGTGGCCGGTCAAGAAACCTCACTGTAGACATGTCTAATTTGATTGTCGTCGGCTTTTCAGTGGATGTAAGGGCAGCGATAACCTTCGATGGTCATCAACGCCAAGGCGCCAACCTAGCCAGTAGGACCAACTTCAAAACCGAAGGTAGAAACATGAATTGTATGAAATAAAATCTTGTTTTATACTAAAATGCAATAGGATATTCTAGTTTTTGTGGTCATAAAGAATTTTATACTAAAATTTTATACTTTATTGTACATAATTTAGCATATTGAGTGGTAATGAGTACATTTTTTATTACTTATTGGCATTACTTAAACATATAACAAAGTTGTTACATATTAGATTTAATGGTATTTGTTAAACAACCGTAACATATATTATTGAGAAAAACTTGTGTTGTGCTAGATTTAATTGTATTTTATAATAAAATTGTATTCTTCATTTATTTTTTGGCAATTGCGTCAAGTACATCTCGTGTATCATATTTATGATAGAAATGTCTAAAGCATTTGGCCTGAAAGTTATCACAATAGCTATTTTTAGTGTTTGATTAGGTAAGTACTTGTAGAGCATAAATTGAACCGTTGGCATGATTGTTTTAACTCTTCTTCCTAGTCAAATGTTTCTTGCAATTCAAGATAAGTTCAGTAATAAGCTAACAACACGATATTTGGTATTGAAATACGTTTAGTATTCACCGGCAAATAAAAAATGTAATGAATTTCGGAGGCACTTGTAGAGGATAAACTAACACCCAGTGTCTCTTCTCAAGTTGGACATTAATAGGTAGCCTTTCAAATATGTTCGATGGGAACATTTGCTCGATCTTATGCAGAGAAGAAGGTTCCCTTCGACGTGTTTTGATTGGTTGGCATGGTGTTCTAGGCAGCTAGCATGGTTGCATGAGAGATGTCTTTGTCAGGGGGATACTTGTGGCCGCTCTTGTTTGTTCTTGCTATTTATCTACTTCAAGACGTTCTAGACATGGCCATGGCCAATGTTGCCCTTGAAAGATTGCGAGGTCGGGATACTTGTCCCGGCACCTGTTTATACACAGACAATGCAACTTTTTTTTGTTGTGCCTGCTGATCCACTTATGCACATTCTAGACTTGTATGAAAAGATCCAGAGCTTGCTTTGGGTGGGTTAGGGCTATCTTTGCGATGATGTACATATGGATAGTTTCTATGATGTGACTACCATAGCAATGAAAGATTGCAATTGTTTGGTTCTCTCCTTGGATTGAGGGACACAAGCTGAAGGATATCATGACGTCCATTTTCGCAAGCTCTAAGTGCAAAAACCCGCAAAAAAACTCAAAAGTGCCAAAAGATCATTGCTAACAGAGCTTTGGAGCATAGCCACAGGATTAGCAACATCAATTTCAGCTTGGGTCTCTCGGCCCAACACATCAATTACTATTTGTTAATCTATGGGCCAAATTGCAAGACACCTACCTTAGCAACGACATTGTCCAGAACCTCACCACTTCGGGTAGGTACCCCGGTGTCGTCTGCATACTATACACAACTTGAGACAACTTATGTTTTGGTTTTCATCTTTTTTGTGCGGCTGACTGGTTGTAAGTGAAGAGGGTGGCTGAGTTGTAGCTATGTCAATTGTGTAAAACGGAAGGGAGTCAGCCGCACTTCTGTTGTTCAAGTGTACTCCCTCCGTTCGGAATTACTTGTCGCAGAAATGGATGTATCTAGGTGCATTTTGGTTGAGATTAAAGTTTGGCTATGCCTTGATGAGATCAATACCAAGCATTGCAATAAGTTCAAATCGGTCATGGATTGGTGGTGTTCCATGATCATCATCAATGGCATCATGCCCGTCGTTTCAAAAGGATACACCAAAGCTCATTTCAAAACTAACTGCCGATAGAAGCAGCTAATTCAAGACAATATATGAAGAGAAATAGGAAATGTGGCAATACATATAAATTCAGAGTCTCAGGTTAGCCGGCCAACTGTTCACTCCACCTGCACGGATTTTACATTGAAGATAGTATATACGCACGCATGCATACAAAAGTACTCCTCGGAATCAAAATATAAGACGCATTTATTTATTATTATTATTATTATTATTATTATTATTATTATTATTAAGAAAGACGTTTTTTGACGCTCAAAAAGCATCTTATATTTTGATACCGAGGTACAATACGTCAAACAGAAGGCCCGGCCTAGCTGTATACCAAATACAATGCGCATAGCGGGAAGCCTTCTTTGGCCGAAGGCAAGGAGACCACACTTGTGGACCAACTTGAGGTTGGATGGTTAGGAGGACAATAGTATCACTCGACCATCAGGTTCAAATTCCGATGCTTACATTATTTTTGTATTTATTTTAGGATTTCCGACGATGCGCGTTCAGTGGGAATAGACGTTCTCGTCGACTACGAGGCGCCTGTGGTGACTTGGTCAATCTTAAGATGATATGTCGGCTCAGTCTATCGCATGTACTCATATGGGTAGGGTCTGCGTATGTATTCATGCGGATGAGTGTATGCGTGTGTATATGAGCGCCTACGTATGCGTATGTACCGTGTTCTAAAGAAAAGGAAATCCTACTTTGGAAAAGATACTTTGCCTTGTGCCATATAAGAAAATGGAAGAAGAAAAAAGAAAGGCGTGGAGAAATCTTATCTGTATGTCGGCCGGCCACGGGAAAGAAGTAGAATACGAGTCCAACTAACAAGTCCGAGAGGGAGACGATCGAATGGATCGAGCTCGTGCAGATCGAGCATCAACAAAGCTTGGCCCACCCGGGAGAAGGAGCTCGCTCGATTGGAACAAGAAGAGGAGACGCTGACCGACCGACTCGGATCGACACATACGTTCGATCGCCTGCCGTCTAGCTTCCACGATCTCATCAGGTCATCGAGAGCGTACGTGAAGTCCTCGACGAGCACCACACCCCCGCCCACCGGTCGACTCCACCAAGAGCGAGCGCAGTTCCGGCGAGGGGACATGTCCGTCCGCCCATAAATACTGCGCAGCCCTTCTGGCGCTGGTGGGGCAGGGATGATCCTAGAAGAGCAGGCGCAGTCAAGTAGACGTCAAGCCAGGCAACAGCAACAGCTTCTGGACCTCAAGGCGGAGCTGAAGAAGCAGGAGCTGCGTCAACAAGCTGTGCAAGCGCAGGTCAACGTGCTGCTCAAGGAACGCAACGGGAGCTAATCAACCTGTACGATCTCCATTACACTTTTCAGGGATCTCCCTTACCTTGTTTAGTTTATTATGAACGGAATAAAATGATTGATATGTACTCGTGATTACTAGTCCCTTTTCTTTTTTTGACAGTTGTTTTTCCTTCCAGCCAATACCAGCGTCGGTATATCTTTGAAAAAATGGAACATATCAGGAAGCACGAAGTATCTCAAACATAATAAAATTACATCGAAATTCTAACACCACCAAACGACCAATACAGCCGCCAGAACAAGCCGCCGTCGCTCCCCTATCGGGCCCAGCTTGGCCTTGTCAGTGACAACCGAGTCTTCATACACGTGCCCCTAAGGACTGACACTCCAGAGCCGCAGTCGTCGCCATTGAACCCATTAATAGATCCAAATCAACTGACACCAAATCTCGCCACACGACGAGAAACACTAGCCTCACCGCCCGAAGGAGACATCAGAAATCTACGCCGAAGCCCCGACGACTATGTCCAGATGAACGAACTCGAAAGACAAAAGAAGCCATCCGTCCGAACGCCGCATCTGCGAGGACTAAGAAAACCTAACCTAAACTACCACTAGGAGAGGAGGCACCAGGATTCTTCTCTCCATCACCGATCGCTAAAACGGCAAGCAAAAAGGATGCGAATTCACGAGCTCATCGGTGAAGTTTCAAGAGGAAAGTTTGCCCTACCGTCAAGCGTTAGGGAAGGAACCTAGCTAAAGGCAAAGTAACATTCATTGTTTTATATCCGTAAAAGCATCTATAGCTGGGCATCTCAAATCGGCCTGACCGGTCATAAAATTTTGACCCAAATGGACACCTCAAACGAGTCTCGAACGCCCGGGCTAACCGACACTCCTCATGCTACCAGGCCACGCCATATTCGCACTGCCACGCGTTGCCACCCCACCCCGCTGACATGTGATGCTGCTCCGCCTCTATGTCCCGCTGATCACCGTCACACCAAAGTTCACGGCCGCATCACCGCTCACCCGTGTCACTGATCTGCGGGCCCTAGGTTTGTTTATTGAATAGAAAAAAAAGAAAATATGTTTTTTAGAGAGCTGTTGGAGTTGCCCTTGGATGTGCAATTTAGGTCACATCTAGATGTGCTTTAGCAAAACAATTAGAAAAGCATGTCTCCATAAACCAGAATACTGGGAAGCGCACAGAAATGATGGAACCGCTGATGCACCGGCGGGTGGACCTATCAAGCCAAATAACGGGTGCAAAAATGTGGCAAGAGGATACAGCACACTAGCTCAAAGCATCCGAAAGCACCGCAAGCGTACAGTAGGCACCAAAATGGGAAGGCTACAGCCATCATTCATTCACGCAGCCACTAAATTACACAATGCGCTCCCGAGTAAACCATTTTGAGGGGCAGCCAAAATTTATTACCCTATCGACACGCTGTGAAAGGCGAAACCACCTTTCTGAAACTCAGATGCAATCTTCCCGTCGCCGCGAAAATGCTGATCGCTACGCATTGTAAGAGTGAGGAGGTAAAGTGGAGAAATGCACAACACAAAGAAAAAAACGGTGTGGTCAATTGGGTCAGCTGCCTTTCTCAAGATTCTCAGCTTCTCGCCGCTGCCTCTCTTTCGCCTCCTCGCGTAATCTGTCCTCCTCTCGCCTCAACGCTTCGGCCGCCTCTTCCTCGGCCTCCTCTCGCTCCCTGCGCTCATCCTCCGCGTCCTCTCTTTCATCAAGATAATCAAACTCCTTTTCTGCAGCCATAGCCTTCACTATAGGATCCCGCAGCTCGGATATCAAACCTCCACCAACCTTGTACTCCTGCTCGTCGCCGACAAGGAATAGCCGCTGGTCAGGGCCTGTCGCCATCGGTATGTCAACAGCAAGCAGCTTCATGTCATACTGCAAACGAATTAGAGCAAGGTCAGAAAATTTGCTGTCATTGGGATAATAATACCATTCGTTTACTACTTTCCCAAGCAGGATGAGATCTTATGTTAGCTCTCTTCATATATGCAGTAGTATATAATACTAAAAGCAGTGATTTCTGGATGGCAGGGAATGGGGAAACACCAAAACTAACTATTTGAATACAAACGACCAGTCGATCATAATGTTGTATGACAGAAATATCATCTTTCTATGATAAACTTCGTTCATTTCTGCATAAGGGCTGCCAAAAAAAAAACTGACGTAAGCACAAGATTGTGCATTAAGTTTGAAGAGTAACCAACAATTTGGTGGAAATTTTCTTCACTTAACTCTACCTTTGGAATAAATTGTTCAAGTTTTCACTCACACACTAATGGTCCGGTACTTAATTATATGGTCCATGCGTAAGTACCAGACTGTTCAATCTGGAGGTACTGAAGTAGAGGTTGCTACAAAATAGAGAAGAACATTTTAAATACCTGTCCTTTTTTCTTCTTGACCTCAACACTTACAAGACCCTTTCTTTCTGATCCTTTGATGGGGAAGATAAGAAAGCACCGTTTGCCACCAACCCTAAATTTGAAGTCCTTTAGTTTAGGGCCTCCACCAGACATAACATATGCTCTGACATCAGTGCCAGCTAAGGGTGCACCCATCACTTCAAGGATTGCAGCAGATGTATTGAGCTTTGTCATTGCAATCCTGTAAACCTTGTCAGGATTTATGGTGAACCTTGCACGTGCGTACATGCCCTATGACAAACATAGACAAATGAAATCATTTAATTTCCCCAAAACCATCGCATCATCTGTCTAGCAAAGCTGCACAAAAAAGCCTAGATTGCCAACTATACCCTTCTATGAGTAATCAACATGATACTATAGCAGAGGATAAAACAAAAAAGGTGCAGAAGATAAAACAGAAGGTGCCACTGAAATTTTGTGATGAGCTATAACGTGCTGCAGGTGCAAGTAGACTACTTATTGTAACTTACCAGTTTACGAATTCACACACCCTAGTATTTTTACACTCTGTCGCTGCACCTCAGCAAACAAAATACTCTTCACCATAAACTTAATATGGACAAGGCCATGAGCACCCAAAAGTCAAGGGCTTCTATGTTTCAAGGGATTTTCTTAGCATTTGGAGGATGCAAACCACAATATTTTGATATTTAGGACTACAATCCGCAATATTTTCTATGACCTCCTCTGCTCTATTTCATAGCAAAATTTCCATCGTCTAACGCATCTTGAGAAGAATACTAGTTTTCTGATGGTGCAACCAAACATAATCTCAAGAGGGTGTGAAACTACAATCCTACATTGTCTCTATTCCTGCATTTTTTTCAATCATATGAATCAAAGAGGCCCAAATTACTGTAGCATCCATGCGGACCAAAAATGACATAAATATGAACGAGCGACGGTATTATAAGTATGCCTGTCCTGTACTCTGGTTTGTGATTAAACTTCTACTGACATTTTGAAACACAGCATAGGCCCTTGATTTGTTGCCCTACATGGTAAAGCACCATGTGCATACCAATTCTCAATGAATATCCACATAGTGGATTCTGATGCATCATCTATAATTAATGACAAAATTTACTTTATGAACAATAGAAAATTTTGTTTCTTGAGCAATCAAAGGTGCAAGTACAGAATGAAAGTAATGTGTCCTATGGTTTTCTGGAGGTGCAATCAAACATCATTTCAATCCCCTAGGACTCAAGAAGGCGTGATACCGTAATCCTACGTTTTCTCTATATTCCTATAAAAAAAATTCATGGTAATCAAAGAGGCCCAAATTACTCATGCGCACCAAAATGACAAGACACATGAACAGGCGACATTGTTATAAGCATGCCTATCCAGTACTTTGGCTTAGCAATTAACTGGCAGTGATATCTTGAAACAAGGTGTACACTCGATTTGTTGCGAGGGCAGTAGTTGCCAGGGCAATCAACCACTATCTAAGAACCCAGTACCAGTTCTCGATGGACATCCACTTGGTGAATCCTGATCGTTCCTCTATGTTTAAGAACAAACTGTATGAGTCAGTGCATTTACCCTACGAACAACAGACAGTGAATTTGGTTCTTAAGCAATCCAATGTATAAGTACAAAACGTAAGTAATGGCTGGTGGCAGCTCAGATGTAATGGTAAATCCAAAGGAAAAATATCTTCACACTGATAGCACGGTAATATGGTATGATCTGCACATTTCTAGCATGGGATGCCAGCCCATCGGGGTAAGTGGTCTCTTTTAGGAACAGTGTGGCAATTTTGGAAGCATGACATATACTGCACAGTTTGAAAGGGAAAAATACAGTGGCATTGCAATCCCTACGAAATGAACCGCCTAGAATAATATTGAAGGTTACCCAGAATACCTCACAAAGCTAGATTGTGAGCATAGCCCCGTGACGTTACTGGAATAGTTTCGCCATTTGTGCACTACTATATGTCCGCTAGTTAAACCTATCCGAGAAGTGCATTGTCTCGTACATTTTTGGGATAAGAGAAGTGCAACTTACAGCGAAGGCAACCATGGCGGTGGCGAGCGCGAGGAAGCCGTACTTGGCCATGCCCTCGGAGAGGCCGACGAAGGTGCTGGCGATGCCGAACATGACCCGCCAGAGCGCGATGCAGACGATGACGCCGCCGGCGCCGACGAGCAGCAGGTAGTTGCGCCGCCAGAAGGCCTCGACCTGCAGCCCCACGGCCTCCCGGTACCGCGCCGCGGCGTTCTTGGCCGCCTCCACCGGCCGCCCCAGCCCCTTCACCCCCTGCCCGAGCGGCGCGAGCTTCGCCCCGCCGCCGCCGCCGCCGCTCGCGAACTGCCTGACCCCGCCCACGAGCCGCTGCGCCGCCTTGTGCTGCTGCGGCAGGGCCGGAAGGCCGGGCCGCGCGGTGGTGAAGAAGCGGGAGGGGGAGGGGGCGGGAGGGGCGGGGAAGTGGCGGGGGATGGGGGTGGGAGGGGCGCGGGCGGAGGGGAAGGGGGTGGGGGTGGAGCGGAGGAGGAGGTGGCGGTGGACGGTGTGGAGGGCTCGCCGCGAGGAGGTGAGCGCGGCCGCCGCCATGGGGATCGAGATCGGGTTCGCACCTCGCGGCAGTGGTGGGGGAGGGGACGAAGGAGTCGATGGAAGGAAAGGGAGGATGGCTGGTCTGGTTAGACTCTACTGCCTCCACCAGGTTGGACTCACTAGAACAGAATTCTTTTTTTTTTTTCACGGTCCTCTGTGCCTATCTCATACGAACCTGGCTACTCCTCCCGTACGCGCGAGGCCCAGACCAGTGCCACGTCAGCGCGCGGGCTGGTCGAGCCGAACCGGTTAAAGCGGACGGGCGGCGCACCGGTAGACCAAAATTCCCCATTACCTCCCCAACCCTAAATCACAAAAATCCTCTCCTCTTCTCTCGACGGGCGGCGATAGCATGACGGGGAGCCCTGTTTCCGGCCCCGTCAACCGCGGCAAGGTTGGGTGTCGCACGCACGACGCCGGCGGTGCTATCGGTGGCTGGACGTGTGGCGCTGGGCGTGTGCTCCTCGCTCGCACGTACGCCGGCGATGGACGGGCTGCAGACTCGCGCACCCACGTGCTCCTGGCGACGGCAGTTGGAGACCGGCGGCGCTGCTCGACGTCCTCACGAAGACATGTCGCGTCAAGTTGACGGAGGTGGGCATCGAGGAGGCCTGCCCGCCATAATGTTGCTGATCTTCTCGCTGACGGCTTGGCTCGGCAGCCTGGACGACACTGGGCCTGGCGAGGCTGATGGCTCAATCTAAATTTCTAGTGAATTAGGATGCCACTATGTCAAGTAGAATATGCAATTTGCCAAACTGGCATGCTATATAATGAAATTTGTATGCTACCTTTTGCTGGGGAAGACCTGCGCCAAAGCATTGGTACACAAGTACTGTCGTTTTGCTGTTGATTTCCTTCTTGCTTCTCAACAAGCTAATACAGATATATGTTTGATCAGGACCTATGATACCATGCCTTATTCCGTATTGCTTTACTGTATAAAAATTGCTGGGAATTATAGCAAGTTTGGCGTCTTATTAATTTGTTTGGAAGTCCAGTAGTTGAGTACAAGGCATACTGAACTTCATTTAAATCATACATGTTTCTATGTTCTCATATAGAACAGACAAGGAGTAAAAATCATATGCCAAAATAATCTATTTTCTTACACACAATAGTTGAACAGAACAGGGGCTAACATGTTTTATACATTTCACAAAAGCATTCGTTTTAACAAGGTTTTCCTGATCATTACATGATCTTGAAAATAACATGATTAGTCTGACCAACATTTAACAGGTTGGTGAAGGCAAATAAAGGAGTTCTGCAACTTAACAAAAGAAAACACACAACACTCATGTGTCAAATGCTTATATCCTCTCCGCCCTAAATATATCAAACATGCTACTTTTTCTTGGTTTCTTAAAATCTGTCCTGGCCTGACTGAAGTAAGGTCTCTTTGGCACATGTTGCTGCTCCAAAGTGCTCTGCCTTGCTTGGCATTCATCCTGCCTTTGCTTCTCACTTGCCAACCTGAGATTTTCTTCCATGGCTTGTTTCTTTCCTTCCTCGGCTTGGGCTTGTGCTCTGTTCCATTCTTCTGCTTGTTTCTTTCTCTCTTCCCAATCTTGTGCCCTGGATGTATCTTGCTGCAGATTTTGCTTCTCCCATGCCTGCTGCCTTGAATTCTCCCCCTGAGCAAGATAATCTTTACAACCTCTAATTCTTTACTGCTCATCCTCTTGCATCATAATAAATTGCATTTCTTCTGCTCTCAGTGAATCTTCAGCTTTCTTTCTCTTTTTATCTGCAATTCTTTTCTTTTCTGCAGCCTTCGCCCTTTTTGCTTCTTCTGCTTGCATCTTTTAGCTTGTAGTGCATTCCTTTTGGCCTCTGCAAGTGCCTTCTTCTCCTGCTGCTCAACCAACCTCTTTCGTTTCTTTTCTTCAATTTCTTTTCTTTTTTCTTCAGCTGCCAACTGTTTTTCTCTCAGCACAGCTTTCTTTTTCTCCTCAATCTCTAACTTTTTTTGCTACAGCCTCTTGTTTGCTTTTCTCTGCAGCTTGCAAAATCTTTTGCCCTTCCTCTTTGATCTTGTTCAAAGCTGCATCAAACTTTGCCTGCTCTGCAATCTCTTTTTTTCCAGCTGCAAGTCTAAGTTTAGCCATTGCAAGCACCTCTCTTTTTCTATGAACATTTTCCTGTGATGTTGCAGTTGTTGGCTGAACAGGGGGTTGGCTTGGGACATTTTGTTCAATAAATGCTGATGGAGGTAAAGGGCGTGAATTAGGTGGTTCTATGATCTGGCTTGCAACATTTGTCTATAATAATTTAGGAAAATTAATTAGCTTGGAGTCATGAATTAGATGGTAGTAATAAAATTATGAAAACAATTAGATACCTCTTCCATTAATGTTGTAGTGACCTCAGCCTCGTAAATAGGTGGTTGTTGATGTAATAACCCCTCAGTTTGCATGTTCTGCTCCTGATTACAAAAACCATATAAATTAGTAAAGTTCTGGTTATGTAAAAAAAGCAATTTAGCATTAACGAGGTTGTACAATTATATTACCTGTCTCATGGCTTCATATTCTTCATCGGAGGAGGAAACTTCAGGTTCTGCTCTAACTTTCTTTTTTCTTACCCTCCTCTTGGGTTTTAGGCCTAATTTGAAATCTTTGCACCCACCTAGGTTATGCCCTGCAGCTCCACAATAGCTACAATGGATAATAGATCCACCTCTGCCAACTTTCCTCCCTGCCCTACTCTCTGTCTCTTCTGGTTGTCGTCGTCTATTCTTCGCCTTAGATCCACCTCTGCCAACTTTCCTCCCTGCCCTACCCTCTGTCTCTTCTGGTTGTTGTCGTCTATTCTTCGCCTTTCTTCCTTTTTTTCTTAATTTTGGGAGGAAGCACTTGTCTGCCATACATTTTTTCCCACTCACTCACATCTTTACATGGCAAGATTATTTTCTCGTAAGCCTTGCGGTAAGTCTCAATGGAGTAACATGGGTGGACCAATGTTTCAGGTGGAATATTGTCATATCTTGCAGCTGCAACTGCATGACAACACGGAATCCCAGTTAAATCCCACCTTCTGCAAGTGCATTTATACAACGTTATGTCCACACTGAACTGCCTGTTTTTGTCTTGCACTTCAAAAATGCCCAGTCTAGCAGGATCAACATGACATGTGGCTGCTGCATCAATATGTCTTTGCAACCTTTTTCTCACTTTAGGACATATGGTACCATGCCATTTCAGTGCCTCTAGTTTCTTACCATAATGTCTTCCCATTATTTGTCCTTTAATCCTTTGTATCATGGTTAATATGGGGAGTTCCCTTGCATCTAAAATATACCTATTGAACACTTCGCAATTGTTGTTCAATAGAACATTACACTTCGGAAAATCTTTTTGAAACGCCCTTACCCATGTTTCTGGGTCTAACTCCTCTAACCAATCATGAGCTTCCTTACTAAGAACTAGCATTCTGTCCATGTTCTCTCTAAACTGACCATGAGTAGTACTTCGAGCACATCTCCACAATTGATTCTTTAGCACTTCTCCTTTAAAGTTCTTTGTGAAATTCCGCCAGATATGTCTCACACAACACCTATGCTCTGAATCTTTAAATAGTTCTCTCACTGCCTTAATTAGACCCTGGATGTGAACAAATAAATTTAGTGCTAAATAATTACAAATTACAAATCATGTACTACAATATGAAGAAATGTAACCAAACTATCGAAGCATATATTACAACTGCAAGTGACTTACTTTTTGCTTGTCAGACATGACTGTCCAAAGTGAGGTGTCCATAATGCCAAGATCTTCTTTAAGAATAGTCAAGAACCATCTCCAACCTTCTGTGTTTTCAACTTGCACAACAAAACTCCACCAAACTGAGTTTTCAAATGACAACCATCTAAGAAAATTACAGGCCTACAAGCTGCAAGGAATCCCCTCTTGCATGCATCAAAAAAGAAGTAGCACTTCTGGAATTGGCCATCATCGGCAACTTGCAGCAAAAAAGTACTACCAGGATTTGACCTCCTTAACTCAGCTGCATAATCCCACAACATGTTGTACTGAGCAATATCATCACCATAAATAATGTCAAATGCTATTTTCCTTGCTCTCCAAAGCTTCTGCCTATGAACCTTCATGTTCCACTCTTCCTGCACCATTGCTCCAAAATCCTTCAAAGAAATCTTATCATCTGCTCTGACCTTGTCAACATACTTTGCAGCAATGTATCTAGCAGTGAACGCTTTAACACTCCACTTCTTTGTGCATGTGTGCTCATCTTTAAATGTTTTAACCTGAATTCCCTTGGTTCTATTGTCAAACGAAGCATATAAATACCAAGGGCAACCACCATTGCACACAGCTCCAATCCTTGTCTTGTCATTCTTGGGAAATGTTATTTGCAGCCTCTCCTTGCAACTATACTCCCTAATGGCCCGTCTGATCAGTGCAATAGATGGGAAAACCTGCCCCACATAGAACTTGGGCTCCTTCAAATCAACTCCAGTAAAATGTTTGAAATTGAATTTAATGTCATCATCATCATCCGATTCAGGCAGATCAAGACTATCATCTTCGGAGTTTAGATCTTCTGCTAGCTCCTTCCCTGTCCTTGTCCCTTTCTTCTCATCGCCGACAACTTTTCCATCCTCATTGATCAAATCATCGTCACCATCATTGAGGTCATAGTCACTGTCAATTATTTCTGGATATAATCTGAGTCTTCGCTATCATCTTCACTACATAACTCCTCCTCTACCTTCGATGTCCCTCTTCTGCTCCTCCTGCTTGTGCCTTCTACATTTTCCTCACATGCAAATGACATGGAAGCACTGTTGTCCCCAACAAGTACAATGCTTTGCCCCTCTAAAGCACTGCCATTTATCTTGGTCTTCATAGGCCTAATAACATCACGTGCATGTGTACATGGATTTGCTAACACATCATCCCATCCTCCTCCACCAGAAGCAGCATCATGAACAAGATACAACATCAGGTATTTGTGCCCTTCTCTAACTAGCTTGCTAATGCATTTTATGTCATTATTGCTTGCAACCAACCTGAGCCCATCTTCATTCATTTGCATCCCAGGCATCAGCAAATAGATTTGAATTCTTCTTGAAGTCTCATAACCCACCTTCTCTACTAATACATACAACATTTCCATACAAGCAACACTACTGTCACAGTAATCATAGCAGACCTTGCGACCATTGAGATATGATAGATTACCACCAGTGCCCGTGAAAAATCCACCATGGATGAACTCAATGGTACAGAAATCAATGCCTCCATCTGTTAAACCAAAAAAAGTTCAAAGTTTAGCCATCGGACATCAAACCCTAATCATCTGTGTTAACCCTAAGCAAATGTGTGCCTAAATCACCTAAATTGTATCGTAGAACGCACCAAAATGACGGAATAGATGCAAATCAAGGTAGTAACATGTCTAATCCAGCCATGGTGATCGAATCTTACCGTACATGGGTACGGGGGCACCGTCGTGCCGCCGTATAGGATCATATGCCGCCATTCACGGCGGGCAACGACAATTTCGTCACCGCCGTGTGAGCTCCCACCGGTACGAACGCCTCTCGTCGCCTAGATGTCGCCGATCACCTGCGCCGCCATACGTCGTCGTCGCCAGGAGGATGAGATGAAGACGAAAGGGGCAACTGACGCACTCAGCTGGGCAGGGGCGATTCGAAAATTACCAATTGAACCGGTGCGGTCGACCAGCCCGCGTGATGATGTGGCGCTTGTCCAGCCTGGTTCGTAGGTTGATACGTCCGGATGACCGTTTTGGAGCGTATCTGCGTATATGAGGACTGTATTGAAGCAATTCACGAGTGCCAAGACCGTCATGTTACGCGCCAGATAGTACAGGTACCATAGTTGTAATTATCTCTTTTTTTCATTTTTGATGCCAAGACCGTCATGTTACGCGCCAGATAGTACAGGTACCATAGTTGCAATTATCTCTTTTTTTCATTTTTGTTACGGGAAAGTGGTTTGGGAGGGGACCATGGCTGGCCCGGTTCTTTTGCCAGAATCTGAGGTTTCTCCTAGAATCCGACCCCTACCCAGCTTCCCAGATTCTGACAAAAGAACTGGGCCTAACTCGCCGGCCACCAACTCAGGCAACATTCGATAAGCGTATTCACTTTTCTCGGTACAAATTGTTGAAATACTCTGGTGCTCCCTCTCTAAACTAATATAAGATTATTTTAATAGTGATCTAAACGGTCGAAAATCCATCTCTGCACCCGAGCTCATATGCACCTACGCCGACGAAAAAAATCAAAACAAATACTAGAAAATTTTAAAAAATTCCAAATTTTTTGTGGGCAGTACAGAATTTGATGCGCGAGGCCCGCTTCAAATTTCAAGTCATTTGAACATCTGAGCATCTCTCAGCAAAAAAGACAAATTGTGGATCCGTAAAAATGTTTACTGTTTGTGTACTGTTTTGGCCAAATTTGTCTTTTTTCCTGAGAGCTGCTTAGATGTCCAATGACATGAAATTTGGAGCGGGCCTCACGCATCAAATTGTCTATGAAACAAAAAAAGATTGGATTTTAAATTTTTTTTTTTAAGAATTTGTTTCTAACCGGATGCAGATGAGTCTAGACACCGAAACGCCTTACTCTTTAAATGATCTTATATTATATTATTATAGTTTGTAGAGGGAGTATCATATGTTTAACTGGGATAACCTAAGTTTATGAAACGAAGGTCAATATTAGAGTAAGAAAATTGTGAGGAAAACGATATTGCTATTATAAAATGGGAGATTGCAAATCCGGCGCGCACTAGGTCGCCTATTTCACTCTAATCTCTCTTCTTTTTTTTGCGAAAAGTCCTTTTGTCCATTTTGAGCTCACTGTACTAAAATTCAGTCAGGGGAAATAAATGTGCAAAATTGACAATGCAAACGACTCTTTGGCCATTCTGGGAGCATTTTAATAGAGGCATCTTGAATGGAGTATCTTTTTCCTTTTCTTTATATAGAACGTAGGACCTATATAAGAAATCATGAGAATCAAATGTCATCTCTCCTGAATAACAACTTGATTTCTCGATCAACTGCACGTGGCAAGTGAGTGTCCAGAACTAGTCACGTGTCGGCCCTGTTGCCGCCTCGCTCTTGTCTTGTATCAATCGTGACTGGTTTAGGCCAACTCCACCGCGCGACCCCAAACGGACGTCCGTTTTGGCCGGATTTTGTCCCTTTGGGGCGCCGATAGATTCGCCCGTGTCTGCCTTTGTCAGATGGGTCGTGCGTGCGCGCACCGCGCGGCCGCACCCCAAATCGTGTCCGGGGTGGACGTGAATAAAAGAAATATTAAAACTAAAACGAAATAACTAAAAAACTAAATAAACACATTTAAAAAAAACATAAAATATATATAGGGGGCGGCCACAATACGACCCAGTTTCCACGGCCACTTAAAAGGCCCAGTTTTCATAATTAACATATAAAACAAAATAAAAAAAAACGCCTCCGCCTCCCGCGCGCTCCTACCACGCCCGTCGGTGCCGTGGCCGTCGCCGTCTTCACTGGCCGCCGGTGTCGTCGTCGTCGTCGCTGATGAGGTCGACGTAGTCCGGCGGCGTCCAGAGGTGGGCCGGAGGTGCGTGGTGGACGGGGGCCGGCTGGACGGCCGGAGGTGCCTGCACCACCTCCTCCCGTGGCGAGGCCTCCCGCTCCGGTGACCGCGGCGGAGTGGGGCACCAGTTCACACCCACTCCGGCGGCCATCTCCGGAGTAGTGCAGGACCAGCCCAACTCCTGGCCCAGCAACTGCTCGAACGCGGTCGGCGGGTCGTCCCTCCTCTCCTCCTTGACGGGGAAGGCGACGTCCCCGGCGGCAGAGAGGGCCATGGCCTCCTCCAGGCCGTCCCACTGCCGCTCATCGTGCGTGTTCATGGAATCGTCCATGACACGCTGCAGGAGACGGGCCTCCTCCTCCGCTGTCATGCGAGGAGGGGGAGGGGGCGACGGAGACGGGGAAGGCGACGACGTGGGCGTCAGGCCACGCACCCGCGTACGCCCGCGCTGCTCTGCACGTGGCCTCCGCGGCCCTGACACGGTGCCGGCGAAGTAGGACGCGCGCCGCACGTCGTGCTCGTCCTGGAGCCATGTGTCCCAGAGCGGCGAGTCGGGGGCGTACCTGTGGTCGTAGTACAGGTCGTCGGGGAGGAGGCGGCGGCGGCGGTTGATCTCATCGCGCCGTGCACGGCCGGTCGCCGGCACTGGCGGGATGGGCACCCGGTCCGCGGAGAGATGCCACCCGTTGGGGAGGTGGGCGTCGCTCCACGGGACCGGCGTCCTCGCCTCCCAGTACCTCCGGCACACGTCCGCGTTAATGTACTTACGGTCGCGCTCGCCGGAGGGCCTAGGGGCAATGGTGAAGGGGGCCGGCGCGGGGGCTCGACGAGAGGAGTGCGGCGGTGGCGCGGGGGCCCGACGGGAGGAGCGCGGCGGAGACGCGGGCTCCTTCTTCTTCACGGAGCCACGGCGGCGCCCCGAGGAGGAGCCGGCCTCGCGGTCGTGCTTCCCCTTGCCGTTCCAGAATCCCATGGCGAGGTGGGCGGCCGGCGAGCTCGACGAGGAGCGGGCTAGGGTTTCGGGGCTGTCGGGGTTCGAGGAGGCTGCTGGATGGCGTGGGACAGTGTGGACGACGACCCGTCCACGCTTCCCACTTAAAAGAAGGATGGCGACCGCTCGACGTGCGGATGACAGGTGGGGCCGCCCGCTCGTGCGCATTGAAGTGGGTGGGTGGGAGGTGGGCGGCCGCCTGCCACGCGTCCCCGACGTGGACGAGCGCGCGTCCGTTTGGTGTCCGCCGCGACCCAAACCAGGCGCAAGTTTGCGCTCGAAATGGGTCGGCCCGGACACAAAACGGACAAGATGGGTCCGGGCCGTCGCGCGCTTGGCCGCCTCCTTTGTCCGTTTTACCCCAAACGAATGGGGCCGGACAGGATAGAGTTGCGCGGTGGAGTTGGCCTTACAAACACGAGAACGAAAATGCATACGCCAAAAGATTGGAACCAAATATAAATTGGGGGGGGGGAGGGGGGCAATTTGAGGTACAAGAGACATACTTTTCTCTTAGTGTTTCTCGGGACTTTTTTTTATGTTAACTAGATGACCCGTTGCGCCCATGATGCAAACAGCGAGAGCGAGCCGAGTATTCAAACCATGTGTAACGCCCCATATGTAACCTTCCCCAATTGTACTCCGACTCTTGCCGTTTCCGGCATTAAGTTATATTTAATCCTCGGGTTTGGGTCTTTGTCTCCGTGTGTTGTTTTGTTTTTCGTGCATCTCATATCATGTCGTCACGTGCATTGCATTTGCATACATGTTCATCTCATGCATTCGAGCATTTTCCCCGTTGTCCGTTTTGCATTCCGGCGCTTCGTTCTCCTCCGGTGGGCATTTCTAGCTTTCTTTCGTGTGTGGGGATTAAAAATTTCCGGATTGGACCGAGACTTGCCATGCAGCCTTGGTTTACTACCGGTAGACCGCCTGTCAAGTTTCGGATCATTTGGACTTCGTTTGATACTCCAACGGTTAACCGAGGGACCGAAAAGGCCTCGTGTGTGTGCAGCCCAACACCCCTCCATTTTGGCCCCAAACCCCCCAAACTCAGCTCCATCGTCTCGGTCGTTCGATCACGATCGTGTGGACGAAAACCGCACCTCATTTGGAGCTTCCTAGCTCCCTCTACCTATAAAATAGCATCTCCCTCAAAATTCTCGGATCCAAAACAACCCTAACCTAGCTCCTCTCCCACCGCGCCGCGCCGGACACGTCCGTGTCGGCCGGACAAGTCGCCGCCGCCGCCCGCGACGAACCAGGGTGCGCCACGTGTCCCGGGCGGGTCCCCAGTTCGCCGTGCCACCCGAGGCCCGCCGAGGCCCGCGGGGAGCCCCCCCTGGCCCGTTCCTCCGCCGCCCGGTCGCCCGCACCCCGCCGCCTCTCTTCCCCGAGGCCGGCCACCCGGCGCCGCCGCGTCGCCATTTCCGGTCGCCCGAGCCGCCGGAGCTCCTCGCCGATCCACCGCCGCCTCCACGCCACCGTCCCGTGCCGCCGTGCGCGCCGCCCCGTGCCTTCCTCCTGCGCGCCGGCGCCGCCCGGCCTCTCCTCCCCTTGGAGACCTCCATCTCCGGCCACCACCGCCATCTCCGGCCGACGAACCTCGTTTTTCGAGCTGCTACAGTAACTGTTACAGTGCTGGATCCCGATCTGGATCTAGATCTCGTTTGACTTTCCCTCCGAACCCTAATTTTTCTTGCTACTTTGACCTGCCATAACTTTGCATCCGTAGCTCCGATTTGGGCGTATGATATGTCAAAATCTTCGTCTCGACGAGTGCATCATTTCATTCCATCGCATCATTTGCATTTGAGGTCATTTTGTTGCCCAAAATGCTGTTGGAAGGAGGCATGTTGAGTTAAATTGCAGATCCGTTAATCCAACATGCACTTTTGTCATTTTTGCCATATTTAATCCGTGTATGATATGTCTGTGCCCCTTTGGGATGAATTGTTAAGCATGTTGTCTTCTTTCCAGAGGTGCCTTCCATGTATTTTTAGGATGTGTGTGTTGTCTTGTGCAAGCTTGCGAAGAGGGCTGCCTGAGATTATCGATTTCAGGGAATTAGTGAATTTCACTAAGTCTGGGCCGTTTTAGTTCACGATGCTATATGTCCGGCTTGTTTCCTAGTGATCCGTGCCTCTTTTGAGGATGATCAGTAAGAGTGATTTGTTATGCTTGTTGTGCTTAATCCATCCATGTCTTTACTTGTTATGTTGGTGCACCCTAGGTTGACTCAATCGAGTTCAACTTTTGGATAGTTGCTGTTTTGGGCAGATCGTGAGCTCTTTTGCGATTTTGCCGGAGTGATTGCTAGTGATCCATGCATGCTATGCCATTGTTCTTGCCATGTCTAGCTAGAATTTTGTGCCTTCTTAATGGATATATGCTTGCCTTGCCATGACTTGCACCGTAGTGATAGCATCGAGCTTGTTTACATGCCTCCGTGAGTTATTATTTCAGCATGTCCCAGTTTTCACTAAGTCTGAAAACTGATTGTGTTTCATCAATGTTCGTGTGCTCGGTAGAGTATTTTGTGAACCCTTTTGGCCCCATGTCATTTTGGGTGTTTTGTTAAGATTGTTGAGTAGCTCCATGCCATGCTCTTACTTGTCATGTTCAGGTTTTCCTTCATGTTGTTTTGCTGCTCCGAAGAGAGCATCGTGGTCTGAAATTTCAGACTAGCGTTAATTTCGCTAAGTCTGAAATCTGTTTTGCTTATTCAGTTTTGCCATGCTTGTTTGAAGCCCTTAATGGATGAATTTGCCTATGCCTCAGTCCTCATGATTTGTTAAGCTTGATGAGTACATCACTGCCATGTAATTTGTTTTCATGTTGGGTGGCTGTAGCATATTCATTTTGTTGCATTTAGGAGCCTACTTGCTGTAAATCGCAGATCGTTTCGTTTAGTAAATCGCTTGCCATTTCTAAACCGTAGCTCCGATTGCCATGATCTTTATATCGTTTTCAGGGGATTTCTTCCCCTCTATCCAGTGGAACACTTGGTTTTACAAGTTGAGGCCAGGTTCATGCATTTCCTGTTACATGTGGCATTTTTTTTGCATCCCGCATCGCATCCCGCATAGCATATCATCTTTGCATCTTATTGGTTGCCTTTGCACGTGGTTGATTGTATCCTTGTTGCTTGTTTGTGTTGTTGGGTAGAGCCGGGAGACGAGTTCACTAACGAGGAGCCCGTTGAGTTTGCTTTTGAGGATCCAGTCAATTCTGACAACTGTGCAGGCAAGATGATCACACCCTTGAAATCACCACTATCTTTGCTATGCTAGTTTGCTCGCTCTTTTGCTTTGCCAATGCTATGATGCCTACCACTTGCTTGTCAGCCTCCCAATTGCCATGATTGAGCCTCTAACCCACCTTTGTCCTAGCAAACCATTGATTGGCTATGTTACCGCTTTGCTCAACCCCTTCTTATAGCGTTGTTAGTTGCAGGTGAAGATTGGAGCCGTTCCTTGTTGGAACCTTTATTTACTTGTTGGGATATTATTATATTGCTATGTTATCTTTACTCATCTATATACTTGGTAAAGGGTGGAAGGCTCGGCCTCTCGCCTAGTGTTTTGTTCCACTCTTGCCGCCCTAGTTTCCGTCATATCGGTGTTATGTTCCCGGATTGTTGCGTCCCTTACGCGGTTGGGCTATAATGGGAACCCCTTGATAGTTCGCCTTGATTAAAGCTTTTCCAGCAATGCCCAACATTGGTTTTACCATTTGCCACCTACCCTTTTCTTCCCTTGGGTTTCCGGAGCCCGAGGGTCATCTTATTTTAGCCCCCCCGGGCTAGTGCTCCTCTGAGTGTTGGTCCACCCTAGAGCACCGTGCGGGGCCGTCCCTCGGCAACTTGGGTTACGTTGGCTCCCATACGCTTAGCTTATCCGGTGTGCCCTGAGAACGAGATATGTGCAGCTCCTATCGGGATTTGTCGGCACAGCGGGTGGTGTTGCTGGACTAGTTTTGACCTGTCG
Source organism: Triticum monococcum (assembly GCA_034509565.1). Lineage (NCBI taxonomy): Eukaryota > Viridiplantae > Streptophyta > Magnoliopsida > Poales > Poaceae > Triticum > Triticum monococcum. The sequence goes on along the minus strand of CM067843.1, from coordinate 67,965,340 downwards.
AATCATCTTGTCGTACCGGGATACCGAGTCTGATCGGTGGGTCCTGGGTGGAGGTCTATTCCTTCTTTGACCGTGAGAGCTTGTTATGGGCTAAGTTGGGACCCCCGTGCAGGGATTGATCTTTCGAAAGCCGTGCCCGCGGTTATGGGCAGATGGGAATTTGTTAATGTCCGGTTGTAGATAACTTGAACTTAATTAATTAAAATGAATCCACTGCGTGTGTTGCCGTGATGGCCTCTTCTCGGCGGAGTCCGGGAAGTGGACACGGCGTTGGAGTTATGTTTGCGTAGTCTGCTCTATTTAGTTTCCGCTCGTGCTTTGCCTTCTCTTCTCGCTCTCCTTTGCGAATAAGTTAGCCACCATATATGCTAGTCGCTTGCTGCAGCTCCACATACATTACCCCTATCCTACCTATTAAGCTTAAATAGTCTTGATCGCGAGGGTGCGAGATTGCTGAGTCCTTTGTGGCTCACAGATTACTATTACACCAGACGCAGGGACCGATGACACTTCTCCGGACGGCGCGCTCGAGCTGAAGTGGGAGTACGACGAGGACTCTCAGCGATACTATGTTTCTTTTCCTGATGATCAGTAGTGGTGCCTATTCGGGGTTCGATTCAGGGATTAGTCGCTTGTTGGGGGTCTTTTCTATTTTGGCGCCGTAGTCGGGCCATGAGTGTTTGTATGATGGATGTTATTTATGTACTTTGATGTGACGTGGCGAGTGTAAGCCAACTATTATTATTATCCCCCCTTTTATATTATATATGTACTTGGGTTGTGTAATGATTCCTGACTTGCGACATTGCTTTCAATGCGCCTATGTCTCTAAGTCGTGCCTCGACACGTGGGAGACATAGCCGCATCGAGGGCGTTACAAGTTGGTAATCAGAGCCTTCCCCGACCTTAGGAGCCCCATTGCTTGATCGTTTTTAGCAGCCGAGTTGTGTCTAGAAAAATGTTTTGAGTCCTTAGGAATTATATATCGGAGAGCTTAGGAATTCTTTTTACTTCCCAGTCTCCTCATCGCTCTGGTAAGGCATCCTGACGTAGAGTTTTGACTCTTCTCTTCTCAAATTTCACTAAATTTTTTTTAGGATCACGCGAGTATCTTAGTTTTGTTCCGATGGCTTATGATGAGAATACTGTCTTGGTGCCTCCTGTCAGGGGTTTAGTGGAAGTGTCCCGGGGAGTTGAGCTCTGAGGTGTTGTCATCATAATTCTATCGTTGCAATTCTGGTATACTTGAGATATGTGCGCGACATCGAAAATCTCTTTTATGCAGTTCGTTGGTGAGATAACCTCGACGCCACCCAGTACTGGGGCGGGAGTTCGGGAGTATCGCCATAACTTGTATAACGGATGCTTTTCGAAGGTTGAGATAGATGGTTTCCGAAGGTTTCTTGGTTATGTGTTGAAGGATGGATGCAGCTGGATGTAGGAGTTGCTAGCTTGGGTGAGATATTATGCTTCCCCTGTATCCTCAACACCTGATTGCATAACCGGAAAGTTTCGGGAATTTCATAGGTGGGAATTCAAGTAGCCTTAGGATATCTTTCCAACAGATGTGTGATATGAAATTGGGGTTCGACGTCTAGTGGTTCGCCTATTCACGGTCGATTTTACAGTGGCCTCGTTGTGTCTTAAAGAGTCCTTGGCTATGCTGACTCGGGGACGCTTCGTATGTCATGTGCACTGCCTTGTACATGATGGTGCTGTACGGTCGAGCCCGTGTAGGTCCTACCGCGAACACTTCGGACGAAATTTCTATCATGTGTTTGTTCCGGCTTATTCCGCAAGCCAACCCTTGGTTTTATTTCGAGTTGTGGTATTCGTTCTTCTTCGACGTCATATGTTGATTCCATCCCTCGTTGATGTACCTCTTCTACCTGATTCTTCGTGGCTTCGCAATTTAGGAATATGTGACCACTTCAAGAGAAGTGCATTCGTTCATTTTGTCCGGATGTGAAGACTTTATGTTGCAATTTTCATTCCGTTGGTTTCACCTTCAATATTTCTATATTTGTGTGCTAATGGTGGTCAACCTCTTCAGGATGGCTCCCGCTAAGAGCACCAGTCAGAACCAGAATCAAGATCCTCCGCCACCTCCGCCTCCTCCGGAAGCATGGCAGGCTGTGATGGCTGCTACTAATGCAAATACTCAGCTGATCATGCAAATCATCCAAGAGCGGAATCAAAGCAGTCAAGCGAATCAAGGCAACAACCAGAACCAGTTTGCAACTCTGAATCAGTTCCTCGCAAATGGTCCGAAGACGTTCAGCAACTGCGTTGAGGCTACCGATGCTGATGATTGGTTAGTCGATCTGGGCAAGCATTTCGAATGTAGCAACGTCAGACCTGAAGATTTCGTCAAGTTCGCGTCTTTCCAGCTCAAGGATCAGGCCGCAGAGTGGTTTCAGCAGTACCGGGATTCCAGAGGTGGACGTTTGATCACTTGGGATGATTTCCGTCGTGATTTCCGCGCTCATCACATTCCTCAAAGTGTGACTGAAAGCAAACGTGAAGAATTCCGCAATCTGAAGCAAGGCTCTTTGTCTGTCTATGACTACAACAAGTTGTTCCAGAAGCTCGCCCGTTTTGCCAAGCAGGATGTTCCTGATGAGAAGAACATGATCTATCAGTTCAGGGGTGGTCTTCGTGAAGAAATTCAGCTCGCTCTTGTCCTCTTCGAGCCGCTGAGATACGATGAGTTCTACAACATGGCACTGAAGCAAGAGGCTGCTCAGCTCAGGTGTGATGCTTCCAGGAAGCGAGTCAGGGACACTACGTCTTCGTCCTCTACTCAAGTGACCAAGCAGCAGAAGTATTGGCTTCCTCCTCCTCCGTTCCGTCAGCCGTATCAACAGAAGAGCAAAGGTGGCAGTGGTTCGTCCCACCCACCCAACCCAGGCTTTCAGAACAAGACTTCGTCTCAAGCTCCAAGATCGAGTGCTCCGTACCACCGTCCGCTCTCAGAGGTCACGTGCAACAAGTGCCAACAGAAGGGTCACTACGCCAACAAGTGTTTCAACCAGAGGCGTCTTCCTCCTCCTCCTCCTGTCAGATCGGCAAGTACAGCTGTGGTCAAGCATAATCCCAAGCACGCCAAGGTCAATATGGTGAATGCAGCTCAGGCAGAGGATTCGTCAGATGTGATCATGGGTAACTTTCCAGTTAATTCTATTCCTGCAAGAGTTCTTTTTGACACGGGTGCATCGCATTGTTTCATGTCAAGATCTTTTGTTTCCAAGCATGACTTTGTTTCAAAGATGTTGGGTAAACCTATGGGAGTGGTTTCTCCGGCTAAGTCTATGAGGGCTACGTCAATAGTCCCGGATGTTTCTATCATGCTGGGTGATTTCAAGTTCTTGGCTTCTCCAATGGTTCTTGGCAATTCTGATATCGACCTCATTCTTGGGATGGACTGGCTCTCTAAACATAAAGCTCACCTTGATTGCGCAGCCAAGCAGATTCAACTGACTCATTCGTCTGAGGAAGTGATTGTCTTTGCTGCTCGGGATAATACCATCCGGTTATTCTCTCTCAATGAAAAGGGTGAATTGGATGCTATTTCGCAGATTCCGGTTGTTTGTGAGTATCAAGATGTCTTCCCTGAAGAACTCCCAGGCATGCCTCCAAACCGGCCGGTTGAATTCGTTATTGAACTTGAGCCCGGTACGGAACCGGTGTGCAAACGGCCTTACAAGCTCGGCCCCGAAGAGTTGAAGGAGTTGAAGAAACAGCTCGATGTGCAAGAAAGAATGGGTCTCATTCGGCCTAGTACTTCTCCGTGGGGTTGTGGTGTTCTTTTTGTGAAGAAGAAGGATGGAACGGACTGACTTCGTGTTGATTATCGTCCATTGAACAAGAAGACCATCAAGAACAAATATCCACTTCCCAACATTACTGAGCTATTTGAACAACTCAAGGGTGCCCAAGTATTCTCCAAGCTTGATCTCCGTATGGGTTATCATCAAATTCGCATTCGTGAACAAGATATTCCAAAGACGGTGTTCAGAACAAGCTATGGGTCATATGAATACACAGTTATGTCTTTTGGCCTCGCCAATGCTCCTCCGACGTTCTCTCGCATGATGAACTTCATCTTCAACCCCTACACCAACGACTTTGTTTTGGTCTATCTCGATGACATCCTGGTTTTCTCGAAGAACAAGGAAGATCATGCCAAACACTTGCGTTTGGTTCTTGACAAGCTAAGGGAACATCAATTCTACGCCAAGTTCTCCAAGTGTGAGTTTTGGCTCGATGAAGTTCTTTATCTTGGTCATATTATCTCTGCCAAGGGCATTTCCGTGGATCCTGAGAAGGTGTGTGCAATCGTTAATTGGGAACCTCCTCAGAATGTGAAGCAACTCCGTAGCTTCCTCGGTCTTGCAAGTTATTGCCGAAGATTCGTTGAAAACTTCTCCAAGATCGCGAAGCCTCTCTCAAATCTTCTTCAGAAGCACGTCAAGTACGTTTGGTCTCCGGAGTGTGATGTTGCTTTCAACGCTTTGAAAGAGAAATTGATCACTGCTCCAGTTCTAACTCCGCCTGATGAAACCAAGCCGTACGAGGTCTTTTGTGATGCCTCTCTCCAAGGTCTCGGTGCAGTACTGATGCAAGAGAAGAAAGTTGTTGCTTATACCTCTCGCCAGTTGAAGCCTAATGAGAAGAACTACCCCACTCATGATCTTGAGTTGGCGGCAGTTGTGCACGCATTGTTGACTTGGAGACATCTTCTCTTGGGAAGGAAAGTGGACATCTTCACTGATCACAAGAATCTCAAGTACATCTTCACTCAGCCTAATCTCAACCTCAGGCAGACTCCATGGGTCGAAATGATTCAAGAATACAATCCGAGTATCGAGTATACTCCAGGCAAGGCTAATGTGATTGCTGACGCTTTGAGCAGAAAAGCATATTGCAACAGTCTGATTCTCAAGCCTTATCAACCCGAGCTTTGTGAAGCCTTCCGCAAACTTAATCTACAAGTTGTTCCTCAAGGTTTCCTTGCCAACCTTCAAGTTTCTCCTACCTTGGAAGCATTGTTGAGGAAATCGTTAACTGGTAGCTGCTCGGTTGGCTGGGGAGTAGGGGATTAATAGGCTAATCGGCAAGTTAATCGGCCATTTAATCAATTACTCGGGTGATTAATCAGTTAATCGGCTACTCGGTGACCCTACGAGTAGGGATTAATCGGCAAGTTAACTGGTTAATCGGATGAATTCTTGAACAGGGCTTGGAAGACCAGATTCGCCAAGCCCAGCTTCTTGATGCTATGGTGAAAAAGGTGAAGATGGGTATTGCAAAGAGTCAGTCCAGGTACAAGTGCTACCGACTTGATGACAAGGACACTCTCTTCTTCGAGGATTGAATTGTTGTGCCCAAAGGTGAACTTCGTAAAGTGATCATGAATGAGGCTCACAACTCTCTCCTCTCCATCCACCCTGGGAGCACGAAGATGTATCAAGACCTGAAGCAAACTTATTGGTGGACTCGAATGAAGCGCGAGATCGCTCAATTTGTGAATGAATGTGATGTCTGCAGAAGAGTGAAAGCAGAACACCAAAGGCCAGCAGGTCTCCTCCAACCTCTCGCCATTCCAGAATGGAAGTTTGACCACATTGAAATGGACTTCGTGACTGGGTTTCCTAAGTCCAAGCGTGGCAATGATGCTATATTCGTTGTCATCGACAAGCTCACCAAAGTGGCTCATTTCCTGCCTATCAAAGAGTCAATCACTGCAGCTCAATTGGCGGAGCTCTACACCTCTCGCATTGTCTCTCTGCACGGTATTCCTCAAGTGATATCTTCAGACCGTGGCAGCATCTTTACCTCCAAGTTCTGGGATTCTTTTCAGAAGGCCATGGGCACCAGCATTCGCTTCAGCACTGCTTTCCATCCTCAAACAAGCGGTCAAGTCGAGCGTGTCAACCAGATTCTTGAAGATATGCTCAGGGCTTGTGTTATCTCCTTCGGCATGAAGTGGGAGGATTGCCTTCCTTATGCTGAATTCTCGTACAACAACAGTTTCCAAGCAAGTTCCGGCAAGGCCCCGTTTGAAATTATGTATGGTAGGAAGTGCCGTACACCTCTCAACTGGTCTGAAACCGGTGAACGTCAGCTGCTGGGTAATGACCTGATCACAGAGGCAGAAGAAATGTGCAAGGTCATTCGTGATAACCTCAAAGCAGCCCAATCTCGTTAGAAGAGCTACTACGACAGCAAGCACCGTGATTTGGCTTTCGAGATCGGAGATCATGTCTACCTCCACGTCTCTCCTATGAAAGGGACTCGCCGCTTCGGTATCAAAGGGAAGCTTGCCCCCAGATACGTCGGGCCTTTCAAGATCGTCAGCTAGAGAGGCGACCTCGCCTATCAACTCGAGCTTCCTGCAACCTTTGCCAATGTTCATGATGTGTTCCACGTCTCGCAACTCCGAAAGTGCTTCAAGACGCCTGAGCGCACCGTCAACTTCGAGGACATTGAGCTCCAAGAAGATCTCTCCTACCGTGAGCACCCAGTTGCAATCCTTGAAGAGACTGAACGCAAAACTCGCAACAAGTCAATCAAGTTTCTCAAAGTCAAGTGGTCACACCATTCCGACCGTGAAGCTACCTGGGAACGCGAGGATCACCTCCGTTCTGAGTACCCGGAGTTCTTTCAGTCCTAGATCTCGGGACGAGATCTTTTCGTAGTGGTGGAGTGTTGTAACGCCCCATATGTAACCTTCCCCAATTGTACTCCGACTCTTGCCGTTTCCGGCATTAAGTTATATTTAATCCTCGGGTTCGGGTCTTTGTCTCCGTGTGTTGTTTTGTTTTTCGTGCATCTCATATCATGTCATCACGTGCATTGCATTTGCATACATGTTCATCTCATGCATTCGAGCATTTTCCCCGTTGTCCGTTTTGCATTCCGGCGCTTCGTTCTCCTCCGGTGGGCATTTCTAGCTTTCTTTCGTGTGTGGGGATTAAACATTTCCGGATTGGACCGAGACTTGCCATGCGGCCTTGGTTTACTACCGGTAGACCGCCTGTCAAGTTTCGGATCATTTGGACTTCGTTTGATACTCCAACGGTTAACCGAGGGACCGAAAAGGCCTCGTGTGTGTGCAGCCCAACACCCCTCCATTTTGGCCCAAAACCCCCCAAACTCAGCTCCATCGTCTCGGTCGTTCGATCACGATCGTGTGGGCGAAAACCGCACCTCATTTGGAGCTTCCTAGCTCCCTCTACCTATAAAATAGCATCTCCCTCAAAATTCTCGGATCCAAAACAACCTAACCTAGCTCCTCTCCCACCGCGCCGCGCCGGACACGTCCGTGTCGGCCGGACAAGTCGCCGCCGCCGCCAGCGACGAACCAGGGCGCGCCACGTGTCCCGGGTGGGTCCCCAGTTCGCCGCGCCACCCGAGGCCCGCCGAGGCCCGCGGGGAGCCCCCCTGGCCCGTTCCTCCGCCGCCCGGTCGCCCGCACCCCGCCGCCTCTCTTCCCCGAGGCCGGCCACCCGGCGCCGCCGCGTCGCCATTTTCGGTCGCCCGAGCCGCCGGAGCTCCTCGCCGATCCACCGCCGCCTCCACGCCACCGTCCCGTGCCGCCGTGCGCGCCGCCCCGCGCCTTCCTCCTGCGCGCCGGCGCCGCCCGGCCTCTCCTCCCCTCGGAGACCTCCATCTCCGGCCACCACCGCCATCTCCGGCCGACGGACCTCGTTTTTCAGGCTGCTACAGTAACTGCTACAGTGCTGGATCCCGATCTGGATCTAGATCTCGGTTGACTTTCCCTCCGAACCTTAATTTTTCTTGCTACTTTGACTTGAGATAACTTTGCATCCATAGCTCCGATTTGGACGTATGATATGTCAAAATCTTCGTCTCGACGAGTACATCATTTCATTCCATTGCATCATTTGCATTTGAGGTCATCTTGTTGCCCAAAATGCTGTTGGAAGGAGGCATGTTGAGTTAAATTGCAGATCCGTTAATCCAACATGCACTTTTGTCATTTTTGCCATATTTAATCCGTGCATGATATGCCTGTGCCCCTTTGGGATGAATTGTTAAGCATGTTGTCTTCTTTCCAGAGGTGCCTTCCATGTATTTTTAGGATGTGTGTGTTGTCTTGTGCAAGCTTGCGAAGAGGGCTGCCTGAGATTATCGATTTCAGGGAATTAGTGAATTTCACTAAGTCTGGGCTGTTTTAGTTCACGATGCTATATGTCAGGCTTGTTTCCTAGTGATCCGTGCCTCTTTTGAGGATGATCAGTAAGAGCGATTTGTTATGCTTGTTGTGCTAAATTAATCCATGTCTTTACTTGTTATGTTGGTGCACCCTAGGTTGACTCAATCGAGTTCAACTTTTGGATAGTTGCTGTTTTGGGCAGATCGTGAGCTCTTTTACGATTTTGCCGGAGTGATTGCTAGTGATCCATGCATGCTATGCCATTGTTCTTGCCATGTCTAGCTAGCATTGTGTTCCTTCTTAATGGATATATGCTTGCCTTGCCATGACTTGCACCGTAGTGATAGCATCGAGCTCGTTTACATGCCTCCGTGAGTTATTATTTCAGCATGTCCCAGTTTTCACTAAGTCTGAAAACTGATTGTGTTTCATCAATGTTCGTGTGCTCGGTAGAGTATTTTGTGAACCCTTTTGGCCCCATGTCATTTTGGGTGTTTTGTTAAGCTTGTTGAGTAGCTCCATGCCATGCTCTTACTTGTCATGTTCAGGTTTTCCTTCATGTTGTTTTGCTGCTCCGAAGAGAGCATCGTGGTCTGAAATTTCAGACTAGCGTTAATTTCGCTAAGTCTGAAATCTGTTTTGCTTATTCAGTTTTGCCATGCTTGTTTGAAGCCCTTAGTGGATGAATTTGCCTATGCCCCAGTCCTGATGATTTGTTAATCTTGATGAGTACATCACTGCCATGTAATTTGTTTTCATGTTGGGTGGCTGTAGCATATTCATTTTGTTGCATTTAGGAGCCTACTTGCTGTAAATCGCAGATCGTTTCGTTTAGTAAATCGCTTGCCATTTCTAAACCGTAGCTCCGATTGCCATGATCTTTATATCGTTTTCAGGGGATTTCTTCCCCTCTATCCAGTGGCACACTTGGTTTTCCATGTTGAGGCCAGGTTCATGCATTTCCTGTTACATGTGGCATTTTTTTTGCATCCCGCATCGCATCCCGCATAGCATATCATCTTTGCATCTTATTGGTTGCCTTTGCACGTGGTTGATTGTATCCTTGTTGCTTGTTTGTGTTGTTGGGTAGAGCCGGGAGACGAGTTCGCTAACGAGGAGCCCGTTGAGTTTGCTTTTGAGGATCCAGTCAATTCTGACAACTGTGCAGGCAAGATGATCACACCCTTGAAATCACCACTATCTTTGCTATGCTAGTTTGCTCGCTCTTTTGCTTTGCCAATGCTACGATGCCTACCACTTGCTTGTCAGCCTCCCAATTGCCATGATTGAGCTTCTAACCCACCTTTGTCCTAGCAAACCATTGATTGGCTATGTTACCGCTTTGCTCAACCCCTTCTTATAGCGTTGTTAGTTGCAGGTGAAGATTGGAGCCGTTCCTTGTTGGAACCTTTATTTACTTGTTGGGATATTATTATATTGCTATGTTATCTTTACTCATCTATATACTTGGTAAAGGGTGGAAGGCTCGGCCTCTCGCCTAGTGTTTTGTTCCACTCTTGCCGCCCTAGTTTCCGTCATATAGGTGTTATGTTCCCGGATTGTTGCGTCCCTTACGCGGTTGGGCTATAATGGGAACCCCCTGATAGTTCGCCTTGATTAAAGCTTTTCCAGCAATGCCCAACATTGGTTTTACCATTTGCCACCTACCCTTTTCTTCCCTTGGGTTTCCGGAGCCCGAGGGTCATCTTATTTTAGCCCCCCCGGGCTAGTGCTCCTCTGAGTGTTGGTCCACCCTAGAGCACCGTGCGGGGCCGTCCCTCGGCAACTTGGGTTACGTTGGCTCCCGTACGCTTAGCTTATCCGGTGTGCCCTGAGAACGAGATATGTGCAGCTCCTATCGGGATTTGTCGGCACAACGGGTGGTGTTGCTGGACTAGTTTTGACCTGTCGAATCATCTTGTCGTACCGGGATACCGAGTCTGATCGGTGGGTCCTGGGTGGAGGTCTATTCCTTCGTTGACCGTGAGAGCTTGTTATGGGCTAAGTTGGGACCCCCGTGCAGGGATTGATCTTTCGAAAGCCGTGCCCGCGGTTATGGGGAGATGGGAATTTGTTAATGTCCGGTTGTAGATAACTTGAACTTAATTAATTAAAATGAATCCACTGCGTGTGTTGCCGTGATGGCCTCTTCTCGGCGGAGTCCGGGAAGTGGACACGGCGTTGGAGTTATGTTTGCGTAGTCTGCTCTATTTAGTTTTCGCTCGTGCTTTGCCTTCTCTTCTCGCTCTCCTTTGCGAATAAGTTAGCCACCATATATGCTAGTCGCTTGCTGCAGCTCCACATACATTACCCCTATCCTACCTATTAAGCTTAAATAGTCTTGATCGCGAGGGTGCGAGATTGCTGAGTCCTTTGTGGCTCACAGATTACTATTACACCAGATGCAGGGACCGATGACACTTCTCCGGACGGCGCGCTCGAGCTGAAGTGGGAGTACGACGAGGACTCTCAGCGATACTATGTTTCTTTTCCTGATGATCAGTAGTGGTGCCTATTCGGGGTTCGATTCAGGGATTAGTCGCTTGTTGGGGGTCTTTTCTATTTTGGCGCCGTAGTCGGGCCATGAGTGTTTGTATGATGGATGTTATTTATGTACTTTGATGTGACGTGGCGAGTGTAAGCCAACTATTATTATTATCCCCCCTTTTATATTATATATGTACTTGGGTTGTGTAATGATTCCTGACTTGCGACATTGCTTTCAATGCGCCTATGTCTCTAAGTCGTGCCTCGACACGTGGGAGACATAGCCGCATCGAGGGCGTTACAAGTTGGTAATCAGAGCCTTCCCCGACCTTAGGAGCCCCATTGCTTGATCGTTTTTAGCAGCCGAGTTGTGTCTAGAAAAATGTTTTGAGTCCTTAGGAATTATATATCGGAGAGCTTAGGAATTCTTTTTACTTCCCAGTCTCCTCATCGCTCTGGTAAGGCATCCTGACGTAGAGTTTTGACTCTTCTCTTCTCAAATTTCACTAAATTTTTTTTAGGATCACGCGAGTATCTTAGTTTTGTTCCGATGGCTTATGATGAGAATACTGTCTTGGTGCCTCCTGTTAGGGGTTTAGTGGAAGTGTCCCGGGGAGTTGAGCTCTGAGGTGTTGTCATCATAATTCTATCGTTGCAATTCTGGTATACTTGAGATATGTGCGCGACATCGAAAAAATCTTTTATGCAGTTCGTTGGTGAGATAACCTCGACGCCACCCAGTACTGGGGCGGGAGTTCGGGAGTATCGCCATAACTTGTATAATGGATGCTTTTCGAAGGTTGAGATAGATGGTTTCCGAAGGTTTCTTGGTTATGTGTTGAAGGATGGATGCAGCTGGATGTAGGAGTTGCTAGCTTGGGTGAGATATTATGCTTCCCCTGTATCCTCAACACCTGATTGCATAACCGGAAAGTTTCGGGAATTTCATAGGTGGGAATTCAAGTAGCCTTAGGATATCTTTCCAACAGATGTGTGATATGAAATTGGGGTTCGACGTCTAGTGGTTCGCCTATTCACGGTCGATTTTACAGTGGCCTCGTTGTGTCTTAAAGAGTCCTTGGCTATGCTGACTCGGGGACGCTTCGTATGTCATGTGCACTGCCTTGTACATGATGGTGCTGTACGGTCGAGCCCGTGTAGGTCCTACCACGAACACTTCGGACGAAATTTCTATCATGTGTTTGTTCCGGCTTATTCCGCAAGCCAACCCTTGGTTTTATTTCGAGTTGTGGTATTCGTTCTTCTTCGACGTCATATGTTGATTCCATCCCTCGTTGATGTACCTCTTCTACCTGATTCTTCGTGGCTTCGCAATTTAGGAATATGTGACCACTTCAAGAGAAGTGCATTCGTTCATTTTGTCCGGATGTGAAGACTTTATGTTGCAGTTTTCATTCCGTTGGTTTCACCTTCAATATTTCTATATTTGTGTGCTAATGGTGGTCAACCTCTTCAGGATGGCTCCCGCTAAGAGCACCAGTCAGAACCAGAATCAAGATCCTCCGCCACCTCCGCCTCCTCCGGAAGCATGGCAGGCTGTGATGGCTGCTACTAATGCAAATACTCAGCTGATCATGCAAATCATCCAAGAGCGGAATCAAAGCAGTCAAGCGAATCAAGGCAACAACCAGAACCAGTTTGCAACTCTGAATCAGTTCCTCTCAAATGGTCCGAAGACGTTCAGCAACTGCGTTGAGGCTACCGATGCTGATGATTGGTTAGTCGATCTGGGCAAGCATTTCGAATGTAGCAACGTCAGACCTGAAGATTTCGTCAAGTTCGCGTCTTTCCAGCTCAAGGATCAGGCCGCAGAGTGGTTTCAGCAGTACCGGGATTCCAGAGGTGGACGTTTGATCACTTGGGATGATTTCCGTCGTGATTTCGCGCTCATCACATTCCTCAAAGTGTGACTGAAAGCAAACATGAAGAATTCCGCAATCTGAAGCAAGGCTCTTTGTCTGTCTATGACTACAACAAGTTGTTCCAGAAGCTCGCCCGTTTTGCCAAGCAGGATGTTCCTGATGAGAAGAGCATGATCTATCAGTTCAGGGGTGGTCTTCGTGAAGAAATTCAGCTCGCTCTTGTCCTCTTCGAGCCGCTGAGATACGATGAGTTCTACAACATGGCACTGAAGCAAGAGGCTGCTCAGCTCAGGTGTGATGCTTCCAGGAAGCGAGTCAGGGACACTACGTCTTCGTCCTCTACTCAAGTGACCAAGCAGCAGAAGTATTGGCTTCCTCCTCCTCCGTTCCGTCAGCCGTATCAACAGAAGAGCAAAGGTGGCAGTGGTTCGTCCCACCCACCCAACCCAGGCTTTCAGAACAAGACTTCGTCTCAAGCTCCAAGATCGAGTGCTCCGTACCACCGTCCGCTCTCAGAGGTCACGTGCAACAAGTGCCAACAGAAGGGTCACTACGCCAACAAGTGTTTCAACCAGAGGCGTCTTCCTCCTCCTCCTCCTGTCAGATCGGCAAGTACAGCTGTGGTCAAGCATAATCCCAAGCACGCCAAGGTCAATATGGTGAATGCAGCTCAGGCAGAGGATTCGTCAGATGTGATCATGGGTAACTTTCCAGTTAATTCTATTCCTGCAAGAGTTCTTTTTGACACGGGTGCATCGCATTGTTTCATGTCAAGATCTTTTGTTTCCAAGCATGACTTTGTTTCAAAGATGTTGGGTAAACCTATGGGAGTGGTTTCTCCGGCTAAGTCTATGAGGGCTACGTCAATAGTCCCGGATGTTTCTATCATGCTGGGTGATTTCAAGTTCTTGGCTTCTCCAATGGTTCTTGGCAATTCTGATATCGACCTCATTCTTGGGATGGACTGGCTCTCTAAACATAAAGCTCACCTTGATTGCGCAGCCAAGCAGATTCAACTGACTCATTCGTCTGAGGAAGTGATTGTCTTTGCTGCTCGGGATAATACCATCCGGTTATTCTCTCTCAATGAAAAGGGTGAATTGGATGCTATTTCGCAGATTCCGATTGTTTGTGAGTATCAAGATGTCTTCCCTGAAGAACTCCCAGGCATGCCTCCAAACCGGCCGGTTGAATTCGTTATTGAACTTGAGCCCGGTACGGAACCGGTGTGCAAACGGCCTTACAAGCTCGGCCCCGAAGAGTTGAAGGAGTTGAAGAAACAGCTCGATGTGCAAGAAAGAATGGGTCTCATTCGGCCTAGTACTTCTCCGTGGGGTTGTGGTGTTCTTTTTGTGAAGAAGAAGGATGGAACGGACTGACTTCGTGTTGATTATCGTCCATTGAACAAGAAGACCATCAAGAACAAATATCCACTTCCCAACATTACTGAGCTATTTGAACAACTCAAGGGTGCCCAAGTATTCTCCAAGCTTGATCTCCGTATGGGTTATCATCAAATTCGCATTCGTGAACAAGATATTCCAAAGACGGCGTTCAGAACAAGCTATGGGTCATATGAATACACAGTTATGTCTTTTGGCCTCGCCAATGCTCCTCCGACGTTCTCTCGCATGATGAACTTCATCTTCAACCCCTACACCAACGACTTTGTTTTGGTCTATCTCGATGACATCCTGGTTTTCTCGAAGAACAAGGAAGATCATGCCAAACACTTGCGTTTGGTTCTTGACAAGCTAAGGGAACATCAATTCTACGCCAAGTTCTCCAAGTGTGAGTTTTGGCTCGATGAAGTTCTTTATCTTGGTCATATTATCTCTGCCAAGGGCATTTCCGTGGATCCTGAGAAGGTGTCTGCAATCGTTAATTGGGAACCTCCTCAGAATGTGAAGCAACTCCGTAGCTTCCTTGGTCTTGCAAGTTAGTGCCGAAGATTCGTTGAAAACTTCTCCAAGATCGCGAAGCCTCTCTCAAATCTTCTTCAGAAGCACGTCAAGTACGTTTGGTCTCCGGAGTGTGATGTTGCTTTCAACGCTTTGAAAGAGAAATTGATCACTGCTCCAATTCTAACTCCGCCTGATGAAACCAAGCCGTACGAGGTCTTTTGTGATGCCTCTCTCCAAGGTCTCGGTGCAGTACTGATGCAAGAGAAGAAAGTTGTTGCTTATACCTCTCGCCAGTTGAAGCCTAATGAGAAGAACTACCCCACTCATGATCTTGAGTTGGCGGCAGTTGTGCACGCATTGTTGACTTGGAGACATCTTCTCTTGGGAAGGAAAGTGGACATCTTCACTGATCACAAGAGTCTCAAGTACATTTTCACTCAGCCTAATCTCAACCTCAGGCAGACTCGATGGGTCAAAATGATTCAATAGTACAATCCGAGTATCGAGTATACTCCAGGCAAGGCTAATGTGATTGCTGACGCTTTGAGCAGAAAATCATATTGCAACAGTCTGATTCTCAAGCCTTATCAACCCGAGCTTTGTGAAGCCTTCCGCAAACTTAATCTGCAAGTTGTTCCTCAAGGTTTCCTTGCCAACCTTCAAGTTTCTCCTACCTAGGAAGACCAGATTCACCAAGCCCAGTTTCTTGATGCTATGGTGAAAAAGGTGAAGATGGGTATTGCAAAGAGTCAGTCCACGTACAAGTGCTATCGACTTGATGACAAGGACACTCTCTTCTTCGAGGATCGAATTGTTGTGCCCAAAGGTGAACTTCGTAAAGTGATCGTGAATGAGGCTCACAACTCTCTCCTCTCCATCCACCCTGGGAGCACGAAGATGTATCAAGACCTGAAGCAAACTTATTGGTGGACTCGAATGAAGCGCGAGATCGCTCAATTCGTGAATGAATGTGATGTCTGCAGAAGAGTGAAAGCAGAACACCAAAGGCCAGCAGGTCTCCTCCAACCTCTCGCCATTCCAGAATGGAAGTTTGACCACATTGAAATGGACTTCGTGACTGGGTTTCCTAAGTCCAAGCGTGGCAATGATGCTATATTCGTTGTCATCGACAAGCTCACCAAAGTGGCTCATTTCCTGCCTATCAAAGAGTCAATCACTGCAGCTCAATTGGCGGAGCTCTACACCTCTCGCATTGTCTCTCTGCACGGTATTCCTCAAGTGATATCTTCAGACCGTGGCAGCATCTTTACCTCCAAGTTCTGGGATTCTTTTCAGAAGGCCATGGGCACCAGCATTCGCTTCAGCACTGCTTTCCATCCTCAAACAAGCGGTCAAGTCGAGCGTGTCAACCAGATTCTTGAAGATATGCTCAGGGCTTGTGTTATCTCCTTCGGCATGAAGTGGGAGGATTGCCTTCCTTATGCTGAATTCTCGTACAACAACAGTTTCCAAGCAAGTTTCGGCAAGGCCCCGTTTGAAATTCTGTATGGTAGGAAGTGCCGTACACCTCTCAACTGGTCTCAAACCGGTGAACGTCAGCTGCTGGGTAATGACCTGATCACAGAGGCAGAAGAAATGTGCAAGGTCATTCGTGATAACCTCAAAGCAGCCCAATCTCGTCAGAAGAGCTACTATGACAGCAAGCACCGTGATTTGGCTTTCGAGATCGGAGATCATGTCTACCTCCGCGTCTCTCCTATGAAAGGGACTCGTCGCTTCGGTATCAAAGGGAAGCTTGCCCCCAGATACGTCGGGCCTTTCAAGATCGTCAGCAAGAGAGGCGACCTCGCCTATCAACTCGAGCTTCCTGCAACCTTTGCCAATGTTCATGATGTGTTCCACGTCTCGCAACTCCGAAAGTGCTTCAAGACGCCTGAGCGCACCGTCAACTTCGAGGACATTGAGCTCCAAGAAGATCTCTCCTACCGTGAGCACCCAGTTGCAATCCTTGAAGAGACTGAACGCAAAACTCGCAACAAGTCAATCAAGTTTCTCAAAGTCAAGTGGTCACACCATTCCGACCGTGAAGCTACCTGGGAACGCGAGGATCACCTCCGTTCTGAGTACCCGGAGTTCTTTCAGTCCTAGATCTCGGGACGAGATCTTTTCGTAGTGATGGAGTGTTGTAACGCCCCATATGTAACCTTCCCCAATTGTACTCCGACTCTTGCCGTTTCCGGCATTAAGTTATATTTAATCCTCGAGTTCGGGTCTTTGTCTCTGTGTGTTGTTTTGTTTTTCGTGCATCTCATATCACGTCGTCACGTGCATTGCATTTGCATACATGTTTATCTCATGCATCCGAGCATTTTCCCCGTTGTCCGTTTTGCATTCCGGCGCTTCGTTCTCCTCCGGTGGGCATTTCTAGCTTTCTTTCGTGTGTGGGGATTAAACATTTCCGGATTGGACCAAGACTTGCCATGTGGCCTTGGTTTACTACCGGTAGACCGCCTGTCAAGTTTCGGGTCATTTGGATTTCGTTTGATACTCCAACGGTTAACCGAGGGACCGAAAAGGCCTCGTGTGTGTGCAGCCCAACACCCCTCCATTTTGGCCCAAAACCCCCCAAACTCAGCTCCATCGTCTCGGTCATTCGATCACGATCGTGTGGGCGAAAACCGCACCTCATTTGGAGCTTCCTAGCTCCCTCTACCTATAAAATAGCATCTCCCTCAAAATTCTCGGATCCAAAACAACCCTAACCTAGCTCCTCTCCCACCGCGCCGCGCCGGACACGTCCGTGTCGGCCGGACAAGTCGCCGCCGCCGCCCGCGACGAACCAGGGCGCGCCACGTGTCCCGGGCGGGTCCCCAGTTCGCCGCGCCACCCGAGGCCCGCCGAGGCCCGCGGGGAGCCCCCCTGGCCCGTTCCTCCGCCGCCCGGTCGCCCGCACCCCGCCGCCTCTCTTCCCCGAGGCCGGCCACCCGGCGCCGCCGCGCCGCCATTTCCGGTCGCCCGAGCCGCCGGAGCTCCTCGCCGATCCACCGCCGCCTCCACGCCACCGTCCCGCGCCGCCGTGCGCGCCGCCCCGCGCCTTCCTCCTGCGCGCCGGCGCCGCCCGGCCTCTCCTCCCCTCGGAGACCTCCATCTCCGTCCACCACCGCCACGAACCTCGTTTTTCGAGCTGCTACAGTAACTGCTACAGTGCTGGATCCCGATCTGGATCTAGATCTCGGTTGACTTTCCCTCCGAACCCTAATTTTTCTTGCTACTTTGACCTGCCATAACTTTGCATCCGTAGCTCCGATTTGGGCGTACGATATGTCAAAATCTTCGTCTCGACGAGTACATCATTTCATTCCATTGCATCATTTGCATTTGAGGTCATATTGTTGCCCAAAATTCTGTTGGAAGGAGGCATGTTGAGTTAAATTGCAGATCCGTTAATCCAACATGCACTTTTGTCATTTTTGCCATATTTAATACGTGCATGATATGCCTGTGCCCCTTTGGGATGAATTGTTAAGCATGTTGTCTTCTTTCCATAGGTCCCTTCCATGTATTTTTAGGATGTGTGTGTTTTCTTGTGCAAGCTTGCGAAGAGGGCTGCCTGAGATTATCGATTTCAGGGAATTAGTGAATTTCACTAAGTCTGGGCCGTTTTAGTTCACGATGCTATATGTCCGGCTTGTTTCCTAGTGATCCGTGCCTCTTTTGAGGATGATCAGTAAGAGTGATTTGTTATGCTTGTTGTGCTTAATCCATCCATGTCTTTACTTGTTATGTTGGTGCACCCTAGGTTGACTCAATCGAGTTCAACTTTTGGATAGTTGCTGTTTTGGGCAGATCGTGAGCTCTTTTGCGATTTTGCCGGAGTGATTGCTAGTGATCCATGCATGCTATGCCATTGTTCTTGCCATGTCTAGCTAGCATTTTGTGCCTTCTTAATGGATATATGCTTGCCTTGCCATGACTTGCACCGTAGTGATAGCATCGAGCTCGTTTACATGCCTCCGTGAGTTATTATTTCAGCATGTCCCAGTTTTCACTAAGTCTGAAAACTGATTGTGTTTCATCAATGTTCGTGTGCTCGGTAGAGTATTTTGTGAACCCTTTTGGCCGCATGTCATTTTGGGTGTTTTGTTAAGCTTGTTGAGTGGCTCCATGCCATGCTCTTACTTGCCATGTTCAGGTTTTCCTTCATGTTGTTTTGCTGCTCCGAAGAGAGCATCGTGGTCTGAAATTTCAGACTAGCGTTAATTTCGCTAAGTCTGAAATCTGTTTTGCTTATTCAGTTTTGCCATGCTTGTTTGAAGCCCTTAATGGATGAATTTGCCTATGCCTCAGTCCTGATGATTTGTTAAGCTTGATGAGTACATCACTGCCATGTAATTTGTTTTCATGTTGGGTGGCTGTAGCATATTCATTTTGTTGCATTTAGGAGCCTACTTGCTGTAAATCGCAGATCGTTTCGTCTAGTAAATCGCTTGCCATTTCTAAACCGTAGCTCCGATTGCCATGATCTTTATATCGTTTTCAGGGGATTTCTTCCCATCTATCCAGTGGCACACTTGGTTTTCCAAGTTGAGGCCAGGTTCATGCATTTCCTGTTACATGTGGCATTTTTTTTGCATCCCACATCGCATCCCGCATAGCATATCATCTTTGCATCTTATTGGTTGCCTTTGCACGTGGTTGATTGTATCCTTGTTGCTTGTTTGTGTTGTTGGGTAGAGACGGGAGACGAGTTCGCTAACGAGGAGCCCGTTGAGTTTGCTTTTGAGGATCCAGTCAATTCTGACAACTGTGCAGGCAAGATGATCACACCCTTGAAATCACCACTATCTTTGCTATGCTAGTTTGCTCGCTCTTTTGCTTTGCCAATGCTACGATGCCTACCACTTGCTTGTCAGCCTCCCAATTGCCATGATTGAGCCTCTAACCCACCTTTGTCCTAGCAAACCATTGATTGGCTATGTTACCGCTTTGCTCAACCCCTTCTTATAGCGTTGTTAGTTGCAGGTGAAGATTGGAGCCGTTCCTTGTTGGAACCTTTATTTACTTGTTGGGATATCATTATATTGCTATGTTATCTTTACTCATCTATATACTTGGAAAAGGGTGGAAGGCTCGGCCTCTCGCCTAGTGTTTTGTTCCACTCTTGCCGCCCTAGTTTCCGTCATATCGGTGTTATGTTCCCGGATTGTTGCGTCCCTTACGCGGTTGGGCTATAATGGGAACCCCTTAATAGTTCGCCTTGATTAAAGCTTTTCCAGCAATGCCCAACATTGGTTTTACCATTTGCCACCTACCCTTTTCTTCCCTTGGGTTTCCGGAGCCCGAGGGTCATCTTATTTTTGCCCCCTGGGCCAGTGCTCCTCTTAGTGTTGGTCCTCCCTAGAGCACCGTGCGGGGCCGTCCCTCGGCAACTTGGGTTACGTTGGCTCCCGTACGCTTAGCTTATCCGGTGTGCCCTGAGAACGAGATATGTGCAGCTCCTATCGGGATTTGTCGGCACAGCGGGTGGTGTTGCTGGACTAGTTTTGACCTGTCGAATCATCTTGTCGTACCGGGATACCGAGTCTGATCGGTGGGTCCTGGGTGGAGGTCTATTCCTTCGTTGACCGTGAGAGCTTGTTATGGGCTAAGTTTGGACCCCCCTGCAGGGATTGATCTTTCGAAAGCCGTGCCCGCGGTTATGGGCAGATGGGAATTTGTTAATGTCCGGTTGTAGATAACTTGAACTTAATTAATTAAAATGAATCCACTGCGTGTGTTGCCGTGATGGCCTCTTCTCGGCGGAGTCCGGGAAGTGGACACGACGTTGGAGTTATGTTTGCGTAGTCTGCTCTATTTAGTTTCCGCTCGTGCTTTGCCTTCTCTTCTCGCTCTCCTTTGCGAATAAGTTAGCCACCATATATGCTAGTCGCTTGCTGCAGCTCCACATACATTACCCCTATCCTACCTATTAAGCTTAAATAGTCTTGATCGCGAGGGTGCGAGATTGCTGAGTCCTTTGTGGCTCACATATTACTATTACACCAGATGCAGGGACCGATGACACTTCTCCGGACGGCGCGCTCGAGCTGAAGTGGGAGTACGACGAGGACTCTCAGCGATACTATGTTTCTTTTCCTGATGATCAATAGTGGTGCCTATTCGGGGTTCGATTCAGGGATTAGTCGCTTGTTGGGGGTCTTTTCTATTTTGGCGCCGTAGTCGGGCCATGAGTGTTTGTATGATGGATGTTATTTATGTACTTTGATGTGACGTGGCGAGTGTAAGCCAACTATTATTATTATCCCCCCTTTTATATTATATATGTACTTGGGTTGTGTAATGATTCCTGACTTGCGACATTGCTTTCAATGCGCCTATGTCTCTAAGTCGTGCCTCGACACGTGGGAGACATAGCCGCATCGAGGGCGTTACACCATGCTTATGTGATTGATTTAGAATCAACTTAATAGATACCTATATCTCATTATATGGTACCATAATAGAATAATGGAAATAATGAGATCACTTGATAATGCATACATTGGTGTTATAAAGAAAGCTATAGTAGCAAAGATACATTGTATGGACATGGAGGTGATGGTATTATGTAGAGTGAGCATTCAAACCATTCACAAGAGAATATTTAGGTACAACCGATACTTAGCATTATAAGAGAGGCATAATATCAGTTTACGATAACTTATTTACATTTTTTTATCAAGCAAGGCACATAGATGGAGATGCATCATGCAGACACCTTTCATCATATCAGGTAGTCATCGCTGCACATGCCTATCGAAAATAACTTCATCGTCTAAGAAACTCTTCATGGTCTGGTGGACTGCCACTGCCAAAAGCAGAAATGCCTTCCATATCATCATCCAGCCCCCAATGTTACTTTATGTTACTTTTCCATTTCTGGTAGAATGTGTTGTGACTGTAAAGCTGTGTCGTTGAGCATATATGGCGCATGGTTAATCGGGCAAAACTGGTACATACAACTCCAAAGTTAATTAATCCAAGGTTCATAAGAATCCATCTTTGCTTCTCAAACAGAGATAAAGGAATGTAATTACTACTACCTGAAGCATGTGATCAATAAGCAGTCTCGACTTCAACTTGAAATTAGCTACTCACGGATATAAAACAACAGCTGATGGCATAAAACTCACAACAATCTGTCAATGATTTTGCGGTTAGGCATTGAAGAAATGTTAACAACATGATAGTACATCGTGGGCATTCCGCCCCCCCCCCCCAAAATCAACAACAGTGTCCTAAAGTATCAGGTAGTTATAACTGAACAATAGGAACCATGTCATGGGATGTCTACTACGCAACTTTATTCTTGTAGACTCGTGTTGGGTCTCAAAGCGCAAAGTTTTGTAGGATAGTATCAATTTTCTCTCAAATGGATGATCTAAGGTTTACCAATCCGTGGGAGGTGTAGGATGAAGATGGTCTCTCTCAAGCAACCCTGCAACCAAATACAAGAAATCTCTTGTGTCCCCAACACACCCAATACGATGGCAAATTGTATAGGTGCACTAGTTCGACGAAGAGATGGTAATAAAAGTGTAATATTGATGGTAGAAAAATATTTTTATAATCTAAATAAATAAAAACAGCAAAGTAGCAAATAGTAAACGGGCACAAAAACGGTATTGCAATGCTTGAAAATGAGGCCTAGGGTCCGTACTTCCGCTAGTGCAATCTCTCAACAATGCTAATATAATTGGATCATATAACCACCCCTCAAAGTGCGATGAAGAATCACTCCAAAGTTCCTATCTAGCGGAGAACATAAGAATAAATTGTTTGTAGGGTATGAAACCACCTCAAAGCTATTCTTTCCGTTCGATCTATTCAAGAGTCCGTACTAAAATAACACAAAGCTGTTCTTTCCGTTCGATCTATCCTAGAGTTTGTAGTAAAATATATTGGGGAACATAGTATTTCAAAAAAAACCTACGATCACGCTAGATCTATCTAGGAGATGCATAGCAACGAGAGGGGAGAGTATATCTACGTACCCTCGTAGACCGAAAGCGGAAGCGTTATGAAACGCGGTTGATGTAGTCGAACGTCTTTGCGGTCCAACCGATCAAGTACCGAACGCACGACACCTCCACAATCTGCACACATTCAGCTCGGTGACGTCCCTCGTACTCTTGATCCAGTTGAGGCCGAGGGAGAGTTTCGTCAGCACGACGGTGTGATGACGGTGATGATGAAGTTACCGACACAGGGCTTCGCCTAAGCACTACAACGATATGACCGAGGTGGAATTCTATGGAGGGGGCACCGCACATGGCTAAACAATCAACTTGTGTATCTATGGGGTGCCCCCCTCCCCCGTATATAAAGGAGTGGAGGAGGGAAGGGCCGACCCTCTCTATGGCGCGCCCCAAGGGGGATTCCTACTCCTAGTAGGAGTAGGTTTCCCACTTTTCCCTAGTTGGAGTAGGAGAAGAAGAAAGAGGGAGAAGGAGAGAAGGAAAGGGGGCCCGGCCCCCTCCCCAATTTGGATTGGGCTTGGGGGGGGGGCCCACTTGGGCGCCTCCTCTCTCCCACTATGGCCCATTAAGGCCCATTGAATCCCCGGGGGGTTCCGGTAACCCCCCGGTACTCCGGTAAATGCCCGAATCATCCAGAACCATTCTGATGTCCAAACATAGCCTTCCAATATATCAATCTTTATATCTCAACCATTTCGAGACTCCTCGTCATGTCCCTGATCACATTCGGTACTCTGAACTACCTTCGGTACATAAAAACACATAAACTCATAATACCGATCGCCATCGAACGTTAAGCGTGCGGACCCTACGGGTTCGAGAACTATGTAGACATGACCGAGAGTCCGAGACTCACTTACGGTCAATAACCAATAGAGGAAACTGGATGTTCATATTGGTTCCTACATATTCTACGAAGATCTTTATCGGTCAAACCGCGTAACAACATACGTTGTTCCCTTTGTCATCGGTATGTTACTTGCCCGAGATTCGATAGTCGGTATCTCAATACCTAGTTCAATCTCGTTACCGGCAAGTCTCTTTACTCGTTCTGTAATGCAACATCCCGCAACTAACTCATTAGTCACATTGCTTGCAAGGCTTATAGTGATGTGCATTACCGAGAGGGCCCAGAGATACCTCTCCGACAATCGGAGTGACAAATCCTAATCTCGATCTATGCCAACTCAACAAACACCATCGAAGACACCTGTACATCATCTTTATAGTCACCCAATTACGTTGTGACGTTTGATAGCACACTAAGTGTTCCTCCGGTATTCGGGAGTTGCATAATCTCATAGTCATAGGAACATGTATAAGTTATGGAGAAAGCAATAGCAATAAACTAAATGCGTAGTGCTAAGCTAACGGGTGGGTCAAGTCAATCACATCATTCTCTAATGCTGTGATCCCGTTCATCAAATGACAACTCATGTCTATGGTTAGGAAACTTAACCATCTTTGATTAACAAGCTAGTCAAGTAGAGGCGTACTAGTGACATTTTGTTTATCTATGTATTCACACATGTACTAAATTCCTGGTTAATACAATTCTAGCATGATTAATAAACATTTATCATGATATAAGGAAATATAAACAACAACTTTATTATTGCCTCTAGGGCATATTTCCTTCAGTCTCCCACTTGCACTAGAGTCAATAATCTAGATTACATTGTAATGATTCTAATGTTGGGAAACGTAGTAATTTCAAAAAAAATCCTACGCACACATAAGATCATGGTGATGCATAGCAACGAGAGGGCAGAGTGTTGTCCACGTATCCTCGTAGACCGTAAGCGAAAGCGTTATGACAACGCGGTTGATGTAGTCGTACGTCTTCATGATCGACCGATCCTAGTACCGAAAGTACGACTCCTTCGTGATCTGCACACGTTCGGCTCGGTGACGTCCCACGAACTCACTATCCAGCATAGTGTCGAGATATGATAACCCACAAGTATAGGGGATCGCAACAGTTTTCGAGGGTAGAGTATTCAACCCAAATTTATTGATTCGACACAAGGGGAGCCAAAGAATATTCTCAAGTATTAGCAGCCGAGTTGTCAATTCAACCACACCTGGAAACTTAGTATCTGCAGCAAAGTGTTTAGTAGCAAAGTAATATGATAGTAGTGGTAACGGTAGAAAAAGGTAACGATAGAAAAAGTAATATTTTTGGTGTTTTGTAGTGATGATAACAATAGCAACGGAAAAGTAAATAAGCAAAGAACAATATATGGAAAGCTCGTAGGCAATGGATCAGTGATGGGCAATTATGCCGTATGCGGTTCATCATGTAACAGTCATAACCTAGGGTGACACAGAACTAGCTCCAATTCATCAATGTAATGTAGGCATGTATTTCGAATATAGTCATACGTGCTTATGGAAAAGAACTTGCATGACATCTTTTGTCCTACCCTCCCGTGGCAATGGGGTCCTAGCGGAAACTAAGGGATATTAAGGCCTCCTTTTAATAGAGTACCGGACCAAAGCATTAACACATAGTGAATACATGAACTCCTCAAACTACGGTCATCACTGGTAAGTATCCCGATTATTGTCACTTCGGAGTTAACGGATCATAAGACATAATAGGTGACTATAGACTTGCAAGATAGAATCAAGTGAAGGAAATATGCCCCATAGGCAATAATAAAGTTATTATTTATTTCCTTATTTCATGATAAATGTTTATTATTCATGCTAGAAGTGTATTAACCGGAAACATAATACATGTGTGAATACATAGACAAACAGAGTGTCACTAGTATGCCTCTACTTGACTAGCTCGTTGATCAAAGATGGTTAAGTTTCCTAACCATAGACATGAGTTGTCATTTGATTAACGGGATCCCATCATTAGGAGAATGATGTGATTGACTTGACCCATTCCGTTAGCTTAGCACTTGATCGTTTAGTTTGTTGCTATTGCTTTCTTCATGACTTTTACATGTTCCTATGACTATGAGATTATGCAACTCTCATTTATCGGAGGAACACTTTGTGTGCCACTAAATGTCACAACATAACTGGGTGATTATAAAGGTGCTCTACATGTCTCTCCAAAGGTACTTGTTGGGTTGGCGTATTTCGAGATTAGGATTTGTCACTCCGATTGTCGGAGAGGTATCTCTGGGCCCACTCGGTAATGCACATCACTATAAGCCTTGCAAGCATTGCAACTAATGAGTTAGTTGCGAGATGATGTATTACGGAACGAGTAAAGAGACTTGCCGGTAACGAGATTGAACTAGGTATTGAGATACCGACGATCGAATCTCGGGCAGGTAACATACCGATGACAAAGGGAACAACGTATGTTGTTATGCGGTCTGATCGATAAAGATCTTCGTAGAATATGTAGGAGCCAATATGGGCATCCAGGTCCGGCTATTGGTTATTGACCAGAGATGTGTCTCGGTCATGTCTACATAGTTCTCGAACCCGTAGGGTCCGCACGCTTAACGTTCGTTGACGATATAGTACTATATGAGTTATGTATATGTTGATGACCGAATGTTGTTCGGAGTCCGGGATGAGATCACGGACATGACGAGGAACTCCGAAATGGTCCGGAGATAAAGTTTGATATATGGGATAATAGTGTTTGGTCACCGAAAGGGTTCCGGAATTCACCGGATGGGGTTCCGGATGTTTCCCGAAATGTTTGGGTACGAGAGCACTTTATTTGGGCCAAAGGGGAAAGCCCACAAGGTTTTTGGAAAGTGCAAAAGGAAGTTTTGCGGAGTCCAGGGGCCAGACGCCAGGGTCCAGACACCGGGAACCCTGGCGTCTGGCCCTGGAGTCCGAGAAGGACTCTTGCCTTTCGGGTGAAACCGACTTTGTGGAGGCTTTTACTCCAAGTTTCGACCCCAAGGCTCAACATATAAATAGAGGGGTAGGGGTAGCACCCAAGAGACATCAAGAAACACCAAGCCGTGTGCCGGCAACCCCGTCCCCTCTAGTTTATCCCCCGTCATAGTTTTCGTAGTGCTTAGGCGAAGCCCTGCAGAGATTGTTCTTCACCAACACCATCACCATGCCGTCATGCTGCCAGAACTCATCTACTACTTTGCCCCTCTTGCTGGATCGAGAAGGCGAGGACATCACCGAGCCGAACATGTGCAGAACTCAGGGGTGCCGTGCTTTCGGTACTTGGATCGGTCGGACATGAAGACGTACGACTACATCAACCGCGTTGATATAATGCTTCGGCGAACGGTCTACGAGGGTACGTAGACAACACTCTCCCCTCTCGTTGCTATGCATCTCCATGATCCTGCGTGTGCATAGGAATTTTTTTGAAATTACTACGTTCCCCCATAGTGGCATCTGAGCCAGGTTTTATGCGCAGATGTTATATGCACGAGTAGAACACAAGTGAGTTGTGGGCGATATAAGTCATACTGTTTTCCAGCATGTCATACTTTGGTTCGGCGGCATTGTTGGATGAAGCGGCCCGGACCGACATTACACGTACGCTTACGTGAGACTGGTTCTACCGACGTGCTTTGCACACAGGTGGCTGGCGGGTGTCAGTTTCTCCAACTTTAGTTGAATCAAGTGTGGCTATGCCCGGTCCTTGCGAAGGTTAAAACAACATCAACTTGACAAAGTATCGTTGTGGTTTTGATGCGTAGGTAAGAATGATTCTTGCTAAGCCCGTAGCAGCGACGTAAAACTTGCAACAACAAAGTAGAGTACGTCTAACTTGTTTTTGCAGGGCATGTAGTGATGTGATATGGTCAAGACATGATGCTAATTTTTTTGTATGAGATGATCATGTTTTGTAACCGAGTTATCGGGAACTGGCAGGAGCCATATGGTTGTCGCTTTATTGTATGCAATGCAATCGCCCTGTAATGCTTTACTTTATCACTAAGCGGTAGCGATAGTCATGGAAGCATAAGATTGGCGAGACGACAACGATGCTACGATGGAGATCAAGGTGTCGCGCCGGTGACGATGGTGATCATGAAGGTGCTTCGGAGGTGGAGATCACAAGCACAAGATGATGATGGCCATATCATATCACTTATATTGATTGCATTTGATGTTTATCTTTTATGCATCTTATGTTGCTTTGATTGACGGTAGCATTATAAGATGATCTCTCACTAAATTTAAAGATAGAAGTGTTCTCCCTGAGTATGCACCGTTACCAAAGTTCGTCGTGCCCAGACACCACGTGATGATCGGGTGTGATAAGCTCTACGTCCATCTACAACGGGTGCAAGCCAGTTTTTGCACACGTAGAATACTCAGGTTAAACTTGACGAGCCTAGCATATGCAGATATGGCCTCGGAACACTAAGACTGAAAGGTCGAGCGTGAATCATATAGTAGATATGATCAACATATTGATGTTCACCATTGAAAGCTACTCCATTTCACGTGATGATCGGTTATGGTTTAGTTGATTTGGATTGTGTGATCACTTAGAAGATTAGAGGGGTGTCTTTCTAAGTGGGAGTTATTAAGTAATATGATTAATTGAACTTAAATTTATCATGAACTTAGTACCTGATAGTATTTTGCTTGTCTATGTTGATTGTAGATAGATGGCCCATGCTGTTGTTCCGTTGAATTTTAATGCGTTCCTTGGGAAAGCAAAGTTGAAAGATGATGTTAGCAATTACACGGACTGGGTCCGTAACTTGAGGATTATCCTCATTGCTGCACAGAAGAATTACGTCCTGGAAGCACTGCTAAGTGCCAAGCCTGCTGCAGGAGCAACACCAGATGTTATGAATGTCTGGCAGAGCAAAGCTGATGACTACTCGATATATCAGTGTGCCATGCTTTACGGCTTAGAACCGGGTCTTCAACGACGTTTTGAACGTCATGGAGCATATGAGATGTTCCAGGAGTTGAAGTTAATATTTCAAGCAAATGCCCGGATTGAGAGATATGAAGTCTCCAATAAGTTCTATAGCTGCAAGATGGAGGAGAATAGTTCTGTCAGTGAACATATAGTCAAAATGTCTGGGTATCATAATCACTTGACTCAACTGGGAGTTAATCTTCCTGTTGATAGTGTCATTGACAGAGTTCTTCAATCACTGCCACCAAGCTACAAGAGCTTCATGATGAACTATAACATGCAAGGGATGGATAAGACGATTCCCGAGCTCTTCGCAATGCTAAAGGCTGTGGAGGTTGGAATCAAGAAGGAGCATCAAGTGTTGATGGTCAATAAGACTGCCAGTTTCAAGAAAAAGGGCAAAGGGAAGAAGAAGGGGAACTTCAAGAAGAACAGCAAACAAGTTGCCGCTCAGGAGAAGAAACCCAAGTCTGGACCTAAGCCTGAAACTGAGTGCTTCTACTGCAAGCAGGCTGGTCATTGGAAGCGGAACTTCCCCAAGTATTTGGCGAATAAGAAGGATGGCAAGGTGAACAAAGGTATATGTGATATACATGTTATTGATGTGTACCTTACTAGAGCTTGCAATAGCACCTGGGTATTTGATACTGGTTCCGTTGCTAATATTTACAACTCGAAACAGGGACTACAGATTAAGCGAACACTGGCCAAGGACGAGGTGACGATGCACGTGGGAAATGGTTCCAAAGTTGATGTGATCGCGGTCGGCACGCTACCTCTAGATCTACCTTCGGGATTAGTTTTAGACCTAAATAATTGTTTTTGGTGCCAGCGTTGAGCATGAACATTATATCTGGATCTTGTTTGATGCAAGATGGTTATTCATTTAAATCAGAGAATAATGGTTGTTCTATTTATATGAGTAATATCTTTTATGGTCATGCACCCTTGAAGAGTGGTCTATTTTTGATGAATCTCGATAGTAGTGATACACATATTCATAATGTTGAAGCCAAAAGATGCAGAGTTGATAATGATAGTGCAACTTATTTGTGGCACTGCCATTTAGGTCATATCGGTGTAAAGCGCATGAAGAAACTCCATACTGATGGACTTTTGGAACCACTTGATTATGAATCACTTGGTACTTGCAAACCATGCCTCATGGGCAAGATGACTAAAACGCCATTCTCTGGTACTATGGAGAGAGCAACAGATTTATTGGAAATCATACATACAGATGTATATGGTCCGATGAATGTTGAGGCTCGTGGTGGATATCGTTATTTTGTCACCTTCACAGATGATTTAAGCAGATATGGGTATATCTACTTAATGAAGCATAAGTCTGAAACATTTGAAAAGTTCAAAGAATTTCAGAGTGAAGTTGAAAATCATCGTAACAAGAAAATAAAGTTTCTACGATCTGATCGTGGAGGAGAATATTTGAGTTACGAGTTTGGTCTACATTTGAAACAATGCGGAATAGTTTCACAACTCACGCCACCCGAAACACCATAGCGTAATGGTGTGTCCGAACGTCATAACCGTACTTTACTAGATATGGTGCGATCTATGATGTCTCTTACTAATTTACCGCTATCATTTTGGGGTTATGCTTTAGAGACGGCCGCATTCGCGTTAAATAGGGCACCATCGAAATCCGTTGAGACGACGCCTTATGAACCATGGTTTGGCAAGAAACCAAAGTTGTCATTTCTTAGTTTGGGGCTGCGATGCTTATGTGAAAAAACTTCAGCCTGATAAGCTCAAACCCAAATCGGATAAATGTGTCTTCATAGGATACCCAAAGGAGACTGTTGGGTACACCTTCTATCACAGATCCGAAGGCAAGACATTCGTTGCTTAGAATGGATCCTTTCTAGAGAAGGAGTTTCTCTCGAAAGAAGTGAGTGGGAGGAAAGTAGAACTTGATGAGGTAACTGTACCTGCTCCCTTATTGGAAAGTAGTTCATCACAGAAACCGGTTTCTATGACACCTACACCAATTAGTCAGGAAGTTAATGATGATGATCATGGAACTTCAGATCAAGTTGTTGCTGAACCTCGTAGATCAACCAGAGTAAGATACGCACCAGAGTGGTACGGTAATCCTGTTCTGGAAGTCATGCTACTGGATCATGATGAACCTATAAACTATGAAGAAGCGATGGTGAGCCCGGATTCCGCAAAATGGCTTGAAGCCATGAAATCTGAGATGGGATCCATGTATGAGAACAAAGTGTTGACTTTGGTTGACTTGCCCGTTGATCGACAAGCAATTGAGAAGAAATGGATCTTCAAGAAGAAGACTGATGCTGACGGTAATATTACTGTCTACAAAGCTCGACTTGTTGCGGAAGGTTTTCGACAAGTTCAAGGGATTGACTATGATGAGACCTTCTCACCCGTAGCGATGCTTAAGTCTGTCCGAATCATGTTAGCGATTGCCGCATTTTATGATTATGAAATTTGGCAGATGGATGTCAAAAATGCATTCCTGAATGGATTTCTGGAAGAAGAGTTGTATATGATGCAACCGGAAGGTTTTGTCGATCCAAAGGGAGCTAACAAACAGTGCAAGCTCCAGCGATCCATTTATGGACTGGTGCAAGCCTCTCGGAGTTGGAATAAACACTTTGATAGTGTGATCAAAGCATGTGGTTTTGTACAGACTTTTGGAGAAGCCTGTATTTACAAGAAAGTGAGTGGGAGCTCTGTAGCATTTCTGATTGGAAATGATATAGAATTTCTGGATAGCATAAAGGGATACTTGAATAAGAGTTTTTCAATGAAAGACCTCGGTGAAGCTGCTTACATATTGGGCATTAAGATCTATAGAGATAGATCAAGACGCTTAATTGGACTTTCACAAAGCACATACCTTGACAAAGTTTTGAAGAAGTTCAAAATGGATCAAGCAAAGAAAGGGTTCTTGCCTGTGTTACAAGGTGTGAAGTTGAGTAAGACTCAATGCCCGACCACTGCAGAAGATAGAGAGAAAATGAAAGATGTTCCCTATGCTTCAGCCATAGGCTCTATCATGTATGCAATGTTGTGTACCAGACCTGATGTGTGCCTTGCTATAAGTCTAGCAGGGAGGTACCAAAGTAATCCAGGAGTGGATCACTGGACAGCGGTCAAGAACATCCTGAAGTACCTGAAAAGGACTAAGGATATGTTTCTCGTTTATGGAGGTGACAAAGAGCTCATCGTAAATGGTTACGTTGATGCAAGCTTTGACACTGATCCGGACGATTCTAAATCGCAAACCGGATACGTGTTTATATTAAACGGTGGAGCTGTCAGTTGGTGCAGTTCTAAACAAAGCGTCGTGGCGGGATTTACGTGTGAAGCGGAGTACATAGCTGCTTCAGAAGCAGCAAATGAAGGAGTCTGGATGAAGGAGTTCATATCCGATCTAGGTGTCATACCTAGTGCATGGGGTCCAATGAAAATCTTTTGTGACAATACTGGTGCAATTGCCTTAGCGAAGGAATCCAGATTTCACAAGAGAACCAAGCACATCAAGAGACACTTCAATTCCATCTGGGATTTAGTCCGGGTGGGAGACGTAGAAATTTGCAAGATACATACGGATCTGAATGTTGCAGACCCATTGACTAAGCCACTTCCATGAGCAAAACATGATCAGCACCAAGGCTCCACGGGTGTTAGAATCATTACTGTGTAATCTAGATTATTGACTCTAGTGCAAGTGGGAGACTGAAGGAAATATGCCCTAGAGGCAATAATAAAGTTATTATTTATTTCATTATTTCATGATAAATATTTATTATTCATGCTAGAATTGTATTAATCGGAAACATAATACATGTGTGAATACATAGACAAACAGAGTGTCACTAGTATGCCTCTACTTGACTAGCTCGTTGATCAAAGATGGTTAAGTTTCCTAACCATAGACATGAGTTGTCATTTGATTAACGGGATCACATCATTAGGAGCATGATGTGATTGACTTGACCCATTCTGTTAGCTTAGCACTTGATTGTTTAGTTTGTTGCTATTGCTTTCTTCATGACTTTTACATGTTCCTATGACTATGAGATTATGCAACTCCCGTTTACTGGAGGAACACTTTGTGTGCCACCAAACGTCACAATGTAACTGGGTGATTATAAAGGTGCTCTACAGGTGTCTCCAAAGGTACTTGTTGGGTTGGCATATTTCGAGATTAGGATTTGTCACTCCGATTGTCGGAGAGGTATCTCTGGGCCCACTCGGTAATGCACATCACTATAAGCCTTGCAAGCATTGCAACTAATGAGTTAGTTGCGGGATGATGTATTACGAAACGAGTAAAGAGACTTGCCGGTAACGAGATTGAACTAGGTATTGAGATACCGACGATCGAATCTCGGGCAAGTAACATACCGATGACAAAGGGAACAACGTATGTTGTTATGCGGTCTGACCGATAAAGATCTTCGTAGAATATGTAGGAGCCAATATGGGGATCCAGGTCCGGCTATTGGTTATTGACCAGAGAGGTGTCTCGGTCATGTCTACATAGTTCTCGAACCCGTAGGGTCCGCACGCTTAACGTTCATTGACGATATAGTACTATATGAGTTATGTATGTTGATGACCGAATGTTGTTCGGAGTCCGGGATGAGATCACGGACATGACGAGGAACTCCGGAATGGTCCGGAGATAAAGTTTGATATATGGGATAATAGTGTTTGGTCACCGGAAGGGTTCCGGAATTCACCGGAAGGGGTTCCGGTTGTTTCCCGAAATGTTTGGGTACGAGAACACTTTATTTGGGCCAAAGGGGAAAGTCCACAAGGTTTTTGGAAAGCGCAAAAGGAAGTTTTGTGGAGTCCAGGGGCCAGACGTCAGGGTCCCTGGCGTCTGGGTCCAGACACCGGGAACCTTGGCGTCTGGACCTGGAGTCCGAGAAGGACTCTTGCCTTTCGGGTGAAACTGACTTTGTGGAGGCTTTTACTCCATGTTTCGACCCCAAGGCTCAACATATAAATAGAGGGGTAGGGGTAGCACCCAAGAGACATCAAGAAACACCAAGCCATGTACCGGGAACCCCGTCCCCTCTAGTTTATCCTTCGTCATAGTTTTCGTAGTGCTTAGGCGAAGCCCTGCGGAGATTGTTCTTCACCAACATCGTTGCCACGCCGTCATGCTGCCGGAACTCATCTACTACTTCGCCCCTCTTGCTGGATCGAGAAGGCGAGGACGTCATCGAGCCGAACATGTGCAGAACTCGGAGGTGCCATGCTTTCGGTACTTGGATCGGTCGGACGTGAAGAAGTATGACTACATCAACCGCGTTGATATAACGCTTCCGCGAACGGTCTACGAGGGTACGTAGACAACACTCTCCCCTCTCGTTGCTATGCATCTCCATGATCCTGCGTGTGCGTAGGATTTTTTTTGAAATTACTACATTCCCCAACATCAAGAACTCTCATATATTGATGAAAACATAATATGTTCAGATCTGAAATCATGGCACTCGGGCCCTAGTGACAAGCATTAAGCATAGCAAAGTCATAGCAACATCAATCTCAGAACATAGTGGATACTAGGGATCAAACCCTAACAAAACTAACTCGATTACATGATAAATCTCATCCAACCCATCACCGTCCAGCAAGCCTACGATGGAATTACTCACGCACGGTGGTGAGCATCATGAGATCCAGTCAAGTCATACCCAATGTGAACTAACATTAATGAATGCAAATGACAGCGGTGCTCTCCAACTGGTGCTTTTTAAAAAGAGGATGATGACTCAACATAAAAGTAAATAGATAGGCCCTTCGTAGAGGGAAGCAGGGATTTGTAGAGGTGCCAGAGCTCGGTTTTTAAATGGAGGTGAATAATATTTTGAGCGGTATACTTTCATTGTCAACATAACAACCAAGAGATGGCAATATCTTCCATGCTACACACATTATAGGCGGTTCCCAAACAGAATGGTAAAGTTTATACTCCCCCTCCACCAACAAGCATCAATCCATGGCTTGCTCGAAACAACGAGTGCCTCCAACTAACAAGAGTCCCAGGGGGAGTTTTGTTTGCAATTATTTTGATTTAGTTTGCATAAAGCATGGTACTGGGCATCCCGGTGACCAACCACTTTCTCGTGAGTGAGGAGCGGAGTCCACTCCTCTTGACAATAACCTGCCTAACATGGAACATACGGACAACCCTAGTTGATACCTGAGCTATTCGAGCATACAAAATAGGATATTTATTTGAATGTTTAGAGTTTGGCACATACAAATTTACTTGGAACGGCAGGTAGATACTATATAGGTAGGTATGGTGGACTCATATGGAATAACTTTGGGGTTTATGGAGTTGGATGCACAAGTAGTATTCCCGCTTAGTACAGGTGAAGGCTAGCAAAATACTGGGAAGCGACCAGCTAGAGAGCGACAACAGTCATGAACATGCATTAAAATTAATCAACACCGAATGCAAGCATGAGTAGGATATAATGCACCATGAACATAAATATCGTGAAGGCTATGTTGATTTTGTTTCAACTACATGCGTGAACATGCGCTAAGTCAAGTCACTTAAATCATTCAGAGGAGGATACCATCCTATCATACCACATCACAACCATTTTAATAGCATGTTGGCACGCAAGGTAAACCATTATAAACTCCTAGCTAATCAAG
The DNA here is from genome assembly GCA_034509565.1 of Triticum monococcum. Classification (NCBI taxonomy): domain Eukaryota; kingdom Viridiplantae; phylum Streptophyta; class Magnoliopsida; order Poales; family Poaceae; genus Triticum; species Triticum monococcum. The sequence continues at coordinate 67,930,397 of CM067843.1, read as the reverse complement.
CATGGCACAAGAAATTATGATCTCTAGTTGTCATTGCAAACATGTTTATTCATAATGGGCTGAATCAGGAACGATGAACTAATCATATTTACAAAAACAAGAGAGGTCGAGTTCATACCAGCTTTTCTCATTTCGGCCAGTCCATCATATATCGTCATAATTGCCTTTCACTTGCACGACCGCATGATGTGAATAATATTAAGAGTGCACATGCATTGGACTAAGATGGAATCTGCAAGCATTCAATAAACAGGAGAAAACAAGGCAATATGGGCTCTTTTGTTAATCAACAATAATGCATATAAGAGCCACTTCAACAATTTAATCATGGTCCTCTCTTATCAACCCCCAAAGAAAAGAAAAGAAATAAAACTATTTACACGGGAAAGCTCCCAACAAGCAAAAGAAGAACAAGAAATATTTTTGGGTTTTCTTTTTAATTACTACTACAAGCATAGAAAGTAAACTAATTAAAAAATACAACTAATTTTTTTGGTTTTTCTTAAGGTTTATTAAACACACAAGGAGAAAGCATAAAAAGGGAAATAAACTAGCATGGATGATACAATAAAAAAGTATGAGCATCGACATCTAGCAATGAGTGTGTGAACATAAATGTAATGTCGATGAGAAATACGTACTCCCCCAAGCTTAGGCTTTTGGCCTAAGTTGGTCTATGGCCACGGCTGGCCTGGCGGATATCCATAATAATAGTTAGGGTCGTACTGCGAAGAAGAAGACTCTGATTGCCACTGGTTGGCAATCATCTCCGGATCCCACTGGTAATTAGACTGCCGTGGAGGATCAACTTGTGGTTCCGACTCTGGCTCTGCGGCTGATGCAGGGTTCCGATAGGCGTGAATATCCTCCGGCGAGACGAGGTACTGACCTGTAGATAAATCAAACAAGGAAGGAGCAGGCAAGGTAATAGTCTCCGGATGATGTTTACCAGAGAACAATTTGTATTTAAGCTCCCCTTCCCTATTCTTTATAATGAAATCATGTGCTACCATACTCTTATAATCTAAATAAACATGAGGCAGCAATTTTTCTTCCTTCTCATAATGCCTAATAGGTATGTTAAAATGTGCAGCTAGGCATGAAGCATAGATGCCTCCAAAGATGGGGCCCTTTGTACGGTTCAGACTTAACCGTTTAGCAATAATACCACCCATACTAACAGAGTTATCACAGAATAAACCGTGGAACAAAATAATAATATCAGAAACACTAAGATTTCCACAGTTTCCGCGACCAATTAAGCAGTGACTAGCAAATATTGCAAAGTAGCGTAAAACAGGAAAATGTATACTAGTGATTCGTGCATCGAAAACCTTCCTCGTTTCCCCTAAGGTGATGGTATCAATAAACCCATCCACATCGTCACGATGTGGTTCCTCTATTTTGCCCTCGAAAGGGATCAAACAAACCCGACAAAAATCATAAAGTGACATCTTCTTAACCACATCATATAAATGAAACTCTACTGAAGGAGGTGATTCCCTAGGATAATAGTAGAAGTTTTGCACAAAAGTATTGGTGAGTAAGAGATACTGTTCGCGTTGGTCGCGGAGGAAGTCGGTGAGGCCTGCATTTTTAGCCAATTCATAAAAATCCTCATAAATCATGGTTGCTCTCAAGAATTCATCGGAGGGCCATTCACATGGCCTAACCTCCGTGGTGCGAGGCAAATTATATTTGGGCTTCATTGCTTCTTCATTTTGCTTTTCCTTCGAGCTTTGGCTCGATGAGCCCCTCAAAAATCTCTTCATTATTCTCTGAAAATTCTGAAAAAATTAGTAACTTCAAAATAAAAGTAAGCTAAACTCAGCAAAATTGATAGCAACTACTCCTACAAGTGCCTAGAGCCTATATCATGCATCAAAACTACTTGGAACCATATAAATTTGATATGCAAGCTCAAGAACATGGTCACCTAGGCATCACAAATTTGCAATTAATAAAGCCCTAGAACAAAAACTAATTGGACCAATGGAGGAGTCACACACCAAGGAACAATCTCCCCAAACAGTTTTGTGAGAGGTGCTTTGAGCAAGGAGATCGAAAATGGCAGCAAAATGAGCTTGGACTCGGTTTGAGCTGGATATTCGTGTTTGTGGGAGGAAGAAGGAGTGTGTGGGTGCAGGAATAAGTGGAGGAGGGCCACCGTGGGCCCACGAGGCAGGGGGGCGCGCCCAGGGGGGTACGGCGCGCCCTCCACCCTCGTGGCCAGGTGGATGCCCCCCGTGCTGTGTTCTTGGTGCCAAATATTCTCAAATATTTCAGAAAAAATCATATTTAAATTTCAGGGCATTTGGAGAACTTTTATTTTCAGGGTATTTTTATATTGCACGGATAATTCAAATAACAGACAAAAAGTACTATTTTTATTTTATTTAATATAAATATCAGAAAGCAAAAGGAGGGTACAAAGAGTTGTGCCTTCTAGTTTCATCCATCTCATGCTCATCAAAAGGAATCCACTAACAAGGTTGATCAAGTCTCGTTAATGAACTCATTCCGAATAACATGGAACCAGAGAAATTTCGAATAACACTATGTTACCTCAACGGGGATATGCACATCCCCAATAATAAGAATATCATATTTCTTCTTAATAGTAGGAAGAGGAAATTCAAAACCTCAAAATATAATCGATGGAATTTTTCCAATAGAGTTGATACTATGAACTTGAGGTTGTTTCCTCAGAAAGTGTACTGTATGCTGAAAGTGCTACTACCCCTAGGTGGTTTTAGTAATTCATAACAACATATAGCTCATTGAGCTAATGCTATTCCGAGATGATTATTTCAGGAAAGCTCAATGATTGGCATGGCATGGATGGTGAAAGTGGAACCCTCAAAATGCTAAGGACAAAGGATTGGCTCTAGCTCATATGCTCAAGACTCTTCATTTTACATTTTAGTGGTCCAAGATCACATTGAGTCCATAGGAAAAGCGAATACTATCAAGGAGGGATGAGGCGTTGCTTAATGAGCCTCTTGCTTCAAGTGCTTAATGATATGCTCCAAAACCCTCAACTACTTTCTCATATCCACTCTTGACCTAAACCCAAAGCCAAACTCGGTCATACCGATTCTTTCAATCCGGCGCCACCGAGTTTCACTTGTCATAGCCATTGCCAAACCCTAAGCAAATCGGTTCTACTGATAGGGATCTCGGTCTCACCGAGATGGGATTGCAATCTCTCTGTTTCCTTTTTGTAACTTTTCAGTCTCACCGGAAGAGCGGATCGGTCCCACTGAGATTGCAATGCAAACTCTCTGTTTCCTTTTTGTAACTTTTCGGTCTCACCGAAAGAGAAAATCGGCCCCACCGAGTTTGCCTGACCAACTCACTGGTTAGCTAATTACCAAAATCGGTCTCACCGAGTTTTTGTAATCGGTCTCACCGAGATTACATTATGCCCTAACCCTAACCATATCGGTCCTACCGAGTTGCATGTCAGTCCCACCAAAAATCTCTAACGGTCACTAGGTTTACTATTTCGGTCCGACCGAGTTTGTTGATTCGGTCCCACCGAGATTGGTAAATTGTGTAACGGTTGGATTTTGTGTGGAGGCTATATATACCCCTCCACCTCCTCTTCATTCGTGGAGAGAGCCATCAGAACACATCTACACTTCCAACTCATATGTTCTGAGAGAGAACCACCTACTCATGTGTTGCGGCCAAGATATTCCATTCCTACCATATGAATCTTGATATCTAGCCTTCCCCAAGTTGCTTTCCACTCAAATCTTCTTTCCACCAAATCCAAATCCCGTGAGAGAGAGTTGAGTGTTGGGGAGACTATCATTTGAAGCACAAGAGCAAGGAGTTCATCATCAACACACCATTTGTTACTTCTTCGAGAGTGGTGTCTCCTAGATTGGCTAGGTGTCACTTGGGAGCCTCCGACAAGATTGTGGAGTTGAACCAAGGAGTTTGTAAGGGCAAGGAGATCGCCTACTTCGTGAAGATCTACCGCTAGTGAGGCAAGTCCTTCGTGGGCGATGGCCATGGTGGGATAGACAAGGTTGCTTCTTCATGGACCCTTCGTGGGTGGAGCTCTCCATGGACTCGCGCAACTGTTACCCTTCATGGGTTGAAGTCTCCATCAACGTGGATGTAGGATAGCACCACCTATCCGAACCACGGGAAAAACATCCGTGTCTCCAACTGCGTTTGAACTCTACAAACCCTTCCCTTTACATTCTTGCAAGTTGCATGCTTTACTTTCCGCTACCAATATACTCTTTGCATGCTTGCTTGAATTGTGTGATGATCGCTTGGCTTGTCCTAAAATAGGTAAAATCTGCCAAGAACTAAAATTGGGAAAAGGTTAAGTTTTTATTTGGTCAAGTAGTCTAATCACCCCCCCTCTAGACATACTTTCGATCCTACAAGTGGTATCAGAGCTTTGGTCTCCATTTGCTTTGATTTCCATAGCTTTTGGTGGTCATAGCCTTGGTTTCACAACCTAGGAGAGTATGGCGTCTAGCGAGGGAAATTATCACCGTAGAGGTCCTTACTTTGATGGTACTAATTTTGCTAGTTGGAAGCATAAAATGAAAATGCATATTCTTGGACATAACCACGCCGTTTGGGCTATTGTGTGTGTTGGTTTGCAAGGTGACTTCTTTGATGGGAGAGAACCAAACCGTGAAGCTACCGCGGATGAGTTGAACATGTTGCAATACAATGCTCAAGCTTGTGATATTCTCTTCAACGGATTGTGCCCCGAAGAATTCAACAAAATCAGCCATCTTGAGAATGCAAAGGAAATTTGGGACACTTTGATTGATTTGCACAAAGGTACCGACTCCGTCAAGGAATCCAAATTGGATGTGCTTCAAAGTCAACTTGACAAGTTCAAAATGAAGGATGGCGAAGGTGTCGCTGAAATGTACTCTAGGCTTGCTCTCATCACAAATGAGATTGCCGGCTTAGGAAGTGAAGAGATGACCGATAGATTCATCATCAAGAAGATTCTAAGAGCCTTGGATGGAAAATATGATACCGTGTGCACATTGATCCAAATGATGCCCAACTACAAAGATCTCAAGCCAACGGAAGTAATTGGAAGAATTGTTGCTCATGAGATGTCACTTAAGGATAAAGAGGAACTTCATAACAAATCAAGTGGTGCCTACAAAGCCTCATGTGAAGCCCCTGCATCATCAAGTGAGAAACAAAACTTCAATGAAGAATTGAGCTTAATGGTGAAAAACTTGAACAAGTTCTACAAGAGTAGAAGCAAAGATAGAAGCTCCAAGTCAAGGTCCTACAATGACAAAAGATCTTCTAGTCGAGAGCGAAACTGCTACAATTGTGGAAGACCCGGACACTGTTCCAATGAGTGTACGGCTCCCTACAAGAGAAGAGAAGACTCTCCAAAAAGAAGAAGCAAAAGAGAAGAATCACCACCAAGAGAGAGGAGTAGAGATGATCGTTATGAACGAAGATACTCACAGAGAAGCAAGGATTCGAGAAGGAAGGGAAAGTCATCAAGGAGCTACACAAAACGAAGACATCAAGCTCATGTTGGTGAATGGGTATCCGGCTCCGACTCCGACAGCCACTCCGAGAGAAGTTATCTGTCGGGTGGTAGGTGCGACATATGCCAACGGGTGGCTTATCATTGTGGGAGCCAGTAAGACATCGCCGGTGCCTGGAAACGGGATGAGGCGAAGACAAGCACGCCGGCGGACTTTACCCAGCTTCGGGGCTCTCCGTGGAGATAACACCCCTACTGCTGCTCTGCGGGGTCTCCGCATGATCACTAGATGAACAAGTAGCTACACAATGCTCCTTGAGCTGTTTTGGTGGAAGGAGGAAGAAGGGCACGGCTAGCTTGCTTCTTCTCCTCGGATGGTGTCTAAAACTAGCTTGGGGTCGAACCCTTTGCATGGGTGCCCCAGGGGGTTTATATAGGCCTACCCCCGGGGGTACAATGGTAATCCGGCTGGGCGCGGGGCCCAGCCGTCTGTGACTGCGCTCGCCGGCTTCTGCGCCGGCCGCTGGGGCCCGCCGACTGGTGGGTCCCGCCGGCTGCCGGCTCCTTGGTCGACAAGCAGGCCCCACCGTCCAGGGCCTGGTCGGTGGCTGGTTACTGTTGCTCTATTCTGATGACGCGGGCTTGGTCGTGGTAGGCGTGGCTACAGTACCGCCGCCCGGCGGGCGATTACTGTAGCCTCACCGTGTCTTGTCTCCTTAATGGGGCGTCTCCTTCAAGGAAGATGGCAAGCCGGCTGCAGGGAGCCGGCTCTCTCTTGGGTCGACTGGAAAGAGGTGTGGCCGCCTTCGGGTGTCTCTCTGCCCAAAGGGACCCACCGCCCGTGGGTCGCGCTGGTAGTCCGTCGTGGATGGCGTCAGGGTCGTCGTGGCAACAGTGTCGCGCCAGGCGGGTCGTGGCCACCCGTACGACGCACTGTGCCGGTCGTGATCCGGGTTTTGGGGGTGGCAGGCTTCACTGTAGCCACGCCCCGCTTCATCATTGCTAGGTGGATGCAAACTTTGAGGGTACGGTCTCGACCGCTTTGTGGGAGCCGGCTTCTTGGAGTTGGCCTTCTCGCGACCGGCTTCTTGAAGTCGGCCCTCCCATGGCTTTCTTTATGAGGGCTAAGGTCGGGCCGACTCCCGAAGCCGGCCTGGATGACAGCCGGCAAGGGGGAGGCGGCCCCATGTCTTGGGTTCTTGAGAGCCAGACGAGCTCGTAATTTTTTTAGGAGGGCCAGGGGAAGCCGGCTAGGCTACCCGTGGCTATTTACTCCGACAGTAGTCCCCGAAGCTGATCGAGCTTCGAGGCGGACAGAGGGACGAGAAGCTTGGTCAGCTTCTCACCCTGAGGAGCCAGCTTTGCTGTTGTGCCTTGCAGGCGGGATGGTGGTTGACCCGCGTGCTGACCGCGGGCTCACCCGCGGGCCACGCGGCAGCGGAAACCTGCCAGTGCACGCGCGCGATGGGACGCCGCCGCAGGCCCGGGCCCGCCACTCCTTGGCCTCAGCTCGAGCGCTGATCTTCTGCGGCCCAGGTGGACCGCTCGCCTTCGTGTGGCGATTTTATTGCGCCGTTAAGGCGTAATAAACGCGGGACGTGGGGGAGTGGGCACGATCGATCCCCACGCTCCCCCACGCCGCGCCTCCTCGGCTCCGCCGTGTGAGCCTATAAGTAGGTGGAGGAGGGGGAGAGGCAGAGGTTCGCACGCTCTCCCCCACTCCGACCCCCTTGTCTTCCTTCTTCTTCTTGCTGTCGCCGCAGCTTCCCATCTCAGCGCCGCCGCGCCGCCACATCGTCTCTCTCTCATGGCGCTGTCGAGCTCGTGGGACGGCTCCAACGTCCATGATGACCATGTGGAGTTCCTCCGCCAGACTCGGCGCCTGCCCGGCGCCAACCTCGTGCGGGTCTGCCTGGCGCCGGAGGCGGAGATCTCGCCGGCACCGGAGGAAGGCGAGCGGGTCGTCTTCCGCTCGCACTTCCTGCGCGGCTTCGGCCTTTCGGCTAGCGGATTCCTGCACTCCTTCCTCGAGTTCTACAATCTACAGCCGCATCACCTCACGCCCAACGCGGTGATGCTGCTGTCGGCCTTCGTCTCTCTCTGCGAAGGCTTCTTGGGCGTGCTCCCCACGCTGGAGCTCTGGGGAGAATTCTTCCAAAGCAAACTCGGCACCGTCGTTGCAGGCGTGCCCGCCCCCTGCGGGGCCTACATCGCCATGAGGAGGTCAGGCGAGAACAATCCGTCCCCGCCCATCCCCCTAATCCAGTCGGTGAAGGTATGGCAGAGGTCGTACTTCTACGTGAAGAACGCCGGTTCGCCCCCGAGAGGAGACAACATCAATCTGCCGGCTTACGTAGCCGGCCCGTCGGCTGGGAGGCAACCCTCATGGAGCTTCCGGTCCAGGTCCCTATCTCAAGACGGGAACGCCGCCGTCTCCCGGCTTAGGGTGATGATCCAGTCGGAAGGTCTGCGCGGGTCCAACTTGGTGGCCGCCTTTGTGGAGCGCCGGATTCTTCCTCTCCAACGCTGGCCTCATATGATGTGTCAGATGAGCGGCCTCTTCGACCCAAGCCGGCTGAGCACCTGGGAGATGCCTCATGCGGAGGTGTCGCTCATGGTTAACTACATCGCCAATTGCAAGCTCGGCCCCGACTGGCAGTACGGCAAGGCGCCATATTCTCGCGCCAATCCTCCACCCGTGGTAAGCTTTCCTCTCTTTCTTCTTTCTTTTGTTGATAGCCGGCTTCATGACGGCCGGCTTCTGATCAGTCGGCTCTTTTTAACAGAACCCCCTTCTTCCACCACCGACCGGGGCGGCAGGGATAGAACACCAGTATGCCCCCGACCGCACGGTAGATGACGTCGATGATCCGGATCTGGGGGCGGCCGCCATGGAAGACGCCATTGTGGGGGACAACGTCGAGCCCGGAGGCACAGGGCTCACCGCCAGCTTCGAGGACTGGCCGGATGATGCCGATGCAGAAGTCGGCCCGCGTCGCCAGCCGGCGGCCGACCATCAAGGCGCAGGTTCGTCCACTGCACCGGCTACCAGCAGCGGCGCACAAAAGCGCCGGGCCGTGTCAACCCTCTTCGGCAGCCGGCCGAAGAAGCCCAAAGCCGCCGCCGCGGCGACCAAACGAGATGAGGCGGCCGCGAAGGCGGCCCGCTTCCGCAAAGCGGTGAAGCAGCCTCAGGCAGTCTCAACGTAAGTCGTCGATTGCTTGGATGCATGTTTTTTCATCGTTTTTTCTTCTGTTTTGAACATTCTTCCTGACCTTTCTCCGCTTGATGAACAGGGCGGCACTTTCCCTTGAGCAGGGCCCAGGCGGCTCCATGGTTGGGCCGACTGGAGGGTCTTCCGGCCCCCGCCGCGTGGACCCCGCCGCCGACCTCAGGGAGGCCACGGAGCGGAACGCCCGTGAGGCGCGGGAGGAGCGGGAGGCGGCAGAACGGGCAGCCGCCCAGGCGGCGAAGGAGCAGCCTGACGCGGCAGCCAAGGCCCAGGCGGAGGCGGCAACCGCGGAGACGAAGGCGGAGGGTTCGTGTAGCCAGCCTCCGCTGCTCGCCATCCGCCTCCGATCCGTGGCCCCGGACACTCCATTGCCCCTGGCGGAGGAAATCGTCCAAGACCCGCCGCTGATGGAGAGGGGAGAGGACCTCGTGGTTTTTGCAGAGAGGGCGCCGGCGACAGCGCCAACCGGAGCAGGCCAAGGCGGCCAATCGTCAGCGGCGCCGGAGGAGCCGGCCGGGGGTGAGCCGGCGGGCGGAGCCGGCCTTGAGGTGTAGCCGGTGACGCGTTGGCGTGCGGGGAAAAATGCGGCTCCGCCGGAGTCGCGCCGAGTTGCGGGCGCCGGCCAGTCGGCGGAGCCCCTGGAGGCGGCCAGCACCGCCACATCCGAGTGGACTCCCAGTGGGGGGACGGGCGAGCTGAATGTGGCGGCTCAAGGGGTCCGGAGCCGGCTTCAAGCGCAGGCCGCCCTGCTGCAGCAGTACACCCAGGAGTTCCTGTTAACGCGGACCACCATCCGGGTGAGTCTTTTATTCTTGGCTGCTTTGGTTTCTTGACTTCTTCTGTGGGGGCGCGTCAGCGCACCCACTGGGTGTAGTCCCCGAGATTCGGGCCGACTGCTGAGCAGTCGGGTCGGATCTTTCTTGACGACAACCTTATCTTTGCTTCCTGTGTGAACTTCCAGGAATATCACAATTCCCGTGCTGCCGCCTTCAACTCCCAGGCTCAGGAGTTGGGTCGGAGGACCGACGACCTGGTCAACAGCCGAAGTAAGTGCTCGAACTTGTCTATCTTCTGTGGGGGCGCGTCAGCGCACCCACTGGGTGTAGTCCCCAAGATCCGGGCCAACTGCGGAGCAGTCGGGTCGGATCTTCCTTGACGACTTTTTCCTTATTGGTTTTCTCTTTTGTCCTTCGTGCTTTCAGGGGCCAACGCCGACTTGAGGAGGGAGCTCAGCGAAGCGCAGGCCGCTCTTTGCACCAAGGACGCCGAGTACGCCGACTTGGTCCAGGAGCGTGACCGCCTGGCCAAGAAGCTGGCTGACCAGGAGGAGAGCCACAAGGCGGCGCTGCAGAAAGCGCAGGACAGCGAGGCCGCCCTGAAGGCGGAGTTTGAGACTGAGGCGGCGAGTTGGGCTGAGACCCGGCAAGCGCTGGATGATGGCTTCGGCCGCATCGAGGACTTGATCGAGGGTAACTTTCCTCGCTCCTCTCCTGTCCCTTGCCGCCTGGGCTTTGGCCTGACTTGTGTTGCTGCCTGTTTTCTTGTGCAGACTACTTTCCCGGCTATTCCGCCTTCACCGCCCAAACCATCAAGGCCCACCGCGAGGTGCGCCGTCAGGCGGGGGTTGATATCGCGCCGGACGCAAATCGGACGCTGGAGGAGCAGCTTTTGGCTGTTCAAGCGCGGCTGCAGCCGGCTCACCGGATGCTTCGCCGTCTCCAACGTGCCGGAGCGTAGGTTCTGGCCGCCCTCTGGCCCGGCGAGACGATCCCCCGCACCCCGAGCCGGACCGCCGACTGGTTGGAGGTCGCAGTTGGTCGTTTTGAAGCTTGGAAGGAGTCGGCGGCCCGTCTTGGAGCCGAGCGGGCGTTGGAGTTCGTTCGCGCTTGGTACCTAGGGCTGAACCTGGACCAGCTGCGCACTTGGCGGCTGGAGGCTGACGCGGAGCTGGAGGAAGTGTGGCCGGCTATCGCCCAGTGTGCTTCAACGATCGCCGAGTGCACCGACACCAGCGTCTTCACGCCTGAAATCAATGATGATGGCGTCGCCCAGCCGGAGGAGTGGTTCGGTCTGAACCCGGAGGTGAGCGAGGACTCGGCAGAGGAGATCGCCTCCAGTGACGAGGGCGAAGATGACGAGGAAGAGGGCGGTGAAAACGTCGAGCCGGCTAGTGGAACAACCGGCCGAGCTCAGGCTGACCGTGCCTCCAGCAACGAGGCGCGCGGAAGCGCGCCCTCTGCGGGAGGCGGTGATCAAGCCAAGGTTCGCCAGCCGGCCACTCCTCCAGCCGGCACAACCGTCTCCATCGACCAGCCCAGCTCGTCAGTCGCTCCGCCAGCTTGACCTACCGTCCTTATTTTTCCTGCTTGTTGTCTTTTGAACAATCTTTAAGCTTTCGCAGTTCCACCCACTGGGGGTGTATTCAAACTATGTTGAATGCTGGCCTCTTGGAGGTCTTTTTATGTAAATATTATTATGTGCATGTTTGGTTTCCATTCGCGTATGCTTTCTATCCTTAGGCTTTTTCCTTTGCCGCCTTCCCCCTTTGGGGAGGCAAGTACTCGAGCTTTCTTGGATTGAAGTGAAGTGAATGGAAACCGGCCGGCTGGCTACTCTGGTAGTCGGTCGGCGGTAGGCGGCAAACCGGCTTTCGTTATATTAGTCCGTTGGTCCCTAGCCATTTTTTGTGTGTGCACCCTTTCCTGCTTTTGACTCTTGCCAGCCGAACAGCCGGTTCTTCGTACTGCGGCTTTGGCAAGAGCTAAGCCTGGGTGTCGGCACACTACTTGTCTGACCGTGGGTAAGACTTCTAATATAACTCCAGTCGGCCAGTCCCCGGGCCGACTAGTCGAACCCGGTGCCGGAAAAAACAAGTAAATGAAATGACGAGGTCACAAGCATGATACTTTTCATTCATAGATAAAAGATGGCAGTCCCCGAGTCCTCCTCGGGGGGCCTATTATCTCGTACTTAGTACAAAAGTTAGCGTGATACATACTGCATTTCAACTGTAAAATCTTCGAAGGAGGTTGGCGTTCCATGGTCGTTCCTACTCCTTGCCGGAGTCGTCTCTCTTGCGTGCCTTGGGCTTCTGCGCGTCGATTAGGTAGTAGGAGTCATTGCCTAGAGCTCTGCTGATGACGAAGGGGCCCTCCCAAGGGGCCGAGAACTTGTGCTGGCCGGCTGATCGCTGGATCAGCCGGAGCACAAGATCGCCCTCTTGGAAGGATCTTGGCCTGACCTTCCGACTGTGGTAGCGGCGCAACCCCTGCTGGTAGATAGCAGACCGGCTGAGGGCTAACAGCCGGCCCTCTTCCAGCAGGTCGACGCCGTCTTCTCGTGCTTCCTTGGCCTCCGCCTCCATGTACATGGTTACCCGAGGTGAGTCAAACTCGATGTCGGTTGGGATGATTTCCTCGGCACCGTACATGAGGAAGAAAGGAGTGAAGCCGGTTGACTTGTTTGGGGTAGTGCGCAGACTCCATAGGACAGCCGGCAGCTCATCGAGCCAACAGCTGGCTGAACGCTCCAGTGGTACGACTAGTCGGGGCTTGATGCCGGAGAGGATGAGGCCGTTGGCTCGCTCGACCTGGCCGTTTGACTGTGGGTCGGCGACAGACGCTAGGTCCAGCCGGATACCTTGTGCTGCGCAGAAACGTGCCAAGGCTCCTTTGGCAAAATTCGTGCCATTGTCAGTGATGATGCTGTGCGGCACACCGTACCGCGTTGTTATGTCTGCGATGAATGTCACAGCAGTCGGCCCATTCAGCTTCTTGATTGGCTTTGCATCAATCCACTTGGTGAATTTGTCGACGGCGACGAGCAAATGCGTCATGCCGCCACGCGCCGTCCTGAATGGGCCCACCATGTCCAATCCCCACACGGCGAAGGGCCAGGTGATGGGAATGGTCTTGAGTGCCGAAGCCGGCATGTGTTGCTTGGAGCCGAAGAGTTGGCACCCTTTGCAATATTTGACTAATTCTTTGGCGTCATCCAAAGCAGTCGGCCAGAAGAAACCATGGCGGAAGGCTTTGGCGACGAGTGATCTTGAAGCCGCATGGTGGCCGCATTATCCTTGGTGAATGTCTCTGAGGATTGCAATGCCCTTCTCTTGCTCGATGCACCATTGGAGGACTCCAATGACACTGCGCTTGACGAGTTCTCTGTTGACGATCGTGTATGCTCCGGCTCGACGTTGGACTTGTTTTGCCTCTGTTTCTTCAGCCGGCAGATCTTGGTTTACTAGGAAGTTGAGGATGGACTGAGCCCATGATGGAGCTGCGACTTCTTCTATTGCCAGTGTGGCTACTGCCACCAGGGCGGGCGGGCTGGGTGATGAAATGCTGGAGTCGGCCGCCGGCTGTTGTGTTGGTGCAGTCCCCGGGCCGGCTACTGCAGTCCCCGAGCCAGGTGTGGCAGTCCCCGAGCCGGCTACCGAAGTCCCCGGGCCGACTGCTGAAGTCCCCGGGTCGCCTGCTTGGTTCTTCGAGCCGGACCCGGCCGCGTCGGGGTCGGGCGGTACGAAGATAGAGTCGGATTCTGGAGACGGCTTGATGGACGGCTTGAGGAGGCGTTGTAGAGCGACACCGGTTGGTATTGCTTGCCGAGTGGAGCCTATTCGGGCCAGGGCATCGGCTGGCTCGTTGTCGGCTCGCGGTACGTGGAGGAACTCGCATCCTTCAAAGTATCCACTGAGTTGCTGCACCAGGAAGCGGTAGCTTGCCATATTTGCGTCCTTGGCGTCCCAGTCGCCGGATGATTGCTGGACCACCAAGTCCGAGTCGCCATAACATAGAATCCGGCGGATGCCGAGTTCCTTGGCAAGCCGGAGCCCATGTATGAGCGCCTCGTACTCGGCTACATTGTTGGAGGCGGCAAAGTGAATCTGCAGCGTGTATCTGAGCTTGTCGCCCTTGGGAGAGGTAAGGATGACGCCGGCTCCCAAGCCGGTGCGCATCTTGGACCCGTCGAAGTGCATGCGCCAATGGGTGGAGTCGGGAGCCGGCGGCAGGTACTGGGTCTTGGCCCAGTCAACGAGGAAGTCGGCCAGTGCTTGGGACTTGATGGCGGTGCGGGGCTGATAGAAGATCGTGTAAGGGGCCAGCTCAATGGCCCACTTCGCCACCTGGCCGGATGCATCCCGGCTGCCTATGATCTCGGCTAGCGGGGCAGTGCATACGACCGTGACGGGATGCTCTTGAAAGTAGGGCTTCAACTTCTTTGCGGTGAAGTACACGCCATAACACATCTTCTGGTAGTGCGGGTAGTTCTGCTTTGAAGCGGAAAGCACCTCGCTCAAATAATACACCGGCCTCTGGACCGGCTGGGCTCGGCCTTCTTCTGGGCGTTGGACTACGATGACGGTGCTGACCACCCGGATGGTTGCGGCAATGTAAAGGAGCATGGGCTCTTTCTCAGTCGGCGCCACTAGGACGGGCGGCGTGGCCAGCATCTTCTTCAGCTCGTGAAAAGCTTGGTCGGCCTGGTCGTTCCACTCGAAGTGAGTGCTCTTCTTCATGAGGCGGTAGAGAGGGAGCGCTTTCTCTCCGAGCCGGCTGATGAAGCAGTTCAAGGAGGCCAAGCATCCGGTGAACTTCTGGATTTCTCGAAGCTTGGTAGGGATCGCCATTCTCTCAATGGCCTTGATCTTCACCGGGTTGCATTCGATGCCGCGTTCGGAGACCAGGAAGCCTAGGAGCTGGCCGGCTGGCACTCCAAACACGCATTTCTCGGGGTTGAGCTTGATTTGGAACCGGCGCAGGTTCTCAAATGTTTCTTTCAGGTTTTCCAGCAAGGTGCCGCGCTTCTCCGTCTTCACCACAATGTCGTCCACCTAGACGTGAGCGTTTTTGCCGAGTTGCTTGAGGAGGCACTTCTGCATGCAGCGCTGAAAAGTGGCACCGGCATTTCTCAAGCCGAATGTCATAGTCAGGTAGCAGAAGGCTCCAAATGGCGTGATGAAGGCGGTCTTCAGGCGGTCATCCGGGTCTAGCTTTATCTGGTGATATCCTGAGTGAGCATCCAAGAAACTCAACAGCTCGCATCCGGCCGTGGATTCTATCACTTGGTCAATCCTTGGCAGGGCGAAGGGATCTTTGGGGCAGGCCTTGTTGAGGCTTGTGTAGTCTATACACATGCGCCACTTGTTGTTCTTCTTCAACACGAGGACCGGGTTGGCAAGCCACTCTGGGAAGAAGACTTCCATAATGAAGTCGGGCTATCTCCTCCCCTACAATCCTTCTCTTCTCCTCTGATAGTCGGTGGAGGGGCTGCTTGACTGGTTTCGCGTCTTCTCGAACGTGTAGTTTGTGCTCGGCGAATTCCTTCGGAACACCCGGCATGTCCTTGGGGGACCATGCAAAGATGACCCGATTCTCACGGAGGAAATCGGCGAGCTCGCCTTCCTATTTGCTGTTCAGGCTTGCCCCGATGACGGCAAACCTCTCGGGGTGCTCGGGGTCAAGGGGTATCTTCTTGGTTTCTTTGGTCGGCTGGAAAGATCCTTGGGCATCATACTCCTTGGGGTCGGGGGACTGGTTCAGCTGCTTGTTGGCCAGGGCCATGACCCAGTCCAGTGTCTTCTTCTCTTCGGCAATCACAAGGGACTCAGCCAGCCGGCTGCTGGCGGCAGCGCACTCGGCAGACTTCTTGTAATCATCGGCTACAGTGATGATGCCCTTGGAACTTGGTATCTTCATCTTGAGGTATGCATAGTGGGGAACCGCCATGAACCTGGCCAAGGCGGGTCGGCCAAGCAACGCATGGTAGGGGCTCTCCAGGTCCACCACTTCAAACCATATTGCTTCCCGGCGGAAATGCTCCTTGTCCCCAAAGAGTACATCAATCTTGATCTTGCCAATGGGGGCGCAGGACAAGCCAGGTACGATGCCATGAAATGCTGTCCAAGTTGGCGTGAGTTGCTTCGTCTTGACATTCAGCTTCTCCAGGGTGTCGCGGTATAGGATGTTGATGCTGCTCCCGCCGTCTATCAGCACGCGGGAGAAGCGGGCGGCGCGCCTGTGCGTCGCGAGGGTGGCTTCCAGGACCAATGTGTAAGAGCCGGGAGACGGCATCACCTCAGGGTGATCGGCCCAGCTCCAGCTGATGGGCTTTTCTGACCAATGCATGTGTTCGGCGGGGTTGGCAGCGACCACGCTGACTTCCTGGTGCTCTCGGCGTTTGCCGCGCCGGTCTTCGAGCTGGCTTGTAAAGACGACGTAGGTTGCTTGCTTGTCGGGGAATTCGTCGTGCACGGCTCCGACTGCGGGCCGGCAGGCGGAGGCGGCGCGAGCCCTTCGCCTTTGGAGATTCGGGTGAGCCAATGGCACTTCCGGGTTGTGTGGTTGGATGGCTTCGCGCCGCTATGGAATTTGCACGGGGCATCAAGAGTTTGCTCGTAGGAGAAAGCCGGCTGCCAAGCCGGCCGGCCGCCCTTGGGCTTCTTGGGCGCGGGCCGCCCTTCAGGCGGCGTGTCTTCGACCGTGGCCACCTACCGACTAGCGGGAGGCGGCGTAGGGCCCTTGCGCTTCTGGTCGTTCGGGTGTGGGCGTCGGCTGGAATCCCCTGCCGGCGTCTTGGGCGCCGGGTTGAGTACTTTCCCGGACGCGTCTACCCGGAGCTCGGTCTTCATCGAAGAGTCAGCGGTGGCGTACTTGTCGGCTATGTTCAGAAGCTCGTCGAGGGTAGTAAGCTCGTCGTAGAGGAGCTTGTGCTTGAGGAGGGTACCTTCTCGGCACCAGGCAGTGCAGTACTCAATGGCTTGCACCTCGTGCACCCCCTCACAAGAATTGCGGAGCTCGGACCAACGCGTGAGGTAGTCGCGCATGGACTCGGCTGGGCCCTGTACGCACAGGGAGAGCTGCCTGGGATTGGGAGCCCGCTTGTAGGTGCTGGTGAAGTTGCGGACGAAAGCTTCGGTGAAATCTACCCAGCTGTTGATGCTGAGAGGCTTGAGGCTGTTGAGCCAGGTCCGTGCCGTGCCCTGCAGCATGAGGGGCACGTACTTCACGGCAACGCGCCGGTTGCCGTTGGCTATGCTGACCGCCGTGGAGTAGTCGATCAACCAATCTTCCGGCTTCACGGAGCCGTTGTACTTGGGCGCGTCTCTTGGGAGCGAGAACCCTTTGGGGGAAAGGCTCGTCGCGGATGCGGGGGCCGAAACAAGGCGGGCCGACATCGTCTTCTTCTTCCAGCGCCAGTGATCTCGCTAGGCGGTCGATCCGATGGCGGGCGTCGTTCTCGCCGACTCCTTCGCGGCGACCTAGTCGGCCGCTGAGAGTCGGGTGCGCCACTGGCGGCGGGGTGGGATATCTCTCTCCATGAGGTCGAGGCGGAGGCGGGTTGCCCCGCCATTCCATGGCTCGGGGACGGCCGTCCGCGTCTCGCTCGATGGAGATTCGGGTCCGGCTTCGGCTGGTAGCCGGCTCTTTCTCGTGCCGCGCGCGGGTGTTGCTCGTAGTCGGCGTCCGTGACGTCGCGCCATGATCTCGGCACGGGGGAGGGCTTCCTGCGCGGGCGTCGGCTTCGTGCCGCTGTGCGGCCGCATCAATCAACTGCTGTATGTGCCGGGTCATGTGGGGGAGTTCTTCGGCCTCCAAGCCGTCCAACTCGTTTACGGCCGCCTGGGCGGCACACAAGTTTTCGAGCGGAGTGGCATAGACCGGGCGGTCGACTCCCAGCGCGTCGGCAAGGACGGCGCCGCGTTGCCTGACAACGCCGGCCCGGCTTGGCCTGCCCGGGCCGGCATGCCGAAGGCGGCGCGGTCAGCTTCGCGCTGGTAGGCCTCATTGAGGCGTCTCACGGAAGCCAGCCTCCGGCCCTCAGCGAGAAGAGCGAGGCGGCGTGCCTCCAGTGCTTCGTCGTCGGCATCAGCCAGGAGGGGGACGGACAAGTCGTGCGCCACCGCGTGCGGGGCGTCGTGGGTGCTCTCGTCGGCCGGGCCGCCGTGGCTGATGACCATCACCTCAGTGGTGACAGTATCGCGGTCGTCGGTCCGAGGAAGCGGGTCGTTGTAGATCGCGACGTTGGTGGGGAAGGTGTCGTAGGAGGCCGTGTCGGAGTCGACAGGCATCGGGTCGGTGGAGCCAAC
Organism: Triticum monococcum; assembly: GCA_034509565.1. Lineage (NCBI taxonomy): Eukaryota > Viridiplantae > Streptophyta > Magnoliopsida > Poales > Poaceae > Triticum > Triticum monococcum. Next base: position 67,912,577 of record CM067843.1, on the reverse strand, counting down.
CGACTCCAGGTCGACAGCGGGCTCGCTGGAGACATGGAGCTGGCCGAGGAGGTTGGCGAGGTGGTCGGTGCCCGCATCGGAGGCAAGCTCGTTGGAGATGCGGGTTTCGTCGAGGAGATCGGCGAGGCTACTCGCCACGCATATGCTGGTGACGCCTTGCAGCGCGTCGTGGCAAGCGCCATCGGGTGTGCCGGCCTGGCTACGCTCGCTGGGGAGGAAGAGGGTTCCCGTCCAGAACAGGTCTCCGGACGACGGTGCACCTGGCCCCACGGTGGGCGCCAAATGTCGGGTGGTAGGTGCGACATATGCCAACGGGTGGCTTATCATTGTGGGAGCCAGTAAGACATCGCCGGTGCCTGGAAACGGGATGAGGTGAAGACAAGCACGCCGGCGGACTTTACCCAGCTTCGGGGCTCTCCGTTGAGATAACACCCCTACTGCGGCTCTGCGGGGTCTCCGCATGATCACTAGATGAACAAGTAGCTACACAATGCTCCTTGAGCTGTTTTGGTGGAAGGAGGAAGAAGGGCACAGCTAGCTTGCTTCTTCTCCTCGGATGGTGTCTAAAACTAGCTTGGGGTCGAACCCTTTGCATGGGTGCCCCGGGGGGTTTATATAGGCCTACCCCCGGGGGTACAATGGTAATCCGGCTGGGCGCGGGGCCCAGCCGTCTGTGACTGCGCTCGCCGGCTTCTGCGCCGGCCGCTGGGGCCCGCCGACTGGTGGGTCCCGCCGGCTGCCGGCTCCTTGGTCGACAAGCAGGCCCCACCGTCCAGGGCCTGGTCGGTGGCTGGTTACTGTTGCTCTATTCTGATGACGCGGGCTTGGTCGTGGTAGGCGTGGCTACAGTACCGCCGCCTGGCGGGCGATTACTGTAGCCTCACCGTGTCTTGTCTCCTTAATGGGGCGTCTCCTTCAAGGAAGATGGCAAGCCGGCTGCAGGGAGCCGGCTCTCTCTTGGGTCGACTGGAAGGAGGTGTGGCCGCCTTCGGGTGTCTCTCTGCCCGAAGGGACCCACCGCCCGTGGGTCGCGCTGGTAGTCCGTCGTGGATGGCGTCACGGTCGTCGTGGCAACAGTGTCGCGCCAGGCGGGTCGTGGCCACCCGTACGGCGCACTGTGCCGGTCGTGATCCGGGTTTTGGGGGTGGCAGGCTTCACTGTAGCCACGCCCCGCTTCATCATTGTTAGGTGGATGCAAACTTTGAGGGTACGGTCTCGACCGCTTTGTGGGAGCCAGCTTCTTGGAGTCGGCCTTCTCGCGGCCGGCTTCTTGAAGTCGGCCCTCCCATGGCTTTCTTTATGATGGCTAAGGTCGGGCCGCCTCCCGAAGCCGGCCTGGATGACAGCCGGCAAGGGGGAGGCGGCCCCATGTCTTGGTTTCTTGAGAGCCGGACGAGCTCGTAATTTTTTCAGGAGGGCCAGGGGAAGCCGGCTAGGCTACCCGTGGCTGTTTACTCCGACATTATCACTCCGATTCCGAATATACTCAAGATGAAGGTGTTGCCGGTCTAGCACTTGTGTCAACCAACTCCTACGATATATTTGACTCACCAAATGAAGGAATTGGAAGATGCTTCATGGCCAAAGGTCCTAAGGGAATTATAGAGAAAGGAGTGTACAAAAGCCTTGCCGGGAGTAAGCAATTCGAGGAAATTGTGCGCAAACAAGGAAGGCACCAGAAGAATCAAGTTGTTGGTTTTGAACGAAAGTTCAATGCCAATGGAGTTGAGTGGGAAGAAGATCAATACCCCAAGACAAAGTTTGTTCCTCAACAAGAGAAGTATGATACTTCCTTCAAGGGGACACAAGCTCAAGATGATCCTCCACCACAAGACTACAAGCAAAAAGGCAAGGACAAGCTTCAAGAGGAAATTGATGCATTTCAAGAAGCTCCTAAGACCTTAGTCAAGTGGATTCCCAAGACCACTTCAAGTTCCACTTCATCAAGTACGACTACAACTCCAAGGATTCCCATCAAGATGGTGTGGATCCAAAAGAAGAAGAAATAGAGAGTTCTTAAGGGTGACTCCGCCAACATACTTCACTCTTATAATTTTGGCAAGAACAAGTGCAATCAACTTCTACATCTTGCACTAGTTCAAGGAGTCACAAACCCTCTTGTTGGTAAGACAAGGGACAAGGTAACCTAAAAGTTTTCATGGACATCATCTGTGTGCATCACTCTATGTCTATGGATATCCTTGTTTGTTCCTTGTGGGACTAACCCATGTAGGTATTGAAAGTGCAATTCACTCAAATGGATAGCTCCAAGTGATCTACATCAACATTGAGCATCCACATCTTCAACATCTAGATGAAGTCATCATCGACAAAACCCAAGGTTAGTTCATCCCTCTTAAGGGGGATATCACATCTAGGGGGAGCTTTACTCTAAGACTTGAGCTAAAGCAACTCTAAAGATGTGAACACAACAATGCTTTATGTAAAAGTGGTAACCCCACTTGAGCTTAAACGATGAGTATGACCTATGATCAAGTGTTCTAACTTGACTCCTAAGTCAATATACTCATATATAGATGACCTAGTCATCGCCAATTGCTTGATAGATGCTAGAATTGGTTGTGCATGCTTTGTCACATATTTCAATTGCCATTTTATTGTGTGAGCATGTTGGTTGCATATTTTACTCATTCGAGGACATCCACTTGTTTTTTTTGATTGTTTGGTTTTATTTCCTTTTGCCAAGTGGATGGACAAGAATGCCTAAGAACCTCCTCTAGCTATCTATGCTTTTCTCGTCTCAAACTCTATTCATGCTACATCACAAAATTTGATCAAGTCAGATTCGAACCACTCTGTGCGAGGAGCACTCGGAGTCCCCGATTCATCATAGACTTAAACTTCCAAAACCTCTTTGTGATTCTCGGTCTGACCGATATCCTACTTCGGTCCTACCGAGATCATTAAGTTGATCTGAATTTTTGATCTCGGTGCAACCGATTTGAACCATTCGGTCACACCGAGTTGCAATAACTATATACAGTTTTGCATCTCGGTGCCACCAAGTTGTTCCACTCGGTCACACCGACAGGGTCGGGCTATATATAGTCACGGGCAAAAATTTGGAAATTTCTCCGAACCCCTTCGCCCGCGCGATAGCTCGCTCTCCCAACGTCGTCTCCGGATCGTCTCCTCGCCGCCAGCCGCCTCTAGTCGCTGGTCTCCATCACCGTCAACGGAATTCAACCCCGCCGTTGCCGCCGTAGCGAGTCTCCACCGAACTAGGGTATGGACTCGATCTTTGTGCTATCCCCAATCTGATTCCTAGCACATTGTGATCTTATTGTTTCTAGCCACGATTGAAACACTCCTATCCAGTCAATACGTTCGTAGAATAGGATTGATTCGAAAATTTTAGGGTTAGGTTTCCGCCGAAACCATCTCGGACCCACCGAGTTGAAAAACTCGGTCCCACCGATTTGGCTCATGCCATTGCACAAGTGAGACTCGGTCTGACCGAGAATTACTAATCGGTGTGACCGATTTTGGAACTTTGTGAAACCCTAGCAGTCTCGGTGCCACCGAACTGTGACTCGGTCTGACCGAGTTCACTAGTTTAGGTTCCAAAACTGCTTCGGTATCACCGAGTTTAAAAATCGATAGATCCGAAATGATTTCTGTGGGAAACTAAAACTAAGATTTTGAATCATTCGTTTGCAAAAATCTCTGCATTTTGTGATGCTCATCCACTCTACCTCATCTATAAACTATTCACAGGGTCAGCAGTCAGCTGGTTTATCATGTCAGATCAGAGTGACAGCCAGAATTTGTCAGAACAGCAAGTGCACATGAGTGAGGGCACTAGTCCCTCCAGTTCTTCAGATGAAGGCAGTAGGAGCACTCCTAGCAACCTGCCAAAAGCTGCCACCAGACAAAGGAGGAAGAGAACCTCAGACTCAGAGGATGAAGACTATGTGGCAGAAGAGGAAGCAACTTCCAAGAGAGTTGTGCTCAAGAAGGAATATGGCCCAGCACAGAGCATAAAGCCAGGGATGAAAATCAAAAGGCCAGTAGGTAGGCAGCCTATGCCAAAGGCCAGAGCCTCAACTCAGATTGCTGAAAAGCCTGAACCCAAAGAGGCTGCTGTAGAAGGGAAGAAGAGGAATGAGAGGGTCAAAAAGACAACTGCTAGAGTGCTTGGGAGATCCTCAATCACGAGAGACTCTGAAGAGGAAGAGGAAGAAGAGGTTGCTGCACCAGCACCTAAGGCACCTAAGCTTATGAGTGATGCTATCAGGACAGGGGCTGCTGCATCAAAGCCCAAAGAAGCACCCAAAGCTGCCTCCAAGCCCAAGTCAGCTCCAAAGAGGAATACAAGGAGCATACCAGCTGCTGAGAAGAACAAGGCCCCAGTGCCTGACATTGCCAAGGAAGAAGAAGGTCAAGTGCTCAAGAAGCTTAAGCCCAAGATCCCAGACCACAATGATGCTCATCCTGTGGCCGAGGACATGAAAATCATAAGAGATTCAGGGCTCAGGAAGTGGAGAGAAGCAGATCCATATACTTCAAGGAGAAGAACTGCTGTTGACTACAGGTTCCACACAAAGGAACAGCAGGACTTCAATGAGACAGTTTTGCTTGATAAGAAGCCCATTGTTTTTGACATGAGATGGGTTGATTGGGAGTACATCAAGGACAATGAAGAGCACTATCATGGAGTGTATGACAGCTTCAATGCTTGTGGAGTAGCAGACTTTGTTGGGCAGAAGCTCACAAAATGGAACGAGGAGCTCATTATGCAATTCTACTCCACAGCACACTTCTATCCAGATGGTAGAATAATGTGGATGTCTGAAGGCACTAGATACCAATCTACTGTTGCTGAATGGGCTCAGCTGATCAATGCCCCAGAAGAGCAGGAAGATGACTTGGATATCTATGCCAAGAAGAAGATGGATCACAATTCCATGTCAAACATGTACAAGGAGATCCCAAATGAAGCTCTTGAAACTTTCAAGTTTGGCTCAGTGCATTATCTTCTGTCAGGGCTGCCAACTATCAACTGGATCCTAAGGCACACTCTATTGCCCAAGTTAGGTGATCACAAGATGATCAGAGGCCATGCAATAAATTTGCTTCATATATTTGATGTGCCACAGAAGTTCAAGGTGATGAGCCTCATGGTAGAGACCATTAAGAGGACAGCAGCTGATCAGAAGAGGAGCTGTGGATATGCCCCACAAATTCAGGAGTTAATCAACTCAAAGATGGGCACATGCACATACCTGCTGGACAAGGAACACCTGCCCATCCATCCAGACTTTGAGGACAATCAAGTTGTGATGAATGAGAATGAACCATCATCAGTTCAAGCACAAGCAAAGAAGGAGAAAGCAAGGAAGGAGAAAGCTGCCAAGATGCCAACTCAAGAGGAGGCATCTGAGTATTTCTTGAAAACCAAACAAGAGCAGCTTGGTTACTTGATTGCATCCACATTGAGGATTGAGAAAGGACTGGCCACCCTCACTCAGAATCAGCAGAGCTTAGAGAGGATCATAGAACAAAAGTTCTATGACATGGATGTCAAAGTAACAGAGATTCAGTCTGAAGTGGAGCAACTTCAAGATGACATGCAGGAGAGGAGAGGGAAGACTACAACTGATGCATTTTCCAGAGTGCCACGAGCTCCGAGGTCGACTGCAGTGCCAGTTCCTGACACTAGATCCACCACCTCAGCTCCAGCTACAGCACCAGCCCAACCAGCTCCAGCATCTACCTCAGCTTCAACTCCAACCACATCTACAGAAGGCTTCATCCTTGGAGTGATCCATACTCCACCACCACCAGAAGATCAAGCCTGAGAGTCGATCTAGCACTATGCATTTTCTAGGAACTTTTTGGTAACTTGTTGCCAAAGGGGGAGAAGTATAGATCATAGGCTTCGAGAGAGAGAGAGTGTTGCTTTTATTCTCTCTTGCTTTATTTGGTGTTTTTCAAACTTTGTTTGCTTTTGTGTGAGATACTTTGATATGCTTGTGAGACATTGATGATCATGTGTTTGATCATAAGCTACACTTATGCAAGCTTGATATTATCCTATCTATCTTATGCGATCATTCATTTTTCTTGGTGATGAGTGCATGTATTTAATTCTTATCATTTTGAGCGCTCCACCAAGATGTATGTGACATGGAAGAGTAACCCATGACTCTAACTCCTTGTGCATTTGCAGTCCAAAGCAAACTTTAAATATGCACAAATTTAGGGGGAGCTCTTACTTATCACATACTTCTCAAAGCAACGATATTTTTCATTCTTATTATTTGTCGAAGCTTTGATCTATATGTTGTCATAAATTACCAAAAAGGGGGAGATTGAAAGTGCTACTATCCCTAGGTGGTTTTGGTAATTCATAACAACATATAGCTCATTGAGCTAATGCTATTCCAAGATGATTATTTCAGGAAAGCTCAATGATTGGCATGGCATGGATGGTGAAAGTGGAACCCTAAAAATGCTAAGGACAAAGGATTGGCTCTAGCTCATATGCTCAAGACTCTTCATTTTACATTTTAGTGGTCCAAGATCACATTGAGTCCATACGAAAGGCCAATACTATCAAGGAGGGATGAGGCGTTGCTTAATGATCCTCTTGCTTCAAGTGCTTAACGATATGCTCCAAAACCCTCAACTACTTTCTCATATCCACTCTTGACCTAAACCCAAAGCCAAACTCGGTCATACCGATTCTTTCAATCCGGTGCCACCGAGTTTCACTTGTCATAGCCATTGCCAAACCCTAAGCAAATCGGTTCTACCGATAGGGATCTCGGTCTCACCGAGATGGGATTGCAATCTCTCTGTTTCCTTTTTGTAACTTTTCGGTCTCACCGAAAGAGCGGATCGGTCCCACCGAGATTGCAATGCAAACTCTTTGTTTCCTTTTTGTAACTTTTCGGTCTCACCGAAAGAGCAAATCGGCCCCACCGAGTTTGCCTGACCAACTCTCTGGTTAGCTAATTACCAAAATCGGTCTCACCGAGTTTGTGTAATCTGTCTCACCGAGATTACGTTATGCCCTAACCCTAACCATATGGATCCTACCGAGTTGCATGTCAGTCCCACCGAAAATCTCTAACGGTCACTAGGTTTACTATTTTGGTCCGATCGAGTTTGTTGATTCGGTCCCACCGAGATTGGTAAATTGTGTAACGGTTGGATTTTGTGTGGAGGCTATATATACCCCTCCACCTCCTCTTCATTCGTGGAGAGAGCCACCAGAACACATCTACACTTCCAACTCATATGTTCTGAGAGAGAACCACCTACTCATGTGTTGAGGCCAAGATATTCCATTCCTACCATATGAATCTTGATCTCTAGCCTTCCCCAAGTTGCTTTCCACTCAAATCTTCTTTCCACCAAATCCAAATCCTGTGAGAGAGAGTTGAGTGTTGGGGAGACTATCATTTGAAGCACAAGAGCAAGGAGTTCATCATCAACACACCATTTGTTACTTCTTGGAGAGTGGTGTCTCCTAGATTGGCTAGGTGTCACTTGGGAGCCTCCGACAAGATTGTGGAGTTGAACCAAGGAGTTTGTAAGGGCAAGGAGATCGCCTACTTCGTGAAGATCTACCGCTAGTGAGGCAAGTCCTTCGTGGGCGATGGCCATGGTGGGATAGACAAGGTTGCTTCTTTGTGGACCCTTCGTGGGTGGAGCCCTCCGTGGACTCGCGCAACCGTTACCCTTCATGGGTTGAAGTCTCCATCAACGTGGATGTAGGATAGCACCACCTATCCGAACCACGGGAAAAACATCCGTGTCTCCAATTGCGTTTGAACTCTACAAACCCTTCCCTTTACATTCTTGCAAGTTGCATGCTTTACTTTCTGCTGCCAATATACTCTTTGCATGCTTGCTTGAATTGTGTAATGATCACTTGACTTGTCCTAAAATAGCTAAAATCCGCCAAGAACTAAAATTGGGAAAAGGTTAAGTTTTTATTTGGTCAAGTAGTCTAATCACCCCCCTCTAGACATACTTTCGATCCTACATATGCTCATTACCATTAACATGAAAAGTGACATTGCCTTTAGTGCAATCAATAACAGCCCCTGCAATATTCAAAAAGGGTCTTCCAAAAATAATAGACATACGATCGTCCTCGGGAATATCAAGAATAACAAAGTCTGTTAAAATAGTAACGTTTGCAACTACAATAGGCACATCCTCACAAATACCGACAGGTATAGCAGTTGATTTATCAGCCATTTGCAAAGATATTTCAGTAGGTGTCAACTTATTCAAATCAAGTCTACGATATAAGGAGAGAGGCATAGCACTAACACCGGCTCCAAGATCACATAAAGCAGTTTTAACATAGTTTCTTTTAATAGAGCATGGTATAGTGGGTACTCTTGGATCTCCAAGTTTCTTTGGTATTCCACCCTTAAAAGTATAAGTAGCAAGCATGGTGGAAATTTCAGCTTCCAGTATCTTTCTTTTATTAGTAGCAATTTGTTTCATGTACTTAACATAAGGATTCATTTTGAGCATATCAGTTAACCGCATACACAAAAAGATAGGTCGAATCATCTCAGCAAAGCGCTCAAAATCCTCATCATCCTTTTTCTTGGATGGTTTGGGAGGAAAAGGCATGGGTTTCTGAACCCAAGGCTCTCTTTCCTTTCCGTGTTTCCTAGCAACAAAGTCTTTCTTATCATAACATTGATTCTTTGATTGTGGGTTATCAAGATCAACAGTAGGTTCAATTTCTACATCATTATCATTACTAGGTTGAGCATCATCATGAACATTATCATTAACATTATCACTAGTTTCAGGTTCATTACCAGATTGTGTTTCAGCATCAGAAATAGAAATATCATTTGGATTCTCAGGTGTATGAACAATAGGTTCACTAGAAGCATGCAAAGTCCTATCATTTTTCTTTTTCTTCCTTTTAGAAGGAGTAGGTGCATCTATATTATTTCTCTGAGAATCTTGCTCAATTATCTTAGGGTGGCCTTCAGGATACAAAGGTTCCTGAGTCATTCTACCAGTTCTAGTAGCCACTCTAACAGCATAATCATTATTCTTACTATTCAATTCATTAAGAAAATCATTTTGTGCTCTAAGTACTTGTTCTACTTGAGTGGTAACCATTGAAGCATGTTTACTAATAAGTTTAAGTTCACCTTTAACATTAGCCATATAATCACCCAAGTGTTCAAGCATATTTGAATTGTATTTCATTTGTCTACCAAAATAAGCATTAAAGTCTTCTTGCTTAGCCATAAATTTATCAAACTCACCTAAGCATGGGCTAGGAAATTTAGTAAATGGGATTTCAGCTTTCTCATATCTATAGAGAGAATTTACCTTTACTACCTGTGTTGGGTTATCAAGACCATGAGTTTCTTCAATAGGTGAAGGATTAAGATCATATGTTTCTTCAACAGGCGGTAAATTAAGACCGTGTATTTCTTCAATAGGAGGTAAATTCTTAACATCTTCAGCTTTAATACCTTTTTCTTTCATAGATTTCTTTGCCTCTTGTATATCTTTAGGACTGAGAAATAGAACACCTCTCTTCTTCGGGGTTGGTTTAGGAATAGGCTTAGGAAGTGTCCAATTATTTTCATTTTTCATCATATTATTCAATAGAATTTCAGCTTCATCCGGTGTTCTTTCCCTGAAAACAGAACCAACACAACTATCCAGGTAATATCTGGAAGCATCGGTTAGTCCATTATAAAAGATATCAAGTATTGCATTTTTCTTAAGAGGATGATCAGGCAAAGCATTAAGTAATTGGAGAAACCTCCCCCAAGCTTGTGGGAGACTCTCTTCTTCAATTTGCACAAAATTATATATATCCCTTAAAGCAGCTTGTTTCTTATGAGCAGGGAAATATTTAGCAGAGAAGTAATAAATCATATCATGGAGACTACGCACACAACCAGGATCAAGAGAATTAAACCATATCTTAGCATCACCCTTTAATGAGAACGGAAATATTTTAAGGATATAAAAGTAGCGAGTTCTCTCATCATTAGTGAACAGGGTGGCTATATCATTTAATTTAGTAAGATGTGCCACAACAGTTTCAGATTCATAGCCATGAAAAGGATCAGATTCAACCAAAGTAATTATATCAGGATCAACAGAGAATTCATAATCCTTATCAGTAACACAGATAGGTGAAGAAGCAAAATCAGGGTCAGGTTCCATTCTAGCATTAAGAGATTGTTACTTCCATTTAGCTAATAATTTCTTAAGATCACTTCTATTATTACAAGCAAGAATAGCTCTAGCAGATTCTTCATCCAGATCATAACCCTGAGAAACAATAGGCAAGTCATAAGTATTAGGGGGAGAGTCTTCATCATCACTATCTTCAATATAATCAGTTTCAATAATTTCATTCTCTCTAACCCTAGCAAGTTGTTCATCAAGAAATTCACCAAGTGGCATAGTAGTATCAAGCATAGAAGTACTTTCATCATAAGTATCATGCATAGCAGAAGTGGCATCATCAATAACATTCGACATATCAGAACGAATAGCAGAAGCAGGTTTAAGTGTCACAAGCTTATTCAAAACAGAAGGTGAATCAAGTGCAGAGCTAGATGGCAGTTCCTTACCTCCCCTCCTAGTTGAGGGATAAATCTTGGTTTTTGGATCTCTCAAGTTCTTCATAATGATAAGCAGATATAAATCCCAAGTGACTCAAAGAATAGAGCTATGCTCCCTGGCAACGGCGCCAGAAAATAGTCTTGATAACCCACAAGTATAGGGGATCGCAACAGTTTTCGAGGGTAGAGTATTCAACCCAAATTTATTGATTCGACACAAGGGGAGCCAAAGAATATTCTCAAGTATTAGCAGCTGAGTTGTCAATTCAACCACACCTGGAAACTTAGTATCTGCAGCAAAGTGTTTAGTAGCAAAGTAATATGATAGTAGTGGTAACGGTAGCAAAAGGTAATGATAGCAAAAGTAATATTTTTGGTGTTTTGTAGTGATGATAACAATAGCAACGGAAAAGTAAATAAGTGAAGAACAATATATGGAAAGCTCGTAGGCAATGGATCAGTGATGGAGAATTATGCCGGATGCGGTTCATCATTTAACAGTCATAACCTAGGGTGACACAGAACTAGCTCCAATTCATTAATGTAATGTAGGCATGTATTCCGAATATAGTCATACGTGCTTACGGAAAAGAACTTGCATGACATCTTTTGTCCTACCCTCCCGTGGCAGCAGGGTCCTAGCGAAAACTAAGGGATATTAAGGCCTCCTTTTAATAGAGTACCGGACAAAAGCATTAACACATAGTGAATACATGAACTCCTCAAACTACGGTCATCACCGTTAAGTATCCCGATTATTGTCACTTCGGGGTTAACGGATCATAACACATAATAGGTGACTATAGATTTGCAAGATAGGATCAAGAACTCTCATATATTGATGAAAACATAATAGGTTCAGATCTAAAATCATGGCACTCGGGCCCTAGTGACAAGCATTAAGCATAGCAAAGTCATAGCAACATCAATCTCAGAACATATTGGATACTAGGGATCAAACCCTAACAAAACTAACTCGATTACATGATAAATCTCATCCAACCCATCACCGTCCAGCAAGCCTATGATGGAATTACTCACGCACGGCGGTGAACATCATGAAATTGGTGATGGAAGATGGTTGATGATGACGATGGCGACGGATTCCCCTCTCCGGAGCCCCGAACAGACTCCAGATCAGCCCCCCGAGAGGTTTTAGGGCTTGGCGGCGGCTCCGTATCGTAAAACATGATGAATCCTTCTTCTTTATTTTTTTCTCCCCGAAACCAAATATATTGAGTTGGAGTTGATGTCGGAGGAGCTCCAGGGGGCCCACGAGGTAGGGGGGCGCGCCCTAGGGGGGCAGGCACGCCACCACCCTCGTGGACAGGTGGTGGGCCCCCTGGTCTTCATATTTTGCAGGGATTTTTTTATTATTTCCGAAAAGATGTTCCGTGAAGTTTGAGGTCATTCCGAGAACTTTTGTTTCTGCACATAAATAACACCATGGTAATTCTGCTGAAAACAGCGTCAGTCTGGGTTAGTTCCATTCAAATCATGCAAGTTAGAGTCCAAAACAAGGGCAAAAGTGTTTGGAAAAGTAGATACGACGAAGACGTATCAAGGGAGAGCTTTGTCAGCACGATGGCGTGATGACAGTGATGATGATGCTACCGAAACATGGCTTTGCCTAAGCACCGCTACGATATGACCGAGGTGGATTATGGTGGAGGGGGCACCACACACGGCTAAGAGATCAATGATCAACTTGTGTCTTTATGGGGGTGCCGCTTTCCACTACTAGGGAAAAGCCTAGCAGCCGCGCGGGTTTTCGGCCTTTTAGTAGCGCGGGGCCGGCGCTACAGCTAACGTATAGCAGTAGCGCTGGTCCACCCGTGCTACTGCTACACAAGTGTTGCAGCAGCGCGCTTAAAGGAACCTCGCTGCTGCTAATAGCTATAGTGCGCTTCCCCTGTGCGCGCTACTGCTACAACCGCGCTGCTGCCAACTTTTCTCCACTCGCTACTGCTAATTTTAGTAGTTTTTTGTTTTTTTGCGGCATATTTGTTTTGTATTTGAACAGGCTTTATAGAAGAATCTTTAGCACATACAAATGTCATCATGATACACATACAAATGCCTGCAAGACCACAAATGTAATCATAGCATATACATACAAATAGTCTCGTCATAATCATCATCCAACACAAAGTGGTATCTTGTCATCATCTCGAAAATAGTGATACATGCAAGTTCGAATACTTGCAACTAAAACGTCATCCATCTAAACAAAGGTATACGCGAGAAGAGCTATCACTATGAGTGAGAGCGGAACTATACAGTACATGAGATGGCGGTTACGAGTCCTCTCTCGCGCTAGCGTGAACCTCAAGTAACTAGCTTCTCCTTCTTGTCTGCTTTTGAAGCCTTTATGGCTGGCGTCCGAGAACCCATTCACTTGCGCCTGACACTCATGCCACTCGTTGTACACCCCCGGAACCTTCCCTTTGTACACGACATAGCAGTTCCATCTCGCCATCAAGAAACTAGGTACCTGTTAGAGATGCATGTTCATGAAGAGGATGTATAATCATATATATGCAACAAAATATACTAGAGAACACCAAAAAAGAAAGGGTTAGCAACTAGATGCAACATACAATACGCAAATTAATTAACTAGAGGTACGCAGGTCATCGTACGCAAACTAACAAAGTAGCGTTACGCAAGTTCGGCAGGGATCGTGGACATCACAAAGTTGCGTCGCTACAAATAGTATACAAGTTCAACCGACACATATCATCATCATCGGCATCATAAATCACTAGAAGTTCCATCCTTCCATATCATCGAGGATGGACCCTAGCTTCTTGAACAGCGTGAGGTCTAGACGTTGCATGACTATGCGAGTTCGGACGTCAGCTCGCGATATAGAGCCGTGGTGGAACATCCCCTTCTCATCAATGACTTCTTTCATGATGATCGTCGCAATGTCGCTTTGGATGCGAAAGAAGTCATCTCTAAGTTTATAATACGCTTCTCCATGAGATTCTAGCCACTTGTGGATATGATCATCATTTCTGCTTCTCATGCGAAGCTTTTGGTGATCCGTGTTGAACTGAATCATGAGATGGAGGATGTACAATCCATCCTTCTTGCTTGGTTTTGGGACTTGGATGCAGGAGAAGTTAGTTTTATGCGTGAAACCCATCTTCTTGTTCCTTTGTTTCCTGATTTGCATGTGGCCACCTCTAAAGCTGAAGCCTTGGAGAGCATCATCTAGAATATTCATTATGTGGGTGTAGTCTTTTTTGTCGTAGTCTCTGGAAGGGTCAAAATACACGGCGTGGGAGACTTGCGGATAAAGAACGATAAGGACGGCGTGCCCGTTGCTGCGGGGAAAAGACACCTCAAATTATTCCCCATAGAGAGAGAAGGAATGATTGAAATGTATGAAAGGGTTGTTTGAAACTGACTTACTTTGGATGATAAGGCACGAGGACAATTTCCCGGTCCTTATTCTGTACCATGAAGTTTTGGAGGTAGTCCCTAGCAGTTTCACGCTCAAAGTCGCCGAGACTCAAGAAAGACTCGTGCATGTAGTACGGATCCGCCACACAGATTTCCGAGATTTCTTCACTGTTCATGACATAACTCATATGTAGCGCAAAAAGGCAGACGATTGTAAAATCGAGCCGCCTTGTCAGAAACATCTCAAAGATATGGTCAAACCGCAGGAAGAACACCTCCACGGGCCGTGTCTCGATGTAGCACTTCCCCTCAGGCACACGAGCCGTGTATGTCAGATATACTGGATCCTTTGAGGCTAGTAGGCTTTTCTCAGACGACAGCACATGGTCATGTAGTCTCTTGAGATCCCCTGATAGTGCCTCCATCGGTTTCGGCGGTAGCATCGGCTCGCCCGTGAGATGGAACATGGCCGCACCTTTCACGGGTACACGCTCTTCAGAATGCATCGTTTGGCTGCTATGTGCTCTGGCTTGTTTGGAGGCAGCTATCTTCCCCGATCTCTTTCTCTCCTTTTTCTTGGGCACACCTTCTAGACCCTTCCTTAACCCCTGCCCCAGTGTTCCCGGGCTAAGTACTGTACGACCCTCACGCTGGGATAGTTGAGCCTGTGTTGAGGCGGCATCTTCAGGCGTGTCCTGTGAGGATTTCATGAAGAGAGACTTTTTGCAATCCCTGCTACGACCTTCCTACCCGGGCATATCATCCATATCCTCATTAGCAAGCTGATAGCCCGATTGCTCATATGGTTGACTCATCAATTCTATGTAATAGTCATACGCGTTTATATTGAGGAAATCCATAGGGTCGACCTCCGTCTCATCATCCATTCTCTGTTCTACAGGACAAATTACATCAGCCAGCACTATTGCACCCCCTTCATCATGTCGTCCGCCGCTCTCACCCGGCACTACATGAGCTGGTAATTGCGTAGGAGGGGTGGTGGTCTCCGCACATGCTTGTTGATGTGTGGTCATTGGTGTGCTCTCAGCTGGCTCCAGACGAATAAGATTCTTCGGCCATAGCAGCACCCAACCCTTGCAGCTTCCAATCCGCGGCGGGGTCTCATCGTCCGCTCCCACATGCTGTACTGGAGGAGGCTAACCCTGAAATGCCCAGCAGGGATTGGCTGGTTGTGGAACATGGGTTGCAAGGGGTCCATTATCATCCCCTTTCCCACGTCCACCTTCTGGCCTTTGATCAAGTAGAGTATGGTGCACGGGGTTTCTTTTGCCTACAAACACATATGTCTGTGGCGTAAAACATCCGAAAGGCAACAAAAATGGAATACTATATATATATATATGTTGGTGCGACATGTAATTACCGTGACGGCGTCGAGCTCAACCAAAGACGAAGGCCCACCAAGCGCGCCAGAGACTGAGGATGGGCTGCTATGAGCGGGAGCGGCTGCGAGAGGAGGCCCAGTTGCGTGAGCAAGTGATGGTGCGATGGTTTTGTTGTTCATGGAGTTGCTCCCGACGAAACTGGGCAACGGGAAATCATGTACCGTCTTGTCTGGATTTTCCTTCGTCCAGTTGATGATAACTGGAACCAAGTTAGTAGCAAAATCATTTCTGCAGGCAGTTACAGCTGCATTGACTGCCTGCTGTAGCAACTCATATTTGTCCTTGGCTGCTTTTTTCGCGTCCTCAGCTGCTTTTTTCTCGACCGCAAGCTTCACCTTCGTGTCGATGTCCGCCTGACTAAACTTCTTTTTCTGCTTCTTGGCCTCCGGGCCCTCGTTGTAAAACACCTTCCACGTGGCGCCATCTCCAGCGCCGTGCACACGACCATATTGCGGCCGCTGGCCCAAAGGGAGTCCCTTAAGTTCGTTCAAGGCCCGGTTGAGAGGGGTGTCCCACTTGGGCCTCATCGGAGAAGTAGGGTTTTCGGCTGCAAGCTGGTGTTGCTTCTCCAGTAGTCTAATCAATTTCCTCATGATCTTGTCCATGTAAAAAACCTTTTTCTCCTTGTCCCACTTGTAGCAGGCCCTGATGAAGTCATGCTCCAAGGGGTTGGTGAACTTCGCGAAGGGGTCTGGGAGACCCGCGGCTTCACGTTCCGCGTCCTCCTTATCCCATATGGGCCTTTTACCGAGGTAGCCACGGCTTCCGAGGCGATGCTTCCCCGTGTTCCTTTGCTGAAGGCTCTTGAATTTCGCAGCCTTAGCCTTGGCGTCCTCGGTAGCGCAAGTGTCCTTGAACTTTTCGAACTCCTCTTCCGTAAGTGTCGGATTTTCCTCCAGAATCTTGGACAGGGGTTCCTCAGCCTCAATAGCTCGTTTCACCCTCGATTTCCAGGAGGCCAAATCATTGCTGAACATGCCCATGGCGTGATTGTTAATCTTTTTCATCTTCGGATCATCCCACGGTTGTTCTATGTTATCATCCCGATCGGGGAACTTGAATCTCTTGTGCAACTTCGTTAGGAGCAACTGTGTCAAATGTTCTTTACTCCTTAAGTCATCGTCATTGATGCTCGCGCATTCTCGTAGGATGCATCCTACTTGGTTCCCATAGCACTTGCGAGGTTCTTCCGGCTCTAACGGCTCAAACTTGCCAGGTGCCATCTTTGTGATGACAAGTCGTCCAATCCCTAGTTTGTTAGGTTTTCGTATCATCTGCTTCTTATGCCTCTTTTTGGTACCGGCATCGGCGCCGGTATCTTCCTCGGCGGTACCTTCCCCACCGGTCTTGGCGCCGCCATCGGTGGCGGCGCCGTCGGTGTCGGTGTCAGCGTCAGTACCATCATCGAGGACCTGCAAACCTTGCTTAGCAGTCAAAAAGTCGAGGTAGTCTTGTTCACCCTCATAATCCATCTCGTCTGCATCTTGGTCAGAAGGCCCAGTTTCTTCGTTGTTAGACATGTTTCCTATGATTAAGTGTCCTCATTTATTTCTAAAAGTATGAATAAATGAGAAATGAGATAAAAAAGAAATCTATGTGCCAGCACTCGATATGCCAACTATGTAGCACAAATCATGCCTTTATTCACAGGAAATTTCGGCATGACCTTTGCTAAAAAATGGACATATCGAGTGCCTGAAATTCACCGGAACGGAAATGAATCAACATTCCGGCATAACATAGGCAACTCGGATCATTTACCAAAACATGACATGTCCAAAACATGACATATCCACATATCACATGTCCAATTCAAATTTGCATATAAATTTAGCAAATTTTGAAACCTATCTAAATTCATAACTAAATAGATAACCTAATTAACATAACTAAAACCTAAGTAAATTAACCCTAGCTAGCAGAGAGAGAGAGAGAGAGGGGGGTGGTTTACAGAGGGTGCAGGGCGAGGAGGCAGGCCCGACGACGGTCGAGGTTGGGAGGGGAGGAAGCAGAGGAGGGAGGCGAGGGCCGACGGGTCGGGGACGAGCGCCGGCGCCGGGGGTGAGCGCGCCTGGGTCGGGGGCGGCAGGGTCGGGGTTGGGCGCGGCGGGGTCGGGGGCGGCGGGGTCGTGGGCGAGCGCGCCGAGGTCGGGGGCGGGCGCGGCGGTGCGACGGGGCCGGGGAAGAGAGAGTGGGGATTTGGGGGAAAAGAGGCGGGATGAAGCAGGGAGAGGGAGAATTTTGGGTTAAGTGGATGTAGCAGTAGCTCGTTTACACGAAACGCGCTACTACTATTACAAGCAGCTATAGCGATTTTCTGCAGAAACCGCTATTGCTACCTTGACTAGCTGTAGCTCGTTTTCACTAAAGCGCTATGGCTATAACCAGTTTCCCTTTTTTCTTTTCCTCAGCATAATAGGAACATATTTATTACATCATTGGACCCTTGCATAATAATGGCTAAGTGTGTATACAAAATAGGAACATATATATATATATATATATATTACATCATTGGACCCATGCATAATAATGGCTAATTAAGTGTGTATACAAAATAGGAACATATATTTCCATTTTGCAAAAGCATGAAATATTAATCACACCACTATCTCGAGATCGAGCACACGGTGGAGATGATGATGTAGGGAGGTCAAAAGTGCACAAAGCTCTTCTTGAAAAAGAAAGATCTAGTTAGGGGGCAATTAGGTCACTTAACTAAATGCTACATCTACCTAGATAGCTAATTTGGGAGGAGACAACTTCAACTAGTGGAGGGGGGAGGAAAAAGAGAAAGGAGATGAATTATTGGAGGTGGTGTAGTTATAGCTAGGAGTAATGAAGAGAGAGAAAGGTAGGTAGAAGAGGGAGAGCAATGGGGGGAGAAGTATTGAGGAAGAGGAAGAGTGAGAGAGGGAGGATGTGGGAGGTAGGGGAAAGGGAGGAGAGGAGATGGGGAGGGTAGGTGGAAAAGGTGGTGGGTGCTGCGTCTTAGCAGTAGCGCGGGAGAGAAAGCGCACTGCTGCTAAGAGCGTAGCAACAGTGCACTTTCCTGTCACGCGCTACTGCTAAACGGGCCAACCCTGTGCACAATTTCAAAATTAGCAGCAGCGAGGTGACAAAAAAGCGCGCTGCTACTATGGCATTAGCAGCAGCGTGCTCCCTGGCGCCGCGCTACTGGTAAACTTATGTCGTTGTGTACTGTCGGTGGATTTTTATAGCAGCGCGGTTTAAGCGTCACACGCTACTGCTAAGTTTGCACCAGTAGCGAGCTTTCCGTAGCCGCGCTGCTACTACTTAGCAGCAGCGCCTGTTTTTATGCCGCGCTGCTGCTAAGATTCTGTGTATAAGGTTTTCCCTAGTAGTGTTCCCCCGTATATAAAGGAGTGGAGGAGGGGGAGGGCCGACCCCCCTATGGCACGCCCGATGGGGAGTCCGACTCCCACCGGGAGTAGGATTCCCCCCTTCCCTAGTGGACTAGGAGTGGAAGGAAGGGGGAGAGAGGAGGAAGGAAAGGGGGGCCGGCCCCCCACCCAATTCGGATTGGGCTTGAGGGGGGCGCCCCCCTCCTAGGCCTCCCTCTCTTCTCTCCCACTATGGCCCAATAAGGCCCATATACCTCCCGGGGGGTTCCGGTAACCTCCCGGTGCTTCGGTATAGGCTCGAACTCACCTGAAACCATTCCGGCATCTAAATATAGTCATCCAATATATTGATATTTATGTCTCAACCATTTCGAGACTCCTCGTCATGTTCGTGATCATATCCGGGACTCCAAACTACCTTCGGTACATCAAAACACATAAATTCATAATACCGATCGACACCGAACATTAAGCGTGCGGACCCCACGGGTTCAAGAACTATGTAGACATGACCGAGACATGTCTCCGGTCAATAACCAATAGCGGAACCTGGATGCTCATATTGGTTCCTACATATTGTACGAAGATCTTTATCGGTCAAACTGCATAACAACATACGTTGTTCCCTTTGTCATCGGTATGTTACTTGCCCGAGATTCGATCGTCGGTATCTCAATACCTAGTTCAATCTCATTACCGGGAAGTCTCTTTACTCGTTCCGTAATGTTACATCTCGTAACTAACTCATTAGCTACATTGCATGCAAGGCTTATATTGATGTGCATTACCGAGAGGGCCCAGAGATACCTCTCCGATAATCGGAGTGATAAATCCTAATATCGATCTATGCCAACTCAACAAACACCATCGGAGACACCTGACGAGCACCTTTATAATCACCCAGTTATGTTGTGACGTTTGGTAGCACACAAAGTGTTCCATCGGTATTCGGGAGTTGCATGATCTTATATTCATAGGAACATGTATAAGTTATGGAGAAAGCAATAGCAACAAATTAAACGATCATCGTGATAAGCTAACAGATGGGTCAAGTCAATCACATCATTCTCTAATGATGTGATCGCGTTAATTAAATGACAACTCATTGGTGTCTACTACACAACCTTCTTCTTGTAGACGTTGTTGGGCCTCCAAGGGTAGAGGTTTGTAGGATAGTAGCAAATTTCCCTCAAGTGGATGACATAAGGATGAAGATGGTCTCTCTCAAGCAACCCTGCAACCAAATAACAAAGAGTCTCTTGTATCCCCAACACACCCAATACAATGGTAAATTGTATAGGTGCACTAGTTTGGCAAAGAGATGGTGATACAAGTGGTATATGGATGGTAGATAAAGGTTTTTGTAATCTGAAAATATAAAAACAGCAAGGTAACAAATGATAAAAGTGAGCGTAAACGGTATTGCAATGCGTTGAAACAAGGCATAGGGTTCATACTTTCACTAGTGCAAGTTCTCTCAACAATAATAACATAATTGGATCACATAACTATCCCTCAACATGCAACAAAGAGTCACTCCAAAGTCACTAATAGCAGAGAACAAACGAAGAGATTATGATAGGGTACGAAACCACCTCAAGGTTATCCTTTCTGATCGATCTATTCAAGAGTCCGTAGTAAAATAACATGAAGCTATTCTTTCCGTTCAATCTATCCTAGAGTTCGTACTAGAATAACACCTTAAGAAACAAATCAACCAAAACCCTAATGTCACCTAGATACTCCAATGTCACCTCAAGTATCCGTGGGTATGATTATACGATATGCATCACACAATCTCAGATTCATCTATTCAAACCAACACAAAGAACTTCAAAGAGTGCCCCAAAGTTTCTACCGGAGAGTCAAGACGAAAACGTGTGCCAACCCCTATGCATAGATTCCCAAGGTCATGGAACCCGCAAGTTGATCACCAAAACATACATCAAGTGGATCAATAGAATACCCCATTGTCACCACGGGTATCCCACGCAAGAGATACATCAAGTGTTCTCATATCCTTAAAGACTCAATCCGATAAGATAACTTCAAAGGGAAAACTCAATCCATTACAAGAGAGTAGAGGGGAAGAAACATCATAAGATCCAACTATAATAGCAAAGCTCGCGATACATCAAGATCGTACCACCTCAAGAACACGAGAGAGAGAGAGAGAGATCAAACACATAGCTACTGGTACATACCCTCAGCCCCGAGGGAGAACTACTCCCTCCTTGTCATGGAGAGCACCGGGATGATGAAGATGGCCACCGGAGAGGGATTTCCCCCTCCGGCAGGGTGCCGGAACGGGTCTAGATTGGTTTTCGGTGGCTACGGAGGCTTCTGGCGGCGGAACTCCTGATCTATTCTGCTCCCCGATGGTTTTAGGGTATATTGTTATATGCATAGGAGGAAGAAATACATCAGGGGAGCCACGAGGGGCCCACGAGGGTGGAGGGCGTGCCAAGGGGGGTGGGCACATCCCCCTGCCTCGTGCCTTCCTTGATGCCTCCCTTACGTACACCCCAAGTCTTCTGGATTGCTTCCGTTCCGAAAATAAGTTCCGTGAAGTTTTAGGTCAATTGGACTCTGCTTAATTTTCCTTTTCTGCGATACTCTAAAACAAGGAATAAACAGAAACTGGCACTGGGCTCTAGGTTAATAGGTTAGTCCCAAAAATCATATAAAATAGCATATAAAGCCACATAAAACATCCAAGGTTGATAATATAATAGCATGGAACAATCAAACATTATAGATACGTTGGAGACATATCAGCATCCGCAAGCTTAATTCCTGCTCGTCCTCGAGTAGGTAAATGGTAAAAACAGAATTTTTGATGTGGAATGCTTCCTAACATATTTATCCATGTAGTTCTCTTTATTGTGGCAAGAATATTCAGATCCATAAGATTCAATACAAAAGTTTAATATTGACATAAAAATAATAATACTTTAAGCATACTAACCAAGCAATTATGTGTTCTCAAAATAACATGGCCAAAGAAAGCTATCCCTACAAAATCATATAGTCTCGCTATGCTCTATCTTCACCACACAAAATATTTAAATCAAGCACAACCCCGATGACAAGCCAAGCAATTGTGTCATACTTTTGATGTTCTCAAACTTTTTCAATCTTCACGCAATACATGAGCGTGAGCCATGGACATAGCACTATAGGTGGAATAGAATGGTGGTTGTGGAGAAGACAAAAAGGAGAAGATTATCTCACATCAACTAGGCGTATCAACGGGCTATGGAGATGCCCATCAATAGATATCAATGTGAGTGAGTAGGGATTGCCATGCAACGGATGCACTAGAGCTATAAATGTATGAAAGCTCAACAAAAGAAACTAGTGGGTGTGCATCCAACTCGCTTGCTCACGAAGACCTAGGGCATTTTGAGGAAGCCCATCATTGGAATATACAAGCCAAGTTCTATAATGAAAATTTCCCACTAGTATATGAAAGTAACAACATAAGAGACTCTCTATTATGAAGATCATGGTGCTACTTTGAAGCACAAGTGTGGTAAAAGGATAGTAGCACTGTCCCTTCTCTCTTTTTCTCTCATTTTTTGTTTTTTTTTTGTTTTTTTGTGGGCCTTCTCCTTTTTTATGGCCTCTTTTTTTGTCCGGAGTCTCATCCCAACTTGTGGGGGAATCATAGTCTCCATCATCCTTTCCTCACATGGGACAATGCTGTAATAATGATGATCATCACACTTATATTTACTTACAACTAAAGAATTACAACTCGATACTTAGAACAAGATATGACTCTATATGAATGCCTCCGGCGGTGTACCGGGATGTGCAATGACTCATGAGTGACATGTATGAAATAATTAAGAATGGTGGCTTTGCCACAAATACGATGTCAACTACATGATCATGCAAAGCAATATGACAATGATGAAGCATGTCATAATAAACGGAACAGTGGAAAGTTGCATGGAAATATATCTCGGAATGGCTATGGAAATGCCATAATAGGTAGGTATGGTGGCTGTTTTGAGGAAGATATATGGTGGGTTTATGGTACCGGCGAAAGTTGCGCGGTACTAGAGAGGCTAGCAATGGTGGAAGGGTGAGAGTGCGTATAATCCATGGACTCAACATTAGTCATAAAGAACTCACATAATTATTGCAAAAATCTATTAGTTATCAAAACAAAGTACTACGCGCATGCTCCTAGGGGGATAGATTGGTAGGAAAAGACCATCGCTCGTCCCCGACCGCCACTCATAAGGAAGACAATCAATAAATAAATCATGCTCCGACTTCATCACATAACGGTTCACCATACGTGCATGCTACGGGAATCACAAACTTCAACAAAAGTATTTCTCAAATTCACAACTACTCAACTAGCATCACCCTAATATTACCATCCTCATATCTCAAAACAATCATCAAGTATCAGACTTCTCATAGTATTCAATGCACTCTATATGAAAGTTTTTATTATATCCCTCTTGGATGCCCATCATATTAGGACTCGTTTCATAACCAAAGCAAACTACCATGCTGTTCTAAAGACTCTCAAAATAATATAAGTTAAGCACGAGAGTTCATCTAATTCTTCAAAATAAAACCACCACCGTGCTCTAAAGAGATATAAGTGAAGCACTAGAGCAAACGACAAACTACTCCGAAAGATATAAGTGAAGATCAATGAGTAGTCGAATAATCATGCAACTATATGAAGACTCTCTAACATTTAATAATTTCATATCTTTTTATTTTATTCAAACAGCAAGCAGAACAAAAGTAAATAAAATGACGCTCCAAGCAAAACACATATCATATGGCGAATAAAAATATAGCTCTAAGTAAAGTTACCGATGAACGAAGACGAAAGAGGGGATGCCTTCTGGGGCATCCCCAAGCTTAGGCTTTTGGTTGTCCTTGAATATTACCTTGGGGTGCCTTGAGTATCCCCAAGCTTAGGCTCTTGCCACCCCTTATTCCATAGTCCATCGAATCTTTACCCAAAACTTCAAAACTTCACAACACAAAACTTAACAGAAAACTCGTAAGCTCCGTTAGCGAAAGAAAACAAAACACCACTTCAAGGTACTGTAATTAACTCATTCTTTATTTATATTGGTGTTAAACCTACTATATTCGAACTTATCTATGGTTTATAAACTCTTTTACTAGCCATAGATTCATCAAAATAAGTAAACAACACATGAAAAATAGAGTCTGTCAAAAATAGGACAGTCTGGAGTAATTTGTAACTAACGCAAACTTCTGGAACCTCAAAAATTCTAAAATAAATTTCTGTAAGTGAGTAATTTATCTATTAATTATCTGAAAAAATAATTAACTAAATAGCACTCTCCAATAAAAAATGGCAGCAATTCTCGTGAGCGCTAAAGTTTCTGTTTTTTACAGCAAGATCAACAAGACTTTCCCCAAGTCTTCTCAACGGTTCTACTTGGCACAAACACTAATGAAAACATAAAAACTCAATCAGAACAGAGGCTAGATAAATTATTTATTGCTAAACAGGAGCAAAAAGCAAGGGACAAAAATAAAGTTGGGTTGCCTCCCAACAAGCGCTATCCTTTAACACCCCTAGCTAGGCATGATGATTTCAACGATGCTCACATAAAAGATAAGAGTTGAAACATAAAGAGAGCATGATGAAGAATATGACTAGCACATTTAAGCCTAACCCACTTCCTATGCATAGGGATTTTGTGAGCAAACAATTTATGGGAACAACAATCAACTTGCATAGGAAGGTAAAGCAAGCAAAACTTCAAAACTATAAGCACATGGAGAGGAATGTTGATATTATTGCAATTCCTACAATCATATGTTCCTCCCTCATAATAATTTTCAGTAGCATCATGAATGAATTTAACAATATAACCATCACATAAATCATTCTTTTCATGACCTACAAGCATAGAATTTTTATTACTCTCCACATAAGCAAATTTGTTCTCATGAACAGTAGTAGGAGCAAGTTAAACAAAATAACCATCATGTGAGGCATAATCCAATTGAAAGTTAAAATCATGATGACAAGTTTCATGGATATCATTATTCTTTATAGCATACAAGTCATCAAATAATCATCATAGATAGCTACTTTGTTCTCATAATCAATTGGAACCTCTTCCGAAATAGTGGATTCATCACTAAATAAAGTCATGACCTCTCCAAATCCACTTTCATAATTATAATCATCATAAATAGGAGGCATGCTATCATCATAATAAATTTGCTCATCAAAACTTGGGAGACAAAAAATATCATGTTCATAAAACATAGCATCCCCAAGCTTGTGGCTTTGCATATCATTAGCATCATGGATATTCAGCGAATTCATACTAACAACATTGCAATCATGCTCATCATTCAAAGATTTAGTGCCAAACATTCTAATGCATTCTTCCTCTAGCACTTGAGCACAATTATCGGAATCCTTATTTTCATGATAGATATTAAAAAGATGAAGCATATGAGGTACCCTTAGTTCCATATTTTTTTGTAATTTTCTTTTATAAACTAAACTAGTGATAAAACAAGAAACTAAAAGATTCGATTGCAAGATCTAAATATATACCTTCAAGCGCTAACCTTCCCGGCAATGGCGCCAGAAAAGAGTTGATGTCTACTACACAACCTTCTTCTTGTAGACGTTGTTGGGCCTCCAAGTGCAGAGGTTTGTAGGACAGTAGCAAATTTCCCTGAAGTGGATGACCTAAGGTTTATCAATCCGTAGGAGGCGTAGGATGAAGATGGTCTCTCTCAAGCAACCCTGCAACCAAATAACAAAGAGTCTCTTGTGTCCCCAACACACCCAATACAATGGTAAATTGTATAGGTGCACTAGTTCGGCGAAGAGATGGTGTTACAAGTGGTATATGGATGGTAGATAAAGGTTTTTGTAATCTGAAAATATAAAAACAGCAACGTAACAAATGATAAAAGTGAGCATAAACGGTATTGCAATGCGTTGAAACAAGGCATAGGGTTCATACTTTCACTAGTGCAAGTTCTCTCAACAATAATAACATAATTGGATGACATAACTATCCCTCAACATGCAACAAAGAGTCACTCCAAAGTCACTAATAGCGGAGAACAAACGAAGAGATTATGGTAGGGTACGAAACCACCTCAAAGTTATCCTTTCTGATCGATCTATTCAAGATTCCGTAGTAAAATAACATGAAGCTATTCTTTCCGTTCAATCTATCCTAGAGTTCATACTAGAATAACACCTTAAGACACAAATCAACCAAAACCCTAATGTCACCTAGATACTCCAATGTCACCTCAAGTATCCGTGGGTATGATTATACGACATGCATCACACAATCTCAGATTCATCTATTGAAACCAACACAAAGAACTTCAAAGAGTGCCCCAAAGTTTCTACCGGAGAGTCAAGACAAAAACGTGTGCCAACCCCTATGCATAGATTCCCAAGGTCACGGAACCCGCAACTTGATCACCAAAACATACATCAAGTGGATCAATAGAATACCCCATTGTCACCTCGGGTATCCCACACAATACATACATCAAGTGTTCTCAAATCCTTAAAGACTCAATCCGATAAGATAACTTCAAAGGGAAAACTCAATCCATTACAAGAGAGTAGAGGGGGAGAAACATCATAAGATCCAACTATAATAGCAAAGCTTGCGATACATCAAGATCGCACCACCTTAAGAACACGAGAGAGAGAGAGATCAAACACATAGCTACTGGTACATACCCTCAGCCCTCAGGGAGAACTACTCCCTCCTCGTCATGGGGAACACCGGGATGATGAAGATGGCCACCGGAGAGGGATTTCCCCTCCAGTCGGGTGCCGGGACGGGTCTAGATTGGTTTTCGGTGGCTATGGAGGCTTCTGGCGGCGGAAGTCCCGATCTATTCTGCTCCCCGATGGTTTTAGGGTATACTTGTATATATAGGAGGAAGAAATACGTTAGGGGAGCCACGAGGGGCCCACGAGGGTGGAGGGCGCGCCCAGGGGGGCTGGTCGCGCCCTCTGCCTCGTGCCTTCCTCGATGCTTCCCTCACATACACCCCAAGTCTTCTGGATTGCTTTTGTTCCAAAAATAAGTTCTGTGAAGGTTCAGGTCAATGGGACTCCGTTTGATTTTCCTTCTTTGCGATACTCTAAAACAAGGAAAAAATAGAAACTGGCACTGGGCTTTAGGTTAATAGGTTAGTCCCAAAAATCATGTAAAATAGCATATAAATGCATATAAAACATCCAAGGTTGATAATATAATAGCATGGAACAATCAAAAACTATAGATACGCTGGAGACGTATCACTCATGTCTATGGTTAGGAAACATAACCATCATTGATTCAACGAGCTAGTCAAGTAGAGGTAAACTAGTGACACTCTCTTTGTCCATGCATTCACACATGTACTAAGTTTTCGGTTAATACAATTCTAGCATGAATAATAAACATTTATCATGATATAAGGAAATATAAATAACAACTTTATTATTTCCTCCAGGGAATATTTCCTTCAGTCTCCCACTTGCACGAGAGTCAATAATCTAGATTTCACTGTAATTGTGGGAGTCCTGGATAAGGGGGTCTTCAGACAGCCGGACTATATCCATTGGCCGAACTGTTAGACTATGAAGATACATGATTGAAGACTTCGTCTCGTGTCCGGATGGGACTCTACTTGGCGTGGAAGGCAAGCTAGGCAATACGGATATGTATATCTCCTCCTTTGTAACCGACCTTGTGTAACCCAAACCTCTCCGGTGTCTATATAAACCGGAGGGTTTTAGTCCGTAGGACAACATACAATCATACTATAGGCTAGCTTCTAGGGTTTAGCCTCTCTGATCTCGTGGTAGATCTACTCTTGTACTACCCATATCATCAATATTCATCAAGCAGGACGTAGGGTTTTACCTCCATCAAGAGGGCCCGAACCTGGGTAAAACATTGAGTCCCCTGCCTCCTATTACCATCCGCCTTAGACGCACAGTTCAGGACCCCCTACCCGAGATCCACCGGTTTTGACACCGACATTGGTGCTTTCATTGAGAGTTCCTCTGTGTCGTCGCCGTTAGGCTTGATGGCTCCTACTATCATCGATAGTGATGCAGTCCAGGGTGAGACTTTTTTCCCCGGACCGATCTTCGTGTTCGGCGGCTTTGCACTACGGGCCAATTCACTCGGCCATCTGGAGTAGGTTGAAAGTTACGCCCCCGGCCACCAGGTCAGGTTTGGAAGCTCAAACTACGCGGCCGATATCCGTGGAGACTTGATCTTCGACGGATTCGAGCCTCTGCCTTGTGCGTCACGCGGTCACGATGAGTACGACTTAGCTCTACCATCGGACAGTGTTAAGGAGATCGCACCGGCGGTCGCTCCGACCCTCAATTCGGAGCCAGTTGCGCCTTCCGCGGACCGGTGGATGGACCCCGCCACGGAGGCCTTACCCTCAGCAGCGATCGAGCCGAACATCAACTTTACCTTGCATGAGAGCCGTGTTGTTGAATTGCCGGATACTTCTCCGGCCACAGACTCCGAACCGCCTGCGCCCGTTCCGATCGAATCCGGTTGGGTGCCAATCATGGAGTTTACCTCCACGGATGTCTTTCAACACTCAACCTTCGGTGATATACTGAAGTCATTAAAGTCTCTCTCCTTGTTAGGAGAATCCTGGACGAACTATGCCCGGCATTATTGGGATGCGGATGACGAAGAAATTCGCCGCCCACCCACCACCCACTTAATAGCCACTGTCGATGACTTAACCGACATGCTCGACTCCGACTCCGAATACATCGATGGTATGGATGACGATGTAGGAGACGAACAGGAACCAGTGCCCCCAGGGCACTGGACGCCCACTTCACCACATGACGTATACATGGTGGACACACCAAAGGAAAACGACGATGAGGAATGGAAGGACGCAACGAAGGGTTGTTCCCTCGAGAAGCAGTAAAAACGGCGACGTAAGCGCCGCCCCAAATCCCGCCTCGACAGAAACAATGATCATACAGACCCAGTGTTAGAGCAGGGGGAACCATTGCCGGACCACGGCAACACGGAGAATCAAGCCGAAAAACCCGACTCTGTCAAAGATCATAGTCCAGATGACGTCACACCGGACGGACACCTGGAGCAACAGAATACCCATCAAAGGCTCGTTGCTACCGCGAGGAGTCTAAAAAAGCAGAAGCAAAGGCTCAAAGCTGCACAAGACACACTCCAAATCAGATGGAGCAAAGTACTCAACACAGCAGCAAAGTACAACGGTAATCGCCCCACCAAGAGCTACCCGAAGCGGAAGTTGCTACCTGAATTCGATGAGGAGGCCTTTGATCCCCCACAACCAAAAATCAAAACAGCCATCTGGCCGGATAGGCGACCTCACGGCCAACATAGAGCGGCAAACAACACCGCACATAAGGCAATACGCGACCCACACAAGGACTCGCATCAAAAGGACGGCACAACCAGATCCATCTATGGACCACGTAAGCGCGTTCCAACATACAACGCAACACAACAAACATCCGAAGAACGCGGTACACTCGGATACAGGGGTGCCGCACAACCCCTATGTTTCACCGATGAGGTGTTGGATCATGAATTTCCAGAGGGATTCAAACCCGTAAATATAGAGGCATACGATGGAACAACAGACCCTGGTGTCTGGATTGTGGATTATATCCTCCATATCCATATGGCTCGAGGAGATGACCTCCACGCCATTAAGTATTTACACCTCAAACTCAAAGGGCCAGCTCGGCACTGGCTTAAGAGCCTCCCCGAAAGTTCCATTGGAAGCTGGGAAGAGCTCGAAGATGCTTTTCGGGCAAATTTTCAGGGGACTTACGTCCGACCTCCGGACGCGGACGACTTGAGTCATATAACTCAATAGCCCGCAGAGTCAGCCCGAAAACTTTGGAACATGTTTCTTACTAAAAAGAACCAAAAAGTCGACTGTCCGGACGCCGAAGCCTTGGCAGCTTTTAAGCATAGCGTCCGTGACGAATGGCTTGCCAGACACCTCGGCCATGAGAAGCCGAGAACAATGGCAGCATTAACAAGCCTCATGACCCGCTTTTGCGCGGGTGAGGATAGTTGGCTAGCCAGATGCAACATTAGCGACCCAAGTACATCCAAAGTTAGAGATGGAAACGGGAAATCACGGCGCAACAACAATAACGAACGCCGGAATAAAGAAGACAACATGAAGAGCACGGCAGTAAACGCCGGATTTAGAAGCTCTCGACAAAGTCAGCAAAAGCAGCCCTCTAAAGGTGACAGAGACGAACTGTCTAGCCTAAACAAAATTCTGGACCAAGTATGTCAGATCCATAGCACCCCCGGTAAACCTGCTAATCATACCCATAGAGAATGTTGGGTCTTCAAGCAGTCCGGCAAGCTCAACGCCGTACACAAGGGGGAGGATACACCAAGCAAACACGAGGATGGTCCTCCCAAGCAAGACACTGGGGAACAAAAGAAGTTTCCACCAGAAGTCAAAATAGTCAATGTGTTACACATGATCAAAGGGAGAAACAAAGTGGCACTCCCAGAAAAATATGCCTAAGGGCCTATCACCGCGGAGTCCTGCCACTGGTCGTCTCAACCGATCACTTTCGACCATTGTGATTACTCAGCAAGTATCCGGCGTGCAGGATGGGTCGCCCTAGTATTAGACCCAATAATTGACGGATACCACTTTACACGAGTCCTGATGGACGGTGGCAGCAGTTTAAACCTGATATACCAGGATACGATCCGTGAAATGGGGATAGATCCAACGGAAATTTTCCATAGCAACACTGCCTTTAAAGGAGTAACGCCAGGCCCAGGGGCTCACTGCACGGGCTCCCTGCTACTAGAGGCTATATTCGGCTTCCCCGATAACTTCCGCATCAAACATTTAACCTTCCACATTGCTCTGTTCCAAAGTGGCTATCAAGCACTACTGGGACGCGAAGCTTTCGCCCGCTTTAATGCAATACCGCATTACGCTTCCCTCACGCTCAAGATGCCCGGTCCCCGTGGCATCATTGCAGTGCATGGAAATATTGAGCGATATTTGCACGCCGAAGAGAGTGCGACTGCCTTGGCAGCCGCACACTAAAAACGGCCTCACCAACTAAAGCATTTGATAGGTCGTCAAGACCACGGATACGGTTAGACGAGTCCGGCGTAGCTATATGTAACTCATACCGGATTGATGGCCACACCCCTATTACAAATACAAGTGGCTCAACGCGCGCAGACAAGTGGCAATTTTTACTTATCTTTAATTATACATGGTTTCTTTAAAAACTACCTTTTTGCACGACAACCTTTCACCTAAGTTCCTCTCTTTTACAGATGACCATCGTGTTACACCCGTCCAGGATACGACACAACAGAGACACAGACGCAGACGTGCAGCAGGGACCCGCTCCAAGGATTCTTTTTAGATTAAGACCCTGCGTAAACCTTTTTTACTGTCTCTTGTTGATATACATCCCTCGGATTCTCAGTACAAATTGAGAAGGATGCTGATGTCTTGGCATGTGGCCACGTCAGAATAACGCACGTACCCAGACACAAGGGGCTTCTTACAAAGGGCACTATTTAGGCCCGGTTTATACCATAAAGACCGAATACCTTAGGGAGTGTTCGGCGTCGCGAGTTTGGCCTTATATGCATCAGCTCTGAATCATGTCTTTGGTAAAATGTTGGGTTTGCCCGGCTCCTGTGTTTTGGTGCCTTACGTTCCGTTCTATCGGCTAAGGCAGCACCAGGAGAACTATTGCGATTGTGCCCTGGTTCGTCCGGACGAGCACCTCAGTAGAAAAAGCCGAAAACTGACTATCATGATATAGCGCGAGACTGGTCAACCACTCGATGACCTATCGGAATGTTAGAATTCCTCCGCTTTAACGAAGGGCCGTTTCCTGGCCAGGCATATACGCACCCCGAGTTCGGGAGAGTGCGGAGCCACCAGGGGCTATATAGTAGCCCCACCGTCAAACTCCTATGGCTAAGTGAAAGTGTTAAAGCATCATAGTCAGGTTGCCTCGTTCGCTGCGCTATTACCTCCTTAATAGGACCAAGACATTGGGTTAAGTGTGATATGCGTTTTTTGCGAGCACCTCCGCATTATATGCGTGGGGGTTGAAGCCGACGACTGCAATCTTTCAGGTTATATATATATATATATATATATATATATATACATACATACATACATACATAAACGGCCGCACAGGAGGCGCCATATTACTTTTCGGCAAAAGTATAAATACAGCCTTACTAAATTTCATAAAAACATTGTGTTTACAATGGGGATACATGTCACTCAAACATAATATTCTTCGAGCACTGGGCCTCTATCAAACGAGCACCCTCAAGAACCTCTTCAAAATAGTGCTCGGCAGCTGCTCGTCCTATGGCCGAACCTTGCGCCGCAACAGTGGCAACATCCATCTCTGCTCAGTATGCCTTGACACGGGCAAAGGCCATCCGTGAGCCTTCTATGCATGCCGACCTCTTCATCGCATTGATGCGCGGCACCGCACCAAGGAACTGCTGCACTAAGCTGAAATAGCTGTTCGGCTTCGGCTTCTCCGGCCACAAATGATCTACGACATACCTCATGGCAAGTCCGGACAACCTATTAAGTTCAGCCCATTTGGCTAGCTGATCAGTCAAGGGAAGCGGATGCTCTGGAATGTTAAATTGCGACCAGAACAGCTTGTCCACTTCACGATCTGTCTGATCTCGGAAGTATTCGACCACATCGACAGCGCTTGCCGCCAAGTCCATATATGCGTCTGCCAAACTCCACAACCAATCCAGAGGGGCATACCGCGGATCTTCGAACTTCCTCTGCAGCAGAAAGGGCTTCCCAGCCGCAATATCCCTGGCTTCGCACAGCTCCTCCTTCTTCGCCCTCATATCCGAGCGAGTGTCTTTGGTCTCCATCGTAGCCTTTTCAAGGTCCGCTGCCTTCACTCGGTTCTCTTCTTCAAGGAACTGGCAGCGGTCGGCAGTGTCTTTTAATTCTACGACCATCTTGGCCATCTTCTCTTTGCTTTCGCAATGCGCGGCCTTCTCGGCTCTTAACTCTTCGATCGCCTTCAAAGCAGCCACATTACTAACTCTTGCTTTTTCCTTGGCTCGGGCAAGTTCCGCCTGAAGGGTCTCCACAGTGGCAGCTCCATCTGCAGTCACAACATATTAAAGATACGGGCATCATGCTGCTCTTATTATGTGACATTCACGAGAAAACATTACTTACCCTGTGACTCATCAAGCCGCTTGTTAACAAGCTCGATGTTGGCGTCTGCCACATCCAGTTGCCGCTTTAGTTCAGCAAACTCATTAGTCCGGCTAGCCACCGGAGCTTCCACCACCTGCACATAAAGGTAGTACTGGTTATTACCTGGGACTATGATCCTCTGTTCGCCGCCGTTCTCGACGACAACCACAGTCTCAGGGGCTACTATCTACACAGGGCACACCTAACATGTGCGGTACTATCAAAAAGTATATCATTTCACGTACCACAAAGCCCGTCAGGAGACTCATAAAGGCTT
Source organism: Triticum monococcum (assembly GCA_034509565.1). NCBI lineage: Eukaryota > Viridiplantae > Streptophyta > Magnoliopsida > Poales > Poaceae > Triticum > Triticum monococcum. Next base: position 67,879,210 of record CM067843.1, on the reverse strand, counting down.
CATGTAATCTGCTTTCGGCAGACGAAATTCTTTCCATCACCATACCCATCAACGTACGGTGTTCTTCTGAGAAGGCCGCTTGCTCCAACAGCTCCCTCAGAACGTCTGACTGCATACCAGATGGTGCCGGACTCTTTTGTTTGCTCTCTTCGAGAGCCGGACGCTGGGGACTCTGGGTGACTATGGGATTATCTTCTAGCCTCACCGGATCCGGAGAGGCCCTCCATGACGACACTTCGAGGTCACCCGCTTCTTGAGCGGGGGAGTCCAGGGGAGGCGTTTCGCTCTCCATCATCTCCGGAAGAAGATCCCCCGAAGACGAGCTCAGCTGAGAAGGGCTCAGGTCCGAACTACAAGATATATGCTTCGATTATTTTCCTCAGAGGAAGGGTAGTATACCTTCACTATTAAAGTATTTTTTTGATCACTTACGACTCATTGGAGGGCCGACCCCGCACGGTCTTTGTGTGGCAAAAGCACCCCCCGAGGCAGGACCCTCTGTTGGAGACCTCTTCTACCATTTGGAGGCCTTGGTTTCCGGATCCTCAGAGGCAGTCTTCTTCCTCCCCCGTAGCGAGAGAAGGTCAGAATCTTCTCCCTAGTTATCCTCCCTTATGGAGGCGCTCATTCCCTCGGTTGGAATTGGCAGCAATGGGGGCCCGCTTTCGCCCATATTATTCCCCCCGTATCTTCCTTCGAGGGCTCCGGGCAGGGTGCGAGCTCGAGCATCTTTTCCATTACCGGGTTTTCCAAACCCTCAGGGAGGGGGGCCGAACACCGAATCATCTTCGCCTTTGTTAGCCAGTCTTGGTCAAAGGGTGATTTCTCAGGAATGATGTCACGGTAAATAAAAGACGGTGTGTCCGGCTAGAGGATTACTTACTTGTTCAGCGGCGCGGTTGCTACTCAGGCCCACATCCTCGGCAGTATCCGCACACTCTGTTTGAGGTCCGAAGAATGACTTTTACATCTCCTCGTGCGTCAGGCCGAGGAAGCTTTGAATAGCGCGCGGTCCTTCTGGGTTGAACTCCCACAAGCGAAGGGGCCGGCGTTTGCAAGGCTGGACTCGACGAACCAGCATGACTTGCATTACCATGACCAAATTAAAATCTCCCTCGAAGAGATCTTGAATGCGGCTTTGCAGTATAGGCACGTCCTTGGCTGGACCCCAGCTCAGCCCTCTGCTAATCCATGACATCAGTTGTGGTGGGGGTCCCAAGCGGAAAGCGGGGGGAGCCACCCACTTGGCACTTCTGGGAGCTGTGATGTAGAACCTCTCCCGTTGCCATAATCCGGACACCTCTGGAAAGGAACCTTTTGGCCATGGAGCTCCTGCAATCTTGCTTATTAATGCTCCTCCGCACGCTGCGTGCTGGCCCTCGATTGTCTTCGGCTTCACATCAAAAGTCTTGAGCCACATGCCGAAGTGAGGGGTAACGCGGAGGAAGGCCTCACACACGACAATAAATGCCGAGATGTGAAGAAAGGAGACCGGAGCTAGATCATGGAAGTCTAGCCCGTAGTAAAACATCAAACCCCTTACGAAGGGATCCAGAGCGAGGCCTAGACCTTGGAGGAAGTGGGAGATGAACACGACATCTTCGTTGGGTTCAGGAGTAGGGACGACCTGCCCTCGGGCAGGCAGCCAATGCGAAACTTTGGCGGTCAGATATCTGCCCCCCTCAATTTCTTGATATCTTCTTCCGTAACGGAGGAGGGCATCCATCGGCCTTGAAGGCTGGATCCAGAGCACCTGGCTTGGGCTTTGGGTGTTAGAACTCGAGGCGGGGGAAGTATTTGATTGAGCACGGGAGGGAAAAAAGTGAAAGCCTTGGCCCTTTATAAAGAGGGTGAATACCGAGCATCCTCTCTGTCGCCGTTTGGGGCTTACCTATAATCTAGGAGTCCTAGACACGGTTGGGTTACCCACGCCCGTATTGATGAGAATCCAGGGACACGATCTTTGCTTTGACGATACATGTTAAAAAACTGCCTTGCGTTATGTGCGGGGCTAGTTAAAAGAAATGGTTCGAATAATCACCAGACCGTGACATAATGGCGTGTTGCCAAAACAAGTCAGCAAATTGGATTTGTGGAAATATTATTCTCTCTACAGTGGTATGTGGAACTTATTTTGCAGGGTCGGACACTATCCTTATATTCAAATTCTTCCGCGGTGTATTCAGAGGAGGCACCCGCCCTGCAAAGCCGAAGACACTACTGCGCGCCGGACTCATCGTCATTGAAAGCTTGGTTCAGGGGCTACTATGGGAGTCCTGGATAAGGGGGTCTCCGGACAGCCGGACTATATCCATTGGCCGGACTGTTAGACTATGAAGATACAGGATTGAAGACTTCGTCTCATGTCCGGATGGGACTCTACTTGGCGTGGAAGGCAAGCTAGGCAATACGGATATGTATATCTCCTCCTTTGTAACCGACCTTGTGTAACCCTAATCTCTCCGGTGTCTATATAAACCGAAGGGTTTTAGTCCGTAGGACAACATACAATCATACCATAGGCTAGCTTCTAGGGTTTAGCCTCTCTGATCTCGTGGTAGATCTACTCTTGTACTACCCATATCATCAATATTAATCAAGCAGGACGTAGGTTTTACCTCCATCAAGAGGGCCCGAACCTGGGTAAAACATTGTGTCCCCTGCCTCCTGTTACCATCCGCCTTAGAACCACAGTTCGGGACCCCCTACCCGAGATCCGCCGGTTTTCACACCGACAGTAACGATTCTAACACCCATGGAGTCTTGGTGCTGATCATGTTTTGCTCGTGAGAGAGGCTTAGTTAATGGGTCTGCAACATTCAGATCCGTATGTATCTTGCCAATCTCTATGTCTCCCTCCTAGACTTGATCGCGGATGGAATTGAAGCGTCTCTTGATGTGCTTGGTTCTCTTGTGAAATCTGGATTCCTTTGCCAATGCAATTGCACCAGTATTGTCAGAAAAGATTTTCATTGGACCCGACGCACTAGGTATGACACCTAGATCGGATATGAACTCCTTCATCCAGACTCCTTCATTTGCTGCTTCCAAAGCAGCTATGTATTCCACTTCACACGTAGATCCCGCCACGACGCTCTGCTTGGAAATGCACCAACTAATAGCTCCACCAATAAAAATACGTATCCGATTTGTGAATTAGAGTCATCTGGATCAGTGTCAAAGCTTGCATCGACGTAACCGTTCACGACGAGCTCTTTGTCGCCTCCATATATGAAAAACATATCCTTATTGCTTTTCAGGTATTTCAGGATATTCTTGACTATTGTCCAGTGATCCACTCCTGGATTACTTTGGTACCTCCCCGCTAAACTGATAGCAAGGCGCACATCAGGTCTGGTACACAATATTGCATACATGACAGAGCCTATGGCTGAAGCATAGGGAACACCTTTCATTTTCTTTCTATCTTCTGCAGTGGTCGGGCATTGAGTCTGACTCAACTTCACACCTTGTAATACAGGCAATAACCCTTTCTTTGCGTGATCCATTTTGAACTTCTTCAAAACTTTATCAAGGTGTGTGCTTTGTGAAAGTCCAATTAATCATCTTGATCCATCTCTATAGATCTTGATGCCCAATATATAAGCAGCTTCACCGAGGTCTTTCATTGTAAATTCTTATTCAAGTATCCTTTTATGCTATTTAGGAATTCAGTATCATTTCTGATCAACAATATGTCATCTACATATAATATCAGAAATGCTACAAAGCTCCCACTCACTTTCTTGTAAATACAGGCTTCTCCAAAAGTCTGTATAAAACCATATGCTTTGATCACACTATCAAAGCATATATTCCAACTCCGAGAGGCTTGCACCAGTCCATAAATGGATCGCTGGAGCTTGCACACTTTGTTAGCACCTTTTGGATCGAAAAAACCTTCTGGTTGCATCATATACAACTCTTCTTTAATATGTCCATTATGGAATGCATTTTTGACATCCATTTACCAAATTTCATAATCATAAAATGCGGCAATTGCTAACATGATTCAGACGGACTTAAGCATCGCTACGGATGAGAAGGTCTCATCATAGTCAACTCCTTGAACTTGTCAAAAATCTTTTGCAACAAGTCGAGCTTTGTAGACAGTAATATTACCATCAGCGTCAGTCTTCTTCTTGAAAATCCATTTATTCTCTATGGTCTGCCGATCATCGGGCAAGTCAACCAAAGTCCACACTTTGTTCTCATACATGGATCGCATCTCAGATTTCATGGCCTCAAGCCGTTTTACGGAATCCGGGCTCATCATCGCTTCCTCATAGTTTTAGGTTCGTCATGGTCAAGTAACATGACTTCCAGAACAGGATTACCGTACCACTCTGGTGCGGATCTTACTCTGGTTAACCTACGAGGTTCAGTAGTAACTTGATCAGAAGTTTCATGATCATCATCATTAGCTTCCTCACTTACTGGTGCAGGAATCACTGGAACTGATTTCAGTGATGAACTATTTTCCAATAAGGGAGAAGGTACAATTACCTCGTAAAGTTCTACTTTCCTCCCACTGACTTCTTTTGAGAGAAACTCCTTCTCTAGAAAGGATCCATCTTAGCAACGAATATCTTGCCTTCGGATCTGTGATAGAAGGTGTACCCAGCAGTCTCCTTTGGGTATCCTTTGAAGACACATTTCTCCGATTTGGGTTCGAGCTTATCAGGTTGAAGCTTTTTCATATCAGCATCGCAGCCCCAAACTTTAATGAACGACAACTTGGGTTTCTTGCCAAATAACAATTCATAAGGTGTCGTCTCAACGGATTTAGATGTCGCCCTATGTAATGTGATTGCAGCCGTCTCTAAAGCATAACCCCAAAACAATAGCGGTAAATCAGTGAGAGACATCATAGATCACACCATATCTAGTAAAGTACGATTACGACGTTCGGACACACCATTACGCTGTGGTGTTCCGGGTGGCGTGAGTTGTTAAACTATTCCGCATTGTTTCAAATGAATACCAAACTCGTAACTCAAATATTCTCCTTCACGATCAGATCATAGAAACTTTATTTTCTTGTTACGATGATTTTCCACTTCACTCTGAAATTCTTTGAACTTTTCAAATGTTTCAGACTTATGTTTCATTAAGTAGATATACCCATATCTGCTCAAATCATCGATGAAGGTGAGAAAATAACGATATCCGCCACGGGCTTCAATGTTCATTGGACCACATACATCAGTATGTATGATTTCCAATAATTCTATTGCTCGCTCCATTGTTCAGGAGAATGGAGTTTTAGTCATCTTGCCCATTGATGTCTACTACACAACCTTCTTCTTGTAGACGTTGTTGGGCCTCCAAGGGCACAGGTTTGTAGGACAGTAGCGAATTTCCCTCAAGTGGACGACCTAAGGTTTATCAATCCATGGGAGGCGTAGGATGAAGATGGTCTCTCTCAAGCAACCCTGCAACCAAATAACAAAGAGTCTCTTGTGTCCCCAACACCCCCAATACAATGGTAAATTGTATAGGTGCACTAGTTCGGCGAAGAGATGGTCATACAAGTGCAATATGGATAGTAGATAATGGTTTCTGTAATCTGAAAATATAAAAACAGCAAGGTGACAAGTGGTAAAAGTGAGCACAAACGGTATTGCAATGCGTTGGAACAAGGCCTAGGGTTCCTACTTTCACTAGTGCAAGGTCCCTCAACAATAATAACATAATTGGATCATATAACTATCCCTTAACATGCAACAAAGAGTCACTCCAAAGTCACTAATAGTAGAGAACAAAAGAAGATATTATTGTAGGGTATGAAACCACCTCAAAGTTATCCTTTCTGATCGATCTATTCAAGAGTCCATAGTAAAATAACATGAAGCTATTCTTTCCATTCAATCTATGATAGAGTTCGTACTAGAATAACACCTTAAGACACAAATCAACCAAACCCTAATGTCACCTAGATACTCCAATGTCACCTCAAGTATCCATGGGTATGATTATACGATATGCATCACACAATCTCAGATTCATCTATTCAACCAACACAAAGAACTTCAAAGAGTGCCCCAAAGTTTCTACCGGAGAGTCAAGACAAAAACATGTGCCGACCCCTATGCATAAGTTCATGAGGTCACGGAACTCGCAAGTTGATCACCAAAACATACATCAAGTGGATCACATGATATCCCATTGTCACCACAGATAAGCACGTGCAAGGCATACATCAAGTGTTCTCAAATCCTTAAAGACCCAATCCTATAAGATAACTTCAAACGGAAAACTCAATTCATCACAAGAGAGTAGAGGGGGAGAAACATCATAAGATCCAACTATAATAGCTTTTGCTCGCGATACATCAAGATCGTACCACCTCAAGAACACGAGAGAGAGAGATCAAACACATAGCTACTGGTACATACCCTTAGCCCCGAGGGAGAACTACTCCCTCCTCGTCATGGAGAGCACCGGGATGATTAAGATGGCCACCGAAGAGGGATTCCCCCCTCTGGCAGGGTGCCGGAACGGGTCTAGATTGGTTTTCAGTGGCTATGGAGGCTTCTGGCGGTGGAAATCCTAATCTATTCTGTGCTCTGAAGTTTTTAGGGTATATGGATATATATATATGTATATGAGGAAGAAGTCGGCCAGGGGAGCCACGAGGGGCCCACGAGGGTGGAGGGCGCGCCCCCTGCCTCGTGCTCTCCTCGATACGTATCCGGTTTGTGACTTAGAGTCATCCGGATTAGTGTCAAAGCTTGCATCGACGTAACCGTTTATGACGAGCTCTTTGTCACCTCCATAAACGAGAAACATATCCTCAGTCCTTTTCAGGTATTTTAGGATGTTCTTGACCGCTGTCCAGTGACCCACTGCTGGATTACTTTGGTACCTCCCTGCTAAACTAATAGCAAGGTACACATCAGGTCTGGTACATAGCATTGCATACATGATAGAACCTATTTCTGAAGCATAGGGAATGACCTTCATTTTATCTCTATCTTCTGCAGTGGTCGGGCATTGAGCCTGACTCAACTTCACACCTTATAACATAGGCAAGAACCCTTTCTTTGCTTGATCCATTTTGAACTTCTTCAAAACTTTATCAAGGTATGTGCTTTGTGACAGTCCAATTAAGCGTCTTGATCTATCTCTATAGATCTTGATGCCCAATATATAAGTAGCTTCATCGAGGTCTTTCATTGAAAAATTCTTATTCTAGTATCCTTTTATGCTATTCAAAAATTCAGTATCATTTTCGGTCAGCAATATGTCATCCACATATAATATCAGAAATGCTAAAGAGCTCCCACTCATTTTCTGGTAAATACAAGCTTCTCCAAAAGTCTGTATAAACCGTATGCTTTGATCGCACTATCAAAGCATAAATTCCAACTCTGAGGGGCTTGCACCAGTCCATAAATGGATCACTGGAGCTTGCACACTTCGTCAGCACCTTTTGGATCGAAAAAACCTTCCGGTTGCATCATATATAACTCTTCTTTAAGATATCCATTAAGGAATGCAGTTTTGACATCCATTTGCCAAATTTCATAATCATAAAATGCGGCAATTTCTAACATGATTTGGACGGACTTAAGCATCGCTACGGGTGAGAAGGTCTCATCGTAGTCAACTCCTTGAACTTGTCGAAAATCTTTTGCAACAAGTCGAGCTTTGTAGACAGTAATATTACCATCAACGTCAGTCTTCTTCTTGAAGATCCATTTATTCTCTATGGTCTGCCGATCATCGGGCAAATCAACCAAAGTCCACACTTTGTTCTCATACATGGATCCCATCTCAGATTTCATGGCCTCAAGGCATTTTACGGAATCTGGGCTCATGATCGCTTCCTCATAGTTTGTAGGTTCGTCATGGTCAAGTAACATGACTTCCAGAACAGGATTACCGTACCACTCTGGTGCGGATCTTACTCTGGTTGACCTACGAGGTTCAGTAGTAACTTGATCAGAAGTTTCATGATCATCATCATTAGCTTCCTCACTTACTGGTGTAGGAATCACTGGAACTGATTTCAGTGATGAACTATTTTCCTATAAGGGAGAAGGTACAATTACCTCGCCAAGTTCTACTTTCCTCCCTGAGGGCGTCCTGGATTAGGGGGTCTCCGGACAGCCGGACTATATCCTTTGGCCGGACTGTTGGACTATGAAGATACAAGATTGAAGACTTCGTCTCGTGTCCGGATGGGACTCTACTTGGCATGGAAGGCAAGCAAGGTAGTACGGATATGGATATCTCCTCCTTTGTAACCGACCTTGTGTAACCCTAACCCTCTCTGGTGTCTATATAAACCGGAGGGTTTTAGTCCGTAGGACATAACAACAAAAACATACAATCATACCATAGGCTAGCTTCTAGGGTTTAGCCTCTCTAATCTCGTGGTAGATCTACTCTTATACTACCCATATCATCAATATTAATCAAGAAGGACATAGGCTTTTACCTCCATCGAGAGGGCCCGAACCTGGGTAAAACTTCGTGTCTCCCGCCTCCTGTTACCATCCGCCTAGACGCACAGTTCGGGACCCCCTACCCGAGATCCGCCGGTTTTGACACCGACATTGGTGCTTTCATTGAGAGTTACTTTGTGTCGTCGCCGTTAGGCTTGATGGCTCCTACTATCATCGATAGTGATGTAGTCCAGGGTGAGACTTTCCTCCCCGGACAGATCTTTGTGTTCGGCGGCTTTGCACTGCGGGCCAATTCGCTTGGCCATCTGTAGCAGATTGAAAGCTACGTCCCTGGCCACCAGGTCAGGTTTGGAAGCTTAAACTACACGGCCGACGTCCGTGGAGACTTGACCTTCGACGGATTCGAGCCTCTGCCTTGCGCTTCACGCAGTCACGATGAGTACGATTTAGCTCTACCATCAGACAGTGTTCAGGAGATCGCACCTGCAGCCGCTCCGACCCTCAATTCGGAGCCAGTTGCGCCGTCCATGGATGGGTGGATGGACCTCGCCACGGAGGCCTTACCCTCAGTGGCGATCGAGCCGAACATCGACCTTACTCTACACGAGAGCCATGTTGACAAACTGCCAGATCTCTCTCCGGCCACGGATTACAAACCGCCTGCGCCCGTTCCTAGCGAATCCAATTGGGCTCCGATCGTGGAGTTTACCTCCGCGGATATTTTTCAGCACTCGCCCTTTGGTGACATACTGAACTCATTAAGGTCTCTCTCCTTGTCAGGAGGACCCTGGCCGAACTATGTCCAGCAGGATTGGGATGCGAACGACGAAGAAATTCGCGGCCCGCCCACCACCCACTTAGTAGCCACTGTCGATGACTTAATCGACATGCTTGACTTTGACTCCGTAGACATCGACGGTATGGACGACGATGCGGGAGATGAAGATGAACCACTACCCACAGGGCACTAGACAACCACCTCATCATACGATATATACATGGTGGACTCACCCAAAGAAGGCAATGGCGACGAGACAGCGGAGGATGACCCCTCCAAGAAGCAACCCAAGCGCCGACGTCAGCGGCGCTGCTCTAAGTCCCGCCAAAGCAAAAGTGGTGATACCAGGACAGGAGATAATAGCACTCCGGATAGTGCAGAAGATAACAACAATCCCCTCCAGCAAGATTTAGAGCAGGAGGATGGAGGAGCCAGCCCTCCTGAGAGAGCGGCAGATGGAGAAGCGGAGGATGATAATTACATGCCCCCTCCGAGGACGAGGCAAGCCTCGGCGATGACGAATTCTCCGTGCCAGAGGATCCCGTCGAACAAGAGCGCTTCAATCGCCAGCTTATAGCCACGGCGAATAGCCTTAAGAAAAAGCAGCAACAGCTTCAAGCTGATCAAGATCTGCTAGCTGACAGATGGACTGAAGTCCTCGCGGCCGAGGAATATAAACCCGAGCGCCCCTCCAAGAGTTACCCAAAATGCAGGTTGCTACCCCGACTTGAGGAAGAAGTGTATGACGCGGCTGATCGGCCACCTCGTGGCCGCGATAGAGAGGCATTCCAGCGAAAAACTTAGCCTGCACCCCGATGCCATTCAAATAAAAAGGCATGGGGAAATACACCAGACCTGCGAGACATATTGGAGGACAAAGAAAAACATGCAAGATTGATCTACGGATCACGAGGGCGCGCCACTATGCGAGATGATAAAAGTCACGCTGGATATAGTAAAAGTCAATCCGGCCGGGCCGAACACAGCAAGCAAGACCCATTCGAGATGCATCGCGATATAGCCCAATACAGAGGCGCCGCACACCCCCTATGCTTCACAGATAAAGTAATGGATCATCAAATCCCAGAGGGTTTCAAACCCGTAAATATTGAATCATACGACGGCACAACAGATCCTACGGTATGGATCGAGGATTTCCTCCTCCACATCCACATGGCCCGCGGCGATGACTTACACGCCATCAAATACCTTCCACTAAAGCTCAAAGGACTAGCGCGGCATTGGCTTAACAGCTTGCCAGCAGAGTCCATTAGCTATTGGGAAGATCTGGAAGCCGCATTCCTCGACAACTTTCAGGGCACTTATGTGCGACCACCAGACGCCGATGACTTGAGCCACATAATTCAGCAGCCAGAAGAATCGGCCAGGCAATTCTGGACATGGTTCCTAACAAAGAAAAATCAAATCGTCGACTCTCCAGATGGAGAGGCCCTAGCAGCCTTCAAGCATAACATCCGCGACGAGTGGCTTGCCCAGCACCTTGGACAAGAAAAGCCGAAATCTATGGCAGCCCTCACGACACTCATGACCCACTTTTGTGCGGGAGAAGACAGCTGGCTGGCTCGCAGTAACAACATATCAAAAAACCATGGTACTTCGGATACCAAGGACGGCAATAGCAGGTCACGTCGCAACAAACATAAGCGCCGCATTAACAGCGATAATAGTGAGGACACGGCAGTCTATGCCGGATTCAAAGGCTCTAAACCCGGTCAACGGAAAAAGCCATTTAAAAGAAGCACTCCGGGCCCGTCCAGTTTGGACCGCATACTCGATCGTTTGTGTCAAATAAATGGTACCCTTGACAAGCCAGCCAACCACACCAATAGGGAATGCTGGGTGTTCAAGCAGGCCAGTAAGTTAATTACCGAAGATAAAGATAAGGGGTCACACAGCGATGACGAAGAGGAGCCCCAGCAGCCGAACACCAGAGGACAGAAGAGGTTCCCCCCACAAGTGCGGACGGTGAACATGATATACGCAACCCACATCCCCAAGAGGGAGCGGAAGCGTGCGCTCAGGGATGTATATGCGTTGGAGCCAGTCGCCCCAAAGTTCAACCCATGGTCCTCCTGCCCGATCACCTTCGATCGCAGGGACCACCCCACTAGTATCCGTCATGGCGGATTCGCTGCACTGGTCTTAGACCCAATCATTGACGGATTTCACCTCACTCGAGTCCTTATGGATGGCGGCAGCAGCCTGAACCTGCTTTACCAGGACACAATGCGCAAAATGGATATAGACCCCTCAAGGATCAAACCCACAGAAACGACCTTTAAAGGCGTCATTCCAGGTGTAGAGGCCCATTGCATAGGCTCAATTACACTGGAAGTGGTCTTCGGATCCCCGGATAACTTCCGAAGCGAAGAATTAATCTTCGATATAGTCCCGTTCCGCAGTGGTTATCATCCACTGCTTGGGCGAACCGCATTTGCGAGATTCAATGCAGCACCGCATTATGCATACCTCAAGCTCAAGATGCCAGGACCTCGTGGGGTTATTACAGTTAATGGAAACACAGAGCGCTCTCTCCGAACGGAGGAGCACACTGCAGCGCTCGCAGCAGAAGCGCAAAGCAGCCTCTCAAGGCAATCCACCAGTTCAACGTTTCAAGACCCGGACACCTTCAAGCGCGCTCGGAGTAATGGGCAACTAGACCGCCTGGCACGATCTAAGCTCGCGTAGTACTGCGGCCCCCACCCCTGTCCCAGCCAAACGGAGAAATCCGTGCCACGCGTACATAATTACGCATTAAAAATACCATGGGCACAGGTGGAGAGGGGGCACAACTACGGCACGCTCCAAGACGCGGCCTAAACCGCACTAGGGGCTTCCCGCCTTGTTATTTTTCTCTTTCAAGACTTTAATCTCTGGAAACCTTGTCCGGCAGCATGATTGTCGAACACATGATGCAGCAACCAAGAGAGGCAGAAAGCTACGTCACACCACGGAACTCCCAGGTGGATTACGATAACGAGTGAAATATTTGTTTTAATACTATTCCTCAGCTTGCCCTTGGAAGGGACATAGTCCTACTTTTTGCTTATCGCACTATCTATTGAAGGAAATATGCCCTAGAGGCAATAATAAAGTTATTATTTATTTCCTTACATCATGATAAATGTTTATTATTCATGCTAGAATTGTATTAACCGGAAACATAATACATGTGTGAATACATAGACAAACTTAGTGTCACTAGTATGCCTCTACTTGACTAGCTCATTAATCAAAGATGGTTATGTTTCCTAACCATGAACAATGTGTTGTTATTTGATTAACGAGGTCACATCATTAGTTGAATGATCTGATTGACATGACCCATTTCATTAGCTTAGCACCCGATCGTTTAGTATGTTGCTATTGCTTTCTTCATGACTTATACATGTTCCTATGACTATGAGATTATGCAACTCCCGTTTACCGGAGGAACACTTTGTGTGCTACCAAACGTCACAACGTAACTGGGTGATTATAAAGCTCTACAGGTGTCTCCAAAGGTAGATGTTGGGTTGGCGTACTTCGAGATTAGGATTTGTCACTCCGATTGTCGGAGAGGTATCTCTGGGCCCTCTCGGTAATGCACATCACATAAGCCTTGCAAGCATTGTGACTAATGAGTTAGTTGCGAGATGATGTATTACGGAACGAGTAAAGAGACTTGCCGGTAACGAGATTGAACTAGGTATTGGATACCGACGATCGAATCTCGGGCAAGTAACATACCAATGACAAAGGGAACAACGTATGTTGTTATGCGGTCTGACCGATAAAGATCTTTGTAGAATATGTAAGAGCCAATATGGGCATCCAGGTCCCGCTATTGGTTATTGACCGGAGATGTGTCTCAGTCATGTCTACATTGTTCTTGAACCGTAGGGTCCGCACGCTTAACGTTACGATGACAGTTATTATGACTTTATGCATTTTGATGTACCGAAGTTAGTTCGGAGTCCTGGATGTGATCACAGGCATGACGAGGAGTCTCGAAATGGTCGAGACATAAAGATTGGTATATTGGATGACTATATTCGGACACCGGAAGTGTTCCGGGTAATTTCGGAGAAAACTGGAGAGCCGGAGGGTTACCGGAACCCTACCGAGAGAAGTAATGGGCCATATGGGCTATAGTGGAGAGAGAGAAGGGCTGCCAGAGGTGGGCCGTGCGCCACCTCCTCCCTGGTCCGAATTGGACTAGGAGAAGGGGGCGGCGCCCCCCCTTTCCTTCTCCCACTCCACCTCTTTCCCCCTCCTAGTAGGAGTCCTACTCCTACTAGGAGGAGGACCCCTCCTTCGTGCGCCACACCTGGCTGGCCGGCCTCCTCCCCTTGCTCCTTTATATACGGGGGCATGGGGCACCCCAAGACACACAAGTTGATCCACGTGATCGTTCCTTAGCCGTGTGCGGTGCCCCCTACCACTATATTCCACCTCGATCATATCGTTGTAGTGCTTAGGCGAAGCCCTGCGTCGGTAGAACATCAAGATCGTCATCACTCCGTCGTGCTGACGGAACTCCTCCCCGAAGCTTTGCTGGATCGGAGCCCGGGGATCGTCATCGAGCTGTACGTGTGCCAAGAACTCGGAGGTGCCGGAGTAACGGTGCTTGGATCGGTCGGATCGGGAAGAAGACGTATGACTACTTCCTCTATGTTGTGTCAACGCTTCCGTTGTGATCTACAAGGGTACGTAGATCACCATGATCTTGCGTGTGCGTAGGACTTTTTTTCAAATTACTACGTTCCCCAATAGTGGCATCCGAGCCTAGGTTTTATAGTTTGATGTTATTTGCACGAGTAGAACACAAGTGAGTTGTGGGCGATATAAGTCATACTGCCTACCAGCATGTCATACATTGGTTCGGCGGTATTGTTGGACGAGACGACCCGGACCAACCTTACGCATACGCTTACGCGAGACCGGTTCCCCCAACGTGCTTTGCACATAGGTGGCTTGCGGGCGACTGTCCTCCAACTTTAGTTGAACTGAGTGTGGCTACGCCCGGTCCTTGCGAAGGTTAAAACGGAGTCTATTTGACAAACTATCGTTGTGGTTTTGATGCGTAGGTGAGATTGGTTCTTGCTTAAGCCCGTAGCAGCCACGTAAAACTTGCAACAACATAGTAGAGGACGTCTAACTTGTTTTTGCAGGGCATGTTGTGATGTGATATGGTCAAGACATGATTCTAAATTTTATTGTATGAGATGATCATGTTTTGTAACCGAGTTATCGGCAATTGGCAGGAGCCATATGGTTGTCGCTTTATTGTATGCAATGCAATCGCGATGTAATGCTTTACTTTATCACTAAGCGGTAGCGCTAGTCGTGGAAGCATAAGATTGGCGAGACGACAACAATGCTACGATGGAGATCAAGGTGTCGCGCCGGTGACGATGGTGATCATGACGGTGCTTCGGAGATGGAGATCACAAGCACAAGATGATGATGGCCATATCATATCACTTATATTGATTGCGTGTGATGTTTATCTTTTATGCATCTTATCTTGCTTTGATTGACGGTAGCATTATAAGATGATCTCTCACTAAATTATCAAGAAGTGTTCTCCCTGAGTATGCACCGTTGCGAAAGTTCTTCGTGCTGAGACACCACGTGATGATCGGGTGTGATAGGCTCTACGTTCAAATACAACGGGTGCAAAACAGTTGCACACGCGGAATACTCAGGTTATACTTGACGAGCCAATCATATACAGATATGGCCTCGGAACACGGAGACCGAAAGGTCGAGCGTGAATCATATAGTAGATATGATCAACATAATGATGTTCACCGATGGAACTACTCCATCTCACGTGATGATCGGACATGGTTTAGTTGATTTGGATCACGTGATCACTTAGAGGATTAGAGGGATGTCTATCTAAGTGGGAGTTCTTTAGTAATATGATTAATTGAACTTAAATTTATCATGAACTTAGTACCTGATAGTATCTTGCTTGTTTATGTTGATTGTAGATAGATGGCTCATGCTGTTGTTCCGTTGAATTTTAATGCGTTCCTTGAGAAAGCAATGTTGAAAGATGATGGTAGCAATTACACGGAAAGGGTCCGTAACTTGAGGATTATCCTCATTGCTGCACAGAAGAATTACGTCCTGGAAGCACCACTGGGTGCCAGGCCTGCTGCTGGAGCAACACCAGATGTTATGAACGTCTGGCAGAGCAAAGCTGATGACTACTCGATAGTTCAGTGTGCCATGCTTTACGGCTTAGAATCGGGACTTCAACGATGTTTTGAACGTCATGGAGCATATGAGATGTTTCAGGAGTTGAAGTTAATATTTCAAGAAAATGCCCGGATTGAGAGATATGAAGTCTCCAATAAGTTCTATAGCTGCAAGATGGAGGAGAACAGTTCTGTCAGTGAGCATATACTCAAAATGTCTGGGTATAATAATCACTTGATTCATTTGGGAGTTAATCTTCCAGATGATTGCGTTATTGACAAAATTCTCCAATCAATGTCACCAAGCTACAAGAGCTTCGTGATGAACTATAATATGCAAGGGAGGAACAAGACTATTCCCGAGCTATTCGCAATGCTGAAAGCTGCGGAGGTAGACATCAAGAAGGAGCATCAAGTGTTGATGGTTAACAAAACCACTAGTTTCAAGAAAAAGGGCAAAGGGAAGAAGATGGGGAACTTCAAGAAGAACAGCAAGCAAGTTGCTGCTCAGGAGAAGAAACCCAAGTCTGGACCTAAGCCTGAAACTGAGTGCTTCTACTGCAAGCAGACTGGTCACTGGAAGCGGAACTGCCCCAAGTATTTGGTGGATAAGAAGGATGGCAAGGTGAACAAAGGTATATGGGATATACATGTTATTGATGTGTGCCTTACTAATGCTTGCAGTAGCACCTGGGTATTTGATACTGGTTCTGATGCTAATATTTGCAACTCGAAATAGGGACTACGGATTAAGCGAAGATTGGCTAAGGACGAGGTGACGATGCGCGTGGGAAACGGTTCCAAAGTCGATGTGATCGCAGTCGGCACGCTACCTCTACATCTACCTTCGGGATTAGTATTAGACCTAAATAATTGTTATTTGGTGCCAGCGTTGAGCATGAACATTATATCCGGATCTTGTTTAATGCGAGACGGTTATTCATTTAAATCAGAGAATAATGGTTGTTCAATTTATATGAGTAATATCTTTTATGGTCATGCACCCTTGAAGAGTGGTCTATTCTTGTTGAATCTCGATAGTAGTGATACACATATTCATAATGTAGAAGCCAAAAGATGCAAAGTTGATAATGATAGTGCAACTTATTTGTGGCACTGCCGTTTATGTCATATCAGTGTAAAGCGCATGGAGAAACTCCATACTAATGGACTTTTGGAACCACTTGATTATGAATCACTTGGTACTTGCGAACCGTGCCTCATGGGCAAGATGACTAAAACACCGTTCTCCGGTACTATGGAGAGTGTTGGGGAACGTAGTAATTTCGAAAATTTTCCTACGCCCACGCAAGATCATGGTGATGCATAGCAACGAGGGGGAGAGTGTTGTCTACGTACCAACGCAGACCGACTGCGGAAGCGATCACACAACATAGAGGAAGTAGTCGTACGTCTTCTTCCCGATCCGACCGATCCAAGTACCGTTACTCCGGCACCTCCGAGTTCTTAGCACACGTTTTGCTCGATGACGATCCTCGGGCTCCGATCCAGCAAAGCGTCAAGGAAGAGTTCCGTCAGCACGACGGCGTGGTGACGATCTTGATGTACTACCGACGCAGGGCTTCGCCTAAGCTCTACAACAATATGACCGAGGTGGAATTTGGTGGCAGGGGGCACCGCACACGGCTAAGGAACGATCAACAATGATCAACTTGTGTGTCTTGGGGTGTCCCCTGCCCCCGTATATAAAGGGGCAAAGGGGGAGAGGTGCGGCCGGCCCCTTGGTGCGCCAGGAGGAGTCCTACTCCTACCGGGAGTAGGACCCCCCCCCCTCCAATCCTATTCCAACTAGGATTCTCCAAAGAGAAGAGAGAAAGAGGGGGGCCGGCCCCTTCTCCTAGTCCTAATAGGACTAGGGAAGGGGGGGGAGGTGCGCAGCCCTTGTGGGAAGCCCTCTAACCTTTCCACTAAGGCCCATGTAGGCCCATTTGGCTCCCGGGGGGTTCCGGTAACCCTCCTGGTAATCCGGTAAAATCCAGATTTTACCCGGAACACTTCCGATGTCCAAACATAGGCTTCCAGTATATCAATCTTTATGTCTCGACCATTTCGAGACTCCTTGTCATGTCCGTGATCACATCCGGGACTCCGAACAACCTTCGGTACATCAAAATGCATAAACTCATAATAACTGTCATCGTAACGTTAAGCGTGCGGACCCTACGGTTCGAGAACAATGTAGACATGACCGAGACACGTCTCCGGTCAATAACCAATAGCGGGACCTGGATGCCCATATTGGCTCCTACATATTCTACGAAGATATTTATCGGTCAGACCGCATAACAACATGCGTTGTTCCCTTTGTCATCGGTATGTTACTTGCCCGAGATTCGATCGTCGATATCCAATACCTAGTTCAATCTCGTTAATGGCAAGTCTCTTTACTCGTTCCGTAATACATCATCTCATAACTAACATCTTTAGTTATTATGCTTGCAAGGCTTATGTGATGTGTATTACCGAGAGGGCCTAGAGATACCTCTCCGACAATCGGAGCGACAAACCCTAATCTCGAAATACGCCAACCCAACATCTACCATTGGAGACACCTATAGTACTCCTTTGTAATCACCCAGTTACGTTGTGACGTTTGGTAGTACCCAAAGTGTTCCTCCGGTAAACAGGAGTTGCATAATCTCATAGTTATAGGAACATGTATAAGTCATGAAGAAAGCAATAGCAACATACTAAACGATCGGGTGCTAAGCTAATGGAATGGGTCATGTCAATCAGATCATTCAACTAATGATGTGACCTCGTTAATCAAATAACAACTCTTTGTTCATGGTTAGGAAAAATAACCATCTTTGATTAACGAGCTAGTCTAGTAGAGGCATACTAGTGACACTCTGTTTGTCTATGTATTCACACATGTATTACGTTTCCGGTTAATACAATTCTAGCATGAATAATAAACATTTATCATGATATAAGGAAATAAATAATAACTTTATTATTGCCTCTAGGGCATATTTCCTTCAGTCTCCCACTTGCACTAGAGTCAATAATCTAGATTACACAGTAATGATTCTAACACCCATGGAGCCTTGGTGCTGATCATGTTTTGCTCGTGGAAGAGGCTTAGTCAACGGGTCTGCAACATTCAGATCCGTATGTCTCTTGCAAATCTCTATGTCTCCCACCTGGACTAAATCCCGGATGGAGTTGAAGCGTCTCTTGATGTGTTTGGTCCTTTTGTGAAATCTGGATTCCTTTGCCAAAGCAATTGCACCAGTATTGTCACAAAAGATTTTCATTGGACCCGATGCACTAGGTATGACACCTAGATCGGATATGAACTCCTTCATCCAGAATCCTTCGTTTGCTGCTTCCGAAGCAGCTATGTACTCCGCTTCACATGTAGATCCCGCTACGACGCTTTGTTTAGAACTGCACCAACTGACAGCTCCACCGTTTAAAGTAAACACGTATCCGGTTTGCGATTTAGAGTCGTCTGGATCAGTGTCAAAGCTTGCATCAACGTAACCTCTTACGGTGAGCTCTTTGTCACCTCCATATACGAGAAACATATCCCTAGTCCTTTTCAGGTATTTCAGGATGTTCTTGACCGCTGTCCAGTGATCCACTCCTGGATTACTTTGGTACCTCCCTGCTAAACTTATAGCAAGGCACACATCAGGTCTGGTACACAGCATTGCATACATGATAGAGCCTATGGCTGAAGCATAGGGAACATCTTTCATTTTCTCTCTATCTTCTGTAGTGGTCGGGCATTGAGTCTAACTCAACTTCACACCTTGTAACACAGGCAAGAACCCTTTCTTTGCTTGATCCATTTTCAACTTCTTCAAAATCTTGTCAAGGTATGTGCTTTGTGAAAGTCCAATTAAGCGTCCTGATCTATCTCTATAGATCTTTATGCCTAATATGTAAGCATCTTCCCCGAGGTCTTTCATCGAAAAACTTTTATTCAAGTATTCCTTTATGCTATCCAGAAATTCTATATCATTTCCAATCAGCAATATGTCATCCACATATAATATCAGAAATGCTACAGAGCTCCCACTCACTTTCTTGTAAATACAGGCTTCTCCAAAAGTCTGTATAAAGCCAAATGCTTTGATCACATTATCAAAGCGTTTATTCCAACTCCGAGATGCTTGCACCAGTCCATAAATGGATCACTGGAGTTTGCATACTTTGTTAGCTCCCTTTGGATCGACAAAACATTCTGGTTGCATCATATACAACTCTTCTTCCAGAAATCCATTCAGGAATGCAGTTTTGACATCCATCTGCCATATTTCATAATCATAAAATGCGGCAATTGCTAACATGATCCTGACGGATTTAAGCATCGCTACGGGTGAGAAGGTCTCATCGTAGTCAACCCCTTGAACTTGTCGAAAACCTTTTGCGACAAGTCGAGCTTTATAGACAGTAACATTACCGTCAGCGTCAGTCTTTTTCTTGAAGATCCATTTATTCTCAATTGCTTGCCGATCATCGGGCAAGTCAACCAAAGTCCATACTTTGTTCTCATACATGGATCCCATCTCAGATTTCATGGCCTCAAGCCACTTTGCGGAATCTGGGCTCACCATCACTTCTTCATAGTTTGTAGGTTCATCATGATCTAGTAGCATGACTTCCAGAACTGGATTACCGTACCACTCTGGTGCGGATCTCACTCTGGTTGATCTACGTGGTTCAGTAGTATCTTGTCCTGAAGTTTCATGATCATCATCATTAGCTTCCTCACTAATTGGTATAGGTGTCGCAGAAACAGTTTTCTGTGATGTACTATTTTCCAATAAGGGAGCAGGTACAGTTACCTCGTCAAGTTCTACTTTCCTCCCACTCACTTCTTTCGAGAGAAACTCCTTCTCTAGAAATGATCCATTCTTAGCAACGAATGTCTTGCCTTCGGATCTGTGATAGAAGGTATACCCAACAGTTTCCTTTGGGTATCCTATGAAGACACATTTCTCCGCTTTGGGTTCGAGCTTATCAGGTTGAAGCTTTTTCACATAAGCATCGCAGCCCCAAACTTTAAGAAACGACAACTTTGGTTTCTTGCCAAACCTTAGTTCATAAGGCGTCGTCTCAACGGATTTTGATGGTGCCCTATTTAATGTGAATGCGGCCGTCTCTAAAGCGTAACCCCAAAACGATAGCGGTAAATCAGTAAGAGACATCATAGATCGCACCATATCTAGTAAAGTACGATTACGACGTTCGAACACACCATTACGCTGTGGTGTTCCGGGTGGCGTGAGTTGCGAAACTATTCCACAGTTTTTCAAATGTACACCAAACTCGTAACTCAAATATTATCCTCCACGATGAGATCATAGAAACTTTATTTTCTTGTTACGATGATTTTCAACTTCACTCTGAAATTCCTTGAACTTTTCAAATGTTTCAGACTTATGTTTGATTAAGTAAATATACCCATATCTGCTTAAATCATCTGTGAAGGTGAGAAAATAACGATATCCGCCATGAGCCTCAATATTCATCGGACCACATACATCGGTATGTATGATTTCCAATAAATCTGTTGCTCTCTCCATAGTACCGGAGAACGGTGTTTTAGTCATCTTGCCTATGAGGCACGGTTCGCAAGTACCAAGTGATTCATAATCAAGTGGTTCCAAAAGCCCATCAGTATGGAGTTTCTTCATGCGCTTTACACCGATATGACCTAAATGGCAGTGCCACAAATAAGTTGCACTATCATTATCAACTCTGCATCTTTTGGCTTCTACATTATGAATATGTGTATCACTACTATCGAGATTCAACAAGAATAGACCACTCTTCAAAGGTGCGTGACCATAAAAGATATTACTCATATAAATAGAACAACCATTATTCTCTGATTTAAATGAATAACCGTCTCGCATTAAACAAGATCCAGATATAATGTTCATGCTCAACGCTGGCACCAAATAACAATTATTTAGGTCTAATATTAATCCCGAAGGTAGATGTAGAGGTAGCGTGCCGACCGCGATCACATCGACTTTGGAACCGTTTCCCACGCGCATCGTCACGTCGTCCTTTGCTAGCGTCCGCTTATTCCGTAGTCCCTGTTTCGAGTTGCAAATATTAGCAACAGAACCAGTATCAAATACCCAGGTGCTACTGCGAGCTCTAGTAAGGTACACATCAATAACATGTATATCACATATACCTTTGTTCACCTTGCCATCCTTCTTATCCGCCAAATACTTGGGGTAGTTCCGCTTCCAGTGACCAGTCTGCTTGCAGTAGAAGCACTCAGTTTCAACCTTAGGTCCAGACTTGGGTTTCTTCTTCTGAGCAACAACTTGCTTGCTATTCTTCTTGAAGTTCCCCTTCTTCTTCCCTTTGCCCTTTTTCTTGAAACTAGTGGTCTTGTTGACCATCAACACTTGATGCTCCTTCTTGATTTCTACCTCCGTAGCTTTCAGCATCGCGAAGAGCTCGGGAATAGTCTTGTTCATCCCTCGCATATTATAGTTCATCACGAAGCTCTTGTAGCTTGGTGGCAGTGATTGGAGAATTCTGTCAATGACGCAATCATCTGGAAGATTAACTCCCATCTGAATCAAGTGATTATTGTACCCAGACATTCTGAGTATATGCTCACTGACAGCACTGTTCTCCTCCATCTTGCAGCTATAGAACTTATTGGAGACTTCATATCTCAATTCGGGCATTTGCTTGAAATATTAACTTCAACTCCTGGAACATCTCATATGCTCCATGACATTCAAAACGTCGTTGAAGTCCCGATTCTAAGCCGTAAAGCATGGCACACTGAACTATCGAGTAGTCATCAGCTTTGCTCTGCCAGACGTTCATAACATCTGGTGTTGCTCCAGCAGCAGGCCTGGCACCTAGCGGTGCTTCCAGGACGTAATTCTTCTGTGCAGCACTGAGGATAATCCTCAGGTTACGGACCCAGTCCGTGTAATTGCTACCATCATCTTTCAACTTTGCTTTCTCAAGGAACGCATTAAAATTCAACGGAACAACAGCACGAGCCATCTATCTACAATCAACATAAACAAGCAAGATACTATCAGGTACTAAGTTCATGATAAGTTTAAGTTCAGTTAATCAAATTACTTAGGAACTCCCACTTAGATAGACATCCCTCTAATCCTCTAAGTGATCACGTGATCCAAATCAACTAAACCATAACCGATCATCACGTGAGATGGAGTAGTTTTCAATGGTGAACATCGTCATGTTGATCATATCTACTATATGATTCACGCTCGACCTTTCGGTCTCTGTGTTCCGAGGCCATATCTGCATATGCTAGGCTCGTCAAGTTTAACCTGAGTATTCTGCGTGTGCAAAACTGGCTTGCACCCGTTGTAGATGGACGTAGAGCTTATCACACCCGATCATCACGTGGTGTCTGGGCACGACGAACTTTGGCAACGGTGCATACTCACGGAGAACACTTCTTGATAATTTAGTGAGAGATCATCTTATAATGCTACCATCAATCAAAGAAAGATAAGATGCATAAAAGGATAAACATCACATGCAATCAATATAAGTGATATGATATGGACATCATCATCTTGTGCTTGTGATCTCCATCTCCGAAGCACCGTCATGATCACCATCGTCACCGGCGCGACACCTTGATCTCCATCGTAGGATCGTTGTCGTCTCGCCAATCTTATGCCTCCATGACTATCACTACCGCTTAGTAATAAAGTAAAGCATTACATCGCGATTGCATTGCATACAATAAAGCGACAACCATATGGCTCCTTCCAGTTGCCGATAACTTGGTTACAAAACATGATCATCTCATACAATAAAATCAGCATCATGTCTTGACCACATCACATCACAACATGCCCTGCAAAAACAAGTTAGACGTCCTCTACTTTGTTGTTGCAAGTTTTACGTGGCTTCTACGGGCTTAAGTAAGAACTCATCTCACCTACGCATCAAAACCACAACGATAGTTTGTCAAATAGACTCCGTTTTAACCTTCTCAAGGACCGGGCGTAGCCACACTTGGTTCAACTAAAGTTGGAGAGACAGTCTTCCGCAAGCCATCTATGTGCAAAGCACGTCGAGGGAACCGGTCTCGCGTAAGAGTACGCGTAAGGTTGGTCCGCATCGTCTCGTCCAACAATACCGCCGAACCAAAGTATGACATGCTGGTAGGCAGTATGACTTGTATCACCCACAACTCACTTGTGTTCTACTCGTGCAAATAACATCAAACCATAAAACCTAGGCTCGGATGCCACTGTTGGGGAATGTAGTAATTTCGAAAATTTTCCTACGCACACGCAAGATCATGGTGATGCATAGCAACGAGGGGGAGAGTTTTGTCTACGTACCAACGCAGACCGACTGCGGAAGCGATCACACAACGTAGAGGAAGTAGTCGTACGTCTTCTTCCCGATCCGACCGATCCAAGTACCGTTATTCCGGCACCTCCGAGTTCTTAGCACACGTTCAGCTCGATGACGATCCTCGGGCTCCGATCCAGCAAAGCGTCGAGGAAGAGTTCCGTCAGCATGATGGCGTGGTGACGATCTTGATGTACTACCGACGCAGGGCTTCACCTAAGCTCTATAACGATATGACCGAGGTGGAATTTGGTGGCAGGGGGCACCGCACACGGCTAAGGAACGATCAACAATGATCAACTTGTGTGTCTTGGGGTGTCCCCTGCCCCCGTATATAAAGGGGCAAAGGGGGAGATGTGCGGCCGGCCCCTTGGTGCGCCAGGAGGAGTCCTACTCCTACCGGGAGTAGGACTCCCCCCCTCCAATCCTATTCCAAGTAGGATTCTCCAAAGAGAAGAGAGAAAGAGGGGGGCCGGCCCCTTCTCCTAGTCCTAATAGGACTAGGGAAGGGGGGGAGGTGCACAGCCCTTGTGGGCAGCCCTCTCACCTTTCCACTAAGGCCCATGTAGGCCCATTTGGCTCCCGGGGGGTTCCGGTAACCCTCCCGGTAATCCGGTAAAATCCCGATTTTACCCGGAACACTTCCGATGTCCAAACATAGGCTTCCAATATATCAATCTTTATGTCTCGACCATTTCGAGACTCCTCGTCATGTCCGTGATCACATCCGGGACTCCGAACAACCTTCGGTACATCAAAATGCATAAACTCATAATAACTGTCATCGTAACATTAAGCGTGCGGACCCTACGGTTCGAGAACAATGTAGACATGACCGAGACACGTCTCCGGACAATAACCAATAGCGGGACCTGGATGCCCATATTGGCTCCTACATATTCTACGAAGATCTTTATCGGTCAGACCGCATAACAACATGCGTTGTTCCCTTTGTCATCGGTATGTTACTTGCCCGAGATTCGATCGTCGGTATCCAATACCTAGTTCAATCTCATTTCTGGCAAGTCTCTTTACTCGTTCCGTAATACATCATCTCATAACTAACATCTTTAGTTATTATACTTGCAAGGCTTATGTGATGTGTATTACCGAGAGGGCCCAGAGATACCTCTCCGACAATCGGAGCGACAAACCCTAATCTCGAAATAGGCCAACCCAACATCTACCATTGGAGACACCTGTAGTACTCCTTTATAATCACCCAGTTACGTTGTGACGTTTGGTAGTACCCAAAGTGTTCCTCCGGTAAACGGGAGTTGCATAATCTCATAGTTATAGGAACATGTATAAGTCATGAAGAAAGCAATAGCAACATACTAAACGATCGGGTGCTAAGCTAATGGAATGGGTCATGTCAATCAGATCATTCAACTAATGATGTGACGTCGTTAATCAAATAACAACTCTTTGTTCATGGTTAGGAAAAATAACCATCTTTGATTAACGAGCTAGTCTAGTAGAGGCATACTAGTGGCACTCTGTTTGTCTATGTATTCACACATGTATTATGTTTCCGGTTAATACAATTCTAGCATGAATAATAAACATTTATCATGATATAAGGAAATAAATAATAACTTTATTATTGCCTCTAGGGCATATTTCCTTCAGAGAGAGCAACAGATTTGTTGGAAATCATACATACAGATGTATGTGGTCCGATGAATGTTGAGGCTCGTGGCGGATATCGTTATTTTCTCACCTTCACAGATGATTTAAGCAGATATGGGTATATCTACTTAATGAAACATAAGTCTGAAACATTTGAAAAGTTCAAAGAATTTCAGAGTGAAGTTGAAAATCATCGTAACAAGAAAATAAAGTTTCTACGATCCGATCGTGGAGGAGAATATTTGCGTTACGAGTTTGGTGTACATTTGAAAAATTGTGGAATAGTTTCGCAACTCACGCCACCCGGAACACCACAGCGTAATGGTGTGTCCGAACGTCGTAATCGTACTTTACTAGATATGGTGCGATCTATGATGTCTCTTACTGATTTACCGCTATCGTTTTGGGGATACGCTCTAGAGACGGCCGCATTCACGTTAAATAGGGCAGCATCAAAATCCGTTGAGACGACACCTTATGAACTATGGTTTGGCAAGAAACCAAAGTTGTCATTTCTGAAAGTTTGGGGCTGCGATGCTTATGTGAAAAAGCTTCAACCTGATAAGCTCGAACCCAAATCGGAGAAATGTGTCTTCATAGGATATCCAAAGGAAACTATTGGATACACCTTCTATCACAGATCCAAAGGCAAGACTTTTGTTGCTAAATTCGGAAACTTTATTGAGAAGGAGTTTCTCTCGAAAGAAGTGAGTGGGAGGAAAGTAGAACTTGACGAGGTAACTATACCTGCTCCCTTGTTGGAAAGTAGTACATCACAGAAAACTGTTTCTGCGACACCTACACCAATAAGTGAGGAAGTTAATGATAATTATCATGAAACTTTAGAACAAGATACTACTGAACCTCGTAGATCAACCAGAGTAAGATCCGCACTAGAGTGGTATAGTAATCCAGTTCTGGAAGTCATGCTACTAGATCATGATGAACCTACGAACTATGAAGAAGCGATGGTGAGCCCAGATTCCGCAAAGTGGCTTGAAGCCATGAAATCTGAGATGGGATCCATGTATGAGAACAAAGTATGGACTTTGGTTGACTTGCCCGATAATCGGCAAGCAATTGAGAATAAATGGATCTTCAAGAAAAAGACTAACGCTGACGGTAATGTTACTGTCTATAAAGCTCGACTTGTCGCAAAAGGTTTTCGACAAGTCCAAGGGGTTGACTACGATGAGACCTTCTCACCCGTAGCGATGCTTAAGTCTGTCCGAATCATGTTAGCAATTGCCGCATTTCATAATTATGAAATTTGGCAGATGGATGTCAAAACTGCATTCCTGAATGGATTTCTGGAAGAAGAGTTGTATATGATGCAACCGGAAGGTTTTGTCGATCCAAAGGGAGCTAACAAAGTGTGCAAGCTCCAGCGATCCATTTATGGACTGGTGCAAGCCTCTCGGAGTTGGAATAAATGCTTTGATAATGTGATCAAAGCATTTGGTTTTATACAGACTTTTGGAGAAGCCTGTATTTACAAGAAAGTGAGTGGGAGCTCTGTAGCATTTCTGATATTATATGTGGATGACATATTGCTGATTGGAAATGATATAGAATTTCTGGATAGCATAAAGGGATACTTGAATAAGAGTTTTTCAATGAAAGACCTCGGTGAAGCTGCTTACATATTAGGCATAAAGATCTATAGAGATAGATCAAGACGATTAATTGGACTTTCACAAAGCACATACCTTGACAAAATTTTGAAGAAGTTTAAAATGGATCAAGCAAAGAAAGGGTTCTTGCCTGTGTTACAAGGTGTGAAGTTGAGTCAGACTCAATCCCGACCACTGCAGAAGATAGAGAGAAAATGAAAGATGTTCCCTATGCTTCAGCCATAGGCTCTATCATGTATGCAATGCTGTGTACCAGACCTGATGTGTGCCTTGCAATAAGTTTAACTGGGAGGTACCAAAGTAATCCAGGAGTGGATCACTGGACAACGGTCAAGAACATCCTGAAATACCTGAAAAGGACTAAGGATAAGTTTCTCGTATATGGAGGTGAAAAAGAGCTCACCGTAAAAGGTTACATTGATGCAAGCTTTGACACTGATCCGGACGATTCTAAATCACAAACCGGATACGTGTTTACATTAAACGGTGGAGCTGTCAGTTGGTGCAGTTCTAAACAAAGCGTCGTAGCGGGATCTACATGTGAAGCGGAGTACATAGCTGCTTCGGAAGCAGCAAATGAAGGAGTCTGGATGAAGGAGTTCATATCCGATCTAGGTGTCATACCTAGTGCATCGGGTCCAATGAAAATCTTTTGTGGCAATACTGGTGCAATTGCCTTGGCAAAGGAATCCAGATTTCACAAGAGGACCAAACACATCAAGAGACGCTTCAATTCCATCCGGGATCTAGTCCAGGTGGGAGACATAGAGATTTGCAAGATACATACGGATCTGAATGTTGCAGACCCGTTGACTAAGCCTCTTCCACGAACAAAACATGATCAGCACCAAGGCTCCATGGGTGTTAGAATCATTACTGTGTAATCTAGATTATTGACTCTAGTGCAAGTGGGAGACTGAAGGAAATATGCCCTAGAGGCAATAATAAAGTTATTATTTATTTCCTTATATCATGATAAATGTTTATTATTCATGCTAGAATTGTATTAACCGGAAACATAATACATGTGTGAATACATAGACAAACTTAGTGTCACTAGTATGCCTCTACTTGACTAGCTCATTAATCAAAGATGGTTATGTTTCCTAACCATGAACAATGTGTTGTTATTTGATTAACGAGGTCACATCATTAGTTGAATGATCTGATTGACATGACCCATTTCATTAGCTTAGCACCCGATCGTTTAGTATGTTGCTATTGCTTTCTTCATGACTTATACATTTTCCTATGACTATGAGATTATGCAACTCCCGTTTACCGGAGGAACACTTTGTGTGCTACCAAACATCACAACGTAACTGGGTGATTATAAAGGAGCTCTACAGGTATCTCCAAAGGTAGATGTTGGGTTGGCGTATTTCGAGATTAGGATTTGTCACTCCGATTGTCGGAGAGGTATCGCTGGGCCCTCTCGGTAATGCACATCACATAAGCCTTGCAAGCATTGTGACTAATGAGTTAGTTGCGAGATAATGTATTACAGAACGAGTAAAGAGACTTGCCGGTAACGAGATTGCACTAGGTATTGGATACCGACGATCGAATCTCGGGCAAGTAACATACCGATGACAAAGGGAACAATGTATGTTGTTATGCGGTCTGATCGATAAAGATCTTCGTAGAATATGTAGGAGCCAATATGGGCATCTAGGTCCCGCTATTGGTTATTGACCGGAGATGTGTCTCAGTCATGTCTACATTGTTCTCGAACCGTAGGGTCCGCACGCTTAACATTACGATCACAGTTATTATGAGTTTATGCATTTTGATGTACCGAAGTTAGTTCGGAGTCCCGGATGTGATCACGGGCATGACGAGGAGTCTCGAAATGGTTGAGACATAAAGATTGATATATTGGATGACTATATTTGGACACCGGAAGTGTTTCGAGTAATTTCGGAGAAAACCGGAGAGCCGGAGGGTTACCGGAACCCTACCGGGAGAAGTAATGGGCCATATGGGCTTTAGTGGAGAGAGAGAAGGGCTGCTAGATGTGGGCCGCGTGCCACCTCCTCCCTGGTCCGAATTGGACTAGGGGAAGGGGGCGGCGCCCCCCCTTTCCTTCTCCTACTCCACCTCTTTCCCCCTCCTAGTAGGAGTCCTACTCCTACTAGGAGGAGTACTCCTCCTTGGCGCGCCACACCTGGCCGGCCGGCCTCCTCCCGTTGCTCCTTTATATACGGGGGTAGGGGCACCCCAAGACACACAAGTTGATCCACGTGATCATTCCTTAGCCGTGTTCGTTGCCCCCTGCCACTATATTCCACCTCGATCGTATCGTTGTAGTGCTTAGGCGAAGCCCTGCGTCGGTAGAACATCAAGATCGTCATCACGCCGTCGTGCTAACGGAACTCCTCCCCAAAGCTTTGCTGGATCGGAGCCCGGGGATTATCATCGAGTTGTACGTGTGCCAAGAACTCGGAGGTGCCGGAGTAACGGTTCTTGGATCGGTCGGATCGGGAAGAAGACGTACGACTACTTCCTCTACGTTGTGTCAATGCTTCCGTTGCGATCTACAAGGGTACGTAGATCATACTCTCCTCTCGTTGCTGTGCATCACCATGATCTTGCGTGTGCGTAGGAATTTTTTTGAAATTACTACGTTCCCCAACATCTATATCATTCTTCTTTAACACACCTCTTTGAATAAACAACGCATAACACTACGACTATTATTGCATTCTAGTTTTATATATATGTGTTCATTACTGACACCTTGCAACTGTACGGCCAACACAC
Organism: Triticum monococcum; assembly: GCA_034509565.1. Taxonomy (NCBI): domain Eukaryota; kingdom Viridiplantae; phylum Streptophyta; class Magnoliopsida; order Poales; family Poaceae; genus Triticum; species Triticum monococcum. The sequence goes on along the minus strand of CM067843.1, from coordinate 67,849,413 downwards.
TAGGGGCTTAAGTACCCCACAATATGGTGTGAGAAGTCCGAACACTTTCACAAGTGCGGCACCCCGAACTTATAACATTATATGCATCAGCTCCGAATCATGTCTTTGGTCAAATGTTGGGTTTGCCCGGCTCCTATGTTTTGGTACCTTACGTTCCGTTCTATCGGCTAAGGTAGCGCTAGGAGAATTACTGCGATTGTGCCCCGGTTCGGCTGGGCTAAGCACCCCAGTAGAGAAAGCTAAAACCGACTGTCATGATAAGGCGAGAGACTGGTCGCTGTTCGGCGAGGTTTCGAGTCCCTAAAGACTTATGCCGCTTAGAGCGAGGAGCCGGTCCTGTCTGTCTTAAAGGCGTGTATCGCGCCCCGAATTCGGCCCTCCATATACCAGGGGCTTCGCTGAAATTTAAAATTATAGAATTCTATGGCTAAGTGAGAGTGATAAAGCATTATTAGTCCAGTTGCCTTGTTCGCTGTGCTGAGCACCTCCCTCGAAGGACCCAACAATGGGAACAAGAGTGCTCAGGTTTATCTCGAACACCCTAGCACTCGCGGCATGGGGGCAGAAGCCGAGGACTAGCCATCTCTCAGATTGGATAAACAGCCAAATATAAGGTAATATTTTAAATTCAAACAAGTGTTGCATAGCGCATATGAAACAACTTTTCATCATACAGGATCAAACGAGCAAGTTTACTCAAATATTACATCCTTTGAACATTCGTCCGCTACAAGACGGGCACCCTTTAGGACACCCTCATAATAAATTTCGGGGGTGCGATGCTCCTTGCCCTGCGGCGGTCCTTCCTTGATCAGCTTCACGGCGTCTAGCTTGGCCCACTGCACCTTCACATGGGCGAAAGCCCGGCATGCACCTTCGATGTAGACGGACCGCTTGACGACTTCCAGCCGTGGGCAAGCATCTACAAGCCGCCTCACCAGGCCGAAGTAGCTGTTCAAAAGGGCGTCGCCAGGCCACAGCCGGACTATAAAGCCCTTCATGGCCTGTTCGGCCGCCTTGTGTAGCTCGACCAGCTGCTTCAGCTGGTCGCTCATAGGCACCAGGTGTTGGGTCCCAGTATACTGAGACCAGAAAAGCTTCTCCGTTGAGCTTCCCTCCACGGCCTGGTAAAACTGTGCCGCATCCAACACGCTGCGGGGCAAATCTGCGAATGCTCCTGGAGAGCTCCGGATTCGGGTAAGTAATAGGTAATTTACTTTCACATGCTTGCTTTGCATATAGAATGCCTTACCCGCCGCTATTTTCTTCATCGCGTCAATCTCTTGAAGGGCCTTTTGGGCTTTGGCCTTGGCACTCTTTGCACTCTCGAGGGCCGCGGCAAGCTTAGACTCTCGCGTCTTTGAGTCACGCTCCAACGCCTCGTGCTTCATCACGAGAGCCTGGAGCTCTTGCCGCACCTCACCCACCCGAGCCTCTTGCCTTTCCCGCTCGGTGCGCTCCTTGGCCTCTTTATCTTCGGCCTTGGACATCGCTTGCTTTAGGGTCGCCACTTCGGTCGTGGCCCCTGGCAAATATACGATGATCCTGTCATTTTGCAATCGCGTCTTCTTTTATATATACATATCTATAGACAGGGTATTACATACCCGTGTTCTACTCGAGCTGCCTCTTGCAAGGCCGAGCTTTTTCATGGACCCCTCGAGGTCCTGCTTTAGTGTTGCGACCTCCGCAGTCAGTACGGCTGAGGCCAGCAGTGAAGCCTGCATACGCATATTGACATACTTATATTAGACTCCTGCGATATTATTTGATCCTCTGTTCGGCTTTTCTTTGTGAACACCGAACAGAGCATTAGGGGCTACTGTCTATGCGGTAATATTTTTCCTATATTTTAAAAACTTACCTCAAAGCCTGTTAGAAGGCTGGCAGAGGCTTCAGTCAGTGCGCTCTTGGCAGATTGAACCTTCTGGACCACCGCACTCATAATAGTACGGTGCTCCTCGTCGATGGAAGCGCTGCGAAGCGTTTCCAGCAGATTGTCCGGCGCCTCTGGATGGACAGAGGTCACCGGCACTGGCGTCTTGCCCCTCTTGGAAGGAGGCCGCCTGCCCGACTCCGGAACCACTGGAGGATCTGGCGCGGTGTTCGGCTGAGGGCCGAACTCGGAGCCTTCAGGGCCTTCTCCCCTCTGCTCCCGGAGTCCGGAAGTTCGCCTTGAGGCGCCTCAGGGACTGTCTCCCCTCGACCCGGTGCCTCTTGAGACAATACCTCGGCATCATCCGCAGGGCAAGGGGAGGTGGCGGTCGGAAGTGTATCGCTACCTTATCCGATGAGCCCAGGGAGCCATCCGATGACACATCGATATGGGCTCGTGGCGGCCTGCATAATCATATTCGGCGTTAGGAGAAGCAGTGCGCAAAGGGATACTTTGAGTTACTCTGGTATCCAAATACTTACGACCTCCCCAGGGGCTTGGCCCTGGGTAACCACTCGTCTTCGCCTTCGGCGGCGGTGGTGGAACTGTCCGGAAGGAGAGTCCTTCCCTTCTTGGACCCTTCGCCCCCCCTAGTTGGGGCGGCCTTCCTTTCTTGTCTCCCCCACCTGGAGGGGGAGCATCTTCTTCTTCCTCCTCGTCTTTGGGGGAGGAGTGGGCCGTAGAGTCATCAGACGGTGAGTCCGATGACGCCTGGCGTCGGGAACTCTTTCGGGTTCCCTTGGCCTTCTTGGTCTTCTCCGGCACCGTATATGGAGCCGGAGTCAGCATCTTCGCCAGGAGAGCATCTGCAGGGCCTTCAGGCAAAGGAGCCGGATAGTCGATCTGTCCGGCCGTCTCTTGCCAGTCCTGTCAGAGGTACGGGAGCTTAGATCCCGCATAGAGTCAAACTATGGAAAACAAGTATCCTGTGAAAGGTAAAACAGCTTACCGCGCTAGCTTGGCGCTTCGCGCAGAATCCGCGGTCCTCGGTAGTGGGAGGGGGAACCTGGGCTCTCTTGAATAGCACTTTCCAAGCATCTTCGTGAGTTGTGTCGAAGAGCCTGTTCAGAGTTCGGTGCTGGGCCGGGTCGAACTCCCACAAGTTGAAAGCCCGTTTTTGGCACGGGAGGATCCGGCGGATGAGCATGACCTGGACCACGTTGACAAGTTTGAGCTTCTTGTTCACCATGTTTTGAATACATGTTTGGAGTCCGGTCAGCTCTCCCGAACTTCCCCCGGACAGGCCCTTCTTTTGCCAGGAGGTGAGCTGCATGGGGAAGCCAGATCGGAACTCGGGGGACGCTGCCCATTTAGGGTCGCGTGGCTCGGTGATGTAGAACCACCCCGATTGCCACCCCTTTATGGTCTCCACGAAGGAGCCCTCGAGCCGTGTGACGTTGGGCATCTTGCCCACCATGGCGCCTCCGCACTCCGCCTGACGGCCGCTCACTACCTTCGGCTTGACGTTGAAGCTCTTCAGCCATAAGCCAAAGCGGGGCTTGATGCGGAGGAAGGCCTCGCAAACGACGATAAACGCCGAGATGTTGAGGATGAAGTTTGGGGCCAGATAATGGAAATCCAGGCCGTAGTAGAACGTGAGCCCCCGGACGAATGGGTGGAGAGGGAGTCCCAGTCCGTGGAGGAAGTGGGTAAGGAAAAATACCGTCTCATGGGGCCTGGGGGTGGGGATGAGCTGCCCCTCATCTGGGAGCCGGTGCGCAATGTCGTCGGGTAGGTATCCGACTCTCCTCAGCTTCTTGATGTGTCCCTCCATGACGGAGGAGACCATCCACCTGCCTCCCGCTCCGGACATGATTGGAGAAGGTCGAGGTGGGAAATACGGACTTGGGCGCTGGAGCTCGAGTGTGCGAAAGTGGATGAGCGAAGGAGGAAGAAGGCGTGGATGAAAAGGTGAATCCTTGTCCCTTTATATGGGCGGCCGAAACTATGTGCCCCCACTAGCCTAGTAAAACTCGCTTATCCCCCAAGCGCCGTAATCGATGGCGTGGTTGGGTTACCCACGCCCGTATTGATGAGAATCCCGTGATAAGGGGACACGATCTCTGCTTTGACAAGACGTGTCAAAAAACTACCTCGCGTTATGTGCGGGACTAGTTAAAGGAAACGGTTCGAATAATCACCGGGCATGACATAATGTCGTGTTGCCGAACAAGTCAGCAAATTAGATTTGCGAAAATATTATTCTCTCTACGGTGGTATGAGGAACTTATTTTGCAGGGTCGAACACTATCCTTGTATTCAAATTCTTCCGTGGTGTATTCGGAGGAGGAACCCGCCTTGCAATGCCAAAGACTGTTGGGGAACGTAGCAGAATTTTAAAATTTTCTACGCATAACCAAGATCAATCTATGGAGTCACCTAGCAATGAGGAAGAGGGGAGTGCATCTACATACCCTTGTAGATCGCGCGCGGAAGTGTTCAAGAGAACGGGGTTGATGGAGTCGTACTCGTCGTGATCCAAATCACCGATGACCTAGCGCCGAACGGATGGCACCTCCGCGTTCAACACACGTACGGTTGGGAAGACGTCTCCTCCAACTTGATCCAACAAGGGGGAAGGAGAGGTTGATGAAGATCCAGCAGCACGACGGTGTGGTGGTGGAAGCAACAGTGATCTTGGCAGGGCTTCGCCAAGCACACGGAGATGGATTAGTGTCACGGGAGGGAGATGGAGAGGCCAAGGGCTAGGGTGCGGCTGCCCTCCCTTCCCCCCACTATATATAGGGTCCCTGGGGGGGGGGGGCGGCCCTAGGAGATCCAATCTCCAAGGGGGGGGGCAAGGGGGTGGCTTGCCCCCCACCCCTAGGGTTTCCAACCCTAGGCACAGGGGAAGGCCCAAGGGGGCGCACCAGCCCACTAGGGGCTGGTTCCCCTCCCACTTCAGCCCATGGGGCCGTCCGGGATAGGTGGCCCCACCCGGTGGACCCCCGGGACCCTTCCGGTGGTCCCGGTACAATACCGATTGCCCCCGAAACTTTCCCGATGGCCGAAACTTAACTTCCTATATATAAATCTTCACCTCCGGACCATTCCGGAACTCCTCGTGACGTCCGAGATATCATTTGGGACTCCTAACAACTTTCGGGCTACCGTATACTAATATCTCAACAACCCTAGCGTCACCGAACCTTAAGTGTGTAGACCCTACGGGTTCGGGAGACACACAGACATGACCGAGATCACTCTCCGGTCAATAACCAATAGCGGGATCTCGATACCCATGTTGGCTCCCACATGCTCCTCGATGATCTCATCGGATGGACCACGATGTCGAGGATTCAATCAATCCATATACAATTCCCTTTGTCAATTGGTACGTTACTTGCCCGAGACTCGATCGTCGGTATCCCAATACCTCGTTCAATCTCGTTACCGGCAAGTCACTTTACTCGTACCGTAATGCATGATCCCGTGATCAACCACTTGGTCACATTGAGCTCAGTACGATGATGCATTACCGAGTGGGCCCAGAGATACCTCTTCGCCATACGGAGTGAAAAATCCTAGTCTCGATTCGTGCCAACCCAACAGACACTTTTGGAGATACCTATAGTGTACCTTTATAGTCACCCAGTTACGTTGTGACGTTTGGCACACCCAAAGCACTCCTACGGTATCCGGGAGTTGCACAATCTCATGGTCTAAGGAAATGATACTTGACATTCAGAAAATCTATAGCAAACGAACTACACGATCTTTGAGCTATGCTTAGGATTGGGTCTTGTCCATCACATCATTCTCCTAATGATGTGATCCCATTATCAATGTCATCCAATGTCCATAGTCAGGAAACCATGACTATCTTTTGATCAACGAGCTAGTCAACTAGAGGCTCATTGGGGACATGTTGCTATGTATTCACACATGTATTACGATTTCCGGATAACGCAATTATAGCATGAACAATAGACAATTATCATGAACAAAGAAATATAATAATAACCATTTTATTATTGCCTCTAGGGCATATTTCCAACAAAGACAATACTACGCGCCGGACTCATCGTCATTGAAGCCTGGTTCAGAGGCTACTGAGGGAGTCCTGGATTAGGGGGTCACCGGATAGCCGAACTATATCCTTTGGCCGGACTGTTGGACTATGAAGATACAAGATTGAAGACTTCGTCTCGTGTCCGGATGGGACTCTACTTGGCGTGGAAAGCAAGCAAGGCAATACGGATATGGATATCTCCTCCTTTGTAACCGACCTTGTGTAACCCTAACCCTCTCCGGTGTCTATATAAACCGGAGGGTTTTAGTCCGTAGGACATAACAACAAAAACATACAATCATACCATAGGCTAGCTTCTAGGGTTTAGCCTCTCTGATCTCGTGGTAGATCTACTCTTGTACTACCCATATCATCAATATTAATCAAGCAGGACGTAGGGTTTTACCTCCATCAAGAAGGCCCGAACCTGGGTAAAATTTCGTGTCCCCTGCCTCCTGTTACCATCCACCTAGACGCACAGTTCGGGACCCCCTACCCGAGATCCGCCGGTTTTGACACCGACACTCCCACTCACTTCTTTCGAGGGAAACTCCTTCTCAAGAAAGTTTCCGAATTTAGCAACAAAAGTCTTGCCTTCGGATCTGTGATAGAAGGTGTATCCAATAGTTTCCTTTGGATATCCTATGAAGACACATTTATCCGATTTGGATTTGAGCTTATCAGGTTGAAGCTTTTTCACATAAGCATCGCAGCCCCAAACTTTAAGAAACGACAACTTGGGTTTCTTGCCAAACCAAAGTTCATAAGGTGTCGGCTCAACGAATTTTGATGGTGCCCTATTTAACGTGAATGTAGCCGTCTCTAAAGCATAACCCCAAAATGATAGCGGTAAATCAGTAAGAGACATCATAGATCGCACCATATCCAAGAAAGTGCGGTTACGATGTTCAGACACACCATTACGATGTGGTGTTCCAGGTGGCGTGAGTTGCGAAACTATTCCGCATTGTTTCAAATGAAGACCAAACTCATAACTCAAATATTCTCCTCCACGATCAGATTGTAGAAACTTAATTTTCCTGTTATGATGATTTTCCACTTCACTCTGAAATTCTTTGAACTTTTCAAATGTTTCAGACTTATGTTTCATCAAGTAGATATACCCATATCTGCTCAAATCATCTGTGAAGGTAAGAAAATAACGATACCCGCCGCGAGCATCAACACTCATCGGACCGCATACATCAGTATGTAGTATTTCCGACAAGTTTGTTGCTCGCTCCATTGTTCCAGAGAAAGGAGTCTTAGTCATCTTGCCCATGAGGCATGGTTCGCAAGCATCAAGTGATTCATAATCAAGTGATTCCAAAAGCCCATCAGAATGGAGTTTCTTCATGCGCTTTACACCAATATGACCTAAACGGTAGTGCCACGAATAAGTTGCACTGTCATTATTAAATTTATATCTTTTGGCTTCAATACTATGAATATGTGTATCACTACTATCAAGATTTAGTAAAAATAGACCACTCATCAAGGGTGCATGACCATAAAAGATATTATTCATATAAATAGAACAACCATTATTCTCTGATTTAAATGCATAACCGTCTCACATCAAGCAAGATCCAGATATAATGTTGATGCTCAACGCTGGCACCAAATAATAGTTATTCAGGTCTAAAACTAATCCGAAATGTAGATGTAGAGGTAGCGTGCTGACGGCGATCACATCGACTTTAGAACCATTTCCCACGTGCATCGTCACCTCGTCCTTAGCCAATCTTCGCTTAATCCATAGCCCATGTTTTGAGTTGCAAATATTGGCAACAGAACCAGTATCAAATACCCAGGCGCTACTGCGAGCATTAGTAAGGTACACATCAATAACATATATATCAAATATACCTTTCACTTTGCCATCCTTCTTCTCCGCCAAATACTTGGGGCAGTTCCGCTTCCAGTGACCAGTCCCTTTGAAGTAGAAGCACTCAGTTTCAGGCTTAGGTCCAGACTTGGGCTTCTTCACTTGAGTAGCAACTTGTTTGGCGTTCTTCTTGAAATTCCCCTTCTTCCCTTTACCCTTTTTCTTGAAACTAGTGGTCTTGTTGACCATCAACACTTGATGCTCCTTCTTGATTTCTACCTCTGCAGCCTTTAGCATCATGAAGAGCTCGGGAATCATCTTATCCATCCCTTGCATATTATAGTTCATCATGAAGCTTTTGTAGCTTGGTGGCAGTGATTGAAGAATCTATCAATGAGACTATCAGCTGGAAGATTAACTCCCAGCTGAGTCAAGTGATTGTGGTACCCAGTCATTCTGAGTATATGCTCACTGACAGAACTATTCTCCTCCATTTTGCAGCTGTAGAACTTATTGGAGACTTCATATCTCTCAATCCAGGCATTTTCTTGAAATATTAACTTCAACTCCTGGAACATCTCATATGCTCCACGACGTCCAAAACATCGTTGAAGTCCCGGTTCCAAGTCGTAAAGCATGGCACACTAAACTATCGAGTAGTCATTAGCTTTGCTCTGCCAGGTGTTCATAACATATGGCGTTGCTCCTGCAGCGGGTTTGGCACCTAGCGGTACTTCTAGGACGTAATTCTTCTGTGCAGCAATGAGGATAATCCTCAAGTTACGGACCCAATCCGTTATATGCTACCATCATCTTTCAACTTTGCTTTCTCTAGGAACGCATTAAAATTCAACGGAACAACAACATGGGCCATTTATCTACAACAACATAGACATGCAAAATACTATCTGGTACTAAGTTCATGATAAATTAAAGTTCAATTAATCATATTACTTAAGAACTCCCACTTAGATAGACATCCCTCTAATCATCTAAGTGATCACGTGACCCATATCAACTAAACCATGTCCGATCATCACGTGAGATGGAGTAGTTTTCAATGGTGAACATCACTATGTTGATCATATCTACTATATGATTCACGCTCGACCTTTCGGTCTCAGTGTTCCGAGGCCATATCTGCATATGCTAGGCTCGTCAAGTTTAACCCGAGTATTCTGCGTGTGCAAAACTTGCTTGCACCCGTTGTATGTGAACATAGAGCTTATCACACCCGATCATCACGTGGTGTCTCGGCACGACGAACTGTAGCAATGGTGCATACTCAGGGAGAACACTTGTACCTTGAAATTTAGTGAGAGATCATCTTATAATGCTACCGCCGTACTAAGAAAAATAAGATGCATAAAGGATAAACATCACATGCAATCAAATAAGTGATATGATATGGCCATCATCATCTTGTGCCTTTTGATCTCCATCTCCAAAGCACCGTCATGATCACCATCGTTACTGGCTTGACACCTTGATCTCCATCAAAGCATCGCTATCGTCTCGCCAACTATTGCTTCTACGACTATCGCTACTGCTTAGTGATAAAATAAAGCAATTACATGGCGACTGCATTTCATACAATAAAGCGACAACCATATTGCTCCTACCAGTTGCCGATAACTATGTTACAAAACATGATCATCTCATACAAAAATTTATATAATCACGTCTTGACCATATCACATCACAACATGCCCTGCAAAAACAAGTTAGAAGTCCTCTACTTTGTTGTTGCAAGTTTTACGTTGCTGCTACGGGCTTAGCAAGAACCGTTCTTACCTATGCATCAAAAACCACAACGCGGCATAGTGATGTATTTTTGATCTTCAGAAAGAACTCTGTTCATTTAATCCGATTCAACTAAAGTTGGAGAAACAAACACCCACTAGCCACCAGTGTGCGAAGCACGTCGGTAGAACCAGTCTCGCGTAAGCGTACGCGTAATGTCGGTCTGAGCCGCTTCATCCAACAATACCGCTGAATCAAGAATCAACTAGTGAAGGCAAGCAATATGTATATACCCATGCCCACAATTCCTTTGTGTTCTACTCGTGCATATAACATCTACGCATAGACTTGGCTCGGATGCCACTGTTGGGGAACGCAGTATTTCAAAAAAATTCCTACAATCACGCAAGATCTATCTAGGAGATGCATAGCAACGAGAGGGGAGAGTATGTCTACGTACCCTCATAGACCGAAAGTGGAAGCATTACGAAATGCGGTTGATGTAGTCGAACGTCTTCACGATCCAACTGAACGCACGACACCTCTGTGATCTGCACATGTTCAACTCGGTGACGCCCCTCGTACTCTTGATCCAGTTGAGGCCGAGGGAGAGTTTCGTCAGCACGACGGCGTGATGACGGTGATGATGAAGTTACCGACGCAGGGCTTTGCCTAAGCACTACAACAATATGACCGAGGTGGAATTCTGTGGAGGGGGGCACTGTCGGTGTCAAAACTGGCGGATCTCGGGTAGGGGGTCCCGAACTATGCGTCTAAGGTTGATGGTAACAGGAGACAGGGGACACGATGTTTACCCAGGTTCGGCCCCTCTCTATGGAGGTAATGCCCTACTTCCTGCTTGATTGATCTTGACGAATATGAGTATTACAAGAGTTGATCTACCTTGAGATCGTAATGGCTAAAACCCTAAAAGTCTAGCCTATGTGATTATGATTGTCTCTATGGACTAAACCCTCCGGTTTATATAGACACCGGAGGGGACTAGGGTTATACAAAGTCAGTTACAAACAAAGGAATCTTTATATACGAATATCAAACTCGCCATCCACGCCAAGGAGAGTCCCATCCATACATGGGTGAGAGTCTTCAGTCTTGTATCTTCATGGCCCAACAGTCCGGCCCATGTCCAACAAGCCGGACGCCCGAGGACCCCTTAGTCCAGCACTCCCTCAGTAGTCCCTGAACCAGGCTTCAATGATGAGGTGTCTGGCGCGCAGATTGTCTTCGGCATTGCAAGGCGGGTTCCTCCTCCGAATACTCAAACACAGTCTTCGAACGTGTCCGGATGTGCAAAAAAGTACCACACACCACCGTAGAGAGTATAATATTTCATGAGTCCAATCTGCTGACAACTTTTTGTAACGTGATATCACGTCCCTGCCGGTTATTATTTCGAACCATTTTTTGGCCTACCGCTCCATATTTCGAGATGCGGCTTTATTGGCATGTCTTGTCAAAGCAGAGATCGTGTCCCCTTATTGAGGGATTCTCATCAATACGGGTATGGGTAATCCAAACGTGCCATCAGCATGACCCCTGGGGAATAGGCGAGTTTTATGGCGAGTGGGGAGGCGCTTGATATTCACTGCCTTTATAAGGAGATAAGGATTCACATCTTTCACCCACGCCTTCTCTCTTCCCACCTACCCACTCTCGAGCTCCAGCGCCCAAGTTCTCATCCTTTCCTCCTCAAGAAAGCACTCCAACCATGTCCGGAGCGCAGGGCAAGTGGATGGCCTCCACCGTCAAGGATAAGGGTATCGTCCAACTTCGGGAGGACGAATATTTGGCCAAGGAAATCGCCCATCGGCTTCCTGCTAAGGGACTGATCGTCCCCACTCCGAATCCCCATGAGAGGGTCGTGTTTATCCCTCACTTTGTCCGCGGGCTAGGATTTCCTCTCCACCCATTCGTCCTCGGACTCATGTTCTACTACGGGCTGGATTTCCACGATCTGGCCCCCAACTCCTTCATCAATATATCGACATTTATTGTCGTGTGCGAGGCCTTCTTCTTCATCCCACCCCACTTCGGATTATGGCTGAATACCTTCAATGTGAAACCGAAGGTGGTGGGCGGCCAACACGCAGAGTGCGGAGGCTCCATGGTGAGCAAAATGTCCAATGTCCCGTGGCCCAAAGGCACCTTCGTGGAGACCGTCAAGGGGTGGCAGAAGCTGTGGTTCTACGTCACAGAGCCCCGCGACGTTGCCTGGGCCGCGGCCCTCGAATTCAAATCCGGGGACCCAATGCGGCTTACCTCCTGGCAGGAGAAGGGCCTGGATTGGTATTCGTCGGACGAGCTGACAGCGCTTCAGACGCGCATCAGGAGCATGATTGACAAGAACATTAAGCTTGTCGATGTGATTCAGGTGATGCTAATTCGCCGGATCCTTCCATGCCAGAACCAGGCTTGCCATCTATGGGAGTTCGATCTGGCCGAGCACAAGACCTTGCGACAATTCTTCGGAACTACGCACAAAGATATCTGGAAGGTGCTCTTCAAGGGCAACGAGACGTGGCCGAAGACAACTGAGGACCGCGGGCATGATCTGGCCCATCCCGCCACTTTGGTAAGTTTTCCGTGCTTCAAGGCGTATCCCTTTCTTGCTTGCTCAAGGGGGATGTCCCAACTTCCCTATTTGCTTTTTCATGGTTGGACAAAGAAGGCGTAGCGGATTCGGTGTTCGGCTCCGTTGCCCGAGGAACCAGCCATCCCGCTTTTGACGAAGATGCTGGGCCCGGCCCCCTACGTGGCACCAGAGAAGAAGGCCAAGAAGAAGGCCAACGGGACGAGAGGAGGCCTCTGTCTCAAGGGTACTTCGGACATGGCGTCCGAAGACACCAAAACTCACTCCTCCATCGCTGAAGATGACGAGGAGGAGGAAGAGGAAGAGGAAGAAGAAAGCAACTCCCCCGTCGAGTGGGAAAGAAGAGGGCGGCCTCCACAGATCTGGAGGCGGAGGCGTCCAAGAATGGGAAGGTCTCCCTCACAGATAACTCCGCGTGGGACATCGATAGCAGCCCGGAACGGTGCCCCCGAGACAAGCCCCTGGCCGACTCATGAGTATTCAAAGACCCCGACGCATTCATATATCAGCCGCTTTTAATTCATAGTTTTAACATGTTGAATCATGCATTTGCAGTCCGGCTCGTTCCGCCCTCGAGCGATCCTCGTCTTCGGGGAACTTGCTGGACCCGAATGTGATGGACAGCGGGTCCCTTCCGGCGGCCTCCTCTCCCAGGGCAATGGATGACACCGAGGTGTTGTCCCGAAGGATCCCAGACCAGGGAGACACGCAGGGGGCCGTCAGGGCAGTGCCAGAGGGCGAGACCTCGGTCGCCGGACACATGGGGGAGCAGGTCCCCATGGAGACTAGCGATGGGGGCCATGTCCAATTCGGCCCCTAGTCGAATACGGCTTCGGAGACCTATACGGTTCCGGAGTCCGGCAAGCAGCCTCCTTCGAAAGAAGGAGGTATGCCTATTTTGCCGGTGACCTCTGTCCAACCAGAGGCACCGAATACTCTACTGGAAGCACTACAAAGTGCCTCCATCATCGAGGAACATTGTACCCTCATGGGTGCGGTGATTGAGAAGATTCAGTCCGCGAAGAGTAGACTGATCGAAGCCTGCACAAGCCTTCTAGCAGGCTTTGAGGTAAGCGCTGCATTTATGTGAAAAGAAAGTTATAGTATAGACAGTAGCCCCTGAGACTCTGTCCGGTGTTCGGAAAGAAAGGCCGAATAGAGGATCAAATAGTTTTTCGCAGGAGATTAATCATATATGTCTTTGTGAATAAGCAGGTGTCGCTGCTAGCCACGACTTCTCATGCTGCCGAAGTCTCTGGACTGAAGCAGAGGCTGGAACGGACCGAGGAAGAGCTCGGCCATACGAAAAAGCAGCTGGAGGATACCCAAGGTATGCAATGATCTTGTGTATGTCCAAAAGGGATGAATGATGTGAGCTGATCATAGTGCCATGACATTTATTAGGGGCGGCGGCCAAAGCGGAGGCCCTCGAGAAGGCGCTGGCAGAGGCTAAGGAAAGAGCAGCAAAGGAACAAGCCACTCGTGAAAAACACAAGGGCAGGGTTAGCGAGGTCCAGCAGGAGCTCTAGGATGCTGTGCAGAAATGCAAGTCCTTGGAGCGCCAGAATGAGGACCAAGAGTCCGAACTTGCTAAGGCCCGCCAAAGCACGCAAGAGGCCCGGACCGAAGGCCAAGAAAATTGCGGCAGGTAAGGCTTTCATTATGCAAAGCAAGTATGTGAAGAAGAGTGTCGGTGGTCTGGGAACGGGGGTCCCCAAACTTGCCTGCATGCGGCCCGCCGCGTGCCTAAGTCAGCAGGCCGTACGGCCCATCTTCATCAACAAGGCATCCAAGACCCTCGCGAGGGGCCAAGCCTCGCGAGGAGGACGACACGAGACCTCCTATGGAGCGGCCTAGTCAGGCAGGCTCACGAGGAGCGGAGATATCAAGGCGAGGCAAACCTAACGAGGCTCTCATGACGTGAGCCATGACGATCGACACCAGGCGGGCGCCAGCACGCGCGGCGTCCTTGTTTCCTCTTTGGTGCTAAGGAAACTTGCGCAGGCGAGGAGTACCGAGGCATCAGGAAAATGTTGCCATTTTGGTGCAACAAGACCAAGACCAGAAGGACAGCAAGATGGGGGTCATTGTGGAGCCCAAGACGGCGTCAACACCAGAGCCTTTCGCAGGCGCAGACCACCTTTTGTCAGGATGGATTGTACTAGCTGTCCCCCTTAAAATTAGCCCACCATTGTTGGCTCCCGTCCCGCTCAATATTTTGGGAGAGGACCAGGGCCTCTATAAGTAGGACTAGCCACCATCAAGGGTGAGGGGGCATCTTAGATCACTCTCTCACCCATACAAGTTAGCCACGCACAAGAACACCTCAACTTCAGGAGGCTGTTCTTCCCCTTGTATTGTTCATCATCAGCCCAAGAGGAAATCCACCACCACCACACTGGAGTAGGGTGTTACACCACAACGGTGGCCCGAACCAGTATAAATCCTGTGTCTTTCTGTGTTGCGAGTTCATCGAGTTCGTCCGCGAGATCTTAGCGAGCTAGGGCGTAGATCGGTAGGAGGGAAAGACTTTGCACGCACCCCAGTGTTTGAACCTTAAGGGTTTGCCGGAACCCCACATCCGACATTTGGCGCACCAGGTACGGGTGCGCCGTAGCTTTCCTTCCGTCAGTTCGTCGCTCCGTCGCTCCATTGTCTCCATGGCGGACGCTTGCCGCGCTCGAGCTGAGCGTCGGGCTGCTCTCACCGCAAGCGTTCCTCAAATAGCTCCCACCAGCAGGCCACCACATTGTTCTCTGCCCCCACTGCCAATGCTGCCAGCGGCCCAGTGGGAAACGAGCAGCAAGCATCTTTGCTGCATCCTTCAGTGTGGCAGGACTGCCGCACCGCCACTCCATCGCTACCCCACCCGGTTCTTCGTCTCACGCACACCGCGATCCCATGGAGGCGCGGGCCGCACTCCTCGCCGCACACGAGCTCCTGTGCTACCGCCCAATCGACGACCTCTACGAGGAGTGGCTCGACCGCGTCGCCAAGCTCGTCTGCGCCGCAGGGGGCTCCCCGGTGCCGTCCCTTTCTCGGCCTCACCCTCAGCCAGCCACAGGCAACGAGGCCCGAGGCGCGCCTCCACCACGCCATCCCAAAGACGGCGCCTTGGCGCCAAGGCATGCGGCCCCGCGATGCGATCCGCCGCGATCGGTTCCCGCGCACGAAGAGAGAAGCTGCCAAGAAATTCCACAACCGCGAGAAGTTGCACCCGCGCTTCCTGGGCCGCCTCGTTAAGACCGAGCGCCGCTTGTGGCGGCGCCACGCGGACCTCGTCAAGACCAAGCCCCACATCTGAGGCAGGCTCAAGTAACCATGGCTGGCTTCCGCGCCTTCACCCCCGAGCTCCGCAGCGTCGCCTGGCCAGGCAAGTTCAAGCTTGATCTGCCTCCTCGCTATGACGGCACCGCCGACCCCGCAGATTTCCTGCAGCTCTACGAGCTGAGCATCGAAGCAGCCAACGGCGACGAGAAAGTCATGGCGAACTGGTTTCCCATGGCTCTCCAGGATGGGGCCCGCACCTAGCTCCTGAACTTGCAGCACGGCTCGATCTCCTCCTAGGAGGAGATGCGCGACCGCTTCGTCACCAACTTCCAGGGCACTCGCGACAGCCGGCCGGCCGCGACCGATCTGCGCCGCATCAAGCAACAACCAGGGGAGACCCTCCAGAAGTACATCCAGCGCTTCAACAACACCCGCCTCAAGATCCCTGAGGGAGTCCTAGATTAGGTGGTCTCCGGACAGCCGGACTATATCCTTTGGCCGGACTGTTGGACTCTGAAGATACAAGATTGAAGACTTCGTCCCGTGTCCGGATAGGACTCTACTTGGCGTGGAAGGCAAGCTAGGCAGTACGGATATGGATATATCCTCCTTTGTAACCGACCTTGTGTAACCCTAGCCCCCTCCGTTGTCTATATAAACCGGAGGGTTTTAGTCCGTAGGACAACATACAATCATACCATAGGCTAGCTTCTAGGGTTTAGCCTCTCCGATCTCGTGGTAGATCAACACTTGTAATACCCATAGCATCAAGAATAAATCAAGAAGGACTTAGGGTTTTACCTCCATTGAGAGGGCCCGAACCTGGGTAAAACATCGTGTCCCCTGCCTCCTGTTACCATTCGCCTTAGACGCACAGTTCAGGACCCCCTACCCGAGATCCGCCGGTTTTGACACCGACATTAGTGCTTTCATTGAGAGTTCCTCTGTGTCGTCGCCGTTAGGCTTGATGGCTCCTACGATCATCGATAGCGATACAGTCTAGGGTGAGACTTTTCTCCCCGGACAAATCTTTGTGTTCGGCGGCTTCGCACTGCGGGCCAACTCGCTTGGCCATCTGGAGCAGATCGAAAGTTACGCCCCTGGCCACCAGGTCACGTTTGGAAGCTTAAATTACATGGCCGATATCTGTGGAGACTTGATCTTCGACGGATTTGAGCCCCTGCCTTGTGCGCCACGCAGTCACGATGAGTACGATTTAGCTCTACCATCGGACAGTGTTTGATAAATCGCACCGGCAGCCGCTCCGACCCTCAATTCAGAGCCAGTTGCGCTATCCATGGACGGGTGGATAGACCCCGCCACGGAGGCCGTGGCCTCTGCGACGATCAAGCCGAATATCAAACTTACCCTTCACGAGAGCCGTGTTGCTAAACTGCCGGATCCTTCTCCGGCCACGGACTCCGAACCGCCTGCGCTCGTTCCTGTCGAATCCGATTGGGCGCCGATCATGGAGTTTACCTCCACGAATATTTTTCAGCAGTCGCCCTTTGGTGACATACTGAACTCATTAAGGTCTCTCTCCTTGTCAGGAGAGTCCTGGCCGAACTACGTCCGGCAAGATCGGGATGTGGATGACGAAGAAATTCGCCGCCCACCCACCACCCACATAGTAGCCACTGTCGATGACTTAACCGACATGCTCGACTTCGACTCCGAAGACATCGACGGTATGGACGACGATGCGGGAGGCAAAGAGGAACCACTGCCCACAGGGCACTGGACGCCCACTTCGTCACATGACGTATACATGGTGGACACACCCAAAGAAAACAACGACGAGGAACGGAAGGACGCAGCAAAGGGTTGTTCCCTCGAGAAGCAGTCAAAATGGCGGCGTAAACGCCACTCCTAATCCCGCATCGACAGAAATAACAATCATATAGACCCAGCGATAGAGCAGGGTGCACCATCACCCGACTAAGGCAACACGGGGAATCATACCGAGCAACCCGACTCCGTCGAAGATAACAATCCGGACGACATCACACCGGACAGGCGCCAGGAGCAACATAATGCCCACCAAAGGCTTGTTGCCACGGCGAGGAGTCTGAAAAAACAGAAGCAAAGGCTCAAGGCTGCACAAGACACACTTAAAATCAAAAGGAGTAAAGTACTCAACACTGCAGCGAAGTACGGCAGTAATCGCCACACCAAGAGCTATCTGAAGCGCAAGTTGCTACCTGAATTTGATGAGGAGGCCTTAGATCCTCCACAATTAAAAAATAAAATGGCCATCCGGTCGGATAGACGACCTCATGGCCAACATAAAGCGGCAAACGACGCCGCACATAAACCGGTACACGATCCGCGTAAGGGCTCGCATCAAAAGGACGGCGCAACCAGATCCATCTATGGACCACGCAGGCGCGCTCCAACATACAATGCAACACAACAAACATCCAAACACGACGATACGCCCAAATACAGGGGTGCCGCACACCCTCTATGTTTCACCGACGAGGTGCTGGACCATGAATTTCCAGAGGGATTCAAACCCGTAAATATAGAGGCATACGGCGGAACAACATACCCTGGGGGTCTAGATTGAGGACTACATCCTCCACATCCATATGGCTCGAGGAGACGATCTCCACACCATCAAGTACTTACCCCTCAAGCTCAAAGGGCCAGCTCGACACTGGCTTAAAAGCCTCCTCGAAAACTCCATCGGAAGGTGGGAGGAGCTCAAAGACGCCTTTCGGGCAAATTTTCAAGGGACATATGTCGGACCACCGGATGCAGACGATTTAAGTCATATACTCAACAACCCGGTGAGTCAGCCCGAAAACTTTGGAACAGGATCCTCACTAAAAAGAACCAAATAGTTGACTGTCCGGATGCCGAAGCCTTAGCAGCCTTCAAGCATAGCGTTCGAGATGAATGGCTTGCCAGACACCTTCGTGAAGAAAAGCCGAGAACAATGGCAGCATTAACAAGCCTCATGACTCGTTTTTGCGCGAGCGAGGACAGCTGGTTAGCCCGATGTAGCACCAGCAACCCAAGTACATCCGAAGTCAGGGATGGAAACGGGAAATCGTGACGCAGCAAGAATAAGCGCCGGAATAAAGAAGACAGCCCGAAGAGCACGGCGGTAAATACCGGATTTAGAAGCTCTCGGCCAGGGCAGCAGAAGCCGCCCTCCAAAGGCAACAGAGACGAATTGTCCAGCCTAAACAAAATTCTGGACCAAATATGTCAGATCCATAGCACCCCGGATAAACCTGCAAATCATACCGACAGAGAATGTTGGGTCTTCAAACAATCCAGCAAGCTCAACGCCGAACACAAGGGGCAGGATACACCAAGTGAAGACGAGGACGAGCCTCACAAGCAATGCATAGGGAACAGAAGAAATTCCCACCAGAAGTCAAAACAGTCAACGTGTTACACGTGATAAAAGGGAGAAACAAAGCGGCACCTTTAGAGGAACATGCCCCAGGGCCTATCACCGCGGAGCTACGCCACTGGTCGTCCCAACCGATCACCTTCAACCATCGGGATTACTCGGTAAGTATCCAGCATGCAGGATGGGCTGCCTTGGTATTAGATCCAATAATTGACGGATACCACTTCACCCGAGTCCTAATGGACGGCGACAACAGTTTAAATCTGATATATCAGGGCACAGTCCGCAAAATGGGGATAGACCCAACAAAAATTTGCCGCAGCAATGCTACCTTTAAAGGAGTAACGCCAGGCCCGGAGGCTCACTGCAGGGGCTCCCTGCTACTAGAGGTTATATCCGGCTTCCCCGGTAACTTCCGCAGCGAAAATTTTACTTTCCACGTCGCTCCGTTCCAAAGTGGCTATCAAGCACTACTCGGACGCGAAGCTTTCGCTCGCTTTAACGCAATACCGCATTACGCTTCCCCCAAGCTCAAGATGCCCGGTCCACGCAGCATCATTACAGTAAATGGAAATATTGAGCGCTCCTTGCGTGCCAAAGACTGTGCGGCCGCCTTGGCCGCCGCACACTAAACGGCCTCACCAACTCAAGCATTTGACAGGTCGTTAAGACCACGGACACGGCTAGACGAGTCCGGCTCAGCTATATGTAATTAATATAGGTTTGATGGCTATACCCCTATTACAATACAAGGGGCTCAACGCGCGCGCAAAAGTGGCAATAAGGCTCACCTTTACTCATTTTCAACTATATATTGTTCATTTAGTATAACTTAACTTTTGCACGGCAACTTTTCAATTAAGTTCCTCTGTTTTTCAGATGACCATCGTGCTACATCCGTCCAGGATACGACACAACGGAGACACAGGCGCAGACGTGCAGTAGGGACCCGTCCCAAGGATTCTTTGTAGATTAAGACCCTGCGTAAACCTTTTTTAGTGTCTCTTGTTGATTTACATCCCTCGGATTCTCAGTACAACCGAGAAGGATGCTGACGTCTTGGCATGTGGCCACGCCAGAATAATGCATGTACGTGGACACTAGGGGCTTATTACAAAGGGTACTGTTTAGACCCGGGTTACACCATAAAGACCGAATACCTTAGGGAGTGTTCGGCGTCGCGAGTTTGGCCTTATATGCATCAACTCTGAATCATGTATTTGGTCAAATGTTGGGTTTGCCCGGCTCCTGTGTTTTGCTGCCTTACGTTTCGCTCTATCGGCTAAGGCGGCACCAGGAGAACTACTGTGATTGTGCCCTAGTTCATCCGGATGAGCACCTCAGTAGAGAAAGCCAAAAACTGACTGTCATGATATAGCGTGAGACTGATCAACCACTCGATGACTTATTGGAATCTTTGGGATTCCTCCGCATTAACGAAGGGCCGTTTCCCGGCCAGGCATGTACGCGCCCTGAATCCGGATGAGTGCGGAGCCACTAGGGGCTATATAGTAGCCCCACTGTCAAACTCCTATGGCTAAGTGAAAGTGTTAAAGCATTATAGTCCGGTTGCCTTTGCTGCGCTATCACCTCCTTATTAGGACCAAGACGTTGGATTAAGTGTGAATACGCGTCTTCTGCGAACACCCCCGCATTATATGCATGGGGGCTGAAGCCAACGACTGCAATCTTTCAGGTTATATACATGTATACATAAACGGCCACACATGAGGCATCACAATACTTTTGGGCAAAAGTATAAATACAACCTTGATAAATTCAACAAGACGTTGTTTTTAGAATGGGAATACATGTCACTCGAACATAACATTCTTCGAGCACTGGGCCTCTATCGAACGAGCGCCCTCAAGAATTTCTTCAAAATAGTGCTCGGCAGCCACTCGGCCTATGGCCGAACCCTGCGCCGTGACAGTGGTGGCATCCATCTCCGCCCAGTATGTTTTGACACGGGCAAGGGCCATCCGCGAGCCTTCTATGCACGCCGACCTCTTCATCGCATTAATGCGTGGCACCGCACCAAGGAACTGCTGCACCAAGCTAAAATAGTTGTTCGGCTTTGGCCTCTCCGGCCACAGATTATCCACGACAGACCTCATGGCGAGTCCGGACAATCTATTGAGTTCGGCCCATTCGGCAAGCTGATCAGTCAACGGAAGCGGATGCTCTGGAACATTAAATTGCGGCCATAATAGCTTGTCCACTTCACATGATTTGTCTGATCTCAGAAGTATTCGTCCGCATCGACAACGCTCGCCGCCAAGTCCAGATTTGCATTGGCCGAACACCACAGCCGATCCAGAGGGACATACCACGGATCGCCGAATTTCCTCCGCAGCATAAAGGGCTTCCCAGCCACAATATCCCCGGCTTCACGTAGTTCCTCCTTCTTTGCTCTCATTGCAGAGCGGGTGTCTTTGGTCGCCATTGTGGCCTTTTCGAGGTCCGTAGCCTTCACCTGGTTTTCTTCTTCAAGAAACTGGCAGCGGTCGGCAGTGTCTTTTAACTTCACCGCCATTTTGGCCATTTTCTCTTTGCTCTCGCTATGCGCGGCCTTCTCGGCTCTCAACTCTTCGGTCGCCTTCAAAGCGGCCGCATTACTACTCCTCGCTTGGTCCTTGGCTCGGGCAAGCTCTGCCCGCAGGGCTTCCATGGTACCAGCTCCATCTGCAGTCACAACATATTAAAGATACTGGCATCACGTTGCTCTTACTATGTGACATTCACTATAAACATCACCTACCCTGTGCCTCGTCAAGCCGCTTGTTAATAAGCCCAATATCGGCATTCGCCGCATCTAGTCGCCGCTTTAGTTCGGCAACCCCATCAGTCCGGCTAGCCACCGGAGCTTCAGACACCTGCACATAAAGGCGGTCTGGTTATTACTTGGGACTATGATCCTCTGTTCGCCTCCGTTTTCGACGACAACCAGAGTCTCAGGGGCTACTATCTACATAGGGCACACCTAAAATGTGCGGTACCATCACAAATGTATATCATTTCACGTACCTCAAAGCCCATCAGTAGACTCATAAAGGCTTCATGCAACCCGTTTTCGGTGGACGAAATCCTTTCAATCACCGTACACATTAATGTACGGTGCTCTTCTGAGATAGTTGCTCGCTCTAGCAGACCCTTCAGTACGTCCGACCGCACACCGGATGGTGCCGGACTCTTTTGATTGCTCTCTTCAAGAGCCGGATACTGAGGGCTTCGGGTGACCATGGGATTACCTTCTGGCCTTGCCGGATCCGGAGAAACTCTCCGTGATGACACTTCAAGGTCGCCTGCTTCTTGAGCCGGGGAGTCCGGGGGAGGCGTTTCGCTCTCCATCATCTCCGGAAGAAGATCCCCCGAAGACGAGCTCTACTGAGAAGGGCTCACATCTGAACTACAAGATAAATGCTTCGGTTATATTCCTCATAAGTAAGGTAGTATACCTTCACTATTAAGTAATTATTTACTTACAAGTCGATACAGGGCTTATCCCCGCATGGACTTTGTGCGGCAAGAGCACCCCCCGAGGCAGGACCCTCTGGTGGAGTTTTCTTCTCCCGTTTGGAGACCTTGGTTTCCGGATCTTCAGAGGTAGTACTCTTCCTCCCCCGGGGTGATGGAACGTCAGATTCTTCCCCTTGGTTATCCTCCCTCACGGAGGCGCTCGTTCCCTCGGTTGGAATAGGTAGCGGTGGAGGCCCGCTTTCGCCCCCTTTATTCTCCCCTTCGTATTCCCTTGAGGGCACCGGGCAAGGTGCTGGCTTGAGCATCTTTTCCCGCACCGGATTGTCCAAGCCTTCGGGAAGGGGAGCCGAACACCGGATCATCTTCGCCCTTGTTATCCAGTCCTGGTCAAAGAGCGATTCTTCAGAATGATGCCATGATAAAAGAAAGACAGTGTGTTCGACTAAAGGATTACTTACTTGGGCCGCGGTGCGGTTGCTACTCAGGCCCACGTCCTTGGTGGTGTCTGGACATTCTATTTGGGGTCCGAAGAATGACTTGTACATCTCCTCATGCGTCAGGCTGAGGAAATTCTGAATAGTGCACAGTCCTTCTCGGTTGAATTCCCACAAGCGTAGGGGCCAGCGTTTGCAAGGCTGGACTCGATGAACCAGCATGACTTGCACTACCATAACCAAACTAAAATCACCCTCGAAGAGATCTCGGATGCGGCTCTGCAGTATGGGCAAATCCTTGGCTGGACCCCAGCTCAGCCCCTTGCTGATCCATGACATCAGTTGTGGTGGAGGGCCCGAGCGAAAGACAGGGGAAGCTACCCACTTGGCACTTCTGGGAGCGGTGCCGTAGAACCACTCCCGTTGCCATAATCCGGACATCTCTGGAAAGGAACCCTTTGTCCATGGAGCTCCAGCGATCTTGCTTATTAATGCCCCTCCGCATGCTACATGCTGCCCCTCAACCGCCTTCAGCTTCACATCAAAGGTCTTGAGCCACAGGCCGAAGTGAGGGGTAATGCAGAGGAAGGCCTCACATACGACAATAAATGCCGAGATGTGGAGAAAGGAATCCGGGGCTAGATCGTGGAAATCAAGCCCGTAATAGAACATCAAACCCCTTACGAAGGGATCCAGAGTGAGGCCTAGTCCTCGGAGGAAGTGGGAGAAAACACGACGTCTTCATTGGGTTCAGGAGTAGGGACGACCTGCCCTCGGGTAGGCAGCCGATGCGAGACTTCGGCAGTCAAGTATCTTGCCTGCCTCAACTTCTTGATATCCTCTTCCGTGACGGAGGAGGGCATGCACCGGCCCTGGATGTTGGATCCGGAAATGATTGAAGGTCCAAAGCACCTGACCTGGGCTTTGGGTGTTAGAACTCGAGGCGGGGGAAGGATTCGATTGAGCACGGTAGGAAAAAAGTAAAAGCCTTGACACTTTATAAAGAGGGTGAATATCAAGCGTCCTCCTCGTGGCCGTTTGGGACTTGCCTAAAGTCTAGGGGTCCTAGGCGTAGTTGGGTTACCCATGCCCGTATTGATGAGAATCCCGTAATAAGGGGGACACGATCTCTGCTTTGACAAGACGTGTCAAGAAACTGCCTCGCGTTATGTGCGTGGCTAGAAAAACGGTTCGAATGATCACCGCGCCATGGCATGATGTCATGTTGCCAAAATGTGTCAGCAGATTAGATTTGTGGAAATATTATTCTCTCTACGGTCAAAATGTGTCAAGCTAGGCAGTACGGATACGGATATCTCCTCCTTTGTAACCGACCTTGTGTAACCCTAGCCCGCTCCGGTGTCTATATAAACCGGAGGGTTTTAGTCCGTAGGACAACATACAATCATACCATAGGCTAGCTTCTAGGGTTTAGCCTCTCCGATCTCGTGGTAGATCAACTCTTGTAATACCCATATCATCAAGAATAAATCAAGTAGGACGTAGGGTTTTACCTCCATCAAGAGGGCCCAAACCTGGGTAAAACATCATGTCCCCTGCCTCCTGTTACCATCCGCCTTAGACGCACAGTTCGGGACGCTCTACCCGAGATCCGCCTGTTTTGACACCGACAATCCCCAAGGTCACGGATGAGGCCATCATCTCCACGTTCTCCGATGGCATCTGTGATGTCAAGATGAAGGAAGAGCTCGCCATCCACGAGGAGCTCTGCACGTCTCAGGAGCTGTTCAACCTGGCGACCAAGTGCGCTAGAGCTGAGGAGGGGCGCCTTTCCCTCCTGGAGCTGTCAGTCGTGGGCACAGAGTAGAAGAAAGCCGAGGCCAAGGACGTGAAGCGCAAGGAAGCAGTAGTGCTAGCTGCGGAGCCCGACACCAAATGGGGCAGAGATCAGCCCAAGTCATCCAAGAACAACCGACCGTTCTGCGCCTTCCACAACCTGAACACCCACAACACCAGCGACTGCCAAGAGCTCTGAGCCCTACATGAGGGATGCTACGGTCAACGCCAAGAGCGCGGCGACCGGGGCTATGGCCATGGAGGAGGACGAGGAGGCGGACGCTGGGACGACCGCGGCCTGCGCCAGGAATGGCGCGACAGGCCTCGTGAGGACCACTAGCAGGGCCACCCTCGCGAGGGGCCCTGGAGGGACTAGCCTCGTGAGGATTGCCCCCAAGGCAACATCGATCTTCCTCCACTGCCACCACCAAGAAGGAACGACGACCATCATCAGGATGAGGGGGCTGGGGGCTTCCAGGAGCCGCGTGCAATTGCCTGCATCTTGGGTGGCACCCAGGCACCAGCCTCTCAGCACATCTTCAAATGATTCGCTCGCGAGGTGACGCGACGCTCCCCAAGCTTGAGGCCGCGCGCCCGCTCAAGTGGTCCCAGTGCGCCATCACTTTCAACTCAGCAGATCAGCTCAAGTGCGCGGCCACCGCAGGCGTCCTCCCGATGTTGTGTTCCCAGTCATCAACAATGTGCAAGTTACCAAGACTCTCATCGACGGCGGTGCAGGACTCAATGTCCTGTCCGTTGACACTTTCGACAACCTCCAAGTGCCATATGAGCAGCTCCAGCCTACCAAACCTTTCTCGGGAGTGACCGATGGCTCTACTACACCGATAGGGCAGGTCCGCCTGCCTGTCACCTTCGGCACACACGGCAACTACCACACTGAGCTTATCGACTTTGATGTCGCGCACATCCGCCTGCCATACAATACCATCCTTGGGTATCCGGCCATGGCGAAGTTCATGGCAGTCACCCACCAAGGCTACAACGTCCTCAAGATGCCTGGAAGTGGTGGAGTCATCACAGTCCCGTGTGAAGAAAGGGATGCGGTGTGCTCCCTCGAGCGCGCCTTCCAAGCTGCAGCAATCGACGACCCCGACAGCAGAAGTGAGGGTCCTCCGGAGGCCATCCCCAAGAAGAAGGATGGCGTCGTGGCAGGAGCCTCGTCAGGATCAGCGTCCGCCCCAGGGGCGCCTCCCTCCATCGCATAGGAAGGCGCGCTCGGGGCCCTCCTCGGGCAAGGCTCGGGGGCTCTCTTCTGGAGGGCCTCAGACCTTGCCCACCTCACGAGGGAGGTGTGCTACGCGGCACATTTTCCTCAAGAGAACATAGGGCAAGGGGTGCCCACCACTCAGGAGTTCATCGCCAAGACCACACAGGAACTGCAAGACACAAGACCATGCGTGGCGATAGACGCTCACAGGGCGCGGCTGACCACCCAGGCAAGGGTGCCGAGCTGCGTGTCTGCATCGACGTTTCAGGGCTCAACAGGGCCGCGTCTTAGGAGCGTTTCTGGACTTCACGTGTGGGCCGTTGCGGAGGCCCGCCACATAGCTATGTTCGCATGCCCCTCGGCTTGTCGGGCATGGCATCGGCCTATCAGCGCGCCATGCGGCGTGACCTGGCGGCTCAAGAGGCTAGGTACCGCGTCACACTGGCGGGAACAGAGACGGTCTTTAGGGAGCCTCCTGAGCCCCCAGAGCCTCCCGAGGCTCTGGGCTCCGGTGGATCATGAGGAGTTGTTTCTTCGACGCACGACTTCAGCTGCACCAACTCTGCTTCGTCTACAATATCAAGTGACATCTTCCAAGCTCGTTAAGCTGGGAGCGCCCCTTGGGCTGCATCATTCCCAGGCCGTGTGGGTCCGTCCCTACGGCATGTATCCCATTTGCTTATGTCTTTATCTTACCTTACTAGGGGCACCCCTCGGGCTGCATCATCCCCAAGCCGCCCGGGCCGGACCCAATGGCATGTATCTTCCTGCATTTACCCAAGCTGATTTGCCTTCCCTGCTTAACCTGCCTACGGTTATCGCCTGCTCGATTGCCACCCGCCGCGTATACATTCACCCCGTGCAATTCGCTTGCGCGTTAAAAGGGGGGCTCCTGAGCATCGCAACTCAGGAGCTCTTACTGGCTCTCCAGCCCTCACCCCTGGCCTTGACCACAGCATCGCGACCTGGCATACCAGCGGCGGCTGAGCTCGCTCGAGGGCCGAGACCTGAGGACATAGAGCACTTGCACCTGACCGCCTTGCAGGAACACACAGTCACCAAGACTCAAGACCAGGCACAACCCGCCTTGAGGTAGGGCCTCATGAGTCCCGCACTGGCTCACGAGTGCCCAGATACACCTCGCAGCCCTGCCGTGCAAGCCACGTGTCAGGGCGGGGCTGTACATGCCCCGGGGGCTCCTCCCGGAGGGGTCCCCCATCCCACGCACAAGTGGAAGCACCATGCTCCGCGCTGGCCGTCGACACCGCCGAGGAGCGGCTATGCCCATGCACAAGTGGAAGCACTATGCTCTACACTGGTGATAAATGCCTGAGGGCGGCCCCACGGTCATACCAACATCAGGGCTCCCAGAGCTCAGCGTCTGGCCTCACCGCAACGCCTCCCCTCGGGAGAGCCGCACGAGGGGGCTGGGCACGGGGGCTGTGCTCGGGCCACACCCAAGCGCACGCCACTCAACCAGGTCTCCCGGACCTGGGCGTCGCGCGCCCCTCCTGAGGCCTCGACGAGGTCAGGTATGGAAATTATTTGCGCGTCAAGGGGGACTCCTGAGCATCGCGACTCAGGAGCCTAACTGGTCATGTAGCCCCTCACTCCTTGGTCCGTCCTGGTCTCCGGTCGGTCCAATGGCGGTTGAGGTATGCGCGGGGCCGGGCCCTGCCGACGTAGAACATCAGTCTATCCTCGCGAACTCTCCCTATAAGCCGTTTGCACGTCTAGGGGGACTCCTAAGTATCGCGACTCAGGAGCCTAACTGGTCACATAGCCCCTCACTCCTAGGTCCGTCCTGATTTCCAGTCGGCCCAATGGCGGTTGAGGTATGCGCGGGGCCGGGCTCTGCTGATGCAGAACGCAAAACAAATAGGAAGGAAATCGCAAAATCTTGAAGCAAATATTTGATACGTCTCCGTCGTATCTACTTTTCCAAACACTTTTGCCCTTGTTTTGGACTCTAACTTGCATGATTTGAATGGAACTAACCCGGACTGACGCTGTTTTCAGCAGAATTACCATGGTGCTATTTATGTGTGGAAACAAAATTTCTCGGAATGACCTGAAACTTCACGAAACATCTTTATGGAAATAATAAAAAATCCCTGCAAAAGATGAAGACCAGGGGGCCCACCACCTGTCCACGAGGGTGGGGGCGCGCCTGCCCCCCTAGGGCGTGCCCCCTACCTCATGGGCCCCCTGGAGCTCCTCCGACCTCAACTCCAACTCTATATATTTGGTTTCAGGGAGAAAAAAATAGAGAAGAATGATTCATCGCGTTTTACGATACGGAGCCGCCGCCAAGCCCTAAAACCTCACGGGAGGGCTGATCCGGAGTCCGTTCGGGGCTCCGGAGAGGGGAATCCGTCGCTGTCGTCATCGTCAACCATCCTCCATCACCAATTTCAAGATGCTCATCGTCGTGCGTGAGTAATTCCATCATAGGCTTGCTGGACGATGATGGGTTGGATGAGATTTATCATGTAATCGAGTTAGTTCTATTAGGGTTTGATCCCTAGTATCCACTATGTTCTGAGATTGATGTTGCTATGACTTTGCTATGCTTAATGCTTGTCACTAGGGCCCGAGTGCCATGATTTCAGATCTGAACCTATTATGTTTTCATAAATATATGAGAGTTCTTGATCCTATCTTGCATGTCTATAGTCACCTATTATGTGTTATGATCCGTTAACCCTGAAGTGACAATAATCGAGATTCTTACCGGTGATGACCATAGTTTGAGGAGTTCATGTATTCACTATGTGTTAATGCTTTGGTCTGGTACTCTATTAAAAGGAGGCCTTAATATCCCTTAGTTTCCGCTAGGACCCCGCTGCCACGGGACGGTAGGACAAAAGATGTCATGCAAGTTCTTTTCCATAAGCACGTATGACTATATTCGGAATACATGCCTACATTACATTGATGAATTGGAGCTAGTTCTGTGTCACGCTAGGTTATGACTGTTACATGATGAACCGCATCCGGCATAATTCTCTATCACCGATCCATTGCCTACGAGCTTTCCATATATTGTTCTTCGCTTATTTACTTTTCCGTTGCTATTGTTATCATCACTACAAAACACCAAAATTATTACTTTTGCTATCGTTACTGCTACCATTACCACTACTATCATATTACTTTGCTACTAAACACTTTGCTGCAGATACTAAGTTTCCAGGTGTGGTTGAATTGACAACTCAGCTTCTAATACTTGAGAATATTCTTTGGCTCCCCTTGTGTCGAATCAATAAATTTGGGTTGAATACTCTACTGTCAAAAACTATTGCGATCCCCTATAGTTCTGGGTTATCAAGACTATTTTCTGGCGCCGTTACCGGGGAGCATAGCTCTATTCTTTGAGTCACTTGGGATTTATATCTGCTTATCGTTATGAAGAACTGGAGAGATCCAAAAACCAAGATTTATCCCTCAACTACGAGGGGAGGTAAGGAACTGCCATCTAGCTCTGCACTTGATTCACCTTCTGTTTTGAATAAGCTTGCGACACCTAAACCTGCTTCTGCTATTCGTTCTAATATGTCGAATGTTATTGATGATGCCACTTCTGCTATGCATGATACTTATGATGAAACTACTTCTATGCTTGATACTACTGTGCCACTTGGTGAATTTCTTGATGAACAACTTGCTAGGGTTAGAGAGAATGAAATTATTGAAACTGATTATATTAAAGATAGTGATGAAGAAGACTCTCCCCCTAATACTTATGAATTGCCTGTTGTTCCTGAGGGTTATGTTCTGGATGAAGAATCTGCTAGAGCTATTCTTGCTTGTAATAATAGAAGTGATCTTAAGAAATTATTAGCTAAATGGAAGCAGCAATCTCTTAATGCTAGAATGAAACCTGACCCTGCTTTTGCTACTTCACCTATCTGTGTTACTGATAAGGATTATGAATTCTCTGTTGATCCTGATATAATTACTTTGGTTGAATCTGATCCTTTTCATGGCTATGAATCTGAAACTATTCTGGCACATCTTACTAAATTAAATGATATAGCCACCCTGTTCACTAATGATGAGAGAACTCGCTACTTTTATATCCTTAAAATATTTTCGTTCTCATTAAAGGGTGATGCTAAGATATGGTTTAATTCTCTTGATCCTGGTTGTGTGCGTAGTCCCCAGGATATGATTTATTACTTCTCTGCTAAATATTTCCCTGCTCATAAGAAACAAGCTGCTTTAAGGGATATATATAATTTTGTGCAAATTGAAGAAGACAGTCTCCCACAAGCTTGGGGGAGGCTTCTCTTATTACTTAATGCTTTGCTTGATCATCCTCTTAAGAAAAATGAAATACTTGATATCTTTTATAATGGACTAACTGATGCTTCCAGAGATTACCTGGATAGTTGTGCTGGTTCTGTTTTCAGGGAAAGAACACCGGATGAAGCTGAAATTCTATTGAATAATATGATGACAAATGAAAATAATTGGACACTTCCTGAGCCTATTCCTAAACCAACCCCGAAGAAGAGAGGTGTTCTATTTCTCAGTCCTAAAGATATGCAAGAGGCAAAGAAATCTATGAAAGAAAAAGGTATTAAAGCTGAAGATGTTAAGAATTTACCTCCTATTGAAGAAATACACGGTCTTAATTTACCGCCTGTTGAAGAAACATATGATCTTAATCCTTCACCTATTGAAGAAACTCATGGTCTTGATAACCCGACACAGGTAGTAAAGGTAAATTCTCTCCATAGATATGATAAAGCTAAAATCCCATTTACTAAATTTGCTACCCATGCTTAGATGAGTTTGATAAATTTATGGCTAAGCAAGAAGACTCTAATGCTTATTTTGGTAAAAAATTGAAATACAATTCAAATATGCTTGAACACTTGGGTGATTATATGGCTAATGTTAAAGGTGAACTTAAACTTATTAGTAAACATGCTTCTATGGTTACCACTCAAGTGGAACAAGTACTTAAAGCTCGAAATGATTTGCTTAATGAATTGAATAGTAAGAATAATAATTATGCTGTTAGAGTGGCTACTAGAACTGGTAGAATGACTCAGGAACCTTTGTATCCTGAAGGCCACCCTAAGAGAATTGAGCAAGATTCTCAGAGAAATAATATAGATGCACCTAGTCCTTCTAAAAGGAAGAAAAAGAAAAATGATAAGACTTTGCATGCTTCTAGTGAACCTATTGCTGAAACACCTGATAATCCAAATGATATTTCTATTTCTGATGTTGAAACACAATCTAGTAATGAACCTGAAACTAGTGATAATGTTAATAAAAATGTTCATGATGATGCTCAACCTTGTAATGATAATGATGTAGAAATTGAACCTGTTGTTGATCTTGATAACCCACAATCAAAGAATCAACGTTATGATAAGAAAGACTTTGTTGCTAGGAAACACGGAAAGGAAAGAGAGCCTTGGGTTCAGAAACCCATGCCTTTTCCTCCCAAACCATCCAAGAAAAAGGATGATGAGGATTTTGAGCGCTTTGCTGAAATGCTTAGACCTATTTTTGCGTATGCGATTAACTGATATGCTCAAAATGAATCCTTATGCTAAGTACATGAAAGAAATTGTTACTAATAAAAGAAAGATACCGGAAGCTAAAATTTCCACCATGCTTGCTAATTATACTTTTTAGGGTGGAATACCAAAGAAACTTGGAGATCCAGGAGTACCCACTATACCATGCTCTATGAAAAAAACTATGTTAAAACTGCTTTATGTGATCTTGGAGCCAGTGTTAGTGTTATGCCTCTCTCTTTATATCGTAGACTTGATTTGAATAAGTTGACACCTACTGAAATATCTTTGCAAATGGCTGATAAATCAACTGCTATACCTGTCGATATTTGTGAGGATGTGCCTCTTGTAGTTGCAAACGTTACTATTTTAACGGACTTTGTTATTCTTGATATTCCCGAGGATGATAGTATGTCTATTATTCTTGGAAAACCCTTTTTGTATATTGCAGGGGCTGTTATTGATTGCACTAAAGGCAATGTCACTTTTCATGTTAATGGTAATGAGCATATGGTACACTTTGTGAGGAAACAACCACAAGTTCATAGTATCAACTCTATTGGAAAATTTTCATCGATTATATTTGGAGGTTTTGAATTTCCTCTTCCTACTGTTAAGAAGAAATATGATATTCTTATTATTGGGGATGTGCATATCCCCGTTGAGGTAACATAGTGTTATTCAAAATTTCTCCGGTTCCATGTTATTCGGAATGAGCTCGTTCACGAGACTTGATCAACCTTGTTAGCGGATTCCTTTTGATGAGCATGAGATGGATGAAACTAGAAGGCACAAACTTCTATACCCCACTTTTGCTTTCTATTATTTATATTAAATAAAATAAAAATAGTACTTTCTGTCTGTTATCTAAATTATCCGTGCAATATAAAAATACCTCGAAAATAAAAGTTCTCCAAATGCCCTGAAATTTAAATATGATTTTTTCTGCAATATTTGAGAATATTTGGCACCAAGAACACAGCATGGGGGGCATCCACCTGGCCACGAGGGTGGAGGGCGCGCCCCTTGCCTCGTGGGCCCACGGTGGCCCTCCTCCACTTATTCCTGAATCCACACACTCCTTCCTCCCACAAACACGAATATCCAGCTCAAACCCGAGTCCAAGCTCATTTTTTGCCATTTTCGATCTCCTTACTCAAAGCACCTCTCACAAAACTGCTTGGGGAGATTGTTCCTTGGTATGTGACTCCTCCATTGGTCAGATTAGTTTTTTTTCTAGTGCTTTATTCATTGTAAATTTGTGATGCCTAGGTGACCATGTTCTTGTGCTTGCATGCCAAATTTATATGCTTCCAAGTAGTTTTGATGCATGATATAGGCTCTCGGCACTTGTAGGAGTAGTTGCTATCAATTTTGTTGAGTTCGGCTTACTTTTATTTTGAAGTTACTAATTTTTTTTCAGAATTTTCAAAGAATAATGAAGAGATTTTTAGGGGCTCATCGAGCCGAAGCTCGAAGGAAAAAAAATGAAGAAGCAATGAAGCCCAAATATAATTTATCTCGCATCGCGGAGGTTAGGCCGTGTGAATGGCCCTCCGATGAATTCCTGAGAGCAACCGGAATTTACGAGGATTTTTATGAATTGACTAAAAATGCAGGCCTCACCGACTTCCTCCGCAACCAACGTGAACAGTATCTCTTACTCACCAATACTTTTGTGCAAAACTTCTACTATTATCCTAGGGAATCACCTCCTTCAGTAGAGTTTCATTTATATGATGTGGTTAAGAAGATGTCACTTTATGATTTTTGTCGGGTTTGTTTGATCCCTTACGAGGGCAAAATAGAGGAACCACATCGTGACGATGTGGATGGGTTTATTGATACCATCACCGTAGGGGAAATGAGGAAGGTTTCCGATGCACGATTCACTAGCATACATTTTCCTGTTTTACGCTACTTTGCAATATTTGCTAGTCGTTGCTTAATTGGTCACGAAAACTGTGGAAACCTTAGTGTTCCTGATATTATTATTTTTTCCACACTTTATTCTGTGATAACTCTGTTAGTATGGGCGGTATTATTGCTAAAGGGTTAAGTCTGAACCGTACAGAGGGCCCCATCTTTGGAGGCATCTATGCTTCACGCCTAGCTGCACAATTTAACATACCTATTAGGCATTATGAGATGGAAGAAAAATTGTTGCCTCATGTTTATTTAGATTATAAGAGTATGGTAGCACATGATTTCATTATAAAGAATAGCGAAGGGGAGCTTAAATACAATTTTTTTTGATAAACATCAACCGGAGACTATTACCTTGCCTGCTCCTTCCTTGTTTGATTTATCTGCAGGCCAGTACCTCGTCTCGCCAGAGGATATTCACGCCTACCGGAACCCTGCATCGGCCGCAGAGCCAGAGTCGGAACCACAAGTTGATCCTCCACGACAGTCTAATTACCAGTGGGATCCGGAGATGATTGCCAACCAGTGGCAATCAAAGTCTTCTTCTTCGCAGTACGACCCCAGCTATTATTAAGGATATCCGCCAGGCCAGCCGTAGCCATAGACCAACTTAGGCCAAAAGCCTAAGCTTGGGGGAGTACGTATTTCTCACCAACATTACATTTATGTTCACACACTCATTGCTAGATGTCGGTGCTCATACTTTTTCATTGTATCATCAATGCAAGTTTATTTCCCTTTTTATGCTTTCTTCCGGTGTGTTTAATAAACCTTACGAAAAACCAAAAAAATTATTGTAGTTTTTAATTAGTTTACTTTCTATGCTTGTAGTAGTAATTAAAAAGAAAACCCAAAAAATATTTCCTGTTCTTCTTTTGCTTGTTGGGAGCTTTCCCATGTAAATAGTTTTATTTCTTTTCTTTTCTTTAGGGGTCGACAGGAGAAGACCATGATTAAATTGTTGAAGTGGCTCTTATATGCATTATTGTTGATCTGACAAAAGAGCCCATATTGCCTTGTCATCTCTTGTTTATTGAATGCTTGCAGATTCTAGCTTAGTCCAATGCACGTGCACTCTTAATATTATTCACATCATTCGGTCATGCAAGTGGAAGACAATTATGACGACATATGATGGACTGACTGAGATGAGAAAAGTTGGTATGAACTCGACCTCTCTTGTTTTTGTAAATATGATTAGTTCATCGTTCCTGATTCAGCCTAATATGAATAAACATGTTTGCAATGACAACTAGAGATCATAATTTCTTGTGCCATGCTTGATTAGCTAGGAGCTTATAATGGTTTACCTTGTGTGCCAACATGCTATTAAAATGGTTGTGATGTGGTATGATAGGGTGGTATCCTCCTCTGAATGATTTAAGTGACTTGACTGGGCACATGTTCAAGCATGTAGTTGAAACTAAATCAACATAGCCTTCACAATATTTATGTTCATGGTGGATTATATCCTACTCATGCTTGCATTCGGTGTTGATTAATTTTAATGCATGTTCATGACTGTTGTCGCTCTCTAGCTGGTCGCTTCCCAGTCTTTTGCTAGCCTTCACCTGTACTAAGCGGGAATACTGCTTGTGCATCCAACTCCATAAACCCCAAAGTTATTCCATATGAGTCCACCATACCTACCTATATACGGTATCTACCTGCCGTTCCAAGTAAATTTGTATGTGCCAAACTCTAAACCTTCAAATAAATATCCTGTTTTGTATGCTCGAATAGCTCATGTATCAACTAGGGTTGTCCGTCTCTTCCATGTTAGGCGGGTTATTCTCAAGAGGAGTGTACTCCGCTCCTCACTCACGAGAAAGTGGCTGGTCACCGGGTCACCCTCGTATCTACTTTTCCAAACACTTTTGCCCTTGTATTGGACTCTAACTTGCATGATTTGAATGGAACTAACCCGGACTGGCGCTGTTTTCAGCAGAATTTCCATGGTGTTATTTTTATGCAGAAATAAAAGTTCTCGGAATGACCTGAAAAATCAACGAAGAATTATTTTGGAATATATAAAAAATACTGGAAGAAAGATCCGCGTCAGGGGGGCCACACCCTGTTGATGTCTACTACACAACCTTCTTCTTGTAGACGTTGTTGGGCCTCCAAGTGCAGAGGTTTGTAGGACAGTAGAAAATTTCCCTCAAGTGGATGACCTAAGGTTTATCAATCCGTGGGAGGCGTAGGATGAAGATGTTATCTCTCAAACAACCCTGCAACCAAATAACAAAGAGTCTCTTGTGTCCCCAACACACCCAATACAATGGTAAATTGTATAGGTGCACTAGTTCGGCGAAGAGATGGTGATACAAGTGCAATATGGATAGTGGATAATGGTTTTTGTAATATGAAAATATAAAAACAACAAGGTAACTAATGATAAAAGTAAGCACAAACGGTATTGCAATGTGTTGAAACACGGCCTAGGGTTCATACTTTCATTAGTGCAAGTTCTCTCAACAATAATCACATAATTGGATCATATAACTATCCCTCAACATGCAACAAAGAGTCACTAATAGCGGAGAACAAACGAAGAGATTATGGTAGGGTACGAAACCACCTCAAAGTTATCTTGATCCATCTATTCAAGAGTCCGTAGTAAAATAACATGAAGATATTCTTTCCGTTCAATCTATCATAGAGTTCGTACTAGAATAACACCTTAAGACACAAATCAACCAAAACCCTAATGTCACCTAGATACTCGAATGTCACCTCAAGTATCCATGGGTATGATTATACGATATACATCACACAATCTTAGATTCATCTATTCAACCAACACAAAGTACTTCAAAGAGTGCCCCAAAGTTTCTACCGGAGAGTCAAGACGAAAACGTGTGCAAACCCCTATGCATAAGTTCACGAGGTCACAGAACTCGCAAGTTGATCACCAAAACATACATCAAGTGGATCACGTGATATCCCATTGTCACCACAGATAAGCACATGCAAGACATACATCAAGTGTTCTCAAATCCTTAAAGACTCAATCCGATAAGATAACTTCAAAGGGAAAACTCAATCCATTACAAGAGAGTAGAGGGGCAGAAACAACATAAGATCCAACTATAATAGCAAAGCTCGCGATACATCAAGATCGTACCACCTCAAGAACACGAGAGAGAGAGAGAGAGAGAAAGAGAGAGAGAGATCAAACACATAGCTACTGGTACATACCCTCATCCCCGAGGGAGAACTACTCCCTCCTCGTCATAGAGAGCGCCGGGATGATGAAGATGGCCACCGGAGAGGGATTCCCCCCTCCGACAGGGTGCCAGAACGGGTCTAGATTGGGTTTCGGTGGCTACGGAGGCTTCTGGCGGCGGAACTCTTGGTCTATTATGCTCTCTGATGTTTCTAGGGCATATTGATATATATAGGCAAAAGGAGTCGGTCAGGGGAGCCACGAGGGCCCCACGAGGGTGGGGGCGCACCCAGGGGGCAGGTGCGCCTCCCTGCCTTGTGGCCACCTCGAAGCTTCCCTGACGTAAACTCCAAGTCTCCTGAATTGCTTCCGTTCCAAAAATAACTTTCCCGATGGTTTTATTCCGTTTGGACTCCGTTTGATATTCCTTCTCGACGGAACTCTAAAATAGGCAAAAAAACAACAATTTGGGCTGGGCCTCCGGTTAATAGGTTAGTCCCAAAAATAGTATAAAAGTGTAAAAACAAGCCCAACAACATCCAAAATAGATAATATAATAGCATGGAGCAATCAAAAATTATAGATACGTTGGAGACGTATCACCTGTCCACGACGGTGGGGGGCGCGTCCCCTGCCTCGTGGGCCCCCTGATGCTCCACCACCCACAACCTTGACTCCATATATTCAATTTCGGGGAGAAAAACGTCAGAGAGAAGGATTCATCGCGTTTTACGATACGGAGCCGCCGCCAAGCCCTAAACTCTCTCGGGTGGGCTCATTTGGAGTCCGTTCGGGGCTCCGAAGAGGGGAATCCATCGCCATCGTCATCATCAACCTTCCTCCATCATCAATTTCATGATGCTCACCACTGTGCGTGAGTAATTCCATCGTAGGCTTGCTGGACGGTGATGGGTTGGATGAGATTTATCATGTAATCGAGTTAGTTTTGTTAGGGTTTGATCCCTAGTATCCACTATGTTCTGAGATTGATGTTGCTATGACTTTGCTATGCTTAATGCTTGTCATTAGGGCTCGAGTGCCATGATTTCAGATCTGAACCTATTATGTTTTCGTCAATATATGATAGTTCTTGATCCTATCTTGCAAGTCTATAGTCACCTATTATGTGTTATGATTCGTTAACCACGAAGTGACAATAATCGGGATACTTACCGGTGATGACCGTAGTTTGAGAAGTTCATGTATTCACTATGTGTTAATGCTTTGGTCCGGTACTCTATTAAAAGGAGGCCTTAATATACCTTAGTTTTCAATAGGACCCCGCTGCCACGGGAGGGTAGTACAAAAGATGTCATGCAAGTTCTTTTCCATAAACACGTATGACTATATTCGGAATAAATGCCTACATTATATTGACGAACTGGAGCTAGTTCTGTGTCACCCTAGGTTATGACTGTTACATGATCGATTGCATCCGGCATAATTCTCCATCACCGATCCAATGCCTACGAGCTTTTTCTATATTGTTCTTCGCTTATTTACTTTTCTGTTGCTATTGTTACAATCACGACAAAACCCAAAAATATTACTTTTGCTACCGTTACCTTTTGCCACTGTTACCACTACTATCATATTACTTTGCTACTAAATACCTTGCTGCTGATATTAAGTTTCTAGGTGTGGTTGAACTGACAACTCAACTGCTAATACTTGAGAATATTCTTTGACTCCCCTTGTGTCGAATCAATAAATTTGGGTTAAATACTGTACCCTCGAAAACTGTTGCGATCTCCTATACTTGTGGGTTATCAGTGCTCATCCGGATAAATCAAGACACAATCATAGTAGTTCTTCCTTTCCTACCCTAGCCGATATGGCGGAATGCAAGGTAGTAAGCACAAGAGCCGGGCAACCCAACTATTGACCAAAGCCATGATTCGGAGCCAATCTTATATTTACTAATTGAAAGCAAAAAAACAAAACAAATCTGGCCAAATTTTCCCCGATCATCTCCTTCCTTCCGATTTCAGCCCTAACCCACGATGCCTGCTGTTTTTCAAGCCGCTACTCCATGCATGGCTCTGGCAGGTGGCCGGCAAACTTTGCACTGCATCTGACATGAACGTTCGTCAATTGGGAGCTAGCGTCCGGCTTTGTCTTCTTGGATGGCGGCTGCGGTTGGGGTCTAACGAGATGCGGAGCTGGGAGGAGAAGGGCATCGGCAAGGGGTCCAATAGCAGTCAGGTGCCGCTTGAGACCTCCATGAGATGTATGTCCACTTCCTCAGAACGCTGGCCGGCTTCCTCATGTTTCTTGAGCACAACACCACAGCGGCGGCCTGATGTCAAATCCCGCTCCCAAGTCCCCCGTTTACAAGACAGTCAAGAGTTAGTACATGCTCCTCAGCCTGACTATGGTGGGTTAGTACGTGCTCTCAGCTACCCCTTACCTTTAGTTCGGCCTACTGAATTTATTGTGAGAATCCACTGATGATACATCCTCCATCTTCTGATCCATCTTGCATCCAGTGCAATTTCAAAGAATTGTTGTTTCTTTTGCTTTCCTACTGATTTGAGTGTTGCCTCGAGTACTCTTGAAGTCTAGACAAATTTCTACAAAGGTGAATGAAGTACATGGAGATAGGCTAGCAATTGGGTAAGAATGAATGCCCTCGATCTGTTCGTAACTATTTTACTATACTTAAATATGATAAGATACTTTTAGGCCATAGTGCAGCCTAAACATGGTCCTGCTTGCTGTTGCTAAACATTATATATATTGGTATAAATTATGATTAAAGTTTGTTGCTTTTACACAGTTTGGGGCTGCTCGAGTGGAGGCGTGCTAAATCGTAAAAGAATAGAAGTGAATAACTGAATATGATGGTAGGTGTTGAACTTAGGTTTATCCAATGGTGTGTGTGTTGTGTCAAACAAGTATATTATAGATAGCCCTTATATATAGATATTCCATGTTATTACCACTCTACAACTTTGCTCTACAATCTGACATCTAATAATTTCATTATGTAGATGAAACCATCGGAGGTCAAGATGAAAATTGACATGTCCGCGGCGTGTCCTCCATCAGCTATGCAGGCACATGCAGACACAGGGCTTGCAAGGCTGAGCACCAGGCGATTACTGGCAGGGAGCTAGACGTTGACTAGCAGGGCACAACAGTGCAGCGACCGGCTGCAGGGGAGTGGTACAACCAACGAAGGAACAATGGCAGGTTGTGGTGACGGCCAACCGCAGGTAAGTGACGATGTTAGAAATAGGCACACCAATGTCAGGTTGGTGCATAATCGAGTAACATACATCTAAATTATTTTGTTTCCCTTTTTCTGAGCGTTTGTATGTAGCTTTGCGCTACAGCAAGCAAATAGTACATGAGAAAATCTGTGTTTCAGCGGCTCCAAAATGAATCTGCTGTTTTCATAAAAAAGTGCGATCGGAGTTGGGTAGTTCCTCTTGCGATGCCCAAATTGTTATGCATTGTAATGCAATGGGACCATAAGAAACATCCAAGCTAAAGAGCTTTATATATTTTGATCGGTTAGTCTTAGTTCTTTCTAAAGTTCTTGATTTTTCTTGAACTGAATATATCACTTTGTTTTTGTTGTTACAGTACAGTGAAGTTGGCAACAAACTACTAATTCTTCTTCAGATATGTTTTTAATATAAAGAGACGAATCAAGGCCAATAATTCACGGTGTTAGATAAGTATTTCTGTAGCTAAAGACTCGAGAACTGCAATATAGTCGCACAGGTACTTCTTCTGATTAAAACAGCATGATGTCTTGGCTCCAGTTTACTATATTATTTACCAATAGTTAGTATGACTACTTCATTTCACAATTAAATAGTGGACAGAAGCTTTTATATAAATTAAATAACACATGCACGCTGCCAGATAACTACAATAGTGTCAACTTAATTTGGATGGATTTGAAAGGAAAAACTTCATTCAGGTAACCACAATAGTGTCTATAATCATGGATATTAATTTTTGTTGGGCATACCATCCTGCTTAAGTGGTACATGGTGCCAATAAAACTTTATCTTGAGCTTCGACTAAAGATCTACTGTTAAGTTAAATTCCTATTATACCGTTTTAATGTTTTGTCACAAATTTGTAGGTTGCTCGCTTTATGAGATGAAGCAACTAAAAAAGAGATTTCTTGCACCATTTTTTAACTAAGTTTGTACGTACATGTTCAAGGATAAGAATATCATTCCTTTTGGTTTTATATTTATGGATGCCCATAGCGTATTGTTCACATAAAGCGGTGTGTTCTGTAATTTGCAGATACTGTAACCAGTTTGTAGTCCATTTGTACTAAAATAATTAAAGTTTCGGAATTTTTATGATATGGCAGATCTTTGCGAATTTTTCTGTAGTCCATTCTAGATGCTGGTAAATTATTTTATAGACTTGGTCAAACTAAATGAAGTCTAACTAAGGACAATCCTAGAAGTGTAATTATTTTAAACGAAGGGAGTATCTCTTAGATCTCATATACATACAGGTTACAATATTAAATTAGTTGAGTATATTTGTATCATGTGAGAAACTACTTCTGATTACAGTATCCAGTTGAAGCAATGTGAGGGAAAAATACTATGTGATGTGACTTGGAAAATAAAAGAATATTAAAAATCACACTATATTCGGATATCCATTCTATATTATCCTTAAGAGAATAGGTTGAATTCCTTCGTCCGTCTCCTCATATTTTGTATTTATGATAACTGATTTCCACTTATTGTTCTACCATCAATATTG
This sequence comes from Triticum monococcum, assembly GCA_034509565.1. Lineage (NCBI taxonomy): Eukaryota > Viridiplantae > Streptophyta > Magnoliopsida > Poales > Poaceae > Triticum > Triticum monococcum. Next base: position 67,808,323 of record CM067843.1, on the reverse strand, counting down.
AGACGAATGTCGCTATCCAAAAAGCTAATACATTGTGTCCGAAAAGCTACTATTCATCCCCTTTTCTATTCATTTTGGTGTATCTTTTCTTTATTTGGAAAATTAAAATATAAATTTCATATACGTGCCCATACGCGTGAATCAGTTTGTATTCTCAGGGCTATACAAACATCAAGATGACTCGGGATTGAGTGCCAACATTTGTACACGGCTTTGGAGTAAGTAACTTGAAAAATATCCAGTATCTACCTATCTCTAGGTTTACAAGGAAGTTCTCCTCTGCCATTTTTGATTTCTCGACATTGCATCCATCAATACTCAGTGACTCATCTTCGGCATGTTAACCTCCAGGCACTACACCTTGATATTTTATGGTGATATATGACCAGATTAAAAATATTTACATATATTTGCAATAGAAAAGAAAAAAAGTAAGTCATAGATCATGACTATATATATCTTCAGAAAATGCAATAGGATCCGCCCAGTTTTTGGTCTCAGATACTACGTATAAAAGACATAAGTATTGGGTAGGGACGAGTCTCTGCATCGTTTTCATCTTATTTATTATCACAACATAACTAAGAGAAATAGCATGAATACATAATTTAATGCACATAAGCTGCCCAATGGATGAAATACAGATTTTCTTTCCAACTTAAAGACCCTTATGTAATGTACATGTAAGTTGCACAAAGAAGTGCACTAAATTCTTCTCAACCTTTAGCCAACAAGTAAGGCAAAAGAATACCGAGATTGATCTAATAAAATTTATATAAACTGTGCCATAAATAATAGTTCATAATTTTGTTAAATTTAATCATTTACTAATGCATTCTTGAAAACAAAGATGAAAGTTGCATGCATCAATAGACTGTGTCTATATCAAAATTTCATGTATATTAGAACTTTAAATGAAATACCTAGCCCATGCAGGTGCACGGGTTAATGACAAGTGCATATAATGCTAAATTCGCGGTGCCTAACTATACTATAAAAGTGTTCGGACTTGTTGCCATAGTGTGGGGCACAATAAAGCCCCTGGTGAATTACGGCGCACCAAGGTGTACGGATGCAAATTAAAATAGCGAAATAAAATATAAAGTAGTAAGCTAGTGCCACATATGTTGGGCCGCAAACTGTTTCCATTATAGTTTTGATTAATACGTCAAAGCGTACTTGAACAAAAAGTGCGATAAGCAACAATGGCTATTTAATATGCCAAGACCAAGGGGGAGCTGTGTACGGGTCCTGAAAACAGGTAGAATGATTGCCAAGAAGGACATCTAGATATTCCCCCATACGTCTGTGCTACTTGTCACCTTGGTGTATCCGTCCTTCGAAAGGACCAATTTATCAGGCCGTCGAGAGGGGCCTGTGAAAAGAAACCTAAAAAAAGGATAGAAGGAAAAGTAAGCGTATGTGTGTCCCAGGAAGGTCGAGACGTATTGTGGATCAGAGTATGGTTATGCCTCCGTCTCTGCCCATGGTATTTTTAGTGCGTAGTTATGTACGCGCAGTATGTATGCCGCCATTTGGTCGGGACCGAGACGGAGGTCGAATTACTAATCGAGCTCCTGACGAGCTGGACTGTCCTGCCGCAGAGTAGTCCGGACTCGTTTGATAGTGTCCGGGAGCATGGCCGCCGAATTATGGTTCTGCTTGTGAAGGCCGCTTTGTACCTCTGCTGCCAGGGCAGCGGTGTGCTCCTCGGTATGGAGGGAGCGCTTCGTTTTCCATTGACTGCTATGACACCGTTTGGTCAGGGCATCTTGAGCTTGAGATAAGCATAGTGCGGCACCGCGTTGAATCGGGCAAATGCGGTTCATCCGAGCAGTGCATGATAGCTGCTGCGGAAGGGGACGATATCGAAGATTAACTCTTCGCTTCGGAAGTTGTCCGGAGATCCGAAGACGACCTCCAATGTGTTTGAGCCCGAGCAGCGGGCCTCTACACCTGGTATAACTCTTTAAAGGTAGTTTTGGTGGGCTTGATCCTTGATGGGTCGATGCCCATTTTGCGCACTGTATCCTAATAGAGTAGGTTTAGGCTGCTGCCACTGTCCATGTGGACTCGTGTGAGGTGGAATCCATCAATTATTGGATCGAGGACCAGTGCGGCTGAACCGCCATGACGGATACTGGTTGGATGGTCCCTGCGATCAAAGGTGATCGAGCATGACGACCATGGGTTGAATTTTGGGGCGACTGGCTCTATCGCATGGACGTCCCTAAGCGCGCGCTTGCGCTCCCTCTTGGGGATATGGGTAGCGTATATCATGTTCACCATTTTAATTTGAGGGGAAACTTCTTCTACCCCCTGTGTTCGGTGGACGGGGCTCCTCGTCGTCGTTCCCGCTTTGTGACCCCTTCTCCATGTCTTCGGCATTTAACTTGCCGACCTCTTTGAAGACCCAACAACTCGTGTGGGTATGATTGGCTGGTTTATCAGGGGTGCCATGGATCTGACATGGGCGATCGAGTATGCGGTCCAGGCTGGAAGGACCCTGATTATTTCTTTTATATGCCTTCTTCCACTGGCTAGTCTTGGAGCCACTGAATCCGGCGTTGACAGCCGTGTCATCGGTATTATCACCATTGTTCCGACGCTTGTGTCTGTTGCATCGGGTCTTGCCGTTGCTATTTCTGGCTTCTGAAGTGCCAGGTTCGCTTGTATTGTTATTGCTACGGGCTAGCCAGCTATCTTGGCCCGCGCATAAGCGGGTCATGAGTGCCGTGAGGGCCGCCATGGACTTCGGCTTTTCTTGGCCGAGGTGTCGGGCGAGCCATTCGTCCCGGATTCTATGTTTAAAGGCCGCTAGGGCTTCGGCATCCGGACAGTCGACGATCTGGTTCTTTTTGGTTAAGCATCTAGTCCAGAATTTCCTAGCTGACTCTCCGGGCTGTTGGATTATGTGACTCAAGTTGTCGGCATCCGGAGGTCGAACATATGTACCTTGGAAGTTGTCAAAGAAGGCTTCTTCCAAGTCCTCCCAGCTGCCAATGGAGTTTTTAGGCAGGTTGTTCAGCCAGTGTCGGGCTGGCCCCTTGAGTTTTAGGGGGAGGTATTTGATGGCATGAAGATCCACTACAAAAAAAAGACACATCCGTGACATTTTGGGCCGAACGAATTTTTTTCCTGTCATAATTATGACACTTCTATGACGATAATTGTGAAAAAACCCGGTATCATCATAGATGTGGTGGGGTCCTACTTGTATGACAAAAAATCATGACAGAAAATGGGCGTTCGTCCTGGGCGGGCCGGAGACGCAGCTGCATGACATTCTTTGGGCCGTCCATGACGAAAAAAACCGTGGTAGAAGCAAGGGGGAGGAAAATATCGGGGTGTTCCCGGTTACGGTGGGTGGTCGGGGCCGAGCGATGCGCGTTTCTCTCGTACACGCACGCGCGTGGGTGAGAGGCATTGGGCTCTAACTGAACCCGAGCGATTGCACTACAGGCTACCCGAGCGATCGATCGATGACTATTAACTGAACCTGATCGAGTGATTCCTTCGCTACTGCTGCTAACTGAAGCTGATCGATATTGCCTCTGGATGAACAGTGAGCATTGCGCGCGCGGGGGGGGGGGGGTGGGGTTGGATGAACAGTTCCTGGTGGGGGTGGATGAACAGGACCCCGTGGTGTTGCCTCTGGATGAACAATACCTCGATCGATCGAGCCGGTTGGGGCTGGATGAACAGGACCCCGTGGAGGGCAGGATGAACAGGACCACCCCGTGGAGGGCAGGATGAACAGTAGACGGTGGAGGGCTGGATGAACAGTAGCCCGTGGAGGGGTGGTTGAACAAGAGACCGTGGAGAGGGCTGGTTGAATAGCAGCCGATGGAGTAGCGCGCGGTGGAGGCTGGATGAACAGGAGCCCGTGGATGAATAGTCGCAGGTGGAGGCTGGATGAGGTCGACGGTGGATGAATAGTAGCCCGTGGAGGCTGGAGGGGGTCGACGATGGAGATGAACAGGACCCCCGTTTCGACCGTAGCGCTCCAACACAAGTTTGTTTCCTCCGTTTTGCGGTACGCCACACCCCTCCCGATCAACAAGACCCCCGTTTCGACTGTAGGAGGTCCATTTCCTCCGTTTTGCGGTACGCCAGACCCCTCCCAATGAACAGGATCCCGTTTCGAACGTGGTCGGTCGAACACAAGGTTGTTTGCTACGCTCTGAGGTACGCCAGGCCTTGTTTCCATCGGCTGTTCCGCCCAAGCCCTCCCGATGAATACGACGATGCATTCCGTTCCGACCCAGCCAGTTGGCTCCCCATGAACATGACGACAGCGCTGTTTCTCCATTTCAACCTAGCCATGTACACGAGCCCTGGCCGTACGTATTAGCGAGTATGCGTTCGAGACCCTGCCCGTATGTACATACGTGGTCGTATTTTCTTTCTTTCACACTGGCCGTTGTACGTATGTGTACATGTGCTATGTGCGCGCCTCTACTACGACACGTGCGCGCCTCTACATCGACCAGTATGTACGTACACGTTCGTGACCAGAATGACAACGCTACGTACGCTTCAACCAGGTTGGTCCCGACTGCCACGCACTTCCTTGCATGCAAAGATGTAGCTGATAGGTCCCAGCAGTCAGGGGGTGAATCGTTTTTTTGCCCGGACGCACTTCCTTGCGTGCGATGATGTAGCTGGTGGCTCCCAGCAGTCAGGGGGAAACGTTTTTTTCGCGAAATATGGTTGCCTGTCCGATGGGTCCCTGCAATCAGGTGGAGGAAGAATTATTTTGCGCGTAATAAGGAGGCACTTCCTTGCTGCGACCGTGGACCCAGCTGTCAGCCTCTCCACGTACAGTCCACGTCCGATAGAAGCCGTTCCTTGATCACATTGTCCACGCCGCTGAGAGCACCAGGGCGGTGGACGACGGCGAGGCCTAGGAAGGGGACGACGCGGAGCCGGGGAAGACGCAATAGTGGAAGCCCACATGGAGAGGAGTAGGAGGGTTCGCTGGTTCGGTTGCGGTGTGGTATGTCTCCAACATATCTATAATTTTGATTGCTCCATGCTATATTATCTACTGTTTTGGACATTATTGGGCTTTATTATCCACTTTTATATTATTTTTGGGACTAACCTATTAACCGGAGGCCCAACCCAGAATTGTTGTTTTTGCCTATTTTAGGGTTTCGAAGAAAAGGAATATCAAACGGAGTCCAAACGGAATGAAACCTTTGGGAACGTGATTTTCTCACCGAACATGATCCAGTAGACTTGGACCCTACATCAAGAAATAAAGGAGGAGGCCACGAGGTAGGGGACGTGCCTACCCCCAAGAGGGCCCTCCACCCTCGTGGGCCCCATGTTGCTCCACCAAGGTACTCCTTCCTCCTATATATACCTACGTACCCCCAAACGATCAGATACGGAGGCGAAAACCCTAATTCCACCGCTGGAACTTTCTGTATCCACGAGATCCCATCTTGGGGCATGTTCCGGAGTTCCGCCCGAGGGGGCATCCATCACGGAAGGCTTCTACATCAACACCATAGCCTCTCCGATGAAGTGTGAGTAGTTTACCTCAGACCTTCGGGTCCATAGTTATTAGCTAGATGGCTTCTTCTCTCTTTTTGGATCTCAATACAAAGTTCTCCCCCTCTCTTGTGGAGATCTATTCGATGTAATCTTCTTTTTGCAGTGTGTTTGTTGAGACGGTGAATTGTGGGTTTATAATCAAGATTATCTATGAACAATATTTGAATCTTCTCTAAATTCTTTTATGTATGATTGGTTATCTTTGCAAGTCTCTTCGAATTATCGGTTTGGTTTGGCCTACTAGATTGATCTTTCTTGCAATGGGAGAAATGCTTAGCTTTGGGTTCAATCTTGCGGTGTCATTTCCCAGTGACAGTAGGGGCAGCAAGGCATGTATTGTATTGTTGCCATCGAGGATAACAAGATGGGGTTTTTATCATATTGCATGAATTTATCCCTCTACATCATGTCATCTTGCTTAAGGCGTTACTCTGTTTTCATGAACTTAATACTCTAGATGCATGCTGGATAGCGTTCGATGAGTGGAGTAATAGTAGTAGACGCAGGCAGGAGTCGGTCTACTTGTCTCGAACGTGATGCCTATATACATGATCATACCTAGATATTCTCATAACTATGCTCAATTCTGTCAAATGCTCAACAGTAATTCATTCACCCAGCGTAAAATACTTATGCTCTTGAGAGAGGCCACTAGTGAGACCAATGGCCCCCGGGTCTATCTTTATCATATTAATCTTCCAATACGTAGTTATTTCCTTTGCTTTTTACTTTGCTTTTATTTTACTTTGCATCTTTATCACAAAAATACCAAAAATATTATCTTATCATATCTATCAGATCTCACTCTTGTAAGTGACCGTGAAGGGATTGACAACCCCTTATCGCGTTGGTTGCGGGGAGTTATTTGTTTTGTGCAGGTATGAGGGACTCGCGCGTAGCCTCCTACTGGATTGATACCTTGGTTCTCAAAAACTGAGGGAAATACTTACGCTACTTTGCTGCATAATCCTTTCCTTTTCAAGGAAATCCGACGCAGTGCTCAAGAGGTAGCAAGAAGATTTCTGGCGCCGTTGCCGGGGAGTCTACGCAAAAGTCAACATACCAAGTACCCATCACATACCCTTATCTCCCTAATTACATTATTTGCTATTTTCCTCTCGTTTTACCTTCCCCCACTTCACCCTTGCCGTTTTATTCGCCCTCTCTCTCTATCCTCCCTCTCTCTATCTATTTGCCTCTCTTTCGTTTGCCTGTCGTTATGGCGAGTCCTCTTTCTTCTCCGTTGTCTCCCGAGAATGAAGTTCTAAATTTTAAGCAAAGGGAGGGAGAAAATCTAAAAGACGCTTGGTATAGAATTTGCAATGCTCAAAATAGATCTACCAGGAAGCAATCTACTTCCGTTCTTCTTCGCAATTTTTATGTTGGCGTTGCTCCTTGGTACAGATGTGTCCTTGATACCATTACCGGAGGGAATTTCTTGGGTAGCCACACTTTTCATTATTATAATGCTATGATAGATTTATTTGGCTCACCACCCCTTTTGGTTAATGGAACTACGTTAACTTTGGAGCATGTAATGCAAAAACTTGAAATTATTGAAAATAAAGTTGCTACCATTGAGTTTATTGAAAATTTCGATAAAAATATCCACAACCAAATTAACCAATATGGATCTAAAGTAGGAGTAACTTTGAAAAATATTAAAGAGAAGGAACCTATAGTTAATGAAAGAATAAATCATGATTCCACTAGAATTGATAAACTTGAGGGTATCATTACCAACTTGGGACCGCTTTTTCTTCCGTAAAGAATACTCCAAGTCCTCCAACTAAAATTGCCAAGCTCATGTATGTTCCTAAAAATAAAGGTGAATCCTCTAGCAAAGAAACTGCGGATCTCAAATCTGTAAGTATTCATCCTAATCTTTTTGCTGTTATTAAGGAACCATTTGTTACAAATAAATTTTTTGATCTTGTGCCTAAAAGTTTGATCTTGTGCCTAAGGATGGTAGATGCCTCATTGAAGAATTACCAACCAAAGATAGCAATACCTAGATCTATCCTTGCTTTTTATGCCTAGCTAGGGGCGTTAAACGATAGCGCTTGTTGGGAGGCAACCCAATTTTATTTTTATTCCTTGCCTTTTGCTCCTGTTTAGTAATACATAATTTATCTATCCTCTGTTTTGGTTGTGTTTGTTGTGTTTAATTAGTGATTGTGCCAAGTAGAACCGTTGGGAAGACTTGGGGAAAGTCTTGATATCTTGCTGTAAAAAACAGAAGCTTTAGCGCTCACGAGAACTGCTGCCGTTTTTATTTGGAAAGTTCTATTTAGTTAATTAATTTTGCAGATGATTAATAGATAAATTCTTCACGTCCAGCAATTTATTTTAGAATTTTTGGGGTTCCAGATCTTGCGCTAGCTATAGATTACTACAGACTATTCTGTTTTTGACAGATTCTGTTTTTCATGTGTTGTTTGCTTATTTTGATGAATCTATGCCTAGTAAAATAGTTTATAAACCATAGAGAAGTTGGAATACAGTAGGTTAAACACCAATATAAATAAATAATGAGTTCATTACAGTACCTTGAAGTGGTCTTTTGTCTTCTTTCGCTAACGGAGCTCACGAGATTTTCTACTTTAAGTTTTGTGTTGTGAAGTTTTCAAGTTTTGGGTAAAGATTTTGATGGATTATGGAACAAGGAGTGGCAAGAGCCTAAGCTTGGGGATGCCCATGGCACCCCCAAGATAATCTAAGGACACCTAAAAGCCAAAGCTTGGGGATGCCCCGGAAGGCATCCCCTATTTCGTCTACTTCTATCGGTAACTTTACTTGGAGCTATATTTTTATTCACCACATGATATGTGTTTTGCTCGGAGCGTCTTGTATGATTTGAGTCTTTGATTTTTAGTTTACCACAATCATCCTTGCTGTACACACCTTTTCAGAGAGCCATACATGATTTGCAATTTGTTAGACTATTCTATGTGCTTCGTTTATATCATTTGAGTTATATAGTTTTGCTCTAGTACTTCACTTATATTTTTTAGAGCACGGTGGTAGAATCGTTTTATAGAAACTATTGATCTCTCATTCTTCACTTATATTATTTTGAGAGTCTGAAATAGCATGGTAATTTGCTTAAATTATCCTAATATGCTTGGTATTCAAGAATAGTAAAAAACTTTCTTATGAGTGTGTTGAATGCTATGAGAAGTTTGATGCTTGATAATTGTTTTGAGATATGAAGATGGTGATATTAAAGTTGTGCTAGTTGAGTAGTTGTGAATTTGTGAAATACTTGTGTTAAAGTTTCTGATTCCTGTAGCATGCACGTATGGTGAACCATTATGTGATGAAGTCGGAGCATGATTTATTTTTTTGATTGTCTTCCTTATGAGTGGCGGTCGGGGACGAGCGATGGTCTTTTCCTACCAATCTATCCCCCTAGGAGCATGCACTTAATACTTTGCTTTGATAACTTGTAGATTTTTGCAATAAGTATATGAGTTGTTTATGACTAATCTTGAGTCCATGGATTACATGCACTTTTCTTCCTTCCACCATTGCCAGCCTCTCTAATACCGCGCACCTTTCGCCGGTATCATACACCCACCATATACCTTCCTCAAAACAGCCACCATACCTACCTATTATGACATTTCTATAGCCATTCCGAGATATATTGCCATGCAACTTTCCACCGTTCCGTTTATTATGACACCCTCCATCATTGTCATATTGCTTAGCATGATCATGTAGTTGACATCGTATTTGTGGAAAAGCCACCATTCATAATTCTTTCATACATGTCACTCTTGATTCATTGCATATCCCGGTACACCGCCGGAGGCATTCATATAGAGTCATATTTTGTTCTAAGTATCGAGTTGTAATTGTTGAGTTGTAAGAAAATAAAAGTGTGATGATCGTCATTATTGGAGCATTGTCCCAGTGAGGAAAGGATTATGGATACTATGATTCCCCCACAAGTCGGGATGAGACTCCGGACGAAAAAAGGCCAAAAAAGAGAAAACGCCCAAATAAAAAAATGAGAGAAAAAAAGAGAAGGGACAATGTTACTATCCTTTACCACACTTGAGCTTCAAAGTAGCACCATGATATTCATGATAGAGAGTCTCTAATTTCGTCACTTTCATATACTAGTGGGAATTTTTCATTATAGAACTTGGGTTGTATATTCCAATGATGGGCTTCCTCAAAATGCCCTAGGTCTTCATTAGCAAGCAAGTTGGATGCACACCCACGTAGTTTCTTTTGTTGAGCTTTCATATACTTATAGCTCTAGTGCATCCAATGCATGGCAATCCCTACTCACTCACATTGATATCTATTGATGGGCATCTCCATAGCCCGTTGATACGCCTAGTTGATGTGAGACTATCTTCTCCCTTTTTGTCTTCTCCACAACCACCATTCTATTCCACATATAGTGCTATATCCATGGCTCACGCTCATGTATTGTGTGAAGATTGAAAAAGTTTGAGAATGTCAAAAGTATGAAATAATTGCTTGGCTTGTCATCGGGGTTGTGCATGATTTAAATACTTTGTGTGGTGAAGATAGAGCATAGCCAGACTATATGATTTTGTAGGGATAACTTTCTTTGGCCATGTTATTTTGAGAAGACATGATTGCTTTGTTAGTATGCTTGAAATATTATTATTTTTATGTCAATATTAAACTTTTATCTTGAATCTTTCGGATCTGAATATTCATACCACAATTAAGAAGAATTACATTAAAATTATGCCAAGTAGCACTTCACATCAAAAATTATCTTTTTATCATTTACCTACTCGAGGACGAGCAGGAATTAAGCTTGGGGATGCTTGATACGTCTCCAACGTATCTATAATTTTTGATTGCTCCATGCTATATTATCTACTGTTTTGGACTATATTGGGCTTTATTTTCTACTTTTATATTATTTTTGGGACTAACCTATTAACCGGAGGCCCAACCTAGAATTGCTGTTTTTTTGCCTATTTCAGTGTTTCGAAGAAATAGAATATCAAACGGAGTCCAAACGGAATAAAATCTTCGGGAACGTGATTTTCTCACCGAACGTGATCCAGGAGACTTGGACCCTGCTCCAAGAAACAAAAGAGGCGGTCACGAGGGTGGGGGTGCCCCCCTAGGTCGCGCCCCTGCCTCATGGGCCCCTCGGTGCTCCACCAACGTACTCCTTCCTCCTATATATACACACGTACCCCCAAACGATCAGAACATGAGTCAAAAACCTAATTCCACCGCCGCAACTTTCTGTATCCACGAGATCCCATCTTGGGGCCTATTCCGGAGCTCCGCCGGAAGAGGGCCGTCATCATGGAGGGCTTCTACATCATCCTAGCCCCTTCGATGAAGTGCGAGTAGTTTACCTCAGACCTTCGGGTCCATAGTTAGTAGCTAGATGGCTTCTTCTCTCTCTTTGAATCTCAATACAAAGTTCTCCCCCTCTCTTGTGGAGATCTATTCGATGTAATCTTCTTTTTGTGGTGTGTTTGTTGAGACCGATGAATTGTGGGTTTATGATCAAGTCTATCTATGGATAATATTTGAATCTTCTCTGAATTCTATTATGTATGATTAGTTATCTTTGCAAGTCTCTTCGAATTATCTGTTTGGTTTGGCCAACTAGATTGGTAGTTCTTGCCATGGGAGAAGTGCTTAGCTTTGGGTTCGATCTTACGGTGTCCTTTCCCAGTGACAGAAGGGGCAGCAAGGCACGTATTGCATCGTTGCCATCGAGGAAAACAAGATGGGGTTTATTTCATATTGCATGAATTTATCTCTCTACATCATGTCATCTTGCTTAAGGCGTTAATCTGTTTTAACTTAATACTCTAGATGCATGCTGGATAGCGGTCAATGAGTGGAGTAATAGTAGTAGATGCAGAATCGTTTCGATCTACTTGTCACGGACGTGATGCCTATATACATGATCATGCCTAGATATTCTCATAACTATGCTCAATTCTATCAATTGCTCAACAGTAATTTGTTCACCCACCGTAGAATACTTATGCTCTTGAGAGAAGCCACTAGTGAAACCTATGGCCCCCGGGTCTATTCTCATCATATCAATCTCCATCACTTTAATCTTACTTTGCTTTTACTTTTTACTTTGCATCTTTATACCAAAAATACCAAAAATATTATATCTATCATATCTCACTCTCGTAAGTGACCGTGAAGGGATTGACAACCCCTAATCGCGTTGGTTGCGAGTAGCTATTGCTTTGTGTAGGTATGAGGGTCTTCAGCGTAGCCTCCTACTGGATTGATACCTTGGTTCTCAAAAACTGAGGGAAATACTTACGCTACTCTGTTGCATCATCCCTTCATCTTCGGGGAAAACCAACGCAAGCTCAAGACGTAGCAAGAAGGATTTCTAGCGCCGTTGTCGGGGAGTCTATGCAAAAAGTCAACATACCAAGTGCCCATCACAATCCCTATCTCTCGCATTACATTATTTGCCATTTGCCTCTTGTTTTCCTCTCCCCCCTATTCACCCTTCCCATTTTATTCACCCTCTCTCTCTATCCTCCCTCTCTATTTGCCTCTTCTTGCCCGCTTGCTTTTTGTTTGCTCGTGTGTTAGATTGCTTGTTTGTCGCGATGTCTCAAGATACTACCAAATTGTGTGACTTCACCAATACCAATAATAATGATTTCCTTAGCACTCCGATTGCTCCTCTTACCGATGCTGAATATTGTGAAATTAATGCTGCTTTGTTGAATCTTGTTATGAAAGATCAATTCACCGGCCTTCCTAGTGAAGATGCTGCTACTCATCTGAATAGCTTCGTTGCTTTATGTGATATGCAAAAGAAAAAAGATGTCAATAATGATGTCGTTAAATTGAAGCTATTTCCTTTTTCGCTTAGAGATCGTGCTAAAGCTTGGCTTTCGTCTTTGCCTAAAAATAGTATTGATTCATGGAACAAGTGCAAAGATGCTTTTATCTCTAAGTATTTTCCTCCCGCTAAGATCATCTCTGTTAGAAACGATATTATGAACTTTAAACAACTTGATCATGAACATGTTGCACAAGCTTGGGAGAGAATGAAATTAATGATATGTAATTGCCCTACTCATGTGTAACGCCCTCGATGCGGCTATATCTCCCATGTGTCGAAGCACGACTTAGAGGCATAACCGCATTGAAAGCAATGTCGCAAGTGAGGTAATCTTCACACAACCCATGTAATACATAAGGGAAAGAGATACATAGTTGGCTTACAATCGCCACTTCACACAATTACATGAATAAAGCATTACATCAACTAGATACAATCAAGGTCCGACTACGGAACCGAAATAAAAGAAGACTACCCCAAATGCCACACAGATCCCCGATCGTCCCAACTGGGCTCCACTACTGATCAACTAGAAAACGAAACAACATAAAGAACACGATCTTCATAGAGCTCCTCCTTGAGCTTGGTTGCGTCATCTGCACGGTTCAACGACACCTGCAAGCTGGTTTTGGAAGTATCTATGAGTCACGGGGACTCAGCAATCTCACACCCTCGCGATCAAGACTTTTTAAGCTTATAGGAAGGGTAAAAGGTATGAGGTGGAGCTGCAGCAAGTGACTAGCATATTTTGGTGGCTAACATATACGCAAAAGAGAGCGAGAAGAGAAGGCAAAGCACGGTCGAGAAACTATGATCAAGAAGTGATCCTAGAACAACCTACGTCAAGCATAACTCCAACACCGTGTTCACTTCCCGGACCCCGCCGAGAAGAGACCATCACGGTTACACACGCGGTTGGTGCATTTTAATTAAGATAAACTTCAGGTTTTCTACAACCAGACATTAACAAATTCCCATCTGGCCATAACCGCAGGCACGGCTTTCAAAAGATCAATCCCTACAGGGGTGTCCCAACTTAGACCATCACAAGCTCTCACGGTCAACGAAGGATATTCCTTCTCCCAAGACAATCCGATCAGACTCGGCATCCCGGTTACAAGACATCCTTGACAATGGTAAAACAAGTCCAGCAAAGCCGCCCGAATGTGCCGACAAATCCTGATAGGAGCTGCACATATCTCGTTCTCAGGGCACACTCAGATGAGACTAGCTATGAGTAAAACCAACCCTCAAGTTTCCCCGAGGTGGCCCCGCAGGCAGCTTAGTTCAGACCAACACTTGAGAAGCACTGGCCGGGGGGGGGGGGGGGGTTAAAATAAAGATGACCCTTGAGCCGCCCGACTCAAGGGAAAGAAAAGGCTAGGTGGCGAATGGTAAAACCAATGTTGGGCCATGCTGGAGGAGTTTTATTCAAGGCGAACTGTCAAGGTGTTTCCATTATAACCCAACCGTGTAAGGAACGCAAAATCCGGGAACATAACACCGATATGACGGAAACTAAGGTGGCAAGAGTGGAACAAAACGCCAGGCATAAGGCCGAGCCTTCCACCCTTTACCAAGTATATAGATGCATTAATTAAATAAGAGATATTGTGATATCCCAACAAAATATCCATGTTCCAACAAGGAACAAACTCCAATCTTCACCTGCAACTAACAACGCTATAAGAGGGGTTGAGCAAAGTGGTAACATAGCCAAACAACGGTTTGCTAGGACAAGGTGGGTTAGAGGCTTGGTTTAACAATAAGGGAGGCATGATATAGCAAGTGGTAGGTATCGCAGCATAGGCATAGCAAAAGAGCGAGCATCTAGCAAGCAAAGATAGAAGTGATTTCGAGGGTATGGTCATCTTGCCTGAAATCCCGCAAGGAAGAAGAACGAGTCCATGAAGAAGACAAACAGACGTAGTCGAACGGGTCCTCACAAACGCGATGTTAACGGAACCAACCCGAAGAAGTAACACTGGAAAGAAGCACACACAACATAGTAAACAACCAACACACGAACATGGTATGATATGCGGTATGCGGCATGTGATGCATATGCATGATTTTCAAAGCAATGATTGAACTTGACCTCAACATGGAAATCCAAGAGTGCCACTAGAAAGAGGAGTTGATGTTGGTCGAAATCGATATAAAGATCACCGGAATCGGATGCACGGTTTGGAAATGGCAAGCAAAACATATATGGCACCGGTCTGCGATAAACAACAAGTAGCCTTCTAAATGCATCAAGGACAACATGCTACAGCACTCCAACATAGCAACAAAATAGATAGCAAGGATCCACTCATGATGCTTGACAAAAGATGAACACTGAGCTACGGCTAATTCACTCCATAGCAGGTTCAAACAGGCATGGCAAAAGTGCAAATGATAACAGGTTTCACACTTCGCGAAATTAACACAAGTTTGGAATTTATCATCAGGACGCAATCTTTGGAGCATGAAAACTACCTGCTACAGGAACATATCATGGCAAAGAAAGGCATGGCATGAAGCTACTCTAAGCATATAGCAAAAGTCCCTTAGTGACCATGAGCCAAAAGGGATCAGAAAGTACAATTGCAAGCATGTGAACATAGCAAAAACATAAACAGATTCATACTTGGTGAAAACTGGAGCATGCAAAACAGTTAACAAGTAGGCATGTTTACGAGCTCGATGCACTCACTATAGAGAATGGCATGACAATCTAAGCATACACCCATGAAGAAGACATGGCATAGAAGCTAGACATGGAAAGAACAACAACATAGCATGCACGGATCAATAGCAACATCCTCAGCAAAATCGCTAATCATGTCAACAATCTGTTAGGATTATTTTCTAGCAAAAGTAGAGCTCGATTGACTCAAGCTAGGGTGCTCCGTAAATGCAAACAAAGACATGGATGGATAGATCACCACAATATTAACAAAACATCCTTACCGATCATCCTCAAAAGAGGCATGGATCACTAGGAAACAACATGAACATATGGCATAAAACTATATCAGGACAAGGACTTAGTGAAATTCTAAGTCCCTGAAATCAGCATCATTGAGTAAGCTACTTTCCATGCTTGTGCTAGTCACCACAAAGATCACAAAGATACATGGCATACACCTCTGTAAAGATGCCATGGCATTCTTCAAAACATATGTAGAGCTCAGGATCATAGCATGCACACATTAATTATGGCAAAAATGACAAAAGTACAAATGCTGAAACAGATCTGAAACTATCATCACATAGCCCTCTTCCAACAGCATTTTGGGCATCAAGATGAGCTCAAATGAAAATGATGCAATGAGATGAAATGATGTACTCTTCGAGACGAACATTTTGATATGCTACACGCACGAATCGGAGCTATGCTGACAGAGTTATGACACGATGAAAAATGCATAAAATAACTGGAATCTGGGGACTAGCCGAAATTATACCTCCGTGAAAAGTCAACGCGGGATGAGGATATCCGGGACGGGAGATCCAGGGACGGGCGCGGGCGTTTGGATCGGCAAGGTGGTGGATCCGATCCTGATCCGCGGAGGAAAGGGCCGGCTAGGGTTCCGGCGACGCACGCCAGCGCGGCTGTCGGAGCATGCAACGGCGACGGAGAGGCGGCAGGGAGGACGGCGACGAGCCGTGGCGGCGCGGGGACGGCAGCGCAGCAGGGCGGCGGCGCACGAGCAGGCGACGGCGGGGGCGCGCGCGGCGGGGCGGAGGAGCTGCGGCGCGGCGGCTGGGTCCGGCGAGGGCGAACGGGCGGCGGCGCATCGGGGCGTGGGAGCGCGCGACGATGGTCAGCGGTTGGCGGCGGCGGCGAACGGCAGACGCGGGCGGCGCAGATCTCGGGCGGCGGCGCGAGGCACGACCCGGGGGCGCGGTGGAGAGAGAGGCCTGACGGCGGTGACGTGGCGAGGTGGGATTGGTCCGGTGCGGCGGCTGGACATGTCCGGATGGAGGAATATTTGTCCGGTGGCGCGAGGACGAAGGGATCTAGGGTTAGGGGCGAAATAGACCCGGGATTCAAATGGAGGGATCTATTTATAGAGGTAGAGGGAGCTAGGAGAGTCCAAATGAGGTGCGGTTTGCGGGCACGCGATCGTGATCGAATGCTCTAGATGATGGAACAGGTTTAGGTGGGTTTTGGGCCACTTTGGAGGGGTGTTGGGCTGCAACACACACGAGGCCTTTTCGTTCCCTCGGTTAACCATTGGAGTATCAAACGAAGTCCAAATGGTACGAAACTTGACAGGCGGTCTACCGGTAGTAAACCGAGGCCGCTTGGCAAGTCTCGGTCCAATCCGAGAATATTTAACACCCGCAAACGAAAAGAGGTAGAAAGGGACACCGGGTGATATATCAGCGCCGGATTGCAAAACGGACAACGGAGAAAATGCTCGGATGTATGAGACGAACATGTATGCAAATGAAATGCACATGATGACATGATATGAGATGCATGATACGCAAGCAATGACAAGACAATAGCAGCGAATAACTGGAGGACACCTGGCACATCGGTCTCGAGGCGTTACATCATTGTTTGAATTTGTGGATGATCATACAAATTTTTTATGCCGGATTGAATTTTGCTTCTAGAAGTCTTTTAGATTCGGCCGCGGGAGGCACTTTTATGGAAATCACTTTAGGATATGCTACTAAACTCCTAGATAATATTATGGTTAATTATTCTGAATGGCATACTGAAAGATCTTCTAATAAAAAGGTGCATGCGGTAGAAGAAATTAATGTGTTGAGTGGAAAGATGGATGAACTTATGAAATTATTTTCTACTAAGAGTGTTTCTTATGATCCTAATGATATGCCTTGTCTACTTTGATTGAGAATAACAATGAATCTATGGATGTGAATTTTGTTGGTAGGAATAATTTTGGTAACAACGCTTATAGAGGGAATTTTAATCCTGGGCCATATCCTACTAATCCTTCTAATAATTATGGGAATTCCTACAACAACTCTTATGGAAATTATAATAAGATGCCCTCTGAATTTGAGAATAGTGTTAAGGAATTTATGAATTAACAAAAGAATTTTAATGCTTTGCTTGAGGAGAACTTTCTTAAAGTTGATGATTTGGCTAGAAACATTGATAGAATTTCTCTTGAGGTTGATTATTTAAAGCTTAGATATATTCCTCCTAAGCATGATATCAATGAGTGTCTCAAATCCATGAGAATTTCCATTGATGAGTGCAAGGAAAGAACGCTAGGATGCGTGCTTCCAAAGATGCCTTTATTAAAGCGTGTTCCTCCAATTCCTATGAAAATCAAGATGAAGATCTAAAAGTAATTGATGTGTCCCCTATTAAATCTTTGTTTTTCAATATGAATCTTGATGAAACTGAATATGATCTTCCTTTACCTAGAAGGCGTTCTAAAAATTCGGAGTATGTAGATCTTAATGATGAAACTGATGAAAGCGGGATTGAAAGAAATAAAAATCTAGATGTTGCTAAACCCACTATATTGGATTTCAAGGAATTTAATTATGAAAGTTGCTCTTTAATTGATTGTATTTCCTTGTTGCAATCCGTGCTAAATTCTCCACATGTTTATAGTCAAAATAAAACCTTCACCGAACATATTGTTGATGCCTTGATGCAATCTTATGAAGAAAAACTTGAGTTGAAAGTTTCTATCCCTAGAAAACTCTATGATGAGTGGGAACCAACTATTAAAATTAAAATTAAAGATCATGAGTTTTATGCTTTGTGTGATTTGGGTGCTAGTGTCTCTACTATTCCCAAGACTTTGTGTGATTTACTAGGTTTCCGCGATTTTGATGATTGCTCTCTAAACTTGCATCTTGCGGATTACACTATTAAGAAAACTATGGGAAGGATTAATGATGTTCTTATTGTTGCAAATAGGAATTATGTGCCCGTAGATTTCATTGTTCTTGATATAGATAGTAATCCTTCTTGCCCTATGATTCTTGGTAGACCTTTCCTTAGAACGGTTGGTGCGGTTATTGATATGAAGGAAGGGAGTATTAGATTTCAATTTCCATTAAAAAAGGGCATGGAAAACTTTCCTAGAAAGAAAATAAAATTACCATATGAAACTATCATGAGAGCCACTTTTGGATTGCCTACCAAAGATGGCAATACCTAGATCTATCCTCGCTTTTATGCCTAGCTAGGGGCATTAAACGATAGCGCTTGTTGGGAGGCAACCCAATTTTTTTTATTCCTTGCTTTTTTCTCCTGTTTAGTAATAAATAAATTATTTAGCCTCTGTTTTGGTTGTATTTTTTGTGTTTAATTAGTGTTTGTGCCAAGTAGATCCGTTGGGAAGACTTCGGGAAAGTCTTGTTGAACTTGCTGTAAAAAACAGAAACTTTAGTGCTCACGAGAACTGCTGTAATTTTTATTTGAAGAGTGCTATTTAGTTAATTCTTTTTGCATATGATTAATAGATACATTCCTCACGTCCAGCAATTTATTTTAGAATTTTTGGGTTCCAGATCTTGCGCTAGCTACAGATTACTACAGACTGGTCTGTTTTTGACAGATTCTGTTTTTCGTGTGTTGTTTACTCATTTTTATGAATCTATGGTTAGTAAAATAGTTTATAATCCATAGAGAAGTTGGAATACAGTAGTTTTAACACCAATATAAATAAATAATGAGTTCATTACAGTACCTTGAAGTGGTCTTTCGTTTTCTTTCGCTAACGGAGCTCACGAGTTTTTCTATTTTGAGTTTTGTGTTGTGAAGTTTTCAAGTTTTGGGTGAATTCTTTTGATGGATTATGGAACAAGGAGTGGCAAGAGCCTAAGCTTGGGGATGCCCATGGCACCCCCAATATAATCCAAGGACACCAAGAAGTCAAAGCTTGGGGATGCCCCGGGAGGCATCCCCTCTTTCGTCCACTTCCTTCGGTAATTTACTTGGAGCTATATTTTTATTCACCAACATGATATGTGTTTTGGTTGGAGCGTCTTGTATTATTTGTGTATTTGTGTCTTAGTATGACACAATCATCCTTGCTGTACACACATTTTGAGAGAGCACATGAATTAAAATTTGATAGAATACTCTATGTGCTTCACTTATTTCTTTTGAGCTATGTAGTTTTGCTCTATGTGCTTCACTTATATCTTTTGAGCTAAGTAGTTTTGCTCTATGTGCTTCACTTATATATTTTGAGCTAGATAATTTTTCTCTATGTGCTTCACTTATATCTTTTGAGCATTATAATTTTGCTCTATGTGCTTCACTTAGATCTTTTAGAGCAAGGTGGTGGATTTGTTTTAAAGAAACTATTGATCTCTGATGCTTCACTTAAATTATTTTGAGAGTCTCTTAATAGCATGGTAATTTTATTAATAATAATATGCTTTGTATTCAAGATTTGTGAAACTTTCTTTTGGGTGCGTTGAATACTAAGAAAAGATTGAAGCTTGATAATTGTTTTGACATATGGATGTGATAATATTAAAGTCATGCTAGTTGAGTAGTTGTGAATTTAAAGAATACTTGTGTTAAAGTTTGTGATTCCCGTAGCATGCACGTATGGTGAACCGTTATGTGATGAAGTCGGAGCATGATTTATTTATTTATTGTCTTCCTTATGAGTGGCGGTCGGGGACGAGCGATGGTCTTTTCCTACCAATCTATCCCCCTAGGATCATGTGTGTAATACTTTGCTTTGATAACTTCTAGATTTTTGCAATAAGTATATGGGTTCTTTATGACTAATGTTGAGTCCATGGATTATACGCACTCTCACCCTTCCACCTTTGCTAGCCTCTCTAATACCGCGCACCTTTCGCCAGTATCATACACCTACCATATACCTTCCTCAAAACAGCCACCATACCTACCTATTTTGGCATTTCCATAGCCATTCCAAGATATATTGCCATGCAACTTTCCACCATCTTGTTCATCATGACACATTCATCATTGTCATATTGCTTAGCATGATCATGTAGCTGACATAGTATTTGTGGCAAAGCCACCGTTCATAATTTCTTCATACTTGTCACTCTTGATTCATTTCTTATCCTGGTACACCGCTGGAGGCATCCATATAGAGTCATACTTTGTTTTAGAATCGAGTTGTAATCATTGAGTTGTAAATAAATAAAAGTGTGATGATCATCATTTAATAGAGCATTGTTCCAAATAAAAAAAGAGAAAGGCCAAAGAAAAAAAAAGAAGGCCAAAAAAGGGGCAATGCTACTATCCTTTTTCCACACTTGTGCTTCAAAGTAGCACCATGGTATAGCGAGTCTCATATATTGTGCTTCAAAGTAGCACCATGTTCTTCATATAGAGAGTCTCATATGTACTCACTTCCATATACTAGTGGGAATTTTTCATTATAGAACTTGGCTTGCATATTCCAATGATGGGCTTCCTCAAAATTGCCCTAGGTCTTCGTGAGCAAGCAAGTTGGATGCACACCCACTTAGTTTCTTTTGTTGAGCTTTCATACATTTATAGCTCTAGTGCATCCGTTGCATGGCAATCCCTACTCACTCACATTGATATCTATTGATGGGCATCTCCATAGCCCGTTGATACGCCTAGTTGATGTGAGACTATCTTCCCCTCCTTTTTGTCTTCTTCACAACCACCCTTCTATTCCACCTATAGTGCTATATCCATGGCTCACGTTCATGTATTGCGTGAAGATTGAAAAAGTTTTGAAAAAGTTAGAGTATGAAACAATTACTTGGCTTGTCATCGGGGTTGTGCATGATTTAAATACTTTGTGTGGTGAAGATGGAGCATAGCCAGCCTATATGATTTTTTAGGGATAATTTTCTTTGGCCATGTTATTTTGAGAAGACATAATTGCTTTGTTAGTATGCTTGAAGTATTATTATTTTTATGTCAATATAAACTTTTGTCTTGAATCTTTCTAATCGGAATACTCATACCACAATTAAGAAGTTTTGCATTGAAATTATGCCAAGTAGCACTCCGCATCAAAAATTCTCTTTTTATCATTTACCTACTCGAGGACGAGCAAGAATTAAGCTTGGGGATGCCTGATACGTCTCCAACGTATCTATAATTTTTGATTGCTCCATGCTATATTATATACTGTTTTGGACTATATTGGGCTTTATTTTCCACTTTTATATTATTTTTGGGACTAACCTATTAACCCGAGGCCCAACCCAGAATTGATGTTTTTTTTGCCTATTTCAGCGTTTCGAAGAAACAGAATATCAAACGGAGTCCAAACGGAATAAAATCTTTGGGAATGTGATTTCCTCACCGAACGTGATCCAGGAGACTTGGACCTTGCTCCAAGAAACAAAAGAGGCGGTCACGAGGGTGGGGGGCGCCCCCCTAGGGCACGCCCCCTGCCTCGTGGGCCCCTCGGTGCTCCACCGACGTACTCCTTCCTCCTATATATACACACGTACCCCCAAACGATCAGAGTAGGAGACAAAAACCTAATTCCACTGCCGCAACTTTCTGTATCCATGAGATGCCATCTCGGGGCCTGTTCCGGAGCTCCGCCGGAAGAGGGACGTCATCACGGAGGGCTTCTACATCATCCTGGCCCCTCCGACGAAGTGTGAGTAGTTTACCTCGGGCCTTCGGGTCCATAGTTAGTAGCTAGATGGCTTCTTCTCTCTCTTTGAATCTCAATACAAAGTTCTCCCCCTCTCTTGTGGAGATCTATTCGATGTAATCTTCTTTTTGCGGTGTGTTTGTTGAGACTGATGAATTGTGGGTTTATGATCAAATCTATCTATGAATATTGTTTGAATCTTCTCTGAATTCTTTTATGTATGATTGGTTATCTTTGCAACTCTCTTCGAATTATCCGTTTGGTTTGGCCAACTAGATTGGTAGTTCTTGCCATGGGAGAAGTGCTTAGCTTTGGGTTCGATCTTACGGTGTCCTTTCCCAGTGATAGAAGGGGCAGCAAGGCACGTATTGCATCGTTGCCATCGAGGATAAGAAGATGGGGTTTATTTCATATTGCATGTATTTATCTCTCTACATCATGTCATCTTGCTTAAGGCATTACTCTGTTTTTAACTTAATACTCTAGATGCATGCTGGATAGCGGTCGATGAGTGGAGTAATAGTAGTAGATGCAGAAACGTTTCGATCTGCTTATCACGGACGTGATGCCTATATACATGATCATGCCTAGATATTCTCATAACTATGCTCAGTTCTGTCAATTGCTCAACAGTAATTTGTTCACCCACCGTACAATACTTATGCTCTTGAGAGAAGCCACTAGTGAAACCTATGGCCCCGGGGTCTATTGTCATCATATCAATCTCCATCACTTTAATCTTGCTTTGCTTTTTTACTTTGCATTTACTTTTTACTTTGCATCTTTATACCAAAAATACCAAAAATATTATATCTATCAGATCTCACTCTCGTAAGTGACCGTGAAGGGATTGACAACCCCTAATCGCGTTGGTTGCGAGTAGCTATCGCTTTGTGCAGGTATGAGGGACTTGAGCATGGCCTCCTACTGGATTGATACCTTGGTTCTCAAAAACTGAGGGAAATACTTATGCTACTGTGCTGCATCATCCCTTCCTCTTCGGGGAAAACCAACGCAAGCTCAAGACGTAGCACAGATCGCCGCGGAGCAAGAGGCGCGGCTGGACTCATACCGCTCCTCCCGCGAGGGCCGCCTCGAGCGCTAGCGGTAGCACATGCGGGTGGCGGAGGCTGCGCCCGTTGTCGGTGTCAAAACCGGCGGATCTCGGGTAGGGGGTCCCGAACTGTGCGTTTAGGCCGGATGGTAATAGGAGGCAAGGAACACGATGTTTTACCCAGGTTCGGGCCCTCTTGATGGAGGTAAAACCCTACGTCCTGCTTGATTAATATTGATGATATGGGTAGTACAAGAGTAGATCTACCACGAGATCAAGGAGGCTAAATCCTAGAAGCTAGCCTACGGTATGATTGTTGTATATGGAGTTGATTATCTTCCCCTACGGACTAAAACCCTCCGGTTTATATAGACACCGGATAGGGTTAGGGTTACATAGAGTCAGTTACAATGGTAGGAGATCTTGAATATCCGCATCGCCAAGCTTGCCTTCCACGCCAAGGAAAGTCCCATCCGGACACGGGACGTAGTCTTCAATTTTGTATCTTCATAGTCCAGGAGTCTAACTGAAGGTATAGTCCGGCTACCCGAACACCCCGTAATCCAGGACTCCCTCAGTAGCCCCTGAACCAGGCTTCAATGACGACGAGTCCGGCACGCAAATTGTCTTCGGCATTGCAAGGCGGGTTCCACCTCCAAGTCCTTCATAGAAGATTGTAAACACCAAGAGTAGTGTCCGGTTCTGCAAAATAAGCTTCCACATATTGCCATAGAGAGAATAATATTAACAGAAATCTAATCTGCTGACGTATTCCGCAGTGCGTCATCACACTACGGACAAGTCCTTTACTCGAATCGTCTTCACTTTTCCACCTCAGCGTGTTTTGCGAGGCGGTTTCCTTGGCACGTCTTGTCGAAGCAGAGATCGTGTACCCCCCTTTTACGGGATTCTCATCAATACGGACGCGGGTAACCCAATCATGCTCGTTAGCGTGTTATCTCGATTATAGGCGAGTCCAAAATGGTTACGGGGAGGGCTCCTGGTATTCAACCTCTTATAAAGAGACCAGGGCCTTATCCTTTTCTCCAATCCCAAAACAAGTTCGCCCGTCGCCTCGAGTTACAACACCCTAGGTTCCAGATTCCGGGCGCCTCGGACCTTCGACAATGTCCGGTTCCGACCTTCAAGGCCGATGGATGCCCTCCTCCGTCACGGAGGAGGACATGCTAAAGTTGCGAGAGGCTAAGTTCCTGGCCGGTGAAATTTGGCATAGGTTGCCTGCTCAAGGGCAGGTCATCCCCAGTCCCCAGCCCGGTGAGAGCGTGGTGTTCATGTCTCACTTCCTTCGGGGATTGGGCTTCCCAATGGATCCCTTTGTGAGGGGACTGCTGTTTTATTACGGGCTGGAATTCCACGACTTAGCTCCGGAGTCCATCCTCCATATCTCCTTGTTTATCGTTGTGTGCGAAGCGTTCCTCCGTGTTAACCCTCACTTCGGACTATGGGTCAACACCTTCAAAGTGGAGCCGAAGATGATCGAGGGACGGCACGCAGAGTGCGGAGGCGCTGTTATAAGCAAAAATGCTGATGCTCCATGGCCCGAGGGCTCTTTTCAAGAGGAGCTAGGCTTGTGGCAACGAGAGTGGTTTTATATCACCGCTCCTCGGAGCACCAAATGGGTGGCGCCTCCTGCCTTTCGCTCGGGTCCCCCACCACGGCTAGCGTCATGGGTCAACAGAGGGTTAGATTGGGGTTTTCCCAAAGACGTGCCCTTGTTACAGTGCCGAATTAAGGATCTCTTGGGTGTAGACCTCAGCCTAGTCAAGGTGACGCAGGTCATGCTGATTCGCCGAATATTGCCCGGCAAACGTCGCCCCCTTCGCCTCTGGGAGTTTAATCCAGAGGGACCGCGAGCTCTCCAGAACTTTATGGGCGCAACGCTCGCGGAGATGTATAAACTATTCTTCGGATCACAAGAGATGTGTCCGGATTCAACCGAGGACGTAGGCCTAAGCCGCAATCACCCGGATACCCAAGGAAGCTGTCAGGACCCCGATTCCAAGTCACATCGATCTAGCCGGTAACACCTCATATCACTTTGCGGCCTCACGCACGGTATCCCACGGGTGTCGCCTTACCATGGCCTGGGACCATTTGCGCCTTTTGGCTCACGTATATGATAGTGTCGCTAGCATCCATATGACAGAGAACCCGGGCAAACATGGCTAGTCGTGAATCCAAAGCAGCACTAACCTATGGGGACATGCATACATGAATCACATCGAGCGTGTCGGTCAACAGCGTGTGAATCCGAGCTATAGCACTGGGCTAACAGGACTCCGGGAACCGGGCTATAGCAGGCTAGGCAGGACTCCGGATGTCACCGCGTGACATTTCCCCGAAGGGACAGACACAGGAACGAAGTGAAACACATGCCGGCCAGTCAAGTGTCCTGAGTAGTAGTGCTGGGCTAATAGGACTCGGGGAACCCGGGCTGTAGCGGACTACTATGGCTCATGGAAGCACTAGACTACATTTCTCCATAAGAGAGACTGCCAAGGATAAACAACTAGATTGTCGGATCCCACACATACCAAGCATTTCAATCATACACACAATATGCTCGATATGTGTAAATACAACATGGCATCACAACATAACTCTACAACTCAAGTATTAATTCATTAGGTTCCGAGGAGCGAGATATTACAAGCATGGATCTCATGATCCAACATATAGAGCATACAAGCAACAGGCACATGCGGAAGCATAAATTGTCTGAGTATAGACAACTACAAATGAAGAAGGCTCAGAAGCCTGACTATCTACAAGACCCTCCCAAGGGTACAAGATCGTAGCTGAGGTAACAAGCTAAACGTTGAAGTCCACATGGAACTACTAGCGAGACTGAAGTCTCTCTACAAAATATAAAATAAGCAAACGTGAGTACAAATGTACCCAGCAAGACTTACATCAGAACTATCTACATATGCATCGGAATCAATAAAGGGGGTGGTGGAGTTTAACTGCAGCAAGCCAGCTTTGACTCAGTGGCTAACCTGAACTACGACTGAAAGCAACCCTTTTGAGGTGGCGCACACGAGTCCACAAATTCACCATTCAATACACCACTATGGATCCGCTCCCATCTCCCTACGAGAAGGCCATCCATAGCACTCACACTTATCTTGCGAGTTTTAGAGTATCCTTTTTCACTTGTCTATGAACTGTTATAGGCAACCCAGAAGTCCATTACCGCGGACACGACTATTCGACTAGATGATGTTAACCCTGCAGGGGTGTATTTCTTCACACACGCTCTCACCACTTACCGTCGTTTACACGACATGTACTCGGTAACCTTCAAGCGGAAGCCCAATGAGGGTGTTGGCCACGGCCTACCTAAACACTCAAATGTCTAGTCCAGGTTTATCGCCTATCCAGGTTCCATCCGCAGGGAGTCCGGCCGAGGTTTCCACATACGGCCCCGAACGATGTGTATAGGGTTCCGAGACACCAAACGGGCGCCCGACATGCCCGGCCACGGTGTATCTACCGCAACATAGCCCACCCCTGGGGTCAGCGCTACGCACGACTGCCAACACATATCCTATAAACACCAGAAACTAGTTGCAACTCCTGGACAGAGGACAAGGGTGATCAAGAAGCTGAGAGGGTCCATTGGTTTCGGGCCCAATGCGTGGTAGTAACTGTTTCATCGATCACAAACACAGAACTCAGTTCCTAAGAACGGTTTCAATGAGACAACCCACCATGTACTCCTACATGGCCTCTCACCGCTACCTTTACCAAATCATGTTCACACACTTAGCTCTCAACAGTAGGACATGTTTACACACCTCCGGTTCATCCCCGATGAATCAGACCTGACTCAACTCTAAGCAGTAGCAGGCATGACAAACAAGCATGAATGAGTAAGCACATCAGGGCTCAAACAACTCCTACTCATGCTAGTGGGTTTCATCTATGTACTGTGGCAATGACGGGTCATGCAAAGGAACGGGTTCAACTACCACAGCATGTACAGTTGAATCGTTGTTGTCCTAATGCAGTAAAAGAGAACAGGAGCGAGAGAGTGGGTTTGTATCGGAATGAACAAGGGATTTTTGCTTGCCTGACACTTCTGAAGATAACATTGAGTCTTCATCAGTGTCAACGATCACAGCGTCGGAGCCGCGTCTACCGAGAGGGGACATTTACTGGCAAACAAGGAGGAACACAATCAATGCGATGCAACAATATGATGCATGATCATGACATGGCAATATGCTGTTGATTGAGCTAATGCAACTAGCAACCATATTAAATGAAGTTGGTTTGAACCAAGGGTTCAAATTCAAACTCCATATGTGCTTATTTAAATGTCATTTATGCAAATTGCCCTGTACAGCAACCCTAGGTTGTTCAAACATGCATGCAATTTCCATAAACAGATTCCTTGAATTTTTCTAATAATTTTTCATATATAATTTATCTCATTTGGAGTTACGGTTTAATTTCTATGAATTTTAGAAGTTTTGGGCATTTTCTGGAATTTCCTGAATTTTTTAAAATCCAGAAAATCATTTACTGCATCAGCATTGCATCATACTAACCTCAGCAAGTGAACTGCAGCTGACCAGGTCAAACCTGACCAGTGGGGTCCACTGGTCAGTCACACAGTGCTGGCTCGAGTCAATGACAGGTGGGGCCTGGTCAACGTGTGCCGTGGCCAGGTCAAACTGACCGGTGGGGCCCGTGGGGGTTAATTTAATCTAAACGTAAATAAAACCCAGTTAGTTAGGGCGTGGGGCCCAGCGGTCAGTGGGTCAGGGGGATTAGTTAGCGCGTCATTAGCCTAAACTAATCTGCCACGTCGGCTAAATGGTGGTTAGCTGCCGGTGCTAAGCAGAACGCGACGACGCTCCTTGTCCGGCCATCTCCGGTGACGAGAGCTCGCGCGACTGGGCTCTACGGATGCAGCACATCGAGGCGCATCGGATGGTGGCCGTGGGGGATGGCGGGGTGGCCGGAATCTTCACCAGCGTCGATCGTGGCGGCTGCCGGAGCTTGGGTGAGCTCGGGGCCAAGGCTACAACGGCCGTGGCGCTGCGGGGTTGGCACCTACGGCTTCTACGCGGTGCAGCGAGTACGTTGAACGCATGCCCGGGACCAAATGGTCAATGGAGTGTCGCCGGCGTCGAGCTCGTGCACCGGTGAGTGCTCGGCTTTGGCGGAACGACGGCTAGAGGACGGGAAGGACGCAGGAAAGAGAGGGGAAATGCGGCGGAGCTCAGTGGGGGGTCGTTGAGGAGCTCAGTGTGCTTGTGGACGGCTCGGAGGCGACGAACCCACGACGGCGATCTCGGGTGCCCGAGGAGGAAGACGAGGGTGAAGGTGGCTCCACAAGGCGCTCGGGCTCGCTTGGCTCGTCGGAGACAAAGATGAAGACGCTGCGGAGCCTCTGGACATGGCGGAAGGTGAGGGGGTGGCTCTAGGCATGGCGGCAGCGAACGGCGGTGGCGATCGCTTTCGGATGCGTGCGGGAGAGAGAACAGAGGAGGGGTATGAGCTCGAGGGAGTGAGCGAGAGGGACCAGGGGGCTGCGTGGCGTCTCCCAGAGGCGTCCAGGCGTCGAGGGGGTGCGGCAAGCAGGAGGTGGCCGGAGCGCGTGGCCGCGCGCACGGGGCACACGCCCGGCGTCCTTCTGTCGCGAGGAAGACGACAGGGGGGAAGGCCAGTGGGCTGGGCTGGCCAGGTGGGCCACCCAGGTGGGCCTTGGTGGGCTGCACATGTAGGTTAGGTAGGTTTTCTCTCTTTCTCTCTTTTTTTCTAATTCGGTTTCTGTTTTCTATTTATGTTATTTTGTTTTGATTTAGTTTATAACCCAAATCATTTTAATAAATCCTGAAAATAATTGTGGGCATCAAATGAATTATTACAGAGGCCCTTAACTATTTTCAGAATTATTGGAGCATTTTAAAAATATTAATAGTATTTAAATGCCCCAATTCAAATACAATATGGCTTATTCAAAAATCTAGAATGGCCTAAAAATATGTGCTTCATTTTTGGCAGAGGTTTTCTCCTTTATCAAAAATAATGAACTTTTCTAAAGGGCATTCTAGGTTCATTGGAAATATTTTTTTATTTTGATCCTAATTGCATTTCATTTAGTGCTAGGGCTTGTCATCCCCATTTCAAAGTTAATAAAATTTAGACATGATGCATGGAGGCTAATGCAAAGGCAGGCAAGGCCTGAACTGGGGTTGTGACAGCTCACCCCCACTAAACAAGAATCTCGCCCCGAGATTTAGGTGTAGGGTAAGATGAAAGGGGAACACAAACTAACATAATCTTCATGGTCCAGGTTGCATTTCATAAAGGCGTTGATTCAATCACCATCTTTGTCTCGTCGTCTTGCTCCGAGAACTCCATCCAACATGATGACGACAGAAAGAAAGGAAAACCCTACAGGAATCGATCTCCTCGAAGATCGAGCACTCAAGATCAGCTCACGGAATGAGACGTAAGAACATCTCTTGAGTTGAGACGTAGCACACACATTAGGAGCAATGGAAAGAGGTAAATGACAAAGGTTCAATTGGATAGGCAACAATTCCACGCTGGAGTAAGATGGTGCATGGTTTCAAAGTAGCAAGGAGATATTTGCCATGATTTCGTAATGTGATACCTCGGGGAAGGTGACTCGTGGAATTATTCCCTTAAGTGGCAAAAAGAATTACTTTTGATTCGGAGATCATAGAAACTCTTTATACCAGCCTAAGGCAATCACAAACGATCAGTGGAAGGAGTTCGAAAGAATGACATACTCGGACTAGGATGGATGATGTGGACTACCTTGTTGAAGACAACGCAATGGATGATTTGCTTATTGAAAGTGCAACTATCCCTAGGTGGTTTTGGTAATTCATAACAACATATAGCTCATTGAGCTAATGCTATTTCAAGATGATTATTTCAGGAAAGCTCAATGATTGGCATGGCATGGATGTGAAAGTGGAACCCTCAAAATGCTAAGGACAAAGAATTGGCTCAAGCTCAAAAGTTCAAGACTCTTCATTTTATATTTTAGTGATCCAAGATCACATTGAGTCTTTAGGAAAAGCCAATACTATCAAGGAGGGATGAGGTGTTGCTTAATGAGCCTCTTGCTTTATGTGCTTGGTGATATGCTCCAAAATCCTCAACCACTTTTCCATAGCCACAAATGACCTAAACCCTAAGCCAAACTCGGCCATACCGATTCTTTCAATCCGGCGCCACCGAGTTTCACTTGTCACTTGCCACTGCCAAACCCTAGCAATTCGGTCCTATCGATAAGGATCTCGGTCTCATCGAGATGGGATTGCAAACTCTCTGTTTCCCTTTCGTAACTTTTTGGTCTCACCGAAAGAGCGAATCGGTCCCACCGAGATTGCAATGTAAACTCTCTGTTTCCTTCTTGTAACTTTTCGGTCTCACCGAAAGAGCGAGTCGGTCCCACCGAGTTTGCCTGACCAACTCTCTGGTTAGCTTATTGCCAAACTCGGTCTCACCGAGTTTGTGCAATCGGTCTCACCGAGATTATGTTATGCCCAAACCCTAACCGAATCGGTCCTACCGAGTTTTCTGATTCGGTCCCACCGAGATTGGTAAATTGTGTGTAACGGTTGGATTTTGTGTGGAGGCTAGATATACCCCTCCACCTCCTCTTCACTCGTGGAGAGAGCCATCAGAACACATACACCATTCCAACTCATATGTTCTAAGAGAGAACCACCTACTGATGTGTTGAGACCAAGATATTCCATTCCAACCGTATGAATCTTGATCTCTAGCCTTCCCCAAGTTGCTTTCCACTCAAATCTTCTTTCCACCAGATCCAAATCCTATGAGAGAGAGTTGAGTGTTGGGGAGACTATCATTTGAAGCACAAGAGCAAGGAGTTCATCATCAACACACCATTTGTTACTTCTTGGAGAGTGGTGTCTCCTAGATTGGCTAGGTGTCACTTGGGAGCCTCCGACAAGATTGTGGAGTTGAACCAAGGAGTTTGTAAGGGCAAGGAGATCGCCTACTTCGTGAAGATCTACCGCTAGTAAGGCAAGTCCTTCGTGGGTGATGGCCATGGTGGGATAGACAAGGTTGCTTCTTCATGGACCCTTCGTGGGTGGAGCCCTCCGTGGACTCGCGCAACCGTTACCCTTCGTGGGTTGAAGTCTCCATCAACGTGGATGTAGGATAGCACCACCTATCCGAACCACGGGAAAAACATCTGTGTCTCCAATTGCGTTTGAATCCTCAAAACCCTTCCCTTTATATTCTTGCAAGTTGCATGCTTTACTTTCCGCTGCCAATATACTCTTTGCATGCTTGCTTGAACTGTGTGATGATTGCTTGACTTGTCCTAAGATAGTTAAAATCTGCCAAGAACTAAAATTGGGAAAAGGTTAAGTTTTTATTTGGTCAAGTAGTCTAATCACCCCCCCTCTAGACATACTTTCGATCCTACAAGTGGTATCAGAGCTTTGGTCTCCATTTGCCTTGGTCTCTATAGCTTTTGGTGGTCATAGCCTTGGTTTCACAACCTAGGAGAGTATGGCGTCTAGCAAGGGAAATTATCACCGTAGAGGTCCTTACTTTGATGGTACTAATTTTGCTAGTTGGAAGCATAAAATGAAAATGCATATTCATGGACATAACCCCGCCGTATGGGCTATTGTTTGTGTTGGTTTGCAAGGTGAGTTCTTTGATGGGAGGGAACCAAACCGTGAAGCTACCGCGGATGAGTTGAAGATGTTGCAATACAATGCTCAAGCTTGTGATATTCTCTTCAACGGATTGTGCCCCGAAGAATTCAACAAAATCAACCGTCTTGAGAATGCAAAGGAAATTTGGGACACTTTGATTGATATGCACGAAGGTACTGACTCCGTCAAGGAATCCAAGTTGGATGTGCTCCAAAGTCAACTTGACAAGTTCAAGATGAAGGATGGTGAAGGTGTCGCCGAAATGTACTCTAGGCTTGCTCTCATCACAAATGAGATTGCCGGCTTAGAAAGTGAAGAGATGACCGATAGATTCATCATCAAGAAGATCCTAAGAGCCTTGGATGGGAAATATGATACCGTGTGCACATTGATTCAAATGATGCCCAATTACAAAGATCTCAAACCAACGGAAGTGATTCGAAGGATTGTTGCTCATGAGATGTCATTCAAGGATAAAGAGGAACTTCACAACAAATCAAGTGGTGCCTACAAAGCCTCATGTGAAGTCCCCCCATCATCAAGTGAGAAACAAAACTTTAATGAAGAATTGAGCTTAATGGTGAAGAACTTCAACAAGTTCTACAAGAGTAGAAGCAAAGATAGAAGCTTCAAGTCAAGGTCCTACAATGACAAAAGATCTTCTAGTCGAGAGCGAAACTGCTATAATTGTGGAAGACCCGGACACTATTCCAATGAGTGTATGGCTCCCTACAAGAGAAGAGAAGATTCTCCAAAAAGAAGAAGCAAAGAATCACCACCAAGAGAGAGAAGGAGTAGAGATGATCGTTATGAACGGAGATACTCACGGAGAAGCAAGGATTCGGAAAGGAAGGAGAAATCATCAAGGATCTACACAAAACGAAGACATCAAGCTCATGTTGGTGAATGGGTATCGGGCTCCGACTCCGACAGCCACTCCGAGAGAAGTTATCACTCCGACTCCGAAGATACTCAAGATGAAGGTGTTGCCGGTCTAGCACTTGTGTCAACCAACTCCTACGACATATTTGACTCACCAAATGAAGGAATTGGAAGATGCTTCATGGCCAAAGGTCCTAAGGTAACACACCCCGAGTATGTTGATTTTAATAGTGATGAAGATGACTTGTTAGGTGATGATGACTTGCTTGTTGACAACTCCAGTGATGAGTACTATGATGAAACATCAATTAATCATGCTAATCAAGATAAAATGAATGACAATGATAAGGAGAAGATTGAGGCTCTAACTAAAGAACTAAACACTCTTAAGTTAGCTCATGAAACTATCTTCGAAGATCATCGA
This sequence comes from Triticum monococcum, assembly GCA_034509565.1. Taxonomy (NCBI): domain Eukaryota; kingdom Viridiplantae; phylum Streptophyta; class Magnoliopsida; order Poales; family Poaceae; genus Triticum; species Triticum monococcum. Next base: position 67,775,262 of record CM067843.1, on the reverse strand, counting down.
GAACTTTTAAGAGCTCATGAGAAATTACGCTTTGAAAAGCTCAATCTTGAGCAAGAGCATGAGTTCTTAAAAGCAATCAATGATGATCTCCGCAAGAAAAGTTATTCTTACATTGCCAAGCGTTTACTATTATCCACTTACATGCCTCAAGTCAAGTCTAGTAACAAGAACAAGAAAGATTCTTCCTCTAGTAGTAACAATGATCATGCAAAATCCAATATTGTTGCTTCTAGTAGTTCTCTTGATTCCACTAATGATTCTCTTAGCCAAGTTACACTTGAGCAAGAAAATAGCTTATTGAAGGGGATTATAGAGAAAGGAGTGTACAAAAGCCTTGCCGGAAGTAAGCAATTCGAGGACATTGTGCGCAAGCAAGGAATGCACCGGAAGAATCAAGGTGTTGGTTTTGAACGAAAGTTCAATGCCAATGGAGTTGAGTGGGAAGAAGATCAATACCCCAAGACAAAGTTTGTTCCTCAACAAGAGAAGTCTGATACTTCTTTCAAGGGGACACAAGCTCAAAATGATCTTCCACCACAAGACTACAAGCAAAAAGGCAAGGACAAGCTTCAAGAGGAGATTTATGCATTTGAAGAAGCTCCTAAGACCTTAGTCAAGTGGATTCCCAAGACCACGTCAAGTTCCACATCATCAAGTACGTCTACAACTCCTAGGATTCCCATCAAGATGGTGTGGATCCAAAAGAAGAAGAACTAGAGAGTTCTTGAGGGTGACTCTGCCAACATATTTCACTCTCATCATTTTGGCAAGAACAAGTGCAATCAACTTCCACATCATGCACTAGTTCAAGGAGTCACAAACCCTCTTGTTGGTAAGACAAGGGACAAGGTAACCTAAAGTTTTCATGGACATCATCTTGTGTATGCATCACTCTATGTCTATGGATATCCTTGTTTGTTCCTTGTGGAACTAACCCATGTAGGTATCGAAAGTGCAATTCACTCAAATGGATAGTTCCAAGTGATCTACATCAACATTGAGCATCCACATCTTCAACATCTACATGAAGTCATCATCGACAAAACCCAAGGTTAGTTCATCCCTCTTAGGGGGGATATCACATCTAGGGGGAGCTTTACTCTAAAACTTGAGCTAAAGCAACTCTAAAGATGTGAATACAACAATGCTTTATGTAAAAGTGGTAACCCCACTTGAGCTTAAATGATGAGTATGACCTACGATCAAGTGTTCTCACTTGACTCCTAAGTCAATATACTCATATATAGATGACCTAGTCATCGCAAATTGCTTGATAGATGCTAGAATTGGTTGTGCATGCTTTGCCACATATTTCATTTGCCATCTTATTGTGTGAGCATGTTGGTTGCATATTTTACTCATTCGAGGACATCCACTTGTTGTTTTGATTGTTTGGCTTTATCTTCTTTTGCCAAGTGGATGGACAAGAATGCCCAAGAACCTCCTCTAGCTATCTATGCTTTTCTCGTCTCAAACTCTATTCATGCTGCATCACAAAATTTGATCAAGTCAGATTCGAACCACTCTGTGTGAGGAGCGCTCGGAGTCCCCGATTCGTCATAGACTTAAACTTCCAAAACCTCTTTGTGATTCTCGGTCTGACCGATACCATACTTTCGGTCCTATCGAGATCATTAAGTTGATCTAGGTTTTTGATCTCGGTGCAACCGATTTGAACCACTCGGTTACACCGAGTTGCAACAACTGTATACAGTTTTGCATCTCGGTGCCACCGAGTTGTTCCACTCGGTCACACCGACAGGGTCGGGCTATATATAGTGACGGGCAGAATTTTGGAAATTTCTCTGAAACCTTTTCGCCCGCGCATAGCTCGCTCTGCCTCCTGGGTCTCTGGATCGTCCTCCTCGCCGCCAGCCGCCTCCAGTCGCTGGTCTCCGTCGCCGTCAACGGGAATTCTGCCCCGCCGTTGCCGCCATAGCGAGTCTCCGCCAAACTAGGGTATGGACTCGATCTTTGTGCTATTCTCCAATCCGATTCCTAGCACATTGTGATCATCATGATTCTTGCCAGGTTTGATAAACTCCTATCCAGTCAATGAACTCGTAGATTAGGTTTAATTCGAAAATTTTAGGGTTATGTTTCCGCCGAAACCATCTTGGACCCACCGAGTTAAAAAACTCGGTCCCACCGATTTGTCTTATGCCATTGCACAAGTAAAACTCGGTCTGACCGAGAATTACTTATCGGTGTGACCGATTTTGGAACTCTGTGAAACCCTAGCAGTCTCGGTGCCACCGAACTGTGACTCGGTCTGACCGAGTTCACTAGTTCTGGTGCCAAAACTGCTTCGGTGTCACCGAGTTTGAAAATCGGTAGATCCGAGATGATTTCAGTGGGAAACTAAAACTAAGTTTTTGAATTACTCTTTTGCAAAATCTCTGCACTTTGTGATGCTCATCCACTCTATCTCATCTATAATCTATTCACAGGGTCAGCAGTCAGAATTTGCATCATGTCAGACCAAAGTGACAGCCAGAACCTCTCAGAGCAGCAAGTGGTGATGAGTGAGGGCACTAGTCCCTCCAGCTCTTCAGATGATGGCAGCAGGAGCACCCCCAGCAATCTGCCTAAGGCTGCCACTAGACAAAGGAAGAAGAGAACTTCTAATTCTGAAGATGAAGATTATGTGGCAGAGGAAGAGGCCACATCAAGGAGAGTTGAGCCAGCTCAAGACACAAAGCCAGGGCTGAAGATCAAAAGGCCAGCAGGCAGGCAGGCAGCCCATGTCTAAGGTTAGAGCTTCAACTGTGAAGCCTGCACCCACAGAGCCAGTTGTTGCTGAATGCAAAAAGAGGAAGGAAAGGGTCAAGAAGACTGTAGCCAGAGTGCTTGGCAAGGCCTCCATCATGGAAGATGAGGAGGAAGAAGAAGAAGAGGTAGCTGCACCAGCACCTAAGGCACCCAAGCTAATGGGTGATGCCATAAAATCAGGGGGAGCTGCTTCCAAGGCCAAGTCAGCTCCAAAGCCAAAGCCAAAGAGAAACACAAGAAGCATCCCAGCCACTGAAAAGAACAAGGCCCTAGTGCCTGAAGCTGCAGAGGAAGAGGAACAGAATGTCCTTAGAAAGCTCAAGCCCAAGATCCCAGACCACAACGATGCTCATCCTGTGGCTGAGGATATGAAGCTCAGGAGAGATTCATGGCTGACGAAGTGGAGAGAAGCAGATCCGTATGCTTCTAGGAGAAGGACTGCAGTTGACTACAGGTTTCACACCAAGGAGCAGCAGGATTTCTATGAGACAGTGCTGCTAGATAAGAAGCCCATTGTCTGCGATATGAGATGGGTCGATTGACAGTATATCAAGGACAATGAAGAGTACTTCCCTGGAGTGTATGACAGCTTTAGTGCGTGTGGAGTTACAGACTTTGTTGGGCAGAAGCTCACAAAGTGGAACGAGGAGCTAATCATGCAATTCTACTCCACAGCACACTTCTACCCAGATGGGAGGATCACTTGGATGTCAGAAGGTACCAGTCCACAGTTGCTGAAAGGGCTCAGCTAATTCATGCCCCAAAGGAGCAAGCAGATGACTTGGACATTTATGCCAAGAAAAAGATGGACCACAACTCTATGTCCAACATGTACAAGGAGATTCCGAATGAAGCACTTGACACGTTCAAATTTGGCTCAGTGCATTACCTTCTATTAGGACTGCCCACTATCAATTGGATACTGAGGCACACCCTATTGCCCAAGTCTGGAGATCACAAGATGATCAGAGGTCACGCGATCAATTTGCTTCATGTCTTTGACGTGCCTCAAAAATTCAAAGTCATGAGCCTCATAGTGGAAACAATCAAAAGGACTGCAGCAGATCAGAAGAGGAGTTGTGGGTATGCCCCATAGATTCAGGAGCTCATCAACTCAAAGATGGGCACGGGCACATACTTGTTGGATAAGGAACACCTACCCATCCGTCCAGACTTCGAAGATAATCAAGTGATCATGACTGAGAATGAGCCATCATCTGCCCAAGCACAAGCCAAGATGGAGAAGGCGAAGAAGGAGAAAGCTGCCAGGATGCCTACTCAAGAGGAGGCATCTGAATATTTTCTGAAAACCAAACAAGAGTAGCTTGGTTACCTGATTGCGTCCACCCTGCGGATTGAGCAAGGACTAGCCACCCTAACTCAGAACCAGGCAAGCTTAGAGAGGATCATGGAACAGAGGTTCTATGATTTGGACATCAAGGTGACAGAGATACAGACTGCCATGGACCAGCTCCAGGATGACATGAATGAGAGGAGAGACAGGACTACGACTGATGCTTTTGCCAGGGTGGCACGAGGTCCGAGGTCGTCTGCAATGCCAGTTGCTAACACCAGAGCTACCACATCTGCGCCAGCCATAGCCTCAGTTCCACCAGCTCCAGCATCCACTTCAGCCTCAACTCTGACCACGTCTACCGAAGGCTTCGTCCTTGGAGTGCTCCGGACTCCACCACCACCTGAAGATCAAGCCTGAGCGTCGACTTAGCACTATGCATTTTCTAGGAACTTTTTGGTAACTTGTTGCCAAAGGGGGAGAAAATGTATAGATCATAGGCTTCGAGAGAGAGTGTTGCTTTTATTCTTTCTTGTTTTATTTGGCGGTTTTTCGAACTTTATTTGCTTGTGTGTGAGATACTACGTCCTTATGCCTGTGAGACATCGATGATCATGTGTTTGATCATAAGCTACACTTAATGTTTGCTTAATGCTATTATTATTCTATCTATCTTATGTGATCACTCACTATTCTTGGTGATGAGTGCATGTATTTCAATCTTATTATTTTTGAGCGCTCCACCAAGATGTATGTGACATGGAAGAGTAACCCATGACTCTAAACTCCTTGTGCATTTGCAGTCCAAAGAAAATTCTAAATATGCACAAATTTAGGGGGAGCTCTTACTTGCCACATACTTCTCAAAGCGACGATGTATTTCATGATTATTATAATTTGCCGAAGCTTTGATCTATATGTTGTCATCAATTACCAAAAGGGGGAGATTGAAAGTGCAACTATCCCTAGGTGGTTTTGGTAATTCATAACAACATATAGCTCATTGAGCTAATGTTATTTCAAGATGATTATTTCAGGAAAGCTCAATGATTGGCATGGCATGGATGTGAAAGTGGAACCCTCAAAATGCTAAGGACAAAGAATTGGCTCAAGCTCAAAAGTTCAAGACTCTTCATTTTATATTTTAGTGATCCAAGATCACATTGAGTCTTTAGGAAAAGCCAATACTATCAAGGAGGGATGAGGTGTTGCTTAATGAGCTTCTTGCTTTATGTGCTTGGTGATATGCTCCAAAATCCTCAACCACTTTTCCATAGCCACAAATGACCTAAACCCTAAGCCAAACTCGGTCATACCGATTCTTTCAATCCGGCGCCACCGAGTTTCACTTGTCATTTGCCACTGCCAAACCCTAGCAATTCGGTCCTACCGATAAGGATCTCGGTCTCACCGAGATGGGATTGCAAACTCTCTGTTTCCCTTTCGTAACTTTTCGGTCTCACCGAAAGAGCGAATCGGTCCCACCGAGATTGCAATGTAAACTCTCTGTTTCCTTCTTGTAACTTTTCGGTCTCACCGAAAGAGCAAGTCGGTCCCACCAAGTTTGCCTGACCAACTCTCTGGTTAGCTTATTGCCAAACTCGGTCTCACCGAGTTTGTGCAATCAGTCTCTCCGAGATTACGTTATGCCCAAACCCTAACCGAATCGGTCCTACCGAGTTGCATGTCAGTCCCACCGAAATCTCTAACGGTCACTAGGTTTACTATTTCGGTCCTACCGAGTTTCCTGATTCGGTCCCACCGAGAATGGTAAATTGTGTGTAACGGTTGGATTTTGTGTGGAGGCTATATATACCCCTCCACCTCCTCTTCACTCGTGGAGAGAGCCATCAGAACACATACACCATTCCAACTCATATGTTCTGAGAGAGAACCACCTACTCATGTGTTGAGACCAAGATATTCCATTCCAACCATATGAATCTTGATCTCTAGCCTTCCCCAAGTTGCTTTCCACTCAAATCTTCTTTCCACCAGATCCAAATCCTATGAGAGAGAGTTGAGTGTTGGGGAGACTATCATTTGAAGCACAAGAGCAAGGAGTTCATCATCAACACACCATTTGTTACTTCTTGGATAGTGGTGTCTCCTAGATTGGCTAGGTGTCACTTGGGAGCCTCCGACAAGATTGTGGAGTTGAACCAAGGAGTTTGTAAGGGCAAGGAGATCGCCTACTTCGTGAAGATCTACCGCTAGTGAGGCAAGTCCTTCGTGGGCAATGGCCATGCATGGTGGGATAGACAAGGTTGCTTCTTCGTGGACCCTTCGTGGGTGGAGCCCTCCGTGGACTCGCGCAACCGTTACCCTTCGTGGGTTGAAGTCTCCATCAACGTGGATGTAGGATAGCACCACCTATCCGAACCACGGGAAAAACATCCGTGTCTCCAATTGCGTTTGAATCCTCAAAACCCTTCCCTTTATATTCCTGCAAGTTGCATGCTTTACTTTCCGCTGCCAATATACTCTTTGCATGCTTGCTTGAATTGTGTGATGATTGCTTGACTTGTCCTAAGATAGTTAAAATCTGCCAAGAACTAAAATTGGGAAAAGGTTAAGTTTTTATTTGGTCAAGTAGTCTAATCACCCCCCCTCTGGACATACTTTCGATCCTACACTTATCATCGGAAATAGATGGAACCCGTGGTAGGATGAATTTGAAGATGATCTTGATCAGTAATTACTGAGAAGGGTAGTCCGTAGTAGGATGACACAATGGAGGTGCAAGCTAGGAACAAAATGCAAATGTTGGGAATGATTCTGGTAACTGGGGAAGAGCTCAACAGTCGATAGAGTTTCCACTGTTTGAAAGGTTATGGCATAATTGAAGAGACTGAGAATGGATCTCAGTTAATGCCGACGATAAATCCTAGTGCTTACGCGTGCTCTCAAGAACTTGAGCATTTCCGTATTAATCAAGGTTTTACCAATATCCGTGTCAAGGATCCTGGCAACACAACATGCTACCATGATGAATAATGGTCGAAGATTTAGATGAAAAGAAAGATAACACTTTCTCAGATTTCACCTTAGCGAGGCCAAGGGATTAAAATCTGGATGATCGACCGAGAGACATTTAGCACTCCGCTTCTAATGTTCTCCTTGATGTGCTAGGATAACCCATTTATTGATATGGTTTGGTATCTAGGACATCAAGTAAAAGGTCGGACTTTGGGAGCACAAGAATCCATAAGGATTAACTACGGAGGTAAATCCTACGAAATCCTTAAGGGGAGGTGGCCAACTTTCTTCAATCAAGATACTACAATAATAGGTCTTCCGGCTGGATGTGTTGGCCACGACATCCACTTTAGCGGTTATCGAGGGACCAATATTATAGTTCTTGGAAAATGCTCCAACCATCATATCTGCCTGAGATTCAGATCTGGTTGGTGTCAGGATATTCTAGACTCATCGAGTCTAGAAAAGAAGATGAAAGTTTGCAACACAAATCGACGAGACGACGTTGCGAGATCCTCGGGAATTGAACTACGATAGTAAACTCCAAAACATGAGCTAGTTCTGCTACATATATGTGAACACGTTGTCCAAGACAAGCATGACCATGTAGAAGTCTTACAACAAAATACTACCGAGTTCAGGTGGGGAACCATCATTGAGGATATCGAGGTCCTTGTGCATGGACTAGTATTCGCACAATAACTTCTTTTCCTTGAACAAATCAATCAGTGGCTTGGTGTGCTATGGAATACATATGGAGTGGAGGTAATCAATCTGCCAAACCATAGAATTCTTCGCATGTATGCATGACTGATTTGGGAAGATTCCAGAGGAAACAAAAACAATCTTTCTCGAATTCACGGCGGCAACTTGCATCGATTGCACGTGAACCAGAGGAAGTCACTTCTTACACCAACATATGCTTCATGAACGGGACACGAAGGCATTGCTTACAAGTTTTCAACACTAGGTTGTGTTCAACACGGATCATGGGGGAGACATAATTGTTGGGGAACGTAGCAGAAATTCAAAAATTTTCCTATGTATCACCAAGATCTATCTATGGAGAGACCAGCAACGAGTAGAAAGAGAGTTCATCTACATACCCTTGTAGATCGCTAAGCGGAAGCGTTCATGTGAACGGGGTTGATGGAGTCGTACTCGTCGTGATTCAAATCACCGATGACCAAGTGCCGAACGGACGGCACCTCCGCGTTCAACACACGTACAGCCCGGTGACGTCTCCCACGCCTTGATCCAGCAAGGAGAGAGGGAGAGGTTGAGGAAGACTTCATCCAACAGCAGCACAACGGCGTGGTGATGATGGAGGAGCGTGGCTATCCTGCAGGGCTTCGCCAAGCACCACAGAAGAGGAGGGAGAGAGAGATGCAGGGCTGCACCAACGAGATTGAATCGCGTGTTGTGGGCAGCCCCCAGGCCTCATATATATAGGGGAAGGGGAGGGCTGCGCCCCCTCTAGGGTTTCCCACCCCTAGGGGGGGCGGCAGCCCTAGATGGGATCCAAAGGTGGCGGCCAAGGAGGGGGAGAGGGGAAGGAACCCACTAGATGGGCCTTAAGGCCCAACTGGACTAGGGTTTGCCCCCTCCCTCTCATCCTTGTGCCTTGGGCCCCTTGTGGGGGGCGCACCAGCCCTCCTAGGGGCTGGTCCCCTCCCACACTTGGCCCACGCAGCCTTCTGGGGTTGGTGGCCCCACTTGGTGGACCCCCGGGACCCTCCCGGTGGTCCCGGTACGTTACCGATAAACCCCGAAACTCTTCCGGTGTCCAAAACAGGACTTCCCATATATAAATCTTTACCTCCGGACCATTCCGGAACTCCTCGTGACGTCCGGGATCTCATCCGGGACTCTGAACAACATTCGGTAACCACATACTAACTTCCTTTATAACCCTAGCGTCATCGAACCTTAAGTGTGTAGACCCTACGGGTTCGGGAGACATGCAGACATGACCGAGACGTTCTCCGGTCAATAACCAACAGCGGGATCTGGATACCCATGTTGGCTCCCACATGTTCCACGATGATCTCATCGGATGAACCACGATGTCAAGGACTTAATCAATCCCGTATACAATTCCCTTTGTCTATCGGTACGATACTTGCCCGAGATTCGATCGTCGGTATCCCGATACCTTGTTCAATCTCGTTACCGGCAAGTCTCTTTACTCGTTCCGTAACACATCATCCCGTGATCAACTCCTTGATCACATTGTGCACATTATGATGATGTCTTACCGAGTGGGCCCAGAGGTACCTCTCCGTTTACACGGAGTGACAAATCCCAGTCTCGATTCGTGCCAACCCAACAGACACTTTCGGAGATACCTGTAATGTACCTTTATAGCCACCCAGTTACGTTGTGACGTTTGGCACACCCAAAGCACTCCTACGGTATCCGGGAGTTGCACAATCTCATGGTCTAAGGAAATGATACTTGACATTAGCAAAGCTTTAGCATACGAACTACACGATCTAGTGCTATGCTTAGGATTGGGTCTTGTCCATCACATCATTCTCCTAATGATGTGATCCCGCTATCAACGACATCTAATGTCCATGGTTAGGAAACCGTAACCATCTATTGATCAACGAGCTAGTCAACTAGAGGCTTACTAGGGACATGGTGTTGTCTATGTATCCACACATGCATCTGAGTTTCCTATCAATACAATTATAGCATGGATAATAAACGATTATCATGAACAAGGAAATATAATAATAACTTATTATTATTGCCTCTAGGGCATATTTCCAACAGTCTCCCACTTGCACTAGAGTCAATAATCTAGTTCACATCGCCATGTGATTAACACTCACAGGTCACATCGCCATGTGACTAACACCCAAGAGTTTACTAGAGTCAGTAGTCTAGTTCACATCACTATGTGATTAACACTCAATGAGTTCTAGGTTTGATCATGTTGCTTGTGAGAGAGGTTTTAGTCAACGGGTCTGAACCTTTCAGATCCGTGTGTGCTTTACAAATCTCTATGTCATCTCCTAGATGTAGCTACCACGTTTTATTTGGAGCTATTCCAAATAACTGTTCTACTTGGAGCTATTCTAAATTGTTGCTCCATTATACGTATCCGGTATCTCTACTCAGAGCTATCCGGATAGGTGTTAAGCTTGCATCGACGTAACCCTTTACGACAAACTCTTTTACCACCTCCATAATCGAGAAAATTCCTTAGTCCACTAGTTACTAAGGATAACTTTGACCGCGGTCCTGTGATCCATTCTTGGTTCACTCTTGTACCCCTTGACTGACTCATGGCAAGGCACACTTCAGGTGCGGTACACAGCATAGCATACTGTAGAGTCTATGTCTTAAGCATAGGGGACGACCTTCGTCCTTTCTCTCTATTCTGCCGTGGTCGAGCTTTAAGTCTTAACTTCATACCTTACAACTCAGGCAAGAACTCCTTCTTTGACTGATCCATCTTGAACACCTTCAAGATCATGTCAAGGTATGTGCTCATTTGAAAGTACCATTAAGCGTTTTTTTTGATCTATCCTTATGGATCTTGATGCTCAATGTTCAAGTAGCTTGATCCAGGCTTTCAATTGAAAAACACTTTTCAAATAACCCTATATGCTTTCTTAGAAATTCTACATCATTTCTGATCAACAATATGTCAACAACATATACTCATCAGAAATTCTATAGTGCTCCCACTCACTTCTTTGGAAATACAAGTTTCTCATAAACTTTGTATAAACCAAAATCTTTGATCATCTCATCAAAGCATATATTCCAACTCCGAGATGCTTACTCCAGTCCTTAGAAGGATGGCTGGAGCTTTGCATACTTATTAGCATCTTTCAGGATTGACAAAACCTTCTGGTTGTATCACATACAACCTTTCCTCAGAAAATAGTCGAGGAAACTATGTTTTGACATCCTATCTGCAAGATTTCATAAATAATGCAGTAATCACTAATATAATTCCAACAGACTCTTAGCATCGCTACGAGTGAGAAAGTCTCATCGTAGTCAACTCCTTGAACTTGTCGGAAAACATCTTAACGACAAGTCGAGCTTTCTTAATGGTGACATTTACCATCATTGTCCGTCTTTCTTGTAAAATCCATCTGTACTCAACAGCCTTACGACCATCAAGTAGTTCTTCCAAAGTCTACACTTTGTTTTCATATATGGATCCTCTCTCGGATTGTATGGCCTCGAGCCATTTATCGGAATCCGGGCCCACCATCGCTTCTCCATAGCTTGTAGGTTCATTGTTGTCTCGCAACATGACTTCCAAGACAGGATTACGTATCCTTGTCATCCTACGAGGTTTGGGAGTGACTTGATCCGAAGTCTCGTGATCAATATCATAAGCTTCCACTTCAATTGGTGTAGGTGCCACAGGAACAACTTCCTGTGCCGCGTCACACACTAGTTGAAGAGACGGTTCAATAACCTCATCAAGTTTCCACCATCCTCCCACTCAATTCTTTCGAGAGAAACTTTTCCTCGAGAAAGGACCCGATTCTAGAAACAATCCCTTATTGCTTTCAGATCTGAGACAGGAGGTATACCCAACTGTTTTGGGTGTCCTATGAAGATGCATTTATCCGCTTTGGGTTCGAGCTTATCAACTTTTCACATAAGCGTCGCAGCCCCAAACTTTTAAGAAATGACAGCTTAGGTTTCTCTAAACCATAGTTCATACGGTGTCACCTCATCGGAATTACGTGGTGCCCCTTTTAAAGTGAATGTGGTTGTCTCTAATGCCTAACCCATAAATTATTGTGGTAATTCGATAAGAGACATCATGGTATGCATCATATCCAATAGGGTACAGTTATGATGTTCGGACACACCATCACACTATGGTGTTCCAGGCTGTATCAGTTGTGAAACAATTTCCACAATGTCTTAATTCTATGCCAAACTCGTAATTCAGATATTCATCTCTATGATCATATCATAGATATTTTATCCTCTTGTCACGACGATCTTTCAACTTCACCCTGAAATTACTTGAACCTTTCAATAATTCAGACTCGTGATTCATCAAGTAAATATACTCAACATTTACTCAAATCATCTGTGAAGTTAAAACATAACGATGTCCACTACTCGCCTCAGCACTCATTGGACTGCACACATCAAAAATGTATTACTTCCAACAAGTTGCTTTCTAGTTCCATTTTACTGAAAACGAGGCTTTCAGTCATCTTGCCCATGTGGTATGATTTGCATGTCTCAACTGATTCAAAATCAAGTGAGTCCAAACAGTCCATTTGCATGGAGTTTCTTCATGCATATACACCAATAGACATGGTTCGCATGTCTCAAACTTTTCAAAAAATGAGTGAGCCCAAAGATCCATCAACATGGAGCTTCCTCATGCGTTTTATACCGATATGACTTACGTGGCAGTGCCACAAGTAGGTGGTACTATCATTACTATCTTTTGGCATGAACATGTGTATCACTATGATCGAGATTCAATAAACTATTCATTTTGGGTGTAAGACCATTGAAGGTATTATTCAAATAAACAGAGTAACCATTATTCTCCTTAAATGAATAACCGTATTGCGATAGACATAATCCAATCATGTCTATGCTCAACGTAAACACCAAAATCTCGATGATAGAGGGAGCGTGCGATGCTTGATCATATCAACATTGGAAACACTTCCAACACATATCATCAGCTCACCTTTAGCTAGTCTCCGTTTATTCCGTAGCTTTTATTTCGAGTTACTAACACTTAGCAACCGAACCGGTATCTAATACCCTGGTGCTACTAGGAGTACTAGTAAAGTACACATCAACATAATGTATATCCAATATACTTCTATCGACCTTGCCAGCCTTCTCATCTACCAAGTATCTAGGGTAATTCTGCTCCAGTGGTTGTTCCCCTTATTACAGAAGCACTTAGTCTCGGGTTTGGGTTCAACCTTGGGTTTCTTCATTGGAGCAGCAGCTGAATTGCTGTTTCATGAAGTATCCCTTTGTGCCCTTGCCCTTCTTGAAACTAGTGGTTTTACCAACCATCAACAATTGATGCTCCTTCTTGATTTCTACTTTCGTGGTGTCAAACATCGCGAATAACTCAAGGATCATCATATATGTCCCTGATATATTATAGTTCATCACGAAGCTCTAGCAGCTTGGTGGTAATGACTTCGGAGAAACATCATTATCTCATCTGGAAGATCAACTCCCACTCGATTCAAATGATTGTTGTACTCAGACAATCTGAGCACAAGCTCAACAATTGAGCTTTTCTCCTTAGTTTGTAGGCTAAGAAAATCGTCGGAGGTCTTATACCTCTTGACGTGGGCACGAGCTTGAAATCCCAATTTTAGCCCTCAAAACATCTCATATGTTTCGCGACGTTTCAAAACGTCTTTGGTGCCTCAACTCTAAACCGTTTAACTGAACTATCACGTAGTTATCAAAATGTGTATGTCAGATGTTCGCAACATCCACAGACAACGTTCGAGGTTCAGCACACTGAGCGGTGCATTAAGGACGTAAGCCTTCTAAGAAGCAATGAGGACAATCCTCAGTCTACGGACCTCGTCCGCATAATTGCTACTATCAACTTTCAACTAATTTTCTCTAGGATCATATCTAAACAGTAGAACTATAGCGTGAGCTACGACATAATTTGCAAAATCCTTTTGACTATGTTCAGGATAATTAAGTTCATCTTATGAACTCCCACTTAGATAGACATCCCTCTAGTCATCTAAGTGATTACATGATCCGAGTCAACTAGGCCGTGTCCGATCATCACGTGAGACGGACTAGTCAACGTCGGTGAACATCTTCATGTTGATCGTATCTACCATACGACTCATGCTCGACCTTTCGGTCTTCTGTGTTCCGAGGCCATGTCTATACACATGCTAGGCTCGTCAAGTTAACCCTAAGTGTTTTGCATGTGTAAAACTGTCTTACACCCGTTGTGTGTGAACGTAAGGATCTATCACACCCGATCATCACGTGGTGCTTCGAAACGACGAACTTTAGCAACGATGCACAGTTAGGGGAGAACACTTCTTGAAATTTTTATGAGGGATCATCTTATTTACTACCGTCGTTCTAAGCAAATAAGATGTATAAACATGATAAACATCACATGCAATCAAATAGTGACATGATATGGCCAATATCACATAGCTCCTTTTGATCTCCATCTTCGGGGCTCCATGATCATCATCGTCACCGGCATGACACCATGATCTCCATCATCATGATCTCCATCATCGTGTCTTCATGAAGTTGCCTCGCCATCTATTACTTCTACTACTATGGCTAACGGTTAGCAATAAAGTAAAGTAATTACATGACGTTTAAGTTGACACGCAGGTCATAAATAAATAAAGACAACTCCTATGGCTCCTGCCGGTTGTCATACTCATCGACATGCAAGTCGTGATTCCTATTACAAGAACATGATCAATCTCATACATCACATATATCATTCATCACATCCTTTGGCCATATCACATCACATAGCATACCCTGCAAAAACAAGTTAGACGTCCTCTAATTGTTGTTTGCATGTTTTACGTGGCTGCTATGGGTTTCTAGCAAGAACGGTTCTTACCTACGCAAAGACCACAACGTGATATGCCAATTGCTATTTACCCTTCATAAGGACCCTTTTCATCAAATCCGATCCGACTAAAGTGGGAGAGACAGACACCCGCTAGCCACCTTATGCAACTAGTGCATGTCAGTCGGTGGAACCAGTCTCACGTAAGAGTACGTGTAAGGTCGGTCCGGGCCGCTTCATCCCACGATGCCGCCGAATCAAGATAAGACCAGTAACGGCAAGCATATTGAACAAAATCAACGCCCACAACTACTTTGTGTTCTACTCGTGCATAGAATCTACGCAATAGACCTAGCTCATGATGCCACTGTTGGGGAACGTAGCAGAAATTCAAAAATTTTCCTACGTATCACCAAGATCTATCTATGGAGAGACCAGCAACGAGTAGAAAGAGAGTTCATCTACATACCCTTGTAGATCGCTAAGCGGAAGCGTTCATGTGAACGGGGTTGATGGAGTCGTACTCGTCGTGATTCAAATCACCGATGACCAAGTGCCGAACGGACGGCACCTCCGCGTTCAACACACGTACAGCCCGGTGACGTCTCCCACGCCTTGATCCAGCAAGGAGAGAGGGAGAGGTTGAGGAAGACTTCATCCAACAGCAGCACAACGGCGTGGTGATGATGGAGGAGCGTGGCTATCCTGCAGGGCTTCGCCAAGCACCACAGAAGAGGAGGGAGAGAGAGATGCAGGGCTGCACCAACGAGATTGAATCGCGTGTTGTGGGCAGCCCCCAGGCCTCATATATATAGGGGAAGGGGAGGGCTGCGCCCCCTCTAGGGTTTCCCACCCCTAGGGGGGGCGGCAGCCCTAGATGGGATCCAAAGGTGGCGGCCAAGGAGGGGGAGAGGGGAAGGAACCCACTAGATGGGCCTTAAGGCCCAACTGGACTAGGGTTTGCCCCCTCCCTCTCATCCTTGCGCCTTGGGCCCCTTGTGGGGGGCGCACCAGCCCTCCTAGGGGCTGGTCCCCTCCCACACTTGGCCCACGCAGCCTTCTGGGGTTGGTGGCCCCACTTGGTGGACCCCCGGGACCCTCCCGGTGGTCCCGGTACGTTACCGATAAACCCCGAAACTCTTCCGGTGTCCAAAACAGGACTTCCCATATATAAATCTTTACCTCCGGACCATTCCGGAACTCCTCGTGACGTCCGGGATCTCATCCGGGACTCTGAACAACATTCGGTAACCACATACTAACTTCCTTTATAACCCTAGCGTCATCGAACCTTAAGTGTGTAGACCCTACGGGTTCGGGAGACATGCAGACATGACCGAGACGTTCTCCGGTCAATAACCAACAGCGGGATCTGGATACCCATGTTGGCTCCCACATGTTCCACGATGATCTCATCGGATGAACCACGATGTCAAGGACTTAATCAATCCCGTATACAATTCCCTTTGTCTATCGGTACGATACTTGCCCGAGATTCGATCGTCGGTATCCCGATACCTTGTTCAATCTCGTTACCGGCAAGTCTCTTTACTCGTTCCGTAACACATCATCCCGTGATCAACTCCTTGATCACATTGTGCACATTATGATGATGTCTTACCGAGTGGGCCCAGAGATACCTCTCCGTTTACACGGAGTGACAAATCCCAGTCTCGATTCGTGCCAACCCAACAGACACTTTCGGAGATACCTGTAATGTACCTTTATAGCCACCCAGTTACGTTGTGACGTTTGGCACACCCAAAGCACTCCTACGGTATCCGGGAGTTGCACAATCTCATGGTCTAAGGAAATGATACTTGACATTAGCAAAGCTTTAGCATACGAACTACACGATCTAGTGCTATGCTTAGGATTGGGTCTTGTCCATCACATCATTCTCCTAATGATGTGATCCCGCTATCAACGACATCTAATGTCCATGGTTAGGAAACCGTAACCATCTATTGATCAACGAGCTAGTCAACTAGAGGCTTACTAGGGACATGGTGTTGTCTATGTATCCACACATGCATCTGAGTTTCCTATCAATACAATTATAGCATGGATAATAAACGATTATCATGAACAAGGAAATATAATAATAACTTATTATTATTGCCTCTAGGGCATATTTCCAACAATAATGCTGTTGATGGGCTCAACAACAACTCATCGGAATTTCCACATCACTGGACTTCCACCATCATGTGAACACGGTGATAGCATTGGTCAGACCAAAGATGTAATGGTGTATTCTCGAGGGATCAACCACGAGTAAGACAACATTACGAACATTGTTGGTTCTGATTTGACTTGACGATAGCCCATACTCAAGTCAAGGTTTTGACAAGACAATAGATCCAACAACTGATCACGAGGACCAATTGGTGAAGATATCATCTTTCTTCAACACACACACAAACACAAAGATATCCCTTAACATGAACTAAGTCAGACAAGCTTTTATCTTCCAACTCTCCAAGTTGTTGTTAAGCTTAACCAACTAGCTCAGGGGTATCCAACACAGATTCTTGGAGAATGGGTGGTTGGAGGAAACCAATATGATCACGAACTCAACATAGCGGTCAGGTGAAAACCAGGTAATACTTCCGAGAAGATAATCGGAACATCACGAACCACTGATATGATACTAAGCTCGAGATCAATCTTGCTTTTTCGGGCAAGACGATATGATTGATAGGGCAAGGGTTTGGCAAAATCCTAGCTCGTTGATTGAAGAGTGCACCAGGAAATAAGGACTAGGTAGCACAATCTATCTTAGAATTATGATTCAATAACCAACATGCTGAGAATGAGAATATTGTCCATTAACTACCAAGCAACGGAGTTGCTAGGAGTACTGACTTCACACATCACGACTCACTTGCGGGCATTCCGGTTACAATAACACGGGAACCGAGGAATGATCAATGATGACAAGAATTATCACTGTGTCAAGAATTCATAAGAGAAGGTGCAATTCTCACGACGCTCCTGACATAAAGTGGGTAATACTTCAGGGTAGAACAGAACCAAAAGCTGGGTTGCATTTTGATCTGCGGATTACAACTGCTTTGACCCAATCCTGGATATGGATGAGGTACTGGAGTTTGATTCTCCTAGTCATTCTAAAATAGAACGGCTTGACGAACCACAAGAATACTAGGCATCGATGAACACGAATGCACACATACTCCTCACTATCAATTGATAGACGAAGATCAGAATATAACGGAAGGGGGACAACTCAAAGGTACATATAACTTTCTGAATTGTGGATGCATAGATTAGTATGTCGAACGAGTTCAACATATTTCTTCCGGATAACCCATGCAGAAAGGTAGGGTTGGCAGAGTCACAACATAGAATGGAGAACTCATCAGGAGCACTCTGTCGTGACCTTTTCGTTCAAAAGAACTCCTGCCAAGAATGGTTCATGATAATTGGAAAAGGATGTACCATGAACCTCGAGGACTATCGCAAAGGTTACTAATATCCTAAAGGAACTAGCAACACTATCAACATGAGGTAAGTAGGGTGAATCTCGGGTTCAAGAACCCATGAATAGAGTACCTACTACTACATGGCATCACGGGATGCTTTCGAGAATAATGGCCAGAATCACACACTAGGGATAAAAACATGGCTAGATCACTAGGTGACTCCCTAAAACACCTAGGCCATAAAAATAGCTCCAACATATATGTCGAGGCAACAGAGTACCTCAACTCACCGATTAGTGTGATTAATCTGGCCCAAAAGGACATCGGAAACGGAAAGAAGGGATTTGCAAATGCATCTGACTATTTAGAAACCTGGGATGACTCGGACAGCATAACGGCTGCAAATGCTCAAAAATATTTGAGACATCCTGCAAAATGGTGGCATAACCACTCAACAACATCATATCAAAGTTCTGAGGCCAGCTATGACATATGGAAGTAGTAGGAACTGAACTGAGGCTTGAACTCAACAATCCTATAAGTCTCTACCATAGTAACTCATCATCCTAATAGATAGACGAGAAGGCCTAATTCTTAATCCCCGTAGAAAATAAGAGGTTGACTCAGATCAGAAGGGCATAGGGTAAAGGAGTAAAAAGAGCCTTACGTTCCCTTCCGCAATCAATTCCCTTATATAGCTAAAGCATTTCTAGACTCAACATTGACCAGTTTGGCTTAGTAATCCTATAGGCAGTCAGGCTCTGATACCAAAGCTGTCAGGACCCCGATTCCAAGTCACATCGATCTAGCCGGTAACACCTCATATCACTTTGCGGCCTCACGCACGGTATCCCACGGGTGTCGCCTTACCATGGCCCGGGACCGTTTGCGCCTTTTGGCTCATGTATATGATAGTGTCACTAGCATCCATATGACAGAGAACCCGGGCCGACATGGCTAGTCGTGAATCCAAAGCGGCACTAACCTATGGGGACAGGCATACATGAATCACATCGAGCATGTCGGTCAGCAACGTGTGAATCCGGGCTGTAGCACCGGGCTAACAGGACTCCGGGAACCTGGGCTACAGCAGGTTAGGCAGGACTCCGGATGTCACCACGTCACATTTCCCCGAAGGGACAGACACAGGAACGAAGTGAAACACATGCCGGCCAGTCAAGTGTCCTGAGCAGTAGTGCTGGGCTAACAGGACTCCGGGAACCCGAGCTGTAGCGGACTACTATGGCTCATGGAAGCACTAGACTACATTTCCCCATAAGAGAGACTACCAAGGATAAAGAACTATATTGTCGGATCCCACACATACCAAGCATTTCAATCATACACACAATATGTTCGATATGTGTAAATACAACATGGCATCACAACATAACTCTACAACTCAAGTATTAATTCATTAGGCTTCTAGGAGCGAGATATTACAAGCATGGATCTCATGATCCAACATACAGAGCATACAAGCAACAAGCACATGCAGAAGCTTAACTTGTTTGAGTACAGACAACTACAAATGAAGAAGGCTCAGAAGCCTGACTATCTACAAGACCCTTCCAAGGGTACTAGATCGTAGCTGAGGTAACAAGCTAAACATTAAAGTCCACGTGGAACTACTAGCGAGACTGAAGTCTCTCTACAAAACATAAAATAAGCAAACGTGAGTACAAATGTACCCAGCAAGACTTACATCAGAACTATCTACATATGCATCGGAATCAATAAAGGGGGTGGTGGAGTTTAACTGCAGCAAGCCAGCTTTGACTCAGTGGCTAACCTGAACTACGACTGAAAGCAACCCTTTTAAGGTGGCGCACACGAGTCCACAAATTCACCATTCAATACACCACTATGGATCCGCTCCCGTCTCCCTACGAGAAGGCCATCCATAGCACTCACACTTATCTTGCGAGTTTTAGAGTATCCACTTTCACTTGTCTATGAACTGTTATAGGCAACCTAGAAGTCCATTACGGCGGACACGGCTATTCGAATAGATGATGTTAACCCTACAGGGGTGTACTTCTTCACACACGCTCTCACCACTTACCGTCGTTTACACGACATGTACTCGGCAACCTTCAAGGGGAAGCCCAACGAGGGTGTCGGCCACGGCCTACCTAAACACTCAAGTCTCTAGTCCAAGTTTATCGCCTATCCAGGTTCCATCCGCAGGGAGTCCGGCCGAGGTTTCCACATACGGCCCCAAACGATGTGTACAGGGTTCCGAGACACCAAACGGGCGCCCGGCATGCCCGGCCACGATGTATCTACCGCAACATAGCCCACCCCTGGGGTCAGCGCTACGCACGGCCGTCAACACATATCCTATAAACACCAGAAACTAGTTGCAACTCCTGGACAGAGGACAAGGGTGATCAAGAAGCCGAGAGGGTCCATTGGTTTCGGGCCCAATGCGTGGTAGTAACTGTTTCATGGATCACAAACACAGAACTCAGTTCCTAAGAACGGTTTCAATGAGACAACCCACCATGTACTCCTACATGGCCTCTCACCGCTACCTTTACCAAATCGTGTTCACACACTTAGCTCTCAACAGTAGGACATGTTTACACACCTCCGGTTCATCCCCGATGAATCAGACCTGACTCAACTCTAAGAAGTGGGCTGGGCTGGCCAGCTGGGCCAGCCAGGTGGGCCTTGGTGGGCTGCACAGGTAGGTTATGTAGGTTTTCTCTCTTTCTCTCTTTTTTTCTAATTCAGTTTCTGTTTTCTATTTATGTTATTTTTTTTTGATTTAGTTTATAACCCAAATCATTTTAATAAAACCTGAAAATAATTGTGGGCATCAAATGAATTATTATAGAGGCCCTTAACTATTTTCAGAATTATTGGAGCATTTAAAAAATATTAATAGTATTTAAATGCCCCAATTCAAATACAATATTGGTTATTCAAGAATCCAGAATGGCCTAAAAATATGTGCATCATTTTTGGCAGAGGTTTTCACCTTTATCAAAAATAATGAACTTTTCTAAAGGGCTTTCTGGGTTCATTGGAAATATTATTTTATTTTGATCCTAATTGCATTTCATTTAGTGCTAGGGCTTGTCATCCCCATTTCAAAGTTAATAAAATTTAGACATGATCCATGGAGGCTAATGCAAAGGTAGGCAAGGCCTGAACTGGGGCTGTGACATAAGCAACCTTGTGCCCGGACCTTCTATCCATATAATTGTCATAAACTTGCCCCTAAAAGAGTCATCCTTTTAAACAGGAGTGAATAGCGAAGGCAAAGCTGATCAGGTTTCCGGCTCCCCTTCCCGAAACCAGGCCGGATCCCGTGCTGGTAAGGATGCTGGAGATAATGCCTTTGGAGGGAAGCAAGGGGGAGGACAAGGAAACTATGGCCTCCTCGAAGGAGGCTTCTCCGAAGGGAGGAACCGACAATTCCTCTCCTAAGGGGAAGAAGAGAGCCGCCTCTGACGACCCAGAA
Organism: Triticum monococcum; assembly: GCA_034509565.1. Lineage (NCBI taxonomy): Eukaryota > Viridiplantae > Streptophyta > Magnoliopsida > Poales > Poaceae > Triticum > Triticum monococcum. Next base: position 67,753,744 of record CM067843.1, on the reverse strand, counting down.
ACCATGGCCGCGAAGCGGGGGAAAAAATCCTCGTTAGAGGGTCCGACGCCGGGGAGTTCCTCGACCGGACTACGCCCTCAAGGGGATCAGCCCTCCAGCGAGCCGTAAGTAGAGAAAGATTTTCCTTTTGAGGGATGTGGGAAATCCTTGATTTATGTTTGGGAAGATTAACCAAACTTTTACCTTGTAGCTCGGACCTCAGCCCTTCTCAGCAGAGCTCGTCTTCGGGGGACCTTCTTCCGGAGATGATGGAGAGCGGGACGCCTCCCCCTGCCGTGCCACCTAGCGAGGCGGGCGACCCTGAGGTGTCGTCGCGGAGGGTCTCTCCGAATCCGGCAGGGGCGGAAGATAGCTATGTGGCCCCCCGAGGTTCTCCACGTCCGGCCTTCGAAAGAGGTCATGGGACGAGCCCGACACCGTCTAGTGCTCGGTCGGAGGAGCTAAAGATTCTGCTGGGGCGAGCTTGTATCTCAGAGGAGCACCGTGCATTGATGGGCACTGTGATTGAAAGGATCTCATCCGCAGAGAGCGGATTGCATGAGGCCATCAAAAGTTTACTGACGGGTTTTGAGGTACATTAGATAATGTACACTTTTGGCAGTTGCGTGTGAATAAGATGCGCCCTGTGTAGATAGTAGCCCCTGAGACTCTGCGCGTCGTCAAGAAATGACGGCACGTGGAGGATCATAATCCCAGGTCTAAGATGTCGCCTTTTAATGTAGGCGGATGGTGTCCGGAATCGAGCCGAACTAACGATTTTGCCGGACTAAAGCGGCAACTGGACGTGGCAGATGCGGACATCACGCTTGTCAACAAGCGGCTTGATGAGGCTCAAGGTATGTAATTCCTCGGGCGGCATCAGGTAAGAATAATTTTATGCCTATATCTTACGATGTGTATGCTTGACGCAGATGGTGCGGCCGCCATGGAGGGTCTTAGGGCAGAACTTGCCCAAGCTAAAGAACAAGCCAGAGAAAGTGATGCGGCCGCCAAGAAAGCCCTTGAAGAGCTGGGAGCCGAAAAGGCTGCTCATTGCCAAAGCAAGGAAGAGATGGCCGAAAAGTTAAAAAGCACTACAGACCATTGCAGACTTCTTGAAAAAGAAGACCAGGCGAAACAGACGGACTTAGAGAAGGCCGTTGCCAATGCCAAGGACGCGCGCTCTGCGATGAGAGCTGCGAGGGAGGAGCTGCGTCAGGCCGAACAGATTGCGGCTGGAAAGCCCTTTATGCTGCGAAGGAGATTTTGTGATTCGAAGTTTGCTCCATTGGACCGGATGTGGAGTGTGGAGGATACCTATCTGGACTTGGCAGCGAGTGCTGCTGATGCGACCGAACACTTTCGAGATCAGAAAGATCGCGAAGTGGAGAAGCTTTTCTGGTCCCAGTTTCACAATCCAGAGCATCCACTGGCAGTGGACAATCGTTTGGCTCAATGGGCCGAACTGAATAGGTTGTCCGGACTCATCATGAAGTACGTCCTGGGTCACCTGTGGCCGGGGAGATCGGAGCCGAAGAGTTATTTTAGCTTGGTGCAGCAATTCCTTGAAGCGGTGCCACGTATAAATGCAATGAAGAGGTCAGCATGCATAGAGGGTGCAAGGATGGCTCTTGCCCGTGTTAAGACATACTAGGCAGAGATGGAGACCACCGTTGTTGCGTCCCGAGATTCGGACAAAAGCTGAGTGCCCTTCGAGCACTATTTTCAGGAAGTCCTTGAAGGCGCTCGTGTAATAGATACGCAGTGCTCGAAAGATGCTATGTTATGATAGCATATGTAATTATATAAAGTAATATTTTGATAAACTGTAGTGGCCTTTTTATACTTGTGCCTTCAAGTATTGGGAACACCTCCTGTGCAGCCGTTTTAAGATGTATATATACAAAATGTGAAAGATGGCAGTCGTTGGCTTCAGCCCCCACGCACATAGTGCGGGGGTGCTCGCAGAAGACGCATTTTCACACTTAACCCAACGTCTTGGTCCTACAAAGGAGGTGATAGCGCAGCGGGCCAGGCAACCGGACTATAATGCTTTAACACTTTCACTTAGCCATAGGAGCTTGACAGTGAGACTATTTAGGTAGCCCCTTGGTGGCGACTGCGCTCGCCCGAGTTCAGGCGCGGAAGTGCCTGACGGGGAAGCGGCCCTTCGTCAAAGCGGAGGAATCCGATAGAATCCGATAGGTCATCGAGTGGCTGACCAGTCTCACGCTACATCATGACAGTCAGTTTTCGGCTTTCTCTACTGAGGTGCTCGCCCGGCCGAACCGGGGCACAATCACAGTAGTTCTCCTGGTGCTACGTTAGCCGATAGAGCGGAACGTAAGGTAGCTGAACTCAGGAGCCGGGCAACCCAACATTTAACCAAAGACATGATTTGGAGCTGATGCATATAATGCCAAAACTCGCGACGCCGAACACTCCCTAAGGTGTTCAGTCTTTATGAGTGCGGGCGAAACAACACTCTGTATTCAAAAAAGAAAGCCCCTAGTGTCTAGGTACGTGCAAAAATTCTGACGTGGCCACATGCCAAGACGCCAGCCTCCTCCTTGGTTATATCAGAAAAAACTAGGGGATGTGTAGCAACAAGAGACAGTAAAAAAGGTTTACGCCGGGTCTTAATCTAAAAAGAATCCTTTAGGACGGGTCCCTACTGCATGTCTGCGCCTGTGTCTCTGTTGTGCCGTATCCTGGACGGGCGCCACACGACGTTCATCTGTAAAAGAGAGGAATTGAGTTGAAAACGGGTCGTGCCGAAAAAGTTTAAAATAAACAAAGTATAAAGTAAAATATATAAAATTGAGTTTCATTGTCTCGTATTGTATATGCATGGAGCCCTTAGTGCGGGGGTATATGGCCGCTAAGCCTGCATCAATGATGATTTTGCACCGAATTCGTCTATCCGCATTCGAGGTCTTGAATGACCTATTTCGACGTTTTTTTTGGCCGGTGAGGCCATTTTGCTATGGGCCTGTCAAAGCGGCCGCACAGTCCTCCGCTTGGGGAGGCGCACTTTAGTGCTTCCCCTTCAAAGAGATGATGCCTCGTGGACCGGGCATCTTAAGCGTAAGAGATGCATAATGCGGTATTGTGCTAAAGCGAGCCAAAGCTTCGCGTCCCAGTAGTGCTTGATAGCGACTTGAGAACGGGACGATATGGAAGGTCAGCTTTTCGTGGCAGAAGTTATCGGCAGAGCCGAATATGACTTCGGGCCGGAGAAAACCCATACAATGGGTGTCTGGACCAGGTATTACCCCTTGAAAGGAGGTTTTGCTGCGGTGGATTCTTGCTGGGTTTATCCCCATTTTTTGGATTGTATCCTGATATATCAGGTTTAGTCCACTGCCGCCGTCCATAAGGACATTTGAAAACTGGAGTCCGCCAATTATTGGATCGAGTATCAAGGCAGTCCAGCCTGCATTCTTGATATTTCTAGAATAATCTAGTTGATCGAAGATGATCGGTTTTGACAACCAGTGGCCGGACCCTTTGGGGATGGGCCGTGTGGTGCGTACCTTTACGGGCGCCGCACGTTTTGTTATGTGAAGTGAGTTCACTGTTTTTACTTCTTGTGGGAAGTTCTTTTGTTTCCTGGTACTCTGCTTTTGGGGTTCATCCTCGTCTTCACTTGGTGTGTCGAGCCCCTTGTGTTCGGCATTGAGTCCGCCGGATTGTTTGAAAACCCAACAGTCTCTGTGGGTATGGTTAGCAGGCTTCCCGGGAGTACTGTGTATCTGACATATCCTGTCTAGGATTTTATTTAGGTTGGACGGATCGTCCCTGTTATCCTGGGTGGGGGGGCAATTTTGCCTGATTTTGTCGTGAGCCTTTGAATCCGACATTGACTGCCGTGCTCTTCGGACTTTTGTCCTTAGTCCGGCGACGGTCCTTGTTGCGTCGCGGTTTTCCGTTTCCATCCCTAGTTTCGGATGTACTTGGGTCACTGGGGCTGCACCTTGCCAACCAACTGTCCTCCCCTGCACAAAAGCGGGTCATGAGGTTTGTTAGTGCGGCCATTGTTCTTGGCTTTTCTTGGCCGAGGTGTCTGGCGAGCCATTCGTCTCGGACATTATGCCTGAAAGCTGCTAAGGCTTCGGCGTCCAGACAGTCGACTAATTTTTAGTGAGGAATCTATTCCAGAACTGCCGAGCTGATTCTCTGGGTTGTTGAGTTATGTGACTAAGATCGTCTGCATGCGGAGGGCGGACATAGGTCCCTTGAAAGTTTTCTAGTAAAGCATCCTCGAGCTCTTCCCAGCTTCCAATTGTGTTTTCGGGAAGGCTTTTAAGCCAATGCCGGGCTGGCCCTTTAAGCTTAAGGGGTAAATATTTCATGGCGTGGAGATCATCTCCTCTAGCCATGTGTATGTGGAGGATATAATCCTCGATCCAAACTCCAGGGTCTGTTGTTCCATCATATGCCTCTATGTTTACGGGTTTGAATCCCTCTGGAAATTAACAGTCCAGGACCTCATCGGTGAAACATAGAGGCTGTGTGGCGCCCCTGTATTTGGGTGTGCTGGATTCTAATGATGGCTTCATAGTATTGCTTATGAGAGCTTGCTTTCTTGGCCCATAAATGGACCTGACTGGGCCATGATGTGAATTCTTAAGTGGGTCGCATGCCGATTTAAGTGCGGCGCCGCTTGCCGCTTTATGGGGTCGTCTATCCGACCGTGTGGCTTTCTTATTTTTTAAATGCGAGGGCTCTAGGGCCTCTTTGTCGAATTCAGGCAGTAGCTTTCTTTTCGGATAGCTTTTAGTGCGGTGACTGTCGCCATATTTATCTGCGGTATTGACTACTTTGCTCCATCTAATCCGGAGCGCATCTTCCGCTATTTTTAGCTTCCGCTTCTGCTTTTTCAGGCTGCGTGCAGTTGCAACGAGCCTCTCATGGAGATTCTTCTTCTCCATGGGTTTATCCGGCGTGAGGTCGTCCGGAATGCCGTTTTCGCCGGAGGAGGGATGTTCCGTTTCTCTATTCGTGTTGCCCTGTTCGGACGGTTGCTCTAAGGCCTGTTCGTCATCTACCGGCTCGTCCTGCTCCATGGCTGGGTTTTTATCGAGGCGGGGCTTGGGTCGGCATTTACGCCGGCGCTTTGATTGCTTTTCGGGGGGTCGAACTCCCGTTCCATCCCCTTTTTCCTCGTTGTCACTTCCTCTAGGGGTATCCACCATGTACACATCGTGAGATGAGGTGGCTGTCCAATGCCCTGTGGGCGTTGGTTCGTCGGTAGCTCCTGCATCGTCATCCATGCTGTCGATGTCTCCGGAGTCGAAGTTGAGCACGTCGTTTAAATTGTCGACAGTGGCTACCAAGTGGGTGGTGGGTGGGCTTTGAATTTCTTCATCGTCCGTATCCCATCCCCGCTGACCGTAATCCGGCCAGGGCTCTCCTGATAAAGAGAGAGACTTAAGAGAATTCAGGATGTCGCCAAAAGGTGAGTGCTGAAAGATGTCTGCAGCAGTGAACTCCATAATCGGCGCCCAATCAGATTCGATCGGCAGGGGCGCGGGGGGTTCGGAGTCCGGGGAGGAGTCCGGGTCCTCGGAGTCACGGGTCGTGCAGAGTGCGGGGCTAGCGTTTGGCTCGATCGCCTTTGAGATTGCAGCCCCGGAGGTGACGTCTAACCGCTCGTCCTCGATTGGTGCAATAGGCTCCGAGTTAGGGGTCGGAACCGATGCGTGTGCGGCCTCCAGGACACTGTCCAGAGGCAGAGCTAGATCATGCCCCTCGAGATAGTGCGGCGCGCTTGGCCGTGGCTCGAACCCGTCGAAGATCAAGTCTCCACGGATGTCAGTCGTGTAGTTTAAGCTTCCAAACCTGACTTGATGGCCAGGGGCGTAGCTTTCGATCTGCTCCAAGTGGTCAAGCGAATTGGCCCGTAGAGCAAAGCTGCCGAAGACGAAGATCTGTCCGGGGGAAAGGTCTCACCCTGGACCGCATCATTGTCGATGATCAAAGGAGCCATCGGGCCTAAAGGCGACGACACAGAGGAACTCTCAATGAAAGCATCAATGTCGGTGTCAAAACCAGCAGATCTCGGGTAGGGGGTCCCGAACTGTGCGTCTAGGCCGGATGGTAACAGGAGGCAAGGAATACGATATTTTACCCAGGTTCGAGCCCTCTCGATGGAGGTAAAACCCTACGTCCTTCTTGATTAATATTGATGATATGGGTAGTACAAGAGTAGATCTACCACGAGATCAAGGAGGCTAAACCCTAGAAGCTAGCCTACGATATGATTGTTGTATATGGTGTTGATTATCTTCCCCTACGGACTAAAACCCTCCGGTTTATATAGACACCGGATAGGGTTAGGGTTACATAGAGTCTATTACAATGGTAGGAGATCTTGAATATCCGCATCGCCAAGCTTGCCTTCCACGCCAAGGAAAGTCCCATCCGGACATGGGACGTAGTCTTCAATCTTGTATCTTCATAGTCCAGGAGTCCGGCTGAAGGTATAGTCCGGCTACCCGAACACCCCCTAATCCAGGACTCCCTCACCCGCCTACAACGAGGGCGATGAAGTGGGCGAGGAGCTGTTTGGCGAGACCGAGGACGAGGCAGAGGACAATGCAGGCTCCGATGAGTCCCCGCTCCGCTGGCGTCGACGAGGCCCTGCGGTGCCAACAACAAGGCAGAGGACACCGCTGGCTCTGCCGAGGCCCCACCCTGCCGGCAACGAGGGGGAGGATTTCCCCCGCTCCACCGAGGCGCCGCCCGCCGGCAATGAGAAAGAGGACATCGCCGGCTCCTCTGAGGCCCCGCCCCGCTGCCAGCGTGACCGCGCCACACAGAAAACGAGGAAGAGTAGAACACGATTGGTCGCCGCCGCTTGGGTCCAAGTAAGGCCACCACTGCTACCCTCAGTTGAAGCCAAGCAAGGCGGGTTGACCACTGACGGCTCGTTAGCTTCTTGGCGGCGACGTGGAGTCGGAGAGCTATGTTGGAGAAGGACGCTGCTTCTACTTAACTGCTAGTGTAGTTGGCTAACTGACACGTGGGCCCAATAGGCATCTGGGCCACATGTCAGTTATGCAACTGCACCTACAGTTAAGTCATTGAAGCTTCTGTTCGGCTCAGCAGGACACAAGAGGGTTGCTTCGGTTAATTAATTATACCTCCAGCGAAGCCCTTTTTAGTTGAAGAATGTATGAAATGTAATGAAACCCGGCATGTTTATATGAAATCCGACCGTGTATGAATGAATTTATTTCGATTAGTTTGAATTCTTGTATCACTGGCATTGGATGAACATGCAAAACAATACGCACTAGCATTATTCCCAGGGTGATCACCTAGTTTGCAGCAGTTTCACATGTACTCCCTCCGGTCCTTTCTAGTCTGCATACAAGTTTTGTCTGCAATCAAAGTATCTCTACTTTAACCAATCTGATAGAAAAAAGTATGCACTTTCAGAATGTGCAAAGTAAAGAGGAACAGAAGGAGTATAAAGAGTTTGAGCAGCTTTTAGCATTTCTGTACATTGCAATCAAACACACAGGCCTGGCAATTCATAGAGAACATTCAAAACAATCGATGATTATGCATCTCAGCGATTCACATGTCAGAGCCAATATTTACTTCACAACTAAAGAATAAAGAAAAAATGGATCGACGCTGCTTACAGCAAAGGGCGTCCCATTCGAAAATATCAAACGCATGTCTTCTGGCTAAAATCAATGAGCAAAATTTGACAAGGTTTTCCCATTCCAAAATATCAAATGCCTACGATTGTGGAATGGGCAGGGTTTGCCTTCAGTTAGGACATTGACATGGCACCTTGTGCTAAATAAACGAGCTATTCTTTTTGTGCAGTTCCACCAAAATCAACTAAATTTGCACGTAGCTTGTATGATTTTGCCCTTATATGTTGCAACACCTTGAACTTATCGACACCTCCTTTCTTGTGGTGGAAATGAATGATTCGATGTATTCATGAACATTTTGTGCAGTTCCCATTGAAATCAAGCTGAGCACCCTATTTGCACAAATACAAAAAAAGTGATTAGTATAAAGCAAACTGTACTATGAATTGACAGTTTAAACAGGCACCGACATGGTCCATGTACAACACACTTTTCGAAAAATGGAACTCACCGGAAAGAATCCTAGAACAACATTGTACTCGCGCATCACAACAAGAAAATGGAGATTTGTCAGTCCTTCTGAGCTGAAGTTAGTTTGGTCTTGTGGTGGGTAATGTAACTGTCGGTGTCAAAACCAGCGGATCTCGGGTAGGGGGTCCCGAACTGTGCGTCTAAGGCGGATGGTAACATGAGGCAGGGAACACGATGTTTTACCTAGGTTCGGGCCCTCTTGATGGAGGTAAAACCCTACGTCCTGCTTGATTTATTCTTGATGATATGGGTATTACAAGAGTTGATCTACCACGAGATCGGAGAGGCTAAACCCTAGAAACTAGCCTATGGTATGATTGTTTGTTGTCCTACGGACTAAAACCCCTCCGGTTTATATAGACACCAGAGGGGGCTAGGGTTACACAAGGTCGGTTACAAAGGAGGAGATATACATATCCGTATTGCCTAGCTTGCCTTCCACGCCAAGTAGAGTCCCATCCGGACATGAGACGAAGTCTTCAATCTTGTATCTTCATAGTCTAATAGTCCGGCCAAAGGATATAGTCCGGCTGTCCGGAGACCCCCTAATCAAGGACTCTCACTGTAGCCCCTGAACCAGGCTTCAATGACGATGAGTCCGGCGCGCAGTATTGTCTTCGGCATTGCAAGGCGGGTTCCTCCTCCGAATACACCATAGAAGAATTTGAATACAAGGATAGTGTCCGACCCTGCAAAATAAATTCCACATACCACCGTAGAGAGAATAATATTTCCAAAAATCTAATCTGCTAACTTGTTTTGCCAACATGACATTAAGCAATGGCCCGGTGATTATTTGAACCATTTTTCTTTAACCAGTCATGCCCATAACGCGAGGCGGTTACTTGACACGTCTTGTCAAAGCAGAGATCGTATTCCCCTAATTACAAGATTCTCATCAACACGGATGTGGGTAACCCAACCGTGCCTAGGACTCCTAGATTTTAGGAAAGTGCCAAACGGCCACTAGGAGGGCGCTTGATATTCACCCTCTTTATAAAGGGACATGGCTTTTAATTTTTTCCCTCTCGTGCTCAATCGAATCCTTCCCCCGCCTCGAGTTCTAACACCCAAAGCCCAGGTCAGGTGCTTCGGACCTTCAATCTTGTCCGGATCTAGCTTTCAAGGCCGGTGGATGCCCTCCTCTATTACGGAAGAGGATATCAAGAAGTTGAAGGAGGCCAGATACCTGACTGCCGAGGTTTCACATCGGCTGCCTGCCCGAGGGCAGGTCGTCCCTACTCCCGAACCCAATGAGAATGTTGTGTTCATCTCCCACTTCCTCCGAGGTCTAGGCCTCACTCTGGATCCCTTCGTTAGGGGTTTGATGTTCTATTACGGGCTAGATTTCCACGATCTAGCCCTGGACTCCGTTCTCCACATCTCGGCATTTATTGTCGTATGTGAGGACTTCCTCCGCATTACCCCTCACTTCGGCCTGTAGCTCAAGACCTTTGACGTGAAGCCGAAGATGGTCGAGGGGCAGCATGTAGTGTGCAGAGGCGCATTAATAAGCAGGATCGCTGGAGCTCCGTGGCCAAAGGGTTCCTTTCCAGAGGTGTCCGGCAACGGCTCGCAGAAGTGCCAAGTGGGTGGCTGCCCCTGCTTTCCCCTCGGGCCCTCCACCACAACTGATGTCATGGATTAGCAGAGGGCTGAGCTGGGGTCCAGCCAAGGACGTGCCTATACTGCAGAGCCACATTCAAGATCTCTTCGAAGGAGATTTCAGTCTGGTTACAGTGGTGAAAGTCATGCTGGTTCGTCGAGTCCAGCCTTGCAAACGTCGGCCCCTCCGCATGTGGGAGTTCAACCCAAAAGGACCACGCACTATTCAGAATTTCCTTGGCCTGACGCACGAGGAGATGTATAAATCATTCTTCGGACCCCAAATAGAGTGTCCGGATAATACCAAGGACGTGGGCCTGAGCAGCAACCGCACCGCCGACCAAGTAAGTAATCCTCTAGCCGAACACACCGTCTTTCATTTATAATGACGTCATTCTGAGAAATCGCTCTTTGACCAGGACTGGCTAACAAAGGCAAAGATGATTCGGTGTTCGGCCCCCCTTCCTGAGGGTTTGGACAATCCGGTACTGGAAAAGATGCTCGAGTTCCCGGAGCCCTCAAAGGAAGATAAAGGGGGGAATAATGAGGGCGAAAACGGGCCTCCACCGCTACCTATTCCAGCCGAGGGAACGAGCGCCTCCGTGAGGGAGGATAATGAAGGGGAGGAATCTGACATTCTCTCACCCCGGGGAAGGAAGAGGACTACCTCTGAAGATCCAGAAACCAAGGTTTCCAAACGGGAGAAGAAATCTCCACCAGAGGGTCCTGCTTTGGAGGGTGCTCTTGCCGCACAAAGTCCGCGCGGAGATCAGCCCTCTAACGAGCTGTAAGTAATCAAAAAGTACGTTAATGGTGAAGATATACTACCTTACCTTTGAGGAAAAGAAACCGAAGCATTTATCTTGCAGTTCGAATCTTAGCCCTTCTTAGCAGAGCTCGTCATCAGGGGATCTTCTTCCGGAGATGATGGAGAGCGAAACGCCTCCCCCGGACTCCCCCGCTCAAGAAGCGGGCAACCTTGAAGTGTCGTCACGGAGGGCCTCGCCGGATCAGGTGAGGCCAGAAGATAATCCTATGGTCGCCCGAAGTCCCCAGTATCCGGCTCTTGAAGAGAGCAACCAAAAGAATCGGCACCGTCTCGTATGCGGTCGGACGTACTGAGGGATCTGCTAGAGCAAGCAACTATCTCTGAAGAACGCCGTACATTGATGGGTACGGTGATGGAAAGGATTTTGTCCGCCAAAAGCGGGTTGCATGACGCCTTTATGAGTCTACTAATGGGCTTTGAGGTACGTAAAATGATATACATTTGTGATAGTACCACACAATTTTTAGGTGTGCCCTGTGTAGATAGTAGCCCCTGAGACTCTGGTTGTCGCCGAGGACGGCGGCAAACAAAGGATTGTAGTCCCAGGTAATAACCATACCGCTTTATGTGCGGGTGGTGGAAGCTCCGGTGGCTAGCCGGACTAATGAGTTTGCGGAACTGAAGCGGCAACTGGATGTGGCGGATGCCGACATCGAGCTTGTTAACAAGAGGCTTGATGAGGCACAGGGTAAGTGATATTTGCTAGTGAATGTCACATAGTAAGAGCAGCGTGATGCCAGTATCTTTAATATTTTGTGACTGCAGATGGAGCTGCCACCATGGAAACCCTTCGGGCAGAACTTGCCCGAGCCAAAGAACAAGCAAGGAGTAGTAATGCGGCTGCTTTGAAGGCGGCCGAAGAGTTGAAAGTCGAGAAGGCCGCGCATTGCGAGAGCAAAGAGAAAATGGCAAAGATGGCTATAAAGTTAAAAGACACTGCCGGCCGTTGCCAGTTCCTCGAAAGAGAAAACCGGGCGAGGGCGACGGACCTTGAGAAGGCCACAATGGCGACCAAGGACACCCACTCTGCCATGAGAGCGAAGGAGGAACTGCGTGAAGCCGGTGATATTGTGGCTAGGAAGCCCTTTTTGCTGCGGCGGAAGTTTGGAGATCTGCGTTATGCCCCTATGGATTGGCTGTGGAGTTTGGCAGACGCATATCTGGAGTTGACGGTGAGTGCTGTCGATGCGGCCGAATACTTCCAAGATCAAACAGATCGTGAAGTGGACAAGCTATTCTGGTCGCAGTTTAACGTTCCAGAGCGTCCGCTTCCACTAACTGATCATCTTGCCGAATGGGCCGAACTCAATAGATTGTCCGGACTCGCCATGAGGTCCGTCGTAGATCATCTGTGGCCGGTAAAGCCGAAGCCGAACAGCTATTTCGGCTTAGTGCAGCAGTTCCTTGGTGTGGTGCCGCGCATCAATGCGATGAAGAGGTCGGCGTGCATAGAAGGCTCGCGGATGGCCCTTGCACGTGTCAAAGCATACTGGGCGGAGATGTATGCTACCACTGTTGCGGCGCAGGGTTCGACCATAGGCCAAGTGGCTACCGTGCACTATTTTGAAGAAGTTCTTGAGGGTGCTCATTTGATAGAGGCCCAGTGCTCGAAGAATATTATGTTTGAGTGACATGTATTCCCATTGTAAAAAACAATGTTTTTATTAAATCTATCAAGGCTGTATTTATACTTTTTCCCGAAAGTAATATGATGCCTCCTGTGCGGCCGTTTATGTATACATGTGTATAACCTGAAAGATTGCAGTCGTCAGCTTCAGCCCCCACGCATATAATGCGGGGGTCTTTGCAGAAGACGCGTATTCACACTTAATCCAACATCTTGGTCCTAATAAGGAGGTGATGGCGCAGCGAACTAGGCAACCAGACTATAATGCTTTAACATTTTCACTTGGCCATAGGAGTTTGACAGTGGGGCTACTGTATAGCCCCTCGTGGCTCCACACTCATCCGAATTCGGGGTGCATACATGCCTGGCCAGGAAACGGCCCTTCGTTAAGGCAGAGGAATTCTAACATTCTGATAGGTCATTGAGTGGTTGACCAGTCTCACGCTATATTATGACAGTCAGTTTTTGGCTTTCTCTACTGAGGTGCTCGTCCAGATGAACCAGGGCACAATCGCAGTAGTTTTCCTGGTGCCACCTTAGCCGATAGAGCGGAACGTAAGGCATCCAAACACAGGAGCCGGGCAAACCCAACATTTTGACCAAAGACATGATTCGGAGCTGATGCATATAAGGCCAAACTCGCGACGCCGAACACTCCCTAAGGTATTCGGTCTTTATGGTGTAAACCGGGCCTAAACAGTGCCCTTTGTAAGAAGCCCCTGGTGTCCAGGTACGTGCATTGTTCTGACGTGGCCACATGCCAAGACGTCAGCATCCTTCTCAAAGGTACTGAGAATCCGAGGGATGTGTATCAACAAGAGACAGTAAAAAAAGGTTGACGCAGGGTCTTAATCTAAAAAGAATCCTTAGGACGGGTCCCTGCTGCACGTCTGCGCCTGTGTCTCCGTTGTGCCGTATCCTGGACGGGTGTAGCACAATGGTCATCTGTAAAAGAGAGGAACTTAGGTGAAAAGTTGTCGTGCAAAAAGGTAGGTTTAAAAAACTATGTTCAATTCAAGATGAGCAAAAGTTGCCACTTGTCTGCGCGCGTTGAGCCCCTTGTATTTGTAATAGGGGTATGGCCATCAAACCTGTATGAATTACATATAGCTGCGCCGGGCTCGTCTAACCGTGTCTGTGGTCTTGACGACCTATTGAATGCTTTAGTTGGTGAGGCCGTTTTAGTGTGCGGCTGCCAAGGCAGCCGCACTCTCTTCGGCGCGCAGGGATCGCTCAATATTTCCATTTACTGTAATGATGCCACGTGGACCGGGCATCTTAAGCGTGAGGGAAGCGTAATGCGGTATTGCATTAAAGCGAGCGAAAGCTTCGCATCCAAGTAGTGCTTGGTAGCCACTTTGGAACGGAGCAATGTGGAAGGTTAAATTTTCGCTACGGAAGTTATCGAGGAAGCCGAATATAACCTCTAGTAGCAGGGAGCCCGTGCAATGAGCCCCTGGGCCTGGCGTTACTCCTTTAAAGGTAGTATTGCTGTGGCAAATTTTCGTTGGGTCTATCCCCATTTTGCGGACTGTGTCCTGATATATCAGGTTTAGACTGCTGCCACCGTCCATCAGGACTCGTGTGAAGAGGTATACGCCAATTATTGGGTCTAATACCAAGGCAGCCCATCCTGCACGCCGGATACTTGCTGAGTAATCCCGATGGTCGAAAGTGATCGGTTGAGACGACTAGTGGCAGGACTCTGCAGTGATTGGCCCTTGGGCATATTTCTCTGGGAGTGCCGCTTTGTTTCTCCCCTTGATCACGTGTAACACATTTACTATTTTGACTTTTGGTGGAAATTTCTTTTGTTCCCCAGTGTCTTGCTTGAGAGGCTCATCCTCGTCTTCGCTTGGTGTATCCTCCCCCTTGTGTACGGCGTTGAGCTTGCCGGACTGCTTGAAGACCCAACATTCTCTGGGGGTATGATTAGGGGGTTTACCAGGGGTGCTATGGATCTGACATATTTGGTCCAGAATTTTGTTTAGGCTCGACAATCGTCTCTGCTGCCTTTAGAGGGCGCCTTTTGCTGACCTCGCTGAGAGCTTCTGAATCCGGCGTTTACCGCCGTGCTCTTCGGGTTGTCTTCTTTATTCCGGCACTTATTATTTTTGCCGCGTCGTGATTTCCCGTTTCAACCTCTAACTTCGGATGTACTTGGGTCGCTGGTGCTGCATCGGGCTAGTCAGCTGTCCTCGCCGCGCAAAAGTGGGACATGAGGCTTGTTAATGCTGCCATTGTTCTCGACTTTTCTTGTCCAAGGTGTCTGGCAAGCCATTCGTCTCGGACGCTATGCTTAAAAGCTGCCAAGGCTTCGGCGTCCGGATAGTCGACTATTTGGTTCTTTTTAGTAAGAAATCTATTCCAAAGCTTTCAGGCTGACTCTCCGGGCTGTTGAGTTATATGACTCAAATCGTCCGCATCCGGAGGTCGGACATAAGTCCCTTGAAAATTTACCCAAAAAGCGTCTTCGAGCTCTTCCCAGCTTCCAATGGAGCTTTTGGGGAGGCTTTTAAGCCAGTGCTGAGCTGGCCCTTTGAGCTTGAGGGGTAAGTACTTGATGGCATGGAGATCGTCTCCTCAAGCCATATGGATATGGAGGATATAGTCCTCAATCCAGACCCCTAGGGTTTGTTGTTCCGTCGTATGCCTCTATGTTTACAGGTTTGAATCCCTCTGGAAATTCGTGGTCCAACACTTCATCGGTGAAACATAGGGGGTGTGCGGCACCCCTGTATCTGGGTGTACCGTGATGTTCGGATGTTTGTGGAGTTGCATTGCATGCTGGAGCACGTTTGCGTGGTCCGTAGATGGATCTTGTTGCGCCGTCCTTTTGATGTGAGCCCTTACGAGGGTCGCATACTGGTTCATGTGCGGCGTCGTTTGCTGCTCTATGTTGGCCGTGAGGTCGTTTTTCCGGCCAGATTGCCGTTTTAATTTTTGGTTGTGGGGGATCTAAGGCCTCCTCATAGAATTCGGGTAGCAACTTCCGCTTCGGGTAGCTCTTGGTGTGGCCATTACCGCCATACTTCGCTGTTGTGTTGAGTACTTTACTCCATCTGATTCGGAGTGTGTCTTGTGCAGCTTTGAGCCTTTGCTTCTCCTTTTTTAGACTCTTCGCGGTGGCAACAAGCCTTTGGTGGGCATTCTGTTGCTTCAGGTGTCTGTCCGGTGTGATGTCATCCGGACTATTATTTTTTACAGAGTCGGGTTGTTCGGTTTGATTATCCGAATTGCCGTGGACAGGCGATGGTTCGCCCTGCTCTAACGCTGGGTCTATATGATCGTTGTTTCTGCCGAGGCAGGAATTGGGTGGAGCTTACGCCGCCGCTTTGACTGCTTCTCGAGGGGACAGCCCTCCGTTGTGTCCTTCCGTTCCTCGTTGTCATTTTTCTTTTGGTGTGTCCACCCTGTATACGTCATGTGATGAAGTGGGCGTCCAGTGCCGTGTGGGCAGTTGTACCTGTTCGTCTCCTGCATCGTCGTCCATACCATCAATGTCTTCGGAGTCGAAGTCGAGCATGTCAGTTAAGTCATCGACAGTGGCTACTAAGTGGGTGGTGGGTGGGCGGCAAATTTCTTCGTTATCCGCATCCCAATCCTGCCGGACATAGTTTGGCCAGGACTCTCCTGACAAGGAGAGAGACTTTAATGAATTCAGTATGTCGCCGAAGGGCGAATACTGAAAAATATCCACGGAGGTAAACTCCATGATCGGCGCCCAATCATATTCGCTAGGAATGGGCGCAGGCGGTTCGGAGTCCGTGGCCAGAGAAGGATCCAGCAATCTGACAACACGGCTCTCGTGCAGGGTAAGGTCGATGTTCGGCTCGATCGCCGTTGAGGATACGGCCTCCATGACGGGGTCTATCCACCCGTCCGTGGATGGCGCAACTGGCTCCGAATTGAGGCTCGGAGCGGCTGCCGGTACGATCTCCTGAATACGGTCCGATGGTAGAGTTAAATCGTACTCATCGTGACCGCGTGGCGCACAAGGCAGGGGCTCGAATCCGTTGAAGATCAAGTCTCCGTGGATATCGATCGTGTAATTTAAGCTTCCAAACCTGACCTGATGGCCAGGGGCGTGGCTTTCGATCTGCTGCAGATGGCCAAGCGAGTTCGCTCGAAGTGCGAAGCCGCCGAACACAAAGATCTGTCCGGGGAGAAAAGTCTCACCCTGGACTGCATTGCTATCGATGATATAAGGAGCCATCAAGCCTAACGACGACGACATAGAGGAACTCCCAATGAAAGCACCAATGTCGGTGTCAAAACCGGGGGATCTCGGGTAGGGGGTCGCGAACTATGCGTCTAAGGCTGATGGTAACAGGAGGTAGGGAACACGATGTTTTACCCAGGTTCGGGCCCTCTTGATGGAGGTAAAACCCTACGTCCTGCATGATTTATTCTTGATGATATGGGTATTACAAGAGTTGATCTACTACGAGATCGGAGAGGCTAAACCTTAGAAGCAAGCCTATGATATGAGTGTCTGTTGTCCTACGGACTAAAACCCCTCTGGTTTATATAGACACCAGAGGGGGCTAGGGTTACACAAGGTTGGTTACAAAGGAGGAGATATACATATCCGTATTGCCTAGCTTGCCTTCCACGCCAAGTAGATTTCCATCCGGACACGAGACGAAGTCTTCAATCTTGTATCTTCATAGTCTAACAATCCGGCCAAAGGATATAGTCCGGCTGTCCAGAGACCCCCTAATCCAGGACTCCCTCAGTAACCATCGTTCAACTGCTCCTTCTCATGAGAAGATAGACATGGCTTCTTCATCCTGGCATAATCGGAACTAGTCACTTCATGTACTCCATATTCTTCTTTAGAGGAGGATGATCATGTTGTGCAAAGACAAGAGGATAACTAAATGCTAGCATCCCTGTTTGCTCAGAAAAAAGAAAGGAAATATTTAAAACAACACAGATGAAGCACTTCTCAAGGACAATACCAATTTTTGATGACAGTATCTAAATAGTAGCACAACACCAATAGAGATAACAAAGCTCAATCATATCGATGAAATCAGTGGGAGAGTACCAACCTTTGTTAGGAGGCTTATTATCTAGAGCATACATATGAAGCACTTCTCCGGAACCATCTGTTGCTATCTACTATGGTGGCCATGCTTACTATATACTCCTCGATTAGATTAATGTTTCCAACATCTTCTTGTGGAGTTCCACTAAAATATATGGTATCTTCAAAGAAGATCCATGTTTGCACAAGTAGAGATAATTACGTATTACATTAAGAGTGGCATCAAATCAGTGGCAAAACAATTGATCGTTCCAGCCATAGTAATAAATTAAGATGCAAAACTATATCATTACTTGTGTCATCACAGTTCCAGTGCTTCATTACAGCACCATGAGTTAATTTTTTTTTCTTCTGCTTGTTCTTCCCCTTCATCACTTGGTTCAATAAAAGACAAGCTTCACCTTCAATGTATGATTTAGCATGTCAATTAGGTTGCACAAGTATAGCACTAAACAATGACATTAATTTTCTGATGAAAGTGGCAACATACAGGCCAACAGTTGTGAAATATCCTTATCTTACCTCAATGGGATATTGTGGTGCACATACAGATTGGAAGTCTTGTCTCCATTTGTGCAGTTCACTAAAATCAAGCAACATTACTGTACAAGTAGCACAACATATGAAAGAACATCGCGGAATCATGTGAAAGAAGTCTAGTACTGACCTCTGATGACGCGGAATTCAAACAACTCACAAGAAGAAGATCTGAACCAAATTTGCCAACACGGATAGGAAGTAAGATCTCCTCTTGTGCAGTTCCACTTAGATCAAGTAATAAACCAACGTTGTCAGTGTGACATTTTGGTTGAACTGCACAAAACACTCTTAAAACAATAGTGTTTTGTGCAGTGCAACAAAAGGTCACAATGGCAACGAGGTGAAGTAGATAACCCTGTTTACACAAAGGTGCAAAGGAAACAACTAGTGGTCAATAACGGTGGATGACACAGAAGCCAACAAAAAGAAGCATCTACCTTACCTAAATGGGAAAGAAAGCAAGACAGTAGCATTTCTCAAACAGTGGCATTGATTAATATTAATAGAGAGATTATATAAACAATAAAATTCGTTAAACATGTAATTTGCTTTTAACTGTGGCATTGCATCAATTTTCCAGCGGCATTATTAGAGGGTGCTTGTTTACAGGGACATTTTGGTGGAGGGACTAAAAAAACTCCGTGTCAGTCCCATCCAAACCAAACAGGAGGGACTTTTAGGGACTAAAAGTGGGCATTTGGTACTAAAGAAAGAATACCCCGAGGGAGAGTCTTTCGGGACTCTTTCCAATAGTTGCCCCTGCCACGCATCACACCTTTTCTCTATTAGTTCATTACTAGGGGTAACATGGTCTTTTAGCATGTCCTTTAATAACCTCTAGTCCATGTTTAGTCCCTGGAACCAAGCAGGTAGGAACTAGGGAGTCTTTAACCAAACAGGGCCTTAGATTAACAACAGCTAAAGAGTTGCACGGGACAGTGGATGCACCAGCACCATATGCATCTACCGATGTACTGGGGTGATGCACTGTCTGTTGCAACAAAGAACAAACAACCAAGGAGCATATTTGTGTTGGTCCCAGTTTTGTTATCTTTAGACACCTTTCCCTATGTGAGCGCAGCAAATCTAGTCCTGCTCAAACTCTACAGCCTTGTCCCCCAAAACAAAAGATCATTTCGTTAAAGATGTGCATACTGCATTTGTAATTGTTTTCCCTTTTTGAACAACGTAGGTGCTGGATAGCTAGTTTGTACTAGTACTTTCCCCACTTCCTTTCCTCTGTGAACCACGTCCTAGATTTATGCTATACAAATTTCCCCACAACTTTCCCCCATTCCCGTCCTCTTTGAACCACGTCTTAGATTCATGCGATATAACTTTCCCCACAACTTTCCCCCTCCCTTTCCTTTTTGAACCACGTCCTAGATTCATGCTATACAACTTTTCCCACTACTTTCCCCCATTCCTTTCCTCTTTGAACCACGCCCTAGATTCATGGTATACAACTTTCCCCACTACATTCCAGTTTGATCCAACACCTAGATTCGAGTGCAGAAGCAGAAAAAGCCCACATGTAGCTAGAGCAATGCATGTGGAATAAGTAAATTATACCTTAAGGTTCTTGGGGTGTGATTCGATGGGCGAACGGAGGCCGTTCGACCCACACTATGTATGGCGGCAAAGAAGAAGGGGTCGGAGGCCCTCCCGCGCCGCCGCTGGGTGAAAGTGAACAACTGCGCCAGTAGTGGATTCCCTCCTCCCTCGCTGACGGTGACAGCGTTAAGCCTCCTTCTCTTCCCGGCGGACGGATCCGGCCGGCTCTTTGACCAGCAGTGAGGGGAGAGAGAGAGGCCAACAAAGTCTTGTTTAGATCTGGAGAGGGTGAGAGAGTGTGAAGAGAGCAACTACAAGTGCTGAGGCTACATTGTGTATATATATACTGGAGAGAGTGTGAAGAGTGCAAACCCTAGAAAACAAGTGCCGACGCTGCAACTTATATGTGATGAGGTGATTATATGGTCACTACGAGATCGTATAGCTCCGTATCCATCCATTTTGACCAGTAGTACGTTATCTCTCTCCATGTAGTACGTTGGGCCCCACCAGTCAGAGGGTGAAACAAACAAATTGATAAGAAAAATTAAAAGCGCTAGCGGTGTATCTTACCTCACACATCTCGCTACTGCTCGGGAACACTGTCCAATTGATGCCTTTGTTCGCTCACATACTATTTTAAGTGAATCATTATTATAACATGCACACAATTTTGGGCACTTGTATTCGACCTAAGTCAGTGTGCCACTGTATCTCGTATGACTCCCTCCGTCTAGGTGTAATAAGTCATGTTAGAAGGTGCAGCGGGACCAAGGTACAAGCAGATTGGAGGAGAAGGAGAATCTTGACCCGTCATTCCTCCAATCAAAGCCCTGATTTATGTCTCTAAACACAACAATTAATCCAAACAACTAAGAGATGTCGTTTTAGCTACTACCATGCAGGGCCACGTATTAACTCGCATGCAAACCGACTTTGATTTCTTGACTAATCAACGCATAGTTGCGCTCCATGCATTGGGTTTCCGGGGGAGATAACAAGGCAGAGTAAGGAGCGTTTTGTTACATTGCGTAGGCTGGTCATAGTGGTGAGTAACTTGGACTAGTACAACATGCATATGTTACTAGTCTATGTTTTTTGGAAGCCTACTAGTCTATGTTACTACTACACGAAGTTTGCCATCGGAAGCGAGCCGATCTGGCTCTCCTGAGCTAGCAAGGTTTTTCTAGCCCACCCAAGCTAGCTGGCCCACAAAAGCTAACATATTTTAACAGTTACAAACACCTAACCTTGCCTGGCTATGCTATAAGCTGTTCTTGATAAGGATCCAAACGCTCCCTAAGTAACAATGCTCGCTAGCAACGAGGCCAGGAGGGGATTGAGATGCGAAGTTAATGGACGATGCATGAACATTTTGGGAATATCTGATTTCCGCAGGATGACTTAACACCTAGACGGAGGGAGTACTACTCCTGAGTCCAGGTTTGATGGAATATTCGTCACCTCTTCTTTTCTTATACGTACTCCATCTGTATCTCACTTCCTGTGGCTTCGCACTCGCATGATTTTCCTATTCTATGAACATGTGTGTGCGTGTGCGTGTGTGTGTGTGTGTTTAACAGCATGTGTGTGTTAGAGAGAGCGACAGATCGACCTACTCCTACAGAGAGATGGTGTGTAGTGTATGATTTTAGCTGCCAGAGTCGGTGCATCCTCTTGTTTCGGGGCGTCCGGTAGGGACAGGCGGACAGCTGCCATGCCCGCTCCTGACCAGCCTGGCCCACCCAAAGCCCCTCCATCGCCCGCACGCGCTTCCCTCCCGAAACGGTCAGTGCCGCATTCATGCTCAGGCAGAGCGGACGTGACCTCTCACTGGCGACTGCGTTGAAGGGAGAAGCGGATTCAAGAGTGATGGTTGCTTCGTCCGTCCAACTTACTGCTGGGTCTATGTGATTTGACGGCTCATTGGTCATTATTACTGAGGTGGTAGGACTGCTGGATGTCCCACGCTTTCGGCGAAAGGAGGTACTACTAGAATACAATTTTCTCCATTCTTACGGCGGAGGAGTGCAAGAGCAGTGAAAACACGCAGGCTTACTGATTACATGGCGCACCTCACACTATCACCATATTTTCGGGAGACCGTGCGACACCTAACTCTTTACATAGTACTCCATCCATTCCTAAATATAAGTCTTTGTAGAGATTCCACTAGGTGGACTACATACGGAACAAAATGAATGAATCTACACTTAAAATGTATCTATATACATCCGTATGTGGTTCATGGTGAAATCTCTACAAAGACTTATATTTAGGAACAAAGGAAGTACTTGTATAGTACGTACTGTAATTTATCAGCGAGATAGTACAATGCGGTATGTGCGATTCAAGATTACTGGGACTAGTTGATGAGACATAAAGTCATCACAAATACAGTACGTAGAAGCTAGTAGAGGTATGTGCGGGGAAAGAAGTTGAGAAATATCCACATGGAGTGATGTGGGCAGCTGGAGCAGTGGTGCAAGCCGGCTATAAAGGGCGTTGTACCTGAGGGATGTCGGGATGTAGCTCAACCTAGAGGAGGGCGGCGGGAGGAGGCAACTACCCACATCGTGGCAGTGAGCAATGGACGAAGGCAACCTCACCGGCTTTGTGAGAGAGAATGGTGGGGACCCCTGATCGGGACGTGCCAACAGTGGGTTTTCGCCGTCGGCGACGGCGACCGCATCTACACTAAGCATCCACCCCTTCCCCTAGCAGACGTGATCTGCCGGGATGTTAGAGATGTGGCCACATTGGTTTTGTGCGAGAGAGTGTGAAAATTGAAGAGAGCAACCCCAGCAAGCAACCGTGTAGGCTCGTCCTGCCTATGTATATACTGGAGCGGTTTCCTTTTCTCTCCATATGAACCTATTTATATTGCATATGTGCCACTGAAGAAAAAAAACTTTATTTATAAATGATGCGGCACCTACTACTCGTTCTCCTATAAACCTTGCGCTTGGCTTCTCCAAACTATTAACCTTGCGATTGGCTCTTCGCCTCTTCAGGAAGTTGAGCAATAATGGTACTGCAGTATATATCGTTCTGGCTATATGAGACCGAATGAATTGCTGCACGTCCACCATGTGGCGAGGGTCGAGGGGCGAGGGCAAGTGCATACTATTACGTCCGTTTCAATATGGACTACATACGGAGCAAAATGAGTGAATCCACACTCTAAAATACATCTATATACATCAATGTTTGGAGTATGTACTAGTAGTTCATATTGAAATCTACTAAAGGACATATATTTGAAACAATATGATAATCTCTCTAACCAAGGTAGGGACGATGAGTAAATGGAGGGAGTACTAGTAAAATTTTCTCCTCGTCCTGCAAGCCACCGCGCGCGTGGGTGAGGGAGCGGGCGTATTAAGCAAGCTTCTCCTCGTTCTGCGAGTTGATGGGACACATCAAAAGTACTCTAGTGTATACAGCCTTGCCTCTAAGGTAGGCCCCACATGGTTTGCCTCTTTTTTAACATAACGCGTCAAGTCGCAATTTGTTTTTTCACCCGTGGTAGATGATCCTCCCTCCATCTAGTGGACAACCAGTACACGTGTCAAGTTACCACATGGGCTGCCTTTTCATACAGAAATGAGCTCCACCGTGTACCTGAAGGAAATATGCCCTAGAGGCAATAATAAAGTTATTATTTATTTCCTTATATGATGATAAATGTTTATTATTCATGCTAGAATTGTATTAACCGGAAACATAATACATGTGTGAATACATAGACAAACAGAGTGCCACTAGTATGCCTCTACTTGACTAGCTCGTTGATCAAAGATGGTTATGTTTCCTAACCATAGACATGAGTTCTCAGTTGATTAACGGGATCACATCATTAGGGAATGATGTGATTGACTTGACCCATTCCGTTAGCTTAGCACTTGATCGTTTAGTTTGTTGCTATTGCTTTCTTCATGACTTATACATGTTCCTATGACTATGAGATTATGCAACTCCCGTTTACCGGAGGAACACTTTGTGTGCCACCAAAAGTCACAATGTAACTGGGTGATTATAAAGGTGCTCTACAGGTGTCTCCGAAGGTACTTGTTGGGTTGGCGTATTTCGAGATTAGGATTTGTCAATCTGATTGTCGGAGAGGTAACTCTGGGCCCACTCAGTAATGCACATCACTATAAGCCTTGCAAGCATTGCAACTAATGAGTTAGTTGCGGGATGATTTATTATGGAACGACTAAAGAGACTTGCCGGTAATGAGATTGAACTTGGTATTGAGAAAACCGACGATCGAATCTCGGGCAAGTAACATACCGATGACAAAGGGAACAACGTATGTTGTTATGCGGTTTGACCGATAAAGATCTTCGTAGAATATGTAGGAGCCAATATGAGCATCCAGGTTCCGCTATTGATTATTGACCGGAGACGTGTCTCGGTCATGTCTACATATTTCTCGAACCCGTAGGGTCCGCACGCTTAAAGTTTGGTGATGGTTATATTATGAGTTTATGTGTTTTGATATACCGACGGAGTTCGGAGTCCCCGATGAGATCGGGGACATGACAAGGAGTCTCGAAATGGTCGAGACGTAAAGATTGATATAATGGACGACTATATTCGGACATCGGAAAGGTTTCGAGTGATTCGGGTATTTTCAGGAGTACCGGGGAGTTACGGGAATTCGTATTGGGCCTTAATGTGCCATACGGGAAAGGAGAGAAAGGCCTCAAAGGTTGGCCGCACCCCTTCCCATGGGCTGGTCCGAATTGGACTAGGAAGGGGGGGCGCCCCCTTCCTTCCTTCTCCTTTTTCCTTCCCTTTCCTTCCCTCCTACTCCTACTACTTGGAAGGGCTCCTAGTTCTACTAGGAAAGGGGGAATCCTGCTCTCGGTGGGAGTAGGACTCCCCTAGGGCGCGCCATAGAGAGGGTCGGCCCTCCCCCTCCTCCACTCCTTTATATACGGGGGCAGGGGGCACCCCAAAGACACAACAATTGATCCTTTGGATCTCTTAGCCGTGTGCGGTGCCCCCCTCCACCATAATCCACCTCGGTCATATCGTAGTAGTGCTTAGGCGAAGCCCTGCGTCGGTAGAACATCATCATCGTCACCACGCCGTCATGTTGACGGAACTAGCTCTCAAAGCTCGGCTGGATCGGAGTTCGAGGGACGTCATCAAGTTGAACGTGTGCAGAACTCGGAGGTGCCGTGCGTTCGGTACTTAATCGGTCGGATCTTGAAGACTTATGACTACATCAACTGCGTTGTGCTAATGCTTCCGCTTTCGATCTACGAGGGTACGTGGACACACTCTCCCCTCTCGTTTCTATGCATCACCATGATCTTGCGTGTGCGTAGGAAATTTTTGAAATTACTATGTTCCCCAACAGTGGCATCCGAGCCAGATTTTATGCGTAGATGTCATATGCACGAGTAGAACACAAGCGAGTTGTGGGCGATATAAGTCATACTGCTTACCAGCATGTCATACTTTGGTTCGGCAGTATTGTTGGATGAAGCGGCCCGGACGGACATTACGCGTACGCTTACGCGAGACTGGTTTTACCGCCGTGCTATGCACACAGGTGACTAGCGGGTGTCAGTTTCTCCAACTTTAGTTGAACCGAGTGTAGCTACGCCCGGTCCTTGCGAAGGTTAAAACAGCACCAACTTGACAAACTATCGTTGTTGTTTTGATGCGTAGGTAAGAACGGTTCTTGCTCAGCCCGTAGCAGCCACATAAAACTTGCAACAACAAAGTAGAGGACGTCTAACTTGTTTTTGCAGGGCATGTTGTGATGTGATATGGTCAAGACGTGATAAGATATAAGTTGTTGTATGAGATGATCATGTTTTGTTGAAGTTATTGGCAACTGGCAAAATCCTTATGGTTGTCTCTCTATTGCATAAGATGCAAGCGCCAAATAATTGCTTTACTTTATCGCTATGCGATGGCAATAGTTGCAAGAGCAATAGTTGGCGAGACGACCATGTGATTACACACTGATATAGATCAAGATGATGGAGATCATGGTGTCATTCCGGTGACGATGGAGATCATGACGATGCTTTGGAGATGGAGATCAAAGGCACAAGATGATGATGGCCATATCATGTCACATATTATGATTGCATGTGATGTTTATCTTTTATACATCTTATTTTGCTTAGTTCGGGGGTAGCATTATAAGATGATCCCTCACCAAATTATCAAAGTATAAGTGTTCTCCCTGAGTATGCACCGTTGTGAAAGTTCTTCATGCTGAGACACCACGTGATGATCGGGTGAGATAGGCTCTACATTCAAATACAACAGGTGCAAAACAGTTGCACACACGGAATACTCAGGTTAAACTTGACGAGCCTAGCATATAACAGATATGGCCTCGGAACACAGAGGCCGAAAGGTCGAGCATGAATCATAGAGTAGATATGATCAACATAGTGGTGTTCACCATTGAAACTACTTCATCTCACGTGATGATCGGACATGGTTTAGTTGATATGGATCACGTGATCACTTAGAGGATTAGAGGGATGTCTATCTAAGTGGGAGTTCTTAAGTAATATGATTAATTGAACTTTAATTTATCATGATTTTAGTCCTGGTAGTATTAGCATATCTATGTTGTAGATCAATAGCTCGCGATGTTGCTCCCTGTTTAATTTTTATATATTTTTATATGTAGCAACGATGCGGATTGGATCCGTGATCTGAGGATTAACCTTATTGCTGCACAGAAGTATTATGTCCTTGATGCACCGCTAGGTGACAGACCTACTGCAGGAGCAGATGCAGACGTTATGAACGTTTGACAAAAGCTCGGTATGATGACTACTTGATAGTTTAGTGCACCATGCTCTACATCTTAGAACCGGGACTTCAAAAATGTTTTCAATGCCACGAAGCATATAAGATGTTCTAAGAGTTGAAATTGGTATTTCATACTCATGCCCGTGTTGAGAGGTATGAGACCTCTGACTGTACTTTGCCTACAAGATGGAGGAGAATTGCTCAGCTAGTGAGCATGTGCTCAGAATGTCTGAGTACTACAGTCACTTGAATCAAGTGGGAGTTAATCTTCCAGATAAGATAGTGATTGACAGAGTTCTCTAGTCACTATCACCAAGTTGCTAAAACTTCGTGATGAACTATAATATGCAAGGGATAACGGAATTGATTCCCAAGCTGTTCATGATGCTGAAATCGACAAAGGTAGAAATCAAGAAAAGCACCAAGTGTTGATGGTTAACAAGACCACTAGTTTCAAGAAAAGGGCGAAGGGAAAAGGGGAACTTCAAGAAGAATGGCAAGCAAGTTGATGCTCAAGTGAAGAAGCCCAAGTCAGGACCTAAGCCTGAGACTAAGTGCTTCTACTACAAAGGAACTGGTCACTGGAAGCAGAACTACCCCATGTATTTGGCGGATAAGAAGGATGGCAAAGTGAACAAACGTATATTTGATATACAGATTATTGATGTGTATATTACTTGCGTTCGTAGCAACCCCTCAGTATTTGATACTGGTTCAGTTGCTAAGAGTAGTAACTCGAAACGAGAGTTGCAGAATGAACAGAAACTAGTTAAGGGTGAAGTGACGATGTGTGTTGGAAGTAGTTCCAAGATTGATATGATCATCATCGCACACTCCCTATACTTTCGGGATTAGTGTTGAACCTAAATAAGTGTTATTTGGTGTTTGCGTTGAGCATGAAAATGATTTGATCACATTTATTGCAATACGGTTATTCATTTAAGTTAGAGAATAATTGTTGTTCTGTTTACATGAATAAAACCTTATATGGTTACACACCCAATGAAAATGTTTCATTGGATCTCGATCGTAGTGATACACATATTCATAATATTGAAGCCAAAAGATGCAAAGTTAATAATGATAGTGCAACTTATTTGTGGCACTGCCGTTTAGGTCATATTGGTGTAAAGCGCATGAAGAAACTCCATGTTGATGGGCTTTTGGAATCACTTGATTACGAATCACTTGATGCATGCGTACCATGCCTCTTGGGCAAGATGACTAAAACGCCATTCTCTGGAACAATGGAGCGAGCAACAGATTTATTGGAAATCATACGTATTGATGTATGTGGCCCGATGAATATTGAGGCACGCGGCAGGTATCATTATTTTCAGACCTTCACAGATGATTATAGTAGATATGGGTATATCTGCTTGATGAAACATAAAGTCTGAAACATTTGAAAAGTTCATATAATCTCAGAGTGAAGTAACAAGAAAATAAAATCTGCGTTCTAATCATGGAGGAGAATATTTGAGTTACGAGTTTGGTCTTCATTTGAAACAATGCGGAATAGTTTCACAACTCACGCCACTTGGAACACCACAACATAATAGTGTGTCCGGACGTCATAAACGTACTTTATTAGATATGGTGCGATGTATGATATTTCTTACCAATCTACCAATATTGCTCTGGGTTATGCATTAGAGACAGCTGCATTCACGTTAAAAAAGGGCACCATCTAAATCCGTTGAGATGACACGATATGAACTGTGGTTTGGCAAGAAACCAAAGTTGTCGTTTCTTAAAGTTTGGGACTGCGATGCTTATGTGAAAAAGTTTGAACGTGATAAGCTCAAACCCAAATCGGAGAAATGTTTCTTCATAAGATACCCAAAGAGACAGTTGGGTACACCTTCTAATCACAGATCCGAAGGCGAAATATTCGTTGCAAAGAATGGATCCTTTCTAGAGAAGGAGTTTCTCTCGAAAGAAGTGAGTGGGAGGAAAGTAGAACTTGATGAGGTAACTGTACCTACTCTCTTATTGGAAAGTAGTTCATGACAAAACTCTGTTCCCGTGACTACTACACCAATTAGTGAGGAAGCTAATGATGATGATCATGTAACTTTAGATCAAGTTACTACCGAACCTCGTAAGGTCAACCAGAGTGAGATCCGCACCAGAGTGGTACGGTAATCCTGTTCTGGAGGTCATGTTAATTGACCATGACGAACCTACGAACTATGAGGAAGCGATGATGAGCCCAGATTCCATGAAATGGCTTGAGGCCATAAAAATCTAAGAGGCACTACTGGAATCTGGCACTTTGCGATCTGCCATGGCAGATGGCAAAGGCATGATCGGCGGATGGCAAAGGCTTTGCCATCAGCCAGCAGATGGCAAACAGTTTGTCTGAAACCCTATCGGCAAAGGCTTCTTTGCCATCTACTGGCTGATGGCAAAGAGCCTTTGGCTTTGCCATCAGCTGGCAGATGGCAAAGCCTATTAACGGGGTTAGCCCATTAGAAGTCTAACGGGATACTTTGTCGTCTGCCAGCAGATGGCAAAGGCTGCATGCTTTGCCGTCTGCCAGCAGATGGCAAAGAGCCCAAATAGGCCAGCCCAAATTTTACATGTAGATGACACATGGCCTCTTTGCCATCTGCCAGCTGATGGCAAAGTGACTATATTGCCCCATTTAATTTTGTTTTTTCTTATATCAATTCATTTTCACAGAAAATCAAACACAAATATATTTATATGACCAATATAGCATATTCAACACATATTACCAATAGTCATGAACACATATATATCCAACACATGTTAACAATAGTAGCAAGTTTCATCCGTACATATACATAGTTTCATCAATATTACACAGTTTCATCCATAGGTAGCAAGTTTCACAAGATCAAAACAAAAACTAAATACAAGCACTCCATCAACCCAAGCTTCCGTGATCTTAAGCAAATCTGTAAAATGGGAAAGAAGAAAGTTAGTAGAATAAGACTAGAAGAAGAAGATTATTATGATGCGGAAATATGCATGGATTGTCAAAACTTGCATTATCCTACTATCACTAGTACAACAAAGCTGCAGGTTGGCATAGTTCATGAACCATGTACATCATGACAAATACAATATCATCAAATGCTCGACTATGAACAAAATTGAACAATTGCACCTCACAGAGGCGGAGCATAGAACCAACAAGCAAGTAGGAGGGGTATAAGAGGACATGAGGAGCTCACCGGAGGGGGTTCTAGCCTAGGCCGAGCTTTCACCATGGATGCGGCTAGGGGAATCAGACGAGTCCACCATCATAGGAGCAGCAGCACCACCACCGCCAAAACTGGAATGGTCGGAGCGAATCGCCATCATATGGGTCACCACCATTGAATGATCTTGCAAGGTGTAAAGTCTCCACATTTCAGCATAAACTAGTGGCGTCAAGAAACAAGCAGTAGCAGGCAGAAGGTAAATTCTAGTAACTAATGATTAGTAGACAAAAATAGGAAATAGATCGCACCAGTAGCAAAGTCCACTGCCGCAAGTCCTAAACATATCATTCAGATCATATATGAAACTCACTAGTTTCTCCATTCTGAAAGCTGGGACGATAGATGCCTTCAAGTCTGCGAGTGCAAAGAGCGAGGTGGCGATCAGTAAATATCAAGGATGTTTTTGTTCTGGGTTAAGCTAAGTAAAAAAAATCAAGGGCATAACAGATTCAAGTCAATGAAAATTAACATGTGTACATCTTGCATAGACTATCATCATAATTAAGATAGAAGACAAATAAGCCACTACGTTCATCCACACAGATTAAATTACCTCAACCGTTAATTTTAGATATAGACGGCCGAAATTTAAAGAGTTAACGTTACATACAAATATTGTGAAGGTGCAATGTTTTTACACACAAAATTTCCTTCACGTGTCAACTAAAAAAAAGGTTTACCACATACATATGTCCGTAATGGAAAAGGGCAACCACAGTCAATGTATATGAAAAGGACACTTGCACGCAAAACAACACATGCCCAATTCTGATTTGAATTCTAATAGGAGAAAAAATACCAAAGCCAGTGCTACATAGAGGCAAACCTGCCACCTAAACCAATGTCACGTCCATGTCCATAGCTAAAGAAAAGTACGAAAAGAAAGAGGAAAGCAGTCCGATCTGCATATGAAATCCCTAACAAGAAGTAATGCATTTGATTTAATTTTTTTGCGGTGAGCATTTGATTTAAGTTATAATATTTTTTAGGAATATCAAGCTTTACTCCTTTTTTTAATTTTGCGAGAATATCACACTTTATAGAACTCCAAATGGGGCCTGAATTTTGGGGTAAACGTAACTTGATAGGAATAATTAAAGGTGGAAGCGCAATGTAAGACCCAGCTATTTTCACATGTATATACATTAGTTCTAGGAGGAAGGTGAGGTACATCTCTCATGTCCAGGATCCTAACTAAACAATGGTCCAGGTAGAGTATTCAAGACAATCTCTGTATTAGGAGAGATACATCTTTTGTAAAATCTAGCCACACAAATGCGCGGGTCACCCCGCTAGTTTATAAAAGAAATACAAAACAAAATATGCAAAATCTGTACAATGGTTAAGTGCTCACATTTAAATGTTCAATGAATATGCTAGTGTTCAGTTAATTCTTAGGTAACTTACTGATTTGTGAGATGAAACATGGTTGCCATGTGGAGGCAGTGCATATTAGTTGAAAGTTATAATTCTACAATGATTCAGAAAGTATACACTTAAGCAGCTATAAAGCAAACCTTCTCTTTCCAAAGCCACTGCACAATTAGTTCAATGCATGAAAAATGACAGGAAAAAAGGCCTAGAGAGAGAAAATAATGCTCATGTTCGACCATTCGTCATTTGAACATATTGATTAGAGGGCTGGGGGTGCATGAGAGGATTTCTTAAGAATTAGTTCAAACTTAACCAAAAATAACTGAGCATTCGAACAAATTAAGCAATTAACTTGCAAGACAGCATACTATGCCGAGCAAGAAGTGAATTATCTAGTGGGAGTCTCACAAGTCAATAATATTGCTGCAAGATCTATTCCATCACTAGGAAGAAAGTCAATACATGGTCTAATTTTCGTAGTTACCAGTAAAAACTTAATAGAAGATATAGTATCTAAGGAAACATACTAATCTGTTGCTATCAATTTGAAACCAATGAAGGGATACTGATTTCCATAGATCATGGGCGAGTACCTGAACAACTGCATCGCGGCTGCTCCCTTTCACCACCTCCTCGAGCTTCACGTTGTCCAGCTGATCGAATCAACACAAAATCAGAAAGGAGAACCCCAATCAGCACCCAAGCGAGATCTCTGCACCCCCATAACCGCTTAAGACAGGGGGAACAGAGGAAAGCACAGCACCGACCAGCAGCATGGCGGTGCGGGGGAAGTAGCGGAAGATGTGGTCCCCGACGCGCTTGGCAACGGCGGGGAGGTCGGCATCATCACGGCGCGTGTTGGCGTGGTAGTATCCGACGAAGGCGAGGCCCTGCACCTGGAAGTGGTCCTCGACGAGGGTGAGCGTGAGCTCGAGCGTGGGGAGCGGCGGGAGGTGGTGCGGCTGGTGGGAGAGCGTGTGCTGCGCGAGCTTCACGTACGCCGCCTGCGGCGGCGGACGTGGCGGCGACGAGCGTGCGCGAGCTGGAGAGGATGGATGGATGGTGGCGACGAGCGTGCGCAAGCATGGCGGTGACGAGATTACATCTGGGGGCGGCGATGATGGACTGGGATGGGATAGGGTTTGGGTGGTTGGGCTGCCCGGAGGGTGGGGGTTCTTTTCTTTCTTTCTCTTTTTTTGTTTAAATAAATGGGAAGGATGGATGGATGCCATGTCATCAATCCATGACACAAACATGTCAACCAATGAGAATAAAAATAACCCCACAGTTTTTTTACCTGGAAAAAAAATAACCCCATCTCTTTGCCATCTGCCAGCAGATGGCAAAGAATCTTTGCCGTCTGCTGGCAGATGGCAAAGAGGTGGGGCTGGTACACCGTTACACTCTTAACGGCCACAGGATTTGCCAACCTCTTTGCCATCTGCTGGCTGATGGCAAAGATTATTTGCCATCCACTAGCAGATGGCAAAGAATTGGCTGATGGCAACCATGTTCTTTGCCGTCTGTCAGTTCTTTGCCATCTATTTTTTTATAAGCAGATGGCAAAGACGTTCTTTGCCATCAGCTGACAGATGGCAAAGAGCTGGCTGATGGCAAATTCTCTGTTTCCAGTAGTGAGGGGATCCATGTATGAGAACAAAGTGTGGACTTTGGTTGACTTGCTCGATGATCAGCAAGCCATAGAAAATAAATGGATCTTCAAGAGGAAGACGGACGCTGATAGTAGTGTTACTATCTACAAAGCTAGAATTGTCGCAAAAGGTTTTCGACAAGTTCAAGGTGTTGACTACGATGAGAGTTTCTCACTCGCATCTATGCTTAAGTCTGTCCGAATCATGTTAGCAATTACCGCATTTTATGAAATCTGAAAATTGATAAACAAAACTGCATTGCTTAATGGATTTATTAAAGAAGAGTTGTATATGATGCAACCAGAAGGTTTTGTCAATCTTAAAGATGTCAACAAAATATGCAAGCTCCAGCGATCCATCTATGGACTGGTGCAAGCATCTCGGAGTTGGAATATACGCTTTGATAAGTTGATCAAAGCATATAGTTTTATAAAGACTTGCGGTGAAGCCTGTATTTACAAGAAAGTGAGTGGGAGCACTACAGCATTTCTGATAAGTATATGTGAATGACATATTGTTGATCGGAAATAATGTAGAATTATTCTGCAAAGCATAAAGGAGTGTTTGAAAGGATTTTTTCAAAGAAAGACCTCGGTGAAGCTGCTTACATATTGAGCATCAACATCTATAGAGATAGATCAAGACACTTGATAAGTTTTTCAATGAGTACATACCTTGACAAGTTTTTGAAGTAATTCAAAATGGAACAGTCAAAGAAAGAGTTCTTGCCTGTGTTGCAAGGTGTGAAATTGAGTGAGACTCAAAGCCCGACAACGACAGAAGATAGAAAGAGAACGAAAGTCATTCCCTATGCCTTGGCCATAGGTTCTATAAAGTATGCCATGCTGTGTACCAAATCTATTGTATACCCTACACTATTTTTTGGCAAGGGAGTACAATAGTGATCTAGGAGTAGATCACTAGACAACGGTCAAAATTATCCTTAGTGGAATAAGGATATGTTTCTCGATTATGGAGGTGACAAAAAGGTTTGTCATAAAGGGTTACATCGATGCAAATTTTGACACTGATCCAGATGACTCTAAATCTCAATCTGGATACATATTGAAAGTGGGAGCGGTTAGCTAGAGTAGCTCCGTGTAGAGCATTGTTGACATAGAAATTTTCAAAATATTTATGGATCTGAATGTGGTAGGCCCGTTGACTAAATTTCTTTCACAAGCAAGACATGATCACACCTTAGTACTCTTTGGGTGTTAATCACATAGCAATGTGAACTAGATTATTGACTCTAGTAAACCCGTTGGGTGTTGGTCACATGTCGATGTAAACTATGTGTGTTAATCACATGGTGATGTGAACTATTGGTATTAAATCACATGGCGATGTGAACTAGATTATTGACTCTAGTGAAAGTGGGAGACTAAAGGAAATATGCCCTAGAGGCAATAATAAAGTTATTATTTATTTCCTTATATCATGATAAATGTTTATTATTCATGCTAGAAGTGTATTAACCGGAAACATAATACATGTGTGAATACATAGACAAACAGAGTGTCACTAGTATGCCTCTACTTGACTAGCTCGTTCATCAAAGATGGTTATGTTTCCTAACCATAGACATGAGTTGTCATTTGATTAACGGGATCACATCATTAGGAGAATGATGTGATTGACTTGACCCATTCCGTTAGCTTAGCACTTGATCGTTTAGTTTGATGCTATTGCTTTCTTCATGACTTATACATGTTCCTATGACTATGAGATTATGCAACTCCCGTTTACCGGAGGAACACTTTGTGTGCCACCAAACGTCACAACGTAACTGGGTGATTATAAAGGTGCTCTACAGGTGTCTCCGAAGGTACTTTTTGGGTTGGCGTATTTCGAGATTAGGATTTGTCACCCCGATTGTCGGAGAGGTATCTTTGGGCCCACTCGGTAATGCACATCACTATAAGCCTTGCAAGCATTGCAACTAATGAGTTAGTTGCGGGATGATGTAATACGGAACGAGTAAAGAGACTTGCCGGTGATGAGATTGAACTAGGTATTGAGATACCGACGATCGAATCTCGGGCAAGTAACATACCGATGACAAAGGGAACAACATATGTTGTTATGCGGTTTGACCGATAAAGATCTTCGTGGAATATGTAGGAGCCAATATGAGCATCCAGGATCCGCTATTGGTTATTGACCGGAGATGTGTCTCGGTCATGTCTACATAGTTCTCGAACCCGTAGGGTCCGCACGCTTAAAGTTCGATGACGGTTATATTATGAGTTTATGTGTTTTGATATACCGACGGAGTTCGGAGTCCCGGATGAGATCGGGTACATGACGAGGAGTCTCGAAATGGTCGATACGTAAAGATCGATATATTAGACTACTATATTCGGACATCGGAAAGGTTCCGAGTGATTCGGGTATTTTTGGGAGTACCGGGGAGTTACGGGAATTCGTATTGGGCCTTAATAGGCCATACGGGAAAGGATAGAAATGCCTCAAAGGTTGGCCGCACCCCTCCCCATGGTCTGGTCCATATTGGACTAGGTAGGGGGGGCCCCTTCCTTCCTTCTCCTTTTTCCTTCCCTCCTACTCCTACTACTTGGAAGGGCTCCTAGTTCTACTAGGATTGGGGGAATCCTACTCCCGGTGGGAGTAGGACTCCCCTAGGGCGCGCCATAGAGAGGGCAGGCCCTCCCCCTCCTCCACTCCTTTATATACGGGGACAGGGGGCACCCTAAAGAGACAACAATTGATCCTTTGGATCTCTTAGCCGTGTGTGGTGCCCCCCTCCACCATAATCCACCTCGGTCATATCATAGCGGTGCTTAGGCGAAGCCCTGCGTCGGTAGAACATCATCATCGTCACGACGCCGTCATGCTGACGGAACTCTCCCTCAAAGCTCGGCTGGATCGGAGTTCGAGGGACATCATCGAGTTGAACATGTGCAGAACTCGGAGGTGCCGTGCGTTCGATACTTGATCGGTCGGATCATGAAGACGTACGACTACATCAACCGCGTTGTGCTAACGCTTCCGCTTTCGGTCTACGAGGGTACGTGGACACACTCTCCCCTCTCGTTGCTATGCATCACCATGATCTTGCGTGTGCGTAGGAAATTTTTGAAATTACTACGTTCCCCAACAGTACCCGCGCGGGTGTGGTTGGGAAAGAGAAGGGCGTATGTGCGCCATGCATGCACCTCTTCTTTTCGTGCATGTCCCCCACCTACATGTGTGTGTGTGAGAGAGATACAAACCTAGACAAATGGCTTGTGCATTCATGAATGTATTTGTGGAAATATGTGCTGATGACATCTCAAACAAAATTTTGCATGCAATGTGTGTGAAATGGAGGCCTATCCATGTGATATATAGAGGGTCGGGCAATCTACGAGAAGAGAGGGAGGGGTCATAGATATCGATAGATTCGAAGAGAGGATCAAGTGGGTGGGTGCGAGATCGATGAAGAGAGCCATCGAAATTGTGTGTGTGTGTGTGTGCAAGTCAAAGATATAGGGCGACTGACCTAGCTACCGGTATCGGATTCCGGGTTCCGACAGACCCTTAAGGTTCGAATACTGGGGTGCGCGCGGAGATTACGTCTTCTACCTCTCTGTCTTGTAAATATACTGGTTCGGGCCACCGTTGTGGTGTAATACCCTACTATAGTGTGTGGTGGGTGGATTGCCTCTTGGGGCTGATGATGATGAACGATACAAGGAAGAACAGCCTCGCGAGGGTCTGTTCTTGGCTGGGGCGATGAACTGCTTGGAGGAGTTCAGCCACCCTTCTCTCTTTCTCTCTCTCTCTCTTTCTCACTGCCTTACTCTTACTCGCCGGCCAACTCCCTTGCTCTGTGGGCGGCTGGTCCTATTTATATAGGCCCTGGTCCTCTTCCCAAATATCGAGCGGGAAGGGAGCCAACAATGGCGGGCTAATTTGAAGGGGGACAACAAGTATCAACTATCCTGACAAAAGCAGTCTTCGCCTACGCAAAGCTCTGGTGATGACGCCGTCTTGGGCTCCACAGTGACCTCCATCTCGTAGTCCTCCTGGTCTTGGTCTCGTTGCACCGAAATGGCAACCTTTGCCTGATGCCTCGGTACTCCGCGACTGCGCTTGCCCCCTTTGGAACAAAGAGGAAAGGAGGACGCTGCGCGGGCTGGCACCCGCCTCGCGCCCTGAGTCGTCATGGCTTGCGTCACGGGCACCTCGCAAGGTCCCCCGCCTTGATCTCTCCGCCTCCTCACGAGCCAGCCTGACGAGGCCGTGCCGGAGGAAGCTCCGTGTCGTCCGCCCCGCGAGGCTTGGCCCCTCGCGAGGGTCTTGAGTCTTGTGTTGATGAAGATGGGTCGTGCTGGGCCCACTTTGAGCCACGCCGCAGGCCGCAGGCAGGCAAGTCTGGGGATCCCCGTTCCTAGAACGCCGATAGTAGCCCCCGGGCCCAAGGCGCGCCCGGACTTGGCCGTGCTGAGAGGCGAAAGGGCAAAGGCGAAGCGCCGCGGGCCCTAACAGCCTGCGGCCTTAGGCGCTGCGTGGCGGTTGATGGGACGTGGGCGGCACTGTTCCCCCACGCCCCCTTATTCTGCGCCCTGCTAGGTGGACTTGTAGTTGCACACAGC
The DNA here is from genome assembly GCA_034509565.1 of Triticum monococcum. Classification (NCBI taxonomy): domain Eukaryota; kingdom Viridiplantae; phylum Streptophyta; class Magnoliopsida; order Poales; family Poaceae; genus Triticum; species Triticum monococcum. The sequence goes on along the minus strand of CM067843.1, from coordinate 67,716,752 downwards.
CGCTCCCCTTCCTGTTGCTCGGGCGTCCCCTGTTCTTCCTTCCTTCGAACGCCAGCTCCTACCTCCAATCCAATCTCGAATCTTCCCCCTCCTTCCCATCGCCATGGCTCTGACGAAGAAGGAGGGAGGGAAGAAACCCATGCCTCCGTCTTGTGTGCCGCCATCGGTGGCCCCCGCCGTCGGCCAGTCGACCATACTCAATCAAGAGTGCCTGGGCAGGGACAGCTTGGCTCTGGCCACCATCTTCAATGAGTGCGAGAGGACGACGGCCTGGCCCGCGCCCCACTTCTCCATCGACGGGATAGCTACCGAGGTCCCATATTTTACCGACGCCCTGTGGGCGGGTCTGGTTCCTCCCTTTTCTGATTTCTTCAATGCCGTGCTCTCCCGTTATCAGATCCACATGATGCATCTAAGTCCTGAGTCCATCACCCTCCTTTCGGTCTTCGGCTTCGTTTGCGAAGCCATGGTGGGCATCCCTCCTTCGGTTGCCTTGCTGCGCCCCTTCTTCTCGTTGCATCTTGTCGACCCAACCCAATGCTGGGCGTGCGTGAAATTCGCTGCCGAGCCTGAGACCGCGGCCTCTGGGATTGACTTTAAGCTCCCCCTGCCCGGGGTTGGGTTCTGCGAGCGGTGGCTGTATGTGGATGTAGGGGTGCCTAGCCCCCTCCTATCGGAGCCGACCTCGCCTGTTGTCCCCAATTCGGGTTGGGGCCAGGAGACGCTCGAGAGCCCCCGACTCGTCTTCGTCTGGCGCCGCTTCGCGCTCCTGAGGAAGCTCGGCGTGACAGCGCCCAAGGTGGTGAACGAGTTTCTGTTATGCTGTGTTGCTCCCCTTCAACGCCACTCTCGCCGGATGTGGGCCTTCCATGGGCGCGAGGATAGCATGAGGCTCCAGGAAGAGGACCTCGCTCCTGAGGTGCTGAAGTCGGCGCTCTTGACCTTGGCCGGGGATCCCAACCCCGGCAGCGTCCGGCAGGGAGGGGCCTTTCTGTATCTCTGCCAGAGCAGGGTCGATTTCGTGAAGCAGATGCCCATCTTTGATGAGCGGGGGCTGCGCCCCGCCGGCCTCCAGGGACCTCGTGAGAATCCAGTGGTGGTGACTGCCCTTCAAATCGGCCAAGGCGACTCCTCCTCAAGTGGTGGAGCAGGGAGGCAGGAGGCGCCGGAGGCCGAGGGGGCTCCCGATGAGGTGACATCGCCGGGTGATGCTCTCGAGGGGACAGCTCCTGGGACCCGTGCCACTGAGGCTGAGCGTGGCAAGCAGCCGCTCCCAGTGCCCGGGGCTGAGGCCTCGGAGGCCCCAGCCGCGTCTTCTGGCGAGGTGATGGGCGGCATGCGCCAGGCAGGCGCCCCTGACGCGGATCGCTCCAATGCTCCGTCTTCGTGGCAGGTTGATCCTTGCGCTCTTCTCTTGGGCCGCTTCCGCGTGGACTTTGAGGCCCTTCGGAGGAAAAGGGAGGCCCTGGGTGATGACTTCCCTTGTCGCATGCTGAAGCAGAGGAAGTACTTCACCACTGACAAGTAAGTCTTCTCCCTTTGTGCCTCCTGATCCTCTTGTTGCTTTCACTGATCCTTGCTCCGCAGGCCCCTTCCGGCCGAGCTCGTGGAAGTAGCTGAGGTGCCGCCTCCTTTGGCTTCGCCCCCTCTACCGTCCTCAAGTGCTCCGAGCAGCTCTGCCCTTGTGGTGAGGGCGACTGAAGGAGTGGACCATCCCGAGGTGCACCACGGCCCTTCATTCCCCCCGATTTTCCTTCGCGGGCCCTCTCGAGGAATAGCCAGCCTGCCGTGGGCTTCTCGTCTGGTCGTGGACTGCGACTGCTTGAGGCGCCCCCTGCTCCCTTCATCTGTGGACGGGCCGGCTCCAGGCTGGGCTTCTGGGGCGGCGCGCCCGGCCGTTGCGAGGGCGCCAGTCCCCAGCCCCCTGCCCAGAGGAGGAACGATGATTCATGGCCCCTGGTGCTTGCTTGGGGTGGATGATGGTGTGGAAGACGTGCTTGAGCGCGCCCGGGAGCACCGCGCTCACCGCCAAGGGTTCTTCAAAGGGCGACCGACGCGGTGAACCTGCTTGGGGAGGAGCTTGCTGACGAAGACGCGCGCCTGGAGGCCGAGGGCCTGCGCCTGGCTGTAGGGAGGTGCGAGCTGGAGGCCGCCATCGCCCTCGTGCGCCATCAGCGTGATCTTGACGATGAAGAGGCGAAGGCATCGCTGGAGGCCTCTCGGGTGGCCTGATCCCAGGCCGCCGAGGAGGCCCGGGGAGCTGACCGACGGCGAGAGGCGGCGGAGGAGCGGGCTCGTGAGCTCCTAGCCCGGTGCCACTCACTAGAGGAGCAAGTGGAGCTGTGCGAGTTGGCCCTTGCGTCGATGCGGGTGGCCTCCGGCGACCCTGCTGAGCTCTAGAAGCGTTGACGCTGGAAGCCGCCGAACGCACCCGCCAGTACGAGCGGCTGCAGATGAGGGAGCGCTTGGTGACGCAGGCGGAGGACGATGTCGCCGCACGGGAAGCTCGTGTCCTGGAGGAGGTCGGATGTCGGGTGGCGATGGCGCGCCAAGACCTCGAGCGCGAGTTCGAGGGGAGGCTGGAGTTGATCCGGGTCAAAGCTGAAGGGAGGACCGCAGCCTTGAGGGCCAAGCGGGAGGAGGCGACGCTGCTGGCCGACGCCTCCTGGGCCGCCCTTGAGGTAGCGCAAGGGGAGTTAGCCACCTCCCAGGCCGAGATGCTCCGTCTTCGCCAACGGGTGGAGCAGGCTGAGGGCATCGCGCGCCACAACGCGTATGAGATATGTCAACGGCAGGTCGTGTTGCGCATGCACGGCCCCATGCTCGCCACGCTCCGGGAGAGGGCTAGCGCAACCTTGGGCAACATCTGTGAGGCGGCTGTTGGCGAGCCGCACACAGCCAACTATGCTGGCAACCTTCAGCTCTTCACCGCCGTGGTGACGCAGCTGGAGGCGCGGTCGGCTAGGGCCGACAGGTTGGTGGAAGAGAGGAGCCGCGCCCTGCTCGGGCGCGTCATTTCCCGTGTCTTCAGTCATCTCCTGAACATGGATTCCCACTTCGATTTTGACGCCGTCATCGCCCCAGTTCCCCAGGCCGTCCGAGGCGACCTGGCGCACTAGGTGGAAGACAACGTGGACGCCCTTGTGAGGGCCTTCGCTTCGGATGATGACGACGTGATCGTGGCTGCTGACGAGGGCGGTGCGGTGAACGGCCCTGACGCCGCTGGTGGCGACGCGGACAACGATGGCGAGTTCGGCGACGCCAGCGATTGCTCGGGAGGTGCTTCCGAGGACGCATTGGGGGATTGGTCCGACTGAGTGTGTATCACCCCTGTCTTTTTGACCATGCATGAATAGAACTCAGGTTTTTGACCTGATGGCTATGAGAGCATTTTGGGAGGGGAAGCCCCTCATGTAAAACCTGTGTTCATCGTATTAGTAGTTGTCATATTGCACGAGCGCCCGCACCTGGTGGTGTTGGGGAACGCAGTAATTTCAAAATTTTCCTACGCACACGCAAGATCATGGTGATGCATAGCAATGAGGGGAGAGTGTGATCTACGCACCCTTGTAGATCGACAACGGAAGCGTTTGGTTGATGTAGTCGTACGTCTTCACGGCCCGACCGATCAAGCACCGAAACTACGGCACCTCCGAGTTTTAGCACACGTTCAGCTCGATGACGGTCCCCAGACTCCGATCCAGCAATGTGTCGGGGAAGAGTTCCGTCAGCACGACGGCGTGGTGACGATCTTGATGTACTACTTTCGCAGGGCTTCGCCTAAGCACCACTACAATATTATCGAGGACTATGGTGGCAGGGGGCGCCGCACACGGCTAAGAATAAGATCATGTGGATCAACTTGTGTCCCTATGGGGTGCCCCCTGCCCCTGTATATAAATGATGGAGGAGGAGGAGGCCGGCCAAGGCTAGGTGCGGCCAGGATGTGGAGTCCTACTAGCACTCCAAGTCTTAGTAGGAGTCCACCAAGAGGGGAGGAAGGGAGAAGGAAAGGTGGCCGGCCCCATTTTCCCTAGTCCAATTTGGACTAGAGACGAGGGGGGGCACAGCAGGCCCTTTCTCCTCTTCCCACTAAAGCCCATCAAGGCCCAATACTTCTCCCGGCGAATTCCCGTAACTCTCCGGTACTCCGAAAAATACCCGAATCACTCGGAACCTTTCCGATGTCCGAATATAGTCGTCCAATATATCGATCTTTACGTCTCGACCATTTCGAGACTCCTCGTCATGTCCCCTATCTCATCCGGGACTCCGAACTCCTTCGGTACATCAAAACTCATAAACTCATAATATAGCTGTCATCGAAACCTTAAGCGTGCGGACCCTATGGGTTCGAGAACAATGTAGACATGACCGAGACACGTCTCCGGTCAATTACCAATAGCGGGACCTGGATGCCCATATTGGCTCGTACATATTCTACAAAGATCTTTATCGGTCAGACCGCATAACAACATACGTTGTTCCCTTTGCCATCAGTATGTTACTTGCCTGAGATTCGATCGTCGGTATCCAATACCTAGCTCAATCTCGTTACCGGCAAGTCTCTTTACTCGTTCCATAATACATCATCTCACAACTAACTCATTAGTTGCAATGCTTGCAAGGCTTATGTGATGTGCATTACCGAGAGGGCCCAGAGATACCTCTCCGATGATCGGAGTGACAAATCCTAATCTCGAAATACGCCAACCCAACATGTACCTTTGGAGACACCTGTAGAGCTCCTTTATAATCACCCAGTTACGTTGTGACGTTTGGTAGCACACAAAGTGTTCCTCCGGCAAACGGGAGTTACATAATCTCATAGTCATAGGAACATGTATAAGTCATGAAGAAAGCAATAGCAACATACTAAACGATCGGGTGCTAAGCTAATGGAATGGGTCATGTCAATTAGATCATTCAACTAATAATGTGACCTCGTTAATCAAATAACAACTCTTTGTCCATGGTTAGGAAACATAACCATCTTTGATTAACGAGCTAGTCAAGTAGAGGCATACTAGTGACACTCTGTTTGTGTATGTATTCACACATGTATTATGTTTCCGGTTAATACAATTCTAGCATGAATAATAAACATTTGTCATGATATAAGGAAATAAATAATAACTTTATTATTGCCTCTAGGGCATATTTCCTTCAGGTGGTTGGCTGGTTTACCTTTGTTTTGCGCAAGCCCCGAAGGAGCCTGTGGGAGGGCGTGACGTCTGGGGTGTTCTTTAGTTGAATCCATAGGATATGAGAGTGTCGCCGGTGGGGAGCTTCACAGGCGTTGGCCTTTTTCACAGGCTCCGGGCCTTTTCCTAACCGTGATAGCTTCACAGGCACTCGCCTTGCTTCACAGGCTCTGGGCCTTTTCCAAAACGCGATAGCTTCACAGGCACTCGCCTTGCTTCACAGGCTCTGTGCCTTTTCCAAAATGCGGTAGCTTCATAGGCACTCGCCTTGCTTCACAGGCTCTGGGCCTTCTCCAAAACGCGATAGCTTCACAGGCACTCGCCTTGCTTCACAGGCTCTGGGCCTTTTCCAAAACACGATAGCTTCACAGGCACTCGCCTTGCTTCACAGGCTCTGGGCCTTTTCCAAAACGCGATAGCTTCACAGGCTCTGGCCGTTTTCCCAACACGACAACCTCCGCAGGCACCCGAAAATCCTCCCGAGAGGGAGCAACAGCGGCAGTTCAGGTTGCGCACGAGCCAGGCCTGACCTGACTCGCGAGGGGCTCGCGAGGGGAGGCAACTGCGGCGAAGCGGTAACCAGAACACGGGAAATGGCACGAACGGGAATAAGCACCCCTTCCCCGAACACACGCAAATCTCAAATTTGAATCCAACTTAAATCCAGCGGGGGAAAAGCTACAACCAAAGGGAAAGGCAATGAAAGTAGACAAAAGGCCACGTCCGGCACCAAATCTAGTCTTGGATGTCTTCTCACCAGCGCGGAGCTAAGTGTTGTCCACTAGGCGTGGGAGGGAGCCCCAGGGCCTGAGGCCGGCACCCCTGAGACTCCGGGGCGTGTACAGCCCCACTCATTATTACGTGAGAGTGTCACGGGGCGGCGAGCTTCACAGGCACCGGGCCTTCTTTACAGGTACTGGCCTTGCTTCATATCGACAGCTGAGGGCCCCGCCTTGCACCACACTCTAGTGCCATCAGCAACGAACGGAACCCAGGACGCCGCCCGATGGGGTAGAGCGGTCGCTGGCGGTTCCCCCGACGACCACGGGTCCTCCGCCAGGGGCAGGCCCTGAGGCACCTCCCCAGCAGAGGGCCTACCTCCTGAGAACACCTTGCTCTGAACGCCGCGGTGGTGATGTCGGATCTCGGCCCCTCTCCTGCAGCCCCCTGCGCCCTCCTCCTGAGGGGTAGGAGACTGTGGGAGCGGGGCAGCTGCTTGTCGCGGCAACCTGCACCTCCTGCGATCCATGGTTAGCGTATACCTGCTCCTGAAGAATTAGCGATGCCCGATAATCGTTGCGTCCAGTGTGGCCAGCGGGACCGTTCCGGGGCTCCTGGAAAGGCTCAGCTTCTAGTGCCTCGTCCCCCCAGCTTGCGCCGAGGAGAGAGCCTTGTCCGTTCTCGTGAGGGTGTCCTTGGTCCATCATGAGGGGCACGTATTCCTCCGGCGCCGTCATCCCGAATGCCACGCCGTGATGCCCCGCATGCCACACGGTCCCGCCTGTCACGCCCACTGCGGGGTGGTAGCGCGGCCGCCCACTGGGGCCGCGGGTCGCGTTGAGTCCTTCTTCTTCGCGGGCCGGGGGCGGGGGCAGCGCCGCCGCCAGCCCGGTGCTGACAGCTTCGCTGGCGTCGGAGTAGCCTTGGAGCCTGCGGGCGCACGCGGAGCCCCCGCGCGGGTCGCCATGGGCTTGATATGGGAGCTGGGTGGAGAAGGGGTCAGCTCCCGAGGCGGCGAAGCCCAGGAGCTCCGCCACTCGCTCCAGCAGCACGTCGTGGCCGCCCTCCAGCAGTCTACACCGCAGCAGCTCCCGGGCCACCGTGAGTGCGGCCCTCGAGTTCACCTGCTCCCGGCGGGTGTATGGTGTTGTGGTCGCGGCGTGATTGGAGGCCCTTGCTGCCGACCGTGCCTGCCGCGGTGTGAGAGTTGTCGAAGTCTGTCCGTGTCGCCCGCGACCTGTAGCGCCCTGTGGACCGCGAGCTGCCTGGGGCGCGGGGTCGCCCGAGGCGAGCGGTTCTGCGTGGGCGGGCCACGCAGCCCATGGGTCGGGGTTGCCCTCCTGGTCGCCGGGCATGGTGATGAAGACGCGACGGGGCACGGAGCAGTGGAAGACGAATTCCGGTGCACCCCTACCTGGCGCGCCAAATGTCGGATTTCGGGTTCCAGTAGACCCTTAAGGTTTGAACACTGGGGTGCGCACGGAGATTACGACTTCTACCTCTCCGTCTCGGAAATATCTAGACTACTGAAAGAACTGCACAAGAGACACAAGGTTTATAGTGGTTCAGGCCACCGTTGTGGTGTAATACCCTACTCCAGTGTGTGGTGGGTGGATTGCCTCTTGGGGCTGATGATGATGACCGATACAAGGAAGAACAACCTCGCGAGGGTCTATTCTTGGCTGGGGCGATGAACTGCTGGGAGGAGTTCAGCCACCCTTCTCTCTTTCTCTCTCTCTCTCTTTCCCACTGCCTTACTCTTACTCGCCGGCCAACTCCCTTGCTCTGTGGGCGGCTGGTCCTATTTATAGAGGCCCTGGTCCTCTTCCCAAATATCGAGCGGGAAGGGAGCCAACAATGGCGGGCTAATTTGAAGGGGGACAGCAAGTATCAACTATCCTGACAAAAGCAATCTTCGCCTGCGCAAAGCTCTGGTGATGACGCCGTCTCGGGCTCCACGGTGACCTCCGTCTCGTAGTCCTCCTGGTCTTGGTCTCGTTGCACCGAAATGGCAACCTTTGCCTGATGCCTCGGTACTCCGCAGCTGCGCTTGCCCCCTTTGCACCAAAGAGGAAAGGAGGACGCTGCGCGGGCTGGCACCCGCCTGGCGCCCTGAGTCGTCATGGCTTGCGTCACGGGCACCTCGCGAGGTACCCCGCCTTGATCTCTCCGCCTCCTCGCGAGCAAGCCTAACGAGGCCGTGCCTGAGGAAGCTCCGTTTCGTCCGGCCCGCGAGGCTTGGCCCCTCGCGAGGGTCTTGAGTCTTGTGTTGATGAAGATGGGCCGTGCTGGGCCCCCTTTGAGCCACGCCGCAGGCCGCAGGCAGGCAAGTCTGGGGACCCCCGTTCCCAGAACACCGACAACTGGAACGTCAGAGGGCACAAGTCAAGTTTGTGTGTGGCAGGGAGACATGACTAGAGTGCTCGATGTATCGGTGTGTGTGTGTGTGCGTGTGCGAGGGGGTGGGGGGAGGGGTAGGCAGAGGCCTAATTATAGAGGTAGAATGACTCGTATATGTGTTGAGAAGGAGAGACCCAGCTATGTCTTGAGGGAGATCGGTCAACGTCCATATATAACTGAAGGACGGGAAACGGGATGGGACAGAGAGAGAGAGAGAGAGAGGAGAGGGAGGGAGAGGGGTAGAGAGCTGGATGGGTGATGGAGTTGCTTCTCGAAGATGGTGGGAGAGGCCTACTAGACAAACTGAGGGTGGAACTGCAATATTATCAATAAGAGTGGGAATGTGTTTCTGTGTGTGCCTGTGCGTGATAGATCTGTCGGGACACATCCATGGATGATGAAGGGAAACCATGTGTTTGGCAAGCAAACCTAACTAGATCGGTAGATCAATTGTTGTTTGTTGGAGGAAGGGAGAGACACAACTAATGACGTAGATCGATCGACGTGTGGGGGAAAACGAGTTATAAGGACCTAGCTAGATATATGTATAGCGGGAGATCGGTCGGTGTACGTCCATTTGTTAGAGGCAAATAAGGCCCGGCGAGACGGATAGACAGAGAGAATGGAGCTAGGAGGTGGTGCGAGAGGCCCAGCTACTAGCTAGATAGGGGGAGGAGTGTGCGGTTGTGAGATCGATGAAAAGAGGGGCGGGAGTTTACACGTGTGTGGGACCATATGAGACACACGAGGCAATGACACATAAAGTAGGAGATTGAAGGTGCTTGTGTATGTTGTAGGCAGACATCGCTGGAGAGGTTTATCGATCGGTGTGTGTCGGAAAGGAGTTGTGGAGACTATGGGAGAATGACCTAAATAAGAAAAATGAATGTGCACGATGGATAGAATGCTGAGGGAGGGGGAGGGCGAGGAGGGTGTGTGCATGAACGAGACGAAGTGAGTGGTAGCTACAAAGGTTAGAGGATTGTGTGGTTGTAAGAGACTAACAAAGATCATAATTTGATATGAAAGTGGATTCATGTATTTGAACAAGAGATCATAGTGTTTTAAACATATGCATGCATGAATATAGCGGTGATACGCGTGTTGTGGTTTTGCACATGTTATACCATAATGTGATAATGAATGGTGTTTGCAACTCACAGGTAAATGTCGAACAATCTAAACCATACTATACATCGAACAATCTCACATTTTATTTGAATTCATGGTAATGTGTGGCGTTTGCAGCTTACAACTAAATATAGAACAATCTAAACAATACAATATATCGGACATTCTCACATTTTATTTGAATTTGTGGTAATGTGTGGTGTTTGCAACTCACAGCTAAATACTTGTAGGCGTTGGGGCGGGGTACCATACATAAAAGGATAAATACATTATACATATGAGACATGGTTTAGTTTGTGAAGATCTAGCTAGAGCTTGAAATGTACTATGATTTGAAATCAACATAAAGTGGATTCAAAAAATCGAGTTCGAGTTCATATAGTACACATAGTTCATATGTAACTCGAGACTAATCATGTGGTGTGCTGTGAAGATAATACACAAACGATGGTTTAACTTGACAATAGTGACGATTGCAGATCTTATTAAAACAGGGAAAAGAATTCAAATGCTTTGACTTCACAACAATTATTGTAGATTTTATTCTAATGGAGAAACGAATTCAAATTTAGTTCATATTGAAGCGGTAGTATATATGTTTGGAATGCACTAAAACGTTCATTTGAGTACTAACTTGCATGCATTGTACATGTAGTGAAATATTTTAATTGAACATAACATGAATTCAAAGTTTTGAATGACATTTGTAGTGTGAATTGATTTGGTATAGTACATGTTAGGCTTGTCCGGAAATTTCAACCCGGGCCTTGTTAGCCCGAAATATTTAAGATATATCTTTGTCTCATTGTGCTCCGACAACTCCCTCCATCTCAACCCGCGCCTTGCTATTCCAAAATTACAACGCGCGTGAAAACTCCCACCTCCTGTGAAATCCCGACACGTGAAATGCCCGTGATACCCCTGAACCGAAAGAACCGCCTCAAATCGGTGGTGGTACTTTCGTAACTTACCCCACATTTCGGACAAGCGTGTCCCTAAGCCATGGTTCCCCACTGCCATCCCATCCGCCCACCCATTCATACACCGAGGCTGGGAAAACCCGCGAAGCCCCACACCCTCCTTCGTCTGCCACCCAGCCGGAGCCTCTTCCCTGACGATGTCGTCCACAGCAACACCTCGACGTCCATCATCCACCGTATCGGATGAGGATCCATCATCGATATGGTCGTCCCGCCGGTTCAGCCACCCCGTCCTCCACCTCCAAGGAGCTGCCCCGATGTTCCCCTCGTCTTTTGCGCCACCTCCATTCGCAAACCGCTGTGTTCACCTGCACCACCGGAAGAGCATCATCATCACCGTTTCCTCGGATGAAGCTGTGGCCTAATCGGCGCCACCAAATAGGTTGTACACTAATCGCCACATTTTCTTCTTGATTCGATCTCACGGTGCTGTCGGCAATAGGTCCCGAGCCGACACAGAGCGGCTCCATCCACGGCGGCATTGCCGGCCACTTCCTCCACGACGTCGCTCCCTCTGCGGCGGCGGCCACATCAGTAGGAGCTGTTTTTTTTGAATATTTACTGTAGAGCAAAGCTCCACAACCCTTTATTAAATAAAGAAGTGGCAACTGTACAAGCTAGTGAAGAAAGCAAGGAATAAAAGGAAGAAAAAACAGAGCCTAACAACCTACCTACCTGTAGCTAAGTTAGAGAGTTAATCCAAGCATACAACTTGTCTCTAATATTTACTCTCATTCTATGAGCTAGAAGAGTAAGATCATGTACAAAATTACATCTCCAAGCAGCAAAAGTTGCATTTTCTCCTCTGAAAGTCCTGCCATTCCTGAGGATCCATATATTCCAAGCTGCAGTGAGCATAACTTCAAAGAAGAAGGGATGCTTAAACCTTGATCTTGCATCCTGAATACATTGCTGAATTTCAGAGCCCCTAGACCAGTCAATGGAAATATAATTCCATACTCTGCGACTGAAGTTACAGTTAAAAAACAAGTGCAACCTATCCTCATAGACTAACTCATTGCAGATAACAAAGAGATTGTCATCCATAGGTGATCTCTAGTGCCTACGAATTAATAAGTCCTTGGTATTGAGTCTATCAAAAAACAACAACCAACCAAAGACTTTGATCTTCATGGTGCACTTGCTATCCCACAACCACTTACATGGCAATATGTTTGGCAAATGAGAATGCTTAAGAGTGTAAAAGATCTTGGCAGAGTATTCACCAGATTTTCTAGGCCATAGCCAAACATCTGGCAGAGTGATGTCTCTATGTAAATCCAGTATCCAACTTCCAAAACTTGCAGCTCCAGAGCAGCCTCATGTGACAAAGGCAAGAAGAACATTGATTATAGGTCTTGAGGGATGAGGAATTCATTCACAGAGAGTTTGTCATTAATAACAAAGGAGAAAAGCCTAGGTAACCTCCAACATCGAGGTCTTGAAGAGCCACCAATTAACCAAGCATCAGACCAGAAAAGGGCAGAGTCTCCCCTATTGATGTGAACTGAGGAGATTGCAGTATATGCATCAGAGGGCTTGAGTATATCCCTCCACCAAAATGACCCAACTGGGACTGTAGCATGTGGAACTCCATCATCATAGTAATTATTCCAAATTAAAGTAACACATGGGATATCTGCCTTATTGAAGAATTTGTGAAGATGCTCCAGTAGGAGGCCCTTATTTTGGATATGCAAGTTAATCACTCCAAGTCCTCCTTTTTCCTTAGGCCTACAGACCAGATCCCATGCAACCAGAGATTGCTTTGGTGCATCACTATTTCCTCTCCAGAAACACTTCCTAAAGATCGTGTCAAGTTGCTTAATGATACTAGTTGGGAGCAGTAGACTGCAGGGGAAATATATGGGCATGGAAGTCAAGACTGAAGTTAATAACTGCAACCTGGACCCTTGGTTTAGCATGGAGGAACTAGCTGTCAGTCTCCTCTCCAAGGCATCAACTAAAGGCATAAAATCCACAATTCTGGGCATGGTAGTACCAAGTGGCAGACCCAGATAAGTAAATGGCAGCTGTCCAAGTTTACATCCAAGCAAAGCAGTTAGCCTGGCAGCTTCCACATCATCAATATTTAAAGGAATCATGGAAGACTTTGCAAAATTAACTCGAAGCCCAGTGGACTGTTGAAAGGCCAGCAAGATATTTTTGAGAGCCACCAACTCCTCATCTTTGGCAACCAAAAAGATGACAGTGTCATCAACATACTGGATTATAGGGAAATCCTGGTCATGTGAAGGAATTGGGAGAGTTAGGGTTCCATGCGAGAACATCTGGTTGACCACTGACTGCAGGAGATCGGGAGCAATTACAAATAGCAGAGGTGACAGAGGATCACCCTGTCTGACGCCACACTTGCACTGAAACTGCTTACCTGGTATGCCATTAAGCAAAACAGAGAAAGATCCTGTAGATAGAATTTCTTTGACCCAGCTTATCCATTTGTCATCAAACCCCTTGTGTTTAAGCATCTGCAACACAACCTCATGCTCCATAGTGTCAAATGCTTTTGCAAAATCTAATTTGAGAATTATGATTGGTCTTTTTGACTGTTTGCACTGGTGGATGTATTCAAAGTCCCAAGCTAAGCAGTCCTGGATTGATCTACTCTTCAAGAACCCATATTGATTTTTATGGATATAACGAAGGATCACTTTTTGCAGCCTGTTTGCTAACATCTTAGTAACAAATTTCAAGCAAGTGTTAGTCAAAGAAATAGGCCGAAAATCATCTGGCCCCTCAAGAGAGAGCATCTTGGGTATGAGAGTAATGAGAGAGCCATTAATAGTCTCAAGAGATAATTTTCCTCCCCTTAATTGGCAAGTGTTAGTCAAGAAGGGGTGTTTGCTGCATGTTGGACCAGGTGAAACTCCTCCCCTTAATTGGCAATTCCAAAAGACCAAGATGTCCTATTACCTCATTAAAAAGAAAAATATCATTTATATCACCTTCAGGTTGGATTCTGTTGTCCAAAGAGCGAATAAAGTTAAAATCACCGAGTAGCAACCAGTGTTCATCAGAAGGGATAGGGAGGTGATATAGCCAGCTGACAAAATCATCTCGAGGTTGCCCCTCGCAAGGCCCATATACTGAAACCATTGTCCATTTTTCAGAGCTATGAACAGACTTAAATGAAACAACCACACTGTAACATTGTATTTCAAGAAGCTAGCCTTCAAAAATTGAGGAGTTCCAAATGATCAGGATACCGCTCGAAGCACCCACCGAAGGAGAAAAAGCAAATTGATCAAAGCATCGAGGGCAGAAAGACCTAATCAGGCGGATATCAAAGGTATCACATTTAGTCTCCTGCAAACAAATAATGGAGCAGCGACTCTCTTCAATTTTGGCTCGCACATCACGCTGCCTAGCCGGTGAATTCAAACCGCGCACATTCCAGCACAGAACCGACCAATTACGAAACATTGTAGTCCCCATAGACAACCAAAATAAACTGAAAGTAACCAACTGTGCCGCTTAATAGCACAGTACAAGTTTCAGCAAAGCTACTGACAACAGGATCATAAAAGTTCAGAGGTTCAGGCATACAGAGCGAAAATAAAGCAAAGCAACAAAAGACCCAATAGATCAGACGCCCCAGAGCTGCATAGGAAAGTACACTCATCATTGGAACTATCTGGTTGTGGATCAGGTTTAGGAGAAGCCGTAAGATTTTCCACCGTCAAGTCTTCTGGGGCAATGCTAAGGGCCTCGCCGACTGCCTCCAAGGTAGAGATAGGTGTTGGTGGCGGCAAAGTGCTGTCCTGACACGGGGCAGAGTCAAACTTCAGCTTTTGGCATTGGGGCGTCGTAGAAGCGCTGGCTTGATGGAGATTGCAGATGTTGGCTTCATGCCAGTTCTCTTAGCGCAGCTGCGAGTCATCCGTCTGACTAAAAAGTCTGGGCTCTCCTCAACCATTGTGACTGTACACTTCAAACGAGGCTGCCGCGGTCTCTACCCCAAAGGTGATGCTATGATAGAAGTAAACTGAAACTCATTCTGTATTTGCGGTTCAGAACTCTGCTCTGGCATATCTTGCGTATGTCCTGTAAGCTGCGAGTCCAAGCAGAGCATATCATCATTGAGCTCTTGGATTACCACAGAAGAGCGTTTGTTGATATTAACCGCAGACAACCATCGCTGCTCCAAGTCAAAGTCAAACTTGACAGGCATCGGTGGCAAACAAATTCGGGGCAGCGAACATGGAACATTCCAGATTGCAAACTCAGGCAGCAGAGACATGAAGGAGCGTTCCCATATCATAGCCGGTGGAAGGATGGGTCCATAGAAGACACTGACAATCCCCAAGTTAATCGGGTCCAAGGGACCAACTGGGTGAATATTTAACATAGGTTGCTGCACCTCTGCCATGTCATCGTCACCATCTGAGTCCAAAGAGGGGTTCAGAATCATGGAGTTCTGATCCTGTGCGATTGGGTCTTGCACAGGAGCAGGTTCTGGCTGCTGAGCAGGTTCTTCCCAAGGCCCCCAACCAGCATCATTGTTCATGTTCTGCGCCCAAGCATTAGCAGCCTCATGGTGCCCTTGATCGTGTCTAGGGGGCACAACATTCCATCCCAGGGCAGGGTAAGGAGGCATTGCCCAGAAAGCCTGTGGTGGAGGATTTGCCCCTGGCATAGGATGTGGATTGCCATCCAAGGGCATGGGATCCTCATCTGCATGTATCATAGCTTCTGCAAAGTCTCCATCAAGAATATAACAGCCCGCTGTCCAAGAAACGACTGACCCTCCCCAATTAGCAAACTCACGAAACACAACTGAACGCAGAACCAGAGTGTTATCAGGAAAAGAGGCTCGAACTAGAGACCTGACCTTGCGCCTGTCCGTACTGTTCCAATAATGGAATTGACCAAAAGAACTAACCATATCTGCAATGCACTATGTGTTCGATAGTCCAGAGGGATTCCAATAAACATTAACCACCCTTGTCGATGACCATGCAGAGCTCTCAAACCCTCCCCTTGATTATGCGGTATGAATCTAACAAAGAACTCATTGCCCTCCTCATCCAGACCCAGAGGAAACGGCGGATGCATCGTAAAAGAACCACAGACGACAGGGTCTGACATCTCAAATAACCCAACACCTTGAAACCATGTTTGAGCAGATAGAACGGGGATGTGCATAGTCTGTACCAGGAAGTTCAGCACTTGCTGTCGACGGATGCCGACGAGCTCAGGCAGTGGAACGGGCTCGACGATGGCCACCATAAACTGCTCATGCGCTCGGGGCGAAGGGGTCGCCGGAGTGTAGAAGGTGCGCGGAAGACGATCAGCGCCACCATCCACAATGTCGAAGCCGGCGGGGATGAACCGAAATGGATCAATCTCATAGACCGCCATTGGGGGCGGCGGGTGGAGATCCGAGCATGAAGAAGCTTGGGGGTTTGGCAATGGCTGCGGCAAAGGGGAGGACGGCGGCAATGGGGAAGCAGGGTCTGGGGTTTTCTGCTCGGGAGTTGTTTGGTCTTAGGAAACTGAAGAGGCAAAAGAAGTAGAGTTTTCCTTGTTTGCTCGACTTCAAAAACTGGGCGATGGGACTTTAGGCACCTAGAGGGATGTGTCAGGAGGTTGGCCGGTGCAATCTTTTTTAATGTGACCAGACCGAAAACAATTTCTCCAATGCACCGGATTAATGCAGGACTCTGACAGGTGGCACATACCCAAACAATTCTGATAGTCCCCGTAGCTAGCAGCAATATTCTCAATCATGTCGTCAAAACTTTGTAAAGCACTGACTATTTCTTTTGGAGAGGGAAACCGAATCACCGGCGAAGGTGGGCTGCCTCCCTCATCATCAGAGAGACATATGGGCTGAGCGTAAGAGCCCAAGGCTGTGTCAGGGCCCAAAACCAAAGGTGGGCCGGAGCATGCACCAGTGCTTAAGGCCACATCTGCAGCCGATGGAGATGAATCTAAAATTTCCGTTGCAGGGAACAACAATCTTCTAGAAACTCCGGAGGCGTTGCATGCATGATATACACCCTGCGGAGAAAGCGGTAACGAACCAAATGGAATCAAGGGGGTCACCGCCGGCGAAGATGCCGGCACCTGAGATGGAGAGACCTCCTGTTCAGAGATTTCATACCCTGCCTCCCGGACGGTGGCCACCTCTATAGCCGTTGGCTCATAATTATAACCCTTCCGGACGGGGTATTTCATGAACGTAGAAAACTTGACATGATTATGGGAGATCGAACCAGAGGTTCGAGAACGTAGAGAAGAGTTAGTCGGAGCATTTTGCATTGCCTCAAGACCAAGGCGTGCTCTCCTCTTTGAAGGACTAACAAACGTCCACTCTTGGTTGCATTCTGATTGCCAAAGCCTAAACTCCTTTTCCCAATCAGGACCACCATGGCCCCAAAGATGAAAGAAGCATTTGAATTGTGGACAAACAAAACTTCTCTGATGCAAGATGAAGAAACCTACGTCTTTGCATGACACATTGAACAAAAAAACTCCAATATTAAGATAAGATACCTTAAGCTGAGAACAATAGCCGCCAATAGAAGATTCAAGTGCAAGACCAACATTGCCATCTGATCGGCTCATTTTCTTCTTGATTCAAGTAGAAGAAGAAAATGCGGCGATCAAGTTCAAGAAGATAATGCGACCAGCGCTCGGTCCTGAGCCGACACGGCGCGGCTCCATACACGGCGGCGTCCCCGGCCACTTCCTCCACGGCGTCACTCCCTCGGCGACGACATCCACATCAGTAGGAGCTGCTGCTGCTTTAGCTCTCGCTCGTGCTGCTGCTCTGCTCTTGCTCTCGGTCTCCTGCCTGGTCTACTCTTGCTATTGCTATTGCTCGCGCTGCTACTCTCGCTCTTGCTCTTGCTTGCGATGCTGCTCTGATTTAGCTACACTTCAGTCGACTGAATTGACTTTTGGGTCAGTCGATTTTCAGGGGGTGGGGGGGCTTGCCGGGGTGAAGGAAGAACCAGCCGCAGCGGGGATGGGGGCTCGCCGGAGAGGTACCCCACCATCTATCTTAGGGTTCAGGATAGGGGCGGTGGTCGCCGGCGGTGGCGAGGCGTTGGCGGGGCGATGGCGTGGGGATCGCCGGACAAAAAGCTTGGCACGGGGGGGGGGCCTAGAGGGATGGCCGGGGCGGCGGCGGACCGGTGGTGGGGAGTGTTTTCGGGGCGGGCGGGGCGGCGCACCGCCGGCCACGGGCGGCGGGGGGGGGGGCGCTGTTTGGCCGGTGGTGGCTGGCGGCTCAGGGGGGGAGGTTGAAGATGAATCGCAGGCCCTTGATTTCATATCTAAAGGCTACAAAATTGACTGACCAGAGATGAAAAAGTCAGTCGACCGACGTGTAGCCTCACCTTGCTAGTGCATTCAGTTTTGACAGCAAAATTCAGTTTCGACACCAAAATTCAGTTTCCACAATTAAGTTCAGTTTCGACAGTTAAGTTCAGTTTCAGCAGTTAAGTTCAGAGATGAGCGGCTGATGTATTTTACATCTAGCACTTTGTGGTTATGTATTTTACGTCATGTATTGGAGATGCTATTAGAATTCCACTCAGGTTAACGTTGTTCGTTGTCTCTCTTGTCCTGCTTCAGCCTTGGCATCGTACAACTCACCGGAGCTGCTCCAACGACGAAACCCTCCATCACAGTGGAGTAGTACCTCAGGCTCCATCTCCAGATGCCTAAGATCTTCTTCCCCTCCTCCGACAGCAAAGTCAGCCGGAGCATCCTCACCGGCCAACCCAATTACGCCGAGATCGACATGGCTTCGCCAAAGAGGTTGTACACTTGTGGCATATCTTTTTTACTCTACATGTTATATATATTGTCCACTGAGCACACGGAGTAACGGGAAATACGATCATTTTATACTACTATATGACAAGCAGTGAGGTATCAGGCAACATAGCTATCCGTGATGGACTCTCTTGAACACCATCATTATTTATCTCTACGTGTTTGAGCTGTACATTTGTCGATGGCCCTGGGAGTTCAGCTAGTAGGGCAGTGGCATGGGTCCAAAGTAATAGAAGTAGCACAAAAACATTTTTTAGTGTAGGCTTTTCCTTGCTCAAGCCTGCTAACTGGAATCGCCAGTGCTTGAAAGGAAAAGTGAATGAAAAACATAGGAATTGGAAAGTTTCGTATGGTACTACTTTTCATGAATTTGGTGCAAAAGAATGGAGCAAAGGAAAACTGCAGGATTTGTTCCTTTAGTGTCACCTTGAAAGAAAAACCGTCAGAATTTTAATTTCCACTTGTCCTCCTTTTCAAATTCCTATTCATGAAGCACAAGACTAAGAGGTAGTAGCATAATAGCATTATAACGGTACATTTTTCTTGTGGTTTGAGTTAATCTCACCATGCTTCTTTGCATCCTGTGATCTTCCAATTCTTGTGAACCAAACACCCAGATTGGCGGAAATTCTCTGTTTTTAAATTCTTTGTGTTTGCACGTGCATTCCTATCCTATTCCTGTCTATTTCCTGTCCCTGCATTGTTAGAATCCTCAAATTCAAACAAGCCCTTACACAATTACTTCTATTACAAGTATGTGTCAAAGAAAACTTGTGTGGTTTGTCCTGCTCCTGCGGTGTTGTGTTCCACCCCAGCTCAGCTGCTCCAATGACGGAAGGGTTCACCATAGCAGAGATATGCTCTCCAGACTGTCTTTCACCGCCTCAGATCTTCGTCCCCACCACCGGCAGCCACGCCAACTGCATTACCATCATCAACTGAGCAGATGACCTTGAGGACTACACGGGTCCGCAAGAGAGGTCGTACTCTGCCGTGTCTGCTTACGTTATGCATTGCTTAATATGATGACATGCTACTTTATCATCGTGTTCACCTATTAGACTCCGAGTCAGGTCCAAACTTATGCTGAAACTTGAGTTTTTAAATGGTTGTGGGGTACATATTGGGGCAGCAATCAGTACTATCTTTCTACTATCTAGTTAATGTCGGGTGTCTACTATGAGTTTCATGTTGGGTGCAAACAAACATTAAAGGATCCATTATCTGTATTTTTTAACTAAAGCTATTATCTGCCTGCTATCATTGGTTTTGGGTCTATCCACAGTTTGCTACCATCAATCTGGATTTGTGCATGCACTCATTACATAATCTCACTATGTTTTATTCCTATGCATGTCAGTTATTGTACACAATGGAACTAAACATGTAGAGCAAAAGAGAACAAGCCTTGTGTGGCAATAAAATTTCATACAGACGTCGCTCCATGGTGGGCGCAAAGGCAGCCCCCTCCACCCATTTCGGATCGTAATCAAGAGAAAGATAATTGTTCTAAGGGGGATTCAGAAGCAGAAGACCACTCCTATTTACCCCATGAGGTCTTCGCTCTAACTTGGCATGCTGGTGTTGGTTATATCATTCATATGGTGCCTTGCATTGATTACTTTATACATCAAATATGTCAACTGCTTAGTTTAGACATGCTTTGTGTGAATGCCATCTGTTTAGTTTATTCATCGTTTATGTGAATTATGCAATGCCATCTTGTTTAGCCAGGCATCATATATGTGAATTTTGCAATGCCATCCTGCTTAGCAAGTCATCTTATATGTGAATTATATCAGGCCGTCCTTTTTTCGTTACGTATTACATTTTTCAACAATGTTAGTACATTCAACTACTCTTCGTGTGCATCAGCCATTTGACACGGTGATGGAAAATTCTGGAGTGAAAACAAGGTCTTCAGAGCAGACTATGCTATCTGACGAAGCGCATATCTTGCTGGTTACGGATAGCTCCTCAGAGGAGGATTCAGAGACAGGTGATCAGTCCTATTTCCCCCTGAGGTGTATGCTCTAATTAACTTGGCAGGGATATGTTGCTCATATCGTGCGTATGGTGTCTTGCATTGCGATGTCATTTGATTAGTTTAGACATGCTTTGTGTGAATGCCACCTGTTTAGTGTCTAATTACCATATATGTCAATTATGCATTGCCATCTTGTTGCAAGACATTATATATGTGAATTATTCAATGCTATCTTGTTGCAAAGGCATTACATATGTGAATTATGCAATGCCATGCTGTTGAGCCAATCATCATGTATGTGAATTATATCATGCTATCATTTTTTTGTATTACGTGTTCCATTTGTTGACAACATTTTGTATATTCAACTACTCTTCCTGTGCATCAGCCATTTGAAGCGGTGATGGAAGTATCTGGAGTGAAAACAAGGTATTAAGAGCAGACGATGCTACCTGCTGAAGCAGACATCTTGCTGGATAGAGAGAGCTCCTCATAGGAGGATTCAGAGACTGATGACCAGTCCTATCCCCCCCTGAGGTCTATGCTCAAACTTGGTAGGGTTATATTACCCATGTCATGCATGTTGTCTTGCATTGCTTAGTTTTTACATCATATACGGATTGCCATCTGCTTACTTGCTTACTATATAAATCATATATTTGAATTATATCATGCCATCATATTTACATACACAACATCTATCTGAATTATGGCATGTCAACCCATTTAATAAAGACATCATATAGTTATATCATCTCGTCCTCTTTAGTGTTTACAGTCATCATATTTTGAATTATGTCATTCTATCCGGGAATTATATCATGCTATCATGTTTCCATAGGTGGCATGTATGTGAATTATGGTATGCCAACCTATTTAATAAACACATTATATAGTTATATCATGTCATCTTGTTCACATAGTCATTAGATTTTGAACTATGTCTTTCCATCTTTTTTAGTTAGCCATCATAATGTGAAATTGTATCATGCTATCCTGTTTAGTTAGCCATCATATATGTGAAATTGTGTCATGCTATCCTGTTTGGTTAGAAAACATAAATGTGACTTATTTCGTGCCCTCTTTTATTCCCCACTATCGATTGCACCTGTCTATCATACAATGTCTATACATTCAATTACTTTTCTTGTTTATGAGCCATTTGAATTGGAGAGGGTGATGGCAGTATCTAAGGGAGTAACAACACGATCTTCAGAAAAGATAGTGCTACCAGTAGATGAAGATAGAACCACGGTTGTACTTGCCCAAGAACCAGCCCCACCACACATAACCCAGACTCTCGTAGATTGTACCCCTACCCAGTTGGACAGAGAACCAGCTACACCCCTTCTAAACCCAACCCCAGCAGATAGTAACCCAGTTCCAGTTGACACATCACCGTCTCCACCATAGAGCACCCAAACACGAGAAGTTAGTGGAACTGCAGTGCCCAAAGCACGAGTACCACCACTCCGAATCCCAACTCAACGCTTAAAGGAGAAGAAGAATTGTTCTTAGATCAGGTTCTGTAGCTATGGTTCATAATCATTTGCCCTTGCATCACTGTATTTACTCTGACCAACTATTTTCAAATTTGAAGGATGGAATTGAAACTCCAATGCCACAACAGGTATGTTTTAGACTTGGTTCTTTAACTGGTTTGCTGTTGTAACTTGCTCTATATTGATTTCAGTTTCAATTGAATAAATAGTTATGTTCTCATGTCATGCACATTACAAGTGTCTCTATAGTTTCCCACACTTATATTCTGTCTATTATGCTTTGTCTTGAACAAATAATATTTGAACTGTGTCTCTATCTTGATTTGACAACAAAAACTAGAATGATATAGACCATAAAGTGACCATGGTACATAGATATATGTTTGTTTCATATTGTTATCCTGTGCACTTTACTACTGAACTGATTTACCAAAATGAGTTTCATATACAGCAAGGTAAACCTGTGACGTGTCTGCTTGTTTCTCTTTTCGAATGCAGGCAAAATATTGGAGAACAATACCCCGTTATGCAATGGTGAAGGAAGTAATGCAGATAAGGTTCAAGATAGTGAGACATCCCTATTGGTCTCCAAGAAAGCTGATGAAAACTACCTTGATGACAGTGAGAGAACCCAGAAGTCCTGTCTTGATGTAGTGTTGGAGTTACCTGCCACTACTGCTGGCACAAGCTCTTCGAACTCGCTGCCTGAATCAGTTGGTCTTCTTGAGTCTCAGCTTCAAGTTGAAAGACATCGATTAGATGTGTTGCGACAGGAAGCTGAAGGCTTGAGGAAGTCCTTGCAGAATTCGGATGCATACTTTCTGGTGCAACAGCAAGCGCTGGAGGATTTAAGCACCAAACAAGAGAAAGTTAATAAGCTTGCTAAGCATCTTGCCAGCATTATGGGTACCCACGATATTGTTTCTTGAGATCTTACGAAGTGGTTTCAGTTCTGGACTTGTTTTGCTGCGGTGTTTATTTGCACTGGTCGCCAACTTTGACAACTAGTGTATATGATATGCTGCTTTGTTCCCTATATTTGCACTGGTGGCGAACTTTGATGCCCAGTGGATGTCATATGTGTAATAGCCGTGATAGCCTAGCATAAGTTGCTTGCTTATTTATTTCCTTGTTGTCTTGTTTATTTGTTTGCTTGTAGTCAGTGTTGTTCTTTCTCCGCGGTTTGCTAGTGGCCACATAACCTATTTTTTTAAACTAGGCCACAATAACCATGGGCTACATATTTACTGTAGTGACGCTGGGCCTTCTACGGGCCGTAGAAAAAATGGGCCTTCTATGGGGCGTAGAAACAATGGGCCTTCTACGGGTCGTATCATCAATGGGCCTTCTACGGGCCGTATCATCAATGGGCCTTATACAGGCCATATGATCGATTGCCCAAACATGGGCCAATAACATCCCGCTTTATGGCCGTAGACGGGCTAGAGTTGGAATCGTCCGTTCATGGGCCGACCATAATGGGCCGTCGTTAATCAGCCGTATTTGATGACGCTATGAAAATGGCCCAACGTATTAACGGGCCACAAACGGGCCGACTGTAAGCACTGGCTTAATTTAGCCCACAAGCAAAAAATGACAGTAACGGGCCGTAAGTAACCGGATGCTAGAAATGAGTCCAAGAATAAATGGGCCCTGAGAAGGCCGAAAGATAACATGGGCTGAAAACGGCCCAACGGAATAATGGGCCATTAATGCACTACTAGGAAAAGGCCTACTAATGGCGCACTAGTTTTGCCTACTAATGGTGCATCACTGGTGCGCCATTACTAGCACGCCACTAGTAATTTTTACTAATGGCGCACCATTGGTGCGCCATTAGTATAGGCCACGGTGCGCCATTAGTATAGGCCACTGGTGCGCCATTAGTATAGGCCACGGTGCGCCATTAGTATTTTTGAATTTTGAAGGCAGGAAAATAGTAGTGGCGCACCGTCTAACCCCCACCGTGCGCCATTGCTATTTTTGAATTTTGAATTTGGATCTGGATCGTGATTTTTTTGCCCATTTTTTGCTTGTTTTTTGGCACGATATTATTTCAAATTTTGTTCCTGTTTTTCGATCTTGTACGTTCTTTTGCCGTGTTCTTTTACCGGAGAGGAGTTCGCCGGAGAGGAGGAGGAGGAGGTCACCGGAGAGGCGCTCGCCTACATCGTCGGAGAGGAGGAGGAGGTCGCCGGAGAGAAGTTCACCGAAGCATCGGAGAGGAGGAAGGAGAAACCATGAGGGTATGGGAGGAGAGGAGGGAGGAGGAGCTCACGAGAGAGGAGGGAGGAGAAACCGTGAGGGGAGGGGAGGGGAGGAGAGGAGGGAGGAGGAGGTTCCCGGAGAGGAGGAGGTCGCCGGAGAGGAGGAGGAGGTCGCCGGAGAGGAGAAGGAGGTCGCCGGAGAGGAGGAGGAGGAGGTCGCCGGAGAGGAGGAGGGTAGTATGGTGGAGGTGAGAAGTGAAGATGGAGTGGAGGAGAGGAGTAGATGGAGTGGAGGAGACGAGAGGAGGAGATGGAGTGGAGGAGAGGTGGAGTGGAGGAGGTGCGCCCAGCCATATATACGACATAGTAATGGCGCACCGTGGGCAGGTGCGCCATTACTAACTTTTTTTATTTTTTTTATTTTTTTGAATTTTGAAGGCGGGAAGATACTAATGGCGTGCCATGGGCAGGTGCGCCATTAGTAACTTTTATTTTTTATTTTTTTGACTTATTTTGAATTTTGAAGGCGGGAAGATACTAATGGCGCACCATGGGCCCATGGTGCACCATTAGTAAGTTTGAATTTTTTTGCCTCTCCAGATCTTAAAAGCCCCGTATCTTTTTTGTTAGGTTTTTGAGGATTTTGAAAATGTTTAACGGGGTTCCCCCGATTAAATTCGGATGTAACTTTTCGAGTAGATGATTTTTCATATAAAAAACTTTTTCATCCGAGTTCGTACACAAAAGTTATGCCCATTTTACAAATTCTCGAGAGATTTTGCAAATAAAGTCGAAATTCATATTTGTAAATTTTCACAACAACTAGACCACATATCATATAGGAAACTTATTTTCTTTTATTTTTTTGACATTTCCATCATTTTTGTTTATTTTTTTTTTAAATTGAAAAGGCGGTCCACAGGGGGGGGGGGGTGCATTCGGTGGAAGTGGTGGCCAAGTTACTAATGGCGCACCGTGGGAGTGGTGCACCATTACTAGTTTCAACTAGTAATGGCGCACCACTCCCACGGTGCGCCATTAGTAGTTTTGAAAAAAAAATTAAAAAACTTTTTTTTACTAATGGCGCACCGTGGGAGTGGTGCGCCATTAATAGTTCAACTAGTAATGGCGCACCACTCCCACGGTGCGCCATTAGTAGTTCTGATGAAAAAAAATTTAAATTTTTTTTTACTAATGGCGCACCGTGGATGTGGTGCGCCATTAGTATATAGTAATGGCGCACCACATGTCTGGTGCGCCATTAGTGTCAATTCCATCTATAGCCCTTTTCCAAGTAGTGATGGGTATAAAGTGATACACTGTTCATTACGGGCCAGTTTTACCACATGCCATTAATGGGCCGAGGGTTACTAAGGGCCTCATATGGGCCAAAAGACGTCATGGGCCATACATGGGCCCGAAGTTAAAATAGGCTAGAATTATATTTGACGACCCAGATGACGCTACTGGGCCTAATTCAGATAAGCCGTAAACGGGCCCTAGGTTAGCGGGCTATAAATGGGCTATATGCGAACATGTCGTTAACAGGCCTACCGTGGGCCAGCCCGCGACCTTTTGACCAAGTCAAACGAGCCGGCCTTTTCACAGGAATGGGCCTCTATTGGGCCGTGCCATGTGTCGACGTATCATAGGCGCTTTGGGTCCAATGAGTGGATGACATTTGTCCCAACGGTGAGCTGACACGTGTTTCCTCCAGCCAATGATGATTTTACACATGGAAAATCCCTATTGGTCGGGGCTATTAACGGGTTATCGGATCCAAAACCGAAACTGATAGCTTAACGACGTTCCGTTATGGTGGATGCCACGTGTCGGTCACCCTTGACGAAAGCACTTCTGTGACGCGCGATTTATCATCATGGAAGCGGACACTTCCGTGATGATAATTTTGGTAATGTCATGGAACACTTCTACGACAGCACGGGTATGACTATCTTGATTCTGTCACAAAATTGTCATGGATGTACATGCATGACAGAAAACATGACCTACTGTGACAAACATGTATCATCACGAAAGTGTACTTTTTTGTAGTGATCATCGCCGTAGGCCAAGTGAATATGGAGAATAAAGTCTTCAATTCATACCGCAGTTTTAGGGGGAGGTATTTGATGGCATGAAGATCTTTGACAGTGGCTATTAAGTGGGAGGTGGATGGGAAAAGAAATTCCTCGTCATCAGCCCCCAGTTCAAACCAGATATAATTCGGCTGTGAGTCCCCTGCTAAAGAGAGAGTTTTTAATGAGTTTAGCACATCGCCTAAAGGTGGGTGCTGGAAGATGTCCACGGAACTGAATTCGATGACCGGTGCCTAGTAAGCCTCGTCGGATGCGGATGCATGTAGTTCAGAACCAGTGACCGGAGATGAATCCGGGGGTCCGGTGACGCAGACCTCGCTCGAAGTTGGGTCTGTGTGCGGCTCCAACGCCGCTGAGTCTACGGCTTCCGTGGCGGGGTTAAGCTTCCCATCTTCGGATAGCACAAGCTGCTCCGAATCCAGGGCTAGAGTGCTTACAGGCGCAATCTCCTGTGTATGGTCCGATGAAGGTTTTAGGTCATTTTCATCGTGGTGGCAGGGAGCGGCTGCCATGGGCTCAAATCCGTCGAAGATCAAGTCTCCGCGGATATCAGCGATTTAGTTCAAGCTTCCAAACCTGACCTGACAGCCAGGGGCGTAGCTGACGATCTGCTCTAGATGGCCAAGCAAGTTGGTCCGTAGTGTGAAGCCGCCGAATATGAAGATCTAGCCAGGGAGAAAGACATCCCCCTGGCAGTGTTGTTGTAGATGATAGATGGGGCGATCGAACCTTCTGACGATGGCACAACGAAACTCTCAATGAAAGCACCAATGTCTGTGTTAAAACCGGCGGATCTCGGGTAGGGGGTCCCGAACTGTGCGTCTAAGGTTGATGGTAATAGGAGACAGGGGACACGATGTTTACCCAGGTTCGGGCCCTCTCTATGGAGGTAATACCTACTTCCTACTTGATTGATGTTGACGAATATGAGTATTACAAGAGTTGATCTACCTCGAGATCGTAATGGCTAAAACCCTAAAAGTCTAGCCTATGTGATTATGATTGTCTCTATGGACTATACCCTCTGGTTTATATAGACACTGGAGAGGACTAGGGTTATACAAAGTCGGTTACAGAGAAAGGAATCTTCATATCCGAATATTAAACTTGCCATCCACGCAAAGGGGAGTCCCATCCGGACACGGGTGAGTGTCTTCGGTCTTGTATCTTCATGGCCCAACAGTTTGGCCCATGTCCAACAGGTCGGACGCCCAAGGACCCCTTAGTCCAGGACTCCCTCAGGCACCGCACACGGCTAAACAATAAACTTGTGTGTCTATGGGCTGCCCCTCCCCCGTATATAAAGGAGTGGAGGAGGGGAGGGCCGGCCCTCTCTATGGCGCGCCCAAAGGGGGATTCCTACTCCTAGTAGGAGTAGGTTTCCCCTTTTTCCCTAGTTGGAGTAGGAGAAGAAGGAAGAGGGAGAAGGAGAGAAGGATAAGGGGGCCGACCCCCTCCCCAATTCGGACTGGGCTTGGGGGGGCGTTCCCACTTGTCCGCCTCCTCCTCTCTCCCACTATGGCCCATTAAGGCCCATTGACTCCCCGGGGGGTTCCGGTAACCCCCCCCCCCCCGGTACTCCGGTAAATGCCCAAACTCATCCAGATCCATTCTGATGTCCAAACATAGCCTTCCAATATATCGATCTCTATATCTCGACCATTTTTAGACTCCTCGTCATGTCCGTGGTCACATCCGGGACTCCGAACTACCTTCGGTACATAAAAACACATAAACTCATAATACCGATCGCCATCGAACGTTAAGCGTGCGGACCCTACGAGTTCAAGAACTATGTAGACATGACCGAGACTCACTTCCGGTCAATAAAGAATAGCGGAACCTGTATGTTCATATTGATTCTTACATATTCTACGAAGATCTTTATCGGTCAAACCACATAACAACATACGTTGTTCCCTTTGTCATCGGTATGTTACTTGCCCGAGATTCGATCATCGGTATCTCAATACCTAGTTCAATATCGTTACTGGAAAGTCTCTTTACTCATTCTGTAATGAAATATCCCACAACTAACTCATTAGTCACATTTCTTGCAAGGCTTATAGTGATGTGCATTACCTAGAGGGCCCAGAGATACCTCTCCGACAATCGGAGAGACAAATCCTAAACTCGATCTATGCCAACTCAACAAACACCATCGGAGACACATGTACAGCATATTTATAGTCACCTAGTTACGTTATGACGTTTGATAGCACGCTAAGCGTTCCTCCGGTATTCAGGAGTTGCATAATCTCATAGTCATAGGAACATGTATAAGTTATGGAGAAAGCAATATCAATAAACTAAACGATCATAGTGCTAAGCTAACGGATGGGTCAAGTCAATCACATCATTCTCTAATGATGTGATCCCATTCATCAAAAGACAACTCATGTCTATGGTTAGGAAACTTAACCATCTTTGATTAACGAGCTAGTCAAGTAGAGGCGTACTAGTGACATTCTGTTTGTCTATGTATTCACACATGTACTAAGTTTCCAGCTAATACAATTGTAGCATGAATAATAAACATTTATCATGATATAAGGAAATATAAATAACAACTTTATTATTGCCTCTAGGGCATATTTCCTTCAAAATAACACCAAAGCAAATTCATATTCATAATACTCAATCCATCACAAATGAACTTCAAAGAGTGCCCCAAGATTTCTACCGGAGAAACAAAGACAAGAACGTGCATCAACCCCTATGCATAGATTACCCCAATGTCACCTCGGGGATCCGCGAGTTGAGTGACAAAACATATATCAAGTGAATCAATATGATACCCCATTGTCACCACGAGTATTCAACTGCAAGACATTGATACGTCTCCAACGTATCTATAATTTTTTATTGTTCCATGCTATTATATTATTTGATTTGGATGTTTAATGGGCTTTAATATGCTCTTTTATTTTATTTTTGGGACTAACCTATTAACAGGAGGCCCGGTGCCAGTTTTTGTTTTTTTGCCTATTTAATGTTTCGCGGAAAAGGAATACCGAATGGAATCCAAATGGAATGAAACCTAAGCAATGATCTTTCTTGGACCGAAAGCAAACCAGGAGACTTGGAGTGGAAGTTTGGAACTCCGCGAGGCGGCCACGAGGCAGGAGGGTGCGCCCAGGGGGGTAGGCGTGCCCCCATCCTCGTGGGCCCCATGTAGCTCCACCGACATACTTCTTTCGCATATATATACTCTTATACCCAAGATCAATCGCAAAGAGACACAAACCCACTTTTCCACTGCCGCAACCTTCTGTACCCGTGAGATCCCATCTTAGGGCCTTTTCCGGTGATCTGCCGGAGGGGGAATCGATCATGGAGTGCTTCTACCTCAACACCATAGGCTCTACGATGAAGCGTGAGTAGTTTACCACAGACCTTCGGGTCCATAGTTATTAGCTAGATGAATTCTTCTCTCTCTTTGATTCTCAAAACAAAGTTCTCCGCGATGTTCTTGGAGATCTATTCGATGTAATACTCTTTTGCGATGTGTTTGCCGAGATTCGATCAATTGTGGGTTTATGAACAAGATTATCTATGAGTATTATTTGGTTCTTCTCTGAATTCTTATATGCATGATTTGATATCTTTTCAAGTCTCTTTGAATTACCGGTTTAGTTTGGCCTACTAGATTGATCTTTCTTGCAATGGGAGAAGTGCTTAGCTTTGGGTTCAATCTTGCGGTGTCCTTTCCCAGTGATAGTAGGCGCAGCAAGGCACGTATTGTACTATTGCCATCGAGGATAAAAATATGGAGTTTATATCATATTGTTTGAGTTTATCCCTCTACATCATGTCATCTTGCTTAATGTGTTACTCTGTTCTTATGAACTTAATACTCTAGATGCATGCTGGATAGCGGTCGATGTGTGCAGTAATAGTAGTAGATGCAGAATCGTTTAGATCTAATTGACACTGACATGATGCCTATATTCATGATCATTGCCTAGATATTCTCATAACTATTCGCTTTTCTATCAATTGCTCGGCAGTAATTTGGTCACCCACCGTAATACATGCTATCTTGAGAGAAGACACTAGTGAAACTTATGGCCCCCGAGTCTCTTTCTTATTATAGTGCATCTCTTTTATTTACATCGCATCTCGTTTACTATTTTGCAATCTTTACTTTCCAATCTATACAACAAAAATATGAAAAATATTTACTTCACTATCTTTATCACATCTCACTTTTGCGAGTGACGATGAAGGGATTGACAACCCCTTTATCATGTTGGTTGCAAGGTTCTTGATTGTTTTTGCAGGTACTAGGTGACTTGTGCATTGTCTCCTACCGGATTGATATCTTGGTTCTCAAAAACTGAGGGAAATACTTACGCTACTTTGCTGCATCACCCTTTCCTCTTCAAGTGAAAACCAGCATGCTCAAGAGATAGCAGACATATATCTAGTGTTCTCAAATCCATAAAAGTATTCAATCCAATAAAACAAAATATCAAAGGGAAAACTCAATTCGTCACAAGATAGAGAGGGGAAAACACCATATGATCCGACTATATTAACAAAGCCCACGATACATCAAGATCATGACATCTCAAGAACAGGAGAGCGAGAGATTAGACACATAGCTACTGGTACAAAGCCCACGACTATATTAGGATTAGGATTACTCTATTACAAGTGGATTCTTAGTCTTCCTTCATTTGTAGGAGAATATTCCTTATGCCTTTCCTCTTAAACTGACCCCTCATTAACATAAACCGGCCTTATGGGCCTTGGGCCTTGTCATTCGTCTGTCCCGCCCGCCGGGTTACCAATGAATCGTAATGTTCAGGCGGGTTGCTTGTAAACCGTCTGGTCAGGGCGGGTCGCCAGTGAATCGCCAAGCTCCAGCCGGGTCATACATCTGGCGGTTTATATCGTGGGGTATATCCCCGACATTAGCCCCTAGTTTAATTTGGATTTATCCATGTTAAACTGATCCTGCAACATAAACACAAGAACAAATTTGACAGGTTGTGCTCCGGGTTAAATATTCTTGTAAACTGGCACCTGATCATCCTTAAGTCCTTGACATTTTACTCCTGGAAAATCCGGGTCAATAGGCCAGCTTCATAATCCATTTGCTGACATTGTCTCTTGTAAAGAAATATTATAAGAAATAATCCATTTGAGTCGGCCTTCAATGCTCTGACTCGATAAAAATATTGGTCTTTAGATATTCAATTGATATTTAGCCGGTTTGAAAAGTAGAACTTGCCGGTTTATCATTGCCAAAATTGTTGGGTTATAAAAGCTGATGATTCCGGGTTATGACTATTATGCCCACCGGGTCATGATTGTTGCCAACGCCAGGTCACACAATTAATCTTCCTGATTTGCTCAAAACTGAGAATTTGAAGATGTTCCTCCTTTATATGGATATTACCTGTAGCCCCCAAGTCTTAAGAGGAGAACATAGTGATAGCTTAAGACTTGCTTCAATATAAATGTTGCAACCTTTGAAGAAATCCATGTTATTCATCTCAATAACTAGTAAGAATTGAGTATTCCCCATATGTAGCCCCCAAGTGCCGGGTTGTCATGCTTGCAGCAACCTGGGACTTGAAATTTCCTTATGCTCATAAAAACTTCAACCAGTGTAGCCCCCAAGGGTCGGGTAATTATGCAATAATGAGCAGGGACTTTATAAATATGATCATGCTTCATTGAAAATAACATCATATGATGTAACTCCACCATGGGGCTTGAACCCACGTCCACAAGATTAAGAGCTTTGTGCTTTATCAACTGAGCAGTGGACCCTTGAATATAATGGATTAAGACTTGTTTACCTTGAGTCATTGATAGGAGCAATTGGTAGCCCCCAAGGGCCGGCTCATTGATACGTCTCCAACGTATCTATATTTTTAATTGCTTCATGCTATATTATCTTCTGTTTTGGACATTATTGGGCTTTATTATTCACTTTTATATTATTTTTGGGACTAACCTATTAACCGGAGGACCAGCCCAGAATTGTTGTTTTTTGCCTATTTCAGAGTTTCGCACAAAAAGAATATCAAACGGAGTCCAAACCGAATGAAACCTTCGGGAACGTGATTTTCGAAACGAACATGATCCAGGAGACTTGGACCCTACGTCAAGCAACCAACAGGGAAGCCACGAGGTAGGGGCGCGCTTACCCCCCCCCCCCCCGCCCCTAGGCGCGCCCTCCACACTCGTGGGCCCCCTGTTGCTCCACCGACGTACTCCTTCCTCCTATATATACCTATGTACCCCCAAATGATCAGATACGGAGCCAAAACCCTAATTCCACCGTCGTAACTTTCTGTATCCACGAGATCCCATCTTGGGGCCTGTTTCGGAGCTCCGCCGGAGGGGGCATCGATCACGGAGGGCTTCTACATCAACACCATAGCCTCTCCGATGGTGTGTGAGTAGTTTACCTTAGACTTTCGGGTCCATAGTTATTAGCTAGATGGCTTCTTCTCTCTTTTTGGATCTCAATACAATGTTCTCCCCTCTCTCGTGGAGATCTATTCGATGCAATCTTCTTTTGCGGTGTGTTTGTTGAGACCGATGAATTGTGGGTTTATGATCAAGTTTATCTATGAACAATTTTTGAATCTTCTCTGGATTCTTTTATGTATGATTGGTTATCTTTGCAAGTCTCTTCGAATTATCAGTTTGGTTTGGCCTACTAGATTGCTCTTTCTTGCAATGGGAGAAGTGCTTAGCTTTGGGTTCAATCTTGCGGTGTCCTTTCCCAGTGATAGTAGGGGCAGCAAGGCACGTATTGTATTGTTGCCATCGAGGATAATAAGATGGGGTTTTTATCATATTGCATGAATTTATCCCTCTACATCATATCATCTTGCCTAAAGCGTTACTCTGTTCTTATGAACTTAATACTCTAGATGCATGCTGGATAGCGGTCGATGTGTGGAGTAATAGTAGTAGATGCAGGCAGGAGTCGGTCTACTTGTCTCGGACGTGATGCCTATATACATGATCATACCAAGATATTCTCATAACTATGCTCAATTCTGTCAATTCCTCAACAGTAATTTGTTCACCCACCGTACAATACTTACGCTCTTGAGAGAAGCCACTAGTGAAACCTATGGCCCCTAGGTCTATCTTCCATCATATTAATCTTCCAACACTTAGTTATTTTCATTGCCTTTCATTTTACTTTGCATCTTTATCATAAAAATACCAAAAATATTATCTTATCATATCTATCAGATCTCACTCTCGTAAGTGACCGTGTAGGGATTGACAACCCCTTATCGCGTTGGTTGCGAGGATTTATTTGTTTTGTGTAGGTGCGAGGGACTCGCGCGTAGCCTCCTACTAGATTGATACCTTGGTTCTCAAAAACTGACGGAAATACTTACGCTACTTTGCTGCATCACCCTTTCCTCTTCAAGGGAAAACCAATGCAGTGCTCAAGAGGTATCAAGAAGGATTTCTGGCGTCGTTGCCGGGGAGGTCTACGCAAAAGTCAACATACCAAGTACCCATCACAACCCTTATCTCTCGCATTACATTATTTGCCATTTGCCTCTCATTTTCCTCTCCCCCACTTCACCATTGCCGTTTTATTTGCCCTTCTTATGCTCATCTTTCCATTTGCTTTGATGTCTTACTTGGCTCGTTTGCTCGTTTGGTTGGATTAGTTCTTTATTTATTAATAAACAGAGAACCTAAACATCTAGGGATCCTCATCCGCTCGCTAATCTTTTTAAGAGATCAAATTATGATGAACCAATTGCTAGTGAGTTTTGTGCACTAGATTATCTTTATGAAGTTTTGCTTGAAATTCGTGAATCTGAAAATTCTGATAAAGTACTTTATGGAGTGATTCACGAGGAATCTTTGAATAAAAGCATGATTGCAATAATTATAGTATAAATTCTATTAATGTCAATTGTGCTTATAATATGCAAAACCCTAATCTTGGGGATGCTAGTTTTGCTATGTCTACTACTTGTTGCAATGATCATGATTGGGGTGATTCTTCTTGTGATCTTGAAAATTTATTTAAGCCCCATGATGACTATGAGATTGATAATGGTGTTTGCAATATTATTGAAAGTGGGTTTGGAGAGGTCATGACTTTAGTTAATGTTAAGATGCCTATACATAGGAAGTATGTTAGACTTAGATGTGTTTGTCACATGTTTTATGATGCTCTCTTTGTCGTTCAATTCTTGTCTTTCATGTGAGCATCATTAAAATTATCAATGCCTAGATAAAAAGGCCTTTGTCGGATTTCGGGTTCCGGCAGACCCTTAAGGTTCGAACACTGGGGTGCGCGCGGAGATTACGTCTTCTACCTCTCCGTCTCGCAAAGATCTAGACTACTGAAAGAACTGCACAAGAGACACAAGGTTTATACTGGTTCGGGCCATCGTTGTGGTGTAATACCCTACTCCAGTGTGTGGTGGGTGGATTGCCTCTTGGGGCTGATGATGATGAATGATACAAGGAAGAACAGCCTCGCGAGGGTCTGTTCTTGGCTGGGGCGATGAACTGCTGGGAGGAGTTCAGCCACCCTTCTCTCTTTCTCTCTCTCTCTCTTTCTCACTGCCTTACTCTTACTCGCCGGCCAACTCCCTTGCTCTGTGGGCGGCTGGTCCTATTTATAGAGGCCCTGGTCCTCTTCCCAAATATCGAGCGGGAAGGGAGCCAACAATGGCGGGCTAATTTGAAGGGGGACAGCAAGTATCAACTATCCTGACAAAAGCAGTCTTCGCCTACGCAAAGCTCTGGTGATGACGCCGTCTTGGGCTCCACGGTGACCTCCGTCTCGTAGTCCTCCTGGTCTTGGTCTCGTTGCACCGAAATGGCAACCTTTGCCTGATTCCTCGGTACTCCGCGGCTGCGCTTGCCCCCTTTGCACCAAAGAGGAAAGGAGGACGCTGCGCGGGCTGGCACCCGCCTGGCGCCCTGAGTCGTCATGGCTTGCGTCACGGGCACCTCATGAGGTACCCCGCCTTGATCTCTCCGCCTCCTCGCAAGCCAGCCTGACGAGGCCGTGCCTGAGGAAGCTCCGTGTCGTCCGCCCCGCGAGGCTTGGCCCCTCGCGAGGGTCTTGAGTCTTGTGTTGATGAAGATGGGCCATGCTGGGCCCCCCTTTCAGCCACGCCGCAGGCCGCAGGCACGCAAGTCTAGGGACCCCCGTTCCCAGAACGCCGACATTAGCCCCCGGGCCCAAGGCGCGCCCGGACTTGGCCGTGCTGAGAGGCAAAACGGCAAAGGCGAAGCGCCGCGGGCCCTAACAGCCTGCGGCCTTGGGCGCCGCGTGGCGGTTGATGGGACGTGGGCGGCAATGTTCCCCCACGCCCCCTTATTCTGCGCCCTGCTAGGCGGACTTGTAGTTGCACACAGCCTCTCCCCTTCCTGTTGCTCGGGCGTCCCCTGTTCTTCCTTCCTTCGAACGCCAGCTCCTGCCTCCAATCAAATCTCGAATCTTCCCCCTCCTTCCCATCGCCATGGCTCCGATGAAGAAGGAGGGAGGGAAGAAACCCATGCCTCCGTCTTGTGTGCCGCCATCGGTGGCCCCCGCCGTCGGCCAGTCGACCATACTCAATCAAGAGTGCCTGGGCAAGGACAGCTTGGCTCTGGCCACCATCTTCAATGAGTGCGGGAGGACGACGGCCTGGCCCGTGCCCCACTTCTCCATCGACAGGATAGCTACTGAGGTCCCATATTTTACCGACGCCCTGTGGGCGGGTCTGGTTCCCCCCTTTTCTGATTTCTTCAATGCCGTGCTCTCCCATTATCAGATCCACATGATGCATCTAAGTCCTGAGTCCATCACCCTCCTTTCGGTCTTCGCCTTCGTTTCCGAAGCCATGGTGGGCATCCCTCCTTCGATTGCCTTGCTGCGCCACTTCTTCTCGCTGCATCTTGTCGACCCTACCTAGTGCTGGGCGTGCGTGAGCTTCGCTGCCGAGCCTGAGACCGCAGCCTCTGGGATTGACTTCAAGCTCCCCCTGCCCGCGGTTGGGTTCTGCAAGCGGTGGCTGTATGTGGACGCAGGGGTGCCCAGCCCCCTGCTATTGGAGCCGACCTCGCCTGCTGTCCCCAATTCGGGTTGGGGCCAGGAGACGCTCGAGAGCCCCCGGCTCGTCTTCGTCTGGCACCGCTTCGCGCTCCTGAGGAAGCTCGGTGTGACAGCGCCCAAGGTGGTGAAGGAGTTTCTGTTATGCCGTGTTGCTCCCCTTTAAAGCCACTCTCGCCGGATGTGGGCCTTTCGTGGGCGCGAGGATAGCATGAGGCTCCAGGAAGAGGACCTGGCTCCTGAGGTGCTGAAGTCGGCGCTCTTGACCTTGGCTGGGGACCCCAGCCCCGGCAGCGTCCCGCAGGGAGGGGCCTTACTGTATCTCTGCCAGAGCAGGATCGATTTCGTGAAGCAGATGCCCATCTTTGATGAGTGGGGGCTGCGCCCCTCCGGCCTCCAGGGACCTCGTGAGAATCCAGTGGTGGTGACTGCCCTTCCAATCGGCCAAGGCGACTCCTCCTCAAGTGGCGGAGCAGGGAGGCAGGAGGCGCCGGAGGCCGAGGGGGCTCTCGATGAGGTGACAGCGGCGGGTGAGGCTCTCGAGGGGACAGCTCCTGGGACCCGTGCCGCTGAGGCTGAGGGTGGCAAGCAGCCGCTCCCAGTGCCCAGGGTTGAGGCCTCGGAGGCCCCAGCCGCGTCTTCTGGCGAGGTGATGGGCGGCACGCGCCAGGTAGGCGCCCCTGACGCGGATCGCTCCGATGCTCCGTCTTCGTCGCAGGTTGATCCTTGCGCTCTTCTCTTGGGCCGCTTCCGCGTGGACTTTGAGGCCCTCCGGAGGAAAAGGGAGGCCCTGGGTGATGACTTCCCTTGTCGCGTGCTGAAGCGCAGGAAGTACTT
Organism: Triticum monococcum; assembly: GCA_034509565.1. Taxonomy (NCBI): domain Eukaryota; kingdom Viridiplantae; phylum Streptophyta; class Magnoliopsida; order Poales; family Poaceae; genus Triticum; species Triticum monococcum. The sequence goes on along the minus strand of CM067843.1, from coordinate 67,679,822 downwards.
CGCCACTGACGAGTAAGTCTTCTCCCTTTCTGGCTCCTGATCCTCTTGTTGCTTTCACTGATCCTTGCTCCGCAGGCCCCTTCCGGCCGAGCTCGCCGAAGTAGCTGAGGTGCCGCCTCCTTTGGCTTCGCCCCCTCTACCGTCCTCAAGTGCTCCGAGCAGCTCTGCCCTTGTGGTGAGGGCGACTGAAGGGGTGGACCATCCCGAGGTGCACCGCGGCCCTTCATTCCCCCTGATTTTCCTTCACGGGCCCTCTCGGGGAATAGCCAGCCTGCCGTGGGCTTCTCGTCTGGTCGTGGACTGCGACTGGTTGAGGCGCCCCTGCGCCCTTCATCTGGGGACAGGCCGTCTCAAGGCTGGGCTTCTGGTGCGGCGCGCCTGGCCGTCGCGAGGGCGCTAGTCCCCAGCCCCCTGCCCGGAGGAGGAACGATGATTCATGGCCCCCGGCGCTTGCTTGGGTGGATGATGGTGTGGAAGACGTGCTTGAGCGCGCCCGGGAGCGCCGCGCTCGCCGCCAAGGGTTCCTTCGAAGGGCGAGCGACGCAGTGAACCTGCTTGGGGAGGAGCTTGCTGACGAAGACGCGTGCCTGGAGGCCGAGCGCCTGCGCCTGGCTGCAGGGAGGCGCGAGCTGGAGGCCGCCATCGCCCTCGCGCGCCGTCAGCGTGATCTTGACGATGAAGAGGCGAAGGCATCGCTGGAGGCCTCTGGGGTGGCCCGATCCCAGGCCATCGAGGAGGCCCGGGGAGCTGACCGACGGCGAGAGAAGGCGGAGGAGCAGGCTCGTGAGCTCCTGGCCCGGTGCCACTCACTGGAGGAGCAAGTGGAGCTGCGCGAGTTCGCCCTTGCGTCGATGTGGGTGGCCTCCGGCGACCCAGCTGAGCTCCAGAAGCGTGAAGAAGCGTTGATGCTGGAAGCCACCGAACGCACCCGCGAGTACGAGCGGCTGGAGACGAGGGAGCGCTTGGTGACGCGGGCGGAGGACGATGTCGCTGCACGGGAAGCTTGTGTCCTGGAGGAGGTCAGACGTCGGGTGGCGATGGCGCGCCAAGACCTCGAGCGCGAGTTCGAGGGGAGGCTGGAGTTGATCCGGGTCAAAGCTGAAGGGAGGACCACAGTCTTGAGGGCCAAGCGGGCGGAGGCGACGCGGCTGGCCGACGCCTCCTGGGCTGCCCTTGAGGTAGCGCAAGGGGAGTTAGCCGCCTCCCAGGCCGAGATGCTCCGTCTTCGCTAGCGGGTGGAGGAGGCTGAGGGCGTCGCGCGCCAGAACGCGGATGAGATATGTTAGCGGCAGGTCCTGGAGCACATGCACGGCCCCATGCTCGCCATGCTCCGGGAGAGGGCTAGCGCAGCCATGGGCAACATCTGTGAGGCGGCTGTTGGCGAGCCGCACACAGCCAACTATGCTAGCAACCTTCAGCTCTTCACCGCCATGGTGACGCAGCTGGAGGCTCGGTCGGCCAGGGCCGACAGGTTGGTGGAAGAGAGGAGTCGCGCCGTGCACGGGCGCGCCTTTTCCCGTGTCTTCAGTCATATCCTGAACATGGATTCCCATTTCGATTTTGACGTCGTCATCACCCGAGTTCCCCAGGCCGTCCGAGGTGACTTGGCGCACTGGGTGAAAGACAACGTGGACGCCCTTGTCAGGGCCTTCGCTTCGGATGATGACGACGTGATCGTGGCTGCTGACAAGGGCGGTGCGGTGAACGGCCCTGACGCCGCTGGTGGCGACGCAGACAACGATGGCGAGTTCGGCGACGCCAGCGACGGCTCGGGAGGTGCTTCCAAGGATGCATTGGGGGATTGCTCCGACTGAGTGTGTATCGCCCCTGTCTTTTTTACCCTGCATGAATAGAACTCGGGTTTTTGACCTGATGGCTGTGAGAGCATTTTGGGAGGGGAAGCCCCTCATGTAAAACCTGTGTTCATCGTATTAGTAGTTGTCATATTGCACGAGCGCCCCCACCTGGTGGTTGGCTGGTTTACCTTTGTTTCGCGCAAGCCCCGAAGCAGCCTGTGGGAGGGCGTGACGTCTGGGGTGTTCTTTAGTTGAATCCGTAGGATATGAGAGTGTCGCCGGCGAGGAGCTTCACATGCGTTGGCCTTTTTCACAGGCTCCGGGCCTTTTCCTAACCACGATAGCTTCACAGGCACTCTCCTTGCTTCACAGGCTCTTGGCCTTTTTCAAAACGCGATAGCTTCACAGGCACTCGCCTTGCTTCACAGGCTCTGGGCCTTTTCCAAAACGCGATAGCTTCACAGGCACTCGCCTTGCTTCACAGGATCTGGGCCTTCTCCAAAATGCGATAGCTTCACAGGCACTCACCTTGCTTCACAGGCTCTGGGCCTTTTCCAAAACGCGATAGCTTCACAGGCACTCGCCTTGCTTCACAGGCTCTGGGCCTTTTCCAAAACGCGATAGCTTCACAGGCACTCACCTTGCTTCACAGGCTCTGGGCCTTTTCCCAACAGGACAACCTCCGCAGGCACCCGAAAATCCTCCCGAGAGGGAGCAACAGCGGCAGTTCGGGTTGCGCACGAGCCAGGCGTGACCCGACTCGCAAGTGGCTCGCGAGGGGAGGCAGCTGCGGCGAAGCAGTAACCAGAACGCGAGAAATGGCTCGAACGAGAATAAGCACCCCTTCCCCGAACACACGCAAATCTCAAATTCGAATCCAACTTAAATCCAGCGGGGGAAAAGCTACAGCCAAAGGGAAAGACAATGAAAGTAGACAAAAGGCCGCGTCCGGCACCTAATCTAGTCTTGGACGTCTTCTCACCACCGCGGAGCTAAGTGATGTCCACTGGGCGTGGGAGGGAGCCCCAGGGCCTGAGGCCGGCACCCCTGAGACTCCGGGGCGTGTACAGCCCCACTCATTATTACGTGAGAGTGTCACGCGGCGGCGAGCTTCACAGGCACCGGGCCTTCTTCACAGGTACTGGCCTTGCTTCATATCGCCATATGAGGGCCCCGCCTTGCGCCACACTCTAGTGCCATCAGCAACGACTGGAACCCAGGACGCCGCCCGATGGGGTAGAGCGGTCGCCAGCGGTTCCCCGGACGACCACGGGTCCTCCGCCAGGGGCAGGCCCTGAGGCACCTCCCCAGCAGAGGGCCTACCTCCTGAGAACACCTTGCTCCTAACGCCGCGGTGATGATGTCGGATCTCGGCCCCTCTCCTGCAGCCCCCTGCGCCCTCCTCCTGAGGGGTAGGAGACTATGGGAGCGGGGCAGCTGCTTGCCGCGGCAACCTACACCTCCTGCGATCCATGGTTAGCGTATACCTGCTCCTGAAAAATTAGCGATGCCCGATAATCGTTGCCTCCAGCGTGGCCAGCGGGACCGTTCCGAGGCTCCTGGAAAGGCTCAGCTTCTAGTGCCTCGTCCCCCCAGCTTGGGCCGAGGAGCGAGCCTTGTCCGTTCTCGTGAGGGTGTCCTTGGTCCATCATGAGGGGCACGTATTCCTCCAGCGCCGTCATCCCGAATGCCAAGCCGTGATGCCCCGCATGCCACGCGGTCCCGCCTGTCACGCCCATTGCGGGGTGGCAGCGCGGCCGCCCACTGGGGCCGCAGGTCACGTTGAGTCCTTCTTCGCGGGCCGGGGGCGGGGGCAGCGCCGCCGCCGGTCCGGTGCTGACAGCTTCACTGGCATCGGAGTATCCTTGGAGCCTGCGTGCGCGTGCGGAGCACCCGCGCGGGTCGCACTAGGCTTGAGATGGGAGCTAGGTGGAGAAGGGGTGAGCCCCCGAGGCGGCGAAGCCCAGGAGCTCCGCCACTCGCTCCAGCAGCACGTCGTGGCCGCCCTCCAGTAGTCTGCACCGCAGCAGCTCCCGGGCCACCATGAGTGCGGCCCTCAAGTTCGCCTGCTCCCGGCGGGTGTACGGTGTCGTGGTCGCGGCGTGATTGGAGGCCCTTGCTGCCGACCGTGCCTGCCGCAGTGTGAGAGTTGTCGAAGTCTGTCCGCGTCGCCCGCGGCCCGCAGCGCCCTGCGGACCGCGAGCTGCCTGGGGCGCGGGGTCGCCCGAGGCAAGCGGTTCTGCGCGGGTGGGACACGCAGCCCATGGGTCGGGGTTGCCCTTCTGGTCGCCGGGCATGGTGATGACGACGCGACGGGGCACGGAGCGGTGGAAGACGAATTCCGGCGCACCCCTGCCTGGCGCGCCAAATGTCGGATTTCGGGTTCCGGCAGACCCTTAAGGTTTGAACACTGGGGTGCACGCGGAGATTACGTCTTCTACCTCTCCGTCTCGCAAAGATCTAGACTACTGAAAGAACTGCACAAGAGACACAAGGTTTATACTGGTTCGGGCCACCGTTATGGTGTAATACCCTACTCCAGTGTGTGGTGGGTGGATTGCCTCTTGGGGCTGATGATGATGAACGATACAAGGAAGAACAGCCTCGCGAGGGTCTGTTCTTGGCTGGGGGGATGAACTGCTGGGAGGAGTTCAGCCACCCTTCTCTCTTTCTCTCTCTCTATCTCTTTCTCACTGCCTTACTCTTACTCGCCGGCCAACTCCCTTGCTCTGTGGGCGGCTGGTCCTATTTATAGAGGCCCTGGTCCTCTTCCCAAATATCGAGCGAGAAGGGAGCCAACAATGGCAGGCTAATTTGAAGGGGGCAGCAAGTATCAACTATACTGACAAAAGCAGTCTTCGCCTGCGCAAAGCTCTGGTGATGACGCCGTCTTGGGCTCCACGGTGACCCCCGTCTCGTAGTCCTCCTGGTCTTGGTCTCGTTGCACAGAAATGGCAACCTTTGCCTGATGCCTCGATACTCTGCAGCTGCGCTTGCCCCCTTTGCACCAAAGAGGAAAGGAGGACGCTGCGCGGGCTGGCACCCGCCTGGCACCCTGAGTCGTCATGGCTTGCGTCACGGGCACCTCGTGAGGTACCCCGCCTTGATCTCTCCGCCTCCTCGCGAGCCAGCCTGACGAGGCCGTGCCTGAGGAAACTCCGTGTTGTCCGCCCCGCGAGGCTTGGCCCCTCGCGAGGGTCTTGACTCTTGTGTTGATGAAGATGGGCCGTGCTGGGCCCCCCCTTTGAGCCACGCCGCAGGCCGCAGGCAGGCAAGTCTGGGGACCCCCGTTCCCAGAACGCCGACAGCCTTAAAGAAAAGCGCTTGTTGGGAGACAACCCAATATTTTTCCTTGCTGTTATTCAATAAATAATTTATCTAGCCTCTGTTTTGGTTGTGTTTTTTGTGTTTAATTAGTGTTTGCGCCAAGTAGAACCGTTGGGAAGACTTGGGGAAAGTCTTGTAAATCTTGCTGTAAAAAACAGAAACTTTAGCACTCACGAGAACTGCTTCCATTTTTAAATGGAAAGCGATATTTGGTTAATTATTTTTGCAGATGATTAATAGATAAATTCCTCACGTCCAGCAATTTATTTTAGAATTTTTGGGGCTCCATATCTTGCGCTAGCTACAGATTACTACAGACTGTTCTGTTTTTGACAGATTCTGTTTTTCATGTGTTGTTTGCTTATTTTGATGAATCTATGGCTAGTAAAATAGTTTATAAACCATAGAGAAGTTGGAATACAGTAGGTTTAACACCAATATAAATAAAGAATGAGTTCATTACAGTACCTTGAAGTGGTGTTTTGTTTTCTTTCGCTAACGGAGCTCATGAGATTTTCTACTTTAAGTTTTGTGTTGTGAAGTTTTCAAGTTTTGGGTAAGGATTTGATGGATTATGGAACAAGGAGTGGCAAGAGCCTAAGCTTGGGGATTCCCATGGCACCCCAAATATAATCTAAGGACACCAAAAAGCCAAAGCTTGGGGATTCCCCTGAAGGCATCCCCTCTTTGTCTAATTCCATCGGTAACTTTACTTGGAGCTATTTTATTATTCACCACATGATATGTGTTTTGCTTGGAGCGTCTTGTATGATTTGAGTCTTTGCTTTTTAGTTTACCACAATTAGCTTTGCTGTACACACCTTTTGAGAGAGACACATGCTACATCTTGAGCACTGCATTGGATTTCCTTGAAGAGGAAAGGATCATGCAGCAAAGTAGCGTAAGTATTTCCCTCAGTTTTTGAGAACCAAGGTATCAATCCAGTAGGAGGCTACGCGCGAGTCCCTCGTACCTGCACAAAACAAAGAACTCCTCGCAACCAACGCGATAAGGGTTTGTCAATCCCTTCACGGTCACTTACGAGAGTGAGATCTGATAGATATGATAGAATAATATTTTTGGGTATTTTTGTGATAAAGATGCAAAGTAAAATAAAAGCAAAATAAAAAACAAAGGAAATAACTAAGTATTGGAACATTAATATGATAAAGATAGACCCGGGGGCTATAGGTTTCACTAGTGGCTTCTCTCAAGAGCATAAGTATTTTACGGTGGGTGAACGAATTACTGTTGAGCAATTGACATAATTGAGCATAGTTATGAGAATATCTAGGTATGATCATGTATATAGGCATCACGTCCGAGACAAGTAGACCAACTCCTGCCTGCATCTACTACTATTACTCCATTCATCGACCGCTATCCAGCATGCATCTAGAGTATTAAGTTCATGAAAACAGAGTAACGCCTCAAGCAAGATGATGATGTAGAGGGATAAATTCAAGCAATATGACAAAAAAACATCTCGTTATCCTCGATGGCAACAATACAATACATGCCTTGCTGCCCCTACTGTCACTGGGAAAGGACACCGCAAGATTGAACCCAAGCTAAGCAGTTCTCCCATTGCAAGAAAGATTAATCTAGTAGGCCAAACCAAACTGATAATTCAAAGAGACTTGCAAAGATAACCAATCATACATAAAAGAATTCAGAGAAGATTCAAATATTGTTCATAGATAATCTTGATCATAAACCCACATTTCATCAGTCTCAACAAACACACCGCAAAAAGAAGATTACATCGAATAGATCTCCACAAGAGAGGGGGAGAACTTTGTATTGAGATCTAAAAAGAGAGAAGAAGCCATCTAGCTAATAACTATGGACCCAAAGGTCTGAGGTAAACAACTCACACTTCATCGGAGGGTCTATGGTGTTGATGTAGAAGCCCTCCGTGATGGATGCCCGCTCCGGCGGAGCTCCGGAACAGGCCCCAAGATGGGATCTCGTGGATACAGAAAGTTGCGGCGGTGGAATTAGGGTTTTGGCTCCGTATATGATCGTTTGGGGGTACGTAGGTATATATAGGAGGAACGAGTACGTCGGTGGAGGAACAGGGGGCCCACGAGGGTGGAGGGCGCGCCGAGGGGGGGTATGCACGCCCCCTACCTCGTGGCCTCCTCTTTTATTTCTTGACGTAGGGTCCAAGTCTCCTGGATCATGTTCGGTGAGAATATCACGTTCCCGAAGGTTCCATTCCGTTTGGACTCCGTTTGATATTCCTTCTCTTCGAAACCCTAAAATAGGCAAAAAAAACTACAATTCTGGGATGGGCCTCCGGTTAATAGGTTAGTCCCAAAAATAATATAAAAGTGGATAATAAAGCCCAATAAGTCCAAAACAGTAGATAATATAGCATGGAGCAATCAAAAATAATAGATACGTTGGAGATGTATCAAGCATCCCCAAGCTTAATTCCTGCTCGTCCTCAAGTAGGTAAATGATAAAAAATTAATGTGAAGTGCTACTTGGCATAATTTTAATGTAATTCTTCTTAATTTTGGTATGAATATTCAGATCCGAAAGATTCAAGATAAAAGTTTAATATTGACATAAAAATAATAATACTTCAAGCATACTAACAAAGCAATCATGTCTTCTCGAAATAACATGGCCAAAGAAAGTTATCCCTACAAAATCATATAGTCTGGATATGCTCTATCTTCACCACACAAAGTATTTAAATCATGCACAACCCCGATGACAAGCCAAGAAATTGTTTCATACTTTTGACATTCTCAAACTTTTCAATCTTCACGCAATACATGAGCGCGAGCCATGGATATAGCACTATATGTGGACTAGAATGGTGGTTGTGGAGAAGACAAAAAGGGAGAAGATAGTCTCACATCAACTAGGCGTATCAACGGGCTATGGAGATGCCCATCAATATCAATGTGAGTGAGTAGGGGTTTCCATGCAATGGATGCACTAGAGCTATAAGTATATGAAAGCTCAACAAAAGAAACTAAGTGGGTGTGCATACAACTTGCTTGCTCATGAAGACCTAGGGCATTTTGAGGAAGCCCATCATTCGAATATACAAGCCAAGTTCTATAACGAAAAATTCCCACTAGTATATGAAGGTGATGAAATGAGAGACTCTCTATCATGAATATCATGGTGCTACTTTGAAGCACAAGTGTGGTAAAGGATAGTAACGTTGTCCCTTCTCTCTTTTTCTCTCATTTTTTTATTTGGGCCTTTTCTCTTTTTGGCCTCTTTTTTCGTCCGGAGTCTCATCCCGACTTGTGGGGGAATCATAGTCTCCATCATCCTTTCCTCATTGGGACAATGCTCTAATAATGATGATCATCACACTTTTATTTTCTTACAATTCAACAATTACAACTCGATACTAAGAACAAAATATGACTCTATATGAATGCCTCCGGCAGTGTACCGAGATATGCAATGAATCAAGAGTGACATGTATGAAAGAATTATGAATGGTGGCTTTGCCACAAATACGATGTCAACTACATGATCATGCTAAGCAATATGACAATGATGGAGTGTGTCATAATAAATGGAATGGTCGAAAGTTGCATGGCAATATATCTCGGAATGGCTATGGAAATGCCATAATAGGTAGGTATGGTGGCTATTTTGAGGAAGGTATATGGTAGGTGTATGATACCGACGAAAGGTGCGCGGTATTAGAGAGGCTAGCAATGGTGGAAGGAAGAAAGTGCGTATAATCCATGGACTCAAGATTAGTCATAAAGAACTCATATACTTATTGCAAAAATATACAAGTTATGAAAGAAAAGTATTACGCGCATGCTCCTAGGGGGATAGATTGGTAGGAAAAGACCATCCCTCGTCCCCGACCACCACTCATAAGGAAGACAATCAAAAAATAAATCATGCTCCGACTTCATCACATAATGGTTCACCATACGTGCATGCTACGGGAATCACAAACTTTAACACAAGTATTTCTCAAATTCACAACTACTCAACTAGCACAACTTTAATATCACAATCTTCATATCTCAAAACAATTATCAAGCATGAAACTTCTCATAGCATTCAACACACTCATAAAAAGTTTTTACTATTCTTGAATACCAAGCATATTAGGATTATTTAAGCAAATTACCATGCTATTTAAGACTCTGAAAATAATATAAGTGAAGAATGAGAGATCAATAGTTTCTATAAAACAATTCCACCACCGTGCTCTAAAAAATATAAGTGAAGTACTAGAGCTAAACTATATAACTCAAATGATATAACCGAAGCACATAGAGTATTCTAACAAATTCCAAATCATGTATGGCTCTCTCAAAAGGTGTATACAGCAAGGATGATTGTGGTAAACTAAAAATCAAAGACTCGAATCATACAAGACGCTCCAAGCAAAACACATATCATGTGGTGAATAAAAATATAGCTCCAATTAAATTTACCGATAGAAGTAGACGAAAGAGGGGATGCCTTCCGGGGCATCCCCAAGATTTAGCTTTTTGGTGTCCTTATATTATCTTGGGGGTGCCTTGGGCATCCCCAATCTTAGGCTCTTTCCACTCCTTGTTCCATAATCCATCAAATCTTTACCCAAAACTTGAAAACTTCACAACACAAAACTGAAAGTAGAAAATCTCGTGAGCTCCGTTAGCGAAAGAAAACAAAACACCACTTCAAGGTACTGTAATGAACTCATTATTTATTTATATTGGTGTGAAACCTACTGTATTCCAACTTCTCTATGGTTTATAAACTATTTTACTAGCCATAGATTCATCAAAATAAGCAAACAACACACGAAAAACAGAATCTGTCAAAAACAGAATAGTCTGTAGTAATATGTAGCTAGCGCAATATATGGAACCCCAAAAATTCTAAAATAAATTTCTGGACGTGAGGAATTTATCTATTAATCATCTGCAAAAAGAATTAACTAAATAGTACTTTCCAAATAAAAATGGTAGCAGTTCTTGTGAGAGCTAAAGTTTCTGTTTTTTACAGCAAGATATCAAGACTTTCCCCAAGTCTTCCCAACGGTTCTACTTGGCACAAACACTTATTAAACACAAAAAACACAACCAAAACAGAGGATAGGTAAATTATTTATTTCTAAACAGGAGCAAAAAGCAAGGAATAAAAATAAAATTGGGTTGCCTCCCAACAAGCGCTATCGTTTAACGCCCCTAGCTAGGCATAAAAAGCAAGGATAGATCTAGGTATTGCCATCTTTGGTAGGCAATCCATAAGTGGATCTCATAATAGATTCATAAGGTAATTTAATTTTGTTTCTAGGAAAGTATTCCATGCCTTTCCTTAACTGAAATTGGAATCTAATATTTCCTTCCTTCATATCAATAATTGCACCAATCGTTCTAAGGAAAGGTCTACCAAGAATAATAGGACATGAAGGATTGCAATCTATGTCAAGAACAATAAAATTTATGGGCACATAATTCCTATTTGCAACAATAAGAACATCATTAATTCTTCCCATAGGTTTCTTAATAGTGGAATCCGCAAGGTGCAAGTTTAGAGAGCAATCATCAAAATCACGGAGACCTAACAAATCACACAAAGTCTTTCGAATCGTGGAAACACTAGCCCCCAAATCACACATTGCATAGCATTCATGATCTTTAATTTTAATTGTAATAGTTGGTTCCCACTCATCATAAAGTTTTCTAGGGATATAAACATCCAACTCAAGTTTTTCTTCATAAGATTGCATCAAGGCATCAATGATATGTTTAATAAACGCTTTATTTTGACTATAAGCATGAGGAGAATTTAGCACGGATTGCAACAAGGAAATACAATCAATCAAAGAGAAATTTTCATAATTAAATTCCTTGAAATCCAAAATAGTGGGTTTAGCAACATCTAGGGTTTTAATTTCTTCAATCCCACTTTTATCAAATTTAGCATCAAGATCTAGAAACTCTGAATTGTTGGAACGTCTTCTAGGTAAAGGTGGATCATATTCAGTCCCATCATTATCAAGATTCATATTGCAAAACAAAGATTTAATAGGGGACACATCTCAATAACTTTTAGATCGTCATCTTTATTTTCATAGGAACTAGAAGAACACGCTCTTATAAAGGCATCTTTCTTAGCGCGCATCCTAGCGGTTCTTTCTTTACACTCATCAATGGAAATTCTCATGGCTTTGAGAGACTCATTTATATCATTCTTAGGAGGAATAGATCTAAGTTTCAAAGAATCAACATCAAGAGAAATTCTATCAATGTTCCTAGCCAACTCATCAATCTTAAGCAATTTTTCTTCAATCAAAGCATTGAAATTATTTTGCGAAGTAATAAATTCTTTAATATTAGATTCAAAATCAGAGGGCATATTATTATAATTTCCATAAGAATTGTTGTAGGAATTACCATAATTATTAGAGGGATTACTAGGATAAGGCCTAGGATTAAAATTTCCTCTATACGCATTGTTACCAAAATTGTTCCTACCAACAAAATTCACATCCATAGATTCATTATTATTCTCAATCAAAGTAGACAAGGGAATATCATTAGAATCAGAAGAAACACTCTTACTAGCAAATAATTTCATAAGCTCATCCATCTTTCCACTCAAAACATTAATTTCTTCTATCGCATGCACCTTTTTATCAGTAGATCTTTCAGTATGCCATTGAGAATAATTAACCATAATATTATGTAGGAGTTTAGTAGCTTCTCCTAAAGTGATTTCCATAAAAGTGCCTCCCGCGGCCGAATATAAAAGATTTCTAGAAGCAAAATTCAATCCGGCATAAAAATTTTGTATAATCATCCACAAATTCAAACCATGAGTAGGGCAATTACGTATCATTAATTTCATCCTCTCCCAAGCTTGTGCAACATGTTCATGATCAAGTTGCTTAAAATTCATAATATCGTTTCTAAGGGAGATGATCTTAGCTGGAGGAAAATACTTAGAGATAAAAGCATCTTTGCACTATTTTTAGGCAAAGATGAAAACCAAGCTTTAGCACGATCTCTAAGCGAAAAAGGAAATAGCTTCAATTTAACAATATCATTATCCACATCTTTCTTCTTTTTCATATCACACAAATCAATGAAGCTATTAAGATGGGTAGCGGCATCTTCACTAGGAAAGCCGGAAAACGGATCTTTCATGACAAGATTCAGCAACGCGGCATTAATTTCACAAGATTCAGCATTGGTAAGAGGAGCAATCGGAGTGCTCATAAAATCATTGTTGTTGGTATTGGTAAAGTCACACAATTTAGTGTTATCTTGAGCCATCGTGACAAGCAAGCAATCCAACACACAAGCAAACAAAAAGCAAGCGGGCAAAAAGAGGCAAATAGAGAAACAGAGGGAGGATAGAGAGATAGAGGGCGAATAAAATGGCAAGGGTGAAGTGGGGGAGAGGAAAACGAGAGGAGAATGGCAAATAATGTAATGCGGGAGATAAGGGTATGTGATGGGTACTTGGTATGTTGACTTCTGCATAGACTCCCCGGCAGCGGCGCCAGAAATCTTCTTGCACCTCTTGAGCACTGCGTTGGATTTCCTTGAAGAGGAAAGGATGATGCAGCAAAGTAGCGTAAGTATTTCCCTCAGTTTTTGAGAACCAAGGTATCAATCTAGTAGGAGGCTACGCGCGAGTCCCTCGTACCTGCACAAAACAAATAACTCCTTGCAACCAACGTGATAAGGGGTTGGCAATCCCTTCACGGTCACTTACGAGAGTGAGATCTGATAGATATGATAGAATAATATTTTGGGGTATTTTTGTGATAAAGATGCAAAGTAAAATAAAAGCAAAGTAAAAACAAAGGAAATAACTAAGTATTGGAAGATTAATATGATAAAGATAGACCCAGGGGCCATAGGTTTCACTAGTGGCTTCTCTCAAGAGCAGAAGTATTTTACGGTGGGTGAACGAATTACTGTTGAGCAATTGACGGAATTGAGCATAGTTATGAGAATATCTAGGTATGATCATGTATATAGGCATCACGTCCGAGACAAGTAGACCGACTCCTGCATGCATCTACTACTATTACTCCACTCATCGACCGCTATCCAGCAGGCATCTAGAGTATTAAGTTCATGAAAACAGAGTAATGCCTTAAGCAAGATGACATGATGTAGAGGGATAAATTCATGCAATATGATAAAAAAACCATCTTGTTATCCTCGATGGCAACAATACAATACGTGCCTTGCTGCCCCTACTGTCACTAGGAAAGGACACCGCAAGATTGAACCCAAAGCTAAGCACTTCTCCCATTGCAAGAAAGATCAATCTAGTTGGCCAAACCAAACTGATAATTCAAAGAGACTTGCAAATATAACCAATCATACATAAAAGAATTCAGAGAAGATTCAAATATTGTTCATAAATAATCTTGATCATAAACCCACAATCCATCGGTCTCAACAAACACACCGCAAAAAGAAGATTACATCGAATAGATCTCCACAAGAGAGGGGGAGAACTTTGTATTGAGATCCAAAAAGAGAGAATAAGCCATCTAGCTAATAACTATGGACCCGAAGGTCTAAGGTAAACTACTCACACTTCATCGGAGAGGCTATGGTGTTGATGTAGAAGCCCTCCGTGATGGATGCCCCCTCCAGAGGAGCTCCGAAATAGGCCCCAAGATGGGATCTTGTGGATACAGAAAGTTGCGGCAGTGGAATTAGGGTTTTGGCTCCGTATCTGATCGTTTGGGGTATGTAGGTATATATAGGAGGAAGGAGTATGTCGGTGGAGCAACAGGGGGCCCACGAGGGTGGAGGGCGCGCCTGGGGGGTAGGCGCGCCCCCTACCTCGTGGCCTCCTCTTTTATATCTTGACGTAGGGTCCAAGTCTCCTGGATCATGTTCGGTGAGAAAATCACGTTCCCGAAGGTTTCATTCCGTTTGGACTCCGTTTGATATTCCTTTTCTTCGAAACCCTAACATAGGCAAAAAAACAGCAATTTTGGGCTCGGCCTCCGGTTAATAGGTTAGTCCCAAAAATAATATAAAAGTGGATAATAAAGCCCAATAATGTCCAAAACAGTAGATAATATAGCAATGAGCAATCAAAAATTATAGATACGTTGGAGACGTATGAACACACATCATTAGGAAATTATTAGAATACTCTATGTGTTTCACTTATATCTTTTGAGTTATATAGTTTTTCCTAGTACTTCACTTATATCTTTTAGAGCACGGTGGTGGATTTGTTGATCTCTCATGCTTCACTTAGATTATTTTGAGAGTCTTAAATAGCATGGTAATTTGCTGAAATAATCCTAATATGCTAGGTATTCAAGATTAGTAAAAACTTTCTTATGAGTGTTTTGAATACTAAGAGAAGTTTGATGCTTGATGATTGTTTTGAGATATGGAGGTGGTGATATTAAAGTTGTGCTAGTTGAGTAGTTGTGAATTTGAGAAATACTTGTGTTGAAGTTTGCATGTTCCGTAGCATGCACGTATGGTAAACGTTATGTAACAAATTTGAAACATGAGGTGTTCTTTGATTGTCTTCCTTATGAGTGGCGGTCGGGGATGAGCGATGGTCTTTTCCTACCAATCTATCCCCCTAGGAGCATGCGCGTATTGCTTGGTTTTTTATAACTTGTATATTTTTGCAATAAGTATGTGAATTCTTTATGACTAATGTTGAGTCCATGGATTATACGCACTCTCACCTTTCCATCATTGCTAGCCTCTTCGGTACCATGCATTGCCCTTTCTCACATTGAGAGTTGGTGCAAACTTCACCGTTGCATCCAAACCCCGTGATATGATACACTCTTTCACACATAAACCTCCATATATCTTCCTCAAAACAGCCACCATACCTACCTATTATGGCATTTCCATAGCCATTCCGAGATATATTGCCATGCAACTTTCCACCATCTTGTTTATCATGACACGTTCATCATTGTCATATTGTTTAGCATGATCATGTAGTTGACATAGTATTTGTGGCAAAGCCGCCATTCATAATTCTTTCATACATGTCACTCTTGGTTCCTTGCATATCCCGGTACACCGCCGGAGGCATTCATATAGAGTCATACCTTGTTCTAGTATCGAGTTGTAATCATTGAGTTGTAAATAAATAGAAGTGTGATGATCATCATTTAATAGAGCATTGTCCCAATAAAAAGGAGAAAGGCCAAATAAAAAAAGAAGAAGGCCCCCAAAAAAAGAAATGAAAAGGGACAATGCTACTATCTTTTTTCCACACTTGTGCTTCAAAGTAGCACGATGATCTTCATGATAGAGATTCTCTTGTTTTGTCACTTTCATATACTAGTGGGAATTTTTCATTATAGAACTTGGCTTGTATATTCCAACAATGGGCCTCCTCAGGTGCCCTAGGTCTTCGTGAGCAAGCAAGTTGGATGCACACCCACTAGTTTCTTTTGTTGAGCTTTCATACATTTATAGCTCTAGTGCATCCGTTGCATTGCAATCCCTACTCCTTGCATTAACATCAATCGATGGTCATCTCCATAGCTCATTGATTAACCTCGTTGATGTGAGACATTCTCCTTTTTTGTCTTCTCCACATAACCCCCATCATTATACTCTATTCCACCCATAGTGCTATATCCATGGCTCACGCTCATGTATTGCGTGAAGGTTTATAAAGTTTGAGATTACTAAAGTATGAAACAATTGCTTGGCTTGTCATCGGGGTTGTGCATGATGAGAGCATTCTTGTGTGACGAAAATGGAGCATGACTAAACTATATAATTTCATAGGGATGAACTTTCTTTGGCCATGCTATTTTGAGAAGACAAAATTGCTTAGTTAGTATGCTTGAAGTATTATTATTTCTATGTCAATATTAAACTTTTATCTTGAATCTTTTGGATCTGAATATTCATGCTACAATTAAGAAGAATTACGTTGAAATTATGCCTAGTAGCATTCCACATCAAAAATTCTGTTTTTATCATTTACCTACTCGAGGACGAGTAGGAATTAAGCTTGGGGATGCTTGATACGTCTCTAACGTATATATAATTTTTGATTACTCCATGCTATATTATCTTCTGTTTTGGACAATATTGGGCTTTATTATTCACTTTTATATTATTTTTGGGACTAAGCTATTAACCGGAGGCCCAGCCCAGAATTGCTGTTTTTGCCTATTTCAGAGTTTTGCGGAAAAAGAATATCAAACAGAGTCCAAACAGAATGAAACCTTCGGGAACGTGATTTTCGAAACGAACATGATCCAGGAGACTTGGACCCTACGTCAAGCAACCAACAGGGAAACCACGAGGTAGGGGGCACGCCTACCCCCGCCCCCCAGGCGCGCCCTCCACCCTCGTGGGGCCCCTGTTGCTCCACCGACGTACTCCTTCCTCCTATATATACCTACGTACCCCCAAACGATCAGATACGGAGCCAAAACCCTAATTCCACCACCGTAATTTTCTGTATCCACGAGATCCCATCTTGGGGCCTGTTTCGGAGCTTCGCCGGAGGGGGCATCGATCACGGAGGGCTTCTACATCAACATCATAGCCTCTCCGATGATGTGTGAGTAGTTTACCTCAGACCTTCGGGTCCATAGTTATTAGCTAGATGTCTTCTTCTCTCTTTTTGGATCTCAATACAATGTTCTCCCCCTCTCTCATGGAGATCTATTCGATGTAATCTTTTTTTGTGGTGTGTCTATTGAGATCGATGAATTGTGGGTTTATGATCATGTTTATCTATGAACAATTTTTTAATCTTCTCTGAATTCTTTTATGTATGATTGGTTATCTTTGCAAGTCTCTTCGAATTATCAGTTTGGTTTGGCCTACTAGATTGATCTTTCTTGCAATGGGAGAAGTGCTTAGCTTTGGGTTCAATCTTGCGGTGTCCTTTCCTAGTGACAGTAGGGGCAGCAAGGCACATATTGTATTGTTGCCATCGAGGATAACAAGATCAGTTTTTTATCATACTGCATGAATTTATCCCTCTTCATCATGTCATCTTGCGTAAAGCGTTACTCTGTTCTTATGAACTTAATACTCTAGATGCATGCTGGATAGCGGTCGATGTGTGGAGTAATACTAGTAGATGCGGGCAGGAGTCGGTCTACTTGTCTTGGACGTGATGCCTATATACATGATCATACCTAGATATTCTCATAACTATGCTCAATTCTGTCAATTGCCCAACAGTAATTTGTTTACCCACCGTAAAATACTTATGCTCTTGAGAGAAGCCACTAGTAAAACCTATGGCCCCTGGGTCTATCTTCCATCATATTAATCTTCCAACACTTAGTTATTTCATTGCCTTTTATTTTACTTTGCATCTTTATCATAAAAATACCAAAAATATTATCTTATCATATCTATCAGATCTCACTCTCGTAAGTGACAGTGTAGGGATTGACAACCCTTTATCGCGTTTGTTGCGAGGATTTATTTGTTTTGTGTAGGTGCGAGGGACTCGCGCGTAGCCTCCTACTGGATTGATACTTACACTACTTTGCTGCATCACCCTTTCCTCTTCAAGGGAAAACCAACGCAGTGCTCAAGAGGTAGCACTCATTATGATGTGATGAGTCGGGTCTTCAAAAAGTAATCTTGCATTAGCCCCCAAGTGCCATGGTTCATGCTGGTAGTGACATGGGACTTGCACATTTGATGTAATCTCAATTGGTATAATGTATCTCCCAAGTGCCGGGTCGTCAGCCTGCAGCGACTCGGGACTATTCCTTCCATTATAGAATGAATCATATCCATTGATAAAATAATAGTCATTGCGCTAAAGCGACATTGAAAACCTCAATCATAATATTTGTTATTGTTAACCATAATAAAAATCTATCCATGTTGGCTATTTGAAGATTTGAATAATATAATCCAATGATTTATGAGCGCATGATTCCAATGGCGCAATCCAAATATATACTGGCGACTTATAATCCCAAGCCAGGCCGGGTTAATAAACACCGGATAATTTATCATCATACTCGCGACTTATAGTCCAAAGCCAGGCCCGGTTAATAAACGTCGGTGATTTATAATCATGCTTTATTCAACCTATGACATTGAATCACATCGTTGGTTTACCAACTTTTCTAGTAAGGCTGATAACCCAAATTTTGAGTACTCATAACTCCTCCCATGTCTTCCCGGTTTATAGTAAAACCATACCGGGTTGTAATATACACCGGATTATCCATATATAATACTGGCGACTTGTAGTCGAAACCAGACCGGTCAATAAGCACCGAATTATAATTAATCATGTAGTGAAAACTTGTAGTTGAAAGCCAAGCCGGGTCAATAAACGCCGGTTTATCATAAGATAATATGAGCCTCATCAAAGGAGAAAAAACATGGCAAATAAAAGCATAAAAAGAATATGCGAGGCTTTTCATGGGCTGCCAGGCCCAAATCGAGGCTTTTCATGGGCTGTGAGGCCACTGAGTTAAACCATTTTAGAAAGCCTTTTAAGATGGACCTCACTTTAGCCAATCGTCATTTTAACTTTGACAAGTTCAGGGTCTATGAGATTGACATGTCAAACGTTCGGCAGGTCATACCAGGATTACCTGGACGGAGTGGCTTACTTAAAAAGGTAGGATAACCCGGGGTTTTAGGTGAATACACCTGGCTTCCAAGCCTGGCTTGATAGCCTATTACAAGGGTGTAGACTCTTTGTTCTTTGAGAAGCAAAGAGCCCCCAAGCAATATTTTGAGCTATGCTCAGTGGGTGCCTATGTTTGAGTTGTGCTTTTGCAACACTCTCTTTGGCCCCCAAGTGATTTCCCTAGTGGCCTTACGCCGATCAAGAGGTGTAGCTATGGTTCGAATACGACCAAGCCCCCAAGTGATTTCCCTGGTGGCCTTACGCCGATCAAGAGGTGTAGCTACGGTTCGAATACGACCAAGCCCCCAAGTGATTTTTCTGAGAAATCGAACTTTGCGAGAGATATTTCTTCTTGAACCGGATGTTAAACCAGACTTTGAGAGCTTAAAGCTTTGTGGGAGACATCTTTCCCTTGAACCAGATTTTAAACCAGAATCTTCATTTTTAGCCAGAAATTTTCTGACGGCCTTTAAACTCAAACTTGCGAGAGATTAATTCTTTTTGAACCGGAAATTCTTAAACCGGATTTGAGAGCTTCAGATCTTTGCGAGAGACATCTTCCTCTTAAACCAGATTTTGAATCGGATATTGAGGGCTTCAGCGCTTTGTTGGAGACGGGATTTCCCTTGAACCGGAAGCATCATTGTGAGTCGGAATATTTCTGATGCCCTTTTGAAATTTCATCAATATGACAGTAGCCTCCGGGACCGGGTTATATTTCCCTCCATTGTCCTGAGGTTCTTGAATTCACTGAAAAATCGGCAATATTTTCTGAGTCATACCATTGTATCCCCCGAGTCTTAAGGTGACTAGAGGAGTTGGCTTGAGATTCTCCATATTTGACCGTGATATAAACCGGCATAAGTTGTATATCATTGGTGTTGTAGAACGATGTGAATCCATAGAAGGTTGAGGTGACTGCAGCGGGTTATAAATGATCTCGTATGAGCCGTGTCAGCAACTCGTGAAGGAAATATGCCCTAGAGGCAATAATAACGTTATTATTTATTTCCTTATATCATGATAAATATTTATTATTCATGCTAGAATTGTATTAACCGGAAACATAATACATGTATGAATACATAGACAAACTTAGTGTCACTAGTATGCCTCTAGCTACTTGACTAGCTCGTTAATCAAAGATGGTTATGTTTCCTAACCATGAACAAGGTGTTGTTATTTGATTAACGAGGTCACATCATTGGTTGAATGATCTGATTGACATGACCCATTTCATTAGCTTAGCACCCGATCGTTTAGTATGTTGCTATTGCTTTCTTCATGACTTATACATGTTCCTATGACTATGAGATTATGTAACTCCCGTGTGCCGGAGGAACACTTTGTGTGCTACCAAACGTCACAACGTAACTGGGTGATTATAAAGGTGCTCTACAGGTGTCTCCAAAGGTACATGTTGGGTTGGCGTATTTCGAGATTAGGATTTGTCACTCCGATTGTCAGAGAGGTATCTCTGGGCCCTCTCGGTAATGCACATCACATAAGACTTGCAAGCATTGTAACTAATGAGTTAGTTGCGAGATGATGTATTATGGAACGAGTAAAGAGACTTGCCGGTAACGAGATTGAACTAGGTATTAAATACCGACGATCGAATCTCGGGCAAGTAACATACCGATGACAAAGGGAACAACGTATGTTGTTATGCGGTCTGACCGATAAAGATCTTCGTAGAATATGTAGGAGCCAATATGGGCATCCAGGTCCCGCTATTGGTTATTGACCGGAGATGTGTCTCAGTCATGTCTACATTGTTCTCGAACCGTAGGGTCCGCACGCTTAACGTTACGATGACAGTTATTATGAGTTTATGCATTTTGATGTACCGAAGTTAGTTTGGAGTCCCGGATGTGATCACGGACATGACGAGGAGTCTCGAAATGGTTGAGACATAAAGATTGATATATTGGAAGCCTATATTTGGATATCGGAAGTGTTCCGGGTGAAGTCGGGATTTTACCGGAGTACCGGGAGGTTACCGGAACCCCCCGGGAGCCATATGGGCCTTAATGGGCTTTAGTGGAAAGGAGAAAGGGGCAGCCCAAGGTGGCCGCGCTCCTCCCCCCTCCCCTAGTCCTATTAGGACTAGGAGAGGTGGCCGGCCCCCCTCTCTCTCTTTCCCCCTCGGGGAATCCTAGTCCAACTAGGATTGGGGGGGGGGAGTCCCACTCCCGGTAGGAGTAGGACTCCTCCTGCGCCCTCCTCCTGGCCGGCGGCCCCCTCCCCCTTGGCTCCTTTATATACGGAGGCAGGGGGCACCTATAGACACACAAGTTGATCATTGAGATCGTTCCTTAGCCGTGTGCGGTGCCCCCCTGCCACCATATTCCACCTCGATCATATCGTTGTAGTGCATAGGCGAAGCCCTGCGTCGGTAGAACATCAAGATCATCACCACGCTGTCGTGCTGATGGAACTCCTCCCCGACGCTTTGCTGGATCGGAGCCCGGGGATCGTCATCGAGCTGTACGTGTGCTAAGAACTCGGAGGTGCCGGAGTAACGGTGCTTGGATCGGTCGGATCGGGAAGACGTACGACTACTTCCTCTACGTTGCGTCAACGCTTCCGCAGTCGGTCTGCGTGGGTACGTAGACAACACTTTCCCCTCTCGTTGCTGTGCATCACCATGATCTTGCGTGTGCGTAGGAATTTTTTTGAAATTACTACGTTTCGCAATAGTGGCATCCGAGCCTAGGTTTTATGGTTTGATGTTATTTGCACGAGTAGAACACAAGTGAGTTGTGGGCGATATAAGTCATACTGCCTACCAGCATGTCATACCTTGGTTCGGCGGTATTGTTGGACGAGACGACCCGGACCAACATTACGCGTATGCTTACGCGAGACCGGTTCCCCCGACGTGCTTTGCACACAGGTGGCTTGCGGGCGACTGTCTCTCCAACTTTAGTTGAACCGAGTGTGGCTACGCCCGGTCCTTGCGAAGGTTAAAACGGAGTCTATTTGACAAACTATCGTTGTGGTTTTGATGCATAGGTGAGATTGGTTCTTGCTTAAGCCCGTAGCAGCCACGTAAAACTTGCAACAACAAACTAGAGGACGTCTAACTTGTTTTTGCAGGGCATGTTGTGATGTGATATGGTCAAGACATGATGCTAAATTTTATTGTATGAGATGATCATGTTTTGTAACCGAGTTATCGGCAGCTGGCAGGAGCCATATGGTTGTCGCTTTATTGTATGCAATGCAATCGCGATGTAATGCTTTACTTTATCACTAAGCGGTAGCGATAGTCGTGGAAGCATAAGATTGGCGAGACGACAAAGATGCTACGATGGAGATCAAGGTGACGCGCCGGTGACGATGGTGATCATGACGGTGCTTCGGAGATGGAGATCACAGGCACAAGATGATGATGGCCATATCATATCACTTATATTGATTGCATGTGATGTTTATCTTTTATGCATCTTATCTTGCTTTGATTGACGGTAGCATTATAAGATGATCTCTCACTAAATTATCAAGAACTGTTCTCCCTGAGTATGCACCGTTGCGAAAGATCTTCGTGCTGAGACACCACGTGATGATCGGGTGTGATAGGCTCTACGTTCAAATACAACGGGTGCAAAACAGTTGCACACGCGGAATACTCAGGTTATACTTGACGAGCCAAGCATATACAGATATGGCCTCGGAACACGGAGACCGAAAGGTCGAGCGTGAATCATATAGTAGATATGATCAACATAGTGATGTTCACCAATGAAACTACTCCATCTCACGTGATGATCGTACATGGTTTAGTTGACTTGGATCACGTGATCACTTAGAGGATTAGAGGGATGTCTATCTAAGTGGGAGTCCTTAAGTAATTTGATTAATTGAACTTAAACTTATCATGAACTTAGTACCTGATAGTATCTTGCTTGTTTATGTTTGATTGTAGATAGATGGCTCGTGCTGTTGTTCCGTTGAATTTTAATGCGTTCCTTGAGAAAGCAAAGTTGAAAGATGATGGTAGCAATTACATGGACTGGGTCCGTAACTTGAGGATTATCCTCATTGCTGCTCAAAAGAATTATGTCTTGGAAGCACCGCTGGGTGCCAGGCCAGCTGCTAGAGCAACACCAGATGTTATGAATGTCTGGCAGAGCAAAGCTGATGACTACTCGATAGTTCAGTGTGCCATGCTTTACGGCTTAGAATCGGGACTTCAACGACGTTTTGAACGTCATGGAGCATATGAGATGTTCCAGGAGTTGAAGTTAATATTTCAAGCAAATTCCCGGATTGAGAGATATGAAGTCTCCAATAAGTTCTATAGCTGCAAGATGGAGGAGAACAGTTCTGTCAGTGAGCATATACTCAAAATGTCTGGGTATAATAATCACTTTATTCAGATGGGAGTTAATCTTCCAGATGACTGCATCATTGACAAAATTCTCCAATCACTGCCACCAAGCTACAAGAGCTTCGTGATGAACTATAATATGCAAGGGATGAACAAGACTATTCCCGAGCTCTTCGCAATGTTGAAAGCTGTGGAGGTAGAAATCAAAAAGGAGCATCAAGTGTTGATGGTTAACAAAACCACTAGTTTCAAGAAAAAGGGCAAAGGGAAGAAGAAGGGGAACTTCAAGAAGAACGGCAAGCAAGTTGCTGCTCAGGAGAAGAAACCCAAGTCTGGACCTAAGCCTGAAACTGAGTGCTTCTACTCCAAGCAGACTGGTCACTGGAAGCGGGACTGCCCCAAGTATTTGGCGGATAAGAAGGATGGCAAGGTGAACAAAGGTATATGTGATATACATGTTATTGATGTGTACCTTACTAATGCTCGCAGTAGCACCTGGGTATTTGATACTGGTTCTGTTGCTAATATTTGCAACTCGAAACAGGGACTACGGATTAAGCGAAGATTGGCTAAGGACGAGGTGCCGATGCGCGTGGGAAACGGTTCTAAAGTCGATGTGATCGCAGTCGGCACGCTACCTCTACATCTACCTTCGGGATTAGTATTAGACCTAAGTAATTGTTATTTGGTGCCAGCATTGAGCATGAAGATTATATCTGGATCTTGTTTAATGCGAGACGGTTATTCATTTAAATCAGAGAATAATGGTTGTTCTATTTATATGAGTAATATCTTTTATGGTCATGCACCCTTGAAGAGTGGTCTATTCTTGTTGAATCTCGATAGTAGTGATACACATATTCATAATGTAGAAGCCAAAAGATGCAGAGTTGATAATGATAGTGCAACTTATTTGTGGCACTGCCGTTTAGGTCATATCGGTATAAAGCGCATGAAGAAACTCCATACTGATGGACTTTTGGAACCACTTGATTATGAATCACTTGGTACTTGCGAACCGTGCCTCATGGGCAAGATGACTAAAACACCGTTCTCCGGTACTATGGAGAGAGCAACAGATTTGTTGGAAATCATACATACAGATGTATGTGGTCCGATGAATGTTGAGGCTCGTGGCGGATATCGTTATTTTCTCACCTTCACAGATGACTTAAGAAGATATGGGTATATCTACTTAATGAAACATAAGTCTGAAATGTTTGAAAAGTTCAAAGAATTTCAGAGTGAAGTTGAAAATCATCGTAACAAGAAAATAAAGTTTCTACGATCTGATCGTGGAGGAGAATATTTGAGTTACGAGTTTGGTGTACATTTGAAAAATTGTGGAATAGTTTCGCAACTCACGCCACCCGGAACACTACAGCGTAATGGTGTGTCCGAATGTCGTAATCGTAATTTACTTGATATGGTGCGATCTATGATGTCTCTTACTGATTTACCGCTATCGTTTTGGGGATACGCTCTAGAGACGGCCGCATTCACGTTAAATAGGGCACCATCAAAATCCGTTGAGACGACGCCTTATGAACTATGGTTTGGCAAGAAACCAAAGTTGTCGTTTCTGAAAGTTTGGGGCTGCGATGCTTATGTGAAAAAGCTTCAACCTGATAAGCTCGAACCCAAATCGGAGAAATGTGTCTTCATAGGATATCAAAAGGAAACTATTGGATACACCATCTATCACAGATCCGAAGGCAAGACTTTTGTTGCTAAATTCGGAAACTTTCTAGGGAAGGAGTTTCTTTTGAAAGAAGTGAGTGGGAGGAAAGTAGAACTTGACGAGGTAACTGTACCTACTCCATTATTGGAAGGTAGTACATCACAGAAAACTGTTTCTGCGACACCTACACCAATAAGTGAGGAAGTTAATGATAATGATCATGAAACTTCAGAACAAGATACTACTGAACCTCGTAGATCAAACAGAGTAAGATCCGCGCCAGAGTGGTACGGTAATCCAGTTCTGGAAGTCATGCTACTAGATCATGATGAACCTATGAACTATGAAGAAGCGATGGTGAGCCCAGATTCCACAAAGTGGCTTGAAGCCATGAAATCTGAGATGGGATCCATGTATGAGAACAAAGTATGGACTTTGGTTGACTTGCCCGATGATCGGCAAACAATTGAGAATAAATGGATCTTCAAGAAAAAGACTAACGCTGACGGTAATGTTACTGTCTATAAAACTCGACTTGTCGCAAAAGGTTTTCGACAAGTTCAAGGGGTTGACTACGATGAGACCTTCTCACCCGTAGTGATGCTTAAGTCTGTCTGAATCATGTTAGCAATTGCCGCGTTTTATGATTATGAAATTTGGCAGATGGATGTCAAAACTGCATTCCTGAATGGATTTCTGGAAGAAGAGTTGTATATGATGCAACCGGAAGGTTTTGTCGATCCAAAGGGAGCTAACAAAGCGTGCAAGCTCCAGTGATCCATTTATGGACTGGTGCAAGGCTCTCGGAGTTGGAATAAACGCTTTGATAGTGTGATCAAAGCATTTGGTTTTATACAGACTTTCGGAGAAGCCTGTATTTACAAGAAAGTGAGTGGGAGCTCTGTAGCATTTCTGATATTATATGTGGATGACATATTGCTGATTGGAAATGATATAGAATTTCTGGATAGCATAAAGGGATACTTGAATAAGAGTTTTTCAATGAAAGACCTCGATGAAGTTGCTTACTTATTAGGCATAAAGATCTATAGAGATAGATCAAGACGCTTAATTGGACTTTCACAAAGCACATACCTTGACAAGATTTTGTAGAAGTTCAAAATGGATCAAGCAAAGAAAGGGTTCTTGCCTGTGTTACAAGGTGTGAAGTTGAGTCAGACTCAATGCCCGACCACTGCAGAAGATAGAGAGAAAATGAAAGATGTTCCCTATGCTTCAGCCATGGGCTCTATCATGTACGCAATGCTGTGTACCAGACCTGATGTGTGCCTTGCTATAAGTTTAGCAGGGAGGTACCAAAGTAATCCAGGAGTGGATCACTGGACAGCGGTCAAGAACATCCTGAAATACCTGAAAAGGACTGAGGATATGTTTCTCGTATATGGAGGTGACAAAGAGCTCACCGTAAAAGGTTACGTTGATGCAAGCTTTGACACTGATCCAGACGATTCTAAATCGCAAACCGGATACGTGTTTACATTAAACGGTGGAGCTATCAGTTGGTGCAGTTCTAAACAAAGCGTCGTAGCGGGATCTACATGTGAAGCGGAGTACATAGCTGCTTCGGAAGCAGCGAACGAAGGAGTCTGGATGAAGGAGTTCATATCCGATCTAGGTGTCATACCTAGTGCATCAGGTCCAATGAAAATATTTTGTGACAATACTGGTGCAATTGCCTTGGCAAAGGAATCCAGATTTCACAAGAGGACCAAGCACATCAAGAGACGCTTCAATTCCATTCGGGATCTAGTCCAGGTGGGAGACATAGAGATTTGCAATATACATACGGATCTAAATGTTGCAGACCCGTTGACTAAGCCTCTTCCACGAGCAAAACATGATCAGCACCAAGGCTCCATGGGTGTTAGAATCATTACTGTGTAATCTAGATTATTGACTCTAGTGCAAGTGGGAGACTGAAGGAAATATGCCCTAGAGGCAATAATAAAGTTATTATTTATTTCCTTATATCATGATAAATGTTTATTATTCATGCTAGAATTGTATTAACCGGAAACATAATACATGTGTCAATACATAGACAAACTTAGTGTCACTAGTATGCCTCTACTTGACTAGCTCGTTAATCAAAGATGGTTATGTTTCCTAACCATGAACATGGTGTTGTTATTTGATTAACGAGGTCACATCATTGGTTGAATGATCTGATTGACATGACCCATTTCATTAGCTTAGCACCTGATCGTTTAGTATGTTGCTATTGCTTTCTTCATGACTTATACATGTTCCTATGACTATGAGATTATGTAACTCCCGTGTGCCGGAGGAACACTTTGTGTGCTACCAAACGTCACAACGTAACTGGGTGATTATAAAGGTGCTCTACAGGTGTCTCCAAAGGTACATGTTGGGTTGGCGTATTTCGAGATTAGGATTTGTCACTCCAATTGTCGGAGAGGTATATCTGGGCCCTCTGTAATGCACATCACATAAGCCTTGCAAGCATTGCAACTAATGAGTTAGTTGCGAGATGATGTATTACGGAACGAGTAAAGAGACTTGCCGGTAATGAGATTGAACTAGGTATTGGATACCGATGATCGAATCTCGGGCAAGTAACATACCGATGACAAAGGGAACAACGTATGTTGTTATGCGGTCTGACTGATAAAGATCTTCGTAGAATATGTAGGAGACAATATGGGCATCCAGGTCCCGCTATTTGTTATTGACCGGAGATGTGTCTCAGTCATGTCTACATTGTTCTCGAACCGTAGGGTCCGCACGCTTAACGTTAGGATGACAATTATTATGAGTTTATGCATTTTGATGTACCGAAGTTAGTTCGGAGTCCCGGATGTGATCACGGACATGACGAGGAGTCTCGAAATGGTCGAGACATAAAGATTGATATATTGGAAGCTTATATTTGGATATCGGAAGTGTTCCGGGTGAAATCGGGATTTTACCGGAGTACCGGGAGGTTACCGGAACCCCCCGGGAGCCATATGGGCCTTAATGGGCTTTAGTGGAAAGGAGAAAGGGGCAGCCCAAGGTGGCCGCGCGCCTCCCCCCTCCCCTAGTCCTATTAGGACTAGGAGAGATGGCCGGCCCCACTAGTAGAAAACCGGGCAATAGCACCGGTTCGTAAGGGCCTTTAGTGCCGGTTATGGAACCGGCACTATTATTTCGGCACTAAAGGCCCCCCCCCCTTTAGTACCGGTTCAGCACGAACCGGCGCTAAAGTGCCACCACGTGGCGTGAGCTCGCGCCCTGGTATGGGGGACCTTTAGTACCGGTTGGTTTTACCAACCGGTACTAAAGGTTTTTTTTATTTTATTTTTTAAAATTTTGGGGAAAAAATTGCTTTTTTTATTTTTCTGAATCTCACTACTCCAGCCCGAGCACGCTTAACTTCCGGGTTCTATTCTCCCTCGCTCCAAGTCTACACTTGTTGTTTTCCTGACAATAATAAGATGTCAATCCTATTAACCTTCAGGAATTTTGCTTGAGCATGAAGTGACACATTTCACTGTTTGAGTTTGAAACTATTGTTTTAAAAAACAATAATTATTTAGTAACACTAATATTTCTTGAATAATTAGTTTGACCATTGTTTGACCACAGTTTGACCAAAGTTTGACCAGATTTGACCAAAACTGAAATAACTAAAATAATTATTTAGTAACACTAATATTCTAGAATAATTAGTTTGACCATTGTTTGACCACAGTTTGCCCACTGTTTGAATATTTTTCAATTTTTTCCACTCTAGATCTTAAAAGCCCCGTAACTTTTTTTCTATTAGGTTTTTGAGGATTTTAAAAATGTTTAACGGGGCTCCCCCGATTAAATTTGGATGTAACTTTTCGAGTAGATGATTTTTCATATAAAAAACTTTTTCATCCGAGTTAGTATGCAAAAGTTATGCCCATTTTTACAAATTTCAGAGAGATTTTGCAAATAAAGTCAAAATTCACATTTGCAAATTTTCCCAACAACTAGACCACATATCACATGGGAAACTTATTTTCTTTTATTTTTTGACATTTCCATCATTTTCGTTTATTTTTTCTAAACTGAAAAGGCGATCCCGGGGGGGGGGGTAGAGTTTGAAAATTGCCCTATAGTGCCGGTTTGTGTCACAAACCGGTACTATAGGTCAGACCCCTTTAGTACCGGTTCGTGGCACGAGCCGGTACTAAAGGTTAGACCTTTAGTACCGGTTCGTGCCACGAACCGGTACTAAAGGGGATCATGGGGCCTCGGCCTGACGCCAGCCTGCCACCACCCCTTTAGTACCGGTTCGTGCCACGAACCGGTACTAAAGGTTCAACACGAACCGGCATTAATGCAAATCCGTTCGAACCGGCACTAATGGTACCATTAGTGCCGGCTCAAATACAAACCGGCACTAATGTGCTTCACGTTTGACCCTTTTTCTACTAGTGCCCCCCTCTCTCTCTTTCCCCCTTGGGGAATCCTAGTCCAACTAGGATTGGGGGGGGGAGTCCTACTCCCGGTAGGAGTAGGACTCCTCCTGCGCCCTCCTCCTGGCTGGCGGCCCCCTCCCCCTTGGCTCCTTTATATACGGAGGCAGAGGGCACCTCTAGACACACAAGTTGATCATTGAGATCGTTCCTTAGCCGTGTCCGGTGCCCCCTGCCACCATATTCCACCTCGATCATATCGTTGTAGTGCTTAGGCGAAGCCCTGCGTCGGTAGAACATCAAGATCGTCACCACGCTGTCGTGCTGACGGAACTCCTCCCCGACACTTTGCTGGATCGGAGCCCGGGGATCGTCATCGAGCTGTACGTGTGCTAAGAACTCGGAGGTGCCGGAGTAACGGTGCTTGGATCGGTCAGATCGGGAAGACGTACGACTACTTCCTCTACGTTGTGTCAACGCTTCCGCAGTCGGTCTGCGTGGGTACGTAGACAACACTCTCCCCTCTCGTTGTTGTACATCACCATGATCTTGCGTGTGCGTATGAATTTTTTTGAAATTACTACGTTTCCCAACAACTCGGCCAATAGTTCCTTCCTGGCGATTTGAAGTTAACCAAACTGTAGTGGCGGCGACTGGTGCGCCTGCTCATTGACCCACCCAGTGCAAACAGTGGTTGATAGTATATAATAATTTGCCTCCAATTTGTCAAAAGGAAACCAGGCTACCTGCAGCAGTGGCTGGTTTTATATTCAATAAACAACTCATATAGACAGGTGCGGCCTAGTGTGTTGATGTAAACCAGGCTGTGAGAAACGGACAGCAAAGATGACCACGGCTTCAGAGGCAGCACAGATAGCTGAGTCGGCCACGGTGTTATAAGCCGGCGTGGACGGGCGAGTTAGCCATGTCATGTTGATGTAAACTGGTCTACAGAATGGCAGCTTGCACATGTATTCATCGAGCTTGATGGTATGGTCAGATGCTAGCGCATTGTAACGGTGGCACGAGCTATACATCCATGACAAGGCCAATGCTTTTGCGGTGAACAATTGCTCCTGGATAAATAATCTCGCAAGCCGGAATAATTTGTTCTTTGACGAAAAGGAATATGTGCCAAAATTATACTTAGAGGGATATCACCTGATTCACCCGGACAACAATTGAGTCGGCCGTGGCATTGTAAGCCGGTGCGAACGGAGGAGTCAATTGCGTGCACGGATGAGCAAGCCAATCACAGGCGCGGTAAACCGCGCGGACGGCGAGTCAATCACGGGCGTGGTCCCGGCAAAACTGCAGGGGTGGCGGCTTATCACATCCATTGAATAGCTCGTACGAGCGGGCGCGGTCCCGGTGAATCAATGTAACCCGGGCCACAGGGGCGACGGTCTTTGTGCATGCCCGTGAAGCAGTATGGCATGGGCGAATATCAGTGTGAGATGATGCTGGCTCGCGCTTCATATCTATGGTATAACAATCCCTTTGTCATCAGTAATTATCCTACTAAAAAATATTGCAAGACCAAGTAATTGTTCTCAAACAATTTAATGTGTATTCGTAAAATACATAGAAAAGATAGCATCTGGTAATTTGTTGGATAATCTCAGATGAAAAAGATAATTGGATGGATGCACGTCTAATGTGGCACCAGCACCCACGTGGGTCTTCATTTGTCTTTTCCTCCTTTTTTTTATAAATGATTGCCTCTTTTGTTTTATACGATGGCAAATCAGCGGTCAGGTACATAGCAGATGCAAGATTGTGCATTGGGATTGAGTCAAACTTTGACCACTCGTATCTTTGAGTATCAATTTTAGAACATCTGGACAATACCGCGGCTTCTTGGACTTCACGTATGGCTATCCATTAGGCCTAGTGTTTGTCAAACCTTGATTTATGTGCCAATAAACAATGTGCTAGAGCTGTTTTGCCTTTCCTGTCTTCCGTGCATGCGCTTGACCGAAGCGCTCTTTGTTTTTCTCTTCCAACTGCATCCATTAGCCAACTTGAAAGCATGGGCACGCGGGCCACACGAGCGTGCGGTGACCCAGTAGAGGCGGGAGCAGAGGATAAATGCCAGGCCAGAACAGAGACAGCAGCTTGGTGCAACCATGGCGCGAGGCCTCAGCCAGGAAGCGGAGGCGCGAGACGAGCCGCGGCCAGAAGGGCGCCGGGCGGGGCTACGCGGGAGCCGGCCACAGGTGAAGGGTATCCAGGCAGCCAGCGGCTCTCCCCAATTGCAGTTTTGAGGCGAGCGTCCGTGGTGGCTCAGACACGGCAGTTGAAGTGAACGGGATGGTGGCTTCGCAGGTGACTTCTTGCAAGGTAGCCCTAGCAGAGGCGGCTTGCACTCAGGGCAGAGGTGGCTCGAAGCGGAGCAAAGCGGAGACCGGCCACGGCTCGGAGGCAGGCGAGGCAAGACTGCACCCACGACCCAAACCGGGTCGTGGTTGACCTGCTTTTTCCTTCTGGTGCACAGAGTAGTACTCGGACTAGTGCAGCAGAATTTCTTGATTGTCTCTGATTGTCGGCTTACAGCGGTTCTTCGAAACGACCTAGCCAGGCGGATCACTACGGCGCCTGCGGTGGACTACGCAATCCTAGCTTGCCTCATTCTCAAATCTTGTGTATGCCGTTTCGACTGCTCATCGTTGATGTAGATCTGAGCATGCTGGTTCCTCTTCATCCAGTTAATTGTGAGCTTTTCGATCCCTGAAGAGTTCCCTCCAAAAACTCAACAGCACCGTGCGCATCCTCACGGTGGGCGCCAACTGTCGTAAAATTGTCGTGACAGATGTCTTTGTTGAAAGGAATTAGTCGCGAGGCCAACGTATCTGTGTGGTAGCTTGAGAGGGGTTGAGTGAAACGAGAGACGCGAGGTTTTACCTAGGTTCAGCCCCTCATAGTGGAGGTAAAATCCTACGTCCTCCTTCATTGATATTGATTATGATGATCACGATTACAAGGGAGCTCTATCTCGAGAGCTATTGAGTTGTCTCTCTAAACCTAACTTGTCCAACTCGTGGAACTTGTGAATCTTGTCCCTTTTGGGGTGCCCTGCCCCTCCTTATATATGTTGAAGGGGCGGCTTACATGACTAGTCCTATTAGGATTAGGATTACTCTATTACAAGTGGAGTCCTAGTCTTCCTTCCTTTGTAGGAGAATATTCATTTTGCCTTTCCTCTTAAATTAGCCCCTCATTGACAAAAAC
Organism: Triticum monococcum; assembly: GCA_034509565.1. NCBI lineage: Eukaryota > Viridiplantae > Streptophyta > Magnoliopsida > Poales > Poaceae > Triticum > Triticum monococcum. The sequence continues at coordinate 67,647,443 of CM067843.1, read as the reverse complement.
CGGCTTTCTAGGCCTTGGGCCTTGTCATCCGTCTGTCCCGCCCACCGGGTTACCAATGAGTCATAATGTTCAAGCGGGTTGCTTGTAAACCGTCTCGTCGGGGCGGGTCGCCAGTGAATCGCCAAGCTCCAGCCGGGTCATAGATCCGGCGGTTTATATCGCGGGGTATATCCCCGACGCTCCCCCCCCCCTCCGACAGGGTGCGGGAAAAGAGTCTAGTTTGGTTTTCGGTGGCTACAGAGCCTTGCGGTGGCGAAACATCTGATCTAGGTTAGCCCCGAGGGTTTTCGGAATATTCTGCATTTATAGGGTAAAGAGGGGATACGGGAGGACACCGAGGTGGAAACAACCCACCTGGGCATGCCCTGGTGGGTTGTGCCCCCCTCGGGGCACCCCCGAGGTGCTGCTCTGGCCCATTGGTGGTCTTCTTGTCCATAAAAAATCCACAAAAATCTCACGGCGTTTGGACTCCGTTTGATATTGATTTCTTGCGATGTAAAAAACAAGCAAAAATCAACAACTAGCACTAGGCACTAGGTCAATAGGTTAGTCCCAAAAAATAATATAAAGTTTCTATAAAATGATTGTAAAACATCCAAGAATGATAATATAACAGCATGAATACTTCATAAATTATAGATACATTGGAGACGTATCATCATGCTCTACTACACAAGGATGTTGGAATGTGAATAGAAGTAAGCAAGTGACTGATCCAGTAAATTTTTGACCATTAATAACTTCTACATAATGCATTATATTTTGTATGTAATTTTGAAGTATCTACATCAAGATTACATCATTGAAAGTGGGAATCGAAGTGGCCAACTGAACCGGAAACATAATGAGTCGAGTTGGCCAGTGTAAAAGGCTAAAGATCCGAGGGTAAGGAGCAGAAACCTAAAGGAAAAACTAAAAACTTACTCTAAGATAAATTATAACATGGTGTGTTGTGAGAGCAACAATAATAATTAATGGGGTATAATGCATAGTAATGTGCAGATGAACTCAATGTATATTCCATGCATTTTGAGAGTAATTACTCTACACTTACCATTTTCTCCACTGATTGCTTTTGTTGTTGATCAAATCAAACATCAGACATATACATGTTTCTTGCAGCATGCAACGGAGAATCAACTGCACTGGGGTGATAACCCACAAGTATCGGGGATCACAACAATTTTCGAGGGTAGAGTATTCAACCCAAATTTATATATTCAACACAAGGGGAGCCAAAGAATATTTGTAAGTATTAGCAGTTCAGTTGTCAATTCAACCACACCCGAAGATTAAATATCTGCAACAAAGTGATCAGTAGAATAGTAGTATGATAATTTTGATAGAAGTGGTAACGGTAACAATAGTAAAAGTTTTGTAGCAATTGTAACAGTACCAATAGCGGTAGTAACTTACCAAGAACAATATGTGGAAAACTCGTAGGCATTGGATCGGTTAATTCGTTGGATGACATTCATCATATAACAGTCATAACCTAGGGTGACACAGAACTATCTCCAGTTCATAAATATAATGTAGGCATGTATTCCGTAAATAGTCATACGTGCTTATGGAAAAGAACTTGCATGACATCTTTTGTCCTACCTTCCCGTGGTAGCGGGGTCCATAAGGAAACTAAGGGATATTAAGGCCTCCTTTTAATAGAGAATCGGAACAAAGCATTAACACATAGTGAATACATGAACTCCTCAAACTACGGTCATCACCGGAAAGTATCCCAATTACTACTGGGGTTTACTGATCATAACACATAATAGGTGAATATGACTTGCAAGGTCGGATCTAGAACATAGATATAATGATGAAAACAGAAATGGTCCAGATCTAAATTCATGGCACTTAGGCCCTAGTGACAAGCATTAAGCATAGCAAAGTCATAGCAACATCAATCTCAGAACACTGTGGACACTAGGGATCAAACCCTAACAAAACTAACTCGATTACATGATGAATCTCATCCAACTCATCACCGAGTAGCGAACCTACGAAGGACTTACTCACTCCCGGTGAGGAGGATCATGGAATTGATGATGAAGGAGGGTTGGTGATGACGAAGTCCGAAGATTCCCCTCTCCGGAGCCCCGAACGGGCTCCAGATATGACCTCCCGGTGAAGAACAGGAGGTGGCGGCGCCTCTGTATCGTGAAACGCGATGAAACTTCCTCTCTTATATTTCTCTCCGAAAATAGGTATTTACGGAGTTGGGATTAGGGTCAGAGGGGCCACGAGGGCCCCACAACCCACCAGGGTGCGCCTGGAGGGGGTGGCGCGCCCTGGTGTCTTGTGCTCAGCCAAGAGCCCCCCTCCGGTGGTTCTTGGTTCCAGTATCTATTTATTTTTTCTAAAATAATTCTTCAAAAAGTTTCGTCAAAATCCGAGAACTTTTATTTCTGCACAAAAACAACACAATGGTAGTTCTGCTGAAAACAATGTCAGTCCGGGTTAGTTTCATTCAAATCATGCAAATTAGAGCCCAGAACAAGAGCAAAAGTGTTAGGAAAATTAGATACGACGGAGACATATCAAGGGGCAATGGTACATACCTACATGGCTGCAACTACCATTCGTGCCCCCTCTCTGATTCCTCATGACGTAAAAGAAAGAACTACATGTTCAATGGAGTGTAAATTAACCTTGTGTTCATAAGCAAAATCTAATCAAGTTACACATGTTTATTCATCGCAGAAGGAAATCTAGACATGTTCACTACATGGACTAAGTGATTTAGCAAAGCTTACTAACGTGTGAATCTGCATTGGACAAAAATCTGCCTTTAGAGCTATGGAGATGATGGTGCCCAAAAGTCTCATAACTACAAACAACAATTCAAAGAACAGAAAATGGATGGAGTGTGTATTAAAAAGAGACTTTATATGTATGGAAACAATTCAAACAAATTGCAGACCAAGATTTGCATATGGTAAAATGACGAATGAAGGCATGCGTGCAAGAGAAATTCATCGCACCATGCTGGAAAACCAGAAAAGAAAAATCAAAATCCCTCTGTGATCACTTCCCTGTGAATTTCTTAGACAAAAGAGCATCACAAAAGGAAAAATTCACATATAATATTCATGAATGAAGTTTTTAATCATTATTGATTGGCTACAGATTCATCTTAATAATATATGTTTCCTCGTAGAAAAGCAATTGTAAGTTTCAACATTGTTCAATTGACATCAATAACATCCAATTAGATGATTCCCTAATACAAATGTTAGCTAGTGGATCATTCATAAAAAAAGTCACTTCATGCTACTGATTCAAAGCATGCAGGAATATAATTACTCCTCCTTTAGAAGAAAAAACAATGAGGCAAAAAAAGAGGCCAAAGAACTGCATACCACACCATGATGCACACTGTCAGGTTTGATTGTAAGGATGGCCTGCTCAACTTCTTGCACACATGAAAACTGAGTTAGCCAATATTTCAAGTTAATGAGGGAGGAAAGACTCGTATGGAGATCTATATGAAATTTGATAGAACACCAAGGAAGGACAAACCAATGAGAACATGAAGAGAGAGAGAGAGAGAGAGAGAGAGAGAGAAAGAGGAAAGTAGTCAAAGTATACCTTTAATCAAACAGTTGAATGAGCTTATGTACCGCTCATTTGTACCTCTAAATCTGCATGTAGCACATAAAATTTCTTAAATTGGGGAAGGGGTAAAATAGAGCAGATACATCACATGCATACAACCATTATTCAACATTTCTTCTCTATGATAGAACAATGAACACTAATCCAGTAATTAGAAGGCCATGTCACGCACAACAGATTCAAGTAAGGACAGATCCTTAAACTGACAACACTCTATATAAAAATTGATCATGAAAAAGCAGTTAATGTGCCAGGTTTGAGGGGAGCAATAGCGTCACCTTCAAAGAATGTGGGTCTTGATGTCCAGGGTGGTGCATTACATGAAGCGTTTTAGGTTGGATGTCTGCCGCCCGCCCTCAACCCTCTGCGAGTGGAGTTTTGAGTAGGGAAACAACATCCCATGTTATTTTTCTTCCTCATCCAACAAATACTAGTAGGAAATCGTCGCTTTAAGTGAATAGATCATTTTATCATTTTTCAAAATACTGATACTAGTCAAAAGTTGATTCTTCTTACATGACATGCCATATTTAAGTTATACTTCAGTTAATACCACATGAATAAAACATACTCGGTAAGATAATATATATTCATTAGGTAGGCCACAACCTTCCCGTCTTGCATGAAATAGAACTGTTGGATGGCGACTCCCACCCCTCCACCCTCCCATGGCAACTCCCATGGTGACTCTGGCACCCTGCCCTAGTCTCCATCACCGGTGACCCCAATGGACGCCCACCTCTATTGGGACTTCTCCCCCGGCCTCAAGGTCGAGGGCTAGGTGCGTGCACGATTTGGATCTACGGTTCACTTCGTCCCCAACCCCAACTCCGAGGAATTCTACCTTGAAGTTTCTTTCTCCTCGGCCTCCTTTCCTCTCTCGGTGGATTCAGTGGGTTTGGCTCTCCAATCTTGCATTGGTGGAATCAGTGAAGGTTTTAAGGTGATTCGTTTGGGTGATCGGCGTTTTCGGTTCTCGGTGGCATCTAATCGTGTGGGCCATTCTATTTATGGCTTACGGGATCGTATTTGGCCGGATTTCATATGCCATTCTCATCTCCACCGGGGAGAAATACCTTGCCATCGATCTCATGGCTAGAATGCGGACACTGAGATCAATGATTTGGCCTCATCACCTGGCCCGGCTATCAAATCCAAATGGCTTTCATCCAAGTCCATTGATGACATTGGTCCGGCTTCAATCTATGTTTTTGAGAGCTTGGGCTTGACCTCAACGCCGACGGAGGAATATTCCGGTGTCAGCTCCTCAACGGAGATCTCTTTTGGTAGGTTTACGGTTCCGGTTTCTCCGGATAATCATGATCTCTTTCGTATTGGGGCCGTCAACTTACCAATCCCTTCCGTTTTGTCAAATAAGTTCCATCTTTCCCGGCCAACTGTTCAAGCAGGGTTTGTGGGATTCTATTCTGGATGATATTCTTTTCCATATCCTAGATGGTTGGCAAGCTGGTTATGATAATGAAAGCGTTATGTTAATGGTGGATATATGCTCAATACCAACAAAAGAATACATATACAGAAGGCTTCAGCATTGCTCTCATTGTGATCATTTTGCCCATCCTGAGGTAGTTTGCACGGGCATTTTCTGTCAATGTTGTGGGGATATTACTGGGAAGTGTTTATGTTTGGCAAATCTGGCCCCATCAGGGGCTGGTCAAGTTCCGCTACTCTCTCCACGTCATGAGCCATGCATATTGGGCCGTCGTTCATCCCTCATGACCTGTTTGGTTTGTCGATCCTTGGGTCACCGATCCGCCAAATGCCCTGGGCTTCATAGGTGTCTGTTTTGTCAGCAGGTAGGCCATAGAGCCCATAGGCCCAACTTATATCACAGGTTGCCCAAGCTATGCTAGATACCGATCAAACCCCACGCATCTAAATCCAATGTAATCTCACCCAGCAGTGCACGGAAATCCTCTATGGTGGGTAATTCTATGGTTGTTGGTATGGCTCGTACAAAGTGGGATTCGAGAACGCATATGGTTTCAATTCGGAAATAGAAGATCCCCCACCCCTCGGACATGGCTCCTTCCCATTGCTTGACGATACGAATCCCTCGTCCTAGGGTAGTCAATTCCACCTGCCAAAAACCCCAATCGAGTGCGGCGACGTCCTCCTCAAGTCTGCCACCCCTGTCACTCCTACCTTTGCAAAAAACCATGGTCTGCTCCTCATCGCCGGCTGCGCCTCCTCCAATCTGCCACTCACCTTCATCGGCGTCAATGGCGAACTTTCCAGTGCGCCCCTTTGACTTTGGTCCGCCTGGATTGACGTTCGACCGCGGCCCTGCTCATCGCGTCCAACGTGAAGTCATGGTGGTGGATGATCCTCTGCTCAACCATGATAGGTACGCAATAGTATCTGTCCATCCTCCTGTTCCTGATCATCAAAAGGAGTTCTGGCTTGCCGAGGTTTTCTGCATCATCATTGTGGATCTGGAGTATGACTTGCTTGATGATTTCATTTATCCGCTTGGCATTGGTTGCGTGGTATTTGCGGACATGGAGAGTAGGGATGCTGCGATTAGGGAAGGGCCTCACGCACTGACTGAAGATTCTACCTTTTCTTTAGTCCCGCATGATGAGAGCATCAATATGCGCATGCCCGCTTTTGAGTATGAAGTTTGGATTATGCTCCTAGCATTCCCCATGGATTATCAGTCTGACCATTATGTTCACAAGGCTGTTTCTAACTTTGGCAAACTCCTTGTCTGGCCACGCCATGGTCAGAACAAGGCTCGTGTTTTGGTCAAGTGTCATATCAAAGATGTTGCTGAAGTGCCACACAGCCTCTTGGTCACTAGATTCGGAATGTTGCCGGGTCTTGGTCATTCTTGGTCAGTTCCTGTGTACGTTCTTAATGGTAGAAACACCATCCCAGGTCTGATGGGCACGGAGGAAGCTCCTCGCTTCTTAATGCAACACCACATTCGTCTGAGCTCCCTTATTATACTCTCATGCAACAGGCTAGGATTGATGAGATGACTGTGCAGGAGGCCCTCAATGAAGCTGCCTGGAACGCGCCTGCACCTATTGAGGAACAGATTCAGGAAAATGGCTGGCGTATGTGGCCAGTGATTCCTCCACCCTACTCTGGCTTCAGTTTCAGAGCTTTTTTCCAATATGATGGGCCATCTCTGATGGATGGTGTGGACCCTGAGCATAACATTCAGGATAACTTGTCTGATGTGTGGTCTTCTGAGGGAGAAATTGAGGCGATTGAAGCCCTTGCTGAGAGCTTTGTTCTTGGGGATCCTGTTGCATGATTGGCGTTTGTCAAAGCTGGTGGAAACTCGATCAGTCTCATTGTGGCGCTTGACTCTGAATTACTGATCTAGATAGGAGGTATGCTCAAACGCATATACACACCGGCGCTCACCAATGTGCAACCAGAGTGGACTATGTTTCCCCTCAATCCATTTAGGGCCATTCAACGTCAGCTGAACTCTATCTGTGCTGCCTGGATGCTGTGTGTTGCACCTGAACCTGACTTTATGTCAGTTATTTTCTCCTCGAACTTTCAGGTGGGAGCCAATATAATCCCTCGCAACCTGCTGCTTGTGGACACTTTTACCATGTCTGATGTTGCTGCTATTGATTGGGACTTAGAGAATCGATCACCCGGTCTTAAGGCCATTGCTGTGCATCTTGCTAATGATTCTGTTGGCATCTAGTCTACTTCAGTTTGAGATACTCTGCCTGACCAAGGGACTGCGCTTCAATTGATTGCTTCCTCTTCTCAGTTTATGAAGGGGGCCTCATGCAATGCCAAGGTACCAATAGACACGACTGTGGTTAGAAGGAGCACTAGATCAAACAAATATGATGGTTTCAAGGTTAACCAGGTTTCTGACATCAAGCAAACCAGATCCAGGGTGCGAGCTCGTGTGATGCCTTATGTTAGAGCCATCTCTATGGCTGCTGCTCCTACGCAAGCTGCTACTGCATCTTGCCCACCCCCTACTTCTATTGAGGAAATCCAACAGCTGGGTGGCCGATGCGAGATCCTGCCTGAAGAGTTATCTACTGAGAAGTTGCTGGATGGCCAGCACTCAGCTCCTGGCGGAGAAAACTGATCTTTTCTTCGATATGAATAAATCGTGGAATGTGTTATCGTGGAATATCAGGGGCATAAATTCTGAAAGCAAGCCTTTGGCTCTTAGAAACGCTATTGATTCTAGTGGTTGCTCGGTGCTTTGTATCCAGGAGACTAAGCGCGAAGCTTTTGATTTAGCTTTTATTAAAACCTTCTACTCAAAACGATTTGATAAATTTGTGTTTGCGCCCTCGTTAGGCGCTTCTGGTGGGATTATTACTATCTGGAATAGTTCTGTGTTTGTGGGCACACCGTGGCACATTGATTCTTTTGCAGTGGGTGTATCCTTTGTCGCCACGTAGTCTGGTGAAGCTTGGAATCTTGTCAATGTCTATGGACCCTGCTCTGGTCAGAGAAGGGTGGATTTTACCTCCTGGTTATTTAATCTTAATATACCTGATGATGAAAATTGGTTGATTCTGGGAAATTTTAATTTCATTCGTTCCATGTCAAATAGAAACAAACTGGGTGGGGATGATGCAGATATGCTCCTTTTTAATGAACTCATCAGAGCACAATCTTTGATGGAAACCCCTGTCAAGGGCAGATAGTTCACTTAGAGCAATATGCAGGATGATCCTTTTCTAGAACAACTTGAGTGGTTTTTCTCCTCGTCCAATTGGACAACTTCTTTCCCGAACACATTGGTCCTACCGCTAGGCAAACCTGTCTCTGATCATATCCCATGTGTGGTAGCCATTGAGTCCAAAATCCCAAAGTCTAAACTGTTTCGTTTTGAAAACTTTTGGGTTAATCAGACGGGCTTCCATGACGTTGTTGCTCGCTCTTGGTCCAAGCCATGTCATGCTCCTAATTCTGCTGCGCTTATTTGCAAAAAGCTCAGGTTACTGTGCTATGATCTCAAGCACTGGAGTCGAGGGCTCTCAACAATGCAAACCATGATCCACAATAGTAATGAGGTTCTTACTCAACTTGGTGATCTTGATGACAAGCGACCACTTTTCGTCCAAGAAACAAACTTCAGGCGTATTTTGAAGCTACATCTGAACACACTACTCAAATATCAAAATGAATACTAGAGGAAGAGATGCACTATTAGATACTTCAGATTTGCTGACGAAAACACTAAACTTTTTCAATCACTTGCAACTGAGAGGTTCGGACACAATTCTATTGCAGGTCAACATGATGGAGATGTAGTGGTCAGTGATCATGTTGGCAAAGAAGGGGTTTTATACAAAACCTATAAAGAATGCTTGGGTTCTTCTAAGCCTTCTAACATGCGATTTGACCTTACACGGATCATTAGGAGGATTGATGGTTTAGCTGAATTATCAGCCCCCTTCTTGAATGAGGAAATTGACACTATGGTTAAAGAAATGCCGACCGACAGGGCTCCTGGTCCTGATGGATTCAATGGTTGCTTTCTTAAGAGTTGTTGGTAGATCATCAAAGAGGACTTCTACAAGATGTGTCGAGACTTCCATGCTGGTAATCTTGATATTACCAGTATCAGCGAATGGTACATTACCTTGATCCCGAAAATATCATCTCCTGAGACTGCCAATGATTACAGACCTCTAACCTTGGTTAATTGTTGCCTCAAAATAATCACCAAAATTTTGGCTAATCGCCTATAGAAAGTTACTCTAAAAATTATTCACAGGAATCAGTACGGCTTCATTAAGGGGAGAACCATCCAAGACTGCTTGGCATGGATGTTCGAATATATTCATCAATGTCAGGCTTCCTCGCATGAGATCATATTTCTTAAACTTGATTTCGCAAAAGCTTTCGACACAATTGAACACGCCCCCATGCTAGAGATCATGCGACATATGGGTTTTGATGACAAGTGGCTGGGATGGATGGAAACTATATTTGGATCTGCTATCTCTTCGGTCCTCCTTAATGGAGTTCCTGGCAGAAAATTCCAGTGCAAATGTGGGGTGCGTCAAGGTGATCCCCTTTCACCACTGATTTTTGTCCTTGCTGCGTATCTCCTCCAAGCCGCCATTAATGATGCTTTTCATCGGCGCCTGATTGACTTGCCAATTCCATGTAGCCGTAATGGTGACTTTCCAGTGATTCTGTACGCAGACGACACCATTCTAGTGATGCCTGCCTGCCCCGAGCAAGCTGCTAGTATGAAGTTCGTCCTGGAAGATTATGCGGCCTCGGTTGGGCTGAAAATCAATTTCCATAAGTCTACATTGATCCCCATCAACATTGACCACCTGCATGCTACAGACCCGGCACGAGTCTTTCATTGCTCAGTTGGCTCGTTCTCGTTCACCTATCTAGGTCTCTCGATGGGCACAATGTAACGCCCACGATGCGGCTATATCTCTCACATGTCGGAGCACGACTTAGAGGCATAACCGCATTGTAGGCATGTCGCAAGAGGGGTAATCTTTACACAACCCATGTACTGAATAAGAAAGAGATACAGAGTTGGCTTACAATCGCCACTTCACACAATACATGAAAATCATTACAACATCCAGAATACAATCAAGGTCCGACTATGGAACCAAAATAACAGAAGACTACCCCTAATGCAAAAGATCCCCGATCGCCCAAACTGGGCTCCACTACTAATCAACTGGAAACGGGACAACATAACAAACACGATCTTCATCGAGCTCCTCCTTGAGCTCAGTTGCGTCACCTGCACGATATCATCGGCACCTACAAGCTGGTTTTGGAAGTATCTGTGAGTCACGGGGACTCAGCAATCTCACACCCTCGCGATCAAGACTATTTAAGCTTTTGGGTAGGTAAAAGGTATGTGAGGTGGAGCTGTAGCAAGCACTAGCATATATGGTAGCTAACTTACACAAATGAGAGCGAGAAGAGAAGGCAAAGCACGGTCGTGAACTAGAAGTGATCCTGAAACTACTTACGTTCAAGCATAACTCCAACACCGTGTTCACTTCCTGGACCCCGCCGAGAAGAGACCATCACGGCTACACACGCGGTTGATGCATTTTAATTACGTTAAGTGTCAAGTTTTCTACAACCGGACATTAACAAATTCCCATCTGCCCATAACCGCGAGCACGGCTTTCAATAGTTCAAAACCTTGCAGGGGTGTCCCAACTTAGCCCATCACAAGCTCTCACGGTCAATGAAGGATATTCCTTCTCCCAGGAAGACCCGATCAGACTCGAAATCCCGGTTACAAGACCTTTCGACAATGGTAAAACAAGACCAGCAAAGCCACCCGAATGTGCCGACAAATCCTGATAGGAGCTGCACATATCTCGTTCTCAGGGCACACAGGATTGTCCAAGGTTCTGGTAGGCCAGCTCAGAGTTGCCCCTGGTGGCCACCGGCAGCTGACAGGTTGGACCAACACTCAGAGGAGCACTGGCCCGGGGGTTTAAATAAAGATGATCCTTGAGTCTACAGAACCCAAGGGAAAAAGGCTAGGTGGCAAATGGTAGAACCAATGTTGGGCCTTGCTGGAGGAGTTTTATTAAAGGCAAACTATCAAGGGGTTCCCATTATAACCCAACCGTGTAAGGAACGCAAAATCAAGGAACATAACACCGGTATGACGGAAACTGGGGCGGCAAGAGTGGAACAAAACACCGGGCATAAGGCCGAGCCTTCCACCCTTTACCAAGTGTATAGATGTATTAATTAAAATAAGAGATATAGTGATATCCCAAGAAATATCCATGTTCCAACAAGGAACAAACTCCAATCTTCACCTACAACTAGCAACGCTATAAGAGGGGCTGAGCAAAGTGGTAACATAGCCAAACAACGGTTTGCTAGGACAAGGTGGGTTAGAGGTTTGACATGGCAATACGGGAGGCATGATATAGCAAGTGGTAGGTATCGTGGCATAGGCAAAGCAAAAGAGCGAGCAACTAGCAAGCAAAGATAGAAGTGATTTTGAGAGTATGGTCATCTTGCCTGAGATCCCGCAAGGAAGAAGAACGAGTCCATGAAGAAGACAAACGGACGAAGTCGAACGGATCCCCACAACACGACGTTATCGGAACCAACCCAAAGAAGCAACACCGGAAAGGAGCAAACAACATAGTAAACAACCACCACATAAGCATGACATGATGCACAACCAAATATGATGCATGTTCGGATTAATGAGGCATGGCATGGCAAAGTGCACCAATGATACTACAAGTTAAGTGGAGCTCAATATGCAACGAGTTGCATATTGCCGGACACCACATTTGATTATTTAGTTCGATCTCGTTTATGTACCCAACAATATTAAATGTTGTTAAACATGGCAAGAGGGTGAAGCAAAGTAAAACTACCTATCTAGTCAAGTTTAAATGAGGCCGGAAACAACGAACAACAATTCCGGAAAATCCTCATATGCATATATTAGGTTTGGTACTGTTCTGCCCTAAACCATATTTTATAGTTGTTAAACATGCAAAGTGAAACCACCATGTTAAACTAGGCATTTTTCTACCCCATTTACATATAAAGATTATTTAAAACCAAGCTACGGTTATTAAGTTATGAATTAAGTCATTTTAGCAAGTTATTTAATCAAATTTAAACAAACAGCATTTTAAACATGTTAAACATGGATGAAAGTGACATATTATGAAACTAGATGAATTTCTAAGCATATTCCATATTAAGTTTGTTTTAATTCGATGCACGGTTCAACAGTTATTAAATGCATGATGCATGGGGGGGGGTTCTGCAAAACTGTAGTCTCATGATTAATAGAAAAAAACGTTCTGCGGAAAAAAACATGTCCCGGGCCGAATCTGGCCGGCCCAAAAGTGCACAGGGGCAGGGGCTGCTCACCGGGCCTCATGGCCGGTCGGTGGAGAAGGGAGGCTGGCAGGGCGCGGTCAACTCGCGGCTCGGTCAATCGAGCACGACCTCGAGCGAGACGAGCAGGCGAGCACCCGCTTGACGCAGAAGATGCAGGTGCCGGCGATGCAGACGACGCGCAGTGGCAGCGGCGCGATGCAGAGGCAGGAGATCAGCGGGCGGCGGAGAAGGTCAGGAACAGCAGCATGGAACGGATCTGGACGACGGGCTTCGGCTTGAGGAGGCCATGGGGCACAGGCACGGGACTGCGGGAGGAGGCTGCGGCCTCGCCGTGAAGTAGAGGAAGCTACAGACGCTGGCTGCTAGTGGCACACGGCAGCGGGGATCATGATGATGAGCTCGAAGCCGAGGAGGTCGCAAGAGGACGACGCAGCAGAGGGACTTGACGCGGGGTTCTTGGTGCTCCGGCGAGGTCCGGCAACGACGGGGATGACCGGCTGAGCTGCTACTCCAGTGGTGCTGCGATCACGACGGAGGGCGACGAGAACGAGTGGAGACACGCACGGGACTGCGGGAGGGCGCCATGGGTCTTGGTGCACGCTCGAGCAACAAGCTCCTCTCGCTCGTATGCGGGCGTAGAGATGGAGCTCGGGCTCCTGGTCGCAGCGATGGATGGCGGGCGTGCTCCGACGGGTGGCGAGGTGGAGGCGAAGGTCAGAGGGTGCAGGAGGCCCTGCTGTGGCTTGCTGTGGTTGGGCGGCGGCGGAAATCAAGGGAGTTGGTCAGGGCCGCTGGTTGGATCTGGCAGGAGAGAAAAACGAGGAGGAATTGGATTGGGGAGGTTCCCGAGGTGGTTGATGAGTGTGGCGGCGGTGGCAGGGATAAAAGTCCTAAAATTTAGGGTTTGGCAAAATAGGCTAGTGGTTGATCTATATATAGCAAGTTGGTTAGGTTAGGGGCTATCTCGTCCCTCCGATCAAAACTGGAGGGTCAGGAAAAATAGGCTAGGGAGTCCAAATAAGAAAACGGTGATGTTTTGTAGATGTTTGGGATGATCCGGACCCAACGGTGACGACTGCCCGGGTCGGGTCTGGGACAACTTTCGGACGCGCGCGCGAGGAGGGCCGCGGGCAGACGAGAGAGGTTAGTTTGGGCCTGGTGGTAGGTAGTGAAAAATGAAGACGGTCTAGGGAGGAAAAAGAGGGAAACCCAGCAACAGTTTTTCGGAGACCGAAAACGCCCGACGATTTGACTGACTATATTGTCGCTATAGTTATTCGTTGAGGCGTCAAACAGACTCCGAATGCGATGAAACTTGGCAGGCAGTCTACTGACAACAAAACAACACCGCACGCCAACTTTCAACCCATTCCAAGAACATCTCCGGGCCACTTATAAAATAATATTTCGGACGTGCCGCGGGCGCGTGCAAGTGTGGTTGAGCTCAGAACGGACAACGAATAGAACGAGGAGACCCGGACGGATGCAAGTTTGAAAACATGATGATGCAATGCACATGATGACATAGAAAGATGCAACATGCAAACAAATGACGAGGCAACAACAGTGAAAAATTGGAAGACACCTGGCGCAACGGTCTCGGGGCGTCACACACAACGAGGCCAACTTTGCTTGACCTCATGCCGCTTGTGCACGGAGTGGAACGGAAGAAGTCCGCGGCACTGTCCCTCATGTCGTCCGAAGCCAAACTTACCCTGGTCAATTCAGCTATAACTTCGATGATCATCTATGCCATGTGCACAATCAAATTACACCCTAAGACGATCGAACACCTTGACAAACTATGCAGATACTGTCTCTGGGCCAAGAATTCTGAAGACGGGGTCAAAAACAACCTGCTGGCAGCTTGGGAGTTGTTTTGCAGACCAAAACGCAAGGGAGGGCTTGGAGTCATTGACATAAACACACAAAATATGGCCCTACTGCTCAAACACTGATACGTCTCCAACGTATCTATAATTTTTTATTGTTCCATGCTATTATATTATCTGTGTTGGATGTTAATGGGCTTTATCTCACACGTTTATATTATTTTTGGGACTAACCTATTAACCAGAGGCCCAGCCCAAATTGTTGTTTTTTTGCCTATTTCAGTGTTTCATATAAAAGGAATATCAAACGGAGTCCAAACGGAATGAAACCTTCGGGAACATGATTTTTGGAACAAACATGATCCAGAGGACTTGGACTGGACGTCAAGCAATCAACGAGGCGGCCACGAGGCAGGGGGCGCACCTACCCCCTGGGCGCGCCCTCCCCCTCGTGGGCCCCTTGTAGCTCCACCGACCTACTTCTTCCTCCTATATATGTTCACATACGCCGCAAACATCCAGGAGCACCACGAAACCCTATTTTCACCGCCGCAACCTTCTGTACCCAAGAGATCCCATCTTGGGGCATTTTTCGGAGCTCCGCCGGAGGGGGCATTGATCATGGAGGGCCTCCACATCAACTCCATGGCCCCTCCTATGATGTGTAAGTAGTTTACCTCAGACCTCCGGGTCCATAGCTAGTAGCTAGATGGCTTCTTCTCTCTCTTTGGATCTCAATACAAAGTTCTCCTTGATTCTCTTGGAGATCTATTCGATGTAACTCTTCTTTTTGCGGTGTGTTTGTCGAGATCCAATGAATTGTGGGTTTATGATCCAGATTATCTATGAACAATATTTGAATCTTCTCTGAATTCTTTCAGTATGATTGGTTTATCTTTGCAAGTATCTTCGTATTATAAGTTTGGTTTGGCCTACTAGATTGACCTTTCTTGCAATGGGAGAAGTGCTTAGCTTCGGGTTCAATCTTGCGGTGCTCGATCCCAGTGACAGAAAGGGAAATGACACGTATTGTATTGTTGCCATCGAGGATAAAAAGATGGGTTTATATCATATTGCATGAGTTTATCCCTCTACGTCATTTCATCTTGCTTAAGGCGTTACTCTGTTCTTATGAACTTAATACTCTGGATACATGATGGATAGCGGTCGATGTGTGGGGTAATAGTAGTAGATGCAGTCAGGAGTCGGTCTACTTGTCACGGACGTGATGCCTATATACATGATCATGCCTAGATATTCTCATAATTATTCACTTTTCTATCAATTGCTCGACAGTAATTTGTTCACCCACCGTAATATTTATTCTATCTTGAGAGAAGCCACTAGTGAAACCTATGGCCCCCGAATCTATTTTCCATCATACAAGTTTCCAATCTATTTTATTTTGCAATATTTACTTTCAATCTATATCATAAAAATACCAAAAATACTTATCTTATTATTATCATCTCTATCAGATCTCACTCTTGCAAGTGGTCGGTAAGGGATTGACAACCCCTTTATCGCGTTGGTTGCGATGTTCTTATTTGTTTGTGTAGCTACAAGGTGACTCGCGCATGGTCTCCTACTGGATTGATACCTTGGTTCTCAAAAACTGCTGGAAATACTTACGCTGCTTTACTGCACCACCCTTTCCTCTTCAAGGGAAAACCAACACAGTGCTCAAGAGGTAGCAAACACCTGTTTAAGTTCTACAACCATGATGATGTACCCTGGGTGAACTTGATCTCGAATGCATATTACTCGGGAAAAGTCCCGCGTGCAGTTGCCCCCGTTGGCTCTTTCTGGTGGCGTGATGTCATGCAACTCAACGACGTCTTTCGACGGATCACCAGAGTCACCCTTGGGGACGGATCCACCTCGCTCTTCTGGAAAGATGCCTAGTTTGTCAATGAGCGGGATGCCCCCCTTGTGGAACTCTTCCCTAGGTCCTTCTCCTACTGCCTGGATGAGGATGAGTCCGTAGCTAATGTCCTCACTGCTATGGACCCGGGCGTGCTCTTTCATCTGCCTCTATCTACTCAAGCAAGAGATGAGGTCAGAGAGATCCAACAAGGATCATGCATGTGCTACTAGAGAGGGATTGCAAGGACACCTGGGAATGTACTCTTGGGGGTGGCTTCTCCTCCAAGAAATTCTACGATCACTGCTTCAGAGAGACGACCGTTGACGCTGCCTTTTCTTGGCTTTGGAAGGCTAAAAGTCCAATCAAATTCAAAATGTTTGGGTGGTTGCTGCTAGTGGACCGCTTAAACACGAGAGGCATGCTGAGGCGTAGACACTATGTCGTTGCGGGCAATAAATACGCTTGTATGTTCTGCCAAAACCTCTGGAGGAAACCATCGAGCACCTCTTTTTCTCTTGCCCTTTTAGCCAGAGCTGCTGGGAGAAGGTTGGCATGCGATGGCCAACGTCAGGGGACAGACTTTCACTGCTACATGATGGAGAGGAAATTTGGAGCCAACCACTTTTCATGGACCTTTTCTTGATGGCTGCGTGGAGCATGTGGATAGAGAGAAACAATGAGCACTTCAGAGGGATCCCACATTCTTTTCGTTCATGGTTGGCTAGATTCAAAGACCTTTTGGGTCTTCTAGTGCACAATTGTAAAGAGGGCCTTTGTCCTTTCTTAACTACCTATATACAAGGCTTGTGAGTCGTTTGTTTAGTCTAAGGATACGGCCGCGGGGGGCACTAAACACCCACTTGTAACACTTGATGTAACTGGTTTTGTGAGTAATACAAAGTCAGTGGGAGCCTCTCCCACTGTCGTTCATAGTCAAAAAAGATAATATATATTCACAAATTCTATGTTTCAACACATGTACCATGGCAATCTGTGGTAAAACAGAAGAAAAAAATGTTCATAACTATGTATTAATCATAGTTTATGATATGAAAATTTTGCTGAGCAGTTATTTGTATGGATGCATTGAGTAATGACTAATTTTGATATCCCGCAATATGAATCCCTCTAAACAGGATAGATACTTCTTTCTGGAAAAAGGTTGAATCAAAGACCGTCATATATTTAGGAACCATACAAATCTAAAAAGTATCTATGAGCTGATCACGAACACAAATAGTTTCAATACCGAAACACATACCAACATAACTCTAGTTCTCCAAATTGAGATGCCAACAAAGCCTATCTTCCATTTGAGGAATACTTCAAGGTGAGTCTAAAACTCCAAGGCTTACATTTGCAGTAAATCTCACATCTATATTCTTTCTACTAAGATGTCATCGATAATTGTCAACGAAAACTGCATAAAAATGTAAAAAAAACATTGATAAGTTTATACTAGTTAGATGATGTGCCTTGTTAGTTTGCATTCCTTAAATCCATTGCCATGACAGTAGCTAATGCACTCAACTTGGTTTTTAGTATGATCCATCACCTAAAGAAAAGTAAGAGCACATTAATAATTTGAAGGTGTTAAGCTACATCTGCTTAAAAAAGTGTAGACTTAAAATAATATTCTTCTTGGAAAGTGTAATTGGGTTATGCCCAAAGCTAATTGTTAACAATACCTTTATTCTGCAACAACCTACAAGGAAATATCAGTGTTTCATCGAACAATACATCTTTGGTTACAACCGTAATATAGAATGGTGCAGTTCACTCCTGAGTTTTGGTAAGCAAAGAACCAAATAATGGAACTTCTGGCAAGACCATAAGGGTGAAAATCAGAATGATAGGAGGAGTTGTCATCTGAATTAATAACTTAAGCGAGGAAAAGGAGTTCACTCTAGTGTTTTTATTTCCATACCTCTAGAGTCGTTGACATGAAGTTATCTTCTTTCTTCCTTTGTGTGAGACTGCATATTGAAGTCAGATTCCTACATGAGCTTTTCTACGTACAAAACTAAACAAAGAAATCAAAGGGGAAATGGAAAACAGGGACCATATATACCTACCCGCGTGTCTAGAAGCAACAATCATAGCCTGCCCCAGGACACCTAGAGTAGATACTGCAATGCAAATCGAACAGTCAGAGAGGGTGAAAGTGCAACTATCCCTAGGTGGTTTTGGTAATTCCTAACAACATATAGCTCATTGAGCTAATGCCATTTCAAGATTAATATCTCAGGAAAGCTTAATGTTTGGCATAGCATGGATGAGAAAAGTGGACCCCTCAAAATGATAAGCACAAAAGTATTGGCTCAAGACTCTACATTTTCTATTTTAGTGATCCAAGATCACATTGAGTCCATAGGAAAAGCCAATACTATCAAGGAGGGATGAGGTATTGCTTAATGAGGCTCTTACTCAAAGTGCTTAGTGATATGCTCCAAAGCCCTCAACTACTTTCTCACATCCACATATGACCTAAACCAAAAGTCAAACTCGGCCCCACCGTTTCTTTCTATCCGGCGCCACTGAGTTTAAATGTCATAGCCACTGCCACAAACCCTAGGCAAATCGGTCTCACCGATAGGGATATCGGTCTCACCGAGATGGGATTGTAATCTCTCTGTTTCCCTTCGTAACATTTCGGTCCCACCGAGATGAGCGATCGGTCCCACCGAGATAGCAATGTAAACTCTCTGTTTCCCTTTTGTAACATTTCGCTCTCACCGAAATGAGTGAATTGGTCCCACCGAGTTTACCTGACCAACTCTCTGGTTAGCTTATTACCAAAATCGGTCTCACCGAGTTTGTGTAATCAGTCTCACCGAGATTACGTTATGCCCTAACCCTAACCATATCGGTCCTACCGAGTTGCATGTCGGTCCTGATGTGGTCATGTACCTACGGTAGGGACATGGACCCGTCCTAAGATCCCTACCGTAGGACATCCTTAGAGGAAGTCACCTTTCAGACAACTTGGAGATATCCCACTCAACGGATTGAAGACACTCGACCAAGAGCTGTCACTCGACCAAGGAGCCAACCACTCGACTGCCAGAAGACCTCAAGTCACTCTGTGGGCAAACATTAAGTAGCCTTTATGATCATTATGACGCTTTATTAGGGACGTTATCAGTAACGCCCACCTTAAATGTACCTTAAACCCTGCATTACTGAGGGCAGGAGAGGGCTGGCGAACTCTATATAAGCCACCCCCCTCCTCAGTATCAGGGGTTCGGACCCTTGTCATCTTACTCACGCATAATCCAATCGACTACCTCCGGGCACCGATACGTAGGGCTGTTACTTCCACAGAGAAGGGCCTGAACTCGTAAACCTCGCGTGCTTACAACTTCCCAATAGCTAAGGTCTAGCCTCTTCATACACCCCCCCCCCCTTACCTCACTGTCAGACTTAGAACCACGACAGTTGGCGCCCACCGTGGGGCATTAGTCTTAGCGCCTATTTGGAGAAGTTGCGATTTTTCCGATTCACTTGATCATGTT
The DNA here is from genome assembly GCA_034509565.1 of Triticum monococcum. Classification (NCBI taxonomy): domain Eukaryota; kingdom Viridiplantae; phylum Streptophyta; class Magnoliopsida; order Poales; family Poaceae; genus Triticum; species Triticum monococcum. The sequence goes on along the minus strand of CM067843.1, from coordinate 67,627,758 downwards.
TTCCTGCGGAGCTTTGGCAGAGGACTGCGAGATCCGTCTCGGCGGACTCACTTTCATCGCCGACGATTCCGCCTGGCTCCAGGAGGCGCCGCTCGACGTCGACGCGCTCCCCGTCTGCGGTGCGACGCACTTCCGCGCGTGCGTCCGTGGCGTCCTCCTGAGGCAGCCATCGGCCCCCTATCGGTCGACTCCTGTGCCATCTCCCCGTCCTGTCTCCCGCCAGCGCAAGCGCTCGGGTCGGTCGAGGCTCCAGCGGTGGATGAAGCACGCCGCGGCCCGCCAGTCGGCGACCCCGCAAGTCGCTGCAATCGAGCCTGACGAATCCCTCTGCGGCCTGTTCGATCTGTCGACTGGCTCCACGTTGACCGCTTCCGAGTGTGACAGCAGCGACCCCCTGGCGGAGGTTCTGGCGGTCGAGGGGACACGCAGTCCCCCTGGATTCCATCGCGCTGATGGTGGTGCCGACAGGGGCGATCCGTCGCACCCTCACGACGAATACCTCCCCGAGCCCCTTACGTCGTTGCAACGGGAGGAGCTTCGTCGCCGGAACATGTACGCACTCCACACGCCTATTGTTGGAGAAACCCCCGAGGCCCGGGCCTTGGAGGACGCGCGCTGGGCTAATCTAGCCGAGCGCACTTGACTGGAGAATCTATAGCGGGCTCTCGATGAGCGGGCGCGTCAGCGGGCTCCCGAGTCCAGTCGACACCAGCAGGCTCCCGAGTCCAGTCGACGCCAGCAGGCACCCAAACCCAGTCGACGGCAGCTCTTCCCGCCACCACAGGTGTACCGAACTCCAGTTCAGAACCTGGCTGCCGCGGCCCGCATAGCGGAGTCGATCCAGCCCTCCCAGTCGGAGGCCGAAAGAGGATTGCTGCAGATCAGAGCATTGCTCCGAGCAGCGGGGAATCAGAATTCCGCCGTCTCTCAGTCGCGGGATAGGATCCACAGTCGATTCGTCGCAACGGAGACCGTCAAGTCGGCTCACAGCCCGAGATCGCCCCTGAGGCGTGAGGGGCGTGGAGACTGGCACGATCGGTATAGGAGGAACGAGCAATATGATCATCGACCCGACCGTGATGATGGGCGTCGGGTGCCGTCCCCTCCTCCGCGGAGTGGATCATATGCACCTCAGCATCGAGACGACAGGCGCCCCCATCACACTGGGCAGAGGATCCCAGTCGACCCCAGAGACCCAGGCTTTGACGCGAGATCCATCCTCGTTCAAGGTCTGGTGGACAGGAACAGGGCTCATCGAGAGGGCCACAACAGAGATACGCCCACCGGCGGCAGGGCACACGCCTCGGGGCCTGAGTGTTTCCGTCGAGCCATCAGAGCCGCGGTGATCCCACCCAACTTCCGGCTGGCGACTGGAATCAGCAAGTTCACCGGCGAGTCCAGGCCTAACACGTGGCTCGAGGATTACCAAGTGGCTGTGCAGATCGGCGGCGGCAACGACGAGGTGGCCATGAAGCATTTACCCCTCATGTTGGAAGGCTCAGCTAGGGCGTGGCTGAATCAGATGGCGCCCAGCAGCATTTACACTTGGGAGGATCTCTCCCAAGTGTTTGTTACAACCTTCGAAGGGAGATGCAAGCGCCCTGCAGGCCTTACGGAGCTGTGGTCTTGCGTACAGAAGCCGAATGAAACACTGAGGGAATACATCCAGAGGTGGATCACACTGCACCACTCGGTCGAGAATGTGCCTGACCATCAAGCAGTCTGCGCTTTCAAGGAAGGAGTCAAGTACATGGAGTTGAATCTGAAATTTGGCCGGACCGGAGAGATGTCCCTTAATCGGATGATGGAGATTGCCACCAAGTACGCTAATGGAGAAGACGAGGACCGACTCCGAAGTGGCAAACTTAAGTCAGTCGCCCAAGAAACCGGAGGAAACTCCAGTCGGAAGCAGAAGCGGAAGGCCGAGCCAGCCGCTCCCGGGGAGGCCCTGGCCGTGGCCCAGGGAAACTTCAAGGGGAAACCCAAGGGCACTTGGAAGCCCAAGAAAGTCAAGGATCAGGATGGGAATGATGTTTTGGATCTGCCATGTCACATCCACACCAAGAAAGATGAAGAGGGTAATTTTATTTACCCCAAACATACCACTCGACAATGCCGGCTCCTGATCCAGCAGTTTCAGGGCAAGCAGCCCAAGGATAAAGAAAAAGAGCCGGACAGGGTTGAGGACAGGGATGATAGCGACGATGGATACCCCCAGGTCAATTCCACCCTGATGATTTTTGCCGATGTCGAAAGCAAAAGTCGACTGAAAGTCATAAACCGGGAGGTGAACATGGTTGCCCCTGCAACTCCCAGTTACCTAAAGTGGTCTCAGACGGCCATCATGTTCGACCAATCCGATCATCCAACACACATTGCCACCCCTGGGAGGCAAGCTTTGGTGGTCGACCCAGTTGTCGAAGGCACTCGACTGACCAAAGTCCTAATGGACGGTGGCAGTGGCCTGAACATACTGTACGCGGAAACCTTGAAAGGAATGGGCATTCCGATGTCCAGACTCAGCACCAGTAACATGAGCTTCCACGGAGTCATTCCTGGGAAGAAAGCCGAGTCACTCGGCCAGATTGCTCTTGATGTGGTTTTCGGTGATTCAAAGAATTACCGCAAGGAAAAGTTAACGTTTGAAGTTGTGGACTTCCAGAGTGCTTATCACGCCATCTTGGGCAGGCCGGCTTATGCATGCTTCATGGCTCGACCATGCTACGTGTATCTTAAATTAAAGATGCCTGGTCCCAAAGGTGTGATCACTGTTACGGGCAACCGGAAGAAAGCAGAAGAATGTTTCCAGAAGGGATCAAAGATCGCCGACGCTCAGATGGCAGTAGTCGAGCTAAAAGAGTACCAAAAGACTGCCGACCCGAGTGAATTGCTGCGGGCTAAGAAGCCTGCCTCCGAATCAGCTTTTCAGTCGGCCGGCGAAACGAAGACGGTCCACATTCACCCGACCGACCCCGATGCAGCTCCGACTCACATCTCAACGACGCTCGACTCCTAATAGGAAGAAGCGCTCATCCAGCTCCTCCGTGAGAACTGGGACATCTTCGCATGGAAACCCTATGACATGCCCGGAGTTCCCAGGGGGCTGGCTGAGCACCGCCTGCGAGTCGACTCAAAGTTCAAACCCGTGAAGGAACATCTGCGGCGGTCCGCCGTCCAGAAAAAACAAGCTATCGGCGAAGAAGTGGCTCGGCTCTTAGCAGCTGAGTTCATTCGAGAGATCTACCACTCCGAGTGGCTCGCCAATGTTGTCATGGTCCCCAAGAAGGACAAGTCACTCCGCATGTGCATTGATTTCAAGCATATCAATCGGGCCTGCCCAAAAGATCATTTTCCTCTCCCTCGCATCGACCAAATTGTCGACTCAACTGCGGGATGTGAGAGATTGTCTTTTCTAGATGCCTACTCCGGGTACCATCAGATCCGTCTCTATGGGCCCGACGAAATCAAAACAGCTTTCATCACTCCATTCGGATGCTTCTGTTACGTCACCATGCCATTCGGCCTCAAGAACGCCGGAGCCACATTCATGAGAATGATCCAGAAGTGTTTACTCACTCAAATCAGTCGGAATGTGGAGGCGTACATGGACGATATCGTAGTCAAGTCCCGTAAAGGTTCCGACCTACGGGCTGACCTTGCTGAAACCTTCGCCAACCTCAGGAGGTATGATATCAAGCTCAATCCGTCAAAATGCACTTTCGGAGTTCCAGGTGGCAAGCTACTCGGTTTTCTCGTTTCCGAACGGGGAATCAACGCTAATCCTGAAAAAATTGGCACCATACTCCGGATGAAGCGTCCTGTACGTGTGCATGATGTCCAAAAACTTACAGGCTGCTTGGCCGCCTTAAGTCGATTCATCTCTCGACTCGGTGAAAAAGCGTTGCCTCTTTACCGACTGATGAAAAAGTCTGACAAGTTCGAATGGACTCCAGAAGCTGATGCAGCGTTTGCAGAGCTCAAAGCTCTGCTCTCCACCCAGCCGGTGCTAGCTGCTCCAATCAGCAAAGAGCCTCTGCTGCTTTATATTGCAGCCACGGGACAAGTTGTCAGTACAGTACTTACGGTAGAGAGAGAAGAGGAAGGGAAGGCCTTCAAAGTTCAACGCCCTGTTTATTATGTGTCTGAAGTTTTGACCCCTTCAAAACAAAGATACCCCCACTACCAGAAGCTTGTATATGGGATTTACATGACCACGAAGAAAGTTGCACATTATCTCTGACCACTCCATTACAGTCGTCAGCGACGCCCCATTATCAGAGATCCTGCATAACAGAGATGCAACTGGTCGAGTGGCCAAGTGGGCGATTGAACTCCTTCCTTTAGACATCAAGTTTGAAGCAAAGAAAGCCATCAAGTCTCAAGCGATCGCGGATGTTATCGCCGAGTGGATTGAACAGCAACTTCCGGCTCAAGTTCACTCGGAACACTGGACTATGTTCTTCGATGGATCCAAGATGTTGAATGGTTCGGGCGCGGGGGTAGTTCTGGTCTCCCCCCGAGGAGATAAGCTCAGATACGTTCTCCAGATTCACTTCGATTCCTCCAATAACGAAGCAGAGTATGAAGCACTTTTGTATGGGTTGCGCATGGCCATTTCACTCGGCGTCCGTCGCCTCATGGTCTATGGCGACTCAGATCTGGTGGTTAATCAAGTGATGAAGGAATAGGACGTCAGGAGTCCGGCAATGACTGGATACTGCAATGCAGTACGGAAGCTAGAGAAGAAGTTCGAGGGGTGGAACTCCACCACATCCCCCGACTGAAAAACCAGGCAGCTGACGACTTGGCAAAGATAGGCTCCAAGAGAGAAGCCATTCCAAGCAACGTGTTCTTGGAACACATTCACTCGCCGTCAGTCCAAGAAGATCCTTTCACAGAAGAAGCCCCGCAGCCGAAAAGTTCCGCGGACCCGACTGAAGTTGAAGTGCCTGCAGTAGTCGACCTAATCATGGAAATCTTGGCAGTCACCCCCGACTGGACGAAACCATACATTGCATACATCCTAAGGAAAGAACTCCCAGAGGACGAGGAGGAGGCTCGACAGATCGTCCGCCGATCTAAGGCCTTCACAGTCATAAGGGGACAGCTGTACAGAGAAAGTGTGACCGGAGTCGGCCAGAAATGCATAACGCCAGAAGAAGGTCAAATAATCCTCAACGATATCCACTCGGGAACCTGCGGTCACCATGCGTCCTCTCGGACCATTGTGCCTAAAGCATACCGAGCTGGATTTTATTGGCCAAGGGCAAATGAGATGGAAAAAGAGATAGTCGACAAGTGCGAAGGCTGCCAGTACTACTCCAACATGTCACACAAGCCCGCGTCAGCCCTGAAAACCATTTTGCTCGTCTGGCCCTTTGCCGTCTGGGGATTGGACATGGTCGGCCCCTTGAGAACGGGCAGGAGTGGGTTCACTCATGTGCTTGTGGCAGTCGACAAGTTTACCAAATGGATCGAAGCTAAGCCCATAAAGAGCCTTGACGCTAGCACCGCTATCAGTTTCATCAAAGGGTTGACATTCAGATATGGAGTCCCACACTGCATCATCACTGATAACGGGTCAAACTTTGATTCGGACGAATTCAGGGCATTCTGCGCTTCTCAAGGCACACGAGTCGACTACGCCTCAGTCGCTCACCCCCAGTCGAACGGACAGGCTGAGAGGGCAAATGGTCTGATCCTCAAAGGGCTAAAACCTCGGCTGATGCGCGATCTCAAGCACGTGGCAGGCGCTTGGGTCGACGAGCTTCCGTTAGTGCTGTGGGGGTTAAGGACTACCCCTAACCGGTCGACTGGAAGGACCCCGTTCTTTCTGGTTTATGGAGCCGAAGCTATCCTGCCAAGCGATCTCCTTCATAATGCGCCTCGAGTTGAACTTTACACCGAAGATGAAGCAGAGTAGGCCCGGCAAGACGCAGTCGACCTCTTGGAGGAAGAAAGGGAGATGGCAATGATCAGATCGACCATTTACCAGCAGGACTTGCATCGATTCCACGCCCGGAATGTGAAGAGTCGAGCCTTTCAAGAAGGAGATTTGGTCCTCCGAGTGGATCAACAGAAACCTCACAAGCTCGCTCCCACTTGGGAAGGCCCCTTCATCATCACCAGAGTCCTCCACAACGGAGCATATCACCTTTACAATGTTGATCGACAAATCAACGAACCTCGAGCTTGGAACGCGGAGCTCCTCCGCCCCTTTTACACTTAAGTCCGCTCTCAAACCAGATGTAATAAGAAAAACTCCTAAGGTTCATTTTTATCAGAAATACGAGTGTTCCAATAATTGTTGTCACTGTTGTATGTATCCGAAATCCCCCAGTGGGTGACTTAGCTGCGAATCCGGTTCGCCTAAGTTTGAAAAATCCTACCGAGTGGAGAGCAATCCTCCCACTCGGGGGCTTAGCTGCAGTTCAGCACTCGCCTAAGTTCTCCACGAAGAGACTTAGCTGCAGTCAGACACTCGCCTAAGTTTGAAAAATCCTACCGAGTGGAGAACAATCCTCCCACTCGGGGGCTTAGCTGCAGTTCAGCACTCGCCTAAGTTCTCCACGAAGAGACTTAGCTGCAGTCAGACACTCGCCTAAGTTTGAAAAATCCTACCGAGTGGAGAGCAATCCTCCCACTCGGGGGCTTAGCTGCAGTTCAGCACTCGCCTAAGTTCTCCATGAAGAGACTTAGCTGCAGTCAGACACTCGCCTAAGTTTGAAAAATCCTACCGAGTGGAGAACAATCCTCCCACTCGGGGGCTTAGCTGCAGTTCAGCACTCGCCTAAGTTCTCCACGAAGAGACTTAGCTGCAGTCAGACACTCGCCTAAGTTTGAAAAATCCTACCGAGTGGAGAGCAATCCTCCCACTCGGGGGCTTAGGTGCAGTTCAGCACTCGCCTAAGTTCTCCACGAAGAGACTTAGCTGCAGTCATACACTTGCCTAAGTTTGAAAAATCCTACCGAGTGGAGAGCAATCCTCCCACTCGGGGGCTTAGCTGCAGTTCAGCACTCGCCTAAGTTCTCCATGAAGAGACTTAGCTGCAGTCAGACACTCGCCTAAGTTTGAAAAATCCTACCGAGTGGAGAGCAATCCTCCCACTCGGGGGCTTAGCTGCAGTTCAGCACTCGCCTAAGTTCTCCACGAAGAGACTTAGCTGTAGTCAGACACTTGCCTAAGTTTGAAAAATCCTACCGAGTGGAGAGCAATCCTCCCACTCGGGGGCTTAGCTGCAGTTCAGCACTCGCCTAAGTTCTCCGCGAAGAGACTTAGCTGCGGTCAGACACTCGCCTAAGTTTGAAAAATCCTACCGAGTGGAGAGCAATCCTCCCACTCGAGGGCTTAGCTGCAGTTCAGCACTCGCCTAAGTTCTCCACGAAGAGACTTAGCTGCAGTCAGACACTCGCCTAAGTTTGAAAAATCCTACCGAGTGGAGAGCAATCCTCCCACTCGGGGGCTTAGCTGCAGTTCAGCACTCGCCTAAGTTCTCCACGAAGAGACTTAGCTACAGTCATACACTCGCCTAAGTTTGAAAAATCCTACCGAGTGGAGAGCAATCCTCCCACTCGGGGGCTTAGCTGCAGTTCAGCACTCGCCTAAGTTCTCCACGAAGAGACTTAGCTGCAGTCAGACACTCGCCTAAGTTTGAAAAATCCTACCGAGTGGAGAGCTCCGCCACAAATACAATGTACAACAACAGGGTGTGGGTGGGTCGACTGCCACCTTTTCCCGAGAGCTCCGCCACAAATACAATGTACAACAACAGGGTGTGGGTGGGTCGACTGCCACCTTTTCCCGAGAGCTCCGCCACAAATACAATGTACAATAACAGGGTGTGGGTGGGTCGACTGCCACCTTTTCCCGGGAGCTCCGCCACAAATACAATGTACAACGACGGGGTGGGGGTCGGCCATCAAGCCTCTCACGACAGGTCCAGACCACGGAGACATTCAGCAAAAATAAAGTTCAGATAAAGCTTAAAAGGCCCCGGGCCCCGAATCAAAGTACTCGAGCCCTCAGCTCGGCAAAGTTTAAACGATTACAAGTCCACTCGGCATTCCGAGGCTAATTTAAGGAAAGGCATAAAAAGTTTTCTCACTCCTCAAGAGGAGGGCTGGCAGGAGCGACGAACTCATCCAGGTCGATTCCGTCCGCAATGCGAGTAGCTGCAGCGATGAAGGTCTCCATGAAGTCCTGGAAGCTCTGCCTCTTGGTATTGGCGACTTGGATGGCGGCCAGCTTTTCTTCTCGTGCCTCCTTGCAGTGAACGCGGACTAAGGATAGAGCCACGTCAGCGCCGCACCGGGCAGAGGACTTCTTCCACTCCTGCACTCGATCGGGGATTTTGTCAAGTCGAGCCATAAGAGACTCGAGATCATTCTGGAGCACGGATTCTGGCCAAAGTGTCGAGTCGATCCGCGACACGGCAACCTTCAGTCGAGCCAAGTAATCCACGGCGCCGTCGATTCGAGATTCCAGTCGGAGCAGGTTCATGGCAGTATCGTCTTTCACCGGAGAATTGATTGGGTCCAGACCCGTTTCGATCCGCCCGGTCTCCTCTTCGAAGTTCTGACAGAATTCTGCACACAAGACCTAAAGATAAGCCAACGATCATAAGAGTGAGTCGACACAAAAAGTACAAAACAGTCAAAATTAGACGTGCACCTTCAAGTTTGATGTACAGCCTCTTGGCGAGGCTCCTCGGGTAGCTCTCCAGGTCGTCCCTCCTACGGGTGATGCCTTCCATCTCCTCGCCCAAGAGGAGGTTCTTCTTCTTCCAACCGGCAGTTAGCTTGTTGGCATCAGTCAGAGCAGTCTGCAACCTAATGTTCTCTTGTTCCAACTGGTCGACCGAAGCCAGCTTCTGTTCGGCCAGAGCCATCTTGTCGTCAGCCGCCTTGCGGGCAACAGCCAGGTCCTGGTCCTTCCGCGCCAAAGCTCTTTCCAATTCTCCTACAAAGAAACGGCGATTGAATCGGAAACAGCAAAGGAATGCCCAAGCCTGAAAACAAAATCAGTCGACAAAGTCGCTTTACCTGCGGCGCCCTCCCTGACCTTCTGCAACTCCGTCCTGGCCAGCTCTAGATCAAGGTCCAGTTGGATCTTCTGTTTCTCCAATTCAGCATAACGAGCGGCAAGTTCGCAGGATCTCTGCAAAAGGAAAAACCAGCCGACAGACGTTCGAAATAAGTTGCTTCCGAGTAACTAAGGAACAATGGCGACGTTTTAAGACCACAGCCGAATCAAAAACATTCGACCGTAGTCTCGGGGACTACACCCAGTGGGTGCACTCAGCGTGCCCCCACTGGTTCGACCAAAAAAAACGACTGCCCACAGTCGATAGGACACGGACCACTCGACCTGGCAGACCAAACCGAGTGAAGAAGTACAGATTCACAAACACAATATACAGACTACAGTCGACTGCCAGCAGTCCACCGTAGTCTCGGGGACTACACCCAGTGGGTGCACTCAGCGTGCCCCCACTGGTTCGACCAAAGAGAAAACACACCCAGTGGGTGTACAAGTACGGATAAAAAGACTCTTCAAACAAACAAACATCAAGTCAACTGACCTGGACGTTACTCTGAAGCGCCGAACTCGCGCCGTAAGCCGCCTGGCTGGCCTCCCGAGCCTTCTTCACCTATTCCATCATGACCCCTGCCTGGTGTATGGCCTCCTTCGCAGCGGCCACTTCGTCTTCACGAACAGAGTACGCGACAAAGAGTGAAGTCGGATCGGCAGTAGACGCCGAGGGCTGCGCACTAGACAGGGGATTGGCAGTCGGATTGGCAGTCGGCGCCGAGGGCTGTGCACTCGACAGGGGATTGGCGAAGGACACTGAGGCCCGAGGGGCATCGCCGCCGTCCCGAGCCGCGGCCTCAGGCGCCGGAGCAGGCTGGGGAGCCCTGTCAGTCGACGGCCTCTTGGTCCTCCCTATCTTCAGCGGCTCATTGTCATCGTCATCCGGGAGGTCGATAACTTGAGGAGGAGCTGCAGGAAGAACTTTCAATCGACCAGAATTGCAAGAAACGACCAACCCAACTCAAAAACAAAACGTCGATGATCGTACCAGGGTTGGAGGTTGCAGCATCCCCCATCTCTTGGTCGTCATCCTTGGCTGAGACCTCGGAGGTAGCAGCACTGCAAATTTCGAAGAATCAGCCAGTTCAGCATAACGAGTCGACTGAGGATCTATCCTCCAATCGACGAAAGAAGTCAAGGCTTGTTACCCGGAGATGACAGGGACAGTTATCTTCATCTTCGGCAGAGTCTTGGGCGGCTTGGACCGCGTCGTGCGCGGTTGCTTGGGAACCTTCCCAGTCGGTGTTGGGGAAGAGGTCCGAGGGCGTTTCGACGATGGCCCGACGGAGGCAGTCGCCTGACCACGTCCCTGCGCCGGGTCGTGCATGAGCTTGGATCGCCTTTCTGGGCGGGGAGGTTCGGCCTCTTCCTCCTCCTCCTCGCTGGAGAAGATGTCATCGCCTCCCTCTCCTTCACCGTCTGACTCCCACTCGCCCTGGTCGTCCCCGCTCTCACCTCCGCTCCCCTCACCTTCCTTAGTCGACCCCTGTGCCCTGTTGGGCGTCGAATACATCTCAGTAGTCGCCAGAAAGACAGCAGGCAAAATGGAAAGTCAGTCGACTCGCTCAAAAGAAGACCAATGCAGAAAGCAAGATTTTAGTCGGAAACATAAAGACACACCTGGTCGACCTCATATGAGCTGTCGAGTGGAATGACCCTCCTAGCTCCTCGGGGGTTGTCTTTGTTCCCTGTAATGCTTGACAGCCACCCCTCCAACATCTCGTCGGTGACCTCCTCCGGGTGGATCCGAGTGGAGTCCTCAAGGCCGGAGTACAGCCACATCGGGTGGTCCCGATCCTGGAGCGGTTGGATTCTCCTCTTGAGGAAGACTTCAAGCAGGTCCATTCTTGTCACGCCCTCACGGACAAGTTCGACCACTCGACCCGCCAGTATCTTGACCTGGGCCTTTTATTCAGGCGTCACCTTCAGAGAAGCCGGCTTTTCGGCTCGGTCAAGGGTGAAGGGTGGAAGTCCAGTCGACTGCCCTGGGGTCACTTGATCCTGGCAGTAGAACCACGTCGCCTGCCACCCTCGAACCGACTCCGGAAAGGTGATGGAGGGAAAACAACTTTTCCCCCTTGTCTGGATCGCCAAACCCCCGCACAGCTGGATCACCTGTGTCCTCTCGTCACTCGACTTAGCTTTCTTCACCGACTGAGAGCGAACGGTGAAGATGTGCTTGAAAAGTCCCCAGTGTGGGCGGCACCCCAGGAACGCCTCACACATAGAAATAAAAGCAGCAAGGTAGACTATGGAGTTCGGAGTGAAGTGATGGAGCTGCGCCCCGAAGAAGTTCAGAAAATTGCGAAAAAAAGAGTGGGGCGGCAGAGAGAAACCACGGTCAATGTGAGTCGCCAGAAGGACGCGCTCACCGTCGCGTGGCTGGGGCTCGATTTCTCCCCCTGGAAGACGCGCCGCCTTGTGGGGGATGACTCCTCCCTCGACCAGGTCGTCGAGGTCCTCCTGGCGAAGCACCGAGGGCATCCAGTCGCCCTGGATCCACCCCTTGGGCAGGGCCGTCCGAGAAGAAGAACCCCCGCGCGCAGACTTCTTTCCCTTCCCCGCCACCGCCGCCTTCTTTGCGCGCTCCAGAGCGGTCGTCTTGCCCTTCACCATTGTCGCCGGCGAGGTCTCGGGCTAGTTTTGCGGTGGCGGAGCGAGAGCGAAGGAAGCGGAGGAGATGACGGAGAAACAGAGGAGGAAGTGGAAGAGATGAGCACGCGTACTGAAGAGGGGCTCCAGGCCAACTATTTATAAGGGGCCGCTCCCGAGTGGCTGGCAGGTAGGCCCGAGCTATCCAGTCAAATCCCGTGGCAGGTGCGCGCACTGTACGTGGCGAAAAAGGTGGCGCGGGGATCGAGGAGCCTTCGCATTGTCGCTCCCGATTACTGCGGCCGCCCCCGTTCCGCGCGCTTCCCAAAAAATCCGAATCCCGCGATCTCCGCCAGCTGCAGAACAACTTGACGAAACGGAAATCCTGCGCACGCCGGCGCTCGATGCCTCGTAGGTGAAGAAATCCATTCGACGAAAGACCTGGAACGGATCAAGACGACTGAAAAAGGTTAATGACGTCATCCGTGACAGTCGACCCAGAATGAAGCACCCATAATAACCCGAGGGGTCGGATGAAAAGGTCCCTAACCTCTTTTTCCACTCCAGCCTCGATCCGTTCGGGGGCTAATGATGTGGTCATGTACCTACGGTAGGGACACGGACCCGTCCTAAGAGCCCTACCGTAGGACATCCTTAGAGGAAGTCACCTTTCAGACAACTTGGAGATATCCCACTCGACGGATTGAAGACACTCGACCAAGAGCTGTCACTCGACCAAGGAGCCAACCACTCGACTGCCAGAAGACCTCAAGTCACTCCGTGGGCAAACATTAAGTAGCCTTTATGATCATTATGACGCTTTATTAGGGACGTTATCAGTAACGCCCACCTTAAATGTACCTTAAACCCTGCATTACTGAGGGCAGGAGAGGGCTGGCGAACTCTATATAAGCCACCCCCCTCCTCAGTATCAGGGGTTCGGACCCTTGTCACCTTACTCACGCATAATCCAATCGACTGCCTCCGGGCACCGAGACGTAGGGCTGTTACTTCCACAGAGAAGGGCCTGAACTCGTAAACCTCGCGTGCTTACAACTTCCCAATAGCTAAGGTCTAGCCTCTTCATACACACCCCCCTACCTCACTGTCAGACTTAGAACCACGACAGGTCCCACCGAAAACCCTAACGGTCACTAGCTTTGCTGAATCGGTCCGACCGAGTTTATCAATTCGGTCCCACCGAGATTGGCAGGTTGTGTGTAACGGTTAGATTTTGTGTGGAGGTTATATATACCCCTCAACCACCTCTTCATTCGTGGAGAGAGCCATCAAAACGAACATACACTTCCAACTTACCTTTTTCTGAGAGAGAACCACCTACACTTGTGTTGAGGCCAAGATATTCCATTCTTACCATATGAATCTTGATCTCTAGCCTTCCCCAAGTTGCTTTCCACTCAAATCTTCTTTCCACCAAATCCATATCCTGTGAGAGAGAGTTGAGTGTTGGGGAGACTATCATTCGAAGCACAAGAGCAAGGAGTTCATCATCAACACACCATTTGTTACTTCTTGGAGAGTGGTGTCTCATAGATTGGCTAGGTGTCACTTGGGAGCCTCCGACAAGATTGTAGAGTTGAACCAAGGAGTTTGTAAGGGCAAGGAGATCGCCTACTTCGTGAAGATCTACCACCAGTGAGGCAAGTCCTTCGTGGGCGATGGCCATGGTGGGATAGACAAGGTTACTTCTCCGTGGACCCTTCGTGGGTGGAGCCCTCTGTGGACTCACGCAGCTGTTACCCTTCGTGGGTTGAAGTATCCATCAACGTGGATGTACGATAGCACCGCCTATTGGAACCACGACAAAACATCCGTGTCTCCTATTTCGTTTGAATCTTCCAAACCCCTCCCTTTACATTCTTGCAAGTTGCATGCTTTACTTTCCACTGCTTATATACTCTTTGCATTCTTGCTTGAATTGTGTTAAGATTGCTTGACTTGTCCAAAGTTGCTAAAATCTGTCCAGAACTAAAATTGGGAAAAGGATAGGCTTTTATTTAGTCAAGTAGTCTAATCACCCCCCCCCCCCCTCTAAGCATACTTTTGATCCTACAAGTGGTATCAGAGCTTTGGTCTCCATTTGCTTTGATTTCCATAGCTTTTGGTTGTCATAGTCTTGGTTTCACAACCTAGGAGAGTATGGCGTCTAGCGAGGGAAATTACCATCGTAGAGGTCCTTACTTTGATTGTACTAATTTTGCTAGTTGGAAGCATAAGATGAAAATGCATACTCTTGGACATAACCCCTCCGTATGGGCTATTGTGTGTATTGGTTTCCAAGGTGAATTCTTCGATGGGAGAGAACCGAACCGTGAAGCTACCGCGGAAGAGTTGAAGATGCTGCAATACAATGCTCAAGCTTGTGATATCCTCTTCAATGGATTGTGCCCCGAAGAATTCAACAAAATCAGCCATCTTGAGAATGCAAAGGAAATTTGGGATACTTTGATTAATATGCACGAAGGTACCGACTCCGTCAAGGAATCCAAGTTGGATGTGCTTCAAAGTCAGCTCGACAAGTTCAAAACGAAGGATGGTGAAGGTGTCGCTGAAATGTACTCTAGGCTTGCTCTTATCACAAATGAGATCGCCGGCTTAGGAAGTGAAGAAATGACCGACAAATTCATCATCAAGAAGATCCTAAGAGCTTTGGATGGAAAATATGATACCATATGCACATTGATCCAAATGTTGCCCAATTACAAAGATCTCAAGCCAACGGAACTCATTGGAAGAATTGTTGCTCATGAGATGTCACTCAAGGATAAGGAGGAGCTCCATAACAAGTCAAGTGGTGCTTACAAAGCCTCATGTGAAGCTCCCACATCATCAAGTGAGAAACAAACCTTCAATGAATAATTGAGCCTAATGGTGAAAAACTTCAACAAGTTCTACAAGAGTAGAAGCAAATAGAGAAGTTCCAAGTCAAGGTACTATAATGACAAAAGATCTTCTAGTCGAGAGCGAAACTGCTACAATTGTGGAAGACCCGGACACTATTCCAATGAGTGTACGGCACCCTACAAAAGAAGAGAAGATTCTCCAAAAAGAAGAAGTAGAAGAGAAGAATCACCACCAAGAGAGAGAAGGAGTAGAGATGATCGTTATGAGCGAAGAACATCCCAGACAAGTAAAGATTCGGAAAGGAAGGACAAGTCATCAAGGAGCTACACAAAATAAAGACATCAAGCTCATGTTGGTGAATGGGTATCCGGCTCTGACTCCGACAATCACTCCGAGAGAAGCTATCACTCCGACTCCGAATATACTCAAGATGAAGGTGTTGCCGGTCTAGCACTTGTGTCAACCAACTCCTATGACATATTTGATTCACCAAATGAAGGACTTGGAAGATGCTTCATGGCTAGAGGCCCAAAGGTATCACACCCCGAGTATGTTGATTTCAATAGTGATGAAGATGACTTGTTAGGTGATGATGATTTACTTGTTGACAACTCTAGTGATGAATACTATGATGAAACGTCAATTAATCATGCTAATCAAGATAAAACGAATGAAAATGATAAGGAGAAGATTGAGTTTCTAACTAAAGAACTAAACACTCTTAAGTTAGCTCATGAAACTATCTTAGGAGATCATCGAGAACTTTTAAGGACTCATGAGAAATTACGTTTTGAATAGCTCAACCTTGAGCAAGAGCATGAGTTCTTAAAGGAAATCAATGATGATCTTCGCAAGAAAAGTTGTTCTTACATTGCCAAGCGTTTACTCTTATCCACTTACATGCCTCAAGTCAAGTCTAGTAACAAGAACAAGAAAGATTCTTCCTCTAGTAGTAACAATAATCATGCTAAATCCAATGTTGTTGCTTCTAGTAGTTCTCTTGATTCCACTAATGATTCTCTTAGCCAAGCTACACTTGAGCAAGAAAATAGCTTATTGAAGGGAATTATAGAGAAAGGTGTTTACAAGAGCCTTGCCAGGAGTAAGCAATTCGAGAAAATTGTACGCAAGCAGGAAGACACCGGAAGAACCAAGGTGTTGGTTTTGAATGAAAGTTCAATGCCAATGGAGTTGAGTGGGAAGAAGATCAATACCCCAAGACAAAGTGTGTTCCTCAACGAGAGAAGTATGATCCTACTTCCTTCAAGGGGACACAAGCTCAAGATGATCTTCCACCACAAGACCACAAGCAAAAAGGCAAGGATAAGCTTCAAAAGGAAATTGATGCATTTGAAGAAGCACCTAAGGCCTTGGTCAAGTGGGTTCCCAAGACTACATCAAGTTCTACTTCATCAAGTACGACTACAACTCCAAGGATTCCCATCAAGATGATGTGGATCCCGAAGAAGAAGAACTAGAGAGTTCTTGAGGGTGACTCCACCAACATACTTCACTCTTATCATTTTGGCATGAACAAGTGCAATCAACTTCCACATCTTGCACTAGTTCAAGGAGTCACAAACCCTCTTGTTGGTAAGACAAGGGAAAAGGTAACCTAATGCTTTCATAGACATCATCTTGTGTGTGCATCACTTTTTTCTATGGATATGCTTGTTTGTTCCTTGTGGTACTAACCCGTGTAGGTATTGAAAGTGCAACTCACTCCAAAGGATTGCTCCAAATGATCTACATCAACATTGAGCATCCACATCTTGAACACCTACATGAAGTCATCATCGACAAAACCCAAGGTTAGTTCATCCCTCTTAGGGGGGATCTCACATCTAGGGGGAGCTTTACTCTAAGAATTGAGCTAAAGCAACTCTAATGGTGTGAACACAACAACGCTTTATGTAAAAGTGGTAACCCCACTTGTGCTTAAACGATGAGTATGACCTATGATCAAATGTTATCATTTGACTCCTAAGTCAATATACTCATATATAGATGACCTAGTCATCGCAAATTGCTTGATAAATGCTAGAATTGGTTGTGCATGCTTTGCCACATATTTCATTTGCCATTTTATTGTGTGAGCATGTTGGTTGCATAGTTTACTCATTCGAGGACATCCACTTGTTGTTTTGATTGTTTGGTTCCTTTTTCTTTTGCCAAGTAGATGGACAAGAATGCCTAAGAACCTTCTCTAGCTATTTATGCTTTTTTCGTCTCAAACTCTATTCATGCTACATCACAAAGTTTGATCAAGTCAGATTTGAACCACTCTGTGTGAGGAGCACTCGGAGTCCCCGATTCGTCATAGACTTAAACTTCCAAAACTTCTTTGTGCATTTCGGTCTGACAGATTCATCCATTTTGGTCATACCGAGATCACTAAGTCGATCTAGGTTTTCAATCTTGGTGCAACCAATTTGAACTTTTCGGTCACACCGAGTTTCAGTAACTGCTTGCAGTTATGAATCTCGGTGCCACCGAGTTGTTCCACTCGGTCACACCGACAGGGTCAGGCTATATATATCCCCGGGCCAAAATTTGGAAAAATTTCCGAATCCCTTCGCCCACGCTCAGCCTGCTCTGCCTCCCTGGGTCTCCGGATCGTCCTCCTCATCGCCAGCTCCCTCCTGCCGCTGGTCTCCACCGCCGTCAACGGGAATCGTCTCCGCCGTTGCCGCCGTAGCAAGTCCATCGCCGCACTAGGGTATGGACTTGATCATTGTGCTAATCCCTCTCCGATTCTTAGCACATTGTTGTGCCATGTATCTTGCCACGATTGAGATCACTCTATCCAGCGAAATCACTCCGTAGTTTAGTCATGGATTGAAAATTTAGGGTTAGGTTTCCCCCGAAATCATCTCGGACCAACCGAGTTGTTGAAATCGGTTCCACCGATTTGGCTAAGGCCATTGCACATGTGATTCTTGGTCTAACCGAGAATTGCAAATTGGTGTGACCGAGTTCACTACTTTGTGAAACCCTAGCAGTCTCGGTGCCACCGAACTGTGACTCGATCTGACCGAGTTCACTAGTTTAGGTTCCAAAAGCTGCTTCGGTATCACCGAGTTTTCAAATCGGTAGATCCGAAATACTTTCTGTGGAAAACTAAGACTAAGTTTTTAACTCATTCTTTTGCAAAAACCTCTGTACTTTGTGATGCTTATCCAATCTACCTCATCCATAATCTATTCACAGGGTCTACTGTCAATGTTTGCATCATGTCATATCAAAGTGACAGCCAGAACAAGTCTGAGGAGCAAGTCAACATGAGTGAGGGCACTAGTCCCTCTAGCAGCTTTGATGAGGGAAGCAGGAGTACACCCAACAACTTGCCTAAGGCAGCCACCAGGACTAGGAAGAAGAGAACCTCAGATTCTGAGGATGAGGACTATGTGGCTGTTGAGGAATAGGCCACCTCAAAGAAGAAAGTTCTGAAAAAGGAATATGGCATAGCTGCTACCACTAAGCCAGGAATGAAGCAAAAGGTTCCTGCCAAGAGAGTGCCTATGTCAAAGGCCAGAGCATCCACTGCTGAAACCTCCAAGCCATCAGAAAAGGCAGTTGGAGAAGGCAAGAAAAGGAAATAAAGGGTCAAGAATACCACTACCAGAGTGCTTGGCAGATCTTCAATAATGAGAGATTCTGAAGAAGAGGAAGAGGAAGAGGATGCAACACCAGCACCCAAAGCTCAAAAGCTTATGGGAGATGCTATAATGGCAGGGGCTGCTCCATCTAAGCCTAAGACTTCTCCTAAGACTGTTGCTTCATCTCCAAAGCCAAAACCCAAGAGGGGCACTAGGAACATCCCTGCTGAGGAGAAGAACAAGGCCCCAGTGCCTCAAGCTGCTGAAGAAGATGATGACTCTGTCGTTTTGAGGTAGTTGAAGCCCAAAATTCCAGATCACGATGATGCTCACCCAGTTGCAGAGAACATGAAAATCAGGAAAGATTCAGATTTAAGGCTATGGAGAGAGTCTGATCCATATGCCACCAGGAGAAGGACTATTGTGGACTACACGTTCCATACAAAGGAAAGGCGGGACTTCTATGAGACTATTTTACTTGACAAGAAGCCCGTAGTGTGTGACATGAGATGGGTTGATTGGAAATTCATTGAGGAAAATGAGGATCACTTCCCTGGTGTATATGACAGCTTCAAGTCATGTGGAGTCAATAAGTTTGTGGCTCAGAAGCTCACAAAGTGGAATGATGAGCTTATTATGCAGTTCTACTCCACAGCTCATTTCTACCCAGATGGCAGGATTGTCTGGATGTCTGAAGGTACTAGGTACCAGTCAACGGTTGCAGAATGCGCAAAACTGATCAATGCTCCTGAGGAGAATGGAGATGACTTGGATCTCTATGCCAAGAAGAAGAAGGATCACAACACCATGGCACATATGTACAAAGAGATCCCAAATGTTGCTCTTGAGACACAAAAGTTTGGATCAGTACATTACCTTCTGTCAGGCTTGCCAACCATCAACTGGATCCTCAGGCACACTCTCTTGCCAAAGTCAGGTGATCACAAGATGATCAGAGGCCATGCAATTAACCTGCTTCACATATTTGATGTGCCCCAAAATTCAAAGTCATGAGCCTAATTGTGGAAACCATTAAGAGAATAGCTGCAGATCAGAAGAGAAGTTGTGGGTATGCCCCACAGATCTAGGAGCTAATCAACTCCAAGATGGACACTGGCACATATCTCTTGGACAAGGAACACATGCCCATCTACCCAGACTTTGAGGACAACACTGTGGTGATGGATGAAAATGAACCATCTTCTGTGCAAGCACAAGCAAAGAGGGAGAAGGCAAGGGTTGAAAAGGCTGCAAAGATGCCAACCACTGATGAGGCATCTCAGTATCTTCTGAAGAGCAAGCAAGATCAGCTTGGCTACTTGATTGCCTCCACTCTGAGGATTGAGAAGGGATTGGCCACCCTGACTCAAAACCAGGAGAGCTTGGAGAGGATCATGGACCAGAAGTTCTATGACTTAGATGTGAAGGTCACTGAGATCCAGTCAGTTGTTGAGCATCTTCAGGATGAAGTGTAGGAGAAGAAGGGCAAGTCTACCACTGATGCTTTTGCTAGAGTGCCCAGAGGACAGAGATCTGATGTAGTGCCTATTACAGACACCAGAGCAACTTCATCTGCACCAGCTACAGCTTCAGTGCCACCAGCTCCAGCACCCACTCCACCAGCTCCATCTACATCAACCGATGCTTTCGTCCTTGGCGTGCTATCTACACAACCACCTGAAGACCAAGCCTGAGAGTCGATCTAGCACTATGCATTTTTATGAACTTTTTGGTAACTTGTTGCCAAAGGGGGAGAAAATGTATAGATCATAGGCTTCGAGAGATAGTGTTGCTTTTTATTCTCTCTTATTGTTTGGCGGTTGAACTTTATTTATTTGCTTGTTTGAGATACTTTATGCTTGTGTGTGATACTTGGATGATCATGTGTTTGATCATTTGCTACCTTAATGCTTGTTGGATGACATTATCCTTTTATATCCCCATATATGATCATTCACTTTGCTTGGTGATGAGTGCATGTATTTAATCATTATCATTTTGAGCGCTCCACCAAGATGTATGTGACGTGGAAGAGTAACCCATGATCCTAACTCATTATGCATTTGCAGTCCAAAGCAAATCTTAAACTATGCACAAATTTAGGGGGAGCTCTTGCTTTTCACATACTTCTCAAAGCGACTATGTTTTTCACTCTTGTTATCATTTGTCGAAGCTTTGATCTATATGTTGTCATCAATTACCAAAAAGGGGGAGATTGAAAGTGCAACTATGCCTAGGTGGTTTTGGTAATTCCTAACAACATATAGCTCATTGAGCTAATGCCATTTCAAGATTAATATCTCAGGAAACCTCAATGTTTGAAATTGCATGGATGAGAAAAGTGGACCCCTCAAAATGATAAGGACAAAAGGATTGGCTCAAGACTCTACATTTTCTATATTAGTGATCCAAGATCACATTGAGTCTATAGGAAAAGCCAATACTATCAAGGAGGGATGAGGTGTTACTTAATGAGGCTCTTGCTCAAAGTGCTTAGTGATATGCTCCAAAGCCCTCAACTACTTTCTCACATCCACATATGACCTAAACCAAAAGTCAAACTCGGCCCCACCGATTATTTCTATCAGGCGCCACCGAGTTCAAATGTCATAGCCACTGCCACAAACCCTAGGCAAATCGGTCTCACCGATAGGGATCTCGCTCTCACCGAGATGGGATTGTAATCTCTCTGTTTCCCTTCGTAACATTTTGGTCCCACCGAGATGAGCGATCGGTCCCACCGAGATTGCAATGTAAACTCTCTGTTTCCCTTTTGTAACATTTCGGTCTCACCAAAATGAGCGAATTAGTCCCACCAAGTTTACCTGACCAACTCTCTAGTTAGCTTATTACCAAAATCGGTCTCACGGATTTTGTGTAATCGGTCTCACTGAGATTACATTATGCCCTAACCCTAACCATATCGGTCCTACCGAGTTGCATGTCGGTCCCACCGAAAACCCTAACGGTCACTAGCTTTGCTGAATCGGTCCGACCGAGTTTATCAATTTGGTCCCACCGAGATTCGCAAGTTGTGTATAACGGTTAGATTTTGTGTGGAGGCTATATATACCCCTCCACCACCTCTTCATTCATGGAGAGAGCCATCAGAACGAACATACACTTCAAACTTACCTTTTTCTGAGAGAGAACCACCTACACTTGTGTTGAGGCCAAGTTATTCCATTCTTACCATATAAATATTGATCTCTAGCCTTCCCCAAGTTGCTTTCCACTCAAATCTTCTTTCCACCAAATCCATATCCTGTGAGAGAGAGTTGAGTGTTGGGGAGACTATCATTTGAAGCACAAGAGCAAGGAGTTCATCGTCAACACACCATTTGTTACTTCTTGGAGAGTGGTGTCTCCTAGATTGGCTAGGTGTTACTTGGGAGCCTCCAACAAGATTGTGGAGTTGAACCAAGGAGTTTGTAAGGGCAAGGAGATCGCCTACTTCGTGAAGATCTACCGCTGGTGAGGCAAGTCCTTTGTGGGCAATGGCCATGGTGAGATAGACAAGGTTGCTTCTCCGTGGACCCTTCGTGGGTGGAGCCCTCCGTGGACTCGTGTAGCCGTTACCCTTCGTGGGTTGAAGTCCCCATCAACGTGGATCTATGATAGCACCACCTATCGGAACCACGACAAAACATCCGTGTCTCCGATTGCGTTTGAATCTTCCAAACCCCTCCCTTTACATGCTTACAAGTTGCATGCTTTACTTTTCGCTGCTTATATACTCTTTGCATGCTTGCTTGAATTGTGTTAAGATTCTTTACTTGTCCAAAGTTGCTAAAATCTGTCAAGAACTAAAATTGGGAAAAGGATAAGTTTTTATTTGGTCAAGTAGTCTAATCACCCCCCCCCCCCCCCCCTCTAGACATACTTTCGATCCTACAGAGGGGCAAGGGGAAACAATAAACTTGACTTCCACATCCTTATCTAGCAGGATTTCTGCCAATGAAAACAAGACAACATACGCATAAATGGAAGAAAGAGAGAAACAAAAAGATTAATAGAAAACTATGGGCTGAACAAAGATCATCGGGACCAGAACATATTGAAATACACATAGGTGCCTAACTTGTAGTGGAATGCATATATAACATTTGGTGTATTTGTGTAAACCATGTAATTGAACTTTAGAACGGCCGTTTGAAACTGAGTGCCAGTAGCTAACTATTGTTAGTTGCTCTTATCAAATTGGTCCATAACTATACGTCCACAAAAATAGCACTGCCGACCTATAGCCATACCGCTGGATTAGAGTTAAAAACAAGTATTGATGCAATTATGTTTCAAGTAACACAATTACTTTATGAAATGCGTATTTGCATTCATGGTGAAGAAAACAAAAGGATGAGCCATTTACCTAGGGTTTGTGGCATCGATGGAGCAAAATGTGTCTATGTTGAATGCCCCATCTAAGGTCAGTAGTGAAACTCAAGCACAACATGTGATATCTATGACAAGAAATTAATGATATCTATTTTAATCCAACCAAGATGAAGCCCCCTCTCATTACGTCACATGGTGATCCACTGAAAGTGCAACTATCCCTGGGTGGTTTTGGTAATTCCTAACATATAGCTCATTGAGCTAACATTATTCCAAGATTAATATTTCAGGAAAAGCTCAATGAATGGCATGGCATGGATGAGGAAAGTGGATCCCTCAAAATTCTAAGGACAAAAAGTTTGGCTCAAGCATGAAGCTCAAGACTCTACATTTTATATTTTAGTGATCCAAGATCACATTGAGTCTATAGGAAAAGCCAATACTATCAAGGAGGGATGAGGTGTTGCTTAATGGCTTGCTTGCTCAAAGTGCTTAGTGATATGCTCCAAAATCCTCAACTACCTTCCCACATCCACATATGACCTAAACCAAAAGTCAAACTCAGCCCCACCGATTCTTTCTATCCGGCACCACTGAGTTTCAAATGTCATAGCCACTGCCACAAACCCTAGGCAAATCAGTCTCACTGATAGGGACCTCGGTCTCACCGAGATGGGATTGTAATCTCTCTGTTTCCCTTCGTAACGTTTCGGTCTTACCGAGATGAGCGATCGGTCCCACCGAGATTTCAATGTAAACTCTCTGTTTCCCTTTTGTAACATTTCGGTCTCACTGAGATGAGTGAATCTGTCACATCCCTAGCTTCTGGCATTGCACTAGGGTAACTTCATGTGTGCATCATGTTTAAACTTTGAAAGATACTTGAAATGGGGATTGCCTAAACCCTAGCATTAAAGTAATTCACTAGGTTCAACCAAAATATTTCGAGTAAATCCAAATGGCTTTAAAAAATGTTCATCATTCTTGGAAAAAAGCTGGAAACAATAACCAGAGGTGATGCACATTTTTGCATGACATATTTGGGCTCTGGATTGAATCATACTCTATTTGCATTTGGGCATTTAAATGCTATTAAATATTTTAAATGCTCAAATAATCATAAACTAAAATGTTTACTCTAGGATATATTCCCAACAGTGATCATGAGTAGTTTCATGATTTTTGGAAGTGTCTAAGTATTTTTAATAAAGCGCTAAAGACTACAGAATAATAGAAAACAAAATTAAAAACAGAAACAGAGAGAGAGAGAGAGAGAGAGAGAGTTACCTAGACTTACCTGCCCACCACTGCCTCCTTCCCTGATGTCTTCCTCGTCTGCCAGAAGGATGGGTGGGTGCCCGACGTGCGCGCACCGCAGTGCGGCCACCTCCACCCTACCTGGCTGTCCCCTCGTCGCTCTGGACCCTCCCCGCGACGCCACGCAACCTCCCAGACCCCCTCGAGCTCTCTCTCGTGCCTCTCCCCTCCTCTGGTCCTCTATCCCTCTCGCGCCCGAGCACCACCGTCGCTGCCGCTCGCTGCCCCCGTGGCCACCGAGCTCCCCTCGCCTCTCTGAGCAGTCCACGGGCTCCGCCTCCATCTCCCGCGTCTCTCAGTCAGATCGCACGACGCCGGACACATTGCCTCGCCCTCTACCCCGCCATCTTCGTCATCTCTGCTCCAAGATCGCCGGCGGCCACACGACCTCATCATCCCCTCCCCGAGCTCGCCGAGGCCACCATAGCAACCGCCGTGAGCTCCTCTCTCTTCCCTCCCTAACCCCGCTGCTCCTCTCGCCCTCTAGTTGCGACTCCCACCGTGGCCAAATCCTGCCGCCGCCTAGGCTCATTGCCGGAGTTGCTCCGGCAACTTTTTAGTCGTGCCAGCGTGTCCAAAGGGTTTGTGGGCACGCGTATGTATCGTAGGCATCAAGAACCAGTCAATTTGCACACCGCAGCGATGAATCAGTCGTCACCCGAACTCCGGCCGCCGCCTTTGAGCTCGCCGCGGTCGTCTCCAGCCGCCCCAACACCTGCCACCACCACCATTGGACGCGCTGCTTTGTGGGCGTTCCCTCGAGCCCAACCCCGCCTCCTCCCATCGCCTGAATCGCCGGGATGAGCGACGCCGCCGCGCTCCGGTTATCGCCGGAGTTAATCCGGTGACGTGGTAGATTAGTTAGGGTTAATGACGCAGTTAGTTAGTACTTAGTGACACTGACAGCCGGGCCTCGCGGCCTAATTAGAATTGGTTTAGTTACTTCTTAGGATTAACTAACCACACTGGCCCCACATATCAGTTTTGACCATGCGGATGTGGCCGTTGACTGGGCCCACCTGTCAGCGACACAAATGACACTGTGTCACTGAGGTGTGGACCCCACACATCAGATTCGACCTGGACGGTGCCTGTTGACCTGCTGAGGTTAGCATGACACAATGCTGACGCAGTAAATGATTTTCCGGATTTTAAATAATTCAGAAAATTCCAGAAAATAGTTAAAACTTCAAAAAATCATAGAAATTAATCTATAACTCCAGATGAAATAATTTATATATGAAAAATTACCAGAAAAATCCAATCTATGCATTTATGCTGTTTTCATGCATGTTAGAACACATCAACCTTGCTGTTTAGGTGAAACAAGTTAATGCACTAATATGACCTCTTATTTTGGGTTTGCATTTGAATCCTTGATTCAAATGAACTCAAACCAATCTGTTCTAAGTTGCATTAGCCAAAACACACTCATTTTGCCATGTCATGAGCATGCATCATATTGTTGCATTGCATTGATTGTGTTTCTTCCTTGTTTGCCGGTATTGTCCCCTCTCAGTAAACGTGGTTCCGACGATGAGTTCGATGACACCGATGAAGAGCTATTACTATCTTCAGAAGTTCCAGGCAAGCAAAACCCCCTTGTTCATTCTGATACAATCCCACTCTCTCGCTCCTGCTCTCTTTTACTGCATTAGGACAACAACGACTCAACTGTTACTTGATGCGGTAGTTGAACCCTTATCCTCTGCATGACCTGTCATTGCCACAGTAAATAGATGAAACCCACTAGCATAAGTAGGAGTTGTTTGAGCCCTGATGTGCCTACTCATTCATGCTTGTTTGTCATGCCTGTTATTGCTTAGAGTTGTGTCAGGTCTGATTCATCGGGGATGAACTGGAACAGTGATGAACATGTCCTACTGTGTGTGAGCTAAGTGTGTGAACCCGATTTGGTAAAGGTAGCAGTGAGAGGCCATGTAGGAGTACATGGTGGGTTGTCTCATTGAAACCGTTCTTAGGAACTGAGTTCTGTGTTTGTGATCCATGACCAGCTACTACCATGCATTGGGCCCAAAACCAATGGACCCTCTCGACTTATTAACTGCCCTTGTCCTCTGTCCAGGAGTTGCAACTAGTTTCTGGTGTTTGTAGGATATCTGTTGGCAGCCGTGCATAGTGCTGACCCTAGGGGTGGGCTATGATGCGGTAGATACACCATGGCATGGTGTACTGGGCGCCCATTTGGTGTCTCGGGAACCCTGCACACATTGTTTGGGGCTGTGAGCGAAACTCCTGCCGGATCTCCTCGCGGATGGAACCCGAATAGGCGATAAACCTGGACTAGAGACTCGTGTGGTTAGTCAGGTCGTGGCCGACTCCCTCGCCAGGCTTCCGCTTGAAGGTTGCCGAGATACACGACGTGTACATGGTGGTAAGTGGCGAGAGCATGTGTGAAGAAGTACACCCCTGCAGGGTTATAAATGATCTATTCGAATAGCCGTGTCCGCGGTAAAGGACTTCTGGGTTGCCTATAACAGTTCATAGACAAGTGAAAGTGGATACTCTAAAACTCGCAAGATAAGTGTAGTGCTATGGATGACCTTCTCGTAGGGATACGGGAGCGGATCCATAGTGGTGTATTGAATGGTGAATATGTGGACTCGTGTGCGCCACCTCAAAAGAGTTGCTTGCAGTCGTAGTTCAGGTTAGCCACTAAGTCAAAGCTGGCTTGCTGCAGTTAAACTCCACCACCCCCCCCCCCCTTGTTAATATCGATGCATATGTAGCTAGTTCTAATGTAAGTCTTGCTGAGTACCTTCGTACTCACGTTTTCTTAATTTATGTTTTGCAAAGAGATTTCAGTCTCGCTAGTAGTTCCGCATGGACTTCGACGTTTAGCCTGATACCTCAGCTACGATCTTGTGCCCTCGGCAGGATCTGGTAGATAGTCAGGCTTCTTAGCCTTTTCCATTTGTAGATGTCTGTACTCAGACATGTTAAGCTTCCGCATGTGCTTGTATTGTATGCTATGATTGTTGGGTCATGAGACCCATGTTTGTAATATCTCGCTCCTCAGAGCCTAATGAATAAATACTTGAGTTGTAGAGTTATGTTGTGATGCCATGTTGTATTTACACATATCGAGCATATTGTGTGTATGATTGAAATGCTTGGTATGTGTGGGATTCGACAATCTAGTTGTTTATCCTTGGCAGCCTCTCTTATGGGGAAATGTAGTCTAGTGCTTCCATGAGCCATAGTAGTCCGCTACAGCCCGGTTCACCGGAGTCCTGTTTGCCCAGCACTACTGCTCAGGACACTTGACTGGCCGGCATGTGTTTCACTTCGTTCCTATGTTTGTCCCTTCGGGGAAATGTCACGCGGTGACATCCGGAGTCCTGCCTAGCCTGCTACAGCCCGGGTTCCCAGAGTCCTGTTAGCCCAGTGCTACAGCCCAGATTCACACGCTGCTGACCGACATGCTCGTTGTGTTTCATGTATGCCTATCCCCATAGGTTAGTGCCGCTTTGGGTTCACGACTAGCCATGTCGGCTCGGGTTCTTTGTCATATGGATGCTAGCGACACTATCATATACATGAGCCAAAAGGCGCAAACGGTCCCAGGCCATGGTAAGGCGACACCCGTGGGAATACCGTGCGTGAGGCCGCAAAGTGATATGAGGTGTTACCGGCTAGATCGATGTGACTTGGAATCGGGGTCCTGACAGCTTTGGTATCAGAGCCTGACTGCCTGTAGGATTACCAAGCCAAAATGGTCGAAGTTGTGTCTAGAAATGCTTTAGTTATGTAAGGGAATTGATTGTGTAAGGGAACGTAAGGCTCTTTCTACTCTTTATACCCTATGCCTTCTGATCTGAGTCACCCTCTTCTTTTCTGCAGGGGTTAAGAACTAGGCTTCTCTTCTATCTCTCAGGATGACGTGTTACTAAACCGTAGTTGCCTAGGATTGTTGAGTTCAAGCCTCAGTTCAGTTCCTACTACTTCCATATGTCATAGCTCGCCTTAGAACTTTGATATGATGTTGTTGAGTGGTTATGCCACCATTTTGCAGGATGTCTCAAATATTTTTGAGCATTTACAGCCGTTATGCTGTCCGAGTCATCCCAGGTTTCTAGATAATCTGATGCATTTGCAATCCTTTCTTTCCATTCCTGATGTCCTTTATGGTCAGAATAAGCACACTAACCAGTGCATTGAGGTAATTTATTGTCTCGACATATATGTTGGAGCAATTATTATGACCGTAGGTGTTTTAGGGAGTCACCTAGTAATCTAGAAATGCTTTGTATCCCCAGTGTGATGATTCTGGCCGCCATTCTCGAAAGCATTCCGCGATGCCATTTAGTAGTAGGTATTCTACTCCTGGGTTCTTGACCCAAGATCCACTCTACTTACCTCGTGTTGATAGTGTTGCTCGTACCTTTAGGATATTAGTAATATTTGTGATAGTCTTCGAGGTCCGTGGTATATCATTCTTCCAAATACCATGAATCATCATTGGCAAAAATTCGTTTGAATCAAAAGATCACAACCAGAGTGCTCTTAATGAGTTCTCCATTCTACATTGTGAATCTGCCAGTTCTACCTTTCTACATGGGTTATCCGGGAGAAATGTTGAGCTTTGCTCAACATACTAACCTATGTATCCATAACTCAGAAAGATATATGTTCCCTTGAGTTGTCCCTCTTCATTTGTATTCCAACCATCATCTATCAATTGATAGTCAGGAGTAATTGTGCATCCGTGTTATCGATGCTTATTATTCCTGTGGTCCGTCAAGCCATTCTAGTTCAGAATGACTAGGAGAAACAAACTCCGGTACCTTATCCATTTCTAGGATTGGGTTAAAGTAGTTGTATTCCGCGGATCAAATGCAATCAAGCTTTGATTCTGTTCTACCCCGAAGTATTACCCACTTTTATGTCAGGAACGTCATGAGAATTGCGCCTTCTCTTATGAATTTTTGATGCAGCGATACTCTCGCCATCATCGTTCATTCCTCGGTCCCGTGTTGCCATAACCAGAATGCCGACAAGTGAACTGTGATGTGTGAAATCGGTACTCCTAGCAACCTCGTTGCTTGGTAGTTAATGGACAATATTCTCATTCTTAGCGTGTTGGTTATTGAATCATCATTCTAAGATTGATCGTGCTACCTAGTCCATTTTCCTGGTGCACTCTTCGATCAAGAGTTGGGACTGTGTCTATCCTTGCTTAGTTGATCATATCGTCTTGCCCTAACAAGCAAGATTGTTCTCGAGCTTAGTAACATATTGGTGGTTCGTGATTTTCCGAAGATCTTCTCGGAAGTATTACCTGGTTGTCACCTGACCAGTATGTTGAGTTCGTGATTAAATGGGTTTTCTTATAAATCACCCCTTCTCCAAGAATCTGTGTGGGATATCCCTGAGCTAGTTGGTTGAGCTAAACAACAACTTGGAGAGTTGGAAGATAAAGATTGTCTGACTTAGTTCATGTTAAGGGATATCTTTGTGTGTGTGTGTGTGTGTGTGTTGAAGAAAGATGATATCTCCATTGATTGGTCCTCGTGATTAGTTGTTGGATCTATTGCCTTGTCAAAACCTTGACTTGAGTATGGGCTATCGTCAAGTCAAATCAGAACCAATGATGTTCGTAATGTTGTCTTACTCGTGGTTGATCCCTCGAGCATACACCATTACATCTTTTGGTCTGACCAATGCTATCACCGTGTTCACATGATGGTGGAATGCCCAGTGATATGGAAATTCCAATGAGTTGTTGTTGAGTCCATCAGCAGCGTTTTGTCTCCTCCATGATTCGTGTTGAACATCCAGCTAGCATTGGAAACTTGTGTAAGCATTTTTCTTCATCCCCCGTTCATGAAGTATCTGCCTGGATGAAAGAAGTGACTTCCTCTGGTTCACGTGCAATCGATGCAAGTTGCCGTCGTGAATTCAAGAAAGTTTATTTTGCCTCCTTTAGGAATCATCCCAAGTTAGTCATGCATGTGCGAAGTGCCCTATGGTTTGATAGGTTGGCCGCCTCCATTCTATATGTGTTCCTAGCACACCAAGCCACTGATTGACTTGCTCAAGGATAAGAAGTTCATCGATAAGTGCACAAGGACTTCGATATCCTCGATGATGGTTCCCAACCTGAACTCGGTAGTGTTTTATTATAAGACTACTGTGTGGTCATGCTTGTCTGGGACAGCGTGTTCACATGTTGTAGCAAAACCTGCTCATGTTTTGGAGCTTGCTATCGTAGTTCATTCCCTGAGAATCTTGCAACGTCATATCGTTGGTTTGTGTTGCAACCCTTCTTTCCAGGCATGTTGTCTGAAATATCATGTTATCAACCAGAACTGAATCTCAGGCAGATATGATGGTTGGAACATTTCCAGCATTAGCATTTTGTTTCCAGCTTGCATGGCCATTGTGCCAGTTTCCCATGGAATGCCATTCTCAATTGCTGAATAAGGATCATCTTCAGAAGTGGACTTACCATGGGTCCCATCCATTTCCGGTGATAAGCAAAAATCATCAATTGCTTTGTCTTCAACAAGCTAGTCCACATCATCCATTCTAGTCAGGGTATGTCATTCTTTCGAACTTCTTCAAACGATTGCTCAAGATTTTCCCTAGGCTGGTATAGAGAATTTTATTGATCTCTAGATCAAAAGTAATTCTTTTTGCCACTTAAGGGATGATTCTACAGGTCACCCTCCTCCAAGATGTCTCATTTCGGTGTCTTGGAAACTCAACTCCTCACTACGTTGGCAACCGTTCACCACCCTTTTACATGTGGAATTTTTGCTCACCTAGTGATCCTTTGTCATGTGTTTCACTCCATCCCTCTGAATGTATGCTCCGTGTCTCAGCTCGAGAGATGTTTCAGCGTCTTGCTCCATGAGTTGATCCTAAGTTGTTCCATCTTCGATAAGATCGATCCTTCTAGAGATTTCCATTTCCTCTCATTTGTCATGTTAGTTGGAGTTCTCAGAGCAGGACATCGATACAATGATGGTGATCGAATCAACGTTCTTATTGAGTGCAACTTGGATCGAGAAGGTTGTGTTAGTTGCGTTCCCCTTTATCTTACCCTACGCTTGAATCTCGGGACGAGATTCTTGTTTAGTGGGGGTGAGTTGTCACATCCCTAGCATCTGGCATTGCACTAGGGTAACTTCATGTGTGCATCATGTTTAAACTTTGAAAGAAACTTGAAATGGGGATTGCCTAAACCCTAGCATTAAAGTAATTCACTAGGTTCAACCAAAATATTTCGAGTAAATCCAAATGTCTTTAAAAAATGTTCATCATTCTTGGAAAAAGCTGGAAACAGTAACCAGAGGTGATGCACATTTTTGCATGACATATTTGGGCTCTGGATTAAATCATACTCTATTTGCATTTGGGCATTTAAATGCTATTAAATATTTTAAATGCTCAAATAATCATAAACTAAAATGTTTACTGTAGGATATCTTCCCAACAGTGATCATGAGTAGTTTCATGATTTTTGGAAGTGTCTAAGTATTTTTAATAAAGCCCTAAAGACTACAGAATAATAGAAAACAAAATTAAAAAAAGAAACAGAGAGAGAGAGTTACCTGGACTTACCTCTGCAGCCCACCTGGCAGCCCAAGTGGCCGGCCCAGCCCACCACTGCCTCCTTCCCTGTCGTCTACCTCCTCTGCCAGAAGGACGGGCGCGTGCCTGACGCGCGCGCACCGCAGTGCGGCCACCTCCACCCTGCCTGGCTGCCCCCTCGTCGCTCTGGACCCTCCCCGCGACGCCACGCAACCTCCCAGACCCCCTCCAGCTCTCTCCTGTGCCTCTCCCCTACTCTGGTCCTCTATCCCTCTCGCGCCCGAGCACCACCGTCGCGGCCGCCCGCTGTCCCCGTGGCCACCGAGCTCCCCTCGCCTCTCTGAGCAGTCCACGGGCTCCTCCTCCATCTCCCGCGTCTCTCCGTCAGATCGCACGACGTCGGACACCCTGCCTCGCCCTCTACCCCGCCATCTTTGTCATCTCTGCTCCGAGATCGCCGATGGCCGCATGACCTCATCATCCCCTCCCCGAGCTCGCCGAGGCCACCGTAGCAACGGCCGTGAGCTCCTCTCTCTTCCCTCCCTAACCCCGCTGCTCCTCTCGCCCTCTAGCTGTGACTCCCACCGTGGCCAAATCCTGCCGCCGCCCAGGCTCATTGCCGGAGTTGCTCCGGCAACTTTTTAGTCATGCCAGCGTGTCCAAAGGGTTTGTGGGCATGCGTATGTATCGTAGGCATCAAGAACCAGTCAATTTGCACACCGCACCGATGAATCAGTCGTCACCCGAACTCCGGCCGTCGCCTTTGAGCTCGCTGCGGTCGTCTCCAGCCGCCCCAGCACCTGACACCACCACCATTTGACGCGCTACTTTGTGGGCGTTCCAACGAGCCCAACCCCGCCTCCTCCCGTCGCCGGAATCGCCGGGATGAGCGACGCCGCCGCGCTCCAGTTATCGCCGGAGTTAATCCGGTGACATGGTACATTAGTTAGGGTTAATGACGTAGTTAGTTAGTACTTAGTGACACTGACAGTCGGGCCCCGCGGCCTAATTAAACTTGGTTTAGTTACTTCTTAGGATTAACTAACCACAGTGGCCCCACGCGTCAGTTTTGACCATGCTGATGTGGTCGTTGACTGGGCCCACCTCTCAGTGACACAAATGACACTGTGTCACTGAGGTGTGGACCCCACACGTCAGATTTGACCTGGACGGTGCCTGTTGACCTGCTGAGGTCAACATGACGCAATGCTGACGCAGTAAATGATTTTCTGGATTTTAAATAATTCAGAAAATTCCAGAAAATAGTTAAAACTTCAAAAAATCATAGAAATTAATCTATAACTCCAAATGAAATAATTTATATATGAAAAATTATCGGAAAAATCCAATCTATCCATTTATGCTGTTTTCATGCATGTTAGAACACATCAACCTTGCTGTTTAGGTGAAACAAGTTAATGCACTAATATGACCTCTTATTTTGGGTTTGCATTTGAATCCTTGATTCAAATGAACTCAAACCAATCTGTTCTAAGTTGAATTAGCCAAAACACACTCATTTTGCCATGTCATGAGAAGGCATCATATTGTTGCATTGCATTGATTGTGTTTCTTACTTGTTTGCCGATATTGTCCCCTCTCAGTAAATGTGGTTCCGACGATGAGTTCGATGACACCGATGAAGAGCTATTACTATCTTTAGAAGTGCCAGGCAAGCAAAACCCCCTTGTTCATTCTGATACAATCCCACTCTCTCACTCCTGCTCTCTTTTACGGCATTAGGACAACAACGATTCAACTGTTACTTGTTGCGGTAGTTGAACCCTTATCCTCTGCATGACCTGTCATTGCCACAGTAAATAGATGAAACCCACTAGCATGAGTAGGAGTTGTTTGAGCCCTGATGTGCCTACTCATTCATGCTTGTTTGTCATGCCTGCTATTGCTTAGAGTTGTGTCAGGTCTGATTCATCGGGGATGAATTGGAACAGTGATGAACATGTCCTACTGTGTGTGAGCTAAGTGTGTGAACCCGATTTGGTAAAGGTAGCAGTGAGAGGCCATGTAGGAGTACATGGTGGGTTGTCTCATTGAAACCGTTTTTAGGAACTGAGTTCTGTGTTTGTGATCCATGACCAGCTACTACCACGCATTGGGCCCGAAACCAATGGACCCTCTCGACTTATTAACTGCCCTTGTCCTCTGTCCAGGAATTGCAACTAGTTTATGGTGTTTGTAGGATATGTGTTGGCGGCCGTGCATAGTGCTGACCCTAGGGGTGGGCTATGATGCGGTAGATACACCATGGCATGGTGTACTGGGCGCCCATTTGGTGTCTCGAGAACCCTGCACACATCGTTTGGGGCTATGAGCGAAACTCCGGCCAGATCTCCTCACGGATGGAACCCGAATAGGAGATAAACCTGGACTAGAGACTCGTGTGGTTAGTCAGGTCGTGGCCGACTCCCTCGCCAGGCTTCTGCTTGAAGGTTGCCGAGATACACGACGTGTACATGGTGGTAAGTGGCGAGAGCGTGTGTGAAGAAGTACACCCCTGTGGGGTTATAAATGATCTATTCGAATAGCCGTGTACGCGGTAAAGGACTTCTGGGTTGCCTATAACAGTTCATAGACAAGTGAAAGTGGATACTCTAAAACTCGCAAGATAAATGTGAGTGCTATGGATGGCATTCTCGTAGGGAGACGGGAGCGGATCCATAGTGGTGTATTGAATGGTGAATATGTGGACTCGTGTGTGCCACCTCAAAAGAGTTGCTTGCAGTCATACTTCAGGTTAGCCACTAAGTCAAAGCTGGCTTGCTGCAGTTAAACTCCACCCCCCCCCCCTTTGTTGATACCGATGCATATGTAGCTAGTTCTGATGTAAGTCTTGCTGAGTACCTTTGTACTCACGTTTGCTTAATTTATGTTTTGCAGAGATATTTCAGTCTCGCTAGTAGTTCCATGTGGACTTTGACGTTTAGCCTGATACCTCAGCTATGATCTTGTGCCCTCGGCAGGATCTGGTAGATAGTCAGGCTTCTTAGCCTTTTCCATTTGTAGCTGTCTGTACTCAGACATGTTAAGCTTCCGTGTGTGCTTGAATTGTATGCTATGATTGTTGGGTCATGAGACCCATGTTTATAATATCTCGCTCCTCGGAGCCTAACGAATAAATACTTGAGTTGTAGAGTTATGTTGTGATGCCATGTTGTATTTACACATATCGAGCATATTGTGTGTATGATTGAAATGCTTGGTATGTGTGGGATCCGACAATCTAGTTGTTTATGCTTGGCAGCCTCTCTTATGGGGAAATGTAGTCTAGTGCTTCCATGAGCCATAGTAGTCCGCTACAGCCTGGTTCACCGGAGTCCTATTAGCCCAGCACTACTGCTCAGGACACTTGACTGGACGGCATGTGTTTCACTTCGTTCCTGTGTCTGTCCCTTCGGGGAAATGTCATGCAGTGACATCCGGAGTCCTGCCTAGCCTGCTACAGCCCGGGTTCCCGGAGTCCTGTTAGCCCAGTGCTACAGCCCGGATTCACACGCTGCTGACCGGCATGCTCGATGTGATTCATGTATGCCTATCCCCATAGGTTAGTGCCGCTTTGGGTTCACGACTAGCCATGTCGGCCCGGGTTCTCTGTCATATGGATGCTAGCGACACTATCATATACGTGAGCCAAAAGGCGCAAACGGTCCTGGGCCATGGTAAGGCGACACCCGTGGGAATACCGTGCGTGAGGACGCAAAGTGATATGAGGTGTTACCGGCTAGATCGATGTGACCTGGAATCGGGGTCCTGACAGAATCGGTCCCACCGAGTTTACCTGACCAACTCTCTAGTTAGCTTATTACCAAAATCGGTCCCACTGAGTTTGTGTAATCGGTCACACCAAGATTACGTTATGCCCTAACCCTAACCATATCGGTCCTACCGAGTTGCATCTCAGTCCCACCAAAAATCCTAACGGTCACTAGGTTTGCTGAATCGGTCCGACCGAGTTTAACCATTCGATCCCACCAAGTTTGGCAAATTGTGTGTAACGGTTAGATTCTGTGTGGAGACTATATATACCCCTCCATCCACTCTTCTGTCGGCGTTCTGGGAACGGGGGTCCCCAGACTTGCCAGCCTGCGGCCTGCGGCGTGGCTCAAGTGGGGGCCCAGCATGGCCCATCTTCATCAACATGAGGCTCAAGACCCTCGCGAGGGACCAAGCCTCGCGAGGCGGACGACACAGTGCATCATCAGGCACAGCCTCATCAGGCTGCCTCGCGAGGAGGCGGAGAGTTCAAGGCGGGGTACCTCGTGAGGTGCCCATGACGCAAGCCATGACGACACGGGGCACCAGGCGGGTGCCAGCGCGCGCAGCGTCCCTCTTTCCTCTTTGGTGCAAAGGGAGCAAGCGTATTAGCGGAGTACCAAGGCATCAGGCAAAAGGTTGCCACTTCGGTGCAACGAGACCAGGACCAGGAGGACTACGAGACGGAGGTCACCATGGAGCCCAGCGCGGCGTCATCTCCAGAGCCTTTGGCAGGCGAAGACTGCTTTTGTCAGGATAGATGTACTCGTTGTCCCCCTTCAAATTAGCCCGCCATTGTTGGATCCCTTCCCGCTCAATATTTGGGGAGAGGACCAGGGCCTCTATAAATAGGACTAGCCACCCACATAGAAGGGGGTTCGGGGGGTTCGGTTCGTTCTGTTCGCAAGTAGAGAGAGAAAGAGAGAGAGGGAGTGGGTGACTGAGCTCTTCACAACAGTTCATCACCACAGCCAAGAACAGACCCTCGCGAGGCTGTTCTTCCTTGTATTGTTCATCCACACTAGCCCCAGGAGGCAATCCATCCACCACACACTGGAGTAGGGTATTACACCACATCGGTGGCCCGAACCAGTATAAATCTTGTGTCTTTCGTGCAGTTCTTTTAGTAGTTTAGATCCCCTCGAGACAGAGAGGTTGAAGGTGAGATTTCCGCGCGCACCCCTGTGTTCGAACCTTAAGGGTCTGCCGGAACCTGAAATCCGACATTTGGCGCGCCAGGTAGGGGTGCGCCGGAATTCGTCTTCCACCGCTCCGCTCTCCTCCGACCGTCGCATCCATGTCTGACGCACGTCGGGCCAACGCCGAGCGCCGGGCCGCCATTGCTTCTCGCGTCGCCCAGACGGCCCCCGTCGGTGGGCGTCCTCGTCATTCCCCGTCGCCCGCCGTCAACGCCGCCCCCGGCCCGGCGGGAGGCGAGCAGCAGGCATCGTCTCAGCACCCGTCCGTGCGGCAAGACGGCCGCACCGCCACTCCATCACTCGCTCCAGCCGGTTCTTCGTCCCGCGCGCTCCGCGCACCCTTGGAGGCTCGAGCTGCGCTCCTCGCGGCAAACGAGCTCCTGCGCTACCGTCCCGTCAACGACGTCTATGAAGAATGGCTCGACCGCGTCGCCGAGCTTGTCCGTGCCGCAGGGGGCTCTTCCGCGCCGTCCGTCCCTCTGCGCCGCACTCCGCCCCGCGCGGGCGACGAAGCTCCAGAGGCGCACCAGCCACCTCCCCTCCAAGAAGACGCCGTGGCTTCAAGGCGCTTGGTTCCTGGGTGGAACCCGCTCCGTCAGGCGCCAGCGCAACAAGAGCGAAGCTGCCAAGAAATCCCTTGCCCGCAGGGGGCTGCCAGGGCGCTCCCTGCTCCGGCACGCCGCGACCCTGCTCCAGCTCCGGCGCGTCAAGACCCCGCCCTGCTCCTGGTGGCAGCGCGTGGGGACCCTCAAGACCAAGCTCTCCACCAACCGAGGCCTTTCGTGGCCACCGCGGGCTGCCACGCCTACACCACTGAGCTGCGTAGCATCGCGTGGCCCGGCAAGTTCAAGCCCGACCTGCCTCCTCGCTACGACGGCACAACTGACCCCGCGGAGTTCCTCCAGCTCTATGAGCTGGGCATCGAGGCTGCCGGCGGGGATGAAAAGGTCATGGCGAACTGGTTCCCCATGGCGCTCAAGGAAGGAGCTCGAACCTGGCTCCTGAATCTGGCTCCAGGCACGATCTCCTCCTGGGACCAAATGCGCGCCCGCTTCATCGCCAACTTCCAAGGTACTCGCGACCGGCCGCCTGCCGTGAGCGACATGCGCCGCATCAAGCAACAACCCGGAGAGACCCTGCAAAAGTACATCCAGTGCTTTAGCAGCGCGCGCCTCAAGATCCCCAGGGTGTCGGAGGAGGCCATCATCTCCGCCTTCTCTGACGGCGTGCGTGATGTCAAGATGAAGGAGGAGCTGGCGATGCACGAAGACCTCTACACCTCCCTGGAGCTGTTCAACTTGGCGAACAAGTGCGCCAGGGCTGAGGAGGGGCGTCTCTCCCTCCTCGAGCTGCCTGCCGCGGACCCAGAAGAGAAGAAGCCCAAGGCCAAGGACGTGAAGCGCAAGGGGGCTGCCGTACTCGCGGCGGAACCAGACACCAAGCGGGGCAAGGATCTGCCTGAACCCTCCAGAGGCAGCCGGTACTGTGTGTACCATGACCTCCACACCCACAACACCAACGAATGTCAAGAGCTCCGCGCCGTGCGAGAAGGAAGGATCGGCCGTCGCCCTGACCGTGCTGACCGGGGCTACGGCCGAGGAGGAGGAAGAAACCCAGGGCGCTGGGAAGACCGCGGCCCGCGCCAGGGGTGGCGCGACCAGCCTCGCGAGGACCGCTGGCGGGACCTGCCTCGCGACGGGGACTGGAGAGACCAGCCTCGTGAGGACTGCCCTCATGGCAACGCAGGCCTAGCTCCGCTGCCGCCTCCACCAAGAAGGAACGAAGACCGCCATCAAGACGAGGGGGCTGGGGGCTTCCAGGAGCCGCGCGCGATCGCCTCCATCCTGGGCGGAGCTCAAGCCCCAGCCTCTCAACGTATCTTCAAGCTGTTTGCCCGCGAAGTGAATGCAGCTCTCCCCAAGCTCGAAGCAACGCGCCCCCTCAGGTGGTCGGCGTGCCCCATCACGTTCAGCTCGGCAGACCAGCTCAAGTGCGTAGCCACTACAGGAGTCCTCCCGATGCTCTGCTCCTCGGTCATCAGCAACGTGCAGGTCACCAAGACCCTCATCGATGGCGAGGCAGGGCTCAACATCATGTCCGTGGAAACATTCAACAACCTCCAAGTGCCCTATGACCAGCTTCAGCCAACCAGGCCTTTCTCCGGGATCACCGATGGTTCCACAATCCCGATCGGGCAGGTCCGCCTCCCTGTCACCTTTGGAGCCCGCAGTAACTACTGCACCGAGCTCATCGACTTCGACGTCGCCCACACCCGCCTGACGTACAACACCATCCTCGGGTACCCAGCGCTGGCCAAGTTCATGGCCGTGACCCACCACGGCTACGACGTCCTCAAGATGCCAGGAAGCGGCGGCGTCATCACGGTGCCCTGTGAAAAGAGAGATGCAGTGTGTTCCCTGGAGCGAGCCTTTCAGGCCGCGTCGCTAGAAGACCCAGATTGCGGAAGCAGGAGGCTTCCTGAGGCCACCCCCAAGAAGAAGAAGACGTCGTCAGGCTCAGCCCCTCGGGAGGCAGGCCCCTCAGGGCCCGTGACTTCTCAGGAGGGCCCTCCATCCATCGCATAGGAAAGCGCGCCCGGCGCCCTCCTCAGGCAGGGCTCGGGGGCTCTCACCTGGAGGGCCACCGACCTAGCCAGGGTCATGACGGAGGCGCTTGGGCACCATGTGGAGGCGTGCTTCGCAACACATTTCCCTCAGGAGGGAGCCAGGTGAGGAAGATCAGACCAGCAAGAGTTCGTTGACGAGGCAATTCAAGAGCTACAGGAGACAAGGATCATGAGAGGTTGCCGCCGCTTGCCAGCCGTGGCCCCACATCCACGCGAGGATGGCGGGTTGCGCGTCTGCGTTGATGTACCAGGGCTTAATCAGATCGGCACAACGGAGCGCCTCTGGCCCTCGCAAGTGGGGCGCTGCGGAGGTCCACCCCACAGCTATGTTCGCATGCCTTACGGCCTGCCGAGCATGGCTGCGGCGTACCAGCGCCTCATGAGGGGCATCGTGGAGGCTCAGGAAGACAGGCGTTCCGCGGCCTTGGAGGAGATGGAGGCAGCTCGCAAGGGGTCACCAGCACCTCCGGAGCCTCCCGAGGCCCCGGGGCCTGGGGGCTCGTGAGGATCGGCTTCCGCAGCCCGTCACGTCTGCTGCACCAACGCCACTACACCGACAACATCCTCAGGTGACATCTTTCAAGTTCTGTTCTCAGCTGGGAGCACCCTCCCAGGGTTGCATCACTCCCAGGCCGCGTGGGTCCGTCCCCGCGGCATGTATCTGCATTTACCTTTCCATCGTTAGTTTGCCTTGTTGGGGGCGCCCCTCGGGCTGCATCACCCCCAAGACGTTCGGGCCAGACCCAGCGGCGTGTATCCCCCTAGCGTTTATTTCCAACTATGCATTGCCTATCACGCTTAGCTGCATGGTGCCCGTCCGCGGCATCTTCTCTTCCCATGTCGGCCACTTGCACGTTAAAGGGGGGGTGCCTGAGCATCGCGACTCAGGGCTCTTACTGGCTCTCCAGCCCTCACCCTCTGGCCTTGTCCATGGCATCGCGACCTGGCATACCAGCGACGGCAGAGACAAGCTCGAGGGCCGGGACTCGAGGACGTAGAGTACCGGCATCTAACCAAATTTTGCAGGGACACATCTCAAGATACGGCCCAGTGCCGGGCGCAACCCACCCAGAGGTAGGGCCTCGGGAGTCCCGCGCTGGCTCACGGGTGCCCAGATACGCCTCGCCTACCCTAACCAGCAAGCTCTTGAGTGACTAACGATCGACTAATGGCCGCCGTGGCAACACCATCTTCTTTCTGTGATGACCCTGCAGGATCTCTGGAGGGAACCGCGCAAGCCGAGGCCCTCGCGAGGTTTCCTTCGCCCTCGCCCGCGCGAACCGCTTGCACGTTAAAGGGGGGGTGCCTGAGCATCACGACTCAGGGCTCTTACTGGCTCTCCAGCCCTCACCCTCTGGCCTTGTCCACGGCATCGCGACCTGGCATACCAGCGACGGCTGAGACAAGCTCGAGGGCCGGGACCCGAGGATGTAGAGCAGAAAGGGGAGCAGAGGTGGGGAAGAAGGGGCCTCGCGAGGACCTTGCCGAGCGTTTTCGCTCCTATCCACACACGGACCCAACGGCGCACCTGGAACGGCCCCTGATCCTCAAGATAAGTTACCACCCATGGCACTGGCTGCTGCAGCACTACCCCCGCACCTAAAGCGACTCCATACTAGCGATGTTGCTTCCCTTTCTCACTAAGTGATGGTTGCTTGGGCGCCAAAGGGGACCTCCTGAGCATCGCGACTCAGGGGCTCTTACCGGACCTCGGGTCGCTCACCTCCTGGCCTTGACCACGGCATCGCGACCTGGCATACCAGCGACGGCTGATGCCGCCTTGGGACTGGGACTTGTCGGTGTAGAGCACCAAGCCCTCGCGAGGTTCGAAAGGGAGTACTAAGCTACGACGGAATCAGCAACTCACACGAATCCATAGCAAAGGTCATATATTAACAAACGGGACTACAGACACCTTACAAGCCCCCATGGGGCGCATTTTGATTCCTCGCAGGGAACGGATCCTAGGGAGTGCTAACTACATGGGCTCCTGCAGAAGATGCCATCATCAACAGTGGGCCGTCAAGCACCGGCGCCAACTCCATCTAGATCAGGGTTGGCGACGGCCTGACGCGTTCGCCCTGCTCCTGGAGCGACGGCGACTCGGGGGCTCGTAGCTGTCGTCGCTCGTCTCCGGAGTCACGTAGCCTCCGCCGGAGCCGCTGGACCCTCGAGCGCCACTGCCAAGGGGGCGGTCGACGGGCCTAGCCCCCACCAGGGCGAGGTCCTGGTC
The DNA here is from genome assembly GCA_034509565.1 of Triticum monococcum. Lineage (NCBI taxonomy): Eukaryota > Viridiplantae > Streptophyta > Magnoliopsida > Poales > Poaceae > Triticum > Triticum monococcum. Next base: position 67,586,570 of record CM067843.1, on the reverse strand, counting down.
GCCTCTCCCGCGGCAGCACTCCAGCCGGCGCCCGATCGCGTCGAAGACCTTGAGGAACATCACCGCCGCGCCGTCATACTCCAGGTGGACCGTGAAGACGCCTCTTTCCCTGCAGACTCGGGCGATCTCCCTCCAGCCGCAGGACATGTAGACTGCGCCCGGGGCAGCAACGACGACCTCGGCCTCGGTCGTGGGGGCGCCGCAGTCGGCGTGCTGCAGCTGGAGCTCCATAGGCCCCCCTGGAAGAACCACGGAGGCGAAGAAGGGAGGAAGGCGGATCCAGGACTGAAGAGGAGTGACGACGTGGAGCACGAACTCATGGGAGGAGCCCTTGGCATGGACTCCAGGAGGAACCACCCACGCCTTCACAACCCGACGGCGCCGACGACGGCGCTGACCGCGGGGATCATCTTCAGCACCTCCGGGGCCCTCGACGTGGGCGTACAAAGTCAGCGGGAACCCCGGCGGAGCCCGCTCGCCCCGGGGCCTCGCCACCACCGGATCGTCCTCATCGTCCCGGCTGCAATGGGCGAGTCGCTTCTTCGGCGGGAGAGGGTCTGGCCCTTCTCGAGGCCTTTCCCTTCTCCGCCGTAGAGAATCGGCGAATCAGAGCCATCACACCAAGACGGAGCAAGAACTGAGACGAAGGAGAGAGCAAGAGGAGATGGACTTGACGGGCACGAGCAGTGCCGTACTTATAGCCGGCGAAGGCCAACCGCCGGTCTCCACGATCACAGGTAATCATAACACGTTCTGCATGCAGGGACTTGTCCAACTCGCACGATCACCAAGGCGTCGTGGGGAAGCGGAGGCGCCACGTCCAATCAACCGCCACGCGCGTCCAAGGCCGCAGGCTGTTGGGGCCCACGGCGCTTCGCCCTTGCCCTTTCGCCTCTCGGCACGGCCAAGTCCATGCGCGCCTTGGGCCCGGGGGCTACTTGTGACGCCCCCGATTTAATCGTACACTAATCATACACGCAAACGTGTACGATCATGATCAGGGACTCACGGGAAGATATCACAACACAACTCTACAAATAAAATAAGTCATACAAGCATCATATTACAAGCCAGGGGCCTCGAGGGCTCGAATATAAGAGCTCGATCATAGACGAGTCAGCGGAAGCAACAATATCTGAGTACAGACATAAGTTAAACAAGTTTGCCTTAAGAAGGCTAGCACAAACTGGGATACAGATCGAAAGAGGTGCAGGCCTCCTGCCTGGGATCCTCCTAAACTACTCCTGGTCGTCGTCAGCGGGCAGCACGTAGTAGTAGGCACCTCCGGTGTAGTAGGAGTCGTCGTCGATGGTGGCGTCTGGCTCCTGGGCTCCAACATCTGGTTGCGACAACCAGGTAGAGGGGATAGGGGAAAGGAAGGAGAAAGCAACCGTGAGTACTCATCCAAAGTACTCGCAAGCAAGGAGCTACACTACATATGTATGCATTGGTATCAACTGGAATAAGGCTATCATATGTGGACTGAACTGCAGAAAGCCAGAATAAGAGGGGGAAAACTAATCCTTTCGAAGACTACGCTTCTGGCAGCCTCCGTCTTGCAACATGTAGAAGAGAGTAGACTGAAGTCCTCCAAGTAGCATCGTATAGCATAATCCTAACCGATGATCCTCCCCTCGTCGCCCTGTGAGAGAGCGATCACCGGTTGTATCTGGCACTTGGAAGGGTGTGTTTTATTAAGTATCCGGTTCTAGTTGTCATAAGGTCAAGGTACAACTCCGGGTCATCCTTTTACCGAGGGACACGGCTATTCGAATAGATAAACTTCCCTGCAGGGGTGCACCACATACCCCAACACGCTCGATCCCATTTGGCCGGACACACTTTCCTGGGTCATGACCGGCCTCGGAAGATCAACACGTCGCAGCCCTACCTAGGCACAACAGAGAGGTCAGCACGCCGGTCTAAACCCTATGGCGCAGGGGTCTGGGCCCATCGCCCTTTGCACACCTGCACGTTGCGTACGCGGCCGGAAGCAGACCTAGCCTAGTGGCTTTCCAGTCCAATCCGGCGCGCGCCACTCAGTCGCTGACGTCACGAAGGCTTCGGCTGATACCACGACGCCGGGATACCCATAACTACTCCCGCGTAGATGGTTAGTGCGTATAGACCAAATGGCCAGACTCAGATCAAATACCCAGATCTCGTTAAGCGTGTTAAGTGTCCGCGAACGCCGAACAGGGCCAGGCCCACCTCTCTCCTAGGTGGTCGGAACCTGCCCTGTCGCTCCGCCACAAAGATCCACACAGAGGGCCGTCGGGGCAAAGGTCCTTTCAGCCCCCAATCCGTGAATCACTCGCGGGTACTCCTCGAGCCAACCCGACTTTGGTCACCACATGTATCATGTTTAAAGTATATGGTATATACCCGTGATCACCTCCCGAGTGATCACGGCCCAATAGTATAGCATGGCAGACGGACAAGAATGTAGGGCCACTGATGATAAACTAGCATCCTATACTAAGCATTAGGTTTGCAGGTAAAGGTAACAACAGTAGTAGCAAGGACAGGCTATGCATCAGTATAGGATTAACGAGAAGCAGTAACATGCTACACTACTCTAATGCAAGCAGTATAGAGAAGAGTAGGCGATATCTGGTGATCAAAGGGGGGGCTTGCCTGGTTGCTCTGGCAAGAGAGAGGGGTCGTCAACACCGTAGCCGTACTGGGTAGCAGCGGCGTCAGTCTCGGTGTCTATCGAGAGAAGAGGGGGGAGAAACAATAAATATTTAAGCAAGCATATGCATAGTGATGCATGACATGACAAGTAACGGCATTAGAGGTGCCCTAACGCCGTAATAGGTGATACCGGGGAAGGGGGAAAACATCCGGGAAAGTATCCCCGGGGTTTTGCGTTTTCGGGCAGAGGAGCCGGAGAAGGAAAGTTGCGTGTTTGCTATGCTAGGGATGCGTGACGGACGAACGGGCTGCGTATCCGGGTTCGTCTCGTCGTTCTGAGCAACTTTCATGTAGAAAGTATTTTCATCCGAGTTACGGATTAAAAGATATGATTTTCTAAAGATTTAAACCATTTTCTGATTTTAATTATTTATTTTATTCCAACATTATCCAAAACAGTGAATGATGACGTCAGCATGACATCGGAGTGATGTCAGCAGGTCAACTGGTCGGTTGACCAGTCAAACCAGACAGATGGGTCCAGTGGGACCCACATGTCATTGACAGGGCTAACTAAACAGGTTCGGTTAGTTTAGTTAATTAATTAGGTTAATTAAGCAAGATTAATTAAGTTAATTAATCCTTTAATTAATTAATTAACTTAATAATTTTATTTATTTTATTTATTTTTAATTCCTCTTTTCTTTTTTTTTCTTTTTTTTTTACAAAACATTCTGGGGGGTTTGGGCCCCGACTGTCATTGGCCCCAGGGGCCTAAGCGGGCGCAAGGGCTTGCGGGCATGCGGGCTAACGGGCGCAGGGGCGCCTGGCACGAGGCGAGCCCAGAGGCTGCTCGGGCGAGGCCATGGACGAAGCCGCCGGCGCCCACGTCGCTGGCCAGGAAAGGCGGCGGAGGGCCGCGGGTAGCGCGGTGGTGGAGGTAGTGGCGGGGCTGGTCGGAGTAGCTCACAGGGAGGGAAGGTGAGACAAGGCACGCGGCGGGAGTGCGAGCGCGCGTGCGCACGACGGCTATGGCCATGGTCATCGAGCGGGAACCGAGGGGAAGGAGGAGAGGTGCTCACGGGGGGGCGTAGGGTCCAGGGCAACGGGGGGGCGAGGAGAAGGATGGGGACAAGTAGGCGACGGAGAGGACGACGGGGAGGCAGTCCCGACGATGACGGGTGGCGGGGTGGCTCCGGCGGGGTAGTCCGGAGTCGGCGTAGGGCGTCAGGGGCGTCGATTGCCCCCGACCGAATCCACGCAAGAGGGAGGTTGTGGAGGTGGGCGACGACGGATGTGGACGAAGGAGAACGACGCGGGCGTCCCGCGGGTGGAGCCGGTGGTGCTCCATGGTTCCTCCGATGGCCGACGCGGCGCGGGCCGCCGGCGACGAGGTAGTTGGGCAGGGGCGACGGGAAGGCGCAGAGGAAGGGGAGGACGAGGATGCGAAGCGGATGGCGACGGGGATGGCTCCGGTGAACGGCGGGGTGGCGTCGAGCAGTAGGGGGCGGTGCTCGGCGCCGGTGGCGGCCTCTGGGGAGCAGCGGCGGGGCAGCGTCCTATCCCGATCCCGATTGGATCGGGGGAGAGGGAGAGTGGGTGTGGGGCGACTGGGGGAGTGGGTTAGGGTTAGGTGGGGGGATGGATAAGGGGAGTGGGGGTGGGCCGGTTGGGCCTTTTGGCCTGATGGCTAGCTGGGCCATTCGGCCCAGGGGGAGGGGGGTTTCTTTTTTTCTTTTGTTGTGTTTGTTTTCTGCTTTCTTTGTTTTTTTTTCCTTTTTTTTTACATATTATTTTAGTTAAAATAAAATACAAAACTAGTTTCTAAATTAGTATAAGTAAATATACCCCCGCCACAAAAAGTTTGGTACTCAAATAATTTAGTTTGATATTTTAGAAATTATAAAAGCCTTTTATATAATCGCTTAAGCCACTGTTTTAATCATTTTTGAGCACTTAAACACTTTATAGGAAAATGGTTTCTTCACCATAATTACTTATGAATTATTCTGCAATCACCGAACATTTTAGTTTTAATTTTTGAAAACTGTTATTATTCACCAAACTTTGAATTTGAATTTTGGACCGGTTTTTGACCTAACGATAGATTAGCAACAGTAACTGAGGTGACGTGGCATGATTAGCGTGGGATTACTGTAGCATGATTATCCGGGCGTCACAATTCTCCTCCACTACAAGAAATCTCGTCCCGAGATTTAAGCGGTGGAGTAAGGGGCGAAGGTGTTGGTAGCGAAAAACCTAACGAGTCTTCTCGGTCTTGGCTGCCCTTTCGAAGAGGTTGATCCCTTTCGTTGATGTCTTCATTTCACTGCTTCAAGTCACCATGATCAATTTGTCATCCTTTCTTCGGGATCTCCATCGTACTTACGAATAGGTAAGGGGTAGCTCTACAACGATAGGATGTTATAAGGGAAAAAAATCTTCTGGGGGTTTCCCAAGTATGAACATATGAGTATCTCTCGAGTCAAAAAAAATGAAACACATCGAGAGCAAGGTGAGACGGTGCAATAAGAAGTTTCAAGCGGATAGGCAATCGTTCATTGCCTAAAACAGAGTGTGAATGGGGTTCAGAGCAACGGGAATAAGTATTGCGTCTTATACCAGAATAGATCAACAGGCAGGAGGCCCATGAATTACATACAAAGTCAAGCACGAGGAATAACTTTGACAACAGGGTGTACAGGAGAGTCAGGTTTCGATCCTGGGACCTGTGGGTTATGGGCCCACCATGTGGGTTAAAAGTAGGAGGAGCGGTGACATCTTGCTTGGTCATGATAGCAAGGCATGTCAGAGAGTACCATGTCAGTTATGTCGGCAACAGCATCGGTACCAAGGGCGAGGGACGAAGAGAACCATTTTCCCGCTCGTTGAAACGAGGCGGACCAATAGGCAAAGTTCTCGTTCATCAGCGGTTACCGGAATGTCAACAACAATAGTAACAGGGTCTTACTGACAGAGTTGTATGCCGAGGTGCTTATAAAAGCAGTGACGTATTACTGCTTAGATCATATAAACCTCAAGAAGGTTAAACAGAACAATGGAAAGGAAAATGTGATTCTTAGATTAAACAGAAGAATGGAAAGGAAAATGTGATTAAACATATATTTCAGGGGTATATCCTTCCCAAGAACAAGCAGAGCATGATATCCGTGGCAGGATATCATGTAGAAAACCCTTTAAGTAAGGGGAGAGAAATTTCATGACAGTGCCCATACAGCGTTGTTTGGATAATTGAGCAAGAAACATTTAGCATGGTGCTTCAAATGTTCTTATTGAAAATCGGAGTACCATAGACATGCTTCGAGATAGCGCTGACATGGTCAACAGGTGAAAATTAGACTTTGGAAACAAAAAGGATCTATTAGGAATAACTTGTAGAATAAGTCTTACAGTTTCCTCATGGAAGAATGGTTAACCTTGTTAAAAAGGATACTATAACAGCAGGTCATCCGGCCAGGTGTGCTGGGCAAGCCATCACCTTACCGGGTCATAAAAGACCAGTGTTATAACTCTTGGAAAAATGTTCCAACCATCATATCTGACCGAGATTCAGATCTGATTGGTGTCAGGATACCTCAGACATTTGGATGCCTGAGAAGAAAAGGTGCGGCACAATTTGACGAGATGACATTGTAAGATTCTCGGGAAATGAACTATGGAAGCGAGCTCCGAAACAAGAGTTCATCAGTAACCAAGGAGAGGATGAGTAGGTGGCTGATAGGCTCAGCAACAAATCATCGCGATTACCATAGGATTGATTTCCACAATTATGTGAACAAGGAAATATCATTTGTCGGATCAAATGTCATAATGATGTATGCTCGAGGGAAACATACACAATCGAACAATGATAGAAGGGTGCAACCAGGAATCTGGACTAGGTAGCACGATCAATGTTTGAATGATGATTCAATAAGCAATAGACTTAGAATGAAACTATAGACCAATAACTTCAAGCAATAGGGTTGCTAGAAGTTTAGAATTTGCACAACACAGACCATTAGTCGGTATTCCGGTTAGAAACAATACGGAGACCAAGAGATGAACGCAAAAGGTGAGAGATATTACTATATCAAGAATTCTCAAGAGGTGGTAAAATTACCACGACATTCTTGACATAAAAGGTGGTAACATTCCAAGGTAAAGAAGAACAAATGCTGTATAGCAAGGATCTCAAGGTATAACTCAAAACACGAATAAGCTTGTGTTGGAGGGAAGGCAATAAAGTGGCCGATGATAATACAATTCATCGGGGGCAAGGATGGTATTTCTCATCATGAATTCAATTGATATCCAGGAATACCTCATAAGGTTGATGATCTTCACGGCACATTGGTCGAGAGATTTCAAGATGTAATCAATCAGTGACAACATCAAATCAAAGGAATGATGAAGCGGAAGGTTATTGGAACCATGGGTAGGGCACAAACTTGAAATCAAGCTTGTTGTTCAAGGTGAATTGATATGACGAGGAAGATCGACGTAAGCTTAGCTCATCATCGAAAGTTGTGCTCCGGGATTAAGGACCAGGTAGCACAGTTAAGATTTAGCCCGATAATGATATAGCCGATCAGGCTAGGAATGACATGATCGAGTACAAACTCGGACTTAAAGAAGATTATCAAGAGTTGCTGAACCGTAGGGCAGACTCGGTTCAGTTATCGGTGTCTTTGAGTGTTTAATAACTCAGAGCCCATGAAAACTGTAATCAGTGAGAATGTAGTACTTGATGAAGAACTCATAAGAAGTTATGCAGTTTCAAGATAATCTCGAGATACCAGGGGGGTAATACTCGAAGACGGATCAAAGTAGAGGTTGGACCGAGGTATTGATCCACATGAGACAAGTGCTTACACTTGCATCGAAAATGGTATTTAAAAGAGAACATGGTCGGAACCACGATTGTAAAAGGCCAGATCCCAGATATAAGATGAACTTATACCAAGGGAACTAATATCATTTACAAGAAGCTTCGATGATAAGTTTCACATCGGGTCCATGGGCATGAACGCAAAGGTTCAAGGTCGACTCCCAATTCTTCCATGCATAACCTTTCATTTTACTTCTCGCTTTTGATGAAGCTGTAGTATAGAAATTTTATCTAGCAAAATACCAGAAGAGTATGACTCGTGAAAACTTTCGAGTTCACATAGTTTAGAGAAGGCATATGTTCAACCCATCAGGGCATCTTAGGAGTATATATCACAAATTTCAAGAATAAATAACACTAGCTCGATAGTAGAGCATGTTTGAGAAAGCAGAGGATACAATTTACCAAAGGTATTATGTATCCGAGGAAAGGCTCACAGACTTATTGAATATGAAGGACGCTGTCGGATAAAATCCAGCAAATGATCCGGGGGTCCTCAAGGGATCTGGTGCGAGCATCGGTACTCAACCAGAGGGAGAAACAATGCAAGGAGATCATACTTTAGAAACAACTGACTAATTCAAGGCTCAAATGCAAAGAATTATCAATTCCAAGACAAGGGATCAGAAGCAATGCTCTGATCAGGGATGGATAAGTTGGATAGTCTTAAGGGTACAATCGACAGCAATTTGATTGGTCGAGATCCAGCTCATGTTTTAAAATAACGTCTGAGCCGGAAAGATAATTTAAAAGGATCAACTGATGATTGCGTGCATTCGCACTCAAGTTGAATCAATAGGATCAAAAGACGTTGCCTAAGGATACTAACGAATATCGCCAGACATATGGAAAGCATCCATAATGCAAGCAGGCAAGTATTGCAGAGCAATAAGCTACTAAGGATTTTTGGAGGATCGAATAGTATTTCGAAGACCATTGTGAAACACAATAACAACTGGGGATGAGTGGATACTCGACAAGTGCGAGGATTTAATTGAAGGGGTATTCATGTGGCAAGGAACTGCTAGGCAGTAGGCACAAAGTATTCTCGGAACAATAGAGAAGACTTCGGGGTATCTTGTAATAACAAGATCAATGGGGGATGTTCGTATGAATGGCAAGTGTAATTAGTTATCCATAAGGATTTATCGGTGGTAGGAATCGCAATGGCGAAGGGCACAAGGGTCTCGAGAAAGCATCAGAGAGTGTCTTCAGAATATCCTGGTGCAGCAGGCGATCATCTTTAATGAAGGGCTCTCCGGGAGAAAGTGATAACGAGATCCTAATGTTAGATTTAGCAAAACTCATTTAACCTGAATAGGGGAGAGATTAGAGTCCCAGAGTAAGGATCGAGGAGTAAAAGATCCTAATACCACCCAGATGGCGACGTAGGCCCGTAAGGCACACAGCCATGTTAGTAAAAGTTTTAGTAATGTCTAGACTCGACTTCGGCCAAGAAGTGTGGAAGGGGGATTCCTACGGGCAGTCGGCTCTGATACCAACTTGTGACGCCCCCGATTTAATCGTACACTAATCATACACGCAAACGTGTACGATCATGATCAGGGACTCACGGGAAGATATCACAACACAACTCTACAAATAAAATAAGTCATACAAGCATCATATTACAAGCCAGGGGCCTCGAGGGCTCGAATATAAGAGCTCGATCATAGACGAGTCAGCGGAAGCAACAATATCTGAGTACAGACATAAGTTAAACAAGTTTGCCTTAAGAAGGCTAGCACAAACTGGGATACAGATCGAAAGAGGTGCAGGCCTCCTGCCTGGGATCCTCCTAAACTACTCCTGGTCGTCGTCAGCGGGCAGCACGTAGTAGTAGGCACCTCCGGTGTAGTAGGAGTCGTCGTCGACGGTGGCGTCTGGCTCCTGGGCTCCAACATCTGGTTGCGACAACCAGGTAGAGGGGATAGGGGAAAGGAAGGAGAAAGCAACCGTGAGTACTCATCCAAAGTACTCGCAAGCAAGGAGCTACACTACATATGTATGCATTGGTATCAACTGGAATAAGGCTATCATATGTGGACTGAACTGCAGAAAGCCAGAATAAGAGGGGGAAAACTAATCCTTTCGAAGACTACGCTTCTGGCAGCCTCCGTCTTGCAACATGTAGAAGAGAGTAGACTGAAGTCCTCCAAGTAGCATCGTATAGCATAATCCTAACCGATGATCCTCCCCTCATCGCCCTGTGAGAGAGCGATCACCGGTTGTATCTGGCACTTGGAAGGGTGTGTTTTATTAAGTATCCGGTTCTAGTTGTCATAAGGTCAAGGTACAACTCCGGGTCGTCCTTTTACCGAGGGACACGGCTATTCGAATAGATAAACTTCCCTGCAGGGGTGCACCACATACCCCAACACGCTCGATCCCATTTGGCCGGACACACTTTCCTGGGTCATGACCGGCCTCGGAAGATCAACACGTCGCAGCCCTACCTAGGCACAACAGAGAGGTCAGCACGCCGGTCTAAACCCTATGGCGCAGGGGTCTGGGCCCATCGCCCTTTGCACACCTGCACATTGCGTACGCGGCCGGAAGCAGACCTAGCCTAGTGGCTTTCCAGTCCAATCCGGCGCGCGCCACTCAGTCGCTGACGTCACGAAGGCTTCGGCTGATACCACGACGCCGGGATACCCATAACTACTCCCGCGTAGATGGTTAGTGCGTATAGACCAAATGGCCAGACTCAGATCAAATACCCAGATCTCGTTAAGCGTGTTAAGTGTCCGCGAACGCCGAACAGGGCCAGGCCCACCTCTCTCCTAGGTGGTCGGAACCTGCCCTGTCGCTCCGCCACAAAGATCCACACAGAGGGCCGTCCGGGCAAAGGTCCTTTCAGCCCCCAATCCGTGAATCACTCGCGGGTACTCCTCGAGCCAACCCGACTTTGGTCACCACATGTATCATGTTTAAAGTATATGGTATATACCCGTGATCACCTCCCGAGTGATCACGGCCCAATAGTATAGCATGGCAGACGGACAAGAATGTAGGGCCACTGATGATAAACTAGCATCCTATACTAAGCATTAGGTTTGCAGGTAAAGGTAACAACAGTAGTAGCAAGGACAGGCTATGCATCAGTATAGGATTAACGAGAAGCAGTAACATGCTACACTACTCTAATGCAAGCAGTATAGAGAAGAGTAGGCGATATCTGGTGATCAAAGGGGGGGCTTGCCTGGTTGCTCTGGCAAGAGAGAGGGGTCGTCAACACCGTAGTCGTACTGGGTAGCAGCAGCGTCGGTCTCGGTGTCTATCGAGAGAAGAGGGGGGAGAAACAATAAATATTTAAGCAAGCATATGCATAGTGATGCATGACATGACAAGTAACGGCATTAGAGGTGCCCTAACGCGGTAATAGGTGATACCGGGGAAGGGGGAAAACATCCGGGAAAGTATCCCCGGGGTTTTGCGTTTTCGGGCAGAGGAGCCGGAGAAGGAAAGTTGCGTGTTTGCTATGCTAGGGATGCGTGACGGACGAACGGGCTGCGTATCCGGGTTCGTCTCGTCGTTCTGAGCAACTTTCATGTAGAAAGTATTTTCATCCGAGTTACGGATTAAAAGATATGATTTTCTAAAGATTTAAACCATTTTCTGATTTTAATTATTTATTTTATTCCAACATTATCCAAAACAGTGAATGATGACGTCAGCATGACATCGGAGTGATGTCAGCAGGTCAACTGGTCGGTTGACCAGTCAAACCAGACAGATGGGTCCAGTGGGACCCACATGTCATTGACAGGGCTAACTAAACAGGTTCGGTTAGTTTAGTTAATTAATTAGGTTAATTAAGCAAGATTAATTAAGTTAATTAATCCTTTAATTAATTAATTAACTTAATAATTTTATTTATTTTATTTATTTTTAATTCCTCTTTTCTTTTTTTTTCTTTTTTTTTACAAAACGTTCTGGGGGGTTTGGGCCCTGACTGTCATTGGCCCCAGGGGCCTAAGCGGGCGCAAGGGCTTGCGGGCGTGCGGGCTAACGGGCGCAGGGGCGCCTGGCACGAGGCGAGCCCAGAGGCTGCTCGGGCGAGGCCATGGACGAAGCCGCCGGCGCCCACGTCGCCGGCCAGGAAAGGCGGCGGAGGGCCGCGGGTAGCGCGGTGGTGGAGGTAGTGGCGGGGCTGGTCGGAGTAGCTCACAGGGAGGGAAGGTGAGACAAGGCACGCGGCGGGAGTGCGAGCGCGCGTGCGCACGACGGCTATGGCCATGGTCATCGAGCGGGAACCGAGGGGAAGGAGGAGAGGTGCTCACGGGGGGGGCGTAGGGTCCAGGGCAACGGGGGGGCGAGGAGGAGGATGGGGACGAGTAGGCGACGGAGAGGACGACGGGGAGGCAGTCCCGACGATGACGGGTGGCGGGGTGGCTCCGGCGGGGTAGTCCGGAGTCGGCGTAGGGCGTCAGGGGCGTCGATTGCCCCCGACCGAATCCACGCAAGAGGGAGGTTGTGGAGGTGGGCGACGACGGATGTGGACGAAGGAGAACGACGCGGGCGTCCCGCGGGTGGAGCCGGTGGTGCTCCATGGTTCCTCCGATGGCCGACGCGGCGCGGGCCGCCGGCGACGAGGTAGTTGGGCAGGGGCGACGGGAAGGCGCAGAGGAAGGGGAGGACGAGGATGCGAAGCGGATGGCGACGGGGATGGCTCCGGTGAACGGCGGGGTGGCGTCGAGCAGTAGGGGGCGGTGCTCGGCGCCGGTGGCGGCCTCTGGGGAGCAGCGGCGGGGCAGCGTCCTATCCCGATCCCGATTGGATCGGGGGAGAGGGAGAGTGGGTGTGGGGCGACTGGGGGAGTGGGTTAGGGTTAGGTGGGGGGATGGATAAGGGGAGTGGGGGTGGGCCGGTTGGGCCTTTTGGCCTGATGGCTAGCTGGGCCATTCGGCCCAGGGGGAGGGGGGTTTCTTTTTTTCTTTTGTTGTGTTTGTTTTCTGCTTTCTTTGTTTTTTTTTCCTTTTTTTACATATTATTTTAGTTAAAATAAAATACAAAACTAGTTTCTAAATTAGTATAAGTAAATATACCCCCGCCACAAAAAGTTTGGTACTCAAATAATTTAGTTTGATATTTTAGAAATTATAAAAGCCTTTTATATAATCGCTTAAGCCACTGTTTTAATCATTTTTGAGCACTTAAACACTTTATAGGAAAATGGTTTCTTCACCATAATTACTTATGAATTATTCTGCAATCACCGAACATTTTAGTTTTAATTTTTGAAAACTGTTATTATTCACCAAACTTTGAATTTGAATTTTGGACCGGTTTTTGACCTAACGATAGATTAGCAACAGTAACCGAGGTGACGTGGCATGATTAGCGTGGGATTACTGTAGCATGATTATCCGGGCGTCACACTACTGTCGTCGTTCTGGGAACGGGGGTCCCCAGACTTGCCTGCCTGCGGCCTGCGGCGTGGCTCAAGTGGGGGCCCAGCGCGGCGCATCTTCATCAACACGAGGCTCAAGACCCTCGTGAGGGGCCAAGCCTCACGAGGCGGACGACACGGCGCATCCTCAGGCACAGCCTCGTCATGCTAGCTCGCGAGGAGGCGGAGAGTTCAAGGCGGGGTACCTCGTGAGGTGCCCATGACGCAAGCCATGACAACACGGGGCACCAGGCGGGTGCCAGCGCGCGCAGCGTCCCTCTTTCCTCTTTGGTGCAAAGGGAGCAAGCGTATCAGCAGAGTACCGAGGCATCAGGCAAAAGGTTTCCACTTCGGTGCAACGAGACCAGGACCAGGAGGACTACGAGACAGAGGTCACCATGGAGCCCAGCGCGGCGTCATCTCCAGAGCCTTTGGCAGGCGAAGACTGCTTTTGTTAGGATAGATGTACTCGTTGTCCCCATTCAAATTAGCCCGCCATTGTTGGATCCCTTCCCGCTCAATATTTGGGGAGAGGACCAAGGCCTCTATAAATAGTACTAGCCACCCACATAGAAGGGGGTTCGGGGGGTTCGGTTCGTTCGGTTCGCAAGTAGAGAGAGAAAGAGAGAGAGAGTGGGTGACTGAGCTCTTCACAACAGTTCATCACCACAGCCAAGAACAGACCCTCGCGAGGCTGTTCTTCCTTGTATTGTTCATCCACACCAGCCCCAGGAGGCAATCCATCCACCACACACTGGAGTAGGGTATTACACCACATCGGTGGCCCGAACTAGTATAAATCTTGTGTCTTTCGTGCAGTTCTTTTAGTAGTTTAGATCCCCTCGAGACGGAGAGGTTGAAGGTGAGATTTCCGTGCGCACCCCAGTGTTCGAACCTTAAGGGTCTGCTGGAACCCGAAATCTGACATCTTCATTCATGGAGAGAGCCATCAGAACATACCTACACTTCCAATACACATTTTCTGAGAGAGAACCACCTACACTTGTGTTGAGGTCAAGATATTCCATTCCAACCATATGAATCTTGATCTGTAGCCTTCCCCAAGTTGCTTTCCACTCAAATCTTCTTTCCACCAAATCCAAATCCTATGAGAGAGAGTTGAGTTTTGGGGAGACTATCATTTGAAGCACAAGAGCAAGGAGTTCATCATCAACACACCATTTGTTACTTCTTGGAGAGTGGTGTCTCCTAGATTGGCTAGGTGTCACTTGGGAGCATCCGACAAGATTGTGGAGTTGAACCAAGGAGTTTGTAAGGGCAAGGAGATCGCCTACTTCGTGAAGATCTACCGCTAGTGAGGCAAGTCCTTCGTGGGTGACGGCCGTGATGGAATAGACAAGGTTGCTTCTTCATGGACCCTTCGTGGGTGGAGCCCTCTGTGGACTCGCACAACCGTTACCCTCCGTGGCTTGAAGTCTCCATCAACGTGGATGTACGATAGCACCACCTATCGGAACCACGACAAAACATCTGTGTCTCCAATTGCGTTTGAATCCTCCAAACCCTTCCCTTTACATTCTTGCAAGTTGCATGCTTTACTTTCCGCTGCTCATATACTCTTTTGCATGCTTGCTTGAATTGTGTGGAGATTGCTTGACTTGTGCTAAGATAGCTAAAATCTGCCAAGAACTAAAATTGGGAAAAGGCTAGATTTTTATTTGGTCAAGTAGTCTAATCACCCCCCCCCCTCTAGACATACTTTCGATCCTACAAGTGGTATCTGAGCTTTGGTCTCCATTTGCTTTGATTTCCATAGCTTTTGGTGGTCATATCCTTGGTTTCACAACCTAGGAGAGTATGGCGTCTAGCGAGGGAAATTATCACCGTAGAGGTCCTTACTTTGATGGCACTAATTTTGCTAGTTGTAAGCATAAGATGAAAATGCATATTCTTGGACATAACCCCGTCGTTTGGGCTATTGTGTGTATTGGCTTGCAAGGTGAATTCTTTGATGGGAAAGAACCGGACCATGAAGCTACAGCGGAAGAGTTGAAGATGCTGCAATACAACACTCAAGCTTGTGATATCCTCTTCAACGGACTGTGCCCCGAAGAATTCAACAAAATCTGCCGTCTTGAGAATGCAAAGGAAATTTGGGATACTTTGATTGATATGCATGAAGGTACCGACTCCGTCAAGGAATCCAAATTGGATGTGCTTCAAAGTCAGCTTGACAAGTTCAAAATGAAGGATGGTGAAGGTGTCGCTGAAATGTACTCTAGGCTTGCTCTTATCACAAATGAGATTGCCGGCTTAGGGAGTGAAGAGATGACCGATAGATTCATCATCAAGAAGATCCTAAGAGCCTTGGATGGAAAATATGATATCGTGTGCACATTGATCCAAATGATGCCCAATTACAAAGATCTCAAGCCAACGGAAGTCATCGGAAGAATTGTTGCTCATGAGATGTCACTCAAGGATAAAGAGGAACTTCACAGCAAATCAAGTGGTCCTTACAAAGCCCCATGTGAAGCCCTGACATCATCGAGTGAGAAACAAACCTTCAATGAAGAATTGAGCTTAATGGTGAAGAACTTCAACAAGTTCTACAAGAGTAGAAGCAAAGAGAGAAGCTCCAAGTCAAGGTCCTACAATGACAAAAGATCTTCTAGTCGAGAGCGAAATTGCTACAATTGTGGAAGGCCCGGACACTATTCCAATGAGTGTACGGCCCCCTACAAGAGAAGAGAAGACTCTCCCAAGAGAAGAAGTAGAAGAGAAGAATCACCATCTAGAGAAAGAAGGAGTAGAGATGATCGTTATGAACGAAGACCCTCACGGAGAAGCAAGAATTCAGAAAGAAAGGACAAGTCATCAAGGAGCTACACAAAACGAAGACATCAAGCTCATGTTGGTGAATGGGTATCTGGCTCCGACTCCGACAACCACTCCGAGAGAAGCTATCACTCCGACTCCAAATATACTCAAGATGAAGGTGTTGCCGGTCTAGCACTTGTGACAACCAACTCCTACAACATATTTGACTCACCAAATGAAGGAGTTGGAACATGCTTCATGGCTAAAGGCCCAAAGGTATCACACCCCGAGTATGTTGATTTCAATAGTGATGAAGATGACTTGTTAGGTGATGATGATTTACTTGTGGACAACTCTAGTGATGAATACTATGATGAAACGTCAATTAATCATGCTAATCAAGATAAAACGAATGACAATGATAAGGAGAAGATTGAGACTCTAACTAAAGAACTAAACACTCTTAAGTTAGCTCATGAAACTATCTTAGGAGATCATCGAGAACTTTTAAGGACTCATGAGAAATTACGCTTTGAAAAGCTCAACCTTGAGCAAGAGCATGAGTTCTTAAAATCAATCAATGATGATCTTCGTAAGAAAAGTTCTTCTTACATTGCCAAGCGTTTACTCTTATCCACTTACATGCCTCAAGTCAAGTCTAGTAACAAGAACAAGAAAGATTCTTCCTCTAGTAGTAACAATAATCATGCTAAATCCAATATTGTTGCTTATAATAGTTCTCTTGATTCCACTAATGATTCTCTTAGCCAAGTTACACTTGAGCAAGAAAATAGCTTATTGAAGGGAATTATAGAGAAATGTGTTTACAAGAGCCTTGCCGGAAGTAAGCAATTCGAGGAAATTGTACGCAAGCAAGGAAGGCACCGGAAGAATCAAGGTTTGGTTTTGAACGAAAGTTCAATGCCAATGGAGTTGAGTGGGAAGAACATCAATACCCCAAGACGAAGTTTGTTCCTCAACAAGAGAAGTATGATCCTACTTCTATCAAAGGGACACAAGCTTAAGATGATCTTCCACCACAAGACCACAAGAAAAAAGGCAAGGACAAGCTTCAAGAGGAAATTGATGCATTTGAAGAAGCTCCTAAGGCCTTGGTCAAGTGGGTTCCCAAGACTACTTCAAGTTCCACTTCATCAAGTACATCTGTAACACCGAGGATTCCCATCAAGATGGTGTGGATCTCGAAGAAGAACTAGAGAGTTCTTGAGGGTGACTCCGCCAACATACTTCACTCTTATCATCTTGGCAAGAACAAGTGCAATCAACTTCCACATCTTGCACTAGTTCAAGGAGTCACAAACCCTCTTGTTGGTAAGACAAGGGACATGGTAACCTAAAAGCTTTCATAGACATCATCTTGTGTGTGCATCACTCTATGTCTATGGATATCCTTGTTTGTTCCTTGTGGGACTAACCCGTGTAGGTATTGAAAGTGCAACTCACTCCAATGGATAGCTTCAAATGATCTACATCAACATTGAGCATCCACATGTTCAACATCTACATGAAGTCATCATCGACAAAACCCAAGGTTAGTTCATCCCTCTTAGGGGGGATCTCACATCTAGGGGGAGCTTTACTCTAAGAATTGAGCTAAAGCAACTCTAATGGTGTGAACACAACAAATGCTTTATATAAAAATGGTAACCCCACTTATTCTTAAACGATGAGTATGACCTATGATCAAATGTTCTCATTTGACTCCTAAGTCAATATACTCATATATAGATGACCTAGTCATCGCCAATTGTTTGATAGATGCTAGAATTGGTTGTGCATGCTCTGCCACATATTTTAATTGCCATTTTATTATGTGAGCATGTTGATTGCATATTTTACTCATTCGAGGACATCCACTTGTTGTTTTGATTGATTGGTTTTCTTTTCTTTTGCCAAGTGGATGGACAAGAATGCCTAAGAACCCTCTCTAGCTATCTATGCTTTTCTCGTCTCAAACTCTATTCATGCTACATCACAAAATTTGATCAAGTCAGATTCGAACCACTCTGTGTGAGGAGCACTCGGAGTCCCCGATTCGTCATAGACTTAAACTTCCAAAACTTCTTTGTGCATTTTGGTCTGACCGATTCATCCATTTCGGTCATACCGAGATCACTAAGTCGATCTAGGTTTTCAATCTCGGTGCAACCGATTTGAACCTTTCGGTCACACCGAGTTTCAGTAACTTCTTGCAGTTATGAATCTCGGTGCCACCGAGTTGTTCCACTCGGTCACACCGACAGGGTCGGGCTATATATACTCACGGGCAAAATTTTGGAAATTTCTCCGAAACCCCTTCGCCCGTGCATAGCTCGCTCTACCTCCTGGGTCTCCAGATCATCCTCCTCGTCGCCAGCCGCCTCGTGTCGCTGGTCTCCGCCGCCATCAATGGAATTCTTCCTCGTCGTTGCTGCCGTAGCGAGTTCATCGCCGAACTAGGGTATGGACTCGATCACAGTGCTATCCCCGTCCGATTCCTAGCACATTGTATTCATTATGATTCTTACCACATTTGAAACGCTTCTATCCAGTCAAAACACTCCGTAGATTAGAGTTGAATTGAAAATTTAGGGTTAGGTTTCCGCCAAAACCATCTCGGACCCACCGAGTTGGGGAACTCGGTACCACCGATTGGGCTCAGGTCATTGCACATGTAATTTTCGGTCTGACCGAGAATTGCAAATCGGTCTGACCGAGTTCAGGACTTTGTGAAACCTAGCAGTCTTGGTGCCACCGAACTGTGACTCGGTCTGACCGAGTTCACTAGTTTAGGTTCCAACAGCTGCTTCGGTATCACCGAGTTTACAAATCGGTTGATCCGAAATGCTTTCTGTGGAAAACTAAAACTAAGTTTTTGACTCATTCTTTTGCAAAAACCTCTGCATTTTGTGATGCTCATCCACTCTATCTCATCTATATCTATTCACAGGGTATGCTGTCAGTGTTTGCAATATGTCTGATCAGAGTGACAGCCAGAATAGGTCAGAGGAGCGGGTTCACCTGAGTGAGGGCACTAGTCCCTCTAGCAGTTCAGATGATGGTAGCAGGATCACTCCCAGCAACTTGCCCAAAGCTGCCACCAGAACAAGGAAGAAGAAGATGACTTGGATGTCTATGCCAAGAAGAAGATGGATCACAACTCTATGGCAAACATGTACAAGGAGATTCCTGAAGATGATCTTGAGACTCACCAGTTTGGGTCAGTAAAACACTTGCTGTCAGGGCTGCCTACAATCAATTAGATCCTTAGGCACACTCTCTTGCCCAAGTCTGGTGATCACAGAATGATCAGAGGACATGCAATTAACTTGCTACATATATTTGATGTGCCACAGAAGTTCAAGGTCATGAGCCTTATAGTTGAGACTATCAAGAGGACTGCAGCTGACCAGAAAAGAAGTTGTGGATATGCCCCACAAATCCAGGAGTTGATAAACTCAAAGATGGGCACAGGCACATACTTGTTGGATAAGGAACACTTGCCTATCTATCCTGACTTTGAGGACAATCAAGTTGTGATGAATGAGAATGAACCATCATCAGTACAAGCTCAAGAGAAGAAGGAGAAAGCAAAGAAAGAGAAGGCTGCCAAGATGCCAACTCAAGAGGAGGCATCTGAGTACTTTTTGAAAAGCAAGCAAGATCAGCTTGGCTACCTGATTGCATCCACTTTGAGGATTGAGAAGGGACTGGCCACCCTAACTCAAAACCAGGAGAGCTTGGAAAGAATCGTGGAGCAAAAATTCTATGACTTGGATGTGAAGGTAACTGAAATTCAGTCTGTTGTGGAGCAACTTCAAGATGATATGCAGGAGAGGAAGGGAAAGACAACCACTGATGCATTTGCCAGAGTGCCTAGAGCTCGGAGGTCTGCTGCAGTGCCTGTTCCAAACACTGGAGTCACTTCATCTGCACCAGCTACAGCTCCAGCGCAACCAGCTCCAGCACCAACTCCTTCAGCTCCATCCACATCAACTGAAGCCTTCGTTCTTGGAGTTCTCCGGACACCACCACCTGAAGACCAAGCCTGAGAGACGTTATAGTGCTATGCATTTTCTATGAACTTTTTGGTAACTTGTTGCCAAAGTGGGAGAAAAATGTATAGATCATAGGCTTCGAGAGAGAGAGTTTGCTTTTGTTCTCTCTTGTCTTCTTGGTTGAACTTTGTTTGTCTTTTGATTGCTTGAGATACTATGCTATTATCTGTGAGACATTGATGATCATGTGGTTGATCATAAGCTACACTTATGCTTGTTAGATGATATTATCTTACTTATCCTTATATGATCATTCACTTTGCTTGGTGATGAGTGCATGTATTTAATTCTTATCATTTTGAGCGCTCCACCAAGATGTATGTGACATGGAAGAGTAACCCATGATCCTAACTCATTGTGCATTTGCAGTCCAAAGCAAATCTTAAGATATGCACAAATTTAGGGGGAGCTCTTGCTTTTCACATACTTCTCAAAGCGACAATATCTTTCACTCTTATTATCATTTGTCGAATCTTTGATCTATATGTTGTCATCAATTACCAAAAAGGGGGGATTGAAAATGCAACTATCCCTGGGTGGTTTTGGTAATTCCTAACAACATATAGCTCATTAAGCTAACATCATTCCAAGATTAATATTTCAGGAAAAGCTCAATGAATGGCATGGCATGGATGAGGAAAGTGGATCCCTTAAAATTCTAAGGACAAAAAGTTTGGCTCAAGCGTGAATCTCAAGACTCTACATTTTATATTTTAGTGATCCAAGATCACATTGAGTCTATAGGAAAAGTCAATACTATCAAGGAGGGATGAGGTGTTGCTTAATGGCTTGCTTGCTCAAAGTGCTTAGTGATATGCTCCAAAATCCTCATTTACCTTCCCACATCCACATACGACCTAAACCAAAAGTCAAACTCAGCCCCACCGATTCTTTCTATCCGGCGCCACCGAGTTTCAAATGTCATAGCCACTGCAACAAACCCTAGGCAAATCGGTCTCACCGATAGGGATCTCGGTCTCACGGAGATGGGATTGTAATCTCTCTGTTTCCCTTCGTAACATTTCGGTCTTACCGAGATGAGCGATCGGTCCCACCGAGTTTACCTGACCAACTCTCTCGTTAGCTTATTACCAAAATCGGTCCCACCGAGTTTGTGTAATCGGTCACACCAAGATTACATTATGCCCTAACCCTAACCATATCGGTCCTACCGAGTTGCATCTCGATCCCACCGAAAATCCTAACGGTCACTAGGTTTGCTGAAT
This sequence comes from Triticum monococcum, assembly GCA_034509565.1. Classification (NCBI taxonomy): domain Eukaryota; kingdom Viridiplantae; phylum Streptophyta; class Magnoliopsida; order Poales; family Poaceae; genus Triticum; species Triticum monococcum. The sequence goes on along the minus strand of CM067843.1, from coordinate 67,565,585 downwards.
CGGTCCGACCGAGTTTAGCCATTCGGTCCCACCGAGTTTGGCAAATTGTGTGTAACGGTTAGATTCTGTGTGGAGGCTATATATACCCCTCCACCCACTCTTCATTCGTGGAGAGAGCCATCAGAACATACCTACACTTCCAATACATATTTTCTGAGAGAGAACCACCTACACTTGTGTTGAGGTCAAGATATTCCATTCCAACCATATGAATCTTGATCTCTAGCCTTCCCCAAGTTGCTTTCCACTCAAATCTTCTTTCTACCAAATCCAAATCCTGTGAGAGAGAGAGTTGAGTGTTGGGGAGACTATCATTTGAAGCACAAGAGCAAGGCACTACTAGGAAAAGGCCTACTAATGGCGCATCACTGGTGCGCCATTACTAGCACGCCACTAGTAATTTTTACTAATGGCGCACCACTGGTGCGCCATTAGTATAGGCCACGGTGCGCCATTAGTATAGGCCACTGGTGCGCCATTAGTATAGGCCACGGTGTGCCATTAGTATTTTTGAACTTTGAAGGCGGGAAAATAGTAGTGGTGTACCGTCTAACCCCCACCGTGCGCCATTGCTATTTTTGAATTTTGAATTTGGATCTGGATCGTGATTTTTTTGCCCATTTTTTGTTAATTTTTTTGCTCGTTTTTTGGCACGATATTATTTCAAATTTTGTTCCTGTTTTTGGATCTTGTACGTTCTTTTGCCTTGTTCTTTTGCCGGAGAGGAGTTCGCCGGAGAGGCGCTCGCCTACATCGCCGGAGAGGAGTTCACCGAAGCATCAGAGAGGAGGAAGGAGAAACCATGAGGGAATGGGAGGAGAGGAGGGAGGAGGAGCTCACCAGAGAGGAGGGAGGAGAAACCATGAGGGGAGGGGAGGAGAGGAGAGGAGGGAGGAGGAGGTTCCCGGAGGGGAGGAGGTCGCCGGAGAGGAGTAGGAGGTCGCCGGAGAGGAGAAGGAGGTTCCCGGAGGGGAGGAGGTCGCCGGAGAGGAGTAGGAGGTCGCCGGAGAGGAGAAGGAGGTCGCCGGAGAGGAGGAGGGTAGTATGGTGGAGGTGAGAAGGGAAGATGGAGTGGAGGAGAGGAGGAGATGGAGTGGAGGATATGAGAGGAGGAGATGGAGTGGAGGAGAGGTGGAGTGGAGGAGGTGCGCCCAGCCATATATACGACATAGTAATGGCGCACCGTGGGCAGGTGCGCCATTACTAACTTTTTTTGATTTATTTTGAATTTTGAAGGCGGGAAGATACTAATGGCGCACCATGGGCAGGTGCGCCATTAGTAACTTTTTTTTATTTTTTTGACTTATTTTGAATTTTGAAGGCGGGAAGATACTAATGGCGCACCACGGGCAGGTGCGCCATTAGTAACTTTTTTATTTATTTTGTTGACTTATTTTGAATTTTGAAGGCGGGAAGATACTAATGGCGCACCATGGGCAGGTGCGCCATTAGTAAGTTTGAATTTTTTTTGAATTTTTTTTGCCTCTTCAGATCTTAAAAGCCCCGTATCTTTTTTTCTGTTAGATTTTTGAGGATTTTGAAAATGTTTAATGGGTTTCCCATTAAATTCGGATGTAACTTCTCGAGTAGATGATTTTTCATATAAAAAACTTTTTCATCCGAGTTCGTACGCAAAAGTTATGCCCATTTTACAAATTCTCGAGAGATTTTGCAAATAAAGTCGAAATTCATATTTGTAAATTTTCACAACAACTAGACCACATATCACATAGGAAAATTATTTTCTTTTATTTTTTTGACATTTCCATCATTTTTGTTTTTTTTAAACTGAAAAGGCGGTCCAGGGGGGTGCATTCCGTGGAAGTGGTGGCCAAGTTACTAATGGCGCACCTCTCCAACGGTGCGCTTTTTTACTAATGGGCGCACCGTGGGAGTGGTGCGCCATTACTAGTTGTGCGCCATTAGTAGTTTTGATGAATTTTTTTTTAAAAAAAATGTTTACTAATGGCGCACCGTGGATGTGGTGCACCATTAGTATTTGAACACTAATGGCGCACCAACACATGGTGCACCATTAGTATATAGTAATGGCGCACCACATGTCTGGTGCGCCATTAGTGTCAGTTCCATCTATAGCCCTTTTCCTAGTAGTGAGGAGTTGATCATCAACACACCATTTGTTACTTCTTGGAGAGTGGTGTCTCCTAGATTGGCTAGGTGTCACTTGGGAGCCTCCGACAAGATTATGGAGTTGAACCAAGGAGTTTGTAAGGGCAAGGAGATCGCCTACTTCGTGAAGATCTACCGCTAGTGAGGCAAGTCCTTCGTGGGCGATGGCCGTGATGGAATAGACAAGGTTGCTTCTTCGTGGACCCTTCGTGGGTGGAGCCCTCCGTGGACTCGCGTAACCGTTACCCTCTGTGGGTTGAAGTCTCCATCAACGTGGATGTACGATAGCACCACCTATCGGAACCACGACAAAACATCTGTGTCTCCAATTGCGTTTGAATCCTCCAAACCCTCCCCTTTATATTCTTACAAGTTGCATGCTTTACTTTCCGCTGCTCATATACTCTTTTGCATGCTTGCTTGAATTGTGTGGAGATTGTTTGACTTGTGCTAAGATAGCTAAAATCTGCCAAGAACTAAAATTGGGAAAAGGCTAGATTTTAATTTGGTCAAGTAGTCTAATCACCCCCCTCCCTCTAGACATACTTTCGATCCTACATCCACTCAACATATCACAAGTCGATCTGCAACCACATAAGCAAAGCATCAGCATCAGACAAAAGGAGGAATGAAATGCTTGACCTTTCATACGATACTACTGATTCATCTTTAATCAGCCTTCCAATGTAAGCATATTTTTATTACATGATCAGCACTTTTTATGCTTGGCATATCCAAATCTGACATGCATGACAAGCTCGTCAATGACTAAACTTAACCACACCAAATAAGGCCCAAATAATACAGAAAATAATCAATCACTTGACTCATTGCAGGTAATGCATAATATGAGCTCCTGAAATAGCACGTACAGGAAGACTCTAAGATCTCTAATACAATCACAAACCTGCACACAAAAAACTGACAGTTGTTCTCATTCTTGTTCTCCCTCATACAATAGATCCGACCAACCTATTGGTTCCTGTGTAAAATTTGGAAGAGAAAATTTGGAGAAGGATGGGGAAGAAGGTTGCAGCTAGACTGGAGAGGAACACCATGGCACCACAGAAAATGAGAGGCTCTTTGTACATCAACACAACTCGGTGCGCTCGAAATCAAATCATCAAAGCATGTGTGTGTGTGTGTGTGTGTGTGTGTGTGTGTGTGTGTGTGTGTGTGTGTGTGTGTGTGTGTGTGTGAAAACCAAAGGCTTTTTGATCCTGCAAGATGTGTGGAATCCCACAAGAATCAAATGCCTAAAGGATCTCCTCCCCACTAGATCCTGTGCCAACAAGTCCCTGAGATGATTAACACAAGGAAAACAAAATCAAGCACCATAGAAAAATTGGGAATAAATCAACAGGAAAAAAGCCAAACTGGAGCACTGGACCTAGGCGATGACTACGAACCTGACGGTTGTGGTGGATGAAGAGGACCTCCTCCTCCTCGATGTGGTGACCGAGGAAAGGACCTCCTCCTCCCCTACCATCGCCACCTCATCAGCCGCCCCCTGCTCCTCCACAAGCACTGGAAGACCAGGCCACCCTTGCTCTCCCACAGCGGCAACCTACGCCGATCCGGAACCACGACGTGCATCTGCCAAAGCGGCGACCTGTGTCGATCCGGAGCCACGACGTCGCACGGCAGCTGCAACGGACCGTACGCTCCTCTCATGGACGTGGCCCTACCACTCATCATCATGGAGAAGAGGCGACGACCGCACATGTGGCGAGCAAGCAGGGGAGGAATGCGAGGCTCGAGGTGGATGGGGGATTGGTAGATAGGGTTGGCTAATCCCACATCGCTCATGCTCGCAGCAGTCAGCCTTTTTTGACCAGAGACACACGCGACGCGCACATAAGAGGGACACTACAAAGCCGGGCCCGTAATGAAAGAAGCCCCACTCGTCATCCATTTCAGCACCAAATAGCAACGTGAAGAAAAACCAGTGGCTGGATGTTTAACAGCAGGGTCAAAAATCGCCAGCGAGGTTAATCGTAATCGTTCGACCCTGATCTATGTTGCGACGCAGATGCATCTGGTGGACGGGCAACCTAGCGTGATTTATATGTTTGATAAGTTGTCTTGACAAGTTGCGAGCTCATGTATGTTATGATGGATACGCAAGAGGGATACCCTGCGGTGATGTTGGGCATCCACCACAATTGTTGTGTTGATGCTGCAAACTTGTTCTTGCCATGTTGCAAACATTGGCTTCTATGTTGAGTATACTAGGATGACTCTTCTCACTGCTTGGTTGCGATCGATCAACAGGGGTTTTTTCCGCTTCCCGCTACAAGTAAATATATGCATGGAGGTATGAAGTATGGAAGAAAAAAATGAGACAACGATCAAACTAGCGCATATAAAGTGCAACCTGCACTAAAATTAATTAAGACATGACTTTTCTTTTACAACACAGTGTCATTACACTTGCATATATTGTATACATAACACTAATCCTTACATTGTGTGTTGTGCATGTAACACGATAAATAACATGTACCGATTAATTGAACACAATCACTATATAATATAGCCTTGCTGAATTTAAGAATGCTCTACACGCAGATACCTGCTTTATTGGTAATATTACAATACAGAAATACATAAACACTCCCAAAGGAAAGCTTAATTAATCAAGATGATGAGTTTAATAAACACACGAATTAAAAATTGTACTAGAAATTTCACACGGCCAAGTCCAGTGCAAGCAAGGTCAGGCATGTGAGAAGAGTTCTAGTTCTGGTACATGTTGCCAGCTATCATACCTGCCCTCCACCTTCCATCTCGTTGCGTTGCATCTGTTATGTCTTCACTCTTCGTTTTGATGGCCACATGGTTGATCTTCTCCTCAAAGGCGGAATTTGCAGGCTTGACGATGATGGAGCCCTCTTGCAGCATGTTGCAGACCACTACTTCCTTGAGATCTGCCATCAAACCTTCTAGGCTTTCTTCCCCTTCTTTCCCTTCAAGCTTGATCTCCATCTTGGGGCAACCAGATAGAACGATCTTTTGAATCTTCGGAATGGACCTGGGTCGTATTGTCCACTTTTTCACTCTTGTTAGGTTGGCCATCACCAAGCTTGTGACATTGTTGAATCCTTTATCAGAAAACAAGAGATTTTCTTCACGGCAGGAATCCTCGGACAATACTAGCTCCATGAGGCTTGGCAGCTCACCTATCTTGTCAATGAACTTCTGATCTGCCAATGATAGCTTGAGCACTAGCCTAGTGACATTGGGTAGTGTGTACTGGTCCTCCTCTTTAACCCTTGATGTGTCGATTTCCCCGAGCAGCTCTAGGATCTGCAGGCGGCGGAGTGTGAAGTTTGTGAAGAGTTCGAATGGAATATCTTTCCCAGCAAGGTGCATGTACATGAGTGACTCGAGCTTCTTGAACACTTCTCTAAGTGCTTCCCAGTGCGGCTTATCCAGACCTGAAATATGCAAGTTGCGAAGATAAACCATGTTTTCTAAAGGCTTGATGTCCTTGCCTAAAGGATCAGAGCAAAGCAAGCCTGTGAGTGTTTGCATGTTGTTGAGCACGCCAGCTGACTTTGGCAGTCCTAGCATGTTGGCCACAACATGTCGCAGCGTTGGAATCTCCCAGAATGCTTGTGCCACCTTCTTCACCTCAGTTCTCTTTATGTCAAGTGTCTGAAGGTTGATGAGACGAGCAATGGAAGAAGGGAGTTTGGTAAGGGAGCGACTCCGGAGCCCTAGGTACCTTACATGGATCATATCCCCAATTGCACCAGGCACCTTTTTTATCCTTAACCCCCGGAGATCAATTACACGGAGGAACTTGGATGCCGGCAGAAAACGAAGAGCATGGTAGCGTAAATCACTATTGTTACCTTGCTTCTTCAATTGGCCATGCGCTCTTACTTTGGAGCTAAGCGATCGTTTCCCATTCTGTGATCTTTCCTCAGCAAAATCACCCAAGATGGACCGCATCTTAGGGAATGCGGTGCCCATTGGTATATATGTCTCTGTGTAGTTCTGGAGGTGCAGACGGCGAACTGCACCGGGTGCAAGGAGATCAGCATTGTCATGTGCCTCAAGGAAACTCGCCTCATGTGCTTCTGCCTGTGCAAAAGCATGGAGACGATCATGGATAGCAACAAGCCAAACACCTCCATTCATGTCCCTCTTCACCAGGCGGATCATCTCCCTTGAGATCAGCTCCTTCAGGTAGTTCTGACCAATGTCCTCCATGGTTTTCCCCTTCTTTGGCTTCAGAAACCCCTCGGCGGCCCATAGCCGCACGAGGCGCCGCGCATTGTAGATCAGGTTCTCTGGCATTCCTGCAAAATATAGGAAGCAAGACTTGAGCCGACTTGGGAGATCGTCAAAGCTCAAAGCCAAGATCATTTTCACTTGCTTTGGCTCATTATTCGACTCGAGCTTCTTCAACACCTCTTCCCACTCTGATATGCTCTTTGTCCGAAGAAGCCCAGCCAGCACCACAATGGCCAAGGGTAGTCCGTGGGTTATCTTGAACATGTTCTCGCATGCCTTTTCCATTTGTGCATTGGGTTCTGAGATTTTGCTACCAAAGATCTTCTCTTTAAATTGGTTGTTGGCCCCAAAGACTCTGCGACAAAATAGCGCTGAGCTATCTTTTTCGTCAAGCTTGCCTATCTTGAGGGTGCTAACTTTTGGGTTAGCATATGCAGCTTCTTTGTCATCGAGGCGAGTAATGACCATCACTCTACTGCCTTTCTCATTCTGTGGTAGGCTATGGAGTATGGAGTGCCAGTTGCTGAAATTGACCAGGCCATCAAGCATCACCAGGTAGCGTTTATTCTTCAGGTACAGCGAGAGGGCTTTATGAACTTTTTCTGTGATCGAATTTTTTTGTTCACAGGCCTCACTCTCGGGACACAAACGCTTGTAGATGAAGTACAAGATGTCATCATCTCTTATTTGTGGTGGGACGTTGATCCAGGCTCGGACATCAAAATGCTTCCGGATAATAGGACTGTCATACACTTCCCATGCAAGTGTGGATTTGCCAGTGCCACTCTCCCCAACTAGTGACATGACAGATCTGCTAGTATCATCACCAGCGAGAAGATAACGTTGCAGCTCTGCACGTTCATCTTTAAAGCCAACCACTTCGTTACCCTCATCCCTGCATATGTTTGATTTCAAAGGGAAGCACATTTAGTAAAATAAATAAATAAATAAGTATGGGGCAATGTAACATCAAGTGCAATTTTTGCATACGTTAACTACTCCCTCCATCCCATAATATAAGAGCATTTTTAACACTAATCGCTCTTATATTATGGGACTGAGGGAGTAGTATTTTAAGCCAATAGCATACAACTAAAGTGAAACGCGACAGAGCAAGCGCGTCTCTTTAATTTTGAAGAAAAGACAAGTGTTTCCGGAAGTTAAAAAAAATTGGCTTCATTCATTTGAAGTCAAGCCTTCGTGCTTTTTCTCTAAACAGTTAAAGAAACAGAAAGAATATCTTGGATGTACATATATTTAGTAAAAGTGATGATAAGCTAAAAAAAGTCACTTTACCGAGTGTCTTAAAACACTCAGGAATCTCACTACAGGAAAATCCGTCAACTGTGGTCAACAAGGACATGCGTCCATTTTTTTACTGACTATCTATAAATTTACTAGGTGACATGGAAAAGATATTTGGGAAAAGAAATTACCGAGTGTACCTTTGTACACTCATGAAAGTTAATGTTTTCCGTGTGTCCCATAAAATACACTCTGGAAAGATCTTGATACTCAGAGAAAATAATTTCCCGTATAATGTATATGCATTGTTTTCTTGTGCATAGATATGCAAAAAAAAAGTGGTATGCTTCATGAGAGCTTGAGCTCCCTTCGCAGTTACTGAAGGGTTCATAAGTTTCATAAATTTTGGAAAATAATTCTCATTGTGCATATTTAAACAGTAATGATTTGTGGTGTGATCTGGGATATGAAATGATTAGTGGAGTAGAATTTTAGTCTAACCTCAATTAGTGGAGTAGAATTATATGCTCCCGTGTCTTATTAACAATATCACAAGGGGCATGAATTCTCTAGAATGTGCACCCGAATAGAGAATCCTTATTTGTTTAGCTATATATCATGCATAATGATGTCCTGGTTATGAAGATACAACTTTGGAGACTTACCGTCTCTCTAAAAGATAATATATCCTCTCTCTCTCTCTCTCTCTCTCTCTCATAGATGCATAAAGACGTGATCGTAGCCATGGATAACCTCTCAACATAAATTGGGAAAGTAATAAAAATATTTGTATCATCATAGATGAAACTGTATCGGCCTTAGAGCATTCTAAATATGCTAGTGGTTCTCTATGTGTGTAGAATAATTAACTCAGTTTCACAAAAAAAAGAATAATTAACTCAATAAACCGCATGGGACATGTGTTTAGCAAACTCAAAATTCACCCCGAATAATTAACTCAGTTTCACAAAAAAGGAATAATTAACATGAGGTTTTGTGGGCCTTTGTTAATTATTTCGTAAATAACTAAAATAAAATCTTTTTTTAAACACAGTGCGGACGCAGATGCTCATACGTACACACAGACACTCATTTCTATTAACGCACGCATGCACACCCTACCCCTATTTGTAATGCTCGCACTGACATTTTACATTTGTTTCTGTACTGAAAGTCATGTTTTGAACAAGAATATTGAAGTGTCAATCAAACGATATGAATATGAATATCACATATCAAACAATATATATCAACATGGTTACATGACCAATAATATCGATCCTACTTAAGTTGGGTTTCACGGGTGGATGGTGAACTTTGTTCATACGGTATAAACTATGCAGATTATTTGCTACATGCAGATTGGAATAAAACGTAAGAGGTAGAGATGGGAGAGACTGTATACGTACGCGTACCATGCTGGGACGGTGTTGATGGTGGAGTTGTGGGCGGACGAGGAAGCGCCGGAGGCGGAGGGTCGGAGCGTCCTGATATTGTACTTGTCGACGTTCTCGGAGATCTCCATGAGCCTCTCCTTGATGCCTTCCATCCGTCCGCTGAGGTCATGGCGGACGGAGACCTGGGTGGTGCAGGAGGCGGCGAGGTCGAGCCACCTCCTCCAGGCGGGGACCCCCTGCCGCAGCGTGCTGAGGTCGACGCGGCGGAGGAAGTCGTCGAGGACGTCCTCCACCTCGTGCGCCACGTCGCGGGTCTGGCGGACCCAGAGGCCCACGTACTGGTTGGCGCCATCGCGCCGCTCCTGGTCGGCGTCCTGGATGAAGGTCTGCAGCCACTCGAGCTTGTCCCGGAGCAGCCGGATGTGGTCGCCCACGCCGCTCAGCAGCGCCGCCTCCTTCACCGCCAGCTCCCCCAGCCGGTTCAGCACGAACGTGATCGAAGCAGACGCCATGCTCGATCGAGATCTCCTTGCCTTCTTCTTCTACCACACGTACGTACCAGCTCAGCTGGCCGGAGCGTCCTGGCTAGCTAGCTAGGCTCCATGCATGCATGTACATTAGCTAAGACATATATTTGGCTTATGGTGGCAAGATGTATGCTTCCATTCCCTTCCGTATATAAGCTAGGAGTGAGCTTGTCAAAAGTCCGCTAGCTTGTTCAACAGTCAGAACTGAGCGCTGGCATTAATTCCCTGGCTCCAGGAACTAACACACGGTATCTATATGGCTCATGCATGATTGATACTTGTACATATAGATAAATAACACATGCATACTAGTATGTGTGTAACAGAGTTTGATTCCGTCAAGAAAAATATGGCAAGTTGCATGTGCTAGCTAGGAGTAGTTGCTGGTCAAGAAAACTAAGGTGGCTTAATCTGCGAGCTAGCTTTCCCTCTGATTGCAAGCTAGCCATCAGCCAGTATAGTTAGCTAGTACTGGGAGTAACTAGTAAGCATGCATGCACTCCAGCTCATTGCTTCCGTACACGGTGCGTGCATTCTTCATCGGTTGGTCGATACATGACGTTTACTTCGTATATACAATAACGACTTGTTGGCAGACACGGTAAGTACAGTAGTAGTAGAGATATAGTCAGTCTTGGCTGTTCACACATACATTGTCCGATCCGACAAACCAGGGAAGCCAGTAGTGGGCGTTCTAATCATATGCCATCACGAGTTGTTTGTCTCCTTCATGCGAAATGTCAATAGTGCATGCATTGCATGCACATGGGGTAGTGCCATCAATGGCTCGGACACGTAATGCTCCGCACGTCGGCTCGAGCAGGGGTGACGTGCGGGATGGATGGATGATACCCGATTCATCGTCGTCGACTATTTTTTTAGGCACATCTAGATATGCCCTATTTATTACACATCTAAGTGAGTGAATTAAGCAGAGAGAGGAAAAGAAAAAAAAAAGAAATGTTTACATAAATCTCAACGTAAGATCAATAATACAGGATTTATATGTGCAATACTTATGGCACATCTAGATGTGCTTTAGCAAAACTGTTTTTCTTTTTTTGCAATGCATGGGATTCGCTCTAGGATTCAGCTTGACTCGATTCGCTAACGTACGGTAATTTCAGGAATAAAATTTTGTTAGTGCTAGGCTTGCTTGATAATCAGCATTGCTTGTTTGTTTTTATTGGAGAAGTCATAAAAGTAAGCAAAAATATATGCTGCAACCATGGGTGACATACTGATGCTCAGGGCCATCTCAGGAATTCTGGCCCGGGCAAAATCCAAATTTGAACCCTGAAATTTAAATTTCATATATGACTGTAATATCATTAGAATATTTGTTTGCTCAATTATATAACTCAAAGTGTATTCTATTTGTCAGTCCAACTACGACATAATTACAACAAAATCAATAATAAAAGAAAGGAAGGTTCAATAGATGTGCAGAAGTTTAGCATTTTTAACAAGAAAAAAATAGTTTAGGATTTATCTCCATAAATGCACTATCTAAGCAAACATATAGCATCCGATAAAAGGATGGCAATATGTGTACAAGACATCATGAAGGACGGTGATGACTGACGATGACATAGGCCCAACAGCCATGGGAGGGCCAAGCTCACGAATTGGAGTCCTCCTAGAAGATCCGTACGAGGCAAGCCATCTGCACCTCCATGTCCGGTCGAACCGGGCTTGCACCTACTAGCAAACCGACCGGGGCCCATGTAACGTTAACACATGACCATGTAACCTTAAGTTCACATGCAAGACAACTGTAGCAAGATAGATCTAGGGTATCACACCTGACGATTTCACATCTAATCCTTCATCTTTCCCTCATACGAGAAATCCAATCGACTCAAGCGGGAGTAGGGTGTTACCTCTCTCTGGGAGCCTGGATCTGGATAAATCTCTAAATCTCTGTATCTTATGTGCACCCATCCTGATCGGTTGCTCACACCCTACCCTCATATAATTTATTGCCGGATCAATACACCAACAAATGGCGGTGGCGATGCAGCATCGTCACGCTCCCACATAGGCGGTCCTCTTGCCTGCCCGGTCAGGGGACACTCTCTAAGCCACCTGCTTGCGAGACCGCGACATGTAGGCTACAGAAGTGCCGCATACCTCCAACCTGCATTGGTGCTGCCGACTACTGCTAGGATTATTTATGCTTATACGTGAACCTTCTCCCTTTGGATTTGAGCGTGGAGTCATTCTGGTTCGTGCCTCAGTAGTGGGGAGAAAGCGGTTGAGCCGTGAAGCTAGCTAGGCTTTGAGTCCCAGCGTCACACCAGATGGTTGAGCGGTGAAGCCTGCTACTGTGTGATGATGATTCGGGAAATGGTAGCAACACAATGTGACTTCAGTTATGTGGATTATTGATCTATCAGGGGAAGCTAGGGAGGACGTCAGAGCGAGAGGCCTTGGTTCATTTTATTTAGCGGTTTTTGCTTCTTTTTTTTCCTATGTTAACGGGTTGGTTTGGTGGCCCGTTAGGTACAGGACGGTGCGCTTCATTCCAAGGTCAAAGATGTTCGCGGTAATTATTCGACGTGAAACCCAAAAGGAAACATATGTTTTCTTATAACTTAGTTAGACTGAGGCTTAGTTTGGTAGTATAGTTTTAGAAAAATCAAAGTATTCTAAAACCACAGTATTCTGATGGGTGGGAAACAAATACTCTGGTTTCTAAAAAAACATAGTATTTCTCAGTTTTGACAAATCCAGCGTAGTGTTTGGCTGCTATTGTTTTGTGTTAGAATAAATCCGAGGCATACCGTCAATCATCCGAGGACCAAGCAATCACACGAGGCATGACACCGAGATTTATTAACGAGGTTCACCGATATGGCTACATCCCCGGGGCCTGACTATGGGCGCTCCTTCCCATGACACCGCTACAATACCGCACCCAGTCGCCCTGGACACCGGCACATACCGCCGGCTTCCCCTGCGTTCCGGTGCTATTATTTTGGCATAGGTTACATCGTGTGTCTACCCCCGCTATATAAAAGAGGCCTAGGATACAAGTGTCCTACTAGGACACGACTCCATATCCTGTAAACACAATACAACTACAAGTCCAACTGTAACCTACCTTGTACACTATATTCGACACAACTCTAACATTTTGCTGTAGCTTTTTTACTGATAACTTTACTACATGGCCAAATCAATCAGCAGTGCTAACTCAGCTACACCTAGCAACACGACCGGATTACTCAGCGTATGCTAACGGATGCCGGCTGCATGCAGCCCTGCCATGCACGAGGTTAGCCTCCTGTGTATGAGTGTGTGCTTCAATGACCAACAATCTACTCCATAGGCTAGCTTGGTTCGAGACGTGCAGCACTACCAGAAACCCAGAATCCAGAAAATAACCGGCAACCAGCGAATTGTTTAAAATATAAGCAACAGATAGAGGAGTCGGAGGCAGCGATCAGATTTTCTAGTCTGGACATCAACGGGCTAAGTGCTCTCCCCAACGACTTCTCTTGGCTCGGTTTTAAAAAAAAGTGGTCATGGCCTCTTTTTCAAATACTGTAGAAAAACTACAGTATTAGAGATGCCACAGTATCTTACACCACTGTAATTTTTTAAGCCAAACACCTCAAAGTATTTAATACTAAAGTTTTTTTAGAAACCATAGTATTCCCCAAAAAACTTTAAAAATACATCACTCCCAAATGCACCCTGAGTACTTAGTGCAGATAGCGGATAATATGGAGGTGATCGACATCATAAAGGAAAAAGGACGATGAGCAGCGCGGCAATTTTTGATGATTGTTTTCATTTCTAGATTTGAGCACTGCAATAGTGAAGCAAATAAAATTGCTCATGAACTTGCCAAATTGGCTAGATTTTCTTTTATTTTTGAATGGTTTGAGAAGTCAAATAGTGATATTGTACCGATTCTGATAAACGATGTGATGGTTATCTCTAATGAATAAAGCTTGATTTTCTTTTTAAAAGAGTACTTAGAGTTAGTGCGGACCGCTGTCACCCCCATGATTGGATCACAAGCGTTTTCGGTGAGCTACGCGTCGGCCGATGGATCTTTCTCGTGAGCCATCAGATTAAAGCTGGGTGGTCGTCAGATTCGGCTGCCAGCTTGCAACAAGGATGATGTTACGCTCAGATGTTTGCAATAGAGTTCATGTTGTAGAACTTTTGCAACAGAGGTATCATTGCAGAAATTGTTTTGCAATAGAGCTAATGATGCGGAATTTTTTCATGTTCATTTATATGCGATACAGAAGAAAGTTTTGCGATATCATGGATGTTGCGGAAATCTTTTTTGTAATAGGGAGAATGTTTCAAAAAGCTCAGCGACGATGTGGTATGCAACAGCGGCCAGGCTGGGAAACACTTCAAAACACAACGGTCAAGTTGTGGAGGTTGCCTCCCGACCATCTAATCAATAACAGATCTGGCGGCCACAGAGGCGGTCGACACGAGTGGATATATAGATCTGTCGGGTGATCACAAACGTTTTCAATATTAAAACAGACGTTCGATGTTTAGCCACTCCCTAAAAATAACCAAAATGATAAATGCCATCCATGTGGCATGAAGCACTCCGGTTCTAATATTTTTTACAACTAAAATTGTCATCCGAAAATAAAAACAAACAAAAAACTGAAACTTGCCATCCGAAAACAAAGTTGTTGTGCTTGAAAACATATGGGCAAAACCGAACTGGGGCTGTTATAAGATCAATACGGATGCATCATTCCATGAAGATGGGACAGGAGCTGTTGGAGCTGTCCTACGAAACAACAAGGGTGTAGCTGTCGCTGGGGCGGGAAAACCTTTGAGCAGCGTTCTCAACGCTGTATCAGCAGAGGCGCTTGCACTTTTGAATAGCCTAGAGCTTGCCGAGCAGCTGGGATGCACCAACGTGACTCTTGAATCAGATTCACTAGAGCTAATACAAGCATGCAAGGGAGAATCAGAAATCTTTAGCCCTTACATAGCTATACTGGCAGACATTTTTGCTCGAGCTAGGATGATCAGTGGAATTTCTTTTGCTCACTGTCGAAGGGAAGCCAATCGGGTAGCACACCATCTTGCAAAATATGCCTTTGATTCAAACACTGATGTTTTTTGGGATGGAGATCCACCCAGTTTCATTATGCCTTTTGTAATTGCGGATGTAACAATGTTGGCTAAGAAATAAAGATCGAGAGGCTTTCCCTTCAAAAAGAAGTTGTTATTCTCACGTAACAAAACTTATCATAAAGAAAATTCAGAGTTGCCATATGTTCTTGCCATAAGTGTGACAGGCTCACAAAAATAAAAAGAGAAAAGAAAACAGGATCGTTTTCCTCCCAACAGAAACAGAAACCACTAAGCCTGAATCGAGAAATCCCATCCTCCACCCCACCGCAATGCCGCTGCCGCTGGCGTGCCGCACCCACGGTGGCAACGCCTCAGCCCCGCTGACCAGCCTCCCGGACGACCTTGTCGAGGAGATCTTCCTCCGCCTGCCCACGGCCACCGACCTCGCCCGCGCATCCACGGCATGTGCCTCCTTCCGCCGCATCATTGCCGGCCACTTCTTCCTCCACCGCTTCCGCGCCCTCCACCCGCCGCCTCTCCTGGGCGTACTCGCGTACGACTCAGCCGAGCGGAAGAACCTCTCGGTCGCCTTCCTCCCAGCCCAGCCGCCCCACCCCTCCGCCGCCGCGGCCGCCCTCACCCTCGCCGCCGCCGACTTCTCCTGCTCATTCCTACCCTCCCCAGAGCTCTGGAGTACCTGCGACTTCGGCGATGGCCGCGCCCTCCTCTCCGAGCAGGGCATTCTCTGGCCGACCTCGCAGTATGCGACCCGCTGCACCG
Source organism: Triticum monococcum (assembly GCA_034509565.1). Lineage (NCBI taxonomy): Eukaryota > Viridiplantae > Streptophyta > Magnoliopsida > Poales > Poaceae > Triticum > Triticum monococcum. The sequence continues at coordinate 67,550,191 of CM067843.1, read as the reverse complement.
ACGCTACCTGATGCTACCTGCCATCCCCCACGACCTAGCTGTTCTAGCCAGGCAGCTGAATCTCATGTATTGCGGACCCTTCCTTGCTCCTGCCGGCGAGAACGTGGGTGGCAGTGCCAACGCTCCCTCCGGTTTCAGAGTCATGTGCTTGTGCATGTCCTCAACCAAGCTAGTCCTCTTTGTCTTCCATTCGTCTGGTGCCCGTGCCGGCCAATGGCACACTGTCACATTTGATGGTTGGAGCGCCTTGATCGCACGATATGTCAGCGGGGGTTTCTTCCGAGGCATTGTCTCCATAACTCACTATTATGCGCACGGATGCTTCTATTGGCAGATACCTTGTACCGGCAAGTTGCTCATGTTGGACACGCTCATGGAGTTCTCTTTTCCCAGCCCCCCACCCGATCGTTATCAGGTCTTTGTGGAGGCAAGGGAAGGAAGGCTTGGGATGATTAGTCAAGGTATTGATGGAGATCGCCTCTTGTATGACATTTTGCGAGATAATGAGGATGGCACAAAGCAGTGGCAAATGGAGGACGTAATCCTGGTGCCCCATAATTATGACTATGGCATCGTTGGTGTTGCTGGGGGATGCTTACTACATAATGTGCTCCTAGAGCCAGAGTCTCCAAACTTCAACTTTTATTCACTGGATCTCCAGACTTTGAAGCTTGAGTGGTTCTGTGAGCCTCCGTATTGGTGCATCTCCTTGTTTACCTGTCTGTATGCGGGTTTCCCGCCATCCTTATCTCCACCAAGTATTTGAAGGGGTAAGCTTTGCTCCTTGTTTTTGCTTGTATTGTTCATGCCATACCATATGTAGCACTGGTCGGAATTGCAATGTGATGCAAGTATCAGTTAAGTTAATTCGATGGTAACATGCTCTGTTATTCTACTAATTTTAGCAAACAATCCTCACTATGGAGGGGTGTCCAAGTTATCTCTTGCCCATAACAATCCTCATGGCGCCTTTTAGGCGTTTAAATGGTATTCCAATGCTTTAATTTATTATTTACATAGAGTATGCAATTGGAATGATATGAAACTCAGGAACGCAAAAACACTTCTTTCTTATATTATGAATAACTCAATATGCATTTATCATTTTAAGGCTGTCATATAAATAAAAGAAAACAACAAAGCAGCGACATAGTACGGGACAGGGAGGGGTGTCATGTACGAGTGGCACCGAGAAGGGGCCGATTTCAGATCAGCACATAAGCACAGCAGCTAAGTAGAGGCCAGCTGGCTGCCACCGCGCCGCGAACACTAGTGCAGAACCAGGCTATTGCACCGGTTCTTAAGGGCCTTTAGTGTCGGTTCTGTAACCGACACTAAAGGGTGGGGACTAAAGGTCCCCCTTTAGTACCGCTTCAGAACGAACCGCCACTAAAGTGCCACCACATGGCACATTCCAGGGCCGGATGCGGGGAGACCTTTACTACCGGTTGGTACCATCAACTAGTACTAAATGTTTGTGGTGGTTTTAGTTTTATTTTTTATTTTTTCTTTAATTTTGTGTTTTCAATTTAATTTAGAGATTATTTTTACATTATAATGAGTTGTTAAATTATTAGGTGAAAGTACCGCAGATTAGTTTCAACTGGATGCAGAGCTAGCTAGCTAATTAAGTGATTAAATATATATATATGCCATATGAGTGATCAAGTAATATGGATATGACATATACTTGATCACTTAGCTAGCTCCATGCATCCAGTTGAAACTAATCTGCCGTTTCTTTCATAAATGAAATAATAACTCATCATCATCATATTAATATAAAAACTCTTGCATCATATCATCAATAACAACAGTATACTAGCTAGCTAAAAATCATCATATATAGTCGTCATTACCACTATTTAATCATCATAGTCGTTACTGCTATCTAATCACCACCAACACTAGATTAAAGAAGAAACATTCACTTGTACCAGAAGCAAAAATATCATGGAGTTCAACACATGGTCATGAGATTAAGTTCAGGATCGATGAAGAACACGGACATGAGAGGACAAGTACTAAGAGCATGCTAATCATTCCTGCTGCTCTCTCTCAGGTAAAATAGCATAGAACATGTATAGCTCTCCTGATTCATCATATTGGAGCATGCAGATGAACCTGTCTCCTAATCGTGGGCTGCGCTTCTGTTTGCTGCTCCCTAGTACTTCTCTGCGATCCTTCACAATTTTGCTCCAGTCCTTCACTACTAAGCATTCCTCGATCCTGAATGCACTCATGTGCAATGTAGGATATCTTGGCCGTAAGCTAACCATTGACATGCAACATTTAGTCTCGATCCACTGAGGCACAACTGTCATCGGGAGTCCCTGTTGAAGAACATCGCGTATAGTAACATTACTTAGCAATGAAGTTTATCTTGAAAAAATAATGTATGCAAAAGATGCACTGAGGACAAATAGTAAAAATCTTACCATCTTTTCTAAATAGATGTGACCGTAGTTTAATACGATCACTATTGGTCGCACGTTTTGCGTACTAAGATTTTCAAATTCAGGAAAATAATTTCTCTTGACATCATCAAGATCCTCAAGCCATGAAACATAATGACTTATCTCCTCGCACTTCAGTTCAGCCCCGAGACAGTGGACGGTACTGTCTACCAAGCCTCGGATATGTTTGCTTGAATGGAAATAAGTTGTCAATAGAAATTAGTTGTCAAATATTTTTGAATAAACAATATCGAAGACATAAGTATGGTTAATAAACTCACATAATGGTACTATTGGGGGTGTCTGCACGTTGACCCAAATGTCTCTATTACCTTCAATATCATCTTCGGGACGAATATCAAAGGTGATAAACATATCAGGCTCAAATGCATAAGCCTTGCAAAATGCTTGCCAAGTTTTGCATTCAAAATAAGTGTAGGTGTCTGCATTGTATAATTTGACGTTGAAGGTATAACCATGCTCGGTCTTCAAGTAAACTCTCTTTACCTCCATAGTTTTCTTAGGACTGAAACTTATCTTATCCAAGACAAAAATTCTTGCATGGCAGGGGATACGCTAGTAGAATAGTGAAAATTTAAAATTATAAGTTGAAGCAAATGAAGTATAAGTCATGTTTAATTACGAAAAAAAGACTTGTCGTTGTGACTTACTGTATCCACTTCGAAGGTCTCATCCAGCTTGATGCTAAAGCGTCTTCATCAACTAGGAAATTTTTGTCGCATAGGCCGCGCTCGTCTTCGCAGTATTCGCACATAACGAAATTGTTTTCGTCGTCAGACGACATTTCCTATGTTCATAGTTGAAATATTAATTGATAAACACTTGCTAGCTAGCTAGTTGTATATTAATTCAACTAATTCAACTAAGCACTATACTAAAAATAAACTAGTTCGATTAATTTTCTTACTAAAAATAAAGTAGCTAGTTCTATATATAGTAAATTTAATATATCTAACATTTGACATTAATATATCTAATTCATCTATAACTATAAAAGTATTAAGAACTAACTCATCTAACATTAATATCTAACATTTGACATTAATATCTAACATATATTTCTATCTAATTCATCTAACATTTATATAAACTAAAAGTATATATAAAAAAACTAAAAAACAAAAAACAGAAGAAAAAAATCATTAACAACAAACAGAAAAAATCATGCTTAATTATGGGGGCGGGCTGGGGCGGCGACGGCGGAGGGAGACGCGGCGACGAGGGCAGGCTGGGGCGGCGACGGGGACGGGATGGGGCGGCGACGGGGGCGGGCTGGGGCGGCGACGGCGAAGGGCAATGACGGCAACGGGGACGGGCCGGGGCGGCGACGACGGCGACAGGGACGGGAACGGGCTGGGGCACGACGGGGGCGGCGACATACGAGGCGCGCACGACGAGGGCGAAGACGAAGCATATGAACTGAAACCAACTGAAATTTTCGTAAGTGCTGTATATATAGGAGAGGCCATTAGTGCCGGTTGGTGCCACAACCCGGTACTAAAGGTCAAATTTGGTCAGACCAAGCGGCGGGAAACGACCCCCTTTAGTACCGGGTGGTGGCACCAACCGATACTAAAGGCCCCCTCCCCCCTCCCCTTTAGTACCGGTGGGAGCCACGAACCGGTACTAGACCCCTCTTTAGTACCGATTGGAGCCACAAACCGGTACTAAAGTGTGTGCGCTCCCACCCCACGTTGCAGAAAGTTTAGTCCCACCTCGTCGGGCGAAGGGCAGTCGCACTGGTTTATAAACCCAGCCACAGCTGCTCCATCGAACTTCTCTGTAAAGCAAGCTTATGGGCCAAACTATGGCGTGTTGTCCTGTGAGCCTGCTGGCCCTAGTGGGCCTGAATTTCCACGCCCAAGGCCTAGAAGGCCCACTGGACAGCGCCCAAACAATTTTTTATATAGTGTTTTTTTCTATTATTAATTTTCTTCTATTTATTCCTGAGTAGGTATTTTATATAGTTTTTTCTTTTCTGCTTTATTTCTTTTCTTCTATTTATTTCTGAGTAGTTTTTTATATAGTTTTTTCTTTTCTGTTTTATTTATTTTCTTCTATTTATTTCTGACTAGTTTTTGTTTTTGCTTTATTTATTTTCTTCTATTTATTTCGGAGTAGTTTTATATAGTTTTTTTATTTTCTGCTTTATTTATTTTCTTCTATTTATTTCTGAGTAGTTTTTTATATAGTTTTTTATTTTTTGCTTTACTTATTTTCTTCTATTTATTTCTAAGTAGTTTTTATATAGTTTTTTCTTTTCTGCTTTATTTATTTTTCTTCTATTTATTTCTAAGTAGTTTTTATATAGTTTTTTGCACATTCCATGTGGGTGAAATGATGATACCATGCCAAGTTTCAACATTTTCAGAGTTCATATGTAGTGCTTTTCAATTTCAGGGTCATTTAGCTCAAAACAAATCAGTAAATGCATCAAAAATATCAAATTATGTCAGAAAGGGTTAAAAGTTGACGACGTGGCTTTGGATGGTGCATAATGAATGCAAAGAAGTATGGAGTTGTAATAAGTATTAAAATTTTGAATAACTGGTGTAACAGATGAGTTTTCGTCTGAAACTCTGATACTTCGAAAGAGAGTGTCCAATTTGTACACGAAGTGCATCCAGTTTTTGTCGTAACCATCTCTACTTTTTTGCACATGCCATGTGGGTGAAATGAAGATACCATGCCAAGTTTCAACCTTTTCAGAATTCATGTGTAGTGCTTTTCAATTTCAGGGTCATTTAGCTCAAAACAAATCAGTAAATGCATCAAAAATATCAAATTATGTCAGAAAGGGTTGAAAGTTGACGACGTGGCTTTGAATGGTACATAATGAACGCACAAAAAGTCTGGAGTTGTAAGAAGTTATTAAAATTTTGAATAGCCGGTGTAACAGATGAGTTTTCGTCCGAAACCCTGATACTTCGAAAGAGAGTGTCCAGTTTGTACACGAAGTATATCCAGTTTTTGCTGTAACCATCTCTACTTTTCTGCACATGCCATGTGGGTGAAATGATGATACCATGCCAAGTTTCAACCTTTTCAGAGTTCATATGTAGTGCTTTTCAATTTCAGGGTCATTTAGCTCAAAACAAATCAGTAAATGCATCAAAAATATCAAATTATGTCAGAAAAGGGTTGAAAGTTGAGACGTGCCTTTGAATGGTGCATAATGAACGCACAAAAAGTCTAGAGTTGTAATAAGTTATTAAAATTTTGAATAGCCGGTGTAACCGATGAGTTTTCGTCCGAAACCCTGATACTTCGAAAGAGAGTGTCCAATTTGTACACGAAGTGCATCTAGTTTTTGCCATAACCATCTCTAATTTTCTGCACATGCCATGTGGGTGAAATGATGATACCATGCCAAGTTTCAACCTTTTCAGAGTTCATTTGTAGTGTTTTTCAATTTCAGGGTCATTTAGCTCAAAAGAAATCAGTAAATGCATCAAAAATATCAAATTATGTCGGAAAGGGTTGAAAGTTGACAACGTGGCTTTGAATGGTGCATAATGAACACACAAAAGTCTGGAGTTGTAATAAGTTATTAGAATTTTGAATAGCCGGTATAACAGATGAGTTTTCGTCCGAAACCCTGATACTTCGAAAAAGAGTGTCCAGTTTGTATACGAAGTGCATCCAGTTTTTGCCGTAACCATCTCTACTTTTTTGCACATGCCATGTGGGTGAAATGATGATACCATGCCAAGTTTCAACATTTTCAGAGTTTATTTGTAGTGCTTTTCAATTTTAGGGTCATTTAGCTCAAAACAAATTAGTAAATGCATCAAAAATATCAAATTATGTCAGAAAGGGTTAAAAATTAACAACGTGGCTTCCAATGGTGCATAATGAACGCAAAAAGTCCGGAGTTGTAATAAGTTGTTATAATTTTGAATAGCCGGTGTAACAGATGAGGTTTCGTCCGAAACCCTGATACTTTGAAAGAGATTGTCCAGTTTGTACACGAAGTGCATCCAGTTTTGTCGTAACTATCTCTACTTTTTTGCACATGCAATGTGGGTGAAATGATGATACCATGCCAAGTTTCAACCTTTTCAGAGTTTATTTGTAGTGCTTTTCAATTTCAGGGTCATTTGGCTCAAAACAAATGAGTAAATGCATCAAAAATATCAAATTATGTCAGAAAGGGTTGAAAGTTGATGACGTGGCTTTGAATGGTGCATAATGAAGGCAAAAAAGTTCGGAGTTGTAATAAGTTATTTAAAATTTTGAATGGCCGGTGTAAAAGATGAGTTTTCGTCCGAAACCCTGATACTTCGAAAGAAAGTGTCCAGTTTGTACACGAAGTGCATCCAGTTTTCGACGTACCATCTCTACTTTTTTGCGCCGGTTCGTAAAGAAATATAAGAGCATTTAGATTACTAAAATAGTACCTAGATGCTGTTATATTTCTTTATTGAGAAATACATCAAAAATTCATTGATTATCAATGATCTTTTTGTGTATAATCTAAATTGACAATATGAGTCCTCATCGGTTTAGAAACTGGAGAAAACTCATATTGTGGCCACAAATTCTACACATAGAGTTCAATGAAGACCAAGTGGTAGTGATAGTTTGAGAAGTAACATATTTAAGGTTGTAAAAACCCTGTTAGCGAAGCGAGGTGGGACTAAAAAACCGCTGCAACTAAAAACCTCTAGTACCGGTTTGTGGTGAGAACCGGTGCTAAATGTGCTGGTGGGGCCCCATCCGGACCACGGCGTGCCATAGCATCTTTAGTACCGGTTCGTGGCACGAACCGGTATTATAGGTTCGCCAAGAACCGGTACTAATTTTCTCCGACCGCCTAGCCGTTCGAACCAGTGCTAATGGCAACATTACTGCCGGTTTTGTTACAAACCGGTACTAATGTGCTTCACATTAGGCCGTTTTTCTACTAGTGGAATACCGGAGGCGCTACCTCCGTTGCCGGCACGCGAGCAGTAGCAACACAAGTGAGACGACCGCTGTGGGACGGCCATGCCGACGCCACCGCACAAACTTTGTCTGGCGGCGCCCTTTGGCGGCGGGGAGGGGACTGAGTGGCAGCGGGTTGGGGAGGGGTCAGAGTTCCTCCTTGTGCTGCTCTAGTGGGGTTGCTTTTATAATGCTTGATTAAGCTGGATTTGGACATGTAGTGTTTTCTTTGTTACATACTATCATGTACATTGGTAACACTACCTTGTTCCACTTTTAGTTGCTTTTTGTTAACCCCTTGGCTTTCAATAGGTCTTTGTCCTGAACATGCTCATGCCATTCCCGGTTTGTTGCATTAACTAATATCTTTGCAACAAGATTAAATTGTGTAAAGACAGGGTATTAGTGACATCAGTAGTAGCAAGCACCACCTTTCATCATAACTAACACTAAAACTGATTTTATATTATTTAACAAAATTACCCACAAATACAGAAGACAGGTCCAAAATAAACGGTGTGCCCATGTTGAAAGCTAATAGGAGTGGGGAATCTTATTGAAGAGGCATTACTCTAAATCTAATAGGTGAAAAGGAGGGAATGTCTATGCTGGATGGGGATCCATCTGTGCACCATCTATTGCTGAGTATTGTTGTGCTTATGCATGTTTAATGGATTCGCAGTTCAGTTTTCCTAAAACTAGTTTATGTTAAGATGGGTTCCTCCTGCCATCATTCATCTATAATAGTTTGTCATTCTGCTTATATATGCGGAAATACTAGTAGTTTACTTTGTGCCGCGCAGTTATATATCGCTTCACGTATGGCTAAAGAGTATGGGTACTTCCAGAGGCTTCAAACTGACTGCTTATCATGACAATGCTGACACTAGCAGCGTCTTGGAGATAATGCGAGGAAGAATCAGTTCCATCATGTACAGCCATTTAACCTGCATTCTGATTGATAGGTGACGAGCTATGAAGTAAAATTTATGCATTTTGGATGCCATACTAATGCTTATGCCCATTAAAACAAATGTCTGCTCTTGAACCATAGTTACATAGTTATTTTTACTTGGCCAGACAAGTTTTGAAAACAAACATGTTTGCACGTAGTTGCTCTTTTAAGCTTATGTTCCAACCAAACTGCACGCTCAACTTTCGTCTTTGGCAGAATGGAATGCGTCGGTTGATCCTCTGAAAGTAGACGCTTCAATTCGTCGCATCCAACGAGAGTGGTTTCTTGTCACATGCTGTTGTTGCAGGGCTTAATCTGGCTGGTTGTGCTGGTTATTGCAAGGAAATGATGATACACACACATATCAAGCAATTGCCCTATCCTTGTGATGGCTTCTCCTCAACTCAAAGTAAATGTCTGATGACTAGCTGGTTGGCGATGGATCGTCGATTGATCGGTCTACTTTCTCAACCGTGTGTTAATTGCAATAAGCATGTTTCCTTCCAGTTACAGCTTTTAGTTGTACTTTATGGAATATGTATGTCTGCATATTATGCTAACTGATTCTGTGTCTAGTATGGATGATACAAGCATATGTTGTGTGTGTATGTGTGCGCGGGTAAGTGCCTTGTCGTTAATTTGTATATCATTAATTAGGACTAGTGGTTGGGGTCCGTCATTGTGGGCCGCTTGAGAGAAAGATATGCGCACATCACCATCATTTCAAAAAAATTAGAAAATATTCTCGCGTCAACGTGGAATCACAACCATCTTAAAAGAAAAAGAAAAAACTTAAAAAAACTTCTCTAAAAAAAAGTCTCCCTACCATTTAAAAAAACTGTAAAAAAAACTTTCTGACCGTGACCAACCAGTATGCATCACATGGCGTAGCTGGTTGTCCATCATTCTAGCGCCTCTTAATGGGTTTAATGCTTCATTTTAACTTAGTGTCGTCATGACAACGTGACCTTGACCTGCAGCGACAACCTTGCTATTTGGCTCAACCAAAGAACAGACACCCAAAGTTTGAAAGTGTATATGGATCCGGACCAAATACTCTTGTTTTGCCAAGCTATTGGCCATGCTTGGGTTCTGGTGACACCAACATTTGGTAAGGTTGGTATGGTCAACTGTAACATCATTTTGCACTGGTGCTAGCGAATTTATCCCTCCTTTAGTCTGTGCATATTACTTCCTCCGTTCTAAATTACTTGTCGTGGTTTTAGTTCAAATTTGAACTAAAACCACAACAAGTAATTTGGAACGGAGGGAATACTAGCTGATGCAACGCCGGAACGCCCTCTACCAGCACCGAAATGCCACTCTTACAACAACACCTGGCTGCAGTATAGCCAAAGGCTCCACTAGATCGATCACAGGGGATGCGTCTACTTATTCTTTTGTACGTTGGATTGAAATTTCTCGATCATTGCTCTGTTTTCATATTTTCGCCTTGTATAGCCCTCCTGTATAGCTTTTTGTCTTCTTCTTTGTCTTCTGTGTAGCCTTTTCTTTGATGTTTTCTGTTTTCTTCTGAAGACCTTTTATTGTTTATTTGAAAAATTAATATGTAGCAGAGTCCTGCTGTTGGGAAACAAATTCTCATCAATAGGGAACTTCACTTTTATTCATCAACGATGCATTTCGCATAGGCACACACACCATTTCATTTAGCTTGTGCGCACCCACAAATTAAGAGGCAGATGCATGACACAACATAGTAGCTACTCATTCGCTTGACTAGGCGTCCCGGTATGTGGCCACATCCTTGCAGATATACGCTCTACCTCCCGACGCATCAATGACGATGGGTAGCTTGCAGACCGCCGTGATGCTCGCCGCCGTCAGCTTCACCACCTCCCTCCGGCAGCGTGGGAACGCTCCTGTCCCCGCCTGTCCCTCCTGCGCGCCATGCTCCTTATACATGCTATCCAACATGTTGTGGAGGGCATCACACCTGCACCACTCGCTGATGTTGGCGAGCTGCTGGCAGCAGTCCCTTACGACAGCCTTGGGGCACCTGGCTGCCATTGCACTGGAGCTTCAGCAGTGGACGACAGCCAGGGAGCGCGGGCACCTGGAAGGCATACCCTGGATAGCACATCCAAGGACCACTGTTATCGCTCCATGCATCGTACTTAGCCGCTACGGGTGTCGCCACGAGCATACATAGTAGGAGCACCGAGAACACAGTCTTCATCGACATTGTTCCTCTACACGCAAACTTTTTTTGTCTCCGATTTAGTACTATCTTAATCAGTTGTGTATATGGATAAGTACACTCTTGATCTCTGGAGGGTTTGTATAGCTATATAAAGCTAGAAAGCTGCAAGGAAACTGACATAAGCTGTTCATGATCTGCATGGGTGGCTTGTGTCTAGTGCCTATAGCTTGGGCTTCCACGTCGTTGTTCTTGATCCAGTGCGGTGATGTATTTTGGCATGCATCTAAACATTGTGATTACAACCCAGAGTTTGTTAATCTCACTACTGAAAAGCTAGGATGGTTATATCGACAAAATGAGCTACATCTTTGGTTCATATATATGGCAAGGTAAATGCAAAGAGGTTGACGGAACGGACATAAAACCCTAGTTGTCCATCATACCATCTGCATGAGTGGCTTGTGGGCTTGTATATATTATGCTGACACATCACAACTAATTTTTTTTCAACTTCCAACAGTGCCATGCGGATTTTTTTTTTGCATAATTGTCAGCTTTCCAAGTCCTAAGTAAAACCCACAGTTTGTTAGAGGATCCTATATTAGTTTACGCAAAGAAAACTAGGAATACAAGATTCATCTTGGCACGATATGTCCACCTTTGAGGAAATCATTAAATGGGAGTGCTCAAGAAGCAAGAGAATATAGCCAATGCATACACAAGATTGGAAAAGAAGAGAATGAACATATCAACAAGGCCAATGGAGTTTGGTGGAAAAGAAATTACGTGTGAGTTTTCTCTTTAAAAAGACGCAGTCCAAATATACAACAAGACAAAGTTCACTACCGGATTTGAACGTCTGCCTTGTGCTTGTGGTTTCATATGCAGTGCACTATGATTTCATATGTGATTTCAGATTATATAATGTAATGTGATTTCATATGCAATGCAATATGGTTTCACATGCAATGCACTATATAATGTAATGTAATATGATTTTGTATGCAATGCAATTTTAAGGTAACGAGATTTCGTATGCAACACAATTATTATTTTTATAATCCTGTCATATTTTATAGTGGTGTTGTTTTTTCCCGAACACCACGAATACAATAAGTACATGTGGCGTCGGCCGACCCGCGCCAACAGTGCCAAATTTATTAGCGGCGTTGGCCGCCGATGCCAGTAATATCAGGTTTCTACAAGGGTTGGAAGTCGGCGCCATTAGTGAGCCTTATCAGTGGCTGTCATACTAGCGGCTTCTCCTGTCCGTGCCACTTACAACATTTTATGAATGCCTCTACTAGGCTTTTCTACTAGGCTTCAGTGCTTGTAGTTGTCACTATGTGATCTACAAAATTGAACGTAATTTTTATTATTTCTGGTCAGTTATACTACCATGATTGAAGAGGAATAGATCAAAAGTTTTCCCGCAAAAAAATATACAGGAGCCGTCGGACATCATTTACACACAAATCAACACATATCATTCTTTTCAGCCCAGCCCACACAAGAATATGTCTCAATCCTCGGTCATGAAGCCCAAACCCTCATAGTGGCAACCAACATAATCATATAGTACAAAGGATAGAAAAGTAACCGAATTTTGCAAGCGGAGTAAGAAGAAGCAGGGTGACACAAGAAGAGTGGTGACATCTTAACCTGCATCAACCAATGAGTTGAAACCCACACTTAGTATAAAATAAGTATGGTAATTACAACAAAATTCAGCAAAGTCTCCCCTGTACCGGGAGCTGTTGGGACGTCATTCACACACAAATCAACACATATCATTCATTTCAGCCCAATCCACATAACATATATCCCATCCCAAACCCCTCCTCATGTCGGCAACCACATAATCATATGATAAAGGCTAAAGAACTAATTGTTTCTTGATGGCGAAGTACCAAGAACATTGCTTGCAGGTCTCCTCTACACTCCATCGCTTGTGTGCTGTGTAGGGTTATTTGAATCCGTTGTAAACTACACAAATAAAGACCTACTCCCTTTGTTCAAAAAAGTTTGTCCCTCAAATGAATGTATCTAGCACCAAGTTAGCGCTAGATACATTTAAGGGAAAAACTTAAGACAAGCCTTTTCAGACGGAGGGAATAGTTAGCAAGACACACTATAGCTATAAGAAGGGTTAATTATCCTTTTGCCCTCAGTGGTGTCCATTTGCTCAGTTTTGCCCTCAGATGCGAATTGTGCTCAGTTTTGCCCCTAGTCCGTGCGCACCGACTCGTTCCGTGAACTCTGCCGTCTCCGTCAGGTCAACCTTTTGACTCGGCCCTTACAGGTGGGACCAGGCGACAGAAACGGCCAATTTTATTCAGACCATTGCACGCATGGCTTGTGGGACCCAGCAGAGAGCCGTTGAGCAGAGAGCCGTTGGCGGGTGTGCTATATAAGCGGGCGACAGCGGCGGTGACCACGGCGACAGAGAGCACGGCAGTGACCACGGCGGTGGGAAGCTAGCTGTGGAGGGCGTGGCGGTGGGAAGCTAGCAGTGGAGGGCGCGGCGACGTTGAGATCCCTTCGGCTCCGAGCTCCATGTCTTCCTCAAGCTCCCGCGCCACCTCGCGGATGCAGAGCCGGGCGCGTGTGGACATGCCTGTCTTCGTCTGTCCGCGGTGCCGGGCGGGCGTTGATCGGAGGGTTTCTCAGACACCGAGGAACCAGAATCGTCCGTTCTACGTGTGCAGTGAGAATGGGGTAAGAATCGGGGCAATTGCACCATTTTCGTGGTCGGGATCTTTGAGCAATGGGTTGATCTGTTTGGTGTTCATGCAGGTGACATGCTTCTTTCTTTGGGTCGATGCTCTGGCCAAGACTCTGATGAATGAACTGCAAGAAAAGCATGAAGAATGGTTGCGCATGCTGCCACGAATGGCAGTGGCCGCACCACGAGCTCCGGAAGAAGGGATGGAGGGCGAAGCACGCACTGACAGAGAGCTAGCTTTTGAGCTTAGGATGTTGAAGAAGAAGGTTAGGAAGCTTGAAGACCAAGCACTACCAATACCCATTTGCAAATACTTTTGGGCATTTGTAGGTATGGTAATCGCACTGGTTGTAATGTTGAAAATGTATGGAAAGGCATGAATTATGGAGGAATTTGTAATCTTGAAATTGTTTGGGAAATCCACAAATCCACCTAGTTTAAATGTTGGTTAAAGTAGTTGTTTAAAGGTTGTTTAAATGTTGAAACAAAAAGAGAAGAAGTGACCAACATTTAAATATGTTGGAAAAAAGAGAAGAAATTAGGAATTCAGAAACCCTTTCTGTCCAAAAAAAAGGTTGCTCTTGGGCCAAATTCAAAGCGTAGAGCCAAGTGCAGGCTAGACTAATGGGCCAACTGCATCCAATTAGGCCCATTCGGGGGTTCTCTTGCGTATTTTTCTGTTTTCTATTCTGATTTAATTTAGGCAGTAAATCATAATGCTGGAACTTTTTGTGGAAGCTAATTGAATTTTTCTGGAGCCAAACAATTAAGGTTAGAAATTTTTTGGAGCTGTTAATTAATCCAATTCAAATACACTATGATTTAAATCAAAGACCAAAATGTCATGGAAAATGTGCCTCAGCTCTGGTAGAGGTTTACGCCAGGTGCCAAAATAAATGAACAATTTTTAAGGGCATTACATTGAGAAAAACATAATTTGTCTAAAAAATGAAGGGTGGAAAATGCACAAAAAATTGATGCGGATGGGGACTCAAACCCAGGACCGTGTGGGTTTGTGGTGTTTAGGGCTGCGCTGGTAACCGCTAGGACAGATGGCAAGACTTTGACATGGATAGGGAAGAAAGGTATACATAGTGAGATTTTGATTTTTTTTTTAAATAGTGAGACCGTGAATGTTTGGACACGCGTGAGAGTGTTTTTCCATTGTTTTGCACTTAAATTTTGGAGGGTTGGAAGGTTGAAAATGTATGTTGCACTACCACATGATTTTGGTTAGAGTGGCACTTGGTCTAGGGATAGAGTGGCACTTGGTTTAGGATTTAAAAGGAATAAATTTGCATGTTAGTTCATGACTTTTTGTTTGAATGAAACAGAGGGCTTCTCACCCCCTCCGATTTTCATTAATGAAAACCACAAGTTCTCGAACTTCATGACTTGTTTAGGGAAGAAATGATATGTTTGGGCACGAACATTTTTTAACACACATAATAAACCCTAATAACTTAGATAAGATGGAACACACCGTACCATTGCAATAACTTAGATAAGTTCATGGACAGTTCACAGACACATGACGAAACATGACACAACACGACACGACATAGAAAAGCAACAAAATAAAAAACGAAACATGACGAGCTTGACTCCGGGCCTGAACATCTTCATCTTGAACTTCTTCTTCCACCTTGGCCGCGCGCGCCCCTTCAACACCGTCTTCATCTTCACACCTCCTCCTCCTCGTCGTAGGGAAGGGAGTGCATCTGGCCTGGAGCGGGGAAGATGCGCTCGTAGTTGGTGTACATGTTGTAGACGGTGAAGAAGATGGCCTCGCAGCCGCACCAAAAGACTTGGCCGAGGAGCTCGCGCGCGTCAAACGGGTTGGTGAAGGTGACCGTGAGCAGTAGGAGGATGCCTCCGCGGTCACGAACCTCGTTGAGGGTGAACATCCTCGGCGAGCCCCGTGGGAGGTGGGCATAGTCGGCTCTGAGGAAGGTGCGGGTGAGTTCGACGGAACCCCTCCACCTTGAAATAGCCCACACACGGAGCTCCCTCTCCACGAGCACGCCCGGTGGGCAGCTCAACTCCGGCACGACAGGCGGACGGTTGAAGGTCGGCCCGTTGAACTGCATCTTCACTTGGTCTCGCTTGGGGAGGGCTCGGTCGCTTGGGTGTTTGAAGTTGGAGAGGATTGATCTGGCTTGTGGGTGGGAGAGGAAGAGAGGCACCCCATTTATAGGCCTGTGCGTGGGAGAGGAAGAGAGAAAGGATGAGAACGGTGCGTGTGTGAATCCGGACGCGTGTGTGTATCCGTTACGTTTTGCACACTTAAATTTTTGCACAAAATGATGCATGGGACGCGTGCGTGCATCTGAATCATTGCATAGCTTTTTGACCGGGCGGTGCATGTGAATCGCTGCCGTGAACCACTGCACTACCACCTAGCTCGCCTCGCTAGCCTAGCTCACCTAGCGCGCCTCGCTCGCATGCATGCACGTCGCCGCCTCCCGTGCATGCAAACCCACGTCGTCGCCTCCATGCATGCAAGGCCTGGAAAGGATGAGACGGGCTATTTACTGCGGTCTCAGGCCCAGAGCACGAGACGGCCCAACGGTCCATCCAGCGAGCCCGGTATTTGTTAAAAAACAATGGGTCTCCCAGCCAATCAGATTGCATCTCGCGGATTGCCCCCCTCCTCCCCGCAGATTCCTTCTAGAAGGGTTAGATCGACGGCCCTTGATCGCCGCTAGGGTTAGATGAACGGTCCTTATTCAGCGCTAGGGTTAGCGGGGTTTGGGAGGGGTTTGGAGCAGTCAAAGCTATGTTTGACCAGATTTCAAATGAGCATAATAAATTAAATAAAAATCAGAAAAATAAAAAACCTGCGCACATAGTCTTCTTATGTCATATACTAACGATTTAAGTTGATAAACAAGCTTTACATACATTTAAATGATAAGTTCATGTGTATTATATGATATCTCGAGTATCTCAAACTCTCTTGTATGAAGTGAAGAGAAGTGTTTTAGGGAAATGAACATGAAAATTTCAAAAAACTAACCACGGCTTCATTTTGGAGTGACTAAGAAGGATCCAGGCTTAGTTTTTCATTTTGATGTTTTACACTTGTTTAAATCTTGGTCAAAGTTAAGTTTGACCAGAATTCAAATGAGCAAAACAAATTTAAAAAAAATCAAAAAATGGAAAAACCAGCGCACATAGTCTGTACATATAGAATATATGTGTAGGAAAGTTATTTGGCTGATTTAGACAAGGTCGAATTTTTTTTTGCTTTGAAATGAGGCCGTTTACCCTACCTTTGGACCCCTCTTTTTAGCATATTTTTCATGAAAATTTCAAAAAGCTCACCACAACTTCATTTTGGATTGACTAAGAGGTATCCAGGCTTAGTTTTTCATTTTGATGTTTTAGACTTGTTTAAATCTTGGTCAAAGTTAGGTTTGACCAGAATTTAAATGAGCAAAACAAAATTCAAAAAAATCAAAAAAGGAAAAAACCATGTGCTCATTCAAACATCATGTCAAACATACTTCTAACATAGGTCCAACATCATCCAACATGTCAAGTGATAAATGTTTCATAATACAACATCATCCCTTATTCATAATGTTTCATAATTATTCATAGATAGCGTTGGGGCTTCTGTCTGTTCCTTGAGCTTCTTGCCATCACTTTGCTCCTCGTGCACCTTGTGCTCATTGTTTCTTCTCTTCTTCTCTTGGTTGTCGATACGTTGCGCGTCTTCTTCAAACCTACCATAGAGCTGTGCAAAACATAAACGGTAATGAGATCATGTCAAGTGATAGATGTACAGTAGTATTTGACCATTGCAAGATTTACATACCTAGCAGAACTCACAACAACAAAAGGTTGGTCAGCATTTGGAGCCTCACTTGGATCATCATTTGGAGCCTCACTTGGATCACCATGATCACCATTTAGAGCCTCACTTGGATCATCATTTGGAGCCTCACTTGGATCACCATGATCACCATTTAGAGCCTCACTTGGATCACCATTTGGAGCCTCACTTGAATCATTATTTGGAGGATATTTTGGATCATCGTCAAAATCATGCAGTTGTTGACCATCATCATTTGGAACCTTGTCAAAATCCTCATCTGATGCAACCGGCTGTTGACCATCATTTTCATCATCTGTTGAGGCAACCAGCTGCTGACCAACATTTTCATCGAAGCCTTCATCGAAACTCTCTCCGAACGCTGGATCTATTGTGTTATCACAATACTTAGCAAAATGACCAGACCCACCACACCTTGTGCACTTACGCTTCCTCGCTCTAAGTCCAGCTCCTTCGCTGCGAGGTCTGATTTGACTCTTCCTTGGTCTACCTGCTGCTCTCTTTAGAATTGGAGCGCAAAGCTTGAATCCAGGGTCCACCATGTCCCATTGTTGTTTTCCCTCCATAGCAGGCAAGGCATAAGCATATGTGGCTTTGAACCTTGCAACAGAGTAGTAATCATGCTCATACTGCTGTATGTTCCCTGCTGGACCTGGGAGAGAAGTGATGAAAAACAAGGCATGAATGCATGGCAATCCAGTTATCTGCCATTGCCTACAACTGCAAGTTCTAGCTTCTAAATCCACTGGATATCTCCATTCCCTCTTCTCTTTATCCAAATATGATATCTCTGCTGTGGTACCCGAGCAAAAAGTCATGTTCATTTCCAAACCTGTTGTCTTCTGCTTCAGTTCATTCATCACGGCAGGGATGATAATGTGGCCCATGAATTTTGCCTCGGCTATTCCTGCACGATAACGAAATTTCTGCATGTATGCTATCCTTATCCTGTCAAGCAAATCCACCACATAATGACCCTTTAGTTTCCGGATCGTTCAGTTGAAAGACTCTGCTAGGTTATTGTGCACATAGTCAACTTTGCTCACTTCACTGAATTGGCTTCTGGCCCATAACTTGGAGTGGTGTGTTTCCAAGTATTCTTTCACTTTGGGATTCATGTATAACTGCCTCAAGTGGTAGTTGTGCTTCTTCACACTGCATGTCAAAGATGCTGGCCATAAATTGTCGGTATACACCTTTCCTTTGAATTTCTTCATGAAATTTGCAGCAAGGTGACGCATGCATTCCCTATGCTCTACTCCAGGGAACACATTATCCACGGCCACTTCTAAACCTTTGCAGGCATCTGTATGAATGACCAACCCATTGGGATGTGCAATAGCCCGGCGGAGATTATGCAAAAACCAAGTCCAGCTCTCCTCAGACTCTGTCTCCAGCACACCATAGGCAACTGGAAATACAAAACTATGTGCATCAACTGCACAAGCTGCTACTAACTGTCCTTTAAACCTTCCTGTGAGAAAAGTGGCATCAACAGCCAAATAAGGCCCGCAACCTGCCAAAAAACCCCGGCGACAAGCCTCAAAGCAGACAAAAACCCTCCTAAAGCATTCCTTGGTCTTTGTCACTCCCCTGAATGTGTACTCCACGGTGTGGTGATCAATATCTACAATACTACCTGGACTTGTCCTCTCCACTTCACCTTTGAATGAATACAACAATTGAAAACTTTCCTGCCAGTTACCATAAATAGAATCCATAGCATGTTGTTTACCATTGAACAACCTCATGTATGGTAAATCTATCTTGAACTTATCTTTGATGTTCTTCTGCAATTCCTTTGGACCCACTTGCTGGTTTTCTTTCACCCACTTCTTTACTTCTTCTGCCACCCATCTTGACTTGGCTCTACTGATTATATCCTTCCTAAGCGTTGATTCCTGGCATGTGTGCTTAAAAGGGTTCACTTTGACCTGAACATTAGTGCTATTCCGCATTTTAGATGCAAGCAGCCTCCATGGACAACCTTCAGTCGGACAGTGCACTCTGTAACGTACTTGATCACTCTTGTCAACTTTGAAAGTACGTTCTACCTTGATGCGGTATGTCACAAGTGCATTTCTACACTCATTCATGGATGTAAAAACTGTACCTTCTTCCATATGAGGGTTCAAAGGGTCCCATTCAACAGCTGCAAGGTCTTCGTCCTCACCCATCGCGTCATCATCCACACGGACTGCATTGTGAGCCTCATCTTGATTTTCAGTCCGAGGTGCCCGTCGTAAATTCCGAATAACATCAGAATATAGCTTCTCTTCATCAACCCCAGAATTGTAGCCATCAGGCTCCACTTCAAGGGGGACCCTACTGCTGTTGCCCACACTTGTCGAGCCACCACGTCGCCGTGCACCAACTGAACTGTTCTGGCTAGAGATGCCATTACGACGACTTGGTTCTCCCCGAGATGTTGCACCCGCCATCCTAGGTCCAAATGCCTGCTCAAGCACATCAACTTGCAGCCTCACATGAAAATTATCTTTCTCTTTATGCCTAACAAATATGGTAGCTAGCTCTTCATCATTACTAATTGTCACCCAATTCTTTTCCCCATCATAGTATTTGTATACCACTTCATCAAGCAAACACCAAGGATATTGGCTACAAATTACCTCCCCAAATTGTCTGAAACTCCAATTACTAGCCATTGGCAACCAATAATCAAAACCTCCTTGGTATTTCTTCTTATCCTTTGCATCGAACATGTACCGGTCCCTTCTAATGTGCACCATGAAAGCAAACCGCAACTCCATCCTAACCGGCGAAAAACAAAGACGCAATCAGCACACTAATTGGGCAAACCTACTCGAATCGAGTGTTCAAATGCACAACTAAGCTCAATCTATACAAGAAGCGAGACTTACCCCTCGGGAACCCAGTCGTGGACGCGGCGGATCTCCGGCCCGATGCCTGCCTCGCCAAATACTCCGGGGTCGCCGCTGCTCACCATTTCGCCCTAGGGTTCTTCCTCCTAGTTTAAATAGCTCCAGCAGCCCCCACCTTTGAGCGCTTCGGCCGGGCGCACGGAAGGAGGCCGCGCCGCGGATCGAGCAGGTGGCGGGCGCCCCACCCGTGGCGTCGCAAGAAGGTGGTGGGCGTCACAGGTAGCCGTGGAGCATAGGCGCAGGGAGGTAGCGGCAGAGCAGGCCGTGCAGCTGGTGGCGGGGCAGGTGCTGGCCGCGGCGCAGGTGGCGGCGGAGGTGGCGGCGGTGCAGGTGTTGGGGAACGCAGTAATTTCAAAAAATTTCCTACGCACACGCAAGATCATGGTGATGCACAGCAACGAGAGGGGAGAGTGTTGTCTACGTACCAACGCAGACCGACTGCGGAAGCGATCACACAACATAGAGGAAGTAGTCGTACGTCTTCTTCCCGATCCGACCGATCCAAGCACCGTTACTCCGGCACCTCCGAGTTCTTAGCACACGTACAGCTCGATGACGTTCCTCGGGCTCCGATCCAGCAAGCGTCGAGGAAGAGTTCCGTCAGCACGACGGCGTGATGACGATCTTGATGTACTACCGACGCAGGGCTTCGCCTAAGCACTACAACGGTATGATCGAGGTGGAATTTGGTGGCAGGGGGCACCGCACGCGGCTAAGGACCGATCTCAAGGATCAAGTTGTGTGTCTATGGGGTGCCCCCTGCCCCCGTATATATATGTTGGAGGAGGGGGGCTGGCCGGCCAAGATAGAGGAGGCGCAGGGGGAGTCCTACTCCCACCGGGAGTAGGACTCCTCCCCTCCAATCCTATTCCAACTAGGACTCTTGGGGGGGAAAGGAGAGAGAGGGGGCCGGCCCACCTCTCCTAGTCCTACTAGGACTTGGGGAAGGGGGGGCGCCGGCTAGGCTTGTGGGCTGCCTCTTCTCTCTTTTCCACTAAGGCCCAATAGGCCCATTAGCCTCCCGGGGGGTTCCGGTAACCCTCCCGGTATTCCGGTAAAATCCCGATTTCATCCGGAACACTTCCTATGTCCAAACATAGGCTTCCAATATATCAATCTTTACGTCTCGACCATTTCGAGACTCCTCGTCATGTCCGTGATCTCATCCGGGACTCCGAACAACCTTCGGTACATCAAAATGCATAAACTCATAATAACTGTCATCGTAACGTTAAGCGTGCGGACCCTACGGTTCGAGAACAATGTAGACATGACCGAGACACGTCTCCGGTCAATAACCAATAGCGGGACCTGGATGCCCATATTGGCTCCTACATATTCTACGAAGATCTTTATCGGTCAGACCGCATAACAACATACGTTGTTCCCTTTGTCATCGGTATGTTACTTGCCCGAGATTCGATCGTCGGTATCCAATACCTAGTTCAATCTCGTTACCGGCAAGTCTCTTTACTCGTTCCGTAATACATCATCTCACAACTAACATATTAGTTGCAGTGCTTGCAAGGCTTATGTGATGTGCATTACCGAGAGGGCCCAGAGATACCTCTCCGACAATCGGAGTGACAAACCCTAATCTCGAAATACGCCAACCCAACATCTACCATTGGAGACACCTGTAGTACTCCTTTATAATCACCCAGTTACGTTGTGACGTTTGGTAGTACCCAAAGTGTTCCTCCGGTAAACGGGAGTTGCATAATCTCATAGTTATAGGAACATGTATAAGTCATGAAGAAAGCAATAGCAACATACTAAACGATCGTGTGCTAAGCTAATGGAATGGGTCATGTCAATTAGATCATTCAACTAATGATGTGACCTCATTAATCAAATAACAACTCTTTGTTCATGGTTAGGAAACATAACCATCTTTGATTAACGAGCTAGTCAAGTAGAGGCATACTAGTGACACTCTGTTTGTCTATGTATTCACACATGTATTATGTTTCCGGTTAATACAATTCTAGCATGAATAATAAACATTTATCATGATATAAGGAAATAAATAATAACTTTATTATTGCCTCTAGGGCATATTTCCTTCAGTCTCCCACTTGCACTAGAGTCAATAATCTAGTTCACATCGCCATGTGATTTAACAGCAATAGTTCACATCACCATGTGATTAACACCCATAGTTCACATCGTCATGTGACCAACACTCAAAGGGTTTACTAGAGTCAGTAATCTAGTTCACATATCTATGTGATTAACACCCAAAAAGTACTAAGGTGTGATCATGTTTTGCTTGTGAGATAATTTTAGTCAACGGGTCTGTCACATTCAGATCCGTAAGTATTTTGCAAAATTCTTTGTCTATAATGCTCTGCACTGAGCTACTCTAGCTAATTGCTCCCACTTTCAATATGTATCCAGATTGTGACTTTATATTCATCTGGATCAGTGTCAAAAACTTGCATCGACGTAACCCTTTACGACGAACCTTTTTGTCACGTCCATAATCGAGAAACATATCCTTATTTCACTAAGGATAATTCTGACCGCTGTCCAGTGATCTACTCCTAGATCACTATTGTATTCCCTTGCCAAATCAGTGCAGGGTATACAATAGATCTGGCACACAGCATGGCATACTTTATAGAACCTATGAATGAGGCATAGGGAATGACTTTCATTCTCTTTCTATCTTCTGCCGTGGTCGGGCTTTGAGTTTTTACTCAACTTCACACCTTGTAACACAGGCAAGAAACTTTTCTTTGACTGTTCCGTTTTGAACTACTTCAAAATCTTGTCAAGGTATGTACTTATTGAAAAACTTATCAAGCGTCTTGATCTATCTCTATAGATCTTGAAGCTCAATATGTAAGCAGCTTTACCGAAGTCTTTCTTTGAAAAACTCCTTTCAAACACCCCTTTTATGCTTTACAGAATAATTCTACATTATTTTCGATCAACAATATGTCATTCACATATACTTATCAGAAATGCTGTAGTGCTCCCACTCACTTTCTCGTAAATACAGGCTTCACCGCAAGTCTGTATAAAACTATATACTTTGATCAACTCATCAAAGCGTATATTCCAACTCCGAGATGATTGCACCAGTCCACAGATGGATCGCTGGAGCTTGCACATTTTGTTAGCACTTTTCGGATTCACAAAACCTTCTAGTTGCATCGTATACAACTCTTCTTTAGCAAATCCATTAAGGAATGCAGTTTTGTTTATCCATTTGCCAGATTTCATAAAATGCGGCAATTGCTAACATGATTCGGACAGACTTTAAGCATAGATACGAGTGAGAAAATCTCATCGTAGTCAACACCTTGAACTTGTCGAAAACATTTTGCGACAATTCTAACTTTGTAGATAGTAACACTACTATCAGCGTCCGTCTTCCTCTTAAAGATCCATTTATTTTCTATGGCTTGCCGATCATCGGGCAAGTCAACCAAAGTCCATACTTTGTTTTCATACATGGATCCCATCTCAGATTTCATGGCCTCAAGCCACTTTGCGGAATCTGGGCTCACCATCGCTTCTTCATAGTTCGTAGGCTCGTCATGGTCAAGTAACATGACCTCCAGAACAGGATTACCGTACCACTCTGGTGCGGTTCTCACTCTGGTTTACCTACGAGATTCGGTAGTAACTTGATCTGAAGTTACATGATCATCATCATTAGCTTCCTCACTAATTGGTGTAGTAGTCACAGGAATAGATTTCTGTGATGAACTACTTTCCAATAAGGGAGAAGGTACAATTACCTTATCAAGTTCTACTTTCTTCCCACTCATTTCTTTCGAGAGAAAACTCCTTCTCCAGAAAGATTCCGAATTTAGCAACAAAAGTCTTGCCTTCGGATCTGTGATAGAAGGTGTATCCAATAGTTTCCTTTGGATATCCTATGAAGATGCACTTCTCCGATTTGAGTTTTGAGCTTATCAGGATGAAACTTTTTCATATAAGCATCGCAACCCCAAACTTTAAGAAACGACAGCTTAGGTTTCTTGACAAACCATAGTTCACACGGTGTCGTCTCAACGGATTTATATGGTGCCCTATTTAACGTGAATGCAGCTGTCTCTAATGCATGACCCCAAAAACAATATTGGTAAATCGGTAAGAGACATCATAGATTGCACTATATCCAATAAAGTACGGTTATGACGTTCGGACACACCATTATGCTGTGGTGTTCCAGGTGGCGTGAGTAGTGAAACTATTTCACATTGTTTTTAACTGAAGGCCAAACTCGTAACTCAAATACTTTTCTCTGCGATCATATCGTAGAAACTTTTATTTTCTTGTCATGATGATTCTCCACTTCACTCTGAACTTCTTTGAACTTTTCAAATGTTTCAGACTTATGTTTCATCGAGTAGATATACTCATATCTGCTCAAATCATTTGTGAAGATCAGAAAATAATGATACCTGTCGCGAGCCTCAATATTCATCGGACCACATATATCAGTATGTATGATTTCCAACAAATCTGTTGCTCGCTCCATTGTTCCGAAGAACGGCGTTTTAGTCATCTTGCCTAAAAGGCACGGTTCGCAAGCATCAAGTGATTCCAAAATCCCATCAGCATGGAGTTTCTTCATGCGCTTTACACCAATATGACCTAAACGGCAGTGCCACAAATAAGTTGCACTATCATTATTAACTTTGCATCTTTTGGTTTCAATATGTGTATCACTACGATCGAGATCCAACGAACTTGTTTCATTGGGTGTATGACCATCGAAGGTTTTATTCATGTAAACAGAACAACAATTATTCTCTGACTTTAATGAATAACCATATTGCAGTAAACATGATCAAATCATATTCATGCTCAATGCAAACACCAAATAACACTTATTTAGGTTCAACACTAATCCCGAAATTATGGGGAGTGTGCGATGATGATCATATCAATCTTGGAACCACTTCCAACACACATCGTCACTTCACCCTTAACTAGTCTCTGTTTATTCTGCAACTCCCGTATCGAGTTACTAATCTTAGCAACTGAACTAGTATCAAGTACTGAGGGTTTGCTATAAACACTAGTAAAGTACACATCAATAACATGTATATCAAATATACTTATGTTCACTTTGCCATCCTTCTTATCCGCCAATCACTTGGGGTAGTTCCGCTTCTAGTGACCAGTCCCTTTGCAGTAGAAGCACTTAGTCTCAGGCTCAGGATCAGACCTGGGCTTCTTCACTTGAGCAGCAACTTGCTTGCCGTTCTTCTTGAAGTTCCCCTTCTTCCCTTTGCCCTTTTCTTGAAACTAGTGGTCTTGTCAACCATCAACACTTGATGTTTTTCTTGATTTCTACCTTCGTTGATTTCAGCATCACGAAGAGCTTGGGAGTTGTTTCCGTTATCCCTTGCATATTATAGTTCATCATGAAGTTCTACTAACTTGGTGATGGTGGCTAGAGAATTCTGTCAATCACTATCTTATCTGGAAGATTAGCTCCCACTTGATTCAAGCGATTGTAGTACCCAGACAATCTGAGTACATGCTCACTAGTTGAGCGATTCTCCTCCATCTTTTAGCTATAGAACTTGTTGGAGACTTCATATCTCTCAACTCGGGTATTTTCTTGAAATATTTAACTTCAACTCCTGGAACATCTCATATGGTCCATGACGTTCAAAACGTCTTTGAATTCCCGATTCTAAGCCATTAAGCATGGTGCACTAAACTATCAAGTAGTCATTATATTGAGCTAGCCAAACGCTCATAACGTCTGCATCTGCTCCTGCAATAGGTCTGTCACCTAGCGGTGCATCAAGGACATAATTCTTCTGTGCAGCAATGAGGATAAACCTCAGATCACGGATCCAATCCGCATCATTGCTACTAACATCTTTCAACACATTTTTCTCTAGGAACATATTTAAAATAAACACAGGGAAGCAACAACGCGAGCTATTGATCTACAACATGATTTGCAAAATACTACTAGGACTAAGTTCATGATAAATTTAAGTTCAATTAATCATATTACTTAAGAACTCCCACTTAGATAGACATCCCTCTAATCCTCTAAGTGATCACGTGATCCAAATCAACTAAACCATAACCGATCATCACGTGAGATGGAGTAGTTTTCAATGGTGAACATCGTTATGTTGATCATATCTACTATATGATTCACGCTCGACCTTTCGGTCTCCGTGTTCCGAGGCCATATCTGCATATGCTAGGCTCGTCAAGTTTAACCTGAGTATTCCGCGTGTGCAACTGTTTTGCACCCGTTGTATTTGGACGTAGAGCTTATCACACCCGATCATCACGTGGTGTCTGGGCACGACGAACTTTGGCAACGGTGCATACTCAGGGAGAACACTTCTTGATAATTTAGTGAGAGATCATCTTATACTGCTACCGTCAATCAAAGCAAAAATAAGATGTATAAAAGATAAACATCATATGCAATCAAAATATGTGACATGATATGGCCATCATCATCTTGCTTCTTTGATCTCCATCTCCAAAGTACTGTCATGATCTCTGTTATCACCGGCATGACACCATGATCTCCATCATCTTGATCTATATCAATGTGTCGTCACACGGTCGTCTCGCCAACTATTGCTCTTGCAACTATTGCTATCGCATAGCGATAAAGTAAAGCAATTATTTGGCGCTTGCATCTTATGCAATAGACAGACAACCATAAGGCTTTTGCCAGTTGCCGATAACTTCACCAAAACATGATCATCTTCAACGACAACTTATAACTCATCACGTTTTGACCATATCACATCACAACATGCCCTGCAAAAACAAGTTAGACGTCCTCTACTTTGTTGTTGCAAATTTTACGTGGCTGCTACGGGCTTAAGCAAGAACTCATCTCACCTACGCATCAAAACCACAACGATAGTTTGTCAAATAGACTCCGTTTTAACCTTCGCAAGGACCGGGCGTAGCCACACTCGGTTCAACTAAAGTTGGAGAGACAGTCTTCCGCAAGCCATCTATGTGCAAAGCACGTCGAGGGAACCGGTCTCGCGTAAGAGTACGCGTAAGGTTGGTCCGGATCGTCTCGTCCAACAATACCGCCGAACCAAAGTATGACATGCTGGTAGGCAGTATGACTCGTATCGCCCACAACTCACTTGTGTTCTACTCGTGCAAATAACATCAAACCATAAAACCTATGCTCGGATGCCACTGTTGGGGAACGCAGTAATTTCAAAAAATTTCCTACGCACACGCAAGATCATGGTGATGCACAGCAACGAGAGGGGAGAGTGTTGTCTACGTACCAACGCAGACCGACTGCGGAAGCGATCACACAACGTAGAGGAAGTAGTCGTACGTCTTCTTCCCGATCCAAGCACCGTTACTCCGGCACCTCCGAGTTCTTAGCACACGTACAGCTCGATGACGTTCCTCGGGCTCCGATCCAGCAAGCGTCGAGGAAGAGTTCCGTCAGCACAACGGCGTGATGACGATCTTGATGTACTACCGACGCAGGGCTTCGCCTAAGCACTACAACGGTATGATCGAGGTGGAATTTGGTGGCAGGGGGCACCGCACACGGCTAAGGACCGATCTCAAGGATCAAGTTGTGTGTCTATGGGGTGCCCCCTGCCCCCGTATATATATGTTGGAGGAGGGGGGCTGGCCGGCCAAGATAGAGGAGGCGCAGGGGGAGTCCTACTCCCACCGGGAGTAGGACTCCTCCCCTCCAATCCTATTCCAACTAGGACTCTTGGGGGGGAAAGGAGAGAGAGGGGGCCGGCCCACCTCTCCTAGTCCTACTAGGACTTGGGGAAGGGGGGCGCCGGCTAGGCTTGTGGGCTGCCTCTTCTCTCTTTTCCACTAAGGCCCAATAGGCCCATTAGCCTCCCGGGGGGTTCCGGTAACCCTCCCGGTATTCCGGTAAAATCCCGATTTCATCCGGAACACTTCCTATGTCCAAACATAGGCTTCCAATATATCAATCTTTACGTCTCGACCATTTCGAGACTCCTCGTCATGTCCGTGATCTCATCCGGGACTCCGAACAACCTTCGGTACATCAAAATGCATAAACTCATAATAACTGTCATCGTAATGTTAAGCGTGCGGACCCTACGGTTCGAGAACAATGTAGACATGACCGAGACACGTCTCCGGTCAATAACCAATAGCGGGACCTGGATGCCCATATTGGCTCCTACATATTCTACGAAGATCTTTATCGGTCAGACCGCATAACAACATACGTTGTTCCCTTTGTCATCGGTATGTTACTTGCCCGAGATTCGATCGTCGGTATCCAATACCTAGTTCAATCTCGTTACCGGCAAGTCTCTTTACTCGTTCCGTAATACATCATCTCACAACTAACATATTAGTTGCAGTGCTTGCAAGGCTTATGTGATGTGCATTACCGAGAGGGCCCAGAGATACCTCTCCGACAATCGGAGTGACAAACCCTAATCTCGAAATACGCCAACCCAACATCTACCATTGGAGACACCTGTAGTACTCCTTTATAATCACCCAGTTACGTTGTGACGTTTGATAGTACCCAAAGTGTTCCTCCGGTAAACGGGAGTTGCATAATCTCATAGTTATAGGAACATGTATAAGTCATGAAGAAAGCAATAGCAACATACTAAACGATCGTGTGCTAAGCTAATAGAATGGGTCATGTCAATCAGATCATTCAACTAATGATGTGACCTCGTTAATCAAATAACAACTCTTTGTTCATGGTTAGGAAACATAACCATCTTTGATTAACGAGCTAGTCAAGTAGAGGCATACTAGTGACACTCTGTTTGTCTATGTATTCACACATGTATTATGTTTCCGGTTAATACAATTCTAGCATGAATAATAAACATTTATCATGATATAAGGAAATAAATAATAACTTTATTATTGCCTCTAGGGCATATTTCCTTCAGCAGGACAGCCGACCGGGCGGATGGGTTGCCAATGATTTGGGGATTTAGTCACGGGCCTACATGTCAGCTCCGGACCCACGTCCACGCGGTCCCACATGTAAGCTCCGGACCCACAACCACTAACGCTGGCGGACGGAATGGACTCAAATATGGCCGTTTGGCCTCGTCATAGTTGCTGTGCTCGGACTAGGGGCAAAACTGAGGACAATTCGCATCTGAGGGCAAAACTGAGCACATGAACACCACTGAGGGCAAAAGGATAATTAACCCCTATAAGAATGGCAGCAATGGGTTAGAGGGTTACTGTAATGGAGCAGATTACCCTAATCATAATCTACCTTAATCATGTTGTGCTAACCACCACTTAAGGCAATTAACCCCTTTTTTACCAGAGAAGATTCAAAAGGAGAATCTGGACCGTGGATATGTTCAACATAACTTCCTAGGATCACAGTAAGTATGCATCCACATCCATACGATTTCACATCACAAGGAAAGTAAACTATTTCAATACCAGTTTAAGACTTATTACTGTAATTTTCATACACACATAAGTCTGATACAAACAATAAGTCCAAATACAAACCCTACAATACAATAAAAGTGGCAACGAAATATGCATTCATGGCATGTAGAAGCACTATCCTTTGAGTTGTCACGCCGAAATCCCAAGGACTTCATCAAGCTCTCGGCCGTTGCAACCACCAAACTCAAGCTTGAGAAATCACATCAGGTCGCCGAGCTCTACAGGCATGCCGACACCTTTTACTTGGCCAAACGCCTTTGCAATATAGCGAAGACCAGCTCAAGCAACCCTACCAGTAAAGCAAAGGCCCCGGCGAAGGTCAACGCCGCTCGGTTGTTCCCCTCCATATCACAAGGCAGCATGCCAAGTCTCGGCACAAAGAACGACTCCGCCCAAGCTCGACTGCGCTTTTTGATGCAAGACATGCTCAAGAAGCAGTACATCTTCGGACGGGACATGATTTGTGACATGTTCAAGGATTTCATCGCGCCGACAGAGCATTGACCTTATCAGCACCGACTCGGCCAGAACAGGTAAACATGTATATCAATGCTTTGTTATATCGTTAGTTCGTTACCACAGGTACGTCGGGCACATCATCAAAGACTGCTTTGCCTTCAGACTGACCATAGTGAGAGTAACTTCAAGAGTAACATAAGCTCCAACTCAGCAAAAATGCCTATGCGGCATTGAGTTAATGAGGAGGGAGGCAAATTGAGTAACTTAGCTACTTACCGTAACATCACATATCCCAATACAATATAAGTCTATAACCTAATAAATGAAGCTTTGTATGACACCGCACTTATGTTACTACCCACTACGAAGGTAGTAATATAGTCTAGGATAATGTATATGTTACTCTTGAAGTTACTCTCCACTACGGCTAGTCTCAAGGAGTGGCTACAAAAGGCCATCCAGAACAAGACTCTCAACCTCGACCCTAAGGCCGTCAACCCAGACTACCAGTCTACCAATGTGGTCAGCATCAAGACCGTCGAACCTCAGCAAGGTGGAACCTGAACCTGGGTACTGATATGTCTCAAATATATCTATAACTTTTGATTGTTTCATGCTATTATATTATCACTTTTAAATAATTTTTATAACATTTTATATCATTTTCTGGACTAATATATTAATCTAGTGCCAAGTGGCAGTTGTTGTTTTCTACTTGGTTTTGACTTTACAGAAAATTCATAGCCAGTCCAGGAACCAACGCTTGAGGTCGACCTGGTCCTGTATACCATGTGGTGGCACAAATCCAGCGATCAGCCTTAGCAATGCATTTTTAGCATTGCTTTCCATGTTGTCATGTCCAAAAGGGATGTACTATGGACTCCTCTCTGTCGCAGGCAATGCGCATCACTCTTTCTTAATTTGCCTTTGTTGGAGCTCTTCACCAACTGCCAACCCGTTTGACGACATCCTCCATATGTGAATTTTTCACCTTGCCCAGAACGTCCGTGCTCCACAGCTCTAGCCGCCCCGGGGGTCCGTTGATCGATAAAGAACTCTCAGCCCCGCCTGTTGTTGTTGTTGTTTATTGACGTCCATCCTAAGCTGGTATGCCAAGCAGACTGTGAAGACGCCATTTTTCGTGAAGTTCCAAGCTGGAAAGTCCTCCGTGCCAGCACGGCCTGTTTAACATCATGCATGTTGCCTTCATGGAGTACCTTGTCGAGAGTTGGAATTTGCATGCTAGAGCCCACATACTCCAACAAGCCGCACACCCGTGTAACGTTGGTATTGTCCTTGTATCCCAGTCGATGATAAGCACTTGTCCTCGGGATCCACTTGTCGTCCCACACTTTCACTTTCGTGCCATCACCGACCCTTCAAATTAAACCTTCTTTGAGGAGCTCCCTATTGCATATGATGTTTATCCAAGTATACAAACTTCTTTTGGGACAAGGGGCCTCCAAGAACTCCCCATATAGATAATTTCGTGTTTGCAACACACGTGAACATAATGGGTTCAGGGTTGCTCAACAAGCCCCAAGCTTGTTTGACTAATAGAGCTTGATTGAAAGCATCATAGTCCCTAAAACCCATCCCGCCACTCTTTTTGCTTCTGCACATCCTCTCCCAAGCCGGCCAATGCACCTTGTGTTTGCCATTTGCCCCTTGCATCAATCTTGAAGCAACGATCTCTGGTGTATTTTTTGACCACTACGTACCATCACTTGTAGAATATGAAAGGATTCATGGTGAATCCTACATCGTTTGGGGAGTGCCTAAATATGTTGCCCATGTCTATCTGAATCGTAGTAATATGCCAAATGATACGGCCACTTTGACTCAAAGGATTCCCAAAGAAATTTGAGGGCATTGGAATCCTTAGGGATTTTTCCTATATAGGTCATTTGATTCATAGGCCTGAATCCTACAAGATTTTTTTCCTAAAGAATCCTTTGCAGTGCATTTAATAGGAAATTTAGCATCCACTCAAACCTCTTTTAAAGAATAATTTATTTTTATGTGTGACTTGGAACGGATAAAAATCCTGTAGGATTCACACATGTGCATGGCATTACAATCATGTGTTTTTTCTATTCCGGCCCTATTATATAAAACTCCCCATTTGTTACTAGAAAAACGTTTATCACTTTTAGCTAAAAAAAACAGGTTTCTTTGCTACAACACAACTATTTTTTTCTTTTAGGAGATTTCCTATTTACCGCTCATAGTGCCCGTTATAAGTCATTACGCAAACTGGCACACACCCCACTTCCTCCTGGGTCGGGCCCACTTCGTGTTTTTCTTTAAACCTTCAAAAAATGAGGCGTCCGATCGGGGATTCGAACTACTCGGTCATGGTTTTGTGCAATAGGACGAACAAAACAGGCAGAGCTTATATGCTGTGTCTATTAATTTATTTTCTTGTCATGTGATGCCTTCACTGTTTAGTTTTTCTTTTTCTTTTTCAATTTTTTATGCATGGTTTTCAATCAGTTATTATTTATTTTTCAAAATGCATGCTCTTTTTTCAGTTTGATGACCTTTTTTAAAGTTTATGAACTTTTTTCACTATCAATGATTTTTTTTCAAAATTGAGGAACTTTTTTCTAATTTGTGAACATTTGTTTCAAGTTTGATGAATTTTTTTTCAAATTAGATGGAAATTTTTCAGAATGATGAACTTTTTCAAATTGTGATTTATTTTTAAATACCGACGAATTGTTTTTGAATTGTTGATGAAATTTTTTCATTTGTGAAAGTTTTAAAATCTATGACCATTTTGAATTAATGAGATTTTTTTCGATTTTTGTATTTCTATTTTATTTTTTATGAAAAAGTCAAAGTTTTAAAATCTATGACCATTTTGAATTAATGAGATTTTTTTCTATTTTTGTATTTTTATTTTATTTTTTTATGAAAAAGTCAATGGTTGACCATTTTTCCAAAAGACAATAGTCAAATTGACTCAAAACATGTCGTATTTGTTTTTCCTCTATCAGTTAACCGAACGAGAAATAGAAACCGATCTAAGAACGAAGAAACACAGTAGCCAGCGAGTGGGCTGTATTAGATGCAGCCCACTAAGTACCCATTCATTCACGAGGCTAGGCGAGCAACAGCTCGTGCGCCCGGTGACTTGCCTCTCGGTTGCGTGATTGGTCCCTCGTCAAAAATGGATTCTGGTTAGTCCCCGCCGCGCGCCACAAGCAAAGCGTCCCCGCGCCCGCGACCTCGC
Organism: Triticum monococcum; assembly: GCA_034509565.1. NCBI lineage: Eukaryota > Viridiplantae > Streptophyta > Magnoliopsida > Poales > Poaceae > Triticum > Triticum monococcum. Next base: position 67,517,077 of record CM067843.1, on the reverse strand, counting down.
CTTGAGCGTCTGGCGCCCCGTTGGCTTGCGGGATGGCCGCGTGCGCGCGCACCGGCGTACGTGGTGGGCGTCTCCCCTGTCGGAGGTACGGTGGTACCGACGCGGCGGTGCCTCGACCCAACTATCCCATCCGTCGATCGCGCCCGGGTGTTGATTGCGGCGGACGGTTCGGTTGGGCATTCAATCCGGATGCAGCTGCAGCCGCAGCCGCAGGAGATCAGATCAAATCTCGGCGCGGTGACCAGTGGGGCTGAGAAACCACACCGCTGCCGCACGGGCGAGGAGGCAAGCCCACGCGCTCGCGCACCCACAGCGACATGGCGGCATGGCCCCGCCTCCGCGGGGCAGCTTCTACTTCTCTTCTTTGCTGCAGCCAGGATCTTCAATGCCATCCGTCGTCCCTCTTCTGCTTTCTGTTAGAGCACCTCCATCCAAACGAAAAAGTGCTTTATTTGTTTTTCGTTTGTTTGGATTGACCATTTGCTCGGTGTCCGTCCTGTTTTTATTTTGATTCGACCGTGCATTTAACATACGCAATTTATTTTATGTCCACATATAAATTTAAAAGATCTGTGATAATAGATCATGTCAGCGACCATGCCAGCACCATGCCAGCGGCCGGCATACAATATCAACCTTTGAAAAAAATCATCACAATTCATGATGGCACACTTGTCAGTGGTTGGTATACATGCCACCACACAAAAAGGATGTGGCCATGCCAGCACAATTGTTAGCATACAAAAAAGGGATGACGCTCTCCGCCATAGATCACTCGTCGTCGAATTTGAGCATGTCGGACTGCATCTTCTCGAACCATGACCTCTTCCTCGGCGACACGGTGTTCAGGTCCACCTTCATGATCTTCACCCCCTCATCATGCTAGCGAGCACCACTTCTTTCGTCTTGATCTTAGCATTGGCAGACGAAAACCGAACGTGCGTCCATTTGGATCGACGCGTTAAGCCAATTTTTTTATCTGTAACAATCTAAACGGATATGTGGGAACGAAATAAGTTGGCGCGTTAGAGTTGCTTTTATTTATTTATTTTGTGGGTAACCTTTGCTTTCCGTTATGACGCACGTGCATAGCTATCCACTCTGCATTCCAATCACACACTATCTAGCCTAGCTGGAAACGACGTCGATCCATGATATGTACATAAGCCCGAGAGTCGCACGGCGTCACCATCCAACACTCACTCCATCACGCACCCTATACGTGCGCGAGTTGTTCGTTGCACTTTCTTGTCAAAGCCACATGAAAACAACCTGAATTCTTAATCGCGCAGCTGCATCGGATAGACGTTACGAGCATACACGCAAGTTGTCCGATATTTGTCCACCTGCTACGCGACAAAACTGCTAAGAAAACGGCCTTCTTCCTTCTCGTTATGTACCTGGCGTTGTCAGATGGTGGATGGTCACTAAGGATTACCTGCATGTATGTGCTGACGTTATCCCATTTTATTTTGTCTCAATTTTTTTTAAAGCTATAATTTTTGAACCGAGTGTTAAAATGAAAATTCGTTTTCATCATTAGGTTTCTCGCGACGAGATCTTCAAAACTAGATCTCATATGTATATGTTTCGATGAAATGTTTTAAAACAACTGTGGTTCTAGTCGAGGCAATTTTAGTATTAAACAGAATCAACTTCCTTGCATCATGTGTACTAGTGAATTTACCTATCAAGTATATCATAGACAACATAAAAATCATGTGGGGCAAATTTTCATCGTATGTAGGCAACTGAGCATTATTCGTAGGCAACTTTAAAATTACATGGAGGCAACCTTCAATACTAAAGAAGCAACTTGGGTTCAACATATATTATGCATATTTTGCATTCAACCTTCAGCGCGCGCGTGTGTGTGTGTCTTGGCTAGCCAGTTCGCGGGTGTTGGCTAGTTGAGAAAGTGGGGATAGATGACAAGTTGCATACGGGATGATGAGAATTTCATAGAGGACGGATCAGACAATTACCCACAAAATTACATAAGTTGTTCATAATTTTCGCACGAGTTGCCAGCAAAAACAATTTGAATCTCTGAATATAATAATGGAAAACACACATGAGTTGCTTGTTGAATACACTGGAGTTGCACAAAAACACCCTAAAAGTTGCTAACTTTTTTGTGTGATACTCGAGTGCATAATGATCTTAAAGTTATTGTTCTTGTTTGCCTCCAATAGCCCCATCAATGGTGAACTTAGACTTTTCCACATGTGGTTGCTTTTTTCTAGATATCAACTCAGAGTACACATGAGTTGTTTGGTGAGTGCACTGTAGTTGTATAAATACACCCCAAAAGTTGCTAACTTTTTTGTGTACCACTCGAGTGCATAACAATCTCAAAGTTTTCTACCATAACCAGCAAGTATTCTATCATAACTGTTGGGTAACGTAGTAATTTCAGAAAAATTCCTACGCACACGCAAGACCATGGTGATGCATAGCAACGAGAGGGGAGAGTGTTGTCCACGTACCCTCGTAGACCGAAAACGGAAGCGTTAGCACAACGCGGTTGATGTAGTCGTACGTCTTCACGATCCGACCAATCAAGTACCGAACGTACGGCACCTTCGAGTTCAGCACACGTTCAGCCCGATGACGTCCCTCGAACTCTGATCCAGCCGAGTGTTGAGGGAGAGTTTCGTCAGCACGACGGTGTGGTGACGATGTTGATGTTCTACCGACGCAGGGCTTCACCTAAGCACCGCTACAGTATTATCGAGGTGGACTATGGTGGAGGGGGGCACCGCACACGGCTAAAAGATCAACTTGATCAATTGTTGTGTCTCTGGGGTGCCCCCTGCCCCCGTATATAATGGAGCAAGGGGGGGTGCGGCCGGCCAGGGAGAGGACGCGCCAGGAGGAGTCCTACTCCCACCGGGAGTAGGACTCCCCCCCCCCCCTTTCCTAGTTGGAATAGGATTCGGGAGAAGAAAAAGAGAGAGGGGAAGAAGGAAAGAGGGGGCCGGCCCCCTTGCCCTAAACTAATTCGGTTTGGGCCTTGGGGGGCGCGCCCTACACTTTTCTTGCTTCCCTCTATTTCCACTAAGGCCCATGTAGGCCCATTAAGCCTCCGGGGGGTTCCGGTAACCTCCCAGTATTCCGGTAAAATCCCGATTTCACCCGGAACACTTCCGACATTCAAATATAGGCTTCCAATATATCAATCTTCATGTCTCGACCATTTCGAGACTCCTCGTCATGTCCTTGATCACACCCGGGACTCCGAACAACCTTTGGTACATCAAAACATATAAACTCGTAATATAACTGTCATCGTAAAGTTAAGCGTGCGAACCCTACGGGTTCGAGAACTATGTAGACATGACCGAGACACGTTTCCGGTCAATAACCAATAGCAGAACCTAGATGTTCATATTGGCTCCCACATATTCTACGAAGATCTTTATCTTTCAAACCGCACAACAACATACGTTGTTCCCTTTGTCATCGGTATGTTACTTGCCCGAGATTCGATCGTCGGTATCTCAATACCTAGTTCAATCTCGTTACCGACAATTATCTTTACTCGTTCCGTAATACATCATCCCGCAACTAACTCATTAGTTGCAATGCTTGCAAGGCTTAAGTGATGTGCATTACCGAGAGGGCCCAGAGATACCTCTCCGACAATCGGAGTGACAAATCCTAATCTTGAAATACGCCAACCCAATAAGTACCTTTGGATACACCTGTAGAGCACCTTTATAATCACCCAGTTATGTTGTGACGTTTGGTAGCACACAAAGTGTTCCTCCGGTAAACGGGAGTTGCATAATCTCATAGTCATAGGAACATGTATAAGTCATGAAGAAAGCAATAGCAGAATACTAAATGATCGTGTGCTAAGCTAACGGAATGGGTCATGTCAATCACATCATTCTCCTAATGATGTGACCCCGTTAATCAAATGACAACTCATGTCTATGGTTAGGAAACATAACCATGTTTGATCAACGAGCTAGTCAAGTAGAGGCATACTAGTGACAATCTGTTTGTCTATGTATTCACACATGTATTATGTTTCCGGTTAATACAATTCTAGCACGAATAATAAACAGTTATCATGATATAAGGAAATAAATAATAACTTTATTATTGCCTCTAGGGCATATTTCCTTCAGTCTCCCACTTGCATTAGAGTCAATAATCTGAATTACACGGTAATGATTCTAACACCCATGGAGCCTTGGTGTTGATCATGTTTTGCTCGTGGAAGAGGTTTAGTCAACGGGTCTGCAACATTCAGATCCGTATGTATCTTGCAAATTTCTATGTCTCCCACCTTGACTAAATTTCTGGATGGAATTGAAGTGTCTCTTGATGTGTTTGGTTCTCTTGTGAAATCTGGATTCCTTCGCCAAGGCAATTGCACCAATATTGTCACAAAAGATTTTCATTGGACCCGATGCACTAGGTATGACACCTAGATCGGATATGAACTCCTTCATCCAGACTCCTTCATTTGTTGCTTCTGAAGCAGCTATGTACTTCGCTTCACATGTAGATCCCGTCACCACGCTTTGTTTAGAACTGCACCAACTGGCAGCTCCACCGTTCAATGTAAACACGTATCCGGTTTGCGATTTAGAATCGTCCAGATCAGTGTCAAAGCTTGCATCAACGTAACCGCTTACGATGAGCTCTTTGTCAGCTCCATAAACGAGAAACATATCCTTTGTCCTTTTCAGGTATTTCAGGATGTTCTAGACCACTGTCCAGTGATCCACTCCTGGATTACTTTGGTACCTCCCTACTAGACTTATAGCAAGGCACACATCAGGTCTGGTACACAGCATTGCATACATGATAGAGCCTATGACTGAAGCATAGGGAACATCTTTCATTTTCTCTCTATCTTCTGCAGTGGTCGGGCATTGAGTCTTACTCAACTTCACACCTTGTAACATAGGCAAGAACCCTTTCTTTGCTTGATCCATTTTGAACTTTTTTAAAACTTTGTCAAGGTATGTGCTTTGTGAAAGTCCAATTAAGTGTCTTGATCTATCTCTATAGATCTTGATGCCCAATATGTAAGTAGCTACACCGAGGTCTTGCATTGAAAAACTCTTATTCAAGTATCCCTTTATGCTATCCAGAAATTCTATATCATTTCCAATCAGCAATATGTCATCCACATATAATATCAGAAATGCTACAGAGCTCCCACTCACTTTCTTGTAATACAGGCTTCTCCAAAAGTCTGTATAAAACCAAATGCTTTGATCACACTATCAAAGCGTTTATTCCAACTCCGAGAAGCTTGCACCAGTCCATAAATGGATCGTTGGAGCTTGCACACTTTGTTAGCTCCTTTTGGATCGACAAAACCTTCCGGTTGCATCATACACAACTCTTCTTCCAGAAATCCATTCAGGAATGCAGTTTTGACATCCATTTGCCAAATTTCATAATCATAAAATGCGGCAATTGCTAACATGATTCGGACAGACTTAAGCATCCCTACGGGTGAGAAGGTCTCATCGTAGTCAATCCCTTGAACTTGTCGAAAACCTTTTGCAACAAGTCGAGCTTTATAGACAGTAACATTACCGTCAGCGTCAGTCTTCTTTTTGAAGATCCATTTATTCTCAATTGCTTGCCGATCATCGGGCAAGTCAACCAAAGTCCATACTTTGTTCTCATACATGGATCCCATCTCAGATTTCATGGCCTCAAGCCATTTTGCGGAATCTGGGCTCACCATCGCTTCTTCATAGTTCGTAGGTTCATCATGATCTAGTAGCATGACTTCCAGAATAGGATTACCGTACCACTCTGGTACGGATCTTACTCTGGTTGATCTACGAGGTTCAGTAGTAACTTGATCTGGAGTTCCATGATCATCATCATTAACTTCCTCACTAATTGGTGTAGGTGTCACAGAAACCGGTTTCTGTGATGAACTACTTTCCAATAGAGAAGCAGGTATAGTTACCTCATCAAGTTCCACTTTCCTCCCACTCACTTCTTTCGAGAGAAACTCCTTCTCTCGAAAGGATCCATTCTTAGCAACGAAAGTCTTGCCTTCGGATCTGTGATAGAAGGTGTACCCAACAGTCTCCTTTGGGTATCCTATGAAGACACATTTCTCCGATTTAGGTTCGAGCTTATCAGGTTGAAGCTTTTTCACATAAGCATCGCAGCCCCAAACTTTCAGAAACGACAACTTTGGTTTCTTGCCAAACCACAGTTCATAAGGTGTCTTCTCAACGGATTTCGATGGTGCCCTATTTAACGTGAATGCAGCCGTATCTAAAGCATATCCCCAAAATGATAGCGGTAAATCTGTAAGAGACATCATAGATCGCGCCATATCTAGTAAAGTACGATCACGACATTCAGACACACCATTACGCTGTGGTGTTCCGGGTGGCGTGAGTTGCGAAACTATTCTGCATTGTTTCAAATGTAGACCAAACTCGTAACTCAAATATTCTCCTCTATGATCAGATCATAGAAACTTTATTTTGTTGTTACGATGATTTTCAAGTTCACTCTGAAATTATTTGAACTTTTCAAATGTTTCAGACTTATGCTTCATTAAGTAGATATACCCATATCTGCTTAAATCATCTGTGAAGGTGAGAAAATAACGATATCTGCCACGAGCCTCAACATTCATCGGACCACATACATCTGTATGTATGATTTCCAATAAATCTGTTGCTCTCTCCATAGTTCCGGAGAACGGCGTTTTAGTCATCTTGCCTATGAGGCACGGTTTGCAAGTACTAAGTGATTCATAATCAAGTGGTTCCAAAAGTCCATCAGTATAGAGTTTCTTCATGCGCTTTACACCGATATGACCTAAACGGCAGTGCCATAAATAAGTTGCACTATCATTATCAACTCTGCGTCTTTTGGCTTTAACATTATGAATATGTGTATCACTACTATCGAGATTCATCAAAAATAGACCACTCTTCAAGGGTGCATGACCATAAAAGATATTACTCATATAAATAGAACAACCATTATTCTCTGATTTAAATGAATAATAGTCTCGCATCTAACAAGATTCAGATATAATGTTCATGCTCAACGCTGGCACCAAATAACAATTATTTAGGTCTAATACTAATCCTGAAGGTAGATGTAGAGGTAGTGTGCCGACCGCGATCACATCGACTTTGAAACCATTTCCCACGCGCATCGTCACCTCATCCTTTGCCAGTGTTTGCTTAATCTGTAGTCCCTGTTTCGATTTGCAAAAATTAGCAACAAAACCAATATCAGATACCCAGGTGCTACTGCGAGCTCTAGTAAGGTACACATCAATAACATGTATATCACATATACCTTTGTTCACCTTGCCATCGTTCTTATCCGCCAAATACTTGGGGCAGTTCCGCTTCCAGTGACCAGTCTGCTTGTAGTAGAAGCACTCAGTCTCAGGCTTAGGTCCAGACTTGGGTTTCTTCTCCTGAGAAGCAACTTGCTTACTGTTCTTCTTGAAGTTCCCCTTCTTTTTCCCTTTACCCTTTTTCTTGAAACTGGTGGTCTTATTGACCATCAACACTTGATGCTCCTTCTTGATTTCTACCTCCGTTGCCTTTAGCATTGTGAAGAGCTCGGGAATTGATTTATTCATCCCTTGCATATTATAGTTCATTACGAAGCTCTTGTAGCTTGGTGGCAGTGATTGTAGAACTTTGTCAATGACACTATCAACAGGAAGATTAACTCCCAGCTGAGTTAACTGATTATGGTACCCAGACATTCTGAGTATATGTTCACTGACAGAACTATTCTCCTCCATCTTGCAGCTGTAGAACTTATTAGAGACTTCATATCTCTCAAACCGGGCATTTGCTTGAAATATTAACTTTAACTCCGGGAACATCTCATATGCTCCATGACGTTCAAAACGTCGTTGAAGTCCCGGTTCTAAGCCGTAAAGAATGGCACACTAAACTATTGAGTAGTCATCAACTTTGCTCTGCCAGGCGTTCTTAACGTCTGCAGTTGCATCAGCAGCAGGCCTGGCACTCAGCGGTGCTTCCAGGACGTAACTCTTTTGTGCAGCAATGAGGATAATCCTCAAGTTACATACCCAGTCCGTGTAATTGCTACCATCATCTTTCAACTTTGCTTTCTCAAGGAACGCATTAAAATTCAACGGAACAACAGCACGGGCCATCTATCTACAATCAAACATAGACAAGCAAGATACTATCAGGTACTAAGTTCATGATAAATGTAAGTTCAATTAATCATATTACTTAAGAACTCCCACTTAGAAAGACATCCCTCTAATCTTCTAAGTGATCACGTGATCCAAATCAACTAAACCATAACCGACCACGTGAAATGGATTAGTTTTCAATGGTGAACATCACTATGTTGATCATATCTACTATATGATTCACGCTCGACCTTTCGGTCTTAGTGTTCCGAGGCCATCTCTGCATATGCTAGGCTTGTCATGTTTAACCTGAGTATTCTGCATGTGCAAAACTGGCTTGCACCCGTTGTAGATGGACGTAGAGCTTATCACACCCGATCATCACATGGTGTTTGGGCACGATGAACTTTGGCAACGGTGCATACTCAGGGAGAACACTTTTATCTTGAAATTTAGTGAGAGATCATCTTATAATGCTACCGTCAATCAAAGCAAGATAAGATGCATAAAAGATAAACATCACATGCAATCAATATAAGTGATATGATATGGCCATCATCATCTTGTGCTTGTGATCTCCATCTCCGAAGCACCGTCATGATCACCATCGTCACCGGCGCGACACCTTGATATCCATTGTAGCATCGTTGTCGTCTCGCCAATCTTATGCTTCCACGACTATCGCTACCGCTTAGTGATAATGTAAAGCACTACAGGGCGATTGCATTGCATACAATAAAGCGACAACCATATGGCTCCTGTCAGTTGCCGATAACTCGGTTACAAAACATGATCATCTCATACAATAAAATTTAGCATCATGTCATGACCATATCACATCACAACATGCCCTGCAAAAACAAGTTAGACATCCCCTACTTTGTTGTTGCAAGTTTTACGTGGCTGCTACGGGCTTAGCACCTACGCATCAAAACCACAACGATAGTTTGTCAAGTTGGTACTGTTTTAACCTTCGCAAGGACCGGGTGTAGCCACACTCGGTTCAACTAAAGTTGGAGAAACTGACACCCGCCAGCCACCTGTGTGCAAAGCACGTCGGTAGAACCAGTCTCGCGAAAGCGTACACGTAATGTCGGTCTGGGTCGCTTCATCCAACAATACCGCAAAACCAAAGTATGACATGCTGGTAAGCAGTATGTCTTATATCGCCCACAACTCACTTGCGTTCTACTCGTGCATATGACATCTACGCATAAAACCTGGCTCGGATGCCACTGTTGGGTAACGTAGTAATTTCAAAAAAAATCCTACGGACACGCAAGATCATGGTGATGCATAGCAACAAGAGGGAAGAGTGTTGTCTACATACCCTCGTAGACCGAAAGCGGAAGCGTTAGCACAACGCGGTTGGTGTAGTCGTACGTCTTCATGATCCGACCGATCAAGTACCGAACGTACGGCACCTCCGAGTTCAGCACACGTTCAGCCCGATGACGTCCCTCGAACTCCGATCTAGCCGAGTGTTGAGGGAGAGTTTCGTCAGCATGACGATGTGGTGACGATGTTGATGTTCTACCGACACAGGGCTTCGCCTAATCACCGCTACAGTATTATCGAGGTGGACTATGGTGGAGGGGGGCACCGCACACGGCTAAAAGATCAACTTGATCAATTGTTGTGTCTCTGGGGTGCTCCCTGCCCCCGTATATAAAGGAGCAAGGGGGGTGTGGCCGGCCAGGGAGAGGGCGCGCCAGGAGGAGTCCTACTCCCACCGGGTGTAGGACTCCCCCCTTTCCTAGTTGGAATAGGATTCGGGACAAGGAAAAAAGAGAGGGGAAGAAGGAAAGAGGGGGCCGACCCCCTTGCCCTAAACCAATTCGGTTTGGGCCCTGGGCGGGCGCCCCACACTTTCCTTGCTTCCCTCTATTTCCACTAAGGCCCATGTAGGCCCATTAAGCCCCCGGGGGGTTCCGGTAACCTCCCGGTACTCCGGTAAAATCCCGATTTCGCCCGGAACACTTCCGACATCCAAACATAGGCTTCCAAAATATCAATCTTCATCTCTCAAACATTTCGAGACTCCTCGTCATGTCCTTGACCACATCTGGGACTCCGAACAACCTTCGGTATATCAAAACATATAAACTCATAATATAACTATCATCGTAACGTTAAGCGTGCGGACCATACGGGTTCGAGAACTATATAGACATGACCGAGACACAACTCCGGTCAATAACCAATAGCAGAAACTGGATTTTCATATTGGCTCCCACATATTCTACGAAGATCTTTATCGGTCAAACCGCACAACAACATACGTTGTTCCCTTTGTCATCGGTATGTTACTTGCCCGAGATTCGATCGTCGGTATCTCAATACCTAGTTCAATCTCGTTACCGGCAAGTCTCTTTACTCGTTCCGTAATACATCATCCCGCAACTAACTCATTAGTTGCAATGCTTGCAAAGCTTAAGTGATGTGCATTACCGAGAGGGCCCAGAGATACCTCTCCGACAATCGGAGTGACAAATCCTAATCTTGAAATACGCCAACCCAACAAGTACCTTTGGAGACACCTGTAGAGCACCTTCATAATCACTCAGTTATGTTGTGACGTTTGATAGCACACAAAGTGTTCCTCCGGTAAACGGGAGTTGCATAATCACATAGTCATAGGAACATGTATAAGTCATGAAGAAAGCAATAGCAACATACTAAACGATCGTGTGCTAAGCTAACAGAATGGGTCATGTCAATCACATCATTCTCCTAATGATGTGACCCCATTAATCAAATGATAACTCATGTCTATGGTTAGGAAACATAACCATCTTTGATCAACGAGCTAGTCAAGTAGAGGCATACTAGTGACAATCTGTTTGTCTATGTATTCACACATGTATTATGTTTCTGGTTAATACAATTCTAGCATGAATAATAAACATTTATCATGATATAAGGAAATAAATAATAACTTTATTATTGCCTCTAGGGCATATTTCCTTCAATAACTAGCTTCATCTCCATATTGGTAGTGCTATAGGAAACTTACTTTCTGAGGTAGCCTATCTTAAATTGCCTATCATGATTAGTGAGTAGTCTAACCTTATCCTATGTTGCATAGAATACCAGTTCGATATGGTAAACAACTTAGTTTCATATATAGGCAACTTAGCAACATTGACAGGCAACTTTTTAATATATTTTAGGGAACTAAGATAGTAATGGCAGTCAACTGAGCATCTCTGATCGGAAACTTCATAGTGTTTCTAAGCAACTTAGAAAAAAAGCAATGATAAGCAACTTCATAATATTGTAGTGAACTAATTACAAAGTTAGACAACTAAGCAGCAATGGTAGGTAACTAATTACTAATAGCAGGTAACTAGACATCAATGGTAGGCCAGTTTCATAGTATTGTAGGCAACTTGACATCAATGATAGCCAACTAAACATCCAGGGTAGGCAACTGAGCAGCTATGGTAACCAAGTTGTGATAATGTTAGCAAAATTCATTGATACACGTAGTGCAATGAAGTTGCTTATATGTAGCACTAAAGGTGCCTAATATTTTGTGTGCTTTTCTCATTTTTTTACACTAACCAACCTAATAGGTAGTCCTACTAGGAAAAAAATGAAGTTGCCTTCCTATAGCACTAAAGTTGCCTCCATCGGACCCAAAGTTGCCTCGAAAAAAAGTTCGACGAAACATATCGATATGAGATTTAGTTTTGAAGAACTCGTCACGAGAAACCCGGATGTGAAAACGAAACTGAATTTGGATGCTTCAATCAAAAGTTACAGTTTTTTAAATTTTTTGAACACCCAAATAAATGAACGTGCGGACAAGATTCTTTTTTTGGTGGATCACATCAGGCGCGTTGGCTGCTCCTCCATATTTGGAAGAGCGCTTGTTCCCACCAGCGGGCGCTCGGGCGCCCGCTAGCCACGTCCTGAAAACAAAGCATTCATCTATTCTATCCTGCTACGTAGTACCAACCGTCTACCTCACTGATGTTGGCACGTTCTGGTTGGTCCCCTCGATGTTGGTTGGAAGGTGGAGGATATATACAAGATCTATCACCGTAAAGTATTATATCCATTCCAAAGTATTTGTCTTAGATTTGCATAAATACGGATGTATCTAACACTAAAATGTGTCTATGTACATTCATATTTAAACAAATTTACTTAGAACCAAAGTGAAACGACATGATATATAATACACATACATCAACGCGCTATAAAATGGGTATGATCTCTGCAACAAACACGACATCAAGTGGACGATGAGATACATATATGGTGCACACAATGTCACAACCATCACTATCAACATCGTGGCAAACATGTTTCCGGCTTCGTTTTCCTATACATAGTTGCGGCCTTTTCTAGAAATGATTGGAAACACTACCTTATGACAGGGCATCTCCAACGTCGACCTGTAAACCTTCCGCAACTGTCCAGACTATGTTATTCGGATCACGGAAGCCATGCAACGCGGTCCTGTATCAGTTCGCTAGACGGTCTGGACCTAATTTCTCCCACAAACCAAAGACAAACGTAGGGAAGATTTGCGGGAGTCTAGACACGCAAAATGTCGCTCTCCGGCCCCTTGCCCACCCAAAAGGAAGGCGAGGCCTGCGCTTTTGTAGCATTCCACACTGTTTCCATGCCAACCCCTCCCCCCCCCACTCTCTTCTTTCACTCCCCACCGCTCTCCGCCCAATTCCCACTCTTTTCTCCCACCCTCTTCTTCCCTTCACCGCCGACGCATGGAACCGTCAGAGAACCTGTCGGAGATGGAGCCAGGGAAGGTGTCGGAGGATCCGAGCACCACGCTCGCCCGGAAGATCAGCTCGGAGACACGACAAAATTGTCGTGCCAAAGCGAAGGCCGTAAAGGAGGAGAAGCTGAAGAAGCAGTTGGCCGCCAGTGGGCCTGGTGGTGGCGATGGGCGTGGAGGGTGTGGCACACGAGGTGGTCGACGCTGCCGTGGTGGACATCACCAGACGGGCGCGCCCATAGTATAGACGGCGTCGTTGTCGAAGCCTTACAAGCCTTCGTACTACTACACCACCAAGCAGTTTGGAACCCCCGCTGGTACGGTTCCTTACATCATCCACGTTAACATGACACCGCTCTTCTTCAAGTATTCTTCGCCGCAGCTCGTCCGAGCGAGGAGAAGATGGGTGCCTGCACGCTGTTTGTTGCAATGCCGAGAGAAAAAAGATGTTGGTGGTGGCAGACGCGGACGCAGAGACTGCCTACGCAGCGACGATGACACCTCCTTGATCGAGGAGCAGCTTCCTGGGATGGCCGGTCTGGCAGAGCAGAAATGCACGGACTGTCGGACTAATGCATATTTACCTCTTTTGGTTGTGATCGGGGATGCGATCCGATGCGGGTGTGATCCGACGCGATGTGTGGATCAACGTACATTTGAATTGAAATTTACCGACGGACATATATAGGCTACGGTTGGATGGTGTCCTCCCGCATCCGTGTCCGCAGACTGGTCCCGCCTATCCGCGAATGGATGCTGGAAGAAATTTGTTGGTCGCCGTTCGAGATGCCTGAGCCCAATGATTGACAATGACATCTTATCTCCTTGTAGTTCTTTCTTTAAGGTTTTTGTTATAATGTTATCCATATCCATATGCATGTTTCCCATTTGATAAAGCACATTCAGATCTTCCATGAGCTAGTGTGCCCTCTAGTTGCTTCTTGCTCGCCATTTATCATCTCGGTGTTGATCTTCTCCATATTGTATGCGTCAGTGTGCATATTTATGCGGCGGTTGTAACTTGGCACCGCAGAGTTGTCGTCTTCACCGTTCGAGGGCTCCTCGAGTTCCAGCTTTCATAAAGTAGGCTCACTCGCGACCTGATCGCCATCTCGAAGGCCTCCACGGGAAGAACCGCAACAACCATGCTCCTCAATAGCCGAAACACTAATTGTAGCAGCGGCGCAGAAGGGGACATCGGGGCGCCACTGCCATGGCCTCGGTGGGCGACGTTGGAAGGGGAACAAGAGCTTGACGCCAGGACTGGGAGGGCGAGAAGGAGGTGAAGCATGGAGCATTAGGGGGGAGAAGATGTTCTTTATGGCCATGTACGACGGTGCTGGACTCGACATAACCCTTCGCACGGGAGAGAGAGCGTGTCAAACAAAATATGTGAAACCATCATCTGAATCATTGCACCACCAATCGACTAATAAATTCGCAAGGCAAATGCAACCCACGTACATGGCCATATCCCCAACTAATGCATGTATCAATTCCTGATTAATCAATTTTTTTCTCGAATACGTAAAGCTTGCATATCATTGCATTGATAGAAGGAGTAAGAATGATTACAGAAGTTGGTACAACACATGACACGGACGCAAGGGGCGTGAACATGGTGCCCGAAGGGAAGAGATGAAAGATGCACGACCCAAACAAAGAAGAACACGGCTAAACTCTCCGACCAGAGAAGCAAACCAATCTACAACTAGACGACCAAAACTCCGAAGCCCGCACCGAGGACGCCACGAGCAACCAAGACAACGCCTTCAAGGAGAACGACACCAAAACATCATCGTCATCCGGTCCGGAAACCCGGACCTAGGTTTTCCCCTAATGCTCGAAGAGGGGCACAGAACGGCCATGACAATGCCTCCAGGAAGGTGATGGCACCCGCCGGTGTCGCCGCTGCCAGCAAAAGATGCAGGGCTTTCGCCCTGGCCAATTCCAAGCAATCCCAAGCCGCCGGAACACGAGTTGAAGAGGAGGTCATCGGGTGTAGGCTGGTGCAGCGACTGCAGGAAGGGGAGCCACGCACGGTGCCAAAGGAGGCATCGTGTATCGCCGGGCGTGCGAACTCCGAAGGAGGACGAGGATGCGTGGCTGCGCGGAATGAAGTGGGGATGGGATGGTGACCATAGCCCCAGATAAGGCAGGATCCGGAAGGAGCGCGGATCCGGGCCACCGAGACCAGAGCAGCAGGGACGACGGCGGGCCCAGGGAACTGGAAGGGGACGCAGCTCCCGGAGCATGCCGGTGACGAAGATGCACCGGGATGGATGGCCATCCAAAACACCGCAGGGTGATGGTGCGGATATGCCAAGGAGCCAAAGAGCCAAGAAAGCCGGAAAGAGCGTAGCTTTCGAGGCTCGTCGGGTCCGAAGCCGCGTCGGCCGGCAATAGACGCAGGAAGGGGACACAGGTCCATTGCCGCCGGGCCGAAGCCGCCCCTGCAGCGGGAGGTGGGGCGAGGTGGTGGTGTCGACGTGGATTCACGCGCAGCCAAACCCGACCGGCGTGCCAGAGGAGGCAGACACCGACGGGCACAACCGCAGCCAGCAGCCTCCATGGCCGGCGCCTGAGGAGGCAGGCCTGGAACTCGCGGGGAGGAAGGGGGAGGAGCCGCAGCTAGCAGGGCCCTGCCCTGCCGAGGCCGGCCGGCTGGCCGGAGCACCGCAACTAGCCGGAGACGGCGTCCAGATCACGTCGGGGTGGACCAGAGCTTCACCGCGAACCGCGGGGAACTTCGGCCAGGGCAGTCCACCTGCACCGCCAGCGAGCAGGTGAGGCCGGGGGAGGCCGCCGCTGTCGGAGGAGGTCGCCGCCGCAGCCGACCCAAATCTGGCGCCAGGGGTGGGGGAGGAGCTGGGCGGGAGGAGGAAGGACACCCCCCCCCCCCCCCCCGCCGCTGCCATCCCAGAGTCCAGCGCGAATTTGCCGGCCAGCCCTCCGGCGACGGCGACGCGGGGGCGAGCGGCGGGCGGGCGACGGGGCACCGGTGGCTATGTTTCCCCGAGCCGCCCGGCTCAGGCGACGCGGGGGTCGGGTTGTTCTTCCAACAGAGATCGCAAAACATCATTAATCAGTTTAAGGCTGAATAATAAACATTTATCATGATATAAGGAAATAAATAATAACTTTATTATTGCCTCTAGGGCATATTTCCTTCAGTCTCCCACTTGCACGAGGGTCAATAATCTAGATTACACAGTAATGATTCTAACACCCATGGAGTCTTGGTGCTGATCATGTTTTGCTCGTGGAAGAGGATTAGTCAACGGGTCTGCAACATTCAGATCCGTATGTATCTTGTAAATTTCTATGTCTCCCACCTTGACTAAATTTCTGGATGGAATTGAAGTGTCTCTTGATGTGTTTGGTTCTCTTGTGAAATCTGGATTCCTTTGCCAAGGCAATTGCACCAGTATTGTCACAAAAGATTTTCATTGGACCCGATGCACTAGGTATGACACCTAGATCGGATATGAACTCCTTCATCCAGACTCCTTCATTTGTTGCTTCCGAAGCAGCTATGTACTCCGCTTCACATGTAGATCCCGTCACCACACTTTGTTTAGAACTACACCAACTGATAGCTCCACCGTTCAATGTAAACACGTATCCGGTTTGCGATTTAGAATCGTCCAGATCAGTATCAAAGCTTGCATCAACGTAACCGCTTACGATGAGCTCTTTGTCACCTCCATAAATGAGAAACATATCCTTAGTCCTTTTCAGGTATTTCAGGATGTTCTAGACCACTGTCCAGTGATCCACTCCTGGATTACTTTGGTACCTCCCTGCTAGACTTATAGCAAGGCACACATCAGGTCTGGTACACAGCATTGCATACATGATAGAGCCTATAACTGAAGCATAGGGAACATTTTTCATTTTCTCTCTATCTTCTGCAGTGGTCGGGCATTGAGTCTTACTCAACTTCACACCTTGTAACATAGGCAAGAACCCTTTCTTGGCTTGATCCATTTTGAACTTTTTCAAAACTTTGTCAAGGTATGTGCTTTGTGAAAGTCCAATTAAGCGTCTTGATCTATCTCTATAGATCTTGATGCCCAATATGTAAGCAGCTACACCGAGGTCTTGCATTGAAAAACTCTTATTCAAGTATCCCTTTATGCTATCCAGAAATTCTATATCATTTCCAATCAGCAATATGTCATCCACATATAATATCAGAAATGCTACAGAGCTCCCACTCACTTTCTTGTAAATATAGGCTTCTCCAAAAGTCCGTATAAAACCAAATGCTTTGATCACACTATCAAAGCGTTTATTCCAACTCCGAGAAGCTTGCACCAGTCAATAAATGGATCGCTAGAGCTTGCACACTTTGTTAGCTCCCTTTGGATCGACAAAACCTTCCTGTTGCATCATATACAACTCTTCTTCCAGAAATCCATTCAGGAATGCAGTTTTGACATCCATTTACCAAATTTCATAATCATAAAATGCGGCAATTGCTAACATGATTCGGACAGACTTAAGCATCCCTACGGGTGAGAAGGTCTCATCGTAGTCAATCCCTTGAACTTGTTGAAAACCTTTTGCAACAAGTCGAGCTTTATAGACCGTAACATTACCGTCAGCGTCAGTCTTCTTTTTGAAGATCCATTTATTCTCAATTGCTTGCCGATCATCGGGCAAGTCAACCAAAGTCCATACTTTGTTCTCATACATGGATCCCATCTCAGATTTCATGGCCTCAAGCCATTTTGCGGAATCTGGGCTCACCATCGCTTCTTCATAGTTCGTAGGTTCATCATGATCTAGTAGCATGACTTCCAGAATAGGATTACCGTACCACTCTGGTGCGGATCTTACTCTGGTTGACCTACGAGGTTCAGTAGTAACTTGATCTGAAGTTCCATGATCATCATCATTAACTTCCTCACTAATTGGTGTAGGTGTCACAAAAACCGGTTTCTGTGATGAACTACTTTCCAATAGAGGAGCAGGTATAGTTACCTCATCAAGTTCCACTTTCCTCCCACTCACTTCTTTCGAGAGAAACTCCTTCTCTAGAAAGGATCCATTCTTAGCAACGAAAGTCTTGCCTTCGGATCTGTGATAGAAGGTGTACCCAACAGTCTCCTTTGGGTATCCTGTGAAGACACATTTCTCCGATTTAGGTTCGAGCTTATCAGGTTGAAGCTTTTTCACATAAGCATCGCAGCCCCAAACTTTCAGAAACGACAACTTTGGTTTCTTGCCAAACCACAGTTCATAAGGTGTCGTCTCAACGGATTTCGATGGTGCCCTATTTAACGTGAATGCGGCCGTATCTAAAGCATATCCCCAAAATGATAGCGGTAAATCTGTAAGAGACATCATAGATCGCGCCATATCTAGTAAAGTACGATCACGACATTCAGACAGACCATTACGCTGTGGTGTTCCGGGTGGCGTGAGTTGCGAAACTATTCCGCATTGTTTCAAATGTAGACCAAACTCGTAACTCAAATATTCTCCTCCACGATCAGATCGTAGAAACTTTATTTTATTGTTACGATGATTTTCAAGTTCACTCTGAAATTCTTTGAACTTTTCAAATGTTTCAGACTTATGCTTCAATAAGTAGATATACCCATATCTGCTTAAATCATCTGTGAAGGTGAGAAAATAACGATATCCGCCACGAGCCTCAACATTCATCGGACCACATACATCTGTATGTATGATTTCCAATAAATCTGTTGCTCTCTCCATAGTTCCGGAGAACGGCGTTTTAGTCATCTTGCCCATGAGGCACGGTTCGCAAGTACCAAGTGATTCATAATCAAGTGGTTCCAAAAGTCCATCAGTATAGAGTTTCTTCATGCGCTTTACACCGATATGACCTAAACGGCAGTGCCATAAATAAGTTGCACTATCATTATCAACTCTGCATCTTTTGGCTTCAACATTATGAATATGTGTATCACTACTATCGAGATTCATCAAAAATAGACCACTCTTCAAGGGTGCATGACCATAAAAGATATTACTCATATAAATAGAACAACCATTATTCTCTGATTTAAATGAATAATCGTCTCGCATCAAACAAGATCCAGATATAATGTTCATGCTCAACGCTGGCACCAAATAACAATTATTTAGGTCTAATACTAATCCTGAAGGTAGATGTAGAGGTAGTGTGCCGACCGCAATCACATCGACTTTGAAACCATTTCCCACGCGCATCGTCACCTCATCCTTTGCCAGTGTTCGCTTAATCTGTAGTCCCTGTTTCGAGTTGCAAATATTAGCAACAAAAACCAATATCAGATACCCAGGTGCTACTGCGAGCTCTAGTAAGGTACACATCAATAACATGTATATCACATATACCTTTGTTCACCTTGCCATCGTTCTTATCCGCCAAATACTTGGGGCAGTTCCGCTTCCAGTGACCAGTCTGCTTGTAGTAGAAGCACTCAGTCTCAGGCTTAGGTCCAGACTTGGGTTTCTTCTCCTGAGAAGCAACTTGCTTACTGTTCTTCTTGAAGTTCCCCTTCTTCTTCCCTTTACCCTTTTTCTTGAAACTGGTGGTCTTATTGACCATCAACACTTGATGCTCCTTCTTGATTTCTACCTCCGTTGCCTTTAGCATTGTGAAGAGCTCGGGAATTGATTTATTCATCCCTTGCATATTATAGTTCATTACGAAGCTCTTGTAGCTTGGTGGCAGTGATTGTAGAACTTTGTCAATGACACTATCAACAGGAAGATTAACTCCCAGCTGAGTTAACTGATTATGGTACCCAGACATTCTGAGTATATGTTCACTGACAGAACTATTCTCCTCCATCTTGCAGCTGTAGAACTTATTAGAGACTTCATATCTCTCAAACCGGGCATTTGCTTGAAATATTAACTTTAACTCCGGGAACATCTCATATGCTCCATGACGTTCAAAACGTCGTTGAAGTCCCGGTTCTAAGCCGTAAAGAATGGCACACTAAACTATTGAGTAGTCATCAACTTTGCTCTGCCAGGCGTTCTTAACGTCTGCAGTTGCATCAGCAGCAGGCCTGGCACTCAGCAGTGCTTCCAGGACGTAACTCTTTTGTGCAGCAATGAGGATAATCCTCAAGTTACATACCAGTCCGTGTAATTGCTACCATCATCTTTCAACTTTGCTTTCTCAAGGAACGCATTAAAATTCAACGGAACAACAGCACGGGCCATCTATCTACAATCAAACATAGACAAGCAAGATACTATCAGGTACTAAGTTCATGATAAATGTAAGTTCAATTAATCATATTACTTAAGAACTCCCACTTAGAAAGACATCCCTCTAATCTTCTAAGTGATCACGTGATCCAAATCAACTAAACCATAACCGACCACGTGAAATGGATTAGTTTTCAATGGTGAACATCACTATGTTGATCATATCTACTATATGATTCACGCTCGACCTTTCGGTCTTAGTGTTCCGGGGCCATCTCTGCATATGCTAGGCTTGTCATGTTTAACCTGAGTATTCTGCATGTGCAAAACTGGCTTGCACCCGTTGTAGATGGACGTAGAGCTTATCACACCCGATCATCACATGGTGTTTGGGCACGACGAACTTTGGCAACGGTGCATACTCAGGGAGAACACTTTTATCTTGAAATTTAGTGAGAGATCATCTTATAATGCTACTGTCAATCAAAGCAAGATAAGATGCATAAAAGATAAACATCACATGCAATCAATATAAGTGATATGATATGGCCATCATCATCTTGTGCTTGTGATCTCCATCTCCGAAGCACCGTCATGATCACCATCGTCACCGGCGCGACACCTTGATATCCATTGTAGCATCATTGTCGTCTCGCCAATCTTATGCTTCCACGACTATCGCTACCGCTTAGTGATAATGTAAAGCACTACAGGGCGATTGCATTGCATACAATAAAGCGACAACCATATGGCTCCTGCCAGTTGCCGATAACTCGGTTACAAAACATGATCATCTCATACAATAAAATTTAGCATCATGTCATGACCATATCACATCACAACATGCCCTGCAAAAACAAGTTAGACATCCCCTACTTTGTTGTTGCAAGTTTTACGTGGCTGCTACGGGCTTAGCACCTACGCATCAAAACCACAACGATAGTTTGTCAAGTTGGTACTGTTTTAACCTTCGCAAGGACCGGGTGTAGCCACACTCGGTTCAACTAAAGTTGGAGAAACTGACACCCGCCAGCCACCTGTGTGCAAAGCACGTTGGTAGAACCAGTCTCGCGAAAGCGTACACGTAATGTCGGTCTGGGTCGCTTCATCCAACAATACCGCAAAACCAAAGTATGACATGCTGGTAAGCAGTATGTCTTATATCGCCCACAACTCACTTGCGTTCTACTCGTGCATATGACATCTACGCATAAAACCTGGCTCGGATGCCACTGTTGGGTAACGTAGTAATTTCAAAAAAATTCCTACGGACACGCAAGATCATGGTGATGCATAGCAACAAGAGGGGAGAGTGTTGTCTACGTACCCTCGTAGACCGAAAGCGGAAGCGTTAGCACAACGCGGTTGGTGTAGTCGTACGTCTTCATGATCCGACCGATCAAGTACCGAACGTACGGCACCTCCGAGTTCAGCACACGTTCAGCCCGATGACGTCCCTCGAACTCTGATCTAGCCGAGTGTTGAGGGAGAGTTTCGTCAGCATGACGATGTGGTGATGATGTTGATGTTCTACCGGCGCAGGGCTTCGCCTAATCACCGCTACAGTATTATCGAGGTGGACTATGGTGGAGGGGGCACCGCACACGGCTAAAAGATCAACTTGATCAATTGTTGTGTCTCTGGGGTGCTCCCTGCCCCCGTATATAAAGGAGCAAGGGGGGTGTGGCCGGCCAGGGAGAGGGCGCGCCAGGAGGAGTCCTACTCCCACCGGGAGTAGGACTCCCCCCTTTCCTAGTTGGAATAGGATTCGGGACAAGGAAAAAAGAGAGGGGAAGAAGGAAAGAGGGGGCCGACCCCCTTGCCCTAAACCAATTCGGTTTGGGCCCTGGGCGGGCGCCCCACACTTTCCTTGCTTCCCTCTATTTCCACTAAGGCCCATGTAGGCCCATTAAGCCCCCGGGGGGTTCCGGTAACCTCCCGGTACTCCGGTAAAATCCCGATTTCACCCGGAACACTTCCGACATCCAAACATAGGCTTCCAATATATCAATCTTCATCTCACAACCATTTCGAGACTCCTCGTCATGTCCTTGACCACATCTGGGACTCCGAACAACCTTCGGTATATCAAAACATATAAACTCATAATATAACTATCATCGTAACGTTAAGCGTGCGGACCCTACGGGCTCGAGAACTATGTAGACATGACCGAGACACAACTCCGGTCAATAACCAATAGCAGAACCTGGATTTTCATATTGGCTCCCACATATTCTACGAAGATCTTTATCGGTCAAACCGCACAACAACATACGTTGTTCCCTTTGTCATCGGTATGTTACTTGCCCGAGATTCGATCGTCGGTATCTCAATACCTAGTTCAATCTCGTTACCGGCAAGTCTCTTTACTCGTTCCGTAATACATCATCCCGCAACTAACTCATTAGTTGCAATGCTTGCAAAGCTTAAGTGATGTGCATTACCGAGAGGGCCCAGAGATACCTCTCCGACAATCGGAGTGACAAATCCTAATCTTGAAATACGCCAACCCAACAAGTACCTTTGGAGACACCTGTAGAGCACCTTCATAATCACTCAGTTATGTTGTGACGTTTGATAGCAAACAAAGTGTTCCTCCGGTAAACGGGAGTTGCATAATCACATAGTCATAGGAACATGTATAAGTCATGAAGAAAGCAATAGCAGAATACTAAACGATCGTGTGCTAAGCTAACGGAATGGGTCATGTCAATCACATCATTCTCCTAATGATGTGACCCCGTTAATCAAATGATAACTCATGTCTATGGTTAGGAAACATAACCATCTTTGATCAACGAGCTAGTCAAGTAGAGGCATACTAGTGACAATCTGTTTGTCTATGTATTCACACATGTATTATGTTTCTGGTTAATACAATTCTAGCATGAATAATAAACATTTATCATGATATAAGGAAATAAATAATAACTTTATTATTGCCTTTAGGGCATATTTCCTTCAATAACTAGCTTCATCTCCATATTGGTAGTGCTATAGGAAACTTACTTTCTGAGGTAGCCTGTCTTAAATTGCCTATCATGATTAGTGAGTAGTCTAACCTTATCCTATGTTGCATAGAATACCAGTTCGATATGGTAAACAACTTAGTTTCATATATAGGCAACTTAGCAACATTGACAGGCAACTTTTTAATATATTTTAGGGAACTAAAATAGTAATGGCAGTCAACTGAGCATCTCTGATAGGAAACTTCATAGTGTTTCTAAGCAACTTAGAAAAAAAAGCAATGATAAGCAACTTCATAATATTGTAGTGAACTAATTACAAAGTTAGACAACTAAGCAGCAATGGTAGGTAACTAATTACTAATAGAAGGTAACTAGACATCAATGGTAGGCCAGTTTCATAGTATTGTAGGCAACTTGACATCAATGATAGCCAACTAAACATCCAGGGTAGGCAACTGAGCAGCTATGGTAACCAAGTTGTGATAATGTTAGCAAAATTCATTGATACACGTAGTGCAATGAAGTTGCTTATATGTAGCACTAAAGGTGCCTAATATTTTGTGTGATTTTCTCATTTTTTTTACACTAACCAACCTAATAGGTAGTCCTACTAGGAAAAAAATGAAGTTGCCTTTCTATAGCACTAAAGTTGCCTCCATCGGACCCAAAGTTGCCTCGGAAAAAAAGTTCGACGAAATGTATCGATATGAGATCTAGTTTTGAAGAACTCGTCGCGAGAAACCCGGTGTGAAAACGAAACTGAATTTGGACGCTTCAATCAAAAGTTACAGTTTTTTAAATTTTTTGAACACCCAAATAAATGAACGTGCGAACAAGATTCTTTTTTTTGGTGGATCATATCAGGCGCATCGGCTGCTCCTTCCATATTTGGAAGAGTGCTTGTTCCCACTAGCGGGCGCTCGGGCGCCCGCTAGCCACGTCCTGAAAATAAAGCATTCATCTATTCTATCCTGCTACGTAGTACCAACCGTACCAACCGTCTACCTCACTGATGTTGGCACGTTCTTGTTGGTCCCCTCGATGTTGGTTGGAAGGTGGAGGAGGATATATACAAGATCTATCACTGTAAAGTATTATATCCGTTCCAAATTATTTGTCTTAGATTTGCATAAATACAGATGTATCTAACACTAAAATGTGTCTACGTACATTCATATTTAAACAAATTTACTTAGAACCAAAGTGAAACGACATGATATATAATACACATACATCAACGCGCTATAAAATGGGTATGATCTCTGCAACAAACACGACATCAAGTGGACGATGAGATACATATATGGTGCACACAATGTCACAACCATCACTATCAACATCGTGGCAAACATGTTTCCGGCTTCGTTTTCCTATACATAGTTGCGGCCTTTTCTAGAAATGATTGGAAACACTACCGTATGACAGGGCATCTCCAACGCGACCTGTAAATCTTCCGCAACCGTCCAGACTACGTTATCCGGATCACGGAAGCCATGCAACGCGGTCCTGTATCAGTTCGCTAGACGGTCCGGACCTAATTTCTCCCACAAACCAAAGACAAACGTAGGGAAGATTTGCGGGAGTCTAGACACGCAAAATGTCGCGCTCCGGCCCCTTGCCCACCCAAAAGGAAGGCGGGGCCTGCGCTTTTGTAGCATTCCGCACTGTTTCCGTGCCAAACCCCCCCCCCCCCACTCTCTTCTTTCACTCCCCACCACTCTCCGCCCAATTCCCACTCTTTTCTCCCACCCTCTTTTTCCCTTCACCGCCGACGCATGGAACCGTCAGAGAACCTGTCGGAGATGGAGCCAGGGAAGGTGCCGGAGGATCCGAGCACCACGCTCTCCCGTAAGATCAGCTCGGAGACACGGCAAAATTGTCGTGCCAAAGCGAAGGCCGCAAAGGAGGAGAAGCTGAAGAAGCAGCTGGTCGCCGGTGGGCCTGGCGGTGGCGATGGGCGTGGAGGGTGTGGCACACGACGTGGTCGACGAGGCCGTGGTGGACATCACCAGACGGGCGCGCCCACAGTATAGACGGCGTCGTTGTCGAAGCCTTACAAGCCTTCGTACTACTACACCGCCAAGCAGTTTGGAACCCCGCTGGTACGGTTCCTTACATCATCCACGTTAACGTGACACCGCTCTTCTTCAAGTATTCTTCGCCGCAGCTCGTCCGGGCGAGGAGCAGATGGGTGCCTGCACGCTGTTTGTTGCAATGCTGAGAGAAAAAAGATGTTGGTGGTGGCGGACGTGGACGCAGAGACTGCCTACGCAGCGGCGATGACACCTCCTTGATCGAGGAGCAGCTTGCTGGGATGGCCGGTCCGGCAGAGCAGAAATGCACGGATTGTCGGACTAATGCATATTTGCCTCTTTTGGTTGTGATCGGGGATGCGATCCGACGCGGGTGTGATCCGACGCGATGTGTGGATCAACATACATTTGAATTGAAATTTACCAGCGGACATATACAGGCTACGGTTGGATGGTGTCCTCCCGCATCCGTGTCCGCAGACTGGTCCCGCCTATCCGCGAATGGATGCTGGAAGAAATTTGCTGGTCGCCGTTTGAGATGCCCTAAGCCCAATGATTGACAATGACATCTTATCTACTTCTAGTTCTTTCTTTAAGGTTTTTGTTATAATGTTATCCATATCCATATGCATGTTTCCCATTTGATAAAGCACATTCAGATCTTCCATGAGCTAGTGTGCCCTCTAGTTGCTTCTTGCTCTCCATTTATCATCTCGGTGTTGATCTTGTCCATCTTGTACGCGTCAGTGTGCATATTTATGCGGCGGTTGTAACTTGGCACCGCAGAGTTGTCTTTGTTACCGTTCGAGGGCTCCTCGAGTTCCAGCTTTCATAAAGGGAGCTCACTCGCGACCTGATTGCCATCTCGAAGGCCTCCACGGGAAGAACCGCAACAACCATGCTCCTCAATAGCCGGAGCACTGATTGTAGCAGCGGCGCAGAAGGGGACATCGGGGCGCCACTGCCATGGCCTCGGTGGGCGGCGTTGGAAGGGGAACAAGAGCTTGACACCAGGAATGGGAGGGCGAGAAGGAGGTGAAGCATGGAGCATTGGGGGGAGAAGATGTTCTTTATGGCCATGTACGACGGTGCTGGACTCGACATAACCCTTCGCACGGGAGAGAGAGCGTGTCAAACAAAATATGTGAAACCATCATCTGAATCATTGCACCACCAATCGACTGATAAATTCGCAAGGCAAATGCAACCCACGTACATGGCCATATCCCCAACTAATGCATGTATCAATTCCTGATTAATCAGTTTTTTTCTCGAATACGCAAAGCTTGCGTATCATAGCATTGATAGAAGGAGTAGATTACAGAAGTTGGTACAACACATGACACGGACGCAAGGGGCGTGAACATGGTGCCCGAAGCGAAGAGATGAAAGATGCACGACCCAAACAAAGAAGAACACGGCTAAACTCTCCGACCAGATAAGCAAACCAATCTACAACTAGACGACCAAAACTCCGAAGCCCGCGCCGAGGACGCCACGAGCAACCAAGACAACGCCTTCAAGAAGGAGAACGACACCAAAACGCCGTCGTCATCCGGTCCGGAAACCCGGACCTAGGGTTTCCCCTAATGCTCGAAGAGGGGCACAGAACGGCCATGACAACGCCTCCAGGAAGGTGACGGCACCCGCGGGTGTCGCCGCCGCCAGCAAAAGATGCAGGGCTTTTGCCCTGGCCAATTCCAAGCAATCCCAAGCCGCCGGAACACAAGTCGAAGAGGAGGTCATCGGGTGTAGGCTGGTGCTGCGACTGCGGGAAGGGGAGCCACGCACGGTGCCAAAGGAGGCATCGTGTATCACCGGGCGCGCGAACTCCGAAGGAGGACGAGGATGCGTGGCTGCGCGGAATGAAGTGGGGATGGGATGGTGACCATAGCCCCGGATAAGCTAGGATCCGGAAGGAGCGCGGATCCGGGCCACCGGGACCGGAGCAGCAGGGATGACGGCGGGCCCAGGGAACTGGAAGGGGACGCAGCTCCCGGAGCATGCCGGTGATGAAGATGCACCGGGATGGATGGCCAACCAAAACACCGCAGGGTGATGGTGCGGATATGCCAAGGAGCCAAAGAGCCAAGAAAGCCGGAAAGAGCGTAGCTTTCGAGGCTTGTCGGGTCCGAAGCCGCGCCGGCCGGCAATAGACGCAGGAAGGGGACACAGGTCCATTGCCGCCGGGCCGAAGCCGCCCCTGCAGCGGGAGGTGGGGCGAGGTGGTGGTGTCGACGTGGATTCGCGCGCAGCCAAACCCGACCGGCGTGCCAGAGGAGGCAGACACTGACGGGCACAACCGCAGCCAGCAGCCTCCATGGCCGGCGCCCGAGGAGGCAGGCCTGGAACTCGCGGGGAGGGAGGGGGAGGAGCCGCAGCTAGCAGGGCCCTGCCGAGGCTGGCTGGCTGGCCGGAGCGCCGCAGCTAGCCGGAGACGTCGTCCAGATCACATCGAGGCGGACCAGAGCTTCACCGCGAACCGCGGGGAACTTCGGCCAGGGTAGTCCACCTGCACCGCCAGCGAGCAGGTGAGGCCGGGGGAGGACGCCGCCGCCGGAGGAGGCCGCCGCCACAGCCGACCCAAATCTGGCGCCAGGGGGTGGGGGAGGAGCTGGGGCGGGAGGAGGAAGGACCCCCCCCCCCCGCGCGCCGCCATCCCAGGGCCCGGCGCGGCTTTGCCGGCCGGCCCTCCGGCGACGGCAACGCGGGGCGAGCGGCGGGCGGGCGAGGGGGCGCCGGTGGCTATGTTTCCCCGAGTCGCCCGGCTCAGGCGACGCGGGGGTCGGGTTGTTCTTCCAACAGAGATCGCAAAACATCATTAACCTGTTTAAGGCTGAATTTAAAAAGAAACCTTAACGGGAAATAGAATAGTAGATGAAGCTAGCCCGGCAGATTTTTTTATGAGGGGTAGCTAGCCCGGCAGATATTTAGTTTGTTTTATGTATGTATGAATGAGAACCTATTGGTTTGGGTTGGTTTGAACTTTCAAGGAGGTTGGGCTGGGCTGGGTTCTGAAAGGCCATCAGCAAGCCCAGGTAGGCTCGAGAGAAGTAACCCTTATGTCTAATTGGTCGAGAGCTCCTAGTTGACGCTCGTGTGCATCAACTTTTTTATTGAAAACTTCGTGTGCATCAACTTTTTTAGGGGTTCGTGTGCATCAACTAGGAGTGGCTTCACCGAAGACTACGCGAATGGGTCGGCCCACTTTGCCCATGAAGAGGTTTGTAATTATTTTTTTTTCTTTTTTGAGTTTTTAGTTGGGTTTTCACACAAAAAAACAACTGCTATTTTTAGAAGCTAGAAAATTTTATAACATATGAAGAAATAGAAAAATATATATTCAAATACTGTTAAATTTGTGTTTTATAAAAAGTTCACCATATATATAAATTGTTTGGTGTGTATTAAAAAAATGTTCAATGTATATACCAAAAAATTCAACGTATATAAAAAATATCTAAGCGTGTATTTTGAAAAAACATGTTCACCATGTGCTAAAAAAAGATTCGGTGTGCATTCAAAAATAGTTCACCATATGCTAAAAAAAGTGCAGTGTGCATTTGAAAATTTTTCATCATATACTACAAACCTATAAAAAGGGAAAAAGAAAATGTAGAAAAGAAGAAGAAAACCCAAGATCTGAAAAAAGAAAAAGGGGAAATAAAAAAACGAAGGGAAAAAACAAAACAGAAGAAGCTCGTCAATTGGGCCGGCCCATCTGGAGGTTCCTTCAGCGAAGAAGCCTGCACTACATGACGCACACGGGCGTCATACAGGATTGGCCTGATTGGCCCCCTCCCTGGTGCACTCCCCGCGCGCCACAAGCAAATCAAACGCCGCGAGTCTCTCCGCCCGCCGCAGCGTCGGCGCGCATGCTGGCCCAGAGCTCGCGTCTCCCCGGCGGAGCGGTCGTGTGCGCGTACGTGGTGGGCGTCTCCCCCACATAGCAGCAGTACGCCCTGTCGGAGGTACTACGAACGCGGCCGTGCCTCGATCCATCCGTGATCCGTCGGTCGATCGGGGGTGTTGATTGCGGGCGCCGGTTCGGTTGGGCATTCAATCCGGCCGTAGCTGCATCTGCAGCTGCAGGAGATCAACCAAATCTCGCGGCTGTGGCCGCTCAGTGGGGCTGCCGCACCAGCGACAGCGAGGAAGCAAGCACGTACGCGCGCGCTAGGTCGACGCCCGCACCGACGGCGACAGCCAGCGACATAGCGACATGGCTCCGCCTCCGCGGCAGCTTCTACGTAGGTCTCTTCCTTCCCGCAGGATCGTCTTCAATGCCATCCCTCCGTCTCTCTTTCATTTTTGTTTGCGAGTCGACACACGTGCATAGCTAGCCAGTGTACTGGAGTAGTACTTTCTAATCACACGCTAGCTTTGCTGGAAACGACGTTGAGAGAGTGAGAGCCATCGTGAGCTGAGCACTCTTTTGCCTCAACAACATGAAGCCGAACATTCATCTACCCTGCTACGTACCAACCCTCTCTGCTCTCTGCCCCCGCGCGGATATGTTGGCATGGTGTTGTTGCCTTGTGGGTCACCTCGATTTTCGTTGGAAAAAATGGCAGATGCAGGACCGATCACTGCTAAAACTTACTCCTCGTACAAAGGCTGCCTCAATCAATTCGGATGGGAGGGAGTAGTAGTTAGTAACTTAGAGCATATCCGGCCGTTGGCCTCCCAGGAGGCAAAAAAATTCGCCTTCCGGAGGCGAGCCGGCGATCGAATCGACTCTGGAGGCGGTTGGGCATCCAGTCGTCGCCCCCAGGCGCCGATATCGGCCCAATTTTCAGCCCACTTTTGACGAAAAGTGGTTCGATATCGGCGAGAATCGGCCCATATTCGACGTAGTTCGGCGTTGAATTCTAACATAAATAATTTTTTTATCACATAGTTCATCACAGAAAATTAAATGTTTAAAAAATAGTGCAACAACAAATAGTTTAATACAAATTATATAGTTTGATAAATAAAAACTCATATTTCATCACACGTCGAGCCCGACGTCGCCCTTGATTCTTCATAGATGCTTCACCAGATCCTGCTGCAGTTGACTGAGACGTTTTTTCGGCGCAGGCGCCGGAAAAGTCGCCTGGGAGGCCTGTTGGGGGCGCGGCTGGATATGCTCTTATGCAAGAGTCACGGTCAGAGCGTGTACGTTTGATTCTTTCATGTGTAGGAGTATATTATTATATTTTTGAACACGGTACAAACATAGATGCTCATATATAGATGCATACACTCAATCATATGAACGCACGCACGCACAACTGTCCTTGTGAGCATCTCCAACAGACTGAGTCGGCACATCATTTTGTGATTGATGAAATCGTCATAGACGTTTTTCGTAGTTGACATAAACGTCTCCTCACATTAAACCCACATCGTTGAAAGGCCTAAAATAAATTCAGAAAAATGCAAGCATAAATGTGATTGAACTCTGGTACGCTAAGTGTACCACTGTTTTTCTAATCATCTAACCACAGATTGGTTCGCGGATCCTATATTATTCTTAACCACTAATGGCAAGCAAGCACGGCTTGTGTCTGAAGTCACATTTGCGCATACATGCATCGTTCCATCGACACAATTTTCCGATAGCAAGCGCTTCGTTAATGCATAGCCACGCTATAAAATGCATCTCATCTCTGCAACAGCATGACATCGACATCAAAATGCACAATGAGACATCGGATGCTACATCCACATCGTGGCAACATTATTTTGGTCTTCATTTCTTGTATACGGCCGTAGCCCCTCTCTCTCTCTTTTTAGAAATGACTAGCACATACTCCCTCCAATCCTTTATGTAAGGTATATTATTTTCAACACAGTGACCAAGACACAAAATTATAGACAATTTAAGACAAAATTACCCTTGTCTAAATCGTTGATAAGCAGCAAGTAAATCATTCAGGCCAGGAAAGAAAGAGATACATGCAGTCGGAAGAGATAATTTCTATTTTTCTTTTTCTGGAGGGACAATAACAAAATTAAGAGGAATCAGAACACAGATAGTACACCTTACATTATGAAATTTTATGAAAAAAAATAGACCTAATATAATGGCGGAGGGAGTATAATTGTGACATAGGAGTAGGGTCTAGCCCAATGATTGACGACGACATCTTATCTCTTTTCAGTTCTTTCTTTAGTGTTAGTGATGTTATCCATATCTATCTTGTTTCCTATTTGATCACACACGTTCTGCCCATGAGCATGGCCTTGGCTCGCCCAACAATTATTTCTTATTTCTTTTATCGACCGACAGATTCATGAGAATTATTGTGCTGCTTCCAAAAATGTGCTTGATGGTACGGCGCGGGAGACAAAATCAGGAGTACTAAACTGGATTAGTCTGAGATAGACAGCGTACTCTACTAAATAATCAGGTTGTTAACAAGTGTTTCCGGCATGGCGTGTCGGCCTTGGTATGTTTCATTGTTTGTTTATAAAGGTGCACTGGCTGAGTCACTCCCTCCGTTGGTTGGACATGCGAGCTACACTACTGCTCAGGAGTGCTTATCTTCGTCTGGTCTGACCATAGCTGCTACAGTATTCACGACTCTTAAGGGTTAAGGCACTAGGATACGCTATCCTGTCGGTGTCACGTATGGAATCTCTCTCTTATTTTTTCGTCTGTGATAAATAACTAAGACTAGTTCTTACTTTTCTTGGAATATCAAGGCAACCAAAGCAATAATAATTTTTGCGCTCAATGTTTGCAATGGTCGGTACAGGCAAGAAAAGTCTGCAAAGATGGGGAACGACGCCATGGCGCCTCTGGGCCTTTTTTTTTGAAACGAGGCAAAAGAATTGACATTTTCATTGATTAAGGAGAGAATTGCCCGGTTAATTAGAGGGGAACCGGGCGAAATCCTAAATTACAAACCCCACACGGGGCACGCACGGATGGCCTGGCCGCAGACAAAAGATCACAGCACAACCAACGACACAAATGTCAAGAGGGAGCACCGAGCAACAAAGCAACGCCAAACAGTCGACCGCGGCGTCGAGGACATGGCAGCTCTGATTTTGCTGGCGAGCTTCGCAGGAGAAAGTTGCAAGCCTCACACCGACCTAGTCCAGCGCAACATCCGAAGAGCACCACGCGCTGAAGACCGCCCTCATGGAGTCATCGTTGCCGTAGTGGCCCCGCCGCCCACAGCTCCGGCTTCTCTATCACAGCCAGAAACCAGCAGTGATAGAGAAGCCAGAGCTTCGGGCGGCGGGGCCACTGCGAGTCGCGGTGTCGCATCCTTCTCCTTCGAGGCATCATCTTGAGGAGCCAACATGATGCATATTGCATGGAGCTTTTCATACTCCGGGCTGGTGGACGTCGAGGAGGCGGCTACTGGTGATTACTATTGTGCACCGAGGCGGAGATCTTGGGAACAGTGTCAATGGAAACTCTACGAGGCAGGGCTTCTGCTCAGCATTGCTCAGGTGGCAATCTTGTCCCTTTAGGGAGGTGGGGGTGTCGGCTCGCTTGACACGTCCCAGAGGAGCAGTCTAACTTCATGTCGGTCCTGCAGCCCTAGACGTGCTTGTGTGACAGTCGTGATCTACGGGTGCTTTCCTTGTGCAACTTGGGGTATAGGCATGCTAGGTTTTTGGCGCTGCAGCACAAGGGTGGTGGCAATGTCGGTGTCGACGGACCACGCTGGGCACAATAGAGCAGATGTATGTCAAGGTGAGGGCCTCGTGGGTTTTGGCAACATTGATTGTATGCATTGATCTCATATCGTGTGAGCAATGAGGTCGGCATCAGTGTTGGTTACTCGGTGTTTGCGGGCATTGCAATCTGACGCAAGGCCTTGTGGTGTGCATGCATCTTCACATATGTGAGATAGACTGATAGAGCCACAATTGTTGTTTTCTCGGCTATTGTCTCCGATGCTGGTGGAGGCCAACCTGTTTAGCGAAGCAGGCCCTACGGTGATTTGTGTTTCTGCGGTTGGCGTTTCTTGTTGTATACGTTGCATTGTCGAATGGTTTTCCATTATTAACTGCTCGACAATCAAAAGCTTTGCCTCAAGTCAAAAGAAACTCACACAGCGGACGAATCCTTCTAGCAGCGACACCGACAAATTTATGCAATTCATTAGATACTAATACAAAGTCGAACCAGACACATGATGATTAATTAATTAAACCAACTCACAACCAACCAAGGAAGGACGCGAAAGCAGATGGCGTATCTCCATCCGGTGGCAACTACATCACCAAGGAAAGTAGTAGTATCGGTGATACCAACCTTTAAATGCTCCCATGATCCCAACTTTCAAAATGTAAACTTAGACATTTCAAAAAAAATCAATTTTTTGTAAGCATTCACAAGACATGAGTTTACAACCTCTGAACATTTCAGATCTAAATTCAAACTATGCATAGAGAACACAACGACAAAAGAAAAACGACACTATTCACGTATGGATTTGTTGTTTTTTCTGTTTCACGATGTTTATTTTAAATTTGTGTCTAGATTCTTTTAGGGGTTGTGGAAATAGGCCGGGTGAACATTCACACTTTTATTTTTTGAAATGTCTGAAACATTTGCATTGATCTTTCTTGAAATGAGAGCATGCGAGCATTGAAAGAGTTGGTACCCGCCCCTCTTTTGCTACGTGCATTATAGCAAGCCAATGTACCTTCTAATAAATCACACGCTAGCTAGCTTAGGTGGAAACCACACTCACTCAATCACGTACGTGCACGGTGCACCGTACACGAGTGTGTGAGCACCGTGAGCTGAGCCTTTTCCTTTGCACTCTCTTCACAGAAACAACATGAAACCCAACAGCCATCTACCTTGTCCCTGCTAGGCACCAACCCTCTGCCCTCGCTGATGTTGGCATCTTGTTGTTGGCTCCCTCATGTTGGTGGGAAAAAAGGGCAGATGCAAGGTCGACCACTGCTAACTACAACCAAAAGTGAAGCGAGATGATATATAAAAGCCTACTTATGCAAGAGTCGCCGTCAAAGCGTGTTGGTTTGATTCTGCTATCATATATTCTTAACCACTGATGGCAAGAAAGCACGGAGGATCCATGGATCGCCTCCATCAACACTCTTTCGATAACGAGGACACAGTTGAAGCATCAAAATGTACCACAATTCTTTGGGATTACGTGATGCATTTCAAAGAGTATGTCGATGCAAAGGATGCACACAGCCAAGTCTCTATGGACACACCCTACCCTGTCAAAACTCTAAACATCATTTCCATCTTCGTATTCCTAGCCACTTAGAAACAATTGAAAACACTATGGCATAGGAGAGAGTATTTGTGGCATGCAGGTGCGAGGTCACCGAGTCCCTCGCGCGTGCTTTTTCTTTGGGCTTTTGATTTTCAAACTTTTATATCTTTTAAATAAAAAGTTTAAACTAAGTTATGTTTTCATATCCATGTTTCTCGTGACGAGGGTTTTCAAATAAGATCCATTTTAAATACATTTTAACGAGTTTTGAAAAAATAAATAAGTTTCAACCAATGAAACTTAGTACAAAGTTGTAAGTTTCAATGGTCAAAACTTAAAACTTATTGCGGGCTCATGTGGGATTCAACTACTTCATGAATCGCGAGGCAATCAAGCGGTAGGGCAGGGCTTGACAGGTGCGTGCCCCTGCGAATTTCCGTATGACATAGCGTCCGCCTAATGATTGAGGACGACCTCTTATCTCCTTTCCGTTCTTTCTTTAAGGTTACTCAATGATATTCATATCCATGTTTCCCATCACAAGCACATTCTGACCATGAGCTTGGGCTTGGCTAATAAACTAGCAACATCTAAAATACTAAATAAATAAATTACAAATGTACATGTCATGATGAGTCTAATGATGCTAATTTTGTATTGTTGATGTTGATATTTTTTCTTTGAATTTGGTCAAACATAGACATGTTTAACATAAAAAAACAAAATATACATTACATTTTAAAATAAGGAAGTATGTGAGACAAAGTTAGTCAAATGAATTAGTATAAGAAATATGGTGTACTAAACAATCGGGTTGTTAAACAAGTGTTCCCGGCATGGCGTATGGGCTATAGGTGGACTGGCCAGGTCACTCCGTTGGTTCGACATGGGAGCTACTATTGCTACTAGTTCTTCTTCTTTCTTCTTTATTTTAAAAATGACTCAAATTTATTATAGAAGTGTATCGGAAATACGAAACATCGCAAACATAGTAAACATCACATCATGGTCCTTGAACCACCGAGCATCTACCACCACCAACAGAATGAGTTGCCAATGTGTCGATGTCGTCACTCCCACCTGAGCCGGACCGACCTTGTCGATGACACCTGGAAAGTCTTTGTGCATGTGTCTATAAGGATCAGTGCCCTGAAGTCACAATCGCCGTCATCGAACCCTTGAACCGACCAAAAGAACCTGACACCAAATCTCCCCGTCGGATATGCACAACGAGAAATTCTAAGCTCGACGCCCGAGGAGCTGATAGGAATCTACGCTGGAGCTCCATCTAGTATGTCCCAACTGGTGAACTTTAGGAGGATTGGGACTCGGGAACTGGCTCGAAGAAGAAGTGCCGCCATCTGTCCAAGCGCTGCCCATGTGACGACTAAAACCCTAACCTATCTACTAGCCAGAGTTGAGGAATCAAGATTCCCCTTCCCATCACCAATCACCGAAGCGGCAGGCGAAGGGGAGACGAATCCATAGACCCCCCCGGCGAAGATAGAGGAGAAGAAGGCTTTATCCTAGTTTTCTTGCGAGAGGGGTGCTACTAGTTCTTATCTACCCGGCTAGCTATAGTTGGTTGAGTGTTCACCATTCTCAAGGCTCTCTTTTACGATATCCTGCCGGTGTCACTTATGGAATCTCTCTTAGAGGGTGTTTGTTTCTAGGGACTTATTGGTTTAGGGACTTAAAAAAGTCCCTATAAGTCCCATCTAAACCAAACAGGAGGGACTTATAGAGACTTAAAGTGGGCATTTGGGACTTATGAAATAAGACTCTCAAGGAGGGACTTATAGGAACTTGTAGTTGTAATATGGTTTTATAGAGACTTATAAGTCCCAGGAACCAAACAGGTAGGGACTTTTTAGAGACTTGGGACTTATAAGTTGGGACTAAAAAAAGTCCTAAAACTTATGAACCAAACAGGGCCTTACTTTCTTGATTCCTTCTTTC
The DNA here is from genome assembly GCA_034509565.1 of Triticum monococcum. NCBI lineage: Eukaryota > Viridiplantae > Streptophyta > Magnoliopsida > Poales > Poaceae > Triticum > Triticum monococcum. Next base: position 67,480,829 of record CM067843.1, on the reverse strand, counting down.
TAAAATACAGTGTATGCTAGTTTTCTTTAAGTCAAATATGTCTATGATTGACCAAATATATGAAAACTATCAACATCCGTAATATAAAATAGTATCATCAGATTCATCATAAAAAATGTATTTTATGAGGGTTGGGCAGCTCCCCTGCCACGGAAGGCCACATATTTCCTCACATCCAACGTCCCGCTACTTCAGCTCCCTGCCACTCTAATCCCTCATCCGCCCGGAGCTCCTTCATTCTCCTTGCGTTGCTCCCACACATCAGCCCTATCCTTTGAGCGGTGCCCACGATGCTGCGTGTTGCCGCCGTCGCTGCAAACAGCAAGCTATTGTGGGGGGGGGGGGGGGGGGCATTAGGGTTGTGACCGTCACCGCGAGCTACTACAAACAGCGTCGTGTGGTGGCTACAATCCTAGTGAGGTGGTGCTGCGACCAGCATCGCTTGCTTCTACGACTACGACATCGCGGCGCTAGAACCGGCATGGCGATGCTACTACCCGCTTGCCGGTGCTCGAGACGACACACACATGAATACACTGTTGATGCTACTACCCGTGATGAATGCAGGCTGCAACCGCAACGAACAATAGTTGGAATTTGCCGCGGGGCGGAGCTGGGGAACTTGTGTCCGCAGAATGTTGCAAACGCGACCATAACGAGCTGGAACCGGTGAGCACCTATGTTGGAAGTGCCGCATCCGCGCGCTGGGACTAACGCGTCGACAAGCGCCGACGGCGAGTGGGCGCACCATTTGCTGCAGGCGGGCGGGCGGGGCGGGGATGCTCTCTGAGCGTGCGATGCGATGCAGCAATTTCTGTGATAGGTGGACTGCGAGATCAAACGGCCCAGGAGGGGACGCCTGTTTTTTAATAACTCAAAGAAAAAATATGTTGTTGTTGCGCTCAATGCCTAAGCTGGTCCGGCAGTACGGGCGAGAAAAGACTCGCAGAACCAACCCTTCTCTTCTTTTAGCTAAGAACCAGTCCTTCTAGTAGCGACGCCGACAGATTATGGAATTAATCAGGCCCTAATACAAAGTCTGAACCAGACACATTATGATGATTAATCAATTGAGCCAACCAAAGAGGCCGGACAGGAGCGACGCAGAGGCAGACGGCGTATCGCCATCCCGCCGCGGCCACGTCACCCTCGCCCAAACATAACCCAACCCGCGCCCTCCTCCGGAGAAGGATCGGAAAGGCGGGCAGGCGTGGCGTACGGGGCAGAGGAAATATCCCAAAACCAAAAGCCTCTCTCCAGGAACGAACTCCTCGCGCCGCGACCGCGACCGCGACAACCGACCAACCCGACGCCGCCACGGCCACGGCGAGCCCCCTCCGCCGCCTGCCTGCGCGCGCCCCCTCCCCCGCCCCAGCCCCAGCCCTGCGACGACGCCGCGGACACGCCCGCGCTCCTCCGCCACCGCCGCAGGCGCCTCTGGAAGCCGCCGCCCCGCCCCGACGGCCCGATGATGGACGCGCCGCCGCCGCGGACGACGCCGACGCCGACCACCACGCCCCCCGCGTCGCCGCGGCCCCAGACGCAGCCGGAGGCCCAGGCCTCCGCGGCCGTGCCCTCCAGGCGCTACGGCGTGCATTTCTCCGCCTCCAGCTTCATCCAGGCGCCGCTCTCCGCGCTGCTCGAGTACTCGGGCGTCCTCCGCGCCGAGCCTGGTCCGCACCCCCCGCCCGCCGGGGGAGGCGAGGTGTCGATCCGGATCGTGGGGCCGGCGGCCACCGACGGGGCCGTCGTGCAGGAGGAGGGCGCGGAGGGGGACGCCGCGAGGGGGGCGCAACCCTCCGCGGCCGCGGACTCCTCCTCCTCCTACCAGAGGTACGACATACAGCAGGTGGCCAGGTGGGTGGAGCAGATACTGCCATTCACGCTGCTGCTGCTCGTCGTCTTCATCAGACAGCACCTGCAAGGTCCTTCCCCCTGCCCCTCTGTTTATTTTAAATCCATGATCCACCAGTGCAAATTGATATTTTGTCGTCTGTGTATGACCGCATTCGTTTATCTTGTGAAAAATCGTGGGTGGGACTTATGGTTGCATTTGTTTATTTGTGAACGTTGGGATCACTGAGAAACCGTGGACTGATCTGGTTTGTTTCATGCAGGTTTCTTTGTCACCATCTGGATTGCTGCCGTGATGTTCAAGTCCAATGACATCCTGCGGAAGCAGACTGCTCTAAAGGTAGGTTTTGTGCCCGTTTTGCTGAAATTTTTGGCTCTGGTGTAGTTTACCACAAGCTTAGTGTGTAAGAACTAAAGACTAAAGAGTATCGATTAATGAAATAAGTCCAACTCATTGTATGCAATCATGTTGCTTAGTGTTATAGTTTATATCTAATTAAAATGTTTCAGTTCAGCACATCTTTGAGCAAATATGATGGTGATATTTTCGTTACGTGCTTACATGGTAACATTATTGTTGCGTTGAGTGCTTTATAGATTAACAGGGCAAAAGCCCCTGTTCCATTTTCATAGAACGAAATCACACCGTGCCATCCACCTTTGAGTTCAGGAAGTTAAAAACACACCAAAAGCTGGGCAGCCAACACTATGAAATCCATTGCAACCATCCATACTCCAGATTGTATCGAGCATTTTCATGAATTTTCTGTATTCACGCATTACCTTTACATGCCTATGTATGCCATGTTCTTCTTTGCATGAGTTGTGTTGTCCTGTTGACTGTAAGGTAAATTAATTGGATATCTTTGTTGGTTTATGCCCTTACCCTGCACCAAAGAAATTCCAAATGGAAATGATTACATGCGGTCCATTAGTTTGATCATTATTGCAGCAATTAATTGGTTCCTGGAATTGCGAGAGAGTTCTATTTGTATAGGTAGTTGTAGCCTGTAAGTATCTTTCATGCCCCTTCCTTTATCTTCATCTTCTGAAGTCACGAAAATCTATTAGCTATGTATGTTCCTTGTATGAGGATGCTTGCTGTTGTTATCATTTGTGCATAAGTGTTTTAACCATGATCCTGTTACCATCTGGCTAACTTCGCTTCTTTTCTTCTGCTTGATGCAGGGGGAGAGAAAAATGTTAATTCTTGTTGGGATTACAATATTATTTGTCGTTCATGTGTCTGGAGTGTACTGGTGTTACAAGAATGGTGATCTTATCAGACCTCTGGTCATGCTTCCTCCAAAAGAGATACCACCATTTTGGCATGCAATATTTGTAATCCTAGTGAATGGTATGTTATTTTTACCTATGATGCTTGAACATATTTAATCGTTGCCACTTGCATTGCTTCTAAGTTCATTCTGTGGACGTCATACGGCCTGAAAACGTTTAATTGCTGGTACTAGGGTCCTTTTAAATTTTAATGGTGTTAACTGGCTCAAAAGTTCATCGGATTTGTTGAATGTGGATATGTAGATATAAACTAGGTTGTTTTCTATTTATAAGTGGTGGTGCATCTCTATACTTCAAGTATATAAATCTATGTTCAGTGGATAACATAGACTAAATTAACCAAACTGTCTAGAACTGATACTTTCTTCATGAAGTTTGTAATCGTGTTCGATTTCTTCTAAAATTTGTTCAGATACAATGGTGCGCCAAACTGCTATGATCGTGAAGTGCATACTGCTAATGTACTACAGGAACACCAAGGGCCGTAGCTATCGTAGGCAGGTAACGCTTGTAATCCTAGATTTCTGTGATGTATCTTGGTATTTTTCCTTATAGCTCCAGGTGCAGTGCTATTGTTTTTCTGTATAATCAGGGAGCCATAACCAATTTTCCCTTTTTGTTCAGGGTCAAATGTTAACACTTGTGGAATACTTTCTACTTCTGTACCGTGCCTTATTACCTGCTCCTGTATGGTACCGCTTTTTCCTGAACAAGGAGTACGGGAGCCTATTTTCCTCGCTAACCACTGGACTATATCTTACGTTCAAGTTGACATCTGTTGTGGAAAAGGTGATATACCTTCCTATGCAATTTTAGCAGTGATACTGAGCGGATGCCTTCTAACACTTACCTTTCTGCTTGGCAGATTCAATCATTTTTTACATCACTGAGAGCATTGTCCCATAAAGACTTCCATTATGGCTCATATGCAACGAGTGAGCAGGTAATTTCATATGCTTTAAACACTAAGAAGCTGTTGACTCTTGACTGTCACTTGTTACTGAATGTTTATAAGTAACGATGGCATGTGAAAATATGCATAGTGTAGTGGAACTTTCAGCATGCATCTTTCATGTAACTTGACTACCGATGCGGCGTGTGTGCACTCAGGTTGCTGCTGCTGGAGATATGTGTGCTATATGCCAAGAGAAGATGCACGTCCCCATTCTTTTGCGCTGTAAACATGTCTTCTGTGAAGATTGTGTCTCTGAATGGTAACGCGCAGACATTCCGTCCACTCCCCTCTAGTTACAGTTTTGTTTCATGATCTCAACACTCTGAGTATCTCTTGGTGTTTCCTTTGTACTAAACGTCTTTCTGGATGATGGCAGGTTTGAGAGGGAGCGCACCTGCCCACTGTGCAGGGCACTGGTGAAGCCAGCAGACCTCCGGTCATTCGGCGACGGTTCGACAAGCCTCTTTTTCCAGCTTTTCTAGGCCGCAAACAGCCAGCAGGGAACCTCGCTTGCTTTGCGCTGTGCAGATAAGAAAGCAGATGTTATAGGTGTGAGTGTGTGCGTTGTGTTTGTCCGTGTTTCGCGAGCAGAGCGGCCCGGTGAGGTGCTGAACGGATCCCAACGCCCCCTTCCCAGCTGAAGGTGGAGGGTGCATGAGTGTGTTTGTTCCCATGTGTGCATATTATCCCCTGTATAGGCTGTAAGAAATCTTACCCTACTACGATTTACATAAATAGAAATGAGTATATATAGACCATTTGTTATATAGACTCTGAGATTGTGACAGGCTGACAGTTACGGCAGATTGGTGAACTCTCTGAACCCTGGTTGAGTTGAAGAGTTTGGATCAGCTCCAGAAGGTAAGAACTAAGACGTACTGGGAACTACTCTGCTTTGGGTGTGCCGTGTTTTTTCTGGCAGTGTAATTATGGCAGTAGCTGAAGCATGAAGTACCTGAGCCGCTGAGAAATAATCTCTGGTCCCTTCCTAGTTTATGTGAAGGCAGGTATGTTAATCCCTAACTAATCGACCAACATGAACACCAGTGACACATTCCTAGGCTTGTTGTTTCAATTTTCAGCAAAATGTGCAGATTTTCCCCCATTATGTTACTTTAAAGCAATTGTCCAGCCCGAATGCTACTTGTGGGAGTTTTGACTTTGGGTTGTAAAATGCACTTTGCTTCGAAATTCCTGTGCTTCAAATAAACCAAGAGAAGCATGGCTGAGGCAGCACAAGCATCATCGTCACTTCTCCTCAAGGAAGCGACTCCGACTTTGGCATTGACAACTATCAACAACGTCCTCACCGCAACAATGTTTTTCGAGGAACTGGCAGTTGAACTGCCTGAATATATTAAGCAGGAGAAAAACAAAACACAAGTCGCATTACAAAGGCTGGGACAAGGGTATCCCGCGCCGAAAAAGAAGAAGAAGAAATGGGTCAATCTGGCTCAGGTTCAGGGGAGTTCTCAGCATCTGAGAGCCAACGGGCGGAGAGAATTGAGGATGGTGTCTTGCTTGATGAGATGCATGAGTGCCGTTTCCTGTAGGTTTTTGTGCTTAAACACACGTCGATTTCGTTCCTTCCAAATGTTCCAAGCGGTGTATGCAACAGTCTTTGGCCCTTCCTTCAAGACAGGAGGTCATATCATTCTGCCAATGTGCGATTGAAGTTGCATTCTGAGCATTCGTGGCGAGGATGGGCGGGTGAAGCCATAGGAGACCTGCCAAGTAGTCGGCCACACCCGCACTCGGTGCCGACAAGGCAGCTCCGAATCCATGGGCGAGCTACGAAGGGGAATGTGCAAGGTTGGTATTGCAGGAGATAACCATGCGGGCCAACCTATCGCTTGTCACCGCCTTGTAGGGATCTTGTCGCTGCAACTCTGACTTGCTACAAAGAACAAACCGCGGGAATACCATACACATATTGAAGAGCCGACCATCGGAGGCTTGCCTCAACCTTGACATCGCTCATCCACATAGGCACTGTCACACATTTTACAAACGATGACTACCACATAAACAACCAGCGTGAACTCCCTACAACCAGGTCCTGCTCCAACATGATGCCCTCGAAAGGGAACATGGCATCGGTGTTGCCACCATTTGGTCCGGGTAGACCCAGACTTGGGTTTTTCCCTGGAGCACCCTGAGGGAAGGGGAACTGAGAACTGTAAACTTGATATCATAAGCGCCACCGTCGTTGGCTCCGACTTCACCTGAAACCTAACTTTCGTCGGTAGTCTCAACTTCCCCTCAAACTCGAACCAGACTGCTTCACCATGTCCATCGCCGCCTTCAACGAGACCTACAGGAAATGAGGTATCGCATACCCGTCAGCCCGCGACATGCAGAGCCGAGTCCCAGATACAACTTGTCGCGGGCGTGGAGCCTTGCAACTTGCTGCAGGAGATCCCAGTTCCCTCCAAAACCGACACAGGAGGTTGAAGTAGACCACACCATCACTCACACCTCTCCCGAAGCCGGGATTGTGCCGTAGAGGGAGGGCCGCCGCGTCCCCTCCGCATTGTCGCATTGCAGGATGGCACGCCAAACTTTTGGGTCGCCATGGGAGGGATGCCACAACCATGACGCGACACCGTCCGAACCGCTGTGCTGGGAGGAAGGAAAAGAGCCACGACGCCGCCGAATATGAGGGGAAGCTACCGCTCGAGGAGCCCAGTGTCCTACGGTGGTGCCGTGAGGAAGGGACGGAGGGGGACTGCCGACGGTTAGGACCTAGGTTCCGGGGACAGGATGCTCGAACCAGTTTCTGACTTTCGAAAAGTTTGATGCTCCATGTTACAAGTTGATTGACGGCGGTTTAATAAGATTGGATCAAGGCCGATTAGGCTTAATTGCACTTCACGCTGACATGATAGTAATATTATCGTCCAATATATCCTTTCCGTGGAAGAAGCTGCGTCTTCCATTAATTAACTCCGATCCTTTTCTTTCTTTCTCTCCCGGAGAAAAATTCTGCCCCCTGTCCCAAAATCCCGAAAGGAAAAAAGGAAAGGAGAAAGAAAGCGCCTTTCCTTGCCGACTCGGCCTTCCTCCGTCCGTCCTCGCTTGCCGTCTCCTCCCCTCCACCGCGCGCACCCGTCGCGGCCGCCCTCGTCTCCCGTCTCCCCTCCCCCCGCGCGTCCCGGCGTCGCCTCCCACGCCGGCAAGAGGTACCGCCATCCGCCCCTCCCCCTCCCTTTCTGTAGCAGCGTCCTCCGCGGAACCCGGAGACCTGGATCTCCCTTGCCCTGCGCACCGTGCCGTGCCGATTTGGTTTTCCGTGGTTCTGGGGACATCCCGCGGATGTCGATTTGGGGATTGAGATCTTCCCTTGCACGGGAAGCTAGCCGGGCGGCTTGATTGATCGGGAGGTGGTGCCATCGATTGGATGCCCTGCGGTTCCGGTGGCGCTGACGAGACCGGGCGCGAATCCCGGGGATTTTAGCCGGAATTTAGAGTTCTAATCAGGGCGAATCGGAGCGGTTGCTGGAGCCGGAGCTGATTTGGCTGTAGTCCATAGTCATAGGTGGGGCAGCACTGGGTGGAATTGGGTCGGTCGGATGATATAATCTCTTGGCAAATCAATGCCGATCTCACACTCTAGTGACAGATTGAAACCTGAAATCGTTTGAATCCCGCGTGCTTGAGCTGAGATTTTTACCATTTAGAATGTATCGGTAACAATTCATGGTGAGAGGATACACGTCGGTCGTATAGTTGATTTGGGGTCCTAGGTTGTTTTAGGTGGGGCGGCTCTGCTCGCGAGTAGAACTGCCCGGTAATATGATAATCCAGCAATTCAGTCTCTTTAGTTTGTAGCAGCTTTTAAGCGCCATGGTTCAGTGTGTGACACCCCTAGGTAATCCCAGGATAATATGAGACTCTCGTACATATGCACATCCTCGACAGTGTTAAATGCTGACATTGCACCTAGATCTGTATCATTTGTTTGAATTGTTACTGTTTTTGTTTGGAAGGTAGTTTGAATGGTTTGCTCGCTACATTCAGTGCAAGATGTTTTTGTTTTAGTTGCCTTTTGCTGATGTTTTCTCTTTGTTGCAGGATCTCTGAAAACTTAACTTGTGTGTGTGCGTTGTCGCTGTTGCTTACACATCGACAACCTTTGGCGTAGCTGAGCTCATTGCGTTTGGAATCGATTCATTCGGTGTGTCTGGCTTGTATATGAGCTCACAAGTCTCCACATCGCGGGGTTTACATCCCCCAGAGAAAATTATGGCATACGAGTCCCCTCCCACATGGCCACTGTCGGTGCCTATGAGCAAGGCTGAGGCAGGTAGCAGCGATGAGCAGGAGGTTAGGCTGTTGTCGGTTTCTTGGAATCAGGATTGTGGTTGCTTCGCTGCTGGCACAAGCAATGGCTTTAGAATCTTTAACTGCGACCCTTTTAAGGAGACTTTCAGGAGGGATCTGAAGAGTGGTGGGTTTGGGATAGTTGAGATGCTGTTCCGCTGCAACATCCTTGCTCTTGTAGGTGGCGGCTCCAATATGCATTATCCGCCCAACAAGGTGATGATCTGGGATGATCACCAGAGCCGCTGTATTGGGGAGTTTACCTTCCGCTCTGATGTACGGGCCGTAAAATTGGGGAAAGATAACATTGTGATTGTCCTTGAGACAAAGATATATGTTTATAACTTTACGGATCTGAAGATGCTCCATCAGATAGAGACCCTGCCAAATCCTAAAGGACTGTGCTGTCTCTCTCATCATTCCAATACTTCAGTGCTGGCCTGTCCTGGGCTGAGTCAGGGACATGTTCGGGTAGAGCATTTTGGGCTAAAGGTGACAAAGATGATTACAGCCCATGATTCACACATTTCTTGCATGGCCTTGACTATGGATGGTCTCTTGCTGGCAACGGCAAGTATGAAGGGTACTCTAATCAGAATATTTAACACGATGGATGGCACTCGCCTGCAAGAGGTGAGTAATATTTCAATCGCTTTCTGATGACATCCCATTCTTTTGTGAATAAATAGCAGACATATTTATCTCCGTACCTCACAGATCTTCTTTTAGCTGGCTCCACAAGTCTTTTTGTAGTATATGTAATTCGTTGATAGTTAGCATGGGCATGTAACTATCTTTATGTTTAAATGGTATGCAGGTGCGCAGAGGTCTTGATAAAGCCGAGATATACAGCATTGCACTGTCACCAAATGTGCAATGGTTGGCAGTGTCCAGCGACAAAGGAACGGTTCATATATTCAGTCTAAAAGTCAGGGTTGCGGGTGAAGATTCAAGTAATGATCAGCGTACCCTTGAAGCTCCACGGATGGATCATCAGAATTCTTCTACCTCTATGGATCCTCTTATACAAACAAACACTGGATCCAATGCAAGCTCATCACTGTCTTTCATGAAAGGTTAGAATGGTACTTCTGCTTGCACTATTTGATTGCTCATCTGGTCTTCAGAGTTCTGTGTAGCTTTTGGCATAATGAAGTGCTAACTTAACAAAAATTTGCATATGGTGTACTCCATTTGCCTAATGCTCATTACAATTAGCAATTCACAGAGGACTAATGGATGCGCAATATTCTGCAATTTTGCATGCTGCTTATGAATGATGTGATGAATAGTCTAGCTAATGCAGAAAAGTTAGCTCAAGATAGAATAATTAACATTATTGTCAATTTCGTAAAATGATATGCAGTAAGTAGTGATCTCAAAACATTAAACAGGCAAACTGCTGCTCTGCTATTGCTATGAGAGAAAAGAAAACAGTAAACAAAACTCAATTCTAGCAGCAAGGGCCAAGACCACATGTTTTACTTATCATTTATTACGCACTTGTGATTCACTTCATAACCAGTTGGATCAGTTTGTATGCATGTTCAGAATAATGGGTTGGCATCCCAGAGAATTCAGTTAGTCAAGGGATTAACATATTCTTTGCTGCATTTCCGTAGGGATTCTGCCGAAGTACTTCAGCTCAGAGTGGTCATTTGCTCAGTTCCATTTACCGGAAGTCACACGTTACATTGTAGCTTTCGGTGCTCAAAACACTGTTATGATGGTTGGCCTGGATGGCAGGTACTCATCAGTCACCTCGATGGATTAAATATTTATTGCAAGATTTATCATTTCAGCAAATGTATACATACACGTATGGTGTTTTTTTGTAGCACATATAATTCGGTCAACCTTTGCTGTCAATATATGTTTCATTTTCACTTCTGCTAGCGATTGTTTAGTATTTATTATAGCTACAGAAAATTACACCAATCAGTTGAAAAACTTGGACCAGTTCTCTGTACAGGCTAAAGCTCCTTCAGTTTAGCTAGTAGTTGCCTCAGCAGATTTTTATTCTTCTCTAGCAAGTCACCGCTAGCATCTCGCTCTTGTATTTGTTGAAACTCTCGCACTACTAACTACGCCGACTTTTGCCATTTGCAGCTTCTACAGGTGCATCTTTGACCAAGTAAGCGGCGGGCAGATGACCCAGAAGGAATACTCACGGTTTCTGAAGACTGACTACCCTCCCTTGAGGACATTGACCGCGTAAACCGCGTGACGACGCTGCACCGACATGTACATACATAGAAGGTTGTGCTCTGTCCATTGTACATATATCGCCCCCCTTGCCAGCAAGGCTCTAGGCCGGTCGCCGGAATAAGGAGCGCCGCAACCTGCCTGCCTGCCCATTTTGCTGCAGATGCCCTTGTCCCGTCCAAATTGCATTGTTTATTCGACGTATGTATGTATAACAAGCAGCTCAGTAAGGAATGCAAATATGACCTTGTCTGCAACCAGAGCTGAAACAGTTGTTGGCATAACACATTCTCTTGCCAATAGATTTATCAGTGTGAGTGCTACCTTGGCGTGCAACCAACGCACTGATGGTCTGATGGATGCCATTGTGGATCCTGCCATCTTCTAAGGAAAGTTTAGACGAATGCCAATAGCATATATGTATGTATGCGTTGTAATATATTTATAGCATGGGTTTGTTAGGCGTGGTTCTTGTGCTTGGCCTGTTTGATCAAGTACATGTAAACTTTAGTTGAAAGCAACATCTGACCAGGTGCTCTTGGTCGCTCTCGTCGATCTCAAGTGATCTGATTATAGAAAGCCACCACGACCGCAGGGCAGTCTGTCTCCGTCGCGTCCATTCCCAGTGGTTGCGCGTCTCTGATCTCGTGTCGTCCTCCTGATGTGCCCATCTCATCATACTACCATCATACGTCCATTTCCTCTTCTTTGTCTGTCCAAACTATTTATTCCAGCGCGGATGGCTCGTCGCTGTAAAGTGTACACGAAGGAGGCAAAGATTTGAGCAACACGCAGGACGTGGTCGTAGGGCCATTTGTCACGCAATTGTTTCGCCCGAATGATTTGGGTGATCCGGCCGGAGTCTCAGCGCGTAAACAAAGGCCCCCGCTTGGAACGCATGAACGGAGGAGGGAATTATAATGTTCAGTGATGTCATGGATTCGCGGAAAACATTTGCAGCATGTTTGGGTCGATGTTTTGTTTGTTGCAAAGTTGCGATCGATCTGCTGCGCCGTTCGGCATGAATTTAGTTTTTTTGTTAGAATGGATTTTAGTTTAATTATTAGGACGACTAACAAAGAATGATTTATCAGGAACGGCGCAGCCTAATGATTCTCTTGCTTTTCCAAAATGCCCTAATGATTCTCATGTTTTTCCTATGACCAAAAAAGTGCCTACAAATGGCAGCCGGATGCGGCCCAGTCACACTTGTCTGATTCCTTGACTTGTTCGGCTCCAGACGAGGCAATCAGCCATGTGATTCGTGACGTACAAGCACAACCGACACAAAGAGCATGCTATCTTCAAATAATAATGGCCATGATGGTGATGATGATAAGGACATTCATTTGTTCTATAAGCTGTTCAATACCGTTTTGATCTCACGGTACTTCTCTTTTTGTGGGGGATATGCACGGTATTCTAAAGGTGCAATAATACAAAAAAATTATAAAGAGTAATTGTTTGGATGCTTCCAAAGAAATTGTGACAGAGCCACTGCAAAAAACAAAACAAAAATGTGACACAACCTTCATGTACCTCCTCCAAAATAAAATGGATCAGACCGTCTTGTAGTATTCCTATAAGCAGATCATTCCAGCATGCGGTTGGACTAAAATTTCAAAGCTATGTGAATTGAGCGTAGCTTAGATGTACGCTCAGATGGTTAGATTTCTTGTGGTGGAACCAACCCAATAAGATACAAATCCTAGACTTGGCATTGGTGGTTGCATTTTCCTGTATTTATTTCAGGCCTTCGGTGATGTGCATTCAGCGGGAAGATACGTCCCCGTTTACCACGAAGGCGTCTGTGACGACTTCGTTAATCTTAAGATAATGTGCCAAATGTTATGATGGTTTATCAGAATTTATTTTCAATGTTTGTGTTTCCCATTCACTCAACATATAATTGATTCACCCGCAAAAAAACCCATATGATGGAATTCACAAACCATCGGGAGAGATTTTCTCATGTCAAATGTTGTGATGATTTATCAAATTTTATTTCACAAACATATAATCAAGGGAGGCACGAAATCTCTTCACAACCATTGGGCATATAAAAATGAAATTGTATTAAAGATTTCATATGATTCACATAAGAAACATCCAAAACCAATTTATACCTTTTATATTCTAATAGAGACATAGAGTACATAGTTGGTAGTTTTTTCTTAGGGCCTTGATTCATTGAAAAAGGTAGAAGAGAAAAGAGTTGATAGGGAGAAAATTTGGGTAATAACATCCTTATAAGTATTTAGATCATACAGTCAAAGTTAAATGGCTAAGTTTAACTTGAAAACTAATTGTATTTGATCAAGGAGCAGTATGCGTTAATTTATTAGAATCCACTATCTCTGTAAATTTTTATAAGACGTTATTAGAGTCTATGACATTGTCAAAAACCGTCTTATATTAAGTTCTAGATGGAGTATAATTTTTTACTAAAGCACTGTACTCCCTCCGATCGGGTTTATTGGGCCCTCTCATATTTTGAGCCAGAATTTAACCATCTATATTATTAATAAATATAATATATATGCTACACAAACTATATGTTGGATTTGTATTTCAAAAAGGTTTTCCATGATATAATTTTTGTGACATATAGTTTACATTTTATTAGTTAAATTTATAGGCCAAACTTTAGCCCAAAGTAAGAGGGGGGCTAATAAAATCGAATGGAGGGTGTAATACAGATCAATGACCAAAGTTTAATCTTAGGTGTATATAGATTAGACACTTGTAAGTTGAATTTATCTTGAAAGTATTTTACATCCAATATGTAGTTTTATTATATTTCAACATTTGAAAGTTATAAAGGTTAACACTCGCCAGCCCACTACAAAGTGGGGTCGCCACCATCACCATTTGTCGAAAAGGGCTGAAGCGACGGAAAACAAATACGTACATACTTAAAATCCCCAAACTGGAGATACCACATGTCCATCCGGTAGATCGGGGCCTCCTGACGCTCCCAAACTACACGAAGGAGGAGGAGGGGCGGTGGTGGGGGTGGGGGTGGGCAAGATCACCTCTTGCTAGGGTTGGGAGAGAAATGGTTTAGCTCCTACATTTGTTTTCAAACTCAACGCTTGTTAATGATTGATGTACATGTGGTTCCTCCTGTCAAGTGTTATGATGATTTTCATTGTACTTTTCACATGATTATATGCTATATTTTATTTTCTATCAACATGCAAATCAAAAGGTAACAGCCAAATGTGTACACTGAAGATGGCATTGGTATTAGAAAAAACATATACATAAAAGGGTACTATACCGAACTTAACATACTAGCAACCATGGACATGCAAAGTGCGTTGAACTAATATAACTGAAACATGATTTTTTTTGGCTATGTACATGTTTTGCCATCTACAATATCGGAATAAAACTACAGAAGCGTGCGCTTTTAATATTAATAATCATATTATAAGCTCAAGAATTACGAACTTCCATATATCAATCATCACAATGTTTCTTGTTAAATTCATTTTTTCCAAAAAGGAGGAAAGCCCCAAGGTCTTTTAGCATGGACTGATGCACACAATAATTAATTTCTGGTTAAATTCTAATACATTTTTCTAAAATAATTCAAGTAACATGCACATGCTGGGCGCAAAGACATGGAAACATCTTTTTAAATATAATGCAATAATTTTATAAGAACATAAAGAATTCCCATGTATGCAAAAAAAAATACCATGAGAGTAATTAATTATGAGATATTGCATACAATTAAGAGCACATAAGTATGTGAGTGATTAAGAGAGGTACGACATATCCCCATAACCAATGGATAAGCAATAAAAACTACTCCTCCACTCCAAAATAAGTGTCGTGGTTTTAATTCAAAATTGAACTAAAACCATTTTAAAACGTATGAGTAGATTGATATTTTCAGATGGTTTGCATGAGAAATACCCCAGTTAGTTTGTGCCTTTTAGTATAGAACTTACACTCCCTTCGCCACTTGAACTAAAACCATGACACTTATTTTGGAACGAAGGGAGTAGTTCGTACAACAACAAGGAAAAGGGGAAACGCCTAACGAGCAATGACCAAGGAATGGTTAAAAGCTCACATGTTGCACACATTTAGCTTTTCCAATTTTGGCCACTACTTGTAAATTAAAGATAAGATACTTCCAAATTAAGTAGTAGGAAAAACTATCTTGAAAAGTATCTGTACTTTGATTAGATACCATAGATATATCATGGAGAACAAATTAATGATCAAATTTGCAATTTGACGATCTCCAGCCTTTCGAAGCAGCCGAAGAAAGATTGACAACAATTAATTGATTGCCGCATTTAATAAACAAAGAAATATTGAAAAATAGTCAATTGATTAATTGTCGTGTTTAATAAAAAAGTACTTGCATATGATCAAGGAATACCAATATGTAGCGCGTAATTTATTAGAACCTATGCATTTTACTAGGGATATTGTAGTATGAATAAATGATCAAAGTTGCATCTTATGTATATCTATATATAATTTTATGTTAGACACTTCTAAATTAAAATAGGCGAATTTATCTCGAGAAGCACTTATCCAACGCTTGGTTTTATTAGTTCCCATGGATATTTTAGCTGACCACAAATCAATGATCAAATTTCTACTTACCTATCTCGGAGATTCCAGCATTTCGAGGGAACCGAAGATTTTTTTTCAGTAATTAACTGAGATTAGAATATTAATAATTGCCGCGTTTCAGGGTTAGCACTCACTAGTCCACCACCAACCGGAGGAGGCCCTCCGGTATCCTCCAAATGCTAACGTCCTGCCTACCCGCCTCCCTGTCCCATTTCGCCCTCCATCTCTTCTCTTCCTACGAAAAGCTCGAAGCTTTTTGCAATTGCAACGACTATTAATGGCTGCCGTTCTAAACTAATCACGGGGGCCATTACTAGCTCCCGGCGGCGTAGTTAATCCCCCCATAAACACCGTCGCCTCCCGCTCTAATCCTTCTCCTCCCGCCGCTGGTGCCGCTGGTGGTAGCGGCAGTGGTGGTGGTACTAGGTGGCGGTTAGGTGGAGGTGAGAGAGGCGAGGGCGTAGGGGTCGGGAGAAAGAAGCGGTGCGTGCGGCGGGGGAGGAGGTGGGGAGATGGTCGTGGCGCTGGCGGCGGCGCGGCGGAGGCGGGTGTGGCGGTGGGCCATGCGGGCGGTGGCCAGCGCGGTGATGTGGACGGCGGTCCTGCAGCTAGCGTCCATCACCGGCCTCTGGCGCCCCAGGGTCTTCGCGGACTGCTGGGGCGGCTCCGGCTCCGGGGGCGCCTCGGCCGGCCTGGCCGCGCTCGCCGGCGAGGACCGGGTCGCCGCGCGGCTCTCCCCTCCGGCGCTCGTGCCCAGGAGTAAGTGCTCTCTTCTTCCTCTTGCTCCCATCCGAAGCTTCCCCCTCCCCTTCCGTAGAATTAGTCCGCGCGATCTGGTCGAGCTGGTGCTTCCCGGATTTGGGCGGAGCTCGAGTCAAACGCGGCAGTTTGGTGGTCAACGGCGCCGTCTCTCCCGGCGATTCGGCTCGATCGCAAGCTCGAAATGGCGATTCTGAGGCCAATTTTGTGCAATCTTGGGATCTCCATTTTGCATTGGGGCTGCAACTGCAAACGTACTGAATTTGCGGTCGCTTCTTGGCAGACGCTGTTCTGAACCTGGACCTGAATACGTGTTCATACCTCAATCTTCATTTCATTTTCTGTGTTGCTCATATGCTATCTTGAGAGCTTATTTGTAAGCATGAAATCACTGGAACATCCAATCGTAAGGCGCGATCGATGTGCCGAGCTAGCTCTGGCCTCTGATTAAGATGAGCCTTTGCTGCTTTATGTTGCTGAAAAATAACAAATGATACAGAGTATTTCGCAACACACAAGCCGCTTCCATCCAGTGATGCATTTTTATTTATTTATAATGGAAGCTTTTATTACCCCCGGACTCTGCATCATTGATGCATACAGCCTCACTGATTGCATCGTTTGTTACAAAGTCACCAAACAATGACATTTGGCATGTCTTGTTGTCTCAGTCCCTTTGTTGGCACTGCGGCACTGGCGCTGATTAGGGTCTTGTTTTTCTATGCAGGAGTTTATAGAAGCAATGGCTATCTACTAGTGACTTGCAACGGAGGCCTTAATCAAATGCGAGCCGGGGTTTGTACCTTAGCTAGAATTGATTATTTTTTGCGACGTAGTTTGGGTACATGCCGCGATTCTAATTTTCTTATGAAATGGTGTGCTGCAGATATGTGATATGGTGACCATAGCACGCCATCTGAATCTAACATTAGTGCTCCCTGAACTGGATAAAAGGTCTTTCTGGGCTGATCCAAGGTATAATTTTCCATATAACTTAACATCAAACACGAGCTGTTTGCCCAAAATTGCTTCTGGAAACACATAAACATGTGCTATTATCTTGTGCTATTGTAATGTCATTCATCCCCTTATCTCAGAGTAAAATAGGATCTTTTTTCCGTGTGAAATATATTCATGATTGTTGGTTGCTTAATTAAAAAATAAGTTTGTTATTTTGACTTTGCAGTGATTTTGGAGATATATTTGATGTGAACCACTTCATTAATTCGTTAAGAGACGAACTAAAAATTGTCAAAGCACTACCGTTGAAACTCCAGCTAAAAACTAGGAGAAGACTTTATTCGATGCCTCCTATCAGCTGGTCAAACGATACATACTACCTAAAGCGGGTAAATAATGTCTGTCTTACTGCACGCTGCATTTAGCAGTGATAAAAAAGTCAGGAAATGTCATGATCATGTGGACCTGAAAGCTTCTCTGCTGCAGGTATTACCTCTTGCAAGGAAGCACAAGGTGATCCATTTCAATAAAACGGATGCCCGGCTAGCAAACAATGGCATTCCTATCCATCTCCAAATGCTGCGGTGCCGTGTCAACTTTGAGGCTTTGAGATTCACTCCACAGATCGAGGCCCTTGGCAGAAAACTCATCTCCACCCTTCAGCGAAGTGGGGAATTTGTTGTGCTTCACCTGCGTTATGAAATGGACATGCTCTCCTTTTCAGGCTGCACACATGGCTGTTCTGATAAAGAAACTGAGGAGCTCACCAGAATGAGGTTCGTATTTTGCATTACTACTTGGTGTTATAGATGTGCTGCTTCAGTAGGAACCAACTGATCACGTATGAACTATAGATATGCATATCCATGGTGGAAAGAAAAGGAAATCGATTCTGAATCCAAGAGGCTTCAGGGACTTTGTCCCCTCACACCTGAGGAAATTGCTCTAGTGCTTAAAGCTCTAGGGTTTTCAAAGGATACGTTGATATATATTGCCTCTGGTGAAATCTATGGAGGTGAAAGACGGTTGGCTGCTCTTAAGGCTGCCTATCCGAATTTGGTGAGTGCTTCTTCCATTTACTATTTTCATTTACAATGTTCTCTGAGACATGTGTTAATTTTCTCAGCTTTGTCTAATAATAGGTTAGAAAGGAAAAACTGTTATCTTCCAATGAATTGTGGCCATTCCAGAACCATTCGACCCAGATGGCAGCACTGGACTACATGGTTTCGATAGCAAGCAATGTTTTCATCCCCAGTTATGATGGAAATATGGCAAGACTTGTCGAAGGTCACCGCAGGTTGGCTTCTCCGGAATATTTTGTTGATGTTTACATTAGTTAAGAAACTTTTGAGTTTGCGTGCTCTTTTGATTATTAGAAACAAACATAAGTTTGTCTACTTTCTAATGGCAACAGAACTACTTTGGGGTTATGCTGATGAACCTTTTGGCTGTTCCGTTTTAGGTATAGCGGCTTTCGCAAGACCATCTTATTGGACAGGACAAAACTTGTTGAACTTTTGGATCATTTCCAAGGAGGTTCATTGTCCTGGGATGAATTCTCTGCTGCTGTGAAGGAGGCGCACCAGTATCGCATGGGCCAACCCACAGACAGAAGGGCCATCCCTGGCCGGCCCAAGGAAGAGGACTATTTCTATGCTAATCCCCAAGAATGCGTCGGTTCCAGTTCCATGGGGAGATTGAGAGATGTTTCCTGATGATACCCGGAAAAGCATTGCAAATGAGTATTGATGCTGACCTGATAGCATAGCGTTAACCCGGTGATACCATGACTTTGTACAGCTGAGCCATGTTCCTCCTGCTTACTACTGATTATTCACTTTAGGTACAAGCAGACCTACACGTCTATAACCAGATTCCATAACAGAATAAAGCTGAGGAAGAAATTCAAGGCATCCGAGTTCGGAGAGAAGAGACGCCACATGAGCAGCCATTCTGCTCTGCTCGATTGCCGCTTTCAGTTATTGTTGTATTTCATTTTCTTTTATCCAAAAAAGAAAAATCCGTTTCATTTCACTCTCCATGCCCCCTTCTCTTTGTTTAGGGCTCTGACTCTTGTCATGGGTATGTCAAAGTTCATGAGTGTTAATTTTGACTATGAGGAGTTTTCCTCCGATGTTCTTTTGTACTAGTTACCAAAGCCATTATGAAATTTCAGGTCATACAGAAAATGTTCTGACAAACATTAACCTGGAGCCGGAGGGCTCCAAGATAAAATGATCCATTTTATTTCTTTCCAACAACTGGGTCATGGACTGTGTTATTACTTTGTTGAACTGTATGCAAATTTCTCCGATGTGGCTGTTGTCCTTGCTTCTGCAAATTTGACCCGCAACCGCGAAGGAATCAGCTGACCTGCAACTGCAAAGGAACCAGCCTGATCTCATGCATATATCTCTTTTTTGTTCCTCTGAAATCACTAGATAAGTGGTGCATCCAATGCTGTGTTTCGTCCGTGCAAGTTTTGGACTTCGGTGATGTGTCCTAGAGATTTGGTTTAGAGTAATAGGTTGTCCAAACATGTTGGCATGGAGATCATCTTGTGCTTGGTTTGAAAAGAAAATGCTCTAGAATCGTTTGGTGTTTTCTGTGAACAAGACCGAACTTGCTTTTCTGTTTTTAGTGTTTGTTTAAATCTTTTACTACTTTTACGGCCAAATTTTCAACGGTAAACTATAAAATAAGCACGACACTCATAGTTCATCACACCTGGATTTCTCGATGACCGATGCTAGGCTTTCAACTTCTTATATGCCCCTACTTATACAAACATCTGACGTGCTGTAACAAAATCAACAAGTCTTCAGCGGGGGAGATAAATAAGTCATAGTATACATTAAATGTTGACTTGAAATGAATGAATTTCAAGCATATTTGCTAGTGCCCATCTGGATGAGAATTAACAAAATCTCATCTAACTCTCATGCCATTCCATTTTACGGGGAGTTTCGTGCGATATTTTTTAATGCTTGATTGTTTTTTTATAACTATATCGGTTAGATGAGACTTACTAGCCACGCCCATTTTCAAATATGTGTTATGAAGGGAGGTTATTTCCTACAAGATCGTATGACCACGAAATGTTTTTCCAGCTTGTTCATCAGAAGTACTGCATCGTTGATCACAATATAAGAGATGAAAATTATTGAATAAACTCGGGATATGATCATTGCTAATTTTAATTGAAGAAAGCAACAAAAAAAGAAAAAATAGAAAAAAAGAGGCGAAAGTAGGATAGGGCCCAACCGGGTTCGAACCGGTGACCTATTGATCTGCAGTCAATTGCTCTACCACTGAGCTATGGACCCATTGTGCTTAAAAAATTTTTGTTTTCTGTTTCATTCGTTCTCTATGCTCCCTTCTCTTTGTTTTGGGCACTGACTCTGATCATGGGCATATCAAAGTTCACGAATGTTAATATTTTTTACGAGGAGTTTCCTCTGATGTTTTTTTCGTACTAGTCACCGGAGCCATTACAAACTTTCAGCTCACACAGAATTAATGGCAAACATTACATTACTTACTCTGGAGGGGTCAAACCCTCAAAGATAATATGATTGATTGATTTTTACTTTCTTTCCAGCAACTGATTCATGGGGTGTATTCTGGTTTTATAGAACAGTATGCATATAAGCAAACGCCGATGTTGTGGCTGCCGTGCCAGAAGAGAGCACATCCTTCTGCTGTTTTCTGCAGCTGATCTGATGTGCAGCTTACTTTTTGTTCTTCTGAAATGAGTTAAAAACACCCGTAGTCCTAGAACTTGCTCTCAATGTGATGCTTTAGTCCTACAACTTGAAATTTGACCCTACCCAGTCTCTCAACTTGCATAAAATGTGCAAATTTGGTCCTGACGAATCAGAGAGCGCCATGTGGACGTGTGGGTGCATACCCGGTCAACGCGTGCTCTTTTGCAAAAAGGCCCCTGGCGTTGCTGTGAATCAACCCGCATAGATGAGCACTTTGGGGTGTACAGATCAAGGCGTTACATTTGTAGAATAGCCACAGATAATTCTGTATACTCCTTTTTTTGGATGTAGATACCCTGATTAATTTTACACTCTTTGGGGTGTTCATAATAATGCAAAAGATCTTTACATTCAGACTAGCTTGTTTGTAAACTAAAAAAAAGCTTGTTTGTAGCTTGGATGATGCTGGTTAGCGAGAAGTCGAGATTAAGCAGGCCGTCAGTGGGGAAATAACTAAGTGGTAAAGTCACTCAAAACAGGTCATGAGGATGATTTATAAGCTCGCACACAAGAAGGGGTAAATCCTCTGAATGTTTCAGGCACAGAAGCTAACGGGAGCAGGATCCGAGTGCTCTGACGGCGCATAGAAGGTGGGTTTCAGGGCATCTGCCCGCCGCCGGCCCCCTGCTCGTCGCCGCCCCCCGGCCCTGCGGCCTCCCAGAGCTCTAGTATTTCGACGCGCCGGTTGGTCCGCTTCCTGATCTTGATAGCCACGTCCTGCGGGCTGAAGGCGCCCCAGACGCTCACCCGACCATTCTTCCGGTCGATCAGGTGGCTCTCCAGCTCTGCCAATTTTGTTTCAGACAACGCAGAGCAAGACACAGAGCAACTTCAGAGAACGTAGGACGTACTACGCACCTTGCATCTGGAGCAGCGCCCTCCTGATCTTCTGGCAGTGGTAGCACCTGTTGCAGTTCTGTCAAGCTTCCCCCAACCCTATCAATGGCGGCCATCTTGGGAACGGCGAGAGCGAAGGCGACGTCGGCGTCGCCGGCGGGGCTGACGGTGAGGCTTGAGTACACCGGGGACGCCGCACTCCGGCCGCCCGCCTCCCCTCCTCGCCGTCGCCGAGGCAGCGTACTTGAGCAAGCAGAGCACGAACGGCTGCCTCCGACCCTATCAATGGCGGCCATCTTGGGAACGGCGAGAGCGAGGGCGACGGCGGCATCGCCGGTGGGGCTGACGGCGAGGCTTGAGTACACCGGGGACGCCGCGCTCCAGCCGCCCGCCTCCCCCGGCTCGCCGTCGCCGAGGCAGCCGTACTTGAGCAAGCAGAGCACGAACAGCTGCCTCTTCCTCGCGTGCAGGCGGGATCAGTGCAAGCTCACATGATGGCCGTCATCTCCGGCGGCGAGGCCGGCGCCGGGGCCGTGGGACGAGGCTGCCCCGAGCAGCGTGAAGGTGGTGGCCATGCTTGATTTTATTTATCTTCCTGCTCTTTCTGCTTCTGTGTTCGGGTCATACACTCTTCCCCCTTCAAGATTTCTACTGATTCTTTTGACTGGCTTTAATTGTTTTGGCCCTGATGGGCGTTATTTTCCTGCACACACGTGAGAAAAACATGATGCACAACAGATCTTTTGGGCTGGAAAAAAAATCCATAATTCTTACGAATAGTATGAGTCAAAGTCAGTACTTGTAGAAAAAATTCTGATCAAATAGCAGAAGAGACTTGGTGGCTGTTTGGGAAAAAACAAGAGCTGTCTTGATCTATTATTTTGTTAGCAAACCAAGTTAGGGCCGCAGAAGTTGGCAACAGCTCATCGGGGTTACAAGGGGTTATCAGCAACGCTAGGGGCCTCTTTACAAAAGAGCACGCGCTGACCGGGTATACACCCACACGTCCACATGACGCTTTCTGATTCGTTAGGACCAAATTTGCATATTTTATGCAAGTTGAAGGACTGGGTAGGGTTAAATTTCAAGTTGTAGCACTAAAGCATCACATTGAAAGCAAGTTCTAGGACCCCGGATGCTTTTAACTCTTCTGAAATCCCTAGGCCAGTGTATTCCAGTCTAGTTTTTTCTTCCGGCATTGGCATCGTTGCAGTCATTTTCTGCTAGATATCTGATTTGAATTAATAAGTGTAACTCAAAGTCTTCCAACACCGACAGGAAGATAAGGAACATAAGAGCATGATGTTTCTTTATCTTCCTGTCTTGCGGGGAACCTTTATCATCAAAATTTGGTGCTTTGGAGATCTTAGAAGCAACTGAACTTGTGTTGAAGCCATTTCAGCATGCAGTTTTTTTTCAGAAATACGCAAAGCTTGCGTCTCTACCTTCAGCTCAGTTGTTGCACAATTCATTCATTTTTTAGGTTTGGAGTCTAGAACTATTTTTCTTGGACTTGACTCACATTGCACATGTTCTAATACATTACTCGAAAAAGGTTCCTCAAGGGTGGATTTTCAATAATGATGTAAGCGTGTTTTGGATGCATGTCACGGAGCTGCGGGCCAAAAGAAAGAACACATGACCATATCATGTTCATTTGAAGAATTGAGACTGAAAAAAAACAAGAGATACTCTATAAAAAGAAGACCATTACCATGTCTATTTGAAGAAATGAGATTTCTAAAATATGAGAAACAAAAACAAGAGGCAAACCACACGAATGTCTCATGTTTATTTGATGAAGTTAGTCTGAAAATAAAGTAAAAATGAACAGAGAGGGCCCAACCGGGTTCGAACCG
Source organism: Triticum monococcum (assembly GCA_034509565.1). Lineage (NCBI taxonomy): Eukaryota > Viridiplantae > Streptophyta > Magnoliopsida > Poales > Poaceae > Triticum > Triticum monococcum. The sequence goes on along the minus strand of CM067843.1, from coordinate 67,457,406 downwards.
GTGACCTATTAATCTGCAGTCAATTGCTCTACCACTGAGCTATGAACCCATTCGTTAAAAAAGTTACTTAACTGTTTGAAGAGTGAAGTTATCAACGATAGTATGATTGATTTTACTTCTTCCCAGCAACTGATTCATGGAATGTATTCTTCTTTTACTTGAACAATGTGCGTATAAGCAAAAGCTGATGTTGTGGTTCTTGTCCTTGCTCTGCACATTGACCTGCAACTGCAAACGTATCAGCTGATCTTAGGTGTAACTTTTCTTTTGGTTAATCTGAAATCCCTATCTGAGTGGGTGACACAGTGCGGTGTGTTTTTGTTAGACCTTGGTGATGGCAGTATTGTCCCAGTCATTTTCTGCTAGAGATTTGGTTTGATGTAGTCTCGGTGGACCAAACTTGTTCACCTGGACATCATTCTGTGCTTGGTTTGAAAACTTGGAGAGAGGTTTTCTTTTGGATTAGGTACAAAACTAAAGGAGTACTAAGGGCTCCTTTGATTCAATGGAATTTCATAAAAAAAATTGGAGGAATTTAATCATTAGATTTTTTTCCTATGGTGGTCGTTTGATTCGCAGGATTGAAATCCTTAGAATTTTTTTCATACGATCCATTTGTACTACATTTGGAGAAAATTTTACGTCGACTCAAACCTATTGGTAGAATTTCTTTGTTTTCCGTGTGCTATCAAACATTCTTTCATCCATATTTCTATAGTTTTGTTATCCTGTAGGATACAAGAGGACATGGCACTCTGTTTCTTCATTTTGAGAATCATGTGGATCAAAGAGACCCTAGTTGCAGAGTTTGGTTTTGTGTGTTCCTTTTGGAACCTCCCTCGTATGGCAAGGGTGCTCTTGCAATTCATTGAAGATAGACAAAGTTAGATCAGCTTATAAGGAAAATCGAGTCGAAACACTTACAAAACACGGCTTATTGAAGAAAGACATACAAATACCCTCACATCGAGCGATGGATCTAACAAAGACTAGGGCCGCAGCACTGTAGGCACACTGTTAGTATTTTAACCATTTTTGCGAGTGAGTGCTTAACTTTATTGCCTCAACAATTACACTAGGATATTCCGCAAAAAAAAAAACAATTACACTAGGATAGCTGGCAAAGTCATCATATTGTTGGTGTCTTTCAACGATGATGAAAGACGCACAAGAACATGACCAACGTTGGTCCATACCTAGTGATAAGAAATCTCACAACCAAAGAAACTTGTGCTAAAACAAGTACAGAATACATGGGCTAGGGCAAAAAATGGCTAGACTCGCTTCTCGTACTAGAACCAGGTTCCAACTTATGCCCACCCGTAGATGCTCCTACCTTTGGCTCAATCGCTTTCTTATTTTTCAATCGCTTTCTTAGACGCGAGTCTAGTATTTATTTTGGACTGAACTCACGTTGCTCGTGCTGTAATTGACCGGATTTCTAATAATGAATTAAGTGCGTTTCAGATGCATTTTGAAGTGAAACTTAAAAAATAAATAGAAAACAAGATATATTATACGAAAATAATACCACATGGCCATATAATGTTCATTTGAAGAAGCTAGTTTAAAACAAAAAATAATTTAAGCGCATTTGGATATGCATTTTGAGTTCCAGTTTAAATGAAAAATAAAATATACTAATGAATCTGTAATTGACCGGATTTCTAATAATGAATTAAGTGCGTTTCAGATGCATTTTGAAGTGAAACTTAAAAAATAAATAGAAAAGAAGATATATTATACGAAAAGAATACCACATGGCCATATAATGTTCATTTGAAGAAGCTAGTTTAAAACAAAAAATAATTTAAGCGCATTTGGATATGCATTTTGAGTTCCAGTTTAAATGAAAAATAAAATATACTAATGAATCTGTAATTGACCGGATTTCTAATAATGAATTAAGTGCGTTTCAGATGCATTTTGAAGTGAAACTTAAAAAATAAATAGAAAAGAAGATATATTATACGAAAAGAATACCACATGACCATATAATGTTCATTCGAAGAAGCTAGTTTAAAACAAAAAAATAATTGAAGCGCATATGCATATGCATTTTGAGTTCTAGTTTAAATGAAAAATAAAATATACTCATGAATTTAGGGAGGGCCCAACCGGGTTCGAACCGGTGACCTATTGATCTGCAGTCAATTGCTCTACCACTGAGCTATGGACCCAATTTGATTAATTTTTTTAATTAAAAACATATTAGCTATCTTGTGTGTGTGCACTTTTCTATTTTGAAATCTGCTCTAGAGGATCTCGGTTTATTATTAAAAAAAGAAAGAGAGTTTGCTCGGTTAATTTGTGGAAAATCATTGCATTGTGCCCACAAGATAGGGCATTCTGGCTGACCTGGCTACCAACAAGACACATCACCAAAAAGAGAAACATTGTCGAGGATGCCTGCAAGGTGTCAACGTCGTCACCTCTCTTGAGCAAGTCACTCCGACTACATCGCAGACGACCAACCAAGAGCCCAGAAAATATGTCTAGCAAAGTCACAATACCGGCACCAACCTTCGTAATTTTTGGAGGTCATTGCAAATTGAGCCCGCAAATCTTCAAATTTGTTGGTTAGGAGTGCTGATATGGAGGAAGTTCCAAACCCAACCGGCCAAGAGGAAAGGAACTTTCATATCGTTCTTCCCCTCCCTTTCATGCCCGTACCAATGTCGTGGCTATGTTTTTTCACCTGTAAATGCGCCCTTTAACAACCTCTCTCTGCCTACCGTCTCCCCAACTACCCATTAATAACCCCCGTTCCCGCCTCCTGCCAGCTATACGATGCCTCTCCCTCCATCACTCCATTCTCCTCAATGGCTCATCGCAATCCCATTGCCACCGACATCAAGCAGGAGCAGCAAGCGCAGGTGTACGACTAGGCTGCTCGATGGGCCGAATTCGACCATGCCTTGGTGGCTGTTGGGAAGATAGATGCTGAGAGGGACCACTGGCTTTGGGACCGCACATTCACTCCCAACACCGGGAATGACGCATGGACGAAATGGGATGAGGCCACCCAGCCCTGTTTCTGCTCAATCATGGCCCGTCGTCGCCCTTGCAATTCTGATGTGGGACGAGGTCACTTTGGCTCATTTTCTGTGAGATTGAGGCGGCCAATGCCACATCGTCCAACATCGATAAGTCCCGCCGCAGTTATCGTTTCAACAACTAATTTAGAAGGGAGTTTTCCTATGAGAAGACCACAAGGGAGTATTCCCGGCCCAATGTCACATCGTCCAGCATGGACAAGTCCCACCGCCATTATCGCTTCAACAACTAGTTTAGTTATAGGTTTAGTTCAAGTTTATTGTTCTATATATACTAAGTTCGTAGTGCGACCAATTTTCCGCCCCTAACTATGAAATAAAATTCTTGGGCAGGAAATCGTCCATGAATGAAATCGTCTGTGCTAAATTCATGCATGCTTTGTGTGAGTGGGGAGTTGGGCCGGGAAGAAAATGTTATAGCCAATGACATACGAGTATCACACGCAGATTTCTTTTTACCGATTTGAAGTTAACTCGTTGCTTCGGCAACCTTGAAAATGTTGTGAAAAATCCCATGTCTTCCTGAAGAAGCTACATCAAAAAATATCATGTCCATTTTGAAGTAAACGAACGAAAAGTACTCATGTTTTCTAATGGATAGTACGGACCCAAGGGAGTTTTCCTACGAGAGGACCACATGAGTATATCATGTTCTTTTCAAGAACTGATGTAAAAAAATGTTCTTTTTAAGAAGTGACATCTGAAAACAAAAAACAAAAAAAGTGTATATCATGTTATAGCCAATGACATACGAGTCTCACACGCATATTTCTTTTTACCCATTTTAAGTTAACTCGTTGCTTCGGCAACCTTGAAAATATTGTGAAAAATCCCATGTCTTCCTGAAGAAGCTACATAAAAAAAAATCATGCCCATTTTGAAGTAAACAAACGAAAAGTACTCATGTTTTCCAATGGATATCACGGACCAGAAAAACAAAAATAATGCAACACCATGAGGGCCCAACCGGGTTTGAACCAGTGACCTATTGATTTGCAGTCAATTGCTCTACCACTGAGCTATGGACCAAATTTGATTAATTTTTTAATTAAAGACATATTAGCTATCTTGTTTGTGTACACTTTTCTATTTTGAAATCTGCTCTAGATGATCTCGGTTTATTATTAAAAAAAGAAAGAGAGTTTGCTCAGTTAATTTGTGAAAAATCATTACATCGTGCCCACAAAATAGGGCATTTTGGCCGACCTGGCTACCAACAAGACACATCAGCGAAAAAAGAAACATTGTCGAGGATGCCTGCAAGGTGTCAACATCGTCACCTCTCCTGAGCAAGTCACTCTAACTACATCGCAAACGACCAACCAAGAGCTCAGAAAATATGTCTAGCAAAGTCACAATACCGGCGCCAACCTTCGTAATTTTTGAAGGTCGTTGCAAATCAAGCCCGCAAATCATCAAATTTGTTGGTTAGGAGTGCTGATATGGAGGAAGCTCTAAACCCAACCGGCCACGAGGAAAGGAACTTTCATATCGTTCTTCCCCTCCCTTTGATGCCCGTACCAATGTCGTGGCTATGTTTTTCATCTGTAAATGCGCACTTTAATAACCGCTCTCTGCCTACCGTCTCCCCAACTACCCATTAATGGCACCCGTTCCCCGCCGCCCGCCGGTTATACAATGCCTCTCCCTCAACCACTCCGTTCTCCTCAATGGCTCATCACAATCCCATTGCCACCGACATGAAGCAGGAGCAGCAAGAGCAGGTGTACGACTAGGCTGCTTGATGGGCCGAATTCCACCGTGCCTTGGTGGCTGTTGGGAAGATGGATGCTGAGAGGGACCACTGGCTTTGGGACCGCACACCCACTCCCAACACCAGGAATGACGCATGGACGAAATGGGATGAGGTCGCCCTGCCCTGTTTCCGCTCAATCGTGGCCCACAATGCCGTCGCCCTTGCAATTCTGGTGTGGGACGAGGTCACTTTGGCTCATTTTTCGTGAGATTGAGGCGGCCAATGCCACATTGTCCAACATGATAAGTACCACCGCGGTTATCGTTTCAACAACTAATTTAGAAGGGAGTTTTCCTATGAGAAGACCACAAGGGAGTTTTCCCGGCCCAATGCTGCATCGTCCAGCATCGACAAGTCCCACCGTCGTTATCGTTTCAACAACTAGTTTAGTTATAGGTTTAGTTCAAGTTTTATTGTTCTATATATACTAAGTCGTAGTGTGACCAATTTTCCGCCCCTAACTATGAAATAAACTGCTTGGGCCGGGAAATCGTCCATGAATGAAATCGTCTGTGCTAAATTCATGCATGCTTTGTGTGGGTGAGTACCACCGCGGTTATCGTTTCAACAACTAATTTAGAAGGGAGTTTTCCTATGAGAAGACCACAAGGGAGTTTTCCCGACCCAATGCTGCATCGTCCAACATCGACAAGTCCGACGCCGTTATCATTTCAACAACTAGTTTAGTTATAGGTTTAGTTCAAGTTTTATTGTTCTATATATACTAAGTCGTAGTGTGACCAATTTTCCGCCCCTAACTATGAAATAAACTGCTTGGGCCGGGAAATCGTCCATGAATGAAATCGTCTGTGCTAAATTTATGCATGCTTTGTGTGGGTGGGGAGTTGGGCCGGGAAGAAAATGTTATAGCCAATGACATACGAGTCTCACACGCAGATTTCTTTTTACCGATTTTAAGTTTACTCGTTGCTTCGGCAACCTTGAAAATATTATGAAAAATCACATGTCTTCCTGAAGAAGCTACATCAAAAACTATCATGTCCTTTTTGAAGTAAAAGAACGAAAAGTACTCATGTTTTCCAATGGATATTACGGACCCAAGGAAGTTTTCCTACGAGAGAACCACATGAGTATATCATGTTCTTTTCAAGAACTAATGTAAAAAAATGTTCTTTTTAAGAAGTGACATCTGAAAAGGAAAAAAAGAGTATATCATGTTATAGCGAATGACATACGGATCTCACACGCAGATTTCTTTTTTACCCATTTTAAGTTAACTCGTTGCTTCGGCAACCTTGAAAATATTGTGAAAAATCCCATGTCTTCCTGAAGAAGCTACATAAAAAAATATCATGTCCATTTTGAAGTAAACGAACGAAAAGTACTCATGTTTTCCAGTGGATATTACGGACCCAAGGGAGTTTTCCTACGAGAGGACCACATGAGTATATCATGTTCTTTTCAAGAAGTGATGTAAAAAATATATTCTTTTCAAGAAGTGACATCCAAAAACAAAAACAAAAACAATGCAACACCATGAGGGCCCAACCGGGTTCGAACCGATGACCTATTGATCTGCAGTCAATTGCTCTACCACTGAGCTATGGACCCAATTTGTTTAATTTTTTAAATTAAAGACATATTAGCTATCTTGGGGGTATGTGTGTGTGTGTGTGTGCACTTTTCTATTTTGAAATCTGCTCTAGAGGATCTTGGTTTATTATTAAAAAAAGAAAGAGAGTTTGCTCAGTTAATTTGTGGAAAATCATTACATCATGCCCACAAGATAGGGCATTCTGGCTGAGCTGGATACCAACAAGACACATCACCGAAAAGAGAAACATTGTCGAGGATGCCTGCAAGGTGCCAACGTCGTCACCTCTCCTAAGCAAGTCACTCCAACTACATCGCAAACGACCAACCAAGAGCCCGAAAAATATGTCTAGCAAAGTCACAATACCAGCGCCAACCTTCGTAATTTTTGGAGGTCGTTGCAAATCGAGCCTGCAAATCTTCAAATTTGTTGGTTAGGAGTGCTGATATGAAGGAAGCTCCAAACCCAACCGGCCACGAGGAAGGGAACTTTCATATCGTTCTTCCCCTCCCTTTCATGCCCGTACCAATGTCGTGGCTATGTTTTTCACCTGTAAATGTGCCCTTTAACAACCGCTCTCTGCCTACCGTCTCCCTCACTACCCATTAATGGCGCCCGTTCCCGCCTCCCGCCGGCTATACGATGCCTCTCCCTTCATCACTCCGTTCTCCTCAATGGCTCATCGCAATCCCATTGCCACTGGCATCAAGCAGGAGCACCAAGAGTAGGTGCACGACTAGGCTGCTCGATGGGCCGAATTCGACCGTGCCTTGGTGGCTGTTGGGAAGATGGATGCTGAGAGGGACCATTGGCTTTGGGACCGCACGCTCGCTCCCAACACCGGGAGTGACGCATGGACGAAATGGGATGAGGCCACCCAGCCCTGTTTCCGCTCAATCGTGGCCCACAATGTCGTCGCCCTTGCAATTCTGGTGTGGGACGAGGTCACTTTGACTCATTTTCCATGAGATTGAGGCGGCCAATGCCACATCATCCAAGATCGATAAGTCCCACCGCAGTTATCGTTTCAACAACTAATTTACAAGGGAGTTTTCCTGTGAGAAGACCACAAGGGAGGTTTCCCGGCCAATGCTGCATCGTCCAGCATCGACAAGTCCCACCGCCGTTATCATTTCAACAACCAGTTTAGTTATAGGTTTAGTTCAAGTTTTAATGTTCTATATATACTAAGTCGTAGTGTGACTAATTTTCCGCCCCTAACTATGAAATAAACTGCTTGGGCCGGGAAATCGTCCATGAATGAAATTGTATGTGCTAAGTTCATTCATGCTTTGTGTAAGTGGGGAGTTGAGCCAGGAAGAAAATGTTATAGCCAATGACATACAAGTTTCACACACAGATTTCTTTTTACCGATTTGAAGTTAACTCGTTGCTTGGGCAACCTTGAAAATATTGTGAAAAAATCCCATGTCTTCTTGAAGAAGCTACATAAAAAAAATATCATGTCCATTTTGAAGTAAACGAACGAAAAGTACTCATGTTTTCCAATGGATATTACGGACCCAAGGGAGTTTTCCTACGAGAGGACATATAATTTTAATGTTCTATATATACCAAGTCGTAGTGTGACCAATTTTCCGCCCCTAACTATGAAATAAACTGCTTGGGCCGGGAAATCGTCTGTGCTAAATTCATGCATGCTTTGTGTGGGTGAGGAGTTGGGCCGGGAATAAAATGTTATAGCCAATGACATACGAGTCTCACACGCAGATTTCTTTTTACCGATTTTAAGTTTACTCGTTGCTTCGGCAACCTTGAAAATATTATGAAAAATGCCATGTCTTCCTGAAGAAGCTACATCAAAAAATATCATGTCCTTTTTGAAGTAAACAAACGAAAAGTACTCATGTTTTTCAACGGATATTACGTACCAAAGGGAGTGATATTACGGACCAAAGGGAGTTTTCCTAGAGAGGACCACATGAGTATATCATGTTCTTTTGAAGAAGTGATGTAAAAAATGCTCTTTTTCAAGAAGTGACATCTGAAAAGAAAAACAAAAAAAGAGTATATCATGTTCTTTTTCAAGAAGTGATGTAAAAAAAGTTCTTTTCAAGAAGTGACATCCGAAAAGAAAAACAAAGAAATACAACGACATGTATATCATGTTCTTTTTCAAGAAATGATGTAAAAAAAATGTTCTTTTCAAGAAGTGACATCCGAAAAGAATAACAAAGAAATACGACAACATGAGGGCCCAACCGGATATTACGTATGGATATTACGTACCAAAGGGAGTGATATTACGGACCAAAGGGAGTTTTCCTAGAGAGGACCACATGAGTATATCATGTTCTTTTGAAGAAGTGATGTAAAAAATGCTCTTTTTCAAGAAGTGACATACGAATAACAAAGAAATACAACGACATGTATATCATGTTCTTTTTCAAGAAATGATGTAAAAAAAATGTTCTTTTCAAGAAGTGACATCCGAAAAGAATAACAAAGAAATACAACGACATGTATATCATGTTCTTTTTCAAGAAATGATGTAAAAAAAATGTTCTTTTCAAGAAGTGACATCCGAAAAGAATAACACAAAGAAATACGACAACATGAGGGCCCAACCGGGTTCGAACCGGTGACCTATTGATCTGCAGTCAATTTCTCTACCACTGAGCTATGGACCCATTTGATGAGTATTCAATACCTAATGTTACTCATTAGTAGATAAATGACGGATAACATTTTTACACCATACCTAAGCTTACTTAACTACGGCCAACGTGCAATGTATGTTCGAGATCACGTGTGCTCCAACGCATGAAGAACTCGACATGAAATGTCCGTACACGAGAGAAGACCAAATGCCGAACCGTCAATACGTACTGATCCTCTCATTTTTCAAAGTAAAACAAACGTAGAGTCTCGTATCAATCATCGTATTAGAATCAGAAGAACACGATGCTTTGCATGAAACAAAACAACATCTTCTTCCTTGTACGTCCACTGCTGCCACTTATATTACACCACCCAAGGCCAAGGCCGGCCGGGTTGTTTCTCTCTCAAAACCTGCACCAAATCAACCAAGCGGCGGCCTCTCCAGCTAGCTATTTGGTGGCGGCGGTAGCGCCATTGGAGGAGGAAGGCGGAGGCAGCAGGAAGTCGAGGAGGATCTGGTTGAAGAGCTTGGAGTCCTCCTGCTGCGGCAGGTGGCCCGTGTCGGGGATGATCCTCACCGTCGCCTTCTCCCCGAGCTTCTCCTTCACCTTGTGCGCCTTTGCCACCGGGAAGATCTGGTCGAACTCGCCCCACACGATCAGCACCTCCTGGGGGAGAGGCGTGATCTGGAAGCCGTGCCCGGAGGCGATCCCCTTGATCAGCTCGATCTTCCCCTCTCTCTGGACCGCGAAACACTTCTGCACAACAAAGCGTACGAACTTTGGTTAATTTTAACCAATTAGTTGCAATCTACTCCCTCCGTCACATAATATAAAAACGTTTATGACGCTACACTGATATAAAAAACGCTCTTATGCTACTCTAACTTGATTTTTAAAATTGTGGCTACATGCATGCTTGCTGTGTCACACACCCACATTCTCCACCAACTGACCGGTCGGTGGCAGATGTGATTCGCCACCAAATCGCCGGTGCGATCCATCATTTTCGTAGCTTTTTAATCATGGCGGCGAATGATGCACCCTGCAACGACCTTTTCAATCGACGTCGCACCGCACCCATCGTATGCATGGCCTCAGTGTGACGTGGGAGGGAGTACGTACCCGGAGGAGGTCGCGGGCGAGGCACTCGGGGAGGTACTTGGGCGGGCCGTGCGCGCAGATGTCCATCAGCCGCCGCAGCGCCTTGGTGTCCGCCGGCACCATCAGCTCCGTCACGTCCGCCACGCCGCCCTTGGCCGCCAGCGCCCGGTCGTCCTCGGGCCCCTTGGCCAGGTCCGAGCTGCACACCGCCACCTTCCCCACCGTCCACGCTCCGGCTCCCCCGCCCTGCTGCAGCGCCCGCGCCAGGTGGTACGCCACCAGCCCGCCGTAGCTGGTGCCCACGAGGTGCACGACGCGCCCCTCCCCGCCGACGAGGCTGTCGCTGGCGAGGAGCTTGGCGATGGCGGCGGCCTGGAACGCGTCGGAGCGGCCCGCGGCCCGCGTGGTGGAGGCGCCGAAGAAGAGCAGCGTGGGGACGACGAGGTCGAAGTGCTTGGACAGCGGGCCCACCTGCGCCGCCCACTGCCACGTCGGGTCCGGGCCGAAGCCGTGGATCAGCACCACCACCGGCCGCCGCCCCCGCTGCTGCTGCCGCTGCTTGGACTCGGCGTCGGGGGAGGAGAGAAGGGAGGGGTGGGCCCAGAAGTGGAGCGTGGTGTCGGCGTCGACGGCGACGGAGCTGGGCCGGAGGCCGGCCGAGGTGAAGGCCCGGCGGAACACCGCGTTGAGGAGGGACACCACGCCGAACCCCATTGCTGTCTATGCGTCTGTCTGTCTCTCTCTCTCGCTCTGCACAGCTCTGTCAAGCTCTGCTTCTTCTTCTGCGATGTCTGTCTGCCTCGACGTGCGACTTATAGTCTGTGTGTCTGCTCGTTCCCGTCCGATAGTATGTATTAGGTTTTGTTGCTTAACTACTGGTGTACTTTGTGATGTTATTCCAGGTAGAGGTAGGTGAGCGTGCATGGTTGGTTCAAGTGTGTCGACTGGATCGTTTCTACTGCTTCTAGAGAGAGTTGGGAGAGAAAAAGCTGCCTAGAATGCGACTCAGATGGGGATGCAGAGTATGGAGGAATAACCATAAAATGCTCTGCCTTTTTAGTACGAATTGGATGTAATCATGGGTCAATCTTCTACAAAAATGACTGGTTTTTTCCTCACCTGCCACTCCATCATGGACTGCGTTTCGATGCCTTAAAGGCACATGCCTCTATGACATGTGGCCCAGCAGATGGTTGGCTCATATGTTAGTGACCCAAAGGCAGGTGTCTTTATGGCATCGAAGCTGTGTCCCTCGATCATGCGCCGGTTTGATCATTCTTTAGGCTTAAGGCCCCATCAGGAAGAAAAGAAAAGTACAAGAATTTGGGAGGATATGATTCCTATAGGAACTACTCGTATTCCATTGCCGTTTGGAACAAAGGAATACTATCCTACACTCACTTGAAACCTATGTAATGGGTTATTCCATTGGAATTTTGAAGGAAACCAAACTTGATGTCTTATCTCATGCTTTCTTCTTTTGCTGTCTACAATTTCTGTGCTTTTCATGTGTGGCACCTAAATGTTAGTTTTTCGGTTTTGTGTGGTTTTAGTTCCTATAGTCTTCCAGGATAAACGACATCTCTATTCACGTGTTTTTCCTATTTCTACGTTTTGAGGGGCCAAACAGAGCTCTAGTCCTCGGGAGGCCCGCGTTCCCACATACCCTCAATGTTGAAACCCGGACTCTATACGCGAGAGGGCACATGATGGATATATGCTTCAAATTTTTGAGATCATCGCCACACCTTAGGCAACAAGACTTGTTGAAGATTTTCTTATGTGCAAGGCTGGCCTGGGAGTTTAACCTTGCTACTCCATCTCCATATAGTGCTAGCATTCATATGATCTTCGTCTCCTTGCATCAAAAGGCTAGCTATAAGCTTGTTTGGAGTAGAAGATCTCTCCCCTGCCGGGGAAGTGTTAATCCAACCCGTTAGAGGGTTGAAAATCCTGCAACATAGACATTAACACACCAAATTCTAGTTGTCTGCGATTAAAATAAAAATCTAGTTGTTTCTTAGATTAGATTCTAAGCCAAGTTGCAAGATATGAGCCACTCTGAATGTTAGTTTGTGGAGTGTGTAATAAGGTTCGGGAAGGCTTCTGCTAGGGCGGAATGTTGTAGCCAAGTGTCTAACCAAAAGTAGATAGTTGAACCATTGGAAGCAAGTACAAAGGTATTTTTGTGAAGTTTACGTAATTTTTATCCAAAACAAACAAAGATAATATAAAAAAACAGTAACAAACGTCTTCTCAAAATTAAAAAAATGGACATGATAGAATAATTAACGTGCAACAATCACTATAGCGTTTATCCTTTCAACTTGACCATAGCAGATCCATAATTTGTATGATTTTACTTGTATCAGCATCTCGAGGATTCCAAGACAAAGTTAGCCTCACTCCTGTTGTAATAATCCGCTTCAAGAATATTGCTCTCTTCACTTATTATTTAATTTGATCTCCTAGGCTGTTTTCTACCATATGCCATTCATTTGATGATTTATTCTTCAGCACACAATTTGACACTATATAGAACCTCGATGATGTAGTCTATTAGCAGTCCACTGAGATAGTTTTAAAGCGTGTTTGAAATAACATGGATTTATTTTAAACTGTAGGACACGAACCAAGAACTAAGAGTCGGAACAGTGATGAAAAAGCCCTTGGTGCTCCAAGATTGAAGCACACATTGCTTGCTTGTGAGGTAAGATTATTACAGTTTATCCATCACATTGGTTTTTTCTTACATCGCTTGCCAATAGAATTGAAGTTTGATACAAATCATGGTGCACTAAAAATTTGGGCACTAAAGTAAGCTTTTTAGATCGGCTCCTACAAAAATTGGTGTTGATTCTTCAACCCATATTTCTTAATTATTTGTTGGGTAACTTATGAAAGAAAAACTTTGTGATGCTTTATCCGACTCTGCCAACCATGATCGACTAGTTAAGTTAGGATGGGGGAGGAGCCCCACTCCACCATCTTATGTTAGGGTAGGGGGCCTATGCCCCCCTCCCCTCTCATTGAATAATCACATTTATATGGTGTATTAAGACCTTATTTGCTAATGAAAGTTGCATTTTTATGTTTATATCCTTGTAATGGCCTTTATGGTATGCAATGTATAGGTGTGAAATTACTTGCTTTACTCTATTATAGCCATTATACCTATTATACCAATAAATCAACTCCATATAATTCATTTGCGAGTTAGAAACATCAATTATTATGTCAATATTTGGTGTCTATTAAGTATATTTGCAATTGGGTCAACTATTTTGATATCTACATCAACATCTCAAGATGGACAGCTGCCGGCCGGTTCTAGCCATCTACAATGGGGACGATACGACTGACGAGAACGCTTGATAGGAGAAATCCAAAGGAAATCATATAAAATTCTTTCATATTCTTAAACTTCTAGTAATAACAATTTATCCTAAAATGATATGCTCCATGAGAAGGCTACAGATTTTGCATTATGGTCACAAGGGAGCCCAAGTTCACTCAATCCTTTTATTCACTAGAAGACCCTTCTGAGGTAATGTATCATGTGTCATGCTTACATATGTAGTATAATCTTATTGGTTGTTTCATTAGAGTATCACCCGATTGTACTTAGGTGATGGAGTTTCATCAAAAGCTAGTCACATTGAGAACTGTTGGTGTTGAAACAGAGGACAAAATTGTCGTGTTGTCATGAGGAAGACTAGAAGAGCACTGTATCAATAAGGAATCCTATATTATTTGCTGTCTCATTGAGTTTTACTTTTTCTTTATAAATTTCAAGTAGACGGACGTGGGGTATCTACTCCTGAGCTCAAATGCACCTTGATGAACAGTATTTCGTGCTGAAATTTGGTTAGCATACAAAATATTTGCCAAAGTTTATCAAAAAAAATCAGATTTGTTCAAATATTTTTACCTTTTACTGTTCATCAGGGTGCATTTGATCTCGGGATCAGAACATGACTTTTAACACCTTCTATTCTAATTGCATTGGGCTGTATAAATTAATATGGGACGTATGTAGGTGAATATCTTCGAATCATGTGGCCTGGCCTATGCTCCAGCTGAACCATAACTCAGAACAACCTCTGTCCGAAGAGAGTTAACGGATCTTACAGTCATGTAGACGCACAGGGCCAACTCCAAGATTCCATGCAGGGCGTGATAGACCTCGTGGATCGGGTAGGTTAGATCGATCCGGTAGTCCTACCTTTACCCGGTGTAGAAGAGCTCGTTCCAGCGCCGGCCATGGTGAAGTAGGGGCCAGAGATGGCGGCGGTGGTGTGCTTCCCGTGAGCACCGCGCTAACCCTAGATCGGTAGGGATTGTAGGTGGGGATTGTGGCAGCGATTAACCTCGTGGGTCGTGCCCCAGCCCTTGATACGTCTCCGTCGTATCTACTTTTCCAAATACTTTTGCCCTTGTTTTGGACTCTAACTTATATGATTTGAATGAAACTAACCCGGACTGACGCTGTTTTCAGCAGAATTGCCATGATGTTCTTTTACGTGCAGAAAACAAAAGTTCTCGGAATGACCCGAAACTCCACGGAATATCTTACAATAAATAATAAAAAAATCCTCGCCAAAGATGAAGACCAGGGGGCCCACACCCTTTCCACGAGGGTGGGCCCCCCCTAGGGCGCGCCCCCTACCTCGTGGGCCCCCTGGAGACCTCCCGACTCCAACTCCAACTCTATATATTTGCTTTCGGGGAGAAAAAAATAAGAGAGAAGATTTCATCGTGTTTTACGATACGGAGACGCCGCCAAGCCCTAAAACCTCTCGGGAGGGCTGATCTGGAGTCCGTCTGGGGCTCCGGAGAGGGGGATTCGTCGCCGTCGTCATCATCAACCATCCTCCATCACCAATTTCATGATGCTCACCGCCGTGCGTGAGTAATTCCATCGTAGGCTTGCTGGACGGTGATGGGTTGGATGAGATTTATCATGTAATCGAGTTAGTTTTGTTAGGGTTTGATCCCTAGTATCCACTATGTTCTAAGATTGATGTTGCAATGACTTTGCTATGCTTAATGCTTGTCATTAGGGCCCGAGTGCCATGATTTCAGATCTGAACCTATTATGTTTTCATCAATATATGAGAGTTCTTGATCCTATCTTGCAAGTCTATAGTCACCTATTATGTGTTATGATCCGTTAACCCCGAAGTGACAATAATCGGGATACTTACCGGTGATGACCGTAGTTTGAGGAGTTCATGTATTCACTATGTGCTAATGCTTTGTTCCGGTTCTCTATTAAAAGGATGCCTTAATATCCCTTAGTTTCCATTAGGACCCCACTGCCACGGGAGGGTAGGACAAAAGATGTCATGCAAGTTCTTTTCCATAAGCACGTATGACTATATTCGGAATACATTCCTACATTACATTGATGAATTGGAGCTAGTTCTGTGTCACCCTATGTTATGACTGTTACATGATGAACCACATCCGGCATAATTATCCATCATTGATCCAATGCCTACGAGCTTTCCATATATTGGTTTATGCTTATTTACTTTCCCGTTGCTATTGTTACAATCACTACAAAATATCAAAAACATTACTTTGCTTTCGTCACTCTTTTGTTACCGTTACCATCACTATCATATTACTTTCTACTAAACACTTTGCTGCAGATACTAAGTTTCCAGGTGTGGTTGAATTGACAACTCAGCTGCTAATACTTGAGAATATTCTTTGGCTCCCCTTGTGTCGAATCAATAAATTTGGGTTGAATACTCTACCCTCGAAAGCTGTTGCGATCCCCTATACTTGTGGGTTGATACATCTCCAACGTATCTATAATTTTTGATTGCTCCATGCTATATTATCTACTGTTTTGGACTATATTGGGCTTTATTTTCCACTTTTATATTATTTTTGGGACTAACCTATTAACCGGAGGCCCAACCCAAAATTGTTGTTTTTTTTGCTTATTTCAGTGTTTCGAAGAAACGGAATATCAAACGGAGTCCAAACGGAATAAAACCTTGGGAACATGATTTTCTCACCGAACGTGATCCAGGAGACTTGGACCCTACGCCAAGGAACAAAAGAGGAGGTCACGAGGGTGGGGGGCGCGCCCCCCCCTAGGGCGCGCCCCCTGCCTCGTGGGCCCCTCGATGCTCCACCAACGTACTTCTTCCTCCTATATATACCTACGTACCCCCAAACGAACAGATACGGAGCCAAAAACCTAATTCCACCGCCGCAACTTTCTGTACCCACGAGATCCCATCTTGGGGCCTGTTCCGGAGCTCCGCCGGAGGAGGGCCGTCATCACGGAGGGCTTCTACATCATCATAGCCTCTCCGATGAGGTGTGAGTAGTTTACCTCAGACCTTCGGGTCCATAATTAGTAGCTAGATGGCTTCTTCTCTCTCTTTGAATCTCAATACAAAGTTCTCCCCCTCTCTTATGGAGATCTATTCGATGTAATCTTCTTTTTGCGGTGTGTTTGTTGAGACCGATGAATTGTGGGTTTATGATCAAGTCTATCTATGAATAATATTTGAATCTTCTCTGAATTCTTTTATGTATGATTGGTTATCTTTGCAAATCTCTTCGAATTATCCGTTTGGTTTGGCCAACTAGATTGGTAGTTCTTGCCATGGGAGAAGTGCTTAGCTTTGGGTTCGATCTTGCGGTGTCCTTTCCCAGTGACAGAAGGGGCAGCAAGGCACGTATTGCATCGTTGGCATCGAGGATAACAAGATGGGGTTTATTTCATATTGCATGAATTTATCTCTCTACATCATGTCATCTTGCTTAAGGCGTTACTCTGTTTTTAACTTAATACTCTAGATGCATGCTGGATAGCGGTCGATGAGTGGAGTAATAGTAGTAGATGCAGAATCGTTTCGATCTACTTGTCACGGATGTGATGCCTATATACATGATCATACCTAGATATTCTCATAACTATGCTCAATTCTGTCAATTGCTCAACAGTAATTTGTTCACCCACCATAGAATACTTATGCTCTTGAGAGAAGCCACTAGTGAAACCTATGCCCCCCGGGTCTATTCTCATCATATCAATCTCCATCACTTTAATCTTGCTTTGTTTTTACTTTGCATCTTTATAACCAAAATAGCAAAAATATTATATCTATCAGATCTCACTCTCGTAAGTGACCGTGAAGGGATTGACAACCCCTAATCGCGTTGGTTGCGAGTAGCTATCGTTTTGTGCAGGTACGAGGGACTTGAGCATAGCCTCCTACTGGATTGATACCTTGGTTCTCAAAAACTGAGGGAAATACTTACGCTACTCTGCTGCATCATCCTTTCCTCTTCGAGGAAATCCAATGCAAGCTCAAGAGGTAGCAAGAAGAATTTCTAGTGCCGTTGCCGGGGAGTCTACGCAAAAAGTCAACATACCAAGTACCCATCACAATCCCTATCTCTCCATTACATTATTTGCCATTTGCCTCTCGTTTTCCTCCCCCACAATTCACCCTTGTCGTTTTCTTCGCCCTCTCTCTCTATCCTCCCTCTCTATTTGCCTCCTTTTGCCTGTTTGCTTTTGTTTGCTCGTGTGCTAGATTGCTTGTCTGTCGCGATGGCTCAAGATACTACCAAATTATGTGACTTCACCAATACCAATAATAATGATTTCCTTAGCACTCCGATTGCTCCTCTTACCGATGCTGAATCTTGTGAAATTAATACTGCTTTGTTGAATCTTGTTATGAAAGATCAATTCGCCGGCCTTCCTAGTGAAGATGCCGCTACTCATCTGAATAGCTTCGTTGATTTATGTGATATGCAAAAGAAAAAATATGTCAATAATGATGCCGTTCAATTGAAGCTATTTCCTTTTTCGCTTAGAGATCGTGCTAAAGCTTGGTCTTCGTCTTTGCCTAAAAATAGTATTGATTCATGGAACAAGTGCAAAGATGCTTTTATCTCTAAGTATTTTCCTCCCGCTAAGATCATCTCTCTTAGAAACGATATAATGAACTTTAAGAAACTTGATCATGAACATGTTGCACAAGCTTGGGAGAGAATGAAATTAATGATACGTAATTGCCCTACTCATGGTTTGAATTTGTGTATGATTATACAAATTTTTTATGCCGGATTGAATTTTGCTTCTAGAAATCTTTTAGATTCGGCTGCGGGAGGCACTTTTATGGAAATCACTTTAGGATATGCTACTAAACTCCTAGATAATATTATGGTTAATTATTCTCAATGGCATACTGAAAGATCTTCTAGTAAAAAAGTGCATGCAATAGAAGAAATCAATGTTTTGAGTAGAAAGATGGATGAACTTATGAAATTATTTGCTACTAAGAGTGTTTCTTCTGATCCTAATGATATGCCTTTGTCTACTTTGATTGAGAATAACAATGAATCTATGGATGTGAATTTTGTGGGTAGGAATAATTTTGGTAACAACACTTATAGAGGAAATTTCAATCCTAGGCCATATCCTAGTAATCCCTCTAATAATTATGGTAATTCCTACAACAATTCTTATGGAAATTATAATAAGATGCCCTCTGATTTTGAATCTAATATTAAAGAATTTATTTCTTCGCAAAAGAATTTTAATGCTATGATTGAAGAAAAATGGCTTAAGATGGATGATTTGGCTAGGAATGTTGATAGAATTTCTCTTGAGGTTGATTTTTTAAAGCTTAGATCTATTCCTCCTAAGCATGATATCAATGAGTCTCTCAAAGCCATGAGAATTTCCATTGATGAGTGCAAGGAAAGAACCGCTAGGATGCGTGCTTCCAAAGAGGACTTTATTAAAGCGTGTTCTTCTAGTTCCTATGAAAATAATGATGAAGATCTAAAAGTTATCGATGTGTCCCCTATTAAATCTTTGTTTTGCAATATGAATCTTGATAATAATGGGACTGAATATGATCCACCTTTACCTAGAAGGCATTCCAATAATTCTGAATCTTTTGATCTTGATGCTAAATTTGATAAAAGTGGGATTGAAGAAATTAAAACCCTAGATGTTGCTAAACCCACTAAATTGGATTTCAAGGAATTTAATTATGAAAATTGCTCTTTAATTGATTGTATTTCCTTGTTGCAATCCGTGCTAAAATCTCCTCACGCTTATAGTCAAAATAAAGCGTTTACTAAACATATCGTTGATGCCTTGATGCAATCTTATGAAGAAAAACTTGAATTGGAAGTTTCTATCCCTAGAAAACTCTATGATGAGTGGGAACCAACTATTAATATTAAAATTAAAGATCATGAGTTTTATTCTTTGTGTGATTTGGGTGCTAGTGTCTCTACTATTCCCAAGACTTTGTGTGATTTGCTAGATTTCCGTAATTTTGATGATTGCTCACTAAACTTGCATCTTGCGGATTCCACTATGAAGAAACCTATGGGAAGGATTAATGATGTTCTTATTGTCGCAAATAGGAATTATGTGCCCATAGATTTCATTGTTCTTGATATAGATTGCAATCCTTCTTGCCCTATTATTCTTGGTAGACCTTTCCTTAGAACGGTTGGTGCGATTATTGATATGAAGGAAGGGAATATTATATTTCAATTTCCATTAAAAAAGGACATGGAACACTTTCCAAGAAAGAGAATAAAATTTCCATATGAAACTTTCATGAGAGCCACTTGTGGATTGCCTACCAAAGATGGCAATACCTAGATCTATCCTCGCTTTTATGCCTAGCTAGGGGCGTTAAACGATAGCGCTTGTTGGGAGGCAACCCAATTTTATTTTTATTCCTTGATTTTTGCTCCTGTTTAGTAATAAATAAATTATCTAGCCTCTGTTTTGGTTGTGTTTTTTGTGTTTAATTAGTGTTTGTGCCAAGTAGAACCGTTGGGAAGACTTGGGAAAAGTCTTGTTGAACTTGCTGTAAAAAAACAGAAACTTTAGCGCTCACGAGAACTGCTATAATTTTTATTTTAAGAGTGCTATTTAGTTAATTCTTTTTGAAGATGATTAATAGATAAATTCCTCACGTCCAGAAATTTATTTTAGAATTTTTGGGGCTCCAGATCTTGCGCTAGCTACATATTACTACAGTCTGTTCTGTTTTTGACAGATTCTGTTTTTCGTGTGTTGTTTGCTTATTTTGATGAATCTATGGCTAGTAAAATAGTTTATAATCCATAGAGAAGTTGGAATACAGTAGGTTTAACACCAATATAAATAAATAATGAGTTCATTACAGTACCTTGAAGTGGTCTTTTGTTTTCTTTCGCTAACGGAGCTCACGAGTTTACTACTTTAAGTTTTGTGTTGTGAAGTTTTCAAGTTTTGGGTGAATTCTTGTGATGGATTATGGAACAAGGAGTGGCAAGAGCCTAAGCTTGGGGATGCCCATGGCACCCCCAAGATAATCCAAGGACACCAAAAAGTCGAAGCTTGGGGATGCCCCGGAAGGCATCCCCTCTTTCGTCCACTTCCATCGGTAATTTACTTGGAGCTATATTTTTATTCACCAACATGATATGTGTTTTGCTTGGAGCGTCTTGTATTATTTGAGTCTTCGTGTTTTAGTATGCCACAATAATCCTTGCTGTACACACCTTTTGAGAGAGCCATACATGAATTAAAATTTGATAGAATACTCTATGTGCTTCACTTACATCTTTTGAGCGTTATAATTTTGCTCTATGTGCTTCACTTAGATCTTTTAGAGCATGGATTTGTTTTAAAGAAACTATTAATCTCTCATGCTTCACTTAAATTATTTTGAGAGTCTCTTAATAGCATGGTAATTTGCTTAATAATAATATGCTTGGTATTCAAGATTTGTGAAACTTTCTTTTGAGTGTGTTGAATACTAAGAAAAGATTGAAGCATGATAATTGTTTTGAGATATGGAGGTGATAATATTAAAGTAATGCTAGTTGAGTAGTTGTGAATTTAAAGAATACTTGTGTTAAAGTTTGTGATTCCCGTAGCATGCACGTATGGTGAACCGTTATGTGATGAAGTCGGAGCATGATTTATTTATTGATTGTCTTCCTTATGAGTGGCGGTCGGGGACGAGCGATGGTTTTTTCCTACCAATCTATCCCCCTAGGAGCATGCGCGTAATACTTTGCTTTGATAACTTCTAGATTTTGCAATAAGTATATGAGTTCTTTATGACTAATGTTGAGTCCATGGATTATACGCACTCTCACCCTTCCACCTTTGCTAGCCTCTCTAATACCGCGCACTTTTCGCCGGTATCATACACCTACCATATACCCTTCCTCAAAACAGCCACCATACCTACCTATTATGGCATTTCCATAGCCATTCCGAGATATATTGCCATGCAACTTTTCACCGTTCTGTTTATTATGACACACTCCATCATTGTCATATTGCATATCCCGGTACACCGCCGGAGGCATTCATATAGAGTCATATTTTGTTCTAGGTATCAAGTTGTAATTGTTGAGTTGTAAGAAAAATAAAAGTGTGATGATCATCATTATTAGAGCATTGTCCCAAGTGAGGAAAGGATGATGGAGACTATGATTCCCCCATAAGTCGGGATGAGACTCCGGACGAAAAATAAATAAAAGAGGCCAAAGAAGTCCAAATAAAAAAAAGAGGCCATAAAAAAACAAAAGAAGAAAAGGCCCAAATAAAAAAAAGAGAGAAAAAGAGAGAAGGGACAATGTTACTATCCTTTTACCACACTTGTGCTTCAAAGTAGCACCATGATCTTCATAGTAGAGAGTCTCTCATGTTATCACTTTCATATACTAGTGGGAATTTTACATTATAGAACTTGGCTTGTATATTCCAATGATGGGCTTCCTCAAATTGCCCTAGGTCTTCATGAGCAAGCAAGTTGGATGCACACCCACTTAGTTTTCTTTTTGAGCTTTCATAATACTTATAGCTCTAGTGCATCCGTTGCATGGCAATCCCTACTCACTCACATTGATATCTATTGATGGGCATCTCCATAGCCCATTGATACGCCTAGTTGATGTGAGACTATCTTCTCCTTTTTGTCTTCTCCACAACCACCATTCTATTCCACCTATAGTGCTATATCCATGGCTCACGCTCATGTATTGCGTGAAGATTGAAAAAGTTTTGAAAAAGTTAGAGTATGAAACAATTGCTTGGCTTGTCATCGGGGTTGTGCATGATTTAAATACTTTGTGTGGTGAAGATAGAGCATAGCCAGACTATATGATTTTGTAGGGATAACTTTCTTTGGCCATGTTATTTTGAGAAGACATAATTGCTTTGTTAGTATGCTTGAAGTATTATTATTTTATGTCAATATAAACCTTTGTCTTGAATCTTTCGAATCTGAATATTCATATCACAATTAAGAAGATTTGCATTGAAATTATGCCAAGTAGCACTCCGCATCAAAAATTCTCTTTCTATCATTTACCTACTCGAGGACGAGCAGGAATTAAGCTTGGGGATGCCTGATACGTCTCCAACGTATCTATAATTTTTGATTGCTCCATGCTATATTATCTACTGTTTTGGACTATATTGGGCTTTATTTTCCACTTTTATATTATTTTTGGGACTAACCTATTAACCGGAGGCCCAGCCCAGAATTGCTGTTTTTTTGCCTATTTCAGTGTTTCGAAGAAACGGAATATCAAACGGAGTCCAAACGGAATAAAACCTTCGGGAACGTGATTTTCTCACCGAACATGATCCAGGAGACTTGGACCCTACGCCAAGGAACAAAAGAGGAGGTCACGAGGGTGGGGGGCGCGCCCCCCTAGGGCGCGCCCCCTGCCTCGTGGCCCCCTCGATGCTCCACCGACGTACTTCTTCCTCCTATATATACCTACGTACCCCCAAACGAACAGATACGGAGCCAAAAACCTAATTCCACCGCCACAACTTTCTGTATCCACGAGATCCCATCTTGGGGCTTGTTTCAGAGCTCCGCCGGAGGAGGGCCGTCATCATGGAGGGCTTCTACATCATCATAGCCTCTCCGATGAAGTGTGAGTAGTTTACCTCAGACCTTCGGCTCCATAGTTAGTAGCTAGATGGCTTCTTCTCTCTCTTTGATTCTCAATACAAAGTTCTCCCCCTCTCTTGTGGAGATCTATTCGATGTAATCTTCTTTTTGTGGTGTGTTTGTTGAGACGGATGAATTGTGGGTTTATGATCATGTCTATCTATGAATAATATTTGAATCTTCTCTGAATTCTTTTATGTATGATTGGTTATCTTTGCAAGTCTCTTCGAATTATCCGTTTGATTTGGCCAACTAGATTGGTAGTTCTTGCCATGGGAGAAGTGCTTAGCTTTGGGTTCGATCTTGCGGTGTCCTTTCCCAGTGACAGAAGGGGCAGCAAGGCACGTATTGCATCGTTGGCATCGAGGATAACAAGATGGGGTTTATTTCATATTGCATGAATTTATCTCTCTACATCATATCATCTTGCTTAAGGCGTTACTCTGTTTTTAACTTAATGCTCTAGATGCATGCTGGATAGCTGTCGATGAGTGGAGTAATAGTAGTAGATGCAGAATCGTTTCGATCTACTTGTCACGGACATGATGCCTATATACATGATCATACCTAGATATTCTCATAACTATGCTCAATTCTGTCAATTGCTGAACAGTAATTTGTTCACCCACCGTAGAATACTTATGCTCTTGAGAGAAGCCACTAGTGAAACCTATGGCCCACGGGTCTATTCTCATCATATCAATCTCCATCACTTTAATCTTGCTTTGTTTTTACTTTGCTTTTACTTTTTACTTTGCATATTTATACCAAAAATACCAAAAATATTATATCTATCAGATCTCACTCTTGTAAGTGACCGTGAAGGGATTGACAACCCCTAATCGCGTTGGTTGCGAGTAGCTATCGTTTTGTGCAGGTACGAGGGACTTGAGCGTAGCCTCCTACTGGATTGATACCTTGGTTCTCAAAAACTGAGGGAAATACTTACGCTACTCTGCTGCATCATCCTTTCCTCTTCAGGGAAATCCAACACAAGCTCAAGAGGTAGCATGGGTCATCAAGACTAATTTCTGGCACCGTTGCTGGGGAGCATAACTCTATTCTTTGAGTCACTTGGGATTTATATCTGCTGGGCACTATGAAGAACTTGAAAGACGCTAAGACAACAATTTATCCCTCAAGTACGAGGGGAGGTAAGGAACTGCCATCTAGCTCCTACACTTGATTCACCTTCTGTTATGAGTAAGCTTGCAACACCTAAACCTGCTTCTGCTATTGTTCTGATATGTTGCATGTTATTGATGATGCTACTTCTGCTATACATGATACTTATGGTGAAACTACTTCTATGCTTGATACTACTATGCCACTTGGTGGTTTTCTCGAGGAACGACCTGCTAGGGCTAGAGAGATTGAAAATATTGAATCTGATTATGATGATGAAAGTGATGATGAAGAATCACTTGTTCTTCCCGAGGGTTATTTATTTGATCAAGAAGCTTCTTTAGCTATTTTAGCTTGCAAAGATAGATATGAACTCAAAAGGTTATTAGCTAAATGGAATAAGCAATCTCTAAATGCTAGGATGAAACCTGACCCTACTTTTGCTACTTCACCTATATGTGTTACTGATAAGGATTATGAATTCTCTGTTGATCCTGATATAATTACTTTAGTTGAATCTGATCCTTTTCATGGCTATGAATCTGAAACTGTTGTGACACATCTTACTAAATTAAATGATATAGCCACCCTGTTCACTAATGATGAGAGATCTAGCTACTTTTATATCCTTAAAATATTTCTGTTCTCATTAAAGGGTGATGCTAAGATATGGTTTAATTCTCTTGATCCTGGTTGTGTGCGTAGTCCCCAGGATATGATTTACTACTTCTCTACTAAATATTTCCCTGCTCATAAGAAAGAAGCTGCTTTAAAGGAAATATACAACTTTGTGCAAATTAAAGAAGAGAGTCTCCCACAATCTTGGGGGAGGCTTCTCAAGTTATTTAATGCTTTGCCTGATCATCCTCTTAAGAAAAATGAAATACTTGATATCTTTTATAATGGACTAACCGATGCTTCCAGAGATTACCTAGATAGTTGTGCTGGTTCTCTTTTCAGGGAAAGAACACCGGATGAAGCTGAAATCTTATTGAATAATATGTTGACAAATGAAAATAATTGGGCACCTCCTGAGCCAGCTCCTGCTCCAATTAATGATCCTATTCCTAAACCAACTCCGAAGAAGAGAGGTGTTCTATTTCTCAGTCCCGAAGATATGCAAGAGGCAAAGAAATCTATGAAAGAAAAAGACCTCGATAACCCGACACAGGTAGTAAAGGCACGTACCTTGTTCCGTTGATGGCTATCCACGCCTACCGGAACCCTGCACCAGCCGAGGAGCCAGAACCGGAACCACAATTTGATCCTTCATGACAGTATAACTATCAGTAGGATCCGGAGATGATTGCCAGCCAGTGGCAATCGGAGCCTTCTTCTTCCTCATCGCAGTACGACCCCAACAACTATTATTATGGATATCATCCAGGCCAGCCGTGGCCATAGACCAACTTAGGCCAAAAGCCTAAGCTTGGGGGAGTACGTATTTCTCACCGACATTACATTTATGTTGACACACACTCATTGCTAGATGTCGGTGCTCATACTTTTTCATTGTATCATCCATGCTAGTTTATTTCCTTTTATGCTTTTTTCTTGTGTGTTTAATAAACCTTAAGAAAACCCAAAAAAATTAGTTGTAGCTTTTAATCAGTTTAATTTCCATTCTTGTAGTAGTAATTAAAAAGAAAACCCAAAAATATTTCCTGTTCTTCTTTTGCTTGAGCTTTCCCGTGTAAATAGTTTTATTTCTTTTCTTTCTTTGGGGGTCGATAGGAGAAGACCATAACTAAATTGTTGAAGTGGCTCTTATATGCTTTATTGTTGATTTAACCAAGAGCCCATATTGCTTTGTCTTCTCCTATTTATTAAATGCTCGCAGATTCCAGCTTAGTCCAATGCACGCGCACTCTTATTATTATTCACATCATTCGGTCGTGCAAGTGAAAGGCAATTATGATGATATATGATGGACTAACTGAGATGAGAAAAGCTGGTATGAACTCGACCTCTTTTGTTTTTGTAAATATGCATTGTTGAGGAAATTGTTAACTGGTAACTGCTCGGTTGGCTGGCGAGTAGGGGATTAATAGGCTAATCGGCAAGTTAATCGGCCATTTAATCAATTAATTAGACGATTTATCAGTTTATCGGCTACTCGGTGACCCTACGAGTAGGGATTAATCGGCAAGTTAACTGGTTAATCGGATGAATTCTTGAACAGGGTAAATATGATAAGTTCATCATTCTTGATTCAGCTTGTTAGGAATAAACATGTTTGCAATGAAAATTAGAGATCATAGTTGCTTGTGCCATGCTTGATTAGCTATGAGTTATAATGGTTTACCTTGCATGCCAACATGCTATTGAGATGGTTATGATGTGGTATGATGGGGGTGGTATCCTCCTTTGAATGATTTAAGTGACTTGACTTGGCACATGTTCACTCATGTGGATGAAACAAATCAACATAGCCTTCACGATATTTATGTTCATGGTGGATTATATCCTACTCATGCTTGCATCCAATGTTTATTAATTTTAATGCATGTACATGGCTATTGTCGCTCTCTGGTTGGTCGCTTCCCAGTCTTTTGCTAGCCTTCACCTGTACTAAGCGGGAATACTGCTTGTGCATCCAATCCCCTAAACCCCAAAGTTATTCCAGATGAGTCCACTATACCTTCCTATATGTGGTATCTACCTGCCGTTCCAAGTAAATTTGTATGTGCCAAACTCTAAACCTTCAAATAATCATCCTGTTTTGTATGCTAGAATAGCTCATGTATCAACTAGGGCTGCCTGTATCTTCCATGCTAGGCGGGTTATTCTTAAGAGGAGTGGACTCCGCTCCTCACTCACGAGAAAATGGATGGTCACCGGGATGCCCAGTCCCATGCTTTATGAAACTAAATCAAAAATAATTGCAAAACAAAACCCCCCTGGGACCTGATGTATGTTGGAGGCACTCGTTGTTTCGAGCAAGCCATGGATTGATGTTTGTTGGTGGAGGGGAGTATAAACTTTACCATTCTGTTTGGGAACCGCCTATAATGTGTGTAGCATGGAAGATATCGCCATCTCTTGGTTGTTATGTTGACAATGAAAGTATACCGCTCAAAATGTTAATTATCTCTATTTCAAAACCGAGCTCCGGCACCTCTACAAATCCATGCTTCCCTCTGCGAAGAGCCTACCTATTTACTTTTATGTTGAGTCATCACCCTCTTATTAAAAGCACTAGCTGGAGAGCGCAGCTGTCATTTGCATTCATCACTGTTAATTTATATTGGGTGTGACTATGATTAGATCTCTTTTACCATGAATTACAATGTCTAGTCAGTCCTTGATCTTTAAAGGTGATCTGCATTTATGTTTTGCGGTCTCAGAAAGGGCTATCGAGATACCATCTTGTTATATGGCTTGCTAGTTGATTATGCTATTGATATGGGTAATCATGAGACCTGAGAATTATTACAAATATGGTTAGTTATAATCTTTGCTGAAAACTTGAATGCTAGCTTGACATATTTACAACAACAAGAGCAAAGAAAGTTTGTAAAAGTTTTTCTTTATTTCTTTCAATTTGTCAACTGAATTGCTTGAGGACAAGCAAGGGTTTAAGCTTGGGGGAGTTGATACGTCTCCGTCGTATCTACTTTTCCACACACTTTTGCCCTTGTTTTGGACTCTAACTTATATGATTTGAATGAAACTAACCCGGACGGACGCTGTTTTCAGCAGAATTGCCATGATGTTGTTTTATGTGCAAAAAACAAAAGTTCTCGGAATGACCTGAAACTCCACGGAATAACTTACAATAAATAATAAAAAAAATCCTCGCCAAAGATGAAGACCAGGGGGCCCACACCCTTTCCACGAGGGTGGGGGCGCCCCCACCCCCCTAGGGCGCGCCCCCTACCTCGTGGGCCCCCTGGAGACCTCCCGACTCCAACTCCAACTCTATATATCTGCTTTCAGGGAGAAAAAATTAAGAGAGAAGATTTCATCGCATTTTACGATATGGAGCCGCCGCCAAGCCCTAAAACCTCTCGGGAGGGCTGATCTGGAGTCCGTTCGGGGCTCCAGAGAGGGGGATTCTGAAAGATCGTGGATGTCGCCTAGAGGGGGGTGAATAGGCATTTTAAAATAATTACGATTTAGGCTTGAACAAATGCGGAATAAACCTAGCGGTTAATTTGTCAAGCACAAAACCTAAAAAAACTAGGCTCACCTATGTGCACCAACAACTTATGCTAATCAAGATAAGCAACTATGTGATAGCAAGATATATGACAAGAAACAATATGGCT
Organism: Triticum monococcum; assembly: GCA_034509565.1. NCBI lineage: Eukaryota > Viridiplantae > Streptophyta > Magnoliopsida > Poales > Poaceae > Triticum > Triticum monococcum. Next base: position 67,428,941 of record CM067843.1, on the reverse strand, counting down.
ATCACAAAGTAAAGTGCATAAGTAAAGAGCTCGGGTAAGAGATAACCGAGGCACGCGGAGACGACGATGTATCCCGAAGTTCACACCCTTGCGGATGCTAATCTCCGTTTGGAGCGGTGTGGAGGCACAATGCTCCCCAAGAAGCCACTAGGGCCACCGTAATCTCCTCACGCCCTCGCACAATGCAAGATGCCGTGATTCCACGAAGGGACCCTTGAGGGCGGTCACCGAACCCGTACAAATGGCAACCCTTGGGGGCGGTCACCGAAACCGTACACTTTGGCAACCCTTGGGGGCGGTCACCGTTACCTGTCAAATTGCTCGGGGCGATCTCCACAACCTAATTGGAGACCCCAACGCTTGCCCGGAGCTTTACACCACAATGATTGAGCTCCAAAGACCACCAACCATCTAGGGTGCCCAAGCACCCAAGAGGAACAAGCTCAAGGGTACCAAGCACCTAAGAGTAATAAGCTTCCCAACTTGTAACTTCCACGTATCACCGTGGAGAACTCAAACCGATGCACAAATGCAATGGCAAGGGCACACGGAGTGCCCAAGTCCTTCTCACTCAAATCCCACCGGAGCAACTAATGCTAGGGAGGAAAATTAGAGGAAGAACAAGAAGGAGAACACTAAGGACTCCAAGATCTAGATCCAAGGGGTTCCCCTCACATAGAGGAGAAAGTGATTGGTGGAAATGTGGATCTAGATCTCCTCTCTCTTTTCCCTCAAAAACTAGCAAGAATCCATGGAGGGATTGAGAGTTAGCAAGCTCAAAGAAGGTCAACAATGGGGGCAAAAACGAGCTCAAGAGATAGGGAACCATTGGGGAAGAAGACCCCCTTAAATAGGTCCCCATGAATCTGCCCGTTATGTACAGAATAACATAGGAGCGGTACAACCTCTATGAGCACCGGTACAACCGGTAACAGGCAATAAGCGGTACAACCGGCCCACAACCGCCCAACAACCGCACCACAACAGAGACCAGTCCGGTGGTAGAGCGGTACATGACCGGTACAACCTCCGGACCAATTCTGGAGCGGTTGTACCGGTCAAGCGGTACAACCTCTCCATGGGGCGGTACAACCTCTCTGTGTGAAACAGGCAATATCAAAACAACCACAACTTTCGCATACGAGCTCCGAATTCAACGAAACCAAGTTTGTTGGAAAGCTAATGACAAGGGCTAACACAATCTTGAGAGAAATATCAATAAGAAGCAAATGAGAAAGGGACCATAATAAAATGGTGAGAACCCTTCCTCGGAAAAGACCGGTAAAACCTCCAACACCGAAAACATCATAGAAGATGCATGCGAACTCCGTTTTTGATGAACTCAAGCTTGTCATCAAGATGACCATAAGCTCTAAGACTCACAAATGGAACCAAACAAGAACCAAGAAATATGATGCAAGGATGCAATGGTTTGAGCTCTCGACGAATGATACGATCAAGCTACTCCCTAGAGAGCCCCCCTTGATAGTACAGCAATCGATCCTACAACCCGGTCTCCCAACTACCACTATGAGACCGGTAAAATAGAAAACCTATCAAGTTTTCCTTGCACATAGTCCACTTGAGCTAGATGATGACGATCTTGACTTCCTCAAGTTGGACCACCTTTCTTGATTGTGTTGGCTCGATGAAGACTAGTTGATTGCTCCCCCATACTCCACTATGGGTGAGCCACTCTTTGGCACATCTTCACAATTCCATTGACACCACAATGGACAGCAAGCTTCAAGCTTGATTGCTCCCCCATACTCCATTATGGGTGAGCCACTCTTCGAGTTGCTCCACTTGAACTTGCACACTGCAAACTTGATGACGATCACCACTTGATGTCATCCTCCATGGGTTGTATGAGATCTTCCTCTTGACGCAAGACCATGGAAACATACCTAACCCCACAAAGAACTCTCATGTATACCATGGGTTAGTACACAAAGTGTAATGGACAATGCTTACCATACCATAGGATCACTTGATCCCTCTCGGTACTTCTTCTACGCTTTGTGAGTTGATCAACTTGATTCACTCTTGACTTAGTCTTGATCAACATTGAATCATTCCAACTCTCTTCATTTGGATGATGTCTTGAAGGTAAACATGAATGATCATACAATCTTCTTGTTCAAGACATGCTTGCAATAAGCTCAACTCACACATGCATGACCAATCTTCGGATAACCTTGAAAAGAACTTTGGCCATCTCAACTCACACATGACCAATCTTTGGATAATTCCTTGAAAAGAACTTTGCCCATCTCATAAACTACTTGAAACCAACACATGGACTTCAAGACAATCCTATGGACAAATTCTTCAAATATAACTCAAGGCAACCGTTAGTCCATAGAGATTGTCATCAATTACCAAAACCACACATGGGGGCACCGCATGTTCTTTCAGATTCGTCGCTGTCGTCATCATCAACCATCCTCCATCACCAATTTCATGATGCTCAACGCCGTGCGTGAGTAATTCCATCGTAGGCTTGCTGGATGGTGATGGGTTGGATGAGATTTATCATGTAATCGAGTTAGTTTTGTTAGGGTTTGATCCCTAGTATCCACTATGTTCTGAGATTGATGTTGCTATGACTTTGCTATGCTTAATGCTTGTCACTAGGGCCCGAGTGCCATGATTTCAGATCTGAACCTATTATGTTTTCATCAATATATGAGAGTTCTTGATCCTATCTTGCAAGTCTATAGTCACCTATTATGTGTTATGATCCGTTAACCCCGAAGTGACAATAATCGGGATACTTACCGGTGATGACCGTAGTTTGAGGAGTTCATGTATTCACTATGTGCTAATGCTTTGTTCTGGTTCTCTATTAAAAGGAGGCCTTAATATCCCTTAGTTTCCATTAGGACCCCGCTGCCACGGGAGGGTAGGACAAAAGATGTCATGCAAGTTCTTTTCCATAAGCATGTATGACTATATTCGGAATACATGCCTACATTACATTGACGAATTGGAGCTAGTTCTGTGTCACCCTATGTTATGACTGTTACATGATGAACCACATCCGACATAATTATCCATCATTGATCCAATGCCTACGAGTTTTCCATATATTGGTTTATGCTTATTTACTTTCCCGTTGCTATTGTTACAATCACTACAAAATACCAAAAACATTACTTTGCTTTCGTTACTCTTTTGTTACTGTTACCATCACTATCATATTACTTGCTACTAAACACTTTGCTGCAGATACTAAGTTTCCAGGTGTGGTTGAATTGACAACTCAGCTGCTAATACTTGAGAATATTCTTTGGCTTCCCTTGTGTCGAATCAATAAATTTGGGTTGAATACTCTACCATCAAAAGCTGTTACGATCCCCTATACTTGTGGGTCATCAGCCCCCACCTCTTTTTATATAGCGCGGGTCACAGGGGACCACCAACCATGGTTTGGTTGGGCGCCCCCGATCAGGGCGCGAGTCAAGGGCCCGTTCGACCCGTTGGGTTCGAACGGGGTAGAGATCAACCTAACATCCCCCCCCTTGATCTCAACTTTACTTTTAGCTTTATACTTTCTATTTTATTTGTTTCATCACATATTGGTACATAGAGCATGTTTCATCGTCACAGCTTATTTGCCGTTAGAATCATACAGCTACAACATACATTATGATCAGAAGCAAATTCTGTTCCTTTTGGGCCTATCCAGAAATCATAAGGCTTTCCCTTAAACCCATGCCGGCTAAGTGTTCCTTGAACACATTGGGTGGTAAGCCTTTCGTTAGCGGACCCACAAGCATATCCTTTGTCCTTATATGCTCGAGACTTATAGTTTGATCCTGGATTTTATCTTTCACAACATAATACCTTATCTCTATTGTTTTGGCGGCATTACTGGACTTGTTGTTGTGAGCATAGAATACTACGGGTTGGTTGTCGCAGTACATCTTTAGTGGTTTGTGAATACAATCTACCACTTTCAAGTCGGGTACAAATTTCTTTAGCCATATCGCCTGCCCCGTGGCTTCGAAGCATGCTATGAATTCTGCATGCATCGTGGATGATGCAACTATCGACTGTTTGGAGCTTTTCCACGAAATAGCTCCCCCGGCGAGAGTGTAGACGTATCCTGATGTGGATTTTCTATCATCTCTGTCCCCCTGATACGTCTCCAACGTATCTATAATTTTTTATTGTTCCATGCTATTATATTATCAACTTTGGATGCTTATGGGCTTTATTATGCACTTTAATATCATTTTTGGGACTAACCTATTAACCCAGAGCCCAGTGCCAGTTTCTGTTTTTACCTTGTTTTAGGGTTTCGAAGAAAAGGAAAATCAAACGGAGTCCAATTGACCTGAAACTTCACGGAACTCATTTTTTGAAGGAAAGAAGCCCAGAAGACATGAAGTGCACGTAAGGGAAGCTTCGAGGAGGCCACAAGGTAGGGGGGCACGCCCACCCCCTAGGGCACGCCCTCCACCCTCGTGGGGCCCCTGACGTACTTCTTCCGCCTATATATCTCCATATACCCTAAAAACATCCAGGAGGACAATAGATCGGGAGTTCCGCCGCCAGAAGCCTCCGTAGCCACCAAAAGCCAATCTAGACCCGTTCCGACACCTTGCCGAAGGGGGAATCCCTCTCCGATGACCATCTTCATCATTCCGGTGCTCTCCATGACGAGGATGGAGTAGCTCTCCCTCGGGCTGAGGGTATGTACCAGTAGCTATGTGTTTGATCTCTCTCTCTCTCTCTCTCTCGTGTTCTTGAGGTGATATGATCTTGATGTATCGCGAGCTTTGCTATTATATTTGGATCCTATGATGTTTTCTCCCCCCTCTACTCTCTTGTAATGGATTGAGTTTTCCCTTTGAAGTTATCTTATCAGATTGAGTCTTTATAGATTTGAGAACACTTGATGTATGTCTTGCCGTGCGTATCTGTGGTGACAATGGGATACCACGTGATTCACTTGATGTATGTTTTGGTGATCAACTTGCGGGTTCCACCCATGAACCTATGCATAGGAGTTGGCACATGTTTTCGTCGTGATTCTCCGATAGAAACTTTGGGGCACTCTTTGAGGTCCTTTGTGTTGGTTGAATAGATGAATCTGAGATTATGTGATGCATATCGTATAACCATACCCACGGCTACTTGAGGTGACAATGGAGTATCTAGGTGACATTAGGGTTTTGGTTGATTTGTGTCTTAAGGTGTTATTCTAGTACGAACTCTAGGGCTGTTTGTGACACTTATAGGAATAGCCCAACGGATTGATTGGAAAGAATAACTTTGAGGTGGTTTTGTACCCTACCATAATCTCTTCATTCTTTCTCCTCTATTAGTGACTTTGGAGTGACTCTTTGTTGCATGTTGAGGGATAGTTATGTGATCCAATTATGTTATTATTGTTGAGGGAACTTGCACTAGCGAAAGTATGAACCCTAGGCCTTGTTTCAACACATTGCAATACCGTTTACGCTCACTTTTACCATTAGTTACCTTGCTGTTTTTTTTATATTTTCAGATTACAAAAACTATTATCTACTATCCATATACCACTTGTATCACCATCTCTTCGCCGAACTAGTGCACCTATACAATTTACCATTGTATTGGGTGTGTTGGGGACACAAGAGACTCTTTGTTATTTGGTTGCAGGGTTGCTTGAGATAGACCATCTTCATCCTACGCCTCCTACGGATTGATAAACCTTAGGTCATCCACTTGAGGGAAATTTGCTACTGTCCTACAAACCTCTACACTTGGAGGCCCAACAACATCTACAAGAAGAAGGTTGTGTAGTAGACATCAAGCTCTTTTCTGGCGCCGTTGCCGGGGAGGTGAGTGCTTGAAGGTATATCTTTAGATCTTGCAATCGAATCTTTTTTTTCTTGTTTTACCACTAGTTTAGTTTATAAAAGAAAACTATAAAAAAATGGAATTGAGTTTGTCTCATACGCTTCACCTTTTTAATATCTTTCGTGAGTATGATGGAAAGGATAATTGTGCTCAAGTGCTAGAATAAGAAATTTATAAAATGTCTGGCACTAAATATTTGAATGATGGGCATGATTGCAATGTTGTTAGTATGAATTCCTTGAATATCCATGATGCTAATGATATGCAAAGCCACAAGCTTGGGGAAGCTATGTTTGATGAAGATGATATTTTTTGTCCCCCAAGTTTTGATGAGCAAATTTATTATGATGAAAGCATGCCTCCTATTTATGATGATTATATTGATGAAAGTGGATTTGAAGAGGTCATGACTTTAATTTGTGATGAATCCACTATTCCGGAAGAGGTTCCAATTGATTATGAGAACAAAGTTGCTATCTATGATGATTATTGTGATGACTTGTATGCTATAAAGAATAATTATATCCATGAAACTTGTCATCATGATTTTAGTTTTCAATTGGATTATGCCTCACATGATAATTATTTTGTTGAGTTTGCTCCCACTATTATTCATGAGAAGAATTTTGCTTATGTGGAGAGTAATAAAATTTCCATGCTTGTAGATCATGAAATGAATGCTTTATGTGATATTTATATTGTTGAATTCATTCATGATGCTACTGAAAATTATTATGAGGGAGGAATATATGCTTGTAGGAATTGCAATAATATCAAGTTTCCTCTCTATGTGCTTAAAATTTTGAAGTTATGCTTGTTTTACTTTCCTATGCAAGTTGATTCTTGTTCCCACAAGTTGTTTGCTCACAAAATACCTATGCATAGGAAGTGTGTTAGACTTAAATGTGCTAGTCATATTCTTCATGATGCTCTCTTTATGTTACAATTCTTATCTTTTATGTGAGCATAATTGAAATCATCATGCCTAGCTAGGGGCGTTAAACGATCGCGCTTGTTGGGAGGCAACCCAACTTTATTTTTGTTCCTTGATTTTTGCTCCTGTTTAGTAATAAATAATTCATCTAGTCTTTTTTTATATGTCGTTTTATGATTTTAATTAGTGTTTGTGCCAAGTAGAACCTTTTGGAAGACTTGGGGAAAGTCTTGTTGATCATGCTATAAAAAACAGAAACTTTAGCGCTCACAAGAATTGCTGCCATTTTTAGTTGGAAAGTGATATTCAGTTAATTCTTTTTGCAGATGATTAATAGATAAATTCCTCAGGTCCAGAAATTTATTTTATAATTTTATGAGTTACAGAAGTATACGCTTGATCCATATTACTACAGACTGTTCTGTTTTGGACAGATTCTGTTCTTCGTGTGTTGTTTGCTTATTTTGATGAACCTATGGCTAGTAAAATAGTTTATAAACCATAGAGAAGTTGAAATAGAGTAGGTTTAACACCAATATAAATAAAAAATGAGTTCATTATAGTACCTTGAAGTGGTGATTTATTTTCTTATACTAACGGAGCTTACGAGTTTTCTGTTAAGTTTTGTGTTGTGAAGTTTTCAAGTTTTGGGTAAAGATTCGATGGACTATGGAATAAGGAGTGGCAAGAGCCTAAGCTTGGGGATGCCCAAGGCACCCCAAGGCAATATTCAAGGATAGCCAAGATCCTAAGCTTGGGGATGCCCCGGAAGGCATCCCCTCTTTCGTCTTCGTTCATCGGTAACTTTACTTGGAGCTATATTTTTATTCACCACATGATATGTGTTTTGCTTGGAGCGTCAATTTATTTTGTTAGGATTTGCTTGCTTTTATTTATAACAATGTTTTGCATCTTTTATTTCAATAAAAGTGGCATTGATAGCCTTTACTATGCCTATTTTAGAAGTCCACATGTTGCTGTTTGAAAACAGAAAGTTTACCGCTGTTGCAATAATTCCCTAGAAAAGTCAGAATGTGATAAAATGTTGAAACCTTTTGCATATTAAGCTCTGATAAATTTACTACAGTGGGAATTTTCTTTCATAATTTTTGGAGTTAGGTAAGTATGGATCTAGCTGCATTCTTTACAGACTGTCCTGTTTAGGCAGATTGCTGTTGTGCTTGCATTGTTTGCATATGTTTGCTTCTTTAATGATTCTATTTGAGGATAGGACTATTAAATATGCAGAGGCATTTAGTATGCAATGTTGAATAATAATTTTAGTGATTTGCTACAGTAGAGTATGATAAGGTTTTGGCAATGGTTTATACTAACTTATCTCACGAGTCCTTGTTGAGTTTTGTGTGGATGAAGCTTTTGAGATTTAGGGAGACCGTGATATGAGAGGAATTAAGGAGACAAAAAAGCTCAAGCTTGGGGATGCCCAAGGCACCCCAAGATAATATTTCAAGAAGTATCGAGCGTCTAAGCTTGGGGATGCCCCGTTGGCATCCCACCTTTCTTCTTCAACAACTATCGGTCAGTATCAGTTGATCCTAAGTTTTTGCTTCTTCACGTGATGTTTGCTTAGATGTCATTTTCTTTTGCTTTGCTTGCTGTTTGAATAAAATACCAAGATCTGAAATTCTTAAATGTTAGAGAGTCTTCACATAGTTGCATAATTATTCGACTACTCATTGATCTTCACTTATATGTTTCGGAGTAGTTTGCCGTTGCTCTAGTGCTTCACTTATATCTTTCGGAGTAGTTTGTCGTTTGCTCTGGTGCTTCACTTATATCTTTTAGAGCATGGTGGTAGTTTTATTTTGAAATAGATGAAATCTCATGCTTCACTTATATTATTTTGAGAGTCCTAAACAGCATGGTAATTTGCTTTGGTTATGAATTTAGTCCTAATATGATGGGCATCCAGGAGGGATACAATAAAAACTTTCATATAGAGTGCATTGAATACTATGAGAAGTTTGATACTTGATGATTGTTTTGAGATATGAGGATGGTAATATTAGAGTCATGCCAGTTGAGTAGTTGTGAATTTGAGAAATACTTGTGTTGAAGTTTGTGATTCCCGTAGCATGCACGTATGGTGAACCGTTATGTGATGAAGTCGGAGCATGATTTATTTATTGATTGTCCTCCTTATGAGTGGTGGTCGGGGACGAGCGATGGTCTTTTCCTACCAATCTATCCCCCTAGGAGCATGCGCGTAGTACTTTGTTTCGATAACTAATAGATTTTTGTAATAAGTATGTGAGTTCTTTATGACTAATGTTGAGTCCATGGATTATACGCACTGTCACCCTTCCACCATTGCTAGCCTCTCTAGTACCGCGCAACTTTCGCCGGTACCATAAACCCACCATATACCTTCCTCAAAACAGCCACCATACCTACCTATTATGGCATTTCCATAGCCATTCCGAGATATATTGCCATGCAACTTTCCACCGTTCCGTTATTATGACACGCTTCATCATTGTCATATTGCTTTGCATGATCATGTAGTTGACATCGTATTTGTGGCAAGGCCACCGTTCATAATTCTTTCATACATGTCATTCGTGCATCATTGCACATCCCGGTACACCGCCGGAGGCATTCATATAGAGTCATATCTTGTTCTAAGTATCGAGTTGTAAGAAAATAAAAGTGTGATGATCATCATTATTAGAGCATTGTCCCAGTGAGGAAATGATGATGGAGACTATGATTCCCCCACAAGTCGGGATGAGACTTCGGACGAAAATAAATAAATAAAAGAGGCCAAAGAAGCCCAAATAAAAAAGATAAAAGAGGCCATAAAAAAGAGAAAAGGTCCAAATAAAAAATAAAATAAAAAAATGAGAGAAAAAGAGAGAAGGGGCAATGCTACTATCCTTTTACCACACTTGTGCTTCAAAGTAGCACCATGATCTTCATGATAGAGAGTCTCCTATGTTGTCACTTTCATATACTGGTGGGAATCTTTCATTATAGAACTTGGCTTGTATATTCCAATGATGGGCTTTCTCAAAATGCCCCAAGTCTTCGTGAGCAAGCAAGTTGGATGCACACCCACTTAGTTTGTTTTTGAGCTTTCATACACTTATAGCTCTAGTGCAACTGTTGCATGGCAATCTCTACTCACTCACATTGATATCTATTGATGGGCATCTCCATGGCTCGTTGATACGCCTAGTTGATGTGAGACTATCTTCTCCTTTTTGTCTTCTCCACAACCACCATTCTATTCCACCTATAGTGTTATGTCCATGGCCCACGCTCATGTATTGCGTGAAGATTGAAAAAGTTAGAGAACATCAAAAGTATGAAACAATTGCTTGGCTTGTCAACGGGGTTGTGCATGATTTAAATATTTTGTGTGGTGAAGATGGAGCATAGCCAGACTATATGATTTTGTAGGGATAGCTTTCTTTGGCAATGTTATTTTGAGATGACATGATTACTTAGTTAGTATGCTTGAAGTATTTTTTATGTCAATATTAAACTTTTGTCTTGAATCTTATGGATCTGAATATTCTTGCCACAATAAAGAGAACTACAAGGATAAATATGTTAGGTAGCATTCCACATCAAAAATTCTGTTTTTATCATTTACCTACTCGAGGACGAGCAGGAATTAAGCTTGGGAATGCTGATATGTCTCCAACGTATCTATAATTTTTTATTGTTCCATGCTATTATATTATCAACTTTGGATGTTTATGGGCTTTATTATACACTTTTATATCATTTTTGGGACTAACCTATTAACCCAGAGCCCAGTGCCAGTTTCTGTTTTTACCTTGTTTTAGGGTTTCAAAGAAAAGGAAAATCAAACGGAGTCCAATTGACCTGAAACTTCACGGAACTCATTTTTGGAAGGAAAGAAGCCCAGAAGACTTGAAGTGCACGTAAGCGAAGCTTCGAAGAGGCCACAAGGTAGGGGGCGCGCCCACCCCCCTTGGGCGCGCCCTCCACCCTCGCGGGCCCCTCGTGGCCCTCCTGACGTACGTCTTCCGCCTATATATCTCCATATACCCTAAAAACATCGAGGAGGACAATAGATTGGGAGTTCCGCCGCCAGAAGCCTCCGTAGCCACCGAAAGCCAATCTAGACCCGTTCCGGCACCCTGCCGGAGGGGGAATCCCTCTCCGGTGGCCATCTTCATCATCCCGGTGCTATCCATGACTAGGAGGGAGTAGTTATCCCTCGGGGCTGAGGGTATGTACCAGTAGCTATGTGTTTGATCTCTCTCTCTCTCTCTCTCGTGTTCTTGAGTGTATACGATCTTGATGTATCGCGAGCTTTGCTATTATATTTGGATCCTATGATGTTTTATCCCCCCTCTACTCTCTTGTAATGGATTGAGTTTTCCCTTTGAAGTTATCTTATCAGATTGAGTCTTTATAGATTTGAGAACACTTGATGTATGTCTTGCCGTGCGTATCTGTGGTGACAATGGGATACCACGTGATTCACTTGATGTATGTTTTGGTGATCAACTTGCGGGTTCCGCCCATGAACCTATGCATAGGGGTTGGCACACGTTTTCGTCGTGATTCTCCGGTAGAAACGTTGGGGCACTCTTTGAGGTCCTTTGTGTTGGTTGAATAGATGAATCTGAGATTGTGTGATGCATATCGTATAACCATACCCACGGATACTTGAGGTGACAATGGAGTATCTAGGTGACATTAGGGTTTTGGTTGATTTGTGTCTTAAGGTGTTATTCTAGTATGAACTGTAGGGCTGGTTGTGACACTTATAGGAATAGCCCAACGGATTGATTGGAAATAATAACATTGAGGTGGTTTCGTACCCTACCATAATCTCTTCTTTCGTTCTCCGCTATTAGTGACTTTGGAGTGACTCTTTGTTGCATTTTGAGGGATAGTTATGTGATCCAATTATGTTATTATTGTTGAGGGAACTTGCACTGGCGAAAGTATGAACCCTAGGCCTTGTTTCAACACATTGCAATGCCGTTTACGCTCACTTTTACCATTAGTTACCTTGCCGTTTTTATATTTTCAGATTATAAAAACTATTATCTACTATCCATATACCACTTGTATCACCATCTCTTCGCCGAACTAGTGCACCTATACAATTTACCATTGTATTGGGTGTGTTGGGGACACAAGAGACTCTTTGTTATCTGGTTGCAGGGTTGCTTGAGAGAGACCATCTTCATCCTACGCCTCCTACGGATTGATAAACCTTAGGTCATCCACTTGAGGGAAATTTGCTACTGTCCTACAAACCTCTGCACTTGGAGGTCCAACAACGTCTAGAAGAAGAAGGTTGTGTAGTAGACATCACCCCTGCAAAATCTGTGTCTGAATACCCTTTTATCTCTAGGGAATCACTTCTCCTGTATATTAGCATGTAGTCCTTCGTGCCTTGCGCATAATGCAATGCTTTCTTTACCATCTTCCAGTGCTCCATGCCTGGATTCTCTTGATATCTACCGAGTACCCCGATGATAAAAGCTAAGTCAGGGCGAGTGCACACTTGTGCATACTGTAAGCTGCAACTGCGAAGCATATGGTACTGCTTTCATTTGATCGATCTCGTACTGGTTCTTGGAACATTGAAATTTCCCAAAACTATCGCCCTTGACTATAGGAGCAGGTGTGGCTTTACTCGCATGCATATTATACTTTTGAAGAACCTTTTCTAAATATGTTTCTGCGATAGTCCTAAGACTCCATTGTTCCTATCTCGGTGAATTTCTATGCCCAAAAATATATGATGCTTCACGAAGATCTGTTATGTCAAAATTTGAGGATAAGTATTTCTTTGTGTCTTGTAGTAGACTAACATCACCGCTAGCAAGTAGGATATCATCCACATACAAGATTAGGAAAATATATTTCCCATTTTTAAACTTTGCATAAATGCAATTATCCTCAATGTTTTCTTGAAATCCAAAACTTTTAATCGTTTGATTAAACTTTAGATACCACTGCCGAGAGGCTTGTCTTAATCCATAAATGAATTTCTTCAGGCGGCATCCCATATTTTCCTTGCCTTCCATGATAAAACCCTTGGGTTGTTTCATGTAGACCTTTTCTTTTAAATCACCATTCAAAAATGACGTCTTAACATCCATTTGATGTAACTCTAAATCAAAATGTGCAACTAATGCCATTATGATTCTGAAGGAATCCTTACATGAGACTGGAGAAAATGTCTCATTGTAATCTATCCCTTCTCTTTGTGTAAATCCTTTTGCCACGAGACGTGCTTTATACTTTTCTATATTCCCTTTGGAGTCATACTTAATTTTGTAGACCCATTTACAACTTACTGTTTTGGCTCCTTTAGGAATTTCCTCTAAGTCCCAAACATCTTTGGAACTCATCGATTTCATCTCGTCTTCCATTGCCTTCATCCACTGTGATGAATGAGAGCTTCTCATGGCTTCTTCATATGAGGTGGGATCTGTTGGGGAACGTTGCAGAAAACAAAAAAATTTCCTACTCGTTTCACCAAGATCATCTAGGAGTTCATCTAGCAACGAGTCACGAGATGCATCTACATACATTAGTAGATCGCGTGCGGAAGCGTTCAACGAACGGGGATGATGTAGTTGTACACAACGTGATCCAAATCACCGATGACCAGCGCCGAACGGACGACACCTCCGCGTTCAACACACGTACGGGACGGGAGACGTCTCCTCCTTCTTGATCCAGCAAGGGGGAAGGAGAGGTTGACGAAGATCCAGCAGCACGACGGCGTGGTGGTGGATGCAGGGCGTCGCAGCAGCAGGGCTTCGCCTATACTACGAGGAAGAGAGACGTAACGGGGAGAGAGGGAGGCGCCAGGGGCTGGTGTATGAAGTCCCTCCTCTCCCCCACTATATATAGGGGTGCCATGGGGGGGGGGGCGCCGGCCCTAGTAGATGGAATCTACTAGGGGGGCGGCGGCCTAGGGTGGGGCTTGCTCCCCAAGGCAAGGGGGCGCCCCACCTAGGGTTTCCCCTTAGCCCTAGCCGCATGGGCCCCCTAGGGGCTGGCGCCCCAGCCCACTATGGGCTGGGTTCCCTCCTATTTCAGCCCATGGGGCCCTCCGGGATAGGTGGCCCCACCCGGTGGACCCCCGGTACCCTTCCGGTGGTCCCGGTACAATACCGGTGACCCCGAAACTTGCCCCGATGGCCGAAACAGCACTTCCTATATATAATTCTTTACCTCCGGACCATTCCGGAACTCCTTGTGATGTCCGGGATCTCATCCGGGACCCCGAACAACATTCGGGTTACTGCATATACATATCCCTACAACCCTAGCGTCATCGAACCTTAAGTGTGTAGACCCTACGGGTTCGGGAGACATGTAGACATGACCGAGACGACTCTCCGGTCAATAACCAACAGCGGGATCTGGATACCCATGTTGGCTCCCACATGCTCCACGATGATCTCATCGGATGAACCACGAAGTCGAGGATTCAAGAAACCCCGTATACAATTCCCTTTGTCAATCGGTATGTTACTTGCCCGAGATTCGATCGTCGGTATCCCAATACCTCGTTCAATCTCGTTACCGGCAAGTCACTTTACTCGTACCGTAATGCATGATCCCGTGACCAGACACTTGGTCACTTTGAGCTCATTATGATGATGCATTACCGAGTGGGCCTAGTGATACCTCTCCGTCATACGGAGTGACAAATCCCTGTCTTGATCCGTGTCAACCCAACAGATACTTTCGGAGATACCCGTAGTCTACCTTTATGGTCACCCATTTACGTTGTGACGTTTGGTATACCCAAAGCACTCCTACGGTATCCGGGAGTTACACGATCTCATGGTCTAAGGAAAAGATACTTGACATTGGAAAAACTCTAGCAAACGAACTATACGATCTTTATGCTATGTTTAGGATTGGGTCTTATCCATCACATCATTCTCCTAATGATGTGATCTCGTTATCAATGACATCCAATGTCCATAGTCAGGAAACCATGACTATCTGTCGATCAACGAGCTAGTCAACTAGAGGCTTACTAGGGACATGTTGGTGTCTGTTATTCACACATGTATTACGATTTCCGGATAACACAATTATAGGATGAATAAAGACAATTATCATGAACAAGGAAATATAATAATAATGCTTTTATTATTGCCTCTAGGGCATATTTCCAACAGTCTCCCACTTGCACTAGAGTCAGTAATCTAGTTACATTGTGATGAATCGAACACCCATGGAATTCTGGTGTTGATCATGTTTTGCCCTAGGGAGAGGTTTAGTCAACGGATCTGCTACATTCAGGTCCATATGTACTTTATAAATATCTATGTCTCCATATTGAACATTTTCACGAATGGAGTTGAAGCGACGCTTGATGTGCCTTGTCTTGTGAAACCTGGGCTCCTTTGCAAGTGCAATAGCTCCAGTGTTGTCACAGAAGAGCTTGATCGGCCCCGACGCATTGGGTATGACTCCTAGGTCGGTGATGAACTCCTTCACCCAGATTGCTTCATGTGCTGCCTCCGAGGCTGCCATGTACTCCGCTTCACATGTAGATCCCGCCACGACGCTCTGCTTGCAACTGCACCAGCTTACTGCCCCACCATTCAAAATATACATGTATCCGGTCTGTGACTTAGAGTCATCCAGATCTGTGTCGAAGCTAGCGTCGACGTAACCCTTTACGACGAGCTCTTCGTCACCTCCATAAACAAGAAACATTTCCTTAGTCCTTTTCAGGTACTTCAGGATATTCTTGACCGCTGTCCAGTGTTCCTTGCCGGGATTACTTTGGTACCTTCCTACCAAACTTACGGCAAGGTTTACATCAGGTCTGGTACACAACATGGCATACATAATAGAACCTATGGCTAAGGCATAGGGGATGACACTCATCTCTTCTATATCTTCTGCCGTGGTCGGACATTGAGCTGAGCTCAATTTCATACCTTGTAACACAGGCAAGAACCCCTTCTTAGATTGATCCATATTGAACTTCTTCAATATCTTATCAAGGTATGTGCTTTGTGAAAGACCTATGAGGCGTCTTGATCTATCTCTATAGATCTTGATGCCTAATATATAAGCAGCTTCTCCAAGGTCCTTCATTGAAAAACTCTTATTCAAGTAGGCCTTGATGCTGTCCAAGAGTTCTATATCATTTCCCATCAAAAGTATGTAATCTACATATAATATGAGAAATGCTACAGAGCTCCCACTCACTTTCTTGTAAACGCAGGCTTCTCCATAAGTCTGTGTAAACCCAAACGCTTTGATCATCTCATCAAAGCGAATGTTCCAACTCCGAGATGCTTGCACCAGCCCATAAATCGAGCGTTGGAGCTTGCACACCTTGTCAGCATTCTTAGGATCGACAAAACCTTCTGGCTGCATCATATACAATTCTTCCTTAAGGAAACCATTAAGGAATGCCATTTTGACGTTCATTTGCCATATCTCATAATCGTAGAATGCGGCAATTGCTAACATGATTCGGACGGACTTTAGCTTCGCTACCGGTGAGAAAGTCTCATCGTAGTCAACCCCTTGAACTTGTCGATAACCCTTAGTGACAAGCCGAGCTTTATAGATGGTCACATTACCATCCGCGTCTGTCTTCTTCTTAAAGATCCATTTATTTTCTATGGCTCGCCGTTCAACGGGCAAGTCAGTCAAAGTCCATACTTCGTTTTCATACATGGATCCTATCTCGGATTTCATGGCTTCTAGCCATTTGTCGGAATCCGGGCCCGCCATCGCTTCTTCATAGTTCGAAGGTTCACCGTTGTCTAACAACATGATTTCCAAGACAGGGTTGCCGTACCACTCTGGTGCGGAACGTGTCCTTGTGGACCTTCGAATTTCAGTAGGAGCTAGATCAGAAGTATCTTGATCATTATCATTAACTTCCTCTGTAGTCGGTGCTGGCGCCTCAGGAACATTTTCTTGAGTTGCGCCATTTTCCGGTTCAAGAGGCAATACTTCATCTAGTTCTACTTTCCTCCCACTTACTTCTTTCGAGAGAAACTCCTTCTCTAGAAAGGATCCATTCTTGGCAACAAAGACCTTGCCTTCGGATCTGAGGTAGAAGGTATACCCAATAGTTTCTTTAGGGTATCCTATGAAGACGCATTTTTCCGACTTGGGTTCGAGCTTTTCAGGTTGAAGTTTCTTGACATAAGCTTCGCATCCCCAAACTTTTAGAAACGACAGCTTAGGTTTCTTCCCAAACCATAATTCATACGGTGTCGTCTCAACGGATTTCGACGGAGCCCTATTTAAAGTGAATGCGGCAGTCTCTAAAGCATAGCCCCAAAAAGATAGCGGTAAATCGGTAAGAGACATCATAGACCGCACCATATCTAATAGAGTGCGATTACGACGTTCGGACACACCGTTACGCTGAGGTGTTCCAGGCGGCGTTAGTTGTGAAACTATTCCACATTTTCTTAAGTGTGTGCCAAATTCGTGACTCAAGTATTCTCCTCCACGATCTGATCGTAGAAACTTGATTTTCCTGTCACGTTGATTCTCAACCTCACTCTGAAATTCCTTAAACTTTTCAAAGGTTTTAGACTTGTGTTTCATTAAGTAGACATACCCATATCTACTCAAGTCATCAGTGAGAGTGAGAACATAACGATAGCCACCGCGAGCCTCAACACTCATTGGACCGCACACATCAGTATGTATGATTTCCAGTAAGTTGGTTGCTCGCTCCATTGTTCCTGAGAACGGAGTCTTGGTCATTTTACCCATGAGGCATGGTTCGCACGTGTCAAATGATTCATAATCAAGAGACTCTAAAAGTCCATCTGCATGGAGCTTCTTCATGCGTTTGACACCTATATGACCAAGGCGGCAGTGCCACAAGTATGTGGGACTATCATTATCAACCTTACATCTTTTGGTATTCACACTAAGAACATGTGTAGCATTACGCTCGAGATTCATTAAGAATAAACCATTCACCATAGGAGCATGACCATAAAACATATCTCTCATATAAATAGAACAACCATTATTCTCGGATTTAAATGAGTAGCCGTCTCGAATTAAACGAGATCCCGATACAATGTTCATGCTCAAAGCTGGCACTAAATAACAATTATTGAGGTTTAAAACTAATCCCGTAGGTAAATGAAGAGGTAGCGTGCCGACGGCGATCACATCGACCTTGGAACCATTCCCGACGCGCATCGTCACCTCGTCCTTCGCCAGTCTCCGTTTATTCCGCAGCTCCTGCTTTGAGTTACAAATGTGAGCAACTGCACCGGTATCAAATACCCAAGAGCTACTACGAGTACTGGTTAGGTACACATCAATTACATGTATATCACATATACCTTTTGTTTTGCCGGCCTTCTTGTCCGCTAAGTATTTGGGGCAATTCCGCTTCCAGTGACCACTTCCCTTGCAATAAAAACACTCAGTCTCGGGCTTGGGTCCATTCTTTGGCTTCTTCCCGGCAGCTTGCTTTCCGGGCGCGGCAACTTCCTTGCCGTCCTTCTTGAAGGCTTTCTTACCCTTGCCCTTCTCGAACTTAGTGGTTTTATTGACCATCAACACCTGATGTTCCTTCTTGACTTCTACCTCTGCTGATTTCAGCATAGCAAATACTTCAGGAATGGTCTTTTCCATCCCCTGCATATTGAAGTTCATCACAAAGCTCTTGTAGCTCGGTGGAAGCGACTGGAGGATTCTGTCAATGACTGCATCATCCGGGAGATTAACTCCCAGCTGAGTCAAGCGGTTATGCAATCCAGACATCGTGAGTATGTGCTCACTGACAGAACTGTTTTCCTCCATCTTACAGCTAAAGAACTTGTCGGAGACCTCATATCTCTCGACCCGGGCATGAGCTTGGAAAACCATTTTCAGCTCTTCGAACATCTCATATGCTCCATGTCTCTCAAAACGCTTTTGGAGCCCCGGTTCTAAACTGTAAAGCATGCCGCACTGAACGAGGGAGTAGTCATCGGTGCGTGCCTGCCAAGCGTTCATAACGTCTTGTTCAGCAGGTAGGACAGGTGCGTCACCCAGCGGTGCTTGTAGGACATAATCTTTCTTGGCAGCTATGAGGATGATCCTCAGGTTCTGGACCCAGTCCGTGTAGTTGCTGCCATCGTCTTTCAGCTTGGTTTTCTCTAGGAACGCGTTGAAGTTGAGGACTACGTTGGCCATTTGATCTACAAGACATATTGTAAATATTTTAGACTAAGTTCATGATAATTAAGTTCATCAAATCAAATTATTTATGAACTCCCACTTAGATAGACATCCCTCTTCTAGTCATCTAAGTATAACATGATCCGAGTTAACTAGGCCGTGTCCGATCATCACGTGAGACGGACTAGTCAACGTCGGTGAACATCTTCATGTTGATCGTATCTTCTATACGACTCATGCTCGACCTTTCGGTCTTCTGTGTTCCGAGGCCATGTCTGTATATGCTAGGCTCGTCAAGTCAACCTAAGTGTTTGCATGTGTAAATCTGTCTTACACCCGTTGTATGTGAACGTTAGAATCTATCACACCCGATCATCACGTGGTGCTTCGAAACAACGAACTGTCGCAACGGTGCACAGTTAGGGGAAACACTTCTTGAAATTATTATGAGGGATCATCTTATTTACTACCATCGTTCTAAGTAAACAAGATGCAAAACATGATAAACATCACATGCAATCAAATAATAAACGTGACATGATATGGCCAATATCACATAGCTCCTTTGATCTCCATCTTGGGGCTCCATGATCATCTTGTCACCGGCTTGACACCATGATCTACATCATCATGATCTCCATCATCGTGTCTCCATGAAGTTGCTCGCCAACTATTACTTCTACTACTATGGCTAACGCGTTTAGCAATGAAGTAAAGTAATTTACATGGCGTTTCTCAATGACACGCAGGTCATATAAAAGAATAAAGAAAACTCCTATGGCTCCTGCCGGTTGTCATACTCATCGACATGCAAGTCGTGATTCCTATTACAATAGCATGAACATCTCATACATCACATATAGATCATTCATCATTCATCACAACTTTGGCCATATCATATCACAAACCACTTGCTGCAAAAACAAGTTAGACGTCCTCTAATTGTTGTTGCAAGTTTTACGTGGCTGAATTAGGGTTCTAGCAAGAACATTTTCTTACCTACGTGAAAGCCACAACGTGATTTGTCAACTTCTATTTACCCTTCATAAGGACCCTGTTCATCGAATCCGCTCCAACTAAAGTGGGAGAGACAGACACCCGCCAGCCACCTTATGCAACTAGTGCATGTTAGTCGGTGGAACCGGTCTCACGTAAGCGTACGTGTAAGGTTGGTCCGGGCCGCTTCATCCCACAATACCGCTGAAGCAAGAAAAGACTAGTAGCGGCAAGAAAGTTGACAAATCCACGCCCACAACAAATTGTGTTCTACTCGCGCAAGAAGAACTACGCATAGACCTAGCTCATGATGCCACTGTTGGGGAACGTTGCAGAAAACAAAAAAATTTCCTACTCGTTTCACCAAGATCATCTAGGAGTTCATCTAGCAACGAGTCACGAGATGCATCTACATACCTTAGTAGATCGCGTGCGGAAGCGTTCAACGAACGGGGATGATGTAGTCGTACACAACGTGATCCAAATCACCGATGACCAGCGCCGAACGGACGGCACCTCCGCGTTCAACACACGTACGGGACGGGAGACGTCTCCTCCTTCTTGATCCAGAAAGGGGGAAGGAGAGGTTGACGAAGATCCAGCAGCACGACGGCGTGGTGGTGGATGCAGGGCGTCGCAGCAGCAGGGCTTCGCCTATACTACGAGGAAGAGAGACGTAACGGGGAGAGAGGGAGGTGCCAGGGGCTGGTGTATGAAGTCCCTCCTCTCCCCCACTATATATAGGGGTGCCATGGGGGGGGCGCCGGCCCTAGTAGATGGAATCTACTAGGGGGGGCGGCGGCCTAGGGTGGGGCTTGCTCCCCAAGGCAAGGGGGCGCCCCACCTAGGGTTTCCCCTTAGCCCTAGCCGCATGGGCCCCCTAGGGGCTGGCGCCCCAGCCCACTATGGGCTGGGTTCCCTCCTATTTCAGCCCATGGGGCCCTCCGGGATAGGTGGCCCCACCCGGTGGACCCCCGGGACCCTTCTGGTGGTCCCGGTATAATACCGGGTACCCCTAAACTTGTCCCGATGGCCGAAACTGCACATCCTATATATAATTCTTTACCTCCAGACCATTCTGGAACTCCTCGTGACGTCCTGGATCTCATCCGGGACCCCGAACAACATTCGGGTTACTGCATATACTTATCTTCACAACCCTAGCGTCACCGAACCTTAAGTGTGTAGACCCTACGGGTTCGGGAGACATGTAGACATGACCGAGACGACTCTCCGGTCAATAACCAACAGCGGGATCTGGATACCCATGTTGGCTCCCACATGCTCCACGATGATCTCATCGGATGAACCACGATGTCGAGGATTCAATCAACCCCGTATGCAATTCCCTTTGTCAATCGATATATTACTTGCCCGAGATTCGATCGTCGGTATCCCAATACCTCGTTCAATCTCGTTACCGGAAAGTCACTTTACTCGTACCGTAATGCATGATCCCGTGACCAGACACTTGGTCACTTTGAGCTCATTATGATGATGCATTACCGAGTGGGCCTAGTGATACCTCTCCGTCATACGGAGTGACAAATCCCAGTCTTGATCCGTGTCAACCCAACAGACACTTTCGGAGATACCCGTAGTCTACCTTTATAGTCACCCAGTTACGTTGTGACGTTTGGTACACCCAAAGCATTCCTACGGTATCCGGGAGTTACACGATCTCATGGTCTGAGGAAAAGATACTTGACATTGCAAAACTCTAGCAAACGAACTATACGATCTTTATGCTATGTTTAGGATTGGGTCTTGTCCATCACATCATTCTCCTAATGATGTGATCTCGTTATCAATGACATCTTATGTCCATAGCCAGGAAACCATGACTATCTGTTGATTAACGAGCTAGTCAACTAGAGGCTTACTAGGGACATGTTGGTGTCTGTTATTCACACATGCATTACGATTTCCGGATAACACAATTATAGCATGAATAAAGACAATTACCATGAACAAGGAAATATAATAATAATGCTTTTATTATTGCCTCTAGGGCATATTTCCAACAGGATCTTTTTCCATATGAACCATTTCTGTGTTATAAACTTTAAAGTCAGTAGAAATAGCTGACTTTCTTGGTCTTGTAGACCTTCTAAGGGCCTCAGTTTCTGGCACATTCTGTGCCTCAACTTCTGCCATTTCTTCTAAAATTTGCTGTTGCACCTCCCTTTCATGCTCAACAACGGGTTCAGTCGGCTCCTGACGGACAGGCCCCGGGTCTACCCCCATAGTTGTCATGGGTGGAGTTGCAACTAGTAGTGAGAAAAATGGCTCCTGAATCATCGGATTAGGTGCATGCACCCTCTTCTCCTCAAGATCAATTTTCCGAGCTACCAAGCTCCCCCTCATCATTTCGTCCTCAAAGAAGACTGCATGTCTCGTTTCTACAAACTTTGTATATCTGTCTGGGCAGTAGAAACGAAAACCTTTTGATCTGTCTGGATAGCCAATGAAGTGGCAACTTACTGTTTTGGGATCTAACTTTGCAATGTTTGGATTGAACATTTTGGCCTCAGCAGGGCACCCCCACACCCTGAAGTGATGTAGGGAGGGCACCCTTCCTGTCCATAGCTCGTACGATGTTTTGGGCACCGACTTGCTTGATACTCTATTGAGAATGTGAATGACGGTTTCAAGCGCCTCCATCCATAATCCCAATGACAAGTTGGAATAACTCATCATACTGCGCATCATATCCATAAGTGTACAGTTGCGCCTTTCAGCTACTCCATTCTTTTCTCCCAGAGTGGGATACATTAAAAGCACATGAGTTATCATATCTTTTTCTTGCCAGAATTTCTCCCGCCATACGGGATTTTTGACATATTATGTCATCTTTACCCCGTTATGCAGGTATTTTTCCAGACCTTCCCGCCATGTTGGTTTTATCATAATCATCTTTTCCCGCCATGCGGGTAATTCCCTGTAAGGGAACATAAATGCCAGAATTGGCTCTTTTGACTGCATATTCAATCATCAAATTTAGGAATAAATCCGAATGCTCTTTGACACACATGCTTGATCCGACGTTTGTCAAATTAAACACGCATGTTGCTTGTTTCATCTCAAATCATGTTGACTGAATAATCTTCTTCATAGAGAGTACATGAAAGACATTCATCAACCAAGACTCTCAATGATCTATTTCTTTTCTTTTGATGCCATTCTTTAGAGAGAACATACTCCCTCACGTTATGACCTTTCTTGATCATTTTTCGGGTCACAAGTACCCAACCATTCGCTTTCACGAATGAAAGCATGGAAAACTTTTAGTCTGAGAAAACTTAGACAATAATCAACAATAATGTGCATAAAAATAACCCTACGTTGGTCTGGTTAAAAAATGCACATTAAACTTTTGAAACTTTCTTCTATATTCTAAATTACCGTTGTGGCAGAATTAGAATAAACATCATCCTTCTACATTAATTCCATATCACCGTTGGGCGGAAATGGAAATAATGCATATAACTCATAAACAATGTGATGATAGTATTTGTATTAAACAACTTTGCTAAGAATCAACTTTATTGCAGCGGGAACAAGAAATATACATTTCTCTAGTTCAAGATCATTTCTTGATCTTTATCCGTTCTCTAAAAATTGATCACTTTGATAAAAAATTTATCAAATATTTAAACTTTGAACTTTGAACATAAGACTCATTTAATTATAGCACTGTTATCATCAACGTTGGTCAGAAAATAACAATACCATGTTTTAACTTTAAAACAAATATCTTTCTTTTGTCATAGCGGAAACTATCTGCATCTTATTTCACCCAGAGGGGAAAATACTTGCTAAGAGCATTTCTTCCAATTAAATTTTCCCGTTGGTTCCAATTTAATTGGAGGATAAAACTGTTACTTTGCAGTGAAAACTTTACAATATTCTATTCAAAAAACAATTCTATACTCTTTTACTCTCTAAGCAATTTTAACCGGTTGGTTCAAAAAAGCATTAGAGAAGCAACAATTTAATCTTTTACTTTAGTTCTTTTCACTTTTAAAAGAGCACTTTTATTTTCAATAATAAAACATGATCATGTTATTAACAACGTTGGTCATAAAAATAACATAATCATATCCATTTTAATAATCACTTTAACATGCTCTTAAAAAACTTAATTCTATGTAAACTTTTATTTTCTTTATAAAAGAGCACTTTGAATTATTTACGCAGCGGAAAAACATGAATAAAAATTCATGAACTTCCAATTCTTTACAGAAACTTTTCTTTGACAAAATAAAAAATTCATGAACTTTATTATTTTCTTTATAAAATTCATGAACATTTCCTTTTCTGAAAATTTTCATTCTCAGAAACTTTTTCTGTTTACTTTGCTATTTACCAAACAAAAATTTTCGTTGGAAAATGAATAAAAGGAACGCTGGCGGGCCTCTTTGCTAGCACAACCCGTCCTACGGCCTGCAACGCACGCGCCGCTCGCAGCCAACAGCGCGGCCCGCGGCCTGCTGGGCGAGCACCGCTCGGCCGCCCGAGCGCCTCGGTATAGGACGCGGCTCAACCGCACAGTCGGCCTCGGTCCAGCGCGGCCCGGCCGCCCAGGCCTCCACTTTCGGCCCAGAAGGCCCGGGGCGGGGTTACGTTTTCAATCAGGGCCGTTCAGTTCGATCGGACGACACAGCGTCCTTCTCGCTCGAACAAAACCGACCAACCGCAGCGATCGGAACGAAACCCAGTCCGTTCACCCCCCTTTCTCCTCGCGCGCCGCTCAACCTCTCTCGACCCGTCGCTGTCCCGGTCGCCGGCCGACCTCGCCGCGCCGGTCCGGTCGAGCCGCCGGCGATGGCGTCCACCACCGCGCGAGCCTGACCGCATTTCTTCCCCCCCGACCTCTCCTTTGACAGAGAGAGTGAGGGACGCTCGCGGCCACCTCTGCTCCCCTTCTCTCGCTCCCGACTGCGTCGTTGCGTTTGGCGCCGGCAACCAGAGACGGGGTTGAGCTCCGCCGTTCCCTGGCGAGCTCTTCTCCCTTCCCCTTTGAAAGGATCCATATGGTTGACTAGAGGGGGGGGGGGTGAATAGGAAACTACCAATTTTTAACTTTTCTTTATCAAATTAAACTTTGCATCAAAGTAGATTGTCTAGATGTGCAACTAGGTGAGCAACCTATATGATGCAATACCAACAAGCAAACAAGAGAAGTAACACTAAAGAGCTTGCACAAGTAAAGGTAAGAGATAACCAAGAGTGGATCCGGTGAAGACGAGGATGTGTTACCGAAGTTCCTTCCCTTTGAGGGGAAGTACGTCTCCGTTGGAGCGGTATGGAGGCACGATGCTCCCCAAGAAGCCACTAGGGCCACCGTATTCTCCTCACGCCCTCACACAATGCGAGATGCCGTGATTCCACTATTGGTGCCCTTGAAGGCGGCGACCGAACCTTTACAAACAAGGTTGGGGCAATCTCCACAACTTAATCGGAGGCTCCCAACAAAACCACGAAGCTTCACCACAATGGACTATCGCTCCGTGGTGACCTCAACCGTCTAGGGTGCTCAAACACCCAAGAGTAACAAGATCCACTAGGGATGAGTGGGGGAATCGAAAATCCCTTGGTGGAAGTGTAGATCGGGGCCTTCTCAACCACTCCTAAGCAAATCAACAAGTTTGATTGGCTAGAGAGATAGATCGGGCGAAAATGGAGCTTGGAGCATTTAATGGAGCTTGAGCAATAAATGGAGCTTGGGGGAGGAAGAGGTAGGTCAAAGAGAAGAAGGGGACTCCCTTTTATAGTGGGGGCAACAATCCAACCGTTGCCCCCATCAACCAGCCCCGCACAGGGTGGTACTACCGCTAAGAGGGGGCGGTACTACCGCTAGGTTAGCGGTACTGCCGCACCAGCTAGCGGCACTGCCGCGCAGAGGAGACTAGTAGGGAATAGGACCCAACGCGGTACTACCGCGGTGGTAGGGGCGGTACTACCGCTCCTGAAACGGTACTACCGCCTCTACAACCGCAACTAGTGTCACAAAACCCGACACGAGAAAAAGACCCCTCGAGTCGAGGCGGTAGGAGCCAGACAGCCCAGCGGTACTACGGCAGCGGGGTCACGGGCGGTACTACCGCTGTGGAGCGGTACTGCCGCTTGTGACCCTTAGGCCGTACTACCGCTGGGACACTGAAGAGAGAGAGAGAGAGAGGATCTCTCCAATGAGGCTGAGGACGAGGCGGTGGTGCCAGGCACCCCAGCGGTACTACTGCTGTGGAGACAAGGGCGGTACTACCGCTGTGGAGCGGTACTGCCGCTTGTGTCTCCTCAGCGGTACTACGGCTGGGTTGCGCGGTACTACCGCTGGGACCCAGACAGGACAAGGAAAAGAGGAGAGACCTCTTCAAAGGAATGGACAAGCTCGGAGGGTGAGAAGCTAATGTGTACGTGTTGATTCCACCCATGCAAAACCCCAGCGGACACTCTCTTGATAGTACGGTGCCCTCTATGCAACTAGTCCGCCGAGAGAGAAACGAAAGAGCTACACCGTCTTGAACGACACTCCGAAGGGAAGGAAACGTCTCGTGCCAGGGGTGAATCTGTGAACTATTCAAAGCACATGATTAGTCCGCAAACATGTTGTCATCAATCACCAAAACTACCTTGAGAGAGATATGCCGTAACACCCTTTCCTCCCTTCTACCCCCCCCCAGAGAGAGAGAGAGAGAGAGAGATGCTGCGGGTTTCGATGCAGCGCCGTGGCCATCCCCTTCGCCGGCTGCGCGTCCACCTTGCGGTGAGCGCGTCGCCGTCGAGCGTTTGGCTGCGATGCCTACTTTGAGCTTTTCCTTTTCCCCGTGAGGGGTGGTACCTTCGTCTGACGCCTCCGCTTGCCGATGCGCGTCGAGATCGAGAGGGTCAGCGCGGCCTTACGGCGACACTCTTTGCCGGCGAGGCCTGAGGCTCCCTTCGGTGGTCTTTGCCCTGTTCTAGGGTTCTTTTGGGAAAGGATTTACTTTTGCCGTGATTTCTTTCTACCGAAAAGACTAAACCCAATCTGGCTCTGATGCCATTGATAGACCTCGTGGATCGGGTAGGTCAGATCGATCCGGTAGTCCTACCTTTACCTGGTGTAGAAGAGCTCGTTCCAGCGCCGGCCATGGTGAAGTAGGGGCCAGAGATGGCGGCGGTGGTGTGCTTCCCGTGAGCACCGCGCTAACCCTAGATCGGTAGGATTGTAAATGAGGATTGTGGCAGCGATTAACCTCGTGGGTCGTGCCCCGGCCTCACCTCTGTTTATATTGCGCGGGTCACGGAGACCCACCAACCATGGTTTGGTTGGGCGACCCCGATCAGGACGCGAGTCAAGGGCCCGTTCGAGCCGTTGGATTCGAACGGGGTAGACGCACTGGTGCTCAATGACTTTGTGGCACGCAGCGCCGTTGGTCCAAATGTGAAATGTGTAGTGGGATGCAGATGCTGTGCTAGTCGGCTAGTGCTCCATGGTTAGGCAATTAAGTAAGTTCCAAGTTCCAACCAGATTGATTTCTAATTCTACTAGAAGGTTAGGTGGCATGTGCACCGGTACAGTTCCTTTCTAGAAGGCTTGTCGGTTGGTTGGCAGGTCGATGGCGCGATCGAGTCGCGAGAGATGACCCGATACAGCGCCAAGTGAAGTGAAGTGCGCTCCACTACTCGCGTCTCCAAGTTCAAAAACAAGTACACTTTTGGTGGCCACCTAACTGACGTGCGCCGACGCGGTTGGCGCCGGAACACCCGGCGATCGTTCTGCGCGTCCAAAGTCTGCATAGAGCCCGGCCAAGCTGGATGTGCCAGCTGCTCTTCTTTTACATTTAACGAAAATTCAAGTTTTTTTGGTAAAAAAGGAGTAATCATGATGATTGTTTAATAAACATAACACTTTTTTAAAGCCACGATGATGTTATTTTATATCACACAAAATAAACATTAAAGCACACGATGCACATTTAGAAAAAACTTTTGTAAAATATAAGAATATCCTTCTAAATGCTGTCAATGTATTTGTTAGATATTTTAGAACAAATTGATGGAAAAGGGAAGAGAAAAAACAACAAAAATAAGCGCGTAATGTAGATGCTGACCGCGCCGACAATATCTCGCACAGTGCGAGTGCTCCTTCCGTCTCGCTGAAGGATTCCCTCCCACCTGTAGCTACTGGGTTGGCCCATATTCACTATTTATTTCCGTTCGTTAGATTTCAGTTTGCTGGATTCATTCGCTGCGTTGGTTTCCCCAGCTTTTTTTTTCCTTTTGTTTTTCATTACGGTTTCCATCTATTTTCTGTTTTCTCTTGTTGTTTCATCGTTTTTTTGATTTTTCATGGTTCTTACCAGTTTCCTTTGTAACACCATTGTTCTTCTTCAGGTTTTTGTGTTTTCCTTGTCGTTTTGTCTTTTTCTTTGTCTTTTCTCAAGTTTCAGTTGGTTTTTTCTTTTCTTTTTCATTACGGTTTCCATCTATTTTCTGTTTTCTCTTGTTGTTTCATCGTTTTCTTGTTTTTTCATGGTTCTTACCGATTTTCTTTGTAACACCACTGTTCTTCTTCGGTTTTTTGTGTTTTCCTTGCCATTTGTTTTTTTTCTTTGTCTTTTCTCAAGTTTTATTAGGTTTTTTTTCTTTTTCATTACGGTTTCCATTTATTTTCTGTATTCTCTTGTTGTTTCATCATTTTCTTGATTTTTTATGGTTCTTACCGGTTTTCTTTGTAACACCACTGTTCTTCTTCGGCTTTTTGTGTTTTCCTTGTCGTTTTGTCTTTTTCTTTGTCTTTTCTCAAGTTTCACTAGGTTTTTTTCTTTTCTTTTTCATCACGGTTTCCATCTATTTCCTGTATACTCTTGTTGTTTCATTATTTTCTTGATTTTTCATGGTTCTTACCGGTTTTCTTTGTAACACCACTGTTCTTCTTCGGTTTTTTGTGTTTTCCCTGCCATTTGTCTTTTTTCTTTGTCTTTTCTCAAGTTTCACTAGGTTTTTTTCTTTTTCATTACGGTTCCCATTTATTTCCTGTATTCTCTTGTTGTTTCATCATTTTCTTGATTTTTCATGGTTCTTAACGGTTTTCTTTGTAACACCACTGTTCTTCTTTGGTTTTTTGTGTTTTCCTTGTCGTTTTGTCTTTTTCTTTGTCCTTTCTCAAGTTTCACTAGGTTTTTTCTTTTCTTTTTCATTACGGTTTCCATCTATTTCCTGTATTCTCTTGTTGTTTCATCATTTTCTTGATTTTTCATGGTTCTTACCGGTTTTCTTTGTAACACCACTGTTCTTCTTTGGTTTTTTGTGTTTTCCTTGTCGTTTTGTCTTTTTCTTTGTCTTTTCTCAAGTTTCACTAGTTTTTTTCTTTTCTTTTTCATTACGGTTTCCATTTCATGTTTTCTCTTGTTGTTTCATCGTTTTCTTGATTTTTCATGGTTCTGACCGGTTTTCTTTGTAACACCACTGTTCTTCTTCGGGTTTTTGTGTTTTCCTTGTCATTTTGTCTTTTCTCAAGTTTCACTAGGTTTTTTTCTTTTCTTTCTTCTTTTCTTCATTTTTTGTCTCTCTCTTAGTTTTCTTCGCTTTTGCTGGTATCTTTGTTTCCTTTTCTTCTTGGGGGGTTTTCTTGGTTTTCTGCACACATTCAACCCTTTTCATATACATCAAAAACATGATTAAATACACGTTTAGCATTTTGAAATAGATGAACATTTTTTGAATCTTTTATGTCTACTTTTTTTCCATACACATTTTATATTTTTTATATATATCAAACATCTTTTTTAATACATATTTAACATTTTTCAAATAGAAGATTAATATTTTTTAATACATGGTCAATATTTTTTCTATACACATTAACATTTTCAATGCTTGATTAACATTTTTCGAATACAAGATCAAATGTTTTTAATACGTGGTCAACATTTTTCTATGCACATTTACGATTTTTCAAATACTACAAGATTCTTTTTTACACATGGTCAATATACTTTCAATACACATTTTATATTTTTTATATATATCAAACATCTTTTTTAATACACATTTAACATTTTTCAAATAGAAGATTAATATTTTTTAATACATGGTCAATATTTTTTCTATACACATTAACATTTTCAATGCTTGATTAACATTTTTCGAATACAAGATCAAATGTTTTTAATACGTGGTCAACATTTTTCTATGCACATTTACGATTTTTCAAATACTACAAGATTCTTTTTTACACATGGTCAATATACTTTCAATGCACATTCACATTTTTTAAATGCCTGGGTTACATTTTCCAAATACTTGTTCAACATTTCTTCAGATGCTTGATTACATTTTGTAAATACAAGATCAGAAAATTTCAGACACGTTTGTATTTTTTATATACATGAGAAATTTTTTCTTTATAAACATTTAATATATTTCAAATACTTGATTACATTTTTTTCTTATTTAGTATATTTGGAAGTATATATTTTTTAAAATAAAGGGAAAACAAAAAAAATAAACATGCAAAAAACATTAATAGAAACAAGAGATTGTGGCCATCCATGCGCCTTGGCGGCCATCTCGCGTCTCCCTTCAGGCGACGACTCCCTCTGTCTTGCGTGAAGCGGGACATAGAGGCGCCCCATGCTTACCTACGTAGACATATCAATGTGTGGCAGATGCAGGTACCCCTTCTCGTGTTGGGCCTGAGATATTTACG
This sequence comes from Triticum monococcum, assembly GCA_034509565.1. NCBI lineage: Eukaryota > Viridiplantae > Streptophyta > Magnoliopsida > Poales > Poaceae > Triticum > Triticum monococcum. The sequence continues at coordinate 67,398,306 of CM067843.1, read as the reverse complement.
GGGAATGCCTCTGGCGATGACAACTTTGGTCTCGCAATAAGCGAGACCTAGACGCACTCCTCAGCCTAGCTCATGAAGGGTATGGAAAGAGCATCAACTAAATTGGCCAATCTTCGGCTGGCACATTGGTATACACACTTTATTTCCTTTTTATTCATTTATTGGTTATTTATTATTTAAAAATAGTTTGGGTAATCATGTAAAACAAAATAGGTAATCCACACTAACATACTTCTTTCAACATGCAACCATGCATGAAAAGGGGGTTTTCATTATGTTATGCTACCTGTATTTAATAAATATTCCGGTCTTTTCAGTGATGTTCGTTTAGTGGGAGGAGACGTTTCGATCGACTACGGAGGCGTCGGTGATGACTTCATGAATCTAATGATGTGTTAGCTCAGTCTCTTGAAGGAGCTCATAAAGATAGGGTATGCATGTATGCGTTCATAGGAGCAAGTGTATGTGTGTATGTATCAGCGTCCATGTTGTATTGTGTCAAAAAAACTATACAATAAAGTATATTTTTAGTTTAAGTTCTCATATGAATATTCTAAAGGTTCATGTTCTAGACACCCAAATCTGGTTGAATTGAATTACGTTGCGATCAATTCTTGAATAAACACGCGAGAAATCATACGATTACTTTAATAAATGGCATAGTATAAAAGAACCCTCATGTATTAAGAAAAATGTTTCATCTAATTTGAAAATGTATCCGTGCATACTATGGGATATGCTCAAAAATACTAAATTGAAAGTTCAAGCTACCATAAAAAATGTTTTGCGGAATAATAAACAAATAATGTATTTTTTAGATACACATACAATTATTTTTATTTGAATTTGCAAATGTTCATGACTACAAAAAAAATTCACGCATCTCAGAAAATTATTTGAATATTATAGAATAAAAATGGTCATTTCTAAGGAAAAAAAGCTCATGGCTTCAGCATGCTCACATAATAAAAACAATGTTCATGTATTTATTGGAAAATAATAATAATAATTATAAACTAAGTTAAAAATAAAGCAATTATATAAAATGAAAGATATAACTGACATAAGGAAAATAAAACATAGAAAAATATGTGAATATAGAAAAAGAAAACAAAAGAAAACATGGAAAGAAAAAATGAATGAAAAACAAAAAAATACAAAATGAAAGAATGGAAAGGAAAAAGGAAAAGGCCTACACAACTGCCTAGGGCCTCCAGGTGACGTTTTTCTCCCCAGTTTTAGATTGGACTAGATAATTGCCCGTTCATTGCAACGAGATATAAATATTTTAGTACATTATCTCATGATTTACCTGCTCATATTATTGTGATTGTTTAAAAAAATGTTTTTCGAATCCTGCCCGTGATATACCTACCTACATATATTTTGTAATTTTTTGTTTAGCGTTTATGGGATTAGCAAATAATTTATCTAGTAAGTCAATAAAAGATGGGACAATTAAGCGTTTTTTAAGATATGATGCTCAGAAAAAGCATGGAAAGTTGACGAAGCACTCCACTTGGGAGCAAAAGGAAGGCTATTATTTTTTTAAGTAGTAGAGATAAACTCAAGTTCTAGGACCAATGGCGAACCAACCTGTGGTTGGATGGTTAGAGGGACTGTGGTATCCTCAGCCCATCAGGGTTCAAGTCCTGGCGCTCGCATTTATTCCTGGATTTATTTCAGGATTTCCGGCGATGCGCATTCAGTAGGAGGAGACGTTCCCGTCGACGACGAGGTGCCTATGGTGACTTCATAAATTTCAAGATGATATGCCGGCTCAGTCTTTCGGAGGTGCACATAGGGGTAGGGTGTGTGTGTGCGTTCATAAGAATGAGTGTATGTACGTATATATATGAGCGCTTGCGGCTGTACTGTGTTCAAAAAAAAGTTCTGGGACCGATGCTCGTATGATAAGTTGGGTGAGAGAAAGAGAGGCCAACCTTACCGCAACTCAGTTCTAGCACAACCGCAAGAATGTGCCTAGGTAGACTTTCGAAGTATTTTTCTAGGAGCTTCATCAGTAGTTATTGCCTGTCTTCGTGATAGGCAAGTTTTGAAGCCAAGGCATATGGTGAGGCTATTTCTGGTGGTGATAAAATAGTGGATACAAGATGTGCTCACATCAGATGTTTACCGGGGATGGATAGCATTAATGTGGCTAGTACTCGTATAGTGCCATTGTTCATGAGATGAAGGGATAATGATGTCTCGCTAGCATTATCGTCAACTATGAATAGATACGGGTTAGATTTTGAAGCTCGTTAGTTTTTTAGACTTCTTGCCAATATGCTTTGTTGCTCCCAAACCTTGTATTTAATTATCATTCTAATAGTGGAATCTGGTAGGAAGGTCATTTGGGACAAAAATGTTTTGTAGCTCCCCCCCCCCCCCCAGAGATAGATTGTAACATGGAGAACATTCTCGAGCTTCTATCTACTGAGGGGCTCAATGAGAATGTCGAGAAGCTCATCATAGCAGTATTGGTGCACATTGTCCTGCCCATCTAGTTGATCCAAGCGCTTCAAATCCAAAACGATGCCAAATGCAAAATATGAAGTGTGCAACATAGGCAGACAAAAGGGAGTAATTGCCACTGACTAAAGTTGCATATTTAACCAGTCAGTAAACCATCACATAGATCCTTTTTTCGCCGTGACACATAGATATTTATGTTTCCTTAAAACAACTGAGCTCAGAACCAAACCAAAACTGGTGGAAGAACTCTAAATGGGGTCATTAAGCTAAGTTAAAAATTGTAGACAATTGACCACTAGGAAAGCAAATAGATAAGAAACATGAATCGAGATGGACCTAGAGGGGGGAGGGGTTGAATAGGGACAATCAAAATTTTTAATTGATTATTAGTTTGTTTAGGAAAGTGGGAAAATATAAATGTGAGCCTAAAAAATTGCTAGGTGAGATAACAAGTGTAGTGAGGGGATCACAGTGATGTGATGTTTAAGCAACACAATATGATATATCAAGTGCACGGTCAGGTGACCAAAGTAAACAATGAGTAGGAAGCTAGAGGGATAACCGAAAACACAAAGACGAGGATGTATCTTGATGTTCACTTCTTTGGAGGGAAGCAAATCACCATTGGCGGGAGGGGTGTTCGATGAAGGCACATCAACACCCCAAAGGCTCACCCTAATCTCCTTAAGATATAAAAACAGATGTGATTATCAACCACTAGTAGTAGACCTTGAAGTGGCCTCCAAATCTTCACAAACTTTCCAGGGTAAATCATTAGTCGATTTCTCACCGGAGCACTTCTACCGACTAGGAGTCTCCAACCTCCAAGAGTAACAAGATCAAAGGTGAACAAATCAAGACTTGCCCGAATCACAAATTGGTTTTATCAAAAGATAGAGGACGAGTGGATCTATCAATGGGTAAAAATTCTCTCAAGAATTCTCACAAATCTCCATAGGATTCACGATTTGGTGGAGAAAGGAGAGTGAGCCTTTTGGAATGTCCAGGGTCCTAATATTGTGTTGGTCAACCCCTCCCCGAAGTGGTAGAGGGATATATATAGCCCTCCAAAGAACTAGCCGTTTGGAACAGTTTTTGCACAGGCTGGACAATCCGGCTAGGAACCCAAACAGTCCAACCACTGAGACAAGGCACAAATAAAACAAATAAACAAAGGAAATAGTGCACGTGACGGACAATCCGACATTTAGCCCAAACAATCTGGCAGTATGCTGGTAGTCTGGGTAGCAACCCGAATAGTCCAAGAACTGCTCGATAAAATAACTCCCTGATAATTCGTCCGTCCCACTATCCATCTTGGCAATTTTACTTACAGATGTTCTGGGACCACAAGCCAAATAGTCTGGATAGTAGCCCGGTTACTTTGGCCATTCACCGGACAGTCCGGCCAATAGCCCGGTTGAGCAAGTGAAAGAACATGCGGTGCCCCCATGTTTGGTTTTGGTAATTGATGACCATCTCTATGGACTAATGGTTGCCTTGAGTTATATTTGAAGGTTTTGTCCATAGGCTTTTCTTGGAGTACATGTGTTGGTTTCAAGGAGAGTTTGTGTCGACCAAGGTGCTATTCAAGGAATTACCTAAATATTGGTCTTGTGAGAGGTTGATCAAGACTAAGTTAAAGAGTGAATCAAGTTGATCAACCCACAAAGCGTAGAAGATGTACCGAGAGGGATCAAGTGATCCCATGGTATGGTAAGCATTGTCAATTACGCTTTATGTACTAACCCATGGTCTTCGTGAGAGTTCTTTGTGGGGTTAGGTTGCGGTGTGCAAGTTCAAGTGGAGTATCACGAAGAGATCAAATGCTTGAAGCTTGCCGTCCTTTGTGGTGACAATGGACTTGTGAAGATCTGGGAAGAGTGGCTCACCCATAGTGGAGTATGGGGGAGCAATCACATTATGGGGGGAGTAATATGCTACGTGTATATTACTAGTCTAGAAAATGTGTACATTTGAGATATTGTCATCTAGAGTTGATATTGTAAATTATCTTGTTCCTAGGTGGCATGTTAGCTCTACAAGTTGCAATTTGCTTTTTGTTTGGTGTGAAGATGATGTCGGATATCCTTGTTATCTACCACCGGGAATTATTCCCAAATACTTCTTGTCTTTTGACAATTGGTACTCACTTATGTGTGGTAGAAATTATTGATCATCTTTACATTGGCTTTTGCTTTTTATTTGCCCTTTATCTTGCCAAGGTTTGTATCAACTCCCTTTGTCTTCCATACCACTTGTGGATCTTGTGTATTTCTTGACCTTGTCTAGTGTTTTCTAGATATAGTGAAAGTGATGATCCCACCTCGTGCATGTTGTATTCAAATGCAATTTCTCTCTAATGCACTAGTCTTGGGGGAGCTATCCTATTTTCTATAAAACACTCATCTTGCGATCCTTATCCAGTGTGTGTTGGTGGAAGACAAGCCTTTTTTCGTTTTGGTACTTTGTGCCATCATGAAACTTTGTAGAGAGCTTGGTTTGTTTGGAACCATCCTCTCTTTTGGGAGTTTGATGTCTCTTCTTTGTGTATATCAATGGATATCTCATTCCTTGTTCCAAGTGATGATTTATTCATTTGGTATCTTTTCCTTCCTTGGTATTTCTTTGTCTTTTGGTATCGGTTCTTGAAAGTCTTGAGCATGCATATTTACTTCGTGTAGTATCTTTGGCATGCTTCCTTTCTTTGACCCAATATGTAGGGGAAACTCCTCCAAGTCTCAAATTGGATGAGATGTGCATGAAATTCATTTTCATATCTATGTGCACATATTTATGTGGAGTTTGTCCTATGTATTGTTGGTTCTCTAACTCTTTGGTCCCAATGAGTTTGGGTACCATTTTGTTTGTGTTATTGTTCTAGGAACAAGTGGAGATGCATTGGATGCTCGGCTCACTCACAAGGAAGGTGTTGTCACCATGTGCTTATTGGAGTCAAGCTAGGATGATCAATGAACTACTTTGTACCTTCAATTGGTATCTACTACATCCTTCCAATGTTATCTCGGTAACAAGTATCTTCATATTCTTCATGCACACATTCCTTGCATCAACCTTGTGTAGGTTGTATCATGGCATGTTATCCATTCTTTCTTGTGATACTTGTTTCCTTTCTCAAAGCATCTCAACAATGATCTCATGTTGCTAGTTGCGATGTCTTTGATGGTTGTGTAGTAGGAATTCATTTATATACAATAAGACCATATCTAGCCATGTGCTATGCTTTCAAGCAAATATCTTATTGGTATATTTATGACTTCCTTGTGGATATCTTATTCCTCGTGTTGCAACTATTTCGGGTGTACATCCTTCTTTGTAGATATATATAATCATGATTTCGTCTACCTAGAATCTTATACACTTGAGAAAAGTTGCATATCTAGTTGATATCCTTTCTTTCACGACCACCTTGTCTTTCTTATGTTATTTCTTCGGTGGCTCCGTGAAAGCTTTTGCCTTGAGTGCGTGTCTTATCTTGTTGCATCTTGATGCACTCTTGTGTGGTGAAGATTACTTTCCTCATGCTTATCTTTACGAGGCTTTTGCCATCTTAATTGGTATCCCTCGTCTTGATGAGGCTTTCATCTTCTATCTTCACCACGGGTTGTCACAAGCATATGTTCTTTATATGCTTATTAGTAAGCTTGTGAACCCATTTGCTAGTTGTGTGTGGGAATGATAGGCCTTGTGGGAATGATAGGCCTTGCACCGTGTGCCTCATTCTTTCAAGACTTTATTGATGCTTTATGCTCATTCGTACATTAGTCTTCTCAAGTGCATTGCCTTGACTCACACACATCATTTTGGTTGAGCCCATTCTTAAGTTGCCTCTTTTACTTGTTGCTCAACCATGTGTTAGTTGCAAGTTCTAGGCTTAGTTTCCTATATGCTCACTTGCACTTGTTGTAAGTTTCTATTGATTTTGGGGGAGCTATGATCCTATTTTGTGCACTTTGTATCCTAATACAAAAATTCTTGATGTGCACAAATCATGGGGAGCTTCTCTAGTTTCTTTAGAACACTCCTCTGCTCATATCATAATATCTTTCTTTCTTGTGGCTCGTAGGATCTTTGGCCTAGTTGGTTCAATTGGTATCTTTTGATAGCTTGCTTCAATTGGTATCTTTTGATTGCTTGATTGCTTGTGTCTCTCTTTGATATGTCTTTGTGGCATATCTTTCTTTTGCAATCTTTGGGCCTCAATATAGTTTGTCTTCCTCCAAGTATTTACCGTTGGATATGTGTATTGCATTCCACTCTCTTGTTGAGAAATACACAACTTATGGAGGAACTCAATCTATATTGGCCTTCTAAGCTTTTCGCCCATTTTGGCAATCGATGCCAATGGGGGAGAAGGTTCAGAGAGTTTTGTGGAGGTCTCGGAGAGTTTTGTGGAGAAGTCTTTAGAGTTTTCTCCTTGCGTTGGTTTTGTTCCTAAGCTTTTGCATCTCATACGCATGCATTATTGGTTGTTGCATTGCATGGTGATGCATAATTCCTTGTATTAAACTCTCTTGAAAGTGATTGTCATCAATTACCAAAATGGGGGAGATTGAAAGAACATGCGGTGCCCCCATGTTTGGTTTTGGTAATTGATGACCATCTCTATGGACTAATGGTTGCCTTGAGTTATATTTGAAGGTTTTGTCCATAGGCTTTTCTTGGAGTACATGTGTTGGTTTCAAGGAGAGTTTGTGTCGACCAAGGTGCTATTCAAGGAATTACCTAAATATTGGTCTTGTGAGAGGTTGATCAAGACTAAGTTAAAGAGTGAATCAAGTTGATCAACCCACAAAGCGTAGAAGATGTACCGAGAGGGATCAAGTGATCGCATGGTATGGTAAGCATTGTCAATTACGCTTTATGTACTAACCCATGGTCTTCGTGAGAGTTCTTTGTGGGGTTAGGTTGCGGTGTGCAAGTTCAAGTGGAGTATCACGAAGAGATCAAATGCTTGAAGCTTGCCATCCTTTGTGGTGACAATGGACTTGTGAAGATGTGGGAAGAGTGGCTCACCCATAGTGGAGTATGGGGGAGCAATCAACTAGTCTTCATCGAGTCAACCCAATCAAGAAAGGTGGTCCAACTTGAGGGAATCAAGATCGTCATCATCTAGCTCAAGTGGACCATGTGCAAGGCAAATGTTTGCCCTTGATAGGTTTTCTATTTTACCGGTCTCATGATGGTAGTTGGGAGACCGGGTTATAGGATCGATTGCCGTACTATCAAGGGGGGCCCTCGATGAGTAGCTTGATCGTATCGTTCGTTGAGAGCTCAAACCTTTGCATCCTTGCATCATCTTTCTTGGTTCTTGTTTGGTTCTCTTTGTGAGTCTTAGAGCTTATGGTCATCTTGATGACAAGCTTGAGTTCATCGAAAACGGAGTTCGCATGCATCTTCTATGATGTTTTCGATGTTGGAGGTTTTGCCGGTTCTTCTCGGTTGGAGGTTTCACTCCTCTATTTGTTGGCATACCTCCCCTGCCTCTTCTTACTATAACCAGTCGCTGTTTTGATGCTACTCGTCATCTTGTTTTCAACAAGCTTGAGTTTGCTCAATTCGGAGTTCATATGCAGAAGTTATGGCAGTTCTGGTTTTCTGGAGTGTGGTTTTTCTCCTGGACCCAGCGGTAGTACCGCGGGCCACAGCGGTAGTACCGCTGAGGCTCACTAAGCGGCAGTACCGCTCCTCGGAGCGGTAGTACCGCTTGATCCATGCTCCTACCGCCTCGACACAGTGGTTGGAACGGTAGTACGGCTGCAGTCCACTAAGCGGTAGTACCGCTCCTCGGAGCGGTAGTACCGCTTGCTGGGCTCAGCCGCAGTACCGCTGTGGCTTCGTGCTCCTTCCGCTTCGATTCGAGTGCGCATTTTCTCGTGTCGGGTTTTGCGGTACTTGCTGCGGTAGTAGTGGCGGTAGTGCTGCTTGTGAGCGGTAGTACCGCCCTACCTCCACGGTAGTACCGCTCTGTTGGGGAACACAGTAATTTCAAAAAATTTCCTACGCACACGCAAGATCATGGTGATGCACAGCAACGAGAGGGGAGAGTGTTGTCTACGTACCAACGCAGACCGACTGCGGAAGCGATCACACAACGTAGAGGAAGTAGTCGTACGTCTTCTTCCCGATCCGACCGATCCAAGCACCGTTACTCCGGCACCTCCGAGTTCTTAGCACACGTTCAGCTCGATGACGTTCCTCGGGCTCCGATCCAGCAAAGCGTCGAGGAAGAGTTTCTTCAGCACGACGGCGTGATGACGATCTTGATGTACTACCGACGCAGGGCTTCGCCTAAGCACTACAACGGTACGATCGAGGTGGAATTTGGTGGCAGGGGGCACCGCACACGGCTAAGGAACGATCTCAAGGATCAAGTTGTGTGTCTATGGGGTGCCCCCTGCCCCCGTATATAAAGGCCAGGGGCAAGGGGGTCGGCCGGCTAGGAGGGAGGCGCAGGGAGGAGTCCCACTCCTACCGGGAGTAGGACTCCTTCCCTCAAATCCTATTCCTAATAGGACTCTTCGGGAGAAAGAGAAGAGAGGGGGGCCGGCCCCTTCTCCTAGTCCTAATAGGACTAGGGAAGGGGGGTTCGGCCGGCTAACCTGTGGGCTGCCCCTTCTCTCTTTTCCACTAAGGCCCAATAGGCCCATTTGCCTCTCGGGGGGTTCCGGTAACCCTCCCGGTAATCCGGTAAAATCCCGATTTCACCCGGAACACTTCCGGTGCCCAAACATAGGCTTCCAATATATCAATCTTTACGTCTCGACCATTTCGAGACTCCTCGTCATGTCCGTGATCTCATCCGGGACTCCGAACAACCTTCGGTACATCAAAATGCATAAACTCATAATAACTGTCATCGTAACGTTAAGCGTGCGGACCCTACGGTTCGAGAACAATGTAGACATGACCGAGACACATCTCCTGTCAATAACCAATAGCGGGACCTGGATGCCCATATTGGCTCCTACATATTCTACGAAGATCTTTATCGGTCAGACCGCATAACAACATACGTTGTTCCCTTTGTCATCGGTATGTTACTTGCCCGAGATTCGATCGTCGGTATCCAATACCTAGTTCAATCTCGTTACCGGAAAGTCTCTTTACTCGTTCCGTAATACATCATCTCACAACTAACATATTAGTTGCAGTGCTTGCAAGGCTTATGATGTGCATTACCGAGAGGGCCCAGAGATACCTCTCCGACAATCGGAGTGACAAACCCTAATCTCGAAATACGCCAACCCAACATCTGCCATTGGAGACACCTGTAGTACTCCTTTATAATCACCCAGTTACGTTGTGACGTTTGGTAGTACCCAAAGTGCTCCTCCGGTAAACGGGAGTTGCATAATCTCATAGTTATAGGAACATGTATAAGTCATGAAGAAAAGCAATAGCAACATACTAAACGATCGGGTGCTAAGCTAATGGAATGGGTCATGTCAATCAGATCATTCAACTAATGATGTGACCTCGTTAATCAAATAACAACTCTTTGTTCATGGTTAGGAAACATAACCATCTTTGATTAACGAGCTAGTCAAGTAGAGGCATACTAGTGACACTCTGTTTGTCTATTTATTCACACATGTATTATGTTTCCGGTTAATACAATTCTAGCATGAATAATAAACATTTATCATGATATAAGGAAATAAATAATAACTATATTATTGCCTCTAGGGCATATTTCCTTCACGCTCTGGGTCCCAGCCCCAGCCCTTTTCTTCTGGCGCGGCAGTACCGCTGAGGGGGAGCGGTAGTACCGCTTACGAGCGGTAGTACCGCCCTGCCTCCGCGGTAGTACCGCTCTCTGCGGGGCTGAGTGGGGGATAACGGTTGGATTTTCCCCCTCCTATAAAAGGGGGTCTTCTTCCCCATTGAACCTTATCCTTTGAGCTCGTGTTCTTCCCCCATTGTTGACCTTCTTCGAACTTGCTAACTCTCAATCCCTCCATGGATTCTTGCTAGTTTTTGAGGGAAAAGAGAGAGGAGATCCAGATCCACATTTCCACCAATCACTTTCTCCTCTATGTGAGGGGAACCCCTTGGATCTAGATCTTGGAGTTCTTGGTGTTCTCTTTCTTGTTCTTCCTCTCATTTTCCTCCCTAGCATTAGTTGCTTCGGTGGGATTTGAGAGAGAAGGACTTGGGCACTCCGTGTGCCCTTGCCATTGCATTTGGTGCATCGGTTTGAGTTCTCCACGTGATACGTGGAAGTTACAAGTTGAGAAGCTTATTACTCTTGGGTGCTTGGTACCCTTGAGCTTGTTCCTCTTGGGTGCTTGGGCGCCCTAGACGGTTGTTGGTGTTCGGAGCTCAATCATTGTGGTGCAAAGCTCCGGGCAAGCGTCGGGGTCTCCAATTAGGTTGTGGAGATCGCCTCGAGCAATTTGACGGGTTCGGTGACCGCCCCCAGGGGTTGCCAAAGTGTACGGGTTCGGTGACCGCCCCCAAGGGTTGCCATTTGTACGGGTTCGGTGACCGCCCTCAAGGGTCTCTTAGTGGAATCACGACATCTTGCATTGTGCGAGGGCGTGAGGAGATTACGGTGGCCCTAGTGGCTTCTTGGGGAGCATTGTGCCTCCACACCGCTCCAAACGGAGATTAGCATCCGCAAGGGTGTGAACTTCGGGATACATCGTCGTCTCCTCATGCCTCGGTTATCTCTTATCCGAGCCCTTTACTTATGCACTTTACTCTGTGATAGCCATATTGTTTCTTGTCATATATCTTGCTATCACATAGTTGCTTATCTTGCTTAGCATAAGTTGTTGGTGCACATAGGTGAGCCTAGTTGTTTTAGGTTTTGTGCTTGACAAATTAACCGCTAGGTTTATTCCGCATTTGTTCAAGCCTAAACCGTAATTATTTTAAAACGCCTATTCACCCCCCCTCTAGGCGACATCCACGATCTTTCAGCAAGCTCTCTGATGAACTGTTCATCTTAATGTGAAACTGGGTGTTTTTTGCTACTGATATTTTGGGTTATGTAGTGGGACAGTACGACAAGCGACCCAGGCAGTCCGGACATCAATGGGACAATCTGGCATGTGTGCTGGATACTCCAGCCATTCAGTGAACTTAGGATTTGAGCCAATCCAAAGGTGTGACTAGGTAGCCTATATGGCTTTGGACTTTGTGTGTATGAAATAGTGTTTAGGAGATATTGACTTGAGCAAATATATCATGAGTCCTTTGACCCCCTCTTAATAGTGTGCTACTCCTATAACTCAAGATATAAATGGAAAATCTTCACTTCTTGTCGTCATCGCATCATCCTTGGCCATATCACTAGATTGGGCTGGACTTATCCAAACGTTCAAAATCCCACAGAATGACACAACGACCCTAAATCAAGAGCCGTGGGGGAATCCAGACGCCTGCATGTCGCACCTCAGTCCCACCCTAAGAGTCACATCCTCCTCGCTCTCTCTCTCCTATGCAAGGTGCATGCCCCCTTTCATACTCCTAGTTGTCGGTGCTTTGAAAGTGGAAAAATCTAGCGGTGTTGGTAGCTACTGGCAACCCGCTAGCCAATCCGCTCATGCCACATCAAACCGTATGTTGCACCCCATGTTGTATAGAAATGTTTTTTTCTAGTTTATTGAATACTGGTATTTCACCTAGCTAACCCACCACTGTCCTTTGCTTCTAGTTGCAGGCATTGCAGGCATGTGACAAGCCCATTCCCTCTTCTCTCACACAAGAACTCCAACATTTTATTTCAACTTTGCTAATTTAAACCATCAATATCTTCTAAACCATAATTTCAAAATTTTCTATATATTTGAACTCCTCGCGCACAAACCTTTATAACAAGACTAATCTTGGATACTTTTCAAGCACGTTTATATATCAACATTTCAGTCAACTTATTTCACTTCAAGAAATTGATTTCAATTATTAAAAAAGTCATTTCATATGTTTAAATAATCTGATTTCAGTTTGTAAAAAAATGATCTGAATTATTTTGAACACTCATTTCAATTCTCTCAAAGAGAAGATAGAATTATTTCAAACACTCATTTAAAAAAGAACAAATTTCTTTTTTCCAGAAAAACCAGCTCCAATTGTAATTTCAAAATACCGATATCAAATTATTTCAAAAGACCGGTTTGAATTATATAAAAACATCCATTTCAGTTATTTCAAAAAGAGTGACTTCATTTTTTTAATTATTGAGTCCATCCATTTCAATGATTTTCTGAAATGATTGATATTTTTTAAAAATAATTTCACTTCATTTCAAAGAAGTGATCTCACTTATTTTTTTTAAAACAAATGCACGCGTTCAAAAAATTTCATTTCAGTCAATTCAGAAAACTTAAAGAAAATCCACCCTTCGAAACAAACTAATTTCACTAAAAAACTTCACTCCTCTTAAAAACATGTCACACTCAGTTTAAAAAATCACTAAAAATTTAAAGAAATTTTAATCATCAAGCAGTTCCCCACACTGAAACAAACTGAGTAATAACTGAATTGAAATGTTGAAATTTAAATATGTTCAAAATGTATCAAAAATTGATCCTGTTCTAACGGACCTGGTGCTAGGACTTCGAATATATACAAAGTTTCAAAAATAAAATTATGAGTTAATATATGTGAATGTTTTAAATTAGCAAAGATGAAATAAAAGAGTATATTTATGGGAAACTCTAGATTTATTGTGTAAGATAAAGAGAGAGAATCTGATAACATTTTTCTGTCACACATGCATGTGGGGTCCAGTGGGCGTCTATAGTCTCTCGTAAACATGGATGGGGGCATGGAAGGGAACAGGCAAGCCAGATCCTTGGTATATAGCCGGAACCAAGAAATAATGGGTGGGCCCGCGCACGAATCATGACGCACACGTCGACGGTGGATTTCTTGCCGTACCGGTTCCGTTGAAATGTCTCTCCGGCGGCCCGCCCTGCTGCCAATCGGCTCCGCTCCGCCTCCCTTGTCGATGCAGCTTACGGGAATCAGCAGCCCCGCTCCGCCATGTCCTCCCTTCCCTTCGTCGCCGCCTCGCCGGCCACCTCGACGCGGTCGGCGAGCACTGCACCACGCGCGGCTCGAGCTCACTCTTCACAGAGGCCACGGAAGCAAGCACCGAAGCCCACGCACATGGACGGCTGTGTGCGTGCAAGTGCATGATCCCGGAGCTTTCCTGGCCGCGGTGTACGCGTGCGGAACTCGTCCAGCTGTGTGCTGTGTGCGTGGTGTCTATGGACATGGACAGCTGCGTCAGGCGTGTGTGTGAGTGATTGACCACGTGCATGGTGCTCCCGAGCGGCGCTGAGCCAGCATCGCCTCGGGCAACGGCTGCGTGCGTGTCAGTCTGGTGCACACAACCTGTTTGGTGAAATGCTTGAACCATTGGGTTGGACAAATAGGGAAGTTTTTAGGTACAATGTTGGATGGTCTTCGTCCTGATCGGCAGGACGTGACTGTTAAACTTCAAGCAGTAGCCAACGCAATGAAAAATTTAAATTGCATGGTTACTCCTGTTGTTGCACGTAGACCACACACGATAAAAAATAGCAGTGCATAATTACTCATGTTGCTCCATCTCTTTGACTTTTGAAATAGAATCGAATTTTTTAATTTCTTCTGCGTCTATCACTTCCAATTCAAGCATTTTCTTTTCAAGAAAATCTGATTTCTTGCATATAACAGTGTTGAACCAGTGAAAATTTAACTCTCAAGACTACCAGTGTGATTGAATATCTCAACTATGAATCACTTCTTCCCATTTCTAGACCAATATTTTTACTATGTGTTTCATCTGCGGCTAACTCTCTATGTGCTTCCATGCTATATTTTTTTTTTGTGATCATTGATCTTCTCTATAATGTCCTACTACTGCCATTATATGTATGTGCATGGTTCGGTCCAAGATGAGGAGGCTTGCAAAGCTGCGTCTGTTACCACACCTGTGGACACAGTTCAGTACTTCTAGAGATATATACCCAACACTGAATCATCGCAGCATACAACTATTTTCTTCTTGTATATTGTACAAAAAAGCATGATTTCCCGGTGTTTATTCTTCAGACGTTTACAAACCTGGAGCATCTTAGCGTCATGCAAGTGTTGTGAATGGCCGCGCGACCAATAGCTCTCGATGTATCAAACATTGCATCCTACTGCTTCAGCCACTGACTGATTCCAGGCAGAACAAAGACAAGCCTATGTAGAACAAGCTTATTTTGGAAGAGCTTTTGGAATTTGCGTGGCGGCATAACGTGTGGCGGATGAATCCTCTTATTTTGCTCCTAGGTACATGTCCACCTTACATTCAGTATGTCCCTAGACCATGAGGCATCCATTATCATTTTTTGTTATACAATCTGTGAATCATGTATGGCATCAGCACTCAATGTACTATGTGTGTTCTTCAGAGCGATTTTAAGATTTGTGATGTCAACTGGTTGAGCACAACTAAGAGTATTGTGTGCAGTTATTTGCATATTGAATAACATGCTCTATGTTGTTTTTTCACATGCACTTTGGTCTATGATGGAAGATATTGTACATGAACAAAAGAAACAAAGGTCAGACTCTATTTATCACTTTGCAAAATCACAGTATATTTACATGCACACGCACACACATTTCACTGCTGAGTGTTTGAATTGTTGGAATGTGGGGGTGGTCTGCTTGGGGCATCTCCATGGCGGACTCGCAAACCGCCCGCATCCGTTCGGACCGCGCTGTCCAGACTGCGGAAGCCATTTAATTTGGGTCTGTATCGGTCTGCGTTGTGATCCGAACGCGATTTCTCCTGCAAAGCGGAGACAAAAGCGATCCCCAGCCTACTTCTGACAGCCCTTGCCCACCAAAAATCCCTCCCCCTTCTCCCACTCGCATCCCGCCCGGCGTCAGCTGCTCGCATTCATGCCGCTATAGAGCGCGCCGCTCTGCATTGAAGGCGACTCAGAGCGAAAGCGACCTCTCACTGCCTCCGCCATCGAAGCAGCTCACCGGCCGAGGACGCTGCATGCCCAGCTGAACACACCTCCTCACCGCATTCATACGCCTCCATTAAACCAGCGTGGAAGTCGAGAAACCTACTCTAGTCACACATCCGCTCATGAGCGGGCTGGCATTAAACACAACACCGACCAAGCTCCTCCCGTCCATCCTCTATTTGAACAAGGCCGAATGCTAGGCAAAAATCGCACCCCTCCGCCGCTCCCCCGTCTCTTCCTTCATCATTTTCTCCACTCTTTCGATGGCTTTCGAAGGGCAGTTCTCCGGCATACAAGCTGGTTGGGTGGCCCGCCGAGCCCGCCGGATACGAGCGAGGCAGCTCGCTGCTCCGGCTCCCGCGCTTGACCCGATGGAGCAAGTTGCTGCCCCAGTTCAACAACTCGCCGCTCCAGGCCAACTTGATGAGGAGTGGTGAGTTGCTCCACACCGGCATGGTGGGGAGTACGACGACACGAGCATCACCGCATCTAGTGCCTGCAACCGCGCCATCCGTCGTCGACGCATACCGCGCCATGCACGCAGAGAAAGAACCAGGCTGTGCGGATGTGGATGAGGTGGCGGCCAGCACATCCGCGCCCCGCTGCCATCATCGAGAAGTAGAACATGGGAGGCCCCCGCCGCTTGGGTCCCAGGAAGGGCACCGCCGGTTACCCAGCCGGTTCTCCTTTATCTCAGACCATCCTGGGCACCTGCCTGAGCTCCACGGAAGCACCCTTTCCCTCCGGCTGAAGCACCCTCTTTGTCGCTCCGATGAGCGGTCCAGCCAGACATAGGGAAGATACGAGGGAAGAACATGCCTCCGGGGCTCCCGCCAGTCCGATTTTTCCGAGCTGCCGAACATGGGGAAGACAAGCCGTGGCCGGCCATAGACTAGTGTAGTGTATTCATGTCGTGGGAGTGGAGCTCCACACGAACGTACGTGCACATAATTTTAGCTTTTTAGTTGAAAATATGTTCAAACTGTAACCGTTCTCGTCCGGTTTATATGAAATCCGTCATGTTTGTACGAAATCCGGTCATGTTTACATGAATTTCATCCGATTTGTTGAAAAAGAGTTTGAAATGTATGCGGCTAGTGTTAGACGTTGACCTTCCGTATCTGTGTCCGCGGATTGGTCCCCCTGTCTACGGACGGATGCAGGATGATTTTTACAGGTTACCGTTGGAGATGCCTTTATTGCCATGTTTGGGGACCGGTGTGTTATTGGTTGGGCTATTCAAACACTGTTTTTGGTGCGCCGGGGCGGTGGTGGCATGCCTATTTCCAAAAGGCATCATTATAACTTGTCCTCTTGTATGATTGCAGTTGTTACACATGTCTATTTTTGGTGGTTTCGTAGGACAATTGTTACTCCCACCGTCCAGGTGCATAGGGCATCTAAGAAATGGCACCATGAACTAGGCATATGTTGATTGGACGCTCATCACGTTTTTTTCTCTCCCTCTAGTTAATCCCGCATTAAGTGTAATGATGGTAGGACTAACCATGCATAGGCTAAGGGATTGTTTCACACAATTCTTTAGGTCCAGCTTGCATGCATGCAAAGAAAAAGTAAATGATAGAGGCGGCTGATTGGTTTGCATATGGAAGGAAGATAAATGTGAAGCTGAAAACACTAAGGCTAGGCATAGTGGGGGTAATTTAGGTAGTAACTTAACACACCCCAAGATAATTTTGCTTATGTGGCAAGTATTTAATAAAGAGAGAGGTGTTTGGAGTAACATAATATGTTACTGTAACAAAGCGCTTTCCGAAGTAAAATGAGTCTATAAGGCAATAAATAAAACAATTTATGACACTACTACTAAGATACTTTGCACTATAAAGATAGTAACTTAGACTAGTGTCATATACATGACACTAGTATAAGTTACTCCCCACTATGACCAGCCAAAGTGCATTGGGGTAGGCATACGAGTCATTAGTGCTAACTAATGAAGGGCGACTAATATACTTGAAAATCCTAAATGCACTGGGGTAGGCATACGAGCCTTATGCACCTGGACAGAGGGAGTACCTACTTCACCTAACTGTGTCCATCGGATTAATGGCAATGCAGTCCAGCCACAGAGCAGTTCCCTACAATCATGGCCGTAAACTGCTCCCTCCATCATAACACTAGTACACCGCGAGTCTTATATATGTTCACACCTTGACAGCAAGCTAGTGACACTGAGTACACCGAGAATCTTACTGTAACTTGATGCGAGCTGTCTGGCCCCAGCTCTGAACCTGACTTAATGATACCCACGTTGCCTGTCTACGATCGTCCTCCTGCGAAGTGAGAAGGACAGCAGCAGATGAGTAGTATTTATATATGCGGGTAATAAGCCAACTGGCCGCTCTTCCTGCTCTTGTAACCCAACTGGTTGCTCGTCCTGCTCTTGTAACACCATCAATCTAGCGCACAAACACAAACACAAACACGAGCGTTGCGTCCAGAGGCAAGGAGTAGTAGAGGGAGAGATGGATGCGGTGAGCGCTTCGGAGGGCGCATTGGGCCCTCTGTTGGGGAAGCTCACCGATCTGCTCGCCAACGAGTTTAAGCGCCTGAAAGGGGTGCGGAGTGAGATCCACTCTCTCAAAGCGGAGCTCACCAGCATGCATGGTGCGCTCAAGAAGTACACGACGATAGAAGATCCGGATGAGCAAGTGAAGACATGGATATCGCTCTTAAGGGAGCTGGCATACGATACTGAAGACTGCTTCGACAAGTTCATTCACCAGCTTGGCAGTGGCGGCAGCAACCACCGTGGCGGCTTCAAGGAGTTCTTCCGCAAGATTGTTAGCTGCCTCAAGACACTTGGGCATCGGCATGGATTTGCAAACCAAATCGATGACCTCAAGGCTCGTATCAAGCAAGTGAAAGATCTCAAGACTAGTTACAAGCTTGATGATATTGCGTGCAGCAACGCCAACTCCAGCCATGGTGCTGGAGGTCTTCGACTTGATGCTCGTTTCAGTGAAAACATTATTGGCATCGACGGTCCAACAAGTGATCTTGCCAAGTGGATGATGGAAGAAGAAAATAGCTCAACCAAGCATCATCGCAAGGTGTTGTCAATTGTTGGGTTTGGTGGACTGGGAAAGACAACATTAGCGAATGAGGTATATGGCAAAATTGAACGGCAGTTTGATTGCAAGGCTTTCGTATCCATCTCACAAAAGCCAGATATAAAGAAAATAGTCAAGGGTCTGATCCATAAAGTGCCTTATCCGAAGGATTATACAAAAGACATCGAAAACTGGGATGAAATGACATCTATTGAAAAGCTGAGGAACCTACTGGAAGATAAGAGGTAACTTCAGATTTATTTCTACTTTTCTGCAAAACATTTACAAGCGTACCTTTTCGTTTTTCCTGATTTTAGTTACTGACTGTAGTACTCCCTCCGATACATATTACTTGTCGCCAATTTAGTACAACTTTGTACTACAGTTGTACTGATCAGAGGGAGTATTATCTTTTCATATGTTGAACAATACTGCACAAAAGTTAATATTATAAAGTACTCAAACCACTCAAAATATCGGGAGTTGTTGCTGATGTGCTCTGCAAAGCAATTCTGGGAAAGGTGAGGGCCTACCATAATCACGAACAACATGTCGTAACATCAGTTTTGTAAGCATGGAGTACTATAGATAGAGAGAATTAGCAGTGATAGAAAATAGTTGGAGACTTCCGATAGGTTTTCATATTAATTGCAAAATGCAACAAAAATGGGCTTCATACCAAGTTACTGTAAGATTCATACGGAAGCATAAGTGGTAAGCATGATTTAAGTATTTGAGCACCTGAATCAAGAGTTGCACAATTTTGGAGTTTCATTGTTGTTTACTTTTTCTAATCAAATTCCTTCTCCATTCTATCTATTAGGTATCTCATCATCGTTGATGATGTATGGTCTGTATCAGCATGGAATGATATCAAGGGTGCTTTTCCAGAGAATAACCGCTCTAGCCGGATTATAGCTACTACACGCATTTTTGATGTAGCAAGGTCATGTTCCCTGAGTACTGATGACCGCATCTATGAAATGAAGCCCTTAAATGGTTCTCATTCTAAAAGATTGTTTCTCAAAACAATATTTGGCTCTGAGGATTGTTGCCCTGATATGCTGAGAGATATCTCGTATGAGATCTTGAAAAAATGTGGAGGCCTACCATTGGCAATTAACAGTATATCTCATTTATTGGCAAGAGGACCAATTAACAAACAAGAGTGGGAGAAGGTGAAAAGGTCAATTGGTTCTGACCTGAGCAAAAGCCAGAGTCTAGAGGGAATGAAAAATATATTATCCTTGAGCTACAATGTTCTTCCTGGTCACCTCAAGACTTGTTTGTTGTATTTAAGTATTTTTCCTGAGGATTATGTCATTGACAAAGAGAGGTTAGTCAGGCGATGAATAGCAGAAGGCTTCATCTCTGAAGAGCGTGGACAGAGCAAACAGGATGTTGCTGAGAAGTACTTCTACGAGCTTATCAATAAAAACATGGTCCAACCAGTGGACATTGGCCATTGTTAGAGTTGTGTCGAATATTATTGTACAAGGTAGGTTACAGTTGGACTTGGTTTTGGACTGTGTGTAGACAGGGTAGGAGTTGTGTCCTAATAGGACACCTGTATCCTAGGCCTCTCATATATAGCGGGGGTAGACACACGATATAACCTATGCCAACATAATAGCACGGGCACGCGGGGGAGCCGGCGGCGTGTGCCGGCGCCCGGGCGGCCGGGGTGCGGTATTGTGACGGTGTCACGGGGAGGAGCGTCCGTAGTCAGGCCCCGGGGATGTAGCTATGATGGTGAACCTCGTTAACAAATCTCGGTGTCGTGCTTGGGTGATTGCTTGGTCCTCGGTAGATCGACGATATGCCTCGGGTTTATTCTAACAAATGGTATCAGAGCAAGGTTACGAGGAGGTCGTGGTTTTGTTGATCTAGAGGAGGAAGATTCGATGTCATGATCATCTAAGCGTGAAGTCGCAGCGGACGGGATTGATCTGGAGGCGTCGTCAGATCCGCGGATCACATGGCAGCAGCGTACATCTTGATGCTAAAGCCGGTTCGGTAAGATCGGATGGCAGAGCGGCGGCGTATCGCGTAAACAGCAGTAGGCGGATTGCTCGGGGAGCACACGGCTGACCAGGATGTGTTGGGCTTAGCTGAGCGGTGGGGGCGTAGGCCAGGCTTGGCGTCCTCGTACGCCTAGGCGGAGGTACGCGGAGGCGCGCTGTGGCTCAGATGCTGATACGTGCTGCAAGAGCTGAACGACATTTGTTAAAGGAAAAAAGCGATCTCGACAAGATCGGACGGAGACGTAGCAGCAGGAGTCTTCGGGGCGGCGGCCGAGTGCGGTAGAAGGCCAGGCAGAGGATCGCATGAGCTACTTGCGTGCAGCGGCGCAAGGCGGGACGCGCGTGTGGCCTAGCCGAAGCCCAATGGCGGGGCGCAGGGCAGTGGAACGCGACAGCCCGGATGTTGCCTGGACGCTGGCGTGGCAGGTGTAGCCACGAGGCTGATGCGGTGCGGGGTGCAGCAATGTGTGCACACGATCAGGCACTGTGGGCGTGTGGCCTAATCTTTCATCAATCTGAGCATGGACAGAAAAGAAAAGGTTCAGTCTAGTAACGTGTTTTGTAGTGGACGGAGTGCAGTTGTTGAATGATCAACTTGTTTGGGCTCTGTGATATACACGCGTGAAGAAGGAAGGCTAGCAAGGAACTTTTTGGGTGTTTCTTTCGTACTCGGATGGTGATGGAAGCATGTACACACACAAGGCTATGAAGGTGCACAGATAGGCAAGCGAGGTGCGGACCCTGAGCCGTGCGGAGATAAGCTGCGGAAGCACGTCGGGACAACGTGCGCATAAGGCTCGGAGGAGTCTGGAGTGCGTCGTGAAAGGATCATGCATACACAGGGCATCAAGCAATGCACTGAGATGTGCGGGCGGACACGATGCAGGGTGGAGCATGGTTGCAGTCGGTTAATTTCGGCTGGGTCGGACTGGATTGTCTGATGGACTGACGTGGATGTTGGTCAAAGTAGAAGACGGTGGTGATTTCAGCGACGACGACATAGGAGCGTGATGATGATGGTGGCCGACTTCTGGGGCGTGGAAACACGTGGTGCAGGCCTGAGGGCTTGTGCAGTTTCGACAGACTATGGCACGCGATTGATTCAAGACGGTGCACATGAGAGCTTGGAGTCGACAGGGCGCGGGAGGGTGGCACGTACAAGCACCATGGAATCATGTTGAAGGTGGAGTTGGAGTTTGATGGATGACTTCACTCTGAGCTGATGGAGGGGCTATGGCGTAAGAATTCGGAGAGTCGAAGCCTATTTCAGCGGGATAGCGAGAGACATGTGGATCGGACTGGGGCCCAATGGTCTGATGGAGACGTGATACTCGGCATCGGTCGGTGATGATCGATGGTTCTCTGCAGTGGGGGTTGAGGCAGTGTGGGCAAGCTACCCGGGAGACTCGACCAGCACAGCAGAGGCTCGACGCAGTGATAGAGGCGAGCGTGCAGTAAGCACGAGACACAATGACAAACCAAGGCACTAATAGTGAGACATGTTGTCAGACATAGTGTGCAGGGGTGCTGAAGCAGTGTTGACGAGTACCGGATTCAAGTTGGTGACTGGGTTTATCGGTGCTAGTTGATGGACATGAGTTGACCATGGAGAATCTGAGAAAGTGGCGGAAAGTCTGAAATTGTTAAAAGCGGAGAGAGTACATGGCTGTATATTCTGTGGTGTTCAGTGCACATGGCAAAGTGCGGATGACAAGGATAGAAGGAGGCGGAGTGCTATAGCTGTGGGACATGTCAGAGACTATCCGGGAAAAAAGATGAGACAACTGTGAATTTGACTCGGGGTGACTACAAGCGACGGTGAAATTCTTTCAAGTTTCAGAAAGGCGGTCAAGAAAGGAGCGGTGACGTTGAGTTCAGGTAACTCTTATATGTGGCATCCAATATGCGAGTTGTTCATTTTCACGCAGACAGTGATCGGTGTGTGATAGTGTTGAATGGATCTCGGAAGTTGGAAGCACAAAATAGAGTAATGAGGAACTTAATTTTGCTCGAGGATTGACTGTGAAGAAGACGAGAAGGGACTACAGTTGCAGGTGGAGTCACATGGAGTCTGGGAGTAGCAGCGGTGCTCATGGTGTATCTCAAGTCCAATGTACATGAAGGTTTGACGCACAGACGAATTCAAGGTGGTGGAGAATATTCGCCAAGGTGGAGTTTGTTAGAGTTGTGTCGAATATTATTGTACAAGGTAGGTTACAGTTGGACTTGGTTTTGGACTGTGTGTAGACAGGGTAGGAGTTGTGTCCTAATAGGACACCTGTATCCTAGGCCTCTCATATATAGCGGGGGTAGACACACGATATAACCTATGCCAACATAATAGCACGGGCACGCGGGGGAGCCGGCGGCGTGTGCCGGCGCCCGGGCGGCCGGGGTGCGGTATTGTGACGGTGTCACGGGGAGGAGCGTCCGTAGTCAGGCCCCGGGGATGTAGCTATGATGGTGAACCTCGTTAACAAATCTCGGTGTCGTGCTTGGGTGATTGCTTGGTCCTCGGTAGATCGACGATATGCCTCGGGTTTATTCTAACAGCCATGATGGCAAGGCTCGTGCCTGTAGAGTGCACGACATGATGCTTGAACTTCTTATTTCCAAATCAGCCGAAGAGAACTTCATCACTGTGGTAGACAGCGGGCAAACAGTTCTGGCAAATCGACAAGGTTTTATTCGACGACTATCAATCCAGGGCATTGACCAGGAGGTTGCATCTTTATTGGAAAATGAAGATCTGAGCCATGTTCGATCTCTGACAGTGACAAGATCAGGTTGCATCAAACACTTGCCCAGTCTCGGTAAATTTGACGCTTTACGTGTATTAGATTTTGAAGATTGTGAGGATGTAAAGGAGTATGACATGAGACCTATGGACAAGCTATTCCAGCTAAAGTTTGTCAGCTTTAAGAACACATACATATCAGAGCTACCATCAAGAATTGTGACGCTACATGGTCTCGAGACGCTAGACCTTAGGAATACATGCATTGATGAATTGCCTGCTGGAATTGATCAGCTCATCAAGCTACAACATCTGCTCACTGAAAGTGGCCCATATAGATACAGATACAGATCTGGGAGAACCAAGGTACCAAACGGGATTGGGAATATGAGGAGCCTACAAGTGGTCTCAGGCTTTAATATTTCCCTCAGTTCAGTTGGAGCAGTGGAGGAGCTCGGGAATCTGGATACTTTGAATGAACTCCATGTGCATTTGGGTGATGCAAACAATAGGCGTGCAGATATGTTGCTCTCCTCTGTATGTAGGCTTGGAAGACACAAACTCCAATGTTTCTGGATATCCACTGATTTTTCAACTCCCCTCGAGTTTTTAGATTCTTGGTCTCCTCTGCCATCTAAACTCCTAATATTTGGGATGACCACAAACTACTATTTTCCAAAAATTCCAAAGTGGATCACACCAGAACTCACCAGTCTTACATACCTACTACTTATTGTCAGTGACGTAACACAGGAGGAACTTCACATGCTTGGCGAGCTTCCTTGTTTACTTTATCTGGAACTTTGGTTGGAGCGAGGGCAAAGGAGAACGCTTGCTGTGCAAGGCAGAGGGTTCCAATGTTTGAAGGAGCTGCACTTTCGTCTTTCGTATAGCACTGCTGGTACTGTCAACTTTGTATTTACGGAAGGGGCATTGCCAAATCTTGAGAAGCTCGATGTCCCGGTTTCAGTGGCAACAGAGGATGCGTATTATTTCGGTATCGTGCACCTCGCAAGTCTGAAAGATGCAAAATTCCGTCTTGACAAGTGGGGAGCCACATATTCTGAGTTAAAGGCTGCATCAGCTTCCATAAGGAATGAAACAAATGCCCATCGCAACCGCCTCACAGTAACTATCGTGGGAGCAGACGACAGCAGCGATGAAGAGCATGACGATGAATAAACTTGAAAGTGGTCCTCTCTTATCATGACATTTCATCAACAACGCGGGAGGTATGGTCCACTATTACCACTTTTTAGCTGTTCTAGTTCATGCTTTCAGTTTTAGTAATCACGCTGCTGATTTCAGTATGAAATACGTACGTATTTATTTTGTCTCCATGCCAGCAGCAGCAAGTTTGCTCGCTCACGGTCGTGTTCTATATCTGTTTTGTAGGGGGCGCTTTCTTTTAGAAGTACGTACAAGTCGGAATGTTGTGTTGGAGACGGAAGATATGTACTTACTCCGTAAAGTACTGGTGATCTTCTCGAAAAAGAAAAAGGACTACTGGTTCTTAGTGGCGGCGTGGTGCTATTTGCTGCTCCCTGAGGTTGATTCGAATGTTGTGATGGAGACGGATTATTACCTTTACCTTTGTTTGATCCTAAAATAAGTGTTGCTGTTTTGCGGAGGGAGTACATGGTATTCGCATCATTGTGAACTTTGTGTTAAATTAATGTAATCCGTTATTCGGCTTGGCTAAGTATTATTAAGCTCGCCTCAGGGTGGAATTTTGTTGTTGTGTAATTCAGATTTCAGCACGCTCAACTTAAATAAATTACATATATATCATGATACCGTTCTGAGAAATATTACGGAGGGAGTAATATTATTGGTTAGGAAAACGATTCACAACGGCCGACCGGCCCAATCTTACACCGGTCGCGCATGACACGTCGCTCCCCCACCTTATCCCTTCCCTCCCGACCACTTTGTCTTTCTTGCATCCCCTTGGCACAATCCACCTCCATTCTCGCATCCTCGACCAACACCACTGCGTGCTGCCGCCACCTCCTTTTTAGCTCCAGTTTTTAGGAAGCACAACAACAGCCGCGACGATGCTGCAATCCATGGCTGTCGTGTGCTGAAACCAGCGCAAACCAGGGCCCCAACGACTGACTGGAAAAGCTTTAACCCTAGATTATAAAGCTTCAACCGTTGATGGAAAAAGCTACAGTCAGCCAATGCGCAACAAAAATAGTTGCAACCATTAACAAAATAGTTTTAACCCTAGATGAAAAAAGGTTTAATCGGCGATAGAGAAAGCTTCCACCGGTCATCGCCCAAAAGGAAAAAGTTGTAACCATTGAAAGCAAATGCTTCAACCATATCCGGGAAAGCTTCAACTGTGCAACGACGGTAGGGAGCGTTGCGGTGAGCCGACGAAGCTCAGGCGACAGGCGGAGAGGGGTGCTGCAGTGGTTTGCAACCACCCACTGGCAGAAGCTATTGTTCCAGCGTCCATGGCATGTTTTTCTGTTGCGATGGTTTGTTGCATATGGGCAGAACTTGAATCACTTGCGTGCGGCAGACCCCTGCAAACGACCCACCGCAGTTCCCGAGTGACCCCGAGCTAGGGTTCCTCCCATGCTCCCCCCGCCGCCGCCGGCCTCCCTCGCCTCCTCCCGCCGGCATCGGCCGCCGGGGCGCGCGCCTCCCGGCCTTCTGTTGGGGAACGTAGCAGAAATTCAAAATTTTTCTACGTGTCACCAAGATCTATCTATGGAGAGACTAGCAACGAGGGGAAGGAGAGTGCATCTACATACCCTTGTAGATCGCTAAGCGGAAGCGTTCAAGAGAACGGGGTTGATGGAGTCGTACTCGTCGTGATACAAATCACCGATGATCCTAGTGCCGAACGGACGGCACCTCCGCGTTCAACACACGTACAGCCCGGTGACGTCTCCCACGCCTTGATCCAGCAAGGAGAAGGGGGAGAGGTTAAGGAAGACTCCATCCATCAGCAGCACAACGGCGCGGTGGTGGTGGATGAGCGTGGCAATCCTGCAGGGCTTCGCCAAGCACCACGGGAGAGGAGGAGATGTTGGAGAGGGAGAAGGAGGCAACCAAAGGCATGTATCAAGAGCCCTCCTTCCCCCACTATATATAGGGGGGCCTAGAGGGGGGGGGCGCTGGCCTAGGAGATCCAATCTCCTAGGGGCGGCGGCCAAGGGAGGTTTCCCTCCCCCCCCCCCAAGGCACCTAGGGGGTGCCTTCCACTAGTAGGACTCCTCCCCTATGGAAACCCTAGGCGCATGGGCCTCTAGGGGCTGGTGCCCTTGGCCCATGTAGGCCAAGGCGCACCCCTACAGCCCATGTGGCCCCCCGGGGTAGGTGGCCCAACCCGGTGGGCCCCCGGGACCCTTCCGGTGGTCCCGGTACAATACCGATAACCCCGAAACTTGTCCCGATGGCCGAAACAGCACTTCCTATATATAAATCTTTACCTCCGGACCATTCCGGAACTCCCCGTGACGTCCGGGATCTCATCCGGGACTCCGAACAACATTCGGTAACCACATACAAGCTTCCTTTATAACCCTAGCGTCATCAAACCTTAAGTGTGTAGACCCTACGAGTTCGGGAGACATGCAGACATGACCGAGACGTTCTCTGGTCAATAACCAACAGCGGGATCTAGATACCCATGTTGGCTCCCACATGTTCCACGATGATCTCATCGGATGAACCACGATGTCAAGGACTTAATCAATCACGTATGCAATTCCCTTTGTCTATTGGTACGATACTTGCACGAGATTCGATCGTCGGTATCCCGATACCTTGTTCAATCTCGTTACCAGCAAGTCTCTGAAGGAAATATGCCCTAGAGGCAATAATAAAGTTATTATTTATTTTCTTATTTCATGATAAATGTTTATTATTCATGCTATAATTGTATTAACCGGAAACATAATACATGTGTGAATACATAGACAAACAGAGTGTCACTAGTATGCCTCTACTTGACTAGCTCGTTAATCAAAGATGGTTATGTTTCCTAACCACAGACAAAGAGTTGTTATTTGATTAATGGGATCACATCATTTGATGAATGATCTGATTGACATAACCCATTCCATTAGCTTAGCACCCGATCGTTTAGTATGTTGCTATTGCTTTCTTCATGACTTATACATGTTCCTATGACTATGAGATTATGCAACTCCCGTTTGCCGGAGAAACACTTTGTGTGCTACCAAACGTCACAACGTAACTGGGTGATTATAAAGGAGCTCTACAGGTGTCTCCAATGGTAGATGTTGGGTTGGCGTATTTCGAGAATAGGATTTGTCACTCCGATTGTCGGAGAGGTATCTCTGGGCCCTCTCGGTAATGCACATTACACAAGCCTTGCAAGCATTGCAACTAATGAGTTAGTTGCGGGATGATGTATTACAGAACGAGTAAAGAGACTTGCTGGTAACGAGATTGAACTAGGTATTGGATACCGACGATCGAATCTCGGGCAAGTAACATACCGATGACAAAGGGAACAACGTATGTTGTTATGCGGTCTGACCGATAAAGATCTTCGTAGAATATGCAGGAGCCAATATGGGCATCCAGGTCCCGCTATTGGTTATTGACCGGAGACGTGTCTCGGTCATGTCTACATTGTTCTCGAACCGTAGGGTCCGCACGCTTAACGTTACGATGACAGTTATTATGAGTTTATGCATTTTGATGTACCGAAGGTAGTTCGGAGTCCCGGATGTGATCACGGACATGACGAGGAGTCTCGAAATGGTCAAGACATAAAGATTGATATATTGGAAGCCTATATTTGGATATCGGAAGTGTTCTGGGTAAAATCGGGATTTTACCGAATTACCGGGAGGTTACCGGAATCCCCCGGGAGCCATATGGGCCTTATTGGGCTTTAGTGGAAAGGTGAAAGGGGCTGCCATGGTGGGCTGCGCGCCTCCCCCCCTCCCCTAGTCCTATTAGGACTAGGAGAGGTGGCCGGCCACCTCTCTCTCTCTTTCCCCCTTGGGAGTCCTATTTGGAATAGGATTGGGGGGAGTCCTACTCCCGGTAGGAGTTGGACTCCTCCTGCGCCCTCCTCTTGGCCGGCCAGCCCCTCCCCCTTGGATCCTTTATATACGGAGGCAAGGGGGCACCCTAGGACACACAAGTTGATCATTGAGATCGTTCCTTAGCCGTGTGCGGTGCCCCCTGCCACCATATTCCACCTCGATCATATCGTTGTAGAGCTTAGGCGAAGCCCTGCGTCAGTAGAACATCAAGATCGTCACCACGCCGTCGTGCTGACGGAACTCCTCCCCGAAGCTTTGCTGGATCGGAGCCCGGGGATCGTCATCGAGCTGTACGTGTGCTAAGAACTCGGAGGTGCCGGAGTAACGGTGCTTGGATCGGTCGGATCGGGAAGAAGACGTACGACTACTTCCTCTATGTTGTGTCAACGCTTCCGTTGCGATCTACAAGGGTACGTAGATCAGACTCGCCCCCTCGTTGTTATGCATCACCATGATCTTGCGTGTGCGTAGGAAAATTTTGAAATTACTACGTTCCCCAACAGTGGCATCCGAGCCTAGGTTTTATGGTTTGATGTTATTTGCACGAGTAGAACACAAGTGAGTTGTGGGTGATATAAGTCATACTGCCTACCAGCATGTCATACTTTGGTTCGGCGGTATTGTTGGACGAGACGACCCGGACCAACATTACGCGTACGCTTACGCGAGACCGGTTCCCCCGACGTGCTTTGCACACAGGTGGCTTGCGGGCGACTGTCTCTCCAACTTTAGTTGAACCGAGTGTGGCTACGCCCGGTCCTTGCGAAGGTTAAAACGGAGTCTATTTAACAAACTATCGTTGTGGTTTTGATGCGTAGGTGAGATTGGTTCTTGCTTAAGCCCGTAGCAGCCACGTAAAACTTGCAACAACAAAGTAGAGGACGTCTAACTTGTTTTTGCAAGGCATGTTGTGATGTGATATGGTCAAGACATGATGCTAAATTTTATTGTATGAGATGATCATGTTTTGTAACCGAGTTATCGGCAACCGGCAGGAGCCATATGGTTGTCGCTTTATTGTATGCAATACAATCGCGATGTAATGCTTTACTTTATCACTAAGCGGTAGCGATAGTCGTGGAAGCATAAGATTGGCGAGACGACAACGATGCTACGATGGAGATCAAGGTGTCGCACCGGTGATGATGGTGATCATGACGGTGCTTCGGAGATGGAGATCACAGGCACAAGATGATGATGGCCATATCATATCACTTATATTGATTGCATGTGATGTTTATCTTTTATGCATCTTATCTTTCTTTGATTGACGGTAGCATTATAAGATGATCTCTCACTATATTATTAAGAAGTGTTCTCCCTGAGTATGCACCGTTGCGAAAGTTCTTCGTGCTGAAACACCACGTGATGATCGGGTGTGATAGGCTCTACGTTCAAATACAACGGGTGCAAAACAGTTGCACACGCGGAATACTCGGGTTATACTTGACGAGCCAAGCATATACAAATATGGCCTCGGAACACGGAGACCGAAAGGTCGAGCATGAATCATATAGTAGATATGATCAACATAGTGATGTTCACCATTGAAACTACTCCATCTCACGTGATGATCGGACATGGTTTAGTTGATTTGGATCATGTGATCACTTAGAGGATTAGAGGGATGTCTATCTAAGTGGGAGTTCTTAAGTAATATGATTAATTGAACTTGAATTTATCATGAACTTAGTCCTGGTAGTATCTTGCAAATCATGTTGTAGATCAATATCTCGCGTTGTTGCTTCCCTGTGTTTATTTTGATATGTTCCTAGAGAAAAAACTATGTTGAAAGATGTTAGTAGCAATGATGCGGATTGGATCCGTGAAATGAGGTTTATCCTCATTGCTGCACAGAAAAATTATGTCCTTGATGCACCGCTAGGTGACAGACCTATTGCAGGAGCAGATGCAAACGTTATGAACGTTTGGCTAGCTCAATATGATGACTACTTGATAGTTTAGTGCACCATGCTTAGTGGCTTAGAATCGGGACTTCAAAGACGTTTTGAACGTCATGGACCATATGAGATGTTCCAGGAGTTGAAGATAATATTTCAAGCAAATACCCGAGTTGAGAGATATGAAGTCTCCAACAAGTTCTATAGCTAAAAGATGGAGGAGAATCGCTCAACTAGTGAGCATGTGCTCAGATTGTCTGGGTACTACAATCACTTGAATCAAGTGGGAGTTAATCTTCCAGATAAGATAGTGATTGACAGAATTCTCTAGTCACCATGACCAAGTTAGTAGAACTTCGTGATGAACTATAGTATGCAAGGGATGACGAAAACGACTCCCGAGCTTTTCATGATGATGAAATCGATGAAGGTAGAAATCAAGAAAAACATCAAGTGTTGATGGTAGACAAGACCACTAGTTTCAAGAAAAGGGCAGAGGGAAGAAGGGGAACTTCAAAAAGAACAGCAAGCAAGTTGCTGCTCAAGTGAAGAAGCCCAAGTCTGGACCTAAGCCGGAGACTGAGTGCTTCTACTGCAAAGAGACTGGTCACTGGAAGCGGAACTACCCCAAGTGATTGGCAGATAAGAAGGATGGCAAGGTGAACATAAGTATATTTGATATACATGTTATTGATGTGTACTTTACTAGTGTTTATAGCAACCCCTCAGTATTTGATACTAGTTCAGTTGCTAAGATTAGTAACTCGAAACGGGAGTTGCAGAATAAACAGAGACTAGTTAAGGGTGAAGTGACGATGTGTGTTGGAAGTGGTTCCAAGATTGATATGATCATCATCGCACACTCCCTATAAATTCGGGATTAGTGTTGAACCTAAATAAGTGTTATTTGGTGTTTACGTTGAGCATGAATATGATTTGATCATGTTTATTGTAATACGGTTATTCATTTAAGTAAGAGAATAAATTGTTGTTCTGTTTACATGAATAAAACCTTATATGGTTACACACCCAATGAAAATAGTTCGTTGGATCTCGATCATAGTGATACACATAATCATAATATTGAAACCAAAAGACGCAAAGTTAATAATGATAGTGCAACTTATTTGTAGCACTGCCGTTTAGGTCATATTGATGTAAAGCGCATGAAGAAACTCCATGCTGATGGGCTTTTGGAATCACTTGATTATGAATCAGTTGATGCTTGCGAACCATGCCTCATGGGCAAGATGACTAAAACTCTGTTCTTCGGAACAATGGAGCGAGCAACAGATTTGTTGGAAATCATACATACTGATGTATGTGGTCCGATGAATATTGAGGCTCGCGATAGGTATCATTATTTTCTGATCTTCACAGATGATTTGAGCAGATATGAGTATATCTACTTGATGAAACATAAGTCTGAAACATTTGAAAAGTTCAAAGAATTTCAGTGTGAAGTGAAAAATCATCGTAACAAGAAAATAAAGTTTCTATGATCTGATCTTAGAGAAAAGTATTTGAGTTACGAGTTTGGCCTTCAGTTAAAAACAATGTGAAATAGTTTCACTACTCACGCCACATGGAACACCATAGTGTAATGGTGTGTCCGAACGTCATAACCGTACTTTATTAGATATAGTGCGATCTATGATGTCTCTTACCATTCTACCACTATCGTTTTGGGGTTATGCATTAG
Organism: Triticum monococcum; assembly: GCA_034509565.1. Lineage (NCBI taxonomy): Eukaryota > Viridiplantae > Streptophyta > Magnoliopsida > Poales > Poaceae > Triticum > Triticum monococcum. Next base: position 67,366,359 of record CM067843.1, on the reverse strand, counting down.
AGACAGCTGTATTCGCGTTAAAAAGGGGCACCATCTAAGTCCGTTGAGACGACACAATCTGAACTGTGGTTTAGCAAGGAACCAAAGTAGTCGTTTCTTAAAGTTTGGGGTTGTGATGCTTATATGAAAAAGTTTCATCCTGATAAGCTCAAAACCAAATCGGAGAAATATGTCTTCATAGGATACCCAAAAGGAGACTGTTGGGTACACCTTCTATCATAGATCCTAAGGCAAGACATTCGTTGCTTATAATGGATACTTTCTAAAGAAGGAGTTTCTCTCGAAAGAAGTGAGTGGGAGGAAAGTAGAACTTGATAAGGTAATTGTACCTTCTCCCTTATTGGAAAGTAGTTCATCACAGAAATCTGTTCCTGTGACTACTACACCAATTAGTGAGGAAGCTAATGATGTTGATCATAAAACTTCAGATCAAGTTAGTGAGGTAAACCAGAGTGAGATCCGCACCAGAGTGGTACAGTAATCCTGTTCTGGAAGTCATGTTACTAGACCATGACGAACCTACGAACTATGAGGAAGCGATGATGAGCCCAAATTCCGCGAAATGGTTTGAGGCCATGAAATCTGAGATATGATCCATGTATGAGAACAAAGTATGGACTTTGATGGATTTTCCCAATGATCGGCAAGCCATAGAAAATAAATGGATCTTCAAGAGGAAGACGGACGTTGATAGTAGTGTTACTATCTACAAAGCTAGAATTGTCGCAAAAGGTTTTGCACAAGTTCAAAGTGTTGACTACGATGAGAGTTTCTCACTCGTATATATGCTTAAGTCTGTCCGAATCATGTTAGCAATTGCCGCATTTTATGAAATCTAGCAAATGGATAAACAAAACTGCATTCCTTAATGGATTTCTTAAAGAAGAGTTGTATATGATGCAACCAGTAGGTTTTGTCAATCCTAAAGGTGCTAACAAAATATGCAAGCTCCAGCGATTCATCTATGGACTGGTGCAAGCATCTCGGAGTTGGAATACATGCTTTGATAAGTTGATCAAAGCATATAGTTTTATACAGACTTGCGGTGAAGCTTGTATTTACAAGAAAGTGAGTGGGAGCACTACAGCATTTCTGATAAAGTATATGTGAATGACATATTGTTGATCGGAAATAATGTAGAATTATTCTGTAAAGCATAAAGGAGTGTTTGAAAGGAGTTTTTCAAAGAAAGACTTCGGTGAAGCTGCTTACATATTGAGCTCCAAGATCTATAGAGATAGATCAAGACGCTTGATAAGTTTTTTTCAATGAGTACATACCTTGACAAGATTTTGAAGTAGTTCAAAAATGGAGCAGTCAAAGAAAGAGTTCTTGCCTGTAGTACAAGGTGTGAAGTTGAGTAAGATTCAAAGCCCGACCATGGCAGAAGATAGAAAGAGAATGAAAGTCATTCCCTATGCCTCAGCCATAGGTTCTATAAAGTATGCCATACTGTGTACCAGATCTATTGTATACCCTACACTGATTGGCATGGGAGTACAATAGTGATCGAGGAGTAGATCACTGGACAACGGCAAAATTATCCTTAGTGGAATAAGGATATGTTTCTCGATTATGGAAGTGAAAAAAGGTTCGTCGTAAAGGGTTACGCCGATGCAAGTTTTGACACTAATCTAGATGACTCTAAGTCTCGGTCTAGATACATATTGAAAGTGGGAGCAATTAGCTAGAGTAGCTCCATGCAGAGCATTGTTGACATAGAAATTTGCAAAATACATGCGGATCTGAATGTGGCAGACCCGTTGACTAAGATTCTCTCACAAGCAAAACATGATCACACCTTAGTACTCTTTGGGTGTTAATCACATAGCGATGTGAACTAGATTACTGAATCTAGTAAACCCTTTGGGTATTGGTCACATGGCGATGTGAACTATGGGTGTTAATCACATGATGATGTGAACTATCGATGTTAATCACATGGTGATGTGATCTAGATTATTGACTCTAGTGCAAGTGGGAGACTGAAGGAAATATGCCCTAGAGGCAATAATAAAGTTATTATTTATTTCCTTATTTCATGATAAATGTTTATTATTCATGCTATAATTGTATTTACCGGAAACATAATACATGTGTGAATACATAGACAAACAGAGTGTCACTAGTATGCCTCTACTTGACTAGCTCGTTAATCAAAGATGGTTATGTTTCCTAACCATAGACAAAGAGTTGTTATTTGATTAACGGGATCACATCATTAGATGAATGATCTGATTGACATGACCCATTCCATTAGCTTAGCACCCGATCGTTTTGTATGTTGCTATTGCTTTCTTCATGACTTATACATGTTCCTATGACTATGAGATTATGCAACTCCCGTTTGCCGGAGGAACACTTTGTGTGCTACCAAACGTCACAACGTAACTGGGTGATTATAAAGGAGCTCTACAGGTGTCTCCAATGGTAGATGTTGGGTTGGCGTATTTCGAGAATAGGATTTGTCACTCCGATTGTCGGAGAGGTATCTCTGGGCCCTCTCGGTAATGCACATTACACAAGCCTTGCAAGCATTGCAACTAATGAGTTAGTTGCGGGATGATGTATTACAGAATGAGTAAAGAGACTTGCCGGTAACGAGATTGAACTAGGTATTGGATACCGACGATCGAATCTCGGGCAAGTAACATACCGATGACAAAGGGAACAACATATGTTGTTATGCGGTCTGACCGATAAAGATCTTCATAGAATATGCAGGAGCCAATATGGGCATCCAGGTCCCGCTATTGGTTATTGACCGGAGACATGTCTCCGTCATGTCTACATTGTTCTCGAACCGTAGGGTCCGCACGCTTAACGTTACGATGATAGTTATTATGAGTTTATGCATTTTGATGTACCGAAGGTAGTTCGAAGTCCTAGATGTGATCACGGACATGACGAGGAGTCTTGAAATGGTCAAGACATAAAGATTGATATATTGGAAGCCTATATTTGGATATCAGAAGTGTTCCAGGTAAAATCGGGATTTTACCGAATTACCGGGAGGTTACCGGAACCCCCCGGGAGCCATATGGGCCTTATTGGGCTTTAGTGGAAAGGTGAAAGGGGCTGCCATGGTGGGCTGCGCGCCTCCCCCCTCCCCTAGTACTATTAGGACTAGGAGAGGTGGCCGGCCACCTCTCTCTCTCTCTTTCCCCCTTGGGAGTCCTATTTGGAATAGGATTGGGGGGGAGTCCTACTCCCGGTAGGAGTAGGACTCCTCCTGCGCCCTCCTCTTGGCCGGCCAGCCCCTCCCCCTTGGATCCTTTATATACGGAGGCAAGGGGGCACCCTAGGACACACAAGTTGATCATTGAGATCGTTCCTTAGCCGTGTGCGGTGCCCCCTGCCACCATATTCCACCTCGATCATATCGTTGTAGAGCTTAGGCGAAGCCCTGCATCGGTAGAACATCAAGATCGTCACCACGCCGTCATGCTGACGGAACTCCTCCCCGAAGCTTTGCTGGATCGGAGCCCGGGGATCGTCATTGAGTTGTACGTGTGCTAAGAACTCGGAGGTGCCGGAGTAACGGTGCTTGGATCGGTCGGATCGGGAAGAAGACGTACGACTACTTCCTCTATGTTGTGTCAACGCTTCCGTTGCGATCTACAAGGGTACGTAGATTAGACTCTCCCCGTCGTTGCTATGCATCACCATGATCTTGCGTGTGCGTAGGAAAATTTTGAAATTACTACATTCCCCAATAGTCTCTTTACTCGTTCTGTAACACATCATCCCGTGATCAACTCCTTGATCACATTGTGCACATTATGATGATGTCCTACCGAGTGGGCCCAGAGATACCTCTCCGCTTACACGGAGTGACAAATCCTAGTCTCGATTCGTGCCAACCCAACAGACACTTTCGGAGATACCTGTAGTGCACCTTTATAGTCACCCAGTTACGTTGTGACGTTTGGTACACCCAAAGCATTCCTACGGTATCCGGGAGTTGCACAATCTCATGGTCTAAGACAATGATACTTGACATTAGAAAAGCTTTAGCATACGAACTACACGATCTTTGTGCTAGGCTTAGGATTGGGTCTTGTCCATCACATCATTCTCCTAATGATGTGATCCCGTTATCAACGACATCCAATGTCCATGGTCAGGAAACCGTAACCATCTATTGATCAACGAGCTAGTCAACTAGAGGCTTACTAGGGACATGGTGTTGTCTATGTATCCACACATGTATCTGAGTTTCCTATCAATACAATTCCAGCATGGATAATAAACGATTATCATGAACAAGGAAATATAATAATAACCAATTTATTATTGCCTCTAGGGCATATTTCCAATACCTTCCTCCCTCTCCTCCCTCCCCTTCCCCTCCCCCGACGCTCCCGTCGCCCCCCGAGGCGGCGAAGCGCCCCTGCCCACCTCCCCGTCCCGACCCCCTCCTCCTCCATCTCCCTTCACCGCCACCGACAGCGGCCGGCCTCCGGCATGCCCAGGTGGCGTCGGCGGCGGCAGACGTCCCTTCCCCGCGCGCCTGGTGGAGGAGTCGGGGCTCCCCTGCCCGGCGAATGGTGCTGTTCGACTGGTGGCGGTGTTCTGCGGGCCTCGGGTGCTCTCGATGCGGCGGCGTGGCCGTTGGCTGCGAGGCGACACGGTGGGCGGCTAGCCGGCGGCGCCTGCTCAGCCCAGATCTGGGCCCTTTGGGCCCCCTCTGGGCTGGGTCGGGCCTGCGGTTTGGGGCGCGACGGCGTAGCTTCCTGGTGGTGAGGCGAGGCAACCGTGGTTGCGGTGGTGATGGTTTCGGCGGCCGATGTGCTGCAGCGTGGTTGCAGGGACTATCGTTGGGGTCCGGTCGGGCTAGTGGTGGCCTGGCAAGTCCCTGTCGCTATGTCCGGTCGGCTTTGCGCGGTGGTGGAGGTTGTTCCCTCCTGTCGGCTGCGTTGCGGTTGCCGCCGAGCCCGGTGTCCTCTCGTCCTACCTCCAGGTCTCGTGTTGGTGGCCTCAGTGAGATGGTGAAGATGGTGCGGTATCCGTGGTGGCACAGACTGGTGGGCAGCATGTTGGGCGGTGCGCTTCCGTTTGTCTAGGGTGGCGGTGGTGGTTCCGAGGCGGGAGAAATCTCTGGCGGCTAGTTTTCCACTGGCGCGGCTACGCCCGTGGGCGTTGCCGGACCCTCCTGAGGGGCGTCGGTGATACCCCTTCCCCACTGCCATCCGCGTACCGGGGGGAAACCCTAGAACTTGTCCGGGTAGCAGCGTCGTCGTCGTCGCATTTCTTCATGAAGATGTTGCTTGGTACGCGAGGCTTCGAAGTGCTTGGCGGGCGGTGGTACTTCTCCGGAGGATGCAGCGGGTGTCGGCCATCTTTGCTTAGTTGAGCTGTCGGCGTCGGCATTTGTTTCTTTTTTTTCTCTTCTTTTTCTTTTGGGCTTGTTTTTTTCGACAGAATTTCTCCTCCTTTATTCAGATACGAGAACAGTGTTATCACTTACAAGTAATGAAAGCACCTCAGGAGGCGCTAAACCCAACCAACAACTAGGAGGGGAAAACTTAACTAGCCTAGCAAGTTCATGGGCTACTTTATTACTCTCTCTATTACAATGATCATAAATAACATGGTTGAAATCAGAGGCCATGAAGGAGCAATCGTCAATAATAGCAGATGCAACTGAAGAAGAATTGCCGTCTTTTAGGGCTTCTACTATCTCAAAACTATCCGAGTTTACCACGATCCTGCTGCATCCGACAGTTCTTGCGAGGTTCAGCCCAAACCTGACGGCCAGAGCCTCTGCTGTGAAAGAATCAAAGCAAATGCCTATTTTTTCGTTCGCCGCTGCAATGAATTGTCCACTCTGATCGCGAATGATTGCCCCCACGGATCCTTCAAGCAGATCTTGATCAAACCCCGCATCAACATTTAATTTCATGTATCCCTTTGGTGGCTTTTCCCAACCTCCAGACCGAGGTTTGGCTTTTGGTGAACATGCGATACTGAAATTTGCCGCTAGTCCGCGTACAGCTAGGGCGATCCGAGTGGATGTTTGAATTTCTTCACCATGGTATACTTTACGATGTTCGAACCACAAGTACCAAGCTGCGGTGACTACCATCTCTCTCATTTTTGGAAGCCCTAAGATATAGAATTCTGTATCTTCCACATGCAACAACTCGTGCATCACTTCCTCTCCAGACTTGTATTTTGTGCACTTTTTCTTTACTATCTCATACAACCCCAATTGTCTCCAAACCTCTACTGATCTTGGACATTCAAACAAGAAGTGGCGTATACTGTCAGGTTCCAACCTGCATTCTGGGCATTGGATTTTAACCTTCATGTGTTTACAAGCTAGGACTGCCCGACATGGAAGAGCCGCATGCAGTACTCGCCATATGAAGATTTTAATTTTTGCTGGGCATTCTAAGCTCCATATCAAATTCCATTTCTCATCAGGTGATGAAGGGCCCGCATTAACTTCAGTCAGGTCACCAAACTGAAAATTCCATTCAATTTGATAGGCTGATCGCACTGAGAAAAGTCCGTTCTTGGTAGGGCTCCATGCAATAAAATCAGACATTTCATGTAAAGGTAAGGGTATAGCCAGAATCCTTTGAACATCCACATTCCAGAACGTTTGGTTCACCAACTGTACATCCCAATCTCTAGTCACCGGATCAATGAGATCACAAACTCGGGATATTAAGTTACTACCTATGATAGTTAACACTTTTTTCGTTGGCGCTTGAGGAATCCACGAGTCCTCCCATATGTTCACCTTTTGACCATCTCCAATCCTCCAAATATATCCACGTTTCAACGTGTGTACCCCAGCCATAATGCTCTGCCATGTAAAGGATGATTTTGGCTTTAAGGTGGCGTCCAATAAGTCTCTTTCTGGGTAATACTTAGCTTTCAGAATAGTTGCACATAATGAATCTGGGCTATCAATAAGACGCCAGGCTTGTTTTGCTAGAAGTGCAAGATTGAAGCAGTGGATGTCCCTAAATCCCATACCTCCATATTTCTTTGGTATGCACATCTTCCGCCACGCGAACCAATGCATCTTTCTATTCGTTGCATCATCACCCCACCAAAACCGAGACATCGCATCTGTGATTCCTTTACAATTTTTTTTAGGAATTTTGAAGACGGACATCACGTAAGTTGGTATGGCTTGAGCCACTGATTTCAAGAGCACTTCCTTTCCTCTAGAAGATAGGCATCTCTCCTTCCATCCCATTAATCTTTGAACCAATCGATCAATCAGGTATTGAAAATCATCACTTTTATCAACACCCAGATTGGATGGGAGACCCAAGTATCTATCATTCAAGGCCTCTGTCATGATATCCAGAATTGAGCAAACTTCGGCCTTAACATTAGTTTCTATACTTGGACTGAAAAAAATACTCGATTTCTGCACACTGACAAGTTGGCCCGAAGCAGAACAATAGAGATCCAGGATTGATTTTAAGCAAGTTGCATTAGCTGCATTGGCCTTCATCAAAATAAGTGAATCGTCCACAAACAAGAGATTTGTTACTGCCGGTGCATCACGGCAGACTTTGACTCCCACCAAATCACCCTCCTGTCCAGCTCTTGATAGTAAGGCAGTCAGTCCTTCTGTACAGAGAAGGAAAAGGTACGGCGATAGTGGGTCCCCCTGACGGAGGCCTCTAGTTGGTCTGAATGCTTCTGTCTCCGTCGAGTTATACCTCACTCTATATTCAACCGAGGAGACACACAACATAATCATCTTCACCCAGTTTGCATGGAACCCGAGTTTTAGAAGAATAGCTTCCAAAAACACCCACTCAACTCGGTCATATGCTTTATGCATGTCGAGTTTGACAGTGCACCAACCATCCTTGCCTGTCTTCTTATGCTTTATTGTGTGCAAGCTCTCATAAGCAATAAGAACATTGTCCGTAATCAATCTCCCTAGGACGAAGGCACTTTGGGTTGGGCTAATTATTTCCGGCAAGAGAGACTTCAGTCTCGTGGCAATCATCTTAGATATGACCTTATAGACAACATTGCATAAGCTTATCGGCCTAAATTGCGAAACTTTTTCCGGAGCATTTACCTTGGGGATCATAACGATTGTGGTGTCATTCCAACCTTGAGGCATGATCTGAGAGTTTACTGCATTTAACACCTCTGCAACAAGATCATCTCCTAGCATGGACCAAAATCGTTTGTAAAATATTGCATGTAACCCGCCTGGCCCTGGGGCCTTGAGGTCACCAATGGAAAATAATGCTTTCTTCACCTCTTCCTCTGTGTACAGGGACATCGGCACATCATTCATAGCTGAGGTTACCTTAGATTGCACCTGGTTCAAGACATTAGCATTCGGTATTGCAACCTGAGATGTGAACAGCTCAGTAAGGTACCCTGAACTAATAGAGTTTATGTCATTCATATCCTCTCTCCACACACCTGTATCATCAAGTAATCTCTTAATGCAATTCCTTTTCTTACGTGCCGAGGCAGCTTTATGGAAGAACGAAGTGTTCCGATCACCATGCAGCAACCAGTTTGCCCGTGCTCGCTGTAGCCAAACAATCTCCTCCTGATCCAGTAAGTTTTCTATCAAGATTTGAATCTCCTTCATTCTGTGTCTGGCTTCACTTGTGGGTTGTCTCCTCCTCAACTTTTCTAATTCTTTTTCCAGTTTATGAATTCTTCGCTTCGGGCCTTTTAATGTTTCTCGATCCCACTGAAAAAGATCCTCTTTTATTGCTCGTGTACGTTCCGACAGTGACGGCCCAACTCCGGACAGATGGGCACGCTGCCAGGCCGTTGTGACAATCTCATTTACTGTCTCTTCGTTCAGCCACCTTGCTTCAAATCTCCTCTCGCCCTTTGGCTGCTGTGAAAGCACATCGGCAAAATAGTTTGTATCCAAGACTAGGGGTCGATGATCTGAGTGGGTATGATGTTCATGAACAACAGCTGCAAAAGGAAATTTTTCAGCCCACTTTTCAGTACAAAGAGCTCTATCAAGGCGTTCCCTTATCACTCCTCGACTCCACGTAAATTGGTCCCCGATATACATAATTTCCTGCAATCCACACTGTTGGGAAACGTAGTAATTTCGAAAATTTTCCTACGCACACGCAAGATCATGGTGATGCATAGCAACGAGGGGGAGAGTCCGATCTACGTACCCTTGTAGATCGCAACGGAAGCGTTGACACAACATAGAGGAAGTAGTCGTACGTCTTCTTCCCGATCCGACCGATCCAGGCACCGTTACTCCGGCACCTCCGAGTTCTTAGCACACGTTCAGCTCGATGACGATCCTCGGGCTCCGATCCAGCAAAGCGTCGAGGAAGAGTTCCGTCAGCACGACGGCGTGGTGACGATCTTGATGTACTACCGACGCAGGGCTTCGCCTAAGAACTGCAACAATATGATCGAGGTGGAATTTGGTGGCAGGGGGCACCGCACACGGCTAAGGAACGATCAACAATGATCAACTTGTGTGTCTATGGGGTGCCCCCTGCCCTCGTATATAAAGGAGCAGGGGGAGGGGTTCGGCCGGCCAGGGAGAGGGGCGCAGGAGGAGTCCTACTCCTACCGGGAGTAGGACTCCCCCCCCCCCCCAATCCTATTCCTAATAGGAATCCTCAAGGGGGAAAGAGAGAAGGGGTGGCCGGCCACCTTCTCCTAGTCCTAATAGGACAAGGGAAGGGGGGAGGTGCGCAGCCCTTTTGGGCAACCCCTTTCACTTTTCCACTAAGGCCCAATAGGCCCATTTGCCTCCCGGGGGGTTCCGGTAACCCTCCCGGTATTCCGGTAAAATCCCGATTTCACCCGGAACACTTCCGATGTCCAAACATAGGCTTCCAATATATCAATCTTTACGTCTCGACCATTTCGAGACTCCTCGTCATGTCCGTGATCACATCCGGGACTCCGAACAACCTTCGGTACATCAAAATGCATAAACTCATAATAACTGTCATCGTAACGTTAAGCGTGCGGACCCTACGGTTCGAGAACAATGTAGACATGACCGAGACACGTCTCCGGTCAATAACCAATAGCGGGACCTGGATGCCCATATTGGCTCCTACATATTCTACGAAGATCTTTATCGGTCAGACCGCATAACAACATACGTTGTTCCCTTTGTCATCGGTATGTTACTTGCCCGAGATTCGATCGTCGGTATCCAATACCTAGTTCAATCTCGTTACTGGCAAGTCTCTTTACTCGTTCCGTAATACATCATCCCGCAACTAACTCATTAGTCACAATGCTTGCAAGGCTTAAGTGATGTGCATTACCGAGAGGGCCCAGAGATACCTCTCCGACAATCGGAGTGACAAATCCTAATCTCGAAATACGCCAACCCAACATCTACCTTTGGAGACACCTGTAGTACTCCTTTATAATCACCCAGTTATGTTGTGATGTTTGGTAGCACCCAAAGTGTTCCTCCGGCAAACGGGAGTTGCATAATCTCATAGTCATAGGAACATGTATAAGTCATGAAGAAAGCAATAGCAACATACTAAACGATCGGGTGCTAAGCTAATGGAATGGGTCATGTCAATCAGATCATTCAACTAATGATGTGACCTCGTTAATCAAATAACAACTCTTTGTTCATGGTTATGAAACATAACCATCTTTGATTAACGAGCTAGTCAAGTAGAGGCATACTAGTGACACTCTGTTTGTCTATGTATTCACACATGTATTATGTTTCCGGTTAATACAATTCTAGCATGAATAATAAACATTTATCATGATATAAGGAAATAAATAATAACTTTATTATTGCCTCTAGGGCATATTTCCTTCAGTCTCCCACTTGCACTAGAGTCAATAATCTAGTTCACATCGCCATGTGATTTAACAGCAATAGTTAACATCACCATGTGATTAACACCCATAGTTCACATCATCATGTGACCAACACTCAAAGGGTTTACTAGAGTCAGTAATCTAGTTCACATATCTATGTGATTAACACCCAAATAATACTAAGGTGTGATCATGTTTTGCTTGTGAGATAATTTTAGTCAACGGGTCTGTCACATTCAGATCCACATGTATTTTGCAAATTTCTATGTCAACAATGCTCTGCATGGAGCTACTCTAGCTAATTGCTCCCACTTTCAATATGTATCTAGACCGAGACTTAAAGTCATCTAGATTAGTGTCAAAACTTGCATCGGCGTAACCCTTTACGACGAACCTTTTTATCACGTCCATAATCGAGAAACATATCCTTATTTCACTAAGGATAATTCTGACCGCTGTCCAGTGATCTACTCCTAGATCACTATTGTACTCCCTTGCCAAATCAGTGCAGAGTATACAATAGATCTGGTATACAGCATGACATACTTTATAGAACCTATGGCCAAGGCATAGGGAATGACTTTCATTCTCTTTCTATCTTCTGTCGTGGTCGGGCTTTGAGTCTTACTCAACTTCACACCTTATAATACATGCAAGAACTCTTTCTTTGACTGCTCCATTTTGAACTACTTCAAAATCTTGTCAAGGTATGTACTCATTGAAAAAACTTATCAAGCGTCTTGATCTATCTCTATAGATCTTGAAGCTCAATATGTAAGCAGCTTCACCAAAGTCTTTCTTTGAAAAACTCCTTTCAAACACTCCTTTATGCTTTGCAGAATAATTTTACATTATTTCCGATCAACAATATGTCATTCACATATACTTATCAGAAATGTTGTAGTGCTCCCACTCACTTTCTTGTAAATACAGGCTTCATCGCAAGTCTGTATAAAACTATATGCTTTGATTAACTCATCAAAGCGTATATTCCAACTCCGAGATGCTTTGATTAACTCATCAATCACTATCTTATCTGGAAGATTAATGTTGGGGAACGCAGTAATTTCGAAAATTTTCCTACGCACACGCAAGATCATGGTGATGCACAGCAACGAGAGGGGAGAGTGTTGTCTACGTACCAACGCAGACCGACTGCGGAAGCGATCACACAACGTAGAGGAAGTAGTCGTACGTCTTCTTCCCGATCCGACCGATCCAAGCACCGTTACTCCGGCACCTCCGAGTTCTTAGCACACGTTCAGCTCGATGACGTTCCTCGGGCTCCGATCCAGCAAAGCGTCGAGGAAGAGTTACGTCAGCACGACAGCGTGATGACGATCTTGATGTACTACCGACGCAGGGCTTCGCCTAAGCACTGTAACGGTACGATCGAGGTGGAATTTGGTGGCAGGGGGCACCGCACACGGCTAAGGAACGATCTCAAGGATCAACTTGTGTGTCTTGGGGTGCCCCCTGCCCCCGTATATAAAGGTTGGAGGAGGGGGAGCCGGCCGGCCAGGGAGAGGAGGCGCAGGGGAGTCCTACTCCCACCGGGAGTAGGACTCCTCCCTCCAATCCTAATCCTATTAGGACTCCCGGGGGGAAAAGGAGAGAGAAGGGGGGCCGGCCCCCTATCCTAGTCCTACTAGGACTTGGGGAAAGGGGGGGCGCCGGCCAGCTTGTGGGCTTCCCTTTTCTCTTTTCCACTAAGGCCCAATAGGCCCATTCGTCTCCCGGGGGGTTCCGGTAACCCTCCCGGTATTCCGGTAAAATCCCGATTTCACCCGGAACACTTCCTATGTCCAAACATAGGCTTCCAATATATCAATCTTTACGTCTCGACCATTTCGAGACTCCTCGTCATGTCCGTGATCTCATCCGGGACTCCGAACAACCTTCGGTACATCAAAATGCATAAACTCATAATAACTGTCATCGTAACGTTAAGCGTGCGGACCCTACGGTTCGAGAACAATGTAGACATGACCGAGACACGTCTCCGGTCAATAACCAATAGCGGGACCTGGATGCCCATATTGGCTCCTACATATTCTACGAAGATCTTTATCGGTCAGACCGCATAACAACATACGTTGTTCCCTTTGTCATCGGTATGTTACTTGCCCGAGATTCGATCGTCGGTATCCAATACCTAGTTCAATCTCGTTACCGGCAAGTCTCTTTACTCGTTCCGTAATACATCATCTCACAACTAACATATTAGTTGCAGTGCTTGCAAGGCTTATGTGATGTGCATTACCGAGAGGGCCCAGAGATACCTCTCCGACAATCGGAGTGACAAACCCTAATCTCGAAATACGCCAACCCAACATCTACCATTGGAGACACCTGTAGTACTCCTTTATAATCACCCAGTTACGTTGTGACGTTCGGTAGTACCCAAAGTGTTCCTCCGGTAAACGGGAGTTGCATAATCTCATAGTTATAGGAACATGTATAAGTCATGAAGAAAGCAATAGCAACATACTAAACGATCGGGTGCTAAGCTAATGGGTCATGTCAATCAGATCATTCTACTAATGATGTGACCTCGTGAATCAAATAACAACTCTTTGTTCATGGTTAGGAAACATAACCATCTTTGATTAACGAGCTAGTCAAGTAGAGGCATACTAGTGACACTCTGTTGGTCTATGTATTCACACATGTATTATGTTTCCGGTTAATACAATTCTAGCATGAATAATAAACATTTATCATGATATAAGGAAATAAATAATAACTTTATTATTGCCTCTAGGGCATATTTCCTTCAGTCTCCCACTTGCACTAGAGTCAATAATCTAGTTCACATCGCCATGTGATTTAACAGCAATAGTTCACATCACCATGTGATTAACACCCATAGTTCACATCGTCATGTGACCAACACTCAAAGGGTTTACTAGAGTCAGTAATCTAGTTCACATATCTATGTGATTAACACCCAAAGAGTACTAAGGTGTGATCATGTTTTGCTTGTGAGATAATTTTAGTCAACGGGTCTGTCACATTCAGATCCGTAAGTATTTTGCAAGTTCTATGTCTACAATGCTCTACACGGAGCTACTCTAGCTAATTGCTCCCACTTTCAATATGTATCCAGATTGAGACTTTAGATTCATCTGGATCAGTGTCAAAAACTTGCATCGACGTAACCCTTTACGATGAACCTTTTTGTCACGTCCATAATCGAGAAACATATCCTTTATTTCACTAAGGATAATTCTGACCGCTGTCCAGTGATCTACTCCTAGATCACTATTGTACTCCCTTGCCAAATCAATGCAGGGTATACAATAGATCTGGTACATAGCATGGCATACTTTATAGAACCTATGAATGAGGCATAGGGAATGACTTTCATTCTCTTTCTATCTTCTGCCGTGGTCGGGCTTTGAGTCTTTACTCAACTTCACACCTTGTAACACAGGCAAGAAACTTTTTCTTTGACTGTTCCATTTTGAACTACTTCAAAATCTTGTCAAGGTATGTACTTATTGAAAAACTTATCAAGCGTCTTGATCTATCTCTATAGATCTTGAAGCTCAATATGTAAGCAGCTTTACCAAAGTCTTTCTTTGAAAAACTCCTTTCAAACACTCCTTTTATGCTTTACAGAATAATTCTACATTATTTCCGATCAACAATATGTCATTCACATATACTTATCAGAAATGCTGTAGTGCTCCCACTCACTTTCTCGTAAATACAGGCTTCACCGCAAGTCTGTATAAAACCATATGCTTTGATCAACTTATCAAAGCGTATATTCCAACTCCGAGATGCTTGCACCAGTCCACAGATGGATCGCTGGAGCTTGCACATTTTGTTAGCACTTTTCGGATTCACAAAACCTTCTAGTTGCATCGTATACAACTCTTCTTTAGCAAATCCATTAAGGAATGCAGTTTTGTTTATCCATTTGCCAGATTTCATAAAATGCGGCAATTGCTAACATGATTCGGACAGACTTTAAGCATAGATACGAGTGAGAAAATCTCATCGTAGTCAACACCTTGAACTTGTCGAAAACATTTTGCGACAATTCTAGCTTTGTAGATAGTAACACTACTATCAGCGTCCGTCTTCCTCTTGAAGATCCTTTTATTTTCTATGGCTTGCCGATCATCGGGCAAGTCAACCAAAGTCCATACTTTGTTCTCATACATGGATCATATCTCAGATTTCATGGCTTCAAGCCACTTTGCGGAATCTGGGCTCACTATCGCTTCTTCATAGTTCGTAGGATCATCATGATCTAGTAGCATGACTTCCAGAACAGAATTACCGTACCACTCTGGCGTAGATCTTACTCTGGTTGATCTACGAGGTTCAGTAGTGTCTTGTTCTTGAAGTTTCATGATCATCATCATTAGCTTCCTCACTAACTGGTGTAGGTGTCACAGAAACATTTTCTGTGATGTACTACTTTCCAATAAGGGAGCAGGTATAGTTACCTCGTCAAGTTCTACTTTCCTCCTACTCACTTCTTTCGAGAGAAAACTCCTTCTCCAGAAAGTTTCCGAATTTAGCAACAAAAAGTCTTGCCTTCGGATCTGTGATAGAAGGTGTATCCAATAGTTTCCTTTGGATATCTTATGAAGATGCACTTCTCTGATTTGAGTTTTGAGCTTATCAGGATGAAACTTTTTTCATATAAGCATCGCAAACCCAAACTTTAAGAAACGACAACTTTGGTTTCTCGCCAAACCATAGTTCATAAGGCGTCGTCTCGACGGATATAGATGGTGCCCCTTTTTAACGTGAATGCAGCTGTCTCTAATGCATGACCCAAAAACAATAGTGGTAAATCGGTAAGAGACATCATAGATTGCACTATATCCAATAAAGTACGGTTATGACGTTCGGACACACCATTATGATGTGGTGTTCCAGGTGGCGTGAGTAGTGAAACTATTTCACATTGTTTTAACTGAAGACCAAACTCGTAACTCAAATATTTGTCTCTGCGATCAGATCGTAGAAACTTTATTTTCTTGTCACGATGTTTTTCACTTCACTCTGAAATTCTTTGAACTTTTCAAATGTTTCAGACTTATGTTTCATCAAGTAGATATACCCATATCTGCTTAAATCATCTGTGAAGGTGAGAAAATAACGATATCCGCCACGAGCCTCAATATTCATCGGACCACATACATCGGTATGTATGATTTCCAATAAATCTGTTGCTCTCTCCATAGTACCGGAGAACGGTGTTTTTGGTCATCTTGCCTATGAGGCACGGTTCGCAAGTACCAAGTGATTCATAATCAAGTGGTTCCAAAAGCCCATCAGTATGGAGTTTCTTCATGCGCTTTACACCGATATGACCTAAACAGAAGTGCCACAAATAAGTTGCACTATCATTATTAACTTTGCATCTTTTGGTTTCAATATTATGAATATGTGTATTATTAAGATCGAGATCCAATTAACTATTTTCATTGGGTGTGTAACCATATTAGGTTTTATTCATGTAAACAGAACAACAATTTATTCTCTTACTTAAATGAATAACCGTATTACAATAAACATGATCAAATCATATTCATGTTCAACGCAAACACCAAATAACACTTATTTAGTTTTAACACTAATCTCGAAATTATAGGGAGTGTGCGATGATGATTATATCAATCTTGGAACCACTTCCAACACACATCGTCACTTCACCCTTAACTAGTCTCTGTTTATTCTGCAACTCCCGTTTCGAGTTACTACTCTTAGCAACTGAACTAGCATCAAATACTAAGGGGTTGCTATAAACACTAGTAAAGTACACATCAATAACATGTATATCAAATATACTTATGTTCACTTTGCCATCCTTCTTATCCGCCAATCACTTGGGGTAGTTCCGCTTCCAGTGACCAGTCCCTTTGCAGTAGAAGCACTCAGTTTCAGGCTTAGGTCCAGACTTGGGTTTCTTCTCCTGAGCAGCAACTTGCTTGCTGTTCTTCTTGAAGTTTCCCTTCTTCTTCCCTTTGCCCTTTTTCTTGAAACTAGTGGTTTTGCTAACCATCAACACTTGATGCTCCTTCTTGATTTCTACATCATGAAGAGCTTGGGAGTTGTTTCCGTTATCCCTTGCATATTATAGTTCATCACGAAGTTCTGCTAACTTGGTGATGGTGACTAGAGAATTCTGTCAATCACTATCTTATCTGGAAGATTAACTCCCACTTGATTCAAGCGATTGTAGTACCCAGACAATCTGAGCACATGCTCACTAGTTGAGCGATTCTCCTCCATCTTTTAGCTATAGAATTTGTTGGAGACTTCATATCTCTCAAATCGGGTATTTGCTTGAAATATTAACTTCAACTCCTGGAACATCTCATATGGTCCATGACGTTCAAAACGTCTTTGAAGTCCCGATTCTAAGCCATTAAGCATGGTGCACTAAAGTATCAAGTAGTCATCATATTGAGCCAGCCAAACGTTCATAACGTCTGCATCTGCTCCTGCAATAGGTCTGTCACCTAGCGGTGCATCAAGGACATAATTCTTCTGTGCAGCAATGAGGATAAACCTCAGATCACGGATCCAATCCGCATCATTGCTACTAACATCTTTCAACATAATTTTCTCTAGGAACATATCAAAATAAACACAGGGAAGCAACAACGCGAGCTATTGATCTATAACATAATTTGCAAAATACTACCAGGACTAAGTTCATGATAAATTTAAGTTCAATTAATCATATTACTTAAGAACTCCCACTTAGATAGACATCCCTCTAATCCTCTAAGTGATCACGTGATCCAAATCAACTAAACCATAACCGATCATCACGTGAGATGGAGTAGTTTTCAATGGTGAACATCGTTATGTTGATCATATCTACTATATGATTCACGCTCGACCTTTTGGTCTCCGTGTTCCGAGGCCATATCTGTATATGCTTGGCTCGTCAAGTATAACCTGAGTATTCTGCGTGTGCAACTGTTTTGCACCCGTTGTATTTGGACGTAGAGCTTATCACACCCGATCATCACGTGGTGTCTCGGCACGACGAACTTTGGCAACGGTGCATACTCAGGGAGAACACTTCTTGATAATTTTAGTGAGAGATCATCTTATAATGCTACCGTCAATCAAAGCAAGATAAGATGCATAAAAGGATAAACATCACATGCAATCAATATAAGTGATATGATATGGCCATCATCATCTTGTACTTGTGATCTCCATCTCCGAAGCACCGTCATGATCACCATCGTCACCGGCGCGACACCTTGATCTCCATCGTAGCATCGTTGTCGTCTCGCCAATCTTATGCTTCCACGACTATCACTACCGTTTAGTAATAAAGTAAAGCATTACATCGCGATTGCATTGCATACAATAAAGCGACAACCATATGGCTCCTGCCAGTTGCCGATAACTCGGTTACAAAACATGATCATCTCATACAATAAAATTTAGCATCATGCCTTGACCATATCACATCACAACATGCCCTGCAAAAACAAGTTAGACGTCCTCTACTTTGTTGTTGCAAGTTTTACGTGGCTGCTACGGGCTTAAGCAAGAACTCATCTCACCTACGCATCAAGACCACAACGATAGTTTGTCAAATAGACTCCGTTTTAACCTTCTCAAGGACCGGGCGTAGCCACACTCGGTTCAACTAAAGTTGGAGAGACAGTCGCCCGCAAGCCATCTATGTGCAAAGCACGTCGAGGGAACCGGTCTCGCGTAAGCGTACGCGTAAGGTTGGTCCGGGTCGTCTCGTCCAACAATACCGCCGAACCAAAGTATGACATGCTGGTAGGCAGTATGAGTTGTATCGCCCACAACTCACTTGTGTTCTACTCGTGCAAATAACATCAAACCATAAAACCTAGGCTCGGATGCCACTATTGGGAAACGTAGTAATTTCGAAAATTTTCCTACGCACACGCAAGATCATGGTGATGCATAGCAACGAGGGGGAGAGTCTGATCTACGTACCCTTGTAAATCACAACGGAAGCGTTGACACAACGTAGAGGAAGTAGTCGTACGTCTTCTTCCCGATCCGACCGATCCAGTCACCGTTACTCCGGCACCTCCGAGTTCTTAGCACACGTTCAGCTCGATGACGATCCTCGGGCTCCGATCCAGCAAAGCGTCGAGGAAGAGTTCCGTCAGCACGACGGCGTGGTGACGATCTTGATGTACTACCGACGCAGGGCTTCGCCTAAGCACTGCAACAATATGATCGAGGTGGAATTTGGTGGCAGGGGGCACCGCACACGGCTAAGGAACGATCAACAATGATCAACTTGTGTGTCTATGGGGTGCCCCCTGCCCCCGTATATAAAGGAGAAGGGGGAGGGGTTCGGCCGGCCAGGGAGAGGGGCGCAGGAGGAGTCCTACTCCTACCGGGAGTAGGACTCCCCCCCAATCCTATTCCTAATAGGAATCCTCAAGGGGGAAAGAGAGAAGGGGTGGCCGGCCACCTTCTCCTAGTCCTAATAGGACTAGGGAAGGGGGGGCGCAGCCCTTTTGGGCAGCCCCTTTCACTTTTCCACTAAGGCCCAATAGGCCCATTTGCCTCCCGGGGGGTTCCGGTAACCCTCCCGGTATTCCGGTAAAATCCCGATTTCACCCGGAACACTTCCGATGTCCAAACATAGGCTTCCAATATATAAATCTTTACGTCTCGACCATTTCGAGACTCCTCGTCATGTCCGTGATCACATCTGGGACTCCAAACAACCTTAGGTACATCAAAATGCATAAACTCATAATAACTGTCATCGTAACGTTAAGCGTGCGGACCCTACGGTTCGAGAACAATGTAGACATGACCGAGACACGTCTCCGGTCAATAACCAATAGCGGGACCTGGATGCCCATATTGGCTCCTACATATTCTACGAAGATCTTTATCGGTCAGACCGCATAACAACATACGTTGTTCCCTTTGTCATCGGTATGTTACTTGCCCGAGATTCGATCGTCGGTATCCAATACCTAGTTCAATCTCGTTACTGGCAAGTCTCTTTACTCGTTCCGTAATACATCATCCCGCAACTAACTCATTAGTCACAATGCTTGCAAGGCTTAAGTGATGTGCATTACCGAGAGGGCCCAGAGATACCTCTCCGACAATCGGAGTGACAAATCCTAATCTCGAAATACGCCAACCCAACATCTACCTTTGGAGACACCTATAGTACTCCTTTATAATCACCCAGTTACGTTGTGACGTTTGGTAGCACCCAAAGTGTTCCTCCGGCAAACGGGAGTTGCATAATAGTCATAGGAACATGTATAAGTCATGAAGAAAGCAATAGCAACATACTAAACGATCGGGTGCTAACCTAATGGAATGGGTCATGTCAATCAGATCATTCAACTAATGATGTGACCTCGTTAATCAAATAACAACTCTTTGTTCATGGTTAGGAAACATAACCATCTTTGATTAACGAGCTAGTCAAGTAGAGGCATACTAGTGACACTCTGTTTGTCTATGTATTCACACATGTATTATGTTTCCGGTTAATACAATTCTAGCATGAATAATAAACATTTATCATGATATAAGGAAATAAATAATAACTTTATTATTGCCTCTAGGGCATATTTCCTTCACACACTCCACTATACAATCTCTGAAACTTTGCATAAATTGTAAGGGCCTGATATTTCCACCATCCTTTTCACTTGCTACTAAAATCTCATTGAAATCTCCTATGATCATCCACGGTCCCTCCGTGTTGCTATGCAACGTCCTCAGATAAGTCCAGGATAGGTGCTTCAAATCCCAACTGGGTTCTCCATAAAACCCCGTCAAGCGCCAAGCCACAGCATTGCCATCCATCACAAAACCATCAATAAAGTTAGGCGATGAATAATTCAAAACCACTTCATTTGAGTTATTATAAAAGAGTACAAGCCCTCCAGACCGACCATCACTTTCTACGACATGTAATTGATCAAAATCTAACTTCTTCCTAATCTCATTTGCCTTATCTTTGTTCAGATGTGATTCAGACAAGAAAACCACATCCGCTTTCACACGCCCTTGCAGATGCAAGAGCTCGCGAACTGCCGTGGGCGAAAGCATCCCGTGGCAGTTCCATGCAAGGGTTTTCATTGCTCCCGGCGGTCCTCCGCCGAGGAGGCCGCCGATACAACATTGGGGTCATTTCCAATCGCTTCACCATCCACTCCTTTCAGCTTTTTCTTATTGGCATTTTTCTGTGGGGTCCCCATTGGATCAGTGCTAACAGAACCTCCCCCATGAAAGTTATCCACCTTGTTTGCTGTGTTGCCCACTGGTACAATAGCTCTAGCGTTCACTTGTTGTATCGCTTTGCTGTTACAAATCACAGTAGCACCCGACTCCTCTGCAGTACGTTTCCTTAGGACATTTACATGATCTGCCACCACAATCTGCCCTATGGTCTCACCCAGATCCGGATTTCTAGATTTCTTAGTCATCAGGGCTTCCTTGTTAGCAATTTCAGGTTCATGTGAACTAGTTTTTTCTCCCAGGTTACTGGCAGCTTGCTGGTTGTAGGCGCTGTTATAGCGCCAATTTGCGAACTCATGCATCCCACGTCCTCTTCCTCTTCCAAACTCGCCTGCCAAGTCATCCTCCTCATCACCATTCCATTTACCATTGGAAGGGCCGAAGGAACGGGTGTTTCTCCCTCGGCCACCATTACTTCGACCTCCACGACCACCTCCTCTTCCCCGTCTCGGAGCAAGGAGAAAATTCCCCCATTCAAATTTGCTTACATCGTGCTCTCCCGTGCCACACTCCTCATACCAGTGCCCCGTCAAGCCGCAAGCATGACAGAAGGTGGGTAGCTTTTCAAATTTCACCAAATATTTCTCTGTTTCTCCACCCTTTGTGATACCGACCACCCGGGTAAGTTTTTTGTTCACATCTAACCTGACTCTGATGCGAATAAATTCACCTGCAAAGCCATTAGGGAGTGTAACCTGAAGCTCCTGAACCTCACCAATCCTTTGAGCTAGGTTTTCAAGTGCCTTCTCACTTCTAAGCACACCATCAGGTAATTTATGGATTTGGCACCACGTCTCAAGCTTATCTAGTTTGACCTTCTCTGTATTGGTGAACCCATCGTATTCTACCAGAATCACAGCATGTCCTTTGAAGTCCCACGGCCCCTGATGTATAGCCTTATTCCAATCTCCAAGGTAGTTAAACTGAATCGAGAACAAATTTGCATCAATCCTTCTCCAAACCACATTCAAGGCAGGATTCCATGCAGCCCTCCTATATGCAATCAAAGCACTATGGTTGTAAGTTTTCGTTGTGAGCAAGCGCCCCAAGGCTAACCACTTAGGTTTGATTTCCTCGACATCAAGTTCTTCTTCCCAGATCAGATCGTCAGCCTCATCATCTTGCAGCGTCAACCTCTCCAGCAAGTTGCTTGTCTCTCCCACTCCTGCATCCTGTTTCTCCAAACTTTCCTGCGATTCCGACATGATCGGGTTGCCGGTGCTGACAGATCGAGAAACCCCTAGCCCCTAGCTTTTGTCGCCTCACCTCCAAGGCCGGGAAGAACCACGAGGGATCCCCTGGATCAGCCCGAGAGGGAGAGAAAGTTGAGCGGGGGGAGGAGGGGGACTGAAGGGCGGCGGAAGACTCGCCGGGCAAAACTCACGACGGTGGCGCCGTCGGAGGACTAGAGAACCCTAGTCGTGAGAGACTAGGGGAAGAAAAACATCCCATGAGAAAGAGACAAGCTGGTTGTATCGGTTGGATGTTGCTTTATAATCTAAGGAGGGGGGGGGGAGGGGACAAGCGGCGGCACGCGAACCGGCGACGGGCGAGCTGCTGCAAGCATGAGGTGGTGTGCATTTGGCGCGCAGCTACGACCTCCCGCATGCCCGTTTGACTTTTTAGCGGATCAAAAGATGGGGATGGGGTGGAAGACGAGCGAGCTCGTGGATCTGACGGCCGGGGTCTACCAAATCAAACGGTGTACTACGCTTAACTGGCCGGGGACTCGGCCGGTCGACCGGCGCCTAGGTAATGGATGAATCCCCGCACGAATCACGACGCACACGTCGACGGTGGATTTCTTGCCGTGCCGGTTCCGTTGAAATGTCTCTCCGGCGGCCCGCCCTGCTGCCAATCGGCTCCGCTCCGCCTCCCTTGTCGATGCAGCTTACGGGAACCAGCGGCCCCGCTCCGCCATGTCCTCCCTTCCTTTCGTCGCCGGCCACCTCAACGCGGACGGCGAGCACTCCACCACGCGCGGCCCGAGCTCACTCTCGGCAGAGGCCACGGACGCAAGCACCTAAGCCCACGCACGAGGAGCCCGCAGCTCTCCTGGCCGCGGCGTACGCGTCCGGAACTCGTCCAGCTGTGTGCTGTGTGCGTGGTTTCTGCGGAGATCAACGGCTGCGTGAGGCGTGTGTGTGAGTGCTTGACCGCGTGCCTGCTGCTCCCGAGCGGC
Source organism: Triticum monococcum (assembly GCA_034509565.1). NCBI lineage: Eukaryota > Viridiplantae > Streptophyta > Magnoliopsida > Poales > Poaceae > Triticum > Triticum monococcum. The sequence continues at coordinate 67,343,117 of CM067843.1, read as the reverse complement.
GCTGAGCCGTCATCGCCTGGGGCCAACGCCAGCGTGCGTGTCGGTCTGGCGCACACAACCTGTTTGGTGAAATGCTTGAACCATTGGGCCAAACAATTAGGGAATTTTTGAGATATGAACGTCACGGATCGCCGCGCCGCGAGGTGATTTTCAGCAGCCAAGGCAGCCAAAAGTTGAGGTTGACGGTGGCGCTCCGACCGGAGGCGGTGCGGCACAAGCACACATGGCACATGGCGGCGGCGATGAGGATGGAATGCTGATGGATACTACAGCAATGTTCGTGCGTGGGGAAGAAGGCGAAAGGGCAGCGGCAGCTGAGCAAGGAGACCCGGTGTCGAATGACGGCGGCTACTACGCATCAAGTTGGTGGCGACAGATTGTTATAAAGGTATGAGCGTAATTAGGGGAACAATTAGGGAAGATGATTAGGGGGGAATAGCTGGCATAATCTGCAAGTTGGAGAAGCCAATAAAGTAATCTGTAAGTTGGAGGGGCCAATTAAGTCTTTTAGACAGGTGCTTGTAGCCAATCCACTAGGAGGCATGTTCTTGCTATCGTGTCATGTATGACTTGGCTTATGGACATGGTAGGTTGAGCTCAAGTTGGCGATAAATAACTAAAATGTTACACATCAAAGAAGAAACTAGGCAACTAAATGAGGAACATCGGAAGTTTCCTCCATTTTTCTACTCACTAGCCTTGCATGTAGTACCCGTAGTTTGTCCTAGTTCTTCATCCTTTGTCTGGGTCAAATGCTTCAATGCACATGCTCTTCAACCTTATCATCTGATTTCTTGGTGCAATTGCGATGTAGCACCCCCAACCACTAAATTAAGGGCTAAAAAAACTATGCAAACCCTGTCATTTTCCTAATGCAATTGGCAGAGCCCGTTGACCACATCTATTCTTCTCGCATTTTTGTTTTGCTCCGATTTTTCTCCAAGGTGTGCGTATGCATGATTGATTACTTGCTGGATGAGCCGAGAGGAACAGTTCATGTCCTTGACCATTTCACCATGAATAGACAATTGGTGTCACCTTCATATAGCAACTGGCCTATTCTGGCCTTCAGACAGATGATCAACTAAAATCATTTCAGGGACACCTCGAGAAACTGCCCAAGCATGGAGCTCTTTCCATGGCTCGTCTTGTTTGGCGCTCTTGTGCAGGCTTCTGTCATCCTGGCTGACACAAATGCGCAAGACAGTATGTATTTCTTGCTTCTTCTTTTAGTTTGGTCACTGCGGTGTTAATTTGCTCACCGTGTTCTTCCTGTCTATCTATGTTTGCAGCTGCTGGCCTCACCGGGATCGCAGCTTCCTGGGACACCAAACCATCAAACTGGGATGGCAATGATCCATGCGGCGACAAGTGGATCGGGATAATGTGCATCCAGGACCGGGTCACATCCATGTTAGTATCCTAAGCACCATAGATTTATACAAGGCTCTGTGTTTATTTTTAATTATCGATTTCCTTGATGAACAATGATCACTCATCGTCGTGTTGTGTCCTTCTCCTTTGTTGGATGTTCTGCAGAAGACTGTCAAGTCAATCACTGTCTGGAACTCTTTCGGGGGACATTCAATCTCTGTCGGAACTACAATACTTGTATGCAATTTCTTCTCTCCTCTGCTCTAGTTTAAACACTTCCGATTGATTTTACTTCAATCCGATTTCAGTGAGGACCGTCAGAATCAGGCCTATAAAATGGACAAGTTTGATTTCTCGTAGTAAGCAAACTTATTAGGTATTTGCCTCTTTTTTGCTGCAGGGACTTATCCTACAACAAGGACTTGGGTGGCTCTCTTCCTTCATCCATTGGAAGCTTGAGCAACCTCCAAAATTTGTGAGTAGTTTTTAACACTGTCCATAATTTGGAGGAGCACAACAGGTTCACTGTGTCCAAAAAGTCAAGTGCATGGATGCTTCTTTGACTTATTTTGCTCTATCCTCCCTCTACAGAATACTTGTTGGCTGCAGCTTTGCTGGTGAAATACCTAAAGAGATTGGCCAGCTCTCAAAGCTGATATTTCTGTAAGTAGCTTAAATATGTGTATATAACGTTCCTGGCCATTTCTTGTAAATTTGCCATGTGCAGAAGACATAAATTCTATGGCTGAACCTTTCTTTCAACCATGAGACCTTCCAACTGTTATGGTTGGCAGTCTTTCTGAAAATGCTTCAGAAAATCACAATCATATACTCCCTCCGTCCCAAAATAAGTGACTCAACTTTGTACTAACTTACAAAGTTGAGTCACTTATTTTGGGACAGAGGGAGTATGTGCTACTTTTGGACCTAGCAGGCTGCAACTTTTTATCAGTTTTTTTTTTGTTTATGTACCAGGATTTCACCTAGTCATTTTTTGCTAAACAAATCTCTGCACTTGGTTTCAGTAAAATAAGGTTGATTATTACCACTCTGCCTGCAGATCTCTAAACTCCAACAGGTTCACTGGTCGCATACCGCCGTCACTAGGTGGCCTCTCAAAGCTATACTGGTTTGATCTAGCTGACAATAAGCTCACTGGAGGACTTCCAGTATTCGACGGTACAAATCCCGGTCTGGATAATCTGACAAATACAAAGCACTTGTGAGTACATTCTCCGAAATGGCCAATCTTGATAACTGAAGTTTTTCTTTTCTTGATATCTGAAGATTTTACATCGCCTTGTGTACTCACCGCGTTTTGGCAGCCACTTTGGCGGTAATCAGCTCTCTGGCACCATACCGAGCCAGATTTTCAACTCACACATGAAGCTGATACATTTGTAAGGCCATAAAAAAAATCCCGTAACCCATATCTTCCACAGTTGTGTGGTGAGGCTAATTAAGTGATTTGTTCCATGTTTTCAAGTCTTGTCGACAACAACAACTTCTCTGGCAGCATCCCCCCTACTCTAGGCCTTCTTAACGTGCTGGAAGTTCTGTAAGTAAATGCATCCACATACTATGATACTTACTAGCATGCATATGTGATTCCAATCATGAAGTTGAATGAACGCAGACGTTTTGATAACAACAAACAGTTGTCTGGGCCAGTTCCAACCAACATCAACAACCTCACCAAGCTTGCTGAACTGTGAGTGTCCTGTGTGTTTAATTCTTCTTTTTGTCAGTATCAAATATATATACGAGGAAGCTTACAATCTTTTCGTTTGGCTGTAGCCATCTAGAAAACAATGGGCTCACTGGCCCACTGCCAGACCTGACAGGAATGAGTGCACTCAGCTTTGTGTAAGCGATGAATTCACCTTTCCTTTCTGAAAACAAGACTAGAGTTGTGATTAAAGCATGAGCAACCTTGTCACAGGGACATGAGTAACAACACCTTCAATGCATCCGATGCTCCAGCTTGGTTCACCACTTTGCCGTCTTTGACTTCATTGTAAGTTTCTAGCTCTTATCTTTTCTGCTCTCATCTAGTATTTTATCAGGCAAGGCAAATTTATCTGACATTTTTCATTGACTCCAGATACCTAGAGAATCTGCAAATCGGCGGGCAGCTTCCACAAGAACTTTTCGCCCTTTCTGCAATTCAGACACTGTGAGGGGTTGCTGCTAGCTGATAAATGTACAAGTAGATATGATCATACAGTTATTCATATTCAAATGAACTGTTACTGGCTGACAATTTCAGGAAGCTTCGGGGCAACCACTTCAATGGCACCCTAAATATTGGGTCGGACTTTGGTAGCCAGCTCCAAACAATTGATTTGCAGGACAATCAAATCGATCAGCTCACTGTTGGGGGAACCCAATACAACAAGAAACTCATGTAAGGCGACACTCTGCATTGTGTCTGTCACTACTTAAAAATTCCCTGACGGATTCAGCTTTTTCACATATATTTTCGTCACAGACTTTTAGGAAACCCAATATGCAACCAAGGGAACAACGAGCAATACTGCAAAACCGCGACACAATCCAACCCGGCGGCGCCACCATATTCTACTTCTAAGAACTGTTCTGGGCTGCCATCGACATGCCTCCCAAGCCAGCTTCTGAGCCCAAGCTGCACATGTGCTGTGCCGTACAAAGGCACACTGTTCTTCAGGGCACCATCATTTTCTGACCTCGGCAATGAGTCGTACTATCTTCTACTGGAGAAGGACATGAAGACCAAGTTCCTGTCATACAAGGCCCCGATCGACTCAATCGCTCTTCATAACCCATTCTTTGATGCGAACAACAACTTGGAGATTAGCTTAGAGGTGTTCCCTGGCGGCAAGGTTCAGTTTGGAGAGCAGGACATTTCTGACATTGGGTTCATTTTGAGCAATCAAACGTATAAGCCGCCCCCTGCTTTCGGTCCATACTATTTCATCGCTCAAAGCTATCGTATTGCAACAGAGGTGCCAGCATCTAAAAAATCAAAGGCGAACAAGTTGCCACTTATCGTCGGAGTTGCTGCCGGTGGTGCAGTTGTTATTGCAGTGCTGCTTGTTGTTATTTTTTTCATCACGAGACGGAAGAGAGAACCAAAGAAGACCGAAGAGAGAAGCCAGTCTTTTGGTAGGCGATCTCATCTTTGACCAACCAAGTGACCAATGTTGCTTATTTGCATGCTGACTACTGACTACCATCTCCATGCAGCTTCTTTGGACATGAAGAGCACCAGCACCAGTGTGCCACAGCTGCGCGGTGCGCGCACGTTCACGTTCGCTGAACTGAAGAAGATAACCAATAACTTCTCGGAGGCGAACGACATAGGAAATGGCGGCTTCGGGAAGGTAAAGCAGACAGACATGTTGATCTTGCATGTCATGCATTTATATAACTTGATTGATACATACTCCCTCCGTTCCTAAATATAGGTCTTTCTAATGATTTCAACAAGTGACTACATATGGAGCAAAATGAGTGAATCTACACTCTAAAATATGTCTATATACATCCGTATGTGGTAGTCCATTTGAAATCTCTAAAAAGACTTATATTTAGGAACGGAGGGAGTACATGTCAGGAGTAATCAAATATTCCGCGCTTCCATACTGCAGGTTTACAGGGGGACACTTCCGACTGGGCAACTGGTTGCTGTTAAGAGATCCCAGGAGGGATCCCTGCAGGGGAGTCTGGAATTCAGAACCGAGATCGAGCTCCTGTCCAGGGTTCACCACAAGAACGTGGTGAGCCTCATGGGTTTCTGCCTTGACCAGGGCGAGCAGATGCTGGTCTACGAGTACATCCCCAATGGCACACTCAAAGAGAGCCTCACAGGTGAAATTTCTCGCGCGCATATCGGATCTGCATCATTTATTTGTCATTGCTGCTCATGCGTGCTGTGCTGCCTGGAAATTTCTTTCTTCAGGCAAGTCCGGCGTGCGGCTGGACTGGAAGCGGAGGCTCCGTGTCATCCTCGGCACGGCCAAGGGCATCGCCTACCTCCACGAGCTCGCAGACCCTCCCATCGTCCACCGGGACATCAAATCGAGCAACGTCCTCCTCGACGAGCGGCTCAACGCCAAGGTCTCGGACTTTGGCCTCTCCAAGCTTCTAGGCGAGGACGGCAGGGGGCAGGTCACCACACAAGTCAAAGGCACAATGGTTCGCTCTCCAACCAACCAGTTGTCACCTTAAAAGCTTGATGATTATACGCACAAATTGGACAGTCCTGATTAATTTGTACGTCCATGTGGGTGTGGCAGGGTTACTTGGACCCTGAGTACTACATGACGCAGCAGCTGACGGAGAAGAGCGACGTCTACAGCTTCGGCGTGCTGCTGCTGGAGATGATCACGGCCAAGAAGCCGCTGGAGCGCGGCCGGTACATCGTCCGGGAGGTGCTCGCCGCGCTGGACCGGAGCAAGGACCTGTACGGCCTGCACGACCTGCTGGACCCGGTGCTGGGCGCGTCGCCCACGTCGCTGGGCGGGCTGGAGCAGTACGTGGACCTGGCCCTGCGCTGCGTGGAGGAGGCCGGCGCCGACCGCCCCTCCATGGGCGAGGCGGTGAGCGAGATCGAGCGGATCACCAGGATGGCCGGCGGCGCCCCCGAGTCGGCGTCCGAGTCCATGAGCTACGCCAGCAGGACGCCGCGCCACCCGTATGGAGGTGACAGCCCGTCCGAGTACAGCGGCGGCGGGCTGCCGTCGTCGAGGGTGGAGCCCAAGTGAAGCTAGCTAGCTGCCATATGTCATGTACCGTGCCATATCAAGTGTGAGTGTGATGAACTGATGCGTGGGCTGAATTCGTGTGCTATGTTTTGTACAGCTTGCTTGCCTTATGTGTAAATTTTGGTTGATGCTAATTAGTGTCTGGATTAAGCATTAGGTAATGGATAAAACAGAAGCTCTCTTGAGTTAGAGCATCTCCAACAACCGCGCTAAGCGCCACGCGCAAAAACCTATTTGCCGCGCGCGCTTCGGCTGGTTTAGCGCGCCCGCCTGCGCTGGCTCCAGCAGCCGCGCTATAATGCAGCGCGCGCGTGGCTCCAGCAGAGTGCAAAAATACAGCGCGTGTGCCGCACAAACCACATATACATATATTATAAGCAAAAATGATCAAACAAACAAAATAAATCAACAATAAATAGTTCAATTTCGTTATCATTACAACTCAAACAAATAGTTTATCATTCAGTACAACAAATGCAATAAACACAACAAATAGTTCATGAACAATACAATGTCGAATGCAGATATCATCATGCTCTTTGTCGTCCATGCCATGCCCACCACTCTTCAATCAAATCATTCTGAAGTTCATTGTGCGTTGCGGGACGCCGAATGGCATGATAGGAGGCAATAAAACGGGCTACCCTTTCAGCCCTCCGTCGCACTCGCACGGGATATCCCAAGAGCTCATACTGTGAGTAGTCTAAATCTTGGCCACGCTCATTCTCGATGATCATGTTGTGCATGATCACACAAGCGTGCATGATGTACCAAAGTATTTTTTGATCCCAAAATCTAGCCGGTCCTCTCACAATAGCAAATTGGGCTTGCAAAATCCCAAATGCTCTCTCCACATCTTTTCTAGCCGCCGCATGAGCATTGTGGAAGTCAAGATTTTTCTTACCTTCCGGCTTTTTCAACGGCTTCACGAAGGTTTGCCACTTTGGATAGATGCCATCCGCTAGATAATAGCCATAGTTGTACGTACGACCATTTGCTACAAACTGCACCGGTGGCAACTCACCGCTTGCAATCTTATTCATCAGTGGTGACTGGTTGACAACATTGATGTCATTCAAAGATCCAGGCATTCCAAAGAATGCATGCCAAATCCAAGTCTCCTGATCGGCCACCGCTTCAAGGATTATAGTGGAACCCTTTTTTGGCCGTGGAATTTCCCATGCCATGCCTTTGGACAATTCTTCAAACTTCAATGCATGCAATCTATTGATCCTAGCATGCCAGGAAAACCGCGAGCTTTGTTCATCGCCAATAGCCTTGCGACGTCTTCAGCATTGGGAGATCTCAAATACTCCTCGCCAAACACTTGCACAATTCCCACTGCAAAGCGCTTGACACACATGATGGCTTGGCTCTCACCCATAGCCAAGTGATCATCAACAAGATCAGTCGGTATACCGTATGCCAACATACGCAAAGCGGCTGTCACCTTCTGAAAGGTGCTATGCCCGAGCTCTCCGGCGGCATTCCTCCTTTGCTGAAAAAAACGGTCATGGCTCGCTAGTTTCTCTGCAATGCGCCTGAACAACTCGGTGCTCATCCTAAACGGGCGACGAAAATACGACTCGGGGTATATGGAATTCTCCGCAAAATAATGCTTGATCAATCCGTTGTGGGCATCGATCCTATCCCTCCAAATTTTCTGCCGACCCATAACTGAACCACCGTGCTTCGGTTTTTTTATATGCATAGTTAGGATCATTGCAAGATCCTCCTCCTCTTCCATATCAAATTCTTCTTCGGAAGAATCATACGGCGAACTCATCTACAATGTTCAATACTATACTATAAAAACTACAATTCAAAACATGCATCAAATTCATGAAGTTTGAGCAATACATACCTTGTAGGCGTTTTGTCAAACACCTTGCGGGCGCGGCGCGGCAGCGAGCGTTCGGGCGCTGTTCCTCGGACGACGGAGGCACGCGAGCGCCGGCGGGACTAGGAGGGGATGGGGCGGAAGCGCGGGGATAGGCCGGGGAAGCCTGAACGGTCGCCGGGGGGCGCGGGCGGCGACGTGGCCAGACGAGGGGTGGAAGTGGGAGAGGAAGTGCGGGCGCGAGCGTTGGAGTGTGCCGCGCGCTGCAGCGGGCGCCCGAAATACACCGCGCGGCTAAGTGTTTTTGACCGCGCGCCCAACCCGTTATAGCGCGCGCCGTTTTTGCGCGCCCGCTGGAGCGACCCGCCGCGTTGTGCGCGCGCTAAAACGGCCTAATTTGCGGCGCAGCGCTAGTTTAGCGCGGCTGTTGGAGATACTCTTAGTTTCTCTTTCACTTTGAGAGTTTCGAACTGCTGGCGCGAATAATGTTAGCTTCCTTTTATCAGAAAATCCTGTTTGTTGTTAAATGAGAAATGCTTGTCAATAAGTGCAATAAATAATCTTTCTAACAAAATAATCTTTCTAACACAAAGAAATACGATCCCCGGAGTAGTGTGTGTATGTCTCCTGCCAAGTGTTCTGATGCGATTGAGATCCAGTGACTTGCTAGTCACCGGTAATCATCAGTGAACAGTACGATGACTTGCCCCCTCTCCACACCGTTCGATCCAAAATTGGCGGACATATACGCATGAACAGTGCAAGATCTACAATATTTGGTCTACAGTGCCTCATCAACAGTACTCGATCTATAGTAGCCCGTCTGCAGTGTTTGATCTGGGCCGCCCCTTGCATCCAATGGCGGGCTGCCCGCCAGTTACGGCGTGACTGGCCAGAGGCCAGAGGCCAGTCACTGGATCCCAGTCCGTTCTGATGTCATCCTGTCAGGAGTGTAGCTTTGTGCTCTTGCTCTGTAAATTCTCTACTAGTACATTTTTTCTGACAAATGGTGGATTTTATTTGCTCAAAAATGAAGCATAAGAGATAGATAACACAATAAGCGCACACACCCGGCCTCTGCATAGATAAGATATACATAGCTAACACCAACTCACATGCACGCAAAAACACGTCGGCAACTGGCAAAATCATATAAGACCAAAGCTACGCGTAGTGCAGATCCTATACTACTCTCCCCTGCGCTTAGGTGCGATCAATGAGATCAATCTTTTCAAAAATACAAAACATGGTTAAAAATTCTGAAAAAAAATTAAAGACACATATCCATGTTTGATGTACAATCTCAAAAAGTTTCAGCTCCTAATTCAAACTACACTTAGCGAAACAAAGAAGACAAGATCGGATGTGAATAGTGTCAAACACTATTCTCCAATTGTAGACAAAATCTGATCTTGTCAAATAATTTCAGAACATTTTATATTGTCTAAATATGAATTCTTTGGGTTGATCCCATGATCTCACCTAAATGGCAGATTCTATTCTAGTCTCTCCCGTTTCCTATCTAGTGCATACTCCCTCTATATCAAACTATAAGACTTTTTATTCTCCCTTGTATCAAAAAAGGCCTTATATTTTACTAGTTAAGAGCAACTCTAGCAGACCCCGCATCCCGCCCCGACCCACAAAATAACCGCCAAAATGCGGGCCGGGGCGGGAAAACCTACCCGGTCAGACCCTGCATCCCGTCCTAGCCCGCAAAAAAAATTTGAGGGGCGCGGCAAAATCTCGGCCCCAACCCGCGTATTCGCGGGTTTTCCCCTCGCCGTTGCGGTGCCCTGCATCATAGAGAAGTAGTTGGCGGGAGGGACATTTCAGCCCGCGCCTTTTCCCCACCTTTTTCCGCCGCCGACCGCCCTTGCTTCCGCCCGTCCGCCACCGGTGATTCCGGCCAAATCTGCGGGCGGAATCGTGCGGCGGGGCCGTCCCCCACCCTCCCGCGCCGATACGCTGCACCGGCCCGCCGGATCCGGCGAGAAGAGCCGCCCCTCATCGCTGCCACCGCCGGGATCGACCACCGTCGAGCTCGCCCCTCGTCGCCGCATCCGCCCCCGGTTAGTATTTCTTTTGTGATATTTTGCGAGTGGTATAGTTGATTGACGCGCCGGCGGCGGTATGCATGTAGATGGAATTGACCCCGTGCGAGAAGTTCTTGCTCTCCGATTCGTCCGATTCGGACGACTCGGATGTTGAGACCATGCTTGCGACCTTTCGACAGCAGACATTGGTGATGGCATTTGCCGTGAAGGAGCACGAAGATGAGACCGAAAGAGGAGGCGAGGATCGACAGTCGGGCGTCTTTGCATTCCTCGGAATCGCCATCTTGGGAACGAGATGTTGATGCAAGATTACTTCGCGGAGAATCCTACATATCCACCGCACCTCTTCTGGAGAAGATACCGAATGTGCCGATCCCTCTTTGTGAAAATTGTTCAAGCTTGAGAGGCAAATTGCTGGTATTTTACTCAAAGAAGAAATGCCCGCGGGCTTAAAGGGATTTAGTGCATATCAAAAAAATCTCCGCAGCTATGCGTGTGATTGCATATGGCGTTCCCGCTGACTATGCCGATGAGTACCTTCGCATTGGTGAAGATACTACAATTGAGTCAGTGCGTGGATTTGCAAAAGTGATCATCCATGTCTTTGGTCCTGAGTATCTTCGGTCACCCAACGAGGATGACACAAAGAAATTGATGGCATCTAATAAGCGGAGAGACTGGCCTGATATGCTAGGTAGCATTGATTGTATGCATTGGACTTGGAAAAATTGTCCAAAGGCATGGCAAGGAATGTATTGTGGCAAGTCTCGTGATGCAACAATTGTGCTAGAAGCTGTAGCATCTGAGGATTTATGGATTTGGCATTGCTTCTTTGGTATGCCGGGCACTCTCAATGATATCAATGTGTTGCAACGATCTTATTTGTTTGCTAGGCTTGCTAGTGGTGATGCTCCTGCTTGTAACTACACTACCAATGGGCATGAATACACAAAAGGGTACTATCTTGCAGATGGTACATACCCTCCTTGATACACATTTGTCAAGAGCATCAAAGATCCCAAAACTAAAAAACAGTGTGAATTTGCAAGGGTGCAAGAGGCAGCCCGAAAAGACATTGAAAGAGCATCCGGTGTTTTGCAATCTAGGTTTGCCATTGTCCGTGATCCTGCTCGTTTTTGGGATAAGAAAACCTTAAAAAATATCATGACATGCTGTGTTATCCTTCATATTATGATTCTTGAAGATGAGAGAGGAACGAACTTGGAATTCTTCTACGGCAATGTGGGTAGCCGTGTCAAACCAGTTAGAGAACCTAACCGCATTAGAGCTTTTCTTCAGACATACAAAGAGATTGAAAATGCAAACACACACTTTCAACTTCAGGAGGATCTCATTGAGCACCATTGGCAAAGAGCTGGACAATGACTCATTTTTGTATTCATTTGTATTTGTATTCATCACAAGTTTTGTATTGCATTATTTAATTTTGATTCGGTCATTTGAAAATTATTTGTAATGTAGATGATTGTTGTATTATGTTGGATTTGAATAATTATTTAGTTTGCTTCTGTTTGTTGTATTATATTGGATTTGATATTTACGGGCCGATGAGATGCGGGATGCAGCGGTGCAAGAGTAGACATCGCAAAGACAACCCGTATAAAAGCATATTCCGTGAATACACTTTTATACGGGTCTGTTTGAGGGGTCTGCATCTGCGGCCGTCCTTGCCGACCCGCAAAGATGGTTTTTCGCGAACTGCAAACGTGTTTTGCGGGCCGGCGGGATGCGGGGTCTGCTAGAGTTGCTCTAAGCAGGAGACACGTTTTTGCGCGCGCATATTTACTACTCTCCCGTTTCATAATGTAAAATGTTTTTAACACTTTTTAGCATTAATGTAATGTTAAAAAAGCGTCTTACATTATGAGACGGAGGAAATAGGTACAAATTTCAGACATCAAAATTTTTTTACAGTATTTTTTTTTGGAATTGGAGGGTACAATTTAGTTCTCCGTATCCGTATACAGTATATGATAGAGGAACTGAAGAAAGATGAGCAAGAAATTATCTATAGTGGTGGTACCTAGGAGGTGGAGGAGGCTAGGTGAGCGTGATGAAGTTCTTGAGGGAGGCGACGAGGCTGGGCGGCCAGTGCTTGGTGTCCCTGACGTAGGCGAGGTCGGAGTAGTGCGGGTCCAGCAGCGTGGCGATGTTGAACTGGAACTCGGCCAGCAGCGGCGCGTGCTTGTCGGCGTACAGCGCCGCCGCCAGCGCGGCGTGGATCTCCGGGTACCCCTTGAGCGCCACCGACACGTCCTCCATCTCCGTGATGGACTCGTCGCGGTCGCCGATCTCGTACAGCACCAGCGCCCGCCCCACCCGCGCGTACTCCGACAGCGCCAGCTCCTTGTACCCGCTCACCACCGCCGTGAAGGACGCCAGCGCCCCCGCGAACTCGCCGCGCGCCTGCAGCTCCCGCCCGGCCTCCAGCAGCCGGACCGCCTCCCCGACGCGCTGCGAAACGGTGGCGCTCGCCGCGCGCTCCGCCTCCGTCACCGGGTCGTAGCCGAGGTCCACCGCGGCCGCCGCCGCGCCCCTGCTGGCAGCGTTGTTGTTGCCCGCGGCGGCGACGAGGAGCAGGCCACCCGCGGACACCAGCAGCCGCCTCCTCGTTGTCGTTGCGGCGGATGGTGGCGAGGAGATGGCGACGGGTGGCCGTTGAAGCGGTGTCTCTCCGGTGGAGACGGAGCCCGCCGGCGTCACGGGCGCCTGCATTGGGATTTGGGACGGGAGGCGTTCGCGGCTCACATGCTGACTACGTACCGCTTGTGGGGAGCCAGGAGAGCGATAAGGTTTGAGAGGCCGGACTAAATGTGTGGCATATAGTACAGACATGAGGAACTAGACACCTGACCGGAGATAATTCCATGTTTTTGTTTCGAAATGTTTCTGGTGCCACTGAAATTTGACCAGCAGTTTCTTTCTACTTCCTCCATTCCAAATTACTCGTCGTGAAATTTTGAACTAAAACCACGATGAGTAATTTGAAACAGAGGGAGTACATCGGTGGTGACGTTAGTAAAGGAGGAGATCCCTAGACACCCGAGGCAGCGGCTGCAGACTCCAACACACGATGAAAGACGTCTCCGTGCCCAAAAAAAGCTGTCTCTTCGGCACTTTGGGACGAAAAATGCCTCGCCGCTCGGATCCACCGTCCCCTTCCTCCTTCCATTCGCCGCCAGAACGGCCATCCCTAAACCCCATTTGGTCGCCATCACCACTGATTATGCTAAAAAAAAATAAGGCGCATGTTCTTATGCTGTCCTCTTGTCTGCTCAATCCCAGCTCCCAAAAGTCAAATACTAGCACATGGATGTTACGTTATTTATTGGAGGCAACAAAGGGATCAGAGTCAGAACCTATCTACTAGGCGTTGACAAAGTTGCTTCTCATCTCCACGCCCAAATTGGATCTTCCCCATTCTCATCAGTCAGCATCCCCTCTCGAGATCGCCAGGATTGATCCACCTTCCTGCATCTGGGTGCCAAGAATCGTCTTTGAGTAGGCACAAGCACCACGGGCCCAGGTTAGTGCCAGCATGTTCTTCCGCGGCATTGCTTCCCTAACTTTCGGGTGTACTGCTGCAAGATCTAGCCCTTCGCTTTTAAGACTATTTATACGATTTCACAATCAGGTGTACATAAAGGTCTCCTTTTCTACAGATTATAGCGGGAACTGAGTTTGACACAGAGCAAACACAAGGTGCTCCTGGAAATGGCCAACTCAAATGATCTATGGGAGAAGAAGCTGCAGGATCCAAGTGCAACACCGGTGCCTCTGCCATTTGAATTTCTGAGAGCCATTACATGTGATTTTTCCAGCGAGCAGGAACTCGGCAGAGGTGAGCATGGAGTGGTTTACAAGGTATATATGGCCAATCCCTTTCACTCTACTTGTCAAATCTTAACAATTAATAGCCGCAAACTGTTTAAGAAGTGAAGAGAGGTTAATTTAACTTTATTGCATCACAGGGAGTTCTTCCGAGTGGAAAATTTATTGCGGTGAAGAAGCTTTTTCAAACACATCTGATGGATGATAAGAAATTCCAGAATGAGCTCAGTTCTCTTATGGGGATCAAGCACCAAAATGTAGTGCAGCTTATTGGTTACTGTGCTGAAACAAGCTTTGAAATGGTGAACCTCCAAGGTAGTGGGAAACATATTATGGATGAAATACCAAAGAGATTGCTTTGCTTTGAATATGTAGGCAACAAAAGCCTTCATTACTACATCTCAGGTAAAATCACAGAAACTCTAGAGTAGCTTATTTCTTATTTACATTACTCCTTTCATTTGTGAAGTTTTGCTTTTAGCAAACTTTTAAATAGCCTGCTATAGCTATGCTATAGCTTTTGGAGAGCTCTTCCGTTAAAGCAATGCACTTTTAGTGTTAAATTGAAAATGATGCTAATAACCGCAAATATGTTGCTAGACCATGGTCTAGCCGAACCCATGCTCCAAGCCCTCCACCTGTAATGTACATTCTATAATCCATGTTCATAATGTGCATGCTGCTATCTAATAAGGCTATACCATCTTAATCACATAGGTATTTTTTTATTGTCTAGATTGCACCACAACCAAGGATACGACTTAGCGACGAGCTGTAGCTGGACTTATTTTATTGTCCAAGACCATGCAGCAGACAGTGAAAAATGATAGACTGTACTAGGTAAACATATTTGGTTTTGACGATACACATGTTACTTTTTTTGCCGGGGACCAATACACATGTTATTCTTATAAAAGATATAAAATCAACATGAAATTTCTACTTTTTTTGCGGGTGAAACGAGAATATATTAATTAAGGAATATGAAATTTCTACTTCCAAACGTGAATTGTCTTTTGCTCCTAAAATATTATAATGTTTTGTGTTTGTCATTTCAGACATTAATTTTCTATTTCCAAACTCAAATGCACCCATATAAACAATAAAATCCAAAAAAGTAAGAAAAAGAGAAAAAACTGAAATTTCTGGCAATGAACATCAGAATGTGTTCTACTTGCTTCTAAATTTTCACCAAGAAATGACATTTGTGGTCGTCTTTGCAAAAAAAGAAATAACGTCAGAGCTCAAAAAAGACATGTGTATCAGACTTTTGTAATTCTCTAGAAAGCAGAAACATACATGTTTTTTTTTTTGACAAACAGAAACATACATGTTTACATGTTGGTGGAACACGAGAGAAAAATACGAACACAGATGAAATAAAAATGTGTGTCAGCATAAAAGTAATGTATAATGTCTTTCTTTTTGCGGGGATGTATAATGTCATCTAAGAAAAATAGGTGCCACATATTTTTCATATCAGCGTGCTGGCATGCATGCCTACTTTGATAGTTTTTTTCTTCCGAGAATCTCCTGCCTTGGTAGTTGTGTGAATCATCCATGTTGCAAATCGAGACATGGACGTGTGTGGCACCATTTTTTAATAGGCTCTAGCACCTATGGTCCAAAGTCCAAGAACCGTTAGCGGTTCATATTAGCATAACTGATCTCAATCTCTGCTAATCTGGCCCATATCCCTAGGTTAACGTTCTTAGATCCAATGATGCTGACTATAGGTGCGGCTGGACCATGGTCCAGAAAATCCTCTCTCTGCTAATAACCTGGTATTTTCCGCAATAGCGCTAAATTTGGAGTCATCTAGGCCGCTAAGCCACTATACAAAACCATCATTCTACCTTATTCTTTTCCTTGTTTTTGTAAGTACAATGCATTGGTGCAAAGCTTGGTTATTAAATTAGCACACCTGATTAGTGCTCGGGTTTTGATGTTCAAACATGTGTATATGTTTAGTATGTGATATATCATATATGATGCCTGATTGTATACCCTTACATGAGGCAAGGCCACGCGGGGTCGAGCGCTTCAGATATGTTGCCCACAACCTCTGCATCATAGATGCACACCCTTACATGAGGTGGTCATGTGTTGCCATCGTAACATAATTTTCATCATTGATTGAGTTCATATTTCCTTTTTTTCATCAATTTAATAGATGGTACTTTTGACCTCGAGTGGGATATGAGATATAAGATAATAAGGGGTATTTGCGATGGTTTGCATTACCTTCATGAGAAATGCCATACTGTTCATCTCGACCTGAAACCTGGAAACATATTGATGGATGCTACTATGGTTCCGAAAATAGCGGATTTTGGTTTATCAAGGATCTTTGGTGACAAGCAATCCCGAATCATCACTGAAAGTCGTCCAGGAACACTGTAAGTTTTGTCTCCCTGTTATAGCATCTCCTTTTCTTTCTTGCAATGCCTCAAACTTCCATATTGTGCTGCAGCGGATATATGGCCCCAGAATACTCCTTTCAAGGCGTAGTCTCCATGAAGGCAGATATATTCAGTTTGGGTATTATTATGATTGAGATAGTCACAGGTCGTAGAGACTATCCCCTGACTGCTATTCCATATATGGAGCACTTCAATCAAGATGGCAGTTTCCAGAGTACCGACACGTCCTTCGAACACTACTACAAAGAGAAAATAAGATTAAGTACTCAGGCTCTTGCAAATGTTAGTGAAATATTTACCATTTATTTTCAAATGTTTTGGTAAAAGGCGTGAAATACAAGTTAAATGGTGTTATATAACTGGCTCAAAACTACATTCTTTTTTTAGTTATTTTGATCTTCCAGTTGATATTCCTGAGCTTTACGGTAATGTATGGGGCTTGTGTATACATTTACATTTACATTACATATTGTCGTCCGTTTTTCGTAACTCAAACTCATAATTGCAATTTTGTAGATATATCATACTTGGAGGAATAGGCTGGAGAGGTCGCAAGGAGCCACAGAAAAATTGGAACAAATTCGTGCGTGCGTTGAATTAGGACAAGAATGCACTGAAATCAGCCCATATAAAAGACCAGCTACACAGCATATAATCGATAGGCTTGAAAAAGTCAATATTACAGACGAATACTGTAAAGCCGGTGAGAGCAATCCGCCAGTAGCACAGGTATGTAAACTCATGTCGAAAAACATGGTCCCACTGCTGGTGACCCAAGCTTTGTGAATTTGTGTATCTCTATTTTTCACTTTTGTTGCTACGAATTTGTGGTTCTACTTCCGGTGAAGTTTGGTTGATTGTTCAATAGGCAGGAGAATCTTCCACTTCCAATGCTCTGCATCGAGGAGATACTGGTACCATTGTTGAGATTGAGAAGGCGTCAATACTACCGGCAAAGGTTAAGGAGTTTGTGCAGGTTCAAGTATCTGCGGTCAGCATTCCAGCAAGTGAAGATGACATTCCCATCACAAAGAAAGATAAATCGTCAGCTCCTGTTGTTCCGGATGCTTTTCGTTGCGCAAGATCACTTGGTTTAATGCAAGACCCGGTTATGGTGGCCACTGGGCAGGTGTCTCTACTTGCTTAGCTTACTCTATATATGTTTCTTATCATTCCACGGAGCTTTATGATTTCACAATAACTATTTCTTGAAAATGCATGTGCAGACTTACGATCGAGGCAGCATAGTGAGATGGTTGGACGCCGGGCACGACACTTGTCCGAGGACGCAGCAGAAGCTTGTTAACAAATCTCTAACTCCAAATTATGCTCTTTACGGCCTGATTGTCCAATGGTGTCGAGCAAACGGTTTGGAGGAGCCGAAACGCTCTGCTCAAGTTAGCAGTGATGACAGTGATGCAACGCCGGCATCACTCGCCTATTCTGAGCAAGATGTAGTTGCCAGCCTTGTTCGGAGACTATCAGATTCCAGAAATGTTGTAGGCCAGCGTGAAGCTGCCGGTACGCTTTGTCTGCTTGCCAAGGGTAATTCTAAATATCAAGCGTGTATAGGAGATTCTGGCGGCATTCCTATCCTGGTGAGCCTGTTGTGGATACATGATATCAGCACCCAGGAACATGTTGTTACTGCTCTCCTGGATTTATCTGTTTCTAATTACGAGAACAAGGAAAAATTGGTCTTGGCCGGGGCTATTCCTGGAATTGTGTACGTGCTAGAGACGGGCAGCATGGTTGCCCGGGAGAATGCTGCTGCAATGTTGTCCAGCCTATCCACTGGGAAAGAAAGCGAGCTGATCATTGGGGCTGCCGGATCAATTCGGCCTCTCATTCTGCTGTTGACTAGTGGGAGTCAACAGGGTAAAAGGAATGCTTCGCGAACACTAATGGGTCTGTTCGTCGAGCCAGACAACAAGAGTATAGCTATTAGAGCTGGGTTCGTCCCTGTACTGCTAGAGCTTCTAACAGGAACTGATGATGGAATCGGTTCCATCTTTATGTTGGAAATTCTTTCCAAGCATCCTGAGGGAAAGGCGGCTATTACTGCTGCGGCTGCTGCTACTGCTGCCATACCAATGCTGGTTGGAGTTGTCAGAAATGGATCCCCAGGCGAAAGCGAAACGGAATGGGCAGTTACTATTCTGGTGGGCATCTGTAGCGGGGAAGGCAAACAGGAGAAACAATGTCTTGCTGAAGCACGGGAGAATGGCCTCGCGTCCTTGCTAGTGGAGCTAGCAGAAAGTCGTTTAAGCTCAAGCAGAGGCAGATTGGAAGCCAAAGATATGCTAAGACTACTTAGAAGCGATTGCTGAAGAAGGTGCACACACGCAAGAGGCTCAAAGCTCGTGCATACAACTCACCAAACAATATCTCACGGTCAGCAGCGACTACCGTGACCGTGAGGGGTTGTCTCCCTACTCTACCGCGCCTCCAGCCTTCTCGTGTGCTGGCGTCGCCTCCCACGGGCCACGATCCCCACCATTCGCTTCGGCAATTACCCCCTCCATTTTTATATACCACGCCACTTCATTTTTCCTGTCAAGCTTGGTCAAAAAATCTGGATTATATGTATAAAAAATATATTATCAAAAAGTTCTTTTAAATGTGCACCTAATTGTATACTTTTTATGGCATTTGACTCATATTTTATTGGTAAAATTAATGGTCAGAGTTAGACATAAAAAAATAATGGGCTTGTATTAGTAGATCGAGGGAGTATTTATTTTGTGATCGCCAGCTTCATCATTCATCATGAGGCCCTTACCAGACAATTTTGTACTCCCACCGTAGATTTTTAGTTTGCATACAATATTTGGTCAAAGTCAAAGTTTCTAAAGTTTGACCAACTTTGTAGAAAAAACTATCAACATCTATAATACTAAAGTTATATGGTATCAAAATTAATTTCATGATCCATCTAACTATATTGATTTCATATTATGAATCTTGATATTTTTTTTCTATAAACTTAGTCAAAGTTAACAAAGTTTAAATTTGATCACATCTTATATGCAGAATAAAAAAAAACGAAGGGAGTATGTACTAGCAGGCAGAAGGCGCCACGGCACGCGGCGCCCGACGGGAAGCATGGGCGACCCCGTTGTTGGCTAAATTGCACTTATTTCGCTCGTGCTCGTGTTTACCTTTTGCTGTTCACTGTGTTTTGCTAACTAGCGTGAGAAGATTATAGATTGTCAAAGAAGTATAAATTATTGGGTAGATTACAGAATCTGGTGGCATACATAGAAAGATGAACAGAGAAGTACAATGAAGCAAATATTGGACTAAAAGGTTATACTTCATAGATGGTTTACAGTTCTGAAACATTTGGTGCAATAGAATGTTGCTTCTTAACATTTTGTGCTGGAATTTTGTTTATTTTGGACCTAGCCCAATAGCAATTTCAGGAATTCTTAATAAATCGTAGAGGCCCACGCAGCCTATTCGTGCAAGGCAAGAGATGGAACTAAAGTTTAGTTCCATATTGCTAGTTTAGATAGAGTTGGACCTCTTTATAAAGGAGGCTCTTTTTTCACATGTATGAGGATGAAAACAAGAGGGACATCCACGTGCGCTCCTCCTTCGCCGCCTGCCACGGCACGGCACGGCACACCTCGCCTCGTCACGACGGGTTGCGGGAATGAATCGAGCCGATGTCTAAATTTTTGCCACGCACGACGGGTATACGAAAAGTCACGCGGAAGCTGAAACGTTTTTGCTGCAGTGGAGATTGAATACGAACGGCGCACCTCTTCGCCTGCTGCCTGTTCGTTTCTTCTCCCTCATTCTCTTCAGCTCCCGACGCAGCCTCTCGCCTCCTTCTCTTGCGCCTATAAAAGGGAGGTCGCTCCTCTCAGAGAGACGCACCAGAACTTCTTTTTCCTCTCGCCACAGTTCCTGAGCACTACGCTGCTGCTACATTCTTCCCCATCCCGGCTTGCGGCGTGCACCGCAGGTCGGGACAGTAGGCCTCCGAAACTGCACCTTTTGAGTCCTGTACGGGAGAAGGGTGATAAGGTTTTTGGGGAGTGCTTCGCGCGACTACTTACTTCTTCGTCACGGACGCCCCGGACTCCGACGACTACTTCCCCGACGACGACTTCTTCGCCGACGTCGACAACCTCCTTGACGACATGGCTGGCGAGGACACCGACCCCAAGTCCAGCGGTTCTGCTGCTGCTGTCCCGTACGTGTTCTTCTTGTTTCTATTAGAGGCCCTGCTACAGTTTCTTGTTCTAGTGTTTGCCCTAGATATGTTAGACTCTGTTTCATATATGCAACTTAATATACTGTCTGCTCCAGATGTATTTAGTTACAGTTCATATATGAAGTTGATGTTTACCTTCTCTTTGTGAAATCGCATGACTTGTTTTATCACTGTTATACTAGTCGTGCTTTATCTAGTATTTCTGTTAATAAAGTCATTCAGTAAATTGGTCATATTTCCAACAGTCGAAAAACCTTATTATAGGTAATTTACCCCGAGTGGTTTTGTTGCTTCCATGAAACTCCTATGTTTGATGGTATCCACTATAAGAGGTGGCGCGTGAGAGCAGTCTTATGGTTTCAAACTATGAGTTGCTATGACGCCACTCTTGGCAAACCTGAAGGAGAGCTTGATGCTCAATAGGCACAAATTTTTCAGAAAATAGATACTCTGTTTAAGGCTGCTCTCTTGAGTGTTCTTAGTTAGAACATAGTTGATGCTTATGCGTCAATTGATAATGGAAAAGATATGTGGGATGCACTCGAGGCCAAGTTTCGGGTCTCGGATGCTGGCACTGAGCTGTACATCATGGAGCAATTCTATGATTACAGGATGATTGAAGAGTGCTCCGTGGTTGAGCAAGCTCATGAGATACAGTCATTTCCTAGAGAAATTGAGCACTTTAGGTGTATGCTACCGGACAAGTTTGTTGCCGGAGGTATCATCACTAAGCTTCCTCCTTCATGGAGGAACTTTGCTACCTTACTGAAACATAAGAGACCGGATTTTTTCGTCCCGGATCTTGATGATCCACAAGTATAGGGGATCCATCGTAGTTCTTTCGATAAGTAAGAGTGTCGAAACCAACGAGGAGCAGAAGGAAATGATAAGCGGTTTCCAGAAGGTATTCTCTGCAAGTACTGAAATAAGTGGTAACAGATAGTTTTGTGATAGGATAATTTGTAACGAGCAAGAAGTAACAAAAGTAAATAAAGTGCAGCAAGGTGGCCCAATCCTTTTTGTAGCAAAGGACAAGCCTAGACAAGTTATTATATAGAAAAGCGCTCCCGAGGACACATGGGAATATCGTCAAGCTAGTTTTCATCACGTTCATATGACTCACGTTCGGTACTTTGATAATTTGGTATGTGGGTGGACCGGTACTTGGGTGCTGTCCTTACTTGGACAAGCATCCCACTTATGATTAACCTCTATTGCAAGTATCCGCAACTACAACAAAAGTATTAAGGTAAAACTAACCACAGCATGAAACAAATGGATCCAAATCAGCCCCTTACAAAGCAACGCATAAACTAGGGTTTAAGCTTCTGTCACTCTAGCAACCCATCATCTACTTATTACTTCTCAATGCCTTCCTCTAGGCCCAAATAATGGTGAAGTGTTATGTAGTCGTCGTTCACATAACACCACTAGAGGAGAGACAACATACATCTCATCAAAATATCGAACGAATACCAAATTCACATGACTACTAATAGCAAGACTTCTCCCATGTCCTCAGGAACAAACATAACTACTCACAAAGCATATTCATGTTCATAATCAGAGGGGTATTAATATGCATATAGGATCTGAACATATGATTTTCCACCAAATAAACCAACTAGCATCAACTACAAAGAGTAATTAACACTACTAGCAACCTACTAGTACCAATCCCGGACTTGGAGACTGTTGGGGAACGTAGTAATTTCAAAAAAATTCCTACGCACACGCAAGATCATGGTGATGCATAGCAACGAGAGGGGAGAGTGTTGTCCACGTACCCTCGTAGACCGAAAGCGGAAGCGTTAGCACAACGCGGTTGATGTAGTTGTACGTCTTCACGACCCGACCGATCAAGCACTGAAACTACGGCACCTCCGAGTTTTAGCACACGTTCAGCTCGATGACGATCCCCGGACTCCGATCCAGCATAATGTCGGGGAAGAGTTCCGTCAGCACGACGGCGTGGTGACGATCTTGATGTTCTACTGTCGCAGGGCTTCGCCTAAGCACCACTACAATATTATCGAGGACTATGGTGGAGGGCGGCACCGCACACGGCTAAGAGATCAATGATCAACTGTTGTGTCTGGGGTGCCCCCCTGCCCCTGTATATAAAGGAGCAAGGGGAGGAGGTGCGGCTAGGCAAGGGGCGCGCCAGGAGGAGTCCTACTCCTCCTGGGAGTAGGACTCCCCCCTTTCCATGTTGGACTAGGACTTGGGGGGGGGGGGGAAGGAGAGAGAGGGAAAAGGAAAAAGGGGGGCGCCGACCCCCCTCCTTGTCCAATTCGGACTTGGGGGGGGGGGGGCGGCTGCCCCTTGGCCTCCTCTCCACTTCCTCCACTAGGCCCATTAAGGCCCATTAGGTTACCGGGGGGTTCCGGTAACCTCCCGGTACTCCGGTAAAATGCCGATTTCACCCGGAACACGTCTGATGTCCAAACATAGGCTTCCAATATATCAATCTTCATGTCTCGACCATTTCGAGACTCCTCGTCATGTCGGTGATCATATCCGGGACTCCGAACAACCTTCGGTACATCAAAATATATAAACTCATAATTAAACTGTCATCGTAACGTTTAGCGTGCGGACCCTACGGGTTCGAGAACAATGTAGACATGACCGAGACACGTCTCCGGTCAATAACCAATAGCGGAACCTGGATGCTCATATTGGCTCCTACATATCCTATGAAGATCTTTATCGGTCAGACCGCATAACAATATACGTTGTTCCCTTTGTCATCGGTATGTTACTTGCACGAGATTCGATCATCGGTATCTCAATACCTAGTTCAATCTCGTTACCGGCAAGTCTCTTTACTCGTTCCGTAATACATCATCCCGCAACTAACTCATTAGTTGCAATGCTTGCAAGGCTTAAGTGATGTGCATTACCGAGACGGCCCAGAGATACCTCTCCGACAGTCGGAGTGACAAATCCTAATTTCGAAATACGCCAACCCAACAAGTACCTTCGGAGACACCTGTAGAGCACCTTTATAATCACCCAGTTACGTTGTGACGTTTGGTAGCACACAAAGTGTTCCTCCGGTAAACGGGAGTTGCATAATCTCATAGTCATAGGAACATGTATAAGTTATGAAGAAAGCAATAGCAACAAACTAAACGATCAAGTGCTAAGCTTATGGAATGGGTCAAGTCAATCACATCAATCCCGTTAATCAAATGACAACTCATGCTATGGCTAGGAAACATAACCATCTTCGATCAACGAGCTAGTCAAGTAGAGGCATACTAGTGACACTCTGTTTGTCTATGTATTCACACATGTATTATGTTTCTGGTTAATACAATTCTAGCATGAATAATAAACATTTATCATGATATAAGGAAATAAATAATAACTTTATTATTGCCTCTAGGGCATATTTCCTTCAGTCTCCCACTTGCACTAGAGTCAATAATCTAGATTACACAGTAATGATTCTAACACCCATGGAGCCTTGGTGCTGATCATGTTTTGCTCGTGGAAGAGGCTTAGTCAGCGGGTCTGCAACATTCAGATCCGTATGTATCTTGCAAATTTCTATGTCTCCCACTTGGACTAAATCCTGAATGGAATTTAAGCGACTCTTGATGTGCTTGGTTCTCTTGTGAAATCTGGATTCCTTCGCCAAGGCAATTGCACCAGTATTGTCACAAAAGATTTTCATTGGGCCCGATGCACTAGGTATGACACCTAGATCGGATATGAACTCCTTCATCCAGACTCCTTCATTTGCTGCTTCCGAAGCAGCTATGTACTCCGCTTCACATGTAAATCCCGCCACGACGCTTTGTTTAGAACTGCACCAACTAACAGCTCCACCGTTCAATATAAACACGTATCCGGTTTGCGATTTAGAATCATCCGGATTAGTGTCAAAGCTTGCATCAACGTATCCATTTACGATGAGCTCTTTGTCACCTCCATATACGAGAAACATATCCTTAGTCCTTTTCAGGTACTTTAGGATGTTCTTGGCCGCTGTCCAGTGATCCACTCCAGGATTACTTTGGTACCTTCCTGCTAGACTTATAGCAAGGCACACATCAGGCCTGGTACACAACATTGCATACATGATAGAGCCTATGGCTGAAGCAGAGGGAACATCTTTCATTTTCTCTCTATCTTCTGCGGTGGTCGGACATTGAGTCTTACTCAACTTCACACCTTGTAACACAGGCAAGAACCCTTTCTTTGGCTAATCCATTTTGAACTTCTTCAAAACTTTGTCAAGGTATGTGCTTTGTGAAAGTCCAATTAAGCGTCTTGATCTATCTCTATAGATCTTAATGCCCAATATGTAAGCAGCTTCACCGAGGTCTTTCATTAAAAAACTCTTATTCAAATATCCCTTTATGCTATCCAGAAATTCTATATCATTTCCAATCAATAATATGTCATCCACATATAATATCAGAAATGCTACAGAGCTCCCACTCACTTTCTTGTAAATCCAGGCTTCTCCAAAAGTCTGTACAAAACCAAATGCTTTGATCACACTATCAAAGCGTTTATTCCAACTCCGAGAGGCTTGCACCAGTCCATAAATGGATCGCTGGAGCTTGCACACTTTGTTAGCTCCCTTTGGATCGACAAAACCTTCTGGCTGCATCATATACAACTCTCTTCCAGAAATCCATTCAGGAATGCAGTTTTAACATCCATTTGCCAAATTTCATAATCATAAAATGCGGCAATTGCTAACATGATTCGGACAGACTTAAGCATCGCTATAGGTGAGAAGGTCTCATCGTAGTCAATCCCTTGAACTTGTCGAAAACCTTTTGCAACAAGTCGAGCTTTGTAGACAGTAACATTACCGTCAGCGTCAGTCTTCTTCTTGAAGATCCATTTATTCTCAATTGCTTGACGATCAATGGGCAAGCCAACCAAAGTCCATACTTTGTTCTCATACATGGATCCCATCTCAGATTTCATGGCTTCTAGCCATTTTGCGGAATCTGGGCTCACCATCGCTTCTTCATAGTTCATAGGTTCATCATGATCTAGTAGCATGACTTCCAGAACAGGATTACCGTACCACTCTAGTGCGGATCTTATTCTGGTTGATCTACAAGGTTCGGTAGTAACTTGATCTGAAGTTTCATGATCATTATCATTAGCTTCCTCACTAATTGGTGTAGGTGTCACAGAAACTGGTTTCTGTGATGTACTACTTTCCAACAAGGAGCAGGTACAGTTACCTCATCAAGTTCTACTTTCCTCCCACTCACTTCTTTCGGGAGAAACTCCTTCTCTAGAAAGGATCCATTCTTAGCCCTTCGAATCTGTGATAGAAGCTGTACCCAACAGTTTCCTTTGGGTATCCTATGAAGACACATTTCTCCGATTTGGGTTCGAGCTTATCAGGTTGAAGCTTTTTCACATAAGCATCACAGCCCCAAACTTTCAGAAATGACAACTTTGGTTTCTTGCCAAACCACACTTCGTAAGGCGTCGTCTCAACAGATTTCGATGGTGCCCTATTTAATGTGAATGCAGCTGTCTGTAAAGCATAACCCCAAAATGATAGTGGTAAATCTGTAAGAGACATCATAGATCGCACCATATCTAGTAAAGTACGATTACGACGTTCGGACACACCTGTGACGCCCCCGATTTAATCGTACACTAATCATACACGCAAACGTGTACGATCAAGATCAGGGACTCACGGGAAGATATCACAACACAACTCTACAAATAAAATAAGTCATACAAGCATCATATTACAAGCCAGGGGCCTCGAGGGCTCGAATACAAGAGCTCGATCATAGACGAGTCAGCGGAAGCAACAATATCTGAGTACATACATAAGTTAAACAAGTTGCCTTAAGAAGGCTAGCACAAACTGGGATACAGATCGAAAGAGGCGCAGGCCTCCTGCCTGGGATCCTCCTAAACTACTCCTGGTCGTCGTCAGCGGGCAGCACGTAGTAGTAGGCACCTCCGGTGTAGTAGGAGTCGTCATCGACGGTGGCGTCTGGCTCCTGGGCTCCAACATCTGGTTGCGACAACCAGGTAGAAGGGATAGAGGGAAAAGAGGGAGAAAGCAACCGTGAGTACTCATCCAAAGTACTCGCAAGCAAGGAGCTATACTACATATGCCTGGGTATCAAATGGAATAAGGTTATCATATGTGGACTGAACTGCAGAATGCCGGAATAAGAGGGGGATAACTAATCCTGTCGAAGACTACGCTTCTGGCAGCCTCCGTCTTGCAGCATGTAGAAGAGAGTAGACTGAAGTCCTCCAAGTAGCATCGTATAGCATAATCCTAACCGATGATCCTCCCCTCGTCGCCCTATGAGAGAGCGATCACCGGATGTATCTGGCACTTGGAAGGGTGTGTTTTATTTAGTATCCGGTTCTAGTTGTCATAAGGTCAAGATACAACTCCGGGTCGTCCTTTTACCGAGGGACACGGCTATTCGAATAGATAAACTTCCCTGCAGGGGTGCACCACATACCCCAACACGCTCGATCCCATTTGGCCGGACACACTTTTCTGGGTCATGCCCGGCCTCGGAAGATCAACACGTCGCAGCCCTACCTAGGCACAACAGAGAGGTCAGCACGCCGGTCTAAATCCTATGGCGCAGGGGTCTGGGCCCATCGCCCTTTGCACACCTGCACGTTGCGTACGCGGCCGGAAGCAGACCTAGCCTAGTGGCTTTCCAGTCCAATCCGGCGCACGCCACTCAGTCGCCGACGTCACGAAGGCTTCGGCTGATACCACGACGTCGGGATACCCATAACTGCTCCCACGTAGATGGTTAGTGCGTATAGACCAAATGGCCAGACTCAGATCAAATACCCAGATCTCGTTAAGCGTGTTAAGTATCCGCGAACACCGACCAGGGCCAGGCCCACCTCTCTCCTAGGTGGTCAGAACCTGCCCTGTCGCTCCGCCTCAAAGATCCACTCGCGGGTGCTCCTACGAGCCTACCCGTCTTTAGTCACCACATGTATCATGTATAAAGTATATAGTATATACCCGTGATCACCTCCCGAGTGATCACGGCCCGATAGTATAGCATGGCAGACGGACAAGAGTGTAGGGCCACTGATGATAAGCTAGCATCCTATACTAAGCATTAGGTTTGCAGGTAAAGGTAACAACAGTAGTAGCAAGGACAGGCTATGCATCAGTATAGGATTAACGGGAAGCAGTAACATGCTACACTACTCTAATGCAAGCAGTATAGAGAAGAGTAGGCGGTATCTGGTGATCAAAGAGGGGGCTTGCCTGGTTGCTCTGGCAAGAGAGAGGGGTCGTCAACTCCGTAGTCGTACTGGGTAGCAGCAGCGTCGGTCTCGGTGTCTATCGAGAGAAGAGGGGGGAGAAAACAATAAATATTTAAGCAAGCATATGCATAGTGATGCATGACATGACAAGTAACGGCGTTAGAGGTGCCCTAACGCGGTAGTAGGTGATACCGGTGAAGGGGGATGACATCCGGGAAAGTATCCACGGTGTTTTGCGTTTTCGGGCAAAGGACCGGAGGGGGAAAGTTGCGAGTTCGATAGGTTAGGGAGGTGTGGCGGACGAACGGGTTGCGTATCCGGAATCGTCTCGTCGTTCTGAGCAACTTTCATGTTGAAATTATTTTAATCCGAGTTACGGATTAAAAGATATGATTTTCTAAAGATTTTATTAATTTCTGGAATTTAATTAATTATTTAAATTAATTCGAAAAAACAGACTAATGACATCAGCATGATGTCATGCTGACATCAGCAGTCCACAGGGTTGACTTGGTCAACCTGACCAGTGGGTCCCACTGGTCAGTGACACATTTTAATTAAATAGATTAATTAAACTAATCAAAATTAATTAAGGGGGTGGGCCCCACTGTCATACTAGTTAATTAACTAATTAACAGTAGTTGATTAGGTTAATTAACATTAGGTTAATTAATCTTAATCGGTTAATTTAATCATAATTAAGTAGGTTAATTAAATAATTAATTATATTATTTATTATTTATTTTTTTAATAAATTTTTTTATTAAACGTTCTATGGGGTGGGGCCCCCCTGTCATAGGCACAGGGGCCTTAGCGGGTTCGGGTGCTGGGGCGCCCGAACTGGGCGTTCGCCCAAATCGCCGGGGCAAGGAGGGCCAGGGCAAGGCCGTGACCGTGGGCGTCCGACGGGGCGCGGCGTCGCCTGAACGGACACGCCGACGAGCAAAGGCCCGAGGTGACGGCGGGCCGCGGGCGTTGGTTGGGCCGCGGTCGAAGGCGGAGCAGAGCGGGGGGGGGGGGGAGCAGGGGCGCGACGGGGCGCGGGCGTGGCGTGGCCGCGGCAGCGGCAAGCGCGGATGCGCGCAGGTGGGCACGGGGGCGAGGCCCAGTGAGCGGTGGGCAGCGGCAGCAGCGCTGCGGTGCGCGGCGAGCACGAGCGTGACAGGGGGGGGGGGCGAGCGCGTGCGTGGGGGGGGGGGGGCGTGGCCAGAGGAGTGGCGGGCCGCGCGGCAAGCCGCGGGCGGGCGCACGGTGCGGAGTAGAGAGAGGGGGGGGGGGGGCGACGCGCGGTGTGTGCAGGGGGCCGGGACGCGAGCGAAGGAGGCCCGAGGCGCGGCGACGAGCAGCGCGTGCGGTGGGCGTGGCCGCCGTGCGGCGGGTGTGTGCGTGCGCAGAGAGGGAGCGGGGCGAGGGGGCGCGATGGCGCGGCCGATGCGGGAGGGAGAGAGGAGAGGGAGGGGCTTGCTCACGGCGGGGAGTAGGGCACGGGGCAGCGGGGCTCGTGGGGGAAGACGAGGACGGCCGCGCGACGGGAAGACGAGCGGCTGCGGCGAGGGGCGGCTCCGGCGTGGGAAGGAGACGGGGAGGCGACGGTGAGGAGGAGGACGGCGAGGTGGCGGCGTCCTGGCGTGGGGGGGGGGCGGCGAGCTCCAGGCGCGGGGCGATGTGGCGGCGGACGAGGGGGCGCCGTTGCGCCCCGATCCAGATCGGGAGGGAGCGAGGGGAGATATTTCGGGGGAGGAGTGGGGTGTCGGTGGGGGGGGGGTTCGTCTCACCGGGTGGGGGTGGGGGATAAGGAAATGGGGGGGGGGGGGGTGGCCGGTTGGGCCATGGTGGGTTGGCCCAGTTGGGCCACGACCCAGGGAGGGGGGGGCTTTCTCTTTCTTTTTTTGTTAGTTTGTTTTCTGTTTTTGTATTTTTATTTTCTGTTTATTAGTTTTCTATTTTATTTTATTTTAATTTTAGTTTTATAAAATATAACTACAACTCCTAAATTAATGTTATAACTTATTCTACTGCCACAAAAAGTTTGACACCTAAAATAAAATAGTTTGTATTATTATAATTTTTTTAAAGGCATCTAATTAATGGTCATAGTTGTGGTTTTAATTACTTTAGAGTCTTTAAACGTTTTATAAAAGTGTGGTTTTCCCCCCATAATTATCTATGCAATATTTGCTTCACCCCGAACATTTTAGTTTTAACATTTGAAAACTTTTATTGTTTGCCTATTTTTGAATTTGAATTTGAATCGGTTTCGAACTAACTCGAGATTAGCAACTATAAACGAGGTGACGTGGCACCATTAGCAGAGGATCACTGTAGCTTAATTACCCGGGCGTCACAAATCTCCTCCACTACAAGAAATCTCGTCCCGAGATTTAAGAGAGGGACTAGGGGTAAGGTCTAGTTACGAAATTCTAACGAATCTTCTCGGTCTTGATTGCTCTTCTCGAAGTGGTCGATCCATTACATTGATGTCTTCATTTCACTGCTTCAAGTCACCATGATCAATTTGTCATCCTTTCTTCGGGATCTCCATCGTACTTACTAATAGGTAACGGGGCAGCTTTACGACAATTGTATGGTATAAGGGAAAGTCATCTGGGCGGGGGTATCCCAAGAATGATCATAAGAGTATCTCTCAAGTTGAACAAATGAAAAACACCGAGAGCAAGGTAAGAAGGTACCATAAGAAGTTTCAAGCGGATAGACAATCGTTCGATGCCCGTTACAGGGCGTGAAAGTGGTTCAAGCAATCGGGAATAAGTATTACGTCTTATACCAGAATAGATCAACAGGCAGGAGGCCCATGAATTACATACAAAGTCAAGCATGAGGAATAACTTTGACAACAGGGTGTACAGGAGAGTCAGGTTTCGATCCTGGGACCTGTGGGTTATGGGCCCACCATGTGGGTTAAAATAGGGAGGGGCGTTGACATCTTGCATGGTCATGATAGCAAGGCATGTCAGAGGATCAGCCTATCAGTTACGTCGGCAACAACATCGGTACCAAGGGCGAGGGACGAAGAGAACCATTTTCCTGCTCGTTGAACGAGGCGGACCAATAGGCAAAGTTCTCGTCCACCGGTGGTTACCGGGATGCTATCAACAATGGTAACAGGGTCTTACTGACAGAGTTGTACGCTGAGGTGCTTATAAAAGCAGTGACGTATTACTGCGTAGATCATATAAACCTCAAGAAGGTTAAACAGAACAATGGAATGGAAAATGTGATTCTTAGATTAAATAGAAGAATGGAAAGGAAAATGTGATTAAACACATATTTCAGGGGTATATCCTTCCCAAGAACAAGCAGAGTATGATATCCAAGACCGGATAGAAGGTAGAAAACTCTTTTAGGTAGGAGAGACAAATTTCATGACATTACCCATACAACGGTGTTTGGGTAATTTCAACAAGAAACATTTAGCATGGTGCTTCAAATGTTCTTATTGAAAATCGAAGTACCATAGACATGCTTCGAGATAGCGCTGACATGGTCAACAGGTGAAAATCAGACTTTGGAAACAAAAAGGATCCATTAGGAATAACTTGTAGAATAAGTCTTACAGTTTCCTCATGGAAGAATGGATAGCATTGCTAAAAGGGAAATATAACAATAGGGCCTCCGGCCAGGTGGGCTAGGTATGATACCACCTTACCGGGTCATCTAAAGACCAACGTTATAACTCTTGGAAATATGTTCCAACCATCATATCTGACTGAGATTCAGATTTGATGGATGTCAGGATACCTCAGACTCGGGATGCCTGAGGAGAAAAGGTGCAACACAATTTGACGAGATGACATTGTGAGTTTCTCAGAAGTGATCTATGTAAGTGAGCTCTAAAACAAGAGGTCATCAGTATACCAAGGAGAGGATGAGGAGGTGGCTGATAGGCTCAGCGACAAATCATCGAGATTTCCAAAGGATTGATTTCCACAATTATGTGAACAAGGAAATATCATTTGTCGAATCAAATGTCATAATGAAGTATGCTCGAGGGAAACATACACAACTGAACAATGATAGAAGGGTGCACCCAGGAATCTGGACTAGGTAGCACGATCAATGTTTGAATGATGATTCAATAATCAATAGACTTAGAATGAAACTGTAGACCAATAACTTCAAGCAATCGGGTTGCTAGAAGTTTAGAATTTACACATCACAGACTATTTATTGGTATTCCGATTAGAAACAACACGGAGACCAAGAAATGAACGCAAAAGGTGAGAGATATTACTATATCAAGAATTCTCAAGAGGTGGTAAAATTACCACGACATTCTTGACATAAAAGGTGGTAACATTCCAAGGTAAAGAAGAACAAATGCTGGATAGCAAGGATCTCAAGGTATAACACAAAACACGAATAAGTTTGTGTTGAACGGAAGGCAATAAAGTGGTCGGTGATAATACAAACCATTGAGGGGCGAGGATGGGATTTCTCATCAAGAATTCGATATATATCTTGGAAGAGCTCAGGATGTTGATGATGACCACGACACATTTGTCGAGAAATTTCATGAAGACGTAATCGGTTGGCGATGACACCAAGTCAAATGATGACGCAACGAAAGTCAAATAATACTTGAAGAAGAACTCATAAGAAGTTATGCAGTTCCATGCTAATCTCGAGATACCAAAGGGGGTAATACTCGATGACGGATCAAGTAGAGGTTGGACCGAGGTATTGATCCACATGAGACAAGTGCTTACACTTGCATCGAAAATGGTATTTAAAAGAGAACATGGTCGGAACCACGATTGTAAAAGGCCGGATCCCAGATATAAGATGAACTTATACCAAGGGAACTAATATCATTTACAAGAAGCTTCGATGATAAGTTTCACATCGGGTCCATGGGCATGAACGCAAAGGCTCAAGGTCGACTCCCAATTCATCCATGCATAACCTTTCATTTTACTTCTCGCTTTTGATGAAGTTGTAGTATAGAAATTTTATCTAGCAAAATACCAGAAGAGTATGACTCGTGAAAACTTTCGAGTTCACACAGTTTAGAGAAGGCATATGTTCAATCCATCAGGGCATCTTAGGAGTATATACCACAAATTTCAAGAATAAATAACACCAGCTCGATAGTAGAGCATGTTTGAGAAAGCAAAGGATACAACTTACCAAAGGTATTATGTATCCGAGGAAAGGCTCATAGACTTATTGAATATGAAGGGCGCTGTCGGATAAAATCCAGCAATGATCTGGTGGTCCTCAAGGGATCTGGTGCGAGCATCGGTACTCAACCAGAGGGAGAAACAATGCAAGGAGATCAGACTTTAGAAACAACTGACTAATTCAAGGCTCAAATGCAAAGGAATTATCAATTCCAAGACAAGGGATCAGAAGCAATGCTCTGATCAGGGATGGATAAGTTGAATAGCCTTAAGGGTACAATCGACAGCAATTTGATTGGTCGAAATCCAGCTCATGTTTTAAAATAACGTCTGAGCCGGAAAGATAATTTAAAAGGATCAATTGATGATTGCGTGCATTCGCACTCAAGTTGAATCAATAGGATCAAAAGACGATGCCTAAGGATACTAACGAATATCGCCAGACATATGGAAAGCATCCATAATGCAAGCAGGCAAGTATTGCAGAGCAATAAGCTACTAAGGATTTTTGGAGGATCGAATAGTATTTCGAAGACCATTGTGAAACACATGAACAACTGGGGATGAGTGGATACTCGACAAGTGCGAGGATTTAATTGAAGGGGTATTCATGTGGCAAGGAACTCCTAGGCAGTAGGCACAAAGTATTCTCGTAACAATAGAGAAGACTCCGGGGTATCTTGTAATAACAAGATCAATGGGGGATGATCGTATGAATGGCAAGTGTAATTAGTTATCCATAAGGATTTATCGGTGGTAGGAATCGCAATGGCGAAGGGCACAAGGGTCTCGGGAAAGCATCAGTGAGTGTCTTCAGAATATTCTGGTGCAGCAGGCGATCATCTTTAATGAAGGGCTCTCCGGGAGAAAGTGATAACGAGATCCTAATGTTAGATTTAGCAAAATTCATTTAACCTGAATAGAAGAGAGATCAGAGCCCCAGAGTAATGATCGAGGAGTAAAAGATCCTAATACCACCCAAATGGCGACGTGGGCCCGTAAGGCACACAGCCATGTTAGTAAAAGTTTTAGTAATGTCTAGACTCGACTTCGGCCAAGGAGTGTGGAAGGGGAATTCCTACAGGCAGTCGGCTCTGATACCAACTTGTGACGCCCCCGATTTAATCGTACACTAATCATACACGCAAACGTGTACGATCAAGATCAGGGACTCACGGGAAGATATCACAACACAACTCTACAAATAAAATAAGTCATACAAGCATCATATTACAAGCCAGGGGCCTCGAGGGCTCGAATACAAGAGCTCGATCATAGACGAGTCAGCGGAAGCAACAATATCTGAGTACAGACATAAGTTAAACAAGTTGCCTTAAGAAGGCTAGCACAAACTGGGATACAGATCGAAAGAGGCGCAGGCCTCCTGCCTGGGATCCTCCTAAACTACTCCTGGTCGTCGTCAGCGGGCAGCACGTAGTAGTAGGCACCTCCGGTGTAGTAGGAGTCGTCGTCGACGGTGGCGTCTGGCTCCTGGGCTCCAACATCTGATTGCGACAACCAGGTAGAAGGGATAGAGGGAAAAGAGGGAGAAAGCAACCGTGAGTACTCATCCAAAGTACTCGCAAGCAAGGAGCTATACTACATATGCCTGGGTATCAAATGGAATAAGGGTATCATATGTGGACTGAACTGCAGAATGCCGGAATAAGAGGGGGATAACTAATCCTGTCGAAGACTACGCTTCTGGCAGCCTCCGTCTTGCAGCATGTAGAAGAGAGTAGACTGAAGTCCTCCAAGTAGCATCGTATAGCATAATCCTAACCGATGATCCTCCCCTCGTCGCCCTGTGAGAGAGCGATCACCGGATGTATCTGGCACTTGGAAGGGTGTGTTTTATTTAGTATCCGGTTCTAGTTGTCATAAGGTCAAGATACAACTCCGGGTCGTCCTTTTACCGAGGGACACGGCTATTCAAATAGATAAACTTCCCTGCAGGGGTGCACCACATACCCCAACACGCTCGATCCCATTTGGCCGAACACACTTTTCTGGGTCATGCCCGGCCTCGGAAGATCAACACGTCGCAGCCCTACCTAGGCACAACAGAGAGGTCAGCACGCCGGTCTAAATCCTATGGCGCAGGGGTTTGGGCCCATCGCCCTTTGCACACCTGCACGTTGCGTACGCGGCCGGAAGCAGACCTAGCCTAGTGGCTTTCTAGTCCAATCCGGCGCGCGCCACTCAGTCGCTGACGTCACGAAGGCTTCGGCTGATACCACGACGTCGGGATACCCATAACTGCTCCCACGTAGATGGTTAGTGCGTATAGACCAAATGGCCAGACTCAGATCAAATACCCAGATCTCGTTAAGCGTGTTAAGTATCCGCGAACACCGACCAGGGCCAGGCCCACCTCTCTCCTAGGTGGTCGGAACCTGCCCTGTCGCTCCGCCTCAAAGATCCACTCGCGGGTGCTCCTACGAGCCTACCCGTCTTTAGTCACCACATGTATCATGTATAAAGTATATAGTATATACCCGTGATCACCTCCCGAGTGATCACGGCCCGATAGTATAGCATGGCAGACGGACAAGAGTGTAGGGCCACTGATGATAAGCTAGCATCCTATACTAAGCATTAGGTTTGCAGGTAAAGGTAACAACAGTAGTAGCAAGGACAGGCTATGCATCAGTATAGGATTAACGGGAAGCAGTAACATGCTACACTACTCTAATGCAAGCAGTATAGAGAAGAGTAGGCGGTATCTGGTGATCAAAGAGGGGGCTTGCCTGGTTGCTCTGGCAAGAGAGAGGGGTCGTCAACTCCGTAGTCGTACTGGGTAGCAGCAGCGTCGGTCTCGGTGTCTATCGAGAGAAGAGGGGGGAGAAAACAATAAATATTTAAGCAAGCATATGCATAGTGATGCATGACATGACAAGTAACGACGTTAGAGGTGCGCTAACGCGGTAGTAGGTGATATCGGTGAAGGGGGATGACATCCGGGAAAGTATCCACGGTGTTTTGCGTTTTCGGGCAGAGGACCGGAGGGGGTAGGTTAGGGAAGTGTGGCGGACGAACGGGTTGCGTATCCGGAATCGTCTCGTCGTTCTGAGCAACTTTCATGTTGAAATTATTTTAATCCGAGTTACGGATTAAAAGATATGATTTTCTAAAGATTTTATTAATTTCTGGAATTTAATTAATTATTTAAATTAATTCGAAAAAAACAGATTAATGACATCAGCATGATGTCATGCTGACATCAGCAGTCCACAGGGTTGACTTGGTCAACCTGACCAGTGGGTCCCACTGGTCAGTGACACATTTTAATTAAATAGATTAATTAAACTAATCAAAATTAATTAAGGGGGTGGGCCCCACTGTCATACTAGTTAATTAACTAATTAACAATAGGTAATTAGGTTAATTAACATTAGGTTAATTAATCTTAATCGGTTAATTTAATCATAATTAAGTAGGTTAATTAATTAGTTAATTAAATAATTAAATAATTAAATAATTATTTATTTTTTTAATAAATTTTTTTATTAAACGTTCTGTGGGGTGGGGCCCCCCTGTCATAGGCACAGGGGCCTTAGCGGGTTCGGGTGCTGGGGCGCTGCGGGGCGCCCGAACTGGGCGTTCGCCCAAATCGCCGGGGCAAGGAGGGCCGTGGCAAGGCCGTGACCGTGGGCGTCCGACGGGGCGCGGCGTCGCCTGAACGGACACGCCGACGAGCAAAGGCCCGAGGCGACGGCGGGCCGCGGGCGTTGGTTGGGCCGCGGTCGAAGGCGGAGCAGAGCGGGGGGGAAGCAGGGGCGCCACGGGGCGCGGGCGTGGCGTGGCCGCGGCAGCGGCATGCGCGGATGCGCGCGGGTGGGCAGGGGGGCGAGGCCCGACGAGCGGTGGGCAGCGGCAGCAGCGCTGCGGTGCGCGGCGAGCACGAGCGTGACGGGGGGGGGGGCGATGGCGTGCGTGGGGGCGGGGGGGGGGGGGGCGTGGCCAGAGGAGTGGCGGGCCGCGCGGCAAGCCGCGGGCGGGCGCGCGGTGCGGAGTAGAGAGAGGGGGGGCGACGCGCGGTGTGTGCAGGGGGCCGGGGCGCGAGCGAAGGAGGCCCGAGGCGCGGCGACGAGCAGCGCGTGCGGTGGGCGCGGCCGCCGTGCGGCGGGTGTGTGCGTGCGCAGAGAGGGAGCGGGGCGAGGGGGCGCGATGGCGCGGCCGACGCGGGAGGGAGAGAGGAGAGGGAGGGGCTTGCTCACGGCGGGGAGTAGGGCACGGGGCAGCGGGGCTCGTGGGGGAAGACGAGGACGGCCGCGCGACGGGGAGACGAGCGGCTGCGGCGAGGGACGGCTCCGGCGTGGGGAGGAGACGGTGAGGAGGAGGACGGCGAGGTGGCGGCGTCCTGGCGTGGGGGGGGGGCGAGCTCCGGGCGCGGGGCGGCGTGGCGGCGGACGAGGGGGCGCCGTTGCGCCCCGATCCAGATCGGGAGGGAGCGAGGGGAGCGGGGAGATATTTCGGGGGAGGAGTGGGGTGTCGGTGGGGGGGGGGGGTTCGTCTCACCGGGTGGGAGGATAAGGAAATGGGGGGGGGGGGTGGCCGGTTGGGCCATGGTGGGTTGGCCCAGTTGGGCCACGGCCCAGGGAGGGGGGGGGGGCTTTCTCTTTCTTTTTTTTGTTAGTTTGTTTTCTGTTTTTGTATTTTTATTTTCTGTTTATTAGTTTTCTATTTTATTTTATTTTAATTTTAGTTTTATAAAATATAACTACAACTCCTAAATTAATGTTATAACTTATTCTACTGCCACAAAAAGTTTGACACCTAAAATAAAATAGTTTGTATTATTATAATTTTTTTAAAGGCATCTAATTAATGGTCATAGTTGTGGTTTTAATTACTTTAGAGTCTTTAAACGTTTTATAAAAGTGTGGTTTTTCCCCCATAATTATCTATGCAATATTTGCTTCACCCCGAACATTTTAGTTTTAATATTTGAAAACTTTTATTGTTTGCCTATTTTTGAATTTGAATTTGAATCGGTTTCGAACTAACTCGAGATTAGCAACTATAAACGAGGTGACGTGGCACCATTAGCAGAGGATCACTGTAGCTTAATTACCCGGGCGTCACACACCATTACGCTGTGGTGTTCCGGGTGGCGTGAGTTGCGAAACTATTCCGCATTGTTTCAAATGTAGACCAAACTCGTAAGTCAAATATTCTCCTCCACGATCAGATCATAGAAACTTTATTTTCTTGTTACGATGATTTTCAACTTCACTCTGAAATTGTTTGAACTTTTCAAATGTTTCAGACTTATGTTTCATTAAGTAGATATAACCATATCTGCTTAAATCATCTGTGAAGGTGAGAAAATAACGATATCCGCCATAAGCCTCAATATTCATCGGACCACATACATCTGTATGTATGATTTCCAACAAATCCGTTGCTCTCTCCATAGTACCGGAGAACGGTGTTTTGGTCATCTTGCCCATGAGGCACGATTCGCAAGTACCAAGTGATTCATAATCAAGTGATTCCAAAAGTCCATTAGTATGGAGTTTCGTCATGCGCTTTACACCGATATGACCTAAACGGCAGTGCCACAAATAAGTTGCACTATCATTATCAACTCTGCATCTTTTGGCTTCAACATTATGAATATGTGTATCAGTACTATCGAGATTCATGAAAAATAGACCACCCTTCAAGGGTGCATGACCATAAAATATATTACTCATATAAATAGAACAACCATTATTCTCTGATTTAAATGAATAACCGTCTCGCATCAAACAAGATCCAGATATAATGTTCATGCTCAACGCTGGCACCAAATAACAATTATTTAGGTCTAAAACTAATCCCGAAGGTAGATGTAGAGGTAGCGCGCCGACCGCGATCACATTGACTTTGGAACCATTTCCCACGCGCATCGTCACCTCGTCCTTTGCCAGTGTTCGCTTAATCCGTAGTCCCTGTTTCGAGTTGCAAATGTTAGCAACAGAACCAGTATCAAATACCCAGGTGCTACTACGAGCTCTAGTAAGGTACACATCAATAACATGTATATCACATATACCTTTGTTCACCTTGCCATCCTTCTTATCCGCCAAATACTTGGGGCAGTTCCGCTTCCAGTGTCCAGTCTACTTGCAGTAGAAGCACTCAGTTTCAGGCTTAGGTCCAGATTTGGGTTTCTTCTCCTGAGCAGTAACTTGCTTACTGTTCTTCTTGAAGTTCCCCTTCTTCTTCTTCCCTTTGCCCTTTTTCTTGAAACTGGCGGTCTTGTTGACCGTCAACACTTGATGCTCCTTGATTTCTACCTCCGTAGCCTTTAGCATTGCGAAGAGTTCGGGAATTGTCTTATCCATCCCTTGCATGTTATAGTTCATCATGAAGCTCTTGTAGCTTGGTGGAAGTGATTGAAGAACTCTGTCAATGACACTATCAAAAGGAAGATTAACTCCCAGTTGAGTCAAGTGATTATGATACCCAGAAATTTTGAGTATATGTTCACTGACAGAACTATTCTCCTCCATCTTGCAACTATAGAATTTATTGGAGACTTCATATCTCTCAATCCGGGCATTTGCCTGAAATATTAACTTCAACTCCTGGAACATCTCATATGCTCCATGACGTTCAAAATGTCGTTTAAGTCCCGATTCTAAGCCGTAAAGCATGGCACACTGAACTATCGAGTAGTCATCAGCTTTGCTCTGCCAGACGTTCATAACATCTGGTGTTGCTCCAGCAGCAGGCCTGGCACCTAGCGGTGCTTCCAGGACGTAATTCTTCTGTGCAACAATGAGGATAATCCTCAAGTTACGGACCCGGTCCGTGTAATTGCTACCATCATTTTTCAACTTTGCTTTCTCAAGGAACACACTAAAATTCAACGGAACAACAGCACGGGCCATCTATCTACAATCAAACATAGACAAGCAAGATACTATCAGGTACTAAGTTCATGATAAATTTAAGTTCAATTAATCATATTACTTAAGAACTCCCACTTAGAAAGACAACCCTCTAATCTTCTAAGTGATCACGTGATCCAAATCAACTAAACCATAACCGATCATCACGTGAAATGGAGTAGCTTTCAATGGTGAACATCAATATGTTGATCATATCTACTATATGATTCACGCTCGACCTGGGTATTCTGCGTGTGCAAAACTGGCTTGCACTCGTTGTAGATGGACGTAGAGCTTATCACACCCGATCATCATGTGGTGTCTGGGCACGACGAACTTTGGCAATGGTGCATACTCAGGGAGAACACTTTTATCTTGAAATTTAGTGAGAGATCATCTTATAATGCTCCCGTCAATCAAAGCAAGATAAGATGCATAAAACATAAACATCACATGCAATCAATATAAGTGATATGATATGGCCATCATCATCTTGTGCTTGTGATTTCCATCTCCGAAGCACCGTCATGATCACCATCGTCACCGGCGCGACGCCTTGATCACCATCGTAGCAACGTTGTCGTCTCACCAATCTTATGCTTCCACGACTATCGCTACCGCTTAGTGATAAAGTAAAGCATTACAGCGCAATTGCATTGCATACAATAAAGTGACAACCATATGGCTCCTGCCAGTTGCCGATAACTCGGTTACAAAACATGATCATCTCATATAATAAAATTTAGCATCATGTCTTGACCATATCACATCACAACATGCCCTGCAAAAACAAGTTAGACGTCCTCTACTTTGTTGTTGCAAGTTTTACGTGGCTACTACTGGCTTAAACAAGAACTGTTCTTAGCTACACATCAAAACCACAACAATATTTTGTCAAGTTGGTGCTGTTTAAACCTTCGCAAGGACCGGGCGTAGCCACACTTGGTTCAACTAAAGTTGGAGAAACTGACACCCGCCAGCCACCTGTGTGCAAAGCACGTCGGTAGAACCAGTCTCGCGTAAGCGTACGCGTAATGTCGGTCCGGGCCGCTTCATCCAACAATACCGCCGAAGCAAAGTATGACATGCTGGTAAGCAGTATGACTTATATCGCCCACAACTCACTTGTGTTCTACTCGTGCACAACGTCAACGCATAAAACCTAGGCTCGGATGCCACTGTTGGGGAACGTAGTAATTTCAAAAAAATTCCTACGCACACGCAAGATCATGGTGATGCATAGCAACGAGAGGGGAGAGTGTTGTCCACGTACCCTCATAAACCGAAAGCGGAAGCGTTAGCACAACGTGGTTGATGTAGTCGGACGTCTTCACAGCCTGACCGATCAAGCACCGAAACTACGGCACCTCCGAGTTTTAGCACACATTCAGCTCGATGACGATCCCCGGACTCCGATCCAGCAGAATGTCAGGGAAGAGTTCCGTCAGCACGACGACATGGTGACGATCTTGATGTTCTACTGTCGCAGGGCTTCGCCTAAGCACCACTACAATATTATCGAGGGCTATGGTGGAGGGGGGCACCGCACACGGCTAAGAGATCAATGATCAACTGTTGTGTCTGGGGTGCCCCCTACCCCTGTATATAAAGGAGCAAGGGGGAGGAGGTGCGGCTAGGCAAGGGGCGCGCCAGGAGGAGTCCTACTCCTCCTGGGAGTAGGACTCCCCCTTTCCATGTTGGACTAGGACTTGGGGGGGGGGGAGGAGAGAGAGGGAAAAGGAAAAAGGGGGGCGCCGACCCCCCCTCCTTGTCCAATTCGGACTGGGGGGGGGGGGAAGGGGCACACGGCTGCCCCTTGGCCTCCTCTCCACTTCCTCCACTAGGCCCATTAAGGCCCATTAGGTTACCGGGGGGTTCCGGTAACCTCCCGGTACTCCGGTAAAATGCTGATTTCACCCGGAACACTTTCGATGTCCAAACATAGGCTTCCAATATATCAATCTTCATGTCTCGACCATTTCGAGACTCCTCATCATGTCCGTGATCATATCCGGGACTCCGAACAACCTTCGGTACATCAAAATATATAAACTCATAATGAAACTATCATCGTAACGTTAAGCGTGCGGACCCTACGGGTTCGAGAACAATGTAGACATGACCGAGACATGTATCTGGTCAATAATCAATAGCGGAACCTGGATGCTCATATTGGCTCCTACATTTTCTACGAAGATCTTTATCGGCCAGACCGCATAACAACATACGTTGTTCCCTTTGTCATCGGTATGTCACTTGCCCGAGATTCGATCGTCAGTATCTCAATACCTAGTTCAATCTCGTTACCGGCAAGTCTCTTTACTCGTTCCATAATACATCATCCTGCAACTAACTCATTAGTTGCAATGCTTGCAAGGCTTAACTGATGTGCATTACCGAGACGGCCCATAGATACCTCTCCGACAGTCGGAGTGACAAATCCTAATCTCGAAATACACCAACCCAACAAGTACCTTCGGAGACACCTATAGAGCACCTTTATAATCACCCAGTTACGTTGTGATGTTTGGTAGCACACAAAGTGTTCCTCCGGTAAACGGGAGTTGCATAATCTCATAGTCATAGGAACATGTATAAGTTATGAAGAAAGCAATAGCAACAAACTAAACGATCAAGTGCTAAGCTTATGGAATGGGTCAAGTCAATCACATCATTCTCCTAATGATGTGATCCCGTTAATCAAATGACAACTCATGTCTATGGCTAGGAAACATAACCATCTTCGATCAACGAGCTAGTCAAGTAGAGGCATACTAGTGACACTCTATTTGTCTATGTATTCACACATGTATTATGTTTATGGTTAATACAATTCTAGCATGAATAATAAACATTTATCATGATATAAGGAAATAAATAATAAATTTATTATTGCCTCTAGGGCATATTTCCTTCAGAGACAAGAATTGGATACAAGAGATGAACTAGGGTTTTAAAGGAGATGGTGCTGGTGAAGATGTTGATGGAGATTGCCCTCACCCGATGAGAGGAGCGTTGGTGATGACGATGGCGATAATTTCCCCCTCCCGGAGGGAAGTTTCCCTGGCAGAACAGCTCCGCCAGAGCCATAGATTGGTTCCGCCAAGGTTCCGCCTCGTGGCGGCGGAGTTTCGTCCAAGAAGATGGCTTATGATTTTTTTTCTCATCGGAAGACTTCATATAGCAGAAGATGGTCATCGGAGGGCCACCAGGGGGCCCACGAGGTAGGGGGCGCGCCTAGGGGGGTAGGGCCTGGGCGCGCCCCCCACCCACGTGGGCAGGGTGTGGCCCCCTGGTGAACTTCTTGCGCTCAATATTTTTTATATATTCTGAAATTGACTTCTGTGAAGTTTCAGGTCTTTTGGAGGTGTACAGAATAGGTCTCTAATATTTGCTCCTTTTCCAGCCCAGAATCCCAGTTGCCGGCATTCTCCCTCTTTATGTAAACCTTGTAAAATAAGAGAGAATAGGCATAAGTATTGTGACATAATGTGTAATAACAGCCCATAATGCAATGAATATCAATATAAAAGCATGATGCAAAATGGACGTATCAACTCCCCCAAGCTTAGACCTCGCTTGTCCTCAAGCGAAAGCCAAAATCGAAAAATATGTCCACATGTTTATAGATACAGGTGTCGATAAAAATAAAATACGGACATGAGGGCATCATGATCATTTTTAGAACAACAACTTATATAATTCTTGTCATATGATCTCTTATGCTAGAGTAATAATTCAATCGCAATTTCAAGTATGGATCATAAACTTCGTTGACAACTAACAAACTTTAATCTCAGTCATTGGAGCAATTGCAATTTATCATAACATAGGAAAGAGTCAACATAAGAGCTTTTCAGCAAGTCCACATACTCAACTATCATATAGTCTTTCACAATTGCTGACACTCACGCAATACTTATGGGTATGGAGTTTTAATCGGACACAGAGAAATATAGGGGCTTATAGTTTTGCCTCCCAATGTTTTACCTCAAGGGTAATGTCAACAATAATAGTTCATGAAAACTCACATCTAATTATCCATATATACCAGGATCTTTGCAACATACTGTGCTTGCCAAAGGATAAAATGTAAAATGGAAGGGTGAAGATCACCATGACTCTTATGCAAGGTAGGAGATAAAAGTAAAAGATAGGCCTTCGCAGAGGGAAGCAGAGGTTGTCATGCGCTTTTATGGTTGTATGCACAAAATCTTAATGCGAAAGAACGTCACTTTATATTGCCACTTGTGATATGGACCTTTATTATGCAGTCTGTCACTTTTATTTCTTCCATATCACACGATCGTATAAAGCTTATTTTCTCCCACACTAATAAGTCATACATATTTAGAGATAAATTTTTATTGCTTGCACCGATGACAACTTACTTGGAGGATCTTACTCAATCCATAGGTAGGTATGGTGGACTCTCATGGCAAAACTGGTTTAAGGGTATTTGGAAGCACAAGTAGTATCTCTACTTGGTGTGATGAATTTGGCTAGCATGAGGGGGAAAGGCAAGCTCAACCATGTTGGATGATCCATGACAATATAATTTATCTTAGATGTAAGAAAAAATAACCCATTACGTTGTCTTCCTTGTCCAACGTCAACTCTTTAGCATGTCATATTTTAATGAGTGCTCACAATCA
Source organism: Triticum monococcum (assembly GCA_034509565.1). Classification (NCBI taxonomy): domain Eukaryota; kingdom Viridiplantae; phylum Streptophyta; class Magnoliopsida; order Poales; family Poaceae; genus Triticum; species Triticum monococcum. The sequence goes on along the minus strand of CM067843.1, from coordinate 67,298,655 downwards.
TAAAAGATGTCCAAGATAGTATATCTATATGTGAAGTCCTCTCTTTCTTTATTACTTCCTATTAATTGCAACGATGACCAAAACTATGTTTCTCAACGCTCAACAAGTTTTATTCATCATACTCTTTCTATGTGAGCTCATTACTCTCCATAATATCCTTATGATCTCTTTGTTTCTTTTTATTTCTTTCTCTTTTCTTTTATTCACTTAGGATCATGGCAACATAATCAAGCCGTTGACTCAACACTAATCTTTATTATATAGATCACGGACTCAATTACATAGAAGGATCATAAAGAAAAACTCACAACTAGATCATACTAAGAACTTTTACTCTACTAGATCAAGATATTACCAAAAGGATCGAACTAAGAAAAACGGTAAAGATAAAAGTGCTGGTGATACGATACCGGGGCACTCCCCCAAGCTTGTCAGTTGCCAAGGGGAGTGCCCATACCAAATACTCAATTCTTCTTTGTTGGTGGAGAAGGTGATGGTTTTGTTGATGGCATAGGTTTCTTCCTTAATTTACGCTTGAGGACAGAGTTTTGGTCCCTTAGGTCATCGATCTCCCGCTCCAGGCTCAGTATCTTTTTGCATAGTTCCTGCTTGTTTTCCTGCAAGAGGCGACAAGGGATAAACTCGATCTTAGGTTTCTTTACTCTATCCGGGAGGCTTGACTTTTTGAACTCCACATGCATGTCCCCAGGTTGAGGTAATGGGACTTCATCTTCTTCTGAGCTCGTCTCCTCCCTTCCCTTGGGTTCATAGTCCTCTTCTTCTTCCGTAGTCCAACCACAATGCTCCACATCCCCATAGACCTTAGGATCTGTAAGGTAATCAGCCACATAGCTTTCTCCTTCCGAATCTTGGGATGACATGTTGCTCTAATCTGCAGCATGACAGCTCGAAACAAAAACAGAAGATATTTGCGTGATACGGGAATCAAAACCCCCGGGAGACTATATACTGAATTTTTACCGACCAAAATACGTATCGTGTAAGAAAACGGAGTCCGGAGAGCGCACGAGGTGCCGACGAGGTAGGGGCGCGCCCAGGGGGTAGGGCGCGCCCTCCACCCTCGTGGAGGCCTTGTGTCCTTCCCAGACTGCTACTTATTTTTCTATTTTTTTAAATATTCCAAAACAGAGAAATATTGCCTTAAAAACTGTTTTGGAGTCGGTTTACTTACCGTACCACATACCTATTCCTTTTTGGATTCTGAAACGTTCCGGAAAGTGTCCCTTATGTATTCCTCCAGGGTTACGGTTTCAATGACATTGGTTTCAACATTTATGGGATTACCTGAGATATAATGTTTGATTCTTTGACCGTTCACCACCTTCGGATTTGTACCTTCATTAACCATAAAGTGGCACTTTTCCCAATTCAAGACAAGATTAGTTTTTTCACATCTCTGCAAAACTCGATCAAGGTTTCTCAAGCAATCATCAAAAGAAGATCCATAGACGGAAAAATCGTCCATGAAAACCTCACAAATCTTTTCACAAAAGTCAGAGAATATAGCCATCATGCATCTTTGAAAGGTAGCAGGTGCATTACATAAACCAAAAGGCATACATCTATATGCAAAAGTACCAAAAGGGCAAGTAAAAGTAGTCTTTGATTGATCCTTGACTGACACAGGTATTTGAGAGAAACCAGAATAACCATCTAGAAAACAAAAGTGTGTATGTTTGGATAATATTTCTAGCATTTGATCGATAAAAGGTAAGGGGTAATGATCCTTTTTAGTGGCCTTATTTAATTTGCGGAAATCAATTACGATCCTATAGGCTGTAATAATTCTTTGAGGAATTAATTCATCTTTATCATTAGGAACGACAGTAATACCTCCCTTCTTAGGGACACAATGGACATGACTTACCCACTGACTATCAGCAACTGGATAAATTATACCTGCCTCAAGGAGCTTTAGTATTTCCTTTCTTACCACTTCTTTCATTTTAGGATTCAGCCGTCGTTGATGATCACGAACTGGTTTAGCATCTTCTTCCAAATTTATTTTATGTTGATATAGAGTGGGACTAATGCCCTTAAGATCATCAAGAGTATACCCAATAGCAGCACGGTGCTTCTTCAGAGTTTTCAATAACCTCTCTTCCTCATGCTCTGAAAGGTTAGCCCTAATAATAACAGGATATATCTTTTTCTCATCAAGATAAGCATATTTAAGAGTATCAGGCAACGGTTTAAGCTCAAACACGGGATCACCCTTGGGTGGAGGAGGACCCCCTAGGATTTCAATAGGCAAATTGTGTTTCAGAATAGGTTCCTATTTAAAGAATACTTCGTCTATTTCGCTTTTTTCATTCATAAACATATCATTTTCATGGTCTAGCAAATATTGTTCTAAAGGATCACTAGGAGGTACGGCAATAGAAGCAAGACCAATAGTTTCATCCTTACTAGGTAATTCTTCTTCATGGTGTTGTCTACTAAATTTAGATAAATTAAATTCATGAGACATATCATATAAACCGATAGTAACAACATCCTTTTTGCAATCTATCTTAGCATTAATAGTGTTTAAGAAGGGTCTACCAAATATAATGGGACAAAAGCTATCTTGTGGGGAACCAAGAACAAGAAAATCAGCAGGATATTTAGTTTTCTCACACAAGACTTCAACATCTCTAACAATTCCCATTGGTGAAATAGTATCTCTATTGGCAAGTTTAATTGTGACATCAATATCTTCTAACTCAACAGGTGCAATATCATGCATAATTTCTCTATATAGGCCAATAGGTATTGCACTAGCACTGGCACCCATATCACATAAGCCATGATAACAATGATCTCCTATTTTAACAGAAATAACAGGCATGCCTACCACCGGTCTAGGTTTATCTTTAGCACAAGGTTTAGCAATTCTAGCAGTTTCATCACAGAAATAAATAACATGCCCATTAACATTATCAGCCAAAAGATCTTCAACAATAACAATATTAGGTTCAACTTTAACTTGCTCAGGAGGTGTATATGTTCTAATATTGCTTTTACGAACCACAGTTGAAGCTTTGGTATGATCCTTTATCCTAACAGGGAAAGGTGGTTTCTCAACATAAGAAGTAGGAACAATAGGATCATTATAAGTGATAATCTTTTCTTCAACTTTAGTAGGTGCACCTACTTTTACTTCTATGGGAGGATGATATTTAAACCACTTCTCCTTGGGGAGATCAACATAAGTAGCAAAAGATTCACAGAAAGAAACTACTATCTCAGAGTCAAGTCCATATTTAGTGCTAAATTTACGGAAAACATCGGTATCCGTAAAAGATTTAACACAATCAAACTTAGGTGTCATACTCGACTCCTTACCTTCGTCGAGGTCCCAATCTTCAGAGTTGCGTTTAATTCTTTCCAATAAATCCCATTTGAATTCAATAGTCTTCATCATAAAAGAGCCAACACAAGAAATATCGAGCATGGTGCGATTGGTATCAGAAAGCCGAGCATATAAATTTTGAATAATCATCTCTCTTGAGAGCTCATGATTGAGGCATGAATATAACATTTATTTAAGCCTCCCCCAAGCTTGAGCGATGCTTTCTCCTTCACAAGGCCAAAAATTATATATATAATTTCGATCACAATAAACAAGATGCATAGGATAAAACTTCTGATGAAATTCCAATTTCAATCGTTTGTAGTTCCATGACCCCGTATCATCACATAGCCTATACCATGTCAATGCATCTTCCTTCAAAGGTAAAGGGAAGACCTTCTTCTTAATAACATCTCCGGGTACACCTGCAAGCTTAAATAATCCACAAACTTCATCAACATATATTAGGTGCTCATCAGTATGCATTGTTCCATCTCCTGCAAAAGGATTAGCTAGCAGTTTTTTCTAACATACCCGAAGGAATTTCAAAGCAGACATTTTCATTTTCAGTAGGTTCACTAGGTTGAGGAGCAACTCTTTGCTCTACTAGTCGGGGTGAAGATACCCCGAACAAGCCCCTCAGAGGATTACTTTGCATCGTAATAAGTGACAGTATATTTCAGCACACTATATAAATTTTTCCTTACCAAATTCCACCTACCAAAGGCGCTTCACTCCCCGGCAACATGCCAGAAAAGAGTCTTGATGACCCACAAGTATATGGGATCTATCGTAGTCCTTTCGATAAGTAAGAGTGTCAAACCCAACGAGGAGCAGAAGGAAATGATAAGCGGTTTCCGGCAAGGTATTCTCTACAAGTACTGAAATAAGTGGTAAGAGATAGTTTTGTGATAGGATAATTTGTAACGAGCAACAAGTAACAAAAGTAAATAAAATTCAGCAAGGTGGCCCAATCCTTTTTGTAGCAAAGGACAAGCCTGGACAAGTTCTTATATAGAGAAAAGCGCTCCCGAGGACACATGGGAATATCGTCAAGCTAGTTTTCATCACGTTCATATGATTCGTGTTCGGTACTTCGATAATTTGGTATGTGGGTGGACCGGTGCTTGGGTGCTGTCCTTACTTGGACAAGCATCCCACTTATGATTAACCTCTATGGCAAGCATCCGCAACTACAACAAAAGTATTAAGGTAAACCTAACCATAGCATGAAACATATGGATCCAAATCAGCCCCTTACGAAGCAACGCATAAACTAGGGTTTAAGCTTCTGTCACTCTAGCAACCCATCATCTACTTATTACTTCCCAATGCCTTCCTCTAGACCCAAATAATGGTGAAGTGTTATGTAGTCGACATTCACATAACACCACTAGAGGAGAGACAACATACATCTCATCAAAATATCGAACGAATACCAAATTCACATGACTACTAATAGCAAGACTTCTCCCATGTCCTCAGGAACAAACATAACTACTCACAAAGCATATTCATGTTCATAATCAGAGGGGTATTAATATGCATATAGGATCTGAACATATGATCTTCCACCAAATAAACCAACTAGCATCAACTATAAAGAGTAATTAACACTACTAGCAACCTACTAGTACCAATCCCGGACTTGGAGACAAGAATTGGATACAAGAGATGAACTAGGGTTTTGAGAGGAGATGGTGTTGGTGAAGATGTTGATGGAGATTGCCCTCTCCCGATGAGAGGAGCGTTGGTGATGACGATGGAGATGATTTCCCCCTCCCGGAGGGAAGTTTCCCCGGCAGAACAGCTCCGCCAGAGCCCTAGATTGGTTCCGCCAAGGTTCCGCCTCGTGGCAGCGGAGTTTCGTCCGAGAAGATGGCTTATGATTTTTTTCTCATCGAAAGACTTCATATAGAATAAGATGGTCATCGGAGGGCCACCAGGGGGCCCACGAGGTAGGGGGGCGCGCCCCCACCCTCATGGGCAGGGTGTGGCCCCCCTGGTGAACTTCTTGCACTCAGTATTTTTTATATATTCTGAAATTGACTTCCGTGAAGTTTCAGGACTTTTGGAGCTGTGCAGAATAGGTCTATAATATTTGCTCCTTTTCCAGCCCAGAATCCCAGCTGCCGGCATTCTCCCTCTTTATGCAAACCTTGTAAAATAAGAGAGAATAGGCATAAGTATTGCGACATAATGTGTAATAACAGCCCATAATGCAATAAATATCAATATAAAAGCATGATGCAAAATGGACGTATCAGATCTCATTGGCACTCTTGATGTGGAAGAAAAGGCGAGAGCAAAGGACACACGTGCTCGAGGTATTGAGGGAGGATCTAGTGCCAATCTGGTACAGAAGAAGAACTTCCAGCCCCACAAGTTCAAGAACAAGGGCAAGTTTGATGGTAAAGCAAAGTTTGATGGGAAGAACAAGGCTGGGCAACACATGAACTTCAAGAAGAAAGATGTTTGTCATGTGTGTGGGGATCCTGATCATTGGGCTCCTAGTTGCCCAAATCGCTATGACAAGCGTCATCCTGGGAAAGGCGGCAAGACCGCTAATGTTGTCATTGGAAACAATGACATGAAGGATGCTGGGTATGGTATATTTCCCACTATTCTTTCAGTATGTCATTCTCCTGATCGGTTGATTGACACGGGTGCTAATGTGCATGTATGCAATGATATTTCCATGTTCTCATCTTATCAGACCGCAGGGACTTCAACCGTGCTGATGGGCAACGATTCAAGTGCTTCTGTTCGTGGTGTTGGCATGGTCGATCTGAAGTTTTCTTTGGGGAAGATCATGTGGCTAAAGAACGTGCATTATGTCCCCTCCGTCAATAAAAATCTTGTTAGCGGATCTCTTCTGTGTAGAGATGGCTATAAGCTTGTCTTTGAGTCGAATAAATTTGTAATATCCAATTATGGAACCTTTGTTGGTAAAGGCTATGAGTCAGGAGGCCTATTTCGTTTATCCTTGTCAGGCATTTGCAATAAATTTGCTAATCATGTTTGCAACAATAGTGAATCAAATGTGTGGCATTCACGTCTTTGTCATGTTAACTTCGGTTACATGTCGCGACTAGCGAAGTTGAACTTAATCCCTAGTTTCACCACTGTCAAGTGATCTAAGTGTCAAGTTTGTGTGCAAGCTAAGCAACCTCGTAAGTCTCACTCGACCGCGAAAACGAGAATTCTTGCACCACTAGAGCTCATACATTGAGATCTATGTGAAATGAATGGTGTTTTGACAAAAGGTGGAAAGAAATATTTCTTGATGTTAATTGACAACTCCACTAGATACTGCCATGTGTATCTTCTGAAATCTAAGGATGAGGCTTTGAACTTTTTCAAGATCTATAAAGCTGAAGTGGAAAACCAACTTGATCGGAAAATCAAGAGGCTTAGGTCCGACCGTGGTGGAGAGTATTTTTCCAATGAATTTGATACATTTTGTGGGGAACATGGTATAATCCATGAGAGGACGCCTTCCTATTCAGCTCAGTCAAATGGGGTAGCCGAAAGAAAGAACCATACCCTAACTGATTTGGTTAACGCCATGTTAGACCCATCAGGTCTCTCCAAGGCATGGTGGGGGAGGCTATATTGACTGAATGTCATGTCCTAAACCGAGTTCCCACAAAGAATAAAGAGTTAACTCCATTCAAGGAATGGGAGAAGAAAAGATTAAAGCTCTCTTATCTACGGACCTGGGGTTGTTTGGCGAAAGTCAATGTGCCAATTCCAAAGAAGCGCAAGTTTGGACCAAAGACCGTGGATTGTGTTTTCCTGGGATATGCTTTTCATAGCATAGTTATTAGATTCTTGGTTGTAAAATCTGAAGTACCTAACATGCATGTTGGTACGATCATGGAGTCGAATGATGCGACTTTCTTTGAAGATATCTTTCCCATGAAGGATATGACTACCTCATCCAATCAGGAGATGCCTAGTTCATTGAATTAGGAACCTGTTACAATTACCGAACCTGTCATTTTGATGGAACACTTTGAAAGTCCTGTGGAGGAGAACAATGAAGTTCCTACTAGGAGCAAGAGATAGAGGACTGCAAAGTCCTTTGGTGATGATTTTCTTGTGTATCTCATAGATGACACTCCCAGTTCTATTTAATAGGCCTATGCATCTAAAGATGCTGACTACTGGAAGGAAGCGGTTCGTAGCGAGATGGATTCTATCTTGGTGAATGAAACTTGGGAGATAACTGATCGTCCTTATGGGTGCAAACCTATAGGATGCAAATGGGTATTCGAGAAGAAGCTTAGGCCTGATGGTACTATTGAAAAGTACACGGCTCGGCTTGTGGCTAAGGGTTATACCCAAAAGGAAGGTCAAGATTTCTTTGATACTTACTCACATGTGGCTCGACTGACCACTATTCGAGTTCTACTTTCACTAGCTGCCTCACATGGTCTTCTCGTTCATCAAATGGATGTTAAGACTGAAGGAAATATGCCATAGAGGCAATAATAAAGTTATTATTTATTTCCTTATATCATGATAAATGTTTATTATTCATGCTAGAATTGTATTAACCGGAAACATAATACATGTGTGAATACATAGACCAACAGAGTGTCACTAGTATGCCTCTACTTGACTAGCTCGTTAATCAAAGATGGTTATGTTTCCTAACCATGAACAAAGAGTTGTTATTTGATTAACGAGGTCACATCATTAGTTGAATGATCTGATTGACATGACCCATTCCATTAGCTTAGCACCCGATCGTTTAGTATGTTGCTATTGCTTTCTTCATGACTTATACATGTTCCTATAACTATGAGATTATGCAACTCCCGTTTACCGGAGGAACACTTTGGGTACTACCAAATGTCACAACGTAACTGGGTGATTATAAAGGAGTACTACAGGTGTCTCCAATGGTAGATGTTGGGTTGGCGTATTTCGAGATTAGGGTTTGTCACTCCGATTGTCGGAGAGGTATCTCTGGGCCCTCTCGGTAATACACATCACATAAGCCTTGCAAGCATAATAACTAAGATGTTAGTTATGAGATGATGTATTACGGAACGAGTAAAGAGACTTGCCAGTAACAAGATTGAACTAGGTATTGGATACCGACGATCGAATCTCGGGCAAGTAACATACCGATGACAAAGGGAACAACGTATGTTGTTATGCGGTCTGACCGATAAAGATCTTCATAGAATATGTAGGAGCCAATATGGGCATCCAGGTCCCGCTATTGGTTATTGACCGGAGACATGTCTCGGTCATGTCTACATTGTTCTCGAACCGTAGGGTCCGCACGCTTAACGTTACGATGACAGTTATTATGAGTTTATGCATTTTGGTGTACCGAAGGTTGTTTGGAGTCCCGGATGTGATCACGGACATGACGAGGAGTCTCGAAATGGTCGATACGTAAAGATTGATATATTGGAAGCCTATGTTTGGACACCGGAAGTGTTCCGGGTGAAATCGGGATTTTACCGGAATACCGGGAGGGTTACCGGAACCCCCCGGGAGGCTAATGGGCCTATTGGGCCTTAGTGGAAAAGACAAAAGGGGCAGCCCACAGCTGGCCGCGCGCCCCCCCTTCCCCAAGTCCTAGTAGGACTAGGAGAAGGGGCCGGCCCCCCTCTCTCTCCTTTCCCCCTTGAGAGTCCTAGTTGGAATAGGATTGAGGGGGGGAGTCCTACTCCCGGTAGGAGTAGGACTCCTCCCGCGCCCTCTCCCTAGCCTGCCGAAACCCCTCCCCCTGCTCCTTTATATACGGGGGCAGGGGGCACCCCATAGACACACAAGTTGATCATTGTTGATCGTTCCTTAGCCGTGTGCGGTGCCCCCTGCCACCAAATTCCACCTCGGTCATATCGTTGTAGAGCTTAGGCGAAGCCCTGCGTCGGTAGTACATCAAGATCGTCACCACGCCGTTGTGCTGACGGAACTCTTCCTCGACGCTTTGCTGGATCGGAGCCCGAGGATAATCATTGAGCTGAACGTGTGCTAAGAACTCGGAGGTGCCAGAGTAACGGTGCTTGGATCGGTCGGATCGGGAAGAAGACGTACGACTACTTCCTCTATGTTGTGAGATCGCTTCCGCAGTCGGTCTGCGTTGGTACGTAGACAATACTCTCCCCCTCGTTGCTATGCATCACCATGATCTTGCGTGTGCGTAGGAAAATTTTCGAAATTACTACGTTCCCCAACAGTGGTATCAGAGCCTAGGTTTTATGGTTTGATGTTATTTGCACGAGTAGAACACAAGTGAGTTGTGGGCGATACAAGTCATACTGCCTACCAGCATGTCATACTTTGGTTCGGCGGTATTGTTGGACGAGACGATCCGGACCAACATTACGCGTACTCTTACGCGAGACCGGTTCCCTCGACGTGCTTTGCACATAGATAGCTTGCGGAAGACTGTCTCTCCAACTTTAGTTGAACCAAGTGTGACTACGCCCGGTCCTTGAGAAGGTTAAAACGGAGTCTATTTGACGAACTATCGTTGTGGTTTTGATGCGTAGGTGAGATGAGTTCTTACTTAAGCCCGTAGCAGCCACGTAAAACTTGCAACAACAAAGTAGAGGATGTCTAACTTGTTTTTGCAGGGCATGTTGTGATGTGATATGGTCAAGGCATGATGCTGATTTTATTGTATGAGATGATCATGTTTTGTAACCGAGTTATCGGCAACTGGCAGGAGCCATATGGTTGTCGCTTTATTGTATGCAATGCAATCGCGATGTAATGCTTTACTTTATTACTAAGCGGTAGTGATAGTCGTGGAAGCATAAGATTGGCGAGACGACAACGATGCTACGATGGAGATCAAGGTGTCGCGCCGGTGACGATGGTGATCATGACGGTGCTTCGGAGATGGAGATCACAAGCACAAGATGATGATGGCCATATCATATCACTTATATTGATTGCATGTGATGTTTATCCTTTTATGCATCTTATCTTGCTTTGATTGACGGTAGCATTATAAGATGATCTCTCACTAAATTATCAAGAAGTGTTCTCCCTGAGTATGCACCGTTGCCAAAGTTCGTCGTGCCCAGACACCACGTGATGATCGGGTGTGATAAGCTCTACGTCCATCTACAACGGGTGCAAGCCAGTTTTGCACACGCAGAATACTCAGGTTAAACTTGACGAGCCTAGCATATGCAGACATGGCCTCGGAACACAGAGACCGAAAGGTCGAGCGTGAATCATATAGTAGATATGATCAACATGACGATGTTCACCATTGAAAACTACTCCATCTCACGTGATGATCGGTTATGGTTTAGTTGATTTGGATCACGTGATCACTTAGAGGATTAGAGGGATGTCTATCTAAGTGGGAGTTCCTAAGTAATTTGATTAACTGAACTTAAACTTATCATGAACTTAGTACCTGATAGTATCTTGCTTGTTATGTTGACTGTAGATAGATGGCTCGTGCTGTTGTTCCGTTGAATTTTAATGCGTTCCTTGAGAAAGCAAAGTTGAAAGATGATGGTAGCAATTACACGGACTGGGTCCGTAACCTGAGGATTATCCTCATTGCTGCACAGAAGAATTACGTCCTGGAAGCACCGCTAGGTGCCAGGCCTGCTGCTGGAGCAACACCAGATGTTATGAACGTCTGGCAGAGCAAAGCTGATGACTACTCGATAGTTCAGTGTGCCATGCTTTACGGCTTAGAATCGGGACTTCAACGACGTTTTGAACGTCATGGAGCATATGAGATGTTCCAGGAGTTGAAGTTAATATTTCAAGCAAATGCCCGAATTGAGAGATATGAAGTCTCCAATAAGTTCTATAGCTGCAAGATGGAGGAGAACAGTTCTGTCAGTGAGCATATACTCAAAATGTCTGGGTATAATAATCACTTGATTCAGATGGGAGTTAATCTTCCAGATGATTGCGTCATTGACAGAATTCTCCAATCACTGCCACCAAGCTACAAGAGCTTCGTGATGAACTATAATATGCAAGGGATGAATAAGACTATTCCCGAGCTCTTTGCAATGCTGAAAGCTGCGGAGGTAGAAATCAGGAAGGAGCATCAAGTGTTGATGGTTAGCAAAACCACTAGTTTCAAGAAAAAGGGCAAAGGGAAGAAGAAGGGAAACTTCAAGAAGAACAGCAAGCAAGTTGCTGCTTAGGAGAAGAAACCCAAGTCTAGACCTAAGCCTGAAACTGAGTGCTTCTACTGCAAGCAGACTGGTCACTGGAAGCGGAACTGCCCCAAGTATTTGGCGGATAAGAAGGATGGCAAGGTGAACAAAGGTATATGTGATATACATGTTATTGATGTGTACCTTACTAGAGCTTGCAGTAGCACCTGGGTATTTGATACTGGTTCTGTTGCTAATATTTGCAACTCGAAACAGGGACTACGGAATAAGCGGACGCTAGCAAAGGACGAGGTGACGATGCGCGTGGGAAACGGTTCCAAAGTCGATGTGATCGCGGTCGGCACGCTACCTCTACATCTTCCTTCGGGATTAATATTAGACCTAAATAATTGTTATTTGGTGCCAGTGTTAAGCATGAACATTATATCTGGATCTTGTTTGATGCGAGACGGTTATTCATTTAAATCAGAGAATAATGGTTGTTCTATTTATATGAGTAATATCTTTTATGGTCATGCACCTCTGAAGAGTGGTCTATTCTTATTGAATCTCGATAGTAGTGATACACATATTCATAATGTAGAAGCCAAAAGATGCAGAGTTGATAATGATAGTGCAACTTATTTGTGGCACTGCCGTTTAGGTCATATCGGTGTAAAGCGCATGAAGAAACTCCATACTGATGGGCTTTTGGAACCACTTGATTATGAATCACTTGGTACTTGCGAACCGTGCCTCCTAGGCAAGATGACTAAAACACCGTTCTCCGGTACTATGGGGAGAGCAACAGATTTATTGGAAATCATACATACCGATGTATGTGGTCCGATGAATATTGAGGCTCGTGGCGGATATCGTTATTTTCTCACCTTCACAGATGATTTAAGCAGATATGGGTATATCTACTTAATGAAACATAAGTCTGAAACATTTGAAAAGTTCAAGGAATTTCAGAGTGAAGTAGAAAATTATCGTAACAAGAAAATAAAGTTTCTATGATCTGATCGTGGAGGAGAATATTTGAGTTACGAGTTTGGTATACATTTGAAAAACTGTGGAATAGTTTTGCAACTCACGCCACCCGGAACACCACAGCGTAATGGTGTGTCCGAACGTCGTAATCGTACTTTACTAGATATGGTGCGATCTATGATGTCTCTTACTGATTTGCCGCTATCGTTTTGGGGTTATGCTTTAGAGACGGCCGCATTCATGTTAAATAGGGCACCATCAAAATCCGTTGAGACGACGCCTTATGAACTATGGTTTGGCAAGAAACCAATGTTGTCGTTTCTTAAAGTTTGGGGCTGCGATGCTTATGTGAAAAAGCTTCAACCTGATAAGCTCGAACCCAAAGCGGAGAAATGTGTCTTCATAGGATACCCAAAGGAAACTGTTGGGTATACCTTCTATCACAGATCCGATGGCAAAACATTCGTTGCTAAGAATGGATCATTTCTAGAGAAGGAGTTTCTCTCGAAAGAAGTGAGTGGGAGGAAAGTAGAACTTGACGAGGTAACTGTACCTGCTCCCTTATTGGAAAATAGTACATCACAGAAAACTGTTTCTGCGACACCTATACCAATTAGTGAGGAAGCTAATGATGATGATCATGAAGCTTCAGGACAAGATACTACTGAACCACGTAGATCAACCAGAGTGAGATCCGCACCAGAGTGGTACGGTAATCCAGTTCTGGAAGTCATGCTACTAGATCATGATGAACCTACGAACTATGAAGAAGCGATAGTGAGCCCAGATTCCGCAAAGTGGCTTGAGGCCATGAAATCTGAGATGGGATCCATGTATGAGAACAAAGTATGGACTTTGGTTGACTTGCCCGATGATCGGCAAGCAATTGAGAATAAATTGATCTTCAAGAAAAAGACTGACGCTGACGGTAATATTACTGTCTATAAAGCTCGACTTGTCACAAAAGGTTTTCGACAAGTTCAAGGGGTTCACTACGATGAGACCTTCTCACCCGTAGCGATGCTTAAGTCCGTCAGAATTATGTTAGCAATTGCTGCATTTTATGATTATGAAATATGGCAAATGGATGTCAAAACTGCATTCCTGAATGGATTTCTGGAAGAAGAGTTGTATATGATGCAACCAGAAGGTTTTGTCAATCCGAAGGGAGCTAACAAAGTGTGCAAACTCCAGCGATCCATTTATGGACTGGTGCAAGCATCTCGGAGTTGGAATAAACGCTTTGATAGTGTGATCAAAGCATTTGGCTTTATACAGACTTTTGGAGAAGCCTGTATTTACAAGAAAGTGAGTGGGAGCTCTGTAGCATTTCTGATATTATATGTGGATGACATATTGCTGATTGGAAATGATATAGAATTTCTGGATAGCATAAAGGGATACTTGAATAAAAGTTTTTTGATGAAAGACCTAGGGGAAGCTGCTTACATATTAGGCATAAAGATCTATAGAGATAGATCAAAACGCTTAATTGGACTTTCACAAAGCACATACCTTGACAAGATTTTGAAGAAGTTCAAAATGGATCAAGCAAAGAAAGGGTTCTTGCCTGTGTTACAAGGTGTGAAGTTGAGTCAGACTCAATGCCCGCCACTGCAGAAGATAGAGAGAAAATGAAAGATGTTCCCTATGCTTCAGCCATAGGCTCTATCATGTATGCAATGCTGTGTACCAGACCTGATGTGTGCCTTGCTATAAGTTTAGCAGGGAGGTACCAAAGTAATCCAGGAGTGGATCACTGGACAGCGGTCAAGAACATCCTGAAATACCTGAAAAGGACTAAGGATATGTTTCTCGTATATGGAGGTGACAAAGAGCTCACCGTAAGAGGTTACGTTGATGCAAGCTTTGACACTGATCCGGACGATTATAAATCGCAAACCGGATACGTGTTTACTTTAAACGGTGGAGCTGTCAGTTGGTGCAGTTCTAAACAAAGCATCGTAGCGGGATCTACATGTGAAGCGGAATACATAGCTGCTTCGGAAGCAGCAAACGAAGGAGTCTAGATGAAGGAGTTCATATCCGATCTAGGTGTCATACCTAGTGCATCGGGTCCAATGAAAATCTTTTGTGACAATACTGGTGGAATTGCTTTGGCAAAGGAATCCAGATTTCACAAAAGGACCAAACACATCAAGAGACGCTTCAACTCCATCCGGGATTTAGTCCAGGTGGGAGACATAGAGATTTGCAAGATACATACGGATCTGAATGTTGCAGACCCGTTGACTAAGCCTCTTCCACGAGCAAAACATGATCAGCACCAAGGCTCCATGGGTGTTAGAATCATTACTGTGTAATCTAGATTATTGACTCTAGTGCAAGTGGGAGACTGAAGGAAATATGCCCTAGAGGCAATAATAAAGTTATTATTTATTTCCTTATATCATGATAAATGTTTATTATTCATGCTAGAATTGTATTAACCGGAAACATAATACATGTGTGAATACATAGACCAACAGAGTGTCACTAGTGTGCCTCTACTTGACTAGCTCGTTAATCAAAGATGGTTATGTTTCCTAACCATGAACAAAGAGTTGTTATTTGATTAACGAGGTCACATCATTAGTTGAATGATCTGATTGACATGGCCCATTCCATTAGCTTAGCACCCGATCGTTTAGTATGTTGCTATTGCTTTCTTCATGACTTATACATGTTCCTATAACTATGAGATTATGCAACTCCCGTTTACCGGAGGAACACTTTGGGTACTACCAAACGTCACAACGTAACTGGGTGATTATAAAGGAGTACTACAGGTGTCTCCAATGGTAGATGTTGGGTTGGCGTATTTCGAGATTAGGGTTTGTCACTCCGATTGTCGGAGAGGTATCTCTGGGCCCTCTCGGTAATACACATCACATAAGCCTTGCAAGCATAATAACTAAGATGTTAGTTATGAGATGATGTATTACGGAACGAGTAAAGAGACTTGCCAGTAACGAGATTGAACTAGGTATTGGATACCGACGATCGAATCTCGGGCAAGTAACATACCGATGACAAAGGGAACAACGTATGTTGTTATGCGGTCTGACCGATAAAGATCTTCGTAGAATATGTAGGAGCCAATATGGGCATCCAGGTCCCGCTATTGGTTATTGACCGGAGACATGTCTCGGTCATGTCTACATTGTTCTCGAACCGTAGGGTCCGCACGCTTAACGTTACGATGACAGTTATTATGAGTTTATGCATTTTGATGTACCGAAGGTTGTTCGGAGTCCCGGATGTGATCACGGACATGACGAGGAGTCTCGAAATGGTCGAGACGTAAAGATTGATATATTGGAAGCCTATGTTTGGACACCGGAAGTGTTCCGGGTGAAATCGGGATTTTATCGGAATACCGGGAGGGTTACCGGAACCCCCCGGGAGGCTAATGGGCCTATTGGGCCTTAGTGGAAAAGAGAAAAGGGGCAGCCCACAGCTGGCCGCGCGCCCCCCCTTCCCCAAGTACTAGTAGGACTAGGAGAAGGGGCCAGCCCCCGTCTCTCCCCTTTCCCCCTTGAGAGTCCTAGTTGGAATAGGATTGAGGGGGGGAGTCCTACTCCCGGTAGGAGTAGGACTCCTCCCGCGCCCTCTCCCTAGCCGGCCGAAACCCCTCCCCCTGCTCCTTTATATACGGGGGCAGGGGGCACCCCATAGACACACAAGTTGATCATTGTTGATCGTTCCTTAGCCGTGTGCGGTGCCCCCTGCCACCAAATTCCACCTCGGTCATATCGTTGTAGAGCTTAGGTGAAGCCCTGCGTCGGTAGTACATCAAGATCGTCACCACGCCGTTGTGCTGACGGAACTCTTCCTGGACGCTTTGCTGGATCGGAGCCCGAGGATCGTCATCGAGCTGAACGTGTGCTAAGAACTCGGAGGTGCCGGAGTAACGGTGCTTGGATTGGTCGGATCGGGAAGAAGACGTACGACTACTTCCTCTACGTTGTGAGATCGCTTCCGCAGTCGGTCTGCGTTGGTACGTAGACAATACTCCCCCCCTCGTTGCTATGCATCACCATGATCTTGCGTGTGCGTAGGAAAATTTTCGAAATTACTACGTTCCCCAACAAAGACTGCTTTCCTAAATGGAGAGTTGGACGAGAAACTTTATATGGAACAACCAAATGGGTTCATACTAGATGGTCAGGAAGGAAAAGTGTGCAAGTTGCTGAAGTCTTTGTATGGACTCAAGAAAGAACCCAAACAGTGCCTTGAGAAGTTTGAAAGAACTTTAACAGCTGCAGGCTTTGTTGTAAACGAAGCTGAAAAATGTGTGTACTATCACCATGGTGGGAGCAAGGGAGTTATCCTTTGCTTGTATGTTGACGACATACTGATTTTCGGAACAAATCTGAATGTTATTAAGGAGGTCAAGGATTTCCTATCTCGTTGTTTTGATATGAAGGATTTAGGAGTGGCTGATGTCATTCTGAACATCAAGTTGTTGAGAGACGATGATGGTGGGATTACATTGCTTCAATCTCACTATGTGGAAAAGATCTTGAGTCACTTTGGCTATAGTGACTATAAGCCCTCTCCAACACCATATGATGCGAGTGTGTTACTTCGAAAATATCGAAGAATTGCTCGAGATCAATTGAAATATTCTCAGATTATTGGCTTGCTTATGTACTTAGCCAGTGCTACAAGACCTGACATCTCTTTTGTTGTTAGCAAACGGAGTCGGTTTGTCTCAAAACCAGGAGATGTGCATTGGAAAGCTCTAGAGAGAGTTTTGCGTTATTTGAAAGGCACTGCGAATTATGGAACACTACACCGGGCACCCAAAGGTGCTTGAAGGGTATAGTGACTCAAACTGGATCTCAAATGCTGATGAGATAAAGGCCATGAGCGGTTATGCATTCACTCATGGAGGTGGCGCTGTTTCTTGGAAGTCTTGCAAGCAGACCATCTTAACGAGGTCAACAATGGAAGCAGAACTCACAGCACTCGATACAGCTACGGTCGAAGCAGACTGGCTTCGTCGGCTCTTGAATGACTTGCCGGTTGTTGAGAAACCCGTACCGGGTATCCTTATGAACTGCGACAATCAAACTGTAATCACGAAAGTGAGTAGCTCAAAGGATAACATGAAGTCATCAAGACACGTTTAGAGAAGGTTAAAGTCTGTCAGGAAAATGAGAAACTCCGGAGTTATTGCATTGGATTATATCCAAACGTCTAAAAATCTGGCAGATCCTTTCATTAAGGGTCTATCGCGTAATGTGATAGATAATGCATCGAGGGAGATGGGTATGATACCCACAATATGAGAAGTTCACAGTGGTAACCTAGTCTATGTAATCGGAGATCCCGTGGATTAGATGTGTAAGACAAGCTGTTGGTCAACTGAGAGGAGAGTATCCTTACTATTAACAATACCACTCCATTAAGATGCAATACTCTCCTAATCTTCATGGAAGGTTGATGTATATCTTAATGTGTTCTAAGTGGCTCATTGAAGCAGAGATGTCGTCCCGCAGAACATCTTTTGAAGAACGCACCTATATGAGTCTGATTGTTAAATGTCGCAATCTATGAGAGTAGGGTTCTCTCTAGTAAACTCATGAAAGGTCTCGGAGTATGACGCATAAGCTCCACCCACGGGGAAGACCCACGGTAGCCACATATCGATCAAGGCTTTATGTGAAGCTAGATTCGCAGAAAACTTGCAGTTCAAGGCCCAGTCCACTGTCCAAGTTGCTTAATAGTGTAGCATATAGTTCTAGGTGGAAGTTCAACTTAACAGTCTCCACTGTAGTACCGGTATATAAAACAGTGTTTTGGAATCAAAGGCAAATTTTGTGTGCCTCTGGGATCTGATGGGGGATTGCTGAAATTTTGTCTATTTTCGGCATAGCCCAATAGAAATTTCAGAAATTCCTAATAAATTCTAGAGGCCCACGCAGCCATTCGTGCAAGGCAAGAGGCGGAACTAAAGTTTAGTCCCACATTGCTAGTTTAGAGAGAGTTGGACCTCTTTATAAGGGAGGCTCTTTTTTCACATGTATGAGGATGAGAACAAGAGGGACATCCACGCGCGCTCCTCCTCCGCCGCCTGTCTCGCCACGCCACGCCACGTCACGTCACGTCACGACGGGTTGCGGGGATGAGCCGAGACGATGTCTAAATTTTTGCCACGTGACGGGTATACAAAAAGTCACGCGGAAGCTGAAACGTTTTTGTTGTAGAGGAGATTGAATAGGAACGACGCATCTCTTCGCCTACTGCCTGTTCATTTCGTCTCCCTCGTTCCCTTCAGCTCCCGGCACAGCCTCTCGCCACCTTCTCTTGCGCCTATAAAAGGGAGATCGCTCCTCTCAGAGAGACGCACCAGAACTTCTTCTTCCTCTCGCCACAGTTCCTGAGCACTACGCTGCTGCTACGTTCTTCCCCATCCCGGCTTGCGGCATGCACCGCAGGTCGGGACAGTAGGCCTCCGAAACCGCACCTTTTGAGTCCTGTACGGAAGAAGGGTGATGAGGTTTTTGTGGAGCGCTTCGCGCGACTACTGACTTCTTCGTCACGAACGCCCCGGACTCTGATGACTACTTCCCCGACGATGACTTCGTCCCCGACGTCGACAACCTCGTTGACGACATGGCTGGCGAGGACACCGACCCCAAGTCCAGCGCTTCTGCTGCTGCTGTCCCGTACGTGTTCTTCCTCTTTCTATTAGAGGCCCTGCTACAGTTTCTTGTTCTAGTGTTTGCCCTAGATATGTTAGACTCTGTTTCATATATGCAACTTGCTATACTATCTGCTCCAGATGTGTTTAGTTACAGTTCATATATGAATGTCGGAGTAAATAGCCATGGGTAGCCTAGCCGGCTTCCCCTGGCCCATCAGAAAAAATTACGAGCCCGTCCGGCTCTCAAGAAGACTCAAGACCTAAGGCCGCCTCCCCCCCTTTGCCGGCTATCTTCTAGGCCGGCTTCGGGGGCGGCCCGCCTTTTACCCTCATGAAGAGAGTCGTGGGAGGGCCGACTACGAGAAGCCGGCTCCAACAAGGCCGACTCCAAGAGGCCGGCTCCCATAAAACGGTCAAGGCCGTACCCGCAAAGTACGCGTCCACCCCGCGATGATGAAGCAGGGCGTGGCTACAGTGGAGCCTGCCACCCCCAAAACCCGGAGCACACCTGGTACAGTGCGCCGTACGGGTGGCCACGACCCGTCCGGCACAGCACTGTTGCCACGGTGGCCCCGACGCCGTCCACGACGGGCCACCAGCGTGGCCCCCGAGGCGGCGGGCCCCTTCGGGCAGAAAGATACCGAAGGCAGCCGCACCTCCTCCCAAGTCGGCCCAATGAGGGGCCGGCTCCCCGTAGCCGGCTCGCAATCATCCTCGAAGGAGACGTCCAATAAAGAGACAAGATACGGCGGGGCTACAGTAATCGCCCGCCAGGGCGGCGGTACTGTAGCCACGCTTACCCCGACCAAGCCCACGTCAACAGCACGAGGCAACAGTAACCAGCCACCGACCAGGCCCTGGCCAGTAGGGCCTACCTGTCGACCAAGGAGCCGGCAGCCAGCGGGACCCACCGGTCGGCGGACCCCAGCAGCCGGCGCGGAAGCCGGCGAGCACGGTCGCAGATAGCTGGGCCCCGCGCCCAGCTGGATTACCTTTGTACCCCCGGGGGGTAGGCCTATATAAAGCCCCCGATGCACCCATGCAAGGGGAGAACACTCAAGTTAGACCTAGACACCATACAAGAAGAGGAAGCACGCTAGCTGAGCCCTTCTTCCTCCTTCCACCCAAACCAGCTCAAGGAGCATTGTGTAGTTTCTTGTTCGTTTAGTAACCATGCAGAGACCCCGCAGAGCAGCAGTAGGGGTGTTATCTCCCCGGAGAGCCCTGAAGCTGGGTAAGATTCGCCGGCGAGCATGTCTTCGCCTTATCCCGTTTCCAGGCACCGGCGATGTTTTATTGGCTCCCACAATGATAAGCCACCCGTTGGCATATGTCGCACCTACCACCCGACATTTGGCGCCCACCATGGGGCTTGGTGCACCGTCGTCCGGAGACCTGTTTTGGATGGGAACCCTTTTCCTCCCCCGCGAGCGTAGCCAGCCCGGCTCGCCCGATGGCGCTTGCCACGACACGCTGCATGGCGTCACCGACATCTGCGCGGCGAGCGGCCTCGCCGACCTCTTCGACAAGGCCCGCATCTCCGACGAGCTTGCCTCCGATGCGGGCACCGACCACCTCGCCAACCTCCTCGGCCAGCTCCACGTCTCCAGCGAGCCCGCTGCAGATTTGGAGTCGGTTGGCTCCACCGACCCGATGCCTGTCGACTCCGACACGGCATCCTACGACACCTTCCCCACCAACGTCATGATCTACAACGAGCCGCTCCCTACGGCCGGCGATTGCGATACCGTCACCACTGAGGTGATGGTTATCGGCCACGACGGCCCGACCGACGAGGGCGCCCACGACGCCCCGCGCGGCGGCCCACGACTTGTCCGTCCCCCTCCCGGCTGATGCCGGCGATGAAGTACTAGAGGCACGCCGCCTCGCCCTCCTCAGGGAGGGCCGGCGGCTGGCCTCCGTAAGACGCCTCACCGAGGCCTACCAGCGCGAAGCTGACCGCGCCGCCTTCGGCACACCGGCTCCGGCTGGCCCAAGCCGGGCTGGTGCGGTCAGGCAACGCGGTGCCGTCATTGCCGACACGCTTGGAGTCGATCGCCCGGTCTACGCCACACCGCTCGAGAACCTGCGCGCCGCCCAGGTGGCCGTAGACGAGCTGGACGGCTTGGAAGCCGAAGACCTCCCCCACATGACATAGCATATACAACAACTGATTGACGCGGCCGCTCGGCGGCACGAAGCCGACGCCTGCGCGGGAAGCCCCCCCCCCCCCCCGCGCCGCGATCACGGCGCGACTTCCCGATCGCCGACTACGAGCAACACCCGCGCGCGGCGCGAGAAAGAGCCGGCTTCCAGCCGAAGCCGGACCTGAATCTCCATCGAGCGAGACACGGACGGCCGCCCCCGAGCCATGGAATGGCGGGGCACCCCGCCTCTGCCTCGAGCTCGTGGAGAGAGAGATACCCCACCCCGCCTCCAGTGGCGCACCCAACTCTCAGCGGCCGGCTTGGTCGCCGCGAAGGAGTCGGCGAAAATGACGCCCGCCACCGGATCGACCGCCTGGCCAGATCCCTGGCGCTAGAAGAAGAAGACGATGTCGGCCCGCCCTGCTTTGGCCCCCGCATCCGCGACGAGCTCTTCCCCAAAGGGTTCTTGCTCCCAAGAGACACGCCCAAGTACAACGGCTCGGTGAAGCCGGAAGACTGGCTGACCGACTACTCCACGGCCGTCAGCATCGCCAACGGCAATCGGCGCGTTGCCGTGAAGTACGTGCCCCTCATGCTGCAAGGCACGGCACGGACGTGGCTTAACAACCTCAAGCCTCTCAGCATCAACAGCTGGGTAGATTTTACTGAAGCCTTCGTTCGCAACTTCACCAGCACCTACAAGCGGTCTCCCAAGCCCAGACAGCTCTCCCTGTGCGTACAGGGCCCAGCCGTGTCCACTCGCGACTACCTCACGCGCTAGGCCGAGCTCCGCAACTCTTGCGAAGGGGTGCACGAGGTGCAAGCCATCGAATACTTCACTGCCGGGTGCCGAGAGGGCACCCTCCTTAAGCACAAGCTCCTTTGTGACGAGCCGGCTACCCTCGACGAGCTCCTGAACATCACCGACAAGTACGCCACCGCCGACTCTTCGATGAAGATCGAGCTCCGGGTGGACGCGTCCGGTAAAGTGCTTAATCCGGCGCCCCAAACGCCGGCGGGAGATTCCGGCCGACGCCAACACCAGAACGACTAGAAGCGCAAAGGCCCTACGCCGCCTCCCGCTAGTCGGCAGGTGGCCACAGTCGAAGACGCGCCGCCTGAGGGGCGGCCCGCGCCCAAGAAGCCCAAGGGCGGCCGGCCGGCTTGGCGGCCGGCCTTCTCCTACGAACAAACCCTTGACGCCCCGTGCAAGTTCCATAGCGGCGTGAAGCCGTCCAACCATACGACCCGAAAGTGTAACTGGCTCGCCCGAATCTCCAAGGGCGAAGGGCTCACGCCAACTCCGCCTACCGGCCCGCCGTCTCCGGCTCCGCCGCCCAAGGCCGCTCGGCCCGCGGTCGACGCCGTGCAGGACGAGTTCCCTGACGAGCAAGCATCTTACGTTGTCTTCACGAGCCAGCCCGAAGACCGGCGCAGCAAGCGCCGAGAGCAACAAGAAGTCAATATGGCCGCCGCCAACCCAGCCGGCCACATGCATTGGTCGGAGAAATCCATCAGTTGGAGCCGAGCCGACCACCCAGAGGTGATGCCGTCCCCCGGCTCCTACGCTTTGGTCCTGGAGGCCACCCTCGCGACGGACACACGCGCCGCCTGCTTCTCCCGTGTGCTGATCGACGGTGGGAGCAGCATCAACATCCTGTACCGTGACACCCTGGAGAAGTTGGGCGTCAAGACGAAGCAGCTCGCGCCGACTCGGACGGTGTTTCACGGCATTGTGCCCGGTCTGTCCTGCGCCCCCATTGGCAAGATCAAGATCGATGTACTCTTTGGGGGCAAGGATCATTTCCACCGGGAAGCGATCTGGTTCGAGGTGGTGGACCTGGAGAGCCCTTACCATGCCTTGCTTGGCCGACCCGCCTTGGCCAAGTTCATGGCGGTCCCCCACTATGCATACCTCAAGATGAAGATACCAAGCTCCATGGGCATCATCACCGTCACCGGCGACTACAAGAAGTCCGCCGACTGCGCCGCGGCCAGCAGTCGGCTGGCCGAATCCCTCGTGATTGCCGAAGAAAAGAAGACGCTGGACAGGGTCGTGGCCTTGGCCAGCAAGAAGCTGAACCCGCCCGTCGACTCCAAGGAGTATGATGCCCAAGGATCTTTCCAGCCGGCCAAGGAGACCAAGAAGATACAGCTCGACCCCGAGCACCCCGAGAGGTTTGCCGTCATTGGGGCGAGCCTAAACAGCAAATAGGAAGGCGAGCTCATCGATTTCCTCCGTGAGAATCGGGATATCTTTGCATGGTCCCCCAAGGACATGCCAGGTGTTCCGAAGGATTTCGCCGAGCACAAATTGCATGTGCGGGAGGACGCAAAACCAGTCAAGCAGCCTCTCCGCCGACTGTCAGAAGAGAAGAGAAGAATCGTAGGGGAAGAGATAGCCCGGCTTCTTGCAGCCGGCTTCATCATGGAAGTTTTCTTCCCCGAATGGCTCGCGAACCCGGTTCTCGTGCTGAAAAAGAATAACAAGTGGCGCATGTGTATAGATTACACAAGCCTCAACAAAGCCTGCCCCAAAGATCCCTTCGCCCTGCCCAGAATTGACCAAGTGATAGACTCCACAGCCGGATGCGAGCTGTTGAGCTTTTTGGATGCTTATTCAGGATATCACCAGATAAAACTGAACCCGGATGACCGACTGAAGACCACCTTCATCACGTCGTTTGGAGCCTTCTGCTACCTGACCATGACGTTCGGCTTGAGGAATGTCGGCGCCACTTTTCAGCGTTGCATGCAAAAGTGCATCCTCACGCAGCTCGGCAAAAACGCCCACGTCTACGTGGATGATATCGTGGTGAAGACGGAGAAGCGCGGCACCCTGCTGGAAGACCTGAAAGAGACATTCGAGAACCTGCGTCGGTTCTGAATCAAGCTCAACCCTGAGAAATGCGTGTTCGGAGTGCCAGCCGGCCAGCTCCTAGGCTTTCTGGTCTCCGAACGCGGCATCGAGTGCAACCCAGTGAAGATCAAGGCCATCAAGAGGATGGCGGTCCCAACCAAGCTTCGAGAGATCCAGAGGTTCACCGGGTGCCTGGCCTCTTTGAACCGCTTCATCAGCCGGCTTGGAGAGAAAGCTCTCCCTCTCTACCGCCTCATGAAGAAGAGCACTCACTTCGAGTGGAATGACCAGGCCGACCAAGCTTTCCACGAGCTGAAGAAAATGCTGGCCACGCCGCCTGTCCTGGCGGCGCCGACTAAGAAAGAGCCCATGCTCCTTTATATTGCCGCCACTAGCCGGGTGGTCAGCACCGTCATTGTAGTCCAACGCCCCGAAGAAGGCCGAGCCCAGCCGGTCCAGAGGCCGGTTTATTACCTGAGCGAGGTGCTATCCGCCTCAAAGCAGAACTACCCGCACTACCAGAAGATTTGCTACGGCATGTACTTCACCGCCAAGAAGCTGAAGCCGTACTTTCAAGAACATCCCATCACGGTCGTATGCACTGCCCCGCTGGCCGAGATCATAGGCAGCCGGGATGCGTCCGGCCGGGTGGCTAAGTGGGCTATCGAGCTGGCCCCTTACACGATCTTCTACCAACCCCGCACCGCCATCAAGTCACAAGCACTGGCCGACTTCCTCGTCGACTGGGCCGAGACCCAGTACTTACCGCCAGCTCCCGACTCCACCCATTGGCGCATGCACTTTGACGGATCCAAGATGCGCACCGGCTTGGGAGCCGGCGTCGTCCTTACCTCTCCTAAGGGCGACAAGCTCAGATACACGCTGCAGATTCACTTCGCCGCCTCCAACAATGTAGCCGAGTACGAGGCACTCGTACATGGGCTCCGGCTTGCCAAGGAACTCGGCATCCGCCGGATCCTGTGTTATGGCGACTCGGATTTGGTGGTTCAGCAATCATCTGGCGTCTGGGACGCCAAGGACGCAAACATGGCAAGCTACCGCTTCCTAGTGCAGCAAATCAGCGGGTACTTTGATGGATGCGAATTCCTCCATGTACCGCGAGCCGACAATGAGCCAGCAGATGCCCTGGCCCGAATAGGCTCCATGCGGCAAGCAATACCAACCGGCGTCGCCCTACAACGCCTCCTCAAGCCGTCCATCAAGCCGTCTCCGGAATCCGACTCCATCTTCGTGCCACCTAACCTCGATGGGTCCGGGTCCGGCTCGAAGAATGAAGCACTCGGCCCGGGGACTTCAATACTCGGCTCGGGGACTGCAGTAGCCGGCTCGGGGACTGCCGCACCTAGCTCGGGGACTGCGGTAGCCGGCCCGGGGACTTCTTCAGCACAGCAAGCGGCGGCCGACTCCAGTACTTCATTACCCAGCCCGCCCACCCTGGTGGCTGTAGCCACATTGGCGGCAGGGGAAGTTGTAGCTCCATCATGGGCTCAAACCATCCTCAACTTCTTGGTGAACCAAGATTTGCCGGCTGACGAAACAGAAGCGAGACAAGTCCAACGTCGAGCCGGAGCATACACAATCGTCAACAAAGCACTTGTCAAGCGCAGTGTCACCAGAGTCTTACAGCGATGCGTCGAGCAGGAGAAAGGCATTGCAATCCTCAGAGATATACACCAAGGAGAGTGCGGCCACCACGCCGCATCAAGATCACTTGTCGCCAAAGCCGTCCGCCACAATTTCTTCTGGCCGACTGCTTTGGACGATGCCAAAGAGCTAGTCAAACACTACAAAGGCTGCCAGCTTTTCAGCTCCAAGCAACACATGCCGGCTTCGGCACTCAAGACCATTCCCCTCACCTGGCCCTTTGTCGTCTGGGGACTGGATATGGTGGGCCCATTCAAGACGGCGCACGGCGGCATGACACATTTGCTCGTCGCCGTGGACAAATTCACCAAGTGGATCGAGGCAAAGCCGATCAAGAAGCTGAATGGGCCGACTGCGGTGACTTTCATTGCAGATATAACAACCCGGTACGGCGTACCGCACAGCATCATCACCGACAACGGCACGAATTTTGCCAAAGGTGTCTTGGCACGATTCTGCGCTGCACAAGGTATCCGGCTGGACCTTGCGTCCGTCGCCCACCTGCAGTCAAACAGCCAAGTAGAGCGAGCAAACGGCCTTATCCTGTCCGGCATCAAGCCCCGGCTGGTCGTACCTCTGGAGCATTCAGCCGGCTGTTGGCTCGACGAGCTGCCGGCTGTCCTATGGAGTCTGCGTACTATGCCAAACAGATCAACCGGCTTCACTCCTTTCTTCCTTGTATATGGTGCCGAGGCAGTCATCCCAACAGACATCGAGTTCGACTCGCCTCGGGTAACCATGTACACGGAAGCGGAGGCCAAAGAAGCAAGAGAAGACGGCGTCGGCCTGCTGGAAGAAGGCCGACTGTTAGCCCTCAGCCGGTCTGCCATTTACCAGCAGGGTTTGCGCCGCTACCACAGCCGAAAGGTCAGGCCAAGATCCTTCCACGAGGGCGACCTTGTGCTCCGGCTGATCCAGCGAACAGCCGGCCAGCACAAGCTCGCAGCCCCCTGGGAAGGCCCCTTCGTCGTCAGCAGAGCTCTAGGCCACGATTCCTACTACCTCATCGACGCGCAGAAGCCGAAGGCACGCAAGAGAGATGACTCCGGCAAGGAGTCGGAACGACCATGGAATGCCAATCTTCTTCGGAAATTTTACAGTTGAAATGCAGTATGTATCACGTCCACTTTTGTATTAAGTACGAAACAATAGGCTCCCCGAGGAGGACTCGGGGACAGCCATCTTTTATTTTATGAATGAAAGTTATCATACATATGATATCGCCTGTTCATTTATTTTGTCCGGCACCGGGTTCGACGAGTCGGCCCGGGGACTAGCCGATTGGAGTTATATTAGGAGTCCTACCTGCGGTCAGACAAGTAATGTGCCGACACCCAGGCTTGGCTCTTGCCAAAATCGTAGTTCGAAGAATCGACTGCCCGGCTGGCAAGAGTCATAAGCCGGAAAGGGTGCGCACACGAAAAAAGGCTAGGGACTAATGGGCTTATATAACAAAAGCCGGCTTGCCGCCTCCCGCCGACCGACTACCAGAGTAGCCGGCCGGCCGGCTTACATTCAGTCTGCTTCAAATCCAAGAAAGCTCGAGTACTTGCCTTCCCAAAGAGGGAAGGCGGCAAAGGAAAAAGCCTAAGGATAAAAGGTGCACTCGAATGGAAACCAACACATGCATACAATAATATTTACACAAAAGACCTCCAGAGAGGTCAGCACCCAACATTGTTCGATACACCCCCAGTGGGTGGAATTGCGGAAACTTAAAAGTTGTTTGAAAAAGCAAAAGAAGGAACAAGAGGGACGGCAGATCAAGCCGGCGGGGCCGCTGACGAGCCGGGCTGGGCGGTAGAGACGGTCGCGCCGGCTGAAGGAGCGGCCGGCTGGCCAACTTCGGCCTGATCACCGCCTCCGGCAGAGGGCGCGCTCCCGCGCGGCTCGTTGCTGGAGGCACGGTCGGCTTGAGGGCGGTCGGTCGTCCCACCGGCCGGCTCGGCATCTCCGCCGTCTTCTTCATCGTTATCCTCGCCCTCGTCGCTGGAGGCAATCTCCTCGACCGAGTCCTCGCCTTCCGCCGGATTCAGCCCGAACCACTCCTCCGGCTGGGCGATGCCGTCGTCATTGAGTTCCGGCGCGAAGACGCTGGTATCAGTGCACTCGGCAATCGTCGAGGCGCGCTGGGCGATCGCCGGCCGTACCTCCTCCAGCTCTGCGTCGGCCTCCAGCCGCCAAGTCCGCAGCTGGTCCAGGCTTAACCCCGGGTACCATGCGCGGACGAACTCCAACGCACGCCCGGCTCCGAGACGGGCTGCCGACGCCTTCCAAGCCTCAAAGCGGCCGACTGCGACTTCTAGCCAGTCGGCGGTCCGACTTGGGGTGCGGGGAATCATCTGGCCGAGCCAGAGCACGGCCAGCACCTGCGCCCCGGCACGTTGGAGCCGGCGGAGCATCCGATGGGCCGGCTGCAGTCGCGCTTGGACGGCAATGAGCTGCTCCGACAGTGTTCGATTTGCATCCGGCACAATGACAACTCCAGCCTGACGGCGCGCCTCGCGATGGGCCTCGATGGGTTGGGTGGCGAGGACGGAGTGGCCGGGAAAGTAATCTGCGCAAAGTAACAAGCACAAGTCAGAATAAAACCCCAGGCGGCCGGCAGATGGAGAAAGGGCAAGAAAGGCGGCTTATCGTCGATCAGATCTTCGATTCGGCCGAAACCTTCCTCCAGTGCCTGGCGCGTCTCGGCCCAGCTCGCCGCCTTGATCTCGAACTTCGCCTTCAGGGCAGCCTCGCTGTCCTGCGCCTTCTGCAGGGCCGCCTTATGGCTCTCTTCCCGGTCAGCCAGTTTCTTGGCCAGGCGGTCGCGCTCCTGAACCAAGTCGGCATACTCGGCGTCCCTGGCACGGAGAGCGGTCTGCGCCTCGCCGAGCTCCCTCCTCAAGTCGGCATTGGCCCCTACATGAGCAAGAGACAAAGAGAAAGAGTCAATAAGGGAAAGGTCATCAAGAAAGATCCGACCCGACTGCGTTGTAGTCGCCCGGATCTCGGGGACTACACCCAGTGGGTGCGCTGTCGTGCCCCCACGAGAGACAGATAAGAGCAATATACTTACGTCGGCTACTGGCCAGGTCTTCGGTCCTCCAGCTCAGCTCCCGAGCCTGGGAGTTGAAGGCGGCAGCACGAGAGTTGTGATAATCCTAAAGACCAGACAGAAAATAGAGTTAAGATAGCCGTCGAGAAAGATCCGACCCGACTGCGCTGCAGTCGGCCCGGATCTCGGGGACTACACCCAGTGGGTGCGCTAGCTCGCCCCGACGGAAAAAATCAGAGGATCAGAGCGGTCGACAAGTAAAAAACTTACCCGGATTGCAGACCGCGTCGACAGGAACTCCTGAGTAAATTGCTGCAGCAGGGCGGCCTGAGCCTGCAGCCGGCTCCGAACCCCTTGGGCCGCCACGTTCAGCTCGCCACTTCCTCCGCTGGGAGTCCACCCGGACGTGCCAGAACTGGCCGCCTGCAAGGCTTCTGCCGTCTGGTTGGCCCCCGCGGCTTGGTGCGTGTCCGGCGGGGCCGTGCTCCCTCCGGCGCGCTGGCTCGCCGCCAGCTGAATTTCAAGACCGGCTCCGGCCTTGGATGCGCCCCGGGCCGGCTCCTCCGGCACCGCCGCCGACTGGCCGCCTTCGCCCGCTCCGGCTGGCACTGCTGGCGGCGTCCTCTCCGCGAAGACCTCGAAAAGCTCATCCCTCTGCACCGGCGGCTAATCGGGGGTGATCTCCTCCGCCATGGGCAGCGGGATGTCCGGGTCTACGGTGCGGAGGGGGATGGCGAGCAGCGGAGGCCGGCTACGCGTGCCCTCCGCCTCCGTCTCCGCGGTCGCCCGCTCTAATGGAGTCTCGGCCGCCGCATCCGCTCGCTCCATCGCCGCCCGGGCGGCCTCCCGCTCCGCCGCCTCCCTCTCTTCTCGCGCCTCGCGGGCGTTCCGCTCCGTGGCTTCCGCAAGATCGGTGCGGGGGTCCACGCGGCGGGGCCCTAAAGATCCAGCACCCGGCCCAACCATAGAGCCGCCTGGGCCTCGCTCAAGGGAAAGCGGCGCCCTGCTCAGAAATCGGAGAAGGGTTAGAACAAAAGAAGACAACAAAAAAAACAAGCACGCAAGCGGCCAAAGGGCTTACGATGACCCGCTGGAGGTTGCTTCACCGCCTTCCGGAAACAGGCCGCCTTCGCCGCCGCTTCGTCTCGCTTCGTTGCCGCGGCGGAGGCCCTCGTTTTCTTCGGCCGGCTGCCGAAGAGAGGAAGCGCGGCCCGGAGTTTCGACGTTCCACCACCGGCAGCCGGCGCGGCGGACGAGCCCGCGCTATGGCGGTCGGTTGCCGGCTGGTGGCGCGGGATTTCTTCAGCGTCGGCGTCGTCCGGCCAGTCGTCAAAACTGGCCGAAAGCCCCGTGCCTCCGGGCTCGGCGGCGTCCCCCGTGGCGGCGTCCTCCATGGCGGCTGCCCCCAAATCCGGGTCGTCAATGTCGTCTACCGTACGGTCTGGGGCAAACCGGCGTTCGACTCCTGCCGCCCCGGCTGGCGGCGGAAGAAGAGGGTTCTGATGAAAGAAGCTGCCTGGTCAGAAGCCGGCCGGCATAAAGCCGGCTGATGACAGAAAGAAGGTAGAAAGAAGGACTTACCACGGGCGGTGGATGGGCGCGGGAGTACGGCGCCTTGCCGTATTGCCACTCGTCGGCGAGCTTGAGGTTGGCGATGTAGTTCACCATGAGTGCTACCTCGGCATGGGGCATATCCCATGTGCTCAGCCGGCAAGGGTCGAAGCGGCGGCTCATCTGGCATAGCATGTGGGGCCGGCTCTGAAGGGGAAGGATCCGGCGCTCGACGAAGGCGGCCACCAAGTCGGCCCCGCGCAGGCCTTCCGACTGGATCATTACCCGAAGCCGGGCGATGGCGGCGTTCCCAGCCGGAGATAAGGACTTGGACCTGAAGCCCCAAGACGGCTGCCTCCCAGCCGGCGGGCCGGCTGCGTAAGCCGACAGATTAACGTAGTCTCCTTGCGGGGCGATGTTCTTAACGTAGAAGTATGATTTTTGCCAGAGCTTCACCGATTGGATTAAAGGGATGTGCGGGAAGGGGTTGTTCTCGCCTGACCTCTTCATCGCGATGAAGGTCCCGCAGGGGGCGGGCACGCCGACGGTGACGGTGCCGAGCTTGTTTTGGAAGAGCTCCGCCCAAAGCTCCAGCGTGGGCAGCACTCCCAAGAAGCCTTCGCAGAGAGAGACGAAGGCTGACAGCAGCATCACCACGTTGGGCGTGAGGTGATGCGGCTGGAGACGGTAGAAGTCGAGGAAGGAACGCATGAACCCACTCGCCGGGAAGCCGAAGCCATGCAGGAAATGCGTGCGGAAGATGACGCGCTCGCCTTCCTCTGGCGCAGGCGAGATTTCCGCCTCCGGCGCCAGACGAGCCTGCACGAGGTTGGCGGCAGGCAGGCGTCGGGTCCGGCGGAGAAACTCTATGTGATCTTCATGGACGTTGGAGCCGTCCCACGAGCTCGACAGCGCCATGGACATGGCGGCGTGGGCCGGCTGCGACGGGAGGTTGTGTCGGGCGCGGAGGAGGAGGAAAGGAAAGGAGAACAAGGAGGGACGGGGAGCGGGGAAGCGAGCAAGCCTTTGTCTCTCCCCATCCCCCTCCTACTTGTAGGCTCGTGCGCCGGAGCCGAGGAGGCGCGGCGTGGGGGATCGTGGGGATCGATCGTGCCCACCTCCCCCACGCCCCGCATTTATTGCGCGCTAAAGACATGAAGAAACGGCCGCGGGGAGGCGAGCAGTCCCCTCGGGCCACAGAAGATCTGCGCCCGGGCCGAGGCCGAGGAGTGGCGGGCCCGGGCCTGCGGCGGCATCCCGTCGCGCGCGTGCGACGGCAGGACTTCTCCGCCACGTGGCCCATCGTGGGGCCCGCGGCCGCCCGCGGGTCAACCATGGTCATGACGATAAACAAATAAGTTCTCCGAAGTCGGCCTACGACGGCAAGGTCGGCTCCTCAGGGTATGAAGCTGGCCAAGTTTCTCATCCCTCTGTCCGCCGCGAAGCTCGCCCAGCTTCGGGGACTACTGTCGGAGTAAATAGCCATGGGTAGCCTAGCCGGCTTCCCCTAGCCCATCAGAAAAAAATTGCGAGCCCGTCCGGCTCTCAAGAAGACTCAAGACCTAAGGCCGCCTCCCCCCTTTGCCGGCTATCTTCTAGGCCGGCTTCAGGGGCGGCCCGCCTTTTACCCTCATGAAGAGAGTCGTGGGAGGGCCGACTACGAGAAGCCGGCTGCAACAATGCCGACTCCAAGAGGCCGGCTCCCATAAAACAGTCAAGGCCGTACCCGCAGAGTACGCGTCCACCCCGCGATGATGAAGCAGGGCGTGGCTACATTGGAGCCTGCCACCCACAAAACCCGGAGCACGCCTGGTACAGTGCGCCGTACGGGTGGCCACGACCCGTCCGGCGCGGCACTATTGCCACGGCGGCCCCGACGCCGTCCACGACGGGCCACCAGCGTGGCCCCC
The DNA here is from genome assembly GCA_034509565.1 of Triticum monococcum. NCBI lineage: Eukaryota > Viridiplantae > Streptophyta > Magnoliopsida > Poales > Poaceae > Triticum > Triticum monococcum. The sequence continues at coordinate 67,266,371 of CM067843.1, read as the reverse complement.
GAGGCGGCGGGCCCCTTCGGGCAGAGAGATACCGAAGGCAGCCGCACCTCCTCCCAAGTCGGCCCAATGAGGGGCCGGCTCCCCGTAGCCGGCTCACCATCATCCTCGAAGGAGACGTCCAATAAAGAGACAAGATACGGCGGGGCTACAGTAATCGCACGCCAGGGCGGCGGTACTGTAGCCACGCTTACCCCGACCAAGCCCACGTTAACAGCACGGGGCAACAGTAACCAGCCAACGACCAGGCCCTGGCCAGTAGGGCCTGCCTGTCAACCAAGGAGCCGGTAGCCGGCGGGACCCACCGGTCGGCGGACCCCAGCAGCCGGCGCGGAAGCCGGCGAGCACGGTCGCAGATAGCTGGGCCCCGCGCCCAGCTGGATTACCTTTGTACCCCCGGGGGGTAGGCCTATATAAACCCCCCGGTGCACCCATGCAAGGGGAGAACACTCAAGTTAGACCTAGACACCATACAAGGAGAGGAAGCACGCTAGCTGAGCCCTTCTTTCTCCTTCCACCCAAACCAGCTCAAGGAGCATTGTGTAGTTTCTTATTCGTTTAGTAACCATGCGGAGACCCCGCAGAGCAGCAGTAGGGGTGTTATCTCCCCGGAGAGCCCTGAAGCTGGGTAAGATTCGCCGGCGAGCATGTCTTCGCCTTATCCCGTTTTCAGGCACCGGCGATGTTTTATTAGCTTCCACAATGATAAGCCACCCGTTGGCATATGTCGCACCTACCACCCGACAATGAAGTTGATGTTTACCTTCTCTTTGTCAAATCGCATGACTTGTTTTATCACTGCTATACTAGTCGTGCTTTATCTAGTATTTCTGTTAATAAAACCATTCGACAAATTGCTCATATTTCCAACATTTTGTACTATTTACTTTCGATCTTCATGCCTCGCGTCGTTTTCTTCATCCATAAAGAGGTCGCAACATGTGCCCTTCTTTGTCATATCCATGTTGACCTTTTCGATGGCAGCAGGCAATGCATTTTTATTGTGGCCTTAGCAATTATACCTCATTTTGACGACTCTTGATGCAAATAAAAACATGCATAAAGACACCATAACAGCCTGTACATGCTCAATTGTAAAGGTACTATAACAATGCTTAAAATTGATATCAAAACTCACAAAAATCGATAAATTTGGTGGTTTTAATTTTTGGACAATTACCAGCGGAACACCAGAAAACAATAGGTTACAATGTGCATAGCAGCTAGGGAGTAATACATAGGAAATAAGTACATGCCCTAGGTAGAATGCAAACTAGATTCTTTTTTGTAGTGTATGTCATACTAAGGGACTAAAAACTGCAATTCATGCATGATAAATATTACTATATTGTGAATCAAAATAAGCAAATTCATAAATACGTTCTCTTGCAATTGGCTGACCGTTCCACCTGAATCTCTATCTCTACTACTTAAAAGGAACGTAAGGTTTCCATTTCACCTTTCTTCCTACCACCGCTTTGTCCAACCTTCCCTGTATGATAATAAATCAACTTAATTTACTTACCTTCTGATCTAGTTTCACTTTAATTTACATACCAAACTTCGGATCAAAATATAAAGTAATTCATGGGCAGAATTTGATGATCATTTATTTATACAATCGCACTATTGTAGACAGATAAATCACAAGCCGACGTACTAGAAGATTTATATCCCGTTGCAACGCACGGTCATTATTCTAGTTCAATCAAACTTCGGTAACCAAAACAAAGCACATTATCTTCATCAATTTCGTGTCCACAAAGTGCCAGAGAAGATGCAAGAAGGATGACTTGCTCATAAATCAATCAGTCCCTGAAATACTCAAGTAGCAAGCACACAAATAATTACCGATACATAGCCAACTGACTTCATTGATATGAATTTATTTTTTCCTAAAAATTAAACGAAGCAATGCTATTAAATATCAGCATCCATCTTACCGATGATCTTACATATTGTAAGACTCATCTCCCTAGTAACCACACAAACCATGCCAGGCTATATGTCATCAACATGCTCTACTGTATGCAAGAACGAAAAGGAACCCACATGTATCTCCTCAAACAGATTCTACTCAGCCTGGCCCGTTTTTCTCATGCAACCTCGAAAAAACGGTGCAAGTAACCAAATGTGTTCCATACCAAAAGCATCCTTGGTGTTGCAGTTGCAGTTTTTTGAAGAATGGTCATTTTCATGTCAAGGTTTTGCGAATGTCAAATTTTATACCCTCGGGAAGCCAATCAAATTGTGCATCTTTTAGCTTGTAATTCTGAATTTTTTGTTCATTTTATGCCAAATTCAATCATTGTGTTAGGGAACCTTCCCCTTTTTTTTTATCTTAGCACAGTTAGCAATTCTTCATATAAAGTCGCCATGACAGCTTTTTCTTAAAGAAAACAGCAAAAATAAAAACTGCAGATCCTTACAACCGTAGCTAAGACATTTATTTTAATAGTCTTGCAAAATCCCAATCGACCGAGACCGAGGAAAGTCTCACTGGATGTCACTTGACTGAGATAAATCTCAGTCGAATGAGACCTAGACACACTCTTATTTTAAAATAATAAATTCATAACCCGGCATCTCACGATTGTCACCACAAAGCACAAACACAACCCGTGCAAACACAAGAAATTTTTCTCGGTGCTAATACGGCCGGGTACGTCTACTGATCTGTGGGCACAGGGACATGAGGGACAGCGAACACCAGTAGCTCGGCCCGCCGGCGCGTGGTGAGCCCGGCCTCCTCAGTCATGTCCAGCTCCTCAGGGACCATCCCGTCCGGCAGCTTCCAGTCGAAATGGAAGAGCAGCGCCGCGAGGGCAAGCTCGAGGTGCACGAGGCCGAAGGACACGCCGGGGCATATCCTCCGGCCGGCGCCGAACGGCAGGAACTCGAAGTCCGTCCCCTTGAAGTCCGGCGTGCCGCAGCTCTCGAACCTCTCCGGAAGGAACTCCTCGGCGGAGTCCCAGTGGGCCGGGTCCCTGCCCATGGCCCAGGCGTTGACCAGCACCATGGCGCCCTGTGGCACGTCGAAGCCCAGCACCTGCTGCCGCGGGCCGCACTCCCGGATGAGCATCACCGGCGGGTGCAGCCTGAGCGTCTCCTTGATGACCAGCCGCAGGTAGTGCAGGTCTGCCAGGCCGTCCTCCGTCACCCTGCGGTGGCCGTCGAGCTGTCGCCGGACCTCTTCTTGCGCCCTCCGCATGGCGGCCGGCTTCCGTAGCAGCTCGGCCATTGCCCACACCAGCGTCGTCGACGTGGTCTCGCTGCTCGCACTAATCATGTCCTGCGTGCAAACATGTAGCGTATGTACGATTGATGCCATGCCTGGAGTGTTTGGTGATGGTAAACAGGAAGGATCGGGAGAGAGCTTACTATGATGACCAGTTTGATGTTCTCCGTGGTGAGGGGATACTGGGAGTCCATGTCGTCCTGGAGCCTCAGGAGCACGTCAAGCAAGTCCTCCGTGTGTTCCTCTCCGCCGTCGGCGCAAGCTGTTGATCTCTTCTTGTCCCGGTGCTGCTGGATGACGGAGTCCATGAAGGCGGCCATGCGTTTGTTGCGGTGCTGGATCCTGGCGGGCACGCGGCTGAGGAGCATGGCGAGCCGTGACGACGGGAAAAGGTCCGGCAGGGTCATCCCCGGCACGATCTTAAACCCCTCCCGCAGCAGCGTGAACAGGGTGTCACGGTCGTCGCTCCGCAGGCGTCCGATCATGGCCTGCACCGAGGAGTCCGCGACGAACGACGCCAGCCCCCGGGTCAGGTTCACGGACGCCGCCGCCGACGCCGACGACGCGACGGAGCGGAGCAGGCGTCCCAGCACCTCCGCTCTGACAGCGCGGAAGGAGTGGACGCGGCGGTTGCTGAGGAGCTCGAGGGTGCAGATCTTGCGGAGCTGCCGCCAGCCGTCGCCGTAGGGCGCGAAGACGAGGCCCTCGGAGCCACGCAGGAAGAGCTGCATGGTCGGGCTGAGGGGCCGCGACGCGAAGGCCACGTCGTGGGTCTTCATGATCTCGCGCGCCGCGTCCGGGGAGGTGGCCACCAGCACGGGGAGCTGGCAGAACTTGAGCAGCATGAGCGGGCCGTGGCGCCGAGCCAGGTCGCGCATGGCGTGGTGCGGCGGGACCGACGAGCCGGCGAGGTGGTGCAGGTGGCCGATCACCGGCAGCGCCCATGGCCCCGGCGGAAACCTTTGTCGGCCGGCCGACCTCCTGCGGCTGCGGACCACCCCCGCCAAGTAGAGCACGGTTACTACGAGTATAAGGAGAGGCAGGAGGGGCGAGTAGTACGCTGGGCTCTCGGCAGCCATGGCCGGTAACTTTGAGCTCGATCGGCGTCAAGAGTACGTCGTGCGCTGATGTGTTGTCTCATGATGAGGAGGTTTGGATATTTATAGCGGCCTTGCGTAGAGTGTGATCATCTTGGCTGCACCGGAGCGATTTGTTTGCATTCCGTGGCACAATCCAGGCCCGGATTAAACTTGGCGATGCGATCTCTACTAGACTAGTCGAAATCGCCTGCCGTCACCTGCTACGACATCGGCCCAAACTGCATGCACAATTTGAAGTGACAGCTCACAGCCATCTACTTGGACCCCGCTCTTTCTAAGGATATTATAAAGCAAGTCTAACGGGCCGACTCAAAGGGACTATGATTTTATCCGTTTTTTATTTATTTGGGTCGGCTAGGCGGACACGGATGTCTGCATCCATGTTTGGGTCGGCGTATGCGTCCAGTGTTTGCCAGGCCCATTTTAACGGCGCCGACAAAAAAAAATTATGCATGCATATTTAAAATAAAAACAACTTAATTAAAAATTAAAACCGGACAGGAAGACCGGCGAGAGTCCACACGTCCACATTACCATTAAAAGAAACTAAAAACAAACTAAACTACGAGGCGGCATGCTGCTCTAAGCGTCGTCGTCGTCGTCCTCGGGGTCGGTAAGGTCGATGAGCGTCGGCGCAGGGCCGGCCCAAGGGAACGCCGTGTTCCAAGCGGCGGCGATGTAGGCTGCTGGCAGATGTTCCGGCATGGGCAGTGCCGGCGCGGGGGGCTGTGCCAGCGCGAGCAGTGCCGGGGTGGGGTGCTCTGGGGCCGCATATGCAGCCGCGGCCTGGCGCGTCTCCTCCTGAGCCTCGCGCTGCTTCTCCTCGAGGTCGCGCTCGAACATCTCCTCGTACTCGCCCCGACGGCACTCCTCGACCAGTCGTCGCTGGTGCCACATCTCGAGGTACGCCACCTCCTGCGCCGGCGTCGCCCCCATCCAAACTGGTGGCGCGGACATCCACTCGCGCAGTACGCCCGTCCAGGAGTAGCGCTCCATGGGGGGCGGCTCGGGCTCGGGCTCCGGCTGTGGCTCTGGGTCGGCCTTGACGCGGCGTCGAGGAGGGGTCGGCAGGGCCACAGGCGGCAGCTCACAGTCGCCGGCCGCGGAGAGGGCAATGGCCTGCGCCATGGCCACCTCGTATCGATCCTCCTCCTTCTCCACCGCCTCCACCCTGCGCCGCTCGTCCTCCTCGCTCTCGCGGTAGACCGCCGCAAGGGCCGCCTGATAGGCATCCTCCGCCGCCTGGTCCTCCTCGCGGACAACAAGCGGGGGCGGCGACACGCTACGGTCGACCTCGCGCACACCGCGTTTGCCTCGCCTCCTCGTGCTCGAAGGCGAACCACCTCTTCCAGTTCGGTGAGTCAGATGCGTAGGTGGCGTCGCGGCACCGCTCTGGCGTCAGCAGCGCCCGCCGGCGCTGCACCTCCTCCACGTGTGCCCTAGCCGACCGCGGCACTGCCGGCACTGGGATCCCCTCTCGATCCAGATGCCAGTCATGCGGCAGGGTGACGTCGGGGTACGGCAGAGACACGCGATGCTGCCAGTGCCACTCTGCCTGGTGCACTGGCACGTTCACGCGCTGCCTCTATCGGCGAGCCGGTGGCGGCGGAGGTGGGAGGAACTCCGAGGGAAAAGGGACGGCGGGGGCCTTGTCCTTGGCCTTGCTGCTGCTGCTGCCGGCACTGGAGAAGAGACCCATTTGGCACGGCTTGGGTGGCTAGGGTTTGCCGGTGACGGGGGAGCGAGCGTTCCTAGATGTGGACGGGGGCTGGCTGGATGAGGACAGCCCCGCCGCACGATCGTCTTAAAAAAGGGCGACCGTCGTTGCTCACGTATGGGCCAGTGGTCACAAATTAAGCTGACCAGGTAGGTGTTGGGCCGTTGGACGACCGCCAATTAGGGCCGCGGCGGACACCGAAAAGGCGCGCGTGGCGTCCGTTCCACGTCCGCGCCAACGCATTTGGGGCGCAAATTTGGCCCGCAAATGCATCGGCGCGGACGCGAAGCGGACGCCATTTGGGTTCGGGTCGGCGCGTTGGGCCACCATTTTTGCCTGCGCCGACCCAAACAAACACGGGCGGACGAAATGGGTCGCCCCATTGGAGTTGCTCTTATATCCAACGTAAATCTAATCTTAAGCAAAGCTCATTCGACTTCAGAGCATCTCCAACAACCACGCTAAAATCAGTGTTTTTGCGTGTGCGTTACCGCTTCGGGCGCTCTAGCAGAGGCGCAAAAACTGCGCGCGCGGCATATCTAGTTCAGTGCACGGGCCGAAACACCATCGCGCGCCACTTATTTGGTGTGCCCGCTCCCGCGTGCTGGACTCTTGAGCGCTCGCTCGCAACTCCACCTACCCCATCCAGCCGCGCCGCCGCCGCCGCCCGCGCCACCCCATTTATTCCGGCGGCCGTTCCGGCACTTCCCCCGCCTATCCCCGCACCGCCGCGGCTTCCTCCGTCTCCCTCTAGTCACCGCCGCGCCTCGCGCGCGGCCGTCCTCCGACGAACAGCGCCCGGCCACTCGGCACCCGCAAGGTGTTCGACAAAACGCCCGCAAGGTATGTAATTCTCAAACTTCATGAATTTGGTGCATGTTGATTGTAGTTTTTAAAGCCTAGTATTGAACATTGTAGATGAGTTTGTCGTATGATTCTTCCGAAGAAGAATTTGATATGGAAGAGGAGGAGCATCTTGCAATGATCCTAGCTATGCACATCAATAAAAAACCGAAGCATGGTGGTTCAGTTATGGGTCAGCAGAAAATTTGTAGGGATAGGATCGATGTCCATAACAAATTGATGAGGCATTATTTCGTGGAGAATCCCACATACCCGGAGTCGTACTTTCATCGCCGGTTTAGGATGAGCACCGAGTTGTTCAGGTGCATTGCAGAGAAACTAGTGAGCCATGACCGGTTTTTTCAGCAAAGGAGGAATGTCGTCGGAGAGCTCGGGCATAGCACCTTTCAGAAGATGAAAGCCGCTTTGCGTATGTTGGCATACGGTATCTCGGCTGATCTAGTTGATGATCACTTGGCCATGGGTGAGAGCCAAGCCATCATGTGTGTCAAACGCTTCGCAGTCGGAATAGTCCAAGTGTTTGGCCAGGAGTATTTGAGATCTCCCAATGCTGAATACGCTGCAAGGCTATTGGAGATGAACAAAGCTCGCGGCTTCCCAGGTATGCTTGGCTCAATAGATTGCATGCATTGGAGTTGGAAGAATTGTTCAAAGGCATGGCATGGGCAATTCCACGGCCAAAAAAAGGGTTCCACTATAATCCTTGAAGCGGTGGCCGATCAAGAGACTTGGATTTGGCATGCTTTATTTGGAATGCCTGGATCTTTAAATGACATCAACATTGTCAACCGGTCACCACTGGTGAATAAGATTGCAAATGATGATTTGCCACCGTTGCAGTTTGTAGCAAATGGTCGTATATATAACTATGGCTACTATCTTGCGGATGGGGTCTACCCAAAGTGGCAAACATTTGTGAAGCCATTGAAAAAACCGGAAGGTAAGAAAAATCTAGATTCCCACAATGCTCAGGCGGCGGCTAGAAAAGATGTGGAGAGAGCTTTTGGGATTTTGCAAGCCGAATTTGCTATTGTGAGAGGACCAGCCAGATTTTGGGATCAAAAGATGCTTTGGTACATCATGCACGCTTGTGTGATCATGCACAAGATGATCATTGAGAATGAGCGTGGCCAAGATGTAGACTACTCTCAGTATGAGCTCTCGGGACATCCCGTGAAAGTGCGACGGAGGGCTGAAAGGGTGGCCCGTTTTTTTGCCTCCTATCATGCCATTCGACGTCCCGTATCGCATGATGATCTTCAGAAGGATCTTATTGAGGAGTGGTGGGCTAAAAATGGCCGACAAAGAGCATCATGATTTGTGCATTTGATGTTGTATTGTCGAACTATTTGTTGTATTGTTGAACTATTTGTTTTATTGAATGATAAACTATTTGTTTGAGTTGTAATAACGAAATTGAACTATTTAGTGTTGATTTATTTTGTTTGTGTTTGATCTTTCTGCTTGTGTTTAGAATGCATATGTTGTTCGTGCGAGAGTCGCGCCCGCTGTATTTTTGTGCGCTGCTGAGGCTACGTGCGCGCTGCATTTTAGTGCGGCTGCTGGAGCCAGCGCTGCCCGCCGTGCCAAACCAGGCGATGGGCACGCGACAAAGTAGTTTTTAGCGCGTGGCGCATTGGGCGGCTGTTGGAGATGCTCTCATCATGTCCATGTCCGGCAGACTGCTGCGCTTCCCAGAGTGTTTGTTCCGTTGCTGGCGAGGTAGAATAGGACATGTGGCATGAGCCGGCTCACGGGACTCAAGGTGTAGTCGTCTCTCAAGCCCTACTCTTCCTCGTCGGAGCCCGGAATCCTGACGGTGCTAGTGGACGTCAGATTGATGATGGATCCATCCTAGAACGAGCCGACTGAAGGAAATATGCCCTAGAGGCAATAATAAAGTTATTATTTATTTCCTTATATCATGATAAATGTTTATTATTCATGCTAGAATTGTATTAACCGGAAACATAATACATGTGTGAATACATAGACAAACATATTGTCACTAGTATGCCTCTACTTCACTAGCTCGTTAATCAAAGATGGTTATGTTTCCTAACCATAGACATGAGTTGTCATTTGATTAACGGGATCACATCATTAGGAGAATGATGTGATTGACTTGACCCTTTTCGTTATCTTAGCACTTGATCGTTTAGTTTGTTGCTATTGCTTTCTTCATGACTTATACATGTTCCTATGACTATGAGATTATGCAACTCCCGTTTTCCGGAGGAACACTTTGTGTGCTACCAAACGTCACAACGTAACTGGGTGATTATAAAGGTGCTCTACAGGTGTCTCCGAAGGTACTTGTTGGGTTGGCGTATTTCGAGATTAGGATTTGTCACTCCGATTGTCGGAGAGGTATCTCTGGGCCCTCTCGGTAATGCACATCACATAAGCCTTGCAAGCACTGCAACTAATAAGTTAGTTGTAGGATGATGTATTAAGGAACGAGTAAAGAGACTTGCCGGTAATGAGATTGAACTAGGTATTGAGATACCGACGATCAAATCTTGGGCAAGTAACATACCGATGACAAAGGGAACAACGTATGTTGTTATACGGTCTGACCGATAAAAGATCTTCGTAGAATATGTGGGAGCCAATATGAGCATCCAGGTTCCGCTATTGGTTATTGACCTGAGACGTGTCTCGGTCATGTCTACATTGTTCTCGAACCCGTAGGGTCCGCACGCTTAACGTTACGATGACAGTTTCATTATGAGTTTATATATTTTGATATACCGAAGGTTGTTCGGAGTCCCGGATATGATCAAGGACATGACGAGGAGTCTCGAAATGGTCGAGACATAAAGATCGATATATTGGACGGCTGTATTCGGACACCGGAAGTGTTTCGGATGATTTCGGAGAAAACCGGAGTGCTGGAAGGGTTACCGGAACCTCCCGGGAAGTATTGGGCCTTAGTAGGCCTGAGGGGAGAGAGAGGGCAGCAGCCTAGGAGGTGGCGCGCCCCCTCCCATGGGGAGTCCGAATTGGACTAGGGGAGGGGGGCGACCCCTCTTTCCCTTTCCCTCTCCCTCTCTTTCCTTCCCCCTTCCCTCTTCCTAGTTGGACTAGGAAAGGGGAGTCCTACTCCTACTAGGAGGAGGACTCCCCCCTCCTTGGCGCGCCTCAAGGGCCGGCCGGCCTCCCCCCTTGCTCCTTGATATACAGGGGCAGGGGGGCACCTCTAGACACACAAGTTGATCTTCGTGATCGTTTTCTTAGCCGTGTGCGGTGCCCCCCTCCACCATAATCCTCGATAATATTGTAGCGGTGCTTAGGCGAAGCCCTGCGACGGTAGAACATCAAGATCTTCACCACGCCGTCGTGCTGACGGAACTCTTCCCTGACACTTTGCTGGATCGGAGTCCGGGGATCATCATCGAGCTGAACGTGTGCTAGAACTCGGAGGTGTCATAGTTTCGGTGCTTGATCGGTCGGGCCGTGAAGGCGTACGACTACATCAACCGCGTTGTGCTAACGCTTCTGCTTCTGGTCTACGAGGATACGTGGACACACTCTCCCCTCTCGTTGCTATGCATCACCATGATCTTGCATGTGCGTAGGAATTTTTTTGAAATTACTACGTTCCCCAACAGTGGCATCCGAGCCTAGGTTTTATGCGTTGACGTTGTGCACGAGTAGAACACAAGTGAGTTGTGGGCGATATAAGTCATACTGCTTACCAGCATGTCATACTTTGGTTCGGCGGTATTGTTGGGTGAAGCGGCCCGGACTGACATTACGCGTACGCTTACGCGAGACTGGTTCTACCGACGTGCTTTGCACACAGGTGGCTGGCGGGTGTCAGTCTCCAACTTTAGTTGAACCAAGTGTGGCTACGCCCGGTGCTTGCGAAGGTTAAAACAGCACCAACTTGACAAACTATCGTTGTGGTTTTGATGCGTAGGTAAGAACGGTTCTTGCTAAGCCGTAGCAGCCACGTAAAACTTGCAACAATAAAGTAGAGGACGTCTAACTTGTTTTTGCAGGGCATGTTGTGATGTGATATGGTCAAGACATGATGCTAAATTTTATTGTATGAGATGATCATGTTTTGTAACCGAGTTATCGGCAACTGGCAGGAGCCATATGGTTGTCGCTTTATTGTATGCAATGCAATTGTGTTGTAATGCTTTACTTTATCACTAAGCGGTAGCGATAGTCGTGGAAGCATAAGATTGGCGAGACAACGATGATGCTACGATGGTGATCAAGGTGTCGCGCCGGTGATGATGGTGATCATGACGGTGCTTCAGAGATGGAGATCACAAGCACAAGATGATGATGACCATATCATATCACTTATATTGATTGCATGTGATGTTTATCTTTTATACATCTTATTTTGCTTAGTTCTACGGTAGCTTTATAAGATGATCTCTCACTAATTATCAAGGCACAAGTGTTCTCCCTGAGTATGCACCGTTGCGAAAGTTCTTCGTGCTGAGACACCACGTGATGATCGGGTGTGATAGGCTCTACGTTCAAATACAACGGGTGCAAAACAGTTGCACACGCGGAATACTCAGGTTAAACTTGAAGAGCCTAGCATATAACAGATATGGCCTGGAACACGGAGACTGAAAGGTCGAGCGTGAATCATATAGTAGATATGATCAACATAGTGATGTTCACCATTGAAACTACTCCATCTCACGTGATGATCGGACATGGTTTAGTTGATATGGATCACGTGATCACTTAGAAGATTAGAGGGATGTCTATCTAAGTGGGAGTTCTTAAGTAATATGATTAATTGAACTTTAATTTATCATGAACTTAGTCCTGGTAGTATTTTGCAAATCTATGTTGTAGATCAATAGCTCGCGTTTAGCTCCCCTGTTTTATTTTTGATATGTTCCTAGAGAAAACTAAGTTGAAAGATGTTAGTAGCAATGATGCGGATTGGATCCGTGATCTGAGGTTTATCCTCATTGCTACACAGAAGAATTGTGTCTTTGATGCACCGCTAGGTGACAAACCTATTGCAGGAGCAGATGCAGATGTTATGAACATTTGGCTAGCTCAATGTGATGACTACCTGATAGTTTAGTGCACCATGCTTAAACGGCTTAGAATCGGGACTTTAAAGACGTTTTGAACGTCATGGACCATATGAGATGTTCCAAGAGTTGAAGTTAATATTTCAAGCAAATACCTGAGTTGAGAGATATGAAGTCTCCAACAAGTTCTATAGCTAAAAGATGGAGGAGAATAGCTCAAGCAGTGAGCATGTGCTCAGATTGTCTGGGTACTACAATCGCTTGAATCAAGTGGGTGTTAATCTTCCAGATAAAATAGTGATTGACAGAATTCTCTAGTCACCATCACCAAGTTAGTAGAACTTTGTGATGAACTATGATATGCAAGGGATAATGGAAATGATTCCCAAGCTCTTCGTAATGCTGAAATCGACGAAGGTAGAAATCAAGAAAAATATCAAGTGTTGATGGTAGACAAGACCACTAGTTTCAAGAAAAGGGCAAAGGGAAGAAGGGGAACTTCAAGAAGAACAGCAAGCAAGTTGCTGCTCAAGTGAAGAAGCCCAAGTCTGGTCCTAAGCCTGAGACTAAGTACTTCTACTGCAAAGGGACTGGTCACTGGAAGCGGAACTGCCCCAAGTATTTGGCGGATAAGAAGGATGGCAAAGTGAACCAAGGTATATTTGATATACAGATTATTGATGTGTATTTTACTAGTGTTCGTAGCAACCCCTCGGTATTTGATACTGGTTCAGTTGCTAAGAGTAGTAACTCGAAACGGGAGTTGCAGAATGAACAGAGACTAGTTAAGGGCGAAGTGACGATGTGTGTTGGAAGTGGTTCCAAGATTGATATAATCATCATCGCACACTCCCTATACTTTTGGGATTAGTGTTGAACCTAAATAAGTGTTATTTGGTGTTTGCGTTGAGCATTAATATGATTTGATCATGTTTATTGCAATACGGTTATTCATTTAAGTAAGAGAATTGTTTACATGAATAAAACCTTATATGATTACACACCCAATGAAAATGGTTCGTTGGATCTCGATCGTAGTGATACACATATTCATAATATTGAAACCAAAAGATGGAAAGTTAATAATGATAGTGCAACTTATTTGTGGCACTGCCGTTTAGGTCATATTGGTGTAAAGCGCATGAAGAAAATCCATGTTGATGGGATTTTGGAATCACTTGATTATGAATCAGTTGATGCTTGCGAACCATGCCTCATGGGTAAGATGACTAAGACTCCGTTCTCTGGAACAATGGAGCAAGCAACAGATTTGTTGGAAATCATACATACTGATGTATGTGGTCTGATGAATATTGAGGCTTGCGGCAGGTATCATTATTTTCTGATCATCACAGATGATTTGAGCAGATATGAGTATATCTACTTGATGAAACACAAGTCTGAAACATTTGAAAAGTTCGAAGAATTTCAGAGTGAAGTGGAGAATCATCGTAACAAAAATAAAAGTTTCTACGATATGATCGCAGAAGGAAAATATTTGAGTTACGAGTTTGGCCTTCAGTTAAAACAATGTGAAATAGTTTCACTACTTACGCCACCTGGAACACCACAGTCTAATGGTGTGTCCGAACGTCGTAACCGTACTTTATTAGAGATGGTGCGATCTATGATGTCTCTTACCGATTTACCACTATCATTTTGGGGTTATGCATTAGAGACAGCTACATTCACATTAAATAGGGCACCATCTAAATCCGTTGAGACGACACCGTATGAATTATGGTTTGGCAAAAAACCTAAGCTGTCGTTTCTTAAAGTTTGAGGTTGCAATGCTTATGTGAAAAAGTTTCAACCTGATAAGCTCAAACCCAAATCGGAGAAGTGCATCTTCATAGGATACCCAAAAGAATATGTTGGGTACACCTTCTATCACAGATCCGAAGGCAAGATATTCATTGTTGAGAATGGATCCTTTCTAGAGAAGGAGTTTCTCTCGAAAGAAGTGAGTGGGAGGAAAGTAGAACTTGATGAGGTAACTGTACCTGCTCCCTTATTGGAAAGTAGTTCATCATAGAAATCTGTTCCTGTGACTACTACACCAATTAGTGAGGAAGCTAATGATGATGATCATGTAACTTCAGATCAAGTTACTACCGAACCTCGTAGGTAAAGCAGAGTGAGATCCACACCAGAGTGGTACGATAATCCTGTTCTGGAGGTCATGTTACTTGACCATGAACTATGAGGAAGCGATGATGAGCCCAGATTCCGCGAAATGGCTTGAGGCCATGAAATCTGAGATGAGATCCATGTATGAGAACAAAGTATGGACTTTGATTGACTTGCCCATTGATCGGCGAGCAATGAGATTAAATGGATCTTCAAGAGGAAGACGGTCGCTGATAGTAGTGTTACTATCTACAAAGCTAGAATTGTCGCAAAAAGGTTTTTGACAAGTTCAAGGTGTTGACTACGATGAGAGTTTCTCACTCGTATCTATGCTTAAGTCTGTCTGAATCATGTTAGCAATTGCCGCATTTTATGAAATCTGGCAAATGGATAAACAAAACTGCATTCCTTAATGGATTTATTAAAGAAAAGTTGTATATGATGCAACCAGAAGGTTTTGTCAATCCTAAAGGTGCTAACAAAATATGCAAGCTCCAGCGATCCATCTATGGACTGGTGCAAACATCTCGGAGTTGGAATATACGCTTTGATAAGTTGATCAAAGCATATAGTTTTATACAGACTTGCAGTGAAGCCTGTATTTACAAGAAAGTGAGTGGGGGCACTACAGCATTTCTGATAAGTATATGTGAATGACATATTGTTGATCGGAAATAATGTAGAATTATTCTGCAAAGCATAAAGGAGTGTTTGAAAGGTGTTTTTCAAAGAAAGACCTCGGTGAAGCTGCTTACATATTGAGTATCAATATCTATAGAGATAGATCAAGACGCTTGATAAGTTTCATTGAGTACATACCTTGACAAGTTTTTGAAGTAGTTCAAAATGGAACAGTCAAAGAAAGAGTTCTTGCCTGTGTTACAAGGTGTGAAATTGAGTAAGACTCAAAGCCTGACCACGACAGAAGATAGAAAGAGAATGAAAGTCATTCCCTATGCCTTGGCCATAGGTTCTATAAAGTATGCCATGCTGTGTACCAAATCTATTGTATACCCTACACTGTTTTTGGCAAGGGAGTACAATAGTGATCTAGGAGTAGATCACTAGAATGCGGTCAAAATTATCCTTAGTGGAATAAGGATATGTTTCTCGATTATGGAGGTAACAAAAAGGTTCGTCGTAAAGGGTTACGTCGATGCAAATTCTGACACTGATCCAGATGACTCTAAATCTCAATTTGGATACATATTGAAAGTGGGAGCAATTAGCTAGAGTAGCTTCGTGCAGAGCATTGTTGACATAGAAATTTGCAAAATACTTACGGATCTGAATGTGGCAGACCCGTTGACTAAACTTCTCTCACAAGCAAAACATGATCACACCTTAGTACTCTTTGGGTATTAATCACATAGCGGAGTGAACTAGATTATTGACTCTAGTAAACCCTTTGGGTGTTGGTCACATGACGATGTGAACTACGGGTCTTAATCACATGGTGATGTGAACTATTGATGTTAAATCACATGGCGATGTGAACTAGATTATTGACTCTAGTGCAAGTGGGAGGCTGAAGGAAATATGCCCTAGAGGCAATAATAAAGTTATTATTTATTTCCTTATATCATGATAAATGTTTATTATTCATGATAGAATTGTATTAACCAGAAACATAATACATGTGTGAACTCATAGACAAACATATTGTCACTAGTATGCCTCTACTTGACTAGCTCGTTAATCAAAGATGGTTACGTTTCCTAACCATAGACATGAGTTTTCATTTGATTAACGGGATCACATCATTAGGAGAATGATGTGATTGACTTGACCCTTTTCGTTAGCTTAGCACTTGATCGTTTAGTTTGTTGCTATTGCTTTCTTCATGACTTATACATGTTCCTATGACTATGAGATTATGCAACTCCCATTTACCGGAGGAACACTTTGTGTGCTACCAAATGTCACAACGTAACTGGGTGATTATAAAGGTGCTCTACAGGTGTCTCCCAAGGTACTTGTTGGGTTGGCGTATTTCGAGATTAGGATTTGTCACTCCGATTGTCAGAGAGGTATCTCTGGGCCCTCTCGGTAATGCACATCACATAAGCCTTGCAAGCATTGCAACTAATAAGTTAGTTGCAGGATGATGTATTACGGAACGAGTAAAGATACTTTCCGGTAATGAGATTGAACTAGGCATTGAGATACCGATGATCAAATCTCGGGCAAGTAACATACCGATGACAAAGGGAACAACGTATGTTGTTATGTGGTCTGACCGATAAAAGATCTTCGTAGAATATGTGGGAGACAATATGAGCATCCAGGTTCCGCTATTGGTTATTGACCGAAGACGTGTCTCGGTCATGTCTAGATTGTTCTCGAACCCATAGGGTCCGCATGCTTAACGTTACGATGAAAGTTTCATTATGAGTTTATATATTTTGATGTACCGAAGGTTGTTCAGAGTCCCGGATATGATCACGGACATGACGAGGAGTCTCGAAATGGTCGAGACATAAAGATTGATATATTGGACGGCTATATTCGGACACCGGAAGTGTTTTGGGTGATTTCGGAGAAAACCGGAGTGCCGGAAGGGTTACCGGAACCCCCCGGGGAAGTATTGGGCGTTAGTGGGCCTGAGGGGAGAGAGGGTAGCAGCCCAGGAGGTGGCGCACCCCCTCCCGTGGGGAGTCCGAATTGGACTAGGGGAGGGGGGCGCGACCCCTCTTTCCCTCTCCCTCTCCCTCTCTTTCCTTCCCCCTTCCCTCTTCCTAGTTGGACTAGGAAAGGGGAGTCCTACTCCTACTAGGAGGAGGACCCCCCCTCCTTGGCGCGCCTCAAGGGCCGGCCGGCCTCTCCCCCCTTGCTCCTTTATATACAGGGACAGGGGGCACCTCTAGACACACAAGTTGATCTTCGTGATCGTTTTCTTAGCCGTGTGCGGTGCGCCCCTCCACCATAATCCTCGATAATATTGTAGGGGTGCTTAGGCGAAGCCCTGCGATGGTAGAACATCAAGATCGTCACCACGCCGTAGTGCTGACGGAACTCTTCCCTGACAGTTTGCTGGATCGGAGTCCGGGGATCGTCATCGAGCTGAACGTGTGCTAGAAGTCGGAGGTGCCGTAGTTTCGGTGCTTGATCGGTCGCGCCGTGAAGACGTACGACTACATCAACCGCGTTGTGCTAACGCTTCCGCTTCCGGTCTACGAGGGTACGTGGACATACTCTCCCCTCTCGTTGCTATGCATCACCATGATCTTGCGTGTGCGTAGGAATTTTTTTGAAATTACTACGTTCCCCAACACCGACAACATCCACTACGACATGGCTGCGGCGCCCGGATTGGTGCACTATACGGGGCGCCGGAGAATGCGCTCCGCCTCGCCATCATCTACCGCCACGAGGGTTGCCGCCGCCTCTCGTGCCCGCTACCTCGCGCGACGGGCACGCCGTGCCATGCGGTGCGTCCTCCACCTTGATATGTCCATTTTGCATCATGCATTTATATCAATATTTATTGCATTATGGGCTGCTATTACACATTATGTCACAATACTTATGCCTATTCTCTCTTATTTTACAAGGTTTACATAAAGAGGGAGAATGCCGGCAGTTGGGATTCTAGCTGGAAAAGGAGCAAATATTAGAGACCTATTCTGCACAGCTCCAGAAGTCCTGAAACTTCACGGATGATGTTTTCCAAATATATAAAAACATTGAGCGCAAGAACTTCACCATGGGGGCCACATCCTGCCCATGATGGTGGGGCGCGTCCTACTCCCCTGGGCGCGCCCCCTACCTCGTGGGCCCCCTGGTGGCCCTCCGGTGACCATCTTCTGCTATATGGACTCTTTCGATGGGAAAAAAAATCATAAGACATCTTGTCGGATGAAACTCCGCCGCCACGAGGCGGAACCTTGGCGGAGCCAATCTAGGGTTCTGACAGGGCTGTTATGCTGGGGAAACTTCCCCCCCGGAGGGGAAAATCATCGCCATCGTCATCACCAACGCTCCTCTCATCGGGAGAGGGCAATCTCCATCAACATCTTCATCAGCACCATCTCATCTCAAAACCCTAGTTCATCTCTTGTATCCAATTCTTGTCTCCATGTCCGGGATTGGTGCTAGTAGGTTGCTAGTAGTGTTAATTACTCCTTGTAGTTGATGCTAGTTGGTTTAATTGGTGGAAGAACATATGTTCAGATCCTATATGCACATTAATACCCCTCTTATTATGAACATGTTTGTGCTTTGTGAGTAGTTACTTTTGTTCCTGAGGACATGGGAGAAGTCTTACTATTAGTGGTCATGTGAATTTGGTATTCGCTCGATATTTTGATGTGATGTATGTTGTCTCTCCTCTAGTGGTGTTATGTGAACGTCGACTACATGAAACTTCACCATTGTTTGGCCCTAGAGGAAGGCATTGGGAAGTAATAAGTAGATGATGGGTTGCTAGAGTGACAGAAGCTTAAACCCTAGTTTATGCGTTGCTTCGTAAGGGGCTGATTTGGATCCATATGTTTCATGCTATGGTTAGGTTTACCTTAATACTTTTGTTGTATTTGCGGATGCTTGCAATAGAGTTTAATCATAAGTGGGATGCTTGTCCAAGTAAGGGCAGCACCCAAGCACCGGTCCACCCACATACCAAATTATCAAAGTACCAAACGCGAATCATATGAACGTGATGATAACTAGCTTGACGATATTCCCATGTGTCCTCGGGAGCGATTTACATCATATAAGAGTTTGTACGGACTTGTCCTTTGCTACAAAAGGATTGGGCCACCTTGCTGCACTTTATTTACTTTTGTTACTTGTTGCTCGTTACAAATTATCCTATCACAAAACTATCTGTTACCCCTTATTTCAGTACTTGCAGAGAATACCTTGCTGGAAACCGCTTATCATTTCCTTCTGCTCCTCATTGGGTTCGACACTCTTACTTATCAAAAGGACTACGATATATCCCCTATACTTGTGGGTCATCAAGACTCTTTTCTGGCGCCGTTGCCGGGGAGTGAAGCGCCTTTGGTAGGTGGAATTTGGTAAGGAAAAATTTATATAGTCTGCTGAAATTTACTGTCACTTGTTACTATGGAAAGTAATCCTCCTAGGGGCTTGTTCGGGGTATCTTCACCCCGACCAGTAGAGAAAAGATTTGCTCCTCAACCTACTGAACCTACTGAAAATGAAAATGCTTGCTTTGAAATTCCTTTGGGTATGGTAGAAAAACTGCTAGCTATTCCTTTTTAGGAGATGGAACAAAACATCCTGATGAGCATCTAATATATGTGGATGAAGATTGTGGATTATTTAAGCTTGCAGGTGTACCCGGAGATGTTGTTAAGAAGAAGGTCTTCCCTTTGTCTTTGAGGGGAGATGCATCGACATGGTATAGGCTATGTGATGATATGGAGTCTTGGAACTACAAATGATTAAAATTGGAATTTCATCAAAAGATTTGTCCTATGCATCTTGTTCATCGTGATCGCAATTATATATATAATTTTTGGCCTTGCGAAGGAGAAAGCATCGCTCAAGCTTGGGGGAGGCTTAAATCAATGTTATATTCATGCCCCAATCATGAGCTCTCAAGAGAAATGATTATTCAAAAAATTTATGCTCGGCTTTCTGGTAACAATCGCACCATGCTTGATACTTCTTGTGCTGGCTCTTTTATGATGAAGACTATTGAATTCAAATGGGATTTATTGGAAAGAATTAAACGCAACTCTGAAGATTGGGACCTCGACAATGGTAAGGAGTCAGGTATGACACCTAGTTTTGATTGTGTTAAATCTTTTATGGATACCGATATTTTTCGTAAATTTAGCACTAAATATGGACCTGATTCTCAGATAGTAGCTTCTTTCTATGAATCTTTTTCTGCTTATGTTGATCTCCCCAAGGAGAAGTGGTTTAAATATCATCCTCCCACATAAGTAAAAGTAGATGCACCTATTAAAGTTGAAGAAAAGACTATTACTTATAATGATCCTATTGTTCCTACTTCTTATGTTGAGAAACCTCCTTTCCCTGTTAGGATAAAGGATCATGCTAAAGCTTCAACTGTGGTTTGTAAAAGCAATATTAAAAAATATACACCTCCTGAGCAAGTTAAAGTTGAACCTAATTGTGACGCCCCCGATTTAATCATACACTAATCATACACGCAAACGTGTACGATCAAGATCAGGGACCCACGGGAAGATATCACAACACAACTCTACAAATAAAATAAGTCATACAAGCATCATATTACAAGCCAGGGGCCTCGAGGGCTCGAATACAAGAGCTCGATCATAGACGAGTCAGCGGAAGCAACAATATCTGAGTACAGACATAAGTTAAACAAGTTTCCATAAGATGGCTAGCACAAACTGGGATACAGATCGAAAGAGGCGCAGGCCTCCTGCCTGGGATCCTCCTAAACTACTCCTGGTCGTCGTCAGCGGGCAGCACGTTGTAGTAGGCACCTCCGGTGTAGCAAGAGGCGTCGTCGACGGTGGCGTCTAGCTCCTAGGCTCCAACATCTGGTTGCGACAACCAGGTAGAAGGGATAGGGGGGAAAGAGGGAGAAAGCAACCGTGAGTACTCATCCAAAGTACTCGCAAGCAAGGAACTATACTACAAATGTATGCATTGGTATCAAATGGAATAAGGGTATCATATGTGGACTGAACTGCAGAATGCCAGAATAAGAGGGGGATAACTAATCCTGTCAAAGACTACGCTTCTGGCAGCCTTCGTCTTGCAGCATGTAGAAGGGAGTAGACTGAAGTCCTCCAAGTAGCATCGTATAGCATAATCCTACCCGATGATCCTCTCCTCGTTGCCCTACGAGAGAGCGATCACCGGTTGTATCTGGCACTTAGAAGGGTGTGTTTTATTCAGTATCCGGTTCTAGTTGTCATAAGGTCAAGATACAACTCCGGGTCGTCCTTTTACCGAGGGACACGGCTATTCGAATAGATAAACTTCCCCGCAGGGGTGCACCACATACCCCAACACGCTCGATCCCATTTGGCCGGACACTCTTTTCTGGGTCATGCCCGGCCTCGGAAGATCAACACGTCGCAGCCCCACCTAGGCACAACAGAGAGGTCAGCACGCCGGTCTAAACCTAAGCGCACAGGGGTCTGGGCCCATCGCCCTTAGCACACCTGCACGTTGCGAACGCGGCCGGAAGCAGAACTAGCCTCCTTAATACAAGAGCAGGCTTACGTTCCAATCCGGCGCGCGCCACTCAGTCGCTGACGTCACGAAGGCTTCGGCTGATACCACGACGCCGGGATACCCATAACTACTCCCGCGTAGATGGTTAGTGCGTATAGACCAAATGGCCAGACTCAGATCAAATACCCAGATCTTGTTAAGCGTGTTAAGTGTCCGCGAACGCCGAACAGGGCCAGGCCCACCTCTCTCCTAGGTGGTCGGAACCTGCCCTGTCGCTCCGCCTCAAAGATCCACTCGCGGGTGCTCCTACGAGCCTACCCGTCTTTAGTCACCACATGTATCATGTATAAAGTATATAGTATATACCCGTGATCACCTCCCGAGTGATCACGACCCGATAGTATAGCATGGCAGACGGACAAGAATGTAGGGCCACTGATGATAAACTAGCATCCTATACTAAGCATTAGGATTGCAGGTAAAGGTAACAACAGTAGTAGCAAGGACAGGCTATGCATCAGTATAGGATTAACGGGAAACAGTAACATGCTACACTACTCTAATGCAAGCAGTATAGAGAAGAGTAGGCGATATCTGGTGATCAAAGGGGGGGCTTGCCTGGTTGCTCTGGCAAGAGAGAGGGGTCGTCAACTCCGTAGTCGTATTGGGTAGCAGCGGCGTCGGTCTCGGTGTCTAGCAAGAGAAGAGGGGGAAGAAACAATAAATATTTAAGCAAACAGATGCGTAGCGATGTATGACATGACAAGTGTCGGTGCTAGGGGTGCCCTAACGCGGCATGAGGTGATACCGGTGAAGGGGGGAAACATCCGGGAAAGTATCCCCGGTGTTTCGTGTTTTCGGGCAGAGGAGCCGGAGGGGGAGAGTTGCGAGTGGATAGGTTAGGGATGCGTGGCGGACGAACGGGCTGCGTATCCGGGTTCGTCTCGTCGTTCTGAGCAACTTTCATGTTGAAAATATTTTCATCTGAGCTACGGTTTATTTTCTATTAATTTTAGAAGATTTAAATCATTTTCAGGATTTATTTAAGTAATTTAATCAACATTATCCAGAATAGTGTAGGATGACGTCATCATGACGTCAGCAGTCAACAGGGCGTTGACTCGGTCAATCTGACGTGTGGGTCCCGCATGTCATACTCTGCTTATTCTAATTAAGGTTTAACTAATCTAATTACTGTTTAATTAATTAATAATAGTTAATTAGGTTAACAGAACATGCTTAATTAGGTTAATTAATTAATTAATTAATTATTTAATTAATATTATTATTATTATTTTTTTAAGGGCAGGCCCCATGTGTCATAGGCACAAGGGCCATAGTGGATTCGGTCAGTGGTTAACGGGGCGGGCGCTGGTTGTGGGCGCTCGTGCCCGAGGCCACCAGGGACGGGGAACAACCGCCCGCCCAGGAGGGCGCACGCCGGCGGCCACGGCGCAGCTGGAGCCGCGGGAGGGGGGGAAAGGGGGGGACCGGTGGCCGGAGGCGGCGCAGAGGGGCGAGGTGGGACTGGCGGTAGAGGTAGGTGAGGGTGAGGCGCAGGTAGAGCGCGGGCCGCAGCAGCAGGGGCGGTGCGGTCACGGGCGGCGTGTGGGCGCGTGCGGCTGCGGGGAGCCGCAGCCAGGGAGGCTGCGCGGGGGTGCAAGGGAGTGCCCGGGCGACGGCGGCCATGGGCGTGGGCGGAGGGCGTCTACGGCTTCGATCACGGCGGCGACCACAACTACGAAACGGCGGCGAGGGTGCTCGAGCTCGAATCCGAGCTCGGGAAAATGGCGGAGCTCACATTGAGCCTGCAGATGTGCTTAGTGGGCTCGAGGAAGGCTCGGAGGTGCCGGAATCGACGGCGAAGCTCGACGGGGCGGACGACGAAGAAGGCGGTGCGGGGCTCGTCGCGGTGGCTTCCGGGAGGGAGATTGGCGTCCGCGAGGTGGTGGTGGGACGAGGCGGTGACGCAGTGGCGGCGGTTGGCGTCGGTGCGACGAGCACGACGTCCTGCGGAGCTCGGGGAAGACGGGCGCGGTGCCGGGGGGTGAGGAAGAAGGCCGGGAGAGGGCGGCGAGCACGAGGCGTTCGGCGAGGTCCCGTGACGGGGCCGGGGCGGCACCAGGCGGCGGCGTTGGGGGCGAGTGCGATGGCGCCGGGGACGCGTCGGGGGCGGGCATGAGCACCCCGATCCCGATCTGGATCGGGGGAGGGAGGGAGAGAGACGTGGGAGAGAGTGGGGGGTTGGTGCGTGGGGCTCTCCCCTGGCGGCGCTGGAGGGAGAGGGTGGGGATCGAGCGACGTGGGGAGGGGAGTGGGGCGCACTGGGGTTAGGGTTCGGGGTAGTGGGGGTTAAGGGGGAGGGAGCTGGGCTGTGGGCCGGCCTTGGTGGTGGCCTGGTGGGCTGAGGCCCATGAGTGAGAGGGGGTGACCTTTATTTTTATTTTGGTTTCTGTTTTCTGTTTTACTTATTTTCTTCTCTATTTTATTTATTGTTCAATTCATTTTTGTTTTGTAAAATACACAATTGGCACCCAAATTAGTGTTGTAATATAAGCCCCTGCAATAACAAGTTTGACTACTAAATGAAATAGTTTAGTATTTCAAAATAATAAAAAGGCATTTAACTAAACATTTAAATCAATGTCTTATTAATTTTGGAACATGCAAACACATTATAAAAATGTGGTATCTCCTCCAATATTTATTATGGATTATGTGCCACCTCTAGAACATTTTAGTTTTAATGTTTGAAAACTTTATCGGTTGACTTTAATTTAAAGTTGAATTTGGATCGGTTGTGAACTAACGCGAGATTAGCAACAGTAATCAAGGTGACGTGGCATCATTAGCAGAGGGTTACTGTAGCGTAACTATCCGGGCGTCACAATTCTCCTCCACTATAAGAAATCTCGTCCCGAGATTTAAGAGGGGAGTAAGGGGGGGGTTCTGGTTACGAAATTCTAACGATTCTTCTCGATCATAGTTGCTCTTCTCGAAGAGGTCGATCCATTACATTGATGTCTTCATTTCTCAGTTTCAGGTCATCATGATGAAGTTGTCGTCCTTCCTTCGGGAACTCCATCGTACTTACGTAAAAGGATAATGGGTAACTCGGAAGAACGGAATTCTGCATGGTTGCTTATCCGGTAGATAATCATTAGGGAATGTGGCGAAAAGTAACTCTCGAATTGGAATTTACGAAAATATCGAGAGATGGGTAAGGAGGTAACATGGGAGTTTCGAGCGGGCATGCAATCGCTTGATGCCTGAAACAGGGCGTGAAATGGGGTCCAAAGCAATGGGAATAAGTATTGTGTCCGATACCAGAATTGATGATTTCTCGGAAGGTGGCTCGTGAATCACAAACGAGGCCAAGTGCGAGGAATTAAATTTGGAAACCGGGGGTGTATAGGAGGGTCAGGTTTCGATCCTGTGTAACTCTGGGTTATGGGCCCACCATGTGGTTAAAAGTAGGAAAAGCGTTGATATCTTGCACGGTCGTGATAGCAAGACATGTCAGAGGGTAGCCTATCATTTATGTTGGCAACAATGTCGGTACCAAGGGCGAGGGATGAAGAGAACCATTTTCCTGCTCGTTGAACGAGGCGAGCCATTAGGCAAAGTTCTCGTCCATCGGTGGCTACAGGAATGTCATCAACAATAGTAACAGGGTCATGCTAACAGAATTGTACACCACGGTGTTTACATAAACAGGAGAATATTTCTGCTTGGATCATATAGATCACAAGAAAGGTTAAACAAAACAATGGAAAGGAAAAATGTGATTCTTAGATTAAACAGAAGAATGGAAAGGAAAATGTGATTAAACACATATTTCAGGGGTATATCCTTCCCAAGAACAAGCAGAGTATGATATCCAAGACCGGATAGAAGGTAGAAAACTCTTTTAGGTAGGAGAGACAAATTTCATGACATTACCCATACAACGGTGTTTGGGTAATTTCAACAAGAAACATTTAGCATGGTGCTTCAAATGTTCTTATTGAAAATCGGAGTACCATAGACATGCTTCGAGATAGCGCTGACATGGTCAACAGGTGAAAATCAGACTTTGGAAACAAAAAGGATCCATTAGGAATAACTTGTAGAATAAGTCTTACAGTTTCCTCATGGAAGAGTGGATAACATTGCTAAAAGGGAACTATAACAATAGGGCCTCCGGCCAGGTGTGCTAGGCCTGACATAACCTTACCGGGTCATATATAAAGACCAACATTATAACTCTTGGAAATAAGTTCCAACCATCATATCTGACCGAGATTCAGATCTGATTGGTGTCACGATACCTCAGACTTAGGATGCCTGAGAAGAAAAGGTTCGGCACAATTTGACGAGATGACATTGTAAGATTCTCGGGAAATGAACTATGGAAG
The DNA here is from genome assembly GCA_034509565.1 of Triticum monococcum. Lineage (NCBI taxonomy): Eukaryota > Viridiplantae > Streptophyta > Magnoliopsida > Poales > Poaceae > Triticum > Triticum monococcum. Next base: position 67,240,755 of record CM067843.1, on the reverse strand, counting down.
CGAGTTCCGAAACAAGAGTTCATCAGTAAACCAAGGAGAGGATGAGGAGGTGGCTGATAGGCTCAGCAACAAATCATCGCGATTTCCAAAGGATTGATTTCCACAATTATGTGAACAAGGAAATATCATTTGTCGGATCAAATGTCATAATGATGTATGCTCGAGGGAAACATACACAACTGAACAATGATAGAAGGGTGCAACCAGGAATCTGGACTAGGTAGCACGATCAATGTTTGAATGATGATTCAATAATCAATAGACTTAGAATGAAACTGTAGACCAATAACTTCAAGCAATAGGGTTGCTAGAAGTTTAGAATTTGCACAACACAGACCATTAGTCGGTATTCCGGTTAGAAACAATATGGAGACCAAGAGATGAACGCAAAAGGCGAGAGATATTACTATATCAAGAATTCTCAAGAGGTGGTAAAATTACCACGACATTCTTGACATAAAAGGTGGTAACATTCCAAGGTAAAGAAGAACAAATGCTGGATATCAAGGATCTCAAGGTATAACACAAAACACGAATAAGTTTGTGTTGAACGGAAGGCAATAAAGTGGTCGGTGATAATACAAACCATTGAGGGGCGAGGATGGTATTTCTCATCAAGAATTCGATATATATCTTGGAGGAGCTCAGGATGTTGATGATGACCACAACACATTAGTCGAGAAATTTCATGAAGATGTAATCGGTTGGCGATGACATCAAGTCAAATGATGACGCAGCGAAAGTCAAATAATACTTGAAGAAGAACTCATAAGAAGTTATGCAGTTCCATGATAAACTCAAGATACCAGAGGGGGTAATACTCGACGACGGATCAAAGTAGAGGTTGGACTGGGGTATTGCTCTACAGAAGTCAAGCGCTTAAACTTGCACGCGAAATGGTATTTAAAAGAGAACATGGTCGGAACCATGATTGCAAAATGCCAGATCCGAGATATAAGATGAACTTATACCAAGGAATAATTAATTTGAGAGAAGCTTTAATGATAAGATCTACATCGTGTCCATGGGCATGAACACAAAGTTCAAGGTCGACTCCCACTTCTCCAATGCATAACCTTTCATTCACTTCTCACTTTCGAAGGAGTTGTAGTGTGCGAAATTTTATCTGGCAAAATACCAGAGGTGTATGACTCGTGAAAGCTTTCGAGTTCACACAGTTTAGAGAAGGCATATGTTCAACCCATAGGGGCTTCTTAGAAACATATACCACAAGTTTCAAGAATAAATAACTCCAGCTCGATAGTAGAGCATGTTTGAGAAAGCAGAGGATACAATTTACCAAAGGTATTATGTATCTGAGGAAAGGCTCACAGACTTATTGAATATGAAGGACGCTGTCGGATAAAATCCAGCAAATGATCTGGTGGTCCTCAAGGGATCTGGTGTGAGCATCGGTACTCAACCAGAGGGAGAAACAATGCAAGGAGATCAGACTTTAGAAATAACTGACTAATTCAAGGCTCGAAATGCAAAGGAATTATCAATTCCGAGACAAGGGATCAGAAGCAATGCTCTGATCAGGGATGGATAAGTTGAATAGCCTTAAGGGTACAATCGACAGCAATTTGATTGGTCGAGATCCATCTCATGTTTTAAAATAACGTCTGAGCCGGAAAGATAATTTAAAAGGATCAACTGATGATTGCGTGCATTCGCACTCAAGTTGAATCAATAGGATCAAAAGAAGATGCCTAAGGATACTAACAAATATCGCCAGACATATGGAAAGCATCCATAATGCAAGCAGGCAAGTATTGCGGAGCAATAAGCTACTAAGGATTTTTGGAGGATCGAATAGTATTTTGAAGACCATTGTGAAACACATGAACAACTGGGGATGAGTGGATACTCGACAAGTGCGAGGATTTAATTGAAGGGGTATTCATGTGGCAAGGAACTGCTAGGCAGTAGGCACAAAGTATCCTCGGAACAATAGAGAAGACTCTGGGGTATCTTGTAATAACAAGATCAATGGGGGATGATCGTATGAATGGCAAGTGTAATTAGTTATCCATAAGGATTTATCGGTGGTAGGGATCGCAATGGCGAAGGGCACAAGGGTCTCGGGAAAGCATCAGAGAGTGTCTTCAGAATATTCTGGTGCAGCAGGCGATCATCTTTAATGAAGGGCTCTCCGGGAGAAAGTGATAACGAGATCCTAATGTTAGATTTAGCAAAATTCATTTAACCTGAATAGGGGAGAGATTAGAGTCCCAGAGTAAAGATCGAGGAGTAAAAGATCTTAATACCACCCAATGGCGACTTGGGCCCATAAGCCACACAGCCATGTTAGTAAAAGTTTTGTAATGTCTAAACTCGACTTCGGCCAAGGAGTGTGGAAGGGGGATTCGTACAGACAGTTGGCTCTGATACCAACTTGTGACTCCCCCGATTTAATCGTACACTAATCATACACGCAAACGTGTACGATCAAGATCAGCGACCCACGGGAAGATATCACAACACAACTCTACAAATAAAATAAGTCATACAAGCATCATATTACAAGCCAGGGGCCTCGAGGGCTCGAATACAAGAGCTCGATCATAGACGAGTCAGCGGAAGCAACAATATCTGAGTACAGACATAAGTTAAACAAGTTGCCATAAGATGGCTAGCACAAACTGGGATACAGATCGAAAGAGGCGCAGGCCTCCTGCCTGGGATCCTCCTAAACTACTCCTGGTCGTCGTCAGCGGGCAGCATGTAGTAGTAGGCACCTCCAGTGTAGCAAGAGGCATCATCGACGGTGGCGTCTGGCTCCTGGGCTCCAACATCTGGTTGCGACAACCAGGTAGAAGGGATAGGGGGGAAAGAGGGAGAAAGAAACCGTGAGTACTCATCCAAAGTACTCGCAAGCAAGGAACTATACTACAAATGTATGCATTGGTATCAAATGGAATAAGGGTATCATATGTGGACTGAACTGCAGAATGCTAGAATAAGAGGGGGATAACTAATCCTGTCGAAGACTACGCTTCTGGCAGCCTTCGTCTTGCAGCATGTAGAAGGGAGTAGACTGAAGTCCTCCAAGTAGCATCGTATAGCATAATCCTACCCGATGATCCTCTCCTCGTTGCCCTGCGAGAGAGCGATCACCGGTTGTCTCTGGCACTTAGAAGGGTGTGTTTTATTCAGTATCCGGTTCTAGTTGTCATAAGGTCAAGATACAACTCCGGGTCGTCCTTTTACCGAGGGACACGGCTATTCGAATAGATAAACTTCCCTGCAGGGGTGCACCACATACCCCAACACGCTCGATCCCATTTGGCCGGACACACTTTTCTGGGTCATGCCCGGCCTCGGAAGATCAACACGTCGCAGCCCCACCTAGGCACAACAGAGAGGTCAGCACGCCGGTCTAAACCTAAGCGCACAGGGGTCTGGGCCCATCGCCCTTAGCACACCTGCACGTTGCGAACGCGGCCGGAAGCAGAACTGGCCCCCTTAATACAAGAGCAGGCTTACGTTCCAACCCGGCGCGCGCCACTCAGTCGCTGACGTCACGAAGGCTTCGGCTGATACCACGACGTCGGGATACCCATAACTACTCCCGCGTAGATGGTTAGTGCGTATAGACCAAATGGCCAGACTCAGATCAAATACCCAGATCTTGTTAAGCGTGTTAAGTGTCCGCGAACGCCAAACAGGACCAGGCCCACCTCTCTCCTAGGTGGTCGGAACCTGCCCTGTCGCTCCGCCTCAAAGATCCACTCGCGGGTGCTCCTACGAGCCTACCCGTCTTTAGTCACCACATGTATCATGTATAAAGTATATAGTATATACCCGTGATCACCTCCCGAGTGATCACGGCCCGATAGTATAGCATGGCAGACGAACAAGAATGTAGGGCCACTGATGATAAACTAGCATCCTATACTAAGCATTAGGATAGCAGGTAAAGGTAACAACAGTAGTAGCAAGGACAGGCTATGCATCAGTATAGGATTAACGGGAAACAGTAACATGCTACACTACTCTAATGCAAGCAGTATAGAGAAGAGTAGGCGATATCTGGTGATCAAAGGGGGGGCTTGCCTGGTTGCTCTGGCAAGAGAGAGGGGTCGTCAACTCCGTAGTCGTATTGGGTAGCAGCGGCGTCGGTCTCGGTGTCTAGCGAGAGAAGAGGGGGAAGAAACAATAAATATTTAAGCAAACAGATGCGTAGCGATGTATGACATGACAAGTGTCGGTGCTAGGGGTGCCCTAACGCGGCATGAGGTGATACCGGTGAAGGGGGGAAACATCCGGGAAAGTATCCCCGGTGTTTCGCGTTTTCGGGCAGAGGAGCCGGAGGGGGAGAGTTGCGAGTTGGATAGGTTAGGGATGCGTGGCGGATGAACGGGCTGCGTATCCGGGTTCGTCTCGTCGTTCTGAGCAACTTTCATGTTGAAAATATTTTCATCTGAGCTACGGTTTATTTTCTATTAATTTTAAAAGATTTAAATCATTTTCAGGATTTATTTAATTAATTTAATCAACATTATCCAGAATAGTGTAGGATGATGTCATCATGACGTCAGCAGTCAACAGGGCGTTGACTCAGTCAATCTGACGTGTGGGTCCCGCATGTCATACTCTGCTTATTCTAATTAAGGTTTAACTAATCTAATTACTATTTAATTAATTAATAATAGTTAATTAGGTTAACAGAACATGCTTAATTAGGTTAATTAATTAATTAATTAATTAATTAATATTATTATTATTTTTTTAGGGGCAGGCCCCATGTGTCATAGGCACAAGGGCCATAGTGGATTCGGTCAGCGGTTAACGGGGCGGGCGCTGGTTGCGGGCGCTCGTGCCCGAGGCCACCAGGGACGGGGAACAACCGCCCGCCCAAGAGGGCGCACGCCGGCGGCCACGGCGCAGCTGGAGCCGCGGGAGGGGGGGAAAGGGGGGGGACCGGTGGCCGGAGGCGGCGCAGAGGGGCGAGGTGGGACTGGCGGCAGAGGTAGGTGAGGGTGAGGCGCAGGTAGCGCGCGGGCCGCAGTAGCAGGGGCGGTGCGGTCACGGGCGGCGTGTGGGCACGTGCGGCTGCGGGGAGCCGCAGCCAGGGAGGCTGCGCGGGGGTGCAGGGGAGCGCCCGGGCGACGGCGGCCATGGGCGTGGGCGGAGGGCGTCTACGGCTTCGATCACGGCGGCGACCACAACTACGAAACGGCGGCGAGGGTGCTCGAGCTCGAATCCGAGCTCGGGAAAATGGCGGAGCTCACATTGAGCCTGCAGATGTGCTTAGTGGGCTCGAGGAAGGCTCGGAGGTGCCGGAATCGACGGCGAAGCTCGACGGGGCGGACGACGAAGAAGGCGGTGCGGGGCTCGACGCGGTGGCTTCCGGGAGGGAGATTGGCGTCCGCGAGGTGGTGGTGGGACGAGGCGGTGACACAGCGGCGGCGGTTGGCGTCGGTGCGACGAGCACGACGTCCTGCGGAGCTCGGGGAAGACGGGCGCGGTGCCGAAGGGTGAGGAAGAAGGCCGGGAGAGGGCGGCGAGCACGAGGCATTCGGCGAGGTCCCGCAACGGGGCCGGGGCGGCACCAGGCGGCGGCGTTGGGGGCGAGTGCGATGGCGCCGGGGACGCGTCGGGGGCGGGCATGAGCACCCCGATCCCGATCTGGATCGGGGGAGGGAGGGAGAGAGACGTGGGAGAGAGTGGGGGGTTGGTGCGTGGGGCTCTCCCCGAGCGGCGCTGGAGGGAGAGGGTGGGGATCGAGCGACGTGGGGAGGGGAGTGGGGCGCACTGGGGTTAGGGTTCGGGGTAGTGGGGGTTAAGGGGGAGGGAGCTGGGCTGTGGGCCGGCCTTGGTGGTGGCCTGGTGGGCTGAGGCCCATGAGTGAGAGGGGGTGACCTTTATTTTTATTTTGGTTTCTGTTTTCTGTTTTACTTATTTTCTTCTCTATTTTATTTATTGTTCAATTCATTTTTGTTTTGTAAAATACACAATTGGCACCCAAATTAGTGTTGTAATATAAGCCCCTGCAATAACAAGTTTGACTACTAAATGAAATAGTTTAGTATTTCAAAATAATAAAAAGGCATTTAACTAAACATTTAAATCAATGTCTTATTAATTTTGGAACATGCAAACACATTATAAAAATGTGGTATCTCCTCCAATATTTATTATGGATTATGTGCCACCTCTAGAACATTTTAGTTTTAATGTTTGAAAACTTTATCGGTTGACTTTAATTTAAAGTTGAATTTGGATCGGTTGTGAACTAACGCGAGATTAGCAACAGTAATCGAGGTGACGTGGCATCATTAGCAGAGGGTTACTGTAGCGTAACTATCCGGGCGTCACACTAATATTGCTATTGTTAAAGATCTCTTGTCTGATAATATAGATGGGCATGTTATTTATTTCTGTAATGAAACTGCTAGAATTGCTAAACCCCGTGATACAGATAAACCTAGACCTGTGGTAGGCATGCCTATTATTTCTGTTAAAATAGGAGGTCATTGTTATCATGGCTTGTGTGATATGGGTGCTAGTGCTAGTGCAATACCTATTGACTTATACAAAGAAATTATGCATGACATTGCACCCGCTGAGTTAGAAGATATTGATGTCACAATTAAACTTGCTAGTAGAGATACTATTTCACCAATGGGAATTGTTAGAGATGTTGAAGTCTTGTGTGGGAAAACTAAATATCATGCAGATTTTCTTGTTCTTGGTTCCCCACAAGATAGTTTTTGTCCCATTATATTTGGTAGACCCTTCTTAAATACAATTAATGCTACCATAGATTGCAAAAGGTATGTTGTTACTGTCGGTTTAGATAATATGACCCATGAATTTATTTTTTCTAAATTTAGTAGATAACACCGTGTAGAAGAATTACCTAGTAAGGATGAAATTATTGGTCTTGCTTCTATTGCCGTACCTCCTAGTGATCCTTTAGAACAATATTTGCTAGACCATGAAAATGATATGTTTATGAATGAAAGAAGGGAATTAGATGAAGTATTCTTTAAACAGGAACCTATTCTGAAAAACAATTTACCTGCTGAAATCCTAGGGGATCCTCCTCCACCCAAGGGTGATCCCGTGTTTGAGCTTAAACCGTTACCTGATACTCTTAAATATGCTTATATTGATGAGAAAAAGGTATACCCTGTTATTATAGCGCTAACCTTTCAGAACATGAAGAAGAGAGATTATTAAAAATTCTGAAGAAGCACCATGCTGCTATTGGGTATACTCTTGATGATCTTAAGAGCATTAGTCCCACTCTATGTGAACATAAAATTAATTTGGAAGAAGATAAACCAGTTCGTGATCATCAATGTCTTCTGAATCCTAAAATGAAAGAAGTGGTAAGAAAGGAGATACTAAAGCTCCTTGAGGCGGGTATAATTTATCCCGTTGCTGATAGTCAGTGGGTAAGTCCTGTCCATTGTGTCCCTAAAAAGGGAGGTATTACTGTTGTTCCTAATGATAAAGATGAATTGATCCCTCAAAGAATTATTACTGGTTATAGGATGGTAATTGATTTTCGCAAATTAAATAAGGCTACTAAAAAGATCATTACCCCTTACCTTTTATCGATCAAATGCTAGAAAGATTATCCAAACATACACATTTTTTCTTTCTAGATGGTTATTCTGGTTTCTCTCAAATACCTGTGTCAGCCAAAGATCAATCAAAGACTAATTTTACATGCCCTTTTGGTACTTTTGCTTATAGACGTATGCCTTTTGGTTTATGTAATGCACCTGCTATCTTTCAAAGATGCATGATGGCTATATTCTCTGACTTTTGTGAAAAGATTTGTGAGGTTTTCATGGACGACTTTTCCGTCTATGGATCTTCTTTTGATGATTGCCTAAGCAACCTTGATCGAGTTTTGCAGAGATGTGAAGAAACTAATCTTGTCTTGGATTGGGAAAAGTGCCACTTTCTGGTTAATGACGATATTGTCTTGGGGCATAAAGTTTCTAAAAGGGGTATTGGAGTTGATAAAGCCAACGTTGATGCTATTGAAAAGATGCCATGTCCCAAGGACATCAAAGGTATAAGAAGTTTCCTTGGTCATGCCAGTTTTTATAGGAGGTTCATTAAGGACTTCTCAAAAATCTCTCGGCCTCTGACTAATTTATTACAAAAGATATACCATTTGTCTTTGATGATGATTGTGTAGAAGCATTTGAAATACTTAAGAAAGCATTGATCTCTGCACCTATTGTTCAGCCACTTGATTGGAATTTACCCTTTGAAATTATGTGTGATGCTAGTGATTATGCTGTAGGTATTGTTCTAGGACAAAGAGTTGATAAGAAACTAAATGTTATTCAATATGCTAGTAAAACTCTAGACAATGCTCAAAGAAATTATGCTACTACTGAAAAAGAATTCTTAGTAGTTGTATTTTCTTGTGATAAGTTTAGACCTTATATTGTTGATTCTAAGGTAACTATTCACACTGATCATGCTGCTATTAAATATCTTATGGAAAAGAAAGATGCTAAACCTAGACTTATTAGATGGGTTCTCTTGCTACAAGAATTTGATTTACATATTGTTGATAGAAAAGGAGATGAGAACCCCGTTGCAGACAACTAGTCTAGGTTAGAAAATGTGATTGATGACCCACTACCTATTGATGATAGCTTTCCTGATTAGCAATTAAATTTCATAAATAATTCTCATACTGCTCCATGGTATGCTGACTATGCTAATTATATTGTTGCTAAGTTTATACCACCTAGTTTCACATACCAGCAATAGAAAAAGTTCTTCTATGATTTGAGGCATTACTTTTGGGATGACCCACATCTTTATAAAGAAGGAGTAGATGGTGTTATTAGACGTTGTGTACCTGAGCATGAACAGGAACATATCCTACGCAAGTGTCAGTCCGAAGCTTATGGAGGACCCCGTGCTGGAGATAGGACTGGACATAAGGTACTGCAATCTGGTTTTTATTGGCCTACTCTCTTCAAGGATGCCCGTAAGGTTGTCTTATCTTGTGATGAATGTCAAAGAATTGGTAATATTAGTAGACGTCAAGAAATGCCTATGAATTATTCACTTGTTATTGAACCATTTGATGTTTGGGGCTTTGACTATATGGGACCTTTTCCTTCCTCTAATGGTTATACACATATTTTAGTTGATGTTGATTACATTATTAAGTGGGTAGAAGCTATTCCAACTAGTAGTGCTGATCATAACACTTCTATTAAAATGCTTAAAGAAGTTATTTTTCCAAGGTTTGGAGTCCCTGGATATTTAATGACTGACGGTGGCTCACATTTTATTCAGGGTGCTTTTCATAAAATGCTTGCTAAATATGATGTTAATTGTAGAACTGCATCCCCTTATCACCCTCAGTCTAGTGGTCAAGTAGAATTGAGCAATAGAGAACTCAAATTAATTTTGCAAAAGACTGTTAATAGGTCCAGAAAGAATTGGTCCAAGAAACTTGATGATGCATTATGGGCCTATAGAAATGCATATAAAAATCCTATGGGCATGTCTCCGTATAAAATGGTCTACGGAAAATCATGTCACTTACCTCTCGAAATAGAACACAAGGCTTATTGGGCTATTAAAGAACTTAATTATGATTTTAAAATTGCCGGTGAGAAGAGGTTATTTGATATTAGCTCACTTGATGAATGGAGAACCCAAGCCTACGAAAATGCCAAGTTGTTTAAAGAAAAAGTTAAAAGATGGCATGACAAAAGGATACAAAAACGTGAGTTTAATGTAGGTGCGATGTCTACTACACAACCTTCTTCTTGTAGACGTTGTTGGGCCTCCAAGTGCAGAGGTTTGTAGGACAATAGAAAATTTCCCTCAAGTGGATGACCTAAGGTTTATCAATCCGCAGGAGGTGTAGGATGAAGATGGTCTCTCTCAAGCAACCCTGCAACCAAATAACAAAGAGTCTCTTGTGTCCCCAACACACCCAATACAATGGTAAATTGTATAGGTGCACTAGTTCGGTGAAGAGATGGTGATACAAGTGGTATATGGATAGTAGATAAAGGTATTTGTAATCTGAAATAATAAAAACAGCAAGGTAACGAATGATAAAAGTGAGCGTAAACGGTATTGCAATGATAGGAAATAAGGCCTAGGGTTCATAATTTCACTAGTGTAAGTTCCCTCAACAATACTAACATAATTGGATCACATAACTATATCCCTCAACATGCAACAAAGAGTCACTCCAAAGTCACTAATAGCGGAGAACGAACGAAGAGATTATGGTAGGGTACGAAACCACCTCAAAGTAATTCTTTCCAATCAATCCGTTGGGCTATTCCTATAAGTGTCACAAACAGCCCTAGAGTTCGTACTAGAATAACACCTTAAGACACAAATCAACCAAAACCCTAATGTCACCAAGATACTCCAATGTCACCTCAAGTATCCGTGGGTATGATTATACGATATGCATCACACAATCTCAGATTCATCTATTCAACCAACACAAAGGACCTCAAAGAGTGCCCCAAAGTTTCTACCAGAGAATCACGACAAAAACGTGTGCCAACCCCTATGCATAGGTTCATGGGAGGAACCCGCAAGTTGATCACCAAAACATACATCAAGTGAATCACGTGATATCCCATTGTCACCACAGATATCCACGGCAAGACATACATCAAGTGTTCTCAAATCTATAAAGACTCAATCCAATAAGATAACTTCAAAGGGGAAACTCAATCCATTACAAGAGAGTAGAGGGGGAAGAAACATCATAGGATCCAAATATAATAACAAAGCTCGCGATACATCAAGATCCTATCATCTCAAGAACATGAGAGAGAGAGAGAGATCAAACACATAGCTACTGGTACATACCCTCAGCCCCGAGGGAGAACTACTCCCTCCTCGTCATGGAGAGCACCGGGATGATGAAGATGGACACCGGAGAAGGATTGCCCCCTCCGGCAGGGTGCCGGAACAGGTCTAGATTGGCTTTCGGTGGCTACGGAGGCTTCTGGCGGCGGAACTCCCGATCGATTGTGCTCACGGATGTTTTTAGGGTATATGGAGATATATAGGCGGAAGAAGTACGTCAGGGGGGCCACGAGGGGCTCACGAGGGTGGAGGCGTGCCCAGGGGGTGGGCGCGCCCCTGCCTCGTGACCTCCTCGCGGATCCCCCGATGTGCACTCCAAGTCTTCTGGGCTTCTTTCCTTCAAAAAATGAGTTCCGTGAAGTTTCAGGACAATTGGACTCCGTTTGATTTTCCTTTTCTTCGAAACCCTAAAACAGGGTAAAAAAACAGAAACTGGCACTGGGCTCTGGGTTAATAGGTTAGTCCCAAAAATGATATAAAAGTGTATAATAAAGCCCATAAACATTCAAAACAGTAAATAATATAGCATGGAGCAATCAAAAATTATAGATACATTGGAGACGTATCAAGGTTATTATGTATTGCTATACAACTCTCGTTTAAGATTTTTTGCAGGAAAACTTCTCTCTAAATGGGCAGGCCCTTACGTTAACGAGGAGGTCTGTCGTTCTGGTGCCATAAAAATCAACAACTTCGAAGGCACAAATCCGAAAGTGGTGAACGGTCAAAGAATCAAACACTATATCTCAGGTAATCCCATAAATGTTGAAACCAATGTTATTGAAACCGTAACCCCGGAGGAATACATAAGGGACACTTTCTGGAACATTTTAGACTACGAAAAGGAATAGGTATGTGGTACGGTAAGTAAACCGACTCCAGAAAAGTTTCTAAGGCAATATTTCTCTGTTTTGGAATATTTAGAAAAATAGAAAAATAAGCAGCAGTCCGGAAAGGACACGAGGGTGGAGGGCGCGCCCTACCCCCTGGGCACGCCCCCCTTCCTCGTAGGCACCTCGTGTGCTCTCCGGACTCCGTTTTCTTACAGGACACGTATTTTGGTCAGTAAAAATTCATTATATAATCTCCCGGGGGTTTTGACTCCCGTATCACGCAAAAATCTTGTATCTTTGTTTCGAGCTGTTTTCTGTCAGGGTTCTCAAGGCCAGGCACTATGTCGTCTCCCTCCTCCTTCAACCATGAGGGCAATGATGCTTGGCTAATGAAGATAGAGCTAAAGAGAGAAGAACCTATGGAGATCAACAAGGATGAAGGGATCAAGAAGGCCATGGAGGACCAAGTTCCAGCAACAGAGGACACCCTTCAACTGGATCACAATCTTCTTACCCCAACAGAAATCGAAGCTTTCAAGATGATTGAGTTAACTCGTATACAAAATAAGTATCTCACATGTGAAAATATTTTGTTGAAGGAGCATATCATCGCACTCAAGGGCATTATCCGCAAGCTAGAAGACCTCTTACGCTCGATGTGCGACTATCCATCATCAACAAACCCACCTTCTTCACCAACAAAGAAGAATTGAGTATCTGGTATGGGCACTCCACTTGGCAACTGCCAAGCTTGGGGGAGTGCCCCGGTATTATATCACCATCACTTTTATCTTTATTGTTTTTCTTAGTTCGATCCTTTTGGTAATATCTTGATCTAGTAGAATAAAAATTCTTAGTATGATCTAGTTGTGAGTTTTGCTTTATTATCCTTCTATGTAATCGAGTCCGTGAGCTATATAATAAAGATTAGTGTTGAGTCAAGGGCTTGATTATTTTTGCCATGATCCTAAGTGAATAAAAGAAAAGAGAAAGAAATAAAAAGAAACAAAGAGATCATGTGATGACCCACAAGTACAGGGGATCTATCGTAGTCCTTTCGATAAGTAAGAGTGTCAAACCCAACGAGGAGGAGAAGGAAGTGATAAGGGGTTTTCAGCAAGTTATTCTCTGCAAGTACTGAAATAAGTGGTAACAGATAGTTTTGTGATAAGATAAATTGTAATTAGAAAGAAGTAACAAAAGTAAATAAAGTGCAGCAAGGTGTCCCAGTCCTTTTTGTAGCAAAGGACAAGCCGGAACAAACTCTTATAATAGGAAAAGCGCTCCTGAGGACACATGGGAATATCGTCAAGCTAGTTTTCATCACGTTCATATGATTCACGTTCGATAGTTTGATAATTTGATATGTGGGTGGACCGGTGCTTGGGTGCTGTTCTTACTTGAACAAGCATCCCACTTATGATTAACCTCTATTGCAAGCATCCGCAACTACAACAAAATTATTAAGGTAAACCTAACCATAGCATGAAACATGTGGATCCAAATCAGCCCCTTACGAAGCAACGCATAAAGTATGGTTTAAGCTTCTGTCACTCTAGCAACCCATCATCTACTTATTACTTCCCAATGCCTTCCTCTAGGCCCAAATAATGGTGAAGTGTTATGTAGTCGACGTTCACATAACACCACTAGAGGCTAGACAACATACATCTTATCAAAATATCAAACGAATACCAAATTCACATGACTACTAATAGCAAGACTTCTCCCTTGTCCTCAGGAACAAACGTAATTACTCACAAAGCATATTCATGTTCATAATCAGAGGGGTAATAATATGCATATAGGATCTGAACATATGATCTTCCACCAAATAAACCAACTAGCATCAACTACAAGGAGTAATCAACACTACTAGCAACCTACTAGCACCAATCCCGGACTTTGAGACAAGAATTGGATACAAGAGATGAACTAGGGTTTGGAGATGAGATGGTGCTGGTGAAGATGTTGATGGATATTGCCCTCTCCCGATGAGAGGAGCGTTGGTGATGACGATGGTGATGATTTCCCCGTCCTGGAGGGAAGTATCCCCGGCAGAACAGCTCTGCCGGAGCTCTAGATTGGTTCCGCCAATATTCCACCTCGTGGTGGCAGAGTCTCGTCCTGAAAAGTTCCTTCTTATTTTTTCTCATCGAAAGACTTCATATAGGAGAAGATGGGCATCGGAGAGCCACCAGGGGGCCCACGAGGTAGGGGGCGCGCCCTAGGGGGGACATGCCCCACACCCTCATGAGCAGGGTGTGGGCCCCCTGGCATTCATCTTTGGCGAGGATTTTTCTTTATTTATTCTAAGCTGTTCCATGAAGTTTCAGGACTTTTGGAGTTGCGCAGAATAGGTCTCTAATATTTGCTCCTTTTCCAGCCCAGAATTCCAGCTGCTGGCATTCTCCCTCCTTATGTAAACCTTGTAAAATAAGAGAGAATAGCCATAAGTATTGTGACATAAAGTGAAATAACAGTCCATAATGCAATAAATATCGATATAAAAGCATGATGCAAAATGGACGTATCAACTCCCCCAAGCTTAGACCTCGCTTGTCCTTGAGCGAAAAGCCGATAACAATAAATATGTCCTCATGTTTAGAGGTAGAGGCGTCGGTAAAAATAAAATACGGACATGAAGGCATCATGATTATTCTCATAACAGCAACATATATAGATTTTGTCATATGATTACTTATGTTCAAGTGATGATCTATTCACAATGCAAAAGTATAAATCATAAACCTTATTGGGCTCCGACAAATTATAATCTCAGTCATTGAAGCAATTGCAATTTATCATAACATCGGAAAGAGTCTATGTCAGAGCTAAAAAGCAAGTCCACATACTCAACTATCATTTAGTCCTTCATAATTGCTAACACTCACGCAATACTTGAGGTTATGAAGTTTTAATCGGACACAAAGAAAGATAGGGGCTTATAGTTTTGCCCCACAACCTTTTACCTCAAGGGTAATGTCAACAATAATGGTTCATGCTCCCCTACATCCAATTATATATATATATGTATATATCATGTTCTTTCCAACATGCTGAGCTTGCCACAGGATAAAATGAAAAGGGAAAGGTGAAGATCGCCGTGACTCTTGCATAAGGTAGAAGATAATAATAAAGGATAGGCCCTTTGCAGAGGGAAGCAGAGGTTTCCATGCGCTTTTATGGTTGGATGCATAAAATCTCAATGCGAAAGAACGTCACTTTATATTGTCCCTTGTGATATGAACCTTTATTATGCAGTCTGTCGCTTTTATTACTTCCACATCACAAGATCGTATAAAGCTTATTTCTCCCACACCAATCAATCATACATATTTAGAGCAATTTTTATTGCTTTTCACCGATGACAACTTACTTGGAGGATCTTACTCAATCCATAGGTAGATATGGTGGACTCTCATGGCAAAACTGGTTTAAGGGTATTTGGAAGCACAAGTAGTATTTCTACTTCGTGCTGAGAATTTGGCTAGCATGAGGGGGAAAGGCAAGCTCAACAAGTTAGAGGATCCATGACAACATACTTTATCTCAGATATGAGAAAGACATAACTCATTACGTTGTCTTCCTTGTCCAACATCAACTCTTTAGCATGTCATATTTTAATGAGTGCACCCAATCATAAAAGATGTCAATTATAATATATCTATATGTGAAACCTCTCTTTCCTTATTACTTCCTATTAATTGCAACGATGACCAAGGCTATGTCTACCAACTCCCAACAACTTTTAATCATCATACTCTTTCTATGTGAAGTCATTACTCTCAATAAGATCAATATGAACTCTTTGTTTCTTTTTATTCTTTTTCTCTTTTCTTTTATTCACCCAAGATCATGGCAAAATAATCAAGCTCTTGACTCAACACTAATCTCTATTATATATAGCTCACAGACTCAATTACATAAAGAGATCAAAAAGCAAAACTCAAAACTAGATCATGCCATAAACTTTATTCTACTAAATCAAGATACTACTAATAGGATCGAACTAATAAAAATGATAAAGATAAGAGTTGTGATGGTGATACGATACCGGGGCACCTCCCCCAAGCTTGGCAGTTGCCAAGGGGAGTGCCCATACCCATGTGATTATATCTCCTTTGTCGGTGAAGAAGGTGGAGGTGACGGATAATCACACATCGAGCGTAAGAGGTCCTCCAGCTTGCGAATAATGCCCTTGAGTGCGACAATATGCTCCTTCAACAAAATATTTTCTTGTGTGAGATACTTGTTTTGTATACAAGCTAACTCAATCATCTTGAAAGCTTCGATCTCAGTTGGGGTAAGAAGGTTATGATCAAGTTGAAGGATGTCTTTTGTTGCCGGAGCTTGATCCTCCGTGGCCTTCTTGATCCTTTCATCCTTGTTGACCCTCATGGGTTCTTCCCTCTTCAGATCTATCTTCATTAGCCAAGCATCGTTGTCACCATTGTTGGAGGAGGGAGACGACATGATGCCTAGCCTGGAAAACCCTGACAGAAAACAGCTCGAAACAAGAACAGAGGAGGTTTGCGTGATACGGGAGTCAAAACCTTCGGGAGGTTATATAATGAATTTTTACCGACCTAAATACGTAACGTGCAAGAAAACGGAGTCCGGAAGGCACACGAGGTGCTCACAAGGTAGGGGGGCGCGCCCACCACCCTCGTGGGGCCCTCGTGTCCTTCCCGGACTGCTACTTATTTTCTATTTTTCTAAATATTCCAAAACGGAGAAATATTGCCTTAAAAATTGTTTTGGAGTCGGTTACTTACCGTACCACATACCTATTCCTTTTCGGAGGTTGAAACGTTCTGGAAAGTGTCCCTTATGTATTCCTTCGGGGTTACGGTTTCAATAATATTGGTTTCAACATTTATGGGATTACCTGAGATATAATGTTTAATTCTTTGACCGTTTACCACCTTCGGATTTGTGCCCTCGAAGTTGTTAATCTTTATGGCACTGGAATGATAGACCTCTTCGATAACATAGGGGCCTTCCCATTTAGAGAGAAGTTTTCCTGCAAAAAATCTTAAACGAGAGTTGTATAGCAATACATAATCACCTACATTAAACTCACGCTTTTGTATCCTTTTGTCGTGCCATCTTTTAACTTTTTCTTTAAACAACTTGGCATTTTCATAAGCTTGGGTTCTCCATTCATCAAGTGAGCTAATATCAAATAACCTCTTCTCACCGGCAAGTTTGAAATCATAGTTGAGCTCTTTAATAGCCCAATATGCCTTATGTTCTAGTTCGAGAGGTAAGTGACATGCTTTTCCATAAACCATTTTATACGGAGACATACCCATAGGGTTTTTATATGCAGTTCTATAGGCCCATAATGCATCATCAAGTTTCTTGGACCGATTCTTTCTAGACCTATTAACAGTCTTTTGCAAAATTAATTTGAGCTCTCTATTGCTCAATTCTACTTGGCCACTAGACTATGGGTGATAAGGAGATGCAATTCTATGATTAACATCATATTTAGCAAGAATTTTACGGAAAGCACCATGAATAAAGTGTAAACCACCATCAGTCATTAAATATCTAGGGACTCCAAACCTCGGGAAAATAACTTCTTTAAGCATTTTAATAGAAGTGTTATGATCAGCACTACTAGTTGGAATAGCTTCTACCCACTTAGTAACATAATCAACAGCAACTAAAATATGTGTGTATCCATTAGAGGCAGGAAAAGGTCCCATATAATCAAAGCCCCAAACATCAAATGGTTCGATAACAAGAGAATAATTCATAGGCATTTCTTGACGTCTACTAATATTACCAATTCTTTGACATTCATCACAAGACAAGACAAACTTATGGGCATCCTTGAAGAGAGTAGGCCAATAAAAACCAGATTGCAATACCTTATGTGCAGTTCTATCTCCAGCGTGATGTCCTCCATAAGCCTCGGAATGACACTTGCGTAGGATCTGTTCCTGTTCATGCTCAGGTACACAACGTCTAATAACACCATCTACTCCTTCTTTGTAAAGATGTGGGTCATCCCAAAAGTAATGTCTTAAATCATAGAAAAACTTTTTCTTTTGTTGGTATGTGAAGCTAGGTGGTATAAATTTAGCAACAATATAGTTAGCATAATCAGCATACCATGGAGTACTACGAGAAGTACTTATAACATTTAATTGTTCATCAGGAAAGCTATCATTAATAGGTAGTGGGTCATCAAGAACATTCTCTAACCTAGACAAGTTGTCTGCAATGGGGTTCTCAGCTCCCTTTCTATAAACAATATGCAAATCAAATTCTTGTAGCAAGAGAACCCATCTAATAAGTCTGGGTTTAGCATCTTTCTTTTCCATAAGGTATTTAATAGCAGCATGATCAGCTTGAATAGTTACTTTAGAATCAACAATATAAGATCTGAACTTATCACAAGCAAATACAACTGCTAAAAGCTCTTTTTCAATAGTAGCATAATATCTTTGAGCATTGTCTAGAGTCTTACTAGCATAATGAATAACATTTAATTTCTTATCAACTCTTTGCCCTAGAACAACACCTACAACATAATCACTAGCATCACACATAATTTCAAAGGGTAAATTCCAATCATGTGGCTGAACAACAGGTGCAGAGACTAATGCTTTCTTAAGTATTTCAAATGCTTCTACACAATCATCATCAAAGACAAATGGTATATCTTTTTGCAATAAATTAGTCAGAGGCCGAGAAATTTTTGAGAAGTCCTTAATGAACCTCCTGTAAAATCCGGCGTGACCAAGGAAACTTCTGATACCTTTGATATCCTTGGGACATGGCATCTTTTCAATAGCATCGACCTTGGCTTTATCAACTTCAATACCTCTTTCAGAAACTTTATGCCCCAAGACAATACCTTCATTAACCATAAAGTGGCACTTTTCCCAATTCAAGACAAGATTAGTTTCTTCACATATCTGCAAAACTTGATCAAGATTGCTCAAGCAATCATCAAAAGAGGAACCATAGACGGAAAAATTGTCCATGAAAACCTCACAAATCTTTTCACAAAAGTCAGAGAATATAGCCATCATGCATCTTTGAAAGGTAGCAGGTGCATTACATAAACCAAAAGGCATACGTCTATAAGCAAAAGTACCAAAAGGGCATGTAAATGTAGTCTTTGATTGATCTCTAGCCGACACACGTATTTGAGAGAAACCAGAATAACCATCTAGAAAGCAATAGTGTGTATGTTTGCATAATCTTTCTAGCATTTGATCAATAAAAGGTAAGGGGTAATGATCTTTCTTAGTATCTTTATTTAATTTGCGGAAATCAATTACCATCCTATAACCTGTGATAATTCTTTGTGGAATCAATTCATCTTTATCATTAGGAACAACAGTAATGCATCCCTTCTTAGGGACACAATGGACAGGACTTACCCACTCACTATCAGCAACGGGATAAATTATACCTGCCTCCAGAAGCTTGAGTATTTCTTTTCTTGCCACTTCTTTCATTTTAGGATTCAGATGTCGTTGAGGATCACAAACTGGTTTGGCATCTGCTTCCAAATTTATTTTATGTTGACATAGAGTGGGACTAATGCCCTTAAGATCATCAAGAGTATATCCAATAGCAGCACGATGCTTCTTCAGAGTTTTCAATAATCTTTCTTCTTCATGCTTTGAAAGGTTAGCACTAATAATAACAGGATATATCTTATTTTCATCAAGATAAGCATATTTAAGATTTTCAGGCAAAGGTTTAAGCTCAAACACGGGATCACCCTTGGGTGGAGGAGGATCCCCTAAAATTTCAACAGGCAAATTGTGTTGCAGAATAGGTTCCTATTTAAAGAATACTTCATCTATTTCCCTTCTTTCATTCATAAACATATCACTTTCATGGTCTAGCAAATAGTGTTCTAAAGGATCACTAGGAGGTACGGCAATAGAACCAAGACCAATAATTTCATCCTTACTAGGTAATTCTTCCTCGCGATGTTGTTTACTAAATTTAGAGAAATTAAACTCATGAACCATATCATCCAAGCCAATAGTAACAACATTCTTTTCGCAATCTATCTTAGCATTAACAGTGTTCAAGAAGGGTCTACCAAATATAATGGGACAAAAGCTATCTTGCGGAGAAGTAAGAACAAGAAAATCAGCAGGATATTGAGTTTTCCTACACAAGACTTCAACATCTCTAACAATCCCAATTGGTGAAACAATATCTCTATTGGCAAGTTTAATTGTGACATCAATACCTTGTAACTCAGTAGGTGCAATTTCATTCTTAATTTCTTCGTATAAAGTATGCTGTATAACACTAGCACTCGCACCCATATCACGTAAGCCATGATAACAATAATCTCCTATTTTAACAGAAATAACAGGCACGCCTACCACATGTCTATGTTTATCTTTATCACAAGGTTTAGCAATTCTAGCAGTTTCACCTTCGAACTGAATAACATGCCCATCAATATTATCAGACAAAGAGATCTTTAACAATAGCAATATTAGGTTCTACTTTAACTTGCTCAGGAGGTGTATAAGTTCTAATATTGCTTTTACGAACAACAGTTGAAGCTTTAGCATGATCCTTTATTCTAACAGGGAAAGGTGGTTTCTCAATATAAGAAGTAGGAACAATAGGATCATTTTAAGTGACAGTCTTTTCTTCAACTTTAATAGGTGCAACTACTTTTACTTCTATGGGAGGATGATATTTAAACCACTTCTCCTTAGGGAGATCAACATAAGTAGCAAAAGATTCACAGAAAGAAGCTACTATCTCAGAGTCAAGTCCATATTTAGTGCTAAACTTACGAAAAATATCGGTGTCCATAAAAGATTTAACACAATCAAACTTAGGTGTCATACCTGACTCCTTACCTTCATCGAGGTCCCAATCTTCAGAGTTGCGTTTAATTCTATGCAATAAATTCCATCTGAATTCAATAGTCTTCATAATAAAAGAGCCAACACAAGAAGTATCGAGCATGGTGCGATTGTTTTCAGAAAGCCGAGCATAAAAACTTTGCATAATTATTTCTCTCGAGAGCTCATGATTGGGGCATGAATATAACATTGATTTAAGCCTCCCCCAAGCTTGAGCAATGCTTTCTCCTTCGCGAGGCCAGCAATTATATATATAATTGCGATCACGATGAACAAGATGCATAGGGTAATACTTTTGATGAAATTCCAACTTCAATCTTTTATAGTCCCATGATTTCATATCATCATGTAGCATATACCATATCAATGCGTCTCCCTTCAAAGATAAAGGGAAGACCTTCTTCTTAGCAACATCATCGGGTATACCTGCAAGCTTAAATAATCCACAAACTTCATCCACATATATTAAGTGCTCATCGGGATGCTTTGTTCCATCTCCTGTAAAAGGGTTAGTTGCAGTTTTTCCATCATACCCGAAGGAAATTCAAAAGGAGTTTCATTTTCAATAGGTTCAGTAGGTTGAGGAGCAACTCTTTGCTCTACTGGACGGGGTGAAGATACCCCGAACAAGCCCCTTAGAGAATTACTTTCCATAGTAGCAAGTGACAGTAAATTTCAGCACACTATATAAATTTTTCCTTACCAAATTCCACCTACCAAAGGCGCTACACTCCCCGACAACGGTGCCAGAAAAGAGTCTTGATGACCCACAAGTATAGGGGATCTATCGTAGTCCTTTCGATAAGTAAGAGTGTCGAACCCAACGAGGAGCAGAAGGAAATGATAAGCGGTTTTCAGCAAGGTATTCTCTGCAAGTACTGAAATAAGTGGTAACAGATAGTTTTGTGATAAGATAAATTGTAATGAGCAACAAGTAACAAAAGTAAATAAAGTGCAGCAAGGTGGCCCAATCCTTTTTGTAGCAAAGGACAAGCCGGAACAAACTCTTATAATAGGAAAAGCGCTCTCGAGGACACATGGGAATATCGTCAAGCTAGTTTTCATCACGTTCATATGATTCGCGTTCGATACTTTGATAATTTGATATGTGGGCGGACCAGTGCTTGGGTGTTGTTCTTACTTGAACAAGCATCCCACTTATGATTAACCTCTATTGCAAGCATCCGCAACTACAAAAAAAGTATTAAGGTAAACCTAACCATAGCACGAAACATGTGGATCCAAATCACCCCCTTACGAAGCAACGCATAAAGTAGGGTTTAAGCTTCTGTCACTCTAGCAACCCATCATCTACTTATTACTTCCCAATGCCTTCCTCTAGGCCCAAATAATGGTGACGTGTTATGTAGTCGACGTTCACATAACACCACTAGAGGCTAGACAACATACAGCTTATCAAAATATCAAACGAATACCAAATTCACATGACTACTAATAGCAAGACTTCTCCCTTGTCCTCAGGAACAAACGTAATTACTCACAAAGCATATTCATGTTCATAATCAGAGGGGTAATAATATGCATATAGGATCTGAACATATGATCTTCCACCAAATAAACCAACTAGCATCAACTACAAGGAGTAATCAACACTACTAGCAACCTACTAGCACCAATCCCGGACTTTGAGACAAGAATTGGATACAAGAGATGAATTAGGGTTTGGAGATGAGATGGTGCTGGTGAAGATGTTGATGGATATTGCCCTCTCCCGATGAGAGGAGCGTTGGTGATGACGATGGTGATGATTTCCCCGTCCTGGAGGGAAGTATCCCCGGCAGAACAGCTCTGCCGGAGCTCTAGATTGGTTCCGCCAAGATTCCGCCTCGTGGTGGCAGAGTCTCGTCCTGAAAAGTTCCTTCTTATTTTTTCTCATAGAAAGACTTCATATAGGAGAAGATGGGCATCGGAGAGCCACCAGGGGGCCCACGAGGTAGGGGGCGCGCCCTGGGGGGGGGGCACCCTCGTGAGCAGGGTGTTGGCCCCCTGGCCTTCATCTTTGGCGAGGATTTTTCTTTATTTATTCTAAGTTGTTCCGTGAAGTTTCAGGACTTTTGGAGTTGCGCAGAATAGACTCTAATATTTGCTCCTTTTCCAGCCCAGAATTCCAGCTGCCGGCATTCTCCCTCCTTATGTAAACCTTGTAAAATAAGAGAGAATAGCCATAAGTATTGTGACATAACTGAAATAACAGTCCATAATGCAATAAATATCGATATAAAAGCATGATGCAAAATGGACGTATCATCATCTGACTCTTATGGAGAGTAATGAGCTCACATAGAAAGAGTATGATGAATAAAAGTTATTGAGGGTTGACAAACATAGTTTTGGTCATCGTTGCAATTAATAGGAAGTAATAAAGAAAGAGAGGTCTTCACATATAAATATACTATCTTGGACATCTTTTATGATTGTGAGCACTCATTAAAATATGACATGCTAAAGAGTTGACATTGGACAAGGAAGACAACGTAATGGGTTATGTTTTCTTATATCTAAGATAAATTATATTGTCTTGGATCCTCCAACATGTTGAGCTTGCCTTTCTCCCTCATGCTAGCCAAATTCATTGCACCAAGTAGAAATACTACTTATGCTTCCAAATACCCTCAAACCAGTTTTGCCATGAGAGTCCACCATACCTACCTATGGATTGAGTCAGATCCATCAAGTAAGTTGTCATCGGTGCAAGCAATAAAAATTGCTCTCTAAATATGTATGATTGATTGGTGTGGAGGAAATAAGCTTTATACGATCGTGTGATATGGAAGTAACAAAAGCGACAAACTGCATAATAAGGGTCCATATCACAAGTGGCAATATAAAGTGACGTTCTTTCACATTAGGATTTTGTGCATCCAACCATAAAAGCGCATGACAACCTCTGCTTCCCTCTGCGAAGGGCCTATCTTTTACTTTTATCTCCTATACTGCAAAAGTGTCATGATGATCTTCACCCTTCCTTTATGAATTTTATCCTTCGGCAAGCACAATATGTTGGAAAGATCTTGGTATATATGGCTAATTGGATGTGAGTTTTCATGAACTATTACTGTTGACATTACCCTTGAGGTAAAACGTTGGGAGGCAAAACTATAAGCCCCTATCTTTCTCTGTGTCCGATTAAATCTCCATACCCATAAGTATTGCGTGAGTGTCAGCAATTGTGAAAGACTATATGATAGTTGAGTATGTGGACTTACTGAAAAGCTCTTATACATTGACTCTTTCCTATGTTATGATAAATTGCAATTGCTTCAATGACCGAGATTATAGTTTACTAGTTTTCAATGAGGTTTATGATTCATACTTGATATTGTGATTGAATTATTACTCTAGCATAAGATATCATGTGACAAGAATTATATAAGTTGCTGCTCTAAGAATGATCATGATGCCCTCATGTTCGTATTTTATTTTTACCGACACCTTCATCTCTAAACATGTGGACATATTTTTCCATTTCGGCTTTTCACTTGAGGACAAGCGAGGTCTAAGCTTGGGGGAGTTGATACGTCCATTTTCTCTTAACATTAGGATTGATTGATTGGTTGATTGATTGGTCTAAACATCATCCATTTTGCATCATGTTTTTATATCAATATTTATTGCATTATGGGCTGCTATTACACATTATGTCACAATACTTACGCCTATTCTCTCTTATTTTACAAGGTTTGGGAGAATGCCGGCAGCTGAGATTCTGGCTGGAAAAGGAGCAAATATTAGAGACCTATTCTACACAGCTCCAAAAGTCCTAAAACTTCACGGATGATGTTTTCCAAATGTATAAAAAATATTGAGCGCAAGAACTTCACCAGGGGGGCCACACCCTGCCCACGAGGGTGGGGACGCGCCCTACCCCCCTGGGGGCGCCCCCTACCTCGTGGGCCCCCTGGTGGCCCTCCGGTAACAATCGTCTGCTATATGGACTCTTTCAATGGGAAAAAATCATAAGCCATATTCTCGGACGAAACTCCGCCGCCACGAGGCGGAACCTTGGCGGAGCCAATCTAGGGTTCTGACGGGGCTGTTCTGCTGGGGAAACTTCCCTCCCAGAGGGGGAAATCATCGCCATCGTCATCACCAACGCTCCTCTCATTGTGTCGGGGGTGTCTGATCCCTCGCACACCTATGGGGATCGGCGGACCGAGCCCCTTTTGGTTCGGCAGGGGGCGGTGGATGCATAAAGAGTAGATCGAGGCGAAACACACGAGCGAGACGATCGATTTACCCAGGTTTGGGCCGCACAGATGCATAAAACCCTACTCCTGCTTTGGTGGTTGTATTGAGTTCTTGCTCGGGAGCGGCGAGTGCTACAGTACACTCAAGCCGCTGGCGAGACCGAGCGTGAGAATGGCCGACCCCCCCCCCCCCCCTCTCTGTTGCGCAATGGCCCCCTTTTATATGTCTAAGGGGTCACCGACACGTGGCAACAGAGGTGAGGGTAAAAATGTAAAAGGGGTGGTAGTTGGATTCACCGCCTACACGTCGCATCCTACCTAACTCTAACGGCAGGGGACAAGGGCATTAAATGGCCGTCTGTGTCACCTTGATGGCCCAGAGAGGGACCGCTAGGAACGCCACCGTTTGCCACGATGGCTACTTGTCAGCGCCTGCTTGCCACCGCATGCCCCCGGCTGCACAGCCTCCCGCCACGTACGCCAGGAATGGCCCCAGGGCGACACGTTGGTGGGTTGAGCTGGAGCGCGGGCTGCGGGGTAGTAGCTTGCCGCGGCAAGCGCCTTGCCGCGGATGTAGTCTTGTCGCGTCCGGGAGCTTGTCGCTCACCGGGCCTTGTCGGGGCGCGTGGTGCGCCGCAGCGAGCTTCTTGAGATGCTTTGGTTGGTCCTCCCGGCAAGCTCCTCTTGCCGGGGTCTCGTCTCCTTCCCGGCAAGCTCCTTTTGCCGGGGCCTTGTCTCCTTCCCGGCAAGCTCTTCTTGCCGGGGCCTTGTTTTGCTCTTGGATACCTTGTCCTTGAATGGCTCCTAAAGGAACCACGGAGGGTCTTGGCGGTCGCCCAGCAAGCCTTGCCGCGGGTCGCTGCGACTGCCCGTGCACAAGTTCGGGATACTAAGGTACCCCTACTTTAGTACATCGACAGGAGCCCCCGGGCCTGGGCCATACACGGTGCCGAGCGCTGTTGGGCCAGGCCCAAAACAGTGCACGGGCACGCGCGGTCTAGGTCACGCCATAACTCGTTCCGCACCCACCGCGCCCTCCCCAAACGGCACGCGTCAAACGCGGCATCGTGGGAGAGATCGTGGGCGGTTTTTGAGGTGCCCACTCCCCACGATCACGGGGTGGGGAGTGGCCACCCCATTCGTCGCCTCGGTTCTGCACGCCTGCCACGCGGCTCCCATGCACTTGGGGTCGCGGACGGCGGAGGCGGGAATCGGGGCCGTCTTGGGTCGAGGCAGCGGGTCGGCCCCAGCTCCCTGCCTTCCCGCGTCTTGATTCGCTGAGCGGGGCGGCCGAGCCCCCACCTCACTCCTTTATAAAGAGTGGGAGGGGAGGACGTGAGCTCGCATCCTCCCATCTTCTCCTTCCTTCAGCTTCTGCTCCCCCTCCTCCCAGTCGCCATGGAGAGAGGGAACCATGGTCCTTCGTCAGTGGCGGCAAGGGTTTCCGCCAGGCAGCGCATCCCTCCCTCTCCCGCACCCATGGTGGCAGAGCCAGCCGTAAGGGGAAGAGGGAGGGGGCGAGGTCGTGGACGAGGCCGTGGCGCTCGGGGAAGAGGTGGACGAGGCGGAGCGTCGGCTTCGCCTCCGCCGGTGGCTCCTCTTCCTGTGGTGGCCCATGCCGGGGACGACCCTTGTGAGTTCTTCGTCAGGATCGCCTCCGACTCCCAGATCTGTTCGCGGAAGTGGTGGAGTTGGACCCGCCCGAGACGCTGAGACTGCAGATGAGGGGCTGTGGGATCAGCGGCACGCGGGTCCGCGCCGAATTCCCAGCCCCTGGCGTGATGTATCTTGGCCGAGGGTGGAAGACATTCGCCCGCATCCACAGCTTGACGCCGGGGCTCACCCTCCACTTCAAGTTGGTGGAGGGCGATCTCCTCTCCGTCAAGGTCTTCGGGTGCTTCGGCGTCCGGGCCCGGTGCTGCGTGGAAAGCTCCTCCGACAGCGAAGGCTCCTCCTCGAGCGAGAGTGACGAGGAGGGGAGCGACAGCGGAGACGAGGGGAGCGGGCGGCAGGATGGCGGGTCCGACTAGGTGTCGGGCGCCGCTCCGTGCGGCACCGGCAACCCCATCATCCGGGTCGCCGGCTCCTTGAACTCCCCGGGGGTGTCTCCTTGGGCGGCTGGCGTAGGGAGGCTGCGGAAGAGGAAGAGGGCTGGCGGGAAGGCCGTCAAGCCGGAGTACGAGGGCGTGGTGCCCTCGACAGCGTGCTGACGTCCTGTCGCCTCGTCTTCGAGCCTTGCTTCCGGCGCTGCCATCACCGTCCAGCCTTGACGGCCCCCGGGATGTTCTCTTGGTGTCTTCTGGCACCCGTAGTTCGCCTAGGCGCTCCTTTTGCCCTTCTCGCCTCCTTGACCTACCTCCTGAAAAGAGGGACAGGAAAAGGATTACGGGCATCTTATCTTTTTAATTTGTAAGCCTTCGGGCCTTAGCTGCATTTAAAACTTGTAATCCTCTCTTTTCATGTTTTTCATTCTCTATGGACTGTACCTGCGTGGAATGTTTTAATGAAAAGGGGATGTTTGCCGGGTTACTTGTCTCGCGGGTAGAACCCACGCCAAGGAGCAAATCCTTGGTATCTTTCAGATAGACACTCCTTCCCCGGCAACAGGCCCTGCCGGCTTCCCACGTCGCTCGACCTTTCTCACACTCTTGACGGAGGAAGGGACGAGGCGGGTGCGGCCCCTCGTTTCATCCCTTTCCTGCCGCGACTATGACCAAAACTTGGCCCTGGGGCCCCAGGGACCAGAGCTAAGGGAGCACGGTGGCTTTCGGGGAGAAACGAGGCTTCGTATTCCCAGTCCAAAAGAGAATGCATGAAGAGGGATGAAAGACTTATCTGAGACTGCAGCCCCCGGCAACTCTGGCTTGCCGTGGGGTGAACTTTGGTACTTGCAGCCCCCGGCAACACTGGCTTGTCGGGGTCTAGATGCCGGCGCGTCCTTCCGCTCCTTTTCGTCCCCAGGCGGTCCGGCAAGAGTATGCGGGCCCTGCGAATCAAAGGAAACGAAAGATAGGCAAAGGGATGCACACTTGACCTCTAAGTTAGGGGTTAGCTGCTGTTAGGCACTATCAACCCTAACCGAGGACTCGACTCGACCTAGCATGCATGCTATAACTCTGGGCGCCAGCGCTTCATTATCTTGTGCTTAGGGTCTGCGCCTGGCTTTGTACAAAGGATCACATGCAACAGCGGCAAGACTTGTACAAAAGGGTGGTTGCCGGACAGGGTCCGACAACCGCGCCTTATGGGTAAAACTTACGAAGAAGCTCGATATTCCAGGAGTTGCTCACTGGTACGCCATCTTCGGTCTCCAGGCGGATAGCGCCAGGCCTGGTGACTCGTTTCACCCGGTAAGGGCCTTCCCACTTCGGCGTCAACTTGTTGGAATTCTTGGCGGACTGAACGCGCCGAAGAACAAGGTCGCCTTCCTCGAGACTCCTGGCGTTAACTTTGCGGCTATGATAGCGGCGCAAAGCTTGCTGGTAGCGAGCGGCTTGCACAGCAGCCTGAAGACGATCTTCCTCAAGGAGCAGCGCGTCATCTTGCCGCAGCCGCTCTTGCTCAAGCTCATCATAAGCGAGCACTCGAGGTGACCCGTATACGAGTTCCGTGGGGATAACTGCCTCCGCTCCATAGACTAGAGCGAAGGGTGTCTGTCCAGTGGCTCGATTTGGCATCGTCCTGATCGACCAAAGAACCACTGGCAGCTCCTCGATCCAGTTGCGTCCGCGCTTGTGCAGCCTGTCGAAGGTTCGGGTCTTGAGCCCGCGCAGCACTTCAGCATTTGCCCTCTCAGCTTGGCCGTTGCTTCTCGGGTGAGCGACAGAAGCAAAGCAGACCTTGGCGCCGAGATCTTGGACATACTGCATGAAGGTGCGGCTCGTAAATTGTGTACCGTTGTCGGTGATTATCCTGTTAGGGATTCCGAAACGGCAAACAATCGACCTGAAGAACTTGACTGTGGACTGCGTCGTCACCTTTCTCACTGGTTCCACTTCCGGCCACTTTGTGAACTTGTCGATTGCAACATACAATTACTCAAAGCCCCCGACTACTCGGGGGAAGGGGCCGAGGATGTCGAGCCCCCAGACCGAAAATGGCCAGGATAAAGGGATCGTCTGGAGAGCTTGAGCTGGCTGGTGTATCTACTTGGAATGGAACTGGCATGCTTCACACTTGGTTACTTGTGCAGTTGCATCCTGGAGGGCTGTCGGCCAGAAGAAGCCTTGCCGGAATGCTTTTCCGACAAGAGCTCTCGCGCCAATGTGGTGACCACATATGCCTCCATGTATCTCTGCCAATAGCTTCTGTCCATCTTCCCAAGGAATACACTTCAATTTCACACCGTTGAGTCTTCTTCTGCACAGTGTGTTGTCGACAAACTGGTACATACTAGACTGCCGGGCTACTCTTTCGCTTCTTCTGGTTCCTCGGGATGCTCTCCTGTCTGGAGGAAACGGACAATCTACTGCACCCATGTTGGAGCCTGTGGCTCGACAACAAGGACTAAAGGCACATCTGCTGCTGCGGGAACGTCCGCTTCTATGGCAAGAGCCTGCGACTCTACCGGAGCTTGACGCTCCCCGACAAGCTTGCCGGGGCAGAGCTTGCCGGGAGAATCTGCCTCGACGGAACAAACCCTGGGGCTTGCCGGGGTAGACTGCTCCTCAGCATTCTTGGCGTCGATCTTGGGGACCTTTTTGGCGGCGGCTTCGGGAAGCTCTGCCAGAAGATAGCCACCAGAGATCAACTTCCTCTTCTTGCTCTGTCCAGTTGATGGTGTTACGGATGGCTGAGTCAGCTTGAGCACAAAGATCCCTGGTTCCACAGGTAACTTAAGTGCTGCGCACTTTGACAGGCCATCGGCAATGTCGTTCTCAGCTCTTGGAACATGTTCCATTTGCAGGCCATCAAAGCGCTCTTCCAGCTTCCTCACTTCATCAACGTAAGCTCCCATCAATGGACTCTGGTAATCTTTGTTCACTTGGCGGACGACAAGCTGCGAGTCACCCCTGACAATGAGCTTCTTAATCCCAAGTTCTGCCACGATCCTGAGACCGGCAAGCAAGCCTTCGTATTCTGCAGTATTGTTTGTCGCTTGCTCCTTGGGGAAGTGCATCTGGACTATGTACCTGAGGTGCTCTCCGGTGGGTGCGACAAGCAGTACACCAGCACCGGCGCCTTGCAGCGAGAAGGCACCGTCAAAGTACATGAGCCACTCTTTGCTTGCTTCCTTGACGTGGATGCTTGTCTCCGGAATTTCTTCGTCTGGAGTTGGCGTCCACTCTGCTATGAACTCTGCCAATGCTCTGCTCTGGATTGTTGATGTACTATCAAACTTGAGGCCAAAGCTTGACAGTTCCAGTGCCCACTCGACAATCCTGCCTATTGCTTCTGGATTTTGCAATATCCTCTTCAGCGGAAAGCGAGTGACGACTGTGATCTCATGTGCTTGGAAGTAATGGCGCAGCTTTCTCGAGGCCATGAGAAGGCCGAAAAGCAGCTTCGCTACACCAGAGTACCTTGACCTAGCCCCCTGCAAAAGGGAGCTGACAAAGTAAACTGGGCGCTGCACCATTTTCTTCTGTATCTCCTCTTGTATCTGCGCAGATCCTTGCTTGTCGGGACCAGAGCTTGTCGGGGGAGCCCCCTGCTTGTCGCTGGATGTGCTTGCCGCGGCCGCTGGCTCGTCGTCGGCCTCCCTTTCCGCTACTAACGTAGCACTAACCACTTGATTGGTTGCCGCTATGTACAGCAGCAACTTCTCTTGTGGTTTAGGCGCGACAAGTGTTGGAGTGGAGGACAGGTATCTCTTCAAGTCTTGCAGCGCAGCCTCCGCTTTCGGAGTCCATCTCATTGGACCTGCCCTTTTCAAAATTTTGAAAAAGGGCAGGGCGCGCTCAGCAGACCGAGAGATAAACCTGCCAAGAGCAGCTACGTAGCCGGCAAGCTTCCGTACATCCTTGACGCGCTTTGGTGCTTCGATCTGCTCAATGGCCCTGATCTTGTCGGGGTTGGCTTCGATTCCCCGCTGAGACACAAAGAACCCGAGAAGCTTGCCGGAGGGGACTCCAAACACGCACTTCTCAGGGTTGAGCTTGAGGTTGACTTTGCGCAGATTTGCAAAAGTCTCTTCTAAGTCTTGGATCAGAGTTGCCCTGTCTTTGCTTTTGACCACTATATCATCCATGTAAGCTTCTACATTTCTGTGTATCTGTGGCTTCAAAGCGATATGGACTACTCTGGCAAATGTCGAACCAGCATTCTTTAATCCGAAAGGCATCCGTACGAAACAGTACGTGCCACATGGAGTAATGAATGCGGTTTTCTCCTCATCCTCTTCTGCCATGAAGATCTGATGATATCCTGAATATGCGTCAAGAAATGAAAGCAGATCACATCCGGCAGTGGAGTCAACAATCTGGTCAATGCGCGGCAAGGGAAATGGATCTTTGGGACAAGCTTTATTAACATTAGTGAAGTCAATACAAAGCCTCCACTTCCCGTTTGCCTTGCGCACTACAACCGGATTGGCCAACCATGTTGGATGGAGCACTCCTCTGACAAGGCCTGCTGCTTCCAACTTCTTGATCTCTTCTGCTATGAATTCTTGGTGCTCCACCGCCTGCTTCCTGACTTTCTGCTTGACGGGCCGCGCGTGAGGACAAACGGCAAGGTGGTGCTCAATTACCTTCCTGGGAACTCTGGGGATGTCAGACGGTTGCCATGCAAACACGTCGACATTCGTCCGCAGGAAAGTAACGAGCGCGCTTTCCTATTTAGAGTCAAGCGTGGCACTGATGGTGAAGGTACCACCAGTGCCGTCCTCCTTGGCGGGCACCTTCTTGGTAAGTGGTGGAGCAGCCATCGTCTTCTTTCTCTTGCCGGCGGAGCTCGATGGTGCGTCCTCGACGGCAACGCAGCACTCCGAAGAGGCGTGCTTGCCGGAGTAGGCATCAGAGTACTCGCCGGGCTTGGTCTTCTTCTTGCCGGTGGAGCTCGATGGTGCGTCCTCGACGGCAGCGCGGCACTCCGAAGAGGCGCGCTTCCCGGAGTGGGCACCAGAGCTCTTGCCGGACTTGGTCTTCTTCCCCCCGGGAGCTTCAGCGGCAAGTGTCTCGCGGTCTGTCGCAGCGGCAGCTTCCCGGTAGATCTTGTCGGCACAGATAAGGGCGTCCTTCTTGTCGCCAGGGACAGAGATGACGCTTATCGGGCCCGGCATCTTGAGCATGTTGTAGGCATAGTGAGAGGCCGCCATGAACTTGGCGAGTGCGGGACGACCAAGTATCCCATTGTAGGGCAATGGGAAATCGGCAACATCGAAGGTGACCCTCTCAGTCCTGAAGTTCATCTCGCTGCCGAATGTCACCGGCAGCGCGACTTTTCCCTTCGGCTTGCTCCTTCCCGGGTTAATTCCTTGGAATGTACCGGTTTCTTCGAGCTCGTTGTCCGGGATCTGGAGTTTCTGGAGCACAGCGGAGGAGATCAGATTCAGGCCGGCCCCGTCGTCAACTAGCATCTTGGTGACCTTGAGGTTGCGGATTGTTGGGGAAACCAACAACGGCAAGCACCCGACCGCAGTTGTGCGATCAGGGTGGTCCTCAATGTCAAAGATGACTGGCGTGCTGGACCACTTCAGAAGCTTGCGTGATTCGACAGGTGGCTCTGCCGCATTAACTTCCCGGAGCCACTGTTTCAGTTGGCGGTGGGAAGCATGCAGAGAAGCGCCACCGTCAACACACAAGACTTCTGTAGCCTTCTGAAACTCCTGCTCGCTGTTCTCAACATCATCCATGTCTTCATCGTCGTCTTCGTCTTCGTCCTTGTCGCGACCGCGGGGAGGTCTGTCTCCTTGCCGCTGCTTGGCCTTGCCGCGGCTTCCTCCCGGGCCAGCGCGCTTCTTGCTGGCTTCTCCACCGCCTCCTTGGGCTCTCTCCTTGTCGCGCCGCTCATACTCAGCTTTTTGTTGCTGGACAAGCTGCTCGACCCTCTTGCAGTTCTGGAGATCATGGCCCTTGGTGCGGTGGATCTTGCAGTACTACTTGTCGGAGCTGCCCTGCTTGTCGGCGGCCGCCACAGCCTGGCAGTTGGTGCACGCGGCAACCTCCTTGCCGGAGCTTCCAACTTTGGCTTGCTTGGCGGGGCCGTCATCGCCGGACTGCTCAACGACTAGTACCTCTTTGCCGCTCTTCTTCCTGTTGCGCCTCCGGTTCTTCCTTGCCGGGCGGCATCCTCGCTGTCAGATCCCCCTGCTCCAGCATCCTCTCCGGGGAGTTTCCTCCCTTCTTCAGCGCGTGCGCACTTGTCGGCCAGGGCGTATAGCTCCCTGACGTCCCTGATCCTGCTCATCACCATCTCCTCCCGCATCCTGCGATTACGCACGTTCTGATGGAACGCGCTGATAACCGTGGCAGGGTGGATGTCTGGGATGTTGCGCTGCACGCGGCTGAATCTCTGGATATACTTGCGCAGGGGTTCTCCTTCCTTCTGGGCAAGAAGGTGGAGGTCACTCTCTTGGCCATGTGGTTTGTGGCCGGCTATAAAGGCACCGACAAACTAATGGCACAAATCCGCCCAAGAGGATATGGAGTTGTCCGGCAAGTGCATGAGCCAGGATCTGACTTCGGGCTTGAGCACAAGCGGGAAGTAGTTGGCAAGGACCTTGTCGTCTCGCCCCCCAGCAGCTTGCACCGCAATGGTGTAGATGCTGAGGAACTCCAACGGGTGCGACTTGCCGTCGTACTTCTCCGGCACGTCTGGCTTGAAATGCTTCTGGTTGGGCCACTGGACTTGTCGCAGCTCACGGGTGAACGCAGGACAACCTTCCGCGTACGGCAAGTTACCTGGCTCTCCGGGTGCATGCACGTCAACAAAGGGCCCAGCGCGCAGATCTGATTGACGCCGCGCTTCCCTTCGGCGCTCGAAGTAGCTGGGCACGCGCCAACGCTTCCGCCAGAGTGGTGGGCGGCGGCAGCAAACGGTGCGAGGAGCGAGATATGCTCGGACTCCTCACTGCGTTAGAAGGAGCAACACCTCGTCCAAGCGACCGCGCCACGCTCGTGCCAGCGTGTTGGCATGCATGCAGGTCCTGAGCGCTCCGGGACCCGCCAGCTTCATCTTGGCCCAGCAGACGTATGGTACCGTGGGTACCATGACGCTGCTGGTCCCGCGCCTCCTGGGACGGGCGCGGTGCGTGTACGGACGTTGAGGTCTTGGAGTGCGCGCGGTCGTTGTGGGAGGCGACCGCGCCGCCGACGTGCGGCGCAGCCTGGTCCTTGGACCTGGCAGCGCCACGAGTCTCCCCGTCGGCGCCCGCTCTTCCGCCGGTGCCTGCTCCACTAGCCGTCCGCTCTGGTGACGGCGGGTTCGGCGCAGACGGAGCAGCCGCCTCCGAAATCTTCTTCTTCGGCGGCATGTTGAAGAGGACGATGAAGATTTGGCTCGCGCGAACGCCGGATCAGGTTCGCACAACCTCGACGCACCCCCTACCTGGCGCACCAAAGATGTCGGGGGTGTCTGATCCCTCGCACACCTATGGGGATCGGCGGACCGAGCCCCTTTTGGTTCGGCAGGGGGCGGTGGATGCACAAAGAGCAGATCGAGGTGAAACACACGAGCAAGACGATCGATTTTCCCAGGTTCAGGCCGCACGGATGCGTAAAACCCTACTCCTGCTTTGGTGGTTGTATTGAGTTCTTGCTCGGGAGCGACGAGTGCTACAATACACTCAAGCCGCTGGCAAGACCGAGCGTGAGAATGGCCGACCCCCCCTCTCTGTTGCGCATGGGCCTCCTTTTATATGTCTAAGGGGTCACCGACACGTGGCAACAGAGGTGAGGGTAAAAATGTAAAAGGGGTGGTAGTTGGATCCACCGCCTACACATCGCATCCTACCTAACTCTGACGGCAGGTGACAAGGGCATTAAATGCCCGTCTGTGTCACCTTGACGGCCCAGAGAGGGACCGCTAGGAACGCCACCGTTTTCCATGATGGCTACTTGTCAGCGCCTGCTTGCCACCGCATGCCCCCGGCTGCACAGCCTCCCGCCACGTACGCCAGGAATGGCCCCAAGGCGACACGTTGGTGGGTTGAGCTGGAGCGCGGGCTGCGGGGTAGTAGCTTGCCGCGGCAAGCGCCTTGCCGCAGATGTAGTCTTGTCGCGTCCGGGAGCTTGTCGCTCACCGGGCCTAGTCGGGGCGCGTGGTGCGCCGCAGCGAGCTTCTTGAGATGCTTTGGTTGGTCCTCCCGGCAAGCTCCTCTTGCCGGGGTCTCGTCTCCTTCGCGGGAAGCTCCTTTTGCCGGGGCCTTGTCTCCTTCCCGGCAAGCTCTTCTTGCCGGGGCCTTGTTTTGCTCTTGGATACCTTGTCCTTGAATGGCTCCTAAAGGAACCACGGAGGGTCTTGGCGGTCGCCCGGCAAGCCTTGCCGCGGGTCGCTGCGACTGCCCGTGCACAAGTTCGGGATACTAAGGTACCCCTACTTTAGTACACCGACACATGCGCGGACGAACTCCAACGCACGCCCGGCTCCGAGACGGGCTGCCGACGCCTTCCAAGCCTCGAAGCGGCCGATTGCGACTTCTAGCCAGATGGCGGTCCGACTTGGGGTGCGTGGAATCATCTGGCCGGGCCAGAGCACGGCCAGCACCTGCGCCCCGTCACGTTGGAGCCGGCAGACCATCCGATGGGCCGGTTGCAGTCGCGCTTGGACAGCAATGAGCTGCTCCGACAGCGTTCGATTTGCATCCGACGCAATGACAACTCCAGCCTGACGGCGCGCCTCGCGATGGGCCTCGATGGCTTGGGTGGCGAGGACGGAGTGGCCGGGAAAGTAATCTGCACAAAGTAACAAGCACAAGTCAGATTAAAACCCCAGGCGGCCGGCAGATGGAGGAAGGGCAAGAAAAGCGGCTTACCATCGATCAGATCTTCGATTTGGCCGAAACCTTCCTCCAGCGCCTGGCGCGTCTTGGCCCAGCTCGCCGCCTTGATCTCGAACTCCGCCTGCAGGGCAGCCTTGCTGTCCTGCGCCTTCTGCAGGGCCGCCTTATGGCTCTCTTCATGGTCGGCCAGTTTCTTGACCAGGCGGTCGCGCTCCTGAACCAAGTCGGCATACTCGGCGTCCCTGGCACGAAGAGCGGTCTGCACCTCGCCGAGCTCCCTCCGCAAGTCGGCATTGGCCCCTACATGAGCAAGAGACAAAGAGAAAAAGTCAATAAGGGAAAGGTCATCAAGAAAGATCCGACCCAACTGCGCTGCAGTCGGCCCGGATCTCGGGGAGTACACCCAGTGGGTGCGCTGTCGCGCCCCCACGAGAGACAGATAAGAGCAATATACTTACGTCGGCTGCTGGCCAGGTCTTCGGTCTTCCGGCTCAGCTCCCGAGCCTGGGAGTTGAAGGCGGCAGCACGAGAGTTGTGATAATCCTAAAGATCAGACAGAAAACAGAGTTAAGATAGTCGTCGAGAAAGATCCGACCCGACTGCGCTGCAGTCGGCCCGGATCTCGGGGACTACACCCAGTGGGTGCGCTAGCGCGCCCCCACGGAAAAAATCAGAGGACCAGAGCGGTCGACAAGTAAAAAACTTACCCGGATTGCAGACCGTGTCGACAAGAACTCCTGGGTAAATTGCTGCAGGAGGGCGGCCTGAGCCTGCAGCCGGCTCCGAACCCCTTGGGCCGCCACGTTCAGCTCGCCGCTTCCTCCGCTGGGAATCCACCCGGACGTGGCGGAACTGGACGCCTCCAAGGTTTCTG
The DNA here is from genome assembly GCA_034509565.1 of Triticum monococcum. Classification (NCBI taxonomy): domain Eukaryota; kingdom Viridiplantae; phylum Streptophyta; class Magnoliopsida; order Poales; family Poaceae; genus Triticum; species Triticum monococcum. The sequence continues at coordinate 67,204,243 of CM067843.1, read as the reverse complement.
CCGACTAGTTGGCACCCGCGGCTTGGCGCGTGTCCGGTGGGGCCGCGCTCCCTCCGGCGCGCTGGCTCGCCGCCAGCTGAATTTCAAGACCGGCTCCGGCCTCGGGTGCGCCCCGGGCCGGCTCCTCCGGCACCGCCGACGACTGGCCGCCTTTGCCCGCTCCGGCTGGCGCTGCCAGCGGCGTCCTCTCCGCGAAGACCTCGAAGAGCTCATCCCTCTGCATCGGCAGCTGATCGGGGGTGATCTCCTCCGCCGTGGGCAGCGGGATGTCCGGGTCTACGGTGCGGAGGGGGATGGCGAGCAGCGGAGGCCGGCTACGCATGCCCTCCGCCTCCGTCTCCGCGTTCGCCCACTTCAATGGAGTCTCGGCTGCCGCATCCGCTCACTCGATCGCCGCCCGGGCAGCCTCCCGCTCCGCCGCCTCCCTCTCTTCTCGCGCCTCGCAGGCGTTCCGCTCCGTGGCTTCCGCAAGATCGGCGCGGGGGTCCATGCGGCGGGGCCCTGAAGATCCAGCACCCGGCCCAACCACAGAGCCGCCTGGGCCTCGCTCAAGGGAAAGCGGCGCCCTGCTCAGAAATCAGAGAAGGGTTAGAACAAAATAAGACAACAAAAAACAAGCACGCAAGCGGCCAAAGGGCTTACGATGAAACCGCTGGAGGTTGCTTCACCGCCTTCCGGAAACGGGCCGCCTTCGCCGCCGCTTCGTCTCGCTTCGTTGCCGCGGCGGAGGCCCTCGTTTTCTTCGGCCGGCTGCCTAAGAGAGGAAGCGCGGCCCGGCGCTTCGACGTTCCACCACCGGCTGCCGGCGCGGCGGACGAGCCCGCGCTGTGGTGATCGGTTGCCGGCTGGTGGCGTGGGATTTCTTCGGCGTCGGGGTCGTCCGGCCAGTCGTCAAAACTGGCCGAAAGCCCCGTGCCTCCGGGCTCGGCGACGTCCCCCGTGGCAGCGTCCTCCATGGCGGCCGCCCCCAAATCCGGGTCATCAATATCGTCTACCGTACGGTCCGGGGCATACCGGCGTTCGACTCCTGCCGCCCCGGCTGGCGGCGGAAGAAGAGGGTTCTGATAAAAAGAAACCGCCTGGTCAGAAGCCGGCCGGCATAAAGCCGGCTGATGACAGAAAGAAGGTAGAAAGAAGGACTTACCACGGGCGGTGGATGGGCGCGGGAGTACGGCGCCTTGCCGTATTGCCACTCATCGGCGAGCTTGAGGTTGGCGATTTAGTTCACCATGAGGGCTACCTCGGTATGGGGCACGTCCCATGTGCTCAGCCGGCAAGGGTCGAAGCGGCCGCTCATCTGGCATAGTATGTGGGGCCGGCTCGGAAGGGGAAGGATCCGGCGCTCGACGAAGGTGCCCACCAAGTCGGCCCCGCGCAGGCCTTCCGACTGGATCATTACCCGAAGCCGGGCGATGGCGGCGTTCCCAGCCGGAGATAAGGACTTGGATCTGAAGCCCCAAGACGGCTGCCTCCCAGCCGGCGGGCCGGCTACGTAAGTTGGCAGATTAACGTAGTCTCCTTGCGAGGCGATGTTCTTGACGTAGAAGTATGATTTTTGCCAGAGCTTCACCGGTTGGATTAAAGGGATGTGCGGGAAGGGGTTGTTCTCGCCTGACCTCTTTATCGCGATGAAGGCCCCGCAGGGGGCGGGCACGCCGGCGGTGACGGTGCCGAGCTTGTTCTGGAAGAGCTCCGCCCAAAGCTCTAGCATGGGCAGCACTCCCAAGAAGCCTTCGCAGAGGGAGACGAAGGCCGACAGCAGCATCACCGCGTTGGGCGTGAGGTGATGCGGCTGGAGACGGTAGAAGTCGAGGAAGGAACGCATGAACCCACTCACCGGGAAGCCGAAGTCGCGCAGGAAATGCGTGCGGAAGACGACGCGCTCGCCTTCCTCCGGCGCCGGCGAGATTTCCGCCTCCGGCGCCAGACGAGCCTGCACGAGGTTGGCGGCGGGCAGGCGCCGGGTCCGGCGGAGAAACTCTATGTGATCTTCGTGGACGTTGGAGCCATCCCACGAGCTCGACAGCGCCATGGACATGGTGGCGTGGGCAGGCTGCGACGGCAGGTTGCGTCGGGCGCGGAGGAAGAAGAAAGGAAAGGAGAACAAGGAGGGACGGGGAGCGGGGGAGCGAGCAAGCCTTTGTCTCTCCCCCTCCCCCTCCTACTTGTAGGCTCGTGCGCCGGAGCCAAGGAGGCGCGGCGTGGGGGATCGTGGGGATCGATCGTGCCCACTTCCCCCACGCCCCGCGTTTATTGCGCACTAAAGACACGAAGAAACGGCCGCGGGGAGGCGAGCAGTCCCCTCGGGCCACAGAAGATCTGCGCCCGGGCCGAGGACGAGGAGTGGCGGGCCCGGGCCTGCGGCAGCGTCCCGTCGCGCGCGTGCGATGGCAGGACTTCTCTGCCACGTGGCCCGTCGTGGGGCCCGCGGGCCGCCCGCGGGTCAACCATGGTCATAATGATAAAGAAATAAGTTCTCTGAAGTCGGCCTACGATGGCAAGGTCGGCTCCTCAGGGTATGAAGCTGGCCAAGCTTCTCGTCCCTTTGTCCGCCGCGAAGCTCGCCCAGCTTCGGGGACTACTGTCGGAGTAAATAGCCATGGGTAGCCTAGCTGGCTTCCCCTGGCCCATCAGAAAAAATTACGAGCCCGTCCGGCTCTCAAGAAGACTCAAGACCTGGGGCCGCCTCCCCCCTTTGCCGGCTATCTTCTAGGCCGGCTTCGAGGGCGGCCCGCCCTTTACCCTCCTGAAGAAAGTTGTGGGAGGGCCGACTACGAGAAGCCGGCTGCAACAAGGCCGACTCCAAGAGGCCGGCTCCCATAAAGCGGTCGAGGCCGTACCCGCAGAGTACGCGTCCACCCTGCGATGATGAAGCAGGGCGTGGCTACAGTGGAGTCTGCCATCCCCAAAACCCGGAGCACGCCTGGTACAGTGTGCCGTACGGGTGGCCACGACCCGTCCGGCGCGGCACTGTTGCCACGGCGGCCCCGATGCCGTCCACGACGGGCCACCAGCGTGGCCCCCAAGGCGGTGGGCCCCTTCGGGCAGAGAGATACCGAAGGCGGCCGCACCTCCTCCCAAGTCGGCCTGATGAGGAGCCGGCCCCCCGTAGGCGGCTCGCCATCATCCTCGAAGGAGACGCCCATTAAAGAGACAAGATACAGCGGGGCTACAGTAATCGCCCGCCAGGGCGGCGGTACTGTAGCCACGCTTACCCCGACCATGCCCGCGTCAACAGCATGGAGCAACAGTAACCAGCCACCGACCAGGCCCTGGCTAGTGGGGCCTGCCTGTCGACCAAGGAGCCGGCAGCCGGCGGGACCCACCAGTCGGCGGGCCCCAGCAGCCGGCGCGGAAGCCGGCGAGCATAGTCACAGACAGCTGGGCCCCGCGCCCAGCTGGATTACCTTTGTACCCCCGGGGGGTAGGCCTATATAAACCCCCCGGTGCACCCATGCAAGGGGGGATTCTCAAGTTAGACCTAGACACCATACAAGGAGAGGAAGCACGCTAGCTGAGCCCTTCTTCCTCCTTCCACCCAAACCAGCTTAAGGAGCATTGTGTAGCTTCTTCTTCATTTAGTAACCATGCGGAGACCCCGCAGAGCAGCAGTAGGGGTGTTGTCTCCCCAGAGAGCCCTGAAGCTGGGTAAGATTCGCCGGCGAGCATGTCTTCGCCTTATCCCGTTTCCAGGCACCGGCGACGTCCTATTGGCTCCCACAATGATAAGCCACCCGTTGGCATATGTCGCACCTACCACCCGACATTTGGCGCCCACCGTGGGGCCAGGTGCACCGTCGTCCGGAGACCTGTTCTGGACGGGAACCCTTTTCCTCCCTCGCGAGCGTAGCCAGCCCAGCTCGCCCGATGGCGCTTGCCACGACGCGCTGCATGGCGTCACCAACATCTGCGCGGCGAGCGGCCTCGCCGACCTCTTCGACAAGGCCCGCATCTCCGACGAGCTTGCCTCCGATGCGGGCACCGACCACCTTGCCAACCTCCTCAGCCAGCTCCACGTCTCCAGCGAGCCCGCTGCAGATTTGGAGTCGGTTGGCTCCACCGACCCGATGCCTGTCGACTCCGACACGGCATCCTACGATACCTTCCCCACCAACGTCACGATCTACAACGACCCGCTCCCTCCGGCCGGCGATTGCGATACTGTCACCACTGAGGTGATGGTTATCGGCCACGACGGCCCGACCGACGAGGGCGCCCACGACGCCCCGCGCGTGGTGGCCCATGACTTGTCCGCCCCCCTTCCGGCTGACGCCAATGACGAAGTACTGGAGGCGCGCCGCCTCGCCCTCCTCGCGGAGGGCCGGCGGCTGGCCTCCGTAAGACGCCTCACTGAGGCCTACCAGCGCGAAGCTGACCGCGCCGCCTTCGGCACGCCGGCTCCGGCTGGCCCAAGTCGGGCTGGTGCGGTCAGGCAACGCGGCGCCATCATTGCCGACACGCTTGGAGTCGATCGCCCGGTCTACGCCACACCGCTCGAGAACCTGCGCGCCGCCCAGGCGGCCGTAGACAAACTGGATGGCTTGGAAGCCGAAGACCTCCCCCAAATGACACGGCGTATACAACAACTAATTGACGCGGCCGCTCAGCGGCACAAAGCTGACGCCTGCGCGGGGAGCCCTCCCCCGCGCCGCGATCACGGCACGACTTCCCGATCGCCGACTACGAGCAACACCCACGCGTGGCGCGAGAAAGAGCCGGCTTCCAGCCAAAGCCGGACCCGAATCTCCATCGAGCGAGACGCGGACGGCCGCCCCCGAGCCATGGAATGGCGGGGCACCCCGCCTCCGCCTCGAGCTCGTGGAGAGAGATACCCCACCCCACCTCCAGTGGCGCACCCGACTCTCAGCGGCCGGCTTGGTCGCCGCGAAGGAGTCGGCGAAAACGACGCCCGCCACCGGATCGACCGCCTGGCCAGATCCCTGGCGCTAGAAGAAGAAGACGATGTCGGCCCGCCTTGCTTTGGCCCCCGCATCCGCGACGAGCCCTTCCCCAAAGGGTTCTCACTCCCAAGAGACACGACCAAGTACAACGGCTCGGTGAAGCCGGAAGACTGGCTGACCGACTACTCCACAGCCGTCAGCATCGCCAATGGCAACCGGCGCGTTGCCGTGAAGTACGTGCCCCTCATGCTGCAAGGCACGACACGGACTTGGCTTAACAGCCTCAAGCCTCTCAGCATCAACAGCTGGGTAGATTTCACTGAAGCCTTCGTTCGCAACTTCACCAGCACCTACAAGCGGGCTCCCAAGCCCAGACAGCTCTCCCTGTGCATACAGGGCCTAGCCGAGTCCACTCGCGACTACCTCACGTGTTGGGCCGACCTCCGCAACTCTTGCGATGGGGTGCACGAGGTGCAAGCCATCGAATACTTCACTGTCGGGTGCCGAGAGGGCACCCTCCTCAAGCACAAGCTCCTTTGCGACGAGCCGACTACCCTCGACGAGCTCCTGAACATCGCCGACAAGTACGCCACCGCCGACTCGTCGATGAAGACCGAGCTCTGGGTGGACGCGTCCGGGAAAGTGCTTAATCCGGCGCCCCAAGCACCGGTGGGAGATTCCGGCCGATGCCAACACCAGAACGACCAGAAGCGCAAAGGCCCCGCACCGCCTCTGCTAACCGGCAGGTGTCCACGGTCGAAGACGCGCCGCCTGAGGGGTGGCCCGCGCCCAAGAAGCCCAAGGGCGGCCGGCCGGCTTGGCAGCCGGCCTTCTCTTACGAACAAACCCTTGACGCCCGGTGCAAGTTCCATAGCGGCGCGAAGCCGTCCAACCATACGACCCGAAAGTGTAACTGGCTCGCCCGAATCTCTAAGGGCGAAGGGCTCACGCCGACTCCGCCTGCCAGCCCGCCGCCTCCGGCTCCGCAGCCCAAGGCCGCTCAGCCCGCGGTCGATGCCGTGCAGGACGAGTTCCCCAACGAGCAAGCATCTTACGTTCTCTTTATGAGCGAGCCCGAAGACCAGCGCAGCAAGCGCCGAGAGCAACAAGAAGTCAATATGGCCGCCGCCAACCCAGCCGGCCACATGCATTGGTCGGAGAAATCCATCAGCTGGAGCCGGGCCGACCACCCAGAGGTGATGCCGTCCCCTGGCTCCTACGCTTTGGTCCTGGAGGCCACCCTCGCGACGGACACGCGCGCCGCCCGCTTCTCCCGTGTGCTGATCGACGGTGGAAGCAGCATCAATATCCTGTACCGTGACACCCTGGAGAAGTTGGGTGTCAAGACGAAGCAGCTTGTGCCGACTCGAACGGTGTTTCACGGCATTGTACCCGGTTTGTCCTGCGCCCCCATTGGCAAGATCAAGATCGACGTACTCTTTGGGGGCAAGGATCATTTCCGCCGGGAAGCGATCTGGTTCGAGGTGGTGGACCTGGAGAGCCCTTACCACGCCTTGCTTGGCCGACCCGCCTTGGCCAAGTTCATGGCAGTCCCCCACTATGCATACCTCAAGATGAAGATACCAAGTTCCAAGGGCATCATCACCATCACCCGCGACTACAAGAAGTCCGCCGACTGCGCCGCGGCCAGCAGCCGGCTGGCCGAATCCCTCGTGATTGCCGAAGAAAAGAAGACACTGGACAGGGTCGTGGCCTTGGCCAGCAAGCAGCTGAACCAGCCCGTCGACTCCAAGGAGTATGATGCCCAAGGATCTTTCCAGCCGGCCAAGGAGACCAAGAAGATACAGCTCGACCCCGAGCACCCCGAGAGGTTTGCCGTCATTGGGGCGAGCCTAAACAGCAAATAGGAAGGCGAGCTCGTCGATTTCCTCCATGAGAATCGGGATATCTTTGCATGGTCCCCCAAGGACATGCCGGGTGTTCCGAAGGATCTCGCCGAGCACAAATTACATGTGCGGGAGGACGCAAAACCAGTCAAGCAGCCCCTCCGCCGACTATCAGAAGAGAAGAGAAGGATCGTAGGGGAGGAGATAGCCCGGCTTCATGCAGCCGGCTTCATCATGGAAGTTTTCTTCCCTGAGTGGCTCGCGAACCCGGTTCTCGTGCAGAAAAAGAATAACAAGTGGCGTATGTGTATAGATTACACAAGCCTCAACAAAGCCTGCCCCAAAGATCCCTTCGCCCTGCCCAGAATTGACCAAGTGATAGACTCCACAGCCGGATGCGAGCTGTTGAGCTTTTTGGATGCTTATTCAGGATACCACCAGATAAAACTGAACCCGGATGACCGACTGAAGACCGCCTTCATCACGCCATTTGGAGCCTTCTGCTACCTGACCATGACGTTCGGCTTGAGGAATGCCGGCGCCACCTTTCAGCGTTGCATGCAGAAGTGCCTCCTCACGCAGCTCGGCAAAAACGCCCACGTCTACGTGGATGATATCATGGTGAAGACGGAGAAGCGCGGCACTCTGCTGGAAGACCTGAAAGAGACATTCAAGAACCTGCGTCGGTTCCGAATCAAGCTCAACCCCAAGAAATGCGTGTTCGGAGTGCCAGCCGGCCAGCTCCTAGGCTTTCTGGTCTCCGAACGCGGCATCGAGTGCAACCCAGTGAAGATCAAGGCCATCGAGAGGATGGCGATCCCAACCAAGCTTCGAGAGATCCAGAAGTTCACCGGGTGCCTGGCCTCTTTGAACCGCTTCATCAGCCGGCTTGGAGAGAAAGCTCTCCCTCTCTACCGCCTCATGAAGAAGAGCACTCACTTTGAGTGGAATGACCAGGCCGACCAAGCTTTCCACGAGCTGAAGAAAATGCTGGCCACGCCGCCTGTCTTGGCGGCGCCGACTGAGAAAGAGCCCATGCTCCTTTATATTGCCGCCACTAGCCGGGTGGTCAGCACCGTCATTGTAGTCCAACGCCCCGAAGAAGGCCGAGCCCAGCCGGTCCAGAGGCCAGTTTATTACCTGAGCGAGGTGTTGTCCGCCTCAAAGCAGAACTACCCGCACTACCAGAAGATGTGCTACGGCATGTATTTCACCGCCAAGAAGCTGAAGCCGTACTTTCAAGAACATCCCATCACGGTCGTATGCACTTCCCCGCTGGCCGAGATCATAGGCAGCCGGGATGCATCCGGCCGGGTGGCTAAGTGGGCCATCGAGCTGGCCCCTTACACGATCTTCTACCAACCCCGCACCGCCATCAAGTCACAAGCACTGGCCGACTTCCTTGTCGACTGGGCCGAGACCTAGTACTTACCGCCAGCTCCCGACTCCACCCATTGGCGCATGCACTTTGACGGATCCAAGATGCGCACCGGCTTGGGAGCCGGCGTCGTCCTTACCTCTCCTAAGGGCAACAAGCTCAGATACACACTGCAGATCCACTTCGCCGCCTCCAACAATGTAGCCGAGTACGAGGCACTCGTACATGGGCTCCGGCTTGCCAAGGAACTCGGCATCCGCCGGATCCTGTGTTATGGCGACTCGGATTTGGTGGTTCAGCAATCATCTGGCGACTGGGACGCCAAGGACGCAAACATGGCAAGCTACCGCTTCCTAGTGCAGCAAATCAGCGGGTACTTTGATGGATGTGAATTCCTCCACGTACCGCGAGCCGACAAAGAGCCAGCAGATGCCCTGGCCCGAATAGGCTCCACGCGGCAAGCAATACCAACCGGCGTCGCCCTACAACGCCTCCTCAAGCCGTCCATCAAGCCGTCTCCAGAATCTGACTCCATCTTCGTGCCGCCTAACCCTGATGGGGCCGGGTCCGGCTCGAAGAATCAAGCAGTCGGCCCGGGGACTTCAGTACTCGGCTCGGGGACTGCAGTAGCCGGCTCGGGGACTGCCGCACCCGGCTCGGGGACTGCGGTAGCCGGCCCGGGGACTTCTTCAGCACAGCAAGCGGCGGCCGACTCCAGCACTTCATCACCCAGCCTGCCCACCCTGGTGGCTGTAGCCACATTGGCGGCAGGGGAAGTTGCAGCTCCATCATGGGCTCAATCCATCCTCAACTTCTTGGTGAACCAAGATCTGCCGGCTGACGAAACAGAAGCGAGACAAGTCCAACGTCGAGCCAGAGCATACACAATCGTCAACAGAGAACTTGTCAAGCGCAGTGTCACCGGAGTCTTACAGCGATGCGTCGAGCAGGAGAAAGGCATTGCAATCCTCAGAGATATACACCAAGGAGAGTGCGGCCACCACGCCGCTTCAAGATCACTTGTCGCCAAAGCCTTCCACCACGGTTTCTTCTGGCCGACTGCTTTGGACGACGCCAAAGAGCTAGTCAAACACTGCAAAGGCTGCCAGCTTTTCAGCTCCAAGAAACACATGCCGGCTTCGGCACTCAAGACCATTCCCCTCACCTGGCCCTTTGCCATCTGGGGACTGGATATGGTGGGCCCATTCAAGACGGCGCGCGGCGGCATGACACATTTGCTCGTCGCCGTGGACAAATTCATCAAGTGGATCGAGGCAAAGCCGATCAAGAAGCTGAATGGGCCGACTGCGGTGACTTTCATTGCAGATATAACAACCCGGTACGGTGTACCGTACAGCATCATCACCGACAACGGCACGAATTTTGTCAAAGGTGCCTTGGCACGATTCTGCGCTGCACAAGGTATCCGGCTGGACCTTGCGTCCGTCGCCCACCCGCAGTCAAACGGCCAAGTAGAGCGAGCAAACGACCTCATCCTGTCCGGCATCAAGCCCCGACTAGTCGTACCTCTGGAGCGTTCAGCCGGCTGTTGGCTCGACGAGCTGCCGGCTGTCCTATGGAGTCTGCGTGCTACCCCAAACAGATCAACCGGCTTCACTCCTTTCTTCCTTGTATATGGTGCTGAGGCAGTCATCCCAACAGACATCGAGTTCGACTCGCCTCGGGTAACCATGTACACGGAGGCGGAGGCCAAAGAAGCACGAGAAGACGGCGTCGACCTGCTAGAAGAAGGCCGGCTGTTATCCCTCAGCCGGTCTGCCATCTACCAGCAGGGTTTGCGCCGCTACCACAGCCGGAAGGTCAGGCCAAGATCCTTCCAGGAGGGCGACCTTGTGCTCCGGCTGATCCAGAGAACAGCCGGCCAGCACAAGCTCGCAGCCCCTTGGGAAGGCCCCTTCGTCGTCAGCAGAGCTCTAGGCAATGATTCCTACTACCTCATCGACGCGCAGAAGCCGAAGGCACGCAAGAGAGACGACTCCGGCAAGGAGTCGGAACAACCATGGAATGCCAATCTTCTTCGAAAATTTTACAGTTAAAATGAAGTATGTATCACGTCCACTTTTGTATTAAGTACGAAACAATAGGCTCCCCGAGGAGGACTCGGGGACTGCCATCTTTTATTTTATGAATGAAAGTTATCATGCGTATGATATCGCCTATTCATTTATTTATTTCGTCCGGCACCGGGTTCGACGAGTCGGCCCGGGGACTAGCCAACTGAAGTTATATTAGGAGTCCTACCTGCGGTCAGACAAGTAATGTGCCGACACCCAGGCTTGGCTCTTGCCAAAGTCGCAGTTCGAAGAGCCGACTGCCCGGCTGGCAAGAGTCATAAGCCGGAAAGGGTGCGCACACGAAAAACGGCTAGGGACTAACGGACTTATATAACAAAAGCCGGCTTGCCGCCTCCCGCCGACCGACTACCAGAGTAGCCGGCCGGCCGGCTTGCATTCAGTCTGCTTCAAATCCAAGAAAGCTCGAGTACTTGCCTTCCCAAAGAGGGAAGGCGGCAAAGGAAAAAGCCTAAGGATATAAAGTGCACTCGAATGGAAACCAAAACATGCATACAATAATATTTACACAAAGGACCTCCAGAAGAGGTCAGCATCCAACATCGTTTGATACACCCCCAGTGGGTGGAATTGCGGAAACTTAAAAAGTTGTTCGAAAAAGCAAAAGCAGGAACAACAAGGACTGCAGATCAAGCCGGCGGGGCCGCTGACAAACCCGGCTGGGCGGTGGAGACGGTCGCGCCGGCTGAAGGAGCGGCCGGCTGGGCAACTTCGGCCTGATCACTGCCTCCGGCAGAGGGTGCGCTTCCGCGCGGCTCGTTGCTGGAGGCACGATCGGCTTGAGGGCGGTCGATCGTTCCACCGGCCGGCTCGGCATCTCCGTCGTCCTCTTCCTCGTCATCCTCGCCCTCGTCGCTAGAGGCAATCTCCTCGGCCGAGTCCTCGCCTTCCACCGGGTTCAGCCTGAACCACTCCCCCGGTTGGGCGATGCCGTCGTCATTGAGTTCCGGCGCGAAGACGCTGGTGTCGGTGCATTCGGCGATCGTCGAGGCGCGCTGGGCGATCGCCGGCCGTACCTTCTCCAGCTCCGCGTCGGCCTCCAGCCGCCATGTCCGCAGCTGGTCCAGGCTTAGCCCTGGGTACCATGCGCGGACGAACTCCAACGCATGCCCGGCTCCGAGACGGGCTGCCGACGCCTTCCAAGCCTCGAAGCGGCCGACTGCAACTTCTAGCCAGTCGGCGGTCCGACTTGGGGTGCGGGGAATCATCTGGCCGGGCCAGAGCGCGGCCAGCACCTGCGCCCCGGCACGTTGGAGCCGGCGGAGCATCCGATGGGCTGGCTGCAGTCGCGCTTGGACTGCAATGAGCTACTCCGACAGTGTTCGATTTGCATCCGGCACAATGACAACTCCAGCCTGACGGCGCGCCTCGCGATGGGCCTCGATGGCTTGGGTGGCGAGGACGGATTGGCCGGGAAAGTAATCTGCGCAAAGTAACAAGCACAAGTCAGAATAAAACCACAGGCGGCCGGCAGATGGAGGAAGGGCAAGAAAAGCGGCTTACCATCGATCAGATCTTCGATTCGGCCGAAACCTTCCTCCAGTGCCTGGCGCGTCTCGGCCCAGCTCACCGCCTTGATCTCGAACTCCGCCTTCAGGGCAGCCTCGCTGTCCTGCGCCTTCTGCAGGGCCGCCTTATGGCTCTCTTCCTGGTCGGCCAGTTTCTTGACCAGGCGGTCGCGCTCCTAAACCAAGTCGGCATACTCGGCGTCCCTGGCACGAAGAGCGGTCTGCACCTCACCGAGCTCCCTCCGCAAGTCGGCATTGGCCCCTACATGAGCAAGAGACAAAGAGAAAAAGTCAATAAGGGAAAGGTCATGAAGAAAGATCCGACCTAACTGCGCTACAGTCGGCCCGGATCTCGGGGACTACACCCAGTGGGTGCGCTGTCGCGCCCCCACGAGAGACAGATAAGAGCAATATACTTACGTCAGCTACTGGCCAGGTCTTCGGTCTTCCGGCTCAGCTCCCGAGCCTGGGAGTTGAAGGCGGCAGCATGAGAGTGGTGATAATCCTAAAGATCAGACAGAAAACAGAGTTAAGATAGTCGTCGAGAAAGATCCGACCCGACTGCGCTGCAGTCGGCCCGGATCTCGGGGACTACACCCAGTGGGTGCGCTAGCGCGCCCCCACGGAAAAAATCAGAGGACCAGAGCAGTCGATAAGTAAAAAACTTACCCGGATTGCAGACTGCGTCGACAAGAACTCCTGAGTAAATTGCTGCAGGAGGGCGGCCTGAGCCTGCAGCCGGCTCCGAACCCCTTGGGCCGCCATGTTCAGCTCGCCACTTCCTCCGCTGGGAGTCCACCCGGACGTGGCGGAACTGGCCGCCTCCAAGGTTTCTGCCGACTGGTTGGCACCCGCGGCTTGGCGCGTGTCCGGCGGGGCCACGCTCCCACCGGCGCGCTGGCTCGCCGCCAGCTGAATTTCAAGACCGGCTCCGGCCTCGGGTGCACCCCAGGCCGGCTCCTCCGGCACCGCCGACGACTGGCCGCCTTCGCCCGCTCCGGCTGGCGCTACCGGCGGCGTCCTCTCCGCGAAGACCTCGAAGAGCTCATCCCTCTGCACCGGCGGCTGATCGGGGGTGATCTCCTCCGCCGTGGGCAGTGGGATGTCCGGGTCTACGGTGCGGAGGGGGATGGCAAGCAGCGGAGGCCGGCTACGCATGCCCTCCGCCTCCGTCTCCGCGGTCGCCCGTTCCAATGGAGTCTCGGCTGCCGCATGCGCTCGCTCCATCGCCGCCCGGGCGGCCTCCCGCTCCGCCGCCTCCCTCTCTTCTCGCGCCTCGCGGGCGTTCCGCTCCGTGGCTTCCGCAAGATCAGCGCGGGGGTCCACGCGGCGGGGCCCTGAAGATCCACCACCCGGCCCAACCACAGAGCCGCCTGGGCCTCGCTCAAGGGAAAGCGGCGCCCTGCTCAGAAATCGGAGAAGGGTTAGAACAAAAGAAGACAACAAAAAACAAGCACGCAAGCGGCCAAAGGGCTTACGATGAAACCGCTGGAGGTTGCTTCACCGCCTTCCGGAAATGGGCCGCCTTCGCCGCCGCTTTGTCTCGCTTCGTTGCCGCGGCGGAGGCCCTCGTTTTCTTCGGCCGGCTGCCGAAGAGAGGAAGTGCGGCCCGGCGCTTCGACATTCCACCACCGGCAGCCGGCGCGGCGGACGAGCCCGCGCTGTGGCGATCGGTTGCCGGCTGGTGGCGCGGGATTTCTTCGACGTCGGCGTCGTCCGGCCAGTCGTCAAAACTGGCCGAGAGCCCCGTGCCTTTGGGCTTGGCGACGTCCCCCATGGCGGCGTCCTCCATGGCGGCCGCCCCCAAATCCGGGTCATCAATATTGTCTACCGTACGGTCCGGGGCATACCGGCGTTCGACTCCTGCCGCCCCGGCTGGCGGCGGAAGAAGAGGGTTCTGATAAAAAGAAACCGCCTGGTCAGAAGCCGGCCGGCATAAAGCCGGCTGATGACAGAAAGAAGGTAGAAAGAAGGACTTACCACGGGCGGTGGATGGGCGCGGGAGTACGGCGCCTTGCCGTATTGCCAGTCATCGGCGAGCTTGAGGTTGGCGATGTAGTTCACCATGAGCGCTACCTCGTCATGGGGCATGTCCCATGTGCTTAGCCAGCAAGGGTCGAAGCGGCCGCTCATCTGGCATAGCATGTGGGGCCGGCTCTGAAGGGGAAGGATCCAGCGCTCGACAAAGGCGGCCACCAAGTCGGCCCCGCGCAGGCCTTCCGACTGGATCATTACCCGAAGCCGGGCGATGGCGGCATTCCCAGCCGGAGATAAGGACTTGGATCTGAAGCCCCAAGACGGCTGCCTCCCAGCCGGCGGGCCGGCTACGTAAGCCAGCAGATTAACGTAGTCTCCTTGCGAGGCGATGTTCTTGACGTAGAAGTATGATTTTTGCCAGAGCTTCACCGATTGGATTAAAGACATGTGCGGGAAGGGGTTGTTCTCGCCTGACCTCTTCATCGCGATGAAGGCCCCGCAGGGGGGCGGGCACGCCGGCGATGACGGTGCCGAGCTTGTTCTGGAAGAGCTCCGCCCAAAGCTCTAGCGTGGGCAGCACTCCCAAGAAGCCTTCGCAGAGGGAGACGAAGGCCGACAGCAGCATCACCGCGTTGGGCGTGAGGTGATGCAGCTGGAGACGGTAGAAGTCGAGGAAGGAACGCATGAACCCACTCGCCGGGAAGCCGAAGCCGCGCAGGAAATGCGTGCGGAAGTCGACGCGCTCGCCTTCCTCCGGCGCCGGCGAGATTTCCGCCTCCGGCGCCAGACGAGCCTGCACGAGGTTGGCGGCGGGCAGGCGCCGGGTCTGGCGAAGAAACTCTATGTGATCTTCATGGATGTTGGAGCCGTCCCACGAGCTCGACAGCGCCATGGACATGGCGGCGTGGGCAGGCTGCGACGGGAGGTTGCGCTGGGCGCGGAGGAAGAAGAAAGGAAAGGAGAACAAGGAGGGACGGGGAGGGACGGGGAGCGGGGGAGCGAGAAAGCCTTTGTCTCTCCCCCTCCCCCTCCTACTTGTAGGCTCGTGCGCCGGAGCCAAGGAGGCGCGGCGTGGGGGATCGTGGGGATCGATCGTGCCCACTTCCCCCACGCCCCGCGTTTATTGCGCACTAAAGACCCGAAGAAACGGCCGCGGGGAGGCGAGCAGTCCCCTCGGGCCACAGAAGATCTGCGCCCAGGCCGAGGCCGAGGAGTGGCGGGCCCGGGCCTGCGGCGGTGTCCCATCGCGCGCGTGCGACGGCAGGACTTCTCCGCCATGTGGCCCGTTGTGGGGCCCGCAGGCCGCCCGCGGGTCAACCATGGTCATAATGATAAACAAATAAGTTCTCCGAAGTCGGCCTACTACGGCAAGGTCGGCTCCTCAGGGTATGAAGCTGGCCAAGCTTCTCGTCCCTCTGTCCGCCGCGAAGCTCGCCCAGCTTCGGGGACTACTGTCGGAGTAAATAGCCATGGGTAGCCTAGCCGGCTTGCCCTGGCCCATCAGAAAAAATTATGAGCCCGTCCGGCTCTCAAGAAGACTCAAGACCTGGGGCCGCCTCCCCCCTTTGCCGGCTATCTTCTAGGCCGGCTTCGGGGGCGGCCCGCCCTTTACCCTCCTGAAGAAAGTTGTGGGAGGGCCGACTACGAGAAGCCGGCTGCAACAAGGCCGACTCCAAGAGGCCGGCTCCCATAAAGCGGTCAAGGCCGTACCCGCAGAGTACGCGTCCACCCCGCGATGATGAAGCAGGGCGTGGCTACAGTGGAGTCTGCCACCCCCAAAACCCGGAGCACGCCTGGTACAGTGCACCGTACGGGTGGCCACGACCCGTCCGGCGCGGCACTGTTGCCACGGCGGCCCCGACGCCGTCCACGATGGGCCACCAGCATGGCCCCGAGGCGGTGGGCCCCTTCGGGCAGAGAGATACCGAAGGCGGCCGCACCTCCTCCCAAGTCGGCCTGATGAGGAGCCGGCCCCCCGTAGCCGGCTCGCCATCATCCTCGAAGGAGACGCCCATTAAAGAGACAAGATACGGCGGGGCTACAGTAATCGCCCGCCAGGGCGGCGGTACTGTAGCCATGCTTACCCCGACCAAGCCCACATCAACAGCACGGAGCAACAATAACCAGCCACCGACCAGGCCCTGGCCAGTGGGGCCTGCCTGTCGACCAAGGAGCCGGCAGCCGGCGGGACCCACCAGTCGGCGGGCCCCAGCAACCGGCGCGGAAGCCGGCGAGCACAGTCACAGACAGCTGGGCCTCGCGCCCAGCTGGATTACCTTTGTACCCCCGGGGGGTAGGCCTATATAAACCCCCCGGTGCACCCATGCAAGGGGTGATTCTCAAGTTAGACCTAGACACCATACAAGGAGAGGAAGGACGCTAGCTGAGCCCTTCTTCCTCCTTCCACCCAAACCAGCTCGAGGAGCATTGTGTAGCTTCTTGTTCATTTAGTAACCATGCGGAGACCCCGCAGAGCAGCAGTAGGGGTGTTATCTCCCCGGAGAGCCCTGAAGCTGGGTAAGATTCGCCGGCGAGCATGTCTCCGCCTTATCCCGATTCCAGGCACCGGCGACGTCCTATTGGCTCCCACAATGATAAGCCACCCGTTGGCATATGTCGCACCTACCACCCGACACCTCTTCTGCCGCCGCTTCCTCCAGAGTAAACCCAAATTCGCCTGCCGCTGCGGCTGCCGCCGCCTCTTCCAACCTGGTGGCTATGTAGGCCAGCTCCGCCTCGGTGGTGTCGCGGATGAGGCCGTCCCTCTCGTCGGCGCGGATTGGCACTTCCACCAGGTCGTCGAAGAACTGCTGCACGACCTCGTCTGCGGGCTCTTGCCAAGTCGGCTCGATTCCGTGCGAGTCGCACAACGGCATCATCGCCCGGATGTGGTCAAGCGCAAAGTTGTTGCACAAAGGGACGACGCCCTGCGGCAGCCTGAAGACTTCAGGGTGATCCGAATCATATTTGAAGAGCTCCTGCAGCATGCTAGTGTGCTCGAGGATAGTGAAATTATAGTTGAGGCATGGGCGCAGCCTCATAATGTCTACCGCATTCTTGAACTCCCAGGCAGGCCTTCCCCGTTCCTGCAGAGGGGCAATGCGGCGGCGAAGAAAGTCTGCGCCGACAGCACCTACAGTGAGTCCGGCAAGCCTAAGGCGCTAGATCCTGGTGACGGCAATCCTCAGCTTGCTGTCTTCCGGGGCCAAGTCGCTCCAGTCATTGCCGCGCACCGCTGCTGCTTGGCGCCGGACGGTGAATGACTGCGGGCTCTCCTCGATGATCCAGCACCAATCTGCTCTCCACTCCTCCCACTTGCCGCGGAACTACCCCTCTAGATAAGATTCCTTCTTGCCAGCTCTGGAGATCCAGGCGATTCCACTGGACAGAGTCTCTCCTCTCTCTACTCGAGGGATAAAGAAATGGCGGAAGAGAGCTACACTAGGGTGGACTCCGACAAAGTTTTCGCAAAGATGTGCGAAAACTACCATGGTGAGGACGGCATTGGGGGTGAAGTCAAGGAGGTAGAAGCCATATGTGTTCATAATATCACAGAAGAACTCGGGAAAGGGCGGGCAGAGCCCGCAGTAGAAGAACACAGCAAAGAAAGGGTACCCGTCCGGAGCTTTCGTGTGGGCTTCAGCCGGGAGCACCCTGGTCCGCGGGTGAGCTCGCGTCTCCGCCGACCAGAACAGGTAATACCGCTCCCGCAATGCCTTCGCGCCGAGCTTGGGAGGGAAGATGGCCCGCTCCTTCCGCATCGTCGCAAGCCGCTGCGCCTCGGTCGACTTCGCCGCTTTCCCCTTGTCGCCCTTCAGAGCCATGGCGAAGGTGGTGGAGGAGGCCGACGGTGGTGGTGGTGCAGGTGGCAATGGGGGGAGCAGGGCACTGTTCTCTTGTTGCTCTGAGAAGACGGGGAGCGGCGGAGGTTTCGAGATTGGAAGCAGCAACGGGCAGATAGCGCCGTACCCCTGTTTCCTCTGCTTATAAAGAGGGAGGAGAGGGGGGCGGACGTTTCGCCATCGCGAATAAACAGCTACCCACGATTCCACCCTCCACGCCTCCCTCCGTTTACGGGGAGGGGCGCGCCAACCGTCCCCTTTTACTGCAACGTGACGCATAAGCGCGGGGCGCAGCCCCGCGCACGCCGCCCATGTTACGCACGGCGCCGCGTTCGACGCGTGCAGTTTGGGGAGGGCGCGGTGGGTGCGGAGTCAGATATGGCGTGACCTAGTCCGCGCGTGCCCGTGCACTGTTTTGGGCCTGGCCCAACAGCACTCGGCACCGTGTATGGCCCAGGCCCGGGGGCTCCTGTCGGTGTACTAAAGTAGGGGTACCTTAGTATCCCGAACTTGTGCACGGGCAGTCGCAGCGACCCGCGGCAAGGCTTGCCGGGCGACCGCCAAGACCCTCCGTGGCTCCTTCGGAGCCATTCAAGAACAAAGTATTCAAGAGCAAAACAAGACCCCGGCAAGAGGAGCTTGCCGGGAAGGAAACAAGACCCCGGCAAGAGGAGCTTGCCAGGAAGGAGACGAGACCCCGGCAAGAGGAGCTTGCCGGGAAGACCAACCAAAGCATCTCAAGAAGCTCGCTGCGGCGCACCACGCGCCGCGACAAGGCCCGGTGAGCGACAAGCTCCCGGACGCGACAAGACTACATCCGCGGCAAGGTGCTTGCCGCGGCAAGCTACTACCCCGCAGCCCGCGCTCCAGCTCACCCACCAACGTGTCGCCCTGGGACCATTCCTGGCGTACGTGGCGGGAGGCTGTGCAGCCGGGGGCATGCGGTGGCAAGCAGGCGCTGACAAGTAGCCATCGTGGCAAACGGTGGCATTCCTAGCGGTCCCTCACTGGGCCGTCAAGGTGACACAGACGGGCATTTAATGCCCTTGTCCCCTGCCGTCAGAGTTAGGTAGGATGCGACGTGTAGGCGGTGGATCCAACTACCACCCCTTTTACATTTTTACCCTCACCTCTGTTGCCACGTGTCGGTGACCCCTTAGACATATAAAAGGGGGCCCATGCGCAACAGAGAGGGGGAGGACAGCCATTCTCACGCTCGGTCTCGCCAGCGGCTTGAGTGTACTGTAGCACTCGCCGCTCCCGAGCAAGAACTCAATACAACCACCAAAGCAGGAGTAGGGTTTTACGCATCCGTGCGGCCCGAACCTGGGTAAATCGATCATCTCGCTCGTGTGTTTCGCCTCGATCTGCTCTTTGTGCATCCACCGCCCCCTGCCGAACCAAAAGGGGCTCGGTCCGCCGATCCCCATAGGTGTGCGAGGGATCAGACACCCCCGACACATATGTTTCATGCTATGGTTAGGTTTACCTTAATACTTTTGTTGTATTTGCAGATGCTTGCAATAGAGTTTAATAATAAGTGGGATGCTTGTCCAAGTAAGGGCAGCACCCAAGCACCGGTCCACCCACATACCAAATTATCAAACTACCGAACGCGAATCATATGAACGTGATGAAAACTAGCTTGACAATATTCCCATGTGTCCTCGGGAGCGCTTTACATCATATAAGAGTTTGTCCAGGCTTTTCCTTTGCTACAAAAGGATTGGGCCACCTTGCTGAACTTTATTTACTTTTGTTACTTCTTTCTCGTTACAAATTATCCTATCACAAAACTATCTGTTACCCCTTATTTCAGTACTTGCAAAGAATACCTTGCTGGAAACCGCTTATCATTTCCTTCTGCTCCTCGTTGGGTTCGACACTCTTACTTATCGAAAGGACTATGATAGATCCCCTATACTTGTGGGTCATCACACCTCGGTGCACCAACGAAGGGGTTCTGTGTCCGCCACCGCGTTCAGACGCCGGATGGACTGCACCGTGATAACCCACAAGTATAGGGGATCACAACAGTTTTCGATAAGTAAGAGTGTCGAACCCAACAAGGATCTAAAGGTAGAACAAATATTCCCTCAAGTTCTATCAACCACCGATACAACTCTACGCATGCTTGACGTTCGCTTTACCTAGAACAAGTATGAAACTAGAAGTACTTTGTAGGTGTTTTTGGATAGGTTTGCAAGATAATAAAGAGCATGTAAATAAAAAGTAGGGGCTGTTTAGATAAAGACACTACTAAATTAGTTTTGGTAGAGAGCTTGTTGTTACGAGAAAGTTATTTATCCCTAGGCAATCGATAGCTAGACCGGTAATCATTATTGCAATTTTACATGAGGGAGAGGCATAAGCTAACATACTTTCTCTACTTGGATCATATGCATTTATGATTGGAACTCTAGCAAGCATCCGCAACTACTAAAGATCATTAAGATAAAACCCAACCATAGCATTAAGGAATCAAGTCCTCTTTATCCCATACGCAACAACCCCCTTACTCGGGTTTGTGTTTCAGTCCCTCACGCAACCCACTATAAGCGAATCATGAACGTATTGCAACACCCTACAGCGGGGATCCCTCACGCTTGCGTGATACGGAGAGCAACATAGGACAGCACCAATAGTAAAACATGCAACTCAAATCAATCTTGATCATCAAATAGCCCATAGGACAAAACAGATCTACTCAAACATCATAGGATAGCCATACATCATTGGGAAATAATATATAGCATTGAGCACCATGTTTAAGTAGAGATTACAGCGGGTAAGAGAGAGGTTACACCGCTTCATAGAGGGGGGAAGAGTTGATGATGATGGCGCTGAAGTTGTTGCTGAAGATTGCGGTGATGATGATGGCCCCCGGTGGCACTCCGGTGCCACCGGAAGCGAGGGGGAGTGAGCCCCCCTCCTTCTTCTTCATTGACCTCCTCCCTAGATGGGAGAAGGGTTTCCCCTCTGGTCCTTGGCCTCCATGGCATGGGAGGGGCGAGAGTCCCTCCGAGATTGGATCTGTCTCTCTGTCTCTCTCTATTTCTGCGTTCTCAGATTCTTCCCTTTCACCGTTTCTTATATTCCCGGAGATCCGTAACTCCGATTGGGATGAAATTTTAACACGATCTCTATCCGGATATTAGCTTTCTTGTGGCCAAAGAAGGGCATCAACCGCCTTACGAGGTGGCCACGAGGTTCAGGGGCGCGCCCCCTGCCTCGTGGGCCCCTCGAGCATTGTCTCGCGTGGATTTTTCTTCCCAAAAATCATATATATTCCAAAAAAAATCTCCGTCAGTTTTTATCCCGTTTGGACTCCATTTGATATGGATATTCTGGGAAACAAAAAACGTGCAACAAACAGGAACTGGCACTGGGCACTGTATCAATATGTTAGTCCCAAAAATAGTATAAAAAGTTGCCAAAAGTATATGAAAGTTGTAGAATATTGGCATGGAACAATCAAAAATTATAGATACGACGGAGACGTATCAGCATCCCCAAGCTTAATTCCTGCTCGTCCTCGTGTAGGTAAATGATAAAAAAGATAATTTTTGCTGTGGAATGCTACCTAGTATAATTCTGATCACATATCTAATCATGGCATGAATATTAAGATACGAGTGATTCAAAGCAATAGTCTATCATTTGACATAAAAACAATAATACTTCAAGCCTACTAATAAAGCAATCATGTCTTTTCAAAATAACATGGCCAAAGAAAGTTATCCCTACAAAATCATATAGTCTGGCTATGCTCCATCTTCTTCACACAAAATATTCACATCATGCACAACCCAGATGACAAGCCAAGCAATTTTTTCATACTTTTGACGTTCTCAAACCTTTTCAACTTTCACGCAATACATGAGCATGAGCCATGGACATAGCACTATAGGTGGAATAGAATGGTGGTTGTGGAGAAGACAAAAAGGAGAAGATAGACTCACATCAACTAGGCGTATCAACGGGCTATGGAGATGCCCATCAATAGATATCAATGTGAGTGAGTAGGGATTGCCATGCAACGGATGCACTAGAGCTATAAGTATATGGAAGCTCAAACTGAAACTAAGTGGGTGTGCATCCAACTTGCTTGCTCATGAAGACCTCGGGCGTTTGAGGAAGCCCATCATCGGAATATACAAGCCAAGTTCTATAATGAAAATTCCCACTAGTATATGAAAGTGATAACTCAAGAGACTCTCTATATGAAGAACATGGTGCTACTTTGAAGCACAAGTGTGGCAAAAGAATAGTAACATTGCCCCTTCTCTCTTTTTCTCTCATTTTTTTATTTTTTGGGCCTTCTTTTTTTTGGCATTTCTCTTTTTTTCTTTTTTTTCTTTTTTTCGTCCGGAGTCTCATCCCGACTTGTGGGGGAATCATAGTCTCCATCATCCTTTCCTCACCGGGGCAAAGCTCTAATAATGATGATCATCACACTTTTATTTACTTACAACTCGATATTACAACTCAATACTAGAACAAAGATATGACTCTATATGAATGCCTTCGGTGGTGTACCGGGATGTGCAATGATCTAGCATAGCAATGGCATCAAAAAAACGGACAAGCCATGAAAACATCATGCTAGCTATCTTACGATCATGCAAAGCAATATGACAATGAATGCTCAAGTCATGTATATGATGATGATGGAAGTTGCATGGCAATATATCTCGGAATGGCTATGGAAATGCCATGATAGGTAGGTATGGCGGCTGTTTTGAGGAAGGTATATGGTGGGTTTATGGTACCGGCGAAAGTTGTGCGGTACTAGAGAGGCTAGCAATGGTGGAAGGGTGAGAGTGCGTATAATCCATGGACTCAACATTAGTCATAAAGAACTCACATACTTATTGCAAAAATCTATAAGTCATCGAAACAAAGTACTACGCGCATGCTCCTAGGGGGATAGATTGGTAGGAAAAGACCATTGCTCGTCCCCGACTGCCACTCATAAGGAAGACAATCAATAAATAAATCATGCTCCGACTTCGTTACATAACGGTTCACCATACGTGCATGCTACAGGAATCACAAACTTCAACACAAGTATTTCTACAATCCACAACTACCCACTAGCATGACTCTAATATCACCATATTTATATCGCAAAACTATTGCAAAGAATCAAACATATCATATTCAGCGATCTACAAGTTTTATGTAGGATTTTATGACTAACCATGTGAATGACCAATTCCTGTCATCTCTCTAAATAGATATAAGTGAAGCAAGAGAGTTTAATTCTTTCTACAAAAGATATGCCCATGCTCTAACAAATATATGTGAAGCAAAAGAGCATTCTACAAATGGCGGTTTTCTATGTAAAGAGAAACAGGCAATCCAAACTTCAAATGATATAAGTGAAGCACATGAAGCATTCTATAAAGCCACACTCAAAAGATATAAGTGAAGTGCATAGAGCATTCTATAAATCAACCAAGGACTATCTCATACCAGCATGGTGCATAAAATAAAAATGAAAACTAAATGCAAAAGACGCTCCAAGATTGCACATATCGTATGAACGAAACGAATCCGAAAACATACCGATACTTGTTGAAGAAAGAGGGGATGCCTTCAGGGGCATCCCTAAGCTTAGACGCTTGAGTCTCCTTGAATATTTACTTGGGATGCCTCGGGCATCCCCAAGATTGATCTCTTGCCTCTCTTCCTTCTTCTCACATCGAGACCTTCTCGACCATCGAACACTCCATCCACACAAAACTTCAACTAAAAACTCGGTAAGATCCGTTAGTATAATAAAGCAAATCACTACTCTAAGTACTGTTGAAAACCAATTCATATTTTGTTTTTGCATTGTGTCTACTGTAATATAATTTTTTCATGGCTTAATCCACTAATATAAATTGATAGTTTCATCAAAACGAGCAAACTATGCATCAAAAACAGAATCTATCTAAAACAAAACAGTCTGTAATAATCTGAATATTCACCATACTTATGATACTTGAAAAAATCTGCCAAAATTAGTAAAAATAAACAATTTGTATAGAAAGACAGTGCAAAAAGAATAAGAACCATTTGACGTTCCAGCTAAAAATGTAAAATAGCGCACTACAACCAAATTTTCTGTCCTGCACCGTACAAACCATCAAGCAAATGTAAACATCCTAAAGGCAAACCTTGACATTATTTTTATAATACAATGGAATTGTACAAGGGGGTAATTATTTTTATTGAAAAGTTTGTGTAATCAAGATTCACAAAGTTGTCGTGAGCATGAACAAAGTTCAAGGAGCTCTCCCACTACAATAATGCTTGTCTCTCTCACTTTCACTTTCCTTTTTTTTTTAAGTTTTGGGTTCCCCTCTTTATTTTTGTTGTTTTTAAACTATATGAAAGCACTCAATAGAAAGAAATGACTCTCTAAAACTTCCGGGTTGTCTTCCTGGCAGCGCTTTCTTTAAAGCCATTAAGCTAGGCATATATTGCTCAAGTAGTGAATCCACCCGGATCCCAAGGTATATCAAAGCCAATTTTAATTAACAATGATTTATAATTTAGTAGTGAGCACAAAGTAACATATATCATGCAACAAGGAAGTCTAACTCCCTTCCTATGCATCGGCATGTCATAAAAGAACAATTCATGCACACATAGTAAAGGCCAATGCATAGTATAAACAGGTTCTTGCAATTTTATCATGTGGGAAGCATAGAGACACTGGTAGAAAAAGGGCCTGTTGTCCCGGTTCGTAAGGGCCTTTTGTCCCAGTTCCTGAACCGGGACTAAAGGGTCGGTACTAATGCCCTGTCCCTTTAGTCCCTGTTCAATCCAGAACCGGGACAGATGGGCCTCCATGTGGCCTGTGCGCGGAGCCCAGGCAGGAGGGCCTTTGGTCCCGGTTGGTGGCACCAACCGGGACCAATAGGCATCCACGCGTCAGCATTTCTATGGCTGGGGGTTTTTTTTTGAAAGGGGGAGGGGTTTTGGGGGTTTTGGGGGGTTAATTTAGGTGTTTCATATATTGTGTTAGCTAGCTATAATTAATGGGTTTTTATCAGTTATGCCACCGGTTGTGTCCCACTACTCAGTTTTGCCACTAGAAATTTCAACTGCTCAAAAATGCCATCGCTTCATTAGAAACATGCTCAAAAATGCCACTAAACATCATTATTGTGATCTCAAATCTCTTTTTTCATGTTATAATGACATAAATACCTATGAACCAACATGCCAGCTCTCCCTCTATCTCACTACAATAAAGTATGGGGCCCACTTGATCCCAACAGCGTCCTTATTTTCCTGTAAAATTATTTGCTTGGTTACTCCTGACAAGTGGGGTCACACATATCATTGTGAGATAGAGAGAACTAACATGTGGTTCTAGGCTTATTTTTGTCATAGAACATGGTCAACGGGTTTGACATAAAAATAACAATGTCTAATGGCATTTTTGAGGAAACATCTAACAGAACGATGGCATTTTTGAGATATCTAATGGCATTTTTGAGCAAGCATCTCACGGATAGATGGCATTTTTGAGCAGTTGTAACTTCTAATGGCAAAACTGAGTAGTGGGACACAACTAGTGGCATAAATGATAAAAACCCATAATTAATAGAGAGAAGTGTCCTCTCTTATGTCCGTGCTTGGTCGACGCTACGTACTATACATACGTATAGAGAGGACTAGACACGCTAGCTAGCTAGTAAGCAAACGAAGGAAACAGAAGATCGTCATGAACATATATGCATACAGAGAGAAGTGATATCGACCACCTCTCCTTCTCCAAGAGATTGGTCGAACAACAAGTTCTCGTATATCTATCCGACACTATCGGCTACATATATACAATAATTATCTCTTACAAATATAATCATACGGACTCATGGTCCACATAGTATTCTCCGTCTTCAGCGATTACATGGTCAAGAAAGAATGCCGCCAATTCCTCTTGAATTGCTCGAATGCGAGCTAGTGCTAGGAGTTCATCCCGCTTCCGAAACATCTAATTTGAAGAAGGGGGTCAATACATATATATATATGAATGAATGAAACTCAACACAAATGATGGTAATAAAATAAAATTGTGAATGTTGTTATTTACGTACTTCATATTGTTCGTCAGTGTAGCCCCGCTCACAGGTCGTGTGGCGGATGGACTCGCAAACGTAGTATCCATAGAAATCATTCCCTTATTCCTGCCACAACCACTTTACAAGAAATAGAGGTCAATCAAACTGATAAGCGAGAATGCCAAATGGTATTGATGAAACTAGCGCTTGAATCAATAGGAGATGCGCGGAACATGCTACTATAGTACTTACTTTCGGGTGTCTAAATTGCAGCTTCTTCGGGAGTCCTAGAGCTTTTTTGGTGAATTTTTTCCAAACCCTACCAGACAAAGAAAACAACTACTTGATATATCAGGAAATGAACAAAGTTACTGATATGGTGGATAATGATCGATTTAACTTACTTCTCGAGCATTTGAGTCATGTCTGCATAGTCCTGGGGATCTTTTCGTCTTGAGTCTAAGACGGTTACTAGTCCCTGCTCAAGCTTAATCTCTAGGAGAATATAGTGGAAACTGCACACGCATACATAACTCATCAATTACATTACTATAACCTTGACTAATATATAAGGGAAACTGAATACGCACAAGACAGTAACACTCACTTGAAGTTGTAAGGAAAGAGTATTATATCTTTGTTTTCATTTATTACCAACGATCGTAGCAAGTTGGCCTCGGTATCTGCGGCATGAAATTTAACCTCAGTTGCATCTATGAGATATGTGTTAATGAACCCAATATCACCGACTTGTCTTTTCTTCAATTCGGCGATCTTCAATCTGCATAATATAGTGAGGATGATTATAAATACATGCAATGAAAGAGCTGAGCTATATAGAGAGACTTAATGACAGAAGTAGTACTACTTACAGACAGTAGCAGGTGACTGTTTCTTTATCGAGGGCCAATTGATTGAAAAACTGAAAGAACTCAAATGGAACAGGCAACGGTTCAATTCCAACGAGGTCATGCTCCTTTTTAACTCTCACATACAAAGTACTCCTCCCCCCAGACTCTCTGCAGATTTTCAAGTACCAATCATGCAATCTTCGCATCATCCTTGATAGAGATCTTTCATCTTTGACGAGAGGCTTCCCGTACTCGTATCTTTGTATCTGCACCTCCATGAAATCATAATGTACATCGTCGGGCAGGTAATCGCCAAGATTGCTATAACCGGGCACCATCGTCGGATCATTAGCGATGATGTCGCTAGGCACCTTGAGCGGGGGGCACGATTGCTTCTCTTGTTCGCCGAGCTAGGCAATTTGTTTCCCAGCTCGTCATTCTTTCAGCCTTTGATCACTGACAGTACTTCCTGACCGCTCCGCTTCGGCAAATTCCTTTCCACTAATGCGCTCATAGTTTCCTTTCGGCGGAGACTTGGGTGGTTTTGTCAGGGAAGCCAGAGTGCGCTTTGCTTTCACCGGATCTACCTTCTCCTCTAGAGGTGGATGTTTCTTTGCTTTCACCCCTTCAAAGAAGTTCCTCACTTCTTCTCGCGCGATCTCGGCGTTCTCCTCCGGGGTCCTCTCGTATGGTAACTTCTCTGGAGTCTTCAGAGAAGGACCGAATCTGTATGTCCTCCCGCCTCTAGCTGTACTGCTAGACACCGGCAGAGCAGACAGAGCGGTTGTCTTCTTTACTTGCTTACGAGGCGGAGGAGAAGGACTACGATGCGCCGGAGCAGCCAGAGCGGCGGCAGGTCTCTTCCACCCTTGCTGACGAGGCGGAGAAGGAGGAGGCTGGCTGCTCGGGCGCGCCGGCACAGGTGGAGGAGGCGGAGTGCCGCCATGCGCTGGAGAAGGAGCCAGCCGAGTGCCCTGATCGTCACTCGCCGGAGGAGGCGGTGGAGAGGCGGAGTGCCCTAACTCGCCGGAGGAGGAGGCGGAATGCCCTGACTTGCCGGAGGAGGAGGAGGAGGCGGAGGCGTCGAGTTCAGAAGGTTGATGAGCTCCTTCCGCCATAGGCATGGAGTCTTCACAGTAGAACCCAGCCTAGTCTCCCCTTCACCGGTAGGGTGGTCAAGCTGGAGGTCCTCAAATCCCTCCGTTATTTCATCCACCATCACCCTAGCATATCCTTCTGGAATCGGCCGGCAGTGAAAAGTTGCGCTGGGTTCAGTAGGATAAACAGAGCCAACAGCCACCTTGACCATCAAATTCATCCATTGCGTCATAAGGTGGCAATTTTGAGACTCCGTGATAGCATCCACGGGATAGCTGGCAGGAGCCGTCAAGGCATGCTCCGGCTGAAGCAGCTCGGTGGAAGCCACGCTGCTTCTCCGCTGAGATGGCGGGGTAGCTTCGGGGGAAGCTTCAGCAGTTCGTTTGCTGCGATTTGCTTCTCGTTCCTCTATCGCTTGTACCCTTGCTTGCAGCGCCTGCATTTGGGTCTGCTGCACTTTTTTCCTCCTCTCCTGGCATTTGTAACTGCCTGCATCCGGAAACCCAACCTTCCACGGAATGGAGCCTGGCGTGCCTCGTGTCCGTCCAGGGTGCTCAGGATTCCTGAGGGCCATTGTGAGCTCGTCGTTCTCTCTGTCTGGAAAGTATGTCCCTTGCTGTGCTGCTTCGATATACTGCTGAAGCTTCTTGACTGGTATTTCCATTTGATCGTTCGTCCAAATGCACTTCCCTGATACAGGGTCGAAGGTTCCGCCAGCCCCGAAGAACCAAGTCCGGCAACGGTCTGGCCAGTTAATTGTCTCTGGTTCGATTCCTTTATCAACCAGATCATTCTCAGTCTTGGCCCACTTAGGCCGGGCTACGAGGTAGCCACCTCACCCCGTGTGATGGTGATGCTTCTTCTTCGCATCATTTTGCTTGTTTGTCGCCGACATCTTCTTACTCTTTTCCAATGTCTTGTGGGCCACAAATGCGGGCCAGTGATCTCTGATCTTCTCATACCTGCCCTTGAATTCTGGTGTCTCTTTATTTTCGACAAACTTACTCAGCTCCTTCTTCCACCTCCTGAATAGTTCTGCCATCCTCTTAAGGGCAAAAGACTTGATTAATTGCTCTTTAACTGGCTTCTCCGGATCAACCTCTGGCGGTAGGGTGAAATTTGACTTCAGCTCAGTCCAAAGATCATTTTTCTGCATATCATTGACATAAGACACCTCAGGGTCTTCTGTAGCCGGCTTTAACCATTGCTGGATGCTGATCGGGATCTTGTCCCTAACCAAAACCCCGCACTGAGCAACAAATGCGCTCTTTGTCTGGAGGGGTTCAATTGGTTGGCCGTCGGGCGCGATTGCTATGATCTCAAAATTTTCATCCGAGCTCAACTTTTTCTTCGGGCCTCGTCTCTTTACCGAAGTTGTGCTCGATCCGGAGGGCTAGAAAAAAGAACAAAGACTTAATTAATATGTGTACATACCAAAACAATGAATGCATCAATTAGCTAGTCAGCAGAAGCTTAACTAATATATATACCTGGCCGGACTCGGTTCGGTCACCGGAGACGTCATCACGGTCTCCTTTCTTGCACCGGCATTGGGTCACCGGAGCCGTCCTCTCGGTCTCCTTCTTGCACCGGCATTAGGTCACCGGAGCCATCATAATCATAGCCAGCTGCTTCCAGACCATCGATGTCGTTGAGAAACAATGAGCAGACGGCATCACTTCCTCGTGCGATTATGTCCCCCAACAACTCTTCTTGTACTTCGTCTCGGGCGGTGTCCATAGTTTCTACAAATATTGACAATGTGGCAATTATTATTCAAACATGACAGATGGATATATTAGTGGCAAATGTAGAACTAATATTAATTAGTGGCCTCGACGCTGCTTCTCTAGGGTTTGGGGTGGCCTCGACGCTACTTCTCTAGGGTTTGGGATGGCCTCGACAACGCTTCAAGGATAAAAAGAAGAGGAAGAAGAAGAAAAACAGAGGAGAGTTCCTCTTTTTTTCTTCTTCTTCCTCTTTTTTTATCAAGAACGAGGGTCGTCGAGGGTCACCGAGCGGTAGAGGAAACCCTAAATAGCAAGTATCGTGTGTGTGAGATACATGTGGCCGTCGGTGTCGGACACTACATCCACGTCCCACAAGTGACGCGGGCTTCGACGCCCACGTCACTTGTGGGACGTGGATGTAGTGTCCGACACCGACGGCCACATGTATCTCACATCGACGATACTTGCTATTTAGGGTTTCCTCTACCACTCGGCGACCCTGACCCTCGACGACCCTCGTTCCCGATAAAATAAAGAGGAAGAAGAAGAAGAAAAAAAGAGGAGAAGATCTTTCTTCTCCTCTTTTTTTCTTCTTCTTCCTCTTTTTTATCGGAAACGAGAGTCGTCGAGGGTCGCCGAACGGTAGAGGAAACCCTAAATAGCAAGTATCGTGGGTGTGAGATACATGTGGCCATCGGTGTCAGACACTACATCCACGTCCCACAAGTGACGTGGGCGTCGAAGCCCGCGTCACTTGTGGGTCGTGGATGTACTGTCCGACACCGACGGCCACATGTATCTCACACCGACGATACTTTCTATTTAGGGTTTCCTCTACCGCTCGGCGACCCTCGACGACCCTCGACGACCCTCGTTCCCGATAAAAAAAGAGGAAGAAGAAGAAAAAAAGAGGAGAAGAACTCCTCTATTCTTTCTTCTCCTCTTTTTTTTATTCTTCCTCTTCTTTTTTTATCCTCTTCTTCCTCTCATGTTCGATGACCCTCGACCCCTCGGCGACCCTAGACCCCCTCTCGACCCCCTCATGTCAAAGTTATCGGGTAGGGGGTATATCGACAACGACATACCCGATACATACATACATACATATCACATGCATCCATACATATATGAACAAAATTAATATCTACTAATTAACAACCTAAATAAAAAACTAATACATATAGGAAGAAGAAGAAAAAAGAAGAGAAGAAAGAATAGAGGAGAAGACTTCCTCTTCTTCCTCTCCTCTTCTTCTCCCTCTTCTTCCCCTTCTTCCTCGCCTCTCTCATGAATGTCCGACGTTCTCGACCCACCCCCTAAACTAGTTCTCAACCCTTGACCCCCTAAACTAGTTCTCGACCCCCCTCATGTCGAAGTTATCAGGGAGGGGGTATATCGACCCCCCCTCATGTCGAAGTTATCGGGGAGGGTTATATCGACCCCCCCCTCCTGTCGAAGTTAACGGGGAGGGGGTATATCGATAATGACATACATACATGGAAAAAATGCTATCCATCTATACATACATAGCCACATACATATATACATGGAAATAATGCTATGAAAAAAATTATGAACAAAAAAAATATTATCGGGGAGAGGGTATATCGACCCCCCCTCGTGTTGAAGTTATCGAGAGGGGGTATATCGACCCCCCCCCCCCAATGCCCCCTTTAGTCCCGGTTGGTGCCACCAACCGGGACCAAAGGCCTTGTGCTGCTGCAGCGTCGAAAGTTTAGTCCCACCTCGCTAGTTGAGAGGGGTGCGCAGTGGTTTATAAGCCCCACTGCCGCACCCCTCTCGAGCTTCTCTCCATTGCAGGCTTACAGGCCTAATTGTCACTGCTATGCCTGTGGGCCTACTGGGCCTCCTGCAGGCCTGAATCCTGGCCCTTGGATGGGTTTCTAGTCGTATTTAGGCCGTGGGGGCCCAGTAGGTGGCACTTTTTTTGTTTTTTTGTTGCTTTATTTATTTTATTTTCTTTTGTTTTTTGCTTTATTTTTTAATTCTTTATGCTTTTAGTATTAGAAAAATTATAAACTTTTTGTTAATGCCATTAGTTTTCAAATTTGAAAACACTTTTTTTGTTTTCTTTGTTGCTTTATTTATTTTATTTTGTTTCTACTTACAACAAAATACTTATTGTTGCGATTTTTTTCCAGTTTTTTTGTTTTGTTTTCTGCATTATTTATTTTCTTTTGTTTTTTGCTTTATTTTTTTATTCTTTTTGCTTTTAGTTTTAGAAAAATTATAAACTTGATGTTAGTGCCATTAGTTTATAAATTTGAAAACACTTGTTTAGTTTTTTTGTTTTCTTTGTTGCTTTATTTATTTTATTTTGTGATTAACTTTACTATAAAAATAGTTTTTTTCTTGTTTTTTGATTTTTTTTGCATTATTTATTTTCTTTTGTTTTTTGCTTTAATTTTTTATTCTGTTTGCTTTTAGGTTAGCAAAATTATAAACTTTCTGTTAGTGCCATTAGTTTTCAAATTTGAATTCTTTGAAATTTATGTGAATCACAAGTTTGTGATTAACTTACTAAAAATGAGAATAGATGCGCTTATAGAGAAAATTCAACCTAAATTCATAGTAAATTTCTATGAATTTCAGAGAAATTCACTCTGAATTTAGGTTAAACTTTCTCTATTAGGGCATCTATTTTCACTTTGAGAGGAGCTCAACAAGGCAGAGAGAGAAGGGCTTATAAACAGGTGTGAGCCCCCTTCGGTTGGCGAGGTGGGACTAAACTCTGCCCGCAACGAGGACCAACCCTTTAGTCCCGGTTTGTGGCACAAACCGGGTCTAATGGTCATGGGCCAGGGGCGAGGAGCAAAATTATAAACTTTTTGTTAGTGCCATTAATTTTAGAAAAATTATAAACTTTCTGTTAGTGACATTAGTTTTCAAATTTGAATAGTTAAAATTTGAATTCTTTGAAATTTGTTTCAATCACAAGTTTGTGATTAACTTTACTTTTACCAGTTTTTTTTTGTTTTTTGCATTATTTATTTTCTTTTGTTTTTTGCATTTTTTTAATTCTTTTTGCTTTTAGGTCAGCAAAATTATAAACTTTTTGTTAGTGCCATTAGTTTTAGAAGAATTATAAACTTTCTGTTAGTGCCATTAGTTTTCATATTTGAATAGTTAAAATTTGGATTCTTTGAAATTTGTGTGAATCACAAGTTTGTGATTAACTTTACTATAAAAATAGTTTTTTTCCTGTTTTTTGTTTTGTTTTTTGCATTATTTATTTTCTTTTGTTTTTTGCTTTATTTTTTAATTCTTTTTGCTTTTAGGTCAGAAAAATTATAAACTTTCCGTTAGTGCCATCAGTTTTAGAAAAAATTATAAACTTTCTGTTAGTGCCATTAGTTTTCAAATTTGAATAGTTAAATTTGAATAATGGTATTACGAGGGCCGAACCATAAGACATTAAAGCATTTCAAATGAACGCTGAAGAAGTTGAAAGTTGGCATGGTATCATAATTTCACCCACATAGCATATGCATGTACAAAACGGACAATGGTAGCATACTCGTGTGTTACAAAGTTGGCATGGTATCATCATAATAGTTGCGGGAGAAAGTCTTCACTTTTTCTTCACTTGTGTCATTTGCTTATTGCGCCGTAACCACGGATAATCTTCATTGTTTATCAGGATGCTTGGGTCAGCCTTGACATTGAAGGGAGGAATTTCATGAAACTTTTCATAATCTTCAAACATGTCTGTCTTGCAGTCCACTCCCAGGATGTCCCTTTTTCCTGAAAGAACTATGTGGCGCTTTGGCTCATCGTATGATGTATTCGCTTCCTTATCTTTTCTTTTTCTCGGTTTGGTAGACATGTCCTTCACATAGATAACCTGTGCCACATCATTGGCTATGAAGAACGGTTTGTCAGTGTACCCAAGATTTTTCAGATCCACTGTTGTCATTCCGTACTGTGGGTCTACCTGTACCCCGCCGCCTGACAAATTGACCCATTTGCACTTAAACAAAGGGACCTTAAAATCAGGTCCGTAGTCAAGTTCCCATATGTCCACTATGTAACCATAATATGTGTCCTTTCCGCTCTCGGTTGCTGCATCAAAGCGGACACCGCTGTTTTGGTTGGTGCTCTTTTGATCTTGGGTGATCGTGTAAAATGTATTCCCATTTATCTTGTATCCTTTGTAAGTCAATACAGTCAAAGATGGTCCCCTGGACAACAAGTACAACTCATCACAAACAGTGTTGTCACCTCTGAGACGTGTTTCCAACCAACTGCTGAAAGTCCTGATGTGTTCACATGTAATCAAGTCGTCGCACTGCTCCGGGTGTTTGGAGCGCAGACTGTTCTTGTGTTCATCGACATACGGGGTCACCAAGGTAGAGTTCTGTGCAGACCAAGAATATTCGTCCCTGCATATCATTGAGTCACTTCCAAGAGTGCATTTTCCAGTCAGTCTCCCCTCATACCGCGATTTAGGGAGACCTATCTTCTTAACGCCAGGAATGAAGTCAACACAAAACCCGATAACATCCTCTGTTTGATGGCCCATGGAGATGCTTCCTTCTGGCCTAGTGCGGTTACGGACATATTTCTTTAGGACTCCCATGAACCTCTCAAAGGGGAACATATTGTGTAGAAATACAGGCCCCAGGATGACAATCTCGTCGACTAGATGAACTAGGACGTGCGTCGTGATATTGAAGAAGGATGGTGGGAACACCAGCTTGAAACTGACAAGACATTGCGCCACATCACTCCTTAGCCTTGGTACGATTTCTAGATCGATCACCTTCTGAGAGATTGCATTGAGGAATGCACATAGCTTCACAATGGCTAATCGGACATTTTCCGGTAGAAGCCCCCTCAATGCAACCGGAAGCAGTTGTGTCATAATCACATGGCAGTCATGAGACTTTAGGTTCTGAAACTTTTTCTCTGGCATATTTATTATTCCCTTTATATTCGACGAGAAGCCAGTCGTGACCTTCATACTGAGCAGGCATTCAAAGAAGATTTCTTTCTCTTCTTTCGTAAGAGCGTAGCTGGCAGGACCTTTATACTGCTTCGGAGGCATGCCGTCTTTTTCGTGCAAACGTTGCAGGTCCTCCCGTGCCTCAGGTGTATCTTTTGTCTTCCATACACGCCCAAGAAGCCTAGCAGGTTCACGCAAAGGTTCTTCGTCACGTGCATCACGCCGATTGAAGAGCGAACCTCTAGGTCTTTCCAGTAGGGTAGGTCCCAAAATATAGATTTCTTCTTCCACATGGGTGCGTGTCCCTCAGCGTCATTCGGAACCGCTAGTCCACTGAGAACCTTTCCAAAGATTACGTGTAAATCATTGACCATAGCAAGTACGTGATCACCAGTACACATGGCGGGCTTCTTCCGGTGATCTGCCTCGCCTTTGAAATGATTGCCTTTCTTTCGACATTGATGGTTGGTCGGAAGAAATCGATGATGGCCCAGGTACACATTCTTCCTGCATTTGTCCAGGTATATACTTTCAGTGTCATCTAAACAGTGCATGCATGCGTGGTATCCTTTGTTTGTCTGTCCTGAAAGGTTACTGAGAGCGGGCCAATCGTTGATGGTCACGAACAGCAACGCCTTTAGGTTAAATTCCTCCTGTCTGTGCTCATCCCACGTACGTACACCATTTCCATTCCACAGCTGTAAAAGTTCTTCAACTAATGGCCTTAGGTACACATCAATGTCGTTGCCGGGTTGCTTAGGGCCTTGGATGAGAACTGGCATCATAATGAACTTACGCTTCATGCACATCCAAGGAGGAAGGTTATACATACATAGAGTCGCGGGCCAGGTGCTGTGATTGCTGCTCTGCTCCCCGAAAGGATTAATGCCATCCGCGCTTAAAGCAAACCATAGATTCCTTGGGTCGTTTGCAAACTCATCCCAGTACTTTCTCTCGATTTTTCTCCACTGCGACCCGTTAGCGGGTGCTCTCAACTTCCCATCTTTCTTTCGGTTCTCACTGTGCCATCGCATCAACTTGGCATGCTCTTCGTTTCTGAACAGACGTTTCAACCGTGGTATTATAGGAGCATACCACATCACCTTCGCAGGAACCCTCTTCCTAGGGGGCTCGCCGTCAACATCACCAGGGTCATCTCGTCTGATCTTATACCGCAATGCACCGCATACCGGGCATGCGTTCAGATCCTTGTATGCACTGTGGTAGAGGATGCAGTCATTAGGGCATGCATGTATCTTCTCCACCTCCAATCCTAGAGGGCATATGACCTTCTTTGCTGCGTATGTACTGTCGGGCAATTCATTATCCTTTGGAAGCTTCTTCTTCAATATTTTCAGTAGCTTCTCAAATCCTTTGTCAGCCACAGCATTCTCTGCCTTCCACTGCATCAATTCCAGTACGGTACCGAGCTTTGTGTTGCCATCTTCGCAATTGGGGTACAACCCTTTTTTGTGATCCTCTAACATGCGATCGAACTTCAGCTTCTCCTTTTGACTTTCGCATTGCGTCCTTGCATCGACAATGACCCGGCAGAGATCATCATCATCGGGCACATCGTCTAGTTCCTCTTGATCTTCAGTATCTTCACCCGTTGCAGCATCATTGGGCACATCGTCTGGTTCCTCTTGATCTTCACCAGCTCCCCCCATTGCAGCATCACCGTATTCAGGGGGCACATAGTTGTCATCGTACTCTTCTTCTTCGCCGTCTTCCATCATAATCCCTATTTCTCCGTGCCTCGTCCAAACATTATAGTGTGGCATGAAACCCTTGTAAAGCAGGTGGGAGTGAAGGATTTTCTGGTTAGAGTAAGACCTCGTATTCCCACATTTAGTGCATGGACAACACATAAAACCATTCTGCTTGTTTGCCTCAGCCGCATCGAGAAACTCATGCACGCCCTTAATGTACTCGCAGGTGTGTCTGTCACCGTACATCCATTGCCGGTTCATCTGCGTGCATTATATATAATTAAGTGTCCAAATTAATAGAAGTTCATCATCACATTAAAACCAAAGTGCATACATAGTTCTCATCTAACAACATATAGCTCTCCACAACATCTAATTAATTAAACCATACATTGAAACTATGTAAAACATTTCAATGCAAAAACAAATGCGATCATAATCGCAACCAAGGTAACAATTGATCCAACGGCATAATGATACCAAGCCTCGGTATGAATGGCATATTTTCTAATCTTTCTAATCGTCAAGCGCATTGCATCCATCTTGATCTTGTGATCATCGACGACATCCACAACATGCAACTCCAATATCATCTTCTCCTCCTCAATTTTTTTTATTTTTTCCTTCAACAAATTGTTTTCTTCTTCAACTAAATTTAACCTCTCGACAATAGGGTCGGTTGGCATTTCCAATTCACATACATCCTACATAAATAAAATCTATGTCACGTTGGTCGGCAAAATTTTCATAAACAATAAATGAACCAATAGTTATAAAGATAATATATATACCACATCCGAATCATAGACAGGACGAGGGCCGACGGGGGCGGATACCAAAACCATCGCACTATATAAGATGCAATAATAAAAGTAAGAAAATAATACAAGTATCTATCTAAACATACAAGTAAGAATATTTTTCCTTTCAGAAAGAAGATAAGAACAAGAGGCTCACCATGGTGGTGCCGGCGATGAGCTCGGCGTGGGTGATCGACGGCGGTGAAGACGGGGACAGGGCGTGACGGACCGCTAAACCTAGACAAATATTGTGGAAAATGGAGCTTGGAGGTCGAGCTTGGAGAGGAGAAAGCTTAAGTAGTGTGGCTCGGGCATTCCATCGAACACCTTGTGTGCATAGGAGGTGAGCTAGAGCACCACCAAGCCCTCTCCCCCTCGGCCAGAAAAAAACAGAGCAGTGTGCTCTGCTCTTACGCGAGGGGGTATATATAGGCACCTCATTGCTCCCGGTTGGCGGCATGAACCGGGACTAAAGGGGAGCCTTTGGTCCCGGTTCAAGCCACCAACCGGGACCAATGGTGGTGGGCCAGGAGCGAGGCCCATTGGTCCCGGTTCGTCCAACCAACCGGGACCAAAAGGTCCCGATGAACCGGGACAAATGGCCCACGTGGCCCGGCCGGCCCCCTGGGCTGACGAACCGGGTCCAATGCCCCCATTGGTCCCGGTTCTGGACTGAACCGGGACTAATGGGCTGACCCGGCCTAGACCAAAGCCCTGTTTTCTACTAGTGAGAGGTGGAGATATAGTTCCTCTCTCATAATAATTGCAAGTAGGAGCAGCAAGCACATACATATTATATTCATCAAAATCATCATGTGTAATGGTAAAAGGCAACCCATCAATATAATCCTTAATAAGGGCAAACTTCTCCAATATAGTGTAGTTGGGAGAATTCAAAAAGATAATAGGACTATCATGCGTGGGTGCAATAGCAACAATTTCATGTTTAACATAAGGAACTATAGCAAGTTCATCTCCATAAGCATAATTCATATTGGCATCTTGGCCACAAGCATAGCAAGCATCATCAAAAAGGGATATTTCAAAAGAATCAACGGGATCGTAGCAATTATCATAGCATTCATCCTTCGGTAAGCACGAAGGGGAATTAAACAATGTATGAGTTCAAGAGTTACTCTCATTAGAAGGTGGGCACGGGTGATCAATCCGCTCTTCCTCCTTTTGTTCTTCGCTCTCCTCCTCATCTTTTTCATCCAATGAGCTCACAGTTTCATCAACTTCTTCTTCCATAGATTCCTGCAAAATATTAGTCTCTTCTTGGACAGCGGAGACTTTCTCAGTAAGTGCATTAATATCGGAATTGTATTCATAATTCTCATAGCAATATTTAAGGATAGCTAAATTTTCAGGTCTATAAACCGAATCATCAAAATCTTCAAACTCTTTAAACATAGATTCAATTTCATAAGCACCCATAAAAGCAACAAATTCTTCTATTTGTTCCACATCATAGTAATCATATATACCATTAGCATAAGAAGCTAAGGTTTTATTATCATTAAATTCGCATAAAAAGGGAAGGTGTGGAGCCCTCATCCTAGAGCAACAAGTATAATCATATCTCAAGCATAGTTGCCTAGCATACCAATGCAAACGATGAATTTTACCCAATAAAATTTCCCTTTTTCAGATATTCGGTGTCGCAAATAACAAGCATGCTCATCTAAAGATTTGCCCTCAACTAAGCTAGTTAGGGTTTCAGCACGAGCTCAAAGGGATTGAAGATGATCCAAGTAATAAGCTTCAGCAGTGTGATAGATTTTGAGTGGTTCTTCAACCATTGGTTTAGTAGGTACAACTAATTTTTTTGGTATTTTGCATTTCCTACCCATAACTAAGATAGAAAACAACTAAGAACAGCAAATAAAAATTACATAGTGATAAAGCAAACAAGCACACACAAGAATATTCACCCCACGCTATTGCTCCCTGGCAACGGCGCCAGAAAAAGGTCTTGATAACCCACAAGTATAGGGGATCGCAACAGTTTTCGATAAGTAAGAGTGTCGAACCCAACGAGGAGCTAAAGGTAGAACAAATATTCCCTCAAGTTCTATCGACCACCGATACAACTCTACGCATGCTTGACGTTCGCTTTACCTAGAACAAGTATGAAACTAGAAGTACTTTGTAGGTGTTTTTGGATAGGTTTGCAAGATAATAAAGAGCATGTAAATAAAAAGTAGGGGTTGTTTAGATAAAGACACAACTAAATTAGTTGTGTAGAAAGCTCGTTGTTACGAGAAAGTTATTTGTCCCTAGGCAATCGATAACTAGACTGGTAATCATTATTGCAATTTTATACGAGGGAGAGGCATGCATAAGCTAACATACTTTCTCTACTTGGATCATATGCACTTATGATTGGAACTCTAGCAAGCATCCGCAACTACTAAAGATCATTAAGGTAAAACCCAGCCATAACATTAAAGCATCAAGTCCTCTTTATCCCATACGCAACAACCCCCTTACTCGGGTTTGTGTTTCAGTCACTCACGCAACCCACTATAAGCGAATCATGAATGTATTGCGACACCCTACAGCGGGGACCCCTCATGCTTGCGCGACACGGAGCGCACCATAGGACAGCACCAATAATAAAACATCTAACTCAAATCAATCTTGATCATCAAATAGCCCATAGGACAAAACGGATCTACTCAAACATCATAAGATAGCCATACATCATTGGGAAATAATATATAGCGTTGAGCACCATGTTTAAGTAGAGATTACAGCGGGTAAGAGAGAGGTTACACCGGTGCATAGAGGGTGGAAGAGTTGGTGATGATGATGGTGAAATTGTTGGTGAAGATTGCGGTGATGATGATGGCCCCCGGTGGCACTCTGGTGCCACCAGAAGCGAGGGGGAGAGAGCCCCCTCCTTCTTCTTCTTCCTTGACCTCCTCCCTAGATGGGAGAAGGGTTTCCCCTCTGGTCCTTGGCCTCCATGGCATATGGGCCCCACTGTCAGGTTTGACTTGGACCAGCCCCTTTGACCTGCTGATGTCATGCTTACACATTGCTGATGCAGTAAAGGAATTTCTAGATTAAATCTAATTCAGGAAATTCCAGAAAATGCTGAAAACTTCTAAAAATCATAAAAATTATCTATAACTCCAAATAAGATAAATTATATATGAAAAATGATCATAAAAATCCAATCTATCCATCTGTACTGTTTTCATGCATGTTTGAGCAAGTTAACCTCACTGTTTAGGATGAAACATGATTAGGACAAATTTGATAATAGATTTGGAGTTGGAATTTGATCTAGCTTTGAATTCCACTTCAACCAAAATGACTTCATGTTGCATTAGTCCAAATCACATCATATTGCCATGATGATCATGCATTATATTGTGCATTGCATTGATCATCTTTCTTCTCTGTTTGCCGGTGTTGTTCCCCCTCGGTAGACGTTGTTCCGACGTTGTGATCATTGACACTGATGAAGACTCAATGCTATCTTTAGAAGTGTCAGGCAAGAAAAACCCCCTTGTTCATTCCGATACAATCCCACTCTCTCACTCTTGCTCTCTTTTACTGCATTAGGACAACAGCGATTCAACTGTTACATGTTGCGGTAGTTGAACCCCTTTCCTCTGCATGACCTGTCATTGCCACAGTAAATAGATGAAACCCACTAGCATGAGTAGGAGTTGTTTGAGCCCTGATGTGCCTACACATTCATGCTTATTTTTCATGCCTGCTACTGCTTAGAGTTGAGTCAGGTCTGATTCATCGGGGATGAATTGGAATGTGGTGAACATGTCCTACCGTTGAGAGCTAAGTGTGTGAACACGATTTGGTAAAGATAGCGGTGGCAGACCATGTAGGAGTACATGGTGGGTTGTCTCATTGCAGCCATTCTTAGGAACTGAGTTCTGTGTTTGTGATCCATGAACAGTTACTACCACACATTGGGTTCCGATAACTCGACCCCTCTCGACTTATTAATCCACTCGATCTCTATCCAGGAGTTGCAACTAGTTTCTGGTGTTTGTAGGTAGTGTTAGTAGTCTACCAAGTGGCACCCGGTACAGGTGGGCTTGGGACAGACTAGGCACAGTGGCCCGGTGTACCAAGTGGCACCCGGATGGTGGGCTTGGGAACCCTGCTCACATCGTTTGGGGCCGTGAGCGACACCCCGGCCGGATCTCCTTGCGGATGGAACCCGAATAGGCGATAAACCTGGACGAGAGACTTGTGTGGTTAGTCAGGTCATGGCCGACACCCTCGCCCGGCTTCTGCTTGAAGGTTGCCGAGGTACATGACGTGTACAGGGTGATAAGTGGTGAGAGCGTGTGTGAAGAAGTACATCCCTGTAGGGTTATCATTATCTATTCGAATAGACGGATTCCTTAGATATGGAAACTTGGACCCCTTGCATAGTTCATAGACAAGTGAAAGTGGATACTCTAAAATGCGCAAGATAAGCGTGAGTGCTATGGGTGGCGTTCTCGTAGGAAGACTGGAGCGGATCCATAGTGGTGTATTGATATGGTGAATATGTGGACTCGTGTGCGACACCTCAAAAGAGTTACTTGCAGTCGTACTTTAGGATAACCACTGAGTCAGAGCTGGCTTGCTGCAGTTAAACTCCACCCCCCCCCCCCCTTGTTGATACTGATGCATATGTAGATAGTTCTGATGTAAGTCTTGCTGGGTACATTTGTACTTACGTTTGCTTAATTTATGTTTTGAAGAGAGACTTCGGTCTCGCTAGTAGTTCCACGTGGACTTTGACCTTTAGCTTGATACCTCAGCTACGATCTTGTGCCCTCGGCAGGATCTGGTAGATAGTCAGGCTTCTCAGCCTTTTTCATTTATAGATGTCTGTACTCAGACATGTTAAGCTTCCGCATGTGCTTTGACTTGTATGCTCTGAATGTTGGGTCATGAGACCCATGTTTGTATTTTCTGGCTCTTCGGAGCCTAATGAATAAATACTTGAGTCGTAGAGTTATGTTGTGATGCCATGTTGTATTTACACATATCGAGCATATTGTGTGTATGATTGAAATGCTTGATATGTGTGGGATCCGGCAACCTAGTTGTTCATCCTTGGTAGCCTCTCTTATGGGGAAATGTAGTCTTGTGCTTCCATGAGCCATAGTAGTCCGCTACAGCCCGGTTCACCGGAGTCCTGCTAGCCCAGCACTACTGCTCCGAAACACTTGACTGGCCGGCATGTGATTCACTTCGTTCCTATGTGTGTCCCTTCGGGGAAATGTCACGCGGTGACATCCGGAGTCCTGCTAGCCTGCTACAGCCCGGGTTCCCGGAGTCCTGTTAGCCCAATTGCTACAGCCTGGATTCACACGCTGCTGACCGATATTCTCGATGTTGATTCTTGTATGCCTGTCCCCGTAACTTAGTGCCACTTTGGGTTCATGACTAGTCATTTCGGCCTAGGTTCTCTGTCATATGGATGCTAGAGACACTATCATATACGTGAGCCAAAAGGCGCAAACGGTCCCGGGCCATGGTAAGGCGACACCCATGGGGATACCGTGCGTGAGGCCGCAAAGTGATATGAGGTGTTACAGGCTAGATCGATGTGACTCAGAATCGGGGTCCTGACAAAATAGGAACTGGCACTGGGCACTGGATCAATATGTTAGTCCCAAAAAAAGAGTTGTCAAAAGTATATGAAAGTTGTAGAATATTGACATGGAACAATCAAAAATTATAGATACGACGGAGACGTATCACACCGCCTCTAATAAGGCAGCATTGGCACACCTAACGGCAGTCCATGCGTCATTTAGACAAACACAATAAGTTTGAGTGCTGCCGTCGGGCGGCCTCCTCCTGGGAGCGGCGAAGCGCAAGCCGGACGGTCATCTTCTTCTCGGGGCCGTGTGGGATGAGCTCGGAGCCGACGAATATAGAGCTGTAGGACTCAGGTCCGCTGCCCGCCATACTGAAGATCGCCAGGCAGGAGCTTGGGGGCGGAGTGGAGTGGATGGGAGTGGACTGAAGTGGCTAGGATTTGATCCGGAGAGCGGATGGAGATGATTAAATATGGGGTCGGATGGACCAGCGTGGGTGGGGATTATACGCGCTGCGACACGGAGGCGCTCGTCGCACGCTCCGCCACCCGTCACCGAGTCATAGCCGCGGTCGACCGCGGCCGCCGCTCTCGTGCTGGCGTTGTTGTTGCCCGCGGCGGCGACGAGGAGCAGACCGCCGGCGGACACGAGCAACCGCCTCCTCGTTGTCGTTGCGGCGGATGGTGGTGAGGAGACGGCAACGGGTGGCCATTGAAGTGGTGTCTCTCCTGTGGAGACGGAGCCCGCCGGCGTCACGGCCGTCAGCATTTGCATTGGGACGGGAGGCGTTCTCGGCTCACATGCTCACTACGTTTCTCGGGAGCCAAGAGAACGCAAGATAATGTTTGAGATGCCGGACTAAATGTGTGGCATGCAAGGAAAAACATACCACATCGTATATATGACCAGCAGACCATGTGACATATATAATAAGCAATTCAAACTAATCCAAAAAAATGTGACCATAAGTTTCTACATCGGTGACATCAGCAAAGGAGATGCCTAGACACCAGAGGTAGCAGCTGCAGACTCCAACACATGATGAAAAACGTCATCGTGCCCAAAAAAGTTGTCTCTTTGGGCACTTTGGGACGAAAAATGCCTCGCCGCTCGGATCCACCGGCCCCTTCCTCCTTCCATTTGCCGCCAGAACGACCACCGCTATACCCCATTTGGTCGCCATCACCACTTCCACACCGCTCAATCGCCGGATCCACTGCCCCCTTCGTCCGTCTAGCCGATGCACCACCGCATCGACCAAATCAGTCACGGCTTCATCGTCACCACCAAGCCGAGGAGAAGCACGGCCTTTTGCGGCATTCGGCTCCGGCCGCTATGCCGCGGGGATCTTGTGCGACGGGATGCAGCATGCACCGGCTTGGGGCCTTCAAGACACCAGAGCTCGTTGGCGCACTTATGACGTCGTTGCTTGGAGGTACCACTGGCCGAAGTTTGAGCCGAATTTTTTGGATGTCATGAGCCCGGAGGTGACGGAGTTCCTTGCTCCTGAATTGTGAATTGTGTCTCACAAGGAGAAGGAAGACCACTTCGTCATGCAACAGTGCACCACCATTGAGAGTGATGAGGCGGCTATGGTGAGGTTCTCCGTGAAAA
Organism: Triticum monococcum; assembly: GCA_034509565.1. Lineage (NCBI taxonomy): Eukaryota > Viridiplantae > Streptophyta > Magnoliopsida > Poales > Poaceae > Triticum > Triticum monococcum. Next base: position 67,160,284 of record CM067843.1, on the reverse strand, counting down.
ATCCGCAAGATGTGTAGGTGAAGTGCAAATCCTCCTTAGCCGCTGAAAAATTGAGTGGCAAAAAACAATGAGCAAGAACTTGATCTTGTATTGACATGGCGAACGGCCCACGTGCCAAGAGGTGACGGCATGCGGGTAACAGCTGTTTACCAGCCCGACCCACCGTTAAAGGTCGTTAGCTGCGCCTCATCTTTATTGTCGGCACGTGGGCGGTTTGCCGCGTCAAAATGGGATCAAATTTTTGCTCAATGTTTTTAGACGCTGTCAATTTTCGGCGCGGTGAATTTCATCAAGGTTTATAAATTGATGGTTTTCTGCTAGTGACACCTCTATTGTGGTGGTTTTTTACATTTCACTCATTCCAATGTGGTCTCGTCATTTTTTCTTACATAGACAATTGGATTCATTTTAATCAAAAAAAATATTTGGGCAAAAAATTGACCAGCACGTTGTTGAGTTGTTGCTGCAACAGCGGCGCCTGTGTGTATATATATATTCTCGCTTTTTCTTTGTGAGGATATATTGTATTGTTTCCAAACATGGTTTCCACATAGTTTTCATGATAACTTCACCCCAACTGAAAAATTAATGTATATTGTCTCATTTAATAGTAGAGCAGTGATATAAATAAGAGGTAATATCATCAAGAGTTATAGAACTTGTGCTCAATGTCTAGTTTGGTGCTAAAATTTTAAATATATGAATTTCTAGTCATCTAACTTACGTTCTCGTGCAAATACGGTCACTTTGCTCATATTCAGACGTATCACGTGCTTACGTGGGACGCCAGCGTGGCTATGGCCCACTGTTAAACACCGAAACAGCTTGCCACGTTTTTTGTTTGCAGAAGCACCTTGCTCTGCATTTAATTAATTTAATTGAGCATAGTCCCCTTTGTGTATCCCACTTGTCAGCATGAGGTGGTGTGAAAAAAATAAAAATAAGAAGAGGTAATATCACCAATGGTGCTTGAACTTGTCACCAATGTTTATTTTAGTGTCTGAACTTAAAAATATGCTAAATTGGTTTTAGAACTTGGCACGAGCGTGCAAATACGATGCTAATTCAATCCGCAGACGTATAATGTGCTCACGTGGCACTGTATTTTGATTAGTATGCGCACGTGGCATGGGACCCCTTTCAACAGATGGCTTGCTATATAAATGTCTATATGACTAGTGGGCCCCACATGTCAGCACAAAGGGAAAATCGATGTCAAAAATTGCAACCACTGTGATTCGAACTTGCGCTGTGGGGATAGCAAAGGCCTGCCCGAGACAATACGCTACACAATTTTGAATTACTGATGACGAGAACTATAGTAATGTCCTGTATAGGAACACGTTTGTGGCTTGTAAATGGGGCTGCAGCCAATGCAACCCATTCCGCACAAATTATATATTTTAGAATTATCTAAAAAGTAGGTAAACTAATATCACATTAAATTAATTTTGAGTATTTATGTGTTATAAATATTATACGTTCAAATAAAATAAATTATTTTTAAAATGTTAATGTAATTTTTAAAAATATTCAATTATTTAGATGCAGATTATATTAAAAACATTTAGTAAATAACAAAATAGTAATTTTATAATAAATGTACAAAAAGTACCTTATGGCTTATATTTAAAATTTACAAAATTATGGATATAAACAGTTTTCTTTATATTCACTTGTGATAACTTTCACTCATGGCATATATTCTTAATTTCTATATAAGTTAAATATATTCACATGTATATATTTATTAGAATTTAAATATTATATAATAATGAATCTTTTTAAATTACACTAAAAAATTTAAGCGACAAATTTATGAATTATAAAAATGTGCATATGATTATTCAAATGTTTGTATACTTCAAATAACAATAGTTAGTTGTAATTTGGAAAATATTTGTATTATTCCAAATTATACAAAGATTTTTATAATAAAAAATACTATTATATTTATATGTTATGTTTTCAAAAATAAGATGTCAATACTTTTAAAAATAAATTGAACGTTTTCCTAAATAAGTTATTTTTTGTATGTATAATATTAATAACGCATAAAAGCTTAACGTTTATAATTTACGTACATTTTAAGAATACTAAAAAAACTGACAAGTGCAACATGGGCAGCATCATTTAAACCACACGAGCGTGCTCGTTTATAATATGGAAGATGCTAGGCACCGGCGCACCGGCCGAACGCTTCGGCCGGTCCAAATCCTAGCCGTCAGATCGGCATGTCCTGATCCGTTGGATCTTTATTCAAATCATGTTGTCTTCTTCCTCTCGCGAGCGCGAACGAAAAATGGAACCTCATCTCGCCGGCCGCACGCGTTTGCCCCCTCGTCGCCACCTCCTCGCCTGCCCTCCACGTCTCTATTCGCCGCCCTCGCCGCCCATCTTTGCCGGCCGCCCTGCTCGCCGGTCCTAGCCCTCGGCGGTCGTCCTCGTCACCGGCTTCGCCCATGCAACAACCCACTCATGCGGTTGTAGCTTCTCGTGGCAACCGTTGTAGCTCCGATGGCGACGACCGGAGCTCACCGGCGTGCTCACCGGTGTGCTCGCCGGCGTTCATCCCCCGCTTGCAACAAAAAAATCGAGCGCCTAGAGAGATGCCCAGTGCTGCAACCTATGACGAAAAAAGGTACAATCGGTGACGAAAAAAGCTTCAACCAGCTATGGGAAAAGTTTCGAATCGTATGATAGAAACCTATGAACGACCAAAGAAAAGTTACAAGTGGTGACAAAAAAAACTTCATCTGGCGACGAAAAAAGCTTCATCCGACAATGAAAAAAGCTTCAACTGTGAAGCCATAAGCCATGGACGACAAGCGAAAAAGCCATGGCATTGCAAAAGCTACAACCGCATTGAAAATGTCACACGGTCGTAGCAAAATGTCGTTACAATTGAAGCATTTCTGTTAGCGGTTGCAACTTTTATAATTTGCATGGTGTATAGTTGTAGCTTTCTCTCTCAATGGTTGGAGCTTTTTCCAACTACAGTTGAAGCTTTTTCTATCAATGGTTGTAGCTATTTTCTTTTTAGCAACGCTTGGGCAAGGCTTTTTGTGTCGTTTCGGTTGAAGCTTTTTTCGTTGAAGGTTGTAGCATTTCATGTCAACGGTTGTAGCTTTCTGGCGATGGCGCTGACAGCTTGTAGCTTTCTCAACATCCGGTTGAAGCTTTCCATCAAGGGGGGTGAAGCTTTTTTGTAAACGGTTGCAACATGAGGGGGTGCAACGGTTTCTGCAGAAGCCTCTGGTGTTGCCCATCGCCGCCCGGCTCGCCGGCGGCGAGGCAGAAGCACGAGGCGTGTGGGAGTTGCAACCGGCGGGAATGGAATTGGTCAACGGCCTTGCTGCATCCAATGGCGAACGGGGTGAGATCTACATCCATGGCCGCGCGGGGATTCGATCTTCCATGGCCGACGGCGAGCTCCTCAAGCGTTGCAGTGATGGAGGCAGGAGATGCGGGCGTCGGCGATGTGTGTTGCAACGATGGGCGTAGGAGACGAGGATCGGGCAAGATCCGCGGAGCTGCGAGATGGGGATGAGGCGAGATCCGCGAGATAACGCGGGAGGACTAGTCAACTTGGGTCCACCGCGCCACGTGGTTGCTCGCGAGTGGATAGCTCGTGCGCGCATGGATTGGACCGGCCGAAACTTTCGCCGGCACACCGTCTCCAAACATTTACCTTATAATATAGAGCGTCATTTATCCATAGTTGACAAGAATACGTGAGTGATCTATTGGTTAGGCTGGTCGTTATCTAGCTTGCCTGTCAAGTTCGAGTACTAGCGGGGACTGTTTGTTTATTTTCCCTTTATTCTGGCATGTGGGACCCATTGGCCATGGAGATGTACATAAAGCTAATCAAAATATGTGCCACATCAATGCATTATACATCTACGGATTGGATTAGCATCGTATTTGCATGCTTGTGTCAAATTATATAACTAATTTCACGTATTTTTTAAGTTTAGACACTAAAGTGAACATTGATGACAAGTTTATGCACCACGAGTGATATCACCTCAAATAAGAAGTACATGCGCAGGGATTTGAACTCCATACCTCGGGTACATGTACATCCATGCACAAGCAAACCACTACACCCACTACATATTCCTTTCTATAAAGAGGTACACCTGATTTTATACTCTTTTTTTAACACGGTACACACACAAGCGTTCATATAAACGCGCATACAACGTACACACTCACATCCTATCTCTATGAGCACCTCCGAGAAACTGAACCGGCATATCATCTTGAGATTTTACGAAGTCACCGTAGGCGCCTCGTAGTCGACGGGAACGTCTCCTCGCACTGAAAGCGTATCGCCGGAATTCCTGAAATAAATCCAGGATAAATGCGAGCACCAGTATTTAAACCCTGATGGGTTGGGGATACCACTGTCCACCTAACCATCTCAACCAGAGGTTGGTTCGCACACCTGATTTTATACTAGACACGGTTCTTCTTCCTACCTTTTTGTCCCAGGTTCGGCTAGTAAAAAATGGACACTTGAATATCTCACCTTTTTCACCAAAAAAATCAATTAAGAAACCCGTTTCAAAATGTAAAATGTTTAACCTATACCGTACAAAACTTTGTCATGAGCGAGAATTATTTTATTCCATTTTTTCAAGAGAGGCCGGAAAAATCCGGGTTTCAAAATATGTTGGTAATTTCAGTTTGTATCTACCAAAATTTTGAAATGAATTTTGAATTCAAATCTTTTTATCATCTAAATATATTTAGTTTAGCAAAAAAAATAGACAAGTGCTTCCTGTTACAGTGGTTAGCTCGACTCCTCTCTTGTATAGAAGTTCGCATGTTCAATTCATTGTTACAGTTCGAGACCATTTTTATAACTAAGCATGAATAAAGAAAATTTTATTTCACAATACAAGGAATAGAACTCCGGACCCTGCCACTAAGCTAAATGTGTCATTATGATATTGTATGCACACAAAAGTTATTATGTTTGACATAGTTTCTGTCGTTTAAATTCAAAATTCGGGCTATAACATTTTTTCCGGGGACCGATCGGTTATCAAAATTCTGTCTAGGAGAAAAAAAACCTGAATAAGAGTAGTGGTCATGCACAATATATAAAATCCAGCTTTTCTCTTTATAGACATTGGTTGGTACTTTAGTCAGTGGCGGCGCTGGGTCTTCCTGGGAATTCCCTGGAATACCCAAGAATTTGGCCCAGAAAAAATTGACTACATATCTTTATACGCTCTGAAGCCCACGAGGCCACGAACTCAAGCCCATCCTGGTAGCCACACGGTGTCTGTGAGGTAGGCAAGAACCAATGCAGCAGAGTCGTACCTCGTCTCCCCCTCTCCCTCCCTCGATTCCTGATTCTCATATCCCAAATCTCCAACCAAGCTGACGACGGCGACGGCAAAGCGATTCCAGGTACGACCAACTGGTCCGACAGGCGATGGGTGACGGCCGGCCCATTCCCCCTTCCTCTCCGGCTCCCCCGTTCGCCTGCGTCCCTCTAGGCCTCTCCTTCGTCAGTCCTCCTCTGGCCTCCCCCTGCAGGCGCCCTCCACGGCTGACGGCTCCACCTCCGGCAGTCCGGCCTCTGTCGCCGTCGGGCTCCATCTTCGGTAGTTCTGCATCCATCCAGTACTGCAAACTGCATCTAGCCATCCCCCATCCATCTACAGGCACCAGCCACCAAGGTATTTTCCCTCTATTTTGAAACAAATCTGTAACTCTTTTGTAAATTGCCACAGCCACTTAATGCTAGAAGGAGTATAAGTACCGATTGCTTGTAAATTGTAGGAATAATTCTTTGTTCCAATGTCCATCAGTCAATACCACATTGCCATTGCCACTGCCACTGATTTTTTACTTTGTTTTATGTAATTTGTTGTTCTATTATACTACGTTAGCAAAAAAAAATTACAAGAATACCCAGCAGGAAATTCCTGACGCCGCCACTGACTTTAGTGTAGCGTTTAGCTCCCGTGTGTCCACGCTTGAGGTTGAGAGACTGAATTTGTTGGCCACCCTTTTTTGTCACTCAGTTTGCATTGGGGCTTCTGTTTGTGATTAAACAAATTTTAGTTCTACATGTTGAACGTCAATCGGCACTGGTGGGATGATGTATGGCGGACTATTTTATTAACAGGTCCGTGTTTGAACTGTGCCATCTTTTTTCATTATGTTTAAGGGCTTTGTGCGAGATTAAATAAATTGAGAGAGTTCTCTGTAAAAAAATCCAACGTGCTATGGTAATCAAGCGCCTTGTGCATTCCCAACCACCGACAGGTGGGCTTTAACCAGGCTGGCACGCCACGTGGACATGCCATGTGGCTGGATACGAGAGGAAGCACCGTATATGCACATGTGGACAAGTTATGTGACCACAAATCCGTATTTTTAAAGTTTTAGCATCAAACTGAACATCGAGCGCAAGTTTTATGACTTTCGGTGATATTTACGAAAAAAATAATTTCAAGAATTAAATATGCATCGAGATATTTCCCGCGTGCTTGCCCATGAGCTATAAAGTCAAGGAAAGCAGCTTGGCCACACTATCTCTTTGAGCGGTTTGGCACTCTGACTCTTGTCTCTTGGACTAGCTTGCCGCCGGCGGCACAAGATTCGCCTTTTCTTCTTCTTGTCCCGTGCTCTGCTATCCATCGCGCAACGGGAATAATGGCGGCGAGGCCTTCGCAGGACGCGCCGCTCCAGCTCCACACCGTGCAAACGGACCAGCCCCTCGCCACCGTCAACCGGCTCCTCGCCGCCCTCCATGTGGCGCTCGCCGCCGCGGCCATCGCCCACCGCGGCGCCCACGTGATGCTGGCGGCCGACCTGGTGCTCCTCTTCCTGTGGGCACTGTCCCAGGCGCCCATGTGGCGCCCCGTCTCCCGCGCCGCCTTCCCCGGCCGGGTCTCGCGCGCCGCCCTCCCGGCCGTGGACGTGATGGTGGTGACGGCCGACCCGGACAAGGAGCCCGCGGCGAAGGTGATGAACACGGTGGTCTCCGCCATGGCGCTCGACTACCCGGGCGGTCGGCTCAGCGTGTACCTCTCCGACGACGCTGGGTCGCCGCGGACCCTGCTCGCGGCCAGGAAGGCCTACGCCTTGGCCAGGGCCTGGGTGCCCTTCTGCAGGAAGTACGGCGTGCGGTGCCCGTGCCCCGACAGGTTCTTCGCCGGCGACGACCAGCTCGACCTCGGCGATCACCACCGGCAAGAGCTCGACGACGACAGGCTAAGAATCAAGGTGCGTACATGAATTGATTTGGCAGTAGAATTCCTTGTATGTAGAACTATAAATTTACCGGATTATTTTTCACTGGCACGTACTATTACGTACCACGGCTTTTGTTTGGGTAGCTCTAGGCAACTTCAAACTTCAAAACATAGTATACTTGTCGACATCAGAGACTATTTGGCTGAATGAGCGTTGCATTTGTCCTCGTTGTCCACGGTCAGCAGTCTAAACTTTGAAAATAACCTGACGTGCATGTACACAACACCCACCAGTCCAGAGTCCTGACGGCTCCGCGTCTACACCGCGCTACTCCTACTCTCTTCGTCCGAAAATACTTGTCATTAAAATGGATGAAAATAAATAGATCTAAAACTAAAATATGTCTAGATATATTCCTTTTTTTATGACAAGTATTTTTGAACGAATGGAGTATTACAAACTTACAGTATTACATACTCTCTCTGTTCAAAAAACCTTATTCCTTAAATGAATGTATCTAGCACAAAGTTAATGCTAGATACATCTATTTGAGGAACAAACTTTTTCAGACAAGCTCCATTTGAGAGACAAGCTTTTTCGGACGGTAGGAGTATTGCTTAACCATCATCGATCGCGCACTGAGTTTTCTTCTGGCGCGACATCACACTGATTTATTAGCTGTAACTTTATGTGATCATGTCTTAAAAACCACTTGTCTTGTGTGAATACTGTTAAATTTATTTGTTTGCTCTCGCAAAAAACTATTACTCCACATTTGGTTGCACGAGTATTACTTTAAATATGAAGTGGTTTGCTTGAAACTTTAGTTCATTGTCTAGTTTTGAAACTAGCAAAACATGTGTGCGATGCTGCGCCACAGGCCACACCACGCCACGTGTAGCATGAATCCACACAATAGATCACCGACACGTCTCCCACCAAGGATGGAGGTCAGTAGACAGTCGTAGGCATATGTATGGCCCTGTTTGGTTCGGCTGTGGATTTCTAAAAATAGCTGTGAAAAAACAGCAGTGGAAAATCTGATGTGAAAAAGATGTAAGTCATTTGGCAAATCAGCTGATACAACTTTTTCAGATTTTGACCCACAGCGGAATCAGATTTTGGAAAAACACGTCCCAAGCTGCTTCCGCTTTTGGTTCAGATTTTGCCAGCGGATTTCTGAAATCGAATTCTGCTGGGTTCACCTTTTGGTTCAAATTCTGCTGCGCGGCAGCGAAATCCGTCAATAAAAACTGAACTAAACAAGGCCTATATAATCGTGTTGGCCCTGTATACACCTGCTATTTCGTATCTCAAAATCAACAATGAGAGGAACACAAAGCACAACACAGGCATATAGCTAGCTGGACCATAACCATACGGCTCATACACATGGTACGTAACAAAGGCATCGAGAGGCAAGTGGGATTCCATAGAATAGCCAAGTCTGTGACAAGTGGTCGAGGCACAAACCTGATAGAATCAAATCAGACACAATCCTAAGGAATCGTCAAAGCTCCCGTGAAACGAATGCTACACATCGGAAAAGAAATTGTGAAGATAAATACTATGAGAATCCTTAGAAAAAAACATGTAAACTCAACTAGGCCGGAAATGGGACACTGGCATACCCCACCAGCCAGACTAGGGTATGCTCCAGCGCGACCACAATTCTTGAGTCAATCTGATGTTTCAGCTCGGATTTTTTACCAGTTTTTGTCAGTATTCTCCTTTTAGATGTTTTTCTTTTTCACGTCCTTTTGTATTTAAATTCGTGGACATATTTAAACAAACCATGAGTACTTTAATAAAATATAGATGATCATTTTCTAAAATTCTTGAACATTAATTAGGGAAAATTTTAAATTTTGTGAATACTTTGTAAAATCTACATTCTTCACCGATATACTTTTTTTAGCCAGGCGTTGCTGGGGTTTTCCCTATAAGTTTTCTTATATAGAGCAAAAGGTGTCAACTTTTTTTCCTCGACCCAGAGCGAATGAGGGTGCCCTAATTAGACCAGCCCACCCTAGTCTTATACGGACAATTTATCCTAAGGGCAATAAATAGGAGCCCCCAACAAATTTGGTAAAAGCTCTGGGAAGAGTAACCCTAAGATTACCAACAAAATCTTAGTAATAATGTTCTAAGGCAGTACCAACAAAATCGTATGAACAGCGGTGGTGGAGCGCTCATAATGCAACTTTAACTGGGCCAACCCATTCGGAGTTGCGTGGGCCTTTGGGCTGCAAGCCCCGACACCGACGGCATCGCCCTGACATTTATTTTTTCTTCAAATTTTGCAGAATATGTATGAGACGTTCAAAGAGGGTGTCGAGGAGGTGATGAACGACGCAACTCTTTCTCAGAGTTGGACAAAAGCAGATCACGATGCTCACGTCGAGGTAAGAGCATCTCCAACGGTCGCATAAAAATTTGACGCCCAATAAAAGCTATAGGGCGTCACTTTAACATTTTTAGTGCGTCGAAACCAACATCGCTTTTGCAGACGCCCACGAACGCGCGCACAAAAAGCACACAGTGCAAATTGTGAAGCGCGCGCAATCCGAAGCCTCCAAAATATGCTGCGCACGATAGCGTTTTTCAGCGCGCGCCCAAAAACTTTTAGCACTACAGCATTTGCTGGAGCTGTACGGCGCCCAAAAAAATAAAATTTTAATGCGTGAAGCTCTTTTTGAACGCCTGTTGGAGATGCTTTAAAGCACACAGCCGTAGCACACCCGATATATATATATATATATATATATATATATATATAGGTATATATATATATATAGGGATTGACTATTTATCATCCTGGGTGAGGAATAGTTATTATTCACCCCCTCTATTTTACCACCAATGCAATATAATTTTACGTTTCGTAAGTTTTATCTTATTTCTAACGTAAAAAGAGACCGTAAAAATATATAATTGACGTAAAAAATATTTTATGTTATGTAAAATTACAAACGTAAAAACTTAGTGTAAAATATACATAAACTTCAAATTTTCTTGTCTTATGACCTATATTTTTATTTTCTTATACCAAATTTTGCGTAGTGAATCAATAGGGATGTAACTATTTGAATTCCAAATGTAATTTAATTATGAAGTGATATAGCATCCCCCTCTATATATATATATAGGGATTGACTATTCGTCACCCTGGATGAGGAATAGTTATTCTTCACCCCCTCTATTTTACCATCAATGGACCGTAATTTTACGTTCTGTAAATTTTGCTTTATTTCCGAAGTAAAAAGAGACCGTAAGAAAATATATAATCGTCGAAAAAAATATTTTATATTATGTAAAATTACAAATGTAAAAACATAGTGTAAAATACACATAAACTGTAATTTTTCTTGTCTTATGACCTATACTTTTATTTTTTATGTCAAATTTTACGTCGTGAATCGATAGGAATGTAACTATTTGAATTCCAAACGTAATTTAATTATGAAATGATCGTAATATTACCTCGGATGAAGAATAACTTATTCTGCACCCTGGATGATGAATAGTAACACTATATATATATATATATATATATATATATATATATATATATATATATATATCTGAGTAATATCCACCCGCACCATGTCAGATCATCACCGATGAGCAAGGGCAAGACAGCAGCCACAGCAACTCCGGCGACGGCGACGGGGACGAGGACGCCATGCCCTTGCTGGTCTACGTGTCTCGCGAGAAGCGGAGGTCGTCGACTCACCACTTCAAAGCCGGCGCACTCAACGTCCTTGTGAGCACCTACTCATTTGATCACAACGTACAATCGTGTGTTTTTGCCAGAGTTGATCTTGTCTTACATTGTTCTTGTCCTTGTTGCGCAATGCAGCTCCGGGTGTCGAGCCTGATGAGCAACTCGCCGTACGTGCTGGTGCTGGATTGCGACATGTACTGCAACAGCCGGAGCTCCGTCCTGGAGGCCATGTGCTTCCACCTCGACGGCCGCCGCCGCTCCGACCTCGCCTTCGTGCAGTTCCCTCAGATGTTCCACAACCTCAGCAGCAGCGACATCTACGCCAACGAGCTCAGGTCCATCTTCTGGGTACGTAAGAAGACCAATCGACCATGCATTGCATCAGTCATCTTCTCAGAATTTTGAAGTAAGCTTGGTGCATGCATGGTGCAGACGCGGTGGAAAGGCTTGGACGGCCTCCGGGGCCCGATCCTCTCCGGCACCGGCTTCTGCGTCAGGAGAGACGCCGTCTACGGCGCCGGGCCGGGCAGCTCACAGGATCAGTTCTCCAGTGTGGAGGTCGGCGAGCTGAAGAGGAGGTTTGGCGTCTCGAATGGTCACATAGCGTCGCTGCGCCGATCCGGGACCGGGAGCACCATTGTTGCTGCGGGTGATGTTCTCCCACAGCCACAGGAGGAGGCAGAGTTGGTGGCTTCCTGTGATTACGAGGCGGGCACCGAATGGGGCGAGGAGGTGGGATTCTTGTACCAGTCGGTGGTGGAGGACTACTTCACCGGCTACCGGCAGCTCTACTGCCGTGGGTGGACGTCCGTCTACTGCTTCCCGGCTACGGGGTCGAGGCCGCCGTTCCTCGGCAGCGTGCCCACCAACCTCAACGACGTGCTGGTGCAGAACAAGCGGTGGATGACCGGCATGCTCGCCGTCGGCCTGTCCAGGCACTGCCCCCTCGCCTCCGCCGCCGCCGTCTCCGTGCCTCAGAGCATGGGCTTCGCCTACTACGCCTTCATGGCCCTGTACGCCTTCCCCGTGCTCTGCTACGCCACCGTGCCGCAGCTCTGTTTCCTCTGCGGCGGCACGTCGTTCCCCAGGGCGGCTTCGACGCTCTGGTTCGCCGCCGTGTTCGCGTCGTCGTCGCTGCAGCACCTGGTGGAGGTGTCGGTGGCCAAGCGTGGGCTGGCGGCGAAGACGTGGTGGAACGAGCAGAGGTTCTGGGCACTCAACGCCGTGACGGGCCAGCTCTTCGCCTGCCTCGGCGTCGCCCTCAGCCTGGTCGGCGCCGGGGGCCGGGCGGTGGATTTCGACCTCACCAGCAAGGCGTCCGACGACAGGCTGTACCGGGACGGCGTGTTCGACTTCGCCGGATGCTCGGCGCTGCTCCTGCCGGCCACCACGCTCTGCCTGCTCAACGCTGCAGCGCTCGTCGGCGGGGTCTGGAAGATGGTCGGCAGGGGCGGCAGCGTGTCCGGCACCGGCGAGCTGTTCCTCCTCTGCTACGTCGCGGCACTTAGCTATCCGCTGCTGCAAGGGATGTTCCTCAGGCGCGATCCTGCAAGAGTTCCTGCACGGATCACGGCGATGTCCGTCGCCATTGTTGCCGCTCTGCTGTCCTTGTTTGGTTAAGCCGGCCACTTCCATTCCAGAGAGTTTGAGTGACACCTAACAAGATACCAGTTCGATCCAATCTTCCAAATGCGCCACACCTATTTCTTTTCTTGCTAAAATATTTTCTGGGCATATATATATGAGTTGAAAAGAAAATAATAAAACAGAGGAAAGTTAAAACACAGGTTTAGGGTTTTACGTGGGTGGTTGACATCCGGCCTCACGTCTCAATATATAGACGATCATAATTACAATTACATAAGTATACAAAATAATTACAATTACATAAGTATACAAATACGTGTACAAGGACAATATACTAGACCCTACTTTACATGCCCCCTCAATCTGAACTACATACAAGATTCAGATTGGTTCTAAAACGGTCTAGCATCTGTCTAGTAGCGGGTTTAGTAAATACATCCGCTAACTGATCATCTGTAGAAATAAATCTGACTTCCAGTTCACAAGCAGCTACTCGTTCTCTCACAAAGTGGAAATCAATCTCAATGTGTTTAGTCCGAGTATTAAACACTGGATTCGCCGTCAGGTAAGTTGCCCCTAAATTATCACACCACAATACAGGAGCGCGCTGCCGTGGGACTCCAAGTTCTGTGAGAACTGAGTCTATCCAAATGGCTTCAGCCGCGCCATTGGCCAATGCCTTATACTCTGCCTCGATATTTGATCTCGAGAATGTGGGTTGCTTCTTCGAGCTCGAAGATACAAGGTTAGGTCCAACAAATATAGCAAAACCATCAGTGGAGCGCCTATCATCAACATAGCCTGCCTAGTCTGCATCGGTGAATATACTCACTCCAGTAAATCTGGACTTACGAATCCGTAGTCCCATGTCTAGCGTACCTTTGACATATCTCAGAATACGCTTGACTGCTTCCCAATGATCCTCCGTTGGCTGAGACAGAAATGACACACTTTGTTCACTGCGAAGGAGATATCAGGACGAGTGAGGGTCAAATACTGAAGTGCTCCAACCACACTGCGACACCGAAAGGAGTCATCTCTACCCAATAGTGCACCACTATGACGTGAGAGACTCTCGGATGTAGCAAGCGGAGTGGAAGTGGCCTTGCAGTTCTCCATGTTGACGCGATGAAGAAGATCCAAAGCATACTTTTTTTGCGTCAAGGTCATGCCCCCTGAATGAAAGGACGCTTCCAAACCAAGAAAGTACTCGAGGCGACCCAAATCTTTAATGGGAAAGCTAGCAGACAACGTCTGCACAAGACGATCCACCACGACGGGGGTAGAGCCAGCAATCACAATATCATCAACGTACACCAGCATGTATATCTGTATAGTACCCTGGGAGAAGATGAACAGAGATGCATCTGATCTGGAAGCAACAAAACCGAGCTACGAAAGGCGCTAACTCAAACGAGCATACCAGGCACGGGGCGACTGCTTGAGACCATAAATAGACCGCTGAAGTTTGCAGACATGAGAGGGATAAGTGGCATCCTCGAACCCAGGTGCCTGTTGCATGTACACATCTTCGGCCAGGAACCCATGTAAAAAGGCATTGCTCACATCAATCTATCGGAGGCTCCAGCCACGAGACACAGCAAGAGACAGAACCAAGCGAACCGTGGCAGGCTTCACCACGGGGCTAAAAGTATCTTCGTAGTCAATCCCATGTTGTTCAGTAAAACCACGATTGTCGGTGTCAAAACCGGCGGATCTCGGATAGGGGGTCCCGAACTGGGCGTCTAAGGCGGATGGTAACAGGAGGCAGGGGACACAATGTTTTACCCAGGTTCGGGCCCTTTTGATGGAGGTAAAACCCTACGTCCTGCTTGATTAATGTTGATGATATGGGTAGTACAAGAGTAGATCTACCACGAGATCGGAGAGGCTAAACCCTAGAAGCTAGCCTATGGTATAATTGTATGTTGTCCTACGGACTAAAACCCTCCGGTTTATATAGACACCGGAGAGGGATAGGGTTACACAAGGTTGGTTACAAAGGAGGAAATATACATATCCGTATTGCCTAGCTTGCCTTCTACGCCAAGTAGAGTCCCATCTGGACATTGACACGAAGTCTTCAATCTTGTATCTTCATAGTCCAACAGTCCGGCCAAAGGATATAGTCCGGCTGTCCAGAGACCCCCTAATCCAGGACTCCCTCAGTAGCCCCTGAACCAGGCTTCAATGACGATGAGTCCGGCGCGTAGTGTTGTCTTCAGCATTGCAGGGCGGGTTCTTCTCCAACTTTCAAGTGTTCGTAAGTAGTGTCCGGCTCCATAAATGTTGAACCTCTTGGCTTCTGTGCCCAATAAAGGCTATCTCCCACGCGTCAAATGACTACGAGGCGTCAGGGCATTTTTACATTCGCCTCCCTAGCCAGATAAATAAATTGTCTATTAAAGGGATGGGGATTCTTAGATCCAATCCATATCATCCTCCCCCAGCGAGAATTCATCAGAGCGTGCTTCGGAAAGATCCATTCCAGCATGGCCGACCTCCGCAGCTCCTCCTCCCGCCCCCGTAGCCCTAAGCCCGGTGATTGGGAGAGGTGTTCAGTCCCGCACAGTCGATTAGTCGAGCTGTAGACTAAGGGATTTCTCCCTCCGGCGTACATGGTGCCCGTTCGAGCCGGGTTCGCCCCCTACAATGGCGGGGAGCAAGCGGAGAACTTTCCCTGTCCCTCCATGGGGGAACGGGTTTGCCTTGTTCCTTACTTACTAAGGGGACTCAGATTTCCAATTCATCCGTTCCTCCGCGGGCTCCTGGAGTTCTACGGCCTCCAACTACACAATCTTACCCCTGCCTCCATCCTACACATCACCGGCTATGTTGCTCTCTGCGAGTTGTTCCTGGGCTGCGAGGCTCACTTCGAGCTGTGGAAAAGGCTATTTTGGCTTGTCCCTCGCACACAGAGGGAATTACTTTATCAAGTGGGCGGAGCCGAAGTATGGCGCATCGCCGATACCGGATATTTGTCCGGTACCCCGGAGAAGCCGTCCGAAGACTGGCCTTCAGAATGGTTTTATATGGAGGACGTCCCCCTTCCGGACCCTGTTCGGCGGGGTCTGCCCGAGTTCAACAATGCTCCTCTGAAGAAGCGCCGAAGTTGGTGCCCACGGAGCCCCCAGGCGGAAGACAACGGAGAAGTCCTCTATCTGATGAACCGGATCAAAGCACTAGCTCGATCCGGATTGACAATAATCGAAGTTATGTCGATTTGCATAATGCGGGGAGTGCAGCCACTCCAATATCGTGGGCACCCCTTGTGGTGTTATAACGGGGCGGATGACGCCACCCGCTGCGGGCGTAAGGGTCCGGACAATGCTGCCGCTCTAGCGAAGATTCTGTCTGAACTGTTCAAGGGCGAGGAAGAGGAGTTCACCCGCATCAAGCCATGGGATGGATTCTCTATGTACAATCCTCCAAGCTGGGTAAGTTATATTCCTCTCTCCCATTTTTCCCGCATTCTTAGTCATAAGTATTCACCTTGCCACCTTGCGGCAGGAACTGCGAAAAGCCATAAAGGAGGTCAGCAGCCCTTCTCCACAACCAGAGGACCCTGACCGGGCCATCGATTCCGGACTCGAAGAAGATCCAGTTATCTCCGTGGAACTGATAGACCGGCAGTTCTATCAGTTAAGCTGCGACGATGCCTCGGTGGCCATTACAGCCGACTATCCCGGACTGCTTCCTGCATCGCAGGTAAGAAAAAACAAAAAGTCCCAACTCCAAAACTAGGATCCCCTTTTAGGCACTTCACCCACCATATACACATGGTATCTTTTACAGGGAAGGCATTCGGGACGCCCTGCTGAACCCGCGACAACTCGCCAACAAGAGGTGCCGAGGCCGGGTAGGCCAAAAAGGAAGGCGGTCAGGATGGAGACACCGATGCAAAGGTATAGGAAAAACCCCGCTCCGTGGTTGTCGTATTTTTCGAAATGTAATGACGCCCGCGTTTCTTTAACAGAAAGAACGCTCGCCGGAATATGTCCGGCGATGCTGCCAACCAAGCTTCCACCAGTCGGGCGCCAGGACCGGACATAGAGGAGGAAGGTGATATGGGGCAGGCGCCGGATAATCCCCCAACAGAGGATGCGGATAGATTGTCCGCTACAAACTCACAAGTGGAAAGCGCCATGAATCATAGGCGCGGCCGGGCCGTACTCCGTGACGCTTGTTTCTCACTAGAGGCGTTCGACGCCTTCAATTCTGGAGAGAGGCGTACCTCCGTGCTGCTCAAGATGGTCTAGCCAGAGCCACTGATCAGTATGTAAAGGATGTATGCGTGAGTAAATATGACGATTTATATGTATCAGTAGCCCCTGAGACTTGAAACAGTTAGCAGAACTGATTTAAGGATCATCTATAATGTGTAGGTTCTTACAGAGAGGAATACTAGGTTGTCCCAGGAGCTGGAGGAATGCAAGACCCAACTGGGGGCCACTCTTGCCGCATTGCAGGAACAGAAAAAGCCTCCCGCTGGTAACACTTACTTTAAAGAATGGTGATTACCATATAGTGTGCGGCGTGTCTGCAGATCTAACAATTGATTTTGTAGATGAGTCCGGAGAAAGTCCGGGGGACCAACATGTTATGCGACAGCTAGAGGCTGGCAAACGCGTGCTGAGTAAGGTTATGTTGGAGGAAAACAGTCTTCAAGATGCCAATGTTAAGCTGAATGTTGAACTAAAAGACGTTCGGGGCCAGCTTGCGGACTCCGAGAAGGAGAATAAGCTGCTTCGGCACGGCATTTTTAGTAAGTGCTTGAACGAATCCTACTAAAGGAGTTCGGCGAAGAAGTCGATTAACAGCGTTATGTCTGTAGGTATGCTGACGGGTCATCCCGCGGAGGAAATGCCCGGGTCCGCGGGTGATCTTCTGTCCGAGCTGTCACATCTGCACGAACAAGTTCGGCAGGTGATGCAAGGTGTTGCCCAGGCTTTGTGGCCATCTGTCTCCTTGCCAGAGGGCGTTGCAGAGCTTACGGAGAAGCTCAAGGGAGCACGGCAGCGCCTCCGATTATGGAAGATATCGGCCTGCCGACAGGGTGCCAGAGAGGCCTGGGCCATGGTGAAGACTCGGTATACCAAGGCAGACCCAAATCACATGGCCGAGGTCGGACCTGTGGAGCCCGACGGAAAAGAGATCCCCGTTAGCTTAGTTTATGGGCAAGTAGAATTAGCCGCAAAGTATTCCCAACAGGATTGTAAGCTAGACCGCCTATTGGATGGTATAGAAGAGGAGTTTAGTCAGTCTGCATGACTATGTAATTAAAGTGACATGTATAATGCCTTCTAGCCGGATTGTAGATCATTTGTCGTTGCGGACCTTTTCGCTTCAACCTCCGGGCCCGATAGTCCGGAGTGAATCCGAATACCCGCTCAGTTATATAAGAACCGGGGTATGCATGGAGACCAGGCGTATGGGTCATTAGTGCTTTATCAGACAAGTGCCCAACTAGTTATGTTATATTACATGGGTAGTAAGAAACATCTTCCAGGGAGAATAGTTCCGTTAAGGGTTCCTTTCCCTGGGTAAGCATGCCCTAAAGTGCATGTCCGGACTGCGATAAGAAACGCAGAAAAAGCATCTGGGGGCAGATATGGATAATAAATGAAAGTCATCTTTTGTTCACTGACCGAATATTCCCTTAAGAACGCTAGCTTTCGGCTTCACCCAGTCTGAGGTACACATCCGGCTGACCCGGCAGTAACAATCGCAGAGGTGCTCCCCTTATGCCCTAGCCGAATTAACAGGAATGTAGGGCATAAATACAAGAGCCAGGCAATCCAGCTTGGCCAAAACTTAAGTCATATCGATGCATATAATGGTGAAAAAAGGCACATGCGGAAGTATAACACATGTGTTGGGCATGATGCCCAGGTAAATAATTTAAGCTTCTGTGAAAGAAGCCCCCAGGTATGGAGAGTGCGGCTAGCGCATCTGTAATGTACAAGTGAGGCACAAGGTGACCCTTGAAGGCCTAAAGAAATAATAAGGAAAAGAAAGAAAGGGAAACAAGACAGATGATGCATATGCAGAAAATGGACAAAGGGAGGGGACTAGCATAGAGTCCGGTGCTAGGCGTAGAATCTTCGAAGCCTGGCTGTGTTCCATGGGTTCGGCTCGAGTCGACTAGTCGATGCATCCCGCAGTCGGTACGCTCCACCAGTCAGAACTTGGTCGATAATGAAGGGACCTTCCCATTTGGGCTCGAGCTTGTTCTTTTTCTTATCCGGCAGGCGTAGAACTAGTTCGCCAACGTTATAAGTTTTGGCCCGTACTTCTCTGCTTTGGTATCTGCGAGCCTATTGCTGGTAAAATGCGGAACGGGCTTTGGCTACGTCGCGCTCTTCCTCCAAGGTGTCCAGACTGTCCTGCCGATCGAGCTCGGCTTCTCTTTCTTCGTACATGCGCACTCGAGGTGAGTCATGAATTATGTCACAGGGCAAGACTGCCTCTGCGCCATACACCATAAATAATGGTGTATATCCGGTACTACGATTCGGCATGGTCCGCAGCCCCCAGAGTACGGAGTCGATCTCCTCTACCCAGTGCGTGTCAGACTCCATTAAGGAACGCACTAATCTGGGTTTAATGCCGCTCATTATAAGACCGTTTGCTCGTTCGACTTGACCGTTGGTTTGTGGGTGATAGACTGAAGCATAATCGAGCTTGATGCCCATTTTGCTGTAGCAGAGTTTTACCTCGTCGGCCGTGAAGTTCATGCCGTTATCAGTGATGATGCTGTGGGGGACGCCGTAACGGTGTACAACCCCGGATATGAAATCTATCACCGGTCCGAATTCGGCTGTTTTAACCGGTTTAGCCTCTATCCATTTGGTGAATTTATCCACCATGACCAATAAGTATTTTTTCTTGTGGGTTCCCCCTTTAAGGGGTCCAACCATGTCAAGCCCCCAGACCGCGAAGGGCCATGTAATGGGGATTGTTTGGAGGGCGGTGGGTGGCATGTGACTTCGATTTGCAAAGAGCTGGCAACCGGCGCAACGTTGGACTAAGTCCTGTGCATCTGCCCGGGCCGTTGGCCAATAGAATCATGTACGGAAGGCCTTGCTTACAAGAGCCCGGGCTGCGGCGTGATGACCTCCGAGTCCGGCGTGAATTTCTGCCAAAAGATTCCGCCCTTCCTCTTCGGAGATGCACCTTTGAATGACTCCGGTAGTGCTTTTCTTGTACAATTCTCCCTCATGGACCCTGTAGGCCTTGGATCGCCGCACTATGCAGCGTGCCTCATTTTGGTCCTCCGGAAGTTCTTGTCTAGTTAGGTAGGCCAGGAATGGTTCTGTCCACGGGGAAATAATGGCCATTATTTCGTGGGCTGAAGGTGTTATTTCGATGGCGGAGCCTCCGATTGTGTCAGAGAGTTCGGTATCAGGTATTTTGGCCGGGTCTGGACTGTTGTTACCGGTGTCCCCTTCCCATGCTATGGATGGCTTGAAGAGCCTTTCCAAAAATATGTTGGGAGGGACCGCGTTGCGTTTTGCGCCGATGCGGGCAAGGATATCCGCCGCCTGATTGTTTTCCTGAGCCACATGGTGAAATTCGAGTCCCTCGAACCGAGCTGACAATTTTAGGACGGCATTTCGATAGGCCGCCATTTTCGGATCCTTGGCGTCAAAATCTCCATTTATTTGGGATATTGTGAGGTTTGAATCCCCACGTACCTCCAGGCGTTGAATGCCCATGGAGACTGCCATCCGAAGACCATGCAACAGAGCTTCGTATTCGGCTGCATTGTTGGAATCTGTATACAATATTTGTAGTATGTACCGAATGATATCTCTGGTTGGGGACGTCAGGACGACGCCAACCCCTAGACCAGCCAGCATTTTAGAACCATCGAAGTGCATGATCCAATTGGAGTATGCGCCGTACTCTTTAGGGAGTTCGACCTCCGTCCATTCGGCGACGAAGTCGACCAGTACTTGCGATTTAATGGCTCGGCGAGGTTTGTATGTTATGTCGAATGGGAGGAGCTCAATGGCCCATTTGGCAATCCGGCCCGTAGCGTCGCGGTTGTTGATAATATCATTAAGTGGCACTTCCGAGGCTACTGTAATCGAACACTCTTGAAAGTAGTGTCACAGTTTCCATGATGCCATGAATACCGCATATGCTATTTTTTGGTAATGCGGGTACCGTGATTTGCATCGAGTGAGGATAGTGGATACATAGTATACCGGCTTTTGAAGAGGGAATTTGTGTCTGTCCGCTTCCCGTTCGACAACGAGCACCGCGCTTACAACTTGATGAGTTGCCGCAATATACAACATCATTGGTTCACCGATGTTTGGTGCGGCTGGGATCGGGTTGGTTGCCAGAATGGCCTTTATTTCTTCCAATCCGGTTGTGGCCGCGTCTGTCCACTCGAAGTGTTCGGTGCGTCGAAGGAGGCGATAAAGGGGTAAAGCCTTTTCTCCCAAGCGGGAGATAAAGCGGCTTAGAGCCGCCACACATCCAGTTAGCTTCTGGATTTGTTTGAGGTCTGTTGGGGTAGCCAACTGTGACAACGCTCGGATTTTGGCCGGATTAGCTTCAATACCTCTACTGGAGACAATGAATCCCAGGAACTTTCTGGCTGGTACGCCGAAAACGCATTTTTCCGGATTGAGCTTGATATCATATGTTCGGAGGTTGTCGAATGTGAGCCTCAAGTCGTCTATCAAAGAGTCGACGTGTTTGGTTTTAACGACCACATCGTCTACGTATGCCTCTACCGTTTTGTCGATTTGTTTCTCCAGACATGCCTGAATCATGCGCTGATATGTTACGCCGGCGTTTTTGAGCCCAAAAGGCATTGTGTTAAAACAGAAGGGACCATATGGCGTGATGAATGCCGTTGCGGCTTGGTCGGACTCCGCCATCTTGATTTGGTGGTAACCGGAGTATGCGTCGAGGAAACACAATGACTCGTGTCCTGCGGTAGCATCAATGATTTAATCGATGCGTGGGAGGGGGAAGGGATCCTTTGGGCAAGTTTTATTGAGGTCTTTGAAGTCGACACGAAGGCGCCAGGATTTGTCCTTCTTTGGTACCATCACCAGGTTTGCTAGCCAGTCCGGGTGTTTTATTTCTTTGATGAATCCGGCCTCCAATAACTTGGCTAGTTCCTCTCCCATGGCCTGTCTCTTAGGTTCAGAGAAACGCCGAAGAGCTTGCTTGACCGGCTTGAATCCCTTTAGGATATTGAGGCTATGCTCGGCCAGCCTGCGTGGGATTCCTGGCATGTCTGAGGGATGCCAGGTGAATATGTCCCAGTTCTCGCGCAGGAACCCCCGTAGTGCGGCGTCCATAGCGGGGCTTAGCTTTGCCCCGATGGAGGCTGTTTTTGTAGGGTCCGTTGGGTGGACTTGGAATTTGACTATTTCATCCGCTGGTTTAAAAGAGGTGGACTTGGATCTCTTGTCAAGTATCACGTCGTCCCTGTCCACTGTGGAGCATAGCGTAGTTAATTCCTCGGCCGAGAGGGCTTCGGATAATGCCTCGAGGGCCAATGCGGCAGTTTTGTTTTCGGCGCGGAGTGCTGTGTCCGGATCGCTGGCGAGAGTGATGATTCCGTTGGGCCCGGGCATTTTGAGCTTCATGTACCCGTAATGTGGTACAGCTTGGAAGATTGTGAATGCCTCCCGTCCTAAAAGAGCGTGATAACCACTGCTGAACGGGGCCACTTGGAATGTAATTTCTTCGAACCTGTAATTACCCAGCGTGCGGAATACCACATCTAGTGTGATTTTCCCAGCACAACGTGCTTCCCGACTGGGGATGATTCCTCTAAAGGTTGTGCTACTTTGCTCAATGCGACTCCAGTCTATTTCCATCTTTTGAAGAGTTTCCTCATAGATGAGGTTTAATCCGTTGCTGCCGTCCATGAGTACCTTGGTGAGTCGAAAGCCGTCCACGATTGGACTGAGGACCAGTGCGGCTGGTGCTCGGGCTGTTCGGAATTTAGGTTTGTCACTGGCATTGAAGGTAATAGCCGGGTCACTCCAAGGATTTATTGCTGCTACGTGGCAGATTTCGGCCATGCTGTGGAGTGTTCGCTTGCGTCTATTATTTGACGCGAAGGTCTCAAAGACCGTTAACACCGTATTGTTGTCCACAAGATGGTGCTCTGTGGTATTTGGGAGGAGTAGATCCTCACCACTTTTGGCCATCCGCCGGAGTATCCAACATGCTCTAAGGTGTGCGTTGGTATTGCATCCGTTGTACTATGAATTTTGCAGGGTCCGTTGAGCCATCCCTCCAGTACGGTTCCTTGCCCCGTAGAGGGCTTTTGCTTTTTGGTAGTTAACCCGGGTGTATTGTGATAATGCACCCTTTTATTTCGGACTGGGTTTGTGTTCAGGGCCAGATTATCCCAAAAGTTTGTTTCGGTTTTCCAGGCACTTTCCATCGCACAGTACTTTCGTACTATGGACGCCAAGTCAGCGAAGCGTGTTATCTCATGGTGATTTATGGCATTAAGGATTCCCTTGTCCGTGCAATTATTGTGGAAAAATAAGATTGCGTCTTCCTCGCGACAGTCCTTAACCTTGTTCATCGCAAGGAGGAATCTGGCCCAGTAGTGATGTACTGTTTCCTGGGGCTCTTGCCTGATGTGGGAAACATCGCTTATGTTTGGGTGGGTAGGTGGAATTGAATCCGAACCCTCACCTGATCTAGGATCCAGGGGCCGAGGAATTTCCAAATTTGAAAGTTCCGGTTCCGGGGTGTGACCCGATAACCCTGGCCTGCTGCCTGACTCTAAGTTCAGGGATTGTGTGTTGTCCTCCCGCGAACGGGTGTCCGGCTCAGAGAGCTCGGGAATCCGGACATAGTTGGTCCTCAAGATGGATGAAAGGTCGCTACATTGTTCCTCCACCACTGCAATATGATGGGTGACCGGCGGAAAGTTAATCTCCCTTTGATCGGGTTTAAGCCCAATCCGATCATAGTCCGTAGCGACTCTCGGGGCGGCGATGCGATCTAAGAGCTCGTTTAAGGAGGCGAGCTCTATTGGATCCATCTGTTCGGCGAGTGCCGATTTGACGTGGAGGCTGTTTTCGATGACCTGAGAAGTCATCGTCGGCGCGGCGGCCGAACAGGTGGTCATGATGAAACCGCCTAGCCAGAGAGTTTGGCCGACAGCCAAAGCTCCCTCGATAGTAGTACCGTCTTTAAATACGAGACGGGACATCCTTCCTTCTGAAGGAAATATGCCCTAGAGGCAATAATAAAGTTATTATTTATTTCCTTATATCATGATAAATGTTTATTATTCATGCTAGAATTGTATTAACCGGAAACATAATACATGTGTGAATACATAGACAAACAGAGTGTCACTAGTATGCCTCTACTTGACTAGCTTGTTAATCAAAGATGGTTATGTTTCCTAACCATGGACAAAAGAGTTGTTATTTGAATAACGAGGTCACATCATTAGTTGAATGATCTGATTGACATGACCCATTCCATTAGCTTAGCACCCGATCGTTTAGTATGTTGCTATTGCTTTCTTCATGACTTATACATGTTCCTATGACTATGAGATTATGCAACTCCCGTTTACCGGAGGAACACTTTGGGTGCTACCAAACGTCACAATGTAACTGGGTGATTATAAAGGAGTACTACAGGTGTCTCCAAAGGTAGATGTTGGGTTGGCGTATTTCGAGATTAGGATTTGTCACTCCGATTGTCGGAGAGGTATCTCTGGGCCCTCTCGGTAATGCACATCACTTAAGCCTTGCAAGCATTGCAACTAATGAGTTAGTTGCGGGATGATGTATTACGAAACGAGTAAAGAGACTTGCCGGTAACGAGATTGAACTAGGTATTGGATACCGACGATCGAATCTCGGGCAAGTAACATACCGATGACAAAGGGAACAACGTATGTTGTTATGCGGTCTGACCGATAAAGATCTTCGTAGAATATGTAGGAGCCAATATGGGCATCCAGGTCCCGCTATTGGTTATTGACCGGAGACGTGTCTCGGTCATGTCTACATTGTTCTCGAACCGTAGGGTCCGCACGCTTAACGTTACGATGATAGTTATTATGAGTTTATGCATTTTGATGTACCGAAGGTTGTTCAGAGTCCCGGATGTGATCACGGACATGACGAGGAGTCTCGAAATGGTCGAGACGTAAAGATTGATATATTGGAAGCCTATGTTTGGACACCGGAAGTGTTCCGGGTGAAATCGGGATTTTACCGGAATACCGGGAGGGTTACCGGAACCCCCCGGGAGGCAAATGGGCCTATTGGGCCTTAGTGGAAAAGTGAAAAGGGGCTGCCCACAAGGGCTGCGCGCCTCCCCCCTTCCCTAGTCCTATTAGGACTAGGAGAAGGGGCCGGCCCCCCTCTCTTCTCTCTTCTCTTTGAAGAGTCCTATTAGGAATAGGATTGGGGGAGGAGTCCTACTCCCGGTAGGAGTGGGACTCCCCCTGCGCCTCTCTCCTAGCCGGCCGAACCCCTCCCCCTGCTCCTTTATATACGGGGGCAGGGGGCACCCCATAGACACACAAGTTGATCATTGTTGATCGTTCCTTAGCCGTGTGCGGTGCCCCCTGCCACCAAATTCCACCTCGGTCATATCGTTGTAGAGCTTAGGCGAAGCCCTGCGTCGGTAGTACATCAAGATCGTCACCACGCCGTCGTGCTGACGGAACTCCTCCCTGAAGCTTTGCTGGATCGGAGCCCGGGGATCGTCATCGAGCTGTACGTGTGCTAAGAACTCGGAGGTGCCGGAGTAACGGTGCTTGGATCGGTCGGATCAGGAAGAAGACGTACGACTACTTCCTCTACGTTGTGAGATCGCTTCCGCAGTCGGTCTGCGTTGGTACGTAGACAATACTCTCCCCCTCGTTGCTATGCATCACCATGATCTTGCGTGTGCGTAGGAAAATTTTCGAAATTACTACGTTCCCCAACAGTGGCATCCGAGCCTAGGTTTTATGGTTTGATGTTATTTGCACGAGTAGAACACAAGTGAGTTGTGGGCGATACAAGTCATACTGCCTACCAGCATGTCATACTTTGGTTCGGCGGTATTGTTGGACGAGACGATCCGGACCAACATTACGCGTACTCTTACGCGAGACCGGTTCCCTCGACGTGCTTTGCACATAGATGGCTTGCGGAAGACTGTCTCTCCAACTTTAGTTGAACCAAGTGTGGCTACGCCCGGTCCTTGAGAAGGTTAAAACGGAGTCTATTTGACGAACTATCGTTGTGGTTTTGATGCGTAGGTGAGATGAGTTCTTACTTAAGCCCGTAGCAGCCACGTAAAACTTGCAACAACAAAGTAGAGGACGTCTAACTTGTTTTTGCAGGGCATGTTGTGATGTGATATGGTCAAGGCATGATGCTCATTTTTATTGTATGAGATGATCATGTTTTGTAACCGAGTTATCGGCAACTGGCAGGAGCCATATGGTTGTCGCTTTATTGTATGCAATGCAATCGCGATGTAATGCTTTACTTTATTACTAAGCGGTAGTGATAGTCGTGGAAGCATAAGATTGGCGAGACGACAACGATGCTACGATGGAGATCAAGGTGTCGCGCCGGTGACGATGGTGATCATGAAGGTGCTTCTGAGATGGAGATCACAAGCACAAGATGATGATGGCCATATCATATCACTTATATTGATTGCATGTGATGTTCATCTTTTATGCATCTTATCTTGCTTTGATTGACGGTAGCATTATAAGATGATCTCTCACTAAATTATCAAGAAGTGTTCTCCCTGAGTATGCACCGTTGCCAAAGTTCGTCGTGCCCAGACACCACGTGATGATCGGGTGTGATAAGCTCTACGTCCATCTACAACGGGTGCAAGCCAGTTTTGCACACGCAGAATACTCAGGTTAAACTTGACGAGCCTAGCATATGCAGATATGGCCTCGGAACACGGAGACCGAAAGGTCGAGCGTGAATCATATAGTAGATATGATCAACATAACGATGTTCACCATTGAAAACTACTCCATCTCACGTGATGATCGGTTATGGTTTAGTTGATTTGGATCACGTGATCACTTAGAGGATTAGAGGGATATCTATCTAAGTGGGAGTTCTTAAGTAATATGATTAATTGAACTTAAATTTATCATGAACTTAGTCCTGGTAGTATTTTGCAAATTATGTTGTAGATCAATAGCTCGCGTTGTTGCTTCCCTGTGTTTATTTTTGATATGTTCCTAGAGAAAATTGTGTTGAAAGATGTTAGTAGCAATGATGCGGATTGGATCCGTGATCTGAGGTTTATCCTCATTGCTGCACAGAAGAATTATGTCCTTGATGCACCGCTAGGTGACAGACCTATTACAGGAGCAGATGCAGACGTTATGAACGTTTGGCTAGCTCAATATGATGACTACTTGATAGTTTAGTGTACCATGCTTAATGGCTTAGAATCGGGACTTCAAAGACGTTTGGAACGTCATGGACCATATGAGATGGTTCAGGAGTTGAAGTTAATATTTCAAGCAAATACCCGAGTTGAGAGATATGAAGTCTCTAACAAGTTCTATATCTAAAAGATGGAGGAGAATCGCTCAACTAGTGAGCATGTGCTCAGATTGTCTGGGTACTACAATCACTTGAATCAAGTGGGAGTTAATCTTCCAGATAAGATAGTGATTGACAGAATTCTCTAGTCACCATCACCAAGTTAGTAGAACTTCGTGATGAACTATAATATGCAAGGGATAACGGAAACAACTCCCAAGCTCTTCGTGATGCTGAAATCAACGAAGGTAGAAATCAAGAAAAACATCAAGTGTTGATGGTTCACAAGACCACTAGTTTCAAGAAAAGGGCAAAGGGAAAAAGGGGAACTTCAAGAAGAACGGCAAGAAAGTTGCTGCTCAAGTGAAGAAGCCCAAGTCTGATCCTAAGCCTGAGACTAAGTGCTTATACTGCAAAGGGACTGGTCACTGGAAGCGGAACTACCCCAAGTGATTGGCGGATAAGAAGGATGGCAAAGTGAACATAAGTATATTTGATATACATGTTATTGATGTGTACTTTACTAGTGTTTATAGCAAACCCTCAGTATTTGATACTAGTTCAGTTGCTAAGATTAGTAATTCGAAACGGGAGTTGCAGAATAAACAGAGACTAGTTAAGGGTGAAGTGACGATGTGTGTTGGAAGTGGTTCCAAGATTGATATGATCATCATCGCACACTCCCTATACTTTCGGGATTAGTGTTGAACCTGAATAAGTGTTATTTGGTGTTTGCGTTGAACATGAATATGATTTGATCATGTTTATTGTAATACGGTTATTCATTTAAGTAAGAGAATAAATTGTTGTTCTGTTTACATGAATAAAACCTTATATGGTTACACACCCAATGAAAATAGTTCGTTGGATCTCGATCGTAGTGATACACATAATCATAATGTTGAAACCAAAAGATGCAAAGTTAATAATGATAGTGCAACTTATTTGTGGCACGGCCGTTTAGGTCATATTGGTGTAAAGCGCATGAAGAAACTCCATGTTGATGGGCTTTTGGAATCACTTGATTATGAATCAGTTGATGCTTGCGAACCATGCCTCATGGGCAAGATGACTAAGACTCTGTTCTTCGGAACAATGGAGCGAGCAAAAAGATTTGTTGGAAATCATACATACTGATGTATGTGGTCCGATGAATATTGAGACTCGCGACAGGTATCATTATTTTCTCACCTTCACAGATGATTTAAGCAGATATGGGTATATCTACTTGATGAAACATAAGTCTGAAACATTTGAAAAGTTC
Organism: Triticum monococcum; assembly: GCA_034509565.1. NCBI lineage: Eukaryota > Viridiplantae > Streptophyta > Magnoliopsida > Poales > Poaceae > Triticum > Triticum monococcum. The sequence goes on along the minus strand of CM067843.1, from coordinate 67,131,945 downwards.
AAAGAATTTCAGAGTGAAGTGAAAAATCATCGTGACAAGAAAGTAAAAGTTTCTACGATCTGATCGCGGAGACAAATATTTGAGTTACGAGTTTGGTCTTCAGTTAAAACAAAGTGAAATAGTTTCACTACGCACGCCACCTGGAACACCACAGCATAATGGTGTGTCCGAACGTCATAACCATACTTTATTGGATATAGTACAATCTATGATGTATCTTACCGATCTACCACTATCGTTTTGGGGTTATGCATTAGAGACAGCTGCATTCACGTTAAATAGGGCGACATCTAAATCCGTTGAGACGACACCATGTGAACTATGGTTTGGCAAGAAACCTAAGCTGTCGTTTCTTAAAGTTTGGGGTTGCGATGCTTATATGAAAAAGTTTCATTCTGATAAGCTCAAACTCAAATCGGAGAAGTGCGTCTTCATAGGATATCCAAAGGAAACTATTGGATACACCTTCTATCACAAATCCGAAGGCAAGACTTTTGTTGCTAAAATCCGGAAACTTTCTGGAGAAGGAGTTTCTCTCGAAAGAAGTGAGTGGGAGGAAAGTAGAACTTGACGAGGTAACTGTACCTGCTCCCTTATTGGAAAGTAGTACATCACAGAAAATTGTTTCTGTGACACCTACACCAGTTAGTGAGGAAGCTAATGATGATGATCATGAAACTTCAGAACAAGATACTACTGAACCTCGTAGATCAACCAGAGTAAGATCCGCGCCAGAGTGTACGGTAATCCTTTTCTGGAAGTCATGCTACTAGATCATGATGAACCTACGAACTATGAGGAAGCGTTGATGAGCCCAGATTCCGCGAAATGGTTTGAGGCCATGAAATCTGAGATATGATCCATGTATGAGAACAAAGTATGGACTTTGATGGATTTGCCCGATGATCGGCAAGCCATAGAAAATAAATGGATCCTCAAGAGGAAGACGGACGCTGATAGTAGTGTTACTATCTACAAAGCTAGAATTGTCGCAAAAGGTTTTCGACAAGTTCAAGGTGTTGACTACGATGAGATTTTCTCACTCATATCTATGCTTAAGTCTGTCCGAATCATGTTAGCAATTGCCGCATTTTATGAAATCTGGCAAATGGATAAACAAAACTGCATTCCTTAATGGATTTGCTAAAGAAGAGTTGTATACGATGCAACTAGAAGGTTTTGTCGATCCTAAAGGTGTTAACTAAATATGCAAGCTCCAGCGATCTATCTGTGGATTGGTGCAAACATCTCGGAGTTGGAATATACGCTTTGATGAGTTGATCAAAGCATATAGTTTTATACAGACTTGCGGTGAAGCCTGTATTTACGAGAAAGTGAGTGGGAGCACTACAGCATTTCTGATAAGTATATGTGAATGACATATTGTTGATCGGAAATAATGTAGAATTATTCTGTAAAGCATAAAAGGAGTGTTTGAAAGGAGTTTTTCAAAGAAAAACTTCGGTAAAGCTGCTTACATATTGAGCTTCAAGATCTATAGAGATAGATCAAGACGCTTGATAAGTTTTTCAATAAGTACATACCTTGACAAGATTTTGAAGTAGTTCAAAATGGAACAGTCAAAGAAAAAGTTTCTTGCCTGTGTTACAAGGTGTGAAGTTGAGTAAAGACTCAAAGCCCGACCACGGCAGAAGATAGAAAGAGAATGAAAGTCATTCCCTATGCCTCATTCATAGGTTCTATAAAGTATGCCATGCTGTGTACCAGATCGATTGTATACCCTGCACTGATTTGGCAAGGGAGTACAATAGTGATCTAGGAGTAGATCACTGGACAGCGGTCAGAATTATCCTTAGTGAAATAAGGATGTGTTTCTCGATTATGGACGTGACAAAAAGGTTCGTCGTAAAGGGTTACGTCGATGCAAGTTTTTGACACTGATCCAGATGAATCTAAAGTCACAATCTGGATACATATTGAAAGTGGGAGCAAGTAGCTAGAGTAGCTCCGTGTAGAGCATTGTAGACATGGGACTTGCAAAATACTTACGGATCTGAATGTGACAGACCCGTTGACTAAAATTATCTGACAAGCAAAACATGATCACACCTTAGTACTCTTTGGGTGTTAATCACATAGAGATGTGAACTAGATTACTGACTCTAGTAAACCCTTTGAGTGTTGGTCACATGACGATGTGAACTATGGGTGTTAATCACATGGTGATGTGAACTATTGCTGCTAAATCACATGGCGATGTGAACTAGATTATTGACTCTAGTGCAAGTGGGAGACTGAAGGAAATATGCCCTAGAGGCAATAATAAAGTTATTATTTATTTCCTTATATCATGATAAATGTTTATTATTCATGCTAGAATTGTATTAACCGGAAACATAATACATGTGTGAATACATAGACAAACAGAGTGTCACTAGTATGCCTCTACTTGACTAGCTCGTTAATCAAAGATGGTTATGTTTCCTAACCATGGACAAAAGAGTTGTTATTTGAATAACGAGGTCACATCATTAGTTGAATGATCTGATTGACATGACCCATTCCATTAGCTTAGCACCCGATCGTTTAGTATGTTGCTATTGCTTTCTTCATGACTTATACATGTTCCTATGACTATGAGATTATGCAACTCCCGTTTACCGGAGGAACACTTTGGGTGCTACCAAACGTCACAACGTAACTGGGTGATTATAAAGGAGTACTACAGGTGTCTCCAAAGGTAGATGTTGGGTTGGCGTATTTCGAGATTAGGATTTGTCACTTCGATTGTCGGAGAGGTATCTCCGGGCCCTCTCGGTAATGCACATCACTTAAGCCTTGCAAGCATTGCAACTAATGAGTTAGTTGCGGGATGATGTATTACGGAACGAGTAAAGAGACTTGCCGGTAATGAGATTGAACTAGGTATTGGATACCGGCGATCGAATCTCGGGCAAGTAACATACCGATGACAAAGGGAACAACGTATGTTGTTATGCGGTCTGACCGATAAAGATCTTCGTAGAATATGTAGGAGCCAATATGGGCATCCAGGTCCCGCTATTGGTTATTGACTGGAGACGTGTCTCGGTCATGTCTACATTGTTCTCGAACCGTAGGGTCTGCACGCTTAACGTTACGATGATAGTTATTATGAGTTTATGCATTTTGATGTACCGAAGGTTGTTCAGAGTCCCGGATGTGATCACGGACATGACGAGGAGTCTCGAAATGGTCGAGACGTAAAGATTGATATATTGGAAGCCTATGTTTGGACACCGGAAGTGTTCCGGGTGAAATCGGGATTTTACCGGAATACCGGGAGGGTTACCGGAACCCCCCGGGAGGCAAATGGGCCTATTGGGCCTTAGTGGAAAAGTGAAAAGGGGCTGCCCACAAGGGCTGCACGCCTCCCCCCTTCCCTAGTCCTATTAGGACTAGGAGAAGGGGCCGGCCCCCCTCTCTTCTCTCTTCTCTTTGAAGAGTCCTATTAGGAATAGGATTGGGGGGGAGTCCTACTCCCGGTAGGAGTGGGACTCCCCCTGCGCCTCTCTCCTAGCCGGCCGAACCCCTCCCCTGCTCCTTTATATACGGGGGCAGGGGGCACCCCATAGACACACAAGTTGATCATTGTTGATCGTTCCTTAGCCGTGTGCGGTGCCCCCTGCCACCAAATTCCACCTCGGTCATATCGTTGTAGAGCTTAGGCGAAGCCCTGCGTCGGTAGTACATCAAGATCGTCACCACGCCGTCGTGCTGACGGAACTCCTCCCTGAAGCTTTGCTGGATCGGAGCCCGGGGATCGTCATCGAGCTGTACGTGTGCTAAGAACTCGGAGGTGCCGGAGTAACGGTGCTTGGATCGGTCGGATCGGGAAGAAGACGTACGACTACTTCCTCTACGTTGTGAGATCGCTTCCGCAGTCGGTCTGCGTTGGTACGTAGACAATACTCTCCCCCTCGTTGCTATGCATCACCATGATCTTGCGTGTGCGTAGGAAAATTTTCGAAATTACTACGTTCCCCAACACCTTCTGGCGACGACACAGAGGAACTCTCAATGAAAGCACCAATGTTGGTGTCAAAACCAGCGAATCTCGGGTAGGGGGTCCCGAACTGTGCGTCTAAGGCAGATGGTAAGAGGAGGCACGGGACACAATGTTTTACCCAGGTTCGGGCCCTCTTGATGGAGGTAAAACCCTACGTCCTGCTTGATTAATATTGATGATATGGGTAGTACAAGAGTAGATCTACCACGCGATCGGAGAGGCTAAACCCAAGAAGCTAGCCTATGGTATGATTGTATGTTGTCCTACGGACTAAAACCCTCCGGTTTATATAGACACCAGAGAGGGCTAGGGTTACACAAGGTCGGTTACAAAGGAGGAAATATACATATCCGTATTGCCTAGCTTGCCTTCTACGCCAAGTAGAGTCCCATCCGGACACGAGACGAAGTCTTCAATCTTGTATCTTCGTAGTCCAACAGTTCGGCCAAAGGATATAGCCCGGCTGTCCGGAGACCCCCTAATCTAGAACTCCCTCAGCGATCAACAAGACGAGCTTTGTGCTTATCAACAGACCCATCCAGACGATGCTTGGTTTTGAAAATCCACTTGCGGCTCACACTATTAACACCAGGTGGTCGAGGCACCAACACCCAAGTGTTAGTGTGACGTGAAGGAAATATGCCCTAAAGGCAATAATAAAGTTATTATTTATTTCCTTATATCATGATAAATGTTTATTATTCATGCTAGAATTGTATTAACCGGAAACATAATACATGTGTGAATACATAGACAAACAGAGTGTCACTAGTATGCCTCTACTAGACTAGCTCGTTAATCAAAGATGGTTAAGTTTCCTAACCATAAACAAAGAGTTGTTATTTGATTAACAAGGTCACATCATTAGTTGAATGATCTGATTGACATGACCCATTCCATTAGCTTAGCACCCGATCGTTTAGTATGTTGCTATTGCTTTCTTCATGACTTATACATGTTCCTATGACTATGAGATTATGCAACTCCCGTTTGCCGGAGGAACACTTTGTGTGCTACCAAACGTCACAACGTAACTGGGTGATTATAAAGGAGCTCTACAGGTGTCTCCAATGGTAGATGTTGGGTTGGCGTATTTCGAGAATAGGATTTGTCACTCCGATTGTCGGAGAGGTATCTCTGGGCCCTCTCGGTAATGCACATCACTTAAGCCTTGCAAGCATTGCAACTAATGAGTTAGTTGCGGGATGATGTATAACGGAACAAGTAAAGAGACTTGCCGGTAACGAGATTGAACTAGGTATTGGATACCGACGATCGAATCTCGGGCAAGTAACATACCGATGACAAAGGGAACAACGTATGTTGTTATGCGGTCTGACCGATAAAGATCTTCGTAGAATATGCAGGAGCCAATATGGGCATCCAGGTCCCGCTATTGGTTATTGACCGGAGACGTGTCTCGGTCATGTCTACATTGTTCTCGAACCGTAGGGTCCGCACGCTTAACGTTACGATGACAGTTATTATGAGTTTATGCATATTGATGTACCGAAGGTAGTTCGGAGTCCCGGATGTGATCACGAACATGACGAGGAGTCTCGAAATGGTCGAGACATAAAGATTGATATATTGGAAGCCTATATTTGGATATCGGAAGTGTTCCGGGTAAAATCGGGATTTTACCGGATTACCGGGAGGTTACCGGAACCCCCCCGGGAGCCATATGGGCCTTATTGGGCTTTAGTGGAAAGGTGAAAGGGGCTGCCATGGTGGGCTGCGCGCCTCCCCCCTTCCCCTAGTCCTATTAGGACTAGGAGAGGTGGCCGGCCACCTCTCTCTCTCTTTCCCCCTTGGGAGTCCTATTTGGAATAGGATTGGGGGGGGGGAGTCCTACTCCTGGTAGGAGTAGGACTCCTCCTGCGCCCTCCTCTTGGCCGGCCAGCCCCTCCCCCTTGGATCCTTTATATACGGGGGCAGGGGGCGCCTCTAGACACACAAGTTGATCATTGAGATCGTTCCTTAGCCGTGTGCGGTGCCCCCTGCCACCATATTCCACCTCGATCATATCGTTGTAGAGCTTAGGCGAAGCCCTGCGTCGGTAGAACATCAAGATCGTCACCACGCCGTCGTGCTGACGGAACTCCTCCCCGAAGCTTTGCTGGATCGGAGCCCGGGGATCATCATCGAGCTGTACGTGTGCTAAGAACTCGGAGGTGCCGGAGTAACGGTGCTTGGATCGGTCGGATCGGGAAGAAGACGTACGACTACTTCCTCTACATTGTGTCAACGCTTCCGTTGCGATCTACAAGGGTACGTAGATTAGACTCTCCCCTCTCGTTGCTATGCATCACCATGATCTTGCGTGTGCATAGGAAAATTTTGAAAATTACTACGTTACCTAACAGTGGCATCCGAGCCTAGGTTTTATGGTTTGATGTTATGTGCACGAGTAGAACACAAGTGAGTTGTGGACAATATAAGTCATACTGCCTACCAGCATGTCATACTTTGGTTCGGCGGTATTGTTGGACGAGACAACCCGGACCAACCTTACGCGTACGCTTACGCGAGACTGGTTCCCTCGACGTGCTTTGCACATAGATGGCTTGCGGGCGACTGTCTCTCCAACTTTAGTTGAACCGAGTGTGGCTACGCCCGGTCCTTGAGAAGGTTAAAACAGAGTCTATTTGGCAAACTATCGTTGTGATTTTGATGCATAGGTGAGATTGGTTCTTGCTTAAGCCCGTAGCAGCCACGTAAAACTTGCAACAACAAAGTAGAGGACGTCTAACTTGTTTTTGCAGGGCATGTTGTGATGTGATATGGTCAAGACATGATGCTAAATTTTATTGTATGAGATGATCATGTTTTGTAACCGAGTTATCGGCAACTGGCAGGAGCCATATGGTTGTCGCTTTATTGTATGCAATGCAATCGCGATGTAATGCTTTACTTTATCACTAAGCAGTAGCGATAGTCGTGGAAGCATAAGATTGGCGAGACGACAACGATGCTACAATGAAGATCAGGGTGTCGCGCCGGTGACGATGGTGATCATGACGGTGCTTCGGAGATGGAGATCACAGGCACAAGATGATGATGGCCATATCATATCACTTATATTGATTGCATGTGATGTTTATCTTTTATGCATCTTATCTTGCTTTGATTGACGGTAGCATTATAAGATGATCTCTCACTAATTATCAAGAAGTGCTCTCCCTGAGTATGCACCGTTGCGAAAGTTCTTCGTGCTGAGACACCACGTGATGATCGGGTGTGATAGGCTCTACGTTCAAATACAATGGGTGCAAAACAGTTGCACACGCGGAATACTCAGGTTATACTTGACGAGTCAAGCATATACAGATATGGCCTCGGAACACGGAGACCGAAAGGTCGAGCGTGAATCATATAGTAGATATGATCAACATAGTGATGTTCACCATTGAAACTACTCCATCTCACGTGATGATCGGACATGGTTTAGTTGATTTGGATCACGTGATCACTTAGAGGATTAGAGGGATGTCTATCTAAGTGGGAGTTCTTAAGTAATATGATTAATTGAACTTAAATTTATCATGAACTTAGTCCTGGTAGTATTTTTTAAATCATGTTGTAGATCAATAGCTCGCATTGTTGCTTCCCCGTGTTTATTTTGATATGTTCCTAGAGAAAATTGAATTGAAAGATGTTAGTAGCAATGATGCGGATTGGATCTGTGATCTGAGGTTTATCCTCATTGCTGCATAGAAGAATTATGTCCTTGATGCACCGCTAGGTGACAGACCTATTGCAGGAGCAGATGCAGACGTTATGAACGTTTGGCTAGCTAAATATGATGACTACTTGATAGTTTAGTGCACCATGCTTAACGGCTTAGAATCGGGACTTCAAAGACGTTTTGAACGTCATGGACCATATGAGATGTTCCAGGAGTTGAAGTTAATATTTCAAGCAAATACCCGAGTTGAGAGATATGAAGTCTCCAACAAGTTCTATAGCTAAAAGATGGAGGAGAATCGCTCAACTAGTGAGCATGTGCTCACATTGTCTGGGTACTACAATTGCTTGAATCAAGTGGGAGTTAATCTTCCAGATAAGATAGTGATTGACAGAATTCTCTAGTCACCATCACCAAGTTAGTAGAACTTCGTGATGAACTATAGTATGCAAGGGATGATGATAACGAATCCTGAGCTTTTCATGATGATGAAATCAATGAAGGTAGAAATCAAGAAAGAGCATCAAGTGTTGATGGTTGACAAGATCACTAGTTTCAAGAAAAGGGCAAAGGGAAAAGGGGAACTTTAAGAAGAACAACAAGCAAGTTGCTGCTCAAGTGAAGAAGCCCAAGTTTGGTCGTAAGCCTGAGATTAAGTGCTTCTACTGCAAAGGGACTGGTCACTGGAAGCGGAAGTACCCCAAGTGATTGGCGGATAAGAAGGATGGCAAAGTGAACATAAGTATATTTTATATACATGTTATTGATGTGTACTTTACTAGTGTTTATAGCAACCCCTCAGTATTTGATGCTAGTCCAGTTGCTAAGAGTAGTAACTCGAAACGGAAGTTGCAGAATGAACAGAGACTAGTTAAGGGTGAAGTGACGATGTGTGTTGGAAGTGGTTCCAAGATTGATATGATCATCATCGCACACTCCCTATACTTTCGGGATTAGTGTTGAACCTAAATAAGTGTTATTTGGTGTTTGCGTTGAGCATGAATATGATTTGATCATGCTTATTGTAATACGGTTATTCATTTAAGTAAAAGAATAATTTGTTGTTCTGTTTACATGAATAAAACCTTATATGGTTACACACCTAATGAAAATAGTTCATTGGATCTCGATCTTAGTGATACACATATTCATAATATTGAAACCAAAAGATGCGAAGTTAATAATGATAGTGCAACTTATTTGTGGCACTGCCGTTTAGGTCATATTGGTGTAAAGCGCATGAAGAAACTCCATGCTGATGGGATTTTGGAATCACTTGATGCTTGCGAACCATGCCTTATGGGCAAGATGACTAAAACGCCGTTCTCCGGAACAATGAAGCAAGCAACAAACTTATTGGAAATAATACATACTGATGTATGCGGTCCGATGAGTATTAAGGCTCGCGGCAAGTATCGTTATTTTCAGAACTTCACAGATGATTTGAGCAGATATGGGTATATCTACTTGATGAAACATAAGTCTGAAACATTTGAAAAGTTCAAAGAATTTCAGAGTGAAGTAGAAAATCATCGTACAAGAAAATAAAGTTTCTACGATCTGATCGTGGAGGAGAATATTTGAGTTATGAGTTTGGTGTACATTTGAAAAATTGTGGAATAGTTTCGCAACTCACGCCACCCGGAACACCACAGCGTAATGGTGTGTCCGAACGTCGTAATCGTACTTTACTAGATATGGTGCGATCTATGATGTCTCTTACCGATTTACCGCTATCGTTTTGGGGATACGCTCTAGAGACGGCCACATTCACGTTAAATAGGGCACCATCAAAATCCATTGAGACGACGCCTTGTGAACTATGGTTTGGCAAGAAACCAAAGTTGTCGTTTCTGAAAGTTTGGGGCTGCGATGCTTATGTGAAAAAGCTTCAACCTGATAAGCTCGAACCCAAATCGGAGAAATGTGTCTTCATAGGATATCCAAAGGAAACTATTGGATACACCTTCTATCACAGATCCGAAGGTAAGACTTTTGTTGCTAAATTCGGAAACTTTCTTGAGAAGGAGTTTCTCTCGAAAGAAGTGAGTGGGAGGAAAGTAGAACTTGACGAGGTAACTGTACCCGCTCCCTTATTAGAAAGTAGTACATCACAGAAAACTGCTTCTACGACACCTACACCAATAAGTGAGGAAGTTAATGATAATGATCATGAAACTTCAGAACAAGATACTACTAAACCTCGTAGATCAACCAGAGCAAGATCCGCACCAGAGTGGTACGGTAATTCAGTTTTGGAAGTCATGCTACTAGATCATGATGAACCTACGAACTATGAAGAAGCGATGGTGAGGCCAGATTCCGCAAAGTGGCTTGAAGCCATGAAATCTGAGATGGGATCCATGTATGAGAACAAAGTATGGACTTTGGTTGACTTGCCCGATGATCGGCAAGCAATTGAGAATAAATGGATCTTCAAGAGGCAGACGGACGCTGATAGTAGTGTTACTATCTACAAAGCTAGAATTGTCGCAAAAGGTTTTCGACAAGTTCAAGGTGTTGACTACGATGAGAGTTTCTCACTCGTATCTATGCTTAAGTCTGTCTGAATCATGTTAGTAATTGCCGCATTTTATGAAATCTGGCAAATGGATAAACAAAACTGCATTCCTTAATGGATTTATTAAAGAAGAGTTGTATATGATGCAACCAGAAGGTTTTGTCAATCCGAAAGGTGCTAACAAAATGTGCAAACTCCAGCGATCCATCTGTGGACTGGTGCAAGCATCTCGAAGTTGGAATATACGCTTTGATGAGTTGATCAAAGCATATAGTTTTATACAGACTTGCGGTGAAGCCTGTATTTACAAGAAAGTGAGTGGGAGCACTACAGCATTTCTGATAAGTATATGTGTATGACATATTGTTGATCAGAAATAATGTAGAATTATTCTATAAAGCATAAAGGAGTGTTTGAAAGGAGTTTTTCAAAGAAAGACTTCGGTGAAGCTCCTTACATATTGAGCTTCAAGATCTATAGATCAAGACGCTTGATAAAGTTTTTTCAATGAGTACATACATTGACAAGATTTTGAAGTAGTTCAAAATGGAACAGTCAAAGAAAGAGTTCTTGCCTGTATTACAAGGTGTGAAGTTGAGTAAGACTCAAAGCCCGACCACGGCAGAAAGTCATTCCCTATGCCTTGGCCATAGGTTTTATAAAGTATGTCATGTTGTATACCAGATCTATTGTATACCCTGCATTGATTTGGCAAGGGAGTACAATAGTGATCTAGGAGTAGATCACTGGACAGCGGTCAGAATTATCCTTAGTGAAATAAGGATATGTTTCTCGATTATGGACGTGACAAAAGGCTCGTCGTAAAGGGTTACGCCGATGCATGTTTTGACACTAATCTAGATGACTCTAAGTCTCGGTCTAGATACATATTGAAAGTGGGAGCAATTAGCTAGAGTAGCTCCATGCAGAGCATTGTTGACATAGAAATTTGCAAAATACATGTGGATCTGAATGTGGCAGACCCGTTGACTAAGATTCTCTCATAAGCAAAACATGATCACACCTTAGTACTCTTTGGGTGTTAATCACATAGCGATGTGAACTAGATTACTGAATCAAGTAAACCCTTTGGGTATTGGTCACATGGCGATGTGAACTATGGGTGTTAATCACATGATGATGTGAACTATCGATGTTAATCACATGGTGATGTGATCTAGATTATTGACTCTAGTGCAAGTGGGAGACTGAAGGAAATATGCCCTAGAGGCAATAATAGAGTTATTATTTATTTCCTTATATCATGATAAATGTTTATTATTCATGCTAGAATTGTATTAACCGGAAACATAATACATGTGTGAATACATAGACAAACAGAGTGTCACTAGTATGCCTCTACTAGACTAGCTCGTTAATCAAAGATGGTTAAGTTTCCTAACCATAAACAAAGAGTTGTTATTTGATTAATGAGGTCACATCATTAGTTGAATGATCTGATTGACATGACCCATTCCATTAGCTTAGCACCCGATCATTTAGTATGTTGCTATTGCTTTCTTCATGACTTATACATGTTCCTATGACTATGAGATTATGCAACTCCCGTTTGCTGGAGGAACACTTTGTGTGCTACCAAACGTCACAACGTAACTGGGTGATTATAAAGGAGCTCTACAGGTGTCTCCAATGGTAGATGTTGGGTTGGCGTATTTCGAGAATAGGATTTGTCACTCCGATTGTCGGAGAGGTATCTCTGGGCCCTCTCGGTAATGCACATCACTTAAGCCTTGCAAGCATTGCAACTAATGAGTTAGTTGCGGGATGATGTATAACGGAACGAGTAAATAGACTTGCCGGTAACGAGATTGAACTAGGTATTGGATACCGACGATCGAATCTCGGGCAAGTAACATACCGATGACAAAGGGAACAACATATGTTGTTATGCGGTCTGACCGATAAAGATCTTCGTAGAATATGCAGGAGCCAATATGGGCATCCAGGTCCCGCTATTGGTTATTGACCGGAGACGTGTCTCGGTCATGTTTACATTGTTCTCGAACCATAGGGTCCGCACGCTTAACGTTACGATGACAATTATTATGAGTTTATGCATTTGATGTACCGAAGGTTGTTCGGAGTCCCGGATGTGATCACGGACATGACGAGGAGTCTCGAAATGGTCGAGACATCAAGATTGATATATTGGAAGCCTATATTTGGATATCGGAAGTGTTTCGGGTAAAATCAGGATTTTACCGGATTACCGGGAGGTTACCGGAACCCCCCCGGGAGCCATATGGGCCTTATTGGGCTTTAGTGGAAAGGTGAAAGGGGCTGCCATGGTGGGCTGCGCTCCTCCCCCCTCCCCTAGTCCTATTAGGACTAGGAGAGGTGGCCGGCCACCTCTCTCTCTTTCCCCCTTCGAAGTCCTATTTGGAATAGGATTGGGGGGGAGTCCTACTCCCGGTAGGAGTAGAACTCCTCCTGCGCCCTCCTCTTGGCCGGCCAGCCCCTCCCCCTTGGATCCTTTATATACGGGGGCAGGGGGCACCTCTAGACACACAAGTTGATCATTGAGATCGTTCCTTAGCCGTGTGCGGTGCCCCCTGCCACCATATTCCACCTCGATCATATCGTTGTAGAGCTTAGGCGAAGCCCTGCGTCGGTAGAACATCAAGATCGTCACCACGCCGTCGTGCTGACGGAACTCCTCCCCGAAGCTTTGCTGGATCGGAGCCCGGGGATCGGCATCGAGCTATACGTGTGCTAAGAACTCGGAGGTGCCGGAGTAACGGTGCTTGGATCGGTCGGATCGGGAAGAAGACGTACGACTACTTCCTCTACGTTGTGTCAACGCTTCCGTTGCGATCTACAAGGGTACGTAGATCAGACTCTCCCCTCTCGTTGCTATGCATCACCATGATCTTGCGTGTGCGTAGGAAAATTTTGAAATTACTACGTTACCCAACATGACGGAGAGCAGCAAACTCCTCGGACATGGCGGCACGCCAGGCAGGTTCACCCAGATCATCACGATGGGAAACCGGCGCGGCGAAGAAGGCACGGCGGCGAGAGTCATACCGAACCGTGCCATCAGTGTAAGACTTCTCCTTGCGCGTATGATCACGATGGCGTGTAACCATAGCATGTGCCCGAGCTGCATCGCCAGTAGGAGAAGACGATGGCGACGAGGGCTCGGCCGAGGGTGTCGCGGCTGAGGGGACCTCAGCAAGGGGCGACACGGGCCTAGAGATGATGGTGTGCTAGACTGGCACAGGCGAGGGTGGTAGCCCGGGCGATGGACCGGGCGAGGGTGGCGACCTAGCCGCGTCTGCGATCGTGTCATCGGGCGAGGCAGCCACGCCTGCGTCGGGCGGCGTGACATGCATGTCGGGCGCATCAGGAGGCGTCGGAGCAGCAACATGTACCTGGGGGGAACTCAAAGCAATATCACCTGCAATAGACAAGTTACATGACAAATAGGATAGGTCATATTTACGCACATGGACATCCGGAACCGGTTCATTGGGAGGAAAAGTGAGTGCATGTTCAAGAGAAGCAGGATCAACCGAAACACTGGGTTGAGAGTAAGGGAACACAGTCTCGTCGAAAACAACATCACGAGAGATGTATATCCGACTGGAGGTACGGTCAAGACACTTATAGCCCTTATGCAAAGGAATATAGCCAAGGAAAACACACATCTTGGGCCGAAAATCAAGCTTGTGAGCATTGTACTTGCGGAGACTAGCCAGCAAGCACACCCAAAAATCCGAAGGGAGGAGTAGTTGGGCTGAACATGAAACAGATGGAACAGAGGTGTGTCCTTGTTGAGAACCGGAGTGGGCATACGGTTGATGAGGTTACATGCCGTAAGAAAGGCCGCATCCCAAAACCAAAGTGGAAGAGAGGAGTGTGCTAGCAAGGCAAGACCGGTCTCGACCAAATGTCGGTGTTTGCGCTCGGCAATACCGTTCTGCTGAGAGGTATGTGGACATGACACTCGGTGAGAGATGCCCGTGCGTTGAAAGTAGCGATGGAGTTTGTGGTATCCACCACCCCAGTCGGACTGAACGGCCTTGATTTTATAATCCAGAAGGCGTTCGACATGAGCCTGAAAGTTGTAGAAAACTTGCTCAACATCAGACTTGTGTTTAAGCAAATAAATCCAGGTGAAGCGCGTGTAGTCATCAATAAAACTAACATAATACTTGTACCCTCCCGACGAAGCAAGAGCAGGACCCCAAACATCTGAATGTATTAATTCAAGAGGTACAGTAGTGATATGAAACGAAGTAGAATAAGGGAGTTGATGACTCTTAGCACGCTGACAGGAATCACAAACTAACGGTGAATTATTTGAACTAGAACATGGAAGGTCATGACTCCGAACAATGGAAGTGACCACATTATTTGTAGGATGACCAAGACGTTGATGCCATTGCGACAACGAAAGTCGAATACCGGAGGAGGCACGGCAAGACGATGAAGATGACACACGAGCGAAGGGGACTGAATAGACCCCCCCCCCCCCCCCCCCGTAACTTCTATCGTGAAGGATGACGCGCTTGGTTGCTTTGTCTTTAACAAGGAAAAAACGACGGTGAAATTCAACAAAGACGTCATTATCACAGAGAAGACGATAAACAGAGAGAAGATGCTGGCTGATGTGTGGAACATGAAGGATGTTACGCAGTTGAAGAGATGAACCGGGTAAATGCGAATGACCAATGTGGGAAATAGACAAACCTGCACCATTGGCCACCTGAACCTGATCCTTGCCGTCATAGCGCTTGTGAACCAAGAGGCGCTCAAGATCATTGGTCAAGTGATCCGTAGCCCCGGTATCCAGCACCCAAGGGAAGTCGACGGTGTTGGTGGAGGCCGAGTTTGCGGTGCGGGAGTTGTGATCCTGATCATAGCGCTTGCGGCAGTCATCGGCTTCATGGCCCCAGTTCTTGCAAATTTGGCACCGGGGACTCCAGCGATTGCGACGCCCACCTCCTCCGCCGTTGTTGTTGCTGGCATTGCCCCCTCCACCTTGCCGGCCATTGCCTGCATAACCAGCGTTGCGGTCACGGCCGCCGGTGTTGCCGCCATTACCGCCTTGGCGGTTCTGCCCTGGGTGGCCATGTCCATCAGCCGGGCGCCCCCCACCATGGGAGGGATAGGGATCGGAGTAGGGCGCGCGTCCGCCCGCGCCGTACGAACCCGAACGGGTCACGGCATTTGCGGAGGGAGACCGCCCCTCCACCGCACTCTGTTGTGCCTGCAGCGCCTCGAAGGACAGAACCAATGAGTAAAAACTGGAGTAGGGCATGGGTGCGTTACTCACGCCCAAGGAGGCGGCGATGGAGTTGTAGGCGGAGCCGAGGCCAGTGAGGACGTGATCGATAAGATCATCATCGCGGATCGAAGAGCCGGTGGCGGCCATAGTGTCGGCCAGGGCCTTCATCTTGTGCATGTATTCCGCGGCAGACATATCGTCCTTCCTCAGCGACTGAAGTTGCCGCCGGATGTGGCGGACATTGGCGCGGCTCTGGGCGCCGAATATGGCGGCGACGACTGTCCATACCGCATGCGCCGACTCGCAGCCAATGAGTTGGCATGCAATATCCTCATCCATGGAGGTGAGAAGAAGCCCCTTGACGTGCTGATCTTAAACCCACCATTGGTGGTACTCCGGGTTGGTGACGGTGGTTGGAGCATCGCCGGTGCCCACAATGAGTGTTTTGGCCGGTGCTGCCTTGGTGCCATCGAGGTGTCCGTGGAGGTTGTCGGCGTTCTGGGAACGGGGGTCCCCAGACTTGCCTGCCTGCGGCCTGTGGTGTGGCTCGAGTGGGGGCCCAGTGTGGCCCAGCTTCATCAGCTCAAGTTCAAGACCCTCGCAAGGGGCCAAGCTTTGCGGGGCGGACGACAGGAGGCTTCCTCAGGAGCAGCCTCATCAGGCAGGCTCGCGAGGAGGCGGAGAGATCAAGGTAGGGGTGCCTCACGAGGAGCCCGTGACGCAAGCCATGACGATCGAGATTAGGCAGGCGCCGGCCTGCGCAGTGTCCTTGTTTCCCCTTCGGTGCAAAGGGAGCAAGCACAGGCCAAGGCATCGGGCAAAGGTTACCATTCCGGTGCAACGAGACCTAGACCAGCAGAGCGGCAGGATGGAAGTCACCGTGGAGCCCAAGACGGCGTCATCACCAGTGCTTTCGGCAGCCGAAGACCACATTTGGTCAGGATAACTTGTACTAGATGTTGCCCTTCAAAATGGCCAATTGTTGGCGCCCTTCCTGCTCATTTTTTGGGAAGAGGACCAGGGCCTCTATAAATAGGACTAACCACCATAGAGAAAGAGAGGGGAGAAAAGAGAAGGAGGAAAAAGAAAGAGAAAGAAAGAAAGAGAGAGAGAGAGAGAGAGAGATTCAGACCGAGTAGAACACACCGCACCAGCTCAAGAACACCTCTCGCCAGGCCGTTCTTCCCCCTGTATTGTTCATCATTAGCCCCTGAGGCAATCCACCACACCACACACTAGAGTAGGGTATTACACCACATCGGTGGCCCGAACCAGTATAAACCTCGTGTTCTTTGTGTGTTCTTCTTTCCAGCCTAGATTTCTTGTGAGCCATAGAAGCGGAGTCGGTAGGGGAAAGATCTCCGTGCGCACCCCAGAGTTCGCCTTAAGGGTCTGCCGGAACCCGAAATTCGACATTTGGCGCGCCAGGTAGGGGTGCACCGGAATCTTTCTTCCACTGTTCGCGTGTGATCTTCTGTCGTGTCCATGGCTGACGCTCGTCGGGCTCGCGCCGAGCGCCGGGCTGCTCTCGCCACTCACGTCGCCCAAACGGTGCCCGTCGGCAGACGCCCTCGTCGTTCCCCGTCGCCTGCGGCCAACGCCGCCACCGGCCCGGCGGGGAAGGAGCAGCAGGCCTCGTCCCAGCATCCTTCGGTGCGGCGGGAGGGCCGCACCGCAACCCCGTCACTGAGTCCAGCCCGTTCGTCATCCCACGCCTGTCGCGCCCCCACGGACGCGCACGCCGCGCTGCTCCTGGCAAGAGAGATCCTGCACTACCGCTCCATCGACGACCTCTACGAGGACTGGCTCGCCCGTATCACCGAGCTCGTCAGTGTCGTAGGGGGCTCTCCTTTGCCGTCCCTCTTGCTGCCTCGCCCTCCATTCCGCGCAGGGGGCGAAGATCAGGAGGCGCCTCCGCCACCTCCTCCCCAAGAAGGCGCCCTGGCTCCAAGGCGCGCAGCCCCAGGGCGAGACCCTCCACGTCCGGTGCCTGCGCAGCAAGAAGGGAGCTGCCAAGAGATCCCTCATCCCCAAGAAGGTGCTCGCGCGCTCCCAGCAGCGGCGCACCTCCACGCCGAGACCCCGCGCTGCTCCAAGCGGCGGCGCGTGGTAATCACCAGGAGCAGGCCCAGCACCAGCAAAGGGCGCCGGTGGCCACAGCAGGCTGCCGCGCCTTCACCCCCGAGCTACGCGGCGTTACATGGCCACGGAAGTTCAAGCCTGATCTGCCCCCTCGCTATGATGGCACGGCGGACCCCGCGGAATTCCTGCAGCTCCACGAGCTGGGCATCGAAGCCGCCAACGGAGACAAAAAGGTCATGGCGAACTGGTTTCCCATGGCGCTCAAGGACGGCGCCCGCACCTGGCTCCTGAACCTGGCTCCTAGCACGATCTCCTCCTGGGACGAGATGCGCACTCACTTCATCGCCAACTTCCAGGGCACTCGCGACCGGCCCTCGACCTAAGAGACCTGCGCCGCATCGAGCAACAGCCAGGGGAAAACCTGCAGAAATACATCCAATGCTTCAACAACGCTCACCTCAAGATCCCCAGGGTGACTGAGGAAGCCATTATCTCAGCCTTCTCCGGCGGCGTGCGCGACATCAAGATGAAGGAGGAGCTGGCAATCCATGAAGACCTGTGCACATCCCTGGAGCTGTTCAACTTGGCGACCAAGTGCGCCAGGGCTGAGGAAGGACGCCTATCCCTCCTCGAGCTCCCAGCTGCCGACCCAGAAGAGAAAAAGCCCAAGGCCAAGGACATGAAGCGTAAGGGAGCTGCCGTGCTCGCAGCGGAACCCGACACCAAGCGGGGCAGGGATCAGCCTGAGTCATCCAAGGGCAGCCGATACTGCGTGTACCACGACCTCCACACCCACAACACCAACGAATGCCAAGAGCTCAGGGCCGTGCGAGATGGGCGTATCGGCCGACGCCCCGAGCGCAATGACAGGGGCTATGGCCAAGGAGGAGGAAGAGGTGGAGGACGATGGGAAAACCGTGGCCCTCGCCAAGGGTGGCGTGACCGACCTCGCGAGGATCGCTGGCAGGACCAGCCTCGCGAGGGAGGTTGGAGGGATCAGCCTCGTGAGGATCGCCCGCACGGCAACGCAGGCCTCCCTCCTCTACCGCCACCACCAAGAAGGAACGAAGACCAACATCAAGACAAGGGGGCTGGGGGCTTCCAGGAGCCGTGCGCAATCGCTTGCATCTTGGGTGGCGCCCAGGCCCCAGCATCACAGCGCATCTTCAAGCAGTTTGCTCGTGAGGTGAATGCAGTCCTCCCCAAGCTTGAGGCCACGCGCCCTCTCAAGTGGTCTACGTGCGCCATCACGTTCAGCTCAGCGGATCAGCTCAAGTGCGCGGCAACGGCCGGAGTTCTCCCGATGCTTTGCTCCCCAGTCATCAGCAATGTGCAGGTCACTAGGACCCTCGTTGATAGCGGAGCAGGACTCAACGTCCTGTCCGTCGAGACGTTCGACAATCTCCAAGTGCCGTATGATCAGCTCCAGCCGACCAAGCCTTTCTCAGGAGTCACTGATGGTTCCACCGTTCCAATAGGGCAAGTTCGCCTGCCAGTCACCTTCGGGCAGCGCAACAACTACCGCACCAAGCTCATTGACTTCGACGTCGCCCACATTCGCGTGCCATACAACGCCATCCTCGGGTACCCAGCCCTAGCCAAGTTCATGGCAGTGACTCACCATGGCTACAATGTCCTCAAGATGCCAGGAAGCGGTGGAGTCATCACCGTACCCTGTGAGGAAAGGGACGCGGTGTGTTCACTTGAGCGTGCGTTCCAAGCCGCAACAATCAAAGACACAGATCACAGGAGCGAAAGACTTCCCGAGGCGACCCCTAAGAAGAAGAAGGTTTCGCCTGGCCCAAGCCATAAGGAGGCAGGCGCCTCCAGAGGCGTTGCATCAGGATTCGCGCCCGTTCAGGGAGCGCCACCCTCTGTCGCATAGGAAAGCGCGCCCGGCGCCCTAGTCAAGCAGGGCTCGGGGCCTCTTTCTTGGAGAGCCACCGACTTTGCCAAGGTCATGAGGGAGGCGATCGGGCACCACTTGGAGGGGTGCTTCCAGGCATGTTTCCCTCAGGAAGGTACGAGGCAAGGAAGACCAAACCCTCAGGAGTTCATCGTAGGAAACACCCAGGAGCTACAGGAGTCGAGAGTCATGCGCGGCAGCCGCCGCTTGCCCGTCGTGGCCCCACATCCAGGCGAGGATGGTGGGTTGTGTGTCTGCATCGACGTGCCAGGGCTCAACCGAGCCATGTCTCGGGAGTGCCTCTGGCCTTCGCGCGTGGGGCATTGCGAGGGTCCACCTCACAGCTACGTTCGCATGCCTTTCGGCCCGCTGAACGCGGTCGCCGCTCATCAGCGCCTGCTAAGGATCATTCTGGAGGCTCAGGAGGTCAGGCATTGTGCGGTCCTGGCGGAGGTGGAGATGGCCCTCGAAGACCTACCCGTGCCCCCAGAGCCTCCTGAGGCTCCTGGGCCCGGGGGCTCGTGAGGGTCGACGTCTTCACCGCGCGTCGCCCACTTCTGCGGCATCACTTCATCTTCAACGTCATCAGGTGACATCTTTCAAGTTCCATTTTTAGCTGGGAGAGCCCATAGGGCCACGTCGTTCCCAGGTTGCGTGGGTCCGTCCCTACAGCACGTATCCATTTTACTTATGCACTTTACCTACCTTGTTGGGGGCGCCCCTCGGGCCGCATCATCCCCAAGCTGCTCGGGCCTGGCCCAGCGGCGTTTACTTTTCCCGCATCTACTTGAAATGAATTTGCTCCTCTGCGCTTAATCTGGTTCCCATGATCATCATTAACTGCTTATCGCGGACTTCTCCGCTCTCATGCAAAGTGCTTGCACGTTAAAAGGGGGGTACCTGAGCATCGCGACTCATCGGCTCCTACTAGCTCTCCAGCCCTCACCCCCTGGCCTTGACCCACGGCATCGCGACCTGTCATACCAGCAGTGACTGAGCTCGCTCGAGGGCCAGGACCTGAGGACATAGAGCATTTGCGTTTCTAACCAACCTGTAGGAACACACCATTGATAAAGGCCCAGAGCCAGGCGCAACCCGCCTCGAGGTAGGGCCTCGTGAGTCCCGCGCTGGCTCACGAGTGCCCAGATACACCTCTCCTAGCCCTACCGTGCCGGCCATGTGTCAGGGCGGGGCTGTACACGCCCCGGGGGCTCCTCCCGGAGGGGATCCCCCATCCCACGTACCAGTGGAAGCACCATGCTCCGCGCTGGCTGACGACACTGCCGAGGAGCGCCTATGTCTGTACACATACGAAGCGCTATGCTCCCCGCTGGTGATAAACAACTGAGGGCGGCCCACGGCCGTACCAACCTCAGGGAGCCTGGAGCTCAGTGTCTGGCACCATCGCAACGCCTCCCCTCGGGAGTGCCGCGCTAGGGGGCTGGACACGGGGGCTACGACCGGGCCATGCCCGAGCGCATGCCACCCAGCCAGGTCCCTCGGACCTTGTCGTCGCTCGCCCCTCCCCGAGCGGAGCCAAGGTATGAAAACCCGTTTGAACGTCAAGGGGGACTCCTGAACATCGTGACTCAGGAGCCTAACTTGCCACGTAGCCCCTCACTCCTTAGTCCCGTCCTGGTTTCTGGTCGGGGCTAACGGCGGTTGAGGTATGCGCGGGGCCGGGCCCTGCCGACGCAGAACGGCCAATCCACTCCTTTTCTCCCCCTTCCCTACTTGTTGCTCGCGCGTCAAGGGGGACTCCTGAGCATCACGACTCAGGAGCCTAACTTGCCACGTAGCCCCTCACTCCTTAGTCCCGTCCTGGTTTCCGGTCGGGGCTAACGGCGGTTGAGGTATGCGCGGGGCCGGGCCCTGCCGACGTAGAGCGCAAGCAAATAGGAGGGAAAAATGCAAATTCCAAGGAATTTAAAGCAAATATTACAAGCCATAGATTGTTTCATGACGCCAAACACAAGTTTAAACGCCTCCGCGAGGCATGGTGCATGTTGCAGGAGTAAAAACAGGACAGAAGCCGCGAAGGGATCACTCTCCAGTGGCGCCGCCGCCTGTGGTGGAGTCACGCTGGGCGACTCCGCCTCCTAAGGCTGTGGAGCTGGCGGCACCGTGCCCGGGCAAGGTACTGAAGGCGCGGAACCTCCCCAGCAAAGCCTTGGCTCGGCCTTTCACGACCTCAGCGGCGGCGGCGGCAAGGTCGCCGCTCACGAGTTCCAGCAGGCTGTCAAAGTTGACGTTCGGGTCACGCAGGTAGACGTGGCTGAGGACACGCGTCAGCGCTGCAGAAGACAGGGCACGCGCCTCGGCCTTGGCCGTGGGACCGAGGCTGTCTGCGACATCTTCAAGCGCACGGACCAAGAAGGGAAGGAGCTCGGCGGGGCCGTCCTCCGCACCAGCCAACGGCTCCTCCAAGCCGCCCTCGTAAAGCATCTTTAGCGTGGCGCGAGCTTTCTTTTCCAGCTGCGCGAAGGCCACCCGATCCTAGGCCAGCACCTTCGCCTTGGCGTCTAGCTTGGTCCTCTCCGCCTTCAGCGACCGCTCCAGCGTCTCCAACCGGCCGCAGCGGTCATCAAGCTTGGCGCCCCAGTCCTTAATGGCAGCCTCCCGAGCCTTCATATCCTTCTCCTTCTCCTGGCGGCTGTAACACCCTCGATGCGGCTATATCTCCCACGTGTCGAAGCACGACTTAGAGGCATAACCGCATTGAAAGCAATGTCGCAAGTGAGGTAATCTTCACAACAACCCATGTAATACATAAGGAAAAAAGATACATAGCTGGCTTACAATCGCCACTTCACACAATAAATGAATAAAAGCATTACATCATCCAGATACAATGAAGGTCCGACTACGGAACCAAAATAAAAGAAGACTACCCCAAATGCTACACAGATCGCCGATCGTCCCAACTGGGCTCCACTACTGATCAACTGGAAACGGAACAACATAACGAACACGATCTTCATCGAGCTCCTCCTTGAGCTCGGTTGCATCACCTGCACGACATCATCGGCACCTACAAGCTAGTTTTGGAAGTATCTGTGAGTCACGGGGACTCAGCAATCTCACACCCTCGCGATCAAGACTATTTAAGCTTATAGGTAAGGTAAAGGTATGAGGTGGAGCTACAGCAAGCGACGAGCATATTTGGTGGCTAACATATATGCAAAAGAGAGCGAGAAGAGAAGGCAAAGGCACGGTCGAACAACTATGATCAAGAAGTGATCCTATAACAACCTACGTCAAGCATAACTCCAACACCGTGTTCACTTCCCGGACCCCGCTGAGAAGAGACCATCACTGCTACACACGCGGTTGATGCATTTTAATTAAGATAAGTTTCAGGTTTTCTACAACCGGACATTAACAAATTCCCATCCGCCCATAACTGTGGGCACGGCTTTCGAAAGTTCAAAAACCCTGCAGGGGTGTCCCAACTTAGCCCATCACAAGCTCTCACGGTCAACGAAGGATATTCCTTCTCCCAAGACAATCCGATCAGACTCGGCATCCCGGTTACAAGACATCCTCGACAATGGTAAAACAAGTCCAGCAAGACCACCCGCTGTGCCGACAAATCCTGATAGGAGCTGCACATATCTCGTTCTTAGGGCACACCGGATAAGCTAAGCGTACGGGACCCAACGTAACCCAACTTGCCAAGGGACGTCCCCGCACGGTGCTCTGGGTTGGACCAACACTTGGAGAAGCACTGGCCCGGGGGGGTTTAAATAAAGATGACCCTTGAGCCGGCCGACCCAAGGGAAAGAAAAGGCTAGGTGGCAAATGGTAAAACCAATGTTGAGCCTTGCTGGAGGAGTTTTATTCAAGGCGAATTGTCAAGGGGTTCCCATTATAACCCAACCGTGTAAGGAACGCAAAATCAAGGAACATAACACCGGTATGACGGAAACTAGGTCGGTAAGAGTGGAACAAAACACCAGGCATAAGGCAGAGCCTTCCACCCTTTACCAAGTATATAGATGCATTAATTAAATAAGAGATATTGTGATATCCCAACAATAAACATGTTCCAACAAGGAACGATCTCCAATCTTCACCTGCAACTAACAATGCTATAAGAGGGGCTGAGCAAAGCGGTAACATAGCCAAACAATGGTTTGCTAAGATAAGGCGGGTTAGAGGCTTGGCTTAACAAATATGGGAGGCATGATAAAGCAAGTGGTAGGTATCCAGCATAGGCATAGCAAAAGAGCGAGCATCTAGCAAGCAAAGATAGAAGTGATTTCGAGGGTATGGTCATCTTGCCTGAGATCCCGCAAGGAAGAAGAACGAGTCCATGAAGAAGATAAACGGTCGTAGCCGAACGGATCCTCACAAACGCGACGTTATCGGAACTAACCCGACGAAGAAACACCGGAAAGAACCAAATAACATAGTAAACAAACATCACATAAGCATGGCACGATGCGCAAACAAGTATGATGCATGTCCGGATTAAGAAGGCATGGCATGGAAAAGAGCACAAACAATCCTACAAATTAAGTGGAGCTCAATATGCAACGAGTTGCATATTGACGGAACACCACATTAATTATTTAGTTCTCTCCCGGTTAGGTACTCAACAAATTCAAATGTTGGTTAACATGGCAAGAGGTGAAGCATAACAAAACTATACTATCTAAACAATTTAAATGGGGCCGGATATAACAAATAACGAATCCGGTAAATCCCCATATGCCTTAGTAATTTATTGCAACAACAATTTAAACATTTTAATTGTTGTTATCATGATGCGGATGACATGAACAAGTTTTATGCAATTATTTAATAAATGTTGACAAGAGCATTATGAAGCATTTGCCACCGTGGTGGAAAGAAAAGGGGTGCCACGGCAACGATAACAAAAACGGTGCCACGACAGCGTTCTGGTTCCGGCAACTCGATTGAGATACCGATGCAAAGGAGAAGTGTGCGGATGCGTGCAAAAGATGGTGGGGCACTCCCGGATACCGGGTGTGCCATGAGTCGACGATGGTGACAAGGCAAAAGAGGGGCAACGTGCACAAACAATTCGAGCACGGAGCAAGCACGAGCAACTCATACATCACACATGCATTCGTTCACGGACGTCGTTCCGGCGGTTATACCTTTGAAGTGTGCAAACGAGACGGTTCGGGTTCGATGGGACATAGTGGAAGTAGGCGTTCTCGCGACGGTAGAGGAAGTCACGGTACACGTCTCGGAGAAGGACTTGACGCATTCGATGTTTCCGAGGGGACGGTAGGGGAACTTGGCGTTAGTGCTGCATGGGTCTTCGGTGACGGTCGATGTACATGGCAAACATAGAGGTACTATGCTTCGGTCGTCGTGGTACTTGGCGATAATAGTGGTACAAGGGTGGTAGCCGGCCTTGGCGGTTCATTGTGTAATCGTAAACGTTCCGCAGATGTTCATATCGTCGTAGCCGTTCAGATCTTGGAGTGATGGTAGTGGTACATATTATCGGTAGTCGAACTTAGCGATCCGAAGGGGTACTTGGCGAACAACGGTCGTCAAAGTACTTTTCGGTCCACGAAGTCGATTTCAGAGGTCTTGCCGGATTCACAGCGACGGTTGTTGTTCACTCGACGGCCCTCGGCGACGGTAGTCGTACACGGTTCGTAGAGGTACTTGACATCCACAGATTCGACGGTAGGCATTCTAGGCATCGGGCGTCCAGGTACTTGCCAGGCTTCAAGAAACGGAGGGGTACTTGTCGACAGGAAGCCATAGAGGCGATCTTGTGTCCCTGTGAAAGGCAGCGGCTCATCCACGGCGGTCCTAACCTCCGGAACACAACGGAGCGGCGAGGAGGGCAGGGCAGCACAGGTGCAAGGAGGGAGGCGGCCATGACGCACAGGGGCATCATGGGGATGGCGCTGGTCCTCGTCATCATGCTCGATCCCGCTGGATCGAGACGACGGCTGCAGCAAGGCGATGGCGCTCGGCGAAGTAGTGGAGGCAGAGAAGCGGGACTCCGGCGACGAGGTGCAGCGGCGGAGCTTGCCGGCGTCGGGGATGGTGCAGGAGAGGAGAGGGCCTGCGAGCGAGATGGGGGCGCTGCGGAGGGACGCAACTGCAGGTGACGAAGCTCCTGGCGGAGAAGGTTCCATGGGGCGGCGGCGCTGGGAGCTTCGCGGTGGTGCCATGGCGGGGACGCGGGGAGACCATGGAGCTCCTGTTGGTGACGACGAAGAGAGGCGGCGGCGCTCCTGGCAGTTGACGAAGAGAGGGAAGGCGGGGAATGGAGGAGCCGGCAACGGCTCCAGTGGCCGGCGCAGTCCACGGAGGAGGCGAACAGGGAGGACGAGGGGATCGGGAAGGACGAGGGGTGGCGGCGCTGGTGTTGGGGTCGAGGGAGGCAGGCTGCGGGGATGGAGATGGTCATGGGGAACGAGAAGAGTGGCGGCGCGAGGGAAGCAGGAGGGGATCGAGGGAGGTGGGGTCTTCCCGTGGGTTTTCCTGGCGGCGGGGTGGAAACGAGAGGGAGAGCTTGGGGTGTCGGGCTAGGTTAGGTATAGGGATTTTGGTGGGCTGAGGGAAACGGGAGATGGTTGGGCCGGCCTGGGGGGGGAGGCCCAAGTGGCCAGCTGGGCTGGCTCTCTCTCTAAGAACAAAAAAAAAAGAAAACAGAGATATGAAAGAAAAAGAAAGAGAGGTTAGGGGGAAAAGTTGGACATGTGGACAATTTTCACGAACTCGTAAAAATGTGCATGGTCCACGAAAAATAGGAGAGACAGGATTGCAAGGATTCAATTCAAAGTCATTTGAATTTAATTCAAATGGTTTGAACAAGGGCTAGGAAATGGCGGTGTCCAAAAATGTTCGGATTTTTGGTAGAGCTCCGAAATATGATGAAAGAAATATATGGCCATGTTGGAGACCGAGAATTAAGATAACAAAGGCATTGGGATATTTTGCAAGTATGTTTGCTGTAAATCCAAACGAATGGAATATTTTTATTTAGCTCCCTAATATTGGGAGGATATGTTATAAAGAGAATCACCATGTGAATTCCCTCGATTTAAATGGACCAAAGATCCATGCAATTTATTTAGTGAGATGCAAAAGACTTATGACATGATGACATGATGCAATGCACATGATGCAACGAACTAAAACGAAACACCCGACAACACTCAGAAACATGGAAGGCATCTGAAGCTCCGGTCTTGGGGCGTTACAGCGGCCGCAAACCTCCTTGGCGAGCTCGTCGTGCAGGCCTTGCAGCTCGACCTCCAGTGCCTTGCAGCGGCCCTGGGCAGCTGCGGCGTCGCCCAGGGCAGCGTCGCGAGCGGCCTTCACTTGGCTGGCGGCCTGCTTCTCCCCATCGGAGGCCGACATGGCCTGGCTTAGCGCTGCTCGGACGGAGGCGGCAGAACGGGCCCATCCAGAAGCTAGCTCCACGCGCCCGGCCATTAGGCGAGGGTCTGCGCTCAGAAGATCCTCTCGCAGCTGACTCAGTTCGTTGGCGACCCGGTCCAAAACGGCGGCAGAGGGATCAGAAAAGACGGGAACCAGTGGAGCGGGCGGAGAGGACGGCAGCGTGATCACAGTTTGGCAGGAAGGAACCCCCTGGGCCTTGGCTACCCTGGCTGCAACATCGAGCGCATCCGCCTCCAGGTTCAGCGGGGCCACGGGGCTGACTCCTCGCCGAAGCGTCCCAGTTGGCCTCGCGAAGACGATCAGGCAGGGGAGGCGCGAGCCTCGCCATCTCCTTCCCCAACAGATGAAGGCGCCACCCCGGCAGATGGACTCGCCCCAAGCAGGGCCGCAGAAGCCCCTCTCAACCTCTTCGCTGCAGGTGCCGGCCTGGCAAAAGAATGCAGACGTCAAGCCTCGGCGGCAGAAACCAAGCGAAGCACGGATCAAGCACTTACTGGTCGTCGTTCGCGGACTCAAGCAGCTTCCGTCCAAACTTGAAGCCCGAGAGCCTGCAGCTGGGGTCATCCTTGGGAGGCCCGGAAGCAGAAGGCACGTCAGGAGGGCTGGAGCTGGCCTCAGACCGCCCGGGAACCAGAGCAGACCCTGGGAGAACCGGCCCCGACCTGCCCTTCCTTGTGACCAAGGGAGAGCCCTCCCCTCCTCGCCTGGCGCCAGCCTCGTCGTCGTCCGGCATGGAGCGGAGGGCCCGGGACCTGCGCCGAGGGAAGGACTCCCCCGACTCCTCGCCAGTCGCCTCAGAGTCAGACTCTTCCTCCTCCACCTCTTCTTCCCTCTCACTCCCGCTGGAGCTGCCGGAGAACACGTCCACCATCGCCAGTGCCGCGAGATCCTCGGGAGCTTCCGCAGGCACCAACCCCTCACCATTGAAGGTGGGCATGGAGTTCACCACCTGCTCCCAGTCGTCACGAAGGAACAGGGGGACGGGGGCGCCCACCAGGCTCGCCACGTCTCCCCCAACCAAGGAGTGGAGGGCCGCGACCAGATCCTCGTCGGTCAGAGCCTCGGAGCTTAGGCGCAGGGCGGCGTCTGCTTCCCCAAGCCTCCACAATGGGAGCGAGTGCTCCTGGAGTGGAGCCACCCGGTGCTCCAAGAACTCCCTCAGGAGTGTAGCCCCAGTCAGCTTCGCCGCCCCCAAGTTGCCTGGCCTCAGGTCCGCGTTCATCCTCTTCAGCACCGCCTTCGCACGGGTGTCGAGGAGCTCCACGCGGGACCACGCGTCAACGGCCTTGGGCTGCCTCGTAGGCAACACCAGTCGGGGGTGGAGGCGCCCGACATCCACCATGACCCACTTGCTCCGGAAGCCTTCGATTCTCTTCCCAGGCTTCGAGATAGCATTGGAGTTGGAGTATGCGATAAAGCTTGCGCATGCGGAGACATGGGCACGAGAAACCCGGAGGAAAAAATAGT
Organism: Triticum monococcum; assembly: GCA_034509565.1. Classification (NCBI taxonomy): domain Eukaryota; kingdom Viridiplantae; phylum Streptophyta; class Magnoliopsida; order Poales; family Poaceae; genus Triticum; species Triticum monococcum. The sequence continues at coordinate 67,103,614 of CM067843.1, read as the reverse complement.
GGCGCAACAAGGCCACTGAGGGCTTCATCCCAACGTGAGCCTCGCAATAGTAAGCGAAAATCGCCAGGAGACGAACAGAGTTGGGGTGGAGATGCAGAGCTTGCAAGTTGTATTGGCGAAGAACAGCAAAGAAGAACTCGGAGAAAGGAGGCACTAGACCGGCGATGATGGAGCTCACAAAGAACGGATAGAAGGTGCTCCCTTTGCTCTCAGGCTGGTCGGAGCCGGTCTTGAGCATAGTCGCCCCCTTGCCGCCCTGCGCGACCGTCATCAGGCGCGTGAGGGCAAGGTTCTTCTCCGACAAGTTCGGGGGATCCAGAGCCGGCGAGTACCAGGCCTCGGTTGGGGACTTGCGAGGCGCCATGGCGTGTCGGATGGGAAGGATTGAGACAGATCTGGAGGATTTCGGGAGTAGGAAGGAGAAGAGCGAGAAAAGGTGAGGGGGTCCCAGATTAGGGGGTCTCCGGACAGCCAGACTATATTCTTTGGCCGGACTGTTAGGCTATGAAGATACAAGATTGAAGACTTCGTCTTGTGTCCGGATGGGACTCTACTTGGCGTGGAAGGCAAGCTAGGCAATACGGATATGTATATCTCCTCCTTTATAACCGACCTTGTGTAACCCTAGCCCTTTCCAGTGTCTATATAAACCGGAGGGTTTTAGTCCGTAGGACAACATACAATCATACCATAGGCTAGCTTCTAGGGTTTAGCCTCTCTGATCTCGTGGTAGATCTACTCTTGTACTACCCATATCATCAATATTAATCAAGCAGGACGTAGGGTTTTACCTCCATCAAGAGGGCCCAAAACTGGGTAAAACATCGTGTTCCCTGCCTCCTGTTACCATCCGCCTTAGACGCACAGTTCAGGACCCCCAACCCGAGATCCGCCAATTTTGACACCGACATTGGTGCTTTCATTGAGAGTTCCTCTGTGTCGTCGCCGTTAGGCTTGATGGCTCCTTCTATCATCGATGGTGATGCAGTCCAGGGTGAGACTTTTCTTCCCGGGCAGATCTTTGTGTTCGGCAGCTTCGCACTGCGGGCCAACTCGCTTGCCCATCTGGAGCAGATCAAAAGATACGCCCCTGTCCACCAGGTCAGGTTTTGAAGCTTAAACTACACGGCCGATATCCACAGAGACTTTATCTTCGACGGATTCGAGCCTCTGCCTTGTGCGTCACGCGGTCACGATGAGTACGATTTAGCTCTACCATCAGATAGCGTCCGGGAGATCGCACCGGTAGCCGCTCCGACCCTCAATTCACAGCCAGTTGCGTCGTCCACGGACGGTGGATAGACCCCGCCACGGAGGCCTTACCCTCAGCGGTGATCGAGCCGAACATCGACCTTACCCTGCACGAGAGCCGTGTTGTCAGACTGTCGGATCCTTCTCCGGCCATGGACTCTGAACCGCCTGCGCCCGTTCCTAGCGAATCCAATTGTGTGCCGATCATGGAGTTTACCTCCGCGGATATTTTTCAGCACTCGCCCTTTGGCGACATACTGAACTCATTAAGGTCTTTCTCCTTGTCAGGAGGGTCCTGGCCGAACTATGTCCGGCAGGATTGGGATGCGGATGATGAAGAAATTCGCTGCCCACCCACCACCCACTTAGTAGCCACTGTCGACGACTTAACCGACATGCTCGACTTCGACTCCAAAGACATCGACGGTATGGACGGCGATGCGGGAGACAAAGAGGAACCACAGCCCACAGGGCATTGGACAACCACCTCATCATACGATATATACATGGTGGACACACCCAAAGAAGGTAATGGCGACGAGACAGCGGAGGATGACCCCTCCAAAAAGCAACCCAAGCGCCGACGTCAGCGGTGCCGCTCTAAGTCCCGCCAAAGCAAAAGTGGCGATACCCGCACAGGAGATAATAACACTCCGGATAGTGCCAAAGATGGCAACAATCCCCTCCAGCACGATCTAGGACAGGAGGATGGAAAGGCCAACCCTCCAGAGAGAGCGGCAGATGGAGAGGCGGAGGACGATAATTACATGCCCCCCTCCGAAGACGAGGCAAGCCTCGATGATGCCGAATTCGTCGTGCCAGAGGATCCCATTGAACAAGAGCGCTTCAAGCGCCGGCTTATAGCCACGGCAAATAGCCTTAAGAAAAAGCAGCAGCAGCTTCAAGCTGATCAAGATCTCCTAGCTGACAGATGGACTGAAGTCCTCGTGGCCGAGGAATATAAACTCGAACGCCCCTCCAAGAGTTAGCCAAAATGCAGGTTGCTACCTCGACTAGAGGAACAAGCGCATGACGCGGCTGATCGGCCGCCTCGTGGCTGCGATAGAGAGGCATTCCAGCCAAAAGCTCAGCCTGCACCCCGACGCCATTCAAATAAAAAGGCATGGGGAAATATGCCAGACCTGCGAGACGTATTGGAGGACAAAGAAAAACATGCAAGATCGATCTACGGATCACGAGAGCGCGCCACTATGCGAGATGACAATCGTCACACCGGATACAGTAAAAGTAAGACCGGCCGGGCCGAACACAGCGGGCAAGACTCATTCGAGCTGCGTCGCGACATAGCCTAGTACAGAGGCGCCGCACACCCCCTATGCTTCACAAACGAAGTAATGGATCATCAAATCCCAGAGGGTTTCAAACCCGTAAATATAGAATCATACGACAGCATTAGAGATCCTGCGATATGGATCGTGGATTTCCTCCTGCACATCCACATGGCCCGCGGTGATGACCTACACGCAATCAAATACCTCTCACTCAAACTTAAAGGACCAGATCGGCATTGGCTCAACAGCTTGCCAGCAGAGTCCATTGGCTGTTGGGAAGATCTAGAAGCCGCATTCCTCGACAACTTTCAGGGCACTTACGTGCGACCACCAGACGCCGATGACCTAAGCCATATAATTCAGCAGCCAGAGGAATCGGCCAAGAAATTCTGGACACGGTTCCTAACAAAGAAAAATCAAGTGTCGACTGTCCGGATGCGGAGGCCCTAGCAGCTTTCAAGCACAACATCCGCGACGAGTGGCTAGCCCGACACCTTGGTCAGGAAAAGCCGAAATCTATGGCAGCCCTCATGACACTCATGACCCGCTTTTGTGCGGGAGAAGACAACTGGCTGGCTCGCAGTAATAACATATCAAAGAACCATGGTACTTCAGATACCAGGGACGGCAATAGCAGGTCACGTCGCAACAAACATAAGCACCGCATTAACAATGATAATACTGAAGATACGGTAGTCAATGCCGGATTCAAAGGCTCTAAACCCGGTCAGCGGAAAAAGCCATTCAAACGAAGCACTCCGGGCCCGTCCAGTTTGGACCGCATACTTGATCGCTCGTGTCAAATACACGGCACCCCCAACAAGTCAGCCAACCACACCAATAGGGATTGTTGGGTATTCAAGCAGGCCAGCAAGTTAATTGCCGAAAACAAAGATAAGGGGCCACATAGCGATGACGAGGAAGAGCCCCGGCAGCCGAACATCGGAGGACAGAAGAGGTTCCCCCCACAAGTGCGAACGGTGAACATGATATACGCAACCCACATCCCCAAGAGGGAGCGAAAGCGTGCGCTCAGGGACGCATACACGTTGGAGCCAGTCGCCCCAAAGTTCAACCCATGGTCCTCCTTTCCGATCACCTTCGATCGCAGGGACCACCCCACTAGTATCCGTCATGGCGGATATGCCGCATTGGTCCTAGACCCAATCATCGACGGATTTCACCTCACTCGAGTCCTTATGGATTGCGGCAGCAGCCTGAACCTGCTTTACCAGGACACAGTGCGCAAAATGGGTATAGACCCCTCAAGGATCAAACCCACAAAAATGACCTTTAAAGGCGTCATTCCAGGTGTAGAGGCCCATTGCACAGGCTCAATTACACTGGCTATCATGCACTGCTCGGGCGAACCGCATTTGCGAGATTCAATGCGGTACGCATTATGCATACCTCAAGCTCAAGGTGCCAGGACCTCGGGGGGTCATCACAGTTAATGGAAACACAGAGCGCTCTCTCCGCACGGAGGAGCACACTGCGGCCCTCGCAGCAGAAGTGCAAAGCAGCCTCTCAAGGCAATCCACCAGTTCGGTGTTTCAAGACCCGGACACCTTCAAGCGCGCTCGGAGTAATCGGCAACTAAACCGTCTGGCACGATCTGAGCTCGCGTAGCAATGCGGCCCCCACCCCGGCCCAATCCAAACGATGAAATTCGTGCCACGCGTACATAATTACGCATTAAAAATACCATGGGCACAGGCGGGGAGGGGGCACAACTACGACACGCCCCAATACGCGGCTTAAACCACACTAGGGGCTTCCCGCTTTGTTATTTTTCTCTTTCAGGACTTTATTCTCTGGAAACCCTGTCCGGCAGCATGATTGCCGAACACATGACGCAGCAACCAAGGAGGCAGAAAGCTACGTCACACCACGGAGCTCCCAGGTGGATTACGATAACGAGTGAAATATTTGCTTTAATATTATTCCTCAGCTTGCCCTTGGAAGGGACATAGTCCTACTTTTTGCTTATCGCACTATCTGTATCATTCTGCTTTAACTCACCTTTTTGAATAAACAATGCATAGCATTAAGACTATTATTGCATTCCTCTTTTTATATATGTGTTCATTAATGACGCCTTGCAACCGTACACTTTGGTACGGCCAATACACCAAGGGCTTAAGTACCCCACAATATGGTGTGAGAAGTCCGAACACTTTCACAAGTGCGGCACCCCGAACTTATAGCATTATATGCATCAGCTCCGAATCATGTCTTTGGTGTTGGGTTTGCCCGGCTCCTATGTTTTGGTACCTTACATTCCGCTCTATCGGCTAAGGTAGCACTAAGAGAACTACTGCGATTGTGCCCCGGTTCTACTGGGCTAAGCACCTCAGTAGAGAAAGCTAAAACTGACTGTCATGATCAGGCGACAGACTGGTCGCTGCTCGGCGAGGTTTTGGGTCCCTAAAGACTTATGCCACTTAGAGCGAGGAGCCGGTCCTGTCCGGCTTAAAGGCGTGTATCGCGCCCCGAATTCGGCCTTCCGAATACCAGGGGCTTCGCTGAAATTTAAAATTATAGAATTCTATGGCTAAGTGAGAGTGATAAAGCATTATTAGTCTGGTTGCCTTGTTCGTTGTGCTGAGCACCTCCCTCGAAGGACCCAAAAATGGGAACAAGAGTGCTCAGGTTTATCCCGAACACCCCAGCACTCGCGGCATGGGGGCAGAAGCCGAGGGCTAGCCATCTCTCAGATTGGATAAACAGCCAAACAGAAGGTAATATTTTAAATTCAAACAAGCGTTGCATAGCGCATATGAAACAAGTTTTCATCATACAGGATCACACGAGCAAGTTTACTCAAATATTACATCCTTTGGACATTCGTCCGCTACAAGACGGGCACCCTTCAGGACACCCTCATAATAAATTTCGGGGGTGCGATGCTCCTTGCCCTGCGGCGGTCCTTCCTTGATCAGCTTCACGGCGTCTAGCTTGGCCCATTGCACCTTCACACGGGCGAAAGCCCGGCGTGCACCTTCTATGCAGACGGTCCGCTTGACGACTTCCAGCCGTGGGCAGGCATCCACCAGCCGCCTCACGAGGCCGAAGTGGCTGTTCGGAAGGGCGTCGCCAGGCCACAGCCGGACTATAAGGCCCTTCATGGCCTGTTCGGCCGCCTTGTGTAGCTCGAACAGCTGCTTTAGCTGGTCGCTCAGAGGCATCGGGTGTTCGGTCCCAGTATACTGAGACCAGAACAGCTTCTCCGTTGAGCTTCCCTCCTCGGCCTGGTAAAACTGTGCGGCATCCGAGACGCCGCGGGACAAATCTGCGAATGCTCCTGGAGAGCTCTGGATTCGGGTAAGTAATAGGTAATTTACTCTCACATGCTTGCTTTGCATATAGAATGCCTCACCCACCGCTATTTTCTTCATCGCGTCAATCTCTTGGAGGGCCTTTTGGGCTTCGGCATTGGCACTCTTTGCGCTCTCGAGGGCCGCGGCAAGCTCAGACTCTCGCGTCTTCGAGTCAAGCTCCAACGCCTCGTGCTTCGTCACGAGAGCCTAGAGCTCTTGCTGCACCTCGCCCACCCAAGCCTCTTGCCTTTCCCGCTCGGCGCGCTCCGTGGCCGCTTTATCTTCGGCCTCGGACAACGCTTGCTTTAGGGTCGCCAATTCGGTCATGGCCCATGGCAAATTCATTATGATCCTGTCATTTTGCAATCGCATTCTTTTTATACATATTCATAGACTAGGTACTACTTACTCCTCGAGCTGCCTCTTGGCAAGGCCGAGCTCGTCCTTGGACCCTTTAAGGTCCTGCTTCAGTGCGGCGACCTCCGCAGTCAGTGCGGCAGATGCCAGCAGCGAAGCCTCCATACGCATATTGACATACTTATATTAGACTCCTGCGATATTGTTTGAACCTCTGTTCGGCTTTTGTTTGTGAACACCAAACATAGCATCAGGGGCTACTGTCTATGTGGTAATATTTTTCCTATATTTTAAACACTTACCTCAAAGCCTGTTAGAAGGCTGGCACAGGCTTCAGTCAATCCGCTCTTGGCGGACTGAACCTTCTGGACCACCGCACTCATAATAGTACGGTTCTCCTCGTCGATGGAAGCGCTGCGAAGCGCTCCCAGCAGATTGTCCGGCGCCTCTGGATGGACAGAGGTCACCGGCACAGGCATCTTGCCCCTCTTGGAAGGAGGCCGCCTGCCCGAGTCCGGAACCATTGGAGGTTCCGACGTGGTGTTCGACTGAGGGCCGAACTCGGAGCTCTCCGGGGCCTTGTTCCCTCTGCTCCCGGAGTCCGGAAGGTCGCCTTGAGGCACCTCCGAGACTGTCTCCCCTCGACCCGGTGCCTCTTGAGACAATACCTCGGCGTCGTCCACAGGGTAAGGGAAGGTGGCGGTCGGAAGTGGATCGCTATCCATATCAGATGAGCCCAGGGAGCCGTCCGACGATACATCGATACGGGCTCGTGGCGGCCTGCATAATCATATTCGGAGTTAGGGGAAGCAGTGCGACAAAGGAATGCTATGAGTTACTCTGGTATCCGAATACTTACGACTTCGCCAGGGGCTTGGCCCTGAGCAGCCACTCATCTTCGCCTTCGGCGGCGGTGGTGGAACTGTCCGGAAGGAGAGTCCTTCCCTTCTTGGACCCTTCGGTCTCCCCAGTTGGGGCGGCCTTCCTTTTCTTGTCTCCCCCAACTGAAGGGGGAGCATCTTCTTATTCCTCCTCGTCTTCGGGGGAGGAGTGTGTCGCAGAGTTATCGGACGATGAGTCCGATGATGCCTAGCGTCGGGAACTCTTTTCGGTTCCCTTGGCCTTCTTGGTCTTCTCCAGCACCTTATAAGGGGCCGGAGTCATCATCTCCGTAAGGAGAGCATCCACAGTGTCTTCGGGCAGAGGGGCCGGACAGTTAATCTACCCCGATGTCTCCACCCAGTCCTATCAAAGGCATGGAGATCAGACCCCGCGCATAATTAAGCTAGGGGAAATAAAATATCCTACTGGATGTATAGAACTCACCGAATGCGCTCGGCGCTTCGCGCTTAGCCCGCGGTCCTCGGTGAGGGAGGGAGGGACCTCGGCGCCCTTGAATAGCACCTTCTAGGCATCCTCGTGTGTTGTGTCGAAGAGCCTGTTCAGAGTTTGGTGCTGGACCGGGTCGAACTCCCACAAGTTGAAAGCCCGTCGTTGACATGGGAGGATCCAGCGGATGAGCATGACCTGGACTATGTTGACGAGTTTGAGCTTCTTGCTCACCATGTTTTGGATACATGTTTGGAGTCTGGTCAGCTCTACCGAACTACCCCAGGACAAGCCCTTCTCTTGCCAGGAGGTGAGCCGCGTGGGGTTGCCAGATCGGAACTCGGGGGCCACTGCCCATTCGGGGTCACGCGGCTCGGTGATATAGAACCGCCCCGATTGCCACCCCTTTATGGTCTCCACGAAGGAGCCCTCGAGCCAGGTGACGTTGGGCATCTTGGCCAACATGGCGCCTCCGGACTCCGCCTGGCGGCCGCTCACTACCTTCGGCTTGACATTAAAGGTCTTCAGCCATAAGCCAAAGTGGGGCTGGATGCGGAGGAAGGCCTCGCACACGACGATAAACGCCGAGATATTGAGGATGAAGTTCGGGGCCAGATCGTGGAAATCCAGGCCGTAGTAGACCATGAGCCCCCGGACGAATGGGTGGAGAGGGAATCCCAGTCCGCGAAGGAAATGGGTAAGGAACACTACCCTCTCATGGGGCCTGGGGGTGGGGATGAGCTGCCCCTCATCTGGGAGCCGGTGCGCGATGTCGTTGGACAGGTATCCGGCTCTCCTCAGCTTCTTGATGTGTCCCTCCGTAACGGAGGATACCATCCACCTGCCTCCCACTCCGTACATGGTTGGAGAGGGTTGAGGTGGGAGGTGCGGACTTGGGCACTGGAGCTCGAGTGTGCAAGAATGGGTGAGCAAGGAGGAAGAAGGCGTGGATGAAAAGGTGAATCCTTGTCCCTTTATATGGGCGGCCGAAACTATGCGCCCCCACTAGCCTGGTAAAACTTGCTTATCCCCCAAGCGCCGTAATCGATGGCGCGGTTGGGTTACCCACGCCCGTATTGATGAGAATCCCGTAATAAGGGGGACACGATCTCTGCTTTGACAAGACGTGTCAAAAAACTGTCTCACGTTATGTGCGGAGCTAGTTAAAGGAAACGGTTCGAGTAATCACTGGGCCATGGCTTAATGTCGTGTTGCCAAAACAAGTCAGCAGATTAGATTTGTGGAAATATTATTCTCTCTATGGTGGTATGTGGAACTTATTTTGCAGGGTCGGACACTATCCTTGTATTCAAATTCTTCTGTGGTGTATTCGGAGGAGGAACCCGCCTTGCAATGCCGAAGACAATACTGCGCGCCGGACTCATCGTCATTGAAGCCTGGTTCAGGGGCTACTGAGGGAGTCCTTGATTAGGGGGTCTCCGGACAGCCGGACTATATCCTTTGGCCGGACTGTTAGACTATGAAGATACAAGATTGAAGACTTCGTCTCGTGTCCGAATGGGACTCTACTTGGCATGGAAGGCAAGCTAGGCAACACGGATATGTATATCTCCTCCTTTGTAACCAACCTTGTGTAACCCTAGCCCTTTCCGGTGTCTATATAAACCGGAGGGTTTTAGTCCGTAGGACAACATACAATGATACCATAGGCTAGCTTCTAGGGTTTAGACTCTCTGATCTCGTGGTAGATCTACTCTTGTACTACCCATATCATCAATATTAATCAAGCAGGACATAGGGTTTTACCTCCATCAAGAGGGCCCGAACCTGGGTAAAGCATCGTGTTCCCTGCCTCCTGTTACCATCTGCCTTAGACGCACAATTCGGGACCCCCAACCCGAGATCCGCCGGTTTTGACAGCGACAAACGGGATCTGAGGCAAGGCGAATGAGAAAAAGCAAGTAAGCCTGGCCCGGGCACCTCTTTGTCAGATGGACGGTTGCCGAGGCGTCATGGGGAAGCGCAGATGCCCGCGTCCAACCAATCGCCACGCGGCGCCCGAGGCCGCAGGCTATTGGGGCCCGCGGGGCTTCGCGCTTGCCCCTTAGCTTCTCTGCCAAGCCAAGCCCGGGCGCGCCTTGGGCCCGGGGGCTATTGTCGGTGTTCTGGGAATGGGGGTCCTCAGACTTGCCTGCCTGCGGCGTGGCTCGAGTGGGGGCCCAGTGCGGCCCAGCTTCATCAGCTCAAGCTCAAGACCCTCGCAAGGGGCCAAGCCTTGCGGGGCGAACGACATGAGGCTTCCTCAGGAGCAGCCTCATCAGGCAGGCTCGCGAGGAGGCGGAGAGATCAAGGTAGGGGTGCCTCGCGAGGAGCCCGTGACGCAAGCCATGACAATCGAGATTAGGCGGGCGCTGGCCTGCGCAGTGTCCTTGTTCCCCTTCGGTGCAAAGGGAGCAAGCACAGGCCAAGGCATCGGGCAAAGGTTACCATTCCGGTGCAACGAGACCAAGACCAGCAGAGCGGCAGGACGGAGGTCACCGTGGAGCCCAAGACGGCGTCATCACCAGTGCTTTCGGCAGCCGAAGACCGCCTTTGGTCAGGATAACTTGTACTAGATGTTCCCCTTTAAAATGGCCAATTGTTGGCGCCCTTCCCGCTCATTTTTTGGGAAGAGGATCAGGGCCTCTATAAATAGGACTAACCACCATAGAGAAAGAGAGGGGAGAAAAGAGAAGGATGAAAAAGAAAGAGAAAGAAAGAGAGAAGAGAAAGAGAGAGAGAGATTCAGACCGAGTAGAACACACCGCACCAGCTCAAGAACACCTCTCGCCAGGCCGTTCTTCCCCATGTATTGTTTATCATCAGCCCCTGAGGCAATCCACCACACCACACACTGGAGTAGGGTATTACACCATATCGGTGGCCCGAACTAGTATAAACCTCGTGTTCTTTGTGTGTTCTTCTTTCCAGCCTAGATTTCTTGCGAGCCATAGAAGCGCGAGTCGGTAGGGGAAAGATCTCCGTGCGCACCCCAGAGTTCGAACCTTAAGGGTCTGCCGGAACCCGAAATCCGACAGAGGTTGGCACCGGCAAGAACGGTGCTAGTGATGCCCCCCCACAGCATGAAGTTGTGACGACCGAGGCGGACGGAGATCTTCGGGACGGCGAGCGCGGCGGGGATCAAGGTGGTGGGGGAAGAGACGATGGCGCCGGCGGTTTGGGCATCGGACATAGCGGCGGACGACATTGCAGCGGCGGCGCGGATGGGGACAGCGTGCAGCGGCAGCGGAGCAAGATGCGGCGGCGGCGCGGAAGATGGCTCGCGCGGCGGCAGCGAACGGAAGCAGTGGCAGCGATCGAACGCGGCGACCGCGTACGGGCAAAGCTAGCCAGCTAGCAAGCAGCTGGATGGTTCCTGAGCGTAGCTAGCTAGCGGCGGCGGCGACGCGGAAGATGGGATCGGGCGGCGGCCCGACCTGGCTGATACCAAGTTAAAACACAAGTTTAGAATTTTGCGTGGATGGTTGACATTCAGCCTCACGTCTCAATATATAGACGATCATAATTACAATTACATACATATATAAATATGTGTACAAAGACAATATACTAGACCCTACTTTACAAGGAAGCCATTTTAGCTCCCGAGCAGCCGAGCAAGTGTACACCATGTCCATGTGAACAGTAAAAAATCAAAGTGATTTGATTTTATTTACAACTAACGTGTTCATGTGTTCTGACTCCGTGTAAATTTTGATGAAGAACTGACATAGTGGTGATCTAGAAAAAAAGTCGGTCCTCCAATAAATTTTTTAGATAACGGATTTTTTTTTCACACAGCACCACCACGAATCAGCGGGTCTTCCTTAGCTTTTCGATCAATTCTTCGGGTCTTTCTTAGCTTTTTGATCGATTCTTTTTTTTTGCGCGAAAAAACGCGTTTTTTTCCGCGAGAGTCACGGTTTTTCTTCTGCGAGAGGCACATTTGTGCTTTAGCGAGAGTCACGGCCGTGCCTTTCGGAAACGGAAAAAAAATATCTTTTCTGTTTTTTTCTTTCGCGAGAGTCACGGTTCTGCTTCCGCGAGAGGCATGGTTGTGCTTTCGCGAGAGTCACGGCCGTGCCTCTCGAAAAGGGAAAAACAAAACTCATTTTCTGTTTTTATTTCTTTCGGGAGAGTCACGGTTTTGCTTCCACGAGAGGCACGGTTGTGCTTTCGCGAGAGTCACGGCCATGCCTCTCGGAAAGGGAAAAACAAAATGTGTTTTCTATTTTTTTTCAGGAGAGTCATGGTTTTGCTTCCGCGAGAGGCACGGTTGTGCTTTCGCAAGAGTCACGGCCGTGCCTCTCGGAAATGAAAATAAAATGCATTCTCTGTTTTTTTCTTTCGGGAAAGTCACGGTTTTTGCTTCTGCGAGAGGTACGGTTGTGCTTTCGCGAGAGTCACGGCCGTGCCTCTCGGAAACGGGAAAAAACTTGTCTTTTGTTTTTTTTCCACAAGAGTCACGGTTTTGCTTCCACGAAAGGCACAGTTGTGATTTCGCGAGAGGCACGGGCGTGCGTCTTTCGGGAAGGAAAAAAAACCCGTGCTCCCGGTTTGGTTTTTTCGTCCAGTTTTTTTCATGAAAAAAAAGTTCATTAAAATCTATCAACATGGGATCTAGTTTTGAAAATCTCGACGGGAGGAATCCAACAGTGAAAACAGTTTGAGATTTGGATACACAATTTAAGAGATAAAACATTTTGAATAAATGGATCTACGAAAAATAGAAAAACTCTCAGGTTGGGACCAGAGAAGGTGGAGTGTTCTTTGCAACAAGTACTCCTTAATTAGTGATTTCGGAATCTATCTTATAGGCTGACTAGGAGAGTCTTCCTCGTCGCTGTTGACTGTCATTTTTTATTAAAAATAGTTCAACAAATATTAAAAAGTTAATGAATTTGTAAAAAGTTTAGGAAGTTGAAAACGGTTCACAAAATTTAGGAAAAACTTCAGGACTTGAGAAATGTTCATGGGTTTGGAGAAAGTTCATGAATTCATGCAAAGTTCATGAATTTTAATAAAATATTTACGAATTTGGAAAAATGTCAAACTAAGAAAAACAAAAAACAGGACAAAGGAAAAAGGGAAAGGGTAGAAATAAAAAGGGAAAAAATAAAAACCAAAGAAAACCAGGTCTAGAAAAACAAGAAAAAAAAGAAAACGCCGCACAGGAATCTTCTAGAATCTTCCCAAACCCGGAGGAGCTTCCGGCTAAAAACTGCCTGATGGGCTGACCCAAGCTGGCGCTATAAGCGCTAAATAGGAAGTGGGTGACTAGGAACAACGCCCATGATGATTGATCAAGAGTAGCATATATTTGGACAAGGTTTGGCAAGCTTTGCAATTTTAGAATAGGCGATCTCTTGTTTGCAAGACTCCATCACCACAAATATAAGATGCATAGTTTGGCAGAAAAAGGTTTTTCCGTGTAGCATGGCTATGGTATTTAGTCTATCATGCATAACAAGCCAACCGTTTTTTTTTCAAACCATAGTGGAGAGATGCACCACCCCGGGAAAAAACTACAATGGAAACGACCAAAGGATCATCGACACAAGCACCACGGACCATCGACCTAGAGTAGACGGAACACTAGCAACCCAAGCAGGAACTATCAGGAACCACACATAAAATCAAAGGCCATACACTGGAGGAGCTTCCAACATTCGAGAGCAACTACCAAGATAGCAAAAGAACAAGCCATCCAGGATGGCATCCCCACTATCCCAAAAGTGAATCTATGGTTTCGACCCTACTGAACGTCTCACAGCCTATCCTACATGGCACACCACATAAGCAGTCAATGAAAGTCAAGTCTAGTCGACACAAGAGCAAGCTCCCCATCAGTCCAAGCAAGCCACTAGCGACAGTTGTTGTTATAGTGTGCTGGTCCTTGGGGCCTCAAGACAATGACTTTCTAACTGTCTACTACAAACAAAATTTGATGTACTTCAATGCGGGAGAGGCGATGATTAATACCTTAAATATTGAAAGGTTGCTTGAAACTTAATTTCACTAGATAGCACCCCACGCGTTGCTGCCAAAATTTATAGCAATGAAATTATTTTAAAAAAGTAAAATTAGAATATATGAGAAATAATGCCGAACCACATTCTCTCCATATGGCCGTAGAAAACCTAGAGGGAAATGGAGGGTAGATGCAAGTTATATTGCCTTATGACTCAAGTCTAATTATTTGTTGCTCAAAAGAAGAAGAAGAAGAAGAAGATGCAAAATAATGATGCGGATGACTAGCTTGCATGTGCTTGATGGTCAGATGGTGCGGAGAACTTGCATGTGGTGAAAAGTGGATTGGTTGCATACGCTTGATGATGTGGATGGCTTATGATTTAAACTATGTGGGAAATTTCTACATAAGCAAAACAAATCTTAACTTGAAAACTTATGCATGCCACAACTAAATGCAATGTGTTTTAAAATCCACTTAGAGTACGCTAATGTATGTTGCATGGTAGATGATTCTCACATGTACTTTCTTCGTTTTAAATTACTCGTCATGGATTTAGTTTAATTTAGAGGGAGTAGATTGGACGTATGCTAGCGAATCAAGTTGGTAAATCTAATGGTATAACAATTTTTGATGATGTAAAACCAAGCGTATGCAGATAAGACAATGGGATAATTAGAAGGAGCGGTGTCCAAGTATCTCGTTGTGAGCTGTCACTTCAAGCTGTGCATGCAGTCGGGGCCGATGGCGTAGCAGGTGACCGCAGGCGATTTTGACTTGTCTAGTAGAGATCGCATTGCCATCCGGGCCGGGGTGGTGCCACGGAATGCAAACAAATCGCTCCGGTGCAGCCAAGATGACCACACTCTACGCAAGGCCGCTATAAATATCCAAACCTCCTCATGAAACAACACATCAGCGCACCACGTACGCTTGACGCCGATCGACCGAGCTCAAAGTTACCGGCCATGGCTGCCGAGAGCCCAGCATATTACTCGCTCCTCCTGCCTCTCCTTCTGGTCGTGGTAACCGTGCTCTACCTGGTGGGGGCGTTCCGCAGCCGCAGGAGGTCGGCCGGCCGACAACGGTTTCCGCCGGGGCCATGGGCGCTGCCGGTGATCGGCCACCTGCACTACCTCGCCGGCTCGTCGGTCCCGCCGCACCACGCCATGCGCGACCTGGCTCGGCGCCACGGCCCGCTCATGCTGCTCAAGTTCTGCCAGCTCCCCGTGCTCGTGGTCTCCTCACCGGACGCGGCGCGCGAGATCATGAAGACCCACGACGTGGCCTTCGCGTCGCGGCCCCTCAGCCCGACCATGCAGCTCTTCCTGCGTGGCTCCGAGGGCCTCGTCTTCGCGCCCTACGGCGACGGCTGGCGGCAGCTCCGCAAGATCTGCACCCTCGAGCTCCTCAGCAACCGCCGCGTCCACTCCTTCCGCGCTGTCAGAGCGGAGGTGCTGGGACGCCTGCTCCGCTCCGTCGCGTCGTCGGCGTCGGCATCGGCGTCCGTGAACTTGACCCGGGGACTAGCTTCGTTCGTCGCGGACTCCTCGGTGCAGGCCATGATCGGCCGCCTGAGGAGCGACGACCGCGACACCCTCTTCACGCTGCTGCGGGAGGGGCTTAAGATCGTGCCGGGGATGACCCTGCCGGACCTCTTCCCGTCGTCCCGGCTCGCCATGCTCCTCAGCCGCGTGCCCGCCAGGATCGACCACCGCAACAAACGCATGGCCGCCTTCATGGACTCCGTCATCCAGCAGCACCGGGACAAGAAGAGATCAACAGCTTGCGCCGACGACGGAGAGGAACACACGGAGGACTTGCTTGACGTGCTCTTGAGGCTCCAGGACGACATGGACTCCAAGTATCCCTTCACCACGGACAACATCAAATTGGTCATCATCGTAAGCTCTCTCCCGAATCCCGATCCTGTTCCCTTAGTGTTTTAATTACCAATTACCATCACCGCTTCACCGGCCAAGACTCCTGGATCGAAAGGAAAGGCGTCAACCAACCATTATTGTTTGCATGCATGCATGCAGGACCTGATTAGTGCGAGCAGCGAGACCACGTCGACCACGCTGGTGTGGGCAATGGCCGAGCTGCTCCGCAAGCCGGCGGCCATGCGGAGGGCGCAGGACGAGGTCCGGCGACAGCTCGACGGCCACCGCAGGGTGACGGAGGACGGCCTCACGGACCTGCACTACCTGCGGCTGGTCATCAAGGAGACGCTCAGGCTGCACCCGCCGGTGATGCTGAAACGGGAGTGCGGCGGCCCGCGGCGGCAGCTGCTCGGCTTCGACGTGCCACAGGGCGCCATGGTGCTGGTCAACGCCTGGGCGATGGGCAGGGACCCGGCCCACTGGGACTCCGCCGAGGAGTTCCTTCCGGAGAGGTTCCAGAGCTGCGGCACGCCGGACTTCAAGGGGACGGACTTCGAGTTCCTGCCGTTCGGCGCCGGCCGGAGGATATGCCCCGGCGTCTCCTTCGGCCTCGTGCACCTCGAGCTCGCCCTCGCGGCGCTGCTCTTCCATTTCGACTGGAAGCTGCCGGACGGGATGCTCCCCGAGGAGCTGGACATGACTGAGGAGGACGGGCTCGTCACGCGCCGGCGGGCCGAGCTACTGGTGTTCGCTGTCCCTCATGTCCCTGTGCCCACAGATCAGTAGACGTACCCGGCCGTATTAGCACCAAAAAGTGTTTCTTGTGTTTGCACGGTTTGTGTTTGTGGTGACTATCGTGAGCGTTGGGTTTTGAATTTATGATTTTAAATAAATGTCTTGGCTACCGTTGTAAGTAGTATCTGCAGTCTTTATTTTGCTGTTTCTTAGGAAAAGGCATCATGGCCACTTTATTATGAAGAATTGCTAATTGTGCTATGACAAAAAGAGGAGGATTCGATACACATTTGGTTACGATAGTACAAATGTGGAGATAGTTCGTCACATAGCCTGCTTCTACGATACAAAATAGTGCATAGATAGTTCATAGTCTTCTCCCACGAATCTACGATAGATAGATAAAATGAAAAACTACTACTACTCGTCATTCTCTGACTCAGACTCTGCCTCGGTGATGTCCTCCTCCGACGTCTGAACGTAGGCGTCAACAAACCACTCGTCGTTGGAGTCCCAGGACGACGCATCTCCTAGCTTGATGTTGAATTTAGCGACCGCCTTCCGCGTCCAGTTGTCCTCGCGATAGGCGGCTCGCTCCTCCCTCCTCTCCCCCTCTCCGCCCTCCTCTCCGTGAAGAACTGTTCCTCGTTGATGATGTCTTGCGGGAAGCGTTGTTGCCACAGCGTCATGGCTTCCTCGTCCATCTCGGCCAGGCTGAGACGGCGCTCCCGCCTCCGGTTCTCGCGACGATCCTCGTCGGTGATAAACCGCGGGAGAGGCGCCAACTCCTGTGCCCGCTCCCGCGTCGCCACGTCCATGAAGTTCATGTCCCAACAGGACCGCCGGAGGCGCCACGCCGCAGCGTCGTACGCGCGGGCGCCATCCTGGGCGGTGTCAAAGGTTCCGAGGCCGAGGCGCACGCCGCCGCCCGACCGAATCTCGGCGGAGTAGGTGCCGGACGAACGCACGCGGACGCCGCGGTAGCCCGAAGCTCGCCGGCGGCAAGGCGGCATGGTGGCACGGTGGTGGCGTGTCGGCGGCGAGGAGAGAAAGCGATAGAGGGAGCGATGAGAGAGCGGCAGAGGGCGCTGCAATTTTATAGGCGCGCCAGACGTGGTGCGCCAAATCTAGCGCGCGAGCTGCCGCCTTTTCCAGCGCACGCGCAAACGTTTCCCGCTCGTGCTAGTTTCCCGCATGTGCTGGAGCGCGCGAAAATGTCCCGCACGCGCTAAAATGCCAGATTACCGCGCGCATCTTTTGACGCGACTGTTGAGGATGCTCTAAGACAATGATCGAATTTGGCATAAAAGTAATAAAAACCTCAAAAATACAAGCTAAAAGATGCGCAACTTGATTGGCTTCCCTAAGACAATGATCGAATTTGACATTGACAAAACCTTGACATAAAAAGGACCATTCTTCATAAACAGCAGCTTGCTACGCAAAAGATGTGTTTAGTTGGTTGCATCCCTTTTGATGTATTTGCATCTCTGTCTGGTTGAGTGAATACATGCCAAAAATCATGTTCATCACATGGTTTGGTTGCCAACATCATCTCTAGCCTGGCTGAGAAGAAACGCGCACACGACTATTTGGTTACAAGCATTTTCTCCTCAGATACAACATATTGTTGTTTGGTTACATACGCAATACGCACAGATGATTAATCTCGTCTCTTATCCACGTGATGAACTTATCTCACATGGAAACCCGGTGTTGAAGGAAGAAGAAAAGGGCTAGCTCCAGATAGAAGGTGTGACAGCCCTTAGATGCTCATCCAACGGTCACGAGATCGACTGGGTGTGACTCATTTTCTAGGTAACTAAGCTCATGTGTGACACATTTGAGAAAGGATTTGCTAGCGGAACCGATTTCTATTGAGTATCTCGCCGCCGCCAGATGGTGCTAAGATTCAGACGTACTTGTTAAGCCACCTGTTGGGCTCAAGTGTGTAGGAGTACACAAAGATACCTATGGGCGCGAGTGTGTATGAGTACAGGATGCTGATGTGGTCCACACGTTCATTTCGGTAGAAGGAATCCCTCAAGTAGCGCAGACCGAGCTCGCCATTTGCTTCACATAGTTCATCAGCTCCACCTCTCATCGCTGCTTCCCATTTCTATCTATCGTGGTCCATCAAATGCATAGCCCACCTTTCCCATGTATATGAAGAATCAAGTACATAGCCAATGAATATGTTCTATTATCACACAAAAGAGAAAACAATAAACATGTTCTATCCTTTTTTTTCTCTTTCGGGAAAACTTTCGATGTATACATAGCATGGTAGTATGAAAATTACCAAAGATAACAAAAATTATAATTAGGTACCTGGACCACGTAGCAACGATTACAAGCACTAGAGTGAGTCGAAGACGTCCCATCATCATCGCCCCTTCATCAATGAAGTTGGACAAACCTTGTTATAGTAGACAGTTGAAAAGTCGTCGTGTTGAACCACTACATGGCCAGCACACAAGAGCAGCAACCATGGTTGACGAAGAAAATCGTAGACTGAAAGGATCAAACGTGTAAACACACAAACCAAGACTGGGTCCAAACAGATCCACCGAAAATCAGCACCAACCAATTCCGGTGAGATTCGACGAAGACACACATTCCATGCTCCCGACAACAACACTAGACACGTAATCAAAACATGAAATATTCTATAGTTTAAATTTACATTAAGCAATCTACAACCCCCTCTGCCTCTTTATCCCCTTGAGGCATCGCGTATGAAAGATGAATAAAAAAGGCACCCCAGCATACCGCGACGACCAGGCCCAAGAACCCAAGGATGCGCGTGACAACGTACACCACCGTTCCGGCGGTGGAGTGCGACTGTCGGTGGACGAGCACCAGCATGGCCACGAAGACGGCGATGATCACGAACACGATCAGAAGGCCCCCATATACGAAGATATGCCTGCTAAGTTGATCAGCGTCCACCGCCATGACCTCCTCTCCGGTGTCAGGATGGTCATTGGTGCGGAACCGGATGATAAACCTTTCTTTCCACGCCCAGAAGCTGTGCCGGCTTGGCTCCGCCATCGCCGCATCATTGCTGCCGTCGGCGGCATCTATGACAGAACTGTTGTTGGGAGCAGGCGGGTTCTCGATATCTACCATGATCGATTGGGAATCAGGGATCGACCTGCGTGTTCGTACTCGTACGCACTAGCTCCCTTTTTTAGATGGTACTACGTGCTAGGACCTGATAACGCACTGCTTAGATGGTACTGCGTGTTCGTGCGTACAATTTAACGAGGACATACGATATTCTAGCGTCTGAGTCGGAGTGCTGCTCGACCGGTCGGTTACTGTTGTGCGTGTCGGTGTCGGTCTCCATCGATCTGAAGCCACCCGCCGGTCAAAAAAATTCTTTGGGGGTTCCGCAAAAAAAAAATCTTTGAGGGTAATCCGCCGGTCAATTTTTATCTATACCAATATAAAAAGATTCAAAGAGGCAGATTCAACTGATCTCGGCCATCGAACCAAGTCAATCCAACGACCTAGACTGCTCCAATGGCGAGCGTTAAATGTGTTTAACGTGCAATTAATAGCATGCCAAATATTACACTAATCATAGGATTAACACACAAATAATAGCATACCTAATATCCGCGTGCAATTAATATATTGCCTAAATATTAATGTGCATTGCACGTGCGCATTACTAGTGTTCTTAGGGAACCCCGGTCAATTGAGGGCAAACGGATGCATGAACTTTATTTTTGGACGGCAATATCTCAGAGCGTTCGCTCAGGTGGGTTTCCAGCGGGAACCCCATTGGGCCAGAGGCCCAGTTAAATAATTTTTGCGAAGAAATTGCCATGAACAAAAACATTTTCTTTTTTATAGAAAAAGACACAAAACATAAAATTTACAATTGCAGTTCTGTAACTTATAATATAGCCATGCTATACTTTATTAAACTGTTATCCTCTAATTTATAAATTTATCAGCTGGTTGGATGTTTGTTTGGACATAAGTTTGCATGCCATACATGAAAATCTACAATGTCCATGCATGAGAAACTAAATCTGCCACATATTAAAAACAAACAAGAAAACTCAACAATTATGTTTGAACCTAAGTTGTCATTGTTTCATAAGATGATGGCAAAAAAGTATTAACAAGGAAAATGTATGAAATAGTCTTATGAAAAAAAAATTGCCGTGGGGTGTTCAAAATAAATTTGCTATGGTGCAAAAAGGAATTTACCATTGTTTGTTCAAAAAATGTACCATGTTCCAAAATTGTTGACCATGGTCCAAAAAGTAAATTTTCCATGGTACCAAAAAATTGCTATGGTCCAAATATGTATTTGCCATAATCCAAATATAAAATTTTCCATGGTACAATTTTTTCCATGTTCCAAATATAAATGTGCCATGATAAAGAACGAAAATAATATACCACGCATTGTTCAATAAATTTGCCATGGGTCAAAAAAAAAAAGAAATTTGCCATGGCACAAAGAAAAGAAATTTGCCATTTGTCAAA
This sequence comes from Triticum monococcum, assembly GCA_034509565.1. NCBI lineage: Eukaryota > Viridiplantae > Streptophyta > Magnoliopsida > Poales > Poaceae > Triticum > Triticum monococcum. The sequence continues at coordinate 67,082,967 of CM067843.1, read as the reverse complement.
AAAGAAAGAGAAAAGTCTACATTCCAACCCCAAACTAACCACTCAATTTGATTTGCAAAATTGAAACCTGTCAAATTGCACCCTCAACTTATCACAAAGTTTAAAACACAACCCTAATCTCGTTTTGGGCTGGTCAACCGGTTTTGATCAAAGTCAATGCTGACTAGGCATGCCAGCTCACACATGCACTCCCTCCGTTTCTTTTTGGGTTAATTGGATCTATGCCACTACAACTTTCATGAATTGGAAAAATGCCATTACAATTCTGCACATTGGACAAATGCCATTATAATTCTTCCATTCTTCTCTATATGCCATTATGTTAAATTTGAGACACAAATACCCTTGTCTTTCTTCTTTCACCCTCTCTCATCTTCTTCTACCAAACTGATAACCGTGCCATTAACTCCGGCGAGCATCTTTCACTAGTAGAAAATGAGTCAAATGTGAAGCACATTAGTGCCGGTTTGATTGAGCCGGCACTAATGTGTGCATTAGTGCCGGTTCCAATGGCTAGCCGGCCGCTCTCATTAGTACCGGTTCGTGGCGACTAATGGCCCCCTCCAGCACCGGTGAGTGGTGGCAGGATGTTGTCAGTCTGGGGCCCCTCTAGCACCTTTAGTACCGGTTCGTATCACGAACCGGTACTAAAGGTCGTCCTACATAAACCCTTCGTCCACCCGAGCTCGCTCTGTTCTTCCCCTTTCCCCTCTCCTCTCTGTTCTTCCCCTCTTCCTCTCAAGCTCATCACACATTTTATCCAAAATTTGTCAAGATTTGAAGGCCCCATCCATTCAAATGATCACAAAGGTTAGCAACTTTGTCCTTTCATCTCTCATTGCTAGATTAGCTCTTGTAATGCTTTATATAGTGATTACTTTGTGAGTTTAGTAAATTGGGAGGAATTATATGTGCTAGTATTTGATTTATATGCAATTTGAGGTCAAAAATAACACTTAGTTTGCATATGTAGGTGTGGTTTACTTAGTGCCTTCTAAATCTCCGTCGTAACCACCGTCGATCGCCCGCACCGTCCCGTCGCCGGCACCACCTTGCCGTGAGCCTCTTGTTCATGAATGTTTTATATAAAAAATTGATGTTTGTGTGATTTAGATATATAGTTACTCGTATAATTATCTTACCCGTATGTTGTTTGTTATACATAGTGCCATGGTTTTGATATCAGTCCCCGTCGGCCCTCGTCCTTGTTATGATTCGGATGTGGTTATTCTCTTTTAAAACTATTTGTTGCATTTCGTGTTTATGACAAATTATGCCCATCAAGTTGACATAGATATTTGTATGTAGGAGGTATGTGAACCGGAAATTCCAACCGACCCTATTGTCGAGAGGTTAAATTTAGTTGAAAGAGAAAATGAGGATTTGAAAGAAAAATTGAAAAGAATTGAGGGGAAGAAGATGGAATTGGAGTTGCATGTTGCCGATGTCGTCGATGATCACAAGATCAAGATGGAGAAAATGCGCTTGAAGATTAGAAAGATTAGAAATATGCCATCCATAGCGAGGCTTGGTATCATTATGCTGTTGGATCAATTGTTACCTTAGTTGCGATCTTGATCGCATTTGTTGTTCCATTTAAATTCTTTAGCTAGAGAGTTATTTGTTTGTTGCATTTAAGTGTTGTATGAAGTTTATGTATGAACTTGTATTAATTTGTTCTTTTCGGTGTTGTGTAATGAAGATGAGCCGACAATGGATGTATGATGACCGATGCTCTCCCGAGTTCATTAATGGCGTGCATACTTTTCTGCTTGCGGCTGAGGCAAACAAGCGGGCGGATGGTTTTATGCCTTGTTCATGTGCTGGCTATAAGAATGATCAGAATTACTCTACGTCAAGAACCATTCACGTCCACCTGTTTGAGTCCGGTTTCATGCCCCACTATAATGTTTGGACCAAGCACGGAGAAAGAGGGGTTATGATGGAAGACAATGAAGAAGAAGAGGACGACGATAGCTATCCTGGCCATGGGTTCCCTGAATACGATGATATAACAATGGGGGAAGAAGCTGAGCCGATAATGCGGAAAGAAGCTGAAGAAGAGGCATTGCTGATGCAAAGAGAAACTGCGCAAGTGATTTAGAGAAGAAGAAGTTGCAGCGCATGTTAGAGGATCACAAGAAATTGTTGTACCTGAATTGCGAAGCTGACAAGAAAAAGCTGGGCACCACATTGGAATTGCTGCAATGGAAGGCAGAGAATGGTGTATCTGACAAGGGATTTGGAAAGTTGCTGGTAATGATAAAGAATATGCTTTCAAAGGACAACGAATTGCCGGAGAGTACGTACGAAGCAAAGAAGGATGTCTTCCCTCTAGGGTTAGAGGTGCAGAAGATACACGCATGCCCTTATGACTGCATCCTCTACCGTGGTGATCAGTACGAGGATTTGAACGCTTGTCCGGTATGCGGTGCATTGCGGTATAAGTCAACCGCGATGACCCTGGTGATGTCGAGGGCGAGCGCCCCAGGAAGAAGATTCCTGCCAAGGTGACGTGGTATGCTCCTATAATACCACGGTTGAAACGTTTGTTCCAAAACAAAGAGCATGCCAAGGCGATGCGATGGCACAGAGAAGACCGTAAGAAAGACGGAAAGTTGAGAGTACCCGCTGACGGGTCGCAGTGGAGAAAAATCGAGATAAAGTACAAGAAGGAGTTTGCAGGTAACGCAAGGAACGTATGGTTTGGTCTAAGCGCAGATGGCATTAATACTTTTGGGGAGCAGAGTAGCAACCATAGCACCTGGCCTGTGACTCTATGTTTGTATAAGCTTCCTCCTTGGTTGTGCATGAAGCGGAAGTTCATTATGATGTCAGTGCTCATCCAAGGCCCTAAGCAACCCGGCAACGACATTGATGTGTACCTAAGACCATTAGTTGAAGAACTCTTACAGCTGTGGAATGGAACATGTGTATGTGCATGGGATGAGCACATGGGGAAAGAATTTGACCTAAAGGCGTTGCTGTTCATGACCATCAATGATTGGCCTGCTCTCAGTAACCTTTCAGGACAGACAAACAAGGGATACCGCACATGCACGCACTGTTTGGATGATACCAACAATATATATTTGGACAATTGTAGGAAGAATGTGTACCTGGGACATCGTCGATTTCTTCCGAGCAGGCATCCCGTAAGAAAGAAAGGCAAGCATTTCAAAGATGAAGCGGATCACCAGACGAAGCCTCGCCACCGTACTGGTGCTGATGTACATGATATGGTCAAGGATTTGAAGGTAGTCTTTGGAAAGGGTCCTGGCGAACAACCTGTTCCGAATGACGCCGACGGACGCGCACCCATGTGGAAGAAGAAATCTATATTTTGGGACCTGCCCTATTTGAAAGACCTAGAGGTCCGATCCACAATCGACGTGATGCACGTGACGAAGAATCTTTGCGTGACCCTGCTTGGCTTCTTGGGCTTGTATGGGAAGACAAAAGATACACCTGAGGCACGGGAGGACCAGCAACGTATGCACGGAAAAGACGGCATACATCAGGGTCATGCCAGCTACGCTCTTACCAAAGAAGAGAAGGAAATCTTTTTTGAATGCCTGCTCAGTATTAAGGTATCGTCTGGCTTCTCGTCGAATATAAAGAGAATAATAAACATGGCAGATAAAAAGTTCCAGAACCTAAAGTCTCATGACTGCCACATGATTATGACGCAACTGCTTCTAGTTGCATTGAGGGGGCTTCTATCGAATAACGTTCGATTATCCATTATGAAGCTATGTGCATTCCTCAATGCAATCTCTCAGAAGGTAATCGATCCAGAAATCATACCAAGGTTAGAGAATGATTTGGTGCAATGTCTTGTCAGTTTCGAGTTGGTGTTCCCACCATCCTTCTCCAACATCATGACGCACGTCCTAGTTCACCTATGAAAGAGATAACGTTTTGGATCCTGTATTTCTACACAATATGTTCCCCTTTGAGAGGTTCATGGGAGTCTTAAAGAAATATGTTCATAACCGTGCTAGGCCATAAGGAAGCATCTCCAAGGGCCATGAAAATTAGGAGGTCATTGAGTTTTGTATTGACTTTATTCCTGACCTTAAGCCGATTGGTGTTCTTGAATCGCGACATAAGGGCAGACTGGATGGAAAAGGCACACTAGGAGGGAATCAAATAATATGTATGGACGGACATTCTCTCACCGAAGCACACTATACAGTTCTACATAATTCCGCCTTGGTGGCTCCGTATATGGACGAACACAAGAATTTTCTACGCTACAAACACCCAGAGCGGTCTGATGACTGGATTACATGTGAACAAACCAAGAGTTTCGCCGGCTGGTTGCAGACACGTACCATGCATGACGCCTCTATTGAAGATGACTTGTACTCGTTGTCTCAATTATCATCTTCGAATATAATGACTTTTAAAGGGTACGAGATAAAATGGTAACACATTTTACACGATCGCCCAAGATAAGAAGAGCACCAACCAAAACAGTGGTGTTCGCTTTGATGCAACAACAAAGACTGGAAAGGAAACATATTATGATTACATAGAGGACATACGGGAACTTGACTATGGACGTGGTTTGAAGGTCCCTTTGTTTCGGTGTAAATGGGTCAATATGACACGAGGCGGGGTAACGGAAGACCCGCAGTACGTAATGACAATAGTGGATCTCAACAATCTTGCGTATGCAGACGAACCATTCGTCCTATCTAATGATGTGGCACATATTTTCTATGTGAAGGACATGTCTACCAAGCCGAGAAAAAGAAAAGATAAGGAAGTGAATGCATCATACAATGAGCCAAAGAGCCACATAGTTCTTTCTGGAAAGAAAAACATCATAAGAGTGGATGAGAAGACAGACATGTCAGAAGATTATGATAAGTTTGATGAAATTGCTCTATTCACAGTGAATATTGACCCGAACATCCAGTTAAATGATGAAGATTTTTCATGGCTATGGCGCAAAGGGACACACGAGAAGAAAAAGTTTCACACCCAAAGATCTGGGATGTGATCGACTTCACTATCAACACTTTCTTCTGTAATAGTTAGGGTAGTTATGTGTTTTGGCATTTGAAACTCGAAGGAATTTTATGTGCAAACAAACTCAGAAAAGGTTGAAAGTTGGCATGGTATCATAATTTCCCCCATATAGCATGTGCAAAAAAGTAGAGAGGGTTACCGCAAAAACTGGATGCACTTCGTGTACAAAAATGGACAATCTCTTTCGAAGTATCAGGGTTTCGGACGAAAAATCATTTGTTACAAAGGCATTTCATTTTTAAATAACCTAAGCATTACCAAATTGAATATAATGATAAAACACACTAATATTAAACATAAGAAAAAAAAATCACTAAAAAAATCTATTTTCAAAGTTAAGTTATTCACAAACTAGTGATTCACACAGATTTCAAATAATTCAAAATTTAAACTATTCAAATTTGAAAACTACCGGCACTAACAGAAAGTTTGTAATTTTTTGTACCTGAAGCAAAAATATTCACAAAAAAACTCTAAATACGGTCTGGAGTTATGGTGAGAGTTAAGGGCAACAGACCGGTGAAAACACGCCGCTCTGTAACTTCCCTGTACTCCATTTGGATTGTCTTCTCTTAATGTCTCAAAATATATTTTCATAACATGCTCATTTACAAGTAGCATGCTCATTTTGAAGCGACTTTCAAGCTTGATCAGACGAAATGTTAGACAACCCACAAGTACTAAAGGCGACTTGTGTTTAGTTTTTTACTTTTCGATACAACATGGGATATTTTATAGCAGCAGTTACCTTCTATAAGCAAGAGAAAAACAATGTTTAGCAGGTTGACTATGTGCAAGAGTTGATGAAATTGTACCTAAAACTCTGATATGCGTTCTCTCAAACTCGTAGTCAATGCACTGCACATACGATTTTTATAAAGTGGAATCAATCATGCAACAACTAGAATAGAAGTGACAAGAAAAACAAGCAAGAGGATGATAGTGGTTGAGGTTCGAGATCGGTCCACACCTGATCCCTTGCCAATGCTCGGCTTTCTCTGTTTGCAAGATTCTTGTAAAAGGAAATTGGAGGAGCGTGTGCTTTTTTTGAACATATTGAGGAGCACGTGCTTAACTATAGTGGAGAAATGCATACATCAAGTCTATAAGAACAGCGCAACACTAGACACGTAATCAAAACGGGAAATATTCTATAGTTTAAATTTACATTAAGCAATCTACAACCTCCTCTGCCTCTTTATCCCCCTCAGCCATCGCGTCTGAAAGATGAATAAAAAAAGCACCCCAGCATACCGCGACGACCAGGCCCGAGAACGTACAACGTTCCGGCGGTGGAGTGCGACTGTCGGTGGACGAGCACCAGCATGGCCACGGAGACGGTGATGATCACGAGCACGACCAGAAGGCCCCCATATACGAAGATATGCCTGCTAAGTTGATCAGCGTCCACCGCCGCGACCTCCTCTCCGGCGTCAGGATGGTCATTGGTGTGGAACCGGATGATAAACCTTTCTTTCCACGCCCAGAAGCTGTGCCGGCTTGGCTCCGCCATTGCCGCGTCGTTGCCGTCGTCGGCGGCATCTATGGCAGAACTGTTGTTGGGAGCAGACGGGTTCTCGATATCAACCATGATCGATCGGGAATCAGGGATCGACCTGCGTGTTCGTGTTCGTATGCACTAGCTCCCTTTTTTAGATGGTACAGCTCCCTTCGTTTGGATTAATTGTTTCGGAAATAGATGTATCTAGAACTAAAATACGTTTAGATACATCCATTTCTGCGACAACTAATTCCGAACGAAGGGAGTACATACTATCACCAGTGGCGGAGCGCTTCGGTGGGCGAGGTATGACACCTGCCATACCTTGATTATTGGCAAAAAAAAATTTATATGTATGTATCTATCACTCGGCCGCTCGAGCCTCCAGTCCTCGACCACAGCCAGGCAGCCAGCGGTGGCCTCGAGCCCTCGACCGCAGCTGGCTCGAGCGTCCTCTGCCCACGACCCCACGTCCCCTCTGGTCCCACCCACCTAAAAAAAAGAAAACGAACGTCCCAGCGGCGACCATGCAGTCCACGCTCCATCCCTGCCCACTCCTCTGCTCTGTCCCTGCCCGAGACCCAAACCTAGCTAGCGCGGCGGCGGCGACTTACCTGGCGGGCGCGAGGTCGCAAGGACCATGGCACCAGGCGGGCGCGGGCGGCGGAAGGCTGGGGGCTTGGAGCCTTGGAGGGCGGCGGCTCCAGCGGCGCAGCAAGCGACGGCAGCAACAAGCAGCGCCTCTGGCGGCGGCTTCAGCAGCAGCTCCGGCGGCGCGGCGGCTTCAACGGCGGCTCCAGCAGGCGACGGCCACAGTCAGGGTTTGGGATTTAGGTGAGACCAAGTCTGGCATTCATCCCACTGAACACGTCGAATCTGTAGTCTGTACTCTGTACTAATTGAGTCCTGCATATTCAGTTTAGATGTAAAAAGACTAGTAGCTAGCTGTGTCATTTGACACAGCCGAGTCTGTACTAAATACTAATTGAACCCTGCTTATTCAGTTATTGAACACGTCGTACCTGTATCTGTGCCTGTCCGAACTCTGAACTTTGATGGGCAGTAGCGTTTTTTCTTCTGTCGAAGTGTCAATTCTTCATGGACAGAAAGGCACTGACTAATAAGATGCCCAACCGGCTCAGTTTTGTCTAGATTGCTAGAAGATGGAAGGAAAGGGAAAGGGACTAGTAAATCCAAAAAAAAAAGGAAAAGGTAATTTCTCGCTTTTCTGAAATTTTATAGCAATTTTGAACAGCCTTAAATTCAACCATATTTTAGTGATATATTAATCTTCTTATTGTAGATTTGAAAAGGTTTTATGTTGTTTTCCTATTGAGACATGTCTACATTTCCATTGTATTTGGTTATTCGTTCGTAATGTGTATTGACTCTTTGATTCTCATAAAAAAATCTTAGTGAGATTTCGCCGCACCTTAATTTGTTTCTGTGGTCCGCACTATCACCACTAGATAGCGCACTGCTTAGGTCGTAGGTGCGTACAATTTAATGACGACAGGCAATTTTTAGTGTCCGAGTCGGAATGCTGCTCGACCGGCCGGTCGGCGTGCGCTTTGAGTTTATCTGAGATGAGATATATAGCTCTTTGTACTGTTGTACTATTGTGCGTGTCGGTCTGCATCGATCTGAAACCAACCCATGCAGTACGTACTCACTTCGTTTTTTTTACTTCACATATAAGATTTGGTCAAAGTCAAACTACACAAACTTTGACCAAATTTATATAATAAAATATGAACATCTATAATACTAAAACTTTATAGATTAATGTCAAATTGTTAGACGATGATCAATGTTTTTTTAGTTTCTTATAATTTTAGTTATAGAAAAAATTAGAATTTGCATATAGAATTTTACTTATCACAATCCAATCATTTAAAAAATGTTACTTTTTGCGGGCATATAGTATTTGTTCTCGACGATGCCCGGCCCGCATCCTCGCCGTTGACCCGTTCGCGACGACGTCTGGCTGACCCATGTCCAGGACTGGGCTCCGCCGGGCTGGCATTGGGAGGTGCTATCTGGAGGGGCGCGTCGCTTGGTGAGGAACCCGGCCTCGGGTCCCGTCGTCGACCCTGATCTCCTTTGGTGGCGTTCGCGTGGGCCACATTCGGTGCAGAGGGAGCCGGCCCCGCCGGACATGGTGCGTCGCCGTGTCAGGGAGGAGGACGAGCACGTCCATCGCTACATGGCTGCTATGAACGTCAGGTTCTCCAATACCTGGCAGGTTCTTTGGGCAGATGACAGGAGATTTGATCCTGTGATGGTTCCTTCTCTTTGGGTGTCCACCGCCCGTGCCCCAGGAACCGCGAGTGGCCTAGATTCTTCTGTAATATTTGATCTTTATTAAGTACCTAGCTAGTGATGTATTCAATATATAATATTCGAGACGATGTATTCAAGATTATATATATTATTAGAGACAATGTATTCGAGATTATATATTATTCGAGACGATGCATATTATGTACTATATGATTCAGTTTTTTCTTATTGATTGCATCCATGCATTGTAATTTGAATACTAAATTGTTTTATATTTCTTCTGTATTAGTTAAGTAAAAGCTATGTCGGACAATACCGACGGAGAGGGAGAAGAGGCCCTGTTCGAGATCATACGCAGCCCTACCAGGCCAGATGATCTGAATGAAGCAGATGACAGCTCCCAATATCTGAACAATACCGGGGAGGGTGATGATAAGATATTCGATGTCGACGACCGAGCTGATGAAGTCATGAACTATGATTATGATTATGATGACATAGACAATGATTGTGATGACACAGACAATGTCAGTCTTGAAATAACAAAGACTATCAGCGATGTATATTTATATAAGCAGACATCTAGTGATCATCACATGTTTTTTTGATTTGAAGATATATTAATGAATCGATCTTTCTTCTTTCAGCCCTCCGGATCGAGCAAATTTGCTTCTACAGACAACAGGACAAAGCGAGGCCCGGTCAAAAAGTTGAAGGAGGGTGTAAAGTACAACATCGATTCCATCAAAGCTGGTGGTGAACCCCTCACGCCTAAGAATATTGCGAACAAATTCGTTCGTCAGTGCGGAGTTCTTGTGAAGGACCAACTCCCAATCTTCATTCAAGAATGGAAAGAGCCAAAAACTAAATGTCCAGATGTTACTTGGGTCGACGACAGAGCAAAACAAAAGCTTTGGGAATCTCTGATGGAACATTTCATCCCACCAGATTATTTCACTGATGTAGATGTGCAGAAAGTCAAGGACGCTGCTCTTAAGAAGATGGCAATTGCATTAAACACCCACAAGAAAACTATATGGGCCAACTACCTCGCTGCAGAAAGGAAGACTCCAGAATTCAAGGGAACACTGGAGAAGCAAAGAGAACACTGGCCCGCTTTCGTGAAATTCAAGGAATCAGACTTGTCTAAGGAACGGTCGAGAAAAAACAAGGTCAATGCCGCAAAAAAGACGCAGTTCCATAGACTGGGGCCAGGTGGCTGCGCGGTGGCAATGCCTAAGTGGGATAAGTCTGAGCAAGATATGCTGGATGCAGGGGTCACTCCAGTTACTAGGAGCTAGCCCGCAGGTGCAGAACTTGTTTCTATGCGCATGGGGGGTGTTGTACCCGAAGACAGGCTTGGTTTCGAAGAAGGCAAGTCTAAAAGGAGCCGAACAAAAGTTACTTGACGCAATAGAAGATGCTCGAAAGGGGATGTTCACGCCCAACAGAGAGAACGGCGAGCTTACGCGCGCCCTGGGAAATCCTGACCACCCGGGAAGAACACAAGGCAAGGGTGTTATTCCCTGGTATGAGGGCTTTTCGGAATGGAACGACGACTACAGGACCCGTGCAAGAAAGAAGATGGAGGAGGAGAAGAAGAGGTAGTTGGAGGAGGAGCAGAGGAAGCAGGACGCAGAACGCCTTCAAGGCTAGAAGCAAGGCACGCGGACTTGGCACTCAAATTCCAGCAGCAGCAACAGCAGTTCGACTCACTTAGCCAGGAAAGGGGGTCTCAGTAGCGGCAGCAGTAAGCGGATGATCGTCCAGCATTGGATAGCACCGTCCCATCCATGCCGAGAAGCAGTGTTGGTTCCGCCCCGGGGCGACGCACAGCTGGATACATACCCTGTGGATGACATCATAGAGAACACTAACTGTGAGCTACACTTCAAAATGAAGAACATATCCATGAAGGTGGCGGACGCCCTTGCTTTTACAAATACCCCGAAGCAACCTTCCATTACACCCCGATTCCGGCGGGCTATGTCGTGTCTTGGTTGATAAGGTGGTGGACCAATATTCGGGGCTAGAGCTTGACATTCCTGGAGGTGAAGACGAGCACACACTGGGAGAGGCCATACATCGCATTATCCTATGGAGAAAGGATTGCATCATCTTTCGAAGGCCACCGACACCGCGTGAGCCGACTCCTCCTCGAAGTCCGCCACCGAGTCAGGGGACTCCCGCTCCTCCAAGTCCACGAACGCCCGAGCCGACTCCTCCTCGAAGTCCGCCAGCAAGTCAGGGGACTCCCGCTCCTCCAAGTCCACGAACGCGGGAGCCGACTCCTCCTCGAAGTCTGCCACCGTGTCTGCAGACTCCCGCTCCTCCAAGTCCATGAACGCGTGAGCCGACTCCTCCTCGAAATCCGCCACCATGTCAGCAGACTCCTGCTCCTCCAAGTCCACCAATGCGTGAGCAGACTCCTGCTCCAACTCAGCCACGTCAGCCGTCTCCACCGCCTCAGCAATCGTAGAAGAGACACGCCGCAGCTATGGTGCGTAGCGGTACGACTCGAGGTAGTATAGGAGGTACAGGCAGAGGCAAACGATATAAATATGTCCAAGCAGCCTTGGTCCTCTTCCTCAGAGGCCTTACGACATGACCGAGGAGCAAAATGAAGCCATAGTGAAGGCCCAAGTGGCGACCCATTTTGGACCGAAACCGGCACTGCCGCCAAGGGAGAAAGTGCCTGAGGAAAAGATTGACCACTTCATTCGTATGGCTAGACCACTAGCTCCCAAGCCTGTTGACTCAGACTATGAGCGCCAAATCAGGAAGGCACATCAAGCACGACTACAGAAGGAAGCGAGCTCGAGCTCGAGCCAACAAGCAGATGCCAAAAAAATGCGGGAAAACCGTTCCCCAGCTGGGAGAACAGGCGGCGCAATCGATCCCCCCGCTTGTTGTGCCAACAACACATGAGAGTACGCGCACCCTATATTATTATGGGCAAACCGTTCCCCAGCTGAACAATCTGGTAATAACCGAGGAGCATATAAGCCAAGCTAAAATGCTCAGTATCAGTGTTGGACAACTCCTCGACATCAAGCCCATGTCCCCGCTTAGAGAGGAGGAAATAAAATGGAAATATGTCCGCAGCCAACCTTTGGTCGAGCCCGAGGAGGTCAAGAACCTCCCAATGAGAATGTATGAATTGCATCAATGGTACATGAAAATTACCAAGATTTCTAATCGAGAGTCCCTCATGGTGAATGTCAAGGAGGAGCATTACTTTCATGAGAAAGCTCTGACCGTTGAGTATACAGAACTGTTTCAATTATTCAATCAAGACGCACTCGACAAATCTCTCGTCAGTTGCTATTGTCTGTAAGTGATTTCTTTCTATAATTTAAGTCTCAAGCTAGCTGTAGTGATCATTTTGATCAATCATTACCTGTAATTATCCTCGCTATATTCTTTTCTGTGGTATTATGCAGGATGAAGATGTATGAAATGAAAAAATCTGGACGCTATGACATTGGGTTCATTGACCCAAATACCGTTAATGAGTACACATTGAAAATTACAAGTTGTCGAGCAAGTTTAGAGGAAAGCATGCTAGAGTTCTTCAAGCGCCTCGATAGCAATGAAGATATACTATTTCCTTACAACTTCCTGTGAGTTACATTGTCTTGTACTACAAATTCTGTTTTTGCTTACTAGCTAGCTAGATGTTAATAATTAAGTGTATAGGGTTTAGGCTAGTTGATTAGTGTTGTGCACATGCCCGCTTAATTAAGACATGCAAACATGTGCGCATGCAGTTTCCACTGGATCTTGTTAATCATTAAAGTTGATAAAGGAACAGTTGAAGTACTGGACTCACTACTTAAGGAAGAAAGTGACTTCACCATCGTGAAAGGGATAGTCGGCAGGTAACTTCAATGATTATTAACTATATCTCGGCCTATTTAATTAGTTCGTCATTTTCTGATATCAACTATTTAATAACCCCTTTATTCATTTTCTTTGCTGGCGGGCAGGGCTTGGGCAAAGTTCATCAAGGTGACTCCAGGCAAATGGCAACAAAAGCTGCTTTGGTTTCGACCCAAGGTAAGTAATTAAGTATTACTAGCTAGCTTACCATCTCTTTAATTCTTGTTTCAATACCATTAATTAATTATTATATGATTAAATTCCATTCTCGTAAAGGCCTGAAGCAGGCTCCGGGGACTAATCTGTGTGCATACTACGTTTGCGAGAACATTCACATGACGGCGTCTGAAAGGAGCAAATCTCAAAGACAGGAATGAGTACGTTTGCCAGAACACTATTCACAAATTTTACATGATTATCGATATCTAGTCACACAACTAATACACATGCATACTGATCTCCTTCTTAACAGTTCAAAGAGGTGCGGAAGAAGCTCCTAACAATGGAGCGCATACTAGCACTTCAAGAGGAAATAGAGGGATTTTTGCTCGACCAGATCATAGATCCCAAAGGAGAATACTATTACCCACTACCGCCCCCATGAACCACTTGTCATCGTGCTCCGAAGGCACCAAGGCAACATGTAGGAGAAATTGTATATATATATATATACCGCTACTGCCCCCATGAACCACTTGTCATCGTGCTCCGAAGCCACCAAGGCAACATGTAGGAGAATAGTATTCACACATACACATGTATGTATGTATTCCCTATATGCGCTCTGATACCAACAATATAGGGAAATAAAATTATTATAAAATTAAATACTTTATTTAGCTTAATATGTGATTAGGTGAAAAGTGGTAGACAAGTATGCTTTTTACCTTAAATAATATTTACTGTTCACTAGTTAGGGCACTATTCACAATATTATTTACTATTTAGTACACTATTTGGAATAGTACTTCACTATTCAAAGCAATATTTAATTCAATATGATTATCTTCACGTTCTGACTTGATTATATATTTGTTGCAGGATATATTCTGGGCTGGCGAGGCCAATAATTCGTCTGACGGTGTGCGCAGAGGTGTAAAATCTTACTCAGTACTCATCATATTTATCATTATATTGTATGAGATGTAGCTAATTACGTTCACTTAGCAATTTTAATTGCAAATTTATGGGGTAAATTCCTATCATCTTCCCAGGCAGTTCCACCCGAAGGGAACACTTCTCTACGGCCACAAGGTTCTCATTCAAACGCCACTCTGGGCTACACAGAGAACTACACACGCAGAGGTTTCTCCTATAGGATCCCTAGCATAAGAACTCGTTTCATAAATTCATAAATAAAAATACTAAGTGAGACCAAGAAACTACACCATTTCCACAACATAATTTATATATGGTTTTCCCTTTCAGTAGGCCCCGAAGGGATTACACACAACTAGGAAATTACCTCCAAACTCTTGGCGATCGAAGCGCCTTCTTGGCTATTCTATTAGAAGTGGTGGTGGCTAAACTACGAAGGAAATGCTGCTCTGGTGGAGAGTCTTGATGCTCTGAGTGCTTCGCGCTCTCCCGTCTTGTGTTGTGTTCTTGAGCCCAGCATCTCCTTTTATAGCCACGAGGGAGGCCTTCGGGAGTCTTCCTTCACTTATTTTACACACGGTAGTATGCACACGTTTCCTACTAAGGTACATGTGTGTCCTTCTAATAATATAAAAAAGTGCGAGAAAGAGTGCCGACAAGCTTTAATCTTCAGGAATCTTTGCTTTCTTCATGTGGCATTGTCTCTCAGTGAATAATTGGCTGGCCTCTGTGTACCAGTCTTTGCTCTTCGGCCATACAGATCTTCATGCGATTAGCCTTCAAAGCTTCTTGTGCCTTTAAGAATCCATGTGCCAGTGTATGCGTACATACATGCCAAGACTGCTTAAATATTCAGCATTGCTTTATTTATTTTTAATTTATCTTGCTTAAATATTCAACATTGCTTATTCATTTTACAGGAGGTCTTCCCTGCCCATATGATTGATAATACCTTATCAATATTTAAAATATCTATTCTTGGGATTTCTATCAATATTCGGGTCGGGTATAGTCCTCCGCGCCCGAATAATTGATAGCAATATCAATATAGGCACTTTGGGCTTTATTCAGGTCGCTGCCCGTGCCCTGCTATGTCCATATGATCATCATCATCGTTTAATAGATTGAAATCATATTTTTGATCGCATTCTTTCTTTATTTCTTCAAAATTTTCGTTCATTTCATGCCTTAATTCTTTTAATATTTCTTCTTTCAATTCTTTCTTTATTATTTTTGAAAATTCTTCAAATCTTTTGTCCATTTCTTGATCTATGTATTCACTGTCTAAAGGGTCAAGCCCCTTTAGAAGGCATTCTTGATATGTCTTATATTTTGGAGGCTCTTCCTTCTTTATACTTTTTGAGCTTGATGCCTCCCCCTTTGTGGGAGTTGGTGAAGCAGGTATGCCTCTTTTTATTTGGATATAGTCTTTAGCCTTTGGGTCAATACAATAATCTGGTTCAAATACCTTTCTTGCCCAGAATAAGGCATCATCTATATTATAATATCTTTTGAATGTTAAATCTTGTCCTTTTCTTTTTGCATCTATTTTTTCAATCATTATATTTTCCCATTTCAAATATATGCCAGGTTTATTTCCATCAAATATAAGATATAGCGTTTCTCCTTTTGGTATTTCAATCTTTTCTAGCTTTGGCAAATTTTTGTTTAATTCATTAAAATATTATGCCAAACTATTGAGAATTGATAAAAAATATCCTTTTTCTCTCTCTCTTGAGAGTATATTGGAACCAGAAATTATCCAATATGCATCTTTGAGCTTCATCAAGCTTGATATGGGGTTTTCGCTTGAAATTGAATGTATTTGGCTGAAACATTTTCAGCCTATTTTCTTCTGCAAAGAAGAGATATTCATCCTTGTTGGCGAATAATCCTTTCCTTATTTCTACAAATTTGATGCACGAGAAAATATGTCAGGTAAGGTATTATCCTTCCCCTTAATATGCTAAAAAATAACTTTGTAACCATTCCCAGCTATGGTGTCTTCAAATAAGACCCATTTTCTGGTTGAGCTTTTCTTACTATTAATTTTATTGTAATATTGACATATAGCTTCACAGTCTGTTCGCACTGTAAATTCTTTAAATCCTAGATATAGCCTAAATGCATTTATTGCATTTACAACTGCAAGTATTTCCCTATCAATATTATTTACCGTCTTTAATTTGTAACTTCCCAAAGCATATCTGCATATTTTTTCATCTGCTTTTGGGGAGTATTTATTGGGTTTTTGTTTTAGTATCACACCCCATCCTATCTTAGATGCATCTTTCTCAATTATAAAATAATTGTCTTCTAGAGGCAATTCTAGGGTTTTTAAATTCTTGACCTTTTCCTTGATGGCCTTTACTATTTTTATATCTTCGGAATTGAAGTATTTTTGACCATTTTTCCTTAATTTAGCATACAAAGGTCCTGCTAACTTTGCTAAGTTGTCTATATAGTTTTGCGCATAGTTTACAATTCCTAAGAACTACTATAAAACCTTTTTATCACTCATATTATCAGGAAAGTCTAATATTTTCTTTGCAATATGTTCTTGTAGATATATCTTTCCTTCTCCTATTTCATGACCAAGGAAATTTATTTTTTCTTTGCAAATTTTCATCTTCTTTTTGGATAGTATGAGTCCATTTTGTTCTACCTTTTGAAAGAACACTTCAAGATGGGCTATATGCTCTTTGTATGATTTTGAGAACACTAACAAATCATATACATATACCAATATAAATGCTTGATTCTCATTAAATATATTTTGCATTTTACTTTGAAATAGTGCAGGTGCATTCTTTAGACCTAATGGCACTACTAGCCATTCATAATGGCCTTGTGGACAAGTAAATGCTGTCCAGGGAATAGATTCTTCAGCCATTCCTACTTGCCAAAATCCTGCCTTTAAGTCGAATTAAGAGAAATATTTACTTCCTTGTATTCTATTAATCCATTCCTGCTTATTAGGTATATTATATGCATCATCAACTATATTATCATTAAGCCTTTTAAAATTAATTACCATTCTATATTTACCTCTAACTTCTTCAGTGTGATTTCTAACTATAAAAGCAGCAGATTGATGAGGACTTCTACTTTCTCTTATAGCTTTTAACTTTAATAACTCTTCAATATGCATTTTGAACTCTTCAATATCTTTTGGAGTAGCTTCTATTGGTCCTGACTTAATTATATAATCTGGATTTATGATATTTATTTTGCAAACTATATAGAGTTCTTATCCCAATGTTTCATTGGTATTTCTCCAATAATTTGTATACTTTCTAGTCTTTGCACAATCTTATCTATATCATTTTTAGATTTTATATCTCTATACCAATTTGGAGTGAATGATTGTAACCCAATGCATTCTGTACCTGTATTTTCTATATGGTATTCTTCTATGGTCTCACTAAGTTCTTCGTCTTTACAGAATTCAAGGGGATCTGGACTTGTGCTATATTCATCATCTAAGTTAGATATTTCTACATTTTGCAAGGACTTTCTTTGTTTTCTCACTTCAGATATGTATGGAACATTATCTTGATAAGGGATAAATGTTACCCCTTCTTCATGTATGATTGTGGTTTGTAAAGATTGTTGTAAAAATCTTAACCCTATTATCATGTCATCATTTATTACTGACAAATCTCTTATTGTGATTTCATCTATTATATATTTTGTGCCATTTATGTAAGCTTCAATATTATATGCTAGCTAATTATGTATCTTCTTTATTCCTGACATATCAGTAGATACTTCTGCTTTATTATCATCTATAGTTTCAACTATTTCGGGACACCTCATAAAATATTTATCATGGATGATATTCTTAGTGCAACCAGTATCTAATAGTGCCAGTATTTTATATGAAATATTTGGCTTTAGAACAATCCTAACTGGGATCCTTATTCCTAACACTTCTTTGAATGGTAATCGAACAATATATTTGTTTCCAAAACTAGTAATTGCATCTTTCAATTGTATTAATTTGTCTCCTTTTTTATCCCTTACTGTTACCATTTGCTCTTTCATTTCCGTGATTTCAGCAACATTATTGTCTTTCTTATTACTATTTTATAACTCATCTTTAAGTGTTTCTAGTTCCGCTTCTAGCTTATTTATTCTATTTTCTAAATTTCTAACCCTACTGGATAATATTCGTTGTTCTGGTTCTAATTCTATTTCTTGTCTCCACTTTTGATTATTGGCTCTTAGACATGGGGCACATGCTTGTTTTAAACACAAGCTACATGTGAACCTATTATCTTCGCTTGGGTAATATATACAGAAAGCACATTTTATGTTATAATCACCTTTTCCTCTAATCCAATCATGTTCACAATCTACTTGGTTCATCATTTCAATTTTTAAACCAACTAATTCATCTATTAGGTCTATTTCATCTTCACTTGATTCGTATTCTGGAGCCTCATTTTCTACTTCATCTGTCTCTATAATTGAATATATTGACTCGTCGTCTTTTATTTCATCATCACATACTAATATATTTTAATTAACGCTATCTATAATTAATACTCTCTCTTGTTCTTCATATTTGCTAGAGTATCTTTTCTGGTCTTTATTAGGACAAGTTCTACTTAGGTGATCAGAAGAGTTACATATGAAACACCTGCATGTTTTATCATAGGTTTTCTTAGGATTATATCTTCTTACATTTCTTTTATGCAAGAATGGGGCTCTATTGTCTGACCTTCTTAAGAAATATCTTTTCTTTGTTCTAAAATTTCTATTATCTCTCCTTTGTGGCTTATAATATTTGTTTTTCCTATGCCTTTCTTCTCCATATGTTAGTGGTATTTGGATAATGTTATTGCAAAAATTGTAATCTGATTTCTTCATAGATCTTTGGGCTTGAATGCTAGTACACACCTTTCTCAATTGTTTGGAAACAAATGTTATGGATTGGGATATATTTACCACATTTCCTCCTCTTTCTTTTTTATACTCCTCAAATATTATGGAACCTAGAGGATCAGGCAACTTTTTAAAATATCTTTCTACTACACCTACATTAAAACCTTGTTTAGCAGTAGTAGCATTATACAAATAATGCTAGGAAAATTCTTTTATACCTTTCCTGCTAGTTAATGTTAATTTTTCTATTTCTCTTAACCTTTCATTTTGTAATGAGGTATGTCCTAATTCTGGATCTTTTGCTATGATCATATTTGAGATAACATTCGCAAAATTATTAGGGTTACTTCCTGCCCTTTTTAATACTTCATATTGACTAGGGTATGACTCTACCCATTGTTCCCATAAAACTTTTACAGATTCTCCTAAAAATGTTTCAAGATAAGTTAACATATCTTCTACCTTAGTGCCTATATTATACTAATTTTTTATATTTTTTTGCACTATTAAACCTTTCCATTTGCTGATATATTCGGCCAATCTATTGGATCATGAGCTGCTAGGTTTAATATAGCGCCATCATTCTTATAATTCTGAAATTGCACTGGTTTTTCAAATCTCTTCTTTTAGTAACCATATATCTATATTTTCCCGGGATATATGTAGGTTGATAGTCATCTTTTTCTGGAGGCCATTGTCCAGCTGATCTGGTAGGTCTCTCTCTTTCTCCTTCTCTTTTTACAGACGATTCTCCATTTCCCCTTCTTCTTTTACCACTATTTTCTACTTCCATGGCCTCCATTGCATTGTCTAAATTATGCAGTCCCACATCATCTAGTGAGTTGTAGAAATCACTATTTTGTTCTGAATCATCATATCTTTCATCTTCTAACCACATTTCTTTTATTAATTCTTCCTCCTCCTCATAACTTTCTAATAATAACTTTTTTTAGGGGTCAAAGACAGTAGGAAAGGATCCTACTGACACATATATTATATCACTTTGTCAGAGTGTTAGTTTACATGATTACAAGGTGGATAATTACAAGGGTGTGCGAGAGTAGCCCCAGAGGGGGGGGGGGGGAGTAAAGTGTAGGTGGTTACAAATGTGTTACAAGGAAGGCAGAGATAAACTCTACTAGGGGGCTTGACCCTATGGCGTAGTAAATCTAGGTCAGTTTGTAGTCTAGCTCTCCAAGAGGTGAAGGTGGGGGGGGGGATGCCTCTAAAGATAATTCCATTTCGTTCTTTCCAGATACTCCAGGCGAATAACATGAAGATTTCCATGAACAATGGTGAGGGCCAACGGAGTCTTTCGCCTCGGATAAGCTACAATCTGTTTCCATCATTTGGCCAAGAGATACGAAGCGCATTCCAGCATCTCCGGCTAAAGGGGCAGTTGAAGAAAAGGTGTTCAACGGTCTCTTCTTCATTGCATCTACAAATAGCATAGTTGACATTGTTGCCGACGTTGTAATGCCTCCTTTTCAACATGTTTCTCGTGTTGATTCTGTCTGCTAGGAGTAGCCATGCAAACAGTTTGATCTTGGACGTGCATTTGGAGTCCCATATCCAAGCAAAGGCTGGATCAACCAAGACATTCCCGAAGAAGAATTTATAGTATCTAGCCGAAGTGTACTTGGCTCCCCAGGGATAGGTCCACTTGTCAGGTTTGTCGCTGTCAGGGGTGGTGTCTGCCGTTTGGGCCTGTAGTTGTTGAAGTTCTTGAAGGAAATATGCCCTAGAGGCAATAATAAAGTTATTATTTATTTCCTTATATCATGATAAAAGTTTATTATTCATGCTAGAATTGTATTAACCGGAAACACAATACATGTGTGAATACATAGACAAACAGAGTGTCACTAGTATGCCTCTACTTGACTAGCTCGTTAATCAAAGATGGTTATGTTTCCTAACCATGGACAAAGCGTTGTCATTTGATTAATGGGATCACATCATTAGTTGAATGATTTGATTGACATGACCCATTCCATTAGCTTAGCACCCGATCATTTAGTATGTTGCTATTGCTTTCTTCATGACTTATACATGTTCCTATGACTATGAGATTATGTAACTCCCGTGTACCGGAGGAACACTTTGTGTGCTACCAAACGTCACAATGTAACTGGGTGATTATAAAGGTGCTCTACAGGTGTCTCCAAAGGTACATGTTGGGTTGACGTATTTCAAGATTAGGATTTGTCACTCCGATCGTCGGAGAGGTATCTCTGGGCCCTCTCGGTAATGCGCATCACTTAAGCCTTGCAAGCATTGCAACTAGTGAGTTAGTTGCGGGATGATGTATTACGGAACGAGTAAAGAGACTTGCCGGTAACGAGATTGAACTAGGTATTGGATAACGACGATCGAATCTCGGGCAAGTAACATACCGATGACAAAGGGAACAACGTATGTTGTTATGCGGTCTGACCGATGAAAGATCTTCGTAGAATATGTAGGAACCAATATGGGCATCCAGGTCCCGCTATTGGTTATTGACCGGAGACATGTCTCGGTCATGTCTACATTGTTCTCGAACCCGTAGGGTCCGCACGCTTAAGGTTACGACGACAGTTATATTATGAGTTTATGCATTTTGATGTACCGAAGGTTGTTCGGAGTCCCGGATAAGATCACGGACATGACGACAAGTCTCGAAATGGTCAAGACATAAATATTGATATATTGGAAGCCTATGTTGGGATATCGGAAGTGTTCTGGGTGAAATTGGGAATTTACCGGAGTACTGGGAGGTTACCGGAACCCCCCGGGAGCTATATGGGTCTTAGTGGAAGAAGAGGAGAGGCATCCAGGGCTGGGCCACGTGCCCCTCCCTCCTAGTCCGAATAGGACAAGGAGAGAGGGGGGCGGCGCCCCCCTCCTTCTCTCTCCCTCTTTCCCACCTCGCGAATCCTATTCCAACTAGGATTGGGGGAGAAGTCCTACTCCCGGAGGGAGTAGGACTCCTCCTGGCGCACCCTATGATGGCCGGCTGGCCGGCCTCCCCCTCTTGAACCTTTATATACAGAGGCAGGAGCACCCCAGAGACAGACAAGTTGATCCACGTGATCATATTCTTAGCCGTGTGCGGTGCCCCCTTCCACCATAGTCCTCGATAATATTGTAGCGGTGCTTAGGCGAAGCCATGCGACAGTAGTACATCAAGATCGTCACCACGCCGTCGTGCTGACGGAACTCTTCCCCGACACTTTGCTGGATCGGAGTCCGCGGATCGTCATCGAGCTGAACGTGTGCTAGAACTCGGAGGTGCCGTAGTTTTGGTGCTTGATCGGTCGGGCCGTGAAGACGTACGATTACGTCAACCGCGTTGTCATAACACTTCCACTATTGGTCTACGAGGGTACGTAGATAACACTCTCCCCTCTCGTTGCTATGCATCACCATGATCTTGCGTGTGCGTAGGATTTTTTTTGAAATTACTACGTTCCCAAACAGCGGTATCAGAGCCTAGGTTTTATGTGTTGATGTTATATGCACGAGTAGAACACAAGTGAGTTGTGGGTGATATAAGTCATACTACTTACCAGCATGTCATACTTTGTTTCGGCGGTATTGTTGGACGAATCGGCCCGGACCGACATTACGCGTACGCTTATGCGAGACCGGTTCTCCCGACATGCTTTGCACATAGGTGGCTGGCGGGTGACAGTTTCTCCAACTTTAGTTGAACCGAGTGTGGCTACGCCCGGTCCTTGCGAAGGTTAAAACAGCACCAACTTGACAAACTATCGTTGTGGTTTTGATGCGTAGGTAAGATTGGTTCTTGCTTAAGCCCGTAGCAGCCACGTAAAACTTGCAACAACAAAGTAGAGGACGTCTAACTTGTTTTTGCAGGGCATGTTGTGATGTGATATGGTCAAGACATGATGCTAAATTTTATTGTATGAGATGATCATTTTTTGTAAACCGAGTTATCGGCAACTGGTAGGAGCCATATGGTTGTCACTTTATTGTATGCAATGCAATCGCGCTGTAATGCTTTACTTTATCACTAAGCGGTAGCGATAGTCGTGGAAGCATAAGATTGGCGAGACGACAACGATGCTACGATGGAGATCAAGGTGTCACGCCGGTGACGATGGTGATCATGACGGTGCTTCGGAGATGGAGATCACAGGCACAAGATGATGATGGCCATATCATATCACTTATATTGATTGCATGTGATGTTTATCTTTTATGCATCTTATCTTGCTTTGATTGACGGTAGCATTATAAGATGTTCTCTCACTAAATTATCAAGATAAAAGTGTTCTCACTGAGTATGCACCGTTGCCAAAGTTCGTCGTGCCCAGACACCACGTGATGATCGGGTGTGATAAGCTCTACGTCCATCTACAACGGGTGCAAGCCAGTTTTGCACACGCAGAATACTCAGGTTAAACTTGACGAGCCTAGCATATGCAGATATGGCCTCGGAACACTGAGATCGAAAGATCGAGCGTGAATCATATAGTAGATATGATCAACATAGCGATGTTCACCATTGAAAGCTACTCCATTTCACGTGATGATCGGTTATGGTTTAGTTGATTTGGATCACGTGATCACTTAGAGGATTAGAGGGATGTCTATCTAAGTGGGAGTTCTTTAAGTAATTTGATTAATTGAACTTAAATTTATCATGAGCTTAGTACCTGATAGTATCTTGCTTATGTATGTTTGATTGTAGATAGATGGCCCGTGCTGTTGTTTCGTTGAATTTTAATTCGTTCCTTGAGAAAGCAAAGTTGAAAGATGATGGTAGCAATTACACAGACTGGGTCCGTAACTTGAGGATTATCCTCATTGCTGCACAGAAGAATTACGTCCTGGAAGCACTGCTGGGTGCCAGGCCTGCTGCTGGAGCAACACCAGATGTTATGAACGTCTGGCAGAGCAAAGCTAATGACTACTCGATAGTTCAGTGTGCCATGCTTTAGGGCTTAGAATCGGGACTTCAACGACATTTTGAACGTCATGGAGTATATGAGATGTTCCAGGAGTTGAAGTTAATATTTCAAGCAAATGCCCGGATTGAGAGATATGAAGTCTCCAATAAGTTCTATAGCTGCAAGATGGAGGAGAACAGTTCTGTCAGTGAGCATATACTCAAAATGTCTAGGTATAATAATCACTTGATTCAGATGGGAGTTTATCTTCCAGATGATTGCGTCATTGACAGAATTCTCCAATCATTGCCACCAAGCTACAAGAGCTTCGTGATGAACTATAATATGCAAGGGATGAATAAGACTATTCCCGAGCTCTTCGCAATGCTGAAAGCTGCGGAGGTAGAAATCAAAAAGGAGCATCAAGTGTTGATGGTCAACAAGACCACTAGTTTCAAGAAAAAGAGCAAAGGGAAGAACAAGGGGAACTTCAAGAAGAACAGCAAGCAAGTTGCTGCTCAAGAGAAGAAACCCAAGTCTGGACCTAAGCCTGAAACTGAGTGCTTCTACTGCAAGAAGACTGGTCACTGGAAGCAGAACTACCCCAAATATTTGGCGGATAAGAAGGATGGCAAGGTGAACAAAGGTATATGTGATATACATGTTATTGATGTGTACCTTACTAGAGCTCGCAGTAGCACCTGGGTATTTGATACTGGTTCTGTTGCTAATATTTGCAACTCGAAACAGGGACTATGGATTAAGCGAACACTGGCAAAGGACGAGGTGACGATGCACGTGGGAAATGGTTCCAAAGTCGATGTGATCGTGGTCGGCACGCTACCTCTACATCTACCTTCGGGATTAGTATTAGACCTAAATAATTGTTATTTGGTGCTAGCGTTGAGCATGAACATTATATCTGGATCTTATTTAATGCGAGACAGTTATTCATTTAAATCAAAGAATAATGGTTGTTCTATTTATATGAGTAATATCTTTTATGGTCATGCACCTTTGAAGAGTGGTCTATTTTTGATGAATCTCGATAGTAGTAACACACATATTCATAATGTTGAAGCCAAAAGATGCAGAGTTGATAATGATAGTGCAACTTATTTGTGGCACTGCCGTTTAGGTCATATCGGTATAAAGCGCATGAAGAAACTCCATACTGATGGACTTTTGGAACAACTTGATTATGAATCACTTGGTACTTGCGAACCGTGCCTCATGGGCAAGATGACTAAAATACCGTTCTTCGGTACTATGGAGAGAGCAACAGATTTGTTGGAAATCATACATACAGATGTATGTGGTCCAATGAATATTGAGGCTCGTGGCGGATATCGTTATTTTCTCACCTTCACAGATGACTTAAGTAGATATGGGTATATCTACTTAATGAAACATAAGTCTGAAACATTTGAAAAGTTCAAAGAATTTCAGAGTGAAGTTGAAAATCATCGTAACAAGAAAATAAAGTTTCTACGATCTGATCGTGGAGGAGAATATTTGAGTTACGAGTTTGGTATACATTTGAAAAATCGCGGAATAGTTTCGCAACTCACGCCACCCGGAACACCACAGCATAATGGTGTGTCCGAACGTCGTAATCGTACTTTACTAGATATGGTGCGATCTATGATGTCTCTTACTAATTTACCGCTATAGTTTTGGGGTTGTGCTTTAGAGACGGCCGCATTCACGTTAAATAGGGCACCATCAAAATCCGTTGAGATGACACCTTATGAACTATGGTTTGGAAAGAAACCAAAGTTGTCGTTTCTTAAAGTTTGGGGCTGTGATGCTTATGTGAAAAAGCTTCAACATGATAAGCTCGAACCCAAATCGGAGAAATGTGTCTTCATAGGATACCCAAAAGAGACTGTTGGGTACACCTTCTATCACAGATCCGAAGGCAAGACATTCGTTGCTAAGAATGGTTCCTTTCTAGAGAAGGAGTTTCTCTCGAAAGAAGTGAGTGGGAGGAAAGTAGAACTTGACGAGGTAACTGTACCTGCTCCCTTATTGGAAAGTAGTACATCACAGAAACCTGTTTCTGCGACACCTACACCAATTAGTGAGGAAGCTGATGATAATGATCATGAAACTTCAGGACAAGATACTACTGAACCTCGTAGATCAACCAGAGTGAGATCCGCGCCAGAGTGGTACGGTAATCCTTTTCTGGAAATCATGCTACTAGATCATGATGAACCTACGAACTATGAAGAATCGACGGTGAGCCCAGATTCCGCAAAATGGCTTGAAGCCATGAAATCTGAGATGGGATCCATGTATGAGAACAAAGTATGGACTTTGGTTGACTTGCCCGTTGATCGGCAAGCAATTGAGAATAAATGGATCTTTAAGAAGAAGACTGACGCTGATGGTAATGTTACTGTGTACAAAGCTCGACTTCTCGCAAAAGGTTTTCGACAAGTTCAAGGGGTTGACTATGATGAGACCTTCTCACCCGTAGCGATCCTTAAGTCTGTCCGAATCATGTTAGCAATTACCGCATTTTATGATTATGAAATTTGGCAGATGGATGTCAAGACTGCATTCCTGAATGGATTTCTGGAAGAAGAGTTGTATATGATGCAACCGGAAGGTTTTGTCGATCCAAAGGGAGCTAACAAAGTGTGCAAGCTCCAGCGATCCATTTATGGACTGGTGCAAGCCTCTCGGAGTTGGAACAAATGCTTTGATAGTGTGATCAAAGCATTTGGTTTTATACAGACTTTCAGAGAAGCCTGTATTTACAAGAAAGTGAGTGGGAGCTCTGTAGCATTTCTGATATTATATGTGGATGACATATTACTGATTGGAAATGATATAGAATTTCTGGATAGCATAAAGGGATACTTGAATAAGAGTTTTTCAATGAAAGATCTCGCTGAAGCTCTTACATATTAGGCATAAAGATCTATAGAGATAGATCAAGACGCTTAATTGGACTTTCACAAAACACATACCTTGACAAGATTTTGAAGAAGTTCAAAATGGATCAAGCAGATAAAGGGTTCTTGCCTGTGTTACAAGGTGTGAAGTTGAGTCAGACTCAATGCCCGACCACTGCAGAAGATAGAGAGAAAATGAAAGATGTTCCCTATGCTTCAGCCATAGGCTCTATCATGTATGCAATGCTGTGTACCAGACCTGATGTGTGCCTTGCTATAAGTTTAGCAGGGAGGTACCGACAGCGGTCAAGAACATCCTGAAATACCTGAAAAGGACTAAGGATATGTTTCTCGTATATGGAGGTGACAAAGAGCTCATGTAAACGGTTACGTTGATGCAAGCTTTGACACTGATCCGGATGATTCTAAATCGCAAACCGGATACGTGTTTACATTAAACGATGGAGCTGTCAGTTGGTACAGTTCTAAACAAAGCGTCGTGGCGGGATCTACATGTGAAGCGGAGTACATAGCTGCTTCAGAAGCAGCAAACGAAGAAGTCTGGATGAAGGAGTTCATATCCGATCTAGGTGTCATTCCTAGTGCATCGGGTCCAATGAAAATCTTTTGTGACAATACTGGTGCAATTGCCTTAGCAAAGGAATCCAAATTTCACAAAAGAACCAAGCACATCAAAAGACGCTTCAATTCCATCCGGGATCTAGTCCAGGTGGGAGACATAGAGATTTGCAAGATACATACGGAGCTGAATGTAGCAGACCCGTTGACTAAGCCTCTTCCACGAGCAAAACATGATCAGCACCAAAGCTCCATGGGTGTTAGAATCATTACTGTGTAATCTAGATTATTGACTCTAGTGCAAGTGGGAGACTGAAGGGAATATGCGCTAGAGGCAATAATAAAGTTATTATTTATTTCCTTATATCATGATAAAAGTTTATTATTCATGCTAGAATTGTATTAACCGTAAAAATAATACATGTGTGAATACATAGACAAACAGAGTGTCACTAGTATGCCTCTACTTGACTAGCTCGTTAATCAAAGATGGTTATGTTTCCTAACCATGGACAAAGAGTTGTCATTTGATTAACGGGATCACATCATTAGTTGAATGATCTGATTGACATGACCCATTCCATTAGCTTAGCACCCGATCGTTTAGTATGTTGCTATTGCTTTCTTCATGACTTATACATGTTCCTATGACTATGAGATTTTGTAAATCCCGTGTACCGGAGGAACACTTTGTGTGCTACCAAACGTCACAACATAACTGGGTGATTATAAAGGTGCTCTACAGGTGTCTCCAAAGGTACATGTTGGGTTGACGTATTTCTAGATTAGGATTTGTCACTCCGATCGTCGGAGAGGTATCTCTGGGCCCTCTCGGTAATGCACATCACTTAAGCCTTGCAAGGATTGCAACTAATGAGTTAGTTGTGGGATGATGTATTACGGAACGAGTAAAGAGACTTCCCGGTAACGAGATTGAACTAGGTATTGGATACCGACGATCGAATCTCGGGCAAGTAACATACCAATGACAAAGGGAACAACGTATGTTGTTATGCGGTCTGACCGATGAAAGATCTTCGTAGAATATGTTGGAACCAATATGGGCATCCAGGTCCCGCTATTGGTTATTGACCGGAGACATGTCTCGGTCATGTCTACTTTGTTCTCGAACCCGTAGGGTCCGCACGCTTAAGGTTACGATGACAGTTATATTATGAGTTTATGCATTTTGATGTACTGAAGGTTGTTCAGAGTCCCAGATAAGATCACGGACATGACGAGGAGTCTCAAAATGGTCGAGACATAAAGATTGATATATTGGAAGCCTATGTTTGGATATCAGAAGTGTTCCGGGTGAAATCGGGATTTTATCGGAGTACCGGGAGGTTACCGGAACCCCCCGGGAGCTATATGGGCCTTAGTGGAAGAAGAGGAGAGGCGGCCAGGGCTGGGCTGCGCGCCCATCCCCCTAGTCCGAATAGGACAAGGAGAGAGGGGGCCGGCGCCCCCCTCCTTCTCTCTCCCTCTTTTCCCACCTCGCGAATCCTATTCCAACTAGGATTGGGGGAGAAGTCCTACTCCCGGAGGGAGTAGGACTCCTCCTGGCGCGCCCTATGATGGCCGGCCGGCCTCCCCCTCTGGAACCTTTATATGTGGAGGCAGGAGCACCCCAGAGACAGACAAGTTGATCCACGTGATCATATTCTTAGCCGTGTGCGGTGCCCCCTTCCACCATAGTCCTCGATAATATTGTAGCGGTGCTTAGGCGAAGCCCTGCGACAGTAGTGCATCAAGATCGTCACCACGCCGTCGTGCTGACGGAACTCTTCCCCGACACTTTGCTGGATCGGAGTCCGGGGATCGTCATCGAGCTGAACGTGTGCTAGAACTCAGAGGTGTCGTAGTTTCGGTGCTTGATCGGTCGGGCCGTGAAGACGTACGATTACATCAACCGTGTTGTCATAACGCTTCCGCTATTGGTCTACGAGGGTACGTAGATAACACTCTCCCCTCTTGTTGCTATGCATCACCATGATCTTGCGTGTGCGTAGGAAATTTTTTGAAATTACTACGCTCCCCAATAGTTCTTGCCATGCCAGCGGAGTCAGGGGGAGGTGAAAGCCAGTGTGGATGTTGGTTATTGCCAAGAAGTCAGCAACCGAAGCATCCTCAAGTTTGGTGAATGAGAAAGCCCGGGGGAAGGCTTCTTCGTTCAGCTGGTCACTCCAAAGATCTTTCTAGAACAGTGCGGTGTCGCCTGCGCCAATTTGTACCATAGTGATCCCTTGATAAATGTTGCTCAAGTTCATGACATCTTTCCACCAGAAAGAGCCACAAGTATCTGTGGCATGAGGCACCTTGTTGTTGTAGTAAGTATTCCAAATCAAATGGACCCAGGGGATGTCATGTTTGTTGTAGAAGCTGTGCAGAAACTTGAGAAGTAGAGCTGTGTTTTGGGTTTTGATATCGAGGATCCCTAGGCCTCTGCATGTCTTGGGGCGGCAGACTAAGTCCCATGCAGCTAGGGAGGTTGCTTTTTCCCCCTGGTCAGTTTTCTTGCGCCACAAGCAACGCCTTCCAATTTTGTCCAGGTGTTCAATCAATTTGGGGGGGGGGGGAATTTCAGCGTACACATCGGGTAAATGAGCATGGATGTTATGAGTGAGTTTAGGAGAGTTAGTTTGGACCCATGATCCAGCATACAAAGGGAGGAAGATAGCCTTTGTTCAGTTCTTTCCACTAGTGGCATCAAATCCACTATGGTCGGCTTGGTGGTGCCCATTGGCAAGCCAAGGTAGGTGAAGGGCATTTTACCCTTAGTGCATCCCCAAATTTGGGCGAGTTGGTCAACCATGTCCTCCTGTAGATTGAGTGGTATGAGCAATGACTTTTGGAAGTTTATCTTTAGACCGATGGAATCAGCATAGTCCAGTAGCAGCTGTTTCATGGTTTTGACTTGTTCGGGACATGCAGGCATCAACAAAATGGTTTCGTCAGCGTATTTTACCACAGGATAATTAGTTGGTTGATTGCAAGGGATCAGGAGCTGGATCTTGTGCTGTCTATACGCATCATTTATGGCAGCTTGTAGGAGGTCGGCAGCAAGGACAAAAATGAGAGGAGAAAGTGGGTCGCCCTGATGAACGCCACGTCTGCAGTGAAATTGTCGGCCCAGAACACCATTCAGAAGCACAGAAGAAGTGCCTGGCTCAAAAATGTTCTTGATCCAGTTGAGCCATCTATCATCGAATCCCATTTGTTTCATGATAGCAAGCATGGCAGGGTGTTGGATGGTGTCGAACGCTTTGGCGAAGTCAAGCTTGAGTAGTATGATTGGAGCGCCGGATTGCTTGCACTTATATATGTATTCGAAGGCCCAAGCGAGGCAATCCTGAATGGTGCGGGTGCAAAGGAAACCGTATTGGTTTCGGTGCACGATTTTGAGCACAATTTTCTGCAGCCGATTAGCCAAGATCTTTGTAATGATCTTCAGACAACAGTTAAGGAGTGTGATCAGTCTAAAGTCATTTGCAGTCTTAGGGGAGTTGATTTTGGGAATGAGGGTGATGAAACCTGAGTTGATGCTGGCGAGGTCTAAGTTTCCACTTTAGAATTCCTCACAAAGCTTGTAGAAGTCGTTTTTGATGATATGCCAGCAAGATTTCAAGAATTGCCCATTGAAGCCGTCAGGTCCAGGAGCTCTGTCATTGGGCATAGTTCTGACTACCTCATCAATTTCATTGTGTGTAAACAGTGTTGATAGGGTTTTGAGTCCATCAGTTCTCTTGATGATGTTAGGTAGGACAAATTTCATTTCAGGTGGGGACGATCCACCCAATCTTTGCTTATAAGTGTTAAACAGAAGCGCTTCTTTAGACTTGTGGTCACTAACTATTTCTCCATCAGGTGTCTTCAAGGTGGCTATGGAATTCTTCCTGTACCTTTCAGTGGCAAGTGCATGGAATAACTTTGTGTTTTCAGTGCCAAATTTGATATACCTGATCGTGCACCATTTCCTCTAGTACTGATTCTGAAAATGCAAGAGCTTCAGAAGGTGAGTTTTAATAATGTGTCTGAAATTAGCTTCAGGTAATGACAGTGGGCGCTGATCTTCAATCCCATCGAGCTCAAGGAGGGCCTGGTTGCAGTTCTGGATGAGAATAGACAGCTTGGATATGTTTTTTCTCCAGGATTTCAGATCATATCGAAGGTTTTTCATTTCTTTGCAGATGATGGCAGCACCATTTTTGGCATGGCATGGTTTGTTCCAAGATGTTGCCACGACTTGCAGGAAGTTTGAGTGGTTGGTCCAGTAGTTTTCGAATTGAAAAATCTTGCTTTTGGGGATGGTTGTTTCAATATGGACCACACATGGTGTGTGGTCGGAAATTGGCTTGCCCAGGGTGGTAACTAATGTATTTGGCAAGGATTGAGTCTAATGACAAGAGGAGAAAAACCAATCTAGTTGCTCGAGTAGCGGGTCGGTCTGCATGTTGCTCCAGGTGTATGAGCGGCCTTTGAGAAATATTTCAATTAGTGCTTGCGTCCGAATAATATCATTAAACATTAAGATGTCATTTGGATCCCCTCCCGCCTTATTTCTGTTTGCAGCTGATCATATGAAGTTGTAGTCACCAACTAGCGACCAATCTTCAGAGTCTGGTATATCCAGAGCATGCAACCAGTCAGTGAAAAGAACACGATCATTGCCCTGGCAAGGCCCATAAATATTATAAAGTGACCAGACATTTTCGGAAACTTTGGAGGTTAGAGTGACTCCAAGAGCATGAATGTCAGAGTAACAGACTGAACCAGTAAAAGCCGAGGCACTCCAAATAGTGATAATTCCCCCAAAAGCTCCACGGGAAGGAACATAAGCAAATTGATCGAAGCGTTTAGGACAAAAGGTTTTAAGGAAAGCCAAATCAAAATGCATGCGCTTAGTCTCTTGCAGGCATATTACATCACAACCACAGGTCTCGATAGCATTTCTAATAGCTAGTAACTTGTAGTCGGAGTTTATTCCTCGAATGTTCCAGACCAGAACATTCCACTGCTGCTTGGGGGGCATGGGGTTGTGACTTTAAGAGGAAGACGAGGTCAAGCTCTCCTGATCAGCCATAAGGATGTCTTCGGAGAGTTCAGCCACAGGAACGCCGCATCTGACCGTGCCAATGATCTGAAGCACAGGAACTAGTGTTGGTGGAGGTGCAGAGCTGGGCGCAGCAGAGGTGGTGGAGTTGTGGTTGGGGGCTTCGGGCACTTGGCGATCTTTGACCTTGCTTTTAGTGGACCTGCCATCTGCCACTGATGGGGCTTTGAAGCCATCATACTTATTGGAGCGGGTACTGCGATGCAAATTGGATTCATCAATAGTAATGGGCTTCTTCTTTCTATCTTTGCGCGTCTGGTCAGTAGACATGTAATCGGCAGAGTTGCTATCGGAAGGAACTTGCATAGATGAACCAGAGTCCTCAGAGCTAGTCACCTAAAGGTTAGCCGGTTCGAGGATATTCAGTAGTGACGGTGGTGTAATGCTGGCTATCACAGAATTCTTGGATGGAGAGATGTGAATGCATCTCTCAGACATGGACTGAGACCCCAGGATGGGGAGGGCAACTTCATCACGCTGTGTAGATGAACTACCAATCAGTGCATCATCCTGCCCAGCAGGGAGATCATCTGAGGCAACAGTAGGGTGCGGAATCGCATGGTTCTGGACCTCAGTATTCAGAAACACAGGAGACTGAACTTCAAAAATCTGAATCCCATTACTCTGGTCTGCAGTGATGGCCCTGTCAGTGTTCTGAAAAATGTCAGGTTGGGCCACCTGTGGCTCCTCGAGTTCCTGAATGACAACTGCGGGTTGTCCCGAAGAGCGGGGTGCAAAGTTGGTGCTGGGGAGTTGTTTAATGCCAAGGCCCTCCGTCGTAATTGAGATTTGCACTTGAAGCTACTCAGACCGATCCCGGATGCCATAGCCAGTGCTCCATGGACCAAAGGATGCGATGATGGGGCGGATGGCAGCAGAGAGAAAGGTATTGAGCTGTAAGCGGGGGGCAGGATTGGCCAGCAGAAAGTTCATCACTTCATTACCTTGTCCAGACAGGCTAAACTAAAACCCATTGTTATGCACATGAATAGATAGGGTAATGGGTTCAGCATTGTGCGCGTGTACTGTGTCCATGGCATTGAAAGGAGCAGGTACCTCATTACTTTCAAAGACAACCATTGCCAGTTCCTCCTGGTTTGTGCTAGAATCATCAGACATCATGATGGAATCGTTCCAGGCTTGGGCAACATTATCAGAGATGTTGTTCTTAGGAACGAGGCCATCTTGGACAGTGAGGCCCTATGCCGCGAGCCATGCCTAGAAATTCATGAGGTACGGCAGTAACTGTGGCTGCGGGGCAACCGGAGCCGGCCACTCGCCCAACCAGCGTCAATCTGAACCTCTTCAGTATCAGAATCAGAATCACCTTCAGAGTTTGCTGGCTGTCCCATGGCAAGTGGAGCACCGTTCTACGCGAACCAGTTGTGCACTTGTTGTTGGTAGAGCTGCTCTGCTGTCATCTCAGGGCCGAATAGGGGGTGCGGGTCGCCATTGGGGGGCGGTGGTTCTTCACCAGCAGGTGGGACGTCAAGCAGATGTGCATTCCAATCACTACTGCGAAGTATGGTGACTTGAACAGTCCAGCAATCACAGGCCCCTCCTAGTTGACGAACCACGAAGCTCTTGGGTATCAGTCTCATGTGAATCAGCTGAACCTAAACCATGACATACCTACGGTCCTGTCTAGGGTTGTACCATGAGATCAGACCACCA
Source organism: Triticum monococcum (assembly GCA_034509565.1). Lineage (NCBI taxonomy): Eukaryota > Viridiplantae > Streptophyta > Magnoliopsida > Poales > Poaceae > Triticum > Triticum monococcum. The sequence goes on along the minus strand of CM067843.1, from coordinate 67,049,103 downwards.
AAACCCCCAACAGATTTGTTGATGTAAAACTCTGTCTGATAATCATATGGAAATCCAAAGTACAACAACCAAACTTGCGGGCCAAAAGTGGTGGTACGCCTATTCAAAGCAGCATTGTGCGGGACGAAAGTACTGAGAAGATCTTCATCTTCAAGCTCTAAAGGAGTCGCAACTGCCGTGTCTCGCGCAAAGGAGTCAACAAATCCAAAGATGCCAATGCCAAAAGGATGATCGCTTGCCTCGGTGGTGAACAGCTGAGATTCATGCAGCATACCTTCAACCGCATCTCGGATGGCCTGACGATGATGCAGGGGGACAGAGTGGCTGGCTTCCGCAATGGCAAGGAAGTCGTGATTGAACAGCGCGATGGGTGAGACCACCATGCCACTGCGAACCACCCGGTTAGCAGGTCCAGGCTCGACCGCCCAGCCCAAAGGCAGGAAGGGGACGGGGTTCGGTGGGTAGTTCACCATTGTTGCAGCTTGGAGAGCGATGGTGGAGGAGGAGGGCGGTGGAGTGATAGCGATAGGCTGTGGAGGTGGTGAAGCCGAGGCGGAAGGCGGACCATGAGGGGTAGGAATGGAAACTGTGCGTCGTTTGGGAATCCATTGCCATCTTTGTGCTCTGCGGCGCGCTAGGCAAGAGGATGACACGTGTCCGTAGTGACCGCAACTCTCACATCGGACGGTCGGGCGTTTTTTCTTTGGATGGAAATGTTTGGGCATAAGAATGTTAGGTGCAAAAGATCCATTAGGGCTCTAGGAATGTGCAGGGGTAATTGATTCGCTTGTACTTGCCATTTTTTGTGGGCAAACAAATGCCTTATGGCCAGGAGCCGAGCATTGAATGCAAATGAGTCTCGCTTGGCAAGAAATTTTTTGGTGTCCCCATTGCAGGCATTTTGCACATAGCACGGCCCAATTTGATGCCAGCGTGGTAATCTCTTCCCAAGTATATTGGGCTTGGGCCAAATCCGCCTTGTGTTTATTCGTGAGGACCAGAGGCCATTGGGAATGCGCGGGAGCATATTTGTAGGCTGAACTTAAAAAGCGCTGCGGAGAGGAAGGATATGGAATGTCAATCAAGCATTTAAATCCCCCCAAGATAAGGTAGTTAGCCGATTGTGGTTCCTGTAATTTCTCCTGGGATAAATAATATTCCTGCAATGTGCGGGCCGTAGTAACTGCTGGCAGTAATTGCTGATTGGCCTTGCCGGTCGCACCTGACTGAACGCCCAAATTATGGGTCGAAATTTGAACTTTCGGCGGGGCTATCGTGCTGCCGTTGATCCGAATGTAGTCTGGAAGCAACGAAGAAGTAGAGGCCTCATCAGAATTTGCATTGGAGAAGTGCATGTGATTAATAGGAACAATATGAAACTTGCTGAGCTCCTGATTGGAGGACTTGTCGAACGTATCATGTTTGTGCATGAAACTCAAATTTGATTTGATGGCCACTGTCCTCCTAGAGGATATATCAGAAAGCTCTTCATCAGCGTGCCAATGGTGATCATTATAGAACTGAGAGAAACACCCATTGAAAAGATGAAAATGGCAAACAAAGTGAGGCCAAATTCGATCCTTGAGACCGTAGATGAAATGTCCCACTTTATTATTGGCCAAAGAGAACCGAAATGACTGAGAGGACAATTGGAGCACTTTGAAACCAGAACTAATGCCACCAATACAACATTGGAGAGCAATACCAACTGAATCCACTAAGAGGCAGAATGAGGCCGAGGAGAAGGATACTACCAAAAAGAATTCCTTGGCATCCCGCGAGGGGGGAAAATGAACCGTGGATCCAAACCTGCGTCTCACATGATCTGCCAGGGCCAAGCCTAGTGCAAAATCCCAGTGTAGGAGCCCTTCCATTGGAGGGAGAGCTAGAGATCTCCATGGTAGGTGGTGGGAGGTGGGAGGAGAGGGGAGAGAGGAGAGGAGAGGAGAGCCATACTCGACTTTGTTATTCTTAAATTCTAATAATAACTTATTATTCATATCCCATTGCTCTTCTTCACTAACAACTTCTTCTTTTTGAACAATATTCTTATCTTTATTATTATGATCATCATCATCATCATCATCATTATTATTATTATTATTATTATTATTATTATTATTATTATTAATGATAGAATTTGCTTTTCTTTCTGCGGATGCTATAATTTTATCTTCCATGGTTGACCTACTTGTGGCAAACTTTTTATCATTGTTTAGTTTCTTTAACCTTGCAATTTCTCTAATGATAAATAGTTCTGTTTCTCTAATTTTAGGCCAATTCTTTGTCATAGAATGACTATATTCCCATTCAATATATTTTAGCTTCTTTTCCCAATGAATTATTTCATCATCTAAATCAGTCCATGCATTGAGATATACCTTTATTTTTATCATCGTTAATTTCTGATTCTGAAATAAAAGATTCAGAGTCTTCTATTGATGCAGCTTTATAGTTCATAAATCGAATACTGCTACTTCCTTCACAATTTTGATAGCTTATGTAATTTTCAGGTTGCTTTAATTCTTTTTTCTCTATTAATTCACCTATCTTCCATTCTTCTCCAGCTCTTTCTTCAGAACCAATTTTAAGAGGATTCATAAACTTTATACCTTTTGATTGCATACTATCAATTACGTCATTCACATTTACTCTATATGTGGAGCTACTTCTATTAGTGACCCTTCCTATAAATTCCATGCTTACTAGCAAATTTGTTCCTTTAAAATCTTCATAACCTTTAGTTTGGAGACCAAAACTCATTTTTCAATAAATTCTTTTACGGGCATCATTAGGTCTGGACCTATATAGGTTATTAATCTATTTTCATTCATGTCTCCTTCTAAAAATCCTAATGCTGCTTTGTCTACTGATTCCCATCTTCTGTCTAATAAGGTTACTAAAACTTTCGCACCTGATTTTTTCCTTTTCATACCTTTGACTCCTATGATATACATACCTTGATGAATATATTTATAACCACAATATTTTAGTTCATTTTCAATATTTTTGCTTACAATTCTTAAATCTACCGGGTGTGTTAACACACTTAATTCTACTTCTCAAGATATTCTATATAGACCACTCTTACTTTCAAACATACCCATGTGATACACTTGTTGTTGTTTTATTTTTCTTAGGGTATCTTTCCGATATCTTTCTAGATCTCTTTGTATATCTATAACTTCTTCAATACTATCAATATCATCAGCTTTGCATGATAATCTATGCTTCATGGCTAGAGGTCTTGAATCTTGCCTTACTAATTGGAGAGTTTTGTCTCTTCTAAGGAAGCCTTTAGATACGTCCATCTTTCTGAATTAATATTTCTAGTAGAGGCAACTATTCCAGATGATGATAACACAATTTCTTTGTTGCTTTGAACACTTTTTAGTTTATCTAATACTTGAATTAATAGTTGGATGATTGTGTTATTTTGTCTTATTATTACTTTGGAATCTTCTTTTGGGGAGTCGTGATCGGAGAACCCGACAGGAGGTGACAGGTATTTTGCTACTTCGTTTAATGCTTGAGTATATTCAGTCATATAATTATGAGATAATCAAAGTTTTAACCTCTTGCACCAACTTTTTTATTTCAAGTATATCTTGTCTTGATTCAATGCGTGGGAATGACTCTTTGCCTTTACTTAAGTAACGGCTTATCGATAACACTTCCTCTTTAATATAATCGTTATTCTTGCAAACTGTATTCTGCCTTGCTTTTGCTTCCTCTAGCTTATGTAAAGCTAGATCAATTTTATTATTCAACCCTGAATACTTATCAGCAAGTTTTTGGTATTCTTTAAATAAACTTTCAAATTTTTGGTCCAAATTATCTTGTCTTTTCCCCAAGATATTTAAAAGTTATATATCAAATCGATGACTGTATTTAACTGGCTATGAGATGTATGCCAGATATGCTCCTGAGAGGGATTTACTCTACACCTTATATTTAGATTTTCCTTAGTATTTATTACTTTACCTGCGCTAACTTCCAAGTTTCAATATTTTAACCTTTCAATGATTAAACGCTGGACTTGATACCAAAAATATAGGGAAATAAAATTATTATAAAATTAAATACTTTATTTAGCTTAATATGTGATTAGGTTAATTTGGGATTAGGTGAAAAGTGGTAGACATGTATGCTTTTTATCTTGAATAGTATTTACTGTTCACTAGGCAGGGCACTATTCACAATATTATTTACTATTTAGTACACTATTTGGAATAGTACTTCATTATTCAAAGCAATATTTAATTCAATATGGTTACCTTCACGTTCTGACTTGATTATATATTTGTTGCAGGATCTATCGTCTTCCCAGGCAGTTCCACCCGAAGGGAACACTTCTCTACGGCCACACGGTTCTCATTCAAATGCCACTCTGGGCTACTCAGAGAACTACACACGTAGAGGTTTCTCCTATAGGATCCCTAGCATAAGAACTCGTCCCATAAATTCATAAATAAAAATACTAAGTGAGACCAAGAAACTACATCATTTCCACAACATAATTTACATATGGTTTTCCCTTTCGCGAGGCCCCGAAGGGATTACACACAACTAGGAAATTACCTTCAAACTCTTGGCGATCAAAGCGCCTTCTTGGCTCTTCTACTAGAAGTGGTGGTGGCTAAAGTACGAAGGAAATGCTGCTCTGGTGGAGAGTCTTGATGCTCTGACTGCTTTGCGCTCTCCCGTCTTGCATTGTGTTCTTGAGCATAGCGTCTCCTTTTATAGCCGCGAGGGGGGCCTTAGGGAGCCTTCCTTCACTTACTTTACACATGGTAGTATGCACGCGTGTCCTAGTGTAGGTACATGCGTGTCCTTCTAATAATATAGAAAAGTGCGAGGGAGAGTGCCGACAAGCTTCAATCTTCAGGAATCTTTGCTTTCTTCACGTGGCATTGTCTCTCGCTGAATAATTGGCTGGCCTCTGTGTATTAGTCTTTGCTCTTTGGCCATACAGATCTTCATGCGATTAGCCTTCAGAGCTTCTTCTGCCTCATATATAATAATTATATATATATATATATATATATATATATATATATGATCGGTTCTACGAGAAAATCTATTTATATATATGCATAACGTGTACAATACGTAGTATCGTAAAATACCAGCAAACAAAGAAGAATTAAATGAAAAACACAAAATTAATGGAAAAATAAAAAATAAAACCAAACCCCCCTCCCAAACATTTAGTACCGGTTGGTGTTACCAACCGGTACTAATGATCTACCCGCACCCGGGGCCAGGCCCGTGCCATCTGGTCACTAGTAGAAAACAAGGCTTTGGTCCAGGCCGGCTCAACCCATTAGTACCGGTTCAGTCCAGAACCGGGACCAATGTGGGCATTGGTCCCGGTTTGTGAGCCCAGGGGGCCGGCCGGGCCACGTGGGCCATTGGTCCCGGTTGGTGGGATGAACCGGGACCAATGGGCCTCGCTCCTGGCCCACCACCATTGGTCCCGGTTGGTGGTTTGAACCGGGACCAAAGACTCCCCATTAGTCCCGGCTCATGCCACCAACCGGGACCAATGAGGTGCCTATATATACCCCTCGCTCGCGAGCAGAGCACCCCAGTGCTCTGTTTTTCTCTGGCCGAGGGGGAGAGGGCTTGGTGGTGCTCTAGCTCACCTCCTATGCACACAAGGTGTTCGATGGAATGCCCGAGCCACACTACTTAAGCTTTCTCCTCTCCAAGCTCGACCTCCAAGCTCCATTTTCCATAATATTTGTCTAGGTTTAGCAGTCCGTCACGCCCCGTCCCCGTCTTCACCGCCGTCGATCACCCGCGCCGAGCTCATCGCCGGCACCACCGTGGTGAGCCTCTTGTTTTATCTTCTTTCTGAAAGGAAAAATATTCTTACTTGCATGTTTACATAGATACTTATATTATTTTCTTACTTTTATTATTGCATCTTATATAGTGCGATGGTTTTGGTATCTGCCCCCGTTGGCCCTCGTCCTGTCTATGATTCGGATGTGGTATATATATTATCTTTATAACTATTGGTTCATTTATTGTTTATGAAAATTATGCCGACCAATGTGACATAGATTTTATTTATGTAGGATGTATGTGAATCAGAAATGCCAACCGACCCTATTGTCGAGAGGTTAAATTTAGTTGAAGAAGAAAACAATTTGTTGAAGGAAAAAATAAAAAAATTGAGGAGGAGAAGATGATATTGGAGTTGCATGTTGCGGATGTCGTCGATGATCACAAGATCAAGATGGATGCAATGCGCTTGAAGATTAGAAAGATTAGAAAATATGCCATTCATACCGAGGCTTGGTATCATTATGCCGTTGGATCAATTGTTACCTTGGTTGCGATTATGATCGCATTTGTTTTCGCATTGAAATGTTTTACATAGTTTCAATGTATGGTTTAATTAATTAGATGCTCTGGAGAGTTATATGTTGTTAGATGAGAACTATGTATGCACTTTGGTTTTAATGTGATGATGAACTTCTATTTATTTGGACACTTAATTATATATAATGCACGCAGATGAACCGACAATGGATGTACGGTGACAGACACACCCGCAAGTACATTAAGGGCGGGCATGAGTTTCTCGAAGCGGCTGAGGCAAACAAGCAGAATGGTTTTATGTGTTGTCCATGCACTGAATGTGGGAATACGAGGTCTTACTCTAACCGGAAAATCCTTCACTCCCACCTGCTTTACAAGGGTTTCATGCCACACTATAATGTTTGGACGAGGCATGGAGAAATAGGGGTTATGATGGAAGACGACAAAGAAGAAGAGTACGATGACAACTATGTGCCCCCTGAATACGGTGATGCTGCAACGGGGGGAGCTGGTGAAGATCAAGAGGAACCAGATGATGTGCCCAATGATGCTGCAACGGGTGAAGCTGCTGAAGATCAAGAGGAACCAAATGTTGTGCCCGATGATTGTGATCTCCGCCGGGTCATTGTCGATGCAAGGACGCAATGCGAAAGTGAAAAGGAGAAGCTGAAGTTCGATCACATGTTAGAGGATCACAAAAAAAGGGTTGTACCCCAATTGCCAAGATGGCAACACAAAGCTCGGTACCGTACTGGAATTGCTGCAGTGGAAGGCAGAGAATGCTATGGCTGACAAAGGATTTGAGAAGCTACTGAAAATATTGAAGAAGAAGCTTCCAAAGGATAACGAATTGCCCAACAGTACATACGCAACAAAGAAGGTCGTATGCCCTCTAGGATTGGAGGTGGAGAAGATACATGCATGCCCTAATGACTGCATCCTCTACCGCGGTGCATACAAGGATCTGAACGCATGCCCGGTATGCGGTGCATTGCGGTATAAGATCAGACGAGATGACCCTGGTGATGTTGACGGCGAGCCCCCCAGGAAGAGGGTTCTTGCGAAGGTGATGTGGTATGCTCCTATAATACCACGGTTGAAACGTCTGTTCAGAAACGAAGAGCATGCCAAGTTGATGCGATGGCACAGTGAGAACCGAAAGAAAGATGGGAAGTTGAGAGAACCCGCTGACGGGTCGCAGTGGAGAAAAATCGAGAGAAAGTACTGGGATGAGTTTGCAAAGGACCCAAGGGATGTATGGTTTTCTTTAAGCACGGATGGCATTAATCCTTTCGGGGAGCAGAGCAGCAATCACAGAACCTGGCCCGTGACTCTATGTATGTATAACCTTCCTCCTTGGATGTGCATGAAGCGGAAGTTCATTATGATGCCAGTTCTCATCCAAGGCCCTAAGCAACCCGGCAACGAAATTGATGTGTACCTAAGGCCATTAGTTGAAGAACTTTTACAGCTGTGGAATGGAAATGGTGTACGTACGTGGGATGAGCACAGACAGGAGGAGTTTAACCTTAAGGCATTGCTATTCGTGACCATCAACGATTGGCCCGCTCTCAGTAACCTTTCAGGACAGACAAACAAAGGATACCACGCATGCACGCACTGTTTAGATGACACTGAAAGTATATACCTGGACAAATGCATGAAGAATGTGTACCTGGGCCATTGTCAATTTCTTCTGACCAACCATCAATGTCGAAAGAAAGGCAAGCATTTCAAAGGCGAGGCAGATCACCGGAAGAAGCCCGCCATGCGCACCGGTGATCAGATGCTTGCTATGGTCAATGATTTACACTATGTAATCTTTGGAAAGGGTCCCGGTGGACTAGCTGTTCCGAATGACGCTGAGGGACACGCACCCATGTGGAATAAGAAATCTATATTTTGGGACCTACCCTACTGGAAAGACCTAGAGGTCCGCTCCTCAATCGACGTGATGCACGTGATGAAGAACCTTTTTGTGAACCTGCTAGGCTTCTTGGGCGTGTATGGGAAGACAAAAGATACACCTGAGGCACGGGAGGACCTGCAATGTTTGTACGAAAAAGACGGCATGCCTCTGAAGCAGTATAAAGGTCCTGCCAGCTACGCTCTTACGAAAGAAGAGAAAGAAATCTTCTTTGAATGCCTGCTCAGTATGAAGGTCATGACTGGCTTCTCGTCGAATATAAAGGGAATAATAAATATGCAAGAGAAAAAGTTTCAGAACCTAAAGTCTCATGACTGCAACGTGATTATGACACAACTGCTTCCGATTGCATCGAGGGGGCTTCTACCGGAAAACGTCCGATTAGCCATTGTGAAGCTATGTGCATTCCTCAATGCAATCTCTCAGAAGGTGATCAATCCAGAAATCGAACCAAGGCTAAGGAGTGATGTGGCGCAATGTCTTGTTAGTTTTGAGCTGGTGTTCCCACCATCCTTCGTCAATATCATGATGCACGTCCTAGTTCATCTAGTCGACGAGATTGTCATCCTGGGGCCCACATTTCTACACAATATGTTCCCCTTTGAGAGGTTCATGGGAGTCCTAAAGAAATATATCCATAACCGCGCTAGGCCAGAAGGAAGCATCTCCATGGGCCATCAGACAGAGGATGTTATCGGGTTTTGTGTTGACTTCATTCCTGGCCTTAAGAAGATAGGTCTCCCTAAATTGCGGTATGAGGGGAGACTGACTGGAAAAGGCACTCATGGAAGAGACTCAATAATATGCAGGGACGGATATTCTTGGTCTCAAGCACACTACACAGTTCTATAGAACTCTACCTTGGTGACCCCGTATGTCGATGAACACAAGAACAGTCTGCGCTCCAAACACCCGGAGCAGTGCGACGACTGGATTACATGTGAACACATCAGGACTTTCAGCAGTTGGTTGGAAACACGTCTTAGAGGTGACAACACTGTTTGTGATGAGTTGTACTTGTTGTCTAGGGGACCATCTTTGACTGTATTGACTTACAAAGGATACGAGATAAATGGGAATACATTTTACACGATCGCCCAAGATCAAAAGAGCACCAACCAAAACAGCGGTGTCCGCTTTGATGCAGCAACCGAGAGCGGAAAGGACACATATTATGGTTACATAGTGGACATACGGGACTTGACTACGGACCTGATTTTAAGGTCCCTTTGTTTAAGTGCAAATGGGTCAATCTGTTAGGCGGCAGGGTACAGGTAGACCCACAGTACGGAATAACAACAGTGGATCTGAAAAATCTTGGGTACACTGACAAACCGTTCGTCCTAGCCAATGATGTGGCATAGGTTATCTATGTGAAGGATATGTCTACCAAACCGAGAAAAAGAAAAGATAAGGAAGCGAATACATCATACGATGAGCCAAAGCGCCACATAGTTCTTTCAGGAAAAAGGGATATCCTGGGAGTGGCCGGCAAGACAGACATGTCTGAAGATTATGAAAAGTTTCATGAAATTCCTTCCTTCAATGTCAAGGCTGACCCAAGCATCCTGATAAACAATGAAGATTATCCATGGTTACGACGCAATAAGCAAATGACACAAGCGAAGAAAAAGTGAAGACTTTCTCCTGCAACTTTGTAACACACAAACATGCTACCATTGTCCGTTTTGTACATGCACATGCTATGTGGGTGAAATTATGATACCATCCCAACTTTCAACTTTTTCAGAGTTCATTTGAAATGCTTTCATGTCTTATGGTTCGGCCCTCGTAATACCATGACCATTAGTCCCTGGCCCATGCCAACTTTCAACTTTCTAAAACTAATGGCACTAACAAAAAGTTTATAATTTTGCTCCTCGCCCCTGGCCCATGACCATTAGTCCTGGTTTGTGCCACAAACCGGGACTAAAGGGTTGGTCCTCGTTGCGGGCAGAGTTTAGTCCCACCTCGCCAACCGAAGGGGGCTCATACCGGTTTATAAGCCCTTCCCTCTCTGCCTTGTTGAGCTCCTCTCAAAGTGAAAATAGATGCCCTAATAGAGAAAAGTTTAACCTAAATTCATAGTGAATTTCTCTGAAATTCATAAAAATTTACTAGGAATTTAGGTTGAATTTTCTCTATAAGCGCATCTATTCTCATTTTTTAGTAAGTTAATCACAAACTTGTGATTCGAACAATTTTCAAAGAATTCAAATTTTAACTATTCAAATTTGAAAACTAATGGCACTAACAGAAAGTTTATAATTTTTCTAAAACTAATGGCACTAACAGAAAGTTTATAATTTTGCTAACCTAAAAGCAAACAGAATTTAAAATTAAAGCAAAAAACAAAAGAAAATAAATAATGCAAAAAACAAATCAAAAAACAGGAAAAAACTATTTTTATAGTAAAGTTAATCACAAAATAAAATAAATAAAGCAACAAAGAAAACAAAAAAACTAAATAAGTGTTTTCAAATTTGAAAACTAATGGCACTAACAGAAAGTTTATAATTTTTCTAAAACTAATGGCACTAACAAAAAGTTTATAATTTTGCTAACCTAAAAGCAAACAAAATTAAAAATTATAGCAAAAAACAAAAGAAAATAAATAATGCAAATAACAAATCAAAAAAACAGGAAAAAACTATTTTATAGTAAAGTTAATCACAAAATAAAATAAATAAAGCAACACAAAACAAAAAAAAACTAAAAAAGTGTTTTCAAATTTGAAAACTAATGGCATTAACAAAAAGTTTATAATTTTTCTAAAACTAAAAGCATAAAGAATTAAAAAATAAAGCAAAAAACAAAAGAAAATAAATAAAGCAACAAAAAAACAAACAAAATGCCACCTACTGGGCCACCACGGCCTGAATACGACTAGAAACCCTACCATGGGCAGGATTCAGGCCCGCAGCAGGACCAGTAGGCCCACAGGCATTGCAGTGACAGATTAGGCCCGAAAGCCTGCAGTTGAGAGGAGCTCGGGAGGGTGGGCGCAGTAGCGCTTATAAACCACTCCCGAGCCCTCTCAACTAGTGAGGTGGGACTAAACTTTTGGGCGCAGGGCAGCACAAGGCCATTGGTCCCGGTTGGTGCCACCAACCGGGACCATAGGCCTCTGCTTCCCGCCCTTTCGGCTGCTGAAAAGAGACCTATGGTCCCAGTTGGTGGCACCAACCGGGACCAAAGGGGGGCATTGGTCACGGTTCGTGCCACGAACCGGGACCATTGCTCTGGGTATATAAGGTAGCACTTGCGAACATTTCGCCAACCGCTCCCATTCGCCCCCGACGCCCCTAGGCCGTTCGTCGTCGTCGTCGCTGCCCGGAGCCCGTCGTCGCCCACTCCCCGTCGCCATCGCCCCGCGCCGCCGCAGGCCTTGTCCCCGTTGCTGCTTGCACCGTCGCCGGCCTCCTCCTCGTCGCTGCGTGCGCCATCTCCAGCCCCCTCCCCGTCGCCCCCTCCCCTGCGGCGTCGCCGGCCTCCTCCCCGTCGCGCCCCTAGTGAGCTCCCCCCTTCCCATCGATCCTTGTCGCTCTGACCATCGTCGCCGCCGCTGCTCTCTGTGTGCGATAATTTTTTTCATATGTGTATGTATATGCTCATATGTATTTGGATTTGGTAGGTATGTATGTATATGCTCATATGTATGTATGTATGTATGTATATGCTCTCTGTATATGGATTTGGCTATGTATATGCTCTCTGTATATGCTCATATGTATGTATGTTCATATAACATTTTTTCTATATATGAATTATTTTTTTGTTCATGGATATATGCTAAAGAAAACAAGGGGGTGATAGATGATGATGAGGGGTCGAGAGGGGGACAAGAGGTCGAGAGGGGTCGAGGGGAGAAAAAAAATGTTATCAGGGACGAGGGGTCGAGAGGGGTACGAACCAGGACCAATACTCTGTGTATATAAGCAGGACTTAGAAAGAAGAAGAGGAGAGGAAGAAGAGGAGAAATAAATAAGAAGAAGAAAAAAGAAGAAAAAGAAGAGGAGAAGAAGAAAGGAATAGTGGAGAAGAAGAGAAAATAGAATATATTCTATTTTCTCTTCTTCTCCACTATTCCTTTCTTCTTCTCCTCTTTTTTTTCTTCTTTTTTTTCTTCAATCTTCTCCGCTAGCTATTCCTTTCTGTTTCTCCTCTTTTTTCTTCTTCTTCTTCTTCATCTTCTTCTTCTTCTTAATTTTTATCGGGAACGAGGGTGTCGAGGATCGCCGAGGGATAGAGGGTCGGGAACTAGGGTAGAGGGTCGATGGTCGTTAAGGGGTCAAGGGTCGAGGGTTTCAGGGTCGAGGGTTCGAGGGTTCTATAGGGTCGAGGGTCGAGGGTTCCAGGGTCATCTAGGGGTCAAGGGTTCCAGGTTCATCGAGGGTTCGACGGATCGAGGATCGCCGAGGGGTTGAGAGAGGTTTCCTAGTGTCAAAGTATTGAAGAAATCCATGGCTTCATCATTAGCCGGAAGTAACCAGGGCATGACGAAGTCGTCCAAAATTATTTTGGAATGGTGTCTCGGATAGGATAATTTGCCTTTTTGTATGAATTTCAGCAAAGGCCTTCGAAATAATGATATTTGGAAGGTTCTTGCTGAACTTTGTACCAAAAAGCGAATTATCCTATCTAGGACTCCATTCCAAAATAACTTTGTAGAGCTTCATAACATCATGCACCTGTTACTTTCGCCTAATGATGAAGACATGGTTTTGTTGAATCCTTTGACACTAGGCAACCTCCCGACCCCTCGGCGATCCTCTCGAACATGAGAGGAAGAAGAGGATCGCCGAGGGGTCGAGGGTTCCAGGGTCGTCGAGGGTTCGAGGGGTCGAGGATCGCCGAGGGGTCGAGAGAGAGATTTCCTAGTGTCAAAGTATTGAAGAAATCCATGGCTTCATCATTAGCCAGAAGTAACCAGGGCATGACGAAGTCCTCCAAAGTTATTTTGGAATGGTGTCCCGGATAGGATAATTTGCCTTCTTGTATAAATTTCAGCAAAGGCCTTCCAAATAACGATATTTGGAAGGTTCTTGCTGAACTTTGTACCAAAAAGCGAATTATCCTATCTAGGACTCCGTTCCAAAATAACTTTGGAGACCTTCGTACCATCATGCACCTGTTACTTTCGCCTAATGATGAAGACATGGTTTTGTTGAATCCTTTGACACTAGGCAACCTCCCGACCCCTCGGCGATCCTCTCGAACATGAGAGGAAGAAGAGGATAAAAAAAGAAGAGGAAGAAGAAGAAAAAAAGAGGAGAAGAAAGAATAGAGGAGAAGATCTCCTCTATTCTTTCTTCTCCTCTTTCTCCTCTATTCTTTCTTCTCCTCTTTTTTTCTTCTTCTTCCTCTTTTTTATCGGGAACGAGGGTCGTCAAGGGACATAGATGTAGTGTCGTCATTGTCGATATATACCCCCTCCCGATAGCTTCAACACGTGGGGGGGGGGGGACGAGGCCCGAAGAAAAAGTTGAGCTCGGATGAAAGGTTTGAGATCATAGCAATCGCGTCCGACAGCCAACCGATTGAACCCATTCGAACAAAGAACGCATTTGTTGCTCAGTGCGGGGTTCTGGTTAGGTACAAGATCCCGATAAGCATCCAGCAATGGTTTAAGCCGGGTACAGAAGACCCTGAGGTGTCTTATGTCAATGATATGCAGAAAAATGATCTTTGGACTAAGCTGAAGTCAAATTTCACCCTACCGCCAGAGGATAATCCAGAGAACCCAGTTAAAAAGCAATTAATCTAGTCTGTTGCTCTTAAGAGGATGGCAGAACTATTCAGGAGGTGGAAGAAAGAGCTGAGTAAGTTTGTCGAAAATAATGAGACACCAGAATTCAAGGGCAGATATGAGAAGATCAGAGATCACTGGCCCGCATTTGTGGCCCACAAGACATCGGAAAAGAGTAAGAAGATGTCGGCGACAAACAAGCAAAATGCTGCGAAGAAGAAGCTTCACCATCGCACGGGGTCAGGTGGCTACCTCGTAGCCCGGCCTAAGTGGGCCAAGACTGAGAATGATCTGGTTGATAAAAGGGATCGAACCAGAGACAATTAACTGGCCAGACCGTTGCCGGACTTGGTTCTTCGGGGCTGGCGGAACCTTGGACCCTGTAACAGGGAAGTGCATTTGGACGAATGATCAAATGGACATACCAGTCAGGAAGCTTAAGCAGTATATCGAAGCAGCGCAGGAAGGGACGTTCTTTCCAGACAGAGAGAACGACGAGCTCACAATGGCCCTCGGGAATCCTGAGCACCCTGGACGGACACGAGGCATGCCAGGCTCCACTCCGTGGAAGGTTGGGTTTCCGGACGCAGGCGGTTACAAATCCCATGAGAGGAGGGAAAAAGTGCAGCAGACCCAAATGCAGGCACTGCAAGCAAGGGTAGACGCGATAGAGGAAAAGCAAATCGCAGCAAACGTACTGCCGAAGCTTCCCCCGAAGCTACCCCGCCATCTCAGCGCAGAAGTAGCGTGGCTTCCACCGAGCTGCTTCAGCCGGAGCATGCCTTGATGGCTCCTGCCAGCTATCCCGTGGATGCTATCACGGAGTCTCAAAATTGCCACCTTATGACGCAATGGATGAATTTGAAGGTCAAGGTGGATGTTGGCTCTGTTTATCCTACTGAACCCGGTGCAACTTTACACTGCCGGCCGATTCCACAAGGATATTCTAGGGTGATGGTGGATGAAATAACGGAGGGATTTGAGGACCTCCAGCTTGACCACCCTACCAGTGAAGGGGAGACTCGGTTGGGGTCTGCTCTGAAGACTCCATGCCTATGGCGGAAGGAGCTCATCAACCTTCCGAACTAGACGCCTCCGCCGCCTCCTCCTCCTCCGGCGAGTCAGGGCACTCCGCCTCCTCCACTGCCTCCTCCTCCGGTGAGTGACGATCAGGGCCCTCGGCCGGCTCCTTCTCCGGCGGGTGGCGGCACTCCTCCTCCTTCTCCGCCTGCGCCGGCGCGCCCGAGCAGCTAGCCTCCTCCTTCTCCGCCTCGTCAGCAAGGGCGGAAGAGACCCGCCGCCGCTCCGGCAGCTACTCCGGCGAGTCATAGTCCTTCTCCTCCGCCTCGTAAGCAAGTAAAGAAGACAACCGCTCCGTCGGCTCGGCCGGCGTCTAGCAGTACAACCAGAGGCGGGAGGACATACAGATTCGGTCCTTCTCTGAAGAGTCCACAAAAGTTACCATACGAGAGGACACCGGAGGAGAACGCGAAGATCGCGTGAACCGAAGTGGATGACTGGTTTAAAGGGTTGAAACCAAAGAGACATCCACCTCCGGAGGAGAAGGTAGATCCGGTGAAAGTGAAGCGCACTCTGGCTGCCCTGGCAAAACCACCCAACTATGAGCGCATTATTGCAAAGACATGGGCCAAAGCGGAGCGGTCGGGAAGTACAGTCAGTGATCAAAGGCTGAAAGAACGACGAGTAGCTGGGAAACAAATTGCCTAGCTCGGCAAACAAGCGAAGCAATCATGCCCCCCGCTCAAGGTGCCTAGCGACATCGTCGATCCGAGGATGGTGCCCGGTTATTGCAATGTTTACGATTACCTGCCCGACGATGTACATTATGATCCCATGGAGGTGCAGATACACAGATACGAGTACGGGAAGCCTCTCGTCAAAGATGAAAAATCTTTAACAACGATGATGCGAAGATTACATGATTGATACTTGAAAATCTGCAGAGAGTCTGGGGGGAGGAGTACTTTGTATGCGAGAGTTAAACCGGAGCATGACCTCGTTGGAATTGAACTGTTGCCTATTCCATTTGAGGAGTTCTATCAGTTTTTCAATCAATTGGCCCTCGATAAAAGAATGGTCATCTGCTACTTTCTGTAAGTACTACTACTTCTGTCATTAAGTCTCTCTATATAGCTCATCTCTTTCATTGCATGTATTTATAATTATCCTCACTATATTATGCAGATTGAAGATCGCCGAATTGAAGAAAAGACAAATCGGTGATATTGGGTTCGTTAACACATATCTCATAGATGCAACTGAGGTTGAACATCGTCCCGAGGATACCGAGGCCAACTTGCTACGATCATTCAAAAAAATGAAAACAAAGATATAATACTCTTTCCTTACAACTTCAAGTGAGTGTTACTGTCTTGTGCATATTCGGTTTACCTTATATATTAGTCCAGGTTATAGTAATGTAATTGATGAGTTATGCATGCGTGCGCAGGTACCACTATATTCTCCTAGAGATTAGGCTTGAGCCGGGAGTAGTAACTGTCCTGGACTCTAAACGAAAAGATCCCCAGGAGTATGCGGACATGACTGAAATCCTCAAGAAGTAAGTTAAATCGATCATTATCCACCATATCAGCAACTTTGTTCATTTCCTGATATCAAGTAATTGTTTTCTTTGTCCGGCAGGGTTTGCAGAAAATTCACCAGAAAAGTTCCAGGACTGCCGAAGGAGCTGGAATTTAGACACCCGAAAGTAAGTACTATAGTAGCATGTTCCGCGCATCTCCTAGTGATTCAAGCGCTAGTTTCATCAATACCATTTAGCACTCTTGCTTATCAGTTTGATTGACCTCTATTTCTTGTAAAGTGGTTGTGGCAGGAACAAGGGAATGATTTCTGTGGATACTACGTCTGCGAGTCCATCCGCCACACGACCTGTGAGCAGGGCGGGTACTCTGACGAACAATATGAAGTACGTAAATAACAACATTCACAATTTTATTTTATTACCATCATCTGTGTTGAGTTTCATTCATTCATATATATATGTATTGACCCCCTTCTTAAAATTAGATGTTTCGGAAGCGGGATGAACTCCTAGCACCAGCTCGCATGTGAGCAATTCAAGAGGAATTGGCGGCATTCTTTCTTGACCACGTGATCGCTGAAGACGGAGAATACTATGTGGACCATGAGTCCGTGTGATTATATTTGTAAGGGATAATTATTGTATATATGTAGCCGGTAGTGTCGGATAGATATACGAGAACTTGTTGTTCGACCAATCTCTCGGAGAAGGAGAGGTGGTCGATATCACTTCTCTCTGTATGCATATATGTTCATGAAGATCTTCTGTTTCCTTCTTTCGCTTACTAGCTAGCTAGCGTGTCTTGTCCTCTTTATACGTATGTATAGTACGTAGCGTCGACCAAGCACGGACATAAGAGAGGACACTTCTCTCTATTAATTATAGCTACCTAACACAATATATGAAACTCCTAAATTAACCCCCCAAAACCCCAAACCCCCCCCCCCCTTTAAAAAAACAAAAACCCCAACCGCAGAAATGCTGACGCGTGGATGCCTATTGGTCCCGGTTGGTGCCACCAACCGAGACCAAAGAGTCTCCTGCCCGGGCTCCGCGCACAGGCCACGTGGAGGCCCATCTGTCCCGGTTCTGGATTGAACCGGGACTAAAAGGACAGGGCATTAGTACCGACCCTTTAGTCCCGGTTCCAGAACCGGGACAAAAGGCCCTTACGAACCAGGACTACAGGCCCTTTTTCTATCAGTGGGTGGCACTTTAGCGCCGGTTCATGCCGAACCGGTACTAAAGGGAGAGGGGGGGGGCTTTAGTCCCCACTCTTTAGTGCCGGTTGTAGAACCGGCACTAAAGGCCCTTACGAACCGGCGCTAAAGCGCGGTTCTACACTAGTGTTTCTTTCTTGATAGTCTTGCAGCGACTTGGTCTAGCTCATGTATATTTATATATGTGAAGCTCCCTATAATCGAACCATGGTAAAGAATAACAAAACATATGTGAAGCTCTCGCTGGAATGTGTGTGGCAATCAGCCAAGTCTCCATGCGTGTGCGTGTGCGTCCTCACACTTTTTCTGAAAAAAAGGAAAATATGCATGACTAGGAGCAGTTTGAGCTGATGATTTATTCTTTTTCTACATATTCTATGAAGTATACCTACTCACAAATACAAGTAGAGGAGTATAGATGTGGTTTTTCTTTTCAACTGCGACATAGCTGCTTGCTCACGCATGCAAGAAGGGCGACCAAGTATCTTCAGACATAATTCAAGAAACCCAAGACTCTGAAGGAGCATTGAACGAGAGCATGAGAAATGAGTATTTCGGGATCGGGAAGTACTTCAGAGTCATGCGTTGTGGATCAAGGCATTGACGCAGCTGACCTGCCGGCAGCGATTTGTGTCGTCGATCCAGGCATCGAAAAGGCCGACCAGTCGGCAGCAAAGTTGAGCTCTCGTCCTAGAAGGAGCGGGGACGATCGTTGGAGCACGCGACCTCTATGACCTGGCAGCCCACGCACATGCCGATGCTCGACGAGGCGCTCGTCACAGCAGCACCTGACCCTGCAGCCCTCTCTAGGGCGCTGCTCCGGCCATGGCTACGGGCTTACGGCATCGATGGGCGGTTTACTACATGCTACAGTGGGCCATGGCTACGGTAAGATGAGGGAAGGGTGAAAGGAGGAAGACAAGGGTATTTGTGTCTTAAATTTAACATAATGGCATATAGAGGAGGATGGAATGATTGTAATGGTATTTTTTCAATATGCAGAATTGTAATGGCATTTTTCCAACTCGTGAAAGTTGTAGTGGCATAGATCCAATTAACCCTATCTTTTTAGTCTGCATATAAGATTTGGTCAAAGTCAAACTTTGTAAAGTTTGACAAACTTCATAGAAAAAAAATATTAACATCTACAATACTAAAGCTATATGGTATGAAAGTATATTTCATGATGTATCTAACACTATTGATTTCATATTGTGAATCTTAAATTTTTTTCTATAAACTTAGTCAAAGTTAAGAAAGTTTGACTTTGATTAAATCTTATATGCAGACTAAAAAGAAACGGAGGGAGTATTATCTAAACTATGGTCAAATTTTTAGAATCCTCAAATTCTAAAAGGAAAAAAAGTTATGCTCAAATTTTAGTTTTTTTGAATTTTGGTTAAATCTTGTCAAACTATGGTGAAACTACTTATTCAAGAAGCATTAATGTTACTAAATAATTATTCAAAAATATTAGTGTTACTAAATAATTATTTCTTTTTTTTGAATTTTGGTCAAATCTGGTCAAACTGTGGTCAAACTACTTATTCGAGAAATATTAGTGTTATTAAATAATAATTATTTTTTAGAATAATAGTTTCAAACTCAAACGGTGAAACCTGTGACTTCATGCTCAAGCTAAACTCCCGAGGGTTAATAAGATTGACATGTTACTATTGTCAGGAAAACAACAAGTGCAGACATGGAAACGAGGGCGAATAGAACTTGAAAGTTAAGCATGCTCAGGCTGGAGTAGTGAGAGGATGGGTGATCGGCCGGGAAGTTAGATGATTTGGAATGATGAGGGTGATTAGAGATTAGAGGTTAAATTGTGCAGTGATGAGGGGTGGTTAGAGATTAAATTGTAAAATAATTCAGAAATTTGAAAATCGGTAATTTAAAAAAAAATCAAAAAAATCGTAAAATTTCCTTTGGTCCTGGTTGGACTAAGGGGCGGCCTTTAGTACCAACCCTTTAGTTCCGGAACCGGGACTAAATGCCCTCTAGAACCGGGATAAATGACCCTTTTTCTACTAGTGCGGGGCCGCTAGGGAGCTTGCCGATCACATCTTCTAATGGCGGAGCTCGACCGGAAGTGGGGAAAACATGTCAACGTCATTGATTCCTGCCAGTTCGGAGCAATTCCATCGGTTGGAAGGTTCAGGAGAGCGACGCGAGGCTATTTGGATAGATTGGTGGGAACAGCAAGGTCAGGAGCAATGGTAGGGTCCGATATAGGCGGTAGTGGAGCTAGACGAATGACTTATTCCTGAAATTAGCGACATAATGGAATTAGAGAGACATAGAAGATTCTGGAGACAAGGTTAATTGAAAGGTGGCACACTGGCGACATAACATGCTCGAGATCGATGCTCTGACAATTTCTGTTGGACGCATGGAAGAATTGGGCCTTCATAAAAATTGGTAGGCTTGACATGGTCTAGGAAGGGGATGGAGGGAAACAGAGCAAGCTTGCTTGGTCTGGGTGCCCTTTGACACCGTACCAAGGAGCACGTTCTTTCTTCTTCCCTTCGCACCTCTTGGCCTTCGACAAGGACATGGATGTCCGGAACGACGATGATACATCTCCAACGTATTTATAATTTATGAAGTATTCATACCATGTTTACAACAATTTTATATGGTTTTGGTATGACTTGCATGAAACTAACCTGGACTGGCGCTGTTTTCAGCAGAACTACTGTTGTGTTATTTTTTGTGCAGAAATAAAAGTTTTCCAAATGCAACGAAACTTTTTGAAGATTTTTTTGAAACAAAACATGCACTAGAAGCTTCGTGGGAGGGCCAGAAGAGCCACGAGGTGGCCACAACCCACCAGGGCACAGCAGCCCCCTCTGGTGCGACCTGGTGTCTTGTGGGTCCCTCGTGGCCCATCTTAGCATGAGACCGACGTAAAAAAATCCTATCAATACAGAAACCCCCAGAAATAACCCTAGATCAAAAGTTCCGCCGCCGCAAGCCTCTGTAGCCACGAATAACCAATCGAGACCCTGTTCTGGCACCCTGTCGGAGGGGGAAATCATCACCGGTGGCCATCTTGATCATCCTGGGGGCCATCATGACAAGGAGGGAGTAGTCCACCCTCGGGGCTGTGGGTTTGTACTAGTAGCTATGTGTTTAATCTCTCTCTCTCTCTCTCTCTCTCTCTCTCTCTCTTTCTCGCTCTCTCCCTCTCTCGCTCTCGCTCTCGCTCTCGCTCTCGCTCTCGTGTTCTTGAGATGGCACGATCTTGATGTATCGCAGGCTTTGTTAATATAGTTGGATCATATGGTGTTTTCCCCTCTCTATCTTGTTGCGATGAATTGCGTTTTCCCTTTGAGATTTCGTTATTATCGGATTGAATACTTTTATGGATTTGAGAGAACTTTATCTATGTCCTGCTATGAATACTCATGGTGACAACGGGTATCATATTGATTCACTTGATATATGTTTTGGCACTCAACTCGCGGATTCCCGAGGTGACATTGGGGTAATCTATGCATAGGGGTTGGTGCACGTTTTTGTCCTTGTTTCTCCGGTAGAAATCTTGGGGCACTCTATGGGGTTCTTTGTGTTGGATTGAGTATTATGAATCTAAAATTGTTTGATGCATATCGTATAATTAACTCACGGATACTCGCAGTGACATTGGAGTATCTAGGTGGCATTAGAGTTGGTTGATGTGTATCATATGGTGTTATTTTAGTATGAACTCTTGGATAGATTGATGGGAAAGGGCAACTTATAGTGTTATTTTAGTACGAATTCTAGGATAGATTCATCAGAAAGAACAACTTTGAGGTGGTCTCATACCCTATAAACAATTTCTTATTATGTTCTCCGCTAGATAAGAACTTTGGAGTGATTCTTCATCGCACGTTGAGGGATGGTTATATGATCCAATTATATTAGTATTGTTGAGAGATTGCACTAGCGAAAATACGGACCCTAGGTCTTGTTTTCAAGCATTGCAATACCGTTTGTGCTCCGTTTTATCAATTGCTACATTGCTGTTTTTTATTGAAACTATTACAAAAATCAATATTTAGATACATTATAACTGAGCATTTTTTCTGCCCTCTCAGTCCATTAACGTTTGTGGTCGTTGGATCATCAGTTTTGGGCATTTTTCTATCGTCATATTTCCTGTAATCCCACATCAGCTCGCTTCCTTCTCCAGGACCGAGCAGTAACCATCATGGGCCACTGCTCTGGTCACAATTTTGGGCTTCTGGTGTTAACTCGGGCCTAATGGGCCCCTACAACTCTCTGTCCGTGCAGCTAGAACAAAACCTATACGCGACCCTCCGAAATCACTAATTAAGGAGCAATCGTTGCAAAGAACACTCCACTTTCCCAGGTCGCGACAAGTGGCACACATGCAGCGCGCCACTTGTGGCAACCTGAGAGTTTTCCCTTTTTTCGTAGATCCGTTTATTCAAAACGTTTTATCTTTTAAACCGTGCGTTCAAATCTCGAACCGTTTTCATCATTGGATTCCTCGCGTCGTGATCTTCAAAACTAGATCCCATGTTGATAGGTTTTGAGAAACTTTTTTTTTCACGAGAAAAACCGGGCGAAAAACCAAACCGGCAGCATGGTTTTTTTCCTTTTCCAAAAGGGGCACGCCCGTGACTCTCGCGAAATCACACCGGTGCCTCTCGTGGAAGCAAAACCGTGACTCTCGTGGAAGGAAAAAAATAGAAAACACGTTTTTTTCGTTTCCGAGAGGCACGGCCGTGACTCTCATGAAAGCACAACTGTGCCTCTCACGGAAACAAAATCATGACTCTCACAAAAGAAAAAAACATTAAATGCATATTTTTTCCCTTTGTGAGAGGCACGGCCGTGATTCTCGCGAAAGCACAACCATGCCTCTCGCGGAAGCAAAACTGTGACTCCCGTGAAAGAAAAAAAATAGAAAACACGTTTTTTTCCCTTTCCGAGAGGCACGGTCGTGACTCTCGTGAAAGCACAACCATGCCTCTCGCGGAAGCAAAACCGTGACTCTCGCCAAAGAAAAGAAACAGAAAACACGTTTTTTTCCATTTGCGAAAGGCACGGCCGTGACTCTCGCTAAAGCACAACCGTGCCTCTCGCAGAAAAAATCGTGACTTTCGCGAAAGGAAAAAAAAGAAAACACGTTTTTTCACGAAATTTTTTTTTTCAAAATTTTTTTGATCGAAAAGCTAAGGAAGTCCAGGGAAAAACCAAAACATTGAAAAAACTGAAAAAACCATTTAAAAAGCCGAAAACGAGCGTGGAAAAATAAAAAAATACAAAATCCAGAGGGAGCATCCAAAGCGCGACATATAGCGAATGGCTGAGAGCGCGCCAAGTGGCGCTGATCGTTGCGAGGCTCCCAAAGGAGCGCTCGTTAACTAGTTGCTCCCACGACCCTCCCTCCTTTTCGTTCGCACGGAGCACTCCCATGACGGCCGAGCATGGCTCATGGCTACCACGTCGTGGTCCAACTGTTCCCACCGACGACATCTCATACCGACTGCGTATCAGATCCAAACAAGATGGGACGCCTGCCATTGACCTAATTTATGGGGAAAGGTGAAGCGGCGTTGTGGCTGCTCGGTGAAGCTGATATGCCGTGATTGAAGGAGGTACTCAATGATCCGTTCCTCGAAGCCTTCATGGCAGCTTAGGCCCTATTTGGTTCCAAATAAGTCACCAACTTATAAGTTGAAAATGAAAAAAGTGACTTATTTTGCCAAACAGACTCAACTTATAAGTCACCTGAACTTATAAGTCATAAGTTGCTTCACCCCAACTTAAAACTTATAAGTCACCCCCTTTTGCGTGGGTTTCATCACTTTTACATAAGAAAACAAGGTGGAAAGGTGTGGTCAGATGACTTATAAGTCAAGTGACAACCAAACGGGCGTGACTTATAAGTCACTGGTTTTAAGTCACCTCACTTATAAGTCAGGTGACTTATTGGAACTAAACAGACCCATATGCGCGCCACTCACCAATGGAGAGTAATGGAGTAGTTATTGTTTTCCCAACTTCAGCAGTTTCACATTGGCCTGTATATATGTATGCTTCGTTGGGTGAGGCTCTCTCGCCTCCTAGATCCTCCTACGGCTACGGTTTTCGGCTAGGTTTCCACTCAATCTTCATTTTTCTTTTCCTTGTGATCACCTCTTTGACCCGATTCTGTTTTTCTTGTCTTTCCAGTCTCAGATTTTTACAGGTGGTGTTCATCGTGGACTCCTAGTTATCTAGGAAAATCATGGAGTCTGGTTCTCATATTTTGGTTTGGGGAAATTTTCACTTGACAATCTGCAATGGCTGCCCACAAGGTAAATTAGTTTCGTGGGCTAACCTGATGCTCTGGCCTTAAATTTCCAAATCTGGAAGAGTTCACATCCATTTAGTCATTTACCTGCTGCAGCTCAAGGAGCTTTGTCTCGATCTCTTTCACCGTGCCATGCCGCTCCTGGATCTCTTGGGGTGTGTCGCGCACTTGCGATCGCGGGAAACAAAGGTTAGACCACGCATTGCTTTTGGTAATAGAACTAAACAAGGCAAAGTGTTATCACCCTTCCACACAATTGTTCCTGAATAGCTCTGTGAATAATTTGCTCAGTGTCGCCTGTTTCTATCAGCTTGTCCATACTCTGAAAAAAATTGACACAATGTTAGGAATATAAAGTATGCATACTTGCTTTGCGATTGTGGCTTGAGGTAAATGAGAGTTGATCAGTTGATGGATCTTTATACCTCTTCATCAGCACGCTCGCCCGTTACTGTTCATTGGAAATTTGCAGAGTGAAAGATAAAATAAGTTAGCTCAACTGAAATGCAAACGGACTGGAGTTATGGTGAGAGTTAAGGGCAACAGACCGGTGAAAACACGCGCTCTGTAACTTCCCTGTACTCCATCTGGATTTCCTTCTCTTAATGTCTGAAAATATATTTTCATAACATGCTCATTTACAAGTAGCATGCACATTTTGAAGCGACTTTCAAGCTTGATCAGACGAAATGTTAGACAACCCACAAGTACTAAAGGCGACTTGTGTTTAGTTTTTTACTTTTCGATACAACATGGGATATTTTGTAGCAGAAGTTACCTTCTATAAGCAAGAGAAAAACAATGTTTAGCAGGTTGACTATGTGCAAGAGTTGATGAAATGTGTACCTGAAACTCTGATATGCGTTCTCTCAAACTCGTAGTCAATGCATTGCACATACGATTATTATAAAGTGGAATCAATCATGCAACAACTAGAATAGAAGTGACAAGAAAAACAAGCAAGCGGATGACAGTGGTTGAGGTTCGAGATCGGCCCACACCTGATCCGTTGCCAATGCTTGGCTTTCTCTATTTGCAAGATTCTTGTAAAAGGAAATTGGAGGAGCGTGTGCTTTTTTTTGAACATATTGAGGAGCATGTGCTTAATTATAGTGGAGAAATGCATACATCAAGTCTACAAGAATAGCGCAATACTAATGGATTACTATGCGTACTTCTCATGTATTACTTGGTAAAAGTACCAGGCATAGCTTAATTAAATTAACTCACCTATTTGTTTAAGGGATTTTTATTTCGGTGCCCCTGGTTCCTTGGCTCTACTCGTCCATCCCCACGCTCTTAACTTTTGCTCAGTTTTCCCCACTCCCTTGCCCGAAACCCTCAGAAGAGGTCACAACAGACGTCGCCGTTGGGTCAGTGCTTTGACCATTAACTCTGACTAGTGGGGCTGCATTGGGGGTGTAGCTGTTCGATCGTTGGGCCGTGGTTTCGTTGGGCCGTCCCTTGCATTAAATGCCTGCGCGCCGCCACGATAGAAGCCTGATATGCATGCCTGCATGCATCGATGCATCGACCGAGCCTGCATGCGCTGATGCGTGCCGCCATGATGCACTGACCGAGCCGCTTTCGTGCACGGCAGCCTCCATGGATGAAGCGACGGTCGCTGCCGCTGGTTCCTCTCTTCTCGCACACTCGTCTCCTCGATTTAGAGCATTGTTTTTTATGATCAGTTGCAGCCTTTTCGATCCACTTGCACCTGCACCCGTTTTGCTACAACAAATAAATTGAACAAATATGTTGTGCCTGCATGCACTAGCTAGGTGGCTACATATTTGTGGCTTGTGTAAGAAAAGAAGGGTTCGTTGTGGCTGCATGCACTAGGTGGTTACTAACAAAGCAAGCTCTCTAAGAAAACAATCAACATACATGCATGTAGATAGGGCCAACAAGCCCATAACACGATCACATAGTTGAAACTAGGAGGAACTTCATAATAGAATAGATAGAAAACTCAATAATCGAACTTGATAAAAGGGCCAACAAGCCCATATCATCTCTCACATAGTTCAATGGGATTACAACTTAACATAACATGGACTCAAAAAATAGATAGAGGGTTTAGAACCCTAGACGCCGCCTTCTCCACATCGCTCCTCCTCCGGGCGTCCTTCACTGCTCCTCCGGGGCATTATCGATGGGGTACGGAAGAGTGTGCATGCGGGACACAATGGGGAAGATGTTGGTGTACTCCGTGAACATGTTGTGGGTGGTGAAAGCGATGAACTCGCAGCCACACCAAAACACCCGGCCGAGGAGGTAGAAGGCGTCGAATGTGTTGGTGAAGTGGGTAAGGAGAGCAACCACCACCCCACTTTGGATGACCTGCTCGACACGGAACATCCTTGGAGATCCCCGTGGGAGGTGCTGGTAGCCAGACGTGAGGAAGAACTCGGTGAAGTTCCTTGCGGTCCTCGACCTTGATATTTCCCACACACGTAGTGTGTGGTCAACATACACCCCCGGAGGGTAGAGCCTCTTCGGCACGGTGGGTGGGAAGTGGTAGGTTGGTCCTGCGTACTGCATGGCTGAGGTTTGATGTCTACTACGCAACCTTCTTGTTGTAGACGTTGTTGGGCCTCCAAGTGCAGGGGTTTGTAGGACAGTAGCAAATTTCCCTCAAGTGGATTACCTAAGGTTTATCAATCCGTGGGAGGCGTAGGATGAAGATGGTCTCTCTCAAATAACCCTGCAACCAAATAACAAAGAGTCTCTTGTGTCGCCAACACACCCAATACAATGGTAAATTGTATAGGTGCACTAGTTCGGCGAAGAGATGGTGATACAAGTGCAATATGGATGGTAGATATAGGTTTTTGTAATCTGAAAATATAAAAACAGTAAGGTAGCAAATGATAAAAGTGAGCACAAACGGTATTGCAATGCGTTGAAACAAGGCCTAGGCTTCATACTTTCACTAGTGCAAGTCCTCTCAACAATAATAACATAATTGGATCATATAACTATCCCTCAACATGCAACAAAGAGTCACTCCAAAGTCACTAATAGCGGAGAACAAACGAAGAGATTATGCTAGGGTACGAAACCACCTCAAAGTTATACTTTCTGATCGATCTATTCAAGAGTCCGTAGTAAAATAACATGCAGCTATTCTTTCCATTCGATCTATCATAGAGTTCGTACTAGAATAACACCTTAAGAAACAAATCAACCAAAACCCTAATGTCACCTAAATACTCCAATGTCACCTCAAGTATCTGTGGGTATGATTATACGATATGCATCACACAATCTCAGATTCATCTATTCAACCAACACAAAGAACTTCAAAGAGTGCCCCAAAGTTTCTACCGGAGAGTCAAGACGAAAACATGTGCCAACCCCTATGCATAAGTTCATGAGGTCACGGAACTCGCAAGTTGATCACCAAAACATACATCAAGTGGATCACGTGATATCCCATTGTCACCATAGATAAGCACATGCAAGACATACATCAAGTGTTCTCAAATCCTTAAAGACTCAATCTGATAAGATAACTTCAGAGGGAAAACTCAATTCATCACAAGAGAGTAGAGGGGGAGAAACATCATAAGATCCAACTATAATAGCAAAGCTCGCGATACATCAAGATTGTACCACCTCAAGAACATGAGAGAGAGAGAGAGAGATCAAACACATAGCTACTAGTACATACCCTCAGCCCCGAGGGTGAATGCTACCTCTTGAGCACTGTGTTGGTTTTCCATTGAAGAGGAAAGGTTGATGCAGCAAAGTAGTGTAAGCATTTCCCTCAGTTTTTGAGAACCAAGGTATCAATCCAGTAGGAGATCACGCTCAAGTCCCACGCATCTACACAAACAAATAAGAACCTCGCAACCAATGCGATAAAAGGGGTTGTCAAGCCCTTCTCGGTCACTTACGAGAGTGAGATCTGATAGATATGATAAGATAGTATTTTTGGCATTTTTATGATAAAGAGAATTAAAGATGCAAAGTAAAATAAATGACAAAGGAAATAACTAAGTGTTCTTAGATTAATATGATGGAAGATAGACCCGGGGGCCATAGGTTTCACTAGTAGCTTCTCTCAAGAGCATAAGTATTACGGTGGGTAAATGAATTACTGTCGAGCAATTGATAGAATTGAGCATAGTTATGAGAATATCTAAGTATGATCATGTATATAGGCATCACGTCTGAGACAAGTAGACCGAAACGATTCTGCATCTACTACTATTACAACACACATCAACCGCCATCCAGCATGCATCTAGAGTATTAAGTTCATAAGAACAGAGTAATGCTTTAAGGAAAATGACATGATGTAGAGGGATAAACTCATGCAATATGATACAAACCCCATCTTTTTATCCTCGATGGCAACAATACAATACGTATCGGTTCCCTTTCTGTCACTAGGATCAAACACCGCCAGATTGAACCCAAAGCTAAGCACTTCTCCCATTGCAAGAAAGATCAATCTAGTAGGCCAAACCAAACTGATAATTCAAAGAGACTTGCAAAGATAAAGCAACCATACATAAAATAATTCAGACGAGAATCAAATATTGTTCATAGATAATCTGGATCATAAATCCACAATTCATCGGATCTCGACAAACACACCGCAAAAGAAGATTACATCGAATAGATCTCCAAGAAAACCAAGGAGAACTTTGTATTGAGATCCAAAAAGAGAGAAGAAGCCATCTAGCTAATAACTATGGACCCGTAGCACTACAAGAAATATGTCAACTTGTGACCTTGACTATTGGTCATTGAAAGGTCATTGTTTTTCATTTGCGACCTTTTTGACCAAAAACAGAAGGTCAAAAGCTGGCGGTCGTAAACTGAAATTAACGACCTTCTCTGTGAGAAGGTCGTGGATGTTTACGACCAAAATATGCCTACTGTTTTGTTTTGGTCACTAGCAGCCTCCCGAGGCCACGTAGGCATCCGACGTGGCAATCTGATGTGGCACAAGATTCAGCCCGGTCCGATTAGGTGTTTTACATGGGCCGAGCCCAATAATTCAACCTATTTGTGTTTTTTCTGTCAATTTTTGGTCAGGTTCATGGGCCAAGCCCTACAATTTGGCCTTTTTATTTTCTGGGCTTAGGAGGCCATTTTGCATTCCGTTTCATTCAGCCTTTTGTTTTTGTTTTTCTTAAATGCACAATATTCCAGGCTACTATTGTTTGGGCCATAGACTTTTTAGAGCCCAAATATTATTCGATCCAATAGACGAACATTCAGCCTTCTTCATTCACAGATTTCAATTTTACACATTTCAACAACAAGCAATTAATAATTCTCACAATTAAATGATCAAATCTAAAAATCACTCTATGAAACTCAGAACAGCACATCTGCACGATCCATCAAGTGTACATACAATTAGAAACAAATACAGAGGCACCAAAACTATTGTGCACATCTCCAGGCTTCTTCTGATCTTCGGTCACAACAGCAGCCACCTCGGTCGCTTGCCTCGCGCTGGCGGAACTTGTTGGTCGTGTTAGTCAAGCAGCATCCTCTTGTACTCGAAGGCCAATAAAATAAAATGGATAAGTTAGATTGATTACTGTAGGTGTAGCACATTTTCTGGAAGAGGCATAAACATGAATGGAGCATTATACTTGGAAGGAAAAAACAACATCCTGTCACCAAGCAAACACTACTTGACAGGAAACTGTGCATTTCGTCCTTGTATCCATTAGTAGCAGGATAGCAGCAATGATTCACATGGCACGAATAATTCATTATGAGGAAACATGTTGCTAGGTATGAAACAAACTATTTACAGAGGTAAAATAGACACATGTACAATACATAGCTTGCTGTAAGAAAGAAACACTAGTGCTCATATACCAAAATCAACGGCTATACTTATGGACGATAGTAACAAGGTTAAACATCGAATAAAGCACTTGCTAAGATATTGAATACAAGGGAAACAATCAAACTAAAGAAATGAAAGGCACGCACTGTGAAAATTTTGACAGCATGAATATTTTTTATATTACCATAACAAACAGAAATGTAATCTGATTGCACAAGACACACGGCATTATCACACACCCGGACGAGCGAAGCATTAACTTGTGAGGATCAGACAAACAAAGCATTCACGCTGATGA
This sequence comes from Triticum monococcum, assembly GCA_034509565.1. NCBI lineage: Eukaryota > Viridiplantae > Streptophyta > Magnoliopsida > Poales > Poaceae > Triticum > Triticum monococcum. The sequence continues at coordinate 67,018,870 of CM067843.1, read as the reverse complement.
TTAACTTATAATCCCAGCCACCCTCAATCCTCAATACAACACTAAGTTTTACTACTCCTGCCAACCTAATACACTACAGTCTAGACTCTAGAGGCACCTCAATTCGACCACCGACCTCGGAGCATAACAGAATCATGACGTCCATTTGCATCCAGGGCTGAATTTAATCACGAAACAATAGTGATTGAGTAAATCATAAAGCAGAATAAAAAATCATAATTAATTCCGTCAGTGATCATGTCGCGACACCACGCTGGCCACCTTAGTACAAAAGTTTAGGCTTTGCACAAGTCTACACAACTACTGATCTTTTCTACAAAGGAAGCTGTGCACAGCACCAGTTCTCTGTGGTTAGCTCAAGACATTCCTCTAGCAGCTTATGCATGTAATGCTCAAGTTACTGGTTATCTGATGTGAGCCATCTAAATGTTTGAAACAAGTTTAGCTTGCTGAGCTCAAAAGTATGGAACTGAAATGCAGAGACATATGCAATATTGTTTTTTCCTTTCTCTTTTGTGAGGACATATGCTGTCAAAATATACAGTATACGAGGAACTCGACCAAATTCAGGAAAATGATTTGTTCCAGATGATTTATATATCGCAAATAAGACATGAAGGCATGTGTGTTTGCCCTGGTAAGAGCAGCCCGCGTTCCTCAACATAAAAATAGGACTCCACACATGCACATGAAGGCCTGCAGTACAAGGGGGTTCGGAGGAGGTGGGAATCATACCTAGTAGTAGCGTGGCCGGACTCTACCCAGCAGCAGCAGTAGGCCTGGCCTGGCCTTGAGGTCCGGCGCGTACACATGAGGGGCGACGGTATGAGTACCCCTCCTGATTCCTCAGCCGCCTTGTTAGGGCTTCGGGGTGGTAGGCCAGGCCATCCCTTGTCACTGGGCGTCGTCGTCCACAGCCAGCTCTAGCCACTCCATGGCGCCGGGGCAGCGGATGAAGCGGCCATCGCGTCCATGGTGCACTGCATCAAATGAACGATGACCGACTCCTAGAACAATCAGAGAATGAATGGATGAATGTGAAAGGCATAGCAGCAGCATTAGTACAACAAGCTGCATTATCCTACTATTACTAGTACAACAAGATGCAGGTTGGCATAGTTAATGAAGAAATATTGTTCATTATCCTGCTACATCTAATTCAACAATGTATGTAGTAACACCAGACACATTACACCTAAAGAATTATTACTCATTCAAGAGACTAAAGCTAAACTACGATGACTGAACCAGATTTGGGTTTTCAAGTTCTGAAGTTTCGTACGACATATATAGATTAAATTGAAGAACTGGATTCAACCAAATCATGGACAGTTCAAAACCAATAATTTTCAAATCAACTAATTAGCTTCAGACCACTGTATATCATTCAACTACTTCTACTTATATCAAACACAACAGTTCAGACAAACTCCCAAGTCTTAACTGAACGAGAGTAGCAGAAGTTTAAGTAAACTGTTTTTGGGATTAATTAACAGTTTCATTACACAAGCTGAATAGCACTCCATTAAAACAAAACCGAAGATGCATCGACCAGTAGGAAGCTGGGGACATAGAGATGAGTAGGCCTGTCACCTAGGACGACGACGATGTAAAGAGTCCCCGTGCCGCCCGTTAGTTCCTACTGATGTATGGGAATTTGAATTTTAGAGTTCATCAGATTTTACTACTGAAGGATAGTGTGTAAATTCCATTAGTAGTTTACCGCTTAACGTTGTTTCTCACCAGTTCAGAAACTCCATAAATGGGATCTAATATTCAGTTAACAGGCATATGATGTATGGAATTGGAAACAGGTATGTTCAGTATGCACACCATCAAATGCGGCTGATTGCAGAACAGACATACACAGGCAAAATCCCTTACACATTAACAAGGACAAAATCCACCCAGGCAATCTGTCACATACCTATCACAAATTCAGGTAACATAGGACTACAGGATTGGTATATAAGATCAGACCAAATCCCTTCACCCTTTGCACCTAGCCCGAAACTGTCAGGGGATTAAATTGAGCAAGAATAAGAAAGGAGACAACGTACCCATCTTGGTCTGCAGCAAGCTCCTCCACCCGGTGATCCGGTGCTGGCCTGGGACACGCTGTCTGGTCAAGCACCAAGAGAACAGAACGAACCCATCATAATCAAATTCACGCAAATTCGGGAAGAATCAAGAAGCGGGCTCACCTCAGGCATGCCCTCCCTGGACGGGATGCACTCCATGACCCAGTGAGTCATCGTGCTGACGGTGTCGAAGTCGTCGACGCTGGCGCCTTTGTTCCAGGGGAGGTACTTCCCGTTGGCGCGGAGGAAGTGGCCGCTGGCGTGGCGGAGTAGGATGTAGTCCCCGGGCACGAGCCTGACGGGCTGCCACCTAACATCCTCCTCCTCTCGTTTCTCGTAGTCGCGCTGCTCGACGTGGCACCCGCGGTGGCCTAGCGGCACCGGTGCGTCCATGGCCGTCAGGTAGCCACCATAGGCGGCACTGTGGAGGGCGAAACGGCGGCCGAGGGTGCAGCGTGGGACGCGGGAGAGGGGAGGAGGAGACGCGGTGATCTCGTCTACGGTGAGGGTCGTCAATGGTGGGGGTGGGTGCGGCGGCAGATTGAGATCTGAGGGAGGGAGAGGGCGGGTTGTGTTAGGATCTGGATCGGGGAGGAGGCGGCGGCGCGTTGGATCAAGGAGGAGGCGTTTCGCGTGCTGTGGGACAGAAGTGAATGGGTGAGGAGAGGCCATCGGCGGCGAGCTGTGGGAGGGATGAGGCGGGGAGAGGAGTGGATCGGGAGGGGGGCGGCGGCGGCGAGGAGATGGGAGGGAGAAGGGTGTGACAGGGGGATGGATCTGAGCTAGGGTTTGGGCTGCGGGTGGGGGGTATCTTTTCTTTTTTTCTTTTTGTCTGTAGAAAGATGGATGGATGGATGGATGTGGGATGGAGAGATGGATGGATGGATGGATGGATGGATGGACGCCATGTCATCAATCCATGAGAAGAGTTCTGATTGGTTCAGAAAATCAGTGACTTAAAATAGTTTTCAAGTATTGAAAACAGAGGGATTTTGTGAAGTAGCTATCAAAAAAAATTGCAAAAGAGCACCACACAAATTTTCACTAGAGTTAGACCACATTTTATGGATAAGGACCAATTTGTATGCATTTCTAATCTTTCTAGCTATTTTTAATCATTTTTCGAGTGGCAAAAATGATTTTTTTGTGAAGAACCTACCAAATATTTGTTGCAAAATTGGACCAAATCAATTTTATAAAATAATAGTCCATATTTAATATACAATTGACCAAATGGTTGGGTGTCAAAAGCTCTGATCCACCTCTCGTGAAAAAGACAAATTTCTGCCGGTTCAGCTGAAAGCGGGTCAAATTTGAACTGCAGCTGCCTCATAGTTTGCTCTTTATTTTTTCCAAAAATCATTTCTAGGTACATAAGTATCTATTTAATCAGAGAAACATCAAAAGTTTTCCAAGATTCAACCACTAGTTAGGAACAGTCAAGCCCACCGTTTTGACCGCATTTTGAAACGGGCATAAAAAATAAAAAAAATCAAAAAATTGGAAAACCTTTGCATTGTGTCATCATATGTGACCAAGTATCCAGGAAAAATAATAAACTTGTAATATGGCAATTATTTTAAAAAAGTGTTCTCAGAAATGAGCTATCATGCGTGAAGATTCATGACTTTTAAGCCAAATGATCAATCTTATGGCCACATTCATGGCATAGTTTGTTCAAATGGTCTCATATTGTGCACAAGGGTGCATCTTGGAATTCCAAGCAATGTTGCCTAAGGGGGTTTTCATTTTCTTTGCACGGAAAATTCATTTTCCATTTTCCGAGTGCCTGAAATGAGTTTTTTTGTGAAGGACCTACCAAATAATTCTTGCAAAATTGGACCAAATCATTTTTCTATAATACTAGGACATATTTAATGCACAATTGACCAAATGGTTGGGTGTAAAAAGTTTTGATCCACCTCTGGTGAAAAAGACAAATTTCAGCCGATTCAGGTGGAAGCGGGTCAAATTTGAACTTCAGCTGCCTCATAGTTTGCTCTTTATTTTTTCCAAAAATAATTTATAATTACATAAATATCTATTTAATTAGAGAAACATCAAAAGTTTTCCAAGATTCAAACACTAGCTAGGAACGGTCAAGCCTGCCGTTTTGACCGCATTTTGAAACGGGCATAAAAAATAAAAAAAATCAAAAAATTGGGAAACCTTCGCATTGTGTCATCATATGTGGCCAAGTTCGTAGGAAAAATAACAAACTTGTAATACGACAATTATTATAAAAAAATGTTCTCAGAAACGAGCTATCACGTGTGGAGATCAATGGCTTTCAAGCCAAATGATCAATCTTATGGCCACATTCATGGCATAGTTTCTTCAAATGATCTCATATTGTGCACAAGGGTGCATGTTGGAATGGCAAACAATGTTGCCTAAGGAAGTTTTCATTTTCTTTGGACGAAAAAACCATTTTCCATTTTTTTGAGTGCCCAAAAGGAGGTTGTTTTGTGAAGGACCTTCCAAATAATTGTTGAAAAATTGGAGCAAATCATTTTTATAAAATACTAGGCCATATTTAATGCACAATTGACAAAATGGTCGGGTGTAAAATTTTTTGATCCACCTCTCGGGAAAAAGACAAATTTCCGCCGATTCAGTTGGAAGCGGGTCAAATTTGAACTGCAGCTGCCTCATAGTTTGTTATTTATTTTTTCCAAAAATCATTTCTAGTTACATAAGGACCTATTTAATCATAAATACATGGTTTGGTGGCGATACGTCGATGTTTGGGCGGTGGCCGTGGGCCCCAACTCTAGAGCGCATAAACTCACATGCCCGCCGCGTCGTCACCGCGTGACCGTGGTGTTGCCGTGTGTTCTGGGCGGCCTAGGCATGTCTAGTGGGTTGGGCACTCCCCAGGTTGGTGCTAGGAAGAAAATTACAACATAAGATTCTCACGAGGAGACCGATCGATGCTCAAACATGAATTAGCAGCCAAGTGTTTGATTAGCGGTACGGGAAATGTACATGGCTAATCGGCGTGAGTTTTGGCTGAGGATGATCAGTTACTAAGAAGACCGTCTTCACAAATTTTCAGCTTAAAAGGAGGAGCCTAGGTGGTACTTGCTTTGCAAACTACCACACTGGACATAACTATGAATGTTTCGGAGGTAAAGAATTATATATAGGATGTGCAGTTTCGGCCATCGGGACAAGTTTCGGGGTACCCGGTATTGTACCGGGACCACCGGAAGGGTCCCGGGGGTCCACCGGGTGGGGCCACCTATCCCGGATGGCCCCTTGGGCTGAAATAGGAGGGAACCCAGCCCATAGTGGGTTGGGGCACCAGCCCCCCAAGGCCCATGCGCCTAGGGTTGGGGGGGAACCCTAAGGGGGCGCCCCCTTGCTTGGGGGGCAAGCCCCCCACCCCTGGCCGCCGCCCCCCCTGGTAGATCCCATCTACCAGGGCCGGCGCCCCCCCTGGCACCCCTATATATAGTGGGGGAGAGGAGGGACTTGATCCCCACGCCTTTGGTGCTTCCCTCTCTCCCCGTTACTTCTTCCTCTCTCGTAGTACACGGCGAAGCCCTGCTGTCGTGACGCCCTGCATCCACCACCACGCCGTCGTGCTGCTGGATCTTCGTCAACCTCTCCTTTCCCCTTGCTGGATCAAGAAGGAGGAGACGTCTCCCGTCCCGTACGTGTGTTGAACGCGGAGGATGGTATTTGGACATGCCAAAGTGGTACTTCCTTCACAAACTGTTGTTCTGAACAGAATAGGAAAATGAATATTTTTGAATTATTTTTGAACTAGGCAAGGAAGGATTTTACATATTTGATGAAGATCTGACCCAAAGAATTTATGAGATTTTTTTGGGAATTTTGGGAATGACAGAAATATAGGTTGCTTCACAACCTAGGGCAAAAACTGCCACATGGACATGACACATAGGCAAAATTGATGAGATGGCGCCTAGTCATCGCAACCCACCACAATTTACAAGGCTATGACCATCTATATTGGTCGTTAACAACTAGAAATAAGGCAGCGGACTAGCGCTGTTTGCTTTATGACCATTTCATGTAAGGAAATTACGACCTTCCTGACCAAAATGGTCTTAATGGTTTAGGGTTTGGAGCCCCCCGAACAGCTTTTGACCAATTGGTCTGAAATGGTCATAGATCTATGACCATTTCTTCCAGGGTCACTTACAGAAGGTCACTAGTTGACATATTTGTTGTAGTGTAGGTCTGAAGTAAACTACTCACACATCACCGGAGAGGCCATGGAGCTGATGTAGAGGCCCTCCGTGATCAATGCCCCCTCTGGCGGAGCTCCGGAAAAGGCCCCGAGATGGGATCTCTCGAGTACAGAAGGTTGCAGCGGTGGAATTAGGTTTTCGTGGTGCTCCTGGATGTTTTGGGGGTACGTGGATATATATAGGAGGAAGAAGTACGTCGGTGGAGCAACGGAGGGCCCATGAGGGTGGAGGGCGTGCCCAGGGGCGTAGGCGCCCCCCTGCCTTGTGCCTTCCTCCCTTGTTTCTTGACGGCCACTCCAAGTCTCCTGGATCACATTTGTTGAGAAAATCACATTCCTGAAGGTTTCATTCCATTTGGACTCCGTTTGATATTCCTTTTCTTCGAAGCCCTAAAATAGGCAAAAAACAGCAATTTGGGCTGGGCCTCCGGTTAGTAGGTTAGTCCCAAAAATGATATAAAATTGTAAAATAAAGCCCATTAATTTCCAAAATAGATAATATAGAGCAATCAAAAATTATAGATACGTTGGACACGTATCAAGCATCCCAAGCTTAATTCTTGCTCGTCCTCGAGTAGGTAAATGATAAAAGTAGAATTTTTGATGTGAAAGCTTTCTAACATATTTCTCAATGTAATTTTTCTTTATTGTGGCATGAATGTTCAGATCCGAAAGATTCAAGATAAAGGTTTAATATTGACATAAAAATAATATATCCATGGCTCACGCTCATATATTGCGTGAAGATTGAAAAAGTTTGAGAACATCAAAAGTATGAAACAATTTCTTGGCTTGTCATCGGGGTTGTGCATGATTCAAATATTTTGTGTGGTGAAGATAGAGCATAGACAGACTATATGATTTTGCAGGGATAACTTTCTTTGGCCATGTTATTTTGAGAAGACATGATTGCTTAGTTAGTATACTTGAAGTATTAGCACTATGGTGGAATAGAATGGTGGTTGTGGAGAAGACAAAAAGGGAGAAGATAGTCTCACATCAACTAGGCGTATCAACGCGCTATGGAGATGCCCATCAATAGATATCAATCTGAGTGAGTTGGGATTGCCATGCAACGGATCTTACTCAATCCATAGGTAGGTATGGTGGACTCTCATGGCAATACTGGTTTAAGGGATGTTTGGAAGCACAAGTAGTATCTCTACTTGGTGCAAAGAATTTGGCTAGCATGAGGGGGAAAGGCAAGCTCAGCATGTTCAATGATCCATGACAATATACTTTATTTCAGATATAAGAAAACATAACCCATTACGTTGTCTTCCTTGTCCAACATCAACCTTTTAACATGTCATATTTTAATGAGTGCTCACAATTACAAAAGATGTCCAAGATAGTATATTTATATGTGAACTCTCTCTTCCCTCAATATTCTTTCATGAATTGTTCAAGTGACCAATACAATTTTTGCTAACCTTCAATAAATTTACCACCTCTACTTCTTATATGTGAACTCATTACTCCCCATGGGATAAGCATATGAAACATATATAATTTCAGATTTATTATATCCAATTCATTCAACCATTTACTCATAGGATATATGTGAAGCACGTGAATGAATAACAAACTACTCCGAAAGGTATAAGTGAAGATCACTGAGTAGTTAAATAATTATATAGCTATGTGAAGACTATCCCATTTAATAATTTCAGATCTTGATACTTTATTCAAACAGCAAGCAAAACAAAATAAAATGACATCTAAGAATAGCAAACATCATGTGAATAAGCAAAAACTTAGGATCAACCGATACTAACCGATAGTTGTTGAAGAAGAAAGGTGGGATGCCAACCGGGGCATCCCCAAGCTTAGACGCTTGAGACTTCTTTAAATATTATCTTGGGATGCCTTGGGAATCCCCAAGATTTAGCTTTTGTGTCTCCTTAATTCCTCTCATATCACGGTCTCCCTAAATCTCAAAAGCTTCATCCACACAAAACTCAACAAGGACTCTTTAGTATAAACTAATGCAAAAACCTTATCATACTCTTCTGTAGAAAATCACTAAAATTATTAATCAAAATTTCATAATAAATTCCTCCACATATTTAATAGTCCTATCCTCAAATAGAATCATTAAACAAGCAAACATATGCAAACAATGCAAACATAACAGCAATCTGCCTAAACAGGACAGTCTACGAATAATGCAGCAAGATCCATACTTCCCTAGCTCCAAACATTATGAAAGAAAATTCCCACTGTATTAAATTTATCAGAGCTTATTATTCAAAAGTTTTCAACATTTTATCACATTCTGACTTTTGTAGGTAATTTTTGCAATAGTGGTAAACTTTCTGTTTTCAAATAACAACATGTAGTCTTCTAAAATAGGCATAGTAAAGGCCATCAATGCCACTTTTATTGAAATAAAGATGAATAAACATTTTCCTAAATAACATCAAGCAAATCCTAACAAAATAAATTGACGCTCCAAGCAAAACCATATCATGTGGTGAATCAAAATATAGCTCCAAGTAAAGTTACCGATGAACAAAGACGAAAGAGGGGATGCCTTCCGGGGCATCCCCAAGCTTAGGCTCTTGGTTGTCCTTGAATATTACCTTGGGGTTCCTTGGGCATACCAATCTTAGGCTCTTGCCACTCCTTATTCCATAGTCTATCGAATCTTTACCCAAAACTTGAAAACTTCACAACACAAAACTTAACAGAAAACTCGTGAGCTCCGTTAGTAAAAGAAAACAAACCACCACTTCAAGGTACTCTAATGAACTCATTATTTATTTATATTGGTGTTAAACCTAATGTATTCCAACTTTTATATGGTTCATAAACTCTATTACTAGCCATAGATTCATCAAAATAAGCAAACAACACACGAAAAACAGAATCTGTCAAAAACAGAACAGTCTATAGTAATCTGTAGGTTTCGAATACGTCTAGAACCCCAAAATTTTTAAAATAAGACGTGAGGAATTTATCTATTAATGATCTTCAAAAATAATTAACTAAATAGCACTCTCCATTAAAAAATGGCAGCAAACCTCGTCAGCGCTAAAGTTTCTACTTTTACAGCAAGATCGCAAAGACTTTCCCCAAGTCTTCCCAAAGGTTCTACTTGGCACAAACACTAATTAAAGGCATAAAACCACATCTAAACAGAGTCTAGATGAATTATTTACTACTAAACAGGAGCAAAAATCAAAGAACCAAAATAAAATTGGGTTGCCTCCCAACAAGAGCTATCGTTTAACGCCCCTAGCTAGGCATGATGATTTCAATGATGCTCACATAAATGATAAGAATTGAAACATAAAGAGATCATCATGAAGAATATGACTAGCACAATTAAGTCTAACCCACTTCCTATGCATAGGTATTTTTTGAGCAAACAACTTGTGGGAACAAGAATCAACTTGCATTGGAAGGTAAAACAAGCAAATCTTCAAGATTTTCAACACATAGAGAGGAAACTTGATATTACTGCAATTCCTACAAGCATACTTTCCTCCCTCATAATAATTTTCAGTAGCATCATGAATGAATTCAACAATATAACTATCAAATAAAGCATTATTTTCGTGATCTACAAGCATAGAAAATTTACTATTCTCCACATAAACAAAATTCTTCTCATTCAGAATAGTGGGAGTATCATAAGAAACTGGAATACTATAAATTATTTCCACATTAAAAGAGTAATGTTCAGAAAAAGGGTAATCATAATCATGACAAGTTTTATAAATATAGTCATCACTACTTTTTATAGCATAAGTTTCATCACAATAATCATCATAAGTAGCAAATTTGTTCTCATCATAATCGATTGAAACCTCTTCCAAGATAGTGGAATCATTACTAAATAAAGTCATGACCTCTGCAAATCCACTTTTATAATTGTCACAATAAGATTCAACACCCTCCAAAATAGTGGGATAATTACTTCCTAAAGTTGACACTCTTCCAAACCCACTTTCATCAATATAACCATCATAAATAGGAGGCATGCTATCATCATAATAGATTTGCATATCAAAACTTTGGTGGTTAAATATATCATGTTCATGAAACGTAGCATCCCCAAGCTTGGGACAAACATTAATTGCAGAAAATACATTCTCAAACATGTCATTCTCATCAAACATAGCATCCCCAAGCTTGGGCCTTTTCATATCATACGCATAATCATTCTCATCATTGATAGTATGGATAGCACCAATAGTATAACGATTATCATAATCACAATGAGTAATAGGAGAAACATCATTTGGGAGGGATATATTTTTACCTTTGCTTCTCCATATTTTGTTTTTCTTCTTCACATCATGTGTGGGTTTAACCCTCTCTTTTGAGGTCCTTATTGATGAGATTGGTTGAATAGAAAGCTCCTCCTCATTAACTGATTCATCATAAGAAATACTAGGAGGATATTGGGAAGTCTCTTCCCTTTCATTACTATTCTTTTCATATTTTATTTTTTTTTATTTTTTTATGTAATTGGCAATATAAGGATTTTCAATCCAATTCACCGCACAATACATAAAAATTCCTTCTAGATCAAAATCAAGAAATCTATCAAGATTAAATTTTGGAATACCCTCAGTTATACGTTTCATTTCTTCATACCCCAAAAGAAGACTAAGCTCTTTATGATGATGAAGGGTAATCAAGTTATCAGAATTTTTGGACACAATTTGATCATGAAACAAATAGCATTGGAGCTTTAAATGAGCATGTTCATTGCAAAGTTCACAGGGATGGCGATAAATATTGAATCTTTCAGCACAATCATCTATCCTTTCTTGCAACCATTTAGTTTCCATTTACTTATGCCTCTTGCAAAATCTATCTTCCCTATTTAGTGTGTGCTTGCAAGCTCTATGTATTCCACAAAAGTTGACATGTTTATAAGAGACATTTTCATCATGACTAGTGCAATCATCATTAGTACTATGGATATTCAAAGAGTTCATACTAATAACATTGCAATCATGCTCATCATTAAAAGATTTAGTGCCAAACATTCTAATGCATTCTTCTTCTAGCACTTGAGCACAATTATTGGAATCCTTATTTCACGAAAGATATTAAAAAGATGAAGCATATGAGGTACCCTCAATTCCATTTTTTTGTAATTTTCTTTTATAGACTAAACTAGTATAAAACAAGAAACTAAAAGATTTGATTGCAAGATCTAAAGATATACCTTCAAGCGCTAACCTCCCCGGCAATGGCGCCAGAAAAGAGCTTGATTTCTACTACACAACCTTCTTCTTGTAGACATTGTTGGGCCTCCAAGTGCAGAGGTTTGTAGGACAGTAGCAAATTTCCCTCAAGTGGATGACCTAAGGTTTATCAATCCATGGAAGGCGTAGGATGAAGATGGTCTCTCTCAAACAACCCTGCAACCAAATAACAAAGAGTCTCTTGTGTCCCCAACACACCCAATACAATGGTAAATTGTATAGGTGCACTAGTTCGGTGAAGAGATGCTGATACAAGTGCAATATGGATGGTAGATATAGGTTTTTGTAATATGAAAATATAAAAACAGCAAGGTAGCAAATGATAAAAGTGATCACAAATAGTATGGCAATGCGTTGAAACAAGGCCTAGGGTTCATACTTTCACTAGTGCAAGTCCTCTCAACAATAATAACATGATTGGATCATATAACTATCCCTCAACATGCAACAAAGAGTCACTCCAAAGTCATTAATAGCGGAGAATAAATTAAGAGATTATGGTAGGGTACGAAACCACCTCAAAGTTATCCTTTCTGATCGATCTATTCAAGAGTCCGTAGTAAAATAACATGAAGCTATTCTTTCCGTTCGATCTATCATAGAGTTCGTACTAGAATAACACCTTAATATACACAAATAAACCAAAACCCTAATGTCACCTAGATACTCCAATGTCACCTCAAGTATCCATGGGTATGATTATACGATATGCATCACACAATCTCAGATTCATCTATTCAACCAAAACAACGAACTTCAAAGAGTGCCCCAAAGTTTCTACTTGAGAGTCAAGACAAAAACTGTGCCAACCCCTATGCATAAGTTCACGAGGTCACGTGAAAGGATCGATATGGTTGACTAGAGGGGGGGGGGTGAATAGGCAACTAACAATTCTTAGCTTTTCTTTAACAATTTAAACTTTGCATCAAAGTAGATTGTCTAGATATGCAACTAGGTGAGCAACCTATATGATGCAACAAGGATAGGAACACAAGCAAGAAAGATATATGAAACAAATAAGCTTGCACAAGTAAAGGCACGAGATAACCAAGAGTGGAGACGGTGGAGACGAGGATGTGTTGCCGAAGTTCCTTCCCTTTGAGAGGAAGTGCGTCTCCGTTGGAGCGGTGTGGAGGCACAACGCTCCCCAAGAAGCCACTAGGGCCACCATATTCTCCTCACGCCCTCACACAATGCAAGATGACGTGATTCCACTATTGGTGCCCTTGGAGGCGGCGACCGAACCTTTACAAACTAGGTTGGGGCAATCTCCACAACTTAATTGGAGGCTCCCAACGACACCACGAAGCTTCACCACAATGGACTATGGCTTCGCGGTGACCTCAACTGTCTAGGATGCTCAAACACCCAAGAGTAACAAGATCCGCAAGGGATTAGTGGGGGGAATCAAATATCTCTTGGTGGAAGTGTAGATCGAGGCCTTCTCAACCACTCCCGAGCAAATCAACAAGTTTGGTCGGCTAGGGAGTGAGATCGGGCGAAAATGGAGCTTAGAGCAATAATGGAGCTTAGGGATGGAAGAGGTGAGTCAACGGGGAAGAAGGGGACCCCTTATATAGTGGGGGAAAAGGATCCAACCGTTACCCACCAACCAGCCCGCGGCCAGCGGTACTACCGCGCCTGGCCAACGGTACTACCGCAAGGCCGCGCGGTACTACTGCTTGCAACCAAGCGGTACTACAGCACGGCTGTGCGGTACTACCATACCGACCCACGGTACTGCCGCAATCCCAGCTACAGTAAAGAAAAACAGACGCGCGGGAGCTGGGGGCGGTACTTCCACACGCGCGGTACTACCGCGCCCCCCATGCGGTACTACCGTAAGGCAAAAAACCCCACCCAGGGGGAAGGGAACTTCCGTGCCTACTTCCGCAAAGAAACGGAAGTAGCAAAAACCCGACACAGTACTACCGCCGAGGGGCGGTACTACTACCTGACTGCATAGCGCGGTACTACCGCTCGGTGAAAACGGTACTACCGCGGTAGGTGCGGATGTAAAAAATTACATCCGCCCCTACTACCGCAAAGGGGCGGCACTAGCCTAGTGGGCAGCGGTAGTGCGGCTCCAGGGGAGAGGTACTACCATGGGCACCTGCGGTACTACCGCGCTATCGCGCGGTACTACCGCGGATGCCTACGGTACTACCATTTTCTTGGGAGCAGTACTACCGCGACCAACTACAGCAGCCAGACAAGGGAGGCAAGAAAACGGAGGAAGCTCCAAGGAAAAAGGAGGGGACAAGAAGGAGACGTGTACGTGATGATTCCACCCAAACCTTTCCAACGCGGACCCCCTCTTAATAGTACAGCTTTCCTACGACTCAAATCCACTAAAAAGAAACGTAGAAAAGACGCCGTCTTCATCAATCTTCGAGGGGCACCCAATCATCTTGTGCCTAGCAGTGAAGTGTCTGGAATACTCAAGGCACACGATTAGTCCGCAAATGCGTGGTCATCAATCACGAAAACACTTAGGGATAAATATGCCCTTACAATCTCCCCCTTTTTGCTGGATTGACGACAATACGGGATTTGCACAAGGAAAATAAAATTAAGTAAATGCAAACCCCTCCTCTCTAGAATATAGACGGGCTCCCCCTAGATGTGTGCCACCTAGATGAGTGCTTTGGACTGCACGACACATGAATACTAGGATCAAAGCTCCCCCTATATTATAGAGACAAGGCATATCTATGACTAAACAAGATAGCACACACATAAGTTAACTACGATAGATAAAGTGCATATGTCTTACACCATACGAGGAAAGGTCTCGAACGCACAAACCCAACAAGAGCAAACAAGCACAAACGAGGTCTAAAAGACAAAGCAAATAAACGCACCAAGCACGACACAACTCAAATCCCTACACTCTCTCCCCCTTTGGCATCGAGACGCCAAAAAGGCAGAGAGGACACCTACACACACGGGGTGGCTCAGGCAGAGAAGTCGTCCCACTGCTCCTCGTGCTCCTCGTCAGACTCAGCGGCGGGGATAGTCTCCTCGAAGTCATCCTCTGAACTGGCCCACCTGTATCCCTGCTTTGACATCCAGGCAGCCTCAAGTGTGATAACGTCCTCAGACCCGCCAGACACATCCTCTCCAAAGAGCCTCATAACCTTCTTGTCACAGCAGCGACTCTCCTTGTCTGCCACGTGAGCCCTGTACTGCCCCTTTGCCTGCATGCAGAGGAGAGTCTTCATCTTGTCCTTTAGCTTCTTGGACCATGACGGCTCAGAGGAAGGAGTGGTGGACCTAGCAGCATGGTCGTCAGCAGCATTCTCAGCAGCAGCCGCTTCCTCACCAGCAGCCCTCCTAGCAGAAGAGGCCTCAGCACGGGTAGTGGTGTTGGCCCAGTTGGGCTTGACGCGGAGGCTGATGGACTCATGGAGAATCCAGTCTGGAGCAAGGAACTCATCACCAGGGTACATCTTCTCCCAAGTGGTGGAGAGCAGCCGAAACAGGTACGGTCCATAGATAGGTACCTTGCGAGTGAACACCGCAAACCGAAGCTCACACCACATGATGTGTGAGACATCAAGTGGTTGAGTTTGAGAAGAACGTGCCTCTGCACACAGGAGCAACATGTCCACTAGATATGCATGGACCTTGTCCTTGTCGCCAATGCGTGGGAACAGAGTGTTGCGGAAGATGCGATGCATGATATCCAGAAAGGAGTTTAACACCCAAGTTGACTTGCCATTGGGGAGCACCTTCTCAACAAGTAAAGGCTGAAGCAGGTTCTTGTTGGCAGACTCATAGTTGGCATGGGGGCGAACACCAACGAGGGTGTGAAGCCCGTCATCAGGAATGTGCAGCAGATCCATGAACTCTTTCCATGTAGCAGACATCTGACGGCCGTTGGTCATCTAGGTCATCCTCCGCTCCTCCCCGGGATGAAAGTACACTGAGGCAAAGAACTGATAGATGAGCTCAGGGTCATAGTCATGGTGACAAGAGATCACCGGCTCAATAGCAAACTGCTCCACCAAGTCTAGAGCCTCTCCAAAATAATCACAAAACTTGTCCTTCCGCATGTGATGCATGTCTATCCAGTTGACATCCACGAAGGTATTCTGCTTGCTCTTGATCACATCCAGATAGATGAGAACCTGTTGCTTGTTCCAAAACATCTCGGTGCCTCTAAGCACAGCCCGAGGAGTCACATAGGGATTGATCCTCTGGCGTTCGACATACTCAGAGATAGAAATCTCATCCATGCCCTTAGCAGGTTCCTTTTGCTTGCTGGCAGTGGTCTTGACATTGCGCTTGGGGGCATTGGAGCCCTCTGGGGCTTCATCTTGGGGGTTGCGCAGACGCTTGGAGCCAGTGTCACGACTGGGATTGAAACGGCGAGAGCCACCACCTGAGACACAAAAACGCAAAACACCCACAACAGCCAAGAGGGATTAATGCAAAGACCACAACAAAGCAAGAGAAACAAGCAGAAAGCACACATGATAAATGCCTAGAGAGAGATTTGATCCCTACGGTAGTATTGCCAAGTGTTGCGAAGCTAAGATAGTAGTACTGCTCTTAGACGCAGTAGTATCATGCAAGGTCACGGTAGTACCAGGTCTAGGAACGGTAGTACAACCTTAGCGCCTCGGCTAGTGCGGTAGTACCGCGTCTGCTGAGCGGTAGTACAGCGCGAGCTAGCACGGTAGTACCGCACCTGACGGGCGGTAGTACCGCACATCAGACACGGTAGTACCGCACTGCGTCAGATATGAACAAGTTCAAATCTGAGAAAAGCCCGCGAAACCACGGAGGTACTACGGTTGGACAAAGCTACCACAAGACAACATATCAAGTATGATTCCTATGCATCACGACTCTCCTACATCCTACTCTTGCATAGATTTGTCCTAAAATCTCAAGAACAACAAGTTTCTCCCCAAAAACCTAGAAGCAAGAGAACAGCCAAGAAAAAAGTGATTTGGGGAAAAACCTTGGTCCATGGCAAGAGGAAGTGGTGGGGAACGATCCCACCGGTCGGAATCCGAGGAGATTGGCCGGAGACGGAGATCCGGCGAGGGCCTCCGGCGCTGTTCTTGAGCGAGAGAGAGAGAGACGTGGGGAGAGAGACAAATGAACAGGTATGGGGAGTTGGAACTCCCCTGCCCGAGTCATAACCCCCACGCTCCCTCGACGGCGCAGTAGTACCGTGCCCCGACGCGGTAGTACCGCTCGACACGGTACTTCCGAAGTACCGCACCTGAGCGGTTGTACCGTGCTGTGGCGCGGTAGTACCGTGCCTCCCAAAGCGGTAGTACTGCAGCCAGCCGCGATAGTACCGTGAGCTCAAGAAGATGCATGTTTCGAGCACACGAAAAACTGGGTCTTTGCACAAACACCCCGAGCCAACACGACACCACAAGACCACTCAACACAAAGCTAGAAAGGCACACGACAAACAAAATAACCACGAGACACCACCTCTCCAAACAGAGGGCAGTGGCCATAGCCACCTATGTTTGAGTCAATTGGTATGGCGCCGCGAAGAATTATCCTTGGGTCCATGACCAAAACTCATCTTTGAAGCACAAGTACCATCAAACATGGCTAATGTGAAAGACTTGATCGATTTATGCATAATGGGGGGAGGGAGAGTTCATTGAGAGAACATCACTCCCCCTATGTCCATGCCTACATCTAAACAGGACAACACGTTGAGTATGGTGGGGTGTGCAAGGGTTCAAGCAACATTGCTCGAATCAATGATATTTAGCTCATGCCTTAACTCACGAAATCTTGCTTCATCCAAGGGCTTCGTGAAGATATCTGCATGGTTATCATGAGTGTTGACATAGTTGAGCTCGATCTCTCCTCGCCTAATGTGATCCTAGATGAAGTGATACCGAATCTCAATATGCTTCGGCTTGAAGTGTTGCACCGGGTTGAGAGAGATCTTGATGTCACTTTCATTGTCACACCAAAGAGGCACTTTGTCACAAATGACACCGTAATCCTTTAAAGTTTGCCTCCTCCATAAGAGTTGTGCACAACAACTACCGGCCGCCACATACTCCGCTTCGGTGGACGAGAGAGACACACAACTTTGCTTTTTGGAAGACCAACTTACAAAAGAGCAACCAAGAAATTGGCACCCTCCGGAAGTGGACTTCCTATCCACTTTGTCTCCCGCCCAATCGGAATCCAAATACCCTACAAGTTTGAAGTTTGCTCCTCTTGGGTACCATAGGCCAAAGTTTGGGGTATGAGCCAAATATCGAACGATTCGTTTGACCACCACATAGTGACTTTCCTTAGGTGCAGCTTGAAAACGTGCACAAATTCCCACACTCAACATGATATCCGGTCTAGATGCACAAAGGTAAAGCAAGGAACCTATCATGGAGCGATATACCTTTTGATCCACCGCTTTACCATTGGGATCTATGTCAAGTTGGCATGGTGGGCATGGGAGTGGAAGCTGGCTTGACATCACTTAGCTTGAATCTTTTGAGCATGTCTTGAGTATATTTGGCTTGTTTGATGAAGGTTCCTTATCTTCTTTGCTTCACTTCGAACCCTAGAAAGAACTTCAACTCTCCCATGGAAGACATCTCGAACTTTGAGGTCATGAGAGCGGCAAATTCCTCATTGAAAGCTTTGTTAGGGGAACCAAAGATAATATCATCAACATATAATTGGCACACAAACAACTCCCCTTTAACCTTCTTAGTAAAAAGAGTGGGGTCGATTAGCCCAACTTTGAAACCACGGTCTTGTAATAACTCGGTAAGGTGGTCATACCACGCACGTGGGGCTTTTTTAAGGCCATAGAGTGCCTTATCGAGTTGATACACATGATTGAGAAAGTAGGGATCCTCGAACCCGGGGGGTTGCTTGACATAAACCAATTCATTAATGGGACCATTAAGAAAAGCACTCTTCACATCCATTTGTTGTAACTTAAAGTTATGATGAGAAGCATAGGCAATCAACATGTGAATAGATTCAAGACGAGCAACAAGAGCAAAGGTTTCACCGTAGTCGATACCCTCGACTTGGGAGTAGCCTTGTGCTACCAAACGAGCTTTGTTGTGAATGATAATCCCATGGGCATATTGCTTGTTCTTAAATATCCACTTGGTTCCGATGACATTGTGGTTCCCCGTCGGTCTTGGCACCAATCTCCACACTTTGTTGCGCTCGAAGTTGTTGAGTTATTCATGCATGGCATTGAGCCAATCCGGATCTTCTAGCGCCTCATAGACCTTGTGGGGTTCTACACAAGAGACAAACGCGTGATGCTCACAATAATTTGCTAATTGTCTACGAGTGCTTACCCCCTTTCGTAAGCTTCCAAGAACATTCGTCATGAGATGATCCTTGGTGGAGAGCTTGGAAGCAACCTTGGCGGCATGACGCTCTAATTCCTCCTCGGGGGTGAGACGAGGAGTGGTCACTTGATCATCTTGAGCATCGTCTTGAGCTTGTTCTTGTTCTTGAACTTGCTCGGAGGAGAGAACTTGACCTTGGGCATCACTAGATGTGTCAACACCGTCTTGAGCGTGATCTTGCCCTTGGTCATGTTCTTGAGGATGAGGGCCTTCATGTTGTTCTTCGGAAGCGTGTGGGCCTTGGGTTGGTGATGGCTCTGCTTGAGTGGAGCTTTGTCCTTCTCCTTCGGCCACAAGGGGTTCCTCAATGGGTAGGATAAAGCCAACACCCATTCTTCTTATGGCTTGGGGAGGAATTTCATCACCTACATCACAAGTGCCACTTTGCTCCACTTGGGAGCCGTTATTCTCATCAAACTCCACGTTACACATCTCATCAATAAGTCCCGTGGATTTATTTAGGACACGGTAAGCATGAGAGTTTGTAGCATAACCAACAAATATGCCCTCATAAGCTCTAGCCTCAAATTTAGACAACTGAACACCTTTCTTGAGAATGAAACACTTACACCCGAACACCTGGAAGTACTTGAGGTTGGGCTTGTTACCGGTGATTATCCCATATGGAGTCTTGTTCAAGCCCTTGTGGAGGTAGAGCCGATTGGATGCAAGACATGCGGTGTTGATGGCTTCGGCCCAAAAGGTGTACGGAGACTTGAACTCCGCCATCATGGTCCTTGCCGCATCCATCGACGTCCGGTTCTTCCTCTCTGCAACACCGTTTTGTTGAGGGGTGTAAGGTGCGGAATATTGATGCTTGATCCCCTAATCACTAAGAAACTCATCCGAGGTGTAGTTCTTGAACTCGGTGCCGTTTTCACTTCTTATTGTCAAGATCTTTGCATTGTATTGACATTGTGCTTCATTTGCAAAGTCAATGATGGTTTGTT
Source organism: Triticum monococcum (assembly GCA_034509565.1). Taxonomy (NCBI): domain Eukaryota; kingdom Viridiplantae; phylum Streptophyta; class Magnoliopsida; order Poales; family Poaceae; genus Triticum; species Triticum monococcum. Next base: position 66,999,019 of record CM067843.1, on the reverse strand, counting down.
GGGTCTCGCTCTTCCTCTTGAAGAAATACACCCACGTGTACCTTGAGTAGTCATCCACAATCGCCAAGCAATACTTCCTACCTCCAAGACTATCAAAGGATGGAGGCCCAAAGAGATCCATGTGAAGGAGCTCCAAAGGCCTATTTGAATAAATGATAGTCGTGGGAGGGTGAGCCTTCTCATGTAGCTTTCCTTCGATACAAGCACTGCAAGCACGATGTTTAGAAAAACTAACATTCATTAGTACACGGACATGGTCCCCCTTGAGGAGACTTTGCAAAGATCTCATATTGACGTGGGCTAAACGGCGATGCCAAAGCCATCCCACATCAACTTTAGCCATTAGGCACATCGCGGTAGTGGGTCGCTCCGAAAAGTTAATCACATATAGACCGTTCTCGACATGCCCAACAAAGGCTACTTTAAGAGTCTTGCTCCACAAGAGGGCCACGGTATCGATATCAAAGAAAGTGGCAAAGCCCATGATTGCAAGTTGACGAACGGAAAGTAAATTGTATGCAAGGGACTCAACAAGCATGACCTTCTCGATCATGAGATCATGAGAGATGACCACCTTGCCAAGTCCCAATACCTTAGAAGATGAGGCGTCACCCCACTCGACATTGGTGGGCATGGATGGAACCTTGTGCACGTCCACCACCAAGTCCTTGCTTCCAGTCATATGATTTGTAGCTCCGCTATCGAGCAACCATGATCCCCCACCGGAAGCAAACACCTACAAGAGATCAATGCTTGGTTTTAGGTACCCATTTTGTAATGGGTCCTTTGATGTTAGTAACAGGGGTCTTTGGAACCCAAATAGACCATTCAATGTATTCATGAAGAGAACCAACAAATTTGGCATAAACATGCCCATCACTAGCACGGCATAACACATAAGAAGGATTAAAATCGCCGGCTTTGTTGGGAGGGGTGGCATTGCCCTTCTTGACATTGCCACCCTTTGCATTGTTCTTCTTCTTCTCCTCAGAGGCACTCTCTCCCTCCTTCACAAAGGTTTGCATGAGAGGAGGAGGTCGTTTGGTCTTGTCATTCTTCTTCTTGTTCTTGGAGTCAGGCACGTACCCAACCCCTTCCTTGTCCACAACTCCCTTTTGGTTGATCAAGAGATCGTTGAGGTTCTTCTTGCCTTGTATGCAAGTCGCAAGACCTCTCTCAAGTTGCCCCTTTAGCTTAGCGTTCTCCTCAACGAGATGCACATGCTCACAACACGGGTTAGTAGCATTTGCATTATCAATTAACATCATACGAGGGAAAGTGGCTTTTTCCTTGGTTAGCTTTACTTGAAGTTGATCATGAGACTCTTTGAGGCTAGCATGAGCACCCTTCAAGACCTTGTGAGCCTTGTCAAGTAGATCAAACTCCTCTTTGAGTCTAGCAAGATCAACCTCAAGTTCGGCCTTCTCGGAGTTTAGCACATGAGAAACAATGAGGACATGATCATGATCTTTATTTAACTTAGCATGATCAATGCTGTGTGACTCCTCAAGAGCCAAACGAAGACCACACTCTTCCTCAAGAGCATTGGAAAGATCCGAAATCTCATCGGCATAGTCACGACTATGCCCTTCCATCTTAGTGATGGTGTTTTCGTGAGCCTCGATCATGTCATTGGCTTCACCAAGTTGTTCCAAGAGAGCAACAAAGTGCTTCTTGGATTTTCCCTTGAGTTTGCCCATAAAGGCCTCAAACTCATTAGCCTCCACATTAGCTTCCTCAAGTTCATTAATGCTATCCGTCGGAGAAGGATGATTAATGATGGTAGTTTTGATGTTGGAGGTTACCTTGTTGGTGGCTTTAGCCATGAGGCACTTGGCGGTGATGCTCTCATTGGGTGAGTCGAAGAGAGACACTCGTGGAGTCGTCACAATGGCAACGGAGGCCATGGCAACCAACTCATCACTTTCATCATCGTCATCATCCTCATTGTACTCTTCTTGTACCACCAATGCCTTGGGAGGAGTCTTCTTGGTGAAGTTGCTCTTGTTGGGGAACGACTTGGCCTTGTCCTTTCAGATGAGCTTGCCACCATTGTCTCCCCTCTTCTCATACGGGCACTCCGCAATAAAATGACTCACGTTGCCACAATTGTAGCAAGTCCTTACACGTTGCTTGCTCTTCGTGCCACTTGAGTTGTTTCTGCTAGAGTTTGGCCTCGAGTTTTTCTTGCTCGAAAATTGCCTTGAAGCAAGTGCCATGTGTTCATGATACGCATACTTCGTATCTTCGGGGTTGCTCTCCTCCTCTTCTTCTTCAACGGTGAGCTTGGCCTTCAATGCAAGGTTAGGCTTCTTTGCCCTTTGAGAACCATGCACCGCATTGTCGGCGGTCTTGTCCAAAATGTTCACGGCCACAAACTCATCCAACACTTCGCTTGAGGTCAAAGTGTGGAAGTCCGGTCTTTGACGAATGACGGAGGACATGGCCTTGTGATAGGGCATCATTGCCTTGAGGAATTTGCGCTTGATCCAATTGTCATCCATGTCCTTGCTCCCGTGATCTCGTAGTGAGACCGCGAGTTTGGTTACTTTCCGATAAAGCTCACGAGGTTCTTCATCTTCTTTCATTGCAAACTCATCGGCCTCATCTTGCATCACTTCATAGTTGGAGCGTTGAATGCTTGCGCTTCCCC